>OV281081.1:15000000-20000000 GCA_923060345.2 Erebia aethiops | reverse complement strand
TAACTGCTATAAGAAGGCCTTTTGCAGCAGGAAAATCTCGTAGGAATATAATATATTTATTTAATCAAAGTGTGTACCGTTGCTATCTATGCACTTTTACCATCTCATAGGTAGTTCATTGATCCCTTTACTAAACAAAACATTCGGACGGGAATCAATAAAATCTTTGAAGGCACTTTGGACTGCCCCTTCGGGGTTGTAATTTTTTTTGAGTCAATTTTCGCTTGGGGCAGGATTTGGCTGGTTCGCCAGGGTTCAACCATTGCGATGAGCGTTTCCGATTATCGTACAGGATCCACTTTTCATCACAGGTAATAATTCGATTTAAAATCCCTTCATTGTTCTACCGGTTGAGTAATGTAACGCAGCAGTCGAAGCGCGTTTGTCGGTTTGCTGCACTCAAATCATGAGGTACCCACCTTTCAAGCTTTTTCACCTTCCCAATTTGCTTCAAGTGGATTAAAACAGTTTTATCACTAACACCGCAGCTTGCAGCTAGCTTGGACGTGGTTTGCGATGGATCCGCTTCCACAATAACCTTCAATTCTTCATTATCAACTTTGGTCTCCGGCCGGCATGGGGCTTGTTCTGCAGGTCGAAATTTCCAGAACGAACACGTTAGAACCAAAAACGCACTGTTTTCTTTTGCGACAACGCCGCCATACACATCATTAATCCTTCGTTCCGTTTCTGCAGCACTGGTGCCACGATGGAACTCGTACTGGTAAATAACGCGATATTTAAAGTTTTCCATTTTGTAAACTGAGTGACGCAAAGAAAAAACCAAAAGAGGAAAAAACAAATTAATTTGGGTTTTCAAAACACAAAAGCATGTGTAAATAGCTGTATTAATTTGAAATTGAAATTCCTAACCAAAGAGGAGATATTTGAGATCAAAGTGGCTAGTACGACAAAACGGCAATTTCATAGGTAAAGACCTATTATTTTAAACACTACATACTCCGGGTATTTCTATCTCTGTGATATTCCAGATAAGCTATTCAGACAAAACACGAATATCTCTTAGGCTAGCATTGGAGGTCAAAATAATTATGTAGCCTGTGGAATTATCGCGCGTTTTAAAATACATCCCCATGAAATTTGTGTTTCCCCTCGCGTATTGTGGTTCGAATAAAACGTCGCACGCACAACTGGAACCGTCACAAGAGAGCTCACCGTGATAGATGATATTCGAGAACAATTAATCTTGGCCCAAAATATGCGGACGATTTGCAAGCTTGGTCGAGCCTAATGGTCGGGAGGATTATCGCGCGACCGTATCCGACGTCATTAGCAAAAATACTCGGTAACCTGATACGCAAATTGAAACCTTCTAAGGTGTTGGCCCGCCTTAATTAAGGGTGACGAGGCATATTTGCCAATATCGCTCGCGGTCACTGTTTATAAATTTCGATCATTTATCTTATATAACCCAATTTGTTTGACAAACGTGAATTACAAATGTAAATCTTATTCAAACTTTTCGTAGAATAGAAATCGTACAACCTTAACGTAAAGTTCAATAACAATATGCAGACAATTATTAGCCCAAGTGAATAGTCTTTGATGCTGAGTTTGTTAAGATGTTTGTGTTTTAAGATTTTTTTGATTAATATACATGCACTCATTAAAAAGCACCATTTGGACCTTGGGTTTTTAAAGATTGTACCTACTTGTTTAGGATAAATTTTTTTGTAATTATTTTATGTCGTTATCTTGTTTTATGAAAGTGAAAAATATATAGTGTTAAATAAATACAATACGATCTTTTTATATAATGTATTCAACACTATGTAGCTCAGAGAATCCTTTTGTTCTTATGTAAATATCCATATCTTCTTACATGATTGATGCAGGACGAAACTGATACGATAAAGCAATGCAAATGCGAAGTCGTTCTACCAAGCAATAACTTGACAGTATAAGCTCATATATCATACCAAGGGGTTTCATAAAGGAGACGGCGGACGCCGGAACGGCGCTCGGACACAGGGCGTTATGCAATGCGCCCTGTCCTTGGATAATGTCTTGCATAAATTTACTGTAATCGTGTTAACTCAACACTGCTAACATAATTTGAGGTAACCAAGCGTTTTGCTTTTATAAATTCAAAGAAATTGCTGCTTTGAAAACGGAATTCCCTTGTTGAGTCAGTGCTACCAAAAAATAATTCCAGTACAAAGACTACTAAGTGTGTAACGATATTTCCAAGAGTTTTGGTTTTAGAGGGTATTTTATATACCCTACCCTACCCTTTTATATACACTATCCTGTACGGTATATTTATGAAGTTCCGTACGTCAAGAGGAAAAAGGAAGTCTTGTAGGATCACTTCGTTGCCCATCTTTCTGTCCGTCTGTCTGTCGACCACCTTTATCCCAGGAACGCGTAGAGGTATCAAGTTGAAATTAATATCAAATACTTACATCTACGGTCCCTTGGAGCTGTAAAAATATCAAGGCAACGCAATCAAACAAGACGGCCTTCTATGTCGTATATTTTGCATATTTTGACACTCGCCAATAAATCAAAACCTATAGGGTAATTTGCCGTTGACTTAAAACCTGAAATTTGGCAAGAAGCAAGGTCTCAAGTACAAGTATAGGGTTCCGTACTCATCCGTACTTCCGTCGAATTGTTTGTCAGGCGCTACCAGTTTAGCGCCTTAGCTGATTACGTGTTGTTATGACATCTTTTCTTGTTATTTACTAAAATAATTTAGGTGTGTGTGGTGGTACGGTACCCTTTGTTCGCGAATCTGACTCGCACTTGAGTTTTTTTTGACTTATAACGTAAATAAAACGCTTGAGATATTATTTCATTTCATCCACCATATTTCTCAGTAGCAAAAAAAAAATAGGAAAATATCAGGTTTTGCTATACCTTACATTGTATTTCTATGAATCTAATTGCTATGTAGATTGCAAACACCGTTTAACGGCACAAATGTTCCGTTAATTGGAGGTATCTGTTTGATGCAGCTTCTAATAAATGAGAACCGGCCGATATTGCAACATGGAAGTTTTATTTGGAAATCTCGAACCAAACCTACCTCCCTAAATTTTCATTAGATTTAATAATCTTATACGTCTGACATATTATACACACCGTAGCGAAAAAAAGTCTATGATACACACATAAAGTTTACAAATATTGCCTCCGTCAAATGCACATAAATAAAAAAAAACAAAAAGCTGTATCTCTAAAATCAATGAATAATATAAAGTCCCCTAAGTAAGTAAAGGACCCTATAAAGTCAAATTCATATTTTTTTATTCAAATAAACTTATTAAAAGAGCTTTTGAATCGTCGAGTGAATCTACCACTCGTTCGGAATGCCATTCCTACCGAGAAGAGCCAGCAAGAAACTCGAGACTATATCTATGCGGACGAAGTCGAAGGCATCTAGTGACTTTATACCTACCCAAAGAACTTATACTTGAATGAGTTTTGCTATTAAATAGGTAGGGGTACGCCGTACGATAAGACCTTAAACTACTATAATAACTTTCGCGGCGGGTACTGCAGGAAAACTTGGTTGGGACTTGGATAACATTCTGTTGTAGCTAAGAGGTCAAGAGTTTCTATAATCAGCTAAAGTCTCGTTTGTAGTTAGCAGTTATATAATGTCAACTTCGATAACCCGAACTCTACGCGAAAATGCAAATCGGGTGGAATCACAATTCGTGCTTGATTGTTATTCGTCCTCGGAGATCGTATAAAATGTATGGTTAAAGATTATGTAAACAAAAAAAAAACAACAAATAATGTATAAATAACTAGGCAAAAAAACGAGTAAATAACGAGTCTTATAAGCTCCGCTTACAACTTCAACTGTATCTTCTGCCGTTTGGCGAAAACAGGAAAAACATGGAACGCGCCTTACTGATATTAAATTATTATTTATTGATTTAAAAGTTAATGAGAACATTCTACAAAATACAGAATGATTCCCAAATATTATAGTAAGTCAGAGATCTCTAATCTCTTCATTTAAGTTACATTCGGGGAATTGGACCAAGCAGACATATATTGGGAAATTGGACGTAACAGACATACTGTTTGGTTTTGACGACCTCCGTGGCGCAGTCTGTAGCGCTGTTGCCTTAATTTGCGGAGGTCCCGGGTTCGATCCCCGGCAGGGTCAATTTAGGAATTCATAATTTCTGAATTTTCCCTGGTCTGGCCTGGTGGGAGGCTTCGGCCGTGGCTAGTTACCACCCTACCGGCAAAAACGTGCCGCCAAGCGATTTAGCGTTCCGGTACGATGCCGTGTAGAAACCGAAGGGGTATGGGTTTAATATAACTGCCATGTCCCTAACAGGTTAGCCCGCTACCATCTTAGACTGCATCATCACTTACCATCAGGTGAGATCGCAGTCAAGGGCTAGCTTGTAGTGGATTAAAAAAAAAAAAAAATACTGGACATTCGGAGAACTGGACCTTCCGTGCCGTAAGGAAATTAAACAGCTATTAGTTCTATTACCGTCCACGCGTCGCTAAGTAAATAAAATCGTCAAATTATAGAGACAGATGCATATTATAGGCACACATGGTTATAACGCAAACAAGAATTATGACTATTAATTTTTTAAAGGTATAATATGTCTTTGTTATGTTTAGGAGAACGAGATTCCTTCAACGCGAGCCAGACACTCGGCCTGTAAAGCTCATTTCGGAATACGCTTATTCTCATTTTGTGACTTCTAAATACAGCCATAGTCTAAATTAAACTATTGAATATGGCCACCGGATCTCATGCTTCACCTTCAATTCAAGGCATCACATGATTCAGGCATCATATTGTAATGCCTTGAACAATAATTGAAGGTGGATGCAAGACTTGTATAGAAGGGTCGATAAAGCACTTAATTGTAGCTATTAGATAGTGGGCTCTGGAGTGGAACTAACTTGGTTACTAAGTTATGGGAGCGAGATAAAGGACGCATGTTAATGCAATGCCCCACAGTGGTCGTTTTGTAATTATAAGAAATTTCATTCAAGTAGATACACATTTACTAGGGCAAGTAGATATACAAGGAGTATACATTTCCTAGAATGTCATTATTTGGTGACAGATGATGTCCAAAAGCGATTAATCTTTCTTGACCGCGGGCAAAATTGTTTTCTTAATGACGACGACGTTGCTAACGAGTTCCATTTCTTTTGTTACAATGATCCTTTATCTGAAATATTACTAGTGTATGACTTGCGCGCGCTAAATATAAAAAAATATAATACCGATTAAGTTGAAATTTTGTACAGCTATGGTCGACACTTGGGTGAAGGTGTCTGCCATAATACCTTAAACATACAATAAGTGCTGCACAAAAAGACTCACTGATTCTTTGTTGCTTTAGAAGGACTGCGTACCAAAAAAGGCTTCCAGTTATTGATGTATGTTTCTTCTAGTCCTTTAATGAAATGTCAGGTATTACAAAAAGGGTACTTAATTTAGATGTCTTGCGTGAGATGTTGGGTTAAAAAACATCCACTTGCAAGACGTGATCCCGCTACTAATGTTCTCTTCCCGTAAACAATAAAATGAAGGAGCTGTACCTACGATTAATTTGTTTAGAAAAAAAAATCATTATACCTAGTAATTAGCACAGGTACTTTAGAAACTAGCCACACTCAACACTCTACACTTATTGTATGCTTCTTCGAAGCGGAAAACGGTAGGGTTATTATAGTCACTTTTAATATGCTGAGAAAAGAAAAATCCTACAGAAAAGGGTCAAAGATTAACCAACATGGTTAATCTTTGACCCTTTTCTGTAGGACCTAGGTAAATTTCAATTTTAAAAACCAAAATGTTGAGAAGGGTGAGAAGGCTGCTTTAACTAAAAGCTTGTACTTAATTATAATTATCTTACTAGAAAATTTTGTATAGGTTTTGTGTACCTATGTCTATCTATACTTTTAATATTATAAATGAGACGGTTTGGATTGATGGCTGTTTGTTACTCAATCACGCCAGAACGGCTGAACGGATCTAGATGAAATTTGGCACAGAGATACATTATAGTCTCAAATAACACATAGGCTACTTTTTATCCCGAAAAATTAAAGAGTTCCCGCACGAACCATAAAATCTCGATCCACGCGAAGTATGAGCTAGTAGTGATAGGTACATACAACCCAACCGCATTATGCGGATTTCCGAACCTTCCATCGGTGACGAGGTGCGGTGAACGGGCAAAGTTATAATAAGTAGTGCGGCTATCCGCGTCGGAGTATTGTCTTTAGATATGAAATTATAGTGTAATATCACGTAGGCAATATACTCGTAGCTAGTACCGAGGTCCTAACTTTGTTTCGGTTTCATTATTTAAATAAGCGCTATTGTGTTGAGTAATTCATGAGATCTTTTGTAATAATTATTGGGGCATATTATATGGGCTGATAGTACTAATTTTAAGCGTTTTGTTTTTAAATGTTGACATCATAGACATTTGCCAGTACTTTGAATAATGTTCTCTACCTACTATCTGTAGCTGATAGATCATCCATCAATTTTACTGTATTTTAATCTTTTACTAAGATTTCGTAATCTCAATGTTCCAAGCGATGTCACCAACAGATGCGTCTTTTGTATAAGAGAGTTTGTATATATATCACTTCCGCAACGGGCCTTTTTCAAGACTCTTATCGCTGCGCCCTGCTCCATAACCGACACCAGCAGACTACTTTTTTTTCAGTTTAATTAAGAACTTTAATTGCTTCTCTCTACCAACTGTCGTGTCGTGTAATAATTCTTAGGATTTAGGTAATCTTGCCTACCTTTCTTTCATTCCTTGCAAAAGGTAATTTTCATTTATCAAACTTAGAGCTACTTTAATTTAGATTCCCCGTTAAATTAGACTCATCTTCTTGGATTTAAAGTATAAAAGATCTGTTTTCTTTACTTACCCAGTACTAGTTTTTAATAAGTAGGTGTAGCATAATACACATAATAGGTATAGCGCTAAATACAACTCTCCGATAAACGATCTTGGCCACAGTATTAAATAACATCAACCTATTTATTTGATAACGTCGTCTGTTTTGAGATCTTCATCGGCGTCGTCATCAACTCTTTTATTTAGTGAACATCTAAAATGAAAATTATTGAAAATATTTAAAGTATTGTGTTAACTCATTTGTTGAAATTGACCTTTAGTAGGCGTGCTCCGATCACAAACGGGTCATCTGATAGTTAATATTCAAAGGGTCGTACGATCACGAATTCCGAGCGTGTCCCACTTCCACCGGATCGGAACGAGCTTTCAAAACTATTCGTTTATTCCCCAAAAATTGTATACTTTAGAGATATGAAGATCCTATTTTATTTCTGAGAGAATTGGATCATTTTGTTCCCCTCAAAAATGGACAAAATATAAGCTTCATGTTATCTCTCCAAGAAGTATCTGTCAGAGACCCTTAATTTATTTGCTAGTCAAAACAAAATTCTTATTCTTAGTCAAAATTATTCTTTCACTAAAAAATAAATTGACTCACCTGTCATTGGCAAAGTGCATTGTGCTGGTGTGGCACTAATAAAGGCCATAGAACAAAATAAGAAGAAGAAGAAGAAAATAAATTGACATTTAAAATAAATACTTAACAAATGCCATGCCTTCTTGCAGAATTTTGAGGCCCGTCCGTTCAATTTCATGGCTGAATAACCTTGTTTCAGCATTGCAAAGATGCATTTCAATTTGGGCCTTTATTCAAGTAACGGGAGGGTCGGATTTACGGGCATCACTGGAGAGATTACGATTGAATGAGTACGAAAATCTCAATAGATAAAATATAATTATAATATTATGCGCATTCGTATTTATTTGTAACCATACACGTTCTTTCCGATTTGGTTATCTATAAGACTTCGATTAGTTCGAAGACTTCGAGCAAGCTCTAAAGCAAGTCAAACTGGAAAAGCTTTTTTCATTTGGCATAAATATTTCTGTTTATTACGTATCTGTAACCACTGTTGAAGATGAATGAAGTTTGAAGGCCTTAGAAATGATTTCTATAGTTTTTTCGGCCAAAAGTCATCATGCGCTCCACCTTAGGCTGCATCACCTCTTGCATGCAAGTCTGATTGCAGCCAAGCGCTAGCCTATTAAAAAAAAAATGATCTTGCTTGAAGTAGACGGTGGCCTACGTCTCTAACTACTGCTATAGGTAAAAAATTCTACATCAATGCTATTATGTCTATGAGATCTTATCAATGTCAATTCCTCTATCGTGATCTTTGCTTTGACAATGAAATAATTGCTATTTGAACTCTGCAATATTTGTTGTTGCATAATGATGCACAAGGTACCGAGTTTTGCTCCATAAATTATTATTATTGTATTGTAAACTAGCAAGCGAACGGTCGTTATTTCACGTACCTACTGCATTTCGTATACTGCATTCAAGCTAATTATGACATTGTATCTACTATAATGACTCGTGAAAACTCCTGTAAAATGAGAGACTGTGAAACGATTAAAAAAAGATTTTTGGTTTTATTCTTTTATAAGCCTAAAATGGTGTCATAATGTTCTGTAAAGTATTTGTTACACTTTGCTTACACTGTGCTATCTTTGTTGCAGTTGAAACCGATGAGAACGGCAGAGGCTGACTGGTGTTATACCCGGATGTCGTGAGCTCTACCACCGGGAGCGCACGCCGTCGCCGTGATGAGCACAACCCGCCAAGATGCGTCGGCGGCCATTTTGAATCGGCAAAGGACACGTTCGACGGCGCGAGATGGCCGTCAGCGGAGCCCCCGCATTCAGCCTCCCAGCGCATCCACGCGTTTCCACCCCGCTTCGACACTATGAAATGTGGAAGCACGGCAAGTGGCGACAAAAATCTCCACCAAGGACAAACGCGGCCATTAGAGTTCCCAGATAGATATTGTACAGTGAACTATTCAATTTAGAGGACTAAGTGTTACTGTGTTGTGTAAATATAGTGGTGTGTTAATGTTAGAGATGGCTGAAAGTCGCGGTTTGCGCACGCCGCTGCTCGAGTGCGGGGAGTATGCGCACGCGCACAAGTCAGCGACGCCGCGCTGCTGCCTGTGGCTGGCGAGCCATGTGAACGTGAGGAAGTGCGTAGCTGGTGTTATGCTACTGTCCGTCCTCACCATATTCTTCTATACGTATTATGTGACGATGCCGCTTACAAGGTGAGTTTAAATTGAAACGAAACCATAACTTTAAGTACCTACTTATACTCTTCTGTGATGTTCAATGTTTTCAAATACGCGTAATCAAATATTAAACATCACAGGCTGGTACCTAACGTTCGTTTTGGGTTATAGTAGGCTTACGGTTACACACAATCATAGATTAATCACGTACTTACGTATGCAGTAACTAGGTTGTTATAATGAATCGGCAGCGCCCGCAAATATCGACTGTGCATTAATTATTTTGTACACCCGTTTATTGCAAACTATTTCAGCAAACTATTCAATGCTACGACTTCACAGGGGAAAATTTACTACAGTAAAAGCGTGTGTGTTTCATTTTTTATCGACACAATATGCGTCGTTTTTAATATAATTCATGCATTCGTTATTAAATTTAAAATTAAAACGTCGTGAAACATGCTCGAGCCTCGAACATAATTAATTACTGTAGCCGAAATATAGCGCCACTCGCACCAAATCCAATTTACTTGCTAACTATTGGTAGCAAACATGATGCTGATAGGGAAAATAATAATATAAAATTATCGCGCTCGGTCACCTCACTCTATGTTGGGATTAGTGAGCTATTGTTTCGAGTGTGTTACTATGTAATTTTAGATTAAACCGCATTACAGCAATTTAATGCGTTCGGCGTTTCGATGTCGAGTACATTAGTCAGCACACATTTCACTGGGCATTACGATGGTCATAACTAATCTTGCTTATTTGAAATTTGTGCTTCATTAGATAGTAATGCGGACTCACCGCAGTCAATGCAAATTTGTTCAGCAGTTAAACGGTATACCAAATTATAGTATTTTAGCACATTGTATTATTGTTATTGTATTATTTTCAGAACTGATGACCTAGTTAGTGGGAATAGTTAGAATAATATGCAACAAAGGGATTGTACTTTGAAAATGGAATAGTCCAAATGTGCAATTCTCATCTGTTATCATTGATTTTGTTGCTGAGAGACAATAGTCATTATTTTCTCAATACTCTTTAGGGACTAGAAAATATGTAATACATGCCCGCGACTTCGTCTTTTATTCCCGCGGGATTTCCTTAATTTTCCGGGATAAAGCCTATCCCAATACCAAGTTTCGTCAAAATCGGTTGAAAAGATGGGCCGTTAAAGCGTAGCAGAGAAACACACGCTATCGCATTTACATATAATATTAGTAGAAGAAGATATGGATGCACTAAATTTAACTTATAAGTTAAGCCATCTTTGTCTAGGAAAGGAATATATTTAAAAACTCATAATCATTTGTGATATAAGTAATTGTTCTTTATGAAACTGTAAAGCTATATACCTAACTATTTACTTAATAAATAATTTTGAGAAAGTCTTTAAATTGAATCGTTTTTTTTTTTGTTGTTGCAACCTGCAAGCGAGGGGTCTCTTAGTTAACTTTATGGTTTAAGTTATACCGTCATACTCGTAATATCGCGAATTTTGGCAATTTCGCAACCAGGCAAACTCAAGGAACTTACTCGCAAGTAGCAACTCGATACCATCCAAATTAACCGAGAGAAGATAAACTTAAACTTGAATGTTCCCAAACTATAATCAGGGGATCATTTGCGTCGACGTTAACTAAACATTAATTCTGGTTACAAAATCAAGAAATAACGTTCACAATAAATATTTTCTCCGTGAGCCGTAGTTGGATAATGGATTATTGTCGACAAAATTTCAAAACATCCCCCCAGTTTTGTATAAAGTTACTGAATAGTGCCGCCTTGACAGCTGTGGACTACCCTTCGTTCCATTGTTAGATCGCGTGACAGCCGGTAAAGCCTTTCAATCTTGTTATATATTTAAATAAATATAATATTTGCTTTCAGTTTTGGAAACTGGGCCAGTCCCTTTTGTACATTCATGTCCTGATGTGCTTTTAATGTTTGGTTAGTTCATATCTGGATCGTTGACCCAAAATTGTTGTTGGTTACACACGAAGTTAAGTTGAAATTATATCGGCATTTTTCCAATAGATCACCAATATTTTGTACTTGTACCTGTTTTTATTATATTTTTTATATTATACTTAACTACTGGATGGTGTCCTTTTTACCTTTTTTGAG
Organism: Erebia aethiops; assembly: GCA_923060345.2. NCBI lineage: Eukaryota > Metazoa > Arthropoda > Insecta > Lepidoptera > Nymphalidae > Erebia > Erebia aethiops. The sequence continues at coordinate 19,988,737 of OV281081.1, read as the reverse complement.
TTCATATTGTTTGACCATTGACCAAAAATTTTCGGCAGTCCCACACAAAGCTAAACGAAATACATATGTTGTCTTTTTTCAATCAAATTCTAATCTTTTACAAAATGGACCTGTTTCGTGCGTTTATATTATAGTTACATACATAATGGGTGTCCTTTAAACCTTAGTGTGTTCATATCGATTGATCGTTGAACAAACATTTACGTTGGTCACACATGGAGCAAAATTAAATATGTCTGGACGTTTTACAAGTATCGAAAAAGATTTATTGCGCATAAAATTAGCCGTTAACGCCGGAAATTGCTTTGCAAAAGAATTAAAAGCGTTTAACTTTGCGCCGAGCGTCCTTGTCGCCCTTTGTTTGGCAGCTTTTCACTTCTAAATTAGAACGAGGAGGCGAATATTTCAGAGTAATTTATAACGTGATTTTATGTAATTAGGGCGGATGTCGTGTAGCCAGGGCGGTCATATTTTATTTTATCGGCTAAAATTTACTTACACCGCTACGATGAGCGGCAAGGGCGCGGGCAAGTTTCTCCGGATCCTGTGAATTTATAGCGAAACTTGTGTTCCGCCTAATTAATGGAAGCTGCTTTGGTAACTTCGGTTCTTATAAATCGGATGATTTTAAAGGCTTTTGTGTTAACGCCGTTTATTGGGAAATATTACGGAGATTTTCTTTTTACTTAATTGCTTGTAGAATATGCACACTAAAACTTTTAAAATTGTGGATTCAGGCGCTTTTAAACATCTTTTGACATTTTTGTATTCTCTAAATTATCTACATGATAATATGTTGCAACTAAGCATATTTTTTTATTACGAACAAATTAAAAATTTTTAGAGAGAATTACCCTAAGTAAATTACTTAATCACAAAATCGTTTGAAGTCTTGTGATTACGTTAGCGGTTAGTTTAATCACACCTTAAACTCTTAAATTTCCTTTCAATAAATCATTGCTGCTCAAATAAACATTTATTCTAATTCATCAATTAAGTAAGCACAAAAATCCATACTTCCATACTAATATTATAATTGCGAAAGTGTGTCTGTCTGCTACGCTTTCACGGCCCATCTGTTCAACCGATTTTGATGAAATTTGGTATGGAGGTAGTTTCGTATCCCGGGGAAGGACATAAGATACTTATTATCCCGGAAAACTAAAGTGTTCCCGCGGTAATCAAAATATCTTAGTCTACGTGGATGAAGTCCTTCTGAAGAATCTTCCTGCTTTACCAGTTTTCATAATATGATAAGATAGAATTGCAATAAAATTACTTCTAATAAGTCACTAAAGCTACACAGTAAATCTAAAAATGAAAATCTCCGATATGGATAGAGCCAATTCTGAATAATGAATTGGGTTTATTCATCGTAGTTGCTTTCGCCGGATAGCAAATAAAAAGTGCCTTTGCCTCGGTTATTCTTTTCAGCTCTTCGTTAAAGTTTCACTCCGGAGGAGGGGGCGGTGCTTTCATTAAAGCGAAGAGGCAACTACGGCTGCAGAACGGCTTCAGACCACGATAACCATATCTTTCGGAATTTACGAGACCGTTCCGAAAATCTATACTTACTATCTATACTTACTTTTATGTCTGGATGTATGGATGGATGTTTGTTACTCAATCACGCCCCAATGGCTGAACGGATCTGGATGAAATTTGGCACAGGGATAGATTATAGTCTGGAATAACATATAGGCTACTTTTTATCCCGGAAAATTAAAGTGTTCCCGCGGGATCCGAAAAATCTCAATCCACGCGCACGATGTCGCGGGCATTAGCTAGTATATATAATATTATAAATGCGAAAGTTTGGATGTATGGATGGATGTTTGTTACTCAATCACGCCCCAACGGCTTAACGGATCTGGATGAAATTTGGCACAGAGATAGATTATAGTCTGGAATAGCACATAGGCTAAATTTATCCCGGAAAATTAAGGAGTTCCCGCGGGAACCAAAAAACCTTAATCCACGCGGACGGAGTCGCTGGTATCACCTAGTTGTCAATAATTTCAATGATCACAAAGTTTATTAAAAACGTTTGTTAAAAAACTTTTACGTTGTTTTTATCCACGACTCCTTTCCGAAAATCTTTATTATCAGTATGTGATCATTAAGAAAAAGTCGTTTGAAAAATGAATGTATGTACCTGCCTAAGTAACATTCATATATATATGCAAAGTTAGCGCGTTCATTTTAGGCTTAGATTACCTTTAAAAGTATTTATGGATAAAATATATTGATCGTTTTGCCTTAGTACATGTAACAAGTTATTGGTGTGGCACCTGAGTAGTATAATAGTATAGTCTATTTGTACAGGCAAAGTAATATATGTAAACAAAACATACCAGCCACGACATTGCAACTTTGCTTACAATATTTTCACTGTTGTTTATCACAAATCACTCACAAACGTCTTATTTCCTCAAGTAAAACATTTAAAGTTCATAATATACTCAAAAGTAATTTAATTCAAGCACTTTGCAGTTAATAATTTTTCAATTAACTAGCAAGAATCACGAAATAAAAACAAAGACTAATGACCTAATGGGCGTTTGACATATAGAAATAGAATGATTCCATAGAGATGTGACATGAAAAGTGAACCATAGACTGAATGATAGGAGCGGGTTTAATCGATTATAATAATCGAAAATCGATTACCACATTCTATGAATGACGAGATTTTTTTGTCCCGGCCGCTAACCGCCTGCCGTAATAAAGGGATTAAAGATCTATGACCCTAATTTTACGATTTTCGATTTTTACAATCGACTAAAACCGCTCCTCTCATTCAGTCTATGGTTCACTGGTCAAACACATGTCAAAAACCCATTAGGTCATTAGTTTGTGTTTTTATTTTGGGATTCTTGCTAGTTAATTGCTAATTATTAGCTTCTTAGTGCCTAAATTGAATTACTTTTGAGTATAACTTTAAATGTTTTACTTCAGGAAATAAGACATTGGAGAGTGTTTTGTGATATACAACATATGAAAATATTGTTAGCGAAGTTGAAATGACGTGACTGGTATGTTTTATTTACATGATTTACTTCGCTCCGTAGAAGTATGTGGTAATCGATTTCAGAATATATTCATTCAATCGTTCAGTCACAACTAATCTGTCAATGTTCCCATCACTATATGTCTAATGACAATTATAATCACGTGATCTGACGCCATATTTGTTTACATATATTACTTCGCCTCTACAAATAGACTGTACTTAATTTGTTATACTTACTATATATAAAATTCAAAGTCCTGACTGACTGACTTATATATCAACGCCCAGCCTAAACCACTGGGCCTAAAAACTTGAAATTTTGACAGTAGGTTACTTTTATGACGTACGCGCACACTAAGAAAGGATTTTTCAAAATTCCACCCCTAAGGGGGTGAAATAGGGGGTGAAAGTTTGTATGAAACTCCGTCATTTCTCAAGTTATATCCATGAAACTTGGTATTTTGGCTTTAGGTAATAAATAAAGAAGTACGTGTGTCACAGTTTTTCAAAATTTCACCCCCAAAGGGGTAAAATAGGGGTTGAAAGTTTGTGTGAAAGTCCTTCATTTCTCAAGTTATAGCCATGAAACTTATCATTTGGGCTTTCAGTTAGATATGCAGAAATAAGTGATTTACAATTTTTCAATATTGCACCCCTAAGGGGGTGAAATAGGGGGTGAAAGTTTGTATGAAAGTCCGTCATCTTTCAAGTTACATCCATGAAACTTGGTATTTAAGCTAACGGTTTAAAATAAAGAAATACGTGTTTCACAGTTTTTAAAAATTCCACCCCTAAAGGGGTGAAACAGGGGGTGAAAGTTTGTATGAAAGTCCTTCATTTCTTAAGATATTTTTCAAGTCATATTAACGAAGAAAAAGAAGTATCTGTGTCACAGCTTTTAAAATTCCACCCCCGAAGGGGTGTAATAGGGGTTGAAAGTTAGTATGAAAGACCTTCATTTTTCAAGTTATAGTCATTAAACTTAGCATTTGGGCTTTCAGTTAGATATGAAGAGGTACGTGTTTCACCATTTTTGAAAATTCGACCCCCAAAGGGGTGAACTGGGGGATGAAAGTTTGTGTAAAAGCCCATAATTTCTCAAGATATTTCTCAAGTAATATCAACAAAACTGAGTATTTTAGCTTTCGTTAAAAAATAGAGAAGTACGTTTGTGACCAACAGACCAACAGTTTTTCAAAATTCCACCCCCAAAGGGGTAAAATAAGCGTTGAAAGTTAATATGAGAGTCCTACATTTCTCAAGTTATAGCCATGAAACTTGGTATTTAAGCTAACGTGTTAAAATAAAGAAATATGTGTTTCACAGTTTTTCAAAATTCCACCCCTAAAGGGGTGAAACAGGGGGTGAAATTTTGTATGAAAGTCCTTCATTTCTCAAGATATTTTTCAAGTCATATTAACGAAGAAAAAGAAGTATCTGTGTCACAGCTTTCAAAATTCCACCCCCGAAGGGGTGTAATAGGGGTTGAAAGTTTGTATGAAAGACCTTCATTTTTCAAGTTATAGTCATTAAACTTAGCATTTGGGCTTTCAGTTAGATATGAAGAGGTACGTGTTTCACCATTTTTGAAAATTCGACCCCCAAAGGGGTGAACTGGGGGATGAAAGTTTGTGTAAAAGCCCATCATTTCTCAAGATATTTCTCAAGTAATATCAACAAAACTGAGTATTTTAGCTTTCCTTAAAAAATAAAGAAGTACGTATGTGACCAACAGACCAACAGTTTTTCAAAATTCCACCCCCAAAGGGTCCTTCATTTCTCAAGTTATAGCCATGAAACTTAGCATTTGGGCTTTTGGTTAAATATGAAGAAGTACGTGTTCCACCAATTTGAAAATTCGACCCCCAAAGGCGTGAAATAGGGGATGAAAAATTGCATGAAAGTCCTCCATTTCTCAAGATTTTTTCAATTTATATCAACGAAACTTGGAATTTCGGCTATCGGTAAAAAAAATAAGTACGTGTGTCACAGCTTTTAAAATTCCACCCCCAAAGAGGTAAAATAGGGGTTGAAAGTTGGTATGAAAGTCATTCATTTTTCAAGTCAAAGCCATGGAAGTTGGTATTTGAGCATTCGGTTAAATATGAAGAAGTATATTTTTCACCATTTTTGAAAATTTGATCCCCAAGGACGTTAAATAGAGAGTTTGTCCTTCAATCACGCAGCAACGGATCAACGAGATTTTTTGCATGGGTATAGTTAAGGACCTGAAGAGTGATAAAGGCTACTTTTTATACCGGAAAATCAAGGAGTGCCTGTGGGGAAAAAAGCTTAAACCACGCGGATGAAGTCCTGACTTATATATCAACGCACAGCCTAAACCGCTGGTCTTATAGACATGAAATTTGGAGGGTGTGTTTTTTGTGAAGAGTAGGTTTGCACTAACATAGTTATCATAACATAGTTATATGTTGTCATTAGGATAGTATTTCGTTGTAAACAATGTTAATTATTATCCACTTCTGGTTTGTTTTGTAATTAGGAAATTATTTAGATCTCATCACACACGCTTTGAGTTCTGTTAAAACCGTACTACTCTCATTCCAGAGATTAGTTTAGTTATAGAACTTAGAACTTCGTGCTTATTGCTTTGTTTGAGATATTGTCAGTTTGTATATTACATACAATTGAGAGGGAGTGAGAACGCTTATGATGTTTGTTTCTGAAAAAAATGACATTTGGTTCTTGTAGGCCACGCGGGCGAAGCCGCGGGCAGAAGCTAGTACTTACTATAGCTTTTACTTTCTTGGTAATGTGTACCTAGATATTATATAAATAGAATGCCTTTACTTCATATTGAAACATTTGAAAACACCTAAATTTTCGAAATATGTTGAGGTATTCAAATATACACTTCATATGAAAACCCTATTCGCGTTCCCTGCCTACGTATAAATATTTGCTCAAAAGTCTTATTTATTCTCACGCGTTCGAAATGAACCGTAATGGCTCTTTGATGTGGCTCCAAACTGACTACGCAGGCCCAACTTTGGCAGCTTGTGATTGATTTTCATCAAAACTCCAGTAGGTAGATTAGATACTAAGTATTAAATCTGCGAAGTTTTAATTACCTGAGCTGAATTTAATATCCGCATGAAGTTTAAAGAATCTCATCTTTTTGCGAACAAAATAAGCGTTCCATGAAAGTAATCTCCTACAAGATGATGGTATTGACAAGGTTAGTTATGATAGGGTTACCGTTAAACGAAATTATTAAAAAAAAAATAGGCGGATGAACTCTACCAAAGTACCTACTACGTTCTGGAGTCTAGAGAGTAGAGACCCACAGTTACTGAATAAAAATCGCAATGCATGAACCTATCAAAATAAAGAGGTAGGTATGCCACTGTTGACTGTAGTCTTGGCAATAAAGGTAGTGGACCCCAACAATAATTCCTCACCAACTTATATTATAAATATCCTATAAAAAATCAGAAAGGAAGTAAGGTTTTTATGCTATACCCAATTGTTAAAGCGGGAAGGTACATTATCGCGCAAACGCAGTTTGGGTTTGATAATAAAATCTGTTCAAATATCGATGTTCTGCGTGATTATTTCGGGTTTGAGTGTAAATATACTACAGTACCTACTTTTATTTTAAAAAGAAATTGAGAAAATATTCAGTCATAAATATTAAGTTTTATGGTAAAAATACATACCTTCCGCAAGGATTTTTTCTGGATATTGTTGTATAAGTTTTGGTTCATACCATACTACAACCCTGGCAAGTTTCAACGACTGGGGACTTAATGCGAGGGTCTTCATACAACGAACCGCCCCGTTGCCTAGACTAACTGGCTGTCAAGCTTTAATCAACAGCAAGTTCCCCTAATTTCTTTTTCGGAATTTACCATCTAGCTTGTAGTACATAGATTATGTTGTCTTACTTTTACTCACTATACAGCTAAGCTATATAAGCTCTATATCATATCTAATGGGAAAGGGTTTGACGACTTTTCATGGCATACTGTTCATAACCTTGAAACTTTTATATACTAGCTGATGCCCGCGACTTCGTTCACGTGAATTGATTAACGTGGATTAACTTTAATTCCGGTCTAGGTATAATATATCCCTGTGTCAAATTTCATCCAGATCCATTCAACTGTTCTGGCGTGAAAGAGTAACAAACATCCATACATCCATACAAACTTTCGCGTTTATAATATTAGTAAGGATAAGGATGGTGCTATATAAAATCGCATTGGGGTTCTCTACTTACTACTTAGTAATAAATTAGGTACGATCTTATGTAAGTGGTACTTAATTGATCGGTCCTTGTATACTCGTGCCAGATGGCCTCTAAATAATTCTCACCATAGAATTTAATTTGAGAGAATGCTGTTTGTTTCAAATAAACGATCCGCTCAACTAAATGAATGCTACTTGCCCCACGGCCCACATGCCGCTGTAACTTCAGCCGGGACAAGGACATTCGTTTGAACAGAATAATGACCAAATATCTTTATTTTTTTTTGCCTTCATATGTCTTCATTTACTTATACCATTGTACTGAAGTAGTTATCTTTTATTCAGACAAAATACACATTTTATGGCTTCACGTCCTGAAAATCTCACGAGGTTATGTGGACGTTGAACATTTTTTTTTTTTTTTTTTTTTATTGCGTGATAGGCTTGCGCTTGACGACAATCATGCTTAGTGCAAAGCAATGATGAGGTCTAGGTTGGAACGCGCTTGCCTAGAAGATGCCTATTCACTCTTGCCTTGAAGGTACTTAAGTTATAAGTGGCAGGAAACACGTGCGCTGGGAGGGTGTTCCACACCCTAGCGGTTCGTATCAGAAACGTGGAGCAAAAACGCTTCGTGCGAGCAAATTGGACGTCAACCACATAAGGGTGCCAACGCTCACGGTTTCTCGCTGTTCTGTGGTAGAACGGAGAAGGAGGAACAAGGTTATGAAGTTCCAGAGCACACTCGCCATGGTATATCCGATAAAAAACCGATAAGCAGGCGACATTGCGTCGGTGTTGTAGACTGAGCAATTTCGCCTGCGTGAGTGATTGATCGCCAATTATTCTTCGGGCCCGGCGATCTATCGAGTCTAATGTATCGAGTTGGTACTTGGCGGATCCATCCCAAAGGTGGCAGCAGTACTCCATGCCAGAACGAACTTGTGCCTGATAAAGAGTGAGGCGCTGTTCCGGCGTGAAGTACCGCTTTACCTTGTTCAGGATACCAAGTTTTTTGGCAGCTGTTTTGGCCTTTGACTCGATACATTTCCCGAAATTGAGGTTGGGAGAGATGTCAATACCCAAGAGCTCAATGTTATCACTAATCGGTACGGATATACCATGGAAAGTTGGAGCCAAGGTGAAGGGGCTCCTCTTTGCGGTAAATAAACACGCTTGTGTTCCTAAACAACTACTTAAGTAAACTAATTTATAATTATTAGGAAACTTTATCACTCGCAACCAAAAATAATTTAACTTTTAAGTACTACCTCCGATCTTATTCAACTCTCCCTGCTCTAAACTGACGCTATTAGGCCTTATGCGCAGTATAAGACAATTTCTTGTGTCTTATGTGATGAGTAATGTATTATAAGAAATTCAGTCGCAATAATTGTTGTATGAGGCCATACAAGATATTATATTACTATATTACAAGATTATAATATAATCGCAAGACGTTTTTCTTGCCTCAAGTGAGAAGCAATCTCGGTCACCATGGACCGTTGTATAGAATGTTGTCCCTTGCAAATAGTTATCGGAACAGTATAGATATCTTCTGTGATAGCATCAAAACAATCAAAAAAAATTTTTTGTTGATTTAGTTGTTTTTGTTAATAATTATTAATCTTTTTCTTTGTTAGTTATTAATTTTTTAGTTTTTAATAATTAGTACCCAAATATTATGCATGCCATGTCCACATCGAGAAGACGCAATTATCAATACCTCAGTGAATTTTGGAATTCTTTTTTGTAGTTGCTATCGGTTTTGTGGACTAATAAAAAAAAAAATTCTTGTGTAGGATCAGAGACGCGCATACAAAATATAAGACATTACTCATAAGACACGACATTTTCTTATAATGCGCAATAGGCCTTACTGTCAGTTTGCCAGTCAGTTTAACCGTTTTGACGTTTATTACAGTAATGCATCTCGGAGGCGGATTTATGCTAAATTAGTATGGATTACATAGTTGTTTTCGTTTTGTACAGTTTAGTATGGCGAGACCGGGTGCCGCGGCCGCTGTCGCAGTGCTCCCTGCTCGCGTCGCAGCAACAGTCCGCGCGCGACCATCGCTCCGACGCGCGACTTCGCATCGACGCCAAGGTGCTGGTCATTGCTGAGTCGCTCTACTCGCGACTAGGACGCGACATCGCCGAGCTTCTTGTCGCCAACCGTATACGGTAAGCTTTAAGGGCACAACACACAGGGAACGAGCGCGGGCCGGGTAGGATGCGCGGCGGGTTGAATTCCTTGTTGACCGAGCGAAGCGAAGGTCTCTGAGTCGACTTGAGTGAATTTGTACTTGTCCGTCCGTCCGTCCGTCTGTCAGAGCCTTATAACTTCTGAACGTAATTACTTCCAATTTAAATATAATATGTAAACCTCCAGCCGAATATGGCTTAAAAAGTTATAAAAATCTTTATTTCAGGGGAGCTCTCATAGAAGCGAATGCGAAGTAAAATATTGTTAATAGCGTTACATATCATTTTAAAGATAATTAGGAATAGAGTCAAATTGTTTTTTCCCCAAAATTGACGAAATGGGGGAAGGACGACTTTCAAAGTGGAGTTTTTTTTTTAAATATATATAGGCTAGCGCTTGGCTGCAATCAGACTTGCATGCAAGAGGTGATGCAGCCTACGGTGGAACGCGCTTGTCTAGAAGATGCCTATTCACTCTTTTCTAGCGTCCCAAGTTGACCTCAGAACTCTCCATTTTCTGAAAGGCTGATGGGCCTGAAACTGTTATTTGAATTATATCCTGTACTTGAACAACAAATACTAAAATTAGATAAATATTATAAGGGAACGAAATTTTTAATGAGCTTCAGTACTTTTAACAGAACTTCACAATGATATCAATAGATGACGCTCTGATAAAGTTTATTTGTTTGTGCTTACAAATAATAATCTTGTGGATACCGCGAGGTCCCAGTTCGGGGCGAACCACTAATATTTATATGGACGACAGCACACAAAAAGTGGGCGCGGGTCGGACGCGTGGCGGGTGACGCGCGGGAGTCGCGCCCGTCACAGACAGCGCGCGGGTTGCACGGGTAGCGAGCGGGTGAATTCGTCGTAATACACGTATTCTCCGATAGGCCACACCGACGCGTGCGCGGCGCTTGTCGGGAGTTGGTTTTGTATTTATTTACAAAACATTGTTCGTTTTGAAAATGGATTTGAATGGAAAAATTATAGAATGTGTTCCTTAATATATTTATTTGTTATAAACTATAAAAATACTGTTTTGAAAGCAAGAATATGGCAGCAGATTGATTTCAAATTTCAATCAATATGCATTTGCGCTGCCGCTGGCAAGGTCGAAGGTACGCCCGCGCCCGACCGCCATCAACCCGCGCCCGCGTTGTGTGTGAAGACGAGCAGCGCGTCTGACGCGAGGAACCAGACCCGACCCGCGCCCGGGTCCTGTGTTCTTGCGCTTTATTCTTCTCCGCCTTTTTTTAGCAAGATAATATGCTAACGCATTACTTATGGAATCCAATAGTGAATTTCCAATAGTAATCAAACGCGGCACTGTATGAATTATGTACACAAAACACCCATTGTGAATGCAGAAGGATATTGGCTCGCGCATCTACACCCAGATGCGACTCTATATAGGTTATATTTGCAACTCTACGCAGACGCATTATTAATAAGTCAGTAGTTGTTCGCGTCTTAGTATTCGCCGCTAGTCGCCTGGTTTGGTCTTACACGATGTTTACCACGAGTGTCTACTCTTGTAGACTTTTAACGAGGAAGTCCCGATGTCGATGTTGCTTGCATACCTACATATTAAAAGGCAGAAAAAAGTGTGACGGCAGCGCTGCTCAACTTACAATTTAGCTTCATTGGCATTTGCCTTCTCCATAAAATGGAATCAAAATATATGCTACTTTTGGCGAGCTATTTTTAATTTGCAAGAAAGGCTTTTGCTTGATGATCATATGATCATTCTTAGGAGAAGCAAATAATGGAGGTCTACGTTGGAGAGGGCTTGCCTAGAAGATGACTTTTAGAATTTACAAGAAGGTACTTTTGAGTAATACGTGGCAGGAAGCATAGACGTTGGAACGATTGTGAAATTTCTGACACTCTCGAAAGTATATATCCGATATAATACCCATAATAAATAATCAGGCGACATTGCTTCGGTGCTGTAAGCTGAGTATTTTCGGCTGCGTAAGTGATTGATTTCTAATAATTTTTCGATGCGGTGATTTATATAAAAAAAGAGTTATATAGATTTATCATAAATCCATCGAGTTGGTAAGAGTATTTATAATATAAAATTATTAATGTGGAATTCACTAACACGCTTTAGATTCGCAAAGATATGAGGCAGATAATAATATTATCATAATAATTAATCATATCCTACGATACGATTACGGTCATACGATACGGTTATACGATATAAATAAATAAATAAATAAAATAAATGAATCTTTATTGACCCACACAATAACGGACAAAATTTTAACAAACGGAAGAAATTCGTATGTAATATATGTATATACTACCTAATTTAAACTGTGTGGTCAATAGGCCCGCCTCCTCAGCCTGTGTCACAGCATGATATGCATTTGCCTACCATGCTGCAACGCTGATTTTCAGGGGGGGCCCAAGGGCCAAGACGTCACGGACCATCACCGTGTACAGACACAAAGAATACGCAGAATGAATAACATAAGTTACTTATGGTGTAGGCTATAAACTAAACTGACTTATACGACTTTGAAGAGTCAAACATGGCAATGCGTATTATAATAGGTACTTTCTAAGCTTATATTCTTATCATAATACTAATACTTATCCTACAAATTAATTAACTAGTACTTTAATAATCTTATGTAATATTTTACTAGTGAGAGGGTAGCACAAGGGTGTTGCTATCAATAGTTTTTTTTTTATAATTATTAAAAGATATTATTAAAAATTATTTAAAAATTAAAATACTAAATTGGGACATATTTATAATATTTGTGTTGCAAGAACATGGGCTTTATACCTAACTTTAAAAGTATTTATTGTCTTTAGACCACGTAATGGTGGTGGTAATGAGTTCCAGCACTTAGTAGCTGCAAATCTGAAACTCCCCCTGAAAGCAGCAGTCCTATGTTGAGGTATGGCCATACGCCCTGTTGCCCGCGTGTTAAATGGATTGTGATCCCTTTTCCACTTCAGTTTTGTATACAAATACTCTGGTTTCCTCGTCAATACAACTCCAAATAGAAGAGAAGCAAAGTGTAAATCACGTCGGGAGGTCATATTTAATAGCTTAGCTTGATTTATATGAGGGCTGATATGCGATCTCGGTGCTATTGGAAAACAGAAACGCATACACGCATTCTGCACCCGTTGTATCAGCTTTTTCGATCGACCTAGCAGGCAAGGACCATAAACTGCATCTGCATAATTTAACTTCGACAGCACCAAAGACTCGCATAGTTGCATTCGCATTTCTACAGTAAGGTAAGCACGAATCCTATATAATATTTTTAACCTATAAAAGCACTGCTTAGTTACATCAAGTAAATGCTTTTCAAAATGTAAATGTGGCTCAAATATGATACCAAGATTTCGTGCTTCATAAACTCTCTCAACGTCATTATCATTTATTTTAATTTTAGGTTGCTGTATATCAATTTTTTCTATTGTCTTCTTAGTACCCAGAACCATATATTTGGATTTAATTGGATTAAGAATTAGGGAGTTTATATTTGACCATTGCACAATTCGATTTAAATCTTCATTTATTTTATTTTCTGCTTCCGGAGCTTCCGGGGGACTATATGAATAATATAGTTGCAGGTCATCTGCATACAGGTGATATTTGCAATGCAAGATTTTGGAGGTGACATCTGCACTATATATTGAAAAGAGCAATGGGCCTAGGACTGACCCTTGCGGTACGCCTCTTGTCACCGGCAATATGGAAGATACCTTTTGGCTGCCATCATTCTTAGCCACTTTAACATACTGTGTTCTGTTACTTAGGTAACTATGGAACCACTTTACTGCCTCAACATTAAACCCATAGAAAGAAAGTTTTGATAACAAGAGATCAACACTTATGGAGTCAAAAGCACGTGAAAAGTCCAGCAGGACAAGAGTAGTACCCTTGCCCTGATCCTGTGCTACTAAGATGTTATCCACCACATCAAGAACTGCAGTTGCTGTGCTATGGCCCTTACGGAAACCAGATTGATGCATTGGTATTATACTATTTCCCTCTAAATATTCGGTCATCTGTGCGCTCATCACCTTTTCCAATACCTTAGAGAGACATGGCAGGATACTAATTGGCCTCAGTTCTTTAACACCAGAGGGGCTGTCAACCTTGGGTAGTGGAGTAACAATAGCAGTTTTCCATAAGTCTGGGAATACTGAAGATTTTATAGATTGGTTGATCATCTGTGTAATAGTGTAAAGACTCTCAGGTAATGTTAATAGAAGCATCTGCAAAGATATTTCATCAATACCTTGAGCATTCGATTTTAGACTTCTTAAAATTTTAGCAACTTCAACTTCATTTGTCGGCTTAAGAGTAAGGGTTGACGTCCCATGTCTATTAAATTCATAATATGTCAGGTCTGACAAGCTCTGGGTATTATTGACTGGAATGTCCAGAAAATGCCTGTTAATCATATCGGGGTTACAGAGAGAATCGGGAAGGTCTTGGTGCTTTTTTTGAGTATTTTACAAAAGTTTTATATGTATAAACTGTACCCAACTCAATCTCAAGACGGTGTGCAAAGATAGAGACGCATCCTCAACCTGCCTCAAGTCAGACTGCTCAAAGCTAGCAGAATAGATCAATTATAAGTTCTCATTTTGAACAAAGTACTTCAACTAGGACGCTGTGCAAAGATAGAGATGCCTTCTCAACCTGCCTCAAATTGCCTCAATTCAGACTGCTTAAATCTAACAGAATAGATAATTTACCAGTTCTCATTTTGGACAAAGTATTTTAACTAGGACGGTGTGCAAAAATAGAGACGCATCCTCAACCTGCCTAAGTTTGCCTCAAGTCAGACTGCTCAAATCTAGTACAATGGATAAATTACCAGTTCTTATTTTGGAGAAAGTACTTCAACTAGGACGGTGTGCAAAAATAGAGACGCATCCTCAACCTGCCTAAGTTTGCCTCAAGTCAGACTGCTCAAATCTAGTACAATGGATAAATTACCAGTTCTTATTTTGGAGAAAGTACTTCAACTAGGACGGTGTGCAGAAATAGAGACGCATCCTCATCCTGTCTCAGTTTGCCTCAAGTCAGACTGCTCAAATCTAGCAGAATAGATAAATTACCAGTTCTCATTTTGGACAAAGTATTTCAACTAGTCCGCAAACATGGTATTCATCAGCAAACCGGTCCAGCGAAACGAAAAGGTTTAAAAATGTACTCCAATTAAAAGCTTTAGCTTTGGGCTACAAAGTAAAAAACGAACGTTAGAAAAGGATTGTTTATTTTGTGTTCTGTATGAAATGTAATATAGTATAATAAAAAATTAATTAGGTGAGGTTTTTTCGTAAAAGTCGTAGAATAAAAAGGCAAAAAAAGGAAAAGCCCTTGTTATTCTAGTAATCTTGAATGTCAAAGGTAGGTATTATGATTGCAAATTGATTTATTAATTATTTGCTTTCTTTGTTATGTTGTAAAATTTTTGTTTCAATAATGTTTTAGATTTTGTAGCCACAAGTATAATTTATATTCTAGTAGCTGTCTACAAGGGGTGAATTAAAAGTCTTCTACTCATAACGAGAGATCGCTCTGTAGAGCTAGTTGTAGTGGGTATTCTGTGGTTCTGTGGTACAGTGCTCAAGAGGCCGTGAGTCGCTCAATCACAATTATCAATGTGTTACCTTATTGACCATTGCAAATAATTTAGGTTCAATCGAAGTGTCAATGTGTTTGCCCTCAGTTGCTGTTGGCAATTGGCATGTACAAAGATCACAAATTGCTGCAATCTCAATTGTTGCTATTGGCTGAATACACTGTATTCTTGCTGCGAAAGCAGTGATTGGGACACTCTTTCCCTATGAGCTATAATGCACCGTTGCAACAAGAATATTGATGATGACAACTCAATCAAATCAGCAACTGTTTGTCAAACTTAAAAACGCGCTTCTAGTATGGAACTTGTATGAAATTTACAATAGTGACGTCATCAAATTTCAACGCACTTTTTTTCTTTAATGTATATTTTAAAATGGTTATGAAACTTAAAACTAACCGAGGATGTGAATTGTACGTCTTTTGGAAGACCCTCTATTCAATATAATCAGTTAGAAATTTTTTTTTTTTGATATAGGCATCATCCCTATTCAGCCAGGTATTCATAACACAATATTGACACGCCATAACTTAAAGAGTCACTTGCTATCCTGTACAAAAATCTTCAGTTAATTTAAGGGAAGCTCGCAAATTTGTGAACGATTGACCGAAGCGATTGTCAATGGCACACTGAATCGTCAATATTGTCTGTCTCAATGACGATTGTAAATCTAAATTACATTACATTAAGTATTTGAAACGAATAGCAAGGCTCTTTGTACTTTGTACCTGCTATATTCCAGTCACTCGAGCGTACTGTAAAAATCGGTACCACACCAAATTGAGTGAACAGACGCCGAGACTGCGCATGTTTATGAAATGTTTGACGGGTTAGGAATTACTTCCTTGTGAGGTTTTTTGCACAGCGGGCCAAGTTAACGTCGATAGACGACACAAACTCCACTGAAAGTTTTTCTTGCATGAACGCTGCAGTTTTTTTTTTGTTTTTTAATTGAATGAATGAATGAATTATGCTGACAACCTTTTTCGTAAATATATATGTGTCAAAGAAGTTGTATTTTCATATTTTAGTAATAGCAAGCACATGAGTTATGAGAGTCGACTCAGAGTCATTCTGTATTTGGGGAAAATTAGAATTTTATAAATCCAAAAATATTCTTGTTTTATAATTTATCCAGCATCTAGTAAATATGGGCCATGTAACACTAGGTCACATTAAATATGAAGTCGTATTTATATTAAACCATAATTTCCCGCAAAAGATGTCGTCGCCCAAGAAATAATATTATGTAGATTTTATGTTTTTGCATGAAAATCACATCAGCAAAGGTCAGCGGGCCGGCTTTATCGAGGCTTTATCCGTTCTATACCGCCAGTAAATTGAAATAGTGGCGTAGTAAATTGACAATTTCCATGTCATATTCCGAGTTCGTCCTCCATAAGATAAAACGGGAAGCCGGCCTCAGTTCGTGGAGGTAATTTTACGAATTAACGTGCTGGGAGGGTCACACTGTCCCCCGGCGGCGCACGCCCAATTGCGTTAATGATCAACCTCCTATTAGGGGTTTCCACTTTCCAGACTCTAGTTTACGATTGCCTTTTAAAAAGCGTTTTGGGATTTTAATAGGTAATCGACATCGCCCAAAGGGTTAGGGTTAGCTGAAGTGGCCCAGGGACAGTGGGCAGTTTATCTTCCAGCCTGTCTTCTTTAGAAGACATGTTCTGGAATCAATTTTGTACAAAATTAACAGTGCTATCATCATCATCCCATGCAGGATCTGACTCCGCTTTACGATTAACTTTCAATTATAGCTATGAATTTTATAAAGGTATTGGACACATCTCAAACATCTCAATTGTTTATACGAAGATAAATTACAGTGGCATGTTAAGCCAGTTGCTGGGGAAGACGTGATTTTGAGGGGCGATTGCGCGCTACATTTTATAATATAGAACTAGCTGATGCCCGCGACTTCGTCCGCGTAGTTTAAGTTTTTTTGATTCCGGCGGGAACTCCTTAATTTTCCGAGATAAAAGTAGTCGGTCACTCTCCAGGTCCTCAACTATATCCATGCCAAAAATCACGTCGATTCGTTGCTCCGTTGCGGCAAACAAACACACTTTCGCATTTATGTATGATTGACAATTTATATCTAGGTATATAAAATCGGCGACTATTTTCGCGGAGATTATTAGAGATTATCGGAGATTATTTTCGCGTCAGTTATGCTAGTTCCGCTTCCGCTGAAGTCTATCACTTTCTAGATTTTATTGGAAATCGTAACTTCGTTACTGTAAATATATTAATAAAACGTGAATCAAACGCAGTTAGGGTGTAATTTTGCCAATTCGCGTGAAGGGTCAGACTCAACCCCGCCGGCGCACGCTCAATTACCCTAATGATTAACCTCCTTTTAGTTGCCAGTTGACGTGTTGTGTTTTAAAACGTTGCTAGTTAATATGGGTTTTCACTGGAAACTTATCTTTTTTCATTCCGCCCTTTAAATAGATTGATACACATTAAACCGTAACCTGTTATGGATCGAAATATTCAATTTGAGTCAGATTTACTTAATTTTGTTACTATTGGATGTTGAGGCCATTTAAAATGATTTTTTTGTAATGCTGACACTTCTTCTAGTATGGAAGTTGTATGAAAATCACAATAGTGACGTCATCAAATTTCAACGCACTTTTTTTTAATCTTTATTTTAAAATGGTTATCAAACTTAAAACTAACCGAGGATGTGAATTTTAGGTGTTTTGGAAGACCCTCTATTTAATAATCAGTTAGAAATAATTTATTTTTGATATAGGCATCACTCGTATTATTATCGCTTGGCGTGCGAACTAATTATATAATAACTATAAACCTTAGGATAGAGGGTTTTATTCATCATATTAGTTTGCTCATAAATTATGTAGTCTATTTAAATAGTAATTTCGAGTATCCATAATAGCTGTACGTGGACTGTGACCAGCGCTGGCCAGCTTGCCAGTTGTCATTGGCTTACAATTTAACATGCACACGGCTGAAATCTTAAGGCAGTTTACACAAAAGCGTCCACACTTTGGCCCGCTCCTGTCAAACACGTTGTGTCAACGTGATCTGGGGGCTTCAGATTTATTGTATAGGTACGCAACATTCAAACTCTACATCAATTTCGACAAATGGAGGTGCCTATCGATTTGTCTTCGTCACTTAAATATGAACGGTACGGTAGGGAAGGTTTGAAAGGTCACGTGTGCCATATCGAATTGCTTTATCCAAGGAGTTTATGACTCTTTCATATAGAAAAACCATAGAAAAATCTCTACAAAACCTATCGCGTTACAAAGATTCAACATTGAGTACTTTTAAATAATTAAACAACCCAAGTAATACATAGTTTAATAGGTATCCCTCCACGCACCGTCAAGACTCAAGTATCCTCCACTGTGTAAGAATATATATTTATATACTAATATCAAAAATGCGAAAGTTTGGATGGATGTTTGTGACTCAATCGCGCCACAACAGCGGAACGGATGAAATTTAGCACAGATATAGATTATAGTCTGGAATAGCACATATACTACTTTTATCCCGAAAAATTATAGAGTTCCTGCGGGAACCAAAAAATCTTAATCCACGCGGACGAAGTTGCGGGCATCAGCTAATTGGACATATTTTATTTTATGATATTAACTACCCTACATTCAATACAATAATTTACAGTATGTATGTTCTGATGTACCTACTTAGATCTCAAACTCTCTCCCATATTTTAAGTAAATTATTTAGAAACACAGGTGCCTAATCAAATTTATTGAACCTGTTTTAACAGATGTACGAGTGTAAGGTGGAATTATGATTAGGCGTATGAATAAATAATTACGTGTTTAATATGCTAATTAAATTACCTATTCATCAACACTGAAATGAACCAATTTGGGGTTAACGAACCTATACACCATGCTATACCTATACAGTATCATATTATTATGTCAGGTGTAACATTCCTTCGTTATTAATTTGGAAGCAGTCGTGCCGATTCCACACACATGATGCGACGTAATTATTAAATTACACTAGCTGTTCCCGCGACTTCGTCCGCCTGGAATAGTGACTAAGTATCTTACTTGCGTTAATTTCAGTTTCACATTTTGTAATGACTCCGTAATTCTCTGTACTTTCTTTTAAATTTTCTATTTTTTTTATTTTTTTTTTATTTTTTATCCACTACAAGCTAGCCCTTGACTACGATCTCACCTGATGGTAAGTGATGATGCAGTCTAAGATGGTAGCGGGCTAACCTGTAAGGGGCATGTCAGTTAGGTACTTATATTAAACCCATACCCCTTCGGTTTCTACACGGCATCGTACCGGAACGCTAAATCGCTTGGCGGCACGTCTTTGCCGGTAGGGGATTTTCTGGGCCGTAAGCTTTCTTGCCGACGTCATCACACAAAAACCTCCATCCCTTATTTTTAATAACCCCCGCGTAACCCCCTTAAGGGTAAAATTTTTTACAAACTTTGAACGTCGTATTTCTTCTTCTTCTTCTTCATGTCCTGGGATTTTTTCCGCACTTGAAACGCAGGCGTCCGTTGTGCGTGAAAACCACTGGTGCGACTCCCTGCTAGATCACTCCAGCCAGCCGAGCTCACTCCAGAATCCAAGCAGGCCGCCCAGGTCGGCAAGGACTTCCGGTAGTGTTGCTAGGGAGCCAATGTAGGTTTCTCGTTGGGTGGAAACACCGCTGCACTCGAGCAGCACGTGTTTTGGTGTCTCGTCGCTCTCCATGCAGGCTCTGCATAGAGGGCTGTCGGTGATACCTAGAATAAATAGGTGTTTGTTTAGGGGACAATGTCCTGTTATCATACCTACAACTATTCTGAGTTTGGCTCGGTTAAGTTGCAGTAGTTTTTTGGTTAGTGGTTTATTGGGGCTGGGTATCGCCTCTTTTGTTTGTCTGCAGTAACGTCGTATTTATTTGTATCTATAATCAAAAGCCTAAAACATAAGTTTCAAGCTTCTATAGCTTTAAAAATGACGTAATTTCCATACAAAGTTTCATCCCCTATTTCAACCCCTTATAGCACTTGTTTCGCATTAAAAAGTAGCCTTTGTCCTTTCTCAGGTCCTAGACTATCTCTGTACCAAATTTCATTTAAATCGGTTCAGTAGTTTAGGCGTGATTGAGTAACACACATACAGACAGAGTTACTTTCGGATTTTTTTATAATATTAGTATGGATTACGTACAAATTACGCTATTTTTAATTTTATTTTTATTTTGTTTATTATAAGTAATCAACAGCGTTGCAAACTAATATTAACAATAATTATAAAGGCCATACCTAAACGATTACAGAATAAAAATATGAAGAATATTTTAACAGAGTAGATATTATGTAGCGCAATAATAAGTAGAACTTTGACATCCCCGTCATGACAAAGTGGACCTTTATGATGATTACACACTAGACGGTCATCCTTCAAATCACAGATCACGGAAACAAGGGAGATGTGCTAAGGGGGCGTGTTGCGTGCGAACTCATCAGGCACAAAATAGGCCTGATGGCCGTTTTTGTCTTTAGTCGCATGTCATTCAAAGATTGGTTCACTTCTCTCGGTTTTTAACAAAATGCCGCGTTGTTCAGTGGTTGTTTGTAAAAATTCAAGCTGCAAAGTGAATTACATGAAAGATGGCATCTCATTTCACACGTAAGTACAAATAAATTGTTGTAATTTTCCATTAAAATCAATAAAACATTATTTAGTGGTATCATAATGTAATAGAGTGACAAGTCTATATCTCATTATGAACAAAAACCATTGCTTGCTTAGTAGAAATCTATCAATGAATCGGCCAGTCTTACGACGCAATGGTTAAGTGTTCTTTACCGATTCTTTCACTAGCACGATAGATCAAATTTCGTAGTTCGGCCGCTGTCAGCGTGCCGTGAACTAGAGATGTGACGATGCAGGTACGAGTACAATGCAGTTGTCGATATTTTAGCGACCAAACGATGATCTGTGATACAATAATTAATAGTACCTTAATTATAACTTAGTAAACAATTATTGCTATTTTAACGTTTAAACTATCGTGAGTAAAATTCATTATAACTATATTTTTAGTCATAATTATTACTATTTTTTTAAATGTAAGTACTCGACTTACTTAGCTGACGAAACGTATAAAAAATATACTAGGTGAATTAATATAATGTCAATTTACGTAGATACTCATTACTCATTTATTGATATATTTAATGTCACTCTTTAATATTAATATTTAAGATATCCGAAGGATGCAGAAAGAAAAGAAAAGTGGATAAATGCTACAGGAAGAGGTCCAAGCTGGTTTCCGACGAAAAATAGCACAATATGCTCGTATCACTTTGAGCCAAAGTGCTTTCAACCATTGAAGATGGTTCGTCGGCTCTTCGAATGGTCAATCCCAACATTGAACTTGCGTTTTGTGTTGACTGTAAGTTAATAATACCCACTCAGTGGCGTGCACAGGGTTCGAAGCCAGGGTAAGCATTAATTATGTATGAGGGTGAAACAGCCAGTTTCCAACTCCAGGCTAGTGCTGAAAATTTCTTAAAACAAAAACCTAATATCGAACTTCCTTATCTAAGATTTTTGGTCCGACCCGGGAAAGAACCCAGCACCTCTCAACTGCAGTCGAACATGCTAACCATGCTAACAAACCATGCTCAACTACTAGGTACTTAATATATTTTATAATGTGAATTGTAATGCAAAAAAGTACACCAAGAACTCTCTCGTTTCACACCCAAAAAGGTAGGTAGGTACTTAAAATAATAATAATACTATGTAAGTAGATTGTTACGTTACCGATTGCAATACCGATTTCTGAACAATTCCAATAATTTTGTAATCACTAATCACTAAAAAAGTTGTCACATGCTGTTCTCACAATAATTCACGTGTTTTTTTACAAAGAAATGTCCTTGAACGTGTTAAAACAATTTTTTAACGGGACGAAATTCGCAATCAAAACAATAACAACACAATAACTAATATGGCGCGCGCGTTCGTCTGGTAGCCGGCGGAAGTCTCGCTAAATAACTCTTTTATTAAAATATTTAATTTCAATACTTTAATTACGCTATTATTTGCGTGAAAAAATATGTTTACCCCTTTTGGATGTTTAATCGGTGGCCGTATTATGTTTTTTTAATTTAGACTGCTTTTATACTGATTTAATACTTAATTAATAATTTAGAATCTTTATAATTTCTTAGAATACAAAATCAGTGGAAAGAAATACAGTAGAAAATTTTAATTTATTTAATAATTTCAACAATTCTTTTTGGTATCTAGGTAAATACAGTTACTTAATTTTCATTATTAAAATAAGTCTTGAGTTGATCACGCAGTTTCCGGAAGCTGAGCTTTGTATTGACGTAACGTCGTGCGTTATGACTAGGAGTGATGACTCACACATGTAAATGTATTTCGTGTTGTATTACTGAATGTGAAACACACATACCTAAAATTTTTGCCATTTTTAACTCCTGCTTGTTCCGTGGCGCCAGCGTCGCGTCGGTTCAATGTTACTATGAGCGTATTGACTTTGGATAGAATTCGTGACAGCGCCATCTTCGTGATAATTACAGAATTAATATAGATGCGGGTGGTTATTTACTATAGATGGCGTTTTTATGAATTTATATTACAGTTGTTTTTTTATTATTTTATTATGTAATTTACTTGAGTATAACTTTCATTCAGTTGGGGTAAGCTGTGCTTATTTGCCTCTATGAACTGCACGCCACTGTACCCACTAGATGATGCCCGTGACTTCGTCCGCCTGGATTAAGTTTGTTTTAATTTCGCGGGAACTCCTTAATTTCCGGGATAAAATAGTCTAGTAATTTCTGAGTGAAGTAGGTACAAATTCTGTACTTACGGGACATGGCTGTTTCGGTAAGTACTTGCACCAGATTGCGAAACGGGAGGAAACAGCCATCTGTCACGAGTGTGGTACTCCAGAGGACACAGCGCACCATACCCTAGTGGAAAATGTTATGGAGCTGAAGGAGGCTGCGGAACGGGAACGAGAGCTGGACCCTAACGCTCCACTGATCCGCAGAAGACGACAGGGGGGAAGAAGGCGACGCTTCGCTCGCCTTTTCCCGCCTTAGTATAGGTGTCTAGGACCCTATGGTCGGTTCAGCGTCGTGATGTCTCAGTAGCCTTGGGACCCTGAGACCTCTCTTTGTAGACGCGGACTGTGCTGCTGGTTTTTTAGTGGGTATTCTGCTTCCATCTGTGAGTCCCACATACCCGCCTTGTGCGGGATGCGTAAATGCATTTTTCCAGCAAAAAAAAAGTACAAATTCTGTGTCTAGTTGGGACGTTTGGGTGATATTTTCGTCGCCCAAGGGTGGTTAAAGTATATTTAATAACGAGGAAGTAAGAGCCACTTTACGAGCAAAGGTCTTGTAAAATAATTTTTCGATTAATGTGTACTTAAAATTCACCCAAACAAACAAACAACCAAACAAACTTGAAGAAAAAAGTGTTGTAATGTGCACAAAAAGAACCTCGTCCTTTTTTCGGAAAGTCGGTTAAAAATAATCTAATATGAGATGATTTTTTACATCTTATTTTTGGTACACAAGTAAAATATCACTTTTCATAATCGGTAGTCATTGTCAAAAACCCAAATATTAAGAAATTTAGCATCGATAGATCCATTTTAGTCAACCACTAATTGTATCATATTTGAATTTTGCACAGCACATCGACAACGTTTTACGTTTGTGTGAGTAAGATGCACGGTGATTGAAATTGAACCCTGTTTGGTAAACAATAAAGTGTATATTTGTTCGTGCCTCATGCACTGATCTATCGGTATGCGTGTGTGTGAGTGAGACTTCTTGTCTATTGTATTTATTTAGTTGCTTGTATTGGTAGCAGGTAGTAGGGATAGGTAGGGATAAACTGGAGACAGCAGGTTTCAATACAATTTGATACATAGGCATATATCTCCCTTGTTTCCGTGATCTGTGCTTCAAATCATGCTGAGATTCGCGGAAATGCTAAGCATCCGCTCATCACTGGCATAAAAAGGGTTTAGTGAAGGTAACGATCAGCAGGTACGGTTTTCGGAAAGAACATTGTAGTTATTTACTTCTGGATAAATCTAAATTCGTTAAGTTCGGTGCGTTGTTATTATTGCGATCGCTTACTACAAGTTGCGTTCCTTTATGTTAAGAGAATTATTATAAGACGGCACTTAAGTTCTCGCACCGTCTCTCGGTAGTCGTTGTGGTGACAGTTAGTAGTTTCATTAGGAACGGTATCGCGCCTCGTCCTCACCTCGACGCCTCATCCCACCCTTTAATATAGGCTGGAATACGACTTCAAGATGTACTTAAATGGCATAGTAAAACAAGAAGCAACTGTATCACGTTTATGCTTTAAAATTACATACTTTCATTACACGTGACTGTACAATTTAGAATTAAAGCTTGCTCTACCTCATAAGTCATAAAGTAAAGCCGTAGTGCTAAAGTTTGGCAATAGTACTACAACTTCCAGAAGTGTTACATTCACCCATCCCCTCTCCCCTCATACGCTTAATTAAGAAGCTTGTGCTAGGAGTAGATACTAACGTCTAACTACGACAAAAGTACACCGGATCGTATTTTAACCTACGACTTTCCACATTTCAGTCCGTCCACTGTATCGTTATTAAGTAATTTCACATAAATTTTGCAAAATATAATACTGTACAGTTTCTGTGCAAACATCGTAGAACGATTTATTTATTAGTTTTTAATCATACATAAGAGTTAATAAAAAGAAAAAGAAAAGCGAAGAACTCCTGCTCATTCACTGACTAATCAACGCCCAGTCAGTCCGAAGTTCCCTAACGTAGAAAAGGAGTAAGGCTGGATTTTTCGAAATTTCAACGGGAGAGAAGACGCAGGCAGTCGGTTGTTCGCCTAAGAGACCTCCACCTCTTTATCGACCAGCAATATCGCTTAAGTAATTAATTATCTAGTGGAGAGGAAATTTATTTATTCCCTTATTCCGTTAAAACTTTTACCTTATATAAAAGGTGGCGGTTATGCATGATTTGTTTCAAGACTGATCTGGAAATGGAAAATTTTACGTCTCACATTTTCATAATAGCCGTCTACTGGTTTTACGATTGTTTCTGAGTTGGAGTCGGTATTGGTACCAAGCGATGGGCCCCCATTAAATCTTTTACCGTTTTTTTTATCGTCGCTTAACTTTGATGGTGGGTATGATTTTGATTGAGTAACAAATGTAAAAATAAGATCAGTAGTAGTTGTTACTTCAAGTTACATGAAGTTAGTAAGTCTTCTATCCTTTTAAACCAAATAAATAACTGGGTAAGTAATTAGATACTAAGAATAAAGTATGTATGTAAGTTGCAAGTATTTAGGTAGTTGGTGCGGTCGTTAGGTCGCCAAGTCGAAACATTTCGCTGTACCGCCATTAGAAACGGTCTCGACCGCGGCGCTGGCGTTCTTATTTGACGTTATCGTACTCCCAGTTTCCACGTTATACCACTACCCGCCTACGTATTGAGCATAAACAGCTATATTTTACTATACACATTATTATTAAATGCCTGCCTTTTCATTGGCAACGTATTCTTCCTGCACTTGGGTCTTTTTAGGGTTCCTTACCTCAAAAGAAAAAACGGAACCCTTATACTTATAGGATCACTTTGTTGTCCGTCTGTCTGTGTGTCAAGACCTTCTTCTCAGGAACACATGGAGGTATCAAGCTGAAATTCATGTCAAATACTCAGGTCTACTGTCCCTTGGAGCTGTGAAAAATTCAAACTTCTAAATCAAAAGATACAGATTCTAAATCAAAGATACGAAAAGCATAAATTTTTACTTACAACATATAATAAAAATATTTTAAGTAATTTTAAACTTACTAATGTTATGGATTTCATTTAGCAATAACAATACCATAATTATATACCTTAAGGTTTGTACGGAACCCTCGGTGCGCGAGTCCGACTCGCACTTGGCCGGTTTTTTCTTTACTAACTCTGTTGTACAAAAAATTGGTCATACAAAAAGCGGGAAGGTGAAAACATGCAGCCGGCTTTAGACACAAGCGACATGAGGCGCCCTCCCTCAATGATAACTTCTATTATCTCTGGGATCGTGGGTCCCTAATCGCGGTACTCTCCTTCCCTGCTATTCAACTCGTTCCCTTATCACGAATTAAGCCCTCGTTGCTTTCGGTTCACGCTCAAATTGGACCATTTCGCGTACTCTAATTTAAAGTGAAACACCATTCTGTGTAACAACAGCACGCTAATTAAGGTAATTAAAACATGTTAGCTCCGGTTACGACGATAGTCTCGAGCTGAGTCGCTGAGTTAAGAGTGTACGCCTGTTGCGTCAGAGGTCACAGAATCAATGATACATGTTTACAAAATTGCTGTGGTTGGTATCACTGACATTTATTTAGATCGTATCTGGTTACCTTAGATGTTACTTAGGTTATGTTAATTAGATAAACTTACTCGTACACCTTCAGGTAACAGTAGATTGGAATTCCCTTATTAAAGGTCTTCGTCGGGAAATCTATAGATATTATCACTACCATCCATCATACTTCATACTAATATTATAAATGCGAAAGTGTTTGTTTGTTGGTTTATTGGTTCGTTGGTTTGTTGGTTTGTCCTTTAATCACGCCGCAACGGTACAACGGATCGACGTGATTTTTGGCATGGGTATAGTTGAGGACCTGGAGAGTGACAAAGGCTACTTTTTATCCCGGAAAATTAAGGAGTTCCCGCGGGAATCAAAAAAAATTGAACCACCTATAAACTTTCATGATCAATTATGGTACCTAGGTACTTAATTAGAGAAGCTTACGTTTTAATCTTTATGAATTACGAGCTGATATAAATAACTAGGGTTAAATAAATAAAAACAACGAAACCAGGTTATATTCAAAAAGAAGATATAACATCTTAGTTGCGATACCAATTTTATTCATGTGTACTACTGTCAAATAAATTTTATCCGCAAGCAAGAAGTGCAAAACAAATAAAACACACGATATTGCAATTATATTCATACTTCTACATACATTCTCCTATTTACTCTTAGAAGATTACTTACTCAAGAATATTACGCTCTCAACTTTCTGAATAGCAAATATCGCTATACGGTTCGGTAACGTTGCCAATGTACGATCGCAAAGTTGCAACGAGTGCTCCGAGTAGGTAGGTAACAAGTATACATTAGGGAAAAGGCGAACCGGCAAAGGGTAGGCAAGTGCTATTTGCAAGTTACCATCCGCCGGTGCCTCGGTCCGTGTGCACTCGGACTGCCAAATTGAAACGAGCCGCAACTCGAGCAAAATGAACGGTTGCTTTTCGATATTCCGCTTCATTTCTCTACCTGTTGGGGGTCGCAACAAGCAAGACTTGACTTGAAGAGTGAAACTTCTTTAGAATCGTTGTGATTTGAAAATTCGATGAAACGAAAGAGCGACACCAAAAAGGGACAAACATATTCATATTATGATATAGCCTGCGAGAGAATGAGATAGAATACAAGCTATATTTAACTCAGCATGAATTTAATATAGTCTACTTTTCATAAGTTTCACTTCTGCCGTGTGTGAATTGCAAACACACACTTTTTTTTGTTTATTGTACCTATCGTACACGTTCTTGCGGTCTGCTTTTTTTTTTCCGAAGCACTCTTTGTTACAACTTAGGGATCAGCAGGGCGACCGCGTATCTTTTGCATCAATCATTGATACATCGCAATCACCTCTGATTGGTTAACACTCTTCCACTATTGGACGAAATCCATTGACGCAGCAAGAATACCATAAATTCAGCCAATCAGAGGTGATTGCGATGTATCAATGATTGATGCAAAAGATACGCGGTCGCCCTGCTGGTCTACTCTAACGTCATTTTCATCTGCATCTTAATCATCATCTTGGTCCAACCATCCAAAGAACTTTCCAAGAGTATGCCACCAATGCCGGCCCTCCACCTTCTACAACCAGTCACAATTCCCGTCATCTTCTTAAAGTCGTCAGTAATTAACTTTAAGTGACATTATTTAATTGCCTAGGAGTGCAACCCTAGGTTTTGTATATTTATGCTTTCAACATTTGAAAACCTCTACAGGGTTGTCAGCTATTATCAGTATTGGTTAAAATATCGCCTCTATTGAACTAAAATTGAAAACCGTCTTGCAGTGGTTCGAGCTGTTTTACTTTACCATTTTAGAAATATTGACCCATTGCAATGCTGAAATGTAAGTTATTTACCTATTATGTATTTAAGTTGTACAACCTTGACGAGGGTTGGAGAGGAAGTATTCCTTTGATTAAAATACCTTTATAATTGAAAACTGTCGCAGTATTTCATCATAATGTTCATTTTAATTTGATTGTTACCAATAATTAAGGATTGGAAATGTAAAATTATAAACTACAAGATTGTGTTTAGCTCGTTTCGGTATTTTATGTCCAATCTCATCTCAATATCTAGAAAAAACCTACTGTGCAAAAGGAATCAGCCCATCCGTTGACCAAAAACGTATCTCCTAAATATGTAAAAGGTGACTAACTGACTGATCTATCAACAACTCAAACTACTGGACGCATTGGGCTGAAATTTGGCATATAAATTGATTTTACGACGTAGGCACCCGCTAAAACATTTCTGAGATTTTTGAATTATTAATTAGGGTTTGAAATTTGTGTACAACCCGTACAATTAAAGAATGGGATTAGAAATGGCGGCTCATTTTGCCGGTACGGTCAGCATACACGGGATCTATAGTAACAATCCGCTTGTAACGTTATTTAAATATAACGTTATAGCGATATACCTAGATATATCGCTATAACGTTATATTTGTTAACCACTGAGCAATGAGTACCTTCAGTAAAAATAAATTCGTTCAAAATTTCCACACTTCTTTCGATATTTTCCGGAATAGCAGTTTATCGGAACGTTATCTGAAGGTACCGTTGCAAGCTGTTTATTCCTGCACTGGTGGGTTGGTATCAAAACTAAGTACGTGCGACTAACTAGGTACTTGAAAAACTCGATTAACATTAATCACACTTTATTATCAATGACTTTTAAACACAATCCAAATTATTCTTCACAATACTTATTCTTACAGTAAATCACTAAAAAAGACCTCACTATTAATTCACTGGTTCATAAATTCACTTCAATAATTCACTATTAATTTACTTCACTTTTATTTCTTCGCTTTTCTTTAGAGTTCACCGTATAACAAAAACTTAACTTCACCAGTCGTCTGAGCCGCCCGCTTATATATAGCTCGATGCTATTCCTGTCCCGTACTTGCACATACATCCGTCTCTTTCTTTCGTGCATCGAGATCTATCGAGAAAGTTATAGGTAATAGGGGAGTAATCTCGAATCCCGTTAGGTGCCTACAATTACGTAATTCTGCCTTGGCTCCGCCCACAAACGTTCTAATTGGTGCGCATGATTGCTTCGAGATATTTCTGACGAATCGCAAGGCTCTTCACTTTCTATGTTCAATGTACTACTTATCTACGTATATATGCGTTGTAATTTACGATCTTTCTGATTGGTCGTTGCGCGCGCCATACTTATTTTCATATTTTTTCTCTTATATTTATGTCTCATCGCTAACAATCTCCCCCCGGTGCGGAAGCACCATTCTTTTGGAGCGATGATACGTGGAAATCCCAGGATGTCTTGACGCGCGACATGCAATTCATTTACAATTCATGTTCTTCGGTCTGGTCCATTCCTCTTGTATTTTCTAACAGCACAATATCGCCTCCTTGTTTGTTCCTTTTCCAATGATTCTAATTTAGAATGTTCTCTAGCAATTTCTTCTTTTTCATATTCCTTGATTCGGCAGTGACTAATAAAGTTAACTACTGCATTAGCTCCTGTGTCAATTCCGTGCAAAACCCATCCTAATCTCGTAAGTGATGCTACTGGTTTAGATGCCTTTCCTTTTAAAAGTTTCCTTGTATAAATTAATTCCCAATTGTCTTGACCTATGAGAAGCTTCGGCTTTTCTCCGATGTAGACGAGTTCTTTCTTAATTCTTTCCAAATGAGGGCAGTTCCTTATTACTTCCGCGTCAACTTCTTGTTCTGACAACTTCAAATCGTCCATTGTTCTAGCTTCCATTGTTAACATTTCTCTACCGTGAATGCCTTTTATCTTCAGCTTTACTCGTAAGGAATTATTATTTATTTCTTTTCCACCAATCGTTTCTATCGTCAATGATTCTCTTTTCCCTTTTGCTCCAATTTTCTCAGCAATTGAGCTATCTAGTAGTGAAATCGTAGATCCTTCATCCAACAATGCTAAAACTCGGGTCTGTCCTTTTGGGCCATACAGATTCACGGGCACCATCTTCAGATATACTTTTCCGTCAGTCCTAGTCGTATGGATCGACACAGTTTTCCCTCCCGGTTTTTTATCATAATTATATTCATCTTTATCACAATAGGAATCATTGTCGTGGTCTACATGATTGCAGGACTCTTTCTTTTGTCCGGTTTCTGTTTCGGGTCTATCGGAGTGAAGGGTGACATGGTGGTACCTTCTGCACTTTCTACAGGGCGGAGCCCTACAGTCGAGCCTCTGGTGCCTATAATGGAGGCACTTAAAACATAGTCTAGCTCTCTTCGCGATTTCCCATCGTTCATCTACACTGGATTCTTTGAATTTTCTACATTCTAATAAACCGTGATTTTCTTTACATAATGCACATGTGTTCCTAGATATTCGGACAGCTGTTTCTTGGGCGCAACTTTTTGACGGTAATTCTTTTTCTTCTTCTTCTGGCTCTAGCGTAGCGTTAACTGCTCTTCTTATATTTGCCTCGTGCGGCTTCGTAATATCACATATTTCAGGTGGAGCGAAAACTCCATAATTCTGTATTTCTTGCAAGAGGAATAAATCAATTACTTCTAAATCAGCTACTTCTGTATCTCTATACCGGCTATAAAAGGTTACGTATCTGTCATGCATATTCACTGTCATTTTTTCTCTTATGCAATTTGATGTTTCTGGCGAGTACAAATATTGTGGTTTCTTCAAGGCTTTGATGACAGAAATAGAAGACTTTACTTGACTGGCAAATCGGCAAATATCCCTAGGGTCATTTTTCACTGGTTTTATTTGTTTCATTTTATCCAACTCTGCTAACGCCAAAGATCCAGGTCGCCCAAATCTCTCTTCCAGGTGCTGCATGACGATTTTTGGGTCGTCGACGATATACATTAAGCTTTCCACTGCCTCTTTGGCAGTTCCTCTCAGGGCTTTACGAAGTCGTGCTCGATTCATAGCATGTGAAAAGTTATCAGCTGATTCAAAATAAGCTTTCTTGAAATTCAACCATTCTGCGCTTGCACCACTAAATGAAGGTAATTCTATCATATCTTTATCTATGGAGTTCAACTTCTTAATTTCCTGTATGAGTACTTTCATTGTCGATATTTCATTTTGCCTTGACTGCTGGTGCAGACTTTCATCTTTTTCTTCCGAAGTCTGGAATATCCATTCTTCAACATGACGTTCTTGTTCATAAATTTCATTCTCGTTTTCTTCTTGTTCCTGTAGGGCCAGCAATTTCGCTCGCGCTAGCTTTTCACTGGCTTTGGCAGCTTCATATTCCCTCTGTGCTAACTCTATTTCGATTTCTGACCTCTTCTTCCTCGGCAACGTGTGCGCAGTGTCTGCACGCGTAGGCTTACAAGGCTTCAAAGAAGTCTTCCGTACGTCCAATTCTTGTCGGTGTGATTCCTTAATTTTGTCTTTCATTCGTATTAATTCAGAATGCTCAACATTTGGTGTAACGTCGTCCATACCAGTAGTGAATACCGGAATGCCCCTCTCCATTGGGGCAGGGTCTGTATTCCCACTGATTATCTCCCTGACCTGTCGCGCCGGGGACCCAACCGTTCTGACGTTTACACAGGGCGGAGATGACCTAAGCGTAGATTGACTGCTGGTTGACGTATTCGTAGTAACAGGCATGCCAGCACTGCCATCGCTTGCCGAGGTTTCCGCCATAATCCTTGAGCGTGACGATTCTGATCTTGTAGTCGGCATCCTTACCTATTTTGATACCTGCGCAATAACCCGATCCGGCTCGAAGGACCAAATTGTTAACCACTGAGCAATGAGTACCTTCAGTAAAAATAAATTCGTTCAAAATTTCCACACTTCTTTCGATATTTTCCGGAATAGCAGTTTATCGGAACGTTATCTGAAGGTACCGTTGCAAGCTGTTTATTCCTGCACTGGTGGGTTGGTATCAAAACTAAGTACGTGCGACTAACTAGGTACTTGAAAAACTCGATTAACATTAATCACACTTTATTATCAATGACTTTTAAACACAATCCAAATTATTCTTCACAATACTTATTCTTACAGTAAATCACTAAAAAAGACCTCACTATTAATTCACTGGTTCATAAATTCACTTCAATAATTCACTATTAATTTACTTCACTTTTATTTCTTCGCTTTTCTTTAGAGTTCACCGTATAACAAAAACTTAACTTCACCAGTCGTCTGAGCCGCCCGCTTATATATAGCTCGATGCTATTCCTGTCCCGTACTTGCACATACATCCGTCTCTTTCTTTCGTGCATCGAGATCTATCGAGAAAGTTATAGGTAATAGGGGAGTAATCTCGAATCCCGTTAGGTGCCTACAATTACGTAATTCTGCCTTGGCTCCGCCCACAAACGTTCTAATTGGTGCGCATGATTGCTTCGAGATATTTCTGACGAATCGCAAGGCTCTTCACTTTCTATGTTCAATGTACTACTTATCTACGTATATATGCGTTGTAATTTACGATCTTTCTGATTGGTCGTTGCGCGCGCCATACTTATTTTCATATTTTTTCTCTTATATTTATGTCTCATCGCTAACAATATTAAAACATTATCATCTCATTAAAATATCTATGGGGAAATAGGTACATGAATATTTAAATTTATTAAATTAAGAGACCATATAATAAAAAGTGTATAATTAGGTAGATTGAAATAACAATTAGGTTCTGTTACTTGGACCTTCACCGGGATCGTCTGACAACTCTTCGATTTCGGACATAGCACCATCAACTTCATTATAATAATCAGAATCACAGCTATCACTTTCGTTATCGCTGTTCAGTCCAACATTAATAATGAAATCTTCAATATCCTCTTCGTTTGTGACTTCTCTTGTCCAGTATTCATTTTCTAGTCTTTTTATATGATTGACTTCTTTCTGCCAATCCTCAGCCGTAATCGAGGCTATGGCTGCACGCGTCAAATCTTCTATTTTTTTTTCTAGCTGATCCACATTCTTTTCTGCCACGCGTTGTTTCAAGAGATTCCACACATACTCTATTGGATTTAGATCACAGTTGTATGGTGGTAATCTCAATGTTTCGTGGCCGTGATCAGCTAGCAATTTGTCTATGGCGTAATCTTTCTCTGGCTTGTGTTTTTTTAACAATTGTAAAAGCTCAGGTTTCGTCCATATGTCGTCAAAGTGTATTCCCCTTTCGCGTAGCCAATTTTGTATCTCAGCCTTTCGATTAACTGCTGATGGAGGTTTATTAATTTGCATACTGTGATACGGCGCATTGTCCATCACCACGATGCTGTTATGAGGGATGTTGGGGATTAATTTTTCTTTTATATATTTTGTGAAATTTTGCCCATTCATTTCATCATGGTAATCACCTTTTTTAGATTTGGCCTTAAAAATCAGGTCAGCACCATTCACAAATCCTTTTTCTGAACCTGCATGCACAATTACCCATCTCTGTCCTGGACTGTCATTTTTGCGGACTCCTTTATCCGTCTCCGATTGCCAACATTTAGACACCGTGTAGTGTGCATGTATCCACGTCTCATCTAAAAAAATTACTGGCTTTTTGCTGGCACCTAAAGCATCATTGTGGCGGATTCGCCGAAGATACTTTGCTCTCCAAGCTTTAATGTTGCTTCGTTCCAGCAAAACCAACCTATTTTTTCGGCATTTTCTAAATCGGAAACCTAGCTTATTTTTTAAAATTGAGCTCAGTGTCATTTTTGATCCTAAAAAGTTGAGGTCTTTTTTTGCCACGGCCAATATTTTATTTAAAGTTGGAACTTCCTTTCGCTCATCATAAATAGAGGAGATTATACCTCGTAAACCAACCAGTGAAAAACTATCTACGGGAACTCTAGTATTATGACGTCCTCTTTGCCCTTTTGTTGGCGTTTTTATTTGAGCTTGATTTTGGTGTGCAAGATCACCTGCAATAAATAAATAATGTAAAACGAATTCAAAATGTATATTTAAAAAAAAAACAAATACTTAGCTACTTAATATAGCTAAACTAAGTACATACCTTCTTTCTTAATTCGAGTGATGGTATTCTTTGACAATCCTGTTGCCATTCCCGCTCTTGCATTACTATATTGAAATGGGTGGTATCGTCCCATATTTTTCTCTTCCTCAAAATATTTAATTACATTATACACGATTTTACGTGCATCACTATGTAATACTTTCCCACGTTTATACTCCATAGTCAACAAACGGTGTAACAATGAAAAAAACACCAAGAAAACGAAATAACTAACAACACTTAACAATATCAACTTTTTGACAACAATAACAATTCTTTAACAACCAAAATCGACAAATAACATCAACAATTACGAAGAAACTTAGAACACGTCCAGTTTCGCTCACAGCTATGCGAAACTGGACTGTTACGAAAACAAAAGACGGTCATCATATCGGTTTTTAATTTGTTGTCCGTACCGGCGAGTGTGAGTATAGATAGCGACAGTGTGCGAGTGAGATGCGAACAGTAGCGACGCCATTTTCAATCCCATTCTTTATGTGTACGGGTTGTAGATGATCATATTATCACAAAACTGATTTTTGCCCGCGACTACGCTTTCGTTAAGTTTGATTGCACAAATTTCAAACCCCTATTTTACCCATTCCGGGGTTTAATAATGAAAAAACCTGTCAGTCAACTTTTTCTTTTATTTATTTAGACTACTTACCTTGTAATATTCTAAGACACCAAAACATAAATACTTATTTTTCAGGGTCCTCGAACAACATTTGTTACGTCAGAGTTCTCCAAAAAAAATATTTGAGAATACAATTTTTATATTCATATTCAGATTCATATTCGTTTATTTTGCATTCCAATATAATTCTTATAGTAATTTACATGTAAATAGAAAAGTTCTTATCATAATATCGGAACCCCGCTGGGGCACAGCAAAAAATCAGTGGTCGTAGAGGGACTGCCTTATTTTTCTTCCAAAAAAACATTTAGTTTATAATATACTATTCAATTAGAAATGTTTTTAAAGAGTTATTAACTGGAACAAAAATCTTTTCGTTAGCAATAAATTTAAATAACATTGCAAAGGAAAACGTCTGCAAGTAATTGAATAGTCTTTGAGTTATTACTAATTGCAGAAACAGAGTAACAAAAAGAATCGTCTTCCTTTGTGCAGATCGTCTATCGGTTGCAGTACCAGTACAAAGTGACAAAAAGGAAACTGTAAAATTTAAAAAAGCGAGCAACTACCACTGGAAACAATAAGCATTTATTAACTATGTAATTATTTTATAGACTTACAAGTGCAACTAATTTTTACAATTGCTTTTAAGTTCTCTATCCGTAATAGACATTAATTGACCAGTTTAGAGCAATTTTTAGGAACCCGCTTGCTAGTTGCCCAATATGAATGGGACAAAAATAACGACAGCACGCGACTAAATGATTGACACCAGCTATAACTAGCTATTTTAATAGGCTAATTTGAAGTTCTATGGCGTCAGGCACGAAACTAGCGATGGCCGAGCGACGGCGACAGCGGGGCGATGTGGTCCGAGAGCTGGAAGGTCCTTTAGGCAAGCTGAAATTGTGATAAAATATAATTTCTTCAATTGGCGAATCCAGTCCTGCCAGTCTGGTAGAGCGTTTGCGGTTATTTCGCTACTGCGCAGCATATAACATCAGCAAAAAAAATACAAAAAATATATTTTTTGCCAACTTGATTTTTTTTATCTTTAAATTTTTTACTTATAAAATACCAGATGTTTTTGTCGGTTATAAAGTATTACCTCTTCAAAAATATTTAATTAAAATTCAGCCAGCTCTCTGACTAATCGCGTTGCGCCGCTGTCGCCGTCGCTCCGCCGTCGCTAATTTCGTACCCGTACACTACAAAATTCAAATTTAAAATTCAAATTATTCAAATAAACTTTTACAAGTGCTTTTGAATCGTCGAGTGAATCGACCACTGGTTCGGAATGCCATTCCTATCGAGAAGAACCAGCAAGAAACTATAATAAAGCATAATAAAGCAAAGCAATACGGAGATAAAATCGAGTAAAATCAATTCCACCTCTATATTGTACCTAACTACGTTGTTATTTTTTACTCTGATTAAAAGACTTG
Source organism: Erebia aethiops (assembly GCA_923060345.2). NCBI lineage: Eukaryota > Metazoa > Arthropoda > Insecta > Lepidoptera > Nymphalidae > Erebia > Erebia aethiops. The sequence goes on along the minus strand of OV281081.1, from coordinate 19,952,186 downwards.
TAGCGGTATCCCGTAATTTCGTAGAGATTAATCAGCTTAGTATAAACATTTTTACAGGAAAGTTATTGTTCACAGGTACAAGGTGGAAGTAGCGGGCAAAAGCTTGCCAGTACTTACCACCTTGGACAAGGGGCGTTACGGTGTAATCGTGTTTGAATCGCTGTCGAAATACGCCAATATGGACAAGTGGAATCGAGAGCTACTCGACAAATACTGTCGAGAGTATTCAGTAGGGGTCGTCGGCTTTGCAACGCCAGGCGAGGAGAGTCTTGTTGGCGCTCAACTGAAAGGATTCCCACTCTTCATGCATACCAATCTACGGCTTAAGGTAAATTGAAATTTATTGTGTGGCATATTGTCGCCCACAACATCACCCTCCGTCTCCAGACTGAAATTACCTTTAATATAATATCGTTGTAGCTATAAATCTTCACGTTTTATCGCTGTATTATGAGTAATAGTCGTCTGCGAATTGAGGATTAGGATCTATTTTATATTCATGGCTCTTTAATGTTATCTGGTAACTAGATATTGTTATGAGGCGTCTTAAATTACAGTGTCTTCGGAATGGTTATAGGTACTAACGTAAATAACAGATTATAGTTCCCAAAGTCTGGAAAGAATAATAAAATAATAAAAGTACTTATTATTTAGATAAGTGTGTGTGAGTATTGTGTACCAGGATTGAATATACATCTTTTGAATTGAATAGTTATGCTTTGGTTTATTTTTCCAGATTAGGTTTCTACTAACGAAAAGAGTGAACTTTTAAATTAGCCGAGCTTTTTCTAAAAAACGATACGAATACGCGATGTAAATAGAGGAAAAAAAAACAGTGTGGTTGGTTACGAGTTACGACATTAAAAAATGAGGCCGAGCTAAATGTTACAATTTTCCGTTTAGGACGCTGCATTGAATCCTGCTTCGCCCGTGCTGCGGTTGGCTCGGGCTGGTGAGACGGCCTGGGGCCCGCTGCCTGGCGAGCACTGGACTGTCTTCAGGGCTAACTCGTCCACGTACGAGCCGGTCGCGTGGGCGTTGAGGCAGACTGATTATGGCGTGAATGGTGATTATACCCTCAATCTTCTATTACCTTTATGAGAATGTGCCCACAACTTCGACCGCGTGGACTTTTTTTTTCAATCCCGATTTATTAATCACGTAGGGACACTCCGAGCCTTTCTTTGATGATACACATAATATGCAAAAAATTACGGCTCCATTGTCCATTGCGGTTTGATTGACGGTTAAAGCAACAAATATTTCTCATTTATAATATTATGGAAAGTGATAAAAATGTTTGTCTGCGTACGCGTATCCTTCATGCAATTGAGTTGAGACTTGGTGTTGTTGGCACTTGTTTGAAGGTTTCTGAAATTCTGATATTACCTACTTCTTGGAAAGTTGGAATACTACCCAACGAAGCGACGCGACGCGCGACCTAAAGCGCGTGAGTCGTTATGTATTAAGTACCTAGTTAGTATTTAAATATTTCCATCCCGTTGTTAATTAATATAACGTTCTGTTCGGTAAGATGTTTGATTATAAAAAAAAGTTTCTCGATTATTTTGAACTTCCTAGAACCTTGTTAAATATAAATTAGAATACATTTTAATTTACAAAAACATCAATATTTAGGTCTACCAACTTGCGTGTCGATGTTTAGAATTAACTTAAATAAAGGTATTTTCAAGCCACTAACTTACTGAAAATTTTCAACTTTTCGCATTTATAATATCTGTACCAAAGCACGATAGGCAACAACATAGGTATAATCTACTACTTATTACAAACTACAACATTTATTGAAATAGGTAATCCCTAATTTGCATGAAAATATAGCAATGGCGTACCTACCGTTACGCAAATGGTATGCCAGTTACTAACTGAAACCTAAATAAATATTAAAGTCTGATATGTAGATGTTTTATAGTTTACGAGAATTTTTGAACTGATTTATCGTACGCATTTGTCTCCGAATCACGTAACGAAAACGTTTTCTTCCTCCACGATGCATGCGTGAAATACGTTATCATAGCCGAAAATAAAAATGTATGGCACGGAACGGGTTACGTGCGATACAACAGTAGCCGTATGATATCGAATTCGATGACATCACTGGAATTCCGGCGCGCGTGTTACACGATATGAATACGAATCCTTGGCGCCATTAGGCCTGCGCTAATGACCCGCGAAACCTATGAGTATGAAAGTTAATTACCTTCCTACATATCTATTAGATTCATTAGTATTGGATAGAAGCAGTCGTTATTTTGCGGAAGTCCATGATAATCAAGGAACTAGAAGTTTAATTCGCTATAATCCGCGACAATAGGTAAATCTATGTGTTTACAATCTTGCATTGTCGAGTCAACATCTTCTGAAAATGTTCTGTATCGGAGTGGAACGTATAGTTCGAGCGCGAGTTGAGTGCAGAGCTTATATGTGTCACCTCAGGCCCCTACTGCACTCAACTCGCGCGCGTACTGTACTTTGAGAATAATTTGGAAGATTTCTGTGTTGTGGTGAATATCGCGGGCTATAAGTGCAAGATACACACTGTACCACATAGATTTACGTATTGTCGCGGATTATAAAGAATTAAACTTCTAGTTCCTTCAGATTCATTAGTCTTTACTTAGTCACTATATGATGCCCGCGTGGTTTATGCTTTTTTAATTCCCGCGGGATCCTTAATTTTCTGGAATGAAAAGTAGCCTATGTCCTTCCCCTACAACCTATTACCTACCCCTGTACCAAACATCAAAATCGGTTGAACGGATGGGCCATGAAAGCGTAGCAGATAGACATACAGACACTTTCGCTTTTATAATATTAAGTAGAATGGATATGGATTTTATGAGTCTATCTATTAACCCCGACGCGGACCTCGGATGTTTTATTAGAGTCGTAGTGTGGCATTGTATGAAGTAATTCATGCTAGTTGTCCTGTGCAGAATCTCCTCGATCCACGCATAAAATTTTAAGTGTGCTACCACCGTTACTTCGGATTAACAGATGGGCCGTGAATAGGTAACAGACATACAGACACTTTCGCATTATAATAATAATTTGTTTTATATTTCTTGATTTTTACCATAATAACGTGAATATTTACAAGTTGAGTGCGAACATTAGGTGTTAGTAATTTAACAAATTTGATATTATATTATATACAATATGGAACAAAATTCGTGAGTGCCATTTGCAATAACTCAGAGCCATTAACAAAATTTGGGAAAGATACGAGAACTTCTCGATGAATCTCCTCCGGGCTCTGTTTCCAGCTTGCAGTGAAAGAGGCAACAAGCGATATAGATTTCCCCAAATTCGTCAGTTGGCTTTTCATATCACTTTCCAGTAACTGTTCACAAATTGCATGAGGCCACCAAAATGGGGGCTGAGTATCTCCTCAACATATTCAGTGCTTCTAGCTTGTAGTTGCTTCCTGAAACTTTCTGTTTCTTTTGTATTATCCCTTGTCCGTTCCATTAATATACTCAATACCATATCACAATTATTAATTAAAAATATTAGCTTCTGTATTCTCAGCTATAATAATATAACAGATTATGATATAACTTAGTATGAATGTTAATATTTCCCTTTGAGTCAAAAGCGGAGAGCTTGTAACTTTCAGGAAACTTTTTGACCAAAAGTTCTCCTTTATTTTGTGTTGTGTAGTTATTAATTTCTTGAAAATGTTAAATAAATTGACGCTCTGCTTGCAAGTGATGTTTTTCAGAACAAAGCCATCAAGCAATCTCATTAATGGGGTCGGTTTATGTTTTACCCACCGGTTTCGCGCCATAAAGTGAGGTGAAGTGAGCCTATACATATAGATAGATTGTTTTGTTTGTTTTGGTTACGTGATCTTTGGTTTATTTCGATTAGTTTATGAGTCTATTCTCCGCTTGTTGCCTAGTTAAGAGCTCGTCAGGGTTCAGAGTTGCTTATCTTTGAGACTTCAGTTAGAACAGGATTTTCTATAACGTGTCTCAATACAAAAACAGGCTATTTATAATGATTTAATGATGATGAAGAAAATGATGTTTGTGATTGTATTCCGACGTATTCATATTACGGATACCATTAAGTTTATATCCAATCCACCACCACTACAGCCCATTATCGTCCCACTGCTGGGCATAGGCCTCCACTCTCATATTATGAGAGAGGGAATTAGAGCATAGACCCACCACGCTGCTCCAATGCGGTTTGGGAGTTTAGCCAATATTCCTATTAATTTTAACACATACATTTATATCTACCTAAGTAGGTATACTAGATACTTACATAAATTCCAACAATTTGAGTTAAAATGTCCCAGTGGTTTTATGTCTTATTCATCGCTAATCAATTTCTCTATAATAAAAGCTACATTGGCTCAATCCTTTTGTTAACGGGTCAAATGAATTTGCCTCGGTTCGTCTATTAGGGGGACCTTTGACCGGTCTTGGAATTAAATATATTCATGTCAAAAGGACGAGAGTAAACTGTATTCTGTTAGGAATAAGTTTCTAAACAGCATGACCGAGATGCTATAAAAATTAATTTCCTAAGTAGACTTAGAGTACTCTACGATAGTTATTCACGTATTTGGTATAGGCCAGAGTTTACGATCTTCTGACGTCTTTGACTATAAAGAACAATTACAGTGTCATTGTGTGAAATATTGTCGTCGAGGCTTTTGCCCCGATGTGGGAAAGTCAATTATTTAAATTTATAGCCAGCCCAATAATAACAGTTCTTTGCTTGGAGGGGAGTCAAGTCTCGCAGTCGTTAAATATGTGCAAATGTCTCTTTCAGTCTTCTCACTTCACATTATCTTGTCCATGAGTCTTTTCAAATATCTTTATTGCGCGGGCTATGAGAATCAAAGTATCAAAAACACTAGCTTATGTCCGTGACTTCGTCCGCGTGGTCGTGGTTTTTTGGTGCCCGCGGCAACTCTTCGATTTTCCGGGATAAAAAGCTTATGTGAGCTAGAATTCTAGACTATATATAAATTTCATCTAGATCCGTTCAGCCGTTCTGGTGTGATTGAGTAACAAACATCCATTTGACGTTTTTAGGTTCCCGCGGGAACTCTTTAATTTTCCGGGATAAAGTAGCCTGCGTGTTATTCCAGTCTATAATCTGTTTTTGTGCCAAATTTCATCCATCCATCTTCTTACTAATAATGGATGTATGGATGTTTGTTACTCAATCACGCCCCAACGGCTGAACAGATTTGGCTGAAATTTGGCACAGAGATAGATTATAGTCTGGAATAGCACATACTTAGTCTATTTATCCCGGAAAATTAAAGAGTTTCCGCGGGAACCGAAAAACCTCAATCCACGCGGACGAAGTCGCGGGCGTTCGCTAGTAGGTACATCCATATATTCATCCATCCAAACTTTCGCATTTATAATATTATAGTATAGTATAGATTGTGTATCATGTTTGTATGTGTAAAAACTTGCCAAGGCCAACCTGCTATGTTAGATCTATCCAACAACTGTGTGATTTATACGCCGATATCAGCACAACAACACTCTTTACTGATGTCAGGTACAGTACGGTCAACCTGTACACATGTAGCTATTTGTAAAGGTTTCGCCCGATCCCTTCTTTGTCGATCTACACGTTTTTTTGTTGGAACTCCCCCTGACGTGACAAGTAGGGTATTACACGCTTGAATAATTTTCCACGTGGAATAAATGATTTTATTAAGTATTTATTTTAACTTTGTTTTGGTATAAAATAAAACATTTTGTTGAATAAAAAAATAATACAAACTGTTTGTAGTTGTACCAACAATCTTTGGTTTGTACAGATTTCTGAATTCTCTCAGATATTTGAAGTGTCTTTATGTGTGTTGCCCTTTATTATCATATTTTTATAATCCCGCGCTCTCCAAAAGGCCTAAATGGCTAAGAAGATGAATGAATGAATGAATGAATATTCTTTTATTGTACACCACAAAGGAAAATATACAATAGTAAACTTAGCTTAAAACAAAGTAAGTATACAATTTGGCGGCCTTATCGCTACACAGCGATCTCTTCCAGGCAACCAATGGTTTAAAAGGACATAGCTACATACAATCGGTAGATGGTGCAGAAATACCAAAATAAATAAAAATGTAATAAAAAGAAGAAGAAGATGTAAGATTTAGACTGATGGATGCATGTATTCTGGTCAAAATCTATGCGGCTTCGTACTAAATCGATTGGCGGTACGTCTTTAAATACACTTGTACTTAAACCGCTAGATGATTACTATAATTATGCGCAGTTGAGTACTTATTGTGTACCGTCCTTATTAATGTTGACCCTCTAAAAGGGCTCCATTCCTCTTTAAGCCTATTATCGCTACAAACTGGTACATGCTCCATTTCTCAAATGTATCTTCCCAGAATTAGTCGATTTTGTTATACTCCTACGTCGGTGTATTTTGTGTCGGTTCCGTGAACCGCAAACAAGCTCTGCTAACAGAAACGTTTTAAGCATCTCGTTTTTGAGACTTCCTTAGTACTAACAAGCCCGCTGATTTTGTTGAAAGTAATAATTACGCTCGGAGCTCTTACTAAAAAGCGTATTTTGGGATTTCTATGTAGTACTTTTAAACTGAGCTATTAAATAAATCTATGGAGTAAAAAACTAGGTATATACGATATATTCATCTATATAATAAGGTTATCATATTATACTAAGGTCTAACAATAAAAAGGTGTTATTTTCCCTTATAGGTACATAATTATTCCACATCATCGTCTTCAAGAATAATCCCAAGCAGAGAATATAATAAAATTTGGAGAGCCGGCAAACTAAAGCTTGTCCACACTCATATTTTTTTTATTTTACTTAATTTGGGCTCAGTAAGTGCAAAACAATAAACCCGAAATAATCACAATGAATTCATAACGTATGAAAATAAAATACCAGCGAAAATTTTTAAACAATAGGTAATTTCTTTTTGTATGCTCTTGGTATGCTATTATAAGATGAAGTTTAAGATTGCCTTTCGTGAAATTTCTAGCTATTGGAACAAGTCTGAATTTGTTCGCTTGCTCAATCATAGAATAAAGTATTCTGGCAGAATTAAAATAGTTGTATTTTTTTAGATTTAAATTTCTATTATATCAGTGAACTAACCACAATAAATTTCTTGTACAGAGGAGAGGCTGCCATTAGCAACCGTGGTACAAGACCATGGTCGTTTGGACGGCGTCCAACGAGTGCTGTTCGGATCCGGGCTTCAGTTCTGGCTGCATCGACTGCTGTTTCTGGACGCACTAAGCTACCTCAGCCACGGCCAGTTGAGCCTGAGCCTCGACCGATGGATTCTCGTCGATATTGATGACATCTTTGTCGGCGAACGAGGTAAATGCACTACGATTATTAAAGAGACAAAATACACATTCACGGACCACCCGCCAGCAGGGCTAGCACGCGCAAAACGAGTAAAATTATGTTTATACCATTTCATTAATTTATTTACTCGCGTTATCTGACCGAAGCTCACATGGTTACACATAATTATGACTTGTCTCGTTACGTCAAAAGTAGAGATAAAGTAATATTTCTTATTTGTGGCATTTTTCTCTACTGACCCGTACATGGCGACTATTTTTTTTCTCGTAATTTTGTGCATGTTGGGGTAAACGAGAAATTAGCCGGCAACGACAACATTTCTCTCTCAACGCGAGATATCTCGTTGTGGGCATGCTAAGCTTGCAGCCCATGTACACAATTCACTGATATGCTAGTGATTTACTTCTGTCCATTGAAAGTTCTGTGCACTGTGGTTGGTCCGTAGTTCTGCGTATCCATTGTTTTCTCCGAATTTGAGTGGCAATAGCTTCTTAAACTTTTTCAGAGTCTACTAACCACAGTCAACCAAGTTTTATTACACTTATTATACACTCATGAAATCAATAGAAAAGGTTGTATCTCCTTAGACTGTCTATTAGTAACGAGTTAAACCTAATGTTAGTCTTACTAATATTGTGAATGCGAAAGTTTGGGTGGATGAATGGATGAATGTTTGTTGCTCATTCACGCAAGAACGGCTGAACGGATCTGGATGAAATTTGGCACAGAAATAGATTATAGTAGGTTTAAAGAGTTCCCGCGGGAATCCAAAAACCTCAATCCACGAGGACCTCAGCTACAGGACACCAGCTAGTCCTTTATTATTGTATATTTTATACCATTTCATTAATTTATTTTTGCTTGGAACTTTAAGCGATATTGATATAGCAATAAGACTGGCTTTGCACCCATAGTGCTATATTTTTAGGTGTTCTTTAAATATATTTTTCTTTCTTTAAGTGTTATCACTGAAGTTTATTTATTAACTACTTATTGCCAAATTAAGTACCAAAGTCTGAATGTGTGGAAGATTTACAACTTGGCCTGAAAGTAAGAGTCCCCGAAGCTGAAGATTTATGAGATGAAACTAATGGGATACATTCGGAACCGTAAATAGATTATATACTTACCTATTCGCAACAACTACTTATTATAGAAATTAATGGTTGCCTTTTGTTCATATATTTAATACAATTTAGGTTAAACGCACAAAAGGCCTCCGTTCAATTAATATATTAATTAATTAAATATTTAAACATATATAACAGCGGTTAAATGCAAATTTAAAATTCAGGAGAGCCACATTGTCTACTGGCGACCACGAAATTTGCAATTTTCGATACGTTGCCAAGCGTTTTATAAAAGTAGCCAGTAGCCACCTACCGCAATTGTAGTTCAATTTGTGAAAGCCATCAATACAAATTAATTTAATTTGATTGAAGCCTGCCGCTTATTATAAATTTGGTTAAAATTACGGGCATTTTGACATCTATTCATTATTATATACCTAATAGATCGGTTTTAATATTCTACTAGGAGCTGTAGATAGTACGTAACCAATTTTATTGCTGGGAAATACACTAATTATTGTTTATAATTGTCTTACTTTTGGTATTTATAATATCATCTTTTCTTATATTTTAAAAGTAAGTCTATCTAGTATCTACATTAAGAAGTATTGTTTATACAATAAAATATATACAGTTCTCAAACCCAATATCAATGGATGTCATGTACTATCTCTAAAAAGTTTGATTAAAGCAGTTTATTATGACTTATTACTTCAGTAGGTTATCGTTACGCATGTTCCAATTAATTCAGTTGATATTATTATATTACTAGCTGATGCCCGCGACTTCGTCCGCGGGTAATAATTTTTTTAATTCTCATGGATAAAATCAATCTCAATTTTCCGGGATAAAAAGTAGCCTATGTCACTCTCCAGGTCTTCAATTATACTCATGCAAAAATCACATCGATCCGTCGCTCCGTTGCAGCTTGATTGAAGGACAAACCAACAAAGCAATAAACCAACAAACAAACACACTTTCGCATTTATAATTGACCGAGCGAAGCGAAGGTCTCTGAGTCTACTTGGGTGAATTGGCACTTGTCCGTCCGTCCGTCCGTCCGTCCGTCCGTCTGTCAGAGCATTATAACTTCTGAATTACTGAACGCAATTACTTCAGCTTTAAATATAATATGTAAACCAATGGCCTCCCGCCGAATATGGCTTAAAAAATAATAAAAATCTTTATTTCAGGGGGGCTCTCATAGAAGCGAATGCGAAGTAAAATATTTTTTATAAAGTTACATAGGGTTGCGGTATATCATTTTAAAGATAATTAGGAATAGAGTCCAAAAATATTTTTTTTTAAATTTTTCCCCCAAAATTGACGAAATGGGGGGCTTTCAAAGTGGAGATTTTCTAACGTCCAAAGATGACCTCAGAACTCTAAATTTTCTGAAAGGATGAGCCTGAAACTTGATCAATTATTTCAATTATATCCTGTACTTGAACAACAAACACTAAAATTAGATAAATATTGTAAGGAAACGGAATTATTTAATTTTTAATGAGCTTCAGTATTTTTAACAGAACTTCACATTTATGTCAATAGATGGCGCCGCGAGGTCTCAGTTCGGGGCGAACCACTAGTATTAGTATGATTATATCGATCGCACATGCATAAAAATAATGTTAAAATAACATGTCACGTTTTTAGTACCTAAAAAAATTGTGAGTAGTTGCATACCTACCTATTCAAACAAACTGATGTTGGTAGAGTTTTCTTGTATCTTCAATATCAATGTTTAGCATTTCGTAAAAAAATAATCGTGATACGTCATTCGTTCGAATCAAACAAAGACCCAGAAAGTCGCACAAATATTATATTATGTACTTACCTATCAAAAGCTCTACTTAAAAAGATTTTGCGATTGCTTTTTTCCTTAAAATAAATTACTCCTACGTATACACAGTTTCAGGCTTTTTCAATGATACGATTGAGTGTGTAAAATCGTATATTATTCGGATCGAGTTCACCCCCTGTTCGACTCAGAGGAACGTGACTGGTTCAAATGTATCCCTATATTTTACCAGGTAATGTCTTTTGTGCTTCCCGTTAATATCGAGACCATTTTGAAACACATTCTGTGTGACCCAGAAAAGGCTCCGTAAAATCCATTTTACTTTCAGATTAGTTACATACAGACACATCCATTACAATGTTTTTATTGTAGTTATGGTTACGCAATACAGCGATGCGTGTAAAAAGCTATTTGTTCAGGATCGAGTTCACCCCTTTGGAGAAACGTGACCGGTTCAGTTTTATCCCATAAAATCAGGTGGGTCGGCGGTCATAATATATTTGTTCTCTCCGTTAATGGCCAGGCCATTTTGAAATACGAGTACAATTTTCCGTATGATGCCCATAAAAATGTGTGGTTAGAAAAATAAAAACCTACTACCTAACTTTTTTTTTTTTACCGAACCAATTTTAACAACGTCATTGCTGCGAAAAACGGCTTTCGCGAGGTATTTCTTAAATGCATTCCTTTTTGTTTAGCTTGATTGGCCCAATCTATTTATTCGGTTACCCTGTAATCTCAGCATTTAGTAACTGTAAATAGCTACCAAATTTCACTAGACATTATCCAGCTTGCGGGGAGTCTATACATGCCTACTTTCTATCCACCTAATTATTATTATCGGCTAATTACAGGTATTTATATATTTTAAAAACCGATTAATGTAACTGTCGTATCAGTCAGACTTTTTTTCTTCAACTGCACATAAATAATATTAACATTTGAACAATTCACGATGAACCATGTATTTAAAAAATGTTCTTTTTTTTTTCAAAATACCCTCTTCCTTTCAATTATAGAAATGCGTACATTAGTTAACATATTAAAATCACGTCTAGTTATATTTTTTAATTGTGGATTAAATTAAAACTAAATACACCGCGACGTGTCACGTGACGTGTAGGAATCTATTTGTAAAAAATGCAGTTCAACCCTTTTATAGAAACGTGACTGAATCAGTTTTACTCCGTATTATCAGGTGTGTGAGTGATCTAATTCTTTTTACGCTCCTCGTTTATGGTCGCACTTCTTTAATACCTTATTTATCTTTATCGTCTATCTCCATCTACATATTGTGCAACTGAAGGAAGTTGTTATCCTTTTTAAAGCTTTTTTTTAGGCAATCAACCATTATATTTTATAAATGCGATAGTGTCTGTCTGTCTGCTTGCTACACGTTTACGGTCCATCTGCTCAACCGATTCTGATGAAATATGTAACAGAGTAGATTGCACCCCGGGGAAGACTATTTCTACTTTTTATCCCAGAAAATCTAAGGGATTTCACAGGAATTTTCAAAAATCTAAGCCCACAAAGATGAAGTCGCGCTCGCGGGCACCACCTGGTTTTATAAAACAAATGTAGGCTAATATTAAAAAATTTTGTCTGCGCCGTTTTCACGACTCATCTGTTCGTAGCAGATACAGGTTGCATCCTAGTATTCCCAGGGAAGGACATAGGCCCGGAAAATTAAATAGCTTAGAATTCAATTATATACTAAGAGAAGAACTTCGTATTTTTTCTTTATTATCTTTTTATAAAGTTGTATTATCTATCTATAACCTTCTCATTAGGCCAGAGTTGTTTAGTTAGAGAGAGGTAGACGTACATTGCTAAAAGACAAAGAGAAGCATTAGATTCAAAAAGAAATTTACTTTGATCATGACCCAAAGTCAATTATTCGATAAGTTAATTAAAATTTTGTTTTAATTAAACTTTCATGGAAAATTTGCCGTGAAGCAATTTTATTATTTCCGTTTCGTTTATCCCGCGCCATTTTTATTTGACTCGATTGTTTTTGTACCTTTTTTATATACATACAGCTCAATTTGTATTAATCTGTTGGTACTATGTAGTGTCGTAATTCAACTGTTACGCATCGAGAGCTCACCGAACATGACATTCGTTGGATGGACCACAAGTCATTGATGTAATCCAATTTTTTTTTGATCGAGTATTTTAATGTTTATAATAAATACTGAGTTTCATTTTTTGCTGACAAAAATTACTTTCGCAACACTTTAAAATTGCTAGCCACAGAATACGTATGATGTAGTCCTAATATTTTTTAGATTAAAACTAGATGATACCCCGAATTCGTCGGTGTGTATTTAGGTTTTTAAACAACCTGCGCACTCTTAAATATTCCGGGTTAAGAAGTAGCCATGTCCAGGATGCAAGCTATATCTGTACCAAATCTCGTCGAAACCGGTTAAACGGATTGGCCGTAAAACGATAACAGACATACAAGTTTACATTATAGTATTAGTATGGATGTTAGAACTTACAATGGTCTGGTTACTGTACAAATCATGCCCGCAATGCAATATACCTTGTTTCTTGAGTACTTTCTTTACTCTTCATATAACAATGCCATATTCCCCCTGAATACAAATCAACCCTTTCTATTTATCTACTACGAGAGCTCCAGTGCGTATGTACCTTCTAAGTTCTACCTAAGTACTTGACCGCTCGAACTCCACAATCCGGATCTTGATATATGAAGAAGTTTATGGGCGGGCGAAGCCGCAAGACAAACCTTGACTATAATATTTTTGTATACAAAATAAAGCTTGCTATTCGTAAATGAAATTAAGGAATCGCCGCTGCTTTTATTAAAGTAAATTCCTGACAAAATACGAGGGGAATTTTATGATATGATTTTGGATTTATTTTTTCATTTTCGTGTAATATTTCCATTATTAAGCCATTCCAAATAGCATAACACTATCTTTAAATATATAATAATATATAATTTAAAGCCTCGTATTCATTAGGGGACCAAAATCCCGTGACACCTATCGCGACATTGTCCCCTAGTGAATGCGAAGCTTTACCATGCCATTTTTTAACTCAGGTACGCGCCTACACGAGGAAGATGTTTCTGCCCTGATGGCATCACAGGCTGCTTTGCAGAGACTTGTGCCAGGGTTCCGGTTCAATCTCGGCTTCAGTGCAAAGTACTACCACCACGGCACCTCCCTAGAGAATAGAGGCGATGATGCGCTTTTGAAGAATCGGGAACATTTTAACTGGTACGTATCAAATCAAAATCAAAATCAGTTTATTTGTTGAAATGGGTATACACTATACATAAAGTGATATATGAGGTGTTTAAAAAATAATTTAAAACAAATGGGTGCCACTTATAGACAAAACTAAGTCAAAGCGTTGAAATCAATACGCAATATTATGAAGGTCTGGCCCCAATATTGATAGATTGTTATAAATAGAAGAAGGAAAACGAGCCACACCACCAGGCTGGAAATAAATACAAATATTTAAAAAATACTTCATTATCTCTGCCCTAATACCACAGTAAACAGATGCAACCAGTATGGAAACTACCTAGAAACGTTCGAAACAGGCCCACTCACACAAACGTGCGCATCGACGAGACCCCAAGCGCTCGTCGCAGTGCCGTCAGTAGTGAGTGCCGCGTGATGCGCACGTTTGTGTGAGTGAGCTGTTTCGAACGTTTCTAGGTAGTTCCCATACTGGTTGTATCTGTTTACTGTGCTAATACTATGTTTATAATATCACATTCCGTGTCTACTTATTATTTGTCTTTGACCTCCGCAATCAGTTAAAGATAAAACAGTGAATAGGACAAATAACAAAATAAAATTTCAATTTGTGTAGGACTTGTGACAATATCCAGAGCTCATGTCTTGAGTAAGTAAGAAGGTCAGCTATCCATTAATCGTCTTAGGCCAACCTCGCTTACGAAACTAGGCCATACCACATTCTGGGACATAACGCGCTTTGTCCAAGTTTGCGCGAAAAAATCTTGTTTGAATCCGCCACGGAATCGGAATCATAGAAGTGAGATATACAGGGTTGTAAGGTGAACAAAATATATTGTTAAAATATCTCAAAAATGCTTTAAAGACAATGTGAAGAAACCATCGATATAAATGTAGGTACTAGATGGACCCTTTCATAGAAAAAAATTGGGCGTCCGACCTGTAGAGCGCACTCCACAACTGTATAAACCTGTCTTTGTCCCCGCCATAGCGCTGTCCCGCTTTTCAGACTAGATGGCGTTAGTAAAATAAATACACATTCTTTCTTTGACAGGAATTAGCCCGTCTATGTAAATTGAGGTCGTTGGAAGGAACTAATTAAGTTTTTATTGCTTAGGTTTTGCCACATGTGGAACCACCAGCAGCCGCATCTATACAGCAACGTGTCTCAGCTCGAAGCGGAAATGATGTTGAACAAACAGTTCGCCCTCGAACACGGCATTCCCACTAACTCGTGCTATTCGGTATCGCCGCATCACTCCGGCGTATATCCCGTACACGAACCTCTCTACGAAGCCTGGAGAAAAGTCTGGGATGTCAAGGTGACGAGTACTGAGGAATATCCCCATTTGCGGCCAGCGAGGTAAGTTTGGTTCTCTGTTTTGTAATATCATCTATCTTGGCAGCATAGAGTCATCCCAACTTGAAGCGGTACTGAGTAAGCAATTTTCCCTCGAACCCTCCAGATTCTTAGATTCAGTATAAATAATGGTGACAATAGATAGATAGATAAATGCTTTATTAAAGTGAAAACTTTTTTAGCCGCGTTGAGCACTTTTTGGTAGGGGGTAAACTTGTGGATTCGCGTGACCGTGACCGACATGCTCGCGTTGTTACGAAGACAAAAAGTCTTACATATAAAAATGGTACATTCGTAATTCAACTTTTAAGGTTTATATTTTAAGTATTTTAATTTCTTTTTTATGATTTTAAATATTCGTTTTCACTTCTATCGGCAGTCCCTGACTGCCAATTTTTTGTTTTTGCCACACAAAACATTAAGAAGACAATAACAGCACACTAATACTAACTAATAGCCAATACGTCTGAATAACAAGGACACCCAAATTTAATTTCTTTTTTATGCGTTCTGAAATATTTGAGATATCGAAACATATTCCAACTTTTTCTTGAAAATACCTACCTAAATGTCATGATCAAAATTTATTATGTCTGGAATGTAGCCTTGGGAAATCTAAAATATTAGTTCGGACTTTATGATGGGTATTTCGGTCAGCAATATATTTGAGCTGGAGGGGTCATTTTTCAAAATTGTCTTCGTGATATTATGTCACTTCGTAGAAAAAGCTGAAACTCGATCACATATTTTATATGAGGAAAAATAGAGCAATTTTATTCTCGGTCTTTCTGAATTTTGATACGTGTGATATGTAATTCACACAAAGAGGATACGGGGAACTATTATGGTTAGTTCGAACATCTTTAGATTTCTTTCCGATTTTAAGATGCAATAGAACCTTCAACGGATCAGTCTGTATCTCGTTCGATTGTGAAAAATTACCAATCGATAACGTACATTCAAATAGTTGTTTATTTTCGCGTCATGGACCGTGGTCGGTTGTTCCTGGATTTTAAACACCCGGCGCATGGATTATACTGTAAGAGGAACGCAGAAACTCTGTAATATAGACCTCTAGCCCATATTTCAGAGTTTAAGGTCGATGTCTCATTATGTATAGATATGTATTTGATAAAATCATGCCATTTAATAAACCTGCATGCCCGAGAGTTCTTCATAATGTTTACGAAGGTGTCTGAAATGCGTACTGCTTCAATCCGTACATGGCTAACGTGGTGGACTATGGCCAAATCCTTCTCATTCAGAGGCGAGACTTGTGCTCAGTAAAGCCGCCAATGAGTTGAAATGATGAGGATGGTAAAACCAAAAGTAAGGCCTTAGATTATTCAGGAGCGATGGGCAGCACATTATTGGGCATTGTTGCTGGAACCGTGTTGCGGTTTCCAATGTGCTCCAGACCGCAGCGATGCGTTGCGGCGACGTCTCACTATGCATTCTACACGCATTTCCGTACTGATGTAGCATAATGCTTACCGAATCGCCGAACTGAATACCCGATGCTTATTTTTTTTTGAAGTGAAAATTTCTTTAGTCGCGTTGAGCACATTTTGGTAGGGGGTAAAAATGTGGAAACGCGTGACCGACATCGCGACCGACACCGTGGCCGACACCTCGCGTTTTTACGAAGACAGAAGGTCTTAAATATAAATATAGTACATCCGTAATTAAACTTTAATGCCTTAGTTAAAAGGTTTATATTTTTAAGTATTTTTTTTTTAATTTTTGTTTTCACTTCTATCGACAGTCCCTAGACTGCCAATTTTTTTTCTGAAAGCCTCGCTGGATTTTGGTGATCAGAATCCCGAGAGATGTTTTATTTAAACGCAGGCCTGATTGCTGTATACTTTATGTATAAGGGCATAAGTTATTTTTCTCAACCAGTAAATCACCCTTGGGCCTCGCTACGCCCAACTTTGACTTTGTGTACCTACATAATATTTTTATTATATGAGCTATGACGTAACTTGCCCGCTACACGCTCATGTACCGTACAGTCTACTTAATAAAAGAGATAATAAGGTAAAATCAATACCCAAACTTTATGCTCGATTGTATAATATATAATATAATATATATGACACCGTAAGATTGTAAAAACCATTAGATTGTAATCTGTTAGGTATATTAACCCGATAAAACTTAGTGCTACCCGGTACCGGGCCTACCTGATTATTTATGTCGAACCCTAACCTCACCTACAAGAAAAAGACAAGAAAACGTAAATACAATTAATATTTCAAAAATTGACACTCAGAACAATGAACGGTTCACAATCTGTCGACAGTTTACAATTTCGCTAGTTAGATTACAATCTAACGGTTTTTGCAATCTTACGGTGACATATATACGTATCTACTTTTGCTCTACTTGATATAACATCTCTGTCAAAATCTGTCTACTCTTCTACCTTCTGTTGTGCATTTTTTCAACCAACAGCAAATAAGAAACCACAAAAGTTAAATTCGTCCAGTAATTATATTATGTATTGTGTATATTGTGGTCTGGGTTTTGTATGTCCTTTTATGTCCACGCATTTGTTGAGTTCTAGTCAGGACGCCTGCTATGTTTGTTTACTTTGCTATTTAAATGAATGAAAATGCAAGCTGAATTTAAATCGCAAAAGAACAAGTTATAGCGGGACAAGCTTTGTCCGTGTTAAAATTTTGCATATTTAATCCTTTATTTTTTCAACTTGATTGCTTTACTTATTAGTTTTGTAGAGCAAAAAGTAATAAGTCGACGCTTTTCTGCTAATTCAAATGAAAAATAAAATTCGAGTGGTATATTTTAAATTTTGAAACCCAAATTATTATTATTTCACTAGCCCGCGATATCCTATGCGTGAAATTCCTGTTTTGCTGACACACTAAGATAATATATACTAAATGCGCCGTAATTTTTCTTGTCCACAATACTATATAATATTTCTGTGCCTATCAAGATAAGATTTAAACATGATCCAACCCAGACCTCATCATTGCTGTGCATAAGGCGGTTTTGCAGTCATGCGAAAGCCTACCAGGAAATTTAAAAAAAAATTGGCAGTCATAGGGACTGCCGAGGCGATAGAAGTGAAAACGAATATTTAAATTTATTTTTTATTTTTAAATCTAATTAAAAATAATAATAATAATAATAATATTTCAAATATAAACCTTAAAACTAAGTTATTAAAGTTTAATTATGAATGTACTATATGAATGTTTAATATATTATATTATAGTATATTTAAGACCTTTTGTCTTTGTAACAGCGCGAGGTGTCGGCCACGGTTACACATCATTTATTAATGTAAACCTTAAAATTAAGGGATTAAAGTTTAATTACGAATGTACTATATTATTATACTTAAAACCTTTTGTCTTAAGAACGGTGTCGGTCTCGCGTTTCCACATTTTACCCCCTGCCAAAAACTGCTCAACGCACCTAAAGAAGTTTTCACTTCAAAAAACCTTTAAGTATTATTATTTCTCAGGTTACGCCGTGGTTTTCGGCATCGGGGAGTGATGGTGCTGCCTCGTCAAACGTGTGGCCTGTTTACGCACACGCTGCTATTGGAGAGATACCCAGGCGGCCGTCAGCGTCTCGACCGATCCATCCAGGGTGGGGAGTTGTTCCAGACCCTTATAAACAACCCGGTAAGTAGATAACGACTCTCGCGAAAAGGGGTTTAAACTCAGGAAATAATTCGCTTAATAACCTTTGGTTCCAAATTAACGAACAGCACAATTGAGATTGCAGCTTTACTGCAATCAATGAGCAATTACCCGGGATGACTACAAAGAAGAAAAAAGTATCTACTCTTTAAATAGTCCCGTCACCTATAAACTTATGAAATGACTAGCTAATGCCCTAGTATTAGTATATTAGTAATTAATAATATTAGTAATACTTTTGACCTTTTGACTCATCGCAGTTCGTTTACTTCTGACTTCTAGTTTCTATTTCCGGTAGGTAGGTACGGGCCGGCAGCTGTAAGAGCTTTAATTTCATCAGGTTCGCGGATACCTAATCCAATGCTTCGATAACCTAACCGGTGCGGATATAGTAACTCCTGCGGTCAATGCCACTCGAAATTGTGGTCAGCGAATTTGTGCTTGCACTAAGCTGTGGAGGCGGTGGAGGCTATGTAGGCTCTTGAACTATATGTTTCTAATTTCTGAGAGTGTTCTTTATTGTGTTCGCTAGTCATCTGTTACTGCGTTATTAATTATTATGTCTTATAACCATTTACGCAGAGATTAATTGTTTTTATCCACTACTCGTTAGCCCTTGACTGCGATCTCACCTGATGGTAAGTGATGATGCAGTCTAAGATGTTAGCGGGCTAACCTGTTAGGGGCATGGCAGTTACCTATTCGGTTTCTACACGGCATCGTACCGAAACGCTCAATCGCTTGGCGGCACGTCTTTGATGCCGGTAGGGTGGTAACTAGCCACTGCCGAAGCCTCCCACCAGGCCAGATCAGGGAAAATTCAGAAATTATAAATTCCCAAATTGACCCTGCCGGGGATCGAACCCGGGACCTCCGTAAATTAAGCAAATTAAGACAACAGCTCCCAACACTGCGCCACGGAGATCATCCGCAATAATTAATTTTAGTAATTAATTATTGCGGGTAATTAATTATTTAGGTAGGTTAATAATTATTTATAGTAGACAAGTGTGTGCATACATACAATTGACGGCAATCAGATACGTCTGGAAACGGAAAGAGATCCGTCGTAAAGACTTCTTGTGTTCTCCGAGGCAGGTTGTAACATCGCCAACTTGCATATTGGTAAATTTACAACCGAAAATCTCAACAACTTTTTTGGCCCAAGGAGGAACTTGAAGCCTGGGAAGTCATGATCCGCAGGCCGCAGCTGAATAAGCTTAAATGAGTCATCAAAGGATTGTATTATCTATTTGATAATAATTCAACCGATTTTGATGAAATTTCGTTCAGGGGTATGTTGTTGTATCCCAGAAAATTTGAGTTTTCGCGGGATTCAAAAAACCTTTAACCACGCGGACGAAGTCGCGGGCATCATCTACTTATGAAATATATTTAAAAATAAAGATTAAAATCATGAAAACAATAATTGGAGTTTTACTTGCTTCCGTTTTGTACTCGCAATAATATTATTGTTAGCAAGTTTGTGCTAGTTGGTGATTGAACTAAGTTTCCACTAGCAATATACTATACCTACTGAGTTTGTTACTGTTTAATAACTTAGTGTAGGATTTATTGACAACCGCTTGCAAACGAGTGTTGGGAATATATAAATTCTTATTTCCACTGAAGTGTTCTGAAATTTGTTTTTTATTTCCATATATTTTTATCAAATTAAGTTTAAACTCCAACTCCAACTGCTCCAAACGCACTTTTAGTATGGAAGTTGTATGAAATTCACAGTTGTGACGTCATCAAATTTCAACGCACTCTTTTCTTTAATCTATATTTTAAAATGGTTATCAAACTTAAAAATAACCGAGGACGGGAATTTTAGGTCTTTTGGAAGACCCTCTATTTAATAATCAGTTAGAAATAATTTATTTTTGCTATAGGCATCATCCCTATTAGCAACACTAATGGTTATATTTTTGTATCTAGATCAACGTGTTCATGACGCATATGTCAAACTACGGGAACGACCGCCTGGCGCTGTACACTTTCGAGTCCGTGGTGAAGTTCCTGCGATGTTGGACCAACGTGCGCCTCGCGTCTGCGCCGCCGCTCGCGCTCGCCGAAAAGTACTTCCAACTGCGTCCTGACGAGCTGAACCCACTTTGGGGGGTGAGTTTAATCAATTGAAGATTATCTCCAGGTCTAGACAGACATGGTGTGACAGCAGTAGCTGGGCAGAACGTCACACTGAACGCTTTCACGGTTAGGTAATACAAGGAACTGTATGAAAAAGGTCAAATTACGGCAATAGGCATGATGACTGATTTTGAAAAATGGTCAGATTATGTTCGGAAGTATATACTATTTCGAAAAAATATCTTATTTCAGCAGAAAAATAAGGGTTGGTAGATAAAATTGGCATTTGAAATTTAAATTTTAAAATTCACGCCAAAACGCTCGCGGGTGTCATGGCGTCGTTTGTGACGTCACGTCATTCGCTACTTGGTGTTTAATCCATTATGGCGGATTGCTGTATTTTACAGTTTTATTTTATCAAAATAAAAAGCAATCTCACTGGAAATAGAAAAATAAATATGTTTTTTTATAATCCATTAATGAATGACTATGGTATCTTTTAATTGCAAATCGGTTAAAAGATCAATTCAATGTGTCAGAGAACTATGCAGTAAAACGGACATTGTAGCACTACAGGAGACATGGCTGTTGCCCCATGATTTAGACATTATGCAGAGTATCCATGCTGACTTTGGGTGCGCTGCCATCTCCTCAGTAGACTTGTCAGCAGGTGTATTACGTGGGCGACCTTATGGCGGTCTCGCCCTTATGTGGAAAAAGACTCGGTTTAATAATGTGTCTGTTATAAACTGCGCCAACGACAGATTAATGGCTATTCGAGTTAATTTAGACTTACGATCTTTTCTGATATTTAATGTTTATATGCCAACAGACGACATCGAAAATCTACCCGATTTTACTAATTGTCTAGCACGAATAAGTGCGATTGTCGACGAATGTGATGTGGCGTCTGTGTATATTTTGGGGGATTTTAATGCGCATCCGAGTGCCCGTTTCGGCAACGAGCTGAGGCATTATTGTGACGAGCAGGAGTGGGTTTGGGCTGATATGAGTAAGCTTGGTAGGAATTCTGACACGTTTACTTTTATCAGTGAATCGCACGGCAGTCGCCGTTGGTTGGATCACTGTGTTACTACCGAATCTGCGTGGAAATCTATAGTGAGCGTAGACGTCATGTATGATGTTTCGTGGTCTGATCACTTTCCGCTACGCGTAGTATGTAATATCGAAGCGACAGAGTGTCTCACACTTGACGACGGTATCCTTGCCGGGACGGGCATTCGGTGGGGTGACAGAGATGCTAGTCAAATAAATGAGTACTCTAATTACGGCAAGAATAGACTTGTTACAATATGTGATCAAATTGTATGTAGCGCCTGTGATAATAATAGATGTAACAACTTATATAGTCACTACTTATTTATTGACAAGTTATATAATGATATTGTAGAAATTTTACAATCAGGTGCTAAACGCTCATCAAAGCGATGTCAGACCTACAATATCAAGCACAAGCAGGTCACAGGCTGGAATTTTCATGTTCAAGAAAGTCATAGTAGGTATAAGTTTTGCTTTCAATCATGGGTGTTGGCGGGTAAACCGTCTACTGGTACTGTGCATGATAATATGTTAAAATCACGTAAAATCTTTAAAAATAAATTACGTTGGTGTCAAAGAAATGAAGAAGCCATTAAATTAGACATTTTGGCCATGCAACGTAAACAGAAAAATTTTGTTAAGTTTTGGAAACAGACTAGGGCATTTAATTACAAACAAAGCAAACCAATAAAAGTAGACGGTTTGCAGTGCCACAAACAGATAGCCAATATGTTTGCGGAACGGTTTAAAATTCAACCGCTGGAAGTAGATCCTATGTTAAAAGGTAATGACTATGTCCATTCAGTACCCAACTTTGACGAGGTTAAGATACGGTTTAAGACTGAAGACATAACGAAAATTGTAGTACAAATGAAAAGGGGGAAGAGCCCGGGATACGATGAATTAAGCATTGAGCACGTTTTATATGGTGGTTTAGTACTACATGAGAAATTATGTGGTCTATATAACTTGTGTGTAAGATATTCGTATCTTCCCCATAATTTAATGAAGACAATAGTTGTTCCAATTGCAAAAAATAAAACCGGTGACTTGGGTTCTGCTGCTAACTATCGTCCTATATCCCTGGGTACAGTAATAGGTAAGATTCTAGAACGTCTAGTACAACCCGAACTGCTTAGAAATGTGGTAATCGATGATGCACAGTTTGGTTTTCGTCCTGGTCTCTCGACGGACTTAGCTATTGTTGGTTTGAAACACACGGTACAGTACTACACTAACCGTGAGACCTCTATTTATGCGTGCTTTCTAGACCTGAGCCGGGCTTTCGATCTAGTTAATTATGATATTCTCTGGGAGAAATTGTACCGGTCTCAGGTCCCAAACGAAATTGTGGGTCTGTTGAGACACTGGTACGGAAACCAAACAAATACTGTGAAATGGGGCGAAGCGACCTCTAATTCGTATAAATTAGACTGCGGTGTTCGCCAGGGAGGAATTACTTCTCCGGACCTTTTTAATATCTACATGAACAACTTAATAGAGGAGCTGAGGGACACCAATGTTGGATGCCATATCAATGGTGTTTGTGTGAACAGCCTGAGCTATGCTGATGACATGGTGATCCTCAGCCCGTCTGTCCAAGGCCTCAGAAAGTTGATTTCCGTCTGTGAGTATTATGCGAATGCTCATGGCCTGAAATACAGATAAAACTGAGATGGTAGTCTTTAAGTCAGGAAAAGGTCCGGAAGGGGTTCCAGGAATAATGTTAAATGGTAAAGCAGTTCGGGTTGTACAGAAGTTCAAATACCTTGGACATATTTTGACAGATCAATTAAAGGACGACAGTGACATTGAGAGAGAAAGGAGGGCACTCTCGATTCGTTGCAATATGCTGGCGCGTAGATTTGGCAGATGCAGTAAGGCAGTTAAAATAACACTATTTAACGCCTACTGTCAGTGCTTTTATACGTGCCAGCTATGGACTAACTTTTTGAGGAAGTCATACACTGCAATACGTGTGCAATATAACGATGCTTTTAGAATACTCATGGGGCTACCGCGGTATTGCAGTGCTTCTACAATGTTTGCTGAAGCGAGAGTGCCTGACTTTTATTGTATTGTGAGAGCTCGTGTGGCGTCTTTCTGGGAAAGGCTCCGGAGCTCAAACAATCGAATCCTCAAGGTCGTCTGTGAGGGTCCTAGCCCTATTTTTGACTATTGGCTGTCTGTGCACCGTGACAAGAACAGAAAGTAGTACCTACCTGTGACCTGCGACATCTGAAATGAGTTTTTTGAACCATTTCGGTTAGCCGTAAGTTTTAATGTTTTTATATATTGTGTCTTTTGACTTGTGACATCTGAAATGAGTTTTTTAACCATTTCAGTTAGCCGTAAGTTTTGAATGTTTTATATAATGTGTATTTCTATAGTGTTTTGTGACTTGTTTTATATTGGGTTTTATATGCCTTTTAATAAATACATATTATTATTATTATTATTATTAATCCTATTTTATTAGATAGATTGATAATTTCATTGATTCTTGGTTACTGTCATCATGCCTATTGCCGTCTGGCGCTGTAAACGTTCGAGAGTGTGTGGTGAAGTTCCCATGCGATATTAGACCAACTTGCGCCTCGCGTTACTCCGATCACTTGTACTGTTGGTAATACAAGGAACTGTATGAATCAAACTAGTTATGACCATCTGGTGCTACACGTTTGAATCAATGGTGAAGTTTCTGCCTATAATTTTAGGCCAACTAGTTACTAGAGCGTCTGCTCGCTGTACTGCTTATTTCCTTTCGTAATTATTATGTGGTTTTCTTCAAAATAAGAATAGTAAAATTTCAATCAAAAAAAGCAGATTCCCAATTCGCATCATCCCAAAGTGTGAATGCCTCCAAAAAAACTCCTACAATTCTTGGAAAACTCGTTGGCGTTGAATGAAATTAAAGATTTGGGATTATTATCTGCCCAAGCTTTAATTTAATTCATTCAAAACATCACTGTTACTAAAATTGATAAACATTATCGTAATTTTATCTTTAGTTATATTTAATACGAAAGGGCCTCCCCTTTTCTTCGCTGTTCGCTTATATTCGCTGGATTATATCTATAATCGGATTGTGAAAACCCGATGGCAAAATACAAAATGATAAGAATTATTTTTGGGAAACATACTTGACACATAATAAGCAATTGTAAGCCAATTTCACAATATAAGCAAGCTCCATATTTCCACGTATTATTTTCAGACTTCATTCCAGATTTCAGAATATCCGATTGTGTTATACAGAAGTACTACAAAGCGTGTCCACGCACTACACACGGGAAACAATGGTCAACGCTTGTCCATTGTTGAACCTCGAGGCTCGAGAGCTTTGTCAATGAATATTCAGGGGCATCTAGCAGCGGGGCGTTTCGATAAGTCTTTGTAGTGACACTGAATGCCGTGTTTTGTTTTCAACACAATAAAACGGTTCCAGGTGGAAAGCCTGGATCATATTCGCGAGCGATGTTAGAAATAAAATTTTATATTGATGATCTCAACCGAATTTTTGCATCCATTGAATAGCAGATTTGAATATAGTCCGCTCTTATTACACTGTCAAATCCAGGCAAGACTAGAATAATAATACTGTTACTAGCTTACTTCTGGCCTTCCGTGGTTTTATACTCTAATTTTCCAGTGTCTTTCACTGCCACTACTAACTTGTAAATCTCGCCTGATGGTAGGCGGGCTAATAGACCTGTATAGTAGTTATTTTAAATTCATACCTCCATTCGGTTTCTACACGGCATCGTATCGCCATTTTCCATTCAATCTATCCTTATATTTCTGGATCTTTAACGGTCAAAATTTGTATTGTCCTTTTTGTCAAAAAAACAACGCTGCTAAACAACTTATCGACTGATTACAGATAGATTGATTATTAATTTCGATAAGTCAACTTTATTGCGTACATTACACGAGTCTAACTACAAAAAATATATTGTAAAGTGTATAATGACATACAAGAAAAGCAAGA
Organism: Erebia aethiops; assembly: GCA_923060345.2. Lineage (NCBI taxonomy): Eukaryota > Metazoa > Arthropoda > Insecta > Lepidoptera > Nymphalidae > Erebia > Erebia aethiops. The sequence continues at coordinate 19,926,531 of OV281081.1, read as the reverse complement.
AATCACACACCACTTCCACGTCCTATGAGGTAATCCGTAAGAGTCTCCTAGAGACACTATACATCCTTGGAGGAATACGTTCCGCTTGTTTTCCTTGGGGATTGTTTTCTTTGTCTATCATGGACTTCTACGGCGTGACGTCTGCTTCAACAAGTATTTTTTCCCGATCAAATTTTTTAACAAAATATTTTTTGGCTCAATGGAGAAGCAATATTTAAGTTTATACATCGAAGCACATATTAATCTACCCGCTGATTCAATTTGCAGAATTGATTCCCATGCTGGCTTCTGTCACACTCTTATTTGGTATAAATATAATATTCTACGTATCGAGCTCGCAAAATACAACGCCTTCTCAATTCTATATGAATGAATATGGAACGAATATAATCCACTCAAACGAATATATTATTTTTATAAAGGCGTGAATATTTTTTATAAAACAAAAATTTACGTGGTGTGTATTTTGTTACTGTTTGAGTATTTAAACTTTTCAATATAAAAATTATTAAACGATTTCCGTATTGGAGATTTATCTCTCTCTCTGCGTCATATTATATGACTTAGTTTTCATATTTTTTTCACTTTGTCATACCTCTGGTAAGTATAGTCCCGTAAAGTTTTCTGACCCGGTGACAGCGTTGCTAGTTTATAAGAAAAATAAAAAAAATTAAGAGGCAGAAAAATTAGTTCCAATTTAAGCCACCGGGCCAGATATAATGGACTGTAACTATATCATTTATTAGATGTATATGTTGATTACAATAATAATATAAATATTAATATATTCCTCATTACTGAGGGTTCCCTTTCAATTAATCACAATGGTAGGGGCTATTAATCTAGAAAGTTCAATCCAGAGCAGGAATTTTTGCGTCATCGTCTACAATCTACATTATTCCAATCAATTAATAGGCAGTCTAGACTGGAGTGTTCACTGGAGTCAACCCATTGGAATCGAAACGTCGTCTCCATTAGTCCAATAGCCATCATGCTTCGGATAGGATCGCTGAAGTGAAATATTAATGAAGTAATGTGAATTGTGAACCCGTTTAACGATGTTGTTTTTTTTTTCTTTTAATAGAATCCATGCGACGACATCCGACATAGAAAAATTTGGTCTAAAAGCAAATGGTGCGATACATATGACACGCTACCGAAGATCCTTGTGATAGGACCGCAGAAGACTGGCAGCACAGCGCTATACACCTTCCTGGCCATGCATCCCAACCTGGTGCCCAACCTGCCGAGCCCCACAACTTACGAAGAATTGCAATTCTTCAATAACAACAACTATTTGAAAGGATTGGACTGGTAAGTTTTAATGGGCACTTCGTTCGCCTGTGATTTATTATTTCCTGGGTGACTCAGGTATTTTCCCGGAAAACATAACAAAAAAAAAATAGATTGTTATAATTACAATTATAGCGCGGTTATGTTTGCGTTGTCGGACTCGGTTATTGTGCTGTGTTAGTATGGTTGCATTGAAAAATGTTGCACAATTACGACAGACCCCGCTAGAAAATGGTAGTTGTACAAACACATAACCCTAATGGCTTCTTTACAATCTGTTAGTGTGGCTTTATTGACAATGTGTTGGGGTCGCGCTTATGTCGATGATACCCGGAGGTGAGTAAATTTTTTTTTTTTTTTCAAAAAATGTATCTTATCAACCTTAGGTCTTGAAATGAAGCATACCAAAACTTTTTAGTCGACTCTCACTTTTTTGGATTTCTGGTTTCGTAGCAAAATGGTGATTAAGTAAATAAAACACAGCATTAAACTTAACTAACGCTAAGTTTTTTTAGAAATTAGCAATAAGCCCCCGTCTATTTTTCAAATAATAATTTTGAAAAATAGACGGGATTTGTTTTTGAGACATTTAATTATTATAGCTCAGGCTACTTATGTAAAGCCCCCCATTCGCAACGCAAAATAAACATATTTCCAAAACTATTTATCCGATCATAATGATTTAAATGCCATTTGGTAGATCGCGACAACGTTAGCTACCATTTATGTATATATGGAATTGATCGAGCGCTAGCTGTCAAGTAATTTCCATGTCGCGATCGAATAAGAAGAAAATCTCCCACTAGGGGCTCAGAACTTGTTAAAGACTTAAAGTTTATATCTGTTCAAAATTGCAACTTTACAGCTTTAATAATTTCTGAATAAAATGACATAAGACGGACAGAAACACTAGGCAAACCTCTATGTAGTACACTACCTTGTTTTATCCAAGAATCTTAAAAAATCATATAGGTACCTAGTTCCTTTTCCTAAAAGTGACAGAGGAGTACAGTAGCCGTCGTAAGTTGTATAACACTAGTTTGGCACCTCAATAAACGCCGTGCCCCGTAATTCGCTCGAGTCTCCGCCTTTTCTCAACACATAATAAAGATAAATAACCTGATTTATGTTACGTGCAGGTCGACTATGAGGGTCGTGAATAAAATATAAAGTTCTCGAGTACTCTCACGGCGCTATACAGGCCTTGAACCTTATTAGTACATGCTGCTACTTTGACACGTCGTCGTATGGACGATAAAAATTGCTCCAAATGTAAAAGATATATTTTTTGTAATTCTCACGTCGCGTTTTTACCTCAGTTATTACTTTACTTACATATTGTATACGTGAACATTTCTCTTTTTTCACTTTATCTCAAAAATTTGGTACCTACTCTCTAAATTTCTTACATTATTATTATTATTTGAAGCGCCTTACATGTTTCGTTTTTCACCACACACTATTGTAATAGCTTTATTATTTTATAATTACGGTGTCTTAAACTAAAGCCACGAGGGTTCCAAACGTGCCGTCTGACAAGAGTCCACAAAAAACTCAGTCGGTTTATTTCATAAATATACATATAAATTTTTAAGTATTATTAACGACCAAACAAACTTCCGCATGTGTAATACTTAAAGTTAAATAGGATTCTGGATTAGTAGATTTCTACCTAGCTCCTTCTTCCTAAATAAAATTAATTAAACCCAGCCGCTACCAAACTTTCAAACTGTAACAAGTTGGGTGCAACTTCAATTGTTGGTTCCAGAATATCTGGCTCCGAAGTAATCGAAATCGAATGGCAGTTGTAAAAGAGCGAAACTATTGTAATGCAAATGTTAGATACCAATTCAATCCGCGCTGTATTTATTTATACTATATTGCTGTTTGTCTGGCTATTCCGCTCTGAATACGCCAGAAAACACATTTACGTCAACAATGTACAAATGTTATGATGAAACGGATTCAGAATGTTTTGAGAGTTCCATAGTAAAACAAGAAACTTAAAAAGTTTCGTCCAGATCGTCTCTCCATTTGTCTGGCTATGAATCAAAGCCATTATTTTTTTGTCACCCTCATCCTCCTGAACATAAACTATCCCTACTGTTTTATAATTATATTTTCATATGTACCTATTAATTTTATTTTAAGAATTTTTTTATTACTGTGTTTGTATGCTATATTATGTTTTTATTTTTCTACGGGCCTAATTGTCAGATTTGAACAAATAAATAAATAAATAAATAAAATAAACCAAAAAACACGGACTCGGGTGATACCTCTTTGAACGGCATATTTTAATATCATTTTGCGATTTCTAACAGTTTAAAAAATAAACTACCGTTATCTGCAATTTCATTTGCAATTAAAGTAAATAATATTTAATAGCAATTTCGTATAAGTAAATGTTACCACGACAGTCTAAACTTCAGACGTTCATTGTATCTACACTTACGGGAAATAGCTTGGTAAGCTTCAGTTTACACTGGGGCATTGCGGCCTTGTATAGTAGTAGTAAGTGCAGGAACATATTTCTAGATAAACTTGACAAGATTCGTAGTTATTTGGCCAAAAATCACACCAAATTTATAAATAACTATATACGCATTATGACTTCAAATTGTATGATTTTATTATTAATTAGATGAAGCCCACCACTTCGTCCACGTAGACTAAGTTTTTTTCGATTCCCGCAGAAACTCCTTAATTTTCCGGGATAAAAAGTAGCCTATGTCCTTCCCCGGAATACAACCTATCCCTGTACTAATAAACATCAACAAACTAAACGGGTATACAAACTTTCAGCTCAATCGGTTGAAGATATCTGCTTCAAAATTGAGTTGCAAGATTCCACCCGAACAAACATACATACATTGCAAGTTAAATAAAAGCTTTTAAAAATCGGTTGAACGGGTGAGCCGTGAAAGCGTAGCAGACAGACAGGAAGACGGACAGACAGACATACACTCTTGTATTTATAATATTAGTATGGAGAGTATGGATGTAAGACAATTTATTAGAATTAAATAGACACGTTACATTAACGTCTACACTTTATAACTTTATCGCCACTAGTAATAACTTTTTGACAAAAGATGTCGTATATATCATTTTGTTCGTTTCCTTTCGTGAGTTAACTTCTCGTGAAAGACATGACACGCTCAATTTGTTTCAGTCGAATAAGAATATCAACATGTTATTCTTATCTGCTATTAAATATAACATTTACTATCACTTTCACAGACTTTATTTGAGCGTTTTAAGTGCACACTGTAACCAAGGATAAATAATAGCATCTTGTGTGCCTAGGGATGAAATCGTGTTTCATCCCGCGTCACAGACTATGTTTTTTAACCGACTTCTTATATAATCCGCATTAAAAAAGCGAGTTTTATTAAAATTGTATTTCTTATTTATTTTAATTGCAGAAATATGATATCTGTCAGATTAGTTGATGGTTAAAAAGACAATTATAATGGTTTGAAAAAAACAAGATATTCTGACGGGATCGAAAGGAGGGCTGCAACGTCATTCAGCGGGCAGAAAATCATCGGTTTCTGCCCGCTGAATGACGTATTGTTCTGAAATTTACTAGTTTCGGGTGGCTCAACAGGCATTGAAACTCGCACTTTCAATGCAGGTTATATGAAAACATATTTTATCATTTCCATACTGTAGACCTCTACATATAAAGCGAAAAGTCCGTAACTCGCTCACTGACTGGCTTGTCCACGCCTAGCTCTTGGACCTAGAATGTAGGAGCACAGAGGTAAAGAGAACCTCTGTGCAAACTTTCTGCTGATTCACTAGCCGATGTCCGCGTGAAATAAGTTTTTTTTAATTCCCACGAGACCTGCTTAATTTTCCGGGATTACTTTTTATCTCGGAAAATTTGCCTATGTCGCTCTCCAAGTCCTCAACTAAACCCATATAAAAATCACGTCGAACCGTTGCTCTGTTGCAACGTGATTGGAGGAGAAACCAACAAACAAACACACATGTGTATTTATAATAAATACTAATACATACTAATATATGATATTCGAAATTCCCACGGGAACGAAGCTGCGGGCGGTCGCTTTATTTTTCTTCTAAAAGAATATTCATCAACATTCTATATTCATTAGTTCGTCAAACTCATTTATCGAAATGTAATCCACAGAGCCAATTTACATTTTAATGAAGACCCAAAAAACCTTCGAATCTGAAATGGTCGTATTTTTAAACGACGTCTACTGAGCTGTAAGTACCAACACCTCAGTTAATTTTTCATGAAAAAGACTAAGGTTCCGTATAGTTACTAAAAACTTTGTCGGTTTTCTTAAACGGTTGGTTTATTCATTGCTATCAATATTCTATATTCGGCTCTAGTCTATTCATGTCCAGGAGGTACCTACCTAAACATTTTTTTAAAAATTTAAATACGTCTGTGTTGCGGTAACGTGTTTCTATTTCTATTACTATTAAATTTCAACTGTACAGCTGTTACATCTTTATTTTTATTAATGGCTGTAAGTTCTGACACCAACAGACGGCCTGGACGATACTGTGTCCATGTCCTTGTTTTTGTGATAACCCTAAAATATAAAAAATAAAATAGTTGAATAAATATCAAAGAATTTTCAAACACTCTACTCACTAAGTATAGTAGTTAGCTCCCTCACCTGTCGTGTGGTGCCAGCTCGGCAAGGACAAAGTAAGCGGTTGTATTTTCTGCACGCAACTTTGTGACAGGCGTACCGAATCAAATGTGCCCCCATCGATCCGCGCTACAATACTTAGTGCTTGTAAATAAAACGACGCTCATAAAACTGTTTTACTGTTGCCGCTGGAATACTTTTTAAATTTCCCAGACGAATGCTCGATGAGGCCTCCAAATGTTCGTACCGCTTTTGTTCTTAAGCAGTTTTGTTTTAAAATATTCCGTCTGCAGTAATAGACTTTTATGCCCTTTATTTAACGACTTTACTTTGAAAATGAAAGAAAATATGAATGTCGCTTTTTGTACGACCAGCAATGAAAATATAAACGGAACTCATTAGTTACCCGCTTTTTAAATTAAAACTCGTTTCAGTTCGTACCATTGATTATGCGAGTATTATTCAAGAAGCGTATAAACTCCCCGATGGATTTTGGTTCACGCCCTCTAATCGATTTTAACTTTTTGTTATGGAATAACAGAATAAGAATCAGCTCCCAGATTGTTTATGGAAATCGTAATCGTAATCGTTTGTCAATCTGTTAATTCCACCTGTTTAAGGAGTTCATAAATGCCTGCACGTCAAAAAGCATGTATGAACCCCGTAAATAGTTCGAGTTCGTTTTAAAGTCTCCAATGGTTACGATTTCCGCGAAGTATTATAGATTAGGTGTTTCTGAGTTAATCTGATGCATTCAAAGGCAAATAATTTCTGGATAGATCTATTGCCTGGCGAACCAAATGTTCCCGACAGTTAGATAAATTTGGACCTCAGATGTTAATACGCATAGAGAATTGGATTGTTACTTCGAGATATTAAATACGCCAAATATAGTCCTAGCGTTTGGCATTTGGCGGCACACGACAATGTTACGATCCAAGTTTGCCGTACAAATTAACAAAATCGAAGGGTATGTCTGGGAATATTGTTATTTAGATGTTAAAACTTAAACATTAATACCCGTTTTGTTTTTTGAAGTGAAAACTTCTTTAGGCGCGTTGAGCATTTTGTGGTAGGGAGTAAAAATGTGGAAACGCGTGACCGACACCAACGTGACCGACACCTCGCATTGTTACGAAGACAAAAGGTCTTAAATATAAATATGGGACATTCGTAATTAAACTTTAATGCCTTGTCAGTAGCCCCTATGACTGTCAATTTTTTTTTTACTTATCCGCTATTTGTTTGGGCATCTAGCAGGTCCTGATAGGAGATTATCCATGGACAATAATAAGGTTCTTAGTATGTCGTCCACGTTAGTAACTAGGCGTCTTAGATTTGGAATGTTTATAATTTATAGTAACCAGTACATTTTCTCCCTCAGGTACTTGAGTTTCTTCCAACCCAAGCAAACCAACAGCACACAGTTGACATTCGAGAAGTCGGCAACATATTTCGATGGCGATTTGGTGCCACGGCGTGCGCATGCGCTCCTGCCGAATGCGAAGATCATAGCTATCCTCATCTCACCCTCCAAAAGGTAATATAGGAAGTACTCACCCCGCTTTCTTATTTTTTGTATCGACGATTAATTTTCAGATTGCGTGCTGAAACAGTGAACAAGGCTGACAAAAAATATTCATTGAACTCTTTTTAAACTGCTTACTTTCACATAATTCTGTGAGATTCATTGTTCGCTTCAAGACGGTCTTTTAATTTTAATTTAATTTTTAAATGCTTGCTGACATACAAGTAGAAAACTTGAAAAAAAAATAGACGCTGCAATAGTAATTACTCCAGAATCTTGAACTCCAAGTCCCACAAAGGCAAGATTATATTACACAAAATGAAAGTTTACTGAGAGAAATACCGTTTTCATAGAGCTGGCTGGAATCAAAAGACGGGGTTTAAATACTTAATTCTCGTTTTCCTCTGGTAATTCAGGTTCAAGTAAATAGCAACATAAATATCAGAGCTAACCGCGCTAGTATGAAAAAACTCCTTTGAGGGAACCGTAGGAATTAGTAGCGTGCCGTGGCCATGGTTAATTTGACATCACTGTATCACTCCCTAAACAGCCAAGTAATGCCTTCGCTTCACATTTCTCTTGATATTATATTTTCTAGGTTTGTTTAAATGAAAACTTGAATGGCTTTACTCAGTATAGTACGATATTTTTGTGATGACGTAATATTCAAAGTTGTCCTTCTGACTAGGGATGTGCGAAGTACCGACAAAGTTATATGCGCATTTTTTTTGCAAGATGGGCTTGCGCTTAATTCAGAGCAATGATGAGGTCTAGGTTGAAGCGTGCCTGCCTAGAAGATGCCTTCTATTCCTGCCTAGAAGATGATTCATGCATGCATACGCATGCGATGCATGTCTATGTAACAGAATCTACTCTGTGTTGATCCTAAAATGTTGGTTTATTGATAGACAGTGGCGCCTCCGCTTCAAGCACATATGAGTTTGCTAAGCTGTAAGAGCGTCCTAAATGCTTAGAGATTATTTTTTGTCAATATTCCAACACCTCGAATGTCGATAGTATACCTATATTAAAATATAATATATTAAGAGATAGCTGCAGTTTTTGTAACTATCGCCTGAAAGGCTGATTCAGTATTAGGTGGGTGAAGGGCTCGCCACTGATGTCAAAAGTGAAAGTTTGCCCGCATACGGATGAGCCTTTTGCTAGATATGGCCGCTCAAAGACGGTTTATGGTTACCAAAAATTAACCAAAACTATTAAAAATTATGAAGGCGTAAGAATTTATTTAACAGCAATGAACGTGATGACAAAATAAATGCTAATATTTTTTTACAGTATGTATGTTCATAACGTCTTTGAGAGGTGATATCTAGTGAAAGGCCCGATGAATAGCGTCAGTTTTAATACTGTTTACATAGGAACTGCGCATACTTTAATACTGTACAAGAATCAGCTTTTCTAGTTATGGTTCATTTTTGGTAACCATAAACCATCTTTAAACGGCCATATCTAGCGAAAGGCCCATTCGCATGTGGCCAGACTTTCACTATCGTCACCAGTGGAGAGCCCTACACCCACCTAATACTGAATCAGCTTTTCTGGCGATAGTTACCAAAAGTGCAGCTATCTCTTAGTCTATAACGCTCACTGCAGAAAATAGGCCAATATCCAAGACGTAATGTTTCACGTAAAAATACTATATCCACCAGAAATATTTAAAAAAATCACATTCGAGGAAAATAACTCTAACTAAATTAACACACTGTAGATAGCAACTCAAAAACATTATCATTATTTGGCAAACAAGCCTTTTCCGATACGATACCTGTACTAAAACTAAAACAAATATTAACGATGTTGCTTTTAATTGATTAAATGCACTGCAATACATTGAAATGAAAATATGGACACATTTGCCATCTGGTATTTTAATAATTAGTACTCCCGGTTAGCTTTTGTCATAAGAGAGAATTTAAATAAAATTGTAAAGGAAATCTAGATCTGCGAACTGCTCAAACCCCTAAAATGAACATCTAGTAGCCCGTAGCCGGACTTGATTTGCAAAATTATCTGTATCGCAAGTCGCAACATCATGAATCATAATTCATTCATCATTCATTGATCATCAATCGGTTCGTTGATCGAAAGGAACCATCACACTAAACTCATAAATATAATACAGATAAAAGTCCTGACTCACTGGATCATCAATGCCCAGCCCAAACACTTGGACTTAGAAAACTGCACTTTTGCACAGAAGTCCCTTTAAAATGTACACAAGGAATAAGGCCGTTTTTTTTTAATTCTCAGGGTTGTCGACAGTAGGTTTAAATGTCGCTAAAGTTCTTAATGAAGTGTACCTATTATTTTAGAGCGTACTCGTGGTACCAGCACATACGATCGCACGGAGACCCGGTCGCGAACAATTACACCTTCCACACAGTCATCACGGCCAACGACTCCGCACCGAAACCTCTTCGGGACCTCAGGTAAATAGGTAAAATAAGTTGAACCAAAATGGCGGTCGTCTGCGCAGGCGCGGGGAGCGAGGGGTATGGGCTCGCGGCGCCCCTCATACCGCACTTCGTTTGACACCCGAAATGTGTTTTTTTTTTTTTTTTTTTTTATTGAGAAATAGGCTTGCGCTTGACGACAATCATGCTTAGTGCAAAGCAATGATGAGGTCTAAGTTGGAACGCGCTTGCCTAGAAGATGCCTATTCACTCTTGCCTTGAAGGTACCTAAGTTATATGTGGCAGGAAACACGTGCGCTGGGAGGGTGTTCCACACCCTAGCGGTTCGGATCAGAAACGTCGAGCAAAAACGTTTCGTGCAGGCAGATTGGACATCAACCACATAAGGATGCCAACGCAGACGGTTTCTCGCTGTTCTGTGGTAGAACGGGGAAGGAAGAACAAGGTTGTGAAGTTCCTGAGCACACTCTCCATGGTATATCCGATAAAAAACCGATAAGCAGGCGACATTGCGTCGGTGTTGTAGACTCAGCAATTTCGCCTGCGTAAGTGATTGATCACCAATTATCCTTCGGGCCCGGCGATCTATCGAGTCTAATGTATCGAGTTGATAATTGGCGGATCCATCCCAAAGGTGGCAGCAATACTCCATGCCAGATCTGACTTGTGCCTGATAGAGAACGAGGCGCTGTTTTGGCGTGAAGTATCGCTTCACCTTGTTCAGGATGCCAAGTTTTTTGGCAGCTGTTTTAGCCTTTGACTCGATACATTTCCCGAAATTGAGGTTGGGAGAGATGTCGATTCCCAAGAGCTCAATGTGATCACTTATCGGTACGGATATACCCTGGAAAGTAGGAGCCAAGGTGAAAGGGCTCCTCTTAGCGGTGAATAAACACGCTTGAGTTTTGGTGGCGTTAAACTGGACTAGATTGGCGTCACCCCAATCGGACACCTCCTTAAGAGTCAAGTTAACGCGATCCACCATGGCCTCTCTTTGCTCAAGTGTCTCAGAAGCACTGGCTCGAGAGCTGGACATGTATCTTTCCGCAACAGTGCTGTCATCAGCGTACCCAAATATGCCGGGTTTGAGAAGATCGTTGATGTGCAGCAGGAAGAGTGTTGCGGAAAGAACAGACCCCTGAGGGACACCGGCATTAATAGCCATTAGGTCAGAAGAGCAGCCGTCAACGACCACCCGAAATGACCTGTCACTCAGAAAGTCAGATATCCAGCTACAAAAAGCAGTGGGTATCCCGTATGCCGGGAGCTTACTGAGAAGACTGCCGTGCCAGACCCGGTCAAAAGCCTTTGAGATGTCCAAGGAAACGGCGAGCGCCTCGCCGTGTTTCTCAATGGCTTCTCCCCATGTATGCGTGGCATACACCAGAAGATCTCCTGTAGACCGATTTTTCCGAAAGCCGTACTGATGGTCTGACAGAAGATCGTTATCTTCTAGGTATGCTAGGAGCTTGCCATTGAGTACACGTTCCATGCTTTTGCAAAGGATGGACGTGATGGCTATGGGTCTGTAATTGGCCGGGTCAGCGCGGCTCCCCTTTTTAGGTACTGGTTGTTTTCTGCGCAGAGCTCAACTTACGCCGCGGCTATTAGGTATAATATCTATTTTAAAATTGTAGCGATAAGATCCGTTTCTCGCGATAGTTTGAAGAAAATTTGCCTTGCTGGCTCTAATATTTCAAATAAATAATTTTGTATCTACTCGAAAAGTTTAGATTCTTAATTTGAGGCATAATTTTGAAGAGGTTTGAATGTTTTTTTTGACGTGATAACGTCTTATAAATAGATGAACACCGACTGCACGCACGAAAAAGTGTCACGTTACACCTGAGCCTGAGCGTGCAAGTGAGAGCGCGGAACAAGCGATAGAGAGGCACGATCGCGTGACATCAGAGCTAGCAGTTTGAATAGTTCTGCTACTAGAACGCCGCCACGCGAGCTTCGAGAACTTCTAGTTATCACGTAAAATTATCGTCCGTAAACCGAATTTACAGACAAACGTAATTTTTTTTTCAAATAAATTGTTAATGGGAAACGTTAATTCCAACTAGGAACCGTTGCCTCAACCCGGGCAAGTACAGTCATTACCTGGAGCGCTGGCTGGTCGAGTACAGCGCACATCAGCTGCACGTGCTGGACGGCTCTCTGTTGCGCGCCGAGCCTGCCACAGCGATGAACGCGCTGCAGAAGTTCCTCAAGATACCGCATCTTGACTACCAGAAACTGCTCAAGTAAGTGTAGTGTTGGTAATGTCAGTGTCATTACTCAGTGTATGGTGAAAGGCCTTCTTTATAATATTAGTACTATTAGTAGGCAAAAGTTTCTATCCTATCGTAATAATTCTCAATCCTTCATTCACATAAAGGTAGAACTTTCTTAGGATATAAATACGTTGAGCTTCCAGCTTTTTATAAATGTTTACTGGTAGCCAGATCAGTCAGCGTCACAAGGCAGTGGGACGAGCGCAGGAGCACTTCAGAAATTGAACTAGTATTTAAGGTCTTTAAGTTTTCACATCATGGCTCAATTATTTTAATGCCGAATCCCGGCTAAGGACGGTGAATGGGTTTGAAGGATCCGAGCCTAGTCCACATTTTTATCCTCAGGGTCCGGCCGACTTCGGAAATAAGGCGACCTCATCTATGCTGGCGAATGCGCTATACTTAGTAAAGGCTTTACTAGGTAATTCATGTCGTGTCAGAAAAGTTTGTGGTGTTTCTTCTGGTTTTAATAAAACACGTGTGGTGTTATGTTGGTTTCAAAGGCGTATCAGTTGAGGGTGTCGCAGGTAATATTCGTGCGGTGTAAAAATTACCATTTTTGTTACAGATACGACGCGAAAAAAGGTTTTTTCTGCCAAGCGATGGGCAATGAGAAAACCAAATGCCTCGGCAAGTCCAAAGGGCGGATATACCCGCCCATGGAGGAGCGATCGGCCAAGTTCTTAAGGCGTTACTACACGCCACACAACACTGCCCTTTCCAAGTTACTCGTGAGACTCGGCCGGCCCGTGCCGCAGTGGCTTAAAGACGAACTCTCGAACGGATAGCATTACGTACAACCTAAAAGGTTGGAATTTAATAGAAAAGTGCATGGACTGATCAGAGTCTGTGTCGTGGCGATACCCTGACCGTCCGGCTTAGGTTACATTCGACCTCGATTAGCGATACGACTGGGTGGGCGAGGTCAAAAATAAAGCGTGGCTATAATAATTATGTGACATTAAATTATAAATCCCGTTACGAGTTACGCGGCTACAATTACACAAATACTTCATAGCTATATCGCGCGATATAAGTGTTAGAAGAAACTGATTTTTATTGTGACTATTCAGTACTATCAAATCATGAAGGTTGATTAAGCAAAATATGCCATACTATATAACATTGTTTCCATCACTACTGTAATATGGCGGCCCCTGTGTCTCCTATTAACTTACGTTCTTGTGCTATTGGCAAAAATCCTTACTCATAGGAATGATGTAAATTATTCAGCTAATAACAAACATTGAGACCATAGATAGCAATTATTAGTGTAGTTTTTCCACCATCGTGGGACGATACAACATCGCTTTAATATTTGCCATGCCATGCCATGAATAGTGATGTCTGTTTCGGTCGCTTCAGTGTCTCAAATAGCGTCGCAGTCCAGTGTAGCCTCAGCCTTAGTCCCGGTCGTCACAACAGTCCAAGTTATAAACTATGGACCTAGCAATACGTAAAATGTTGTTTTTTTATGTGTTTTCAATGTGAGAGTATCATTGTTGAGAAATATTTAGGTATCTGTCTGTCGAACCTTGTAAAATAAAAGATTCAGAGTTTTAATTATAAATGTAAAAATATATAGTATATATTTCGAAACGAGAACGAAGTGTTTTCGAGTCTATATCGTAATTTTTTTAAGCCTTTTTAAGAGTAAATTGTTCATATTATTATGGATTTCTATGTTACGAGTACATTATTGATTTTGCTTGCCTGATTTTTTTACATAGTTAGCCGTTACGCTTCCGGAGCTCTGTTGCGGTCTTATAAATAAAATTCACAAGGTATCAAGCTAGTGACAAACAAACAAAGGATCTAGACACAACGTGAATAGGGTCAAACTCAAAGCGAAGCGTCATTTCAAACGTTACAAAATAAAAAAATCTTTGTAGCAGTTACACATATCTACCAATGAAGCATTTTTAGAACAACAATATTTTTAAAATAATTTTATGTTAAATTTTTCCATCATGAATAAGTGCATCGTGTAGTGTAAATAAACACTCTTAGCAACTATTTAGAAAAGACGCGCCGCGTTGATTAATCCCGCAATGTGTCTTGAACCATAGTTGAAGATTTGATTTAGGCGTCATGCACGAATCTAGCGACGGCGACATGGTCCGAGAGCTGGCGACGAATTTCGGGAAGGTCATTTTGGCAAGCTGAAATTGTGCAAAAATATAATTTCGTCAATTGGCGAATCCAGTCCTGCCCGTCTGGTATTTCGCTACTGCGCAGCATATAACATTTGCAAAAAATATCCAAAAAAATATATTTAAACGTTCAAACGCGCAAACGCTCTAACAGACTGGCAGGACTGGATTCGCACATTGATGAAATTATATTTTTTCACAATTTCAGCTTGCCAAAAGGACCTTCCCGAAATTCCAACTTTCCGACTAATCGCGTCGCCTCGCTGTCGCCGTCGCTCCCCCGTCGCTAATTTCGTGCCCGTACATTTAGAGTATGAGTGAGAAAAGGCAATATTTAATTTATATAAGACCGGCACAGGGTATCGGTATAGGTGCTATTCGTTATTACGTTAAGTAACGCATCGTTTAGGACAATAGACTGTTCTAGTTTACTAAAACAGTCACGTTCCGTCCTACGTGAGTGATTTGTCGAGAAAATTACATTATCTATACTGCCGATATACACTTCACATACGCAGTATACACGCCAAAAGCAGTGTGTTTTCAGCACTGTAAAAACGAATGACGTCATCCGCGCACCCCGAATAACCGCGGCTTATGCATGCTTTGCTTTTATTTCATACTTCGATCAATAAAGTACAAGATATGTGCTGTCAGTAATTATAGTCTGTGGGAGATAATAGCAAAGAGCCCACGCACGGTTTACGTAAATCGTGCGTGGGCTCTGTGCACTTTGCATAGTTCGCTACAGTTAAAAAGCCATCGCAAACGCTTATTAAAATACAGCAATGTACTTTGAAAAATTGTTGAAATACAAATCCAAGTTCTCATTTATTTATTTTTAACTTTCATTTATTTATTTTTAACTTTAAAGTATAAACTCAAAGTGGACATTTTTTCGATTAACTTTTGTATGAGCTTGCATATCTTCCACTTAAATGTCACCTTTGATATGGGCAAAGCATACTCGTGACGTTGTTCCAATTTTTGTGTAGCTTTTGGCGCATATAAAGGTGCCTCAAGCTAAGTCGGGCCGTATAATGCGTTATGAGGAGTCTTGATGCGATCAAATAATTATAGATATTCCTCTAACCGATCTGAGCGCTTCAACAAAGCTTTATTACCTCACCTTTATCTTTTGTGTTCCGTCCAATGCCCTGCGATATTCAATATACAATATTAAATACTTGAACTCTAGGTTTATAGTACGCTTGAGATATATCATTAGGTATTTCTCTAGACAAGCATATGAGTTTGCAGATTATATCAAAATCATAAGGCATACACGGACAGCCTGAAGCAGTCAGAATGGCCTGCTTCAAGGTGCGACTACATAGTGAACTACAGTCTTCTACGTACACACATACATGGAACCGCTCGAGCAGTTGCGACTGCAGCCGTTATCAATGGTAGTTTCAAGATGTTGACTATGACAGCAAGAGTAGTCCGTGTATGTTGATCACTGGCTAACTGCTCTAGAAGTACGTGTATGACCGGCCTAACAACTAACAATATTAACATAACAGCTAATAGTCACCCTTAACTTACAAAACAGAATTAACACAGTTATAATTTTTCTGCGTGACTTTCCTTAGCGGATCACACAAATCACTCACTTAGAATAAAACGTTATATTTCAAGTTATCTGAAATAAAAAGCGTCGAATGAGCTTGTAAGTAGGTTTACCAACCTATTTAAAATTATGACATCCTCACTTTAATAATTGCTTCTACGTACTAGCACCGAACTTTTGATTAACATTTCAATTTTTAAAAAAACGTGTCCGCTTTTTCACACGAACTTATTTTGTTTATAGGTGAGATTTATTTCTTTTTTAATTCTGCTACAGAACCAATGAGAGAAACATTGCATTAGAAAAGTAACCTTATTCGGTTAATATTAAAGTATAAATCGCCTAAATGACAAAATATGATATGCTAATCGAACTAGTCGTGGGTAAGAGATCACCTAACGGGCACTTTTTGACGCTCGTAAGCTCATTCTGTCATACATATCAAAGCTGCTAACCGTGTATTTCATCTAAGAGTATATTGATTGCGATTATCGCTTTGTAGCTTTCGAAATCAGTGCTAGAACCACATTATCTCTATAGATGTTGATAAGCCTACTTTATAGTTACAATCAGATAGTTATGAGATAGTTTATAAAACATCGCTATATCCGATTACTCTCATTCCACGCGCACGTGTGAAACGCTTTGTGTAGTATTTTTACATTTACGTAAGTACCTGATACAATTTGTACTATTTATAGTTAATTTTATATCTACGACTACCACTTGTAACTAGATAATTATCTTCAACGCTATAGTCCCTCTGTGCCATTGTTAACATTATCAGTAATTATTATGCCACGAAAAGTACATTATATTAGAAGTTTTGAATAAACTATCAACTTTTAATACTACGAGAGTCCTAGTCAGGCTAGCCTTCCTTACCTTCAAAGTAATGCACGAGAGCCAGCATACTAACTTTTTATTAAACACCTTCCTAAAATTTCCTACGGACTCCTCGGGTTTCAAATTGTAACGATAAATGAACATGGCTCATTTTCATTGGTCGATATCTCGGACGATAGAAAGCATGCATGCCAATAAATTCATCATGTGTCATTGCAGTATGTTAAAGAAATAGCTTGATTTTATTTATAATTTTGTTAAATTAAGCTTTAAAAGTTTTGCTTGAGCACAACATAATGAAGGCAGCTATTAAAATTATGTATCGTGTTAAGATAAACTTTAAGCTACGCGACCGCTACGTATGACAGCTACGAGTGTCGCGCGGTTGTTAACAACTTGTCGCTCTCGCTCACCCGTTGTCCTAGGTCGACAAAAGTGTTAACGCGACGCAATGCGACGCGACGCGACACTGTCAACCAGTAGTACTGTTGATACTGCCGCGTTGTGTATATGAGAATGGATACACGAAATTGAGCTCTAATTCAATGCTGTTATGGTTTATTTTACTTTGAAGCCGATCTTTGACGATTTGATCAACAATTCTTACATAATCGCACCTCTGGCCTACGTTATTGCGTAGATAAGTCTGTCATTTTCTATGGCGTCGTATCGCGTCGCCATCGAAAATGGCGCGTTGAATTTAAATTTGAATTCGCGTCGCTTCTGTCGTGCACCTAGGACAACGGGTCCCCTCAGTTTGAAAGCAGTTGTCGCGGTCGCGTATCTCATGTTCTACCCTTAGATTAGTTAATTTTCATATTTACTTGGAAGTCATCCCAAAAGTTAAATGAACAAATAATTCGACCTGCAAATCGCTTTTTCATAACGAACAATAAAAAATAGTCCTTATTGAAACTCAGGTTATATTGTTTTATAGTTCACTTTAAGCGCATTCAATACATTTTTGGTCCACATAAAGTTATCGCATATATTATGTATGTAAAGTGTATACCGAAATAGATCGAGTTTTGAATGCATATCGCATTATCAATACAACTAACTCATTTTTCTTTTTATTACTTTGCATATTATTGTTATAAACTTTTCTGGATCAAATATTTGAATGCATTCCGTATTCGGACTCGATTTTATGTTAAGGAGTCAAATGCGATTTAAGTAATGGTCCCACAATGAATTAGGGTTGATACAGATGGCATGCACGGACTGCAACTTGCAGTTTGGGTGTTATGCGTTTGATATAACTGCATCGAAATCGGCGGCCTATAATTGTGCAGTCGTCCTTTAGTTTACATAATATCATGTACTACAACAAACTGTTAAAGGTATCTAGTTTTATCAACTGCTCAACAGCCGTTCCAAAACTACCGATATAAGCAGTCAAAATGCTGAACACCTGTATAACCCTAAGCCACCATTACACTTTTAAGTTTTTACGTAAGCAGCTTTTATACAAGCAACTAACATAAGTGACATTTGTAAATGATGACGAAAGTGACGTTTCGTGAGTCACTAATCTTAGCGTAACTTACAAGTGTAATTGCGGCAATTAATGTATTTGGAATTATATTTTGATACGCATGAATTTACTCGCGACGGATGTGGTCTGAAGTTTGTAAAAACAGAGCTATGTAATAGATGTTGGTACTTAAACTTCTCGACTTGTATACTAAAGTTTTATTTCCGACGCAAAATAGACTATAATATATTATAAAATTATGAAATGAATAAGTAATTGAAAAAAAAAATGTAAAATAATAATGTTTTTATAAGTATGTATTATATTATATTTTTCTGTTTTTTAACAAAGCTTTATAGAGTTAGAGTTTATGTCTACACTTCCGATGTTTTTGATGGATTGTGAAGTGGTGTGTTACGTAGAAAATGGCCTTAAATTTTTCTATATAAATTGTTTTCCATCTTTCTGTTTCAAATAATTGACGGTGAGAAATCCGCTTTTTTAAATTTAATTTGGATTGTTACTTATATATATTATTTTACAGATCTGTTTAGAGGGCTCTGAAAATATTTTCATAATATAATTTAGTTTATATACCTACATTTATTTTATCAAATACTAATTAAGTTTTATATTGCTACTTAAAAATCAAAAATATAATATCATTGTTTACATTGCGACATAACTACTAATGTGTAGAAATTTCAACTTGTGAAGCCCCTTTTAATGTTCCATGTATTAATTCATTTTGAAATAAATCATAACAATAATTTTTCAAATGACTGCTATTAAAATGTGTTCTTTATCAGATATTAATGCATCACTTATTTTATTAAATGATTTAAAAAAAAAATACCTTGGTTTTATTAAAAAGGTATACCTAATAATTCATGAACTATCTATTCCCACGAATGCATAGCAGCGAATTGATATTTGGCGACCTCCCTGGCACAGTGTTGAGCGCTGCTGTCTTAACGTGCGGAGCGCCCGGATTTGATCCCCGGCAGGGTCAATTTGGGAATTTATAATTTCAGAATTTGGATTAATGGTCTAGTTACCACCCTACCTTCAAAGCCATGCGATTTAGCGTTCCGGTACGATGGCGTATTAGAACCCGAGTAGGGGTTGGGGATTCAAACTTTAACTGCCATAACCCTAACAAGTTAGCCCGCTACCATCTTAGACTGAATCATCACTAACCATCAGGTGTAATCGCATTTATGGCATACAAAAATTTAAGTTTTTTCGTTTTGAGCTCAATCCCGTTATTTTATTCTATGAGCTGAATGGCTGATAATTATATGTCGTGCACAGATCGTAGAATGATCATTTCATAATGAGGATTTTGTGAAATAGCGGCATTTATTTTTTAAATAATAGGTCTTTACCTATGAAATTGCCGTTCTTCAGTACTGGTCATTTCAAATAAAAAAAAGTTTGTAATGGCTCTGTATTCTAAATTCAAATTAATTTTGTTTTTAAACCATGACATTCTTTTTACAAACTCAGTCTTTTGTGTTTTGATTAGCGTTGTATTTTCATTACATTTCAACATTTTTCGTCATAATGGATACTTTAAAAATTCGTGTACCTAATTATGGAATACGAGTTCCGTCGTGGCACCAACGCGACACAAACGGCACTTAACATCAAAAACGTTTACGGAGAGAACTGTACAAACGAACCCACAACCCGTTATTGGTTTTCCCGGTTCCGTTCTGGAAATTTTGACTTGAAAAATGAAGCTCGTGGTTGTCCGGAGACTGTGGTCAACAATAATGAATTAAAGGCGATTGTGGAAGCTGACGAAACTCAATCTACAGCTGAGCTAGCAGCAGCTTTTGATGTAAGCATCAAAACAATATTGATCCATTTGCGACAAATTGCCAAGGTAAAAAAGCTTGATAGAAGCAAAGAAATGAAGGAATTTTGGAACTAATTGTTACGTGCGACGAAAAGTGGATTCTGTTCGACAATCGAAAGCGCTCAGCAAGTTGGTTAGATCCTTGTTCAGCACCAAAGCAATGCCCTAAACCAAAAATGACCCCTAAAAAGGCGATGGTCACTGTTTGGTGGTCTAGTGCGGGTGTGATTCACCACAGCTTTTTACAAAACGGCATGAGCATTACTGTAGATGTGTACTGTGAAGAACTGGAGAGAATGATGGAGAAGCTTGCACATCTGCAACCAGCTTTGGTCAATCGGTCGTCCCCACTGCTCCTTCACGACAACGCACGACCCCGTACTGCGCAACAGACAGTCTCCAAGCTGCAAGAGCTGGGGTTGGAAGCTCTCCCTCATCTGCCATACTCACCAGACCTTGCACCTACCGACTATTACTTTTTCCAAAATTTAGACAACTTTTTAGTGGGTAAAAAAATTCAATTTCCGAGAGGCAGTACAAAATGCCTTTGAAGAGTTTGTTGCCTCCCGTCCAGCTGATTTTTACAAGAAGGGCATCAATAAACTGCCAATGCGTTGGCAAAGATGCGTCAATTGCATGGGTGATTACTTCGAATAACAGAAATAAAAAAGTTTGAAAAAATAAGTACTTTCACTTATTCTATACAAAACGGCAATTTCATAGGTAAAGACCTAATATTACCACAGATATTACACTGTCCATACTTTATTATAAATGCGAAAGAGTGTCTGTCGGTCTGCTACGCTTTCGCGGCCCATCTATTCAACCGATTTTGATGAAATTTGGTATAGCAATAGATTACATCCCGGGGAAGAACATAGTCTACTTTTTATCTCGGAAAATTAAGGAATTCCTCCGGGAATAAGAACTTACTCCGCGTGTACCTATACGCGGACGAAGTCATCTATTCTAAAATAAATGTTCAATTCTATAACGATATGGGCACGGCTTTTACACAGCCACAAATTACCTACCTCGATCAGTGGCGTGCACAGGGTTCGAAGCCAGGGTAAGCATTAATTATGTATGAGGGTGAAACAGCCAGTTTCCAACTCCAGGCTAGTGCTGAAAATTTCTTAAAACAAAAACCTAATATCGAACTTCCCTAAGATTTTTGGTCCGACCCGGGAAAGAACCCAGCACCTCTCAACTGAAGTCGAACATGCTAACCATGCTAACAAACCATGCTCAACTACTAGGTACTTAATATATTTTATAATGTGAATTGTAATGCAAAAAAGTACACCAAGAATTCTCTCGTTTCACACCCAAAAAGGTAGGTAGGTACTTAAAATAATAATAATACTATGTAAGTAGATTGTTACGTTACCGATTGCAATACCGATTTCTGAACAATTCCAATAATTTTGTAATCACTAATCACTAAAAAAGTTGTCACATGCTGTTCTCACAATAATTCACGTGTTTTTTTACAAAGAAATGTCCTTGAACGTGTTAAAACAATTTTTTAACGGGACGAAATTCGCAATCAAAACAATAACAACACAATAACTAATATGGCGCGCGCGTTCGTCTGGTAGCCGGCGGAAGTCTCGCTAAATAACTCTTTTATTAAAATATTTAATTTCAATACTTTAATTACGCTATTATTTGCGTGAAAAAATATGTTTACCCCTTTTGGATGTTTAATCGGTGGCCGTATTATGTTTTTTTAATTTAGACTGCTTTTGAGTTAATAATTAATAATTTAGAATCTTTATAATTTCTTAGAATACAAAATCAGTGGAAAGAAATACAGTAGAAAATTTTAATTTATTTAATAATTTCAACAATTCTTTTTGGTATCTAGGTAAATACAGTTACTTAATTTTCATTATTAAAATAAGTCTTGAGTTGATCACGCAGTTTCCGGAAGCTGAGCTTTTTATTGACGTAACGTCGTGCGTTATGACTAGGAGTGATGACTCACACATGTAAATGTATTTCGTGTTGTATTACTGAATGTGAAACACACATACCTAAAATTTTTGCCATTTTTAACTCCTGCTTGTTCCGTGGCGCCAGCGTCGCGTCGGTTCAATGTTATTATGAGCGTATTGACTTTGGATAGAATTCGTGACAGCGCCATCTTCGTGATAATTACAGAATTAATATAGATGCGGGTGGTTATTTACTATAGATGGCGTTTTTATGAATTTATATTACAGTTGTTTTTTTATTATTTTATTAAGTAATTTACTTGAGTATAACTTTCATTCAGTTGGGGTAAGCTGTGCTTATTTGCCTCTATGAACTGCACGCCACTGACCTCGATAAAGATTGGACCAACGCTAGCGCTACGTAACAATATGAAACTGAAATGCAAAAAGTTAATCAATTCTATCGGGATTTGGGAAATGGGAACATTCTCCAGAGATTTGCATTCCATGAATGTAATTGAATCGGGAATATAAAGTTTAATGGTACTTCCTACCTGACGGCGAAAAACCTAGAGTGCTCTGACTTTACCTACAACAGTGATAAATACCTCACTCTCTTTTACTAAAAAAGAATAAAAGTATTTTTCTTACTAATGTAGGCACTTTGACGACCTCCCTGGCGCAGTGTCGAGCGCTTTTGTCTTAACGTGCGGAGATCCCCGGCAGGGTCAATTTGGGAATTTATAAGTTCAAAATTTTCCCTGGTCTGGTCTGGTGAGAGGCTTTGGCCGTGGCTAGTTACCACCCTACCGGCAAAGACGTGCCGCCAAGTGATTTAGCGTTGCGGTACGATGCCGTGTAGAAACCGAATAGGGGTAATGGTTTACATACAGGTTACGACGGACGTCCCCCGGACAACGCGAAGCGACGGCTGCCGACGCGGAACATTTCTGACCGGCATGAGCCGGTTCCGCGTCGAAAGGTTTGGTGAGACCCCTACTTGCTTTCGCTACTGGCAAAGCCCCGTGCGAAAACCACTGTCGCTGCAAGAATACCATAAATTATTAAGCCAATTACAATCACGATGAAGATTGTAACAATTTTACAATTGATGCAGCTTCCTCGAAATGATCCGATTACGCGAAAATAGTGGATACCTAGGCAGAAAAACACAGCGAACAAGTTTGTAGAACAAGTTGAGGGCAACACTATTTTTGTATGCTGGTGGAATATTAATAAAGCACCAGTATAGAGCCACAGGGCATTGTTGAAGTACCTAACTCAAAAATCATTTAAATTTCAAATTAAGAATAACCTATCGAAAACGTTTTATCAAAATTAGTTACGTCGGCGTGCTTTAACCTTTTTAAAATAGACATGCAACGGTGGGGTATGCCAATAAGCAGATTCCCTGTTCCGTGGCCCAACAAACCTTAGCAGCAAACAACGTCAGAGTTAGTGTCGCTTTGGTGTAATATTTGACGAAACTTTAGGAGCCCTCGTCTCAAGTTCCAGCGACTTCCCAAGCTTATTAATACTCGTATTTGTATTACGAAAGTTCAGTTTTGCTTCAAAGCAGTTATCAGAGTGGAATTTGTTATAGAAATATATATGTTACTCACCTACCTATTTAGTTTACGTTATCATTGAAGACCTACAGACCAACATTTCAAAGTACATAATAATATGTCGTCGAAAGTATTAACTATAATTTAACTATACCTACTTTAAATTATTGTAGTAATTAATGTGGATATTTTAATCATTTTGTTTATTTTTATAGTGTTCTGTCATTTGTATGATCAGTCTGGAATAAACCGATAAATAGATACTCGTATGCGGCGATCTACCCAAGCCCCAAGGTGATGTGACGCGTTCATTGAGAGCGTGAATTTAATTTATCGCATAACGCCAATGACCTTCTATACACATAACGCAAACATTTAGTTGATAAACTTGTGTTTTGTGAATGATATGTCAAATTATACAAATATTAGTACTTATGCTTAGATAGATCAAGTATACCTAATTGGTAAGTAATTTATTCATAATTATTGGTTTTGCGGCGCAAGTGCGCAAACTTAGAGGAATCCCCACTGACCATAATAATATTAGCAAGAAGCAAAGACAAATTATTGCACTCAAAATTTGTGCAAGTAGATAAAATATTTGTTGTTTTGCCTACTAATTTTAAGTAGGTACCAATTTGGAAACTGTCAAGGTAAATATTTCCTCACATTCAATTACCGGTAGGCACCCGTATCCCAAACTCCGGCTGACTGCGCCAATTAATTAAAGGTCTATCACATTTGTCAACCGAGCTCAATGAACTAACCAAAGGGGATATAGTTAGGTACTTGTCTTATTTATTTTGTTAGATTCACTAGCACCTTTTATCTTCGCAACATCTTACGTCAGATAGATCACTAGATAAGTAAATGCCACTGAATTCGATATACATTGCTACTTACTGTGTGAAATAATACCGCAGTAATACGGAATACCGCAGTAATACCTACTGCTCTTAGTATTGAATACCTACATTAGTATGAAGTTCCTGTCTGCACTGCAAACACAAAAGCATAACAAGTTGAATAGGTACAGTTGTAGAGATTGTCCCTATTTCCGTGTTGCAGCTCTGAAGCATTTACCTGAACCTCTCTACTTAGGTATGTAGTTCAGACTTCAGATTGTGACTTCAGGCGGAGAGTTGAAGAACGTCGAGAGCCGACTCGTAATTGGAGAGACAAAGTGTAGCAGTAAATTGAAGTTCGCAGTTTATTGACGGCCGTTTACAGAGACCACTTCAACAAACTGCGCGATCTACTCGCTTTGTTGTAACGAGAGGCAAGATGTTTCAGAGGCAATTCAATAGTTTAAGGACAGATAATAATGTAGCAAACTTGAAGCGATTAGGTGTCTAGGTCTGCCTAATAAGAGTGCTTATTTGGTAACAGTTTTTTTTATTTTTTTTATTCCACCACAAGTTAGCCCTTGACCGCGATCTCACCTGATGGTAAGTTATGTTGCAGTCTAAGATGGTAGCGGGCTGACCTGTTAGGGGTATGGCAGTTAGATTAAACCCATACTCCTAGTCGGTTTCTACACGGCTATGTACCGGAACGCTAAATCGCTTGGAGGTACGTGTTTGCCCGTAGGTTGGTAACTAGCCACGGCCGAAGCCTCTCACACGACCAGACGAGAGAAAATTCAGAAATTATAAATTTCCAAATTGTCAATACCAGTAATCGAACCCGGGACCTCCATCGTTAAGGCAACAGCGCTCAACACTGCGCCAGGGAGGTCGTCAGTCAGTTTCAAGGGCAACTGAGGGGTGACACCGTGGTACGGCTTCTTTTTTTTATGTATCCTTAATTAATGGCCTGGAGGAGATCACTTTTAGTGATAAGACCTCCCTTGCGCACTTTGTTTTGTTTTGTTTTTCTTTTTCTATGCATCTTTATGTTTTGTCACTTTTGTGTAGCAATAAAGAGTTTATCTATCTATCTGAACTATGCTTATTTACCTACTTCGATTTTATATGTATCTATAAAGAAGTAGATGATGGTCTCATATTCCACTGTTTGGTATATTTTGATTGGCCATGATAAACAGTAGCCTAAGAACATAGGCTACTTTTTATCACGGCCAACGGGAAACGGTACATCCCGGGAAAGATCCCGGGATGTACCCTTCCTCTGTACCAAATTTCATCTTAATCGTTTAATAAAACGGGCCGTTAAACGTAGCAGACACACAAATAAAGACAGACAGACATAATTTCGCATTGTTAATATTAAAGTTTGGAAGCTAGTAGCTATACGCGACTTCACCCGCGCGGATCAAGTTTATTATTCCCAGGGGAGCTCCTTAATTTTGTGGGATAAAAATTGCCTAAATGCTTTCCCAGGATGTATCCCACCCCTGTACCTACTTACCAAATTCCAAGAGAAGCGGTTAAAAAGATGGGCCGTTGAAACGTAAGTAGCAGGCAGACAGACAGATAAACAGACACAATTTCGCATTTCACGCAAACAACTAAAAACATTTCATTAATATAGAAGAATTTTACCTAGACATTTTCCAATTTCCTTTAGTGCAAAGCGTCGAATCAATCGCTGAGTCCGTGTTAGGGTTAAGTGGGTCCGCACTTAAAAAGACATCAAGGGTACAGAAATGTTGGGTGTTAGGTATAACTTCCCGATGACACTCAGGAATTGAGGTCACCTCTGTGGCCGTCCCGGACTCATCCGATCCGAATGACCACAAATTATCGATATCCAACAATGTTTAGATCATATTGTGTGATCCTAATAGCTTTGGGTTATAACGCTATGTGGCAATCGTTTCCAGCTATCTGTAATAATCTATTTTTCAATAGCAGACTTAGGGCTAAGTAAAGGCTAAACCAAAACTTTTCGGAAAACGAGCAAGCGACGCACTTTGTCCGAGACCAGAGACATTGATAACCGTGGCCATAAGAATAGAAAAGTTAGCAAGGATTTTCACTTACATTATGTGTATGCAATTTCGCTATTCTCTTATGCGAAAATGCCCTCGTAAATTTTCCGGGGAACACCTCAAGCCACAAAGTAAATACGACCTGTCGGCGGAAAATGTGTGTAGCGACGGGGAGCGTCTTATATAAAGATTTTAAACTTTTAAAGCTTATTTTCTTAACGAATATGGTTCGGTGCCTCTCTGAAAGTTTCTGTGTGCAATGTTACCAGTTACTTATTCTGTATACCGACACCAAGACCGAATGAGTTTGCCTTGCATTTGATAAGTATCAGTTCTTTACATTTATTTCAATCTAGTTGATGAAGTCGCTGGGACTTTGTCCCCGTAGATTTAGGTATTTGGATCCCGTAGGAACTCCTTGAATTTCCGGGATAAAAATAGTCTATGTCCTGTTGCGGGGATGCAGCTACCTATCTATCTGTTCTAAATTTCGTCAAAACCGGTTGGAAAGATGAACTGTGAATGCGTAGCGAACTTAATTGAATTCATCTAGATATTTGTAGATGGACACGTCTTAATTTAGGTATTTATATGAAACGCTAAACAGGATATATCAAGCGATAAAAAGGTATTTACATCTATAGTAATATATACTAATATTATAAAAAGGTAAAGTTTGTGAGTTTGTGGGGTTTAGGGGGCAATCTAATGTAGTAGGATCTACTGAACCGATTTTGAAAATTATGGTACTTACCAATAGAAAGCCACATTATTTGTGAGTGTCATAGGCAATAAATATTAAACCGAAAAATTATTGAGCTCCCGTGGGATTTTAAAAAACTTATTTCACGCGGACGAAGTCGCGGGCATCTGCTAGTTCTACATATTTTGTAAAACTTACATACGACATTTTTTTTATTTGATTTCTAATACAATGTTGAACAGAAAAAAGATATTCGTAGGTATTCGCACTTCAATTTTATTTTTGTTATGCTATGTTATGTAAACAACTCGGTCTTATAAAGAAAATATAAATCCTCAATTATCCTTAGAACAAAACGATTTCCTTCTTAAAACGTTTTATTCCTTTTCACTTCTAAACTTTCCTAATGGCCGCCTTCGGGACATTTTAAATGTAATTACCGAATAAAAAGAAATCAGCCGGCAAATGGGGCTGAAATTAAAATACGACACTCCTACTAATGCTTATTACTTTATCAAACAGTGAGACTTTTCGTTCCTTAATTAACAGATAAGTTAGTTTCATTTTACTCGCAATTTTATATTCCGTAGAAAAATGTTAACAATAAAACATTTTTAATTTTATTCATTTATTTTTGAAGCTCTTTGTTTTAAAAGGACGGGTTCTAACTTGATACTATTGGGCAATGTTTTGTCTCTTTATGTATCTACTTGTCTACGCAATTTTAATTGCTTGTATATTATGTTACCGTAAGATTGCAAAAACCGTTAGATTGTAATTAAACTAGCGAAATTGTAAACTGTCGTCAAATTGTGAACCGTTAAATTTTCTGGGTGTTAATTTTTGAAATATTCATTGTATTTACTTTTTCTTGTCTCTTTCTTGTAGGTTAGGTTAGGGTTCGACATAAACAGCCAGGTAGATTACAATCTTACGGTGACATATATAATCTATTGTAACATGTATTGTGTATATGTATTGTAACAAAAATTCTTAGTCAAAAATAATTAAGAATAGTATTTCCTGATAACGACTTGGGAACGTGAAGAACAGAAAATCTTATAAGCATTTTAACTTAGGTACACCAAATTAGATGCATTTGAACCAAAGAAAGTAAAAGGAAAATCGTGACTTTTGAAAAAGACATCGTTTTCTTGGTGGGAACTTTCTTTTTACGAGCTAATGAAATAGAACGTCCCAGAACTCATGATTGCTGGGGTTATTAGGCTAGCGTTTAACTGCTTATTAGCACTACTACTGCTTATTAGTACTAGCTCGGAGTTAGGAAGTTGGCGGTGATTCACCCCCGTGCCTCGGAGAGCACGTTAAGCCGTCGGTCCTGCGCCTGTTCTCTCTCCGGTTGTGTCGGATTTTCCGTCCCATCGGGCTATGAGAATAAAGGAACAGAGAGTGCACCTGTAGTTGCGTCCACACTTGTGCACTATAATATCTCCCGCACAGAAGGCTGCCGTGGCCGAAATTCCGTCGGGAGAACAATTTATTTTAATTTTATTATCAAGCCTTTGACTGCGACTTTGAACATTTTCATTTGCATGGACTTACTTACTTATAGGGTAGGTAAATCCTGTAGGAAATCTTTGTTTTCCCGGAATTGAGTATGTGTATCAAAGCTACTTTTACCGGATTTCGTCAATATTA
This sequence comes from Erebia aethiops, assembly GCA_923060345.2. NCBI lineage: Eukaryota > Metazoa > Arthropoda > Insecta > Lepidoptera > Nymphalidae > Erebia > Erebia aethiops. The sequence continues at coordinate 19,897,680 of OV281081.1, read as the reverse complement.
TGATACATCACCTGAGCCGTGAAAGGTAACAATAGATAGACGGATACAGCCTAGAAGCTAGGGATAAACTTAGAAGGTTTATATATTATAGGAGTAATACTAGAGAGAGATACTAGAATCAGAATCAGAAATCATTTATTGCACTATACCTACACATAATATTATAAAGGTGGTCTATAAGATAAAAAGTCACGTGTGGCGTGGCGTGCAATAATTAAAAATAATTTATTGTAAAAGTAGTAGAAGGACCTTTCCGAACCGGTGGTAGAGTCTTGACGTATCATACACTTATGATACGTCAAGACTGTTGGCACAAGACTGTTGGTACTTGACACAAGTTGTCCTACATGAAATAAATAAATCACTTCATTTCATTTCAATATATATTATAAAATATGTGTGAAAGAGGATATGAGTATAAAAGGGGTGAATGAGAGGTTGACGGATAACAGAAGTGAGTGGAAGAAGAAAACATGTTGTGCCGACCCCACATAGCGTGGGAAAAGGAGAAGAAGAAGAAGATATATTATAAAATATGTCAAGTCTTTAATTGAATATATCATCTATTTACCTATTTCCAGTCAAAGAAATATTCCATTATAATTATTACAATCAATCATGTCAAAATATTTGCATAAACCCTGTATATAATTCAGCTAACCGACATTGAAAAAAATCTTCTAGGCTGTAGTAGGCTTTGCTTACTAACCAATTCTTCAAGACTCTCTTGAATTTAGATAGGGGAAGTTCTTTGATGTTACTAAAATTCTACATCAATGTTTATAACCCTTCTAAGTTTATCCGTTCTAACGCCGCGCCGTAGAGCTAGAGGCTATAGTTTCTACGGCGTAGCATAACTGTAGTAGGTACCTACCTACTTATTCGAAGTCGAATCTTGTAACGACTTATGTGCATGTGTCGTTAAGTCAAAATAGAATATCATTGTTATTGGATGCACCTTTAGTTTTGAAAACGCTTTTCTAGGTACTTTGGTGGTCGAGGAACGGGAGTGTTAATTAAAATGTGTGAATGACTGGAGTGTCCCCATAGTGCTCTGTGTGTAACTCTCAAATTAAGCGTTTGTAATTCATAACAGTTACCTACTAAGTACTTACCAGCCTGACTGCCTCGTTGGTCTAGTAGTTAGGATGTTCGACTGCGGCCGACGAGAGGTCCCGGGTTCGAGTCCCGGGTCGGGCCATAACAAGTATTGGATTTTTCTTGCAAGAAATTTTCAGTACTAGCCTGGAGTTAGGGAGTTGGCGGTCTTTCACCCCCGTGCCTCGGAGGGCACGTTAAGCCGTCGGTCCTGCGCCTGACCTCTCACCGGTCGTGTCGGATTTTCCGTCCCATCGGGCTATGAGAGTAAAGGAACAGAGAGTGCACCTGTGTATGCGCACACACTTGTGCACTATAATATCTCCCGCGCAGATGGCTAATCTCTCTGGAGATAGGCCGCCGTGGCCGAAATTCGGTCGGGAGGACATTATTACTTATCTACTGAAAAAAAGCAAAACAAATCTTTTATTTATACGAAATGAGGTTGACTGGCTTTCAAGAAATTGAAATCAAATAACTCACGCAAATGCTTTTACGAGAAAAGCTAAACGAGGCAGCAATATCTACGTGTCTGGCGTTGTACTTGCTATAAATAACAGCGCGGTTTTATTCCCACAGTCCCACTGTTGTCTTAGCGGCAAGGAAAATAGAAATTCCTTTTCTATCTGTGATACGCCTTGGTGTTTCTGAAATAAGGTCTCTCTACCTACAAACTAAAAAGTTTTTGAAAAAAATGCTCGGTAAAATATTTTTTTATTGCTTTAGTAGAATAGTTTGAAGTTTTCATTTTTAAGGATCTCTACATTCATTTTAGTTGAAGAAATAAAGGTACAGTACAAGAAGTATACAAAGGTTATAAAAAATAAACTGTAGGTATTGTTAAGTGAACATATTTTTTCTAAACTGATAAAGATCTTTGAAGGAGTACCTTCGACCTTCATCAGATTTTCACCTTTACATGGAACCTATAAATTCTGACAAAAATTCTAAAATCGTACTAAAAATGGGTTGAATATTAACGTTAAATGGAGGGTCGAATGGCCATTTTAATTGTTCAATTTATTTACGTTAATAATATTTCACCGGGGTACGGTCAAACGTGTAAATCGTGCCCGTGAAATTAGAGGCTTATCCCAGATTACACACGACATTAATTTTTTATTGTTTTCGCTCACCGCGGTCCTTTTTTACGTCCTCATTTAGTTGATACATGATTAAATCAAGAATCCATTATTTAGCTGATAGTCTGTGTAGATCCTGATAGGTTTATTACTCTGAGTCCTAATATGACCAGAAAGCAATAATAGTAGATTGTTACACAAGGGACGTAAGTAAGCTATTACAGAACAAGATCCAATTTGGCGCCAGTGCGAGCGCAGCTCGCATAGGGCGCTAATGGATCGCGTGCATCCGAGATATTTAGTCACACGAGCGAGCGCAGCGAGCGAGGGTGAATATAGTTCGAGGGTGTAATAGCTACTTGCAACCGAGGTAAGCATTCTACTTTATATCATTCTTGCGAGGTAAATAAAACATTGGTAATGCAAAATGAAATTTTAATTAGAATAATTAGCAAATTTAGAGAAAAAATAGAAAAAAATGGTTACTTATTATAATTAATTCCTTTCTTTGCACGCCATTTGTTGAATTCTTCGTAAGTTTTCACGTAGCGCTCTTTGGACTTATCCGGCAAAAGGTTTTGCATCATTTGTTCTGCTTCAAGCAAACAAAAATCAGGCTCTCCTCCTTTTTCATCATCTGATGAAGTGCTTGACATTGTTGTAAATAACTTAAATCACTTTACGAACAAACTTCACAAACTTTCAGATCAAATGAAATGCCGCCATTTCCATTTTTTTTTCGTAAATAGTTTTCCTTTTTTTTTACGGCTCTGAGTTCCAAGGAGTTTTGCATAGTTTGAAATGTATGGAAATTAAATGCCGCCATGTTCAGTGTTTTTTTTTCAGTAAAAAGTTTTCTTACCATTTTATAAGAAAAGAGATTGTTTACCAAGGAGTTTTGCATAGCTTGAACTGTAATGTGAACATTACAATTCAAGCATAGTGCGACGTAATATTGCCTTGAATTGCAAACACCAACTTACAAGGAGACTTTCCACCATAATAATCCCTAGTTACTGAGCAAGTATGATATAAAGTAACTTACCTACCTAGCGTCTGTCTTGTGAAAGCTTTATGTGTTAATATACATAGTAAAAAAATAAGCCGTCTAACCCCAAATAAACTATACTTTTTTGTTTAGCCTTGAGTTTCTAATCTGCTCTTATATCGTGGTATCTACTACCTACCTTACCTATATCTTCTTAATATATAAAACAAAGCCGGGTTTGTTCGAACACTTACCTAACTCTAGAACGGCTGGACCATAGACATAGGATTTTTTCATGGGCTGGACCGATTTTCATGGTTTTTGATTTGTTGTGTTTGTCTCCGCCCCAATAGCAGAATATACAATACTATATAAAAACATTGGAAATTGACGAAAAAATAAAATAAAATAAAAAATATTTTCCCTTTATTTTTCTATACAAAAAACCAACGGACGAAGTCGCGGGCACCAGCTCGTCTTAATATAATAAAAACTTACTTTAAAACAAAGTCGGGTTTGTTCGAACACTTATAACTCTATAACGGCTGGACGGATCTGGATGAAATTTGGCACAGAGACACATTATAGTCTGGAATAGCGCATAGACTTTTTATCCCGGAAAATTAAAGAGTTCCCGCGGGAACTAAAAAACCTGAATCCGCGCAGATAAAGTCGCGGGCATAAGCTAGTTTTTTATATAATATAAAATCCAGCGTCGTAATTTACGCGTTTTGTACACTTATCCTTTTTATTGACGAGGCCTTCGGAAGATCTATTCCTGACTCCTGGGTCTCTTTTCCGCGCTTGATTCAAAATACTGACAATATAATATAATTATTAATATTAACACCAAAAGAAAATTAAAAAATGACTACTTACTTACTCATTATTATATCAAATGAACAATCTAATACTCAAAATACTAATAACATCTTCTCTTCAATCTTTCTTCAAATCTTTAGTTATTTTTGTCTTAGATGTAAAATAATGTGCAAACTACATAAAGTATCAAGTGCGAGTCGCATCGACTGCATCTGCTTAAAGTACTTAATTAGCAAACCTTGTCCTGATTGCTTTCAGCTTGGAAACGCCTGTCAAGGAGATTAGGTACATCCTAATCTCAACAAGTACAAGTTCCGACAAGTACTTATAGGTTTAGGACTTTAGTATGCACTGAAAGGACTCAAACGAGAGGCGCCTGCTTACAAGCGTTTAAATTATTGCACGTCCGCGACTTCCTGCCCGTGGGATTGGACCTCTTCGATTTTCCAGGATAAAAGTAGCCTATTTCTTTCCTCAAGATACAAACTATTACTGTACAAAATTTCGTCATAATCGGTTGAAAAGATGGACTGTGAAAGCGTAGCAGACAGACCAACAGACAGACGGAGAGACAGGTAGGTAATTGTTACAAGGGTGGTTAAAAGGGTGGTTTCCAGGCCAACTGAGAAGTGACTTCAAGGTATACATTTTGGGCCTACTAATTGAGTAGGTTACGGTAATTTAAGTTGTTTATAATTTTATAGAAAACGAGCTGATGTCCGCGACTTTGTCCGCGTGGTCAAAGCTTTTAATTCCCGCGGGAAATCCTTAAATTTCCGGGATAAAAAGTAGCCTATGTAACTCTCCAGGTCCTCAACTATACCCATGGCAAAAATCACGTCGATCCGTTGTTCCGTTACGGCGTGATTTGAAGGACAACCCAACAAACCAATAAACAACAAACAAACACACTTTCGCATTTATAATATCAGTGTGATCGCAAACCAGTGCAATTTTTTGCGCCCTAATGATTTGCGATTTTGGTGTCTACAATGACTGGCGTAGCAGAGCAAAATCAAAGTACCTACGCTAGTAGTATTTATAAATATTTACCTGTTAAAATAGCACCCTTAGTCAATTTTGTTAAATATAATGCCCACTTACAATACCTTCCCTTATAGTTAGATACATTATATTATAATAGCAGGGATGTGAAGCGGCTGTCTTAAACTAATTAAAGGCGCTCTTCGGGCCCTATAATTGCGTTAGACACGTCAGCTTTCCTTTCACGCCTCATAATAGGCCACGTTAAGAACGGATATTCTATAGAATTTATCTTAGTGTCCATTCTGACGGACCGCGAAATCACAGCCACATAGCAGCCGCTAAAGTGGCGCCAGGCCACGGTATAACGGTATGACTTATAATTATGAGTGGTCACGCTGCAGTTGCATTATTGTTACAGCTACAAATAATTATTAATGAGGTCGCGTTGTGGTTTGTTGCATTCGTGTGAATGACACTATGATGCTTGCATTTGTAGAAGCGAATCTCGGTGTCGTCGCTATTTGTGTGAATGGAACTACGCATTTTCATATTAAAATTTTATGTACCTACGCTACATTTTTACCGATGTATGTATAGTGTAGACCGCGTACGGGTAAGCGTAGTGTGGGGTGATATAAAAGGGGGAAGTGGCTGGATGTGGAAGGTTGTGGTTGTGGCACGTCTTAAAAGACACATATGACTCTATTTTCACAGCCATTAGTTAAATAAGTTAGTGAGCTCAGTAACCGATTCAACGAACTTAAGATTGCCTATCGGCAGCGGCAGGCGCTCAATTAATCAACTTATCGCTAAATCAACTATTTTATAGTTGGACTACTGAAGTGCTTGAAGGAAATACCAAAAAAAATTTAGGCTTTGATTTGAGTAAACACACATCGAGTTAGTTACTTAAGTAGTATTACTACAAAATTGCAGTTTTATGTCACGTACTTTGACGTCCCTTTAAACAGCGTCAACATTGTAATGGTACCAAAAATTGGTCAACAAATGGACAACATGGATTGAAGCGATGGCAGTACGCCCCCTGTCCTGTCCTTAGTGTATTTTCGTTTAGGTGGCGTAGAATGGGTGGGTGCTAACTGCTAATGGCTATTACGCAAAATCGATTCCAGGATTTAAATTGTAAATAAAGAGTAAATTGAAGATGAAATATTTCTACAGGAATTTAACTACAGACCGTTTGAATGTGAAATGCGTTTGTAACCCCTCCTAAAGCAGACTTTTGAGAGTTCCAGAAAGGCAAAAATGTATACAACGCTACCTATCGATTAGAATTCCAATATCTTGACTCAAAGAGCTTCCCGGCGAGTAATGCTAGGTATTTACATTTGCAAACCAATACCGCTGCTTCACGTTTATGTTGCGATTTTTACTTTCAAGCGGTGAAATTTCATTTATATGTACCTACTATAATATGTCCCAAAAATTGTAAAAATCTCGCGAGATTGTAAATTGTCAAAGGATTGTGAACCGTTCAATAACCGTTCTGAGTAATAATTTTTGAAATATTTATTGTATTTACGTTTTCTTGTCTCTTTCATGTACAGTTCGCGCGCGAACTATAGGTTAGGTTAAGGTTTGACATAAATATTCAGTTAATGTCAGTTAGTTAGGCACCTATGTTCTATCGGGTTAATATACCTAATAGATTAAAATTTACCGAAAAATAATGCGTTAAATTGTAAGCAGTATTTTACGGTTTACAATCTGTCGACAGTTTACAATTTATCGAGATAAAAAGAGTTAGATTACACTCTAACGGTTTTTACAATTTTACTGAGACATAATAGGTATATTATAAAGTATTTGGGAAGAAAAGCAGGAAAATGCAGGGTTACGGGAAGGGAGAAGATCGTATAGAGATAAGCTGTTTTTAGTAAAATTAGGCAAGTGGATATAATCGACAATCTTACCTAAACCTACCCAGCAGCCCTAGCACAATCAGTGGTCCATGACGCTGTCTTACGACTTTTACATCGAAATAGTGTTGCAAAACCGTGAGTATTTTTTCGCATATGTACTTTAATGATTAAGCAACGATTTAAAAACGTGCGAAAAGAAACATAATAAGTAAGTATACTGAAAACATTCTGAAATCAAATAAGATAGGTACCTGTTACATTTATTAATAATTAACTTGGAGACACTGTACCAAGTTTTGAAGTTTTTGCCGTCGCTTAGTATTTCTGCGTTTTTTTTTTCTATTACATTAATTTCTAACTTATGCGGACACAAATAAGACTGAGTTTGGATTACCACATAGGTAAATAGACGCTGCAACTACTCTAGGTACCTACTTTACTCCTTCAAACGTAGGTATTGTAAAGTTTTGTAGAGTCAATAGTCAATATACTTAAATAAGTTGTTCGGTATTTTGAACATGTCAAAAAATATTAGATAGGTACAACCCGTTGTATTTAGTTGTACCTACAAATTGGTAGATTCCAGATTAGAGTTCCCATAATATCTCTCAACCTTTAGGTACTTTACAGTTGCTAATTTCCCACTTATTTATATAATAATAATATTATAAAGAGGTAAAGTTTGTGAGGTTTTGACGTTGTAGGAGTTAATTTCTGGATCTACAGAACCGATTTTGAAAATTCTGGTACCTATAGAAAGCCACGTTATTAGTGAGTGTCATAGGCTTTATTTTAACTCGAAAAATTAGGGAGTTCCCATGGGAATTTAAAAAAATTATTTCACGCGGACGAAGTCGCGGGCATCTGCTAGTTACCTATACATGTCATCAAATGATTTTAGTTAAGTAGGTATTTGTAACTTTACCTTTACCTACAAAGGTACGTACTTCGTAACGAGGGCCCGCTCCCTACCCTATGAGGGAATAGTGGTCAAACTTTGCCAATTATTGGCTTGCATCAAACAAATTTAATTCAAACATAGCTCTCGAAATAGGTAACCTTTTAGACCTAAAAGTTGTAAGAACAATTTGTAAACTCCCTACACGTATTTTTAAATAAATTAGATTCAATAGTACCGTCTAGCACATGGTTGTAGCGAATCTGCTTATGTGATCTAGCAGGTTTTATGTTAATTTTTTTTAGATCGCAGTCAAGGGCTAACTTGTAGTGAGAAGTTAGCCCTTGACTGCGATCTCGCCTGATGGTAAGTGATGATGCAGTCTAATGACACGTCAACTTTGCCTATCTTTGTATACTCGCCCGACTGCCACATAGAGTGTAGAATTTAAATCAAAATTATTTTTTACTTTAAAGTGGCTTTAGAAGTCGGTTTTTTGGAAAGAATTTTTATTTTTAACTTTTTAGTGTACCTACTCTTTATTTCCCACAGCTTAAGAATGAAGTACCCTGCAGCATCTGATTTGAGGAGTTTGGGACTTGAGTTTAAGTATGAAGTCGTTGCTTGACACCAATAATATGACTTCACCACAAAAAAATCCTAAATTGCTATTTTTAAGGAGTTTTGTACCCTGCAGCATCAGGGTTGAGGAGTTGGGGCTCAGAGTTGAATCTTATATAGGTACGTGACTTGATACCTACTATATGAATTCACCATTAAAATTTCCTAACTCCCTAGTTTTGAGGATTTCATGTAGTACGGTACACCTACAGCATCAGGATTGAGGATTTAGAGTCAGATTTTTTTATGGGACCACCTCGGGAGCTTCCTCTAACCACTGAAAAGAAAAAAATTCAAATCGGTTCAGAAACCACGGAGATATGCACCGACATACATTTTAAAAAAAAGATACGCGCCGAATTGAGTATCTCCTCTTTTTTGGAAGTCGGTTAAAAATCTTAAAACCATGATTCGTCCTTTTAATAATTTATTTAAATAATTTATAATATATGTAGGTAAGTAGGTATCTTTACAAAAAACTTAATCGTCCCTTGTAATCCCAGTGCTTGTGAACCACGGAAGTTAAAATTAATAGCTTAAACTAGAGAGTTTGAAAAATGGAACAGTTGAAGTGTCGACCGACCGGGTTAGCAGCACACAAGGATGTGCTGTCGTGACATCAAAAGCCCTCGATCAATCGGCCTCAAGCCTCGACAATCCACCGCTCTGGACCAAAGTGGACGCAACCCTTTCAGTAATCATGCAGGGTGCTGTTACTGAACTATATTAATAACTAAAAGTGTGTCATTTTAAGCTAAGCTTAGGCGCACTAAAGTAAACAGTTCTCTTCTTCTTCTATAGGGACTAGGGAGTACCTAAAAAAGGAACTCTAATAGGATTACTTCGTTGTACATCTGTCCGTCTGTCTGTCTGATAACCACCTTTTTCTCGGAAACGCGTGGAGGTATCAAGTCAAGAATCTAGAATATCAAATACGGTCCCTCGGAGCTATAAAAAACCAAGCTTCTAAGTCAACGCAATCAAAAGATACGGCCGTTTTACCTGGTGGGAGGCTTCAGCCCTGGCTAGTTACCACCCTACCGGCAAATACGTGCCACCAAGCGATTGGGAAGCATAGGGCGTCGAATTGTTTGTCAGGCGCTACCAGTTTAGCGCCATAGTAGGTAAGACAGTTATTTCACTGCTGATTACGTGTTGTTATGACATCTTTCTTGTTATTTACTAGGTATATATTTTGTGATTATGAACTAGTTATTAAGAGATAATAGTCCAGTAATTATAGGTATAGCCTCTGTTTCTGGAGGGTTGCCAAAGCCTCGAGCTAACAATACATTATTGCCAACTACCTAAAAAGGCAACCCTTAGGTATTTACAATTTCAACTTGATTTTAAATACAAAACTATTTATTAAATCTGTTGATTGTCTACAATCTACGCAAACTTTTTAAGGTTATTCTGAGATTTTCTTAATATTTTTTTCCGTAAGAACCTTCTCCTAATAATAACAAATACAACAAAAAAAGAATTAGTGAAATCGGTCCAGCCATTCACGCGTGATGCCGTGACCAAGGAAAACGGGTTTCATTTTTATATATATAGATAGAAGATAGATGAATCAATCAGAAGTTGCTATCATTTACCTTAGTACCTAGGTTATAGGTACGTAATCTACCTCTTAAACCATACAACAAAGCATCACGAGTGTTAAAAGCGTGAAGTTTCCACGAAGCGATAAAAAACCTAATGATACAAATTAATGATAATTGCAAATTCGCATGTACATACTAGGTACATACAGATAAATAATTATAATATTACAGATGGCAAGTAGGTTATATCCAAGATACAAAATCGTCGTTTGGGAAACACGTTTCGGCCTTTCGCACTAGTTTATGCAGCTCCTTAGAAAAGTGCGCGCGGACTTTTAGTCCGCTAGACCATAATATTTTTTCCTTAGTGTGTTATCACCCTTACGCTTAGATGATATTATTTTAAAGATTAGATTGACGTCAGTACTTACTTAATCTGTAATAAGTAAACTATAAGCTAAGTTATAGAGAAAATTTATTTATTTTTAATAATACTTTTTTTTACAATTTCCATTAAAAAAAAAGAAGTTTAGTGAGAATTAGGTAGTTTCACCTTTCGAGTTTTGACGAAGAGTTTGACTATGAATTATTTTCTTCTTTGGCTAAGGAATTTGTTTGTATGGTAGACTAGTGAGTTATGAGGTATGATATCTGTGAAATGCACGACCCTGGAGTAGTGCCAAGGCGGCCCGGGGCAAAAATGTGCAGCTGCCAAGAGGCAGGTAATTGATGACTTCAGTAATTTGCAACTGTTGATGATAAAGCATACATACTCGTATTAAAACAAGCTCTTGTGAAGTTTAGAACGGAGATAGGTATACAACAGATTTTGTAAAAAAAAACACAGCAAGTTACGCATTTTTTAACATTTCGGAACCTAATGCTGATTTTTTAAAAATCATTTATTGAAAATAATACAATAGAACATTAAGTTCTATTCTATTCTGATTGAAAGAAAGAAAGAAAGAGTTTTTTTCTTTCTTTTTTCTTTAATGCTGGTTGCACAAATAAAAGAGCCGCCTAGCCAGTTGCGATAGATAGGTACCTAGGAATGCAAATGCGACGAAACCTGGCAGCAGCGGCAGCATAATTACCTAGTGTATACCAGCAGCATTAAAATATTATCAGCACGTCTGTTTCTATTACTACTAACTAATTATGCTATATAATTTTACGTCTTTTGAAAAAGCTAAAGCCTACGCTTAAGTATAAAATACTAGCTGATGCCCGCGACTTCGTCCGCGTGGATTGAGGTTTTTTGGTTCCCGCGGGAACTCTTTAATTTTCCGGGAGAAAAAGTAGCCTATGTGCTATTCCAGACTATAATCTATCTCTGTGCCATCCAGATCCGTTCAGCCGTTCTGACGTGTTTGAGTAACAAACATCCATCCATCCATTCGAGCTTTCGCATTTATAAAATTAATATAGATTTAAGTTACTCTCAAGTAACGCCTACAAAAATAATAAAAGTATTAGGTACGTTCCGTTTGGCGCGTACTTCTCTCGAGGGTCTTCGCCTATAGAGTGCGTTGAACTTTATTTCGACGACATTGTTGCTGAAAATGTAATCTGATTAAAATAATGAACCGTGATTTATTATCATCTCATTTAGAGCACAAAATAAATTATGCTGATATGGGGGCTTGATTAAAATACTCATTTCTGAGTAGTGGAAATTAATGTGTACCTTTCGAAATGTATAGTGACATTAATTAATGATGGAGATTTATAATAATGTCCTCCCGACCGAATTTCGGCCACGGTGGCTTATCTAAAAAGAGATTAGCCATCTGCGCGGGAGATATTATAGTGCACAAATGTGTGCGCATACACAGGTGCACTCTCTGCTCCATTACTCTCATAGCCCGATGGGATGGATAATCCGACACAACCGGTGAGAGATCAGGCGCAGGGCCGACGGCTTTACGTGCTCTCCGAGGCACTGGGGTGAAACACCGCCATCTTCTTACTCCGGGCTAGTACTGAGAATTTCTTGTCAGAAAAACAACTTGTTATGTTACTTGTTATGGCCCGGCCCGGGACTTGAACCCGGGACTTCGTCGGCCGCAGTAGAATATGCTAACCACTAGAACAATGAGGCAGTCAAGATATGTATATGTATATGTATATGTATATATGTCACAGTAAAATTATAAAAACCATTAAATTACAATCTAACTCGCGAGAATGTATACTGTCGAAAGATTACAATTTAACGCATTATTTATCTGTAGATTGTAATCTGTTAGGTATATTAACCCGATAGAACCTAAGTTCAGGGCAGGGCACCACCTGATTATTTATGTCGGATCCTAACCTAACCTACAAGAAAGAGACAAGAAAACGTAAATACAATGAATATTTAAAAAATTGACACCCAGAACATTGAACGGTTCACAATCTTTCGACAGTTTACAATCTATCGAAATAAAAAGCGTTAGATTACAATATAACGGTTTTCACAATTTTACGAGTTCCCAGAGAAGTTTTGTGGTGGGCTATGAGCATGAAAAGAATACCTGAGACGTATGTGAGGCTTGTGAAAGCGATGTATGCAGAAGCGAGCACAAGGGTTCGGTCAGAAGCTGGCGTTACGGACAGGTTCAATGTGGAAGTGGGCTTGCACCAGGGATCGGCTTTAAGTCCTTATTTGTTTCTCCTGGTAATGGATGCCCTAACATCAGACATACAGGAGCAAGCACCCTGGTGCATGATGTTCGCTGACGACATTGTGCTTGTCGGGGTAGAGGCGTCCGAGGTCCAGAGCAGACTGGGAAAATTGCAAGAGAGATTGGAGAGTGTTGGCCTGAGGATCAGCCGAACGAAGACAGAAAATCGGTTCTGTGACTTCGGTGGCCCCTCCCGTTTCTATGAAATTGCCTTAGATGGTGTATCCCTACCGGTCTGTTCCGATTTCCGGTACCTTGGTTCGCTCTTTCAAAACAACGGCAATATTGACCGAGATGTGAACAAAAGAATGAATGCGGGATGGATGAAATGGCGACAGGTCTCAGGTGTTATATATGCGACCCACGAATGCCCCTTAAACTAAATAGGGAAAATATATAAGACAGTCGTTAGACCTGTAGCATTATATGGTTCAGAATGTTGGGCGGTGAAAGGGACGGATGAAAGAAAAGTACATGCGACTGAAATGCGAATGTTGAGATGGATGTGTGGTGTGACTAGAATGGATAAGATTATCAATGAATATATAAGGGGAAGTCTGAAAGTAGCGCCATTGACAGAAAAGATGAGGAGTAATAGGTTAGCATTCTCATACGTTTAGGGTACCGTACATACTTAAACTTATAAGAATGGATAATGGAACTTTAACTATTTAATCGGCAATCCTTACACGATTGCACCTCTGATCTGTTTGTTGCACTTTGTTGCGAACCAATAAATCAGAGGTGCAATCATGTAACTGGATCACCGATCAAATCGTTAAAGCTCGGCTTCAAAGTAAAATAAACCATAATAGCATTGAATTAGAGCTCAATTTCGTGTATCCATTCGCATACGTTTTGGATATCGTACATATCTAAACGTATGAGAATAAATACACGAAATTGAGCTCTAATTCAATGCTGTTATAGTTTCTTTTACTTTGAAACCCAACTTTAACGATTAGATCGGCGATCCTTACATGATTGCACCTCTGTTTGTTGCACTTTGTTGCGAACCAATAAATCTGATGAGTATCAGGCGTAGAACGACGTGAAGAACTTTTGGATCAGTGTAATCGTAGTTCGTAGCACGTTGATGTAGCGCGTAGCTGAAAAGCGCGCGGATTTTTTTAAGTTTATCGACATATTAACAGGCTAACAGATGGCGCTAGTAGTACATTCTGACGCGCTATCATTCACTTTTGCAGGAATATTGACCTATACTTCTGTTCATTTTTTGACAAATAATTACAACTTTAGTGTTGTAATTATTAAATTAAGGTAAACAATTGGGTAATTTGACTACTTTCCAAATAAATTATTTTTTAGTGATTATTAAAAACTAGAGGATTTCCCAAAAGTCGTAACGTAATATCCACGTCCCCTGATAGTTTTATGTTGAATTACCATTATAAACAGTAGATTAAAGAAAAAAAAGTGCGTCGAATTTTAATGACGTCACATTTCAGAGTTTCATTTAAATCCCATTCTTAGGAGTAGGACGCGTTTTGTCGTTTGAAAAAAAGTTGCTGATTTGACTATTTGTCAAATACACAATCATATAGTATAAATTTATCAGAGACACATAGACGTAGCTTTGGGGCGCCTTGATTGGAAGAGCTTGAAAGACAAACCAACAAACAAACCCACATTCGCATTTATAAGATTAGTATGATGATCTTAAGTTGTACTACCTAGTACTAGTTATTATTCTGTGGTTGTACTTACTTTTCAGGTTCACGATTGGATGAATATCGATGATTGCAAATCTCTTGCTCGAGCATCGGCAGCGACTAGCGAGCTCATCAAAATCGCGTTACAGCTCCGAGCCGAGGAATCAAACTCGTTAGAGAGCACGCCACAGCGCGCTGGGAATCTATCAGTTTGCTGTTCAATTCGCTATTTGCGCTTGTCTTTACAATGTATACAGATTAACTTTAATTTAATGGTTCAATGAGAAACTTTTACCCATTCTTTCTGATACTTAACCTGAATTACTGTTGCTATATTATATTGCCTATTTTAGCAAAAACATTATAATTATAATATGAAAAATTTAAATATTATACAAACTATACAATAAACTTAAAAATATAAAGTTATTTCATATTAAATAAATTTAATATGAAATAACATTTTTTTTTAATTATTAAAATTCAACTGAAATAATGTGGGTTTTTGGTTCGTATTAAAATGATGGAGACTCTAGTACGTACCTACATATACTTAGTGAATTTCAGTGTTAAGGCTGCTGATGCTTTCACGTTTGGTGCCATGCGCGTGATAGCAAAAGTATCAAGTAGAAGTGTTTAATTAATTATTATTATATACAGGATTTAAATAAAATGTCTCGTCTTTGCTCACACGCTCTCTAATCGGGACTGTTCTCTTAGCCTAGGGGCACATAATATCATTTGGTCGACCGACTTAAGTCTAGGATATACCTACATTTACTTAGCTTATTTACGTCCTTATTCCTATGTTCTTATGTTTAACTATGTCTAACGAGCGCCGGAGGTGGCTATCACGCCGCACGTGTGTCTGTAAAAGCCATAATAACTTCAACGTAATCCAAACAATTTGTACATCCTACGTGTAAAAGCTGGGAAGTTGAAAATAATTAAAGCACTTATTACGTGTGAATTATTATCAAACAATTATTCAGTTCCCTCCAACAGTTTCAGAACACCTTGCGGTGGAGACAATCGTGGCAGACTGTCCAATAACATTCAACTTAACTCGCTTTGTCACGAAATTCAGTGCAACTTTGTAACCGTCTGCTTGAGCGACTTTGAGAGCTTGTTATTATTTGTGTTACCAAAACTTATATTCAGATGGCTTCATTCCGAGTTATTATGAACTAACAAAGGACCACGACTATTGTGTTCTACACTACATTGTTACGTTTTACTTTTTATTTCACTATTTCAGTCATGTATCCACGAGTAGAATAATGTTTCAGGCTGCTACCATCCCCATGTCATGTGTGATGTGAAATTATATTAGCTTGGTGAGTGTAATTCTCCGTAAGTGTAATAAATCTCATTTAACAAAAAGATCAAGAAGTCAGTGGTTAAAGCTCATAGTTTCGGTTCACGCGTTCACTTTTAAGACACTTAGGTACGAGGATGTGAAAGGTAATACTTACTAATATTATAAACTAGCTAAGATTTTTAATTCCCATTGAAAACACACAAAACCCCCTAATTTTCCGGAATATGGAATCCTACGTCACTCTCCAGGACCTATATAATATACCTACCCTATGATTTTTGGCATGGGTAAAAAATATAGTAAGTATGTAAACACAAAAAGTGTTTTATCCCGAAAAATACACACGGACGAAGTTACGGGCATCAGGTAGACCTACACTAAGCCTTTAGTAGGTAAGCCAAATCATACTAGGGACAGGACAAGCCAAAACGTTTGCGTGATACGTCCGCGTCGAAGGGGAACGACGTTTTGACCTGCCTTGCTAAAATGTGCAGTTTCATATAGAAGTTTGTCTGTACTTACTTTATATTTTGTCCGCCAAACAAATTTTTTTTCGTACCTAGTGTGTTTTCACTCTTATGAGGATCCCGAAATCTGAATGAGACTATTCGACAGTGTATTTACGCCTAAGATTTTTTGTGGACATGAGCTGTTGAAAAAATCTGTTTCATTCGGCGAATACACAAACAAAATTTATGAACACTTAAGTTGTGATATACTTTTATGTGGGGACATAGGAAATGTTTACGGTGCGATGGCGGAAACAGTTTATGGCCAGGGCCCATGTTTATAAAAGTGCCAGCTTTTTTAGAAGCACCTACGATACCGGACCCTTTTCCGTAATAAAGTCGGGGGTTTACATATACACTTCTGGAGTAGGTACATAAAACTAGCTGATGCTTGCATCTTTGTAAGAGTACCTATCTAAATAGAAATGAAATTTATTATATTAAAAAAAATGAAACTCGAAAAGTAAATGTCTTTTTTTTTATTTTAGAGTGTCACAGTTTCCACGCGAAAAAAGTTTCACTCTGAAATCTGCCACCACGCAGGTTAAATTTACCTAATTCAAAGTAGCCAGTACGCTAAAACGGCAATTTCATAGTAGTAAGTACCTAGTAACTACTATAATAAACCCCTATAATACAGTAGTTACTACCTTCCAGAGGAACCGCTATTAAAAATCCATACGCTGCAACGTGATTTTTGCATGGTTATAGTAATTACTGAAGACTGGCATAAATGCCGAAAAATCATCGAGTTCCTACGAAACCCCTGACATAATATCTCAAAACTGAAATCCACGCGATCCTATATGTTTTAATTATTTATATTACCTATATGTTTTAATTATTTACTCCAAAATGTCCCTGAAAATGGCCGTGTCGAGTCGTAACAAACAAGTACGTACTTCTGTGTAAGCTGTACGAAACTACTTCGCAGTCTGTTCCGTCCAATAAAATGTTTGCAACTGCGACTTATTACTCCGCCTAGGTGTGTTCCCACTTCCTTTCTATGCTAAACTTTTTGGCTGGCCTGAACTTTATTTAAATAACAGTTTCCAGCGCCTAACATGGCGCATGTCATCTAAGTTGAAGCCTTGCCACGTAATATATAGAGTAGAATATTATAATTTTCTAGATTAGTTGATGAAAATGGATGGACTCTTTTGGTATAACACAAAGTCCTTTCTACACAAACACTTGAAGTTAAACGTTATTTACGTGGTACAGACAAATTATTAGACGCCATCCGCTACGATCAGCACAGCTGGTCACAGAATGATACCTACAACCACTGTAGTTTAGTGGTTTACGCATTTTTTAACAGTATACTATACTAGAATATGATGCCCGCGACTTCGTCCGCGTGGATTATAAGTTTTTTGATTCCCAGGGGAACTCCTTAATTCTATATAAAAAATCGATGTCCTTCGCTGGGATGAAACCCACCCCTTATACCAAATTTCATCAAAATAGGTAGAATAGATGGCCGTTAAAACGTAGCAAACAGACAGACAGTTAGACACACTTTCGTATTTATAATATTAGGAATGGATTACTATATCTCGTGAAGAGCTCGTGAAGAGACATGATCCTATGAAGTAAGTTTTTTTTTAATCCACTACAAGCTAGCCGTTGACTGCGATCTCACCTGATGGTAAAGACTTGATGATGCAGTCTAAGATGGTAGCGGACTAACCTGTTGGGGCATTGCAGTTATATTAAACCCAAAACCCTATTCGGTTTCTACACGGCATCGTACCGGAACGCTAAGGGGCGATTTCACCGTTGCAACTGAACTCGATCAGTTCAAGCTAAACTCAGTTTGGGATTACAGTTTGCATTTCACCAACGTCAACTGAACGCAGTTAAAGCTAAGCTCGGTTCAAATTCTAAACGCACAATTTTCGACGTTTAGCGCCCTAAACGCGTTTAGAGATCTGTCAAATATCAATGTCAAGTTGTAGGAGATATTATTTCTGTATAAATAATAATTTTATTTTGCTAATTGTAGACATGGCTAAAACTACACAACTACACGGCTAACTAACACTAGATAAAAACTACAAAACCAAAATAAACTAAAAACACCAACGAAAAATAACTACCACGTTCGCGCCAAAAGAGACGAGTAGAGCAGAAGCCGCAGAAGGCGAAAGAATGGCGGTTTTGACAAGTGTCTGCGTGACAGTCTTGACAATTGCGTTTAGTTCCTATTGCTTTTTGTTTAAAAAGTCCGCCAAGTCGCTGTTGCCAAGATGTTGCAAATACGAAACGCATCGAGTGTTTCTCTATGACTATTGATAAGAGTTCATGTAAACTTCGTTTTCGTAAACGCGATCAAAATGAAGCTGGTGAAATCGGTTTGACGAAAACCGAGATCAACTTGTGCATTTGAACTCAGTTAAGCAAAACGTAGTTTCGTTGAACTAAGTTCATGAAGCGATCGGTGAAATACGCCCTAAATCGCTTGGCGGCACGTCTTTGCCGGTAGGGTGGTAACTAGCCACGGCCGAAACCTCCCACCAGGCCAGACCCGGGAAAATTCAGAAATCATAAATTTCCAAATCGACCCTGCCGGGAATCGAACCCGGGACCTCCGCACGTTAAGACAACAGCGCTCAACACTGCGCCACGGAGGTCGTCTTGAAGGGACTTCTACAGTGAAATCTACACTACTTGTCATGAAGTATAAATTCCATAAATAATTTAATTTATATAGGTTGCATATATTCAACATGTTCATATTATCGGGTGGTCGGTCTTCATAATTACCAAATTGCTCGAATAATCGGCGATAATAGGTTCCCAATAGATCGACCAGTCCATCTAGTGTGTCATGTCGATTGTCGATTGGGCTCGGCTGATTAATTAGACGGCCCTGTAATTAATTGAGGCAGTCGACCGGGCTTCAGCGCGCTTGCGGACCAATAGCGGGAAACACAATGCTTTGACCGGACCAACTTTGATACGCTGAAATGGAGGCCCAGCTCAAATCAATTCTAGGGTTTCGATCATTGTATCGGTTGGTCAGTATGCTCGTTATAACAACATAATATTATTATTTAGAATATATTATATTTTAGGCATATATTTTTAAACGATAAGACGTCGATGGGATCCCAAAGTTCTGGAATTGTTCATTTAGGCAATCTTGAACAAATTATGTAAATCCAAACTGGCACCTTTTAAAATTAAAAGCCTTTCTCGGCCCAATTCTGCTATTTAATAACTTTGGTCTTTGGAGCGGATTTTGTATGATTATAAAAATAAAAATTTAAAATGTGGCAATATAAGTCGTGGTTTTAAAAGAATAACAGAAGGCGAACAAGCTATTATACCTATTTGTTACTGTTACCTATGTGTAATGTTGTGACTTTATTGCAAACTTCGCTAATGTATGGCTTTGGTGCAGTGTAGTGGGCTATTAACTACTATTATTCTTTCTGCAATAAGAGAAACAAAACTTTTCCCCGGCTAGAAGCTTTGGCAATTTATTTTTTCGTAAAGAAATATTACAATTTTATAGCGCTACTATTTATATCGTCTCGATATAAATAACGAAGTATTCGTAAAGTCCTTGTAAATACGAAAACGGACCAAACATTATTAGGTTCCTTTAATATAATCAAAATCGTATGTAAAATCACTCTTAGGCGTCAGGCACGAGACCACATGAGTAAAGACGAGACTAGCGACGGCCGAGAGACGGCGGCAGCAGGGCGATGTGGTCCAAGAGTTGGCGATAAATTCGGGAAGGTTCTGTAGGCAAGCTGAAATTGTGAATTTCGTGGTCGTACACGGTCACGGGATGTCTTTACTCTTTACAATCCGACAAACTTATCTGACCCGGTGACAGCGTCGCTAGTATCTATGAAAAATAAAATATAAACAAAAATAGAAAGGCATAAAAATTAATTCCCATTTTGGCCACCGGGTCGGGTTTGTGGGACAGAAGCGAAAGAAATTTTAATTCATGTCATATTGACGTGTAAAGCTTGGAAAATTAAAAAAAATTGGAACCCTTCAAAACGGCCTGCGAGCGTACACCGCATTGGACATAGATAATTTAATACTTCACGTTGTAATGTATAAGTAGTTACAATTCCGAATTCGCGCGCAAGTTGAATGCAGAGTTAATGCATGTGTCCCATACATTTACTCTGCATTCAACTCGCGCGCGAACAATACTTTAGCATAATTACGAGCGTGTTATACGATTTATTGTAATTACTCACGTCTATATTTTTTCTCAAATAGGTAGGTACATTATCTCCACCTTCAGACCTTTCAGGCTTCGAGGGTTTAAGGGTTCTGCCGTCAACAAGGAACCATTATAGTTTCGCCATGTTTATAAGGTCATCGAAAAGTCTGGTGAGTAATCCTCCATTTAGGATAACAGATAAATCCGACAGTCCTACGATAATGTAGCGACTCCTAATAATACCGAAGGACCATCAAGCCTCAGAGAATGGGTTGGCTATAATATGGATTACAGACCACAGATGAAATAATATAGCTATAGCGAACGACCCTGGACTATGACCTGGATAATATCCAGGTCATAGTCCTCCACACCAGCGAAGCCATAATATAACCACTGGTTATATTATAGCTTCACACCACCTTCACACACCACCTTCACCTCCACACCAGCGCTTCGCTGGTGTGGAGGTAGCTTCCTTTTAGAAAGCTTTTTAAATTCTATCAGTTAAATTTCGCTGAAATAACGTGAAACGCAAACAATACCGTTAATTTATAACACATGTATGGTGTATGAATAACTATAGTTCATTAGCGTCGTGCATAGCAAATTGTTTAAACTAGGTAAGTAAATTTATTTACGCTACACTGTGATTAATGTTTTATCAGAATATTCGTTGTATGATAATTATACAAAATTTATTGTCATAAGAATCTCAAATATTATAAACTAGCGAATGCTCGCGACTTCGTCTGCGTGGTTTGAGGTTTTTGGTCCCCGCGGGAACTCCTTAATTTTCCGGGATAAAAAGCAGCCTATGTGCCATTCCAGACTATAATCTATCTCTGTGCCAAATTTCAGCCAGATCCGTTTAGCCGTTGGGGCGTGATTGAGTAACAAACATCCATACATCCATAAAAACTTTTGCATCATACTAATATTATAAATGTGAAAGTTGGGATGGATGGAAAATATTTTTATCCCGGAAAATTAAAGAGTTTTTTTTTTAATCCACTACAAGCTAGCCCTTGACTGCGATCACACCTGATGGTAAGTGATGATGCAGTCTAAGATGGTAGCGGCCTAACCTGTTAGGGGCATGGCAGTTATATTAAACCCACACCCCATCGGTTTCTACACGGCATCGTACCGGAACGCTAAATCGCTTGGCGGCACGTCTTTGCCGGTAGGGTGGTAACTAGCCACGGCCGAAGCCTCCCACCAGGCCAGGCCATTTCTAAATTTTCCCTGGTCTAGGCCAGGGAAAATTCAGAAATTATAAATTCCTAAATTGACCCTGCCGGGGATCGAACCTGGGATCTCCGCACGTTAAGGCAACAGCGCTACACACTGCGCCACGGAGGTCGTCAGTTCCCGCGGGAGCTGAAAAACCTCAATCCACGCGGACGCAGTCGCGGGCATTCGCTAGTGATCTTATATGAAATTATATTGTAATCATACAATATAGTAAGTACCTATAGGTACATTCAATATTATATATTAAGTTTTTAAAAAAAAGGAAAGGCAAAGAATATTATAAAAATGCGTCTTATCAAAAGCAGATAATATTATATAGGTATCCATATCTAACTATATTTTCCTATGTATTTTTGGGTAAACATAGTTCGTTGCATACGGATATCTACGAGTAAGTATCTACTTGACAGGAGTAAAAAACCTTTGTCAAAAAATTGTCTTTGTACTGAAACCAACCTATCCCAATTCCCAAACAACAGCGATGCCAACAATGCACAGGGTCGGGGATCAACCTCCCGCCACATATTCCATTGTTGCGACTATCATGTTGTTGAATATTTTGATGCTAGCATTCACTGGTTTTTGCTATCTAGTGGATACAACTTTGAGCGGTATTTTTGAATGCCACTCGTGTATCCAGTCCTAGTAAAAAGGGGTCAGAGGAGGAAAATCGCGAATGCCACTGAACTATGGCTGGCGGAGGACAGTCGTATTTCTAAAAACCTGACTTTGAAGCAAACATAGAGGCCTAGGGAATATCATAATTCAAAGAAACTTATACATTAAGAACAGAGAAAAAAAAAGTCTAGATTTAAAATATTATTAAGAAAGAAGAAAGTACCTACTTGTTAGAAACATTACCTGCAATAGTATTATTCTAAGAATAGTATAGTATTAAGTATTATAATTTAAAGAGACTGAGACGGTGTTCCTACAGTCAAACTGAGAAAACAGTTTTGTAGGATAAAAGTTATTTTGTAAGCCTAATTGTTAACTTGTTTATGAAAAAATTAAAATAAAGCACTACCAAGTCAAATGCTGCTGCTATTGTTAGATAAGTAAAATTTTCTTTGGCTAGGTACTCTCCTAGGTATAAAGTAACTATTATATAATATGTGCCTAGGTGTTCCAATAAGTAATGGCATGCACAGAAGAAACACAATAGGAGAATTATTGCAACATGCAAAAAAATACTTTATCACTACATAGACTAGTAAAGAATAAATATAATGGTTTGTTCTAATATTTAAATAGACTACATCCAGCTCCCTTTGAGCCTCGTTCAGGCATGCACTCAAGAACACCGGTATGCGCTTTAATATTATGCAGACATTTCACATGTAATGAGCCTTTCTGTATGTTCTTATATGATAATATAACCTTTGTTATGTACTATGTTTAAGATACTATGCTCGTACTCTTTTTATTTCGATGACGGTAAAACATTTTACATATATACCCTTTGAGCATTTAAGCAGTTAAGTCTACTACATAGCTCGAAGCATACCTATTATTTATCATAATCATAATCATCATCTCGACCTGAGACCACAGATTACCTGTGGTATATACTATAGTTCTTGGCTCTTGCAATTCACGAGAACGCTTGGCTCATGGTTGTGTAAAAATCCTATCTGCATACATTTGTGTAGTGTAAATGTGTGTGTGTACGTGATTGCGCGTACGACTGGACGCTTCGAGAGGCGCACACTTACGAAATGTGCATACCACAAATAAAGTTCACGCGCGCTCGTCAATTGCAAGAACTGTAGTTTTTTAGCCCTACTTAGTCCAATTTGGCCATCGCGCATAACACCGTGCCTGGGGATAAAACCCGCAACCCTGCCACTAAGCCACTAGGCTATAACCGCTTCCAATCTGGCCAAGCCTCTAAGGATCAAGCGCTTGAAAATTATTTTATTAAGTATTCTGAAATGAAACCAGCTTTTTAACGTTTAAACTATCGTGAGAGATATTCGTTATAAATATACATAACAACCATAATAAACTAGTCGGGCATTTTTCCGACATAACACGTGAGTGTATCCGGTTGTTATGTAATACTTATATTTATAATGATACCAGCTTTGTGTAGTAACTAAGATATTAAACTAGGTACCTACTCACATAGGTATATTTATTGAGTAAAACTTACAAATAAAAGCAAAAACATGTTTTTCCACAGTGTTAATGTTTTGGAATCCATCCGAGGCATAGGATAAATGACATGTGAACGATGTACGAGTAACGACAGAACTGTATGACCTAATATATCTTTTCCCATACGTTGTGTATATGGCAAAACCGTTTTGCCCATAAATCACTGACGCGCCCAACGCCCAAACAAATCGAAAAATATGCTCAATAGAGAGATATCGAAGCATTAGAATACTGACGGCAATTTGCTCCCCCTTTCCTCATTCATGTGTGAGCGACGCTGACTTTTTATCTTGTTATTTTTATTAAGTAAAATACGACTACGTATATATTACATTCCAAATGGATTCTGAATATAAGTATCTACTTATAATATTAGGTAATAATGCAGAAGTTTGGATGGATGGATGGATGCATGGATGTTTGTTAATCAATCACGCCAGATCGGCAGAACGGATCTGGATGAAATTTGGCACGGAGATAGATTTAGTCTGGAATAACGCATAGGTACTACTTTTTATCCCAGAAAATTAAAGAATTCCCGCGGGACCCAATAAACCTCAATTCTCGCGGACGGAGTCGCGGGCGTCAGCTAGTACGGTATATATTTGACGAAACTCAATGAGATTGGTATTCTTAGAAATGATTTGCCAACTAAATAAAAACTCTATTGTATCCATCTGATGAAATTTTGGTATTAGGAAGTAAGTAGTTAGTCCTTCAATCGGAACCCATGGAAAGGTTTTATCATTAGGTATGAATAACTCATACTTTGGCAAGTATTTACAAAAATTAACCAACCCTTGTTTTATACCTACTTACCGCCTAGGCCCTTTTATAATAATCATACTAATTTAGTAAATGCGAAAGTGTGTTTGTTGGTTTGTCCTTCATTCACGCCGTAACTAATTTTTGCCATGGGTATAGCTTAGGACCTGGAGAGTGAAAAAGGCTTTTTATCCCGGAAAATTAAGAAGTTCCCGTGGAAATGAAAAAACTCATTCCACGCGGACGAAGTCGCGGGCATCAGCTAGTAACTATAATTTTTAGCCTTTACACGTTAAAGTTGATCAAACAACTTCTTCAGTTTTGACACAAAATAAAAATTCAAACAATAAGTTCATGAACTCACCGAGAAATGAAAATTTCAGTACACCAGTTCTCATTATTGAAATGGAACAAGATAAGTCGACGTAATAAAACGTACAGAGTACTGAATCAGGTCAAACACAGCTTTCAATTTGCCTGTTACTGCTTCGTAAGACTTGCACATGCGAGTGCGAGTTCATTTAATTAATTTTAAATTTACCTGTAGGTTCGTGCACAACATTCTAATTTATTTTGAGTTTGTACCTTGTACTGACATACCTACTTTATCTAAGCTTGTACCGTACCGCATACCTTTTAAAAATGTTAAAGTATAAAAAAATGGCTAAGAATTTATGTGTATTTTTTTATGCAATGCAACGTTATTGATGTGGATATAAATGGCAAAAACGAATTAGGAAAACGCATTATTATCTTGGCAGCGCATAATCTTGACTTCTTTACTTCTGCCGAGCCTGCCACGCGGCCACGACATATTGTAAGTTGTAACCTAGGTACACTTTTAGTACGAGGCCATATACTAAAATAAAAATAGGATGTCGTCTTGCTGGGTAATTAATAAGGTAATTTGCCGCTGTCCCCCTCTTATTGACCGAGCGAAGTGAAGGTCTCGGAGTCTACTTGAGTGAATTTGCACTTGTCCGTCCGTCCGTCCGTCTGTCAGAGCCTTATAACTTCTGAAGTACTGAACGTAATTACTTCAAATTTAAATATAATATGTAAACCGATGGCCTCCAGCCGAATATGGCTTAAAAAGTTATAAAAATATTTATTTCAGGGGGGCTCTCATAGAAGCGAATGCAAAGTAAAATATTTTTATAGTTTTACATAGTGTTGCGGTATATCATTTTAAAGATAATTAGGAATAGAGTCCAAAAACATTTTTTTGCTGAGTCTGAAGCTTGATCAATTATTTGAATCATACCCTGTACTTGAACAACAAATACTAAAATTAGATAAATATTATAAGGAAACGAAATTATTTAATTTTTAATGAGCTTCAGAATTTTTAACAGAACTGCAATAGATGGCGCCGCGAGGTCTCAGTTCGGGGCGAACCACTAGTTATATAAAACTAGATGATACCTTTCTTGCTACACGTACCGAGATTTAGGTTTTTAAAAAATCCTAACATTTTCCAGGATCAAGAGCCCGGGATGCAACCTATCCGTGTTGATGAAAGGGTAGCAGGCACACTTTCGCATTTATAATATTAATTGAGTATGGATTAGGTAGGTATATTAAAATTGCTAAAAAGGTACTAAGTAATAACCCATAGCAACTCTACGGTAGGTACAATACTTTCGTTCTTACATTCAATTTACTTTATATTCTAGGTTGACCGCAATATGGAAGCTGTTATTAAATTATTTTCATGAAAGTTGGGTTGTTTGCGCACACTGTGCCTTCGAATTAGTTGCCGCCATTGTGGCGGTAACAAAGAGCATTCATTAAATCTTTCACGAGGGGTAACTATGTTGCCTCGGCGCGATGCAGATCACGTATTGAACTTTCAATATACAATCGCGCAGCAGAACTTAGCCAAAGTGCCGTCGGGACCTTTCAAACTCTACTAAGACTTTGTGCCCCTCACCTTAAGGTGATTTCAGACCGGCATGGATGTGCTGGGCGGGAATTGAAATCTCGCATGACCTTTCCTTGGTCACGTAACTAGACGCGACGATAACTTCTCCATTGAGCGTCTGGTTTTTCAAGGAAGAGCAGAGGGCACCAGGGCATGTGGCAGATCACCCATAAGGTGGACAAACCAAGTGAGGGCTGCGGTGGAAGTCCCCTCACATGAATGCACTCGCAAGGCTGCCATCAGAGAAGAGTGGAGACGGAAAGTTAAGCGTGCCACAACACCAAAGTGAGGATCACGATTGCTCTAACCAGTGCGATACGACGAAGAAAAAGATGACCTTTCACACCGGCGAGGCGAGGCGAAAAGTGAAGTGAATTGAATGGGACGGAGATATTTGAATGCGCGCGACGGAGAGAGGTGGCGCGTGACTCAGAGTCAGTAGGTCAACCGGTGCTAAATTAGTTTTGTATCAGTTTTGCAAGGGAATAAAATCCCTATTCATGCAGCATTAATGGTATTTCAACAAATATTTCAATTCTCGCCTCGCACATCTTGCCCATACAGACTTTTCACACCAAAGATAGGCGGGACGGGAATTGTTTGATTCTCGTCTCGCCCCGCTACGCCTCGCCGGTCTGAATCCACCTTTACTCTTATAAGCTTTTATTTTAACGCACAAGGGCGTCACACAATAGCAATACAGGTGCGATTTTGCGAACAGTCTTTTTTTCTTTTTTACTCTTCTGTGTCTGTATGTATCTAGTATACTTTACCGTACTTATTACCTACTATCATTTTTGAGCTTTAGAAACTATAACCCGTATGATTCAAAATCCAAATCTATGACATTGAAATTGAAATGTAGGTATTCGTGGATTCAATAATAAAAAACAGATCAATTTTCTTCTTCATAAATTTGCTAGCAAAGGTAAGCCTAATCTGCTAAAACGTATTCTATGTATATCATATTCCATAATTAAACTTTCGCAAAATAACGCCTATTTTTATCCAGTACTTAAGTTTGCTAAGTTTAAGCACAGCAGGTCTCCAGCTGTTTATCTTAATTTTCCTGACAACTCCAGGTCAGCTCCCGAGTCCCGAGTAAAGCCGGGGTTAGACAGCTGTAATTATACAATGTATGTAAATATAAAAGTCCTGACTCTCCCACTCATTCACTTAATTACAGTTAAACACAATAATAATTCACAGTATTAAGAGTTAAGCTACCGAAATCTGTTAAGTAGGTAGGTACATTGAAAAATTCCCAGTACGAGTAAAAATGGTATCCTCCCTGAAAACGGGAATTTTGTGTATTCGCGGACGTAAAGAATGTGTCTCAATAAAACTGCCATACCTGCAAATAGCCTGAGGACAGGCATTCTTTTTAGGGTTCTGTTGTCAACAAGAAGTTTCCACTGCTTAGCTCAGAAGCTGTTACATCTAGATAGCTGTAATTTGGCATAGATATTCATAATATTAATCATACAGACAAAGTGGTGCAATAAAATTTTGAAAAAATATTATTTTAGTGTAGGTAAATAAAATCGTAAATTGGGAATGACTATTTTTCTCGTCTTTCCCATAGTGTCTCATTGGACAGATCGTTCAAAAATATTGTGGGTGTGCAGGGAATAACATTTTTCGAATATCCGTTTCCGAAATATGCGATTTTTTGTTAGATTCAAGTGCAAGCTAAACGGTTGTTTTTGGATACGCAAAGAAATTCATGGTAGTAGTCTATAGGTACAAAGAAGTTAATTATCACAGTTTACAAGATACCGAGTAAGTAATAGTCGACCAACTTACAAAATTTTTGCATATTGTAACGGGTAAGTACGTAACCCTACACTGCTCATTGGCTCGACACGCACTTGGCCGGTTTTATTTAGTCAATGATTAACTCCTGGCGTAGACTGCGTAGACTGAACTTTGATAGTCGCTGAACTGTACCTCTCGCGCTTTTTACCATTTGCCGGGCAAAACGGTTTATTTTTAGTTATCCACAAACTTACAAAGAGACTACAGCCGCCCTAGCATGAATAAGTCCGGCGTACTGTCATAAGGTCGAAAGCACACAAAAAATTGGCTGGTGGACAAAACTCACTCACTTGTCATTTACTTTTGCTATGAAATTTTTTGAAGCTATTACTATTTGACAGGACAGAACAAAATATACTATCGTGTCTATTCCGTATAGTTCTTGTCGCTCTGTAGGCTGCGTTTTATTGTACTAATAATTTCAATTTAAAAAAACCTATGTTTTTAGGATTAAAATTAAATAATCAAGGTTATCGGCAAATATTGTAATATTGTAGCACGTAGGTAAGTAACTTTAGTAGTGGAGTTGTTTTAAAATTTAAACCCTGATACCGTGTTAGCCTCAGGACTGACATAATAAAAAGTCACATTTACAGTGGATGGGCAAAAGCCATTGATGTAGAATTTTAGTACCTATATTTCAATGGCAAAAGCAGTGCAGGGGGAATACTATTAAAGCCGTATAGTTTTAATATTGTTGCTGTTATTCTTGTTTTAGAATTATAATCCTCATTTTAGGGATGTCAAGTTACGTCAAATAAAACTCGTTTTGAAATAATACAGCTTTCAGGCAGTCCACGCGAGTTTGTCACTTGTTATGGAACAAAGCCAGGCCCCTTATTTAACAAAAGTTATAATCCGAACTTGTAAAAAAGTTACATAGTTGGTAATTGTACGACATTTTTCTGTATGTGTGTGTGTGTTTTGTGTATTTCTCGTAAAATTTGTCAGATTGTAACTTTTATTAAATAGAGGCCTAGCCTCAAGCTGTTTTGCTTTATTGATGTTCAATTTTGATAGTGGCACAGCAACAAATGTTTATAACAAGCATTTATAACGACGTTTGACGTTTTTTTTTACGTAATTGCTCAACTATTGGGTCATAAAAAATATAATTATATTGTTATAGGCAGAATAGTAAGTATCTATTAATAGTCTAGTAAAATTAATGCTTATGAAAGATTTACAGGTACTCCTAGTCCTAGGTAGGTGGGTTTAGCTGTAGAATTGTTTTAAAATATAAACCCTGAAACCGTGTTAGCCTTAGGGCGGACAAAATAAAAGCTCGTATTTACGGTGGACGAGCAAAAGCAGTGCAGCTGAGCGGCTTTCACAGCCAGTCCACACGAGCTAATCACTTGTTACGGAACAAAGCCGGGCCTCAGGCTGTTTCACTTTATTGATGTTCCATTTTGGCACAGCATAACCAAATGTTTATAATAAGCATTTTGTTTATCCCCTACTAGTTAGCCCTTGACTGCAATCTCACCTGATGGTAAATGATGATGCATTCTAAGATGGTAGCGGGCTGTTAGGGGTCATGGCAGTTATATTAAACCCATAACCCTAGTCGGTTTCTACACAGCATCATACCGGAACGCTAAATCACTCGGTGGCACGGCTTTGCCGGTAGAGTGGTAACTAGCCACGGGAGAGGCCTCCCACCAGGCCAGACCAGAGAAAATTCTGAAATTATAAATTCCTATAAATTGACTTTGCCGGGGATCGAACCCGGGACCTCCCCTGTTAAGACAACAGCGCTCAACACACGCGCGCCAGGGAGGTCCTTAATGCGAGGTTTGGTGTTTTTAAAATCTTGTTACTTAATGCACAAATAATGGGTCATACCTACACAAGACAGGTATGCTTAAAAGCAAGTGTCTTTTAAATTAAAAAAACATCGTCGCCGACTTTACCGATAGACGTCCACTGCTGGTAGATTTACTGGTAGCTGGTTTCCTGCACATTAGAGTAGAGATTGCGTACCGCTAAGTGGAGTGTGGGACTACTAAGCCTTTTTTTTTTTTAATCCACTACAAGCTAGCCCTTGACTGCGATCACACCTGATGGTAAGTGATGATGCAGTCTAAGATGGTAGCGGGCTAACCTGTTAGGGGCATGGCAGTTATATTAAACCCACACCCCTTCGGTTTCTACACGGCATCGTACCGGAACGCTAAATCGCTTGGCGGCACGTCTTTGCCGGTAGGGTGGTAACTAGCCACGGCCGAAGCCTCCCACCAGGCCAGACCAGGGAAAATTCAGAAATTATAAATTCCTAAATTGACCCTGCCGGGGATCGAACCTGGGACCTCCGCACGTTAAGGCAACAGCGCTACATACTGCGCCACGGAGGTCGTTGACGACCAACGGTTGGTTGGTTTGGTTGGTTGGGTTGGTGTAAAAGGCGGTCGCCTTTTACACCAACGAACTACGAAGGGGGGGTGAAAAGTAGATAGCTGGAAGAAAAACCGCGTGATAGCTACACTTCTCCGGGGAGCCAATGTCCTGTGGCAAAGGGACTTAAGGTTAGTTTTAATGTTAGAACATTACTAGATGATGCCCGCTACTTCGTCTATACCAATATCTATGAAAAATAGTGGGAACTCTTTGATTTTCCAGGATAAAGCCTATGTCCTTTCGGGGATGCAACCTATCTGTACCAAATTTCGTCAAAATCTATTGAAAGTATGAGCTATGAGTCTAAGTGAGAGCGTAGCAGACAGACAGACAGAAATGCATATGGATATGGATTAGTTCAAAGTTTATCTTGCAGTATAACAAACTCATCACTATAAGGATGTAGGTCATATTATACCTATCAGCCTTTATTTAGTAAAGATATGAACAAACTAAACTCCATATTTACGCGAGGCAGCTAGCTAATACTCGTACATTCAACGCAACTCGTTCAATATGCAACACTATGCGCCTCTCCACACAGCGCTCTAACGAAGGGCAAATTGCGTTATTTCAGAAATTCCCATTATGAGTTATGACACGAAACTATACTGACATGACATGACATAACAAAATGTCAGCTTGAAACGCCCGCGATAAATAAATACACGTTTCGTTGTGACAGGTATATGGCAGCTCCATATAAAAGTGCACCCGCTGACGGTTTTCCAGCTTTATATTATAGTCGCTGTCCTATCAGTAATTAGTGTGTTTTCACCCTTACGTGCCAAGGTATGAGAGCAAGTAGCTCATTAGGATTAAGTTTCAGTAAGATGCCCATAGCTTTACTCAACACAGTTGATTCTTCGGTAGGTAAAATCAACTGTGTTCACTAAAAGCTTTTGATGAAAAACACGAAAAATATTATGATGCTGCTAAAATTCATATAAGGAAAACTCGTTTCTAACGTATCAATATTCTAATAACAAAATTGTGTAGTGGCTTGTAAAAACTCACCATGTACATATTTTGTGGCTTATTTACAAGGTAACAAATAATTGTTTAATTCAGGCTACGAATACACTTTTAAGTTTTACTCAAGTCGCGTACCTAACTATATATTATGAGTAACTTACGAAATGAACTTGCGAACTTCGCGTATATGAAAATCTTACGAAAAAGTCTTGTAAGTCGCTTATAGTATGCAAATGCTAGTTTTTAAAGTTACTTATGACCACCATTTACGTAAAAAATTAAATCGTGGCATAAGGCTGAAAAATTAAATTCGTGTTTTTAAGGGGCAGACGGAATTCTGATAGGTTCACTACTAGATTCCTGTCGAAGGGCAATAGTACTTACAGGATAGAAAACAAATGCCTACTAACAATGCAATAGAAGCTACAAATCACGTAGCAATAAATACAAGTTCCAATTTAGTCCACAGATAAAATAATATGTAAGTAGTTCTTGCTCGTTCACGGTTGTACCGTCGCGTCGTATTGGACTCAAAATTGCGAGTCCCACTTGTGTTTCACACGGCAATAGGTAAAGTAAGACTGCACATATTGCATTTCAAGTTGCTGGCAAACATTCATTTATTGTGACACAATAAAATTTTCAACACACTTGCTCATAAAGTGGCTCTAATTTCACCGCAATTAGGCACATAATGACACATAAATAACTTTTCTTTACTATTATTCAAAAGTGAGTTATAGAGTTTTTATTTTATTTTATTTAATAAATAAAATATTATATTTTTTAGTATTATTATTATTATTCACAAGTGAGTTATAGTTTTTTCACACCACATGCTCGACAATGCCGAATTATATATCATGTAAACCTTACCGAAAGCAAAACATTATATCTTTTGGCTTTAGCCGGGTTATAATGTTCTATTGAATTTCATTATAACCCGCTGGTCAATAATGTGATTTTCACTGTATTAATATTTTTTTAAATTCTTATTGCTATGTGGATAAAGTCTAATTTCGCTAAACAGAATGTGTTCTCAGCGGGCGCGGCCAACTCGATTTTCTAAAACCGAAGCCGTGGCCGACTAGATTCGCACTGAGACGAACTTCATTTGTTTGTCAAATCGAGTAGGCCACGCCAGCTGAAAGAAGTGGCTATATAGGCCGTGGCCCACTAGATTCGCGCTGAGACGAACTTCGTTTGTTTGTCAAATCGAGTAGGCCACGCCAGCTGGAAGAAGTTGCTATAGCTGTAGCTAGTAGTACCTTTAGAAGATTCTATCACAACTCAAATAAACTCTAGCTCAACCTCGATAAACGTACCAAATAAAAATATAAATTTCCATAATTGGACTAATGTCTCCAATATCAATTTGCTGTAATAAAAACTATCTACTAAGCCTGGTTTTTTATTGTCTCGCATAAAGTGAGAAAAGTAGAGTATACACCACCGGGATAAAACCTGTTTTTTTCTTGGGCGCTTGAATCCCTCACTGCACTCAGGACTCAATCTTAATTCCCTCGCTTTGCTCGGGAATTAATTTATGACACCCTCGCTGCGCTCGGGAGTTAAATTTGGAGTCCTTCGTTACGTTCAGGATTCAATGTAGCGCCCGTGACATAAAACAGTGCTTTATCCCCTTGGTGTATAATCTACTATTATTTTTTAGTATTATTTTCTTCACAAGTGTGTTGAAAAACGTCGTATGATACACGTGTGTATTGATGATTACCGCCTCAGTGGTAATCACCAACATTACACACTAATACCATAATGTACTACTATATTAGTCTCCATTATTTACACAAAACAACAAGGGTGACAGCCTAGTGGTTCAAACCTCGTTCTCCTGTTCGGGGAGTCCGAAGTTCAACCCTGGGCACGCATCTCCCAACTTTTCAGAGCTATGTAGGTACGTTTGAAGCAATTAATATTTCGATTACAGCTAAAAGCTATAGCCTGGATTGAAGCTATTTCTTTTACCGCACAAAGTGTAATATAAATTAAGTAGGTAACAAAAATCTCGAATAGTCATCAGATATGAGGATCTCATTTATTTTTACAACATCGTAACGTGTCCCTCATGTTAGTTGTGTTACACTCAGTAATAAGTGGTGATTGTTCTTTAAGTTCTCAACTATATGTGTAGAAATTGTTAAATATTATACCTATATTACACACATGGCAAGGCACATGGCATGGGTAAAGAAAGGTGGTGGTTGCCAAATACTTTCAATTACAACTTCTATTTATAAATTAAATTTGTAATTCTAAAATAAAATATTTAATTATAAATTATGTAATTAAAATAAATAAATATATCATATAAGAATAATTAATAATTATATACACTATATATTTATCACGACATTATTATCTATATTTACTTTTAGGTAAGTAGATATTTATGTCGATATCCCACTCTTCCAAATGTATCGCGAAGCCACCGTAAATGTCTTCATACTCGTATGGACTCAACCTCTTATTTGCACGAAGGGATTCGTATGATCCGAGATTATTAATTGATAGAATTTTGATTTATTAATTTGACTGATTTTGATTAATTTGACTGAGGACCAACTCAACAAACTTGAGCGACTCCAAAATCTTGCTATTCGGTTCATATTTGGCTTTCGTAAATATGACCACGTATATGAATTTCGTCAAATGCTCAAGTGGCTTCCTATTCGCCGTCGCCGGGATCTTCATGTTCTTTCCACTTCTGTACCGTGTGCTATTTGACCCAAAATCTCCCTCTTACCTAAAGGAGAAGTTTAAACTGGGAGATCAGTCCGAAATACGAACAGCCCGAAAATTAATTTTATGCATACCATCGCTTATGACAAAGTTTTATACGCAGTCTTTCACAGTGCAAGCTGTTTTATTGTGGAATGCTCTCCCATTAAACATACGACAATCAAAGTCACTGGAAATATTTAAAAAATCTGTTAAGAATTTCTATTTATCACCATAATACAGACGACTAGTTTTAATTTTTATTTAGTTTATGTAATATAAAATACATAATATATATTAGTTTATTTTCATATATTTATTATAAGTATTCTATTATTTGTGTAACTGTTTATGTTTTAGTATGTAGGTATTTGTTTGTATGTTTATATTAAATACACCACGGCCTATAACTTCTCCTATTCCTAAGGTTGCCTGGCAGAGATCGCTTCTAAGTGCTAATCGATAAGGCCGCCTTTTTGAATTCTACTTCGTTCTTTTTTTTCTATGTATTTTTTGTGTCCTTTATAATTATTAAAATTGTACAAAATAAAGAGTAATAATAATAATAACTTTGAAATCTTCCTATAAAAGCCAGTTTAATTTTTACAATTTATTTTTTAATCCTTTGATCCGTTGTCCAACTGCAGCGCTGTAACATAGAGGCCTGAAAACATTTCTAAAATCCGCTTTTTGTAAGAGTAGGTACCTCTAAAGCCGCTAACAAATTCTTCAAAGTACTGCTCGCTCTGTGCAATCAATTTGTCTAAAACGGCTTAAAACGTGCCTAAAAGCGACACTGAGTTTAACGAAAACTGAACGAACGAGCTTTGAATGACGGCATGGATTTTAGTTCAGGTGAATGAAAAAAGTTCAGTATTACAAACTGAACGTTGGTGTAGTTTTTTCACAGGGATCATTCAAATTAATCATTGGTGGAGCACAGTAAATCATTGATGTACTTGGTAGAGAGACAGCTGCCTTATTTATTTTCAAAAAATTCATTTAGTTTGTAATAGATTTACCTATCTAAATATTAAAAATTGTTTGAGTGAGTTAACAAACGTTGTATTACTTTCCAAAGCTTTTGTGTGGTCTCGAATTTTGATGTAAATTTTACACTTACTATTACTCAGACTCACTAAACTACTCGCTTACTATACACTAATCTATGTGATATCTGAGTTCGTACAATGTTTATTAATTACAATAAATTCAAACTCAATTTATTTAAAAAAAATGTAGGACATACAGGTGTCTCTTAATTTACGTCATGTTTTGACTCTACCACCGGTTCGGAAAAAAGATTCTGCTGAGAAGAGAATAAATAATACTTCCAAATCTATTCGAAATTATGAATTTTACACGAAGGCAAAGGTACATAACACAGTATCTAGTTTATGCAAGGAATAATTAGGTATGATTCATTTATCATTATTGTTGAAAAATCTTTCCTAAAATAAATCTCATACAACAAAGTTGCATTAACCGCAAGCAGCTATGTGGGAAATGGGAATACCTGAATAATTTATATTGTTGGGAACTCAAAGTGCAAGAAGCGGTTTTGCTATATTGCCACGTGTGGCACGAGTGGCACACGTAATCCCGACTCGCACACGATGTTGTAAAAGAGAACGAGCGCTTCGTATACTAAAGCTACTTTAATAAATTTGTAACTTACCTTAAACTTTTTAAATTAGTATACTGGGTGTGTATTAGCGGTTAGAGGTACGTGCGATCTGCTCTAGTTTATCACTATCTACTCATTTAACGAATAAATTAATTCCGTCTGCCTCTACCTGTAGAAATTACCTCTATGATGTTTATTTTCTATTCTGAACCAAAACTTAATAAAGTATCCACTCATTAAATAAGTACTTATATAAAATTCGGCCAAGTGCGAGTCGGACTCGCGCACGAAGGGTTCCGAGCCATCATACAAGATTTAACACTACATATGTACTTTTAAATACAAGTTTATTGTACAGGTAATAATTATATACCTAATGAGCATAGAGATAGAATATAGTCTGGAATAACACAGGCTCCTTTTTTTCCCGGAAAATTACAGAGTTCCCGCGGGAACCAAAACACCACAATCCACGCGGACAAAGACGCGGGCATCAGCTAGTAGGTACTCTACTCGTATATCGTATAAGGATTTCAAATCCTTTGTGTTGGTTTCGACAAGGTGGATACTGGATATGCTATCGGTTGTCCGTTCGACAATATGAAACAAAGTCAAACGATTACCTCCGCTTTGATATCAAACGTACTCGTAGGTATCTTTCGTACTCGTATCACAAACCTAGATTCCAAAGCTTTGTTTCTTTATAATCAAATATAAGTTGATTTTTCAATTTAAAAGCTATTTTAGACCTGCAGGCCGATTCACAACATTTCGAAAACATACCGTATTGATACGATTAGGTATCGATCTCGTATCGAAATTTTTTTGTCATTCGCTTCACATTCGCTTTGAGGATACGACTCGAGTTCGATAACAATATCGGTAACTTTTAGTTTCAAACAGTCATTAGTTAGGGCTTAGGGGTGACAGTACGCAGCCTTGTCGGACTCCCCTTAGGATGTTTGACATCTTCTGTAAGGCTCTCTTCTACACGCACATTAGTACAAGTTCTCAATGAATCTTAAGTCTCTAGAGTCAAGACCTATCTTATTTATAGTGCTATATTAATGAATTAATAATCCCTCTATGCTATTCTTAAGGTACTTCCTAACTTTTTATAAGGTGATTTTGGACAACTACCTACTATGATTGTACGTATTTTGCCTGTAGATTGATTGTCACTCAGTATGTACTATGTACCTAGGTGGATGGAATATTAATGGACAAATGGTCTAGTGAACGGACCTTTATTGTGAATAGGTGTCTCTAATCATTACTTTTAAGGAACTCCTTAGTAATAGATTTTGTATTGAAATCTATACTAAGGAATGCCTTAATTGTACTTAATGATCAAGCAACTCTGAGTGCGGCAGTATGAAACGAAATACGTCACTGGCTGGGCAGCGCCTGTAATATTAGTGATTGAGGAAGAGAAGGTCCAGTTTAGCTGCTGTCGGAAGTCTTACGAGTTACGACACTTTAAGACTTACACTCAGGATGTTACCATCTTTGAAACTCCAGAGGCAACTCCGAACTAATTCTAGAGAAAGCCTTAGTCTATTCAGTTAGTAGTTGCATCGCAATTTTAATGATCACTTTGCTCGCGAACTTAAAACGAGGCCATTCAGCGTGCGATAAACTGACACAATATAATGTAAAATCAATTTTGTTATTACCAGCAGTTCTGGAACTTTCACGAAAGTAAGTTTTAGGTATAGAACTAGGTACTTACCTACATTTAAAAACTTAGTTTCATTTTAAACATTATAATAGTTTGTATTTTACAAAGTACAAACCAAATAAGGAACATTGTCAAAAATAAAATTGTACAAAAAAGAGGTTTTATCCTCGAATTTCCCTCGTGAAACTCGGAAGGAGGGAATCGTAAGCTGTGTCCTATTAGACCAGCGTTTGCATCAGGTATTTCAGAAATAGTCTACCTATATTACAAATCAATTCTTAACATTAAAAATAATTTGGATGTTACTGACATAAAACTCATGAGACTATCTAGATGATAAAAAACTTTCCAATAACTGCCGATTTATGTTTATTTACATAATTTCAAATTTAAACTACTTGTGTTCAGTAAATAAGCTTTTATTGATTATTTACTAGTGGGCAGTAGTGGGCCCGGCAGACGTTGTCCTGCACTGAAACTTGAACCCATCAGTTACAGCGCCCCCTACTGGGTTCAATTTAGCAATGAAACTATCCCGGGACCCACTCAAACACACACAAAAAATTCCATCAAAATCGATCCAGCCGTTCTGAAGTGATGCGAGAACATAAATTTTGGCAATCGATTTTTATTAACCGACTTCCAAAAAAGGAGGAGGTTCTCAGGTTTTTGTTTTTTTTTAATTTATAAATTATTATTAGGTTTTAATTTTTTGTAGTTTCAATCATATTGATTGGCAATACATGACTTGAAATGGTGATAACATTGCCTATATTAAAAGCTGACTGCGCCCGAAATAGCAACATAACTTTACCGACTCGAATGAATAATATAATTAATTGGCTGAAGCCCCTTTGTGGCAATTACCAAATCGAGATTAATGAACATTTATATGGAAAACGGGTACACAAGCGATGCTATAATATTTATTTATTAAAATTTATTTATTTTCATGATTTATGTCTTAATTAACTGAGCTGTTTAAAGACAATAATACCCATACTGTGATGTTTTAATTAATAATATTCCTTTCTCATTATCGTTTTACAAAGACACCTGTGTCACTTTGCAAACATTCAGATTTAATTTTTCGTGGAACTTTTAATTGATAAGTACAAATATTATTAATTTATTGGAGCAGGGATTTCAAGAAAATTCAGTGAGTTGGAATTTTCTTGAATGTTGCACTAGTGAGTACCTACCTACATACAGAGGCCACTATGCAGCTTTGACCAAATACGCTTAGCTGAGTTGCGTCAACATACTCGTACTATTAACTATTCTGTGGTTGCGTATAGGTATCGGTCGTTTAGACCGATGGGCGATGGCGTAAACACTAGAAATAATATCATAGCATGCACAACCGATGATCATATTTTGTGGTTGCTGCCTCATTGGTCTAGTCTAGTGCTTAGCATGTTCTACTGTGGATGACGGCGTCCTGGTTTCGATTCCCGGGTCGAGCTAAAAAAAATATGTATTAATTTTTTGTGCCAAAAATACTCAATGCTAGCCCGGAACTATACAGTTGGGGTTTCAACCCCGTGCCTTAGAGAGCACGTAAAGCAAAGTTTGAAGGACAAGGAGCACAAAGAATAATTTCACCCCGGGAAATTAAAGGATTCCTTCAGGACTTTTAATTAATCCTGCATCCGAGCGGATGAAGACGCGGGCAAAAACTAATAAACCATAAATTCCATTCTTATTCCTAGTAAAAGTTATATAAACCAATTAACTTTGGAAGACTCCACTTATATCACTTCCAGAGGCCCGCTCTACCTAATTAATAGCCTGAAACGGTGTCGCAAGGAAAATTAATTACGTGCGTAGATTCTCTGATAAAACCTCGTGAAGATGTCGTATGAGTTTCAAAGACATTTCCTTGTACTTAGGTAAATATTCACGGTTGTTACGTAGAAAAACATGGTGGGAATCTTTGCAAACATGAATAAAAATTCAAAACTTTTTGAAAAAATATTATCTATAAATATAACAGTAACATTAGCAATTATTGATTGATATTTATTATTTTAGTATGATTGTCATTAAATTCAGCTCTGAAACCGGGAAGTGCGTCAAAGACTGATAAGATTTGATTAATGACAGACACCGGGACAGGTGAAAATAAAAGTTTGTGAAAACTCGTATAATGTAACAAAATTTTCTTGTAACGTATTTACTGAATTTTAGCTACATATTTCCTCTTTAACTATCGAATCTTTGGAGCGTAAAGTAAATCGCTGTCAGGTTTTATTACCTAAATCCGTGCCCCGTACTAATGCGTATTATACCTAAATGCGAAAGTGAGTTTGTTGGTTTTGATTTATCCTTCAATGACGTCGCAACAGAGCAATGGATCGACGTGATTGGATGGATTTAGTTGAGGACCTGGAGAGTGGCACAGGCTTCTCTTTTTACCAGAAATCCAAGGAGTTAAATTTTTTTAATCTTCGATCAAGCGGATCAAGTCGCGGGCATCAACTATTTTTATAATAAATTAATCTTTCTCATACGTAACACTTGCGAAGTGAAATAAACATACGAGATACTTGAAGATCTTAATACGGAAGTTTGCTCATAACTGTCTGAAAGTCATTACAACTTCATACTAAGCTTAAACGTATCTCAAGAAAGTTTGCCAGATAGTAAGGAAATTCACAAAATGTAATAGGAATGCTATATGAGACATTTCACTTTTTCCTTTCCATAAAACATG
The DNA here is from genome assembly GCA_923060345.2 of Erebia aethiops. NCBI lineage: Eukaryota > Metazoa > Arthropoda > Insecta > Lepidoptera > Nymphalidae > Erebia > Erebia aethiops. The sequence goes on along the minus strand of OV281081.1, from coordinate 19,857,319 downwards.
CTGAAATACCTACGTGTGCCTTAATAATTATTATTTTGATAGTAATTTATTTCACGCACAATTATTTTATTGAATATATACATGAAAAATTAAAATCTAAATTAAATCTAAAGTAAAAAAAAAAAAAAAGGAAACTAAAAACTAAACATTAAAAATATCATCTATTCCACTGCAATAAGGCAATGTGCCCAGAATGCTGGCTGCGTTACCTCGCTGAATAGCCAAACTTATATGTTGGCCGAGATAACTGCCAGCCCTCCGGTCACCTGTGGACTCCGTGAGACGAGAAGATAGATCCTTAAAAAAGGATCTAGCATCTTCGCCCCACGACCCCATGGTTTCAACACCAAAAGGCACAAAAATAAAATTATTTTCTATAATTTCATATTTGCGCCTCTTGGCTCTTTCTGCATTAGAGGCCGCCGCCCCCGCCGCCATGGAGGTCGCCTGTAAGTGGGACAACGCCAGCGTATCCACGCATGTGGCATCCCAAACAAGCGACCTTCCTAGCTTCCACGGAACCAGAGTCATCCCGTCAGGTCTCTTACCATCACTGCGTGCCAAGCCATTTGGCTCTAATACTGCAGGCACTTTAGCGGTGGCAAGAGACCTACGGATGATGTCGTTCAGGGAAGCATGACGCGATAGACGACCGGCACTTTTAATGCAAGAAAGCCCGTGATGACCATACGTGTCCACTGTCCCACCACAGTGGCATAGATGTGGCTGTTGTATCTTGGCGCCAAGTCTAAGACCAACCGCAATCGTCAGAGTGAGGTGGTCCAACAGAGTGCCTAAATGCTTAGAGGGGAGAGCTTGAAGCCAGTAACTTGATTCCCTCGTAGACACCGCAAGAAGGCGAGCACGGTCGCTTGCAGTAGTTGAAGAATTTAAAAGCTCCTGCAAAACATCCGAACACAGTGCGTCGTCCCATTGTCTTTGAGAGAATAAAGATACTGGTTCCTTACTAGGACATGCCACATTGAAAGCAATTCTAGCTTCTGCCAAATACGACGGCTCTATGGAACCTAATGAATGGTTTATAATATTGCCAAAGAGCTTGAACGTACCATAAGCAGAAGATAGAAATGCTGGTAATGATACACTACTAATTTTACGAATGCCTAAACCACCGTATCGAACTGGGAGAGAAGCTTGTGTCCATGTCGTGCCATCTAAAGGACAATTTAGAATTTTGGATAGAGTATTTTTAATTTTCTTATCCAAATCGTTCAATAAGGGAAGGAATTTCCATAGTGGTGAGCATCGAAGAAAATAGGTAAATTTTGGAACAAACAGACAATATTTAATAATAAAAAGGGCCATGTGTGAATTAATTTGAAAGAGGCGTTCCGAACATTGATCAAATTTAGTAATTTGGTCATTGATAAAAAGTGGAATAGAATCAACTAAGACGGGAGCTCCAAGAAGGCGAAGCGAGTCTTCACTTAGAATTTTGATTCCTGGTGCCAAATGATTAAATTGTTCAGTAATTATGTGTCTTTTTTGGGCTTCCGTTGAATTTGGAATATAGAGCTCACACTTGCCAAAATTCAATTCCAAACCAACAGATTTAAATTGTTCAATTAAAACCGCAAGATCATCTAAAACAGATGAAGCTTCACCTCCTAAAGTTCCATCATCTAGATACCAAATGTTAAATTTAGAATTCAATTCCGAAATAATTGGGTGAATAGCCAAACTGAAAATGGCAGGTCCCAGTGGATCTCCCTGTTGGCAGCCTACAGCAGAGCTTAGAAAATTGGATTTATACAATAATTTGGAAGGTTCCGCGTAACATTGCCAAAGGTAAGGGAAAATTTTTGGAATTTTGTTTTTAACTTCAGAGAGGAGGATGTTACGATCAATTGAGTTAAAAGCATTTTTAACATCAACTTTCAGCAACACCTCCTCGCCCGAATTTAATAGAAAAGTACGAGCAGCGTGAACAGCAGCTTCACAACCACCCTTACATCCGAAGCCTAGCTGTATAGGTTGAAAAAATTCTGACATAGATGGTGCAATGTTCCTACAGCAGATTTTCGAAACAATGCGTCTTATAGTGGAACCCACAGCAATCGGTTGTACACCACCATCTTTTTTGGTAAGAGCACAAAGATTGGCGCCATACAAAATAGGTGTTATTTCTTTAGGTACGACGCCCAATAATATTAGGTTGACTAAATTTGTGATTGATTTTAAAAGTTCTTTACCAGTTTCACCGTTTAATTCAATTAAATCTTTAAAGTGCTGTGGTGACATAGCATCGATACCGCCAGCAGACCCACTTCTGAAAGACAATACAGCTGCACGAACATCCTCCACCTTAGACAGAAGCGAAGTTGTGTCTCCGAAATTAAGATCTGATACAACTGAAGAAATAGGCTGCGGATGTTTTGAACGAAGAACCTCTAAGGTTTCTTCTGTTTCAGGGGCCAACACATCACTAGAAAATAAAAGCCGAGCTGCACCCTTATAATCGCCATCACTAATTTTATTTTCAATATATACTACAGGATCAAATCTTTTGCTAATTTTATTATTTACTTCTGATATATTATGGCTATAACTTGAGTTTTGGTCATAACATTTACCGCAATTATTTTTTATTTTCTGAGTAAGGGAGCAGCTCTCGCTTTTGTCTACATTTAAAACTCTGTAAGCAAAAGTTAGAAACTGTTCCCAACTTTGAGTAGAATTTTGAGTAACTACAGCATCGATCGTTTTCTTTAAAGTGTTTGCTACTACTAAACGTGAACCCCTAGGAATACGTTTAATAATAGGTACATTGTTTTTCAAAAAGCTAAGATGTTGCCAAAATTCAGTTGATGAAATATTTGAGGTATTAATTGGTGTAGAATTTTGAATTTGAGTAATTTGTGACTGCTGGTTTACCGAATCAGTTTTGTGAATTTTCCCAATGTGTATGTTAAGGCCTACTTTAGTTTTGAAATACTTAGGTTGAGAACAGTACTTACAGAGTAGCTGGCTTTCCAGTGATGAATTATTCCCAAGGCTACCAACTGTAGCACTCATTGAATTGGCGACAAGAAAACAGCAATAAATAACAAAAAGCAATAAAAAATTAAATGTTAATGAAAAAATACACTCAAAATAACTTAAAAATAAGAAACGGAAAAGTTTTAAACTCAAAAGGCCCGGAAAACGAGCCCCCTGCGGCCTGCCACCCAACAAATGGGAGGCAGGATGTCAATCTGAACTACTAAATATAAGTATATAAGTATTATTTGATACTTCGTATTTTCTTCTTTTTTACTTTTTATATGATTTCACGCTGGATAAAACCGAATCTGTTCCAATTTGTCTGCTAGTCGATCAAGGATAGAGTTGAAACTGTGTCCTGACAATACACTTTCCATCATGACCATTAAGATTGGCTTTTGGTCTTCTCAAATGGCTTCAATATCTTTCACTATTAATAGTGCTTGCTATATTTTTATTAAAGATCTAGTAGTTTCTAACATTTTCCATTTAAGAATACGTTTCCAAATAACTAAAATCCTTAAAAGGGTATTATTTTCAATTTTCATGAAAATTTTTCTTGTTTACGTATTTGACAGCTTACGCCAGTTCAGTTTTGATAGTAATATTTTAATAGAACAAATTATGCAATTAAATCTATTCAAATTATATTAACAAATAGAGTTCAAATAAGGTCCCTGAGGGAAATAAAAAAAAACTAACAAATCTAGCTCTTTTTGTTAGAGTACAAAAGTGTTTAGGTGTGTACGTAAGTGTTTCCGTAGAAAAAGAATCGAATTTGCGGCGGAAATATTTACTTAGGTAGGTATGTAATACGCCTCATGCAGATCGACACAATTTTTTATTGAAGTGGACTCGGCTAAAGAACTAGGCGCAACAGCTGTCGAGCATAAAACTGTTAAAAGCCGTCAATAAAGTTTATGTCATCAGGGAGTGCATTTCATTCTCCATAAGAGTGGAGCTCGTCAAAGCTGACATTAAGTAATTATGCATATTTCCGACATTCAGCGAGCTTAAATGACTGACTCTGATGAAATCAGATCAAGCATGTATTACAGCGACATACATTTTAATACGACATATTGTTCGCCACAAACGTTTTCCATTTACTAGAATGTTTATTTTCTTGTCTCATCACCATGCAATAATGTCTGTTCTTGTCTGGTCCGGTCGGGATTTGAATTTATTTTTGCTTTATGTCACAAAACTTCACAAAAGTGGAAAGCTTTTTGCAGAATTTTTTTATTAATGTCATACTTAATGCTAGTGTGATGTTATGCTAGCTCGATTACCTTCACGATCAAAAGGTCTAAGTTGTAGCAAAATATAATACAATCGTGCATTAATTTACCGTTTGTAAACTCTAATGACAGGCATACAACACTATTTTGACCGCGAATTTGCCCGAGTGAAATTCTGGTCAGAAATGGAATGGAGTCTGATTACTTAGTAGTTATGGTATTGTTTTTATTTTATTCAGGCTGAAGCAATTTATGACACACTTTTATATTTTTAAAATAATTCTTTCAAACTGCGAAAGCTTGTTACTCGGGTCAAGGAGCTTACTATCATCGTTTAAAGCAGTATTATTTTAATATTGTTGACGCTCTTGTGTTAGAATTATAATACTTAGATATTAATTAGGGACGTCAAGGTATCTACGTCATAAATAAAACGTAAAAATAATACTTATATAAGCGATGAGCCCCCAGCTGATTTGGCGTCATGCTAACAAACAATCAAATACAATATCAAATATTCATACACCATTTATTGGTAAAATGTATACTTAAGGCTCTCAAACTGTAATTATGATAATTTTATATATGACCTGCATTCTCATGAGCAATTTATTATTTAAAGTCAAAGTTTATTTATTTAATTTAGGTAAGTACACTGTACACTTATTGACGTCCAATTCAAAACTTATAAAATATGATGTTGATAATCAGTTACGGTATCAATCAATCAATCAAACATTTATTCAATTTAGGTACACATATTGACGTCAATTACTTACATATAAAACATGATGGTGATAATTAGTTACGGTATCTTAAAACAAAAGCTACGATTTATTCATTTATAAACAACTAGCTGATGCCCGTGACTTCGTCCACGTGGTTTAAGTTTTTTTATTCCCGCGGGAACTCCTTAATTTTCCGGGATAAAAAGTAGCCTATGTCACTCTCCAGATCCTCAACTATACCCACGCCAAAAATCACGTCGATCCGTTTCTCCGTTGCGGCGTGATTGAAGGACAAACCAACAAACCAATAAACCAACAAACAAACACACTTTCGCATTTATAATATTAGTATGATAGTATGAAGTATGATGATTACAATTTCATAACACAGTTATAGGATATTAAGAGATATCTGTGTCTTATCATTTAATTTATAGCTATTGATAAAATTATAAGTTTTAGCGCGAATTGGGCTTCTGGTAAATTTAATTCCATGATGGATCGCTTTTTGTTGCGAATTTAGAGGGGAGTGTTATTAAATTGTGTTACATATGTTACCGTAAGATTGCAAAAACCGTTAGATTGTAATCTAACTGGCGAAATTGTAAACTGTCGACAGATTGTATACCGTTCAATGTTCTGACTGTCAATTTTTGAAATATTTATTGTATTTACGTTTTCTTGTCTTTTTCTTGTAGGTTAGGTTAGGGTTCGACATAAATAATCAGGTAGTGCCCTGCACTTAGGTTTTATCGGGTTAATATACCCAACAGATTACAATCTACAGAAAAATAATGCGTTAAATTGTAATCTGTCGACAGCTTACAATTTCGCTAGTTAGATTTCAATCCAACGGTTTTTGCAATCTTACGGTGACATATATGTATACCTACTGTGCGTACTTGTATTTATATTTTTGATGAAATTATAGCCATCCATCTTGGCCTTAACGATAAAATAAATTAGTTATGAGGTAGGTAGGTAAACTATAAGTTCGCGTGCGAGTTGAATGCAGCAGGGCTACCGGCTAAAACTGACAGCTACAGTGTAACGATCGCAATCACCTCTGATTGGATAACAGATTGGAATACTCTTCCACTATTGGACAAAATCCATTGACGCAGCAATAATATCATAAATTCAGCCAATCACAACAATTGATACTGTAACAATGATTGATGCAGAAGTTACGCGGTCGCCCTGCTGAGTAAATGTAGGTATTTGTGTCACCAATCACCTATCTGTGCAATCACCATACATTTACTCTGCGCGAACGGTAAGTGTTCAAAAAGACTTTGACTGCGGTTTCGTCGATTAAATACCTACGGACGCCTAAAGTCTAGAATCTATCGGAAATCTGGTTTGAATTACTTACCTACTAACCTTAAAACCCCATAGTAAAGAATGCCTACTAATTATCTTTAAAACGAGAGTGTCATATGACACTCAGGCAAAAACATCCTAATTAGACCATTGTATTTTAAGCTGCGAAATTATGTTAATATAAAGCATAGCGATAAAATTGCTGTACAAAGTCAAAATATTAACTTTATGATTTTCCTAGGGATTTTTGAGTGAAAATCATAACGTTGCAGGTTGCAACGGAGAAATCACAGATCACGTTGTTTCCGTGATCTGTGGGAGAAATCGTCAAGAGGTCTCATTACATGTCGAATTCAGCAATAATAATGATGCTCTAGATATTTAAAATTGCTAGGCATTTCAAAAAATTGGGCCCCGTCTTGAAACTCGCATAGGATTACCGATAGGTATTCCGAGTAAGTAACGACCCTCAGAGCGAGTGCAATTTAAGAAAATATCGGGGAAATCACTTTGGAACGGCTTTAAAATGTTTTACTACCGTTGTACTCTATTGTTCAATGGGACACGCTTCGGGAACATTTTGCTGGAAAGCTTTTCATCATCTGTATCGAGGTTTGAATGAAACGTGGTAGATAGACGATTTCATCTCGGCGTTTAAGCACTATCCCGGTATTTAAACTTACCACACTCTGTTTTATATTTTGATTTCGACAGACTCTGTTTTATTTTGATTTCGAATTCGAGATACCATCATGACAAACCGATCATTTTTGGTTATTTATTTGTTTATAATCCATACTTATATCCATCCATATCCATATCCATATCCATACTTATATTATAAATGCCAAAGTGTGTCTGTCTGTCTATCTGTCTGTCTGTCTGCTACGCATTCACGGTCCATCTGTTCTTCCGATTTGGATGAAATTCGGTATAGTGGTAGGTTACATCCCGGGGAAGGACATAGGCTCCATTTTATCCCAAAAATTAAACCTGGCCGAAATCACGGGTATCATTTAATCATCTATATATATGAAAGTGAAATACCTACCACTCATTCACTCACTCACTGACTATAATCACGATTCCTATCTCAGAAACTATAAAGTATACAAACTTGAAATTTGGAAGGTTGATTACTTCTATAGTGTATCAGCTAACAAACGGTTTTGAGAAAGCCCCTCCCTTTTCCCCTGAAGGGGGAATGGGGGTTGGAAGTTTGTATGAAAGTCCTATATTTTCGAAGTTAGGGGGTGAAATAGGAGTTGGGAGCTTGCATGAAGGTTCTTAGTTTTTGAAGTCGCGGGCATCTCCAAGTAGATAATGTAATAAAATAAACCCTCTTAGGTAATAACTGAGTAGTACCTAGCCGTAGTTATAGAAGGTATTCTCGCTTTATAAAATCGAATGGAAAAGGTAAAAGTTTAATCGATTCGATCGAGCCCCGACTTTCGCCGGAGATTTGCATTCAATGAATGTAATTGAATCCGGCACTATAAAGTTTATCGAGACTATAATAGAAGACCTTAAAAGCTATTGCTTAAATTTTGCTTTAATGAAATGAAAATGTATCCAGAATTGAGAATACCTCCAAAAGTATTTTATTTTGTAGACTAGTGCTTTCGTCCTTTTGAAAGAGTTTTTTTTAACTTCATTGGAAAAAGTATATCATCTACTTGTATCTAATAGACTAGTGTTTTCGTCTTTTTGAAAGAGTTTTTTAATTCCATTGGAAAAAGTATATCATCTACTTATACCTAAGCATACAACAAGATGAAGTCCGGAGTTTTGTTTGCGTCGATCAATTTTTATACCCACGGGAACGGATAAAAATGCCTAAGTATCAAGTATGTCCTACCTTGGGATGCAATCTATCTCTGTAAGAAATTTCATCTAAATCGGTTAAAAGGTTGGGCCATGAAAGCGAGGCAGACGGACAGACTTACTTTAGCATTAGCATTAAATATTGTTATGGAATTACGGATATGTTTGGCTAGGCATTGATAGAGATCTAATTTCTAGCCGAAATACTTGATCGGGTATTTTAAAAACTCTGTGTATGAGCACCTACTTTTACTACCTAACTATGATATTTATAGAACATCATTGATTAATGATTACTTCGCAATAACTTGAAATAAGTGACCGACCTAACTTCGACGTGACATGTATGATGCGTGTAGGTATGTGATGATTTGTATATTGAATTTTCTTAATATTTTTTTCCGTAAGAACCTTCTCCTAATAATAACAAATACAACAAAAAAAGAATTAGTGAAATCGGTCCAGCCATTCACGCGTGATGCCGTGACCAAGGAAAACGGGTTTCATTTTTATATATACCTATAGACTAGCTGACCCGGCGAACTTCGTACCGCCTTAGTATGCAAAATTAAATGTATATTTTTCAATATTTCTGAGAGATTTTCTTAATATTTTTTTCCGTAAGAACCTTCTCCTAATAATAACAAATACAACAAAAAAAGAATTAGTGAAATCGGTCCAGCCATTCACGCGTGATGCCGTGACCAAGGAAAACGGGTTTCATTTTTATATATATAGATAAAAAACCACACCTTGTCAACAAATCAAATCATCAAATGTGTCATTTATTTATTTTACTTTTTTAAGAAAACTCTTATTTAAGTTCTTTTTTTTTATCCACTACAAGTTAGCCGTTTACAAGTTCAAGTTGGATAGGAATGTAATGAGGATATTCGTTATTACGAAAATTCAATTTACGCAGCGATCTATAGATAGGTAGCTTCCTACTGTAACTATACGTATCTTACTATTCAGGGGAAAATAATTTAGTAATAAAAAAAAAAAAAAAAAAAAAAAAAAAAAAAAAAAAAAAAAAAAAAATTAAAATATATTATAATGATAAAATAATAGTAAAATAATATTAAAACAATAATACAATAATAGTACATACTATATATATGTACATAGTATATATGATCTAATCGAGGGTGCATGGAAGCTTACTAATGAGCTTCCCGGCGTCCGGTCCACTCGGTGGGACGAGCACTAGATGATTCTCAGCCGTTTGGGCACTGATTCACACGCATGTTGTGCCAATATTGTATTGCGTACAAGCTAGTTGTTGGATGCCATCTGGTAAGGGAGCCTTAGTACTTGTACTTCGTGAACCTGGCTGGATGGCGTCCTACGATATTCAATCTACCTATGGTGGATTAATAACATATATAAATATAGCATTTTACATATATACCCATAACATACAATTATCATTGCAGGTTGAGTTGGGCCTGTAGAATATATCACTCGCTTCGGCGATGCATCGGCACGGCTGGTTCTGTCTTGATGTTTACCTCGGTAGGACGTCAAGATGGGATAGGTTGTTGTTGAACCAGAGAGCTTGCTTTCTGTGCTTAGTACACTTCGTGTACATTTCTATGTTCTACAGTACGTCTGATTTTACCATGCGATTTTATTGTAACAACATACCTATTATATGAAATTACGATGTTTGCTATGGTCGAACGATAACTAACTATTATATAAAATTACTACGATGTTCGCTATGATCGAACGATAACTAATCATGGTTGATAGGACTCTGTTTACTATTACCAATATCAAACTTACTTCCAAACAATGTTCTACTACCCATGATGGTTGCGCGCTATATTTGACTAATATACTATAACTGAAGGTTGCATCACGCCTGTGGATTCTGTTTCGTTGCGGCGAACATCCCTGCAGTGCGCCTGGTGTATCCTTGAAACCTATTACAGGTATATGTGGGATTACACCACTTTAAAAATGTAATTATCCAGCTTTATGCTGACATAAGTGGAACGCACCACTCTAAAGTACACTCGAGTACGTTGCGCCATTTCGCGGTTGATGCCTAGTGGTTGGGGGGGGAGGCTTGTTGGCTTTTGGTATTTTATGAGGCTTATTGGCCCATGTTCTCATGTATCGATATGTCTTTTGGAATACCAAGAGTGGGAAGAAGACTACCGTTGATGGCGGGGCGGAGCCAGTCAACCATCATATATTTTGTTAGTTAAAGTATATGATGCCAAACAAAGCACCTTCCTTTATAAAAGGAAGATGCTTGCCACTAGGGATAATTAGCTTCACCACTGTGTGACCTTATGGAATCTTATGGAACAACTTAAATGTATGTTACATAAGATAGAAATCGAAACTCTGAGTGACTATCCATATATAAGGTCAACTCTCTTGATTTTAAATATATTTCGCATAGAAATATAATATGATTGATCCTATACATAAGACTGACTTATTGTGTATGTTAAGAGGCAAACATAAATCTGGCTTGCTGTGTATGTTAATAGGCAAAACATTAAAACGAACAAAGCGCAGTATACTTGAACAGGATCGCATAGCAAAAATACACCTCTAAAAGTGTGTCATGGTTGTATACTATTTAGATACTCGAACACGTTAAATATAAAACTCTCATATAAAACGTGTGTCATAGTTGTATACTAGTTCTATACTCGATCACGTAACAAAGCACTTGCCTTCACTTTGTTGATTTATACTTGATCATTTTTACAACTTTTCTATAACTCGAACGCGTAACTTAAGCCAGTCTTATGTAAACTAAATTCATTGAAATCGGTTCTTAAACTAGTCGTTGGGTTGATTGAATTCGAAGCTTCTGAAACTCTAAAAGATCTTGGATTATTATGGACGCAACGATGATGAGGGTTTTACTGCTAGATGATTCATGAGCCATTACAAAGAAACATTGAGTTTTATTAGTAGAGAAAGGTATAGATGCTTAGGGACCCCGTCAGGTTAGTTACAATATGGTGCCGTGACCAGGATACTTGGTTCAAGGCAAGTTATCTCATGGGTCCCGGTTAAAGTAAATTAGATAGGCTAACTAAAGTAGGCGAAAGCCTACAATATGTTGACCGTGAAATGGAAAGAGTCAGAGGAAGCTTTCGAGTTCAAAAAGACCTAACGACTGGTTGACGGGAGATTGTATAGAAGGTGATATGAAGCAACACGAGATAAAGGACGTGCAAATGTCTTATGGACAGGGGGTTGTGTGATGTTGTATGGAAAGTGGAAGAAGTAACAAGAGTTAGAGGATGTGTAAACGTCTTATGGACCGGGGGTTGTGGTGTCTATGTGTGAGAGTTTGTCTTATTATTGGGAGAGTGTGCTGTTAAGCGTTGAAAAATAATTAGAGTGAATGAAGTGTAATATAGAAAAATGTAAGTTTTATGAGTAAAGCTTTGGAGGGCTGAATTGAACTGAAGAGTTATAGAACAAGAATTCTTTGTAGTAATTAGTTGTCTAAATAAATTTGGAACTTATTTACGACGATCAAAGGTAGTTATAAAAACAGATCATAAAGGTTATTATTTGTAAAACATGGAAATTGTTTAATAGTAAAGTCACACGTTGGCTGTTTTATTTAGAACAAATTAATTTGAAATAGAACATTATCAGGCAAGGATAATTTGTTTGCTGATATCTTATCCAGGTATCCGGCCGATAGTTATAAAATTCAAAAAGGAAATTCTATTATGCCTGGAAGTTACTATTTATGTAAAGTGAATAACATGCTTAATTCAAAGATTAAGACTTTACCTCAATTGCATAAAAAAAAAAAAAAAAGAGATATAGGAATACAAAAGTATTAGTGGATATAGTGTGCTCATTATAAAAATAGAAATATATAGTGTCATTGTGTAAAATAGAACTAACCAAGGAGATATAGTTTATTTGCCAAATTGTTTACAAGGAGAAGTTGTTAGAAAGAAAGAAAGAGCGGTTATTTGTTACTGCAATATAATAATTATAGTAGAAAGGAATGTGACAGAAATACGAGTTATAATTACGTTCCAAAAATGGACTACATTCAGCATTTTATTGAGACTCTGGTACGAGCACAGGCACAACGGTGGTCTTCCGGGGATCCACAGTTTCGCATGAATTATAGTAGAAATAAAATTATTTACGAAGAGAAGTTAGGAAATTCAAGATCGGTTAGAGTAGCGTATCGAGATTAAACAAGCTGTTGAACAAATTCATATAGCAATGGGTCATAGCATCATCAGTGGCCGATTCCATACTATATACATTGTGAGTAGACGGGTAAGAAGAATGCTGTACAGAATCACAGAAATATAATTTGAGTTACAATCACGTTAATTTTTACTTCCAACTAGCACTCCACCGAACACGTAGTTTAAATCGCGTGATGCAAATGGATTTCTTCGCGATTCACCACGCGCGAGTCGCTAGCGCTCGGAATTCTTCCGGAGTGTCAAAAAGCGTGAGTTGTCAAATTCCACAGAATAAAGACGAATGTCGGATGCGCTCCGTGTCGTTCTAAAAATATCGACGCGTCGTAAGATATAAAGTTTGGGAAATTTAAAGGCTATTATTAGGAATTGGCGTATTTGTAAACTCGCTAAAAAACGATAATGTAATAAAGTAAATAGGACTTTGTGAATTTTAATAAAAGATGACGTAGGTGAATTTGTTATGGCTGACTTATATGGAACATTATTAGTAGGACTATTCAGATATACATACATTCTAGGAGTATAAGATTTTTTTTAGTAAATTTATAAAATTATATGCATTATGAAAAGCTACGGGTTAGTTTTGTTTAATAAAACTGAAGCATTTTAATAATTAAAATAAAAGGTGAGACTTATAATGGTTCTCAATTCATTAGTAGGGCATTTAAGGAAGGTCTTGAGTCGTCTTGGAATTAAGACGATACACATTATAGTGAGGAATCCACGGTTTAACGCCAGTGAACGAGATAATAAAGAATTAGGAAGATAGATTGTTTAAAACTTATTGTCATAAAAAGCATAACATTTGAGTAGGGATTTATCCAAGATAAAAGAATTATATAATAATACGTTACATGATAGGATACACCAAATGAAGTTTTAAACTGGAAAAGTACAAGATTAACAATTTACAGTTAGGTTACAAGTTAGGTTAAATTCAAAATAAGTAAGTCACTTGAGGAACGAGAAATATATTAAACATCGTAAAATTAATTGAATTCCAAGTAGATTTAGTGAAAATTGGAAGAATATGAATAATTCTAAGGAGCAAAAGTGTATATTTTAGGAAGGTAAATGTACGCACATTGGAATAAGTTGTAAGTTGAAAGAGGAAATAAATGGAGATATTGAGAGAAAGACGAAGTAAAAGATGGAGTATGTAGGGGGAGTACAAGTGAAGATGTTTAGCAAGGTATTTTACATGCATATTGGAATTAATTGTAATTGGAAGAGGTAATAAGAGTAAGTAAAAGATGGAGTGTTGTGAAGAAGAACAAAAGCGAGGGTGTAAGCATATGCTCAGGTCTGCTTAATGTAAGAAGGAGCGAGTTCTAGTCATAAAATCATATCATCGAAGGGTGGTCGATGATCGTCAAATGGTTAGGATACTATGTAGTGGTATTTTGCTACTTATATATATTAGGGAAAAGGCAATATAATTAGGAATAGAATAGTTAGTAGGGCTCAACATATGAGATAGGGGATTATCAAGTTTGAGAAGTGTAGAGAATGTGTCATGTTTGACAACAAAAAGCTGTAATTACGTCATAAAATCATAAAATCGGGGGGTTGCCGATGGTTGTCTAATAAAAACACTTATGAAGATGTCATGATTAAAAGAAATAAGAAAATAGTCAAGAATACTGATTTTATGCTTTGTATTATTTTTTATGATGTATGTGTGCATAAAAGTATGGATGGGAAGAGCAAAATGAAAGAATTGAAGGAAGGTTAGGGTAAGTAGTAGCTATGCTACAAAAGCTATTGATGTGGTTTTGACACGTGTCATCAACGAAAATTAATAGGTAATGGTTTGAATACGTGAATTGTAGAAGGAAGAATAGGAAATAACGTAGTCATGATAATTATGGGTTATAAAGATGAAGATAGGATTAGATAAGATTAAAGCTGTTATGAAATTGTAGACGCTGGGGGTTGCCATGTTTGTACGTATAAAATATTACAAAGAGTTCTTACTAAAGTAAATTCTGTTCTGCATGCTGCATAGAACAACTATTTGCACGCATCACAGAATTTAGGGGGTTGAATGTAACTATACGTATCTTACTATTCAGGGGAAAATAATTTAGTAATAAAAAAAAAAAAAAAAAAAAAAAAAAAAAAAAAAAAAATTAAAATATATTATAATGATAAAATAATAGTAAAATAATATTAAAACAATAATACAATAATAGTACATACTATATATATGTACATAGTATATATGATCTAATCGAGGGTGCATGGAAGCTTACTAATGAGCTTCCCGGCGTCCGGTCCACTCGGTGGGACGAGCACTAGATGATTCTCAGCCGTTTGGGCACTGATTCACACGCATGTTGTGCCAATATTGTATTGCGTACAAGCTAGTTGTTGGATGCCATCTGGTAAGGGAGCCTTAGTACTTGTACTTCGTGAACCTGGCTGGATGGCGTCCTACGATATTCAATCTACCTATGGTGGATTAATAACATATATAAATATAGCATTTTACATATATACCCATAACATACAATTATCATTGCAGGTTGAGTTGGGCCTGTAGAATATATCACTCGCTTCGGCGATGCATCGGCACGGCTGGTTCTGTCTTGATGTTTACCTCGGTAGGACGTCAAGATGGGATAGGTTGTTGTTGAACCAGAGAGCTTGCTTTCTGTGCTTAGTACACTTCGTGTACATTTCTATGTTCTACAGTACGTCTGATTTTACCATGCGATTTTATTGTAACAACATACCTATTATATGAAATTACGATGTTTGCTATGGTCGAACGATAACTAACTATTATATAAAATTACTACGATGTTCGCTATGATCGAACGATAACTAATCATGGTTGATAGGACTCTGTTTACTATTACCAATATCAAACTTACTTCCAAACAATGTTCTACTACCCATGATGGTTGCGCGCTATATTTGACTAATATACTATAACTGAAGGTTGCATCACGCCTGTGGATTCTGTTTCGTTGCGGCGAACATCCCTGCAGTGCGCCTGGTGTATCCTTGAAACCTATTACAGGTATATGTGGGATTACACCACTTTAAAAATGTAATTATCCAGCTTTATGCTGACATAAGTGGAACGCACCACTCTAAAGTACACTCGAGTACGTTGCGCCATTTCGCGGTTGATGCCTAGTGGTTGGGGGGGGAGGCTTGTTGGCTTTTGGTATTTTATGAGGCTTATTGGCCCATGTTCTCATGTATCGATATGTCTTTTGGAATACCAAGAGTGGGAAGAAGACTACCGTTGATGGCGGGGCGGAGCCAGTCAACCATCATATATTTTGTTAGTTAAAGTATATGATGCCAAACAAAGCACCTTCCTTTATAAAAGGAAGATGCTTGCCACTAGGGATAATTAGCTTCACCACTGTGTGACCTTATGGAATCTTATGGAACAACTTAAATGTATGTTACATAAGATAGAAATCGAAACTCTGAGTGACTATCCATATATAAGGTCAACTCTCTTGATTTTAAATATATTTCGCATAGAAATATAATATGATTGATCCTATACATAAGACTGACTTATTGTGTATGTTAAGAGGCAAACATAAATCTGGCTTGCTGTGTATGTTAATAGGCAAAACATTAAAACGAACAAAGCGCAGTATACTTGAACAGGATCGCATAGCAAAAATACACCTCTAAAAGTGTGTCATGGTTGTATACTATTTAGATACTCGAACACGTTAAATATAAAACTCTCATATAAAACGTGTGTCATAGTTGTATACTAGTTCTATACTCGATCACGTAACAAAGCACTTGCCTTCACTTTGTTGATTTATACTTGATCATTTTTACAACTTTTCTATAACTCGAACGCGTAACTTAAGCCAGTCTTATGTAAACTAAATTCATTGAAATCGGTTCTTAAACTAGTCGTTGGGTTGATTGAATTCGAAGCTTCTGAAACTCTAAAAGATCTTGGATTATTATGGACGCAACGATGATGAGGGTTTTACTGCTAGATGATTCATGAGCCATTACAAAGAAACATTGAGTTTTATTAGTAGAGAAAGGTATAGATGCTTAGGGACCCCGTCAGGTTAGTTACACTACTGAATTTTAGTAGTTAGTAGTTGGGTCTCATAATTATACCTGTTAATTTATCCTTTATTCCGATTGTTGTATAATGTCTCAGGACAAACAATATTGCAAGACAAGTTAGTGTCGCATTTGTTGAAATACCTACTCGGCGCAACTTCGAAATCCTCAGAAGTTCAAGCCACTCCTCAAGCTTATTGCTATTTGTGTTGCTAAAACTCAAATTGTGGTTTCAAACAAACTTGTTATGAATTTAAATATTCAGAGCGTCTGTACTGTGACTTTTGTTTTAAGATAATTAATTAATCAAACAACATTTATACTAATATCCATACTAATGTTAGTGTGTCCGTCAGTCACCCTGCTACGCTTTCACGGCCCATCTTTACCATCGATTTTGATGAAAGGATTGCGTGGCAGTTGGAATAAAAATTATTTCCAAAAAACTGACTTCCAACGCTATACTGTAAAGTAAAAAAATATTTTTCGTTCTACCCACTATGTTGAAGTCGGGCGAGCCTCATTCGTCAACTTTGCTTATCCTTGATATACCCGCCGAATTGAGAACCTCCTCCTTTATTGGAAATCGGTTAATAAATAATATGCGCAGACTCGATGTTAAAATGGCATGTATTTACAAATTAATCCTAACCCTATATACTAAGAAATTAGGTCCATTGGAGTGGGGGAAAACCTTATAATGGAGAAGTTTCATAATGTTGTAAATATCATATTTAACACAATTGAAGTAAAATATAACTAATAAATCAGTGTTTTTTTTTTGATCCAGCAATGAATGACTGAGAAATGACGATTTAAAAGTTTAATTATTTAATGTATTACGATTGCTGTATCTTACTCGAGTGAGAAATTTTGTGAGTGAGTTTTAATACCTAGCCGAGATTAATACTTCAAAATTATCTCCACACACAAATTAAGTGCTTTTAATTCAATTAAGTCACGTTTTAGTCCATTTATTTCTTTTATTCGGCTTTATAAAGTCGGTTGATAGGGAATTATGACGTCACGTGTCCCGTCTTGCAAGCGCAACTTTAAAGTTCCATAACTTTTTTTGTTGAGATATTTCAATGATTCTTTCATATTTTTGTTTTATTTTGTATTATTTTTCATAATTGAAAAAATGGTAAACTTCTCCATTATCATGGAGTGCTAACTAAAATACTTAATGCTTATTTATACGACGTGACAAACGCATAGGGGAGGACATAGGCCACTTTTTATCCCGGAAAATTAAGGAAAAAAACGAATAAATAAATTAAAAAATTAATTAATTAATTAAAAATAAAATAGCTTTTTTTTATTCGTTACTTGAAATAACATTTTCATCCTACATTGCATTTTACATTTACATTTCAAAGTCAATACCTAAACATGCAGTTTAGGTTTCGACCATGAAGCAACCATATAGTAAAGAATAAAATTAATTAGTGGTAATATTAGCTATCATCATAAAGCCATCGTGGCTTTCTTTTATTGCATTGCACAGCTGTCAAATAAAGCTTAGTACCTAGACTATATAAATGAGCTACCTATGCTCCCTTCTCAGAATTTTAATTTGAGGCACGAAACCTTGATCCTAGTTGCCTTTATGTTTTCCGAAGCGTAGCAAATAGTGGACTCTACGTTAGGGTTAAGTGGGTCCGCACTTAAAAAGACATCAAGGGTACAGAAATGGCATTATATCTTCCTGATGGCCCTCAGGAATTACGGCCAGCGATGTTGGCCGCTTCGGGTCAACTCGTCGATCTCTAGCCGCACGGAGATTTGATAGTAATATCGTTCACTCTGGTACCTAATATGTATTCCAGCCACTTGTGCCACTCGTAATGGCATCTATCAAACCTTTTGCAACACTTTATTTAACTGACAGTGGCCAATTCTGTTTAACACAATTTCTAAACTGAAATGTTAAATGACAGCTAAAAATCTAATGCTGCCCCTTTCCGCTGGAAGTATTCTATAAGGGATAGCAATAAAAATAGAGCTGTCATTTAGTTTAGTTTAAAGACTGTGTGCAACAGAATTATTTCTGAAGGAACTAGAAGTTTAGTTCGCTATAATCCACGACAATATTTAAATCTACCTACCTATGTGGTAGAATGTGGTACAGCATCCTTTGTAAATCAATCTACCACATAAATTTACCTATTGACGCGTATTTTATAGCGAATTAAACTTCTAGTTCATTCATTATCATGGACTTCCGAAAAGCAATGCCTGCTTCTATCCAGGAATTATTTATTTATTTATGGTTTAAATAGTTCACAAAACAGGTAATAAGTACCAGATTTCAGGTAAGTATAAAATGATAGATAGGGTCGGTTCTAAGTTAAAACCCAAAACATGTGCACACAATACAATACACAAAATACCTTTAAATAGAAATTAATAGTGAATGAATGTTACAAATACAAATCACATTAAATCACATATCAGCCATGCTAAGGAGGCATGGCTGTTATATCCATTAAACAGAGTATCATATAAAACATGGTGTAGTAACGATCACCGCTTAGTAATAGCCTATAGTGGTTTAGACACTCGACTTGCGGGGTCATGGGTTTGATCCTCGGGCATGCACCTCTAACATTTCGGAGCTATGAGTATTTTAATAAATTTAATGACTTTTGCTTCGAACGGTAAAGGAAAACCTGCACGCTCGAGAGTTATTCATAAAATTATCGAAGGCGTTTCAAGTCTGCAAATCCGCAATAGGGATGATGCCTATATCTAAAATTAATTATTTCTGACTGATTATTAATAGAGGGTCTTCCAAAATACCTAAAATTCACATCCTGGGTTAGTTTTAAGTTTGATAACCGTTTTAAAATATAGAATATAGATTAAAGAAATTGCGTGTGTGCAAGTGCGTTGAAATTTGATGACGTCACTATTGTGAATTTCATACAACTTCCATACTAGAAGCGCGTTTTTATGTTTGATAAAGAGTTGTTGATTTGATTGACCTGGCATCATCCCTATTGCGCAGCGTGGTGGCCTTCTCATTGCGAGAGGAAACCCATGCTCTGTAATGAGCCGGCTATGGATTGCAAAGATGATGATGTAGTAACGTTGCCAGTAGAAATTAGAGTAAGCACTAAGCAATAAGCATAACAATTTTGCTTCAGTCGCGTTTACAGTAGCAACCATACAACAATATTACTCGTAGCAACATTTATCATGCGACATGCGTTATATTTCTCCAATCCACATTAAAGTCAAATATACCTCTCCTCCTAGCACATAATTCTAAAGGAAGCTAAAAGAGCATCCCATCAAAAATTTTATTCATTCAAGAATAATAGGTTATGGGCCCAGTAAAGCCTGTAATTAAATAAATTTTACTAATTGGAATATGTTATGCTCCCAAGACAGATCACCAGCGCGATGTAATATAAAATAGCCCCATCTATGGGGCACGCCTGAAAACAATTTCTCATCGTCTGATCTGAAGTAAGTAAGTACGTCAAAGACAAATTTTCTTGTGTCTAAAATATAGGTTGAAGTTAAAATCAAATTAATAATTAATAATAACTAGCCAAATAGTAGGTTTAAACTATTTTTTTAATGCAAGTAAATTAAGATCGTCCTTTGTAATCTAACATTTTTGACATGCACCGTCTTTTTTCAAGAAAACACATTGTTTTTATATATTGCTGACTACATTATAATATTACTAGCTGATGTCCGCGACTTCGTCCGCGTGGTTTATAAGTATTTTTTTATTCCCACGGGAACTTCTTAATTTTCCGAGATAAAAAGTAGCCTATGCCACTCTCCAGGTCCTCAACTATACCCATGCTAAAAATCACGTCGATCCGTTGCTCCGCTGTGGCGTGATTGAAGGACAAACCAAGAAACAAACACATTTTCGCATTTATAATTTATGTATGAACTATGATTCGGACTTTGCCAAAACAAAATATTTTTAAAATAAACAGTTTAGTGATGATGTGATCCTATGCCAAATATAAGTACCCACCAAAATCAAAATCTCTTTAAAAAGGTCATTTAAAAATTGCTCGATAGTTGATGCACCTATATTATTATTATACGAGCGTTTAAACAAAAATAAGTTAAGTTGTTCGAAGAATATTTCTCTTTAAATTAATGACAAATTATAAATGACTTATTTATTTCACCTATGACAACTGGCGTCACTCATGACAAGTCAAGACTCAAGACCCTATCACCGGTTCGGAAAGGTGTTCTACTGAGAAGAGTAGGTAGATACCTACTTACTAACATCAAAGTGTCGCTGAGAGTTGAGACACTGTTGAGTAATATTTGCGAAGGAGGAAACTTTCTCGAGACAGTGCCAATCCGCCGGTTCGAAATGTATAATTCATCGATTCATCGGTTCCTATTCTTCGTCGAGCATTTTTAAAGTTCCTGACATTGTTGCGATTTATTGACGAATGCATTTTCATAAACTTGGGAAAATACACAAAATGTAGGTATACGATTCACGAATGTAGACGCATAATATCATATTCCAACGCCCTTCACTTATGGTCTTTAAAGCAAAACTTTTACGTAAAATAACTTGATATTATATAGCCTATCGGATATAAGGTACGAGTACTTGCTACTATTTTAAATAATATCTTCTATCATTTATCAAACCATTTATAATTAGAGTCAGTAGGTACCTAAGTAGCGTAATCGTTGAGTTTAACGTTTTCACGGCCCATTTGTTTAAACGAGTTGACTAAATTCAGGAAAAGACATCGGGTTACTATTCCGGGATGTATCCCGGAAAATCCAATAGTTTCCACAAGATTTTTCACAAAACCTAAATCCACGCTGACAAAGTCGCAGCCATCTACGTACTATTATACTAATATTATAAATGCGAAAGTGTGTTTGTTTGTTGGTTTTTTGGTTTGTCCTTCAATCACGCCGCAACGGTGCAACGGATCGACGTGATTTTTGGCATGGGTATAGTTGAGGACCTTGAGAGTGACATAAGCTATTTTTATAACGGAAAATTAAGGAGTTCCCGAGAGAATCAAAAAAACTTTAACGAAGAAGTCGCGGGCATCAGCTAGTAATTATTGACCGAGCGAAGCGAAGGTCTCTGAGTCTACTTGAGTGAATTTGCACTTGTCCGTCCGTCCGTCCGTCTGTCAGAGCCTTATAACTTCTGAATTATAATTACTTCAAATTTAAATGTAATAAGTAAACCGATGGCCTCCTGCCGAATATGGTTTGGTATGGTGGAAAAAGTTATAAAAATCTTTATTTCTCTCTCTCTCATAGAAGCGAATGCGAAGTAAAATACTTTTTATAGCGTTACATAGGGTTGTGGTATATCATTTTAAAGATAATCAGGAAAAGAGGCCAAAAATTTTTTTTTTAATTTTTCCCCCTAAATTGACGAAATAGAGGCTTACAAAGTGGAGATATTCTGACGTCCAAAGTTGACCTCAGAACTCTCAATTTTCTGAAAGGCTGAGCCTGAAACTTGATCAATTATTTGAATCATACCCTGTACTTGAACAACAAATACAAATTATTGAATTTTTAATGAGCCTCAGTATTTTAACAGAACTTCACAATGATGTCAATAGAGGGCGCTAATGTTAAAAGTTAAATATTACAAAATATAGTTAAAACTGTAATATGGACAACGCGAGGTCTCAGTTCGAGGCGAACCACTAGTATATAAAGAGAAGATTAATGCAGAATGCAATCCCACATAATGCATAGGCATTTCCCCACTCAGTGATAGGACGTCATTTAACGTGACACCGGCACCGTCTGAATGGAGACCGTCCGTGTTTCCGTTTCAACGGTGAGAGCCAAACAAAGTACAACGGACGCGAGGGAACCGTTTCATTTCCTTTCGCACATATTCAAGAGGTGACGAACAATATCTCAGTAACAATGGCTTCGTAATTTGGTCAAAATGGCGCCCGCGGGAGTTGCGTCAAGTGACTTATTATTGTGGAAAACTGCTGCGGGCAGAAAATCGTTTTTATCCCACTCGGCGCGCTACGCGAACAATGGGATGTGTCGTTGGCAATCAAATGGATAAATCGGCATAACGATGATGCTGATGAGAGAGCATGATATAAAATTTAGACTCACAGAAAAATAGAAAAAATTCACACAACTAAGTGCTATTTAGCTTTTGAATATTAACAGGGTTTGAATTTTTGAAAATGCAACCGCCAAGTTTCTTGCTGATTCATATCAGTAAGAAAAGCAAATTGGAAACTTTTTAAATAACTAGTGGTGGATTCACTTGACTATTCAAAAGCACATGCTCTCTACTCATCTTATTATGTTCTTTCTATAGCAAAATTTTTAACTAACTAAGTAGCTAAACTACTAGATAGTACGCTCTTACACTGGTTTGAAGTGATAAGATGATTAAAAATTTATGATTTTTACAATTTTATTTGAAAACTAAATTGGTTGTGAATGATGGCAGCAGTCTAGTGAAGTTACGAAACATTTTAATGTAATGTAAAGAAATTAATGCATGGATATTTGGCGAACAAACGGAGTTGGAAGGTGCGCAATTCTGGAGGAGCGCCAAAACACTTCGTACATCGTGCTTTAAGAACTGGTTAGTTCCATAGTTCAAAATTGAACCTTTATTAACTTGTAAATATGTCGTAGTGATTAACATTATAATTAATGTAGTTTCTCCTGCAAAACATCTTGTGTATGTGAAACTACAAGATTAAGACGCGGACTGTACCTATTACGTATACAGAGCCACTGTCACGTCATCTTGGATAATTGTGGTGCCGAAAATTTGTATCCGAGTCATTCACATCCGTAATATTTTTTTTAAATAGTTTAGAGCGTTTAAAGTTTTTTTAATCAGTTGAAGTTCTGTTTCATTAGGACTTCATTTGTTTGGTTGATAGGTGATGCTCAACCTTGTTCAAAACATAAACTTACTAGGTGCATGGTGGAAATATGCCCTCTGGTTAGATTCCAAAAGCGCGGAATGCCAAATAATAGAACAACAGGTCAGGCCTGGCTTTCAGTAAATTGAAATGAAATACCCAAATGCCGTCCAGGGGGATATAAACAAGGAACCAATATTAGAATATCTGCCATTCTTCTATAAACAAGAGGACGCATTCTTTTATAACAAGGGCTTTGTTTCGGCTGTTGTTTTCGCGGCAAATAGCGAAAAATTTGGTTTCATTTTCCGCTGTGCACACTTTATGACAATTTGTAAATCTTTACAATTTTCAAGTTGAAAGCAAATTGTATTCATTAAAAACATGTAAATCTTATCCTACTATCCTATTCTGACTAATAATATTATCTAATCTAATCTAGCCTGTACCTACTGTCCCACGACTGAACAAAGGCCTCCCTCCGATTTTTCCACATTTCCCAATATTGTGCTTCGATGGGCCACTCAATTATGAACTTGTCTAATTCATCACGCCATCGTAGCATCGGGCTACCACACTGGCGTTGATCATTTTGGGGGGTCCAGAAGGAAGAAGATTTAGCCCACAAGTCTTCTGGCATACAGCTCACATGACCGGCCCAATCCCACTTAAGAGAAGCTGCTGCAAGGCCAACGTCGGCTATTAGCGTTTTGGATCATAATATGTCCGAGTTTCTTACACGAATAACATTCGAAAATTTGTGATTTGTCAAGTATGGATGCTTAATACTTTTTCACGCAAAAACTACTGAACGAATATTAAAGAACAGGATATAGGGTACATTATAACACATACCTATTCTACTTTTTATCCCGATATTCCCAGAGGATTGAGATCGTCGCGGGCACAGCTTTTAAAATATAAATTTTATAATACGTAATCTTACTTTCTTTTTACATTTTACATGTCCTCACCTAAATGTTTCAACTTAAAAATACTTAAGTAATAATTTCGAGAAAAATATTTTTGATATGCATACGACCATACATCGAGGTAACGACTTAATGTTATTAAAAATGCATTTTAGTTTCCGCAGCACTGAAAATTATGCATTTATCTTTTTGTAAAAAATACTATAAAAATTACACCGTCAAACTCAAAACTAGCCAGACTCTTAAAAACCTTTAAAAACTAAAAGCAAAACCTGCAATTTCTTTTCAACAGCGATTCTTCAACATTGTCCTGTTCAAATGAGTATGGTTTACAAGAACTAAAAAACTGGTCAAGTGCGTGTCAGACTCGTGCAAAAAGGGCTCCGTACCACACAATACTTCTATTATAGTTAGTGACTTAGGAACATATAATTATATGGCTCTAATTTTAGACCTAACGCCTGACAAATAATTCGATACCCTATGAGTCTATTCGGAATACCCTATTCCGAACCCATATTAACGATATTCGGATTTTTTCCTATACCTACCTGTGCTGTGAGACCTTCCTTCTAGCCATATTTTATGATTAGAAGGAAGGTCTCTAGGTCAACGGGAAGTACTCTTTAGGTTTTGATTTATTGGCGAGTGTCGAAAGATACAAAATATGCGGCATAAACAGCCTTAACTTAATTTTATTGTGTTGATTTAGAAGCTTGATCCTATAAGGATTCCTTTTTTCCTATTGAGGTACGGAACCCTAATAAGAAATAAGGATATCTTTCCCATAGCATTGCACTATGTAAAAAGTATATGACTATGTGTAATTTCGTACCAGTAGGGCTTAGTTTACTCTATATCTATTCAGGCTTTAGAGGTTAGTAATGAAAAATTTGATTTCATTTGCACTGTGATATAGATCATAACATATAGATTGATTATATTTTAAACTGTTACTATAAAAGTGCAAGGCAATTCGCGCGTTATTTAATACCGTATGCCTGTAAGTAACTAATTAAATTTACCTACCGTCTCGTTTTTCAGAGCCTTTTGAAAACTAATTGCTTTTAACACGATCCTAAATGAATTTCAAACGCAACTTCTATATATACGGAAGTTTTACCTTGCATTTTATGCACTGTCTTTACGTGTCATATTACATAAAATTATAAAAAGTAACTATATACGTTTAAATCGAGCTATATATAGTATAATTAACATCGAACGACTATGATTTCGTCCTGCAAAATATAATCATACCTACAGTACTAAATTTTAACTTCTTTATGTTTTTCTCTGTAACGACTCCTAAGGGATTCATAATAGCAGCACACTCTACTATTCTTGCAGCTTTGGTGACTCGCATGTGGCGACATATTTTGTCGAATTAATTAACTTTAAAACATACGCGTATTGTGGCTAAATAGTAATAAAGATAATAAAATATAAAAGAAAACAAGCTGCCATAATTTATCTTAATACAATTTTACTGCTCGGTTAAACTCGTAAATCGCAAGTCCGTGCAATTAAGGGCTTATCCCGGATTACGCGAAAGATTGAACTTTCCTCGTTTACCTACTGTTCTTAAAAATGTTTAATTAAAGATAACACCGCCTTAACCTATGATCTAAGCCAAGCCATCTCGAATGTAGGTACCTAATACCTAAGGTATAATGAAGTGTCGGCGAGAGTTGAAGCTGTGATTATCGGCTACTCTAGCTACGACTTCTTACTGCTATACTCTAATAGAGTCGTAGCGAGGCAAGTAGAGGCCCCGTTCGACGAATGGTGGTGAGTAGAGGCGCAATGCGATGAATAGCGGCTAATAGAGGTGCAGTGCGACGAGTGGCGGTGAGTAGAGGGCGCAGTATGACGAGTGGCGGCGAATAGAGGCGCATTGCGACGAGTGCCGGGGCACGGCCGGGGGTGGAGGTGCATTGCGACGAGTGACGACGGGTATAAGCGTAGCGCGACGAGTGTAGGCGTGAACCGAAAAGATTCGCGGCGAAACGCGTGGCCGTTAGTGCCCGGTAGGTATATAGGCGATTTTTCGGTGATTATTTAACAACGCTTTGTCTTGTACCAAGTGCAAAGTGCAAACCACGGTCCGTGGTGCAAACACTACGAGAAAGCGTTCTATCTTTAGTTCTCATTATAAGTAAAAGGTAAATATAGTAGTCTATACTCTATACATATCAATTCTAGGATATTGAAAACAGTAACGTATACGTACGTCCGCTACATGTTTGGGTATTACGAAAGAAACTACCACTGTAGAATAATTTTAGTATGACTAAAAGCGTTCTATATCTTTAGTTTTCAATCTAAGTAGAAGGTTCTAGGATATTGAAAATAGAAAGCCTATATAAGTACGTACGGCTGCTGCATGTCATCCCTTCGCGTATTACAAAAGAAACTACCACTAAAGTTTTCATACGCTTTATACTTTTATGCTCCTTACTACAAAGGAGTATAACAAAAGTAGTTTACGAGAGGACGCTGTTTACACAGGTCCTGTGGATATTGAACCTTTTCCCCCATACTAATATTTGACTTTGATAAAAAATGTGTAATGGGACATCATGAGGGCCAAAGTTTCCAATCTTTGAAGATTACTCGACGGCAAAAAAGTAAACGTTCAGATTTCAGAATATAAACTACTAGATGATGCCCGCGCCTCCGTACGCGTGGTGTAAGGTTTTTGATTCCCGAACTCTTATATTTTCTGGAATAAAGACCTGTGTCCTTCCCCGGGATAATCATACAACCTATCCCTATACCAAATTTCATCAGAATCGTTTGAACAGAATTTTTTTTCGGAACTTTTGAATTTTCCGGGATAATAAGTAGCCTATATGTCCTTCTCCGGGATCCAACCTATCCCTGTATCAAATTTCATCAAAATCTTTCAATATTTTTCAATATTTCTGAGAGATTTTCTTAATATTTTTTTCCGTAAGAACCTTCTCGTAATAATAACAAATACAACAAAAAAAGAATTAGTGAAATCGGTCCAGCCATTCACGCGTGATGCCGTGACCAAGGAAAACGGGTTTCATTTTTATATATATAGAAGAAGAAGATAGAAGATGACTTTTAACTTTGACTTGACACAAGTAGTCATCGATAGACTGTGTACACACATATACACAGCCTATATGTATACACATTAATATGACAAGAGTCAATTACCCCGTTACAGTTGCTCGTCAAAGGCTTCATTAAGCAAATATTTCCCGATATTCAGTAGAGCGCACACGCTCCGAGCGGTAATTTTCATCGACAGAGCGATAAATGCTTGATGTCCGATAAGTACATGATGTTGATGTACAATAGCAGCAAATGATTTAAATAAAAATAACTACAAGATACAAAAACGTTTATCAATACAATTAAGAAGAGAGAGAATAAAATTGTGCTATATTCCACAAAACATACTTCTTTGTACCTACCTAAAACAAATTAGACATACGACTCGTAACTAGAGTTCGTCAAAATTAATTTATCAAAACTAAGTTGTCAAGTAATATTTGTATTAAATTAAATAAAAAACAGTAGGTAACAGTGATAAAAACCTTCAATTCATCAAATAATAGGAACTTGCATAAATTATAGCGAAATGTAACATCAAAAATCCTAGCTGCATAAAAATACACGTCTAACGATATCTCATTAGGGATATAAAGTGGGGAATATCAAAGATACCTTTGCAGCTGCCGTATGTATCTTTGCAACGCGAATATTTATCTCTTTTTATGTAAAGGTAAGCGTACATTATGACGGGCCGCATTGCATTTGCAGCGCAAAATTGTACTTCGCTTATATTAAGAGATAACCCCGATTGGCTTTCGGCTAGCCACAGAAGACCCTCACATCACATCATAAGTAATTAGGTGTATCGAAACAACTTAATAACAAGTATTCTCGCTGAACGCTGAAAAATCTTAAACCTTAATACCCCAGCGGTATCGTCCAGAGGTGTAATCCAGCTGTGATGTCGTTTGTAATATTCCATGGAGTTATCATACATCTCGTCTACATTGATATGACAGATGGCAGCGAGATGAGGCACACGCAACACACGGATGGAAATCCTATGACTTATACTTATTGTGATAGTTAGTATGAATTGTTTATGTAGTGATTTAGCGTAAATTATTGCGCCGACCCTATACGGCCCGTCATAACATAATTTTGTAAAATGCAAATGCACTAGCACCTTCCGAGTTCCGAGACATTTTTATCGCGCAGAGAGAGTTAATAACGTTTTATGTAACATTTAAAACAATTGAAATGCAGAGCGCTAACTACGCTGCTCGCAACTTAACTATATGATGGATGAGGTTTTGTTGTAAATTAAAGTGAAAATTAAATTAAAGTCGAATAAAAGTAGACCACCAGGCGTGAATGAACTACTGTACTGTACTTGCCTACTGTTGCTTTTTTTTTAAATTACAATATAGATAGAATTTGGAACTTCGAATACGATATTTTATGCTATTTAAAATCTCGTGGGCATAATTTCATTTTGCCCAGATCCTCGTATCTCGTAAATTCATAATCCAATATTTTATTTGCTACGCGAATGATTGCTACGAGTACGTTACGTCTACGTTACTACGAGACACTACACGCACAGTGTATGCACTGAACACTTGCACAAAAGTAAAGGAGCCTTTTACTTTTGAAAAGTGGCAGTTTATTAATTTAGTAATGCACTAAGTACTATGATTAATAATAATTAATCGTTTGTGGTTTGGCAACATTAGGTATATTTTACGCTATATATCCATACAGACATACGTTTAGAATCATATTATTAGAATCAAACGTTAAAAAAATAAGTAGGTAGATACGGACTTTAAGTGTTACTAATAAATTGGCCCGACTTTTCAATGTCCTTAATTTCTCGTTTTTCAAACTCTAATCTCTTTTATTCAAGTAGACTTTGACTAAGTGCTTTTGAATCGTCAGTACGCACTTAGATTAATAAACAAATTAAATAGAAACAACGCAAAAAGAATTGAATACTTTCATCTTCTTCTTCTTCTTCTTCTTCTTACTTTGTTTTTGACTTTTATTTAGCTAAGACCAAGACAGACCTTTCATCTATCAATGTCGCTATTTTATAAAAAGTCACTCATCTAAAGATTGATGACATGAAATTTTGCATGTTTTACGATACGCTATTTTCTAAATCCATACTTCCATATTTTATACATTAAAAATGCGAAAGTGCAATTGTCTGTCTGTGCGCTACGCTTTCACGGCCCATCTGTTTAACCTGTTTTGACGAAATTTAGACATAATATACATTTACCCCCGGAAAAGTAAAGAGTTCCCGTAGGAACTAAAAAATCTTAATCCACGCTGATGAAGCCGCGGGCATCATCAAGATTATCATAGATTATTATCTAGGATAGATTATCTAGGATTATCAAGATTTAGTACCATTAATAAAATTTTCTTTTATGGTTTTAAGTCATATACCTATCTATAGGTACCTCATCGTCATCATCATCAGCCGTTGTGCATCCACTGTTAGACATAGGCCTCTTTAAAGTAGCGCCAACACATTTCTTCGGCTTTTCGCATCCAGTCGATGCCAGCCACCCTCCGGATATCATCGCTCCACCTTGCTGGGGGGCGCCCTACGCTCCGTTTACCAAGACGCGGTCTCCACTCGAAGACCTTTCGACTCCAACGTCCATCGGTCCTCCGACACACGTGACCAGCCCACTGCCACTTCAGCGTGCCAGCCCTAAGAGCTATGTCGGTCACTTTAGTTCTTTGGCGAATCACTTCGTTCCGGACTTTATCCCTCAAATAAATTCCGAGCATAGCACAGCACAGCACGCTTTCATAGCACGCTGAGCGACCTGTAGTCGGTGTACTAGTCTCGCTGTCAGTATCCACGTTTCGGCACCGTAGATCATTACTGGTAGGATGCATTGGTCGAAGACCTTAGTCTTCAAGCACTGCGATGGGCGACGTAAAGACTCGACAAAGTTTTCCGAATGCTGCCCAGCCTAGCTGTATTCTCCTATCGATCTCCTTAGAAGCTATTTATACCTGTTATATTTATATTTCCGAGACTGTCATTTTAATAATAGGTATTACCCGGCTGAGTTATAAGTACCTACGGGCAGAGTGAATGACTACAACCATCGATATAATATATGTAGGCACTAGATGGGCCCTTTCATAGAAAAACGCCGGGCGTCCGAGATACGGAACGCGTTCCGCATCTGTCTTTGTTCCCGTCGTAGCGCTGTCACGATCGCTCGTCGTGCGGATAATTTGTTATTAATAAGTTAACATCTAAAGTTTAATTAGTTTGGCACTGTATAATTTTATTTTTAAGGTAAGTGTTTCAATTCACAATTATACATTTCCAAAAAAACGTTATTTAATCTTCCTATAATAATATTTTTATCCATTACGCAATCATTTAATTTCCGCGGCAAACTGTATAATTTTTTTTTTTACTAACTGGCCTTACGGCTATGACCTATATTATCTATGACCGAGTCATACGTTTTCAAGTTTTTATTCAAGATGTTGCAAGCAAGTTCTCGCTTTTCAGACTAGATGGCGTTGATGGCGTTGCTAAAAATACGCCCACATTCTTTGTTTGACAAGGCCCGTCTATGTAAATTGAGGTCGTTGAGTACAACTAAGATTTTTGACAAGCCAAATCAACAGTAGCCCTATTCCGAAAAAGCTACATACATTGCATTAATCATTGTTAAAATTTCACTTGTTGATAGCTGAGCCTAGGTAGGTAGGTAAGCGGCGGGACACAACCCGGGACTCGAACCCGGGACCTCGTCGGCCGAAGTCAAACATGCCACGAGGCAGTCAGTCCCACTCCCTAGTGAGTAGTGATTGATAACTGATAAATTATAAATGATAAATGATTTATTTATTTCACATAGGACAACTTGTGTCACTTATGAAACCTTAAGACTCTACCACCGGTTCGGAAAACTGTTCTACTGAGAAGAGCCGGCAAGAAATTCTGATTGGCTGACACACTCTCACTATTGGCTTTAATGCACATTTAAATAGGCTGCAGCAAGAACGCAATAAAAGCTGACATTGTCGTCGTTGTCGTCGTCAATCGATAGATGTCCACAGCCTGACATAGGTTTCTTGCAATTATTTTGCCTACATGCCGCGTTCTTGCCGCCTGGATCCAGCGGTTCGCTACGACTCGTTTGATATCGTCTGTCCACCGAGTGGGGGGTCTGCCAACGCTGCGCTTTCCAATGGAAGGTCGCCGTTGCTTACTTTCTAGCAACGCGATAATCGCACCACAACCGAGCTAAAGAATAAGGAAGGAAGGAAAGGAGTGTTATACTTAATAATGTTTCCGCCTTTATTCAGAGATAATTGAATAATCCTAGCCCCGATCCATCACTGCCACTGGCTAAGACAAACGCCGTAAAGCGAGCAGGTTGCACGCTGCATGACACGCCATTCTAGTGACGAACTAAATATATAATAAACTAGCAGATGCCCGTGACTTCGTCCGCGTGAAATAAGTTTTTTAAATTCCCACGGGAACTCCTAATTTTTCGGGTTATTATGTGGCCTATGACACTCACAAATAATGTGGCTTTCTATTGGTACCAGAATTTTCTAAATCGGTTCAGTAGATCCAGAGATTTCCCCCTACAACTTCACAAACTTTACCCCTTTATAATATTAGTGTAGATCTATGATAGAGACCCTCCAAGGCATCCTCCATGGTAGGAAAGTTCAACACAGCTACAGTGTAACGACCGCAATCCACTCTGATTGACTGACACTTTCTCACTATTAGCTAAATTACCTCATTGCTCTAAATCAGTACAATCTGCTGTCCGAACACTATGCACGATATGAAATTAACGACCTCCATGGCGCAGTGTTGAGTGCTGTTGTCTTAACGTGCGGAGGTGCCGGGTTCGATCCCCGGCAGTATCAATTTGGGAATTTATAATTTCTGAATCTCTGGTCTGGCCTGGTCGGAGGCTTCGGCAGTGGTTAGTTACCACCCTAGCGGCAAAGACGTGCCGCCAAGCGATTTAGCGTTCCGGTACGATGCCGTGTAGAAACCGATTAGAGGTATGGGTTATAACTGCCATGCCCCTAACAGGTTAGCCCGCTACCATCTTAGACTGCATCATCACTTACCATCAGGTGAGATCGCAGTCAAGGGCTAACTTGTAGTGGAAAAAAAACAAAGTATTGAGGTAATCTAAGGTATTGAGTATTAATTAAGTAATTACTATTTGAGTATTAATTAAATAATTTTTGTCATAATTTATAGTATACTATGTAAGTATGAAGTATAAATACGAAAGTGTGTCTGTCTGTCTGCCCGCTACGCTTTCACTCACGGCCCATATATTCAACCGAAATCGACGAATTGGTATACAGGTTCCGTCCCAGGAAAGGACAGGCTGCTCCTTATCCCGGAGAATCAAAGTGTTCCCACGGGACTTATCAAAACCTAAAACCACACAGACGAAGTCGCGGGCATTTTACCCATACGTAGCAATATAGGTACATTGTGCAACGACATTTTCATCTAAAGCTTAAAACTTTGTACGTACTCGTGTCATACTTACGGTACGCTACTTTAGTTGAAAGGCAGCTCTAGGTACATCTCTTAACTTCTCTAAGTACATGGCTTTATACTGCCTTGCTAAAATTGCCTTTAAAGCTGTCACGGCAATTTTTTCGAACCTTAATACATTTTGACGACCTCCCTCCTATAAGTGAGAAGTCCCGAATTCCATCCCCGGCACGGTCATTTTGGAGATTTATAACTTTTTTCTAGTCCGGTCTGGTGGGCGGTTTCCGTAATGGCTGGTTACCACCCTAAAGCAAAGACGTGCCGCCAAGCGATTTAGCGTTCCGGTAGAATGCCGCGTAGAAATCAGTTTATATATATTTCTAGTAGGTTATTTTGTAAACATTTTAAAAAGTTGTAAAAAGTCTTATAAAGTTGATCTTAACTTAGTTCCATTCAAACTGAAACACGACTTCATAAGACAAAAGTAACCAAAATGGGTCCAAGCAAAGACAAAGCTAGTTAAATATCCAATTCCAAGCTCTCTAAATATTACCAGACTATCAGACCGACGTCGCTAATGGCAAATCAGCAATTTCTGAAGAACCTAAGGCAATTCAGAATAATATTTGTAAAGGTTCTATTGAAATGAACTAAGTATTTCAATAGGTACCTACACAATCCAACGATCTTATTAACTGAAATATCATGAATAGGCAAATTTTAATTGAATCACGTAGCCTGAAAGAAGATGTGAAACACGGTTTCCATTTATGCCGATTTAAAACTCTAGCTACGTCTAGTCTACACAGACTACTAACCGTACCGTACCCGAGGCTTGGTCGCACTGGGGTAACGTAGAAAAAGTCGGGAGCGGTTCGACCCTTGCTTCTCTCCTTGCTCCAAAAGTAAATAAATCCTCATTAAAGAGTGCAGCATACTGTGGCTCGTATTAAAAAACCGACGTCAGTTGAGAACAGGATCTCAAGTATCGGACTTAGGTCTTAAGCATAGATTTTTTCTTGAGTTCCTGTTTTAATGTCAATGTCGGTTTGTTATTACGGGCCTAGGTTTTTTTTATCCACTACAAGTTAGCCCTTGACTGCGATCTCACCTGATGGTAAGTGATGATGCAGTCTGAGATGGTAGCGGGCTAACCTGTTAGGGGCATGGCAGTTATATTTAACCCATACCTCTGATCGGTTTCTACACGGCATTGTACCGGAACGCTAAATCGCTTTGCGACACGTCTTTGCCGGTAGGGTGGTAACTAGCTACAGCCGACGGTATTTATTTTAAGCTAATTTAATCTTCCTAAAGCATTAAAATAAAGTCGGCAATCGAAACCTAGTTCGCGCTTTACAAGCTTTTATAGTACAGGAACTCAAAGACTTGCCAGAGTTTCAAATAGGAGCTTTATTTTGTGCAGCAGACAGTGCACACCGCGATCTGAATTTCAAATTGTAGTTACCCCTTGTTTCGGAGTGCGGGCAAACAACAAAAAGCTCAAACATTTGCACTGCAAAATACACAAGATTTTACCGCTTTATTATGTGATGGGAGATGTAATTATATGACAACTAGCTGATGCCCGCGACTTCGTCCGCGTGCTTAAAGTTTTTTTAATTCCCCAAGGAACTCCATAAATTTCCGAAATAAAAAGTAGCCTATGTCGCTCTCCAGGTCCTCAACTATTCCGATGCCAAAAATCACGTCAATCCGTTGGTCCGTTGCGGCGTGATTGAAGGACAAACCAACAATCAAACACACTTTCGCATTTATGATATTAGTATGATGTGAAAATTACCAATTGCTAACTGAACTTTAACCAACGTTTTGTTATGTTTCGATTAACCTATCTATAACCAACCACAAATAAAGATTATGCGAACTTACACAACTGCCCACGATTGTGTATGGAAAACGTTTGTCAAACGGATAATACGACCTGTTCTGAGGTTCAAAGATGACTGCACGTCTTCTAGCACATTGAACTCATGAAACAGTTTTTTTTATCCACTACAAGTCAGCCCTTGACTGCGATCTCACCTGATGGTAAGTGATTATGCAGTCTAAGATGATAGCGGACTAACCTGTTAGGGGTATGACAGTTATATTAAACATATGCCTATAATCTGTTTCTACGCGGCATCGTATCGGAACGCTTAATCGCTTGGCGGCACGTCTTTGCTGTTAGGATGGTAACTAGCCACATCCGAAACCTCCCACCGGGCCAAACCAGAGAAAATTTAGAAATTATAAATTCCCAAATTGACCCTGCCGGGGATCGAACCCGGGACCTCCTACATTAAGACAACAGCGCTCAACACTGCGCCAGAGGTCGTCAAAAAGTTCGAGTACCTAATACGTTTTAATCTGTCGAATGATTACGATTTGCTTAGGCCCAATTGTGCCTCTGATTGAGTTTGTTTGTATTTAACGGTACTAATTTTGAAGCCTAAACAAGCTGGATGAGTAAAGTGATTATTTTTCTGGTAGTTGCTTTGTAGCACGCCTCGTTTGCTGCTAAAGCGATGCCTGCAGGCGCTTGCCAGTTGCCACTAAATTGCTCGCACGCTCTAGTGACGCTTAATCCTTTAAAAAAATACCGGCGAGTTGCTTCTGTAGTTTTATAGGGATTTAAAAGGACTAATCTTTAATTTCACCTAGATATTTCCAAGCTCGTTTGAACTATAATATACCTAATAATCAAGACTAGGTCACTGGTTTACAAACAGAATCGGGAAGATCGAAGAGATCTCACGGAATGTTCAAAAAACGAAATCCACATAAATAGAAGTCGCGGGCATCATCTATACTTGTATACTAATATGGAAAGTTTGGATGGATGGATGTAATAATGTATGGATGGATGTTTGTTACTTAATCACGCCAGAACGGCTGAACGGATCTGGATTAAATTTGGCACAGAGATAGATTATAGTCTGGAATAACACATATCTACTTTTTATCCCGAAAAATGCGGGAGCCAAAATACTTCAGTCCACGCGGATGAAGTCGCGGACATCAGCTATTCTTTTTGTATATGTCACCGTAAAATTGTAAAAACCATTACATTGTAATCTAACGCTTTTTATCTCGTTAGATTGTAAACTGTCGAAAGATTGTGAACCGTGACAACTGCTTACAATTTAACGCATTATTTTTCGGTAGATTGTAACCCGATAGAACCTAATAATCAGGTCAACTGCCTGATTATTTATGTCGAACCCTAACCTAACCTACAAGAAAGAGACAAGAAAACGTTAATACAATAAATATTTAAAAATTGACACTCAGAACATTGAACGCCGAACGGTTCACAAACTGTGAGATAAAAAGCGTTAGATTGCAATCTAACGGTTTTTACAATCTTATGGTGACATACATAAGTTAAGGCTAGTTTCTTAGAGGCACAAGTTTAAAGTTAACGAGGCGTTGAAAAGTAATATTATCAGTTTCTTCACAAATTCTCAGAAGAGTTTTTATTAAATTTGATATTAAAATAGTTACTTGTAGTTAACACTATTCCGTAACCAAGAGACTTAAAACTTAACAAAAGACAAAAATTTACCATTATATAGGTAATTTGGTAGCGGCAAAGATGCAGGAAAAGGAATCAACGTAATATATACACCGCCACCACAACCACACCACACAAATCTTCCAAAGCACTCTCAATGTACGTTTCGCTCCGAAACCTGAGCATCCTTAGATGTTAGTACAATGCACAATGGTGAAGTGACTTTATAATAGGAAGTTTGATTATTAGCACGCCACTTAAAACAGAAGTAATCCATAATTACTAATATTATATATGCCAAAGTGTGTCTTGTCGGTCTATCTGCTACGCTATCACGGTCCAACTACTCAACCCATTTTGATGAAATTTGATACAGAGACAGGTTACCTCCCGGGGAAGGACAAGCTACTTTTTATCCCGGAAAATTGAAGAGTGCCCGCGACTCCGCGGGTAAAGTAGTCAAAAATATGTCAGTAGTTACCTATTTTCAAGTAGGTATATCTCAATTCTCAAATCTGGATCACTAAATTTAAAAATTGCATTTACTTCTCCGATAAATAAAAACTGAGCATACCGGCACACGCCTAAGGTAGGATTCCGTAGCCTCGCTTGAATAGCTTTAGCGGTCGGACGAAACTATAGAATTACTTGTTTTTCAACTGTCTCTCTGATTAACGAAGTTTGGCAGCCAGCTTCGTATATTCCTTTCTGTTCTTTGATAGGCGTAAAAGTTGGACGGCATTTGCGATTTCGGTCGACTCTCACATGTTTTTGACTACCTACGTGGCACAGCTCTATTGTCTTAATGTATTGATTAATCCCGGGTTGATTCCCAGCAGGGTAGATTTGGAAATTCATAATTTCTAAATTTTCCCTGGTCTGGCCTGGTGGGAGGCATCGGCCGTGGCTAGTTACCCTACCCGCAAAGACGTGCCGCCAAGCAATTTAGCGTTCCGGTACGATGCCGTATAGAAACCGAATAGCAGTATGGGTTTAATTTAACTGCCATGCCCTTAACAGGTCAGCCCGCTATCATCTTAGACTGCATCATCACTTACCACCAGGTGAGATCGTAGTCAAGGGCTAACTTGTAGATGATTTTAAAAAAACTTGCATAAAACCAAGACTTCTTTCTGCGACCAACGTCATCTCTTTCCATCAACTTTTCATAGCATGATGAGTTGTAGGAGTTCGTATCTCACGTTCCAGAACACGTGCCCCAGATATGTAACTTTCCTTATCTTGATGGTTTGCAAAAGTTTGTATTTTTAGGGTTCCGTACCTCAAAAGGAAAAAACGGAACCCATAAAGTCCATCACTTTGCTATCCGTCTGTCTGTCTGTCAAAACCCTTCTTCTCAGGAACGCATAGAGGTATCAAGCTGAAATTCATATCAAATACTCAGGTCTACTGTCCCTTGGAGTTGTGAAAAAATAAAACTTCTAAGCCAACGCAATCAAAAGATACAGCCGTTTATGCTGCAAATTTTCGACACTCGCAAGAGAATC
This sequence comes from Erebia aethiops, assembly GCA_923060345.2. Classification (NCBI taxonomy): domain Eukaryota; kingdom Metazoa; phylum Arthropoda; class Insecta; order Lepidoptera; family Nymphalidae; genus Erebia; species Erebia aethiops. The sequence continues at coordinate 19,819,502 of OV281081.1, read as the reverse complement.
AAAACCTACAGGATAGGTACTTCTCGTGAACTCAGAATCTTGAAATTTGGTACCTATATACATCATATTATAATATAAATATTTTTAATAATTTTCAACTTACCAATGTTATGGATTTCATTTAGCAATAAAAATACCATAACTTTTACTTATATACCTACAGGTTTGTACGGAACCCGCGGTGCGCGAGTCCGACTCGCACTTGGCCGGTTTTTTTATTGGACGCGTCGCAGAACTTCCCCGTTCATGACTTTTATGAGTCCAACTAATGGCCAACATATGCCTGTAGACCGTATGCCTTGTTTTACTACCGAACCCTAAAATAAATACAGGAATCTACATAATATAAAAAGTATTAAAAGTTGACATCTCCAACATTCGCATAACAATTTTATTCCTTGTATCGGAAGTTGTTATTGGGTATTAGTCAGTCATTTTAACGAGCCGTACTTCTGTACAGTATTCCCAACAATAATAATGATGCTATGAGGCAGAATCTATACCTACATAAAATAAAACTGTAGGTAACTAGACGATTCCTTTATGTAAGTACATATATCTATAGTACTTTTACTCATAATATTAATATTTATTGTTTTATATTTTAATTTTATAATTATAAATGCGAAAGTTTGAATGGATGGATGGATGGATGGATGGATTTATGGATGTATCGATGGATTTTTTTCACGCAAGAACGACTGAACGGATCTGGATGAAATTTGGCACAGAAATAGATTATAGTCTGGAATAACACATAGGCTACTTTTTATCCCGGAAAGTTGAAGAGTCCCCGTGGGAACCAAATAAAACCTCAACCCATGCGGACGAAGTCATCCAGCTAGTAATATTACTAGCTGGATGCCGCATCCCAAAACAACTTTTCTTATAATTTTTGTCTGTCAGTCTTTTACGGTATCACGTTGAAATTATTGGATGGATTTGAATGCAACTAAAGCACACTTTCAGCGTGATGCCTTACAGATAGACAGACAGACTAACTTAAAAGCAAATGTTTAAGGCTCTGTATCGACAATAACACATCCTCCAGTTACAATTTTCAATAACAGCAAACATCATTAAAGGAATCGTCCAGTACTAGTAGACATAGGTTACATAACTAAAGCATAACTGTTGCCTCAGGCTTCGTGGTTAATGGGAGCCAATTACGTAAGAAACTTCCCATGCTGCCTGCTGTTCAGCCTGTACTAAAGAGAAGTTCCAGAGAGTCCTGTCGAGAATAATGTATTTAAAGACTATCCAATTAGGTATTTTTAGGTCACACATTTCTCGAATGACACCAATAATAAAAATATTTTTAAAATTATTATACCTAAGTGCTGCCCACAACTTCGCGCTTCGCAAGTTTAGGTTTTCTTTTGGTCCGTGAGAACTTTTTGATTTCATGGGATAAAAAACCTATGTCCCTATCTGAGTACCTACCTCATATTCTGTACGTACTAAATTTAATCTATATCTATTAAAACGATAGTTAAAAAATAAAAACACAAGAAGGACAGACGGATAGACATACTTTCGCACCAGTATATTGATAAAAATGAAGCAAAGTATAAACTTTGATGGTAGTTGAATGCAGAGTAAATGTATGTGTCACCATACATTTACTCTGCATTCAACTCGCGTGCGACTTATACATCAATTTCTCGTAGGCACGTTGCCCAAAAAATCAAAAGCGACGGAGTGTATGGTAATGGAAAAAGTTGAAGTGTTGGCACCGTCATAGTACGAAGCCGAGTGTGTGCTGTCGTGACAGGAAAAGCCCTCCGTCAATGTGTCACAAACTTTTTCCTGACTCAATCCACCCTACACCTAATACCTATATAGCGTGCTATTATTATTTACAACTATGAAATAAAACATTTACAATTCGCTTAGAATGTTGCAATTAGTATATTATAGCTTAACAAAGGGTACATTTTTTATCATACTTTATAATACATACGAGTAGGTAAACGGTACAGTATGTGTATAAGCCACCCGTGCGAAGCCCGGGCGGGTAGTAATGAATATATCAGCTTAGTTACCTTTCTATCTCAAAATTAAGTAGGTATAACTCGTAGTTCTATGCTGGTTTAGATAAGTAGGTAACCTATTTATATAATAGTTTTAGTTTTACTTCCTACTAAATGCAAACCCGCATCAAATCCGTTCCTGTAACTAAGTTTAGAGAAACAAGCGACTCTTGAAGAAACTTTAGTTTCTATAAGCAACAAGAACTTCTGAGAACCACGGAGAGATATTATGGGCGGACTTAGATCTTTGGGCGGGTAAGGTACTTAAACGAAGGATCAAGCTTCCTCTTTATTCTTCATTAGAACGAGCTCGAACAACCAATAGTTGGGGCACGTTTTGATCTCTCTCTCGGTCTCTGGAACGCTCTGAAATGGCGGCCTCGCACTGGAAAGCGCACTGGTCATAGCAGGGCTGGTTCCCATAGCCAAGCTGGGCAGGGAACGCGCTAAGCTGTTTCGATGCAAGACGAAATCGCCTATAGATATGCGAGAGGATACCCTGACGGAGTGGGAAAGGGAATGGTCTGGAGCGGGAAAAGGGGCCTGGACAAGAGAGTTAATAACAGATCTCAAAATATGGCACAAAAGAAAACATGGAGAGGTAGACCGGTGGGTAACGCAGGCGCTCAGCGGTCACGGGGTGTTTAACACGTACCTCTTTGCCATTGGAAAAGCATCGAGTAATAAGTGCTACTTCTGCGGCGAGGAGGACACCCCGAGACACGCCTTATTTGAGTGTCCCGCTTGTGCTGACTTGAGAGAGACGGCCCAGGGAATGAGCGAAAGCAGAGTGGATGCCCAAAACCTAGTCCCACGCATGTTGGCTGGTGCAGACGCGTGGCAAAGGTATGCCCTGATGTTAAGGGTCATAATGTTGAGGAGGGAAGAAAGAGAAAGAGAAGAAAAGAAGAAGAGCGAATAAAATAGAACAGAGGGTCAGCACGAAGTAATGCAGTGGCGGTTCCATGCTGACCTCGAAGACAGGGGGAGGTTATTTTAGTCCGTGCAAGTCGGACATACCCTGCCATTAGGCAGAAGTCCGTAGGGATTTTTTCCTCCCCCGAAGAAAAAAAAAAAAGGGGGAGCGACGTATTGTAAAAACGATTGATACTTAGACCGTGTGGTTGTACAGAACCCAATATAGAAAAGCTTTCAATTATTTTTATTTATTAAGATTCCGACGTTTTTAAGTGCACGATGATTTAATCGGTCAATCAGTTTCTCCTAGCAAATGGTTTGCTATCTTCCAAGAGAGATCATAGTTTCATCCCATGGACGTTGTTTGTGTGGAGGATTTGCATACTTCGTCTTTGATGCCCTTTGTGCTTTGTTTAGGTAAAGCTAGGATATAAGCAGTCGGTTTGAATACGATACAGAATACTAGTGGTTCGCCCCGAACTAAGACCTCGCGGCGCCATCTATTGACATAAATGTGAAGTTCTGTTAAAAATACTGAAGCTCATTAAAAATTAAATAATTCCGTTTCCTTACAATATTTATCTAATTTTAGTATTTGTTGTTCAAGTACAGGATATAATTGAAATAATTGATCAAGTTTCAGGCTCATCCTTTCAGAAAATTTAGAGTTCTGAGGTCATCTTTGGACGTTAGAAAATCACCACTTTGAAAGCCCCCCATTTCGTCAATTTTGGGGGAAAAATTAAAAAAAAACATTTTTGGACTCTATTCCTACTTATCTTTAAAATGATATACCGCAACCCTATGTAACTTTATAAAAAATATTTTACTTCGCATTCGCTTCTATGAGAGCCCCCCTGAAATAAAGATTTTTATTATTTTTTAGGCCATATTCGGCGGGAGGCCATTGGTTTACATATTATATTTAAAGCTGAAGTAATTGCGTTCAGTAATTCAGAAGTTATAATGCTCTGACAGACGGACGGACGGACGGACGGACGGACGGATGGACGGACGGACAAGTGCCAATTCACCCAAGTAGACTCAGAGACCTTCGCTTCGCTCGGTCAATTATATGGATAAGATTAGCTTTGATATCAAACTTGCTGTTTGACCCCTATACAAACGTTAAATAACTTAGCGACATGTCTTCACCGGTGGGGCAACCTAGCCACGGCTCAAACCTCCCACCAGACCAGACCAGAGAAAATTCTTAAATATTAATTCCCAAATTGACCCTGCCGGGAACTCAGGGGACTCAGGACTTTCAGCATTATACTTAGCGCTTACCTCTGTGCCAGGCAGGTCGTCAAAATCAAAAATGGAAAACCATTTTTCGATTCAGGGATCCGTTTGCAAAATATTAAGATTTGAAGTGTTAATTTTTGTTCGAGTCCATATTGTCACCAAAGTAATAGTCGACTAATGTATGCCCGCATATTGTGAAGGACAACTACGGAACCCTACTATGCGCATGGCCCGACACGCACTTGGCCGGTTTTTTACTCAACATACTAAGTAGTTCGTTGAATATCTAAATTCTAACATATTAAATATCATATGCACCCTTTGAACCATATACTTTTGGAAATAAATAATAACATACTTACACATAAAATAAAATATGAATTACCAATGCTGCTAACAGTTAAATTAGTTGGACGAAAATCCTTTTATTTCCTATAGCTTTATTACAATTTAATTAAATTACAAAGTAAATTACAATTCTTGTGACTACATCTGCCGTCACAAAGTGAATCTGTCATAATATGAAACAGTAGGTAGTGGACTTTGGGAAATGCAAATATTTTGTGCTTTTCAACGTTGGTCCTCGCGTAATTTTGAACAGATTGCGCCATAATAAATCTAGATCGCGGTAGAGCAGTGTTTGCAGCTGTACCAAATGTACTAATTTTAGCTATAATTTTATTTAGTGAAATTTGTTGGGCGACACATTCGTTAGTGTTTTCATCTGTGTATTAAACAGTTGCACAAATGCTACCAATTTATGTTCATACCTAGTCAACTAAAAAGTTAGGATGAAAACACACGACTTGTTTAACAGTGCCTATTTCTTTTTAATAAAACGCCATAAAATAAACATTCTATTGAATCAAATTTGACTGAATTAATGAATAACTTATTTAAAGCATAAACCGCACATATGAGTATAATATGGCCAATTACAAATTTTCTCAAAAATAAATAGATTAGGTATAATTAGTGAGAATGAGTTTCCCTAACTTCTTATTTCCTGAAATTAAAAAAAACAGTAAAAGGCGTTGAAATCGTGTTTAAATAATTTCAAATGAACTGTAAAAGCAATGTATTTTCCATAAGTTTTAATGGAAAACCCAGCGACAACAATAAAGTTTCCTGAATATTATACTTACGGTAAGTATATCTTCAATGTTATTCAAAGTGCTAAAAAGTAAAGTTCATTATTTCTTTTGTAGTCAGAATTCTTATGGATTCAATTTGCAGTAACTTCACATCGCCGGAGTTCCTAGCATAAACATATATTTGGTATGGGATGATTACGGTAGACATAAAATCGGAGATGGGTAACTTCCAGTATTTATTTATTTAAGAGGTGCTATTTAAATATTTTCTTCATGCTGTGTTCGACTCTTAAAGAGGCTTAATAGGAGGTCTTAACCAATTGGAAATTAATTTAATTCTAGGAGTTAATTACATCTTAACAGGTTTTAACTTTGCAGGCAGCGTGCAGGTAAAGCGTGTCACCGCAATGTTGGTGTTTTTGCCTCGGTGATAACGCGTTTGGAGAACACGGCCTCATGATGCTTCTGTAGAATACTTACTAACACACCGAGGTTACGTCTAGAGGGAATACAACATTTTTATTCTTAGAGTCCGTGACCGTTACAAAGATAAAACATGCAAAACAAGCTGAAATGCTATTGCTTTAGTTTAACCACAGAATAGGTACAGGGTTTAACTGTAATTTAATATCACAAGCTGTTTCTAAACCCAGCAGTGATTTAATCTGCATGTCGATACTCCAGACACAGTTTCTCTTTTATTTAATTACTTACATAACTTGAAAATATAGATTGTTTTTGTATCCTATGTCCCCCCAGTGGGGGGCTTGACCTCATCCCTCGTCAGCCCTATCCTCATGACCTTCACCAGAACCGTACACCGCCAAGTTTGTTTGGGTCGCCAACGCTTTCTTTAAAATAAGTATAGATTAAAACTTGTAAAATGTAGCACGCAAATTTTTTATTATTCATTAAAGACTTAAGCTTGACCCCAATCACACCTGATGGGAAGTGATGATGCGGCCTAGGTACGATGGGACGCGCTTGCCTAGAAGATGCCTAGTAGATAACTCCGCGGACAAATCCGCTGCCTACATAAACATAATCCTCATCTCACCCAAGCAAATCCCCGGCATAGATACATACAGCAGAGTGCACAATTGTACAAAGTGATGTGATGCCATGATCTCTCGAGAGCGTACAATTCATTTGTCTATCCGACAGGAGCTTTAATAGTTGAGAGCTGCTCTATCATCAATCTTTACGAACTACATTTTAGAAAGCGTTTATTGAATTTATCATTTTACCTACTTGATGATACCCGCGACTTCAACCGTTAAGATTTTTTTAAATTCCAATGGGGATTTTCCGGAATTAATATTAGCCCATGTCCGTCTCTGGAATGCAAGTTTCAATATCTTTGTCAAAATCGATCAAAAGCTAATGGGCCGTGAAAAGGTCAGACAAACAGACACTCACTTTTGCATTTTTACACCATAATCCTACTTACTATGGAATCGAATATCTATATTAATCATTTTTCTCGTAAATATACGGTGTAAAAAAATAGTAAGTATTTACTATTAAAGAACATGTAAGTAAAAGTTTATTTCAATAAAATTTAAATCAAATCCTTTTAATATACCTACTAACAAAAATAAAAATAAAACCCTAATCAAAAATACCACCCCTGGTTGCCCCTGGGCCAAAGGTAAGATAATCAAATATTTAAATATGTAGTTCCTGATGCTTCAGATCCTTTGGCAGAATAGTACTGGCGCAGCCTTGATATTCGACTTTAAAGTCGAGTGCTCAAAAAGATTTATATATCTAATTCCGTGGAAGCTAGGAAGGTCGCTTGTTTGGGATGCCACATGCGTGGATACGCTGGCGTTGTCCCACTTGCAGGCGACCTCCATGACGGCGGGGGCGGCGGCCACTAATGCAGAAAGAGCCAAGAGGCGCAAATATGAAACTATAGAAAATAATTTCATATTTGTGCCTTTTGGTGTTGAAACCATGGGGTCGTGGGGCGAAGATGCTAGATCCTTTTTTAAGGATCTATCTTCTCGTCTCACAGAGTCCACAGGTGACCGGAGGGCTGGCAGTTACCTCGGCCAACATATAAGTTTGGCTATTCAGCGGGGTAACGCAGCCAGCGTTTTGGGCACATTGCCTCATTGCAGCGGCATAGATTATATTTTTAATTTTTAGTTTTTAATTTAGATTTTAAAGATTTTTTAAGAAATTGTATATATTATTATATGTTTAGAATCTCTCATTTATTTGTACAAATTTATAAAATTATTTATGTTTTATTATTATAGATATGTACTACAGTACTTAATTGTTATATAATATTAAATCTTAAAATATTCTCAGTAATTCATACCAAGTACTATTCAAGCTTTAGAACACGTGATGCATATTGCATAGTACCTAATGCAGCTTTCAAAGTAGATAGGCTCTATTGAGACTTTGGCTTGTGTTTACCAGCTATACAATAAATAACCTATTTCTTTCTGTTAAGCAAAAAGCAGGACAACTCACTATACAGATCTATAGACAGATACCTAATATATATCTAGAGAAATGTAATCACTCATTACTAAGAGAAGACAATGGACAAAATGAAGCCAGCTGCATCGCTATAGAATAATAGTCTTGTTCACGCAACAATACCGTCCATAGAAAAATGTTTCCTTTTTATAGTTCTTGGAAAATTCTCGAACAGGACAATATAGACAGTAGACACACTGCTGCGGAGAAATGGCGGGGTTTGCGTTCAATTTGTTAAAAGCCAGCTTTGACCTTATTTCATACACTCGTCGCTGTGGTTTTATTATATTCTTTCATAGAAACGGGCATATTACATTTTCTTTCGTTTCAATATTTAATATCTTTGTTTGCCTAAGAATTCGCTACTATTCGAGATTCTACAATTCATTGTTATACCATATATTTTCATAAGCATTACTCTAGCGTTTTAAATTTCATGATCTCTTTGTGCTGAAGTTATGCAAATTTCGTGTGTCAGGACCGCCCGAGTTCGATTCTTGGTTGGGTTGAATTTAAATTAGCTCTGCTGTATTTGTGGTAAACATCGGCCTTGTTTCAGTTAGAGCTATTTCCCGCTGAGAAAAACTTGAAAACAAATTGCCGCCAGTTTTCTCATGCGATGTAGATATCAAGCATAATATTTCTGGATTTGTTGGCGCATTGAATGCGTCAGATATTTATGAATAAAATGGGTCCGCATACATATTGTATGGACAAAGATATATCATCGAAAATAAATGGAACTGACTCATGCTTTACGTATAGGTATTAGAACCATGATTCCGAATTCCTTTTTCCTACGGTAAAAATGAAAAATATTTAAAACGATCAAAGCTGTCCTAAACTAGAACCACATGTGCAGTGTTGAAAGCACTATGTATGCCCACCCGTGGACGTGTATTGTCTGTGGTCTGAGATGTTGAAAGAGCAAAATCACACTACAAGTACTACCAAAGGTTTTTGTCTGGCCGACCCACGTCATTCATTTTAATATGGAGCGCGCACACTAAACGACAAGATAAAAGTCTACTCCGACGCGAACGGTACGCGTGGAAGTTTTGTTAAATTTTAGCTCTTTTTCCCGTTCCCCATGATAAATTTCCAAATTACTATGGAGTAGGAGATCAGTAAGAGAACCATAGCTCGAAGTGTTGGCAATGGACGGGGGCACATAGCCGAATAACTGATAGACTTTGGGGTTCCAAAATGCTTGAATGGCGACCTCGCTATACCGGAAGATGGACGATCCCCACTCGTATCTCGCTTGCACAGGAAAAGTTATGCCTACCGTTTCCGGCGGAGATCCATGCAGAAGACCTTCGTCCAGCAGTTAATGTCTTAAATGAAATGCAATACTTAGGTGTAGATTTTTACCCCCAAAAATTAAACTGAGAATACGATGTTGCTTAGTAATTTAGGCTTATAAACATGTATAAACAATTAGATAGGCGGGAACACTTGGAAACATAAGATAGTTAGGGTCTGGAGGAGAGCCAAAGCTACCCAGTATATGTTAAGCTGCCAAGAGCGGTCTAAGTTTCTAACTGATCGTTAACCTCAAGAAATTATTGTGGGTGTACTTTTTGCAACATAATATCAAGTTTTGTATATTACTGACATATTGCTAGGTATAAAATCACTAGGTACCCATCAAATCATAATAAGTATTATAAATGCAAAAATGCGAAAGTTTGGATGTATGGATGTATGGATGTATGGATGTATGGACGTTTGTTACTCAATCACAGGCCAACGGCTGAACGGATCTGGCTGAAATTTGGCACAGAGATAGATTATGGTCGGGAATAGCACATAGGCTACTTTTTATCCCGGAAAGAGTTCCCGCGGGAACCGAAAAACCTCGATTCACGCGAACGATGTCGCGGGCATTAGCTAGTATATTATAATAAATGCGAATGTGTGTTTGTTTGTTGATTTGTTGGTTTAACTTTCAATCATGACGGATCGACATGATTTTTTGCACGGATATAGTAAAAGACCTGTAGAGTTACAAAGAGTTCTCACAGGGTCTTAATGGCTAATGCACAGCATATGTAGACCTTAGATATTTCAGTTTAGAGAAAATTAAGTACCAAGGTGTATTATCTATGTATGGTATGGTGGGATGGTAGGTATATGGTATGGTATCTTACCCAAAGCTGATTCTTTTTAACCGACTTCCTTTTGAATTTTGGACCGAAGGGGTATGGGTTTAATATAACTGCCATGCCCCTAACAGGTTAGCCCGCTACCATCTTAGACTGCATCATAAGTTATCATCAGGTGAGATCGTAGTCAAGGGGCTAGCTTGTAGGGGATAAAAAAAATAGGCTCTTGGCTGCATTCAGACCTACTTGCAAGTTGCAAGTGGTAATGCAGTCTGGTGGAGCGCGTTTGCCTACAAGATAACTATATTCAGTATTCAATCTCAATTTGAAAGTAGGTACAGTCTGTATTAAAAGTGAAAGTGAAAACGGAAGCTGGAAGGGAATTCTATATTCCAAGCGGTTCAAATTAAGAAACATGGAAGCAAATCGGTTTGTACGTGTCTGTGGAATTTCAACAACGATTCCAATGGGAAAATGCGCACCCCAATTCCCAATTTTCCTTACTTGATAAATATCTTAAAGTAAAGAAAAATCTACATGTTTAATCCCACAGTAATCTCTGTGTAAACTTCGAAAAACTTTGTTTTGACTGGCAATGTTTATTCGAGTCAAGACACGTAGTTAAATTGAAACGAATGGCGTGTGCAGCTACTTCCTTCCAAGTTCCCGCAGTTGGGGTTCAAAGAAAGATTTCAGTTACTTGTCGTGCCTTTCTCCGTGGCCACAACTAGATACCTACCGATTGCGTCAAGATTTTGAAAAATTCAATTCAGGAATTTATAATTTCTGAATTTTCTCTGGTCGGGCCTGGTGGGAGTCTTCGGCCGTGGCTAGTTACCCTACCGGCAAAGACGTACCGCCAAGCGATTTAGCGTTCCGATACGAAGACGTGTAAGAACCGATTAGGGGTATGGTTCGAATATAACTTCCGTACCCCTAACAGGTTAGCTCGCTACCAGCTTAGACTGCATCATCACTGACCATCAGGCGGGATCGCAATCAAGGGCTAACTTGTAGTGGAGTAAAAAAACAACTTATACGGGTTTAAAGGGTCATAAGAAAGTTTAAATAAGTATAGTTCTACTGTCATAAGAAAGATCGCTATCCCAATTCCCACCTAAGATTTATGACATCCCACATTATTCTAATGACAACTCGAAAACTCAAACCATTTTCAAAACACTATCTCGTGAAATCTAAGTATTGTATGGACATAGATTACCAGTATTGGGGAAAAAAGTTTTCCAATTATTGTCACCGTGGTTATATCCTTGATTTGGATACTTGATTATATATTTTGTTTCGGACTAAAATAAGCCTGAATACACTCGCCGCCGTAAGGATGTTAGCGCACCCACAGATTGCGCACAGAAACAAACTTATCTAACCCGGTGACAGCATCGCTAATAGATAAGAAAAATAAAATAAAAACTAAACAAACTAAGGCATAAAAATTTGTTCCAATTTTGGCCACCAGAAGATTGACGGATATATTTTGGAAGGTTTGCGTCGCGCTTCTACAGGCAGTCGCGTCGTAGTCATCGCCGCGCAGTTTTAGGGAATTGCAGAGTGGCGCCGAGATGCGGCTTCAAATATATCAACTTAAACTCACCTTATTCACTTTGAAATACGGTTCAAATTATTGTAATGAAAGGCTCAAGGCGACTACTATACGAGTAGGTAGACGCACCGTGTGAGAAGCTATCCGAGTCTCGTCCATGCCCACCATGCATTTGCGACCATACGATGACTATTAGACTAAGAGATAGCTGTACTTCTGGTAAAAAGGCTAGAAAGGCTGATTCAGTATTTGGTGGGTCCTAGGATCTCCACTGATGAGAAAACTGACAGCGATGTTGACCACACGTTGAGAAGTTATCAACTCAGGTCGTTCTAAAGATCAGGGCTAAAAACGGTGTATTTGCTCAGGCGTATAAACAACGATACCTCATCTGATCGCCGTGTCTCAAAATATAATTCATAAACAGTACTTGAGAACATAAATGATAATGATAAATGATAAATGATTTATTTATTTCACATTTATTTCTACTGAGAAGAGCCGGCAAGAAACTCAGCAGTTGCTCTTTTCTTCAAAAAATAAAGAGGTTACAATAATTATACAATACAACACATACGTTACGACACAAGTATTACACTGACTTGTGGGTCACTGGATGCGAGGCCGGTTGCTTCCATGCAACTTTGTCATTGATAAAACCATCGATAGTATGTAAAAGCCTCGACTTAACAAATGCTGTTTAACACAGTATTTAAATTTATGTACCTAATGGCAAGTCCAGAAACTCTTTTGGAACCATGTCATAAAAGCGTACACTCGACTCGAGCGCATATTCTTAGGTGATGTCAGTTTATTAAATTAATTGCAGCCGCCGTCCAGCATCTTATACTAATACGACAGTAAGTTATACCTACGCTCCACCATGGTTGTCGTCCTCGCCCGTTCTGTATGTTTCAGGCTTTACGGAGAGCAGTTGCGACCTCATTTCGGCCTCCTGTAAGGAAACTCTATTACAAGTCCGGAGACTCAACCCTGTTAAAATGACACGGACTTTATTGCAAATACAGTCAGTAGATACGGTTTTGGTACGGTCTGCCTATCTATCTAAACACATAAATGGATACACGTGACGAAACGTTGAAAATCCTACTAGTACGACTACCTCTCACTCCGTGGCGCAGTGTTGATCGCTGTTGCCTTAACGTGGGAGGTCCCGGGTTCGATCCCCGGCAGGGTCAATTTGGGAATTTATAATTTCTGAATTTTCTCTGGGCTGGCTTGGTGGGAGGCTTCAGCCGTGGCTAAAGTTACCACTCTACCGACAAAGACGTAATGCCAAGTGATATAGCGATCCGGTACGATGCCGTGTAGAAACTGATTAGGGGATGGGTTTAATATATCTGCCACAGGTTAGCCCCCTACCATCCTAGACTGCATCATCACTAACCATCAGGTGAGATCGCAGTCAAGGGCTAACTAGTATAGCTGATTAAAAAGAAAAAAAAGTACCACAGGTGGGCCAAGTAGTAGGACCAACAAGCAGTGGTAGCTGTCACAGTTTTAGTATTTTTAGTGACTACCGGCCAGCTCGGAAGGCAAATTCAATAAACCGTTGCAACTTGCAGGTTGCCATCTCGTATAAATCACAAATTATTGTCACTGAGATATGATTCGTCGCGTCGCCTCGTGAATATGTGCTAAAGGAAATTAAACGTTTGCCTTTACCCGCTGGCTTTTAATTTGTCTAACTAGAACCAACAGCCAGCAGCTCGGAATGCTAGTTGACAAACATCCGGATTTCATCTGAGATCTCAAAAAGGTTGTTTTATTTAGTTTATTCGTTGGACAGATAGTTTTAGTGAACACATTCGTTCGACGTAGCATATTATCCAAATTGTATTAGTACTTCACCTACTTATCTAAAGAAGAAGAGATCCAATTTTCAGTAAATTATTGAATTTTTCCTCAAGTTTTTCACGCCTTAAGTAATGCTGGTTTAATTCGCTATTTTTTTGTTGAAGTAGGTAAAGTATGTTTTACCACTATTTGAAGCCAGGGTAGGCATTGGTTAGGTACACGGAATAGATAAAGTAGGTAGATACCTTTTTTTCAGGCGGGGCAGTGGGCACGATGCAAAATAAGCATTAAGTTTTTTTTTACTAGGGTAAGCAATACTTTTATGCCTCTATGTAGTGCATGCCACTGGTAATAAGACTGACTTGAACATCAGTCCAAAAAGCACCGCAAACTCGTTGTTCTAGGTGAGCGACAGAAAGGACGCCACGCGAAACAACGCCATAGAGACGTAGGTACTCGTACCTATCTTATAAGCGACAACGTAGGCCACGTGAAGGGATGCTACTGTCGCGTCGCGTCGTGTCGAGTCGCGGTGTCGTGTTTGTCGCTCACGTAGGACAACGGGTGAGAACCATCCGTTTAGATCCATCAGAGACGAAATTCGCGCATTTAACCAAAAAACAACATTTTTAGTGAAGTATTTCGTCGACGTCAACTCAACGTGGCCTAGCTATGCAAAGCTGGACATAATTTGTATGCTTTAGATATTACCATCCACGGTCCGGTGCAGTATGACAGAAAAAGGAATCTGGCTTATTGTATAGTCTCCATGGAATCATTGTTTAAGTATACTAAAAAGTATTTAACACACCTAAGTTGCAATGAAGGTAGGTACTCGTAAGTTAAACGACGTTACTCCTAAAATACATATAGGATTGTCTTAAATAGCATACTTCTATTTAAGACGCCATGCCAAAGACTAATTTAATAAAAGTTGTAAAACAAAATGAAGCAATATAGAGAAAGCTCAACACGTTCACAGCAGCTGCGAGCGCTATGCATAGAAAGAAAGTATTAAGAAAATCCAATTCCGGACAACTGTAAGGAACACCCAACCTTTATCTACCTACATGACTTCTGTTTTAAACAAGACTCTGAAACGCTATAGCCTGAAACGTTTAGAAAAATCATCTACGAATAAGTACCTATCTAATTTACAAAACCGCACACTCGATAGACAATGAAAACTGATCTCAAAAATATACTGTGTGGCTAGTTTAGACGAATACATTTTATATAGATTTCTCATCTCAAACGTCATCACAAAATCTCATTGGTAAAGGCTGAATTTCGTGACCATTTAATAGGTATATCCGGACAGATCCATCTGCATAGTACGACTCCGCCAATATTGCGGTTTCGAGGATCAGTTCAGGATTATCTCATCTTAGTGATAATAACCGGAGAAATAATAAATAAGTTAAATTATATTATAATGTAAGTAATAATAACATTAAATTTCATTTAGTTACACATTTCATTTAGAGTAAAACTGTCTAACGGGCCTCTGCGAGCTGGTTTCGGCCGCTCGTTCGCCTTCCAAAGGACTCCATGGTCCCGAGATGGAAGAGACATACTAATAGAAATAATAATAATAAATAACATCAATTATAATGACTGCCTCGTTGGTCTAGCGGTTAGCATAGTCGACTGCGGATCACGAGGTCCTGGGTTCGATTCCCGGTCGGGCATAAAAATTGTACGGTATTGGGTTTTTCAATTAAGAAATTCTCAGTGTTTGCCCGGAGTTGGAAGTTGGCGGTGGCTCGGAGAGCACGTTAAGCCGTCGGTCCCGGTTATCACTAACTTGATAATAGTCGTTAAAGCCCGCCAACCCGCATTGGAGCAGCGTGGTGGGTCTAAGCTCTAATTTCCCTCTCTCCTATGAGAATGGAGGCCTGTGCCCAGCAGTGGGACCTTAATAGGCTGTAGTGGTGGTGGTGGTGGATAATGATAGTCTAACATACCTACTACAAATTTGATCTCCTATTGTATCCATAGTAACTATGTTTTACTTTAGTAATTCCTTTTTGAACTTTAGCTTAACTTGAGAATTGATTGACTAAAGTGTATTAATAACACTAAAATGATTTAGGTAGCTATAGTTAAACGTTCATAGCATGTATGGGTCGTACCTAATTACTCTGGTGATTAATCAAACCGAGGGCAGCTGTGCAAGCGCAAGGCCGCGTCAAGACTCAAGTATCGGGAAATGCTTCCTTAATGAGAGCTTCGGCGAATACAGGAGGCTGTCCTTTAACATTTAGGATGCATAAGCTGATAATAATATAAAAAAATAGGGTTACCACAAACAAAGTATCAGGGTTGTACGTTGGTTGTACGTGTATTGAATGTCTAGCAAAGTTTCTGGTCCCCTTCGCAGAATTCTTTAAGATTCCTATACTAGTTTCATAGGATAGCGGTTTCATTATGACTAAGAAATTGAATTATTTTTAACAGGCTACAACCCTATTTTATAACAACTACATAATATACAAGACCAGCGTGTTCCGTCTGTCCAAAGTTTGCCAAGTAGGTAAGTAATAGAGTAGTATTCTGAAACTTTACGGTGTAGATATTATAGTAACCATGGACTGTAGATATTTTTTTTTTTTTTTTTATTGTGAGATAGGCTTGCGCTTGACGACAATCATGCTTAGTGCAAAGCAATGATGAGGTCTAGGTTGGAACGCGCTTGCCTAGAAGATGCCTATTCACTCTTGCCTTGAAGGTACCTAAGTTATACGTGGCAGGAAACACGTGCGCTGGGAGGGTGTTCCACACCCTAGCGGTTCGGATCAGAAACGTCGAGCAAAAACGTTTTGTGCGGGCAGATTGAACATCAACCACATAAGGATGCCAACGCAGACGGTTTCTCGCTGTTCTGTGGTAGAACGGGGAAGGAGGAACAAGGTTGTGAAGTTCCTGAGCACACTCTCCATGGTATATCCGATAAAAAACCGATAAGCAGGCGACATTGCGTCGGTGCTGTAAACTGAGCAATTTCGCCTGCGTAAGTGATTGATCGCCTATTATCCTTCGGGCCCGGCGATCTATAGAGTCTAATGTATCGAGTTGGTACTTGGCGGATCCATCCCAAAGGTGGCAGCAATACTCCATGCCAGATCTGACTTGTGCCTGATAGAGAACGAGGCGCTGTTTTGGCGTGAAGTATCGCTTCACCTTGTTCAGGATGCCAAGTTTTTTGGCAGCTGTTTTGGCCTTTGACTCGATACATTTCCCGAAATTGAGATTGGGAGAGATGTCGATTCCCAAGAGCTCAATGTGATCACTTATCGGTACGGATATACCCTGGAAAGTAGGAGCCAAGGTGAAAGGGCTCCTCTTAGCGGTGAATAAACACGCTTGTGTTTTGGTGGCGTTAAACTGGACTAGATTGGCGTCACCCCATTCGGACACCTCCTTAAGAGTCAAGTTTACGCGATCCACCATTGCCTCTCTTTGCTCAAGTGTCTCAGAAGCACTGGCTCGAGAGCTGGACATGTATCTTTCCGCAACAGTGCTGTCATCAGCGTACCCAAAGATGCCGGGTTTGAGAAGATCGTTGATGTGCAGCAGGAAGAGTGTTGCGGAAAGAACAGACCCCTGAGGGACACCGGCATTAATAGCCATTAGGTCAGAAGAGTAGCCGTCAACGACCACCCGAAATGACCTGTCACTCAGAAAGTCAGATATCCAGCTACAGAAACCAGTGGGTATCCCGTATGCCGGGAGCTTACTGAGAAGACTGCCATGCCAGACCCGGTCAAAAGCCTTTGAGATGTCCAAAGAAACGGCGAGCGCCTCGCCGTGTTTCTCAATGGCTTCACCCCATGTATGCGTGGCATACACCAGAAGATCTCCTGTAGACCGATTTTTCCGAAAGCCGTACTGATGGTCTGACAGAAGATCGTTATCTTCTAGGTATGCTAGGAGCTTGCCATTGAGTACACGTTCCATGCTTTTACAAAGGATGGACGTAATGGCTATGGGTCTGTAATTGGCCGGGTCAGCGCGGCTCCCCTTTTTCGGTACTGGTTGCACATTAGCAACTTTCCACGACTTGGGGACTTGAGCAGTTTCAAGAGAGAGGCGGAACAAGCGTGTTAGCACAGGAGACAACTCAGGAGCGCAATTTCGCAGGACTGCTGCAGGTATACCGTCAGGGCCACTAGCCTTACTCACATCGAGGTTCCGAAGAGTTTTAAGGACCTCATGCTGGCGAATGCGTATCTCGGACATAATAGAGTCGCATGGTGGAAGAGTGGGTGGAGTTTTACTTCCAGCATCAAGATGTGAGTTTTCTGCAAACAGAGACGCGAGAAGATTCGCTTTATCCGTTGCAGTTACGGCCAAGGACCCATCAGGTTTCTGCAGAGGCGGCAGTGAAGAACGGCAAAAATTATTTTCGACCGACTTCGCAAGGGACCAGAAAGCCTTACTACCACTGGGGTAAGTGGCGAGCTTACGTCCAATGCGATTAGTGCGACCGAAACGTGCTCGCTCTAGAACCCTCTTGTAGGACTTGGTGGCAACATTGTAATCTCTTTTCTTTATTTTGACATCCGGAGCTTTAAGAGCGCGTGCATCTGCCCAAGTTACAAACGCAGACTGCTTGCAGGCCTCTGCAATTGCACATTCAGCATTGTACCAAGGGGGGGTCTTGCTATCAGGCGATATGTCAGAGAATGGAATGAAATATTCCATTGCCTGGCGTATCACTTCTGATATAGCACTCTCACAGCTCGACGGATCGTTGGTAGAGAAACAAAGTTGCCGCCACGGATAAGACGCAAAGAAGTGCCGCATCTCATCCCAATCTGCTGACCTGTATCTCCACACCCGCCTTTTAACAGAGGAATCATAGGCAGGAGGGTGATAATTGGATACAGATTTCACCAGACAGTGGTCAGATGTGCCCAATGGGGCAGATACTGATACCATAAACCTGTCTGGATCGGTTGTCAGCAGAAGGTCCAAACAATTGGGTGTATGTCCATCGATATCCGGTATCCGAGTGGCCTCCTGAACCAGCTGAGAGAGATCTAGCGATAGCGCAAAATTGCGCGCCTCTCTTCCAGCGTGATCAGTTTTCTGGTATGGGAACAGCCACTCCTGGTGGTGGGCGTTAAAGTCCCCCAGAAAAACCAGTTGCGCGGCCGGATAACGATGCTGGACGGTGTCAGCTGTTTTGCCGAGATAACTGAACAACTGAGTCGTCTCCTGGTCACCGCTATGCGATCGATAGACGCACGCATAAATAGTTTGCTCTAAGCCCGTGTCTACCAAGCACCACAAAACAGAGAATTTTGGTACCTCCAAATTACGGAGACGCTGACAGCAGATGTTATCACGAGCGTACAGGCATACCCCCGCGCGAGGTTTAAATTTGTGCTCAAGCGAGTAACCAGGGTATTGCAGGTACGCTACATCCGCTGGGGACTGAATTTGCGTCTCCGTAAGGAAGAGCAGATGCGGCTTTGCCGTCTCAAGATGGTGGTGGACTGCATTGAGATTAGAGTGCAGACCTCGAATATTTGAGAGGTGCACTGTAAAAGAGAGGATGTGCAGCCGCTGTCTAAACCTGCTTTTCTTTCTGTTTTTCTTCATTATTGGAGAGTGAATAGGAATGGGAAGATGGTAGTTGTACGAGATGCTGCATTCTTGACACCGTGACCTTCGCCACAGCGACGCAAAAAGGAGACTCAACCTGGAGACCGCGGGGACGCCCGAACCCCCCTGGGAATTGCCATCGGGTCCTCTCTCCAGTCGCCAACCGGCACGATGGAAGCCATCCCAGGATTTTTCGCGAGGTGGCGGGGCAGCCTTTCATAGGTGGCTGGCCTACTAATTGGGCCCCCAACTACCTGCGGTCAGCCAGCGGTACACCGTGCTTCGGATCCCGCTGCTCTCCAAACTGAGCCGCCCGGCGCCGCTACAACTCCGGTCAGAACCTGTCATTGAATGCAGCATAACTGTACAGACCCATCCCCCCAAAAAATGGCTCCTGCGAGCATCGCTCCGGAACACGGCGCACCCCACGACAGAACGAGTCACGACACACGATGCGCCATTTGGCGGAGTGGTTTTGCTCACATGGTGGTCTTACAAGCCTCGGCCGAAGCCTACCACCTATGAAAATGTTGCTCATTTGGCACCACCCAGGGGTCACGTGTAGGGTAATGAGGAGTTAAACCTAATTTCGGTGCAACCTACGGACGCGAGCAACTCTGACCCCCAAAAAAAAAAGATATATATTTTTTTTACTACCATACCTCCCGTCATTTCAGGTCATTACCACGTACCTACAAATTATGGAACCAGCATCCATCTTGTGTGTTCCCTCATGATTACAATATGGGGCTCTTCAAACGTTGATAAACAAATATGTATCTCAAAAATCGGGAACGTATTGGCGGTTCGTCTGGTGCTGAAAATGTTCATGGGCGGCGGTAATCACTTAACATCAGGTGACCCGCCTGCTCGTTTGCTCGTTATATAGGTAGATATATATATATATATAAAAATATAATATCAATTTACTTCCAGGAACTGAGTAAATACCTATATAATGTTGGGATGTTGTCCTTAGAAAATTCCGGCTGAAATTCCAACAAGTTTGAGACAAAGCAGTGCCAACATTGTTCCGTGGACATCCGTTGATTTCGCTCGGAGGTATTTTAAAATTAATACCAGAGACGATGAGAAACATCGCGGCTCTTTCTTGTGGTCTGAGTAAATTACGTAAATCGCTTTTACGTATTTCAGTTATGCAAAGTCTCCGGACCTTTTAAAGTGCTTGCCTTTTTGGGGAGTAAGTAGATACCTTCGTTCGCAAAATACACAAGACGTACTTACCTGACCATTTTGTAGTCGACTTTGTCGTTAGGTACCTAACTAGCCTTAGCCGAAGCCATCTAACCCGTACAAGCAACAGTCCATACTATTATTAAAATAATAGGTAATGTGGTAAGTACGCTATAATGGAGCCTTGCCTCTTTGTATTGGCAAGTTTAGCCAAGTGGGCTAAAAAGTAGATAAATAACTCGCCCGATAATTGAACCCGCGACGTTGTGTGCTGTGGCTCGTCACACTACTGAGTAATAGTAAATTCGTAAATCGTCAAAGGCAGCAAGCAAACCTTTACATATTTTTTGCAACTTTCCGCCTCAAAATCTGTCTAAAACAGCTTGCAGTCTGAGCCTAGATCGAACTTGAACTGCCTTTTTTAAATCTCACGCGGAAAATAGTTAACGTCCCGGATTACAGAGCTGAATCATGGCATCGCACAGTAATAACGAACGATTTGTCCCTTGTGCAACATCGACTGTTTTAACGCGGTTGCGACATAATAACAACTATCTGATTCCCGGGACTTCGTCCGTGTGGAATGAGCTTTTCGTAAGAAACGTTTTCGTTCGACCGTTTTTTCTCCGTCTTACATTGCAAATCCGACATAAAATAATATTGCGGCTATAAATTAAGATGTAAGCTATCCTATCTTTCAAATTGGATCAAACTGCACACGGTGTGCAAATTTAATTTAAAATCGGTTAAGTAGTTTAGGAGTCCATCGCGGACAAACAACGTGACACGTGATTTATGTATACCTATTTAGATTACAAATTATCGTGTTACGCAGCGATAGCCTAGTGGTAAAGACTTTATACCTACCTATTCAGGAGTTCGGGTTTAACCTCTAACTTTTCAGAATTATATTCTAAGTGTCATATATAAACGTGCAATGAAAACATCGCGAGGAAACCTGCATTCCTGAGAGTTCTCCATAACGTTCTCAAAGGCGTGGGATATACACAAGAGGCGACGGGAGCGGGCGAGGTGCAAGCGCGGCGCCGGCGCGTCGCCGCTTCTATCAAAGAAAAAATTATGCAAGCAACGGAACGCCAGGTATACAGAGGCGGCGAGGCGCGGACGCCGCTTTCATACTTCCAAGGCCACACCGGTGACTCTCGTAGGTATATTAACGAGAGTCGCGGTAGCGGTGTGGCCACAGAGTACATTATATTATTATATGGTGTGGCCTATCCCGCGCCAAAAGTGTTTGAAATCTGACCTTGCATTTGCATATTTTGCAGACAATCTGGACAAGCATCCCTTATTCTGAAAGGTTATCCATGCGCAGTGTATGCGAGAGGATCTACTTTGTGGATAGAATGATTTAGGCGAGTCTTTAACTCTTTACTCACTTTAATAATATGGAGTGAAAGGCTAAGGATATAAATTATTCATGTTTAACATGGGCATCTTCATCTCCCAAAAAATCGCGAGTTGTTAAAAGGCAGGTAGGCTACTTACAGATTTTCACTAGGATTTAAATCTTTTATCACTCATTTCATTTATTGAGCTTATTTGTAAGCTGAACCACATCCTACATAGAATTTATTAATTTATTATACCTACCTATTCGAAATAATTTTATTTTCCTTTCCTCAAAAAATAGGTATATTACTTTCGATTAAATAACAGAATATTCGCTTTTATTCAAAAGTCGGAGGATATTTCTAAATTTCGCTGAGTATAATATACCTAAGTTTGGTCGATGCCTAAAGGTTTCCGAATTTGTGATTGCTTTGCAAATTATTCAAGCCAGCCGCAAATTACAGTCAGCAGACATGGCGCATAATTTCAACCTTTAAAAGTTAATAAAAATGATTTAAGCTCGCATTAAAAGATATTTCCTCCGCCGAGAATGTTAAAATACCTACTAGATATTATACCAGTAAATGTCCTTCAGTAAAGAACTCTGAATTACGTATCAGAAGTGGGAATTGTCCGTGCCCCAAGGTTTCTATTAGGGTCTACTTTTTAGATATATTAAGCTGTTTCCCTATTTCATATCACTCAATTAATTGAATAAAGCTATTGTAATTCGCCTCATATTACCTACTTAACAATTAATTGAAAAATACTAAGTATGTTAGACTATCGAAAATCGAAATTTGTTCAATAGGATCATGTAAAACATAATAATATTATGCAATAAAACACTGTTGTATGTATTATTATGAGACACATCATTGTTATGAGAATTGTAAGTTTTAACGAGTAAGTAATTACGTAGGTAGGTATATTTAAAGGTTCCAATGGCACTTCGGGTGGCTTTAAAAACGCGCGGGTGTATTTTAAAAGTCGAATATACCTAGTCAGGCACCTACGCGATTGTGATTGACGATTGTACGTAAAATAGGTACCGTAAATACGTGCTTTGCATCGAAACGGCGTAACAATAAGAAGTAAGAACTCTATGACTCTTAACGACACAATAGGTACCTACGCGTTGAAATCGAAGTTTAAGTATTTAGGATACCTACTACGTACTCTGTGCTACTACCTACCTATTGAATGGCAGAATTGCATTCCGAACGAGTAGGTACTGCTAGACGATTCAAAAGCACTTGTAAAAGTTTATATTTTGACAAACATTAATTCAGTTTTACATAAGTAGGTAGGTACTTGATTTTCTTTTGCTTGCAAGTTGCAAGGGATGGAGAAACTCACTCTTTCCGACATCTTTAAAACATGTCTCCGTTGGAAGAATAAACCATGTGTCCAGTCTCCACAGCAAACAGAACAAGTTAGGTACTATGGAGCAGAGATCGTTTAATCTAAAAATGAACGTGCCTCCAATATTTAGGTAGGTATATGTTGACGCCATGACACTCACATGCCCCATTCCATCAATCGTCATTAGCCTGTCACCGGCTTACTGTTGAGCACGAGTCTCCTATCATAAAGAGTTCTGGCCATAGTTAGTCTACCACTCTGAACAAGTGCGGATTGGTAGTCACTGGCTATTTAGGCATGAACTGTACGGCCTTCTACTTACCAAGTGTTTAAATGACGCTAACGTTAAATAGTGAGGCACTCAGAGAGCGAATGAGTGGGCTATGCTCGGAGTATATTCCAAACCCAGTGGTAGATTCAATCAACGATTTAAAAGCGCTTGTAAAAGTTTATCCCTGCGTCATCAAATCAGGAAGGAGGATATTATATCCATAGGAGAAATAGAGTCATCATCATCATCATCATCAGCCATTGTGCATCCACTGTTGGACATAGGCCTCTTTAAAGTAGCGCCAACGTGCTGTTTCTTCGGCTTTTCGCATCCAGTCGATGCCAACCACCCTCCGGATATCATCATCGGATAGAAATAGAGTAACCAACTTAATTAGCTCGTATAAAAGTTGCTAAGCGGGGCACATAGTCCGAAGAACCGATAGGCGTTGGGGTCCCAGAGGGATTGAATGACGGCGTCGCACCGGAAAGCGCAGCGTTGGATGACTAGGTGCACGGATGATCTGAGCGAATAGCAGCACAAGACCGTGTCCTGTAGAAATCCATGCAGGAGACTCTCGCCCAGCAGTGGACGTCGATTGGCTATATGACGACAACTAAATAGAAACCTAACCTAATATTCCATGGTGACGACACGATAGTTTCAGATCCAGAAGGTATGGAGTAAGTAGGTACCTATAGATAAGTACCTACCTATATTATTATACATATTTCCTGTGGGAACCAGGCGGAAGCTTAGTAAGAACGTAGATGTACCTACCTAGGTTGGTAAGTATTTAAACAGCTAGATTTTAGCTACTCAAAGATTTAGGAGGATTGTTTAATTTAGGTACCTACTTTATACGCTTTTTTGTCAATAGCCGGGAAAAGACGCGACGCTAAACTATAATTGAATTGTTTTAACTCTCCGTTTCGCAGGCGATACTTTAACACGATTTGGAATTCTTTTAGTGCTATTTTTTAATCAAGAAGTCTAGTAAATGACATGTAACTATTATTACCTATGTATTGAAATTTATCTAAGTTCTATCGGAAATCGAAAAGAATTTGTAAATAAAATGCAGAGCAAAAAACCAAATAATTATGTAAGTAAATATACCTCTTTAAATAACATACGAAAGTCAATAATTGACCGAGCGAAGCGAAGGTCTCTGAGTCTACTTGAGTGAATTTGCACTTGTCCGTCCGTCCTTCCGTCCGTCCGTCCGTCCGTCTGTCAGAGCATTATAACTTCTGAATTACTGAACGTAATTATTTCAGCTTTAAATATAATATGAAAACCGATGGCCTCCAGCCGAATATGGCTTAAAAATTATAAAAATCTTTATTTCAGGGGGGCTCTCATAGAAGCGAATGCGAAGTAAAATATTTTTTGTAGCGTTACATAGGGTTGCGGTATATCATTTTAAAGATAATTAGGAATATAGTCCAAAATTTTTAATTTTTTTAATTTTTCCCCTAAAATTTACGAAATGGGGGGCTTTCAAAGTGGAGATTTTCTAACGTCCAAAGTTGACCTCAGAACTCTGACCTCAGATTTTCTGAAAGGCTGAGCCTGAAACTTGATCAATTATTTCAATTATATCCTGTACTTGAACAACAAATACTAAAATTAAATAAATTAATAATAATTAAGGAAACGAAATTATTTAATTTTTTAATATTTTAACAGAACTTCACAATGATGTCAATAGATGGCGCCGCGAGGTCTCAGTTCGGGGCGAACCACTAGTTCAACACTAGTTTATAATCGTTTGAAAAGGTAACAGCTACTTCATAGTTTATTATGAAACTATGTTATCTATCCAGGGACATAATAGGAATCAGCTTCTCTCTCTGCGTCGTGTTCCTCATTACTGAGGGTCGAGCCCCCTCCTGACCCCTTTCCTCTAATCACATAATTGGTAGGAGTTTTCTTGGGATAATAATGCGGTTCGTTGATCGTTCCCAGTTACCACGTCCTTCCGAGTTCCGCATACGACCAGAGCATACGACTCGACTGAGAGTATTTAAACTCTTAAGTTTGTTACGATTGTTATCAGTCATAGAGATAAAATTTATATTTATTTGATAACATTTAATGTTATCAAATATTAGCATGATAATAAGGATAATAACCGGGGCCGACGGCTTAACGAGCTCTTCGAAGCACGGAGGAAAAGAAAAGGCCAAAGAGCCTCCAAATTCCGTCACGAAGATTAATTTTCTCGTCACGAAAACGTAAAATAAATAAATAATATACAACATTAAATAAAAATAATGATACCAATAACGTTCTAGATAACGTTATTCCTGTTCGTTATTGATTTAGAGCGTAAGTGTATACCTTCTTTATAGAAAATTTTGTCTCTGGTATTAAAACCGGAAATGGTTGGTGTAGCCAGTAACGGTGGCTTTTTAGGCACGCGTCGGTTGTAAAATGACAGTTCGCGGCGTCTCAACAGCTGTTCGACCATTATTTCAACCTAAAAGCGCAAGTTTGAATCATTTATCTCATTGCACGTGTTTCCAAACATATTAAATACTGTCGAAACGTTACTTTGAAGATTGACTAAATTATGGACGAAGAGCCAGGCGTCAGAGGTATGTAGATCAACTTAGAATAATGTAAGAAATTACAGAAAAGCATGTATAGCTCAATCGTGCTACGCGTTAATAAAATTCTTTCATTAAACTTATGGTTTTGATCTAATAATGTAAGTTTATGATGTTATTGACTATGTTTTTAAGATTTTCGTTGATATGTTCTTTATTACACTAATGCAACTGAGCTAAAAATGCTTTCACCTCATTTTTTTAAGCAGGTAGGACATATCTTTTTTAAACTATTTTCTAGCAATAACGATCAGCTGTAGTAAATTCTGTTTTTTATACTTACCATTTCGATAACCTAACCTAACTATTATTTTCTAAATGTAGGTAAATTTCCTAAATTTACCTGCCTGTGTAAACTTCAATTCATAATTTAAGCACTTAGGCCTAAAAACATCTAGCATTGTGATATTTTATGTTATTATAAATATTAAGAGTACAAAGTGCCTTAATTACACACTATCATACCTTCCTCATTTGTTGAGCTCATGAAAATACTTTTAAAAAGCAACAATTTGGAGTTATAATATTGCACAATAATAATTAAGTAAATTTAACCTCATATCTAGATCACTTACCCTTAAACATCTTCAGTTATAGATATCCACTGATAGCTATAGGAATAGACCTTTCAAAGATCTACTTCAACACAAAACAGTCTTATGCTGCTTGTTTATGATGGAAAACTCTGAATCACTTAGTCTGAATCCATTGGGAGAGCATACCCTTGCAAAGGATTCTAAACTGTAACAGAGAAAATAATTTTCTACTGGTGTACCTAGGCATTGAATTCCAGGATTTTTTCAAATCTGTATAGTGTAATTATTGAAGTTTGAACCATCTGGATTGCAATTCCTACACCTTTTGCACCCCTATAGTACCTCTCACACATTATGTAATTGTGTAACTTGTAATTGTTAAGGCTGTACTTATATTTTAAATATTACTGAATTAATAAATGCTTACTGAAATATTTATCTAAAGAAGAGCTAAAAATTTGTTTATTAATTGACACTAATTATGATTAATTATAATCTTACAGCACCAGTGACCCGTCTGAGACGAAGACTGTCTGTAGAACAGACTGAGGAGAGCAAATCACCCGCAGTTGGCACTCCAACCAAGAAAAGGGGAGGGAGGACGGCTGCTAAACCTGACCTTGAACTTATTGATGAGAATAGTATATAGAATAAGTTTTTATTTATACCTACATTAATATTAAGTAATATTTTACTAGAATGTACAATTTTCAAATCAAGTATTGCTGAAACCTTAAATGTTTCATACATCTATACATTTAAAAAGAAAAAGTCTTTGTATCTCAGCTATGATTTACACAGTTAATCTGTTCAACCAATTAAGACTGAGATAGGTTGCATCCCATCCCCATGGAAGGACATGGGCTACTTTTTATCCTGGAAACATTTTTCACAAGATTTTTTCAAAAAATTAATCTCAATTCATGGATGAAGTCATTGGCATCATTTAGATTTTGAAAAGTTATGAATTTAGATGTTAAATTGACTCATTTACTAATTAAGATTTAAAACAGCCATGTCTTTAACATTTTTAATTTAACAGTCTTGCAAAATATTCCGTACTAGATGATGCCCGCGACCGCGTGAATTACGGTTTTTTAATTCCCGCGGGAACTCTTTATCTTTCCAGGATAAAAGTAGTAAGTATGTCCTTTCCCCGAATACAACCTATCCCTGTACCAAAATTTTATCAAAATCTGTCAAACATATTGACCATGGAAGCGTAGCAGACAGACAGATAGACACGCTTTCCCATTTATAATATTCATTTGGATTCTTTCACATTGAAATTAGCTATTACAGATACAAAGCTTATTACAGAAGTAGCTACCATACAACAGTTATTGTATTCAATAAACATACTATCAAAACACATACCTAGCCAATACTGATTCACTTTTAAGAAGTTTTACATTTTTGTCAGCACCAGACAATACAACAACTAATAGAACAACCAAAAAGACAGCCACAAAAGATGTGACAGCACCCGAAGAGAAGCCAGTGACACCAGCAAGACGTAGCACAAGAGTTAAATCTAACACCAGCATCATATCAGAGGCTGCCGCTGTGATTGATTCACCCAGAGCAAAAAGAGCTACTAGAAGAGCATCAGTGACTGGTAGGTGTTGACAAAATATTAGATGACAATAGCCACCTTACCACCCAATAAATTCTGAATTCTTGAATGTTAATTAATGAGGTCTTACAACACTAAGGCCCACTTGCACATGGACTCTTAAATTGAATATTATAAAATAAAAAAATTAATAAAATATTTTAATGCTGTCCCTTTTTAGCAACTACAATATTCATTTGCTAAAAAGCATTACAAAATTTAACTAAATCAGTTTAAATGTACTTGTGCAAGGGGCCCCTAGTTAAAAATCTAATACCTGTATTACAGGTTTGAAATTAAATTTATAGTTGAAAGTAGATTATAGGCGATTGTCATTGTCAATCTAAGATTGTCATATCTAAACTATGTTATTTATGCTTAAACATACCATCCACTCAAACTCTATATCATGAATACTGTATTACAGTTAGGACATTACTTTTGTTGAAATCTCAATTAAATTACTAAATGGCATTAAGTGAAAAAAAAACTTTTTGATTTCAATATATATATTTTATAGGTAGTGATACTGAAGCACCTCTTACACCTATCAGACAAACCCGCAGGACTAGAAAAGACTCGGCATCAAGTGTTGAAAAAGGTATGAAACTATATTTTAATAAATTAAGTTGTATGGTTTTTCTTTCAAGATTAAATAAATATTTGAAATGCTTCTTTTAAATCATTTCAAATATATTTTTATTTTTAAAAAGTCTTACTTTTAAATATTTATCTAAATGTTTAAAAGTAAGATCTTTATGCAAATAAACTTTACAAGTGCTTTTAATTGTCAAGTATAATATCTACCACTGTTTCGGAATGTCATTGCAAATTCATAATGCAAATAAAATTATTGTTAGAAAAATGCCAAATTATATACAAATTAAATGATTAATTGCAGAACCTCAGCTGCCTCCTAAACAGGGACTACAAATTACAGAAGTTATCATAGAAGAACCTGAAGCTAATTCAATTAAATCGCCCCCTCATGCTGTAATAGCAACAGACCAAAGTTCACCTAACAATCCTCGCAAAAGCACTCGCCTTTTGGAGAAAAAGAAAACTTCTCCTGTCAAGATAACAGTTGAAGAGTCCAGTAAAGATATACCAGTTTCAGAAACTACTGCATCATTTCCTGCTCAGAATTCTAGTATTATACAAGATTCTATAAGTCTATCTTCAGAAAATACCTCAGATGAACCAAAAAATAAAATAGATACTCTTGATGCCCAAAGCAGTGACACTCAAACTTTACAAAATAGACTTTCAATAGGCAGTGCTAAACTTATAAAGGAACTTAATACAGACATAAAAAACAAGTCAAATTTCAATAAAAGTTGGTCAAATGCTGATAGTAAAGAGAGTAAAACAAAAAGGAAGCGGACCAAATCATGGACAACACTATCTGCCTCAAATGAACATCAATTTTATAGTGACAATGAAAGTACTAAAAATAAAATCAAAAATAGTATTACTTCTCCTATGGTGCTTCTAAATAAATCTGGATCAGGTGATGATGCATTAAGTACAAGTTTGAACCAAAGTATGTCAAATAAATCAGCTTCGAAAAGAAAAAAGAAAGACAGTATGAACTTTGTAGTAGAAAACATTAATAAGCCTTTAGACAAAATTAATACTATTGACAATTATATTGAAACAAAAAATGAAACGCTTTCAATTGCTCAAAATAACACAAAAAATCATGACACGATTACAAGTGAACTCCTAGAAAAAAAGCCAAGTGGGGACATAAAAACAGTGATTTATATTGAAGATTCTGATTCAAATTCTGAAAAAAATATGAAAACACGACATGAGAATGAGGACCAATGTGTTCCTGTGGTAGAGCACAGTGGTGAAACATCTCCAATAAAAGTAAATACATTCACATCCATTTTAGATAAAAACGAACAAAATATGCTTAACAACTCTAAAGAGCTACTTCAAAGAAAAGATAGTGCACCAATGGAGTGTGAGCCAATGGATATTGATGAAACAATGCCCGATAATATCATAATACCTGAAATAGAAATCACTGATTTGAATAAATCTGAAAGAAAGTCTTCCATCACTCAAAGCTTTGATAAAAGTGAAATCGAAACCAAAAGTACTCTTATACTATCACAAATAAAGGACACTTCTACAGGAGATATTAGGAACGAAGCTAAATCGCCACAAGTTATTAATAACAAACTTCTGTCAACTGTAGATGATTTAAACGTAACTCAAGAAAATGAAATGAAACAAAATTTTACTCGCCATTATTCAACAAGTACTCCTTTACAAGACAAAACTATCAAAAACTATAAAGCAACCCAAGTTAACACTTCAATACCGGCCATTCAAAACAATGAAAGTATAAATACGATTAAAGAAGTGCCTAATACATCAAAGGGTCAAAATAAAAATATCTCTAAAACAGAAAATAGTGAGTCTTCAGAATATGAAAATTCAAAAGAACCTGCTTATACCGAAGATGCCAAAAATAAAGTCAAAGGCAAAAAATCATCTAATAAAAAAGAAACAAGCATGAATCAAAGTGAAATTGAAGTTAAAGAATCGAAAAAAAAAATTGAAACTGATGAAAATGTATTTATACAAAATCATGGCAACGTAAACATCGAAGATATAGTTACACACAAACAGAAAAAAGAAAGCAAAGTAGAAGATGTATCGCTTAATAAAAAATCCAACAAACCACTTAATAAACCTAAAGTGTCTCAGATAAAAAAATTAAGCTCCGAAGAATCAGAAATTGAATCAGATGACGATGCTGGAGAAAAACGTTTATTTATTGATGAAGAAGCCGTCGACGCTGGTGACGACTACGAGTCTGGTGACAGTCAAAATGAAAGTGAGCGACGGTATGCAAGGGAAAATGAAGTACTAGATAAAGGTGAGACATTAACAACAGATGACGAATTTTCGGATGAATCAGATTATGAAAAAGATTCGTTCATTGTGAGTTCAAATGAAGAAGATGACGAATTATTGGACGGTATGGATGATGATCTTTCTATGAGCGACAAGGAACTCATTATTGCCGCTAAGTCTAAGAAAAAATACAATGATCGAAAAGTTAGGGAACAAAAAGAGGCCTCCAGAGAAATGTTTGAGTCGCGGCATAAATTAAACTCTTCTAGTAAGAGCAGAAATTCAGAAATCAGTAAAACTAAAAAGAACAAACGGCAACAGATAAGTTCTTCAGAATCAGAGGAAGATATTAAACCGAGGAAAAATAATAGACTAAGATTAGACTCTACTAAAGAGGCTAGCTTACTTGCAGACAAAAGTGAACACAAAATTTCAATAAAAAAAACCAAACAGCAGCCAGATAGTGATAGTAGTAGTGATGAAAGTGTTCAAAATAAAATAAAAATTAGTATCCGTAATGAAAGTATGAAAAGATTAGACTCAACAAAAAAGGCTAGCTTGCTTGCAGACAAAAGCGAGCACAACATTTCAATAAAGAAAAATAAACAGCTGCCTGATAGTGATAGCAGTAGTGATGAAAGTGTTCCAAATGAAAAAGAAATTACTATCTGTAATGAAACTATTAAAGAAAGTGACCCATTATCTGCTCAGATAAAAACAGAGCCAAAGACACCTCAAAGAAGTGCCAATTCTACAATAGCGTTTATTGATTCTGAAGAAGTTGACAATGACCAAATCGATAAAAATGAATCAACAAAGACTCAGTCCGAGTTTCTTGATCCCTTACAAGCTACAATGGTTGCCGATGACGAGGATGACGATTCCCTCAGCAGTGATACTGATATAATGCAGAATTATGACTCAATACTGAAAGACTTAAATAAAAGCAGTAAGGTAAAACCAAAAGAGTCTGACATTTCATTAAACCTTGACACCAAGAGCAAGAAGAAAGAGAAAACCGCTATAGTTGACGAATTAAATTTAACTCAAGTGAAATCTGATAAGAAACCCAAAAATAAACAAAAGAAGGAAGCCAGTACTAGTGTAAACGGAAAAGTATCCCAAAGAGATGACGATGGAGCCTCATCTGATTCCATTGATTTACATTTGTTGTTCTCTGAAGACAGTACTAACAGTGACTCATCTTCACACCAAAATAAAACGAAGGCTGCCAATACTAATGCAGAAGAAATAATACCATTGAAAAGAACCGATGCCAAAACAGATATTCGTGAAAATAAAGGTAAGATTAAGAGGTAGATTTTTTTTTCCTGCTAACTAAGATATAATATTACTAACTGATGCCCGCGATTTCGTACGCGTGGAATGAGCTTTTCGTAAGAAACGTTTTCGTTCGACCGTTGTTTCTTACTTTGCAAATCTGACTACCACGAAAAAGTCTTTTCATATTTCGGGTTAATATATAGCCTATGGCACTCACAAATAATGTGGCTTTCTATTGGTAACAGAATTTTCAAAATCGGTTCAGTAGATCCAGAGATTACTCCCCTACAACCTCGCAAACCTTAGCTCTTTTATAATATATAATAGAAGATTCTAGGCAAATGCGCTCCACCTTAGGCTGCATCACCTCTTGCATGCAAGTCAGATTGAAGCCAAGCGTACATATATATATAGGTTGTATATTTAAAAATATATATATATAAGTATAGACTATAGATGCAGATATACCATCTGGGTTACGAGCTGTCTGTGATGGTTCATGAAAAAGTGACAGACACATAGAGAAACGGACGGACAGGCAACCTATTAGTTACTCAATATTAGTCTTGTATCTTTTCATGGTAATACAATTCTCATGTCAATGTATAATAAGTCATTTTTCTTTTTTCAGATAAAAATAAATCTATGGAAGTATTGTTCAAACAAAGTAGCAATAAAAAGAATAAGAAACATGGATCCTATCAGAAGGAAAATATTTTAAGTAAGTGCATTTTATTTTTGAAATAAGTGTATTTTTATATTTTATGTGCATATTTTCAGTAAGTGTATTTATTATCTATAGTACTAGATGATGCCCGCGACTTCTTCCGATTGGGTTAAGTTTTTTCTATTCCTGCGGGAACTCCATTTGCCGGGATACAATGTAGCCTATGTCCTTCCCCGGGATACAAACTATCCTTGTACCAAATTTCATCAAAATCAGCTGAACAGGTGGACTGTGAAAGCGTAGCCGACAGACAGACACACTTTCGCATTAATGATATTAGTATGGATTAACTAGCTTTTGCCTGCAATCTTGTCTAGTAAAAAGTTTTATTTTTAGGATAAAATTATTAAATCCCTTATCACTCCTTGTATATCTCTCTGCCTGCCTGCCACAGTCCCGTCAAACACAGCCATCTGGATATAAATTTGTTTATTTGTTCACAACAACAACTTCCATACATTATAATTACGACAATATATTTCCAACTTTTCCCGTATGGTTGTCCATTACAGGTGTGACACTAAGATCTAGTTTCTAACATGCACTTACAATATTTTAGAGATCCTATTCTTACATCAGTAATAAACTAAATTATAAGAAAGTTATAAAGTTAGAAACAGTATACTTAACTTAACTAAGTTTTAGAAGATAAATCGCCAATTACAAAAAAAAACGTAAATTTAAAATTAATAAAAATATATGCAAATTACAAAAATATACCGAGTAATGAAATATATGAAAGCAATTATATTACATATATGAAAATAACTAAATGCAGAAAACAAGACATAAATCTGCATAACACAGCGTGTGGAACAAACAGCATTCTTGCCTTTCCAATATCTGAACAGGCTAGAATGCTGTATAGACTAGTGATGCAGATTACTTAATAAATTAGAATAAGCTCACTATGCGACCAAAACCCTTTAAATATAATAGAATTATGAGCTTGGGCAGTTTTTGCAGAATCACAGGCAGACACCATTTTATTTAGATACTAATTTTTTTTCAGGTGATGAAGAACAAAACTCAAGCTTTTTCATTGATACTGCAGGATACAACACGCAAGACGATAAAAATCCATCTACTGAAAACTTTGGTAAGTGATTTTGTTAAAACATTAGTAATTGCTATCCTATGCAAACTAAATTGACACGTCTAAATCGAGTGCTATCCTATCTGCAGGGACTATTATGAAAGAGACAGCAAAACATTCAGACCTGTCATTTTAATTTGTTTACAGATTGGGTACAATAGAATTAGCCACTTTGCCTCAGTCGATACACCAGTTCTCCTCACCACAGGATTTTATAGTTTTTTTTTTGTTGTAGACTTTACAAAAGAGAAATCTGTAAATAAGTCAGTCAGTGAAACCCCAGCCAAAGGAAGTTGTGAAGATGATGCACCACTCGACATTTCATATCAAAAAGAAGAAAGAACAAAACGAAAATCTAAGGCACAAGATAACATTGACATAGACCAAACAGGTCAGCTTCAATATTTTTTTCTAGTTGCTCGGAAAAAGCATCATTATTTAAAAAAAAAAGTATGTGCATTGGGTCTTGTCTCCAGTTGTGTTAGATTGCTGACCGATGGACATTGCTATGAGAGCGAGGCAGTAGAATGCACCTTTATATCTGTCACCTTCTTCTTCTTACTGTGCCGTCTCCTTACGAAGGTTGGCAATCATTAAGGCGATTTCAACTTTTGAGACCGCTGCTCTAAACAAGGACCTTGTGCTCTTCCCAAACCACTGGCGCAAGTTTTTAAGCCACGATATCCTTCTGCGGCCAGGCCTCCTTCTGCCAGACACTTTTCCTTGCATAATTAGTTGAAGGAGTTCATACTTCCTGGTGTTCCGCATCACGTGTCCAAAATATTCCAGCTTCCTTTTCTTTACAGTCGCGAGTACCTCTGTACCTTTCCGCATTCTCTGTAGCACAGTGCTATTCCGTACGCGGTCTGTCCAAGATATTTTTAGCATACGCCTGTACACCCACATCTCAAACGCTTCCAGCTTTTTAGACATGGCCTCTGTCAGCGTCCAACCTTCTACGCCGTAGAGGAGTACAGAAAAGACATAGCACCGTGCTATGCGTCTGCGTGTATATCTGTCACCGTAAGATTGTAAAATCCGTTAGATTATAATCTGACGGTTTCTATCCCGAGAAATTATAAACTGTCGAAAGATTGTAAATCGTTCAATGTTCTGAGTATTAATTTATGAAATATTTATTGTTTTTACGTTTTCTTGTCTCTTTCTTGTACAGTTCGCGCGCGAGTTGAATGCAGAGTAAATGTAAGTGTCACCATACATTTACTCTGCATTCAACTCGCGCGCGAACTATAGGTTAGGTTAGGGTTTGACATGAATATTATATGGCACTTAGGTTCTATCGGGTTAATATACCTAATATATTACAATTTACCGAAAAATAACGCGTTAAATTGTAAGCAGTAAGATATGGTTCACAATCTGTCGACAGTTTATAATCTATCGAGATAAAAAACGTTATATTATAATCTAACGGTTTTTACAATCTTACGGTGACATATCCATACTAATATTATAAATGCGAAAGTGCCTGTCTGTCTGTCTGTCTGCTACGCTTTAAAGGCCCAGCCGTTCAACCGATTTTGATGAAATTTGGTACAGGGGTAGCCTTTGTCCGGAAGGACATGAGCTACTTTTTATCCCGGAAAATCAAAGAGTTCCCACGGGAAACTAAAAAAATTTTTTGTTCAATCAATTTTGACGAAATTTGGTATAGGGATAGGTTGTATACCGGGGAAGGACATAGGCTACTTTTTATCCCGGAAAATTAAAGAGTTCCCGCGGGAATCAAAAAAACTTAATCCACGCGGACGTATTCGCGGGCATCATCTAGTTTACACATATATTATGTTCTCAATAATAATATCTCCCATCTCTATTTAGTAAAGATCCTCCTTAAAGATTGTCTGCAGTGGCTGACTGAATTTCAGTCCTATATAAACAAACTATAAAATCTTTTCTGAGAATGTTTTCAAGTAATACCTCATGTAACTAAGTTATTGTGTACAAATAATTTCTCTTATAGATTATGAACCAGAAAAATGCATAAACAAGTCGATCGCTAAAACACCTGGCAGTGTAAAGAAAAAGAAAAATAAAACTATTGACAACGAAATTTCAGAAAGCGCAGGTATTACACAATGTAACAAGTAATAATTAATAACCTCACATATAATCCCACTAACTTGTCTGATCATGATCTTTTCCGGTGACCGGGTCGCTAAAACTAAACAGACATAAAAATTAGTTCCAATTTTTGGGGCTATAACTAAGTTATGTTGTAAAATGTATAAAATAATGATTATATTTTCTTTTACAGATTATGAACCAGACAAATCCATAAACAAGTCAATCTCCAAAACACCCAGTAGTGAAAAGAAAAAGAAAAAGAAAACTATCGAAGAGGAAATTTCGAAACATGCAGGTATTACAACTCTTTTATTCGTAATATTTGTCTAATGTAATAGTAATTGTTTGTTAAAAACTTAAAGGTGAGACAAACTTAATACCTCACATAACTGTGCCATGTTGTACATTTTTTTTTCTACAGATTATGAACCAGACAAATCCATAAACAAGTCAATCGCCATAACACCCAGTAGTGAAAAGAAAAAGAAAACTATCGAAGAGGAAATTTCGGAACATGCAGGTATTACAACTCTTTATTTGTAATATTTGCCTAATGTAAAAATAGTAATAGTTTATTAAAAATTTACAGGTGAGTCGAACTTAATACCTCACATAACTGTATTATCATGTTGTTCAATTTTTTTTCCACAGATTATGAACCAGACAAATCCATAAACAAGTCAATCGCCAAAACACCCAGTAGTGAAAAGAAAAAGAAAAAGAAAACTATCGAAGAGGAAATTTCGGAACATGCAGGTATTACAACTCTTTATTCGTAATATTTGCCTAATGTAAAAATAGTAATAGTTTATTAAAAACTTACAGGTGAGTCAAACTTAATACCTCACATAACTGTATTATCATGTTGTTCAATTTTTATTTTTCCACAGATTATGAACCAGACAAATCCATAAACAAGTCAATCGCCAAAACACCCAGTAGTGAAAAGAAAAAGAAAAAGAAAACTATCGAAGAGGAAATTTCGGAACATGCAGGTATTACAACTCTTTATTCGTAATATTTGCCTAATGTAAAAATAGTAATAGTTTATTAAAAACTTACAGGTGAGCCAAACTTAATACCTCACATAACTGTGTCATGTTGTACATTTTTTTTCTACAGATTATGAACCAGACAAATCCATAAACAATTCAATCCCAAAAACACCCAGTAGTGAAAAGAAAAAGAAAACTATGGAAGAGGAAATTTCGGAACATGCAGGTATTACAACTCTTTGTTTGTACAATTTGCCTAATGTAAAAATAGTAATACACTCGCGAGCAAAACTATGGAATCACCTACTTAAAATTTGCTACGAGCGATCTTAAAAACTAAATGACTAATGAAGATGAATAAAAATGGTACAATTTTAAAGGCTATACTGTAAACTTTAAATTAATACCATATTCATTGAAATTGGACCCGTATTTCAGGAGATATCCTGGTTTAAGGGAAGGAGAAAGGAAAATGGAAGGATTTGAATTTGGGGAAAAGAACAAAAAAAACAAAAATTTAGGGAAAGCCTTTATTTGGTGCTTATCAATATTTAGTGTTGCCTCCCCTAGCCCTAATTACAGCACGAAGACGATTCCTCATGGACCTAATCAGCTTCTTGATGGAATCTTGTGGGATACCTTCCCACTCCTCTATCAAAGCCGATTTTAGCTCTTCAACACTTGAAGGAGCCGGATTTCTGGAACGAACCCTCTTTTTCAGCTCATCCCACAAGTGTTCAATTGGATTCAAGTCGGGGCTGAGCGCTGGCCAGTCCAATGTGGCGATACCAACTTCAGCCAGGAACTGAGTTGTGGCACGTGAAGTGTGACAACGGGCGTTATCGTGCATCAGAAGGAAGTTATCACCGACATATCCCGCATAAGGAATGACATGTTCCAGCAGAATATCGGCTATGTATCGGTCTGAAGTTAGACCGCCTCCTCGTCCCCCACCAGGCACGAAAACAAGCTCCGTTTTTCCGTCAACTGATATACCGGCCCACATCATACACGAACCACCCCCGTAGGCTACTGTTTCAGCGAAACAGCACTGAGCAAATCGCTCTCCAGGCCGCCTATAGACCCGGCCCCTTCGGTCGCTACCGTGCAAGCACATCCTGCACTCGTCTGAGAACAGAACTTTCCCCCATTGCTCGACTTCCCAATTAAGATGATCGCGAGCAAATTGAAGACGTGCTTGTCGGTGCCTTGCCGTCAGTTTTGGGCCTGTGGCAGGCCTTTTTGGAGTCAAGTTCGCTTGCTTAAGTCTTCGCCGAACTGTCCACTCACTGACAGCCACCCCACGAACTTCTCTGAGTTCCTGCTGGACGTCAACACCAGTCAAATAGCGATTACGAAGAGAAGTT
This sequence comes from Erebia aethiops, assembly GCA_923060345.2. NCBI lineage: Eukaryota > Metazoa > Arthropoda > Insecta > Lepidoptera > Nymphalidae > Erebia > Erebia aethiops. The sequence continues at coordinate 19,781,230 of OV281081.1, read as the reverse complement.
ACCGTGATAAAACGGTCGTCTCTCTCCGAAGTGCACCGCCGCCGCCCAGATCTTGGTCTCGGAATGAAGCCTCCAGTCTCCCGAAAGCGTTTGTAAACTTTCGAGACACAAGACTGGCTTATGTGGAGCTGCCGTGCGACAGCCCGCTGGCTAAGCCCTTGTTCCAATAGGGCAACAATTTGTGCTGCTTCTGTAGGTGTGGTATCCATTATGGTCCAAGGTCACGAATTGAATTTAGCGGAGATGTGTACTGGTCAACTTCTAACAACCAACTGATAAGAAAATTCCGATACCATGCGCTTTTATAGGGGGTCAATGTCGCGCAACTCGCCAAGAATCAACAAATTGAAACTGGCTTTTTTTGTTACTCCTTCACTTAAACCAAGAAAGCTCCTGAAATACGGGTGTAATTTTAATTAATTTGGTATTAATTTAAAGTTTATAATATAGCCTTTAAAATGGTACCATTTTCATTGATCTTTATTAGTTATTTAGTTCTTAAGATCGCTCGTAGCATTTCACAAGTGGGTGATTCCATAGTTTTGCTCGCGAGTGTAGTTTGTTAAAAAATTACAGGTAAGACAAACTTAATACCTCACATTATTAAATCATGTTGTTAAAATTTTTTTCCACAGATTATGAACCAGACAAATCCATAAACAAGTCAATCGCCAAAACACCCGGTAGTGAAAGGAAAAATAAAAAGAAAACTGTGGTAGAGGAAATTTCGGAACATGCAGGTATTACAACTATATGTTTCTACTATAAATAGTAATACATAGTTTGTCAATAACTTTAGGTATTCAATTATGTTTGTACTAGATGATGCCCGCGACTTCGTCCGCGTGGATTGAGGTTTTTGATTCCCGCGGGACTCTTACATTTCCGGGATAAAGGAAAAAGTCTATGTCCTGATCTATGATGCAACCTACCTCTGTACCAAATTTCATCAAAATCTGTTGAAAAGATGGGCCGGGAGAGCGTAGCAGATAGACAGACACACTTTCGCATTTATAATATTAGTATTTAGTATGGATTTTTCTGTTTCAGACCACACCACCAAGAGTGACACCAGTTTAAATAAATCATTGCTTAAAACTCCCAACAGTGGGAAGAAAAAGAAGCGTCACACAGAGTCGTTTTCGGAAGAGCAAAACGGTATGTATTTATTTAAATTTGTTTTTGAACTTCATTAAAAATCTTATAAATATAAAAAATATGTTTGCCTGTCTGCTTCGTTTGCGTATTGTTCATCTGATTAAGTTGAAACTTTGCACACTTGTTGTTAACTTGAAAGTTTCTGGCTTGGTAGGTACCATCATATACTAATATTATAAATGAGAAAGTGTGTTTGTTTGTTGGTTTATTGGTTTGTTGGTTTGTCCTTCAATCACGCCGCAACGGAGCAACAGATCGACGTGATTTTTGGCATGGGTATAGTTGAGGACCTGGAGAGTGGCATAGGCTACTTTTTATCCCGCAAAATTGAAGAGTTCCCGCGGGAATCAAAAAAACTTTTAACCACGCAGACGAAGTCACGGGCATCAGCTAGTCTAATATAATCGGCCTAGTAACATTTTACTTTGGTGCTTTCTGAACCCACAGTAGAGTCATGACGTAGACAAAGTTCATAATATGGGCTATAGCTATAGCATATGAGCGCAAAAGTGTTTCATCCTGTCTGTCTGTCTGTTACCTTTTCCGTGCGCAAATGCATAAACCGTTTTGAAGAAATTTGGTAAAGAAATAGTGTGCATGCTGGATGCCTATATCCATAGGCGTTTATGACAGAAAATCAAAGAGTTCTTCTTCATTATCATCAAAAAAAAAAGTTTTTCTTGTACTTTATCGTTAATAAGTCTAACGAAGAAGGCCAGACCCATTTATGTTAATGAAAGTCTTATGTGAAATTTAAATAATAATTTATTTTGTTTTGGTTTTACAGTCAATCAAGAAATTCCAATTGAGTCTAAAACCAGTGAGAAGAAAAAAAGCAAGAAAGCTGATCCTAATTTGCTTGCAAATAATGACAAAATTCCATCTATACCAGGTAAATACTGTTCAATATATTTTCTAATGTTGATTCTGTAAAGCAACATTTTGATTTAAAATTGGGTCTTTATCCAAATTAAGAGCCCAAAACGATGCCAAGAGCGTGAGATTTGTGCACTAGTGTTGTAATGGGAAAGCGATAGCAATGAAGTAATATTGGCCAATGTGAAACCAAAGTAAAGCTTTTAATAGTTAACTATCGTTATTATAATAAAATTCTCAAATATTTTTCAAAATTTCATGATTCATATCTACATGATTTAAAAAAATACAGAAAACCACCGATTCCGATTTAGAGCATAATTTGGTATGTATCTGTATTAAGAAAATTGTAGCTAATCTTGTTTCTGTCAATTAATAAAAGATTAAAAACCCAATAAACACATATTGAAATATCAAAATTATAGTATTTATTGTTTTCAAATAAAAATAATTTCTAAATCGCCCCAATAAGGGAGATAATATTATCAGTGATATCATACCATAGTACGTCATATTCGTTTTCGCTGATGAGAGAAAGAAGATACAAAACGCACGAGAGTAGATGTGATAGTTTGATTCTAATGCAGTAATTTTAAGCTTTCACTTTAGACTTGTAAAATAATATTATTATCTGCTTCTTTTTACATAATTGCACGTTAACACAAAATAATATTTTATTTAAATAGATTATCAAGATCTTCCAAATGAATCAGAAACGAGTGAAAAGAAAAAGCACAAACACAGCGCAAAATCTAACTCGGCAGCAGACGAAAATATATCAGGTAAAAATTGTTTTCAAAAAACCGACTTCCAAAGCCCCACTGCAAAGTAAAAAATTTTTTTTTTATTTCTACACACTATGTTGAAGTCGGGCGGGTGTAACAACGATAGGCAAAGTTGCCTATCGTTCTTACACCCGCCCGATACATAATTGCACGTTAACACAAAATAATATTTTATTTAAATAGATTATCAAGATCTTCCAAATGAATCAGAAACGAGTGAAAAGAAAAAGCACAAACACAGCACAAAATCTAACTCGGCAGCAGACGAAAATATATCAGGTAAAAATTGTTTTCAAAAAACCGACTTCCAAAGCCCCACTGCAAAGTAAAAAATATTTTTTATTTCTACACACTATGTTGAAGTTGGGCGGGTGTAACAACGATAATAGGCAAAGTTGACGCGTCAGGCTCGCCTGACAGAAATCAAAATTATTTTTTTACTGTTTTTGGGAAAGATATTTCATTTTTAACTTTTTAGTATACTCATTAGTTCATGAAGTCCATGCCAGGCCTACAATATCAATTCACCATCAACATTTCTAAAATCCCCATGGCTTAGGAGTGCAGTACCCTGCAGCATCAGGATTGAGGAGTTGGAGTCGAATAAAAATATGGGACCACCTCGTGAGTTTCTCTAAGCAATGGAAAAAAAAACAAATTGGTTCAGAAACCTCGTAGAAATCGGTATAAGTAAAAGATACGCGTCGAATTGAGAACCTCCTTTTTTCGAAGTCTGTAAAAATAATTATTATTGTTCATATGTATTATTTTGGTCTATTTTTCTTTTACCTTGCAAAAAACTTGTTTGTCAATTAAAAATATAATCAAATAAACACAATTTTATAATTTATGATTGTTGTTTCAGTGGAAATTACTGAAAATGTTGAGACAAGCTCGAAGAAACGCAAGAGAAAATCATCGCTCAATACGACCAAAGAAGAAATTCTACCAGCAGGTAAAGTATACTAACTGCCTCGTTGGTCTAGTGGTTAGCATGTTCGACTGCGACCGACGAGTCCCGGGTCGGGCCATAACAAGTATTGGGATTTTCCGGCAAGAAATTCTCATTACTAGCCCGGAGTTAGGAAGTTGGCGGTCTTTCACCCCCGTGCCACGTAGAGCACGTAAAGCCGTCGGTCCAGCGCCTGATCTCTCTCCGGTCGTGTCTGATTTTCCGTCCCATCGGGCTATGAGAGTAAAGGAACAGATGTGTTTGTGCACTATATCTCCCGCGCAGATGGCTAATTCTCTCTTAACATTGGCCGCCGTGGCCGAAATTCGGTCGGGAGGACATTATAGCTGATTTGACTCGTCTCAATATATGCACAACTACAAGTTAACAAACAGACACAAACATTAATTTTTACATTAATTATATGGGTAATAATCAAAAGCAAGATATGCAAAATTAATGACAGGCACTAACTCAAGTTCTAGATCTAAAGGAACATAATAAATTTTTAATCTTTCTTCTAGATGTGGAGAATGCTAAACCATTAAATGAGTCAATAGATGCGAGTAAAAAGAAAAAACGCAAGATTGTTACCCAGGAAGAAATCGTATCAGGTAAAACTTTTTATTACATTTTAATTGATGAATTTTTTCCTATAAAAAATATTAATATTTCATTAATGGTTTGGAGTTAAATAGAAAAAACTAAGTATTGAAATTGTTTCAGTTTATTTGAAATTGAAATTTAACCTTATTTTCTTAATGATTATTTGCAGAAACAGTACCAATAGCAGAAACACGCGATGAGTCACGCAACAAAAGAAAAGACAAGGAATCAGTGAGCAGTGTGCCAAACAGTTCTTCTAACATTGGTATGTTTCATTGTTTGATCATTCAATAGATCTCTAAATCCATACTTAATATTATAAATGCGAAAGTGTGTCTGTCTGTCTGTCTGCTACGCTTTCACGGCCCAACTACTCAACCGTTATTGATGAAATTTGGTACAGAGACAGGTTACATCCGGTGGAAAGGAAATAGGCTACTTTTTATCCCGGAAAATTGAAGAGTTTCCGAGGGAATATAAAAAAACAATCGTCGCGGGCATCGTCTAATCATGTATAATTTGGATTAAATAGAGTGATCAGAGTCATATTATGATTACTTACTTCCTTTACTATCACTCTACCAAACTGAAAACATTGATAAATATTTAATAAATTTTGTATTTTTAGGTGATATAACTAAGTATTGATACAGTTTAATTAAAATATAAACCAATTTTTAACCAACTCCCAAAAAAGGAGGAGGTTTTTTTTTTATTTATGTCGTTGCATATCTCCGTGGTTTCTGAACCGATTTGAAATTTTAAAAGTCGGTTTTTTTGGAAAGAGTTTTTATCTTAATGATTATTTGCAGAGACAGTACCAATAGCAGAAACACATGATAAGTCTCGCAACAAAAGAAAAGACAAGGAATCAGCGAGCAGTGTGCCAAACAGTTCTTCTAACATTGGTATGTTTCATTGTTTGATCATTCAACAGATCTCTAAACTAAATTAACAGTAATTCTTGAAGTAATGATATCTTTTTCGGCATGAAACACCGTGAATGGAATATTAGACTCAATCAAATGGCTGGTTTAGACTTTAGAGACTGTGAACCGAACCGGGATTAGCAGCATTGCCTGTATTCTACAGTAGTAATCATTTATTATTATTACATTATATACTAGATGGTGCCCGCGACTTCATCCGCGTGTACTTCCCCTGGATACAAACTCTACCAAATTCCATCAAAATCTTTTTTTTTTCAAAAGAGAAAATTTTTTTTATACCCGCGGGAACTCTTGAATTTTCCGGGATATAAAGTAGCCTAGATGTTTTTTCTCAGGCTCTAGACTATCTCTGTACGAAATTTCATTTAAATCAGTTCTGTAGTTTAGGCTTGATTGCGTAACACAGACAGACAGTATTAGTATGGATTATTACTCTGATTACTATGTATAATTTGAATTATACTGAGTGATAAGAGTCATATGATTACTTACTTACTTCCTTTACTTTATGCTAAATATCACTCAGTCACACTGAAAATTTGATAAACATTTAATAAATTTTGTATTTTTAGGTGATATAAATAAAAAGAGAAACAAAAAACGCAAAGAACGAGAAGATGACGACACATCATCTTCAAAGGTAAATAATAATATTAATTAATAACAATCAATTGTTATTATTAATGTTTATATGTTAATTACTTACTTTACTACACAGTGCCTATCTGAAGTAAATATTTTTTTACATGATAATATTAAAAGTTGAATAAAAGAAATTATTTTTATTTTAGACACCGAAAGTAAACATCTTTGGCAAAGTGCCTCGTCTGCCACCCAACATATTGGAGAAATTAGATGATGTGCCACATAGAGAAGTTCCTTCCAAGAAGTCTAAACTGATATCCACTACACAGTTTGTTGTAGAAGAAACGATGAAAAGAAAGAATAAACCATCAGACTATCTAGAAGAGAGTATTTGCCTCAACGAGTCAACAGAAAAAAGCAGAAAGAAAAAGAAACGTCTGGAAAAACCAAAAGTGCTACCATTTGTGCCCACCGCTTCAACCTCTAACAATGGTTTTACAACTAACTTCAAGATTAACGTGTTACCTAGTGATATTACATTTGCAGCCCAATCGAACACTATAGATAATTTCAAGGATAATTATATGTTTGGTAAAAATATAAAAAGGTTAGGCACATATGACTTGTACAAAAGGCAGAGAAACATAAAATTATCAAAATTTTAATGTTTATGTTGCTAGTTAGGATCCAATCAAAGGCGCCAAAACCACACAGCGACAAAAATAAATTCGTGGGGCACAATATTTTCCATATTGTGCCCCACGAATTTATGCATAAGCCTATTTGATGAAAATACCTACTATAGCCTACTTCAAAAACCCAATCAGGAAGAGAGGTAAGACCACATATAGGGTAGTCGAAGAGAGATAGTGATTAGGTATTTGCTTCAATTAGGAATAGGAGTTCTCGATCCTTCTTTATCAATACATTCCTGATCGTTTTTTTTAGCACACCACAATTTAAATAGGGATGATGACAACTTGATCAAATCAACTCTTTATCAAACTCAAAAACGCACTTCTAAGGAAGTTGTATGAAATTCACAGTTCGTCATCAAATTTCAACATACTTTTTTCTTTAATCTATTGTTTAAAATGGTTATCAAACTTAAAACAAACCGAGGATGTGAATTTTAGCTATTTTGGAAGATCCTCTGTTTAAAAATCAGTTAGAAATAATTTATTTTTGATATAGGCATCATCCCTATTAGCGGGCGACATTTTTGCCGTTGTGATGTTGACTGTTGTCCATATAAATTATGTATAGACACTTAAAAAAGCTTAATGTTCTGCCATATGCATGTACCTAGTTGACATGACGTAACTGTGAGTCGTCTAACATCTCATGGTTTTCTTATTTAATTATTATAATATTCAAACTGTTATTTTTAGTCAGAGTTGATAGATTTGTAGACCCTGTTATAATGATTAAGATTAACTTTTAACTGACATTTTAATTTTTTATATTTCCAAAACACAATTTTGACTTGCTACTTCTTACTGACCTTTTGTCTTCTTCAGTTCTTTACTCAACTTAATATTAAAATATTTTTAACTTGTTTCACCTTAAACTTAAAATAATTTAAATAAGAAAGTTATAGCAGGCCTGTGATTGTTTCTGATTATTATTAGTTAAGTTTTGTCATTGAGCTTCACTTACTGCTGAACTCGGTTGCATAATCATTACTAAGAAAATCATTAGTATACATTTTGCATTTTGTAAGGATATATACTAAGGAGTTCCTTAATCAGTAAGCAACTCTGAGTGCAGCCGTTAGTATATTGAACTTGTTTTTTTAATTAAATGGTGTTGATTTTTTTTGTGTTTGATCATATCTTTTTATAATCATTGTAATTATAGCATCAATACATTATATTAACTATTAAACATTATGCTAAGAGTTAAGGCAAAACCTAAAGTTCCTAGTAAAAGCAAGAAAATTAGCAAGTAGACTTCTATAGAAGACTAACAAGATATAATTTGGGTCATAATTGGATTTACACAAATGTCTTAACTTAATCTGAACGCCCGAAAGTGTTGAATGTGTTTTTCACTAATATTTTAAGTGAGATTACACTTTAAAATATTAGTGAACGACATAATAATTAATACCCATGTATGTACCTATCTAAAAATCGTAATTATGACTGATGCAATTAATTTTCTTTGAATTTTTGATTCAACCAAATTACATTGACCAAGTAGTGATTTTGACTATTTATTCCTAGTAATTAAAATGATTTATGTGCAGTTGAACTACTTACTGGAAAAAAACCCCAATAGTTCAATGTTTATTGGTTCAACTAAGCAATAGGTACTAGGAGCTGCCCGAAACTTGTATGTTTGCTCTAAGCTTATGTATACATTATATTATTTATCATTATCAATAGTATTCATATTAATTATTTATTGTTAATGTTATTTGGTACCTGTACCCTGATAAAAAAAATATAATGTAATTTTCTGACGAATTGCTTGCTGACGATTTTCAAATTTCCCGCCTTAAATTCAAGTTGTCGTAGAGGGCGCTGGCATGTTGTGTAAAAAAGTATCGCCCATGTGCCGTGTTTTCAAATAAATAATGATAACGCTATGACATTTTAATTGTTTTATTAAATTATGGTATTCTTTCATGAAATACAATTATTTGTCAGAAGCCAAATTCAGGAATTTCTCCACATGAACCACGTAAATACTTCCCGCCTTGTCATGCCGGTGTAAACAAACCGCCCGCCATGTTGTTGAAAGTCGACAAGTCATGTTAGCTGGTAAGTATCGAAGTAAGTATCTAATAGAAGTTTGTGACAAATAAATGAAAATTGATTAATTTATTTATTTTTAATTATTTTGCATGTTTATTGAATCATAAAACATCAGTTTCATTGAAAAAAAGTAGGTTAACTAACATGACGTCAAATTATAGCGAAATTGGAACCAATGGCATTTGGCTGCAGTCGGTCACGTGGTGCGCTTCCACCAATAGAAATGCAAACCATTCTTTGTGTACCTTTTCACTTACTAGCAAAACAGAGTGTAGTCTATGGAGTGAGTGGTGTTATATTTGTCAATTTTATGACGCTAAATACGTAAATGTGTGAAATTCAGGATTATTCAATTGAGCATAAGGATATTTATCTGAATAAATATTCGGTAAGTCGAATTTAAGATCTAGAAATACGATTTTGCGTGTATGAATTATAGTTAGGCACAGATGTAGAGGTACCATGAGAAAGTAACACGGCTATATCCCGCTCTTTTTAATGTCATTCATTCTTAGTACGTATCAACAAGATTGTTTACTCGAAATAAAGTTATTAGTGGATAAACTAAGTTGTAAGATTAATGTAAACACGTTTTATTTATGTTGTAAAAATGACATTCTGTCAAAGTGGCGGGAAATCACAATACTTCATTACGTAGTCTTGATAAAATCATTTGTTACGTGGTATAGCATCCAATTTTGATGAAAACAAGAAGTCAATTACTTTTTCATGTCGTATAGATCTCATTATTTGGGTTTAAATACATTACTGTGGATAATTCTTGTCGACAAACACGGGTTATAAATATTTGTAACGGACAAAACCTCTGATCTTTTGTCTCTTTTCCGCACATTCATTCACACGCTGTGTGATAAGGATGGAATGTGTATTATTATTATTTCTATCGAGTTATTTTAGTAATTAAAATTATTTCGAGTTGTTATTCGTGTTATAATTTCGAGTAGTTATTATTTAATTACAACTTAGATGGCAAAATACTTGCAAATAAAATGATCATAATTGTTTTGAACTATAAGAATTGATTATAGTATAGGTTGTAGTTTAAACGGCGCCAATTTGCCGTCAATGAGTTTACGTTTGGTTGTAAAGTTGCAACTACGTTCACATTGATAAACTAATCTTTTGCGCTTTTTACTTCTATAAAATCTAAATAGGTGATAATATTTTCGCATTTGCTTATATAAAAAATTAAAACCATATTGTTATCGTTATAAACATTCACTACGCAATAAAAAAATTATTTTAGGGCTATTTTAATTCTGTCTACGAAGTAGTGGTTCCCACGGCCGGTTCCAAGCGAGAATTTCAAAACGTTTAACAATGAGTGCACCTTGTCAATGTGTGTGTATGTGTTATCGAACGAATATTTGTGTGTGTAGTCAGGCCACAGTGTAGTAAAATATTATGAAAGTTAGGTACTTAATTTAAATCCATACAAGAAAAATTTAATAAACCGTGATGATATACCTATAACTGCTAGTGGCCGCTCGCGATTTCGTCCGCGTACAATTTCCGATTTCCTGAGTTTTTATTTTTCGAATTTTGGCATTTTCATGCTGCGAAAGGCCTAATATCTACAGAGGCTATATCAATAACTTTATAAGGCTTTGCCCTGAGTGACTGACAGACAACCTACATAGCCCAAACGGCAGAACGTAGAAATTTGAAATTTCGAAAGAATATTCCTTGAGCACCCTAGAGGTGTACTAAGGAAGGAATTTTCGAAATTCTACCTCCAAGGAAGTTAAATAGGCAGTTCAAGTTATATATCTGTTACCGTTAGATTTTAATCTAACTAGCAAAATTGTAAACTTTCGACAGACTGCGATTTAACGAATAATTTTCGGTAGATTGTATTCTGTTAGGTATATTAATCTGATATAACCTAACCACCTGATTATTTATGTCGAACCCTAACCTAACCTACAAGAAAGAGACAAGAAAACTTAAATACAATGAATCGTTTACAATCTGTCGACAGTTTACAATTTCGCTAGTTAGATTACAATCTAACGGTTTTTGCAATCTTACAGTGACATATCCATGAAACTTGTTCTTTGGTGAAATATGAAGATTTTTATGTTTTTGACAGTTTTTTTAAATTTCATTTATTAAGAACGTAATTCCTGGATTTTCGTAAAATTGCTTATACAGGTTTTTATTATTTATAACTTATGATTTAAATGCCCATTTTCATGTCTCTAACTTCAAAAACTAAGGATTTTCATACAAACTTCCAAAGTTTTAACCCGCATTTCACCACCATAGGGATGAATTTTCAAAAACCACTTTCTAACTGATGTCTACGATTACTAATTAGTGAGTGAGTGAGTGGTATTTCGCTTTTATATTTATAGAATTATCCGTAACTTAACCTGTAAGGTGCAGTGCTGCAGTAATAGGTAGGTCCTAGAGTTGCAAAAAAAACTCTTTTGTTCAAGATGGAAAACAGAGATTTATGGCCGTCTCGTCGTATATTAATGGGGTTATACGTAAAATATTGTACTAGGTCCAATTTTTCTGCCGCCGAATATTTTTCTGCAACTGTTATACTGATCTAACTTACACTATGGGAAGTGCACTCAACGAAAAAGGGACTGGCGAAGGCGGCTGCAACCTGTCAATGAGTGCGTGTTTTTCAATGTAGTTAGTAGGACGGTACCTACCTAGAAGTTTCTGGGTACGAACTACGAGACGAGTGGCCCATCACTAGAGATGGGAGTAAAGTTAAAAGAAAAGAGTGAAATAGTTTATTTGCATGGCGAATCCCTGTCGCTCATGATTCATGGTCATGAGATAGGTGCATTAAATGGAAATGTGAGTTTGTTTGTTACGCTTACACAGCCCATGATTTCAAATTTTCAACCGATTTTGATGAAATTTGGTTCAGGCATACCTAGGTTGTGTGATGTGTCTCGGGGCAAGGCTACTTTTAATCCCAGATTCCTTATCTGGGATTAAAAGTACCACAGAATTGAAAAAAAAACTAAAACCAAGCAGACGAAGTCGTTGGCAATTGGCATCAGCTGCATAAATAGCAGGTACCTACATAATATTAAATATTTAGGTAATATACCTAGTACTCCTATACTATTCCTGCATTGCACACTAATAAACAGTTTTACCTGCTATTTTTAACTTAATTGGACACGTTCACCTCATTGCTCGAAACAGAAGGAGTAGAGGACCTCAAAGATGAACTGAGCAGACTGAGCTATAGAAGATCAGCGAGCTAACTCATTTTTATCATTCACTTACGAGTTACGAGTTGCCCATCACTAATTCACTACCCGGCACAACACACCTGTGGTTGAATCCGTCAGCCGTTACACTCTCCCCTAATGTTAACGGTTGGTGTACCGAGTAAAGTAAAAACAAAGTTTCATCTAAGTACTTATAAAAATAATTTTATAAAAAGCTTAAGTACCTTATTACCTATCTAATCGTTTACAAATGAGTTGCCTAACGCATTGGTTGAGTATCTTTTAATTTGTCAGTCCCACAAAGCAATTCCTAACTTAAGAATCCTTCACTTGGATTAAGTCGTCCAAGTTCTAATCCTAAAGCTAGGGATACCATCTGTCCGAATTTGACCGGAGCTGTCCTAGCTTTATAAGCGCCTGACTCCCCGTCAGCGGCGTTCGTAAACCGTGATTTTCTAAACTATGTGTACGGTTATTACAATTTACATTACGCTCGTACCTAACCATTTTCAGATAATTCACTAAATATTATAAACTAAGTTACTAGTTAAGACGATGCGCGAAAGGATGACGCATTTTGGATGTCTGGAAAACTGTAGGGATACTAGGTCGCTTGTCGTCCCTAGACCGCATAAATTAAGAGTTATTTAGGATTTTAGGTATGCTAAATCTACCTATGTTAGATCGATTCTTGAGTAAGATTTTTGGATGTTTTAATTTATGAAGGTTTAGTAAGGCAAAGTAGCTGATCTATGGCCCGCATTCTTAGCGTTCGTCGCTTCACCATTAGCCCTCATAACAGAGTAGGTACATATTTAAGAACCTACTTATTCTGTAATTGCACCTAAGTTCGCAAAAGTTGATCTACCTAACAAATTTAAAAAATGTAAAAACTCACAACTTCTCGATTTTCTCAACTTCTCAGTTCTCGCGATTTAGACATGAGTCAGGATTGAGGAAATGCCTAATAATGACAAATGACCACTCTTTAATCAAGAAGTCCCAGCAGGCCGAGCGAGAGCATGTAAATTTTTGTCCCCGGAACGTCCTGGATTTCCCAGAACTTTACTGTGTCAAGGAGCTTTTGACGACCTTCCAAAGTTCCACTTATTAAGTCCTTGGTACACCAACCCAATATTATATTTATAGATATACCTACTTGCCTAACTATATTATTACTAAACTAAAGAAGTTTGTACACAACAAACGAAATTATGAATACTTTATTGAAGATGTTGGACTCAGTAACGCTTACTACGAAGAGGATATTGACCCGAACCGGCAGGTGTCATCAGTCTACAAATTGCGAACAAACACGATTTTATTTATTTAAGTATCTACCTAAATTTTGAATCCATCTAAACTGCAAACTGGTAATTTAAAAATGAGTCCTGAGGTACGTCTACTTATTTTTTTATTTTCATTTATCTAAGAATTCATGTTTTTAAAAAAAATTATGTATAAGTCCAGTGCAAACTTAAAATGTCGCTATTTTGGCTACTCAAATTTCATTTCATGAAAATTGTGAATCAGTTTTCATCAAGACATCCCTGATTAATATACTTTTTTATCGACTTTTCTAATTCTGATATAAAGTTTCCCATAAAGTTGAACCTTTGAGTGCAGACGGTAAAAATTATATTGAAAGTTCATACGGAGGAGGAATATTTCAGTTTCCCTCCCTTTTGAACTGGAAAGTAGACAGTGCGGTGGGGAGTGACTACGTCGCACATCCAATCAATACATTACCCCTCTGTTTCGACCTACCACTGCGCGCGCATAAAGGAAACACGTCGGAAAATTTTTCGCGCCAACCAAGTTTCCATGGATATTTTAAATCAAAAATACGTAACCAAGGCTCCATTCAGACGCTTGATTATATGCCAAAATACCTATATGATTACATAAGTAATGCGAGTTAATTCAAAAGTATCCAGTAGCTGCAGTCCAAGGATTTTTAAAAGAACATTTCTAAAAAGTATAAAATCATAGGTAGATGTTCTTCTACTATCACATCAAAAGCTCTACCTTTCTCTTTAAAATATACTACTTATAATTATAATATAATTTATTTTCTAAAATACTTCTTGCCCTGATCGTTAATTAATCACTCAATCATTCCACTGGATCAAAGGTTTTCCATGCGCACCTATCGATCGAGATTTTGTAGGTGATCTATTTTTAAAATCGCTAGAGGAAGGGAGATATTATACGGGCTTCACACGATAATATGGTCTGCTTGCAGGCGTTATAGTTCCAGACTCCTCCAGTACATGGAATGAAAAGGCTATTTTTATTATACTTTTAGCAATAAGTACCTACTACACTTCACTTCTGGTACTGCTTCTAATCCTGGTAATTATTTTGTCGTAGATGGCAAGCTGGCTTTACAAGCCTAGTGCCTACGTCAGTTTTTAGTACTTACAATTTTTCGCGGTAATGCTCGGCCGCCAACGTATAGCGTAGACTTTGAGGTAATTTGTTCAGAGAGCAGACTACGACGAGTTCAAGGCGATCGCGCGCGGTCAGGTTCGAGGACACGCGGCCCCTCGCAGCGCGGGCGCCTACTTGGCCCCCGCAGTTTTTACACGACTTGTGCTGAAATCTAACCTAGAATAGCAAAACTTACTTAAGTCCGGGATAACAAGCTGGACGCGCTTTATGTGCCATATTTACGCGGTACCTTCCTTGACATTCGCCTCCCTATTCAAATGATTTAAAAAATGCGCTCTTCCTTTAGTATTAATTATGAAAATCTAGTAGATTCTGTAATTTCGAATTATATTAGAGTAGGTAACATAATATGAGAGAAGACATCGAGCCCTGCAAACTAGGGTCAGGAACAAATCCGGACGGATGGTAACCCTATCCCTGAAGGCTGAAAATATAGCAATGAATCTGTTTTTCCAGTATTTTCATTTTAAATTATATAAATAATTTTAAAATATATATAAAATTTATTACTCAGGCAAAATATTGATATTCTTCTAATACCCGATGTGATAGGGTAGGAGGTAACTATATCGCCATTTTACGAAGCATAAAAATATTGATTTCGATGGTCTGGTTGATATATTTTTATTAGTCTGCAAAGAATGCAAAGGAAACTGAAAAAAATTGGCGCTGCTTGGATTTTGTTAGTGATAAACCTACCTGCCTGCTTTATTATGAGTTCTTCAAACCGCAGGCGTAGGCCAGAAACAAAATGACCTTTATTGATAGATGTGAAAATTAATATTTAAAAGATAGTGGACGACCGCTGTTTTCTGATGAGCTTATGACCTAATAAGGTGCTGATCTTGGGCCTCCGATTCTACAGAGCTTCAAATCTTGAAAAATCCCAAATCAGGCTGAAATAATATTAAGCATGTACAATACATGCTTAATATGCTAATAAATAATAATGCTTTGAGTACCTAGACTACTACTATACTACAATGACTTAGGATCGTTTGTGTTAAATTAAATAAATAGTATAGTATCTAGTAAGTAGTTTGAATAATGTCTAATACGAACAAATTACCAGTAAGTAGTAGACGGGCCTAGCTTCATTTAAGTAATATGATTTATATTTAATAAATAAGAATAATTATACGTATGTTAAATACTTGTTATTAAAATCCATGCAGATTCGTCACACGACCTTCTATGAGGTATTGTATACAAAAATATGTTAATTAATTTAAATTATATATCTAGGTATATTACGAATGGATAAAACTCATTCATAAGTGCCGGCTAACAAGTTTAGCGAACGTAAATCTAGACAAAACATGGGCAAAACGTTCAATGAACAACTGTTAACTATACAGTATACATATTTTGTATGCCTACCTAATATGGATTATCTTTTCAAGTAAATATATCTATACTTAATATTACTCAATCACGCCATAACGGCTGAACGGATCTGGATGAAATTTGGCACAGAGATAGATTATAGTCTGAAATAACACATACTTACTATTTATCGCCGAAGAGTTCCCGCAGGAACCAAATAACCGCGACTCGCGACCGCGAAGTCGCGGGCGTCAGCTAGTCTAGATATAAATGGCATTTTTCGTAGATTATTTATATTTATGATTATGACCGATCATCGGTGCAAAGAGAAAAACCATGTAGTACTTACTAGATATGAAACTTGAGTTTTACTTTTATAAGTGTAGACAAGTAGGTACTTTTATCCGAACCGGTGGTAGAGTCACGACATTTCATAAGTGGCACAAGTTGTCCTACGTGAAATAAATATATCATTTCATTAGGGACTCTTTTGAGAAACTGCAGTGTTTCTTTGCGCTGTTCTTTGCCTATATTTATACCAATACTTTTTCCTTTAACAAAATAATTTAAGTAGGTAGGTATAATTTATAACAAAAATTTAAAAATATTCTGATAAATGATTCAGTATTATTAATTAATGGTCAAGCCACATGGCCACCAAGGGAAAATGTGTAACTTGAACCTGACTTTTACAAGCACTTAGCACGAGACTGCGGGGCGTTTCCTTGATTTTTTTACTTATTGTAAGTAATAACTAAATAATATACTTATTCACCAATTTTAAAACAGAAAGGGCTTCTCACAAATACTACAGAGTTAGTTGAACGGCCAGTGGCGTGCACAGGTTTTGGAGCTAGGGTAGGCATTAGTTAGTCACAATACCAATTTACTAGTAGCTGTTTTGATGAAATATGAGAATTGACGTATCTTCATTTGGGTAAGCAGTGCTTTTATGCCTCTATAAAATGCACGCCACTGGCTTGAACCTCTTATCATTAGATGTAGAGTCGTTTTAAAAATATCTTTATTAGTTCCTATTTCATATCGCACGTAAGCGAGATGAACTCTAAGTAATAAAGAGCGAGTTCATGGCCCTCTTGAGTGAGGCATGGCACTACACGGCCACTCGCAAGACGGATCTACAGACGTTTTCGGCCTGTATACATTTTAACATAAAGAGACTGAATAATAAGCGGTCATGTCACGTTTCTATACCTATTGACGTTGCAAAGAAAAATAAGAAATAGAGCTCCACGAGTATCTTATTACTGACAATGGCTGAATCAGTTTTACCATTTTATCATAATACATATTGTTAGCAAGGCTTTTATTACTGATTTAAATTACAAAATATAGTCTATACTTAGGTAGGTACCTATCATAGATATTAGATTCCTTGCTTAGAAGACATCCCTTCAGATTACTTTGAACGAAATAGAGCCCGCTCTTTTCATTCCGGAAAAAAGTTTACGTGGCTACTTGACCACCTATTGCAATATAATTAATAATGTTAATTTTTTTATGAATGCTTCACATTTTATTCGTTTAATTTTTTTAATAATAAAATTACCTATAGGTAACCATTATTAATTCTTTAGCAGTCCATAGCAAAATGCATCGAGCCTGGCTTTCGTTGGCTATAAGGGCGCGGTATGGCGGCTGCGGCCTGCGATGTCATTAGGGGTCGGTTCACCCTCTTTCGATCTTCTATAGCTATCTCCCTCTGTCACCCCAATTCGGTCTGTCTCACATTGATGATATATTTTATACTTACTTTAAATGCTTCAAACTATTTCTATTAGCGTCAAATATGAATAAGATTTAGAGCAGGTAGAAATAGTAAAGCTCTTATCATTTGAAATGTCTACGATAGCGATTAGTGGAAGGTAAATGATGAAAAATACCGGTAAAGTCTGTGATTGGCCGAACATATCGTACCTACTTACGCTTATTCTTATCAGTCAGTGCACCCATTCGCATTCAAAATATTTTGTATGTTTATCGAATGTAAACATGGATACAGACTTATGTTAATATTTATGCAAATCATTGTTACGATTTTAATTGTAATGTTAAACTTTAAGACAATAATATTTTTAATGCGCAAAATTCTTCTAAGTCGCCTTTTATATTTTATGCTTTTCAGCAGCGCGGCGCTAAACACCTAATTCCTAAGACACATCACAAAATCCATACTCCATTCTAATATTATAAAATATGTATGCGAAAGTGTCTGTCTGCCTGTCTGCTACGCTTTGACAGCTTACTTATTAACCGATTCCGATGAAATTTGGTAGGTAGAGACAATATGTATTATCTACTTTTTGTCCCGGAAAATTAGGGAGTTCCCGCGGGAATCCAAAAATCTTGGAACTACTAGAAAATAGTTCTCACCAAAACTGATAAATAAAATCAAAATATCAAAACAGGAAAATGTAGTAAACATAGAAAAGTACCTATTACTGCATTGTTTGGCCTGAAAAAGCACCAAGACTGCAGAAACTACGCCCAATTTGTTGTAAGCTTGTAAAGCGTAAGTATAGAAATCGTCGAGCGATAAGATTTATCGCATCTGTCGTTCCCATACCTTTCCATGAACCGTATTTTATGCTCCGCTACCTTTATTCCTTGACTATTCCCTCGGCGTTTTTTCTTCTATTTATTGTTCACTTCTTTGTAACGACACAAAAGATAATGACTACGAAACCTCTGGTTCTAAAAACACAGCAGAGACATTTTTGTTCTGTTTTACGCACAATAGTTCGTACCTAGGTACCTACTACCTACCTGGATAGACATTAGATAGCCTATCTTTACTTGGACTTGTGTGACAAAAATTTGTGCTTTCGTTAAACTTACATTGACGTTTCGTTTTAAATCCATTTCGCTACTCAACAGAATCTGAATATTTCTATTGTTTTGAAAAATTCAAGGAAAATGATAACCAATACTTTTTGTGAACCGATGCTGCAAGATTTCGGACGATGATGTGTTTTGAATTAGGTAAAATTCCTCAGTTTTGTTCTATTCATTTAAATCTGTGTTAGGTTATTCAAATTAACTTCCTATCGGAAGAGGATAAAAGTTATCCTTTGCTCGAATAACTTATGTTTAATGAGAGCACGCGGCTAACAGAACAAGTTATTTATAGTAGCAGCGGCAGTGTTCCAAGTTCTAACAAAAAATATGATCGTCCCGAACTTGGAAGCCTTCCGATGTACCTACCACTTGGCGTCTAGGTTTTTTTGGTACGCCACTAGGTAGAACCAGTCGGCCATTCGGGGGATTAAAGTTACTCACTATTCTTCCATGAATGATTTGTTGATGTAGGTCTTACAAAAAAACGTATTTTAATAAGAAATTATCTAGTATCTAGCATTTATATTTTTATTCTACTGTATTTTTAGTAACCTATTCTACATTTTACCCTTTAACCAGTATTTACTAAAAGTACCTACTTACGAGTGGTCAAAGTTACTTTTTAATAGTACCTAAACCATTAATTTAACATAATTAGCCCGCACGAGTATACTTTTTCCGTCCTTATGAGAGCGGAAACGAGATAGCATCACAAACATTATCTTACTCTTTCACGGCTAGGGCATCGCATACCAAAATACAAAAACAGGTTTCACTACCGAGTAGTGGAATTTGTTCCCGTCTCCGTATCGTCACGAAAGAATGATCGCTATTTTATGCATAGATTTTATGAAAGAAAAATGGCGCGAAAGTTCAACTGAAAGCTGTATACACTACAATAATGTAATGTATAATTTTCAATTGAACTTTCGCGCCATTCTACGAAATTAGTTAGTTCATTCGCCATTTTTCGAATTTAGTTTTTCTTACTTTAATCCTTAAATTGGCGATGCAACTACAAAAATTTAGATAATATTATCGATTAAATAACATTGATTTCTGTACCCTTCTTAGGATAAATCAAATGGGTATCTACTAGAATGTGTACAAAAAATATTACTTGTATGCATTTGATTGATATTATCTCATATTCATGAAAAAATCTGTTTCTCTTCTAGGCGTGCTCAGACATGGATTTGTACATCACTGACTCACTCCAAGACATGCTGGACATGGATATAAAGAATGAAATAGCAACGGATCTGAGCAGTATATCAGATTTTTCTGTTAGTGTCAGTAAATTTAATACTATAATAAATTATAATTTTACTTATAATAACTTTGATCAGTCATAACAAACTAACTTGACTTTTGTTTAACAGGACTCGCTAGGATTAAATTTCTCAGAACTTCCACCGTTATTAGATATGGACACAGACAACTCTGTGACGTGGCTAAACAATTCTTCTTCAAGTTTTGTCCATAATCTCGATTTGTACGGTTCCGAAGCGAATGCTGTCATGGTAAATCCAAATTCGGTTATGCCATCAACGTTTGCGGAAACGCCAGTCAAAAGTATCGTTAAAGAAGAGGCGTCAAATCTGTTACTAACCTCGGCTGCTAATAGTGATGATCTTAGTAACAATACATCGTTATCCAGTCCAAAGGAAGAAAAAAGTCATCTAACGTTCTCACCGAATGCCATTAAAGTTTCAAAGGTCCAAGAATCAGAAGAACCTCCGCCGAAGAAGCTAGAAGAAGCAACACAAATGGTCATATACGTTAGGAAACAAGATAAAGCCGTAGTAAAAGACTTGTTGAAGGATTTAGACACTAGCAAAGTTAAAACAGCGACCATACCAAATGTGACACCTACTGTACGGATTAAAAGCCAATCGGAAATATTGAAAGTTAACAATAAAAACTGTTCAATACTAAATAGTAGTCATAAAATAACAAATTCATTAGGAACTAAAACTTTTATATCTGGTAATATACACATACTGGATGCTCAGCAATCTAGGACAATTTTAGCGAATAGTAATAAAAACACGACAATACTGATCGACAACTCATCTCTACATAACAGTAGACAATTAATTAAAACTTCAGTGAGCAATACATTCACAGTGGACACTAGCCAAGCGAAGTATGTAAATAATTCTAGTAAAACAGTGGCGGGAGACTTCCCTAAACCTGCTTATTCATATTCGTGTCTAATTGCGATGGCACTAAAGAACTCTAGAACAGGAAGCTTACCAGTTTCAGAGATTTACAATTTTATGTGGTAAGTGTAAACGTACTTATGAATATTGACACTGGGGCTGATTCTGTATAACACAATCTCTAAACTAAACTAAAATGGCAGCTTTAAATCTAGTTCTGTCCCTTTCCGTAGGAAGTATTATGAAAGGGTTAGCAATATTTGTAATGCTCTAATTTTAGTTTAGTTTAGAGATTGTGCACTACAGAATCAGCCCCATTGTTATGTTTTAGGTACAGGTGATAAAACTAATGAAAACACTTTTTCGTTTCAGTCAACACTTTCCATACTTTAAAACAGCGCCAAATGGATGGAAGAACTCTGTCCGACACAACCTGAGTCTCAATAAATGTTTCGAAAAAATAGAGAAACCCTCAACAAACGGCAGTCAAAGAAAAGGTAGAGAAATTCACAACTCAAATTAAGATGCCATAAGAATAATAAACTTATTACTATATAAAGTATAAACAGTAACTTATCAACAACATTGCTTTTACAGGTTGTTTATGGGCAATGAACCCGTCGAAAGTGGGGAAAATGGACGAGGAAGTTCAAAAATGGTCAAGAAAAGACCCACAAGCAATCAAAAAAGCGATGGTGTATCCAGGTAAATAATTATGTTAAACCTTTTAAAAGTAAGATTTTACTTATATAAATTACTAGATGATGCCCGCGACTTCATCCGCGTGGATTAATTTTCCTGGGAAAAAAGTAGCCTATGTCCTTCCCCGGGATATAACTCTGTGTCTGTACCAAATCTCATTAAAATCGGTTGAACAGATGGGCCGTGAAAGCGTAGTAGACAGACAGACACACTTTCGCATTTATAATATTAGTATGGATATATCATGTTAACAAAAAATACATACGTGCCTTTGGAGTAACTCCTCCTTTTTGGAAGTTGCTTATAGATAAACCTTATCCTTTTATGTCAATTAAAAATATAAGGTAATAATGAATATATAGTCCCATATAAATTTGGTGAGGACAAAGATCTTTGGGAATGGAGGAACAATTAGAAAAAGATACAAAATTGTATTATGTTTTCCAGAAAGCCTCGAAGCGTTGGAGCGAGGGGAAATGAAGTACAGCGGTTTCGGAAGCGACAACGAAGTTGAAGACGACGTTGACCCAGATGCGGACGCGGAGCTTGATGCGGACTTCGAGATAGATGCCGATGTCAAAGAAGAGGCTGTAGAGGAGGAGGAGACTGTTATTGAGCAGGTAAGACTGAGTATGTGTTATACTCGTCATCCCTTAATGGTAAGATGAAAATAGGATGTCGACTCGGACGTAGACCCAGAGCTTGACGCGGACTGCGAGTTAGATCCCGATGTCAAAGATGAGGAGGAGGAGACTGTTATTGAGCAGGTAAGACTGAGTATGTGTTATACTCGTCATCCCTTAATGGTAAGATGAAAATAGGACGTCGACTCGGACGTAGACCCAGAGCTTGACGCGGACTGCGAGTTAGATCCCGATGTCAAAGATGAGGAGGAGGAGACTGTTATTGAGCAGGTAAGACTGAGTATGTGTTATACTCGTCATCGCTTAATGATAAGACTGACATAGGACGTCGACTCAGACGCGGACCTAGAGCTTGCCGATGTCAAAGAGGAGGAGGCGACTGTTATTGAGTTGGTAAAACTGTTATTCTATACTCGTTCTTCTACGGATCTCTTCATGAACCTTTGTAGGGCGCCTTTCAGCTCTCGTACAGCTTGCGCCCAATCATTTAGTCGCTTTTGTAGTTTATTAATTATTTCTCATGCTTTGAACCCTAAACAGGCGTTAAGTATTATAGATGAACAGTTGAGAGATACTTTCTAAATCAGGTCTCTGCTCTTATGGTTTTGTAGGTTTAAAGAGATTGATTTTACCCAAAGAAGAACAAAAGTTCACATATACGAGATATGCTTAGACTTAGAGGGTAAAATGCGTAGACCTTATGCAGAAATTACTAACTACAAACCCATCTTATTATTAAACTTCACTTTGAAAATGCTTGAAGCTATTGAAGACTAGTTTCGGAAATGGATACAACAATTTTTGGAAATAGAATAATAGCGACTACAATAATTTAAAAATTAAAATTGTGGTAATAAATACAAATTATTAATAATATTTAATACAATACAAGCGTATTAATATATCTACTCGTTTTCGTTAATATTGCACTGTGTGGGATAAGTAGTTGACATTGAACGAAAAATGTGCATTCATATTACCGTCTGTGACTGACCTCTTGGGAATGCAAATACGCAGTGATACGATAGCAAACGCCCAATGTCAAGGCATAATGTCAACAATACAGAATCACGTTTTTTTTTTAAATTCTGTAATTAAACAAAGAACCCTTCTATTCCGTCTTCACGGTCACACTGTTACTGGTTGCAAGTTGCAACCCATTTTTACTAGCCATTAAAATGAAATTATTGGAAATGTTTTTTTTTTTCACGTAGAACAACTTGTGCCGCTTATGAAATGTCGTCACTCTACCACCGGTTCGGAAAACAGATTCTATTTATTCTGGAGCACGTATTTATAGAAAAATACCGAAAGATTCGAGTCACAGTGTGACTAGATTAGGTGTGACTCGTTGCGAACTCACTTATCTGTGACACAACTATTTTAACAATAAACTTTTTTTTTACGACCTCCGACGCGCAGTGTGTAGCGCTGTTGCCTTAACGTGCGGAGGTCCTGGGTTCGATCCCCGGCAGGGTCTATTTGGGAATTTATAATTTCTGAATTTTCCCTGGTCTGGCCTGGTGGGAGGCTTCGGCCGTGGCTAGTTACCACCCTACCGGCAAAGACGTGCCGCCAAGCGATTTAGCGTTCCGGTACGATGCCGTGTAGAAACCGAAGGGGTATGGGTTTAATATAACTGCCATGCCCCTTACAGGTTAGCCCGCTACCATCTTAGACTGCATCATCACTTACCATCAGGTGAGATCGTAGTCAAGGGCTAGCTTGTAGTGGATAAAAAAAAAAAAAAAAAAACTATATAAGCAGATAAGTTGTAATTTAGCAATTATGGTAACCTGTAGCAGGTACACAAAAGCATATAATTATGCTAAAACAAGCATGTGCTTTGTTAATAATGGGAAACATGAAAACTAGTTTTTTTGGCCCTTATAAAAAAGTAAGAGCCTTTTTATTTTAATTTATGTTGAGTAAGTGTGTGAAATCGTATAAGGTTTCTAAGACCTACTGTTACTGAGTGAAAAGTCCGTTGCTGATGCAGCGCAGTGTGCCTGATTCTCTCCAAACTCTATGTAATTTTCATAGCATAATAATCAGTAGTTTATCATGGGACTTTGAAAGTTTACCCTTTGCTATTTGCACTCATTTGTTGTGGTTGTTCTAGTTGCACTTAAAGTTATAATTAAATATGTTATTTCCCTTTGTTTCAGGAGGTGTCAGACCAAGAGCTGGAGGTGGAGGAAGTTGAAGGCACGGGCATGGTGGGCGGCACGTACCGCCTGCTGGCCACGGGGCCCTCGGGCGCGCTCACCTCCTACATCGCAGACATGGAGTCCGGCGAAGACGTCAGCGACATCGAGGTGACTTATACTGCCTAGAGACACTTCACACAGTCAAACGACCACACAGGGCACGGGCATGGTGGGCGGCACGTACCGCCTGCTGGCCACGGGGCCCTCGGGCGCGCTCACTTCCTACATCGCAGACATGGAGTCCGGCGAAGACGTCAGCGACATCGAGGTGACTTATACTGCCTAGAGACACTTCACACAGTCAAACGACCACACAGGGCACGGGCATGGTGGGCGGCACGTACCGCCTGCTGGCCACGGGGCCCTCGGGCGCGCTCACTTCCTACATCGCAGACATGGAGTCCGGCGAAGACGTCAGCGACATCGAGGTGACTTATACTGCCTAGAGACACTTCACACAGTAAAACGACCACACAGGGCACGGGCATGGTGGGCGGCAGGTACCGCCTGCTGGCCACGGGGCCCTCGGGCGCGCTCACTTCCTACATCGCAGACATGGAGTCCGGCGAAGACGTCAGCGACATCGAGGTGACTTATACTGCCTAGAGACACTTCACACAGTCAAACGACCACACAGGGCACGGGCATGGTGGGCGGCACGTACCGCCTGCTGGCCACGGGGCCCTCGGGCGCGCTCACTTCCTACATCGCAGACATGGAGTCCGGCGAAGACGTCAGCGACATCGAGGTGACTTATACTGCCTAGAGACACTTCACACAGTCAAACGACCACACAGGGCACGGGCATGGTTAGCGGCACGTACCGCCTGCTGGCCACGGGGCCCTCGGGCGCGCTCACTTCCTACATCGCAGACATGGAGTCCGGCGAAGACGTCAGCGACATCGAGGTGACTTATACTGCCTAGAGACACTTCACACAGTAAAACGACCACACAGGGCACGGGCATGGTGGGCGGCACGTACCGCCTGCTGGCCACGGG
Source organism: Erebia aethiops (assembly GCA_923060345.2). NCBI lineage: Eukaryota > Metazoa > Arthropoda > Insecta > Lepidoptera > Nymphalidae > Erebia > Erebia aethiops. Next base: position 19,755,971 of record OV281081.1, on the reverse strand, counting down.
GCCCTCGGGCGCGCTCACTTCCTACATCGCAGACATGGAGTCCGGCGAAGACGTCAGCGACATCGAGGTGACTTATACTGCCTAGAGACACTTCACGCAGTCAAACGACCACACAGGGCACGGGCATGGTGGGCGGCACGTACCGCCTGCTAGCCACGGGCTCTATTATTGTAGTATTTTCAATCATTACCAAATAGTACAAGTTTTGGTGCCACAAAGACGTCTGTTGCTTATTATGATGATTGCCATGTACCTATTTTAGTTGAGAACTTGAGTGCCAACAAATATCTGCATTAGGTAGGTACGTGATTTCACTATGTATAATTATTAATGTCTATCCAATGCGTATTGTGTTATAAATTAATTTCTAAAGCTCCCCATTATCCATACTAATATTATAAATGCGAAAGTGTGTCTGTCTGTCTGTCTGCTACGCTTTCACGGCTTATCTGTTCAACCTATTTTGGTACAGGGATAGGTACGGGGAAGAACATAAATTACTATTTTATCCTGGAAAATTTAAATCGAAAAACCTTAATCCACGCGGACTAATCATCTAGTAATGTAATAAAAACATTGAGTTAATGTTATATTTTAATTGAATTGTTATTTTCAGGTACTGGATCATTCGTACGAAGAGATCGACATTGATGTTACAAAACCCGTCAAACTAGACCTATCGCTTACAGAAAATTATACGAGTAAGTACCTAATTATTACTACTAATACTAACCATACCGTTCCAATATTAACTATAATTCAGATTTTACAGCATTTTATGTTAAGTATGAAATTTTATATAACTCTATCATTGATAGAATTTAAACGTCGAAACTCTGAATAGATCTAAATGCTCTTGATTTAAAGTTGAAAGTTCAGTACAACAGATTTTAATTTCTGCTTGGAGTGCATGCTGTTGATGTATTGATAAAGTTAAGCGGGGATTTAAAGTAAATTTTACTTGAATATATTTATTGCATATGTGTCAGTTATTTTTTACCGTCAACTTTAGTGAGATTATTTAAATATTAAGCCCAGTACAGAATCCTCGGGGCAATTGTAGAAACGCTGCATCAATCATTATTACAATAGGTATTAACTGTTTGTGATTGGCTAAAATTAGCCAATTGTGAGACCAATGGGGCCAATTCTGTTGTACACCATCTCTAAACTAAACTAAAATGACAGCTCTATTTATATTGCTTTCCTTTCCTATTACTCCCTGCAAAAAGGGGCAGCACTACATTTAGTTTAGTTTAGAGATTGTGCTACACAGAACTGGCCACAATGTGAACCATTCAAGAGGTGATTGCAAATGACATACTTACATATTTTACCATATGACGGACTGAAGCTATCCTTTTGAACAAAACAATTAATCTTTGTCTTTGTCAATTAGAATGTTATCACTTCAGAGTTAAATAATTATAATTTGGTTTCAGTTCATCCAGCAAAACGGGCAAAGACGAACTACATTTACCAACCAGTCTCAACACAATCACACACAAGCAGGCGGAAAACTCCACTTGTCAACAGAGTGGCTTTAGTTTAAAGACATTTTTGCTAACTCTTCCGTGTTATAAAGAGAAGAAAAGGTGATGAAATAGTAGGTGTAGTGTAGTTTTCCAAATATAAAAGTGAAATAAGTGCAAAAATGAGTGTTCACACCCATTACAAGTTGCAAGAATAAATACGGATGGTAAGTTCACACTATTTAAGAATAAGAAAACATCAGACTATCCATTTCAAATGTAAAGACTATTGGCAAGGCTTCAAAACTCTCGATGGTTTTGAATTCTTGTCTTTTGCAAAAAAAAAATACTTGACTTGCATAGTAGTTATTAATTTAAAAGAAAACTCACAAGAAAAGTAATGTTAAAACTAATTAATAAGCAGGGTAGTAAAAATCTAAATATTAATTATAAGATCGACATTTCAAATAATATGATGCAGGTCTTCACAAGTTCTTTTATAGCGCGTGCTCTTCACATTTGAAACACAATATTCACTGAAGTCATGAAAACTTTTTATGTACATTTTACATACAAAAATTGCTTAAATATGTGACTATTAGTGCTGCCTCTAGGGGACTTCTTTCGTGACACCAATAATAATGCAACATGTCTGTAAACACTTCAAATTTTTCAAACATATCTTGGCATAAATATATTATATCATAATATAATGTGATGTGTCATACATCTATGGAGGATTGAGCCAAGCATTTAATCAAACTGGTCAATAACTGCCTCGTTGGTCTAGTGGTTAGCATGTTCGACTGCGGCTGATAAGGTCCCGGGTTCGAGTCCCGGGTCGGGTCATAGTAAGTATTGGGTTTTCTGACTAGAAATTCTCAGTACTAACCCGGAGTTAGGAAGTTGGCGGTGTTACACCCCCGTGCCTCGGAGAGCACGTTAAGCCGTCGGTCCCGGTTATTATCACTAACATGATAATAGTCGTTAAAGCCCGCCAACCCGCATTGGAGCAGCGTGGTGGGTCTAAGCTCTATTCGCTCTCTCCTATGAGAGTGGAGGCTTGCACCCAGCAGTGGGACGTTAATGGGCTGTAGTGGATGGATGGATGGGGTCAATAAGAATTAGAGAATTCGACGATAACACTTTATTGATTTCTCAGACTGTAGGTACATTACAAACAAAGAAAACCTCTCCGGTATTCTTTCCTTTTATGAGATAATTTGGACATGGTATTTAAACATTAAATAGTCTGGACTTGCCCAATCTCAATTTTATAGGATAGCACGGATAAAAGTAATAAGTGTAAGGTGTAGTTTAGTGTCCAATGCAATGTTCCACTATTTGAGTGTAATACTAGGATTATGAGCGAGAATCGGTAATGATATGAAAGCTAAATAATTGTAATGTAATGTGTGGTTTTTACTAACTGTTAAGTCGAAAGTGATAGTCTGTACCAGATAAGTGTATTTACGTTTTGCGAAATGGAACACTCGTTACATATCGTACACTGTAAAATATATTCCTAAGCGATTAAACTAATTAGTAGTATCATTTTGGTGCTACTTCTGTAAATCTCTAAACTTGATTAGCTATCAGCTTTAAAATTAATGCTTTCCTTTTCAGCTAAGAAACACTGAAAAGTATAGCACTATATTTAGAACTGTCAATATAATGTAGGTTAGAGATCTAGAGTCTACAAAAGAATTGGTACCTACCATTAAGAATAATTTGTAATTTGTAATTTTTTTTTGTTCTTTGTGTCAAAGTTATTGATAGAATATTTGAGTGAAGAATCTTATATATTAGTATCCAACTGTTCAGTACAAAACGTATTTTGCTGCTCTATTGATACATTTTGTATAATATGTCATAATAGTGATGCACTACTGTCCCATGAAACATTTCTCAGGCAAATTTTTGTGTTTTAAATTATTGACAGGATCTGAAATCAAATCCCTTTTATTTCAAAAGAATGTTTTGAAATTCGAGCTAATTTAAACTGAACATTGTTTTGAGTATAATATGCATGTATTAAATTGTCAGCAAGACTTTGTGTATACTGAATGTACTTGGTAGAAATCATAAATAATAATGAATTCTTAAGTCAACGTAAAATTGCAAAAACCGTCAGATTGCAATCTAACGCTTTTTATCTCGTTAGATTGTAAACTGTCGACAGATTGTGAACCGTTCACTGTTCTGAGTGTCAATTTTTTAAATATTCATTGTATTTACGTTTTCTTGTCTCTTTCTTGTAGATTAGGTTTGGGTTCGACATAAATAAAATTAGGTTCTCGGGTTAATATACCTAACAGATTACAACATACCGAAAAATAATGCGTTAAATTGTAATCTTTCGACAGTTTACAATCTCCCTAGATAGATTACAATCTAACAGTTTTCACAATCTTACGGTGACACATACAAATTGTGGTTGAAACATTCAGTTGCTACAAAGTTTCAAAATTTGTCTGTATGTAATGTTTCATACAAGACATTTGTACTGCAAATTGTATACAAAAGCATCACTACAGTAGCAATAACCGTAGCGGGTATATTAAATTTATCCCACCGCTGTATATATATTTACTTAATAATGTGCATTTTATATGTTGACACTGGCAGAACTTCGAATCTTGTCATATAATTATTTCATATATCTAAGCCGAATTGCGTTATTAGAAAGCCCCTCGAGTTATTTCATGCGTTAAAAAATGCGTGGATTGATTCGATGGATTAAAACACGTTTTAATATTGTAGGGATGATGACAACTCAATCAAATCAGCAACTCTTTATCAAACTTAAAAACGCAGTTCTAGTATGGAAGTTGTATGAAATTCACAGTTGTGACGTCATCAATTTTCAACGCATCATTATAAAATGGTTTTCATACTTAAATCTAACCGAGGATGTGAATTTTAGGTATTTTGGATGACCCTCTATTTAATAATCAGTTAGAAATAATTTATTTTTATTTAAGCATCATCCTTATTACATAATTAACAAGTCTATAATTTAATGCCATCATTTTCTGCAAAAAACATTGTGGAAAAAATTGGCACTAATTGTAGACTTATTAATTAAATTCAATTCAGATGTTTTGTGCGACCGAATTAGCACTATTATTATTTGTCATATTTTATCACTGTTTAATGGTCATTATCGCTTATAGCCATATTGTTTTAATATTGTTGAAGTTAATGTTTTAGCATTATAATCCTTATTTTAGGGACGTGAAGGTATGTGACAAAACTGTCATTTTGAAATAATACAGCAGAAATAATACTATAAGCGGTAGTAGTAACTCCTGAGGTTTTATTTTATTTTGTCGATTGTTATTTCTCATATTTTGTCAAATTAAAATTGAAATTTTGTCACTTGAAAACGTGCAAAAGTTTAAGTACCGTTTTGGGATTGTGTACTCATAAAAAAATCTTAGATTATTTTATTTCAACATTAGAATTGAAAACTAACAAGGTTAATATCATTCAGTTCTTCTGGTAGGGAAGACAATGATGCTAAATGTGGGTTAACTCGAGCGTCATGGAGACCTAATTGGATTTTGAAGATTAGATGGTAGAAAGAAAAAAGGTTACATGATGTACATATCCTTTCAGCATCTACAGGTGTTTTTTTTTTCAAATCATCAGATTAAGAAATTCCTCGAGATAATCCTCAGATTATGGGTCAGGACGTTTGGGACATGGGACATTTGAAGCTGAACCCTCTGTCTAATCTGACGCGCTCGATTATTTCGAAATGGCAATTTCTTTGCATTTTCAAAAAATCGCAGTGACTTTGCGTTATGTCAGAATCGTCAGTCTTTTGAATAGGAGCTTCCTTTGGCATCCTTATGTGGTTGACGTCCAATTTTCTCGCACGAAGCGTTTTCACACGAACCGCTAGGGTGTGGAACACCCTCCCAGCGCACGTGTTTCCTGCCACTTGTAACTTGAGTAGCTTCAAGGCAAGAGTGAATAGGCATATTCTAGGCAAGCGCGTTCCAACCTAGACCTCATCATTGTTTTGCACTAAGCATGATTGTCGTCAAGCGTAAGCCTATCACGCAATTAAAAAAAAATCTTCACTTAACATCTCCGCAGAATATCTGACGCGCTCGTTTTTTTTTTGTTTATTTACCAATATTTTTACTTCCATATGGCCAACCCCACCATGCAAACCGGCAGGCGTGTACGCTATCCATATCTGACGCGCTGGAGTAAATCCAAAAAGTCCCCTTTTGGGCTCTCCTACTATAGGGATGATGCCTATATCAAAAATAAATTAATATATAGAATATAGATAAATATATTTGATGACGTCACAACTGTGAATTTCATACAACTTTCATACTAGAGGTGCGTTTTTAAGTTTGATAAAGATTTGCTGATTTGATTTAGTTGTCATCATCCCTATTCTGATGGCACTCATCTCATACGCGTTCTGTAGGCATATCGCTGGAGTAATACTAAGCTAAACTTACTTTTAAGTTACTGTACATCAATACATTTTTCTCAAGTTATTTTATAGGTAGGTGGTACTAACTTTAGAAATAACATCAATTAAGTAGCCAAATCAGTAAATTTCGATTGAGGTGTTCTATTTTGTCATTAATTTTAGGTTTAATAAAAAAACTATTGATAATCATGGTGTTACTTTGGAGCAAGTAAAGAATATCTGTATTATTATATTATTAAGTTGATAAATTTCTAAATTTGAGTTTGTGGTGCAAATTTATCTGCTTATATTCTCTATCAGAATTTGGTTGTGATTTTTTTTTGAAGTAAATACCTAACTAAATTTAAAATTAAACACAATGCAAGGTAAAGTTGTACTTTTTCGAAGTCCATATAATTATAAATAATGCCAGCATCATTGTTCGCGCTATTGTCGTTTGAAAAAACAATAGGTAAAAATTAATATTTAATAGAAAAACACTCGTTTTACTAATTTTGAATTGTAACACCTAAATTAATTTAGGTTAGATAAAAACTGTGATATCTGGCTTGCTATTGGTGGTAGGGCAAAGCAAAAAAGCAGTTTTACATTTATTGGCAGAACTTCGTAATAGTATTAGGGATAGTATAGGTGACGAAAATCTTCTTGAATGCTCTTAAGGTGCTATTAAGTAGCTTCACATTAACATTAAGCAAATAGGTATGAGCGAAAAGCGTCGGACGGCGGGCTTTCGTAATTTGGTAAGGAATGAAAAAAAGGTCTGGTAATTTAATATCGATCTTTCACAATACAGGCCGATTGTCTCTGTCTACTACTGTCTACACTCAGCGAAATTTATTATATTTTAGAATTCGCTTTTGCCCTTGGTTTCGCTCATGTTATGTTCGATTTTCATACAAACTTTATACACCTATTTTACCCCATGAGGCTTAAATTTTGGAAAATTAAATCCCTTGGCGGATGCCTTCGTCATAATAGCATTCCGTAAGTCAAAGAGATAGCTAGATAAATAGAGCTGTCTTTTTAGTTTAGTTTAGAGATGGTGTACAACAGAATTGGCCTCAATCTCTAATCTAACCCAAATTCAGGTCTAAATCTAATGGCGTCCTTTTCCGCAAGGAGCATAATGAAAGGGTCTATTCATTTAGAACTATCATTCTAGTTTAGACATAGTCACAAGAAAGACTGCCTTTGAATGTATAGTAATACATTATGTCCACATTGATGAATTATGGTGTATTTCTATTTTGATAACGATGGGTTTCAATTTTTTTTTTAAGTTGAGTATGAGGTATGGAACAGACCTCTATGAATTTTGGTTCATAAATTGAATGCTTAATAATTGAAAGTGTTATTTTGGATTTTATAGTAACATGAATATCTCAAATAAAAAAGTAAGTAACGTGACGTTTGAATGGATTGATGAAGTTTAATTTCAGTAGTTGATCTAATTAATGTATGTTTGAAATAGACTAGTGGCTCTATTAATAATTATATTTTTAAGTAAAGAATTTAGACATTATTCTTTAGCTAGGGCCTACTTTTAATTAGAATAGTTTTCTGTTTGATTATGTAAGAGTGCAATTTTGTAAATAGTATACTCTCTATATTAGATGACTACTAGAAACCTTGCTTACTAACGCTTTAATATGAAATGATAATGAAGTGCTAATGATTATTTTAACACAAAAAAATATAGCCAAATCGATAAATTAAGATCAGATACTACACCATGTAACATGTTATGGTCAAGATTTACACACTAAATGAATAGTTATAAATGTTCTGTACAATATTATAATCAAGAATTGTATTTTTCCACTGCCAGTATTTCAACATCCGTATTGAATAAGTGTTTAGTTTTAAGGGTAGAAAATAGTTAAGTTTAGTAGATCTAGAATAAGTGATCTAAGTTGAATGATTTTTAATAATTTTTTGGTAATAAAAATGAAATAAACATAACTGAGTTTTTCTGTAGCTACCATTTTTGCCTGACTAGATTTTCATTATACATAATATTTTGTAGAGCTTTTAACTTATCATTAATCGTTTAGGCGTAAGCCAGGAAAGCGCTCAGCTGAATTTTTGTCGACCAAAAATCTATCAAAAACAAATCCATTTTACTTCTATTGATGACCAAAAAAAAAAAAAAAGCGGCGATAGCCTGTGGTGCCTGGCGGCCTTAGGCCTAGGCGTCCTTAATGTAGGGTGTCCGGTGGATCGATGCTCGGGCACGCAGACCCAACTTTTCGAATCCTTTTTTTATTTTTTATCCACTACTAGCTAGCCCTTGACTGCGATCTCACCTGATGGTAAGTGATGATGCAGTCTAAGATGGTAGCGGGCTAACCTGTTAGGGGCATGGCAGTTATATTTAACCCATACCCCTTCGGTTTCTACACGGCATCGTACCGGAACGCTAAATCGCTTGGCGGCACGTCTTTTGCCGGTAGGGTGGTAACTAGACACGGCCGAAGCCTCCCACCAGGCCAGACCAGGGAAAATTCAGAGATTATAAATTATCAAATTGCCCCTCCCGGGGATCGAACCCGGGACCTCCGCACGTTAAGGCAATAGCGCTACACACTGCGCCACGGAGGTCGTCAATATCGTGGTCGTGTACACCACCCTCACAGAATTATGATCAAGATTACCCTTTATTCGTAGGTTCCTAGCTACCTAATTTAATCCCGTCCCACGCGGGCATAAGCTCGTTTATTTTAAAATTTAATTTGGGTCAAAGAATATTTACATAGGAGAGATTTGGGTAAACAAAGTGGAGAACTCAAAACAAAAAATTGAAATACGCGGCACTGGGCACGCGCCTCTGTTGACTTCGTTCCCGCTAAAAAAGGTCCACGAACAATTTTTTATATATTCATTAACTGGCTTTACGGGTCTGGGTTCCAGCCCTTATGAGCAGAGACAAGTTAAGGACCTCGAACTAATACCAACTACCATAGATTATAGTTTGAAATTAACTATAATATATTATGGTAGCTAAATAAATGACCACATAATGAGTTAGGTTTTTATTCTGAGACGTGGGGCGATTGTGTAAAACCTGCATCAATCATTGTTACTGTCTTAATTGTTTTCATTGGCTGAATTTGTTTTTTTTTTGCTGCGTCACAAGAATGAGGTTACCCAATCCCTCCCCAATCCTCACAATCAGACCCAATCAGAGGTGATTGCAATGACTAAGGAAACTTATTCATTGGGTGATTGCGATTTGCGATCGTTACTGTAGCTGTCATCAGGCTGTCATTTTTAGACATTATAAAAGAGATCTGATGTTGTTTACAGTTTTGTTAATGTTGATAGTATTACTTGAATTCTCTATAGTAACAAATTACACTGAATACGTGATACTTACTTTAACTAAGTACATCATTCCATACATGCCTTCAAAAATCCTCAGCAATACAGCATGTCCACCCGCGAAATACTAACGTTACAGTTCGGTCATTATTCGAACTATGTTGGAGCACACTTCTGGAATATACAGGAACTAAGTTTCGACTACACTGGTACAGTAAAAGCGGAATGCAATCATGATATTCTATATAGGGAGGGACAGACCTCGACCGGAGAGGTAACCTATACCCCTCGTTTGCTATTAGCGGATTTGAAAGGTTCTTTAAACACATTGCCATGTTCAGGAGGGTTAGAAGAACCTCAAGTAGAAGAAGATCTTCCGTGGAATACTGTAGAGAAGATTGAAGAACCAGCTGCTAGTAAAAATGAATTCTTAAAAGACATTGATGGTGCAATTTCTTCAAATATAAGTGAGAAACAATATAATTTAGAACATGATATAAAAACCTGGACTGACTATTTGTATCCTAGATTTCATGCACGTACCATAAATGTAATAAAAGAATATCAACATGGAGATGAAAACGTAAGATATTTATTCTACAAATACAATGTTTATCTAATCATTATGTTGTGCGTACAATGTGCTAATCATATAAACACATTTTAATTAGTCTCTTCTTGAGGCTTTTAATAAAGCCCAGCCCAGCATTCATATTTCAATGTCAATATTGTTTCAGGAAAGCTTTGACTTCAGCTGTTCTGGCAGGTCGCTGTGGAAATCTGATTTTGGAGAAACATTTTCTGATAAAATTAGAAAATATGTGGAGGAATGTGACAGTGTACAGGGATTCCATATAAGTTTTGATTGTACCGATGGGTTCTCTGGCCTTGCACTAGGATGTATAGAACACTTGATTGATGATTACACCAAAAGTATTTTAGCATACCCTATAATAGCATCTCATTTCCCAGATAACCACCCTTCTTCTGAAGATGAAAGAGAAAAGTCAACTTTAAAAGACTCAATAAGATTAGTTAATATGGCACTATCTATTGAAGAGTTGTCTCAATGTGTTACTATGTTTGTGCCTTTATGTACTGGTGAGAAAGGATGGAGAAAGCCAGGCAACCCTCGAGTATTTGAATACATTAACTATAAGCAAGAACAATATTATCATTCCTCTGCAATACTGGCATCAGCTATTGACACATTGAGTCAAAAATATAGGAATAAAAGTAATATTCATACAATGTCTGATATATGTGCTGATATGACTGGGTATGGTAGAAAGATGGCGGCTGCATCACTTGGAATGCCATTTGGTATAAATGAATCTGAATATCTCATTGATTATTTAAATACTACCACAAAACCTCTGTACACTTCTATTACACCTAGCTGTAAGATTGCCACAGACAAAATATTCCAGCTTGTTAGTGTAAGAGGAATTCCAGAATCCTACTTAAAGGCGCCTGCGAAAGAAGCTAAAGAACAAATGAATCTTGCTGCATACAGATGCAGTAATGTCAAGGAAATGTTTGAATTGTATTTCCAAGCTAACAACTTCCTTTCTGCAACCAATGTTACTGTGTGTGAGAAACCATTGGAACTGAAAGCACCATTTCCAAATGTTTTCTCCAATAAACTTAACAAGTATGGGTTTGTTCAGAGTGAAAACCAGCCTCAAAAAGTAGAGAGCTGTCCAGTTATAGCAGGGTACCACAATGGTAATTTTATAGCAGATGTGATTGAAAAACTGCACAGGGATGTAAGCAGAATTAAATTTGCTAAACTACATAAATTCCAAGAACTGGGGCTTGAGGAAGCTGATTACAAAGAGAGCTTAGATAAATTGGCAGAATTTAAAGACAACTATGAAGATGATTTTGAGCTTTAAACTGAGTTATATATTATTGTAAGTTTTACATTGTTTCGTTGAAATAAATGACAATTCAAAGTGTAGAAGTCTTTGTATTTAATAAAATAGAGTAAAGTAAAATTCATATAACTTTATTATGATGATTTAGATAAAATAAATCATATCTCATTCACACAACTGCAATTGTACACATTTACATCCTAGCGTAAGGTTACGGGGATCACGTTGACCGCTCCAGAGCCCTCTCCTTCATCCTTGTAATAAATGCTGCACCTTTGTTCTTTCTGAAGTTCTCGTAGGGGTCATTCAAGTTAACTCCAACTCCTGTAGGGAGAACCAAATGTTCAAAAGTCAGTCTCTATTGTGACTGATATTATAATATTATGCTAGCCGGCAGATATTGTCCTACCCTGAACTTAAACCCCAATTACAGCGCCCCCTACCGGGTCCAATTGTGAATATAAACCATCCCAGGACCCATTCAAACACACAAGAAACTCCGTCAAAATCGGTCAAGCCGTTTGTGTTTTAGCGAGACTAATGAACAGCAATTCATTTTATTAAATAAGAAGATTTGCGACATCTGAGCTGGTCCCAACACAAGTCGCGACAGACATTCTTTAGTGCAAACTTAATTTGTAAAACTTTTCTGTTATGTACTTTCATTCTTTTCTTTCGCCACATTCAAGAAGATAGAAGTAGATTAAATAATATGCCTGAAAAATTTGCCATATGCTTGGATGGCATGCAAAATTGGCAGTTAATAACAATTGAGAGATATGACTCGCGCACCTAGATGTCTGTACCTTGGAAGGATACGTTTTTAATCTATACTAAAATTATAAATGCGAAAGTATGGATGGATGGATGTTTCTTACTCAATCGCGCCAGAACGGCTGAACGGATCTGGATGAAATTTGGCACAGAGATAGATTATATTCTGGAATAACACATAGGTACTTTTTATCACGGAAAGTTAAAGAGTTTCCACGGGAATCAAAAACCTCAATCCGCGCGTACGAAGTCGCGGGAAACAACTAGTTAATTATGTATTTGGTTAAATTATTCGCCAATAGCTGATGCCCGCGACTTCGTCCGCGTGGAATAAGTTTTTTGGATTTCCGCAGGAACTCCTCAATTTTCCGGGATAAAAAGTAGCCTATGTCACTCTCCAGGTCCTCAACTATACCCATGCCAAAAATCACGTCGATCCGTTGCTCCGTTGCTGCGTGATTGAAGGACAAACAAACTGACTTTCGCATTTATAACTTTAGTATGATAGGTCGATCATCTACGCAGCACACAATAAATTGATAGCCCATATTCTGCAGCACCTGGTGCCCTTTGTTGCGGGGTCGCGCCTCACCTTTGTACTGGTCCTGCTTGTCCCGCACGGCGCCGCCGCTGATGGGCTCCGCGATGCCCTGCCCCGCGGCGCCCAGCCCGCCCGCGCTCCAGCCCATCTTCTGCAGCAGCTGGTGCCCTTTGTTGCTGGGGTCTATTGTCTGCTGTGATGGCCCGGGGAATGCGCCACCTCTGTTTAAACATTCGAGAGGTGAGAAGGCAAACTCCGGATGGAGTGACAGCTAATCCGTTGTATTGTACTGCGTGAGTGACTCGATAAGACGCGACGCGACTGTATCAAACAGTATAAGCTACTGTTCAACAGCCCTTCAAGTGACCTAAGTTATAACAAGTTTGTCATTTTCTATGGGGTTTTGTCGCTTCTCCCGCACCTACGACAACAGATGAGCCTTTGCAAACGGTGACACAAACACGTCTGACGTCAGTCACAACCAGAAGCTTGTCCAAAAATTCTGACGCGCGTTTATATCAAAACAAACACGCAGCTATTACATCGATATAGACATATACGCGCTTTGAACTATTTCGTTACAAGCGAAAGAAAGAAAACGAAAAGTATCTTCGTCTGCTTTTCGGACTGTAAACGAGCAGAAAACGCGGATTGCCTGTGCGTAGAAAATACGCCGTGTGCATAGGCTAAAAGTTACTTACTTATTTGCATTTTAAAATAGTTCATAAAACCCGTTCTTAGAAAATAACGGATTCACTCTTGAAAAGTAACGAATGGCCTCAGAATGGTACTCACAGAAAACTGGGAGGGGTGGGGGATCTAGACCGTTCGACGCGTCTAGAGCGCGGAGGTGACGAGGCCTCGCGCGCCGCGTGTCGCTCGGCGCGCTCCCGCGACCGACTGCGAGAGCGAGACCGCGAGCGCGAGCGAGATCGTCTTCGATCTGGACAAAATATTAAACTAAATTAAACATAGTTCGTGCGATTCAAGAGCGCGCGTTGCACATGTAAACAATATTCTGTTTACGTGTTAATTTGACCGCTCCCACTGTCTCAGACAAGCAATGAAGTTCACCAGTGTGCCTCGTAGGAGATTTTTTTCCCATTCGATCGCGACAACGTTAGCAACGACTTGTATGGAATTGTCAAGCGCTTGACAGCTGGCACTCGATCAATATGGCAGTTTGACGCGATCGAATGCGTAAAAAAGCTTCCATTCGCTCTGCTGAAGTGAATTCACGCGCGCTCGTGAATTCCAAGAACTTTTCCTTAATTTAATGAATTGTGCCACTGCCCCAATACCCGGCCCTTAAAATACCACCAGTATTAGAAAGCAATTCTACTGACCAAAGCTGTCAAGAAACTCATTACAGGCTCTTTTTAATAACAATTTTTTTAATAAACAATTATTATATTCAAAATATAAAAGCGAAAGGTCCACTGACTCATCACAATATCTCAGGAACTACAAAACATACTTGAAATTTGGAAGGTAGGTTTCTTGTATAGTGTAGACATCAGCTAAGAAACGGTTTTGAGAAAATTCACCCCTAAGGGGTTGAAATGGGGGTTGGAAGTTTGTATGAAAGTCCTTTGATTTTGAAGTTAGAGCCATGAAAATTGGCAATCAAGTTATTAATTCAAATGAATAAAAATCTGTATAAGCAGTTTTACGAAAATCCACCCCCAAAGAGGGTGAAATGGGGGTTGAAAATTTGTATGAAAGCCCTATGTTTTTGTAGAAAGAGACATGAAAATTCAGCAATTCGGTTATAAGTTTAAAATAATAAAAACCTGCATAAGCTATATAAAGCCTCTTTAGATAGACTTTTTGCAGCGGGAAAATTTTATAATCTCATAGGAAATCAGAAATTGTACGCGGTCGAAGTCGCGGGCGACCGCTAGTTATATTCATAAAAAGAATGCTTGGTTTCCAAAACATAATAATATGGAGTCTCTTATTTTTTTTAAATCCTCAAATGTTAATCTTGTTTAGCAGAATAAAACAAACAGCAAAAATTTTATCCCAACAATCACAATACAACTTTTAAAAAATAAGAACTAGTTCAGAACAAAAGCATACAAACTTGAAATCTCACTGTGCACAATATTTTAAAACGGTTAGTGGTTCACAAATTAACGTAAAACAAAGTTGCTTTACCACGGATTAAAACTACTTTGCTTTACAATAGCCTTTTGTAAACGTTAATGATGAGTTTCACACTCAAATACTGGAGGCAAAATATTTCATTACTAAACAACTACCCAGGGATTTTCGTAAAATCCCTTGTCTGTGGAAAATATCAGCTTAGGTTTTTTTTAAATTTCTTTATTTTAGGACACCCAACAGGTTACAATACATTAACAAAGAAAAGTATATATAATTAAACAGAGTTATATGCACTATTGTATACCCACTTAGAGGTTGCCACAGCTTGCTACATAATGTTAAATTAACGGTTCAAGGCTTTGGCCTGGACGTTGATGAGTACGCGGATATAGGATATTAAAAAAATCTTGAGAACTCTTCTATATTCTGGGATAGCCAGGCACTTAGATTATCAAAGTTTAAAGTCTAGCAATCAATAATCACTTTCTCATGCAGCTTGCATTCCGTAATACATAGGCTAAATAATTAATGTTATCCTGGAATATAAAAGATATTCCATGGGATTCCACGTCATTAATGACTATGGCTCACAAAAAACACAACATTAGACTTACTCTCTCTATCTCTTTCTCGCCTCCATGTGTTTTTTCTTCTCGGCGAAGGCGATCGCGATTTTGACTTTTTCGGCGGTGTCTTTTCTGGCGATTTACTTAACGACCTAAATAGTAACATTAATGTAGTAAAATCTCCCTTGAACCGAACCAATTAGTTAGGACTTGTTTTCAGACGAAGTTGCCACATATAACTTAAGTACCTTCAAGGTAAGAGTGAATAGGCATCTTCTAGAATCTAGGCAATTGCGTTCCAGCCTAGAACTCATCATTGCACTAAGCATGATTGTCGTCAAGCGCAATTTTATTATTATTGATATGATAAAAAAAAGTGTGTGTATGCAATTCACACACGGAACTTCAGAAAAGTAACCTATGAGAGAATTAGATAAATATAAGTTGTATTCTATTCTTCTATCTCTTTAATGAGAATAATAGAATGAGATAAAGTTATATTTGTAATACAAGTTAATATTTACAAATATAACTTGTATTCTTTCTCATTCTCTCGCAGGCTAAATCTTATTATGAATATGTTTGTCTCTTTTTAGTGTCCCTTTTTCGCTTCACCGAATTTTCAAATCGGAACGATTCTAAAGAAGTTTCACTCCAAAAAGTCGTGACACTTGACGGAGCTATAACTTATCACTCTGGTACAAATTACAATTATTCAGCAGCAGGGCGACCGCGTATCTTTTGCATCAATCATTGATACATCGCAATCACCTCTGATTGGTTAATACTCTTCCTCTATTGGACGAAATCCATTGAAGCAGCAAGAATACCATAAATTCAGCCAATCACAATAATGATACTGTAACAATGATTGATGCAGAAGTTACGCGGTCGCCCTGCAGTCTCACGAATAACTGAAGTATTTAGCTGTGTATGTTTGTTGAACTAATCATCCGGTCATTCGTAATTGCAACTAATTATTACTTGTGATGAATGTGTTGTATGGCTTAATATTATCGTCCAATGTATCATCGGCAATACGATGATAACGCCAAAAAAAAACAATATAGCCGATAATATACATAAAAATACTCCACAAAAATTTAGAAATAATTGTTTTAAAATATAGAGCAAAATTAATCGTATTACAGAATGAAAATTACTATTTGGTACTAATTTGGTATTACTGTTAAAAAAAACTGATTTGGCTGAAATTTGGAATTGACATAGCATTCACTGAATTAACACATACGCAGACAAGGTCACGGGCATAATTTAGTAAATAATTGTTAGTAATATTATACCTGTATCTTCTGCCAGGCGGGGTGGGTTGTTTCTGTAAGTCTTTAGGTATGGGGCTCGGTGACTTTGACTTCTGTCTCAAGCCTTGTGCGATGGCTTCTTCCTTGTTCTTTCGGGCTGCGTTTTTGGCTTTGTAGTATTCATATAAACCTAATTTCTCCCAACCCTCGCTGTCAAAGTTGAACACAACATAAGATACAATGAACAAAATCGTGTAGGACGTACGCGCGTCAAATAGGACGGCCAATGCGTGTCCAAGATGGTTCTATTGAGTATTTGACTACTAAACAAATACATTATTTTTTAGTGATTTCTAAATAAAGGGTCTCCCAAAAGTCGTAATATCCACGTCCCCTGATAGTTATATGTTAAATAACCATTTTAAACAATTGATTAAAGTAAAAAAGTGCGTCGAACTTTAATGACGTGACATTTCCGAATTTCATATAAATCCCATACTTAAGACGCGTTTTGACGTTTGAAAAAAAGTTGCTGATGATTTGTCAAATTCCCAATCAGAAGGCAGCCGAAAATTAGGATTTTTCCACCAATTATTCTCTTGAACTTCGAAAAATATATAATATAAATAATGGAAAACAAATATAATACCATGGATATGTTACGTGCATATAACATGGTGTCTAAAATCCGCACATGCATCAGTAAGAAGACCTTTTATCTTCTAGACAAAACGCAGGAGAATGGAAGAGAGCTATCTCTTCATATAAAATTTTGGTGGACCTCTATCATTAATATAAAGCTGTGTTGATAAAAAATGAGCATTATCGTATTTCCATTTAGGTAAGCCGTGCTTTTATGCCTCTATGAACTGCACGCCACTGAAGATGTCCGACACCAAACGGCGTTCTGCAAAATCTAACTATATACCTCAATTTACATAGACGGGCCCTGTCAAACAAAGAATGTGAACTTATTTTACTAACGCCAACTGAAAAGCGGGACAGCGCTATGGCGGGGACAAGGACAGGCTTATACAGGTGAGGAGCTCGCTCTACAAGTCGGACTCCCATTTTTTTACCTACATCATATACATACATATATCGATGGCAAAATCCTACGGAAACTTACTTGTCTCTGGGTCTTTCGTGGTTCGGCGAGGCGTAGAAAGCGTCCACAGCGGCGAGCAGTCTCTCGTTAGGCGCCGCGGGAGGCGGCAGCCGAATCTTAGCGGGGTCTAATGGTTTGTATCTGTCATCTTCCAACTACAAACATACTTATTATTAATAAAATATTTGAGAAAAAAGATAATTTTCTAGTTTTTTTATCCGTCTAGCTGATGCTAGCGACTTTGTCCGTGTGGATTGAGGTTTTTTGGTTCCCTTAATTTTCCGGGATTAAAAGTAGCCTAAGTATATGTTATTCCAGATGTTAGCCTATGTGTGATATAATCTATCTCTGTGCCAAATTTCATCCAGATCCGTTCAGCTGCTGGGGCGTGATTGAGTGACAAACATCCATCCGTCCAAACTTTCCCATTTATACTATTAATATAGTTGACATAGACAAAAGAAACATTTCAATTACAATAAAGAACATTGGGTACAATAAAGTACTCTTTTTTTTTTATTCCACTACAAGTTAGCCCTTGACTGCAATCTCACCTGATGGTAAGTGATGATGCAGTCTAAGATGGTAGTGGGGTAGCCTGTTAGGGGTATGGCAGTTATATTAAATCCATACCCCTAGTCGGTTTCTACACGCCATCGTACCGGAACGCTAAATCACTTGGCGGTAGGTCTTTACCGGTAGGGTGGTAACTAGCCACTAGCCGAAATTGACTAGTGATACAATTTAAGCCAAATCAGTGTTGATGCCCATTTTTACATTAAAAATCATGTTATTTGAAGTATCTTGTAGCAAAACATTACTTACCATAATAAGTGGTACCATTAAACCTGCCGGCAATTCGAAATAAGGTACAGACGGCATTAAGTCTTCAATATTAATCTCAGGGAATGGAAGAAATCCAGGTGGGGGTTTGCTCAGATCTGGAAGACCGTTTTGGAATGCTAAGGGAGGCTCTTGCGGTTCAAAGCCGGGGGGAGGTTGTGAGAAGTTTACATTCGGGAGGTTTGATAGATCAGGCTCTTCTATGCTCTCTTGCGTCTTCTGACTTGTGATTTGTTCGAATGTTTGACTGTCGTAGCTATTCTCGTTGCCGCTTATGCTATTATTGGAAGGGAAGTTGTCTCCACTCTCACTGCCGTACTGTTGGTGACCAGAATTGAAGTTCTGATCGTAACCTGTATGAGAATGTTGTTGGTAGCTCTGGTCGTTGAAATTGTTGTTTTGAAACGTTGGTGGGACATTGTTCTGTTGTTGGGTTTCTTTGTTGAGCTCCTGATTGTTGAGTTCGAGAGCGTGTTTCTGCATCTCCATCTGCTGTATTTGCTGCATTGTGTGCGCGACAAACGCTTGATGCTGCGTTTGGTAGCTGAAAATTTGGTTAATATGAAGGAAAGCTAACCAGTCTGTTTAGAATTTACCAGCTATTTTAGAATAATAGGAGCTTATGCCCAGCATACGTAGCCTTCTTCTCAAGCACCACTTATATATTATAGGATACTAAATTGTATATCATAATCATATGTATTTACTGATTGTAGGTTATTACAAAGGAAGTTCTTAACATAACTCGTATATCCATACTTAATATTATGAATGCGAAAGTGTGTCTGTCTGCCTGCTACTGTCGGCCCACCTGTTCAACCGATTTTGATGCAATTTGGTACAGGGATAGTTTGTATCCCGGCGAAGGACATAGGCTTAACTAAAATACTTAACTAAATATCTTTTTATCTCGGAAAACTAAAGAGTTCCCGCGGTAATTGAAAAAACTTAATTCACGCGGACGAAGACGAGGGCATCATCCAGTTTAGTTTTGTAGTTCCTAGGAGCTAGGGAGCGGCAAACTGGACCTAAGCCTGTGTGCGGCATACCTAGGAGCCTAGCCAACTTCACCCTGTTGACCTATTGCTATTACGAAACAGTGATTCGCTGGCGAGATCTACCAGGAATGAAACACGCCAAAGCGCTAGTCAAATCCTTCAATAAGAAGGTCATCGCAGCGGCACTGGCGCTTAGCAGGAAAAATTTGTGCATACTAGCGCCGGCATTGACAGGGCATTGCGGGCTGAACAGACACATGTTGAACCTAAAGCTCCGAGAAACAGATTTTGTTGTGAGGCTGAGGAAACGCCTTTGCACTTTATCTGCTACTGCCCCGCGTTAATGCACAAACGTAGCCTCCTCCTAGGGAAACACCTAGTAGACCATGAAGAGGCAAACAACATCCCGGCCAAAAAGTTGCTGCTGTTTCTAGCGGCAAGCAACATTGGTCGGGAACTTTAGATAGTGGCCATCACAATAGATCGGCAACGGTCAAAGTGATTCTGGGTCTCGTTACAGAGCCCTGCAAGGCCGCATCAACAGAAAGAATAAGATAATCTAGTTTTCTCTAAGACAAAATAAGAAACATTATAAATATTCAAATTATATAAATATATAAAATACAAATTTCGCAGTACCTATTGTATACTGATAGTACTATGTCAGAAGCCTTCCTGCAAGTCGTGTTCTTGTAAAAAGGTTGAGTACCAAATTAAAATTACTTACTTTTCGAATGTGGATTTAGTTTGCTGTGTCAAATGTGCAATGGCATTAGAGTGCTGGGCGATCAAGTTGTTTTGATATTCTTGATAGGAGCTTGTGGGGCTTTTCATCTTTTTAATGACCGCAGCGTCGAAGTAGTTTGACTTAGATTCCCAGAGACGTAGCAGCTTGTTAAGTTTAGCCTCCTGCTCTTCGGTAACGGCTGAAACAGCAAAACGATTAAGACGTTGTCGTACCAGCTAAGATGTCTCAAGCAAGTTACCTGTGTGGTCAACCACAGTTGATGATGTGTCTACATCTAATAAGTGTTGATGAGTATGCACAATCAGAAAAGAGACCTAAATTCTTTGAGGACATTATTATAAATATGTTACCTATACTGGCATTGCAAAACATTGGAACCACCACATTTTCCAAATTTTTCTTGAGATCTTCAGCGTTTTTGCGTGCACTGTAATTAGGAATAATCTTATCATAGACACCGTATTTTGGGAATTAATGCACGGTCATGAAATATAACAAGTATCGGAGATTACATTTATGTGAAAAAAAATAACCAACAATTATTGTCATTACAAAATATCCATTATAAAAAAGAAAACAAAATGCATTGCAAAGGATATAGAACAATTAAAATACGCGTCGCATAAAGGTATAACTTTTGTCTGCTTAACAGTTTTGTCTCCCACATCAATACTATAAAAAAATATATATACGCGCCGAATTGAGAACCTCCTCCTTTTTTGAAAGTCAGTTCACAATTCTCCTAAAAAATTTGAAATAACTCATATTCATATTAAATCACAACCATCAACAAATGGTCATTAAATTAATGATTGACACTTAAGGGTGGCCCTTCACTGGAAGCATTCGCCATCGAGCATAATGTGACACTTCTGATTCAAGCATTACATGAGTGAGTGAGAACTGAGCATTGCAATACCTGTAATGATACAATCCATAACACACCAATGTGTAACATCAATGCGATTTTGAAATAAGTTGTGACACAAATATAGTTTCACTTGTTTCGTTTTACATACATAACATAATGTAATTAATGTATCCAAAACAACACAATATTAAAACAAACTAAGCCAACTGCAGGCTATAAATGCTCAAAATCAAATCTTACATTGCATTACAGGTGAATGCTACCAGTGAGGGACTGTCTTAAGAAGTCTATTTTTATTTTTATTGAATAGAAACATTCACCCTGATTTGGTTTAGCTTTAAGACTTGATTTAGAAGACTAAACTGTCATATGCCAAAAGTAGTTTACGTAATCAAATAATATTCAAAAGTTTCATAGTGTAATTAAATGACACCACACAAAAATTATTGCAATAATATATTATCAACTAACACACAAACAATTAAAGGCAATAAAATGTTTTGTGTAACAGTAAATTAACACATTGTGCCAAACACCCATGTTCAAGTTGTTTTAGAGAAACCATGTAACCCCCTAGGCTTAGACTATTATTAGTAATGAGAATACTAACCAATGGTGTAGTACGTCATTGATGAGGTAAATGATGTGGAGCTTCTGAGTGAAGGGAGCACCCGGCTGAGTGACTTTTCTCAGAAGATGCTGTGATATAACTTTGCCTGCATCATGCGATGTTGCATGTTGCAATATCCAACCCTTTCCTAAAACAAACAATGCATACAATTACAAAGTTGATACATCATTTCATATAAGTTGTTTCTAAAAATCCTATCAAAGACTTCTTAATTTAGAATTCTTTAACAGTAGTACCTACATTATAATAAATTATATATAATCTTTCTTATTAGATTTTATCTTCAAGATATTTTCTTTATCTAATAGTTAAGGTGGATGACAAGGGTCTGCCCGCGAAATTCAAATTTAATTTGGTTTTTCACAATTTGTAAACTAATACGACAAAGTAGGCTTATGGCATTCAAATTGCGAGCGTAGGAATATCATCTTCACAGGTTTATATAAAAATCTTTACTTAAAAGTGCCCAGTTTAAGAAATTAGTCAAAATAATGAGTTTGACGTAAGTTACTCACAAATTAGTCATTATTTTGACTAATTTCTTAAACTGGGCACTTTCAAGTAAAGATTTTTATATAAACCTGTGAAGATGATATTCCTACGCTCGCAATTTGAATGCCATAAGCCTACTTTGTCGTATTAGTTTACAAATTGTGAAAAACCAAATTAAATTTGAATTTCGCGGGCAGACCCTTGTCATCCACCTTAATGTTCATCTTTACTTTATGCTATAATATAAATGGGAAAGTTTGGATGGATGGATGGACGTTTGTTACTCAATCAGGCCTAAACGGCTGAACAGATCTGGATGACATTTGGCACAGAGATTTTAGTCTGAAAAAGCACAGCCTATGTGCTATTTCAGACTTTTTATCCCGGAAAACATAAGAGTTCCCGCAGGAACCAAAAAACCTCAATCCACGCGGACGAAGTCGAGGGCATCAGCTAGATGTACTATAATTGAAAAAAAAAAAGCGAGTCTGATTTTTGTTTACCTGTGGAAATGCTATCTTTAGTACATGTGTCAATGATCGGCTGCAATATGGTATCGAGTTCTGAGAGACTAATGTTGTTTTCCTCTGCCATAATCTGTATGGTCTCCACTTGGGCCTTGCTAACTAGCTCATTGATTTTAGCTTGCTGTTGCTGTATTAACACCTAAAATATACTTTCAGTTGTATATCACATACCTAGCTATGAAATATTTTAAGCAATTCTGTGCAAAGTATTGTGTAAATATGTAGTGTGAACCCTCCTTAAAACATTAAACTTCCTAAGTTGGTTTTCCTTTAGGCTTCATGTTCATTAAGCTGGAGCCATACAGGCTCTGGACCCGAAGCTAGTGTTAACAAACAAAAATTTAATATGAGCAGCACCAACGCAGCTGCTGTGTGGCTTCATGTACATGAAGCCTAATCTTAAATAAAAAAGGTTGTGTAAAACGGAACAAACTGATTGGTCCTTTACAATTAGTTCAAAGGAGTGTCCACTGAAGATATATGGATAATAATAAAGTGTTTATGGATATCTTCTGATATCTTGCATTAGTAAAATCAATTAGGAAATTTGTAAATCCATGATAAAAAGTTGTGATAGAAAGTCTGATAATGGAAAAATTTGTTAATCAATTAGGATTCATAAGAATTATTAAATAAATCCAATTTTTTGATCTTAATTTATTTTCAAAGCATCACTGTTTATATCAAGAAGATTAAGAATTATCTATATCAAACATGCAAATTTAAATTTAATATAATTGGAAAAATCATGCAGACTTAAAAAGAAAATCTACCTGCCTTGATATTTACATACTGAAATATAAAGGATGTAGAAAAAGTTTAGTAATAATAGGTTAAACTCGTGTATAACAATTCCCGCATTTATATTTTGTTAAATCAAGTGTTTTTATGTTATAAATGGTGTTTTTTGTTCATTACCTATTTTCTTATGTTACCCTATGGTTAATCAATTTTGCAAATACTATTTAAATTTAAACTTTACTATAATAACATCAGCAATTGGACATACATTTTGTGATCTGCATTCATTGGTGTCAAAATGGTGTCACTGGATATAGAGCAACGACTTACAGCATGTTGGGCATTGAGATTGTTCTCCGACTGGGTAATCTGTTCCCTGAGCAAGGCGATCTGCGCCGCGACGCCATCCAGGTCGGGGCGCGCGGGCGGCGCGGAGTTGGCCGCCAGCCACTGTTGCAGCGCGGGAGCCGCCGCCATCGACGCCGCCAGGCCCAGCTGCGCGGGCGTCGCGCTGGCCTGTTGGGGCAGTACATATTGCCTGTTCTGTGCCGTATAAGCCCCGGCGGGCGCAGGGGCCGCCTGCCCACCGGCCGATTGCTTTAGAACTATAAACAGCGGAGGGTCACTTGAAACGGTTATAACACAACGCAAGCAGCGATCGGGCGCGACCGCAGATTTATTATATTTCCACCATCGTCATTATGCTTACTTGCTTGCTCGGTCGTCACTTTGTACTGATAGTAGTTGAAGTACTCTCCGCCGTAGAGAAAGCTGAACTTGGGGTTGTTTTTTTGTTTTGTCTTGGTCATCTTTTCGAATTCCGGGCCATTTCTTGCGACAAATTGCGCTAGCTTGTCTATAATATTTCGTAGGTCTTGATCTGTAAATAAACCTACGTAAGCATGCTTGCATTGCTAAACGTTAAAAGAGGTAATTAAAGAAGAAAACTTGTACCCTGTGGCGGCTGCGGAAGCTCCATTTTGTTTGGGGTTTTGAGGTTAAACAGTCAGTGCTCTGTTAACGATGAGAAAATTTGTACATTAGATGTTCTTTGATTGAGGTTTCTGTTAGAACGAACTGCGTATACATAACACACTAAAGTAGTATTTTAGTTGAATTCGACTGAATTCGACTTTATTTCGGCCATTTATAAAGCCACAGACTATAGAGTACAGTCTATAAATGTTATTGTCTCTGGTCTATAACGACTAGGCTTGCGCAAAAAAAATCGATATATCAAAATATCGATATTTTTTCAGAAAATAATCGATATAAATCAACGATATTTTTTCCGCGATATATCGAACTTTCGATATTTATTTTCGGATATCAAAATTCGTATCAAAATCGATATATTTTTTATAGCTATGCTGTCTGCCGTCACATTCGACCAATCCGATCTCGAATCGAATCGAAAAATTCAGATGTGTATTTACTGTCAAATCTCGAATATTTTCAATTTTGACAATGTTTAAAGATGATCGCTTATTGGGCAGAAAATATCGATATATCGATATATCGATATTTTTTTGTCGATATATATCGATACATTTGAAAAATATCGATACGATATATATCGATATTTTTTTTTCATTTGCCCATCCCTAATAACGACTAACGGGCTAATAGATAAAGCAATGGTCTGCTCGGTCGTGAGACAGCCATATTCAAGTATATTATATACTGTCTTTGACAGGTATATAATAAGATGTTGCCATATTCATAATTTACTCCCAAAGTGGTGAATCCTGGCAGATAGTATAGGAATAATAGGAAATAAATAAAGTTGACCAACACAACTACAAATATAATATAATATTATATTATAATAAAATATTATCAATAATTAATAGTATCACGCGAATGTTTAAATAAATACCGATTTATGTAGTTTCATTTATTATTTTATCTGAACTCATATGTTAAAATCAAAACCATAAAATTTTAGTAACATACCTACATAATAATTTACCCTAAACTTTTCTTGATATTATTTCGTACCTTTCATTGCTATTTGTATAATGCCAGATGACATAAAACATTTCACAGTATTACAGAATCAGAAATAATTATTTATTGCATAATACACATAATATTACAAAGGTGGTAAAAGATAAAAATACAAGTGTATTACCATCGTCATGGCGTGCAATACTTAAATACAATCGATGTAGCAAATCACGGTATTAATTAGATAAATAGGTGACCAATTAAGAAAATTCTTGAAATATGGACAATACCTACCCCACCTTGCCTGAAGGGACTCCTTTTAATAATATATTTTAGTTATTATATTATTATTTATTTATTTTTAAGATTTTTAGATGTATTGTGATTATTAAACACTGCAATGTGAGAATATTAAAACCAATTACTTATTACCTACATATTATTATATCAACTGAACCTGAAATTGAAAATGTCATACATTTAGATTAAGTATTATCGATGCCCGAATGGAAGGATTTGAATTTAGTTCCTGGCAACCTGGTAACCTCCAATGTACATAAGCTGTACATAAGTTTGTGTGCCAAAGATGTACGTCAAAATGAACTTTGGCAGACAAAAAAATTGAGCACGCTGACAGGGACAAAAAAAAAGTATTCACTTACCTACCTTTCTTATAAAGGCAATATGCCATAAAGCTATCTCGTTTTTGCATTGACAGTTTGGAATATGGCGAAATCTTTAGGTTTTTAATCTGAGCGGGCAACCAATCGGGCAACGGCTAACGCAGTGATTATATATAGTCTCTGGTGACCATGGAAATAAGTACTACGTACAACCGGAATGAGCTCTTGTTCATAAAGTGTGCCGAGTGAGAGATACCATACTGACCCTTGTGTCCCTTTTCCACAAGAGTGACCACACTATTTTTGAATTTTGGGATACTTCAATATACGGGATATAAATATACCTCTATGAAGAAATAAAAATCAGCAAATAATTTTAAAATATTTATATTTATAATGATGTTGATATTTTATATGTAGTGCCTATTGCCTCTTAGTAAGTCTCTTACACAAGTAAGCATTTAGGTCGTCGTCAACCGATGGACGTCCACTGCTGGACATAGGTCTCCTGTAGAGTCCTCCACAAGCCACGGTCTTGCGCCGCCTGGATCCAGCGATCCATTTAGGATCGATTATTACGAAGCATTTAGGTAAAAATAGATAATTATCGGTGACGGTTTAACTAAAAAAAAATTTTTTAAGTCAGTTAAAAATTCAATAAAACTGGTATTGCTGTAAAGCGAAACATAAATTGACTTCTCGAACCATACATATTTGGCTTTTCGAGCAATACATATTTGGCTTTTCGAGCCATACATATTTGACTTTTCGAACATACTGGGTAGGTATATAAAATTATCAACATGCTCAAATTTTTCATACAAAAAATATTTTTAACTCTTTGTCGCTCCTGAACTCATCTCATCACTATGCCAGTCTCCATGTTTGAAAATGTTTTTAATTTCATTCTGTTGAAGTACGGTGATACAGCACATACGGTGAAGGAAACATCGTAAGGAAACCTGGACTTGACAGTCTGAAATCACCAACCTGCAGTGAGCAAGCGTGGTGATTAATGCTCATGCATTCTCCTAGTGAGAAGAGGCCCTTGCCCAGTAGTGGAACAGTTACGGGCTGGATTTTTATCATTATCTGTAAACGTACCTATTCAAGATAAACATAAAATTGATCTTGCTTACCATGAGGAATCGTGAGGGAAGAACACTTTCTTTTAAAACGGGCCGTGATCAATTAGGAATATAATCCTCTGGCATGAAATGTTTGCTGCATATTACAGAATTTTGGGTCACTTTTCTGTTACCACCAGGTATAATGCTTAACCACTTTTCACGCGATGTATCATTTTTTGGTAATGTGAAATATGAAAAAAATATCTATTCTGTTATAATTCGTGTATCATAGTTTACGATACTTGTCCCGTATACTTAGTACCTAAATTTATGTCACCCGAAATTTCGTCTATCGTAAGATTCATCAAAATGGCCGTTTGTGTTGCAACCATCATAGTACATAATAATTCCATGGTTGCAACGTTTTTATTTTTATTACTACTACGATTGCCCCCTTCAACACGAAAAAAAGTGAATTATTGACGTACTAATTTTCTAAATGCTTGAAATTTTAATCGGAGGATAGGAGGTGACTAATTCGATAGTATAACCATTTTTCAGATTTCTTTTATAAACGTACCAAATTTGAAGTATAATGTTAAATGTGAAATAGCAACACAAAGACCACTGTTAGAAAGGGACACCGCGGTATGTTGTGGATGTCTCACTCGGATTCATTTTTATACTGCGTGCGTAGTGGTCCTTATGTCCGTGGTATAAGGATTAAATTTGATTAAAAATAAGTTAAATAAGTTTGCTGGTGACAAATACTCTTTGTAACTCAGAGTATACCTGCCTTTATACCACAGACATACTTTATACCTACCATATATTATATACTCTATGCTTTGCAAACTGCGACTGCAAAGAGCAGAGAGTTGGTATAATGCTGAGGTATAATGTACATACAGTCATAGAATTATTATATACTAGATGATGCTCGCGACTTCGTCCGCGTGGATTATATTTTGTTCGATTCCCGCAGGAAATCCTTTATTTTACAGGATAAAAATTAGCCTTTGTACTTCACTGGGATACAACCTATCCCTGTACCAAATTTCATCGGTTGGACAGGTAGGCCGTGAAAGCGTAGCAGACAGACAGACAGACTTTCTCATTTATAATATTAGTATGGATATGGATTTACTACATGTTGAATAAAAACTCCTTTGGGTTGTAGACCATAAACTTTTAGAAAAATAGTGTAACCTAGGTAACGTCGTTGTTATAAAAATGTAGTAAAAGGATGTGTACTTATAAAAATATATTCATGCATAAAATATAAAATATGTTTCAATAAAATTAATAATCCACTGTAGAAAATCACTCTGCTCAAGAGGTTATGGGCCCAGCACGCTTCCACTGCGCGCATTAGTATATCCATTGTTAGTATATCCTATCATTATTAGTTTCTTACCTTCTTAACCGATTACCCAGTCAAACAGTTAATAACAAAACACCTCATGAGATATGGAATGGAAAACAACCAAATCTTTCCAACATACATACATTTGGATGTACTGTATATGCTAAACAACTAGGACAAATTAAAAAGCTAGACTCAAGAAGTAAGAAACTAATAATGATAGGATATACTAACAATGGATATAGGCTGTGGAATGAAGAAAGTCGTAAAGTAGAATACCATAGATATATAGTAATTCTCAATAAAAAAGAAAGTAACATAGAAATTAATGAAGAAAAAAATGAAAGAGATAATATAATACAAATAGAAGAAGATAACTTAACACAAACGGACGAAATAGATAATGTTATACAAACAGAAGAAGGTGTAACTAATATGGAATCAGAAATATATGAAGAAGAAGAAGATGTTCAATATTATGATACAGAAGAAATAGACTCACAAGTTCTGGGAAGTTCTCAAGAAAGTGAAGAAGTTACAGAAGATTTAAGAAGATCTCAGAGAAAGAAAACTCAACCAATCAAATTCGATGACTATGTACTACTTACATATAATGAGGTCATCACAGGTAAAGAAAAGGAAAATTGGGAGAAGGCCATAAATTTGGAGAAGGAATCTCTGTATAAAAATAATACATGGAAATTAGTTGACAGACAAGAAGCACAAGGACATAAAATATTAAGTAACAAATGGGTATTTCGTGTGAAGGATGATGGTATGTATAAAGCACGTCTTGTAGTGAGAGGTTTCGAGCAAAAAGGTATTGACTTCAACGAGATATACAGTCCAGTGGTAAGTCAGTCATCACTAAAATCTTTGTTTGCTATAGCTGCTAATTGTGAAATTGTCACATTTGACGTAAAAACTGCATTTTTATACGGAGAGCTTAGTGAAGATATTTATATGAATATCCCAGAAGGTTTTGAAAAAGAACCAAATAAAGTTTGTAAATTAATAAAATCGTTATATGGACTTAAACAAGCTCCAATAACATGGAATAAGAAATTTACTCAAACATTGTTAAAACTAGGTTTATTTTCTACAAAAACTGATCGTTGTGTATTTACAAATGTTAATAAAAATATTATAATAGCAATTTATGTAGATGATGGACTTGTAATTGCTAAAAATAAAACTGATTTAGATAGAATTCTGAATTGTTTGCAAAAGGAATTTGAAATAAGAGTATTTAAAAATCCTAAAAATTATATTGGTTTAGAAATTCATAAAGATAGTTCAGGTATAACATTGAAACAAGAACTTTATACAGAAAATTTGCTTAAAGCTTATAATATGATTGATTCAAAACCCACTAGCACACCATGTAGTGAACAGACAGTTATAGACGAGACATTGGAAACAAATTTAAATTTTCCCTACAGAGAGTGTGTGGGTGGATTATTGTATCTATCTACTAGGACTAGACCTGATATAGCTCAAGCAGTTAATTATGTCAGTCGAAAAATAGAAAATCCTAATAAAAATGATGTCATAGCTATTAAAAAGATTTTGAAATATTTAAAGGGTACAAAAGATAAGGGAATACAATATTTTAAAAATGAAAATTTGTCTGTAATAGATGCATATTGTGATGCAGATTATGCAAATGATTTAGAAACTAGACGTAGCACAACTGGTTATATAATATTTTTAGCAGGTGGACCCATTGCTTGGTGTTCCAAAAGACAACCAATTGTTGCTTTATCTTCAACTGAAGCTGAATACATTGCAGCTGCGGATTGTTGTAAGGAAACATTGTATTTAAGATCATTATTGCGTGAACTTGTAGATTTAAATATAAAAATATTATTGAATATTGACAATCAGAGTTCAATTCAGTTAATTAAAACAGGTTCATTCAATAAAAGATCAAAGCATATTGATGTTAGATATTATTTTATACATGAACATTATATAAAAGGTAATATTGCTGTAAAGTATTGTTCTACAGATGAACAAACAGCTGATATATTAACAAAACCGTTAAGTAAAATTAAATTTGAGAAACACCTTAAGAAAATACTAATGTAAGTAAGTTAAAAGATTAGTATTTTTGAAGATAAGATTTTATTTGTTTTAGAAAGTTAAATAAGTTTTTGTTTTAACGGTATAGATATAAAAATAAAACCGAGTTAAGTTATTATTATTTATTTAAAGTTTATTTTTAAATTTATAAACATATAAATTGAAAAATAGGAGAAGGCGTTGAATAAAAACTCCTTTGGGTTGTAGACCATAAACTTTTAGAAAAATAGTGTAACCTAGGTAACGTCGTTGTTATAAAAATGTAGTAAAAGGATGTGTACTTATAAAAATATATTCATGCATAAAATATAAAATATGTTTCAATAAAATTAATAATCCACTGTAGAAAATCACTCTGCTCAAGACTACATAGTGTTACTACAGTTGTGATGTCCCGGATCATTAAAACTGTATATCCGAGGATACGGATCCGGATATTTGGTGTCAAGATCCGCGGATACGGATATGATCCTTTATTTTCTTACTCAATCGGTGTCAGTGCGCGTGACCTTAAAACGATAGTCGACGCCACTTGACGTTTTGCGTAACAGGACAAGTTCCAACTTGCCTTGCGCGGGTCTTTCCTTTGTTTTGTTTATAGTTTAGTGTGACACTGGACAGCATACTGCATACATAACGTTTGTGTTCGTACATGAGTTTGGCAGAGAAAAAATTGGCAGTCATAGGGCCTGCCGATAGAAGTGAAAACGAATTTTTCTCGTTTTATTTTTATTTTTAATCATTTTAATTACAATTATTAAAATATAAACCTTAACATTAAGGCATTAAAGTTTAATTTCGAATGTAGTATATTTATATGTTCGCGAGCATGTTGCTGTACGCGAGCATGTCGGTCACGGTCATGCGAATCTACATTTTTACCAAAAATTGCTTAACGCGCCTAAAGAAGTTTTCACTTCAAAAATGTCTGCAAAGAAGTTTAGTAGTGTAAACTTTACACTAGATGTACTAATAGCTGATGCCCGCGATTTCGTCCGCGTGGATTGAGGTCTTTTGGTTCACGTGGGAACTCTTTAATTTTCCGGGATAAAATGTAGCATATATGTTATTCCAGACTATAATCCATGCCTGTGCCAAACATCCAGATCCGTTCACCCGTTCTGGCATGATTGAATAACAAGATACATCCATCCATCCAGCCAAACTTTTACATTAATAACATTAGTGTAGATCGGTATAGTTGGTAACTCACTACGATAAATGTTTGCAATATTAAAGTGCCAAATACCTATTTGATTTTAAGAAATAAAAAATAATCTGAATGGAATTTAATAGTTTTTCATTGCTACCTAATCACCTTATTAAAGAATTACATCTATCTATAAAGGTAAAAGATCCGTCAAAAAAGTAACGGATACGGATCTATTTTCTTCCTCGGATACGAATATCCGGAACATCAGCTTTAATTATTCCAACTAGTAAGCACTAGTAATCCAGGGACTCGTTGACGAATACAAGCACACAACAGAGAAATAAAAAAATGAAACCTGACAAGAACCTGGCAGCACTGATGATCGAATCCAAATGTCAATTCATTCTCAATAAGTCAATGTCATGTCATAATTCGTACGTATTTTTGTCTTTACTCTTTGAGTCTTTGATTTTTGTGTTGACCTTTGCTGACTGCTTTTGTTGAAATAAAAATTCACTACAAAACACCGGTAAAACAATAAAATAACTGCTGAATAAAGTGAATTATGTGTTATTTATGAATTACCTACAAAATTCGTCAGACGTGATTTTCTAACAGAATTGCTTATTACTTTTCCAGTAATGGGCCGCCGCAAATCGAAAAGAAAGCCTCCGCCGAAACGAAAAGCCATAGAACCTCTCGATCAACAGTTTAACTGTCCATTTTGTAACCATGAAAAATCTTGTGAAGTTAAAATGTCAGTGAACGCTTAATATTATGCTCCTATATCTTTTGCAAGCTTTACCAGATGTGTAATATTTTGTTTGTTTATACAGGGATCGAGCCAGGAATACCGCCCGAATACAATGTCGTGTATGCTTAGAGGATTTCCAAACCACAACAAATGTATTATCTGAACCCATAGATGTTTATAATGACTGGGTGGATGCATGTGAAACGGCTAATTAAGTTCTTTAGTGTAAGGTTTTTTTAAGTATCTTATTTGTCTCATCATGACTGTCTATATTATTTACTATATTAAATCTTTAAAATCCATGATTTTAGATTTTAATTTTGTTGTAACTCATTTTACTTTTCTACATGTACAGACAACCTGAAGCGGTGATAGCTTAGTGGTTAAGACCTGTACGGGATTGTGGGTACAAACGATCCTCAGGCTCTGACCTCCAACTTGGTGGACTATGGCCAAACCCTTCTGGCTTCTCATTTCGAGAAGAGACTCACGCTCAGTAGTACTGTGCTGGCAATAGGTTGATAAGGGATAATCATTTTATGAATTTCTAAAAGATGTTATGTTGAAAGGGATTCAGTTTGCTCTTTTTGAAAATATACAGAAATGAAACAATCTAGCAAGAGGACCTCCTGTTTATTTAACATATTAGCAGTCCAGTGACTATTTGGTAACGTATTTCGATTTTATATCCTACTAGCTGATGCCTGCGACTTCGTCCACGTGGTTTAAGCTTTTTGATTCCCGCGGGAACTCCTGAATTTTCCGGGATAAAAGTAGCCTTTGTCACTCTCCAGATCTTCAACTATACCCATGCCAAAAATCACGTCGATCACGTGATTGACGGACAAACCAACAAACAAACACACTTTCGCATTTATAATATGTATGATCACCTAAGTGGTGCTCAAGCTTAAGAGTAAATCCATTGTATCTGATATCAGAGTTAATGTATGGACTGCTAATGTGTTAATTGTTTTTTTTAATTAACACATATTAAAAGCAACTTATATTAAAAGTGATTAGTTAGTGAAATATTATAATCTTTATTTTATCTGATCATATAAATAAAAGAGAACATCTGTTTGTCAATTGCTGTATTTTTAATATTAACCAACAATAAAATCATCAGCAAAGATCATTGTCATGATTTAATATAACAACATTAATTTTATCACAACTTATAAGAAACAAAGTTTTGTCTGTTTGCGCTAATCTCGATACATTTTTATTTTAACAAATAATAAAAACATCTATCATCATTTCTTTAATTGTGTCACTTGTTTAACAATTTGATTTAAGAATAACTTTAGTAATTCACAATACTAATTAATAATCACTTATTATTATTATAAACCTTCAACAAATAAAAATAAACTGATGGAAATAAATAGATACTTTGCTGATGTGGTTTATATAGTATAATTTTACTAAGGCGACCAACTTTCAGCACTTTTACAGTTCTATGAATAGGGAACAAATATTTTTATGTTCTGGTGCACTCTAAACTTTTTTTCATACTTTTAAACTTCAATATTGCACAAAATGTAGTAATTTTGTATTTTAATTAGTTGATACAAAATTATAAATAAAATTATTAAATTTTGAATTAACTAATTATTTTAATTGACTTATTATAAATTTAAACTAATTATTTTAATAAATTATCCATATTTTAGTAATAAGTGGCCACCTTTGCAACTCTTCACTTGAAGTTAAAACAGTTTATTAGATGTTTGTAACACGCATACTACATTGTTTCTATAAGCACAATATAACTACATAATTATTTGAATATTACAGATTTATGTTAAAATATGTTAAAGATAGTCTATTAATTAAAAACATTAAATATTTAGTGACTGAATAGCTCCATGAATGCGAGTATGGAATGTTCTAAGCGCATAATGCAAACAAACTAGGTAGTAACAATAAAATTTATAGTAATTATAGTACTAATATTTTTAAGTATATAATAATGATGTTCATAGTAAGATCAAACGAGTAGACCTTGTAAGGTACTGTTTATAAATATAATCTATAAGTGCTGTTAATTTCAGCAGATGTTTTTGGCATGAAATATACCTAATAGGTAGTTTCCCTCAGTGCTGTAATCTCGTAAGTGACAAATATTTTGAACTATTTAAGTACAACATCAAAAGCTAATATATTATTAATATAATTGTACTCTTCACTATGATTGTAGGTTTTCAAGCCATAATATTATGTCAATGTTTCTACCTCTTCACTTCGAATAACTTTCGCAAGATCCACAATAATACTACAATATTAAATATTTAATATTGACACTTTATTCTTAGTAAGCTAACTTCTAATAGTTGTAATAATTAAATTTGCTTAATTAGCTAAATTGAACAGCGTCCAGCTGCTATCACATTTACATAACAGAAATAAATAAAAACAATTGCTTTCAAAACTATATATAAATATAACTACATATAATACAAAAAATGAGCTATTGGCTAGACATACAACCCTGGGATTTCTATAACCATGTCACAGTGCATAGAAATAGACACTATTGGAAGAAACTTGCACTGCAATTGAAAATATATTATTTACAAAGATGCTACAAGTCGTGATTTTCTAGAAAAGAAAAGATACTAAACGAAGAACAATGACATGGTTACTAGAATCGCATACCACTCTGCCCTTCGAGCACAAGCTGTGTAAAGGTTTATAGGGCACATTATAAATAGCTCAGAATAGATAAAAATCCGCCTCACATGCGCTTTTATAAATAAAGTAGTATGTGATCTTTTACCCACACCTACTCAATAAATTTAGACTATAGTAATACAAACAGCAATAACCATATAAAAATCAAAAGTAAAGCGTCAATAGTGCTATACTGTATTCATCATAATATATAAAACAATAAGCTTTTATAAAGCATATAAAGGATATAATTTAAAATTTTCCAATATCAACAAACGAGTCGTACTGCAGATCGTAACTGTCGCACACTGGGTCTATGGCATCCGGCTCGGTTATGACAGGTTTCCCGCTCGGAATGTCGTCATCACATACGGCGGTATGGTCAGAGCTGTCGCTATTGCTATCACTATCGATGTACTCATACAGACGATTGTTAGCCGTATTCGTCGCGCTGAGCTCGGATACCTCGTACATACTCTGTATAGTAGAGTTTTCGTCCACGTTGACCGCATCGCATGAGTGAGAAAGCACAGCGTCGTCGTACGTGATAATGGGTACTTCGATATGAGATGAGGAAGCCTCTTCAGTGAAACGACCGGAGTCCCCCAATTCGGATATGTTTAAAGACAATGTGAGAGATTCGTTCTGTTCACGAGTATCGTCAGAGATCGGAACGCATATTGTGTACGCGGGATCGGCAGCGTGTTTCGGAGAGTAAGAATTGTCATCCGACAGGTCCGCTTCGGCGTTTAAAGTCACCGAATCGTCCCGTTCCTGCTGCAAATGTTCCAAATCATCTACACACTTGGTAGAATCGTCGCTGTCGGACAAAATGAGCTCTATGCTGCGATCCAAAAGGCCTGTGTCGGTGCACGTAGACATTTCGTCTTCGAACACGATTTCGACGCTCCTGATTCTCATGAGGGGCATTTTCGATGGGGAGATTTCGTTGCCTTTGGCGGTCCGTCCGATTCTGTAGTGGCTCGAATCCGTGCATTCGCTCACATCGTCGTAATCGATCTCGTAACTCCTAAGGTCGGAAGCGCAGGGTGAGCTTTCGGTAGCTCGATTGGCTTGAAGTTTTAATGTTTGGATATGTGCATTGGTGTGATCGGTTGAGGGCGCGCGCGTGGTATGCGTGTGTAACCCCTAAGGTTGCAATAACTCTTATTGTATAGTGGTGCCGAGGTCAAGGCCTCCCTCCTCCTGCATTTTGGTGAGGAATTTGAACACTCTCGACTCCTCGTCCATCTGTTTCACCATGTCGACTAACGCCAGTAGCTTTTTGATACCGATGAAAATCCTGTAAGGGTTAAATTAAAATTATGTTACCTTAATGTTTCTACTGTTTATTTTCGGGATCACTTCGGAGATAATGCTCGAGGGGCAATGTGATATGCCCACAGATACTTTTAACTACGGATGCTTATTGCCCAGTATTGACAATAATTTTGGCAGCTAATACCGTCAACGTACAATGAAGCATGATCACTACAATTTCTGTCTGAAAACAAAAGGTAAGTATGCAGGACAACTTTGTTGCAAAGGAAGACATGCGATATGAGGCGTCTATACAGAGATCCGCAGGTAAAGGTACTCACTTCGCATTTGACCTCGGCGGGTCGGTTTGCGGTTTGGGTATTTCTCGTTTCGAGTGGTCTCCACCCCAAAACCTCCGTTTTTTCCTCCGCCTACGAGAAGATTTCATTATAGACAATTATAGGCCGGAATGAGAAAAATGGTATACTACCTCACCACAGGTTGTTCCATATCTGGGCACGGTGAAAAAGCCATTCACATGAAAAAAAAAAATGCTGACATCCATTATGATTGGGTTTGTGAAATCTACATACCATAAATCGAATTCTGTAACCAATCTTCCGATCTTGTTTAAATGTCATTTCAGCAGGCCTAAATTAATGAATGGAAGGATCCAAAGTTCCTAGTGTACCTTTACAGATAAATTATACATACTTGGCTCCTTGGAGACAGTGCTATAACTTCGCCAAGCTAAATACCATGACATGTTCCAGTTCAGATAGTTTCAGCAAACGAATCAGGCATAATATATTATGCACTGAAACTGTTTCCATGCAGCATCTATAGAGACATTATACAGTTTATACTCACTTGGCTCCTCGAAGGTCGTTCTGTATTTTGTTCAATTCTCGCTAGTAGAATGCGTCGCTCTCCTCTAAAACGACCGTAACATGTTCCAGTTCAGATAGTTAGATGCATCGATATATATGTAGGTACGAGATGGGCCTTTTCATAGAAAAAAGTTGGGCGCCCGACTTGTAGGGCGTGCCCCTCACCTGTATAAGCCTGTCCTTGTCCCCGCCAAAGCGCTGTACCGGTTTTCAGACTAGATGGCGTTAGTTAAATAAGTCCACATTCTTAGTTTGACAAGTCCGTCTATGTAAATTGAGGTCGTTGGTTCGATGCGCAGGGATGCTCCCTAGAATCTATGCAGAGAAATAATACAGACAATACATACTTGGCTCCTCGAAGGTCGTGCTGGATCTTGGCCAAGTCCCGCTTGGAGAAAACATCGCTCTCTTCTAGAACAGCCATCACATGTTCCGGCTGAGAGAGATTCGGTACGTGGAGCACTCCTGTGAACGCTGAGAGAATTTCCATGTCTTCTAGCACTTGTCTGTGGAAAGTAATCAAAATTTGATATAACGCACGAGAGCTATTAGATGTGATTAATTATTAATGAAAGGGTATCTACCCCCCACTTTGAAAAAATGACTTGAGACTCCTATAAAATTGGGGGACTATATTATACAGTCGGTGTCGACCGAAGGTTTTCTTCGTCTCCGTCGGTTTTCAAAATATACGGCATAGTAATAATACTATAGACACACAAAATAAGAAACTTAAAAGACTTAGACTTAAAAGAGAAACATCAATGACAAAAAAATCTTACCGTCGGCTGCTGGTGCACAAAATGAGGAGCTTCCTCCCTTTAGGTGGTTCCTTCTTCAGCAAAACGAGCAGAGCTTGTAGCGTCAGGTTTGAGTAGCGCGGGCCGATGGGGCCGTAGTCCAACAGACGCTCAATATTGTCCACGAGGATACAGGACAGGGTGGAACGATATGCGTCGTCGAAATACTACACAAGTATAAATTACAAATTTAAAACAACCTCCGACATAATATGGAAGTGTTACTTCCATTAAGAAAAAAGCTGATGACCTTCAGACGGATGAACAGTTTTTCATGAAACATGGCTTAGAATACAAAAAAAAACTAAACGAAAATCGTTTGGGCGCTACGATACCACAGACAGATACACAAACAGACACGTTAAACTTATAACACCCCTCTCTTTTTGCGTTGGGGGATAAAAACAAACAACAAATGGTCTGGCACGACACCTTTTTTTGACGACCTCCCTGGCGCAGTGGTGAACGCTGTGGTCTTATCAGTGGGAGGTCTCGGATCCGATCCCCAGCAAGGTCAATTCGGGAATTTATAATTTCTGAATTTTCTCTGGTGTGCCATGGTGGGAGGCTAGTTAGGCCCTACCGATAAAGACGTACCACCAAGCGGTTTAGCGTTACGGTAGAGATGCTGTGTAGAAACCGAATAGGGCTATGGGTTTAATATAAACTGCCATACCCCTAACAGGTTAGCCCGCTACCATCTTAGACTGCATCATCACTTACCATCAGGTGGGATTGCAGTCAAGTCTTGTAGTGTAGTAGCGTAAAAAAACATAATCTTGGTAAATGTGGATAATTCGTTGTAAATCAAGTGGTCAGGGTCTAAATTTAATGATGTCTCTTTATGCAAGGAGCATTATAAAAGAGATGACAGTGTCCTAGGTGAGCGACAGAAGCGACGCGACGCGATACGACACCATAGAAAATGACAGACGTATTTACGCGACAATGTAGGCCACGTGAAGGGTCAGCTACGGTTTAAAACTGTCGTGTCGCGTCGCGTTGTCGGTCACAATAGGACAACGGATAAGGCTGTGGATTACGTTGGGCACGGAAATTCCTTGACGTCGCACCAAGTTTTGTCTTACAGATTTCAATGCTATTTATATCTCGACTTAGTCAAATCGTTTAAAAGAAAAAAAGGAATTTAAAAAATCTTTTTTTTATTTTAATTTCTTTTACTTTTTTATTTTATTAGACGTCGAGCCGTCGTCGTCGGTTAACACGCCGCGTCGCGTCGCCCGCCTTGGTCGACGCGACGATAGAATATAAAGCTTTTTCTGACTGGATTAAGCGGGTACCGCGTCGATAGATGTGGGGAGACCCTTACGGGACGTTTACGTGTTTAAACCTGCCTAGAAGGAAGAACGAAAGAAGGAAGAAAGAACGGTTCATAATATGGTAAGATAGTCTTACCTTCCTGATCGTCAAGCATTTAGCGGACTCGGTGAAGCCGATCATGTCTTCAGGCGAGCACACTTTGACGAAGGGGAAGTCGGACAGTTTGGCGAGTTGCGCCGCCAGAGCCGTCTTGCCGCTGTTGGGCGGCCCCTCGAGCAGCACTGATACTAGACCTATACAAACATTCCTTCATTATACACTTGTTGACAACTATAACAGAATTCAGGGCCGCTACTCACACTAACTTACACACGAAAAAAAACATCGCTCACAAAATAATAAATATTACATCATACAATATACATAAATACCACTTGTAAAAAAAAAAGAAAAACACTACCACCTTACGACCATCGTGAGTGGCACCTAATTCAGAGCAAAACTCGCATTAAAAAGGTCTGTGACATCATTTCAGATGATAACTGAGTGCGAATCAAAATAAAAAAAATAAAAAAACTATAACAGAAACTTTGACAATGTCGATATCTTTGCACTGTTTGAACTTTGAAGTAGAGGCGGTTAATATAAAACGTAGAGCAATATCATAGCGCGCTATTGTTCCATAGCGCGGATAACGTGTTATGTGAGGAGCCGCTATGACTTGCTTGTAGCAGGAGGAGCACTTGCTGGTACCGCGCTGTGGCTGACCGATGGTTAGTCTCGCGTAACGCGCTGTTGTGACTGAGCGTCCTCTTTGTGTGTTACGAAATTTAGCGTGCTGCAAGACATATCGCTCCTGCCGACACGCTTTCTTATAACAAGCGCGTTATAACATAGCGTACCTATTTAAAAGGATGTTAAAAAATTATAGTTTATAGTCCGTAGAGTGCTATGGATTTATAGCAGTTTTGAACATCTTTTGTTTGAAGGCAGATATAAAAAAGGTATAACCATCTGTGTACTTAATCTTCTTCTCTTTCTTGTACTTAGCACGATAAAACTTATAACTTCTTACTTAATAATAATTGTTTTCTTAAAATATCCTAAATTTTTTCGCATCTCGATACTTTAGCAAGATAAAAGTTAAAACTAACTTATTCCACTCACCACTAGCTTCAGTTGCCCTTGACTGCTGAATGTAAAGCTGTCCATCCTCCAAAAGAGACGCGACTGGGGTTCCCCAGTTGATAATGCCGCGTGCAAGGAAATGCTCCAACGCTTCTGCTGCCGTACCGAAAGCCTACAAACAACAATAGTTCTTAGTCACCACAGAGTATCTCTTCACCATCAAACAAGTTGTTTTAAAATGCTGATGACAGCAAACGAGTCAATTGATCGTTCCATGTTCCATCAAATATTGCTCAAAATCATACTATTATAAATGCGAAAGTGGGTTTGTTTGTTACTTTGTATTTCAATCACGCCGCAAAGCAACCTCCGCACGTTAAGACAACAGCGCTCAACACTGAGCCACGGAGGTCGTCAAAAAAAAATCAATACGTTACCGGTTTGCTCTACACTTACCGGTTTGATATCATTGTCGAGAGCATGTAAGAAGTCTCCTCGCTCCACCATGAGTTTCTCCATTGCTTCTGGATCCACTTCCACCTTGCTGGAAGCCTTGATCAATCTGTTCATGGCGGTAGACTGGGCAGCTCGTACTAAACCTTCGAGTTCAGCTCCAGAAAAGTTCTTTGTCAATGCAGCTAGTTCCTTGAATGAACAATAGGGATGATGACAACTCAATCAAATCAGCAACTCTTTATCATACTTAAAAACGCACTTCTATCATGGAAGTTGTATGAAATTCAGTTGTGACGTCATAAAAATTCAACGAACTTTTTTTCTTTAATCTATATTTTAAAATGGTTATCAAACTTAAAACTAAACGAGGATGTGAATTTTTGGTGTTTTGGAAGATCCTCTATTTAATAATCAGTTAGAAATAATTTATTTTTGATATATGCATCATCCCTATTACAGACAATATAGTCACGTTATATTCATTTGACGCTTCAAAATAAACGTCTAGTGTGTTTTCGATCGGTAATAAATAATAATACGTTTATAGTCCACTTTTAATTAATATAATTAACATAATTTTATATTGACCTAGACTTTGAATACTGTTTTAGAAATCGATTTGGTGGTGGCATGTTGTTCCATCATTTTCTTCAAATATATTTCAGTTAGTTTACGTACACAATTTATAAACTTACTTTGCAATCCACATCATCAGCCATCTTCTTATACTCCCTCATACGTTTTGTATGGATGTTAAGGATCTGTACACGTCCTTTCTCATCAGGCAAACCAATTTCCATCTGCACTTCCAAGCGGCCAGGTCGCAGCAAAGCCTCGTCTATCATATCCCGTCTGTTTGTCATGCCAATGACTAGAATGTTGTTAAGCTGGTCCACACCTAAAAGTGAAGTAGTACAAGTAAGCTCTGCAGTCAAAACCTATTAAATATTATATTGTTTCGTTACTGACTGATTAAAGATGGTAGTTTAAGCCTCATGTATGACCGAGCTATGTACGTCAAACTTGGTTCATATATTGTTGGGTTTTTAAAACTACAAGTGGTTCATTTACTACTGAGCTGCTACGCGGATAAAACTATATCCACGCAAATTGTGACAAAAAACTGTCACTTACAGTTTCAGCCAAACTTAATTGAATTCTGTATACGATGCAATCCCGACGTCTATACCTACATGTTACAATGTAGGTATAGACATGTTCATTATCCCGCGGATAAAAAACATACATAAATTTGTTATTCACGCTACTTTACGTCCTGGAAATAAAATATCCATACTAATATTATAAAAGCGAAAGTGTGTCTGTCTGTCTGCTACGCTTTCACGGCCCAACTAATCAACCGATTTTGATGAAATTTGGTACAGAAATACTTTACATCCAAATGAAGGACATAGGCTTTTTATCCCGGAAAATTGAAAAGTTTCCGCGGGAATCAAAAACCTTAATCCACGCGGACGAAATCGCGGGCATCATGTAGTGTAGTATGAAATAAAAAATCTTTTTATTACCATCGATCTTTGACAGCAGCTGGTTCACAACAGTGTCGTGGACGCCCGTGTTGCCGCCAACCGAGCCTCGGGCTTTGCAGATGGCGTCGATTTCATCGAAGATTATTATGTGGAGACCGCTGTTTGGCCCACACTATAAACAAAACTATACATAAAGCAGGAAAACAGAGCAACTAATATTATAAATGCGAAAGTCTGTATCCGGTAATAGGGATAGTTAGTATCCGGGGGAAGGACATACGCTACTTTTTATCCCGGTAAATTAAAGAGTTCCCGCGGGAATCAAAAAACCTTAATCCACACAGGCGAAGTTGCGGTCATCATCTAGTATAGAAATAATTATATTATGTCTACGATAATGCAAGGACATAAATATGCATTTAGATTATCTGAAATTCGGATAGAGTCTGATAGAGTGGAAACAAGAACTTTTTTAAGTTACAACACCATTTGATATGCATGCATATAATACAAACATCAAGTCATTATAGAATGGTCACTATTTGGTACTTCTTTGGTTTAAAGGTAAAAATGGAGGTTATGAGTACCCTTTTCTCTTCCTCCTCAGCATCTGCAAACAGGCGTCGGACGTTGGCCTCGCTCTCGCCAACATATTTGTCCAATATTTGTGGACCGTTCACAATTTTCGGCTCCCTTGCATTCAGCATGTTACCGATCTGCCGGGCCATCAGAGTTTTACCGGTACCCGGTGGGCCGTACAACAGAATGCCCTTTACGTGTTTGCAACCTACAAATATAGATAAAAAATTATTGAGTTTCCCATGAAGCATCAAAGATCTAATCCTTTCCTAAATAGACAGTATTTACACAGAAGTTGTTGGTTTGGCTACAACTCACTGGTTTGAAACAGCAAGTCGCGCTTTTTTGAACTAATGTAGTATTTTGGTCACTGTTGCGTGGATAAAAAAAACTAACCCAATTGCTCTACGACTTCAGGAGGGAAGACGCGCGAGGCGAATGCTCGGCGGAAGATGGCGTTGAACTCATTGTCCAGACCACCGATGCCCATTTTGCCGAAGTCCCATTCTGGATTGATGATGGACTGCCGAGGCTGTTTGCTACGCAAGATGTACGTTCACGTTATTGACCAAGCAAAGCCAGGTCTCTTAATCTTTTATCTTACATCAATTTCCATTGTGTCCGTCTGTCAGAGTCGTACAACTTCTAAATTAATGATTGCGATCGTTTCACTGTAGGAATTATTTTTACGTATAAGGCTGCACTAATGAACATAATATAAGTACTTGAAGGTCACAAATTCATAAAAGTTATAAAAAAACTTTATTTGAGTTGGACTGCTCATTAGAGCGTTGCATAGGCTTGTTTGAGAAATAGTTGTGAAACAAAGCACAAAACCATTTATAAATACGAGCGTTTTCCGGGTCTACTTGAGTGAATTTGCATTAGTCGATTTATGTCTATCCGTCTTAAAGAGTCTTATGATATACGAATCAATGAACATAATTAGTTTAATTCATAATTAATAAATTATAAACAAAATTTGAGAGGGACGCTCATAAAAGCATATAGCAAGCAGTTTTTTGCGTTAGGTAGGTACATATACTGACGAATTTTACATAATTTTACTGTAGCACATATTTCTTGTTCAAGAAAAAATATAAATAAATATAAATATAGATTATAGATAAGTACTTACCCCTTAGCTTTGCCCACCAGATTGAGCGAAGAGCTTTCAGCTTTATCAAACTGGATACAGGCATCTGGCAACAGCCGCCCAAATCTAACGCGCCGAGGCACAGCGTTCGCTCCCGCGGCCAACGCTTGAACATCTACGGCTGTAGACAAAATATCACTTAGGGTAGATGCCTACGTATATACTATAATTTTATTAAACAACTAGCGGATGCTTGCGAGTTCGTCCGCGTGGAATAAGTTTTTTAATTCCCGCGGGAACTCTTTAATTTTCTGGCATAAAAAGTAGCCCTTTTTTCAATTCACGAGCGCTGTTGTCTAGTGGAGGTGCCGGGTTCGATCCCGGCAGGGTCAATTTGGGAATTTATAATTTCGGAATTTACCCTGGTCTGGCCACCAGGCCAGAACCTCCCACCAGGGAGGTTCCGACCGTGGCTAGTTACCACCCTACCGACAAAGATTGCCGCCAAGCGATTTAGCATTCCGGTACGATGCCGTGAAGAAACCGAGTAAGGGGTGTTCGCGCGACATTTAAATTCTCCCGCTAAAAGGCGCGGAAGCGGGGGTGCGGGCAATCACCGG
The DNA here is from genome assembly GCA_923060345.2 of Erebia aethiops. NCBI lineage: Eukaryota > Metazoa > Arthropoda > Insecta > Lepidoptera > Nymphalidae > Erebia > Erebia aethiops. The sequence continues at coordinate 19,711,348 of OV281081.1, read as the reverse complement.
TGCGCGGGCGGCCCGTCTTACAAAAAAGTGCAATTCATGCACTTACTTACTTTAAGTCAAGCGACCTACACTAACGCAACTCGCTAAATTTTGTACATAATAGGTTTAAATCATTAATTTAGTTTCAATTAAACAGTTTTATAAAGTAAATTTGTTTTCATCATTAATCTTATGTGCGGTACTGCACAAGGGGTATGGGTTTAATATAACTGCCATGCCCCTAACAGGATGGTAGCAGGCTACCGCTACCATCTTAGACGTCATCATCACTTACCATCAAGTGAGATTGCAATCAATGGCTTACTTGTAGTGGATAAAAAAAAATTTAAACTACTTACCTTCCAAGTTCTTAACAATCAAAGACAGCACCTTCTTATCTTGGAATGAGAAGGCAAGTTGCTGGCCAACTGTGAAGATCTGGTTGGAGAACTGGATGAGAAAATCGCGCGCCATTTGCTCAGAGTCATATGGCTCCAGGGATGTCCTGTGAATGTTTTTTTCTCATATGTTATACGGTAGGCATTAGTTAGAAAGCCTATTTACTGACTGTTCTAATTAAATGAGCATTGACATATTTCCATTTGGGTAAGCAGTGCTTTTATGCCTCTACAAACTGCATGCCACTGAATTTATATTGTCAAATAATTTCATGAAATTCTGGGTAAGTATCGGAAAAAATATATTAGATGAAATATTGAATTTCACAACCTGCCCCAGTTCAGCTTTTAACCAGAAGGAATGAATCTAGTAAAAAAATCAACATCTTTTTATTATTATTGCACTGACCAACTTATAGAGCTATTTCAATATTGGTCTCATAACAAAAGAGCAGAGGTATCTTAAAACAGTTTGTATGGGATTATATATTATAAAAAGGCTACAATTTTTTACTCAGGTAAAGTTGCATATAATATGAGTAACTTACATAATGTAAAGCCTTGCAAGTTGTGTTTCGTATGCAAATGATAGTAAGTTACTGGCCTATATTTTATTGGCTTTTAATATAACCAGGTTAGCTTGTTACCATCATAGATGCATGAAACACGCATCATCAGTTAAAAATTATGCACGAGGCTAATTCGTCATCAAAGTACTTTACTTACGTTTTCTTGAGCATAAAATCTGCTTCCAGTGTGATACTGCACAGGCATTCAGCATTTTGTGGCTTGAAGGGCTTCACATCTATTGGCTATAAAAAGATCAATGATAAAAATAAAACTATGGTAATCAATCAAAGTAAACAGTAGGTATAAAATTTTAATTTGATTAAAAATAATATTTTGTTATCAACATTAACAATGTTCTGTTGAAACTAAAGTCCATTACTCGGGTAGGTGGAAATTTAGTCTAAAACACAAAAGTATTAAATTCCATATTCCATTTAATACAAAAAATACAGATAATCAAATTTACAACAACCAGAACCCTCATTGTTTGCTGAAAAGTTGTAATTGAATAAGTTATTGGGCAAAACACGACCTGCTAACCTGCCCTAGAAAAACCTATAAGAATTTCATTCCAAATGTTTTTCAATATAAATAAAAATGCAGACCTGTCCAATAGAAAGTGTTGCCCATTTCCTTTGGGGTGCAGAGAAGCCTACAGTACCCCTGTCCACTCCATTGTAAAATCTGACACTGAAGATAAAGTGCTGGGATGGCCCAGTAGCCACTTCAATGTGCCTGAAAATTTATTAAATTATGAATGCATAGCCATAAATGCATAGATATAGATAGCCATGCATAGACTTCTATGTCTACGTAGAATGTCATATTTGAGACCATCTGTGATTAAATTTCAGGACAGATGTTGTGGTGCGGTGGTGTGTCACAAATAAGAAGCTCAGGCTGAACGCTAGCAAATGCGAGACAAGTTCACCGGTTTCTCCAGTAGTGTGTACTCTCCTTCAACACGACATTGGCAAAATATTTGTGCCTAGTGCACGAGTAAAGCCATTCACCTAAGAAGTGAAGTGAAGTGAAGTGAAGCTAAAAATAAGTTTTCTAGTTTTATTTTAATCTATTTGATTCAAATAGGTACTTTTAAATAAAAAAATTATATTGTATTATTGGATTTATATCTGTCAATTAAGAATTATTATTACAAATTAATAGAAAGGTTATGAGGGAACTGCAGTAATGATTAATATGAAATATAAATAGTTAAATCTATCTAGACTACCCTGTTGATTAAGATGAGAATTTCAGTATTTAGGAATTGTTAGCGATGAGACATAAATAGAAGAGAAAATAAATAAATAGTATGGCACGCGCAACGACCAATCAGAAAGATCGTAAATTACAACGCATATATACGTAGATAAGTAGTACATTGAACATAGAAAGTGAAAAGCCTTGCGATTCGTCAGAAATATCTCGAAGCAATCATGCGCACCAATTAGAACGTTTGTGGGCGGAGCCAAGGCAGAATTACGTAATTGTAGGCACCTTACGGGATTCGAGATTACTCCCCTATTACCTATAACTTTCTGGATAGATCTCGATGCACGAAAGAAAGAGACGGATGTATGTGCAAGTACGGGACGGGAATAGCATCGAGCCATATATAAGCGGGCGGCTCGGACGACAAGTTAAGTTTTGTTATACGGTGAACTCGAAAGAAAAGCGAAGAAATAAAAGTGAAGAAATTAATAGTGAATTATTCAAGTGAATTTATAGTGAACCAGTGAATTAATAGTGAGGTTTTAAGTGATTTATTGTAAGAATAAGTTGTGAAGATAATTTGGATTGTATATATAAGTCATTGATAATAAAGTGTGATTAATGTTAATCGAGTTTTTCAAGTAGTTAGTCGCACGTACTTAGTTTTGATACCAACCCACCAGTGCAGGAATAAACAGCTTGCAACAGTACCTTCAGATAACGTTCCGATAAACTGCTATTCCGGAAAATATCGAAAGAAGTGTGGAAATTTTGAACGAATTTATTTTTACTGAAGGTACTCATTGCTCAGTGGTTAACAATTTGGTCCTTCGAGCCGGATCGGGTTTATTGCGCAGGTATCAAAATAGGTAAGGATGCCGACTACAAGATCAGAATCGTCACGCTCAAGGATTATGGCGGAAACCTCGGCAAGCGATGGCAGTGCTGGCATGCCCGTTACTACGAATACGTCAACCAGCAGTCAATCTACGCTTAGGTCGCCTCCGCCCTGTGTAAACGTCAGAACGGTTGGGTCCTCGGCGCGACAGGTCGGGGAGGTAATCAGTGGGAATACACACCCTACCCCAATGGAGAAGGGCATTCCGGTATTCACTACTGGTATGGACGACGTTACACCAAATGTTGAGCATTCTGAATTATTACGGATGAAAGACAAAATTAAGGAATCACACCGACAAGCATTGGACGTACGGAGGACTTCTTTGAAGCCTTATAAGCCTACGCGTGCGGACACCGCGCACACGTTGCCGAGGAAGAAGAGGTCCGAAATCGAAATAGAGTTAGCACAGAGGGAATATGAAGCTGCCAAAGCCAGTGAAAAGCTAGCGCGAGCGAAATTGCTGGCCCTACAGGAACAAGAAGAAAACGAGAATGAAATTTATGAACAAGAACGTCATGTTGAAGAATGGATATTCCAGACTTCGGAAGAAAAAGATGAAAGTCTGCACCAGCAGTCAAGGCAAAATGAAATATCGACAATGAAAGTACTCATACAGGAAATTAAGAAGTTGAACTCCATAGATAAAGATATGATAGAATTACCTTCATTTAGTGGTGCAAGCGCAGAATGGTTGAATTTCAAGAAAGCTTATTTTGAATCAGCTGATAACTTTTCACATGCTATGAATCGAGCACGACTTCGTAAAGCCCTGCGAGGAACTGCCAAAGAGGCAGTGGAAAGCTTAATGTATATCGTCGACGACCCAAAAATCGTCATGCAGCACCTGGAAGACAGATTTGGGCGACCTGGATCTTTGGCTTTAGCAGAGTTGGAAAAAATGAAACGAATTAAACCAGTTAGAAATGATCCCAAAGATATTTGCCGATTTGCCAGCCAGGTAAAAGCTTCTATTTCTGTCATAAAATCCTTGAAGAAATCACAATATCTGTACTCACCAGAAACTTCTAATTGCATAAGAGAAAAAATGACAGTGAACATGCATGACAGGTACGTCACTTTTTATAGTCGGTACAGAGATACAGATACCGCTGATTTAGAAATAATAGATTCATTCCTCGCTGAAGAAATACAAAATTATGGAGTTTTCGCTCCACCTGAAATATGTGATATAACGAAGCCGCACGAGGCAAATATAAGAAGAGCAGTTAACGCTACGCTAGAGCCAGAAGAAGAAGAAAAAGAATTACCGTCGAAAAGTTGCGCCCAAGAAACAGCTGTCCGCATATCTAGGAACACATGTGCATTATGTAAAGAAAATCACGGTTTATTAGAATGTAGAAAATTCAAAGAATCCAGTGTAGATGAACGATGGGAAATCGCGAAGAGAGCTAGACTATGTTTTAAGTGCCTCCGTTATAGGCACCAGAGGCTTGACTGTAGGGCTCCGCCCTGTAGAAAGTGCAGAAGGTACCACCATGTCGCCCTTCATTCCGATAGACCCGAAACAGAAACCGGACAGAAGAAAGAGTCCTGCAATAATGTAGACCACGACAGTGATTCCTATTGTGATAAAGATGAATATAACTATGATAAAAAACCGGGAGGGAAAACTGTGTCAATCCATACGACTAGGACTGACGGAAAAGTATATCTGAAGATGGTGCCCGTGAATCTGTATGGCCCAAAAGGACAGACCCGAGTTTTAGCATTATTGGATGAAGGATCTACGATTTCACTACTAGATAGCTCAATTGCTGAGAAAATTGGAGCTAAAGGGAAAAGAGAATCATTGACGATAGAAACAATTGCCGGAAAAGAAATAAAGAATAATTCTTCAAGAGTAAAGCTGAAGATAAAAGGCATTCATGGTAGAGAAACGTCAACAATGGAAGCTAGAACAATGGACGATTTGAAGTTGTCAGAACAAGAAGTTGACGCGGAAGTAATAAGGAACTGCCCTCATTTGGAAAGAATTAAGAAAGAACTCGTCTACATCGGAGAAAAGCCGAAGCTTCTCATAGGTCAAGACAATTGGGAATTAATTTATACAAGGAAACTTTTAAAAGGAAAGGCATCTAAACCAGTAGCATCACTTACGAGATTAGGATGGGTTTTGCACGGAATTGACACAGGAGCTAATGCAGTAGTTAACTTTATTAGTCACTGCCGAATCAAGGAATATGAAAAAGAAGAAATTGCTAAAGAACATTCTAAATTAGAATTATTGGGAACACGACCTAATCCACCAAGTAATGACATTGAACGAAAACCTTTAGAAATTTTAGAGAAAAGTACGAATATTCAGAAGAACCTAGACCGAGAAGAATTTGAGAACACGAAGATAAATCCCACCAAAAGAGGAGAAAGAAGCGATGTAATATCACCGTTTGACTCTTTGCGATTTGCATTACCCGTAGTGATTCAGGGGAAGAAATTAATTCACAATATTTTGAGAACGATTTTATTATTGTTATTGATACTTTGGGAAATTTCAACGAAAATTGCCTGGAATATAAATATTCGGGCCGATCAAGTTAAATCATGGTTTAAATATATGAAGGAAAAGGAAATAAGAGAATTTATAACAGTGCCCGTCTCTACGATCGTGTCACCAGATACGGAGAGATTTTCAATTTTGAGGAAGTTGATTAGAGTCATTGCAAAGATTATACGATTTTTGGACTTGTTAAGAAAAAGAAGGAAATCAATAGGCAAACGCAAGGACGAAGCATGGAAACAAGGCCCAAAACGTCAGAGAATGAAAGAACGAATAGTGATAAAACCAAGGAAGAGAGAAAAAGTTTATTCTATTTCTTTTGGAAATGAATTATTCAGACAAGTAAGTGTATTTTTGACAAGTAGAAATCAAACGGAAAATTTCAACAAAGAAATAATTAAATTAAGGAGTCGAAAAGGGAACTTGAAAATCATTGGAAAAGGAACAAACGAAACTCAAGGAGGCGATATTGTACTGTTAGAAGATACAAGAGGAATGGACCAGACAGAAGAACATGAATTGTAAATGGATTGCACGTCGCGCGTCAAGACATCCTGGGATTTCAATCATCGCTCCAAAAGAATGGTGCTTCCGCACCGGGGGGAGATTGTTAGCGATGAGACATAAATAGAAGAGAAAATAAATAAATAGTATGGCACGCGCAACGACCAATCAGAAAGATCGTAAATTACAACGCATATATACGTAGATAAGTAGTACATTGAACATAGAAAGTGAAAAGCCTTGCGATTCGTCAGAAATATCTCGAAGCAATCATGCGCACCAATTAGAACGTTTGTGGGCGGAGCCAAGGCAGAATTACGTAATTGTAGGCACCTTACGGGATTCGAGATTACTCCCCTATTACCTATAACTTTCTGGATAGATCTCGATGCACGAAAGAAAGAGACGGATGTATGTGCAAGTACGGGACGGGAATAGCATCGAGCCATATATAAGCGGGCGGCTCGGACGACAAGTTAAGTTTTGTTATACGGTGAACTCGAAAGAAAAGCGAAGAAATAAAAGTGAAGAAATTAATAGTGAATTATTCAAGTGAATTTATAGTGAACCAGTGAATTAATAGTGAGGTCTTTTTTAGTGATTTACTGTAAGAATAAGTATTGTGAAGAATAATTTGGATTGTGTTTATAAGTCTTTGATAATAAAGTGTGATTAATGTTAATCGAGTTTTTCAAGTAGTTAGTCGCACGTACTTAGTTTTGATACCAACCCACCAGTGCAGGAAAAAACAGCTTGCAAAGGTACCTTCAGATAACGTTCCGATAAACTGCTATTCCGGAAAATATCGAAAGAAGTGTGGAAATTTTGGACGGATTTATTTTTACTGAAGGTACTCATTGCTCAGTGGTTAACAGGAATAGTAGAATTGATAGGTACTTACTTTACATCACTAGGAAAGTCATCTGGATTGATGAGAGCACAGTTGGTAATTGCCAGCTCATCTGAAGGGCATTTAGCTGCCTTCAAGCGCTGAAAATATATAAAAGGGTAAATTTACTGATATAATAGTATCATACATCTTATACTGATGGGTCTAGAAACCAGGAATTTAGAAGGTAGGTTTTATTATCAATGTAGACTAAAGAATTTTCAGAAATTCCGTTAGAGATGAACCAGGGCGGGATAAAGATTAATTATAATAAATACTACATATTGTAATCTTAATACAAAAAAGGAAAAGGTTACTGACTGACTGATCTATCAACACACAGCTCAAACCACTTGACAGATTGAGTTGATATTTGGCGTAAATATAGCTTTTATGACTTAGGCATCCGCTAAGAAAGGATTTTTGAAAATTCAACCCCTGATTAAAATGGTATGATAGGGAGGATATTAAATTTGTATGAAAATCGATCTTAATGTGACCGAAGCTGCGGGCCATAGCTAGTAAAACAATAAAACTGTAGTGACTTTTGAGGGATTCCTGTAATTGTAATTAATCTAGACTCCAAGATAAGTACAATGGGTACTTGAAATATTTACATATTATGTGATGTAATGTACCTACATAATATTATAATTTAGCAAACTTTTTTTATGAGTAAGTACTAAGCATGAGCATGAGTGATCTCACATTGATGGTGATATCATTATTGAACTTTAAAAAAATATATACCTATACGATTAGTGATAATAATGAAACTCTAACTAAACGCTTGTTAGTGTCCACTGCAATACTCTTTATAATTAAGTACTTACCATTGAAGACATTTCAACAGTTTATTATATTTTTCGAAATGCACAGTACTAATGTTTTGGTTATTTTAAGTTTTGGTTTTTGCTTTTGACTTTTGACAATAATGTTGATTGACGTGACGTCAACGCGGAATCAATGGCCTGCCTCGTCTCCCATCCAACTCCCATCGGATTAGCGAATGGGTGAAAAAGAAACTGCAGTAAAATATTTTGGCTGAAAAGTGGATGGATGGATCAATACACAGAATAGGATACTACGGATCAATAACTCCAAAATTAGTATTACCATGGGTAAAAATACCGAAGCGTTACGGATTCGTTCTATTTTGTGATTTTTGTCCTGTTTACTTACTGCTCTGTGGTCATTCAATTTTTCGCGTACGGGTAACGGGCCAATGACTAAGGATTCCATAATGATGAATAAGGAAAGTTTCCTGTAAGGAAACTTTCCATAATCATTGTAACGGGCGTTAGGTACCTTTCAAATGTAAGAATTTTAGTAACAGACTCTAAATAGAAAGTCGTACCTTCCCTTTACATGTTTGTGTGAAGTACATAGTACCGATTGTAAAACGTAATGATTGTTCTCATAAATTATAATAAACTCATAAACCTTACCTTATCCGGGGAAACCACAGAGTACATCAGGACTCAGGAGTACATTATTGGGGGCTCCCCGTAGTAAATATGTTCCTTGATTGGGGGAATGCCTAGAGGGGAAGCGCAAGGGGAACAAGAGATATGTATTTCATAGTATCTTATCTGGGACAATGAATTATGAAATAAAGAAATCGGGAGCCCTGCAAACGTCAAAACACAATCTTGTCTCTCAAGTGTCAAGTCTCATTGTCTCTGGTCAAAATCAAAACCACCAATTCACCAACTGTGACTGCTGTGAAAAAAATAAAATCATAAGCTTAAAAAGTTCGGTTTGTTGTCCGCCCGTAATTTTTGAGTTTCAGACTTAAATTTTAATAAATGGTCAAATAAAATGATTTTATTACCTCACATACTTATCTCCATTTCGCTAGTATGTTGTGCCGGTGAGTACTGAGTGTATGTTTAGAAGCAAGTCGATATCAGTCATGGATACGCCCAACAACGTTTTATTGTTTTCCAGTATCGACAGTATCGGCGGAGTGCAGTATTCCGATAGTCCTGAGGAATACATGGTTCTCTTTTGAAAATGGACAACAGACAATAACTGATATAAATGCCAATGAGATGACTGGAAGGTAAGTTCTTACATTACTTCATACAGTTATAGTGAAACTTCAGTTTTCAGTGTTTATGTAAATGATAATACATAAGTCATTAATAAATGATACATAATTTTGCTGAAAAGTTCTTATTCAGAGAATAAAATACTTAGGCTTAACCAGACCAAAGAAGTGGTGGTTGTTTTAATTCTCATTGTTTTATCATAAGGCACTCTAACTTATTCATGGTTGGAGTGAAAGATTCTGCGACCCCATACACGAACGTAGGGTATCTTAACCACTAGGCTATAACCACTTCAATGAATGTTTTGTGTTTTACAACTGAACTGTGTGAACTTAAATCGCTTGATATAGGGTGTGTCTGTAGGCTGTTAACTGGATACAGTTTTCAAAGTCGCCTACCAGTCCTAGATCAAGCATAATCAAGAAAATATAAGTTCCAAAATTTTCCCTCCTTGTAAGGTCACAGTAATTATGGAGGTCATCAAAAATTTAATTTGCAGCAGCATTTTAATCCACATTGTTTCATAAAGTATTTTCTTAACTCTGCAGAGGAGTCTGTGTAAACATCAGGGCAGACTACCATGTAAACTACACAATGGTGTTTCAATACACCAACTGCTACTATTGTGTTAAGCTCATAGTGCGAACGGTCAATGTGCTGGAGAAAATTGAAACACCCTGTGTTGACTTGGCCGCTGATGAGGAGCCAACTGTTGAGAGAGTGTGCAGGGGCCTTAATCCTGATCAGAATCTTATTACATTGTTCTCGGAAAACTCTGTTCCGGTAAGTTCACATACATACTAATCATAAATCAAAGTCTATGCTACCTGGTTTGTTTGTTACCTTCGTATGCCTCAACTACTCAACCAATTGAAATTTTTAATGTTATACGACATTAAAAGCTCAAAAACTTTTTTAAGCCTGATAATGTTATCTTACTAATATTATAAATGCAAAAGTTTGGATGTATAGATGGATGTTTGTTACTCAACAGCTGAATGGATCTGGATGAAATTTGGCACAGAGATAGATTATAGTCTGGAATAACACATAGGCTATTTTTTATCCCGGAAAATTAAAGAGTTCCCGTGGGAACCACAAAACCTCGATCCACGCGTACAAAGCCGCGGGCATCAGCTAGTACTTTTTATTTAGGAACAAGATGATGCCAGCGACTTTGTCTGAGTGAATTAAGTTTTTAGTTCCCAGGGTAACTTCTTAATTTTACAGGAAAATAGCCTATTTCCTTCCCTGGGACGCATCTATACAAAATTTCATCAAAATCGGTTGAAAATATGGGCCATTAAACCATAGCAGACAAACAGTCACACTTCCACATTTATAATAATTTGAATAAACTTGAATAACTACAATGCAAATTAAATCATTTATAAAGTTTTTGTCATTACTAAATGTAATGAATAAAATTAATTAATTAATTAAAATTAATTTTCCTACCTTGGCTCGAACATTGAGCGCCAACATCTGCAGTCGTGCAAGGATAACCGCTTGCATATTCCCGCCCATCATACGCGGTATTATGGTGACTCCTTTACGTGCAAGTCTGTAATACTGTGGAATAGTCTGCCTTCGGAAATCCGCCATTCCAAATCGCTCTCAATTTTCAAAAGTCGCTTGTATAATCATTATTTATCTCTTTGTAATTATTAGTGTATATTTTATTCTATTAATGAGTATATATTATTGATATATATTTATTTATATAGGTATATTTGTATATGTAGGTATCTATATTTATTGGTCTATTTATGTACTTTATCTTGTATGCATTACTTATTATTATTATTATTTTTTTAAATACAGCACCATCCCGCGCTCCGGTTTATTTATCCTTTCACCAAAGGTTGTCTGTAAGAGATTGCTCTAGCAATAAGACCGCCTTTGCACAATTCTATGTAGTCTTACTAGTTATTAAGACTCCGGGGAGCCGGTCTCGCAACTTCAATTCGAGGTGCGAACTAAAGTCGAATGGTATATTGCGCTCTCTATCTGACGCAAGCGCGCGCGGGACGCGGTAGTTAGGTACCTACATCGTGCACTCCGTCGTCGTCGCGCGAAACGAGAGCACACGAGTATATATCCGACTCTACTCTGTGACGAAAGATTAGTAAAGCTGAAGTACAGCTTTTTTTTTATCCACTACAAGTTAGCCCTTGACTGCGATCTCACCTGATGGTAAGTGATGATGCAGTCTAAGATGGTAGCAGGCTAACCTGTTAGGGGCACCATACCCCTATTCGGTTTCTACACGGCATCGTACCGGAACGCTAAATCGCTTGGCGGCACGTCTTTGCCGGTAGGGTGGTAACTAGCCACGGCCGAAGCCTCCCACCAGGCCAGACCAGGGAAAATTCAGAAATTATAAATTCCCAAATTGACCCCGCCGGGGATCGAACCCGGGACCTCCGCACGTTCAGACAACAGCGCTACACACTGCGCCACGGAGGTCGTCAGCTCCAGAACTAATACATACCAGTATAGTACGCGCGCGAGTTCAATGCAGAGCTAATGTATGGTGTCACATACAAAAGCTCAGCATTGAACTCGCGCGCGTAGGTACCTACCTACTATATGTACCTATTCACAACTCAAAGGCGGTATTTTTATTATTTGCGCTACTTTTTGTTCACTTTTTTTAACAAGGCCTAGGTATTATATCTCATGATATAAGGGATTGTATTTACCTAAAAAGGTACGTCATAAGTTATGACGTACCTCATAACTCATACTCCAGGATATAGGTACTTACTTACAAATTGTGAGCTTTGATAAAAATAAAAGACAAGGATTTCAGAGTAAATTGGTTGTATATTTTGTTGTTCACTGACGAACGTAATTGAGTTTGACAAAATATTTAAACAAGATAGACGCAGAGTGGTGGACTATTGCCCATCTAAGAACCTTCTCAGAAACTACACATATCTATTGAAAAAACCACATCTAAATCGGCCTAGTACTTTTTCTGAAAAATGGTAACATAAAAAAATTAAAATCACGATTGCAGCGCAGCTTGGTGGACTTTAAACATAAATTGTATAGCTTCTGAGAAGGTTCTAAAATACATATTTTAGAACCTTCTCAGAAGCTATACATAATATCTAATGCAAAAAACCGTATTATAATCCATTGAACAATTTTTCAAGAAAATGGTAACAAACAAGTGCACAACAAACGAACAAGAACAACCTCTTAGGGCAAACACATAATATTATTATACCGTTTCCGTTCGATCGTGGGTGTAAGCGACGCAACTATTGTTGTAATTATATTTTAAGTTTTATTTATAATAAAGAAGAATTTTCGAGAATGCGCGCAGCGCCTGGACGTTAGCCACTAAACAATAGGCCTATTGCATTGACACACAGTATTTCAGTCTCCGCACGAACGCGGCCGCGGCAACTACCTATAGTGCGCACATCCTCGAGTCTTTCTTAAAGTACCTATTCCGTGTTTTATTTTATATCGCCTACAACCGTTTTCGTGGTCAATCGAGCCAAATCTATAATCAGCGATGTTTAATACGCCACCTTTTATATCGGTTAAAAACCGGGAACGATTAAATCAAAGACTTGAACGCGCTTCGGAGCGCGTGCTCGCGCAAGAACATAGTGGGAATTATTCACCGCGTCGCGTTAAAAGCAACATTACGCCGCGTAGCGAATTAGGCGACAATATGTCGTGTTCGTCTACGAAAAAGTCTTCAACAGCCCGAAGGAAGCAGCTGGAACTGGAAGCTGCTCGGGCCAAGGCTTTAAATTAGAAGCAGACATAGCCGCCATTGATGACGAGGCGGAGGCGAAATTTCAGGGCCACTCCTACCAGAGTGGTCGCTCGAACGTTGAAGAGTGGTTGGAGCGCAGCCACAGCCAGGCACAGCCGTCACAGGTTCCGCAGGCGGAACCGGCGGCAGCAGCGACGGCAGCAGCGACGGCAGCAGCGACGGCAACGGAGGCGGCACAGCTGGCACCAGCAAGTCAGTTACTCACCTCATCACTGCCGGTCGATAGCCTCCTACAAGTGGCCCAGGCACTGAAGGATATTATGGTTGCCTCACCCTCTACAAAAGAAGACCGGTTGCTCACCAGACTGGCGACCCCCAGGGACCTACCCACATTCAGCGGTGATTGCGTGGAGTGGCTACATTTTAAGAGTGCCTATGAAGAATCCACTCGTGTGTGCCAGTTCACAACGTCTGAAAACCTTTGGAGATTACGACGAGCGTTAAAAGGTGACGCCAAGGAGGCGGTAACTGACTTACTCATCGGCAACACATCTCCAGAACACATCATCAAGACGCTGGAACTCAGGTTTGGCCAATCTGATTTAATAATAGAAAATTTAACAAATAGAATTAAAAAGCTAGCACCTTTATCGGCCAATTATCAACAAGATTTAATTACCTTTTCTACTAAAGTAAACAATTGTGTATCCATTCTACGAGCTCTTAACAAAGAAGATTATTTGAGAAGTCCAGAGTTGGCCACTGCAATAGTTTCTAAACTTCCTAGTGTCATATTTTCAAGGTGGACTGATTACGCCTTTCCTAGGATCAATAAGGGCGTATCTAAATTAGAATTATTAGCAAAATTTTTACAAACAGAGGCTGAGATGATATCCGTCGTGGGTGTCGTACATAAGAAATTCGAACTTACAACCGACAAAAGGCATGAAGGTAAACCTCGCGCAGTACTATTAACTGTTAACTCAGATAGCAAATGTAAATTTTGCAAGAAAGGAATACATTTACTGCCAGACTGTAGGATGTTCAAAAGAGCCTTGCGGAAAGAACGTTGGCGATTTGTAAAAGCAAACAACTATTGCTTCGGTTGCTTATTAGCTGAGAAGCACGACCGAAGCGCATGCTCTGCTCCACTTTGTAGTATAGACAGTTGTGGACTTCCGCACAGTGAACTGCTACACTTTAAAAAGCCAAAAATCCCAGCGCCAACTGCCGAAGAGCCCCGGCAGGCGCTCGAGGCCCAGGAGGAGTCATCGACCTCGAGCGCCGCCGTGGCCCTCGTCGCCGAGCCGAGAGGAGACCCCGAGCTGCAGCGTGAAACCTTGAGCGCGGCAAAGTGTGATGTGATGCTAAAGGTAGTCAAAGTCAATTTGTGCAGTGCTAGTGGTAAAAGTGTGAGCGCTTATGCGTTACTCGATGACGGTGCGGCAGTGTCAATGATGGACTCAGAGCTGGCGAAAGAACTAGGTGTTAGTAGTTGTAAGTCCGAACCGATAAAGATAGTAGATGCTTTCGGCCTAGAAGTATACCAAGAGAATTGTCCTAAAATCAATGTTAAAATCTCTAACTATGATAATAGCAATTATTATAATGTCATTTTTAGACAAGTTAATCAACTTAAGTTACCAATGCAAAATTTATCTATTGTTAACGAACTTAAGTGTAAACATTTGTTAGATATAAAACCATTTGTATGTTCGGAATGTGTTGTACCTAAACTATTAATAGGGGAGGACAATTATTTTCTTTTAGCCCCACTAGAAGTATTACATGGTGGTAAAAATGAGCCCTACGCCACCAAATGTCGCCTAGGTTGGTCTATTCACGGCTGCTACGGTCGCACTCACTCGCCGGTAAGTGGTCATGCCTTCTTTCTCGACAGCGCCGATAAAAAAGTGGATAGCGACGTCGATCAATTAAACGATTTAATAAAGCAATCGTTCGAGTTGGACTCCATAGGAATTTCAATCTTACGTCGAGAGAATAAGGCACATTTAAGAGCCGTTGAAATATTAGATTCAACGGCCCGCTATTTAGGTCAACGTTGGGAGGTAGGATTGCCCTTTTGCAAGGACACATTCACTATGCCTGACAGCTATGAGTACGCACGCTCTCGCTTGCGTGGCATATTAAAAAAATGCCAAGCGGACAGCGCGTACGCCGATAGGTATCGGCAAGAGATGGAGAAGCTATTCGCTAGCGGCTATGCTCGAGAACTAGATGATGAAGAAATCTCGACTAGTCACGTATGGTATCTCTCGCATTTTGGGGTTCAAAACCCCAATAAACCAGGCAAACTCAGGTTAGTGTTCGATTGCGCCGGAAAGGTGAAAGGTCAATGCCTAAATGATCTTCTATTAACTGGCCCCGACCTTTATAATTCGTTGCTCGGCATAATGCTAAGATTTCGCGAACATGCATTTGTTTTGATAGGAGACATAAAAGAAATGTTTCTTCAAATAAAAATACGTCGCGAAGATCAAAATTTTTTAAGATTTCTATGGCAAACTAGTTTAGATGCTCCTCTAAAAATATGTGCCATGGAAAGTTTAATATTTGGCGCCACCTGTTCACCTTTTATAGCGCAATATATAAAAAATAAAAATGCGTTAAAATATCAGGACTTGTATCCCGATGCAGTCGACGTAATAGTGAACGATCACTATATGGACGATTGTTTACACTCGTGTGCGAGCGAAAGTAAGGCTATAGAATTAGTGCGGGACATCACGATGATTCATAAGCAAGGTGGGTTTGAAATAACACGCTGGTCAAGTAATAGCAAACGAGTGCTGGAAACTATTCCGCCAGAGGCGCTCGCGCCGACTGCGATCGAGTTCAAACACGGATCTAATAATACCATGGAGCGCACTCTCGGTTTGATGTGGTATCCGAGCGATGATTCGTTTGGATTTAAAATTTGTTTAGACCGAGTTCAAAATATTTTAGACGGAGTCGAACCGCCTACTAAAGCAAAAATGCTCAGTATTATTATGTCTGTGTATGATTTGCATGGTTTTTTATCGCCCTTCATAATAAAAGGTAAAATTCTTTTTCAAAATGTACACCGCAGTGGCGTCGATTGGAATTGCCGCATCCAACCTAGCGATCATACAGCATGGGTGAACTGGCTGCAAGAACTGAAGCGCCTCGCTGCAATACGCATACCGCGCTACTATGCCGGCGCGGGCGCATGGACGGAATGTTATGCATCGAATGAGTCATCCGGTAAGCATTGTAAGATTTTAGAACGACAAATGCATATTTTTTGCGATGCTTCACTTAAATCGTTCGCGGCTGTAATATACTGGCGATTTAAACGCTCGGACGGGCACGTACTGGTATGTTTCGTCGCTAGTAAAAGTAGGGTTAGTCCGCTGCGGCCTGTATCTATACCTAGACTTGAACTTCAAGGAGCGCTCTTAGGGGCGCGCTTAGCGAAAACTATAGAAGGCGAGCACAGGGATACGACGACACTTACTAAACGTTACTTCTGGTCTGACTCGAGCACAGTACTGCAATGGATCCGCAGTGATCCACGCAATTATAAACCTTACGTCGCTCATCGTTTGGGCGAAATCGACGATTTAACTAAATCGTGCGAGTGGCGGTACGTGCCGACTAAGATCAACCCGGCTGACATAGCTACGAGAGAAGACTCTCCACCGCTTGCTTATTCCGATGCTTGGTTTCAAGGTCCTTCCTTCTTACGTCGTCCTGAAGAGGACTGGCCGAAGGATCGCAAGTTTACCAACCTGGCAGAGGAGGTTAAGTGTGAAGAGAGGTCTGTACACACGGTAAGTAGTGACTGCTCAGTGTTGTTTTTACCTAATGAAAATAACATCTCGAGTTGGATCACTCTCGTACGCGCCACTGCAAGGGTTTTGCTTTTCATAAGAAAATGTCAGCGCAAAGACGTTCAACTTAACGTTTTCCTGATGAAGGAAGCGGAAGACCTGCTCATAAAAAAGTGTCAGTCTGACTCATTTGGAAACGAACTGTCGTGTTTAAAACAAGGTAAGTCCCTAGCGAGTACCAGCCGATTGCTACAAATTTCACCATATTTAGACGACGACATGTTTTGGAATCGCTGGGTCCGCGAGTATCTGCCGACCCTCCTACCTCGTCAGAAATGGACTCAGGAGACTAGATCACTACAGGTGGGTGATTACGTAATTTTGGTGGAGCCTAGCCTCGACCGTAGCGTCTGGCGGCATGGTGTGGTGAGTGCGACCCACGCAGGCGCAGACGGGCGAGTTAGGATTGTAGATGTGCGCACGCGCACCGGCACGCTGCGTCGGCCGGTGACGCGCGTCGCTTTACTGTCCCCCCCATGGTGATGCATAATATAGTACTAACAAGTTAGCACTAAGGGGGCAGATATTGTAAGCGACGCAACTATTGTTGTAATTATATTTTAAGTTTTATTTATAATAAAGAAGAATTTTCGAGAATGCGCGCAGCGCCTGGACGTTAGCCACTAAACAATAGGCCTATTGCATTGACACACAGTATTTCAGTCTCCGCACGAACGCGGCCGCGGCAACTACCTATAGTGCGCACATCCTCGAGTCTTTCTTAAAGTACCTATTCCGTGTTTTATTTTATATCGCCTACAGTGGGTAAAAAAAAAAATACTTGAAATCTATTCGCGATTTTAGATAAAGTCATTTATATTATAGTCATACCTAGTAGTATAAAGTCAGTTTATTGATAAAATCATGTAGGGTGACCATATCTGCTGTCTGTTCAAACACTCGTATTTATACTAAATATATTCAATATGACGTCCGTATCAGATTAAATCGAATGTCATAAAACGAGTCAATTTTACAGATATTATACTACCTGTTTCATGAGATATAATGACAACAGTAATAATGCTAACATGTGCAGATCGCATATTTTTTGTTACTATGAATGTCGTTTCACGTAAATGATAGTATTGAAAATATTTATATTCTGTCCCTGATTGGTAGATTTCTTGGCAACCGAGGATCTATTAATTCAGGTAAGATACATTTAAAATAAAATTCTTCTAATTTGAATACTATGGAATTCCAGAAATTATTATCTTTTTCAATTTTTTCATAGGCCAATCCTTTAGGAGTCCAGACGATGAATATACAATATTCTCGTTGAGTTATTTGCAGCTGTCCTTGGATCTGATAATAATAGTTGTGGTTTCGCTTTAATTTTATATTTTTTAAATTATCATTGTTATCTACCTTCGTGCAAAATGTAATTTTTTTTTGATTAATTGCTTCCGTTGGAGACAAGTTTGATGCGCTCGAAGGACACTTTATTTCCACGATAGTGTCATCACCAATTAAACCATCTGGGCTTGCTCCGAGGTACGGCCGTTTTTCATCCACGAACAAACCACATGGTTCGATTTGAACCCCTAACAGTTTTTCAGCTTCTTTTACCGCTACGGGCTCATTTTCATTACCATATTTTGTGGCGTTATTTCCTTTAAATTGATTATATAATAATTGTTTTACAATGTTTTTGCAAGAAGTCGTGGGTCTGAGTTTACAGACTTGACCAAAAAATGACGCAGTTATATTTTATATCTTTAATAACATCACCAAAGATAATGTTTTCTTTAATAAAAAACTTGTCAGACATGCAAGGAATTTCAACGTGTGCACAAAATTCGTCCAACTGAGCAAATCCATTACCAGAAGTAACCATACCATGAGCAACATGTTGATTTATTTCACGCCCAGATCTATCGCTTTTTATAATTACTTTGCTCCCACACATTTTACAATCAAAATTAAAACATGAATACATTCCTTGTCGATTCTCACTTACAAATTTAAAATCTTTAAAAGTACAATTAAATGGACTGTGATCTATAGATGATAATTGTTCAAATAAATATTTAACATCAATTATTCTTCGTCCGTTTAGCTCTGGAACTTCGATTTCTTCATTATTTTCTTTTTCGACTAAAAGGGACTCAGTAGTTGTAGTGCTTGTTGGTGTTAAATTCCTGCAAGAAAAGGACAGTAATAAACGCATCGTAAAATAGATATACAGAATACACATTCTGGGTGCATTTTATGTTGGATCGTGTTCCGTCCCTGTGACACTTGTGGAAAATTTCCAATTCGTAGGCATAATCCATTTTTAAATAAATGAAATTTCAATAAAATGTCAAAGTGTGTAAAATGATAAAAATTTTATTTTTTGATTTCGTGCAAAAACGTATCGTGAGATCGACATAAAAGTATTTGACTACGTACCTGCTAAACGACTGATTGTTTGGTTCAACGTTCATTAACTGTTCTGACTCGAGATCAATAACAGATTCAAAGCTTGCTGGTACATTTATTTCAGCCGTTGTGGTAATTTCAATTCCATCGGTTTCATGCGAAGAAGATCTGGATAAAATATATACTAATATTATAAAGAGTTTGTGAGGTTGTAGGGGGTAATCTGTGGATCTACTGAACCGATTTTGAAAATTCTGGTACCAATAGAAAGCCACATTATTTGTGAGTGTAATAGGCTATATTATATTAACCCGAAAAATTAGTGAGTTTTCCCGTGGGAATTTAAAAACTTATTTCACGCGGATAAATAGTACTAAGCAGACATTATTTCATAGTAAATAATTCATATTTAATGACATTCAACAAATTCTATAATATATCATCATCATTATACATAATATCATCTGATAAACTAGACTATAATGCAAATATGATGGGCTACCTACCCACTCTGCTCATACATGTTTGATTGGATGAGGATTCCTGCATGTCGAGGTGGCACTGATGTATCATACGAAATTCCAGTAAGTTGTTGTGATCTAAAAAAAATATTTTTTAACATTTGAGCTAATTATAATAAAAGTAAAAAAATCAACATCGAAGTAAAAAATCTACTGTTTGCCATTTTATACTTAGCCTTATATTGTATCTATGTAAATTTACTCACCCCACAGGACGCGTATTTTCTTTAAATTTTTTTGTGTGTTTCCTTTTTTTTCTGGGAACTGATGGCCATAAGCGTGTTTTACTTGATTGCCGAGGTTCTGTAAATATTGTTGCAGTTTATTAACAAATCAATTTACGATTTCTCCTTTCAAAAAGTAAATTTCTATTGCCATTGAAATATAAGCAAGTAAGAAGGTTAAAATTGGGGTTGACCGACCGACCGGGTTGTTACCAAAGCCGAGTAAAAAAAACTACCTTAAAAAACTAGAAGTTTAATTCGCTATAATCTGGGATTCCTGGATCGCTGTAATTCGGGACTGTGCATATGGGAGCAATTAGAAATAATTAAACACAATAATAACGGGTTTGAGCTGCTAAATGAACAAATAAACATATCAAATTCACCTTTACTCATTTTATATAGTAGTAGAGGGGAGGGCGGGGCTATAGTTTGAGTCATGCCAGATTTTGCGACAAAATCGTCACTTTACAATCGTGCATTGTAGAGTCAACATTTCCTGAAGATGCTCCGGTATCTGAGTGAAACGTACGTTTAGGGTATTTTTGAGGGTCTATGTGGTGTGGTGAATATCGCGAGCATCAAATTCAAGATACGCACTGTACCACATAGATTTGCCTTCTGTGGCGGATTATAATGAATTAAACTTCTACTTTTTTCATTGTCATGGACTTCCGCAAAGTAACGCCTGCTTCTATCCAATATTTAAAAACTACCTGTTTAGAAAAGCACTTTATCTTTTCGTTTTATCAATTCTAAAATATAAGCATTTACCAAAAAACTTCCGGTCAAAATCCGGTTCGGACCCAATACACCAAAAATCCAGTCGTATGGTGACCCTACCTACACAGGGTCCGCCAAAGCTAAACACGATAAAATAACTATAGTTCGGCAACTATAGTTTAGATTGTAGCAAACTTTGATAATCTAGGTAGGAAAAGGAACAGATGATGACAGATGTATCGTAGGAAGTAGGTAGTATTTATTATAATTGATGTTACCTATGTACTATACCAACTATACTCAGGTAGGTATTCTAAACATATAAAAATCGTTTGTCCTGACTGACTGACTGGTCTACTGGCTGTATTGGGTATGGACTAATATGATTATTAGTGCCACTAAAGCGAAGCCGGGGCGAGTCACTAACTCACTAGTCTATAGATAAATACAAAACAAACATAAAGGTACCTAGTTAGCGCCAAACAAATAGTCATCTCTGAGCTGAGGTGCAAGTAGGTACCTACCTACTTGTTTACGCAGCTCTCATACAAACTGTTGAAGTCACCGTACATACCTACCTACCTACTACGTGCGAAAATAATTAGGTACCTACCTATGCACTATACTATTGAGACGCGTCTTGCGGTCAACTTCAGACGCGTCTATTTGATTGGCGCGAAGTCGCTAGCTAATAGCTAATAGCTATACTAGACTAAACAAATGTGAAAATAATTATGCTATAATAGGTAGGTAGGTACTTACTGTGAGATACATCCCAGCGTTCGGAGTCCATTTCAGTAACCAAGTAAACAAATATCAATGTCCGTAAATAAAGCAAAAGTCGTAAGTAGGTATATATTCAGGTAAGTAGGTTACTTGATTCCAAATCACAGGGCAAATCTAAATCCAAGTCAGTAGCATAGGTCAATTGTGTCAAAAATATTAGATTGGGCACATTTAGCAAACAACGCACAGCACAATAAGATTACTGAACATCCACTGAAATCCTGAATAGCCTGCCCGATTCCCGATGCCCGAGCGCGCCCGAGCCTCCCGCGCCGCCCGCAGGCCACGCCCACATCGGCCCCGTGCTAGCGCGATAGCAATAGGAGAGTTCAGAATTTGTTATACATTTAGACTTGTTCCGTAAATACCAAAAATGATGAATGAAAACTTATCGTGCTTTTTACTTCGTTTTGTTATTCTGTAACTTGACAATATAGGCTATGCTGCTGACCAATTAATACGTAAGATATCGTTGGTTTTAATATGAAACAAATAAGAGGGAAACATGTCCATCTTGTCGTAAAAATATGCAAAACGCAATTCATTTACATTTCATTTTAGGAAAGTATTTTGAAAACATATAAATCCAGGGGACTAGATAAATACAATTTGAATCCAAATAAACTCTCATTTTGGTGGAAATGTTCTCGAATTATTAATTATTTTGGTATTACGTTTGTATGGGCAATTCATTCTCCGCTGGCCCCTTAAACTGTATACTGTATATTTTGTGTGTGCAATAAAGATATCTAAATAAAATAAATAATTAATTCATATCCTATGAATAATTGCTTTTGTAATAGCCGTAATACTTTTAAGTATTTTTTTTAATGGTTCCAAAAACCTGTTGTTTTCTTTGTGCAGATTCTAAGAAACTTCATGCTCACACTTATATTTGAGAAAATCTTTGATGTCATATACCATATTATTAATTAGTTATTTGGTCATTCAAGTGAATTTTTCGTAGCTTGTAGGGATGCGTCTTTAAGGGTTGAACTATCTATAGCCTGTTAAATGTTTTGACACATTTTGATTGCTAGTTTGTGTGAAAGTGAGCTATTACAAGATGAGGCAACATGGTCGTCGTCGTCGTCCTCTCAACCTGTAGACGTCCACTGCCGGACGAAGGTCTCCTGCATGGATCGCCACAGAGCATTGTCTTGTGGCGCTTGTTTCCAGCTGCACGCTTGACATCGTCCGTACACCTAGTGGGGGTTCGTCCAACGCTGCCCTTGAGCCAACATCACTTTTAACTAATTAACAATGTTTTGCTTGCTTATCAGGTTAATTGTAGATCATCTCTGGAAGGAGTGTGGCAGTTTGCCTATCAGAATCGTTATAGGTTCACTGGTGAATGCAACCATCCAGATGCTCAGATTAAATCGTGCCAGACAGCTGGCACACAGTTCTTGATCACCAACCAGAAGTTCAATATTACATATAGAAAGTGCCCTGGCATGTCTGGCACCTTTGATGGAGTTGTTGAATATAGCTGCCTTGGTAAGAATATCCTTCACTATGTATTCTTTCACTTCCACTGATTTTGATGAAACAAAATCGAATAAAATAAACAGAGATTATACATATATATGTCACCATAGGATTGTAAAATCCGTTAGATTATAATATAACGTTTTTTATCTCGATAGATTATAAACTGTCGACAGATTGTGAACCGTAACATACTGCTTACAATTTGACGCGTTATTTTTCGGTAAATTGTAATATATTAGGTATAATAACCCGATAGAACCTAAGTGCCTGAATATTCATGTCAAACCCTAACCTAACCTATATGCGCGCGCGAGTTGAATGCGGAGTAAATGTATGGTGACACTTACATTTACTCTGCATTCAACTCGCGCGCGAACTGTACAAGAAAGAGACAAGAAAACGTAAAAAAAAATTTTTCATAAATTAATACTCAGAACATTGAACGGTTCACAATCTTTCGACAGTTTATAATCTAGCGGGATAGAAACCGTTAGATTATAATCTAACGGATTTTACAATCTTACGGTGACATATATATCTTTCATAAGATATCTTTCACTATGTATTATTTAATTTCAATAATTGATTTTGATGGAATTTTGTTAGTTACTTATTTATGTTCCTAGCTGATGCCGGCGACATCGTCCGCATGGATTGAGGTTTTTGGTTCCCGCGGGAACTCTTTAATTTTCTACGATAAAAAGTAGCCTATGTGCTATTCCAGACTATAATCTATCTCTGTACAAATATTCATCCAGATCCGCTCAGCCATTCTGGTGTGATTGAGTAACAAACATCCATCTATCGATACATACATCCATCTGAGTATATATTACTAACAGGATATTGGTAGCCTATGTCCTACCCCAAGATGTAACATATCTCTATAGTTACATCAAATTTCATTTTCAAAAGAAAAGCCGTTATAGAGTAGCAGACAGACAGATAGATGGACAGACACACTTTTCCATTTATAATTTTAGTATGAAATACTTACAGGACATTGGTTTATCAACAAAAACCACTTCTTTGCGGTGGCCAACACTAAGGAATCTCGTAAGGACGAGAAATACAGATGTTTCTTGAAGAACAGAGATGACGATTTGTACATCGGGGCCTCGATCACACCCCAGTGTAACATATTGAAGACAGTGGAAAAATCTCCAGAGAGATACAGAGTTACTCCTGTAAAGGTAAGTTTGAACAGCCAAACATGCAAGGGCGTATCTTCAACTCTACTTTACGCGCGGAGCTCTAAGGCGTCAAACACGAAACTAGCGACGGCGACAGCGGGCCATGTGGTACGACAGCTAGCTAGACGAATTTCGGGAAGGCCCTTTAGGCAAAATTAAATTGTGAAAAAATATAATTTCGTCAACTGGCGAATCCAGTCCGCCAGTCTGGTAGAGCGTTTGCGGTTATTTCTCTTCAAAAATATTTTATTAAAATTCCCAAAAAATATACTTTTGGCAATCTGAAATTTTAATCACGTATTTATTGAGTAATTTCAATTTATTTATTACAAATTTTGCGATTTAAACGTGAATAAAGTTTTCAAATGAGTACGACAAAATTGCTGGAAATTCGTCGCCAGCTCAGACTAATCGCATCGCCCCGCTGTCGCCGTCGCGCCGCCGTCGCCCATTTCGTGCCCAGACACTAAGTGAGTGCTTGTAAATATTCACCATTTTAAAGCTTCAGTAACAACTAGAATTTCAATTTCAGAAACCAAGATTAATTTAAATTTTTACGGTCTTGCTTATATTGCTGACTGTTACTTGTGCATCATTTGTATTGTTAAGTCAGCTGTTCATTTGATGCTAATACCCCGATATTAGCAACTATTTAAGAACAGAATTATAAAATGTTGCTCCATTACATCTCGGAACTGATTTCCATCTTCGTGATGACTCTTTTCCTCGCGTTTTTTTTACTATAACAATATTGCTAATGAGTACAAGTGTAATTTTATTAGAGTCGTATGATAAAATGTTGAAGATTCATTTTCCTACTGTAATTAAAGTTTTTACGCCCGTAAAATTAATTAGATTTAGAAGAAATAACAATTAAAGATTACAATAGTTTAATTTTGTTGTAGGCTGAAGTGGTAGAGCCAGGGTGTCGATTGCCGCAAAACTTCTCGGGCGAATGGATAAACACGGCGAATATAGATGCCGATGTGTTTATCAACGAGACGCACATCATTGAAACTTACTATCCCGATGAGGGTCGGTACAGGCGCACTATTTATGTATGCAGGTGAATACAATTTGTATTTACTAGGTAGCTGGAATTTTTCCGGTTTTTTCATAGTGAGAGTATAGAGAATAGCTACATGTAAATTCACATAAAATCTAAATGTAATATAAAAGAAAATGTAATTTTATCCATTCATTCAAATGTTAAATCTGTACTGCTATACGGCTGCGAGACATGGAAGGCAAGAAAAGATCTCACGCACAAAATTCAAGTATTCATCAATCGTTGTCTTCGCTATATTCTGAGGATATTTTGGCCGGAAGCTATTTCCAACATAGACCTATGGAAACTATGTCATGAACAAACCTTAGATCTTTAAATCCCACGCCGAAAATGGAATTGGATCGGGCATACACTGCGTCGAGCACCTGACCATATACCCAAGCAGGCGTTGGATTGGAACCCGCAAGGTCAAAGAAAACGCGGGCGGCCGAAACAGACTTGGCGGCGTACTATACTTGATGAGGCGAAAAAGATCGGCCTTACATGGGGCGAGCTAAAGCATAAGGCGTCCGACAGATTGGTTTAGAAAAGAGTAGTGTCTGCCCTCTGCCCCGAAGGGGGGACATAGGACTTAATGATGATCCATTCATAATGTTAAGTTGAATTGTATGGTCCATCCATCCACTACAGCCCATTAACGTCCCACTGCTGCTTCCACTCTCATATAGAGGGAATTAGAGCTCAGACCCACCACGCTGCTCCAATGCGGGTTGGCGGGCTTTAACATGTTAGTGATAATAACAGGGACCGACAGCTTAATGTGCTATCCGAGACACGGTATGATAGTAGTAAGCAGGGTTTTGAGAACCTATGACTTATTATATTGTTTTAATTTGAACAGTTTTCAAATCAAATCTTTTTCTTTAATTTTGGGAGTAAGTATCTAATTATTAATCTAATAATATTTACATAATATTGTCTGTATCATATTTGTCCAAAAAAATTTTTACTTTACTTTACTTTAGAATGTTACATTTTTTTTTTTAATTGCGTAATAGGCTTGCGCTTGACGACAATCATGCTTAGTGCAAAGCAATGATGAGGTCTAGGTTGGAACGCGCTTGCCTAGAAGATGCCTATTCACTCTTGCCTTGAAGGTACTTAAGTTATAAGTGGCAGGAAACACGTGCGCTGGGAGGGTGTTCCACACCCTAGCGGTTCGTAGAAACGTCGAGCAAAAACGCTTCGTGCGAGCAAATTGGACGTCAACCACATAAGGGTGCCAACGCTCACGGTTTCTCGCTGTTCTGTGGTAGAACGGAGAAGGAGGAACAAGGTTATGAATTCCAGAGCACATATATTAGTTTTATCCCATTTTCTAGAGAGCAACGTGACACAAGAGTAATGATGGCTCGTCTTACAGTCGATGGATGTCAGAAGGACTATGTGTGTTTCGATTTTGTGCCTCAACACCACAATGTTATAAGGTCAGAAGAAAAAGATTTTTATTAACAAAATAAATATGTCGCCTTTAATACTAAGTCTAGTGCTTAGTGTAGGTTTTTGAAAGTCATGTCGGGACAAAAGTAGCCTATACCTGTAGCCTGTAGCCTGTCCTTATCTGGGATGCAACGTATCTCATACTTACGTACAGTTAAAATCAGGTGAACAGTACAGATGGGCTGTGAAATGGTTGCAGATAGATAAACTGACAGACACACTTTCGTCTCACCTGGTGGTATATGAAGATGCAGTTTAGAAGGGAGTGGGCTTACTTGAAAAGAGAATTTCCATTTAATTATACCCATATCCTTAATCGGGTTTGACGCAGCATCAAACTAGAACAATCAAATGCTCGCTGACAAGTCTTTGCCAGTTACTAAGTTACTGACCATAGCCAAAGCTTCCCACCAGAGATTACTAAGAAATTATAGATTTCCTAACCCCTGCTAAGAATGAAAACTAGGATCTACGTCTGACAAGATAACTACTTCATTAGGGATGTCAAATTATCCTTAAGTATTGATCCTTCCTTACAAGTCAGCAGTTTTTCATAACAAATTATTTTTAGGTTCCGCAAAGGCTTAGCCATGATACAAAGCAACTTTCACACTGTATGCTCTTGGACACAGTTCCCTAACAAGCAGGAATGGCGGTACGACATATTCCTCAAGAAGGATCCATCGCCCATCCGCTGCCCAGTCGCAGGAAAGTTCAACTTTACACAGAAAGGAGACGTCAGATTCGAAACGAGGATCCTTGGGGGTGTAACGTTAAGTCCCCGCCCAAACTTATACTGTAAACTGAATATAAGTGATTTCTCAGGTACTAATTCTGTGTTAGACTATTCTTATTCTTAATGAATATTTGTTTAAAAGCATACAACTAAGCTCTAGTTGCATAAAAGGCGTTTAAGTTATACTATGGTTAGCGTTAATCTTTGACCACCAATAAATAAAATAAAGTGAGTTGCCCAAGTTATTATACCTTCATTTTTAAGGTTAAAGGTAAAATTTTGGTCCAAAATATGAAAATAACAAATATACAGGCAAACACCCTTTCACATTTATCGACCGAGCGAAGCGAAGGTCTCTGAGTCTACTTGGGTGAATTGGCACTTGTCCGTCCGTCCGTCCGTCCGTCTGTTAGAGCATTATAACTTCTGAATTTCTGAACGCAATTACTTCAGCTTTAAATATAATATGTAAACCAATGGCCTCCCGCCGAATATGGCTTAAAAAATTATAAAAATCTTTATTTCAGGGGGGCTCTCATAGAAGCGAATGCGAAGTAAATATTTTTTATAAAGTTACATAGGGTTGCGGTATATCATTTTAAAGATAATTAGGAATAGAGTCCAAAAATATTATTTTTTTAATTTTTCCCCCAAAATTGACGAAATGGGGGGCTTTCAAAGTGGTGATTTTCTAACGTCCAAAGATGACCTCAGAACTCTAAATTTTCTGAAAGGATGAGCCTGAAACTTGATCAATTATTTCAATTATATCCTGTACTTGAACAACAAATACTAAAATTAGATAAATATTGTAAGGAAACGGAATTATTTAATTTTTAATGAGCTTCAGTATTTTTAACAGAACTTCACATTTATGTCAATAGATGGCGCCGCGAGGTCTTAGTTCGGGGCGAACCACTAGTATTATAAAGTTTATTATTTTTCAGTGTGTGATGTAGACCAAAAAACCATACAGATAAAGGAGAACTATTGTCTGACTGTGGACTATTTAGGTAGACCTGTAGATATTTACAGTGATCCAGACTACAGGATGAAGTGTATTGGATATTGGAAGGAGAACCTCAAATCTTATCTGATTACGTATGATGAGTTGGACCCATTCTCTAAATACAGGTGTTGGGTTTACCAGAGAGCTGATCTGAACAGGTATTTGATTATTATTAATACATTGATTTAGTTTTTTTATTAAATTTTTATGTTTTATAAAGGAGACTGAGCAAAACTATATGGAGTTTGGGCTAGTAACAAATATTTTTGTGTCTCGATAAAAGTTTGCTTAAAATAAAGTTTGATAACCCTACTTTCATAAACAAAAACAATTTTTAATTTAGTCCTCCCAGTTTTTGAGAAAAACTATTTTATGTAAAAGGTTAGGTTAGGTATGGTAGTAGGTACCACACTTCACCAGGACGATTCTACTGCTGCCTATGGTAAAACCAGTAAATAGTTATTGCCAATGAATCAATATTTGAAGATATATAAGGTGCCATTGTATTTATATTTTTAAATAATGTCTTTAACAGTACCAGTGAGTATTACTTTGACCTTGCTAATAGACAACGCTTACCTATACCTACCAGAAGCCTACCAGCTATTCGAACTAGTGTACTAGGTCCCTAGCTCTGGAATATATGCTTCGTTAATAATTACTGAGACATTACTAGGTTGAGTAAGTAACTATTATTTAAACTGTAGTTGGGCTATTGATAGCAAGAACTGCAAAAATAAAATTAGTACAACGAAACTACCAAAACATTGCGTTTTTACAAAGAAAACATGCACACTGCACAGGTAGGTACTTACTTAGTGCTTACTTATATAAAAAGTAGGTCCTTTTTTAGGTAGGTATTAGAAAGATTATTACAATCTTGTACATTGCATTGTTTAAGGAAAAAGAAAACTATTGTTCAAACCAATATTGATTTTATTTCAGTTACAAATATTTCTATCTATAAATATCTAAATTCGAATCACCTTTGCTGTCGAAAATAGCAAAAATGTCAGTAAGCAAAAACCACAGACAACTAACCTGCAAGTGTTTCAACTAGCACCGAGTTGAGTCGATTCTATCAAAATGGTTTGCAAATAAATATCGATATTTTTTTATAATACTATGAAAATGATAGTTTTTAATCGATTAAAAGTCGATTACCGCCCGTTTTTATTTCATCGATTTCAACAATAACATCACAAGGTATGTCTACGGATAAAAATGGAGTCTGGTTTTACAAATACAATTGGAGTACTTTTAAAATGATGAAAAAATCTCGGGATAGGCAGCACTTTGTTTTTTGTGCCA
Source organism: Erebia aethiops (assembly GCA_923060345.2). Taxonomy (NCBI): domain Eukaryota; kingdom Metazoa; phylum Arthropoda; class Insecta; order Lepidoptera; family Nymphalidae; genus Erebia; species Erebia aethiops. The sequence goes on along the minus strand of OV281081.1, from coordinate 19,681,830 downwards.
AACTGAATTAAAAAATTAAACTTAAATTTTGAAAATAATTATCTTCTGACACAAGCATGGCCTGTGTTTGTTCAGTCTCCTTTATAATTAAAAATTTTGTACAATATTTAAATTGATAAATATTCGCTTTCATCTAAAACAAAAACCGACTTCAAAACAATACCTATAAGTACCAACTTAAATTAAAAATAATTTATCTGGGTATATATTTTGTTTTTGTTGATTTTCTCAAAAAGCGCTAAATCAATTTTGATAAAATGTATATGGGACCACCTTTGAAGTATGATCTTCCAAACAAAAATAGAATCATCAAAATTGGTTCATAATTGTCGGAATGATCGCGTAACATACAAACAAAAAAAAACATACAGTCAGATGCAGTTAAAATATTATGTTTTTATTTATTTCAGGGTTCTTATGTCTCAAGCTTTGGGTCCGTACTGCGATTTGAAACAGGATGTGACGTCATGGAATTACACAGAGGGCGCCGCCGTCGCTATCGAAATGGAAGAATACGAAAGAGAGAGGGATCAGTGTCCAATGCATTTCGACGACGGCACTGACCCCTGGGCGACGAAAGAGAACTTTATAAAAATCTTCTCTTTCACATATTCGTTCTGGAGAAGCAATAGTGCGTGTAGGATAGAAGTATTTATACCAGTGCTATTGTTAGTTTTAATTAGGTATTTATTGCAGTGATATGACAGTGTTTGATTGCAGCTTCCATTTGTTTTATATAGAAACAAAATGAATAGAAATCAACCTACATGCAACTAAATAACCAGCTTTTAGGGTGTGCCTTTTAAAAAGGCAGCAAAAAAATTAAATTCCGTCCATGTCCAATATAAAAACAGCGTTAATCACAAAACTAGTCCATCTTTTTGTGAAATACTTGCTGTAGAATTTTTCTTTATCCTTGCATAGAAGAGTTAAGATCACGTTTGGTGGTAGTTCACTATGTAGTGAACATTTTTAAGAAAATATCTCAATGAATATGTTTCATATTCTTGTAAGTAGATATATTTTTTAAGTGGACTATAAATATTTAAAAGACATGATTGTAAAGTTAAAAGTCCAATTTAATCACTTATATGTAAACCTATTCCATACTTTATATAGATTTGATTTTAAGATTTTATGTAACTATGATTCTATACTATGACTATGATTCTTAGAAAGCTTCAGCTTGTAAGCAAGGTTCGAACGGCCAATAAATAGTTTGTTTGTAAGCAAGGTGGTTCCACGATATCATGATAACTACATACTGGTGTGAATAATTTTAATTTTGCCCTAGGAGATTTAGAAATGACCTAAATCCTTACAATCAGGTGCATCATCTTATTAATATTGATAGGATTATTGATAGTCTAATTCCTAACTTTTATCAAAAGTTTACTTGTGAGTTATTAAGGTGCCAGCGGAGAATGAATTGCCCATACAAACGTAATACCAAAATAATTAATAATTCGAGAACATTTCCACCAAAATGAGAGTTTATTTGGATTCAAATTGTATTTATCTAGTCCCCTGGATTTATATGTTTTCAAAATACTTTCCTAAAATGAAATGTAAATGAATTGCGTTTTGCATATTTTTACGACAAGATGGACATGTTTCCCTCTTATTTGTTTTATATTAAAACCAACGATATCTTACGTATTAATTGTTCAGCAGCATAGCCTATATTGTCAAGTTACAGAATAACAAAACGAAGTAAAAAGCACGATAAGTTTTCATTCATCATTTTTGGTATTCACGGAACAAGACTAAATGTATAACAAATTCTGTAAGCTCATATTGCTATCTCGCTTGAACGCGATCATGTGTCATCAGTGAAATAGAGATAGCAATATACCGGCAAATTTATATTTGCGGTTCGAATAGAAGTTGCGAGCGGCGCGAACCGGCCTCTTAAGGTTATTTCACTCACATATTTAGTAATTTGATATGTTTAGTACTTACATGACTGTCTTGAATATTGTCATAGTGATTTTTAGAGCAATCTCAATTGAATAGTGTAATAGGGTAAATAAATAAAAGATTAGTTTTTAGCAAATAAAGTAGACTTAAACTAAGTTTAAACTATCTTTGAACAGTTTTACCACAAAAAGTAAACATGTTTGTCTGGGACAGTTTTTGCATGGCAAATCTGTCAAATATAGTTTTTTGTGGCAAGATTAAATAAAAATTTTAATTATGATGAATGACGATTCAACTATTGCGCGACTGAATCTCTGTTAATAATAATAATTATGATTGTACAGATAATTATTATCTGTAAAACGGCTTCGCTGATATTCCCTGATTTATGCTACCATTTAAATGTTAATACATTTTACTATGCATTTTACGAGAAAAACATGTCTAGGTATTGTAGGAATTTATTAGGATCAATAATAATTGTAACATACACCCTATTGTGAATGTGCCTTAGCTTTAGTGTATAATTCTATAAGTGCTCTATTTTTTACCAATTATTTTTTGCGCAGAAGACTAATTATGTTTTAATATTTATGTTCATGAATCCGTCCATTAAAAAGGTTTTTAGAATATTTTTTAATTTATAATATACCATTTACAAAGATAATTGTTGTTTACTTAACAAAATATCCGAGCTTCTAAGAGAAAAGGTGTCCCATATTTAATAAGCTGATGATATTGCAAACTTGACCCACTCAGTCACTCAGTTTGACTCATCTAGTCCATGGAATCAGGCCAGATTTTTTGAAATTTGTAGGGGATCAAAGCATTGCAGGCTTACACTAGTCTGTCATATTATTTATTAAAGCTTTATTTCACACACATTAGAACATTTTTAACAGTGTTTGTGAAATGGTTTGATTTATTTTAATGTGTAGTTCCCTGCGGGTAAAAGCCTCCTCCATCCTTTTCCCATTCTTATCTATTGGTAACAATACACTTTCAAATTTTTCCTGCTATATTAATGATGCTTTTTCCTACTGGGCCTCGCCATTTTAATATTAGGTATGTCCACCTTTTATCTTTGTACCTTGCTATAATATGTCCTGCCCATTTCCATTTTTGTTCAAGAGCATACAGAAGAGCGTCAATTAACTTGGTTTTCTTTGGAATATTATACATTGCACAATTTCTCAGAGTGCATACAGAGCATTCAAATGTGGCTATATTAGTAACCATGAATAATCAATTATGACTGTTTTGTGTTCAGACATTTTACAGAACTACTAGCTGACTCCCACAACTTCGTCCGTCACTAGTCACAGCTAACTTTCCGGGATAAGTAGCCTATGTGTTATTATGACTATAATCTATCTCTGTGCCAAATTTCATCCAGATCGGTTCAGCCGTTCAAACTTCCATCTATCTAAACTTTTGCATTTATAAAATTAGTATAGATAATAATCACCTAAATTATTAAAATTCTGTTTAAAATTATACTTTTTTATTAGGCATAATAAATCTTATTACTACAAAAACTTAAAATATACACAATAATTTACTTAGTCCAAGATACTTTAGGTATATCAAAGTGCTCTGTGAGGCTGTCCAGGTGTTGATTGAACTTCTCGACCCGCTGTTTATGAGTCATCTCTGCCTTTTGTTGGATTCTTTGCTTTTTCTGAAAATAACAGTCACTAAATAAATCTATAAGTTCAGAAATTCAGCTTAGTCAATTGACTTAAATATATCATTATCATCAAGTTTGGCAGTTATCATGCGAAAATCTTGATTTTGAGCCGCATCTTTTATTCTTGGATAGCTAAGCCCTGTAACTTAAATATAATATGCTGTATAGTTTTTAGTGCAATTGAAAATAGGCTCTATAGAGAAAATCTGCATGTATATTCTCAAGTTACAACTTGACCCAGTTGTATACACAGATATTTGTCAGTCAGTGAAATGGTCAGTGAGCTAATTCTTTTTATTGAAGACAAAGTAAAATAATCACCAAAAAGCTTTTATTGGATACTTCATGCATTGCATCAGAAATCAGAATAATTTAAACTATTAAATGTCAATAATGAAAATTGTAATGATTGTAATTTGTAATTACCATTTTCTCTTGCATCTTCAGAAAAGCTAACTCCGCTTTAGTCTTGGTTTCAGTGCTGGCCTGTTGCTGTTGTTTTATTTGTTCCTTTACTTCATTCTCGATTGCTTTCTCAGTTTCTTTGCTAGCCTTCTTCTTCTTTTTCTTTTTAATTCCGGAATTGTCCTTGATTTTCAATTGCGCTCTGTTGACACACGCGTATTCGTCTTCCTCCGCCATTATTACTTCTGAACTTGTTACTAAAAATCGAACGCAGTTAAAAGTTAAAGCAAGAGTAACAAATCAATTTCCGGAAGACAAAACCTAGCAAAATGAAAATGTGATGAGAAAACTTCTTGTTTTGTTGACGATTTTGTTTGGTTTGGTTTTTGTCAGGTTTTGGTGACATAATGTCAAAGTGACAGCTGATTGGATAAGTCAAAGTGACAATGACCATAGACATATTTTTAGTCGTAATGCCTATGGACGACGCGTTACTGACCATCAAGAATAACGTTACCAAAATTAAGAATAACGTTAGATTATGTAACGGTTGTTAAGTTAAGGTTGATAGAGAACAAGGGATATATAGGTATCACCGGCCACCGGGCTAAGGCTTTATCTTATTTACAGAATAGAGATATATATAATCTGGATTGGGCTATATTAGTACGAACGTATCTCCTTAGGCTGTGGTATTACTATCAATAAGTAGATTCCACCACCACCACCACTACAGCTTATAAACGTCCCACTGCTGGGCACAGGCCTCCACTCTCTTAGGACAGAGGGAATTAGAGCTTAGACCCACCACGCTGCTCTAGTGTGGGTTGGCGGGCATTAACTACTATATTATAACATGTTAGTGATAATAACCGGGACCGACGTCTTAACGTGCTCTCCGAGGCACGAGGATGAAACACCGCCAACTTCCAACTCCGGGCTGGTACTGATAATTTCTTAATTGAAAAACCCAATACCTAACAATGTTTATGCCTGACCGGGAATCGAACCCAGAACCTCATCCGCAAATCCGCAGTCGACTATGCTAACCGCTAGATCAACGAGGCAGTCCAATTAGTAGTTTAATAATATAATAATAAAATTTTAATTCTTAGCAAGCAAACTAGGTACGCAAACTGCAATGTATGTTTTCCTGTTCTTTCTGTTGAATTGAACTGTCTTTGTCTTTGCACATAGGTATACAAAATAAGTATTTATCGTCAATTTTACTAGTCTGGTTCTAAAAAATAAGCTTGAGTTCTATTCTTATTCCTATTATAATTTCTATAATACTTCACTTACCTATATCGTATCGCCACTCTATCGCCATGCCCGAAGCAATTTTTAAGGAGTTATTATTAATTCTGTCTTAGGTAGGTAACAAAGTGAAACATTACAAGACAATAATAATATGATTGAGTAGATATAGCTGTATTATCCCTATAGCTAAGTAGATCTTGTAATATCATTTTATCAACGTTAAGTAATACTTACGGTACCAACACCAAACAATAGGAACGCTTCAGTCACCTAAGCTGGGGGCATTAACGCGTAGGGGTGGCAGGTTACTTGTAGCAAATATCATAAATAAATATGTGATTGTTCGCGACAAAAGAACCGAGAATGAATGGCGTTTCTTGGCCTTATCTCCGTCGCGCACGCGCTACGCCCGCCGCCGCGTACGGCCCCGAGATTAGTTTGATTTGCCGCCACGTGGCGCCACGTGCGTCTCGACTACCCGCCAAAATGAGATTAACGGATTTGCACACTACAGATTGCACACGAATGGGCAGGAAGTGTAAAGTGAAACGCCGGTAATGAGATTGTTTTGTGGAATCTGCTATGGTTAAATTGTGATCACCTCCCTCAAGTAAGAGCCCTGTGGTCTTGTACCTAAGTCTCTGGTTTGATTCCCAGTATGTTCAATTTGGAAATTCATAATTTTCAAATTGGCTCTGGCCTAGTAGGAAGATCCCTCAAACGATGTAGTGCGTAAACTTGCGGTGGCTTATTCAGTAACAATCTAAATTCAACCTAAAGGTATGAGTATAATTATAATAATACGACTTGTGATACAACGACCGCCCTTTGAGTCTCCAGCATTGATTTTATTTCGTCAGCAATCGCAGTCGTATACAGAAACATTTTAGGATGAATTTAGATTGATTCTTATAATTTAGTTGCGTCGCCGCCACTCCGTCCATCGGCGCTGATCTTTACTTTTTACTGCTTTTTACTTTACATAGGTACTCTTCCCAGGTTATTCCAACTATAGCGTACTACTATTACCTATTCTGTGCTTTATCCTGCAATCTGTATCATCAGTCGTCCCCACGTCGTACCTTACATTAGGTAGGAGCGCAGGTACCTACGGGCTACCTAACTATTCTTCTCGATTAAATATTAATTATTGTCAGACAAGCACCATAATCCATAAAGCAATGCAATTGCTCTTTGGCATTGTGCAGGCGTTGTACCTATCTATGTTCGTATTGTGTGTAGTTTGTGAATTAAGGCTTATCACTCACAGACCTCTTGGTGAAGACTGCGCGCGACTGCGCTTAGTCGTCTCACCTTTAGTAAATAAGCGATAGAAGCATACAGACACAAGCTTCCAGATCCATGGAGTTTATTACGGATGAGAATATACCTAGAAACAATACTTACGAGTACTTACGCAATTTACTTTATTTTTTCTACAAATTAGCCCTTGACCAAGATATCTCATGGATAGTAGGTGATGATGCAGACTAAGATGGTAAGGGATATGGCAGCTTTATAATTAAAGTCATAGGTTTACCCATAATCGGTTTCCAATTTCTATAGGGTATCGTACGGAAACGCTAAATCTAAACGTCGCGTCGTTACTACAACGTGGTAAGTAGCTACGGCTTAAACATCTTACCAGCAGGCAGCATTTAAATAATTATCTTATATATATAAAAATGAAACCCGTTTTCCTTGGTCACGGCATCACGCGTGAATGGCTGGACCGATTTCACTAATTCTTTTTTTGTTGTATTTGTTATTATTAGGAGAAGGTTCTTACGGAAAAAAATATCAAGAAAATCTCTCAGAAATATTGAACAATATACATTTAATTTTGCATACTAAGGCGGTACGAAGTTCGCCGGGTCAGCTAGTGGTTTATATAAACTTAGATTATTACTTATCTATCTACAGGGTACCTACCTAACCCTAGTTACGTAACGCAGTATTGTTTCATATCAGCCACTTAGCTTTAGCGTGCGATAAAAAGCAATTCGGAATTGCTATGTACACGATTAGCAACTTAGTGTTTATTTACGGGCACAATCATACAATCGCACTACTTGACTTTTGTTTGCATTGCCGTCTCGTGCGAAAGCCGGCGGCTTAGCACGTCGGATTAGTTCAATAAATCTGAATAAATCGTCGACTCTAGGCCAGAACAAAGGGCGGCTTCTAATAGACATTAATATGGCATTAGCTGTAAGGGTGCCGGCACACGCCAGTGACGCCTTGTTTGCTAAACTGCCCTAATCCGCTATTTGTAATGTGCGCACCATGATACCGCTGTAGTTAAGAACTGTCCCAAAATTAATGCAAGAATAAAAAACTCTATGTAGAACGTTATTGCAATTATTATAATCAGAGCATACTGGATAATATATTGATACTTAAAAAAATGTGTGTGTGCAATTTACACACAGCAGAAGTGAAACTTCGGAAATGAAACTTGTATTCTATCTCATTCTCTCGCAGGCTAAATCTTATATATATATGTTTGTCTCTTATGGTGTCGCTTTTTCGTTTCGTTGAATTTTCAAATCACAACGATTCTAATGAAGTTTCACTTCAAAAAATACTTATCGTTTCATTAAACCAATCTTATCACTAATAAACTGATTTAAAAGACTAATATATTATTATATTAAATACCTAAATATTTGATATAAAGATAATGATTTATTTACCACTATCTTATCTGTTTAAGTATATCTCCTTTCAATAATACCTATAATGAGAAGTTTTACCTATACACATGTTACAAGTACCTAATTAACTTTTTAATTCTATCACAACACCATAACATAAAGAACGATGAAACAATAGTCCAATCTAGGGCAACTGACAAGCTAAACAAAACAAAAGGCGCCTAATGACGGTCTTCCAAAGGTCACGCACGCAGAGCCGTGGTCACCCTACTTACTTGCAGAATGCCGCTTTAACTTTGAGAGGAAATCGTTTTCCCACGAGCTTTATTCAAACATATGTAAAGCGTATGATGGATGACTCCAACGCCGCCTTTAACCGGGGGTTAGCTGTTTAAATCACAATCACTGTGGTCCCTACGTTTTTTCGCTGGTCATAGAACGACCACGTCTAAATTTATAATGTAATGTATACTACAGTTCATTCGATGAAAGAGTTCGAAAGGCGCACGTCGAAATGATTGCACATTTTATTGTTGAAGGGAGTATTGAATTCCAAACCTATAATGTTAAATGTATGGTGTGAATTAAAAACATTTTATAAGATCGTATGCTCGTGCGAAATAAGTTACGAGTATTCACTGAGGTGTAGCTAATTGTTTCGTTGACTTTTGTTAATGTGTTCGAAAACACTTGCAACTTTTTAGGTAGGGCTGTCTACGAGCTTTGAGTTATACCTACTATAAAGAGATAAATGCAGACTTTGTATACATAAGGCGTAAAAAATGCCCTTAGTTAAGTTAGGTATAAAGACATTATTAAAATATCTAAACTGGAAATTAATACCACAGTAAGTAGGTACTAAAAAAATGACTTCGTACTAATACTACGTACCTATAGATATGCTGATACTATAGTACTCTGTACTTACTATAAAACAGATAATATGATATGGTTTGCTCGATAACGCCTCTAACGATTTAAACTAAATTTTGTGATTAGATATTGTTTTACTTCCTAAGTTTATCTAGTCAGATTCGTTTTCTAACTGGTACCGAGATTCCGCGGGAATTATTAGCGTAGAAGCATACAAGGCTATAAGCGTAGAATTTCCTAGTCAGTTTGAGGCAGCAAACGATTATAATATCGTTCGTTGGTTTGAGGTCGTTTGCGGAATAACATTGCCTTTAGTATTATACGTATGGTACCTCTCTCTACCTATTCAAGTAGCAGGCGAAAACCTCTGTGGATTCCTTCTAAAATAGGGCGGAGGCTCCAAAGTTTTCCCATTACGCAAGTCGCAGACATTAGCGGCCCGCTTAGGTTCATTAAAATTTGTCAGCCTGTCGTATACGACCAACTTCCAAATGGATGTAGAAACTCGTTTAAGTGAAACTCGGCTGACGTAAAAAGTTCGCCGGATTTAGGCTTTTGCCAGTTTTTTCGACACCATCAATTTCTCAGCCCGTCAAGAAGATTTTTCGCACTCGTAATGCGGAAAAAGAGTAATTTAAGTTTTCCAGAAGACTCGTTGCGTGGGAATTATGATCTTTGTTTGAAAGTTTGATTGATTTATGAAATTCTCGCTGTCTACCGGCACGATCACGGGATCAACGAAGTTTTGTGCGAGAGAACTGAGTGCCATCAATAATGCCTATCTACTCTTGCCTAAACCTAATTGTGGACTCGATAACTCTTTTTAAGAAAGATTAAAAAAAAGCGTTTGATACCAGCTTTAAGTACGTATCGTATATAATGTGGTAGATTCACTTGACGATTCAAAAGTACTTGTAAAAGTTTACTTGAATAAAAAAACATTTGATTTGATTTGATTTGATTATCAATTATTCAATCTGTGCTCCTTTGGCCTCAACCCAAAAGGCACCAAATGAAATTTCTTCGAGGTTCTCATATTTGCACCTATATTGGCGGCCCGCCACACCAGCCATATTATGAAAGAGGTGGCCTAAATATGGGATGCTCGGGTTTATATGTACAGGTTGCATTGTATCCGAAACCAGCGACCTTCATAGGTGGATATACCTTCTAAGGAAAAAAAATGCTGGATTTTGTGTTAGGTACGCCAAAAGTTTTCTAGCATGACTACCGGTAGGCCTGGGAAAGACATGCCACCAAGCGCAGTTGTACCATTACGATGTTGCGTGGAAATAAATCGAAGAATAGTTCCTAGCCATACCCCTACCAGCCACCAAGTTATCAGCTACCATCTTGGGTCACACTACCACCATTTCAGAACAGTCGAGCCTTATCAGACTTGTAGAAGACTAAAAAAACTGTACTTGTCAAAAAAGGTTTCAATTAGGTTCCCATAGGTATCTACTTATCGTGCGTTCATCATACTAATATATTATAAACGCGAAAGTGTGTTTGTTTGTTGGTTTGTCCTTTAATCACGTCGCAACGCAGCAACGGATCGACATGATTTTTGGCATGGGTAGGTATAGTTGAGAACCTGGAGTGTGACTTTTAATCCGGGAAAATTAGTAGTTCCCGCGGGAATTGAAAGACTTATTCCACGCGGACGTAGTCGCGGGCATCAGTTAGTAGATTAATATTTTTTTAATCTATGGTGCGTTTAAGATATCTAACTTTAAACCTAATTACTTATTAAGAAGCTAGTGACAACGAAAATCGATACAAAATCCGTGCAATTTCGCCCTAAAGTGGGGCTGTTAAACGGCTGCAATCAGATCCCCTAGCGCCCCTGGACCAGGCAGTCATTGTTCCGTTTTATGATCGAGGGGGTTAAATGAGCCCAGGAACATCGGGGGGTGTCACCGAGAACCGATAGTTTAGTTTTAAATAACAGATGTAATTGTGTTTGGACGATTAATGCGACACTGCGCAGTTGATAAGAATGTTCTTGCTTTTTTTTTACCGCAATTTTTCTAATTATGTTTACTAGAAAGCGCCAGTGCAGCGGCGCGAAAAGTCTTGCGAAAATATTTTTCGAGATTAGTTTCCAGATAAATTAAATTTTGAGGAAAAGTACTCTATACTAATATAAATACTTTGTAACTCAATCACGCCAAAACGGTTGAGTGGATCTGGATTAAATTTGGCACAAAGATAGATTATAGTCTATTCCAGACAGACATAGGCTAAATCTAGAGTTCCCACGGGAATCTAAAAACCTCAATCCACGCGGGCGAAGTCGCGAGCATCAGCTAATTTTCAATAATTTATGTCTTGATTAAAAATTCAATTCCGGAAAGGAGTTGCTAATTGCTACCTTTATTTTATTTAGAAGATTACGTAAATATTTGTAATAAGTTTTCAAGTTACTTATTTGTCATTTCACACCATAAATAAAAGAATGAAGGTACTTAGAGAAACCGGTTATAAAAAGATACGCGCCGAATTGAGAACTTCCTCCTTTTTTGTAAATCGTTTAAAAATAACGTGTGGTTGGTAGCAGACACTAAGAGCACACAGTAGTGATTAGTATATGATATTTGTAACCAAGTCTTTGTTTTGACGACCTCCGTGGCGCAGTGTTGATCGCTGTTGCCTTAACATGGGAGGTCCCGGGTTCGTTCCCCGGCAGGGTCAGTTTGGGAATTTTAATTTCTGAATTTGCTCTGGTCTGGCCTGGTGGGAGGCTTCGGCCGTGGCTAGTTACCACCCTACCGGCAAAGACGTACTGCCAAGCGATTTAGCGTTCCGGTACGATGCCGTGTACCTAGTATATCTGCCATACCTCTAACAGGTTAGCCTAACATCCTAGACTGCATCATCACTTACCATCAGGTGAGATCGCAGTCAAGGGCTAACTTGTAGTTGATAATAAAAATAATATTAATAAATGGTATTATCTTACATCTTACTAATATTATAAATGCGAAAGTTTGGATGGATGTATGGATGTATGGATGTATGGATGTTTGTTACTCAATCGCGCCCCAACGGCTGAACGGATCTAGTGTGGCACAGAGATAGATTATATAGTCTGGAATAGCATTTAAGCTATTTTGTATCGCGGAAAATTAAAGAGTTCCCGCGGGAACCAAAAATCCTCAAACCACGCAGACGAAGTCGCGGGCATTCGCTAGTAATATTATAATACTAAATTACAAATGCTACTATTTAGTAGCATTGTATAATGTTTAATTAATATTTCATATATTTATATCATAGAAGTCAATTAAATATCAGTGGCAAGCGCTACCGCGGGGAGTCATCAAGGGTGGTAATGCGGAGATGGCATCAGCAGTAAATCAGATTTATTTGTGGGGTGACCGCTATCTGTAGACTAATCGGTAGGTATTCTATGTCTGTGTATCGCTTTTGATGAGATTGAAAATAATTTCATAGGTATCTAACTGGATATAGGTACATAATCCATAGTAATATTAGGTATAAATGCGAAAGTGTGTCTGTCTGTTACCGTCACTTTAAAGGCCTATCTTTTCAACCGATTTTGATGAAATTTGGTACATAGGTAGGTTTTATTCCGGGGAATGACATACGCTTTCTTGCCTCTTGTCCGGCTTTATCATGGAAAATTAAGGAGTTAAAGCGGGATTGAAAACAACTTAATTCACTAATATGATTATTTTTAACTGGATATTTCTTGTAAATTCTCTTTTTAACCGACTTCCAAAAAAGGAGGAGGTTCTCAATTCGGCGCGTTCCTTTTTTTTTATGATGTTCCAAAATATGCCTTCGTATAAAAAGTCTGCAAGTCTAAATAATACTAATCTATCTACTCGTAGATACCTGATTATTTGATTTGGATAGGTCAAAAAAGCAAGACTGACCAAATGACCAATACCTATAGCTAGGTACGTAACATTTGTACACATTCTTAATTCATGTATGTATTTTCGTGTTGCATAAAAATGTATCGAAGTTAGGTCTACGCCACGTCTACGCTGCTTGTAGATGCCCACGATTTCGTCCGCATGTACATATTTAGGTTTTAAAAAACTTTGATTAAACTATTTGATAAAATGTAGTAAATGAAATCTATCTCTGCATAAAATTTCGTTAAACTTAGACATAGAAGCTTAGAAAGACAGACAGGCACACTTTCGGTTTTTTAATATTAGTATGGAGTTGGGATTTGACTAGCTAACTCAGAATAATAATTCGAGAAGCTTTTTTAATGTCAATAACCTCTATGACATTCAATTAGGGTAACTCATCATAGGATCATATTATTTGAAGGTGTCAGAACAGACAATGCGCACGCGCCGCGACGCAGCCGCATGAAAACGGACTAATTCACACTTCCTGACCCACGCGGATACTGTGTCGGGGGTGAGTGAACAGAATGTACAGTACTAGTATCATGAATAAGCCATCATATCAACCCATTTCTGTCTCACTACTGAACAGTAATATAATAATTATTATAAGCTGTATTTTTTGTAGCTGGCTTGGATTCAAGAAAAAATATTCATTTTGCCGAATATTTCATGAAAATTGCGTACCTATAAATAGAACCTATTAAAAAGTTAAAAGATTTTTGGTTCAAGTAAGCTTTTTACAATTGGGTATTTGACTACTATTCAAATAAATATTTGTTTTGTGATTATTAAACAGAGGATCACCCAAAAGTCGTAATATCCACTTGTAATTTAACTAGCAGATGCCTGCGACTTCGTCCGCGTGAAATTAATTAATTAAGTTTTTAAATTCCCACGGGAACTCCCTAATTTTCGGGTTAATATATATAGCCTGTGACACTCTCAAATAATGTGGCTTTCAATTGGTACCAGAATTTTCAAAATCGGTTCAGTAGATCCAGAGATTACCCCCTACTACGTTACAAACTTTACCTCTTTAGAATATTCGTATAGATAACCATTTTAAACAATCGATTAAAGTAAAAAAGTGCATCGAACTTTAATGACGTCATATTTCAGAATTTCATATAAAACCCATACTCAGGACGCGTTCTGATGTCTGCAAAAAGTTGCTAATTTGACTATTTGCCAAATACCCAAGTTAGATTGAATTGTTAAAATTAACTTCATAGTCGCAGTCCACAAACGCAGATGTTATACAAGTCACTGGATATTATACAGCTAGAACGACAGTGTTGACACACATTACGCGATGAATCTTCTGTTTATGTGGCCTATTCTGTTTGTTTGTGGTTTGTACGGGGGTCACAATCACAATATAAGGGTGTACAGGCACAGTTGTTTTGTGTGTCGATGCGAATGTTCGCGCTGTACTTGCGCAATTAAAGCTTTAATATAGTACTGCTTTACCATTTTATTTATTATAAAATTTCTCTGTTATGATCTCATGGGAGGCTTTTGGCCACCGTTTAAAAATCTTGTGTTCTATTTGCGTTTTCAAGAAAAGGGAGTATAAATCATGTCCCTATATTTACAGATACAAAACAGATGGCAGCCAGATAGACTTTCACATTTAAGAATAATATTAAGTATGGAGATAGAAAATGGTTATAAAAATAGTAGGTAACTAGACCTACCTATACCCAACGAGCACGAGAGATTTACAATGCTTTTAGACCTATACTTATACCGAGTAGGGGGTCTGCCACTTCCGACTAATTTCAAAATCTTTCGGGGTTCCTAAGCTTCTCTTATTAGTTAAAAAATTTGGTAGGTACTTTAGGGGGCATTATTGTGATAAATCGGACTTCAATTAATGCAGTAAGGCGGTAATTTCTGAACTTAAAATTTGATTCTTAAAATTGAGTTTTGCCTATTTTTGACAATTTTATGACCAATTAAAAATTTCCTACTGCAAGGAAATTTTTTAATTTAAGTAGGTATTTTCTACAAAAATAATCGATATTTTTCGATTAAATGACATCAAGGTTACGTAAAAGTTATTTGGATTTTTTTAGTTTTTTACAGTCAGTAGGCCAAAAAAAACCGATTTGCACCCGGTTAGTTACTAAAATAGCTTTATGTTATTATCCTTCTGTCAATTAGCTTTTCCGCACCTACAAGCTTTTTTCCTGTTTTTAACCGCAGCATTGTAAAAGTATTGCTGGCAAAAACAGGTAAAATAACTTGTAGGTGTGGAAAAGCTATACTTTATACAGCTATACTAGATATGGGGTCTAGGTACGAATCTAAATTTTTTCTCTGGGCGTCACTATTTGGGCTTCCATGTATAATTATTATACTGCCTCGTTGGTCTAGCCGTTAGCATAGTCGACTGCGGATCACGAGGTCCTGGGTTCGATTCCCGGTTTTTTGTTTTTTTTCTTATTCTAGGTTAGCCACAACTAGGTTATTTATTATTTGTCGCAGTTGGTTTAACACATTGTTGTCAGTATGGTGTTCTGAAGCTGGTGGAGTTTCCGCTATTTGATACGTCTGCTCCCATTGGGTTTTTCAATTAAGAAATTCTCAGTGCCAGCCCTTAGTTGGAAGTTGGTGGTGTTTCACCCCCGTGCCTCGGAGAGCACGTTAAGCCGTCGGTCCCGGTTATATTATCACTATAACATGATAATAGTCGTTAAATCCCGCTAACCCGCATTGGAGCAGCGTGGTGGGTCTAAGCTCTAATTCCCTCTCTCCTGTGAGTGTGGAGGCCTGTGCCCAGCAGTGGGACGTTAATAGGCTGTAGTGATGGTGGTGGTGGTGGTAATATAATTATAACTTGTAACAAATCAAAGGGGTTTCACGTTAATCTAGTAAATCATAAATAATTATCAAAAAATTAAACTCAACACGTGCAAAACGGGAAAACACATATTCCCAATAAACAATAATATGAAATGAAAATAAAAGCACTATGTTTAAAGGCATGCACACACGGACGTCTGGCGGCGGAAATGGCGTCTAACCGGATATTGTATCGCGCCTTCATCTCCGGCGAGCTTCCGTTTCCTCCCGCCGCGCGTCGCCTAATTACTTGGTACACACATACATATACGTCACTGTCTCATCCTATATTAGATACTGCATCTGTATCTATTGTGCTATGGATATGGTAATTTAAACCAACTTTTATTGTCCTGTCATATTCAATATTTCTAACCGATTTGTTTTAATGATATGCATAATTTGTCATGACATTCGAGATCTTTATTATTCGGGGGTCAGCGCCTCTAGCACAGCATCAAGCATCTATGTTTACCTATAGTTACTTGTTAGGCATACATTGGCTGCTATTGCCTCAGACCCTGTCTTATTAGAGCGACAAACGCGACAATCTGAATCGATGCGACAGTATAAAACAGTAGTTTAACTTTAAGTGGCCTACGTTGTCGCATAGATAATAAGTTTGTCATTTACTATGGTGGCGTATCGCATCGCACTGCATCGCGTCGTCTGCATCGTCGCTCACCCGCTCACGCGCGGCGGCGCGTCTCACCTATGACAACTATGACTATGTCGTATCGCCATACGACACGCCATAGAAAATGACAGACACACATCTACGCGCTAGCGTAGGCCACGTGAAGCTACTGTTTGATATCTACTGTTTCGTCGCGTCGACGTTATGAAAAGCTTGAAAGCCCTTTGGGATTTCGGATTCCTAAGCCGCCCAGTTGCTAAAAAGCTACCATAGATCCTTCTTCGAGTGCAGTCGCGTAAAATTCAAGCGCTTTTGCTGCTGAGAAAAAGCGATCGCTCAGGCGATGGATGTGCATCCAGTCCTGAATTTTATGAAGTCAATGACTAATCCATAGTAATATTATAAGTGCGAAAGTAAGTCTGTCTGTCACGGCTAAATCGCTAATACGGCCCATTTGTTTAACCGATTTTGATGAAATTTGCTACAGGCTACTTTTTATCCCGGAAAATTTAAGAGTTCCCGCGGGAATCAAAAAATCTTAATCCACGCAGACGAAGTCGCGGGAATCATCTAGTTAAAGATAATAAAAAAAACAACACTCAAGAAACCCTTTGTATAAAGATTCGCTCCATAGTGCCGCAGCTTACCTATACTAAGTGTAAGTACTTAGTATGTGTCCTAGGTATCTACTAATTTTAATGTAGGTATGTATCTACATTTTATGGAAGAGATCTACTATTTCTTTAATTGATTGATACTGAAGTATCACCGTAAGATTGTAAAAACCGTTAGATTTGATAATCTAACTAACGATATTGTAAAATGTCGACAGATTGTGAACCGTTCAATGTTCTGAGTGTCAATTTTTGAAATATTCATTGTATTTACGTTTTCTTGTCTCTTTCTTGTAGGTTAGGTTAGGGTTCGACATATCCAATCAGGTAGTAGGTTTTATCAGGTTAATATAACTAACACATTACAATCTACAGAAAAATAATGCGTTAAATTGTAATCTGTCGACACTTTACAATATCGCTAGTTAGATTACAATCTAACGGTTTTTACAATCTTACGGTGACATAAATATCTGCGGCATCGGGCAAAGAAAATTAATTACAAAAAGACACGCGGAATAAAGACTCAAAGTCCAGAATAGCACCTCACTTCCTATGTAGGAACAAAAAGCTTGTAGATACGGTTGTAAAGGACTATAGGTACCTATATTCACTCAAAGCGTGTAAAGGCGTATAGGAGCGGGAGTGCTGTTTGCCGATGACGTTGATAAGGCAGGCCAGCGTGAAGTCATCACCTCTAGAGAGCTCCGTTACAGTCACTCGAGGTCCTTTTGTTCCCGAGGATTGTTCGGATTAAGCGTTTAAGCGATTTTTGCAGTGGAGGATTAAGTGATTCCCTAATGATTGTTCCTTGAGTAGAGTTCGCGTGCTTGAAATGTTTAGAGTTTAGTTCCTCCTGGGGAAATACGTGATGAAGATATTTTAGAATACAAAGCTTACACAGCTGGGATGAAAAAGATAGGTACCTATTGCGATTGCCCCGATAGGTAGGTACTGGTTTTTATTTTATTTTACTTCAAGATAGCCCTTGAATGCGATCTCACCAATGGCATGTGATGATGTAGTCTAAGATGGTAGCGGGCAAACTTTTTAGGGGTATTGACAATTACTTAGGTATATGGCATCGTACCGGAACGCTTAATCGTTTTGATATTGGTATGTGGCGGTAGTGTGGTAGGCGGTAGCTAGCAGCAGCCAAAGTCTCCCACTAGACCAGACCAGGGACAATTTACAAATTATAAATTTCTAAATTGCCCTACCGTAGTTCCAACCCGGCACCTCCTACTTCGCATGACTACAGCGCTCACAGATGCACCATTAGGGATGTTGGAGGATATAATAAAAGTTGTCCAATTCAATAAAATGATACGAAAATATATGTAAGTATGTAGATACGTAGATAAAATAGGTTTTGAAAAAAGAAAATTGCAATCATGCAATTTCGCTTCGTAGATTTATAAGGGTAGGAACGTCATGCTAATAATAATTTTATTGACACTAACTTGAGAGGACTATAAATTAGTGCCATGTCCTAAAGCCAAGCGAAGACGGGACTGGTTGGCTAGTAAATAAACAGTTACTACACAAATAGTATCATTATGGCACTATACCGGAAAATGCACTGATGAAAGCTTATAATTATCAAAATATAGAATCAAATGGAAACAGTAACATTATTGAAATCCTGGTTTAGGTATACGCGGTGCACGTTGGGTTCATGTAACAATAATTATTTGGCGGGTGAGATTATACAGATTTAGATAGGCTCCCACGTCGCAGATAACCTCTTACATAGCTCACAGCACATAGCACCACCCTAGTACCGTCCGCAAAAAAAAGTTTCAAAACTTTTCATAAATAAATTATTTATTTGCTAAAACTTATCATTTTATTCACGTTTGGTTGTTACAGATAATAATTACGTCAAAAATATCTTTTTTTTCTAGCTTTTCATCTAAGGATGAAAATTACCGCTACTGTAAGCATCTATAAGTAAAAAACAACTGAACACGTGTTGGACATCAAATTTTTATTTGATTACTATTTGTTCAAATTTTTTTTGAAAATAATAACCTGAGTAGGTATATTTTTTTAAATAATATACCTACATTTTCATTTTAAATCAAGTTTAAACTCACTTTTAAAAGTAATTTCAAAAGAATGAGTAGAATTAGTTTTTGCATGATTTCCATATTTACTTTTAATTCTTTATACTTAAGCAAACCGCTTACCAACTTCAGTGAGACTTTAGACCTAAATACAAAGATCTCGATAAGTATTACTATTTATATACTTAACAATTTTAAAACATTGTATTCTGTTTATACACGTGCATTACACATTATACTCAAAATGCTACTCAAAATACTGCCGTACAAGCTGAAGCAGGAAATTAACTTGAAAAACATTAAGGGCAAACTCAAAACATTTTTCTTGCAAAACTTGTGAATTACTTGCAAAATTCAACACGTAATCGGAACATCCTGTCTAAACTTTATTCAATTGCTGTAGACTGTGGTGCGAAACCGGTTCGACGAACCGAATACTGTGTTCCCCGCGCAAAACTGTTACTTACTTTTACCTGTATTATTTATTTACCCTCACTATTCATTGTCTATTTTCTCTTTTTAATGTAAACGTATATTATTTATAGTATATAATATAATATCTACAACTGTGCACATAACATTCGAAATTCAGAGCGCTGCGACGAATGCCGGTGTACGGATAAACCCTATAGGGTTTTTGAGACACCGCGATCAACATTATGTTAATGTACTTTTAAAATGTATTTTATATTTAAATAAATAAAATAATAATAAATAAAACAGGTGAATGAATGAACGAATAATTTACGATCGAGAATAAGCAATAAATACTTTTTATTTTTAATTATTGTGTTTCTTATGTTATTAGATATATTCATGGAGTCGCGTTTTTCTACGAATGAATGCTAAATAGTTATTGATATGAAATGCGTTGGTATGTGAAATTTAATTAATTAATGAGCCCATTAATAAGTTGCAATGCCCATTAATGCAATGTTTTATCTATAAAAATACACTTGTACAACTTTCTGTAGAATTTTAATTGCAACATAAGTTATAATGGCTGCTACTTGATCTACTTGTTTGCAAATTAGATCATCATTTGTTTAAGTCATAATTACGATTGGTATTTAAACACTTAACACTGTTGTCTGATTTACCACTCGCTTCAGTATCTTATCAGACGGCAGCATGAATTCGGTAAGTTAACCATACATTTTATAAATAAATAAAAAACACCCCGAACAGAGAACCTCCTCCTGTTTGGCAGTTGATTAACAAGTGAATATAATTAAAATTATTAAAAAATACGACTGCTCTGCCGTAGCCCGTATTGAATTACCTTTGGAATCTTATTCACATTTTTATTAAATGAATATTTTTTGTGAATCACTGGATATCGAACTATAGTGTTATATATTTTTGGAATCCACTCATCATTTTATAGGTGATGATTATATAGTTAATCTTATTTTCGAATATTTTTTAATGCGGGACCATGGTCACCCCATCATTTTTTTTTTAAATTCTACTAGCCTATGTCACCCGGAATAAGCTAGGGATTCTAACGATATCTCATTTATCAAAATCGGTTCAGGCGTATAGAAGTTATGCTGGAATATACAAACTCACATACATACATACATACATGAACCCTGAAAACAAAATACTCCTTTTTTCAGGCAGTCGTCTATAAATATATAGCTTGTCAACACAAACTTCACCAGTGAATTCGTTTGCGCGGGTTTCGGTTTTTTATAATCCCGTCTGTCTGTTGTTAAAGAGTAAGCTTAGTGCCATACGTAGCTGATGCGGAAAAAGTAACAGACACACAGACACATTTACCTCTATACTAATGCAAGCTGATTCCTGCCACTTTGTCCGTGTGAATTTTAATTTTTAATTTTTAATTTTGATTCTATCATCTATATCTAGTTTGAGATATTTATGTATAGTATGGGTTTTCTTGTTGCAGATTGTGGTATTTGCATCTCTGGTAGCGGTGGTGTTAAGTGCGCCACCTGCAAGACACGCAAATGATGACAAATCCTTGAGGTTCTTACCAGCTATCCGACACGAGGAGGTTCACGACGAATTCGGCCAGTACGCTCTACGGTATATTACAGCTGAAAGTGAGTAACTTCTTATCATAAAATATCGCTTTAGCGCGAGGTCCCGGGTTCAATTGCCGGAAGGAGCAATGTAGGAATTTTTTATTACTAAATTGTATCTTCTCTGGTCTGGTGGGAGGCTTTAGCCGTGGCTAGGCTACCATCCTACCGGGAAAGACATGTCGCCAAGCGATTTAGCGTTCCAATACGTTGGAATGCGTGGAAACTAATAAGAAGTTTAATGTATACCTACCCTTTGACTCTATCATCACTTACCTTCTAATATTCCTCACCACCTGGATGCCTGGTCCTCATCCACCACCTGTTATTCCAGGTCATTTCTGCCACGCACCCAAAAATTGTGGAACCAGCTTCCATCTTCTGTGTTCCCTCATGATTATAATATAGGGCTCTTCAAAGGGCAGATAAACAAATATCTTAAAAGCCAGCAACGCATTGGCGGTCCCTCTGGTGCGGCGAAAGTTCATGGGCGGCGGTAATCACTTACCATCAGGTGACCCGCCTGCTCGTTTGCTCGCTATACATATTAAAAAAAAATATCACGTGACATTGCAGTTATGTTAAGTCCATGGAAAATAGTATCCATAACACCATCTGTGACTTGCCTTAGATACGATGAGTTAGATACGCTGTTACAATATTTTTTTAATTCACAGATACAGTCGTATCAGAACGCGGGCGGCTAGTGCGCAGTAAAAACGGTGCCCTCGTGTTAGAAATCGAGGGCCAGTACAGCTTCATCGGCGATGACGGCAAGGTCTATGTAACTAAGTACAAGGGCGGCCCGGACGGTTTCCATGTTGACGCCAAACATTTGCCCAAGCAAGTTCTTCCAATCCCTGTTACCGCTGCCGCTTAGAAAATAAACAAATACATAATAAAATAGTTTTTTCCCTTACCTTGAATCATTCTCGAATAAGATTACTTACTATATGTACTTTAAATGAGTTAACTATGCCATCCATATACCTTCGACCTTTTAAAACATCGTAGATCGCAGTTCTTTTTTCATCGTTGTTATTTGACATCATTGAATTAGGTACAGCTAGGTCGTAGAGGGAAAAGGTGTGGTATAGGTACCTACAGGTTTGTTGCTCAAAAATTTGATTTCATTATTAGAAAAAATACCAGCGATTGAAAATACAAGTACCTAAGCGTTTAATATTCAGTTAAATAGGAATTTAGTTAGGTAGGAATGTTGATTTAAGAAAGTGAGGTTATAAAGAAAGTGGGGTTATAAAGAAAGTGATTTATGTAAGTTCTACTTCTTATTTTTTCTGCTAACGGTATTCGGCAGATTTCTGAAAGGATCTTAGGAGGGTGGCGAAGCCTCGAGGATGCGCCTGGGGCGGGGGAGGGCCGTGACGTCACGTCCTATCTCGGCGGCCATCTTGGATTATCTCGTCGCACCTGCGGGACGGGGGGGTTCCGTATCGACCGCGCTGTCCGTGCACATTTTTCAGGGAAATCCAAAATTTCACGCATTTTGAATTCGAGATCCAAATCATTCAAGAAATTCCATAAAATGCATAATATCGAGGATTATATTGCTTTTTTATTGGTAAGTATTTTTTTGTTTCTAGTGTTTTGATTTTTAGATAGTAGGTAAGTATAGCTATTTGCACTAGCCATAGGCTGAATAGTGAATACCTCCCTGACGCAGTGGTGAGCGCTGTGGTCTTTTATGTGGTTGGTCCCGAGTTTGATCCCCAGCAGGAACAGTTTGGGAATATATTATCTCTAAATAATTGTCTCTGTTCTGGTGGCAGGCTTGGGTTGTGGCGAGCTACCACCCTAAACATATAGGTAGGTACTAAAGATACACGTCACCAAGTGATTTGGCCACAGTCTACCACGCCTGCTTTGCGGATTGGCAGACTTCAATCTTCGGGAACATTATGGAGAACTCTTGTGCATGCAGGTTTCCTCACGATCTCATCGTTTGAAGCAAGTGATTTCAATTTTTTTAAAACGCGCATTACTTATAAAATGAAGGAAATGATTTACAACCGTGCATAACATCTGTTGAAGATGCACCGGTATCGGCGTGAAACGTACGTTGAGAATATTTTGGAGGATTTATGTGGTGTGGTATATCGCGGGCTATAAGTACGGGATACACACTGTACCACATAGATTTACCTATTGTCGCGGATTATAGTGAATTAAACTTCTAGTTCCTTGATTATCATGGACTTCCGCAGAGTAACGCCTGCTTCTATCCACAATATTATTTAAATCAGTTAGAGGTTGGGAGATCGAACCCGCAACCCCGTAGGAGGTCGGGTGCCTAAACCACTAGGCTCATTATAAAATCGCTGTAGTAATAATCGTAAAACTGTTATTATGAACACGGGGACTAATTACCATCGCCAAAAGAATCAATGGTTACACCTAAACAAAACGTATCCGATAGCACGGTGGTCAGCCCACCGGGCGACAGCACGTGCCCCAGTTTACCCTCTCATCTCCACTCGATGCATCCTCAATAGCGCCCTATGAAGAGCTGCAGAGTATAATAGAGTTAAACACAGCCTAGAGTACACAGCGTGCAGCTGTGAGCGCGCACTTTGACGCGAATTGTGGAGTGTTTGCACGGTGCACGGTGGTCCAGAATTAACATGTTGATTGCCACTTGATGATGTTCCTGTTTTGTATTGTTTTATCGAGTGGCGTGAGTGTCAACGAGCTAGCGCTATATAGGTAGGTATGTTATTAGGATTTGGATGCTTTCTTTCATTATATTGCTGTTATAAGGAATAAAATATTTTTCTGACGACCTCCGTGGCGCAATGTTGAGCGCTGTTGTCTCAACGTGCGACCCCGGCAGGTTCAATTTGGGAATGTATAATGTCTGAATTTTCCCTGGTCTGGCCATAAATAAATAAATTACAGACATTATCCTTCGGCCGTGGCTACTTACCACCCTATACCGACAAAGACGTGCCGCCAAGCGATTTAACGTTCCGGTACGATGTCGTGTAGAAACCGATTAGTGGTATGGGCTTAATATAACTGCCATGCCCCTAACAGGTTAGCCCGCTACCATCTTAGAATGCATCGTCACTTACCATCGCCTTTACTTCCATGGTGAGATCGCAGTCAAGGGCTAACTTATAGTGGATAAAAAAAATGTGGGAAGGCTTAGTTCTTAGAAATAGCCAAATATCATGAAGCTACAGCAGTCGTAGCAGACAAATTAATCAATTGGATTGCTTTTAATATAATCTTATTAGAAAGTATGTCCTCAACCTATTAATCAGAATAAGATTAGGCAAGTTAGATTACTAGAACAATATTTGATAATATATCCTAACTAGCTGACGCCCGCGACTTCGTACGCGTGGATCGAGGTTTTGTGGTTCCCGTGGGAACTCTTTAATTTTCCGGGATAAAAAGTAGCCTATGTGTTATTCCAGACTATAATCTATCTCTGTGCCAATTTTCATCCAGATCCGTTCAGCCGTTGGGGCGTGATTGAGTAACAAACATCCATCCATACATCCATACCTCCATACCGACATCCATACATCCAAACTTTCGCATTTATAATATTAGTAAGATATAATGTCTTATATATCCTAATATAATGTCGTATGGTATGAAACTTCAGTTTCTAGGAAGACGCCATAATGAAAGAGGTTAAGTGCTAAATTCTTAATGATTAGATAGGTAAGTTATAGAATTGATCCGTTAACTGGTTCAGCTAACGGATTCTAATCAAAAGAAGCTGGCAAAAGCCCTCATAGTGCATTAGTCAAACGAGAGCTTTTCGGGTCGGATATTCCTGCATCCATGAGTCGGCCAACGTTATTTTTGTCATACAAAATTTTGACATGCAGGAGAAGGAGAAGGAATTCCCACGATATTATAGTATTCCTATTTCCTGTGCGAGGTAGTACTCATAACTCCTTATAATTTTCAGCCTAAAATCCTGTGAAAAGATGGGCCGGTAAAGCGTAGCAGACAGACACACTTTCGCATCAAATAATATATTATAATTTGGATGGATGTATGGATGGATGTTTGTTACTCAATCACGCCCTGCCCTGTTCAGCCACGGCTGAACGGATCTGGATGAAATTTGGCACCGAGATAGGTTATAGTCTGGAATAACACAGGCTACTTTTTATCCCGGAAAACTATAAGGAGTTCCCGCGGTAACCAAAAAACCTCAATCCACGCGGACGTAGTTGCTGGCATCAGCTAGTTTATAATGTTATATGGATATGGATCATTATACCTAGTTGTGTAGAGGGTACTAAACACTACCTAGACCTATACTAAAATCTGCATAATAGTAGTATTATTAGTAGATACGAAATTAGCAACAATTTCTTCAATGAATAGAAACTATAAGCAAGTGGCGTAAGTCAATAAATAATAAAATGGAACCGCGTGTCGTTTAACAAATGAATGCGACGTGCTTTGCCACCGCGCGCCACCGGGATCCAATTGATTACAATACTTTATCGTAATGTTGCTCTGGTAGCACGTATTCCTATGGGATTTTTTTTATATTAAGATCTTATAACTATTTCTTATAAGACATAGACAGAATACCAAACGTGATAGTGTTAAACATTTTTTACGATATTTTTAGCCGTAATAAAAATAGGGAGGTTTATTGGGTAACAGACAACTAGCCAAATCAGGTACTTTTTTTCTAACTTCAAAACGCGTGCTTAGTCTAGGATTTTGTATGGAATACGGAATTATGGCGTCATCAAAAGCCAACGCTTTTTTTCTTTAAACGATAATTTAAAATGGTTGTCAAACATGACAAACATACAAATAACAGGAAACGTGGATAAAACGTCTTTTGGCCGGTTCTCTTCTATTTAAAAATCACTTAAATATGATTTCTTTGACTAGGTAGTTGTCAAATTAATTTTGACAACTAGTCAAAAAACCCAATTAATTTATGGTCTTAATTAAATTTATAAGTAGGTATATATGCCTAATGCTAAAAAAAAATTGTTACACAAAACAACAAAGAAGAAATTTATTTCGCGATTTCTTTTCTTTAGTTACTGCGAGCACTCATAGTTTTGAAGAAGTTTTTTTTTCAAAATTGCTAAAATAATGACACAATAATTACAAAAAGCAATCAAACCATCAAAAATCAAAGCACACATTCAGCTTACAGCTCTAGCACGAGAGATTGAAGATGTAAAGAAGGTGGTGGGAAGTTTTTGGATGAAGGCTTAGGAGTGAGGATTGTGTGGTCGGTGACCATAACAAGAGGTAATGCCTTTGAAGAGGAGGCCTTTGTTTAAAAGTGAACTTCCGAAGGCTGATAAGAAAACTGAAACCGACTCAATTTCATATTATTACAAGCAGAGTCGTACAAAAAATCCACGTATAAAAGTGTGGCTTTACAACAAACAACCGCGTCTCAGCAAAAAAATATTTGTGGGCACTTGCGTACAGAGTCTATAGAAATTGAACTTGAATAATATAATAAACTGATTTTATAACACCTACCGAGTGGGACCCGCGAGGTGTGCGCGTCATGTTACAAAACAACGAATTTGATATCCCGATTTTTCGCGTATTTTATACTTACACCTTTGTGACAGGTTGAAAGAGTTTGGACGTCTTTTATGAGTTTTTTAATCCCTTTAATTTAGTTTTGTCAATGGATATATTATATAGTACATGCTTTTATTTTTTATGTATGAATCGATTTTAAGCCTTTGAAATAATTAAATAGGTACCTATAGTAAGTGTCTTAAGAGATATAAATTTAATATCAACTAAAATAGGCATAAGAAGGTAGATTGTCGCATCATCATTACTTGTATTTAAAGGTGAAAGGAACCCACCGCATTATTATCCCATGAAAACTCCTAGATACCATTTTGTAGTAGGTATAGTTTGTAAATTTTTTAATTATTATTGGTAATATAATCAAGATACCTTCTGTGATTTGAAAAGGGGGTCATGATGTTCAACATGTTACAATAATGTTACGCACACAGAGAGGTACCTAATTAATTTTTATTTCAGTAAGTAGGTACTTTGTTATTCAGATATGCATTGATTTCACAGCTCATTATTATGAAAAACTGTCTTTAAATTTGATGAAGAGAACAAAGGGACAGTTTTAAATCGATCTACATATAACTACTACAATCTACATACCTAATGGAACAAAACCATCTCAAGAGGGCAATCCAAATATAACTATTAATAATTTATTATTTCTCTTAAATGTAAATCATAACTCTGGCTGTTTTATTGTTTCACACAGTTAATGTTACAGATTTTCAATTTGAACAAGTAATTCCATTAATTTAAAATGATTGAAGGACATCACGCAAACGTTGAGAACACGCGTCGAAAAAATAAATCAAACCGTACTCTCATGACGCCCACCATTAATAAAACACTTTAAAATATATTTAATAATGTCTACAAAGGTGGAGAGCACAATACCCTATCCATAAAGGACAGCATTTATTATGACGACAATATATTATACAAAAAGATAGTGTGACAAAGATGCGTACTTTTTAATAATATTGTCATTTCTCAGCAGCAGTGGACTCTTTCAAAAAGCCATAATGTAATAATTTATTTCTTTATAAAAGTTTTTTTTTCTTCGTGGGAGAGTCGGGCCCAGGTGAGCACGGGTTAACTGATTTTATTGAAGCCTCTAAGGCTTTTGGTACTGTGTAATAGGATTTCACGTTCACGTGTGTTACAATTGTTCTCGGATTTCATTTACGAGGGAATTGAATGAGTAATCTATTTGGTGTCTGCTTGTTAGATGTCCGTAATTTTAAATATAAGATTTCATATTAAAATAAGTACTTACTCAGGTACTAGTTTCACGTTTTAGAACGATATCTTTAAATTTATTACAAATGAGTAGGTACCAGAAGTACCTATTTTATAAAATCAAGGGCTGGATTGGAAAAATACGACACGTCACCATTTTACCATTTTAGTGGAAGATTTTTTCCATGCAGTTTTTCCTGATTACTTACTGCGCATTCTTTCAACCGAGTTCGTTCACTAGTAAAATGTTAATTAAATTAGGTACTAATTGAAAACGCGCATCCAGTTTTCAAGGTTTAAATAAAAAAATAAAATAATAATTAACCTTACCTATTTATTTACAAACCATCTATCAGCCTGCATGCATCCAGTGTTGGACATAGGCCTTTTTTTTTAGATTTTCGAGAGCGCGCCACCAAACACGGTCCTCTGCCTTCCTCATCCACCCGCTTCCAGCCACCTTCTTTAAGTCATCGGATCAGCGAGCTGGAGGTCGCCCTACATTTACAAATAGGTAAGGTTAATCAGCGTATGTGAAAATGTGTACGATCCAGTTTTGAGTATCTAACAAATCATTAAAATAAAAAAGGTTGCGTATTTCGTTTTACGAGTGTCCTAAATTCGGTTGGCAACAAGGTTCTGCAAAAAACTGTCGCTTTTATAGGCTTCGTCGAGACGGAGTTGACATTGGTGCCACAATAAAATCGATGAAATATCTTTAGGGGCTGCGACGATAACTCATAGAGAGAAGCTTTGTTACCACCTTTGCACAGGTAGGTACGCCGTGCGTACGCCCGCTGCGAAAGGCTCTCTACACACAAGGTAACTAACTTTATTCGTTTCCAATATTAAGTTTTTCTATCGGCACCTTAAATAAATTGATTTGTTGTTTATTTATTGCAAAATTTAGAAGGAAGCTAAATCATATATCTACTAGAACATAAAATGAATAGTAATTAATTTTATGTACTTGGTAGGTACCTTAGCATTATAAAAAATAGGTTGAGCTTGAGTTTAGTTGTAGTAGTTGAGGGCTTAAGACCAGTATATAATACTGAAATGCGTTTATGATTTTTAACAGTGACAATTTCTACATACCTAGAAGAGTAATTTCTACTATTACCCTTCTAGTCCTTTTTTCTACATACGCTTCCGCGTCATTGTTTAGGTAATTGGTGAAATAGTAGTCAAGCGACTAACCAAGTGTCACCAAAAACTGTTTGCCAAGAATCAAAATAAGCTTATATCTTGTGACCACACAATCAAAGCGATTCTTTATCCGACGACTTATAGCTACTGATAGTTGCCTTGTTGACTAGTCGTAGCTAAATCGACGATTGTTCGGGTAGCGTCGTGTATAAAATTCCTTATTTCGTAGTGGCGCTACGCATTGCTTCTCCATGGTTTTTTAGACAATTGCCCCAATGATTTGTTGTTTTGTTCTGAAAATTTTATGGTCAGTAAAAATATTTTGGCGCTGTGATCTATGGTAGAGTTTGGTTTTCAGAGCGGAACGTGTAAACCTTATTATTTTCCTTTTAACAATATGGGTAGATCAAATGGACCGGTGGCGTTGGACGATACGTATCGAATTGAGAGCCTCTTCGAAATCCTTTTTGAAGACAATTGAGAACGTTACCATGTCTGGCAAAAGTTGGGTAAAAGTCACCGTGAAAAGAGTTCCGAAATCTCTGTATACAACTGTTTGGGAAAAATTATGCATTATTGTAAGCCCTTATCACCTGTAGTCAGCTATAGAGGAATTTGATTCACAAAGGTTTCAAAGGCTTATCAGTACGTTGCATTGTAACTTACGGACTCGTTCATAATGTTCAAATGTCTTAAGACAACTAAAATATATTATGTGTACCGTTGCGTACTAATATTACCTACTAACTAGCTGATGCCCGCGACTTTGTCCGCGTGGATTGAAGTTTTTGATTCGCGGGAACTCCTTAATTTTCCGTGTTAAAAAGTAGGCTATATGCTAATCCAGATTACAATCTATTATTTATTTTAAATCTCTGTGCCAATTTCAATGCAGATCCGTTCAGCGGTTCGGGCGTGGTTGAATAACAAACATCCATCCATCCATCCAATTTCGCATTAATAATATTAGTATAAATAATCAAATGCGAAAGCGTGTCTGAGTTACTTTTTATCCTGGAAAATCAAAAAGTTCCCACGGATTTTTAAAAATCTAAATCCACGGAATCGAGTGCATCTGCATCTAGTTATTAGTTAGGTACTAGTTTATGCGCGCGACTTCGTTCGCGTGGTTTAATTATTTTTTCAATTCCTGCGGAGTTCCTTCCGGGATAAAAAGTAGCCTACCTATATGTCACTCCCCAGGTACTCAACAAGGTATATCCGTGAAAAACACCGTCAAAATTCCATGGATCCGTTGCTCTTTTGCGGCGTGGTTGAAGGACAAACCAATGAACAGAGAAGCAAACACAGTTTCGCATTTATAATATTAGTATGATATGGTATACCTACTATTAAATCCATACTAAGTATTGCTATAAACGTGAAAGTGTCCCCGTCTGACTGGTTTTTCTTTTCACTATCCGTTTAACCAATTTTGTCGAAATAGGTAAATATAAAATATATAGTACATACTACATAGTTACAAACTACAAAGATAGCTAGCAAGTAGCATCCTGGCATATTTAAAAAAACTAAAGATTTCCTAAATCCTAAATCCACGCGGACGGTGTCGCGAGCGTCGTCTAGTAAAGAATAAGACGAATAGGCATTTTAATGTAATCTTTTACCTGTGATATAATCTTTGTTTACATTCGTAAACTCCACAATATAGTCCAATGCAAGTGAAATCACGTACAAGTCGTAGCCGCGTACAAGGATACGACTAGGTCTGGCTAGTTTCACTTAAAGCCCATGTCGTCCCGGGTTCCCGGAATCCGCATGAAGTCGTCACGGGACGCCCCGCCGGGACGGTAGCGCGCGGGCGGTCTGTGCCCACCTTAATTAATTTTGATGCATTTGCCTGCGCGGCTTGAATACGGGATAGTTAATTTTGTATTCCGTGTCACATGCCATTAACATATTTGAGCTAGTTTATCCGATCTGTCGGAGGAGACTGCGTTTTTAGGATACTTTGGAGGTATTTTCTATTTGAGCCTTGTTTTTAATAGTATGGTATTTTATAATAGCTAGGTAACAGCAGTGAGTGCTTAGTAATATTAAACATGAAGTTGTTTTTAATGTTTTTATATCATAGTAATATTATAAATGCGAAAGTGTTTGTTTGTTGATTTGTCATTCAATCACGCCGCAACGGAGCAACGGATCAACGTAATTTTTGGAATGAATATAGTTTAGGACCTGGAGAGTGACATAGGCTACTTTTTATCCCGGGAAATTAAAGAGTTCCCGCGGGAATCAAAAAATCTTAAACCACGCGGACGAAGTCGCGGGCATCAGCTAGTCTTCAATATATTCTTACTTAAGTAATATTTTAATGTCAACTTGACTTATGGCTTCTTCGTAGATAATATGTTGCAAGATCAATGAATTCCCATTTTGGGTTTTGCAGTATAATGAAGCCTCATTTTCATTTGTCTAAAACTAGGTAGATGTATGCATCTACCTAGTTTAGTATATGAGGATTTCTCGCAGGTGGGTGTTACCAGGATAGCTGATTATTCCGTCAAAAACACTGTAGATTCTGACCCCGCATGCTGGGATGCATTTTGGAAATCATTCGTTCCAGAATGGGTTTGCTATAGTACGATGAAAATTAGCCTTATTAATAAACTTTAACACCTTTTTATTTAGCCTTTAGGTAGGAAATTTTATTCATTTAAAACAAAATTACAAGATATAATAAAAACTTATAGACTAAACGTTAATCTAAAATCCTTATATACCTACTAACAAAAATAAAAACAAAACCCTAATCAAAAAGACCACCCCTGGTTGCCTCTGGGCCAAAGGTACCCATCAAACTTGCAGCATTGCCGCGCTGAATGGCGATGGATAACCTTTGAACCAGGTAGGAACCAGAAAATAAATACTGAATATGCCTTTAGGTAGGCATATTCAGTATTTATGAATCTTTAGGTTAGGTTGGGCTATTTATTTAACTAATAACAATAATTAACCAGCTGATGCCCGCGACTTCATCCGCGCGGTAAAAGAAATTTTAATTTCCACGGGAACTTCTTAATTTGGCGGGATAAAAAGTAGCCAATGCCACTTTCTCAGTCCTCAACTATAATCATGCAAAAAATCATGTGATGCAAAATCATCATCTCTTGCGGCGTGATTAAAGGACAACAAACAAATACACTTTCGCATATATAATATTAGTAAGTATGAAGTATAGTGTCTTTAAACAATACATACAGTACCAGAAATTGTATATGGACCAATACGTTTTTTATCCTTGTTTTCATATTTGCTCCTATCTTACAAAAGCCGAAGAGTTGTTTATCTAGTTAATTAGGTAACAAGGTTTTGGGAACGATTTCGGTTACTAAATCACAGCATCCTTGCTCGCAAGGTGATCGAGATAAGGATCGACTTCCGAATACATCCCATCTCTTCGATGACGCTATCTAATTAAATTTAACGTTTCTTTGCCAAGCCGACGCGGGAGTCGGTCGTAAATAATATTTTAATAGTAAAGATATGCGCACACTTACGACGTGACGGTTTTGTATTGTAGGGAAAAATATCTAATCTAATCTAAGGTACCTCGCCTGGTATTTGAAGTGAAAACTTCTTAAGGCGCGTTCAGCACTTTTTGGTAGGGGGTAAAAATGTGGAATACGCGAGACCGACACCGTTCTTCTTAAGACAAAAGGTCTTAAGTATAAATAGTACATTCGTAATTAAACTTTAATGCATTAGGTTTAAGGTTCATATTAATAAGTGCTGTGGAAAGGAGATCGACACCTCGCATTTTTACGAAGACAAAATGTCTTAAATATTAATATAATACCTACTATAAATATAGTACATTCGTAATTAAATTTTGATGCCTTAGTTTTAAGGTTTATATTTGAATTTTTTTTAATAACATTTACTCTGAATGTTTACCCTGATAAAGTACAGCTATATGTGATATAATTAAAAACTATAAATGATGCCCGCGACTAAATATGCGTGAACTCAGGTTTTTTAAAAGTCCGTGGGATTTCGATGACATTCCGGAGTAGGTAACGGTAACTTAAATCCCTGTCGGGATGTACCTAAGCTGTTTATTCAGCTGCATATTACAAAATATAATCACGAAAATGTAACAGATAGACAGACAGACAGACAGATATCCCATTGTATTATATTTTTATAATAATTGCTTAACATTCAGTGCAATAAAAACACCGTTTTTTAATGACATACAAGGTTGAGTAGGTAGGAAAGAGAGCTTAATACCTAATAATTAAGTTATAAAGTAGCTTTTACTTTGACTATAATGTGTACACGTCATATTTATTATTATTAATTTAATTACAATTTAATACAGCTCATGAATATTCATGGAAATCAGCACCAGTTACAACTTAATCATATTTGACCGGATATTTTACAATCGTCATATTCTGCATAAAAATTAGAATATAACTAAGTTTACGCAATATTATTGAGATATTATAATATTTTGTTATGATTTATAATATACCTACTTATATTGTATCAAAACTTTACAATTAATTAATTCAAAGTTCAGTGATTACGAGACTACATTTTAGGAAGAAGTTTTGTATAGTTTGTTGTAGAATATGTACAGGAAAGTAACGTAAGTAAAGAATACATGAAACTCCTTTATATTTATATATAGGTTTCTTATTTCACTAGAAAGATGTATGGACCGAGTTAAGGCATAAAATGAGGCATAAAGATAGTTTAACTATTTATTTACAAGCGTGACCTTTATCTATAAAGATAAACTGGGTGTACTAATAAA
This sequence comes from Erebia aethiops, assembly GCA_923060345.2. NCBI lineage: Eukaryota > Metazoa > Arthropoda > Insecta > Lepidoptera > Nymphalidae > Erebia > Erebia aethiops. The sequence continues at coordinate 19,648,169 of OV281081.1, read as the reverse complement.
TTAACTATTCGGTTATCTAATTGATTGTAGCTAATAGTTAATAGTGTAGGGGTGGTAACATTTAGTTTTTATCTACGTAACTGTGACGCAGCCGTATCAAATCTGTGATTAGCCGTAGCTAATCGACCCTCGCCTTTTGAATATGCGTTTTATTTTTGTTTAATATGAGAAGTTAGTTTTGTTTATATCGTAATTCGTAATATTAGACTTAAACGCGTTTACTTGAATCTTATAGGTTAAGTCAGATCGGTTTATCTTTATTCTTCTATTGGTACCATCATACTTTATCTTCAAGAATATTAAAATAATCCTATCCATTTAGGTACCTATCTAAGGCTATATACACGTACCTATTATATAACAATCGGGCAGCCAATTTTTTTATTATTGGAGTTCAGGAACGGAATTGTTTTTTACAAATTGACTCGTTACTATAGGGCTTTCGAATACCGGTTTTCTTCAAGATCCCGGTATTGGGAAAACTTAAAATTAGATAGAATGTTTTTAACTTGAAACTAGTCTTTTCTGAAGGAAAGTGCACCATAAAAAACAGTTTTCCATAAAAAATATTTTTTCACCACATTAACTCCAAAAGAGCACTTTTCTAAATTGAATTCAATGAAGAAATGCCATTTTTACTCGTAAAAATACATAGTTTAGTCAAAACACAAATTATTTAAAAATTCAATTGTTTATTTATTTATTTAGATATCTTTATTGCACACACAAAATATACAGTATACAGTTTAATAACTAGTAAGACTACATAGAAATGTGCAAAGGCGGTCTTATTGCTAGAGCAATCTCTTACAGACAACCTTTGGTGAAAGGATAAATTATTTGGTGAAAGGATAATTGTTATTTTTTTAAAGAAAATAAATCATAGTAAAAAAATTGCATTGGATAAAAAACAGATTTCTGAACGTTTCATGAGTCCATGAAATAGAAATGCCAAGTCACAGGGTTCTAAATTCAAACACAATTTTTTTCCTCTGAGTGATCAAAAAGGACTTTTCTTCACTGGTTTTAAGCAATAAAGATGCTCTTATTGAGCTAATGTGCTTAAGATACAAGTTTTGAACTTAGCCAAATAAAAACAGTGGCATGTACCAAGAAATATAGCAATAGTCCCTGTTTCGTTTATAGTGTCACCAATACCGGTATCCCGGTATTAGACATTTCATTACCGGCATTGAAAACGGATGAAAGAAGTCCGGTATTGGAAGCCCTACTCGTTACTCGGAAGAGATAACTAACATTTTCTATCTACTACTTCTACATTAGTATAAGAACTTATTTTTATGCATTAAAAAAAGTACACCGAACAAAATAATTTTAACTTTGGCACAGTTCTTGTTTTCTCCATGAATGTTCCTAAATAATGTAGACTGCAAAAAATATGTGGTAAACCATAGAACTATCTATTGTTAGGTACATGAAAAGTAGGTACAGCTATCCCTCCGAAAAGCACAAACGTTGCTTTTCTATGTTTTGGTACATAAAAAAATTACGACTTTTCTTCATTAAGTTTATTGCGAAATGATCGCACGAGTGTCGCGCGCGCCTTTGCGTTCCTCCCACAATTTAGCCGAACATAAAATTGAAATTACGCACTCAAACTCACGCCCAGGCGATTAGAAAGTCTCGTAATCTTTGTCAACGAATTAAACTTTGACCGAATTACAGCGGCCGGATCGCGTTCACATCGTTAAATTATCTCGTATTGCAATAAATATGTCTGTTTTCGCTTTTCGGGGCTCCATGTTTGGAAACAAGGCAGCCGTGGCCAATGCTAATGGAGCTAATAGAGCGTGCAATGGGGATGTTTCACGGTGCGCGCTGTATGGGTCTCTGTCCGTCATATTTGAGACTAGCTTTAGCGCACGTCTTTGTCTACGACGATTTAGTTACCTACTTAAGGGAATTTCTTGTTTCTTCAGAAACTTTTCACCCGCCTGCGTCAAAATAATCATATAATATTAATTAAAAAATATAATATTATAAATCATAATATTATAAATGCGAAAGTGTGTTTGTTTGTTGGTTTGTTGGTTTATTGGTTTGTCCTTCAATCACGCAACGGAGCAACGGATTGACGTGATTTTTGGCACAGGTATAGTTGAGGACCTGGAGTGTGACATAAGATAGGTACTTTTTATCCCGGAAAATTAAGGAGCTCCCGCGGGAATAACAAAAACTTATACCACGCGGACGAAGTCGCGGGCATCAGCAAGTATAAATAAAATAAATATGGATGCAAATTGCAAACTATCTATGTTGCTGTGAGTACCAAACTTCATAATAATTTTATTTTGAGATAAGTACAGAAAAGGTTTAACTCCGCGGAAGGTCATAAATTAAAGGGTTCCCGCGGGAATCATAAAACCTTAATCTACGCAGACGAAGACGTGGGCATCATCTAGTTTTTAATACATAGAGCCAGATATACTTTTACCGGGCGTTTGGGAACTGTAGGTATACCTACCCATAAGCAGTGGGGTGCACAGGGTTTGAAGATGGGGTAGACAGTAGTTGGTCAGAATACCTGTTTACTAATTATCTGATGCAAAATGAGCATTGACGTATTTTCATCTGTATAAGCAGTGCTTTTATGCCTCTGTGAACTGCCCTCTGGTATAATAAACCCGTGTACTGTATTACTAACATAACCACATATTATGCTAGGCCAATAAGTTCCTAGGCCAGTTCATTCAAATAACAGACAGACACTACAATTTCATTTAGTTGTAAGATAATGCGATGGGGATGTTGGGAACGCGCTGTGTGGCACTGTCCGTCATATTTGAGATGCACCGTTTCCAATCCTTATTGATTTATTGGCTTTGCTATTGTTTGTTTGGGCAGAAAATGCAAAGTCGTTGTGCAATTTATTTTTGCGCCTGATATTAACTTCTTACGGTGTTCTGTGTCGGTGTTTTATGCTTTTGTTTTATGTTTATTAAAAATCATCATAGTCATTTTAAATTTTTGAATTTACTGTGTAGCTTGGTTTTAGGGTCGTCATCGGGCCTATACGGGAGATTTGACCTACTTGGTCGCATAACGCGTTAAAGTTAACTGCGATATGCACGGAATTAAACAAGCATCGTCAGATTCTGTTATACATATAAACACATTCACGCGTTTGACAATGTCATACAAATCGCATTTAACTTTAACGCGATCGAATAGGTAAAAATCTCCCACTCGGTCCCCTGCCCTGGGCCCTGGCTACGTCTAAACCAAAAGTGGTACATCTCACCTATTGGGTTCGGATTGGGATCGACTTCAAGTTAACTTTAAAAATGCTTTAACATTGATTTCCTTTTACAGCCAGCGGTAGGGATCTAAACCATAGATACTTTTAAGATTTCACTTTACGTGTCGGGTGTTTTTTTAATTTAAAATTTGTTTAAAACTAATTTATTTTTATATCCACTACAGCCCATTATCGTCCCACTGCTGGGCACAGGCCTCCACTCTCATAGGAGAGAGGGAATTAGAGCTTAGACCTACCACGCTGCTCCAATGCGGGTTGGCGGGCTAATTAATTTATTTTTATATGGCTGCCTATAATTAAACAATTTAATTTAATTTTTCATATATTTATCTGAATTTTTATTTAACTCAAAAAAACAGCATGTTTGTACTGAAACACTATACTCATATAAAAATAGTATTGTATTTGTGTTATATATCGAATCTATCTATTGTGTTTCGCCCAGCACCCTTGGATTATAAATTCTATTGTAAGTCCTGGTCAAACAATAGAGAAAAAATCTAGTAGCCTTTCCTTTCTTTGCTATAATCTGTGGCAAACGGGGCATAGTACCTTTGTGTGTCTGGTGTAGACAAAGGCATCAAACTAAGCGCCAGACTAAAGCATTTTATTTTATTTTATTTGACAACGTAAATACTTTCTTTGTGGATCTTGTCTATATTGAAAATATTTACGTAAATATGCACAGATACTCTTTTAATTTATTATTACTGGAGTGCACACATATATATTATGTACCTATCTTTTTTTTACTTATAATGTAGATATCTCTCTGTCTATGCTGGTTAGGTTAATTATGTGCTATAAATCTAAAAAAACACTTTTTGTCATGTTTACATTAATAGTTTGTATATTTCATTGGTTTAGTCAAAGTGCATAATCTGTATGAGTTTTATTTAGGTTTGGAACTGGGGTCACCTCAAAGCTTATAAGATCAGCTAATTTAGAACTTGCCAGTCAGAAGGCCATAGCCTCTGTTGTCAAGTGGTACCTACCTATTAAAATCAAAATAAATATTTCACTATTGACAGTGGCTTAATTTCTAACGTGTTTGTATATTGTAGATACAAGTAGCAATGAAAGCTTTTGAAAGCCACCAAAGCTCACAAAGCGTGGTCAACAATGTATTCTTAGGACAGATAAATAATCTCCATAACAAAGTAAATAAATACCGCCATTACTGCATGCTGCGATGCAACTTTCAGTCAAAGACCAAAGGTAGAAGGTAGATAGGCAAGGCAATCGAAGTAGTGAAACGAAATACCTAGGTCTGGAGATGTGGGCGCAACCGACTTTTTCTTAATATACAAAAAGCCCTTTTTGCAATATGTTAACTTTGTGAGAAATCCAGCTTCTTGTTCAGTGCAGCTGTGGCAGTAGATTTTTTTGAGCTAGTAGAAGATTTTCAGTTTGAACTGACAAATGCCTATCTTTTTTTTATTTACTTCGAAAACCGTATGATTTTAGAACTTATTTATAATAATAGATAGATAGATAGATAGATAAATTCTTTATTGCTACACAAGACATAAAAATACATAGAAAAGAAAACAAAACAAAACAAAGTGCGCAAGGGCGGTCTTATCACTAAAAGTGATCTAAAAAAATAGTGATTATTATAAATAATAATGTAAATACATCGGATACCTCGTAATTCCGATAAATTAATTAAATAAATTTTACATTTTGAAAACTTAAGTGTCCCTGCTATAGAGAAAATTACCGATTCTTACGAGTGGTTGGGTTTTAACTTCTGTATTTACCCGCACCTTGCTCACCAAATAAGCTCATACAAGGAACAGTCTTTCTACTGTATTCGTTGGTCTGGGCCGTAGCAAACTATCCAACAATAGAAGCTAATAAATCCCATACAATGCTATGTCACCGCATTTGTTACGCAATTAATGGAAAAACTAGATAATAGTTGTAATAAATAGGCGCGCAGTGATACGTGTGCGTGTACCTACCTTCTCGTAAATCAAAAAGTAATCATTGAGAATGAATTTTTGTTAGCAAAATATTTGGATGCGCGCCCACAGACAATTACCACAGCACTGGCCTGACTTTTTGCCTTCGATAAAATTTTGCGAAAAATAAATAGACAAGAAAAATTTGCAGATATTTACAGATCTATTTAATAATGATCTATGATATTTGCAAAATAAACGATACAATAAGAAGAGATGCATTTTTTATTTTATGGAAATAAAAGTTCAAAGCTAAAAATCAAAAATATTAGATATTTTAAATTCTGTGCTTGGATCCAACTTTTGGAGCCATGTCTCATCTACGGATATTTAACTTTTTTTAAACTACTTCTCTGAGTATACAGAATAGAGAAAAAGGTTTTTCAGAGCTTTCGAGAGCTAGGTTAGGTAATTTAGAGCTAACTTGCAGGAGAAATTCTTAATGTGCTTGAGAAAGAACAAGAAGTAAAACCACAGAATACTTAATATAATACTTTTTAGGTAGAGGTCTAAGATCTAATTAAATTTTAGTTAACCTTATCGACTGTTGCATATCTAACCCTTATTTGTGTGTGTAGAATCATCATAATTGATGCAGCGATAGCCTAGTGGTTAAAACGCCTGGTTTCCTATTCAGGTGGTCAGGATTTGATCCTCGGGCACGCAGTTCGTTTAAGAAATACATAGGTAGTTAAACAGTTCATAGTTATGTGCGTTTTGAGCAATTAATTATCACTTGCTTTAACGCTCAATGAAATCTACATGCATGATATTTCTACAGATCTAATGTTCTGAAAGACGTGTTTCAATCCGCACACCGCCAGCGTTGTGGACTATGGCCATAACATAATTCTGAGAGAAGACTCGCCCTCAGAAGTGGCTATGGGTTGAAGTGGATGAGTGACGTAGTGTAATGTTTGAGTAGTTAACTATTCGGTAGCGAAAGTGTCTCAATTATTATTGGGGCTTACTCATCAAAGTGAAAGTAAAACCAGGCTGCTCCAAAAAAACCTACGTATTTCAAAAATGCCAATCTAGTCACGATACCTCAGATATCTATTAAAGCACCATTAGCCTGTCACGGCCCATACCTGCCTATTCATTATGCTGTCAAAATATTTCACTCAGACATACTTTTGGGATATTTTTGTGAATTTGTACGATTGTCGCTTTGCAGTAAGGTGTCCATCCACAAAGGATAATACACAGGAATAAACTTAATAAACTTTAGAAAGTTAGTATCATATTATTATACCTAAGAATAATAGAAAAATAGCTTACGTAAATATAGGTAGGTAGGTACTAGGTAACTGCCTCGTTGGTCTAGTGGTTTTTTTTTTTTTTAATTTATTTATTTATTAAACAAACACTTTTTACATTTATTTGGGTCCTTAACACCCCTAAGCCTCGTCGACTTGTCTGGGTGCTGCACATTCCTCTTACATAATATATTATGCGGATATTTTAAGAGTTAAATTCTACTAACTATACAATGGTTGGAATGTTCTACCGCGGCTGACGGGTCCCGGGTTCGAGTCCCGGGTCGGGTCATAATTAAGGATTGGGTTTTTCTGACTAGAAATTCTCAGTACTAGCCCGGAGTTAGGAAGTTGGTGGTATTTCACCCCCGTGCCTCGAAGAGCATATTAAGCCGTCGGTCCCGGTTATTATCACTAGCATGATAAAAGTCGTTAAAGCTCGCCAACTCGCATTAGAGCAGCGTGGTGGGTCTAAACTCTAATTCCCTCTCTCCTGTGAGAGTGGAGGCCAGCAGTGGGACGTTAATGGGCTGTAGTGATGATGATGATGATGATGGTGATGAAGTACTAGATACACTGGAGGGTTATACACTGTACATGTCTGTACATATCTGCATCTCATTAAGATTTTTCAACCCTTGTTGACGACCTCAATGACCTATTTTGCGCAGTTATGAGTACTATGGTTTTATAAGTGGGAGGTCCCTTGTTCGATCCCCGGCAGTGCAATTTGGGATTTTAATTCTAAATGTCCTAGTCTGGTCTTTTTCCCCGGTGCTTGGTCCCCGGTGCGACGTGGTGGTTTTAACTTTTAATTATCTGTCATAGTTCTCTAACATTGCACCGATGGATGTTAGTCAAGTGATGTATGTAGCGGTAGTAGGTTTTTCGCTCTAATACCGAGTTTCTTGCTGGTTCTTCTCGGTAGGAATGGCATTCCGAACCAGTGGTAGATTCACTTGACGATTCAAAAGTACTTGTAAAAGTTTATTTGAATAAAAAATATTTGATTTGATTTGATTTGAATAGTTTATTTTAAAATAGCTGTGACTAACAGACAGACACATGGACTTCAAGAAGCTGCAGTAAATAGTAGGTAAGAGTTCTTAATTTTAGTACGGAACTATAAAATAGTCTAGGAATAGTATCGAATAAATTTGAAGTTTGGCGACCCCACGCAACAATGACATCTCAATATTCGCAACAAAGGGATGCATTTGTCATTGTCCATTAGAACATATTGTTAAAAGTATAAAATATTAGTTACCATCATAGTGATTGATCAATTTGTGTGTACATTTTTGTTAATACAAGGGCATATTTTGGTACAAGTCAGTTTGTATGGGGGTTGATGGTCAACTTATTGTAAAATCTTTTACCACTTTATACTTTGATCTTTATTCTTTACACTCTAAGTTTAAGTGCTGTGCCTTTAAATCCATACTAATATTATAAATGCGATACCTAATGTATCTGTTGGCCTGTCTGTAAACCTTTTCAAGAAACGCCATCCGTCCGCTATACAGATTTTGACGAAATTTAGCACGGATACCTATAGCTTGTATTCCGGAAACAAACACATACACAGCCACACAAGCCGGCCAGTTTTGCAAATGTGCTGGTGTAGATTTTGAAAATTTTAATAGCTCCCTTTGTTTCATCTCTTATCACTGCTTATTACCTATATTAAGTATAGATAATATAGTTTACGTTAGATCTAGTTAACATGTGAGCTTCCTGATTTCATCTATGTACTTTCCTAAATTACACTCAATATATAGTACCCTATATACAAGGTATAACATCTATAAGTAATAAGTAGGTACTATCACAGAAAACATCTTCTCTACAGTGTGGTACTATTATGGCACACAACACAACATAAATCATTATGATTCATTGTATGAAGAAAAATAACTTATTTATCTATTTAAATAGGCCGAAGTCTTTATTTACGACTAAACTCTACAAAACAGAAGTTGTTTACGTCATAGATAAGCTTTCCACCGGCCAAGTATCAAACTACATACGTGCAAAGGCAGCTAAGATAAAACACATAGAAAATACAACAGTAGGTAAATACAGCATGAAATAAAAATCGCATTGTAATCCGGTATTGGCCGTAGATAAGGAGGGATTGTGACAAGGAAAGAATTATGTGCTCTAGAGGGCAATTTTTCTTTCTCGGGATTTATTCTCGTAATTTATAGAGGATCTGCCTGTATCTGGACTAACCCGGTTGGGTCTACGCTTCCCAATTAAGGAGTTACAGGAGTTTGACATACTTTAAAATTTGCCTAGCTAGGGCTACTTACCTACTCGATTAGGTACTTATTACTCCTGTACGTTACTCATCACTTTCATCTAGGATACCAGGTATGTTATACAAAATTATTCCTGTTTTCTGCTTTTCGATATTATTTTTATAATTTAAGAGACTTCATTAATTTTCATAAAAATCTATGAAGTAAAAACATTGATGTAGAATTTTTTTAGATGAGTAAAAAGGAAAAACATCATTAGGTTTTCAACAACAAATTTTCAGCTGTTTCGTAAGCAGATATTTTACATAAAAGAATACCTTCTAGTTTATCTTAAACCAAAGATCTACGAGTTCATTTTATTTAAGCATGAAAATAAACATTTATGTACCCACTTAAATTTGTGGTTTACCCTTTGTTCTATACGTACTTTTCTTAGCCATTCAGTTTGCTAAGAATTTTCAATAAAAACAAATCGCGGAGTTATCGTGCTTCAATATTCAAATGTTATCGAAGATCCACAGTTTTATAGGTGCGACATCAATGCTGATCTATCTCCGATCTTGGCATCGATCGAACGCTTTACAGCAATTTGACACGCAGAATTTTTGCCGAACGTGCCTCGCCATGAATTGTTGGCGACAAAAGTGTTCCTGGCAGCGAAACGTCGCTCGCTGAGAGCTTATACCGGCTCCCACCCCTCGACCACAGTCGTAAATTTAGGGTTTCATAAAACCCGATCTGAGATAAGACACAGTGTGGAGAGAGCGTCCCGGATCAAATGCGAACCTTCGAACCTACATAGACAATAAAAATAACGCCGGCGCATCTGCGGGTCCCATTCCGCATCCATGCCGCAAAATTTGTCGTGTTTACATAAAATACGCGCTGCTGATAGCGATCGAGGATTCGCCAGAAATCGGAAAAAGAAACACGTCATTTGCAAGCACGCCGCAATACGAAGCCGAGGCCTAGCTTGCGAAAAAATTCACAAAGTGAACTGTCAAGGGGCCCACAAAAGCGCATTATGATTTTAACAAGTTTCTCAATTGTTCCACTATTATGAGGCGTGTATTATGTTTTTCAGCCATAGTGAGGGTATTTGGACGCCATTGTGGCTCTCTATTGACAAATAACTCGAGATTTACTCTTAAAGCAAAAATAATGAAGGATTAGCGTAGCATAGAGTTATTGTTGGAGCCTTTCAGAGTCGGATGGCGCCACTGGCCCGATATTGCACTAATCCTTGTTCAGTCGGGCCGAGCCTTATGTTGTGTTAGCAAAAGTATTGGAACTAGATCATGTGGAAGTTTCAACGCCGTTAACAAGAAAGTAAAGCAGTTTGCGTAACTATCTAGTGGAATAAACAGGCCGCGGGTACAATGAGCGAGAGCTCGGAATGTCTCAGTCGAGTAATTAAAACTTCGATGGCAACTCTCGTTTGTTTCTTATTCGGAGATTCTATCGAAGTGACGACTTTAACTACATGGTAACGTGCGACTTATAAAATTTACATGAAAGCGTGTTCAGGTTCGGAACGGGTTGTAGGCACAGGGACGTGTCGAGGACATATATTTAAAGCTTCAGTAGATAGGGGTGCAATAATTTTGACAATGACTAGCAGCCTTACCCGGGCGAGGCGTAGGCGCGGGGCGCGGTGCTAGGGGGGCAATCTGCGCACTAAATCACGCTACGAATAAAATTTATGGCGCCGAGATAAAAACTCGCAGCTTTTCTCTTTTACGTTCCTTCCCCCGTCCCCCGCAGCGGTCGCCTCACTCCCGCGCGGAAAATCCATAGGGATTTTTCCAAGTGTTCCGGCGACGGCGTGTGTGGGGTCGAAACGATTTTGTTTTATGCTTATTGCCGGCTCCGATGTTTTGTTTGCTAACTTGCACAGATAAGGGATAGGTACGCCGATTGTCTTCTCAGCTGGACTGTATTATGTATTTTTTTGGCTAAATTTACGGATGTTTCACGAATAAGTATTTATTTCGATAAATCAATTTTATCAATTCAACGCAGTTCAAAACTCATAACAAATATGTGCCCCGCACACAGTAATCTTGATAGCGATCCGCGAAATTAGTTGACATTTTTTATTGATAAAAAAAAAAATTAACATCATAATTATTTTTTTAGGCTGTATAATATGTATATTTTTACTCAAATTAAATGTGATATAAATTGTGAACGGGGCTATTTCTATGAAAACAACTGTTACTGTTACCCACAATTTAGCAAAATAAAAATTTTCATTATCGTATTCTATCGTGGTCTATTATAATAGACCATCAAATGTTGAAATGACACACCTATTTTTATTACACCTACTTTAAATTCATTCACAAGTAGGTAGGTAAGTGGGTAGATAGAGCATCAGCGGCTCATAATAATAATCTAATCTTATCAAATCACGAATGCCGGCCATATTTATCAACAGATTTGCTTACAAGGATTTAGATTAGGTATAGCGTTTACGATATCAAATTAGTTATCACCCCGTTCTGTATATAATGCTTCTATTTTCAACCTATTGCCGGCTCACTATTGAGCACGATTTTCCTCTTAGGAATGAGAAGGGTTTGGCCATAGTCCACCACTCTGGTGTGGTGTGCGGATTGGCAGACCTTCGGGAACATTATGAAGAACTCTCGAGCGTGCAGGTTTCCCTCGCGATGTTTTCCTTCATCGCTTGAAGCAAGTGATATTTAATTTCATAAAACGCACGTAACTTCGAGAAGTTGGAGGTGTGTGTCCGGGGATGCATGTCCCACAGCAGACCACCGATTAAAACCATGCCGATTGATCTAATAGAGTGAAACAAGATAAGTACTAAAAATAACTAGAGCTCTTGGTATAATCGGAGCACTCTTGTCGTATTTAAATAACAACTAGATGATGCCCGCGACTTCGTCCGCGTCGATAATTTTATTTCAATTCACGCGGGAACTCCTTAATTTTCTGGGATAAAAAGTAGCCTTTATCCTTCCTCGGGATACAACATATCCCTGTACCAAATTTCACTAAAATCGGTTGAACAGGTGGGTCATGAAAGCGTAGCAGACAGACAGACACACTTTCGAATTTATAATATTAGTATGGATATGGATATTAGTATGGATTATTAGGTACCTATAGGATATCCTAATGTTCGGTTAGACGAAAATCAGCTTTACCGAAAAAAGTTGTCGATATTCTGACATAGGTGGAAAATTAGTGACCGAGTAAACTGTCTGCGGAAAGCCTTAATGGGGAAATGTCATAATTTATACTATTTTGGTAGGGTTTTTGTATAGTTAGTGTGAACTAATATACTTTTTTCTTATTCCTACATAGTAATTTCAATTTAGATCTAGGTAGGTATAAGTGGCCAGTCAGCGAAAGTAAGTCATTGTAAGTATCTAACCATGTTTAAAAAATTATACTAACAGATAGAAAGTAGGATTTTCGATCGTTTTTTCGACAAGCAGCTGCTAGATAAATTTTCTAAGCAAAATAGATCCACATAGCTCAGAATATTATATGGGACGAGTTCATACCACGACAAAAACCTCAATTCATAGTACTCTGATTGTCTCACTTATCTGTACTCAATCAGTGTTTGCATTATTACAACAGCGTGATCCCGTCAAAATAATGTCCTTATTAGACTACAAAGCGTTTCCAAAGAAACTACAGCAAAAAATGACAAAAATATCCACGACGAGCACAGAGATTACACGAGAGCAAGGCCATCTGTGGATATTGAGACCATCTCACACGAGATAGCTTATCGGCCGATCTCGACTCAGATTTTGTGAAGAAAAAGCGAAAGAAAAGGCTCCCATTTATAGATGAAGAGCCATAGACTACGAGCGCAAGCCACAATCGCATTAGGTCGGCGGCTGTCGAACTGAACGATGATTTGAATTTTCATTGTTTATGGTGGCAGACATGTGTCAAAGTTCGATTGGAATTTAAATTCGGCTCCTTTGTTATACATTTTTTTTGTCGAGTTGTAAACACGGCGCAGTGATGTTCCAATTTGGTTACCAGCCAGCTTTGATGGAAGGTTGTAACTTGTATCTAAGACTGCTCACCTATAGCTAAGATGATACGTTTGACGTCGGTATGCTGTATGAATAATTACGAATCATGTTCCGAGCGAGCCGCGCGTCTGTTTTTCCTTTACGGCGCAAACAAGATGGAAAATACCCTTTTCATGGAACGTAGTTAGACGTCTGAACATCATACATGGCCGGGACATCAAAGCCAAAGCCAGCATCTGCTAAATTAGCGAATTCAACGCTACCAAGCGAGGGAGCAGCACAAAGCGGCAACCATTTTGTTCCGACACTTTTCAAAATTGGAACGTGACGGTTGCAAGCGCTGCCAGCCAGAGACAATAACATGAAAAGGAAAAATATAAACGGCCCTATTTTAAACAGAGGTACTGCGACGACTAATATTTTATGCCGCTTTTCAAATGCGAGGGAGTGTAGCGTGTTTTGATCTCTAGTGGAGTGCGCGAAGGTTGAAAGTGGGACGTGACTGGAGAGGTCGTTCAGTCCTTGTTACGCTGTATGGGGTTAATTTAAAAGTGCGTTCTTGAACCCTTTCAGAGGTATTGTATCTTTGTACGCTTTGTACGGGAGATGGTTTATCTGCGTCGCGGGGTACATAAGTGCTGTTTTTTCATTCCGTAATGCTTTTACATTTGAAAAGGGGTTAAATGTTATTCAGACTGGTTGCCCGCTTGGAGTGTGGGTGTCGTGGGGAACGGAAAATATATCTTTGCTCTGTTTTCATGTACCTAGATTTATAAGTCTCCTAATACTATAAAATACCTATATAACATACTCGCTGCGTTAAGTTTAATTTTGATTGGTACATTTCAAGCCGCTATATTTAACCCCTTTAGGGGTTGAATTTTCAAAAGTCCTTTCACATAACACAAAACTGTATACTAAGTAAAGCCATATCCATACTAATATTATAAATGCGAAAGTGTGTCTGTCTGTCTGTCCGTCTGTCTGTCTGTCTGTCTGTCTGCCTACTCCGCTCTCACGGCCTATCTGTTTAGCCGATGAAATTTGGTATAGGGATAGGATGCATCCCCGGGAAGGACTTTTTATTACGATTAAATAGTTCCCGAGGGAATAAAGAAACTTAAACTACGCGGACGAAGTCGCGGGCATCATCTAGTATAGAATAACTAAACAAGTATCAGAGTACCTACTCGAGTATGGTTCTCAAAGTATTTAGGTAGGTACCTACTTACTTATTATGCTCATGCCAAATGCTCATATTATTATGGTAAGATGAGATGGTGATCACAGTCAAGGGCTAGCTTGTAGTGGATTAAAAAAAAAATGTGATTTTTGCATGAGTTGCAACATCAGACAAAAACATTTTCGGATTTAAAATATTAGTATGATGTATTTTTTAGCGAGCAAATGAGCAGGCGGGTCACCTGATGGTAAGTGATTACCGCCACCCATGAACATTTGCAGCACCAGAGGAACCGCCAATGCGTTGCTGGCTTTTGAGAAATTTGTTGATCCGCCCTTTGAAGAGCCCCATATTATAAACATTAGGGAACACAGAAGATGGAAGCTGGTTCCACAATTTGCAGGTATACGTGGCAGAAATGACCTGGAATAACGGGAGGATAAATTGATATGGGACCAACCGGATAACAAAAAACAAGGAAGGAAAAAGAATGAATTACATACTTCATATGGGTATAAATCTTGCCCAAGACGTAGGCTGATTTTTGTTTGGGAAAACTTTCGAGCAGCAGTTCGAAGCGGAAAACTAAAAAACAAAAAAGTTTTTCTACGTGAAATAAAAACATTTCATTTCAAACGCATTTAATTTCATTTACATTTACTATGGAAGATCGTTCGATTTTTTTCTAGATTTTTATTATTTGAATTGGTAATCCTTCCCTATTCTAGGTACCTTTATAACAAAAAAATAGATGGATTGGATACCTATTACCTAGTTATACCACAGGTTATAACTAGAGTCTCTCAAATAGGTAAATTGATTGCAGTCCAACTGTTATTTTAGTTGATGTACCTACCTATAGTTCGCGTGCGAGTTAAATGCAGTCGGGGCCTGAGGTGACACATACATAAGCTCTGCATTCAACTCGCGCGCAAACTAATAGGTACCTATTATACTACCTAATAATTACAAATTTCAAGTTTTTTATTAACTGGGAATGTTAATTAGTTACATGAATATACCCATTGCTGTACACAGGAGGACTATTATATTTCTAGTAAGTATCTAGTAAGTATGTGTAAGTATCTTATTTTTGAAATATGGGTATCGACAGGTTGAAAAAAAAACAAAATGTCTATACCTAGATTTTTCTTATACCTATTAGGTATTTAGCCTCAAATATAGGATGTAGCAAGTAATTTTTTAAGTAATAACTCAGTCTGTTAATTAGCTTTCCCTAGAAATGAAAATCTATAGAGTCCATATAGAATAAGCAAACAGGATGGCTTGTTAGTTACAAGTCCCTCAACTTATATAAATAACTAGCTGACCCGGCGAACTTCGTACCGCCTTAGTATGCAAAATTAAATGTATATTTTTCAATATTTCTGAGAGATTTTCTTAATATTTTTTTCCGTAAGAACCTTCTCCTAATAATAACAAATACAACAAAAAAAGAATTAGTGAAATCGGTCCAGCCATTCACGCGTGATGCCGTGACCAAGGAAAACGGGTTTCATTTTTATGTATATAGATATTCATATTATGAGGCCTTGTGTGACATTGTTGCCAATTCTATGGCAATAATCTAAGTTAAGTAAGTAATGTTGTTAAACTAAGGTAAATATTCTGGACACATTAAGTTTGTGTGAATGAGTGATTCAGATTGGTTCCACGCAGGTTTAGCAGTTAAGCTATGTTTGGACTTTTGACATCGACAGTACATCTTCTTAAATACTGATGTAACATACCTAATTAAATTATTGAAAAAATGTAAAAGATCTATAAAATACACAAAAATATTAAGACTAGTCGCCTACTTAAATAATATTGTAGAGCATGAACATTCCTGAATGTCTTTCAATGAGAAAGATTTTCTTTTCATAAAAGGACTGTACACACTTCAATGTTATATAAATCGAGATTCCTATAGCCTATAACCCATATTCAGTGAATTATTGGCAATTAATCTCAAGTAGGTATTGCTGAGCCGACGGCATAGCGTTATTCATAACAAAATATAATAAAAATCGCCTCCATTGTTCCTCTCCCGCCATCCATCACTCGCGGCGCGAGAGCGTCGACTGACGCACACCACTGCACGCCCGCCCAAAAAGAGAAAAAGAAAATTTAAAAAGAGAACACTCCCATCACGTAGTATAGTCACGCCTTCGTTGGCCGCCCGACGTAGATTTCCACCAATGGCATCGCGGATATATCCGAGCGGCATTCGCTGGAGCCGAGTGCAGCCGAGGGCGGCCGATTGCGCGCGTTTGTACAAAAAGTCATACGACGGGTTTAGTGTCGGGTTGCGTCCCAACGACGCCGCTTCACGTGCGGTCGCTTTGAATAACCGCGCCGCGCCTGCGCAATGAACTATCAAACTACTCTCATTCAAAACACCATTATCTAAACATCTACATCTCACTGACCCAATCTACTAATAAATGAAAATATAAACAAAATATTTAATAATTGTGCCCTGTGATATTACTAAAATGGACTTAACGGAATGGAGCGTATGATTTCAGTGTGTTATGATTATTCAGTGATTATAAGTGATAGTGAACGATATAACTGTGATACACGTCTGATAAGGACATTTAAGGTACCCTCATTTGCCTACATTATTTATTTATTAGACTTTAATTAGAAGAACGGCAGTACAATAGCACTCAGCAATGCTTTACAAATGTAGAGTCAGTCATTATCATATAAGAACTCTATGTGAGTTTGAGGACAGAAATAAAAACAATTTTAATATTTAGGTATTAATTCAAATCTTTACAAAAACTTGCAAAAATGAACAAAAGTAAAAATTTCACCTTGACTTGGTCAACTGTGTTATTAATTCTAAAATAGCTATTTATATATTTAAATACATAACTATAGAGAAACACCGAAAAAGGGATGATAAATAAATAATAAATATTACGATACAATAAAAATTACTCCATAATATGGTTTTGTATGATGAAAATAGAATGTAGAGTCCTACAACAGCTCTATAAATTGACCGACGGGATCTGAATACAGTAGCAAATTGTGGTTTTGCTCACAGATAAGCATATACAAGACTGAAGTATATTATTTAATTTACCTATATATGTAAATAAATAAATAAAAACATTGCACATATACCGTTAACAGTTTATACCTTTTATTAGTAAAATATTGACTCATTATTATCAAATGGTACTTAATATGTTATTATTTAATGTACGATGTAAATTTATATATTTACTTAAATATACTTGATACATTAATAAAAGCCATGCTGACTAATAGTATTGATATACATATTAATAGGTAAACCTGCAAGTTTCAATTATAAATATATACATACATATAATTAAGTACTTTACTTTTATATGTATATTTGTATGTATTGATATTTTTATTTTATTGATTTTTAATGAAGATTTTCGTAATATATTTTAAAATACTTTCAAATTGTTATGATATAATGTGATTTCAAATTGAAATGACGATATTTTCAATACAAATAGGCATGATTATGATTTCCCGCGTCATTTTTCATGATCATCTTTATTACGCTAGATAGATAAGTTTTATACATATTGGTACGTTCTAACACTTCTAACTCTAACGTGGGTAGGTCAGTTTTATAAAATAACTTACTTACAACTATTCTATTTCTCAGATTTAAATGGTTGGCTTGTCATTAAGATTGAAACTAGTTGATATCTGATCCAATATCATCTGTTGAATAAATTTTACAATAATAAAATTAGGTATGACGTGTCGGTATAAAAAAAATGTTACATCAATTCGTTACATAATTAACCAATTATATTATCATGTGATTCTAAACGTATTGAATTCAGACAAGTTTTCTAGACAAGGAACTAATTAGACAAATAATAATTATGACTATTTGATTCCCACTGAAAATTTGTATCCTACCTATCTTGGTAGGTATACCTATAAAATTCTGTTGTGATTTATATTTAAAATTAAATTTTATTGCACTTCAATGCCAATTAGTAAAAAACCAATCTTAATTAATACATGTTGTATTATATAATGATGAATTATTTATAAGGATACTCAGATATTATATACATAGGTATATAATAATATGATTTTTCACATATTCTGCTGAACGATTCTTTTGAAAAATCTCAAGGTAGGTTTTTCATTAACTAACCTAACAAAAGTGATTTTTACCGTTTATATGATAATAATATCATATGATATTATATATGTTGGTAAATATTAGATTTACGTAATAATATGATGTTTGTAATTAAATGATTAGCTAATAATATCTCGTACCTTAGAATCTCTGCATAGTAGTTTCTCTTATTTCAATAGTATATACTTTAGTTGTATGTAGGCAGAGTTTATATATTGTATTTATATGTAGGTTGATAGTAAGTACATAGTATAGATATATCATTGCTACTAATGTAGAGGATAGATTTTGAGGGTTAGATTGGGAAGTGACAGTTGAAAGCCCATTTTACAAAATCTCCATACATTAGACTTAAACGAGCGCCAGGTAAAAGGTAAAAGAGTTTTAAATAACTTCATTATATTTTCTTTCCAATTACTTACTTCAATTATTTAACGTTATACCTATTAATGTATTTAATTGAAATTAAAGTATTTTCACAACTTTTGCGTTTAAGATAACTGATTACCCATAATGTTGCTTCTAAGAAAATTATTCAATCAATAGTAATTCTTTTATTTTTTGTTCATATTTTTACGGCTTAATTTTTAACAGATTTAAGTATGTATACCTACTTGTACATATGTACTTTTCTATTTTACTAGTAATATAAAAACAAATAAAGAACAGTTTTTTTGTAATTTGAATTCCAATGAGATAAATCTAGGTTTACTAACTTTCATTGCTAATAAGTATAGGTAGCGGGAGGTACCTAAATCTTGCAGCCGATGATTGTACCTAGTCTACCTACCTAGGTATTTTTGTGCGAGATTTTTTTCTCTGATGAGGGTATCAGGAAGTTGTGATACAGATAAGTAAAAAATAGTATCAACAAATCAATGTCAATGTCAAAGTATCCGTATCATTCAGTTTTCGGACGTTGCGATCGGTCGCCATGACAGTCGTTCGAAATTTGAATGCGGTCCGAGATGCGCAAACGCTGCCATCGATTAACCTTCGATAAGCTGTATTTGTGTGCGTTATGTATGTACACGTTTCCGCCGGACATACATATGTAGGAGCTATATCCTGTATGACCATCATTCAAAAAAATAAAAATTGAGACATATAACTGCTTGTAGAAAGCAAATGATCAGATTTTAAAAAAAATCACAAATAGACATGGGTAGTTACAAATAATAGGTAGGTATAAACTTAGGAATACTTAGATGCTAAATAAAATATAATAATAATATGATAGACATAATTTTAAGCGAAATGAAAAGCGAACAACTCCTCCGAAGTGATATTTGATTACAACCATGAAGCAGATGTAAAGTCTGTTGCCATAACCTATCAAGGGCGAACTAATAACATAATATATAGTTTTGACACAAATTGATGAATTCAATAGAACCATAATAATTGACACCTATGAAGATAAACATCTACCTATGTCTTGTATGACATCTAATGAATAAATTCATGAATTTTATCTCTATAAAGGTTTACATATAGGTAATATTTTTTGCAAATTTGATGATAGATAAGCGTTAACATCTTGTACCTACATACATAATTGCTAATATTATAAATTAAAATGCTACCGTTAATTTGTTACTGCATAAAATAGGCGTAGAGACAACATTTCATATGAGAATCGATTAAGCCCGGGGTATGAAAATTTATGGGAGTAAAATCAAACTTTCTCCGTTACGTTATTATCTTTATGATTCCATGGTAACACTTCTTTGTGTTTCCATGACTATGTAATGTATTTTTGTTCATATAAATTATAATATAATTAATATAAATAAATGTATCAAGCATGCTTTAAGTAGGTAATATAAAAAAATCGTTCATTTACTAATCTAAAGGTATATTTTAAAATCGTTCGTAAAGAGTAAACTTCAGTCGGGCGTTGGAGCTGGCACACAATTTTTTTTAAAGTTGTTTTATAGTCCATTAATTTAAAATAATTTTGTATATCTGCGACAACTAGCCAATATTCTAAGTACCGTTAGATTATAGGGTGATTGTTGTTATAAAAGATTTATATATAAAAATCGTTGCGGTCAGAATATAATATTATCATAGGTATAGGTAATAGGCGCATGAAAATCAATCAAACTGGATCGTTCACCAAATTGTTTTATTATTTATATTGTTACAAATTATTATTATCCTCTAATGAATATTTAAACTGTTAGATAAGCCATCGGTTTGGTTTTAAACGTAGGTATAAAGGATTCTTAATAATTTATTGAATCTTCTGGTTTCGGAATGCATCGATCAAACCCTATCAATTTAACGTCGAATATAAAGTGAAATAAGTGGGCCCACTCTGTTCCATAAGATTAAGTTTGAAGCGGCTTAAACCAGGTTAGGGTTCTGCAATTTATAAAAAAAACCCTTAATTAACACGAATCGGCCCTATTTCTGGATATTTAAATGACTAGCTGCCGCAGTTGCTATTCATTACATAATGAACTCCTTAATAACAGATTTTGTATTAAGATCTATACTTAGGAGTTCCATTAGTACTAAAATGATTAAGCGACTCCGAGTGCGGCAGTTAGTACCTATTCGAAAATTGTATGCAACTATCAAAATTAAGTACATAACTACCTAATATTTACTTAATTTGAATAAAAGTTTATAAAGAATATACTTAATTATTTACATAAGTACCTAGATCTTCTAAAAACTTAACTACTTGTAACTTGTAAATTTTACTACGTAAGTAGGTACATAATAATTTGATTTGGTACTATTAGCTATTTACTTACTGTGTACCTAGTTATAAAATCTATCCAAGAGCAATATTAATTAAAACTTTTAAAAATAATTGAGATCTAGTTCCAGTGGATAAATTGAATAAGTGTTAATAGAACTTCATTTGTTATTTCTGAAAAACAGTGTATTTGTCACACAAAAATGAATACTTAATGACTACTTAAATGACAATTGGTTTATTAAGGCTATAGCTTACTACTATTACCTATTCTGTGCTATAGCTATGGCATGTATATGATATCTACCTATTTCCTAGGTTCCTACTTTAAATTATGCAGTAGATTAAGTAACTATTATTTGAGTTAATTATAAACATTATACTATGCGGAACCCTCTGACTAGATTCAAATCATAGGTAGGAAACTTATCGTTTTGATGCATTATAGTCTTAGAGAGCTTTCATAATATAATCTTCTTTGTTACGAGACGATATTATATATTTTATAACTAGGTATCTAGTTGAATCTTTAAACACCAATAATACCCTTAACCAGTGTTTACAGATTTAACGCTAGGTATTTACACAACCTTTTTTAATTAAGTACCTATTGGCTCTATATTTGGATATTTAAGAGACTTTTCGAAAATTTCTGAAAAAAATCTATTAAAATTATTAAGTACTTACTTACCTAATAGCTACTCCGAATAAAAGTTAAATAAAAAATATTTTCTAAGTACCTCGATAAAAAAGTTATTAAAATTACTCGTAAATACCAAGGCTGCAGCTGTGGGAAAAGATTTAAAAAAAATTACTTACAAAAAAAAATTAGTATTTTTAAGAGACCTTTCGTTAAGGTAGGGACGTATAGCGTCACATCCGATAAAAGGCTGAGATTGTGTCGGACATATTTTTTTGGGCCTAACCGGCGCGGGCGGCGGAGAAATCAATTATCTTAATTGGGAGTTATTCTAATCTTAATAAGTACTGATAACCGTCCGGGTGTAACATCATGTTTGTTATAACTTGTTTGATAATGCACGATTGATGGTGTGGTTATTGGTGTTCTCTGAAATACGACTGCTGTGCTTTTATAGAAATGGTTATAATGTTGGGGCTACCTAGTCGTAAAAATCATTAGCTTCTTTTTATAAGTTTCTTACTAAAATATTAGTTGCGTTTTTAATGATGTTCATACGTAGTTGATGGTCATATATAAGTACCTTCCTATAGGCACTTATGAGTTTTTTTTAAATCCTACTACAAGCTAGCCCTTGACTACGATCTCACCTGATGGTAAGTGATGATGCAGTCTAAGATGGTAGCGGGCTAACCTGTTAGGGGCATGGCATGGTTAAACCCATATCCCTTCGGTTTCTACACGGCATTGTACCGGAACGCTAAATCGCTTGGCGGCACGTCTTTGCCTGTAGTAATAGTAGTAGTAGATGTAATAAGTTGATGTTTCTATTATATAGTATTAATGGAGAATTTAATAATTTGAATTAACAAATAGACGAAAGAAATTATTGAGAAATTGCCCAATCTCGTTAAAATACTCAATTAATTATTAAATAACTTAGTTTTATAAATAAAACAACGTTCTTATAGTGCATTGCTAGTAAATTTATCATTAATAACTGTTAGTAGTTTGAAACTTGTTATCTTTGATAAGTGTCACGACATTGTTATATTTATATGTATTTGTTTTCTAGTTTGCATATGTTTTCATATCCTTATGAAAGAATATAATATATTTTCGTGTAAGTGCATACTGTAAACATATTTGCAGGCAGGTTCAACATACCTACATTATGTTTTTTTACATATAACTTAGTTTAGCAACAAGCAAATACTGAATAATATTGAGTAGGGCCTACCTAAAAGTTAGGGCGAAAATACGCTACGGATAGGACAGGAAAACCCACATGGGAACGGGAAAAAAGTTTCGTCCAATCGCGCTAGTCTGTACAACTCCATAATACCTATATTTAAGTGCGCGTGTGGACTTTTTGTCAGCCAAGTTTTTTTTTAGTCTGTAGTGTTTTTTTGCCCATAAAAATTTGTAAGCTTTTATCATAACATTTTAATTGAAAATATATGTATCTCCTGTATTTTATTACATTTTAAAGGAGTACCATTATTGCGCAAAAGTAAAAGCTGGCGACAATCTAAATGACAAAATGCACGACCGGCACTTGTACAGCAGTCAGGTTGATTATACAGGACATTGCTGCTCTAGTAATTATAACTCTGCGAAATAAGCATTAACAGCTCAATTTACTCGGATGGTAACTGGTTCCACAATTGATCCACAACACCCAGTTAGGTG
Organism: Erebia aethiops; assembly: GCA_923060345.2. Lineage (NCBI taxonomy): Eukaryota > Metazoa > Arthropoda > Insecta > Lepidoptera > Nymphalidae > Erebia > Erebia aethiops. The sequence goes on along the minus strand of OV281081.1, from coordinate 19,624,984 downwards.
ATCGATATGGGTGCAAGGAACTGTACAAGGCTTCAAGGCTACAAAAATTCCACGTGGAATATTTACATACCTACCTACGTATCTACAAATCATTAACTGTTTGGAGACGGTACATACGTTTCTTTCAAACAAGCTTTTCATAATACGTAGGTCTGCAAAATGCCGAGGTTCGAACTCAATTTGCTTGAAGTTTACAGCAAGCGGTGAGGGTTAAGACTATAACAGTCAGTTGGGAGTCCGTTTCTACACAGTGAATCAGTGGTAACGGAGCGCTGTTCTAATCTCCGTGTGTGGAGGTTTCGCATGATGCAGTTTAGGCGGTTAACTGCAGCGAATTAAGGTTCTATTGTACTAGAGAGTTAATGAAGGATGCTCCTAGTTGCGATATGAATTCTCGAGGCTTGAGATTTTCTCAAAGCAAGTGTATAGTCCCAGAACAGTCCCTATTCGAATTTCGGTTAGGTACCTAGGTTTTTGCTGCAGTGGAAAAAGGTCTTAAAAGCATTCTCTTACATTTTTTAAATAAAGAAAATATTGAATAAAACGTGCATTCAATAAAATATTAAGGCCACGAATTACGTAAGATATTTCTCGTTCACTTATCACCTTATCAATCGATATAAAACGGAAATCATACGAAATAGACGCAATTTGCGATAAATATGTGATTTCTTTACATTATCTGCGAAATGATTTTTTCAGTCGATGGTTAGATAGCGGCTCCAACGGTTGTGATATGCCCCTACTACTGGTTTATCGCATTGGTGAGCATCTGTTTTGTATTCAGATATTGTATAGAAACGCGGCCATTTAAAGGGGATGGGCAAGTCTGGACCACGAAATCTCAGTAACTGTGGGCCAAGTAAAAAAATTACAGAAAAACCGGTTTCTCTGATTTTTCATACTTTCAAAATAAATATTTTTTAGCTAAAAAGCTTGATTTTGATTAAAAAATAATAATATCGCCTGAAGTCTTTTAGTGTTTGCTCTCGTGAACGGCCAGTAGATTCCTAAGATACTACTTTATAAAAATAAGCAAAATAGAAATAATTTTAAGTGGATAAATTTACATAGGAACTTTAGGATACTTACTGGGTCATAAATAGGTGTGAGGTGACTGAACTTTGCTTGCCATAGTTTTGATGATAAGCAATATTTTTGAAGATCTTTGATCTGAAATCTAGATCATAAAATCTAATCTTAAATCTTATCCCCATATAAATCAAATACCAGTAGCCGAGATTTATTTTTAATATTTATTTTGAGATCAGCTGGTCATAAACTATGCGTATTATCATTTATCAAAATATAGGTACGAAACGTCCAAATTTATCAAAAGTTTATTGTTAAAAGTAAATTGTAGAAAAAAAATTAAGTATAGTCCGACAATGATCCGTCCCGGTGACCGCGTCGCTATTAGGTATCTACGAAAAATAATATAAAAACAAAATCTAAACAGACGTAAAAATTAGTTCCAACTTTGAGCACCGGGTCAGATAAGTTTGTGGGGCTCTAAGTCTATTATTTTAATGACGCAACTTTTATGACGGACTTTACCTATTTCTTACCTACTGAATTCTTTTCAAAAACTTGCTGTAGTTTCTTTAGTTGTTTAAGTACCATAGTATAAAAAAAGTCCCTCACACTCGTGGAACTCTTTAATCTACCTTTCCGGTATGAGCTAAACATGATTATTGTTCAAGATTTGTTTTATCAATGTATACTGTTACGTTACATACTTGACTTTTATCTAATACTGTATCTACTTGACTTTGCTATAAGCGCCTCTATCATTAGATAGTACTTGACCTTACTAGTTTGTAAATATACCTTAAGGCGAGTCACCTCCAAGATTTTAGGAGGTGAGGTGTGGGGTGCCGCCCGCGCGTCTCGCGGTACATTTCTCGTAGAGACTAGCGGGGAAGCGGGCAGCGCGGTATATTCTGAAACCGCTTGGCAACGTTCAAATTCTGGGATTAATTTGAATTAAATGGATATAGGACTTCAGTTTGAAATAAATTTTAGCAGGTTCTCATTAATACTTCAAGAGGAATTTATCCATATAAAAATGATGAGCAAAGTCGAAAATTTTATTAATAAAAAATTCGTTTTAAACTTTTAATTTAGCCTGTTTCAAGATTTTTTTTGATCGAGTAAAGTACATCCTATCGTGTAACAAATTAGCACATTCTTTAGACAATATCTTTAAGTGTATCGGATATTTGTTGTAAGACCGTTATTTAATAGTAAATACCGAAAAAATTTGATCTAGCAAACCAGTTTTCACCGCTGAGCTGAGGTGACTCGCCTTAATACAAATATCAACATTCACTGAAATATATTTTCAAATAAAATTAAATGAATTCACTCTATAGAATTGAAAAGTGATGTTTAATAGAGTTCTATTTTGAGCAGTTGATCGTTGGGAATGGGCCGTAGCTCCTATTCTCTCTTTTTTTTTCTTCATATTTTCTCTTTCTTGGAGGGTAGAGAAGCACATATAGAGATAATAGGAGACTATAATTAGTTTAGTATTTTGAGCTCTATGTTTCATATTTAATTGTGAGCTCTTTTTGGAACAATCGTAGCTTGAGTTTTAAGATACCGTCCTTAATAATCGTATTATGATCTATAGACCGAACTTTGACTTTGCTTGAACTTAAGACATGGTTAAAACGAGACAGATTTATGTAACTCATATAAGTCCATCTCGTTTTAACTCTAAGTAAAGTCTGAGCTAAGTCAAAGTACGCTATAGACCTAAGCATAATTTGTATACTTGGCGTTCATAAACTGTACAGTGTAGGTATCAATTTTGAATAAACATATTTTGACTTTGAGTGTGACATGTTCTTTATTTATCCTTGCTCTGCCATTTTATTAGACACATCATCACTCAAATTACGCACAAAGAGCTGCGTACGGTAGCTTTAAAAAAATATGAAGTGTTTTTTCAAGTCATAAGGGATTTACATTAAGCACTTGAATTGGCAGTGATTTGAATCGTTCATTACGTATATCGTGCAGTATTAATTTGGACATTAGCTTCGATATAATCTATAAGTAGATGTTATCGAATCGGATTTCTGGCTTGTCTTATCTTAATACAAATAAATTAATAGAGGCGAGCGCAAGTAATCGTTTAGTTTTACATTATTATCAGCCGGATATGGAACAACTATAGGTATTATTGTTTTTTTTTCCTTGAGCTTTCCAAAATATGTCGTGAAGATCTGATACAAAAAAGTATGTGATCTGCACGATAGGCGAACTAGAGGCCGCAAAAGGCTCGCTCCGCCTCATGAAAGTCCGAAGGTCGTTTATGAGAATGAGCATTCTATTCTATAACAAAATTTCCACAATCTATTTTATATTTGAACACAAGTTTAAGAAATCCATTAAAAGTATGCTTCTGAAAAGCTTATTATACTGTTGAAGATTGTACATGTACTTAAATGAAAAAAGGGCATGGATTTGACTCGCTCCAGCAATACTTAGGACTGCGGTTACTTTTCTACACATTGATGTAAATGTAAAATATGATTTAAAAAAAAAGTGCAACCACTTTTTCTTGCTGGTTCTTCTCGGTAGAAATGGCATTCCGAACCAGTGATAGATTCGCTCGACGATTCAAAAGCACTTTTAAGCCTTAATAAATAATTAAGACTCATTGTCTGAATAATTTGATACAAAAATATCAGTTTGATTTGAGTTTAATAAAAAGAAAAATCGCTCACTCATTGACTGATTCATAAATGCTCTTTGAGCTAAAAGCTAGAATGTTTGACAGAGGTTTTCTTTATAATGTAGGTACTTAGACAAGGAATAGGCCGGATTTTTCGAAATTGCTGCAAGAGTGTAGCCGTAGGCGCTCTCGCTTGTTTTATATTTGTTATACTTTTTAATTAAATCAATTGTAGAACCATAGTTATTTTATTATAATAAAAAAAATTGAATGCTGATCAAATGGGTAGTGTGTGTGTGTCCTAATAACTCAAGCATAATAATTATTATCTTATCTAAACGATACACATTACAATAGAAGCAAAGTAACAATATTATATCGAATCGAACCAATTTTTCGACTTAATTTTCTATTTATAATCAACTAGATGATGCCCGCGACTTCGTCCGCATGGATTGATGTTTTTTATTCCCGCGGGAACTCTTCAATTTTCCGGTATAAAAAGTATTCCTTCCTGTATAAAAAGTATTCCTTATGTAACCTTCTTTCTTTGTTCCTACTGGGCAGGTTTCCGCACTCAAACCTCCAGTTGGACGTCTGTTGTGCGTGTGGGGATGTAAGCTATCTCTGTACCAAATAACATCAAAATCGGTTGAGTAATTGGGCCGTGAAAGCGTAGCAGACAGACGGACACACTTTTGCATTTATAATATTAGTATGGATCTACAAGCAGTTGAATAAAGTAGTTATTTATTCGTAGGGCGTTTCTGTAGTGTTCATCTACCTACGAGTTATTTCAGAGAATGCAGCCTTAAAATACGTATCTATTACATGGTATTTTATACATGACACGCTCTTACAAAGAATGTGCCTTTATTTAAATAGAATATGGACATTACTGTGAATGAGGCAGAGAGATGTCTTATTTCTAGAGATGACACCTCAACCTTACTGGAATGTACAGTGTGGCTTGATGTCAGCTTGGCTTGTCAATAATATTATAAAATAAATATAATAAAAAAATATTGCTATCTTAATCATCATCGTCATCATCGAGTGCCTTCTCCAAAATGACGTTTGGCGGTCATCATCCAAAAACTTCTCTATTTTGAGCCGCCGCCGATTTTTTTTTTATATGTCTTATAGTACGAGTATCTTAATCATACTATGACGTAATGTTAATGGCCGTCCAACAGGGATAAAAGGGATAGGTAGTGTATATTTAAATAATTTAAACACGGCAGCATGAAGCATCAGAACGGTAGATTCTGTTTGGTGACCATTTTCGGGTCAAGTAGGTAACTCACAAGACACACCTATTGCCTTATGAAGTTTCACTTCAAAATGTTTTCCAATCTTTCGTAATTGTTTTTATTACACGTCGCGTTTTTAACGTTCTCCTTGTTTTTAACTCAATGGCAAGAGGTTAACACACTTATATAGAAAAAAGGAAATCTCTGATAGGTATAATAATATATATATTTTTTTAAACTTGTAAAAATTCGTACCTTTTAGTATGTAACTAGATACAATGTAGAGATATCTTTAGAATAGCAGTAATAAAAATCAGTGCTCGGTTGGCTAACAGCGCTTAATGCGCGGTTACACGTTATCGCAACCGTATCAAGTGTTATTTGGTATATCAGTTAATCAAATTGGGAGCGTATCGATATCACGGACGTCTTTTGATAGCGCACCATTTATATCTTAATTGATTGTCTCTTTTTTGACATAATACCGACTTATTATTTTGCTGATTTCTTTCTTTGATGTTACAAAAATAGCCCGCAACGCACGTACCATATTTTTTTTTTTTAATTTGTTAACCGCTATCTGTCTTTTCAGATACGGGTACGAATCGGTCGAGTGTCGCGTGAACGTGAGGTCGTCTCGATGACGTCAAGACTGAACCCGGCCGGCACTCAGTAACTGGGTCGAAAGTACTGCGGTGCTACTCCTCGGCGCTTGACTCTTGAAATGCGGATAGGGGTGCGGACTTAAAGTGCGTGTGTAAAAAACGATGCATGGTTTGTGAGATCAGAGCGGCGGTCATGGACATGAGCGAGGGCGGAGCGGGCGCGGGGTCGGGCGGCGCGTTGCAGCAGCGCTGGTACGACAGCCGCGTCAACGGCAGCCCGGCCGGCGGCGACGTCGGCGAGACCAACGGGGACTTCTTCCACTCGCCGCTGGAGGGCAGCCACCACAGTCGCGCTCGCTACTACCACCAGCAGATGCACGCCCCTTACTCCCCAGCGGTCGGCTCGCATGGTAAGTTTATCCATTTATTTTTACATAGTATTGTCATAGCCTAAGATAATTCATATAATAATATCCCCCCGGCCGAATTTCGGTCACGGCGGCCAGTCTCCAGAGATATTAGACATCTGCGCGGGAGATATTATAGACTATAGTGCACAAGTGTGGCCTCTCTGTTCCTTTACTTTCATAGCCTGATGGGACGGAATATCCGACACGACCGGAGAGAGGTTAGGCGCAGGACCGACGGCTTTATGTGCTCTCCAAGGCACGGCCATCTTCCTAACTCCAGGCTATTACTGAGAATTTCTTGTCAGAAAAACCCAATACTTGTTATGTACTCGAACCCGGAACCTGGTTGACCGCAGTCCAACATGCTAACCACTAGACCAACGAGGCAGTTAAGATAATTCTATAATCAGTTAATGGAGACAACTGGACAGAGCGCTACGCTATGTGGTAATACCGACCAGCTAAAGACATCAGAAACCAGATTTTTTACATTATTCTACTCAGTAGTGGCTTAAGCAGTTGCTAATGTAGGTGCTACGAGCGCAAGGCTGGCTCTTTATGTCCTTAAAGTTATGTGTCGAAGTCCTTAAAGTTTGAGGATAGATCCTCAAACTTTAAGGACTTCGTCACACTATACGTCCTTAAGATGTGTTAATGCTGATCGCCTACCTATTACCTACAGTTTTAGTCGAATACAACGGTGTTTTTGAACTAAACATTAGTACCTATTCAAAAATTCTGCTAAACTTTTTTTTCTACTCGGTAGTCACTTTCATGCGACGACGTTTTAGATGCCCACTCAAAAAATGAATTGTGATTTGCAACTAGATTTAAATCCTTAACTTTCCTTTCCTTTCATAGCTAAGTATTCGCGCGCGAGTTGAATGCACCATACATTTACTCTGCATTCAACTCGCGCGCGAACTGTAGTTATAGATATGGTTTTTATTAGGATAATTTATTTATTCAAATTAATGAGTGCATCATTTTTACAAATATTTTAACAAGTAGTAATTTCACAGAGATTAATTCGCTAAAATCTTCGATATATATTATGTAGGTATGGGCCCTTTCATAGAAAAAAGTTGGGGGTCCGACTTTTAGAGCGCGCTCCTCACCTGTATAGCCCTGTCTTTGTCCCCGCCATAGCGCTGTCCCGCTTTTCAGACTAGATGGCGTTAGTAAAATATTAGGTCCACATTTTTTGTTTGACAGGGCCCGGCTATGTAAATTGAGGTCGTTGGCTAAAATTGGTTGAGACTCATGTCCTTTTGTCTAAGTTTAAATAAACAAAAATACCTCATTTGTAAAGCCATTAAATAACATTAATTTAAACTAAGACAGATATACTTAGCAGGACTGAGAGTCGTAACAATTAAATATGTTAAGTACGCCCGTGTTCCGTAGAGGAAACTGTCAGTATTAAAACCAAATTGCGGCCCGGGACGGTCGGCAGCCATCCGCCAAACCTTATCGCACATCAGACGATATCTCTCCAAAACTCCACAATTAATTCACCGGCTTCGACCAGTCAAAATCGCCATTCTGTGAGGTGACAGCTTAGGTAAACACGATCTAAAATGGGTCTCGACCGTAAAAGAAAAAATCGTTCCATACTTTTCGTTTTTGTCTTTTGAGGTTTAAATTTTATGGCCGCTATAAAGTTTTTCGTGGAGACAGGTGGCTCTTTTTTATAAATTAACTACTCATCCGAACGCGGACGAAACACCGTCTAGAGCTTCGTCCTTAAAGGCTAGATTGGCATGCGGCCTATTCCCTTTAATTTATTAAGCGGTGTGTCGGTAGTGATGTGACACTTAAGAAACTGTGTCACTTCGTGGAATCGGAACTCGGAATCGATTTTGTCGCGTTCACAGCAGTAATGCCCCATACTTTATGTCCGCCCTCGCCCAACAAAAATTTTAGCCTGTTTGTAAACCCAGTCTCTTATCGTGTTATGTCCACAGGCGAGATGCGGCTCCTTGTCGCATTTGATTATATCTAAATTTGGTAAATTCATTTGTCGACGGCAGCGGCCGACTCGATTGGGTACTATTAAATTACGTAAAACATTGATCCTCGTCGCTTTACGCGTTGTTCACTTACGCCACTGAAAATTGGAAAAAACGGTTTGCGTTTGAAAACTCTATTGAATTTCACTTGCGTGTGGTTTTGTTGTTTTATTTATGTGCGCTTTGTCCTGTCTTTCGGGCTGTTAAAAAAGGCAATAAAGCATATTTTTAAGTTGACTGAGGTGTGTATAAACTCGGTGCGATGACAACGCGGATCGTTTTCACTTCACATTTTACGAGCGGGCTCGCGACTCGACCTCACGGCCGCCGCATAATTGTATTAACTTTATTTATTTAATAAACTGTAATGCCTTATTTTTATACTCCGTATTCCTGAGTAGGTTACATTCATCGAATTACACAGACTTAAAAAAATTAAAAATATACCGTAGGTAGGCATTTACTTACTGTCTGTTGTAAAAGCTCTAAACAAAAATAGCTAAGGTACAGTACTTATTTATTCTAATACATAATTTTAAACCTAATTGTATTCGGATTTGATAAATTCTTTATGTTTCTTATTCATTGACCTACCTGATTTGTAATTTGCATCTAGGTAGGTATATGTTTTACTCAAACTACTAATAATAAATTTTATTTTAGTGGTCCTACGAGTGACTGAGTAAAAACTTTTGCATTTAATTTTAAGTAGGAACAATACTTAATGACATGCCTAGATTGATATCGCAAAGTAAATTTCGTCACTTAACAAAACGATAACTGCACATAATATTAATGGGCGATGCGTATCTATTCAGATAAGGTAGTTGCGTGGTCGAATATTCCTTGATAAAACATACAAGTCTTAATCATTCAATTTGTATTAGAAAACACTTTTAAAATGTAGTAACGGCTCACTTGTTTGAAGATTTCTACTGTTATTCAGTGGCTTGTATTCCAAAGCAAAGGGGCATAACCTCCCTTAGCATTAGTGAACTACAATCAAAGTACCTATCTACCTACGTATACCAATAGTGCACTCCACCTTCTGGTATTACAACGATTCTTGCCTAACACAAAGTCGTGGTATATATTAAATCTATTTTTAACTTTACTCTTAGTAGAGCCTTAAGGAAGAAATCGATTTTGCATCTATAAGCTTAAAAAGGTATTCGGTGCCTGCCTACATTTTGAAAAATACATTTGTAAAAAATCTAGAGTAGGTAATAGGTATGTGTCAAAATGTAGAGCTTAACAGTTTTATTTTATAATATTTTATTTTTTCTAAGTTTTGGTAGGTATATAATTAAAAGAAATCCTTCCTTTCTTCTACTTGATTTCTTCCTAAAGCCTTAAAAAGGTAAAGGTAGGTAGCTATTATAAGTAAAAGAAGATAAATATGAAAAAATAAAGAGATCCTATTGAATATTATGCCGTCTTAGAAAATCTATATCTATACCAATATTATAAATGCGAAAGTTTGGATGGATGGATGGATGGATGTTTGTTACTCAACTATAATATGCCAGAACGGCTGAACGAATCTGTATGAAATTTGGCACAGAGATAGATTACAGTCTGGAATAACACATAGGCTATTTATCAAGGAGAAGGAGGAAGAAGAAAAGATTTCCCGAAAAACCTCAATCCACGCGGACGAAGTCGCGGGCATCATTTACGAGTATTGGATAAATGTTGGTAAACTAATATGTTGAAATCCATTTAATATGTGACTACATCAAGAATCACATAATTATAATTTGGAATATCTCAGCCTAGTAATGGCTGAGTTGTAACCCGATACGGGGACTCTACTTGACTCTGTCCGCTCATCCAATAATTTATAGTTTGGTGACGCGATTGACGGCGCGTATAAAATTATTTATCACATGCCGACCGAGATTCACGACTACACTGTGAACTTCTTGGGACGTGAAATAGTATCTAAGCTAATTTAATACCATTATAACACTTAACCCAGTACCTAGATATTAAAATTAAGTCATTACCTATATTTTTTACTAATATTCGAATCATTCTGTGTCTGCCTAATGAATTCATATCATTTGACCCATCGCTTGCTCACTTTTTTTTTCAATTAATAATTACGCACTTCTCTTTATAGGGCTGTATAAGTTGTAACAATGTTACACCAGCCCCTGCAAATACTTACAAGTAAATACATAATTACTTACTGGCTACTGTGAACCTAGTATTGCCTACCATGGACTAAAACGGATGTCTTTTTTTAAACCAAATGAAAAAGCATTCATGGCTTACCATATTATTTGGTTAGCTATGGAAAATATTGCTCATTAAACAACGTCTTTATTGAATACCTACCTGATTTTTTAATATAAACTTTGTCAACTTGAGGGTATAAGCCCTCAAGTTCTTATTCAAGGAAGGTCATATTCTTAATATTATCTTTTATTTCTCATGAAAAAGTAAAGGTAAGATAAAGATAAGTAGTCATGAAAATGCTATTTCCTGCACGACATTCATGTACATACCTATTTTAAAACAGTAAAGAGAATATTATTATATACCTTTTAACTCCACTGTACCAAAAAGAAAGCAAAAACTTAAGTAATCAGCTACACAACTTAAATTTTCTTGATAATTAAAAATTGTTCAATTTAGGATTGTATTCATAACAATATCATACCTACTCATAAATCAAAAATATTATTTCTTTGGAATTATGATGGATTTAAAAAGTACTTAAATACTTCCTAATTCAATGCATAATACATAAAATAACTTTTGAATACTGGATTTAAAAAAAAGTACACTTAATCAAATAAATATTATAAATGCGAAAGTTTGGATGGATGGATGTATGGATGTTTGTCCCAACCACGTGCCAACGGCTGAACTGGTCTGGCTGAAATTTGACACAGAGATAGATTATAGTCTGGAATAGACCATAGGCTATATCTTTATCCCGGAAAACTAAGGAGTTCCCGCGGGAACAAAAAAACCTCAATCCACGAGGACGTAGTCGCAGGCATCAGCTAGTTCATTTTAAAAAGTAAAAACAATTTAGGAAATTATCGATACAAAGTTTGTAGCATTTTATGCTGTGTAGATATCGTTAAGGTCAAACTCCTTTATTCCATGCAAATAGATTATTAGAATCTCCTACCTAATATGTAATACGTAGTAGGTAGGTGAATATCATGATGCCAAACCGCATTCTTTTGACTCCGCGCGTTATGAGTTCTGGGTGTATCAATATGTTCTAGCTATAAGTAGGGTGACCATCTGTTACACTGAATTTAGGACGTAAGTTAATTTTCTACATGCATGTTATAACAAAAATTACTGGCAATGGCACTTAAATGGCATGACTCTAGCAGGTCCATTTGAGGTAAGTTGGGACCACAATTTTTTTCCAGTTTCTCATTGTTATAGTGATCATGACGTTTGTAGTAGGTAGGTTTCGTGTAATTTGTAACGTAGGTAAATTCAGTCGATTGATATTTCTAAAAGCCTGCACAGCTATCTAGATTAGGTACTTACATCGCATGATATTTTGGTCTACCATCGCTTAAACTTCTCTGAAAAATAGTATAAGCTTGTGGAGACTTTTCACAAAATAGAAATTGCAATGTAAGTATATTAAGTATTATGTATTACTTTGACGACCTCCGTGGCGCAGTGTGTAGCGCTGTTGCCTTAACGTGCGCAGGTCCTGAGTTCGATCCCCGGCAGGGTCAATTTGGGAATTTATAATTTCTGAATTTTCTCTTATCTGGCCTGGTGGGAGGCTTCGACCGTGGCTAGTTACCACCCTACTGGCCAAGACGTCCCGCTTTAGGGTTCCGATACGATGCCGTGTAGAAACCGAATAGGGGTATGGGTTTAATATAACTGCCATGCCCATAACAGGTTAGCCCGGTACCATCTTAGACTGCATCACCACTTACCATCAGGTGAGATCGCAGTCAAGGGCTCGCTTGTAGTGGATAAAAAAAAGAAGAGTAAAATCGTCTGAAATCGATTCAGATGACTTCAACCAATTTTATCGAGGACCTTTTAAATGGAGACTAAACTGGAGAAAAACAAAAGGCATGGCCACCCTAGCCATCCATCTGCCAACTGCCTGAGCATCCTTGTCTTTTTGCGTCCAACCCCTTAACAGGCTAGATTTTTTCCAATTACTCAGTCTGGTGAAGTAAATGAATATGAAAGTGGCAGCCTCATCACTATACCAATTAAATTGAGTAAACATTCCTTTTGCTCAAATGTGCTCTACCGTCCGTCCGTCGGTCTCTCGTCTCATACACTTCACCCGTCATACGACTTCGCGGACCCATTAGTCTTATTGTTTTCCTCACTCCTTTTATTTTGTCTGGCGAATATGGGATTTTTTTTTGCTGGGCGTGTATTACCTACTAGGTATAGGTTAGGAGTCCTAGAATTTGTGAATCGACTTGCTTCTCCAAAAATTCGGTTGGAACAAGATTCCGATGCTAGAAACCGGACCGTAACTGATAGGTAGTTCTTAGGCATTTAATTATGAATCAGGAAAAATATAAAGAAATATAAGTGTACTCATCAGTTTTACTGTGGCATATTCTCAAATATTATGTAGTAGTTCCATCATATTACAAATCTACCTAAGCTGTAGGTAGGTATCTACTAATGTCGAGTGGGAGTCGTTGTCATCTTGAAAATGAACAAAATGAAAAAAACAATAAAAAGCCCAGTTTTATGTGCTGGTTGCGTAAATATTATAGTTATTGTGCGAGGTTTTCAATAGTTTTTAATCAAAGTGCAGATATGGCTCCCTCTACTGTTTTATTATATGTAAGAGGAGATAATGATAGGTTTCTAACCGCTCATTACGCGGTGGCTACATTAATTTCTTTTGTAATTTAACGATGAATGAGTGCCGCAAAAAATATGTGCGTGCATTTCCCTAATGCGCTGTACGTCTTACTTGTCAATTGTCGTAGTGTGCACCTCTGTGTGATTGTGTGGGTCTGTAAAAATGCGCGTGTGCGTGAGACGCGCCAAGCAGATTGGCGCAATTAGCCGCGGGGGGCGGGGCCTGCGCCTGCGCAGCGACATCTCCTCCCCGCACGCACACACGCGTGCTTGCCACAAAATAATGATGCTATGAAACATTAATTATTTCCCCCTATTCCCGGCCACATTAGCGGGCGACATTGCGAAAACTCAAAGTAAATTACCATTATTTCAACCGGCGAGATGACATGTTACATTATAATTGCTCTAACACACAGACGAAGTGAATTATTTATATTCTGTTGACGGCCTGGCTGAGCTATGCAGGCGTCTGCACAGGCAGAGTGATAATGGCTATGCACAAGGCATGTTAACTTTATAGTTCAAGATGATTACGCTAGTAAAAACCCCAAGGCATGTGTTTAAGTAGACATAGCTTGAGTAAACACAAGTTTTAATGTGACATATTTTCTAACATTCTCCCATCTGGTTTAAATATTTTATTAAAAATATAGGGAGGTGCGAATATTTACAGTAAATTATTATTTTAGAAAAACGTAGAGTTTTGTAAATTAATTACAATATAGGTAGTTATTAAGGGTCAGGAGGTTAATGTTAAATTTGACCACCTAAAAAGCCAATTTGCGTTGCAAAAGTCAGGTCTCTTCTCCTTTTTACCAAAATTTAACCTATGTATTTAATCTTAAGAAGGTAAGAAAAAGGTAGGAAGGAAGAAGAGAAAGGTAAGAATACTGCCTTGTGCCACACAAGATGCTTGTTTTTTGGTGAGTTAGTTTCTTAGCTATGTAATTTCTGTTGTGCTGACCCTTACATATTTTGAAGTAGGTACGGACACCTTAAAATGAACTGGATGTAAGATATTATAAGACAACAATCTTACAATGGCATACAGATATACATACCTACCAATTTCATATTATTTAGATATCGGGTGAAATAAAATGTGTGCTTTCAAGTGTATAGTAAAAGCTTTCGAGTGCGGAGTTGAAGCGGCGCGTCGTTCGGAAATCGAATATTGGCGCAAACTTTCCAGACAATCCGCGATTCACGCCCTAATTTCAGCCAATATGTGTTACTTACTTGTTTGATTGTAGCATTGGCTTACAGATAATGCTGTATTTTAACAGCAACATCTGAATGGTTTTAAATAAAGTAATTAAATTAAAGTAGAAAGACGGAACTCTTACATAACATGGAATATGTATCAAACAACAAACTGATCCTATATTATGTAAGAGAATCCTATATTACATACATAAAATGTAAAGGTTCATAAAGTGTATCCTAGCGTTTCTAAAGATTTCTTACTCAAGCTTTAAAATAGCTAAATATGATTATAGATAAAGAGGAATGCTGTAATATAGTTATCTAATTCGGAATAAATATTATTTAATTTTTACAAAAATAATTTGCCAGATTGTTATCAATTAATTTGAAAATCTCCTGTTTAAGAAACCTTAAAGTAATTATAAATGCCTTCACACTTTTTGCTATTCGATTCAATTATTTAAGACTTGAGCAAAAAATGAAAATAATTAGTTATGCTTTACCGTGAAAATAAAACTTAGGACTGCCATATTTTTATGATATTTTCTATCCCCCTGGTTTTATTTGATTCGGATAATCGGAATTCTACTGTACCAATAGAAAGCCACAATATTTGTGAGTGTCATAGGCTCAGTATATATACTAACCCGAAAAATTAGGGAGTTCCCGTGGGAATTTAAAAAAACTTATTTCACGTGGACGAAGTGGACCCATTTCCATAAAATTCCTGATTCCTAAAATTAGGAAGAGTTTTCTTGGGATGATAATGCGGTGGCCTCCAAAATCAGTGTTCACAAAACGAGAGGGAAATATCGAATCCTATAGCACAAGCACAACTTCAGAAGTTTGAAGATTAATTAAGTCAATAACCGTTATTCATTAGAGCTGGCGTTTATTGGCCGTCACAATACATTCAAGCGGTCGCTTTGTGTTTTTTTATAAAGCCCTGGGCAGACAGCACGCGTGATTGTAGCGACGAGGCAGCAAGTACTACATAGGTACATTTTGACGATCTCCCTGTTGCAGTGTTGAGCGCTGTTGTTGTTGTAACGTAGGAGGTCCCGGGTTCGATTCCGGGCAGGGTAAATTTGGGGAATTATAATTTCTGAATTTTCTCTATGGTCTGGCCTGGTGGGAGGCTTCGGCCGTGGCTAGTTACCATCGTAGATTTCGATCGTAGAAACCGATTTGGGGTATGGGTTTAATTTAACTACCATGCCTCAAACAGGTTATCCCGCTACCTTCTTAGACTGCATCATCACTTATCATCAGGCGAGATCGCAGCCAAGGGCTTACTTGTAGTGCAATAAAAAACACATTATGTAGCTACCTATAGTAAACTCAATGGAAAAGTAAAATTGAATGGATACACACAGTGATTGGCTTCCTTGTTTCTAATTCGCCCTTCCAGCATCCAACTTCCACAGGTACCTTCAAATCAAGAGTAAATACATTTAATAGGTATCTCGGCAAGTAAGCGCACTCTCACTTAGGTTAGCTCAGATAGCTTCTATCTTAGGCTGAAATGAAGAGGAGACGTGCAGGAATAATCAGATTTTACGGTTACGCGTAATAAATCTAATTGGCCTAGCTGAACACGTCTGCTTGTTTCGTTTTCGGCTTTCGCCCGCATACCTATACAATAGTTCATGTAGGTATAAGGAGCCGACCTTTTTCTGGGAGCCGCTTACAAGTATCTATCGACACGCGTTGTTTCTGACCGGGCTTTAAAAATTAAGTCAAACCAAGTTGTATGTAAATGTTGAGTCACGTAGGTTAAACACCCTTGGCCTTTGCCGCTACTCAGACTTTTCGTGTTACATTCGGGTTCAATCTTCCAAACTAACGTGTTAGCCACTACCTACATGAATTGATCCATATTTACGATCTCTAAATTCTAGCTACTAATTAGCTCAATTTTTGGAGATTACTTCCTTAAGAATTGATTTTCATATACATATAAACCCGGGGTATGAAAAGTTATAAATCAAACTTTCTCCGTTACGTTACGTTATGTTTATGTTTCCATGGTAACACTTTTCTTTAAGGAGTAAAGAGTAAGTCCAGTCGTGCGTTGGAGCTTACACACACAATTTTTTTACGACAGTTTCGTCGTTATGTTATAGCTCGGGCAAAATTTCCCATATTTTTTGTTAGTGGATTCTACGTTGTACCTACAGAAGACCGACTGGAAAATTCTCAAGGTTTGACCTTTACATTATTATGGTAGTCAATTATTTCTAACCAAATAAAAATCCTTCGAAATCTATTTAGTTATTCTATTTAGTGCTTAGTAGAGCGGAAAATGACAAACTAAAGAAAACTCAAAATACTAGAGTAGGTATGCTAGGTATATGAAATTCTGATCTTAAAATTACTGAGTGGCATTATTAAGTTGCAAATTAACGAAGCAGCTGACTTATTTGAGAGTCATTCGGAATTCTTGTTGTGGTAATAAAGTCCATTAATTATAATTTAAATACTCGATAAAGATCTAATACTAAATCATACGTTTATTTTAGAGACATCATAAAATCATTGCATTTATAAAAGCTAGAGCTGGTGGAATAAATCTGAAAATGTATTACATATTTTAGTAGGTACGTACAACCATTCGCTTCATATATTCGATATAGCTCGTTTGTCGAAATTGGAGAGGATGTGTTGCCACAGAAAATTAATAGTAGATAGAAAAGGCCTATGTCCAGCAGTGGAAAAATGCAAGGTGATTGATGGATGGATGGATGGACAGGGTGTTAGTTAACTATTACTGATCTTTCCTACAATGCTGACAGGTTAACTGATAAAACAATAGATGGAGCATCAAAACCGTATGCAGACTTCGTTCGAGACACTACCCGTCTAATAAGTTCGCCCACCTTATGAAAAAGATTAGCTCACCTAATTGCGTTTGTGGCACGATAGACGATTTGCCACACATATTATTTTATAGTGTCAGAAGAACGTGATCGAACGACGGTCACTGATAGCGAAATTTAATTGGAATAGACTTGACCACATCAGATTTGGCGAATTTGTGTAATTTGGTCACTGCTTGCCATCGGTGACCGTCTTCGGATGTCGAATATTTTAATATTTTCTTGTTTTGGTTATGATAAGGTTATTTTTTAATGTATTTAAAATAATGTTACGATGGGGTTGATATGTTCTATGGAATAAAAACCCCAAACAAAAAAGAGACTACTTTATGACTAGGTACTTACCTACTCAGACACTAAATAGATTCATCAACCCAACTTATAAACAATATTTTTTCCTGAAAATATGTACTCAGATACCTCATTTATCTTTGAATTTAAAAACGTAGATCTAGGCCCGCAGGTGATTACAAGCTTTTTTTTTAACTATATAGGCTAGCGCTTGGCTGCAATTAAAAAAAGTTTAGCCTAAAAGGTGGTATTATAGATCAACTTTTTTCCTTGTCATTGCATCACTGGTCCGATGACCTAAAGAAGGTGGCGGGAAGCGGGTGGATGAGGAAGGCAGAGGAACGTGTTTGGTGGCGCGCTCTCGAAAAGGCCTACGTCCAGCAGTGGATGCTTACAGGCTGATGAATAGATGGATGGATGGATGGATAGATGAATCACACTGTATTTTTGTGAAGACATCTTTGCCAGCTCTTGGAGCAAAATGGGTGCTGTGCTTATAGTTAACCTGGCTGAAAGCTCGCATGTCACGTTTCGTGTGACGTAAATGAGAAACTAGTTATAGTTCTGTTGTAAACGTTGGTGCTTACAATTAGGAAAATCGATCCCCCGAACGCGAACAAATAATGAAATGGAGCGTTTAATTTTATTGCTTCTACGTGCAAACATGCAGACGGTTCTGAAACGTCGCGACAGTCGTGTCTGTGTAATCGCAGATTCTGGACGCTAAAGCTTGGCTGTACGGTTAGTAATTATTAATATTTATAATTAATTATTATTATAAAATAATTTTAAAAAAAACAAATGGAACAGAGCGTTTAATTTTAATGTAGGTACATATCCAATCCATGCCATCTTCTTACTCCTCATCATATCTATCACTGGTGTGAGTAGGTAGGTATATTAATATTAAAAACGCAAATGTGTGTCTGTCTGTCTGTCTGTCTGTCTGTCTGTCTGTCTGTCTATACGGCCCATCTTTTCAACCGATAGAGATGAAATTTAGTACAGAGGTAGATTACATTCCGGGTACATGGCTACGTTTTATCTCGGAAAGTTAAGGAATTCCCCCGGGAATTAGAAAAAAATAATCCACGCGGCCAAATCACGGGCATCATCTAGTGTGAGAATAAAGAGTTCAGTGTGCGCAGGCCACTGTGAAAGTGTGCCCCCATCGATCGATATCGCCTCTAAACACGGGACGAGTTGACCTAATTAGTAAACTTTTAATGCTGACTGATTTGACCTTAACTAAAGTTTTTATAGTAGCCTCGAACACGCTTGCTAGATTAAAGCAATTTAGTTTACAAAACAAAAACGGAATACAAGTTGCAAGTAAAAGTTTAGTGTTTTATTCAGACACAGTACGCTCGTACTTACTTACTATGTATTATGTTTTTTTTCTTTACTGTAATATACTTAAGTAAATTAAAAATGCGACAGGCTACATTTATAATATATTTTCTGCGTTTCAACAAATTTATTGTTTTGTCATTAGATGCATAAGTATGTACACTGTTTTTGTAAAAGAATAAACAAATGCCGCGTATGATTTAATAAATAATTCATCTATAATTTTTTCCAGTTTTATTTATGAAAGAACCGATATTTACATTATTTTATTTATATTTTGCACGATGAATTAATATAGATAAGCATGCACCATAGAATAAATCTATGGCATGCACTAATTCTTATGCACCGGAAAGGGGGTAGTTTTTAAAATTAACATTTTGATTTAGGTGTAGATGCTTCAGTTCATCTCCACCAAAGCTTTTTTTTAGCTTATTAAAAAAGTTGCTTACATCATGAATCATGAGTCATGACTATATGGACCTTCGTAAAGTATTTACTGATTAAATATGTTACAAACCAAAGTCGTTTATGAAAACTGCAACACTTTTTGAATGCCTTTAACACTGTCGAAAAGGTTTATATATATTTCCAAATTGTATTTTCCACCTACCTTTACATAGTATCTATACATAAGCAACGGAGCATCACAAACTCCCAAACTGGGTTTTCCAGCTTTTAAATGCAAATCTTTGTTTTATTTACATAATTAAATGAAAAAGAATAATAATATACAATCATACATAATACACAAGCGCGTAACATTCTTCATCTCAGAGAGTCAGCTGTACAAAAATATACCCACATTTTGTTTCACGTGCACGTCGGCTCATCTTATTAAAAGCTAATTAACGAAGTTGCTGACGTCACGACAATAATGTTTAATAGGTACAATGGGTACACTGCTCCCCAGAATTTTTTTATATAATCGGTCGTTATTACGTTGGTACAGTGCATCTCAAAGTACGAACTCGGCACCCATGGATGTTAATATATTTTTACAATTATAATTCATTTATGCAATAATTAGATTTGGTTTAGTTTTAAATTGTATTTAGTTTAACCTCACTTCTTAGGCGTCCGACAGAACGTCTTGGAAAAGTCTTGGAAAATATTAGAGGATTTAATGATAAAACACCAACTACTACTGTATTTAACGAAAAAAAAAAAATTTGGAATTTCTAATCTTAACCCCAAATGTTTTTATCTTTATTATCATAAAATTTGTATCTGAGAGCTGAAAAGATCATCTGACACACCGATTCAAAAAAAAATTGTACCCTGACTTTGTCCGCTGTTGAGGAACGATCGATACGTTTGGAAGCCACTGGGCTGGTATTTAAAAAACGACTCTCGGCCCGCTCCGGTGCACAACAAACGTTGACTAGTTTAATATATTCATTTTGCTTTTATGTCTTTCGCGTGATTAGCTTTGATTGATTGCATCCAAATATTGACTTTTGATTTTAAAATTTAAATGTGGCCACGCTCTACGTTGAAGAAAAGTAAAAATCATTATGAGTGATGTAAATAAAAGCTAAACGTTTTACTTACTGGTTTTATGCTACAGTTTTTGATAAAAAATATTATTGTTTTTTATACAACTTTTGATGGTTTTTTTAATCTAAAGATATTTTTAACAAAAATTATAATTAATATTTAAAAATTGGCTTTATCATATTCTGACGAGAGGGATAAACCTACTCGATACAGTTTTTTACCAGAGCTTAAGTGGTCCACAACAGCTATATCCATACAAAAACCACGTCGATCCGTTGCGGCTTTATTTAGGACAAACGAACAGTCAAACACTTTTTCGCATTTATAATGTTAGTATGATTTATGTTGGTATGATTCTTTGTTTGATTTTATTTTTGTTCGATCTAAATATATTATTAAAAAAAGTGATCAGTTAAGCAATACACAAAATCCATTAATATAATATTATATCTTCTAGAAAATAATAACTTGTTACGTTGACTGTATTGGAAGATTGATAGTTGTGTTTACACTGGGAGATATTCAAGGGTCTCAGTCCAATTTGGAGTCGGTCCCTGTTTCCGGTCGATTGGTACCATGAAGGTGATGCACGCAGAGCTTGATGGATGAAGGTAGCGAACTCGAGACGGCCACAGGAATTCAAACAAGAAAAAACTGTGCATCCAAAAACATCTGTCATCGACTCTTCCAACTTTAATGCTGTGACATAAAGTTTAATTTAGTATGTCATGGTATTTTGGGGGGTGTATTTGTAAATTTGCGTGCGTAGAGTGTGGATGAGTCGGTGGTTATGTCACGATTTGTCATACGTCTATGTGTGGTTAACAACAACCTCAAGGTAACTACAGATTTGAGTTGGAGGTATTTTAAAAATTTCTTTGAAGATTTTACCAGGACTATCTGTTGATATGTCCTAATTAATTTTGAGATTGACATGTTTAATATTTTTTGACCTACTCACCATAATCGATTACAAGAGTATCATATTGGGTTAGATTTTTTTTCATTTTGAAGATGTTTTAGTATTCGGGAAATAACCGCGTAAAATATAAACTCAAACTCAAAGGTTTTTATTCTAATAAACTTTTACAAGTGCTTTTGAATCGTCGAGTAAAACTTCCACTGGTTCGGAAAGCTTTCTCTATCGAGTAGAACCAGCAAGAAATTCAGTGGTTGCTCTTTTGAAAAAAAAATAACAATTGTTCAATGTGTAGATCTAGATACCAATATAGATACATAAGTAACCGCAGTCCTAAGACTCCTAAGCATTGCTATTAGAGCGAGTCAAATTGATACGCTTTTATCTCATCTTAAACAGCTTTTTTTAGGAGTTTAAACTTACCTACTTTTAAATTTTATTAATCTACATAAGTATCCCGAAATTTATATAATATTATGTGGCTGTTGTTTTTGATTACCTGTTAAGATAAAATTCGATTGTTTCGCATAACCTATCAGTAGGCAAGTACCTACCTATTTAAAGTGATAACTGAAAGTAGTCGCGACGAACCAACTAGTGTACCTACTTCATTTTGACTTCATAATAGTAACTCTAGTGGCTACTTTCTAGTTCCATTAATAAGGCCTTTGAACTGCGATTCTAAAATATTTAAATCCAACCTGAACTCTGACTTGTCGGGAATTCTGGAACCTTGGCGAAATGTCAAGAGTCATATATTATTAAAGGCGACAAACTTAATAAATTAAACAGCTCCAGCCGACTAGCAACAACACGTAAGCAATCTAAAATATTTCGTTTATAAGTTTAACACCTTGCAGAAACTGTATGAACAAGATTTATGTTTTCATTCGAGTGCTCATATACGCCAACAATATAACTGTACAATATTATTGCGTCAAGCGTCCTTATCCACCTGTGTTGCTATATCATGACCTATTTGCGTCCATATTTTCTCTTATGAATTACCTAATGCAATGTATATATACTGAGAAATTATGGATAGGTATAGGTAAGTTTTTCAAAGCACTGTGTCAAACTAATAATTAAAAAATGCTTTTCTTGATACGGATAATTGTAAGTGTATGGAACCTTTAATTCCATATTTTCTAGGTTAGGTAAAGCATTTAGGGCAGAGGGCGTTGGCGTCTGTTCCGCCTGGAAGGCTATTTTCGCAGCACATTACGGAGGATGGATAATTTCCTGTGCAGCCATGATTTATACGCCGTTGTGTTCTGGCTACCAGCTAGCTGTGAACTCATTACACGCACCAGTTCTGAAGGCAATCAATTTATACCTGAAAAAGGAAAAATGTGTGAACTTCGAACTTTCGTGGTTCATTTATACTACTAGTAATTTATTCGTGGTTCATTTTTAGGGTTCCGTACCAAAATGGTAAAATGGAACCCTTATGGTGCGACTTTCTCCGTCTGTCTGTCCGTCTGTCCGTCCGTCACACTCGATTATTTCAGTAACTACCGAAGCTATCGACATTAAATTTGGAATAGTTGTGTATAGTAGTTATTTAGTATATATTTAAAAAATTGGAAATTATTTTTGTTCTTATTTAAAAAGGGGGGAAAATCGGAGGGTTGAAATTTAAAAGTGAGATAACTGTACTGTGTGGGGTATCATATGAAAGGGTTTACTTTGAACATTCTAAAACAGATTTTTAATTATTTTTAGTTATGATAGTTAAGGTAATTATTTATTAATAATGGTACGGAACCCTTCGTGCGCGAGTCCGAATCGCACTTGCCCGGTTTTATTTACTGAGTTGAGAGTGTAAGAAATAAGGTGAGGCCTTAGGTGAGTGTAGACTTATAAAACTGTACTACTCACGTGTGGACATATCACGGCGTTATACAGTAAGTTGATGGCAGGGTAGACACGGCATTTTTTTTGTGGAATTCTGCAAATAATTAAAATATTATAAGGTTAATACTCAGAACTTAATGATGGCGATATTTTATCACGTCTGCCATATAGCATATTCATGACGTCATGTAGCATATCAGGTATATAACATGCGTGAAAAACTAAGCCACGAATGATTTGAGGGATCTGAAAAACATATATCACGAAAACGTAGATCAATGCATTCGTAATAACTAGTAACTAGTTTATAAACTAGGTCCATGTTACGGAAATAAAGAATTTCAGTAAAGATTTCTAACAGACAATAATAGACGTGTTGTCTGCAAGAAAACGTCGCCATCGGCTGTCACAACATTGTCGCGACGTCGCTGTCAAAGTCAAACGGTGTTTTTACAACAAGTGGCCACTGTGACATTATGTCCAAAGCTATCTGCCGTAAGTGGTATACTTCCTGTATAGGGAAGTTGTCGTGACTATTTTTTACATACCAATGCGATAGCCGATAAAAGTCGATAAGATCTGTCGCGCGGCATAATGCTCAGTCAATATCGAACAACTAACTAGGTATTAGATAATTAGGTACCTACGTTGATTTTATTTCACGGTTAAAGCTATTATGTTTGAAATTCTAATAAAACACATATACCTTGCTCCTAAGTTAGGAGATGCGTACCGTACCCCCCAAATAGGTGACAGAAGTCAACCACTAGTCTATCTACGCTTAAACTTAGATACATAAGTAATATTTTAATTAAAAAGGTCGAAGATTAGAGTAAGAATGATTTCCCGGCTCGCCACGATTTATAATCTCTTATGTTCTGGCTACTGGTTACCCTACGTAGAGTCATTATAGGCCGTTAGTGAAGAATAGAGCTATCCATTTCATACCTTTGTATAAAGTTACCCGCATTTGTCTTTGTTGCGCGAGCGCTGCGATATCACAGCCCCATCGATCTTATAACACTGTATCGAAGTTTCTCTATTGCTATTATGAATTATTATCGATGTACGTACTAATATATGTGCTACTGTTTATTATATGCTAATATTATTGATGGTTATGTTAGTAAAATACACTAAGATTGGAATTGTTTAAATAGGTACATGATTTCGGTAGTTATAGAAAATACATGCCGCATTATTTGGGAATTGGAGTGGAAGATTTTTTGAATATTTTTTGCAGGCGGTTATAAAATAGAAATATTGTGTTCAAAATGTGTGACCTGATACAGAGAGCTTTACTACTTAGCAGGTACTTTGAACGAAAAACTAGTTGTCCTCTCTATAGAGACACTACAAGTGTCAATATGGCGGTCTGAGCAGAAAAGAACACAACCCCACTGAGATCTGTTTTACACACTGCTCAGTCATAGGCCTCGTGTTCAGATCGGTTTTGAATCGGATTCGAGTCTTGAGTTTATAGCGTCGAGAAATTTGCGCCTTCGTCCGCACACTTCTCTCGCATGCCTGCAAAGTGATGCCCTAGCTTAAACATCCTTCCCACGCCTCTTCTTCTTTTTCTTTCTTTCGTTTTGCCTGGTGGGAGGCTTCGGCGGTGGCTAGTTACCACCCTACCGGCAAAGATGTGCCGCCAAGCGATTAGGCGTTCCGGTACGATGCCGTGTAGAAAGCGAATATATATGTATGGGTTTAAATAACTGCCATGCAATAATAGGTTAGCCTGCTACCATCTTAGACTGCATCATCACTTACCATCAGGTGAGATCGCAATCAAGGGCTAATTTGTAGTGGATTAAAAAAACGCTTATCGATAACTTGTAGTTATAGTGGACGGCGCGTACGAGGATCTCATCGCTTAATCTCATAGCCAGAATGTATATACTGTCGGTTATTAACACACACGAACACACGGACACGGACACACTTCCTTTTGACCTTATCCCAGTATACCTGTCACCGTGAAATTGTAAAAACCGTTACATTGTTATCTAACGCTTTTTATCTCGTTAGATTGTAAACTGTCGAAAGATTGTGAACTGTAACAACTGCTTACAATTTAACGCATTATTTTTCTGTAGATTGATCTGTTAAGTATATTAACCCGATAGAACCTAATTATTAGCTATCACTACCTAATTATTTATGTCGGACCATAACCTACAAGAAAGAGACAAGAAAACGTAAATACAATGAATATTTCAATAATTGACACTCAGAACATTGAATTGTTCACAATCTGTCGACAGTTTACAATCTATCGAGATAAAAAGCGTTCGATTGCAATCTGACGGTTTTCACAATCTTACGGTGGCATGCATACCCAACAAACGCAGCACAACCCTGTAGATCAGGGATTCCCAAACTATTTTGGGCAAGAGATCCCCTTTCCAAAATAAACTGATACCTCAGACCCCCATAGCCAAATTACTTTAAAAATCCTATCTCTAGTTTATTTTCTATTGATACAAACTTACCAATTTAAAAACTTTGCGGTTGGTTAAGTGAATAAATTGGACATCACTTTCTCATCAAAATTTAACAAAATAAATAGACATAAAATTCACTAATTAATAATTATTATGAACACAAATTACGTAAAAAGACATTAGTAGGTAATTTTTTTTTAAACATTAATATAGAGGTCGATTTTTAGACCTCGTCAACCCCCAAAATAAGTTTTCGTTTATGTTGACTCCCTGGGAAACTGCCATCGACCCCGATATCGACCACTTTGGGAATCTCTGCTGTAGATGGTAAAGATGGAATTTGTTAACAATAGGCCAGTTTCCGTCCGCAGTGCCTAACTAGTAGGTATACAATTTTAAGTTAGCATTATAGTATTCCGAGGTCGGGCGCGTGCAGGCGAAATCACCATTATCAAACTGGCTTCGGGTGCATTCTCTCAGTTGCCTATCTGTGCCGCTAACTTGAAGTTTGTTTTGAGACCATAGATTATATTACTTGCGATCGCCCGCGGTTACGTTTTTCGTAGTGTGTAAATAGACCGGTAGAATGGAGTAATTTTTTTTTATCACAGGTTTTTGCTTCTGGTCTGAGATCCCAAGTAAGATCGACCTTCATTCATCTGCTTACCAGATGAAAGTTATATTTTATCGAAAAAAAAATGTTTTTGAACGTATACCAACAGGGTTGCCATAAAAAATATGGTCATATGAGGCTATGATACAGAAAAAAAATTATTAACACATGTTTTGTATGCTAATTTAACACATCTTTATTATCAAACAATAAATATATAGAAAAAAAAAGAAATTTAAAAATATTTTAATAATTAAACATAGCAGATGAGTGAAAGTCGATCTTACTTGGGATCCTCTACTATACGTTGTAATTCACCTGATAAAAATAATGTGTTAAGTCAGAATGATACATTGTGATATGTGACGAATTATAAAAAGTAGCAATGTGCAATTTTTTTTATCCACTACAAGTTATCCCTTGCGATCTCACCTGATTGGTCAATGTGGCCATAGAGATTACGACTAGCAATCTGCGCGGTAGATATTATAGTGTACAAGAGTGTGCGCAAACAATAAACATATAGATGCATTATCCATACCCTTTTCCTGTTCCTGGAGTTCCTGGTGGGAAGCTTCGGCCGTGGCTAGTTACCACCCTACCGGCAAAGACGTGCCGCCAAGCTATTTAGCGTTCCGGTACGATGCCGTGTAGAAACCGAAGGGGTATGGGTTTAATATAACTGCCATGCCCCTAACAGGTTAGCCCGCTACCATCTTACACTGCATCATCACTTACCATCAGGTGAGATCGTAGTCAAGGGCTAGCTTGTAGTGGCTAAAAAAAACCCTCAACAATACTCCCAAAGTTTGATGAGACGGCAATTTAAAATGGCCGGAGAAATACCAGGCACAGGAACGACGGCTTTAGGTGCTCTCCGAGACGCAAGGATGATACCCCGCCAACTGCCTAACTCCGGGCTAGTACTGAGAATTTCTTGACAGATAGACCTTACTATTCACGAATCGAACCCTATACCTCGCCATAAGCAGTCGCTCAAGCTAACCGGTAATGAGGTAGAAATAGCAAAATGGAAATACTCAATTTTTTAATTGACAGTCGAAATAGAACCCGGAACTTTGCATGTTTTACGCGTAGGTACAAGTGCCTACTGCGATAAATAGATCGTCAATATCGGCGACGTGGCATTGATCATTTCAAATCATACTTCGAAGTGACGATTGCCACGATATGTCAGCGTGTGGCAATATTGATTAGAATGTCTGCCACAGACTAAATAAATAATGCGAGTATGTCAACTCAGTTGTAACGTTTGATTTATTATAATAATATGATCGCTGATAACAGTATTACAAAATCAAATCTCGCCACATTACATTTTAATTCAATACGTCATATTGTTTATTGATACTGGTGCAGTTTAATTTATACAAAGAAAATTTTCATCATCACCATTTCAAGGCCTAGAAACCTAATAATCATTTTAAATTATGAATACTGAATAGGTAATTTAAAATAATCTTATGAGATATTTTGACCATTACGAAGCCCCATTCCAGGGGCTAAGCTTAATATTTTTTTCGAAACACACTTTCACGTTCAGGAGGAACTCCCTAAAAAAATATTTAGAAGAATCTGAATTTACATCGTTAAGGTTCTATATTTTATTTACACGTCTGTATAAGAGGGATGATGCCTATGCCAAAAATAAAGTATTTATTACTGATTATTAAATAAAGGGTCTTTCAAAAGACCTAAAATTCACATTCTCTACTAGTTGTTAGTTAGATAACCATTTTAAACTATAGATTTAACTAAAAAGGTGTGTTAAAATGTTATGACGTCACAACTATGCATTTTATACATAATAGAAACGCGTTTTAAGTTGGATAAATAGTTGTTGATTTGAGTTCTTATCATCCCTATTGCGGTAACAACATCGGCTGTAAATAGTTTCTTTGTTATCAAAATAAAATGAATCTGACATACGGACAAACGGAATGAATGAAACCTTGATTTTAGCCCCTTAAAATCATGCTCTGTCCTCTTCCATTAAGAGTAGTGTGAAAAGGAGGACACTTTGGTCAGGATTGTCAATTATGTTAAGTTTTGTGTACCGCAGAAGTGACACTATTAACGCCTTCGGTCAGATGGACAATGATAAGTAATTTAAATATACTGAATTAACAAATTAGACTGTAACATGATATGACTTATTATAAAAACGTATGGCGTCCATATTTTTTTTTCTTAATTAGACTGTGGTTTCATCTGATTGAATTGCTAAATTAGACCAGTTTGCGCTGCCTTCTTAAGAAAGTGATCTAACGTATATATATAATTAGATTCTATCAATTTAGATAATATAATCTGTGCAGATAACTACTCACGTGTATTAAGTTGAAACTGGATAAGTTACTTAAGTTACGTTAGGGACCTACCTTATACATGACCACGCGTTTAGCTTAGTGTTTCAATAACAGCAATATTATTTTAATTTACATAACTACCTTAACATTAAGTATATATTTTAATATAAGTATTATATATTTTTGTGTATATCTTGCTATGTATTTTTACTTAAATACTTTATTCAAGCCATTTATTAAATTGCATAATATTATTATCAATTATCATACCTACTTCACTATATTA
Organism: Erebia aethiops; assembly: GCA_923060345.2. Classification (NCBI taxonomy): domain Eukaryota; kingdom Metazoa; phylum Arthropoda; class Insecta; order Lepidoptera; family Nymphalidae; genus Erebia; species Erebia aethiops. Next base: position 19,596,502 of record OV281081.1, on the reverse strand, counting down.
CCGACTACCTAATTTATATGTTTCTTCTTTCCCCAACTTTTCTCTTTATACGCACTGTTATTTCAACCCTGTCCCCACTAACAAAGGTAGGTAGGTAGGTAGGTATTAAGTTGGCCATTGTGTATTGTAATTGTATGTGCAATAAAGAATTTAAAAAAAAAAGTGTGCTTTAAGAAAAGAAAATTACGAATATACTCACATATTGTGTAAAAAAAAAACATTGATACTTTTCAGTTTCTAACCGACTTCCAAAGAAGGAGGAGGTTCTCAATTCGGCACGTATGTTTTTTTTTCTTAAAACTGCTAAAACTTTAAACCGAAAGACTAGCGTTAGCGTTAAGCAGTAAGAACCTATAGTACGCGTGCGAGTTGAATGCAAATGTATGGTGACACATATATTTACTCTGCATTCAACTCGCGCGCGTATATGCGCCAGGCATATCCATCATATTGTGTATCCTTCGTGATCCGCTTACCCTAGAATCTAGATGAATATAAATAGACAGATAGATTTCTGATAGATTCATCAGCAGATTCACATGTAAAAATGTGTAGAAAATAGAAATTAAATTGTACTCAAGATTACTGAATAATTAATAATATATAATTAAATAAATTTGTTCTCAAAATTGGCTCATTAAAATAAAATAAATAAATATACACCCCAAAAACATTACCCTTCGGGTGCAGGATAATAATCAACCTAAAGGCACATTCTAGACGATAATTAAGTTAAGTTAGATTTTAAGTACTTTTATTTTTAAATGTTTACTATGTGTTGGTTCAACAAATAAATCATATTCTATTCTATTCTAAAGGCCATAGAATGTGTAGACGCAAACCTAGAGCTTTATTTTGCTTACTTATTCCTATACTACAGTGCCTAATTATATCTATAAAGTATCTAGATAATTTAGAGGCAATGGATAGTAGAAAGGTCGAAATAATGGAGGCTATGTAAAAGAGTGAAGGAGGCATGCCTATCGCCATGTTCATAAACCTTTCACTATGCCCACCAGGCTTCTACGGCATCTTACACGCGTCAACTATTTTATTAATAGGTGCGACAGTTTACGGGACCTCCACATACATTAATAAATTACGTTTAACTGGAATAGCTATTTGATAGCCATTACAAGTGGACCAACTTGCTACATATTTATTACCATTTACCAGATATTCCCAACTATGCGTATATTAGTGAAAGGTGCGTGTGACTTTTAACTTTATTTATCTTTCTATTGTTTTTTTATATTTGTTAGTACTTGCTTCTTCTAGAAGGGATGGGTGAGTATTGGTTGGGTAAATCCGTTGTATACCTATAGGTTTAATGGCCCAGACTTGTGGTAATTATCAAGCCACATGGACTTTGGAGATTTTCTTGCCTGTTAATTCTCGAACTAATGGTAAAGTCGGGCAGACGGATCAAATCTATACTAATATTATAAATGCGAATGTCTGTATGGATGGATGGATGTATGGATGGATGTTTATTAAACTTTATCACGCTAGAACGGCTGACCGCATTTGGATGAAATTTGGCACAGAGCTAAATTATAGTCTGGAATAACACATAACTAGGCATAGGCTACTTTTTATCCCGGAAAATTCAAGAGTTCCCGCGGGAACCAAAAGACCTCAATCCACGCGGACGAAGGCGCGGGCATCAGCTAGTAAGTTTATAAAGTTCTTCATATTTTTGACACCAATCTGTAAAAAGTAAAGGTAAGTTGTAAATTGCATGGATTCACGCCGATCTCTAACTATTTCCTTGCATCTCGGTAATATAGGTAATTACCCACAAATAAGTTAGAAATGGCCTAAATATATTAAAATTTGTTTAGAAGTAGAGGTAAGTCAGTTGTATGGACCCACATCGAACAACTGTTACATTTCAAACGCGTGCTGCCACTCGGTCTCTGCGCGTACTCGTATTTTTCCCCGATACCGTAATGCGCAAGTCACGAGCGGTTATGTAAGCGGGCTGCCGGCCGGCGCTGTCATTATAGGCATTATTACTGGAACACTCGGTCTCTCGCCCGGCCATTGTCAAGATTGTGGGGTCAGAGAGACCCGGCCCGACGTTAACCAGCCACGTAATTTTCCTATTCCTATTACCATGCTATAACTATCCTATAACCCTATAAATCGCAAAACAATTTACCTCATTCCTCGATGAAACGCCAGGCTCGGATCACGTTTAATGGCAGACGTCGTGAGCGCACGGTTATTAATTATTGAAATGATTACCGCGACTCATATTCAGCTCATGTCGTGAATTGCTTTTGCTGCTGTAGGTAGTAGGTACGTCAGATGCCTATTGTCATAATTCAAATATGCCACCAGTTGGATTGCCTAGCCTTAGCTTATTTATGTTATGGTAATCATTACCATTCGTTATAAAAACTGTTTGCATCAAGTCAACATTGAAGATTATTTCGAGAAACTAAAAACTAAACCCAAAACCTAACCTTTTTTTGTAGAACGTTCGTAAGTGTACCATTTTATATTGGGATACTCTAGAGTCTAGCACTTTCAGTATAAAACCAAATCTATGAACTGGTACACCCATTATATTAAAGTTTAAAATCAAACCACACAAAGTCATACTGTCGTAACGCATACCAATGCTCGAGTTGAAATGAAAACGGATAGGCAGATTCGCCGAGTATCAAATTGATATTAACAATTACTTAGTCCATTCCGTACCGAACTGTCGAAGCAAATCTAGTGGAAATTTTCTAGGCTGTGCGGCCTGTGCGTCGAGCGCCGCCGGCATAGCAAAGAGTCGGTGTTTTTTGATCAAGAGAATCACAAGTGTAGCGTGACATATTCGAAGTACCACTGCGGTCGCGGCCTCTGTGAGATATTTTTCGGATCCATGAACTCTCTGAGCCACGCCGAACTTTTTGGTTACGTAAAAAACGTTCGATTGTCTATTTGTGAATTGATCGGATTGTTTTTTTTGGAAGTAGATAGGTGTTGTACATTCTTGTAGTATTAGGTAGAGTGGTTAAATAGAATATGTCGTAGCAGATACTAGGAGTTATTTTAATAAGCTTAGCCAAGTTGTAGAAAATGTAAAACTTTTGTTTGTTTACATTTATTGAGCGAATAGAACGCGGGAGCTTTGAAAGTTTTGCCCAATGTCCTACGTGACCCGTTTGTTCTAGGGAGAGAAGCGACGCGACGCGATGCGACGCCATGGAAAATGACAGACATATAGATCTAAATATTTGGCTAAGTAAAATCGAAACGATACTTATTCAAGTAGTAGCTAGGCATTCATTTGATGATCCTTACAAGAAAAGCCTGTAACCAAGATATAAAAGCACAGAAGAACAATAATGAAAGTATAAGAAAATAATTATAGGTACTCTAGTTAACAATGAGCCTAGCTATGAAAGTTTGCAACACAATTTTGTACCAGGTAAATAAATATGTATGTGCGTACTTAGTAGATATAAACAGTAGCTCGTGTAGAAGACTTTAGTTCTTACCGACAGTTAGATTAAATGTCATGCGGTGGTTAATTTTACGGGTCCATGAACTCTTTGAGGTAATCCGAAAGTTACTCTTAAAATAGAAATAATTTTGACTGACAATTTGTGTATCTTTTGTTGCTTTTTATATCTGGCTTATGCGTGATACATATCCACCACCACTACAGCCTATTAACGTCCCACTGCTGGGCACAGGCCTCCACTCTCATAGGAGAGAGGGAATTAAAGCTTAGACCCACCACGCTGCTCCAACGCGGGTTGGCGGGCTTACATATCACCAACATGCAATACGAGTGTAGTCTATAGTACCTACCATATAGGTTAACTGTTAAGTATCACAGATAAATCCAATGCAGGAGCTTACGAAGTCTCGAAAGCTCTGTTTACTTTCTCTTCTCTCTCTTTCAGATATAGTATAGACTATGTTATAGACTTTCCAAATCACACTAATAGGTATGTGACGATAGTGTTTTTAAATACTTACGTAAAAAGTTACGATCAGTACTCAGTATGGTAGTAATTAGTATGCTTAAATGTGCAAAAAAGTACCTATGTTCGACATTAAAAAAAAGTACAGATTAGCCACTCGAAATATATTATTTCGATTGATATTGTTCGTTTTAATTTATTCCATAGATAAAATATGTAAATTAATAAATATACATAGGTACCTACGTTTGACTTGAATATAATCATGGCATAATAATCGTGTGGGTTCCGACCAAGAAGACAAGGGAAAGTGTGTGATATGGATTTCTAATATCGCTATCTTATATTAACCGGTATGATCTTTATAAACAAAATTGTTCGCAAACCATTCGGCATGTTTCAAAACAAAGTACTTCGTAACATCGTGAATGCACCGTGGTACATTAGAAATGACGTAATTCATCGGGACCTGAAAATTGAATACGTCGACAAAGTCATCACCAAATTTGCAGAAGTCCATGATCATCGGCTTCACCATCACGTTAACGTTGAGGCAATCCAGTTGCTCGACGTTACACAATTAGTGAGAAGACTAAAAAGGACAAAACCCTTTGAGTTAGTGTATAGTGACTAGTGATAGTGTAGTGAAGTGCTGCCTAAAAGAACACATGAACAAAGTGTCTATTCGCAATAAGAAAGACTAAGATACGTCATTGGACAATTTCTTAGTATATAAGTTAATTATAAGCTTAGGTTAAAGAAAAAATACTTATTAGTCAAATAGTCTGGCTAGATTGTATTTATATTGAGCACCTTTCATTGGTACTCAATAATAAAATAAAAAAAACCATTCGGCACCGAAGCACACGTTGCTTTTTGCCCATAAGGCTCATCGTGAAAGTTTTGAATATGTTGAAAATGTACGGAAAATTTGGATGAAGCTTTCAATTCAGTATCTTTAGTACTAGTTTCATCAAATACTATAAAGGTTTTATAACTTTCGATGCAATCAAAATGAATAAGCATAATGTTCTTCATTTTCATTTCACATATTTTTCTATAGAAGCGATATCTGTGCACTTTCAGAGGATCACACCATCGAATTTCTACAAATATAACTCCAAAAATCTAAATTCTATTACTAGTATAGTAAGATGCCATGAATCCTATTATTAAAAGGAAACTCTGTTATAAATAAACTTTAATTTAGCAATTCACACAAACAGCCGTAACCCATTACAGAGTACTTACCCTAGACCAGTATCCCACTCTCGACTACGCAGAGCTATAGAGTACAAAATCACAGAGTACGTATACTCGTGTGACAAAATTAAGGCCTCTTTGAGACTGAGCCTAACAGTATATTACTAAGAATGTACTACTCACTTGCCAAAGTAGGTACTCATGAAATCATATTTTGATGTAGATCCATAACAATATTATAATTGTTATAATTGCGAAAGTGTGTTTGTCGGTCGGCTACGCTTTAACGTCCCATCTTTTCAACCGATAACATTTTATCCCGGGAAATAAAGGAGTTTCCGCGGGGATTAAAAAAACTGAATTCACGTGGACGAAGTCGCGGGCGTCAATTAGTATGAAATAATGCATAGCGTGAGCTTCTATATTATTTTATGCGATCAGCTTTGATTGGTGTTAATCTTATTGAATAGTTCATAATAAAGTGACGGTATTTATATATTAAGAAGTTAAGCTTTTAAAAACTATGCAGCTAGGACTATTCTATAAAATTGATATGTAGGTAGGTATATGATTAATCTAATCGGGTTGTGTGTAGTGTTGACATTTATAAATAGAAATTTAATTTTGCTTTTAACTTCTATTTAAGTCTTTTTAATAGCTTTCTTAGAAATGAAGTTGCATGTTCATATTTAGACCCCTATAAATAACTTTGTGCTTTAGCTGAATTGATATTTAAGCTTATTATAATTTCATTGCGTGCCTGTCTTTCCATTTATTTTAGTCTATATACTATACTAGAACTATTTGGTTCAAATTTAGAACTCTATAAATATCTTGTATTTGCTAGCCTCACGGAATAGATAAAGGCTAGCCTGGCCATCTACCTACCTATTCTTAACCCAGATCGCTTGTTATCTTTGTCAGTACCTATTGCATGATTTTAGAAACAAAATAACTTTGTGCATTTTCTCGCATGTAGGATCCGATGAAACTATATCGTCTACATCCCAACGTAATATTTGATATGAAATCTCATACTAATCTGTTCTTTGGCCAACGACAAAGACCAAATGCGAGCTAGCTCCTAGCTTTTTTCTTCGAGGTTGCATGTTCAGGTTTCTGTATTTGATTGATAGCCTACATTTTCGATTCATGTTTTTCGACTTTACTTAAAACTGTCAGAGTGGAAGTACTCTGTTACGTCGAAGTTAGCGTTGCAGACAGAAAGACAGACATACCGACAGACAGACAAACACACTATCGCATTTATAATATTAGTATGATTTTTTTACAATCATTAGTTGAGGTTCACACACAACAGTTTAGATTCTAGAATACCTATAATCAATTCAATGTTCCCAAAACCCCTAAAGAAACAGAAAAATGCTACTTCCTTCTTACTCGGAAAGGAAAGAAGGATTGGGCATTGACAAGGTTTCGAACAATGAAATTTATTAAAATGCAATAACAATAAAATTCGTGTCCGGACATTAGTGATGTTAAGTTATTCTCCAAACGCCACTTAATGAGAAGTGATGAGTTCGTAAGAAAATAAAAATACAATGCAACCACCCCGGGTACGAGCCAACGAAGCGCATTCTATATGCAGGGCGCGTGCACTTAAAATTACATGTCTTGTATGCAAAGAAATGCCACGGTGTTTTTACAACTCGGAGGAAATTGTTAGAACATCTATACTAATATTATAAATGCGAAAGTTTGGATGGATGGATGGATGTATGGATGGACTAGCTGATGCCTGTGACTTCCGCGCGAATTGAGGTATTTTGTTTCCCACCAAAACACCTCCAAACTTTCACATTTATAATTTTATGGATGGATGGAAAGATGGATGTTTGTTACTCAGTCACGCCAGAACGGCTGAACGGATCTGCATGAAATATGGCACATATTATATTCCAGATTATAGTCTGGAATAGCACATATTATACTACTTTTTATCCCGGACAATTAAGGAGTTCCCGTGGTAACCAAAAAGCCTTAATCCACACAGACAAAGTCGCAGGCATCAGCTAGTAATAACCTAGGTACAGTTGTGTCAAGTCTCTCTCTTCCAAATTCGAATACGTTTTAATTTAGAGCAGTTGTATTTGGTTGGCGAACTTATTGGATCCACAGCTTTAGAAATTTGCTTCAGCGAGCCAATTCGCACAGATCGTCATCGATGCCCGCTGCTTTTAATTCGACAATTCACCTTTAACTACCGGCACGTGTAATCGCGTATCTATAAACATAGTATAGGAAGTTTATAGCCGCGATACGGAGCTATAATGCTATAAATCACGGCGAGACACCCACGACGAATCAACTCAACTATTCGGCGTAATCCGACTCGGCTTAACGGCTCCTGTCGCTTTCGAACGCTATTGACGTGTACTCCAGATCATAAAATCGAATGTTGTTTCTTGCATAATGCTAATAGGTAGGGGAGTGACCAGTAGGTTGGATGCTTGCACAAATACAGACGAGCAATCACTTACTTCACATTTCAACTACGACTCTTGAACGATTTTAAATCCATTTAACTATTAAGTCATCTCTCTCTTCGGTCGTTCCTTCATTGCTGAAGATCGTGGTCCTGACTAGATCCTAACCTCGAACGGATTATTTGTTTCCATTGGCTTCTGTTGGTAGCTATTCTCACTATAGTATGAAATTTCGACGCGTTAGACTCCCTCAGTTGGTCAGACAACCTAATCGTCATGTTTGGTATTAAGTCATGCTTGGTACTATTTGGGATTAACATGTTTTACTAATTCGTTGGGTAGAACAATAAAAAAAAGATTTGAAAAATCTTTTTCTTTGGTAGCTGGTATAGCTTTGAATTAAGTAAGTAGATTTGTAAGGCGACCGGTTTGCCTTATGTTAAGCTTTTTAATACAGTTAACATGGCACAACCAATGATATTTTAGATGTCTAGGTATTTGAATAAGTTCATTATTAATCAAACATCTTAATAAGAACATAATTGATGCATAATTTAATACTAATTATCAACCTAATTACGTAGATTACGATTAGATTAGATTTCTACAGGCTATAACTATAAATCTTTTAATAACATGAAATTTCAATTTGACTTCTTGCAGAGATTTTTTACATCCAACAAGTAAAAAATCTATTCCAATAGTTTGTAGCTTAATTAAAATCGTAGAACGCCGTGTTGGGTATTGACAGAGCCTAATTAAAAAGTTCTCCACGGTGCGGATTCCATAGGCTGAATTTAGAGTAGCAAAATTGAACCCGGATATTAAGTGGGGCTCACCACTCATGTTCGGATCGATCGAACGTCCTTCCGTTCGACATCAAGAGTTGTTGGATTTTCCCACACAAGTGCGATATTCCGGTTGGACTTGGAGTAGCGTGTAATATACGTTTTAAGCTTTCAAATGATAACTATTGGCTTAGACAATTTGGGTCTCTGTCTCTGTTGTGGTTCTAGTACTTTGAGACCTTCGAGGTAGATCGTAGTCAATAAAATAAACTACCGCACTAGTCGTATCAATAAAAAAGTCACTAGTTATTATTCCTTCAATACCATATAACACGCCCGGTAGCCAACCATGATAATAAGAATCGTAATATAAATGTATTATAATCCAATCAGGACCGACGTGAGCTGACCGCCCGTGCTCACCATCACACCATTACCATTCTGGACGCGACCCGAGACCTCGTAAAGTATTTTTAGGACAACACTTATAAGAATTAGAAGGACACTTTGTATTGATGGGTTACATAAATGTAAATGTTTGTTGGCTCCATGTGTGGTAATAATAATAGGTTTCGATTTTATACCTAAGCGTATCTTAAAGCTTAAGGTGCAACGCACACCGACATAGCAAAGTAACGTCTTTCCTAATAGCAACATTCAGATTTAAGCTAATTAGGTACATTCTTATAACGATGCCGCGGTGGCCTGTTTCTTCCTTGTTTTATATCAATTTCAACCGTATGTTTAAAGTACGTAAAGCTGAGTTTAAGATATTATGAAAAAACGCAACTCCAGTGATATCAGACTTTACTCTGTCTTTATGTTGATGAGATGTCTTGGACGACTACGTCAGTAAGACGTATGATATAACTCCATGTAGATGACTTATACGTGATTTCATAGAAAACAAAACATAATTCACAATCAGCGTTTATAAACATTGGCCAGAGGTTGCCAATCGCGTGGCCAATATGTTGGAACCTGTAGCGGTCGTCAAACCTGTACCTACTACCTAGTAGCTTAAGCTAACGTGAAAAGTGTTTCCAAGTTGTTGCACGACGTTGACATTTGTCTACTACCTGTGACTCTGCCTAGTACCTTTGCTAGGTACAAAGATTGTTTAAATTTTATTATTGCAGCTGTTTACACGACTAATAGATATTCCTATATTATGCTTAATTATTTAGATATCTATGCAGGTAGGTATAGGTAATATGATCATTAGAGCAAATCATTGAAATCGGTTCTTTCTGAGAGTTATCATTAATCTCCACATCTAGGAATATACTCCCAGGTTGGAAATTTTTGCGAATACAAAAAGATGTTCAAGGTATGCAAACCCTAAAAGCTTCTTTACGCCAAAGTATATAGCGTAGCATGTCTTTAATTTTGTATCCAATAGCATTTCACGTTAGAGAACGTCGTACTGAAGAATTGAAATATTACATTTAATCTTAATATGACAGTTTGCCGAAGATTAGTTTGCATTTTAAATGATTCAAGGATGCGACCTTATGCATGCCTTAATGTCGCCTGGTGTGAAACAGCCTTTACTCTATACAATTATTTATTTACCACCATCACGTTACTATTATTTTACTATTATTGTTAAATTAAACAAATACTGGTAACGTTCAAAAAGTTGCCCAGTTTGAATAAATAATTAATTTCGACTTTGACTTTTACCTAGTACCTATACCTATTTAAAAAAAAATCTTTAAGAATTTTTCGCGATTAAGTCTGCGTGAGTAAATTTTTTTTTACGTGATCCCTAACAAATCGAATCCCAAACATTCAGGAATATATTTTGTTTTTACTTACAGTGGATATCTAATTTTACTTTGAAATGCAGTCATATTTGTTTAAATTTACATTTTACATACATCTATGTCAACTGTTATAAAATCAAACCTTAGCGTGATTTAGTGCAGTTTCGACTGTTCCGTGCATATGTTATTTTGTTTTCTAATAAAAGTATTGAATTATAAGGACTTGGACAGACAGAAAGGGAGCGAGCGAGTGAGCGACTGCAACTACATTCTAGGTCACATCAAGGAGAGGCGTACCTACATATGCCGGCTCTAAACCTACAGTTTCATTAATATAGCGCAAAAGTGACGGCACGACTGCGTCGTCACGACACCTATGTAACTCTAGTTTTCTTGAGTTTTCTCTAGCTGACTTAAAAAGGCAGAAAAACAGAAAAAATTGCAAATCGCAGAAGAGACATGCCTAAGTTACGCCCCTTTTCCAGGCGTTTTAGACGTTCTCTAGTTACCTTTTCACTTGTACCAGTATTTTACAACTAATGCGCCACGCATGTACCTAATGCATCTTGCGCGTTTCAGCGAGAAACTACTCGTTTACCTTTTCGAGTGTACGTGAGCATAACATTGTAAATGCCTTCATACCACCCTGTTTTACAACTTCTATGCGCTGGGTTGAACAGGATTCCGCCGCGCGTTCAGTGTATTCTAGCCTTTATACTTAAAATAGCATAATTAAATTAACTTTGTAACTTTCTTTAATATGTCTGCGCTAAGGGGCTATAAATTGAAGGATTTTATCACCATCTTTATTTACTTCAGAGTCTGAATATACTGCAATAAAATCTGTAATTTATTTACATAGGTACTTACATTTTACAATGCTAGAAAATTAAAGCTCAAATTTTGATTTTTAAAATTTGTTTGAGCCTAAAGTTTGCATATGTTGTCTCTAGGTTTCTGATTCTCTGTCACTCGGATATATTGATATTTTAAGCTAAATTTGATGATTATAATATCAGAACATGATTATATTATAAAATACATATGTGACGGGTTCGCTAATAGAGCTAATAGCTAATAGTTATACATGATCGCTTTACTCCAGCAAAATATTATTCAAATTCAACGTTATTAATGTTAAACATACAAAAGTGTAGACGCACATTATGTCCACAAGAAATATTAATATATAGAGCTAGCGCAAACGACCGCTTTTGGTCTGCCACCGATTTAAATCCGACAACAGCCGAATAAGATATTAAGCAGTGGTGCTCGATTTTACCCCTACTCAATTCGTCTACATACAAATTAGATCGAATTGGTTACCCTGATGACTGTAGTATTTTAAAGGAGGGATCTAAATTAAATATTTAGTAAAATATTCTGCGTTATTTTACCGCTGAGTTTAATCGAATTAATTAAAGCTTCGGTAAAACTAAGGCGAATCCCGCGCGGGATGCGGGACGGAAATCGCTCGCGCCGATTGTATCAACACTCGTATGAACGTGTTCATATAGGCACGTGTAGTCGCGCCAAATTTGCCTCAGTTTGACCGAAGCTTTAATCGGTAGTCTGAGTGCGGTAAAATGAAGCGCGAAAAGCAAAAAAGAATTATAGCTTCAACACCGATGTCGCTTCTTACATAATTCCCACGCCGTAGATGACTAAATTATAATAAATTATGGATAATAATATTATGTAGGTAGGTATATACACACGCACAGCTACATCTAAAGCAACAGCTAATGCTCATGTATTTACCTATTTATTTAAATTTTCAATCGTTAGCAACGTAATCCTGCTATCATACTAAATGTTAAATGCGAAAGTGTGTTTGTTTGTTGGTTTCTCCTTCAATCACGTCGCAACAAAGCAACCGATGGACGTGTTTTTTTGTATGAGTATAGTTGAGTACCTACCTGAATAGCGACGGCTACTTTTTATCCCGGAAAATTAAAGAATTTCCGTGGGAATTACAAAAACTCACGCGGACAAAATCGCAGGTAATATTTTGATGTCTTTTATGATATGTATTTTCAAGTATACGAATACGTTAGGAATTAGGATATCTATCAAACAATGGGTGCTATAGGTGTTCATATTTTAATGGAAGGAAAATGTCTTGCTCAAGATAGTACCTATAGTATGTCAGTAGCTAAAGTATCTGTTTTATTCTCGTAAGTATTGCTATTACTCGAGACCAGGTTGAGTAGTGCTAAAAATTTTGTTAGTTCTTTGAGCCCAGCCTAGGAAGTTAAGTATAAAAGTGAATCAATTTTAAATAAGTACACGCCACGCCAGATTGTCTTAGTAGGCACCTAAAATGCTCGAAGTCGATACGACGATCAATAAATTAAAATTAATTCGGTGTGCGAACGGCGAGATCCGATACGCGATACTGACGCCTACATTTATCATTCGCTAACACGTCGGACATTTCACAGGGGACGCGTGTCGGCCGACTGTGGTGTTTACAACCCACGACATAAGGGCGACGAATTCTTACCAGTGCGTAGATGATCGAGCACGTAATGATCCGCTGCAGGAACAAAGGATAACACTTCTAAATACAATAACTGGAAGGGATAACTTGGCATGCGTGCTGACCGTTAAGCTGGCTACACACGCTCCAGCACGCACTCTGCATTTCGTATGCGTACTTCGCAAACACACCGCCGCAGACTGACCGACGACGATGGCCTTGAGGCCCACTGGGAAGTTTCTCACGATCACGACGCAAATCCTGCTTTTGACATTCGCTTTAAATTATGTGAAATTAGGCGTGTTTGCAGAATAAGAACATGCGGCTCGAGTTACATAAGTTCGCTTCTATGGGAAGCCTTAAAGCAATAACCCACTGACCGATGATTCAGCCTCTACATTAAGATCTTTGATAAAATGTTTAGCACCTACTTAAGCGGATCACAGTTTTTTTTATTAGATCGACTGTATTTTTATCACTAGGTACCTACTGGTAAATTCCTGTTATTAGCATTATAAAGTTTGTTAAAGCTACTCTGAAAGTTAGTCTTGGCTAATCAATTATTATTAATTTATTTTGAATCGATAATATCGGCGCTGTTTCTTGGTTTGATACGATCTTTTTGATTTTATAAACGGCCGTGAAGCATACATAGGAAATAAGACGTGATTTCAACGAACATCCTGTAATGTACATTTGGAATGTAGATGCAAGCGTGTATAATGTTAAACGCTTACGCTTACGAGGTAATAAGCAGAATGGGGCAAATTTCGCCGTGAGCGAAGGAATATGAAAGGAGGGAGCCGGCGGTGTAACCACGCCTCAAAATTTTTGTGTGATGGTAATAATCGGGGTCGAACAGAATCAATGTGATTTTCACAAACATATTATTAGTGTATGTACCCATATTTATAAGAAATTTTACCTCTACCGATGTATAACAATAACAAGGATATATTAGACTGACGAAAATGACAGATTTTGTATAAATCATTATGTAGCAAAAGGTAGTGAAAACAATCTCGCATTTGATCTATGGCATGATCTTACTTACAAATTAAAAATTCGAAAAACTTACAAGGAAATATTATAATAGAGATAGGTCATAAGTACGGATAAACAAATCATTAGGGCGGATAAACAAATTTCTCAAAAGCCAGCAACTGCATTTACGGTTCCCCTGGTGCTTCAAATGTTCATGGGCGGCGGTAATCACTTACCATCAGGTGACCCGCCAGCTCGTTTGCACTCTATATACATAGGTATATTCAACACATAGGTTACATTTTATCCCGGAACCTCAATCCACGCGGACGAAGTCGCGGGTATATTTATATAGGTATATAAAAAAAAGTACAAGACATTGGGTCATAAGTAGACCAGCCATCCTCTAGAAACTCTTTTTTTACTTAAGAAGGAGTCCTTACTTAAGTTAAGCTAGGAATACTATTAATAATTAGTAGGTACTTAAAACGACAGTTCTTACTAAGTAAGCAAATATTTGGAGGGGCCAAAAACCGTTACAAAATAAGCTTAGCATCAACTTTAGTAACACTTGCAGTGCCCTGTGGCGCGTTGATAAGATCTCCAGTTGCATCTGCCGGGGGTGCATGGGGGCAGGGGTTCAATTCCGGTGTTTTGTTCGCCGGCTGTGAGAACCCGCCATGATTGGTTTATGATTTGATTTCGTATTTACATTAATTAGGAACATTATTTGCGGAAGTATTTGAAACTAGCTGACCCTTTAGGTGCCTACTCAGGGGTTTTTTTTTCGAATCATTATTTTAGTGAATGTTTTCTAAAAAAAATATAAAAAAAATCTTATTTCACTAGAGCCAGTTCATGCTCTATTATCATAAAAAATCACAAGACATTTCATAAGTCTTGATGAGTTGGCATTATTGGTTGCTTTTTCATAATTAACTAGCTGACCCGGCGAACTTCGTACCGCCTTAGTATGCAAAATTAAATGTATATTTTTCAATATTTCTGAGAGATTTTCTTAATATTTTTTTCCGTAAGAACCTTCTCCTAATAATAACAAATACAACAAAAAAAGATTTAGTGAAATCGGTCCAGCCATTCACGCGTGATGCCGTGACCAAGGAAAACGGGTTTCATTTTTATATATATAGATTTATGTTTCTAGAAGTTCCAATATTGTAATATAGTCTTCATTCATGGAGAAATTGTATAATTTTTATTTAAACAATTATTGATCTTATGATTTTTTGTACACAAGTATCAGACTAAGAGATGCTTATTTGACCGTTGTGCCTCTGGTTATATTAAAAAAGATCATTGTTTGCGGTAAATAAGTTTTGCGGTTGCAAAAATTTTACGCAGAACCCTCAACCCAAGTCGCTAGACTGCAAATTTTCAGATAGGCTGATCTGAAAATTCCGTAAAAGCTCACGCGGATTTATAAAAAAAAATCAAATTTGTACGAAATGAATCCTAATTCAATTTCCGTCGTATTGATCGAGTCCTTTTCTCTTTTTAATAACTCCCGCACACAAAATCCTCATACAATAAAGGCTTAGTACACATATCTGACACAATGGCCGAAACTACAGCCCCATAATAAATAAAAAGCTGTAGTATTCCCCCCGTACCATGATACACTTCTGTTAGTTCCGTTCTGCAATTTTTATTGCGTTTTTCTACATATAAAATATAAGAGACTGATATGTTCATGTTATTTCATATTATATCGTTTTCACTCTGTATTAATTATAATATACAGATTATTTTTCTTTTTGTAGTAGACTAGCTGATGCCCGCGACTTGGCATTGACGTGGATTGAGGTTTTCGGTTCCGACGGGAACTCTTTAATTTTCCGGGATAAAAGTAGCCTAAGTGTTATTCCAGACTATAATCTATCTCTGTGCCAAATTTCATCCAGATCCGTTCAGCCGTTCTGGCTGATTGAGTAACAAACATCCATCCATCCATCAAAACTTTCGCATTTATAATATTAATTTCAATAATATTATAATTTTAATCTAATCAAAAGCCTAAAAAATAAGTTTCAAGCTTCTAGCTTTAAAAATGACGTAATTTCCATACAAACTTTCATCCCATCACTTTTTTCGCATTAAAAATTAGTCTATGTCCTTTCTCAGGCTCTAGACTATCTCTGTACTAAATTCCATTTAAATCGGTTCAGTAGTTTAGGCGCGATTGCGTAATACACAGACAGACAGAGTTACTTTTGCATTTATAATATTAAAAAATATGAAATTGTGAGTTGTATTTTGATTGGACTTTATATTTTTTCTTTCGCTCTGCTCGTTCTTTTCTTGCAAAAAATAGTGGTCCTGGCGAGATCCTACCGACTATCCTAAGATTGACAGATTAATTTTTCCACCCCATCTATTGGTGGCTATTTTAAAGAAGTAATAAAATTGATAATTAGGTTTGCATAATGAGTAGGTACGTTATTGATTTCCTTGTTTTTGTAGTCAGTATGTTGATATTAATTTACCAGCGTCCTGTACGGTTGTGTGTCGTAAATTCTCACCGACTTTCGGTATCATGGTAGGGGGCAGGTAGGGCATGTGGCGAGATTGCGCGATAACAGGAATTATTCATACGCGTTATCGGCTTGCCATCGCTGGTGGCATTGTGAACGAGGGGTGGCTCCCGGTGTCGCGGACGCTGTCAAAACGTTGTGTGTACACTCGCCCTAATGTGACGCTGGCGACCGTAGGGAATTAGGGATATTACTGAGTTTTTCAATAGTTTAGTCAATAATGAATATTCGTAAAAAATATTTATGATAACTACTTCTAAGTTCTAACAGTTACTTGAGGTCTGTGGAAGTACAATTTTGTTATGCTAATATTTTTCTCTCAGTTCCCTGATTCTCATATTTCGACATGGCCGAACAGACGATCAGGCGCAGAAACAAAGACTCTTCTTTCAACTAACAGAATAAGTTATTTATTGACCCTTAAATGTTGTTTTTTTTAATATACAGTGGCGCCTCCGCCGCACACATAGATAAGTTTGTCCAAGCTGTACTGAGAATTTCTTGAAAGTAAAATCTTATTTATATCAGCTTTTCTATGGCCTGACCTGTAATTCGAACCAGAGGCCCAAATCGTAATCATTTGAAACTCGAACTGTTTAAAGAGTTCATACAATGCTTTTTGACGTGCAGGCATGAGGCATCTATGATCTCTTTAAACAGTTCGAGTTATGCGATTGACAAACGTTTACGATTACGATTTCCGTTTACGTTGACGACCTCCGTGGCGCAGTGTGTAGCGCTGTTGCCTTAACGTGCGGAGGTCCCAGGTTCGATCCCCGGCAGGGTCAATTTAGGAATTTATAATTTCTGAATTTTCCCTGGTCTGGTCTGGTGGGAGGCTTCGGCCGTGGCTAGTTACCACCCTACCGGCAAAGACGTGCCGCCAAGCAATTTAGCGTTCCGGTACGATGCCGTGTAGAAACCGAAGGGGTATGGGTTTAATATAACTGCCACTGTATCATCACTTACCATCAGGTGAGATCGCAGTCAAGGGCTACCTTGTAGTGGATAGAAAAAAAACAATTTTCTTATACAATCGGAGGGCAGGTCATTTATGATCTGCAGCCGAGAAAAGCCACGAGAAAGCCAACCACTACAGAAATAGATGTAACTAGCTTTTATCGAGTAATCGTTGAATAAGCTCATAGTAGTGGTCTCGATTATTGTTTTATTCCGTGCTTCGCGTAATGGCGATCGATGTTTCGCTGCCCCATCAAATAAAGGCTTAAGCGTTATTGGTAAATGGTAACAATTGGTAGACTTCTAAAGTATCGTGTGATCGGTGCTAGTTTAGTTTCAATTATACGAGTTTTGAACATTTGTTTAAATTGCGATGGAAAAAAGTGTGCCTGAAAACTGATAATTTTATTACATGTATAGGTATAGTAATTCACCGCAAATTGCGTTGGAAGATTATTTTAATCACACTATAATGCAAAGTAAATTGATAGTGTAAGCTCTGAATCTTGAACTAGAAGATCTCCGCGACTTTGTCCGCGTGGATTGAGGATTTTTGGTTTCCGCGAGTACTCCTTAATTTTCCGGGAAAAAAGTAGCCTGTGCTAATTTTAGCTTAGTAGTTTTTTAAGTATCCTACCAGCTTGCAGTTACGTAGTTTTTTCCGTGGTATCACCTGAATCAGGGTTCAGGCTGAAAATCAGCGCTGTATGGTTAGTGCTTGCACTGAACATACAGCATTATGCTGAGCCTGGGCCATTTTTTGTGTTGTGCCATACGTGATATAGTTCATCCCTGCGCCTCATCGGTGTTGTTTAGTTTCTAAATCTTGTTTAGATCATTGAGGTGCAGGGGTGATCTACCTCTTTAGGTATGTTTGTTATGTATGGCACAATTTGGAAATAAATGTTTTTTCTTTCTTTCTTTCTTAATTTAGACTGTAATTTATATCTGTGCCAAATTTCATGCAGATCCGTTCAGCCGTTCTGTCGTGATTGAGTAACAAACATCCATCCATCCAAACTTTTCATCCAACATTTATTATATTAGTATAGATATAGATATTAGTAAGTATGAATTGTTGACACAGATTTAGCTAGGTATCACAGATTTCCGTTTCCGAAAGAACCCAAACAACGCAACTAATTATTATTTCGACAAGCGACACACAGTTCGCCCACTTTTGCTACGTACGGGTGTTCCCGATAAACATCTCTGATAATCTCTAGCCACTATCACCACCTGGATCGACTTGATGCGGGTCTAACACACAAAATCAAATCTAGCTCTAATCACAAGGGAACAAGGTTTTAAATTGAGTATATAACATATTGATTTGGATGTAGGTATAGACGTCCGTACGTAACTATGTTAGTCATCTATGTTTTAATATGTTTATTAATTAATTACATTACCTTACATGGTACGGATTTACGTCCGATTTATTTATTGGATGTCTCGTGTGCATTTGTAAATTAAATAGCCTAGCTCAATGTATATTTTTCTGTGATTACTTAACTCTGTCACTTTATCCGATATCAAAAAACTACTTTTTAGCAGTGGGATCTAAAAAAGGGTTAGCCACCCACCTACATATTCTATTTAGGTATAACATACTTAAATATAATTGTAACAGTAATTATAGCAGTAGGTAAGAATTTTATTATAAGAATACTAGATGATTACCGCGACTTCGTCCGCGTGGACTAAGATTTTTCAATTCCCGCGGGAACTCAAATATCCGGGATAAAGAGTAGCCTATGTCCTTCCCCGGTATATAAGCTATCCATGCACGAGAATTCATCAAAATCGGTTGAAAAGGTGGGCCGTGAAAGCGTAGCAGACAGACAGACACACTTTCGCATTTATAATATTAGTATGGAAGTAGGTAGGTATGGTAGATAAAATTGTACATTGTTCAGTATCAGTTGTATAACAAATTTGTAAAAAAATACAGCGTTTTATTTATAATAGCTATCAGAAATAAATACAGGTTTCAATACACCAATGTAAGTTTACAGTTAACCAACTATTAGGTGCCCGCAGCGCACCACGGGGATGTACCGACAATGGGTATTCTTACCCTGTTTCACCAATAGACAAGGGATGGCCCCCTCGGGTAAATGCACCAATCAGCAGCCGCATTCGCACAATTATCATTACCCCCCAATCGCGTACATATGCTTGCTTTCCACTTTTAAATAATAATTATGGATTGTTAAATTGAATGGGGTGTTATTTAAAGTGAAGTTAGCATTTGGGTGGTAGTAGCTGTACTAGCAAAGTCATAACGTTTTAATTTCAATGGCTTCTGCAAACGATGTTTGAAATCGGCAAAAAATTGTGGGATTTGGTAGGTATCTATTAGCTATAACCGAAAAACATTTTGCAACAAACCAAAAAAAAAATTACGTGGAGAATATATTAGGTAGTTAATTGAGAAGATACCCACCCAGGCGTGTCTACTTAGCTAGCTGGAAATCCCTGATTTTCCGGGGCTGCCTATATTCGTTCTCGGGGTCCAATAATATAACCCTGTACCAAATGACAAAATCGGTTAAGCAAGTGGGCCGTGACTAGGTAACAGACAAAAAGACATACGCTTTTGCATTTTTACTGTTCAAGAATTTGATGAAAGATGTGTTACCTTTCTTGATTCCTGACTTTCCTTTACCTTAACTATTTAAGAGCAACTCAGGCCAGTATTCTCATTGTCCGTTGCTAAAATTCTTTGATTCAGATTCACATTATCTAACCGCGTAGTCATGATGGAATTTCAAAAGCCCACATTTTGGCAACGTTTTTTTCGACCGCTCGTAAAATGATGACGCGGCATCTTTACAAAGACCGATTTTAAAATCTGCCCGCTTAATTATACATGTATTTTATAACAAATCACGCCGTGTACACCACCGTCGGGTATTTAATTAACGAAATTTTCCAACTGGCCCACTATTTTAATTGCTCCGGTGTTTTGACACGACTTTTGTAATATTTCGGAAAAGCGCGCCTTTGTTCTCGGACGCAGCCAACTCTAAATAAAGGCCGTTATTTGTTTATCAAATACGCATTAAAGCTAAGGTCGGGTGCACATTTGCAGATAGGGTACCTACTGACCAATGACGTTAATGCTCAGTGGCAGTACTGGCCGAACGGCTCTGTTAAATCATGCTTTTGTCATGTGACGAAACGTTTACCAACCTACAAACTTTGAGTTTTTATTGTTTTCATAAATCCACATCATGCTATGCCATAGGTATTCTGATTTAGCCAGAATCCCTAGCGTCAACTATGATAACAAAACTCAGCAAAATAAAAATAAAAATGTCATGCTTTTACTCATAGGTTATTAATTATTATGCTAAGCCAGCAGATAGTTTTTCCCACTACAATTAACAAAAGAACAAAGCTACCGACTAACTGTTATAAATTATAATAGCTTAATTTCATTTAATAATTCATTCATTAATTACCTGCATTGTTAGAATAAAAACTAAATGTCCATAGTATGCGTGTGCTCCTAAAATGTGCATGGGCATGTAAATAGAGAATTGAGATGTCGTGTGAAAGAGTTGTTGGTTCCAAATAATATTAATTTTGGTATCACGGGCGGTTCGTAACGCCTCCAAATTGTCCGCCCTAATGACGGCCAGTCCGGACAATGACTTGTCTATCGGATGATCTTTGTCAGTCGCGCTTATATTCCCGTAAAGTTTCGACAGCTGTAATTTATAGGTTTGGAAGATTTATTCATATTATCAAATTCATTTTAAACATCAAAACCTGATCAGGAAAATATAATTTTTTCCAATAAATACTCCATAAGTCCTTGCAAAATTTATGTAAGTATCTGACGAAATTTTGTGGTATTAAAAGCATTTTTTTTCTGTGTGCAGGTCGAACGCTAAGCGGCGGCAGCGGGCAGGTTTGCAGGCCGCACTTCCACACGCCGCTGCATCCCTGGCTCGATTCCAAAGCGTTAGGCAGCGGAGCCTGGGGCGGGGGGTTCCAGCAAGACACGCCCGCCGACAAGCCCCTCTCCCCCGCGCAGCATCCTCACCCCCATCCTCTGTTCTCCTTTCCCCCCACGCCACCAAAAGACTCCACGCCTGACTCCGTCGCCGCGGCGGCGCTCGGCCAGCAAGACTACCAAGCGGCCGTCGCGCACGCCACGGCGATGAGCGTCGCGTTCATGCAGCAGCAACAAGAGCTCCCCCTTTGCGGGGACGTCAAGCCCATGATGGGCGCTCCCCCTTCGAAACAACGCGAAGGTGCGCAGCCGGACACGTGTCCCCAAGAGAGCCAGCCCTCCGGGGAGTACAACGCGCAGTACAACTCCGGCGACTACTATAACTACCAGGGGAAGGGGTATAGCGGGCAACAGCAGAGTAAACCGCGGCCGAACAAGACGCGAACTAGCGCCGGTGAGTCCGGAGCGTACAATGCACTGCCCTCGCTCGCACTTACACTAATGACTTCACGCTTATCCGATCACCGACGGCTTCTGATACAGTTACCGTCATTCAGACCTCTCTGTAAAGCAACAAAAATTTAGCTAGTCCCGTACTTGTGTGTCGAAAGTCGAAACACGTTCACTGTCAATATAACAGAGAACAATTTCGAGTAACTTGAAATGTCTACCCTACCGTCTACGAATCACGCGCTTGAGTAATATTGTACCGAAGAAGTCGTGGCAGTTTACAGATATCGCAAGAACAATAAGAGGAAAAAAATAAGTTATTATATTGCCAATGATTAATTTTCATCTTCAGTCCGATTTCGATTGGATCTAAGTACGACTTTCAAAATCCATAGTTCCTAATCAGTAAAATCAAATAACCGAACCGTTCTCTCGCCGGTAACAAAATGGTGGGTCATAGTAGCGGTAATTAGAATCACGGTGCGATGTCTCATCGTTGGCGGTTATTGATTGGATACGGTCCAACGCAGACGTTCGACTTTTTGTAGAAGCCGAAAGGCTTACAAGGCTTACTTCATTCAACAAGTCACGGAAGCCGTGTGTGCTGACTTTTTATTTACCATGAGTTCAGTCGAGCCGATCAGTACAATACGAACTAAGTATATTTTTTTGCGTCAAAAACTGATTTCACTTTTGACATATTGATCTTGAGTGATCGATGAATTTATTTTATTGAGGTGATGATGATTACTAGGTTCGTCCACTTTAAAGTTAGGTTAGGGGCGTTCTAGGCTACATAAATTCCACCGGGTATTATTTTATTTACCTTAATATTATATTTTTTGTTTTGTTACTGATAATAAGTTGTAAAAGCGATTATTTTGTCTGCCGTCTGCGATAGCCGATAGAGTTATAGACAATTCGGTGATTCGATTGTTACAGCCAGATGTGTTCAGATAAGCGTGGTTGCACCGGGGTTGGTACACGTTTTTGTCACAATGGTCACTTGTGAAGTCACTGGATAACGCTTATATTAACTGCTAATTTTGGTGGAGGTTACTAATAATGCTTAACAGTTAACTAATATAATAATTAATGATGACATAGGAAGAATAATAGTGTAAGTACAGTTAATCTTAACTGTTTCACTTCTTCTATAGGATGCTACGTAGCCTTATTGTCACAATGGTCACTTGTGAAGTCACTGGATAATGCTTTTATTAACTGCTAATTTTGGTGGAGGTTACTAATAATGCTTAACAGTTAACTGACATAATAATTAATGATGACATAGGAATAATAATAGTGTAAGTACAGTTAATCTTAACTGTTACACTTCTTCTATAGGATGCTACGTAGCCTTATTGTCACAATGGTCACTTGTGAAGTCACTGGATAATGCTTTTATTAACTGCTAATTTTGGTGGAGGATACTAATAATGCTTAAAAGTTAACATACATACATGATAATGAATGATGGTATAGGCAAAGAAATAATAGAGCTGAAGGAAGGAAGGGAAGAATAATCGGAGCCTTGTTATCATAGCACATAGGTCCGTAACAAATTATTACCTATCAACAAAAACATAATTATCTTTTACTAGCTGATGCCCGCGACTTCGTCCGCGTGGAATAAGCTTTTTTAATTCCCACGGGAACTCCTTAATTTTCCGGGATAAAAAGTAGCCTATATCACTCTCCAGGTCTTCAACTATGCCCATGCAATAAATCAGGTAGATCCGTGGTTCTGTTGCAGCGTGACTGAAGGACAAACCAAGAAACAAATACACTTTTGCATTTAAAATCTTACTAATATTATTATAAATGCGAAAGTTTGGATGGATATATGGATGTTTGTTACTCAATCACGCCCAAACGGCTGAACGGATCTGGCTGAAATTTGGCACAGAGATAGATTATAGTCTGGAATAGCACATAATCTTTATCCCGAAAAATTAAAGAGTTCCCGCGGGAACTAAAAAACCTCAAACTACGCAGACGAAGTCGCGGGCATTCGCTATTATTAGTATAATTTATTAAATTAAATTAAAAGTAACGTGATGACAGAATTATTACAATAACTTCAAGAACCAAACCGAGTGCAATTAATTATTTGTGTAGGAAAGTTATGTCCTAGCTGTGTAAGACCTTAGTTGTCTGCGTTAATAATAAATTCTAAATGCATTAATGTTAATTAATTCAGATTTGAATTACTTTATGCACTAGCGATATAATAATATTATTAAGCCGTTTCAAATCCGAATGCTTTTTATAATGATGTGGGATTTAAATGTATTGCAAAATATTATACTTCGGAATTGTGATTTTAATAAAGTATAATGCTTAATGTTTTCCATTACACAGGAAAGATATCTTAATTACCTACGGAATAAAGACTTGGACAGACCTAAAGCGCAGCGGCAGCGACGCCCGGAGTCACATTACTAAACGAGCGCGTATGGATATAGGATTTGATTAGGAACTTATTAATGTAGAGGCAACTACATGTGATTCCATCTTATCGATCAGTTCAAGGAGCTGAGCTCCGTTTAGTTCGGTGAGCACGGTACCGTCGCGTATCGCTATCATTGTGTCTTATGTGTGTATAATCCTTAAGGTCCCCAAATTAAGATAGGTAATCCACTAATTAAGTATTACAAACTGTACTACGTATAGTTACATATTTTTTTTATGTCTTAGTTAATTATGTAGGCATGAGACACTGAGAAGTGTAAACAAGCTGGCATTGATCTATGCTTTCACTAGTTCGCTGTTATTTATCCGGTAGGAACCAATTCTATGCACTCGCAATCCTTTGTCTTGATGGACTCCAAAAGCCATGAGACCGGCCCTCAATGGCATGCCCGAGGCAGCGCGCTGTGATAGGGTAAATATAAAATATTACCAAATTCTCTAGCTTTACTATATTTATTTATTCAAACAATCGCTTCAATCAATGCACGTTCCACAAGGTACATCGCTTGCGTCCAGCGACGTGTTTGGTGTCGCCTCCGTCTATCACAGCGTAAGTAGGTATATCGTATCTCCTAGACTGTTCTTCTAAACTGCCCACAGATTGTGAAATTGACATTGCGGTTTGTTGTGTGAAATCGGCATTCGTCGTCATACGCTATCAAAATCTCATGTACATTATTATAAGATACTGTAGTTTAGTTACTATAGTTTACTCGTCGATTCCGTACTAGCTTACAAGCAGTTAAAGGCGCAAAAAATGCAACAGCTCCTTTGAAAACAGAAAATTGGTAGGCAATAGATGATCTTTGCTCAATAAAAATAATAACGAGGTTCTTATAAAATTATATATAATATGAAATAGCTTCTTACGTAAAAAAATTCAATGAGATTTTACAAAACCTTTTTCTAATTTAAATCTAGGAGACAGAATATTCTACTTTTGTTTTATTTTACATGTGAATCTTCTGTGCTTACATGACTAAATTAGTGAAGTTCCCATTACCTAAAGGCAAAGCTATTGTTGTTTAAGTAAAACTTGGTGGATTTCTAATTTATTTGTTGTTTTCGAGACAGTATTCGAAATGCGGTAGTTACGAAAGTTTGTTTACTTGAGAGACCATGAGTAAATCAGATTAGTGGGTTCATATTTTAATTAATTTAATGCAGAATAAATGTTAGTAAGATAAAATTTTTGTATTTCCCACTGATAGAAATCCTTTTGAAAATAATATGTATTGTTGTATCTATGTAATAATTAGTAGCCGTGATATTTTCTTCAAAAAATTAAATTCCTATTCAAAATATGATGCGTTATATTATGAAGTGGTAAATTATGAAAGTATATAAAACTTGGCATACAGATGTGAATGGTAAGCACGGCTTTAGAATGTTACATATTAGAATGCAAATTTGGAGATACAATTAAAACTCAGTTTCGCGTAATATTGTTCTACTGACCTTTGCGCTACTAATGCTCGCATTGTTACCCCAACAATTGAACGCAAAGTTTTCGCAATCGCCACACAATATGACGAATATTCATATTACCGAGAATTGCTCAACAGTAATTGTATTACGGCCGCTTTATTTAATACATAAATATGTAATTATAACGCTCATAGTTAAGCTTAACAATGGCGGGGAACAAAAAGCGGTCGTTTATTGTCTCTCATTACGGACTAAAAACATGCTAACGCAAACAGTCAATTGGGAGCAATTATGGTTATTCAATATTTTGTGAAATATCTCCTCCGATTTACTTGTTGAGATCTCACGAGTGGATCTAATCTAGTTAGTGGATTCTCAGGGGATAATTAGAGGCGTAGTGAAAAAGGTGTGTTAATTGCGATTGAAAAAGTGGAACCGTTGTCAATACGGGTTGCGATTATAATCGTACGAGTACGTGCGGATATCGGCGGAAATCGTTTTTCTAATTGAATATTGTCTTGATTTATTTAATCGATAATTCTATCGACATCGTGGAATAGGAATAAAAAGTATAAAGTGCCCAGTTCTTTATTAAGTTGGAAGAATGATTAGGTACGGTATATTCTTTTGCGTTTATTGTTAATCGTATTTTTGTTTTCGATTGTCGAGGTACTTCCGTTACTTTGCTTTTATAAATAGAGCTGAAATAGTTTAATCGTGATTAAGATGTTAAATATAAAATTGGAAATCTTACATCAAAAAACGTTTGTGTAAATTTAAGTAGCTTTGTCGAAGCTTTCTATAAATATGATAGCGAAATTTAATCATGAATATGGAAGATTTTCATTTTTCACTTACCTACTAGAGGTGTTCTTATAGAATATAATGTCCGACCGAATTTCGGCCACGGCGGCCTATCTCCAGAGGAGGCCAACTGCGCGGGACATATTATAGTGCACAAGTGTTTGGGCAAAAATAGGTGCACTCTCTGTTCCTTTACTCTCATAGCCCGATGAGACGGAAAATCCGATACGAGAGATCGACGGCTTAACGTGCTCTCCGAGGCACTGGGGTGAAACACCGCCAACTTCCTAACTCTGGGCTAGTACTTAGAATTTCTTGTTAGAAAAACCCAATACTTGCCATATCGATGTCCCGGGTTCGAGTCTCGAACCTCGAACCCAGATCAAAGAGGCAGTTAATTATAGAATATAGTAGTATAATAGTGGGCTTATAGAAAGTAGAACTAATATGAAATATAGACAAAAAAGTAATTTACAGTCATATTTTAATCTGTATTGTTTATTTTTCCTACATGTATCAGTAGGTAGGTCGGTGAGAAGGAATTCTAAGTAAATGCGCCCGTGAGCCGACCTCTAGGTTCTAACACTGGGTTCAAGGAAAACATAGCTAAGCCTTGCCACGTTCGACATTCAGCAGGATCTGTAACGCAAGGTCGTTATGATATCGAATGGACGAAATTAATATTTACAACAAACAAATCATTTAAATGTCTAATATTTACTATTGTTAATCTGTACACAGCTGGTTTCATTCTGTTTTAATTATGGCTTAATTCAATTTATAGTATTTCTTTACATTTTATGTCTTTTTTACCAAGAATAGTCACTGCAATATATCTACCTAATTAACCAATGTATTTCATACTCAAAGTAAGTTCTGTATTTTATCAATGGAAAACTTATTAAAATAACCTATAGAAATGATTTTTTACAAAATTAACTTGTGTCGTAATATTATAAATGCGTAAGTTTGGATGGATGGATAGATATCTGTTAATCAATATCGCCATAACGGCTGAACGGATCTTGATGAAGTTTGCCACAGAGATAAATTATAGTCTGAAATAACACATAGGCTACTTTTTATCTCGAAAAATTAAAATGTTCCCGCGGGAACCAAAAATCCCCAATCCACGCGGACAAATTTGCGGGCATCTGCTAGTTACGTAATAAATAATTGTGAGTATTAAAATAAGCAAAATTAACAACGAAGAGTTGTGTGTAAAAGCTAGTCTTTTTCTATTCATTAGTAGGTACGTGAAGATAAGTAAACGGAGTAAAGCCGACATTAAAACGCTACATTATTGGCGGTTACTTAGTGGAAGCAATATGATAATGTTGCCGGATGTGGCCCATTCCATTGTTGCAGATACGACCTCGAGGCTCGAAGCTATAGAGCGTTTTAGAAGAAATTAAATATTCGCCGTTAATAACAAAATTGTTATGCAAATCTTATTAGAATTACTTTATTAAAGTAGCTACTATACACCACTTATAAAAGCACATAAGTAGATACCTACTACTTATGTTCTAAAACATATATTTTCGGTAGGTGTGAGTAGTTACGAGTGTTACCATCCATCCATCATCCATGAACCTCTTACACTGCTGGACATACCTAGGCCTTTTAGAGAGCGCGCCACCAAACACGGTCCTCTGCCTTCCTCATCCACCCACTTCCCACTACCTTCTAAGGTCATCGGACCAGCGAGCTGGAGGTCGTCCTACACTGCGCTTACCGGTACGCGGTCTCCACTCCAGAACACGTTTGCCCCAACAGCCATCGGTTCTGCGACAGATATGACCTGCCCACTGCCACTTCAGCTTGCTAATCCTCAGAGCTATGTTGGTCACTTTACCGAGTATTACCGATAGTTACAAATTACAATACAAATGCGCGAGGCGACAGTAGGTTACGTGTTCAAAGCTGCTGCGCTGTTTGTATGTCCAGACCTCTACTTTATTAAAGTCGTTACGACTTCAGGCACATTTCGAAGACTTATGAAACATAATATTCCTTAAAATAATCTACTGACCGGACAGAACAAAGCGTCTGCGTCAAAAGGAGACCACATATCTTCCGGTTGTCTAGTGTACGCACTTCATACAAAAGTGAATGACGAGAGTTCTGTCTGTTCCGTACCTATAGTGTGCTTCGGCCCTTAGTTCGTGGCTGGCTCTTTTCAGTTGAATTTGCTTTCCGAATGGGTGGAAGAGTCTTCATATAACATCATGAATGACACAAGTTATCCTAGAAAAAAAAACTTTTCCATCGTTATTGTATAGTTCTCCAAAGCTGTGTCCCAGATTTTTGATAATATCGTATTAACTTACGAGTACAGAAAGTTCTGATTCTCATAACATTCTAGTCTAACATAGTTAAGAACATGAAATAACATTAAACTTTAACGAAGTTTCAAATCGTTTTGTGAACTTTCTAAAACAATACGCTACGACTACGTTCACTTTAATGCTATTTAATTTAAACTACAATCCTTGTTTCAACTATAACTCAAATCAGAAATACAACCAAGCTATCTCAAAAGTCCATTGCACTTTAAGGTAGGTACGGTCCTTAATAAATTGCCTTATGATTCATGTTGGTCTGAATCTTTATCACAAAGTCCAAACTAATATATTTCAATGCAACTCACGTACTGTTGCAACAAAGATGTTTCGCGGAAAGTTGCGCAACCAATTAGTAGAATCATACATTTCATAAAGAGATTACGTTACCATCTAAAAGTGTTTAAGAAATTGTAATCCCTATTTTGTTAGTAGTAAGTCCTATAGTAGTTTGAATAAATCGGGGAGGATTTAAGTGGTGTGCTACTGTACGCTACGGACGGGCGACTAAGAGGAATGAAGACGGGACGGCGTCTTAGTGTTATTTTGTTGAATGCAACTCTTTTTATGATACTCATATGCCATGATGTTTTACATGAAATGAGATTTCTATTCCAGCCATGTATTTTTTAGAGGACCGATTGAAACAATTAAAATTTCTTACAATATATTGTTAAAATAGCGTTTAATTTTGAAACCACTGCGTCTAAAAAAGCTGATAGAGAGAAAGAGAATATATTCTTAAAGTGCACTTAAAAAGTAAGAAAAATAGAGCTTTTGATTGGCAGAATGTGCAGAATGTGAAACAGAATGTGTTTACGAAACGTCCCTTAGGACGTTCCGAAAACACATTCTAAAAGCAATGGAAATAAATTTTCCGTGCAATTAACTGATTTGATAGTTTCCTAATGAATAAAAGAAGGTCTGACATTGTGTAATTGGAGTTGAGCTTCCATTGAATATTTTGTGTTAAATACATTCATACCGCAGCGTAACGTACAGTGAGACGATAGTCGATGTCTTTGATATTGGTTGGCATTTTGCTGAGTTGGAGTTTGATTAATTACCAAGAAAATTAATAATAAAAGTTTGTTCTGCCGATTCTTGTCTGTATATTACTCTTTTCACGTCTTATAACTCTGTTGACTGCCTCGTTGGTCTAGTGATTAGCATGTTCACTGCGGCCGACGACGCCTGGGTTTGAGTCCCGGGTCGGGCCATAACAAGTATTAGGTTTTTCTGACGGGAAATTCTTAGTAGGTACTAGCCCGAAGTTAGGAAGTTGGCGGTGTTTCACCTCCATGCCTCGGAGAGCACGTAAAGCTGTCGGTCCTGCACCTGATTTTCCGTCCCATCGGGATATGAGAGTAAAGGAACAGAGAGTGAAACTGTGCACATACTTGTGCACTATAATATCTCCCACGCAGATGGCTAGTCTCTCTGGAGATTGGCCGCCGTGGCCGAAATACGGCCGAGAGGACTGTAGTAGTATTACTCTGTCTAAACTCTAGACGTCCCCGTCGACAGACTGTACATCGTATCTACCTTGTTGAGCGGTGTTAATACAAAACAATATATAAACGTATAGTAAGTAACAATATAGTGGGTCCGTCACGGTCCGACGGTACAGTGGGATACAATTGCAACACCACACAAAAATTTGCATATGACTTCGGCGGAACTCCAGTGATTAATTCATTATTATAAAAGTGTACTTGCGGACCACTACATGAGATTTGTATTTGTGTACTTACCTACCTGTAATTACGTTTGAAATGTATAATAACATTGATGACCGTGGCGGAAAATTCCACGAGAACTTTCATCGTGCTTTCATTCCATCTTATCTAAGAACTGTAGTATAACTATTCTATTGCCTGGAGATCCCCAGTAAGGTGTCAAAAGTTTAAGTTACAATTTTCCTATAGGTATTTACAGCCATAAACTGTCAATCTTTGGGTGTAAAGCTTCTAAGTATCTTTGTTAGGAAATCAGCAATAGACATATATTATAAATGCGAGAGTGTGTTTGTTAGTTTGTCCTTGAATCACGTCGCAACAGAGCTACGGATCGACGTGATTTTTTGCATAAGTATAGTTGAGGACCTGGAGATTGACATAGGCTACTTTTCATGAAATACGAAGTTGTATCACGGGGAAGAACATAGGTTAGTCTTATCCCGAAAAATTAAGGAGTTCCCGCTTGAATAAAAGAGAACTTAAACCACGCGGACGAAGTCGCGGGCATCAGCTAGTTCCCGATATAACTCGCTCAGACCGCGTCATATCACATACAGATGTGGATAATTACAGCTGCCGGCGGCCGCTGCATTGGCGTCAAACGCAATTATCCGGCCGTATGATAATCACGCAAATACGCGCCCGCCCTGTGCAAGCGCCGTGAAAAATGACTTTATTCCTTTTTAGAGCGGTTGTGCACTAGGATAGGATAAATATATTACAATAATTCAAGTATTGCACAAGTGCCTTTACCCAATCGGCAAAGGAACTTGTGTAAGTTTAATAGGCAAAACTAAGCCCGAGAAGAACTACTTTGCAATAAATACTGCGGTTGTTCTTTTTAAAAAATAACAATAGGTATATACTAATATTATAAATGCGAAAGTTTGGATGGACGGATGGATAGATGGATCCGGATGAAATTTGGCACATGGATAGATTATAGTCTGGAATAACACATAGGCTACTTTTTATCCTGGAAAATTAATGGTTTCCCGCGGGAACCAAAAACTTCAATCCACGCGGAAGAAGTCGGAGGCATCAGCTAGTTGATTGATAAAGTACTAAATAATGCCCACGAAATTCCCGCGGGAACTCCTTAATTTACCGGGACAAAAGTAACCTATGTTCTTCGCCGTGATACGCCTTCGTATTTCATCAAAATTGGTTAAAAACAGACTGACAGCCAGACACTTTTCACATAATATATAATATTAGTATGGATAATTTTTTTGCTGGAGTGAGTCTCCACGCTCTTTTAATACCTACTAACATAATCTTCGATTGTAGGCTTTAATAGATCACTGAAAAAGATCCTAATACGAAAGTATTTTTGTTGATTCAGATTAGCCGCTGTCTCTAACGACATCTTAATTTAGTCCCAATTTTTCTCGATCCGTCCTTGGATTTGTATCAGACAACTCTAACAATTTTAGGGTCACTTCAATGACCCCCAAATAAATTTCTCAGTGGTTACCGTAGGGTTACCCACTAGTTTAATTAATTAGTTTGTTATTCAAGCCGTATTGATGCTTCTGAACGATGTTGACTGTGTTGAGGTCAATTATTTATTTAAGAAACCAGTGGAGAAAATTCTCTGGTCATATTCTTAGCTTTGTGTTTACCTACCCCAAGAATCATTTCGTAATACTTTTAGGTAAGTAAAATAAACTTTTGAATGCGAATTGACCTTGTTTGTATGCTTGTAACAACACCCAATGAAACAATACAAGATTATTGGCTTCCACAAAATTATCTATTTGCATACAGGCATACAATTAGGCGGTAATAACAGCCTCTGTGGCGCAACAAAGAATAAGTTTTGAGCAATAATTTAATGGTTTGTATGCAAAATAGCCGCGCCGTTACGTGTTGATGGGCCGATGCGCCGAGAGAGCTCGTCACGGTACACGGGAGCGAATTAGTCCTTCATTTAAATTACATTACCCCGCTCCGCTCCGCATAAGCGCTGTACGTGACTATGTTCCAGTTTTTATGGCGCGGTTTCATTGAACAGTAACGGCCCGTCTGCGATTATTATGAAAGCATCGGCAGCCTAGGTTAATCCCTGAATTGCGGCGTCAGCAGTCTTGCAGAGCATATACCTATTTTCCCAGCGCGCGAAGGGCGTGTGAAAACCGCGCGCTCTCCACGAGGCCGGAGTGCGCTCGCTTGGAGACTCTCGAAAAATAAAAACCGCCCACTCGGCTACGTAAATATGGCAGATGAAAATCTTTTATCGCGGTCACGTAGCACCGCCGCGTCACGAGCGCACGTCACTCCGGGCAATAAAGAGCGCGCCGCATTCTAATTTTGAACAAACACTGGAATTTTTCGCTCAAACTTCTGCAGCCGTTCAGGATAGGTTTATCTCTAGCCGGACAGGCACCGTTACGTGCGCACTAAATGGTATCTTTATTTCACGTCTGAATCACGTCCAGCGAGCGAGCGGCGAACGTTAGATCATTCGATAGTCAAAACCAGAAGAGAAATGAAGTAATAATTCTCACTGTATGAAGGAGTTAACGCACGGCACAAGTTATGACTTAACAGGACTCGAATTGTTTTTTGTAGAGCAATTAATCAGAATCGTGCTATCTTTAATAATACGTGTGATTTCGGCCTCTCGGTCGGCCAGCAGGCTGTAATTCTTGACCCGCCGCCCCGGGCCGCACCGACTTTCACAAATATCAATAGAGATGTTACTATTGAATTTGATCAGTCTCCATGCGAGAGACACCATAATAAAACTCCACGTTACTTGTAATATCCTGTTATTTTTTAGTAATAATCGTTATTGGTGTTTATTTATTAGAAACTTCGGAACAAATTACAGGCTTTATCGAAGCACAAAAAAATAAAGGGTTAGCCCAAAAAGTGAGTTGTCGGTTCGATCGCAATAAGTTTTCGATAAGGTCCGGGCGATTTAATTGCCGGTTGTGATCTGGTTTTACATAAAAAAAGATAAATGGCTATTCTGCCTTAAGCTGGGGAACATTCTGTGAGGAGTTTTTTCCTATCGGATGCCCGAGCACTTTCACCTTTCTTGTTAGTTCCCTGCGCGGGAATCATTATTTATTCTGTGCGCCGCCGCGTCTACCTGGGGACTTGGATAATCAGATCTAGATACATATTATTATGATATAGATACCTACCGATACACTTTGCTGATATCATCTCTAGGGTAATAAACTTGTTCGGTTTGAGGTTATTTTTAC
This sequence comes from Erebia aethiops, assembly GCA_923060345.2. Taxonomy (NCBI): domain Eukaryota; kingdom Metazoa; phylum Arthropoda; class Insecta; order Lepidoptera; family Nymphalidae; genus Erebia; species Erebia aethiops. The sequence goes on along the minus strand of OV281081.1, from coordinate 19,562,959 downwards.
ACACTTCCGAATGATTAATGTTATTGACACTGAATTATTTTATAACGGATCAATGAATGGACAACAAGTTTTTTTTCTTTGTAACGACTTGAAATCTTTATAAAATCGAAAGTATAAATAAAGGTTGCTGTTACTTTCTGAGGCTGGAGAATAGGATGCATGACTAAATGGATTTTTAAATCGATTTCGATAAATAATCGTTTCGGTAATCGAGTTTGGAGAAAGATTAGGGGCGGCTCATGGTCTTAACATGTGAACATCCTCTGAGATCGAGTTGTGAGAATTTTGATTCTGCATGGTTGATATTTTAGTCATATAAATGTTGAAAGTTACAGGCAAATACTGGTTGAAAATAAAAAATAAAACTTTTTTCCTTTTCGGTCAGATCCTACTAATTATTATCTAGCAACCTTTCCTCTGACACAATTAGTATATCCAGGTAATATCACAACTTGCCAGTTCAATTTTTAATTCTGTAAATTTTTAGAAAGAGCATATTGGGGTAACCAAAAAGTGACAGCATTAAATTAACTAAATCAATTTAAGAGTTCATGTGCAAAAGTGGGTCTAAGTGCTTTAACATCTGCTAATGAAAATTAACAAATACATTCCCAGAGGGCCGCTCATCTTGGGGAAACACTTCAAAATACTTCTGCATGTTTGAAATAAAGCATGAAAATCTCATATGTGGCATAAAACAGTTTTCATACGTAATCATTGATGATTGATTTTATTGCTTTTGTAGCTATTATTTATAACACAAAAAGTCGTCCTAAGCAAGTATTTTTTATAGTTATGCGGATGTATTTTACGGTTGAAATGCTTGCGTTGGAAATTATTGTAAGCTTGTGTTCGTATAATACAATTACACATAGTGAAAATTAGCATGTAGGTATTACTTATGGCTCCTTTACGCTCTGTTTAGTGCATAGCTCTCGAATCTTTTTGCAACACATTTTTTTATATAAAGAAATTCGCTTTTGTTCGTAACTATGAATGAGTTTTAAGCATATTTTTACTAGTGTTACGTACATTATTTATAATAGGCTTCATTTTTATAATATCTTGACCTATAATTGTATATGAAATGTTTTTATATTAAGGTGTCAAACAGGAAAAAGCAAAATGTTTTTGGTTTTTACTCTTATAACATCCAATTTTGAAGAATAGAATACCTTTGGGATATGGTTTCTAATATACAGGGATTAGTTTTTACGGCCTTTCCCAGATTTTATAGCCCTGAGGCAGGATGCATTAAATTTAGTCTATGTTAGTTTTTTTTGGCTTCAAAGCTTATTTTTTTTATATACCAGCAAAGAGAAGAAAAATAAAGAATAGATAAAAATATTTACGTGATGATAAGTCAATTAAAAGCTTTCTTTATAGATAAATAAAATTCTCAGTTAGTATTGTCTCAACAGCTCATGTTAACAAGTTTTTTATTAAATAATTGTATGGTATGACGCTTTATTAACTAGCCACGCTACATTCTCTAAGTTTTCCTTGCGTGTAAAAAAATCTTGATATTTTCTACGAGCGAAACTGGCTCGCTTTCCCTTATTAATTGAATATTTAAGAATTTCCTTTGTAATTGCATTTTAGCAGATATTTTACACAGATAGTGTTTTAGTGATTTGTATGTTGCTTGCATGCTTTATAGTAATTAGTTAATATTCGATTGGTATTTGGTAATGTTTCTGAATGTGATTTTCTGTCGTCTTCCCCAGCCTGCCAGGAGACAGGTAAACAACTCAATCCACTAAAATTACTAATTATGTTTTCAAAATGCACTTTATGTTTGTTTTATATGGTATAATTGGGATGTATACAATTTACATTCTATTTTGCTTTTGTTTTTTTATACTCGTTTGGCTTTTAATTATCTAGATATATGAATATCAAAGTTATCGATATTAAAATGTTTTAAGTCAATTTCTTAAAATTTTTGAATTAATTAAATCACATACTTATACTATTTTTTCCCTTTTTATAAGATTGATCACATTATCTATTTGAATTAACACTGTTTCAATACTTACAAGGATATCAAAGTAATATGAATTAGTACACTGCTTTTCTTTCAACTGTACTTTATAGACTTTTGTTTTGTTCAGCTATATTGAACCTGTAGGTGTAATTATTAACATTGATTTTGAACTTAATGTTATCGTACACAGAGGGTCGAGAATGCGTTAACTGCGGGGCGACGAGTACACCCTTATGGCGACGCGACGGCACCGGCCACTACCTCTGTAACGCCTGTGGACTCTACTATAAGATGAACGGCCAGAATAGACCCCTCATCAAGCCCAAGCGGAGACTGGTGAGTGTAAGAATCCGACCAATTTTGTGTGTTTTTATATGCTCTAACATAAGTTATACAATATATGTCGGAGAGTGCGCTCAAGAACTATCTGATTTGGTTCCTCCGTCACTTTTTCTGCACCTTTACGTAGTCGCGATTCCGCGGACGCGTACAAAGCGATTTGCTTCCTCGTTCCTAATTCGAACCGCTAGGACACGGAATGCCCTTCCGGCTTGCGTTTTCCCCTTCTCTTTTAAATCAATCAAGAGTGAGTAGATATCTTCTACGCAAGCGCGCTCCACCTTAGACTGCATCGCCACTTGCAAGCAGGTCTGATTGCAGCCAAGCGTTTTCCAAACATTTTCTCTTTTACACCTTAAATCTGATTATTGTCGTTAGCAAGCTACTCTTGGCAACCATAACTTGTTTCACACAAGGATTAGTAAATTTGTACAAAATAAATAACGGATTCATAAGCTAAGTAACATCTTTCGTAAAAATATCAGTCATTGTTGAGCAAACAACGTTCGAGATAATATCAAATTGTGGATTTTCCACTCGAGCTCCTTAACGGACGAAAGAGTAAACTTATTTTTAATAAGCGGATTTATCTCATATTGTCAGTCGCATTACAACCTTAAGTCGGGTTAACCAAACCCAGAATGGGTGTTGTTTACAGTTAGGGGCAGCAATAAAAAGGCGGGGCATGCATGCGAGCACGACAGCGCATTAAGCGCTCACACAAATTGGGCTCTTAAGAAACCTGAGTATTTCGACGAAAGACCTCTCCGGCCACAAAACTAGCCTCTCTATGACCGCCATAAATCTTCCAGTTAACGTTTAATCTAGGGTCGGGCACGCATAAAACTGAAACAATGCGACATCGCCGTTGAGACGTCACGTCGGCCGAGCTCGTCGAGTCGCCGGCTAACGAGTGGCCCGTGCCCACAATTGTACAATTTACCTTAATACCCTTCTCGCGGACATAAACTAGAGGAACAGCTCGAAATATTCTCCTTTTGTTCGCTAAATTACGTAATGTCCAAACATTATGATATAATCGCATTGTAACGTACTTTGAAGCGTCCCGTTTAGACGTTAGCTTGGAACACGTAGGTGTGTACGAGCGGTTCACTTTTGCTTAAAATTTTTAGCATAATTTCACTACATAAACATTTCCAACTAGGTTGCTCGTGTTATGGTTTTTACACCCGGATGTAATAATATGGACGATGTTTAAATATTTAAAGTCAGTGTACTGTACAGTGATACCGTTAATGCGACTTGCTGGGGATTGAATTCTTACTTTTAATTTCGTTGTGGGAATATTACAAGACAATGCTTGCGTCGCTCGGACAACGGCGAGAAACTTGAATTTAGTCCTAAGACTAAGTTTGAAAGAGTTCAAACTTTATTAAATTATAGTTAAATACATAGGTATCTGTAAAATACTTTATTTTAATTATTGAATCAATTTTGAAACTTTAATGTTGGTGAACTTCATCATTAGACTTAATTAGGTACTACCTAGTGAAACTATGTCTGTCTGTTACCTTTTGTAGGCCTGCTTATAGACTTTTAAGTACGCAATCTCTCGATACCTACCTGTACCTAAGGTATAGTTTGGTCAAAAAATCAATCAATACACTTATTATTCTCAAATTTATTTTATATGTTTTATTTCTGAAATGCGGTTGTTTCTTATTTTCAATCGGTTAATAATTCATCATTTTAAACAGATTTAACAGGATACAAGTTTGAAAAAAAAGAAATCAAACCAAGAAGTTTTGACACACATCTTTATTTGCCATTCGACTTTTAATTGGATACGGTTCTTTATTTGCTAATTAATTAATTACATTTGAGTTTAAAACAATTTTTTTATGTCTAAATGCAAATGTACATAAAGCAACAGTAATAGCAAGTGAAGTTACAAAACTAAGACCTTGTGGAAATAAAGCAGCGTAATTGGCTAGCGCGGTCATTGAGTAAAACTATAGAGCAGCAATTGCGAAGCCTTAAGAACCTCCATCTTATTATTGATTACAAAGATAAACCACAAAAAAAAGCAACTTTACGTTAAGTTGAATAAAATCATGAATTTAATGAGGGTTTGAACTTATTATCCCAAGAAAACCCCTACTATATATAATGTGATCTGGCCGAAAGTAGCCTATGTGCTATTCAATACTATAATCTATCTCTGTGCCAAATTTCAGCCAGATCCGTTCAGCCGTTGGGGAGTGATTGAGTAACAAACATCCATCCATACATCCAAAATTTTGCATTTATAGTATTTATTTGATTGATAGCTGCTGATGCCTGCTTCTGATTTCATTTCATTTCATTTCATTAGTATAAATTGCTGCTCTAGTAAAATGACTACTCTATGGGGGCGGCGTTAGAGTACATCAAAGAATTATGGAGTTAAAACAATAATAATTTTATTATTAAAAATAGACTAATTACCCACTAAAGTGCACTTGACACGAATGAGAATTGGAGTGGGAATCTTTGGACAATACAAATTAGCCTAGACATTAACGCGACAATGAAATAGTTGGACAATTTGGAATAATAAACAATGAAAACGCATAATTGCCAATTAAAGCTCTTAAAGATAATTCAATTTGTTAATAATTTTAAATATTCCAGGTTATAATGAGTGAGATTTAATCCAGAATTCGAACTATTGTGATAAATGATTTATTTATTTCACATAGGACAACTTGTGTCACTTATGAAACTTTAAGACTCTACCACCGGTTCGGAAAGCTGGTTCTACTGAGAAGAGTCGGCAAGAAACTCAGCAGTTGCTCTTTTCTTCAAAAAATAAAGAGGTTACAATGATTACACAATACAGCACATACGTTACGATACAAGTATTACACTGTCTTGTGAGTCACTGGATGCGAATGGAATTGATAATAATTCTTTTGAATTTAGATAGCTCCAGAACATCTCCAGAAGCAAATCAGGAAAGGATTCGGAAAAATATGGATACGAAATAATAAAATGACTTGTACTCATGGGTTGATAATGAAACTCGAAATTTTAATAGTAGCACCATCTATGGCATGGGCACTCACTTAGACAGGATTTTTAAGAATTCCACCTCAATCATCATGGTTCTAAATATTTTGTTTTGAAAAAAATAATTAAAAAAAAATGTAATTTTAATGAATTTAATATACCTACTTTAACCTTGTTTAACTGCCGCTCTCAGAGTCGCGTAATCCTTACTTAAAATCTATACAAAGGAGTTTCTTAATTAATGATTTAGCGACTCTGTTTGCAGCAGTTAGTGACATTTCCAGTGAAAATTTATATTAAAACTAGCTGACCCGGCGAACTTCGTACCGCCTTAGTATGCAAAATTAAATGTATATTTTTCAATATTTCTGAGAGATTTTCTTAATATTTTTTTCCGTAAGAACCTTCTCCTAATAATAACAAATACAACAAAAAAAGAATTAGTGAAATCGGTCCAGCCATTCACGCGTGATGCCGTGACCAAGGAAAACGGGTTTCATTTTTATATATATAGATATATAATATATATATAGATGAACACCAATTGAATGAACATTTATTATTTAATACTGGATATGAATAAGTGATAATCACCGTCGCGTATGAACTTATGGAAGTTAATAAAGGCAGTTAAGTAAGTATTTATTTTTATAATTCTTTATTGTTCGTAATAAAATAAAATATGAATGCAAATATGGTAATAATGCTCGGTGGCAAGCGCTGTAGCCTGCAATATAAACGCGTTGCCACTCCGCTGTTTATTGTGAGATGGGTGTGATAAACTTTTATTGTTCTGGTTTTTGAACGTATATAAGCATGTTCAAAATTGTTTTATAAACTATTTTCTCGTGAAAATAATAAAAACATAATATTACATTTTATGCTATTGTTAACCCTACGCTGTAGCGTCGTAGCTCTGTAACTCCTCGATCGATTTTAATGCATCTTTCTATTAAGAGATCTGGGGTCATTTGAATGTTACGTAGTGATACATATGTCACCGTAAAATTATAAAAACCGTCAGATTATAATCTATCTCACGAGATTGTAAACTGTCGAAAGATTACAATCTGTTAGGTATATTACCTACCTACCTGGTTCTTTATGTCGAACCCTAACCTAACCTACAAGAGACAAGAAAACATATTTAAAAAATCGATACTCAGATATTGTTCCCTTCATCTGAATTCATAATTTACGCAAGAAAGGTACCTCCCGAAAAAGATTGGGTGCAATTAGTAGCATAGAGTTTTATTAAGAATTCAGAAAAAAACTGATTTAATCACAGTCTCTACATTAGGTTCATTAAGCACGTGGGGGGTATGTAGAAAAAAATAAGTTAGTAGTTACCTACGCTATAAATTCTCACGCTCGAAAAATCAGTAAAAACATTAGTTGCAATAAAACAGTGTTTCTTACGCCGTTTAAAAATCGATATGTCAATAGAGCCTATTATGATTAGCTCTGGAGTGGCTTTAATCGACCGGTTTTCCATTTTTACTTACTTTAACACTTCATAGATTTTATAATCGCGTTATCTATGGAGCCGTTTAAAACCGACATAAATTCACTTTGTTATCTGTGTTAAAATTACCATGTTTGCAGTTAATAGATTACAAATTGTCAATAAATCATAAAATGCTCTCAGCAAAAAAGTGTATGAATAGTTATTTATACCTATTATTAAAAAAAATTAACGAGTTAGACAAGATAAAAGTTTAATAGCCACAAAATTTTATGATGAATTGTTTCTTATACGATGTTCTTTTATATCATAAAGTACTAAGTAGGTACCTATTACCTAGTACTTACGTTTAGTGTATTTACTCGAATGTAGATAACATACTCGTATATCAGGTAAAAAGATTTTTATTCGCAAAATTTTTAAACAATTACTACTAAGTACCTACTTTAGAAATTCTACTTCTTAATTTAATTTTATTACATTGTTAGAGTTAAAAGTAAATAATTATCTTGGTTTTAATTGTTTTATAATACAAATGAAAGATTACTTTCACCATTTTATCTTTTTTTGGAGTTAAGTCCACTGTTACTCTGTCGGTCTTTTCTCAGTATTCCCGCTCGGTGCTTACACGAGCAATAAATCGTAATATATTCGCATTATAAAGGAAACAAAAGAGTTTTATTCTGCGCGTAACGACGAGCACCTGTGTTTCAGATAAAATAAAGGCTTGATCTACACGACTGTAACTTATAGCTTCTATACTACGTGTAGGTATAGTTTGACCAAAATTTTCGAGGTACTAAACTATCTGTTATCCAGGTCTGAGCGTTTTTTATTACATGTACGAATTCTCCCAAAAGAAAATGTAGGTAAAATGATTAATGGAACAGGGTTTTTACGCTCAAAGTAAACAGAAAGAGAGACATGCAAGGAAATTCGATGGATTGTAGCATTCAAACAAATAAATAATGAAAAAAAAAAAAACTTTGCTACGCATTTGCTACGTTATAAAAAGTAGGATATCTCTGATTATGACGGTACGAGGAATAATGTGGCGAACAAAAAAGTTTTATGGCAAGAAAAAAATAGTTAACTAAGTAAACTTTTATAAACATCGACATTTTCACTCGTCCATTTTCGACAATAGGCCATTACAATTAATTTCTTCCCATCACAGCCTAAATCTTCCACGTAATCTTATCCGTCCAGGTGGATTGCAAATGCCTCAATTACGAACCACTACACACGGCTTAATCACACATCTAAATCACCGGATCCTTCGCCTGAATGTACGCGGGTCATAGAACTTGCCTATTTGGCATTCACCGCCTTAACAACTGCCAAATATATATTACAATAAGAATTCTATGGACCTAAATATATGGATTGATTGACGACTATTTGTTTTAGTGCGTTTTGTCTTGTCGCCTTCTTCAACGCACTTGCTTGCGACAGAGACCGATATAGTAATGTTATTGAGAGGAAGCGTTAAACTTGCTTTATATTTATCGTTAGCAATCTAAACTTTTGTTGTGTGATAAAAATGAGTCCAAATAATTATTATAGCTCCTATGTTAAAGTTTACAGCAGCATTTTATGCTTTAATATTTCATAGTGTTAGTAGATGTCATAAAGGTCCAAAAAGTTCTAGAAATAGGCATATAATATTACTATTATGACTCTTCTTATTTATCTCTACAAAATTATTAGGTATCCATATTTATGTGTAAGCATTTAGTCGCGCGACATGTCGCTAGTGCAGTCATCATCAACCTTATGTATAAATCGGTCCCACACTGTCTGCCTTACGTGCGTTGTCCTGACGTCATGTTGAATAAGAAATGTTCGAAATAAATAAGGTGCGTGGTTTTAATACCGGGAATTTTGAATATAGAATAGCGAATTAAATTCCTTCTACCTACACATTTTCTTGTTTAGTTCCTATGATTGCAGACGCCTTGTTTACAGATCAGATAAAACTTGCGTGCCTATTACGATCGCTTATGTAACATAAATCGTTATACAGATTACATACTTTTAGAAGACCGTTGGTATTTAGTAAAACTCATACCTACTATTGTTTTTCTGTCCGATGGGACAGGATGCTTCCGTTTATGTATTCCTTACACCTTATTTCATTCCTAATTTAATATACGCTGAAGACGTACTTTAAACATGATATATTTTCCATACTTATATTATAATTGCGAAAGTAACCCATAAAGCTTAGATAATTTGCTCATTTATAGCTATCTTGGAGATGGACATCGGATACTTTTCATCCCAGAAATAAGAGAGTTTTATTCCAATTCCAAATAATATATTGACAAGAATTCACTAAAACAATTATTCGTATCTGTACGAATGTGAGATACCAATCAGTTAATCGGACATTATAACTTAAAACTTAATTAAATGTATATAGTTTTTATTGTTTGTACGGTAGTGACCGGTGTCGCGCGAGGCCCCTGGCCGATCATCGATCACGGAGGGCCGTCGAATAAATCTTGATTCGGTACCTGCCACAAGGTACAGGCGAAAGCGGGTACAGCACAATTAAGAAATATTCAAACTTAAATGTAACTAGCTGATGTCTGCGACTTTGTCCGTGTTGATTGAGTTTTTTTGGTTTCTGCGGGAACTACTTAATTTTCCGGGATAAAAAGTAGCCTATGTGCTAATCCAGACTATAATCGATCTCTGTGCCAAATTTCATACAGATCCGTTCAGCCGTTCTGGCGTGATTGAGTAACAAGTATCCATCCATCTATACATCCACCCATCCATCCATCTATCCATCCATCTATCCATCCATACATCCATCCATCCAAACTTTCGCATTTATAATAATAGTATAGATTCTTAAACCCTGTCTTGACTGTACCACTTGTACTTCTTTTAAGACTAGGGCGTGTTGTGTGACTTTGTAGCTTTAATTTTAAAATGACTTAATTTATTGTCACCACACCGTCCCTACTATTTTAGTTAAAAGATATTAAGCCACTTGTATACCCTGTGAAGTTTTGTGAACCATGTAGTGGTCACTGGGCTTCCTATACAGTCACCGAATGGTCTGTGTATATGTCACCGTGAGATTGTAAAATCCGTTAGATTATAATCTAACGGTTTCGATCCCGCTAGATTATAAACTTTCGAAAGATTGTGAACCGTTCAATGTTCTGAGTATTAATTTATGAAATATTTATTGTTTTTACGTTTTCTTGTCTCTTTCTTGTACAGTTCGCGCAGGAGTTGAATGCAGAGTAAATGTAAGTGTCACCATACATTTACTCTGCATTCAACTCGCGCGCGAACTATAGGTTAGGTTAGGGTTTGACATGAATATTCAGGTAGTGCCCGGCCAGGTTCTATCGGGTTAATATACCTAATATATTACAATTTACCGAAAAATAACGCGTTAAATTGTAAGCAGTATGTTACGGTTCACAATGTGTCGAAAGTTTATAATCTATCGAGATAAAAAACGTTATATTATAATCTAACGGTTTTTACAATCTTACGGTGACATATACACATAATGTTTACAGATGAGATATACGAATTTCAGTGTATTACAGCTAAACTTACGTTACTGGAGATTTTCCATAAGAAATTAATTTTCTGCTTTGTGGACATCAAAAATATTCAGCGTTTTCACGTGTCCCCTTCCACTCACTAATTGGATGCGAAACGCTCAAAACAAAAAGCTTACGAGTATATAAGCATAATTTAACGAAATACATGCAACGTGATTCATTTGACTCAGTCATGTGTAGCTAGGTCGTTCACGTCTTGCGGTCAACTGATTTAAAAGATTATGGTGACTGGTGAGTTCATATTGTGAGTGTTTGAATATGGGTTAATCTTTGCGGTAACCCGTTGTTTTAGCGTGCACTTTTACTCCGTCACGTTTTCGTTTTGAGTGTGATTAATATAATCGCCTGAGATTTACACATATATATAAAACTCCCTCGTTGGTCCAGCGGTTAGCATAGTCGACTGCAAATCACAAGGTCCTGGGTTCGATTCCCGGTCAGGCATAAAAATTGTTAAGGCAATGGGTTTTTCAATTCAGAAATTCTCAGTGCCAGCCCGGAGTTGGAAGTTGGCGGTTTTTCACCCCCGTGCCTCGGAGAGCACGTTAAGCCGTCGGTCCCGGTTATTATCACTAACATGATAATAGTCGTTAAAGCTCGCCAACCCGCATTGGAGCAGCGTGGTGGGTCTAAGTTCTAATTCCCTCTCTCCTATGAGAGTGGAGGCCTGTGCCCAACAGTGGGACGCTAATAAGCTGTAATGGGATGAAAATTTAAACAGATAGTTTCCGTTTTACATCAACAGTCTTCAATAATAACTACAAGAGTATTTTTACGAACATCAGGCATAGATCTATAAAACATAAAGATTTCCATTTCTGTAACTTATCTTCTTCCTTGTGCTCAATTTGAATCTGTTTCATCCACGCAGTCTGCTAGCTTTGAGATTTGCCTCGTAGTTTTTCCATTCTCCTCAATTTACGTTCTTGTCTGTTTAGATTTCAAACATCCATTATTATGACCAAAATGATTAGTATAGTTTCAAGAGAAAACAACCAATCAAAAGATTTATGATTATTAATGTTATAGAGAGAACAAAAATTATCTTTGGCAAAGGCTTTCTCTAAATAGAGACGCCACCACACCACTCTGGCTCCAATGATTATATACGGATGAAATAACAATATCCTAAGAATATAAAATTAAAGTCCATCAATAAACTTTTATTGTTTAAGTTGACAATTCAAATTAACAAATGTAGGTATCAAATATTGTACAGGTATCAAATATACAAAACAATTCACCGCGGGCGTCGTAAACTTTGAATTGTCCTAAAACACAATAAAACGACTCCTCTAGACACATTCGGATCGTAAAGCAGCTTTGTTTGTTGAAATTCTAATTAGGCAATGAAATTAATGTAACTTTGCGTTCGACTTCCTTCTGCGTCACTGAGTTTTGATATACAAGCCTATATTTTGTTGCCAAGGTGCTCCGCTTTTTTTTGTCATACTCCAAACCTGTTGTAGTTGTGTAAATATCTATATACCGGTTTGGTTTTTATTTATAACTTTGTAACTGATGGTTTTCAGTGGTGAAGATAACATACCAATATTATGTAAAAAGTTGATTATAAACATAGTATGACGATTCAAAAGTGTTTGTTCTATGTGGATAGGTATCTATGAGAGACACAAGTCACAACATAGAATCTTAGTGTGTAATCTATAGAGCGAACTTTGACTTTGCTCAGACTTAAGACATGGTTAAAACGAGACAGATTTATGCTACTCACATAAGTCCATCTCGTTTTAACTCTGAGTAAAGTCAAAGTACGCTCTATAGATCTCAGCACTAGTTACAAGCTTGCATTAAAAGTTTAAAGTGCAGCTATATAAGGTGTAGCCAGTACTAAATATTAGGGGAGTATTGAAGGACGAGTGGCCTAGTGACAACGCATATCAGTCGACTGCGAAAGGTTGACCCAAGTGGGTAATAATAATTTGAATTTGCAGGTTCAAATTTGGCCTTTTCGTGCCCTCTGTGCCTCGGAGAGCACGGTAAGCCGTCGGTCCTGGTTATTATCACTAACATCTGATAATAATCGTTATTAAAACCTAAGAGTGTAAATACTCTTATGCTGAGATATATATAGAGCGTACATTGAATTTTCTCAGGCTTTACTTAGAATTAAAACGGGATGGACTAATGTGGTGTGTCATAAATCTATCTCGTTTTAACTATTTCTTGTGAGCGATAAGTCAAAGTACGCTCTAGAGATCTCAGACTTAGTCGAGTCGTATGCGAAAGGACGTGGGAATCCACCGCATTATTATCCCAAGAAAACTCCTACCATTATTTAATGGACCGGGGTCACGATCCTCAGTAAGTAGAGAGAGAGAGAGAGAGTACTAAATATTAGAAATATTTCGAGAGTACAGTAGGTACAAGGTAGTTCTCACGGCGCGGGGCTCGGTGAGTGACATGCGGCCTCGCAGCGGGGGCGCGCTGGCATTGTATCAATCTTACTCTACCCTACCCTACCTGCAACGCAACCTGCCTTCTGCCTCAATACTATACACCTGCAGCTACGAACGTGAGTGGGTTCGATTTGCGGCTTAAGTGTATTGGCATTAACAATTTTTTATGCTGGCTTTTTTAATCATAATTAATATCACCTTTTCTATTCCAATAAGTGTTCAGCTTATCCTACGATTTCTGTTGGTGAGTTAATACGCAAATCTCTTTAATCTTTGAACACTTGTAGTTTTTACTAATACAATTTTATTTATAACTGTTAATGTAAAACTCAGTTTGACAGCAAGATATTCTATGTTTTTATGGACATCTGAATTATTTCATAATGCAGTGAATACTTGTAATTGAAATTAAATATTTATAATTTCAAACATTTTTGATGCTAATAATCCTCTTAAGCTCTTTCCGTTTATTCTTCGATTACGATAGTACAACAAACATTTTGAATCTTAATTAGATCAGTGATAAAACAGAACCAAATGAATCACTGCATTGTATAAATATTTTCTAAGACACCGGCGAAGCGAAGCTATTCCAGCCAGCCTACCCGCGCAGCCTTCGTGTCTCTCTTACTGCATTTCCATAAACACGGACCCTTTTTTCATCCCACGGTCCGAGCACGAGGTAAAAAAATTCCACTTTTGTCAACGCCTTGATTGATATGGTAACCTTCCCTTGTTTTAGCAATAACCCAAAGTCTTTAGTTAGTTTTTTCTCCACTGCCTCGTACATTTTTATTTGCTGCGTCGAACAGGTTTGACATATCACTAAATTTTGTAAAAGAAAAATTACAATTCTCCGGATTTTTATACCGGTGGCCGAATAGTGAGGTGTTATAAATTTTAATTTTTTTTCGGGTTCTAACGTTTTTCTGTACGCACTTTGAGATGGTCTCTACCTGTCCTAGGCGCCAGTGGCTGTGACATTTTATGGCCAGGATATTGGGAATGTATTAATGTCGATATTAATAACAGGAACAGCGTTTTGGGTTGGTTATAAATTCATATAAATAGACTGCAGGGTTCCTGTTTTATTTGCGTGTCAAAATAGAGCCTGACATATTTTTTTGTTTTCAATGGGCGTGGGATATATTAAATTAAAATGAATTGAGGGCGTGCTCATATTTTTTTTATTTGCTTTTCCTATTTTATGGATCAGCTAACCAACCCATACGATTTAAAAATCGGTCATCATTGTTTTTAGTTATCTAAACTACTTAATTTAATGTCTGTCTACGATCTTTTATCGGCCCATCCGCTTGACCGATTATAGCTTGTGCCCCTGCTTGTGCAATTAAAACAGAATACTGGACTTCCCATGGGATTATATCTAAATTCAGGCGGAGTGGTGCCTAGCATCATCCAGTAGTCTATGATTAAGATTAAAGTAGATTTTATTACGTAACGTGCAACTTGCAAGGGTTAAATGGTAGGTCTACATAGGATAGGATTGCCAGTATGCGCTTTGTAATCGAGTGAGCAGGCTAAACGGATCGGTTTTGGAGAGCCGGCGATTTCACGCGTGAACCGGGGAGAATCGATTGTACGACGTGTATCAACTCAATTGGGTCTGCATACGTAAGTAACATACGTAACATACATTTACCACGCTTCCTTGTTGTCACGTTTTTTTTTATTTCTTTACCATGAAATTAGGTTACGGCAATCTGATTAGTGAAGGAAAAAGCGCCCGAAGAATAGCTTTACTACTCATATTTCTTCACATGACGGTGTCTTTAGACGTATATCAGGTCTTTAGAGGTGTGATTACCTAACTCGCCTAAAAACTAATCCCGGGTTCGATTTTTGACAAGCTTAGGGTAAATTGTCTTTTTTGAATTACATTAGGTCGTCCAGCCTTGTATACCTATGATTTCATAAGAGACTATAGCTACATAAAGTCGTGTTATTTCACCACCACCACCACCACCACCACCACCACTACGGCCTGTTAGCGTCCCATTGTTGGGCACAGGCCAACACTCTCATAGGAGAGAGGGAATTAGAGCTTAGACCCACCACGCTGCTCCAATGCGGGTTGGCGGGCTTTAACGACTATTATTATGTTAGTGATAATAACCGGGACCGACGGCTTAACGTGCTCTTAATTGAAAAACCCAATACCTAACAATTTTTATCGTGATCCGCAGTCGACTACGCTAACCGCTAGACCAACGAGGCAAGTTGTATTATTATCGTTCTACAAAGAATCCAAATCGATTCCAAAAAACGTCGTCTAAAAAAATTTACTTATGTTGCTGGTCCGACTTATTTTGAAAATAAAAGTAGGAAGGTAACTTATACAGGTTTGTCTTCTGCCAAAATCGATATATTTGGATTTGTATGTTATAGTACTGAGGCATAATAACTTCGTAAGAAATGTAGTGGAAAGATCCTTGTGTTACACAAATCGTTTCGCGCGAGCAAAGTTATTTATCGGTAGCCGAGAATGTCTGCCAACGCCTTTGATTTAGAGCCTCAAATTGCACGGTTTGGAGTTATGAGAGCATTTCCCTCAAACTTGTACTCATATTTACAGTTAAGAGTAAGCATTAATGTAAAACTTGGAACTCTAATCATGTTGTGGATGAAGTTTACTTAATTAAAACTTAGTTTATATCACCTTTAGACTTTATACTAAATGTTTGCTGTTCCAGGAAATTAATTAACATAACCTAGAATTTAGTGTCGCATAGACTACATTTTTACGTGTCCTTCAGGTATCATTGTGGACAGGAGATTCGATGATGGTAAAGTTTTAACGTATCATATCATAGGAGCCACAAGTTGACTCATGAAATAACTAAATGTTGGAGCATCAAAGTGTAATGTCAAAGACTAGGTCATTATTTCTAATTATTTCAAAACTAATAATTAATATTTCTTGCATCTCGCAGTAGTAATTATTAGGTATCACTTAAGCTTCAGTTTTATTCAGTTTGACGAAAATAATATTTAGGTACTTACATTAAAAAAATCAGGTTTCTTTTTTGTCACCCAGCCCAAGCAGCAGTATTAGTTGTATCACAACGGATGTAAGGCATATGTTGATATAAAATATTCAAATTGATTTTTATTAAATACGCTTACACCGCGGCTTAGGCCGAGTCATTAGTCAGTGAGAAGTCGCCCTCGCACCCGATAATTTGTGCCGCGGCGGACGCATCGCTAAATTGCCGGCTGCCACAACACCGATCTTTATTTATTTGTATTTATGAACCATTGGACTCCTAATTATACGAGTGTAGGCCGTGATTCGAGTGCTTTTGGAACAGTTGGCGCTGACGGCCTAATGACGGCCGTTGCTTCCTGCTAGCCGTGTTATTCTTCGGTTTCAAGTTGCTACCATTACCTATCCATTTATATTTCGATGTGTCTCTCGATTTTACTTATGTACACATTGATATAATAATAATTGTAAATGAATTATTTAAAAATAGCAACCAGCAAGAAACTCTTGCTGGTTCTTCTCGGTAGAAACGTCATTCCGAACCAGTGGTAGATTCACTTGACGATTCAAAAGTACTTGTAAAAGTTTATTTGAATAAAAAACATTTGATTTGATTTGATTTGTCGTAATCCTCATTGTTGCATAATTGCTAATCCGTGTGATTAATGTTGGGGCTTAAGTTTCTCTGAAAATTAAATCGATTACGGTACGTAAGTCTTTTTCTATCAAGTATACTTTTTGGTAGGTAGGTACATAGGAATAAATAATTGACCAACATCCTTACCAATAAATTGCCACAAATAGTGAATGCAAAGCACTAAATGACAACAAAATGGTATGACCAATTGGTAGGCATGTATCAAGGGATTGTACAAGGAAGTGAACGGGGTATCGAATTGGCCCGGTGGCGTGTAGAGCGCACGCGTGGGCCGCTACAGCGCAGTTGACAAAACGCCCGCTCCCGGGTTCAGTACGACAACGGTTTAGGTTAAATTGTTGAGATAAGGCTACGGACAATGTCTGGGTTTGTGATATAACCTATTTGGAAATGTCATGGGAAATGGTATGATAGTATATGGACCACAGAGTTCAGAATAGGCATAGAAGTATTCAAGAAGCAAGAGATTGCTGCATAGATGTGTAGCGAAACATCAGTAAAGTATTGTAAAACTAACTTGCGTGTTAAAGTTTAATTTACATTGCTTTTATTATTTTGTAATTTTTAAGTTGTTCAAAAAGAGAGACACGCTGTTTTGGTTAAATCAGAAGATGCCATTTCTATTTACTTCTTATTAACTCTGTGGTAACAACCTGTGTAGATCAAAATAAAAGGTAGGTTAATCGAGGTAGTGCCTTACCCGGTTTCCTAGTTTTCGACACCTTCGATTAATATCTAGTTGAATCGGAAATTTTCGTATGACTGCTTTGGTCCTTGTAATTACATACTTAAATTGTTGGATAGAAGCAGGCGTTACAGTGCGAAAGTTCATGATAGAAATAACTAGAACTTTAATTCGCTATAATCCGCCACAGTAAGTAAATGTATGTGGTACAGTGTGTATCTTGCACTTTTAGCTTGCGATATTTACCACACCACACAAAACTTCCAAATTATTCTCAACGTATGTTTTACTTCAACACCGGAGCATCTTCAGGAGATGTTGACTTTAATTGTACACTTTACAATATGTAAAATTAGTAAGGTTTAGTGGAAATCATAATTTACAATGTAGGTACATAGTATAATTTTTTGTGCCTAAAAAAATCTCGTATTAATATCGAAAACAAAAAAGAATTGATCCCTCCACTTACATTCAAAGATATTCTTGTACTTATCCCACTCGATCGAAGTGGTTCTGTAAAACTGCCAATCATCATATTTCCTCATGTTGCTCCCAAACTAAGCAATTAAAAGCATTAAGCAATCGTTTGAATGACATCAAAGGCAGAACTACCGTGTTACGTTATAATCGGGGCTAAGCCTCGGCCGGACTGACAGTCGAGTAAAAGCAAGCTACCGTCGAAGCGATCGAAATGTTCGATCAAATAAATGATTTTGATGCCCGTGGTATTGACTACCTAATCAATTAACATAACATTGCTACTACCTACATGCTTTTAGTTCGAATAAAAAAAGATGATTTTCTGATTCGAGAAAAAGAAACCACCAAAGACTAGTTACTTAAAACTTAACAAAAACTAAAATACCGATATCGATAGGTATCATAGAATTAATAAGTAGCGATGTAAATTTTTATTCTGAATATTAAGTAGGTACCTACCTACTAAATAGGTACTACAAAATAATCACTTTGAATCTTAAGGGGGAAAAAATATTAATATAATTAATTTTAAATGTGTTTTTTTTGTTATCAAAGAAAAGATCACTCGGATCTAGGATTTTTTATCAAAAAAAATCAAAGAATTTAAATTTTTATAAACCTAAATCCACACGAAGTACTTACCTACGATTGATTTCACGGATATTGTCTTAACCCGATTGCTTTAAACGTTCAGGGCATGCTTTTACCTTATAAATGCCATCGCACTTAGTAGGTTTTTACTAGCAACTTTTACAGTTTGTTATGCTAATTTAATATGCGTAGAACTGGTTGGCCAAATATGAGGGTCGACGCACACATTTGTATGTATCGCCCGATCGCGGTAGATCTGTCGCGTAATTGACGCAATCCGATAGGCGATATTTATCCGAGATGCGATATCACGCGTTGACTCGATACCCTTTACCGGGACAATATTCACGTGAAATGCTTAATGAGCAGCGTATTTACATAATTGCTTTTATTTGTTTAAGTAATCATGCATATTGTAACAGCCTTTGATTAATTGCACTATAAAAGAACGCAATGGAGTAATTACATTTACATTAAACGGTCAGTTTGAGTTACGGCTTTATTACTATTGAATAAATACATAAAAAAAACATTTTAAATAAACGCAAGTGGTTACAGAGTCGTAGACAAACATTACAGCAATATTCGCGTTTTATTTACTTTTATTAAGTTGAGTTAAACCCGAGAGTAATAAATTTTAAAATTGTATTTTATTTATAAAAAAATGGGCTTATAAATAAAATAAAAAATACATATTACATATAACCGGATAGTAGAGACGACGGGAATGATAATATTATTTATAGTCCACTATTAAATCAGACTTCTATTGAAACGGATAGAAAAGCGGTTGTGGTCAAACAATCATTGTCACCACAGTAACAGAGATCCAATAAAATAAATATTGCTAATACAATGTATTGGGGCCCAATCATTGCCACATAAAAAGGCACGTACGTATAAAGTGATCACATTGTTCGAGCGTGTTAAAGACCGGTTGGATGGCGAGTAACGAGCATTTCGTATACAATAGACCTTTTAGCGTCATCTCGACGTACGTCAATCGCTAGTCGCCCCACTGAGCGCAAGTGAGCGACGGCCTTTATTATCCCCGAGCGATACAGTGTACGCCGTAATATGGTGAATACGCCGTAATTATTATAATTTTAATAATTGATTCTCCTTTAGGGAAATTGCATCAATATTTTTTAACCAATGGCTGCTTTACCATAAAGCCAGCTATTTGTTTAGCAATTTCCATTGATCAGACTTGGTTATTTGTAGTATAAATATGTGCTTGAAATAACCTTTACCTGCATTCCATTATCACTAACATGATAATAGTCGTTAAAGCCCGCCAACCCGCATTGGAGCAGCGTGGTGGGTCTAAGCTCTAATTCCCTCTCTCATAAGAGAGTGGAGGCCTGTGCCCAGCAGTGGGACGTTAATAGGCTGTAGTAGTGGTGATGGGCATTCCATTAAATATGAAATTACATCATATTTTGTCGCTCAGAACATTCAGTAAGGGTGGAAAAAATAAGAGAAATACCGATAAAACGTTTATAAAATTAATCGTATACGCGAGTCCGACATCTAGGATAACAAAAAACAAGCCGAGTCGGTTTTATTCGTATGAAAATAAAACACATCCACGGGACTGACGTGCGTCCGGCGTCACTTAGCAGCGCTGGAATGATGTGACAGGCTTTGCCGAACCGAATTCCTTTTTCAAATTTAAAATTAAAAATAAAACAAAACGACGACTTTCTGAATCTGTTCCATTGTGTTCGCGTTTTGATAAAATTTAAATAGCCCGCTTTTTTGACGGTCAGAATCTTGGATTCGGCGTTTAAATACATACGGTTTCGCGGTTTAGCGCCATGTTTTTTCCATTTTCTGTGCATTCTGAGGCTTCGACGCTTCAGAATGTGCGGCAATGCGATAGATTTTGCGCGATTAAATCCCGGAGTGCGATAGGAATGAGTTGTTAGTGTTAACGATTTGGAGCGCTCTTAGTTTCGTATTTTATCTCCCGCTTCGCACTCGGAGTTTAAGTGGCTGTTTATTTTTGCATACTATCTTTATCCGATTTGATAGACTGGTTTGAATGTGTACAGATAATAAATATTCACACATCAATCAATCTTTCAAAACACCAATATTTTTTGTGATCGCGTCTTTTTTGCTGGGTCTGTAGGGCTTATTTCAGATATTTAGAGTGGCAATATGAATGTATTTATACAGGCAGGGCGGCCTGAGCCTAACAATGCTACGCTTGTCGCAGCCACGCCACAGGGCTGGCTCAACAAGTCCATAACAATATTGGAGCAATGGCGCCGACCTATTGAACATAAAGCCTGAAAATAAAGCGATCGCATGATCCTCTATAAATTTTTATGGTAAAAGCTAGTGCGGGTATGTTAAATTTTCCTTTCGATGCCAGATTATTATGGCCTGTATTTGAATCGGAATCTATAATATCCATTTTATAGTAACTACGGTTACGTTTTTTATGTTTATCTGAAGACAATAAGATACCGAGTCTTGCGGCAATCTTTCCTGGTTGTATCCAACGACGTGTCTAAAATGATAGAGGGCCAAGATGGCATGCCAGTTTTAGTAAATCCATATTCCTGGCTGGGTTTTACGTGGTATAATACCGGAGCATATTCGATGCTCAAACCAGCCTTAAGCTAATATTTATTTATTTCCGAATTACTCATATTCTTACTAACTAGATGATGCCCGCGACTTCGTTTGTGTGGATTAAGATTTTATGATTCCCGCGGGAAATCTTTAATTTTCCGCGATAAAAAGTAACCTATGTCCTTCCCCGGGATACAATCTACCCCTGTTCTTATCAAATTTCATCAAAACGGTTGAGCAGATGGGCCGTGATAGCGTAGCAGACAGACAGAGACACTATCGCATTTATAATATTAGTATGGAAGTATGGATTATATTACTTAGATTAACGACTTCAGCGTTTACAATTAATTACGACGTTTTTTTAATTTTATATCACTTACGAAGCGATTTGCGTCCTCGTTACTAATATTATGAGCCGCTAAGTTATGGATCTCAACGGACTTTATCCCTTTCACCTTTAAAATAATAAAAGAAAGTCCTCCATCTCATACTGCACGTTTTTTGGCAGCGGATTTGATTGACGACAAGCACTAGTCTATTAATTTAAAAAAAAAAGTTTTGTTAAATGATTGTACAACCCTAGCAGCAGGGCCGTGAATCAGGGCTGACACAGCCGCCGGTGGTCCGCACGTCAGCAGCGCGTGCGCGGCTCTGTTCAACCCTTTGATTTACATAAACATTCAAGATATAGCCTACCACTCAGATAAATCTTGTATTAATATATGAAAATTTGGCGAATAAAAATTTCATAAGAAATATGAAAATAATATGCTCTTGCCATTAATACACATTACTTACCTGTTACCTTAGGTACGAATACAGAATAAGGTATACCCATACACATTTATGGTTTTTAAATATTATTATGCATAATGTACTTAATAACTACATACCTCCTAAAGCTTATTTTTGGCATCCCTAAACTATCTATCCAATAGTTCCGAACTCAATAGTACTTCTAAATGATAATTTAATTTTTTTAATATTTTACAACCACAATTTTTGTACCATATTATAATTTACAGCGTTGAGTGCTGTCATTTTATATGGAAGACTTGGATCTCGTTTTTATAAAACTAGAGTTATGTCAATTTGTCATACTTTGCCAAATTAGCGTAACTCCGTTGTTATGATTTACATTATCTAGATGCTCCGAATAAATTACCTATCAAAAATACTTACAACTCAAAATATAAGGCATAGTGTTATAATGTATTTTATATAGTTAGTACTAGATGATTCCCGCGACTTCGTCCGCGTGGAATAAGATTTTTGATTCCCGCGGGAACTATTTAATTTTCCGGGATAAAAAGTAGCCTATGTCCTTCCCCGGGATACCATCTACCCCTGTACCAAATTTCATCAAAATCGGGTGAAGAGACAGTTTTTTTATTCCCGCGGGAACTCTTTAATTTTCCGGGATAAAAAGTAGCCTATGTCCTTCCCCGGGATACCATCTACCCCTGTACCAAATTTCAACAAAATCGGTTGAAAAGATGGGCCGGGAAAGCGTAGCAGACAGACAGACAGACAGACAGAAACACTTTCGCATTTATAATATTAGTATGGAAGTATGGATATATTATAGGGGCCCGCGAGGCCGGCGGCGGGCGTTCATTTCGTTGCAGTCAGTTTTGCTCATTTTGCGGCGATCCATTGTGTTTACTGCTTTTACCATTGTTCGGGGCCCTTATAAATTGGGTCGCGCTGTTTTACAGCATTGACAGGTATATTTCAGTGGTCGATTTCGGTCGATAATTAATCCGTATTGTTAAATGTGGGGCCACCCTTGCACTCTGTGATCATCCCGTTGAGTTTTGCTCTTAATTTTGAGTTTGGGCATTGGTTTTGTGACTGTCAGTGTAACCATTGCAAGAATTTATTCCTTTCTCTGGTCTATGTAATTTGCAACACCCGCATTCCATGTTATATGCTATTAATTTGGATTTGACTTGTTAGTGAATAGCGATCCGCAGGAAACTAAGTGAAGTAGGTATAACCTGTCTATAGTGAAATTATTAAGAAATATTGATTCTCGTAAAGTACCTAGGCATATAGATTACGTATTAATTAACTAATTGAAACTAGGAATTAAAACATTATTTCTGTGTCTAACTTAGTTGTTGAACATACCTAAATGTTTTTATACAGTCCGGTAGCCTGTGAAAAATATGAGGCTATGCCAACACCCCATCCTTTACACTTAATTAGTAGCAAAAAATAGGCATATGTAATTTTCACATTAACAGAGTATTCACTTAAGCTGGTTTCTCACTCAGAAACATGCTCGTCGAGCACACTTTACCTATGTAAAGTACCGTAAAGTAAAGTATGACAATGTTCGACGATAGGTTCGTACATTCGAATTTGCGAATGGCAAGCCTTTGCTCGTCATAGGAATATTGAGAAAAATAGAATACAACTTTTTATGCTTTTAATCGACAGTGAATCTAGTTATCACGGGTTCGGAATGCCGTTCCTACCGATAAGAACCAGCAATGTCGGCTAGATTTAGTATATTGGTCATCACGAAAATACAAGTCAAAAAAGGAAGCTCTACATTAACAGGTAGAACACACAATATTGAGCATGTTCGGGCGTGAATGCCTGGCTTATGTAGATACATCATTGAACTGTCTACAAAAAGTGGCTACAGTTCGAAAAAATCGCAATTGCACACATTGAATGTCATTTCACGGACACTTAGGGCAGACACGCCAGAAAATTAATTAATAGTAAAAAACAAACGACTCACTCTAAAGACTCGTAAAAGTTATATTCTATTAATCTTTATTGTACTTAATGTCATGATGGATTTAAGTACCCAGATACTAATTGCAATTTTGTTTTAATAAACTTTACTTACACGATAAGCGAGTTTATTAAAACGATAAGCTGAATAAAACTATATTTTCGTTTTTTGCAGCTGTTTAGATTGTTTAAAACTTTAATTTTTTTCTATCTAGGTACTTAAGTTAGCGGTATAATGATAGAATCGATAGACTTTTAACTAAAATAGTTATTAACCCTGTCGCCATCTGTCTTCAGTGGCTGCCAGACTGGACTTAAAAATAGGTATTATTCTTTGTTTTGGTGTTTTAATTAATCTTTATTAAGGAATGGCTCGATGTAAATAATATTATATACTTATGTTATCTTCTGTGCAGTGCTAAGATGAGCCGTTAAGCGCTTACAAACATGAGGAAACCAAATTTCTTATATGTAACGACTATTTGTTTTGGAATAAAAAATAAATAAAATATCGCAACACACAGGCCAATTCGTAGTTAAGTTACAGCTTATGGTTTAAAAAATAAATTGAAGATCACATTTCGTGTTCAAATTTTTCGTCTTAATAACGGGACGTACGAGTTTTAAGAGCGAGCCAAGTCACCTCGTGGGTCAAATATTTCCAACATACACTCCGCCAGTAGACAGTAGTCAGACACGCGTCACTTAGCTGACGGCTCATTCCTTGGACGTTTGATTGGTGCGCCTTTAATCATTCCAGTGTGACGGCTACCCGCGTCGAAACCGAACTAATGAGTAACTTGCTTAGGCTTTTACGAAATAAAAAACAGCTGTTTTGTCTATTTATTTTTAAAAACATGTTAGATTTTTAGTAATAACATTTTAGAAAGGGGTTTTTAGGTGTATTTACTGAGACATTGGGGCTGCTTCTGTAGAGCACAATCTTAGAGATTGTGCTCTACAGAAGCAGCCCCTTATTATCAGAATTAAACTAAAATTTCGTGTATCCATTCTCATAGATTAGGGTATCGTACATACCTAAACGTATGAGAATGGATACACGAAATTGAGCTCTAATTCAATGCTGTTATGGTTTATTTTACTTTGAAGCCCAACTTTAACGATATGATCGGCAATCCTTACATGATTTAGTTTCCTCACGATGATTTCCTTCACGGTTTGAAGCAAGTGACATTTAATTTCTTAAAACGCACATATCACTGAAAGGTTGTTCTCAGGGATCGAACCCGCGACCCCGTTCAAGAGGTTGGTTGTCTTTACCACTACGCAATCACCACTAAAAAATTCTTTGATACTTTTACTTATTTTTGATATGTCTACAATTTTTAACTAAATTGCTCTGATAGCAGCAGAGGATCTACACCAAACTAAAATGTATTCTGATATTTAAATCAGTAACAAATTTGATGTTAATTTGGATTTTGTCAACGTTTTAAAATCGGTTCATAAAATGTTTTAATGGAAGGGAATGCATTGACAAGATGTAGTAAGATATTATCATACTATCCAACACAAATATACTACCGGTCAAGACCATAAAAGACCAAACTTACCAATAATAAAAACAAGTTCCATGGGTACATAAATTAAAATATTTCTACGTATAATTACGATAATATATCTTTTTTATTTACACCGTGTACGTAGTTAGTTACATATAATAACAATCATTCTATCACTTTTTACGTTGTGAATGAATGTAAATGGATCATAAGTGGCGTACTTTTTATTTCACAAGTAGGCACAGCGTTAAAAAGAAAGCGTAAAAACAAAATAAAACTTGATTAACAACTAGAAAGTACTGACTTCCACTCTACTTAACTAATTTGTCGTATGAATAAAACATTTTTAAGAAAAATAATCTAATTTTACCTTTTGGAAAAAACTTTGACTTTCGATTAAGTAATTTTCGAGTGGGTAATTGAATAACTTGGCAACCCTAAGTGAAGGTGAAATTATTCGTAATCTCTTCGTAATTTTTCCAAGCCCCTTATCGCCTGAACGCTCGTCAGGTGTTCACGTAAAACTGTTATAATTAAATATCATACCAATTGTCGGTTCTAATTTAAATGAGGAATTGTTCTGTAATAATCAGTTTTTTTGTAAGGCATTAAAAACCGGCTTTCGATTACAAAGTTAGGTTAGTATGTTTTGAATAGGTGTTCGTATTTTATCTATATATATAAAAATGAAACCCGTTTTCCTTGGTCACGGCATCACGCGTGAATGGCTGGACCGATTTCACTAATTCTTTTTTTGTTGTATTTGTTATTATTAGGAGAAGGTTCTTACGGAAAAAATATTAAGAAAATAAAGTAGTGCATCATTGCTACGCTAAGGCGGTACGAAGTTCGCCGGGTCAGCTAGTAATAAATACCTAATAATGTCCTCCCAACCGAATTTTGGCCACGGCGGCCAATCTCCAGAGAGATTAGCCATCTGCGCGGGAGATACTCGTATTATAGTGCACAAGTGTGTGCGCGTACACAGGTGCACTCTCTGTTCCTTTACTCTCATAGCCCGATGGGACGGAAAATCCAACACGACCGGAGAGAGATCAGGCGCAGGAACGACGGCTTAACGTGCTTTCCGACTCCCGAGGCACGGGGGTGAAATACCGCCAAGTTCCTAACTCCGGGCTAGTACTGAGAATTTCTTGTTAGAAATACCCAATACTTGTTATGGCCCGACCCGGGACATGAACCCGGGACCTCGTCAGCCGCAGTCGAATATGCTAACCACTATAACAATGAGGCAGTTTATATACCTACTAGATATGGCTGGCTATTGTCACTCGAGGACGTGCAATGCTTTTCAAGTGCTTATATTTAGGTTATGTCTATATTTGTTACTGGGTACTATAAGTATTAGCGATTTTGTATTTATTTAAGTTTTTGCTGGATAGGTAAGAAGGTTATTTTTGTTTACTCTACATCGATGGCTCCAAAAATATTACAACCACGTAATACTGACCATGTTTTATTTACTCCACTACAAGTTATCAACTTGGCGCTACTTTAAAGAGGCCTATGTCCAACAGTGGATGCACAACGGCTGATGATGATGATGAAGTTATCAACTGACTGAAATTGAATCCAGTACTAAGTGTTCATCCAGTCTAAGATGTGCTACGAGAGCCAAATTAAAACGGTTTTTGAAATTACCATAATATTATTATAGCCTTTTATGAGCACCTAAACGAAATGCTTCCCCGAAAGCTATCTTAACTCACACGCGACGTATTTTGGCAATTAATTTGCGGAAGCGAGAGGTCCGTGTAATGAACCAGTCACACCCTTCGCGGAGCTGATCAATTCTCGTTAAAAAACTGATCCAATTACGGGTCGCGACTTGCAAGCATCAATAAGTTACCCGAACGTCCGAGGGGCCGGTTAAAATCTCCGGCCGGCGCACACCCATTGTAATAACGCATGCGCTCTCAATATTAAAATTTAACAAGGTATTAATTAAAAAAACTAAAGCGAAAATATCTTTAAATTTTCTCAGGGCGAGCATGGATAGGGCTTGTTTTATTTTTAATTCATTTTATTCGGCGCTGCGCTGGGCGAACGGAGTCCCGCCCACCGGTGATTTAAAATTTTGATTTATCGACGAACGCGGGAGAGGCTAGCACGCGTGCGCCTCGCTTCGCGGTAATTATAAATATGACGCGGTGCTAAACTGTGCGAATTGACCCTGCGACCCGCGCGACCAGTGTGAACGAGCCTCGCACTACGCCCTTCGATTCGTAAATCTGCGCGTATTGAATGAGAAAACTTATTGGACAGTGTATAAATATCACTGTCCAATAAGTTTTCTGTTCTGTTTACTACAAGTTAGCCCTTGACTACGATCTCATCTGATGGTAAGTGATGATGCAGTCTAATATGGTAGTGGGCTAACCTGTTAGGGGCATGGCAGTTATATTAAACCCTAATCGGTTTCTACATTGCATCGTACCGGAACGCTTAATCGCTTGGCGGCACGTCTTTGCCGGTAGGGTGGTTACTAGCCACGGCTGAAGCCTCCCACCAGGCCAGACCAGGGCAAATTCAGAAATTATAAATTCCCAAATTGACCCTGCCGGGGATCAAACCCGGGACCTCCGCACGTTAAGACAACGGCACTTAACACTGCGCCAGGGAGGTCGTCAAAAACACTAACAATGGTGTTACATTTTACAGTGCCCGGATTCCGGAAAACTTAGCTCCGTTTGCAAATTTTCTCACCTTTTGGGAGAACCAAGCAAGGGACTATTTAAAACAAATTACAAAAAATGCTTAATTAAACATAATTTAGAACGAGTTAATAATAATATTGAACTGATCTATAAAGAAATGAAAAGATTATACAAATGCGACACATAAATAATTTAATTTAACCACTAACACAGTATTACACATACATTCTTAAACACAAATTGAATTAATTTTATCATATATATGTACACGAATTAAATTCGTAATAAATTAGAATATACATACATTCTCGTCCAATTTGGATGCAAATGTGTAAAATCGTGGTGGCTAGACGGAGCCAGCTGTCGTATTTACGACTTCCTCGCTTTCCTACGGGACTCGGACCCGTTCCACCTGTTTAATTTTATTAATTCACCATTCTTCTGTAATTTAACTGTAGCGTTTTACACACCTTGAGTTGCCATCCCTTCGAGGCACGATGAGTACATACCTATAGATACCTATTGCAGCCCTAGCACAATCGTTGCGACTTTTATTTCGACATTACAGATATACAGACATTACAGCTTTTACCAGGCTTTGTCGATATATAGCGAAATATATCTAGCGAAACTCCCATCCGCATGCGGGCAGACTTTCACTTTTGTCATCAGTGGAGAGCCCTACACCCACTTAATACTGAATCAGCCTTTCTAGTGATAGTTACCAAAAGTGCAGCTATCTCTTAGTCTAATACGAAAGCCAAGAGAAAGCGTTGTCGCACTGATTGTGGTTGAGTTAAATCTGATTGAATAATACTAATGTTTTAAGGGAATTATGAGTAGGTAATTAGATGATGCCCACGACTTCGTCCGCAAGGATTAAAGTTTTTTGATTCCCGCTGGAATTCTTGAATTTTCCGTGATAAAAAGTAGGGATCCTTCCCCGGGAAGACAATTTTTACCAAATATCAACACATTTGGCTGAACAGATATACCGTAAAAGCGTAGCAGACAGACACACTTTCGCATTTATAATATTAATATGGAAGTATGGCTCAAGGTCTAGCTGGATGAGGTCATAGTTTAAACCTACTTACGGTTAAACTATGACAGCCAATGCAACTGGACCTATAGTAAGTACTTAAATCGCAAATGTTCACTATTCTTCTGTAATAACTAATAATTTAAACTGTAGCGTTTTACACACCTTGACTTGCCGTCCCTTTGACGCGTGATGAGTACCTAAACCTAAAGTATGTCGTAGAGGCATTGCAGCCCAAGCAGAATCAGCTCGACAGCTTTTTCGCAGCTTTTGTCGATACAAAGGCCACGAGGAAGCGTTATAGTCACACGAATTGCGTTTGAGTTGTCTCTGATTGGCTGAGACTGATGACAATGGATATCTATCTATACTACACACCCTGACCGCGTCTGTTCTTTTGAAATGGTCATAATGTCATAATATGCTAACTTAAATAATTTAATATCTACCTAAGTAAACATTTATTTACTGAAAAAAGTAAATACGTATGATATATATATCGATATCGATATAGATAATATGATAGGTTACCCTCCAGTGAAAGAAAGAATATCTTGCTTTGAAATTAATAGAGCTGTCATACTTTATACTTAAGTATGTAAGAAATGTTATTATTTAATTCGAATACAGAATTGAAACCGAACTGTTTTCACTTAAGTATTCAGAAATAATGAAATTATTACATCATTATCAACGGTCTAGAAATATACTTATAAATAAAACATGGATTAATCATAAAGTGGGAACCTAAGCACTATAAAAAGTCTAATGGCAAACTTTATTAATGGAGTTAATCGTGGGGCCATAAATATAACTTGAAGACAGCTTTAAGTTATCTATTACGTCATTGTCGTAAATCACAAACGGTAACCTTCAGGCATTCTAATAAAACTTACAAATTCTTGATGTTTTTTGGTCCCATAGCACTGAGACTACAGTGTGCACAC
The DNA here is from genome assembly GCA_923060345.2 of Erebia aethiops. NCBI lineage: Eukaryota > Metazoa > Arthropoda > Insecta > Lepidoptera > Nymphalidae > Erebia > Erebia aethiops. The sequence continues at coordinate 19,533,189 of OV281081.1, read as the reverse complement.
ACGGTTTGGAGTAACCTACTTGATGCTATATAAACATAGTCTCAGATACGACCGTCAAAAATACAAGGACAGATTTTAAGCTTGGTAGAGTAAGTCCATAAATTCACAGAGATAGTTTTGCTATAAAGATTCGCATTTAGGAACGTTTTTGCAAGCAATGCACGAACTAATAGGTATTATGTCTTTATCATCATATTATGTAAGTAGGTACACTTATTGGACAATGCTAAAGCTTCCTAACTGATAACTGAGCTCCTTTTCAGTCGTCGGTGCTTCTACCGACTAAGAATTATTAACTAAATAACGTTTTTTTTAAACATATCCAATTGCTTGAGCAATACGATCACTTTAGTCTGTCTGTCTGTTCACTTTTTAGGGCCCATCCGCTTATCCGATTATGATGAAATTAGGATGGTAGGTACAGAGATAGTATTGCATACATACAAGTTGTCCTATGTAAAATAAATAAATCATTTATCATTTACCGGAGACGCTATTTATTATTCCAAAAATCCACACTCCACACTAAGGACTCCTACGTATTAAAAAAAATCATAATATATTATGTCTAGTAAATGAAGAAATCAATGAAATAAAAAAATAACCTTCCCTGTACAGGAAAACTACAATTTCCGATAGCAACAGATTAAATTCCTGTATACGCTGCACAGACGATTTGACGGTTGTCTCTTTGGATTGGAAACACAGTGTATCTCGCGGCCTCGCCTTGTATCTAATTTGAAAACGGCCACACTGTCCTTTGCCATTCAATGCAAATTCACACGTTGCAAGAAGCGATCCGACGCTGAATTACCAACGTTTAGTCGCCTCTGGATATTATTTTGAATTCGTTGGCAATGTTGGCGCAGTTAATCTTTCGAATCACTTATTATACTCAGTGGCGTACATAGGGTTTGAAGCTGGGCATTAGTTAATCAGAATGACCTGTTTACTGGCTGTAATAAGGAAAAATGAGCAGTGATGTATATCCATTTGGGTAAGCAGTGCTCTTATGCCTCTATGAACTGCACGCTACTGAATATACTAAGTAAACAAAATCTGTGTATTCCCGTTGTTAAGCCCTTATAGGGTACGAAAGGAATGTTTGGCGTTTCTGTTACCTACTTATCCATGTTAGGTACTTTATACCTACAGTGTATAAGATTATATAGTTATGTGAAGGAAGAAAGGATTTTCTTATCGTCATTGAAATTCACTCCTAGGGACAATAAATTGCGATGCCAAATCGAATTATGATTCTCACTAAAATAATAATTGTAACAGTTAGGTACCTTTCGAATCCTGAAATTCGTTTCAAATTTTTTATGTAAAATTTCTCAATTTCGAACGTACCTAATCTGCAACCAAAATTAGTAACACCTACAATTATTTTTATATAAAGCAAGTTAGCAACAATACAGTACCTTTACACAGTACAGTACAGTATCTTTTTTAATTATATAAAAACTAAGTACTTAATACTGCAAGCAAGATAATATTATTAAGGATTGTGCAACTTTCGGTAAATGGTAGAATATCTATAACTCGCAATCTTGATCAGATTATCAATCTATAAAACCGAAAATTAGTGTTATCACTTCCACCGTTGTGTTCAATCTAAGGTAGGTGCCTAACTTACTAGCTTATAACAAATTTTAATAATGTTGTGAATAAAAAAAATTTCATTCCTGCAATTTTCTAAATTATTAGATCATACAAAATTACTATATATAGTGACTTCGATATCATTAAATTCGGTATCCTATCTCTTAGTCTTACCTATTCATTTCTGCTAAAACATTAAATGACACCTAAAATTTTAGAAAAGTTAACACGACACCTTTAAAGTAAAGTTATTTTGGCGTGATGAAAAATGAATATATATTATTACGTAAGTACTAAAAATAATTAAATATGAAATTGGTAACTGTAAATAATGCACTTTTATCTTATATTCTCTGTAAAATTATCATGAAATAAGCAACTTATTTACAGTAAAATATACAATGATTATGCTAGAAAATAACTACCAAAAACCACAATGGAATTCAAGATTGTATTACTCTACACATAATAAGCATGTAACAAATGCTTTTTATTATAATAAAAACAATATAAAATAATAACTGCTAGTGATGCACTTATCTTACGAATGATCGCCAAAGAACCGTTGAGATAGACCATGGAGGAGCCAAATTCATATATCAAGCGTCGGAAAAAGGATCACAGTTACAATATTAAAACGTAATTTTGGATATGTCAAACAATATTTAAAGTGTGCAAAATTTATGTTATTTAACAACATTAACGTGATGCCAAGCGATTTAGCGTTCCGGTACGATGCCGTGTAGAAACCGAACAGGACTATGGGTTTAATATAACTGCCATGCCCCTAACAGGTTAGCCCGCTATCATCTTAGACTGCATCATCACTTACCATCAGGTGAGATCGCAGTCAAGGGCTAACTTGTAGAGGATAAAAAGAAAAAGAAAAGAAAAAGAAAAAAAGATTAACGTATGAGTTGCGTCAAATGATAATGATGAATTACTTACTGAAAGGCAACGAAAAAGTTACACCAGTGCCTTCAAAAATCTCGACTAATATTTTTGGCGGACCTGTAAAATTGCGACCATATTGCGGGACATTGCAGCTCTAATAATTTACCATAGTTAGGTTATTGCTTATAGGCTCGCTATTTCTGTCTTTGGACGCAGATCTATCTGCGTCCAAAGACAGAAATAGCAAGCCTTTCACCGACAATACACGTCATCCAAATTGTTATGGATGTCGTATAAAAAAAGTGTTGAGAACCTCCTCCTTTTTGGAAGTCGGTTAAGAACTGCTCCTCTTAAAATAATATAACAACTCTCGGCATAAACGTATGAATAGAAAAAAGAACATAATCACAAAGTTAGCGCTAGGCCTTCGTTTCTGCGGCGAGACCTTATTTACATTACAGTGGCGCCATCCATCAACGTCTGACTGAACTAATTACTGTGCATTCCCGTGTTTTTACTATACATAATAAGCACTGCAATCTGCATTATTATAATGATGACTCTACAATCTACATACCATACTCGTGATAGAATTTGGTTGGCAATTGTTTTTTTTCCATTCAATTTTTAATTTGTCGATTTAAGCTTCGCACATTTTCATCATTACCATAGACATGAGTATGGAGTGTGTTGAAAAATTGTATTTAATCTAGAATAGGTACATACTTACATAGGCCATAGACAACATTGTTTCTATTACTGACGGAATTTAAAATGGAGACATAGTGTTTGCAGAAAATTGCTAATGCCTTAGCCGTTCTTATGAAAAATATAAAGCAATTAATTGTAATAATATAATGTCCTCCCGACCGAATTTCGGCCACGGCGGCCTATCTCCAGAGAGATTAGCCATCTGCGCGGGACATATTATAGTGCACAAGTGTGTGCGCATACACAGGTGCACTCTCTGTTCCTTTACTCTCACAGTCTGATGGGACGGAAAATCCGACACAACAGGAGAGAGATCAGGCGCAGAACCGCCGGTTTAACGTGCTCTCCGAGGCACGGGGGTAAAAACTGAGAATTTCTTGTCCCGACCGGGATCCGGGACCTCGTCAGTCGAACATGCTAACCACTGGACCAACGAGGCAGTCAAAATTGTAATATATTGAGTTTGTGGTATAGTAAATGTAAATTCTTTGAACTGTATTCGTATCTCCTGAAAGATTTTTTAGCTGTATGACGCGGCGTGACGCGGGCGTCGATTACGACGTATACGATGTAATCTCGCAGTAGGTACAGCGGTTTGATGTGTCAATCCGATGCGATTCGTATCGGGCCCGTATTCCGACCGCTCCTATTGGGCAACCGACCGCCTTTGTTAACGTAACGGATTCATAAAAATTCGCTCTATGCTGGCTGTTGTGCTGTATCTATCTTGTTCACCTGTCACTTTTTATTGAAACGCCGCGCCGCATTGAGCAATTACGTTACAAATTAATAATGTAAACTCTAGAGGCTAAACCTTAGTAGCTCTAAGGTAACCAGTTAAGGTAAGGTTAAGGTAAACAGTTAGACTAAAAACAGAAAGGCCTCAGCTTCAAAGTTTCGAAAATCTTAAGTTTAGTTTGTTTTAGTAATACCGATTTGATTGGGTAATTGACTGCTTTAGTTACCGTAGCCTTCACAAATCTTACACGCACTTTAAACATGCAAATTTGATTTTTTACTTAAGGTTCGTTATTACACTTTTCCATCACTTTGTTTTTCAACCTAACCTTGCGCTGTATTTTATTTTATCCCTCTTCATGATGTTAAACCTACACGAAACCCTCTGATACCTACAGATCACACACGCAAAAGCCTTATATTATTATTAAAAGCTGAAACTAACACTGTGTGGGTGAACACGATGAAAATCTTTATTTTCACGCTCTATCTCTCTTTATCTAATCGCCCCGGTCTGATAAGGACGGAACGCCGGAAAAACTGGTGCGGGGCGGGGTAAAGGCTACATCGATTCCGCGCTTTCACTGCTAGGGGCCATGTAAACCTTTAAAAATAGTGCTCTTGCCGTGCGATTGTCATCTCTAAGTTTATTTATGTAGGAGGGAAATTTCAGTAGTGAGAGCTCTTCGGTAAATGGATTGCCTCCCTCTTGGGGGTTCTCATAGTGGGATCTAGATGACGTAGATATGCTGATAGGCGGCTATGTGTGCGGTGTGGCTGAACGGAGCTTGTCTATGTGTAGTCTGTAGACGAGCTGGTCTGTGTTTTACGAAGTTATACGGGTGTTGCGAAGGGACGCTTCCGACGGGTTAAATTCTGCCTGTGTTTGCAAATATATGAGGGGCTGTAGGTAACCATCCCTTTTTGTAATATAATTTTATGTTTAAGCGTAGATAGGTGGATAGATTAGGGAAGACGGAGGCTGTGATTTGATTTGATTAGGAGGTGTTTGCCGAGGGTCGGGGAGATAAGACTGATTGGATCGCAAGAGGGAGGGTAGGCCCTTATAGAAATATGTTTTTAATGTGGGTAGCTTATTGAATTATCTGAGTTGAAGCGAGTTGGAGTGAAACTAATCCGTTTGCTGTTTGTTGGTTAATGATTAAAACGAGTGCTTGTTCATTGGCTTAATTGAATTATTAACATTGAATTTGGTACGTATTAACTTTGTGTTTTCTCAGTATGTTTAACACAATATTGATGTTTTGAAGTTCTATATATTATAGAATCAGTGGCAAGAAAGGTATTACTATGTCGCTTTTCTATTTAAGGTAAATATTATTGTATTTAATCTTATAAAGGAGAGATAATTTCAAGAACTTGAACGCAAAAGAGTGTCTTTCTGACTGTCGGTTGTCTTTTCACGTTCTCATTTTCGAATTTTTGACGAAATTTTGTAGGGTTATACCTAGCTTGCTACATTTATAGGATTTACAGTGATTTTCATAAAACCTAATCCACATGGACAAAGTCGCGGACATTTTAAGTATTGTTATAAATGAATTGTAAATGTGTATGTTTCGAGGTTTGTTAAGTACCTACCTTCACGCAACATAGACTGAACGGATTTGGTTGAAATTTGGAATAAAGATAGCTTATACCCTGGTTAAGACCTAGGCTACATCCCGAATATTTATCCTGGAAAATTATACATTCCCCGGGAATCAAAAACCTAGATATACGCGGATGAAGTCGCGTGCATCTTCTATGGTAATACAGATAAAAACTCTCCGATTGACCACTTCTAAGGGACAGCATTATGTTCCATTATAATCGGTATAATATTTAGTCCAAAGTTGTCAACAATAGGACCGTTTTTGTTCACGTCACAACACAAAGGAGCTCTGATTTTGTCATCGCGTCCTTTGAGTTTACACTACACTGAAAATTAGAGTGTCACGACAATATGTGCTCGTCTAAGTACGAGTGTTTTGTATAAAGCTTTTTTTTAATCTTTGGCGGCACACTGTTTTATGTTTGATAGTTATTTTTTGGAAGCCTGCGCGATATCGATCGCCGTGGAATGCTGTTGACAGTGAAATGGGTTTAACAATTAATAAAACTCTCTGGAGTCTTTGGTCTTCGGTACAAGTGTCCGCATGCTTCAGATTTTTATTCTTCGTATTCGGGAATTTGGAGTTCTCTACTTTTAATTAAGCATATTTCTGATGTCCCTTCGGATTTCGAGAGCTGTATTCCAATAAAAATGCAGGAACATAAATTGTTAATGTTATTTACATTATTCTTGGGTATAGGTTTTTGATAGCAAGTTAAAATGTAAGCTGCACCAATAGACTTAAAGCGTTAGCATACTTTACAGATAAAAGTCTTTATTTTCGGATTGAGTTTTATGATAAGTGCGGATATATTATCCTGTCCGGTGCCTAGTGTGTTTTTAGACTAAATTTTTTCATAATAAAAATCTTTGTGGCAATGGATATCAGGGCTTTTACTTTCCAATAAAACGATGAAAATAATGGCATCACTAATCAAAAAAGAACATTGTGTGTGTCAGCTTCGACGCACGACTGAAGTTTACTCTATATGAACGATCAAACCTATCTATATGAACAGTCAAAGTCACTGGAAATATTTAAAAAATCTGTTAAAATGTTTTATTTAACACCATAATATAGACGACTAGTTTTAATTTTTTATTTAGTGTAATGTAAAATACATAATATATATTAGTTTATTTTGATATATTTATTATATGTATTATATTATTTATGTAACCGTTTATGTATTAGTATGTAGGTATTTGTTTGTATGTCTATACTAATACACCACCCGCAAGTTAATCTCCTCAACTTCTCCTAATCCTAAGGTTGCCTGGCAGAGATCGCTGCTAAGCGATAAGGCCGCCTTTTTGTATACTGCTTAGTGTTTTCTATGTATTTATTTGTGTCCTTTATATTTTTGTGTTGTGGTGTACCAAATAAAGAGTATTAATAATAATAATAATAACGATTAAAAAATATATAGTTTAGTAAACGAAGGTAAATGAACGCATTTTTTATATTACTGAAATGCTTGATACATTTATTTATATTAATTATATAATTTATTTTCATCGAAATATATTACATAGTCATGGAAACATAAACAAGTGTTACCAGAAACACAAAGTACCTAAGTAACGTAACGGAGAAAGTTTAATTTTACTCCCCATAAATGTTTATACCCCGGGCTTAGGGTATATATATGAAAATCGATTCTAAACTCCAAAAATATCCTACTACAAGTTATCTATTAGTTAATTTTTTAACTAAACTAAACAAATATGGAGCACAATAATTTATTCTAGTAGGTTACACTACAATAAATCCAAGAAGTAACGTGATTTTGGTAGCGTTTTCCAGCCATGTCTTTGAGGTATTGAAAGTAATGTCGGTCATAAAATTACGAATAAACAGCCGTTTTTCCATGGAAATAAAAGCGCCCCCACAATCGGTTGACTTTTATAATCGGCTTAGTCGGTACCCCCCGGCTCAGACGGCAGTCTCCCTCGGGAGCCGCGTGATGCAGCGGGTGTTATGGCTTGATGAGAAAACCTTATCTACAGATTATAAAATCGGTTTCGCGTAATTGAGTCATAAAAGCTTAAAGTTGATTTTTGGCTCGGTTTATGAACAGTTTTTACTTACTGTTTGTGAGTATACTTTTAATTTAAGTAAATACTTAACGTAACTAAAATGGGAAATGGATGATTGCATTGTTAGATTGTATTGATGGTGTTCTGGGCTAGTTCACTTTATCTATATTTTGGAATTAGCCACCTACCTATAATTATAGGTAATTATATTGTTATTTTTGGTGATGTATCTTTTTTTTCAAGTAGTAGACAATTATTGGTCTCTAATGTACCGTATTCTTGCGTCGCACAAGGCAGTGCAACTTATGAATTAATTGGTACTTACACATTATGATTCACAAAATATTAGGAAACATTAACTACGATTAATTCGGTAATTATTAATTCGGTAATATCTAAACGTTTGTTATGCTATATTCCATGAAAAAATTACTTATTTCTTTGACAGGGATCCAGATTGAACTCGACTTGAGTCACTCTTCAATAGGAAGAAAAAGATTTGGTTGTTGGCTCGGCTAATATAGCGAGCTCTAATCTTATTCTGGCACAAAGGAGATGCCATGACGAGGCGAATATCGACGCAAACCATTTAATATTTAGGTATTCCAATATGCATTTGTACCGACGTGTACAACAGGTTTAACCAGTATTGATTTTAAAATTGTTACTTCATGTTAGACACTATTGTTTTTGCCCGAGATAAACACGCTTAGTGCATCGTCTTCGGCTGATACAAAATACGTACTCGTATGTACCTACTCGTTTAGATATTATCTTTTATCTGTTCACGAGATCATGATTATTGTAATATAGCCGTTTTATACGTTATGAGAACATTTGCCGCGCGTGTAGTGCCATAACTTTTATTTACGTTTCGGTGATAGTGTTCGGTTTTCGAGCTCGTCTGTACCGGGGACGATACAGTCACTTACAATATTAAAATCGGACAATACGGCAGTGCAGTCACGATAATCTTGGTAGTATTCGATCCTAGTTACCGAGAATCGATCCGAGCGAGCGCACCGAATAGTTTGTCCGTAATATTTTACGACCTCAATACTTTTTGTTCGATATAAATGACATGACAAATTAATGGATTTATTATGAGTCGGATTGTGCGGCTCGTTTTATTTTCGTGTCGGTTTAGGACGAATGCATTTTTAATTGAGTGAGGCCCTTTTGTGGACTGTATAAAACGGCCACCGCATGCCGTGGATATTTTTTGTTTGATTGACGTGTAGTAATGGGCAGGTGCGTAAGAGGGCCCTCCGATAGCTACCCGCTTTTTTGATTCCATGTTCCGATGCTCACTTTTGTCGGCCGAGCCGTTTTGCGACCTGCTTTTGTCGTGCGATTGTTCTTTAACATTAATGGGACTGTAAATTTGCAAGTGACGTTTAACATGTGCTTTTTAATCAGGGTATCTATAATTCTTTTTTTTATGTTCTCATAAATTATATCCCACAATACTAAGGTTCCCTTCGTGTCTGCTCTAGATTATAAAACGTAAACGGCAGTTGGTTTGGCACCTGAAAGTTACTAACGAAGAGTTTCCCAATAGTATTCATAAATCATAGGTTGAATGAAAGAAACATCGAGTCCCAATTGATATATATTTAGTAAGTTGAACATAAATATATCCTTACTCAAGAAACCTTTTTCTTAATCGCCTTTGTCAGATTTTTTATAAATTGTACTTAACTACTGACTGTAGATACTGTTAATAATTTGGGTATAGGTAGATACACTCGACTATTCAAAACCTCTTGTAAAAGTTTATTTCAATTAAAAAGATTGAAGTTTGGGAGATCATAACTTTTATCACCAGTCTTATGATGCGATTGATGGATTGAGACATCGACCAACGGCCGAAATTAATATAATCAATTTATCTGAGCTTATTGCTCTATACCTTTGAGCCTATTGCTCAGCCTCCAAATCTGAACCTACATACTTACAGTGTGCTTACAGTCCGCGATATGACGCATTCGGGCACGGAGTTTAAACAGTAAGAGCCTCGTTCCTTCATCCACTATAACTACTATTTATGATACCTAAGCGTGCAAAAGATGTCTAGAGCATCTCTTGACAGGCGTGTGAGGGAGGTATGCGGACTAGGGCAAGAACTTAAGAAGTTCTCGCCGCTTTAACTCAAGATCCGAATGCATTCAATTTACGCGCGCATACCTACTATATCTATAGCTATTCAAGGCGTGCGAGGGAGGTGTGCGGTCGAGGGAAAGAACTTAAGAAACTCTCGCCGCTTTAACTCAAGGCCCGAATGCAAACGATTCGCGCGCGTACTGTATTGCTATGTGTGTGTGCGTAAGTTCTAATTGCCAGTGTCTATAATATTAATTTTTCTTTCTTGCAGTCGCTACAAAGTGCGGCGCGACGGGCGGGTACGTCGTGTGCGAACTGCAAGACGACGACCACGACGCTATGGAGGCGCAACCAGAACGGCGAACCCGTGTGTAATGCGTGCGGACTATACTACAAACTACATAATGTGAGTACATAATATATTATTAGAATGCGTATTCTCGTCAAGCGATAGACATCCACTGCTCGATATACTAAACACACAACACACAACGCCGTCGCGGGTGACGCTGAGTGATGTCATCCATGTAAATGCAAGGAATTCAACCCGCCGCGCACCCGACCCGGCCCGCGCCCGTCCTGCGCCCGTTCCCTGTGTGTTTTGCGCTTTAGGAAGTTAGAGATTGCCTAACCCCGCGGTCTTGCGCCGCGCCGCCTGGATCCAGGGGCTTAGGCAGTTGCAAGTTGCGGCTCGCTTGATGTCGGGTCGTAAACCTTGTACCTATATTACTTACCTTGTATACAACCATTCTGCTTCCTAATGAGTTTTACATAGTTTTATGGAAATCGGACAAACCAAGGGTGCATACCCTCCGCATATCTTTGTATTATTAGTTTTAGACCATGTCTACGAAATTATACATGGAGTTTGTTTAAGTTAAGTTACTTATCACTTTAACACTTAAGTATTAACTTATCACCCTGCCTGCAAAGACGGAACTATTTTCAAGCAATTTAGGGTTCTAGTACGATTACGAAACCGAATAGAAGACAGTAGGTACTTAAGGGGTTTCATAAAATATCTGCCATACTCTGTTACCCCGTTATCATCTTTGATAGTATTTATTTACCACCAGGTGAGATTGTAGTCAATGGCCAACTTGTTAGCAAATTAAAAAAAACTGCTAGTAATAGATTATACACACTATATTCAAAAGTATTTAAAATTCCAAGTTCCCAATTGAGTCCCAAGGGCGAGTAAATCCCTCCGGATGATTTGACTGTATTTGGGTTTACTTGGGGTCCGGCCGCACCCCCGCGGGGATTGGGGAGTAATGTGTCATAACACCCATACAATTGTGTCAAGTTAAAACGATTGACTTCGATGACAATGCTAATACTGCGAAGCTAACGATTTATTGGTTTAGGTACGAAAAGTGTTACCTTTTTTGCAATAGGTAGTGACCTTTCTAGGAGGTATACTTCGTCCATTTAGAGTTAAGACTTACAACACAAAAGGAATTGTCTATGAAACGCAAATATGTGGATATTTGCGTTTCATAGACACCACCACTACAGCCTATTAACGTCTCACTGCTGGGCACAGACCTCTGCTCTCATAGGAGAGAGGGAGGCACGAGGGAGGAGCGCAAATATATTTTATAGTAACGAACACCCCTGAGAGGCCATAATTATGAAATCATAAAAAAGTTCTTTGTAATTTTTCCGATGGTTGGGTAAATTATTAAAATAGTTTGTGAAATCTGTGAAACACGTGGAAATTATTGTATGAATCCAAATATTACAGACCCGTTTCTATTTAAGTATGTACGTTTCTTAAAAGCTTTTGATCGATAATATAGTAGGTATCACTATTTTACATACAAAGGTCAGAGAGCGGTTCAATATAGCTATTTTTCACAAATATATCACAATGGTACCTATTGATGTTGTTAAAAGTTACTAACTTTATTTATCGAAATAAACACGTAATAAAACTTGTAAACAATTCTCACGACTCTCACAACCCCGTATCAAACGTATGCATTTTCAACGATACACTTCATTTAAAAAAGAACAAACATGGTATGGCACGGCACAATGACAAGAATTACCAGTCATAGCGACCCTTCAAGCACTTGAGTTTATTTTTTGTTGTAATGTATACTTTGTTGCCTCTCTCAAATCCGACAATACGGTTTGGTCTAATTATTCTACTTAAATTCTATAGCAGCTGCAGATGTAGAATACTTAGGAATGCGAGGACCATTTCGCAATTTATGTTAAACGATTCGTGGTAGATTTGCAATTGATTCAATTTTCCGGAGACTGAGAGAGCGTTTCTTGAAAAAAACTCTTTCTATTGGGGTGTGATAGTTTAACAGAAGAGGTCAAGATTCGGAATTTGAGGTGGTAAATACGCATTTTTGCAAAGTGCAATGATCTTGTACACAAAATCACTATTAAGAGTTCATGCACGAAGTTTGCCTAGCTTGCATTTACGTTGGAGCCATCGTTAAAGGAGTAGGTTATCATAAAGGGAACCTTAGAATAACTACATATAATAGGTAGTTATTCTAAGAAGGAAACATTTTCTTTTACTGAATTACACTTACCTATAGAATAGCGACATAAGAGGTAGGCTAGTCAAGAAGTGGAAGGCATAATGACGGGAGCGCGATACGGGAGTGGACCAGTCAGCAGTCACCAGTAGCGATGTCAAGATGTGAGGAACGCCTCTTCATACATATTTATAGAATCTTGTAAACATTCACTGGCCCCTTGGCCTTGGTTACGAGTCCTCATCAATCATACATAAAATGTGAGAATCTAGTTTGAGGAAACGAGTTCGGATCCGCTTGCAACCTTTTTACGTTAGCGATAAATAATAATTTATTGTAATGTGCATCTGTTTGCATTCCAATTAAGGAGATGTTGCTCCATATTTTATTGTAAGAGGCTTTAGTTCCAAATCTTTTGAAAGGTTTTTTACGCAAAAGATAAAATTTGGAAATGGCTTTTACGTATTGCGGTAGATTAGATACAATTAAATAATACAGAAACAATTTTAGATTAGAACAGTGTTAAAGAATGTTGAAAGTATTTAAAAAATTGACATTATCAAAATACATCTCATTTGTTACTACCTTTTTGTAATATAAAGCAATTTAGTTTAGTTATCAAATAGCTTTTTCTCTCTATAATTTATTCACCGTTAAAGAACTTTTGTCGAAGAATCGGCCCAGCAAAGGACTATTCAGTAACAATGCGTAAATAAATACAGTATAATGACGAGAACAGGGGCCGCTCGCGATCGATTTCACTCAAAAAACGCGATTCATACAATAACGCACGGGCCTATTGTGATGCGACGTCACCCGCGCAAGCCGCCTACACAGCATCTCGTTATTCTTGATACATAGCAGTTTTACAAGTATTTTTGTCTATGTAGTAGGTACATATTCTTAATTACTCTGGAGTCATCAGTCCATAGTTTCCTACTAACTTATGACCCCTTTCTATATTAATCGCATTGTAGCAGTATTTTGTTTGGGATAAAAAATTGTTGGGTTCCCGGATGTGGTATGGGCATGTCGTACTTGACAAGAGTAATTTTTGACTCTTAAGTATTAACCACTAGACTAGATCATACCAGTGGTCTCGCCCGCATGGATATAGGTTCTTAAATCCTGTGTGAACTCTTAGATTTTGAGCCTTAAAAAGTAGCCAATGTCTCCGAGATGCAATTTCTATATCTGTAGTCCGTACCAAATTTCTACAAAATTGGTATAAAGGTAACAGGCGCATTTAATTATGTAAATATACAATCTAAGTTTTTATTACGATAAAATTATAAGAAATCGATACCAGCTATTTGTTAAATTGCATTGCAAAATAGATACCTAACCTTGGCTTCATTTGTTACAAACCATTCAAGTAAGCCTAAGCGTAATATTTACCCACTACTTACTGAAGATAAGTAATTTAAAGTGTGTAACACACATTAGTGATTAGATAAAACAAGAAGCAATCAATTTATCAGTAAGTAATTAATTTTGATTTTAGGGGGCTACATGCATTCGCATTAGCTTATCTCTTAAAAGATTAGGTTTTATCTATGCTTAATCAACATCGAAAATTTCAGTGGGTTTCAATAGTTTATCACAATCATATTTGATTTATATTAGTTATCAAAGAATTTTAGATAAAACATTATAATGTTACCTTGAATTTATGGAATAACCAAGTTTTTTTTAATATTCAAGAATTAATTGTGTTGTTCTAGTTATAAGTAATATGAAGCAGTTTTATTAGGTAACAAAAATTAGTTTGTGTTTGATTAACACACGTATTTCTTTTAAGTTATGAATCATAATTGCATACACAAACATTGTTAAATTAAAATAACACGTCCAGTACTAAGAGGTATGAATCCAACTACACCACTCGAATACGTTTCAAGTGTTTACTCAAAACACGCCTCTTATGTCCTTAGAATTGAGCCTGCTTAAATTGCCCTTATAACTTACAGTTACGAACACAGCGATCATGCTTTTTCGGTCTTGCTAAATGCGTTCTTGTATTATTGTTTTTATTGGTCCTTTGATACATTCTTGTTTTGTTGACTTGATTGATATGGGAAACTTTAGCTGTGCTTTGGCTTTGTATAGAATGTTGAATGATGACTTGTGGGTTAAGAGTTTGGTCTTAACATATTTAATTCTTACAATCGTTATATTCACAAGATAGATTGTTGTAAATAGAAAGTTCCAAGAGTCTTATAAAAGTATAGTCCGTGAATATGTTATAAACAGACACATAGTGACACTTTTGCATTTATAATTTTATAGTAAGGATATTTAGAGAACCAGCCCGCTTATTCGAGTAGTCTAAACTATATTTAACTTCAATCAAATGAATTGATTGTATTAATATTTAATTCTGTGCGTATTTCCATATTCCGGAATCCGGATGTTACTAATATACTTTTCGGAATAATCTCATACCTTCCTACTTAGCTACTAAAGCTGCAGAGAATACCAATTCAATGTAATGTAAACTAAATTATTTATTTGGGCAACCACAATACTCGGTTAATAGGATTAACTAAGGTGCGTGGGTTCGATTCTCGGCAGTCAATACAAAATCGCTTAACTAAACAGTTGTTAAATTAGCCATAAGAATATAGATTCTGTTCATTAACTGATAAGACTCACATTGGTTTAACGAACAGGTCCCTTATATCAACCGCAAAGGTTTTAACAAAAAGCCCGTCTGTCTGTTAGGGTTTTTATGAATTTGTTTATTTAATTTATCACGCTCGTTTATTTGGTACTTCCTTCTACTTATAAACGATTAAGTTTTTGTGTTGCTTGTATTTTTTAATTTTTTAAACGTAAAATTCATTGTTTCGTGCGTGTTACTACCTAAGCACTACCAAGTACCAACCTAACTATTTTTTGTATGATTTCCGCTAAGTTTAATTTCAGCCAAGCTTTTTTGAATTATTGTTTTTGGTCCTGACATTTTTTTAAAAGGTATTAATTATTAAACGTACTTTGTATTTTTATACTAAGTAACTATAGTTAAGCCCTTGAGTGAAATCGCACCTGATAAGGTAGATACCTAATCGTTCTTACGATTAAAGCGGCTAACCAAAAAAGATAATAATACGGCAGTGTACTTATAGGTAAGTACTAAGTAGATAATATCTAATGTAGTACTCCTATGTAGTAGCGACTCCACACTCACTACGTCATCTGTCCTCGGTATCCTCTTAGGATCGTTTTACGTGATTCGTTTACATTTTAAACTTAAATTCTGACTTTAGACCAAAAATCCACACGGTTTAGCCAAATCCTAACATTTTAAAGATCATAATAGCACTTATAAAAAGTCTATTTCATTACTATCTCACCACGATTTCTCGAATAAGGCCGTGAAGTCTCATCTGAATGGATAGCCAACTTAGACCAGCATGGCGACTGGTCCATCGAGGGGGGTGATCCCTGTGATTTGAAGAAAAACATTTGAATTTTAAATTACAATTAAAGAATATTTCATATATTCTTTAAAAATTCCTGCACAAATGGAGTACTAAACTGTACAGTATTAAGATTTAAAATTACACTATACAAATTGCATAATAAACAACCACTATCATTAGCAGGCAGCCACAAAACCATCCTTATACATTCACCGATAAAACACTAAACAAATTAAGTTCTAACAACACTTCGGCCGTTTCGTAACTAGATCGCGACGTTAAGTGCCTTCCATACAAAAGTATTGGATTACCAGGTTGCATTCAAGCTAGAGAGAGAGCACATAATAACAGCTCAAATGATACATTTCGAATACAATGGGGCGATCAATTCAATTTTTGAATTGAGAACGCTCTTCTAGTTTTTTTTTTCGGGCTAAAGTGCTGTTTTGTTCAGCCAACATCCGAAGGAATATGAGAGTCACTGTTTTTTCTCCTGTTTTTCTTTTGCATTAGATTTAAATGTTGGGTTATGGATATAAAGTAGGTAAACATTCACTCTTAATATTTCTATTTGGATGACTTTTTTTCAAAATGTTATTACTGGTAGTTTTGCATTAATTACGATTTATTTTGTTTGTGCTGTGATAAGTGGTTTTGACCTCAGCCTCCTATTTCTGCAGCCTGAAGTTCGATCCCCGGGAAAATTCTTCTAACTTGTCGAAGTAACGTGCGTCATTTTTCTTCATGCGTCGTTCCCTCAACTTTGAGGATCGTGACAGCCCTTCGATAGCACTCTTCTCACGAAGTTCTTCCATTTCCCTCCGTTTCCCGCAGCGTGGATGGCCTCGCAGATCGGTGTGTCAACTGCTTCCTTAATTTGGCCTGACCAACGTCTCGGGCTACCTCCGCTCTTACCAATGACCATAAGATTTTCGATTGTACTGGCATTATTCCGTGCAATGTGGCTGAAGTACTCGAGGGTCATCCGTAGACGTTGGAAAGCCTCATTTTTTATTTTCAACTTATTTAATATTGAGACGTTGGTTCTTTGCGTGCGTATTACAAATAAGTAAATATCACTTGCTTTAGTGTCGAAGGAAAACATCCATAGGAAACCTGCAAGTCCGACAGTTCTCCTTAATAATCTGAAAAGTGTCTGCCGATCTTTTCGGCCAGGGCGGTGGCTTTAAGCCGGCACATTCTGAGAGGTCTATGACAATTGTAAATTGACCAAAATATGGTATAAATTACTTAGTTCATTAATATATTTTACTCCGCGAAGTTGTTTAAATATGGTTAAAGCGTTAAATATCTACCTACAATCTATACATGCAATGTATTTTCTTAACTTAATCAGTAGGTGGCTCTTCTTTATTAAGATCTTGGAAAAGCCATCATGAAATTTTAGGTGTAGGTAATTATACGAATTATCAGAGTTTTTTCATTGTACACCATTATTTGGCATTGTATTCTTAGAAATTAGAACAAAAAATTTGAATTCCGTTAATAAAATAAAGCTTGCTAGTTTCCAGCCAGCGGCGAACATAAAAAGAGCCTTTAAATTACTCATTACATTACATTACACATGCATCTGGCCGGTGGCCAAACGGCCAGCACGTTTGGCCGAATGTTATAATGACATCAATTTGAATATTCAACATCGAACAGCGCTCCCATTTACATAGATTCGACCGTTGAATTTTGTGGCAGTGCAAAATGTTCTCTCCTAATTATGTCGCCCTAGTGTTTAATTTTGGCTACTGATACCAACGGCGATAAGGGAAACGAAAAGCTTTGGTTTAATTACTTACTTATTTATTTATGTTAGTGAGTGTTAATTGCAGCAAAAAAAAAAACAAAAACTGTTTTTATGTTCATAATTATTTCAAAATTCAAATGTTTTTATTCAAATAAACTTTTACAGTGCTTTTGAATCGTCAAATGAGTCTACTGGTTCGGAATGCCACTATCCTACAGAGAAGAACTAGCAAGAAAAATAAAACGCTAAATTTAGAATTCTTTATGGAAGTCGGTTAAATACTTAGGTTTTATAGTTCATACCCTGCCCTCCATTGAGATTTGTTCAAATTATTGAATATCCTCACGCTAAATTCAGGTAGGTATATGATAACAAACAAACACACTTTTGCATTTGGACATAATATTAGTATTCCGGGGTTTATCCAGACAAAAGACCAAAACCTACAAAAAAATTGCGACCGAAACACGTTACCTATCTTATAATTATGCAGCTGATTTGAAATTTCCAGTGCGTATGAGGTTCCCATGGTATTGCGATATTTGAAGTTTCCGACCCAATGCTACAGGAAGTTATGCCTACAAAGAACTCGTCAATGCATACCTAATTAATTATTGCTTGGCATTGAACTCATTTTAAGTTTTAATATTTTGCATATCTTCAAAATGGTGACATATCGTTTTTACCTTTTTAATTCAGCTAAAACCCATCAATTGAATAAAACATCATAAATAGAAGTTAGCGTTTGCGCAGTAGGCCGGAAAGATTTTATCTGTTGGCAATACAGAAAAAATGGCGCCCACCGGAAGTGTCCGAGCGCGCGGCGCGTTACCATTTTTTCTTTTTTTTGTTTTAAATGGCTTTTTCCCGGCAGCGTTCGGCCGGAAATGCGTTTGCGTAGAACTGGCATACAAAGCGAAACGGTGTAAGGTTCAATAATGTTTATATGCAATTTTGACACTTGACACCGTTTCTTAGAGTTAATTTTCCTGTATCAGGTGTGTGAATTTGACCGTTTTCTTTGGGCTCGGAGGCATGGTGTGTAGCGCTAAATAGCATGTTTTTATTCATGAGGCTCCCATTCTGTTTAGCGAGCGATTCTCAGCTGATTTATTGTCTTTGTAATAAATTTGGGAAACTGTGAACCGTTTTAGTTCCCGGGAATAAACTTATACATTTACAAATAAATACTTACATTTAAAACATTAATAAATGCTAGAAAAAAAAAACAAAGTTTATATAGGTTCTAAGTCGATACATGATTGTATCTAGTTATTATTTATTATAAACCAAATTAAAAGTTATCTATAAAAAAAACTGTTTCGACTCTTTATTTTAAAGAAGTTGATATTGGAAAGGTATCATTAGACAAAGGTGCCGTTGAAAGTTGAGATTAGAAAAAAAAACTTAGGACTAACAAAGGCAAATCTTGGCCATGGCCGTAGAGCGACAGGCGAAACTTTTTGCTGGTTCTTTTCGGTACATTCCGAACCAGTGGTAAATTCACTCGACGATTCAAAAGCACTTGTAAAGGTTTATTTGAATACAAAAACATTTGACTTTAAGGTTGAAACCAAATTAATATTTACAAATCCACTGCATAGTTCAGTGCCCTATGTTTGCTTCTATTGGCCCATCGTGCAGAGGGGATTTCAAATATATTTAAAAAAGGAACAAAATGGCAGCTGCACGTAGTCGGGCGATCGTTAGCGCGATAGCAGTGTCCTTCTAAAAAACAATTGCACTCGTCTTGCCTATAATGATTTGTACTTAAACAATATAAGTAAATCAAAACATAAGTTTCTAATGAAGTTTGAATATTTTTATTGAGTTGATCACTTTGCTCTAACATGTAGTTTTTAAAATTTTTGAGCTATAGATCGGTTTCTTCCAATTTCAAGTATCCGATAAACACAGATCTACCTACATGTTTTGTTTCCCTGGCTCAGTTCTCTTTTCTTCACAAAGCTTTTGTAAGCTTAACTTAATCTTTACAATCTTTGCCATTCCATCAATACCTAAACTGAAATGTAATAATTAATTTCTTTAGAACAACCTTCAAAATTCAATATTGAAACCTTATGTTCCTCTAACAATTTTGCTAAGTTTGAACTTAGCAAAATTGTTAGAGGAACATAAGGTTTCAATAATTGATTTAAGGCGCGTTTGAACGAAAACTGAACTTTTTGTCATAATAATATGATAATATTTGTCTTCTTAAACCTTAGACCTGCAGCTCTGAATCCATGTTAATATTATAAATGCGAAATGTGTCTGTGTTTCTGTCCCTCTGTTTGTCTGCTGCGCTTTAACGGCCCATCTTTTCCGCCGAATTTGATGAAATTTGTTATAGAGATAAGACAGATCCGAGTGAAGGACATATTCTTAGTGAGGGAGTTCCCGCGAAAATCGAAATAACTCAAACAACGCGGACAAAGACGCGGGTTTTATCTAGTCTTTTGGTATTTATATAAACTGTGGAAGGGCTCCTAGATAAATCTACTTCTATTATTGATAGGAATAGGTATACCATCAAAAGTAATAAAGGACTTTGCAATTATTAATGGTTTAGAATTTAGATCACCCTTGATAAAGTTCAGGATAAACATCTAAAGCTGATTTCGTAATTAGACGATGAAGACGCCTGAGCACAGATGATCGTAGATCTGGCGATCGGCCACTTTATCAGCGCCATCTTGTGTGATCTACGGGGAACTGAAATAGCTTCGGCGGGAAATTGACATTTACTTTGAAGAGCATTCATTTGAAACTGCAATTTTACTGAGTATTTAGTATTTTAAGATTTACAATATGTTGTTGAAACGTATCATCAGAATCAAAAATTAAATTAGGTCTACATCGCGTCCTTTATACTATAATATGTACCTAATTAAGGCATATAAACAGTAGTTAAAGCAGCCGTGCAGGTTAATTTGGCTACTTACTTACGATTTGAGCATTAAACCTTCCATACCCTTATTATCGTGTCCTCCCACTATCTTTTAAATAATAAATTCAAACCATATAAATTAGGGTGGAAAAGTTGCTTCAAATTTCGATCAGTTATTTAAATCTCATTTTTCGTTTGTGAGTGAGTTGTGACTTACATAATTCACATTATGAATGATAGTTCCCTTAAATATTTAAAAGCGTGTTTTATTTTCGTCTCAACCCGTCTAAGTATTAAAGTTATAAAATTTCCTTCCTCCATCATAGCTCACACGATACAAACGTGTGTAGAGCACAGGTAATTAACTCGCATATCAACCATATTAGAGTAGATATCGGTCGATTGCGTTCACTAAAGATTTGGGCCGTTCCCCCTCCGGTACATCTGTAAACATCTTAAAGATAAGCATCTGACGTTTGACACAAAGCGCGGTTGCGGGAGATACTATCTAAGAACTATCCGAATATCTCCCTCTCCTCCCCCAGCTCTGCCCACTTCCCCCCGTCTCCATAACTTCCTCAGCTCTCCGTCTAATTATTTATTTATGTCCGCTTATCAAAGCATCGATGCGCTCGGCGGCAAAACTGCGTGTTTTCATGAGCACGAATTTAGAATGGAGCCATAACGTTATCATTTAGGCGATCTCAGTGACAGTTAGTTCTAAAATCGCCTCAATACTTCACTACACTATTAATACCTACGCTTTTAGACGTTTAATCACGGCTAACTTTCCAAGTAATAGTATCTTTTTGTACTGTCTTTATGTCGCGCCTGAGTTGATACCAAATTCGACAGCACGGTTAGCAATGGTTAAACGACATCTATACTAATATTATAAATGCGAGAGTGTGCCTGTCTGCCTGTTTGCTTTCACAGCCCATTTGTTCAGCCTATATGACGAAATTTGATCCAGAGATAGGTTAGAGCACGGGGACGAAAAAGGCTTCCTATCTCAAAAATTAAACACAGGATTTTATAAAAACCTAAATTAGCGCGGACGAATTAAACGGATTTTGTCTCGTTTTGTATATTTTATTGCGTGGTGTTACGAATTTTTCAGAAATCTTTCATTTTATCAGCCGTTTCTTCGAAAAAGATATCGAAAATTATAAAACTTTATTCCGGCTGCCACAATCTAATTTTGAGAACTGTTATTATCAAAGTAAATTATGATCATAGTTATTTATCAATTAATAATTAATTTTGTATTGGTCAAAAACTAATTGCACTGTAATTTACCTGTCAATCTTTTGCGATATACTTATTTATTTTCAAGTTCCATTTTGGATGTGGTTTCAGTTCATTGTTAACTACAACACGTTAGATGATTTTATCTTTAGAGATTTCTTCTCTCGAAAATATTTCAAATAATTCAAAGTACAGTTAAAACAAAACCAAGTTCAAGTTAAAAAAAGTTTAAATTTTTAACCTTTGAAATATATTTAAGCGCTCGAAAGATTGTAAAATAGGTTCGGTAAAGTAACTTATGTCATTATACAAATAGAAAAATCTAGTGAAATCATCACCAACCTCTTGATAAGACAGTGTAGTTTCAATCTGATAGGCTCAGAAATTAACCAGAGAACTTATGCCTGCCAAGCAAAGAACATTTCTTTGGTAATTTGCAGCGAGGATTCCAAACTATTTGAGAGATCTTGAAATCTAAGCTGATGTGATTTAAGATTGAAAAGCTGTTCGCATACCTAATGACTAATGACCGCCAATAATCATCTAAGTATTAAAATTGTAATGATGAACGCATTAAAACATTTCACTTCGACCCTGAGACAGGGGCATCTGCTTATAATTACAATAATTATTATTGACAAAAGGTGTCGCCTATCGATAACCCCAAAAAGTCCGAAATAATTGTCGCACCGTTTTACACCGTTACCACGAAACCGTCGTCCGTAATTACGGAGCCAAAAAAAAAGAAGTTTATGACATCTCATTCCGAAGTGGCCAGGCCAAGGTGTAATTTGATTGAAAGCACCAAAAAAGCCTTATAATCATATAATAAGTGGTGGAATAATTACTAGGGTCTTAGAGGCAGGTGCTTCTTGGTCCGCACGCGCCGCCACCGACCCATTTACAACTTCTGACCCACGTTACACGATTACATTGAAACACTAAATTATTGTAAAAATATTGCTTTGTAATGAATAATTTAAAATAGACCAATGGGAAATATATGTGAATAATTTGGCTGCAGCTGCCTTTCTATATCAAAATTGAATTAGAAAATACAGCGAGCATGAGTTGTTAAAACTGCAATGGGTAAATTAACATAATTAATTAGTAATTATTAAAATAAAATATTAATTAAACAGCTTTAAATTAGGTATAATTAAATTCGTAGCATTTAAATAGAGCTTTTTAAAGACATTTTACATTTAAATAAAATCTAAAGCAAACTTTTGAGAACGAAATAAATCTACCAGGCTATCATAAGTGTTGCGAACCAGAGTTATCGATAATCGAGAAGCTGTTAAGTTTGTGTCGATGTCGACAGCTACCGCTCGCTGACCGCGTATGAATTAGTGTAGCGTGGTAGCCGTATGAGATTTACTGAGGACCCCGCCGACGTCTAATTGGACCGGGTTCGATGCCACAGGCGCGAAACAGATAAATTTACTGCTCTCTATAATTGTTTTTGAGATATGCCTTTAGACCTAGCGCCATCTTCATTTGTATGCTAGACTATTCACACAAACAAGAAATAAAAAGTAACTATGCAAATCGAAAAGTATTTATAGTACCTAGGTGTAGTGACATGTGAAATCTAATTATGTGGTTCGCAGTTATAGAAAAAGCATGTTCATGTAAGAGTACAATTTAC
This sequence comes from Erebia aethiops, assembly GCA_923060345.2. Taxonomy (NCBI): domain Eukaryota; kingdom Metazoa; phylum Arthropoda; class Insecta; order Lepidoptera; family Nymphalidae; genus Erebia; species Erebia aethiops. Next base: position 19,510,009 of record OV281081.1, on the reverse strand, counting down.
CACTAAAACACAAACTTCCGCGTAAGATGTCGGCAATAATTCTACAACGTCCAACAAGTAGCTCCACTTCATATTCCCATCAAATGGATTACTTCCGTTTGTATAAAATTTATTAGCTTAAATTCTAAAGCCAGCTTTACACGATATGCCTATCAGGGATTAAGTTTTTGCATGGGTACCCTTTGAGCGTCTTGAATGTCAATCGGTCGGATCGGACTGTTCAAAACGTCCATACGAAAAGTCAGCATCAGAGGGGAATGACGTTTTGTCCGGTTGCCTAGAGTGCGCGCTTCATATAAAAATAAGTGACAGAGGCTTTTTGCGCTGACGTTTTAGGGTCTCCCGAAATTTACCGCCGCGGAACTGGCTTGAGCCGGCCAGATAAAGCTTTATGTACAAGATATTAAGAGTGAAATCTGTGAAAAAACGTCCACCCTGGCCGACGCTTTCTTAACTGTAGTATAAAGCTTTGGTCTAAAGTTGTAAAAAACCAACTTGTTACCTCAAACATTATCCGATCAGGGGGCCCAGTAGAAGATTTATATCTACCTATTCGATCGAGTTAAAGTTAACTGGTGTTTGTGTGGAATTGAACAAGCGCCGTCTATCATCAAGCGCTTGATAATTCCATACAAATCGTAGTTAACTTCTAACTTAGTAATGATTAGGTCTCCTTAACTTATTAGCAATCGAATAGGTAAAAAATCTCCCAGTAGACCTCCAGTTCCATTCTGTTCCTCTTATTATTTACCTTGTAAAGTACGGAACTCTAAAAATGTTGCAAGCCGGTCGCAATATAAAATTTTTACACTCAAGGTAGGTACTTTACGACTTGTTTCCGCGATACGCACGATATAATATATCGATAGTGAGAACTAATTAACATTTGATAATATTAAAAACCGCTATTATGCTTAAGAATATAATAAAACGGTCATTTAATTTTCTTTTAAAGATAGCCGCTATCTGAATTGTAAACACAAAATCTAGTTTAAAGTAATTAATTGTATCTGCTTTGATCTTAAGTAGGTATTCTGCTTTTTGTTGTTTTTTATAGGGGTCATATTATATCAAAAGTATGGTGTGATTAAGGCTTTAAACACATCAAGGCTAGCCCCTATACATGTTATACTGAAAAGCATGCAATTTTAAAATAAAAATCGGTTCGGATGGGAGACATATTTAAAAGACCTACATTTGTATTTTTATTTATACTTTACCTAAGTTTAAAAATAGTCGCTAAATCTGGAGAGCCTTGAAAAATTAAGTGTGAAGCGAAATTACTTAAGGACTTATATTTACCCATAAATAAAGAGTTTTTGGTATAATGGCCGCCAAACTTCATTTCGAAGAAAGTTCACGATGATATTGATGATGAATAAAGTTATTGTGATCATATTAAATCTGAAAGTTTGTATCAAGATGGATGGATGGATTTATGTTTGTTACTCAATCGCGCCAGAACAGCTGAAAGGATCTGGATGAAATTTGGCACAGAGATAGATTATAGTCTGGAATAGCACATAGGTATAGGCTAAGGCATTAGGCCCGCAAAATTAAAGAGTTCCCGCGGGAACCAAAAAACCTCAATGCACGCGTACGAAGTCGTGGGCAACAGCTAGTGATGAAATATGCTATGTATATGTCATTTCAAGCCATACCTATAAACAGGATGTCAATTTAAAAAAAAATGAGAAATCCAAAACCCGCGTAGGACACGTCACAGCTCACACCGAGTGTTTTAAGATCGAGGCTGTCAATAAATTTGGCGGGAATATAAATCGTATTTTCAATTATCCCTGAAGTAGCAGCTGTCGGACTACTGCCCCGAGTATTTATTTTAATCACACACAAGAACACACATAAGTAATACAAAGTCCTGACCGCCGTCGACATCTCTCGAGGCACATCCTTAATTATGAAATATTGCTTATTGCAATCACTGAACCAATTGTCAATTAACGACACTTGCATCGTCCATCTTTGGTGACATTTATGTGCTGAAATACAGCCCAGTTCATAAATTTGTCGGATTTAATTAAGTAATTTTGACGACCTCCGTGGCGTAGCGTTGAGCGCTGTTGCCTTAACGTGCGGAGGTCCCGGGTTCGATTCCCGGCAGGTTTTGGAAATATATAATTTCTGAATTTTTCCTGGTCTGGCCTGGTGGGAGGCTTCTGCCAAGGCTAGTTACCACCCTACTGGCAAAGACGTGCCGCCAAGCGATTTAGCGTTCCGGTACGATGCCGTGTAGAAACCGAATAGGGGTTTAATATAACTCTAACACAGACACCATGTCTCTAACAGGTTAGACCGCTGCCATCTTAGACTGTATCATTTGCATTCACTTAGGTACCATCAGGTAAGATCGCACTCAAGGGCTAACTTATGGTGGATAAAAAAGAAAGTAGCAATGTCATATTACCTAAAGTAAAAGTGTGGTCTTGTAATTGTCGGCTTATGTGAAAGGATCCAGCAGTCCGAATTTGTTTTCACAAATCGTAAGTTTCAAGCTCAAGTCCATTTGAATATTTTAAATACGGTTTCTAGCAAGCAGAGAACCTCAACTTTTAGAAAAAAAAACTATTTTTAGGCAGGAAAACTTACCTAGTTATTTTCAGGTAGTACTGTTATTTTATTATCGATTTAAGAGTATTCAAACCCTAGTGCACCAGAGTTGAAACCTATTACCTAATAGAAGTGACATATTGCGTTAAAATTAGTAATCGATCGATCATAAAATAAATCACATACATTGTAAGATTAATAAACCTCAAATTACTGACATGAAGTACTTAAAGCCATTACGTGATAACGTAAAATCTACTTAAGTGATTATAATTTTAATTAACGATAGCTCTCCTCATTATGAAGATAAAGTACCTACCTTCTTATAATTACCGCCTATTACAGTCTGACAAACTCTGACCCGGTGGCCAAAATTGGAACTAATTTTTATGCCTGTAAAAAGTTTTCTCAAAGTAAGCTTCTATTATTGACCATTTAGATTGTACCAATGTAAAGATATAGCAGTTTAAAATTCCTATTTTTGCTGCAAAGTTAACCCTGTCTATCGATTTAGAATCCAAAACAAACATAGATATTGATAGGCAGAAGTACTAAGATGAGTTGCGCAGGCGCCGGTCGCTCGATTGCCACGCTAACAACGCGGAACTAATTCTCTGACAACACTGAGAGAGCCGTCTCTTCATTGAACCACGCAAAATATGCGTATGTTTTTTGAACTTTTAAACGAAATGTGAAGGCAGAGTTAGGGATGAACTTCATAAAATTACGTTGCCTTTAAATATAATATTATAGATCACAATGTATGTGATATTTATAGGTTGAGACAATATAAGATTTTTGTTTTCGCAAAGTTGTTCAAAATTAGGCAAACGAATCATCCATAACTACTATAATATTATAAATGCGAAAGTGTATCTGTCTGTCTGTCTGTCTGCTACGCTTTCACGGCTCAACTACTCGACCGATTTGGATGAAGTTAGAGAGATAGTTTACATTCCGGGGAAGGACATATGCTACTTTTCATCCCGAAAAATTGCAAATCCCGCGGTAATTAAATAACATCAATCCACGCAGACGAAGTCGTGGGCATCATCTAGTTGACAATATCTCGGTTAATTAAACCTAAAGAAAACTTATTGGAACCGACTTCAAAAAGGATGTTCTGTATTGAACCCGTGGAGTGACGTGATCATACTTTTGTTCGCGATTTTTCAAAAAATTCAATGAAGTATTTTTTAGATTTTTTTATTAGTAATTCTTAACTTACAGAAATTTTTCAGTATCCTACTTCACCCTATATTCTGTCTTATGCACATAAATTTACACATAATAAGATCTGCAATCAATTTCATATTATGTATCTACATTCTACACCGATTTCCCTAAAAGTGCTAGATATGCTTATTTTTTTGAATCTTACTGATTCAAAATTAAAGTGGGCAAAATTAAAGTGAAGCCAGCAGCCCTTAAAATTCCCGAACCCTTTCCGTTCACAGTTGGTCGGATCTCATTCACGCGCCACTCTTTCGCAGCTGGAAGTTAACCGCGGCGCCACTGCTTTTTGTGCTAAACAAAAAGTAACTTTTACAAATAAATCTTTGGATGGAAATTTTAAAATAACTTGTGCTCATATTGCAAAATAGGATACGTTGATTTTGAGTGATTTTGGTCGATGTAACTGACTGTCAAAACTAGCTGATACGCGAAAGTTCCACTGGCTAAAGTGGAATTTCTTTACTAAAATTCTACATCAATGAATTTTTGTATTTCTTTTACGTTCTTTTTTATGAGTTAAGTAGGTATAACTTACAATCCTTTTATACACTATATTCAAGATTTAATCTTTTAATCTTCTCTTTTTCTGATTTGCCAAGTCACTCAATGGGGCTGATTCTGTAGTGCACAATCTCTAAACTAAACTAAAATTAGAGCATTACAAAATAGGTACTAAAAAAATTCTACATCAATGATTACAAATATTGCTAACCCTTTCATAATACTTCCTACGGAAAGGGACAGAACTAGAATTAAAGCTGCCATTTTAATTTAGTTTAGAGATTGTGTTATACATAATTTGTCTTTGTTAAATACCTACAAGTACGGGGGTAGTGTTTTCCTTTAGCTTAGGTGCCAGAAGCGACATGGCTTAGAGCCCCATAGGCCTCGTAGGTATAGGGTCATTAAAATACTTATCAACTTAGTACCAATTTAAAAAGTATTATTGACAAAAAAATATAGTGCGTGCCCTTACAAACTTTGAAGGACTTCTCTTATGCTGTTTTTTAGCTGTCATGCCATAAAAGGTTAGCCCGCTACCATCTTAGCATTATCTATGGCATTATCACATACTATCTGGTGAGATTGCAGTCAAGGGCTAACATATAGTTGCGTAAAAAAAGTAGCATCACTTACTTTGAGAAAATCAAGATTTCGTTTCAGACAACTTACCGTATGACTCCATTGACACGTAAAAGATCCTGATATCCCCAAGTCTTAGAAGCCAGAGGATTCCGCGTACGACTCGCGTGTGGCCAACGGTGTAGTCGCGGCCAATTGCGCCCGTTCGTTTATTTGTCTGCTCGGCACATTTCTCCCGACCTCGAGACCATTTCGCCCTTTAATTGCTGCTTTCGACACGAGGCTGATTGGATCAGATGGCGGGCTGTTTTTTTTTACGAAATATGCCCTTTTTTCAACGTGGTTTAGTTCCGAGAATTTTCTGTGAGGTTGATGACACAAACATTTAAGTCATGTGGTGAGTTTATTAACCGTATTCGAAGTCTTTTACTAAGAATAGTAGATTCTTTAAGTTTATTGAGATAAAGTTAATGGTTACTTACCTTCATCGACTTCATTGTGTTTTTCTCAATAAACTCCCATCAGAGACGTACTGTTATTATTAATTCGAAAGGGTGTCTATCAGTTGTCAAAATTGTTCAGGCCCATGCGCTGAACAGATTTTGACGAAATTCATCTAGTATTTACAGAGAAATAGCTTGCATATAAATATCCACGAACTTTAAAAAAACTGAATTCACGTAGATGTAGTCATGAGCATCATCCATACCATGAATAAGCTTTACATAGTTACTTAGAGCTGAAAAAAAACTGAAGTTGGAAATATCGCTATATCTCAATCTTTTACTAGTAGCTACGACATAAATCATTGAACGGTTCGGTTAGTGAATTAAAAAAAGGAAAATGTATGATTATAAATTATCATGAACAACTTTATCTCAGCTGATTGTATATAAGAAGCCAGCCTTGTGGGCGTGTAAGCGACTCTATTATGGTATGCGATTTATAAAGTGTTTGATTTTCGCACGATTGATATCTATTGTAACTTGATATAGGTATTATCGGGGCATTTCTTAGGGTTATTATAGCCTGACATGTCGTTCGAAAAAAAGACGCATGCGGTGATGATTACTACATCACAGATAAGACAATAGAAAATAGAAGACTGGGAAATTATATGTATACCTAATATCGAGTAACTACATATTATGATAATTATGTGAAATGTTTGCATAAAGGGCGTGATTTCAGCATTTACCCACGAGATAGTAAAGTACCTAAGTATCTTTTAGTAACTGAGGATAAGGATCTCTATTCTCTGCATTATTTTATGTAAAACTGTTCAATTAATACAGTTAATATAATGAAATGCTAGTAAGATAACGTAGGTAAGGATACAATGAAAAAATAAAATTCCACGACTGGATATAAAAACATACTATTTTCTAAGAGTCAAGATTCTCTGGTAGCCATACAAATTACAATGCGATGAAAGTGCAATACCTACGTGTAATATTGTACCTACCGCCAAAAGCCTCAAAGGCTCCGGCTCTATCATCAATACTGAAGGTACTGGGGATGATAGGAAATAGGAGATTAGATTAGGTCAAACTGGAAGCTTAAGCTGCAAAAAATCACACGCTTAGCTACTGAAAAAGAAAAAGCGATTGTACGGGCGAAAGTAACCTACTGAGCCTACTGAAAAATTAACCAGTGCACTTACAGTAATTCAGGTAGGTATAAGCGGAACAAAATTGAGGATTGTTCTTGTACTCGTACCATACAAAAGTAATTGCCGTCGTTATTCAGGTAAATATTGACAGCGTTATGCGATTACCCCGAACAAAAACAAAAGCGGCACGTAACAGCGATCGGTTTCAATAGAGCCATTTAAGGCAGTTTTTGCTTGATAATAGCTATACAGTTGTACACTGTAGTGAATTTTTTTGTTGTGTAATTGGTTGCTAATTCTTAAGGTTTGTCGTGCGGTACGGCTGTCTAATTTATCTGATCCTTATCGATTGATTTACAGCTAACCGGGGTTTGTACAATTTCTCTCGGTGCTTGGCCGTTGCATTCCGTTTTGTTCTGGTTTTATTGCAATTGGGCCAGTTGGAATGAAATTCGGTACAAATTTCGTTTCATGATCGTTCAATTGTCGAGCAAATTAAAATAAGTGGGAATTTTTGTCTTTCTTGTGTGATGTGTTTATAAGAAACAGTTTTAAACTCTATTAAGGTGTCGATGGATAATGTTTTTATTTGGTATCGTCCCATGGTTTTTCGGTCACATTTTTGCATGCGGTGATTGTTTCTATCATGCCAAAAGGTAACGTAAAGGTAAAGGAAAGGTAAGGTAAAGGTAAAGGTAGGTAAGGTAAAAGGTAAGGTCACACAAGTATTATAGATATATTCGGGATTTTTTCTTGACTTGAGTCATAGTTTCTTTGAACTACGGCGGTCGACGACTTCACTTGATTTGTCACTAAAACTTTCTCTAGAACAATAGAAGGAAAAATAATCAAATATATAAACGGAAAAGGTGACTGACTGACTTACTGATCTATCAACCCACAGCTCAAACCAATGGACCGATCAGGCTGAAATTTGGCATACAGCCTAGCTTTTATGACGTAGGCATCCTCTAAGAAAGAGTTTTTGAAATTTCAGCCCATAAGGTTAAGGTTAAATAGGTGTTTTTAATTTTTATGAAAATCGAACTTTACGTGAGCAAAGTTGCTGGCAGAAGCTAGTACATACTAATACTGCGAAAGTGTGTCTGACTTTTGTCTGTCAGCTGCTTTTTCATGACCCATCTGCTTAACCGATTTTAACCAAATTTGGTTGCACCTCGAAGAGAACATCTAGGCTTTTTATCTTGAAATAACAAAGATTCTCCACAGTTTTCAACAAACCTAAATCCACGCGGGTGAAATCGCGAATATTCAAGCAAGTTATTACTACATTAACTTTCTTACTACGTCAATTTCAACTTATTGTAGTTTAATTTTTTTGGAAAATAAATTGGAATAGGTAACAATAAGTGTCTTAAATGCGTTGAGACGAATGTGTATAACATGTGATTTCCCTTTCCCAGCTAGGTAGGTAAGTACCTAGGAGTAAAAGGTACGTAAATCTGCTTTAATTATACCAAAGCGAACACAAAGCTCCCTGGCTGTCGGAAAAATTACTCGCACAGTGCACCGTGCGCATTTTCCATGGCATTGTACATGTGAGCCTGTTATTTTCCCATTTCAGCGGTTATATGGCGTAGACAGACATAACGCGTGCCGGCAGCGACGCGTGACGCCGCGGCACTGCAGGACGTTACACCATTTAGATTTTAGAGGTTTATCGCACTTCAGACCGGCCAAAAAGTCCGCGCCATTCACTTTTATATGGAGGCGACAGAAGTGGACATTTCTTTGTAATCCATAGTTCGTTTTCGCCCTTATACTTGAACGCGTGTAGGTTTCCTTGCGGTGTTTGTAATTACAAACCGCCGCAAGGAAAAGCCGTAAGCTGCATATTCTATAGATATATCGAAGCTCGCGTCATCGTCCTTATGGCATTTGGCCGTTCAGACGTCTCATCCATACGGTGCACCTGTCCAATGGATCAATAGATCCTATGGCACGTTCAGCCCACGATGGAATACATGCGGTTCGTCCATCGACTCGTCAGAACAATGCAGTTCCTTGTAATACAATTTCTAGGAGCTACGTTAGATTTTCTACCGCCGCGCGGTTAGTCTGTCCAGGTCTTTATTGTGGCTGCACAGATGGGGCCAGATAGCCGAGCTAGAAACCTAACGTAATTATTCACACGCACCGTAAAACATAACGAGTCAGAAATATTTTTATGAGTAGCTAACTATGTAGGTGGGTAGGTATTGCTCAATTTTTGCGTTTCGAAAGCATGCCCGCGTTACGCATAACAGAATTGAACGGTGAGTGATAATTATGGGTTGTTTCCTACCAGGTCTCTACAGGAATACTTCAGGAAAAGTTATCAATCCATACTAATAACATAATACATTTTCAAGTACCGTTTCACGGCTCAAACGTATAATATAACTGGAAGCTTAACAAGGATAATGAAAGAAGTGGAAGTTTAATTCGCTATAATCCACCACAGTAAGTAAATCTATGTGGTACAATATGTATCTTGCGATATTCACCACAAATCTTCCATATTGTTCTCAACGTACGTTTCACTCCGTCACCGGAGCATCTTCAGGAGATGTTGACTCGACAATGCTCGATTGCAAAGCAAGGACGTAAGTACACCTTACGATAGGTACTTTTTTTCCCCAGAAAATCAAAGAATGTAAATGTAATGCTGTATGTTTTGCTCTTAGCCCACATCCATCTTACTGCATCATCCCTGACAGTGGCAATCGAAGGGATATCTTAGTCAATGATTAATTACAAGACGAAGTTTTCGCTCTAAGCCCACACCCACTTTATCTACTGCATCATCACTGACAGGACGATATCCTTGTCAAAGACTTGTCATCGAATAAAAGTAAAATACATTATGCAGAAAGTCTGTAAACAATTACAAGGCGAAGTCATGCTAGCACACCATAAGCTGTACCACAAGGGCGATCGCGTGTGCCGCCTACATTCACCTACATGCGCTTTATCCCGCCTTGCAGTATTAATCCTTTCAATCTCATGTTACTCTATGCTTTACCGGCTATTATTGCTAAGTTTAACCACATCAACACGGCTACATTAAAGGTTAACCTACATTACTATGCTAGAGGTCATTTCATAGAGTTATTATAAATAGCAACACAATATTTACATACATTTCTTTTCATGCACATAGTACTTGTTAATTCCATGTTTCTTCTTTTTTAATCCCATAATCAAAACGGTACGTCGTCGCAGTTTGTCTGTGAGGTTGTGTATTTCTAGTGCTTAAACCGATAGTCAGATTTAAATAAGTACTTATTTTTTTACTCAGGAATCAGAAATAAAAAACATACATAATCTAACTGATAGAAAACATAAAACAAAGCAACTTCTATCCAATAGTTATATTATCATCTAAAGGTGGTGTATTGTCTGAACTTTATCAGACAATACGCTCCGAAAAGTAGAGTTCAGATATCTGAAAAGTAGAGATCGAAATCTTTAGTGCAGCTCGCTTGTTACTTGCTAAAAAGAGCGTTAAGAAATGTTAACTTTTTTTTTTTTTTTTTTTATCCACTACAAGCTAGCCCTTGACTGCGATCTCACCTGATGGTAAGTGATGATGCAGTCTAAGATGGTAGCGGGCTAACCTGTTAGGGGCATGGCAGTTATATTAAACCCATACCCCTTCGGTTTCTACACGGCATCGTACCGGAACGCTAAATCGCTTAGCGGCACGTCTTTGCCGGTAGGGTGGTAACTAGCCACGGCCGAAGCCTCCCACCAGGCCAGACCAGGGAAAATTCAGAAATTATAAATTCCCAAATTGACCCTGCCGGGGATCGAACCCAGGACCTCCGCACGTTAAGGCGACAGCGCTACACACTGCGCCACGGAGGTCGTCAAAACTGCAAAACATAATTGCTTTTCCCATTGATATCAAAACGGTTACCTACTCATTTATATGTTTCACATAATCTGTCCTATTAAGTACAGTTTACGTGCGCACACTTTTCTTTCTTATTGTCTAGGAAATAAACACTATAATCGTGTAAATCGTTGGGTCGGTCACACAAAGGAGGCGGAATGTTGCATGCAAAGTGCGTATATCGTTAGTGAACGGATTTGCTGACGTTCTCGTATGACCACAATATTTCTCTACGTAATTAATTTGGTCTTACTTGACAGGGCGTATGCGCTGAAAGCGTATTCTAATGATCATTTGGAATAATTGATTCTTAAGAATTGTTAGTACCTAGGTAGTAGTTCCAACATCCCAAAGCTTGGTTCCGTAGATTAACTTTTAGTTTATAAAAAATCTTTTCGCGAATTATTGAATCATCAAAATAATCTTCAACTATCCCCGGACGGACGATTCGACAATAATTACTATGAGCAGCTAAAATAAAATCGTGATACCCCAAAAACAAGCGTGAATCATTTACAATCCCCCTGTACGCGACCTTTGCTGGACATAGGCCTTTTTGAGATCACGCCACCAAATAAGGTCCCTCGCCTTCCTCATCCACCCGCCTTTCCGCCATCTTCTTTAGGTCATCTTGAATGGCTTCCTCAAAACAGTCTATGGAGGCTGCCGAATTATAACTAAAAGAAGAAGAACAGAGAACCTTTGATTTCAAATTAACAGAGAGAATGTTTGAGCTCAGTTCTGCGCATAGCTACCTCTATCTTTCTAATTATGCATAATATGGTGCACTGAGCTTTATAACCTTTTTGTTACAAGATCGAGTCTTCCTGTGTATCGCGTCGTCAGTGGGAACGGCAATGTAATTAACCTGACATAATAGCCTGTTATTAAGCAATTCCAATGCAACATGGCCGTCTTGAGACCTAAACACTCTGTACATTACATATTAAGTACCTTTACTTTTCAAATCCATACACACTGGTTAACAATATTACAAATTCAATATTATTTTGTTATAGTTTTATTAAAAAAGGACGAGGATCTTCCTCGGCCTTTTTAAAATTTTTGATGATGATGTTTGGAAAATGAAATGAAATAAATCGGGACCGGTGTTTTGTAGGTGATATGTCACCCATACCATAGATTACCCATAACTTAGTTAGTCTAAAAAATTCAAATAATAACATGCGACACTTATTAAGAAATCCCAAGAAAAGGACATAGAAAAGTAAAAAAGGCGCTATTGGATAGTGGTTTCAAAGTTTTGAATCCACTGTTCAATCACTAACCTAAACTAGACCTGTTCAAGTAGAGATCGTATACTGGTAAGCGCATCGTAAGACGAGTGTAGGAGGAGCATGCTTGGTTAAGTGTTCTCGAATATCCAGCATTGGACGCATACAGGCAGATGAAATGGAAAATCTGTGCGCTATATAGACCACTAGTAGTAGATAGGTACATAGGTACTACTACGTTTAGGAGATACGGCTTCCTTTATGAGACTATAACCCTTAAAAGGAACTGATTCGCATGCAAACTGCGTGCCGTGATGATTGCAAACTTGGTTGCATTTTCCTGCTTTATGTTATTGTTTGTTTCGTTATTCGTGGAATCCTGTTTTCTCTTTTACCTACTTTAGAATTGTTGACAGCGTATCCAGAGTTTTTTATAGGTATACACCTGAAGTTAAATTCTCCTTCCTTATTCAATTTTCTTCCAATAGGTAAATATGTAGATTGTCATTGATACAACTCCTCAATCATCTAGGTACGCATAAATGAATTCAATTAAAAATCGAGACTCCTAACCTTCTGATAATTTCTTAGATAACTTTTAGGTAGACACATCATCAAAATATTTACACTCACCATAGCATTTTATTTGGATGGTAAGGTTAATACTCAAAATTAGCAAAAGTATTAAAAAAAAACTACCTAATCGCAGGTGTACACTGATATAACTTTTAAACTTATTGGTTAAAATTGACTTAATGATTATTGATGACTGGCGGGTGTCAATAATAAGTATACCAAATTTTAAAAACATTTTTTAAAAATAAAAACATGAAAAGTCTGTAAAACTTATAATTTTATTTTAAATATTTTTCCCTTGATGAAAATTTGCATCAAAACTCAGTTTTTTAAGTACCTACACTTTAAAGAGAATCACACTGTATAAAAATATTTTTTTACTGTAATTTAGGATTATGGAAGGTCTTTCAAACCGGCAATTGGAGTAAAACGTGCGTGCTAATTCCCAATGTCCCTAATACGATCCTACGAATCGCCCACACATAGCGGCGCATACCGCGACGTCGCCGGCCGCGGCGTGCAATTGAAGCAATATAAAATGCATTAGCGCATGCCGGCAGATTTAGTGCACGTAATTAGGTCATTGTGAAGCCTTCGTGGCTGGACACTATACGGGTTGCAACGGGAAGTCAATGCGCTAATGTCAATGTCATTGGTGTGACAATCGCCATAATATTTATAGGGTCCCTGAACCCTATCAATGTTACGGTAAACTGATTGATACAGTGTGACGATCGCAAATCGCAATCTACTATTGGCCATAATGCACTGTTGCAGCCAATTCAACCATTTATATTGTAATGATGATTGGTGCTGCTTTCCGAATTTCTTGATTGACATTCTCCCGCTACTGGTTAAAACGGTCACAACAAATGATTGATTCAGTTTTCAGGTAATCGATCAGTTGGATGGATTTAATATTACTATACTTGGATAGCTAACCAGTAAGCACTAACATAACCTCCGTCTAGGTTTTAACAATTATGACATTTTATCAGTCTAACTTGAACTAAATAATGGATTTTTAGTGTCTATTACCTAAATTGATGGTAATCCTGAGAAAACACACAATTTTGAATTCATTGAAGAGGTAACAACGAAAAGAAAAAAAAGGCCCTATAAATTCTATATATTTAAACATACCTAATGTATTCGTGATAATGTGCAGTATAAAATGGTGTAACATTGCATAAGCTTAAAAAGATCAAAGAGGCTTGCAAAGGAACACAATATACAAAACCTTACTAGTGGTTTTAATATTGCTACACAAATCAGTCAATGATATTGTATAGAATGAGATGAGAAATAAAATTGTTAGCGCCACCCAAGTACTTACCTAACACCAAAAGCGCAAACAAGATCAGGTCATGCGCTTGAGCGTCCCGGCGGCAGGCGCAATGAAATCGTGCGTTTAGGCCACATGCCGCCGCAAACTTCCACGGAAGGCGATGAATAACTCATTGTCCGTCCGTCCGTCCGTCGTGACGCACGCTTCTTGGAAGTAACGATGCAATGCAGAAAGTGACCGAGATACTTGACCCGCGAAATGCACAAATATGAAAGTGCATTTCGCACGGGAACAATGCAATTGTCCGATGCTTTCAACGGGACCGCGCTAGAAAACGTCGACTCTCGAGATGCATGTGAACTCTTGCTTGGCGGCGAGATATTCGCATTTGATGCAAGTGCAGAATGAGCCAAGCCAAATGAACCGATGAGACAGTTCCGCCAGTTGAAAGAAATTTTTTTTCATATAAAACTTGATCCTTGCGGTACTCATAAAACAAACGTCGAAAAAACTACGTGTCATGTAGTATGCACCGATAAACACAATTCTCGCCATTTCGGAATTGAAATGTGCGATGACGCAACCCAAGTTTCCCACCAAATGTAGTCACAAAGTGCATCGCTGCAGTAATTAGGATGCGTCGTAGGTCCACTTCACGCATGTCGGCATCGACCACCAAACAGCTAAATATTCGCACACAACCCATTGTGATACCATTTTATGGTCTCGGCTCGCCTTTATACTTCTTACTTAGCATTCCAAATTAGTTTGCTAACGTTTTTTATACAGCTTTAATGTCATGTCATAGCAATAAAGTGGGAACGCGCTGGCCAAACTGAGTCAGGCCGCTACGATTGTTAACCTCGTGTTAACAGAGCTCGACACTAAAATTTATAATAACAAAATAGCTGTTAATATTGTATTCGAACGTAATACGTACGCAAAATAATAATTTTTTTGGTTAATATTATATAAGGTTAGGCTTGTAGACAGCATTTTTAATATTTTAAAGCCGCTTATAATTGGAACCTGTTCAATCACCGGAGGTAGCTAGAAAGTTAGTTCTAGCAGCTCTGACTTCTTTATAAATCTCAGCTATTCAGGGTATTATATGTAACCCGAAAAACTCCTGGTATATTTTTACTGACAAGCCGTACGTAGTTACTTACCGCCAAAGTTTATTGGCCGAATTCTGATAAGCTAAATTTTATTCTCATGGACAAAATCTCTAAATATTTTCTCCTTTGTCACAGGTAAACCGGCCATTAACGATGAAGAAAGAAGGGATCCAGACGCGGAACCGCAAGCTGAGCAGTAAAAGTAAGAAGAAGAAGGGAGGCATGGGCATGGGTGGTGGCGGTGCGTGCGCGCTTGCTTTGGGCGGGGTCATGGGCGATATGATCAAGCCCCTCGGCGATGCTACCAAGGGCTTTGGTGGCTCCGCGTTTCCTTCTGCTATGGATTTCGGTAAGCTTTACCATGTCTTTTCTTCCGCTTCACCTACACGCCACCATCGTAGCCTTGTCTAGTGACTAGATGATGCTCGCGACTTCCTCCTCGTGGATTAAGTTTTTTTTTCCCTTAATTTTTCGGGATAAAAATTATGTCACTCTCCTGGTCCTCAACTGTATCCATACAAAAAATCACGTCAATCTGTTCGGCGTGATTGAAGGACAAACCAACAAACCAAAAAACAAAATGTGTTTTTTTGGTTTGATGAAATTTGGGATAGTTTGTGTCCAGGGGAAGGACATAGGCTACTTTTTATCCCGGAAAATAAAAGAATTACCGCGGGAATGAAAAAACTTTCATCCACGCGGATGAAGTCGAAGGCATCACCTAGTATGATAGTAATTATGAAATGATTTGAATCAATTTAAATCAGCATATTAGATGATTTTCGGATGGTATATTAATGTAACGTTAAATATCCAGGTTGTACAAACTTTGATGATATGATTTTCTCAGAATAATAAATATATTTGAGCATACATAATCAAACTACGTTGTTATTTAAATTAACTTCTATTATCCCGAAGTACAATTACACACTCTTGCTATCCAATAAAACTACATTTTGTAAGTTTTTATCTTTGAAGCATTAGATAACTAACTACAATTACAGATAAATGGCACACTCTTGCTATCCAATAACACTACATTTTGTAAGTTTTTATCCTTGAAGCATTAGATAACTAACGTAGTGTTATTACTTTTGGTGATAGTTAAAACTTCTCGTAAACTACTACAAACCTAACTTTATATCAAGTGTTTCTCTTTCTTCCACAGGTCAACACCAAGTAGGCTTAGTCCATCCAGCGGCAGCTCACATGTCGCATTGGTACGGCGCGCCGCACCAAGGGTTCGCCCCTCCACCCTCGTCACACAACCCCTACCATCACCACCACCTCGCGCAACTAAATTCTATGGTAAGGTTCTAATTATGTCTTAATTAGTCATCGTCTTCTTAATTATTGGGTTTCTCTGACTAGAAATCTTGAGTACTAGCCCGGAGTTAGGTAGTTTGCGGTGTTTCATCCCCGTGCCGTGGAGAGCACAAAATCTCTCCGGTCGTATCAAATTTTCCGTACCATCGGGCTATGAGAGTAAAGGTGTTCCTAGTTTACTCTCATAGCCCGATGGTACGGAAAATTTGTGTATGCATGATATGATTTTGAGAGTGCATCTGTGTATGCGCACACACTTGTGCACTATAATATCTACCTTCCAGATGGCTATGTCCCTGGATTGATTGATTGATGGCCGCCGTGGCCGAAATTCGGTCGTGGGGACATTATTAATAGACAGAGAGACATCCACGGGTTAAAGATCTCTTGCAAAGGTCGCCATAGAATACGATTTTATGCTGGTTGTGACCAGCAATTCGCTTGAATCCGACCGTCCAACTAGCGGGAGAACCTTCATCGTAATGCCAAATTACACCAATTTAAAAACATATGACCATCAAATGCATCCAATATTATTCTGGATCTTCTTCTACTTCTTCTTGAAATGTCTTGATAGCTGATGATGCCTTGACAGGATGTCTTGTCATTCTACTTATTGAAAGTATACATTTTTTTAGATATCTAATCATCTCATAAGTTATACAAAGTCATGTTTATAGTACGAGTAAAATTAACGCTATAACAAAAAACTTACCAGTTATGCGCTACATCTACTTTTCATCTTTGCTTACATATTTTGTAAAGTAACTATTCCCATCCTAGCTCTTTTCAAGTCCGTTTTTTGCAAATTTACTTTTATTATCAGATCAGATCGTTGTTTAAGATAAGCCCTAAGGTTGCTTTACGTAGAAATTATTATTTCTTAACGTACTAGATTTTAACAGATGTTTTTCTTTCCAGACCGGCTGGAGGAGTGAGTATACGTGATAAGTCAACTGTACAAGAGCATAACATGGTATGTCGGTGATTATGCAGGCATAAAGTCCCTCGGATGGAGCGACCCTAAACAGAGGCATCACAAAAATTGATACTGTGATTTCACTTGTAGTAATAAAACCGAAATGTTACAATGCTTTTAAAAAAAACGTTTCATGACCTGGTTTTGATGAGGCAATAATATTACTATGATGATAGCAAACGCGTGAACTTTAATGCATTGGACGCGTCGAAACAGTAATTGAAAGCAAAGGTGCGTAATATATTTCGTCATGTACTTCGTCATATAACGTTTTTCATTGAAAGTGTTAATTACCTACACGTACTTTGACACGTCACACTAATTTATAAGACTGTTGGACAGAATTGATGATTGTAACGCTATACAAACACACATTTCAACATTTTAATTGAAGAGCATATCTGATACGTAAATAACAAAATACCAATGAGTTTCCCAGTGAATGGCTTTTATATTCCGTCATATTGTTTCCTGCAAGTATTAAAATCTATGCGTCTTGTTACACTGAACTGCCAAATTCATAAAATTCTTGAGTGTTATGTCAAATATTTTATTGACTTCTGTTGTATGGTAGTGCAATAATAATTACAGTTTATTGATGTTTATGTAATAGACCCTATCTTTTACATTGTGATAGATTTTCTCAAGTAAGCTTTTTTTCATCGTTGTAAATTTTAGAACATTGTGCTCTTAACCGAATTTTTTTATATGAATTCTATGAGCAAGCTTCGATTTCATTGTCAATTGGGGCCATTAGCACTCCAACCAAAAAAAAATCTTATTTTGTCATTGAATATCCAGGCACTGAATCTGATCTAGGTAAGAACTAACATTTCCTATAAAAGTATTTCGTTTTATGTGTTTTAAGTTTTCCAATTCAAAAAAATTATATGAATTTAGTAGTTCGGTGTAATTCGATTCTAAGAAAATTTTACAAGATAAAGTAACTAGCGAAATTGTACAGTATTATATTATAGTTAAGGTCGGTTACTATGTCCGCTTAGATGATTTATATAAATATATTAAGTAGGTACTGTTCGTAAACAATTTATGTATTTTGTACATAATATCTTGATAAGTTATATTCCGTTCCTGTATAGATTGTTTTTATTATTGTGTTATTGTATTTAATTTGAACTGTTCAGTTCGCTATAGGAATTGTGATGTGTTCAAAAAAATATTCGAGATATTTCTTTTGTAAATTCGATTCATGTAGTGTTATTAAAATGCAATAGTAATTTATATAAATAGATGTAAATCGTGCGAATTGTAAATAAATTTACGGTAAAATATTATCAGTATGGAGGACTGTGGTCCGTGGGATATCAACCGCAATTTTCTTATTTAATTCAATAATAGGTCACCAAATTCGGTTATAATTTTTTTTTGTAAATTTATATTGACTTTTTCATTAAAATAAATTATTACAATAATACTTTGTATTACGGTACCTTCATAAAATTAAGATAATATTGTGTGGCCATAAATTTATCACGAGACATTGTTTTTAAGGACAATTAATTGATTAAAAACTTAATTAAAAGTAGGTTCTCAAAAACAATGTTTCCGAACCCAAAAGTATGTAAATATAAAAAAATGTAAATGACCTTAGAAAATAAATCTGTCAAAATAATAAAATAATAAAATGTAAATTAGCGTCACTGCAGAACAGCCTGTAACGATATCCAGTACCTAAAGTTTTTAGTTTTTAAAACAAAACATTGTGAAGTTGTGTATTTTAAATAAAATTGCGAATAAATTATCAATACTTATTGGTATTTCAATACGACTTTTTATTTTAGAGATAAACTTTATCTTTCAATGTTGCAATGGTTGCAATAGAATATAGATTGAAAATATGAAAAGCACAGTAAAGCGAGAGAATGGATAAGTATCCCTTTTATCAAGATAGGAGACAAGGACGATGCTCAGTCAAAAAGATCCCCAAAATCCATCGCATACATTTTCAATGTAGACAGAATTAAATGAGAAACCGATTCAATTGACCGTCCGCCGTCTTACGTTGGCCATAAGTCACCGGATCAATTCCACCATTCCGCAGAAAAACGTCCAAACTGGCACTTATCTCCCGGCAAATTGAAAATGCAACCGGCCGTGTGATTGTCGCGCAACGGGGCCGCTGCCTGCGACATACGGACCTATTCAATTTTAATCGCATTTCAGAAGAAAGGGCACCGGATAATGTACCTATAAAACGTACCCGACGATAGGCCTTACTTAATAAATGTTGGTTTTATTTGCGGTCCGGATTTTAAGGGAGTCATTGTTGCACACAATTAATGTTTGCGATTGATCTTTTTAAGCCGGTGGATTTCGCTAGTTTGTAAGCGTTTTCGCTTCGACGAATATGCGGTTCATGTGGCCAGCTGTATGTATGAGAATAGCGAGCTAGGTATAGAAAAAGACAGGATTATAGGGTCTATAAAAATCACTTTATAGGTTTTTCTGTATAGAACTTAATTTCTCTACAAACTCTTAATCCCTATAATTTTTTTCTGAGAATAATTTTGGTAGTTTGCCTACTGTTTGGTTGCCTACTCGTTAACATAATATTTACTATGGAACTAGGAATCTGCTTAATACTCTTATGTTCTGTGATATTTATAAACGTTGAAGTTGAGTCATACATACTTTAAAGTAAGTATTTCAACCTTGCGTTACAATTAAAACAGCCTTTAACCTAACATTTTAACTGACTTTAGCTGAGAAATATTAAGTACATATAAAAAGCGGACAAAAAAAAGCAGTATGCCTTTCAAAAATGGCATGGTTTATTTTAAGCGGGGACACAAGACAACCGCATAAGTCACTACGTAGCGGCCGGTGATATATGCGATACTAGCGCGGGAAAAAATGTCCCGCTGCAAAACCCGCGCCATCACTCCACGGGATTTATTGCGTATGGCAACACCGCGGAATATTTCGAGGCATATGGTAACACAGTCTAACGATAAATAACCATACATACAGTTAAGCAACGAACAATCGAACGATCCTCCTAGCCAGTCCAAAAACCAGTCGCCAAGCTGATTTAAGTAAGACTTCACGATCCAGGTAAAGTTATAGGTGCGTATTGAGAAATTAACTACCTACTTAAAATTCAAGAAAGATTCAATTAATGCAAACGGTTGGTATAGGTAGGATAGTGCCTCCAGCATAGCAAAATAATGACTTTCTTAACACGAGTAGGTACTTATTGCGTAGAGAAAAAGCTGAGTCCTTGCCATGCAGTGAATTCTACCATGGGTCACGTGACACGTCCCACCCTTTCATTACATAGTAAGTATGATAAAACGTGCAGAGCCATTGATGTAGAATTTTAGCAGAGCAGATCAGAATTATAAGCGTGTGACTTGATTCAAGAGCGGACTTCGCTAATACTGGGCAAAGAACTAAACATGAAAAACATTAAATCTGACGACCTTCCTAGTGCAGTAGTGAGCGGCTTGTGGGCAGGGTCATTGAAACCGAGTAGGAACCGATTAAGTATTAGGTTTAAGTATAACTGCCATATCAGGCAGACAAAAGAAGTAAGTATATCTGAAAAATCTCAACTTTTATTTAAAAGTCGTGCAGCAAGTTAAAAAACACAACTGCAGTTAATCAACATAGTTGTTTACAGTGCCCTAGTCTTTCTAAACCAAAGCGTTGACCAACTGTGCGGTTACTAAACTTTGGCAATACTGGGCGCATATTCTTACACCTAAGCTGGAATGCGCGTACCCCCCGATGTGACGGAACTTCGCACTTGGCTAAATTACGACTGCAAACTGCTGTATTTCCTCACAACAAAGGTTTCACTCGAGCCAGAGGACGGCTGTAACACGAGCCTAAATTCAATTGAGATAAAGGCAATGAAAAACGTACAGACATAAGAATAATGACTCAAATATTCACTTCATCGGATGAATGTTTTTTTTAATTTATCAATTAGCGCTTGGCTGTAGCCTGCAATCAAGCCTAAGATGGAACTCGCTTATTTAGAAGATTCCTATTCACTCTTGATTTTATAATTAGTGTTTGTGCTACTTAAGTAGGTCACAAAAACGTAGTGAACACTAAGTACATTAGAATAAACTAAGGACAGTTATTGGACTGCAAATTAGACGTAGAAATTAATTTTAATTAGAAGTTTAAGCTAGAATAATATTACTTATTAGCCCATAGGCTAGATGGTAGTAGACAATAAAGTTGCCATTATATTTTAATGGAACTTTATGGTTAAAAAAAAAACTCTTGATTTGAAGGTGCATACGATAGCCGGAAGAGCATTCCATATCCTTGGAAACGAGGAATCAAATCGCTTTGTACATGTCGGTGGAATTTCGACTGAGTACATCAACAAAGATTACTTATACTTTCTCACAATATTCCTCAAAATATTGTAGCTCTTTTAGATCGTCGAGTCTTGATATTGGTAATGACTCTACCTAAAATACGATATTATGCTATTGTATATAAATAGTAATAGATAATTTTGATAAAAATAGTAGTAGATAACTGTGATAAAGTAGACCAATTTTGTTTTCATACTGAAATCAAGGGTATCTCATTACAATTAGAAAAATCCAAGTGGCCATGAAAGGCGTCGCCAAAGAAGCCAACAGATTATTTTAATCGAATCATTATAAATCATGAGCCAATATCCCTTTACATTTCAAAGTGTCGGGGTATAGCATCAAATCCCTTTAGGAGCCAGTCATAGTGTGCAGTGACTCGTGAGCTAAAGAATCGTACACACTCCACCGCTCGCGACTATCCGTCTGATCCCGGAATCAATCTTGGACCTACCCCGGCCTTATCTCGCTGACCCCGGGCACACAGTGTCAAGACATATTTGACTAGCTTCTCAATTTTATAGCACAATACTTCTGACATAATAAGAATCCGGGAATAAAGCGGGTATATAAATTGACTTGCTGGGCTTATATCAGCTTTAACGGTTCTTAAACTTACCTTAAGATATTATATTTTCGAACATTATTAGATTAGTTTATAAAGCGTTAAACAGCTGTTTTGCGCTTGTCTAAAATCTCTGCGATAGAGAAATACTTAGGTACCTACGTAAAGACTAAAGATGTGTTATTTAAGCCTACTAGATGTATAAATACAGATGAGCCGATTAAAAATATATCAAATCCCTTATAAACCTACTACTAATCGAGTCCAGGAGCTTTGATAGTCCACAGGCGCCTTGATGTGCCGGTTATGATGATAAATTATATTCTTGGCACTAAAGTAAAATTGCCTCTTTGACGAACAATAATTAAAACACATAAGTTGCAGTTGCACACATAAAGATATTGTTGTAGTCAGCGATCTTTTTAACCGACTTCCAAAAAAGGAGGAGGTTCTCAATTCGGTGCGTATTTTTTTTTGAATGTAGGTATATATATCTCCGTGGTTTCTAAGCCGATTATAAAACTGTTTTTTTCAGTCGTTAGAGGAAGCTCTCGAGGTGGTCCCATAAAAAAAAATTCTGACTTCAAATCCTCAACTCTGACACTAAAAATGTTGTAATAATGTCCTTTGTGTGTGTCCTTTTTTTATGCAATAAAGAATTTAATAATAATAATAATTACTGGATAGAAAAGTCCGCACGACTATGACTCTCTATCGCATGCATCACCCGAAATCGTCTGTGATGAGATTGTATATCCCCCGGAGATGTGGTGGTCGAGGCGTATTAAGCGTCAAGACCATGCATAACCGGGAGATAGCCAATCTCAGAACATACTTTGAGACGAAGAGGGAGTCACCCATGCATAGAGAGGTCATAGAATGTGATAAAGGACTTACTCCCCTATCCTTAGCCAAAACCGAGTGGCAGGCGCCGGTTGTACTTAGCACCTCTGACCGGGAGACCGTATGGAAGGAGAAGGAGTTGCACGGACGCTTTTTTAAAGCTCTTAATGAGCCACACGTCGATAAAAAAGCGTCCGTGCAATGGCTGCGCTTCGGTGACCTCTTTGGGGAAACCGAAGGGTTTGTCATGTGCGATACAGGATCAGGTAGTTAAGACGCGGAACTATACCGAAAGTACATTCTGAAGGATGGCACTCATGACATCTGTCGAGCCTGTCGCCATCCCGGCGAGTCACTCAGACATGTGCTTTCGGGATGTTCGGCGCTTGCTAACACTGAGTATCTGCACAGACACAACCAAGCGGCCAAAATCCTTCACCAGGAGCTTGCTCTGAAGTACGGTCTCCTGGATGAGAGGCTGCCGTACTACAAGTACACACCGGTGCCTGTACTCGAGCGTGACGGAGTCCGGCTCTATTGGGACCGGTCCATCATCACGGACAGGACTATTCTTGCGAATAAGCCTGACATCGTGCTGTTGGACCGGGCACAGTCGCGGGTGTTTTTGGTGGACATCACCATTCCATATGACGAGAACCTTGTGAGAGCTGAGACGGAGAAAAAACGTAAGTATCTCGATCTAGCTCACGAGGTTTCCGCCATGTGGCATGTGGAGTTCACTGAAACCATCCCAATAGTCATATCTGCGAATGGGTTAATCCCAGTCAGCCTCGCTCACCATCTGAGGCGACTGGGATTCCGTGGCAGTTCGCTCGCAGCCAGGATGCAGAAAGCGGTGTTGCTAGACTCGGCTAGGATAGTCCGCTGGTTTCTCAACCTGTCCCCCTGACCCCCAGCCGTCTGGTCTCCCCTGCCGGGGTGTAATCCTCCGCCCGCTACAACTATTTATTTGTGTATTTGTGTATGTAAGTTTATTAATTTACATTTATTTACGTAAGTTTATTATAAATCTTTTGGTCATATATGTATTTATTTTGTATGCGGGCGTGAGAGCTAAATTTATACCGATAATAATAATAAAAAGTTAAAAATAAAAATTCTTTGCAAGAAACCTATTTCCAATTTTTTATTTTATTTCTACCCACTATGTTGAAGTCGGGCGGGTATAACAAGGATAAGCAAAGTTGACGCATTCATTAGGCTCGCCCAACTTCAACATACTGGGTAGAAATAAAAATTATTTTTTACTTTACAGTGGCGTTGGAAGTCGGTTTTTTGGAAATAATTTTATATACAACTAGACTAGAGGGTTGTAGTTAAAACTGCGTACCGAAAAATCAAGACAAAGGGAGGGGAGGTATGTAACAATATTAGGATTATAAAATATTATCGAGGGGTGAAAGGCTATTTGGTTTAAGCGACATTTTGTGAACTTTACAGGAGAGCCATTTAAAGTTACAAATTATAGAAAAAAATTAAAAACAAAAAAACTATGGAAGTTATTTCAATGGGAGAAACTCCTTTGGATTCAATTTAATACAATCTCTAACCGTTGGTAATAATAAGAGTAAATAAAATGATATTTCAAAAGTTACGTGTCGCTTAATACAAAATTGCTT
Organism: Erebia aethiops; assembly: GCA_923060345.2. Lineage (NCBI taxonomy): Eukaryota > Metazoa > Arthropoda > Insecta > Lepidoptera > Nymphalidae > Erebia > Erebia aethiops. The sequence goes on along the minus strand of OV281081.1, from coordinate 19,485,681 downwards.
AAGGCAAAACGATTGAAGTAACCATCATGACGGCTATTTGCAGCTGCAAAATAGGTTTAAGCGCCCTTACTGTGATTATTTAGTGTAAAGCAAAGTTATTGATGCGACATGATGCAGCAATATTAAAAGCAAGCTATTTGTGTTATCTATCGTTTGGGATGATAAGGAAGGATAGACAGAATTGCTTAAGTGACTTTTTGTTTTAAAACTGAGGTTTTGTATGGCATACTTTTTTGTCGTCATTAATTAAGATTGGTAGTTAAACCCAAATAAAAAAAGAGATTTCTTGATGAATTAGAAACTTTTATTTTTGTTTACTTATTTTTCGACGACGACGACGACTTATTTTTATTACGTCTTAGTCATAATTATAACAATTATCTTCTGAGTCATTCTGTCAGTGTCTAATAGGACATCTTTTTGGCGCCTAACTTCTCCGTCATTTATGAAATATGTAGTTGAAAGTGTTGTTTCTGTAGTTAGAATCTTTAGATCTTTTCCTTTTTACTGCTTGTATCGAAGCCATAGCCAATAACCATTCTTTCTTCAGTTGCGATGATAATTTCCAAAAATATTCAAAAATGTCTTTTCACCGTGTCAATTTCTCCACATTTATAGGGACAATTTCTTTTTAGACAAGGATTTGGTTTTAACTCTTTTTGTTTCACATCCCATCCTCTTCTTAAAATATTGCTCACCATTTGATCTAGCTTATTTTTTTATTTTATTTTAATCCACTACAAGTTAGCCCTTGACTGCGATCTCACCTGATGGTAAGTGATGATGCAGTCTAAGATGGTAGCGGGCTAACCTGTTAGGGGCATGGCAGTTATATTAAACCCACACCCCTTCGGTTTCTACACGGCATCGTACCGGAACGCTAAATCGCTTGGCGGCACGTCTTTGCCGGTAGGGTGGTAACTAGTCACGGCCGAAGCCTCCCACCAGACCAGACCAGGGAAAATTCAGAAATTATAAATTCCCAAATTGACCCTGCCGGGGATCGAACCCGGGACCTGCACACGTTAAGGCAACAGCGCTACACACTGCGCCACGTAGGTCGTCAGCTTCTTTTCGAACTTTTCTTTTATTTATTTTCTTCTTTTTTCATCCTGCATCGCCTACTTTTCCGTCATCTGTATTTGATCTTATTTTATTTTTTTCCTTTTTCTTATGTTGATCTTGTTCACTTGAGGAATTTAAAGACTCATCTGTTTCTTTCCACGACGTCGAATCCCATATACAATCTTCATCTTTGCTTATCACAGATATTTTTTTCTTATCACAGAACGCTTTCTTTACTTTTTTCTTCGCTGTTTTCTTTTGTAATCCCTCGTATGTCTATTTCCTCTGCTTTGTATTCATCTTCTAAAGAGATTTTCTTAGTTCTTCCATATCTTTTTCTTCAATGATTTCCGTTATAGTGAGTTGTAGACTCTCGTTCCTAATTCTTCTCTTTTCTTCGTTAATTTTATGAGCTTTAATTTGGGCCGTTTCATCTTTGTCCATACTTTGTCCATAAAAAATATAAAGTATCCACATTATCATCACATCTTTCTTTATATTCATCTAGTGTGTCGTTGATGCTTGAATCAAACTTCAGTAAATCCTTGGAACTACTTTCCGAAGCATTATCTTTTTCCGACACATAATATCTTTTAATTTTGTGTTTGTAAAACCTTTGCCTTTCAGAATCCATAGCAATTATGTAGGTATATCTAAAACAGTTAACAAAATTTAGTAAATTCAAAAACCGAAATAGTCAAGTAAAAATATAATTGATTGCAAATTGAAATACTTACGATAAAATTACTTACTATCGGAGTGGAAACAAACTATCAGCAACCGGGCAGTGCGCAAGTCCTATCCTCGCTAACATTCGCGTCTGACTTAAGCGCCTGCGGTGATTGGTCCGGTACACTAACTGCAATTATTAACTCGCGATCAACGATTCAAACGTATGTATTAAGTCGCATGAATAAATCGCGTCATATTAAAATAATACAGTTTAAATGACAGTAAAGTTTGTTTTAAAATACAGAAAAACGTATGAAATCTCAGCAATTTATTAACTGTTTATCATAAGGGACAAACTTAAAAAATAATAATAGGATTAAAATAGTTCAAACAACAATTGATAATAGATTAAGGAAAGGAAAAAATACTTGAAGCGACACACTGAATGGAAAACATTTTCAGGCTAAATAGCCTAACCGACATTCCTCATCGAATTTGGTTGCAGGCAAAATGTTTTAAGCGACATAACACCGCGTAAGTTGTGGAGGGCAAAATGATTTATGACTGATTTTAATAATATTTAAACGTTTTAACCGACATGCAGTTGTGAATTTGAGAAAGGTAAATTAGCTTATGTCAAGGGTCTATAAGATGAAGTCTGATTTAAATCCACTATTGAAAAATAAATGAGAAATTAATGTCGGATAATACACAATCTCGTGGAATTGAGACCTAAAATCGTGTTGTTTCAAGCGCCAAAAAAGTACTCCAATTTTAACGAAACTTGGGTCATCCGACGCAGAAAAATTCACTGATTCCAAATATGTATATAAGTCCATATCACCAAAAATGTCGCTTAAAACAAATAGCCTTTCACCCCTCGTTATGATCTGTTAAAAAGTATAATTACTTACCCCGATTTTTACAAACCAAAATGACTTTTTTAACGCTAACCCCATGTGTGGTGCAATTGACAATAATATTATGACTATAACAGTTAACAAAAAAAATTTATTAGGAGCTGCTTCCCGACTCCTAAAAAATATTTAATAATCTTCAAAGAATGACACTTAAATTTTTAAAGACTCTCCTCGGTTATTAACATTTAACTAAGCAATAAATGATGACGCAGGCAGTTTCGTCACTAGCTGGAGTCAAAGAAATTGTTCTTGGAAGCACTCTAGTAAGCATCGTAGATAAGGGATCAGAGATCATCGTCTAAATAAAACTTTACATTAACCATGCACGACTATCTAGTGGAATCCGATAGGTGCGATAGTGGACGAAAATAAAGTTGGGTCTACGAGTTGGTATATCGATGTACTTGAAGGTGATGTAAATAATATCACGGAAATAGGCGTTGATTAAGGTTACCACCACCACCACGACAGCCCATTAACGTCCCACTGCTGGGCACAGGCCTCCACTCTGATAGGAGAGTAGGAATTAGAGCTTAGACCCACCATGCTGCTCCAATGCGGGTTGGCGAGTTTTAACGACTATTATCATGTTAGTGATAATAACCGGGACCAATGGCTTAACGTGCTCTCCGAGGCACGGGAAAACCCGCCAACTTCCTAACTCCGGGCTAATACTGAGAATTTCTACTCAGAAAAACCCAATACTCAATTATGGCCCGACCCGGGACTCGAACCCGGGACCTCGTCGGCCGCAGTCGAACATGCCAACCACTAGACTAACGAGGCAGATTATGGTTAAAGAAACGAGTGGCCCAGTCGTGGCAACGCATATATCAGTCGATTGCGATTGATAAGCAACATTGACTCAAGTCGGTAACTGAATGTAGTTCGAATTTGGCCTTTTCGATTCCTTTTGCCTTGGAGAGCCATTGGTCCCGGTTATTATAAGTAACATTGGATAATTATTGTTAGAAACCTAAGGAACCCTATCCATTGGTAAAATCTGTATGAACATCTAACTGTATGTAGTGCAAACAGACAGATCAACTCGACGGAGGAATTTTCTTTTTTTAGTATACTTATTACACTACTTTCGAGGCGCAGTGTGTAGCGCTGTTGCCTTAACGTGCGGAGGTCCTGGGTTCGATTACCGGCAGAGTCAATTTGGGAATTAATAATTTCTGAATTTTCCCTGCTCTGGCCTGGTGGGAGGCTTCGGCCGTGGCTAGTTACCACCCTACTGGCAAAGACGTTCCGCTAAGCGATTTACGTAGCGTTCCAGTACGATGCCGTGAAATAACCGTAGAAACCGAAGGGGTATGGGTTTAATATAACTGCCATGCCCCTAACACGTTAGCCCGCTACCATCTTAGACTGCATCATCACTTACCATCAGGTGAGATCGCCGTCAAGGGCTAACTTGTAGAGGAATAAAAAAAGTCGCCAAAATGTGTTCGCGACATGGTGTTCTTGACATGTTTGAACATACACGGCTCATAGCCGTATTATGTTTCGGTAACATAATAGCTGTAAGCGCCTTACAGCTGCAAAATTTCATCGCCGGGCCCAATTACTTATAACGGCCGCGGTTACGTCCACGTGCTTTAAAAACTAATTAGCACGTGGGTTTGATGATGGATCGTCGTTGAAGATTATGGATGGTAGCTAATACCCACGACTTCGTCCGCGTGGATTGAGGTTTTTCGGTTCCCGCGGGAATTCTTTGATTTTCCGGGATAAAATGTAGCCTATGTGTTATTCCAGACTAATCATTCCGGAATAATAATTTCCAGACTATCTATCTCTGTGCGCCAAATATCATCCACATCCGTTCAGCCGTTCTGGCATGATTGAGTAACAAACATCCATCCATCCATCCATCCAAACTTTCGTATTTGTAATATTAAGTATAGATCTAAGTATCAAAGAAATAGCTGTTGGTAATCGGTTCACTTATAGTCTGTAGGTACTATTTTCTAAATATAACGTTTGTTCACATAAAATAATATGATAAGTGGCTAACATATAAAAATATGATGTTATTTAGGTAAAAGATTTGGTTAGACTTTGTTACCATGTTAGTTAGTAAAATATCTGATCAAGTATGTGTTACAACACGCATACCTACCGTATGCGTGTTGTAACACATACCTAATTGATCAGATCAGACGTTAAAGAAGTTGAAAAAATTGCTCATCTCTATTGGAGGTTGAAACAGACTTTATTTTCGATAAGTAGGCATAATGTGAGCTTTTCCGTTGCAAAAATAATTAAAAAGTAAAGAAACGCAGCTGAGTTTCGCTTTATTAAATAAAATAGGATATAAAACCACTACTCGGAAAGCAATGCAGGAACTAAGTTCGGAACCTGGTAATTAGTGGCCCGTTGGGCAAAGGTGCGTGGCTAAACTTCCGTTGTTCGAAGCTCGGAGGCTCAATCAGCGGCTATAAAGCCTGCGCAGCTTTGGACAGGTGCTCCTCATTTTTAAAGGCCAAGAGCTCGTGGCTTTTTAAACTATTTCATTGGAACTGCATAAAATACTCATTGTTCAATAGTGCAGGACAAAAAGTCCTCATGAAACGCCTGCAGTAGTATGTTTAGCTCCATATAAAAGTGCGAGCGCAAATTTTTTGTCCATCAGAGATTTTTTTTGTTCTTACTTAGTGTGTTATCGCCCTTAAATATATTATCCTGAGTGAGTGGTGTCTAAAGGTCTAAAGGTCTACTAACGGGCTTAGAATTTGAAATATCGTTCCTATTCAGAAAATTCTCTGATGAATATTTGTGGACTTACGCGTTCAAGCCTATTTTTACTAATATTAATACTACTACTACTAATAATAATAATTTCTACGAAAAATGTATTTCTACAATTTCTTTTTATTTATCCGTAAATCTAGAATGATTACCGAAAACATTCATTTGTTTATTTTATTTTTGTAAAAACCTCTTTCCCTCTATGTATGACTAGATGATGGATTATGTTTTTTGATTCCCGCAGGAACTCCTTGATTTTCCGGGATAAAAAGTAGGCTATGTCCTTCCCCGGGATTACAACCTATCCCTGTTCTTACCAAATTTCATCAAAATCGGTTGAACGTTTGGGCCGTGAAACGTAGCAGACGGACAGACAGACACACTTTCGCATGTATAATATTAGTGTGGATTTGATTAGATATTGATTATGGATACTAGCTCCCAGGCTATTCAAAGTCTCCCATACTGGTGTTCGTTTCTATGACAAGGGTGTAAAATAGACGGGGAATTTGCAATCATATTTTTTATTAATTTATGATTATGACTTTTATAGCACAACAAGTAATGGGAATGTGGTTATTATATTATATTATGGGTTTTTTAATTGGCTTTGTAAATATAAATGGTTCTTTGTTTTAATATACGGTAAGTACCTACTTTAACTGAAGTGAAAATAATGAGATTCTTACCTACTTACATGGATTTGGAAGGTGGTTTTTTTGCCATGGGTATTATAGGGTAACGATTTTCTAAAATAAGATTCCTAGACTCAAATCGCTGTTGCTATTAAAGTTCTTAAATGTAAATCGACCTTTAAGAATATCAGTAAAATTTTTAAATTAAGCATTAGGTAAGTTTTAAATATTATAAAGTTGGCTATCTTAGGATTTACCTGACACACAGCCAATGAACTCAGATACTATTGGATTCGCTGTTGATGAGTCTAAAATGAAAATGCTGACCCTCAACTCGACTTGAGTTTATTAATTTAATTTATTCAATTAATTAATTAATCTGATAAAAACAATAAATAATAATTAAAATGAAAGCCTCAAAAAACTAATAAATTGAGGACGTGTGCGACTTTTCCACATGCCACTGACATGTCAACAATGTCCCAGACATGTCCTGTTATACGAAATTAATAACATCGTCATGTTTATCGGATTTCCGACACTGTTAGCGGGTCGGGTCACCTGCAACGGAAAGTCGGTTACACTTGTAATTAGCATACTTACAAAGAGATTATTTGCTCCAATACACTGATATAAAACCCAAAGATACAGATAACAGCTTACACTCAAGGGGCATCTGCATAGGGGCACACAGCGGGCATATTTTTATGGTTATAGAAAATGTAGTAATTCTAAATCAAAACACAATATCTTTTAAACACGTATTGTTGAGTACTATAAATTCTTTATAATATTCATAATATGTACTATGCTAATCTCTTTGGAAAAATAACCCTTTTACAATATTTATGATAGAAGCACATCATCAATATCAAAAATCTATACCTACTAATATTATAAATGAAAGTTTGGATGGAGGGAAGGATGGATGGATGTTTGTTACTCAATAACGTCACATCGGCTGAACGGATCTGGATGAAATTTATTCACAGAGATAGATTATAGTCTGGAATACTAAATAGGCTACAAAAACCTCAATCCACGCGGACGAAGTCGTTGGCATCACCTAGTACATCATAATTATGACAAACGTAACGCTATAACAGTCAAGGATTGAGTGATAGAGCTCAGGTGATGGCATCGATCAGCTGAACCCCTCGCTGAACGTCAGAGGTCTGTGTGGCCATATAATTAGGAATGTGACGAGATTTGTTCTGACTTCCGGAAAAAAAGGTGATATCTCACGACGGTCCACGGCAAAATAAGACTTCAATCACTAACATCGTACGCTCTTCTTTAGGACACTTTGCATGATGGACTCTGGGTTAGTATATCTTAGGTTTTATATCAATGGCAAATGCCCCAATATTTTAAAATTCAATACGTTTGTACCAAATAATTAAGGCTGTTCGTCAGACTGAATGCATCAAGGGTCGTTTCGACCGCATACATTAAAATATTAATGCTCCGTTGAGGTGCCCTCCTCAGGCAGGTGTAAGAAATGTATCACATTACAGACACCTAATACTGGCACATTCTGATATTATAGCCTCAGAAATAAAATAAATACTAAGCAGGATGGATGGCTTTATTGAAATCTCTCTCTTTGCCGAGTATTCCTCATTACTGAGGGTCAAAACCCCTTCTTGGCAAAATTGCAAGGGTTAACTTGAGTTTCCTTCCGCATACGCATACGCCTCGACAAGAGTACCGATGTTAGTGATAAATTGATAATAACCGCTCAAAGTAAGTAAAACAATAAAATAATAAAATAATGTTGAAACCATGGGGTCGTGGGGCGAAGATGCTAGATCCTTTTTTAAGGATCTATCTTCTCGTCTCACAGAGTCCACAGGTGACCGGAGGGCTGGTAGTTACCTCGGCCAACATATAAGTTTGGCTATTCAGCGGGGTAACGCAGCCAGCGTTCTGGGCACATTGCCTCATTGCAGCGGCATAGATTATATTTTTAATTTTTAGTTTTTAGTTTTTTATTTAGATTTTAAAGATTTTTTAAGAAATTGTATATATTATTATATGTTTTATTTGTAAGGAATAAACTATTAATTATAAAATAAATAAATAAACATTACATAGTAGTAAATATGTAAATAGGCTTAAACTGTCCATAAACATAATTATTATCTCCGAAACGATTCTTGAACGGATTTAAGTAAATCTTTCTTAATTTTATAGAGCTTTGGAAATGTTGCTAAAAACTGTCCCACCAACGAACTTTGACTTGTTTTCTCAAGTACATTAAATAAAGCAATAGTTAAATCATCAAGTAGATAAGTTACTCAAGAGTTAATGTAGGTATGTTAACTGAATTATGTTCAGTTTTAATAAAATTGTAGTAAGTACTTACAAACGCCTACTTCCTTCACGTACTTGGGAAAAGGATGAAAAGCACTTGCCATAATAAAAAGAACCACGTTCCTACCTATAATTCTTTAAAAAATTGTAATAAAAGACGTAACCCTTCGCTTAAGATTAACCCTAGCATTGAGTAATTACCATTTATTACATTTTTTTCGTCATAAATGTCCAGTCCACTCAGCCATTTGATGTAAGCCTATTAAGCTTTACGCCCGCTGTATGCACGCGCGTGAATCGCACCTGTTACAAGATAATACGTAAGGTGTAAGCTGTGTAATGAATGCAAGTGATTTTTACGATTCCGTATTCATTTCCAACTGACACATATGTTAATTTGTATCGTCGTTATCTCAACTGATAAACCACTGCAGGATGAAGGTCTCTAAGACATACCTATTATCTCTACAGGACTTGTGTTCGCTCGCTCGCTCGCTTCAAGCGACGCCCAGCTACTTGCTCGAAATCGTCCTTCCACCTTCTTCTAATGCAGCACTTTCCACTGCAAGACCACCATTGGGACCCCAACGCCTATCGCCTGTAATTTGTCGCAAGAACTATAGCAAGTAATAGCGGTATATCAAATTTGAAGAATTTTACTAAGCAAGATGCAAAAATAAACTAAGAAACCACCACCACCACTACGGCCTATTAACGTCCCACTGCTGGGCACAGGCCTCCACTCTCATAGGAGAGAAGGAATTAGAGCTTAGACCCACCACGCTGCTCCAATACGGGTTGGCGGGCTTTAACGACTATTATCATGTTAGTGATAACCGACGGCTTAACGTGCTCTCCGAAGCACGGGGGTGAAACACCACCAACTTCCTAACTACGGGCTAGTACTGAGAAGTTTTAGTCAGAAAAACGCAATACTTAATTATGGCCCGACCTGGGACTCGAACCCGGGACCTCGTCGGCCGCAGTCGAACATGCTAACCATTAGACCTTAGACCTTCCAGTAAACTAAGATACGGTCATGGCTAATAATAATATCATTAAGACAGGAGAGAACGATCGTTACGCGAAATAAACTACATTTGGGAGCTCAGAGGTTCTTGCTTCTTAGAAAAGTACGGTTGGATCCGTCAGTTCACCTGAGGTTAACTGTCAATGCGGCGCACGAGCCCCGCACCTGACCGCATTTTGAACACAAATGATAGGTAGATGTAATTAATTAATCTCATGTTTGTTTATTTTTTTCATGTTGAGGTATTTATAGTAAGTAGGTATGTATTTACGTTACGAGGCCAAGTTGCCACAACGCCTATCAGTCGATTGCGATTGTAAAGCAACGATGATCCAAGTCGGTAACTGAATGGGTGACCGAATTTGGCCTTTTCGTTTTCTCCGTGCCTCGGCAAGCCGTCAGTCCCGGTTATTATCACTAACATCTGATAATGATCCTGGGAACCCACCTCGTTATTATCCCAAGAAAACCCCTTAGTGGAATGGGGTCACAACCCTCAACAATGAGGAATACGACGCAGAGAGAGATGTATACTTTAGGAGAGTTGTACCCTGCGTCTGCTCCCGCCTTTGCCCTTTGTTTTCCGGGGTAAAATTATCTTGTTGTTTAGCTCTTATTAGGACTAGGTTTTCGACTTTGTACCCTTTTGCAATTTCATAAAAATGCTTGAGGACAGGGATTTAAGAACAGAAGATGGCAAATCCAAATTGAAGGTATCAAGCAACGTCTTCGTGTTTAACCTCAAGTTTTCTCAATTCATAAACTGTAGATTACCGCTCTATGGAAAGTGATAATTTCCACTATTAAAGTATTCTTAGATACACTAAAAAGTACAACTTTTTATCTTGATTATAATTATTTATCTTGATTTTAATGTGAATTGGAAAAGATTTTGTTTTTCTAAATTATATTATGTAGGACCTACTCAGCTAATTATTCTGGGGCATCTGGAAGAAATCTCTTCAAGAGATAAGTTGTCCTTTCAATGTTAATGTTTTAGTTTTTATGTTTCTGGTACAAAATAATAAATAAAAAGCTGAATCTTACGACCTAAGTCCCATAACCGTTGCGCTACTGACTACTAAGGCACAGATTATTCAATTGTTATGATTGATGGTAAGGCGTAGCTATGGGTTGAAGACTATAACTAGCCATACGAAACGAATACGAAACGACACGATACGAAAACTACATCAACTTTTAACACCGTTATTAGGCGCAAACTCGTCCAATAAAAAGTCCGAATGAGCCAAAGACGAGTAGTAAATATTTATCGTTTCTCAAGATTTTCACAGGGTAATAACATGCCTACCTACTAATTAAGTACATCCAAAACATAGGAATGTGCATTACAAAAATAGTCCACTTAACAATTCTGAAATTATAATTTACGTGCCTTTGGTGTTTATTACGTTTTAATAAGCCGCGTGTGGACCGGACCACACGAGCAGCATGCCGCCTTTTGAAGACGATCACCTGTCTATGTGTGTGTCTAGAGCAAGACAGCCATAATCTTAGGTATACGCAAAGCTGAAAAAATCTATAAACAAAGAGCATTAAAGCGGTGATAGCTTAGTGTTTAAAACTTCGACTAGGCGGGTCCGTAGTTCAATTCCCTGGCACTGATATCAATCTTTTCGATATGTGCTTTTGAAGCAATTAAATGTCACTTTCTTTAACGGTGAAGGAAATCATCATCAGAAAAATTGCATAGGTACCTGAAAGTTCTCCATAATGTTCTCAGACGTGAGTCAATCCGCACTTGATCAGCGTGGTGGAGCTATGGTCTAAACCCTTCTCATTCTGAGAGGAGATCCATTACTGAGAAGTATGTCAGCGAGGGCTATAGATATAGAAACAGTCGGTAGCGGATTCTGGTTTACAGCCGAAATGAGAATTCTTCAATGTACAAGAATTCTCAATTCTAGTTGGCCTTGCACACGTTGTTGAACCTGGTGTGCTTCAGATGGTGAACAGGGAATATGAAGTCCCGCGGAGGAGGGTCGATCTGACAACGCTGGCGGCTGGGTGGCGCGAATTGGTCGGTCCCTATCCAGCCAAGGCGTTTGCGAGGGACACCGTGGGGTTTTAGTCAGTAAGAGTCCGACATAACCTTTGCATTTCCCCAGATGCAAAGGTATCCATGAGGATTTCCCCACGAAAAACTAACCAACTAGCATGCGATTGTCAGGTTGTACGTACCAGCTGCAAAGTGCAACGTACAAAATGTACATAGTATTCGTCAACCAACGGACCATTGTGTACTATGTAGTAAGTAGCAACGCGTTTTAGTGCGCAGGTACTTAGTAACGCATTCTACACATTGACTCGCCAGAGCCTTGGGTATCTGTGGCGGCAGAATACTGACTCGATTACGAATCACCTTGGTAAATATTATAATCTACGTGTTGGAATAATATATATTTGACTTGCAATAAAAGTACAGTATTAGAGAAAAAAAAAATTGATTACTATAATTTATATTATACTAATTTAAATCCATAAACTAGCTACTACTAGCTACAATTAATGTAGGGTGCCTATATTTTTTTATTTTAGAGACAGTTTGTTAGCTCTGGCAATTTGCAATTTTAAAACTGGGGTTTGTATGTAGTTTTATTGCTTTATTCAAAATTCAGCAGTTAAGTACTCTTTTTATTATTCTTTCAATAAATCATTTTAATAATGTTAGTGCGGTCCGGTATTTTCTTTTTTGTAACTGGCTACCTCATAATATCGAGGGCAAAAAACGGTCATTTCGCAAGAGTACAATGGATTATTATTTTATTATAGTCCTTGAGAAAGCACCTTGTTAAACAAATACACCTGATCGATCCTGCACCTTGCCACAACGTGACTCAGCCACCTGTCTCTGTCCTCTTTTATTTTATTCACCATCCCTATCCCTCATTAAATGGGGATAAATGAGCTAGATTTAAAGTTGAAGCTAAAAGATTACTAGGAATTAAAAATATAGCAGAACTTTTTTTCGAAGCGTTGTAGTCTAACGGCTCGATTGGTTGTAAGCTGATATTATTTTAATAAGTATTTTAATTAAATATTATGAAGTTGATCCAAATTTAATAAAGTACGAGTATATATATCTCACTCCCACCTCACACTAAGAAGGAATTCACCAGAGCAGAGTTGGGCAACCTTCATCAAATAACTACTGCAAATGTAATCCATACTAATATTATAAATGCGAAAGTGTGTCTGTCTGTCTGCCTGTTTATCTGACTGACTGTCTGTCTGCTACGCTTTCACGGCCCATCTGTTCAACCGATTTTGATGATACAGGGATAGTTTGTATCCCGGGGAAGGACAGACGAAGTCGCGGGCGTCATCTAGTGCATAATAAAATGCATGTAAAGGGATTGCCAGCAAAAGATCCGCCAGATTCACAAATTGTAGAGATTATGTTTTCAGTATTCGTGCCTTGACCTACGCTATTCTGAGCTAATGGTCTTTAAAATCTACCCTCCAAAGTCTAACTAGATGGCGATTACAGATGCCTACTTATTCGCAACAGATAAAAACTACATATTTGAATCCGCTCGCATTTTGAGTTGTTTCACCTCATTACGTGCACGAATAGCTCTAGAACTACAACAGATATATTAATATTTACATTGCAAAGGAATTTGAACTTTAACCACATTCAAATAGAGACAAATAAGCATTGATAGATATCTAACAGTTTGCGTTTCATTGGTCGTTATTTATTTGCAAATTTATACTTAAAGGATATCGTAGGAAAGTTGGGAATTGATTGTTATTTAAATGAGGTGATTTAAATATTTTACTCAAGCGAATTGGTAATCTAAATGTTCAGCTATAGGGTTAAAATTCTTTTGTAAAAAAATATTACAAAGGTGTGAAGACACGCGCGGGCAGGCAGAAGTGAATGCGACAATTTCGCTCATTGAAATACTGGAGCTGGACTAATGCCCACTATCCTTTATGTCTCCAATTAAAATAATTCCCAACATAATATGCAGAATGCAATAGTCTTGTTGCATTCGCTGGCCAATTTTTAAACTTATCGCGCGAAATATGTAATTTGTTTGAATTCAATGCAATTAATTTTCATTACGCCGAGGTGTTGCATTAAGAACAACATTAAACTTTTTTTTAAAGATCAAAATTGGGTAACTAAGAGAAAATTAATTAAACTACAGACTGTGATCGCAAAAGTAAAAAGACTTCTTGATAATTTAACTTATTACTAACAATTCATAATAATTATTTATATCTGATCGATATATTTCTTGTAGGTATACGTACCTATATCATATTATTTAATATTATAAATGCGAAAGCGTTTGTTTGTTGGTTTATCGGTCAATCACGCCGCAACGAAGCAACGGATCAACGTCCATTTTTTCCCGGAAAAGTAAGGGGTTCCCGCGGGAATTAAAAAAACTTAAACCACGCGGACGAAGTCGCGGGCATCACCTAGTTGTAATATAATTCGACGTACCTATTAGATATAAGCCCATGTAATTTATGTACTGTAAAAATTTAAATTGGGTATTTGACAAATAGTCAAATCATAAACTTTTTTTCAAACGTCAAAACGCGTCCTAAGTATGGGATTTATATGAAATTCTAAAATGTGACGTCACTAAAGTTCGACGCACTTTTTTACTTTAATCGGTTATTTAAATTGGTTTTTCAACATAAAACCATCAGGGAACGCGGATATTACGACTTTTGGGAGAACCTCTATTTAATAATCACTAAAAAATTATTTATTTTAATAGTAGTCAAATACCCAATTATTAGCCTACCATATAAAAACGCACTTCTTTTAAAACGAGCGCTTTTTCTTAGAAAATCTAACATAAAAATGTAAGGTAGGCATAACGGTTTAAGATAAGATACAAAATATATACGTGCCTAGTGCCTACCTATATCCTAGCAAACACATAACACTAATGTTTTCATAGAAAAAAAGTTTTAATTACTTTGGTATATTTAAATCAAACCGTCTGTCACCATCTTTAATTAATTGAGAAGTTTCAGTAGATGCGTGTAAAATTTGCATAAACAGAGCGTTCGCTATCGCAAAACAAAAACAAGATTTTGAACTCGAGCGCACATGGGATAAATCGAATAAAAAATCGATTTTAAGCGTTCGATCTTCGCAGTGGATGCAATTAAAGAGTTCTGGGAATCGATGCGCCTGCGCCGGAGCTGTACGCACGGTGCTCGCACGAATATAAGGGCTACGTTATTAGGTATGAGCTGAGGAATTTTAATAAAATAAGTCAGAAATGTATGCGATATAGAGTATAGACAACTAAGACTGCTGTTTGGTCATGGTTAAGAAACTTAATCAAAGAGATACAGTATGTTTTGAAGTTTCTATTATTACGACGCGACGGTAAGTAATAAGTTTACTGTTTATGAACAAAATTTTACAAAATTAGTCTAATAATTCTGTAATTCTTACACACAATTTCCAAACTAAACTTATACTAATTAATCTAATGCTATGCTTTTCTATAGGGAGCATTAAGTAAGGGATTGCAATATAATCTATACTTCTATACTAATATTATAAATGCGAAAGTTGGTGTTGCTTGTTGTGTTGTTTGTTACTTAATCACGAGAGAACAGCTGAACGGATCTGGATGAAAGTCATAAGAACAGATAGATATCTCTACTCATATCTGGAATAACCATTGGCTACTTTTTATCCCGGAAAATTCAAGAATTCCCGCAGGAACCAAAAAACCTCAATCCAATTTCCAATTTATTTAGATTATTAGGTACATAGATCTTTTTAACATTTGTATGGTTTCTTAGCACCCCTTAAGCCGCGTCGACTGGTCTGGGGGCTGCACATTCTTTTAAAATCTAGTGCATATTTTTTTTTATAAGTACCAAGCGGATATATAAGCCGGTATTAAATAACAGTAACACAGCAATTAGGTAAAAAAAACGAAACAAGTAATCAAAAAGTAATCTAAAGGTAGGAAACAAGCAACATCATACATAATAGTCCACGCAGACGAAGTCGCGGGCATCGGCTAGTAAATAGAAAAAATAATCCTTTACCTATTCCGTGGGCTAGTTGGACCTAAACATGTAGTTTTGTTTAGAATTTAGAGATTGTGTTGAGCCACATTTTCAGTCATTTTTGCCTTATTTACAAAGCTGATATGACATGAGCATATCTTTTCTTTAGCGGCGAAAATGCCAAACTGTCCCTATTATTTTCAGCAGGATAATTCGTTAGTATTAGCTCGTATTAGCTGACTACAGCCCATTAACGTCCCACTGCTGGGCACAGGCCTCCACTCTCATAATATGAGAGAGGGAAATTAGAGCTTAGACCCACTATACGCTGCTCCAATGCGGGTTGGCGGGCTTTATAACGACTATTATCATGTTGGTGATAATAACCGGGACCGACGGCTTAACGTGCTCTCCGAGGCACGGGGGTGGAACACCGCCAACTTCCTAACTCCGGGCTAGTACTGAGAATTTCTAGTCAGAAAATCCCAATACTCAATTATGGCCCGACCCGGGACTCGAACCCGGGACCTCGTCGGTCGCAGTCGAACATGCCAATCAAAACGACCAACGAGGCAGTCGTATTAGTAGACAAAGTACAAAATATCATCTCAGTTACTAAAATAAAATAAAATAAAATTTTTAAACTTACTTAATTATATACATATGAAAATTTAGCGGAACCGGCAGGAAATTTTTGATATGTACCTTATTAAAAACTTTCCTCGTGTGTGAAGCACTAGAATTAAATTATAATTTTGAAATATTATCTACCTGTCTATTTACGAGTAGAAATATAGACAATTTGAAGAATGTAGCGAATTTACCTAATACGAACCCGGTTGTAAAATAACGTATTTGTAAATGCAAAAAACAAGATTTCCACGTGAACACCTGATATACTATCGACTAATAAATAGACGTCGTAAATAAATAAATAAAATTTTACATAAATGCCTAATACTCGTTTTTGATGAATGACATAAATCAACATAAATAATTGTATCATTATGTGGCATGATTTAAGACAAACTGCGCTTGAGACTGAGCTAGTGATGTGCAAATGACGACGACTTTCTGCGCAAGACTTTGAGCAAGCCGAACTTAGCATAATAAATTGTCATACTTATTGCACAGCATATTTTAACTACCAAAAGTATAGTATTTTTGCTCAATTCGTCTATAATATATCTGATTTCATTTAGGTAAAGCCTCCATTGACCATTATGTAGACTAATTAATTTTAGAGCTATGAGACGATTTTAATTTTATAGTAAACTAGCTAGCTAGCGGTTTAATTTTTTTTGATTCCCGCGGGAACTCCTTAATTTGCCGGGATAAAAAGTAGCCTATGTCACTCTCCAGGTCCTCAACTATACCCACGGCCAAAAGCAACGTTGATTAGTTTCTCCGTTGCGACGCGATTGAAGGACAAACCAACAAACCAACAAACCAACAAACCAACAAACCAACAAACAAACACACTTTCGCATTTATAATATTAGTATATGATAAATTGAAAGTTAAGTTATATACTTACTCTCAATGCATACCTATAAAATTTATTATTCAGAAGAGTTCAATAAAAAATGTAATGATAGACCATAATATGGTCCTATAGGTACGTATACGTAGTCCAATCATTTTCCAATTATAATGTATAGAGATATTTTTTCAGTCGAATAAACACTAAGAGGTCTTAGTCAAGAGGTACATCACTATTTCTAGACATACTCGTATAACTGTAGGGCATGTCGACATTTACCCGCTACCGAAACAGGTTTGCTTTATCTGTACTAAATTCTTCTTAGGAGATAAATGTCATAGTTTGCGAGGAATGGACCAATGAGCAACGGCTCAAGATTTTTGTCCACCCAAAGGTAAAATAGAGACCATGTTTTTGTCGTTTGATAAAAATAGAAAGTAATACGCAAGCATGTTGGAAAATTTTGAACGTTGATTTTAATTTTACGTAACCGTAAGTAGGCGTACCTACCTAATTATTATTAAAGCTTAATAACCTAATTTTTATTCGCTGATTCTCTTTTTTTGTGCTCTGAATCTTATGGACTGGGACAGGCAGCCGTCGCACGTTTTGTTTGACCAGATCTTGAAAGTTTTTTTTAAATCCACTACAAGTTAGCCCTTGATTGGGATCTCACCTGATGGTAAGAGATGATACAGTCTAAGACGGTAGCGGGCTAACCTGTTAGGGGCATGGAAATTATATTAAAACCCATACACCCCTATTCGGTTTCTATACAGCATCGTACCGGAACGCTAAATTGCTTGGTCTATGCCGGTAGGGTGTTAACCTGCCACGGCCGAAGCCTTCCACCAGGCTAAACCAGGGAAAATTCCACCACCACCACTATTAACGTCCCACTGCTGGGCACAGGCCTCCACTTTCATAAGAGAGAGGGAATTATTGCTTAGACCCACCATGCTGCTCAAATGCATCATGTTAGTGATAATACCCGGGACCGACGGCTTAACGTGCTTTCCAAGGCACGGGGGTGAAACACCGCCAACTTCCAACTCCGGGCTGGCACTGAGGAAAAACCCAATACCTAACAATGTTTATGCCCGACCGGGAATCGAACCCAGGACCTCGTGATCCGCAGTCGACTATGCAACCAACAAGGCAAGACATACCAACGAGGCAGTTACACACAGGGACAATTCAGAAATCATAAATTCCCAAATTGACCCCGTCGGGGATCGAACCCGTGACCTCCGTACGTTAAGACTACAGCTCTCAACACTGCGCCACGGAGGTCGTCAAAAACATGCGTATGTTTTTTATTATCATCATGTCATGTTTTAAATATGTTAGCAAGATCTTCTTATGAATTGTAAGTTGTGTTGATAATGTAACAGCTTTTTACCACCAGCAATGTGGATAAACTTGTACCTACTTGGTTCAGTCACACACGCGTTAGGTTGTTAGTATTAATCAGTTTTATCTGAAGCGTTAACTGCGACTGGTTCTAGTTTTTGCACTAGGGCAGATTATAATTTTATAATTGCCTTGAATACATGTCGGAATATGTAGTATACGCCTACTTAATTTTAGCGGTCCCACTTTAATTCTGTAAGGGCCAATACATACACACGATACGACGCCGAATCGTGTACTCCTCAATAACAGCGAGAGGATATCACGTCCTTTGAGGTCCATATTAACTCCAGATCATTAGATTCAACAGAGGCTATGTTATTTTTTAAAGTTTCATCTTCATCGTAAAAAAACGTGGTGCTGTGCATCGCACGATGTGACGCAGTGTGATGATTTTTTACAATAGGTACACGTCGTAGATTTCCACGACACAATATCGCATCGCATTGCGTCGTAAGTCGTAACGTACCACGATGAATATCGTATCGTGTGTTGGTGCTAAGTAAAATATTTACAAAAAATAATTGCGCCAGTTTATTTCGATTGCATGCAAATGCAAGTCATTCAACAGCAAACTGGATTAAAATGTGAATTAATTAAGTTCAGATAGATTATTTTCGTACCTTCTCTTACTTCTAGATCTAGTACAAGATTTTTAGAAATTAGAACAGAGCAGCTGAACTTAAATCATTTGACATAAACTAGCCATGGTTCTATTTCTACAGGGATTTATAAAGAGGTAAAATTTGTGAGTTTGTGACGTTGTAGGGGGTAATCTCTGGATCTACTGAACCGATTTTGAAAATTCTGGTACCAATAGAAAGCCACATTATTTGTGAGTATCATAGTATTAACTCGAAAAATTAGGGAGTTTCTGTGGGAATTTAAAAAACTCATTTCACGCGGTTGAAGTGCGGGCTTCAGCTAGTAGTAGATGTGTTATTAATAATTTACCAACAAATTTTTTAAAATTGGAATAAGTACTTAGTGATAGTCAAATATTTTGTAGTATACCTACCAGCTACCATCGTTATCAAGAAACAAAGCTCGCAGACCACTAAACAAGGTGTTTACGAAATCGATTCCAATCAGAAAAATAAACGTCCGAAACCAAAATCCTTAGCGAATAAATTATAAAGAGAGAGTACGAAGCTGGCCGTGTTGGGCCCTTAATTGGGCCATGTTGCGGGGACAACGGAAAAAACGTAACATTTGTTAGGTATTCCAAGAATTGTACACTTGTTGCTTTCGACCCGTTTTATTTTGCATATACACAATGTGAGGTGCGTGTGTTGTTTTTTAGCCATGACGAGTTTGAACTTGACCACGTACTAACTACTAACCTGAGGCCCTGAAAATCTAATTTTTGAAGAAACGTTAACTGGGGGGTTACCTACTCTCTCTCTGCGTCATATCCTTCATTACTGAGGGTCGTGACCTCTTTCCATTTATCAAATAATGGAGTTTTATGGGGATATAAAACTCCATTACTTCCGCATATACCTACCTACCCGTACCTATAAATCAGTATTATTTAAATTGTCAGTCTTATGTCACGTCCCTTAAATCATATTAATATTATAAATGCGCAAGTGTATTTGTTTGTCCTTCAATCACGCCGCATGGAGCTACGGATCGACGTGATTTTTAGTGTAACATAGGCGGCCTTTTATACCGGAAAATTGAGGAGTTTCCGCAGGAATAAAATAAAAACTTAAATCACGCTGACGTAGTCGCGGGCATCAGCTAGTAAGGATTATTATTTTAAAACAAAGACGTCAACATTATTAAAAACAATACTACGGTTTTATTAAGCAATGGTAGGGAGTATGCCAGATCCAATTTTATGCGATCTATTATAGAGTTTGACGCATTAATTACTAATCATAGACATTTTGTTATTAGATGATGCCTGCGACTTAGCCCGCGTGGATTAAGTTTGTTTCATTGCCGCGGGAACTGTTTAATTTTCCGGGATAAAAATAGCCTTCCCCGGGATCCAACCTTTCCCTGTACCAAATTTCATCAATCGGTTGAACAGATGGACAGCGAAAGCGTAGCAGATAGACATACAAACAGACGGACAGACAGACAGACAGACGAACAGACAGACACACTTTCGCATTTATAACATTAGTATGGATTAATCCTATACAGCTAGCAATGTTTAAGAAAGGGTGAGCTTTTGAGATTTTCCCTGGAGCAGAGTTTATGAAAAATCTCAGATGGCTAATACTGAAGCGTAATGAGGCGGGCGCGTGTCGGGGAACGCAAATTGTTTATTATTTTTTATGTTGTTTTCACGGGGGAGTGGTGAGTGGTGAGAACTAAGAAACATGCTACGAGATTCTTGTTGAAGGATATTTCTTTCTTTATGTGCTTGGTAAATTTATTTACTGGATCATAAAAAGCATTATTATTTTCAGCGTTAATTATTTGCAGCTTTGAGGCCACTAAATGTTCTTAATGGCAGTGCTTTACCTCAAATATATTGGACAAGGAGAATCAATTTTCTTTTTATCCACTGCAAGTTAGCGCTTGACTGCGATCTCACCTGATGGTAAGTGATGAAACAGTCTAAGATGGTAGCGGGCCTGGCATCTTTTAGGAGCACGGCAGGTGTATTAAACTCATACCCATAATCGGTTTCTACACGGCATCGTACTGGAACGCTAAATCGCTTGGCGGCATGTCTTTGCCGGTAGGGTGGTAAGTAGCTACGACCGAAGCCCGCCAGACTAGGGAAAGTTCAGAAATTATAAGTTCCCAAATTCCTCCCGATCGAACCTACCTCCGCGCGTTCAGACAACAGCGCTTCACTGCGGAGGTCGTCGTATTCTGACTTTACTGTCTAGATTAGCATTGCTACAGATCGCATGTTCCGACTTCCGTCTCATGGTTATAATACGGACTGTAATTCCGTACTTTAAAATGTTTAAATCTAGAGTCTATGTCACATTAAGCGGTGTACACGGCAAATGTATGCTTTCGTAAAGTCGCTAAGCGTTACCCTGTCAGGCATGAGGTAACGACCGGATAGGGGTGGTGGGGTACTACCCCAGAAAGGGGGTATTGTAAACACAATTACCACCCCGCCCTACCCACAGGGCAACAAATGGCGGCTAAACGGGCCATTCAGCTGTGATTTGTTAGCAATACACTTGAGCTACGATTTTACATCTTAAGGTGTTATAAAAGTCAGATTTTTTAAATATCTAGCAAGGTTTTTCCCCGGCTAAGATGAGTTTCCCGATTTCTTACGTACGTCATCCAGAAATAGATCCTGACCACGGCCTCGAGGCTGCATGGACTAGTCAAGCCCAACCAACCCAGGTCAAGACCAACCAATCAGAGATATCCATACTAATAAACGATAAAGTGTGTGTCTGTCTTTCTGTCCATCTGTATGTCTGTCTGTCTGTCTGTCTCCTACGCTTTCACGGCCCATCTGTTCAACTGATTTTGATGAAAATTGGTACAAAGATAGGTTGTATCCCGGGGAAGGACGTAGGAAACTTTTATCCTGGAAAGGAGTTCCTGCGAAAAAAAAACTTAATCCACGTCTATCCACGAAGTCGCGTAGATCATCTAGTTTCTAGGAAACAATGTTATCATAATTCAACACAAGGTCAAAACCTCAGAGTAAGCGCTCAAAAGAAGACGATACTAGTGGCCAGTAAGGCATGCGCAGCGTACCTTCGCATCACAAAAAAAAAATACGGAGCGTCTTAATTCAGTAAGTAAAATTTTCCAAACCAAGTGGTATGTAGGTAGTCTTGACTTGTCTTAAATCTATACAGTTGCTATCAAGAAGAATTGGCTTGACTGGGCTTTCTGTACCCATATCTATTGGGTTGCGTTGGTCGCAGTCAAGGTCTTCCCGTCTTTCAAAAAAGTTAGACCAGAGTTACCAAAGAATCTGATTTAACTATTTAGCCTTTGAAACTTAATGGTTATTGCTGGGGGTGCAATTAAGTTTATTTACGGCTCACGCGACTAGCTCTTGTCACGGTGTCACGGTGTTTAAGTGTACCTATAAAGGTGGTTGTATGTTGTATGGTATGGTATATTGGTGGCATTTTAAGTCCCTTGGAGGCGCTGGCATACGGACCTTTAAACTGAATTAGTTAAATTTTGTAATGTTGTCACTTAAAGCAAAAGCATAATGCAGTAGAGTAGCCAACAAGTGACAGTGAAAAAACTAAATCAATTTAAGAGTCCTTGTGCAAGTGGGCCTTTAAATATAAAGTCCTGTAAAGGTGAATTTAACTATAGTCGTCAACTGATAGACGTCCACGGCTAGACATAGGTCTCTTATAGGGACTCCCATTGGACGCGACTGCAGTTTCCAGTGCGGGTCGCTATTCTACCTTGGGAGCATGAGAGAGAGTAGCTTGAATCTGGAAACTTTTTAGTTTATTCTTGCAGTGGGTTTTAAACAACCGTAGAGCCTCTAGGCAGTTTTAAACAACCCGTTGTTCAGGATGGTATCTATTATTAATATTATATGTCTAACCCTACACAGTCTTCAGTCTACAAAGTAAATATGTATGAACTTTTACACGTTTTCACCAAATCTGAAACTTTCAAACATGAGAATTCAAAACGCATTTTTAATAGACCACCTACTGAATTTACTCTCTTGAATAAGAAAACTAAAAAGCTGCAAAGCGTCCTGTATTGATAGGCTTCCTTTAAGGCTTTATCTAAGATTGGTCTACTATATTCCACTACAAGTTAGCCCCTGACTGCGATCTCACCATAGTATAATAATATAATTAATGCAATTGAAAACGCTACAACAATAGGCA
This sequence comes from Erebia aethiops, assembly GCA_923060345.2. Taxonomy (NCBI): domain Eukaryota; kingdom Metazoa; phylum Arthropoda; class Insecta; order Lepidoptera; family Nymphalidae; genus Erebia; species Erebia aethiops. Next base: position 19,462,552 of record OV281081.1, on the reverse strand, counting down.
TATTAATATTTGATAAACGAATTCACCCATTAACATTCACATTGGATTGACAAAGACTTGTTATAGACTTTCCAATTGGAAAAAACAATGGATAACACAATGAGGCTTCAGAATTCCTGACGTCAGTAGGTGATATGGCACCTCACACTGAAACAATGTTTCATCCACGATTGTTATCAGTTGTTATCCGCTCTGTAGGTATGCTGAGCCTCTTGGTTTATGAGCTGGTGGAAATAATACATCTACTAGTGCTTTACAACAGGTGAAATCATGTGTAGTGCAGTTTTCCTTTGAGTACAGTAATAGAGGTAGAGGTAAACAAATCGAAGAAGACTTCTTAGTGATACGAACGAAACGCGTAAGCGGCTCGCTTTGCTCACGAGATAGGTTTATAGGTACTGACTGACTGGACGAAAATGTAACCCGTTATCCAAGGTGAGCGACAGAAGCGACGCTACGCGATTCAACATTGCGACTATATAGAAAATGACGTTACGTCTACGTTGTCGCGTATAGATACGTCGCATTTTCGATAGCTTCGTATCACTTCGAGTCTCGTGGCGTCGCTTCGGTCACCTGAGACAACGGGTACGAGTCCCTTGTTTAAAACTATGATTAAAATGCGATTTGACATATTTATAAGTATTCTACGGTTGGGATTTATTTATTTATTTTTTATATTGATTAGGACGACCAAGAATTACAAACTAAAATACATACTAATTACACAAATTGTTAAATGTACAATCTATGACAGGTGTCACAACATGCGCCTTAAATGACTAAATGTAAAAAATAAAAAGCTTACACTGGGATGAAATCAAAAATACGTAAAATAAAAACAAAAATTGTAAAAATTACAAAACTTCAAGAAAATTATAGAAAAATAAGAAATAAAATTTTAATAACATTTGATTATTTGATTGATTGATCTTAAAGAGATTGGATTATGATTGAGCTTATACGCAAGAGCTACGGCTCACTAGTAGATCGGTACCCTTATTCTAAGTTCTAATTCGATTAATCGTACAAGCATTCGATGACATTAGCGTGAAAGCGTTCAAACTGTAAATTTAATTTTTAATTTATTTTATATTTCATTTTGTATCTTTTAGATATAGAGCTCTAATTCGTGTATTCGTAGCCAGCGCTCCAAACGATACGTTTCCAAATTAAAATCAGTTCATATTCATTTCCGCGATGTAGCGTCGAGTGCTTTCACTGAATCCTTGTTAAAAATTTCTACGGTGACAAATGCCAATCTTAAGGAAACCAAATCCAACCAAACTAAAGAATACGATATCTTGTATCCATAGAGAAGGTTCCGGTGCCGGAACTCGTCGCTACAATGAATGTTACATAGTATTATGGTACCGATTTTCTATGAAATCCTGGTTTTAAGAAGAATAACTGTTCGAGTACACAAGCTTTTATATCAAGCACCTCCTGAAAGTTACCCACCACCTCATGTACCACCTGGTTTAATAAAGAGCGATAATTAAATGCTGTAGTTGAGTTGTTTATACGCGGGACGGCCGGCCCAGCCCGCCCTCGCGCGGCGCCTCGTATACGAAGTCTTCCGTGATCGATGCCGATTGGAATAACTGCACTGCACTTGTGGTTGTAGGCACGCGTGAATTGCAGATGTCAAAACATGAGCCGCGGTGTGATACCACGTCAGTGGAGGCCCTACGTGTTGTTAAGCTATTTGCGGAGCGTGGAGCAGTGCGTACTGTGTTACGTATTGTGTTAAATTATATCAGAAAATAGAGATTATATTAGTTTGACTATTCAATATGTCTTGTTTTAACTCAAAATCAAAATACACATTGCAGATTTCAGTCTGTATGTTTCGCGGATCGCAGACCAGAAATAATAAGACAGTCTGGTAACCAACACCAAAATTGATCCATTTAGGATCTCAACGTTGACTTCTTAGAATTCCACGGAATTAATTATGACTTTTTTAATAACATCCCGAGCACTGTACTTACGACTATTCAGCCGTATTATAATTTCACGGAAAACTGTAGTCATCGGCCTTAGTTCAGTATATTTGAATGCCCAACAGTTATCCAAGGAACAAGAAGCTTAATTCGTTAAAATCCGCTAAAACAGACAAATCTATATGTGGTACAACGTACAATACGCTCTTTGCAATCACACATACGCACCGTCACTACACCGCAAAAATCTTCTACAGCATTCTCAAGTCACCGTACTATTTACTCCGACACCGGAGCATCCTCAAGAGATCTTGACTCACCATGCACCACAACAATGCTCCAGTGTCAAAGTGAAACGTACCTTAACGTACGTTGTGTTCCTTACTTAAGTGCTGTAGAAGATTTGTGAGGACTAGTGCTGTACGCATGTTGCGCAAAGTACCTAACGCCTGCTTCCATCCAACAAACACCACCAACCCAACAGTTTTCTTCTCTGAAACCAATTCGTATCGTATTCAAGTCACTCGGAGAGCCTCGCGGTATGAAACACGTACATTTCGAAGCACGCCCCCGCCCGCGGCTTTGCACGACCACAGCGCCACGCCTTCGAGGTGCGGACTGACCATTGCGTTTTGGTGAGTAAAACCTTTGTTTCATAACAATGCTCTTGATAATAACAATGGTATTCCGAATATTATTATTACGATGGGCATTTTTTTCATAATTTTTATTTCATGAATCCTAAGAGCGTTCTTTCATTGGCCGACACGTTAACGATAATATCGCAGGCGACACACGCGAAGATATATCGGTATCGGTCAGTGGAAACGCGTCATAGTCATAGCGCGAAGGTGCCTACATCCATATATTAATGTACCTATTGGCTATTTGGTAATGTTTAATCCAGCCTAGTCTTCATACTAGGTAAATCTAGGTGGTGATATCCTGCCAGCCAGGCTGATCCTTTGCGCAAAAAATAAGCTAAAAGTGTTAAAGTGGTAAGCTATTGCTCATTAACACGTACTGGTAAGTGTATGAAGATAGATATCCATAAATATTTCGCATTAAACAATGAAGGTGCTTCATGTAACAAAATTTATAGCGATATCATCGAAATGTTTCACTGAAATCTATCAGACAGATTGATATGATCTAAACTGATACAACCACACCCGAGGTGCCTTCGAGCTGGTGAAATGTTTTTCCGAGATATTATTATGTCCAAGAACCTACAACCGGAGCAATTAAAATTGCCAATAAAATGAGAGCTTACGCTGACACAAATTTTTTTGACCAGCTAACAGTTTATCAATATGGTTAGTACTTAGTAGCTACAGTCCACAAACATAACTGACCCGGTGGGCAAAATTGGAACTAATTTTCATGCCTATTTATTTTTTGTTTTTAATTTGTTTTTTCATAGATACTAGCGACGCTGTCACCGGGTCAGATAAGTTTGTCAGACAATAGTATTGAAAGCAAATATCGTGGAGTAAAAAAAAGTGGCTAATTAGGATTGGAAAGGATTAAAGAAGTCGGTCTTGCACTCTATTAATTTAGTTTTTTTTGTTGATTCAGCTAGCCACAACATACTTTTAGCCCTTACTCTGCGTCCATTATATATTAAATTCACGCGCATCTGCGGGCCACTTGACAGGGGTCGAAACTAAAATAAATAGACAAAAGTAGTTAAGGCGAGTCACCTCAGCTCAGCGGTGAAAACTGGTTTGCTAGATCAAATTTTTTCGGTATTTACTATTAAATAACGGTCTTACAAAAAATATCCGATACACTTAAAGATATTGTCTAAAGAATGTGCTAATTTGTTACACGATAGGATGTACTTTACTCGATCAAAAAAAATCTTGAAACAGGCTAAATTAAAAGTTTAAAACGAATTTTTTATTAATAAAATTTTCAACTTTGCTCATCATTTTTATGGATAAATTCCTCTTGAAGTATTAATGAGAACCTGCTAAAATTTATTTCAAACTGAAGTCCTATATCTATTTAATTCAAATTAATCCCAGAACTTGAACGTTGCCAAGCGGTTTCAGAATATACCGCGCTGCCCGCTTCCCCGCCAGTCTCTACGAGAAATGTACCGCGAGACGCGCGGGCGGCACCCCACACCTCACCTCCTAAAATCTTGGAGGTGACTCGCCTTAAAATGCTTATTAATATTAGATTGAGTATCATGACTCATGTCTAGTCGACATGAGTTTACTCAATCGATACGGTAATTTGCAATCCGATCCAACTAAACTATCAGACAACTATAAATAAACATATGATATTTAATCATGGAATACTATATTATTGAATTCTATGGTTTGTAGGAGCCCTTAAAGACCATAACTATCAGAATTCTGATATAATTATTATCAGAGAATCAAAGCAAATTGTCATCTGTATCGATGTTGAACTTTACGCTTTTTCTACGCCGTGAAGCGCATTCGTCAAATAGTGCAAATGGCATCATGATGTTCCTCGAAAATATCAAAGCATAACTCACCATCATAACATCGTAAAAAGTTTTGTTTTGTAGTATTAGTATATAGTATTTGGTGCTCTTGAAATTTTAGGCATGCCTGGTAATTGCTTGCCTGTCTGTAATGTTGTAGTAATACTTATTTTTACTTAATTGATATTGAAACGTAATACAACGGTGAAGGAAAAGTAGCTAGAATGCAGTCATTTTCATGTATATTTGCTCTTATACAAGACATTATTGTAACTACTTAACTATTTTGATGCTATTTTAATATAAGCTTTCTATTTTAATGTGTCCTTTGCCCTAAGGTTGCCTGGAAGAGATCGCTTGCTGTGCCATGTCCATTAGATTATTATTTTTGTTGTATTTTTTATTGGTGTACAATAAAGTACATTTTACTTTTTTACTTTACTTTACATAATAATAATAATATAAAGTGGCAAAAGTAAAGCGTAAATATCAGTCTACCGATGAATTGAACGGAGAGTTCGCTCATAAATGACAAAAGTTCTGGAAATCGTTAGAAAAAAACAGTTTCAGATATTAATTTTTCAAGAAAATCTTGGTTACGTCCCTGTATAATACGCGCCCAATGCTCGGCCGGTTATATCGAAGCGCGTGAAATATTGTAGACACTATCTCTGCCGCGAGCCGCCATTGTAATGAGATGTTATTTATTGGACCAACCTATACTAATCACTTCAGACACCTTTACAGTTTTACAAAAGGTTCTACAGGTCCATAGAAACTAAGCTATTTTAATTATTAAAAATGCAAAAGTCTGTCTGTCTTTTACGCTTTAATCCAGGCCCATCAGTTCAACCGATTTTGATGAATTTTGGTAAATATTACGTCCCGGGGAAGGACAAAGGCATACTTATCCTAGAAAATAAAAGGATTTCTAGGATTTCTAGACGCGTCAGACTCAGAGCACGCATATTAAGGTACCTACCTATAGTCTGTGCGGTATGGAATTTTAACGGTCAATACTTCGTGAAAGGTGGTTTTTTTTCCAAAAATTGTCTAAAAAATAATGATATAAACGAGAGAGACGAACCTGAATTTCTTTTTCGGCTCTCACGTTTCATGGTCAGGAGGTGACCCTGAAAATTTATTTTACGCGATCTACAGAACTTAGTTAGTCCACGCCCACTGTAGATATAACTAACGAGAGTACACGACTTATCTCAGATGGAGGCATTTTTAATTTCAGAGCCTGCTAGTGGGAAATAGCCCATAAGTTGGTATATTTGTAGCTGTTATTTTAAGGAGTAAATTATGAAGCTAAGGCTACAACACGTTGTTAGTCCAGGCCTACTGTAAAATATAACTAACGAGAGTACCTATTACAGATCGGACGCGTTTTTTTTCAGAGCCTATTTTATTCGCAAACGTGTAGTGGAAACAACAATAACAATCTATGGTTAAATTATCTATGGTTATTAAGTAAACCACAAGTTGGTAAGTCTGTAGCTGTTCTTTCAAGGAGTAAAGCTCTACAGCACGTAGTTAGTCCACGCCCACTGCAGATATAACTAACGAGAGTACTTATCTCAGATCAGACGCGTTTTTCATTTCAGAGCCTGATTTTATTCATATTTAGCATTCATGTATATTCCCTATCCAATCGTTTTGGAGGCGTTGCCGAGCTATTAAAACGGATCTGTGTATAAATATATGCGTGTTTATAACTAGTTTTCTCTTCAATTTCACTTCAAACTACATATTTAAAAGAATCATAATTACGCTTTCTTGTTTGAAATCATTATTTTTATAGTTAGTGTTAAACAGTTAATTTTATGTAGGTACCTACTTACTTTATTCTGATCGTTGACTAATGGAATGTGAGGGCAAACATATATGGTGGTATAGGGACCGGACAGAGCAAAACTTCTGTGTGAAATGTTTTTTTTTAATTCCACTACAAGTTAGTCCTGGACTGCAATCTCACCTGATGGTAAATGGTGATGCAGTCTAAGATTGTAGCGGGCTTACCTGTTACGAGTATGGCAGTTATATTAAACCCATACCCGGTTTCTACACGGCATCGTACCGCAACGCTAAATCGCTTGGCGGTACGTCTTTGCCAGTAGGGTGGTAACTAGGCACGGACGAAGCCTCCGACCAGAATAAACCAGAGAAAATCGTCGTCTAATGTCGGTTTCATTGGGGATGTTTTGTCCTAGCGCACGTTTGTGTTTTCGATCTGGATTACCTAAAAATAAACGATTACCTAGAACGAGCAAGCAAACCAACTTCTACTCCATTCAAATAGAGCAAGAAAACTTTAAAAAAATACACCTGTATTTGACTATGATTCAGCTTAAAAACTAAAAGGAAATCATTAATCAATTTCCCTTTGCAGCTTATTAAATAACTTCTACGAGTACAATGGGTAAATTTTAATGACAAATCACTTCCGCTAGTTTCGGACCTATTTTGTTTATATACCGACATAATTTATTAATTATATTCTTTCCATTCTTGCAATAGTTTTCAGTTTTCTCTAGAATCTAGATTCTAAAACTTTTGCAAGAAAGTTATTCTAGAGTCTAGAATAACCTTATAAAATATTTACCAAAATAACACTTAGGTTAAAAAATGATTTTTCCTTGACGTAATATTAATTATCCTCATAGTACCTATATTTATGTAAATACGAGTATGTACCTACCTACAATATTAACACGTAAATATTATATTATTACTAGCGGGCCCGGCAGACGTTGTCCTGCCCTGAACCTAGAACCCGATTGCAGCGCTCCCTACCGGGTCCAATTATGAATATAAACCATCCCGGTACCCACACAAACACACACAAAAGATACCATCAAAATCGGTCCAGCCGTTCTCGAGTTTTAGCGAGACAAACGAACAGCAATTGATTTATAATGTATATAGAAGATTACGTAAGTACCTACATAGCTAACTTCTAACTTCTTGCACCGTTACTGTTTTTGTAGGTGCCTATGTATTAGGTATTTACTATGTACTTACAGTACTTATAGCTTCTTAGTTTATTAAAGTCGTGACCCAATAATACTGAGTCATTGTTTCTTATAAAAAGCTATGAGATTGGCAGAAATTAAAGTACGGAAATGTAGCTTAATTAAATGTTAAAGATAAACTTTACTAATAGATAAGTATCATTCAAATGATATCAATAAATAAATAATCATGTGATACCCACTTATGTATTAAGAGTTCAGAAGCTTTGAGACGTCTTCTTGTCCTAAATTTCTCACTGCCTGAAGACCCGTCTTCGAACAGCACGTGTTAAAAAAACCATTCATAGTACCTACCTAGAACAGTCGGCAATCGTCATGTCGAAGGAAAAAAAGAAAGAACATATTAAAAAAAACAGCTCGTCTTGCATGTGATGCGTATGGTCGCTAATTTACCAGGCCTCTTATGAAAGCTGACCTGACCCTGAGATAAGCGGGCGATGCTCGGAAATTCTTTACGGGGTCAAATTATGAATGAGGAGATCCGTAGAAGAAATTTTGGATTTAAAAAAACTTTTTGAAAAGAAAACTGCAGATATATATTAATTAATATTTGCGATAAAAATCTTTACATTTGCAGCAGATTTCCGAATTATAGAACTCAAAAAATATCAAAAATGTTGAATTAACAAAGTTATTAAGTAGATATAATATTATTTAAAGTGTGCAAAATGCTTCCTAAAAGCCGCACAATTTTCACTATTGACCAATAAGTTTTCTTCATTTGCCATTATAAACTAGCAACATTATTGAAGTTCGCAATTGGTGAGGTTTTCTACGTTACAAGTTACATGCACGTACTCAGATGTTTTGTGTTGTACCATTGGACGTGAATGATTCAGTGTTTTATTGTTCTCATGATCATAGCTTCCTTTTCAAATAATATCAAATAGTGTTGTATATTTTGTACGTGATGATACCCGTGAAATCCCGTAGAAACTCTTTGATTTTCCGGGATAAAAAGTAGCCTACGTCGGTCTGCGTGATGCAACCTAATACTGAAATAACGTCAAAATACGCCAAGTACTTGCCCCGCAAAAAGGTAACAGACACACAGACAGGTAGATACAATTTTTACATACAAGTTACTAGCCAATGCCCGCGACTTCGCCCGTGTGAATTAAGTTTTTGGGATTCCTTTGATTGGGATTTTGGGAAGTCTTTAATCTTCCGGGATAAAAAGTAGTCCTATACTCGGGGACAAAATCGTTTGAAAAGATAAGCTGTTAAAGCGTAGCAGACAGACACACTTTCGTATTTATAATATTAGTATGGATTAAGATTTGTCGAATCAAATCCTACCACCATCAAAGACGTGACGCCAAGCGATTAAGCGTTCTGGTATATGATGCCGCGTAGAAACTACTTAGGGGTAGATAGGGGTATGGGTTTAACAAAACTCCCATTGCTTACCCTCCTATCTCAGGTTACCGTGCTATCATCTTAAAGACGGCATCATCACTTAGACTGGCTGACTTTTAAAACTTAAATCTTTACTTTTAATTAATAAAAATCACAACTTGCATGTAAAATGTAATAGTGAACACTCATGCAAAGAAGATATTATCTTTATTTTTAATTTACACGATATTAGCAGATTTAGGAACAGTCAACTCGATAGCTTAGAGGTAAAACTTCTTCCGATTTTCGGGGTCCATGGATCGAACCTAGAAGAAATCTAGAAGAAGTTACACTAGACTCCGTCACTAGAGCCTCAGGTTTATATTATTATAAAAAAGCCGTACAATGAAGGTTAGGTAAATAAAGCTAGCTTTATTGTTTAAAGAAAGTAGGCAATATGATATCACTTTTGACTATACTTACTTACAAAAGTTCATCAAATCTTATGATTATCAAAACGTGGCTAATGGATTTAATTCACTTTGTGGGAAAATCTCCCAGGTTGTTAAGTGGCAACACTGGAATAGAAACCTATAAAACAGTAATAAGTATCAGATTACAATCGCATATTAACTTGGCAGGTATTTAAAGCGACTGTTAAATTTTATTGTTCTATATTTTTTATAGATGATGCTAGTGTTGAATTACGATCTCAAATGATTATATTTTAAGTTAACAAACGGTCCAAGATAGTACCGGCAAAGAGTTTGATGGCTGTTATGGTATGGTACTTACTGCAGCCCTATTCTCTAACTAACCCAGTGGCTATCAAAAAATGAAAGACACTCAAAAAAACCTCAATTCACGCGAACGAAGTCGCGGGCATCAGCTTGTAATACATAAGAAACTCCTTAGTAATAGAATTTGTATTGAAATCTATACTAAGGACTTCCTTAAGTCTATACTATATATTATACTATATACTATATACTATAATATTATAAATACGTAAGTTTGGCTGGATGGATGGATGGATGTTTGTTATTCAATAACGAAAGAACTGCTGAACGGATCTAGATGAAATTTGGCACAGAGATGGATTATAGTCTGGAATTACATATAGGTACTTTTTATTCCGAAAAAATAAAGAGTTCCTGCGGGAACCAAAAACCTCAATCCACGCGGACGAAGTAGCAGGCACCAGCTAGTAATACATAAGGAACTCCTTATCAATAGCATTTGTATTGAAATTTTTAAAATGAGATATAATTATATAGTAGACTATATAATAATAAAGTTCAAAACAAGCTCGGTCATTCAAATGTCTTATTGGAAATATTTGATTTAAGGTCAAGGCATAGGCAGGGACAAGCGATTTAAGCGAACGTTTAGATTTTATGAACTTCAAGTTGAATTATAAAGGCGTGTAAAAATTGCGGATGTTTGCATTCGATGGATAAATAAATAGTCGTTTCGTCAGTTGTGTCTATAGATATAGGATTAGCCTAACACCACTGATATTCCCAGGCCATGCCGCGTCAATAACAACAAACATAGAGGCCATATCCATTCACAAAACCTATTATGTTAATTTAAAACACATCAGAGTGCCGATAACATCAGCTCGTTCACACCACACCTCCCGAAACAATAGTTAATAAGATGATTTATATCGATCCGAGATAGTGACTTCGACACGTCTAACATCGCTTTAGCATAATCTCGATTTCGGATCGAGTGCTATATCGATTTGTACAGATGTTCCGAACAACGCCCGGTGGAGGCGGTGCCAGCGCCTTAACAGCTAATAAGTTTCGTACAGGTACGCCGGGCAACACGCAAATCATCCTGATCGAAAAATAATGTAAGGGCTCACAAACTGAGTGCTGCTAAGCAAGGTATTCGTTTACTTTTTGAGATTAATCGATAACTGATTTAATAATCGATTTACTTGTTAAAATTATTGTGTTTTATCGTATAAGTTTGCGCTTGGAAAGAAATATTGAGGACTAGGTTGGAGTACGCTTAGGTAGGGGAAGGTTTGCCTATAAAATGAATATTCACCTTTTCACTTTTGCCTTGAAAGTTTTCTATCTATCTAGATATTTTTGGTTTATGTTGCAGGGCAGAAAGCAAAGTCAACTTAGTTATAAAAAAATACATCAAATATTTTGAAATATTCTATTGGCCAATCCAATTTCAACAATAATAATGATCACCACTAATAATAGGAGTTTAATTTTAAGGCTTTTGTTTCTTTGATGATAGTAAGTCCAATTAAACTTAACGTGAAAGCAATTAAAACTGAGATGGAACGACGGATATTTTTCCTAGAGTCTAAGGAAGAAAATCAAAGTACAAAGACAATAATTTATTGATTACGATTGTATCGGGATTGCGGAATCGGGCAATGAGCTAGGCAGAGTGACGTTACCGCCCAGAATGTGGCAATTAATTCGGTAAGAGTTGGTTATTTGGACGCAGCATGACACGGAGGTTTGGCTCGCCCTGTATCCGAGTTATTATAGAATAATGAAAGGTGCGCCGCCCGCTGGGAGCTACAATTGGTCTGCTTAGTGGCGGGGAAGCCCGTTTAGCTATTTTAATTTTTAGTTTGTCTACTAACGGAGCCGTTTCGTAAGCCATCAGTATCGGGGCAATCAGAGATCCCCGGTACCTACAGCTGTTTAATTGTTGATTGCAGTTTGTGGTGGATTTGATTCGGGATTAGATGATGAGTCAGTTCTACAAGACAATCGTGGTGCGTAGCTATGCTACGATCGTGCCAATGATTGAAAATTCTTGGGTAATGGGTATAGTTGAGTGACATAGGCTACTTTTTATCCCGGAAAATTAAGAAGTTCCCGCGGGAATCTCAAAAACTTAAACCACGCGGATGAAGTTACTTATAAAAATTATAAAAGTTATTATAGTATCGATGATTTCCTTAGTGACAAAGTTGCATAGAAGCAATCGGCTTCGCGTCCAGCAGCCCACAAGTCTAGTAAGCTACAGGGTTACCAAGATTTTAGCGCAAACAAAGAAATTCTTAGAAAACGACTTGATGCGAACGAAAGCAGCTTTCGAAGCTTCGATAAATTCCCAATTAAATTTAAAAAAAACTTATAACGTTATCTGGCCAGTCTTTGCCGGACATTAAGCATACGCACCAGGGGTAAGTGTAGGTACAGGCGGCCACGCGTGAAGATCCCGCGATAGCTAACCGCCGGGCCACATGACGCACCCCTGTACACTCGCCGATTGTAAATGGATTTTTTGCCACATAAGCTGATTAACTTACGATTATTTGTTAGCAATTAGGTTAGTAGTCGCTCTCCTGTGAGAATTACTGAGTTAATAGGCCAGTCGGAATTCCGTAAGGGTGAAATGGCTAATAGAAAATGAAAAATTTTACTTAAATGTCAACTATTACCTTTATTCTCGTGGGAATTTCAATAAGATTATAGAAATACTAAGCGTCAGTGGACTACTTCTTAGTAGGACTGATAATATCATCATCATCATCATTATTTAAACGATAACTGGAACAGAAGATATATAATTTGTTATTCAGTTTACGCGGACATCCACGACATCGGTGCGCTTTTCAAACCAAATTGTTTGAATAAAACACTAATCAACCTTGTAGCCGAGCGTAAAATGCGTTACGTCACACAATCGACAACACACTTAAGCAATTTCACGAATAGGAAACGTAAACGGGCATCGATCAAGGTGAGCCGTAATCAATGAAGTTATGTCGGTCTCTTTGCGGCTTAACTAACCGAAGCGGTCGCAGAGTTGTGAAGGACCAGAGGCGACTATGAGCACTAATTATGAAATTCATAGATAAATATTCTACACCAAATCATTAAGTCATTAAAACCTCCTCGATCCTCTTCAGCCTTCCTCGTCCAGCCCTGTCCACTACCCCCATTGCGTCTGTCTGAACTGGGCATGCTACTTTTATTAACACAGCCTGCATTTCGGACTTTTCTGCTCCAACGCAAATCTCCACTAGGACAAGCATGGCCTGTCGTAATAGTCTTGAGCTTGCTAATGGTTTAGGCTACATTCGAATTTCCTCATTTGGGATCTTATCATTCTAGATCATCCAACATAGCCAGGCTAGCATAGCCCTCTCTGTAGCTCACTGAACGACATTGAATTTGTGGGACAGGTCAGTAAGGTATATTCCTCTACAGTGTACCTAGCAGAGAATCCAGAGAATTTTAAGTGTGTTTATAATTGTATGGCAAATTTTATATATTTAATTTTTATATTTAAACTAGCTGATGCCCGCTACTTCGTGGATTGAGGTTTCTGGTTCCCGCTGTAACTCTTTGATTTTCCGGGATAAAAAGTAGCCTATGTGTTATTCCAGACTATTATAATCTAGCTCTGTGCCAAATTTCATCTACATCCGTTCAGCCGTTCTGGCGTGATTGAGTACCAATCATCCATCCATCCATCCAACCAAACATTCGCATTTATAATATGAATATATTAGTTTAGACGCTAGCGGTTTGACTCCTCAGTTTAACTAAACTTCATAATAATTATACAAAACATTACAAAAATAATATGATATTACAGGCAACATAAATTACATATTTTGTAAGTTAAGCTAGTAAAAAATAAGTTTAAATCAATTTAATTTGGCACATAAGTTTTCAAAGTAACAGTTGCCAATCAGTAATTTACTTCGATGATGATCCATTAATAATATTAATAATTTCTTTATGATGTTAATACATCAGCTGTTTCATTAGCATACTATTAATATTAGGTATGCCCTTGTATTATGTACGGGGCAGGTGACCATGCGTAGACTAATTATTTATTAATTCTATTGTAATAAAAATATACTACCATCATACCGATTATATAATATGCGTATTTTGACGACCTCCGTGGCGCAGTGTGTAGCGCTGTTGCCTTAACGTGCGGAGGTCCCGTGTTCGATCCCCGGCAGGGTCAATTTGGGAAATTATAATTTCTGAATTTTTCCTGGTCTGGCCTGGTGGGAGGCTTCAGCCGTGGCTAGTTACCACCCTACTGGCAAAGACGTGCCGCTAAGCGATTTAGCGTTCCGGTACGATGCCGTGTAGAAACCGAAGGGGCGTGGGTTTAATATAACTGCCATGCCCCTAACAGGTTAGCCCGCTACCATCTTAGACTGCATCATCACTTACCACCAGGCGAGATCGCAGTCAAGGGCTAGCTTGTAGTGGATAAAAAAAAAAGCGTATAACTTTAAAATAGCTATTATAAACGTTGAATTGGAGCTGTAAAATGGCATGAATGAATAAAAGAATGAATTTCACTAATTGAGCGATTACTCGTATCAGTAGACGTTTCATTATGACTTTGGATTTGGGTTGGGTTTAGTTAAGCCACCGTATATTAACTTTTAAACGTTATTCTCATTTCTGATTGCACTGTTCCTGCATTGCCGTCGTCATCGTCAAACAATAGAGGTCTTGCAAGTTAGATCTCGACTGCGATCTCACCTGGTGGTAAGTGATGTTATACCTAAGTAGTCTAATGGTAGCGTGTTAAGCGGTTGGGGCTGGTTGGGTATGGCAGTTATATTAAACCCATTACGCCTATTCGGTTTCCACATCGGCATACCGGACGCATCGCTTGGCGCCATGTCTTTGCCGTTATAGTTTATTTATTTATTTGGTAACTAGCCACAGCGAAGCCTCTCACCAATCTAAGGATTTGCCCTTGGGGACGTTGTAACAGTTTCTTAGGTCTACAAGTCGCGCCGCTACAAGCCGTGTCCCGTAAGTTTCTTGCTGAGTCAGCATCTCCTCTTTAACTCTTTCCAGCGATTGTTCTGTCCGGCATTGTCATGTCATACTCCCTCTCACCCCGCTTCCCCGCAGGTTAATTACTTTTCATTAGACAATCAGCGTATGTTGTTCGGAATTGCTCATTGTGAAATGTATCTAGGTTCGCATGTGTTAGATAAGTCGAGTGTATTGCAATCATTCATTAAGATTCATTCTGTGTAAGTATATCGAAACCGGAAACTTTAATTAGCGTATCGTAATTAAATTTGAATTCCATTACTTCAATTTGTATTACAGTAGCTTTTAGTATAATATAATATTTCTTATTTATTTTGGCATCGAATTCACTCATCATGCTGTTTGCGTCTTGTTCATCAAGAACGCATCATCACACATGGTCCTCCGCCTTCCTCATCCACTCACTATTCACCAGTCATCATCTCTGAACTTAAATTTTTATGTGATTGTACCTACTTTGATAGATTTAGATGTATAGTATACTGGATTATAGGTAAATTATTATTGTTTGTAGGTTAGGTATATTAATTCCGTTGGATGTGACGTCATCCGGGTCGCAGCTGAAAATCAGCGCCCTGCACAAAACGCGCAAATGCAATTTTTGATGTAGGGCAAAAGGCTGAGCTGTACACCCATTCTGAGTGGTGTCATACAGACAAGCATATTATTAAGTATAATAGTATGATAATTGATTCTTTCTTTGTGACACCATCATTTAATAAATATATTTTCTTTCTTCTTTCTTTCATCTTCTTGCTGACTTCAGTCAAGCGGAACGGAATTTCTTTATTTCTCGTAGGTCACCATATGGCACATGCTGTGACAGGATTTCAGGACTCTTCTGTCCTACATGCAATGCTTAATTAATTTAATTATTGAGGTAGGTAGTTAAAATATTTCGGTTCTTTGGAATCCTACCTAAGTTAATTCTAATAACTGGCTGAATTGTGCTGATTTTCACGTATAATAAGACGCTATCTCAGTATGTAAAGGATATAAGCTATGGTCCACCACGCTGACCAAGTGGATTGATAGATTTTAACATTATTACTGCTGAAACTGAAAGTTTCTCAATACAGGTAATAATGTTAAGCGGAACTTTCAGTTCCTTCCTTCGCTGTTCAAATGCACATAGCTCTGAAAAGTCGTTCCCAGATTCAAACACCGGACTCCAGAATATGAGGGCTAGACCTGACCACTAGGCTTCAATAGGATGCTCATAGTGGTAATTCATATGGATTGCAATAGTTCATTGCTCTACGGAACATTTGTCATAAGTCCACAGCGCAAATACATTACCCAACTAATGTGTAGGCGCTGTAATTACTCAATCCGACGCAGCGGTGTATGTAGCTAATATTTTAGCCTGTGACAGCCAAATATAAATGGCGGTGCGCATTTATTGCTGATATCGTGAGCTATTGCATCTCAACGTATTCGATGATAAGGATTTATTGTAAATCATTTTTGTTTCAAGTACCTAGTCCTATTTTACAGACTCTTTCTGATTGTAAGACTAAGAACTAGCTTCTTAGGATGAAAACACATTGTGGACAAATAGTTTTCTCTGGGATACATAAAGTCCGCGCAAGCACTTTTATATTAAGGCGCTGTGAGCTCACGAGATGAAAAACACAGGCGCGCGGGGTAAAATCGAGCAAGCGCATGTCGCAAAAAATGCATTAAATAATTTGTAAAAAAATTAATATTTACTTTTCAATACAAATGAATCCGACAATGTGTTTGATTTAGAAATATGAATTTTATCTTATATTTCTAGACCTAATTATTGGTTTCAATAAGGAGAAAAATTGCTTTAAAAGGTAAATTTATTTTAAGCATACCTCTTAGTATGTTTAAAATAAATTTCGATGCAGAGATTTTTTTAAATTATGTTTTGAGATGCGTCAATGGCTGCTCAAAGGTCTTGAAAACAGCACATTATTTTTACAAGCATACGCACGTTTGTGTGAGTGAGCTGTTTAGAACGTTTCTAGGTAGTTTCCTTATGGGTTGTATCTGTTTACTGTGTAGGTAGGTAGAAGCAGGCTGCACTATTAGATGATAATATAGTAGGTATAATACTTAGGTCTAGATGGAGAAGACAGACGGAGTATCCTTTGTTTTAACTCTATTATCATAATGTCTACTACATTACATAACCGTAGTTAAAACTTTGGTTTCCCAAGCGGGGGGTCCGGGCTTCTAACTTTACCTAGTAATTTATTTATGTACTAAAGATATCACTTGCTATGAAAGAAGACATTGAGACCTACATGCCTGAGAATTCCCCATAATGATCCCAAAGGTGTGTGGATTCTGAAAAACCACGTCTCTTCTTCTTCGTTCTTAGGTCTCAGCCACGGGTTATACAGGTTATTTGTAGTCCTACACCCTGGAAGGAATCTCATGCTCAGTAGTGATCAGGCAATGCGTTGAGATGATGTATGAGATGTGGATCCTGATAATGATTGTATTTCAAACTCAAACCCATATTTTTCAAATAAACTTATTCATGGTTCGGAATACCATTCCTACAAAGAAGAAGAAGCAGCATGAAACAAGGCGGTTGCTCTTTTAAAAATTTTTTTTTTTATCCACTACAAGCTAGCCCTTGACTGCGATCTTACCTGATGGTAAGTGATGATGCAGTCTAAGATGGTAGCGGGCTAACCTGTTAGGGGCTAACTGCCATTATATTAAACCCATACCTCTTCGGTTTCTACACGGCAATTAATTTACGGCACGGTAATTTACAATTACATCAATGTGTTTTGATTAAATTGTAGGTACAGTTCGCGCTAGTTGAATGCAGAGCAACCATGTGTGTCACCAAACATTTACTCTGCATTGAACTCGCGCACGAACTACCTATATTTGTATTGATTTATTAATAGCTAAAGGTACTGGTAACACAACACCCTACCCAAATTAGTCATACCTACGTTAATTTAGGAATTTCCTATGAATTTATTTCTGCCATGACAGATAGGGGAAAGCTAACTTACTATACAAGATATTAACTATGCTAGACAACCCTTTACCATTACTATTGCACCCTTTAATTAACAAGACTCGGATTAAAACAAAACCAGACTCTAGACGCACTAATATAAAACGGCGATCGCCCGATTGGTGGTAACTTTATGACAACAAGCGTTTCATGCCTACCCGCAGTTTGTGGCCTTCTTGACCCCGGCCATAACAATTAATTAAAATACAATGTAGCTAGCTGCAAGCGCCGCCACTACGAGACCGCCCATTGAGTTACAAACTTTTAGAAATGCAAACATCAGGCGCCAAAAACGTTACGCCTCTACCTGAGACGAAACGGAACTTATTTTAAAGATTACAATTTATTTATCATGTATTTTACTCTTGTAAAAAGTTTACATTTTATTATTATTTTTTACTAGACAATTCCCGCGACTTCGTTCGCATTAGTAAAGTTTTTTCTTATTCTCGCGAGAACTCTTCAATTTTCCGGGATAAAAACATACAACCCCTGCATACAAACTTGTCTCGATACAAAATTTCATCTAAATCGGTTGAAAAGGTAGGCCAAAAAAGCGTAGCAGACAGAAGGACAGACAGGCACACTATCGCATTCATAATGCTTAAAAAAGGAAAAGAAGAAAATGTTTATCACGTAAATCTGATAATAAGATGGTGATACGTACATATGGCAGTCATAGTTATATGTTACACTAGCGAATGCCCGCGACATCGTCTGCGTGGTTTGAGGTTTTTTGGTTCCCGCGGGAACTACTTAATTTTCCCGGAAAAAAAGTAGCCTATGTGCTATTCCAGACTATAATCTATCTCCGCGCCAAATTTCAGCCAGATCCATTCAGCCGTTGGCGCGTGATTGAGTCCATACATCCATACATCCATCCATCCAAACTTTCACATTTATAATATTAGTAAGATTTAATTTACAATACCATAGTAGTAAGATAAAAGAAACAGACTAAATATAGGTACAGTGCTAATACATCCTCTTCACGATAAACAGCAGGACTGCAAACCGAGCACAATCCATGCGGTCAAGCTCTCTGCGTTTTTTACGCCGGTCCAAAAAGAAGCGCCCATGTTTACTACTATTAAGGTATTAATAGGTATACATATTATGTTCACTACGGTAAAAATTCGGTTGATCGTAAATGAGCGTTAGTTACAAACTGCATTGATTTAGAGCTTAATTCATGTATGCATTCACAGCCAGTGCTCCAAATGGAAACTTTCGAAAGTAGAATCGGTTGCACTGAATTTGTTCTTTACCTACGTTCCAGGCTACTCTGTAATACTAGAAATCAAATGGAGGTGTACGCACTTGCGAATAAAACGCTCTAAATAAAATAAAATTTCACGCGGTGCGGTGAGAATTAAATATTCGCGCGAATATTTTGTGTTGTACGGAGTTGTATGACGCTCACCGCATTCTCAGTGCGGAGTAGGTAAAACCCGTACGCGAATTTTTTTTAGATTTTCGCAGTGCGAACGTACCCTTAAATAAAACTGTATTAACAGAGTCCTAAGATAAATGTTTCTCGGTCGCTGATTATACAAAAACAGTTCTGGACCTTTTGGTCACTAGTGAAGTTATTAGCAGGACATCGCCACCTCTAGTATAATGGCACCTCTTAAAGCCACTGCGAACACGACCGTCAAAATGTCAAGACGGCGAAAAATATAGACCCCTAAATGGGGTAAAACCACACGGACTCGGAAAATGCAAATGGCTTACCATATTTTGTCAGCGTAAAACTTAATTTAAAGGAACCTTATTTGGTTTACCTCGATGACTTTTGAGCTTCGCTACAAATTGCTGTTACATAACAATCAATTAAAATGAAGTAAAAATACCTTTTTATCGTCTTCGGCTTTATGGATCCAGTTTTTGCGAAAGATGTCCATATTTTGTAACTTAAATTCAACATAGGTATGAACATTTAAAACTTTATTTTAAAAAAAAAATTATTTTATAATAATTAATTATTCACAAATTACAAGACTGTCACCAAGTCTTTTATTACTTTGTAAAAAAATCTGGAACATACCTAATTTATGATTTGAATAAGGCCCGTTTTAAATGGAGATAAAACATTGATATGGTGTCAATAAAAAAAGATCAATCCAAAATTTATTCACATCGTAATTTATGTCAGAATTTATTTGGTTTTATTATTACTTAATCGCAATTTTATACAAAAGGTTTAAGAAAATCGTATTCGTAATCGTTTGTCAAATGTATACCTAATAATTCCACCCATACTAAAAAATTCTACATCAATGATTCCACCTGTTTGAGTAGTTCATAAATGCCTACACGTCAAAAAGCATGTATGAACTCCTTAAACAGTTCGTGTTATACATACGTTTTAAGCTTTCAAATGATTACGATTTGCTTAGACAATTGGCCCTATTTTGCATTTGTGAATAAAATTACTTGTACTGGTCAAATATTGCTACAAAAACATTAAAAACGTATAGTTTTGTTATATGACATCGTTTGTAACTTTTAATAGTAAATGTGCAGTGTAGTGCGAACCAGTGATAACTCAACATGTTAAAAATGCATCCACATTGCTATCATCCCGATATGCAGGAATGCTCTTGATTTGTACATATTTCACGTGTGCCATTTTGTCATTGATTAAAAAAAAATAGGTATGTTATAAAAGAAAAAAAATGTGAAAACCATAAACCACGAATATTGGATAGAAGCAGGCTTTACTTTGCGGAACTCTATGATAATGACAGAACTAGAAGTTTAATTCGCTACAATCCGCGCTTCTTCATCATTCTTCTTCATCTTCATCTTTAAATCACAATCACAATCGTGCATTGTCGAGTCAACATCTCCTGAAGATGCTCCGGTATCGGAGTGAACCGTACGTTGAGGATAGTTTGGAAAATTTCTGTGGTGTGGTGAATATCGCGGGCTATAAGTGATGGATATGTCACCGTAAGATTGTAAAATCCGTTAGATTATAATCTAACGGTTTCTATCCCGCGAGATTATAAACTGTCGAAAGATTGTGAACCGTTCAATGTTCTGAGTATTAATTTATGAAATATTTATTGTTTTTACGTTTTCTTGTCTCTTTCTTGTACAGTTCGCGCGCGAGTTGAATGCAGAGTAAATGTAAGTGTCACCATACATTTACTCTGCATTCAACTCGCGTGCGAACTATAGGTTAGGTTAGGGTTTGACATGAATATTCAGGAATTGACATGGATATTTAGGTTCTATCGGGTTAATATACCTAATATATTACAATTTACCGAAAAATAACGCGTTAAATTGTAAGCAGTATGATACGGTTCACAATCTGTCGACAGTTTACAATCTATCGAGATAAAAAACGTTATATTATAATCTAACGGTTTTTACAATCTTACGGTGACAGATACACACTGTACCACATAGATTTACCTATTGTCACGGATTATTGCGAATTAAACTTCTAGCACAGAATAGGTATTATATGTTAATAAACAACGAAGTCTTCTTTAGGTACTTTAATCCTATCATGAAGGATTATTTTCAAAACTTCTACTTACTCGCCTATGTAAGCGACTTCATCCGCGTGGTTTAAGTTTTTTTGATTCCCGCGGGAACTTCTTAATTTTCCAGGACAAAAAGTAGCCTATGTCACTCTCGAGGTCCTCAACTATACCCATGCCAAAAATCACGTCGATCCGTTGCTCCATTGCGGCGTGATTGAAGGACAAACCAACAAACCAATAAACCAACAAACAAACACACTTTCGCATTCATAATATTAGTATGATGACGTATAATTAGTATTATTATTAAGTATGGACTATTCCAGATTTCTAGCTATTAGAACGTAAAGAATGTTAAAATATTTGTATTGGACAGCATAAAAGCCTTTATTAATTCCCCACTTCTCCGCGTCCATAATAATTTCACGAGCAATGGCGTTCAGAGCGAGTCTGCGTTATCAGCAACAACAATGAGTTTCTGTCTGGCTGGACATCTTCAAACATAATTCGCATTTTTCACCGCGGCTGCGGTTGCGGCGGGGGTGGCGCCCCTACGCGGTCCGCATTGGCTTTACGCTATGCAAAATTGAAAATGGAATAGGTACTAGGCGGTAAATTTATTTAAAAACTAGATGATGCCCGCGACTTCGTCCGCGTGGATTAAGTTTTTTGATTCCGGTGGGAACTCCTTAATTTTCCGGCATAAAAAGTAGCCTATGTCACTCTCCAGGTCTTCAACTATACCCATACCAAAAATCACGTTGATCCGTTGCTCCGTTGCAGCGTGATAAGGACAAACCAACAAACCAACAAGCCAATAAACCAACACACTAACAAACAAACACACTTTCGCATTTATAATATTAAGTATAATGATTTACTTGCTCCGAAATAAGTACCGTAAACTAATGAATAAGGCAACCATTGCTTTATTCATTAGTTTACGGTTCTTGGTATGTCAAATCTTCTTTCTGTTTTAGTTGTGTAACTACTGAAACAACCTCCGACGACCTCCGTGGCGCAGTGTGTAGCGATGTTGCCTTGACGTGCGGAGGTCCCGGGTTCGATCCCCGGCAGGGTCAATTTGGGAATTTATAATTTCTGCATTTTCCCTGGTCTGACCTGGTGGGAGGCTTCGGCCGTGGCTAGTTACCACCCTACCGGCAAAGACGTGCCGCCAAGCGATTTAGCGTTCCGGTACGATGCCGTGCAGAAACCGGAGGGGTATGGGTTTAATATAACCGACATGCCCCTAACAGGTTAGCCCGCTACCATCTTAGACTGCATCATCACTTACCATCAGGTGAGATCGCAGTCAAGGGCTAGCTTGTAGTGGATAAATAAATAAATAAGATTTGATATACCATACATTATAAAACTCTTCCTGTAAAAGTGGATTAAAAATTAATTTGAATTGAATAATTAATTTTATAGACTATCAAGCTGATGCCCGCGACTTCATCCGCGTGGATTGAGGTTTTTCGGGATAAAAAGTAGTATCCCTGTGCCAAATTTCATCTAAATCAGTTCAGCCGTTCTGGCGTGATTGAGTAACAAACATCCATAGTACACTTCCATCCATCCAAACTTTCGCATTTATAATATTAGTATAGATGAAAGTATTTATGTTTATTTATTTTTAAAGCTAATAGTCTACTGGTATTTCACAAAGCTGGAAAAAAAAAAGCTTTTTTTTTTAAAGCTGGAAAGCAGGCTTTGTACGTACGTACGAGTATAGTATTACTGGGTGCTTTATTGAAATAAATTGTAGTAAACTGGTACAGGTTTTACAATACAACAAATTATATAGTACAAGGTAAATATAACGATAAAACTATCGGTGTCCCCGTATTTGTAACCTGGAAAACGGTAGTAATAATATTCTTCATTGGTTTACTTTGTATGCTTTTGTAGTGTTATTTAATAGATATTTTTAAACTAGCTAACCCGCCACAGTTTCACTCGAGTTGAATTGTTTAGTAAGAGAGCATTAGCTTTGACGTTTATAACGTCAGTCTGTCACCTGTTTATCCTAACATATTGTATAATACTCGTATTATAGATGTATTCACTTTATTTATCATAGAAGATAGATATTTCTTTCTTTAAATGAAAATATCCAACACAATCCGGGAGTTCACTATTAACAAAGAGCCTCAGTAAAAAAGCATTTTCAGTTTTCCTGCGTAGGGAATACTTGTAGGTAAGTCTCAATACAAGAAGTTTAAAATAAAACGATTCTTCGGACAAATCGTACAAAGACATTTCGACGTGCACTAGATTAAACATGCTCTCTTTATATTATTTCAACTAAGGATTTATGCTTTTATTTTTCACATACTATACGATTGGTAGGCTCGGTTCCACGTGCCTGGCCGGTTGTTAATTGACTTTTGGTCGAGTGTTTCGGCGAGTCATCGTTCTAGTTTTATATATTTTTGGCGCCTATTTCCAACCTAACAGCCCTCTATATTTTTTACATGGCAGATCAATTATGATTTCGAATTGGTTTGATGAATCTGAATAAAATTCCATTGCTGTTGTTTAATTGCCTTGTTGGCTGTTTGAAAAATAGTTTAATCAATACAATGGGCGAAGGTTTTGTTGTTAACTTAGCTACAATCGACAGTTGTTATGTTTCGTGTCAAATTAGAAGACTGTGGAACTTATTGTTATGAGATTATCATAATTATCTTATTAGAGCTTTATTAAGGGCCCACGTTGAAAATTTTGCGAGTTTTGGAAGCCCATTTTTTGAAAACTATAAATAAAAGGTAACTTTGATATATTTTCAAAATGTGCTTTATTATCTCAATTATCAGGTATCAATACAGAAGAAAGTACACATACGAAGATAATTTCTTTGATATAAAAATATTACTACGTAAAAAAAGTTTATCGATTGAAAACAACTGATTCAATTACTTTAGATATTTAAGCTAGTAAATTTTTTATGTAGGTTTTATTTTACTACGTAGAAAATAACAAGTTTCAAAAACGTCGTGAATTAGATTTTTGTTTAACAACATATTTAATTTTTTAATTTTTATATTTGACTGTATGCTTCTGTCACGACTCACGACCAACATAACTTTATTGCTCTCATCTCTTTCTAGATACACAGCAGTGAAAAATTCTAATATTTCTCACATTTTTGTTTCGTTATGGCCTCTTAACTTATGCGTTTGACTTTGATAACGAGTCTATAGTCAGAGTGGAATCAGTTTTCTCTTGAGATGTTCCTCCAGAACAACGATATCTGTAGGGTTGTACCAACTGTTGTAGGTTTCGCAAGAATTTGTTGTTGCTTTGGTGTTGTAGATATTTTTTGGCAGTAATTTCGTAAGATCAGGCGACACATCTGATCGTTTTGTTACAAAATCAATAAGAACTGAAAATAAATAAACATCTAACAACTAATCATCATGACCGCCAGCCCACTGCTGAGCTGGAGTCTCTTTCTTAGATAAAGAAGGGTTCAGGAAATAGTCAGCTGAGTCCACTACGCTGGTCAAGTGCAGATTGGCAGAATTCACGCTCCTTTCAGAACATTATGGGGAATACTTATCCAACTAAAATGGTCTACTAAACATCGGGTAATTTATTCTAGATAATACCCGTACAGTAAGTATTTCGTAAGGCTTTTATTTAAGAAAGTGCACTTTTATATCGCATGGTTGTAAAACACTAATTAGACATGCGTTCCGGGTATGCGTGCACGCATTCGCGTTATAAAAAAGTAATTATATCGATGCAAATAACTTGAAATTACGCAAAATTTTCGCTTTCAATTTCGCGATGGGTATCACTTAATTGTCCTGTATTTGCAGTTAATATAAAATTGTTACTTTTGTCTGTCTGTTGAATTCATAACCCTCAAAATGTACCTACGAGTACATCCGTCATATGTTTCTTTTTGTCACGCTATTTTGAAGGACATGCAAATAGATATATAGATAAGTAATCAGAGTTTATGTAGAAGTTTTATTATTTTATTATAGAGCAAAAGCAGCAAAATAGAAGGTCAAGTAAAAGAAATGATCTCTTTCAGCTTACTTACTTAAGTCCTTTGTTATTTTATTCAGATACCTACAGTCTATCTACGTCTTTATGTAGTTGAAATTGTTTAAATGATAATGAACTATTCGAAAAGAAAAAATACAAAAATGCGAAGAATATACGTATTTTTATATTTCAGTAAGTAATAGCAACCTGTCGAAATTTCACGCAGCTAAAACCGCTGACGATAGCAAGATTGTACCTAGACTTTGTTTGCTGATTTGACCTTCAATTACGCCGCAACGGAGCAAACGGATGCGTAATTATTTTTTGCCTTCCTTGATCTCCATGACAAACCTTTATCCCGGAAAATCAAAGAATTCCCCGGAATTGTTAGAAACCTAAATCCACGAAGACGAAATCACGGCCATTATCTAATCATACTAATATTATAAATACGAAAGTGTGTTTGTTTGTTGGTTTTTTGGTTTATTGGTTTGTTGGTTTGTCCTTCAATCACGCTGCAACAGAGCAACGGATCAAGGTGATTATTTGCATGGGGTATAGTTGGGGACCTGGAGAGTGACATATAGGCTACTTTTTACCCCGGAAAAGTTTAAGTTTTATTCAATCAAATAAAACTTAAACCACGCGGACGAAGTCGCGGGCATCATATAGTATATTATAAATGCGAAAGTGTGTATGTTTGTTTGTTGGTTTGTCCTTCAAATACGCCGCAACGGAGCAACAGATCGACATAGGTATAATTGAGGACCTGGAGAGTGACATAGGCTACTTTTTATCCCGAAAAATTTAGGAGTTCGAGCGGGAATAAAAAACACTCAAACCACGCGGACGCAGTAGCGAGCATCAGCTAGTAAAGCAATAAAATTATGAATTTATGCAAATGAGAAATTGATAAAGCGCGAAAAAAGCTAGCGTTGCGTCCTGCGTGGGCCAACGCCAAGATGTTGGTGCAAGTCGGATAGGGGGGCGATAGTCGGTGCGATGCGATCTCGATAAGCCAACGGCCACGGTTCGCGAGAAACGGCGAGAAACTTACAAGGCTCAGGGGCTGAATGCGGCCTGGTCACGCGATTCGCGTCTCTGGCACGCTGATGAACGGAGACTTAGTTCTTACTATAGCGGGGCAAATTAATTTTGTTTAATATGTTTCAGAAATAGACTTTGGATGCTCTATTTATTTGAAACCTTACTACACAGAATCCATACTTGAGTCACCGTAAAATTGTTTCTATCTCGCGAGATTGTAAACTGTCGAAAGATTGTGAACCGTTCTATGTTCTGAGTATTAGTTTTTGAAATATTTATTGTATTTACGTTTTCTTGTCTCTTTCTTGTACAGTTCGCGCGAAGTTTGCAGAGTAAATGTATGTGTCACCATACATTTACTCTGCATTCAACTCGCGCGCGAACAATAGGTTAGGTTAGTTAGGGTTTGACATAAATATTCAGGTAACTCAGGGTCACTTAGGTTCTATCGGGTACCTAATAGATTACAATTTACCGAAAAATAATGCGTCAAATTGTAAGCAGTATGTTACGGTTCACAATCTATCGACAGTTTACAATCTATCGAGATAAAAGCATTACTTTACAATCTAACGGTTCTTATAATTTTACGATTACATATATAATAAAGATAAAGACAAAGCCAAAGACAAATATTAAACTTTACCAACACTTCTGTTTCAGTTTAATTGAAACAAAGATGATAGAGAAAACTAATTCTAGGCTATATCTACCAACACACGTATGTACGAGTATAGTGTAATATATTAAACATCTTGAACATTCTATGGGCGAGTGTATTTTTCTCCATAACGGAAACAATTCTCTGTAGATCGTTTATTTTTTCAATAAATTATTAAATTAAATTACAACAATAAATACCATTACAATATAATTATTTTTATTCGTACCTACCTATTTGAATTTTTTTTTTTTAATAAAAATAATGGAATGAAAAAATGATTGAATGGCGGCCTCGCGCCGGGAAGCGTAGCGTTGGACGACCCCCCACTAGGTGGACGGACGATCTCCAGCGTGCAGCTGGGAGCCGCTGGAAACAAGCAGCACAAGACCGTACTCTGTGGCGATCCATGCAGGAGACCTTCGTCCAGCAGTGGACGTCTATAGGTTGAGACGACGATACATATACATACATAAATACCAAATATTAGATATATAGAACGATAGTGGTTGCAATAGTATGAACTAATGCGCAACCACTAACGCCTACCTCACGGAATAAGTACCGACACCATTGATGTAGAATTTTAGTAACTCATTATAATTATATGATTTACAAAGACGAACCACGAATTCTGTTTTTGGGTTGATTTGATTGGAATTAACGCTTATCGTCTACCTACATAAGTAGACGTGTGTTTAGGATTTTATTAAATCACTTCGTCTGCATTTTAAAGTTAGGTAAGTATATAAAGTCGACAAAAACCGAAAAACTTGTGCCACTACCTATTTACTTATGTAATAAAATATTGACACGCCATATTATTTGCTACCTAGTGTTTTATGTGTTAATTGTATAAAGATAAAATAGCGAAAACGTGTACAAGCTCGATAAAAAAGATATTAAAAATATTAACATTCTCGTGTTTTTCTATAGCCGGCGCACGCTTTCATTGAAGTTCAACGCGTTTTTGCCGCGATTTTCGTATCGAGTGAGCCGTCAAAGGGTTTATCTATTTACGATATCACACCTCGAGTGTGTATGGTGGGAGCATTATTTCATTTTCCCATAATTAGACTGGGTATGAAGCAACACGCGAATTCATTAGCGTACGAGTGTACGGACTACAGAGGAACGTCGCAGGGGCGCGAGGCAGACGATGCAATCGCTCAGGTGTACCGTCAGCAGCGACATTTATAACAATCATACTAATATTATAAATGCGAAAGTGTATTTGTTTGTTGGTTTGTCCTTCAATCACGCCGGAACGGAGCAACGGATCGACGTGGTTTTTGGCATGGGGATAGTTGAGGACCTGGAGAGTAACGTAGGCCTGGAGAGTGACTTTTTATCCCGGAAAGTTAAGGAGGAATCAAAAAATCTTAAATCATGCGGACGGAGTCGCGGGCACCAGCTAGTTTATCATAAACTCGTTTTTTTTTATTGAAAACAATACAATAGAACTTATAGCTAGCTACCCTAACCTAATTACTATATAAATCATGCCCTCGTGGAATGGTGGCCGGAATGCTGGCTGCATTTCCGCGTTGGACAGCCAGGCTAATCCTTTGCGCAAAAAATGAGCCAGCCCTTCTGTCAACAGATGAAGCAATTTGAGGTGAAATATGATGTGAATGTGTGTATTT
Source organism: Erebia aethiops (assembly GCA_923060345.2). Taxonomy (NCBI): domain Eukaryota; kingdom Metazoa; phylum Arthropoda; class Insecta; order Lepidoptera; family Nymphalidae; genus Erebia; species Erebia aethiops. The sequence continues at coordinate 19,434,075 of OV281081.1, read as the reverse complement.
TTAATGTAAGTTCAATTCATTTTTACTTTAGTAGCAAAATAATTTGTCTTGCGAAACAAAATTTCGCGTAACTTGAACCATAGGCGATGTTACCAATGCCAGGCGCAAAACAATACCGTTTCGAAATTAAAATCGGTTGTATTAAGTTTATGACTTTAAATCAAGAGCTTTTGGTCCATTTTATTTTGACGCTAATGTGATCGAACGCTCAATCGAATTTGTAATGCTAAAACTGAGACTATGCGTACAGGACAAGAGGTGCGATTATGTAAGAATTGTCGATCAAATCGTCAAAGTTCGGCTTCAAAGCAAAATAAACCATAAGAGCATTGAATTAGAGCTCAATTTTGTGTATCTATTCTCATACGTTTAGGTTTGTACGTACCCTAATCCTATTATAATTGCACCTCTGATTTCTATGAAAGAAAAGTTCATATTTTATCTCAGAAAAAATGTTATAGACTTCGGCGGGAATCAAAAACCTTAATATACGTGAACAAAATCGCTAGCATCAGCTTGTAAGTTATACTATATTACTACGGAATATTATAAATGCGAAAGTGTATGTCTGTTTGCTACGCTTTAGTGGCCCATCTTTTCAACCGATTTTGATGAAATTTGGTATGGAGATACTCGTAGGTTGTATCCCAGGGACGTGCATAGGCATAGTCTTTTATCACGTATCACGGAAAATTAAGGAGTTCCCTCGAGAATAAAAAAAAAATTAATCAATGTGGACGAAGTGGCGGGCATCATCTAGTATTTTTATAATTACGTATTCCGTACACAATAATAGAAACTGAACAGGGAAATGCTTTTGCTAACCTTACAACTATATAGCAAAAACGTTGGCAAGTTCCGATGCTATCAAGCGCACACGTAACTATGTTTCACGATTAATTAAAAAATATAATAAATATAATTAGCTGTCAACGTATCGGAATCCTGCCATGGATCCAATCATTTCTTAATAATAACCACTAGGTATCTAAATGCATTTTATATTAATAGGCTTAAGTAAATGCCTGGTTTTATGCCTATATGCAAGTTTTATTTTGCAGTCACAAATGTGTGCTATGATCCTAATTTATATCGTACTAAAGGATAAAATGGAATGAGCTAAGCTGCAAAGAAACTGTGTCAATTCTGTTAGGTTTTAAAGATAGAGCATGCAGGTGTCACTAGCCCTTAGGATGCTATCAAATTAATTGATAGTTAATTATTCTCATCGAGTAATTTTCCGACTAATTGATAATTTTAAAGCTTAATTAACACGCGCGAAGCCTTAGCCTTATGTACCTACGATACGTTCTATTTATTTCCTATTTGATATTTGTGACAGACTTTTGCTAATAGTTTCGGCACTATTACTTATTCTGTGGTTTCGGATAAATAAGACCACCGATTTAAATCACATGGCTAAATAAAAAGAGAATTTCCATCACTTAAAAAAATATTTTAACAGAAAATGCTTAGGGCGGTTTTCGGTGGGCGGGCAAGTCCTCACAGAAAATTACGATTCCATACGAACTAGGTACGATGGGTTTTTTTTAATCATCATCAACCAGCAAATAGATAGAAAAGTTTTACAACTCCTGGGGAGTTGTAAAACTTTATTTCAATATTTTTTTTTCCATTAATATGAGTATATAGTTTATACAGCCTATACTCACTAATATTACAATCTAGCCCTAATTTTTTTTATCCACTACAAGCTAGCCCTTGACTGCGATCTCACCTGATGGTAAGTGATGATGCAGTCTAAGATGGTAGCGGGCTAACCCGTTAGGGACATGGCAGTTATATTAAACCCATGCCCCTTCGGTTTCTACACGGCATCGTACGGGAACGCTAAATCGCTTGGCGGCACGTCTTTGCCGGTAGGGTGATAAAGCTAGCCACGGCCGAAGCTTCCCCACCAGACCGGACCAGGGAAAATTCAGAAATTAATTTAGACTAATGAGTAGGTAATTATACTTTAACCTAAAGTTGTAAATTATCTTATATCTACGCATCTTAGTAAAGACACTATGTTCTTGTGTTCTTTATAATTGCAATAAGAAAAAGAAAAGAGGTTGATAAATTTGGAATTCACGGACTCTCTTGCCAAAGGAGCGCTGGTAGGCTTTTTCGGCATGGCTCTCTCAATGATACGATCAAAAGGGCTCTTGCCACCATAGATATTCCTGCGCTCATTGAGCCGGCAGGGATTAGTCGGGATGATGGCAAGAGACCTGATGGATTGACGCTGGTTCCCTGGGAACGGGGACGGGCGCTAATGTGGGACGCAACATGCGTAGACACATTGGCCCCGTGTCATATCAGGGAGACAGCATCAAGGCCGGGAGCCGCAGCAGAAAAAGCTGAAACCGGCAAGCGGCGGAAGTATGCCTCTCTCATAGAGAGTTACATATTTGTTCCGTTTGCCGTGGAGACCCTGGGGCCATGGAGTCTTAGTGCCAAAAATTTTTTACGAGATATTTCACCGCGGTTAATTGCTTCATCTGGTGACAGAAGGGCTGGCTCATTTTTTGCGCAAAGGATCAGCCTGGCTGTCCAGCGCGGAAATGCAGCCAGCATTCTTGCCACCATTCCACGCGGGCATGATTTATATTGTGATTAGGTTAGGCTAGCTAGCATTAAGTTCTATTGTATTATTTTCAATATTGCAATAAATGCAGAACATAATCATATATACAAACAAGAAGACAATGATTTAAGGGTGTAAAGGCTGCCTTAAAATAGTCTTCCTTCAGAAGGTCAATTCGTTCTTCCAAACTAGTCACCACTAACGATTTCTGTATGTTTAGCCAGCAAACTAATATGCGCTTACGCATCGAAATGTCATTGCATTAGCCGCTTTCCAACAATAACAAGTTTTACACTTGGCTAAAGATAGGCAAATGAAGACCAATAATGGAGAAGCCTGAGACGAATATCGTTCTCAAAATAACAACAGAAGAATCGTATTTAAGGAGTTCTTAGATTCATTCTGTGTTTAGAGACAGGTGTAAACGTGGCGCCACTCAAAAAACTACAGTAGTATTATTTAGGGTTCTGTATACCAAAACCGAAAGATTTATGACCGAATTGAAATTTGAAATCTATAGTAATATTACATATATTTTAAGTTTGTGACGTTGTAGGGGTAATCTCTGGATCTACAGAACCGATTTTGAAAATTTTGGTAGCAATAGAAAGCCACATTATTTGTGAGTGTCATAGGCTATATATTAACCCGATTATGTATTTTAAAATAATGCAATTTAATGGAATAGTTTTTTTTTAACTTGGGTCAAATGGTGTACAATATTTTATTACCACTTGGAAACATTAATTTTCATTTTCATGTACATAGATTTGTGTGTATTTATAAGTTTAACTGACACATTGACCCAAAATTCTGTACCCTGTTTGTTTTTATACAGTAGATATGAATTCAACCCAATAACTACTTTTATTAATTGGGTTATCCTTTTGTTTCTTTTCAAGCCATGGAACCCTCGGGCGAGTCTAACTCACCCTCAGCCGGTTTTTTTGTAAAGCCACACGTTTTATCAACTTAGCAATGTGGTTACCAAATAAAATAGCCTTCCGAAATTAAATAAACAGCCAATTTGAAACAACACGTGGTAAATTAACAAGCAGCTTGTGCTGACAACTTGATAAGTTGATAGCTCCTCAAATTGTCTCCGACCACAGCCTTGCGTGCTCACGCTTATGCGGTTTTTAGTCTTACTTTCATCCGGTTTTTTTCTATTAAAGCACTTGGCCAATAATCAAGTATTTTTACAATAGGACAGCTTAACCCGTTGTCTTAGGTGAGCGACGAAAGCGACGCAATATGACTCCGTAATAAAATTACAAAATTCAGTATGTGACAACGCATTACAGATGAAGGGTCAGCTACTGCTTGATCGACGCGTCACGTCGTATCGAGCCGCGTTGTTGCGTTTGTCCCTGACGTAGGACATGACCTTAGGTGGGGGTGCCTAAGAGATGCCTACTCACTCTTAATTCTAAGATAGGTGCCTACATCCATACTATATAATATTGTGTCTGTCTGTCCATCGGTCTGTCTGCTATGCTTTAACGGATCATCTTTTCAACCGATTTCGATGAAATTTGGTATAGAGATAGGTTATTATCCCGGAAAATTAAGGAGTTCACGCTAATACAAAAAAAAATTAACGCGGACGAAGTTCATCATCTAGTTCAAATGAAGGGAAACATTGCGAGGAATGTATGTGCGATGAAGGTAATTTTGTCAAAAGCGTGTAAAATGTGCGAATCTGCACTTCACCAGCGTGCTGGACTATGACTTGGCTTATGTTGAGAGAGACTGACTCGTACTCATGTACTTAGTAAGAAGGCGATGGATTGAAATGATGTACCTAGGTAAGTTGATCTTTGAATGTAGGGAGTTCGAGGAAGTAAGAAACGAAGCACGTGGAAATGGAAACCCCCTGACGAAAAACAATTTGATGCCACAGATGCTAAGCAGCGTAGAGGCTTGGGACAAGGGTGCTAAAATGTTGCAGACTATTATGCCGAAGAGAGTGAAAGACGAATGGGCCAGGCAGAAAGCAAATGAGGCCTGAGCAAATAGACAGCCCTTTCCCGAAGTTATGCACATTGCAGTACCGGGAAGAGCGCGCAGAGAAGGCAGGAGGTTTTAGTCCGTAGGTCGCCGGGAGCATCCCAGTGAAGTCGGGCATGTCAGTAGTGATATCCATGAGGATTTCCTCCCACCAAGGAAAAAAAAAAGTTAGGCAGTACCATACTATTACTATTTACTACTACCTATTCTGTGGTAGTACGTTGCGAATACACCGCGAGGGTGATTGTATCCAACCCTATTTATTAAAATACACGTTTTTAATGCACGTAATTCATTCGTTAACATTTCTCAACGGTCGTAAATAAAATTCTGCAAGAGTAACTATGTATTTTGATAAGCGCAAATTCAAATTTATGCCCTCAGTGTGCATTTTAAGCGTGTAAAGGCCGGTTTCAAACAAAAACGTGGCGTATGCGGTAATCTCACGTGATCTTTATGCCTTGTTCAATTTTTTTTTAAGAATCTGGTGATGGTAATTATATCAAGCTACACTGTGGTTACTTACACTTGGTGCTTGTGGCTGCGCTTGAAAAGTGAATTTAATCATACTAATATTATAAATGCGAAAGTGTGTTTGTTTGTTGGTTAGTCGTTCAATCACGCCGCAACTGAGCAACGGATTGACGTGATTTGGTATGGGTATAGTTGAGGACCAGGAGAGTGACATAGGCTAATTTTATCCCGGAAAATTGAGTAGTTCCCGCGGGAATCAAAAAACTTAAACCACGCGGACGAAGTTGAGGGCATCAGCTAGTGAACAATAACTAGGAAGGCTGATTCTTGTAATAGTATTAACTTTATCAAAACAAAAAACTCTAAAACTAAGGCCGTCTTGCACAAGCTCCTGCTACAACATACCTATTTATTAGTAAAATTTTTCATACTGTCAATAGTACCTAATAGTAATGTCACCGTAAGATTGTAAAAACCGTTAGATTATAATTTAACTAGCGATATTGTAAACTACCGAAAGATTACAATTTATTTTTCGTTAGATTGTAATCTGTTAGTTATATTAACCCGATAAAACCTAAGTGGCACTATACCTGGATATTTATGTCGAACCCTAACCTTACCTACAAGAAAGAGACAAGAAAACGTAAAAAAAATTCTACATCAATGCGTAAATATAATGAATATTTCAAAACTTGTCACTCATGACGTTGAACGGTTCACAATATTTCGACAGTTTTCAATATCGCTAGTTAGATTACAATCTAACGGTTTTTACAATTTTACTGTGATAGTAATAACATGAGAAATGAGCATTATGAAGTGAGCTACAGAGTGTGTCACGTACAGCGGACGCCTGCGTCCAAGTGCGGAAAATAATCCCCAGGATACGAAGAGAAAGAGAGAGAAGTGAATACTCATAATTGACCGAGCGAAGCGAAGGTCTCTGAGTCTACTTGGGTGAATTGGCACTTGTCCGTCCGTCCGTCCGTCCGTCCGTCTGTCAGAGCATTATAACTTCTGAATTACTGAACGCAATTACTTCAGCTTTAAATATAATATGTAAACCAATGGCCTCCCGCCGAATATGGCTTAAAAAATAATAAAAATCTTTATTTCAGGGGGGCTCTCATAGAAGCGAATGCGAAGTAAAATATTTTTTATAAAGTTACATAGGGTTGCGGTATATCATTTTAAAGATAATTAGGAATAGAGTCCAAAATTATTATTTTTTTAATTTTTCCCCCAAAATTGACGAAATGGGGGGCTATCAAAGTGGTGATTTTCTAACGTCCAAAGATGACCTCAGAACTCTAAATTTTCTGAAAGGATGAGCCTGAAACTTGATCAATTATTTCAATTATATCCTGTACTTGAACAACAAATACTAAAATTAGATAAATATTGTAAGGAAACGGAATTATTTAATTTTTAATGAGCTTCAGTATTTTTAACAGAACTTCACATTTATGTCAATAGATGGCGCCGCGAGGTCTTAGTTCGGGGCGAACCACTAGTAAAAAAAACTGCTTCTGTTTAAGACAGGTGAGTTCTAGTCCAAGAGATGACCAGCCTGGGAAATTAAGGAATGAAAAAATTGCTTCTTAATCATCTTCATAAATTCAACGACAGCGATTACGAATTGTTTTCGAACCTCCGATTGGTTAACACTTTTCTGCAATTATTCAAAGTGCATTGTTGTTAGGAAGAGTACCATAAACTCCGCCAATCATAGCAATAAATATTGTAACAATGATTGATGCAGATTTCACATAATAGGGGCTGTAATCACACTGACGCTGGCTAAAATGCACAGCTGCAGAAAAAAAATAAGCCAATCACAACAATCGCGTTAGTTGCAATGCGACATTCATAACTGTCATGCTAAGAACCTGGTAGTTCTTGCAATTCACGAGTACGCGTGGCTCATGGATGTGTTAAAGTCCTGTCTGTATACATTTGTATACGTGTACCTAATTGTGTGCGTGGTGATTGCGCGTACGACTGACCGCTCCGAGAGGCACGTACACTTACGTTATGTGCACAACTACAGGTAAAGCTCACGCGCGCTCGTGAATTGCATGAACCACACTCGCGTAACCGCATCATTGAAAATCTTACAGCCGTCTCTCAGATCGCCAGTAGTAGTTTTAATGCACACCATTCATTATCAACAGATCCCGATCACTGTGTTCTGATGACGAAACGCGCGACAAATATGATGCATTGGGACGATGGGCGATATCATGCCTCTGTATGGAAAAGTAAATGGTATGTTGCCCTTCACAGACGTCACAAGCGAATGTAAACTTTACTATGCATGTAATAAGGATGTTTTGTACAGTGATTTGGTGAATCTGTAAGTAAAATAAAGTTGGTCGTTGTTATCGCAATTATTAGTGCAGGAGAATCAATGAGGTCTCATTTGGTGGATTACCTGTCTACTCTCGTGAAATGAGTGATCGGACACTCATTGAGATATATCTCGTGGAAATTCTACTTAAATAATGGAAATGGGGTGCTATTGTGATTATTGAAACCAATCTGTATAATACGAAACCTGCCTGGTTACTCGTTGAACTACTGATTTATCGGTTGAATGATTAGGGCTTGGAACTATTGCCAATCTCTAATTGCCAAATGAACCGCTTAGGTAGGTAGATATCTAATGACTGAGCAGAGATTGGAGATTAATTGTTTAATTATTTTAACTTCTGAAAAGGCTTGCTAAGTACCTACCAATAGCATGTCGGTAGACAAGCATTTATAGGTTTAACCTAATATGAAACTAACTAAAGTCTTAAAAGCTCTTTTAATTCACTAAATTGAAGCTTAGATATCCACAATCACATGTATGGAAAGCAATGATGTGGGATGGGATGACTAGACGATACCAATTTACTTTTGTTTCTGATACCTATCCGTTTTCTTAAAAAGTTTCATGATCATCCTATTTTATTAAGTCCACTAGTCGCAGCTCTACTCAAAATTTTTTTGACGTGAAAACTTCTTTAGACGCGTTGAGCAGTGTTTGGTAATTTATAAATATTAAAGTGTAAAACTTCTTTAGGCGCGTTGAGTAGTACTTTTTGGTAGGGGGTAAAAATTTAGATTCGCGTGATCGTGATCGACATGCTCGCGAACATGTACATATACATCATTCGAAATTAAACTTTAATGCCTTACTGTTAAGATTTATATTTTAATAATTTTAATTAAAATAAAAAAAATAGTTTTCACTTCTATCGGCAGTCCCTATGACTGCCAATTTTTTTTTTTACTTAAAAAATATTTTTAAACCCACATTCTGCCTCATGAAGAATAGTCCTGGGGCTATACAGTGCCAACGCTTAAAGCAATACTTATGCAATATTATTCAAAATGAAAGTTTTAACATAGTAGGTACAAACAGAAGTCATGAACCTTGACGTTCCTAAAATAAGGATTATAATAACAACAATAATGAAACAATATGGCTTTAAGCGTTGGCAGTTTGACTGGCCCTGTATATCTATGATACACGTCATCATACGAAAGTATGCTTGTTAAGATTTGTTTATTGCTTAGCACGAACTATAACCCCAGAGGAGACAGAAGTAATTTAACGTTCAAAGAAAATGAGCTCCTGGGGTAATTAGATACCATACCCAAAATGGGTCATGACTGATGAAGTATTCTAATCGGTCACTAGATGCGGTCGCGATGCGCGATAGGCCGCGTCACATGGAACGTAAACGAGCGATTGTGGCCCGCACACGGCGCAAGCGCGCTTTGCATAACAAAGGGGCGCAATTTGGAGGAAAAATAGGCACAATCTCGAATCATCTCGGGAGCTCTCGGCGGCGCTCGGGCGTTATCGGGTGCGCTCGCGCTTACTAATCAGTTCTTGTCGTGCTTTATGTTGATGCTAAATAGCTGGTACCAGTCCCTGTACAGTAATGACATTTTTAATTTGAGGAAGTCGAACTGAGAATGGAAGTCGAGATTTTATCCAAATATTTAAAAACTAGATGATGACCGCGACTTCGTCCGCGTGGATAAGGATTTTTTGATTCCCGCGGGAACTCTTTGATTTTCCGGGATAAAAAGTAGCCTATGTCCTTCCCCGGAATACAACCTATCCGTGTACTAAAATCGGTTGAGTAGTTAGTTGTGAAAGCGTAGCAGACAGACAGATAGACAGACAGACAGAAACACTTTCGCATTTATAATATTAGTATGGATAAATCAGTATAATATGTACCATCTTTGGCAGAGAAGATATTTGTTAAGTCTTGTCTGAGACCTACTTATCTACAAGAACTTTGTATTTGCACCCGTATTTTTAAATCTTGAAAAAAATCTATTGTTCAAGTCTGTTTAAGTTTTGTCATATTTGAGAAAGTTGTCATCAACATTGTCGACCATTGTCGAGTCAACATCTCCTGAAGATGCTCCGGTGTCGGAGAGAAACGTACGTTGAGAATAATTTGGAAGATTTGTGTGTGTTACATACTGTACCATATAGATTTACTTACTGTGGCGGATTATAGCGAATTAAAGTTCTACTTCTTTCATTATCATGGACGTCCGCAACGAAGTAACGAAGTAAGAAGTTGGAAGTAACACCTGCTTCTATCACGTCATAATATTGTAATTTCCTATTCCAATTCCAAGCATGTCCGCTACAGATTCGGAGAGAGATAGAGATCTAGGTATTTATTATTATTCTCGTCGACCCGACCGCACGACTTGCATTTCACCTAATGAATATTTTAAGAGATTTATGTCGAAGCATGAAATGCTTTACCTACCACTTGAATGTATTAAAGCTAGGCTAGATGCTATAACTGTAAAACAGGGGCCATGCTGCCAACGTTTAAAGCCATATTGTTTCATATTGTTGACTTTCGTGTTTTAGAATTATAACACTTACTAGATGATGCCCGCGACTTCATTCGCGTTTCCCGCGGGAACTCTTTAATTTTCCGGGGAAGGACATTAGCCTATATCCTTCTCCGGGATACAACCTACCCCTGTAGGTACCAAATTTCATCAAAATCGGTTGAACAGATGTGCCGTGAAAGCGTAGCAGACAGACAGACAAACTTTCGCTTATAATCCATAAATTAGATTTATTTTTAGGAACGTCGAGGTACGTGACATCAAACTGTCATTTTGAGTAATATTTTTGAGTAGTATGCCCCCAAAATTCAGTCCTTAGGTATAACCTGAGTCCAACTCTACCAAATTAAGTTTGGAAGAGTTCCTGTGCGCGTTTCTTTGTATCTATACTAATATTATATAGCTATTTATGCAACTGTATCGTAATGAGGGTCATTTTAATTCGAGTGCTGTTTTTTGATACGAGGCTTGCCGAGTATCAAAATAGGATAGTACGAGAATTAAAATGACTAATTACGTACAGTTGCATACAAGATTTTATCTACGACAAGGACGTCTTTATAATTTTTTACTTTGTAAATTAATAAAAAAGTCAAATCAATACAAATTTCACAAGTTGCAAAAGTAATCCGTTTACCGCGTAATTTTTCTAATTTTTTTTAATATTGGCAGTAAGAGTGGCAGTACCAACCATAGAGTGGGTTGGGTACATAGAGTATAGAGTAGGTGGAGATGAAATATATACATAATATGTACATATTCAATGACGGGTGCCACCATCCGCCATGATGTAGGTATGGCTCCTCTACATACTAAGAACTCTGTGGTTGGGCCAGTGCCAGAACCCAGAGCCGCTAAGCTATAGGTATCCTATTTATGAAGATAACCATATCGATACAGCTACGACTCATAACGATACAGCTCCCATACAACGAACTGTATCGTTATGAGAAGCAAACACGAAAGAGGGTTCAATTCGATATAGTTATCAAATTCGAAATTGGAACTTTTCGATGCTGGAGTAGATAAAATATTATAAGGTTTGGATGGATGGATAGGTATATGGATGTTTGTTATTCAATCATGCCAGAACGGCTGAACGAATCTGAATAAAATTTGGCACAGGGATAGATTATAGTCTGGTATAACACATAGGCTACTTTTATCCAGGAAAATTCAAGCGTTCCCGCGGAAACCAAAAAACCACAATCCACGTGGACGAAATCTCGGGCATCTTGGAATACTTAGGTTAGATTTTTACAATATTGTACTCCTTTCTGCACTTTATTTTAGTATCTAGGTAAGTAAGCAGGTAGTGCTAATAGGTTTTCCTATAGGTAGGTACCTACTTAAAGTTTAAGAGCTGTGCTTTTATCGGTGAAGCTTTTTCCGCCCCAAACGTAGCCGTAGATTAGATTAGCTACTACTAGACTAGGACGTGCTACGACATGCTATACTAGGTATATTTATATCATTATAAGTAGGTACTAGGTATCTACTAGGTAAACATAATAAGTGGTTATCTTTACATCAAATTATAAAAAAGTGTGAAATGACTGAAAGTATCTAAGCCCTAAAGAGCTTACAATTATGCATAATGGGCTTCAGTCAGTGATATCGCGTTAAATATCTAATGTTAATTAGCAATAACTTACAGCCAACCGGCTTCCTACAGAACGGTGCGTGTTCGCTGGAACAATTGCTAGTTTTTAGTGAATTTACATGTTACATGCAACCTCCGGAACAATGCGCGGAGGAGTTGTTAATATCGCTGGGAATTAACCGGGAGCGGATTGTCGCACTCGACAATAAACAATACGAAACGTGGCCGAGCAAAAACAAACTATACCAAACAAGAAGAATAGGAAAATTGCTTGTTTAAAAAAAATCTATTTGTTCGTGTCTCGAGATGAACGCGCCTATAGTGCGTCTCGGGCGGACCAATCACGCGCAGGCAACGCCCGCCCCCGCGTCGCCGACCAATCGCAGCGCGCTCGCCGCCGCAAGAGCAGTTTCCTTTTTTAAAAGTTTCGCCCTCGACTTCCATCCGATTTCCCGCCTCAACTTATGGACGCTGAAAAAAATCCGTTGATTTATTTATTGAGACACCAGTTTTTTACGAGCCCTTAAATTATGATGTCGCCTGAAGTGGACTGAACTTCGCGCTGAACAACTTTTTTTTGGACTTGAATTTTAAGCACGGACCAGTATCCGATTATGAATTTATTATAAGTGTATAATATCTATAAAGTGACGGATAGGAATGAAATTTCGCTTGAAATTGTATGCTTATATCACAAAATACACTATTTATGTACAATACACAGTATCACTCAAAGGAACATTTACATTCCTATTGTAAAAAATAAGAATATCAGCATTCAAACTTTTTAAAATAAGCTTACCAGAGCCGGGATTAGAACGAACTAATAATATAATAACTTAATAAAATAATTCATTATTTTATTAAGTTAAGTTATGTACCATTTAGTTTTTTCCACCCTATATATTGTTTATTGCTTAGACCTCTTTCAAGTGAGCTTGAGGCGCGTTCATTTATAGATTAGACGACTTCATTTTTAGTTCATTTTTAGATCATCTTTTCATTTCATAATTTTTAGTTCATTTTAGAACAACGTGTCCTATAATATCAGGCAGCAAAATTTCATAGCCGGTACGAATACTTTTATACTCACGCGTAAGGAATTAATCACATTATGTATCCAGCTCGATTCAGCTTTTGCCAATACCACTGTCGTTTTCTATGAAGATGTCCGTTCAGCAGCAAATGTCATTTTTGTATGGACAAACCTAAATTGACCAATTACCTTTTGGTCAAACGTGAGCCTAAATATAACAAAAAGTACTTAATACTTGTAGGCCACTGTCAAGTAGGTATCTTGCTGGCCCTTCTCGCTAGGAATGGAATTTCAAACCAGTGCAGAGGTAGATACTAACATCACTTGACTATTCAAAAGCACAAGTAAAAGTTTATTTCAATATAATATGAATATCAAGTAGACATTTTAGTTAGTCCCTTAATGCTTGCGAAGACTCACCGGCCCCTTGCGAGTCGAGGCTTTCCCACTGGGCACTCTGGGCAAGTGCCCAGGGCCCCGCGATCGATGGGGGCCCCATAGTTACTGTCAAATCACCAACCGATAGATAACCGATATTCAGTAATCAGATAACTATACAGATATACACTTTATTACGTTCAAAATAAGCCACAATAGTAAGTTAATCAGATTTTAAATTGATCTTGAAGTTTTTTTTAAATAACAACATTTACATAAATTTAGAATATTGCTTATATTTTTATGCATGTTTAACAAATAGACAGAGGACTATTTTGTTAAAACAGGCCTATGTATTTTCAAAGGGCCAAATTATCCTAATGTGCCCAGGGCCTCCAATAGGTTAAAGACGGCCCTGCACACGTCCATAGCTTAGGTAGCTACGTAGCCATGTGGTGGAAAGGCACCCTAACAGAACGTGGTGGTATCGAGCGATGAAGGATGTGCGATCAATGCGATTTGGCACTTTCTTCGCCACGTTCCCACGTCGGGAAGTCATCGGCAGTCGAGGCACACGTCCACGCCTGACGCCTTCCACCGCCCGGTCAATGATTCGCGGCCTTCAACTGCTCTGTGCGTGCAATTGACATGCTCGCATGTTCGTTAAATATATGCCATTAATTAACAGCCTTATAATACTTACACAGAAAACATTACATCTAGAAAAACACTATCAAGTTTCACAACACGACAGTAGGGGTTGTCAAAATGAACTTATTTCTTACAAATTATTGAATAGAGGGCCTTCTAAGAGACACAAGCCTGCGTCCTCTGTTGGTTTTAAGTTTGGTAACTATTTTTTTAAACTACTTACGTACCTATCGATTTAAGGAAAAAAAAGTGTGTAGAATGTAGTCACAATTTATCATGTATATTTCCATACAACTCCCATATCTTACTCCCATAGCTGTTTTCCTTTTGAAAAAGGATAGCGCTAGGTTTTGGTCTGTCAATGTAGTTTTGGTTAGTACCTACTTAATTTGGAGATTGTGCACAACAGAATTGGCCACACTGCATTATGTACACAGTGGGGCTAATTCTGTAGTACACAATATGTGAACTAAACTAAACCTTTCATACTACTCCCTGCGGAAAGGGAAAATTGAATATCTATATTAACCACTAGTACTTAGTACCTACTTAAGAAGTTACTTTAACATAACCTACATAAGCAGACAATTTAACGAAATTATTTGTATGTATTTGTAGTGTTGCAACACACTGAACACTAAACTGATTTAGTTAAATTTTGAAGTTTGATGTCTCCATAATCATAAGTTTATTCCGGGGTCAACATTAAGTATGAGATCTATAGAGCAAACTTTGACTCTGCTGAATTGAGACTTGGTTAAAGCGAGACAGATTTATGTTACTCACATAATTCCATCTCGTTTTAACACGAAGTCAAGTCTGAGTCAAGTCAAAGTACGCTCCATAGATCTCAGCATAAGAGGACAGGTATTATGGAATATTTAACTTAAATACATATTTTAGCGGCCTTGTGCAAGTGGCCCTTAAAATTAGTTAGTATAATTAGTTCTAAAAGTCGTTATGAGCTAAATTTTTACACCACAAAGTCGAGAGCAAAAGTTATTTAATCAACAAAATAGAAATGAAATGAAAGTGTGTAGATGCTAAATGACGACATTGGCATTCCATGCCCAAGGATTCACTAATCATTCATCGCTTCACCCAAGACACCTGTAGGATGTGCATAGATAAATATTCGCAGGGAAAACGATTTCCCACATACCTCCACGTCTCAATGAATTATTTACAAATAGAAATACATTAGAACACGTGTAAAGGGCTAGGTGAAGGCTGTAAGGGCCTCTTCTCGCCTACCGTCCTACCCATCATCATCCATACTAATATTATAAATGTGAAAGTGTGTCTGTCTGTCTGTCTGTCTGCTACGCTTTCCCGGCCCATCTTTTCAATTTTGATGAAATTTGGTACAGAGGTATGTAACATCCTGGGAAAGGACATAGGCTACCTTTTATCCCGGAAAATTAAGAATTTCCCGCAGGAATCAAAAAATCCTAATTCACGCGGACGAAGTCACGGGCATCATCTAAGTAGTACTTAATATTATAAATGCGAAAGTGTTTGTTTGTTGGTTTGTTCGTCAATCACGCCGCAACGGAGGAACGGATCTACGTGATTTTTGACTACGGGCATAGTTGAGGATCTGGAGAGTGACATATGATACTTTTTATCCCGGAAAATTAAGAAGTTTCCACAGTAATAAAAAAACTTTTTTTTTAGTATTTTTATATAGGGCATGTCCTCTCTCGTTCTTGTTAGTCACAGTATTCTTATTGGGTAAATATAGGCATTTCTCCATGCTCAATACTTCTAACATTGTCTTTCTTTCTAACATACGAGTAGTTTTTCTTTCCCACCTTTTTCTTTCCTAGAAAAATGTTTCGTCCACATAATATTATAATATATACCCCCTTTATTATTTTCCCAATGTTATTTAAGTTTCCTTACAACTTTTTAATATTTTTATACAATATAGTTGCAAACTAAACAAAAAATGCCACTCAAATGTCTTACGAGGATTCCACACCAGGACAATGCCGTATCTTTAGCAACTAATATATCATAACCTGACACGGCTAGAAAGTTTAATTAAGTAAGAACCGCCCATCACACAACCCAATTTAGAAATCAATCAACAAAAACCCTATTCAACAGCAAATCGGTGTTTGCCTAAAACACATATCGTTTGCCTAATTAGATTGGGCGTTAAATCGCCAAACAACCATTAATAAGCTGTGCATTTAAAAATAATGTGGCATAAAAAACTCGTCAAAGATATTGTCATGAGATACGGGCAGACTGTTCGCAGGCATCGTTCGAAAAAACTTGAAAAAAAAACAACTCTCGAGGCGATCCGTGACTCCTATTTTTTTGTTTTATTATTTTTAATTCATATTATCGTACGGCTATTCCCCTTTAATTTTGTTTTTAAGTATGGCCCTCGTATGCTGGCAGCTACGTTTATGGATATTTGGAATTCCGTGGCGTATCGTCCACGGGGCTTTAGTTTATGTAAATGCGTTGCCCCGTGCAGGTGTACCATAATGATTGTGACAGATGTAATGCTTAGAAGTTGCAAGTTCACAACTCACTGTTGTATGATATCTGTTACCATTGGCAATCGTCAAAATATACCTATCATGTTTTGATTTTAGCACACCATATACCTAATTCGCGGTCATTAATGATAAATGATAAATGATTTATTGACCGAGCGAAGCGAAGATCTCTGAGTCTACTTGGGTGAATTGGCACTTGTCCGTCCGTCCGTCCGTCCGTCCGTCCGTCCGTCCGTCCGTCCGTCCGTCTGTCAGAGCATTATAACTTCTGAATTACTGAACGTAATTACTTCAGCTTTGAATATAATATGTAAACCAATGGCCTCCCGCCGAATATGGCTTAAAAAATAATAAAAATCTTTATTTCAGGGGGGCTCTCATAGAAGCGAATGCGAAATAAAATATTTTTTATAAAGTTACATAGGGTTGCGGTATATCATTTTATAGACAATTAAAAATAGAGTCCAAAAATATATTTTTTTAAATTTTTCCCCCAAATTTGACGAAATGGGGGGCTTTCAAAGTGGAGATTTTCTAACGTCCAAAGATGACCTCAGAACTCTAAATTTTCTGAAAGGATGAGCCTGAAACTTGATTAATTATTTCAATTATATCCTGTAATTGAACAACAAATACTAAAATTCGATAAATGTTGTAAGGAAACGGAATAATTTAATTTTTAATGAGCTTCAGTATTTTTAACAGAACTTCACATTTATGTCAATAGATGGCGCCGCGAGGTCTCAGTTCGGGGCGAACCACTAGTTTATTTCACATAAGACAACTTATCGTATATGAAACGATAAGACTCTACCACCGGTTCGGAAAGTAATTCTACTGAGAAGAGCCGGCAAGACACTCAGCAGTTGCTCTTTTCTTAAAAAAATATAGAGGTTACAATATTTATACAATAGGTAGGTACAACACATACGTTACGATACGATACATTAATATAATATTTTCTATTATTGCAAGTGCCCTTAACTAACTGAGGGCTAACTAACTAGTTAGCCCTTAACTGCGAGTCTAAGATGGCAGCGAGCTAACTTGTTAGGGGTACGGACTACGGCAGTTATATTAGACCCATACCCCTATCGGTTTCTACACGGCAGCGTACCGGAATGCTAATTCGCTTGGCGATAGGTACATCTCTGCCGGTTGGGTGATAACTATCCACGGCCGATGCCTCCCAGACCAAAGAAAATTCAGAAATTATAAATTCCCAAATTGACCCTGCCAGGGATGGTACCCGAGACCTCCCACGTTAAGGCAACGTGCGCTCAACAGTCTACACTGCACCAAGGAAGTCGTCCAATTTCTTGGTTTAGGTCTTAGGGCAAAAAATTATGATCTAAATCATGTATTTTGTGTCTAAATCCAATCTCTAGTAAGACATCGAAAGTTAGAGTGAATTAAGGGTTCTTTTAGCTTAGGCCGTTTTGCCATACACATCATACATTGAAAAGAAGAGTAGAGTCTAGAGTCGAATAATCAAGGACTGAATGAACGGCATCATCGCCTTTTTTGATACATAACTAGCTTGGTGTGTAGATAGCTATAGAAACAAGCTAAGCTTTTAAAATAAAAACATCTAAATACAAACTTTTATAAAGCAATAGCAACAATCGAATAAAATCAGAGAAAATAATTTACGAAACCATATAGAAATCGATTTTCGCAAGACAAATAGATGTTTTGAAATACGAGGGAAGATTTGATTCATCGTGAAGGCACAATCCGGGGCATCTCCGGTTTTATCGACCCCGCCTACAAGCTGCAAGGGCGGCAAAGGATTTTGTAAGCTTATTGCACGTTGAGTTATGAAGTGGGAACATTATATTGAGAACTAGCTGATGCCGGCGATCTCATCCGCCTGTCTGAAGAATTTAAATTGCGTTAATCTCACCTAGAGTAAGCTTTTTAGCCTTTTCAATACCCAAGGCCTAAATTATTTGAGAACAGCCCAGACCAAACTCTTGTCTTGTCTTGTCGTTGTCTTGTGTTTGTCAAATATGTAAATTGTATAAGTGTACTAAATAAATAAAATAAAACTCTCACTTTTTTTAAATATTATAAATGCGAAAGTAAGTTTGTTTGATATGCTTTCACGGCTATCTGTTCAGCAGATTTTGGAAAAATTTGGTTCAGAGATCCCGGGAGAGGACAAAGGGTATATATATCCCAGAAAATAACAGAGTTCCCGTGGGGTTCAATTTTTTGCACTTTCCTTAATTCATGCGAAATCGCAAGTATCATCTAGTATAGGTACCTAATTAGCTTAGCGGTGGTTTCACAGTACCTAGTATCGTGACTATGGTAGTACCACAAAATACGTAATAGTACAGTAGCACGAACGATTACTTTGTGTATTGCTACAACAATAGTATAGAAAAAAATAGTACAATAGATACCTAGTCATTATTAGTACTTAAAGAACATTAAAAAGTGTGTAGATAACTGTTGTCCCGAAATTTCACCCCCTTGGATGTTAATCCGAAATATACGAAGGTTTTCACGATATACCTACCTTTAAAATATACCTAGAGTCCCTAGACGTCTTATCTGCGTTGTTGCCCTCGTATCAATAACATGTACAACATTAAATACCAAACGTGGTACCATATTTCAACACAAACCATTTAAATATTATGAAGCAAATCCTTATAGAGTTACAATTTAGCATTTAATAAGGGTACACACAGAACGCTCGGCCGTCGGCTTAAGATGAATTCCACGATACCACGACTTCTCGATCGCGACTCGCTGAGTATGAAATTATTGGGAAACTCACTTCGTGCTCGATGCATCTGCCTGCACTAATGTTGCCTGCAAACGATCCGAGAAAGGTAGGTTTTGAGAGATAAATCTGGGAGATAGCGAAAAAGACTTGAGCTCGACGCATACACCAGTATGCCCACACCACAGTTCAGTAACAATTTGTGAACTTTCACAGTTTTGCCATCTCGATTACATTACATTTCTCAACGCTAATGAAGTAATGAGAAGCTAAGTATTTTGGTGGTTATGAAAGCTTCTGAATTAAATTTTCCGTTATTTTTCTCCGTGTGTTGGCACTTGTCTTATATAGGATAAGAATGTTCTAAACAAAAATAAATTAGCAGAAAAGGCAGCACAGACTTACAAACGTTCCTACTTTACATTTAAGAAAACCAGAGATAATATGGTACCTACCTAAGTATGTACTTCTAGATTCATACACGACGAATCTACTTACCTATATGTTCTTATCATTTACTAGGTAGGTAGGCTGTTTCAAAAAGAAGATGTTTTATTGACAAACCTCTGTAACAGGCTTGAAAGTAAAATTTTAATAGCAAGCACACTGTTTTTCTTCTCGTAGTCGCATCAAAACAAATCCTTCGGGGTTGATAACCCACAAGTGACTTAACATACACTCCGTCCATAAATTAATAACACTTTTAAAAGTTTCCTCTCTATGTGAGTGCCCGGGCCTGAGGCCGGGGCGGGCCAGCCACCTGTACGATTTGAATATAACTTCCAAATCGATATTTTATGTGATCGCCCCTGTAATTAACTCGGAATTAATCATCAATTCTCGGGGATCGAATGTTCACGCCTAGGCGTTATGATCGACACTGGCACCTTTTATGTTTTGTTCACTTTATGTTTCTTATTTCTTTTATTTATTATTGAGATTAAGATCAACAAACGTTAGCCTGGGTAAGTTCACACTAGTACTCACAACTGATTAGTTCAGCCATTGGTTGCTTAATAATTAGTGTCAATAATAATAGTAAGTAGATAGATAATAACCTACTTTCTAGAACACAAAGACAAGATAAGGAAATCTGCAACGTGAATCTATATATATAAAAGCGAAAGGTCACTGACTGACTGACTGACTGATCATCACGATATCTCAGGAACTATAAAACATACAGACTTGAAATTTGGAAGGTAGGTTCCTTCTATGGTGTAAACGTCAGCTAAGAAACGGTTTTGGGAAAATTCACCCCTAAGGGGTTGAAATGGGGGTTGGAAGTTTGTATGAAAGTCCTTTGTTTTTGAAGTTAGACACATGAAAATTAGCATTTAAGTTATAAGTTTAAAATAATAAAAATCTGTATAATTTTTTTTCCGAAAATCTACCCCAAAGAGGGTTAAATGGGGGTTGGAAGTTTGCATGATGGTTCTAAGTTTTTGAAGTTACAGACTAGAAAATCGGGATTTAGGTTATCAGTTTTAAATTATAATAACCTGTATAAGTACTTTTTCGATAATCTACCCCAAAGAGGGTGAAATGGGGGTTGGAAGTTTGTATGAAAGTTCTATGTTTTTGAAGTTAGATACTTGAAAATCGTGATTTAGGTTAGCTATATAAAGACTTTTGCAGCGGGAAAATTTCATAATCTCATAGGAAATCAGGAATTGTACGTGGACAAAGTCGCGGGCGACCGCTAGTTCCTGTATATAGTAAAGCCTTGAATACTACATAATATTATGGAGTGCAATGAAGGAAATTCCGGACATAAAATTCATTAAAAACGCGTTTACTTCGATAAACCATTTAATTAAATAAGTACGGAAAAATACAGTAAGTGTGAAACATAGATAAATAAAAAATGCTTATCATATATATCATCAACCGGATTACACGATTCTAAAACCCATGTAGATCTTGTGTCGCTTACGATACACCTTGTTTTGTTTTGACTCTGCCACTGTTTCAGAAAGATTGTTTTACTGAGAACAGCCGGCAATAAATTTATCAAAGTTGGGTATATCTAGTGAGAAAAGAGCAACTGCTGAGTTTCTTGCCGGCTCTTCTCAGTAGAATCAGTTTTCGGAAAGAACCGGTGGTAGAGTATTGACGTATGATAAGTGTCACAAGTTGTCCTACATGAAATAAATAAATCACTTATCATTTTTATCATTTAAAAAATAATTTTACGTCCCATCCTACGAGTATGTTACATGTTTTACGACCTCCGTAACGCAGTGTTGAGCGCTGTTGTCTTAACGTGCGGAGGTCCCGGATTCGATCCATGGCAGGGTCAATTTTGGAATTTATAATTTCTGAATTTTCCCTGGTCTGGTCAAATTTTTACTGACCGCTCAAAGACGCTTTCTACGTACCTACAAAAAACTTTAAAGCTCTTACGAATGCACTCGTGCTCATAAATAAATAAATAAGGCCGAATTTAATAACAAGCCTGCACCTAAGTAATGGCTGCCAGGAGGCAACGTTACATATATTATGAGCCTCATCGATTTTATAATTTTACGTACATTTTTTAGCGTTATATTAAAAGTCTTAAACACTATAATTTGGTGGTTCGAGGTTGTCGACTTTGTTTTAGAGGTATCCCGAATGACTTGATAAAAAGGAGCGCCCGCGCATCAATACCGCATTTTCTTCTTATAATCTTGTTTAAATACTAGCCGGTGTTTTCGGTAAGTATCGTCTGGAGCATCGATATAAAAAGTATCCATATTGAAGTGAAAACTTCTTTATGTGCGTTGATCACTTTTTGGTAGGGGGTAAAAATGTGGATTAAGTACGCGTGATCGACACCGTTCTTCTTAAGACAAAAGGTCTTAATTGCCTTATTTTTATGGTTTATGTATGATTTTTTTTTTAATTTTTGTTAAATTAGAAAAAAAAATATTTTAATATTCGTTTTCACTTCTATCGGCCCTATATCCCTATATGACTGCCAATTTTTTTCGGTACTTATATATTGTGACTGTCTATCCATCTGTCTGACTACTATGGTTTACGTGCCCAACTGTTCAACCGATTTTGACGAAACATAAGCATTATGTTAGTTATATTAGTTTTTATCCCGGAAAATCAAGGACTTCCAAAATGATTTTCAAAATCTACACCAGATTCGTTGGCTTCTTTTGTTTCTTAAATTTTCAAATACATACTTACGTGCAAGTATACGCGTTCGGGTAATAGATGTGTAACTTATCTACCTACCTACGAGTATTTCTTGAATATTTTTCTTTTCGGGAAAAATATTCTCCTGAACTATGATTTAATTATTTAAATAAATATCTACTACTTCTAACTAAGGATCGATTGTTTGTCTTCCTTCTTTCTTCTTCTTCCTACCTTTCTCTGTATTGTTTACTTAAAAAATACATCATACATAGTAGAATATATATAGGTATATTACTTTTTACCCAGCGATATCTGTTTCAATTTATCTTTTTTGTTGATGACCATAAAAAATGTAAAGATGCAAAATACTAAAAAAAAAAATACTAAAAATACTTTATGCATCTCAGCTCATATTTTAAGGCTATCGGGGATATTCATAGCATTCCTTAAATTTCATTTCAAATATTACCTTTTAAGGGTCCTTACTTAAATCACAGATTTATCACAGTAAGTAGTACTTCTTCTTCTTTTCTTGGTTTTTGGCTTTCAGTAGTGCCAAAACAGCACAGTGGTAGTACTTCTTATACCTATGCATGAACTCACTCACTCGCTTTGCACCAATAGCATTCTTAAGGTATTATGCTTATTGCATACGAGGTTTAGCTACATTGCAACTTTGTTATAATAAATTAATGTAAGCAATGAACCGGTTCCATACATCATTGTAATTGATCACGTGACACGACTCCGCCAGTGCCAGGTTAATTTCATATTTATTATGATTCTGACACTAAAAACCCTGAGAATTCATACAATCATGCGTGCCCATACACACTCGCGAGCTATAAGTGGCGAAATCGACGCTGCTGGTGTCGAAATTTACACCTAAAAAGTGTAATAGCATTCCGATAAAGCAAATTGGATTTATTCATTTTTTTGTGCGGTCCTTTGTTACAGATTTTGGTCAGTGACTTCCGTTCGCGAACTGAGTTGACAGTTTTTTACGGGTGAGCGAATTTGAGAATCTTAATGAGAGCAGAGAAAATATCAATTATGATTTATGAAATTACAATGAAGACTGTGTCAAGGACCGGAACAGAAAAGGCCTCAAAATCAGAGGAATTCCCTTGGGACTATTTCAAAAGTAAGTAAAGTTTTGCCGTGAACACACGTCATGAGTTTTTACTTTCAAAGAGCTAATGTGTATATGCGCTATATTGTAAGAATTAATAGGAAAATTAAAGCTATTCCGTAAATGTCATTATTAAATTGATCTTTCATCCCACCATCTCGGAAAGAGTATTTTTACTCTTCGATATCTGAATGCAAAAGCCGTTATTATCCTCTTGATGATAAAGTAAATTGAAGTTAGAACATCGTGTGCACGTTAGTAAATATCACTCGTCTATGAAGTTTGTGAATTCAAAACATCATTAAAACCTATTTACTTCTACCTCTATGGTGCCGATTTTCCATACAACCGTTTTTAATTCGTTAAAAACTCACACTCGTAACCTTCTTGGTGTACTTTTTTAATTTGCTTTGCGCGCACCATTTTCTTTCACATCATATTATCTTGTGATTTTTTTTGCATTTAGTCATTTCCCCGCTGAGGTGGGATGAAAAGTTACGTTTTGCACTCGAGTGAAAAGATTTTTCACCTCGTGCTCTTTTGATTCCCTCGCTGACGCTCAGGATTCTAATTTTAGCTCGGTCATCAAAATTGAGCACGCAGTTAAAAAACAACTTTTCACTCTTGTATAATAAATAACTACTAAGCAATACCCATTCATTTTTAGCCGGACTACATAAAACTGGCACTTACTTACTTTAGTCCAAACAATAAAAATGTCAAAATTTAGCACTGCTTCAATTTCTTCATAATATAACAGATGAAAATGGCAAAGTTGAAGTGAAGATCATCAAGCTAAAACAACATTGAATTGAAGTCTACCATTATCATTTTTGTTTGGAAACGCAGTAGGTAGGTACTTAGGCACGAAGTTGTAGCTAGGTACACAGAGGTCGTTGGTCTTACTCACCGTAGGTATACGTAGGTACGTGCCGTATAGGATCGTAGGTACGTCTCATTGTAAAGTTCAGTCAAAGAGTTTGAATAAATCAATCGCGTAAAAAAGATCGACTGTGCGTCGAATGGCGATCGAAAAGGGCATGCAAAAATGGTTCCCACTGGCCCTAGGATGCCATCACGCTCGGCCGTGCGGTGCTGAGGTGTTCAAAGGGATTGCGCGGGTGCTTGCCGCCTCGCTGCGACGCTGAGGACTTTATAAGTTTATCCTCAGTCATGTCTTTGGAGTGTCCGAGATCTAGATCGGCGCTGGCGACCGCCGACCATCCGCGTCGGCGCGATGCTATCGTTAAGCACTGTCCGCGACAATTGCTTAGCACGGCGCCGTACAACACCGCGAATTATTCAAACACATAGTCTACCTTTTATATTCCAATCGGTGACATTCCAATTTCGAATGATTATTTCGCACGCGTAATAAATATGCCAGTGTCATTGTAGACATGAAGGGCGGGCATCTTTCATGTTTATTTTTCTGTTCTACGAGTGGATTCGGAATTTATTTGAGCAAGTTGATTCATACTTACTTTGATCAACATTTTTAGCGAGTTTTAAAATAAAAGTAATGATCATAAGCTATGAATCTTAACCCAATGGCACAGAAATAATATTCAATACCCAATGACCCTATTAAACAATTGCCTACGAGTACCTTTTCAACATGAGGCACATATATATTTTTCACCTCTCATGCTAGGCGGACTAAAGTTAGCGTTTAGCCTTTATAGATTGAAGTAGGTACTTTTTTAAAATTTGTATGCCATCGATAGTAAAAGGGTAGTCAAATTTTATAGTCTATGGTTACTATCAACAGTCCAGATCAACAGCCATAAAAACTAATGTCAACAAACTGTCACATTCACAGTCTAAGGAGATACCTTCTTTCCTAACTGTCGTTCTACGGAGGCATCTAAACAAAATTCTACATCAATGATCTAAACAAAGCAACGCTGCGAGGTGAAAGGGCCGGGACGCAATTTTTATAACTGACCGAGCGAAGCGAAGGTCTATGAGTCTACTTGAGTGAATTTGCACTTGTCTGTCCGTCCGTCCGTCCGTCCGTCCGTCCGTCTGTCAGAGCATTATAACTTCTGAATTACTGAACGTAATTACTTCAGCTTTAAATATAATATGTAAACCGATGGCCTCCAGCCGAATATGGCTTAAAAAGTTATAAAAATCCTTATTTTAGGGGGGCTCTCATAAAAGCGAATGCGAAGTAAAATTTTTTTTATAGCGTTACATAGGGTTGCGGTATATCATTTTAAAGATAATTAGGAATATAGTCCAAAAATATATTTTTTTAATTTTTCCCCTAAAATTGACGAAAAGGGAGGCTTTCAAAGTGGAGCTTTTCTAACGTCCAAAGTTGACCGCAGAACTCTAAATTTTCTGAAAGGCTGAGCCTGAAACTTGATCAATTATTTAAATTATATCCTGTACTTGAACAACAAATACTAAAATTAGATAAATATTATAAGGAAACGAAATTATTTAATTTTTATTGAGCTTCAGTATTTTAACAGAACTGTTCCGGGCGAACCACTAGTATGTACTTACATACGTCTACTATACTATGCATAGGACTGGTAAAACTGTCATGGTAGCCCGGTCTGTTATTTGCATAGACTTAGAAAAAATCCTATGTCTATGGTTATTTGTATGAGCGACGACTCACTGTATGAAATGAATAAATAGTTACGCTATGTTATTACGATCCACACAACTCTCTGCTTTTATAAGTTACATTTTTGAAATAATTTCTTTAAAAAAAATGTAAAATGAATGTTACTATTTATTTGCTAACTAGCTGATGCCCGCAATTTCGTCCGCGTGGTTTAAGTTTTTTGATTCCTGCGGGAACTCCTTAATTTTCCGGGATAAAAAGTAGCCTAGTATGTACCTCTCCAGGTCCTCAACTATACAAATGCCACGTCACGTCGTTCCGTAGCTCCGTTGCGACGTAATTGAAGGACAAACCAACAAAAATCTCAAACCGCGCAGACAAAGTCGCGGGCATTCGCTAGTTTTATAATAAATACAATCACTATATATATATCAATAGATACT
Organism: Erebia aethiops; assembly: GCA_923060345.2. NCBI lineage: Eukaryota > Metazoa > Arthropoda > Insecta > Lepidoptera > Nymphalidae > Erebia > Erebia aethiops. The sequence continues at coordinate 19,407,902 of OV281081.1, read as the reverse complement.
ATACATATATACATATTAGTATGGATTTAACTTTATAAATATTATTAAAGAGAACTCGCTGTAGATTCTAAAATTAGTTTTTCTTCTTCCGTAAAATTTCGAAATGTCTTCGTCCCCAGGAAGCTAGAACAAATCTCAGATAGCGTCAACATGATTCTCTCGATGTCCCGTTTCTAGGAAGATTTCTGGTTTAAGAGCCGTCACGTGGGATCTGATACGCCGGCGCTGGAATGCTGCTAGTCTTTGGCTTTGCGCGTGCGTCCACCTCCACGCGCATACATTCCTCAGTTCAAAAGGATCTAGGACTGTTGTACCTAATCCTGGTTGCAATAGGACTGATAAATGTGACAGAAATCAAAATCACCTTTAAAACAAATATAGAGTGCCCATAGAACATCGTAAGATTATTCTACTTAAGTTCCTATCTATACCTACTTATATATTCACTTAATATTATCAATGCGAAGGTTTGGATGGATGCATGGATATATGGATGGATGTTTGTTACTCAACTACGCCAGAACGGCTGAACGGATCTGGATGAATTTGACACAGAGATAGATTATAGTCTTGTATAACACATAGGCTACTTTTTATCTCGGAAAAATTATTTTATTTTTATACCCATATACCTGTGTAATAAACTTGATTGTCTTTTCCTTTTCCAACTCCCTTTTAACAAAGGTACCTTTTCTGAGTTTAATTTTACACGCAGAATTTCAGAAAGGAATCGTCCTCCAGAACTACTAATGAAATAAATTAAGATGGAAAATATGGCGATGAGAAAATTATAAAATTTCAAAAATTAAGCTGTTAAGTATATACCTTATCAAAAATATTCCCATGTATTTTACTTAAGGTAATAGGCATTTCATAGGCATGAATCGCGAGACAGCTTAGCAATACAAACACAACATAGCCTGTATCACGAAATCCGCTAAATCCAATTATAGATTCTGAACAGAGCAAAAACGTATTGCCTACATCAAACATCTATCAAAATATCATTATGAAAATTTTGAGCACCAAAAAGCGCCGAAGCATAGCGATTGCGCGGCGACGACCGCCGGGCGAGATGCGTGGCGAGCATTCCCGCCTTTTTATCCACCACCAGACACAAATTCTTCGAGACAACAATCTTTAGACGGGATGCGATTCTATGAAAACTATCGAAATTTTTGGCTGTCTACACCGCAAGCGCCGGAGCTTAACACCTGCTCTGTCTCACTTTACTTTGGCCAATTTTTAGCTGCATCAAGTTCATAGGCAACTGCGTTCCAAAAATTTATGAACACGATGAGAGTGAAGAGTTTTTTTAATTTGCGCCTTTTTGCATTCACCTCTAGGCAAGAATTCTTTGAGGCAACAATCTTAAGACGGGATTTTTTTTTTTAATCCACGAGAAGTTAGCCCTTGACTGCGATCTCACCTGATGGTAAGTGATGATGCAGTCTAAGATGGTAGCGGGCTAACATGTTAGGGGCATGGCAGTTAGCCAGTTATATTAAACCCATACCCCTATTCGGTTTCTACACGGCATCGTACCGGAACGCTAAATCGCTTGGCGGCACGTCTTTGCCGGTAGGGTGGTAACTAGCCGCGGCCGAAGCCTCCCACCAGGCCAGACCAGGAAAAATTCAGAAATAAATTGACCCGCCAGGGATCGAACCCGGGACCTCCGCAAGTTAAGACAACAGCGCTACACACTGCGCCACGGAGGTCGTCAAAAGGATGCGATTCTATGAAAACTATCGAAATTTTTGGCCGTCTACACCGCAAGCGCCGGAGCTTAACACCTGCTGTCTCACTTTACTTTGGCCAATGGGGGCTATCGCGCGTGAATTTGCCACTAGAGGCGCTGGTGTCGCGTGAGGTCCAATAACATTCACTTTTCACTGGTTTTGGCGGGCTTCGTGACATAAATTATAATTTCTTTAATTTACCTGTTGAAGTGTGATCTCCTTCGTGAAATTATCGCTAATATGGATTATTTAGAGATTAATGTGAACATTTTGAAGGCGGAATTAAGAAAAAGAGGCGCATAAATAAGCGCAAAAATTTCTTTTTTTGACGTTGTTGAGCTCTTTCTGCACGTTTTCTTTTAATTTCCTTTCTCTCTTCTCTCTTGACTAGGTAGGTACAACTTTTGGCTTTAATTTAGGAGATGAATAAGAAAGATAATTACTGACGATTTTCTGTACTTATTTGATTCTTTGGGTAACACATAATCCTCGGGGTTAAAATGTTTTTTACAAACACGAGAATTTTTTGTCGGGTATAGTTATTCCTGCAAATCGCCAATAGCCACTGTTTTAGAACAGTTTTATCTTTTGGAAACATGTGTTCTCCTCATTTTTCCGATTAAAACGGAACTGCACAACATGATGCAACAACTGATGATAGATAGTTAACTATTTAACTAAAGTAATACCTATTATAAAGAGGAAAGATTTGTTTGTTTGTTTGTAATGGATAAACTCAAAAACTACTAAACCGATTTTAAAAATTCTTTCACCTATAGAAAGCTACATTATCAGCAAGTAACATACTAGGCTATATTTTATTTTCAAAAAATTAGAGATCCTTACGAAAATTGCAATAATGTGAACTAAGTCGGAAAAAATCGTCTCTTCTGAGAGCTTACGCGGCGTGCGCTGCGTAAATAGTTAAAGTTACACGAAAAAAATGTATGGTGAAATTGTTCTTCTTAAAAAATTCTAAAAAATAGTCCGCGATAGCATATATCTATCTTTTAAGGTTGACTCACAATAACCATTTTTATGATTTTTAAATTTGGTCTAAACCAATGCTTTACTTGCGAAGGTGTTTTTACCGACATAGTATGAATCCTTATCAAAATAAATATATTAATCATCTCAAGTATTTAACTAAGATAAAAATTGTCCTTTACACCATTTAATTTAAATGAATAGCTTATGAGATATAATAGAAATAATGAGGACGGAGCGTACTCTTACAATGTAATATTAAAATGTAACCTGCCCACTGCCCACTGGCTATATAGGGTAGGTATATATTAGGATTATTAGTGCTACCCGTGCGAAGCCGGGGCGGATCGCTAGTAATTAATAAACTTAATGAGATTCAAGATATAAAACTTTGTTTCGGCGCCAATCTTATAAAGTCGCCTTTGACAGCTATACCTCTGGACCTTAGTCAACAGTGGCGCCAACTGGTGAGCAAAGAAACGATAGTCCCCATTGCGTTAGAAAAAACCAACATTTTTTAAATGAAAAGTTTTTTGTTTTTGCGCCTTTTTGCGTTCGGTTTTAGGCAAGAATTCTTTGAGACAACTCTTTAGTCAGAATTTGATTCAATGAAAACTGTCGAGATTTACGTCACCATCACCAAACCTAGCATCAGTGATGTGTCACTTACTTCTTATTCTTCTTCAAGTCCACTGCTGGCCCAGTATGGTCCTTGTAGGAAGTTCCACTCGTCGTGGTCTTGCGCCGCCTGAATCCAGCAGATTCCCTCTACTAAGTAATACTAAACGTAAACGTTAATTATTTTAAGTGGATTTTTTATGACAAACAATGTTTAGATACATTTGATTTAAAATTAATTAAAAAATTTAATTATATAATTTTTTTTTTTTTTTACAATTTTCATATATTTATTATAAGTATTAACAATTTCTTAAATTAAATTAACAATTTCTTGTCTTTTTAAGAAATTGTTAATACTTATAATAAATATATGAAAATTGTAAAAAAAAAAAAAAAATTTAATTAATAGATACCTAATTTATTTTGTTGGCTAAAATAAGTACAATGATTTTTGCCCCATATTTTGTATGGGCCAATAAGGAGATTAATGATAATATTACCTACCAGGAAAGCGAAGAAGAACAAGTTACACAAAATATTAGTTATAGATGTTTTACAGCTATGCATTAAAGCAGTTATTGTTATGAAATCGGTGGAGGATAATATATCCTACGCAGCGCAAGCGCGGGAACCATCAGAAGGAATAAATTGTATAAATATTTATCAGCACGCATTATGCCACCGCAGCACCGCGGCCGCAGCACCGCCCGGCGTCTAGAGGCAAAACGACAACGACACAAATACAACATTCTGGACCGACATAATTGTTTTTGCAGATGCCCCGAAATCTTATCGAACGAGCTGCACACCGCGAGTGCCAGTTCTGAGAGCGATTGATTTATTCAGCCGACCCAATGTTCTACTTTTTCGATGATTCCCTGTCAATGTTTTATAATCCCCAAAACAAAGTAAAGTAGGTGAGAGTTCCCACTACCTTATTCTTATTCCACTCCAATACATTGCGTTGATGAGTGAGGACAGTGGAGAGTGGATACTGGTCAGTACGAGTAACTAATAAAATGCATCATCGTTTTTGTTCCGGCCCATTTACTAACGTGATTGAACGAATGAATGTGCCGAAACTGGTGTCTCCCAGACTCAGACCACGGTCACACGGACAAATTGTTGAGGTATCCACAGAATCCAGAACGCCATTTGTAAACTCGAACCAATTAGACTTTATTCGGGCTTTTGAAAAAGAACAAGCTCACGAAATCAGTGTGTGAACTGAATTCGTATATCACAAGTAAATAATGTAAATCGATCTCGATAAGACGATAAGTCATTTACGGCGTAGTGTATTCGCTCATTTCAATTTAAATGTGATTAAGATTTCATTATTGAAGCGTATGTTGGCATTACGTACAGCGACAAAAAATGCACGAAGAATTTATTTCTGCAGTTATGTAGTAGGTAGTCATATAATTTATTTCAATAGTTAGATAGAAGTTGCTTTTAGAATAGGTAACCCGATCCTAAAGGATGTACACAGACTCAAATTAAGAAACTAGCTATAGAGAAAGGCGATTTATAGGGCTTGTTACTAGTCTTGTTACCTGTTATTGCTTATCACAGCTGTTGACGCCAGCAATGACTCTTGTTAAATGATTGAATTGAATGTCTTTAGTTATGAAGAGAAAATCGCGAAAATGGCAAAACAATCTTTCTTCCCTCTCGAACTGGAATTATTTCCATAACATGAACACAGATTCAATAACCACAGATTTAACAACAATTCCCCCTGTAACAATTCCCCCAACAATCCGCGAATCGAACGAACATGAGGCATTGTCAGCGGAGTCGCAATAAATCAAAGCGTTGCTCTATCCGTCCGTCGTGTCGCTTCGGTCGCAGGCGCCCTGCTGTTTAACCGCACAAATTTACGAGCACCTCCGAACATTACCCCGGCCCTGCACCGCGAGATGCTGATCAATTCCTCCGCGTTATTTCAACAAAATATCGTGATTTATACAAAACTGCACGACTGACATCGACATTCGAACTCATGATTTGCTTATCAGTTGCAGACACATCCTTAAACTCAAAATATGCTTTATTCAAGTAGGTATTTACAAGCCCCTTTGAATCGTCAAATGTCTCTCGTGGACATAGTATGTTCCCGTGATTATAATTCAGCAGGGCCTGCTTATTATTATAACGCATATGTGGCAGACTTCCAGTTTTTGCATGTTTCGATTGCCATCTGACTTCCGTAACCCGTTAATGATGCACCAGTCGAACAGGCTTAGAATAATTTCCATTTTGCTTTTACGATGATTATCGGATAATAACCGAGACTAACAGTACAGTAACTGTATGATGTGCTGTACTAGGCTCAGAGAAAAGCTTGGAGCATTTAAAAGTATGTCATAAGTAAATTTCTTTGTAACAATATTGCTTGTTAGTATATCCAGTTACTTGCTTACTACAATCTCGAAAATCTAAATACAAGATTGTTGCGAACAAAGAATAAGCTTAACATTTTGACTATGGTGTGGTACCTACTACCTACTCAGGTCATCAAAAAACGCAGTAAGTATGGTGTCGTTGGACATCCCGTGAGAAAATAGCTAGTTTTGCTATTCTTTAAAAAAAAGCGACTTGCGTGAGTAGGATTCAAATCTGTGACATCTCACTTATGACGCGGCTGTTTTCCGGCTAAGCTTCGACCTATGGAAAGCTCCATCTCTCCTCAGTTATAGGTAGGTCTACTAGAGACAGAAAGTTTAACGCTTATTTGTCACGTACGGCTCTTCTATAGGCCGGATCCCCGTGTTTCATCGTGCCAAAAAGAACTCAAAAAATAAAATGTAATGCGATATCTTCAGTTTTGTCTGATGCAGATTGAACTACGATCTGGCGATACACAAAGCCGTACAGCCGAAGCAAGAATGTGAGAATATTCACAATGAGCATCCAAAACCGAAGATTTCACGACGGCCAACACGAATAAATATTTCTTTTATTCCAATTTGTCAGCTAAGCCACTCTCAGCGGCGACTTATCTCCGTATTCCACGGTAAGCTCCCGCCAAAACAATACGGCAGTATCGTTAAAAAACGTGCTCGAATACAGCATTTATCATCGTTGATTAAATACCATTGTTTTGTATCGGACGGAGTCGGGGACTCCGCATCTCTTCGTCCTTTTGCGTCTCCCAGCATCTCGCATTATGGCGGCCCGGAGACAATAAATCTGTTAAATTGGCCCCCTCTATAATGCTTGTCTGTGCATTTATTCCTGTGCAGGACGTGTGTTCGCCTTCGTCTTGTAAATTCTTTTGTCCATGGAAATTTGCTTAACAATGTAGGACTTTGATTATTCTACTAAAATTAAATAATTTTACAGGGTTCCGTAGTAAAACTTGGAACTCTTATAATTTCGTCCAGAACGTCTTTCCGTCTGTCACTTATAGTCCGTCTGTATGTGTGACACAGCCATTTTTTCGCATTATGGCTGCCCGGAGACAATAAGTCTGTTAATCCATACTAATATTATAAATGCGAAAGTGTATGTGCTACGCTTTCACGGCTCATTCTTTCAACCGATTTTGATGAAATTTGGTGCAGGGGTAGGTTAGGGGGAAGGACATAGGCATGTTTTTAACCCGGAATATTAAAGAGTTCCCGCGGGAACCAAAAATACTAATACACGCGGACGAAGTTGCGGGAATCGTCTAGTTGTTAATGAGTCTATAATACTTGTCTGCGGGACGCGTGTTCGCTTGGACACCTTCGTCTTGTAAATTCTTTTGTCAATGGAAATAGGAGTTTTGATTGTTCTAAATCGAAGAATTTTTCAGGGTTCCGTAATAAAACTAGGAACCCTTATAATTTTGTCCAGTCCGTGTGTATGTGTACTTATCATAGCAATTTCACGCTACAATGTGTCGGGGTTTTCAAAATCTTAATGTTTACGTCTGTACGCACATGAGCTCATTTATCCGTTATTACCTACAACCTTGCTTATTAGTACGGAACACACAACTACAACTCAATTTAGTTCAATACTAGTTCATCTGATTGCAACTAAGTCTAAGTATGGTGCATTGAAATAAAACGCAACAACACGTACAGAAATATCTAGATTGAAAAATGAATGGGCAGCGTTCTCAAAACTGGGCATTATTTCGAGAATAAACCGTACGGGGCGAATACGTGACGACTCCGTGGTTGTCGGCGTACTTCAAACGCACGTGGGTTTAGTGTTTTCGACGATTACATCTTTGTACAACGTGTGCTGTCCTTACTGATTAAGGGTAGAAAACGTAGAGCCATAGTTTTCTTAACTGGCGACAGATTTTCGCTAAGACAGTTTAAGCTAATGATAAGAATCAAATAGGTCTAAGTATCTAGGAGACGCGCTAAAGTAACTGCGTTCTTCGCTCTTATACAAGTTAACAACATACCCTTCAGATGACTATTTTTATGCATTTTAACAGATTTTGACACAGAATTTTGTCACAGATATATTTTTGATGGATGGATGGAGATTGGAAATTTATTTTTCATGGATGGATGGAGTACGGATCTGGGATTGACCATCAACAGAAGTAAGACCGCGCTGGTAAAATACCTGACACAAATGATAATTGACCGCGCTGGTAAAATACCTGACACAAATATAATACCACAATATCCACAGGATATTGTGGAGCGTTACATCTATCTTGGCTCCCAAATCTGTACCTAATGACGGTAGTTGTGTGCCAGAAATAAAGAGACGCATCGCAATGGCAAAAAACGCCATGACACAATTAAGGAGGAATCGAGGCATCTCGCTCAAAACGAAGAATCTTTCCAATTTTCATGTATGGAGTGGAAACATGGACCATCAAGGCAAGAGAGAGGCAAAGAATAGATGCTTTCGAAATGTGGTGCTGGAGGTGAATGCTGCGGATTCCGTGGACTGCCAAGCGCACAAACGTGTATATTCTTTCGCACCTGGGAATCACGGTTCGACTCTCCTCCATATGTTACCAACGGCTGCTTTCGTATTTCGGACACATCATACGACGTGGGGACAGCAGTCTCGAGAAGCTGATTGTCACGGGCAACACTGAGGGCAAAAGAGCGAGAGGCCGTTCACCAACTAGGTGGTCTGACCAGCTGAGGGAGTCTAACACGTCGAAATTTCAGACTTTAGTGAGAATGGCTACCAACATAGGCCAATGGAAGCGAATGATCCGTTCGAGGGTAGGATTAGAGGTTAATTACGAATTTTGTCCATAATATTGCTTTAATTAGTCGTTATATGAATCGTCGCAATCGAAAGCAAGAACCGACCATCAAAATTCATTCAGGTATGCTGACGACAGAGTATCAGCCGCACGCGGCAAAACCTTCCACTCAATGCCTTACATTAATAAAGCAGCAATATCAAAATAAGAAAATATGACATAAAATTATGACGAAATTCAGCACCGGTTTAGTTATTAAAATATTAATGTTCATCATAACATGGTCCCAATTAGGAGTTCCTCGCGATTCTCCTTATAATTTTTATATATTAATTACAAATAATATGAACGAAGACAGCGACGCTGCTCCTACGTTGTTCGTAATCCACCATCCACCTCGCAAAAAGGAGGAATGCTGTTGCAATAAAAATGTAGTACAGTAATAAAAACATACGTGGCAGCAGAAAAACCGGAACCAGCTCATGCGTTGTATGAACATGGTTAATTAATTTATTAATTAGCATCAATTAATCGCAATACGGCAGCGCAAAGGGCCCCCTAGGCACGCTTCAATAGGCTTTCCGGGGAAATCGTTTTTGACGAGCCTAAGCCTGACGTTTAGGTATTATTAGAACGAGATTATTCCGTAGTTGCGGGCATAAACGTTTGAGTGATTTTTATTATATATACGATCGGTTATTGCAGAAAAAGCAGCTGCGACCGATACGGCAAATAGCGCGCGGGCATTCGTTTGATTTCTTATTGCGCAATTCTGGAAACAATCATACGGGCATGCGATGCGATGCGATGGGAGCAGCGCTGGCCGTTTTCTCTTTTTTTTTTGCCTCTACTACAAGTGAGCCCTTGACTGCGATCTCACCTGGTGTTAAGAAACGATGCAGTCTACAATGGTAGCGGGCCAACCTGGGTACATATTACCTTCGCTTAAAGCCGTATTGTTTTAATATTGATGATGTTTGTGTTTAAGAATTATAATCCTTATTTAGAAACGTCAAGGTTAAAACTTTCACTTTAAAGTGATGGTAGTAGGTAACCCCCGAGTTAGGGGTATGGCAATTTTAAACCCTGCACTAATCGGTTTGTACACGCGGCATCTTATCTGAATGTATAACCGCTTGCCGGCATGTATTTGCCGGTAGGGTGGTAACTATAGCCACGGCCGAAGCCTTCCACCAGGCCAGACAAGAGAAAATTCAGAAATTATAATTTCCATATTGACCCTGTCGGGAATCCAACCCGGTACCTCCCAATACAAGACTGTAGGGCTCACCACTACTCCAACCGTACGGGTACAACTTTCTTATGTAAATTCGAATATTTGCCGATGATGCTTCGACTCTGGACGCGCGGTGGACATTGATAAATAAACAGCTGTCAGTGGCTGTCCGAGCGGCGGCGAAATTCGAAAATGGTTCGTGTTCATTAATAACCGGAATGGATAGTGTGTCGCGGCTGAGATGCTGCGATACGCTACCTGTGTTCGTGATTAGCCCGCGAGCTTCGCGGTCTGTGCGACCGGTCCTTGCCTCCGGAAAAAATAATAGATTACCTAGGTCCCGCTAGGTAGGTATAGTCCGACAACGTTTCCAACCCGGTGACAGTGATTATGAAAAATAAATTATACACAAAAACGAAACAGGCGAAAAAATGAATTCCAAATTCAAATTTTAGCCACCGAAGATAAGTATGTGGGGCTATACCAATATTCCATTTATAAAATATATTTGATGTTATAACCATTGATGTAGATTTTTAGTAATTGTTATAACAAAATATGCTGTGTAGGAATTCTCTTAAAATTTCATATACTTACCATTTATTTTCATTTTAGGTGGTGCCTATATTCCTACAAGTAAATATTATTATTTATTATTAGCATGATGTTAGAAGCTACTTTTCTCTTTGTTTAAAAGACGTCAACGTTTTTTTTTGTAGAAAAAATTAAACGCGCAATGTTCCTTGCCAAATGCCAAGTTAAAGCAAGTTATTCGTAGTTAATAAAAAAAAGTTACGTCATAGAGCAACGAAGAACCCAGAAAAGAGGTGATTATCATAATGTTATTAAAATACACTGAGGGACAAATTAGCGTAATAATTTGTTCTATGTTTAACTCCATCGCATAAAATTAAGCTACTTATATTCAACGAGAATAAGTACTATAAATAAACTCTTCAACATCAGCATAAATAAACGTACCTAAGTACATTTCTCAGCAGGTAGGTAGATACTTACTACAAAGTACAAAGTATGTGAACTTTAAAAATAGCCCCAATAGTGTACTGTACACTGTACAGAAGGATCGATATTAGTACACCTTGCATCGAATCGTCCATGCTCGGTCTGCGACTTGTCATGATTCCTATTTGGCCGGATGCGCCACGTTCTAACATAAACAAGGGTGAATTAGAATATGTGCCCGATCTGGAAACAAAATTTCTGTCAGTGTCCAGTAGCGAAACTGTCTAACCCGAAACACGACATAGTTTGAGACATCCCATAGTTTCGGGTAGGGCACGGTCTAGCATGCTTAATACTTACTAGCTGATGCTCGCGACTTTGTCCGCTTGGTTTAAGGTTTTTTGATTAAAAGTAGCTTATGTGTAACTCTAGATCCGCTTCGTTCTGGACCCCCAAACTCATCAACGCCAGCGTGGTAGGCTGAGGTTACGGTGGCGTGATGAACTAGATAAATTTCAAGTTCAGTGGCCCATAGAACCACAGAATATAGAGACATCTAAGAATCGGAGGGAGGCCTTTGCCCAGTCGTGGGACAGCATAGGCTAGATTGGATGAACGGTATTGACGGCTTTTACGGCGGGTGTGTAACTCCAGACTATAATCTAGAATCTAGATTCTAGATCTGTGAAAAATTGCATTCAAATACGTTCAGCCGTTCTGGCGTGATTGTGTAACAGACGTCCATCTATCCATCCATCCAAACTTTCGCATTTATAATATTAGTATAGATTAGTATTAGCATAGATAAGTATAGATCATGTCCGGGACTCAAAACCGGTCCATGCATAGTGTAGCATCAATCCAGCCTTAGAGGTAAGTATAGAAGCAAAACGCAGGTACTAAGCTAAACCATGTGGTGACTGGCCGCAGCGGGACGTCAAACAAGGTCACAGTTTTATTATATTTTTATAGACGATTAGCATAAAGTTTTGCCAGACGTACGTACCATTAGGTTTTATTGTGGTATTTTATGTTAAGCGTTGTTAATATTGGCAGTTTCTTCCTCTTTAATATCTGGGACTGTTAAAGGTTGAGTACGCATAAGCGATGCGACACGCAATGCATTGCATAACGAGAATACTCGTGGAATATCTCTTTATTTGTTATAGTTAGTTAATGTTAGTAAATGTTAGTACGCTATATAATTTATTTTCTAGCGCTAAAAATGTAAGAAAAATTCGTTGACTATTTATTGAATCTAAAGGTGAATATTTATTAGGCGAACCGCTGCTTCTTGCCTTTAATTTATTATTATGTGATGCCCGCAACTTCGTCCGGGTGGTTAATGTTTTTGATTCCCGATGGAACTCCCTAATTTTCCAGAATAAAAAGTAGCCTAGTAGGTATGTGTTATTCCAGACTATAATCTATCTCTGTGCCAAATTTCATCCAGATCATCTTAAACTTTCACATTTATAATATTAGTAAGAAGTAAAATTCTAACAATGATATTTTTAATTAAAAGAGGAATCAAAATTATTTTATAGTCCCACAAACTTATCTGGCACAGTGCAGTAAAAGGTACAAATATATTGCAAACATATACAAGAGAGCGTTTATTTTAATTTGGAAACATTGGCACATAGAAATTTGGACGCATTTGGAGAAAATAATGTTGCGTTTTCTCGTGCCGCAACGGCTTTACCGATAGATGTGTTCGAGCCATTAGGGCTTCAGCGGCGGCGTTTTGTCGACTCATTTATGGGCCGTATACTTGGTTTACTGGGGTCGTTCCAGATAACGGTATTGACGGCTTTTAGATTAGTCTACCGATCAACGTTACGCGTCCGCACTTTCATAAAATAAGCACGCGCGTTTTCAGTGGTGTAGACTGTAGAGGTAAGGAATCTTAAATTATAATACAACTAGACGATAGATTTAGGATTATAAAAAATCAGACTTAAACTGCATCATCACTTACCATCAGGTAAGATCGCAGTCAAGGGCTAACTTGTAGTGGATACAAAAAAAAAAAGAACCCGTGGGACCTCTTTGATTTTTCGGATTTCTTAAAAGCTACCACATCACATTTCATAAAAAGGATCTTAAAAGGTTGTTTTAACAAACAGACAAATTTTCATATTCTGTCGAATAAAGCACTCCCATTCATAGCAAAAGATATTCACTCGTAATGGTTACAATAATTAAGTTGTTTTAATGAAATTTAGCCCTTTAAATCTGGAAAAGCCTAATGGCGAAAGTCGCCTCTATTGTATACTAGGGTTGTAACGGAACCTCGCCTCCGCCTCCGTAAGTGCGGAACTTTCGCAAGAATTCGTACCTCCGCTTCCGCATCCGCCTCCGCCGTTTTTTTGCGGAGTTGTAACGGAGGTTTATTTACGTAGACTTACAATGCGAGAGGTACAAATCAAAGCAGGACAAGTCAGTTACACCATTGCAACACGCAAAAAGGCAACTTTCCTTAGAAGAATCCTCAAAACAAAACAAATGTGGGATTCATCACATCCTAGAGCACAGAAAATGGACGTTGTGATCGGAGAAATCTACCTCCGCCTCCGCCTCCGTTAACCTCCACATCCGCGGAGGCAAAGCCCCCTTCACCTCCGCATCCGCCTCTGCTTCCGCTAAGAACGCCTCCGTTACAACCTTATTGTATACTATCTCGAGGTGTAATGAGGTGGTAAAACGATCATATGGACACACCATGTACGTAGTTAGGGTTAGCCTATCAATATAAAAGATAATAACTAAATACAATGCAAAAATTCACATATCTGCCTGGCTACTCTATTCATCAATCATCATGAGCTGTGAGTAACGAGTTTGCTCAATTGGCTACTTGACAGCTGTAACTATAAAATATGAAATATGTTAGATTTGGTAGCTTGTGGGTTAACAATAATTATACAATATGTATTTTGCATTAAAATAAATTGTAAATATTTTATTTTTGCAAAACAAATTTGAGATTTTTTATCTGTGGATTACAAGAAGCAAAACGCGGGCGGTCATGATAGAGCCCCGTGTGACGTCACATTTCAAAAAAAAAAACGTCGTGTGTACTAACGTTTGCGTATTGTTGAGAAAATTAACAGTAATATACTTCGATTTGTGATTGTGAGCGGTTAAATGAAATGGGATTATATATGCTTTACAGCTGATAGTACAAATCTGCCTAAAGTCGATTCATTTATGGTTGCAAATTTATTTGCGTGTAAACTTTTGCACTGCCGAATTTCGTAATGTATTATAACTTCCATGTAAGTACCGAAATAAACAAAGTAAGTAATAGTACTTAGGTCTCGTGTTTAAGACCTAAGAAAGTGCTGCTGTAAAGTGACAGAAATATAATTTATTTTAATTTTGTCATGTTTTATGAAGAAAATGTCAGGTTAGGTTAATTCATTTTTGGTAGATCAGAGTTTTAAGTTGATTTCTTCAAAACACGAACATCAAAGTGGTCTTCACAAAGTTGTCACAAAGTAATACCGCAGATATTTATCCGATTTAAATTCCGGCTCTCGGCAGATTAACTCTAACCACTGCTTTCGACGTTTAAATTATGACATAGGTAAGTAATATATAGGAATGTGTTTATACAATTTGTCAGGATATTAATTACTTATTATTTATTGTATTGTATTGTTCTACACACGTCTTGTAGCTTGTAATTTCCACAATTGCATTAAAGAAGCTGTAAACTTTCCACTTAAAATTAAATGAAACTTGGAGCGTCGTATAGTTAACTTTGTTTTATTTTGAGCTGAGCTGTGACGTCACAGCTAGCAAATGTCACGTGACCGGCTGTTTTCGCGCGAATTTAAAATTAATGTATTAAAAATGTATTTTTTTCTAATAAATAACGCTTTTTTTGAGAAAAAGTTAATTGTAAGAGGTATAAAATGAACCTACGTACATTTTTAAGTATTTTTCCGAAAACTGTCAAATAGCCAATTATTATGTAAGTATTGTGTAAAATCGCTTTAGGTCAAGTTTTTACGTCTAGCTTAGTAAATTTTTCAAACTTTTCAATCCCACACGAGCATTTATCTTTAACATAATGGCAGATATAAAAAGTTTTGACGCGAAATATTTTTAAATGTCATCTTAATGGTGATCAGTTCGGTATGCAACATATATCGGGTACAAGGTTTGGTAAGACAAAACGCGCAGCGACAGTGATGTGTCTCTGTTGAACTGAATGAAGGCCAGCTCGCTTAGAAACTCACTCGACGGTGGACTAAGACCGTTGGAAGCTCGGGCAGTTACGGACTAATTATAAGGCCCCTGGTTTCTTCCAGTTCCAGTGTGTTATTTGCGCACACGTGTCGCATTTTTGTTTGTGTGACCAAGCCTTAATGTAGCTACCGTGGGGCTTACGAGAACCAGTAGCTGGTCCTACTATCTACCCATTACTTATCTTAATCTAACCAAAACTAAACTCACATCATTTTGTCGATGGTAAATGAACTGGCCGGTTATTTTTTTATGTGGATAGTCAAAAATGATCCTATAATATCTATAGTTTCAATCTGTGGTCGTTACCAGAGGTTAGAATTCGAAGATTCCATAAATACATGGGGATGCCTCGGATGCTTTCAATGGTATTATGAGCACTCTGATTGTAAATGATTGATTTTGTTGATAGTGTGAGTACCTACCTATTCATTGTATGGGAATGCCTATGTTCGTCCAAAATTATAGGAAATAAATCATATTTTTGAATATTCAGAAAAATTTTGGGTTATATCTCGTAATCTTGTATTATACCTGTAGTTACTTAATTTTAGTGATCTAGACTCAGACTTTAATCGATAACCTCGGGAATAAAAAATAACGCACGTTTTTAGTATGTTAAACTATACGTGTTCCTACTAGAAAACGTGTTCTCATCCCTACTTCAAAATCCTTATTTGCTAAAACTTTTATCCGGATTTTCTTGGGACATCCATGTGGTTGGTTTCCAGATCCATAAACCTAAAAATCTTACAAAACCTAGGTACTATTAATCTACATTACCTAAACTACTGGAAGGAGATATTACTATTTGCCCCCTTTAGAAATTAAGTACCTAGAAAAAAAAATCTCCGTCAGAAATAGAGTGCTGTTATGATATTTCCAAACGAGTTGGTGTAGCTGATTAGAAATATTTATAAAGGATATTAATGGGCAAATGACAGGGCAGCAGCAGGGGACACACTACCGTCAGCGCGCGACCCCCTGGCAGGACATCCTGGGTTAAGTTTTTTATTGTTTTTGTTTTTTAACTTTTGTTTAGGTACCACGACTTGGGAAAACACAGTAGGTATTATACCTACCTACGAATAGACATTCGCTTTCTTATTTTATTAGAAGTAGCATTATTTCTACCTTTACTTTGTCTTTTTAATGGAATATAGACATGATTGATGACTTTATTATTGAGGGTAGATAGGTATGACATTTATGTTAACCAACGAGGCAGTAACGCCTTAACAATTTTATTATATTACTAGCTGATGCACGCGTGGAATAAGTTTTTTAATGCCTACGGGAACTTGTTCATTTTCCGGGATAAGCCTATGTCACTCTCCAGGTGCTCAACTATACCCATGCCAAAAATCACGTCGATCCGTTGCTCCGTTGCGGCCTTATTGAAGGACAAACCAATAAACCAACAAACAAGCACATTTTCGCATTTATAATATTAGTATGAAGTAAGTATAGATTAAAATCGCTTTACAAAATATCCATACTGTATCCGAAAGCGCAAAAAGCATAATGTGATTTATAAGCTTACACGGTGGCAAGAAACAAGAACACCTCCCAGGATCGCTCGCCAACCCAAGTAGCCCACATAATTACAATTGTTCATTTAAATACAAAGGCTAATTTAATAAGTCCGACTCCAAAATGTCAAAGTCGTTCAAATAAAAAATCACAAAAGACATAAAGAAGGATGGCGCTCGGACGCGGGCGAACGCCCAACCCGTGGACACTGTTTAGCTAGCGTACAGTTTGGTAAGCGTCTTTAAATGCAAACAACTACCACGGCCGTGTCACTGCGAGATTGCTATTTAAATATTTTTGCAAGTTTCAGTCGACGAAATGCGAAATTCCAAGCGAATGAATGAGAAGCGACCAGCGGTAAGAAAGCATCCCGTCGTTGCTCTACAAAAGGAGAGTAATTTCTCAACTGTATGATCACCAAACTGCGTCGGTGTCATGGGAAATGGGACTGTTTATACTTCAAATAAATTGGAAGTCATTTTTTAAAGAGACATTTTTTTATATTGTTTGGATATTGAGAAGTACACAGTACAATGGGTGGACAAGAACGGCTGTTAGGTAACATTTTTAACATCATTATAAGTGAAAAGCAGTGACTGATGATGTCCCGGCCTCGCTCGTTACTTCGGAAGGATTATGGTTACTTCCAAGAACGTTCACGTAGGTGTAGCTGGCCGGATAGTTCTTTTTGTAATAGTGCAATATTTATAATGGATCCTCGGTTCAGAATATTAAGTAGGAGCCATTCGTTTTATGGTATTCAAAAACACAGTTCATTTAATATTTTATTAGTAATTTTTATTTCTATGAAGTATCAAATTTGCAGTCTGAATTTATAATGTGATATATATCTAATGGAGATGGAGGAGGCCTATGCCCAAAAATGGGCATTCCAATGACGAAATGTAACAAACATTAAAAACATACTGACATAAAATCATTTTGACATACAATAACATTTATAACATGCCACAAATATAAAGACTTTTAATTTATAAAAAAAAAAAAAAACTGACATTTTGATTCTTTATTTTTATGAGTAGGTACTATTAAACTTTTAAAATTAATGTTATTATTTATATAAATTAATGTTTGCTTCTACAAGGACTGTAATTTGTATTCATTTAATTAATTTGGAAATAAAGGCTTTATTTATTTTATTTTTTTATTTATATATCTAATGGTTGTTCTAAAATAAATTTGGGTAGGGGTATATAATTTGACTTAACTAAAATTTATTTAACTAAAATGAAAATATAGTTTTATTTAAAAGCTTATTTTCTCGGTTTTCAGTTGGCATTACTTATTAAAATTAAAGCCAAAAAGTATTCTTATTAAAATTAAACAAAAATTATAGGTAGTAGGTAATACAGGCAAATTGCTATAATATTTAGTGAAAAAAAAAAAAAGTAGGTACCTACTTACTTATAATAAATTTTCTGTCACTGGTTCCCACGGAGCGAAAACCACCAACGATTCTATCATGAACAATAAACGTTTTATAGACAACAGACGCACTCGTTTTTTTTTATTTAAGTAGTTAGAAAAGGTATAATAAATTTGGCCTTCAATGATAAAAATTAAATTAGCAAATACTTTAATTTGATGGAATATTTTGTCGATTGTTCGGAAAAAGATCAAATAAGTAAAATTTTAATAAGTTAGTAAACCTGTAAAATCAGAAGAACATCATTTAGAAAAGGAACCAGAAAAATACAAAGAAAATAAATACTTAGATAAAAACCTAAAATAGCCTAAATAAATATATAATTCAAAAATGATAACTGGAAACTTTTCTGCAAAAGTCATAAATTGTTTAGTACTATTACTATTCTGTGGTACTACCTACTTACTCACCAAAATATGATATTGAAAGTTCAAACCTTCTTAAGGCGAGTCACCTGCAAGATTTTAGGAGGTGACGTGTGGGGTGCCGCCCGCGCGTCTCGCAGTACATTTCTCGTAGAGACTGGCAGGGAAGCGGGCTGCGCGGTATGTTCTGAATCCGCTTGGCAACGTTCAAGTTCTGGGATTAATTTGAATTAAATAAATATAGGACTTCAGTTTGAAACAAAGTTTAGCAGGTTCTCATTAATACTTCAAGAGAAATTTATCCATATAAAAATTATGAGCAAAGTCGAAAATTTTATTAATAAAAAATTCGTTTTAAACTTTTAATTTAGCCTGTTTCAAGATCTTTTTTGATCGAGTAAAGTACATCCTATCGTGTAACAAATTAGCACATTCTTTAGACAATATCTTTAAGTGTATCGGATATTTTTTGTAAGACCGTTATATTATAGTAAATACCGAAAACATTTGATCTAGCAAACCAGTTTTCACCGCTGAGCTGAGGTGACTCGCCTTAAAATGCAGGCATCGTTAGCGTAACCAGTAGCATCTGATACGTTTTTGAAGCATCACTCACTTCGTAATCATTAGCACTATACCCTTTATATGCTACCTACTAGAAAAGCTATAAAGGTCTGTTCCACCAAAAAGTCTTTAAGACGAATTCGTTGAATTTACCATTTCACAGAATAAAACACAGGTAACGCATTTGCAATCGTTACTTGAATTTCCTTAATTTTTAAATATTTTTTTTCACTACATGTAGGCCCTTGAACGCAGTCAACCGCAATCTCACAGGTGGTAGGTGATATTGCAGTCTAAGATGGTAGCGGGCTAACCTGTTAGGGGTACGGCAGTTATACACCCATACCCTAATCGGTTTCTACATGGCATCGTAAGTACCAGACTCTAATGGCAGCATGTCTTTGCAAGAAGGATGGTTAGTTGTAACTAACCAAGGCCGAAGTCTCCCACCAGACTAGACCGGAGGAAATTCAAAAGTTAGGTATACATATTTCCCAAATTGATACCGTGGGGATCGAATCCACTTCCTACTTGTAAGACCACAGCGCTCACCACTGCACCAGTCACTGAGGTCGTAAAAAGAAAAATCCTTCCAATTTCCAAAATTATAATATATAGATAAGCATATTGTTGTGGATAATACACCTCACCTCACGCAAGCTTTATTTATTTAAATCTTTATTGCACACAAATACACGGAAATGAAGAAGACATTAAAACTACGAATAGGATAGCTTTGTGCTTGATTGGATAGAAATATATATCAATTTTTGAATACTGATTAGGTACTTTAATACCTATTCATCTGCAGGCGGCAGTTTTTCCAGTAGTGGGCTTCCAAAACACACCTTAACTTTCATATTTTCGGTTGTCGTAAGTTAGTATATTCAATCAGCGTCATGCATCGAAGCTCGATACGAATCAATCGATCTTAGCCACCGAATCGAGCGATTGTGTCGGTCTTCGATAATATTCGGTAATGAGCGGTATGATGAATGATGTTACTGTAGGGCAATGATTTTTCTATCTACTTTATTACTACTACTACTATACTATACACTTATACTTATAGGTATTATAATACTACTACTTATTATACTTGTTAGTATACTATATTATACTTATTTTTCTCCCAATTATATTTATCATTTTGGTCCACGCAGAATAGCACAGAATAGTCCCAAATCGATCCGGTTGAATCATTTTCCAAGAACATTTTGCATTTTACATTACTTACTTATTCTGTGATTTTACTAAAAAATAAGGTTTAACTATATCACATCAAGGCTTCCCGCGCCATTGATAGTTTAAAACCTATTTACAAATCGCAAAGTATGGCCTTTTTTATAAGTTTAAGATTTCCTACTTAAATCATGGATTATTAAGATTCCCCTTTTTGCCTAAAAAATCTCTCTCTCTCTCTCTGCGTTTTTGCCTATTGCTGAGGATCGACTCCTTTCCATTACATAATAATGCCCTCCCGATCGAATTTCGACCACGGCGGCCAATCTCCACAGAGATTAGCCATCTGCGCGGGAGATACTCGTATTATAGTGCACAAGTTTGTGCGCATACACAGGTGCACTCTCTGTTCTTTTACTCTCATAGCCCGATGGGACGGAAGATCCGACTCGACCGGGGAGAGATCAGGCGCAGGACCGACGGCTTAACGTGCTCTCCGAGGCACGGGGGTGAAACACCGCCAACTTCCTAACTTCGGGCTAGTACTGAGTCCCTTTCCATATGAAGTATTAGGAAAGGGTTAGCAATATTTGTAATGCTCTAATTTTAGTTTAGTTTAGATATTGTGCACTACAGAGTCAGCCCCAATGGTATAACGTTGATAGCGATTAAATAGATGTTTCTTTTGAAGCGTCACGATGAGCGGATTATTAAGTAGAAATTATTGGCAGACGGTATTTACCTAAATTTTGTGATTTGTTTGAATAACTGAATTAAATTAAAAACTATAAATATTTTTAGAGCTATTTTGTTTAAAAATGGAGTGTTTCCGCAGATTGTTTTTTTTTTCATTTGCCAATCAATTTGATTCTATGCTGACACCTTAATTTGATTGCAATCACTTTTATGAAATTGCCAATCGGTCTGGACTCTGGATGTCTGTGGACTTAATCATATCCCAGCTACCACTACGTAGCTTAAGCTAAAGTCCACTTTATTTTAACAGGCTGTTTACTTCCAATAATCGTTAAATGCAAAATCATTCAAAAGCAGCTACCTAAAAAAAGGTTGGAATAATTAATCAGTAAGTAGCACTGAGATGGTATCGTAGCTCCCGAGCCATTCAATATTTTGTGTAGGTATACCATTTAATATCCAATAGCTATGACAGTCGCCTTATTAAACAATGAAGCATTTGTGTATGGGACATAAGCCCGTTACACACATGCATCAAGCTAACATGAAGAAAAAAAAATTAAACTAGAATTATAGGTATTAAAAAAAAATTAACATAGGTAGGTATAAGCTGTCAAGTCAATCGATGCAATCCATACACATACCCAAAACTCTTCTGCATGATACTCGTGATGCCAAGCCTTTGTTGACGATCTCATAGATGAATAGTGCGTATTATGATTGAAACTTGTAGATTTAAAAAAAAAACATACGCGCCGAATTGAGAACCTCCTCCTTTTTTGGAAGTCGGTTAAAAATTAGCTTTACAGATTAGGTACTGCGTTACACGTCTAGGACCTATATTGGAACCCAATAAAGCCGGGTGGGTACCTTACTATTTGGATAGGTGACAAAGCCCAACGCCTTTTAATCTCTTGGCTTTGCTAACGTCTAGCACAAATTACATAGTACCTAATACCACAGTTAGATATTAGTTTCGTCGTACTGTAATATTGCATGCAAAAAATTACCTACTATCTCAATCATTATTGATCATTAAAAAAAAATTGTATGCTTGCGCTTGACGACTATCATGCTTATGAAAAGCCAAGTTGAGCCAAGATGAGGTCAAGTTGGAGTTGGCACTGGCCTTTTGAACTGTCGACATTTCACTCACTTCGTCACTTTTGAGTCGACATCAACTCAACGAACACGGACCGAATCCAAAAGGTCGTAGGTTTGAACTTGGTGGCCGTATATTCCTAGAACAAGCTAAGTATTAGGACTATTAGGAAAAAGGATAAATAAATATACTTATGGTATGTAAAAACTTGCCAGGATCTTTGGTTGCAGCTTTGGTATGCTTCTGTGCGAGCTACGAGTACTAGCGTTGTATCACAGGCTTTAAGTTTAAGCAATGTAGCCTCTATGTAGGGGACATACGGATAACTGATGTCCGACATTAATCCTAATGTACCGATCTACTGGCTAAACGACGCTTAATCTAAACAAAAATATTTCAATGCACCCAATAAAACTATGGCGCAGAGAAAAAAAGGTGGAATGGTGGTCGGTGCTCGTAAGGTATTCGATGAGTATGACTTCTGGGAAGCAATGCCGTCCAATGTCATATCACGACGGGTAGTGTTGGCCGTGGCTCGCGGGAATAAAATTACTGATGTCGATGTTTATTTTTAAGTAATACCTGGAACCTTGGTATTAGACCCGGTACTATCGGGGCGGGTCGTACTATGTAAAAATAATCACATTAGCTATATAGTAATGTATGTATAGTAGTCAAATGTATTCGTATATTTTCGTTTATTATGTTAGGTGATTTATTCCGTAAAGATAGATTTTTTGATGCAAGTATTTTTATTAATCTTTCAAATGAGTATAGCTATGTAACATTAGAAAATAAAAATTCTTCTTCTACTCTCAGTTTCCATGGTGTGAAATTCGGGCCCAGCAAAAGTTTTATACCAGGTTCTAGAAAACCGATTATACTTTTTAATCATAGTCAGAAAGTAGAATAGCATAGTATTAATTGTACAGTGCAAAAGTTTCGTCTCAAACAGTAAAACAAACAAACGTATAGTTTTTTAACAGAAACAATTATCATCGATACCGATACACCAAGCATCGATATATGAATAAGCCTCTTCCCAATCCCATCACTATTCCTGCAGTCGCAGGCGCACGACAGATGATCAGTCATGGCCCAGATGTTGCGATAAGCCAGCGCGGTAGCTGCTCATTAATCTACCCACTCCCCCTTTCCCTTCCACCAAACACTTCAATAATTAACTGGACATACACCGATTCTACGAATCTCGACCGTTGCTATCCGAATTTCTATGTAGTAACAGATACCTACTTGTCATGCCGCCAGATTAGATGTTAGTTTAACGCCGCTCTCTCCGTTTTCGTCGATTCTAAAATCGATATAAGTTTGTAACGCGTGGATGGAAAAATTTGAAATTAATATATACTATAATTCATCATATTTTCAAGTATTGGATCACAGGAAAACATGATTGGACGAAATTTTCTCGATAGAAAAAAATTCCAAAGTCATGAAGAATAAAAGAGCAAGAAGGTTTTTTCTCTTAAATGGCTCGGCCTATAAGAACGAAACTTTCAGTATAGGTGTACAACAATCAAATTAAGATTTGGATCACTTTATTTTGCGGTAGGTATCGTATTTCAAATGATATTCTTGATTACTTTAATTCTCGCATGTCTCCATGAAATGTTCAAATCGCATGGAAAGCGAGTACAAAGAATTGTCGACCCTATTGCTTGAGAGTTATGGGCCGTAGTTACGTTATCTTGTCAGTCACACGCGACGCTTCAGCGCGGTTGGACCTGTGTCAGGTTCTCTAAGCGCCTAGGGCTTATTACGATGCCAAAAAATGCCATAGTGTAACGAATTCAGAATGGTATCTTATTAGAAAATGACAAAGTAGGTAATGATAAAATATTTTTATGCCCATCAAAATGAGTTAATATGCTGTTTATTTATGTTATTGAAATAATGATAAAAATTGATTCGAGTTATTACTACATTTTAGCTGTAGTATTTACTTTCGATTAGTTGCTTAATTTAAAAATATGTTTTGAAATGTGAATATGTGGTTTTTACATAAATTAAGTTTAACCTATTATCCAAATAGACTCGGCTTCATGACTCCTTTTTATTATTACGCATCTTAATCTTATCTTTTTCGGTTTTATTTAGTACGATATAAAAACATCTGAAACATATGCACGCTTAAGATATTTTTTTAAAGACAGAATTTACAATAACAAGGATTTTAACTTATAAACAAAACACAATTATAAAATTTTAAGTCATTTTATTTTGCAGGTGCGTTGAAATATAAACAATCCTTTTCAGATGTTTTTGCACACCTGTGTTCTACAGTGGTTTATAGTCATAAAAGACAAAGGATTTTACAACCCCGCTTATTAGCGCAACGGAAGGACTTATATTTATTGATGGATAAGAATCTTAGTTGAGTGTAATTTTTTATCCGATATTACTATCGGAATATCTATGATAGTGTTCGGACTCTATCACTTCATTATAATTTACTTTTTAGTTTTGTAATGTAGTAGTAATGTACACTTCAAATAAATTGAAATCCAGAACCTACTAAGATAAATATTTTTAGTTGATTTGACTTTTACGGTGCATAGTAAAACACCGCCGTGTGGCCGTGAAAGCGTAGCAGACAGACTTTCGGATTTATAATATTATATAGTATGGATGTTTTATTCGATTTCTTTACATTTTTTGTAGGTATATTTTTGTTAGGTTTGTCATAGCAAAGATAAAAAAAACTGCAATTGTGAAGTTGCTAGCGCATAAGTGTCAGTACTTACTTTTTAATAAATTAATAATGCTACAAATGCAATTCGTATCTAATTTTCACAATTCTTTTGTCTCAGCCGCGGACACCTTCCTTTGTCATAGGACAAAAGGATTTTACAACCCCGCTTGTTAGCGCAACGGTAGGACTAGTATTTTTTTATGGATTATATCGGTCTTTGCTAACCAACGTCTAGCCCTAATTTCTTTGCCCTCACTGTCCATTTTAGCTGCTAGATTTTCGATATTATTTCCAAGCCAGCAAAGTCGAGAATGGTTTGGCAGTGAATTTGTTTTTACTTGATTACTAAATTAGATACATATTACATGTATCAAATTCAGAAGTGCAAATTAACACCAAACATTTTTGGATTCTTATGATTCTTGGTACTTCAAATTATTAGTCTTTACGTACAAATTTTTAAATCCATAACGTAACAGTTTTGGTTATTATAGAATGTAGGTACTTTAATGTCATTTTTAAAAAAATAACAATAAAAACCATATAAGTTTTCCAGCCCGAGCAAGTGGAGTTTACCATTCCTAAATATAATACTATTATAAATGTAGTTATTCGTTTATAACTAATGTCATCAGAATTGGGCTGGTTCCATTAGATTATTTCACTTGAATTATCATAGCGTTTGGTAGCGCAGCGGTTAAACGACAGAGTATATACCGCAGATGCGTAGGTTCTAAACCTGAGACGTCTTCAAAAGGGCATTTTTTCCTTTTTAACATTTTTTAAGATGATCCGTACAGTTGAGGTGAAATAGTGGGTTGTTACGTTCCCTCAAATATGGTCGAGCGAAGCAATGGCTGGATCATGCGTCATGCTCGTGAACGGGTGCCACCGGCGGGAATGGGGCTACTTTCTGTCTGCCCATCTTTGACATGAATTGAATAAACAAATTTAAGAAATCCATTAAAAGTATGCTCCTGAAAAAAGCTTATTATACTGTTGAAGATTATGTAAATGATAGAGGAGCATGGATTTGATCGCTCCAGCAATGCTAGGGACAGCGGTTACTTATGTACACATTGATATAGTAATTGTAAATGAATTATTTAAAAAGAGCAACCACCGAGTTTCTTGCTGGTTCTTCTCGGTAGGAATGGCATTCCGAACCAGTGGTAGATTCACTTGACGATTCATAAGTACTTGTAAAAGTTTATTTGAATAAAAAATATTTGATTTGATTTGATTTGATTTGATAGGGATCAGGGTCAGCCATTACCGATCGGCTGTCTAGTAAGGTAGGTAAATAAGATTTAGGATTGGTATCCGTGGAGCGCGTGAATCCTAAAACTATGGTTAGGACGCATAGTGTACGTGTCCTATAGTGGCATTTAGCAGTTTGGCTATTTTTGAATTTAAAGAAATCGTTATGTATTAATTTGCAAGCAACGATATTCATATGTCATCAAAAAAACGTAGGTATATTATTAAAAAGTGTTTGAAAGTACTCCAAAAGTAAAGGGGTAAGTTGCACCGAAATTGTAATTAAAGTTGATTAGTACATCAGTTTAGCTTCATATAAAGTGTGTAATGTCGTTTTTTTCTGTTATTTTTACTGCCGATTGATTTTCAATATTATTTCTACGTCAGCAAAGTCGAAAATGGTTTGGCAGTGAACATTGCGCTTCACTAGATACGGTGTTTGACAAATTTATGCATGGATGCTGGCATCCTTGACAATTCTCCATTTTGTTTTACTCGAATTCCTTTATTTTATTATATAAATGTTGGTATTTGTTTAAACCTTTTGTGAAATATGTATTAAAAATAATAAAAAATATAATAATTCCTTATCTAGTCGTTTTTAGTGGGTTTTTAGCACTTGATAACGTATCCCTATGACATACAAATTATAATGAAAACATGATTAGTAGTACTATATATCATATCCAAATGTTATTTGGATGACAGTTAGCAGTTGTTATAAAAACTTGTTCAAATTTGCGAGAAATACAAACAATACAATACAATACAATAGAAACAATACAACATAAGCTTTATGACCATTTAAGCTCGCCGTCATGGAAAAAGTTACTAGTGTAAAATATTTGTCTTAAAACTTACCTTATTTAGTTACCTTTAAAGTATAAATTGAATTGTATCAATAGATTGTTATATATTTTTTTTATTAAAGGTTATATTCCATACCTAATACGAACTAAACAAAATAAGAAATCTCTTGGTAAGAATACAAAATTTAGAATGCTTGGAAAGTAATGACTATTTCAAACGATGCTAATCCTAGTACATAATTATCTTTTTATTTATTGCAATTAGAATTGTTTCGATCTTGCACTACTATCAACTCACATCACAGTTTTTTAGTTGTATAAAAAGAATGAAAAAACATATAGTGAAATTAATATTACTTTAATCCATATTAATATTATAAATGCAAAAATGTGTCTGTCTGTCTGTGCGTCTGCTACGCTTTTACGGCCCATCTGGTCAACCGATTTTGACGATATTTGGCATTGTATTCCGGGGAAGGACATAGGCTACTTTTTATCCCGGAAAATTCAAGAGTTCCCGCGGGAATCAAAAAACTTTAATCCACACGGACGAAGTCGCTGGAATCATCTACTTAGACTATAAAAATTAAAGGTAATCAATATCATATATTATTAGGTATTAATAAGATTCATAAACATAATTATTAAGTTCGCGAAAACTAACAGAGCTAACTTGAATGGAACTACAACGTTAAGAATTCATGCAAATGCGGTGCGTCGTTTTATTATTATTCTACACTGTGGCCATTCGCAACCGGTTACAGACGTTGGAGTGCGATAGCTGATATCTTGCTCTCAGAATGAAATTTCCGCTGGAGTAGCATGGAGCCTTAAGGCTTTACATACTAATAACAAGCCAAGCGACAAATCTAGCGGAAAATCTCTGAAAGGATTTTTTTTTGCGAGGAATGTGAGTGTTATTTAAGCAATCTATATTTGTACCTAATACGACCCCTTAGTATTTTAATAGTAATCATGCTAATATTCTAAATGTGAAAGTGTGTTTGTTTATTGGTTTGTCCTTCAAAACTTATTCCACGTGGACGAAGTCGCGGATATCAATTCGTACCTATATTATAATGCATAAACTCCATGGCGTGGTGTATGTTGTTTATGGTGTGATTCTGATTACAGAGAACAATGCTTCAATTTGATTAGACTTATATCGCCTCGCGTGGCGTGTTTAAAGTATGTATCCAGCCTTATCAGTAAAAGATCGTTCACGGTGGCTTATGTCAACGAATAGCCGGGTTATGTAATAGAACTCTTCATCGATTTTATAAAAAATAATTTATTTTAAGCTCGAATACGACTTAGCAAAGCGAAACTGGTTCCCAATCCGTAAGAACGCGTGTAAGGGTTTTCACCTTACTTATTTTAGGCTACACAGGTAGGTAGATTATTTTATAAATTGCTAAGGAAATACCTCTTCACCAAGCTTTCACGAAAAAATCAGGAATTAAGTTAGCACCATTTCACAGTAAGTAGGTATACCTAGTTTAAATTTCCAATTAGTTACAATATAGAAGCTATCAAGGACTTCAAACCCAAAAAATAAAACCGCTGTTGTGGCAACCCTGTCTCATAAAAGCCGCTCAGATATTGCAAAGCTAAGCAGCCTACATTGTAACGCGAATGCCAAAAGCTGCAATTTCAGAGCAAGAATCATAAAAATAATAGCAAGCAAAGTGTTACTGTTACGTGTCCTGAAATAAAAGTAGAAAATTAGCATGTTTAGGGTTCTATTAAGCCCATATTTCTAGTATACAATCATAAAGCTGAATAGCGCCGGGAGTGGGCATCAAAATCTTTCAAGTTTTGTTTGTTTTTTGTAAATATTATATTAGCTTTCTTAAATTTATTTCATATAGATCATTGGCTTTCTAGAAAAGTTTAAGAACAGAAGTTGTTTAATTAATTGGTATTTGTGTTTTTGGTGTTGAAACCATGGGGTCGTGGGGCGAAGATGCTAGATCCTTTTGTAAGGATCTATCTTCTCGTCTCACAGAGTCCACAGGTGACCGGAGGGCTGGCAGTTACCTCGGCCAACATATAAGTTTGGCTATTCAGCGGGGTAACGCAGCCAGCGTTCTGGGCACATTGCCTCATTGCAGCGGCATAGATTATATTTTTAATGTTTAGTTTTTAGTTTTTAATTTAGATTTAATTTAGATTTTAAATATTTTTTAAGAAATTGTATATATTATTATATGTTTTATAAAATAAATGCATTAATTGGTAAATAATATACTTACCTACTAGTAGAGAAACTAGCCTTACCCAAATGTTTATAAGTTCTAGGTACTTATCAACATTTGGGTAAGGTTAGTTTGTACATTAAAATTAAAATACATTTGTATTTTTATATAAGCCCTGTAGTGCGGTGGGTGTCGCTACACAGAAAATCTCCGTTTTGAAATAGATACATATTTGAAACAACTTTAAGCAGTATGTGGATGTGTCAGTCAGTCAGTTTCGCCTTTTATAAAGAGCAAGTTTACAAGCATAGCCGGGATAATGTCTATGTCATATAATTTGATCGAGCGCTAATTAAATGAGTTAAAGCACGACGGGTGGCCGCTGCCGTTTTCACCCTTAACTGTTATTTGAGTTTTATTTCCAAACTGACATTTACGATAACTTTAAAGTAGGATGATTTTTTTTAAGTAGTTATGATTCTATATAAACCTATTTTGAAGTCCGTTGGTTTTGGTTTTTCCTTAAATGTTAAGAATTACATTTAAAGTTTTTTTTTTGTTAACGATAAAATCACATAGGTAAAACTTAAGATTAGCAGGTTCCATCTTAAAACTGCATAACCGCCAGGCCAACAGGTGAAATTCGCAGCCAAGCAGCGATAAAAAAATTACCAAAATGAGAAGGCGTCATTACGTAGAAAGCAGAATGCTATCAACAAGATCCTTGCGACCTGCGTCCACGGAGCCTTTACGATTTCCAAGAAAAGTAACATCTTATATTATGTTACGCATAACGTATGGATCAGACTACAGTCATATTATTCTGTCGTTTGTCTCTCAGATGTTTACCTTCACACCATAATTCTGTGCCTTTACTTACGTTTTATTTTTAGGAAGTACCTATTCGAATCATACTTTAGGACGGCTTTGTAGTCTGCCCATAATGATATAGGTATATATATACTTGTACCTACCTATGTAGACTATTTTAGAATAAATACCTCCCTTAAAGTACATTGTTAAATCATTCAACAACGCCAGAAGATAATGATTAGTAATTGCTGAAAATAGATATTTTTATACCAGATGATATCCGCTATGTATCCGCATTTCAATTTATCGAACTTTCGGAATAAAGAGAGCCTATGTCACTTCCTAGGACTTATCTGCTATCTTATGCTAAAAATCAAAAGCACATAATATTATATAAAATACGATCCAGTGCTCGAAGGGAAGAGAGAGGACTTTGGAAGGTCCGGGGATTGAATTCAAGGCTCACACCGCTAAATGAGCAATTTTATACTTATCTTGTGAAGCAAAACATCATCTGGAAATTTGCACAGATACCTGAAAGTTCTCCGTGATGTTCTCTAAGGCGTGAGAACTGTGAAGTCTATCAATTTACACTACCTATAGCCCTTATAATTCTGAAAGGCGATCTGAGCTCAGTAGTGGGCAGACTATAGTTTGAGATGATGATGACTCACTGGACCTGGATAAAGTGTGTACCTATTAGGTAGCTTTAATTATTTATTTGGGTAAGCAACTATTTGTCGCGCATACCCATGTAAAAATGTTGCCTCTCGTCTGGTCCTCAACTAATACACTACAAACTGAAAACGGTAAACTGTCTAAATTAAATTAGGTGGATGCTGGAGACCACTCGAGTGCCACTCGTGACCTGCGTCGAGAATTGATGTTGTCTGAAAGAAATATTTCTTGCCGTAGGAAGTCGTAAAACATGCTAGATGGACATTCCTGTCCCTAAATTACTAAATCGTGAAGATATCTCTTGTCATATTATTTGTACATTTACGAAACCATACGCTACATAAAAATTATTGTAATTAGGACTTAACAACTTAATTAAGTACCTATACTTACAACAGTCTTCACCAATGTAGGTACGACTCATAAATTTAGGCTTTAAAATTATTCGCTTTCATCTAAAACAAAAACCGACTTCAAAACTATACCTTTATGTACCTACCAACTTAAACTAAAAAGTAAAAGCATTATCTGGGTAAGTACCGATATATTTTGTTTTTTGTTGATTTTCTCAAAAAACGCTAAATCAATTTCGATAAAATTTATATGGGACCACCTCTGAAGTATGATCTACCAAACAAAAAATAATCATTAAAATTGATTAATAATTGGCGAAATGATCGCGTAACATACATACAAAAAAAACATATAGCCGAATTGAGAACCTCCTCCTTTTTTGAAATCCCGGGGAACTCTTCGATTTTCCGGGATGAAGGTAAACTGCTTACTTACCCAAGCAAAAAATCACCATCGATGCGTTGCGGCGTGATTGAAGCACGAATCAAACACACTATCGCATCATACTTCATACTAATATTATAAATGCGAAAGTTAGTTTGTTTGTTGGTTTGTTGGTTTGTCCTTCAATCACGCTGCAACGGAGCAACGGATCGACGTGATTTTTGGCATGGGTAAAGTTGAGAACCTGGAGGTGGAGAGTGACATAGGCTACTTTTTATCCCAGAAAATTGAGGAGTTCCCGCGGGAATCTAAAAAAACTTATTCCACGTTGACGAAGTCGCGGGCATCAGCTAGCTTATAATATTAGTAAGTAGCAGCATGAATGTTTAATTTCTCAAAAAATACCAGGTAACTATGAGGAGAGCTGGTAGGTACAACATATCCGAGGATATAAATAAACAAAGTCTGCGGCTGAAGACTGCGGCTAAACGCCAGTCTATTTCCATCTCATTAAATAAGTCCCTTCTAATTGGGTCCGCATCTATTTTCTGACAAATAAACAAACATACCCGGAGTTTATTCAGCCGACTTATATACTTATATGGCGACTTAGGATTCTACTTAGTTAGCTGCTGGTTCAACCCAATTTTTACTGCATTTATTTATACTGCATTTTAATTCTTGTAATTTATTTATTATTAGATTTAGATAGATTTATTAATAATTGAAATGTGTATTTCATTGTGTAAAATTGGTAAATAATTGTACTGTTTTTGTCAATAAAGAATTTATTTATTTACTAGATGATTCCCGCGACTTCGTCCGCGTGGATTAAGATTATTGATTCCCGCGGGAACTCTTTAATTTTCCGGGATAAAAAGTAGCCTATGTCCTTCCCCGGGAAACCATCTACCCCTGTACCAAATTTTATCAAAATCGGGTGAAGAGACAGTTTTTTTTTATTCCCGCGGGAACTCTTTATTTTTCCGGGATAAAAAGTAGCCTATGTCCTTCCCCGGGATACCATCTACCCCTGTACCAAATTTCATCAAAATCGGTTCAACAGGTGGGCCGTGAAAGCGTAGCAGACAGACAGACAGACAGACAGACAGACAGACAGACACACTTTCGCATTTATAATATTAGTATGGATTTATACCGACTATTCAGCCTTTTACATAGCATTTTTTTTTTTCAAATCGCTACTTTCAGGAATTTCTGTTAGTTAATAGATGTTAGGTAAATAGTTAGAACATAATATAATATTATAAAAATCCTTGATGTAACAATAATATATAATACTAGCGATCCACCCCGGCTTCGCATGGGTAGGATTCTTAAATCCTAATAGTCTATTCACAATATAGCCAGTGGCAGCCACCAGCCAGCACCTTCGCAAGTAAAGCATTGGTTTAGACCAAATTTGAAAATCATAAAAATGGTTATTGTGAGTCAACCTTAAAAGATAGATACGAGTATATTATATATGCTATCGCGGACTTTTTTTAGAACTTTTTGAGAGGATCAATTTCACGATAGGTAGGTACATTGTTATCGTGTCACTTTAACTATTTACGCAGCGCACGCCACGTAAGCTCTCAAAAGAAACGATTTTTTCCGACTTAGTTCACGTTATTGCGTTATCGTAACGATCCCTAATTTTTTAATAGTAAAATATAACCTATGTTACTCGCTGATAATGTAGCTTTCTATAGGTGAAAGAATTTTTAAAATCGGTTGAGTAGGTATAGTTTTGAGTTTATCCATTACAATCAAACAAACAAATCTGTCCTCTTTATAATATTAATTTTAGATAAATCGACCTACTTGATCGATTATACTTCTGATTCGCCTCTACATTTTTCCAATAACAATAAGATTGTTAGGTACCTACGATACCGACCAGGGACGAGGGGCCTAGTTGTGACAAGACGTGACAACTGACAACGCATATCAGTCATACGCAACATTGACTCAAGTCGGTAACTGGATGGGTGACCGAATTTAGAGGTTCAAATTTGGCCTTTTCGTTTCCTCCGTGCTTCGGGTAGCACGTAAAGCCGTCGGTCCCGGTTATTATCAATATTAGTTAAAAAAATTGAGTTAAATACTCTTAGTATAGATACGTCAGTAGGTACTATTACCTATATTATTCTGTGGTATAGAGTCGTAGGTATGCGGAAGGACGTGGGAACCCACCGCATTATTATCCCAAGAAAATTCCTATTAATTAATTAATGGAAAGGGGTCGCGACCCTCAGTAATGAGGAATTCGACACACAGAGAGAGAGAGACGATACGGATCCACTTTTCATACTGAACTTCGTTCTTTAGTAGGTACCTAGTACCTACCTAGCTTGATATAGTACCTACCTACTTATTTAGAGTCGAAGCTGCCTAGCCGACGGAGATTTATCCAAAACAAATAGGTAATGGAGAAGTTTACCATTTTTTTTTAAATTATTATTTTAAAAAAATAATAATTTATAAAATTAAGACAAAAAAAATATGAAAGAATCATTAAAACATCTAACAAATGAAAGTTGCGCTTGCATCTTTAAAATTCCGAAATTATCAACCGACTTTATAAAGCCGAATAAAAGAAATAAATGGACTTAACGTAACTTAATTGAATTAAAAGCACTTAATTTGTGTGTAAAATGGTATTAAATTTCGGCTAGGTAGGTATTAAAACTCTCACTCGAGTAAGATACAGCAATCGGTGTACATTAAATAATTAAACTTTTAAATAATTAATTTCTCAGTCATTTATTGATGGATTTAAAAAAATCCACTGATTTATTTGTTTTAATCTATATTTTACTTACTTCCGTTGTGTTAAATGTAATATTCTTGTAGATCATGAAACTTCTCCATTAGGCTATTTGCGAGCTTTGATTGTAATGAAATAGAGGAAAGTACTTAGGTACATTTACAGTACATTTGAACAGTCATATTATTATTAAAACCTTCTAACAATCAACTACGTTGTTACTTGTTACTAACATATTTTTTGTTTATCAAAAGTGGTTAAAAGTTGAAGGCAACTTAGTTGGACTTAAGTGGAATAGTTTAAGCATAAATGCAGAGCAAGGCAGTGTTGAATAGACAGCTTATTAATATCGTCCGCCGGTCAAAAGTTAATCGGGTTTAAGTCGATCACATCGCCCACGAAGATCCATCACACTCGTCATTATTCACACACAAATTATGTAATTTCAATAAATGGAACTTATTGAATAGTGATGAACGTCGGTAGGCCGCCGCGGCACCCCCGTCGAGATCCCCACGACTACTCATCATTTACACACTCAAATCTCTTCCATCTTACAGATCAAAAACCATACATTGCTTTTCTTCTTTAATTTTCTTTGAATAAAGTGTAGTCAGCAAGCAATGTAAGCGTACTTTTGGTTTAGATTAGTCTGGTGTTAGTAGTAAGAGGCAATCTCCAATAAGCACTTAGATCCTCATTGTCTAAAATAAATGTATTTTGTTTGAATAAATCGAGCTCTCGGATGGAGGTCGCGACGGGTGTTAATGAACGTTTAAATCGTACTTAATGGTACTGTACGTCTACTGTGTATGTAGTCATAAGAAAATATACCTACTTACCTAAGTCATCATCACCTCTTCAATTCATTGTCGGTTCACAACTGAGCAAGCATGTAGGTAATATTTACTTGTAGGTACTCAACATTTTTGTGAGCGCGATTCTTCTCAGAATGAGAAGGGTTTGGCCATAGTCTACCACGCTAGCCAAGTGCGGTTTACCAAACTTCACACACCTTTCAGAGCAATAAGAATAAATCTCGGGCGTGCACGTTT
This sequence comes from Erebia aethiops, assembly GCA_923060345.2. Lineage (NCBI taxonomy): Eukaryota > Metazoa > Arthropoda > Insecta > Lepidoptera > Nymphalidae > Erebia > Erebia aethiops. The sequence goes on along the minus strand of OV281081.1, from coordinate 19,372,990 downwards.
CCTTGCGATGTTTTCCTTCACGTTTGTCTAAATCAAGTAGGTAAATGCACATAACTTCGAAAAGTTAGTGGTTCGTTCCCGGGGATCAAATTCCTGACCACCCGAATATGAATCCGGGGGTCTGGAACTCTGAACCACTAGGCTATCACCGCTTTTATATTATATATTATTATCACCTACCTAAGTATGTAGACATGTATGTTAAACATAGATGTCTACATAAGACAAGCGTTAAATTTGCAAAGAAAATCTACCGCACAGCTTACAATTTCTGAGGTTGTACGTTGCACATCTAATGCTATTGCACAGCTGTTGAAAGCTTGAAACCAATTGTTTACCAGTGTAGCAGTATTTTAATGTCTTAATGTAAGATTTATAAGATTTCAAATGGTCGTACAACAATTGCAAGGTGAAACCTTGGCTGTGGCAACAGTCTAAGAATTGTAAGTGAATGTAAGCACGTATTGCACACAGATAGGTTCACGGTACCTAGGTACCTGTTCGTACCTTTGTAGATAATTTATCATTACCTTAAAGAAAGGTACAATAATAGAGCGCTAAGCGGACTCGCCACGTCTGTAATTGATTTATAGGCAAATATTAAATCTGTTCTCACCGTACCCGATGTGAGTAATGACCGTGGCTGATGCTGTTTGAGGTTTTGTTGGACACTCGGCTCAATGTTGTGATTGACAGTGTATCTCGTATTTGAGTAATGAGCCTCGGAAAAAAATGCAATTTAAAAGGATTCCTCACATTAATTTACCCCTGAATCGATCATCTGTGTTCGGTGAATGTAAATGTCAACAAAACGTCCCAGCGAAACACCATCACACTTATCAAAACAATACAAAATGCGGGATGTTATCGATAATGATCACAGGCACGACAAGGCTCTAAGTCCATTTTTTGTGGGTTGACATCGTGCTAATAATACTCATGAGAAAAATGCGCGCCGGACCCCCGTCATCCTCCTTTTGTTTTTAATTTCTACCTCAGTGGCACCGATTTAATTGGGCTCAACTCGAGCGAGAGCACCTTCGTATTTCACCTCGGCTCGCTTCATTTGAATATTTAAAGCATTTCGGGTTCCCGTCGCATTATTTTGTTTATTTACACAAATACAATATTATATATTTATTTCTGGGCCGTCGTCATTTATTAGGTGACGTGACTTACCGATGTCGCGTCCTTCCCAGTATCGGCATAGTTAACGCGGTGGACTCGCGTTCCATTTTAAAAGTTTGAGGTTGTTTGTTTGAGTTTTCTTTTTGTCCGTTCGCGTCGCGGACGCGTGTGGCGAGTTGTGCTCTTCGTTGTTTTCTCGCCAGCCCTTATCTTGGACAAGATTGCTCGTTTATAAATGAAGTTATATCGACCCAATTGAACACAAGGCTACGGAGGTGAGGCGAATTTTTAATTAGTTTCCGAAGATAGAGGATTTTAAGCAGGCATCCGGGAGCCGTGTATCGAGTGTGCGCCGATATCTTAATTGAGACGTGGACCAAACTTGGACGCTGCGAATCTGTCGAAGACAGGCATTCTGTTAATTGCGAACCAATATGGTTATTGATTCAGTATTGTTAATTAATATCTGAAATTAAAAGCTATCAAAATAATTATGATAACGGCAGATGCAGCCGATGAAACCTACCGCAGTCATGATAAAATTAAACTAGCAATAATAATAAAGCTTTATTAGAGAATTAGATCAACGTCAACGCAATAAATAAACAGAAAAAATTGAGTCTACTGATCAGGAACAAGCGCTACCACATTAAAACCTATATTATCTGGTTCCCGCGCAATAAAATCACGGCATATCTTCGCAGCGTCCTCCAAAAGACGTTCTGCAGTCGTCGGTCCATGGTTGATAGGCGAACACTTGCGTCCGTCCAACTCGTAAAGATTTCCATCTTTATGAATGAACGTAACGAAGTGATTATTAACAGGTTCGTTTTCTTCTACAACTGCTTGGTCAGCTGACTCCACAGTCTCCTTATAAGCTTGCAGAATGTTAGCAGAATTCTCTAAAAGAGCTCCTTTGCCTGCAGCATCTAGACCTTTTGCATCATTTATGTAACTCTTCAGGAGTCCGTCTTCGAGGTCAATTTTATTGGTGTTGTTTGCAACGCTGTGTACCAAGGCAATGGTTCCACAAACGTTGCTTAGAACTTGCTTCAAGTAAAACACATCTTTGGGGGCTTCTTGTCCTTTCTTTAGCAGTTCGCTCTCTTGTTGAGCTCGATGTTGTTCATAGCTTTCAGAGAGTGGAAATAGAAGTACAACTGCTAATACAGGACGGGGCACCCAGTTCAGGGCGTCGTCTTCCAAGCCTATAACGTCTACCATACGCCATTTATTTGGAACTCCTAGCTTTTGAAGGTATCTGTTCATAGTCTCAGGGTTGGACTCCATTGGTAATGCGACAGCCATTTTGTCTTTCGTTTTTAACTCGTGTATCGCGATATTTTCGATAGTAGATAATAGAATATCGTTATTTCGTTGTCTGGATCGAAAAAAACGTGAGAAACTCCAGTAAATCCACAACCCTGCGATATTTATTTTATCTATGACAAATCTTTGACACTAACAAGTGGTGACACGTGAACTTCTTAATTTTTTTCAAATGAAAACTTAATTACTCTAAAAAGTACAAATGTAATTAAATAAAAACATCATGTATTTACACTTATTCAGCTTGATTAAGCTTTTGTACATACAAAACATGTATTTTCGACTACATACCAACGCATCTGTTCAGCTACGTTATGCTGAATCAGTTTTGTGTGGACAGGAGCTGAATATGTGTAATTTTTCCCTACTCTGCTTTGGAAACCTTTGTATGCTTGAAAATAAAGTACGCGCTGCGCCGTCGGCGCGTATCCATAGTATGCGACTTGCCCCCCGATTGTGTAAAAAAATCGTAATAGTAGGTAACCGCGTTTATCAAACGTACGAGTATAATCCGAACTGTTTAAGGAGTTCATAGCTCATGTCAAAAAGCATATTATAATTTATGAACTCCTTGAACAGTTAGCTCTCAAACTCAAATGATTACGATTTTCTTAGACAATTGTATTTAACGAATGCACGCACTTGAACTACATAAAATAATTTGACACAGGCATCGATCAGAAACGCCTTCTGTCCTAATCTCCACTTGATACGTTCAGACTACTCTGAAGATATGTGTTTTCTGTAAATTTCATGCTGAATGTCTTTTTGTTTTCTCTCTGTTCATCATAATACAGCCGTAACGTCCAGACCAGCTACAACAGAACTTATGCCCGTTTTCACCAACAATTCCTTCATTTTAGGGAATACCTAAGACCAAAAGGTGACAGTTTTCACGTAGGTACAATGAGCATTGTTGCAAAAAAAAAAGGAACGAGGTCTAGAAATGTTTCAAGTAATCTTAGATATCACAATTAAGACTGTTTTGACAGATTGACGCTGCACTTTGGTTATAAAATTATATGAAGAATGAAAAAAAAATTATACTACGATTAGGGAGTGCTCCCCTTAAATGTTGATTTATTTCCTTCCCCTACTAGGCTCATAATAGGTATTTAACATGAAATAAAAAAAAGTATTTCCATCTAATTATTTATTTCGCCCATTTGCATTAACATTTTCGATTAAAACTGCATACGCTTACATTTCATCTATTCAGCGATTCATTTACTACGGCTAACCACTGTGCTTTGTATTTAACGATTTCTTTTGGTGGTCATCACACGTCATAAACATACATTCCTGTGTTGTCAGTGAACAACTTAATAAAAGAAATAACAAAAGAACTACGGGCCCACAATCATCTTATAAAGATTTAGACCCCTTTACTGGAACTATCAGAAGATGAAGTATAGGGTACTTACCAGAAATGTACATTGCCGTAAGAAAAATTTCTGAACTTTCTTATGGTCTTCATATCAGTTCGGTTCGCGGTTTGGTCGGTTATAAATACTATTTTGGGTATGAAAAATCAGCTTCTATTGGTAGAATAGATTTATTACCAAAATGACTGAGACATTCTAAATTTCCATTATTCTATTGTGGTCTAATGTGTAAAGGAGATCAATTGTTCGGTTCACTGACAATACATCACAAACATACGAGCTGCTGAGTACAAATTGAGCCATGCATTTTATCTTTATAATAATATATAAAGACGAAATAAATAAACAATTATACTATTCCATTTGAATTAATACGTTATAAAAATAGTCGAAAACATTTTTGGTAGGATTACAATAGATTTCGCGCGAGATGCGTGCCGTCCAGAAAAAAGCGGTAATGGCAACTGTTGGAGGGAGCTTATAGGCGTTATTTTATTAAAGTCTATCATATACAAGGAAAAGGAAGCGCCAAAACAGACAAATCTGTATGTAAAGGATAACTTAAATGACAAGGAGGCTTGGCAATAATTTGTTCTAATGGCACTGATAGTTCCTTAGTTTAAGATGATTTGTGAGATGGATAATTTAAAAAAAACCGGCGAGTTTGTTGTGGGCTCAGGGCGCGTTTGGGACCCTCGTAGCTTTAGTTTTAAGATACCGTAACTGGTTATCATTATCATGTTTTATAAGTTAATGGATGTCAATAAATGTACAGTGTACCTAATTTGTATAAATAAATATTGATCGATTGATTGATTGCACATCACGAATATGCAGTATCTATGGTCGATGTGTAACACCTGCGCTCATGCAGGAAAAGCAAGCAACCTAGCAATCAATAAACCATCTTTTTCTTTTATTTTCACTGTAGTCCTGGCCGCACGGAGTCGGAGTGAAATGTGTATGGAGTGTGCTTTCGAAGATCTGTATGGTGCGGTGTTATGTGGTGGTGGTGTGTATTGCTTGCTAAGTTGCTTGCTTTTCCTTTATGTTTAGCAGCGGGAGCGCGGGCGGCGCATATCACGTTGTACCACACAGATTCGTCTGATCCTATCATGGATTTTCGCAGAGTAACTGCTTGCTTCTATCCAACAGTTGCCATTAGAGCTTGGTTGCTTGCTTTTCCTGCATGTTAAGAGGCGGGCGGAGTATATCGAACGTTGCATAAATTTGTCTACTTTAGCAAAAATAGAGGATTAAGCTCTTGTTCCTTGGTTAAAATATTAATATAACCCAGGCCTCAGGATGACATTCAACTCGCGCGCGCAAATAGTACATTAATTGGTATCGTTTTTATCGACTAAAACTATTGAGACATATTTTACGGAACGTATAGGTTACGATGTTACAATGAAAACTATAGGTAAATTCAATAATAGTTAACTATATTATAATATTATCAGTCAAAAGTATAGATGATTAGGTAACTCAACACTTGTTTAGCGAGACACTGTTTGAAGACAAAAGCAATACTTAATGATTTTGCATCCTTAAAGCGCGAAACACACAGGGAGCGGGCGCGGGTTGGGTGCGCGCCTGGTTGTATTCCTTGTATTTATATAGACGACATCACACAGCGTCACCTGCCAAGCGCCCGGCCCGCGGCCGCTTTGTGTGATGTCGTCCATATAAATACAAGGAATTCAACCCGCCGCGCACCCGACCCGGCCCGCGCCCGATCCCTGTGTTTTATTGCCCTTTACAAGCGTAAACGCATAATTATTTCAAATTAATTATGGCGGCCATTTCCGGCATAAATGACGTTTGAACGAAAGCCTTCTGAAAAGTATGGCACTAACAACAAGATGGCAGCATCAAAACAACTGTTCTATTTGGCGTCCATTTTTAGAAGAAGTGACGTTTGAACGTTACTGCCTATCCTTCAAGATTTTAAATGACAAAAAATTATTTCCTCCTGTATCATTATCTTATAACTGAGTAATATTTACTTTATCACTGTATTTGAAATATGTATGATGAAAACAAAACATGGACATGGTTTTGCTGTAGTTTGTTGGTATTACATTATTATCTTTTGTTTCAAACAGTGTCCCTACCTCACTTCCCCATCAACACGTAACTACTCGATTAAAATACAAAGGTAAACAAGCCCTAACGGTAATTACTAGTAGGTTAATATGATTAAACATTAAATATAATAGCTAAAAACATTTCAGAAATTGTTCGTTGGAAATGTGACTTTATCGCCTACGATTTAAAATCTATTTAATAAGTAATACATAGTTTTAAAAAGTTTCGTGTAAAAATTGAAAAATATCACTTGGTTATTGGAAAGACTTATACGAAAGACAGCATCCGGAATAAAAGATCCTTAAGTATATTTTAGTATTTATTATATATATAGACAATGTCTGAAATATAGACAAAAATCATTATGAAACGTAATACTTTGTGAGGAATTTAAAAAGTTAATAATTATATCTAATTAATTTTCATGTTTAAATATTATATCCAAAGAATGCATTGAAGTCATGAACCAAGAGATCATAGAGTTAAAGCCATATTTCGGAAAATTTAAACTACTGCTCTGTATAATGCCTTTGCAGCTACAAAATACATGATACAAAGCTAATAATTGTAACTGTTATTTCTTGTTAAAAGTATTGAACGATTAATGATAAAATAACTTAATTAAAATTGCACAGTAATACCTAGGATAAATGAACATTGAAACATACGCAAATCAAGTTATTTCAGTTCTTGGTTTGCGTATTTATTAAACCCATAATTATCTCTAATTATTGTTTATAGAAATTTATGCAGTTACATTTAACAAAGTACTGTTAAATGTTCTATGTTATGATTATAAATGATATAGAAAAAATAACATCATGTTATAAAGACTTATACTTACTTAGTTTATTTTTCCAATTGCTTAAAACGGTAAAAAATGTTCTTAATAATTATTCTTGATTCCGTTAATTTTTTTCAACAAATGTTAAAAAACACGCACAGTAACACACAGTTCCACAGAAGCTAAAATTGTGCATTTTAAAATAAGCTGTGCGTGACATAATATTCGCCAGTACGACAAATAATTTGAGCAATGCAAAAAGTTAAGATCAAAAGCAAATATTTATCAAAAATTAACACTTGCCAACAAAGCTTTTGTTTGTAAAAATACTTTAAAAAAATAAAAAATTCACGTTTATAAATTTGAAATATCGCGACTCTTAAAACGACGTATAAGTATGTAGTCCCTGATCGACAAGTAAGTTATAAGCATGCGGTAAAAATTACAGTGGTTTTATTCGCAGATCAGGCCCTTAAGACAAAATAAGTCTAAATAATAATATAATAAATAATTGAAAATGCGAAATACATCGAAACAGTTGCGTACACAAAAAATACTAATAATTATAAAAATAATTAATTTTACGAAAATAAATCTTTGTTTATAATTTGACACATAATTATCACCGATTTAAAGTTAGTGTAATTGAAACACTATGATATAAAATACAATAAAAATACACCTTCTGATTTTACCATATAAAAATAAAAGCATGTTGCTTAACTAGAAAATAATTGTACCTTTACATTTTTTGATACTGACTGGAAAATGGTAAAAAACCTTACTTCAATTGGGTTATTGATTAATATTCTCCGTATTCTTTCGGCTGCCATACGTTTATACTTATAAAACATTTATCACCTGTTATATGGCCCCGATGTAAAACTAAATGCATGAACAAATTATACAAAAATAAAATCGTCAATTCGTCAATCTTTAACCTAATAACTAGTTCCTTTATAAATGAAAATAATATGATATGCAATTTAACACGCAAAAGAATACGCTACTCCTAAAAATTTCCTCTTACAATTATTACAGCAATATACTTTAACAATTTTCTTGCTACAAGCTTTTGCCAGGCGCTAGTAACAATTTAAAGTTTTAAACTCTTAAGAAGACATAAGGGTCTCACCAAACCTATCGACGCGAAACCGGCTTGAACCGGTCAGAAAAGCTTTATGTGAGCAAACGCGTCAAAACGCAGGCGACATCTTTTTCACTCCTAATACCATGTACATAAAAGATTTTCTAAACGGCTCAAGACGATTCCGCATCGATAGGTGTGGTAAGACCTTTACGTAAAAACTTACGTCCTTGTGTTATTTAAATAGATTATTTGCGTAAATTGTTTTTACTTTTTAATTTCTCAGGAAAGTTGTTAAAAACTACTGTAAGTTTGGTCTCATTAACAAGCGCTATACTTTCTATGTAACTGCAAATCAAAAATGATCCTAAAACTTCATCTAAACTTTTCTAGCATTTTAATTCACGTAGTAAGCAAAAATGTGTTACATATCAAATGCTTTACATGTTTATTTTAAAAATATAGGTGCTACTATTCATGTCCTATCTTGTACCTACTTAATAAAATTAAAAGTTTAAATAATTCAAGTAATAAAATACATACATCATGTTCGTTACAAAAATTAAAATGTAATATTATCTGGTCGAAAACACATTGAGACAATATATTTTACCGAAACCAGTATAAAACTAAGTTAATAAATAGAAACAATTCATAATTATAAAAAAAAAAAACAATGCACCCAGGACTATAAGGAAGTCATATTGCAAAAACGAGTCAATTTAAGCGAATTTGTCTGTCTGTCAGAGCTTTATACTCTGAGGTCTATGACGTAAAAACGTACGCATACGTACGTGATACGTCGTTTCTCCCCTTAAATCACGTACAACGAGTAACGCCTCAGACATAGGTTATAATACCTAGGTAAAAATTTTCTAGGTAGCTATTGATTCAAAATCTGTAGATTTAGTACAAATTTTCACTTCTCGACAACTATGAAATGTATATCAAGTATGGAAACACTATATGTCAAAGAAAAACGGACCTAAAGGTCATTAAAGTGGTAACCAAGGATTAAAAGTCCAAAACAAAGTATTGCGTCAATGTGCCTTTGATCCACTCGTCATTAAAGTAATCCCTCGTGGGTAATTGTTAGCAATGTGACTCGCCGTTCTAATTTTGGCCGGAGTCGAAGCTGCTGAGATGGCTAAGCTTTTGGGGGGGGTGGGGGCAGTGTCTCCCCTTCGATTACGTACGACTCAGACATATAGTACAACCCTAAGTATAAATATTTCTAGGAGCTCGATGAAATGTATATGAAGTATGAAAACACAATATGAATGGTAGCTAGTAACCCCTAAAAGTCCAAAACAAAATATTGCGTCAATGTGCCTTTGATCCACTCGTCATTAAAGTAATCCCTGGTGGGTAATTGTTAGCAATGTGACTCGCCGTTCTCATGGTGGCCGGAGTCGAAGCTGCTAAGATGGCCGAGCCCCTTGGGGGGGATGGGGGGCGGTGTCTCCCCTTCGTCCACGTGCAAGGGTTCGGACATCATTGAGATTATCTCCTCGTAGCGGAGCGATTCAACCAGCTCGAAATCTAAAACAATTATTTTGTGTTATGACAAGAATATACTGCTATACCCTTCATGATTTACCTCTTGCGGAAGGGGAGGTTAAAATATTTGGCATTTTAGTTTACATCAAATTTAACGCATTTTTCTTTAATCTATAGTATAAAATGGTTCTCAAACTTAAACTAACCGAGGAGGTGAATTTTAGTTCCTTTGGAAGACCATCTATTTAATAATCACTAAAAGATAATTTATTAGAATAGTTGTCAAATACCCAATTCTATATAGAGATATATAATTGGACATACCGTGGTTGTGTCGATGGTCGTCCGCATTGGTGTAGTGGTGCGCGTCCACACTCACGCCCGAGTCGCGCTCCTCGCACGCGCTTCGCCCCGCGCGCCGAGGCACAGCCGGCGCCTCGCCCCACGACCGCTTATCGCCTGATAACAAATTAGTACCTTGAATCAGTATTATTAGTGCGAAACTGTCACCTGGTCATATACGGTCCTAAGTATGTTATCCAACAATTAATTATTGAAGGCAAGATACAAGGCATTAGAGCGTGAGACGGAGAAGGACACCCTTGCTGAAGATATTACACCAGTAGTTCAATAAAAGCACCCGATCATTATATAGAACTGCAGTATCCAAAGTTCAAGTTGCCAACATGATCGCCAACCTTCGATAGTAGAGGCACCGAAAGAAGAAGAACAAATTAGTTACATGTATGGCAAGATACAAGGTAAAAGGGGCGTGGGACGGAGAAGGACATACTGGCTGAAGAACTTACGCCAGTGGTTCAATAAAAACACCCGATCATTATTTACAGCTACAGAGTCCAAAGTTCAAGTTGCCAATATGATCGCCAGCCTACGATAGAAGAGCCACCGAAAGAAGGAGAACAAATTAGTTACATGTATAGTTATGTTTAGAGTCGTTCAAAACTGCTATAAATCCATATCACGCTACGATTAACCATCTCTAGTTATGTTATATGTAAGACGCAAGATACAAGGCAAAACGCACTCCTACCTAGAATTACCCATCATTAATTTTCATAATGCATGATCATGAAACGCAAGCTTGATGCAGTAGTGCAAGCAGTGGGCCTGCGCGGCGATGGGTTGATAAAACGATAAGGAAGCTTGGCAATGATTTGCTCTAATGGCTCTGATAGTTCCTTAGTTAAGATGATTTGTGATAATAAAAATTAAAAAATAAACCCGGCTGAGTTTGTTGTGGGCTCTTCTCAGACCAAGGCGCGTTTGGAACCCTCGTGGCTTTAGTTTTAAGATATCGTAACTGATTATCACCATCATTTTTATAAGTAATTTTCAACGCCAATAAGTGTACCTACCCAAAGTGAACCTATATTGAATAAAATATGATTTGATTGATTGATTGATAATGATGATGATCATAATGTAACGTACCAGAGACACGCGGAGGCAACGGCGGGGCGTCCCCGGGCTCACTCCAAGAGGCGCGGCTGTGACGACGAGTCTCCACTTCTTCATCCACCACGTCGCTGAAATGAAACAGTGTGCTCAGTACGAGATTTGACATCTCACCAATGTTTTAACACCCGTGTCAGAGTAAAATGAACCCAAACGTACTTGATTTTAAGTCAAATATCCAATACCACCGATTTTAATTTTGCAAGAAGTTCGCAAGGTTCCCACTTAGAACGCTAGCTGTAGATGTTTGGGTGAACATGAGCATTAAAACAACTTCGTCACTGAAATTTCACGAAATTTCGTACAGATATAATACAACTCAGGAAAGGTCATAGGCCACTTCTTCCCGGAAAATCAAAGAGATTCCACGAGATCTTTAGAAACCTTCACAGCTATCAGCTAGAAGGTCGAAAAATCGTCTACCGCGCACGTACGAGATCTATGGTCTTATTTCTACGTCCTATCGGTATTTCTCCAAAGGCGGTCGGGTAGGGCTTCTCGGGTCGCCAGATTTGGATCTACAAGGCAAATGCGGTGCCAACTTGACCATAGAGTTGGACAGTCCTTGTTGTCCGTCACGGGCAGACTGCTGGACATTATATTCTGCTGGTCTGTTGATAAATTGCCTGCCTAAAATGTACAAGTCCTGCGGTCATTTTATACGAAAAAAAAAATCTCTATGTCTTACCGGTATTTCTCCAAAGGCGGTCGGGTAGGGCTTCTCGGGTCGCCAGATTTGGGTCTACAAGGCAAAGGCGGTGCTGACTTGATCATAGAATTGTCTTCTGGACAGTCCCTGTTGTCCGTCACGGGCAGACTGTTGGACATTATACTCTGCTGATCCAGCGTTTCCTCTAATGAATACTGAAACAAAAATTGAAATTTATTGGTCAGTTGCTTGCTAGAAGAGGCTATACGTATTTGTCTATACGCCCCTAGATTATAGCCCCATAATATTATAGTTTTGAGGGAACACAACAGGTGGAAGCTGGTTCCATAATTTGCAGATATGGACGAAATGAGAGGAAGATTGAAGGTGTAATAGGCAAGGCAAGAGTGAATAGGCATCTTCTAGGCAAGCGCGTTCCAACCTAGACTCATCATTGATTTGCACTAAGCATGATTGTCATAAGCATATCACGCTATAAAAAAAATATTATGTACTGATGTCACGTTTTAACTTACAATCGGCTTGTTGTAAAGATGTCCTTCTTCATAATATCCATCGCTCTGTTGGACACTGTGCGATCGTTTATCCAGCGCTGGGACTGGAGGCAACGGTGTGCTGAAAATAAAAAGTTTATTCAACTTCTGAAGTTTTTTTTATAGCAGCAAAAATCATCGAAAGCTTGCTTCATAATACTTCTAAATAGTCACCAAGACTTTGTACACGTGGATTTAGGATTTTTATAAAACTCAAGGGAACTGATTTTTCAGGATGAAAAGTAGTAGAGAAGTCGTACGACAAAAAGGCTATATGTCCATATTTGAATTGCAAGATATCTCTGTACAAAATTTCTTCAATATCGGCAAAATATATACTGTGATAACAACATACAGACAAACACAATTTCGTAATTATATTATTATAGTTTTTTCTTCACTACGAGTTAGCCCTAGACTGCGATCTCACCTGGTGTAAGTGACCGTACGGGATATAATATGAATGAATGTATACTATAGACCTACTTGACAATGCTTTCGGATAACTGTCGTCTAGCGCGCGCTAGGCCGGGTCCAAGATTCTGCCTCAGTTGGGTGAAGCGTTCCACTAGTCGCCTGCAAGAAAAATGAAAAATTATTCCTTCTTATGGCGCGTTTACCGAATGGTCGGTGACCGAATGCATCGACTGCATTCGGTTTTCGGGCAACAGCAAGTTTTTCATAAGTTGGTTAAAGGTCTAGTTACCAACTAAGCGGCCAAATTGTCAAGGAAGTCAAGGTGATGCAAAGGCTCAACCTTTACATCAACTTGACCCTTACACCAACCTTACCATCTAACTCCATTATAAGGCACGCGTGATTAATACAATAATATTGAATAATACTTCCTTGCGTCAAGGTTTTTTTAGTTGTGGCTTTATAGTAGAAACTTTTGCCACAAAAAATAATGTTATTTTACAATGCAACCTCAATTACAGATCGGAGGGAGGCCTTTGCCCAGTCATGGGACAGCACAGGTTAGATTAGATTAGAGCCTCAATTGGCCGCAGCGGTAGCATGTCTGGGCGTAGTGTCACTACAAACCTTGAGACAAGAGGGGTCCTTACCTATGCAACGGCTTGACTTCCTCTGGCGCTAACCGACCTAGTAAAGCTAACCCTGCTTCGACTACAGCCAGGTGCGAAGATATCAGCCTCCTTAGCTTGGCCGCAGCGGTAAAATGTCTAGGCGTAGCGTTACTACTGAACTCCGCCTTAGGAAGTATTTGATCTCTTAACATCTATAGCATCATAAATAAAGGAATCCTTACCTATGCAATGGCTTGACCGACCGTCGGTTAGCACCGGAGGAAGTAAAGTTAACCCTGCTTCGACTACAGCTAGCTGCGAAGATATCAGCCTCCTCAATTTGGCCGCAGCGGTAAAATCTCTAGGCATAGCGATACTACTGAACTCCGCAGTTAGGAACGCTTGATCGTATATGTCGGCGCATCATTGCCGTTGGTACCGAAGTCAGACATATTGTTGCACACAAGCGTAGGTAGGGTAGAAGGATCTCGTAGAAAAACCTCTTAGTCGATTATAACGATGTTTATTCTTCTAAAAAATACGTAATAATAATCCTCGCATCTCCATTACACTGGTATTTATACCCCCCAGTCAAATACAAATCTTAATATTAATTTATTCTGCCGGAAGTCAAAAGCAGAACCTTTTATGCTAAATAAATATAAAAATAAACGGAAGTCAATAACAAAACTCTTAATATAAGTTAAACGGAAGTGTCAAAACAAGCGCTTAGAACTATTTGACGGATGTGAATGAAATATCAAAAATAAATACAAAACTAATAAATGAATCACACCGGAAGCAACATTCGACAATCAAAACTTATTTAAAATTACAATAATTAAAATAAATACTTAATACAAATAATGGTTTGCGCCCATACGGCCATTCTGCTCCAGCGCGTTCTCTGCGCTGAAAACTAGTCTATCTCATCATTATTATCCTCTAGAATCTAATCTTATATCACGGCATCACCCACTTGGGATCTAGCCCTTAGACCTGGAATAAGGATACGCATGGCGCTTTAGGAAAGGTATTTGGATTATTCGGCATCACCCGCCTTGGATCTAGCCACATTTCATGGCATCACCCGCCTTGGATATAGCCCTAAGACCAGGAATAAGGATACGCTTGGTGGCCAGCCAGCGCTTAAGGAAGGATAGTTGGATTACTTGGCATCACCCGCCTTGGATCTAGCCACATTTCATGGCATCACCCGCCTGGGATTTAGCCCTTAGACCAGGAAAAGGATACGCATAGAGATCCTCCAGCGTTTAAGGTAGGAGAAGTGGAAATCAAAATAAACTTAATTACTTAAATCATCCGCCCATACGGTCGGTTCATCATCATCATCCATGAATGGATCATTTTGAGCTAGAGGTGCTGGTCTCAAAAGATCATGACTGGCGATCTTTTCGGAACATCCTTTCAAATTGACATGTTTTACTTTATAGCGGTTATTAGGCAGTACTTCTAGAACTTCCATAGGACCTTCAAATTTAGGACCAAGTTTAGTAGTATGTCTTTCATGTTTATGCATTAAGACAAAGTCCCCCTTTTCGAATGGCTTTATTTGAGCTTTGCCCTTGTCAAACCTCAATTTGTCCCGAAATGATCGCTCGTCCATCCTTAATTTACATAATGATCTAACAGTATTAAGATCAACAATTGGTGCATCATCGTCGACTTGTAAAAGCTTAACACCCGGTGGTGAACACTTTTTCCCGAATAATAGCTCCATGGGAGATTTTCCAGTACTTTTAGAAACTGTAGAATTAATAGCTAGCTGTAAATCCCGAATAGCAGTGTGCCACTGTCTGTTAAGCTCCACAACCGACATGTTATCTTTGATAATTTTCATAATACGTTCCACCTGACCATTTGCCCTACTAGCGCCTTTAGCTACAACATGATGTTGAATACCGGAACGTTGGCAAAAGTTTTTAAAATCAGTTGAGGTCATACTTTTATCCTGATCCGTTATCAGTCTGTTTGGGGTGCCAAAAATAGAAATTACTTCTTGTAAACAGGATATTGCTGTATCAGATGTCCGATCGTTAGTATAAATTAAGTGGGTATATTTGGTAAAGGCATCTATAAACACAAATGCGTATTCAGCATTACTACGTTTACCGTTCATACGTCCAGTTATGTCAGCATGTACGGTGTGAAACGGGATTGCAATTTTATCTATAGGATGGAGGGTAACTTGTTTAGCACCAGACATACCCTTACGAATTCTACAACTTACACAATTCTCAGTGAACTTTCGAACTAGTTTTGACATATTAGGGAACCAGTATTGTTCTCTTAATTTAGCTAGAACCTTTTCCCAACTAAAATGTTGAAGACTATCGTGATAGTGGGAAATCAAATTCCATCTGTAGTTACGTGGTACAATAATAAGTTTACGAGTTTTATTGTCGATTTGGACCTTACGTCTAAGTAATTTATCTTGGGATATGACGTAAGTATCTGCTATTTCTTTTGGGATCGTGTCAAAACCAAGTTGTTCTACTATATTTTTAAGAACAGGATCACGTTTTTGTTCAACGAGAAGCCAATTATGGTCCAATGTAGAAGAGTTCACTGAAAACTGTAATGAGTCATTCTCGCTAATAGCTTTACTGGGGCTCTTTACAGGATTACGACTAAAGTAATCGGCATGGGAAAGGGAAGTGCCTTTTCTGTACTCTATATCAAACTGGAAATTTTGGAGAAATGCCCACCATCGGTGCACCCTAGGTGTTAGATCTCTTTTAGTTCTAGAGGCTTTGAGGGAATTACAGTCCGTTACCACTTTAAAACATCTACCATACAAAAAGTGGCGGAAATGTTTGATAGCTTTTACCACAGCCAATGTTTCAAGCTCATATGAATGATATTTGCTCTCAGCATTGGTTGTTCGCATACTAAAATAGCCAACGACATGAGGATTTTTATCATGTCGCTGAATTAAAACTGCCCCATATCCTAGAGAACTAGCATCTGTGTGGAGTTCACATGGCAAATCGGGGTCAAAAATTGTCAAGAGTGGAGAGGATGTTAATCTATGAATTATTTCCTTTCGGGCATTTTCCTGCCGCTCTGTCCACTCCCAGGGTACGCCAGATTTAGTCAGTTCATATAATGGGGACATAATCTTTGAAAAATTTGGAACAAATTTTCTAAAATAACCAGCTAAACCGTTAAATTGACGTAATTCTTTAATAGTTTTTGGCACAGCAGACTTAGAGAGTGCATCTATTTTTTTAGGACTAGGCCTTACAGTCCCGTTTTCTATCAAATTTCCTAAATATTCAACGGATTTTTTTAGAAATGAGCATTTTTTAATGTTTAGAGAAAAACCAGCAGAAGTTAACCTTTCCAATACTAATTCTAAATTAGTTAACCCTTCTTCTACAGTTGCTGACATGACAAGGACATCATCCATATAAACTAGAGCAATCTTATCCTTGTAGTCACCCAAAGCTTTATTAATGGCACGCTGATAAACGGACGGCGCGTTGCAAAGCCCAAAAGGCATGCGTAAAAATTCAAACTGGCCGTCCGGTGTGACAAACGCGGTTTTTTCTATAGAATCTACTGATATAGGTATTTGATAAAAGCCCGCAGTCATATCTAAACAAGTGAAAAAACGAGCTTTGCCTAACCTGTCTATCTGATCGGCGATTAAGGGTAAAGGAAAATTATCCCTAACAGTGTTTGAATTTAACTCTCTGAAGTCCACGCATAGTCGGTCAGACCCATCCTTTTTCTTAACTAACAAAATGGGGCTGCTAAATGGAGATGAACTGTCTCGGATTATATGGTTTTGTTTGAGATCATCAATAATTTCTTTAACCCTCTCGCGTTCTATTGGCGATAGTCTGTAGGGCCTACGTTGGACAATCTTATCTTCATTCTTTAATCTAATACTTAATTGACCAGTTTTGACTTCAGAAACTTTATTACCCGAAGTGAAACTTTCTTCAAATTTGTTTAAAATAACATTTAATTTATCTAACATGATAGGGTCAACAAGATCGGTATTTAATTTAATTTTAGACTCCGCTAAAGAACATTTATTAATGATCATGTTTCTAGAGACAATCAACTTTTTACCAGATAACGTGATAGCAAGACCCGGTATTTGTACCAAATCATAACCGATTAAAATGTCGAATTGGGTTTGATGATCTTCCACTATATATAATTCTAATTCTACACTAACATGATCAATCTCAACAATTGTTGTTATACTTTGGGAACATGTGACATCAACACCACCTATTCCAGTGAAATTTATATTAACAGACTTTCTTTTGCCTGGAATTGAACCAGAAATCCTTTTTCGTACTAATGAGCAATCTGCACCGGAGTCAAAAAGACAAGGATAGGTATTAGGACCAATTCTGACGGTAGTCATGCAACGGTTTATAGGACCACAAAAGTTTACGGACTTTTGATTAGTTAATTTAGATTGTTCATCCTTTTGCTTGCGATAGCAATTTTTTTCTACATGCCCTCTTTTAAAACAATATCTGCATTCGATTAACTTAAGTTTGTCTGGCGTAGATTGGGTGGTTGTCTTTGCTGGCACACTAGAGTCTAAGTTTACTGTTGGTTTATCTTTACAATCACGGAAATGATGACCAGGAGTCTTACATCGAAAACAGATTGACGACTGACCTCGTAGATCAGTGGTTTCTGAAAGACGGGGCTTTTTGTTATATGGGGTTTTGTCGGTACCGTCAGGTTTGGGTCGGTCACGTTTTCGGAAGGTTTTCAACACAGAAACTAGTTTGGGCAAAGAGTCAGGCGTATTTCGCAATAATTCACATTTTATAAAATCGGGGCGAATACCAGTTATAAGTGCATCAATTACCTCAGTATCCGAAGCTTCAGGCCGAACTCTCTTGAAGAGGGTCCAACCTGTGGTCGCGTAGTCTGCGTAGCTGCTAGCCTGGTCCGACGTGTAGTCGCGCCATTTCTGGACATCATCAGCATACCGGAATTCTTCACCAAACGTCTGGATCAGGTCTTGTTTTACTTGCTCCCATGTGGTAGATTGTAGGGACCACGTGTCAGCCCAAGTCTTCGTGTGAGCGCACGTCGGGATCGAATGGTGGTAGGTAGAACTTACCATGATCTCGTGACGGCGCTGATGTAGCGGACAGTGCTGCAGTCACCGCACTCGTTGTAGCTTGGTTTGTGATAGATGTCACCAATTTCATCACTTCCTCCATCGAAAAGCTTGGATCTGGCTCGCTGGTCTGGACAGATTTGCGAGCTCGGCATCTTGAAGTCTTCAGTATAGGCGAAGTGGATCCCACCGCTGCTGTCGGCGCATCATTGCCGTTGGTACCGAAGTCAGACATATTGTTGCACACAAGCGTAGGTAGGGTAGAAGGATCTCGTAGAAAAACCTCTTAGTCGATTATAACGATGTTTATTCTTCTAAAAAATACGTAATAATAATCCTCGCATCTCCATTACACTGGTATTTATACCCCCCAGTCAAATACAAATCTTAATATTAATTTATTCTGCCGGAAGTCAAAAGCAGAACCTTTTATGCTAAATAAATATAAAAATAAACGGAAGTCAATAACAAAACTCTTAATATAAGTTAAACGGAAGTGTCAAAACAAGCGCTTAGAACTATTTGACGGATGTGAATGAAATATCAAAAATAAATACAAAACTAATAAATGAATCACACCGGAAGCAACATTCGAGAATCAAAACTTATTTAAAATTACAATAATTAAAATAAATACTTAATACAAATAATGGTTTGCGCCCATATATATAATACTACTTTATAGCCACAAAAACTAGAAACTCACCTATGCAATGGCTTGACATCCTCCGGTGCTAACCGACCGTGTAAAGTTAACCCTGCTTCGACTACAGCCAGCTGCGAAGATATCAGCCTCCTCAATTTGGCCGCGGCTGCCGCTTCCCTGGGCGCGGCGTTTCTACTGAACTCCGCGGTTAGGAATGCTTGTTCGTATTTAGTGATGCCTCCTTGTACGTTAGCGTCTATCGTGCCTTGGAGCCGCATTGAGAAGGGATTGATGTTTTGTGTTGGATCCGCAGTGTATTGGGATATGAGACTACGTAGTTCCCGTTCTGTTGCTTCCATGGTTTCGCAGGCAAACTATAAAGAAAAGTTTTTATAAGGGTAAATATAAACAGCGGTAATTGGAGGCACTTATCACAAAATATCGTGTTTAATCGATTGATATTGAAACAGTTGTTTTGTCTCAAAAAACACTTTAAAAATAAGCTAGTTTTCACACACACAAAAAGCTCAGAACTTTACTCAGATATCTTTACAATACCCTTATAAATGGTTAGCAATCACAATTATTCCACTCTGCAGATTTAAATGTAGAATATACCATTTTCAATTTAAAAAGTACAAGTCATTATTCGTCGAGTGTAGTAAGTGCCAATAGATCAAAAATAGAACGTTTATTCAGAAGAAGAGAGATTGTTGTTATAATTGAAGTAGGTATGATAATACGTACTTCGACTGGAGGAATTTCTTCCATGGTTCTGGATATGACTTCGGACCATCTCAATATGCCCGGTAGCGTATTCTCTGTCACTAAGGTTGTTCGTTCTATCCATAAGCTCTGCAAAACAAATAAAAAAACACGAGTTGCAATCACAAAAATAAGAGACAATTGCAGCATTGATGACAAATTATGGCAATAATCGTCCCTATATCTCAATTTTATAATAATTTATAAAATTGAGATATAGGGGGCCAAATTGTTTGCTGCAAGTTTCTCAACAATTACTCTCATCAAAGGTTAGGTAGGTATATGATTGAAGTACTATAGCATCGCTTAGAGCAATATTATTTCAAAATAACAGTTTTAGGTCACATAACTTGACGTTCCAAAAATAAGGATTATAAATCTAAAACAATACGGATTTAAGCGATGACAGTATGCTCCAAGACCTCCTTTCTCCCAAATAAATGCACGCCAATTTACTAGTTTAAATTTCTTTGAATAGCTTCTAGTAAAAATAATTCAATTAATCAATCAAGGCAAGCTGATAACAAAAATACCTTGAACTCGTTATCCTTATCGATGGGCGGTTTCTGTAAGGGTCGATCGCAGAGAAACGTATCGACGTCGTTGCACGCGTAGAAGCGTTTTACTTGATCGGGCGCGCCCGAAGGCCACGTGCGCCGTGACGTCACCGGCTTTACGTTGCAGATTTGAATATCTGTCAATTTAGACAGAGATTTTCATATCATTATCACATAATCCATATCCATACTATTATTATATATGCGAAAGTGTTTCTGTCTGACTCTCCATCTGTCTATCTGCTACGATTTTACAGCCCACCTGTTCAAACGATATTGATGCAATTTGATACAGGGATAGTTTTTATCCCGGAAAATTAAGGAGTTCCTGCGAAAATTGAAAAAAATTAATCCACGCGGACGAAGTCGCGGCCATCATCTAGTAAATTATAAGTTTAATTTAAAATAAAACTACGTACTCATTAGCCAATTAGTTAGGCTAGATCATAGTTACATGAGTACCTCGCTCGTACTCAATAATAAGAAAAAAAAATATCATCAAGATCGGTAATGTCACACTGAGAGTGCGCTATCGCAGTTAATAACACGAATATCAAAGACATTTACTGCCTGATGAATAAAATTAATCTGAAGTGAAGGGCACTTTTGTTATTATATCGCAGGAAAATATGCGACCAATCATCAAATAGTACCGAAGACGTGATGAGTGATCACACTTCAAATTACGACAAGGTCACGAGACTTCACGTCAGTACTTTTTTGGTATTTTATACAAATAACAATGACAAATTATTCAAATACAAATGAAAAAAAATATGGCATAATAAAAGTGAAATATTCTTTAAATGGGAAACAAGCTCAGTCTAACATACGTCTTTGCGTAGTTTTGCTCTGCCGGTCTAGTGAGCCAATCGTAGATTACGGATTGTTCTCCCCCAACCAAACCTAAATTTACAGAGCCAGTCTATATTATAATTCGTCCCCAGTCTCGACATCTCGCAGGATTGCTCTATTTCCGACGACTCATTGCATAAGATATTAGCACAGCGAACATCCTTACAATAGATCGACGCCCAAAGTACACCGTATTCGTATACACCTTCAAGCCACATACTATTTTTCTGCTAGAATGAATGTTGTACCGAAAATTCTGCCCATTTACATACTAAGCGTTGCTGTTTAGACTCTCCGATGAAGGACTAGTAGAAAATAACATATTATATCCTTTTATTGCATCATTAGTATGTTTTAATTAAAGCTGTAATCATACTCACACTGGCCGTCCGCAGCGATAATGGAGTCATCGGGGGGAGTATTCCGCATGAGGATGTGCGCGGAAACATATTCCGCCTGCAGACGTTGAGTGAACGCGCCTATACGCTCGTAGTCGTGTCCGCGGTACACAAACTGCTTGTTCTATGTAGAGAAATAATAAAAACAATGCAATTTTTCCAATCATTTCTAAGGTGATATGAAAACTATGTGGATGTCTATGTGGATATGCCACCCAATTGTGTATCGTATCGTAATCGTTTGTCAACGGATAATTAGACCCATTTAAAGGAAAACATGCCTGCTCGTCAAAAAGCATGTGTGAACTCCTGAAACAGTTCGAGTAATACGTTTTATGCTGTCTAATGATTACCATTTGCTTAGACAATTGGGCCTATGATTACCTTATATCGCACGTATGTACGCATGCACGCTCGTAAGTATAACGTGCACGCATGAACAAGCGCGTACAAAAGAATATCTCTTTAGTATTTTATATGTGTCAGATTAGAATTTTGTAAGCCGTTGAAAAAGCCGTAAATATATCTTAAATAGCATAAAGGCTTCATTGTGAACTCTGAACTGAAAAACAGCTGGCAAGAAACTTGGCATCCTCAACAAAGTCAAGCGGTACTTCACGCCGGAACAGCTCCTTATCCTGTACCAAGCACAAGTTCGATCGTGCATGGAGTACTGCAGCCATTTGTGGGACGGCTCTGCCAAGTACCAGCTTGATGCATTGGATTCGGTGGATCGTCGCGCCAGGAGACTCATTGGTAGCAAAGTGCTGGTCAGTTCGAAGCTGCAAAGCTTGGAACATCGGCGCAAAGTCGCCTGTCTGTCGGTATTCTACAGGATATATTTCGGAGAGTGTGCTCAAGAACTATTCGATCTTGTTCCTCCGTCACCTTTTTATTATCGTACCGCAAGGCATCGACAAGGTCTGCACCCCTACGCAGTCGAAATTCCGCGGGCTCGTACGAAGCGATTTGCTTCCTCGTTTCTAATTCGAACCGCTAGGATATGGAATGCCCTTCCGGCTTCCGTTTTCCCCTCCCGTTTTAATATAGGTACCTTCAAATCAAGAGTGAATAGGCATCTTCTAGGCAAGCGCGCTCCATCTTAGGCTGCATCACCACTTGCATGCAAGTCTGATTGCAGCCAAGCGCTAGCCTATATATTTAAAAAAAAAAAAAAAAAAACTCTTCCTATAATGTGTAGAAGAAACTGACTACATATTATTTCAAAGTTAAATTACACTAACACAGGAAAATGCTACTGTGACGCTGCCAGGATTCTCTAATATTTAAGATAGAAATAAGAAATATATATAAAAGGTATCTCGCAGAGAACGATGGGGCTGGCGGGGCTTAACTAAGAATCCATACTTAATTTTATAAATGTGAAAGTGTGTCTCTGTTTGCTACGCTGTTTCGACCCATCTGTTCAGCCGATTTCGATGAAATTTGGTACAGAGGTAGGTTACATCCTGGGGAAGGGATCCATTTTTTATTCCCGAAAATTAAAGCCTAAAAGAATCAAAAAAACTTAAGGTGCATGACAAGGGTCTGCCCGCGAAATTCAAATTTAATTTGGTTTTTCACAATTTGTAAACTAATACGACAAAGTAGGCTTATGGCATTCAAATTGCGAGCCTAGGAATATCATCTTCATAGGTTTATATAAAAATCTTTACTTGAAAGTGCCCAGTTTAAGAAATTAGTCAAATTATTGACTAATTTGTGAGTAACTCACGTCAAACTCATTATTTTGACTAATTTCTTAAACTGGACACTTTCAAGTAAAGATTTTTATATAAACCTGTGAAGATGATATTCCTAGGCTCGCAATTTGAATGCCATAAGCCTACTTTGTCGTATTAGTTTACAAATTGTGAAAAACCAAATTAAATTTGAATTTCGCGGGCAGACCCTTGTCATCCACCTTAATCCACGCGGATAAGGTCGCGGGCATCATCTAGTAGTTAAATAAAGAGAAACCTTCAAATAAATTACATTTTAAAGCCTTCAATAGTGTTTACATATTCAATTGTGTACTTACCCTCACAAACAAAGGGCAGCCTTTCCCATAGAATCCAACTCTAAAGTACTCCGGTTCAGGTCTCAGCTGCTCTAACACAGAGTCGAGGAAAGTTGCGTGCATCCTTAAACAGTGCGCCAAACGCGCGTAATCGCAGAGTTTCACTTCATATAATGTTGCCAGTTCACGAAGCAGGGGCAATCCTTTTTCCCAGCACTGAAAAGTGTTTCTTTAATTATTCAAAAGTCTCAAATAATCTAAAATAATTAATGTCCGAAAATTATGCTTCCTTTTCACAACTTTTTATAATAAACATTTTGGCACATTTTATCTATTATAGCGTAATTCTTTATAGCTTGTCCCAGTTATTTCGCCATGGCACAAAAAGCTCAGAATTTCCAATCCATCATCATCGAGATTGTTGGGTATTATGCTTACCTTTCCGCGATCGAAATACTGGAGCACTTGGTTGTAAAGAGCTTCTTTACGCTTCCATTCCACAGCTTCAGGATGTTCCGGGTCGACTCCGACTTGATCGCTGTCCCAACTTAAACTTTCAGCATACAGCTGAAAATGTTATTCACATAAAATTATACTGCGGGCGTCCGAAAATCTAAATAGCATGTCATTAAAGAGAATTGAGTAAAAAGAAAAGTAATAAAAGCGACTATACAACACTAGTTTGATAAATAATTACTAAGAGGTCTTACCAATAGGGTACACCCAGCTTCTACCCAGTTGTCGGAAGCTATGTGGAGGTCGTGCAGTTTGTAAACGTAACGCAAATACATCTCTTTGCGATCGATCTCGTTTTTGTAGAAATTCTGAAATTTAAGAGAATACCTGTGAAACACCCGAGGAAAATCTGCAGGCTTGGCGACCATCGGGAGAAGACTGTAGCACATATTTTTATCGATTTTTAGTCGTGGAATCTTTGTATTGTTCGCGTTTTTTTTTTAAATTACAATGTAAAATATTTCTATAAGTACTAATATTATAAATGCGAAAGTTTGGATGGATGTTTCGTTACTCAATCACACCAGAACGGCTGGACGGATTTAGATGATATTTGGCAATATTATGATGTTGATGAAATATGGCAAAGTTATTTTATTTTAATCCTGGCGCTTTGTTTTTATTTGTGATTACAAAATTTTTCTTGTTTTTTTTTTCAAATAAAAAAAAATTACGGTTGTCTGTAAAGTCGGTTTACGGACGATAGTTTTACGTGATAACTAGAAGTCCTCGCGCGCTCGCGTGGCGGCGTTCCAGTAGCAGAACTATTCGAACTGCTAGCTCTGACGTCACGCGATCGTTCCTCTCTATCTCTTGTTCCGCGCTCTCACTTGCACGCTCAGGCTCAGGCGGAACGTGGCATTTTTTTGTGCGTGCAGCCGGTGTTCATCGATTTATAAGACGTTATTACGTCAAAACAACATCTTACCAAGAGGTTGACAGTGGCGGCCATGCGTTTGTCCCTGTGCTCCGCGCCCTGCATCACGGCGCGGTAGTCCAGCAGCCGCTCCAGCAGCCTCGTCACGCAGCCGACAAACGCCGCGCCCGCCTCGCGCCAACCCTCCGTCGATACGCGCTCCATTAGCCTGACAGATTCAAAAGGACTTGTATAAGTTTATAAAAAAGAAATCGGTTCAGAAACCATTGAGATATCTAACGACACACATTTAAAAAAATTGGCTGTCATAGGGACTGCCGATAGAAATGAAAACGATTTTTTATTTATTTAATGAAATTAAAATATAAACGTAGTAAAAAAGAATGTAGTATATATTTGTATTTAAGACCTTTTGTCTTCGTAACAACGCGAGCATGTCGCTGTTCGCGAGCATATCGGACTGAGGTGTCGGTGACGCGAATTCACAAGTTTACCCCCTACCAAAAAGTGCTTAACGCGGATAAAGAAATTTTCACTTGAAAAAAGATACGCGCCGGATTGAGAACCTCTTCCTTTTTTGGAAGTCGCTTAAAATAAAACATTTGAGTTTGACAATTGATATAATAATGTCCTCTCGACCGAATTTCGGCCATCGCGGCCATTCTCCACACAGCTAAATCTTACTTACTTTCATAGCTAAACTAAACTAAACTATAGCTGGGTTCACACTATAATAAAAATATGGTTTGTCTTCAACTACCCTCAAAGCGCCCAGCGTATTACCACGAGTTGTCGGCTATGCGACGCACCGCGTGAACAAAGCTCATGATTAAGACGCCGGAAGGGCCCAAAACGAGTCGGGCATATTCCGACAAAAAATTGAGTTCAACTGATTTATATTTGTGTATAGAACGTCCTGTTTTTAAAAGTCCTCACGAATACCTAACGAAATTTGATACTCAGGACATTCCAGAACAGGACATACGAACTCGTATATAATAAGGCTGTACTTGATGTAAATGCTTTTTGGATTATAAAATCCGTCGGTTGTAAAGCCAGCGGTGCTGAATAAAGTAAATTAAAGATTATATACTACGTTTTCGATATGAAATAGAATGTGTTTCGGCTAAATATTTTTTCGGAAATTAAAAAATTAAACACTTTCATTGGTAGCAATCTATACTATTCTGTACTATACTAATATTATAAATGCGAAAGTTTGGATGGATATATGGGTGGATGTTTGTTACTCAATCACGCCAGAACGGCTGAACGGATCTGGATGAAATTTGGTACAGATATAGATTATAGTCTGGAATAACAAATAGGCTACTTTTTATCCCGGAAAATTTAAGTTCCCGCGGGATCCAAAAACACCTCAATCCACGCGGACGAAGACGCGGGTATCAGCTAGCGGGCTACATTTTTTAACTGTATGGCTTATTGTAGAAGGATATATAACCACAATCATACTTACACAGAACTCAAATGCTCCCTGAAGATAGGTTTGCATTAACATTAATAAAACGATTGTATTAATTTATTTATATTTTGGACACACCATAAATTCTTGACAATCAGTTTTAAAAGTACATCGTAAAACCTTAAAATCTAAGTGATAAGAATTTGACTGAAACAAGTCTAAAAAGAGATTAACTTACACAGTGTCAAATAGCCTTCGGTAATGATCATCAGCTTTGTTATCAGCAACCAAGGAGTCTAACTTATCCACCAGCGCCGCCTCAGTTCGCCTGGCGGACCCCGTAGCAGCCCGTTCAGCCGCCATTAAAGCCACTAGGGCACCCAAAGCCGCCCTTCGCAGTTCCGGCACTAGAGTCACTTCAAGTAGCGCCCCTACCGCTGGCCCTATTAGCTGGAGCTGAGCCGGTCCTGATAAAGTACCTAATACGTAAGTGTTTAGGTATTAAAAAAATGTATATTGCATCACAACACGGTTTACAGAGATCGAGCGTGAAAACGCATTTCACGTCCTATTAAAATGGTCTTTAAAAGTCAAATTCGTCCATACGCTTTCAGCCAGTGCTCCAGAAAAAATAGGTGGTAGGGACAATTTTCAGTGTGTTCCATGGTTCCAGATTTTTTTCTTATATTACACAATTACTATTCTAATAATTATTGAACTGAAACTTCTTTAGAATCGTTGTGATTTTAATATTCGATGAAACGAAAAAGCGACACCAAAAAGAGACAAACATATTCATAATAGGATTTAGCCTACGAGTGAATGAGATAGTTACTATATATATATTACAAGTTATATTTATCTCATTCTCTCATAGGCTACTTTTCTAAAGTTTCACTTCTGCCGTGTGTGAATTGCACACACACCCTTTTTTTAATTTTAACAGCGTCGGTTACTCACACTTAAATCACATATAAAATTGTCATACTTTAGATAGGGTAAAGTTACCTAATCTAGTCCACACAGCAAGCAGATGCAAAGCGGCCGCGGCTCGCATGCTAGCTCTTTCGGGACCTCGCGCCCATCGCTCGGACTGAAGCGCGCTCGCTGTCACTAAGGCCACACCCAACTCCAGGTAACCCGACCATAACTGATAAAAACATACAGGTCGAATTTGAAAGTCGGTTAAAAATAGCATTATAATAACGCGCTTTCAATAATGAAACACTTCTAGATAACTGGAAACTATCTAGTGAAAATTTAGGTGTTTAGTAAACATTAGATGATGCCTACGACTTCGTAAACGTGGATTAAGTTTTTTAAATTCCCGGTAGAACTCCTTAATTTTCCGGGATAAAAAGACCTCTATAGTAAATTTTATAATAATCGGCTGCAAAGATGGGCCGCTAAGGCGCAAGCATGTCTGTTTGCTACAGACACACTTTCGCATTTACAATATTAGTATGGATTTTACATACTGGCAGCACTGGGGCCATATAAAACTCAAGGCAAAACAAAAAAATCTACTAGATTCAGAGATACCGAACCAAATATTTTTTGGTAATTTTCTGCCATTTTGCACCCTCAGCTTTTATTAGACAGACAAATAGTAAAAGAGGGTTTCTCAAAGGTTATTGGAAGTTACTTAAAGTTAACAACAACAACAAGGAAAGGTTGAGTAAACTGACTGACTGCTGACCTTCAGTAATGGAGAGGCATATGAAGAAGAAGTAGAAGAAAAAGAATGTTAACATATAATAACTAATTAATATTCTACCATAGTAAAGGGTGCTTTAAGATATTATGTTATACGTTTGATATTGTATTTTTTAATTATTTGTTAACAAAAATAATGATCATCAAACTTACCTGAGAATCAAACTGTGGTGGTTCATCTCCTAAAAATCTTTCCAATAACGGTTTCGCCAAGTCTTGTAAAGCCGACAATAGCACTTTGCAGCTCTGAACTCTTAGTACCATCCAATCAGAAGGAAATACCTGATAAAAATTATAAAATAGCTAAGAGTTTGGACAATATTATATTATATTTGAATTGCACGTGAATTAGTTATAATCTAAACTAGTACAATAAAAACTGGCTCACATTAGCTAAACTTTATTAGCATAATGTTTTACGAAGTGAATATTAATTAAAAGATACATAAAATTGAGTGTAACTTGATAGTAATTCTTAAGTATGCAAATGGAGTTTTTTTTAAACGTGTTCGGTGACATACCTACCGGTAAAGACTAAAATTAAACAATAAATGTATTTTACGATTTTGTATGAAACACGTGCGCATTTAAATTTATTTCCTTTCAAATCCTTTGCCTGCAGCGCAGGCATCTAAGTTGACCCCTCGAGTGTAACTTTCCTCATGCAGTGCATGTAGAATTGAACACTGCTATAATAAACTATTTAAAAACAAACACACAGCTCAACACTTACCATCAAGCGATTTAGCATTTCGGTAAGATGTCATAGAGAAACCGATTAAAGAACGAGTTATTGAATAAAATGTTACTTGTGTAACTTCGAAATTGTCAAGTTTTAGGCTTAGGGTGTCTGTCTACTATATATTAAAACTATTGGTATGAAGTTTTAATATATTACGTCATCTCGGTGTTAACTGATCGGTCAGCTAAACATCTTCGCACCACTCCGTTCCAACAGATTTTAAATCCCTTGTTAAGGCAAACCAAACGCGTAGCAAAGCGTCGCTAAATAGAATTCGAAAGCGAAGCGAATTTCTCTGTGACAAGGATACAAAAACGCTTCACCACGCCACGCGTTCGTTTTACAGTGCTCGACAAGGGTTAGTTATCATCATCGCCTCCATGAGATCTAAAAGTAAAATAATACTTACGTCCTGTTCAATCAAATGTCTGAAGACAAGAAAAGCTCGCATGAGGAAGTCTTTCAGAGGTTTCCTATCGTGCGGATGCGGCGCCAGATGACTCCACAGGCGCTGGTAGTGTGCGGGCTTTAACAGTTCCATCACTCCGAGGAGACCCGCTACCATTGGACCCTGGATATAGAATATTTTGTTTTAAATATACATAATTCTCGAATAAACCCGTTCGGTTCGGTGAGTTTATTCGGGAAATATGTATATTTAAAATGAATATCACTCACGATATTTTAAACGTTAAAATATTTTGTTTATTGGATATATTTTTGAAGCTCAAATAAATACGAGTCAAGGCAAAACTTTAAAATTACGTTAAGAGGCCGGTTCGCGCCGCTCGCAACTTCTATTCGAACCGCAAATATAAATTTGCCGGTATATTGCTATCTCTATTTCACTGATGACACATGATCGCGTTCAAGCGAGATAGCAATATGAGCTTACAGAATTTGTTATACATTTAGTCTTGTTCTGTGAATACCAAAAATGATGAATGAAAACTTATCGTGCTTTTTACTTCACTTTTTTTTACTGTATTGTTATTCTGTAACTTGACAATATAGGCTATGCTGCTGACCAATTAATACGTAAGATATCGTTGGTTTTAATATGAAACAAATAAGAGGGAAACATGTCCATCTTGTCGTAAAAATATGCAAAACGCAATTCATTTACATTTCATTTTAGGAAAGTATTTTGAAAACATATAAATCCAGGGGACTAGATAAATACAATTTGAATCCAAATAAACTCTCATTTTGGTGTAATGTTCTCGAATTATTAATTATTTTGGTATTACGTTTGTATGGGCAATTCATTCTCCGCTGGCACCTTAAGTTATAAAGCTTGCAAAGGCAGTTGCATTGATGATAATTATTGGTCTATCAGCGTATTCGAATAAATAGCCTGTTGTTTTGAAGGACGAGTTTTAATCATCATTGTCCCCAAATCGGTTGTTAAGTTCTGAACAGGTAAAAACACAAGAGCTATTTTCACAACTTTCTCAGCGGAAAATGATTATTTCTCTTACGTTCCGTTTAACTCAGGATATGATACTTAATGACATATCAGAATAACGATGTTTCCGCCTTGATTCAGAAATTAATATTTTCTTTGAGGCATTCAAGAAAATAGCTCAGAGGCGATGGGGATGGGTTGGGCACATTTTGAGAAATGAGGCGTTCCAATAGCAGTCTCCAAGGAGACCTGGTCGACCAATCAACTCTAAACCTGTTGGAGGTCCATTGAGGCAGATCTCAAAAATCGCGTAACAAACATACAAAAAAAAAAAAAAAAAAACATACAGTCGAATTGAGAACCTCCTCCTTTTTTTGAAGTCGGTTAAAAAGGGAAATTCTCGTGGAACCATGTCAAGGCAGTAGGCAGGCACCCAAAGACAGAAGGATGTGTAAGTTCCACTGGAGGAATAAAAAATCAGCAACTTTTTTTCGAACGCCAAAACGCGTGCTTATGGGATTTTGTATGAAATTCTGAATTGTGACGTCATCAAAGTTCGACGCACGTTTTTACTTTAATAAAATAGTGTATTAAAATACAACATAAAACTAACAGGGGAAGCGGATATTACGACTTTTGGGAGATCATTTATATGACTATTTGACTACAAATACCCAATTATTTTGATTTCAATCCAAAAGACCAAAACGTACACCATAACAGCATCACGCTGAGGCGATGCCCTTTTTGGAATTATTTTTGTGTAGTTCCTAAGTTTGTTTATTTATAACTCACCAGCACAGGCGAGTTCCCACCAATCAGATGCAGCACAATCTCAACCAATACGTCCAAGGTGTTCAAACACAGCACATCGACGTCCGGATCCAGTTCATCGTCGTCCACCGGCTGGTCCGGATCCTCCTTCTTCCACAACAGCGTCACCAACTCTCCGAGCATGTCCGCGCATTGGGTCAGCTCGTCTCGACGCGCGAGGTGGACGCGTAAATGGTGGCATGCCGTTGTTAGGACGATGTTTCTGGCTTCTATAGGACAACGTATACATACGGGTTACCACAGTTATAGTATTGTAGTTGCATTTTAACAGACGCAAAGGAAGAAATGGAAGGTTTTCGAATTGATACGTATTTCATACCCAGATTTTTCCGTGGTCAATCTTTGTGAAAGTTAATATTCTGTAAAGGGAGCTTTCGTAAATTTTGCTGTGCTGGCACAAGCAAAAGCCCAACAACAACAAGGGTATTTTTTTGATAATGACCCTCTAAAGTTTAAAAAATAGGAGGTTAGTCTATTTTACTTCCACAACGTTACTAATCACAGCGCTTCAATTATTACCGCGTTATGAGTCAAATTTTTTGGTACCATATCGGTTTTTTGCGCTTAGAGGAATCCAAGCTGTGATTTTAGTATACACGAACGAATTGGTATTTTAATGTAAGAAGCCTAAATATTCCACAAACCTAGGCTCGCCGAAATAACTATGATAATTAATAAAACTACTGTATATTGACTTTATTACTAACTAGCTTATGCCCGCGGCTTCGCTCACTTTTTTAATACAAATCTTACCCCATTAGGGCTTGAATTCTCAAAAATCCTTTCTTAGCAAATGCCTACGTCATAATATTTATCTGTATGCCATGAAATTTGATATACAGATAGATATTATGACTGGACAGATGTCCAGTGGTTTGACCTGTAGGTTGATAGATCAGTCAGTCAGTCAGTCAGTCAACCACCTTTTCCTTTTCAGACTTACCAGGGTCTTGTCCGAGAGGTCCCTTCAATATATCCTGGGCGGCTTGCAGTCGTGCTTTGGCCAATGCTGGAGGGGCATTGGCCGCGGGCGCGTCTAACATGGCGGCTGTAATGCGACCGGCTTCAACCGGCCCCAGCGCTGATGCCACTTCCTTGGCTACACTAGCCCATGAAGTCATTAGGGCCACCTAAAATATTTAAGACAATACTTTCATTTTGGTGACAACGGAAATCTTAAACAGTCCACAAAAAAAAGAAATCATGTCCACCATAATACGGAGAAAACTGGCTGTCTTCGGACATCTGCAAAGAAGAGCCCAATTCTCACTTCCAAGACTAGGTTTGAAAGGAAGGATTGCAGGCAAGAGAGCTTCAGGTCCCAAAGGCGCAAGTTGTTGGACGATGTAAAGGTGTGGACAGGGCTAAGCTATCCAAGGCAAAAGCTTATTTCCCTGAAGCTGTCTTCATTTCGTACCGGCCGCCCGTAGCTTAAATATAACACTGATGATCTTACACTTCTTACACTTACTTGGTCCGGCGCAAGATGGTCCCTATGAGGATGTTGAGCCAAAGCCTTCAGCGCATGCAACGCCGCTCTCACGTCCTTTCGAAAGCTGTCCTCATACTGGCCGCCAGTAGCTCGCGCGAACAAACCGCGAAATATAGCACTGATGATCTTACACTTACTTGGCCGGCGCGAGATGTTCCCTATGAGGATGTTGAGCCAAAGCCTTCAGCGCATGCAACGCCGCTCTCACGTCCCTTCGGAAGCTGTCCTCATACTGGCCGCCCGTAGCTCGCGCGAACAAACCGCGACATATAACACTGATGATCTTACACTTACTTGGGCCGGCGCGAGATGTTCCCTATGAGGATGTTGAGCCAAAGCCTTCAGCGCATGCAACGCGGCTCTTACGTCCCTTCGGAAGCTGTCCTCATACTGGCCGCCAGTAGCTCGCGCGAACAGACATCGCGAGCGAACCGCTAAACGGAATACTGCGCCTAAAGAGCGCAGACATTTGCGTATCGGCTCTTGGCCTTCTGCGCCCGCGGCCCATTCGGCGCAGTGCTGGACTGATGATAACAGGCCTCTGTGAATGCAATAGGGATGTTGACAACTCAATCAAATCAGCAAATCTTTATTCATCTTAAAACGCGCTTTTAGAATGGAAGTTTGTATGTAATACGTAGGTGTGACAAATTTCAACACCCCCTTTATTCGATAGTTTAAAATGATTATCAAAATTAAAACTAACACTTAATTGAGGGTCTTTCGGAAGACCCTCTACTTAGTAATCGCTAGGAAATCATTTATTTATACATAGGCATCATCCCTATACACTGTGTAACAAAAACCCTGTGGTCCCTTTGAGCTGCGTTATCAGTATCGATAATCAAACATAAAAAATCAACTTATTTGAAAAACTCTTAAATTAAAAAATTCAAATTAAATATTAAATCAATATTATTTGTAAAATGAAAATGATTGCTCACCCCTGAACTTCTACGAGGCGATGCGAGCCAGAGCGAGCGCGAGAGAGATAGCAAATAGTATCAAAGGTACCGACCGTCGGCAGGCGGCAGCCGCTCGCGCTCTAGGGTCACTGTACTGAAGGCACTGAGGTCATGAACTCGTCACGTGTCACCCGCGAGTCACAAAGATCACTCAGCTGTGTGCTGAACACAACTTTTTAACGTCCAATTTGTTTACACTTTTGTTTAACACTGTTGCAACTTTTAAAATGTGATTCGTTCAATTATTAGAAAAAGTATTAAGTACTTAGTTATGTAATCTAATCGTATCACTAATTTATGATGATGTCAACAGCTTTTCGATTACGGAGATGTTGCTCGATATGCCCGCCTTGTAGCTCTATGCATTTCTCACACCGTTTCGCGATATTTGCACGTACGCGTCGTAGTACCGATGAATCGGACTTTATTTCGCCAACGGATGTTGGGCACTGCCACTGTGGTAGTTACATGTTGAGCGTCGTGAAATAGCATAGTGCTCCTGGTAAAGTCTGCGCGCCTCTGCATAGTTGCAGTCACTTCTCCAGAGACACATCAACATTTAAAATATCCTTCATTCTTGTAAGACATTTTACGTAATTTCACAACGTAATGCGCACGTCCGTTCGGTTGCGCGAGCGACTAACAACTAGGATAGGAAGCGATTAGCGAGCCGCGGGCGGCGCGGCGGCTTAGTACCTCAAAGAGGTTGGCGGCGCGGCGGTATCCTTTGAGCTCGCTTTTGATCGAGCCGACGCAGATGTTACAAACATTTTTTTAA
Organism: Erebia aethiops; assembly: GCA_923060345.2. Classification (NCBI taxonomy): domain Eukaryota; kingdom Metazoa; phylum Arthropoda; class Insecta; order Lepidoptera; family Nymphalidae; genus Erebia; species Erebia aethiops. The sequence goes on along the minus strand of OV281081.1, from coordinate 19,338,862 downwards.
TGTGTCTATTTTATAAGCTATCTTGACTATGAACAATAACTGACCAGTACTTGATTTTTTTTAAATAAGATTTTCAGTTTTGGTACACCTATATGATTATGTATACGTACCTAAAAGGAACAACAGGGTTTTTGTTACATATTGTATAAGCAATTGTAAGTTTCTAAAATGAAAAATATTATGATTTTGAGTTCGACAAGCATTAAATAACAAAAGTACTAAACGATACCCAACACGACTTAGGTTAGATTTAAGTAGGTTTCTTAAAAATTCTGTGGGAACTCTTACATCAATTTCCGGGATAAAAGTCTGCATTTATAATATTAGTATAGTTTGCGACAGTTATTTTGTCCCGTCTGAAGTTGACCGCAAGACTCGTCGCAATAGCATATTTTCGCGCGTAGCATGTACGTTGACAAAGTGTCGAAGTTTGTGAGAGCTGCGCAAACAAGCACTTGAAGCTCAATCATGAGTTATCACGGTTTATTTTTGAATCACGATCCCTTTTAAGTCATAAAGCACGAAACAAAAATAATACGTACTTATAAACAAGGGCAGCGGAGAAATGTTCTTCAATGTAAACATCCAAAACTGGTCGAAAGTGTTGAAACCTGGTTTCGTCCAACAAACTGCAGATTGACACCAAGACTAGGAACACTGTGCCGGAATGTGGAGTACTGTAATACAAACACAAATTATACTTAATAACACCCAATATATAAAATGAATATATAAAAATACAGAGGCATTCGAGGGAGGGCCTATTTGCGACAAGGCTTATCAGTCAATTTCGATGGTTATGCAACATTGACCCAAGTCGGTAACTGGATGGGTAACCGAATTTGGCCTTTTTCGTTTCCTCCATGAGCACGTTAAGCCGTCGGTCCCGGTTTTTTTCATTAACGTCTGATAATAATCGTTAGTACCGTAAGAGTTGAAATAGTACTCTTAGTCAAGTCGTATGCAAAAGGCTCTGGGAACATACCGCATTATTATCCTAAGAAAACCCTTGACATTATGTGACTAATGGAATGGGGTCACAACCTCAGCAATGAGGAATACGACGCAGAGAGAGAGAGAGTCACTGTTACGATCCTCAGTGGAAAGCAAAGTGAACAGAGCATCGAGCACGTCTCGTAGGAACTTGATAAGTTCCTCGCAGCTCAGCCCGTCCCCCAACCGCAGTACATTGAGCAACGTCTCTTGCACTTTCTCCGGGGAATCGTTTAATATAGAACAAAATGTAAAATGTTCAGTACCTGTTACCATCCTCAGTGGACAACAAAGCGAACAGAGCATCGAGCACGTCTCGTAGGAACTTGATCAGTTCCTCGCAGCTCAGTCCGTCCCCCAACCGCAGTACATTGAGCAACGTCTCTTGCACTTACTCCGGGGAATCGTTTAGTATAGAGCAAAATGTAAAATGTTCAGTACCTGTTACCATCCTCAGTGGAAAACAAAGCGAACAGAGCATCGAGCACGTCTCGTAGGAACTTGATCAGTTCCTCGCAGCTCAGTCCGTCCCCCAACCGCAGTACATTGAGCAACGTCTCTTGCACTTACTCCGGGGAATCGTTTAGTATAGAGCAAAATGTAAAATGTTCAGTACCTGTTACCATCCTCAGTGGAAAACAAAGCGAACAGAGCATCGAGCACGTCTCGAAGGAACTTGATCAGTTCCTCGCAGCTCAGCCCGTCTCCCAACCGCAGTACATTGAGCAACGTCTCTTGCGCTTTCTCCGGAGAATCGTGTAGTATAGAGCAAAATGTAAAATGTTCAGTACCTGTTACCATCCTCAGTGGAAAACAAAGCGACCAGAGCATCGAGCACGTCTCATAGGAACTTGATCAGTTCCTCGCAGCTCAGCTCGTCTCCCCACCGCAATACATTGAGCAACGTCTCTTGCACTTTGTCCGGAGAATCGTTTAGTAAAGAGCAAAATGTAAAATGTTCAGTACCTGTTACCATCCTCAGTGGAAAACAAAGCGAACAGAGCATCGAGCACGTCTCGTAGGAACTTGATCAGTTCCTCACAGCTCAGCCCGTCTCCCAACCGCAGTACGCGGAGCAACGTCTCTTGCACTTTCTCCGGCCGAGCGCGCCATTGCAAAAGCGCTAACAGGTCCTCTGCAAACAACATTGTTTAAAACTATAAGAAACTAGCTGACCCGGCGAACTTCGTACCGCCTTAGTGTGCAAAATTAAATGTATATTTTTCAATATTTCTGAGAGATTTTCTTAATATTTTTTTCCGTAAGAACCTTCTCCTAATAATAACAAATACAACAAAAAAAGAATTAGTGAAATCGGTCCAGCCATTCACGCGTGATGCCGTGACCAAGGAAAACGGGTTTCATTTTTATATATATAAGAAGATTTGTGATACACGATCTATAAACTAAACTAAAATGACAGCTCTAAATATATTGCCAGTAGATTGTAGTGGATTAAGTTTTTTAGTCTCACGAGAACTCCTCAATTTTCCGGGACTTTTTTGTTACCGTTATCCTGGAAAACTACTGGACCGATTAATATGCGGTATTTTGCATTAGATAAGCATAACTTCTGGCAAGGTTCTTAGATATATTTTAGAACCGGGTGGACGACGCTTTTACCGGGTCAGATAAGCTTGCGGGACTATATCTAGGTATTTCATAATACTCAAAGACGTTCAACGTCTACGTAATATTACGTCTTAAAATACTCAAGATCACGTGACGACGTCTTGATAGTAGAAAGGTGACGGAGAAACCAAATCAAAAAGTTCTTGGGCACACTCAGCAATATATATAACTATATAATATCGAGTAGAATATACCGACAGAAAGGCAACTTTGCAACGATGTTCCAAGCTGTGCAGCTTAGAATTGGCCAGCTTTTCGTGACCAAAGTTGAGAGAGATGTAGTAATTATAAGTACGCATAGGTCTTACCATTTTGAGTAAGCTTCGTAGAGCACAGCAAGGTACTAATAATACAATTTTCTTTGGTACTTCTTTGGAATGTTGCCAGGAGGCCGTTAGCGGCGGGCGATCGAACCGAGTCGCTGGCGCAGGAAGGAAGAGACAAATAACTGGCTGATAATAACCTAAAACAAAAGAATTTTTCCTTAGGATTATGCGATTCTAGATATCAACACTAAGGCCATACGATAAGAAAACGAATATTTTAAATTTATTTTTTTCTAATAAAAAATAATTTAATAATAATAAATATATTTCAAATATAAACCTTAAAACTAAGGGATTAAAGTTTAATTACGAATGTTCCATATTTATACTTGGGGATACTTGACCTATGTTTAGATCCATCATATTGCGCTCTCGGCTTCCATTAGACAGAATCTAGGTTACAGAAATAAGCAACTGTGACAGACGTGCGGATGGACAGAAAGATATTCGTAACGTAAGAACTCGTTTTTACCATTTTGGTAGGGAACCAACTTTGCTAATAAATATGGTAAGGCGTTTGCTGTACCCAAAACACAGAAATGTAAAATTTATTGTAAAGTTTTGTATGACCCATACTAATATTATAAATGCGAAAGTCTGTCTGCTACGCTTTAACGTCCCATCTTTTTAACCGATTTTGATGAAATTTGGTACAGAAATATTATGTTGTATCTTGGGGAAGAACATAGGCTGCTTTTCATCCCGGAAAATTAAGGAGTTTCTGCGGGAATTAAGATCGCGGCCATTATCTAGTCTGTAATCTATGTATATTAATTAATTTTAATCAAATATCTTACTTTAATATTATAAATGTGAAAGTTTGGATAGATGTATGGATGGATGTATGGATGTTTGTTACTCAATCACGCGCAAACGGCTAACGGATCTGGATGAAATTTGGCACAGAGATAGATTATAGTCTGGAATAACACATAGGCTACTTTTTATCTCGGAAAATTGAAGAGTTCCCGCGGGAACCAAAAAACCTCAAATGGATGTTTGTTTCTCAATCACGCCAAAACGGCTGAACGGATCTTGATAAAATTTGGCACAGAGATAGATTACAGTCTGGAATAACACATAGGCTTTTTATCCCGGAAAATTAAAGAGTTCCCCGCGGGAACCAAAAAACTTAACGCGGACGAAGTCGCGAGCACCAGCTAATATTTAAATATGTTAGTAATTGGGGCTTACTTAGACGGATCGTCGCACTTGTAAACGTATAAATCGTGCGCACCGTCCCTCAGGGTGGCGCCACTCGCCTCCATCAGCCGTGCGAACGAAAAACCAAAAAGTTTACGCTCGTTTTTGTCGCGTGCTGAAACAAATCATGATCAAGTAGCTGTTATAAAAAATCTTCAATCATCAATCAGCTGTTTCAGTAAAACAACTCATAGTAGGTAAGCTTTAAACTTGCATCTTGTACTTAAAAACTAAAAATAGAATGATAAAATGAATTTATGAGATTTTAGAACGAAAGTGGACCAGACGTTCAGTTATGCGAGTGTTAGGTACGACCGTTAGACCAATTCGTTCGCAAACATTGAGATCGTCGTGTAAATGTATGTATCCTATTATATTATTAACTCTTAAATTTGTAACAGGCGGGTAATAAAAATACTAATTCTCACTACAAACAATAAAGAGGTGGTCTGACCAGCTAAGGAAGTCCATAACGTGCAAATTCCCTGCCACGTATAACTTAAGTACCTTCAAGGCAAGAGTGAATAGGCTAGGTAAGCGCGCACCAACCTAGACCTCATGATTGCTTTATATTAAGGCGAGTCACCTCAGCTCAGCGGTGAAAACTGGTTTGCTAGATCAAATTTTTTCGGTATTTATTATTAAATAACGGTCTTACAAAAAATATCCGATACACTTAAAGATATTGTCTAAAGAATGTGCTAATTTGTTACACGATAGGGTGTACTTTACTCGATCAAAAAAAATCTTGAAACAGGCTAAATTAAAAGTTTAAAACGAATTTTTTATTAATAAAATTTTCGACTTTGCTCATCATTTTTATATGGATAAATTCCTCTTGAAGTATTAATGAGAACCTGCTAAAATTTATTTCAAACTGAAGTCCTATATCTATTTAATTCAAATTAATCCCAGAACTTGAACGTTGCCAAGCGGTTTCAGAATATACCGCGCTGCCCGCTTCCCCGCCAGTCTCTACGAGAAATGTACCGCGAGACGCGCGGGCGGCACCCCACACCTCACCTCCGAAAATCTTGCAGGTGACTCGCCTTAAGCATGATTGTCGTCAAGCGCAAGCATACCTCGCAATAAAAAAAAATTGGCAGTCATAGGGACTGCCGATAGAAATGAAAACGAATATTTAAAATAATTAAAAAAAATAGAAAAAAATTCAAAGCTTAAAACAAAGGCGTTAAAGTTTAATTACGAATGCACTATATTTATATTTAAGACCTATTTGTCTTCGTAACAACGCGAGGTGTCGGTTACGGCGTCGGTCACGCGTTTCCACATTTTAACGCCCTACCAAAAGTTGCTCAAGCGCCTAAAGAAGTTTTCACTTCAATATGGATACTTTTTATATCGATGCTTCAGACGATACTTACCGAAAACACCGGCTAGTATTTAAACAAGATAATAAAATAAAGATAACAAAATAAAAATGCGGTATTGATGAGAAAATATAAAATCGTTAAAATAGCATAAAGTCCTCACTGGAGCAATGTCTGAACTCGATTCGGACGTGAGCGTGTGTGAACGTCTCCAAGGGCACGGTCAGACGCAGTTGCTCGCCCCACGCGGGACTGTTATTGTGGTATAGCACCAGAGACTCGTACGAAGTTGAGCCGACGCCGCTGGCTCCCCACACACATTCCTAAAAAGCATGAAAATTAATGAATGTAACCTATATACCATTATCAACCAAGAGGACTCAAAAATCTTATGTATAGATATACTCGTACTTTATTGTACACCACACCAATAAACCAAAGAAATTTTAAAAGTACGTACAATAAGGTGGTCTTATCGCCAAGTAGCGATCTCTATCGCTAAGGAGAAAAAGAAAAGAGGACAACGGGAGGTGGTTCAAAAATAACATATTCAGGATGCTGATGGGACTGCCCCGTTTTTGTAACGCAATGGGGATAAAAGCGTTTGAAGTACAACGAAACAAGCGGAGAACTTAATTTTTTTTAAATCAGTCGCTAAAAGGTTATTGGCCAACCTCAAAACATCTTCTATGACATTTTTAACCGACTTCCCAAGGTTCTCAATTCGACGCGTATTTTTCTATTTGATTCCCGGCAGGTTCAATTTGGGCATTTATAATTTCTGAATTTTCCCTGGTCTGGCCTGGTGGGTGGCTTCGGCCGTGGGTAGTTACCACCCTACCGGCAAGGACGTGCCACCAAGCGATTAAGCGTTCCGGTAGATGCCGTGTAGAAACCGATTAGTTGTATGGGTTTAATAAAACTGTTATATCCCTAACAGGTTAGCCTGCTACCATCTTAGACTGCATCATCACTTACCATCAGGTGAGATAGCAGATCAAAGGCTCACTTGTAGTGGATTAAAAAAAACTACTCTAGCAAATTGATACTCACATTAATAACTAGTCCAGTACTATCATGTACGCTGACAGTAGCCAATACATTCTTCGCCGTACTTTTGCCACCCCTCTCAAACTCCGCTCTTTCCAACGTGAGATAGAGGTCATTGCGCACATCGCCTGGCATTATGACGTCGGGGAAACCCCGTTTTGCGGTCACGGTCGCTCCAGACGCGACCGCTTCTGAGATACTGCCCGCATTTGTTAGGAGTCTGAGGGCTACTACTATACCTGAAAATTAAAAGCGCCCTATGTTGTCACGAAAAAATGGATTTGTACACGGATCTATTAATAGCGATTCAATTATAGTATCAGTGTGACGATGTTTCCAATAAGCCTATGAACCTCCATTGCTGGACATTCTGCTTTCCAAGTTGCATTATTGCAACTAACCAAGAACCAGCTTAAAGATTATGGACGGAAATGTATTCACTATTCTTAGTACCAACAAAAATTAAATGAATTTAATTTAGAAGCTGGTTCTAGTAAAGTACCGAGAAGAAGCCATGTGAAAGAAAACTTTTAGCACTTAAGTTAACCCTTTGACTAATACTGAGCTTTAGGAGGAGTTCCAATAATATAGTGATCTCAAAATCCAATAAGATGTTTCCAATAAGCCTATGAACCTCCATTGCTAGACATTCTGCTTTCCAAGTTGCATTATTGCAACTATACTAATATTATAAATGCGAAAGTTTGGATGGATGGATGGATTGATGGATGTATGGATGGATGGATGTACGGATGAACATCGACTTAACAAATGGAAATTATAACGTACGCAATGGCAAATCCAGAAACTCTTTTGGAACCATGTTATAAAAGTGTACACTCGACCCCAAAGGATTTCTGCACCTTGCGCTAACGATATGACGCTGTTACTAGCATATGGCGGTTTCTAGTACAGTGATTGTGAGTATCGCTTAATAACGATTCTATCATAGTACCGGAAAGCAGAAGCATTGGAGGTCCACAGGCTAATTACAAACAACGTCGCACTAAGGTGCATTAATGCATTATACATACTAGAATGGCGTTAAATATCGCAAATTCGATCTTTTCTTACCATAATTTGGCTGTCCAGGTAAAATATTGCACTTGTTTGTTTGTTTTCTTATCAACATGTCATGTAACTGGTGGAAATCTTTCTCCTCACATTGGTAAACCTGCAACAGAATAAAAAATCATTTCAGTAATTTTTCTAGAAAAGTCGTATTACAGACTACTTAAAACAAGAATATTAAAAGCTTACTCTTTCCAAAAGGAAATGTTATTTAAACTGCCATGGGATATAAAAATGTCACTCATAGGTACCCGTCCCAATTCCACCGACGTCACGCAACCCGCCATAATTTCAAAAAGTTAGAATAGTACCTAGCCTTAGCATAATAATACCTACACTCCCTTTCTCTTTACTGCGGCTCAAATTGTCTTAGGAACTCAGCAAGAGGTAACGAGGAGCGGCTAACACTTCGGCGCCAAGGGGCTTCCTTGCCACAGGCCATCGCCCCTTCCCAGTTCCACTTAAACCCACACGCCACTCCTTACAACCACGCGACCTACTAAAGCTACCCAAAGTTAGTAACAGTTACCTTAAATGCTCTACTATACTCTTTTTCGATCTTTTACCACTCAGATTGCCTTAGGTACTCAGTAAGGGGTAACAATCCGGCCCCAAGAGTTTTCCTTGCCACGAACCCTCACTTCTTCCCCGTGGCACTTCCCCGCGCACCAGGCGATCCACTTAGCTTCCAAGTATTAGTATACCTTAAACGTAAACTCCTTTTCGATCGCTTGAGGCTCGGATTGTCTTAGGAACTCAGCAAGGGGTAATACTCCGGCGCCAAGGGGCCTCCTCGCTACAGGCCCTCGCCTCTCTCCCGTGCCGCTGCCGCCCGCACCCGCCCAGCGCCCCACTCGTATCACCCACGCGACTAGCCACAGCTCGCGAGATAGATCTGTACTTGATAGATCCTGAAAAATAATGGAGGTACTCTAAGGATCGTATTAATACGTACTTGAGAGCATGTTCTTACCATAATATGCTCAGTATCGGTCAATCTACACTTAAGACTAGAATCATTCTATGCTTATCCAGTCTTATGCAAAGATTAATTGATGAAATGAAATGAAATGAAATTTATTTATTTATTTATTTTAATAGGTGCACTTACAATATACATATACAACACACAAATTATAACATAAGAAAGTGACACATTCACTGATATGTATATCAATTAAAAGTGTACACAGCATTTACAAAATTAGCGCATGCAAACTATCAAGAAAATATTAAGTTACCTATATAAAATTACCTATTGTTAATTAGGACTCACCGATAAGTGATCGGTAAGTTTTTTTTTAAATACTCCATAAGAATTGTGGAAAATATCGATGCCAGGTATAACTTGAGATATTTCATTATATTTTGCACATATTCGAGCAATTGGTGCTTGGTTTCCAAGACGTGTTCTAGTGAAAGGTATATGGAATGTTTGGTGAGATCTACGAAGGCGGGGATATTTACGTGGCACTGATAAAGATATCCGACCCAGTAGTTCACTGCACCTAACTTTATAGTGGATGATTTTATGCAAAAAACACAGGTCAAGTAATTCCCGCCTGCTTCGAAGAGACAACATTTTAAATTTTGCCAATCTTTGATTGTAGGGTTGTCTATGAGAGATACCAGTGGCATGAAATGCAAGATGCCTAGTAAAAGTGCGTTGTATGCTTTCAATGCGTTGGGAGTGTACATAATATGTAGGGTTCCAGATGGTACTGGCAAACTCGAGGCAACTTCTCACAAAGACGTTAAATAGAATAACTTTAGTCTTATGAGTAAATCCTTTTGTGTTGCGTCTGATGAATCCGACGAACTGTGCAGCTTTTTTTACAATATTATTTATATGCGAAGTAAAAGTTAACTTTGTGTCAATAGTAACTCCTAAGTCCCTGATTTCAGGCAACTCTTGCAATACCGCATTACCAATCGAATATCTAGTGACAAGTGGTTTTTTCTTTCTAGTAAATTTTACATGAAAACATTTGTTAGCATTAAGAGTCATACTATTGACGTCGCACCAGATAGTGATTCTATCAAGGTCATTTTGTAATAATTTAGCGTCGTCATCAGATTTAATAATATTATATATTTTTAAGTCATCGGCAAAAAGTGAGCACTTGCAATGCTTTATCTCACCGGTGACGTCATTTATGAAAGCAAGAAACAATAAAGGCCCTAAGTGGGATCCCTGTGGCACTCCAGAACGAGCAATGTATCTCTCAGATTCATATCCATTAATGGAAACTATCTGAGGTCTCTGGCTTAGATAAGAATGAAACCATTTATTTATGGAGGAACCGATACCGTATTGAGAGAGCTTATTTGTCAGGATTTGGTGGTCGACTTTATCAAATGCGCTACTAAAGTCGGTATAGATAGCATCGATCTGCTGCCCTTTATCTACCTCCACCAGAAGATCCGAAGTAAAATTTGACAAATTAGTCTGCACTGATAACCCGCTTCTGAAACCATGTTGAGTACTTTTTAGGATATTGTCCAAGTGTTTGGCAAGTATTGGCTGTATAAGACTTTCAAAAAGTTTTGAAAAACATGAGAGAATTGATATAGGACGGTAGTTCTTAACTTCCATTCTATCACCTTTTTTGAAGACTGGTACGATGCGAGCCTTTTTCCACTCTTCAGGGAAGACACCTTCTTCAAGGGAACGATTGAAGATCAATGTCAGAGGGAAAGCAATTACTGTACCGCAACGTTTTACAAAAATGGGCGGGAGACCATCAGGACCTGCCCCCTTATGTACATCTAATGTTTTAATTTTCTTTATTACATCAGCTTCTAGAAATTTTAACTTGGATAGCTGCGGCATGTTGCAATTTTGGTGAAGGTTAGTATTTTGATTTTGACTAACTGTTTGAGTGTAAATTGAGGAAAAGTGTTTGGCGAAAAGATTAGCGATGTCAGTACCGGAATTAACAACTATGTTATCTAGTTTCATTGATGCGGGCAATGATGACTCACTTTTCTTTTTTTGTTTAAAATAATTCCAGAAACATCTTGGATTTTTGTAAATGTTTGACTCAGCATTATGTTCATGATTATTGTGACAAGTATCGTAGAGCTTACGGCAGCGATTTCTAATAATTTGAAATTCCAAATAATCCCGGGGATTATTGTATTTGCCGAACTTTCTATGAAGCTTATCTTTTTCTGATAGTAATTTAATTAATTTTGAATTGAACCAAGCAGGGTATTTTGCTGACTTTGACTTTCGTTTAGGAACAAATTTTTCAGTCATAGTGCGGATATAATTGTAAAATAAATCAACCATGGCATCGACATTATCACAATCAGAGAATTTTTGCAACCAATCTATATTCTTTATCTCTTTTACAATAGCATCATAATCTGCTTTATAGTAATTGTACTCGATATGACTTTTAGAGCTTAGGGAGGGTACCTGTGCGAAGTCAATTGTTATAAGCAGGTTTGGATGGTATGAATCTAATTTACTGAGTAGGTCAGGAGGTTCAGCAACTGTAATGTTAGTTATATTACTTAATACCAAGTCTAAATGTCTATCGTCACAGTTACCTTTACAATTAAATTGATACAGCCTGTTAATAGACATAAAATCAATCAACGAGTGTCCGAGAGCATTGTTGTAATCACGCGGAGTCATATAGGAACAATTTTCGTTAGCGCACCATTTAATAAAACCCAAATTAAAATCACCTAGTATTACTAAATCGTCAACATGGTTAGTTACATTGTCCACGTTTTCTAAGAACTTGCTGAGATACTCCGGTTTGACTGGGGGAGGCATATAAACCACACAAAGCGCAATCCTTTTTTTTATTTGTTTATTGTTAGTTTCCAGCATTATCCATATGCTCTCACTGTCGTTTTGTTCCCAGTTAATAACCCGAAAAGAAGGAATCTCTCTTGAAACAGCAATAAGAACGCCTCCTCCATCACGTTTAGATTGGCTCGAACATATACGATCTCTTCGATATACTATGTAACGCGGATCAAATAATTCATTATCGAAGACACTAGAATTCAGCCAAGTCTCGGTAAATACAATAATTTTGTAGTCTGAAGTCAAGATATTCTTAAGTACATCGTTGGTTTTAGTTCTCAATCCCCGCACGTTCTGATAATATATATCTAACACTGTAATGGTTAAGAGCCACAACGCTTACTTAACAAAATAATTATTGTTTAAATAATAAGCTTAAGACTATCTTCACTTTTTATTAATATTGCCTGGCTGAATTCGTCTTTTCGTACATAAATTTTTCCATTTCTTACCCAAGTAAAGCGATATTTCATTTCTTTGGCTTTTATGCGCGCGGCGGCGTGCAAAGATTTACTTCTTGGAGTTAGATGTTCCGAAACATATATGGGCGCACGTGATCCGCCGATTCCTAGGTGATGGGAACTTAATTTATCTGTAGGATTTTTCTTATTAAATTGCGCTACAGCTGCCAAAAGAGCATCGCGGTGTTTTGTAGTACGGAGTTTTACAATGACAGATCGTGGCTTATCGGTGTTTTTATTCAACTTCGCCACACGAGTAACATGCTGAATATCGTCTGAGGATAGAGGATTTTTAACGATTTGTCCCAGCTGCACCATTGTATTAACCAAATTTTCTGTCCTGTGTTCAGGTATACCGTTAACTTCAACGTTACATTCTCTCAAGTGGGATTCGACAATATTTAGCCTGGTGGCAAGGTCCTTGACCGATACATTCAGTAATTCGTTTTCTTTTTTTAGATTATTGATAATAGTAGACTTTTCTGCCACTGCCGCTTTCATTTCTTCGAACTGCGCGTTAATAAAAGTCATACACTCATGGAAACTCGTTATTTGTTCGTTCATTGTTTTTAGTTGAGCTGTAACCAGTTCTCTAATCGCAATAGACAATTCTTGTTTTATTATGCCGCGAAGTGTACTTTCCGTCATAGTGCTACTAAGTTCGGATGGCCCGACAACATTAGCACAATCAATTGTTGGAGTTTGCAACTTATTGGGTTTTCTACGAGTTGTGACATTCAGGTCTATAGGTTCGTCGTCATCAGATGCCTTGCCGCGTGCCGGATTTGTGATGGCTGCCCTGACGGGTGTGTTGGTATTGCCCGTTTTCGGCTGTTTACTGTGACATTCCGGACATTTCCAGCTATTTTTTAGCTTCTGATCCATTTTTTCTAACTGTTTCTGGGATAGATTTACACATTCACAGTCGTACTTTGATCCGCAAGTTGAGCAGCTGAGAAATTCTTTTTTTGACAAGTTACTTTTGCATCCAGCGCATATTTTTGAAATTGGAGCGGTCGCCATTGTTAGTCTTCTTATAAATGTAAATTTTAAAATGTTTTCGAAATTGAAAAAAGGCAACGATGTTGAGGATTGAACTCGTGACCACGCAGCAAATGTAAGTATGCAGTCCACTGCTATACTGATTGCGCCACGGTGTAAGTTACTGGATTCGGCGAAAATGTCGTCCAGAAGAGGAGTGTTAAATTTATATTTAAACTTGAGGGTATTTTGATGTTGTAACCGAATTATAGGGAATCATTGATTATTGTAGATATTATTAAGACAATGTTCTCACTTCCAGGGTTGTTTTTTCGATTAGAAAACACTAATACACATTATTAATTATCACATTATTTAAGTATCACTGCAGTTTTAAACAAGTTGCAAGTTTTAAGTTGTAGATGTTAGGGCGTTGAGGCGTTTCTCGTTTTTACTAATGTTTACAGTTTCTGACGAATTTTGTTCCGTGAAAACACTAACACTGTTTTATTGTACTTTGATTGACGGTTTTTACAAACTTTTGATCTATTTTGCTTAGTTTACGAATTTAAAAATTTAATATTAATACAGAGCAAAAACTTGACATGTTTACATGGCGAGTCTTGATGACATCTGACATCAAATGAAATGAAATGAAATGAAATGAAATGAAAATATACTTTATTGTACACCATACATAAAACACATTTAAAAAACAAGAATTTATGGAAAACTGTACAAGAGGCGGCCTTATCGCTGAGAAGATACTTGACGACTTGTTCTTAACTAATGTCGGTTTATTAATACATAAATGTTAACGTTTCACTAATATATTCCAGTGAAACGACACAAGATGTAAATGAGATAGTAAGATGGACGCATCTTATTTGTATAGAAATAAAATTGCCAAAAAATTTGATGATCTCGTAGTTTATGTGAATGTCTGTAGGTACCTAATACTACAATACCTCAAACTTACGAAGAAGCTATAAACAGTCTAGATTCAAATAAGTGGAAGAAAACGATGGATGACGAGATAACACATATTGAGGGCATAGTTTTAAGTTTGAAATTTACAAATTCAATCCAAAAATAAGTAGGCTGAAATAATGCTATCATACCCTACGTCTTCAAGCAAGCTAAAATATAAATATCCACAGAAAAGAACCGCAACGATGCAACCCATTGCAAGCAAATATTATGATTCAAGAAAATTCCAACATTCAGAAAATACATTCACCACGAACTATGAATAAACGCAAATTCTGTTGCAAACCTTTGTTCAACTGTGGTTTTATCTACTCGCCTTTATGAAGTGAATTAATTGATGACTGCGAGTAGATATTCTTGTTTAATGCTATACTCTCTATAGTGCTATTAACGTGCAACCGATCTATGTAGTTAGAGAACCCATCTCTCGCTATCCGCATTCTAAACCTCTCGACTAATGGCTGCGCTCTTCTAACATCGTGAAGTCATATAACAAATCGGCCTCGTTACCCCGCGGGGGCTGACCGAAGTATCTCAATTCTCATACTGCCCATGATGTAGATTGTAGCGTGACTAGACCGGTGTTGCAGCGACGTTGAAGCTTCCTGAATATTGATACTTGTTTAGTAGTTTATACTCACCGCAAATAGCGTGTTATTAGCGTGCAACCGATCCACGTAGTTAGAGAACCCATCTCTAGCTATCCTCACTCTGAACCTCTCGGACAATGGCTGCGCTCGTCTAGCATCGTGAAGCCATAACAACAGTTCTGCCTCGTCACCGCCCGCCGTGTGACTGAAGTACCTATTTCAATTCTCATACTGCACAATATGATGTAGTGTGACTAGACCGGGTTTGTAGTGACGTTGAAACTTGAAGCTGTATGAATATTGATTCTCGTATTGTAGTTTATACTCACCGCAAACAGCGTGCTATTAGCGTGCAACCGATCCACGTAGTTAGAGAACCCATCTCTAGCTATCCTCACTCTGAACCTCTCGGACAATGGCTGCGCTCGTCTAGCATCGTGAAGCCATAACAACAGTTCTGCCTCATCACCGCCCGCGGTGTGACCGAAGTCTCTCATACTGCACATGAGGTAGTGTGACTGGACCGGCGGTGTTGTAGTGATGTTGGAACTGTTCGTGAGGGTACCGGAGCTGAAACTGCTTCCCGAGCCGCATGCTCGACGCAATGTGCCTCGCCACTGAAGAGAAAGAACATCCTCATGAGCAAAATAGCGTATTCTGTGTCTTTTGCTCTTAAGCTACGATGATAATGTTCAGTGTTCTTATAAAGGCACATGCTGTCTTAATAATAAATATTATAATATAATATTATGTCTTTATAATATATATTTGATAAATACATTATTATTATTATTATTATATTATTAATTCAGATCATAACTGACATAGGTAACTAGAGAGAGGACTATTTTTAACCAAGAACCAGCTTAAAGATTATGGACGGAAATGTATTCACTATTCTTAGTAACAACAAAAATTAAATGAATTTAATTTAGAAGCTGGTTCTAGTAAAGTACCGAGAAGAAGCCATGTGAAAGAAAACTTTTAGCACTTAAGTTAACCCTTTGACTAATACTGAGCTTTAGGAGGCGTTCCAATAATATAGTGATCTCAAAATCAGATAAATCAATTCATTAAAACGCAAAATAATTTAACCACAAATAAAAACCCTAGTTTAAATAAGACAAATAATCTCATTAAAGGACTCAATATAGGTTGTTTTACCAAAGTTAGCTGTAAAAAGTTAGTTTTATATAACGCTGTCAATAATAAAACATTATAGCCACTTTGATAGCAGTTGACACAGATTCCGGGTGGCATTAAGAAACCAGCAGCCCTACCGGCTAAAAATCACAGCTACAGTGTAAAGATCGCAATCACCTCTGATTGGTTAACACTCTTCCACTATTGGACAAAATCCATTGACGCAGCAAGAATACCATAAATTCAGCCAATCACAACAATTGATACTGTAACAATGATTGATGCAAAAGTTACGCGGTCGCCCTGCTGACCTCTCGTATCGTGACTTTATATAAAAGATCTACAAAAGGCGTAATGTAGCACTAAGTGAGATTTGCCAAGTCAATGTAAAAGGATATTGCCAATCATATCAATGCTCGGATAAAAAGAGCAAAGTCGACTCGGGTGGAAGAAACCTTTTCACCTTATTAGGCGCTTTCAAGATATTAGATGTATCGTGCTAAACTAACCTTTCGTGACTACTATTCTCGCGCGATTTATTTCTTTTAGTAAGATGATTTGAAAATTTAATGAAACGAAAAATAAAACCAAAAAGCGACACCATCAAATAGAGACAAACATATAGGATTTAGCCTGTGAGAGAATGAAATAGAATACAAGTTATATTTATCTCATTCTCTCGTAGGCTACTTTTCTGAAGTTTTACTTCTGCCGTGTGTGAATTGCACACACACACTTTTTTTTTCATATTGTTTATCTTCAAAAGATAATTATGTATGAATTTTACTTTGTTTCATACTATTAGCTATGTCAAATTTAAATCTAAGCTAAAATCTGCTACGATTATAAAATTGGCTATTCAAATTATCTTTATTAGTCGCAAAAAATACCATTTCAATTTATTAATTTGAATTGGGGTCTTATGAATTTTTTGTTGTTGTTTTGGACCGTACGTACATCTGCCGGATATCAAATTACCATGGAGGGTTGGAAGACAATTCACATAAAGGCTTAGGAGCTAAAAAGGATTTCAAAAGGGAGCTTTGAATTTCGTCGGATTGACCCAGGTTGGTCTATTGACTATTTCTTGCAGATTTTGATATAAAGAGCCTAATTTAGTAAATGAAACTTTTGCACCGTGGCTCACGTAGGCAATAGTTTCATTATCTACGCTGGCTTACCATATGGGTTACAAGAGTGACTGTGTAAAGAAAAGATTCCAATATTTACGAAGGCCTTAGTTAGGGAATTTCTACATCTTATACTTAGTAAGCTTTTAAAAATTAAAAATGCGATGATATTAAGTCATTTTCATGCAACATCATTCATCAACTCATTGCCGGCTCACTAAAGAGCACGATTCTCCTTTCGGAATGAGAAGGATTTGGCCGTAGTCCACCGCGCTGGCGTAGTGCGGATTGGCAGACTTTACGCACGGAGAATATTATGAAGAACTCTCGGGCAGGTTTCCTCACGATGTTTTCCTTCACCGTTTAAAGCAAGAGAAGTTTAATTTCTTAGAACACACGTAGCTCCGAAATTTTGTGTTCGAAGATGTGCGTGTCCGGGGATCGAACCCGCGACTATCCAAATAGAAGGCAGAGTGCCGAAACCATTAGGCTATCACCGCTTTATGTCAAGACAATGACAATGATATTAATCAGAATTTTAAACGAAATCATACAAAACAAGGACCAAAGTTGAATGAAAAATGACAGATAGATAGATAGTCGAAAGACTGATATATTTTTTAATCTGCTGATTGACCGGTTCGGGTTCACAGTTACTGACCACAATACCATATACCGGAAAACCGCCAAGCCTAAGCATTCCAGTGCGATGCCGTGTAAAATACCGGGACATCAATTCTGAGCCATTCGTATGTATTTAAACAAGTTTATTGACGAGCGTTCTTCGATCCAGGGTGACAGCGCTTTGTTCGGGGAGGTCGCGGGTTTGATTTCCCTGCAGGAGTTTTTTAAATTTCTAAATTGTCTCTGGTCCGATATACTGGGGGGTTTCGGTCGTGGTAATAGACGGATCTTAAAACATAAAGTCCTTACTGCTGCAGCTCGCTCGGCGCTCTCCGCGTGCACACGGTAAAGCTCGACTAGGCTCGTGTCCTCCGGGTCAACGGCTTCCGCGCCGCGCCTGGGCACCAGTTCTAGGCCGAGCTTTCTGCAACAAGGAAAATCAAACATTTACACATGATCGCCAATCGAGGTAAAACTCTTTGGTTTCAACATATATATTTTAAAGTTCCATATTTGCGTCAATTCGGTTTACAATAATAGTTACGAGTAAAACCAATTGCCAATTCTGGGTCTAGTAATTCGGTCAATACTAAATTACACGGGGTAGATTGCGTGGATAGGGATTGTTTTTACTTTAGGGGAGGGTTAGGCCTTAGCAGGCAAACATAATGAAAATCCAAAATTCTAAGAGACCCAGGGGGGCCCGAAAATGCATATTTTTTACTTTTGTTTGGTTTTTCATTTGGTTTTAAGTTATTAGCTATAAGTATCGATAGATGACAATGTAAAACAAATCACTGCAAGTGGAAGATTCTTGTTTGAAATTTTCAATTGCAAGAGCTGAGAAACGAGGAAATTAGAATTTCTTCTAATTGAGGCCACCGAAGGATGTCGTCACTCAAAAACTTACGCCAGGACAGTGGTTTGGAAATAGCACATCTGTGTAGAGTAGTTGAGTCAAAAGTTGAACTCGCTGTAATGATTGTCAACTTTCGTAAGGAGACGGGACGGGATAAGAATGTCATGACTCATGACACTGGTGAACAACCTTAAAGAGCGAATCTTCTCAGCAGCCCGTCTCTTTTGAATCACATTATTATTTTCCTTCAAGTACGATTGTAGTCAAGTCGTAGACCTGAAAAAAGTGATCTAAATTCTAAATCTGATTTAGATCTGTGAACAGACAGGTAGGTATTCCAAACATTGTTAGTAAGACGGAGTTTTAAATTTAAAATAGTCATAGGTGTTTTGAGTTGTTTTTTTTTACGCGATGACTATGCAAATATTCATAATATAATGACGAAATGGGCATCGAAGTGAATGGCTCGGCAACCATGTCAAAACACACGTAGTAACTTACTCACAGGTCAAAGAAGTGAATACCCAGTTCCAAGTTTTAAAAGGGAAAACCGCAAGTCCACAAAAGCTAAGCGACTTCAAAATAACAGATACCTGCCTCCAATTCTTTAAGGATAAACAGTTAAAAGTCGGTAAAATTGTCTCTAGTAGGCTTTGCATTTGGCATTAGGTAAGTAATTGTTTATTTATCCTGCATTGAAAGTACGAGTTTCAATGCCTGTTGAGCCACCCGAACCTAGTCAATTTCAGACGAATACGTAATGACATAGCAGCCCTCGTTTCAATCTTGTCATAGTATCTTTTATTTATTTCAAACCTTTATAATAGGCATGATGACAGTAACAAAGAATCAATGAAATTCTAAATTTATCTAATAAAATTGGATTCATGGATTATAAAAAACGTATTTTTTTCCTATTTCGAGTAAGATTGCTATTTATTTTGATAAAATAAAACTATAAAATACAGCAATCCGCCATATTTGTTAAAACACCAATGAAGCGACAATGACGTCACAATTATTTTCGAACTTTGACAATCACACTATTGTTTACTGCACACTGCACAGAGTACATTGGTAAAAATAATAGTGACGTC
Organism: Erebia aethiops; assembly: GCA_923060345.2. NCBI lineage: Eukaryota > Metazoa > Arthropoda > Insecta > Lepidoptera > Nymphalidae > Erebia > Erebia aethiops. The sequence goes on along the minus strand of OV281081.1, from coordinate 19,319,555 downwards.
ACAAACGATGCCATGACACCGCCGAACGTTTTGGGGTAAATTTTAAAATTTAAATTTCAAATGCCAATTTCATCTACCAAACCTTATTTTTCTGCTGAAATAAGATATTTTTCGAAATACTATTTCGAAAAAATATCTTATTATAATATATACTTCCGAACATAATCTGACCATTTTTCAAAATCAGTCATCATGCCTATTGTCATTTTAACCATCAACTGAGGGTAATGCAAGCCCGCTTCGCTCAGGCAGGCAACTTCACCCTCGTCTGAAATCGTCGTTTCATCCCTAGACACACAATATACTATTGAAGCCACTGCACGTAAGCGTGAGAACGACTTATATATAGGAGCCAAATTGACATCCGTATAAGTACAATGAAGAATCTGACCTGAGCTCAACAAAATTTAGCTTAACTTTTATATCACAAAATACAACGAACAACCAATGGGTTCAGTGGGTGGTCAAAATAACTTCAAACGTAGGTATTCAACGTTTAAAATGTAGGTACTTACCTATAAACGATCAATTCCAAGTAAAAAAAAAACGAAACCATGCAAATGGGTATACATAATACGATGTGAATATTTTATTATGAATCAGAGGGATTCTAAGAATTAAAATTTACAGTGAGTTTACACCTAAAAACGATGATCCAAAAAATGATTTAAAGACTGTCTCTTTTCATTACAAACTGGACTCTGATACTGATAGTATTATAGGTTCCAGCAATGACTAATCATCCGAACCGTCCAAGGTTGTACCTGAAAGATCCACATAGCTGAACATCGTCTGAGCTATCACTTCTATTAAACTGACTTATGATTTCTAGCATCTTGGGCTATTATCATGATGCTCGGAGGCAGCTCAATCATACTACCTACTGCAGCAGTTTCAGCATTCCATAGCTGCCATATGATATGGCGTTAAGGAGATAACTAGACATAGAACACCTTACTTCACTGACAGAATCTATAAAAAGCTAGGTATATTTGCCTAATTCGCTTTCTTTAATATAATATGTTTACCTACAGCATTCTCATGATTTTATCCTTTAAAAGTGAGCTTTTATTTTTAATCGATGCTTTTATATGTCTGTACAGTTCGATGGTCGGTACGTAATTTTCTTGTGGATATTCATTCTGTGACTAGAGGCGCCGAATTCAAATAATGATATGTTAGAGATACACCATTTTAGAAGTCAAATTAGACGATAAGATGATAATCGATCACGTAGCCGCTATTGTAGAATGAGTTTTCAATCAAGTCACGTATAAACAGACAAATATCTGCATAATGTGATGTATTGAGGATGGAATAAGAACTTTATAATAAAAGCAGGATCGTTGCAATTCTCTTAGCAGCATAAAACATTTTTATATAAACGGGACCAGCCTTTAAAAAGTAAGTTATATAAAGAAAGGTATATAATGTGAAACCTGAATTCTTTGGCAACGTTTCGGCTTTCGCAACGCTAAAGTTCTTTTTGCAAGGTAAGGTAGTCTTGCCAATTGCAATGTTTTGACTAGGTACGTAGGTAGGTATACATACTTGGGCTTTGTAGATAAGAACAACACATTAGAAATGCTGTCGTTTTATTCTGCTTCTTGACTAGTTAAAGAAAGGACTCATGATGAAAAATTCATACTTTCTGTTTATGTATTACTGAAATCTGTTGAAATTCCTAATCCTGAATCCTTATTACTGAGGGCTCATTATATGAAATAATAATGATAAATATATTTTCTTGGGATACTAATGCGGTGGCTTCTCAGAAACCTTCCGCCTCATATTAACAAATAACATGAACTATCTTGTACTTAATTGTTGGATTTATTTTGTTTGGATTGCAACAGAAAAAAAGTGACCAAACCAGTTTGGAGGGACACTGGTTCACGTACCTAAGTAGTGCAGCCATCCGACCCCGCTAGTAGTCAATTTTAGGATGCAATTAAAATACCTTTCTTTTACGAGTAATTATAAGTGACACGCGCGATATTTTAACATTATAAGACGATTAACACAGATATTTATGTATTTTACAGTTTGTATCAGAAAAGTGGCCAAACTAAGCAAAAGCGGTTGACTTTTTACCTTTTTTAATTTTTTTTATTCCACTACAAGTTAGCCCTTGACTGCGATCACTGCGATCTCACCTGATGGTAAGTGACGATGCAGTCTAAGATGATAGCGGGCTAACCTGTTAAGGGTATGGCAGTTATATTAAACCCATACCTACCCCTAGAGTGGGTTTCTATACACGGCATCGTACCGGAACGCTAAATCGCTTGAGCAGCACGTCCTTGCCGGTAGGGTGGTAGTTAGCCACGGCCGAAGCCTGACACCAGGCCAGACCAGAGAAAATTCAGAAATTATAAAATCGAAAAATTGACTTTGCCAGGGATCGAACCCCCGACCTCCCACGTAAAGACAACAGCGCTCACCACTGCACCAGGGAGGTCGTCAAAAGTGGCACGCGCGATATTACCATTATAAGACGATTAACACAGATTTGTAGAAGGATATAAGTATTTCGTTCAGTTTACATCAGAAATGTGGCCAAACTAGTTTTGATAAAGCAACAGTGGTTGATTTTTCACCGAGTTGATGAACAGCTTCTCGCCATTTTGCCCTCAGTTTCCCCAAATAATAACGTTGACATCTTAGTTGACATTGAATACGCTACTCAAGATAGTGTCCTGTGGGAACCCTGCAGTACACCTTCGTCCAGCAGTTGATATCTATTACTTGAGACTACGACGAAGCTTCCCAAGACTATTAGTAGGAGATCCTGTATAAGAAATTTACCGTTCTCGTATAATGAGGGTACATCTGTTATTTATTTGTGATATGAAATAAATACTTAATATTATAAATGCGAAAGTCAGTTTATTTGTTGGTTTGTCCTTCAATCACGCTGCAACGGAGCAACGGAGCGACGTGATTCTTGGCATGGGTATAGTTGAGGACCTGGAGAGTGACATAGGCTACTTTGTATCCCGGAAAATTGAAGAGTTCCCGCGGGAATCCAAAAAAACTTATTCCACGCGGACGAAGTCGCGGGCATCAGCTAGTGATAGATAACTTACTCATTGACATATCGTGAATAGGTTGCCTAGTTAAATTGCGTACGGAAAAGATCTTAGATATCTAGTATATATTATACTAGCGAATGCCCGCGACTTCGTCTGCGTGGTTTGAGGTTTTTTGGTTCCCGCGGGAACTCTTTAATTTTAAGGGATAAAAAGCCTATATAGTCCTATTATATATAGCCTATGTGCTATTCCAGGCCAGATCCGTTTAGCCGTTGGCGCGTGATTGAGTAACAAACATCCATACCTATATCCATCCATCCATCCAAACTTTTCAAAGGTATACATTTCGGTCAGAGTGCAACAGAAAGGTGACCAAACCAGTTTCGCGACACCAACAACACTTGATGTCGTATATATAATATATATATATATCAGAATATTATGTTATAACCTGTAACGTTGTTCTTAACTAATAATGAAAAGCGCAATGCTTTATTGAAAATTATATAAGTGGATAAGTATATTATATTCTACTTTGAGGTATCAAAAATTTCTATATTTTGCTCGACTGGTACAAAAGAAAATGCAATAAAACGACGCAGACGAAATGGTTATCATTTGCAACAAATAAAAAAGCTCTTATTAGGTAATAAGTGGACAAAGTACGTACGATTTCAAGTATCTTTTTTGCAAAACGTTCCAAATTAACTTGGTCACCTATTTGTTTGTGAACAATATAACCACAGGTAGTTAGGTATTTAGAACGTACCTATATTAAAATTTGTGGTGCATCTATTGGTATGTGAGTATGTAATTTTTGCTTGCAATTTTCCTCTTTAATTTTTTTTGCATCCGATCAAATTGAAATAAAAATAAACCAATGCACCTTTAAAGAGAATGTTCGATAAGGTATTCGAGCTATAACTTTGTAAGGTTTGATAGGCGCAGATTAAAACTTCCAGCTTCGGTAAAGCAGATTAAGTTCAAAAGTTTTTCTTACATCACATCGTGTTTCAAATCTTAGATAAGACTAGTCAGACGTCTAGATAGCACGGCAGTAGGAACTGGTAAATCAAGTTTTGGTTAGCGTTTCAGCACATTGAACTTTGGATGATTACGGTCAGCAGTAAATATTTGATTAAGCTTTTTATTGCAAGTTTTAGTGTACGGGCACGAAATGAGCGGCGGCGGGGCGACGGCGGCAGCGGGGCGATGCGATTAGTAGGAGAGCTGGCGGCGAATCTCGCCGCAATTTTGTCGTACTCATTTGAAAACCTTATTCACGTTTAAAACCGCAAAATTTGTCTGGCGATGGATAATATGCTGCTTTTTGCCTCAGGATTTTATTTACAGCTACAATTTAATACGCATAGTGCCCTGAGTGCCCCAGAAAAGGAGATAGATAAGTCTATAATCTATATTAAAGAAAAGTGTGAGAAGATATGCGGGACTGATCCATAAATAGTAGGTAGGGTAAAACCGGGATAGATGCCGCAGCAGGATAGATGCCTCATATTCTAAAAACCTAACTTCCCGAACTCGCGACTAAGAATTAATTTTATAAGTAGGAGCCGCAGTCACCCCGTACCATAATTACCCACAGACAGTCGTGCGGTGAGGATGCGTTTCGCTCGTACGTGTAATTATCTCCGTAGCGATATTCCCGAACACGTCAAAGATTTAAAGGTTAGTATGTTGCGTTGTATAACTTTATAATTAGTAATAAATTCAGTTATATTTTTTATTACGTCAATATACTGGTTCATTGAGTCTGCATCTAGGTGTAAGTAGATGCTATTTTGTTTATAATTTATTAAAAAAATACTTGGGCATCTATCCCTAGCGAAAAGGATAGTTGCCCTGATTTTTCGAGGGATAGGTGCCCCTAAGGGCACCCTTAGGGGCACCTATCCCTGCATACACTGCCATATATGATTACCTACAACACCACGAAAATATAAAAGAAAAGAAGGAGTGCGAGCTCGAGTATGTTCTTGGACTACAGAAAACCTACAGTCGGCTTTGGATGAAATGGACAAAAACCATGGGAATACAACAATTAACAAATTATATTTTTTTTTAATAAAATATGCTTGTAAAATTTTATTTAACAAACAATATGGTTATGCATGTTGAAACTTAAGAATTTTTATTTTAGTTAAACAAACGCTTTAAAAATTTAATTACCTATGTCATTTGTGTGATATTAGAATAATATCTTATAATGATAACAATTAAAAGATTTAAAAAATACAAAATGTTTTTCATTATTATGACCCTTGGACTTCTACCTAACATTTGGTATGGATTTTTCGTTTACACCTATAAAGGGCATCCATCCTGCACTGCAGGCATCTATCCTTCTCAGTTTTTTCATGGTGGGGCAACTATCCATACAGGTAGGCATCTATCCTCAAAAAACATGTTCCACGAAAAGCTAATTTCTGCAAAATCTGTATTTGATAGGTTAAAAAATAATAATAATAATTCAACATTAAGGATTGAGCTAGCTACATTAATAGAAATTATTCGTATAAAATTAATATTTTCAAAATTAGGTGTCCTTTTCAAAAAGTGGGGCATCTATCCCGGTTTTACCCTATAAGCTATGCGATTTACTTTTTCTTTACAAAAAGACACATTCTGAGTCCAGGTAGAGCGGTCGAAATGCCTAGCCAATGACAGTGCAGCTGACCTCAGCTCCAGACAAGACCTCTCTTGGACAGAAGATTATTATTAATTGTGATAGCTCGTTCGCATCTCCGGAAAGCAAGAATGCACATTTGTATTCATAAAGTTTAATTGATATAATATGATCAAGAGCTAAGACGTGTGTGGTTTTAAATGGTAAGATAGTAATTATTAGAATAAATATAATGTTTATCACAATCAATCGACAATAATTAGATTACGCAGTTGGTTGTAGTTATTTATAGTGACTAGTAGTAAAGTAGTGATTGAATTAATCTATTGTGATCAAAGAACGGGTTTGTTGACAATTAAAAATTAATTGATTAATAAGTTAGCAAGTGTATGACAAGTAATAGTTAACTAACGTAACAAAAAAAATTATCACTTTTTATATATGCTAGATTGAATTAGGTAGTTGGTAAATCGATGGAATTAGGTAATTATCTCTTTAGTTAAGTACCTAATTCAATTTAAGTACCTATACGGCAAATATGGATTTCTTAATTTAGGGAGTTAATAATATATCACATGTTAAACGTCTTCACGAAAGGCGATTATATTCAAAGGAAATGTAGCTGCGAACAAACAAAGAAAAATAATAGGATTAATATTTCACTTTGAAATCTGACATAATAGGAGTGACCAATGTATTAATTAAGAGCCGCGAGCATTTTTCACCCGTTGCAATCAGTAATCATATTCATAACCGCTTTAAATTGGCGTACAAAACTTTGAAGCATCCGACACGGAGAAAACGCAAGAAGTCGAGATGAACAGAACTCGTTCCCCGGTGGATTCTCGAGACCGACTACTGTGCATTTACTCAGGTTTGGGGGAAGAGAGACGGCCGATGCGGGTACCGTTTCAAGCACCGGAGTGAAAGAGACGGCAATAGGTGCGCACACGCTGCCGTTCGGTAGTGATACTACAAGCGCGAGCCGACCGAGTGCGCTTTCCAGTTCGCGTTCCCGACCCATGAGCAGCTGGTGTGCAGCGTGGCAGCCGCTTTTGCCACTCGTTTTACTCCAGTAATTTAGCTTCACTAACATAACGTATCCCGAATAATATGACGTAAAGCCGACGTGACTACGTGTAATCGTACGCGCCGCTGTGTTTGTTGTGTTGTGATACGAAGAGAGGTGCGTGTTTTACGAAATCTCGGCGGGCTAAAATAACAGTTACTTTTTAAAAAGGTAAGCTATGTTACAAAAGCTCAGAATGTATTGAGACACGCTTAGCGGCTATCGACGACCGTGGAATGCAGTTTGACGGCATACATATGAGCATGTGCAGGAACAAAAGCTTCGTGCACAGTCATCGAGGCTTTTTTATTTGCCCCGCTTTCTTGAGGGCGGCTGGTTAGAACATGACAGATGAAGATGACGTATAGTATACAGGTTATGAATCAAACAAGTTACGAGGTGTTAAGTCTCCCACAGGTAGCGGCTGCACTCATTTACCTGTAGAATGGGGATGGAACGCTTCGCCCCTTTACCGAGAATTTTGAGACTATACTAATCATTAGACAACAAAACTTATATATTATTTAATATTGCTGAATAATTATGAACTTCTAGATTATTACCGCATATTTCAACAGTAATAATACCTACTAATAAAATTATGTGCATAAATCATAACAATAGCCTTAATTGGTGTTAAGTAATTAAGTAAACATTATTTGAAATTATTAATTAATTATCTCAGTATCGACAACTAAGTAAAGTACCTTGCTTAATAATAAATCATTTATTAAGAACGACATTAACTGAAATTGCATTACAATCATTTCGACTTATTGGTAATTTATTCTTGTATGACATCAAGGGGCTCAGTATCCCAGATTAATAATTAATCTTATTCTTACTTATCCTAGGCTTTCCTCGTACCTTACACTTTGCTCTTTTTTTCTCCAGCAGTAATGTTTATATGATGATATTCTCAAGTCTTATCAAATTAAATTATTTTTTATTTTCTTTACAAAACAACGAAATTGTTCAATTTTCTTCGGTCAGCAATAAATACATAATATAATAATGCATTCAAGAAATCTGACGTTTTTTCGATTACTTACTGTCGTCAAGCGCAAGCGCAAGCAATCATGGAATATAAAAAAATCACTCAGCTCGAAGACAATCAGCTAACAGGATCATGGATTTGATTCTTCAATATACTTATGTACAAAATATTCACTCAAAGACCAAGTCCAAAACAAAATAACGATATATCTACGTCGTTAACTTTAGTACCGATTAACTAACCCGGATATTTTTAAGTTGAAATAACGCATATGGAATGAAAAACTATCGTTGCGCGTACAACAACAAAAATTGAAGTCGCTGCCTTGTTAATTACGTTTTTCTACTGATTTCTTCAATGTCAATGCAGATGGGTATTGAGTGGGCCTTGACTAATATAGACATTAAGTAATTGAGATCGGTATCACTTTCGTGTCTTCTAATCCACTAACTATCCTTGGGAATCAGATCAATGGCAAAATTAGACGATTAATTTGTCGTGATATCGATGAAGCATCTTTAATTCATCTATCATTGATGATTCTGTAATAAGAGCTGTTTATCATTCATGTTCATTGGCATAAAAAGAACTTAAACTTCAGTTTATTAACCATTTTATCGCATTGCAATAAGTTTTGAATTGGGATCGTGTCACGAGATTAGATCCTAAGCTTTCGAAACGTTATCTACCAATTATCTAGTCGGTACTACCACTCAATAACGTCAAAAATACCATATGTTTCGGTTCCCACGTTCAAGTTCACAGTATTTTTTTTCATAGAGAACCTGCTTTGGATTCTTTGTTTTAAACGTTATCTATTCAAATTCACTCCAAGTAAATAATACGAATTCCCGAAACTTATTTAAATAACAAATTACAATACGCAAGACGCGACCAGAAAACAATGTGATGGTTTTAGAAGACCATTCCCATGCTAAAAGTAGTAGGCCGAGTGACTTTTATGACTTTCTTTATTATTTAAGGAGCTTAGCTATGAATTCGTTATCAGTCAAGCCTAGGACTTAGCCTAGTTTTAATACCAAATAATAAAACTTGGTATGGTAAGTATTAAAATTAACTCCGCTGTTAGATACGGTGAAGAATTATGCGCCATCAAAGGCATCGAATGTGGATAAAGCAGAAGAAAATAATCTAAAGCGGTGAAGCTTCTTATAATTATGACTTTTGCACCTTTTGCATTATTTTGTTACTTTACGAAATTGGTACTATTTCAAAAAGGTTAAAAAGTTGCAAATCGAACTTTCTGCAATTAATGTTAACATTCTTTGTTTTTATCCACTACAAGTTAGCCCTTGACTGCGATCTCACATGATGGTAAGTGATGATGCAGTCTAAGATGGTAGCGGGCTGGTGTTAGGGACATGGGGCATGGTAGATATATTTCATAATCATAATAAATATTATGATTATGATTCATACCTCTATTCTAAGTAACTGTAAAATTTCGATTTCCATGAAAACATTGCAAGAAACGTAGAAAATCTAAAATATATACTTACCTATTGAAATAGAATTAGAAAAGTTGATATTAAAGTTGAACGTCTAAAACGCAAAACGTGTTGCGTGAAATAATATGTTGTTGCCTTATCTGAATAAATATGAATAAAAGATACATTCAGAATGTAGTTCATCGCACGGGCAATGAGCATATCTCAAACAGGTCACAAACAAGGGATTCTTGTCACGGATCGTGGCCGCCACCTGCATAGATATCCCGAACGCATAATATTAAGCTCAGTGTAGACATGACGATCCTCATGAGCTATTGGCATGCCTTCAGATTTTTCAACAGCTGACACAGAAAATTTTGATTATTAGACAATTTTGCATACCTCTAAAGTTGTGCTAAGGTACGAAGGCTCGTTTTCAAGGCTATGAAGAGTGAAGACCCATGCATTCTCGCATCATTATGCATAGTGAAAAAGCTTGTACAGTGAAATCAAATCGCGCGTGAAAAAATCAGATGAATATATAATTAAGTATTCATACTTAAAAATTGTAATAAAAAATATAATACAGTATTGTATTTAGTCTGATAGTTTTTGCTGCAAACTTCTTAGATTTTAAATTTTAATAAAATATTACTTTAACTGAAATATCATATAGCATAATTTATTTTACAACAAAAAGCTGTGCTAGTAATTTTTCAAATTTTATCGTGTCTCAAATATTCAAACTGGTTGGTATTGACTATTGATACTTATAGTAGATTAATAAACTCGACCATTTCGTTTAACATTACGTAAAAATAATCTGTAAAATCGAAAGGCCGCTAATTCTTCGTAGACATAATGTAATGATACTGGTTGACCCTAATGAAGACATGATTACGTCATAGGTACGTCATTCCTAAGTATGGATACCAATGGCACATATTTGTAAAACATACATACGTTTCTTAAATCAGCACGTGTTCTTCATACGAAGCCAGGCCATGGCCGAAAGTCAGATTAGTTTTCTCATTATCTTACAATACTCTGAGCCCCGAGCTTTTCTGCATTTAATTGAAAAATTTACCTTACAATTTTTCCGTTGTTTACTTATTTCGGAACAAAATACATGTCGATCTCATGCAAATCGTGCCATGTATTACCTACGTTTAATAGAAAACTTCGAGTCAGCTCTTTATTCACTTAATGAGTCACATAAAATATTATAACTAGTATTTCGAAAACTGATATATCGCGTACTCACTATCAAACAAAGTAAAGTCATACAAATTTTTTAATACAATATTGATGTTTTGAACAACCCATGCGCAATCATGACCTTTGGCTTTTGTTATAACGGAACATCTGACAGATAATTTAATTATGCCCTTGTCATTTAGTATTAGCTGTAACAAATAAATCTAGCTTCAGTTGTATCTGATCTGAGACAAGTGCAGATTAAACTCCGATAAAATATAAAGTCGATAAAATGTATAATTATTATTTGCTAGATCAGAAAAGCTCGTGCCTAGTAACATTTAAATAACCTTAATATTTGCTAAGCTAAGACAAATAATCGGTACTTGAACTGTAGGAGATGGCCGCGGTTTTTTATGAAACAAAGGCGTTTCGCAATACTTGCAGCATATTTTTCCTTTGCTATGTACCTCGTTAATATAATTCAAAAAGGGCCGAGTGAAATCACTTTTTTCTTCTTTTGTGCAATTAATCGTGTACGTTCCTAGCAAAGAGAGCTCCGCGCTTGGATGCAGATAACAATAGGTATTAGGCATTACCAGCGTCTATACGGCACATAAATTTTCTCTACTATAATAAATATTCGCTAGTAAACCGCTAGTAGTAGTAGTAGTCTGACATATACCATGTAGAATCTTTGATCATAACCCCTAATTTCCTAGTAACCCTGCTCTTTTAACGACTTTGAACAGCTTGACCTAAATATCTTTAAAAAAGGAAAGAACAGTTCGGCCGCAGATTGATATTTGATACTCTATACACAGTACAGTAACACGTCTGAAGTCTGAACATGCCACATGAAACTTATAATGCAACCGCAATCTAGGTTCCAAAGCCCATATCCGTATATTTATATGAAATATGTCGAAAACCCGTATGTATATGTGTCATGACGAAGGACGACGGATGCGATGACATGATAGGTACCAATCTGGGTCTATCTTTACTAAATATATACTTAACACGTCTATAAAACATAATGTTACATTCTTTAAACAACTTATGTTTCGTATTTTCCTGAAATTGATCACAATCTAACGTACCTCTACTTATCTACGAACACCCCAATCGTCATCTAACACCTCTCTATAATACATAAGCCTGTAATAAATTGACTATAATGAATCGTTTAATAGCTTTAATGAATTAGTTATTAACTAAATCTCATGTGTTAATAAATCTGAGTCATTAAAAATAATAACAAATTACCTATTTATTAAGCAGTGTCTGCTACAGAATTTTTTCAAAAGAGCAACCACCAAGTTTCTTTCGGGTTCTTCTAGGTGGTAATGGCACTCCGAACCAGTGATAAATTCACTCAACGATTCAAAAGCACTTTCAAAAAGTTTATTTGAATAAAAATACGAGTTTAAATCTAGAATGCAAGGCATCACCACTTTTTTCGGCTCACGTGTATTCTATAATTTCTAGCAAAGCGAATAACGTGGAACAAGCGTGGAACGATGCAATAGTCAATGGAGTTAATTGTGTCGGACATCACGAGACGTCATCGTCCGCTGCCTCGTACCGAGATCACGTAGATTGCAGACAATCTACCATTCACTTACAACATTACTTCTTCTTAAATAAACAACAACGCTTAACTTTGGTAAGTCTTAACAAAAACTTTGATAAAGCACAAAGATCGAAGCCATATAACCACCTTTCAAATTTCCGTGAAATTTTGTGTCGTAATTAACGCCTCGTGTATTATTATCATAGGATAGATAGAGAGTGGAGGCCTGTGCCCAGCTGTGGGACGTTAATGGGCTGTAGTGGTGGTGGTGGTGGGGTGGTATTATTATTATGTTAAATGCTGAATGTTTGTTTCCCGGAAATGTCATCAATGAAAAAATAACGTCATGGAAAGATCAATTTACATTATTATAATTGACTCTTTATAAAAACCAATAATGTACTACATAAAAATTGGAAGGATGTTATTATCAAAGGCTAACTCTATCGTATACCTACACTCTATGGACCTAACTAAAATGGCACGTCTTAATATAATTACTATGTCTCTTCCATCTCGGGACCATGGGGTCCCGGACCTTTGGAAGGCGTACGAGGCGCCGAAACCAACTCGCAGAGGCCCGTTAGACAATTTTACTCTACACTAGCGGCACGCTATGATGGCCGGTTACCGATTAATTTAAACCTTTAATAAAGGTCCTAAACCTAAAACTACATTCGATAAAATTTATGAATCTCTGCACATCACTATCGTCAATAAAGTAATACAATTATTTCCTTCAAAGTCGTTATCGGATATACGGAACTTCATGAGCGTTGATGATTCAAACCGGCCATCATAGCGTGCCGCTAGTGTAAATTAAATGTGACACCAACCGGCGAATATCCCTCCCTATATTATGCACTATGCGAGTGCACCCAAGGACCATCCCCGGTTAGTGCGGGACTATTGCAAAACATGGAAACGAATGATAGGTATGGGTCTACGGGTTTGGGTTGCTAAAGTGGACTGGTGAAATGGGTTTATGGAAGTACTATCATTATTTTGATAGCGAAAAACATAGTACATACTTTACCTGTCATTTTAGTTTAGAGATTGTGTACCAAACCGTTCAACGTTTAATTTTAATTAAGAATTCTATAATTAGAAACTTAACAAAATTTACTGAAGCCAGTAATTTAATTGAAATACATAATATGCATTTAAATAAGTATTACTAAATTATGTAGGTACATGCATTAAAATGAGCAAGTAGTGTTACAATTCTGTTAAACGAGATCTTATAAACATCTATACCATTTGTAATCACTATTGTCAAGACTGCCGAAGCGTTCAATGGTCTTTCACACACGGAAACCAATTACGGACATAAATGGGTATACGGAGATTCTTTCCCACGAACGAGTTGGTATTATGAGCGATGTTCGTACGGACGGACGGCTCCTCTCCCGCAATTAGTATTAGAGAGCAGACGCGTGCCGTGCAGCTGTGAACGCACGCCTAAATAACAGACGGTATCATTAAGCTACTTTATCAGCATCCGAAACGTAATGTGAACGATCAGTTGCGAGAAAACAGTCAAAGAGATAGCTTGACGATGAGTACGGTGGTTATTTAAAATTACGATTTCCATGATTAATGATTTTAATGATTAATGATTTTAATTATGGTGAAGAATTAATGAAATAGTTAAACAGCAACTCAATGTTGCAAGAGATATGTTCAGACTAGAGAGATTAGTGAGTAAAGTTGGCAATATTTAAACTCAACTTTTACTCTAGTATCAAAAATTCCATTTCGGCAAAAGAAGATACAAAATAATTCGTGTGCACACCGCACCTACTTGTAATAAAGTTGAGGAGAGGCAAGATTGAAGTATAGATAGCTTTGAATAGACTAAAGTTACACAGATATTTATTTAGGAACGACATGGATCGTGCGCCCGCGCATGTTTTTCGTAAATCGTGGAATACATAATAGGTAGGTACGTCAACTGTGATATTCAGCTTATTATCAGTCAATACAAACGACTGTTATCATACCCAACTCAGACGCTTGATACTTGGAAAAATCTGGAATAATAACGATCGAGAGAGCTTTATTTCTCAAACATGCCGGTTTTAAAATTGTATAACTGTACCTAGATGTAGCTTACCTAATGCATTTTGAATTTTCTCAATCTGATAGCATGACCGTTTTTTAATCTTGTAAATTTATGCTCGAGAGTTGCGACTAAGGTGCTAAATAATCGTGACCGTGGATAATCTTACAAAAAAAACAACTATAGATAAATCACAGCGCGACAGTGGCGGGTGAAGATTGTCGTTACTCGGACTGGGAAACTGGTTTCCGCGTAAAATTCGCGTTGCCACGCGATGCATTGGTCTGGACCGGGGGAGGTATAGCAACAAGAGGGGGGAGTAAGTTGAAAACGCAGGAGGCGAACAGCGGCCGGTCGACGACCCGCAGGCCCTGCGCCGGCGCACCATTTGCCTTTACCGCAACCGAGACCAATCCTGACACGATTATGAGATTATAATAGCGAAATGGACAGAAATAGAATAATTTTCAGGATTTAGGTAGCGGGCTAACAGGTTAGACCGCTACCATCTTAGACTGCATCACTTACCATCAGGTGAGATCGCAGTCAAGAGTTAGCTTGCAGTGGATAAAAAAAAATTTAAAAAAATTAACAACCGGAAAAAACTTAAGAAGCAAATAATCTGCTGAACCAATCTTTTTCGGCTCAAAGATTTTTATCATTACTACATGATATCAATCTACAAAAAAAAACACGTTTACACACCTATTTCTAGACAGACTACACGTGCATGAAGCTTGATCTGATGATGCGCAGTGCAAAAAGATCAATTTACGCGGGAACCTTTCCTAGTTATTAAGCTTAATAGGTGCCATGTAAATGGATGCAATTGAGGACGACACCAATATATTAATTTTCGTTCCCTCCGACGCTTTACTAATATATCTTAGACACACGACACGGCGTAGGAACGAGATCAAGAAGTCGTCAAGGTTGGATCCATTTGTGATGAATTGCCACTTATGATTGCTACTACCGATGAATATGCTACGTAGCGTTCATTCAAACTTGTATTCAAATTGTAGATACTAACTGAGAGTCTGATTGATATCATTAATTGAATGTTGAGAGTGAAAAAAAAATGAAGTCACAAAAACCAACGAACTCGAATAGTACTGGGCGTGGGCGAGAAGTAGCTGAGATTTTAATATATTAAGAGAGGTCAATGTTTGAAAAGCCACAGTACTTCGTTTAAGCATTATAGATATGGCAGTTATACATTTAACGGTTCTCCAAATTATTCATTCCATTTCCGTAAGAAGGTATGGGAAACATCCAAACGCGCATTAAATTCTTATATCACAGAAAGTGGGACAAGTAAACATTGATATGTCCAAATCTATTCCAGAAGTTAATGGAATAAGGAATGTGTTAACATGGACTATAAAGTTTACCGTTTAATATTGGTAGGGAGCGAGGACAGCGCATGACACTTGTTTTTGGTTTTATTTATAGTTACTATTGTGCTTGTCTACAGTTTGTATTTATAGACGTTTGTTAATAGTGAACATCATGGAGAAGGAAAGATTCATATTGGAATGTAAAAATACAAATTCAAGCTTTCCTGAATCCTTTATAACTTTTTGAATTTACATTCACATTGCTGACTTAAATATTTGTCAGTAATCCATGTGGAATTAGTTACACTAATTTCATTCAGTTTGTGTACCTGTCCTGTTTATATAACATTTAAAAAAAAACATGTAGGGTTTAGATTTCCTAGCAATCAGTTTTACTGGGTCAGCATTCGTGAATCCAGGTTTCAATAAGCAAGTTCATGCTAAAATTTTTTTAAATTGTTTTTGTTGTTTCAGGATAAGACAACGCTAGACCGAGATGGCGGTGTTTGGATTGGCGTCAGCGGTAGCGGGCTTTGTCAAAGTCCGCTACCTGATCGACAAGGCTGTTATCGACAACATGGTTTTCCGGATGCACTATAGAATCACTTCTGCTATTATGTTCCTGTGCTGTATCCTCGTCACTGCTAATAACCTTATTGGTAAGTTTCTTTTCTTTGCTATTTTCGTTAAGTATGTATATCTTTTTTTTTAAGGTTAATCCCTCTTAACTTCAATTTAAATTTTCATCCAAATCTGGCACCATTGATGATATCAGCTCTAGGTAAAGTAGGTGCTATCTGAGTAACTTTTAAATTACCAAAACTTTATACATATATATCTTACAAAATCGTGAATATGTTGTTGTTCAGCATTATTAATCAACGCTCATGGATAACAAATAACAAAATCTGTTACTTAGAACACTGAACGTGAACGAAGAGAAAGTAGACAGTTAATTTAATTACAATTTTTCGTTGCTAGTTGTTGAAGGCTGTAAGTGTTCATTATGTACAAATCTATTGACCTATAAACCCAAGACCAAGTATTCCAAATACCTGGAAACAACTGTTTTGCTGACAAATTCATTTAGCTGCTTACGGTAAAACCGAATCATACACAGTTCATTCTTCAATAAGACATCTGTGAGTACCTATGTAACAGTTACCCAAATTTGAACGTCATAAGCAAATTGGTTGAGCATACAAATATTGGAGGCGTGTACTAACGTGATAAGGTTAAAGTCATTGAAGCGCGCCAAGCCACTGAACTATAAGTTACATAAATCATTTTTAGTATCATTTTTGCTGTTTTTTTTCTCTCTATTTTCTTATGCGTATCAGCTATAATGTAAATCAGTTTCGCAGCTTAGCATAATATCGAATATTATGGTCAGTAATAAAGTAATATACAGTAGTGTCGTAAAATACTATGTAGTTATTTTTAAAATTTAAATACACACAAGCTGATGCCCGTGCCGCGTGCAATAAGTTTTATTTCCACGGGGATAAAAAGTAGCCTATGTCACTCCTCATGTCTTCAACTATGCCCATGCAAAAATCACGTCAATCCGTTGCTCTGTTACGGCGTGTTTGAAGGACAAACCAACAAACGAACACGTCAATCATCTGCGTTCACATAACCGACACCAACCATGTCCGCCGTTGACAGATACGTCATAGTCAATGTTCAGTTTTAGAGTTCAACTGTTATTATTGCATTTTGCAAAAAGAAATTCTTGTCAGTCAGAAAAACAATTAAAAATTGAGTTGGACCACATTTTTAAGTGGGAAGTGAGTGGATGAGGAAAGCAGAGGGCCGTGTGTGATGGCGCGCTCTCCAAAACGCCTATGTCCAGCAGTGGACGAATACAGGCTGATGGATGGATGGATGACATATTAGAAGTCGTATATATATGCTGTATGAACTACCAACCAGTTGCCAGTTAGAGTGATATTTGGGCAACAAAAAATTTTTAGAAAATAGGAAAGCAAGGCAATAATAAAATTAATAACTGCATTAGCATTTAGCACACGTGTGATAATTTTCTTTAATTAAAGGGGGTAAAAGGTTATCTTTTCAACTCTATCAGCATTTTTTAATAACATCCTTAAGAAAGGTTAATAAGTTGAAATGCTTCATGAAATAATGACTCTAAATGCTCGTATCCTTTATCCGCTTTAAAGAGCAAGAGGTAGGTATAATAGGTACATAAAACATATTACATACGGTAACATTAAAACAATGAAAATTTTCTAACGTTCGTAATTTTTGTACACTTTATTAGAGCTCTATCTTAGGGTTTACTAAATTTTAACTGTACCTAGATGACTCATGAAGTTGATTTGTAAACGGCTCTGACCTGTGACACAGACAGGATGAAACTATGGGTTCTTTGATTATGAAACCTTAGAAATATTAGCCGTGAGATGTTGGTAGTTTTAGGCGACGACAAATCCAAATAGCGTCATTACACACTGTTAACGATGTGTTATCGCGTGCTTCGCATTAATTTTGGTAAATTATGATAAAAACTGCCTCGTTGGTCTAGTGGTTTTTTAGATGTACCTACACATTGCAAATTTGGAAACCTGCATCATCACAAATCGTTGGAACAACAATTTTTAGTTCATAAATCTTACTAATATTATAAATGTGAAAGTTTGGATGGATGTATGGATGGATGGATGTATGGATGTTTGTTACTCAATCACGCGCCAACGGCTGAACGGATCTTGCTGAAATTAGGAAGCTTGCGAAAAATTAAAGAGTTACCGCGGGAACCAAAAATCCTCAAACCACGCAGACGAAGTCGCGGGCATTCGCTAGTGTTAACATATATCTCTTACAATCCATTACTCATTTTTAATTTGTTAATCAGTATTATAAACAGTAAAATGTCTTCGTCATGTTAACTTAGTTACTGTAATGAATGCGTTTCGTGCGGTTGCACTTTAGTTTTGCGTAGTAGGTAGGTACGCCTACCTACTTACGCTTTTTAAATTATTAAAATAAAATATTTTTACTTTCCCCATCAACTAAGCATGAAACGGGTCCTAGGAATCAGAACGATTAGCCAGTTTTACTATTTGTTTTCTTTACAACTTATAACAATATTCGCCTCCGCAAAAAAAAAAACAATAGGTGGAGTTAATAATTGTACTGGGTCACGTTCTAAATTGTAAACAGTGCATTTAGTGAGGCTACTTACAGCTACATCTTTTTCAATACCTCATATAATAAAACTGACCAAGACTACCTTTTTATTTATAGGTAAGTATACTACTTATACATCCATACTAATATTATAAATGCGTTAGTGTGTCTGTTTGTCTGTCCACTACGTAAATTTGGTACAGAAATAGGTTGTATCCCGGATAAGGACAGGCTACTTTTGATCCCGGAAAATCAAGGAGTCGCGGGCATCATCTACTCCATACTATCCATACTCCATAGTCCATAATAATATTATAAATGCGAAAGTGTGTCCGTCTGTCTGGTACGCTTTCACGGCCCAACTACTCAACCGATTTTGATGAAATTTGGTACAGAGACAGGTTACATCCCGGGAAAGGACATAGGCAACTTTTTATCCCGGAAAATTAAAGAGTTCCCGCGGGAGTTACAAAACTTTAATCCACGCGGACGAAGTCGCGGGCATCATCTAGTAATAAATAAATAGACTATTTCGATACTAACTTTCGTCAGAATTAATAACCACATAATATATAAGTAATAAACCTACGTAGCTGAATATAATATATTCAAGATTTCATAGTTAGGTATGAATCATTTCAAGGCTCGACCAACTTAACTGTAGTTTCTACTATAGGTACGTCACATACGGAACTTAAATAGGTGATTCATTTTAACAACCATTTCCATCTTCACATTATCTACCTTTAGTATATCGAGAGGAATTTCTCTTACCAACTAGTCACTATCTATACGTTCGACACTAAATTTAGACTCGTTGTTCTTTCATGTCTTTATCGTTTTCTTCATGTCTCAGATGGACAGACAGGGTAGTTCTTTATTCAAATCTTATAAATGTGGTAATTTATATAAGAAAGCATCCAAGCTTATACTTACTATGTATCATATTGCAATGAGTCAAGCAAACATTTCAAACATTCAAATTAAAGCCATATCATATTGATACATCCATCCATCAGCCTGAATTCGTCTTCTGCTGGACATAGGCCTTTTGAGAGCGCGCCATCACACACGGTCCTGCGCCTTCCTCATCCACCCACTTCCCGCTATATCTATCTTTAAGGTCGTCGCTCCAGCGGGCTGGAGGTCAACCCACACTGTCCCATATTGATACATTCAAACTCTATCGATACTCTCCAAAAGTCGAAATATCATAATATATTTACCGAAATTTCTTTAAATACATTCATTGAAATTGATTTTAGATTGATAAAATTAAGCAAAGACATAGTCGATGCTTAATTTGATTGCAAAACTCAGCCTCTTTCTTTATATATTTTCCTACATTTCTTTAAAGACTGGACAACGTGACCAAAAGATTCTTGTAACTCTATACGTAAATATAACACCGTAACACAATTGGTAAACATGACTTCAACAGTTTCTAAACTAAGCAGTCTGCAGACAGTAGTTAATATGTATGTTTTCGTAAATCTATATTGCACGGTAGCATATTCGGTAAACATGGATTCAGTTGCAGTTTAAACTTGTCAGCATTTAGTGCAACGTTTGCAGTGCGTGATTTAACGCGCCATGAACAATCACATCTGCGGACCGGGTGTTGCTTACCTATGCACATGAAATGATGTCACATGTCGATAAAAGCATGGGTCGGTTGCTATGGCTGTAGGTGAAGAGTGAATAGGCATCTTCTAGGCAAGCGCGTTCCAACCTAGACCTCATCATTGCTTTGCACTAAGTATGATTGTCGTCAAACGTACTAAATAAAAGGAAGCAAAGCTAAGAAGTGTACATTTAGAACCTCCTATTTTGGCATATTTTAGACTAGATGATTCCCGCGACTTCGTCCGCGTGGATTAAGATTTTTGATTCCCGTGGGAACTCTTCAATTTTCCGGGATAAAAAGTAGCATATGTCCTTCCCCGGGATACCATCAACTACTGTACCAAATTTCATCAAAATCGGTTGAACAGATGGGCCGTGAAAGCGTAGCAGACAGGCAGACAGACACACTTTTGCATTTATAATATTAGTATGGATATGGATTAGATAACTGGTGTTAATTCTACTGTATAGAATCGGTTAAAGCGTGACCGGTTAATCATATTGTACCTACTTAGTAGTTAAATCTTCACGATAGAAATAACATTACCTACATACAATTTAAGCCCGCCATAGTAGTGTCCTGCCCAGAACCTAGAAGCCGATTGCAGCGCCCCCTACCGGGTCCAATTGTGAATATAAATTATCCCAGGGTCCTCACAAACGCAGAAAAAATTCCATCAAAATCGGTGCAGCCGTTCTGAAGCGATACGCTCACATACATTCTGCAATAGATTTTTATTTATATAGATAAAAATACTATATTTATTGACTTCTTTCTCGTTCAATTGTCGCATGAAGCATGCAATAGACCGTATACCTACTTATTTCCTAAATTATGAAAATTGCACATTCATGAGCTCTTCGTTTGGATTCATTAAGGGGGTTTTGCTAAGCTATGATTAACATACTTACGCGCATTTCATAACTTAAGGCCATCAAAGTCACATATTTTACAATGAAACCATAAAAGATAAAATCTACATTTTCATCGTGTACCTACCTAATGAGTTAACATGATAGTATCTTTCTTCATTATAACTTGTAAACAAAAATTAATCCCTTTTGTTATATTAGGCATATACAAGTAGGTAGGTAAGTAGGTACTTACTTACGGCAAATTCACAACCATCGAATACCTAAATATTATGATAAGCTTTTAAAGGCGTAATTATTATGATAGTGCGAAGCTTCTGGCATTTAATAGAACGGTTTCTAATGATCAATGCTGATAGAACTACATTATCTCTTAAAGTTAAAAATAATAATAACTGCTGCGCACATTCATTAATTTCCTTACATATTGGTACGAACATCTAAACCAGTGAATTTGGAATTAACTGATCTTGGCTATGAGTCCAGAACTTAATATCAACGACCTCAATTTACATAGACGAGCCTTGTCAAACGAAGAATGTGAACTTATTTTACTAACGCCATCCTGTCTGAAAAGTGGGACAGCGCTATGGCGGGGACAAGGACAGGCTTAAACAGGTGAGGGGCACGCCCTACAAGTCAGACGCCCAACTTTTTCCTACGAAAGGGCCCATCTAGCCTGCATATATATCGATAGTTAACATACTACTTATGCAGAAATGAGTTCGTGGATTTTAAAGGTTCATCATTAAATAAAGCACTTATCGTAACCAGATAAGATGAAACAACTTGAAATAATTTGACGGTTTACTCAATCATCATTATTATTATTATTTAAAACGGGAACCTTTAAAGGCAGGCCTTTATGAAACAAATACCTGATGAAAACATTACCCTCCTTCTGGTGCAGTCCGGTAAAATAAAATCAGTAGGTAGGTAGGTACTTCGTTATTAACCATATCATATCAAATGATTCATACTCCGTTAAAATTATGCCCTTGTCACAAAACGTTATCAAGCAAGAATTTGACAACCAATCATTAAATAATAGCGTCATTAAAGAATCGGAAGTACTTACTTAAAAACATATCAACCGCTGTCACTCCAAGTTAACCCTTTAAAGCAGAGTTGAAAGCATTATTATCAACAATAACGTTATCACTTTACAAGAAAACTTAATTAAGAATCCGTGCCGAGTTCTAGGTACAAATATAGAAGTGCAACAGGTGTAACTAATCTGAGCTGGCCCGAAGTTCACCATGACCTGGAATAGGACTAGTCACTAGGCACTAACCGCTTGTAATATTACCAAATAAGTCTATAAATCGCGAATATTATGTTCATATTGCGTTATTGGTAAAGGATTATATAACGCTTACCTGCAGTAATTTTATATCCAACATGATTATAGGTAATAGGTATCTCTCACAACTTTGCAATAAGTTGTACCTAATTGTCGGGCGATTTTGTATTTGGTACTTATAATAATATTGATAAACATTCCTCTTTGTTCTTTAGTTTTGATTCCCCAATTGTATTTTTAATTGTATCTTAGAAGTTATGATTATTGTGGATTATTGAAACCTTGTAAGAATAAATCTTTGTCCCGCCTTCATGTGTTGAGATGAGCTCAGCACATGAAGGCGGGATAAAGATTTATTCTATATAAACACGCAGCAAGTCTATATAAACACGCAACAAACCATTTCTTATCAAATGCTGCCTATAGTAACTGCATATGCATCGATTATGGCCATAGCAAAATTGACTTGGCCTCTTTTATTGCTATCAATATTTGCAGTCATTTTATAAGAAAATAATAATAAATCTTTATTTGTCATATAAAAAGCATACAATTTTCAAGTTGATAAAAAATATTATTATTTCTTTATTGAAATTCATCTTCATACTATATGCAGTATGCTCTATAAATTACTATAATAGTGAGAACTAAAACTCCCAATTTAGTATATGTTTAGTATGGGTATATCAGTAGTGGGATTGACGTACAAACTAAACCTCAAAATACCACTTCTGCTTGTTTAAGTGTACCGACGTTAATTACGTACGTAAGAATTTCTGACAGACAGACAGTTAAGTATTGCATAGTAGACATTTTTCACATTAACTACGCCGGTAATCTTTATTACTCTAATCGTCATACATTAGGTCTAGAATGACTATCAACCTCTATCAACATGAGCAATAAACCTGAATAAACGGCGTTTTATTTACACGTCGCCGTAGGCCATATCGCAGAAAACCTATACCTGTATGTTGCAAACACATTGACTACTACAGCAAAGATGACCTGGTTTCACATATTGGTCTGACTTTACTACGCTGAGTTTACAAATATTTGCAACATGGAGGTTTATTGCCTCAAGTGACTATCGATCATCATAACAATTCTCGTATTATACCTATTGGTTGTCATGACAGTCGATTCAGTGCTAAAATTATCTGCTATAAACAGCGGCATGATTAAGTCCTTTAAAGCTTCAGAGATCTCCGTAATGCTTTCAAAACTTTCAACTAGCAGTTGGCCCACGTCACCTAAACCCTTTTCATTCTGAGAGGAGACTCATGGTACGTAGTTAGTGCACCAGCGATGGGTTGAGATTGAGATGATGATGAAGAAAGCGTCATATTCCATTTAATCAGCCGCGGTTAGCTGCCACGTCTTCGTTTGAAACTTCATCTCGTAAGCCAACAGTAAGCGGTTCGAGAGGTTACTTCATTTGAAAGCAAAATTAACCGTTTAAAATATAATTGTGGTTCGAAGTTTCTTTCAAGGTGCGTTTTGACGGTTGATAACGTTGAAAGTCTCCATGAAACACGAGCTTCCACGGGATTATATATAACTTATGATATTAATTCTTATTCAGACAGTCTGCTACCCAGAATCACAATTTACAAATGTATCTAAAGTATGATTGACGTCCACGCGCATGAGTTGAGACTATTAAACGTTTGTGTAATCTCGTACGTCCTTTAGACTATTATATTATAATAGGCCCCTGGCTCTCCCTTGCTAGACACTCCGGCGCGGTAGGCAAAGTATAGGTTTTTGCGCGTATTACGAATGCTGTACAAAATGCGTATCTTATAGCTGATACGACAGTTTTTGCATGACGTGATAAACTTGTTTCGTACCAAGGTGTATTTTTACACGGTCTCTATTTAAGATATATAGACTGTAGACGTTACTATATATCACGATGGTAGATTTTTATTCTCTCATCATACTGCATCCACATCGCAGGCTGGATCAGTTTATCGCAATTCTTGGAATTGTTGTTCTCCCGAGAGTATTATTCAAAGTATAATTTCAAAATCAATTTCTAGATTAATGAGGATAATCCCTTCACAAATTTTCAACATCAATGAACATTCCAGGTTTCAGAATCATTCCTTCTTAATATTTTTCTGGGGCCAATGCCGATCGCATATTGTTTGTTGAAAGTCTTCCTGAAAGCCTCTTATCTCCTTTCTTCAGCAAAACTATCTATCTCCGTTAAGATTTTAGCCAAGATGGTCGAAAGTCTTCCTACTAGCACTGCATTGGTAATAGAATTTGATGATGAACGCTTCAACAATGCTAAGTGCTCGTTATAGGGCAATTAGCAACTGCGCGACTTGCCTCAATTGGCAATAATCTTCGAAGTATTTCATACGGCACATGTAAATAGATACTTAGTTATCACGTTTCAGTATTTCGTGAACTATACATGGGTAATTCTCATGAAATCCCGAAATTAGGTTATTATAAATTGACAAAAAATATTGAAATGAATTTGTATTTATTTTCTATGGATTTCGTAGTGCTAGTGTTACTAGATTTTAATTATATAGTGGTCCCCAGAATAAACGTGTTTTATAAGAATTATGAGGATATTTAAAAAAACGAAGGTGAGGGAATGACGACTTAGGTGAGGGAATGACCAATACGAGCATTTCATTAAAAATAAAATTTAAAGCACCTTTAAAAATAAAATTATGTTTGTTTTTATAAATAATCTATTTACTTAGTAATCAAAATTTATTTTCTTACATTAGTAGGAACTATGAAAATCATCATTCTAATAAAACTTAAGGTGCCAGCGGAGAATGAATTGCCCATACAAACGTAATACCAAAATAATTAATAATTCGAGAACATTTCCACCAAAATGAGAGTTTATTTGGATTCAAATTGTATTTATCTAGTCCCCTGGATTTATATGTTTTCAAAATACTTTCCTAAAATGAAATGTAAATGAATTGCGTTTTGCATATTTTTACGACAAGATGGACATGTTTCCCTCTTATTTGTTTCATATTAAAACCAACGATATCTTACGTATTAATTGGTCAGCAGCATAGCCTATATTGTTAAGTTACAGAATAACAATACGAAGTAAAAAGCACGATAAGTTTTCATTCATCATTTTTGGTATTCACGGAACAAGACTAAATGTATAACAAATTCTGTAAGCTCATATTGCTATCTCGCTTGAACGCGATCATGTGTCACCAGTGAAATAGAGATAGCAATATACCGGCAAATTTATATTTGCGGTTCGAATAGAAGTTGCGAGCGGCGCGAACCGGCCTCTTAAATTATGTGACACTTACAAGTAAGCAATGATCACTGGCAAGTAAAGCAATGACAGTACAATTAAATAATAAACGAAAACCAAGACGTCTTTGCTTCCTTAAAATTAACTTAACTGACATTCTACCAATCGAGTAGAGATCTTATTTTAGACTTTTTGAAAAGTTGGTTAAATATTATAAACTAGTCTATTTCCTTTACGGAATAACATCTCTTCTCTCTTGATCAATTTTGCTTCTGCATGATAAAATTCCAGGCATACAACTGTTCGTCTTTAATTATTGGCCATCTCCAAGATTTGGTTCCTCTTTTCATACACTTTACTAAAGCGCCTTCTTCAGAAACTGATAGTATTCCCCCCAGATAAAAATTTTCATCCCATTTGACAAGAACATGATCACCAATATTATCTATTATTGTCTCTATATGTTTCGCTATTTTTCTTCCAGTTTTTTCTTTTTTGCCTTTCTCTGGAACTCGTGTCGGATATATAAGTTTTACTTGGTCTTTTTCTTTTTTTCTTAGGTATTTAAGTCTTTCTTTTTCACAAAGTATTTCAAGACGTACAGGATCGGATTTAATTTTCTCCCTACGCTTCCTATCATATTCTTTCTTTTTTAATTTTGCTTCTTCTTCGCTTATCTTCTTTTTTCTTGGCATTATTTGACCCTACAGCAAGATCGAGATAGTAAATTCAAGAGTTAGCTAAAGCAAAAAAGCAAGCTGACCCAGTCAAAAATCATTCCCTCATAAATCATCATTCCCTCACTATACATTTATATGAGGGAATGACGGTGAGGGAATGACGAAATAAAGAATAATCAAAAAAAAAACTCGTGACATACCCTTACTTTAAAAAAAGTTCTTTTGCTTAAGTTTATTACTCCCAAAACCTTACTTCTCTATGCAGTTAATAATGGTGAAAGTATTTACCTTTAGTTTTTTTAGGCTGTGATGGAATGACGATCAAAAATGTAATTAAACAAAAAAAATTATATATTTTTTGAAAACAAACTCCACAATACGCTCACGTTAAATTCGCCATATTCTTAAATTAACAGTACTACCAACTTTCAAAAACGAACGGTAGCGTTCATGTTTGATTAAAAATGCGTTCATAAATCGATTGTGAGTAAAAAGTGAGGGAATGACTTATTTTTATAAGACACGTGTATATATATATTTTTTAATCCATTTATTATGTTATAAAACAAATAAGAGATTTTTTAAATTAATCTATTATATTTTTTATCAATCGGTCATAGTTGTAAGACTTTAGTAAGATTTTTTTGGTTGTTTGATGATATAACAGTTATTGAAATTGGAGCTTGGGACATAGTGAGGGAATGATTTTAGAGATATTATATTATAGATTTTTTTTTTTTATTTACTCATATGGTTCCAAAATGATTAGTAAATCTTTTAGCCACAGTAAAGTAGATTTTAAGAAAATATTGTTAATCTTTATATGTTTGTTAGATTTTTGATAAAACTTGAAGGACAAGAATTTCGGGATTTCATGAGAATTACCCACATAAGGTGTCATATTGAAATCTTAGAATAATGCAATGTGCCCTACTTCCAACCCTCTAGTATCAATTTTAGAAATTGTTGATTTTTGCTGTTTTTGCAGTATTATCAATATATTAACAGCAGGTAGATAGCTTAAACTGAAATATATAATATACAAATATGTATAAGCAAATATATAATATTTTGGAACTATGGTCAGGCAAATGAACAACACGCTCGTGAAAACCAGAAAAACCCGTAAAAGGGTCATTTTTCTGTATTGAAAGAACGAGCGACGTAGGCAGTAAAAATGCATAACCTCCGTGACCTCTACGGTCACGATTTTTCAGCGTTGGACGTTATTATCGAAAGGTAAATGTGCGATGTCCTTTATGCAGTTGATTGTTGAATCTTCCTTATGACGTCACACGGATTTCTGTTATCATATTAATACTAGCTGATAACCGCGACTGTGTCCGCGTGGATTGAGGATTTTTGGTCCTCGCGGAAACTCTTTAATTTTCCGGGATAAAAAGTAGCCTGTGTGTTATTCCAGACCATAACATTTCTCTTTGTCATATTTCATCCAGATCAGTTCAGCGGTTCTGGCGTGATTGAGTAACAAACCATCCATTCATCCGTCCATCCAAACTTTCGCATTTATAATATTAGTATAGATATCATCTCTCATTTAATCTTCTTGGTTAGGGTGTTCCGTCTTGAGACTATCATCGCTGAGTAGTAAGTACTGAAGCCGTGGAATTTCGCCTTAACCACTACAATACAACTTCAGTCAAATTAAATGTAGGCTAAATTTTGTTTATCGAGATTGTTCGGACCGTTTAAAATGTATCACACGTTTGTATTTGTTTACAATCTCCAGACTCTTAATTGCTTTTTAGTTTTACATAATCAGTATGGCGTTAGGCGGTATCAGAAACACCCATTTAGGCACCAATGCCCGCATGTCACGTATACCGAGCCTATTTATATGCATTCACCAATTACATTTGGTTCAATGTCACATAACAGTACACAATAGATACAAAGATGCGGTTGTTGTATAACAGTGATACAGTACAATAGCTGCTTATTACCTACATTTATTGGTTAAAAATAAAAACCTATATAATCCAACTGCAAGAACAAATCTCTGAAGGCCTTTGGTCTAAAACTTCCTCATTCTGAAAGTAGACCCCAGGTAGTGCGCCGGCGCCGGTGTTGCGATGGATCGAAATAATATCTCTATCAAATTTTGACCATACAGTCGTCTATCTACCAACATTGCTTTGCTTTACATTGGTCAAGCTAGAATAGAATTAAAAACTTCTATGTAAGTATTCAGATATGCCTTGTTTCGTTGCGTTTTTCAACGATTTTGGTGGTAGATTAAGAATAAGATTCTTAACTCTGTTTACCACTAAAACTGCGGTCGTGATTCGCATTTTCAGTAGAAAAAATGAGTCTGTTCAGGCTCTGCTGGCGTCTGCGCCTTCGCCTTCTGTTGGTTGCGGTATTGTGTAATATCCTCTTAGACAGACAAAACTTCTAGGAATAACTACTTATGAGTACCTTCTCACTACCTTAGACATTATAATAATCTGCAACCACAAGTGTGTATGCGCAACTCATTCATCCGTAATAGTCAATCGAATTTGCGTTGGGAATTATTTTGCCATGTTGAATAATGCGCTTCGATGTTTCTGGGAATATGGCGGACGTGATTACATAGTGAAATTTCAGGGAAACTGAGTTAAATGACTCCGTTGTAAAACTTCCAAACTGCATAAAAAACTTGCCGCTGATAGATTGTAGGCACTTATCTATTTAGTTATCATCCGACATGGACGATTGCACATTTCACATTTTACCGTTACGATAACAATCAACTGACTTTATGCTATACGGTTAGAGGAGCCAAAATTAGCCCAAAATTCAGCAACGAGGTTATAAAATTTAGTAAAAGCTTCGAAAATGAATTTCAATAGACAACCAAAAAGTAAGATTAAATTATACTTTGAATACCACATACCACAAAATAACGCGTTTATTTTGTGGAACAAGCAAGTTATGAGCATCAGAACTTTAAAAATGACTTGAAGACTGCCTGAGTTCTGATACTCAAAAATAGTTCTCAATCAGCCATAAACAAAGAATTTGTGATATATTTTTTTAATGGGGTTGAATATTAGACCATTAGGCAAAACTTTTGTCTAAGGAAAGAGTCAAATCAAAGAATATTTAAAATAACTTGGGTTTGAAAACACGTTTTGGATATGAAATAGTTAAGGTAGCTATTAATATGCACGTTATAACCCTCAACACGGGCAAGGTGATCGAGTCACGGCCGACACAATTGCAGCAGGTAGGGACAGCTGTGCTATTAAACTCAACATTAGTGCCATCCGCATTACACGACAATGTCGAGGACGCGTGAGAAATTACCAATAGTGAAATAACCTTAGAAGACGGAAAACTATAGTTTGCCGCTCATTAAGACAGCTATTTTCTATACATATAAAATAATAAATGCACCGACAACATAGTTTGATGTGTGACGTGTGTTGTCTAGTGGGAGATTTCAGCAGTGGCCTGTTACCATACTAAGCCGTAAGACAAAACCGTTCTGCCAAGTGATTAAGTCTTCCGATACTATGGTCCTATTAGAAACCCATACCCGATATGGGTTTAATATAATTCCCATACCTATAACAAGTTAGCCCGCTTCCATCTTAAACTGCGACATCTTCATCACATACCACCAGGTGAGATCGCAAACGCAATCAACTTGTCATCGAATAAAGAAAAAAAGCAGCGTAGGAAAGTTGACGCTGTTGTTGAAGCTGATGCCAGTTATTGTACTTTAAACGAAATCAGTTGACTAACAACAATTATTTCGGAGTAGTGATAAAGTGGTACAACTTAAGTTTGAGTAAACAAGTGTCGTTTATTGGAGTTGGCATCAACTGATTAGTACGGCGCGGCCACCCAGTTATTAAAGCGTTCTGTTCGGTGCACTGGTCAGTTTAGTTTGCGTCAACCATGGCCCGCCGCTACAGTCGATAGAACCTCAGTATGCAGGATGGCACTAATTTCATCAATTTAGCGTTGAGAATAATTTGTGTAAACGTCTGCAAGTGCATGTCTATTGAAATCTAAAAACTCGTGGGGTCACCAGTTAGAAGTAATGCTGAAATCTGTTTCATTTATATGGGCAACCATTCGAACTGCCCAACCAATGAAGTGCCGCTTTTGACGTTTTCCCATTCATATTCCCTTTGAATCAAAAGCTTTCTAATAATTTCCTCTTATCTTATATTTCAGGTGATCCGATCTCATGCATCAGCGACGGCGCTGTTCCAGGCCACATCCTGAACACCTATTGCTGGATTACTTACACATTCACTCTGCCCTTCAGTGGCCACAAAGGAATCGCGCATCCCGGCCTCGGCAACGATTATGGCGAAGAGAAACGTCACCATTCCTACTATCAGTGGGTGCCGTTCATGCTCTTCTTCCAGGTAAACACCCTTACATTTTCACTTAATATTAAGAATGAGGCATAAAAATGGCTAGTATAGGTAGGACTAGCAATAAAAATGATAAGTAAACAGGCAAATCCGCAATCGTTAGGTGTTAAAAGGGAACGCCCACACGAATATATTACCTTAAATGCGTTTAAGGTGTAATTCCGTTCATTTATTGCAACTCCACATTGAAATAACTATGTAACTTTAAGTACTTCAAAATCAGATGCACTCCATCCGCACGCTACCCATACTATTTCCTCAAAATCAATGCGGATTTTTTTTGTAAAAGATAAATAAATAATCTAACGATGTAAAAGACATTGAATTTATTTTTTCCAGGGTCTCCTGTTCTACATCCCTCACTGGATCTGGAAGAACTGGGAAGAAGGCAAAGTCCGCATGATTTCCGATGGCATGCGTGGAACAACTGCCATTATTGCTGACGACAAGACGAACCGTCAGGTAAAGGAATACCTTATACTTTACTGTCTCTTTTTTCATACCCAGTTTAGCCTAGAGAGTAAGTAGACTGGGTAATAAAACCGAAAAAGTTAAAATACGAAAGGGTTGCCAACATGACATATTATATGGCTACACATCATGTTGGCAATAAGACTGTCTATCTATCTGTCTGTCTGGGTGGGACTGGGAAACCCCCATCTTAGACAGACAAACAACTAAAATTAGAAAATATCATATTTCAAATATTCATTCGCTAACTGACAATACTGTAAATAATTTTGTATACATAAAAGAGCTTGTTCAGAAATAGATTGGTTCCTGGTATTTAATTTACATATTACAATTTGTTACACGTAATAATGAATTGCGTGATAAACAGCTGTAGTGAGTAGACTTGAGTTTACGGAATAAACTGGTAAACAGCCAAAAGTATCATTATAGACGCACGAATTAAATATGTGATGATATTACCTACTTCTTAATCATGAGCATACCGACCAGCTCCGACAATTGGCTCAATTAAGATAAGGCGTACTAATAAAACACGATGTCCCTCATAATTGACCTCAGCCTCGTTGTTGCGTAATGCAATCGATATTATTTACAAATCGGAATTTTAATTATATGAGTGGCCAGTATCATCTTATGTCCTGCGCCTAGCTGTGGCCTAGCTAGTGTAACTATTAATGTTAACTTTGTGCATAAATCGGTCATTCAGTATTGAACGGAAAAATGTCTAGATATTATGAATTTACCTGTGGCAGATTTACGCGTAGTAATCTGATGGACTCTACAATCTCAAAACCTATTTCTAGATAGAAGAAGAAAGCCAGAAACGCTAGAATTTCTCTCTTTTACTTGTAAATGCAGCAAATCTCAACAAAACTTATGACTACTCTGAGTTTAGTTATGCGCATGGTAACTACACTACATAAACGTAATGAAGGTGTGACACTGCATCAGATAACTTGTCGTGTTCTCAGGTTATGTTATGACACATTATCCAAGTATCAAGTGGTAATAACTTGCTTCTTACCATTTCGAAGCTACAAGACTTAGAATGTAGTTTCTTTTTGTTACTTGAATAGCTCGCACTAAGATATGTGGCACTGAACACAAATTGACTTCATTAAAATTATTTTATTTGTTCTCAGAATCGCTTGGTCCAGTACCTTCTTGACACGCTTCACATGCATAACACCTATTCTTTCGGATACTTCTTCTGTGAAGTTTTAAACTTCGTCAACGTTGTGAGTATACAGTTATTATTATTACATTAGCTTACCTACATTATTATGATAAGTAGAATGTATTTCTAAGCATAGTTTTATTTTTTAGGTTGGCAACATTTTCTTCCTGGACACGTTCCTTGGCGGAGCTTTCTTGTCTTACGGAACTGATGTAGTTAAATTCTCTAACATGAATCAAGAACAACGGACAGATCCTATGGTAAGATTTGTTTGTATAAATGGAACCTGAGATAAGATATCCAATCAATACGAACGTAAAATTTTTGCTCAATGTTGAACTGATACGAACCTCTAAGGTGTGGTACGCCCTTCCGACGTCCATGTTTCTTGCTAAGTGTAACTCGAGTTAGGCATCTTCTGGGCCAGCGCCTTCCAACCTAAACCTCATCTTTGCTTTTCATCAGGCATGATTGTTGTGAAAGCTTAAGCCTGTACCTATACCACCATTGGAACCAGAAACACCTACAGTGTCAATAGCTAATTTATTTTGTCAATCCTTATAGCAATAACCGCAAAGGTTTGCTTGCGCAGTAGCTACGTTGGCTGTTATGTATGGATAGGTAGATGGTTGCTTAGATGCTTGATGAATAAATTGCCAAATAAAATATAATTTTGCAGATCGAGGTGTTCCCCAGAATTACGAAATGTACATTCCACAAATACGGAGCTTCTGGAACGATCCAGAAACACGATGCTCTCTGCGTCCTCGCTCTAAATATCCTTAACGAGAAGATATTCATCTTCCTCTGGTTCTGGTAAGTTAATACATCCCTTGATTACTAGTCAGGTTTTTTACTACATATGTTTACTACGAGCAAATGAATCTAATCTTTTGTTTCAAATATTGATTTGAACTTCTACTGAACCGATTTTTATGTAATTTTAAACACGAATCGCTTAAACATGTTTCTCGAATTTGAATACTGCAAGATTACTTGCCACTACGGATCTGCCGATTGCGAATTGGTATTGTAGGTGTCATAGACTTATATATTACTACCAGTTAGTACGAAATCTAGATATTTTCATTGAAGTCCGGGTATCAATTCCTTAGTTCTGATGCTGAAGGGTCTAATTCTACATAAACCATACAGGGAGGGTATAAATATGATGTATATTATCGATGGATAGTTTACGAGAAATTATGAGATGTAATCGTCTTGTATTTAGATTACTATTCTTATTTATTCATAAACTATTATGTACTAAACCGAATCGTACTTAATAACCTTGCATCGGTTAATGAACTTTTTATGTTTCCTTTTAACTCAACCCAAACGCCCAGGTCCAAAAACAGAGGCAATTAAGATTTACTAAATACGCATTTCTAAGCACATTATTTTTTATAGACGCTTTGTATACCATGAAGATAAGACTCAAAAACGTTGACCATTCCTTAATAATTATTTTAATTTAAGTTGGTCTCATACTACGACATGACCCTTAAAAGCGGAAAAAGGCGCAACTGCACATTTTATCAGTACTGAAAACGAACGCACAAGTTGGCCGAGAAGGGCATGCCGATGAAATAAAGAAAACGTCAATAGAGGTTGACTGGGGGTAATGTAACACTGGTGGCACTGGGTACTGTGTCGAATCGTGGTATAGTGCACAAATTACGGCAGGGTGACGGTGACTAAAGCGCAAAATACACAGGGAGTGGGCGCGGGTCGGGTCGGATGCGCGGCGGGTTGAATTCCTTGATGTGTGTGATGTCGTCCATATAAATACAAGGAATTCAACCAGCCGACCTGCGCCCGCTCCCTGTGTGTTTTGCCGTTTCCTCAGACTTGAGACTATAGTCTCTGACATAAATCTACCTCGTTTAAGCTCTCTGTAAAGTCTCAGTAAACTCTAAGTACAATTTTTGCATAAACAGTCCTCTTTCGCAACCCGCGTCCTGTTTCATAAGCCATCTAATGGTAGGTATAGTTCTGCTAATATAATTCACGTTTTCAGTACTGAAAAATGTTACTCTAGTTGCTGTTGCGGCCGTGTACCTAAGATCAGTGATCACCTTAAGAACTTTTTTCAACTTTGCAGGTTCATCATCCTCTCTGTTGTCTCTGGCTTGGCTCTCGTTTACTCTGCAGCCGTCATCCTCTTGCCGAGCACTCGCGAGACCATCTTGAAGCGCCGATTCCGTTTCGGATCTCCCAATGGTGTGGAGGCACTTGTTAGAAAGACTCAGGTATGTCCCCTAGATATTTTGGTGAAGTAACTTAATATGTAGTATGTTTTCCTCAATTTACGAGCTTTAATAGTCAGTATTTTTAGTTCACGAAAAAAAATATATGTGTACCTATTTCTCTGGGTGAAATAAGAATACTTAAATTATAGAAATTGAATATATCGAAAACTCAGAGAGTCTTTAGTATAATTTTCCTATCAAGTTTGCGTAAATTTACAATTTACACCGATGGGCAAATAACATGGTTTGACTTCTCTATCCCTCACTAAGCGGATAAACGTAACTCCAATATCACGTTGTTGACTGGAAATCTAACACTTACGGCTGGTTACTTCTACTGTTAAGAACCACGGAAAATCTCGAGGGATTGACATGAATCTTAAAATTATTTTATTATTTCTAGGTCGGTGACTTCCTGCTCCTTCATCTGCTTGGACAGAACATATCGCTTCGTGTATTCGGTGAAGTTCTAGACGAATTAGCACGTCGCTTACATCTCGGATCTAACGCACCATCGGCGCCTTCTACTTTAGAAATGGCGCCAATTTACCCCGACATAGACAAGTTCTCCAAGGAAACGGAGACGTAAGCAAGATTTTTAAGGCCTGAATTCCTCCAACGCTGTCAATTGTTATGTCGGTCACGCGTTCGAATTATGTTTGCTACAAAGCGCCATCTGCAAAGCCTGACATCGTCTCAATTAGCGCAACCGATGTACGTAATTGTCAGCGATCTTCAGCGGAATCCAGGTCTAAGAACCAGGCAAGTGCATCCTCTAACAATAAAAATAAACTATTTGAATAAACCAATGGCTCTAGCACAGTTTTCGAGAGTTCCTTGTATTTTTTAAAGAAAGTATCATATTCGGTTATGGATCACTTCTCAATTCCTGTGTTCGAGCCGTGATTTTTCTTCTCTGAAGAGGATGTCATTGCTTAAAACATAGTACATTTAAACGCAATTGACTATATTGTTATTTTTTCAGTACACGAATTTCGAAAGTTCATGACATTCCTTATTTTAACTGTAGGCAATTATGTTACTCTTACAAACAGCCGATTGCCTTGCTAAATAAAGCCTGAGCTTTAAACGAAGGTCTCAATAATTTAAGAAATTTTTGATTAACTAACATTAGTTGAAAAGGTTTGTTAGGATTTTTTATGGATGTGATGAATTTTGTAATGTTACATGGAATTAATTTATCGTTGATTCAATTTCTAATATGTGAAGACTGTTTGTGTAGATATAATTGGTTTTAAACATGACAATGCAACAATAAAAATGGATCAACAGTGTAATATTGCTTAGTCAATTTGAAAATGTATAACGAATCATGGAGTATACGAATGGTTCTATAATTATACATTTTGATAAACTTGTGATAAGCATAAATGGGAATTGTAAGTTTATTCAATGGCAATACATATCATAAGCTCAAAATTTTCCATGTTAAAAAAAAATTTTTGTTAATGCAGTTAGTGATAAACATGTTTGAATATATATTTTCCTAGGTATTATAATTATTTCCTATGATAAAATAAAAAGACAAGAAAAATATTTCGAAGGCGTTACTGAAGTACAAACGGTTTCTAATGTATAGACAAGTAACAGTTTGACTTGCCTTTGAAGGTTTTTTTATAATTAGTGTAGTATTAGGGTAAGAAATTTGGTGCAAAAGACAAGGTGTTTATTCTCTAGAAGATATTATTATACTCAAGTAATTTACTCAAAATATTGTGCCATTTAACAGGTATTTTTGAAATTGTAACACCAGAAATGCATTTTTCTACAAAATGTCTCCAATTTGTTGATTTAGCATACTGCATGTCTCCTATGTAATGTGTAAAGGTGTAGTGTAAATTTAAGTGGTTATTGCAGTCAATTTAGCCATATTCATTAAGGTAACGATTTAAGATCTAACAATACTGCTGGACTTCCACGAATCTCGACTACAGCATCTTCCAATAGTAGCATAATAAGACCCAGTACATTTATAGAATTTATTGTAACTTTTGGACTAAGTATTATTATTGTAGTAGAATAAAAATCTTCTTGAAAACTATTGTACGCTGCGTACCCAATGCAACATTTGCATTAGATCTTTTATTCGCATAGTTTTATTACGTATTTAGTATATTCAACTATATTTACACGTCTATTTTCTGTAAACACGATATCACTTTACAGAAGATTGTACAGTTAAGAACACTAATGAACTCATTCATCATTCCTATAGTAAGTTTATGAATATCGGGCAGACTGTTCTTTTGACGATTTATTCGAATAGTTTTCATTGTATTTTTTTGGTTATATTTTCTTCGAAATAAACAAATCAAAAATAAGTAAAGTTGTTTTATTTTTCACATAATCACACAGGAGCGGATCACAAATTACAGACTATTTTGAAAGTATGACTTTTATATTTACTACGCCAAATGCATAATACCTAGTGCATAATCACGTAGTTAATAATTTACCTTTGATATGGGTATTGCTTAAAACCATGAGTTACATACCTAATATAGATAACATAATAATATCATGACATTCGTGGCAGTGACTGCCTCGTCGGTCTAGCGGTTAGCATAGTCGACTGCAGAACACGAGGCCCTGGGTTCGATTCCCGGTCGGGCATTAAAATAGGCTATATCAGCAGAGACTAACTAACCAACCACGTAGTAGACGTTATGTTGTTACTCTGTTACTCTTTTCTCATAGTCCGATTGGACGACAATTCGTGTTATATTTATATCCCAATGGTTTAGACGATACGTGTAGAATATTATTGGGTTATTCAAGGGGCGCAAAGCCACGCATAAGCGGTTTGTCTGGCACTGTAAATGGGCGGTAATCACTTAAAATCAACGACCTCAATTTACATAGACGGGCCCTGTCAAACAAAGAATGTCGAACTGAATTTAGTAACTATATTATTAGACCGTGTAGGCAATATTACCAACGTCTAGGTAGGTATTAATGTCTATTGTCCGTTCCACCTATGCTGTCACTAATCTTGGTTGCTTTTTTATTTTACTGGGCCGGGCTATTCTAGGACTGCAACCCAAAACCAGGCTAACTTAAAAAATTTAAACACAGGTAAGGAGCATGCACCACAAGTCGGACGACCAATTTTTTTCTATGAAAGGGCCCATCTTGTACCTACATAGAGGCTTAAAATCGATGACTGCGAGCTCGTTGGTTGCTATTTATATATTTAAAAAACTTGTTCAAACATTAAGTTAAGTATACCAAAATTATTATTAATACTACCACTTACCGATTCCCCCAGTCCAGCTTTGCAACGAGTTTGAGTCTTAGTGCCCTGGTCTGGTCCTGAGTCAAGGTTCCCGCTAAGAGAGCCCGTCTGCCAGCCAGGAGTTCCCGCATCACCTTCGCAACCGCACTGAATCTGTAGGTCTCTCGCTCCTAGTAATAAAAGATACCGTGGTATAGCTCGCGCCAATCGAATAGTTCCGTCTGAAGTTGACCGCGAGACGTGTCGCAAAAGCATATTTTCGCATGCAATATGTACAGTCACGCTATGAAAATATTTACGTGATTTCAAATTATATTATTTAAAACACTGCGTGCATTAAGGTCTAAAACGCTTAAGCAAAGTATTAATTACGTTTCAAAGTTATCAAAAGGTTTCAAACATCGAATTCAACAAAAAGAGTATTGATGACTTTTTTATAATAAGTCTAGGCTGACACATGGGTCCATTCAATTATGAACCTTAAGGTGTTAAACATTTTCTGACCGCGACTGTACGTTGACTTCAACAGTTTGTATGAGAGCTGCGTAAACAAGCACTCGCACCACAGCGCAGAGACGAATGTTTGTTTGGCGCTAACTATACAGTTCAACTGTCCCGGACATCATCTGCGTGGATTTAGGTTTTAAAAACATCCTGTGGGAATTGATTTTCGGAAATGATAGCCTGTATCTGTCTCCGGGGTGCAACTTATCTCGGTACCGCGTAAAAGTGACAGCGTAGCAGACAGATAAAAAAAAATTAAATGAAGGGATGTCATTTTGAACCGAATGCGAAAAAGAGGAGCTTTCCAATTCGGTGCGTATTTTTTGAGAACTATTTTTTTCATACACCAGAGAACTTTTATTTTTTTCTTCACAGAGTATTACTCGATGATCTGGGAGATTTTTATTATGACGTCATCAATCATCATTGACGACGATAATGAAGGCATTTTCAACGCATTAAAAAAAATGCTTGCCGCGCGTTTTCTAATTTACGATTACATTAAAATTTAATCTTACTAATATTATAAATGCGAAAGTTTGGATGTATGGATGTCGGTATGGATGTATGGATGGATGTTTGTTACTTAATCACGCCCCAACGGCTGAACGGATCTGGATGAAATTTGGCACAGAGATAGATTATAGTCTGGAATAACACATAGGCTACTTTTTATCCCGGAAAATTAAAGAGTTCCCGCGGGAACCACAAAACCTCGATCCACGCGTACGAAGTTGCGGGCGTCAGCTAGTCATTGATATAAGCAATGCAGACATGAGTTTAACATAAACATCAAAATAAGCAAATTCTTGCAAAATGTAAGCAGTCCGGAAATCAATACCGTTAGGTATATACCTGCCTATACTTGTGATATTAGGTACCTATAATTTTTGAAGCATCCCTCTATAGCTTCTCTATAGCCATTACATCTTCTTACTAATATTACAAACGCGAAAGTTTGTGAGTATGGATGTTTGTTACTCCTTCAGGCCAGAACGGCTGAACGGATCTGGATGAAATTTGGCACAGGGACAGATTATATTCTGGAATAACACAGGCTACTTTTTATCCCGGAAAACTAAGGAGTTCCCGCGGGAACCAAAAACCTTAATCCACGCGGACCTAGTCACGGGCATCAGCTAGTAACAAAATAAAAACATTATACGTAATTTTACTTCTTTTGAAAGCGTTTATTATTAAAATATTTCAATTAATAATAATTAATTCTATTAATATTAATTATTAAAATTCTAACTACCGCGTATAACATTGCAGCACTGGCACTGGAAAAATCTCAGTGACACCATGAATCACGGATAAGTAGGGTTTGTTAAACTATTCAGCTATTTCCACGTCCATTAGAGTTATGACTGAGCATGATTCAGATGTGATTTGTGAACAAAGGAACTCGTTACATGGTTGTTTTTAAAATATTTTGTTTGTCTTATAATGGAATTGGGTTTTGAGATGTTTTAATATGTTGATATGAAATAAAACGTAATAGTAAATTCGCTAAATGTAAATACAATTAAAAACAGATCCTTAGTCTATAATCCATACTAATATAATAAATGCGAAAGTGTGTGTCTTTCGGTCTGTCTGTCTGCTACAGCTCATCTGTTTAACCGATATTTATGAAATTCGGTACAGGGATAGGTTGTATCCCGGAAAATTAAACAATTCCCGCGGGAATGAAAAAAACACGCGGCAAAATTCACGCGGAGTCGCAAGCATCATCTAGTTATTAAAAATGCGTAAGTGTGAATGTCTGTCTGACTGTTTGTTACCTTGCACGGCCCATTTGTTAAACCGCTTTTGCCGGCTCTACTGCTGTATCAAATTTTGACAAAATCTCGGATCTAATCTCGATTCTTATCCCAAGTGAAAAAGTTTCCACGGGATAAACAAAATATTTAGATAAATACCGAGATGATAATTAGATATTAAATAAATAACATAAATCAAGCGAACACGTTTTGAGATTTTTTCCAAAAACATACAAAAGGTAAGTACTGATCCTGGATAAATACTGGGAAGAATTGTTCAAAGAAAGCAGCAGAATATTAAATATTTCATTTTCGCGGTACGATTCGCAGGAAAAACCTAGTACCTATCCAATATAAATATTTGATGACCATTTGCCACGTTTATATTTGATTATCGAAGGCTCTAGCTATGCGCGAGAGTCGACAATAGGTACAGGTTTATGTCTGGGATCTCAAAATATTTTTCTTGTTTCTTGTCTTTCTAGGAAAGTCTCTAACAAGTTTGACATGTTTTTTTTTAATTATTTATCAATCAATCAAATCATTCGACAATAGGTACAGGTTTATGTCTGGGATCTCAAAAATTTTTTTCTTGTTTCTTGTCTTTCTAGGAAAGTCTCTAACAAGTTTGACATGTTTTTTTTTAAATTATTTATTAATCAATCAAATCATTTATTCAATATAGACGTACCTACACTGTAGGTACACTTATTGACGTTAAAAATTACTTACTTATAAAACATGATGGTGATAATCGGTTACGGTATCTTAAAACTAAAGCTACGAGGGTTCCAAACGCTTCCTGGTCTGAGAAGAGCCCACAACAAACTCAGCCGGGTTTTTTAATTTTTTTTATTATCACCATTTCAGAAATCATCATAACTAAGGAACTATCAGAGCCATTAGAGCAAATTATTGCCAAGCTTCCTTGTCATTTAAGTAATCCTTTACATGTTAATAAGATTTTTTAATGAGTTTACGTTTTACATTAACTTTGAATTTATACTATGATCAGCAAATTCGACGCTAAATATATACGTATTTAAACCATGTATGTAATTACCACATAAAGCTTCTTCCACAGTCGGGCCCATTCTCTCAACACGCACGCTATCTCCCGCACCAAAGGATCGTCTTTTATTTCGGCGATGGCCGCAGCACCGCTGCCTTTGACTGTGCATGGTCGGATGGAGACTACACTTGCGGGAAATATGCCCCAAGCGGATCTGTTTTTTGTACTGAAGCCACGGAACCAACCTGAAAGCAATTATAATGGCTGTTTGCAGAAACTATTTAAGGACAGTATGTATCTTTGTGGTACGGCTTCGCCAGTTGGATTACCTAGCCATGGCTGAGGCATCGCACCAGATCTTTTCAGAAAATTTAAGAAATTAAGTATAAACCATCAAATTGCCCCTGCTGGGAGTCCTATATGGGACTACCCACTTTCAGAATCATAGTATCTGGATTAGGGTTGTAATGGAGGCGTTCTAAGCAGAGGCGGATGCGGAGGTGAAGGGGCTTTCCCTCCGCGGATGCGGAGGTTAACGGAGGCGGAGGTGGATTTCTCTGATCACATCATCCATTTTCAGTGCTTTAGGATGCGATAAATCCCACATTTGTTTTTTTTGAGAATTCTTCTAAGGACAGTTGCCTGTTTGCTTGTTAAAATGGTGTAACTGACGTCACCTGCTCCGATTTGTACCTTTCGCATTGTAAGTCAACGTAAATAAACCTCCGTTACAACTCCGCAAAACGGCGGAGGCGGATGCGAAAGCGGAGGTACGATTTTTTGCGGAAGTTCCGCATTTACGGAGGGTTCCGTTACATTTGAGTTCATCAAACTAAAGAGGCATTGCAATACATGCCTGAGTATTAGCTATTACTAACCTAATAAGATTGTCTAGTAATATCAGTTCAATATAAATGTAATATAATCATAGCAATGTTAAACAACCTAGATAATGAAGGTCAAATTAGAAATCCTGGCCTTTCATCTTATAGCTCTTTAATTTATTATTTAATCATGTAAATACTTAATAATCAACATGCTTTTAATAAGTTATATTATAACAGAGTATATTTAAAGTAATAAGTACTTACCTCCATTTTCTTCTAATATCTGTATTGTTTCACCAATCTCCAATGGCAATCCTGATCGGACATCTCCTTTCCAGTTATATACAGCTGCAAAATGTTGAATTTACTCAATAAATATTATTAAGTATACATTTTACATTAAGTAGATTTATTCATAAATAGGAGAATATTTCAAACTGAGTTTAAAAATGTTCTTTAAAAAACTATAGAAACTAGCTGCTGATGCCCGCAACCACATCCTCGTGGAACAAGTTTTTTTAATTTCCACAGGAACTCCTTAATTTTCCGAGACAATAAAAAGCCAACTATGTCACTCTCCAGGTCCTCATGTAACTGACCCTTGCAGAAAAATCAAGCCGATTGGCTTGATTGATTGGCTTGTTGAAGTCTCTTGTTGCTCGGGTCATATTCATGATTTTAACTAGTTATAGCAATATTATGGATGTAATTTTACTGGAACATTTATAATAAGTACATTCAGTGTAATGTACAGGAGTTGTATGATTCAGAAACTTTAATGAGTTAATTGCACTTGCGCTATAAGTGACTTTTACGTAATTACATTAAGACAGATAACCAGATGCAATCTTCTGGATTATATACAGTTCATATATAGTTATAAACTGTAAAATCCTTTAAAAAGATTTTAGAAAAATATATCAACCTTTACTTAAATAAATTATACTTGTATGCATTTATGTATCTGTATCTGTGTCAATGCTATAAGTAACACAACACAGAACACAAATAAAATTGGAGTAGTCTCAGTGTAACTCAATAAATGCATTTTCTTCTATTTCTACTTATAACAATATTCAGAGGTTCATGTATTAAATGTGAAGTTTTTTCTATTCCCATAAGAACTCCTTAATTTTTACAAAGTAATTATAATAAAAAAGTAGACTATGTCCTCAGTCCTTCCCCTGGATGCAACCTATCTCTATACCAAATTTCATCAAAATTGGTTGAAAAAATGGGCCATTAAAGCGTAGCAGACAGACAGACAGACACACTTTCGCAGTTTTAATATTAGTATGGATAAAGGTCAGTCCATCCATCCATGTCCAAAGGTCTATGTAAATACAAGGAATTCAACCCGCTGTGTACCCGACCCGCACCTGCTCCTTTTTTTTTGTCCTTTAGATTTTTTAATAGTTAAGTACTAATGCCATTTTCAATCATTGACCTTCTTATTGCTTAAAAAATCATTGCTA
Organism: Erebia aethiops; assembly: GCA_923060345.2. Taxonomy (NCBI): domain Eukaryota; kingdom Metazoa; phylum Arthropoda; class Insecta; order Lepidoptera; family Nymphalidae; genus Erebia; species Erebia aethiops. The sequence goes on along the minus strand of OV281081.1, from coordinate 19,276,150 downwards.
CAGGGTAACAATTGCAATCATCTCAGATTGGTAAGCACTCTTCCACTAATGACCAAAATCCAAGAATACATGAATGAAAGAGTTAATGAATCGAAAATGCAAGAATAGTAATGATAAATTGAGACTGTGGCAATGATTCATGCAGGTTAGCACGCTACCATCTTAGACTGCATCATCACTTACCATCAGGTGAGATCGCAGTCAAGGGCTAGCTTGTAGTGGATAAATACAATAAAAATAAATAAAGGTTGTACATGATAAGGCTACTGATTGGTAGAACCTACACTGTGCAGACAAAAACACTGTATGCATTCAAGATAGTGTGTATGGGGCTTAAAACTCAACCGGAAAGACAACTATTCTTCTAGTCACAACTGCTAGTCTTTAAAATACTTAAGTGTGTGTACTTAGGTGAAAATTTTTAAGTAATTTAAGCTGTGTTCTATCGTAAATGTACTATCAGCAGAATAAGTTATCTGTAACTATCTCCATAAACTTGTATCTTAATTAAATAATTATGCAGTAAAACCATAAATTTGCATTTAAACTTATAAGAAACAGGTTAAATACGTATTATGTTGATCATGGGTTGATCAGTTAGAATTGTTAGTTGCTAAGCAGGTATCGAATAAAGCCTTCTAGCCGGGATTTATAACTCAAGGTTTATTTTTTTTCTAAATAGGCAGATATCAGTAAAGGAACTAAATAATATAAATTCATAACATGTATTTACGTTTCCTGTAATTAAGCAGGATGTATTGTCGATTGACTCTGCACGTCAGACTTACCGACTGCTAATTTTGGAGATTTAGACGGAATCCACATTTTATAAAATGCCGCTGCGAAATCACAAGAATCACGTGAGAAAATCGAACTAAATCATTGTTTTGTTTGAAAAAATAAAATATACAGCATCAAATTCATCTGCGCCTCTGCGCCCAAATAACATAGATAATAAAGATATTTTTTAAAGAGTAATAATATGTTTATGGTTAAGCCCAGTTAAATTTTTCAACGTAGACAGAGAAATTCTATGGTTTTCAATGAGTGTCTGTCAATTTTAATGTAACTTATCTATGGTCTTTACAATTCTGTATGCGCGTTAATGTGCGTTACCTAATTACCTTAATCTTTTGTATAATAGGTTATAAACACACGTTATAAATTACAGTGCAGGAAGATTGTTATCGCCCAAGGATGGGAAAAGTCTACTTCATAGTTTTATTAATAGCGGTGAAGTAAGAACCACTTTACAACCAGAGACATGTAACATAATATAGAATATTTACAACCAAATTACTTATAAATTATTATAATGTTAACAACATTATACCAATAATAAATTATTAATTAACTAGGTAATATTATATTGTTACGCAGTATATTATTATTATGCTCACGTTGTTTTTAAGGAACTTTATCATCATTGTATGCCAAACACAAACAATTACAATATGTTTATTTGAGACGAGTACATTTACATATTATTATTATTTTCTGTTGTGACTTGTGGGTGTTCAAGATTAATAGTGAAAAATGATACAAAGTTAAAAAATCTATCTATACAAATATTATAAATGCGAAAGTATGGATGGATGTTTGGCATTGGCAGACTTAGCTGATAAAGTGGTGGAGGTTTTTTTAACCCTAAACAGGTTTTAACGGCCTGTGAGACTCTACTTCCATTCACCTCTGCGATGGACGTCCTAACTCAAAAGGTAGAAGATAAGTAAGTAATAAAAAAGGTAGAAGCTTTCTAATAAGTAAAGTTGAATCTATAATTAAACATAACCGTGATCGTTCCCGTAGTCAATCCCGACCATTCAGATCCAGAGCAAGTATACCAGCGAAACGTTGCTGGTACCATAAAAAAATTGTCATTAAAGCGGCGAAGTGCATACAACCATGCAATTGGTCGGAAAACGCCACATTACTCAATCAGGCTAGAACGGCTGATCGGATCTGGATGAAATTTGGCACAGATATAAATTAAGTATGTTCTGGAATAACATATTGGCTTTTTTATCCCAGAAAATTAAAGAGTTACTGCGGGAACCAAAAAACTTCAATCCACACGGACGAAGTCGCGGGCATCAGCATAATTATAGTAGGATTAGCTGACAATGAAACTAAAAAGAAAAAAAATGTGTATTTCTTTTATAGTTATGCCGTAACGCTTAGAAAAGCGCGCGCAGGATTTAATTTTAAGCGTCTGTTTAAAAATCATAATAATACAATTATCATGCAGTAAGTTTTTTTTTATCCACTAGGTACAAGTTAGCCCTTGACTGCGATCTCACCTGATGGTAAGTGATGATGCAGTCTAAGATGGTAGCGGGCTAACCTGTTAGGGCATGGCAGTTATATTAAACCCATACCCCTATTCGGTTTCTACACGGCATCGTACCGGAACGTTAAATCGCTTGGCGGCACGTCTTTGCCGGTAGGGTGGTAACTAGCCACTAGTATTTACTAGTAACTAGTAAAAGATAAAGCATGTATTAATAATTATTTATGACACTAACTAAGTTTTACTTGGTAAATTTGCTGTCTAGACTGGGGGATATTTCTAGATTGAAGTATCGGACGAGCGTTACATCTTTCGTTTATAAAAAATTGAGCTACTGTCAATTCATGCCAAAATTAACATCTGTTACTTTAAAAAATGCTTTCTAGTTTTTTTTATACTCGTTTTTATTTAGAATCGTTGTTACTTGAAAACTCGATGAAACGAAAAAGCGACACTAAAACGAGACAAACATATTCATAATAGCATTTAGCCTGCGAGAGAATGAGATAGAATACAAGTACAAGTAGTAGGTTTTGACGACCTCTCTGGCGCAGTGTTGAATACTGTTGTCTTAACGAGCCAAACCCGGAGGTCCCGGTTTCGATTTCCGGCAGGGTCCATTTGGGAATTTATAATTTCTGAATTTACTCTGGTCTGGTCTGGTGAGAGGCTTCAGCCGTGGTTAGTTACCAGCCTACCGTCATGCCGTGATGTACGACACCATGTAAAAACCAACAAGGGGTATGGGTTTAATATAACTGTCATACCCCTAAAAGGTTAGCCCACGGCCCACAACCTTAGACTGCATCATCAATTTCCATCAGGTGAGATTGCAGCCAAGGGCTAACTTGTAGTGGCGTAAAAAAGGCTACTTTTCTGAAGTTTCACTTCTGCCGTGTGTCAAATACATACCTTTTAAAAAAATAGGCTTCTTAATAATATTTAACTGACTGGACAGTACAAATAGTTTCGTTACGCTGTGCCCCTATGAGTGAACGAGACAGTGTACAGCATCATTTCTGCATGTTGTCTCGGCGGCATAGCTCAGCGGCCTATGACATTGCATTTTAAATGGGTAGTATATTTTAATTTTATACCGGTAAATCCCCTTTCTTGTAACAAAATATTCGAAAGTAGCACCAAAAATACTGGAGTGCACACTAAATGTGCACACTAACTAAATCAAATTTAACATACTGTTATTAATGGATTATACAAAACTCTTTCACTGAGAGATTATCTATTGTATTATTATATATATTTTATATAAAGAAAAAATCGCGATTTTACAAAATGTCGGTACATTTTACAAATTTTAGTGCTTCTGAAAATACGTTTTTTAAAACTTAAGTTTAACCCGATAGAACCTACCTGAATATTTTTGTCCAACCCTAACCTAAGGATTAAGCAAAACTCTTTTAGTGAGAGATTATCTATTATATTCAACATTATGTATATATTCTAAATCAAAAATAATTTATGTGTCAAATTCACGATTTTACAAAATGTTGGTATATTTTACAAATTTGATGCTTCTGAAAATACGTTTTTTTAAACTTAAGTTAGGTTTATTAACCCGATAGAACCTACCTGAATATTTTTGTCTAACCTAAGCCTAACTTAACATTTTGACAAATATTGTACTTACTTATTAAACAAGATTTACTGCACCTTTAGAAATTAATTTTAGAAATTCCGTTGTAAGACTATAATTTAGTGTGCAACTCAGAATATTTGTTCTTTTTTATGTATTTTTCTTTTAAAAACCTTATATAATATGTCACATTAGCCAGATTTTGGTTAAAAATTAAGTAAAAAAGATATTAAGGTTAAGATTGACTTTACCTATATTTTTTTTAGTAGAACATATTAAGATTATCAAGTAGTTTATTAATAGCATTGTCATTTGTCTGGTATGCAGTAGGTTAATTAGTGGAGACACTTCGTTTGCTTCGATTGTAAATAGAGGTGCGATTAAAAAAATCTCATTTTAAATTATCATTCTAACTATTATTTATTAGTTAGTACAGCCTTCTTCTTCTTTTCTTCGTTTTTGGCTTTCTTGCCACTAGTACAGTGGGTACATCCTATGGTACATCCCTAGTCAACAATATAATAAATATCTAATATGTGTCAATGGTCACCTTCTTTTTCTGGCCGGTGATGGTCACCAGAGACAAGTAACAGGTCACTGCCAGTCGACCTGTCAGTCACTTCACATTAATTGTCACTTTCAGGCTGCTGTCAGAGTTGTCAATGTCAATTTGATTTTCGTCAAGGTCGTCATATGCTGAGTGATCTGTGGTTATATTATATTACTTCATACTTGTCTCTGGTTCTGGTCAGTCGTCACTGCACCTCTAGAATCAATGCCAGCGTGTAACCGTAAGGAATAGGTAATAATAGGTAAAACGCTGCTATGCACCAAGCACAATAAGTGCTTTATGAACAAAACAAACTAAACCCGTGACACGCAGAAAGGGATAGAAGAAATCATATTTTGTTCTCATTCTATCTTGTGTAACATCTCAACACTGCATCTTTTTCATGTGGGAGTGAAAAGGAGATATGGCTTATTCTATATTACTTTCTCTGTCTACGGTCACTGCTCCAGTTCTATTTGACACTCAGAAAGACTAGAATCCAGAGCCGTTAAACCAGTTAAATAAAAAAATAATCTGTTTGACACTGACAGCTGACTATGTTTTTTTTATTTTTTATTTTTGAGTGATACTCTGTGGTGATACTGATCTGATGACTGATTGGCTCAGAAGGACTGGAATCCAGAGCCGTTAAACCAGTTAAATAAAAAAAAAAAAAGATGACTGATTCTGATTTCTGATTCTTGCCGCGATGGGTGATCCGCACAGAGTACATTGAATATAGGGGTAGCCGGTAGTGATCCGTGATCTTTCTTTTGGAATGAATGAATATCAATTATGATAGTTGTTGAGGTTTTGTACTATTTGAATACATTGATTATCAAACAAAGAATACTTACTTATAACCCTAAATCTTAAAATTCCAACTGTCAACATGGCAGACGATTTCATCCCACTAAACCAAAGTACCCCTGTGCAAGGAAGGTGGCAAGGCAAAAACCAAAATAATCAAAACGGCCATCAAAACAATTGGCAACAAAGGAACCAGCGGCGACGTGGACAGCATAACCGATGGGGAAGTAACTCTCAGCATAGCAATAGCTTTGGGGTAAGTTTAAACTATAAAGCCACGGTATTATTTTCTACCTATGTATATCAAAAAGTAACATTAGGCACAGTGTAATTGCACCATTGATGGTTATGGTTAATGTTAAATTTGAAGAAAAAAAACTCTCACTTTGGTAGGCATGCTTGACCTTAATCGTTTCCATTGATGGTGCAAGTGACTATGGGTATGTTCCGATATACACTGCGAGCACTGTTCATTGCTCTTACTGGGGAGAAATTCGTTCCATTATGGACTGACAGTATACTGCTGCAGTATCCTAGGGAAATATATGACGTCATAAATCGTGCGTTCCGTTTTAAACAGTAACAGGTAAAGCTAACTATAAAGAAACAGCTTTGCAGTATACTAAATTGACATCACACTTTACATTGCTCGCAGTATATATCGGAACATACCCTATTTATTTTTCATTTCACTTACACACATGTGTTTTAAGCATCGCTGACAGAAAACCTGCAAGTACTTCATTATGTTATCAAAATTGTGTGAAGTCCGCCAATCTGCACTTGGCCAGTATGGTAGATCCTGCTGTACCCACACCCTTGTTGAAATGTGAGACTTGTATTCAGCTGCAGTGCTCCACTGCAGATGATGATATGACACCTCATCTATGTTGTTTGAATTCAAGCACTGAATCCATACTAATCCATACAGTGGCATGCACAATGCTTTAGGCTTGAAGCTGGGGTAGGCATTAGTACTCTGACTACAGAATACCCAATTACTGACTGTTATAATTAAAAATAAGCATTGACATATTTCCATTAGGGTAAGCAGTGCTTTTATGCCTCTATGAACTGCACGCCACTGAATCCATACTAATATTATAAATGCAAAAGCGTGTCTGTCTGTCTGCTGCGCTTTCACGGCCCAACTACTCAACTGATTTTGATGAAGTTTGGTACAGAGATAGTTTAAATCCTGTGGAAAGACATAGGCTACTTTTTATCCTGGAAAATTGAAGAGCTCCTGCGGGAATCAAAAAACATTAATCCACACAGATAAAGTTGCGGACATCATCTAGTACTTTATAATTTTTGGCTGATTTATATAATATGTTTAAGATTTTATACTTAATAATTTCAGAGTGATTGCAACAGTAGTTATGGCCGTGACAACAAGAGCAACATCGATGCTTACCTGCATCCTTCTATGTTGAAAGACCCATGGGAACAATTACGACAACAGAAACAATGAAGGAACCAGAAGTTGAACAACAGGAAAATCCATGTGGTACATTGTTTTTTTTCACCACACCACAGGAATCCCCCAAAAACTGCCCTCAACATACGTTTTACTCTGATACCGGAGCATCTTCAGGAGATGTTGCCTCTACAATGCACGATTGTGAAGAAGAAAAAGAAAACCACTGTACCCAGTAGTATTATAGTACCGGATTATAGCGAGTTAAACTTCTGGTTCCTTCATTATGATGGATTTCCGCAAAGTAACGCTTACTTCTATCCAATAATAGAAACAATGATAAGGATAAACCATCAAATAATGAATAAGGACTTATTTTTAAACATAATGTGTAAGATAAGAGTAACTATTGGTTCTATACCAATTCCTACATAATGCTAAAATTGTAACTGGACAATTTCTGTACAAAACAAATATTCTTAAATTTTATGAGCTCAATACAGAGCTTAGGTACTGTATTTTTTTTTTACTGTTTGTTCACATGCCACTGATTCTACAACAAATCACTTCATAAAACAACAAAGTATATACCTATCACTATTTTTTAATCACTAATTAATTATTTATTGTTTAATAACTTTTAACTAATATTATAATAACAATATTAATAAAACCAGTAGATAATAATATGACTCTGTAAATAAAAACTTAAATATAATTATCAACTTTACAAGTCTTTTTTTGAATCCTTGGAAATTTATTTTTATCCTTGCAAACTAGGCAAAAAGTTGCATTCCATTCGTTGATATGAAAAAAAGAAGAAATTAACTACCTATCTTTATTCTTTATATAATTTTTTGACAACCTCTGGTGCAGCGGTGTATGCTGTGGGCTTATGAGTTGGAGCACCCGAAATTCGATTCCCGACGGGAAATTTTGTGATTAATAATTTAAAAATTGTCTCTGGTCTGTTTCGGGTTGATTTATAAAAGAAATAATTACTGTCTGAACCCTTTTTTTATGCTACTACAAGTTAACCCTTCACCTTCACTGCGATAATCAGTTTCTACGCGGCATTGTAGGTAATTCAGAGAACGTTCTCTGTTTCTACGCGGCATTGTAATTCAGAGAACGTTCTCTGAATTACAATGCCGCATAGAAACTGATTAACTAGTTGTTAGGGTTATGGGTAGGTATTACTGCCTTACCCATGAAAAAATTCTATGTCTATGGCCTTACCCCTATCAAGTTAGCCCGCTACCATCTTAGCTTATCATCATTACTTTAGTCTAGCGATGTGTCGAGTTGTATTTTTTTTGACTCGAGTTACTCGAGTTCGTAAGGCCACTAACTCGAGTCGCAACCCGAGTTGACTCGACTCGTTGATTGTCTCCCGTCGGGCGTCGCGACTCGAGTTCAAGCCTCAAGGCAAGGCGCGGCAAGCGTGTGCCGTGTGCGGTGTGGCATGAATGGGAGCGACGAGTCGACTCGGTGTCTTTATAGCCGCTACGCCGCGGCTATAAAGACACCGAGTCGACTCGTTACAACAACAACCAATGTTGCGTAGCGGCGTAATTAAGATTTATGATTCAGGCTCCCAGGGTTACAGGTCGATAGGTAAGTATGTTATAAACGAAATTTAGCAGGTATTTGTTACTAAAATATTTAATTATTGAAGTAGTACATTTAAAGGTATTAATGGCACCATTTTTCAATCTTTAAATAATAATTACCTATTTAGTTTAACTAGAACGTGTACAAATCTTAAAACTAATCAATATTACAGTCTTGGGTTTTATAATTAAATTTTTTTTAAATGATCAAATTAACTTAAGGTGGATGACAAGGGTCTGCCCGCGAAATTCAAATTTAATTTGGTTTTTCACAATTTGTAAACTAATACGACAAAGTAGGCTTATGGCATTCAAATTGCGAGCCTAGGAATATCATCTTCACAGGTTTATATAAAAATCTTTACTTGAAAGTGTCCAGTTTAAGAAATTAGTCACAATAATGAGTTTGACGTGAGTTACTCACAAATTAGTCATTATTTTGACTAATTTCTTAAACTGGGCACTTTCAAGTAAAGATTTTTATATAAACCTGTGAAGATGATATTCCTAGGCTCGCAATTTGAATGCCATAAGCCTACTTTGTCGTATTAGTTTACAAATTGTGAAAATCCAAATTAAATTTGAATTTCGCGGGCAGACCCTTGTCATCCACCTTAATACTTATTCCATATGGGAAACTTTGATACTTATAATAGGAAGGTTGTGTTAAAATTGACAAGCTCTATGTGCTTGTCAATCAAAACAAAACTAAAATTAAATTACGAATTAATCCGAACACTGCAAAGCGAGCTCAGAGTTAACAAGGCGCGCGCGGGAACGCGACTCGGTTATCGGAGATGCTCGGCTCGGCAACTCGGCGCAGGCCGCAGCTCGACTCGAGACTATCGAGGTGATGCGTCATGCAACGCAAGTCGCGACCCGACCACGCGAGCTGCGAATTCACGACGTGAGTACGAGTTGACTCGGGTTGTTAAAAACTGGACTCGAGTTGACTCGTTTACGATTTGACTCGAGTTACTCGAGTCAAGTAACTCGAGTCACACATCGCTACTTTAGTCCCACCAGGTGATCGCAGTGAAGGTGAAGGGTTAACTTGTAGTAGCATAAAAAAAGAGTTCAGACAGTAATTTTTTGAATGATGAATTTGTTTTTATTAACTTTACAGTTTTCTATTATAAACGCAATCTCGCAGTCAATCAAGGTACCTACCTACAAAATGACATTTGGATTGGCCAATTATTGTGGCGCTGACCTTTTTAGGGCTCGCGTTCGTTGGTTCAGTTGTTTTACATTAGTGACTTGTAGTTTCGGTTCTACCTAACTATCTACGTAGGATTAGCTGATTCCCACTAGGCCCGTTGACATAGGTATATTATTCGTAGGTACACCTACCGGAAATCGAACCCGAAACCCACTTTTAAGACGGGATAGGTAAACCTTTAAACGTAGTTAAGACGATGATGGACTAAGTAAGTTGAAATTTACATTAAGTATGTAAATTACATCTGCTTGTATTATTATGCCTGCTTTAAGTTAAGCTTACGACCGCTGAATCAACGATAGGTAGTTATCTAAGTATCTATTCAAAGAAGGCGGGAAGTGGGTGGAAGACCTTAACTAATAACAAAAAACGTTTATTTATTTAATTTATTTATTTCATTAAGTATTCTGTGCTAATAGTAATTATATTATCTACTACACTACTTAACTAATTAGTGACAACTGCGCCGCTCTTCAAAATACCTCTCTTGATGCATACGGACCGATGGATAGGTGGATCTTTTAGAAAAAACCGTGGACGTAATAAAATAAGCAGATACGTCCATCATGGAAGAAGGCATAAAAAAATATCGATACATGATTCCGTTTTCATGCGATTTTTTCATTAGATTAACTATGCTTCTAAATCGGTGGCAGTCTTGAGTCTTCAGATTTGATTTTTAAGCTCTCAAAAGTTGCCCTGTAAAAAGCATTTGAGTTTGCCAAAAATATTGATTCATCATTCACAAGAACACTGACAATCCGTATAATAAAAGCCTCCTAAGTTTAAGTAGGTGCTTATTTTGTGTAAAATCAGACTACTTGATGCTCCTCCAAAACTCATGCCAATATAATTCATTTAAGTAACTAATGTTATAATATCCAGCAGCTTCTACTTGGACTCTTTCCAGTGACCGACATTTAAGATTTAAAGAGGAATACAGCGCTTGTGTTGTAGACAGTAGAAAACGCCTTAAGGTTAATACTGTACAGACTGAGCTACCATACGCAACGTAGATACGCAACGCAGCACATTACCTACATAAGTAAATCTAACAACTGGACACTTGATTTTATCTAGTGAAACCAAAGTGAAACCCTAAGTAATATGAAAACCTAAGTTTATGAAACATACATAGGTAGGTACTTATATAATTATGCAACGCAAACCCACGTGTCTTAGTCCTAAACAACGTCGATATGCCAACTGACCTTGTCCGAAGTACCTTGGTAAGTAATCGGCGCGGCCCGTGGGAAGATTGAGAGCATGACAGTATCCTATCCCACGCGTACGATATGGAGCCCTATTAATGTACTTACCTACGTAAGAATGACTGCTACAGTGTAACGTCTCTACCTCTAGTAGGTAGGTATGCCTAAGTTAGGCATGCAGATTCCTTGTTAATGTCAATACTAGAAATAAAAATAAACTTGTAATGCCTGCTTCTAGGCTTAGTAAAATTAGCTATTCATTTGTTGGAAACAGTGTCCGCTTCTACAATACTTAGGCTCCCAGAAGACATGTTGAAGATGTCTCTGAATAGGTTCAAAGTTATTGTAAAACGTAAACTCATTGAAAAATCTTATTACCATGTAAAGGATTACGTACTTAAACGACAAGGAAGCTTGGCAATGATTTGCTCTAGTGGCTCTGATAGTTCCTTTTTGGGAGATGGTGATAATTAAAAAAAAACCCGGCTGAGTTTGTTGTGGGCTCTTCTCAGACCTGTATGGCTAGCATGCGCACTACGAGTAAAATTATGTCTACCCGTTATCTCTATCTGTCTACCGAAGCTAACATGGTTACTTGTCTCGTTACGTCAAAAGTAGAGATAAAAGTAAAGTATTTTTCTCTACGAAACTTTACATGTCGACTTTTTTTTTCTTGTAATATATCTACCGCATTTTGTGCATGTTGCCTGGTGGGAGGCTCCGGCCGTGGCTAGTTACCACCCTACCGGCCAAGACGTGCCGCCAAGCGATATAGCGTTCCGGTACGATGCCGTGTAGAAACTGAAGGGGTATGGGTTTAATATAACTGCCATACCCCTAACAGGTTAGCCCGCTACCATCTTAGACTACATCATCAGTTACCATCAGGTGAGATCGTAGTTAAGGGCTAGCTTGTAGTGGATAAAAAAAAAATATGTTAGGGTAACTAAATGAAAAATTTATCGGCAACGACTACATTTCTCTCTCTCGTCGCGAGATAATCTCGTTGTACGCATGCTAAGCACACAGGGCGCGTTTCCCTCGTAGCTTTAGCTTTAAGGTATCTGATTATCACCATCATGTTTTATAAGTAGATAAGTAATTTTTAACGTCAGTAAGTGTACCCACACTCCACAGTGTAGGTACCTACCTATACTTATTGAATAAATGATTTGACTGATTGATTGATTGATGTGTTCCTTCGCCGTTAAAGCAAGCACATAAGTACCTACTTAGTTACTCGTACTTAACTCCGAAAAATTAAGAGACCTAGTATAGGTACCCGGGTACCTAGGTGCTGAAATGGAAGGTTTTCACAAAGAAGTTCAATCCTCCAGTCGGCGTTGTCAGTGCTTTTTTTGGTTCTTTGAAAGTTTACAAGCATGCTACGAGTGTCTACATAAAAATTAAAAACTTATTTAATGTTTCTACAGACAACTTTAGTTTGGAGCAATCAGAAAACTTAGCGATGCACTGCAACCTTTGTATGAGTGATTTATATAAATAGTTACATAATCAAGGCTTTAATAATAATTAAGTACCTAAGTAATACAAAAACATGCTACATAGTTAGGTACCTTTTAAGAACTGCCGTCAGTAATTTGTAATTAATTACAAGGTACCTATTATAAAAATAAAATATCCGAATATTTCGGGGCATTCTCTGGGAAACGATGTTATTTCTTTACGAGATTGTTTCTAAGAAAGTTCTCCAACAAAATGAAAAACCGCCTGCCAACTGCCTTTGGATAGCCAATGGGTCATTAGTTCAAGTTAGTTCTACGAAATAATTACGTGGGAAGTTGTTTGGCCTTTGGTGTCTTTACTATAATAAACAGTTTACGTACTAGTTGAACATACGAGTACCTATTGGTCTCTTGCAAGGATTTCCGCAGAACACGGTCTTGCGCCGCATACCTATATGTCCTTGTTTCCCTGATCTGTGCGCATGTTCCCAGCGCATAGAGTTAAAATATTATATTCTACTGCAGGTCCAGCGGCTTTTAGCCAAAATATTTTGCATAACCAGTGACCCCACAGAATTTTCCCTACGTACCTATACTTCAGTAGGTGTAATAGGTCTCTACCTGACATTAAGGCTAAATAAATTTCAGAGATGAGTAAATTGAGAAGTTTTGCAATCAAGAAACATTTAATTGTATTTTGTATAGGTACCTACTACCTACAAGGAGGAAACTTGCAAAGGGTCACAAAGTTCGTTTTAGAACAGGGATCCCTGTCGTGTGGTTTTGGCCGGCCCTTCGTGTGGTTACAAAAGTTATACTTTACTGTAGCTTATTATCCTTAGATATGCTTAAATTTTTGACCTTTTATTATACTTTCTCCTTTATGCAGGAGAAAGCATAATAAAAGGCCCTACCTAGTTATTAAAAAGTTCAATTTTGAAGGAAATAATTGTAATTGTTGTGGTTTAGATTGTAGTCTGGCTTTCATTAGTTTAATTAACTTACATTATTTTTCGTTGTTTAAAAAATTTACTTAAATATTTTTTTTTCTTAAGTTGTCAACTTCCTACTTACCTTCCTAAGCCTAATTTAATTTTTAACACCTTGCTAGGAAAGAGCAAGGCTGTTTAATATATGATTTACGGTAGACAAGTAGGTACAAAGATAAATTTGAAGTTTTATGTACTTGTTTAATGACTAGGCATACTTACGTGAACGTAGTAACAATTATATTAAAGTGTCGATCCTTGACTTCCAGTAGTAAGTATACCTACCTAGTTTTGTAAGTATACCAACGTCATAGCTGACGTGCTTCTATAATAATCCGGATCATTTCATAGAGTAAATTTCTATTTGATTTCGCGTGCCTCATCAGCCACTGTCGAAATGCGATTAAACGATCGTCTGGCGGTTGCATCGATAGCGGAAGCTCGCACCGAATAATCGCATCGATCGCCAAAAAACTAACCCACATACGCACTGGCAGCGTAGCCGGAATTATTAATCGTGAGGAGTAAAGTGTGGGGTGGCGAGTGGTGGTTTGGGGTGGTGCTGGGTGGTATGGGGTGGTTTGGAGTGACGAGGGCGCATGCGCGGGCGGGCGGCGGGCACTCCGCGAGGAAGGCTCGCGCGCTCCGGCCGCGTTCGAAGCGCGAGCGACCGCGATGCGCGAGCTGCCGGCGCCGCGGCCGCTCCCGCAAGCGCCGCGCTAACTTGCACCGATGCAGTGGCGAAAACTAACCAGGTTGAAGTCTTCGCCGGGCGGACAGTCGCGTGCTCGGAGGATGCTCTGCTGCGGCCGCAGGAAGGTATGCGATCCGATCGATAGCGCGCGCCGAAACCGTCGCCCCTCCCGGCCCGGACGCCGACGCCGTTCGACGACCCCGCTTAGCAAGGCCTCGCTAACTAAGAGCCTGTGAATTTTCCTGGACCTACACCCTATTGTAATCACGCCCAGTCACGATTGTATGTTGTGTGTGTGATACCGGGATTGGCTCTACGATTGGCGTGTCTAGATATTTATGTCTTTTAATTCAATTTTCAGTCCGAAAGACATACTTAATATTAGGTTATAATATTAGAGAAACATTCTTAAGTACCAAATCTATAAGATAACTATTTTTGACACCACTTCTTAATAGCTATCAGGCTAGTCTTCGTCGAATAAAAAAAAACTGTCCTAGTAGCCTAGGCCTATATTAACGTACCTACCCACAATGTATACTTGGCGCCAATTTACACACAAATTCATATGCATCCAGCTATAAGCGTCTTAAGTTAAATATGAGGCAGTGCGTATTGATCAAGTTTAAATAAAGCACCTCGCAGCAAATTGTCTGAAAGCCTGCGACTTAAAAGAGGCTTTGTTGGAGCTTACAAAGCGTTCCATATTTCCCCCGCGCAAATAAAATCCTCATATCAAACACGCATTCCACTTGAATGTCCTTTTTCGACTTTTATAAATTACTTTCATTATAGATTATTGAGTTAAACGCTCATAAATTTTATTTAATTAATGCTCTTAGAGTAAGAGCTCCTCGTAAGATATCATATGCGAGTAGATAGAGGTAATAGGTGCCTATCTCGCCATCTTGTCGATATTTTATCATGCGTTAAGGAAGATGGCTTTTAAAATGTGTACCTAAATTTGATTTTGCCTACAATGTTCCAGATGAAATTATGTTATATGAACATAATGGATGCTGCGAAAAGGATATTGAGTTTGCTGGTACCGCCTATGTAACATGCTTTATATTTTCTATGAAGTGTATTGATATTAAGTCTTATGTAGGTACCTATGCTCAGGTACCTACCTAACTAGCTACATTTTAGAAAACGTATCGCTCTGCTTTTGGGATAAAATTACTTATTCTCGCTTAAATATAAATCGTCAAGTCTGTATCTTTGCAGTGATTTTATAACGCTAGTTCGGGAAGTAGACTTTTAGAGACAAATTGACTCGATTCCATCTGCCCCGGTGCAGAGGTCACGTTACCGGAGCAGATGGGAAAAACAATTGCCTAAGCCCAGATGAACAAAAAATTCATTGCCCCGGTACGATATCGGAAACTAACGAAAAATAGAAAAGGTTGTTTTTTACCTATAAATGATAAAGTTTGTGAACTCCATTTATTAATTAACTTTTATTTCACGGACCTGTATTAGTATAGACCTGTATTATATATGTAGAAATTAATATTTGTTCACTGTTTATTCTTATAAGTCTAAAAATATTATGATACCAACACAAATATGGTTGGAAGCAAATAGCAATCGACTTTATTCACGATACTCCTACTTCAACTCAAGCTCTACTTTAACCTCTTGCAAGGACTTTAATCTCTAATAGTTGCGACCGCATTTCCTGTCAACCTGTATAGTAACAATGCTATACAGGTTGACCGGTAGGTACATAATATATCATCGCCTTTTTTTATTCCACTACAAGTCAGACCTTGAATGCGATCGCACCTGATGGTAAGTGACGAGGCAGTCTAAGATGGTAGCGGGCTACACGCTAAATCGCTTGGCGGTACGTTTTTGCTGGTAGGGTGGTAACTAGCCACGGCCGAAGCCTCCCATCAGATCAGACCAGAGAAAATTCAGAAATTATAAATTCTCAAATTGACCCGCCGGGAATCGTACAAGGGAGGTCGTTAAATGCCTGTGTGTTAGATAACTTAGAATAGAAACACATAAGTATAAGAATAACATTTAAGTTCCTTGCCGGTTCCGTCTCAGTTGACTGTTTTTTACAAACAGGTTACCGGTGGTTGTCTTGTCACTCTTGCCATTATCATAAGCGCATCTAAAGTCAGTAGGCATACATTAAATAGAGTTAGATTTTATTTTGCTCTTATGTAACATCATGGCTTTTACATAATACCTGTCTCATTTCTCTGGAAAATTATAACCTTTGACATGAAATAATGACATAAACACAGCAATATAGGTCAATCGTACCGTATCAGGGGGAAAATTGTGAATACATTCACCCTCTCACCTACTTTCTGGCCCCTTCTGTGCTTTTTATGTGAATGTAAACATTAATTAGTGCTTTAAACCAAAATTACTGTAATAAGGTACAAAATAACAGGTAGGGATATATATAACACAGGTAACTATGTAAGTACCATATTATATAAAAATACCTAGATGTGTGAGGCACCTTCTATTTATTTGACTTGTGGTTATTAGGTTTATGATATTTGTCACGAAGTTGCAGCTTCAAAATGTTCAAATAATTCTGGAATATCACCTATCAATCTACATTTAAAAAATTCTTTCCAAAAAACCGACTTCGAACGCCACTGTAAAGTAATTAAAAAATTATTTCTATCCACTATGTTGAAGTCGGGCGAGCCTCATGCGTCTACTTTGCTTATCCTTGTTATACCCGCCCGACTTCAACATGGTGAATGTTGGAAATACTTAATCAAAAATTGGTCGGTAAAAGCTTTGAAATAAAAGCACAAACAAATAAAACTTATTACTGCCCAGTGCTGGATTTTAAATTACATGCCTATTATTAAAAAGTCAAGAGGAAAGTGGGTCATGGTTAAATGAATGTCGTACGCCCTCATTTCTCTTTTATCAACAAAAGATGAAAAAACTGAATTGATTCAAACAGTTTTTCAAAAGTCTTTTGTTGTCTATGCCATTGTATACCTAACGCAAGATTTTAAAAGTTTGATCATAAAATACTTAAAATTTGTTGGTTGATCCTTTATCTCAAACATGATAAGTACCATATGCCTTTTTAAACATGACAATTAATAAACCCTACGTTACAATTGTGCGGAATAAGTTGTAATTGTACGGAACCCTAAAAAGCGGACTATAATTGACAATTATAGTCCGCTTTTTAGGGTTCCGTAGTCAACAAGGAACCCTTGTTGACTATGGTTTCGCCATGTCCGTCCCTCCGTCCGCCGCTTAGCTCAGGGGCTGATAGTACAAGAAAGCTGTAATTTGGCATGATAAGAATCACGCAGACAAAGTGTTTTTTTTTTATTATTATAAGTTTTTTTTAAAGTGTATGTATTGTGGGGGTGAGAACTGCGGAAACCATTTTTCGATTCAGGGATCCAATTGCGAAATGTTTATTTTTAAACTGCTAGTTTTTGTTAGAGTTAAGTGTCCCACCCCCCATACTATCACAGCTAAGTAGTATTTACAAGTTAACGAGTAACAGTGGAACTTATAAAACGTCCATCATATTGTGACGGGCGACTAACTACCGAACCCTCCAATGCGCGTGGTTCGACACGCACTTGGCCAGTTTTTTTTGATTATAGAAGGGTGATAGGTTTATCCAAAATTAGCACGTTTTGTACCAATTTTTTTCCCCGGCTTTGTATTAGGTTATCCTTTAATAAGGACCAAAATATAAGCCCTCTTTTAAATCTACAAAGGAATTAGTGATAATGAAGGTCTATTTCACTGATGAGGACCGCGGATGTTAAATTGGATAATTTATCTTTACAGGCTACACAACAGTTTAGGGTAATATAAATGTCTGTTATATTTTCTCCTACGTATGTGCACACTAACAAATTGGATGAAATGAAGAACCTTTTTTTTTTTTTTTACGGGTACCTAATAGGTTTTTATTCTAGAATCCAGATATTATAAAGGAAATCGATAAAAACATTTATGAAATTTAAAAGATAACTTCTTTTCTTGCTACAGCTACGGATGTGTGTCAAACCGAAGAACCGAATAGAAACGCTTGATCTAATATAGAAAGCTACCGAAAAGGTTCTTCATTTCCCCTAATTTGTATGTGTGTACATACATAAGACTCTATATAAGAGGCTATTTTTCCTTAGTTAACTGAATATGTAAAAAAATAGCTTTACCCGGCATCTCAGTTTTCTTTAGTTTTTCACTTGATTTAAAGTTTCTATCTCAGTAGGTAGAATCTCAGTAGAATTGGCTTTCCAAACTAATGGTAGAGTCATGAACAATACTCCAAAAGTATTGAATTCTAATCTACATCCATACAACTTAATATTGTAAAAAATTTAATTCGAAAAATTTGTCTGTTTGCCTCCCTGTCTATGTCTGTTAATCTAGCAGTATTTTTTTCATTTTATCATTCAACAGATTTCGATATCATTTGTTAAAGAAATAGCTTGCATCCTAAACTTAGGCTACTTTTTATTCCGGAAAATAATGAAATGTCACAGGATTTTTAACCTAAATCCACGCGATAGAACAATATTTTGGAAATCTATTTGAATTAAGTCGGGCGCCGTAAGTTACCAAAGTTACCCTACGTGAAATAAATAAATAAATTTTAAGTTTTTAAAATTACGTATATAAAGAGAGTACGGAATAAATGATGACGATATACCAAGTAAATCATGTAATTTTCGTTATAGACTCCCAAATAAAAGGTCTCACAAAATGTCAAGCGCCATTTACGAAATCACTATTCAAATAAAAGTGTCACGCGGCAAGGATCAATCAAAGCGTTAGTTATTCAACGAGCGGTACCGTGATTACGAGTTACGGGTTTCCAGACCCGCCCCCTAGAGCTACAACACTACTTTACTCTGTGGTAAATGAGTGTTATTCATCATGTCACTCTACGAGGTACTGTAATTTGACTTACTTACTGTATTTATATTTGGTGTTTACATTATTAGTTACATAGATTAGTGGTTACCCGTCAGTCACCGTTCCATCCATACTAATTGACGTTTGTCGTCAGCTAGCACAGCACTTTAAATTCGACCATCTAAAATATAAACTTTTCAAGGTGCTGTAATTTAACGTACAAGTACAGTATTTATATTTGGATCATCAGTCCGTCAGTCTCCATACCTATCCAAACCGTCAGTCTCTATTCCATCCATTCTTTCGTCAGCTAGCACGTCTCAAATTAAAATTTGACGGTTCCGACATTTGAATGCTATTGCCTATAGGGAGCAGTGGACATTATATAGATATTAACCACCGTAACACAGTACTGGGAAGAAGTAGATGGAGAACGAAGGAGGTTTTTAGTCCTTATAGGTCACTAAAATCTACTTGGCGTGAAGTCGGGCATCCCAGTTTCTGGTGTCCATGAGGATTCTAACCTCACTTCGTTCTATCTATCAGATTCAATTATTTCTAGTTTCGAAGTTTTCGCGTTTAGATTAAGACCAATTAGTAGCCCTTAATCAATTGCAATTTGTAACACCGAGTTAGTCAATTTTACTGTTCAACACCGCTTTTCTCTGGTTTATGGCCGCATTTCCACTGAACTAGAGTAGAGCAGAGATGTGTTCAATAGACGATAGACCAATCAGGTTAGTTCTATAGACGGTAGGGTAGACCAGTCAGTCAGTCATATCAGTATAACTATTGGTCAAATCGCCTACGTCTCCGCTCCACTCCACTTCTTTCCACTTCAGTCACACCGCACCTAAAAGCTGCTAAGCATTCCCAAAATTAAAGTCTTACGTCACACTTGTAGAGTAGAACTTACTACAATAGAACTTGTGTAGTGTTGAAAAAAAGATTAATTTCCAGCCTGGAGCTCACTGCTCTGCTAAGTAGATCATTGTACGATTAGCAATAGGGCTTCATTGTTTACGAAAAGCTATCACGAAGATTATGTTATTCCATATTACGACGGACGATTGGCCTTCTTGTGATAACGCATATCAGCCGATTGTAATTGTTAAGCAACGATGACCCAAGTCGGTTACTGGATGGGTGACCGAATTTGGCCTTTTCGTTTCCTCCCTGCCTTGAAAAGCACGTTAAGCCGTCGGTCCCGGTTATTATTACTATAATCTGATAATAAACGTTATAAACCTAAGAGTTAAAACAGTAAACTTATAGTCGAGTCGTATGCGGAAGGACCTTGAAACCCACCGCATTATTGTCCCAAGAAAACCCCTACTATTGTGTGATTAATGGAAATGGGTCACGACGACGAGAGAGAGATATTACCTACTTAAGTACTAGATGATATCTGCGATTTAGGCTTAAAAATTCCGTTGGAAACCTTAATTTGAAAATTCCGACTTTGTTGCGGCGTGATTGAACGACAAAACCAACGTAACCCGAAATGTATACCCATACATTTCAGGTTTCTGACATCAGGCATTAAAATGCACGTGATCTTTAAAGTAAGCTCATAAAGAAAAACCTAACTCACTATTGCAGACTGACACAGACTTTCAGTCCAACGTCGTCAAATGGTCTTTATAGAATAGTCACTGTATGTGTATACTATATTTAAGTTTTAGATACGAGTACATATAACTTTCGGAATCATTCGAAGTCCTTGGTCTGGGTTGAGAATTGAGATTTGTGACGATGATAATGAAGATGACTATCTATTAAAAATATTGTTTTACCTACCAACATGCTAAAAATTTCGTATTACTACCTACATGCTAAAAATTAATTCTTTGACAGGCAAGCATACTAAAATTCTACATCAATGCAGGCAAGTAATGCACGAGAAGAGCTCCTGCATTATTTTCCCATAAATGTCCACCGCATTAGGTTTTCTGAGTCATGTATCGCCCTACATGCATTAAAAGGCTTCGAGCGTCCGCCCACAGCTGACGTCATCCAATACAGCTCCTATGATACCCCCGTGGATATCAGTTATCATACACTAGCTTTTTTTGAACTGATATCAAAATACGATACTATCAATGCTACGTAGTTTTAAACTGCAATATAATATACGTAGTTTTAAACTGCCCTCTACTCAGACACCGAGCAAACAGTTTGAGCATGTCCTGAAAGATTGCCCGGATAATATAAGACAACTTTGACCAAAGTTCGCTGATTTTTGCGTTAATGTCATGAGGATAGTGGCAAGGGGTAATAAATAATTCTAAACACTGAAAAATATTTATAACTAGATGATTCCCGCGACTTCGTCCGCGTGGATTAAAGTTTTTTGATTCCCGCGGGAACTCTTGAATTTTCCGGGATAAAAAGTAGCCTATGTCCTTCCCCAGGATACAACCTATCCCTGTACCTAATTTCATCAAAATCAGACAGACAGACAGACAGATAGACAGACAGACAGACACACTTTCGCATTTATAATATTAGTATGGATTTATTTTTAATGAATTTTAATTTTGTTAGGTTGCAAGGTTAGGTTAGTTTATATATTAGATAAAACTTATCTACATATAAAATTTTCAAAGACAACATTCAAGTACCTCGAAACATACCTAAAATATTAAGCCTTATATAGGTAGCTTATGTATCGAGAGATTTAAGGAACAAATAAAATGCCCTATTTTTACCCATTGCGAGCTTAGAGGTCAGAATTCACTATTAATACACTATCTTAGAATTTACTAGCAACAACACAACGTTCAGAGGTATATGCATATTCACGTTCAAAAATCAATACTCACTGCGATATTACATTTTTGTAGCAAAACTGCAAGAAGCTATTTATAATATGTTTTGTAAGTGGATACAGACGACACGAAAATGTCCAATAAAGAATCGGCAACAAATAACAAATATTGGTTCGTACGAATACGTAGTGAATAGAGAACGCTAGTGTGGCGTATTAACACATTTTCTCCAGATAGACACTTCGAAATGTGATAAAGTGCACTGAAAGGTCGTTCTGAGGGTTTAATGGCGCAAGAAATACTTAGGTCGCCATAACTAGCCGCGTAGTGGCATTATGCGATTACGTCGTAAACACTGCATTGGGGTCATTTAATGCCTGATGTCAGCTACTACTATATATCAGTAGTGTGTAATCTTATAACTTCTTTATCAAGAAAATTTTGCATGCTACATGTACGCTTACTTTTACGGTAAGCGTCGTGGAGCAACCGACTGCTTCCTAAAGTCGCGACGTCTCAACTTTCCAAGGAAACACCACACCAACATCTTCCAAGATTCAAAATGCATTTTCGCCTTTCATAAAGAACATTAAGGCTCTGTGTAGCGTAAAAGGGGGTTTTTAAAAGCAGTGTATCCATCAAACGGTGACATAACGTATGCTTGTAAAAATAATTTGCTGTTTTCAAGACCTATATGCAGCCATTGACGCATCTCAAAACACAATTTGAAAAAAGTCTCTGCATTGAAATTTATTTTAAACATACCTCTTAATTTACGTTTTAAAGCAATTTTTCTCCATATTGAAACTAATAATTTGGTTTAGAAATATAAGATAAAATTTAAATTTCTAAATCAAACACATTGTCGGATTAATTTGTATTGAACAGTAAATATTTATTTTTTTACAAATGATTTCTTGCATTTTTTGCGACATGCGCTTGCTCGATTTCACCCCCGCGCGCATATATTTTGATCTCGTGAGCACATAGCGCCTTAATTTATAAAGTTTAAATATTTGCATTCATAATATTGTAGATGTTATCATTTAGGAACCTTTTAGCCTAAAGTGTAAGTCAGTGCCCTACGTGAAAATCTAGGGCGAGTCAGCTAGTTACAAAATTAAATTAGCCATTTATAAAGTAGGTATAAATATTATCTGCGAAATAAAACACATTCTCAACTTTCTCTTGTAATGATAATGAGGCCCTCGGGATAACAAGATTTTTTCTCATAACGAATTGAATTCTAAATATTTGAAAATTGTATTCACAATTTTACGTTTTTTGTTCCATACTAAAATAACAAAGGAGGTAAAAGTGGTTTGTTCTACACAAAAGATAAAAAGCCCTTGTAAGAAAATTCGTCAGGAGGCCTTGTTTGTTTTAAATAAAAAATTCTTTCTTTGAAAAAAAAGTCCCGAAAGTCGTTCTTAAAGCATAACGTTTTGAATAAAAGATTAGGCTACATAATATAAGTGTATAGTTCTTTATGTATATTGGTTATCTATCGGTGGGTGATCTGGCAGGACCTAGGGGCCCCATTGATCGTGGGGCAAAGAGCAGTGGCGGGGCACTTTCCCACTGCCAACAGTGGGAAAGAAGGGCCTGCGTATGGTTTTTAATAACGAAACAAAGCATGTCGCCGACTTTTACAAACTCAAGTCACAAAAAATATTCGACAGAACTACATATAAACACGTATTAAATTAAACATTTATAACTGACATGCGGATAAATTAACGTTACGCGGTTACTGTTAAACTACGACTAGTAATAAAAAGCAATGCTGGTCAGTATTCCTCCATGATTAAGATTAATGGTAAAAATTTTGTCCAAAGTTAACAAACCTTGACTTACGCACACCTCTTTGGTGAGGGTTTGTTAATTTTGGACAAATTCAATTATTATTGACGGTCAAAACATGCAGAACCCGTCACCTTTTTGACGACACACCACATTTCTTTAAAATGTATTTATTATTATCTTATAGAATTTATTTTAAACTCTAAACTCTGGTCCAATTGCAATGTCCTATTGGTGGAACTATGCGACGTAGTCTCACTATAGGTTAATTATATAAAACAATTGTTAATTTTAAGAATAGGCAATACAGGTAAGATGTAACTTTAAATGCCTATCATGCAACTGGACCAGTGAGGTAAACTTATACCGTTAAACTGTGTAGGTAATTAACGCTCCGGCGTTAATTTTCTGGATACCTGCTCAGTTCTGGTATACCTCTCATGCCTTTCTGTGTATGGCTAAGTAAGAATTTCCATGTACTCTTGAGCTATTAAGGCTTAAATTCTCAAAGTCTAGCAAAATTAATCAACCACAACTACATATTAGTTGCTATGTGGTTAAAAGCCTTGTGTCTAAACTACGTCTCCAAGTCGAGACACGCCAAACTGTCGCCGCTTTGAGTATGCTCACAGCTCTGTTCTCATTACAAGTTTCTGTCTCTTATTCATTTGCCATTGTGTGAACGCTTTCCAATTTGATACAGAAATACTCTGACACATAATAAATTGGTTTTTATAAGCCATTTTTTCATTACCATTTTAAAAACCTCGTAGGCTAATTAAAAAATGCCGTTAGAAGTGAAAACTTGTGACGTAGAATTTTAATAGATATTGAATTTGAAGATAATATAAAATTTTCAAATGCTAATATAAATATTTACGAATACGAATAATACGAATATTTAAAAAAAAACATTAAAACCAAGGCATTAAAGTTTAATTACGAATGTAGTATATTTATATTTAAGATGTCGGCGCGGAGCATGTCGGTGACGCGAATCCACAAGTTTACCCTCTGCCAAAAAGTGCTCTACTCTTCAAAAAACTTAAACGACGCGGACGAAGTTCACACTAGAGCCAGTGTTAGATGCCCGCGATCGGTCGTATCGGTCGAACTAGTTTTGAACCCGACCGGGGCTGAAGCGGCGCGGTGCAATGCAAACTGTGTGCTGCGTGGGCGGCAAGCATGCGGCAAGATGCAGAGCGCGCGATATGGAGCTGAGGTTGAGGGTATAGTTCCTAGGCACTGGCATAAAGTGATTGTGCCACTAGGTTATACACTTCCTGTATGCAGTCATCGCTGGCCGGTATGCCAACCGTACATTTCAGTTTTTCGTACAAACGTGAAACTATCTTGACCCAATCGTGTTACAGATTGGCCAATATTGGCTGGAAAATATTAGTACAAAAAATGTCCTGTCAATTGGAACTTACTTGTATGTTAAAATATCTAAATATACTTATAACACCCTACCGGCAAAGACGTGCCGCCAAGCGATTTAGCGTTCCGGTACGATGCCGTGTAGAAACCGAAGGGGTGTGGGTTTAATACAACTGCCATACCCCTAACAGGTTAGCCCGCTACCATCTTAGACTGCATCATCACTTACCATCAGGTGAGATCGCAGTCAAGGGCTAGCTTGTAGTGGATTAAAAAAAAAAAAAAAAGACTAGCTGATGCCCACGACTTCGTCCGCGTGGTTAAAGTTTTTTTGATTTTTGATTCCCGCGGGAACTCCATTAATTGTCCGGGATAAAAAGCCTATGCCACTCTCCAGGTCCTCAACTATACCCATGCCAAAAATCACGCCAATTCGTTGCGGCGTGATTGAAGGACAAACCAATAAACCAACAAACAAACACACTTTCGCATTTATTATATAAGTTTGATAAGGTGACTGATTGACTGCAGATTGATTGGCTGACTGACTAATCTATCAACGCACAGCTCAAACTACTGGACGGATCGGGCTGAAAGACGTATACAGACGCAAGCAACCCCTAAGAAAGGATTTTTGAAAATTCAACCCTTGAAAAAATTGGGGTAAAATTAGGGTTTAAAATTTGAATGAAAACCGAACGTGAGCGAAGCTGCTAGTTTCTTATAAACTCAAACCAACTCTCGATTGCATTACCTCCAATCAATGCACATTTGACGATATTAGTATGCTTGATGACGTGTGGAGACCACGATACCCCGTTTACATTATTCCGATCCAGTTAGTACAATCAAAGCGTTAGACTGGAATGAATAGAGTAATCTGCATTGTTGCAGAAATTAATACTCTGGATTGCTAACTGGATTCAGAAAATTAAAAGACTGTTTATATAAATTTTTTTTACAGAAAAATAGTCAATTTGTTCCAATAAAATAAAAACTTAATAAAATTAAAGAATAACTAGATGATGTCCTGATGATTCAGAATGAAATTTAGCCTGTCTGTTAATTTAGGGTATCTTTCATTTCTAATTTCAGCCAAATCTGTTTAGTGATTATGGCGTAAAGGAGTAACAAACTTCCAAACTTTCATATTTATCAAGGACTGAAACAGTAACCGAAATAAAGGGTTTAAACACTGTTTTTTGAAACTGTTTTAAAACAGAAACCCTTATAACGGAAACAGAAACGAAACTGTAACAGAATCAATCTGTAACCTTTTATTTCTGTTAATAAGTGTTTTAATCTGTAACCGATATAAAGTACATGCAATTACCTACTACCGCTTGAATATCGCGCGTGGCAACGCCGCATGCGCGGTCTCTCTCTTTGTGCAACTTCTTACTTCATTGGACTTTATACACACTGACACCACATCGGCCATGGTTTTCTTAAATCAATTGCAACCATAACTGCTTTCAATTAGGTTCAAATTTGAATACGCGTCAACAGTGTGATATTACGTATAGCAACGTACACGAGACTTTAGTGTTTTATTTATATTACCAATTTCGACCCTCGTTGCCTACAACTTAGGTCCAAATTAGAAATAACTAAGTTAAGATCTTTCCTATTTTTCAATATTAGATTTAGTTGCATATGAAACAAGGTTAAAAACATTGATTTAGAATTTTGTTATTATACCTACTTAGGTTTTTGTCAATTCTTTGAATTTTTCAGTTTGAATTTCTTTGAATTCTTTGATGGTGTCTGTACATCATACCTACAATAATAATATTATTATTATAAACTAGCGACTCGCCCCGGCTTCGCACGGGTGCAATGCTGATATTAAATAACCCCCGACCGCCGCCGCAACCGCTATGCATTTTAAATCTGTAATATCTTCGAAAATATTAATTTAAATTACATGCTGTAAAGGGCCATATGGATCTATACTAAATGCACAATGTATTTAATGTATTTAATTGGATAAGGATTAATGCTGTATTGCTTAAAATCGCTTCGTAAATAAGCCATTATTTCTAGTAAAAAGTAAAGAATAAAAAATGGTTATTGTGGGTTATCCCTAAGAGATAGACATATACTATCGCGGACTTTTTTGTAGATCTTTTTAATGTGTACAATACTGTAGTACATTATTTTGATCTATCTCATAGGGTTCAGCCAGCGTTTGCAATGTAACGCAAAAAATGTGTTTATTTACGACATCACATTAGAAACCTCTAAAATTATCAGTGTTTCTCTACTATATTATGCATGTATTATACACATAAAACTTCCTCTTCAATCACTCTATCTATTAAAAAAACCGCATGCAAATCCATTGCGTAGTTTTAAAGATCTAAGCATAGGTAGGTACATAGGGACAGACAGCGGGAAGCGACTTTGTTTTATACATAAAAAATATTTGGTAGGTATAAAATATGTTAGTGATACAAAAGTGTGTTTGTTTATTTGTAGGCTTGTCCTTCAATCACGATGCAATAGAGCAATGGATCGACGAAGCATGTTAAACCAAATTAAACCTTAACACTGAAGCATTAAAGTTTAATTTCGAATGTAGTATATTAAGATCTAATAATTATTGTCTTCGTAACAACGCGAGCATGTCGGCGATATGCATGTCGTTGACGCCTCGAATCCACATTTTACTCCCTACCAAAAAGTGCTCAAAGCGGCTAAAGGAGTTTGACTTCAAAAATCATAATAAAAAATGTATACCTGAATAATTATTTTCTTTTTACCTCGACTAGAACATGAAATTAATATTTATGTATTATGGAACTTTGCTCTTAGCTGGTGTTATAGTTATTAGGTGGTATTAGGTGGTAGGTTTTATAGTTCATTTCGATAAGACTAATAGTTTCGGAGATATATGTTATCTGTGTTGCATGAAAAGATTTCTTACGATTTCCATAATAACTGATAGAGCTACGAAAATGTTGACCGTAGCAAAATGAAAGGTTATAATCATGCTAATTACAATTCATTTGAATTCATTCAGTAGATAGCTTCGGCGTGTTGCGCGGCCAAAATACAGACAGACAAAAATTCAGAATATATTCAATATACCTACTTACTTACAGAATTTGACCTGATACAGTTGCATTATAAGTTAGTACCTACCTACTTAAAGATTTGTAATTTTAAAATAATGTAGTTTCAAGCGTTCTTGTTAAATTATGATGAACTTTTTACACTGGTTTTAAGTAATTAAATAACTACGAGTAATAAATTCATTCTTTTGACTCAAACTATCGATATAAAAATAATGTCGGCCACGACAGCCTATCTTCAGGGCATCTGCGCAGGATATATTATAGGTTAGTGCACAAAAGTGTGTGCGCATACACAGGTGCGCTCTCTGTTCCTTTACTCACATAGACGGAAAATCCGACACGAGCGGAGAGAGATCAGGCGCAGGACTGACGGCTTTACGTGATATCCGAGGCATGGGGGTGAAACACCGCCAACTTCCCTAAACTTCCTAACTCGAGCTACTAACTAGTACTAAGAATTTCTTGATAGAAAAATCCAATCTATACTATAATATTATACATGCGTAAGTTTGGATGGATGGATGGATGGACGAACGGATCTGGATGAAACTTGGCACAGAGATAGATTATAGTCTGGAATAACACATAGGCTAGGTACTTTTACTTCCAGAAAATTATACAGTTCCCGCGGGAACCAATAAACCTCAATCCACGCGGACGAAGTAGCTAGTATTTAATAATTATGGCCTAACCCGGAATTCGAACCCGGGATCTCGTCAGCCGCAGTCGAATATGCTAACCACTAGACCAACGAGGCAGTGTTACTATCTAATAGCCAATAATATTATGTACACAGTAAGTTTGGCAACGTCGCTATTTCGGTTACAGATTAAAACACTTTAAAACACTTTATTTCTGTTACAGATTCATTTCGGTTACAGAAATATAAGTGTTTCGGGTTAACCGAATTAAAAACACTTTCAAAAGGGTTACAGATTCGTTTCTGTTACACTTTCAATCTGTACCACTTATATTTCTGTAACCTTTATGAAACTGTTTTTCAGTCCCTGATATTTATTATACATAAGATAAGAATAGAATTAAGCCAACTTTCGGCACAACGTTTATATCAACGTGTCTGCAGCACCTGTGTCTTCGGTCGCCACGCGGCGCGACTCTTTTAATGTTGCGTAGCCCGAGACCTACGAGATTTATATGCCTACGGGAATTTGTAGACACGTGCTACGAAAAACGTAGAGGACACACAATTCTACAAGTTGAAAACTGGGTGACGGAAAATGCACACAAGAAGGCCGGGCGAAAGCTAGGCGACAATTGGATACTTTCGTATGAGCAATGGCTTTCAGCAGCATTATTAACTGATTAATTTATGTGCAGCTACAACTACCATCGAGGTCCTCTAGAGCGTCCTAATGGAAGCATTTTGACGTTTCGTTGGTACCGAAGTTAACCTTGAGCGTGTTAGTAACCTTGAGTGTGTTAAGTTAGTTTTTGTATTTTATATGAATTAAGCTTCTTTTTAAACGCTTGGCTAGAAGCTTAGACATTAGTCATTAGGCTTATTTCGAACTAGCTGATGCCCGCGACTTCGTCCGCGTGGATCGAGGTTTATTGGTTCCCGCAAGAATCCTTTGATTTTCCGGGATAAAAAGTAGCCTATGTTCCAGAATATTATTGCTCAGCCGTTCTTGCGTGATTGAGTAACAAACACCCATCCATCCATCCAAACTTTCGTATTTATAATATTAAGTATAGAAAATGGAATTGAGTTCTAGGGTAACCAGTGCTTTAATGCCCCTATGACCTGCAGGCTTCTTCTAAACCTGGCTAGAGCAAAGATTAATACGACTACCTATGTTTAAAATTATACAATGATTCAAACGCAAATAATTTGTGATACGTGGAGCATAAGTGCTTATTACATTTCTGTTTCACGAACTAACTAATGGTAAAATAATCGCTGAATATTTTCGTGTTTGTTTATTTATACGAGTAGGTACTCGTATTTCAGAAAAGCTTAAGATTTAATTTCAAGATATGAGCGAAAGTGTTTTAATGATGATAAACTTTGGTTGTGTTGTGGGGACGCGGTTGTAAATAATTATGTTTGTTTACTAAAATTGAGGCCAATTTTCTGAATTATTAAGTTTGTCGGACCTATGAGATTATTTGCCTAAGTTCACTATTTTCGATAAAACTTTTTAAATTGTGATCACAATTACTTGAAATGATTAATGAATTACAAAGGCTTATAAAGTATCATTGTCGATAAAATATGATAATAACTTATTTTGCCAACAGAATACAGAACTATTTGGAAACAAATATTTATCCAGAATGGACGATTTCGGGATTCAATTGTATCCCGAGTCTGAAACGGCTTTAATTTTCGAAAGCTGTTTTTACACTTTTGTGTATTATCATCATACAAACTACAGGCCTTTTCTATTATGCTATTTACGTTTAAAGTTCTCTATTTTGTCTTTTAGTTGCAAAACTAAATACACAGACATACATATTATTACCAACCCAGATTATTTTATACAATCTCAAGAAAATTGTAATTTCACTGCACTAGACAGTACATTGGCGGTAAAGAATACTTATTCCAGAAAAAGGAATCCTCAAGAATTCTTTATCGTTATCCAGCACTTAAAGCGACGTATATTTTATACCTGTCTAATACATAAGCTTACCTCGTAAAGCGCTTTATCGCTTTGATTATAAGGTTTCGTTCTCAGGTTCTAGTGATCCAGTTTTGAATCGTTTGCTCCCGTCAGTCTAGAGCTCTTCGGGGTTCGAGTTGGCACACAATTTTTGTTCTACGCTTCTCATTAGGCATTGCTCACAGAAAGGCGAGGTTCGAGAAAGAAATGGGGGGAATTGGAGGGGGACTGTGCGACCATTGTTCTGAGACGGGCGTTTTGTTTCATCTTTCTTTATATGCTGTTTGTCAGGTTTAATGCAGTGGATAGGAATATGGGTTTAATGGCTATAAAAATAATGTACTTTTACCTGAAATCATTCCTGAGTCAGTTGCGACCATGTCTGCGTTGTTGGCGCATGTTGTTACAATAATTTACTGTATTGTGGTGCTACCATGAATATCTTTGGGTGCTGCATATTTTATTTGTGATATTATGTACAGGTACCTTTGCGCAACTGGGCTAAGCAGAATAATAATAAGGCTCTTACTAGAATAATATTAAACATCTCTGATCCTATATCAAGAAGAAACTATTATAATATCAATCTATTATTTTTTAACTCATTAGTTGTGCTAATTTTTACGTGAATATCTTCATAGATTTAGCATTATGGTCTTTACGATACTAAATCTATGAATATTTTTAATTCCAGAATCAATTAACGTCAGATTACTACGTGTAATTGTAAAAGTGTGATTATAATAGTGTATTGTGCGCTTAGGGGTGAAACAAGACGATTTCAGACGAAGGTGAAGTTGCCCGAAATCTGAAATCGTGTTTCATCCCGTGGCGTACACACTATTTTTCATATAATCTGCATTAAAAGTGCGAGTTTTATTAAAATTGTTTTTCTTATTTATTTATTTTAATTGCTAGGTTGTTGTTTACAAATATCATATCTGTCAGTTTAGTAATTAGTGGATGCATTGACGTAGAATTTTAATTTACTCATTCTATTTCAATGAGTGGATGGGTAAAATGACAATTAAAAAGGTTGGAAATAAACAAAAGATACAGAAAAGATACTGACAGGATTGAAAGGAGGGCTGCTACGTCATTCATTAATTGGTTTTCTACCCGCTGCATGACGTATTCGTCTGAAATTGACTAGTTTCAGGTGGCTCAACAGGCATTGAAACTCGCATTTTCAATGCAGGTTATAAGAAAAAGCATTTTGCTCACCAATAAATATGATGTAGAGTGTATTTTTAAGATAATAATTACAAAATTATCAAACTCAAGACGTGTCAATTCAAAAAAAAATATTTCAAAATTCAAATGTTTTTTATTCAAAAAACTTTTACACGTACTTTTGAATCGTCAAATGAATCTACCACTCAGTACTTAAAACGTCAGTGCAAAGCCGAGGTTGGGTCAGGAATCATTAGAGAACTCCAAGAGATATTAAAATAAATATAACAGCAGAAAAATAAAATTCTGTATAAAGTATTGAATTCTAGAATATGCATATAGCAATAAGCGCTCGAATCAGAGAGGTTGTAAAATAAAAAACTATACAGCTTTCAAACTCTTAAGATAAAATATCAGATGAAACACAACTCATCAAGTCGATCTGAAATAGAAACGTAAAATATTCCGTTACAACTCTGAAGGCTTAGTGTGAGTTTGCTTACCTCGATGACTTTGAAAGTCTAGATAATTTTAAATTATCGAAACAATAATAACGTCAGAATAAAAGTAACGTGTGTATAATGAGTGTGCATAATGGGCTGGGTATTTTACTTTATGAGATCTATGCCCAGCAATGGACGTCTATCGGATGACGACGACGACTGAATAAACCACCCAAAAACAACGAACTTTAGGCCCAACTTACACTTTGCACACTTATACATCGAAATAATGTCCTAAATCTATCTAAGTTGTCGATATGTACGACCTCATACCACAGCTCATACTAAGCGTAGATACTGGACTATAATTTATGCATTTGCATTAAATCTGGTAATGGAAAATCTCGCCTAAAGAATATTTAAAATATCAAACGTTTTTCGTTTTACTTTTTACCTTCATAAATAACGGCGGATAAATACTTAAGTTGGAAATCTTTTCTAATTCACTTCCTCTGAGGGGCGGATGATTATTAGGACGGCAGAAGCTTGGCAATTTCAACGAAGATGATAAATTTTCTTTTTCACTACAAAGCTATATACAACAGGTTTCTTTCAAAACGTCTTCGTTGCAAAATGTTGTTATTGTTCCGTAACAATAACATAATTCGATCACAAATTAGCTACAGAGGGAAGCTTAGCAGGTTTTTTATAGATAGGTACAGGATTTGAGGACCTATGACGTACGAGTTTCTTGCTGGCTCTTCTTGGTAGGAATGACATTCCTAACCAGTAGTAGATTCACAATACGATTCAAAAGCACTTGTAAAAGTTTATTTGAATGAATAAGAATAACATTTCTATTGATTTTGAATTTAATATGAATGAGGGTTTGTTTAAAAGTGAAAAGTGGTGGTGGTATTGTTGTTTTTACCAGCAGGGGGCATTTGGGGAATTTGTAATTTGTAATAGTCTGTGCCTTAGCGTCACTGCATAGTATTGAAATGTGTGATTGGCTTTATAACTAGCCGCTGGGGATACGGCATCGCGACATATTTACGATCATCCTTGTGAAATTATACATAACTGATTATAGTTATTATACTTTATTTATATATTGATATAATGATGCCAAGCGATGTAGTGTTCCGGTACGATGCCGTATAGAAACCGATTAGGGGTATGGGTTTAATATAACTACCATGCCCCTAACAGGTTAGCCCGCTACCATCTTAGACTGCATCGTCACTTACCATCAGGTGAGATCGCAGTCAAGTGCTAACTTTTAGTGGATAAAATAAATATATTGATATAATAATATATTTAATTTGCACGAAATTTTTCAAACTTAACATTAATATAGAAATGGGGCAACAAACGCCGATGACGTAAAATGTAATGTATTTTAATAAACTGTGAGCTTACTCTAAGTTTTTGTCCGATTGATCGTATAAGAATTCGATGAAATTAGCGTCAAAGTAAAATGAACCTTAGAAGAATCGAGATAGAGCTCAATTTCGTTTATGCGTTCATATATATATACGATACGATTTCAAATTAAAATCAGTTGTACTGAATTTGTGACTTTAATTTGTGACTTTAATAATTGTTAAGGTTCATTTTACTTTGACGCCAATGTGATCGAACGTTCAATACGGTCGATCGAATTTGCAATGTAAAAACTCAGAGTAAGCACACTGCTATGAGTAAGATTTCATCAGCACACAAAGTACAAATCGAGCTGCGTATCTACTTGTTGCCCTTATGTAGCCCGAACCACAAAAGACGGCAAAAGATAATTATCGCTAAATTTGTCAGCATTCCGGAGCAATTATGAGAGGAAAACTGTTGGTTCAGCGGAATATAAGCCGCGCGCGCTTGATTTATTGTCGTAATTACGTCCATTACAGATATTTTCCTCGTATATAAATGTCGGATAGAAAATTTGGGCACCACTTAACTTGACAGCATTTTTTTTAATGATCGTTTTGTACTGAACCTGAGTGACTTAAGGTAGAACTAGGCTAAGATCAATAAATGGAT
Source organism: Erebia aethiops (assembly GCA_923060345.2). Classification (NCBI taxonomy): domain Eukaryota; kingdom Metazoa; phylum Arthropoda; class Insecta; order Lepidoptera; family Nymphalidae; genus Erebia; species Erebia aethiops. Next base: position 19,242,093 of record OV281081.1, on the reverse strand, counting down.
CGCAGTAGATGTAGTTTTCTTTAATTAACAGACTTGCGCTTCGCTGCAAACTTTTATGTCAGACATATTCTGGGAGTCCACTATAGCCGACCACTTAACCTTTCCCTAGGGGTTGAATAAAAAAAACCTTTTTTAGCGGATGCCTAAGTACTTTATATACTTATTTGTATGCCATCCCTCTAGTCGTTTAAGTTGTGCGTTAATAGAATCAGTCAGTCAGTCGGGCAGTCACCTTTTACTTTTACATATTATAAAATTTTAAAGGAAGAGACAGTTTTACGAAATCATATTCAGTCTATCTTTATTCTATATATCATATATATATAAAATAAAAATATGGTAGTTATTATGTTTGGTATTATACCCAATCATGGATTAAGGTCACTTTCATGCATCTACATTGTCGTATCTAGGTTACAACCCCATCAGTATTGTGATATGACCTGATAAAAAGCCATAAAAAGCCATTTCCATCGTTAACTGACAATTTTAAATCGATTAAAACCGTGTTGGATGGGCCCCAACGATTTTCATTAAGCCAAGAAACTTTAAGTGGGCGTGGTTGACGTCGCTGTAGGCAGCACTAATGATCTGAGAGCATCACAGCTCAAATGGGACCTTATTTACAAGGACATTGAGCCCACTTTGCTTCGCAAAATCTAACAAACATTTTCCGAGAAGATGTCAGGGATTGACAGGAAGTTATTAGGAGATGGGAACGTTAGAATATTTGCATTTTAGTCAGGAGCACTTTTTTATAATTCTTGACAGCAATACTCATAATATCAGTAGAAAATGGTGCTTCATATCGCCAGGTCATCTGGCCTTCTCGTTTTCTTGCTATTATTATATTATACTGCTTAAGTAATATTGCTTATTACCTTTTAATTTTGATTGAAAACCCAACAATAGCGCAAAAAATCCTATGGCCAGTTAAGTTGTTGGAAAAAGAGCTTTTTTTTATTCACTACAAGCTAGCCCTTGACTGCGATCTCACCTGATGGTAAGTGATGATGCAGTCTAAGACGGTAGCGGGCTAAGCTGTTAGGGGAATGGCAGTTATATTAAACCCATACCCCTTCGGTTTCTAGACGTCATTGTACCGGAACGCTAAATCGCTTGGCGGCACGTCTTTGCCGGTAGGGTGGTAACTAGCCACGACTGAAGCCTTCCACCAGGTCAGACCAGGGAAAATGCCGAAATTATAAATTCCCAAATTGACCCTGCCGGGGATCGAACCCGGGACCTCCGCACGTTAAGGCAACAGCGCTACACACTGCGCCACGGAGGTCGTCATCTCTCTGAGCTCTGCTTCCCTCCACTCAATTGTAATACACTGGAGCCTAAGACTAAGCCTTTCGCTTAGCTCCGGTATTTGATCTGTGCTCATATATTAATTTTGAGTTCTGGCTTGCAAAGGCCGGGGTCGTGATATGCGGTCGACCACCTCAAAGGCAACCCTTTCGTCTGGGCAAACCGCCTTGAGCCCGGGAGTGTATTGACTTTCAAGCAAGAGGTCTTGGATTGGTTTCATTGTTGGATTTATTACAATTATTATTACTACAGAACTTGTGAATATATAAGGGGAAGTTTGAAAGTAGCGAGAGTGATAGAAAAGATGAGGAGTAATAGGCTAGCATGGTATGCGCATGTAATACGGAGGGAAGAAAGGCATATTACGAGAAGAATGATAGATATACATGTGGAAGGAAAAAAGAGTAGAGGGAGACCAAAGAAAAGATGGATATATTGTGTGAATAAAGGATATGCGTATAAAAGGAGTGAATGATAGGTTGACGGATAACAGAAGTGAGTGGAAGAAGAAAACATGTTGTGCCGACCCCACGTAGCGTGGGACAAGGACAGTAAGAAGAAGAAGAAGAAGACAGAACTTGTCAGTTGTTCCATAGTTTTGTGGTAAAAGGAATGATGCCTATGTCAATAAAATTCACATCCTCGGTTAGTTTTAAGTCTGATAACCATTTAAAACTATATATTAAAGAAAAAGTGCATTCAAATTTGATTACGTCTCTCTTCATGCGTCGTTCCCTCAGCTTTGAGGATCGTGACACCCCTTCGATAGCACTCTATTCACGATGCTCTTCCACTTTCCTCTGTTTCCCGCCGCGTGGATGGCCTCGCACATCGGCGTGTCGACTGCTTCCTTGATTTGGTCTGACCAACGTCTCGGGCTACGTCCGCGGGGTCTCTTTCCTCCGATCTTACCAGTGACCATAAGTTTCTCAATTGTACTGGCATTCTTCGTATGAAATACAACTATGTATTTCATACGAACTTCCATACTAGAAGCGCGGTTTTTGTTTGATAATTAACAGTTGCTAATTTGATTGAGTTGGAAAGTGTTCGAAATATCAGCTGTTGAAAAATCAAAACATCCCGCGGGCTTTTTTCAATGGCGGATGGTCAATCAAGCGACCATCGGCGAGTCTGATGAAATGAAACTGACTAACTGACATATTATTATGAATGAAAAAGCTCATACCGATTACCGTTGGGTCTGGCAGCCTACTATTTTGCGTAGGTTCCCTCTGTAACGTACCTACTCGTAGTGGGCGCTAGACACCCACTAATAAAGGGGTTATTGGAAAGGAAATTATACAAGACGATACCCACGACTTCGTGCGGGTGTATTTCTTTTTATGAAAAATCCCGTAGGAACTTTTCAATTGTTTTTAAAAGTAGCCTTTCTGGGAATGTAAAATAATCTATGTACCTTTCGTCAAAATCGGCTGATCAAGTTGGCTTGGAAAACGTAGCATACGGACAGACTTTCGCTTTTATAATATAATAAGTATGGATTTTAAAGGTTCCTGAAAAGTTAGTTGTAAAAAACTGGTCGATTATTCCGCAAACAAACCTTTCGTTGAGGCAGTCTCCATAAATTCCATCGGAAACGACTTAAGTACCCGCATTATTAATGTATGAACTTTATAGGCGGTCACGTAGCGAGTTCCAAAAATGTCTTCCGGCCACGAGTGGGGGATTACTTTATAAGTTCAAAACATAGGTTATCTTATCTAAGTTTCTTTGTGGAACAATTTCGGAAGTAAAACTTCATTAGACAGTTTCGGTGAAATTTTAGAGGCTTAGCAAAGTACCTATCGGCGGTAGCGGCACAGGAACGATGTCAGTCCTCTCTACATATGCATGCATTTAGGATCAATAAATTCAGAATGGAACTTGTAGTCCGAAGTTCTTAAACTAATAATCCATACTATCCATACTAATATTATAAATGCGAAAGTGTGTCTGTCTGTCTGTCTGTCTGTCTGTCTGCTACGCTTTCACGGCCCACCTGTTGAACCGATTTTGATGAAATTTGGTACAGGGGTAGATGGTATCCCGGGGAAGGACATAGGCTACTTTTTATCCCGGAAAAATAAAGAGTTCCCGCGGGAATAAAAAAAAACTGTCTCTTCACCCGATTTTGATAAAATTTGGTACAGGGGTAGATGGTTTCCCGGGAAAGGACATAGGCTACTTTTTATCCCGGAAAATTAAAGAGTTCCCGCGGGAATCAAAAATCTTAATCCACGCGGACGAAGTCGCGGGAATCATCTAGTTGTTAATAAATATTTTGAGTTTATATTATGTTACCCAGTACAATTACAGTATAATTACCCTAATTAGTAGATGTATTATTTCCAAATAATAAAACGACCATAAAACTGCCGAATAAAATTTTAAAGTAATATTTGATCGTAAATGCATTCAGAGTTCAGACATTTATATTATGCCATCAATCCTCATAAAATATAATTACTTACTTGACCTTTTACTGGAACTAGCGAACTGGTACCTACTACCTACTAGTTCAATACGTGGAAATGATATGACCAGTAACTGCCCTCCGATTCGGGATAATGTGCAGGATTTCCGTTTTTACAGTAAGGTTGAAAATTAATGTTAGTGACAAATTAAAAAAAAATGTTAAAGTATATCCCATTTTATGCGAGGAATCCATCTAAACTTTCCCTTTACTGTGTGGTAGGTGTCAGCAATGTGAATTTATTCAGGAAATACCGCACTACTTGCATTGAGGCTTTGTGACTCACTGAGGCGATTAACTACTCTGTTTCTGGTTAACATGTGAGTCAACCCCTTTACGAGTTACAAGTAAGGAACTATATACTGATGGCGGAAATTCTTTAAAGGGCCTTTTCACTTTGGCCAACGTGCTCGCGTGGCCTGCACGACAAAGAGTCGTATAAAAGGATTTCCTACCCTATAGTAAAAAAACCTCAATGCTTTTTTTGAACATGCCCTGCCTGGAAATAGGTATCTACTTAATCAATACCTACCCTGGATCCGAATACTGTGCATACTGTGCCTACTCAGCCAATGTATGCTCATTGAACGTATAAGTACATGGACAGTGGACACTCTAAAGTGTTAGTGTTGAGCGGCAGGGTCAACTTGGGAATTTATAATTTCTGAATTTTCTCTGGTCTGGTCTGGTGGGAGGCTTCGGCCATGGCTAGTTACCACACTAACGGCAAAGACGTACCGCCTAGCGATTTAGCATTCCGGTTCGATGCCGTGCAGAAACAGACTAGGGGTATGGGTTTAATATAACTGCCATACCCCTAACAGTTTAGAAAACTACCATCTTAGAATGGATCGTCATCTGATGGTAAATCAGATGAGATCGCAGTCAAGGGCTAACTTGTAGTGGAATAAAAAAATCACTTGATATACAATTATACATATTCGTGACGAAAGTTTTAGACAATTTAGATTTAGATTTTGCTCTTTATTTTCATGTGAATTTGTTTAAAATCTGATGAAAAGTTAGGAGACGACGGGCGGAACTCCTCTAGGGCTAACAGCAAAACTATTGCAATATACCAATATTATAAATGCGATACTGTGTTTGTTTGTTGGTTTGTCCTACTATTACGCCGCAACAAAGCAGCGGATTGACGTCATTTTTTGCATGGCTACAGTTGAAGACCTAGAGAGTGACTTAGGCAACTTTTTATTTCGGAAAATTAAGGAATATAAATGCGAAAGTGTTTCGGTCTGTCTATCTGTCTGCTACGCCTTAATGGCCCATCTTTTCAATCGATTTAGATGAAATTTACTGAAATAGTTTACATACCGGGGAATGATATACGCTAGTTATTTATCCCGTAAAATTACAAGAGTTCTGCCCTATATGCCGTTAATATAGGGCAAGTGTAGAGTCGGGGATAAAAGAGAAGGGTCATTTTTTGTGGACTCTTTGTACCCTCTACCTTGAATAGAGGAAAATACATAGATTGTATTAATAATATAATAATTTAGAATAGTAAAGTAAATAACGTGAAAAAAAAAATGTATTTCCAGTTTTTGGTACGTTTCCAAGAAGGCAACCTTCAGCCATAGAGAAGACAGTAGGCGCGAAATGTATCAAATGTCATTTCTGACAGGCACTGTCAAAATACCTTTTTTTTTGAAAACGTAAAAAATATGAATCCGCCATTGTTACCCACTCATGTTTAGTGTTGCTTATCGTGGAAAGATTAAATAATTTCACCACTGAAAATAAGAAGAATTCGTAGATTTGAACGCTCAAAACTGGATTATAGTATTTTTTTCATTTCTCTACTTGTAAAAGGACCGGACCCACGCCCCATACAAATCTGAATCCATTTCGCGTGCATAATATGCAGTCATAGTGTTTAACTGAAGTACCCTATAAATCAAGTCATTAGAGGCTGCAGGTTAAGCGCTCGGCAGAATATTAATAAGCTTTCATATCAGCTTCAAAGTATAACTTGATGATGCTTGATATAGCTGGCGTGGAGTTATTCACATGAATATCTAATACGGTACGAGGTATCCATCTAACCTACCTTTTGTGTTCTATAATTTTTACATGACTGTCCAAAAAAGAGTAATCTTTTCAGGGTTTATGTATTGTACGTGAGTTTCTTTCTTCTACTTCTAAATGCCTGAACAGATTTATTCCTTAAATCATCCCGAGTGACACTGGTTATACATTTTTTTTTAAACAAATTGTATATGGCAAGGCTGTCTATGTATGTTCACTTGTTTACTGTGTTCTGCTTCACCTAACAAAATATATCAATTTGGTTTACTATACTACGTAGCGGCATAGGTACTGGGGTGACATGGCTATTTGATTTCGATATAGGAAATCTGCTAAAAATAGATTGAATATATTCCACAACAAAATAGTATAAATTCTCACAGATCATTGATTTCATCTAACTAACGCCATAGATAAAAGTTCATATTTTCAATGAGCAATTTGAAGGTAACTCTTACTTCTCAGCTTATATACTATCTACTAACAACAAAGTTAAAACCAACAACAAAGCTTTGGAAAAATGATCTTTTCAATTATAGAGGACTAAAAAGAGATGATAGAAGGACAAGATAATAAGCGTAATTCCACACTCCTTGACACAATGTTCTAGGTCCCAGTCGTCTAGACTGGCGCCGGCATCGCTATTAGACTACATCAGAGGTCACCCGACACGGTGACGTAACGCTGAATTGTCCTCCAGGCTTCAATAAAGAACCTTCAAGTGCCTCTGTGATGAGTTTTTTCTTGAACGACATTTTTAACCTAGATAGATTCTTAGTTAAATTCTTTATTGCCACACGAAACAAAAAATACAACAAAAAAAAACAAAACGCGCAAGGACAGTCAACAACAACAATATCAGTCACAACACTATCGGTTGTATGGATGAGGTCACACTAAAAGTGATCTCATCCATCCAACCCATTAAATAAGAACCTTTATGATGAGCATACTTTAAATATTATTATTATTTATCAGACGCCTTTTCTGCCTTATTGGAATTGCTCGCCATTTATTTTCTTGTACGCACGTAAATAGATGAAATCGTGGAGGTGGGTCAAGCAACCATTACTAGTTAGGTACTTAAAGCCTACGCATAGTATCTACTTCAATTTCGGTCTCCTACGCAATTTATAAAATGGTAAATCGATTCAGTTTAATAATAATTATAACATCTTTTTTTTCTTTTATCATTATATCAAGCAAAGAGATATTAAATCAGAGTATCCTATTATATTCTTATTGAGGAAAACACACTGGGACTTAGAAACAGTGATGAAAAACGTTATTAATAAATAACTTTAGCATATAGACAGGGTGAGTCCATACAAATATTTAGGTACAATGGAAACACCATTGTATTACAACGGCTGAGCAAAGATCTGGAAACCCTGAAAACTATAAAAGTACGGAAGTTGGAGTACTTTGACCACATTATGAGAAATAACAAATACGACCTCCTCCAGCTCATAATTCAGGGGAAAATAGCCGGCAAAAGACCACCTGGCCGTAGAAGAACATCTTGGCTTAAGAATTTACGCCAATGGTACGGGAAGATCGCTACTCCAGGCAGCAGCGTCCAAGGTGCAGATAGCTCTAAAATACTCTAATGGTTGCCGACCTCCGATAGGAGATGGCATTAAAAGAAGAAGATGAAAAATCTCCCCGAGCAGATGACAAAAAAAACTAGCCAAGTGCGAGTCGGACTCGCGCACCGAGGGTTCCGTACAAACCTGTAGGTATATAAGTAAAAGATATGGTATTTCTATTGCTAAATGAAATCCATAACATTAGCTAGTAAGTTTAAAATTATTAAAAATATTTTTATTATAATATGATGTAACTAAAAATTTATGCTTTTCGCAATTTTTCCTTTATATGTGCTATAAGATGTTGCTTCGTACCAAATTGCAAGATTCTGAGTTCACGGGAAGTACCCTGTAGGTTTAGATTCCCTTGCGAGTGTCGAAAATTTGCAGCATAAACGGCTTTATCTTTTGATTGCGTTGGCTTAGAAGTTTGATTTTTTCACAGCCCCAAGGGACAGTAGACCTGAGTATTTGATATGAATTTCAGCTTGACATCCATGCGTTCCTGAGAAGAAGGGTTTTGACAGATAGACGGACGGACAACAAAGTGATCCTTTAAGGGTTCCGTTTTTTCCTTTTGACGTACGAAACCCTAAAAATGGTGCGCTTCAATCGGTGACTGAATTCGTTATGCGTCGCCGTACTCAGTTTTCGGCCAACAGCAAGTTTACATTAGTCGGTAGGTATAATGACCGAATACAGCCAAGCGTAACAACTTTTACACTAGGTCGGTTACCACAAGCGGGCTGCGATCGAGTGCGGCCAACCGAATTACAGTTTACATTAGCCGGTGACCGGAAGCGGCTGCAATCGAATACAGCCAAATCGACCAAATGTAGCATTTATGTTAGGGACAGCCTTTTTCCTTAATAAACACATTTTCCTAACCTAAACCTAATGTCGGCAGCTTTGGTGTACGGTAAAACTCAATGGAGTTTATGTTTACACCAAACGGAGAGACTCGTCTGTAAATATGTAAAATTAAAAATATATATATAAATATAGGTATACAATTCACAATCTTTATACTAAATTGACAGGTCTCAATAATTTATTGCCATCCTATTCATAAAACTCTCTGCGGAAAAGGATTACTCTAAATTCAGACATGTGTAGACCAAGTTATGTTTAGAGATTAAGTATTATATGTAGGTACCTACTTTAGAATTGGGTAAAGAATACAAAATCCCATACTTAGCGCGCGTTTCTAAAAGATTGCTGATTTGAGTAATTGTTAAATACTCAATTACAGTCCGTCAAACTTATCTGACCCGTTGGCCAAAATTGAAAACAATTTTTATGCCTGTTATAAGTTTTTGTTTGTGCCCGCGACTTCGTCCGCGCGTCGTAACTAACAAATTTTTCCATATTTTCTCACCGGTTAAACCTTCCCTGGACTATGACAAACATTTCAAAACCAAAATCAGCTAAATCGGCCGAGCCGTTCTCGAGTTTTAGCGAGACAAACGAACAGCAATTGATTTATATATATAGACTAGTTGATGTCCGCGACTTCGCGTGGATTAACTTTTCTTTGGTTCCCGCAGGAACTCTTTAATTTTCCGGAATAAAAAGCCTATGTGCTATTCCAGACTATAATCTATCTATGTGCCAAATTTCATTAACATCCGTTCAACCGTTGGGGCGTGATTGAGTAACAAATATCCATTCATCCATCAATACATACATACATACATCCATCCATCCAAACTTTCGCAACCTAAACGGAACATAAACAGTCCATCTACATAAGAAAGGATTAAGCAACAGCTTACTTAATTTAGTTAGTAACACGAACTCCTACATAAAGATACACGTCTAGACGTAGACAGTAGACAGTGTAGCCTTGACGAGGCTTCATTCCCCTTCGTATAATTTCATACTACACTGTACATTAGTAGGTATATAGACGTAGGCTTGCAATTTATTCAAGAAAAAGTCTCGAGACGTATTCAAAAGACATAGTCGCATGACGCGCTTTAAGAAAACCCGCAGACGTCTGGTTTTGATGAAAGAAAGTCAGCTTCAATTAAATCTATATACTAATATTATAAATGCGAAAGTTTGGATGGATGTATGGATTGATGGATGTTTTTTTATACTCAATCACGCCAGAACAGCTGAACGGATCTAGATGAAATTTAGCACAGATATCGATCTGTCTGGAATAACACTTAGGCCGAACATTACCGACATTTATTCCGGAAAATTAAATTCAGCCGTTGGGGCGTGATTGAGTAACAAACATCCATCCATACATCCATACATCCAACCTTTCGCATTTATAATATTAGTATAGATTATGAGTGTTGTAAAAATTAGTGCTCACTCATAATAATTGCTTTTGTATTGGCAGGGACTAGAACCAGGACTTCATCTAGAAGAAATGGGTTCAAAAATAAAGCAACCCTTATTGATGGGTATCACATATTATTATATTTCAAACTATTTATCCTAGCAGTAGCAAATACCTTATCTTGTAAACGCTACTTGAATCAAATTTTTCTTCATAGATCTCCATAAAATGTGATAACCCAGTTTTAAGGTTTAATTACTTCAAAAATGTAGAAGCAGATGTAGATATGCATAATCCACGGTAATGTAATAAATGCGAAAATGTGTCTGTTTGTCTCTAACGGGTACAGGGGTTTATTGCATCCCGGGGAAGGACATAAACTATTTTGTGTCCCGGAAAATGAAGACTTCCCACGGAGTTTTTCCCAAACTTAATCCATGCGAAGTTTGCATTTTACTTTGAGATTTAAAATACCTATATAAACGTCCGATAAGCCGCCTATGCACCTAATCCGTCAGCGTGCTTAAACAATGTAGAAGATAAAAAATAAGACATTATTAAACTATAAGCGGAGACAATAAAAGCCTCATTATAGACTTCCAATAAGTAACGAAGATCATTATCATACCACTAGCCACTACTACCCTTGAGTGCAGCGAAGGTTGCAGCGGTGCATTGACATCGGTTACCCGCCTAAATTCGGAGCGGGTGTTAAATAAACGGAGTCATAGTGGACGGGCGGGGCTTTTTAGTGTAGCTGGGTTATAACTGGGTGGTAGTAAAGCAACAGGTGTTGATATGCGCGTTACGTAAGTAAAGCGGCGCGCGCATCCCATTCAGGCTAGTAGTACGGTATATCGATTAGGCGTACGACCGTCGCGCGTCGTCCGCCGCCCATCGATTCCCCGCCCGAGCGTCTTTTTAACTGCCCCGTCTTGCTTTTCTCTTGTATTTTTAATCTGGACGCCTTGTAAGACCGTCCACGGATTTTATGTACGATTGGCTGTTAAACGGTTTTATTCGCTGGGCGACTTTTGTTTTGCTAGTTGTTTATGGGTAGTAAATGTCCGATAGTTTTAAGGAGGTAAACGCTTTTATTGCTCTACTATCTAAACTATCTACTAATGTCTTAACTTTAAGTATCTAGACTGTAATTAAATTAAAAAAAAAATACGTTTTTAAAAAGTAGTCTACATTTATTAGATATGGCTATATTATGCGTTGCTAGCTCTTGTCACCCTTTTCACTAACCCCTAACCATTGTGTTATGTCCTACGTGGATCACATCTAGATATTATTTGCAGCCAATCAATGCAAAACGAGACCTAGCCATTGGGAATAGAAAAGATTTTCGAATAACATGCCGTCCGTTTAGAAATGCACTAGGCGTCACAGGAACGCGGCTAGAGAGAGCTCGTGTATGTAATTGCTTCGCGTACGGAAATAGGTGAAAAGTCACGTTTGATGGCTCCGACGCATAATCGTATTTTTTCAGTTATACTGGTTTGGTTCGACGCGACAATAGAGGCTTGGGGACAAATTAAATTGACGTTTCCTGCCTCCACTGGGTTACTGTTTTTCAGTTACACCGTTTTCACTTAGTACTTATAGTTTAGGCAATAAACCTGGTGGACCGTACATACCGTACGTACCGTGCATTAAAATAAAATAAAACGGTTTAAATATCGATGTTCTGCATGATTATTTCGCTTGAAATTTCGGTTTTGAGAGTATATACTACCTACTATTATTTTAAAAAATACGGAACTTCCACGTGGAATTTTTTTATGGTATTTTTGTATAAGTTTTGGTTCATACCATACTACAACCCTGCCAAGTTTCAACGTCTGAGGATTTAATGCGGGGGTCTCCATACAACGAACCGCCCCGTTGCCTAGACTACTACGCGCAGAATACGTTCCATGTATTTTCGGGCCGAAGAAATCATAAATCCGCATTGCTTTGTTTGTGGAATCCTTTATTGTACAACTTTTGATTTCTTAAAGATTGTTTAAGATTTATTTGCATTATTGTTCTTGTTTATGCTGTTTATGGATGGGTTTTTTAAAATCCCCTTCTGATGTTAACAAAGATAATCATAGAAGGGGTTAATTAATTCAGGAATTAAATAAAACATCACGTCTTTGCTCACAAGCTCTCTAATGGAGACTGTCCTCTTAACTTAGAGGCACATTATATATTTTGGTCGACCAAAAGGACTTTATAAGTCTAGCTAACATATTTACGTAGCTTAATTACGTCCTCATTACTATGATTTTATGGTTAACTATGTCTAATCAAGCGTTGGGGGTACGCAGTGGCTGTCACGGCCATAACTAGCTGAATTTCCAGAACCTATATGCTCGTAATTAGGTTACAGGGTTGCAGACAGACTAACATATAGTGTGGATAATAAGAACACGATGTCATTGTAACTCTGAGTAAGAAAGGTTCTAAGACATTTTCTGCTTTTTTACATCTTACTTCTTACTAATATTATAAATGCGAAAGTTTGGATGGATGTTTGTTACTCAATCACGCCCTGCTCAATCACGGCTGAACGGATCTAGCTGAAATTTGGCACAGAGATAGATTATAGTCTGGAATAGCACATAGGCTACTTTTTATTTCGGAAAATTAAAGAGTTCCCGCGGGAACCAAAAACTCAAACCACGCAGACGAAGTCGCGGGAATCTGCTAGTATTTAATACTTTTGAGATATTATGTGTATTGGAGGCAAGCGTGCAACCTTCCTCATTAATATCCTCTGTTACAGGATTGAGGCTATATGAATAGTCCGGGATACAAACTATCTCTGTACTTTATGCGCAAATCGATGGAACAGATGCGACTTCGTCCGCGTGGATGATTATGTTTTTTTTAATTCCCCGGTATGTAGCCTATTTTATAAAATTTCATCAAAATCGGTTGAAAAAATGGATCGTTAAAGCAGACCGACAGACAGACATACAGACACACATTCGCATTTTATAATATTAGTATGACTATTTGATCAGTAAAATATGATGCTAAAGCATTTAGTAATGGTCTTCCATTTTAATCAGATACACCGTTTTCCTTCGATGCACAAATAGAGAAGGCTGGGGAAAACTGAATCAACAATACGATATGAATCATGAGTCTGCATTTATACTTTGTTTCGCATTGTTCAAAACTGTGGCATCGTAATTGTTGTGAACTCTTTTGTCCTACATTGTTTTGCGCAATTTATTCGTATATTTATTACTAGCTGATGCCCGCGACTTCGTCCGCGTGGAATAAGTTTTTTTTGATTCCCTCGGGAACTCCTCAATTTTCCGGGATAAAAAGTAGCCTATGTCACTCTCCAGGTCCTCAACTATACCCATGCCAAAAATCACGTCGATCCGTTGCTCCGTTGCAGCGTGATTGAAGGACAAACCAACAAACCAACAAACCAACAAACCAACAAACCAACAAACCAACAAACAAACTGACTTTCGCATTTATAATATTAGTATGAAGTATGATTCTTAGGTAAGTAGAATGATGATGGTGTTCTTTCACAATTTTTTTTCTTGTTATATGATGACTGAACAGATTCAGATGAGATTAAGATTTCACTTTATACCTTTAGTTTTGTGTAGTTATAAAAACAGTAAAGGTTATTAATTCACGTTTGATCTTAATCATGGAGGCATGAATTCACTTCATTACTTTCGGCTTAATCGATTCAGTTGGTGAGGCATGACAAAAACGAAATCAATTATGATTACAAACATTGAAACCGCGAAACATACAAACTTAGAAGCACAAACATTTATAGTAATAAACTGCATGAAACGAACTGAATTATTCATGCCTTATATTTAAACTCTCAGTATTATGCTTTTGGTCAAATCCATCAATTAGAGCTTTCGCTCAGATTTGCTAAGCTTTTTCAGCTTGAACCGTTTTTGTCTATCCAACTATAGAATAGATTTATAGGTCAACTATATTCAGATTATCTACGTCTAGTCTATTTTCTGAGTTGAATTTGTAGATTTGAAATAGAGTTTAAAATTTACTCTTTCATCATCAATAGCCATTTATTGAAGTGAAACTTCTTTATAATTGTTGTGATTTGAAAATTCCATAAAACGAAAAAGCAATACTAAAAAGAGACAAACATATTCATAATAGGGAAGTGTGAATTGTACACACACACTTCTTTTTCAGTGCATTGATGAAGCCGAGTCTGATATGCTAATATTCGATATATTGGTGCTATCAAGGGAACTCTGAAGTGTCTCATATCATCATCATCATCATATGAGGCATTTATCATATTATCGTTAAATGAGACTATAAATCATCAAGAAAAAGCATTCTCATCTCTAGCTTAGCAAAATAAATATTTTTAAAAGTATGCATGCCGACATTTACTGCAAAACCTAAAAATGTCTCGAAATCCTGAAGATCAAAGTGTTTAAAACTTTAAAACGTAGTCCAGAGGTTAGCTAAAGTATGTAGATCATCGTGGATGATAGATAAAAGCACTCGTTGGCTCGAGACCGTCCAGTCACCTTTGCGGCATTCGGGATCTTGCAGCTGCAGTACAGTGACCTCGTGCGTACGGGAGGAAAGTAGGTCAGGGACCCCCGCCCCGCTGGCCCGTCCCGCCTCAGTCTCCCCCCGCAATCGACCGCCGAAATCTATGCGTTCCCACAGATATACGATCAGACTTAACTTTATATATTTGTTTGTTATAATCCGTATTAATATTATAAATGCAAAAGTGTGTCTGTCTGCTACGCTTTCACGGCCCATCTGTTCAACCGATTTTAATGAAATTTGGTATGGCGATAGTATACATCCGGGGGAGGATATAGGCTAAAAATTAAAGAGTTCCCGCGGGAATCAAAAAATCTTAATCCACGCGGAGGAAATCGCGGGCATCATCTAGTTCGTACTAATTATTAATTTAATGAAAAAAGAAAGAAAACTGTTTTATTGTATTTTAGAGAATGCGAATGGTTTGCCCAAAATATTAAAATTGAATCGTTCATTTATACCTTTACTTTATCGTTTACCTTGCTTAATGAATTGCCTACCTAGAGAAACAAGTGCGCCAATGCTTGGATCGCTGAGCTCAGAGAGCAATAAGGTACATAGAAGATCTTCAAGAAAAAGGATATGGATGATTATGTGAGGGAGCTGTAGATCCTTCATATGAAAATCCATAAATCAGTATTGAAAATTAATGTAAGCGTCTTGTTTTAAGCAATTATGTATTTTTATTCTAAAAAATTCTTTTCAAAAAACCGACTTCCAAAGCCACTGTAAAGTAAAAAAATATTTTGATTTCTACACTCAAAATTATTTTTTACTTTATTGTGGCTTTGGAAGTCGGTTTTTTGGAAAGAATTTTTATTTTTAACTTTTTAGTGTAGGTACTCTTAATCCCCACGGCTTAGAAGTGCAGGTTAAAGCATCAGAGTTGAGGAGTTGGGACTCAGAGTTGAATCGTATACACGTGACTTGATACCTCCTATATAAATTCACCATCAAAATTGCCTAACTCCCTAGTTTTGAGCATTTCATGACCTACCGCATCAGGATTGAGGATTTGGAATCAGATTTTTTATGGGACCACCTCGGGAGCTTCCTCTTACCACTGAAAAAAAAACTGGTTTAGAAACCACGGAGATAATATGCGGTAACATACATTAAAAAAAAATTAAAAAAAATACGCGCCGAATTGAGAACCTCCTCCTTTTTTGGAAGTCGATTAAAAGGACGGTAGGTACGGGTATGTTTAAAAGCATGCGATCCCGTCAACAAACTGAACATTGTACCAAATGATTATGGTCTGTGGTTGTACCATTGGATTAATCCTCGGTGTGTGCAACTAACCTGCAGAGCTAGGTTAGCTAAGAAAGATTAGATTTTACTACGGTCAAATATAGATATTTTGTCGATTGTTATAGAGCAATTTTATGTGGATGTGTTAAATTCTATATGTATACAGAACAACATTGTATACCACGGAATTACTAGGTATATTATTAACAAACTTTGTAATTGTGTAATTTTGGTTAAGGTGACTTAAGTTACACCAAATTACACTTTGTGAACTTTCCCGCGTGTCTAGACAGCTTAATAATTCAATATTGTTCTAATGATTGGAACAAGGTCTTGTAATGGGTGAAGTGATACTAATTTTTTAATATCTTTTTTTTTTTGGGAGTTTTTATTATATATAACATGTCAACCCCATCGCAACATTATTTAAATACATTTAGTAAAAAAATCCTTAACATAACTAAAACAAAAATAAAACTATCACTTAACTATTTCACAATTAACCCTGTATATAACATGTCAACCCCATCGCAACATTATTTAAATACATTTAGTAAAAAATCCATAACATAGCTAAAACAAAAATAAAACTATCACTTAACATAAGTCAACGTCCGGAACGAAGGAGGTCACCGATGGCAAGCAGTGACCAAATTAATCAAACTTTTCGCCGATTCTGATGTGGGACTTGCCAGAACTCTCTGGAAGAGTAACATAGTAGTAGTGATCACGTATCTCAGTACCGAAATCAGCTAAAATGGCTATCAGTTAGCCAGCGGAGAAACTTACACCTTCTATCGCTTCTCTACGGTATATTGTATCATGCACAAACTCCAGTCTATTTAAAAGAACGTTTTCACTTTCTTGGAGCGAATAGTGCGTTCTCACTGCGCTCCAGTGTGGATAATAAGCTTGAAATACCCCTCAGTCGAACAGAATTTTATAGCAATTCGTTCACAGTAAGTTGCGCCAAGCTCTGGAACTCTCTTCCGGCAGAAATCCGACATTCCAAATCACTCAAAATTTTTAAAAGTCGTTTGAAGAATTTTTATCTGTCTCAGTAGTTCTTATTATAGTCAGTCATTCTATGTTATTTTATTTATTTATTTTTATTTATATATATATTTATATATAGATATATATATATTTATACATATATATACATATATATATATATATATTTACATTATATTTTTAGTATAACTGTTATTTATGAACGTATATATGTAGGTAGTATTGTTTGTAGTTAATATATTGTGTATTTTATTATACTTGTAGTTTGCGCACCAACCCGTTTTATTCTCTTTTCCTGTCTCCAAAGGTTGTCTGGAAGAGATCGCCTTAGGCGATAAGACCGCCTTTGCATACTGTTTAGTCCTAGTTCGTAGTTTTAATGTCTTTTTTATTTTTTCGTAATTTTGTGTGCAATAAAGATTTAATAATAATAATAATAGTAATAGTCTATCCCTGATACTTTTATTGTGATTAGAAGAACAACATATTATTATGACGAAGCGAGATAAAATGAATCTAAAAATGAAGGTAGTGAAAATTTTCATAACATTTTCGTACCTACGCCGCAATTAAAAAATTAATGAACTAGGTATGCTACAATTGTTGAAAACCTTCTACCTGTGGTGTTTTTAATTTTGCATTCAGACCATCAAACCTGAAATAAAATCCGCAAGCGTTTTCCATATGCCGTGTGGAGAGTCAGTTTTTGTTTGCGCTGCTGTTTTTAATGGCACGCTTTGTTTTCTAGTATGTCCTGTTTTAATTTTTTTCTGGTTTGAAAAATTGCCTCTCTGCTCGTCCTCTAAAACATTCTGCCCCAAACCTGATTTATATTAACAAATGCAGCAGGATTGGTAGCTATAGGTAAAATCTATTTACATTTTATACCTAAGTTGTTTCTCAATGCTCCCTTACAAAAAGAAAGAATGCGAGAATGTATCGATATATCGAATGTATATTCGACGACCTCCGTGGCGCAGTGTGTAGCGCTGTTGCCTTAACGTGCGGAGGTCCTGGGTTCGATCCCCGGCAGGGTCAATTTGGGAATTTATAATTTCTGAATTTTCCCTGGTCTGGCCTGGTGGGAGGCTTCGGCCGTGGCTAGTTACCACCCTACCGGCAAAGACGTGCCGCCAAGCGATTTAGCGTTCCGGTACGATGTCGTGTAGAAACCTAAGGGGTATGGGTTTAATATAACTGCCATGCCCCTAACAGGTTAGCCCGCTACCATCTTAGACTGCATCATCACTTACCATCAGGTGAGATCGTAGTCAAGGGCTAGCTTGTAGTGGATAAAAAAAAAAAAAAAAAAAAAATATCTTTCAGACTACTGGCACAGAATAGGTAATAGTATGTTAACTACTGGTAAATATTCTGTGCCAGTAATAAGCATCTGGGGGTCATCACTATTGTTTAAAGCAGTATTATTTCTAACTGACAGTTTTATGTCACGAACCTTGACGTTCCTAAAATAAGGATTACAATTCTAAAGCACGAACGTCAACAATATTACAAGAATACGGATTCAAGCGATGCAATGGTAGTAGGTATGCCCCCTGACAAGCGAGATATAATTTTTTATCTCGAAATTTTCAATGAATGATATTTCCTAAAATTGTGTGAAGACTGAAAATCTGTCCAAAACAAACCCTTCTCATTCTGAGAAGAAAATATAGAACCGTGTTCAGTACAGTGCCAGAGATGGGTTGAGATGATGATGATATCAGTGGCATTTATTAGTGCAGATGGTTCTCTTACGAATCTTAGCATTTCAGTAGGTTTAATGCTTAATTTTCTCTTTTTTGTGTAGGAAAATGGCCGCGCGGCGCCGGACTTGACGGCGTCGCCGGGCCGCGCACCGCCCGGCCCGCCGCAGCCGGCGCGCGCCAACCATGCGCCGCCCTGCGTGCTGCAGCCAGACTTCCGGAAGGTACTACCTCTCACAAAAAACATATCTAAGGAGAAGAGAAAGCAGTAGAGAGGGGAATGGTGGCGAGTAGATTACACACGACTGTTTATTTGTTACGTGTTTATTGGATTTTTGTGTCACAATCGTGCATTGTCGAGTCAACATCTTCTAAAAATGCTCCGGTGTCGGAGTGAAATGTACGTTGAGAATAGTTTGGAAGATTTGTGTGGTGTGGTGAATATCGCGGGCTATAAGTGCGGGATACACATTGTACCACATAGATTTACCTATTGTCGCGGATTATAGCGAATTAAACTTCTAGTTCCTTCATGTTATCGTGTTTTTTTTAATCTACTACAAGTTAGCCCTTGATGGTAAGTGATGATGCAGTCTAAGATGGTAGCAGGCTAACCTGTTAGGGGCATATCATACCGGAATGCTAAATCGTTTGGCGGCAGGTCATTGCCAGTAGGGTGGAAACTAGCTATGGCCGAAGCCTCTCACCAGGCCAAACCAGGGAAAATTCGGAAAATATAATTTCTCAAATGGACCCTGCCGGAGACCAACCTGAGACCTCCGCATGTTAAGACAACGGTGGTCAATACTGCGTCAGTGGCAACAGATCGGCGAGGGCATGGGTATAGTTGAGGACCTGGAGAGTGGCATAGGCTAGGTTTTTATCCCGGAAAATTAAGGAGTTCCTGTGGGAATCAAAAAACGTAGTCCACGCGGATGAAGTCACGGGCATCAGCTAGTATTGTATATTGGACTATTTACAGGCTAGGGGTGAAGACTTAAAAAAAATACAATTAAATAGTAATTAGGATTTCATTACACCCTAAGCCTTATCGGGTATCATGAATATCACTGAACCGAAAATCAATTACAAATCAATTTTTGATGCAGCAATTATTATACGCTTACACGTTACTATATTTTTAGGTGTCGGGTGTCAGCAATGAAATATTCAGGCAAATTGAAATGGTGGAGAACGACCACGACGCCACCACAGCCGCGGCGCTCGAGGTAAGCTTAAATTAACCATTAATATATGAATGCCTCAATGGTCTAGTGGTTTGCATGTGCGACTGCGGCCGACGAGGTCCCGGGTTTCGAGTTCCGGGACGTGCCATCATTGAGTATTGGGTTTTTCTGACTATAAATTCTCAGTACTAGCCCGGAGTTTATATTTATCATCATTTGTTTGTCCTTTGTCAGCCCAAACGTTATTTTCACCATCATTTTTTTTAATCCACTACAAGTTAGCCCTTGACTGCGATCTCACCTGATGGTAAGTATGATACAGTCTAAGATGGTAGCGGGCTAACCTGTTACGGGTACCGGAACGCTAAATCGCTTGGCGGCACGTCTTTGCCGGCAGGGTGGTAACTAGCCTAGGCCGAAGCCTCCAGGCCAGACCAGGGAAAATTCAGGAATTATAAGTTCACAAATTGACCCTGCCGGGATCGAACCCTGGACCTCCGCACGTTAAGAGATCATCCTGGCAGTAGTGACTGTGACATAGTGTACTACATGATAGTGACAGTACTACTTAATGATGTACTGTCACTATGTAGTTCACTAAGAATTTAGATCTAATAGACGTTGACAACAACTATAACTATTATATGTGTTCAAATTCCAGACATTTAATTGTTCAGTTTAATTTTTTATTCTTGAAAATTCGTCAATCGGTCATCGTGAATTATTTATCTCGGTACGAATTCTATCTGGGCAGAATTAGCAAAAACATCCGTCGTTTATATAATAGAAAACTCTTCACTGCAAACTTGAAATTTGTTGTTGCTTTTTATTTTTCTTGTACACAGTTCTTTATGTCGTTTTGTAAAGCCTCACGAGTTTCAGCGCCTGTTAAGATTCCCATTGGAAGAAGTTAGAAAGAATTTCCTAACATCGTATTCTTTTCGTGTACAATGACTTTTCATTTGTACGATTTTATTTCGCACTTAAACTTTTTACAAAAACACAATAATATATAGATTTAAATAGGATTTACAGTAAACTTAACTGAGTTCATTTATATAATTTATAGAAAATATTGTTAAACTTATTTATGTGATTTCTAGGCGGTGGAGCGACGCGGTGAGATGATAGTAAGAATTCTGGAACTGAGACAAGTTGGCAGAAATAATGTAGAAGCCGCCAAGAAATTCTTTGCTTTACAGGTGTGTATTATTATCACTCTAGCATACCTAATTCATTATAAACTAGTTATAGTTCTAAACGATTTCTGTAACTACATCAATAACTTTAAAAGGTTTTGTCCTGAGTGACAGACAATCTACAGCCCAAACAGCCGAACGTAAAAATTTAAAATTTAGAGAGAATATTCCTTGAGCACCCTAGACGAAGTAAGGAAGGATTTTTCGAAGTTCCACCCCCAAGGGGGTTAAATAAGGGATTGTAATTTGTGATAAAGTTCTGAATTTTTCATACTTGGTATTTTGGCTTTCAGTCGAAAGTAAATGAATATCCATTTCAAGATTTTAGGAAATACCATTCCAAAAAAAGGGTCAAAAAGGGGTTGATTTGTATGGGATTTATATGAACCTAATTCAACACTGACAAAGACTCGGGCAAAAGCTAGTAATAATATGTAACTTTAGTTTTAAGTTACCCAAAAAACACTCGTAAGAAAAGAATCCGGTAGTCAAAACTGGCTAGGTTCTGATGATGGCAATTGGTGAATTCCATAATAAATTACATAATTATAAAAGAAAGTCCAATCCAACAAGACGTGCTATTCACTTTGTCTCATTAAGAATGTTGCATTAATGTACATTATTTATAATAATTCGTGTATTTTATTGTCGTTATTAGGTACATATTTTCCTATTATACCCAAACTAATATTTATCTTACCTTATCTTACTAATATTATAAATGCGAAAGTTTGGATGGATGGATGAATGTTTGTTACTCAATTACATCACAACGGCTGAACGGATCTGGATGAATTTTGAATTTTGAAATTTGGTAGATTATAGTCTGGAATAGCACAGAGGCTACTTTCTATCCCGGAAAATTAAAGAGTTCCCGCGGAAACCACAAAACCTCGAGCCACGCGTACGAAGTCGCGGGCATCAGCTAGTTTATATCAAAGAATAGTGAACTGCATGCATTAAACGCCGCATCTTTGTGGATTTAACGAACTATAGATACAGTTCACGTGATAGCCTGCTGGCTAGGCAACAATAGCCCGTCTCACTTACTTACTAACTACATTACTTTGCTAATCTAAAGCCACCATCAACATTAATAATATTATTTTTAAGAACTTTTGAGAGTCCTGTATACGTTGCTTTGTTATTTATATCGTAAGATTGCAAAAACCGTAAGATTGTAATCTAACTACCGAAATTGAAAACTGTCGACAGATTGTGAACCGTTCAATGTTCTGAGTGTCAATTTTCGAAATATTCATTGTATTTACGTTTACTTGTCTCATTCTTGTAGGATATGTTAGGGTTCGACATAAATAATCAGGTAGTGCCCTTAGGTTTTATCGGGTAAATATAACAATTTACAATCTGCCGAAAAATAATGCGTTAAATTGTAATTTGTCGACAGTTTATAATTTCGCTAGTTAGATTACAATCTAACGGTTTTTACAATTTTACGGTGACATATACAAGCGTTGTACCAAACTCCACATCTACACCCTGTGCCATACTCTACATCTACGCCTGTGTTTTCTCCACTGTTATATCTCATGCCCTCATTGATCCCCACGGAGCGTTTATCTTCCTTTTTGTAATACGAACGCATATTGAGAAAAATACCGCACCAGTGTTTGTTGCTATGGGGAATGGAATTCATCTCAGGAAGCGCATCCCATTTAATACAATAGTTCTAGCGTGCTTTAGCGTGCTTTTGCAGGAATGCAATTTGATGTTAGTAAATTAGCTTTTTCTTTTACTTATTTTTTTATTCAGATAACTTTATAGCACACATAACATCTAAAATGCACAAGAATACAACAACAGATGCTGTACAAAACATAATATTGTTGGTAAGAGATTGGTTTAGCAATATTATTGCTAAACCAATCTCTTACCAACAATATTTGGTGAAAGGATTTAAAATTTAAAGATAAATTTAAATTTAAAGAAAAGTAAAGAAAAATCTCGCTTTAAATATTTCGTGTTTTGTATCTGTATCATATTTAAATTCATGCATAAATATTGCATTTTCCTATTATTTATGGTCTTTCAAACTTATCTGTCCCGGTGGCCAAAAATTGAATTTTTTTATGTCTGTTAGGATTTTTTTTACTACTAGCGACGCTGTTACCGGGTCAGTTATGTTTGTGGGACTGTAAATGATTGTGTCATACGGTTCCCTGTCACTAGTTTGAAAATACATCCTCAGTCTACCGCACCAGAGCATTGATGTGTGATGTATGATAGATAGACTGCATCTTCACTAATCTTATCTTATCTTACTAATACTAATACTAATATTATATAAATGCGAAAGTTTGGCTGGATGGATGTATGGATGTATGGATGGATGTTTGTTACTCAATCACGCCCCAACGGCTGAACGGATCTGGATGAAATTTGGTACAGGGATAGATTATAGTCTGGAATAACACATAGGTTACTTTTATCCTGGAAAATTAAAGAGTAACGAGAACCGAAAACCTGATTTCGGATCCGGCGGACAAAGTCGCGGGCATCGGCTAGTGTACGATAAAATAAGATCTTACTTAGAAGAGAAGCTATGAAAAATTCCAATAATGCCCTATTTGATAAGCCGTCATTAGGTATACAGCGTTGAATATCACACCTCTGTGAGAAACCTTTCAAGGTAAAAAGCGCCTTAAGTCAATAGACCCCCTCCACAAAGGCTCACAGGATCTTTCACAGGAAATTTATTCATCGGCATTTGCATCCTCTAAATTACCATTTAATTTTATTATACTTACCTACCTAGTACTTCGGGTACTTGCGGAAGGCAGGTATAATAAAATGTATGGCTTCATGTACGAGTACGGCTGGAATCCTATATTATATACTCATAGGACAGTCCAATACTTATTGGACTGTTAATTTTTATGCATGTTGAGTTATTATTTGGGATCAATCTATTTTGTATTTTTTTATTATCAGTTCACACGACTTGGTTTTTATTATTTTTATTATTTAAGACCAGTCGTACCTTTGTATTGTTACTTTATGCCAATTAATGTATTGTGAGTTTATCTCCCTTAGAATCGATTTTCACTTATAAGCCCGGGGTATATGGGAAGTAAAATCAAACTTTCTCCGTTCCGTTATTTACTTTATGTTTCCATAAATACATTAAGTATTTTGATGAATATAAATTATAAAATTAATTATAATAAATATAAATAAATGTATCAAGTATGCTTTCAGTAATATAAAAAATCGCCCTCGCCATTATTTTTATAATCGTACGTAAAGAGTAGGTAAACTACAGTCGTGCGTTTGAGCTGCCACACACAATTTTTTTATTTTTTGTTAATATTTTACTTCAGCGTAAATATTCTTATTGAAGTGAATAACATCAATTTATCCAACATAGCTTTTTATTTAGCTTTTTTGGAATTGGCAAGAAATTAAGAAAAATTTTTTTTTTTTTAATTTCTCGCAAATTGTAATTGTGATTTTTCATAGTCTACTTTGTTATTGAGCAAATAATGAGGTATTTTTAATTTATCTTGAATTTACTTACTCGCTTAAAGAAAACAGGTAATTTTCCTTGCTCCGTTGACCCGAATACTGCTCGTAACCTAACAGAAAGTTGAAAGAGCTCACTCCAGGCAACCCTATTGTTCCCGGCCTAGATCACGCCGGCGGGAATGCGAACGCAATCTAGACTAGCATTGTTGGGATGTGCACTTCCAGTCCTTGTCCCTAGCTATGCATTGTGGAAGTCCTGCCGTATTTCCGTGGTCGATTCGTGCAATGCGTCTAGATAATCTGCATTGCTTATCAGAAAATTGTTGCAACTTTTTGCTATGATACTGGTTTCGATTTCATTTACGGTAAAAGTGTATCCCACAACTAAAGTAGAGTTTTAAAAAATAAATACCTACTACTACTACGTACTATAAATGTACTGTACTATAAATACTATCTACCATGTTCAAAAATCAGCTAAGAAGAGCCGGCGAGAAATTCAGCGGTTGCTCTTGTCAGAAAAAGTTTCCATAAATTCCATGAGATTAAGTGAGCCTAGATTCTTGGAAAAAACGCAATCTAGGTATACTAGCATTGTTGGGATGTGCATTTCTAGTCCTCGACCCTAGCTATGCATTGTGGAAGTCCTGCCGTATTTCCGTGGTCGATTCGTGCAATGCGTTGCATGATGCATTGGTTATCAGAAAATTGTTTCAACTAGTATGACGGTTTGCTACGATACTGTGATTTCATATTAGTTAAAAGTGTATCCTCCTACGAATTTTAGCAGAGTTTTTGAAAATAAATCAATAATGTTTCTTTCGTTTAGGCTGACCACATTTCCGCCTGTTCGGAAAGCAGCTGCGAAGAGCTTTTTCGATCTTTAATACATATAACGTACAAAAAGAATTAATGCAAACCTCTAGAACATTGGTTGTGAGATCGACGTTTTTGAAGTGCAAACTTCTTTAGGCGCGTTGAGCACTTTTTGGTAGGGGGTAAAAATGTAGATTCACGTCACCGACATGCTCGCGGACAGCGACATGCTGGCGAACACCGACATGCTCGCGAACACCGACATGCTTTCGTGGTTACGAAGACAAAAAGTCTTAAATATAAATACACTACCTTCGAAATTAAACTTTAATTCCTTACTGTTAAGGTTTATATTTTTAATTTTAATAAAAAATAAATTTAAATATTCGTTTTCACTTCTATCGGCAGTCCCTATGGCTGCCAATTTTTTTAAAATATAATTTATACTTAAAAGGGTCGTCACATGATCCGTTCAATTACTCCATATTGGTTTAATGGTATCTAATAAAGTATTCTAGGTTAGCTAACGACGATATAACTAGATGACAGCCTTAAACTCTAATAGTCAATCCAAAGACCGTATGACTCATGAAGAAATATTACCTATCATTATTACCACGCTAGTATAAATTTTTGTCGGTTTAGCTACGTCGTCTATCATTTCCATGAGTTGAAATGACAATAATTGTTTTTTTTAACAGTAGGTGACTAAAGCACCTGCTGTTAAAAATGAAGAAGGCATGGGTGTGAATTGTTCCAGCAGCTAATTATGTTATAATTATAATAATATATTGTAATATTTACTTATTATAAATCTAATTAAGTAATTTCCTATATTCAAGATAGGGTGATAATTAAAAAAAACTCGGCTGAGTTTGTTGTGGGCTCTTCTCAGACCAAACCCTCGTAGCTTTAGTTTTAAGATACTGTAGTTAATTATCACCATCACGTCTTATACTTTGGAAGCATGACGTGCAGAAGGTGTACTTTGTAGGTACCTATTTTCGAGCATTAAAGTACTAATAAGCCAGTGTTTTTACAGGACGCACGCCACATAGTTCAACTAGTGGAAATCGTCAAACGCCCTGGTCAAACCTTGGGCCTGTATATCAGAGAAGGAGACGGTGGCGCGAGGACGGATGGCGTGTTCATATCACGGATAGCCCTCGAATCAGCGGTGTATAACAGCGGCTGTTTGAAGGTCGGAGATGAAATCTTGGCTGTGAACTTGGTGGATGTCCGAAGAATGTCACTGGATGACGTGGTTATCATCATGTCAATACCACGGCGGTTACTGCTCTGTACCAGGCAGAGGAAAGGTAAAGCCAAATTTTAATGAAATATGCTCGAAATTTTCATGTCATATCTTGCTTGAAGTCTATCTGATTGTGGTTTGTTTGAAAACCTGACTGTTCTAGTAGCATTTCCATATTTTAAATTTGTAATGTATTTGCTTAACCTACTTTTCATTTTCATCAAGATAAAGACAATACTTTTATAACTAAACAAGAAGGTATTTCAAATCGTTGTCCGTTGTCACAGATTTACGTATAGATTATCTTAAACTGCAAAGCCTGCTATGAAGTCGTGTATTTAGATATTTTATGTCATTATTTCTAGGAAAATCAGGACCTGGATCACCGTCACTACCGCGGACTGAACACAAACCTCCACCAGTTGTCGTATTGAAACGGGATTGTCGAGATGATGATGATCGGGATCGCGATCGATTGGACGGACTTTATTCACAGTAATATCCAAATCCATACTAAACTACCTACCTTATAAATGCGGAAGTGTGTCTGTCTGCTACGCTTTTACAGGCCAAATATTCAACCGGTTTTAATGAAATTTGGTACGGGGTAGGGTACTGGAAAAGGATCTTAATCTATCTGGGAAAATTAAGGATTTCCCATGGGGATACTTTACAAAAAGGTATCCATGCGAACGAAATCATGAGCATCATCTAGAAACTCATAAACCTGATGAGAATAATTTGGAAGATTTGTGTGGTGTGGTGAATATCGCAAGCTACAAGTGCAAGATACACACTGGACTACATAGATTTACCTACTGAGGCGAATTAAACTTCTAGTTCCTTGGTACTCATACACCTATTTACTCTTTTTCACACAAAACGTGTGTAACCAATGAGTAAAATAAATAAAGAGCAAAGGGTTGTTAATAGACAAAGAATCCTGAACCACAATAAATCGAATCGATCGAAAAAAAAATTTTGGAAACCTGTAATTTTTTTTTCAGACACGGGACTCTCCGTTCAACGGGGGGTCCCGGTAGTACGGTGCGACCAGTTGGCGATGGAAGAGAAGAGAGGAGTCGTATGCAGCTGGGCGCTCTGTCACCGGATTCAAACCCACTGGAGCTTTATTATAATTCTAGACCACCTTCGGACCATTCAACTTGGAGGTATTAATTTAGAAACAAACATCACACTTCCTATTACAAAGTCCTATTAGCAGGATAAGGATTGTGACGTCATCTCCGAAGTACGCTGTTGTCATCACTGGTTCTGCTATCATCAAGATAGGCCCTTCATACCTAGATATTAAAAACGCTATTTAAGTGTAGGTATTATTTTGCTCGTCAGCGTCACTCTGAGTGCTTAGGCTGTATGATATTATGTTATTATAACGGTAGGCGTTGCTTAGTCTTGTACCTACTTAAATCTTTACGTAAAAGAAAAATAGTGACGAATATGAGATCACACTGAAAAATTTTGTTTTATAAATTATTATGTGGCACCGTCGATAAATTGTACATTTAACATTGTTAATTTTCAAGTTTTTTTAATGTTGTTGGTTGTCTAAATAAATAAATAGAACAATATGAATTTCAAGCGCAGTTTCGAGGCCCTTTTTTTTTTTTTTTTTTTCTCGCTGGAAAATGCGTTTAGGCATCCCTCTCGGGTATGTGGGACTCACTGGGACTCCAGAATACCCACTAAAACCCAGCGGCGCTCCACGGGAGCACCAAAGGCATTCGTCCGCGACCCAGCCAGCGACATCCGCCCAAGCGGAACCTCCTCCGGGGGCATGCTGCCCCGACTTCCTCATTGAGGGACACCACCGAGGTGCGCCTCACTCCCACTTTTTCCTCCGCGACCGAGGCTCGACGGGCGACAACTGTGGTGCGTCGTCCGCCCGGAGCCCTCGCTAGGGTGGCAGACGGCGGTCATGCGCACGCCTTCTGCATCCCGCCCTGCGGCGACGAAGGGGGTCCGCGGTGGCGTCAGCCTCCCGCAGTCGTTCCGCCGCCTCCTTCTGGGTCATCACCTCCTCGCAAAAGGAGGCGACGGCGCTCCAGGCCTCCTCGCTGCCCACCATGGCTCGGACTACGGCGGGCAGCGAGAGGTCAGATCCCACTACTGCCACGAGTGCGGCGCGCTGGGGCGCCCACTCGGCGCACGACTCCAGCGTGTGCTGCGCCGTGTCCTCCGCGTGGCCACACTCGTGGCACACCTCGGTGGGCTCCCGTCTCGCCACCACGCACAGGTATCTCCCGAACAGTTTCGAGGCCCTATTTTGTGTCGTATGTATGTACATATCATGGGTTATGTGCGGCGGCCTTTGTGCACGTCTATTGTATCTTAAGAAGTAAATTTTTTTTTGTTTAATACACTATACCTAGTATATATTTTTTTCAGCTATAGACCGCCACCGCCAGTGATAACGGAGCAGCCGAAGTCACAAGCGACACATTTTGTGCCGTACGAACGATCGTATCCCAACACGTTGGAGAGCCTTGCGGAAAAAGTGCACTCCTTCTATCCATCCGAAAGCGCAAGGTACAATACTTATCAACAATTTTCTTTATAGCTTAATCAAATACTTCTAAAACTTTATTTTTACTAGTAAAATTTTAAAAAAAAATTGCCACAGCCGCAGCACCATTTGATGGCCACCTTAAAATATGTTTAAAATGTATTAAAACTACATCAAAACTGGTTCATTGTTTTTGTAATACAATGGTAATATTATTATACATGGAAAAACAACCATTTGTACCTGTTTTGTCTTTTTTATAAAAAAATCTTAACCAGTTCACAAATATCAAAGACTGAAGACTGTTAGACGTAAATACCTAGACCTAAGTTTCGCAAACGATAGTTCAACAATCACTTCGGTTTTAACCATCGATATAAATGTAGGTACTAGATGGGCCCTTTCATAAAAAAAAAAAATTGGGCGTCCGACCTGTAGAGCGCGCTCCACACCTGTATAAGCCTATCATTTTCCCCGCCATAGCGCTGTTCCGCTTTTCAGGCTAGATGGCGTTAGTAAAATAGGTCCACATTCTTTGTTTGACAGGGCCCGTCTATGTAAATTGAGGTCGTTGGTTTTACCATTGATGTATAATTTTAGTACCTATACTTTTATCGATTGGTATTGGTGAAGTCACTTTACTCCACCTCAAGACCTTGATTGAGGTTTAATACTTGTTTGAAAAATTTTGATTGTTGTCGTATGTTTGTTGTAGCTCTCGTTTTGGAGGAAGAGTGCCTCGGTCTGGATCAGAGCAACAGCTGCCGCGGGCTGAGACACATTCAGATTTCGGTAGACACTCATTATTACGGTCAAGTTTGAAAGCTTCCGCCGCAGGACCGGGTGGTGGTAAGTAATCTGAAAGAACATTATATTATAGCTTGATTATGCCCGCGACGTCGACCGCGTGGATTAAGGTTTTTTGATTCCGGCAGGAATTTGTCCATTTTCCGGGATAAAAAGAATCCTGTGTCCTTCTCCGCGATGTAATCTACCTCTAAACCAAATTTCGTCAAAATCGGTTGGAAAACGGCCGGAAAACCGTTGCAGACAGACATGCAGGCACACTTTCGCATTTTTAGTAAGTAAGCATACCATTACATATTATGTTATTGTTACAGCTTCGAGTTTATCCAGATACGGACAGCGTTACGGGGGTGTGGGTATGCCAGGATCGGGTTTACCGGGCAGCAGCCTTACCGCGTCTGGCCTTGGAGGAACCGGGCTTGGATCTGGACTTCCTTCAGGCTTATCTACTACTGGATTAAGTGGCTTAACAGGCTCAAGCTTAGTGGGTTCAGGTTTAACGAGTTCTAGACTCGGTACCGGATTGACGGGAACCGGATTGAGTTCAGACCTAGGAGGAGGATATGGAACAACCGGCTTAGGACTTTCATCATACGGCAGCAAATACGGAACAACAAGGAGAAATCGTAGCTTGGACTATTCTTCAGACACTGAGGCAACGGCGCCTACAAGAACGCCTTATTATTCAGGGCTAAGCGGTTACAGAAGTAGCACGTTAGGAAGGGACATTGGTTCAAAGTTCAACTCCTTACCAAGAGACGTCCGAGGAACGGGACAAAGGTGAGACCAATTTTTTTAAATCGTCTATTATATTAATTGGTGCCATTAATTTATGTATCTTTTGCATCCAGATTGGGATTATCCAGACGAGCGGGAAGTGTCCTTCAAGATGAACCAGAACCGTTGTCCTCGCGGTTAGACTTACGTTCTTCCAGAGGTAAGTTTCCCATATTACCTTCCTTGCTTTCTATCTTCTTGATGATAATTTTATCCGTATTTTTTAAAATACTCTGGCGCAAAAAAATTGAGACGAGAAATCTCGAAGGATTTATAACTGTATGCAAGTTCATTACCTAGTATGGAAATGACATTTTTAGCTGTTTTGAACTCTTAAATCGGTTGTATGGCCAAATGTATTTCTTCCACGATCTCTATAATTTTCTCATTAATTGGGTATTTGACTACTGGTCAAATAAATAATTATTTGTCAGTGATTATTAAATAGAGGATCAAGTCCACGTAAATATCCACGTCCCCTGTTAGTTTTATGTTGAATAACCATTTTAAACTATCCATTAAAGTAAAAAAGTGCGTCGAACTTTGATGACAACACAATTCAGTATTTCAGAAAAAATCCCATGCGTGTTGACGTTTGAAAAATGTTGCTGATTTGACTAGTGGTCAAATACCCAATTGGGGCACCAAATATGTCAGTTGTAGGGCATTTACAGCAATTAATGTCTTTTAAAATTTGTATATTACGTGAAGCGTTGTGTTCAGGTCGACTGCCCTCCTCTCCCTCAGTGTTCACGTCGGATGAGTACCGCGCGTGGCTCTCCCGCGCTCCCTCCACCAGCGCGCTGTACGAAACTCTGCGCCCCAGGCTTCCTACGCACTATTCTGCTGAGAACATACATGATGCGCTCAAGAATGTAAGTATGCTTAGTTATTCTTATCGAATAGGATTATTTAGCAAAGCTAAGTAACTGCTAAACAGATTTTGCTGATGTGCCTATATCAGTGTTATTGTTCACTAGTAATACTGCTGTGAATTCTTTTAAGAATGAAGCAGACGGAAAGCTGGAGTCTTGAATTACCTATTCATCATTGACCTAGGAATCGGGAAAAATCTATTCGACAACTTTTTCCGAGTGGTTGGATCTTTCTCCCACTTTTAGTCGTAGTTTCAAAAGTTTTGTCAATGTATGCAAGTCTTATGAAGTTATGATAATATAACAATGTCGTACCATCGTGCTTTAGCGAATATGATAAAGGAGGAAGACAATAGGAATTCCTATGTGACTAAAACTAAGCCCATCAAGTTTATATCGACTCTTGTTTCTCTCCTTTGGTAATATTTGTTTACCAAAGATGCACAATGCACACTATTATCTAAATACATATTATATAAAAAGAAAAGGTGTCTTGCTGACTGGACCGATCTATCAATGCATAGCTCAAGACAAGCCAATGGAGGGATCGGGCTGTTATTTGGCATACAGATAGCTATTATGACGTAGACATCCGCTCAGATCAGATTTTTGAAAATTCAACCCTTAAGGGGATAACATAGGGCTTTCAAATTTTTACGAAAATCGAACCTACC
This sequence comes from Erebia aethiops, assembly GCA_923060345.2. Taxonomy (NCBI): domain Eukaryota; kingdom Metazoa; phylum Arthropoda; class Insecta; order Lepidoptera; family Nymphalidae; genus Erebia; species Erebia aethiops. Next base: position 19,210,226 of record OV281081.1, on the reverse strand, counting down.
GTGAGCAAAAGCTAGTTTGAATTTTTTATTTTTAGATGGAAAGCGGCAGTCGCTTCGGCTCATCTCTTGGCCTGGCCAGCCGCAGTCGCATAGAGAGACCGCGTCACTTGCCCGCGAGGTCTCTGTCTTCACAACAGCTGGGGCCCACTGCCAGCGGCTCGCCTTCTGCTCGTCGCGTGAGACAGTTGCTGGAACTGGGCTCCAAGTTTACTTGCCCGAACCCCAGTCCAGTGCCGACGCCGGGCTCGCGACACCAACGGCATCTGGACATCAATCCTAATGGTAACTACATTTTTATAACTGAACAGCCACTACCACTAGTAACTACAGCCCATTAACGTCCCACTACTGGACACAGGACTCTACTCTCATAGGAGACAGGGAAATAGAGCTTGGACCCATCACGCTGCTCCAATGTGGCTTGGCGAACTTTAACGACTATTATCATGTTAGTGATAATAACCGGGATCAAATTATACCTAATAGAAGACTATTAGGCATAGTTTGAGTCAAAATTGTTACATCTAAAACCTTTCTGAGTGTTTATTTCTTTATCATCTCTGTTTCCGAAGTAATTTCTTGTGCTCCATATAATCTCACCCTTTAAACTAAAGTTTAAGGGCCACTCAATATAAGAATAAGATCACTCAATATATACTTCTACGTTATAGGTATAGGTAGGTAACTATTAAAATTTCAAATATTTTGTCTTCAGAGTTCCTAAAATACAAAGTGGAGAAGCCAGGCTCGGGAGGTTTATCCACATCCATGACGGGTCTGTCCCGCATCTCGGGCGGAGTGTCTGGGATGCTGTGGGTGCACCTTCTCGCCGGCCGAGGGTTGCGGCCATCTCCTACGGGGTCCTCGCCAGGATCTCCACCTTCGGGGCCTCTAGCACCTCCTCAACCACCCGTGGCACCCCGCGACTTGTACTGCGTTCTGGAGTGCGACCGGGTCCATAAGGCTCGAACTGTGGTAAGTTGTATTGTTCTCATTAATTCATTTATCCATTTTTACAATGTTTCCTTTAGTTCGCTAACTTTCGTTTTGTTATCAACCAGTTGACCACTGTCAACTTTAAATAGGTCTCAAGGACGGATGTCCTTGCCGCCGCCGCTAGGTCCAGATCCGCTAGAGCCGCTAGATCCAGGCAGCTCAGACATTTGGATAAATGTCTGAGCTGCCTGGATCTAGTGGCTTTCTACGAGGAAAAGATGATGATTTGATGGTCTAAGCTCCTAGCTATTTTAGGCTAAGAGAAAGGAGCCTTTTTTCCAGTCATAAAACTATTTTGTTTCTCAGGTCCGCACCGGCGAACTGCAGTTCGATTGGGACGAGTCCTTCGAATTGGAGCTTGTAGACAACCGGCAGTTGGATGTTTTGGTGTACTCGTGGGACCCCCAGCACCGGCATAAACTCTGTTTCCGAGGAGCGGTGACTCTGCCTGACTTACTGTCCCGCTCAGCGACACACCAGCTTGCGATAAAAGTAAGGGCAATAACGACAAACTGTTCTTTATGAAACCAACTTTTAAGTAAAAAGATCAGATTCTGTATCGAACAAGCTTGCGAAATTCACTACTTGTTAAAGAAAATCAATCATTGTGCTAAAAACACAGAAAATGATTGAAATGATGCAAATTGTTGATCAAAAATTTATCAGACTCAGTATTTTATCAAATGACCTGACAGCTGGTGTAGTTTTATAAAGTTGAAATAAAACCAGATAAACTCTTCTTACGATTACGTCACATCGATATCGAACCGATTCAGAAATTTAATTTTTTCCTTCAGGAACTTTACCTTATTTTGTTCGAGCTATGCCTTTCCTCCTTGGAACCTAGGGCTGCGTTAGTAGTTAATTCTATGACACGATCTCACGAAAGCCCCAAGTTGAAAAAATGTTACAAGTATAACACTGACTTGTGAGCTACTGGATGTGAGGCCGGTTGCTTCCATGCAACTTTGGCATTAAGAAAATCATCGATAGTATAATAACCTCGACTTAACAAATGCTGTTTAACACAGTCTTTAAATTGATGCAATGGCAAATCCAGAAACTCTTTTGGAACCATGTTCTTCTTCTTATTTTGTTTTGTTTCTTATTTTCTTGGAACCATGTTATAAACATGTTATATAAAAGCGTACACTCGACAATAGGGATGATGCCTATACTCGTATCAAAAATAAATTATTTCCAACTGATTATTAATTAGAGGGTTTTCCAAAAGACCTAAAATTCACATCCTCGGTTAGTTTCAAGTTTGATAATTATTTTAAAATATAGATTAAAGAAAAAAAAGTGCGTTGAAATTTGATGACGTCACTATTGTGATTTTCATACAACTTCCATACTAGAAGTTCGTTTTTAACTTTGATAAAGAGTTGCTGATTTGATTGAGTTGTCATCATCCCTATTCGACGTTTGTCCCAGATGGAGCCTCGAGGCACGCTATACATGCGCGTCCGTCACACGGAGCCGCACGAGCTGTTCCGTCGAAGACCAGCGGCGCCTCGGCTCGCACCGCCACCCTTATTCGGCGCTGAGTTGGAAACTGTAGTAGCACGCGAGCTTCGACCACCTCACGCCGCACCGGTTCCTCTGGTTGTGAGACGCTGCGTTGAGGAGATTGAGAGACGTGGATTGGATATTATTGGTAAGCATTTTCTTAAAAATTACGAACTAAAACATGCAAAATAGTCCATCTTTATATTGTTTACGAGCTGATGCTCGCTACTTCGTCCGCGTGGATTAAGGTTTTAATGATTCCCATAGGAACTTCTTAATTTTCCGGGATAATAAGCCTATGTCCTTCCCAGGGTTGCAACCTACCTATGAACCAAATTTCATCAAAATCGGTTAAACAGATGCGCCGGGAAAGCGTAGCAGACAGACAGCCAGAAACACTTTCGCATTTGTGTGGAAGTATGGATGCTTTCGAAATTGATTAACAGAATGTTCCATCGAAAATATTATGTTATCAAGTAATTTTAAACATAAGAAGTAAAAGTAATATGCAATAGTAACCTTGAAATTGCAGGAGACTACACAAATCAAGACCAAGTGCCTCTTAAATACACTCATTCATTTTAAATCTAGTTTTGGTCCCACACACTGATCAATTTCATCTTTTCCGTAAAAATAGAGACATTTTCGAGATAAATGTGTTTTAAATAGGTATATACCAATTTCATGATCAAACATGTCTTTTGTCCTTTCATAGGCCTCTATCGGTTATGTGGCTCTTCGAACAAGAAACGTATTCTACGAGAAGCATTCGAACGCAACGCAAGAGGGGTCGAGCTCACTCCTGACTCAGTTCCTGACATCAATGTCATAACCGGAGTCCTGAAAGACTACTTGACTGAACTGCCACAGCCACTGTTCAGCCGCTGCTTGTATCAAATGACATTGGATGCTCTTGGTAAGTAAAAATTGGATGAGTCATTTAAAAATAATATTACTTGGGAATTAATTGGAATTTTAATAATAGGTAAGATGACAGTAACCAAGAATCAATGAAATTATGAATTTCCCTAATGAAATAGGATTCATGGATTATAAAAAACGTATTTATTTTTCTATTTCGAGTGAGATTGCAATTTATTTTGATAGAATAAAATTATAAATTACAGCAATCCGCCATATTGGTTAAAACACCAAGAAGCGAATGACGTCACAATGGTTTGTTTTCGAGCTTTGACAATCACACTTTTACTTACTGCACACGGCACAGAGTACCTTGATAAAAATAATAGTGACGTCACAAACGACGCCATGACACCGGGGAGCGTTTTGGCGTGAATTTTAAAATTTAAATTTCAAATGCCAATATTATCTACCAAACCTTATTTTTCTGCTGAAATAAGATATTTTTTCGAAATACTTCCGAACATAATCTGACCATTTTTCAAAATCAGTCATCATGCCTATTGAACTTGTTTAATAAACACGTCATATATTTTCAACAAATTGTTTAAATGAAATTTATGAAATAGAATTCGAGATGAGGAGTACCTATTCTACCTAGAAAGACTATATAATTCGATTCCTCATACCTAATTTTATTCGGATTTATTTAAGGAATTTGAACAGTTTGATAACATTTGGAAAATACCTATAGGCTGAGCCGTCTCTAGTTACACCAAACACCAAAAATTCCCGGTAATTTTTATTTATACCTTTACAGGAGTATGCCTACCCGATGACAAAGAAGGCAACGCACGTCTAATGGCCTCGATAGTGGAGTGTTTACCGCGCGCTGCAAGAGCTACGCTGGTCTTCCTTCTCGACCATTTAGCTCTCGTAGTAGCTGCGCAAGATCGTAACAAAATGTCTCCACAACATCTAGCTGTAGCAATGGCTCCACCACTAATGCTTCATTCCCAGCCGCCTTCAGAGCTTGAGTATCAACGTCCAATACATGTCCTTCAATGCCTCCTCCAGATATGGCCTCCGCCAAAACGTTCAGGTAATGCCTTCGTCTATGTTGTCGCTTTTGTATTTTCAGTTTTGTTTTAGTAAACGTTGTGATAACTCTCGATAATCTCTTACATTACCACCTGTAACATTTGACTCTCCATATCAAATTCAATTTTTACTCACATAAGTTACTGATGTTATTATTAAAATAATCATAAAATCCCTTCTATAGAATCAAACTCAGCTTCAAGTTTTCTGTTGCAAAATAGAAGCATAAAACTTATTCCTATTTTACACGTTGATAAGATTTTTCAGAGCAAAAATTAATCCAGATTGTAATCCAATAAAAGCCGAATTTGATTAAATATTAAGATTTTAACTATGAAACACTAAAAAATCTCTGAAATAAATTAAATTTAATATAATACTAACAAAGCCTTTATTGTGGAGAAAAGAAAGGATTTTAACATACTTCTTAGTAAGACTATTTCTAATTGGCACTATTTCACATCATAAACTGCATAATATTATTATCTTATTGCTTAATCTCTCTAATGTTTCTTCCAACAAATAGGATAGCGATACAATATTGCTATGTTGAATCATTATCCTTCTTTCTTTATTTATACATCTGAAACAAAAATCGTTACATCATCATTAAAGTCTCGTCATTCTTTCGTCGTAAAATTTATTCTAAATTTTTATAATTTACTTAGAGATTTGAATTCAAATATTAATTCCTAGTAATTCTAGAAGAAAATAACTGGAATGGAATTGGAAATCGCATATGTTTTAATTTAAATGTAGCAATACTAGATTTTCAAAATCCTTTCTCATCTCTCTGTGCGATTTCAGATAGGGCGTAATTTCAGCGTGACTAAGCTCGTTTTTTCACATACACATTTCGCGGGTGGATACGATGAGCCGAAACAGAAGTAATTTATAATATAATGAGGACATTTCCGCTCGATCTGGTGAGGTCTGTCACTACGGAACATATTTCATAATCATGATCAGCATCTGGCAGATCAGCATCAGTTTAACTTCTTCTTCGAGTCTTCAGCTGGAAATAGCACTTTTCGAGAGCACGCCACCAGTTAAAATATATCACTACCTTCCATTATTTTCTACGAAACTAAATCCCATCACCTTCTCAAGGTCATCGTTCTTGTTGGTCGTGCGTGATGAAAGTTCCATTCCAGAGTCCAGAACACTCCCAAGTTGCCTTCACTTCTACGGTAACTCTGGCGCATCTACTGCCACTTCAGCTTGGAAAGAATAATTTTGGGTTAAGTCGGTTTGGCTCTCGCACTGATTTACGAGCGTTCAAAAACGAATGTATATGCGCTGTCATTACGTCCAATCCGAAAACGCACTGTCTCATTCATTTTAACTTGTAGTTGTGTTTTCTTTGCTGTTTGCATGTCCTGTCGTGTTGCTGTTGCTGATTTAACTAAGCGGTACCTTAACGCATGTATGTTTGTAGACAGTTCGGCGCGGCGAGCCAGCAACCGGGCCGCGTGGAAACAGAGTCAGTGCGTCGCCAGTGGCCTCAGCCACCCTCCCCCAAGGTTAAGAGATTTCTTAAACTTAAAGATCTCCCCCCACCACACATGACCGTGATGTGACCGTAATCAGACCGTCACATGCATGAAAATTGATGTCCTGTAGAACCGATACGAAAGCTTTAATAGGTTTACCATGAACTTTTCTCTGTCCGACCTGTTCAGATTGAATATTTTCGAATTCAATTGTTACACTTAAAGTGGTTAAATGATTTTTAGCTATAAGAGTTCATGGTTTAAAACAATCCTGAGCCCAGTGAAAATTTACAAGTTAGAAATAATGTGACACTGTGGTTACGTTGATCTGCTAAAGTTATACTTACGGAGATGTCTAATGACGGCATTAGCATAACTATATGCCAGATCTACGGCAACGCTCGTGCCATATTAGTAAATTTTAAAAGTTACTCTAGGAACTGTGCTATTTAATGTTGCTTCCCGTATATGGATATTTGATGTGCTATTTATGCATGTTGCGGTACGATCGAGGCCATGACGCGATCCTGTGTAGTCGGTGGAAAGCTTTATTCGTCATATACCGGCTTTACCTCTCGATTGCTGTTGACTATTGAGCCGTGTCGAACTGTTATCTTCTTGATATTTACATCTACTGTGATTCTGTCTATGGCTGGACACACATTGGCTACCATCGTCTGAACACCAAGCTTCTCTTTCAGCTATATCGCCAAAAGGAGCTCTTTTCAATTCAAGGGCTATAAAATGATCGAATGCTTCCATTTGGATGCCCGAGTCAATTTGAAAATGCCTCATTAAGCAACAAATTGAATAGCTGCTGAAAAAAGACTTAGGCGATAGTGACCAATTAACGTCCAGCTTATAACATTATGCTTTGTGTGTTTCAGTTACCCTGTTAGATAAATTTCGTACATCATTTATTTCACTAAATGTTAACTTTAGTTCCTGTGGTAGCTTATTGCCTTATCGTGGAATAACATTTGGTGACAATGCCAGAAATACAACATCTCACGAAATTTTAATGTACACGCACTTAACACAAAACAAAATTGCAATCATTCACTGAGACAACAATTGTTGGTGCATATTGAAACTTTACACTATGATCAGACATTTTAAATATCAGAAAAACCAATTATGATTACTATTGGTAGCACACAATCATACTAATCCATTCCTACACTCTTTACGCACTTAATAATGTGATCCTAAAATTTGTGAATAAATTAAAGATTTGAAAGAATGATCATTATAATAAAACTAAATGTACCTGATTCAAAATGATGGCCAATTTTAGGGAACTGCCTTTTAATTTTTATGTAACCTTATTTTTTTACTAAAAGTATGGAAAAAAATCATTTCTATTCGCAAAAATCCTAATGAATGATATGGGAAGGCAACGTCGATGAAGCGATTTATATTATAAAGTTAAAGGTACAAAATAGGAAGTTGTGGAGAAATCGGAGAAAGGACAGTGCAGACTAGATTATACGCAAAGTCACTCGGAAAAGGTATTCTAACTAAAAATGGAATCATGTTGTGTCAGTATTCTTTGTACAGTTCGCGCGCGAGTTGAATGCAGAGTAAATGTATGTGTCACCATACCTTGACTCTGCATTCAACTCACGCGCGAACTATACCTACTTCGAGATGGAAGTTGACGCCTTTGTTACAATAAAAAAAATTTAAAACATCGGCAAAAGACTATCGATCCAATAGTGAATTCGAATTTTGAACCCACTGTAGATTCGAATAGTGAGATCTTGTGGGGAATTAAATCAGCCCAAGCCTTTGCTAACTTTGTTACGCCTTTGCGTACGTCTTCCTGTGGTTCCGGAACTAAATTTTGAGAAGTCGAGCCATTTTCATACCTGTTACAGTAAAATATTATAAGTATGCAGAATTCTTCGCCAGATTACTTAAGCGTGGCATCAGTAATTTATAGCTTAATAGAACCATTGGATCAAATTACACTATCGATAGTGCCTGTTAGGAAGTACTACCTAATGGTAGTAGGCTGGTGTACTACCGGTCTGATCCAGAATCTGCCTGTAGAATAGAAGGAGCTGTTACATGTGGTCGGTATGTCGCAGGCCGAGCTCCGCCCTCAGCCAGTCCATATCGGCATCAAGCGGCAGCATCAGCAGCATCTCCGCCGCCAGCTCTCTCGGCTCGGCACGCGGCCGACCGCTCGCCGCCCGCACATGTAAGTTTTTTAGAAAAGTCAACAGCATCTCAGATTACCGTGACACATACCGTGGCAGAGACACAAGTGACGTTTAATTGTAGACAGAGAAGATAATTCTATGAAAGACCATCTCTGTTTAGGCGAAAGTAAGGCGAACGTTACTCCCATGTGTCCGCTTAACATCTTAGCCTTTTGACAGACGAAAATATGACGAGTAGAAACTATTATTTTGTAATAGTTGATTTGAATTGAAACCAGATCTTGATGATTAAAGAGAATCCCGGCTGACTCTGTTATAGGTTTATTCTCAGGCCAGGGCGCATTTGGTACTCTCGTAACTTTTTTAAAGGCGCTGTAGTCAGTTTTAATTATATTACCTATAATACATGTTAAGCAGCTAAATTCAGAAATGATCTATTAGATGATGATAATTATTATCTATGATCTAATAGACAAAAACTTTGGCATTGAATATAATCTATTTATTCTAATAATTATTAGTGAATGCTAAATGTATATATACATTTCATCCGAGGATATCAATGGTATGTTTTGTTGTCCAGGTTCTCTCATCAGTCAGGGCAGGCCAATATCGTCCGCAGTCGCCTCTGCGCGGCCCTCTGCCCGCACCGCCTCGCTCCCGACAGGTGACGGTGTCGTCACCCGGCTCGCCCAGTAGCAGCTCGGGCAGCCACAGCCCGGCCGACACTATCAAGCACGGGGGCTCCGTGTCGTCCATCCTGCGCCAACCCGAGCGAGCAAGCTCGCCGCGCATGTCGCCGCGCCAATCTCCGCGCGCTTCCCCTCGCGATTCCCCTCGCAGCACTCCGCGGGACTTAACTCCTCGGGAGTCGACTCCTCGGGAGGGGGGTTCGCGCGAGTCACCCCGCTCCGCTATCCCTGGTACGTCAGCAGGGTTGGCCGTGACGCTGAACTCTAGTAATAGCGGCGCGTTGAGTCCGCGATATAGCTCTACCAACCCGTTCCTGCAACATTATGACGAGGAAGAGGAAGCGGAGGCGTGGCGCGCCGCTGACATATTCTCCTCGTCCACGCACACATAGGTGTATCGCTCGCAGGACTCTAAGTCGAGGTAGCCTGCTCTAGGTATTCATAATCAATGTAACTGCGCTCACTGACAGGAGTCGTGGCGGCGTCGAAGCGGAAACGTTCGGTGCATTTTGTTATGTAGAGTTCAGCTTTGACAGAATTCGAGCATCGAAACACGGTTGAGGTAAAATTGACCGCAACCATAAGGGTTAAATATCATGTTAGTCGATCTACAGCAAAAGCGCTAAGGAAAATCTTGCGTAATAAAAATTAGTGCATGATTTTAAATCGTAGACTTGGTCCATTTTACTCTGACGTTATTGTGTTCCTACCCTCGAAATCTATCAACGTCGCGTTGGTGGGAAGGACCATCTCATACTAACTCTACTATTTGAGATGACTGATATTGTATGTTGAATGAAAGAAACAAATTATAGTTTCGGTCACAGCCCCCGTGACGACGCTGCCCTGACTTCGCCCCGACTTAGCAGCGAGCGATACGCCAGTGCTCATAGCGAATTGAGATTTTCTAGTCAATTTTTTTATCGAATCGAAAGAGTGCTACGATTCTGCTGTATATTATGTTGTTTAGCGAGCGTGGTGCGCGTTCGTGAAATGTTTGTTATAATATATAGAACGAGTTACGATGTATATTATTGTGAGAATGTTTACCTTCTGACGCGCGAGGCGGAGGCCTCGCCGGCGCCGGCACCCCGCCCCGTAGGCGCTATAGTGTTTATCGTATTGTATTGTACATTGTATATAATTGAATACGTATATGTTGGTACTTTCCAATTTTGTACCGTTCGGGTGGGGCCTCGGCGTACGGCCCTAGCGCTACACACATCATCCCACATATCAGAGGCTCGTGGACACAGTCTACACTCTATTCGGCTAGTGTTGTGTCTGCGACTGCGATACTGAGTGCCTAGTGGAAAATTTTCTTCCCATTCGATCGCGACAACGTTAACTACGATTTGTATGGTATTGTCAAGCGCTTGATGACAGACGACTGCTGGCGCTTGGTCAAATTCATATAAATGGTAGCTAACGCTATCGCGATCGAATACGTAAAAAAAACTCCCACTAAGCCTGCTGTAGGCACAAGTCTACGACGATATCTTAGACTCGGTGGTGAGCGAGGTGCTCTTATAGGAAAGTCTTTGGTGCGGTTCCCAACAGGGGCAATTTCGGAATTTAATGTGAAATTGTCTTGAATCCAGGGCCTCCCATTAAGTACACAGGGCTCCACACTGCGCTGAGAAGATCGCCAATAACTTCTTTTAGAATATAAAAAAAAAACATCGCCGCGCGAGTGTCGACGGTGCATCACGAGCCAGTAGCTCGAGTAGGGAGAGTGTATCATACGAGTAGATCAGACGTGCGGACTGTCTTGAGACTGAGACCATATCAAAGTAGCTCGTACTAAGTACCAGTCGATGAACATCCGTCGTAGAACGAGCGATTACGTGACGAGTTCGAAAGGTCTAGTAATTGTAAACTGTTATGAAAGTTTCAAATATTCCAAATATTCCTTGTTCATTAATAAACTTAATAAATATATGTATAACGGTAAATTAAACTTATATAGATTTTAGCAAAGCATTTTTACGAGTCGCTAATTCTATGAAGGAACGGATTTATTTTATCTTTAAAGTGAGATCGGTCGCAATCTCAAGATCGGAGGTGTTATTTTCGAATTTCAAATTAAATTTTGTTAAATATATCACAATAATACGACATTAATGAAAAGATTTAGTACGAATAAGGCAAGAATAAGATTTGTTAGATAAATCTTGAAAAGTTAGATGGATAGGTAAAGTTTTTAATACCTACCTACATTAAAAAGATGATACTTCTTGTACGTTATTCAATGAATTCTTATCACTTTGTTGAAATTCGTAAATAATGTCTCAGTTCTTATAACTAGCGTCTGCTAGACATATAAGAGTGGTAGAAATCGACCAATGACAGCACTGATTCGAATTTTCACTGCCATGATTGGTCCATTTTAAATAGAGAATAACTACTTATTAAATTAATTACACTTTATATGTCTGTCGGAGGCTGTTTGGTTACAAATAGCTTTTGAGCAACACTTCAAGAGAAGTTTTGTTATTAATGTTTATTATAAAATAGCATTGCACAAAGAACACGACTGATATGGGACACAACGTTTTTGATACTTTACCGTTTTACCTGTTTCTCGTTTGTGATAATACTAGGACTTCTGTTGGAACCTCGCCTTTTTTATAATACTGAATGTGCGCTCATGAATTCTTATTCTACTATCACTCATTTACAAAGGGGGCACGGCTGAAAAGCCTCTTGTGGTTATGATACGTTATACTAATCTTAAAACTAAAGTAATTCAAAATAATAATGATAAAAAGTTGGACTTTATTGTATTGACATGTTAATGTGCTTATAATGTATGAAATTAATTAAACTAATATATGAAAGAAATGAATTTATTCGTAGTTAATTAGATTGTTGCCATGTACGCAACTTCAGTAGAACGTGGTAGAGAATTCATGCACGGATATTTCTTAACTATTCCGAAGGTTGAAGACCGATGACAATATGATTTTAGAAATGAATTTATAAAACCTAATACATTTTTAATGGGAGAACGATATTGCCTTCATGTTTGTATAGAGCCATGCGAATAAAATTGGATAGGTATATCTGAATCGTTCATCTTTCAACATTGTACACTGATTACATCATTAAAGTAAGACATCGAGCCTAAATTATTAGAATAGGAATTTTATTCGTGTGGTCAGAGTGAATATTATATCGGGTCGTATTATTGGAAAGTTTGAACTAAAATATGAATATATTGCGCTGCCATAGACTTTGTAACGATTATTATGCCCTTATGATAAAAAACTTATAAAAATCATTGTAATATCTACATTTCTTCGAAGAAATCTTGGAGTTTTTATGACATTTGTACATCGCTTTTACATAAAATCAAATTAGAATTTAATATGAGCGCCTATTAAATAGGTACTATACAATTTGAGATTATGAAAAGTGGCCCAAAGGATACCAATACCACGATCGGAATCAATATTGCTCTTCTTGTCTGACATAGGTGTTATTATCACTAGCAATTAATTCGATGAATGTCTCTTTGCGCCACTTTTCATAGTAACGTTAAAAGTTAGCAATTTTATAATTAACATATTAATGGTTATTGATAATGATATTTACTGTAATATTAAGATAATTCAATAGTACGATCCGTACATACAGTATAGGTGTAAATATGACTTGAAGTGTCGCTCGACAGTGCGTAGCCGCCGCAATCGCGGCAGTAGTGGCCCGAGAACTGATGGGGAATTAACAGGATGTGCTTGATAAAGCTAAAAGTTGATACGGTTCATCCACCTTTCCAGAGTATACCAGCACAGACCAGCCAGCTGATCTAAGGTGGTTTCGTGTTTTATTTATGTTTTTCAAATTAAAGGATTCATGATGACATAATAATAGGTACATGAGCCAAAGTGGGTTTTGACTTTGGAATTACATACATTTCCTTATCTCATTAAAAAAGTTTACCAATAAATGCTGTTGAATAACGGGAAATCCTTAATTTACCGGGATAAAAAGTAGCCTAGTCACTCTCTAGGTCCTCAACTATTGCAAAAACCACGTCGATCCGTTGCCCTATTCCAGTGTGCTTGAAGGACAAAACAACAAACAAACACACTTTCGCATTTATTAATGTAAAACTAATAATGGTCTAGCTGAGAGGTACAGCTTTTTAATATCATTTGAAGTTGAACAAACATATTAAGAACTTTTGTAGATTTTATCAAGCACTTCTTCGAAATTGCCCACGAGTACTCCAGCTATATATAGTGTGTAGTGACTACGGCGCACGGCTTCAGTTGGCTTCAACGCGGTGGTAATGCTGAGAAATAACGTTTTGTTAGCCCTATTTATGTAGATAAAATTATATGTTGTGAGTTTATTAAAGAAATCACCTAGCCATGTTAATGAGGCAGAGGCTTTATCTAATAACAAACTATTTGTATTTGTTGATCTACCAGGGTAGTTTCTATCGCACAATTTTCAAATATTGTTAAATGTTTGTTTATATTAGCGATGCTACAATAATGTAAAATTTCTGATACGAAAATTGGAAATTCCTTATTAGTGTAGAGTTTAAAAAGAGGAGTTCTTAAAAGGCTCCCTTGTAAGACAAAATTTTTCATTATTAAAATAATGTCTACAGACAGACTGAGGTTTGCAGTGAAAACATATTTGAGCAAAACAGTGTTTTCACTGTGAAATTTTATTATTTTATTTATATATTTGTGTATAAATTAAGATTTTGAATATTTTAAAATTTATATCTTAAAAATTAATGTTAGAGAGAGTGTAGATAATATTATAAATCTTAAGTTTGTTACGACCTCATTAACGTGATTGGGATTTAGTGAATATAGGTATATTGTTTAGGATAGCACTAAAACGAAAATCTAAGATTTTAGATTCCTATAAAATTCAAATCTTTACGCAAATCAAATAGTATTGACAGATGGTGCCAAAGCATTCCTTCCTTTACCTTCAGTGTTCATTTAGGTAAATCTTAATTAAATTTTCATTGACGCTACAAAGAAGAGCTTTGAATAAATATAAAACATCAATTTTCACCTATAGCAATAACCGATTTATATGTAAAGATGTTTCACATAGTGTAAATAGTTTTGTTTTACCTATGGTTTGTGTCATGAATGTTTATATCGTAAATGAATGTTCAATATAGAGTATTATTGGCTGAATCGTTCTCTTCTCAATATTGCCTCCGCGGTTTGTTTGCGTTGCGGGGCATTGGCCCTAAGATAATATCAGTATTTGGTAAAGTAGCGTTACTACGTGTACTTAACATAACGAATGAACGTCGCCCGCTGTACCGGGCGGCTGGGACACAGACGAAAATAAATAATACAACGTTAATTATGCTTTTCATTCCATCTCTCCATCTTTCTTTGCATTCTCAATGACGCCGAGTTTAGTGAAATTTAAATGATACAGGCGTAATACCGACCTTTTATATGTGATGACGTCTGTATAATTTTAGTTCCGTCAATTTATTTTCTTAATATTACAAATGACTAGCTAATGCCCGAGATTTCTTCCGCATGGATTGAGGTTTTTGGTTCCCGCAGGAACTCTTTTAATTTTCCTGGATAAAAGGTAGCCTTGATGTGTTATTCCAGTCTATAATCTATCTCTGTGCCAAATTTCATCCAGATCCGTTCAGCCGTGATTGAGTTAAAAACATCCATCCATCCAAACTTTCGCATTTATAATATTAGGTACCTAGATTATTCAAAATGGCATGGCGAGTGACAGGAGCAAAATGATATATCTATGATAATCTTTCAGTATTCTTGGTACCTAATGCCTATAATTATAAACAACTCACGCTGTTAGCTCCGTTCCTGTTGCTTTTGTTAATAAGTAAATACCACCACTAATTACTTAATATTATTATAACAGGAAAACAGGTCCTAACTGGTCTGTGGGTCCTGCAGTGTGGTCTGTCGAGTGTGCGTTAGAAACATCCGTCGATAATCTTCTTCTTCTTCGTATCCTGGGATTATTTTCCGCAATTTGACGCAGGCATCCGTTGTACGTGTTCCGTCGATAATAATATGAGTTCTTCTGAAATGAAATGAAACTTAATTAAAAAGACTTAGTTAACCTTCGGTAAAAGGAAGATTAATTAAAGCTGCGCAGGACAGCGCTTTCTTCATACAAAGAAAGGAGGGTAATTGCTTCACCATTTAAAGTTTTTTTTAACGTTTTCCCGAACGCTTCTTAATTTTTCACCATCTAGGAAAATATAAAACGTGAGTGCACTAACTGCTCTACTCATCACGAAGTGTATTCCATTCCCACATGATGCTACGTGAAATTACAAGCATCGATGCTGCGTGTGCTTGCGAGTTCTTTCGCGTTGTTACGTACCTGCTCTTAGTCTAAATCGATAAAGATGAAATAGCCCAAGAATGATCTATGGGGTTAGAAATAAATGTATCTCGCGAGTTCTTTTGCGCTGTACTGCGTAGTATCCGCTGTACAAGGCTAAGCCTTGTATCAAGCTAAATAGATAAAGATGAAATAGCCCATGAACGGTATTATTTACGGGTTAGATCAATGTCATTAGTAGAATACAGAAACTTTGGCAGTATCGACGAGAGCCATTAAAACTCTTAAAAGTCTCGGTTCATTGGGCACGCGTAGCTAACGAACCTTGCAGACCTTTTTGAAATAAAAATTTTCTTCATTCTAATCAGAAAATGAATCTCCAAGAAAAAAATTGAATAATGCTGGATAAAAGGTCTTCAGTGGAAGCTACATATGGATATAAAATATTATTATAGAAACTTATGATGTACTTATTATAATTATAATGATCTTAAGTAAGTAGCATTAAGTTATTTGAGACATAACGCACTGACAACTTTATCAACTTCAACATTTCGTAACAAATCTCTCAAAAGGTTTTTTTATATCCCGTGAGAGCTCTTTGTTTTAAAATTAACAAAAGTGGTGTATACATACTCGTCTTCAGTAGCGAAGCTATCTATTGTACCTACCGAATTTCGTGAATATCGGTTATGCGCATTGATTGACACTGGACATAAAGTTAAAAGCAAAATCTAGTTGCAGCCCTGAACCCGTAAAATTCCCGTCTACATATTTGTTTAGTACTTAAAGGTTGTTAGTTGAAAAGTGAACATACTATGGACACACGCAATCGTAGTTATAAAATAATATTGACATGTATTTACTTATTTTATACCTTTTTATTTAAAAGTTGCTTTACTGAATACGAAAACATTTAAACTTGTCACGGGTCACTGAGCACGAGTCTTTTTTCAGAATGAAAATGCTTTGGATGTAGTCCACCACGCTCGCCACAAGCGGATTGGCAGACTTCAACTCCTTTGAGAATAGTATGAAAAACTCTCGGTCATCCAGGTTTCGTCAGGATGTTTTCCTTCACTGTTATAGCAGGTGATGTTTAATTTCTTAAAACGTATGTAGGTACATATTACTTAGAAAAGTCAGAATGTATGTAACTGAGTGTAACGTAACGTACGTAACTGAATGTCGAACTCCCAACCAACCGAATAGGAAGTCGACGTTTAAGCCAAAAATTATCACTTATCTGCATTAATAAGTAACTGGATTCATTATTCGTACTTACGTAACTTGGATTCGTACGTGGAGTACGCAATTAATAACTCAAGACTTGGTTATCAACTTGCAAGTGGTCATTAAATAGGGAAACAAATTATTTTGCCGTTGTATTTTTATCTCGATTAAGTAGGTTGGATTCATAAAATATTTACGGGATATAAATCCTCGGCCAATCATTGAGACAATAAATATTTTTATCGCCCAATCAAGAACGATTCGGGTGGAACAAAGCGATTTTTGGGTTGAAAACTCGGTCCGATTAAATTAGCATTTAGATTAACAGAATCCTGTTAATTTGTTTGATTTGATTAAATGTATAGAAAGTTATTCAGGGAATAATAGATTAACATCTCTAGAATCTATCTAAGAATTGAAATTCATAAAACATTATTGTCGCCGGATTTCCCTTGAGTAACATGATGGCAACCTAATTCTTATGCTCTACCTACTTCTTATAATAGGCATGATGACTGATTTTGAAAAATGGTCAGATTATGTTCGGAAGTATCGACTATTTCGAAAAAATATCTTATTTCAGCAGAAAAATAAGGTTTGGTAGATAATATTGGCATTTGAAATTTAAATTTTAAAATTCACGCCAAAACGCTCCCCGGCGTCGTTTGTGACGTCACAATTATTTTTAACAAGGTACTCTGTGCCGTGTGCTGTAAGCAATAGTGTGATTGTCAAAGCTCGAAAACAAACCATTGTGACGTCATTCGCTTCTTGGTGTTTTAACCAATTTTATTTTATTAAAATAAATAGCAATCTCACTCGAAATAGAAAAATAAATACGTTTTTTATAATCCATGAATCCTATTTCATTAGATAAATTCATAATTTCATTGATTCTTGGTTACTGTCATCATGCCTACATTTTAAAAATAATAGTTAGTAAATTGTTTTTAAAAACTTGGATACGAAAAAAATATATGATAAAAATAATGAACATTGAACAAAGTGGGACAACGGAAAGTTATTCTATTTTCTAATAGAGAAAGAAATAGTCTTTGAGAGCACTTTACTGAGATATTAAAGCTGTTCTACGATCGCGCGGTACTTTTGAGCTTTTGCATTGCCAACTGGTATTTTTTATTATTATTTTTTTCGTTCAATACAGGAAACAAATTTGCATAAACATGCCTACGTTGTATGTAAATTTGGTATAAGAACTTACCTACCTACCTACGTACGATCTTTAGCCGTCATGGGAACTTTTTCCATTAATTGGCTTGGAGAAAAATTAACTTTTAATTTCTGCTATTACTCTGTAAGTATAGGAACGTTAATTGTGTATATTTTAACAAGGCTTTTACCCAACAATTACATAAACTTAAGAATGTACTTAGTTCAAAACTACATTCTTATGTTTATCATGTTTTAAGCTCCTTGATAGTTCGCCAGTTGCATTTATAAAAACCTAGTTCAAACTTAATATTAGAATTTGTTACGACTATTATATTACGACTATTTAGTATTCTGTGCTCTAAGTATAGATGAAAAACACGTTTCGTGCACTTACAAATATTTCGAATCACCGAAGTGTACTTACCTACTTCTGTATTCAACTTTCAAAGCCTTTGTGGAACATCTTGGAAGGGGTCAAGTTTCTGTGAAATCCTTGTTCCAATCCCAAGTGCTATTGATGTTCAAGATCGAAAGCTGGATATTATTTATAATGTAGTCCCTATGTCCAAATCGATAAGAGCTACGGATTGATTCAACACAAGTAGTGTAGCAATTCAAAGATATAAAGCCTCGTCAAGTTTGAACAACTTTCTACCAATCTTTACTTTGAAGAAAATCCGACAGTAGGCAAGCATAAAAGATAATAATAGGCACTTGATAGCGGTAAAACTTTCGGCGTAGGTACTCTTTTTTTCGTTACGCCAAAAATTCTTACAAGGTATTCTTACTGTAGTATTTATACATACAATACACATAAGTAAAGTCTTTACTAAAAAGAAAATGAAAATTCTAATTATTATGCTTAGTTTATTGTTCGCCAGCAGCTAACACAAAGGAAAGAAAGGAAAGCTGCACAATATGGCGTCTCTTTATTCGTGGTTTCCTTTTATGTGTATATGTCACCGTAAGATTGTAAAATCCGTTAGATTATAATCTAACGGTTTCTATCCCGCGAGATTATAAACTGTCGTAAGATTGTGAACCGTTCAATGATCTGAGTATTAATTTTTGAAATATTTATTGTTTTTACGTTTTCTTGTCTCTTTCTTGTACAGTTCGCGCGCGAGTTGAATGCAGAATAAATGTAATTGTCTGTGTGTAACTACAGGTTTGGTTAGGGTTTGACATGAATATTCTGGGGAAGGACTACTTTTTATCCCGGAAAATTCCTGCGCGAGTCAAAACCCTTCCACGCGGACGAAGTCACAGGCATCATCTATAATATACTATATACTATAAATATTATAAATGCGAATGTGTGTTTGTTTGTTGGTTTGTCCTTCAATCACGCTGCAACGGAGCAACGGATCAGCGTGATTTTTGGTATACTTAGGTATAGTTGAGAACCTGGAGAGTGACATAGGCTACTTTTTATCCTGGAAAATTAAGGAGTTCCCGCGGGAATCAAAAGAACTTAAACCACAAGGACGAAGTTGCGGGCTAGTACCTATATTATAATATGTAACTGAAATAACTTAGACCTATATCTGTACCCATGTTTCTGCAAATAAAATATTATTTGTCAGTGTAATTCCATGAATTCAAACAACCACATAAAAATTCATTAGAAGTTCTATGAAATGACCGGTACGCATAATAATTCTTTGGCGAAGGCGTAAAGCGGAAAAGTTTTTCGTTCAAAAAACGGAAATCCGTCCGGCGCCGACTCCACGGTTCATTGAAAGCACGATATTTCGCTGCGTTTAATTATATGACGGAGTACCCTGGAAAATATATCTATTGTGTGAGTCATTCGTAATATTTCGAAACCTTGGATTTTCGAATTCAAATCTTAATATTCACAGTTGATAGAAATCAGTAGCGCGGCACTTCGAACGCGATCTATGAATTAATGACTGCTCGTAACCCGGTGGTTAAGATTTAGCTTTCTTATCTGGGGGTCCAGGGTACGAACACACATATATTATTTCAATTTTCACCCGTTACTATTTTTTTAACTTCGAAGGAAAACATCGTAAGCCTGCATCCCTTACTCTCAATCATACTAATAATATAAATGCGAAAGTGTGTTTGTTTGTTGGTTTGTCCTTCAATCACGCTGCAACAAAGAAACGGATCGACGTGATTTTTTGCATGAAGATAGCTGGAAAGTGCCGTAGGCTACTTTGTTTCCCGGAACATCAAGGAATTCCCACGGGAACCAAAAAATCTCAGTCCACGCGGACGAAGTCGCGGGCATCAGTTAGCTCTCCCTAAACCATCTCGAAGGTGTGTGAAATTTGCCAATCCGCACTTTATCAGCTTATTAGACTATGTCCCCTTTCTCATTCAGGGAGAAAAATATCTGTGCTCAGTAGTGATTTAGTTGATGGGTTGAGATTGATTGAAACGACAAATTCCGTTTTAGAAAATGCTCGCATTCTGATCAGGACGTTAATATGATAATGACCCTTTAGCAGGTAGCGAATCTGTACCTACATAATTTGAGGTATTTCCTCACTTACTGCAATATTCAGAAGCGATACCCATAAAAACAATTTTCTCCAAGTGTTTTATAGCCTGTGTTTACATTAAGACAGTGACCAAATGTGTCAGCCGCAGTCGATGTTTGGCCAACAGCAAACTAAGTACAAGCATACTATTACCTATTCTGTGGTAGTTATAAGTCTGTTATGACCGAATACGGCCAATTAATACAACGTTAATACAAGATTGGTTAACGCAAACGGGCTGCAATCAAATTCGGCTAACCGAATTGCAATTTAGATTATTCGGTGATCGAAAACGGTTGCAGTCGAGTACCACCACCACCACTAACGTCCCAAAGCCAGGCACAGGCCTCCACTCTCATAGGAGAGAAGGAATTAGAGCTCTGCTCCAATGCGGGTTGGCGGGTAGTCGAGTACAGCCTAACCGAACTAATGTAAGCGCGCCATTAGACGAGTTTTGTAAAAGTCAGAGAGACAAGTCGACGCCACGTCGAGTTGGGACGACCTGCCATCGGTCTCCGTCGCGGGATAATTTAATGAAACAATAGACAGTACAGCGATAAATAGAAGCTGCGCTCTTAAATTGCTCTGGAAATTCCTTTGTTTACTTCTAAGTTTGAAAATTTTAGCTTTGAACGGAATTTCTTTGAAGATAGATTTCATTTTCAAACCTATTCCGAGGATGAATGTTCTTGAACTTTGTTTATGCGTATATCTATACTTCTATACCCAAGTACTATAATTATAGTAATTAATGATACAGCCTGGCTTCCTTCGGGTAAATTTCTAAAGAGACCTTCTTTAACGTAGACCACGTTACAGAAAATCCATACTAATATGCGAAAGTGTCTGCCTATCCGTCCGTCTGTTTGTCTGTCTGCTACGATTTAGCGCCTCATCTTTTCAACCGATTTAGATGAAATTTAGTATAGAGATAAATTGCATCCTGAGGAAGCACATAGGCTAGAATCCCAGAAAATTAAGCAGTTCCCGCGGAATAAAACAACGTGGACGAAGTCGCGGGCATACTACCTTACCTTACCTTATACCTTACGGGCATACTTAATTAGTACCTACATAATTAAGCAAAAAAAAATACTAGGCCTATCATAGGGGCGTTTAGGTTGATCTATCAGCCAGTTTTCCCTATAATAAAAATTCTATAGAATAAACTAGTCGACCACAACTTTGTCGGCATGTAGTCATATTCGGGGTATTTAAAAAGGATGGAAAAAAACACGTAGAGTAGATGAAGTTCAAGTAAAAGTCAAACATTATCTACTGATATAAATTTAAAGGTTCCAACATAAAATCAGTTTCCACTTTCCACACGAGCTTTTTGCTCTACGTTATTTTGCTCTCGGCAAAGTGGAGTGCAAAAAATTCCACATATACAAAAAGCCCTTCATCATGTTAAAAGCCAAACGGCGAACGAGGTCAACAATTTCAAAGAAATCAACTACGTTTCATTTGAGAACCATAGCGTAAGGGAGCGTGGTATAAAAATTTCGTAATGTGCTGATTATATTACACAGGCAAGAGCGGAGAACGGCGCGGATCTAATGCTGGTGAAGGAAATAATTTAAAAATGTCCTATCCACGTCCTTAGGTCATGATTACGAGTCTTTATAAAGGAGAATTGAAGTGAAGGAGAATTTGAAGAGATAGAAATTTACTTTTAAAGTACGCGTTTGACTGGTTCACTGAATTCAACTGAAAAATCAAAAGAAAATACCAATCGCTCCAGAATGTAACGAATTAGGCATCTAATCTGGCTGCGATATAGCTAGAGAAGACTCGGAAACGTCTAGTAGAGGGCTTTCAACCGTGGCAAATTATTACCCTACGGCCATACCACCACCACCATACCTAATACCATCAACTATCATATCTTTTCCAATTTAGGCCGTTTCCTTTTAGATTGCATCGTAACTATAGGAAATCTCAGTCAAGATGTGCCTTGTATTCAACCAGTCTCCGCCCGCGCTTCTTCTATGCGTATGTAAACCGCAGCCTATAAATTCCGTTAGGAAATTCTCAAGCACAGCTGTTACGCGTGGGTGCATAACTTTTATTCTACTTAAAGGTTTTACTTTGAAATGTAAAAATATATGGAATTCACAAGACTCTAATAATTGAAAGAACTCTTTTTTATGTGTTTACTCTATCGTAACTCTAAACCTTAGCTTTGAAAGTACTGAGTTCCTTGCAAAAGCCCGCGTTCGTGAAAGCCTGTTGCAGACTATTGACAAAATAGTCGGTCCTTCAAAAATAAAAATACACTGTACAACGTTCGCGACCTACATAAACATCAAAGTTAGTACTAACTGAATTGTACTCGATTTTTGATAAAGATTAAATTTATGATCTAATTTTGGTCTGATTTTAGATAAAAAACGTGAGACAACACGTACTAAGTCATTGTAAAATTGGACATAACAACTCACTAACACTCAGCCGTTGTCATATACAACTCCGTCTCAGACATCTAACGGCTTAGGTCGTCTGCGTTGGTTCTTAGGTATGTAGTGTATCTATCTATCTACTCACTCAACAACAATCATAATTCATGCATCCTCAACGTTAATGCACCCTAAGTGCTTTACGGCTTGCGATTTGCGAACACTTACCTTAATAAATTCAATTTTGCTGACATGTAGTAAGTACCACAAAATATTACAGTCTTATGGTGAAAGCGCAAAGTGGATCATTAAAATTTTTAGCTATGCATTAACTCAGTGGTTTATTCCTAGACCATCCGACTTTTTAATAATATGCCGCCATTTTGTACTCTGAGCTTTCATTACAAAGACTATAATATCCTTTTAATTACGTCAAAACCACCATTTCAGTTCTTTCACTTTCAGGTTAACCTGCTTCCAGACTACATCACCACTTGCCACTAGGTGAGATTGCAGTCTGAGGCCTATATGAATTATTAAGAAGCATGACCTGATAGTAATATTTTAAATGCGAAAGTATCTCTACAGTATGAATCTCACCTTTTCACGGCTCATTTACACGAAATTTAGTACAGAGAAAAATTAGGTAGTATCCCGGAGGCATTAATCCCGAAAAATCAAAAACAGGATTTAAAAAAAATATTAAACTTTGGTATTTATGGTAGAGGGGAACAGGAATTATAATGTGACCCAGATACTGAAGAGCAGTTGAGAGGCTCTCGGTTAGTGAGGTATGACAGGTGCCAGGGGATGCCGTGCCGTCGAGTGAGCGTGCCTCCACTCTACGCCCGGGTTTTAATTTATTCCCTTTGCCATTGATTTTACAAACTTGATACGTATAAAAGTCAACTAAACAAATCGTAATAAAAATGATACTTATAATGTAGAAAAAAAAGAACTAAAGTACCAATGCATATCATATTATAGAAGCATAGAACAGGAATTATTACAGGAGAGTATTAGGCCCGGTCTCCACCAGAGCGAAGATGTGCGGAGATGTCTTAAGCGGAGACGAGAAGAGATGTTTTTCAGGTAGGGTATATCCACCGAAGCTGTGCGGAGATGCGTACTGGCTAGACTGGAGCGGAGATGTGTACTGGCTAGAGCGGAGATATTGTATGCTGACTAGAGCGGGACTGAGCTGCGTGCGGTGAGCGGCGGAACTAGGAACTATAGTAGTCTGAGATCCGGATATACCACGACCTTCGCCGATCTGTTTAACAGATACTTTTTATTTTATTTTATTTCGTGTAAATCATAAGAAACATATACGATTATTCAAAAAAAAAAATAACGCAAAATAAGCCGGCACATTTCCAAAACTATTTGTCCTATAAAAACTATTATCATAATGATCTAACTTCCATTGGGTAGATTATTTAATGTAGATTATTTTCGCCATAGACGGTTTTTTTCTAGCTGTAATAGTTTTTGAGAAAATTATAAAATACCGCGCTCAGGGAGAAATTTTAGGAGGAGGTGGGGGAGGAAAGCCCACATTCTAGGAGGGGCATTTTTGAGGAAATACTTTTAAGACTCTAAAAACACTTGTGCCAAAAATCAACTATATATATTTTTATTTTAGGGTTCCCATACGAGGCTTGCATAAGTAGCCTAAGCTACTAGAGTTCTAAATCTGAGATCTATAGAGCGTCAGATTTCGACGTAACAGACTTTTTTTTTGAATATTTAGGAAATAAGACATAATGTCTAGCGTTAAACAATTACTACAGTAATACCTATCTGAATATACTATAATATTATTAACTCTGAGCAAAGTAAAATTACGCTTTATGTCAGCCTACGTTTCACGAGTTTTGAAAAATTTTGTGAGTTTCAAGAGTTATGAAATTAATATAAAAGTCGTCTAAGTACATGGATTTACTTGTTTTATACATCCTGGGAAAGATCTTTGATTTTCTGTGAAAAAAAGGAGCCTATGTCCTTCTCTATGAATATACAAAATAATGAGTTTTATTGATGAAACAAGTAGACTGACACCCTTTTTTATTTATAATATTAGTATCCATGATGTTTCAGGCTTTCCAATTCAGCGAGTAAACATTTTCGTGCATAAAATTGATAAAATCAACATTCGTAATTTATATGTTGGCAGATTCCGGTGACGTCAGACTCATCTCCTGCCACCGGGAAATAGCATCTGATGCGATACGGCTCCAATGAAATTATTATTTTTGAAAACATACAACACGATATTCGTACACAAAAAGTCGCTTCTCTACACTTTCAAAATGTAATAGTGCATGGAAGCAACCGGCCTCGCATCCAGTGACCCACAAGTCAGTGTAATACTTGTATCGTGAAGTATGTATGTGTTGTATGTAGGTACCTATAATTATTGTTACCTCTTTATTTTTTTAAGAAAAGAGCAACTGCTGAGTTTCTTGCCGGCTCTTCTCAGTAGAACAGCTTTCCGAACCGGTGGTAGAGTCTTAACGATTCATAAGTGACACAAGTTGTCCTATATGTGAAATGAATAAATCATTTTTGCAGACTTCTGTAATACAAGTTTTATCTTAGTGCAGAGTCTGCGCATCAATCTGTGTGTATATTTATACAAGCCATTGCATCTCAATTTTGTTGTGCCCTTAGTTAAATAAAGTTTATTTATTTATTTAAATCATATAATAGTAGCAGCTGTTGTTCAACACTTTCCGGTTCTCGGTTCAAGCATAAATCAATTATCTTATAATCTGTAGTTTATGAATCCACAAAAGTGAACTTATTCTTTTGACACGATGATATCATTCGAATTTGAATAAATCTAAAAGCTTTATTGGCTTAATCATATATTTTGTACTTGCATATAAATAAGCTCATACACACAATACACAAAAAGTCGCCTGGCTGAGGTTTATCAGTCTGAGGTCAGGCCTAAAGTCGAAACGTGGCGGTTGTGTTAATGATATGTTCCCGTGTCCTCCTTTAATTTCAATGGATTCCGAATTTACCCCGACAGCCAACCCAATCTAAGTTGAAATATATTGTCTTTGATATTATATGAACAGACCGCGCTGGCCGATTATGTCTATGTCGTAAATTGCTACTTAATTCCCTGTGATTTGGATGGGACAATAAAGGCATTTACTGCTACCGAATTATGGGCTGACAATTTATTTTCTATTGGTATGGTGGATTTTAGTGAAGCCATTAACCGATATTAAGCTATTTTTTTACCATCGTTTTATAGCCAAATTCTATTACATAGATAAGCTAAAAAATATTTGAGGCATTGAAACTATATCTAGATAATTTTTTATACCTAGCAATTTTGCAGTGGTTCTACTTCTAAGGATTACAGCGGTTGTACTAATTAAATTTTCGCGTTTTTCTCCCGTACTAAGTATGTCGCAGAACACCTAGAAATGCTATTACTTTGACCATGGTCTTTGTCTTCCTTTTCTCGTGTTATATTAGAACAATATGAAAAGAATTCCATAGGTTATTATGATAACTATCACGTACTACTCGAGTGTAGTGCTGTATCCACTCAACGAGAAGCCTACATTGGCTCCCCAACAACACTCACGGAAGTCCTCGCCGACCTGGGCGGCCTGCTTGCGGAATGATCCGGCGGGGAGTCGCACCCAGAGGTCTCACGCACAACGGGCACACTTGCTTAAGTGTGGAAAAGCCCAGTGAGAGAAGAAAAAGAAGAAGAATGATAACTATATCCGCGCGGATGAAATGCAGATGAAAAGTTCGTTTTCTACTAGTTTTCTCAGCCTTAGTCGGCGCCAAATTGACGTTCACGGCTGGACATACCTATAGCTATGTACTCTTGTAGGGACTCCCACACCCCATGGTCTGTTAGACTGTCACAGAAATTTTAACAATGGATTATGCGCTAGGGACGTCAAATTCAGCGACACCCAGCGGAGTGGAATACCCTCCCAGTGCACGTGTTTCCTGCCACGTGTAACTTAGGTACCTTCAAGGCAAGAGTGAATAGGCATCTTCTAGGCAAGCTCGTTCCAACCTAGACCCCATCATTGCTTTGAACTAAGCATGATTGTTGTCAAGCGCAAGCCTATCTCACAATTAAAAAAAAACAAAATTATCTCAAAATTAAGTTTTAAGTAGTTTAGTAGACTGAGCACTCTTAGCTACTTAGTTAGTAATTTACAGAAATGTAAATTACTCTTAGCCAAGATTTTGATATAGTAGCCTTTGTTTGTGATGAATGAACATTAAAAAGCTTGCTATTTAATGAAGTTTCTATTCTAAATCTTGAACAAACAACTTGATCGCTATACGTAAGTAAACTATGTCTACTTCAAACAAAGAATGATTAATTAAATTTTCTTTTGTTTTAATTAGTTCGATAATAATTCATTAAAAGTGTTCAAAAACTTCAACTCATAAGACTAATAAAAGTTTCTGTAAGTACTCTTTCATTATGTCACTTAAAAGTTTTAAGTCCATCCAAAGTTACAAGTACAAAAGAAACGACGACGTTGAATATATAAGAAAAGTTAGCCTAACTTTTACAAGATGGACAATAATTCTTCGTTTTAACTTTTGTACTTTCTATTATAACTTTTATGTACTTACTTTAATATTATTGAAATTGTGACGTTAAAAATTTAAGATAATTTTAACAAGCCCGTGACTGTAAGTAAAATTACTCTCTATAGTTACCAATATAATAATCAAAATACCTAGACTTAAAATGCTTTTTGAATGAGAAGACTCGGAATTCGAAACACTGCTATTATTTCAGGGAATGATCTATTTTATATTGGTTGTATCCAATATATCCGGTATATCTTGGGTCTCGACCTTTTTACATACCTTAAGACGTGAGCTCTACTACCTACTGCGTCATATACAGGCTTTTATATTATAGTGTAGCGAGAATGTGGTACAGTAGATCCAAACTAATATCAAACCATAATTTACCTACTAGATTAGATAGAGATTGAAATTTCAATGAGAATAAAATAGGTTAGGCTCTTTGCATTCATGCTTCTCCGAATGCGGATTGTGAGCTATTTAATAATACGTTATATCTGTCTTCATGTTATACTCAAACTCAATTTTGTGCTTTTGAATCGACGAGTGAATCTACCCTGTTATGTTAACCAGGGGCCTTAGCCATTGCGAGGCTCTGGGCGGTAGATATTTGCGAGGCACGAGATTGAAATACACATAATTAAGTACCCTTTTTTTTCGCAGGGGAAATCTCCTTAAGATTATGTAGGATTTCTACCTACTAATGGCCAACAAACTGCCATCTTCCCAGGGTCGTATTGTTAGATGCACGACTAGAGCCCCCACTCCAGCCGTGCTCGACCCTGAGGTCCCTTCCCCAGGAATTATTACACGGATAGCTGGGTGCGGTGTAAACCGCCACTCCGACGTCCACGTCTCCGAGCCGGGTCGGCTCTTTCCCGAACCCGTTCAGCGGTCTCTTTCTTAACCATAACAGTTTCGCAGAAAGAAACCACTGCTCTCCATGCTTCCTCTTTCCTTAGCATAGCCGCTATCATAGCCGGTGGAGACAGGTCTACCCCCACGTGGCGGATTAGGATGCGGCGTTCGGGATCCCAAGCAGGGCACTCTTCTAAAGTATGCTGTGCACTGTCCCGCTCCTCCCCACAGTGATAACATCGCGTGGTAGCCTCGCGACCAATTCGACACAAGTACTAGCCGAAACAACCATGTCCGATTAGTAGGTACCTGCGTCGGCCTGAAAGTGATCCTAACAACGACCTCAATTTATATAGGCGGGCCCTGTCAAACAAAGAATGTGGGCGTATGTCTAGTAACGCCATCTAGTCTGAAAAGCGGGAACTTGCTTGCAACATATGCCCCATCTGGAATGAAAGCTTGAAAACGTATGACTCGGTCATAGATAATATAGGTCATAGCCGTACTAAGCCGTAAGGCCGGTTAGTAAAAAATAATGATCACAGTTTGCCGCGGAAATTAAATGATTGCGTAATGGATTGAAATATTAAATAACGTTTTTTTGGAAATGTATAATAGTGAATTGAAGCACTTACATTAAAATAAAAATTATACAGTGCCCAACTAATAAGACTTTAGATGTTAACTTTATCTACACGACGAGCGACCGTGACAGCGCTACGACGCGACGGGGACATAGACAGGTGAGGAACGTGTTTACTGATAAGGCCCCTCACAAGTTCTGGCGTTAAGATGCACATCAGCTATAAACTTCACTTCATCTTAACTTTAACTCCGACATGAGAAGCTTACTTACTTGGCTCACGGTGACACCAACTTTCAAGGATTATTTTCTGGGTATTATAATATTATTATCTTCTATTGGAGTTTGTCTTGCATGAGGGTTACTCCATATAAATTATTATAACAGGCAGTTTATTCATTTCAATCATCCGATGATTTACCAATCGCCCTACTGAGTACGAATCTCTTAGAATTTAAAGGTTATGACCAAATCCACCCAGCTGGTCCAGTGTGGATTGGCGGACTATACACACCTTGGAGAATATTATTAAATATAAAATATATTAATGTTAAAATAGCATCGCTACTACGAGACAATTCGATAGGTACTGTGGTCTCATTGTGAATGCTATTTTGAATTATTATTTGCGCCGATATTCACATATACCTATTTAGGTACAGCCCCGTATTAAAATTCAAGAGAACAACTGAGTAGATGATATTTATCTGTAGGTACAATTAATACACTTAAGAATTAGTGGAACTTATGAACTAAATACAATAATAGCTTCTTTGGCTGACAAATCTTTGGTTGATAAACCGTAAACACAGCAAATCTATACCAGAGCCAAAACACAAAGGGAAATAATTGCCGAGCGGACATGGAGCATCCGAGCATGCACACTAGCGCAACAGGACCTAACGTTGTTCCCTAATCTTTTCGACAGTCCCTAGTGTGTTTTTTGCTTTTAATACTGAGGCAATGACAAATCGCTTAGCTTTCCGCATCCACCCATACTGAGGCAGATCATTATTCTTAATTAATTCGCAACTTCTTTCATTTCTTGGAACTTTATTATTTAAGTATCTCCCCCAGATTTTTCCCTGAATAGAGGTTAATTGGAAACAATTCTAAAGGGACACGCTTATTCAATTATATCCCTCTGGCTCTAACTACCTAATTAAATCGTATTTTTTTAAAAAGTGGTATATATGTCACCGTAAGATTGCAAAAACCGTTAGATTGTAATCTAACTAGCAATTAATTGTAAACTGTCGACAGATTGTGAACCGTTCAATGTTCTGAGTGTCAATTTTTGAAATATTCATTGTATTTACACTTTCTTGTCTCTTTCTTGTAGGTTAGGTTAGGGTTCGACATAAATAAGTAATCAGGAAGTTTAGGTTTTATCGGGTTAAAATACCTAAAAGATTACAATCTACCGAAAAATAATGCGTTAAATTGTAATATGTCGACAGTTTACAATTTCGCTAGCTAGATTACAATCTAACGGATTTTGCAATCTTACGGTGACATATTATATATTATAGCCTAGATGCCCCAAAGATCAATGGCAAGCAATCAAAGGCACGCACCTCTAACTTTACAAAGTTAGGTGCGTAGGTATAATGAAATTAAATTAATTAATTCAAACGGTGAACGAAAACATCGTGAGGAAACTTGCACGCCCGAGAGTTCTTCATAATGTTCTCGAATGTGTGTGAAGTTTGCCAATCCGCACTTAGCCAGCTTGGTGGGCTATGGCCAAACCCGTTCCATTCCGAGAGGAGACTCATGATCATTGGTGAGCCGGTAATGGGTTGATCCATACTTAATATTATAAATGCGAAAGTGTTTCTGTCTGTCTGTCTGTCTGTCTGTCTGTCTGTCTGCTACGCTTTCCCGGCCCATCTTTTCAACCGATTTTGCTGAAATTTGGTACAGGGGTAGATGGTATCCCGGGGAAGGACATAGGCTACTTTTTATCCCGGAAAATTAAAGAGTTCCCGCGGGAATAAAAAAACTGTCTCTTCACCCGATTTTGATGAAATTTGGTACAGGGGCAGATGGTATCCCGGGGAAGGACATAGGCTACTTTTTATCCCGGAAAATTAAAAAGTTCCCGCGGGAATCAAAAATCTTAATCCACGCGGACGAAGTCGCGGGAATCATCTAGTGATAAATAAATAAAAATCATTTTATTCGACCATAAAGATCATAAATTTTGTTAGTAAAAAACACACACAATAACCTAATGTTAGTAAATCTAAAACTACCTAATCCTAAAACCTTATCTAAGACAGCCTTGATTTGTCAGCACGTGAACCTTGTGACAATGGTTCAGGTACCGACAATCAAACCTGTCAGCAAATGCCCTCAGGATGCCATTGGAGCTAGCCCGAACCAATTGAAGGTGCAGTAAGCTCTGAAGAGCGTTACTTTAACAGAGGCGGAACAACGAGCAAACCTGCGTGCAATCATGTTCGCCCGGACAAACAGACAATGCCCTGCGCTCTCTCTCTATATCAGCATCATCTTTCAGGTCAAAGGATACCACATGACCCAGATATTTAAGCTGAAACACCCTTTTTAACGGAGTACCTTATAGCCTAATGGGTGGTACAGTTGCGGGCAAGGATTTTCCTTTGGCTTGAAAGACCATGCATTCACTTTTTTTGACGTTATACGTTAAGCCGTGACTGAGAGCATAATTTTCACATAATATGCTTAACAGTTTTGCTAAGCCACAAACAGATGCACTCAGCAACACCATGTCGTCTACGTAACTGATGTTGTTGATACATACTCCATCAATATGATAACCGACATGAGTCGTACTGAGTGCCTCCAACAGCGCATTGAAATAAAGGTTGACGAGCTTAGGGGAAGTTAAACCACCCTGCCGAACCCCGCACTCCAACCTATATGGCTGCGCATACGTTTCGGACCATCGCACGACTTTGACCTGATTTCGATACCAATATTTGAAGATCCTGATAACTTCTTCGGGCAGTCCAGTATTTTTCAATTTCTGCCTGCGATAAAGCCTGCTTGCAGATACACCGGGCTATCCTTTTAACCCAGAGTTACTTGCGACTTTGATAGAATTTGTAAAACGTCTCTAATTATTATACACCATTTTCATATCTTATCAAGCAGCGAAATAGAATGAGTACTACTAAAATTCTACATCAATGCTATCAAGCGAAAAGGTACGTATGTCCTCCAAGGTATGAAATATTCTTTCTAAGTACTTCAAGTAATTAATACCCTGGTATTTAGAAGATTTCCCACGGTAAGAACTTAAATACGCAGAGAATATTATAATACAGGGGCGACAGTACAGTCTGTAATTTGTGTAAAAAGAAACAAAATTGAAAAGAATTTTATTAATTATGTAATCTTTCTCGGTGTCAGCGGGGGAGTAGAATTTATGAAAATTTAATAAAGCCTCCCTGGAATATTACTGGTTCGAATAAGGCGCACTTGCCAGTTTTCAAATAATTTACGGCCTGGCTCTTTGTACCTTAAAGGCTTGGAGACACATACAGCGCGACGGCTTCGGAACGCGCTTCGAATGAATGAATGAAATTAATATAGAATATTCATTCATTCATCAGTACACCGAAACAAGATACATACATATAAACAACAACATTCATTAATGCAAACTTACTTGCAAACTAAATACGACAATGAAAAATATTCTTTATGCTAAGTCGAAATATATATTATAATACATATTATGTCTTAGTATATTTTATAAATAGCTATGTTATTTATAATTTATATTTTGATTATAATATATTATTGGTTTATGTATTCGCATGTGGTTATTTGAATGTAAGTATATTAAAGAAACAACTGCAGTCTATTTTCCTTTATTTTCTCCTTTTCCTAAGGTTGCCTGGTAGAGATCGCTACCTAAACGATAAGGCCGCCTTTTGTATCCTACTTCTGTCTGTGTTAATTTTATTTCCGATTTTTGTGTTTGTTATTTTTACTTGTTGTGGTGGTACAAAATAAAGTGTACCAATAATAATAATAATAACATTAATTAACAAATAAAAAATCGGTACAATTTATTGACGGCCTTATCGCTTTGGAGCGATCTCGACATTGGATTTAATAACTAGTTGAAAAGGGTCGAGGGTGTACGTGAGTTTACGAGGAAAGAAATAAAAATAACGAATGCTTATAAACGCCAACTAATAATATCACAACAAAGGCGCGCGCCTGAACCTTTTGTAAAATTAAGATCTGCCTGAAGTTCTGTTTTAGTGCCTGCTGACGCAATCGTCGGCATATATATTTATATGTTTATGTATAAGTATGCTGGCCGGCCATAGTAGCCTACAGCTATAGGTAGCCATTGTCGGCAGTGATTTGGTCATCGGGTTTGTTAAGGACGTGTTTGGGACGTCGTTTGTCTGGTGGGTCATTTCGGTCGGGAGTACGCGCCTACGTTTTGCAGTGTGAACGCTTTAATAACTAGACTTGTACTTGACGACATTCCATGTCTTATGGAAAACCTTAATGTTTTGCTTTGATTTGGAATACGTTTACCTAAATGCCTTTATGTTTTAAACTTGCCTTAAAGGTATACTTATTTTATTTGAACCATGACTAATGATCGCCGGTAGAACGGTTTGTACCAGAAATGTTGAATAAAAATACTTCCTTCGTGCGAGTAGGTTTGATGTAGGACACGATATAAAGCAAGAGCACACTTTTCAAAACATTTCCATAGAAAAACAAGATCCTCCTTGTATTGCAACTTCTAGGAGGACACGTTGCCGTCACTTCACTGTAGTGGCGCGTTGAGTTTGTCCAAGCCTTGAGGCCTTTAATATTTTCTAAGCTGAATTGTTTAGAAATTTTCTAAGAATACTTCTCTTCCACAATACCTGGAAACTGTGGATCTTGTATTTTCCTTTCTGCTTCAACTTGTGTTTTGTATTAATAATACAATGACGTCGAGCGCTTTGCCTAGAAAACTACCTAGCGCACGTAGCTGCCCAGGTGCGTGTTTTTCACGTAAGTAAGTAGGTTTTCTTCACATTGTGTCAGCTTTGAGTTTAAAATTGAATTGAATGTTAACAAAAGATAAAAGTTAATTAAACTGATATTTGAGTCATTCGATGTATTTCACTCTATTAGTTCTTTGGCGGAAAATACGCCATATTGGAATAAATACGAATACTTTGACTTTGGTAATGCAGTCTCCTGCCGGCAGACTCAACGATTATCGAATACTTGTGTTTAGATCGCAAACTGATTTTGAGCTTAACGATAGCAATCAAAAAATTAATATTGTCTTTAAGTTTGGCCACTTTTTATAATTAACTAATTACACTAAATCTCGAGAGTAAAAACATATTTAAAAGCAATTTGAATATTCGCCCACTTCTGGAATTATGGTTACAATTGATTACCATGCAAAGAAAACGCAGGACCTAGTGTCTCGAGTAGGATATCTGAAATTTAAGCAAGTTTGCCGTTGTAACATTGACACAATCGCAAACATTGTTATTTTCTGAATTTAGTGGCAGTGGAGAGTCACTATGGGCCTGATAAGAAGGCTCAGGGTCACTCAGCGGGCGATGGAGAGAGCTATGCTCGGAGTATCACTGCGTGATTAAATCAGAAATGAGGAGATCCGTAGGCGAACCAGAGTAACCGACATAGCTCGAAGAGTCGCCAAGCTCAAGTGACAATGGGTGGGGCACGGCACGATCCATGCAGGAGACCTTCGTCCAGCAGTTGACGTCTATAGGTTGAGACGACGAGAGAGTCACAATATATGTAGGTACCTATACGTCACATGACATGTACCAAATACAACCAAACAAACATGCAAACAATGAAAAAACTTGTTTAACGCGGACAAAGTTACTTTCAACAAAATAAATTATAGATCTAATACATTATTACAACAGCTGTCAACTCGCTCTTGAAACTTACGAAGTTGTTTCACAACGGTCATCAATCAAACTTGAACCCCTTCTTACAACTTTACAAGTATATTGCTTCACAAGTTCACACACGGTACACCGTTCTTATGAATATATGCTATGTTGTAATTGTAAATAAAATAAAAATGAATGTTGCTAAGCGCAAAACTCGAGAACGGCTGGACCAATTCTGATGGAATTTTTTGTGCATGTTCGACTGGATCTCGGGATGGTTTAGGTATATTCACAATTGGACGTGGTAGGTGGTGCTGCAATCGGGTTCTAGGTTCAGGGCAGGGCAACGTCTGCCGGGGCCACTAGTTGTAAATAAAAATTGAAATGTTAGTTTTAATTTTTAGTTTGCTAAGTAACTAAGCATAAATTCATGAAATAAAGCTTATTAATAAATAATTTTGCTTAACTTAGACACAATCGAACAGTTTAAAAAATCTCCCACTGGGCCTACAGATCGATTGATCAAAATCGATAAAACTTTGCACGTGCTTCGACGTCAAACGTCGCCACGTCGCGACGTCAAATGCTAGACAAAAAAAGGTAAGTAGGTAATTCCTTCATATCGACAGTTAACATTGGGTCAATAAACGTAACATGATAAAGCGCCTCCGGCCAGCGCCACCGGTAGCCCTGTCCAGTGGATGAGGGTCAAATAAAATATAGCATTTCAATGAACCTGATGAAACCGGTGTTCCGGTCTTTGTAAATTCCCAATGAAAATAAAATAGTTTTTCTATATTGTTTGTTTTTTGTTCTTCAAAACAGGTAAGTGAATTGTGGGACCAACTCCCAGCGCCGTAGATTTGAGGGGCGTGTCGTACAATAAATAATAATAATATCTATTCTTATTACAAATGCGAAAGTATGTCTGTCTGTCTGTCTGCTACGCTTTCACAGCCCATCTTTTCATCAACCGAGTTCGATGAAGTTTGGTATAGAGATGATTTTGAAGTTGTATGATGTATCCCGGGGCAGGAAATAGGCTACTTTTTCCGGAAAAATAAGGGGTTCCAAAAAAACCTCAATCCACGCGGAGGAAGTCGCGGGCATCAGCTAGTTTTCTATAAATAGGTATTTCTACAACGCATTGGTTCCTTTCATTTTGGAAATGTTCATCGACCGCGCTGATGAAACCCTGAGGAATTAACACCAAAATAATCAAAGAAAAGCTCAGGCTGAATCTTTATTTTAAATTTAAATTTTGTATTTTAGATAATTTTAATAAGATTTCGTCGACCTCTGAATGAATCTTGATGAAAGCCACAGATTGCTTGAACTGTAGATAATTATTGGAGAGATAATGCTGGTACGACTCCAGCGGTTTCACGCACAGCGGACGCCTGCGTCCAAGTGCGGAAAATAATCCCAGGATATAAAGCAGAAGAATACAGCAGAGAGCAAATTGACGAGATAAACGTTTACATAATATACTTACACATTGAGCAGATAAGTGAGGATCTTGTTAAGAGACCTAACTTCGTCCAATTGGAAATCGCTTTTTTGAATGCCCAAGCTCTCAGAACACCTGACATGCATAAATTGACGCAAGGCAGGCATGAGTAGCAAATAGAAGCTCCTGGCATCCGAATCTAGTAATACAATTTGCTTCACTGAGCCTCCGAAGTAACTAATACAATTTAGGTAAATGTTGCTGAATCCCCAAAGCTTATTGAACCCCCTGTAACGTAGGTACGAACCCATACTTCCATACTAATATTATACATGTGAAAGTGTGTCAGTCTGTATATTTGTCTGTCTGTCTATCTGTTACGCTTTAATCTATTTTGATGAAATTTGGTATAGTGTTAGGTTACATCCCGGGGAAGGTCACAGCTAGGTTACTTTTTTTACTTCTTCTTACAACTTTTTATTACCCCTGGAAATAAAATAAAAAAACTTAATTCAAGCGGATGAAATCACGGACATCATTTAGTATTGTCATATGCATACCAACTTTATATACGACCCATAAAGCTTATAATTCCACCTTCAATTACCTGATAGTGCTTGAATCTCGATATTATATTGGACTTCTATAAAGTGCATGTGAACGCCGATATGAATAATGTATTGGGAACAAGGTTTGCACTCGGGCCTTTGAGAAAATGGAGAAAAACACCGGCTTCACGGTACCTCTCTAGGTTTTCTACACGAAGTAGGGCGCGGAAAAAGGGGTGAACATTTTAACGGAAATGTAATTACATCGTACCTATACCCATACCTACTAGAGAACTACGATTTGCGAATTCGTCCGCGTAGATTAAGGGTTTAAAGATCGATATATTATATATGTACCTGTACTAGATGGGCCCTTTCATTGAAAAAAGTTGGCTTGTGGTGCATGCCCCTCACCTGTATAAGCATGTCCTTGTCCCCGCCATAGTGCTGTCCCGCTTTCCAGACTAGATTGCGTTAGTAAAATAAGTCCACATTCTTTGTTTGACAGGGCCCGTCTATGTAAATTGAGAACGTTGGTTATAAAATATACCCTTTCAGTTTTCTGTCAAAATACCTATACATTATTTGGTCCAAGTTGCCTAGCAAGAGGGTGTCATTACTCATTTTGTTACGAGTTTTCGCAATAAAGATACCCAAGGAAAACTAAAGTCCAGTAGGTAACCATGGTTATCTTTTGCAGAGTTTCTTGCTGGTTCTTCCCGGTAGGAATGTCATTCCGAACTAGTGGTAGATTCATTTGACGATTCAAAAGCATTTGTTAATTTTTGAATCAAAAACTATTTCTTTTTATAATTACCTATTTGGGTGTGACCCAAAACATTTGCAAGTTGAACTGGTAATGGGTAGGTCATGCTTGTTCTAGAGTGGAGACCGCAATATAAGTACAGTGTGAGCATAGTGTTGGGTCATTTAGCACGATGGACTGACGGTACAGAGAGGGTAGCGTGAAAAGGCTGGATGAGGAACATTTGAAAACACCTGTATATAGGTTTTTACTACGACGTAGACTCTTCGCAAGGACAACTCTTTTGACGACCTCCCTAGCGCAAAGTTGAGCCGCTGTTGTCTTAACGTGCGACCGGCTTCGATCCCCGGTAGTGTCGATTTGGGAACTTGTAATTTCTAAACTTTCTCAGGTCTGGAATGGTGGGAGGCTTCGGCCGTTTCCACCCTACCGGCAAAGACGTGCCGCCAAACGATTTAGCGTTCCGGTACGATGCCGTGTAGAAACTGATTAGGGGTATGGGTTTGATATAACAGCCCGCTACCATCTTAGATATCATCACTTACCACCAGGTGAAATTGCAGCCAAGGGGTAACTTGGAGTGGCTAAAAATTAGATGTTCAAAAATTCACCAGAGCAAAGTCAGGGTGGGTCAGATAATTATTAATACACTAGCTGGTGCCCGCGACTGCGTCTGCGTGGAATGAGCTTTTCGTAAGAAACGTTTTCGTTCGACCATTTTTCCTCCGACTTACTTTGCAAATCCGACTACCACGAAAAAGTCTTTCCATTTTTCGGATTAATATTATAGTTAGCCTACGAAACTCACAAATAATGTGGCTTTCTATTGGTAACAGAATTTTTAAAATCGGTTCAGTAGATCCAGAGATTACCCCCTACAACCTTACAAACTTACCTCTTTATAATTATGAGTATAAATTTAATAATAATCATACAATTTTCTCATTCGAATAGTTCATTCGCCTCCATGCTCCGTCAAAGGAGAACAAGATTTATTCGATCAAAGCAGACGAGTTATTCCAGAACATTTATGCTTTCTCACGACATCTGTAGGTATGTATCTCATGTTCCAATTGATTACGCTTTCTGAATAAGTTTCCACTGGACCGTTTTCTCACCATAAAATTCAGTTGCGCAATAGTAAAATGTCTTTATACGTTTTTGATATTATGCGATCAGCCTCCCGATTATGAGCAGATAAAAATAAGTGATATGATTTCATTCGTATATTTGCTTTTTTTAATATTTTAACTGGATATACAAATACCTAATTAAAAAAGTATTTATACTAATTATAAATGCGAAAGTTTGGATGTATGGATATTTGTTACTCAATTACGCCAGAACGGCAGAACAGATATGGATGAAATTTGGCACAGAGCTAGTTTATAGTCTGGAATAACACATGCCTAGTGTTAATACTTTTTATCCCGTAAAATTAAGGAGTTCGTGTGGGAACCAAAAAATCTCAATCAACGCGGACGAAGTCGCGGGCATCAGCTAGTGTAATATAAAGCTTCAATTCACAAAGCAAAAATGGTTTTGATAACAATTTGGAAAGTGGAAAACTTCATAGTCCAATGCATAGGTATACCGATGATAGTGTCCTCCCGACCGAATTTCGGCCACGGTGGCCAATCTTCAGAGATAAGCCATCTTCACGGGAGATATTATAGTGTACCTACTAATGTGTGCGCAAACACAGGTGCACTCTCATAGCCCGATGGGACGGAAATTCCGACATGACCGGACCCGGAGAGAGGTCAGGCGCAGGACTTTACGTGCGACTTTACGTGCTCTCCGAGGCACGGAGGTAAAACACCGCCAACTTCCTAACTCCGGGCTAGTATACCGCAGAATAGGTAATAGCACATGCTAGTACTGAGAATTTCTTGTCAGTAAAACCCAATACTCAATTATACCCGGGATTCAAACCTGGGACCTCGTCAGCCGCCGTCGAATATGCTAACCCCTAGACCAACGAGGTAGTCGATACCTACATAAATAAAAACACGACAAACAGACATCGAAGCTTCAAAGATGTAGAGACCCGACTCTTTTCTCTTTTATTACATTCGCATATTGCATAGGATAGTAGTTTAATTTTGCTTGAGCCAACACAAGGCCAAGGTGTGACAGCATCCCTGCCTCACAAAGGCTGCTAAAGCCCACGAAGCCTGAAGCGACTCATAAAATTTTATGATTCCAACTGAAACGTAAACAACGTGTACGGAATACGCGATACAGGTTCCGTAATATATAGCGCTATTACGTTATTATAATAGCATTACGTTGTTCGTATTGGCGTAACTCGTAATGCGCATACTATTTCACTATGAAATATCCATTGAATTATTTCATGTATCTGTTCATTGTAGGTATTTTCATTTTTTTTTGGAAAATACTTTTCTATTTCCATATTAAAAACTAGATGATGCCCGCAGCTTCGTCCTCGTCGTTTCAGTTTTTCTTAATTCGCGCAACTATACCCATGCAAAAATCACGTCGATCCATTGCTGTTTTGAGATTGAGCGGCGTGATTGAGAGACAAACCAACAATAAAACGCACTTTCGCATTTTATTTGATGGTTTGCTGATTTGTCTAGCAATCACGTCGCAATAGAGCAATCGAAGTGATTATTTTAACATGATTAGTTTAAGACCAGCTGGACAGCGACACAGGCTATTTTTTGTCCCAAAAAATCAAAGGGCATTATCTAGTTAAAATATAAATAATCATTACTTACAAAGTATATACCTCCTACCTACGTTGTTTTAGAAATAATAAAGTAAATAAGTATTAAACTCGCAGAAAAATTCAAGTTATTACTAGATACACAATTCAAATGTTCACATTTTCTTTAGCTAAGATTTTTTTAACCAAACCAACAATAGTCAATATTATTCACAGTAGAGAAGTATTACTTACTTAGAACTAACTAATAATGCATTTTCTCCAAGTGTAATTTTCTTGCTATTAACAGTTT
The DNA here is from genome assembly GCA_923060345.2 of Erebia aethiops. Taxonomy (NCBI): domain Eukaryota; kingdom Metazoa; phylum Arthropoda; class Insecta; order Lepidoptera; family Nymphalidae; genus Erebia; species Erebia aethiops. Next base: position 19,170,079 of record OV281081.1, on the reverse strand, counting down.
ACGTCCCTCAATTAATTGCCAATATAAAAAAGTACTGAAGTGTCCGAACCAAATAGAATACAATAATAATAAAGAAAACGTCTCACCATATTCAGGGAAAGTGGATGAATGGTCGTAAACACCGAGCGAGCAAGGGTTGTTGTCTTGGACGAACCAAACGAAGGCATTTTCATTTGTGTTATTGAGCTCCCTTGTGACTCTATTTTTCTTTGGCGCTTTCAGAATTTTCTTATCTTTCATCATACTTACTAATATTACAAACTAGCTGATACCCGCGATTTCATCTGCGTGAAATAATTGTTTTTCAACTTCCATGGAAACTCCTTAATTTTCCTGGATAAAAGTAGTCTGTCACATGGTCACTTTCAGGTCCTCAACTATACCCATGCAAAAAATCACTTCGATCCGTAGACAGAGTAATATAGACCAAGCCATATCTCCTTTTCACTCCCACATGAAAGAGATGCAGTTTCACAAGATAGAATGAGAACAAAATATGATTTCTTCTATCCCTTTCTGAGTGTCACGGGTTTAGTTCATAAAGCACCTATTGTGCTTGGTGCATTGCAGCGTTTTACCTATTATTACCTATCCCTTTCGGTTACACGCTGGCATTGATTCTAGAGATTTAATTTTTCTATGCTTCGATCCGTCAACGATCGATACGTCGAGTAAGATTAATGTAAATATTGATATTTCTAAATCCGATGTTGCATTGCGCAAAGGCCACGTCAAATTCACTGTAAATACCAGTTTTTCTATTCATTTTCTCTTTTACTTAGAGTTTTACAAAATTTACATATTTTTTGAATATGTTTGCTTTTGATTATTCTGTGGCAGTATAATTTATTCCATTGTCAAGCATGCATAGACAAATAAATAAGGAATTCTATAACGTATTTATTCGGTTTCCGGGGTAAACAGCCATGCTGATCTCACGCGCAAAAATGAGGTGGTACTTATTTTTAACTCTCGACGCAAAAATACGGGTGTTATGAGTTTAACGTGTGTATCTATGTGGCATCGTAGCTCCCAAACGGTTGAACCTATTTTTATTCAGTATTTTTTTGTTTGAAAGGTGATTAGATCGAGTTTTTTTTTTTAAATTGGTTCAGCCGTTTGAAAATCATTAGCTATTTTCTAGTCGTTAAAGTGATGTGAGTAACTGCCACAGGTCTGATCGGATCGAACTTAGCAGGTATACCTAGGTACTTCAATATGACGCGGGTTATTTTAAATGGTAAAATTATACTTGTTACCATACCTACTTATTTAATATGTTTGATGAGAAACCGAAAACCGAATAAAGTGTTCTCGAGCGTCACATTATAGCATGGACGATAGACGGCCCTCGAGAGAAAATCCGAGATCAACTCGCCACAGCAACATGAATTCTCCATTTACAGTGAAGACGGCAAATATAAATACATACCACAGAATTCAGAATAGATATACCTAGAAGTGGATAGAACAGGCGTTATTTTGCGGAAGTCCATGATAATCGCGCACGCGTTGGTAGTAGTGCAAACGGACTGATTCATTGATTTGTTGATGAGTAAGTTGCTCGAAAACAATGACATATTATATTATTAGACCACCAAAATATGATATTTCATTTCTATTTATTTAGAGTTCTGTGGTTTATCTATCTAACGGTAGCGGTACTTGGGTCGTTGTGGATGTGTACACGAAGGCTAATCTTTTCTGGTTGCATATAACTAGGTATAAACTTCATAAGGTTGTATTCCCACAATGATGAGTGGTGCAACAATAAGTTGATTCGCTAATAAGTTCGGTCGCTGATTTGACTAGTTGTCAAATTCATACTAATATTATAAATGCGAAAATGTGTCTGTCTGTCCGTCTGTATGTCTGTTTGTCTGCCACGCTTTTACGGCCCATCTGCTTCACCGATTTTGATGAAATTTGTTACAGGTATAGATTGTATCCCGGAGAAGGACATAGGCTACTATTTATCCCGGAAAATTAAAGAGAGAGTTCCCGCGGGAATCAAAATATCTTAATCCACACGGAAGAAGTCGCGGGAATCATCTAGTACCCAATAAAGCCGTGACGCATTCGGAACGTTACAGTACTGTCATACGAAACCAATTCATAGACCAAATGGATATGACATTTTTTAACTGCACCTTTTCATAGACTATGACGCCTCGTAATGGCTTTCCGTTGTACTGCTCCAGGTTAAATCGATTTTGATACGAGGAAATAGAAGCGTTGTGTGGTGGGCGGTTTACGCCGCCAAAAAGTATTATTCTCTTTTTGGATTTCTATAAAAGTTTAAATAGAGGTAAGGGGAAAAGTACAATCAATGCAAGTCATGAACTCTGTTCCAAAAAATAATAATAAAGTATACAATTTATTATTATTTAGAATTAATTTACCTATATTGTTGGATATAAATATGCCGAAAAATCTAGATCGTGTGCTCCATAAACTTAGTTGGGTCAGTGTAATCTCTCTTTTCCTAATCCCTCATTTATTCTGCCCTCTACCTCGAAAGGGGGACTATGGTCATAATAATGAACCGATAATCCAAAAAGCAAAAGGTCCTCAATTCAGCGCGTTTCTTATCACAAGAAATCAAGGGATTTTTTTTTAAATCCACTACAAGCTAGCCCTTGACTGCGATTGATTTTCCTTAAACGTAAATCCACTTGGATGAAGTTGCGGGCATCATATTAATAATAAATAACAAATAACTGGGATAATTTACCTAATAAACATAGCAAAGTAAACTTTCAAAATAATGAATAATTAATTGAATAATTGATAATAAACAGGATATAAAATAAAATGTAACCGAAATTTCGCTCTTCCTTGGAAGACGTCTTAAATACGTTATTAAAGCCAAATGTTGTTTTCACGGCATTTTCATCAAACCATTTCACGTGCGCACATCGGTGAATTAGGCGAGGCGTTCTTATTCTATTCCGCGTCATGCGAAATTAAATTATCTCCCGTAAAAAGCGAAATAATATTTTGACACGAGAGTGATAGGTTCGCGTCGAGCGTAATTTTCTCTGTGTATATCTTGTTTAGGGTTCCGTAGTAAAAGGAGGAATCCTACTTTAGTTCAGTCCATCTGTTCTTCTATATCCGGATAGTTGTGTCACGGATAATCGAAAATCTAAATGTTACAAATCGTCTCTGCTTTGGTGGAAACCGGGCCGAGTTGATAATTTGAGCTAAGTTATAAATATCTGTAACATACCGACACAGACATTTTTTTTAAATATTTTTTTCCTCACTTCCTGAAATAAATCTTATTAAGTATTATCGAATTTTAAAAAATATGCAAATCGATCCATACTTATAGAAATTGTGAAAAAATCGGTGTATATGTCACCGTAAAATTGTACAATCCGTTCGATTTAAATCTAACGCTTTTTATTTTGATAGATTGTAAACTGTCGAAAGATCGTGAACCGTTCAATGTTCTGAGTGTCAACTTTTGAAATATTCATTGTTTTTCTTGTCTCTTTCTTGTAGGTTACCTTAGGGTTCGACATAAATAAATAAACAGGTGGTGCCCGGCATCGGGTTAATATACCTAACAGATTACAATCTACCGAAAAATAATGCGTTAAATTGTAATCTTTCAATAGTTTACAATCTCGCGAGATAGATTATAATCTAACGTTTTTTACAATTTTACGGTGACATACGGTGACACATAGAAAAAGAAAGTGTGTGTGCCAATTCACACACGGCAGAAGTGAAACTTCAGAAAAGTAGCCTACGAGAGAATAACTTGTAGCTCATTCTCTCGCAGGCTAAATCCTATTATGATTGTTTGTCTCTTTTTGATGTCGCTTTCTCGTTTCATAGAATTTTCAAATCACTACGATTTTATAGAAGTTTCACTTCAATAAGTTGAATTAAGAACCTTCTTGTAATTGGAAGTCGGTTTATAATTCAACAAAAAATTACCGTCAAATAGACTGACTCAGTTTTTAGCTTAGGAACGGAACCCTATCATAGACGTCGTGTTCACGCTCTTTGCGTATTACCTACTGAGTTAGTACCGAGAAAATGTTGCCGAGATAATACGGCTTCTACATTACATTATTGCTTCAAGTTTTGTACATCCATGCATGGGGATAAGTCTAGCATATATGTATAACGTTGCGAGCATAAAATTGGTTGGTTGTGAGTAAGGAAGAAAAAAAGTTTAATTTTATGAGTTTTGAGAAGGTTTTAAGTTGTATACAAAGTCTTCGGTGACCATGTCTAAAGGTCTAGCCACACTTGAGATGCACGGAGTGACGCGGCACGTAAAGGCAAATATTATTTACTATGAATTTGTACGCGGTCGCGTCGGGAAGGGCCTAGTTTCATGCAAGCTCCAAAGAATACTTGCCGCTACGTGCCGCGCCTCTGTAGTGGGGCTAGCCGCTAGACCTTTAGGATTACCAGCTAAACCTACACTACATACGTTTGGCTGTGCCAGCGGTTCAAAATGAAATCGATTGTAGGTATTTTACAAAAATCCCTGCAACTCGACGATTCCGCGGGCATTTGATTAACATACATCATACTGCCGGCTGCTGCCGGCATGTTTGTTTCGAGTAAACCCGGCGGGGTCTGCAATTTCGGTTTGTATTTGCATCATTTTTTCATTACGACGACTTCCCTGGCCCAGTGGTGAACGCTGGAAGAAGAAAGTTTCTTAAGAAGTTCCCGGGTTCGACCCTCGACAAGGTTTTCCGACTGGATAGGTATGTCCTGCACCTGAAATGTGCTAACAGTAACTTTAGCCACGATCGAAGCATCCCACCAGGAAAATTGCGATGGAGACAAAAAGAGAGCCATTTTTTAACGCCACTACAAGTTAGCTCTTGACAGTAATCTCACCTGATGATAAGTGATGCTAAAATCGTCGCGGGCTGTTGGGGGTATGGCAGTTATATTAAACCCATACCCCCAATCTGTTTCTAAACGGCATCGTACCGGAAAGCTAAATCGCTTGGCGGTACGTCTTTGCCAGTAGGGTGGTAACTAGCCCCAGCCGAAGCCTCCCACCAGGAAAAATATATTATAGATATTTATGACTGGCCACAGTCACAACAAAGGTAAAGGCAATCCGCGTCATAAAACACCGTTAAAGCCCCACTATACGCCAAACAAACCCCCTGATTTATTATTCCGAGCGAGTCTTGCGGTGAAACATGGAGCATTGTTGTGCTAACTACATTAGTTGGGGTGGTGAAATTTTGAGGCGAATGTGGGGTCTCCACACCCAGTTACTATAGATGATGTTTCTTGAAATCTTACGATGAAATCCCACCGAAATAACTTGCCCAGTCGTTTACAGCAGAGTCGGAATCGAATCAAATCCCATTTTTTCTGTACGTAAGTCTAAATGTGTAAAAGGAAAGGGTAACTGACTGACTGATCTATCAACTCACAGCTCAAACCACTGGACGGATCAGGCTGAATATTGGCTTACAGGTAGCTTTTACGATATAGATATCCGCTAAGAATTTTTGAAAATTCAGGCTTGAGGGGTTAAAATTAAAGTATGTTTTTTTTTTGAAATTTGAACATATCGTGAGCGAAGCTGCGGGCAAAAGCTTCGGCACGCCGCTAATCAACGCAGATTCCTTATTGAACATATACAGGTGGAAAATAAATGCAATTGGAATAGACTCGGCGAGCCTATAGTGGATGTCAGACATTACAATGAACATACTACAAATAACTACAAAATACACATTCTACAATTATTTCTATCTACAGAGACTGAATCACGCTTAAGATTTTTTTCCACGAGATAATACTTATACCATGGTCCGAGATACAATTTCGCGGAATGCTAATTCTCTTACCGGTAAGGGTGGCAACTGGCCAACACTAAAGCTGTGATGGACAATTTAGAAATTACAAATTCCCAAATAGTCCGTTGCCTTGGTCTTCCCATTTATAAGACCACAGCGCAGATCACTGTTAAGTTTTGTGTGGTTTTTGTTATGGCCATAGATCGTAGAATACGTCTTACTCATTATGGCAGACGATAATATGATTTAAATACTGTCGAGGCGAAAACTAAGTTTCCATAGACTAAGACATACGAGTAGGAAAGTGCTTGCGTTCCTCTCACCGCTTTATTATTAGCCGAACAAAGGAAAGCTTTTAGTACGGTGCTATTAGACCCCCAGGTGGACAATTACCTCATTTCTCATACCTGTCGAGTGACGGGCTTTCCATGAAATAAGCACATTTTAATTTTTAATTTTTTTAATAAGGTATTTTTTTAAATGGAAAAGAATAATAAAATTGAGAAATGCACTAACATAAGACAAATTATACCTACCATGAACTTTTCTGCTTATTCATTACTTAAGGAACTCGATAGTATAGATTTAAATACAAAATCTATACTAACTAATGATTGAGATTTTTTTCGCTAAAAATCAGCTAATTAATTATTTTACGTGTGCTGAAATTTTTTACCTTTTCTCGGCCTATTAATGTATTTAATTTCTTTCGGTCCCAGATTTATTTAGTAATTAAATACCTAATTCGTTTTGGCACGGAGTTTAAAAAAAATCTACATCACGCAGTAGGATATAGGTAGATAAGAGATACTCTGAAAACCAATATCCTTAGCACCTTAGCTGTATTTAGTATTTTCTTATCGACGATCAAAAGTAATCAGAAAGGTATGCAAAGTAAGGTTGCCAGAAGAGCAGCTCAAGCGCAATCAGTGCGACAAAACCGCTTATCGCGGCTTTCTCATAGCTTTCTTGCGTGTCATAAGCTGCGAGAGAGATGTAACGTATCGATTATGCTAGCGCTGCTGAACTCATTAACCTGTAATGTCGAAGGAACTGGAGTAAACAGGAACGCTTCATTAACCGCCTTGGAGGAAGTTGCGCAACATAAAAATATATATATCTGGTTTGAAAATTGATTGATAAAACTTGAAAGCTGGTTGCAGAATACAGTCACACCGCAAGATCCATGCCAGAAAGTAATAGGACGCATTTTCATATTTCCATACTACCTAATCCATAAATTGGTATTCAAATGCTGTTTTTTTTTTGGTTTTTGTTGTTGCTGTTTATTTTTTCAAATGGTGTGTATTAAATAATTTTTCGGGATAAAATGTAATGTAATGTATTAATTTGTGTTGATTCAGGTTAACTATCGTCAGTCCAAATCTTTTCAGTTGTTATGATGTGAAGGAGTAACACACATCGAAACTTGCACATCCATACTAATGTTATTAATTACGAAAGTGTGTCTGTCTGCTACGCTTTAACGGGCCGTGTTTTCAACCAATTTTGATTACATCCTTAGGTTTTAGGTTAGGCTTATTCCGGAAAATTAGGGACAGCTTGGGGATTCATAAAACTTAACCAGGGCGGACGAAGTCGCGGGCTACATCTAGTTTATAATATTTGTAGGATACTTTTAGAATTACCTACTATCAATTGAATATCACAGTCTATGGCACAGATAACAACGTCTAGGCCTAATCATATAAATGCGAAAGTGTGTTTGTTTGTTGGTTTGTCCTTCAATCACGCCACAACGGAGCAACGGATCAACGTAATTTTTGTTATGGGTATAGTTGAGGACCTGGAGAGTGACATAGGCTACTTTTTATGCCGGTAAATTAAGGAGTTCCCATGGAAATAAAAAAAACTTAATTCACGCGGGCGAAGTCGCGGGCATCAGCAAGTATTAGATCAATTACGCAAAAGGAATATGCAAGACCTTTACCTACAATACAAATAAACACTCGTGTAAGATCACATTCAACTGTTACGCAAACCTCTGATATTGAATAGAGACTCCCGTTTAAATAAAGGTTTCTTATTTACTACTAACCCATTGTACGGCACCTTTATCTTGAGATACAATTATGAAGACGCTTTTATATTCAAATTTATTTCTTAGGTTCATAATAAAACCACACAAGTAAGAGTCAGACTCGCGCACGTAGAGTTCCGTAGCTTGGAAGGTTTATATTATTCGACTGCCATAAAAACCGAACTATTTTGTATGGATTGCATAATTAATTATATAACTTTGGAACAGATTATAGCTAGTTTCAGCACAGTCTGAGTACGGAATCCAAAAGAAATTTTGAAATTGAAAACTTTACCGTTGCTATGATAGCCTAATAGGCTTATTATAATATGGCATACAAAATATAATCCATACTGATATTATAAATGTGAAAGTGTTTTTGTCTGTCTGCCTGCTTTCACGGGCCATCTGTTCAACCTATTTTGATGAAAATTGGTATAGGGATAGGTCGTACGGAAGGACATAGGCAACTTTTTATCTCGGAAAATTAAAAAGTTTGCGCGGAATCAAAAATATTGATCCATGCGGTCGAAGACACGAGTATCATCAAGTGTTGAATAAATGTATTTTTCTAGGCTCTCTCTATGCATGTCCCCTTTGAGTTATAATTTTTATTATTTGCTGGAATGAAGGCTTTTTTAGCACAATATTCTCTGGAAATTTCAACTGGCTATACATATTATTACAGCTAACCTTCGAGCATAATACTAGCAGTTGAAACTATTGACTCCTGTGACAGACAGACGGACAGCGAGTTTCAGGTTGGTTCTTCTCAGTAGGAATGTAATGTAGGAGTGAAAAGTAGCACTTGTAATATGTTTATTTGAATTAAAAAAATATATGAGTTTGAGTCACAGGCTAATAAGATACCGTTTGGCACATTTTGGGTACGGAACCCTAAAAATAATAAAGACGTGGATGATAAATGACACTGCCGTGCAGAAACTCGTGCCTCGAAAGAAAGTTATGGAAATTGCTTTCCAATATACCGACAGAGATTTTGCATATCAAATAATACGAACTGTTCTATCACTGTCCTGATTTATGATGGGTTGTTGTGGAGGAAATTCTTTATGTGCGAGTGATGTTCCCATATTGAAGACAAAAGCGTCATTGACTTTTACTCTTTTTATGTCTTTAACGCTGGCGGTTGCAACAGGTCAGTTCCATGTTCTATTTGAATATTATTTAAGAATTAAATAATACTAAATGAAGCCCGCGACTTCGTCCGCGTGGATTAAGATTTTTTGATTCCCGCGGGAACTCTTTAATCCGGGATTATTCCGCGATAAAACTAACCTATGTCCTTCCCTGGGATACAATTTACCCCTGTAAAATATTTCATCAAAATCGGTTGAGCAGATGGGTCGTGAAAGCGTAGCAGACAGACAGACAGACACACCTACGCATTTATAATATTGGTATGGATTAATTTTTCATTGAATATACGTGTGCAGATTGTATGCTACTTACTCTCGATGCTACTATATTAAAATACTCTATTTAACAACAATAATGTATTTCATTATAAAACAATAATTGCTTACTTGGGCATAGCTACATATTATAACTCAAACTGATAAAGTCAGTATTTATCTTTATATGTGTTATGTCGTACGGCATTATATTGTGGGGCAGAGCAGTTGATATCCAATCAATTTTTATATTGCGGAAAAGAGCCATTCGTTCTATTTATAAACGCAGATCACGCGTATCACTTTGTGAAAAATTTAAAGAGATTGGTGTTTTTACAGGCCTTCACAATACGTGTACAATAATATAGCCTTTGTTAGGCAGAACATTAATCTTTTCAAGCAAATAGGTGATACTCACAATCGATATACTAGACACCGCCATAAGCTAGTAACAGCGTCGTATCGTGTGCGCAAGGTGCAGAAATCCTTTGTGGGGTCGAGTGTACGGTTTTATAACATGGTTCCCAAAGAGTGTCTAGATTTGCCATTACGTAAATTTAAAGAATGTGTTAAACAGCATTTGTTAAGTCGAGGTTTTTCACCATCGATGATTTTCTGAATGACAAAGTTGCATGGACGCAACCGGCCTCGCATCCATTGACCCACAAGTCTATTTAATATTTGTATTGTTTTCTTATTGTATATTATACCTTTTTATTTTTTGATAACAGAGCAACTGCTGAGTTTCTTGTCGGCTCTTCTCAGTAGAAGTGGCTTTCCGAACCGGTCGTAGAGAGTCTTAACGTATCATAACTGGCACAAGTTGTCCTACATGAAATAAATAAATCATTTATCATTTATCATTTGTCATTTGTCATTTGTCATTTGTCATTTGTGATTTGTGATTTGTGATTTGTGATTTGTGATTTGTGATTTGTGATTTGTGATTTGTGATTTGTGATTTGTGATTTGTGATTTGTGATTTGTGATTTGTGATTTGTGATTTGTGATTTGTGATTTGTGATTTGTGATTTGTGATTTGTGATTTGTGATTTGTGATTTGTGATTTGTGATTTGTGATTTGTCATTTGTCATTTGTCATTTGTCATTTGTCATTTGTCATTTGTCATTTGTCATTTGTCATTTGTCATTTGTCATTTGTCATTTGTCATTTGTCATTCGTCATTCGTCATTCGTCATTCGTCATTCGTCATTCGTCATTCGTCATTCGTCATTCGTCATTCGTCATTCGTCATTCGTCATTCGTCATTCGTCATTCGTCATTCGTCACTCGTCACTCGTCACTCGTCACTCGTCATTCGTCATTCGTCATTCGTCATTTGTCATTTGTCATTTGTCATTTGTCATTTATCATTTATCATTTATCATTTATCATTTATCATTCATCATTTATTCTAATCGAGGTTTAGGTATTTTTGAGGGCTTTATCGGCTTGGTTTAAAAATATTTCAAACAATGTTTAGACCCCATTTATAAAGTAAATAAAACATTTTTTTACCCGACACGTGCGATCTAAATTACAGCAATATATTATCACTGCTGCGATAACCATACTTCTTCGGCCTAATAAACTCATTTCAATGCGTATTGTGCGAGTGATATTCATAAACCACGCTGAATTCGGACGCTACTTTATTCTTGACCCCTGAGCAATTAGGAATAAAAGAGTTTGATAAATTGATTGTTTTTGTTGATAGAATTAAAACGAATTGAAATAGACTCAACTGTCGATTGAGTCAAACAAAAAAAAGTGATACTCTGAGCAGGACAAGAAAATATTTTCTCGCACTGTCACTCCTTGGCATTAATGTATTTATATATATACTCATTGATAAATATAAAAAAAACGTTCAAGTGCGAGTCAGACTCGCGCACAAAGGGTTGCGTACTACCATACAGTGTACAAATTATTTTAGTAAATAACAAGAAAGGTGTTATAATAACAGAGATGTGAAATACCAGGCTTACGTATGACGCTAAACGGGTAGCGCCTGACAGGCATGATTCTAGGTCAACGGAAAGTACCCTATAGGTTTAGATTTATTGGCGAGTGTCGAAATATGCAAAATATGCGGCATAAACGGCCGTATCTTTTGATTGCGTTGACTTAAAAGCTTGATTTTTTACAGCTCCAGGGGACTGTAGACCAAAGTATTTGATATTAATTTCAACTTGATACCTCGCGTTCCCAAGAAAAAAGGTGTTAACATACCTACTTACTTAACATAATTTATGAAAACTCATTATACATATTAAATTGTAAGCTAATTAAGATTTATAGCAACGACTTGATGCCAACCTAATCATTTGTAAGCCCACTGCATTTAACTAACAATAATCTAACAAAAATCCATTCTATCCATCCATCCACACTAAATCTAATAAATGCGAAAGTGTGTCTGTCTATCTCTAGGTATGTCTGTCTGTCTGCTACGCTATAAAGGCCTATCTTTTCAACATATTTGATTGAAATTTGGTATACAGGTAGGATACAGCGCGGGAAAGGACATAGGATATATGGGATTCCGGAAATGAATGAATGAATAATATAACAATAGTAAACTTAGCTAATAACAAAATAAGTAGGTATACAATTTGGCGGCCTTATCGCTACACAGCGATCTCTTCCAGGCAACCAATAGTTTATATGGTTGGATGGAAAATTAAGAAATTCGCGCGGGAATCCACTACAGCCCATTAACCTCTCACTACTGGGCACAGGCCTCCACTCTCATAGGAGAGTGGGAATTAGAGCTTAGACTCACCACGCTATACCAATGCGGGTTGGCGGGCTTTTGATGTTAGTGTAATGATTCCGAGGCACTGGGGTGACTCACCGCCAACTTTCAACTCCGGGATAGTACTGAGAATTTCTAGTCAGAAAAATCCAATACTTAATTATGGCCCGACCCGGGACTCGAACCCGGGACCTCGTCAGCCGCAGTCGAACATGCTAACCACTAGACCAACGAGTCAGTTAAACTTAATTCACGCGGATGAAGTCGCGGTCACCATCTCGTGTTATATATTTTTTAAACCGATATCCAAATGGAGGAAGGATGTGCTCATTTCGACGCATATTTTGTATTGGTTTAAAAGTTTGGTTACTTTTAATATGCCTTTGATTACTACTATGGTGAAGATACTGCCATCAACTATTTATTATTTTTCTGTATTTTTCGGCTGTCACTTGAAAAAAATAAAATACGTGCCATTTTCAGTACAAAGGAAACGAAATTGCGGCACGCTCTATGAAATATTTCGTCGCCAACAACTTACACCGGACAAGAGGCTTTTGTGAGGGCACTTGTTTTTCTTGAGTTGCTTCAGGCGAAGTACTTTACTGAAGAAATTTGAAGCCTGTTCAAACCTTGGAGAGGTCATTATCTCAGCTCCAGTATTCGGAAAATCTTATAATTAGAACCGAATAAGTCTTTGAAATAGTCACTAAGCTGGTTTGAAGCAGTCGTCAAAAGTGATAAATATTACATCACTAAGCACAAAACTTATAATAAATATATTAGAATGTTCAAAAATGAAAGCAACATGCACTTAATCGAGCCATCTCATTCGATATTCACACACCTTTGAAAATATTTTAAAATACAATACAATAAATTATAGATTTGAAGAACAATAATGAAAATAATGAATGTCAGAGAAAATGCATGCCCGCATGCATTTTCTCTCTGTCCTAACTCTCAGGATTGATCCCCAACCCTCTGAAAAGGAGGCCGACGTCGAAACTATCGGGCTAATACCGTATCATCATATCGTATATTTGACGACCTCCGCAGTGTGTAGCGCTGTTGCCTTAACGTGCGGAGGTCCCGGGTTCGATCCCCGGCAGGGTCAATTTGGGAATTTATAATTTCTGAATTTTCCCTGGTCTGGTCTGGTGGGAGGCTTCGGCCGTGGCTAGTTACCACCCTACCGGCAAAGACGTGCCGCCAAGCGATTTAGCGTTCCGGTACGATGCCGTGTAGAAACCGAAAGGGTATGGGTTTTAATATAACTGCCATGCCCCTAACAGGTTAGCCCACTACCATCTTAGACTGCATCATCACTTACCATCAGGTAAGATCGCAGTCAAGGGCTAGCTTGTAGCTAGTCAACGTTAGTCAGTATGCAGCCACTGTTGGACATACGCCTCGTAGATTTCGCCAACGTTGCCTGTCCTTGGCTGTTTGCATCCATTTGAGGCCAGGGACTTTTCGGAAGTCATCGCCCCACTAAACACATTTGATTAAAAAAATCTATTATATGTACCTATCTATAAAGAACTATTTACGTGCCATGGTACATAGCACGCTCATTAAGCTCCTGCCTTTGTTGCTGCTTCGCGTTGCTAAACGGTTCAGGAGCTTTGGAATTGTGTCACTAATAACTTAAACCATGCAACAGACTATTGTGCGGGCAGAAGGCGGGCAGCCATTGTTCTCTAAGCTGCTCCAGGCTAAGTGTTTTATTGTATGAAACCCGAGTCTTTTCAACCACTAAGATTAATGTCCCTTAAAATCCGAAGGAAAAAATCGATGTAGAAGACTCAATATGTGACCTAATGATTTAAGGCTTATTTCAACATAATACTTATTTAATAATCATAATCATAACATTTACTTGCTGATTGTAGGTTATTACACAGGAAGTTCTTACAATAAAGTCATAGGACCGAGCCAGTCAACCAATCATTTGGTGTGCAAATTATCATAAAATACAATTATTGTGTATTTAAACGAGACTATACCGTGCAACTGGGTCGAAATGGGTATTTATCGTGGAATGTACCCATTTTAATACAAAAATTATTATGTCAATAACAAAAATGCGACGTTTTTTTTATCCTCTACAAGCTAGCCCTTGACTACGATCTCACCTGATGGTAAGGGATGATGCAGTCTAAGATGGTAGCGGGTTACACGGATTCGGTTTCTACACGGCACCGAACCGGATCGCTTGGCGGCACGTATTTGCCGGTAGGGTGGTAACTAGCCACAGCCGAAGCCTCCCACCAGACAAAACGTATCATAGTGGTAAGCTTCATTGAAATTTTAAGCTGGATTTTACACGATACAAGATTGGCAGAATTTAAGCTTGGTAGATATGTAATATTACAAGTAAAGTACAGAATGAGTGTGTCTGCTTCTTTTTCACGACTAATAAATAAGTACTGAAATGAGAATTTTATCCCGTAAGTGGTAATGTTGTTGTTTACTAGGTATTTTTTGTAACATTTATTCTGACTGTTACATTTATATAATAACTTCATTATTGTTAATTCTCGTTAATAAGTACTTCAAAACTTTGTGTCTCTTCTCATTTCCATCATCTATTGATCCTTTTTAATCATCGGTGGACAGGCGAAGCACTGCTAAATGGTCCAGTAGGTTTCGAATTGTGTCACCAATAACACCACACGGGCTATTGTGAACGCGTCCATTGTACTCTAAACTGCTCCAAGCTCTATTGTGCTCTATTGTGTGCAGCACCTGCGAGTCGCTCAATCACTGGCAGCAATCATTTTCACGATCCCATTGCTCTCATTTTAGGAAAATCATCAGTTGTTTCATTGAATCTGCGAAAAATATTTCATTAATTAACCGTATTATATTCATCTCTCTCTCTCTGCGTCGTATTCCTCTTTACTAAGGGTCGTGACGCCTTTCCATTAATCAAATAATGGTAGGAGTTTTCTTGGGATAATAATGCGGTGGGTTGAAATGAAATGAAAATATACTTTATTGTACACCATACATAAAACACATTTAAAAAACAAGAAATTATGGAAAACTGTACAAGAGGCGGCCTTATCGCTGAGAAGCGATCTCTTCCAGGCAACCAGAAAAGGAACTAATAACAAAAAAAATTAATGAGGGTGCACACAAAGTAGGTAATTAAAGACTATTATAATATAAAATACACAAATCTGTTCATATAAAATACATATAATTCATAAAAACATACATAAATAGTATACATACATACATATACATACATACATAAATACATACATACATATACATACATAAATCCCTTCCCCCGGACCCTCCGTACGGAGCAGACGTGCCCAACTTGACTGCGTTAATTCTTCTAATATAAATATTTTTTAAAAATTTAAACTCAAAAAATCTAAGTTAATGTACCAGGAGTTCATAACGCACTGGAGGAGTCTTCACTACGACGCTATCGGCCATCATCGCGCTTCTTCATTGAGGTCAGTACTGACAGCACACTAACAAGCGCCGACTACACTACTGTTGCACTTAGCACCGCCCCTTTGAGTGCGCGCATACGTTCCTCAGGCTATCGCTTTCTGGCTCACTAATCGACTGGTTAACTACTGAATGCGCAAGATCATCCGTGCTCATAGTGCCTGACTCATACGTCGTGCAGCGATAGATTTCAGGCGTGATATGCAATTAGCAACTTTTGTGCATGATAATAAAAATCCAAGATGCCACTAAAACGGACACCACCGAATAGCCCAAGCGCGTCGTGTTTGTTTGACTCTGACTCAAAGCCAAGTGACAAAGGAAAGTCGCCGATATATAATGTAAAAAAACGGTCGCAAGTAGCTCGTAAGCATAAACGTATGCGGGAGGGATCAAACGAGGATGACAGCGATAGTAATGAGGATTTTAGGGCAGAGCTTCTCAAAATGTTTGAGGAATTTAAGAAGCAGCAAGAAAAAAATTTTAAACTCCTGCAGGAAACGATTCTTAAGCAGAACAAAGATATACAAAGCACCCTCGACTTCATTTCATCTCGATATGATGACATGCAGAAAAAAATAGAAACGTTAGAGTCTGAAAGGAAGAATAATATAGCCTATATCCAAACATTGGAGGAAAGAGTTGAGAACTTTGAGAGGCGAAGTAATGCAGCCTGCCTAGAAATTCGCAATATACCGTCTAAGGTACCCGAAAACAGGCACGATTTAACAAACTGTGTTATAAATGTCGGAAAGGCACTAAATACCTCCATACAATCGTCTGAAATTAGGAATGTTTACCGAGCTAACTCAAAAGTCGCGGCTAATAAACCTATTGTGGTCGAATTCACGACAGTGTCAATGAAAGAACATATACTACAACTCTCAAAGACCTACAATAGGAACCACTCGGATAAAAAACTCAGCACGCAGACTCTTAACCTTGAAGGACCGTCCAAGCCTGTCTATATATCAGAGTATCTCACATATAAAACTCGCAGACTTTTCGCACTCGCACGAGAATATGCTACAAAAAACAACTATACCTATTGTTGG
Organism: Erebia aethiops; assembly: GCA_923060345.2. NCBI lineage: Eukaryota > Metazoa > Arthropoda > Insecta > Lepidoptera > Nymphalidae > Erebia > Erebia aethiops. Next base: position 19,153,537 of record OV281081.1, on the reverse strand, counting down.
ACGTCGCATGGAAGAGTCTACCTAAGAAAAAAAGAGGGTGAACCGTACCATCGCATTGACTCTGAGCGGGATTTTGAAAATATAAGGAAAGCAAAGTGACTAGCAATGTTCATAATATTACGGACAATATTTAATTACTATTCGATTTGTAATCTATGTTCGACAACTCATATTCTAAGATTCTCAATCAAAAAATATTGTTATAGTTTCGAATTAAGCTACAATTTAGATCTCATCGTGCCCGAGATCATTACCAAGTCTATCCTGTTGCTTCCTTTATGCCAACGAATTCTAATAATAAATATACGCATGTTTAATATAGATTATTTTTCACTATTAATAGTCATAATGCATGTTACTTTTAATAAATACTTTTCAAATTATTTATATGTTAAAATTGGATGGTTAACACATACTTCACAACAAAACACTCTTACTTATACCGTACAACAATACGTACAACACAATATGTATAAAAAACCTACACACTTTCATACTATAACGAAATTTTATAAAATAAATATAATACACATATTTCCACCTTACACCATACTATTGTTCGGAACAACTATCTATTCGTTATGGTGTTTAACTACCTCTTTACCAATAAGCAATAGAACGGGTCACAAGTTTTTACTCTCTGAAAATGAATAATACAACGGACGATCTTGCTACCAATATAGATAACCTAGAACTATTTAAATCCCATGTTTGCAGTCCCGACCAGTGTAGGAAATATTTGGATAACTCATGTAACTATTTTAATGTACTGCACACTAATATTAGAAGTTTAAATTGTAACTTTAACGAATTGGAAGTGTTACTTAGTTCTATGGATTTACAGTGCGACACAATTATTTTATCGGAATGCTGGCTCAGCAAAACACCTGTTATTCCGATAATACCAGGCTATAATTATTTTAAAACTTCTCACAGTAATCAAAATGACGGTTTAGTCGCTTACGTTCGTGCTGATATCGGATGCAGTTTTTCTGAACCAATTTTCAGTGATGCGAATTGCGCAGTCATAAAATATAACGACAATTTTGCAATAGTCGCGATTTATCGATCACCATCTTACAGACGAATTGATAACTTCATCGAGAGCCTAGATAAGGTCTTGGAATCATTGTGCTCCTGTCAGACTGTTGTAATCATAGGTGACATGAACATTAACATAACTCCAGATGAATGTGACTCAAATGCAGATGCGTATCTCTCAGCTTTAAGTATTCATGGTTTTTTTCCTGCACATACCCGCCCTACACGAAGTAATAGATGTTTAGATCATGTTATGATAAAAACAGACAGCAAAGCCACTACCCTAATTTTTGAAAATTCAATTACGGATCATGCCTCAACAGTTCTGAGTTTAGAGCAAAGGAAAAACATGTCTATTAAACAACAACATTCTATTATACGCCTAAACGTGCAGGCAGCTGTAACACAATTAAAAAACACTGATTTCGAACCAGTTCTGGGCGACAGTAATGCACAATCTGCTGCAGATAAACTAGTAAATACTATCTCTAGTGTTATTTCAGAGCATACTCAGCTAGTCAGTTTTCCTGCCAAAAAACGCATTCTCAAACCCTGGATAACTCCGGGACTACTTAGATGCATACGAAATCGGGACAAACTGCACAAAAAGTGTAGGCGCGATCCAGATAATCATATTGCTAAACTCACCTACACTAGGTATCGGAATTTTTGTAACAAGCTGCTAAGAAATCTAAAAAGGGCCTATGAAAAAAATGAGTTCCTTAAAGCCAAAGGAAATTCCAAAGCTACCTGGAATGTACTTAAAAGCATTGCTCATCTCAAATCTGAATCTTTACCACCTAACGAGCTGCTAAAACTTGAATTAGATGCGCGAACATCCATTGACGCTGTAAATAATTTCTTTGTTAATATAGGGAAAGAACTAGCTACCCCGCTAGCAAACCAATATAAACAGCTAGACCCTTGCATACTTCATAACCTGGATGATAACATTCAAGGAAATTCAATGGGACTCCTTGACGTAGACGAGCTTGAAATAAACAGTATAATAATGGGACTCAGAAATGACTGTGCAGCTGGCTGGGATCACATACCTGTAAGCGTTTTAAAATCTGCGAGGCATGCCATTATTCCTGCTCTAAAACACGTAATAAACCTCTGTTTTTCCCATGGTGTTTTTCCACTGGTCTTCAAAAGAGCTGTAGTTCATCCTGTGTACAAGAGTGGGGACAGAGATAAAGTTACTAATTATAGACCAATATCCGTGCTTACAACACTTTCGAAAGTCATGGAGAGAGTATTGAACAACCGCCTAGTTAGCTTTCTAGAAAGGCAAAACTTCTTATCTAGAAACCAGTTTGGATTCAGGAAGGGCTTGTCAACGGAAGATGCTATTAGTTCATTGACTGATCATATTGTTAACAATATTGATAATAGACAAAAAGTTATAGGGGTTTTCATCGACCTCACCAAGGCTTTCGATACTGTCTCTGTCCCTATTCTTGTAGACAGGCTGGAAAACGTTGGTATACGAGGACATACACTTAGCATATTTAAGGACTACCTAGCTAATCGAACTCAGGTTGTAAAGATTGGCTCTCTTACTAGCCGAGAGGAGATTGTTACATACGGGGTTCCACAGGGGAGCGTGCTCGGCCCAACATTGTTTCTAATCTACATAAATAATTTATGCAAGCTAAATATCCCGCACACAAAAATAATTTCATATGCAGATGACACAGTTCTGCTCATTAATGGACAAAGTTGGGAACGGGCGCGTTCCCATGCTGAAAAGGCTATTAGTATAGTAAAAACGTGGCTGACCAATCATTTACTTACATTAAACCCTACTAAAACCAAGTTCATGACTTTCTCGGTTAGTGAGAGATCACAACCCGCAGAGCCATTCATAATACAGATACATAACTGCCTGCCCGCACAAAATAGCTGTGTATGTCCTAGAGTTGATCGTGTACCTGAATTAAAATATCTGGGAATCAAAGTTGACAAATTACTAAGTTGGAAAACACATATTAATCTTGTCACTCAAAGGATCAGGAAACTTACCTACGTGTTTAGAAAGATAGCGAAGTCAGCTGACGATGAAGTTCTTAGAACGGCTTACTTTGCTCTGGTGCAATCCATGATTGGGTATGTCATAACTGTCTGGGGTGGCTCCTTCGTTACTACAATGCTACGCCTAGAAAGAGCTCAAAGAGCCACTCTGAAAGTTATGTACAAAAAACCTGTACGACATCCTACATATCTTCTATTTAGGGAATGCTCATTGCTCTCCGTCAGGCAGCTTTATATATTAAACATAATATTACGAAAACATGCGGAAATTTTAACCGAACCTCATCTGCAAACAAAAAAGCGGAACATCCGGAACGTTTGCCAGGTTAAACACTATCGAACTGCTCTCGCTGAACGCCATAGTGTTGTCCTTGGCCCTCGCCTTTATAATAAAATAAACAAAATCCTTAACATAAGTTGCGTTAATCAGAATAAATGCAAGAAAATGCTTACTTCGTGGCTTAAAACTCTTAATTATAATGAAACAGAAGATTTACTGAGAGTCATAAAATAAAAAATTAGTAGGGTGTATTGTATGGTAAATGTAATTAATGGTACACTTTCTAATGAATTGACATGCACACTCACACGGTACATTCACACACACTCTCACACACACACACACACACACACACACACACACACACATCCAATGTCCTATGATAAATTAAATCAATCTAATAATATTACTTATTAATTATATTATATATTAAATTTTATTATAAACAAATAATTAATGAAATAATGATTTATTAAAATAAAGAATATTTAAATAATTATTGTGCTAAAATATTTTTTACAATATCGTTAATAGTATAATATAACTAGAATTATTAATGAAATCATATTATTGTAAACGGTTCGGAGGAAGGTGACGACACCCGTAATACAAGTTATCTTAGTACGGGTGTCTAAGCACTCCTTTGTTCAAATGCTTCGGTATAATAAAAACCTTGACTAGTTTTTAAGGAGTATACCTACTGTATTTGTACATATTTTTTGTATTCAAATAAATAAAATAAAAAAAAAAAAAAAAAAAATACATACAAGTTAAATATATAACAAATAATAGGTATAGGTATATTTAGATATAAGCTTTCTATCTAAGGAATAGAATATAAGGAATTAGATTTACAAAATTAAGGAGGCAAAAAGTGCTTTTTTAAGAGACTCTTAAAAATAGGCAAAGATTTTGCCTGCCTAATATTAAGAGGGAGAGAGTTCCAAAGACGAACAGCTTTAATGGAAAAGGACTTGGAGTAAAAGGCAGTGCTATGAGAAGGAATTCTAAGAATTAGATTATCCTCAGAGCGGAGAGATCAACCAGAGTGAGAATCACTGAGAAACTCAAACCGTTCTTTCAGATAAGGAGGAGTGGCTGGATTGAAAAGAACACAGTACAAGAGAGATAAAAGATGAGTATTCCTGCGAAGATGAATTGGGAGCCACTCGAGTTTATTGCGAAATTCAGAAACGTGGTCATATTTACGAAGCCCAAATATGAACCGTATACAAAGATTTTGAATGCGCTCGAGTTTATTTAATTGCTCCACAGTTAAGTCTAAGTAACAAGCATCAGCATAATCAAGAATTGGTAAGAGGAGAGATAAATGTAGGGAGGATAGATGGGTTCCCACGTCCTTCCGCATAACTCCTATTCTAATATTATAAATGCGAAAGTGTGTCTTTCTGGCCCATTTTTGTAACCGATTTTGATGAAATTTGGTACAGAGATAGGTTGTATCCCGGGGAAGGACATTGGCTACTTAAAATAAAGGGGTAAACAAGAACCTTTATTATATGTCATGACGTGACGTCCGTAATGTCGCCTGTTGTGTGAGTTTCAGGCATGTTTAAGGTTAGTTCGTTGTGAAATTAAAGCCAAACTGTAAAACAGTTTCGCCCTGCACAAAGCCGGGCAAAATTACGATGCCTTTGGGAAATTTGTTGAACATGTGGTCCAAGAATAATGATACTTTAAGCGTATCGGTACTTTAGCAATGGAAATTGTATTAATTAATTCCAATATAGAAGAATATTCAGACGAAGTAAAATATTTACAAAAAATAAAAATATCACACTTCAATAGAATAACAATGTTTTTAATCGTTAATAACATATTTTATTAATTATCAAGCTCGAAATTAAATTCATCATAAAAACTTACTTTTGTTTGACAAAATACAATAAATAGGCTTCCGCGCGTATTAGAGTGCGAATGGAGAAGTTTCATGATGTTGTGAATATCATATTTAACACAACAGAAGTAAAATATAGATTAAAACTAATAATCGGTAGTTTTTTTTTCAAATCCATCAATAAATGACTGAGAAATGACTATTTAAAAGTTTGATTATTTAATGTACACCGATTGCTGTATCTTACTCGAGTGAGAAATTTTGTGAGTGAGTTTTAATACCTAGCCGAGATTTAATACTTCAAAATTATCTTCACACACAAATTAAGTGCTTTTAATTCAATGACGTCACGTTAACTCCATTTATTTATTTTATTCGGCTTTATAAAGTCTGTTGATAGGGAATAATGACGTCACGTCTCCCGTCTTGCAAGCGCAACTTTAAAGTTCCATATCTTTTTCATTTGTTGAGATATTTTAATGATTCTTTCATATTTTTGTTATTTTGTCTTAATTTTCATAATAAATTAAAAAAAAAATTGGTAAACTTCTCCATTGCGACGCAGCACTGGGAATCGTGTCGGGACTCGCGGCCCGCATAATATATGTCCCCTTATACACCTTCCCGTAACACGTATAGTTTCGCTAATATTAGACTGTACCTGTACTGTATCCTGTTATAACCGTATACTGTTACAATCGTATCCTGTTACAACCGTACCCAGTTACAGCTGGAGTCATCTTCTCCAGGCTTCGCCGGTCCACCGTTGAGCATGAGTCTCTATCAGCATGAGAGGGTGTTTTTGGCCATAGCCCAACACGCTGGGCAAACTTTGCACCTTGGAAAGATGGAATAAAGCCACGGAAAGTTGCACATTATTACGTAATCGTGGATACCTTATAAGTATGCCAATCCACGTACAACAGACCTCCAACTGGAGGTTTTAGTGCGGAAACCTGCCCAGTAGGAAGAAAGAAGTATGCTAATCAATCGATATTTACAATTAACCATGCTAAGTAGGGGCCAGTTTGCTAATTATTATTTTTTAATTACTACAAAACATAGGTACAAACATTAATGAACCAAACAAAACATAAAACATAAAATAAAACGTAGGCAAAACATTAATAAACCGGATGACTCGATAGCTAAACTAAATCCATCGAACAAGGAACTTTATACAACAAAACCCTTTTCACTAAAGTTGAGCCACATTGTAGAGTTTAAAGTTTAAACAATTAATCAGCCGTTCAGCGCAAAGTGGAAACATTTCAGTATTGAACAAAGTGTGGTTTAATTCGATGCCTTTGGGAAGCTTAAAGCAGGTACTTATGTTTGAAAATTGTACGATAGTTTTAAGTTTGGTTTTAAGTAAAGTAAGGCTAAGGCCGGATTTTTCAAAATTCCAAGGGGAGCAAAGTTGCATTTTTGTAATGGGTACCTTATAAAGTTATAAGTATGCCAATCAATCGATATTAGTTAAAGTGAAGTAGGGGTGAGTAACTATAAAAGGTAGTATTTTTGTAGTAACTATAAAAAATACTAATGTTAATCAACCGGATGACTCGACGGCAAAACTAAATCCATCCAACAAGGAACTTTATGCAACAACCCCTTTTCACTACAGTTGAGCCACATTGTAGAGTTTCAACAATTATTTAGCAGTTCAGCGCAAACTGTGAAACATTGAACAAAGTCTGGATTAATTCGATGCCTCTGGGGAGCTAAAAGTGTGCTTGAAAATTTTTCTTGTGCTTGAGTGTTCCCCGAAATTACTGCAATCGACTTTTGACGACCTCTAGCTGGCGCAGTGTTAGGTAAGCGCTGCGTATAAAGCGTGGAAGCTCTTGGATTCAATTCCCGGCAGGGTCATTTTGGGAATTTATAATTTCTAAATTTTCTCTGGTCTGTTATGAAATAAAATGAAATGAAATGAAAATATACTTTACCATACATACTACATTAGGATAGTACACAAATACAAGAATATTATAGAATGTCGGTGAGAGGCTAACCGATTTTTAGGAAATTTGGTACAGAGATAGTTTGAATACTGGAGATGGACATAGATGGACTATAAAGTAGTAGACAGTAAAATTTGACCCCAGGTATTTCAAAAGATTTTTCCTAGGTAGTAGGTATTATTTTTATGTTATTATGTTTTTTGTCTATAATTTAGTTCTAAAAGTTATGTTTGGCAATAAACAATTTATCTATCTATCTAATATTATATTAATGACCTGCCTGCGCTGTTGCCTTTAGGCTAGGTTCGCACTGCGAAAACCAATCGTGCGATTTTTTTTCCCAATTCTATAAAAACACTACAAATCATATGGAGTTATACGCACTTGCGAATAAAATTCACGAGAAAAGAAATTCTCTGGTTTGATACAAATTTCACGCGGTGCGGTAAGAATTATATTCGAGCGAATATTAATTTGTTCATGGAGTTGTATGATGCTCCCCGCATTTGCAGTGTGGTGTAGGTGAAATCCGTACGCGAAATATATATCGCGAGAATAAAATTCACGCGAATGTTTTTCGCAGTGCGAACGAAGCCTTAGTCTCAATTAAACTTGTAGATATGTAAATATAGTAGAATTTAAAAAACTTCGTAGGTAAGATAGAATTCTTTATTGACACACAAATATCTATACTAATATTCTAAATGCGAAAGTTTGGATGGATGGATGTATGGATGGATAGAGGGATCTTTCTTACTCAATCACGCCAGAACGACTGAACCATTCTGAATGAAATTTGGCACATATATATATTATAGTCTGGAATAACACATAGGCTACTTCTTATCCCGGAAAATAACAGAGTTCCCGCCAGAAACAAATAACCTCAATCTACGCCGACATTGTCGCGGGCATCAGCTAGTAAAAATATAAAGTAAACAAATACAGAAAACATAGTGCGCAAGGGCGGTCTTATCACTAAAAGTGATCTCCTCCAGACATAAGGTACGTCACCCAGTCATAACTAACTAACGCTCGAAATTAGTTATTTGCCGTAAACTTGCTCCATTAGCGTCTTAAGCATTTCAATTTAACTTAACATGAAGAGTGCCTGAGGTGATAGAGGAAGCTTCTAGACGAGTACACTGATCTGACGCTAACAACAAAAGTTTTGTTTTAGCCGGATGACTATCTAGAATACCATTTCAATTAACAAACAACTTTTGAGACAAAGACTTGAAGTTCATTTCGACATCCTTGGCAGGTTAGATAGAGATCTCGTTTGGCTGCAATAATCTATACCTACTTATTAAATTAAAGAGTTCCCGCGCATCAATTAGTAATTTTATAATCCACTAGAATCTAGATGATGCCCGCGACTTCTTCCCCTTGATTAGGGCTTTTGGATTCCTGTTGTAACTCTTTAATTTGCCGGCATAAAAAGTAGCCTTTATTAGTAGTCCTTCGGTTGATAAGATGGGCCATGAAAGCGTAGCAGACAGACAGACATACGGACAGACAAAAAAAAGTTTTAAAAAACCTATTTTAAAAAAATGCAGCCTATGTGCTATTCCATACTATAATCTATCTCTGTGCCAAATTTCATGCCGATCAGTCGTTCTGGCGTGATTGAGTAACAAACATCCATCCATACATCCACCCATCCATCGAAACTTTCGCATATTAGTATGGATGAACGCAGATTATTCCGATATTGCTATCTTGAATCAATAAATGGTTAGCAATTTTTATATTTTACGGACGCTGGAAATATTGATAGAGCTATTGAATTGCTACAGTTTATGCGACCCTCGAGGGTTAGGGGCTGAAGGCGGCACCCGGAGCCATTCCATCACAGTATTATGTTTGCCAACCCATCGCTTAAAGACGTCAATAGAACAGGGCGCGGCAAGAGTACAATTGTTGTATACTTCAGAGATATTAATATCCATCAAGATCGGCCTTACACAAAAGACGAAAGTCAAAATACTTTTTGTACCGGCAAGCATTGGATATAAAAATTGGTGTTTAAATCATACTTCCATATTAATATAATAAATGCGAAAGTGTGTATGTCTGTCTATCTAATCTGTCAGCTACGCTTTCCCGGCCCATATCTTTACAACTGATTTCAGTGAAAATTTAGGTACTTAGGTTAGATCCCGGGGAAGGCAAAGGAGTTCCCGTTGGGGTTTAAAATCCTTAATCCACGCGGACGAAATCACGGGGGTCATCTAGTATAAAAAATGTTTTAATTACAAATAAATAAAATAATTGGATCTAAAACAGTTTATAAAATCACTTTAATGGTAATTTTTTGTGCTGTGCCTTGGAGAGCAGGTTAAGCCGTCAATGCCGGTTATTATCACGTACGTCTATTAATAATCACGGTTACCTCATAGTGGCACGAAGTCTGGATTTAAAGCCTATTTAGAAAATATTAACCGCGCGTTTGGATCCGCGGGCTAAACCGAGGCTTATTAAAGCTGAAATCGTTTAAATTGCTATAGTAGTTACCTATCTAAACGTGCTCTACTTCTAGAACGTGCTATAAGAAATATCTAGGTACAAAGTTAAAGTACTTGGTTGCAAGTTGCATCTCTATAGAGCACGGTTTACTACTCGTTTGGGACAAGCTACCAGTTTTCTAACATCGGCGTATTATTTCAATGATCAGATTCCTCAATCACCTTTTTGTTTATTGCAAGATTGGCTTGCGCTTGACGAAAATCATGCTTAATACAAAGCAATAATGAGGTCTAGGTTGGAGATGCCTATTCATTCTTGCCTTGAAGGTACTTAAGTTACATGCGCTGGAAGCCCCACATCCTGGCGGTTCTACTATCGTAACGCAAGCCATCGTCTAGGTCTGCATCCGTTTATTCCGTACGTTGTCGAATCTACACGTGAAGCAAAATGTTTACTAATTATGTTTTATATCTATGACTGCCGATAGAAGTGACAACAAATATTTAAATATTTTTACACGCTTTTTATTAGCTTCAGACGTATGTATGTTAGTATGTAACGGAATCTTTGAACATGATTTTGACCCCCTTTAAAACGTCGGATTAACTCGAAATTTGGCATACTTATTAAGGACCAAGGACCTGGTTTAAAGGTCCTTGTTAAGGACCGATGACAATTCAATATTTTAAACAGTTTGACCCGTTATCCTTACTAGGATAATCAGGATTAGCGATTTTTTTTTCTGAGACCCGGAGTTTCTGCGTTAAAAGCGTGATTTTTAGTTTTTTTTAAACTATTATTTTAAATTAAAATATTTTAAAAAAATGCAGGGACTGCGGATAGAAGTGAAAACGAATATTTAAAATATTTTTTGTGATTTTTATTCCTTTTTTTTAAATAAAAAAAAATATAGGTATATAAACTAAGGTGTGTGTAAAACTAACTAACTGAATAAAGATCTTTTGTCTTTGTAACAATGCGAACATGTCGGTGACGGTCACGCGAATCCACAAGTTTACCCCCTACCAAAAAGTGCTCAACGAGGCTAAAGAAGTTTTCACTTCAAAAATCTTTCATCCATCTATTGTGAGAGGAATCTCGATACTACGTTATCCAGTGTTGAATCAAGTTCAATCACCTTATAGTACACCAACTTCTTTGAGATCTTATTAGTATGTAAGTAGCATAAGATACTATACGTACGTACCTATTACACAGAAATAGAGTAGGTATTAATCATTTAAACTGTTGGGAGATGACGCTATAAAAGATCCTTTGTAAGCCGGTCTCAGGGCCGTGTGACAGCGCCTGTCGTATAAGCTGTTATATTATCAACTTTGGTCGTTATTAAATTAATAACTTCAATAACTTTTTCTCATAACGTCGCGTGACTTCAAAGTTTTGATTAATCTCGCTGCTAGAGAACCAGAGTTCAATTTCACCTCCATTTAGATCTCATTCCTCACAGGAATAGATTACAAATTGTCAGTCTACCAAACAACTATTGAAGTCGTATAGTTTTATACTATTGTTTTCTTATGTAAGCGACTTTTTTATTCAAATGACTTTTTGCTTGTTAACGAGACATCCATCCAATTATAATGAGCAAATTCTGATTTTTAAATGAGTTCCGCAATTTATAATAGTGTTTTTAATGTACCTAATTATCTAATTAGGATAGTTATGGATACGTTACTCTGTTTACCAGTTTCTGTGTGGCGTGTGTATCAAAGGTCAAAACTCAAAATACCAGACGAATTTTATTAAAGCCACTGATAATAATAAATGTTATCTCATATAATATGTACTAAATAAGTATTGCCTAAAATTGTATATCATCACATTTTGTTGTTAGCAATTTATCTGTGTGAATTAATTATTATATGTTCATTACTCTGTGCCATTTGAAGTGTCTATGCTACACATTACTCTGTGCTCTCTGTAAAAATGCCTGTCTCGTAATGGCGTCCTTTTGTAAAATTGCTTGATATAAAATTAATAATAAATAGCTGTTGTGAACTCAAGAATACTTTTAATTAATATCATAGTCCTCATTAAGCCCTCGTTAAGTGGTTATGGGCCCAGCGACTGAGGACTACGGATTTGGACTGGATATTGGAGCACGTGAGTTTGCTTGTGAAAAGTATTGGAAGACATTTTGTCTTATTTTATTTGAGTTCAAATTGATAGTTCGTGCATCGAAATATGGAGTCTTTAGCGACCAGAGCTATTCTCATGGGTATAAAACCATTCGATGGTACTAATAGTTACACGAACTGGCTATTTCGAGTTAGGTTGTTACTCGAACAACACGAGGTTCTTTCGGTGTTGGAAGAGGCGGTGCCTGCAGCTTCTGAGAGATCAGAATTTTACAAACGGGATGTAAAGGCCAGAAATCTTATAGTGCAGACGTTAGCTGACAGCATATTAACCATGATAAAGGACAAAAGTACTGCCAGGGAAATAATTGACACACTCAGTGCAACATATGAGAAGAAGGGCATGAAGTCTTTAGTTACTGCACAAAAAGCTTGGCGTAAACTAGAATTTTCTAACGAAATACCTCTTAAGGATTTCATCCATAAGTTTGAATCGTTGGCATCAGATGTAAGAGTTGCCGGAGGGAAGTTAGAAGAAGAGGAAATAGTGAGCCAACTTTTGGTGGCGATGCCTTCACAATATGATAATGTTGTATCGGCAATGGATATTATTTTTAATAAGGATAAGTCTGCGGTAACATTAGAATATGTGAAAAATACTTTACTCGCTGAAGAGGAGCGGCATAATAAGAGAGATGTGGCTGCAGAAACACCAGGTGCATTTGCTACAAGGCGTTCAGTTCCTGCCAGAGATAGTAACTACAGCTCCAGGAAGAATATCAGGTGTTATTTTTGTAAATCTCTAGGTCATAAAAAAAAGGAGTGCTACAAGTTTAAAGCACGGTCTGGTAACCAGCAAGGTGCTGTTGCCAAAGAGGCTGTTTCTACGGACTGTAGCTTTGTTTCTAGTGAGAACAGTATACTGAGTGCGGGCCAATTGTGTAATGAAATAGTATTCGTTATAGATAGTGGCGCAAGTTCTCATATTTTAAAAAGTGACTATAGGAGCTTTGTGTATGACATTTCCAATGTAAAAGTAGACATTAATGTAGCCAAAGCGGGTCAATTTGTGACTGCGAATGAGAAGGGTACTCTTAAGTGTGTAACTGACCTGGGTAACACTATAACTATTAAAGATGTATTGATTTGCGACAATATTCTATTCAATTTGTTATCAGTCAAAAAATTAGAGGAAAAAGGTTTTCAAATAATTTTTGAAAATAGTATTGTAAAAGTTATGCAAAATGGAAAACTTATTGTATGTGGTCACACATTTGGTAATCTATATGTAATTAAATTGTCTACAATGTCGGAATGTGCAAATGTAAATTTAACTAATAGTATTGCTGATCTGTGGCATAGAAGAATGGGTCATTCTTGTAGATACCCGTCTAAGAGTTTGTGTGAAGTATGTTTACAGGGCAAACAAACTAAGTTACCATATCTTAAGAAGTTGCCAGAAGATAGAAAAGCTAAGAGAATTTTACAATGTATTTCAACTGATGTTTGTGGTAAAATTAGTCCTCCTACACATGATGGTTATAATTATTATGTGAGTTTTATTGATCACTTTAGTAACTTTTGTGCTGTATATTTAATGAGAAACAAAAGTGAGGTTTTTGAGAAATTTAAGATATATGTGTCATTAGTAGAAGCAAAGTTTAATTGTTCTATTGAAAATATAAGGTGTGATCAGGGTGGTGAATATAAATCTAAAGAATTTATCGATTTTTGTAAACAAAAAGGGATACGAATAAGCTATTCAATGGCTCGTAATCCACCACAGAACGGTAAGGCAGAACGTTTTAATAGAACCATTGTAGAGATGGCTAGATGTCTTATTTTTGATAGTGGTATGTCTAAGGAGATGTGGGGAGAAGCGGTTATGTCTTCTGTGTATTTAATAAATAGATTACCATCATCTGTGTTGCCAAAGCACACCACTCCAGCTCATCTCTGGTATGGTTGTAAGCCTGATTTAACTAAAGTTAAAGTTTTTGGATGTCCTGCTTTTGTGTATATTCATAAAGAGGATAGAACTGCCAAGTTAGATCAAAGAACTAAGAAATTGTATATGATAGGTTATTGTGATAATGGTTATAGACTATGGAATCCAGAGACACAAAGGGTAGAAACTGCGAGAAATGTTATATTTGATGAGTTTTGGAATAAAAATGAAAAAGTTGATAAGAATTATAGTTGTGATGATCAGTATAACATTGTGGAAGAACCTATAGATGAATGTCAGTCTGGTAATAAGTCGATTAACTCTGATTTGAATAGTTCAAGTGTAGGTAGTAGTAATCTGCCTTCTGGGTCATCGGATGTCGTAACAAATAATGATTGTGAACCTACACCAGTGGCTAGCAGTGAGCATGCAGTAGGTAAAAGATCTAGAGTGAGAAAACTGCCTAAATATTTAGAGGATTTTGAAGTAGATGTAATGGCTCTAGCTACTTGTTTGGGTGTACCTGAGACATATGATGATGCAGTTAAGGAACCTGAGTGGCAAATAGCAATTAATGAAGAATTAAAGTCATTAGAATCAAATGGTACTTGGGAAATTGTTGAGGTACCTAGTGATAAAGAGATTATAGATTCAAGGTGGGTTTTTACGGAGAAGTTAGTTGATGGTAAGTCTCGTAAAAAGGCAAGACTAGTTGCTCGAGGCTATCAGCAGACAAGTGTTGTTGATGAAGATATTTTTGCACCCGTTGCACGCATGACTACTCTCCGGATTATGCTTTCAATTGCAGTTGAGAGGCAATTTCAAATACAGCAATTAGATGTTCGCTCAGCTTTCTTAAAGAGTAGAATAAAATAACCTGTGTATATGGAAGTGCCTAAAGGGTTAAAGTGTAATAAAAGTCTTGATGGTAAAGTGTGCAAAGTAGTAAAATCTTTGTATGGACTAAAACAGAGTCCTAAAAGCTGGAATGATCATATTAATTTGGAATTACTGAAAATTAACTTTGTGAGGTCCAAAATTGATCCGTGCTTATATTATAGGGGAAATACTTATATTTTAATATGGGTAGATGATTTCTTTATGATGTCTAACAGTGTAAAGGAGTTAGAAAATATTAAATTGTATTTAATGTCTAACATGGAAATCCATGTGTTAGGTACTAATTCATATTTTCAATTTTTAGGTTTAGAGATACATAAGTGTGAGAATGGCAATATTACTGTTGGGCAGAGTAATTTGATAAAGAAAATTTTGTGTAAATTCAATATGTCTGACTGTAAGATCAGTAAAGTTCCTATGCAACCTAAGCTTAATTTGTCTAAGAGTAATGAAACTGTAAATTGTAAATTACCTTATAAAGAATTGGTAGGAAGCTTAATGTATTTGATGTTAGGATCAAGACCAGATTTGTGTTTTGCAGTGTCATATTTTGGTCGTTTTCAAAATTGTTATGGTAATGAACATTGGTCTCATTTGAAAAATGTTTTAAAGTACTTAAAGTATACAGTTAATGTAACTTTGAACTTTGTTAAGTCTGAGTCGGAGTCTCTTAAAATTAAGGCATATGTGGACTCTGATTTTGCATTCGATATAAATGACAGGAAGAGCATATCCGGTCATGTCATAAAATTAAATGATAATGTGTTAAGTTGGCAATCTAAGAAACAATCTATTGTTGCGCTTAGCAGCTGTGAGTCTGAATACTATGCACTTTCTAGTTGTTTAGTGGAAAGTCTATTTGTAAAGAGTTTATTATGTGAAGTTTTTGAATATAAAGAAATTATATATGTATTTGAGGATAACATGTCTACAATTAAAATGGCCAAGACATTTGAGACTAAAAGGTCTAAGCATGTGGACATAAAATTTCATTTTGTGAAAGACTTAACAGCTAAAGGTTTAGTGGATATTTCTTATATAGAGTCTGATAAGCAATTGGCTGATATAATGACCAAGTCATTATGTACAAATAAATTTAGATTCTTTTGTAAGGAGTTAAATCTTGTTTAGTATGTATTGATAAATTGGAAGGGGGTGTTGTTAGCAATTTATCTGTGTGAATTAATTATTATATGTTCATTACTCTGTGCCATTTGAAGTGTCTATGCTACACATTACTCTGTGCTCTCTGTAAAAATGCCTGTCTCGTAATGGCGTCCTTTTGTAAAATTGCTTGATATAAAATTAATAATAAATAGCTGTTGTGAACTCAAGAATACTTTTAATTAATATCATAGTCCTCATTAAGCCCTCGTTAAGTCATTTTTCTAATTTATCGTCCACCTGCTTTTTTTAAATGGTGTTTAAGAATTTTAAAAAAATTTATTTGTGCAAAACTCACAAGCTTGTGACGTCATTATGACTATATTTAATAATATGGTATAATTGGTAACTCTGGTTAATCTACGGGTAGCTTCATAGCTGATTTATCACGTAGATAAACTACTAACATATTTCAACCAATTACTTGTAATAAATACGTTTTCGCACCCACTCTCGAGTTCCAAATGGACTTTTAAACGATCCGACGAACTTTTTTCATTCGCCAGTGTAAACAACAATTTTCAGCAAAAACTTTTGCTTACTGTAATAGATAGAAAATTGTTGATTAAATATAGATAAAGGATAACGCCCCACTGCTACGCTACGTTGGATTTCGGATAAACAGGTTATACTCCTTGTCTAAATTAGAAAGGGATCCTCTGAGCAAAATTTCCGCTTTCGGTAGCCTAATTATGTAAAACCTGCGTCAATCATTGTTACAGTCTCAATTGTTTTGATAGCTGAATTTATGGTATTCTTTCTGCCTCACTGGATTTTGGCCAATAGGTAGCGGAAGAGAACCAATCAACCTCACAAAACCAAGGTGATTGTGATCGATACAATGTACTGACATTTTTCTATACTATTACTATTATAATATAATAATAATATAAATTATAAATGCGAAAGTTTGGATGGATAGATGGATGTTTGTTACTCAGTCACGCCAGAACGGCTGAACGGATCTAGATGAAATTTTGGCACAGATATTTATTACAGTCTGGAATAGCACAAAGGCTACTTTTTAGCTCGGAAAATTAAAGAGTTTCCGCGGGAACCAAAAAACCTCAACCCACGCAGACGAAGTCGCGGGCATCAGCTAGTACGTAATAAGTTCCATCTAATGGTTTAGGCTGGGTGGTGTGAGTCAGGAGCTTTCTTTTGTTTTTGAATTCTATGGGATTTCAAAAATCGAGATTCCATAGATTTTTGGATTTTGTCGGGTCTACGGAGATCTATTATTTAATTTAGATTTAAAATCAAACGTTAATTGAAATATTTGTATTCCAAAGACGAGTGAAAGTTAAAATTAGGGAATTCGAAATACCGAAACTTATGGATGAAATTTTGAATTAATCAAAGACAGGAAAAGTTTAATGGAGCTTTACTAATTCGTCGGATAACTCGCCCTTAAATATTCATGAGATGTTCTTTAATTACGCAAATGGGATGATATAACTAAAGCATTCGATAGACGATATATTATTTAATTAATCTTTTAAGTAAACTTTTTTATAATAAAACATATAATAATATATACAATTTCTTAAAAAATCTTTAAAATCTAAATTAAACCTAATTTAAAAACTAAAAACTAAACATTAAAAATATAATCTATGCCGCTGCAATGAGGCAATGTGCCCAGAACGCTGGCTGCGTTACTAAAGCATATTTATGCCTTACTCTTTTTTTGAAGTGAAAACTTTTTCAGGCGCGTTGACCACTTTTTGGTAGGGGGTAAAAATGTGGAAACGCGTGACCGACACCGTGACCGACACCGTGACCGACACCGTGACCGACACCGTGACCGACATCGTGACCTACACCACTGTGACCGACACCTCAAGTTGAAGACAAAAGACCTTAAATATAATTAAATCACATTCTTAATTAAACTTTAATGCCTTGGTTTCAAGGTTTGTATTTTAAGTAGGTATTTTAAATATTTTTATTATTATTATATTTTTTTGAAGTGAAAACTTCTTAAGCGCGTTGAGCACTTTTTGGTAGGCGGTAAAAATGTGGAAACGCGTGACCGACACCGTTCGGTTTGTACAAGGCATCTTACCGGAACGTTAAATCGCTGAACTCAAAATAAAAACAGAACTTACTTACGTCATCTACGAATATATCATATCTTTCTCCAGTTAATTTGCTAGATACCTAAAGGATAGACAGTCTATAAAATTCAGTATCATATTTTCAAAATCGATATCTATTCGTACTTGTGCAAGGGCTCCGACGTCGCCATTGCTGATTGGAGAGCATTTCTTGCCTTGTTAGTTTTAACGAATGTCACATTCTGTAAAGTTCAGCGTTCACTAACTACTTGGCCGTATAACTTTTTTTTATTTTTATCCACTACAAGCTAGCCCTTGACTGCGATCTCACCTGATGGTAAGTGATGATGCAGTCTAAGATGGTAGCGGGCTAACCTGTTAGGGGCATGGCAGTTATATTAAACCCATACCCCTTCGGTTTCTACACGGCATCGTACCGGAACGCTAAATCACTTGGCGGCATGCCTTTGCCGGTAGGGTGGTAACTAGCCACGGCCGAAGCCTCCCACCAGACCAGACCAGGGAAAATTCAGAAATTATAAATTCCCAAATTGACCCTGCCGGGCATCGAACCCGGGACCTCCGCACGATAAGGCAACAGCGCTACACACTGCGCCACGGAGGTCGTCAACTCAATATATTTCCGTGCTATAATATGAACCAACCGTATTTGACCTCAGTTATAATATGGACACAACGGTACTAAACTTATATTTTTCATAGCCAGTTGCATACCTACCTATCAGGCGGTTATAATTAAATTAACTTTGTTGACTATTTTTAAAATAAGAGAAGCCTTAATATCTCATTGAAAATTGTTTTTATTCAAAAGAGTTCCATAATGCTTATATACTACAAAATAATATAGCAATTAATATTTGGATAAAATATACTTAGATACCTTAAATTTTTAATATAACACCTATAATTTTACCAAATGTGTTGTGTGACCGAGTTTTTTTTTTGGTAAATGTAGTCCCAAGCCTTACTGGAGCGAGTCAATTTAGCTTTTATTATTTTTCATAATCTTCAACAGTACTTATAATGCTTATATACGCTTTACCGTGTAAAGTGTGATCTGTGAACTTCTATTAACTTAGTCAAATATTTAGTAGACTCTACCACCTGTATAAATCCATAGTGGATAAACTTACTTATTTTTTCATAACGATATTATCGTATGATTTTAAATAAGCGCACTAGTGGATGCTAGCCTTTATTTTATATAAATGACCTTTAAATAAATGCTTTCTTTCCACGTGAATAATGTTCGTTTGCGAGAAAGGCACGTTTTAAACCTTACCATTTTAAGAATGACCAGTAACGTGTTCGTCTTACTTAAGCCGCATGTTCCTAATAATTTATTTCCTTATAGGGAATGCTAGCAAGAAACATGTTTAAGATGTATGAATCCCGACAACTTAAAATATTTCAGACAACTTTTTATAGCTTTCGATTAGCGTCCTATAGCTCGTAAGAAAGTGTGAATATTGAATAATAAAATGTGAATAATATTGCCATTAGACCTTATTGGACTGGCTGATATAGCTGACTTGGGACTTCTCCTAATGTGTTTTTTTATGTAGTCTTCTTAGGGTTTATCTTGAAAAATAATAATAATGAAGCATCTATACTAATATTATAAACGCAAAAGTTTGGATGGATGGATGTTTGTTACTCAGTCACGCCAGAACGGCTGAACGGAACTGGATACAATTTGGCACAGATATATATTCTGGAATAACACATAGGCTACTTTTTATCCAGGAAAATTAAAGAGTTCCCGCGGGAACCGAAAAACTTCAATCGAAAATCGAAGACGTAGTCCCGGTCATCACAGCTAGTAATAATAAAAATGTTTGAATAATCGCTACGTCATAGTAAGCACTAAACTCATACTAAACTTAAATTTAAAAAAAAAACACGTTAAGCATATTTAAAGAATACCTATGTAAGAATATACAAAACAAAAAATCAATTAATAATAATTTACGATTATACTTATGCCTATAAAAATTAAATTCAGTGCTCTTAAATCTTGAATACAATAGCTTCTTTCACAAGTAAGCTTAAGGGGTTTACTCGATAAATAATGCAGAAAGCGTTAAGGGCGGAGTCAAAGTTTATCCTCGGCAGCATCTTTTAATACTTAGAAGCGCAATTAAATTCCAGTTTGGAAAACCTCTGAGAGTTATGGGTGATGCTTTTATGGAATATACATTAATTGTGGCGATATCCTTAAATAACACCGACAGCCACACAGAAATCGCACATTGAATATCAAATGAATCTTACAAATAAGTCTTTAGGGTAAGCCCACACTAAGTAATTTCAATGCGCTTTTTTTTTTCGCGATCCAATTTATATCACATACAATTCGTACCTGTCCAAACCATTTTCCGCGTGACAAACTAATCCATACTAATATTATAAATGCGAAAGTGTGTCTGTCTATGTCTGCTAAGCTTT
Organism: Erebia aethiops; assembly: GCA_923060345.2. Taxonomy (NCBI): domain Eukaryota; kingdom Metazoa; phylum Arthropoda; class Insecta; order Lepidoptera; family Nymphalidae; genus Erebia; species Erebia aethiops. The sequence goes on along the minus strand of OV281081.1, from coordinate 19,133,248 downwards.
CACGGCCCATCTTTTAAACTTATTTTGATGGAATTTTGTACAGGTTGCATATCGGGGAACTGCAGAGGCTACTTTTTATCCCAGAAAATTCAAGATTTCCCGTTGGAACAAGTATGAAAATATAAATCCACGCCGACGAAGTCGCGGGCATCAGCAAGTAGTAGATAATGTAATAAAATACATTTTTCTAATTTGGACCAACCTCTGTGTCTTTCGTAAACTTGAAGTTGAATAGTGTAGCCCCGTTCCTTTGGCTCGTCTTGGCGGGGTCACTCTCGTGACCCCAGATATAATAATGATTCACTTTCATCATTGATGTAGAATTTTAGTTTCTATTTCAGTGGCTTTCATTTAAAACAAAAACCAACTTCAAAACTATACCTACCTATAAGTACCAACTTAAACGTAAATAACTTAATCGGGGCATATTATATTTTGTTTCTTTTGATGATTTTCTCAAAAAGCTCTAAATCAATTTCAATAAAATTTATATGGGGGGCCACCTCTGAATGATGATGACACCTATGATCTACCAAACAATAAAAGAATCATCAAAATAGATTCATAATTAACGGAATGATCGCGTAACATACATACAAAAAAAACATACTGTCTGTGTGTATTGTGAACCTCCTCCTTTTTTGAAGTCGTTTAAAAAAACTGAGATATTAAAAAACGGTAGTATCTTAATTATCAGCCGACGACGATGACGCAGTGAGAGATACGTTTTTTTTTTTTTTCGGATGGAGTATGCTGCATGGCCCTACTGGCTGCTAGTGCTACAGCGTCACCGGGGGGTTGGGCGAGCGCTAGGCGTCGCCGAGAAAAGGGCTCTATGACATTGATAGCAACGCCTTCCTAAGGGCGCCTCATGTGAGACTCGAACCTCGGCTTAGGATGACGTTGGGACGAAAGGGAGGTCGGTTGAACTAGATTAGTTCGCACGTCCCCGAGGCCGTGGGTAAAGACCACGTCCGGGTGACGTAAGATATCGGGGTCCTCGTCTCCGCCGGCGAAGACGCTGTGTTAGGCTGGTGTTTGTGTGTGGCCCTATGTAGGGAGCATTGTCGGTAGTGGAGAGATACGGTAAGTGCAGTACCTTTTAAACCATAGTTCTTTTTTTAAGAACTGGCCTGGGAAACCGTACCAAAAAAGCGTTAAACTATCTCTCTCTCTCTCTTTCGTATGGGGATGGTAGATGGAGTGAGACAGAGTACCTGTCACATCGACATCGCACGGCTTTTTCATTACTATTCTATCCAAGGTATAATTTGGTAAAGTTGTATTGATCAATATAATAAACGTAGGTACACGTGGTACCTTTATACCGAATATCAGTCAATTTCATATTGACATTGATGAACGAGTACGTAGATACAAACATTAATCATGCAAAGTAAACACTCATTCGCCAAAGTTATAACTCCAGGCATAGCTGAATATAGCTCAAATAATAAAGACTGCTAAATAGTTATCTTTTACGAAATTGAATGAAAATAATGTACATAACTTTGCACAAAGTTACCAAAAAGCCAAAACCACATGACAGGGTGGTTTTACATTATGCTTTTAAATTAACTATTGTACACAATCTAGTGATATCCCCTTCTACAGAGAACTTTGTGAAAGGGATGGGACAACCCGTAAACCGGCAACAACCAAGCGTTGCTATCAGGGAAAATATCAAACAATAAATGACCATTATGGCATCCCGTTTGATTGATCACCTGTCCGGTATCCATTGTGCGGCAATTAGTGGTGGATTCGTTGCACGTATTAAAAGAGCTGTAAAACACACAAAAGAAAGGATAGTGGTATGGATGCACGGCTTTCTATGATCGGGGATCGAGGATTCGGGGATTCGATCCCTGGGAGTCTTTTGATGCTTTGACGCTTGACGTTGAAAAATGTACCTACACTTTTTGAAAGTCGATCAGCTGCAGAGCTGCCAGCGCTAGGGATACTTAAGCAATATTACTCAAAATTACAGTTTGATGTCACGTACTTTGACCTTCCTAAAATAAGGATTATAATTTGGAATTCCTTCCTTATCGTTATCCTTATTTCCTTATCCTTATTTTTCTGTTGACATGAAAATCAACAATGATGAAACAATATGGCTTCGTAGAACAACCACATAACTGACTGACATAGCTCTGAGGATTAGCAAGCTGAAGTGGCAGTGGGCAAGCCATGTCTGTCACAGAACCGATGGCCGTTGGGGCAAACGTGTTCTGGAGTGAAGACCGCGTACCGGAAAGCGCAGTGTAGGACGACCTCCAGCTCGCTGGTCCGATGACCTAAAGAAGGTGGCGGGAAGCGGATGGATGAGGAAGGCAGAGGACCGTGTTTGGTGGCGCGATCTTGAAAAGGCATAATATGTCCAGCAGTGGATGCATACAGGCTGATGGATGGATGGATGGATGATGGCTTTAAGCTTTGGTAGTATGGCTCCAGGTGCTCTAGCTAATGGTGATAATTATTTATCATTTAAAATTAAAGCTACTAGGGTTAAAATCCTGCCCGGTTCAAGAAAAACCTACAATAATCTCAACAGAAAAGCTTTAACGTATTATTCAAAAGCAATATTTTTTTCTAAGTTAGGCATGCTACTATATATAATTATTGTAACTTAAAATAAAAGTTGAGGCCTAAACAATAATAGTCACTTAATAATAGCATTTAATACTGTGATCTAACCTAGAAAGGACGATGCAATCTACAGCGGGTGTGGGTAGCGGGTATGAATATTTCCACAAGAGAAACTACATCTGAGTAAGTTGTCCTACAATTTTGATCTATTATTACTTGTTATACCTACTAACTTACGGCCTCAGGGGACATTATCAAATTGGAAGCAATATCGCCTAGGACACTATTTTTCCTACGGCGGGCGGCAGATGCTTAAATGCTATATGCTTAAATGTCTAAAATCCAGTTCCTAAACCTAGAACAGATGACAAAATTGCAAGCGTTTCTCATAATAACACCCAGTGACCTATTGTTCTAATAAATTCGAGGGACGGGGCGGGCGGCAGATTATAATAATGCTTAAATGTTTAAAATTCAGTTTCTAAACAGAGCACATGACAAAATTGCAAAAGTTACTCGTAATAACACCCAGTGATCTATTGTTCTAATAAATTCAAGTCTCATGGGTTTGTTATAGCAACGTAAAGACAGGTCGGAAGTAATGACGCGTAGCATGTTGATCCACCTATACTAGGGCGGGCGGTTGCGGCCTAGAGAGCTACGCTACGGGAGTCGGGCTTCGGGCAGCATTTCACGTTTCACCCCGCACCCGCACCGTGTCGCAGTCTACCTCCGGCGATCGGGTAAAACACACGTATTTTACTCGCCGAAATAATTCGCGCCCACACGTAACGAAAACTCTAAAAATATGAATTAAACTCCGTAAAAAATTGAGTAAAATCAAGTACAAAAACATTTTATTTCGTTCAGTGAAAGTGTAGAAGGAAATTTAGGTGAAAGTGTATTTTGTGAAAGAACATTTTTGGACTCTTTCAGTTGGGATTTAAGTACGTAAGAATTTAGTTAATAAGGATTCTGTTAAGTCTTTTTATATTTTTTTCATTCAATTACTTACGAGTATGTAGTAATATATATATTTCAGTACTTATAGACGTAGAGCTTTCAATTTATAAACGATGCCTACATAAGTAGATGTTCTTTAGATGTTGACAAGGGCTATACTTTTTGCTTATGATCACTCGTACACAATATTTTATTCCTAACTAGTAGACCCGGCAGACGTTGTCCTGCCCTGAGCCTAGAACCCGATTGCAGCGCCTACCGAGTCCAATTGTGAATATAAACCATTCCTGGACCCACTAAAACTTACACAAAAAAAATCATCTAAATCGGTCAAGCCGTTTCTGAGTTTTAGCGAGACAAGCGATTGATTTTTATATATATATATAGAGATTGAAAAATAGAAACATTGAAATCAGTTATAACCGTAACACTAGTATACGCCTTTTAACCGCCTTAGCTTTACCACAGAATACATAATAGTAAAAGTAGCTTTACGTTGAACTAAGTATAGATACGCTTGCCGAAACTAGGGTAGGTACTCCTCACCAAACCTAATCAAACTAACACTAAACACTGGCACATCTAAATATTACAGACTAATAAAAAAAATCTTATCTCAACGCCAACACAAAATGATAAAAATATTTTATTGTTACGTATTAGTTACACACCAGTTATAACTGGGTCATCGTGGGTTAGACCTTCGGGGCAATTCTGATTAATGAATCGAAATCGGTTTCATACGTTAAAATTATGATAAAAATAGCTGATGCCCGCGACTTCGTCCGCGTGGATTGTGGTTTTGGCGTGATTGAGTAACAAACATCCATCCAAACTTGAGCATTTATAATATTAGTAAGAAGTAAGACTAACGTCCCGCCCTATCCATGCAAGGACAATTTTCACTACTATCTATTAAAATTAATTTCATACTGTGTTAATCTTACTAATATTATAAATGCGAAAGTTTGGATGTATGGATGTCTGGATGTATGGATGGATGTTTGTTACTCAATCACGCCCCAACAGCTGATCGGATCTGGATGAAATTTGGCACAGAGATAGATTATAGTCTGGAATAGCACATAGGCTACTTTTTATCCCGGAAAATTAAAGAGTTCCCGCGGGAACCACAAAACCTCGATCCACGCGTACGAAGTCGCGGGCATTCGCTAGTATAATATAAAACTTCCAGATGAGATTGTCTAAATTATAAAATTGTGAACATAATGTTGGAAATAAGGATATATTTTCTAAATTTACCTATCTTAGGTAGGTTCTCTGGAATGGTTATTACTTATATCACGTTGGGTTGTTCCCTTAAAGAAACCCTGGTACGTGTTATGCAGCTAATGAATTCATATTATGGGGCCAAGAAGGTACATTATTACAGTTATGGCCACTTTGGCCCGTCTATACTTATAATATACTTACTAGCTGACCCGGCGAACTTCGTACCGCCTTAGTATGCAAAATTAAATGTATATTTTTCAATATTTCTGAGAGATTTTCTTAATATTTTTTTCCGTAAGAACCTTCTCCTAATAATAACAAATACAACAAAAAAAGAATTAGTGAAATCGGTCCAGCCATTCACGCGTGATGCCGTGACCAAGGAAAACGGGTTTCATTTTTATATATATACTAGCTGACCCGGCGAACTTCGTACCGCCTTAGTATGCAAAATTAAATGTATATTTTTCAATATTTCTGAGAGATTTTCTTAATATTTTTTTCCGTAAGAACCTTCTCCTAATAATAACAAATACAACAAAAAAAGAATTAGTGAAATCGGTCCAGCCATTCACGCGTGATGCCGTGACCAAGGAAAACGGGTTTCATTTTTATATATATAGATAGATTAATTATTAATAATAAAATTAGTATCTAATATTATCAAATATTCGTAATAATATTTTTCCAGGAAATGAAGTTATTTCCCAATAGATTAGTTATAGAACGACGTTGCGGCCGAAACTATCACGATAAAACAAGTGATTATAGTACGAGATTTGCAATAGTTTGTAATCTATTGTAACCATGAAACTGTAGCTAAGGCGATAAGGGTAAACGATCTCGATTGGCGAATAACAATTCCATAGTTTAAAATATGAAGCGCGTGCGTTGGAAGTACGCCTCTAGTTCTATTGTAATATTTTAGCTGTATGGTTGCGTTCGTGAAACGCTGAAAGATACACTAGGCAGTTGATTTATTTTACTACAGCTAGCCCCTACTACGTCCCAAATACTCGCGTAACGAAAAATGAGTCCAGGATTTTTTTACGTAAAAAGCTGTATTAGTATATCTACTGACATAACTGTATAACGAGAGGCTAGGATCGCACTCTTTATTATATTAAAGACTTCGTCTGCGTGGATTAAGTTTTTTTGATTCCCGCGGGAACTCTTCAATTTTCCGGGATAAAAAGTAGCTTATGTCCTTCCCCTGGATACAACCAAAATTCATCAAAATCGGTTGAACGGGTGGACCGTGAAAACGTAGCAGACAGACAGACACACTTTCGCATTTATAATATTAATATTATGGAAGTAATGTCTGCAGTCACATCTTAATAAATAAAGTTAAATAAATACAAAGAAGTGAATTCTTGGGTGCTAAAAAGGAGTCTCCTTCACGAGTTACAAGATATCTTGAAGATACAATATCCAGAGAAACAGCACCTGCAAATAAAGAAAGAAGCGGTTCGGTGCTAATGTTGGACCTGACTGAATTATGATCTAGTGCGCAAGCGGTTTTTCAAACTTATTATATTATCTATAGTTTGCATACAGTTTTCCAGCAGGCTGTCAAGCTTCAGTTTGTTGTTTTTGTATTTTTTCCTAACCATAAAGCACCATCTAACATGGCAGCCTTATTTTATTCTACGATCTACTATGAAGATAGCGTAGTAAAAATATGAAAATGATAATTATTAATTATATCCCAAGTAGAATCCCAAGTATTACTTTAGCCTTTACTTTATTGAATTATAATAATATATTCCTGTTATTTAAACGATCCAAATTTTAATTCAATGTTTTTATTCAAACATAAACTATTACCTACATTCAAACTCATATTTTTTATTTAAATAAACTTATTTAAAGTGCTTTTGAATCGTCGAGTGAACCTACCACTGGTTCGGAATGACATTCCTGCCGAGAAGAACCAGCAAGAAATTCGGTGGTTGCTCTTTTAAAAAAAGAACATTTACAATTACCTACATCAAAGTGTTGATACATAATTACAAGTACTTTTGAATCCATCCATTGACCAGGTAAATACATACGTATGTACGTATGCGAAGTTCTACTAAAATGGTATCTATTCATTAATAATAATAGGCGAATGCGTGGCGAAACCAAATTACAGGTATTGCTCTATTTGTAATAGGCCTCTACTAAATCTATGCGTATAGGTACGGACTATGGTGGTATTATGTCTACCTACAAAGACTGCTATTAATACTGCATCATCGTAGTCATCTTCTCATTCCTAGATGAGACTCTTGCTCCTGCAATGATTGAAATGATGAAGATGAGGATGATGTTATATGTTAGTTTTAAATCTAAAGGATTCAATAAAAAGAAACCATTTTTACTTGGTGTCAGAGACTACTCAGAGACCAGGCTAAACACAGATTTGTAAAGGGGAGCTAAAGAACAGTTTATTACTTTTTTAATTTTTTCTTGTAGGCTTATAATATGACTTTGACCATAGAATAGGGCTAAAGAACACTTTCTATGAGATGATGATGATGAAACCCACAGATTTGTCCTATGTCATATCAACAATACTATACCTATTTACCGTCGTCACTTTAGTGGTAAGATCCATTATCCAAGTCGACTGGTTCAATTTCATCTGCTCAATCCTACCTCAAGACGTGTAATTGGATTTCTGCCTCTGCGATTTATGCTTAAACTGTTTGAGTTGCCCCGGTTTTTCTCGAGGGTTTTTTTTTATATCAGTGGAATTTTCTAAAATCCCTCTTCGTTTTTGATCCGAATGTTCAAAAATGACAGAGTTTCATGCAAGCATCATTAGGACGCGTAATGTGACCAATTCTGTGTAATGTAATGAAATGTATTATAGAACAATCTCTAAACTAAAGTAAAATGACAGCTTTAAATCTAGTTCTACCCCTTTCCGAAGGTAGTATTAGGTATGATTGGATTAGATATATTTTAAATGCTGTCATTTTAGTTTTGTTTAGAGATTGTGCACTACAGAATCAACCCCAATGTCCTTTAAACATTTATATCGTCTCACTGTTAAAAAAATTTAGACTAGTTTTATAGTATTTAGAGATGACAAATCGAAATCTTTTTATGTGACGTACAATATGCCCTTTCAAGTTTATCTTCGAGCAATCTAAGATTTGAGAACACTCGTCAAGTCTTCACAGTCCTTGCATTATACACCCCAGACCAAAAATCATCAGCATTTTAGCGTCCACTGCTCAGTTTTCTTATCGCGCCATCACACACGGACCTCCGCTTTTCTTGCTCAGCCATTTTCCTCGGCCATTTTAAAATCATCGGTCCAGTGTAAGTAAGCGCAAAAGCATACTACGGAACAGACAGAACAAAATGTCCGCTTTGGCATTCTTAATGGAGATGTATAGACTAGCGTCAGGATAAAATCGTTACCGTCCAACACAGACGTTTCATGCTATCGTTTATCCTGTCCAGTCCATAGTGTGCTTTTGTCGGATATACAAACTTATTTGTTTTGTATATAGCAGTAAATTTGAATTTAAAAGGTAGTTTGTTTGGAATACGTTTTTATTTTTTGACTCTTTGTATACTGTGACACTCAATGTTTTATACAGTCAATAGCTACAATAAATTGTGTATTTTCTCCAGCTAAAATCTGGTTTATCTTCACCTTCCAAAACTCTCCTACATTGGTTATGGGCCCAGGATTGTGATACGAGAAGAGTAATCGTATGTAGAGGATAAAATCTGATTTTAAAGTCGATAAGAGACGGAGTAGCTGATCGAGTATCAAGTGCGATGTCGAGCAACATGATGCGAATCGAGCCCTTGAACAAGGACAACTATGATAGTTGGAAAATACAGATACGAGCTATTTTAATTAAAAATGATGGTTGGAAGTACGTAGATGGTAAAGTACTGAAACCAGCTGAAGTTATAGAGGCTGAAAAATGGGAAGTAGAAGACGAGAAAGCTAAAGCGGACATAATTTTATCGATGAGTGGAAGCGAATTACGACATATTAGGAGCTGTAACACCTCGAGAGAAGTATGGCTGAAGCTAGAGTCAATTTATATTTCGAAAGGGCCTGCTAAGAAAGCGACACTTTTAAAACGGTTGATATTGCACAAGATGGCGGAAACAGGAAATGTTCACGAACATTTGAATACTTTTTTTGATGCTGTTGATAAGCTAGGAGATATGGGTATACAGATCAACGATGATTTGCTGTCTATAATGTTGCTGTACAGTTTACCCGGAAATTTCGAAAGCTTTAGATGTGCTATTGAGTCGAGAGACGAGTTGCCGAAACCAGAGGCATTAAAAATTAAAATATTGGAAGAGTACGAGTCGAGGGAGGCGAATAAAATTCAGAATGAACGCGTTATGTATACAAACGTGAATAAAAACTTCAAGAAAGGAAAGAGAGGCGCTAAAAGGAGTACTAAGACTAGAGAAACGGAAAAGAATGAAGGTTTTAAGTACAAATGCTTTAAATGTCACGAACCTGGACATAAAGCATCTGATTGCAAAAAGAAAGTAGGTGAAAATGCCCTGAAGGCTGAAGAAATACATTGTGTAAATCAAACTCTAACTACTTTTAATGTTTCAGATTTAGAAGTTTCTTATGCTGTAAATGTTCAAAAGTACGAATGGATTTTAGACAGTGGATGCACGTCTCACCTTTGTAATGATGCAAGTAAGTTCGGTGGCACTTTGGCAATGATTAGCGGAGAACTAACTTTAGCTACGCATGTAAGTACTGTTATAAAAGGTAAGGGTACTGTAAGGTTATCGGTATGTAACGATCACTCGGAGACCTCATTTAAGTTACGTGATACGCTGTATGTCCCGGATTTAAGGACGAATTTGATTTCAGTAGCCAAGCTAACCAACGATGGTTTTGATGTTACATTTAAAAACGATGTAGCTCATGTTATTGGCAAGAAAGGTCAAATTGAATTGATAGCATGTCGTAGGGGTAATTTATATTGTGTAAATAGGTCTGAGTATTGTAATTTAAGTGATTCAAATGCTGATGTACGTTGTTGGCACGAGAGATTAGGACATTTGAACGGAAGAGATGTTGCTAAGCTTTTAGGTAAATTAGGTGTTAAATTTGACGTAGCCGAAGTAGGAAACTTACGAGATTGCGATATTTGTGCTAAAGGAAAGATGACCGCGTTACCTTTTTCTAAATCCGATGGGCCTTGCGCTGAGAAGTTGCACATAGTTCATTCTGATATTGTAGGGCCTATGAGATGTCAATCGATAGAAGGTGCAAACTATTTTATAACTTTTATTGATGATAGTACTCGTTGGTGTGTGGTATATTTTCTAAGGTCGAAAGATAAAGCCTTAGATGCTTTTAAGGCATATAAAAGTCACGTTGAAAACCTGACGGGACTGAAGATCAAATTTCTTCAAAGTGACAATGGAGGTGAATATTGTAATGCTGAATTTGATAATTTCTTAAAGGAGGCAGGCATCACGCGAAGACTGACAGTTGCTCGAACACCACAGCAGAATGGGATAGCTGAACGAATGAACCGAACCTTAGTGGAAATGGCGAGGTGTATGCTGTTGAGTTCAGATCTTTCCTCAGGTTTTTGGGCAGAAGCGGTGCATACAGCATGTTATCTCAGGAATCGTTGTCCTACGAGCAGTCTACAAGGCGATATTCCTTATGAGAGGTGGCATAACAAGCCGGTGAAGATTGAATACCTTCGAAGATTTGGAAACAAGGTGCATATTCTGGATAAAGATCCAAGGAAGGATAAGTTTGCTGCAAGAGGGATCGCAGGTATTTTTGTTGGATACCCGGGTAATGCAAAAGGATACAAAATATGGATTCCAGAGCAAAGAAAATTCATGATTGCGAGAGATGTTAAATTTCACGAAAGTGAAATCTCGAAGCAAGAACAGAGTCCGGTGAACTTCACGGAAGACAACGATAAGGATTTCATTGAAATTGAATTCTCAAGGAAAAATGTTCCAGTAACTAAAGAACATAGGGGCGAGAATGAGACAGACCGAGTAGATTTCATTGAAATTGAATTCTCAAGGAAAAATGTTCCAGTAACTGAAGAACATAGGGGCGAGAATGAGACAGACCGAGTAGAGACTAATGAAGAAATATGGAGTGAATGTCAAGAAAATCCTGGAGATGATCAAGATGATTCTTCGTCAAGACCTGCAGAAAATGAACAGGTGTCTGAAGAAATAGGTCGTGATAATCAACAGAGGTTGATGAAGAGAGCTCCTGGTAGACCTAGGATTTTACGCACAGGTAGTGTAGGTCATCCGAAGAAAATTTATCAAATGACTGAAGTTACACAACCGATCATTTCTGCTGATAAAAATGAAGTTGAAAATTTTGCAGGTTCAGCTGAAATTACTTTAAAGAATGCTTTAAAGAGTAGTGATAAACCTGAATGGGAGAAAGCCATTTTATCTGAAATCAGAAGCCTAGTTCAGAAAGGTACATGGGAGATAATCAGAAGACCGCAAAATAGGAATGTCGTTGGTTGCCGTTATGTTTTGACGTCGAAGCAAAATGTCGACAAGTCTTGGAAGAAAAAGGCGAGGCTTGTAGCTCAAGGTTTTAGCCAGCGGTATGGAGTCGACTATGAGAAAACCTTTGCGCCTATTGCTAGACTGGATACTGTTAGATTGTTGATGGCTCTCGCAGTTGAATTGAACTTGGAGATACACCAATTGGACATTAATACTGCTTATTTAAATGGATCCCTGGACGAGGAGATATACATGGAGATACCAGAACTATTGAGAGAAAGTTTAGTTAAGCTTATGAATCGAGAGGGAGAAGATCCAATGGTCAAAGAGCGCGCGCAGACCATGCTTGTAAAATTGGATAGTGGTTGCGATTCATGCTTATTGCGAAAATCATTATATGGTTTGAAGCAAGCTGGACGTCAATGGAATCTCAAACTTAACAGGAAGTTAACTGATATGGGGATGAAGCAGAGTCTGAATGAGCCGTGTCTATATTTTAGACAAAATGGGAATATTTATTTATTCGTATTAGTCTATGTCGACGATATTTTGGTCGCAAGTCAAGAAAGAGGTTTAATTACGAAGTTTAAAAATGAATTGTCGAAAGAGTTTGATTTGAAAGACTATGGTATAGCAAAATATATGTTAGGCATAGATATTCGAAGAAATGACAATGTCATTGTTTTGTCACAACAAAATTACATCGAAAGTTTATTAAAACGTTTTTGCATGGAAAATTGCAATAAATGTACAACTCCTATGGAGATACATTCCAAACGGAAAGGAGAAGAGAAATGCAGCGATGAGAGCAGCGAGGCATGGCCTTATCGAGAGCTAATGGGTTGTTTGAATTATCTAGCGAATGCAACCAGACCAGATATCGCTAATGCAGTAAGTAAACTTAGCCAGAAAGTGATGAATCCTGAAAAATCCGATTGGATATCAGCGAAACGTATTTTACGTTATCTGAAGGGAACAATCCAATACAGTCTCGTGTACAAGAGAACTGGTGAATGTGTGCAGGGTTATTCAGATTCTGATTGGGGGAATTGTTTATTAGACAGACGATCTTATTCTGGTTATGCATTTATTTTGGGTGGTGGCTGTATATCGTGGCAGTCTCGAAAGCAGCGTAGCGTAGCTACTTCAACGTGCGAGGCAGAGTATGTCAGCCTGTCGGAGAGTATGAAGGAGGCTGTATATCTCAATAGCTTGTTGAAGGAACTAGGAATCATGAGGTACGCTCGAGTGATTGTTCATGTCGATAACCAAGGGGCTATATTTTTAGCTCAGGACCCAGTGTTTCATGCACGTAGCAAACACATTGATATTAGGTATCATTACGTGAGGGAGGTTTTGAGGGACAAGAACGACATTGAGTTGAGACATGTACCCACTGAATTCATGTTAGCTGATGTGCTTACTAAGCCATTATCTACTGTTAAACACAATAAGTGTTTAGATGGTTTAGGTGTTAAGGCCAGCTGAGTTTTTCTTTTGAATATCTTTAAATTTAAATTTATAGGGGCGTGTCGGATATACAAACTTATTTGTTTTGTATATAGCAGTAAATTTGAATTTAAAAGGTAGTTTGTTTGGAATACGTTTTTATTTTTTGACTCTTTGTATACTGTGACACTCAATGTTTTATACCGTCAATAGCTACAATAAATTGTGTATTTTCTCCAGCTAAAATCTGGTTTATCTTCACCTTCCAAAACTCTCCTACAGCTTTCACCCTTAACTTTGCCTTGCACTTGACAGCTTGCTCGTGCAGCGTGCATCTGCGTGCCCAGCTTTAGTTTATCGTTGTTTACACAGATTATATCAATAGATGTCACAGACAGGCCTGACACTCTCAGGCGAACCAAATAGGTATATCATCTAATTCTAGCCTGACCTACTTAAATTATATTATTAGTACGCGGACTTGACATTTTCAGAAATAAAGAAACCTAAATAATTATTTATTTTTATTTAAATATTTGAGTCCGGTATCCACCAGAAGGGAGAAGAATGGAGATTTGTATAGCAGACCAATGAGATTATCGATAGATGGGTGACGTGAAAACATTTGCATCGGTAGTCAGTATATTATTATTACTTTTGCGTTTATGCACAGACTACTTAATAGTACCTTAACTTTCAGGTTTCGGCTTTGATCCTGTTTTGGCGACTTGTTGCATTTGAGCGTAGTTTATTAACTAAATCGCTGTAACTGGCGTTCGAACATAATATATTATTATGGATTGAAATGCGCAGTAACTATAACTTATGAACGATACTGCATACTAACAAAAAACTCAATGTCTAACGGTGAGAGGTGGAGAGAGCTATCTATGCCTCTTATTTATTTACGTGATCAAAACAGAAATGAGGAGATCCGTAGAAAAACTAAAAAGAAACAAAGGAGCATTGTGTGGGCGCATGTTTGAAGAACCGATAGACGTCTAAGTTCCCAAGGTCACATTGGAAAGCGCAGCGTTAGCAGACCCCTACGGTGAACGGATGGCGTCAAACGAGGGAGACACTGGATAGGTGGTGCAAGACCACTTTCCTTGAAATATTTCCATGGAAGTTCCTACAAGAGACCTTTGTCCAGCAGTGGACATCTATCGGTTGACGACGTCAAACACGATCAATGATATAAAAGTCCATTCGCATCTTCTAGCTTCCAAAAAACCGATCGAGAGCCAAATACCAATGTTAAGAATAGCATGTGTTTCTATTATAGGTCATGTCTTCATTTATGCAAATAAAATAGATCGATTATATAACCTATTTCCCGTATTTCTATTTCAGACAGGTTAAGTAGTTTCAAACTTTTCAGTTATTCTAGTCTGCAGGTGACTATATTTTATGCAGTTTAACTTTGAAGGTGAACTTCCCTTTAAATGGAATAAGTAGTTGTATGACTTTGTAATAATTGCGTTAAATGCTTCAGCTTCTGCATGGCTTCTGCTTAAACTATTCGACGACCTCTATGGTGTAGTGGTGAGCACTGTGGTCTTATAAGGCGGAGGTCCGGGTTTGATCCCTGACAGAGTCAATTTGGGAATTTATAATTACTGAATTATCTCTGGTCTGGTCTGGTGGGAGGCTTCAGCCGTAGCTAGTTTTAGATACCACATTACGAAGATATGCCGCCAAACGATTTAGCGTTCCAGTACGATGCCGTGCAGTAGAAACAGATTAGGGGTCTGGGTTAGTACGAAAAAAATGCTAAAAACGCCTTTTTTACTACTGTAAAAAAGACACTTTTATGCTATATATTCGTTACAAATTCGTTAAGAACAAAACAAATGTGCTTTATTCGATTCGAGTTTATTTAAGATCTTTTTTGAAGATCCTTATTTTGTCGTCGTCGGCTCAACCAATTTTGTGCAGTACACAGAATTGGTTGAGCCGACGACGACAAAATAGTCTTCTCGGTCCCGGCCCTTTTTACCCAGAAAGAGTCTCCAAACGCTTCGTTTTTGGGTTACTAATTATTAGCCTGGAAGCTTTCGTAAAATGAGAACATTGATCTAATAAATGGAACTGAAGAAAATTGAATTTTATCAGAAAACATAGTTTCTTTTTTTTAATTTATACTGTTATCTAGTAGTTATGTGGGTACAAAAGATTGCACCCTTTGTTGGTAATGTCACAGCCAGGCCATGACAAACCCAGCGATCCAACCGTACGTGTAAATTGTTTTCGCACCGCTGAACTTTTGAAGGAAACGTGTTACATATTGAATGAACTGTCAGCGGCGAAATGAAGCTTTAAGATTGAAACGAGCGATGAGGAAAATGATGACAATGATTTATTGGGAAATGAAATTAAAATAAATGGTAATGATACTATTTCGAATACTTTTCGCTCTATTTTCATTTCATTTCATTTGAATCCTTTTATTAATTTATAATTATTTAGCTATCGTTTATATTATCGATGCTGCCAAACAAATAATACATTAAAGTTGATTCTCACAATAAAATGTAATTTCCATTGATTTCTACATAATTTAGCATATTCTTGTAACTATTAGCTATAGACTTGAAATTTAGAATAGTTTATAAAATGAAATAAATCAAACATAGACTTAGAATGTACAGCGAAAAAATCCTATGTCTATGAAATCAAATAAATATTATTATTTGTAGTTATTTTAAATTTTCATTGATATTGTTCTATACCTATACTTAATAATACCTAAACGTAGTTATATTGTAACTCCGTAGACAGCTGTAGTGGACACAAATATTCTACTACGTAATAACACAGAATAGTGGTAATAACTAGATAAGATAAGATTATTCCAATATTGCTTTATTAATCAGCCTATTTATTAAATGATATAAGCGATAGCCGTGCCGGATTATTATCTTTACTTCTATACTAATTTTGTAAACGCGAAAGTTTTGATGGATGTATGGATGGATGTTTGTTACTCAATCACGCCAGAACGGCTGAACGGATATGGATGAAATTTGGCACAGAGATAGATAATACATATTTTTTCCTGAAAAGTTATATATTTCCTGCGGGAAACAAAAAAACCTCAATCCACGCGGACGAAGTCACGGGCCTCACAGCCTAGTGATCTTCATAAATATTTAAAAAATAGTATCACATGCGATAACATTATTATATTTCCTTCCTTGCTGACACATTGGAAAAGAAGGCGAGAGTTTCAATAAGACATAAGTTAATACCTAGTTATGTTATGTATTGCTTCTCGGAAAAATTAATGCTGGGTCAAGAATTTTCTTATGGTGAATGTTTTCTCAGAAAATGTAAAGTTCCATCTGAATTACTCAAGTTTCACTCATGTGGGGATTCAATAGATACTCTTGTTTTATATAATATGACTCTCCTTATGGATACAAAACGCAAATGTAATAATAAGAAGGTGGGACGAATTATAGAAATAATACCAGTATATTACATAATAAGCATTTAGGTTACTTTAAGCTATATTACCTACATACCAAAGAAAGTCGCGCGCGGAAATTCTCTTGATTTTTCGTCCTTGGAAACGAAACTAAGGCGGATTCCTAATATTTTATTACTAGACTAAATTATACCCGCAATTGCGTCCGCAAGAATTTTATCATTTAATAAGTACTATGGATGTACTAGCGGACGCCCGCGACTTCGTTCGCGTGGCTAACGTTTTTTAATTCCCACAGGCACTCCTTAATTTTCCGGGATAAAATAAATATGTCACTCTCCAGGTCCTCATCTATACCCATGCAAGAAATCACGTCGAACTGTTTTCGGTTGCGGCGTGATTGAAAGACAAACTCTCTATTTAACGTCCTTGAGGATAAAATTTTAAAAAACTGTGAAACACGTATTATTTTATTTTAAACCAGAAGCCCAAATACCAAGTTTTATGGCTATAACTTGAAAAACGACGGACTTTAATACAAACTTTCAACCCCATTTTACGCCTTTGGGGGTGGAATTTCGAAAATCCCTTTCTTAGTGGATACCTAGTCTTCACAAAGAGCACACTCTCCAAATTTCATGTCTCTAGGACCAGCGGTTTAGGCTGTGCGTTGATATATAAGTCAGTCAGTCAGTCAGTATACATAGATAATAAAATGGATATTGCAGCGGAATTCTGTAAGCCAGTTACTACGGCTCTGACTTTCCCTGAGGCATGCTAATTAATCATATGGAAAATTTTGCAGACTCACATTTTGTCTATTTTTGGCTCAAAAGAGCCTCCGTCGAAGCTTATGTTTTGTAAAGCCGGTCGGAGATGTACCACGTATAGCCACCTCATCATCGTCGAGCAATTATTAGACATCCATACATACATTGTATGGAATATCTCCGTCCAGTATTGAGTTGATACTGAACGGACAAAACTAATAACTCCCACTCACAAATATAATAAGACTCATGTTAGAAAATAAGTAAGTATTAAGTAGTTATTAGTTTTTAATCCATTTATGTCTAGTATGTTGTTTAGTATGTTTTGTGTCTAGTTTAATTTTAAATTTAAAGTGCTTTTTGTAGCCTGGGGAGATTGGAACTGTACTGTAATGTGGGAACTGTAATGTATCCCCAGGCATGTTTCATAATTTGTAAATAAGAAAAAAAGGGAATAAAATATGAAGAATATTATGACTCTTGTAGAGACTTCCGCATATCTTACTCCTGTATTAAGGTCCATTGTGTTGCCAACTGTCATTCACCTAGTAAGGGATCTGTCAACATTTAGCTTTCCAGTGTGAGGTTGCCATTCCAGTACCTCGGATCTCAAAGTCTATCGATTGTTAGAACTACTAAGAATAAAAATATAAAGCAAGAAAATACATGCAGAAATAATGCGGCGGTGTCTTGAGAATGATTGAGTGCTAGGGTGCGTCTTGTTTATGCATTGATGTAGAATTTTTTTAGTACCTATACTAGATGTAGGATTAGCGCTTCAAAAATGTCCCCGACAAATTACAGCACAAATACGAAAGTGCTTTTATTTGAAATTAGTATGAGCCAACCTTAGCCAACATAACGACCCGTCAAAATGCTGCAGTGCTCATATAAAAAGAGTGCTAATATCATTTGACCAATGTTTGTGACAATGCGTCAAATATTGTAACAAACATTGACTGTTCTGGATAGACGGGATGCATGGAGTAGTGTTGGTTTTAAAAGTATTGTTGCTTAGTGATTCCCTGGTAATCCATTTCGTTATGCAGTAGAGTTGTTTGAGCCATCTAAAATATACAGATAACATTAATTATGTTCAAATTCATTTTGATAAAATTGATATTACTAGAAACACACATACCTACATAGTTACATAAATACACATAAAATACATGGGTACATAAAGATATTATATACTTTACATAAATATTTTATAAAAAATGTAGTAAAAAATAATAAAAGCCGCAAAGGCTAAATCTGAATAAAGTTTACTTGGTACTTTTTAAGTTTACGTGTAATACGTCAATAAAACGTAGATTTTTAACCTTGATATTATTTTTAAAATTAAACTAAGTAAGGAAAATTTAATTTTAAGTTAAAATCTTACTTCTTAAACAAATGTTAGATAGTTTAGTTTTAGTTTCCTCATGTTTTTACACAGATACTTATGCATATCATAACATTGTATAGTTATAAATATTGATAGAAGAGGAGAGAGTACGCCATTTAAGGCGAGTCACCTCAGCTCAGCGGTGAAAACTGGTTTGCTAGATCAAATTTTTTCGGTATTTACTATTAAATAACGGTCTTACAAAAAATATCCGATACACTTAAAGATATTGTCTAAAGAATGTGCTAATTTGTTACACGATAGGATGTACTTTACTCGATCAAAAAAAATCTTGAAACAGGCTAAATTAAAAGCTTAAAACGAGTTTTTTATTAATAAAATTTTCGACTTTGCTCATCATTTTTATATGGATAAATTCCTCTTGAAGTATTAATGAGAACCTGCTAAAATTTATTTCAAACTGAAGTCCTATATCTATTTAATTCAAATTAACCCCAGAATTTGAACGTTGCCAAGCGGTTTCAGAATATACCGCGCTGCCCGCTTCCCCGCTAGTCTCTACGAGAAATGTACCGCGAGACGCGCGGGCGGCACCCCACACCTCACCTCCTAAAATCTTGGAGGTGACTCGCCTTAAACTTACGTGGTTTTTCGCAGTGCTACCCACCAAAACTGTATCAATATTTATTTTGATAAATAAAACATACTGTACAAGTATAACACATAAGTGAGTTGCTGGGGCGCGTAAGCTAGTAATAAATATACACGACCACATACCACCACGATATACAACTTTAAAAAATCAGCAACTCCATGTCTCCATTGTTCTATTTGAATTTCGTTCCATTGAATTTTTTGTTTTTGCCTTTTTACAAAGACAAAAGGTCTTAAATATAAACATACTACATTCGTAATTCAACTTAAATTCTAAGTTTTAAGGTTTATAATAAATTGACGTTGTTGATATTGACAATGTGATGCCAAGAGTTGCGTCTTGTTCCAAAATAGTGTAAAGGTATCAATTTGGCAACGTATGAAGTACCTTATTGCTTACATATTAAGTTTTATTTTAATAATAAATATTGTTGTACTTATTTTAAAAATTACTTTTTGTTTTGGATTGAAAGGTTATTCCTACCTTTTCTCTGATGACAGAACGTCTTAAAAATTAATATTTTCTAATCGTAATGTAGCTTTATGTGTTAAACTTAAGGTGCATAATTAACTGAAGTTGTTGCTAATATAATACATTTTTCTACATTTCCCACTCAGCATACAAATGTTTATGTGTGTGCAAATTGGGACATTTTTGCGATATTTTTTGTTCGTGACCCTGTTTCTAGTACTCATTCTATTTCAATGTGTTTATGTTATAAATGGCGAAAAGTGACGACGCGCTTTCAAATAAACTGAAATTAATAGCTGGCGCATCATCGGAAGCACAAAAAAACATGGCCGCTACGGGAAATCTGGTCACAATAATTTATCAAGAGTTTGATAACGCTTTGTCAACGTTTTTATTTATTTTTGTGGCCATTTATTCGTTACGAAATAATTAGTCTTCGAGCTGCTAAATATAATAGTGTAGGTACTTACCTACCCAATGAAAAAGATGGAAGAAAATGAAGGAATGCTAACTATGTGGGCCAGCGTATTAATTCAACAGTGGTGGCTTTGACTGCCTCGTTGGTCTAGTGGTTGGCATGTTCGACTGCGTCCGACGAGGTCCCGGGTTCGATGGATTTTTTTGACTAGAAATTCTCAGTACTAGGAAGTTGGCGGTGTGTCACCCCCTTGTCTCGGAGAGCACGTTAAGCCGTCGGTCCCGTTATTTATTATCACTAACATGATAATAGTCGTTAAAGCCCGCCAACCCGCATTGGAGCAGCGTGGTGGGTCTAAGCACAGAATAGGTGGTCTAAGCTCTAATTCCTTCTCTTCTATGAGAGTGGAGGTCTGTGCCCAACAGTTGGACGTTAATGGGCTGTAGTGGCGGAGTGGTGGTGGTCTTTGACAAAGATTAAACTGATGCTATAGAATATTAACAATTCGCATCTGGCATTTTCCTCAAATAGTATGAAACATAAATTGAAAAGTAAACATTTTTATTTCAAGCATAAATATCCGATTACGTATTTCCGCAGATTCTTTGAAGTTTCAATTACCGCTATAAATAGTAAGTAATATTATAAATAATAAATCATTTCTAGCGTTAAACGACTGGCTGTTCCTGTACGGTTAATGGCGGGCTAATACTAATCTAGTCGCTTACCAGTAAGGGCGAAAACACACTATAGGGATCATACAGAAAGTTCCCTTCCGATACGACACGTACCTATAACTTAAGTACCTTCAAGGCCAGAGTGAATAGACATCTTCTAGGCAAGCGCGCTCCAACCTAGACCTCATCATTGCTTTGTAATAAGCATGATTGTCGTCAACCGACGTTACCCTACGACGCTTATTTTATTTTAAATACAGTGTTGGAGGAGAACGACGTTTTATCCCGTCGCCTAGTGCGCGCTACCTAAGTGTAAATACTTCCCATATACCATGCATACAAAAGTGAATGACGCGGACGTTTTGTCGTTTGGTCCCTATTTTGGTTTTGCCCTAAGGTCTTTCCAGCTTGGAACTGAATGATTACCTACAGTTATTTATCAAAGCCTTTGATTTATAAACAGTCACTGCAGAGGCATATAACACTAACAGGTTTCTGCGAGCACTGTAATTACACTGAATTCGACGTTCAGACAACTTCATTCAGGATAAAAACTTAATTCAGCCTATTTGACGACCTCCCTGGCACAGTGGTGAGCGCTGTGGTTTTATAGGAGGAGGTATCGGACTCGATTCCTGACAGGGTAATTTTGGGAATTTATAATTTCTGAATTTTCTCTGGTCTGGGCTTCGGTCGTGGCTAGTTACAACCCTACCGGCAACAAGTACCCAAGTGATTTAGCTTTACCGATTTAGAAACCGATAAGGGGTATGATCTTGACTGCGATCTCACCAGATGGTAAGTGATGATGCAGTCTTATGTTATATTAGGAATACATACCGGTTGTACCCCTAACTGGTTAGGTTAGGTTAGCTACCATCTCAGACTGCATCATCACTTACCATCTGGTGAGATCGTAGTCAACAGCTAATTTGAAGTGGAATAGAATTAAAAAAACTCTTCAGGTATTTTTCCATATCTATGCAAATACAACGTCGATCCGTTGTTCCTTTGTTACATGATTGAAGGACAAATCAACGAGCAAACACACTTCTGCATTTGTAATATTGGTAGGACTCGTATAATGTAAATATCCTTGACTATATTATGTTAATAGCGATGTTAAATATGTTAACCACGACTCGCCGCCATTCAGTATTGTATTTCAATATAGAATCATTATATCATTATACCTCGGTACATATATGAGATTTGTCACCGACGTGTATATTATGTTATTTTAACTATTTTTATCCTCCCAGGATGTAACATCCAGTGCATTTTAAAATGTTAAAACGTATCTTCTTATAAAATATCTTAAGGTTGTGTGTATGTCACCGTAAAATAGTAAAAACCGTTAGATTGTAATCTAACTAGCGATATTGTAAACTGTCGACAGATTGTGAACCGTTCAATGTACTGAGTGTAAATTTTTGAAATATTCATTGTATGTACGTTTTCTTGTCTCTTTCTTGTAGGTTAGGTTAGGGTTCGACATAATTAATCACTTAGGTTTTATCAGGTTAACCTAACAAATTACAATCTACCGAAAAATAATGCGTTAAATTGTAATCTGTCGACAGTTTACAATATCGCTAGTTGGATTACAATCTAACGGCTTTTACAATCTTACGGTGACATGTACAAGTCATTTATAAAGTTACTTATTTTATGGGACTATAATAATTAGGGTTACCTTACTATTGTTATTATTAAGCTATTAAAAAGTTATTAAGAAGTTTAAATTAAGCATTATAAATGCGATAGTCTGTCTGTCTTTCACGGTCCATCTGTTCAACTGATTGTGATGAAGTTTGGTATAGAATTAGGTTACGTCCCGGGAAGGAATCCAGGACAATCTTTATCCCGAAAAATTAAAGAGTTCCCGAGGGAATATAAAACCTTAATCCACGCGGCCAAAGTCGCGGGCATTAACTATTATCTATATTGGATAGAGGCAGGCGTTACTTTGCGGAAGTCCATCTTAATAATCTCACCACATAGATTTTCCTTTTGTCGCGTATTATAGCGAATTAAACTTCTGGTTCCTTCATTTAACTATCCTACGTGGCGCAGTGTGTAGCGCTGTTGCCTTAACGTGCGGAGGTCCTGGGTTCGATCCCCGGCAGGGTCAATTTAGGAATTTATAATTTCTGAATTTTCCCTGGTCTGGCCTGGTGGGAGGCTTCGGCCGTGGCTAGTTACCACCCTACCGGCAAAGACGTGCCGCCAAGCGATTTAGCGTTCCGGTACGATGCCGTGTAGAAATCGAAGGAGTGTGGGTTTAATATAACTGCCATGCCCCTAACAGGTTAGCCCGCTACCATCTTAGACTGCATCATCACTTACCATCAGGTGAGATCGCAGTCAAGGGCTAGCTTGTAGTGGATTTTTAAAAAAAAAATAACTATTATCTAATTACTTAATCTGATTTATAATTAATAGACATTTACCCAAAATAAAATTTTGAGCCCTGAGAAGGTTATGTACAAAATATAGATAAGTATTTTCTATTATATTGTTTCGATTTGGCTACGCATGCTAAATAAGATGTAAGTACCAGTACTAGGTATTACGTAGTAAATAATAAATAATGTATTAATTCAGCGTATCGCATTCAAATTAGGCGTTGAATTTAATTTAAGCCCGTAATCGGGTGCCATTAAAATCATAGACTTATAACATTTACTATCGAGTGATAAGACCGTCTTATTTTAACTACGTTTGAAGTTTTCATGTTTGTTATCTGTTGTGACGTCATCAAATTTCAACATTCTTTTTTTCTATAATCGATAGTTTCAAATGATTATCAAACTTAAAACTAACAGAACATGTGAATTTTGGAACACCCTCTATTTAATAATCATTAAGAAATAACCTTTCGCAGAAAGCTTTACGGCAGGTAGCCCGCAGTATTTCAGCTGCCGCGTCGCGCGAACAGGCTCATCGAATAAGGGCCCCAGACGGGTTCGAAACTAGTCGGGCATTTTTCCGACAAAACACATGAGTTTAACTAGTAGTTATTTGTAGTTTATAGTAAAAAATAATTTATTTTTGACATAGGCATCCCGCATCATCCCTATCATAAACGTCCAGTGCTGGACGAAGTTCACTTACATGGATTTCCACTGGACAAGATCTTCGGCCTCTTGCTTCCACCGTCTCCCAAGTACTCGCTTAAGAGATCCGTCCACCTAGGATCGTCCAACGCTGCACTTTCAGATGTGAGGCCGCCAATCTTTAAGACCTTGGAACCCCAACGCCCATCGCTTCTTCGAACGATGTGCCTCGCCCATCGCCATTAAGCTTAGTGACTCATTGAGCTTCGGTTACTCTGGTTCGCCTGCGAATCTCCTTACCTACTTTTACCTCGCTTGGCACCTAATAGGCTAATGTGACCAATTATTTATAAAACACAATCTCTAAACTAAACTAAAATGACAGTTTGAAATCTAGTTCTGTCCCTTTCCGCCGGGAGTATTATGAAAGGGTTAGCAATATTTTAAATGCTGTTTTATTTTTTATTTTAATTTAGAGATTTCGCACTACAGAATCAGCTTCATTGTCACCTTAATTTTTCCAACATTTTTGTAATTTTGATGTAATTTTCTTTTTTGACTACCAATACCACTACCACTACAGCCCATTAACGTCCCACTGCTGGGCACAGGCCTCCAATCTCATACGAAAGAGGGAATTAGAGCTTAGACCCACCACGCTGCTCCAATGCGGATTGGCGGGCTTTTTGACTACAATTGTTAGTATTCTCCATATCGTACTTCTTCTTACTATCTTACTAATATTATAAACGCGAAAGTTTGTGAGTATGGATGTATGAATGGATGTATGGATGTTTGTTACTCTTTCACGCCAGAACGGCTGAACGGATCTGGATAAAATTTGGCACAGGGATAGATTATAGTCTGGAATAACACATAGGCTACTTTTTATCCCGGAAAGTTAAAGAGTATGTACAAATATTCTATTAACAATATAATGACATAACTTAATACCCATTTTTTCCTTTTTAAACCAGTATAATGATTTTCATTGGTACAAAAATACAATAAACTGAAATACTGAGCTCCATATTTGCTTTTGGGATTAAATGCATAATATTAGCTTTTGCTTGAACACTGTGAATGGCGTTTCATTGTTACAATATGGACCAAATTGAACAAAGCTTTACGATCCATAATACTCGTATTTTTCTATGTAGTTACTCATCCATACTAATATTAAAAATGTGAAATTGTGTCGGTCTCTGTAACAACTACTAAGTTTGTGCTAGCCTTCTTTATTGCGTTAGCAAAGATGCTATAGGCAGTAAACCCATACTAATATTAAAAATGCGAAAGTGTGTCTGTCTGTCTTCTACGCTTTAACGGTCCATCTTTTCAACCGATTTGGACGAAATTTGCTATAGAGATCAACATACTAACATACTGTTTATCCCGAAAAATTTAAGTGTTCCCACGGGAATTAAAAGCTTAATAAAGAAATTGTAACATATTTTTAAGTGTTATTTATCAATTTCCGAGGGGGCTTTTCAATTTTCCGGCCCTCAACATACCCATGAAAAAATCACGTCGATCCGTTGCTCTGTTGCAGCGTGATTGAAGGACAACTCAACAAACAAACACATTTTCGCATTTATATTAAGTACCTAGTATGATGTTCCCTGAAAATAAATCGTGTTCCGGCGCTCTTCCATCAACGTTGATGAGATGTAAGAACTCAGACAAACCGTACAGTTGAGTGTTAGCATCTCAGTTAAAATTGCCATAATGAGGGGATCTAATCTCATCTGCGAGGGCTGACTCGCGCCGAATGGAATCTTATTATATGTTCGTTACATAATTTGCATTTGAATGCCCGCTGTTTGCGCGTGTACGACTGTTAATGCATAGATAATTTTGTTATGTACGCTGTTGAACGTAGACTTTAAACTTTGAACGTAAATTTTGAAATGAAATGAAATGAAAACCGACTTTTGACAAGACAATATTCACACAATGCCAGGGCGACTTTTTATACCGAGAAAATAAAAATATTCTTATAAATTCCTGGCTAGATAAGCGGAAAACCTAGCAGAAAACGCTTAAAAGCAAGAATAAACCAATTTTTATGTAACTTTTTTATACAAAATATAGCAAATTTCTAATAAGTACCGGAAAATGAAATAGTTCATAGTTCCTGTTAGTTAGTTAATACCACGGAATAGATAAAGGTTAATACTAATTAATATTAGAAATGCCAATGTGAGGATGTTTATAATTTGCGTGTTACGCTTTCATGTCTCATCTTTTCAACTGATTTTGATTTAATTTGGTACGGACATGATAGAAGTGTCCCTGGGAAGGCGCAGAAATAACAAAAAATAATCCACGCAGACGACGTTGTGGGACGAATGTTACAAATATATACCTAAAGTGGGCAAATACAATGTTACAAATACATATATACCTACAATAAAATGTGAAAAGCTTTGAGTAGGCGCTTACCTATATTATGAGGTAGGTGTATCCAAAAACTCCAAGTAGAGCGTAGTAAATAAATGATGAGGTAGGCAGCTCGGGCACGGCATCAATTATGTACGGGATACGGGAATAGAGAGCTCTTTATTTCGACCGCGACTCGTAATCAACGTTGTATTAGCGCGCCATTTGCATTGTCAAATATTCCACATGAAACTGCCGATCTTCATTGACTTCATGTTAACTACAACAACAAGTTTGTAGATAGATAAATAGATAAATGCTTTATTGCCACACAAAACATTAAAAAGAAATAGTTTAGTATTGCTTGTTAGTGTAGTTGATAGCAAAATATTAATTTGTGACCTGTAAGATGTATAAGTCGGTAAAACTAATGTAATAACTATACTTTACAGTTAAGCTGAATAAATATTTTCATTTTCATTTTCAAACTACCTATGAAAGGAAAACATTGGTACAGCCAGCCAAATAGCCATCTCTGAACTGAGGTGCGAGTGCTTGTTTGCGCAGCTGTCACACAAATTGTCGAAGTCCGTTCCATACTATGCGCGAAAATATGTTACTATACGCCGAGCGTTTAACTCGCGTATCACCTGCGCGGTAAGAAGGGAGCGGGGATACAAATTTATTAAATTTTAAAAGATACTTATTATTTTATTATTTACCAACAATGTCTATCTCGAGATAAATCTTTGGATTATTGACTCCGTGTGTAGCGTTACCCGCCCCCGCTCCCTTCTTACCGCACAGGCGATACGCGAGTTAAACGGTCGGCCTATAGTGCGATGCGTCTTGCGGTCGACTTCAGACGCAACTAAATAGTTGACGCCAGCTAAAACTAATACTACTAATAACTATTAAATTATGTCATCTCAATTTAGGTAACTACTGTTAATTATTTAAAATCCATGGCAATAATTTATTATCGTAGATGCGATGTCTGTCGATTTTACGGCCTATCCGCTAAACCGATTTAGATGAAATTTGGTAGAGAAAGCTTGCATCCTGGAGAAGGACTGACGATTAAAGGCTTACTTACTTCATTAGGCGGTACTTACTTCTTATCTCCGAAAATTAAAAAGTTTGGGCATGATGCCCATTTTAACGATTCACTTGGACGGCGTGTATTTTTGTAAATATAATTAGTAATAGCTTTATCAAAATTATTCAAATATACAAATCCACAAGTAGGTACCAAGTCGCGGCTAGTCTTGATTTCATCAAAATTGTTTTAATGGATAGATTGTATTTGGAGCTTCTTCTTCTAAGTAAATACATTAACGGAAAAGTACAACACAAACTATTAAGTAAATATAACAATTACCAATCAAAATCGAAATTAAAGTGAACGAGGCCGCGGGCAATGGTTAGTGTTAATATTTTTTTTTTTTTATCCACTACAAGCTAGCCCTTGACTACGATCTCACCTGATGGTAAGTGATGATGCAGTCTAAGATGGTAGCGGGCTAACCTGTAAGGGGCATGGTAGTTATATTAAACCCATACCCCTTCGGTTTCTACACGGCATCGTACCGGAACGCTAAATCGCTTGGCGGCACGTCTTTGCCGGTAGGGTGGTAACTAGCCACGGCCGAAGCCTCCCACCAGGCCAGACCAGGGAAAATTCAGAAATTATAAATTCCCAAATTGACCCTGCCGGGGATCGAACCCAGGACCTCCGCACGTTAAGGCAACAGCGCTACACACTGCGCCACGGAGGTCGTCAAAAAGGAGTAAGTACATTTATATTCTCAAGAGAACAAACGAAACAAATAACTGGGAAGCCTAACTTGCGTCACGCAATTCAGCCTTTAGGTGGGTAGTTACGAGTTTTATAGACAAAGGGTGGAATTGTTTTTGTGGAAAATCCACAAAGGAATAAGTAGGGGAAATAATTATCCTTTTTCCCAAAGAAACGTGACTCACGTGGCTGCCTTTTTTCATGAAAGCACTCGTAAATGGCGTTGGAATATTTGCTTAATATACCTACCCACCTAGTATAGTTCAAATTTTCGACTTCCTGTTCGGGTGACCCGGGGTTTTACCCTCGGGTAAGTACTTCGTACTTTTCTGAGTTGTTTATCACTTGCTCTAACGGTAAGACGAAATATTGACCTTCACCTTTTCTTCATACACCTTTGAGAAAACTCTCAAGTCTCAAAAAGATGATTAAAAACTAGTTGATGCCCGCCAAGCCGAGTAATTTTCAGAGGACTTATATCAATACGTACTTTTGATACTTTTTTTTTTTTTTAATCCACTACAAGCTAGCCCTTGACTGCGCTCACACCTGATGGTAAGTGATGATGCAGTCTCAGATGGTAGTGGGCTAACCTGTTAGGAGCATGGCAGTTATATTAAACCCACACCCCTTCGGTTTCTACACGGCATCGTACCGGAACACTAAATCGCTTGGCGGCACGTCTTTGCCGGTAGGGTGGTAACTAGCCACGGCCGAAGCCTCCCACCAGGCCAGACCAGGGAAAATTCAGAAATTATAAATTCCTAAATTGACCCTGCCGGGGATCGAACCCGGGACCTCCGCACGTTAAGGCAACAGTTACTTTTGGCAGTTTTGCTTAGACCAACATATTCAAGGTATAAATTCCGGTTTTCCGGGATTAAAGCATGGCCAAAAAAATAAAAACCTGCTGGGGGTGCTACCATTGCATTTCTCATGACTGTTAGGTACACTAAATAAAGTCGTATAAAAATTAGTTCAATTTACGCAACATGGCAAGTTTTTTTTATTTTTATGGTCACTATAAATAATTATTATCCTATAATATTATACGGATCTATAAGAAAAAGTAAGAATAAACATTGAAAAGTAAAAGTAAGTAAACAACAAAAGTTTACCCAAGTCCCACAATGTTTGGAGAGGTACGCTACGTGTAACGCTGTGGTTGAATTTATTATTCAAACAGTAATAAATCATAACGGTAATAATATGAAAAATTGTACCCTGAAACAAGTCCTTTGTTTGAATTGACAATATTCATATTACATTATGTTAAACGTATGTGCACTTTTGAAATATTATTTTTCGGACTTTGAAAAATATGAAATTTTTATAGTCCATGTTCTTTTTTTAACTTAATTTCTTGAAATGTAATTTTAATTGAAAAAATCAATTCAAATGACCATGTAACAAACAGCAGAAATGTTAACAAATCCCTTATATAGTCCAAACCAAATTCAAGGCTGAGGACCAGACGTGGTGATTGAAAGGCCTTTGTCCAACAGTGGACGTCTGCAGGCTGACGATGATTAAATTAAACAAGCAATTGCAAATTTGTGCCTAAAATACCTGAGTTACCTACCACCCTACCGGTTAAAACGTGCCACCAAGCGATTAAGCGATCCGGTACGATGCAGTGTAGAAACCGGTTAAGGGTATGGGTTTAATGTAATTGTCATACCCCTAACCGGTTAGCCCGCTACTATCTTAGACTGCATCATCACTTACCATCAGGTGAGATCGCAGTCCAGGGCTAATTTGTAGTGGATAAAAAAAACAACCGCATGGCTGACGTATTTCAATTTACAGTGCCTATGAAAACTTATAAACATACTAAATGAAACCCGCGACTTCGTCCGCGTGGGTAAGTTTTTTTTAAATTCCCACGTGAACTTCTTAATTTTCCGGGATAAAAAGTAGCCTATGTCCTTCCCCGGGATATAACCTATCCTTTTACCAAATTTCTTCAAAATCGGTTGAACATGTGGGCCGTGAAAGCGTAGGAGACAGACAGACAGATCGACAGACAGGCACACAGACACACTTTCGAATTTATAATATTAGTATGGATTTTAATTGGTATACTTATTTCAGCAATAATTCAGTTAAATCTATCGCCTACATGGAATTCACCAACAGTTTCTGAGAAACGACACTAAAACGTGACCTTTCTGGAGTGCGAAAAATAAATATTATTGTTACGAGATATTTCAACGTGGTTAGTAACCTCTCCACGCTGAGAAAGGCTAGCTTATTTATTGCTCAAATAATAACTAAAATAATTTGGGCACCTTGCCTAGGGCACACTTTGATAATTATTTTAATTCTTAGTTTTAGTTAGGTATCTTAATTTAATTGCATTTACTGTATTCTTGGTTGGATTATGTGATAAAATGTTAACTTATAATGTTTTAGCACAATATTATTTAAATATTCTTTATTTTTATTTCATTAATCATTTGTATATATATTGTAATATGTAGTTACTGTAATAGAAATTAATTTGTTAGTTCCTATTTACTTATTACACTAAATAAAACGATTTTACACTAAAATATACTAAAATAAATAAATAAAACTTGTACAAGTTATTAAATTAGGTTGGCTTATTCCATACTTCCATATCCATCCATACTAATATTATAAATGCGAAAGTGTGTCTGTCTGTCTGCTACGCTTTCACGGCCCACCTATTCAACTGATTTTGATGAAATTTTGTATAGGGATAGTTTGACACCCGGGGAAGGACATAGGCTACCTTTAATCCCGGAAAGTTAAAGAGTTCCTGCGGGAATCGAAAAAACCTTAATCCACGCGGACGAATTCGCAGGCATCATCTAGTGCTTTATATTGCAAAAAAAAATTAATTAAAAAACACGAAACGTCCAAACTATGACAACGCAAAACAAACTTTCCACTTTTTAACAAGAAACAGCCCCAAAATGTCGGGCAGATGTTTCCGAATTGATAAACAATTAGGGCACTGTTAACGTAGGCCGAACCGATTCGTCAGTTTTAGACTTATAATTAGTTGTGGCCGGTAAATACTTTGGCGGTTTTTCTCAGAAGCTCCAAACAAATTCCTTAAAGTCCCTCGACCGCCCTTTTGCGGCTAATTGGATATTTTGTTGACCTTAATATTTTAACGAACTCGGAACGAAAAGTAGGCAATACACTTTTTGCAGATTGCTTTTAAAAGCTTTGTCTCTGTGTTTTTCGTGTTATGGAAATAATTAAAATATTTGTATTTTAAAATTTATATTTTACTAGCTGATGTCCGCGTATACTGAGGTGTTTTTGGTTCCCGCAGGAACTCTTTTATTTTCCGGGGCAAATAGTAGCCTATGTGTTATTCCAGACTATAATCTATCTCTGTGCCAAATTTCATCCAGATCCAGTCAGCCTATCTGGCTTGATTGAGTAACAAACATAAATATATAATATAATAAGTAGGTATAGAAGTAAAACAGTCACTTTTATGCCACATATTCGTTACAAATTATTTATTTTTATAGAGAAAATTTAGTGTGTTTTGTAGGAGGATTTTTGTTTTGGGGAACTTTATGTTCGATTAGGTAAATAGCTTATACCTTAGTTTTCTCACCATAGCAGCTAGCAACCATAATTTGTATGTAATCATAAATCAATCGAAGACCGAAGTTTCTATTCTTCGGATACTGTGATACATTTGGAAAGAAATCTGACGGAACACGTACGCGTTATTAGAAATCAACACCTGTTGTCATTTCTCGCGTACGAAAGTTTGAATCGCCTCAGATAGATCAAAGGCTTATAGATTACAAATCTTATTGTCTGTGCAAAGTCGACCTAAGCTGAGTTGAAAATAATAAATCCTTTCCAAATATGTCAAATGTAGCGTAAAAAGATCTATACTGACCCGATTATCCAATTAGACGCATAAGGATGGTTGGGTGACTTTGGAATGCTAAAATCTTGGAGGTTGATATTATATCGCAGCAAGCGCGGTCTTGATCCTTGTTATCAATACCAATATAGAGTCCCTTCTCATTTCTCAGAGGAGACTGAGTCCTGCTACTGTGCAGTGGGCCGGCGATGTATTGAAATGATGATGGATATCAAAAGTTTGATAGTGGTGTTTGACCAAGATAATTAAAAATCAACTGATATATGTAGTAATATTATAAATGCGAATGTTTGACGGATGGATGTTTGTTACTCAATCACGCCCCAACGGCTGAACGGATCAGGATGAAATTTGGCACAGAGACAGATTATAGTCTGGAATAACACATAGGCTACTTTTAATCCCGGAAAATTATCTTAAAAAAATTATAATAAAGTCCAAAAAACCTCAATCCACTCCACGCGGACGAAGTCACGGGCATCAGCTAGTTTATTATAACTACTTACAAATGGTCGTCGCTTGATAAACAAGTACAATCGGTAACGTGCACAGGGTTTGAAGCTAGGGTAGGCATTAGTTAGTCAGGTTGTATTTACTGACGGTCATGGTAAAAAATGAGCATTGAGGTATTTGCACTTGGGTAAGCTGTGCTTTTACGTCTCTATGAACAGCACGCCACTGGGTACAATAACGAGAAAAGGAAGATAATATCAAGAGTTCAATTCTAAGGAAGCGGATTATCATTCCAAATTGTTTCAATTTAGAGCGATCCAATCTACGAATACGCACTTGTAATATAGGCTCAAGATAGTTAGAACACATTTAGTTAAAAAAATGCCGGGATAATGAAAATAATGGTCATGTTTATTATCGCGGTTAATTAGTTTAATGAGCGTTCATAATAAAATAAATAAAAATATTAATTATCCTTTATTTCCAAAAACATGCGATTTAATAAACATTACATTTTACATTTTTAAGTACTTCACATTTGTGAATTTCATTAATAATAATAATTCAATGAGCAAATCATATAAGACATTAATTGCAAAAGTTTAAATGAAATTCATTCCAGACAAACGTTTCTATTCCATCACATTTCTAGAATGAACTTACCGTAATGGAATAATGTTACCTGAACAACGATATTGTGCATCAAGAATCCAGTAAAATTCAAATGTTTGTTTTATATACAGTTTTATTAAATGCATAACTTCAGTGAATAATATAACATGGACTGTGAGGAATTCTGCTATCAGTTTCGCTTCACTGGATTTCGATTTAAAACTTCAAAAGGTGCATTTCAGAAAACCGATCTGCATGACTGCACAGCATCACGGCTGCTTTAGAACGAAATAGATCTCAAGGAATTTTTAGAACCTTATAGGTTTCAACTTGACTGAAAATTGATATACCTGCTGTAGGTAGCTTCTTTTCACGTAAGTAATACTTCATTTCTTTAATTCAATTCCTTAAGAGACGGGTTGTCTGGAGGATCTTCTCCTGCAGCTTTTAGTGATAAGTCCGCCCTTGCGCACGCGTTTTCTGTTTTTTGTTTATAATTAAGTTCTATGTTATGTGTGGCAATAAAGACTATATCTATCTATCTATCTATCTTCATCACATCATCATACCTTCAGCCCATTACTGAGTCTCTTCTCAGAATGAGAAAACTTTGGTTTGAGAAGTGCCAATTGGTAGAATTCACACACATTTGATGAACTCTTGGGCAACGATATTTTATACCGTTAAATCCAACAATATTTTATTTCTTAAAACGCACGTAGCTCCGAAAAGTAAGGAGTGCCTGCCCGCACTGAACCTCCCGAACGGTCGAATAGAAAGCCAGGCGTCTAAACCACTAGTCGGTCGACTAGTGGACATAAATAACAGTAAGTATTACGTAAACGTAATAGTTACTGTTATTTATTCTGTGACGACAGTACGACGATAATTAGTGCTAACAAGCTCCTAGCTTAAGCCTTTGAGTATCAAATTCTGTCTAAGTAACGTTCAAACAAAGATGCAGAATAAATAAATACGCCTTTTACGCAACAACGCCTGAGGTAATATTTGAATACCTGCGAGATAAGGCCTTCGAGAAATGTAATATTTGTTCAGTGATAAAAGTAACTAAGCGTGAATTGTTCACATGCTTTACTGAGCGGGGATTTTAGAAATCTATTCTACGCCAAATTCAGGCGAGTTAATCCTCCAAAATTCGTGTCGATAAAAAGATAAAATGTATAACTGTAAAGTCATATATTCAGTACTATTAATATTTGTCGAAAGTGTCTTCTGTCTGCCTGTCTATCTGCCAGTCTGCTACGCTTGCCCGGCCCATCTTTTCAACCGAATTTGACATACAGAGAAATAATTGAGGAGTTCCTGCGGGAATCGAAAACCATAATTCACGCGGACCAAGTGGGAGGTATCAGGTTCGATTCCCGGCAGAAATGTAGGAATTTTCTGCATTTTCTTTGGTCTGGTCGTTAATAAGTACACTTTGCGATGTACGATAACGGGTTTTGCCGAAACGGTGTAGAAACCGAAGGGGTATGGGTTTAACGTAACTGCCATGCCCCTAACAGATTAGCCCGCTACCATCTTATCATCTTAGACTGCATCATCACTTACCATCAGGTGAGATCGCAGTCAAGGGCTAGCTTGTAGTGGATAAAAAAAAAACTTACATACTTATCATCTGCATTTAAGGACTTTGATTTACCTCTACATTAATAATTGTCCCAAGAATCTCTGTCTTTCCCTATAATACCTACTCTGTCTACTTAAGTACATAATTTTGGTGAGGCTATTATAGACTGCAATTTGTAAGGAAAAATAGGAGGCAGTTTGTGAAAATGAGAACTAACCTCGTTTATTTTGACCGCAGTAGGTACGTTGATCTTATTAATCCTGCTCTCTGGGCCGTGGCCTGAGTGCTCTTGTAGTTGTTGAGTGCCGCTACTTGTTACAAACACGGACGAAATGAAAATATAGATGGAGCTCTAAACATACTTATACTTTATGAGGTATTGCCTATCATCATCTCAAAGCCGCACAACTGACTCTGAGCATGGTACTTTGCTTAGACTTAGAAGTGCCTAAACACACTTAGACTAGAGACTAGAGAGGTAGACTCAGCACATCTTGGAAATCATAACAGAAAACTCTCAGGCATGAAAGAATGTTTGAGTACTACGACCCCTAAGAGATATTTAACGTTTAAAGAAATTTTGCCAAACAAATTAGCGTTCTAGGAGTACTTAGCAGTATTATTTCAAATTGTCACTTACCTTGACGTCCTTATAATAAGGATTATAAATTATTATTCTCAAACACGAACTTCACCAATATTAAAACCAGTTAGCGTTTGGCGTTTAATATGCCTAACTGCGATAGTCATAACAGGCTAGCCTGCTATTATTTTATTATAGATTGCATCATCTTACAGTCAAAGGACTGACTTCTAATGAAAAATAAAGTCATCGATGGCTCATACCAGACATAATATTTTGGAGTGGTGAAATGGAGTTTAGTAAACAGTTAGCTCGAACTTAATTAAACCTGGCTATTAACTTTCATTTCAATTTCGATTTTTTGACCCACAAACTAACCTTGACCTGACGAAGGTGACCCACAAGCGCTCTATCACATAACAGTTAAGTTAGTAGATTCTTCATAATATTATCTTGCTGTACCTATGCTATATTATGGCATCTTTGTATCCGTCTATCTTTTTCTTAAATCTGAGATTATGAGCGAAACAGGGGGAGTCAATCATGACGTTGACGCTTGGGTACTACCGACCTTCTAACGACCTTCCTGCAATTCTCAATGCTCATGTCTTCCTAGTAGCTGATAATCTTAACTATTTTCCTGCAATCCTGATACTTCCTCGATACTTATATTTTCCTACTAACTCACAACCCTGAGTTTATTTGCGTAAATATAAGACTGCATGTCGTGATGTTGACACTTGACAATTTGACAAGACGAATATTGGTTTCAGTGGTTGGTGCCGTACAATATTGACCTATACTTAGTCTCTATCATGCGACAGCTGGACTAGCACTAACGTTTTACAACAATAAACAATGTATTTTCTTTTCTCAGTAGTAACTTCATATATCTATACAGCTGCTAACTAGGTATGCAAAATAAATATAATCTTTACTAATATTAAGTTTGAATATATGGATGTGTGTAACGGTTGAACGGATCTGGACGAAATTTGGCACAGAGATAGAGTATAGTCTGGAATAACACATAGGCTACGTTTTATCCCGGAAAATTAAAGAGTTCCTGCAGGAACCAAAAACGACGAACGAAACGACGAAGTCTCTGGCTATTATAATATAACACATATTATGTCCGCGACAGAACAGTCGATCAGTCAGTCGACTCATATTCACTGCTCTATCAACGTAGGCTGTCTACACCACAGAACAATAGGAATCTGCTTATTACTAAGCTCCTTTTGTTCAGTGGTCTACACCATTGAAGTGAAACAGGAGACTTTGTTATTAGTTTAATTTTGTGTTGTAGACTCATTAAGAAAGGATTGTAGAAATTTCATCCCTAAAGGGTTATACTTGGGGATGAAAAGTTTCTATTACAAGTCGAGTCAAGCTAGATATCCGTGAAAATTGATATGTGGGCTTATAGGTAGATTTAAAAATGAAGAAATACCTATGTGTTTAAGGATTTTTGGTAAGTAACTTAAAGCTCTCGTTGGTTTAAAAAAAACGGTAAAACGTCGTTGAAAATTATTATGTTTCGTGTATCTACGTACATACCGCGCTATCGCAATTTACCCACCATTGTGGGTAAGGTATACAATAGCGATGAAATGATAATGACTAATGAGCAGCGTGTTCGGTGGGTGGTAATGGTCGGTAAAGAGCTGTAGTTACTCTGAATAAATTACTTTTATATTATAAATTTATAATCAAACTTAAAAGATCTAACATTTGCAGCGATAAAACTGGCAATCCACTATGTTTGCCCTCATCTGCAACTGCTGGAGGCAGTACGCGCATCGCTACAAGAAACACAAATCCTGGTCTACTAAATCCTTCAGTTTCCTGTAAAGTAGCAGAAACTTGTTATCGAAACAATAAAAAATGCAAGGCAATGTTGACCGAAATGGTAGCAAAGAAAATAATTTTGAAAAATCAAAACTACATTATTTATTCTGAGGCTTCCACGTTTAAATGGAACAGAGAAGCAGTAGTACTGAAACTGAACGTACTATTGCCAACGACCTCAATTCACATAGACGGGCCCTGTCAAACAAAGAATGTGGACTTATCTTACTAACGCCATCTAGTCTGAAAAGCGGGACAGGGCTATGGCGGGGACAAGGACACGCTTATACAGGTGTGGAGCGCGCTCTACAGGTCGGACGCCCAATTTTTTTAACGAAAGGGCCCTTCTAGTACCTATATATATATATATCGATGACTATTACCTATTCTGTGGTAGTACTTCACTGTCTTATTTTGCGAAGGCTTAATATTTTGCGGCCGTTCTTGAAAACTTCTTGTTTTTAGTATGCACCTATTAGCGCATAAAAGCCTTGCAAACTTTTTAATGCACATCCTTTTGCGCATCTCATAAAAGCCTTTGCATGCATTATTCAGTTCTTATTTTTGTGTACCATAAAGAATTTTCATTCATTAATTCCAAAGCGTATTTTAATGTTTTTTAAACAACATTAATTATTTATTTGACTGTTTACTTATCTTTACACTTTTAACGCGAACTGCATTCCTAGCAACATCAATTAAAACCTAGCAAAAATAAATCAAATGGAGCTGGCTGCAGCCCAAGATAACGCAACAAAATAATAATAATGTTTCGCTTCTTTTATAAACCCATAATATTATGTTTTACACACTCGTTAAAAACTGAATCAAAATCAAATGTTTTATTATTCAAATAAACTTTTACAAGTACAACTTTTGAATAGGTTGGAAAACTGGAATACCTACTTGTAAATGAGAAAAGGAGAAGTCTTTTAACGTTTCGAATACTTGTACAAAAGTAAAAGCGGTTTCTTTTGTCTTTGAACTACGTCATGTGAACTTCCCCAAAGATGTTGAGTACCTACGGTATTACAATTTTGGCATTTTTTTAATAAAAAAAATCTTTGTTGCCTTTAAAGTTTTCTTTACCTTAGTTTAATAATCATCTACTCGTACTTCGTACTTCTGAAAATAAATCGGAATAATTTAATTTTCCGAGTTATAAGCAGTCTCAGACACTTCAGGACTAAATTCATGGCAAAAATCACGTCGTTCGATGCTCTGTTGCGGCGTGATTGAAGGACAAACCAACAAACAAGAATTCCTCTGCGTTTATAATGTTGGATGCTCATTTCAGTCATAATAGCCTGCGTAAAGTTTAAATCGATCTTCAACAGCGGGATACGAAGTTGATTGACATTTTAATTATAGGGAGATATTATAATATCTATAGAATTATACTCGTATATTGTGGATACCAATAAAAGATTAGGGAAGATTGCTTCCTATATTGACGCTAGACATCATAGAACTAATATTTTACTAGCTTTTGCCCGCAGCTTCGCCCACGTTACGCTAAGTTGGATTTTCTCACAAATTTCAAACCCCTATTTTACCCATTTAGGCGTTGAATTTTCACAAATCCTTTTATAGTGGATGCCTACGTCTACATCTGTATGCCAAATTTCAGCCCGATCCGTCCAGTAATTTGAGCTGTGCGTTGATAGATCAGTCAGTTAAAGTCAGTCTTCTTTCGTCACCTTTTCCTTTTATATATGTATTTAGAAGATAAGCTCAATTATATGTCAAGCCCTGTCTTTGTTGGGGCTGCGAGTTCAAAAGCTTCAAAGACGGCGTTGTCAAGACAATCATGGCTGACTGTATGATTTCCGTGCAGTCCTTGTTGAAAAAATTTTGCATTTCAATAAACTTAGTTACATAGCCGCGAGCCGTCGTTAACGTGAAGAAAAACTTGATCAAACATTTTTATTCTAGCTGAAAATTTTATAAAATGCTGACAAGACTTTTTAAAACCTTGAAGTTCTATAGTTCCACAGAAGCAGCATGCAAATGATTATTATAACTCCGCAATTAAAAGTCGGTCGGCGCTTTCATCTTTAATACAACTTTCCTTTGTAGTTTTAGATTGTAATTACAATGTTTTTACGTTGCATGTTGAAAATATAAAACTGAATAAAGTTACAATTAAAATGTTTACAACGTGCTTGAAAAATTGTTGCAATTGACTGAACTGTTGAAATTCTTGCCTAGAACAAATCAACTTGCCCTTGAATTTTACGTGAGCAATAGCCATAATTTACATTTTCTATCTATCTATTGTAGCTATAAGTTTTCTGTACAAAATAAAATAAAAATAAACATAATTTTTTTACGAATCTATCTAGAAGAATAAGTTTGCCGTAGATTCCTAGATATGGGAGCATTTATTTTTATATCGCTTCTGAGGGCTTCCTATCTTCGCCTAAAGCAGTATTATTTTAGTAATATTGACGCTCTTGTCTCAAAACACAGATCACGGAAACAAGGGAGATATGCCTATGAATCAAATTGTTTTGAAACCTGCTGTCTCCAGTTTATCCCTACCTATCCCTACTACCTACCTGCTACCAATACAAGCAACTAAATAAATACAATAGACAGGAAGTCTCACTCACACACACACATACCGATAGATCAGTGCATGAGGCACGAACAAATATACACTTTATTGTTTACCAAACAGGGTTCAATTTCAATCACCGTGCATCTTACTCACACAAACGTAAAACGTTGTCGATGTGCTGTGCAAAATTCAAATATGATACAATTAGTGGTTGACTAAAATGGATCTATCGATGCTAAATTTCTTAATATTTGGGTTTTTGACAATGAC
Organism: Erebia aethiops; assembly: GCA_923060345.2. Taxonomy (NCBI): domain Eukaryota; kingdom Metazoa; phylum Arthropoda; class Insecta; order Lepidoptera; family Nymphalidae; genus Erebia; species Erebia aethiops. The sequence continues at coordinate 19,093,687 of OV281081.1, read as the reverse complement.
TACCAAAAATAAGATGTAAAAAATCATCTCATATTAGATTATTTTTAACCGACTTTCCGAAAAAAGGACGAGGTGAAGGAAGAGTGACATTAAATATATCAATAAATGAGTAATGAGTATCTACGTAAATTGACATTATATTAATTCACCTAGTATATTTTTTATACGTTTCGTCAGCTAAGTAAGTCGAGTACTTACATTAAAAAAAATAGTAATAATTATGACTAAAAATATAGTTATAATGAATTTTACTCACGATAGTTTAAACGTTAAAATAGCAATTATTGTTTATTAAGTTATAATTAAGGTACTATTAATTATTTAAAACTATCTAAACAATAACTAAATATTTAATTATTAAACGATCATCGTTTGGTCGTTAAAATATCGACAACTGCATTGTACTCGTACCTGCATCGTCACATCTCTAGTTCACGGCACGCCGACAGCGGCCGAACTACGAAATTTGATCTATCGTGCTAGTGAAAGAATCGGTAAAGAACACTTAACCATTGCGTCGTAAGACTGGCCGATTCATTGATAGATTTCTACTAAGCAAGCAATGGTTTTTGTTCATAATGAGATATAGACTTCTCACTTTATTACATTATGATACCACTAAATATTGTTTTATTGATTTTAATGGAAAATTACAACAATTTATTTGTACTTACGTGTGAAATGAGATGCCATCTTTCATGTAATTCACTTTGCAGCTTGAATTTTTACAAACAACCACTGAACAACGCGGCATTTTGTTAAAAACCGAGAGAAGTGAACCAATCTTTGAATGACATGCGACTAAAGACAAAAACGGCCATCAGGCCTATTTTGTGCCTGATGAGTTCGCAAGCAACACGCCCCCTTAGCACATCTCCCTTGTTTCCGTGATCTGTGTCTCAAAACTATTAATTCCTTTTTTAGGAGCGTCAAGGTCTTACCAATCTTACATTTTAAACTAATACTGCTTTAAGCGATGGCAGTAAGCCCCAGCACTTTGTTATAAATTTACACGACATTAAAATAAAAGCAATGAATCAGTCCTTGTCATGATCATAGAGAATGAAGCTCTAGATTTTACCCACTTAAGTAAATAGACTACGAAGAAAACTCACGAATTTAATTATAAATAGGGTTCAAAGATAACCGTAGAAACGACGGGATTCCGCTTCGAAATTCGGTTTCAGGCTACAAATATTATAATATTAACTTCTTATTTAAAACAAGCTCTACTTTCAGTTTAATAAAAACTGAACCATACATTTGGGGTGATAAAGTTCAATTTGGATTACTTTCCGCATACCTATGCTAGCGCAGACAGTATTTATGGGCTATATTCAATGATTTATGGTTACGTTCTTTACAGTTTATGTAACTTATATTTAATTCTGCAGACTAGGATGAATTCCATCTCAATAGTCAAATGAAGTAGTTGAGGGACGAGTGGCGTATAGTCTTATCAGTCGATTGGGATTGTTTAGCGTTAGCCACGCTAACCCAAGTCGGTAACTGGATGGGTGAGCGAATTTTCCTTTCCTAAGTCCTATTAAAGTTCTAATTTCATTGTTCTTTTGGTTTTATATTCTTTTTATCACGTAAGTAGTTAAGTAGATACTTGTGATCGATTGTTTATTTTTTATATTTATCTTATTTTTCGATAGCTGTGTATACCTATAAGTGGCGTGCCACACGGTTATAGACCCTATGTACTATTTCTTAATTTAAGCTTTGTGTACTCGCTGTTGGTATACCTAAATACAATAAATAAATAAATAAATTTGGCCTTTTCGTTTCCTCCGTGCCTCGGACCACGTTACGCCGTCAGTCCCGGTTATTATCACTAAAATCTGATAATAATTCATATTCAAATTCAAATAAGTATTTTTATTCAAATATACTTTTTACAAGTGCTTATGAATAGTCGAATGAATCTACCACTGATTCGGAATGCCGTTCCTACAGAGAAGAACCAGCAAGAAACTCGGTGGTTGCTCTTTTGAAAAAAATAAAATATATTTACAATTGCATTAGTCTAAAGATACATAAGTAACAGCAGTCCTGAGCATTACTGGAGCGAGTCAAATCCATGCGCTTTTATCATTTATATAATCTTCGACTGTATAGTAAGCCTTTTTTCACGAGCATTTTTTTAATGGTTTTCTTAAACTTATGTAAAGGCAAGTTTATAATCGTTAGAAACCTAAGAGTTGTAACAGTACCTACTCTTAGTCGAGTCGTATTCGGAAGGACACGGGAACCTACCACATTACTATCCCAAGAAAACCCCTGGTATTATGTGATTAATGGAAAGGGGTCACGAGCCTAAGCTATGAGGAATACGGAGAACATAATTCTATATTCTGCTACAAGTTAGCCTTTGACTGCGATCTCACCAGATGGTAAGTGATAAGTCTAACAGTCTAACATGGTAGCGGGCTAGCCTGTTAGGGGTACGGCAGTTATATTAAACCCATACCTACCCCTATACAGCATCGTACCGGAACGCTAAATCGCTTGGCGGTACGTCTTTGCCGGTAGAGTTGTAACTAGCCACGGCCTAAGCCTTCCACCAGACTAAACCAGTGAAACTTCAGAAATTATACTGTAGTTAATTATCACCATCACCTATTATACTTTGTAAACGTGACGTTCAGAAGGTGCACTTTGTAGGTAACTATTTTGAATAAATATACTTTGAGTTTGAGTTTGAGTATAAATAATTCAAAAATCGAACCCGAGACCTTCCACCATAAGACCACAGCAAACCAGCATAACAACATAACTATGTAACATGATAAAATACTTGCCCAAATCGGTCCAGAGTTGACAGAATTAATGAGTCGACCGAAACTTTCATCCCCCATCCCAAAGGAATCCAGTGTCTCTGGGCTCTGGTTTTTCTCTTTAACACCGAGAATTTATAATAAAATAAATAATAAAAATAAATAAGTAATAATTTAATAAGTTTAATATGTAATCATGTCAACTTTATATCTCCTACATTCTCGTGAGAATGTTGGCGATATATAAAGTTGACATGATTACATTTGAGGTCCTTTAAATACATTCTACCAATTTATGGTGTATGAATATTTTCTCTGCCTCGTCGGTCTAGCGGTTAGCATAGTCGACTGCGGATCACGAGGTCCTGGGTTCGATTCCCGGTCGGGCATAAAAATTGGTATTGGGTTTTTCAATTAGGAAATTCTCAGTGCCAGCCCGGAGTTGGAAGTTGGCGGTGTCTCACCCCCGTGCCTCGGAGAGCACGTTAAGCCGTCGGTCCCGGTTATTATCACTAACATGATAATAGTCGTTAAAGCCCGCCAACCCGCATTGGAGCAGCGTGGTGGGTCTAAGCTCTAATTCCCTCTCTCCTAAGAGAGTGGAGGCCTGTGCCCAGCAGTGGGACGTTAATAGGCTGTAGTGGTGGTGGAATATTTTCTCTACCTTATGGCTTTTTTTGTCACATGAGAACCTAGAACCTCGACAGCAGCAGTTGAACTGTGAGCATTCAACCACTAGTCCAACGAGGCAGTTATAGTAGTAAGTAAGCCTGGTGGGTGGCTTCGGCCGTGGCAAGTTATCACTCTACTGACAAAGACGTGCCACCAAGCGATTTAGCGTTCCGGTACGATGCCGTGTAGAAACCGACTAAGGGTATGGGTTTAATATACTTAACTGCCATGCCATCCGCCGCCGCCGTTCCGATGACACTACCATCTAAGACTGCATTATCACTTACCGGACTTACTTATCAGATGAGATCGCAGTCAAGGGCTAACTTAGAATGGATAAAAAAGCCTACGAGCCTATGGATAAAAAATAAAAGAAAGCCTACGAGATAAATATAACTCGTATTCTATTTCTATCTCATTCTCTCGCAGGCTAAATCCTAACGTTTGATCGAATTTCCGAATCACAACGATTCTAAAGAAGTTTCACTTCATAAACTACGGATATGAATATAATCTACTTGCATCTGCTTCTAACCAAGGCTTCTAACGCAATACTACGTATCTATGTTTATTTAATTGGCGGATATCAAAGAGTTGATTATTGAATTGGCAACGGTTATGGAACGTGAAATAAAATCAACGCCACGGTGCGTTCACGATAACGTTTGGGTCTATTTTGGTTTTTTATGTAGCGCCGATTTCGTCCCGCTATGATTCACGACTCACGAGGTAACAAAACCCAGATGCAGAGCTAGATTATTTTTGAATATCTTATACCTATAGTATGTGCCTATATGAGGAAAATTAACACGTGGTTTTCATGAAATTACGAGATAATCGTCGCGTTCCCTTTAATTGTATCTACTTAAAAAAAAAAAACGGTTATTACTTACTAGATGATGCCCGCGACTTCGTCTGCGTGGACTTTTTATTCCCGCGGGAACTCTTTAAATTTCTGGGATAAAAAGTAAGTAGCCTATGGTCCTTTTCCGGGATGAATTGTACCCATCAATATCGGTTGAACAGATGGCCGTGAAAGCGTAGCAGACAGACACACTTTCGCATGAAACGAAACGAAACCCATCAACGAAAAGGTTTTTATGAGACATTTTGGGACCTCGCTGGTGCAGAGAGCTCTCACGAGCTGTGGTCTTATGAACATATCCATCCCAGATTCGGATCCCCAGCAGGGACAATTTGGGTGTGTATAATTTAAAAAATTTCTATGGTCTAGTCTGTTCTGGCTTCGGCTGCGACTAATTTCCACCCTTCCGGCTTATAACCGCCTTATGCGACTATCGCTTATGCGGAAGGACGTTGGAACCCACCGCATTATTATTCCAAGAAAACTCCTACTATTATTAATGGAAAGGGGTCACGACCCTCAGCAATGAGGAATACGACGCAGAGAGAAGCTTACCGCCAAGCTATTTAGCGTTCCAGTATGACACTGTGTAGAAAATAAACCTGTTATAGGGGTAGGTATTGGTTTCAAAAATCTACCATACCTCTACCAGGTTAGTCCGCTATCATCTTATGCTGAGATCTATAGAGCGTACTTTGACATTGCTCAGACTTAAGACATGGTTAAAACGAGACAGATTTATGCTGCTCGCATAAGTCCATCTCGTTTCAACTCTGAGAAAAGTCTGAGCCAAGTCAAAGTACTCTCTATAGATCTCAGCATTAGACTGCAACATCACTAATCTTAATGATGTGATCGCTACCGGTACATGAAAATAAATAAAGCTGACTCTGTACACTGCACCTCGGTTTTGTGCAATAAGCCTAAGAGCTGTCTACGAGTCTGAGTAAACCAGCTGTTTCACAGCAATAGTCAAACAGAAAGATATTGGAGTGACTCGATTAAATACGAAATAAATAACAACGCAAATTTCTCGTGCTCAACGCTACTATTTTTTAAATATTACAGAGCAACGTACCTATTTGTATTAGATACAAAATCATTTATTTTTATTCTGTAACCTTTTATCAAAAGGTTACAGTAACTAAAGCTGTTCATATGCATAGTGTATCCAGTTTGTTGCCAGTTAAGGTGATCGCTCATCTGACATCACACCCCACTTGCACCGAACGGGCCATAAAATTTTTTTTACTACTTATATTTAAAAATTACATCACGTCATAAAGAAGAAGAAAGTAGAATTTGGATGAAACTATAATGATGATTGATGACCTCAGTCAAATGATCCTATCAGAAGGAAAAATTTTGAAAACTTGCACGATTAGTCGTGCACTTAACTATTACATATTTTGTGCTTTAGGTGTAAAAATAATTGCTGGTTAAATTGTGATCAATTTAATCTCAAAGGTATTTTATTGAAAATGAGCCGAAATTAAGCCGAGTCTTTGTATTGATGATATGACACGCATTGGTTTAGGCACATGAATAAAGAAAAGAATAATAAGGTATAGCTACTGAACGCATTCTAATTGAGAACCTCCAAAAACTCTGTAAGTAAAGCTCGCTATGCGACCAAAAAAAATGCGGCGCGGCCTGTGTCGATAATAATAATATGTGCGGACGTCTTTACGGGGAAACATTTTAATCTTGTTTTCGGCGCAGTAAAAGCCTTTTAGAGTATTGCAGCACCGGTCGCTACATATAATCCTATAAACTCATTTTGTGCTCGCCTAAAAAACTGGAGTAGATACCATTAGTCGGATTCCAACGCTCGTTTGATCGATTGCACGGTTTTATTTTGAAGGTAAAACATACGAGTAAAGTAGGAAACTCGATTCTCTTAAATTAGAAAAGCTTTTACAAACAGGAAAAAAACAACACTCAGTTTTATAGAATTCGCAGCTAAATAAAGGAATCCTGAAAACGAAGGTTTAAAAGTATTTACTAAAGTTTATCGCACCGATTGAAAAATTATGCTAAATGACTGCGTACTTATAGACCACAGAATTGGGACTTGGGACTCCGCTTAGACACTGAAGCATCCTCATCCTAGCCTGCTTCCTTGATTAAACGAATGCTGTTTTACAGTCTTTAAATTTATGCAATCTAAGAACTCTTTTTGAACAAAGACCCTCCCAGCGCACGTTTTTCCTGCCACGTATAACTTAGGTACCTTCAAGGCAAGAGTGAATAGGCATCTTCTAGGCAAGCGTGTTCCAACCTAGACCTCATCATTGCTTTGCACTAAGCATTATTGTTGTTAAGCGCAAGCCTATCTCACAATGAAAAAAAAAGAAGTTCAACAGTAATATCTTTTTTAGCTTTAGCTAGCTTTAGCTTTTCTTTCGTAGCTTTAGTTTAAGATGTCGTACTGTCGTTATCACCATTATATTGTTAATCGTATATGTTACAAATAACCGAACGTCAATAAGTGTAGTATACCTACCTAAATTGAATAAACGTTCTTTGAGTTTGAGTTTGAGTTTGAGTTTGAGTTTAACCGTATATAATATCTAACACAAGTTTAACACAGATAATATTCTTGTCTAGGTGAGCGGGCATTTGTCGTCGCTCTAAGCTGTATTGTTTTAATGTTGTTTACGTTCGTGTTTTACTAACACAATCATTTATAATCCTTGTTAAACAAGATAATAATATTGTGTCATAAAACATTTTTTTCAAATAATAATAAGACTGCTTTATGCCGCGATGGTAGCATGCCGCGATGGTAGCATGCCGCGATGGTAGCATGCCGCGATGGTAGTATGCCGCCTGGCCTAGTTCGTTAAGCTGACTGTCTCGGTTATGAACGCAAATATCTAATTTGAATACACAATGATTTCGTCTCGTATAGGCCTTGGCGTCATTATTACAATTTTCCCTGTTCATAATAATATGTAGGTATGTAGGTATTTTACGTCGATATATATGTAGGTACAAGATGGGCCCTTTCATAGAAAAAAATTGGGCCTTTAGAGCACGCTCCTAACCTGTATAGCCCTGTCCTTGTCCCCGCCATAGCGCTGTCCCTCTTTTCAGACTAGATGACGTTAGTAAATTAGGTCCACATTCTTTGTTTGACAGGGCCCGTCTATGTAAATTGAGGTTGTTGGTATTTTACTGTGTAAGCTTGCAGTGTTGGCACTTGGCATGAATTTTTTTTCAACTTTGTTGGAAAACTTTGTTGGAAAAGACCTAAATATATTAAAATAGATTGAGAGGGAGTGACGGGCATGGCCATCATTGAGTTCATAGTGCCCTTCTACATACTCAATTTAATTTTTCCGAATATTGTGAACAACCTAAATCCATTTATACATAGGTATATAACGTAAGTAACAAGTACACTCAATGCCTCTTCTTGCAAAGTGCGCCTATATCTACGTAAGATATCTCAATGCTCGCGTCGTCGACGGCAGTGCCACTTCCTGAAATGAGGTACTTAGGCATAAAATTTCTTCGGCATCATCTTCGATTTTGCTTAGTTTTCGTGTATTTTATTAGTATAAATAGTGAGAAGTACAGTGTCATTTTATCTAATAAACTGGTTAAGCCACAAACCGCGAAGGAAATGGGCACGAAATCCTAGATACAGTTAACTAGTTTGGATTCAGACCCAACCACCCACGCAAATTTATCAACAAAATTATTACCCAGTAAGTTTTCTAGTAAGTACTAAGTATATTGTAGATTATATTTGTGTGGTTAAATGTAAGTTTTTTTGGAAAAAAAATTGAAATTGAAAATTGAACATAATAATTTCATGTGGGTGAAGGAAAACATCATGAGGAAACCTTCATACCTAAGGGTTAAAAGTTCTTAATAAAGATCTCAAAGGTGTGTGAAGTCTACCAATCCGTCTTGGCGGTAAACTATCACCAAACTTTTCGCAGTCTAAAAGGCGGCTCGTGACAAAAGTATTCAAAAGTCGCTGAGTCTGCCTATATTGAATACTCTTGTGTGTAGGTCGCAATTTGATCAAGAGGCGGAGATATCAATCGCGCTTTAATCAAATAATTATTGTCTTTAAGTTTATTTATGCAAGATCCAATGAGAGTATACAAATATTAAAATTGGTAAATTCCTATGTACTTCTGGAATAAAGCTAACTGTAGGTAAGTAAAATATATGGTTGTTTCGGGCAAGCCACAGTTGACGTCCCAGATACAGATCAGACATAACATCTTAGAGAGAGTTGACAAATACAAATATCTTGGGTCATGGGTAACGGACTCGTATACCGTTTAGGGCAAGGCTACATAATTATGTGATGTGGAAAAGTGACACTGACATCCGTATTCACATAAATTACTCGCACATCTTTTATGAAGATGAAGAAATTGCTCGCACATCTTTTATGAAGATGAAGAAAGTGCTTTGTAGCCGTCAACTTTCTCTGAAACTCCGTATAAAACTCCTAAACTCCGTATAAGACTCCTGCAATGCTACATTTGGCCTGTAGTTTTATATGGTTGCGTAGCATGGACACTAGTGGAAGACCTACGTAAAAAGATCGAAGCTTTTAAAATGTGGACGTACCGCAGGATGCTCCGCATAAGCTGGACGGCTAAAGTGTCTAACATTGAGGTTCTTGCCCGCATGCAGAAGAAGACCGAGTTAGTTAAAACCATCAAGCAGCGTAAGATCTCGTACCTAGGCCATATTTTACGACACGATAGGTACCGCCTGCTGCAGACTATAATGATGGGTAAAATCGCTGGCAACAGAGGGATGGGAAGAAGGAAGAAGTCGTGGCTACGTAACATAAGGGTGTGGGCTGGTATAAAAACAGTCGGAGAACTATTCCGCCTAGCCATGGACAAGGAGAAATTTAGTAAACTAACTGCTGACCTTCAGTAATGGAGAGGCACATGAAGAAGAGAAGTAGGTAAGTTGTGAGCCGGCGATCTTATGAAATGATGATAATTTTAACAACTTAGAATATTCGTTAGTCCAGTAGGTAAAGGTTTTCGTAAAATACAAAATATTCCTAAGCATAATAGGTATGTAGACAACACAATCACTGAATAATCAGTATTTTTTTACATGGAATGCATGCAGCACAAAACAATTTAAAGTGGCTTAGAGTAGTTGTAATACGTAGTAAAGAATAAATATGTAACATGCAAACACCCAGTTGCGCCGAGCTCTTCATTAAAAGGAAAAACAAACTAGGGACAAAAATATATTTCTGGTCCTTTGACTAAAAGTCCGCGTAATATCCACTTTAATATATGGAGCACGCGAACAGTAAAATCATATTTAATGTCTTTGGAGCACGCACACTAGTGCGACAGAACCAAACGTCGTTCCCCGAGGATGTTTACTTTTTACGGGTCTGCTAACTTAATAATAATAAAGTCTATTTAGTAAGCTTTACATACTTTAGCAACGAAATACATAATCCAACTTTGCTGTTTTGGTTTTGTCTTGCCTGGTCCCTGGTGTAATATTTTCGCTCTTATAAAAATGTTTTTTGCAACAGTTGGAGAGTCGAGACATAAAAAATAAAAGCCTATTCCGCGCTCTCTATGCTTTTAGCTTGTAAAAATGAATGGTGAAAAGTATTTTTGTACATGTAAATGTCTAGCTCTAACTTTGGTCATAAACACGTGTGACGTCATAACTGAGACAAAACAGGTCAGTCATTTTCAGTCGCTTTATCACTGTTACCCCTTTTTATGCCCTGGATACGCTAAGACCTTTGTGTTGTTTTTATGTCACTATTAACGGGGATTTACCAGGAGTTACCGTTAAATGTCAATTTTCTTTGTAAGTTTAACAGCTATTGGGTCTTTACCCCCAATTTTTTTTAAATTCTTGACGTTCATGATTGTTATGCTATTCCCGTCTGTCAAAGGAATTCATGAGGCACGTGGAGGTCAGGCGGGTAAGATCGGTGTACCTATTCAGATAGATACCTGGGGCCCCATACCGATAAAATATGCGACTATTGCAATCATCTTTAATTGGTTATCACTCTTTCGCTATTGGTCCAATATCAAAATACATGCAGCAAGAATACCTTAAATTCAGCCAATCACAATAATAGGGATGATGACAACTCAATCGAATCAGCAACTCTTTATCAAACTTGAAAACGCACTTCTAGTATGGAAGTTGTATGAAATTCACAGTTTTGACGTCATAAAATTTCACTACACTTTTTTTCTTTAATCTATAAGTATTTTAAAATGGTTATCAAACTTAAAACTAAGCGAGGATGTGAATTTTAGGTCTTTTGGAAGATCCTCTATTTAATAATCAGTTAGAAATAATTTATTTTTGATATAGGCATCATTCCTATTGAGATTGCGAATGTAACAAGACGATTAAAAACTTATAAGCCGTATCACTATATATTAATTACGCGATGATACCCTGGATCGCGGAGTGAGACACAAACATAATATCGCACGTTAGGGTGAAGACAGTACGGTGTCAACTGGCACAGAATGTTCCAACCGAGAGGGACGGTGGACTTAAAGTTGGAATTAGGGCCAACTCACACCAAAAGAGCGTCGAAGCGCAGCGAAGCGCAGCGACCCGCTCGGTAGAGAAGGCGCGCGGATTCCCGCGACTGGTCGAGAAGTCGCTGGAATGCTCGAGAAGTCGCGGGACTCCGCGCGCCTTCTCGAGCCCGCCCGCGATGAATTCATGGGTCGCTCTCCTATGAGCAGTTCACTTTGAACAAAACTCGAGGAAACTTGTGTTTAAGCAGTGAAAATGGGTATTTTGGATTTAATTATTATTGCACATATAATTGAAGAAGAAGAGGAAGAGGCCGAAGAGATAAGGAGGGAAAGATTTAAAAGATTGCACTGCAAGGAATGAATGCGAATGCTCGCGCGCAACAGACGCTCGCGGGGAGCGGGCGCGAGGGGCGGGATATTGCCAGCGGCCGCTCGCGACTGCTCGAGCATTCTCGGGACTTCCCGCGACTTCTCGCGCAGTCGCACCACGTCGCACGGCTCCGTTTATGGAATTCGCCGGAATTCCCGCAGCGCCGCGGGCATCCGCGCGACTCGATCGAGTTTCTCATGCGATCATAAGTATTATAGTAATGAAAATAAATTTGGAGGACATCTTATTATTCCTTGAGTAAAGTACCCCAGAAGGATGCCACCACCACTACAGCCCATTAACGTCCCACTGCTGGGAACAGGCCTCCACTCTCACAGGAGAGAGGAAATTAGAGCTTAGACCCACCACGCTGCTCTAATTATAAGGTTGGCGGGCTTTAATGACCATTATAATGTTAGTGATAATAGCCGGGACCGACGGCTAAACGTGCTCTCACGGCACGGGGGTGAAATACCGCCAACTTCCTAACTCCGGGCTAGTACTGAGAATTTCTAGTCAGAAAAACCCAATGCTCAATTATGGCCCGACCCGGGACTCGAACCCAGGACCTCGTCGGCCGCAGTCGAACATACCAACCACTAGTGACTAGACCAACAAGTCAGTCAGAAGGATGCACTGAAGAAGAATTCTGAGAAATTCAACCCAGAATCTGCCCGGATAAAGAACACGCGGGAATAAGGTCAGAGACCACAGTTTTCTTTCAGTTTACTCAAAATTATTGAAAACTGTATGAAACTATAAAAAAATGCATTTATTTTTTTGCTCAGACTTATAGAAGCATACTTACTTCTGGTGGAGGGCTTCGGCCGTCGCTAGTTACCACCCTACCGGCAAAGACGTACCGCCAAGCGATTTAGCGAAACCGACTAGGGGTATGGGTTTAATATAACTGCCATACCCCTTACAGGTTAGCCCGTTACCATCTTAGACTACACCATCATTTACCTACCATCAGATGAGATCGCAGTCAAGGGCTAACTTGTAGTAATATTTAAAAAAAAAAGGAAATATTCGTAGTGGGCTCTCGGTCTTATACTATACTAGCTTTCATAACATTTCAATTTTCAAGGAGAACTTCTGTTGTATGTCAAAGTCGGGCATCATGTCACTATTTACCATAGGAATAGCTCCATCAGGATCAATGGGTGCGTTTCAACATAAATCAAATGTGTTTGCTTACAGCAATGAAATTCAGCTTTGTGTATTGCGAGTCACCCTTGTTGATTTAGGAATAAGGGCTATTTTAGAATTGATATTTGTGTATCTAGTTCTACGCACATACTCTAGCTCGAGACTGTAGCATTTATTGGATCGAATTTGAATATTTCACTCTTCACTTATAGTAAAATTTTCCTTAATTTATACTACAAATATCTAGCTTTTTAGATTTCATAGAACGCGTATTTTAATATAAACGTGAAAACAATTCTTACGCTTTTTTTTTGTTACAACATCTCACTAAACAATAAAGTAGGTATTAGGGTAGAGATACCTACGCATAAACTTATCAGCCGATTTCCATGATAAATTTTTGCATAAACGAAATCCAGTAGGTAATTACTAATTCCGAGTAAATTCTAAAGCCAGGCTAAATTGCGAAGTTGTAAAATATACGAAATTCTACGAGAAAGTACATTAATTTTAATCGGTATTTGAAAACCAACAGAACACGGCCCAATTTTCGGCAGGGCTCGCAAAACAATGCCTCTACAAAGACGGATCAATATTTTATCATACGCATCACGATCCAACCAGGTCACTCCAATTTGTGCCCTTTTAGAATAATATAAGGTTTAATTTGGTTTGATACACAGTTTGAGATTTGACCGTTTCATTTAAAGTTTTGCAACAGGTGCGCCGCAAGGACTTGCCGATAGCTTCAGGGTTGGCGCACCCTCGTTTTTACGTACAATCAAATGTTGGATTACGGGCTAAAAGGTACAAAAAGTCTCAAATATTTGAGTATTATTGGCATCCACATAATGAATTCTGGAGGTACGCCTTGCCTACTTATGCGGGTCTTATTATTGTGATTGGGTTAGGTTGTGAAAGAGTAATAGGGATAATTTAATCGTACCGGGCATTTTATCCTTATATTAAATATAAATGTTGACTATTCATATCTTACTTAGTTAATTATTATAAAAATATTTTTGCCGGTTAGAAATTCATCAAACCGCAATGGAAATGGGCATGACATCCTAGATACAGGCTTGTAGTTAGGATCCAGACTTTCCAGACCTACCTACCTATGCAAATGGACAAATTATTACCTATTATTATTAGTATCTGTGTGTGTGAGAGTATGTTGTGTACTTGATAAGTTTACTGGAGAGTTAATTACAGAATATATTTGTGTGTTTTTTGTCAACTTTTACTACAAATAAATACAATTTAATTTGAAACATTAATCATTTTGAGATTTTTGGTTTTCATTACTGATTCATTGTACACTAATAAGTCTTAAAAACTCTACGTCTCTAGGCTCTACGTGTGTGTACGTAGGTGTGGAATGCTCTTCTAGCGCACCTGTTTCCTACCGCAAGAGTGAATAGGCATCTACTAGGTAAGCGCGTTCCAACCTATATACCTCATCATTAGGTACTTTGCGTTAGGCATGCAGACAGTCGTCAAGCGAAAGCCTATTTCGCAATTTAATAAATACAAGTTCTTATTAATTAGGCAGTGGTTTTAATACACTGCACGCTAGATAATTCGCTACTAAATCATACTAATATTATAAATGCGAAATTGTGTTTGATTGTTGGTTTGTCCTTCAATCATTCCACTTGCTCTGCAAAGGATCGACCTGATATTTTGCACGGGTATAATTGAGGACCTGGAGATTGACATATGCTACTTATTATTCCGAAAAATTAAGGAGTTTCCGTGGGAATTAAACAAAAAACTTATTCCAAGCGCGGGCACCAGCTAGATAATAATATGTTTATTTATTCTAATGTAAAACAGCACGAGATAGCAGAACAAATTAATAATGCAAACAGAAATAGACTGCGTATAATTACTGAATGTGTACGAACCAACTCGTGTGACACAACAGGCGTGATTTAAAATTCAATATTGACAAGTTGTGCTGGGTGTGTACTTAGCGCGTATTCAAATTTAGGTTATGCATACTAAAACAATCTCCATGTAGTCTATATTGTACTAGTGGTTCGAGAGGTACTGAGACCTCGCGGTATGCATATTATAGTTTTAACGATATTTTGTAATATTTAACTTTGAACCATCAAAATTAAAATTAAATAATTTCGTTTCCTTATAATATTTATCTAATTTTAGTATTTGTTGTTCAAGTACAGGATATAATTCAAATAATTAATCAAGTTTCAGGTTCAGCCTTTCAGAAAATTGAATTGAAAATTCAACTTTGGACGTTAGAAAATCTTCACTTTGAAAGCCCCTCATTTCGTCAATTTTAGGAGAAAAATTAAAAAAAAGATATTTTTGGACTCTATTCCTAATTATCTTTAAAATGATATTATACCCCAACCCTATGTAACGCTATAAAAATATTTTAACTTCGCATTCGCTTCTATGGGAGCCCTGAAATAAAGATTTTTATAACTTTTTAAGCCATATTCGGCTGGAGGCGATTGGTTTACATATTATATTTAAAGCTGAAGTAATTACATTCAGTAATTCAGAAGTTATAATGCCCTGACAGACGGACTGACGGACGGACAAGTGCAAATTCACTCAAGTAGACTCAGAGACCTTCGCTTTGCCCGGTCAATTAATAAAGGCGTACAGATGCATTGTAATTCAAATAGGATTACTTATTATTAGGTAAGGTAGTTTAGTTTTGTAACTGAGTTTATTTCTGACTACTCTACCGATTCAATACTGAGTAGTCAAAATCAGAATGAGCTTAATCATAATGAGCAACTAAATGATGCCCCCGTTTTTATCTGCATGAAAAAACTGAGAAATTTCTTAGATTTTCCGGGATAAAAAGTGTCAAAGAAAGCTGGTGTCCAGGCCTTTAACTATATCCATGCAAAAAATCACGTCGATTGCTCCATTGCGGCGTGATTGAAGAAGACACTGTCGCATTAAAAATAATGTGGGTAGTTATTTACTTCACGTACGGTCTACGTGAAGTAAAAATATTTTTATCTTGTGGGAAAATGGATCTAAAGTTCTGAGAATAAAATATAAGTAGATAATTTAGTTTATTTTTTGTTAACGGCTAGTAAGTACTTTATAAACAACTAAGTAGTTAAAAATAAATAAACAACGAATTTCATATCAAATCCATGATAAAATTTTTCGTTTACATTGTTTGATACTCCAATCTATTAACCTTTCCTACTTTTTAATATGTAGTTACATATATTTAACCGACATAATACATAGGTACATACATACGTAGGTATCCATACATGATCGATGATCATTCTAGCCGGTCATTTCACACCAAGTTTCATGCATAAAATAGCTACCTACGTCATCAGGGGTGGCCCTAATGACATCAGTTCGTTAACCGTAATATTTTTTCCGACAGTCACTACAATTTGAACTCATTTTCGTCACGCGATGGTGGAAATTAGCATCACCCTAAATTATGCGCCATTTCCTTTTAACTTTTGGGATATTTCCTGTAACGTTAAATATCAATTATGCCTAATCATCACTTATATAAGTTTATATCTATAGTATACTTTAATATTTATACTGCAAGAGCTGTTGAATGACTCACTCGAAGTTTTTATGATGGTCTAAATTTTAAAAGAAAGTGTAAAAGTAAAGTAGATCTTACTAATATTATAAATGCGAAAATGTGTTTGTTTGTTGGTTTATTCGTTTGTTGGTTTTTCCTTCAATCACGCCGCAACGGAGCAACGGATCCACGTGATTTTTGGCATGGGTATAGTTGAGGACCTGGAAAGTGACATAGGCTACTTTTTATCCCGGAAAATTAAAGAGTTCAATCGGGAATCAAAAAAACTTAAACCACGCGGACGAAGTCGCGGGCATCAGCTAGTCTAATATAAATAAGTATAGTACAATTACCTTTTTATGCAAGCTAAGTTACTTTACTAAGTTA
Source organism: Erebia aethiops (assembly GCA_923060345.2). Lineage (NCBI taxonomy): Eukaryota > Metazoa > Arthropoda > Insecta > Lepidoptera > Nymphalidae > Erebia > Erebia aethiops. Next base: position 19,077,372 of record OV281081.1, on the reverse strand, counting down.
TTAAAAAACCTCTTCTGGCACCTACTGCAAATTTTCGTGGGTGGCGGTAATCACTTAAAATCAGGTGAACCCCTGCTTGTTTGCTTGCTACTCACATAAAATATTATTAAAACGTTGGTTCAGTAGTAATAACCATATAAGCCAACAAGATGATAATTTAATACATTTATAGGTAAATATTAAATAATTCGATAATTTAATTTAACTTACATAATAAGTTTTCAAATTGTACCGTATAAACAAAGTATCGTTCACCATCTCCCAGTCTATAAGTCATAAGGTGTTGAAAATACGGTTAAGGCTCAATCAATCAACTGGATTAATTGGGCAGCTGATATTATCTTTACAAAGTAGCTGTTGCTCCGGAATTTATCCAGTAGATCTTAGATAACAAACCAACCGAAATCATTTATTTATTGGCTCGATTATTTGAACGGGAAAATGAAAAGATTCGATAATATAAATTTACGTTAAATACGAGTACATATTTTATAGTATATCAATACTTGATATACTATAAATACATACTATAAATGTGAAAGTATCTGTCTGTCTGACTGCTACGCTTTAACGGCTTATCTTTTCGACCGATTTTGGTATATAGATAAATCATCCGGGGAATTCTTCTTAATTTTCCGGGATAAAATTTGTAAGCGACAACCGAAATCATTTATTTATTGGCTCGATTATTTGAAGGGGAAAAGGAAAAGATTCGAAAAAATAAATGTACGTTAAATACGAGTACATTTATAGTATATCAATACTTGATATACTTACTATAAATGTGAAAGTGTCTGTCTGTTGGTCTGTCTGTCTGACTGCTACGCTTTAACGGCTTATCTTTTCGACCGATTTTGGTATATAGATAAATCATCCGGGGAATTCTTCTTAATTTTCCGGGATAAAATTTGTAAGCGACAACCGAAATCATTTATTTATTGGCTCGATTATTTGAAGGGGAAAAGGAAAAGATTCGAAAAAATAAATGTACGTTAAATACGAGTACATTTATAGTATATCAATACTTGATATACTTACTATAAATGTGAAAGTGTCTGTCTGTTGGTCTGTCTGTCTGACTGCTACGCTTTAACGGCTTATCTTTTCGACCGATTTTGGTATAGATGTAGATAGATCATCCGGGGAATTCCTCTTAATTTCCTGGGATAAAATTTGTAAGCGACAATCCAGAAGTAGGTATTAATAAAACACTTTTAAAATATTTGTCCTCCCATTTCAAACTTGCACGAGTAGGTAAATGGTTAAACGTGTAGAGGTTCCAGTTTCCACGAGAGATTAAATGTAACTAGATGAAATATGGCAAAACTTAAAAACCACATTCATTTGATCCGGCCACAATTGATATCGTTAACCTCTAAATCAAATCGCGATCTAAACACAAAAGTATTCAATAATCGCTGAGCCTGCCGGCAGGAGACTGCACTACCATCGTCAAAACACTCGTATTTATACTAACTATTTTCAATATGGCGTCCGTATCCGCAGGTTAAATCGAATGACATGAAACGAGTCAAATTGACAGATATTATACTGCCTGTTTCATGAGATATAATGACAAATAGTAACAATGCTAACAAATTATAATCTATCTCTGTGCCAAATTTCATTTTGATTGATTGAGATTGAGTGACAAACATCCATCCATCCATACATCCATCCAAACTTTCGCATTTATAATATTAGTAAAGATTAGTATATAAGTATAGATAGCATAGAAGATTTTCAGCATACCTATATGAGAACCAATAAATTCCATAATAATTTATCAAACGCACCTCTCCGTTCAGTAGATTTCACGTTTTTCATGTTTTCCGAGTGCCGATTGCCGCCAAAAATATCGCACCCATCAATCCAATCGATTGAGCTCTTTGAAATATACTCATGACTGAACGCAGGTGTATTGAACACTTTTAACGTGTTTTCTTTTGACCTACCCATTTTTCGGCTCTGTTCTTGTTGTTTCTATACTTTAATACTTTTTAAATAAATGCGAAAGTTTGGATGTATGGATGGATGGATGGATGTTTGTTACACTATCACGCCAGAACGGCTGAACTGATATGGATGAAATTTGGATATTTATTATAGTCTGGAATAACACATAGGCTACTTTATACCCCGGAAAGTGAGATATAAGGCCTAACTCTTCACTCAATTGAATTTTGTAAGCTCGGCAGAAGTATGAGTGTACAGGTACCTAAATATTTTATAACTGCCAAACAAAGTATTTTTCCAGCGGCCGGGTCGCAGGCCCCGGGCATTTCGGCCGGCTACTTTCTTTTAAATCCACAGGCCCTTTTAAAAAACGCTACATATAGCAATACAACACTATATAAAACCGCAAACCGAAGAACACGTAGGTATGAAATTGGTCCTACATCTCTCTCTCTCTGGTCAAGTCGGATTGCCATCCATTTAAGAGACTGAGGGAATGAATGCACCTATTATACGTTTGTGTTCACAATGACCTCGTAATGAGCTACGTAGTTAGGTAGCCTACGTTTTGATTGACTGCAGTCGACTGACTACAGTCAATTGACTGCAGGTCGCAATTCTTTATAATGGATTATAGTTATTATTAAATAGTGCATGCCTCGTTGGTCTAGTGGTCAGTATGTTCGACTGCGGCCGACGAGGTTCCGGGTTGGAGTCCCGGGTTGGGCTATAATAAAGTATTAGGGTTTTCTGACTATAAATTCTCAGTACTAGCCCGTAGTTAGTTTCACCATGTGCCTCAGAGAGCACGTTAAGCCGTCGGTCCCGGTTATTATCACTAACATGATAATAGTCATCAAAGCCTGCCAACCCACATTGGAACAGCGTGATGGGTCTAAGCTCTAATTCCCTCTCTCCTATGAGAGTGGAGGCCTGTGCCCAGCAGCAGTGGGACGTTAATGGGCTGAAGTAGTAATGGTATTAAATAGTTCCTTTCGCCTATCCTATCGATGTAAGATCCTATACCTAGTATGTATTATAATAATTTACGGTTCACTAATGAAATAGGTTATTTTCGAGTTATGGGTCAAACGAAAGAAATCCGAATAGCGTGCCGTGTGGTCCATATACCTATTGCAAACAGTTTAGGGATTTCATACTATAGAGCGATAAACAAACCGTGTCATGCTATTACCTATTCCCATGGCACGCGATTCCACCATAAGCTGTTTTCTGTGTAAATTATTAGTATAATTTATGAGGAAATTATAGTTTTAAAAAACACCCCTTTAAGAATAGCCCTTTATAAGCCTAAGTAGTAATTATGTGCTTCCAATTTTATTTATCGAGTCACAAAAATTATGGTGTTCAAAATTATAAAGACTTCATAACTGAGACACCCACCCTGATAACCCAGTCTATTATTATATTATATTTTATTATTATAAATGTCTATCCATCTCTTCCATCTCGGGACCATGGGGTCCCGGACCTTTGGAAGGCATACGAGGGGCCTAAAATATATAAATCCGTATAGTTGGAGGTGCATGCCCGGGGATCGAACCTGAACCAAATTGGAAGGCTATCACCGTTTTTTTTAATAATTTCATATATCATACATTTAAATCTATCATAATATAAACTTTCCTAGGTTTTTGATACTGTTGGGGACAGAACCCCAGTTTCCGAAAATAGGAGGAGCATGTTATGCGCAGTCTTTTATATTCTATTCATAACATGCTAGTGTTCATTATTCAACCACGTAATAATCCTCAAATCCTTCTTAGTAACCTGAGAGCGCCCCGCATAGAACGCCGCGTTGGTATAAGGGTAATTTATAAGATGGACTGCGTCATTATTTCTTAGCACTATACGATTTATTTATTTTACGTGGTTTTATAAGTATTCTAAGCTTTTTAAAACAACCAGCTGCTTTCTAGATTTATGTGGTTTTTCTTCAATGGAGTCGGTGCTTTTTTTGAGATAGTAGGGTAAATTTAGCACAACTGTAAATACTAAAAATAAAAATAGACTTTAAATACCCGCTTCAAGGCTGAGACAATTAAACAATTTATTTATCTGCAATTGGGTAAGTGCTTTTAACGAAATTTCTTATTAAGATAAATTCGAGATATTTTTCAACAAGCCCAAAGTTTATGTAAAACGTAAGTAATTATATAAACGTTACTTATTAAATCCCTTAGTATCACAATGATAAGGATTATCTATGCGACAAGAAAGCTTTATATTGAGTTGCTTATTATTACATTATTATTATTGACAGCTTCTATTATTATTAATATGATGTGTGTGAAAATGGTGATAATAAAAAAAACTGAGTTTGTTTTGTTGTGGGCTTCTTCTCAGATCAGGGCGCGTTTGGAAATTGATAAATATCCGTCCAGCGTCGCTGCAGTATAATGTGAGGGAAAATTTCTGTGAGGGATAATTGCAAACATGTACGCAAGATTTGACAAAATATAATCTGTCGCTACAACGCAACTCACAGATACAAATTAGATTAGCAAACCAACATGTGGTCACCTTTGTTCGTGGTCAAATGAATAAATTGGCAACAGCAAGGGCGACGTAACTTGTTGATATTATTCATAAAGATTAAACCCTTTTTTATGGCTTTTTGCACAGCTGGGTAGCAAAAATTAAAAAGATTTATTCAAACGAATACGTAACAGCAACTCAAAAGGTTTATGACAGGAAAACTAAAATGTGTTGAATTATTCACTGCACCCTGTGACGAAGCAACTATGTAGCAGATTTTCATTTACCTAAATTATGCAGGATGCATGAAAATTGTTTCAAATTACAAAGTTGTGACCGGACAAATTTGCAATATAAATCGTAGCTATTAGAACTTTTGTTAGTAATGTGTAATATTTTTGGAGTTTATTGGAATTTACTCCTTAAGAATCGATTTTCATATATGTATAAGCCTAGGGAGAAAAATAAATTTTCTCCGTTACGTTACGTTATGTTTATGTTTCCATGGCAACACTTTTCGTTCCTAAGGAGTAAACTCAAGTTGTGCGTCGGAGCTGTCACACACACAATTTTTTTCATATAGAAAACAACTTAGTTTGTCTTTGTGACAGTCTTTTTGAAATTTCAAAGGTAAAATTTTGCTCCAATGCAAAAAATCCTATATTGTGCAACCAATTTTGCACCCAAAGCAAATTAAAAAGTAACTTATTTCATCAGTATCCAAAGTAACCTTAAAATTAACCGCATGTCATACAACTAAACTTGCCTTAATCTTAAATGATCTTCTTTCTTTCTTTTCTTTCTTTCTTTTCTTTCTTTCTTTCTTTAAATAAAATATTACATAAAAAGTTACGGTAATGTCAACGGTCACGCCAAATCGTAATCGCGGTCAAACGCTTAGGTAAATCGAATAAAAAAAACGAAATAGCAACGTACAAATGCATTGCAGATGGAATGTATGAAAAGAAGATAAATGTGGCAACATTCTGAACGTTCCTTTAGTGATATTAATTTTCATACTCAGGGAAAATTACTGAGCTCATCAATTCAATGACAATTTCAAACATTTCCAATGAACTTTATGTTTGACACGGTTATTAGGGAAGCTCTTTCCCATTTAGCTCTACAGTTTACATATTTTGTAGGAGTCTTTAAACTGGTTTTAGGGTCCATTTGCACAAGGGCTCTTAAATTGATTTAGTTATTTTTTTTAATGCTGCCACCTTTTGGCAACCGTGATTATTCTCTTGCCAAAAAGTGTCCTTACAAAATTTAACTAAATCAGTTCAAATGTTCTTGTGCAAGCGGCCCTAAATCTTTAAATACGTACGAGTATATAACGTCAGTTTACTCCAGATTCAGATCAGATCTATGATCAAATTAGCGAACGAAAATAAAAGAAATTAAACAAGCCGTGTGGTATCGTTGAACACAACGTAAGATAGTCAGTTCTTTTCTCTTGAGCTTTTGCCATTCCAATAGAAAATTATTTAAAAAATGTCAAAAATAAATAAAGAAAATAAACAAAAAAATATACCTATACGATTCGGAGATTTCATTAGTGGGATTTGAACATGCATCATCTTGCTTACTTACGACCCTGCTCCTAAAAGACTTGGCCCCCGCCACTCTTAAGTCCTAGTTATTTGTTCATTATGTTTAACAGTAACTAAAATATTTATATACAATTACTCTGTACCGCTCCATATATACAAGAGGGAGAGTGATAGAGTTTAACGATTTCTTGTTACGCACGATTTTTCTAGCCCAGATCTCCGCGTTTTATCCTGCCAAAAAGATCTATGTTCTAAAAACATAATGATTTATCACACGAATTCGCAGAAAACAATTTGTTCTGACTATAATAAAAAACTACTCCAATTCTACTCACAATTGGGTATTTGACAAATAGTCAAATCAGCAACTTTTTTCAAAATCTGGCTGGCAGGCATCTAAGACTTTCTTATTCTCTATTTAATAATCACTAAAAATATTATAATTTATTTGAATAGTAGTCAAATAGGTACCAATTGTACAAGTACTTGTAAATTCCGATGTTGAAATTCGATTCCGGCTATTTCGAGCCCGGGTAACTTGGTAAGGCATAATGAATAGGGCGACTAAGCTTCTTTGTATTCATGAATAAGATATCAGCAATAAAGAGTGTACCTCCGCATTATGTAGAGCTTAAAAAAGGCACGATGTCTTAAATAAAATATAACAGGTACAAAAGGATTGGACAAAAGGGACATACTCGAAATTAAAAAAGGTTTTTAGAGGCACAGAGGTTTGTCGGTGTATCAGTATATAGTGTTACTTCAAAGTTACATGTTAGGAAATTCATTAAGTGTCTTTTTTTGTAGAAAAATCTTTTTTTTTGACCTCATGTTATAATATTTTTGAAAGAAAGAAAGCAAAATTAAGAAACAATTGCGTAGTTCATTAGGGCTACCGATAATTCATAACAAGGCTCAGTTTGAGGGGGTTCACTGAAGCTTAATATGTTGAAAGATACAGACTTTGCAATTTCTTCTGCAGCTTAATATTTTTCTGTAATGTGAATTAAATTAAACTAGATTTAGCCAAATCAATCTAATTTAGTTTCAAGAACTTGTAAGACACCCACAATACAAATTTATTTGAACTGTGGAAGGTGAATTTAGGTTTTAGTTTGCGGCTCTCGTACGACGAAACTATTGATTTTACAAAATAAAGGTTACTACATAAATTGTAAGAAATTTTCTCTAGTTTAATTTATTACATGACTATTTCATCGTTAAATTTGTCGGAAAGGAGTTATTGTCAACAAACTGCTTTTGGGCGCCATTTTTCCAACATGGCGGCGCAAGCGGCAAAGATACGAGGTGGCAAAGTGGAAATTTGGAAAGAGCACGTCGAAATCTATAAAATACACCAATTTATTTTTAAAACTCCTGAGAAACTTTCCAGGTAACCCCCTTTTTGAGCACCAAATTACTGGGTTATTCATTAATGCAGAGCTTATGCTACATTGAATTGAATAGATTATGCTAATTCTCGATTATAACAGCTGCTGCTAATCCGTTTACCTGTCTTTGTGTTAATTGAAATTGACAGTGATAAATAATTTTGCTTATCGAAAGTTTAGTTTGATGAGCTAAAACATTATTGTGTTTGCTATTTCAATGATTCTGAAACACTGTCAATGAAACAATACTTATTTAATATGCGCGTACGTCAATTTGCATCCATTAAATACGCTTAAAAAACAAAACTCAAACTTAACAAAATACAACAACATGCCATTAAAATTGAAGGCATTCTTATTCGTCCTTTTAACGAAACTAATACATAATGTCCTCCCGACCGAATTTTTAAGAGAGATAAGCGTTGAGATTTTATAGTGCACAATTGTGTGCAATCTCTGTTCTTTTACTCTCATAGCCCGATGGGTCGGAAAATCCCACACTACCGGCAAGAGGTCAGGCGCAGGACCGACGGCTTTACGTGCTCTCGGAGGCACGGGGATGAAACACCGCCAACTACCTAACTCCAAGCTAGTAGTAGAACTTCCCACTTAGAATTTCTTGCCAGAAAAATCCAATACTTGTACCCGGCACTCGAACCCGGGACCTCGTCGGCCGCAGTCGAACATGCTATAACCACTAAACCACACCGCCAAATGCTAAACGTAATCTAGGTACCTACTTTACGCTTTATAATATATGAAATAACATATTTTTAGGAATGTTAAAATTGTGGCTAATAGTAGGTAAACAGTATTCATAATAATAATAAACTTATTCAAAATTTAATTTAATTATTATAAAACAACAGATCTGAAGCGGAATTCATAATTATTTCGATAAAAGCCTTCGTGTTTAATATTAATATCGAAAAGGTTTCTTAAAATATTTAATACTCCATTAATTAACGTTAATTAATAATGATGAAGCACAACAATATTGTTTTGGCGCATTTTGTAACTGACGGAGTTAATTGCGTTTACATAATTTCGTTGTTTGTCTTAATTTTACCGTCTGTTATTAAATTAATGTTTAATTTTTCTATTAATGTTTCATCCCTCTCTTTTTGCGACTGATTTTTAAATTAGATTTCTTTTGCAATCCCCTTTAACTTTGAAATTATATCACACCGAATTTCAACTTTGATGGCCGCTTGAACTGAAACTTAAACTGATTTCGTTTTTGGCAAAAGCATATTGTTTTTGCCAAAAAGGGACAGCATTAAAATATTTAACCAAATCAATTTAAGAATCCTTATGCAAGGGGGCCTTACTGTTTTTAATAAGACTGAAGTATCGTGACCACCAAAATGACTCTAAAATGCAACAAACTGAAGAATAAGAACAGGCGCGGGTCGGGCGCAGGCTGTTGCAGGGCGCGTTCCCCGCCACGCGCCCGACCCGCGCCCGCGTTCTGTTTGATGTTGATGTCGTCCATATAAATACAAGGAATTCAACTCGCCCGCGCCGCGCACCCGACTCGGCCCGCGCCCGAACCGCGCCCGTTCCCTGTGTGTTTTGCCCTTAAGTTAATGACCCCGATTTATTAATTTTCACGTGAATACTACGATGATTATTGGAATTGTTGTGTATACATCTTTTATAAGCCATCCGTTTTAAATGTATGAATTTGGATCATACATAGGTACATATGCTCCATAATAATAATAAAAAAACAAAACAATTGACATCCAGAATCACAAATCAAATGGAATGATCACTAAACTACAGACCATTTGCTTTAGGCTGTGTTCACATCAAACGGATAACCTACGCTGCCGATTGTGAGCAGGCTCACTGTAAGTCCCGGTGTGAACGTGAAATCAAACTACATTTTTCGTTTACACTTCGTACAATGCGCTACTGGTGTAAACGAAAGAGTATACTACCTGCGTAGGTACGCTGAGCGGCCGACTATATTTCATACAATTCGGCCGCCGAGAGTCCATGACTATACGTAGCTATATAATAGCTTGTGCAATTACCAACTGCCTCGTTGGTATACCTAGTGGTTAGCATGTTCGACTGCGGTCAACGAGGTCCCGAAATCGAGTCCGTGGTCGGACCATAACAAGTATCGGATTTTTCTGGCAAGAAATTCACAGTACTAGCCCGGAGTTAGGAAGATGGCACTGCTTCACCACCGTGCCTCGGAGAGCACGTTAAGCCGTCTTGCGCCTGACCTCTCACCAGTCGTGTCGGATTTTTCGCCCCATCGGGCTATGAGAGTAAAGGAACAAAGAGTGCACATGTGTATGCGCACACACTTGTGCACTATAATATCTCCCGCGCAAATGGCTAATTTCTCTGGAAGTAAGCCGCCGTGGCCGAAATTCGGTCGGGAGGACATTATTAATAGCTTGTATAAGCAAACCTTCGGTTTTGTGTGAACGAAAACTGGCATATGTACTAAAAAAGCAGTAAACTGCGTCCGTTCACAGTCGGCGGCTAACAATTCGTTTGGTGTGAACACTTCCTTACTGACAATGCGTAATGAAAATAAACAGTAGTATCCCCGCATTTCCCGCAACGATAGTTATTTAGTACTCACTATCCCCACTATCAATATATCTTTTCAGTACGGTGACCATAATGTAAGAATTGAAAACGTCTTCAACAACTCGGAGTATTTCTGTTCTCAGTGTATTAAAATTTCCTATTTGAAATGGTAGCAGTAGACCTCTTTAAAAACAGTTTTAGAATTTTTCAATACTCACACATTTTATAACTATAATATAAAACATTTTAAACGTCATAGAGAAAGCTCAGTGTTGTCCATAAGAGACAGGCTCTACTAGTTTTGTAACTACATATGTATACTTAGAAAACAGACTTTTATAAAAACCAACATAAGTAATCATCAAAAGTATGTACCTACAAGAGAATGAAGACGCCTCCTTACCTCCATCCCAGAAAGCGCGCTATAAAAAGCCGTATAATAATAACCCTAGTCGCTTTGATTATATCCTTTTGTGCCAGCAGTGCCATCTCTGAGATCGCTACTCTCTTATCAGATCCTTTTGTTGCATTTCATTTAGATTTTCTTACAACTTACTTGCGAAGATAGGTGTGCGTGTATTGTCTGATTTTCAATCCCGTCTGGCGAAATTCCCTAATGAATTTCAAAACGTGAGTCGAAGAAGACATACAAAATCATTTCAATTATTATTTGCGTCGGTATTTACTTTTTAGATACTTACTCCCTATCAAATTTTCTAGATGAATTTTACTACGTAAAAGATTAAATAGGTAAGATCGATCTTCTTATCAGAGCCTTTTGTTGCATTTCATTAAAATGTTTTTCCTTCCTGCCTGATGAAATATTCCAAGGAAACATTATTTTTCCTTCGGGATCTTTAGGGTTTCAATAGTAATTTTCCAGATGAATTTCAATAAGTCGAGGATACATAATATGGTCTTATTTTCCTTATTTTGCCTAGCTATGTACCTACTTACCTTCTATAAAAAGTTCCGCCACTTTTTCCATCCGTTTTTTGGAACAGTTGGCTTCCCTAGAAATGGTTGAGATACGGTGTGTTTTACCACTCCGTAAGAGGTGTTGACTAAAATATAGCTGGCTACGTTCGCCTTGGCTAAGTTTGTTCTTATTTCCGCGGGAACTCCATATTTTTCCCGAATAAAAAGCTGTAAAAATGTTTGGCAAGTAAAATCAAAAATCTAAAATTTCTCCGTAACGTTATTTTCTTTATGTTTCCATGGTAAGACTTGTTTATGTTTCCATGACTATGTAATGAATTTTGATGAATATAAATTATATATTAATTAACATAAATAAATGTATCAAGCATGCTTTCAGTAATATAAAAAATTACTTGCATGCTGGAGTCCCTCGAGCACCGAAGAGACGTTAGTTCCCTTTGTGTGTTCTATCGTCTCTACAATGGGGAGTGCTCTGAGGAGTTATTCGATCTAATACCACCTTCCGTGTTCTCCAGTCGCATCCTACGTCGCAGAAACAAATTTCATCCTCACCACCTGGATGCCTGGTCCTCATCCACCACCCGTTATTCCAGGTCATTTCTGCCACGTAGCCGCAAATTGTGGAACCAGCTTCCATCTTCTGTGTTCTCTCATGATTATAATATGGGGCTCTTCAAAGGGCGGATAAACGAGCTGGGAGGATTCATTTTGTCCACGTTATACGCCACTAGCTTTTCCTGCATTAACCGTCCCTGCGTAGCCCGCTGCATACGAATTCGTTCATATTCTCATACCGAGTTAATTTTCGCAAAAAGACGCTAACTTACTATTTTTTGTTCACAGAATGGCGTGGTCTGGGATGAGTGCGGGGTGAGGTGAGAGGTAGGGCGGGGCGCGATGAGCGCTCCGGAGCCTTTAGTGCTTCAAGCGCTACAGGGCTTCACTGAGAACAGCGACAAATGGCCCGGGCCTCGAGTCGTCAAGATATTCGTCGCTTCCGTGTACAATGGTAAGCGCTATCATCGCTTTATTATGTTCTTTAGTGCACAGTTGCGCAAACATCTGTAATCCGAAAGCCACAGTGAATTTCTTAACAATTAATTCAATAGCTTTTGTTTGGGTCCAACTGAGATTCAATTCCTAATTAATCTACAGCTAAATAAGCTAACCAGACCCACAAACGAGTGCTGAGGATACTTTTTTCAATTTTAAAGTAAATAAAGTAAATCTTTGACTACAATCAATCACTAAATATTTATTCAAATTAGGTACAGTGTACACTTATTGACGTACAGAAACTTATAAAACATGGTGGTTATAATCAGTTACGGTAACGATAGCTACGAGGGTTCCAAACGCGCCTGTTCTGAGAAGAGCCCACAACAAACTGAGCCGGGCTTTCTCACCTGGATCTCGATCTCACCTGGATGACATGGATGGTAGGTAAGTTAAGATGCAGTCTGAGATGGTAGCGGGATAACCTCGTAGGGGAATGAGAGTATGCAAAACATACCCGTAAACGTCTTTCCTGGTAGGGTAGTTAGTAACTAATCTCTTAAATTATCCATATATAATTAATTACATGTCATGACATAGATATATTGTATATACTACGCGCGCGAGTTGAATACTGAGTTTTCGGGGCCTGAGGTGATACATACCTAAGCTCTGCATTCAACTCGCGCGCGTACAATAGGCACAGAATAGGTAATAGTGCTCACAGAATATGTAATAAGTCTATTGATAATAATGTGTATTGTGCCATACTACCCTACACACATTGTTCAATCCTCTCACCAAAGGTTGCCTGGTGGGGATTGCTCCTGTAAGCAAAAAGGCCGCCTTTGCATACGTAGTTTTAGTTAACTGTACTTTTTGTATCCTTTCTTGTGTTAATTAAAGTATTTATTTATCTATCTAAGTGGTGGTCGCTTGTATGTCCCTCACCGGTCCATAAACAATAATTGTAGAAATTATGAATTCCCAAATCGAACCCGGGGCTTCAGCACGCTCACAGCGCTCACCACTACGCCTGGGAGTAATTCAAAATTACAACTTTTTCATAAAAATCGTTTATTTTAGAGTTCCGGGAAGAAAGACGCCATGTCCTTGAGCTGGTAGGCCCGGAGTTGCAGTCGACGTACGATGACCGACATGTCGAGGTAGGTTTAATAAATCAATACTAGTTTTAGTAAAAATCCTATAGAAAAATCTGAAATTGTGTCTGCCTGTCAATATGTCTAGTTTGCGGTCTGTCTTTTTCATGACGTACCCATGTTTTATATGGTTCGTCTAAGTAAGGATGATAATTTTGGCAGATGGTTTACATAGTACTGCTTCAGTCTGTCTCATTCTTGTCCTTCAATTGCTATACAACTTTCACTAGCTAATGCCCGCGACTTCGTCCGCGTGGATTGAGGTTTTTCAGTTCCCGCGGGAACTCTTTAATTTTCCGGAATAAAAAGTAGCCTATGTGTTATTCCAGACTGTAATCCATCTTTGTGCCAAATTTCATTCAGATCCGTTCAGCCGTTGGGGCGTGATTGAGTAACAAACATCCATCCATACATCCATCCAAACTTTCGCATTTATAATATTTATATTTGATTTTATTGATTGATTAGACAAACCATAGACCGATTATGACAAAATGTACTGACAGTTGGCCTACATCCCGGATATGGCCTATATGTAAGTACTTTACAATACCATTCATACAAAACTACTATAAAATACTATCGCCAATTTCAAGTAGCTAGAAATAATTGATAGTAGTTGTTTACCTACTCGTACTATGCTTTTGAACTTTAATATCTTGTTTACCTACTTATTCCTAGAAGCGCTTCCCAACTCTATTTTCCCGTTTTCGTAATAAAAAATAAATTTCTCTGAAACCTGCACTTTACGTGCGATAGCGAGGGAATTTCATTACCCCCATGCACTTTGCATATTAAAAAGCATTTTTAATTCCATTTACTAAATTGATATTTCTCGGACCATTCACTTTAATATCTTACTTCATAGATACTTCGGGATTGTATGACCTACTAACGAAAGCGTACTATGCAAACTGTACTATGTGATAGAATTGGAATGCATCCATGGTTAGACAACTTAATTACACATTTAAATTTTTAGCGTTTCGTCATGATTATTTCTCTCTTTCTTTTATCATTACTCACTCTCACTTACTAAGCACGATGCCACGCTGGCAAAGTGCGTATTAGCAGACTTCACACACGAATGGTTTCACTATAGTCCACCATGCTGGTAAAGTGCGAATTGGCTTAGAGAACATTAGGAAGAACTCTCGGGCATGCCGGTTTCTTCACTATGTTTTCCTTCACCGTTAAAGCAAGCGATATTAAATTTCTTACAACGCACATAACTAACTCCGAAAAGTTAGAGGTGCGTTCCCGGGAATCGAACCCCTGACCACCCGAATAGGAAGCCGGCCATGTAAGCCTATACTGCTATGCATATAGAAGAGCAAATATTCGTACGTAAACATAAAATCTCTTAAAAATAATAAACAAAAACTACCAAGACTAGAAATGACTTCAGTAGGTACAAAAATGTAAGTTCAGAGAACCTACGAGTCACATTACGTAGCGTCGCTTACCGGATGTCCCCATTTCCGTCATCCGTCGGAACCACCCTTCTTGACGCTTCCATCATGAGCGAAACGTAGAAATGAGAACACATCTACACAGAGTAAACTGGGGTACACATTAGATATTTTTTTAATTAAGCCGTGTAGGATATAAAAAAAGTAATTTTTTTAAAAATAAATTTTATACACGACGTTTTATGGTGTATAAAAGTGAATAAAAGAGGAATTTCCGGACTTTTTGTGCGTCCGTCCGTTTTCTTTTCGCTATTTCAAGAACCCTCCATTTTTTGGGAAGTCGTGAATGTGTTTTATTTATTTATTTGGCAACCAAAACAGATTACAATAAATTTTGCACTAACCTAGTCTTATTTATAACAACATTTTGAACTTATTATAATTCACTTATTAATTTTACGACTTCCCAAAAAATGGAGTGTAATGTTTCAGGGTTCATGTATGTATGTTTGTTTCTTTATTCTACCATAAATTCTATATGCCTGAACAAATTTGGATGTAAGGGGTCTCGTTAGAATCCTTACATCGTAACGAGTGACACTGGCTATGAATTTTTTAAACAAAATTGAATATGGCAGGGTAGTGTGTTTTTAATTTTTTTTAATTATATTCACTTGTTTTCGTAAATTAATTTACGTATTCCTTGTCTAAATATGTTTGCAAAATTTGAGCTTTCTAAATGTAGAACTAAGTGCTTAGGCTGCGTCGAGGGTCAGTCAGTGAGTAAATAGTTGAATCAGGAC
This sequence comes from Erebia aethiops, assembly GCA_923060345.2. NCBI lineage: Eukaryota > Metazoa > Arthropoda > Insecta > Lepidoptera > Nymphalidae > Erebia > Erebia aethiops. Next base: position 19,062,101 of record OV281081.1, on the reverse strand, counting down.
TTTGCCTTTTATTAAAATGAGATATATTTCTAACCACAGCATAATTGTTAAGTACATATACCTGCATTTACGGATCTGATTGACCTGTGCCTGCATTAATTGAAATAAAGCTACATTTAGCAACAATTTACTATTTGGGTCGAGCGCTTAGTACCCGTAACATACCGTATGCTATTGATCCCCCACCACAGATGTGACCGCATGCATTTGCCCACTGAACACCCACTACATTATTAGTAGGTAATTGTTTATTGTGTTACCTACTAAGTCTGAAACCTTTGTTTCGCACTAGCTTCCCGCGTGGTATAAGTTTTTATATTTCCGTGAGAACTCTTTGACTTTCCGGGATAAAAAGTATCCTATGTTACTCTCTAGGCCTTCAACTTCAATATCCATGCAAGAAATCACGTCGATTCATTGCTCTGTTACAGCGTGATTGAAGGACAAACCAACAAATAAACACACTTTCGCATTTACTTTCGCAACTAATATTATAAATGCGAAAGTGTGTCTGTCTGTCTGTCTGCATGCCTGTCTCAGCAGTGGCGTGCACGATATAAAGGCATAAAAACCCTGCTTACCCTAGTCAGAAGAGCTCAATACTTATTTTTCATCATGCCCTGCTGGAAAATAGTCATCTACAATTAACCAATGCCTACCCTGGCATTGAACCCTGTGCATGTCACTACCTGTTTGTCTGCTACGCTTTCCCGGGCCATCTTTTCAACCGATTTTGACGACATTTGGTACAAAGGTAGGTTATATCTCAGATAACGAGTTTTGCTAGTTTTCGATAAAAAAATCTTTAATCTACACAGAGTCTACAAAGTCATCTAGTTAGGTACTTAGGTACAATAATTGTGAGTCCACAACTAACTGGCCATTACATTTGTAGGTACAGATATTATGTTGCTATAACCATAAGCTAAATAAATCTGTTCGGTGCAACGTGTAGTAAGCGATATAAAGTGGATGCACCGCCCGCCCCCTCGCTACTACGCAATATGCATACCTAATCAGGTTACGACGAACGAATACGAATCACCTTACATTTCCAGCTTTTCTAAAACTTTTTCACGACCTCTGGCTCTACTATTATCGGGATTTAAGAAACTAAAGCGGGAATTTAAATTTTAAATTGAATGATAAGGGCACAAAGGACAGGACAGGGCAAACTTAGAGCTGCACAGACCTGCGCGACACGACTGAAAGTGTTTGCGAATCGCCGCAGACGTTTTGTCATATTGTCCTGCTCCATAGTATGTTTTCGCCCTAAAACTTGTCAAAGAGTAATTACGTCCTCATTCGTATAACATTTGCTACAGTCGCACATTGCAATTTGTGCCGTACAAACTTTGGTACCGCAATTAACATAGGGCTGTCACTTTTTCTCGCAGATTCTAAAGTCGTAATGGATCATTTATTTAGTGCGGATGGATGATTTAGTACCAATGTAATTAACAGTAGATTGGAAATCGCATGGCTCTGTCTAGGCGTGGCGTTATTTGCGTTACGTTGGCGTTATATAAATCCAACCTTAAACTATAATATTGGGTCTGTTAAAGACGATATCGCGATTCTTGTATCGAGAAAATATTGATGAATTGATAGTGTAACACCCCCCTATGGAAGCTAGTAGCTTTGTGCAAATAACCTTTAAAATCTATATCCTCATCAATACCCAGAGATGAGTGAAAAAGGAGGGAGATGGTGATTTATAATTTATAGCAAATAATTTAATCTACAAGCTTATGCCCGCAGCTTCGCTCACGTTATGTTCGATTTTCATAAAAATTTCAAACCCTATTTTCAGCCCCTTAGTGGTTGAATTTTCAAGCTACCCGCATGCCAAATTTCAGCCTGGTCCGTCCAGTGGTTTGAGCGGTGGGTTGATATATCAGTGTCAGTCTGTCAGTCAGTCACCCTTTCCTTTTATATATTTAGATATATCATGTGAATATAAGCTAAAAGTGAGCTATAAAAGCATTACAGTCTAAATTCCTACCCCTATCCAATTGGCAACCCTAGCTTAAAGCTGGATCAGCCGAAGACCGCAATCTCTAGTTTCCCAAATTGTGACCGCACAAAGCATTGAAATGAACATCTGAAACTTCTATTCACTCGAATCAATCCTATTTAATAATGCATTCGGCTCAGATCACAATCACGACGTATTTACGCCAGACTTATCTGTTCACGGCTCACTGGATTTTAACTTGCAGACTATGGAAAATAAGAAGACTATTTCTGGATTCTTTTTACAGCCCACTCGTAAAAAAGCACTCTTTGTCTGAAAAAATTTGGGCCAGGGTATACTACAGTTGCCGATCTGCCAATGATCTAATCACAATAATCGGGAAAACATCTCTCTTCGTTACAATAAAGGGATACGCCCGCAGAACTGTCACAGTCAACTTTCCCATCTAATAACCTCAAAAATTATTAAGATTTTTGTAGTAAATAGTTTAATTTTTTCTGCAGTTTGATTTCGTGGACATGCACTACGGGACAGACGGCGGGGACGAGACGAACCCAGCGTTGCTTCGATACCATCTCGAAGAATTACAATCCTGCAACCATATATCGAAGGCAGGATACTTTCTGGTAAGCTTTAGCAAACGTTTTCACTCCCATGGGAATTCCTCGCTCGGGAATGCTTCCTTAGAAAAATCCTACGTTATAAACGTAACTTTCCTATAAATTGTCTACATTATAAATGGAACCTCTGTGAAGAATTTCAGCTTTCTAGGTTCAAGGGTCAGGGATCTGTTGATGAATCAGTCAATCAGTGAAAAAGCCAGGATATTTCCCTTTAATTTATTGTACTTTTAACATATTTATTTAGGTATAGTTTTATTAAAATATAAAATCATGCTTTTACCAAAACAAGTCAAACCTGGTGGAGGATGAAGCTTTACTATAATTAAATTATGCCAGCTCAGGGAGACCTGAAGAATATTAACAAAGATGTAACCATATTTAAAAGTTTAATTAGATGTACTGCTCCAGTTGTAAAAGTTAGCATCACAATTGAGATACGGCAGCAGTAGAGTCGGTGGTATCAGACGCGCTAAAGAAATGTGTCTGACGTATAGGTCGGGTTTAATATGACTGCCATACCCCTACCAGATGAGATCGCAGTCAAGGGCTAACTTGTAGTTGATAAAAAAAGACGTCGGCAGCTTATCTTGCAACTCTTTTTCCAGGCTCTTAAAGTTCCTAAGTGACTGAGCACATATTTATAACGATGTCTTGTTCTAGTGCTTCATCGGTGGTGACACGTCCGCCTACCAGCCGGTGCTACCATTCAAGATCCCGGGTGAAACGTTCGAGCAGCTCATCAAATCGGAATCCGTTCAGACCGCACTCATTCGCGCGTGCTACAGGCTCAACGGTGACGGCACTTACCACTTGGAAGGCGATGAAAAATGGTTAGCCCCTTACAACTTATACCTTAAATATCATTAGCCCTATTATTCAAGACGTATAAGATTTGGTTATTTGACTACTAGGTAAAATAAATGATTTTTTAGTGATTATTAAATAGAGGATCTCCCAAAAGTCGTAATATCCATGTTCCCTGAAGTAAGTAACCATTTTAAACTATCATTTATGTTAAGTGAAAAAGTTGATGACGTCACAATTCAGTATTTGTAACGTCGCGTCGTGTGATTTGACTTGTCAAATACCTATTTGTTCGAAAAGCTCATGAAAGCGGAATCGGCACTCAAACTCAGTCAACAACAGACTCAATAGTGACTTTCCATTTAAAAGGCGATAATAATAGTAAGTAGGTAATAGTAAAAAAAATCATTGTCATAATATTTAGATAAGCGTTCAAACGGGTGGTAAACCTACAAGCCTAGCCCGTTCTAATATTTATAAGATTCCGACTAACCCGCTAGTAGGAGTGCTGAATGTCGAAAGTTCTGGCAAGATACTACAATCTTTTTGCAAGCAGCATAGACTGTTTAATACTGGAAGCAAAGTCGGCTTGCACCCTCAATCTATCTATCTATTATTAACGCCAATGTGACCGGTCGAATATGATAGCACTAGGTTAGTTAAAAAAAAGGTAGGCCTTTGCCCTATCTCGAGATAGAACAAGCTTAGATAAGATTTTAATCTCAGATTAGATATTAAACTCTAGAACAAGTAAGTAATTACGCCTAAACAAAACAATTCCATTATTATGATGATAGTGTCTAATTTCAGTTCGTAAATTTAGTCTTCGTCTCCAATTGGATAGCCAGGGCGTTGCACAGTTAATCCCACGGTTCATTCGCACAATAATTTACGAGCCGCCATTCCATTCCGCACCGTTCATTCGTTATTTTTTTAATTAAAACCTTATATTAATGTTCCCTGTCGCGCTTATCTGGCTTATCTTTACGCGAAATTAAATTAACTTATCAACGTCACGTGAATTCATTGGCACATCTCGTACTGTCAACTTCTTTACACTTTTTCGTTCCAAAGGAATTGCGGTTCACTGAATTGTCGCTATTTGCCACTGTAATTATATGTCTGGAAAAATAAGAACATTAGCTCTGTTATCCAAACCGACATCTCTGAACGTATCTACCTACACCTCGATCGTAACTAGATGATGTCCGCGACTATGTTAGTGTAATTCCACGATATAGCGCAAAATACAGCAAGTCACACAAGCAAAATATTGCACAGGGGTGCATATAGCCCGTATTGTCGAGGACCGATGTGATCAAGAGCATGGTACTTAAATGGCCGCCTAGTAAGCAGATTCCTATTTCCGTGTGGCCAACCTATACCAGAAAGCGATGTATGTGTAGATCTTCCACTAATTTGATAGACGCCATCATGCGAGTCGCTGACAATAGTACTGTCGTATCGCTGCAGTACGAGCGGCTCAAGACCGTGGAATGTTGTAATAACTTTAATAAAATGCCGTCCATCAGCATTGGACTGGTCAGTTGAAACGATACCGACTAAAAATATTATGAACAAGTAAATATAATTAAAATTATTAAAAAATACGACTGCTCTGCCGTAGCCCGTATTGAATTATCTACCTTTGGAATCTTATTCACATTTATATTAAATGATATTTTTTTTTTTTTTTTTTTTTTTAATTTATTTAGTACCAAATAGTTATAAAAAAACGAAGAAAAACAGATACATAGTGGACAAGGAAGCACTTATCTCTATAAGAGATCTCTACCATCTATCTATTTTTTGTGAATCACTGGATATTGAACTATAGTGTTATATATTTTTGGAATCTACTCATCATTTTCTAGATGCTGATTATATAGTTAATCTTATTTTCAAATATTTTTTTCCACTTTAGTTTTTAATGCGGGACCATGGTCACCGCATCAGTTTTTTTTTAAATTTTACTAGTCTATATCACCCGAATAAGCTAGGGATTCTAACGATACCTCATTTATCAAAATCGGTTCAGGCGTATAAAAGTTATGGTGGAATATACAAACTCACATACATACATACATACATACATACATACATACATGAACCCTGAAAACAATATACTCCTTTTTTCAGGCAGTCGTATAAAAATTAATGCCTATCATGAAAAAGTAAACCTAAATTTCTATAATACTAGTTAATGAAAAAATGTTATAAAACGTTATATTTATTAAACATAATTTTTTCAGAGACCCTCCTCGCATCTCGAACCCTCTATTTGGGCTGTAACAGCTTACGATCATTCCCTAGAATAAGATCCGATTACTCAGTGGGATCGTAAAGAAAGCAATTTATTGAACGACCAAGAGTCCTTTGTACCTTAAAAGGGTGACCATATTGTCGGACAAACCACGTAAAAAACAAACAATAATAAATAAGTTCGATGTTCCCTTAAAAACTGTATCCTTATTCCGTAAAAGCTGCATCACTCAATGTTACAATCTCAATTGTTGCAATTGGCAGAATTTATGGTATTATTCTGGCTGCGACAATGAATTTTGGCCAATACCGAAAAGGTTGATTGCGATCGTGATACAGCACTCTATAATAATATTATTAAATATACTCTGCAGCTATAATTATACTGTAATAAGGCCACAGAATAGGTAGGTTATAGATAACGCCCCGGATATGGTTTTATTGCTTGACAATTTGCGATTTTAAGTTAAAACTATAGGACAGCGTATATTGGCTGTTCGGGCTTACTACAACGTTCGCGATCCAAAGGTTGTTTATCTTACCTGTAAACGTATAGCTTACCAGTATCTAAGCCATTCGTCCCGGTTTCTATGAAAATATACAGGTAATTAACTTATAATTTAGATGCAACGCACACTACAAAGCTACGGTGGCGCGCCGTCTTTCTTTGAAACAACTCAAAGTGAGCTTACACCTATTTACGTTTATTCACCTCAATATTATGTTCGAAATAATTAAATAGGCAAGTTAAATTCTTGACTATGACTTTTTGTTTTGTAAAACCGTTTGCAATGTTGGTAACCCTACGAGTACATAAATATATTTAGCTACACCTTCGAAGTTATCTTTTCCTTATAGACGAAAAAGACCCAAGAGATCCATAGGATGGTGAAATTACTTGCATTATTCAATAAACGTTGACCCGTTTAGATAGGTACTTAGGTTTAATATATTATATCAATAGGTAAACTAGCTGTCCTGTCCCTGCTTGTCTTGGATAGAATTTCTATAGACATCCTGAAACTTGTATTTCTTCAAACACCAATTTTCTAACCTCAGCGCGTGTGCGGTGAAAGCGTGGATAGATAAGTAATTTTATTTCGAATTAAGTAGCTATGGTGCAAGCCCTACTGGCTGCTACAGCGTCACCGGGTGGATGGGCAAGCGCTAGGCCCCTCCAAAGTTGGGTGTGGGCCCTTGAAGGCATCGAGGGGCACCATCTTGCTAAGGGTGCCTCCATGTGGGGCTCTGACGACGGCTTAGGGTGACGTTGGGATGGATGGTCGGTTGGACTAGACTAGTTCGTACGCCCCCGAGGCCGTGGCGTGAGTCCACGTCCGGGTGACGTAATAAATCGGGAACCTCGTCTTCGTCTTCGAAGACGCTGCGCTTGATTTATGTATGAGCGTGGCCCTACCTGATAGGGGCGTCGTTTGTCGTAATTTGGTCGTTAAGATCGTTAAGGGCATGTTTGGGACGGCATTTGTGGGTTGGGTAGATTGGTCAAAATAAGTATTTATTTATTTATTTTAAAACGTATATATGTGGATTGTATGTACATACTGTAAAAGGTCATCCGATACTATAAACTATTTCGGTCACGACCGGCCCGAAATAGAAATATTGCCTTTGACCTTGTTGTAAAGTAGGCAATATTAAATATTATTTCATACATATTTTAACCCTTTTGATACAGCTGGCTTGATTACAAATAACAATATTAGGAAATAGATATTGACTAACTTTTGTAATAATATTGTACTGAATTCAGCGTTTCACCGACTCTTTGAAAGCATTATTTTCAAAGAGTCGGTGAAACGAAGTATGAGTAACATTCCCCTTGGTTCTGAATTATATGTGTACGAGGAGTCAGACTCAGTAGTAGCCTGAGTGAAAGAAAACATCGTGAGGTGAGGTCGTGAGGTGATTATATTCTTGCATATCTGTGAGTTCTTCAAATACTCCCAAAGGTGTGTAGTCTGTAAATTCGTACTTGGCTATCGTGGTTGACTATGGCCAAACTAAACCATCATCCAGATAGTAGGCTCGCGCTCAGTGGAAATCGATAGAAATACACATTAGTCCAGTCGTGTGCGGAAAGATCTGGAATCCCACCACTTTATCATCCCAGCCCCAGGAATGAATCATCAGCAATTATTAAGAATACAACGCTGAAAGTTTATTTGTTCAGAACCTCTAGCTCTTCAAATGATATTCTTATTTCACAGGTACAGTGATCTGCTAGAGCGTGAAGAACAGCGAAAAAGGCTGTCAATAGTTCAGAAGGTGTTCAACACGCTCGCGCTTGAAGCTTTGGAAAGAGGTGCCGATGTGGCTGACCTGCTCCGAAGTCCTGTGGAGGTACAATGCGAAACGGCTATTGGTGAGTAAAATGATTTAAGTCAAAACCTGATACTGGTGAAGGATAATGGAGCCAAATAAGAGTTGCGCCCATAGACGGCACGGCACGGCTCAATCCATGCGACGAATAGAATGAAGCCCGCGACTTCGTGCGCGTGGATTGAGCCGTGCCGTGCCGTCTACCTATGGGTGCAACTCTTATTTGGCTTTTCCCGTGGGAACTCTTAATTTTCCGGGATGAAAATATCCTGTGTTATTCTAGACTATAATCTATCTCTGTGTCAAATTTCATTCAGATCCATTCAGCCATTCTGTCGTGAATTTAGTATAATATAAACATCCATCCATCCATCCAAACTTTCGCATTTATAATATTTAGTATAGATAGTATGAAATTCTAACCGTATTGTAAGAATTGACTAACATTTATAATAACTAAAACTATATGTACTGAAACTATAATAATCCTACAGTTTTTCTGTACTGTATGGATGCAATCGCTATGAAAGTTATAGGTACAACTGTTCAATAGATATCCAAACAGTTTGAGAACAGTTGTATTAAACTGAACTGCTAAACAGTAAACAATCAAAAACAAACATAATCGTTTTGCTCGTTTCATGTTTTAATCGAGGAAATAGTTCAGGAGTTAGCCTGATTTCCTGACGACAATTACTACTCGTACTTGCCTACTGCAGAAATGTATTCAATACTTGCTTTGTGCTAAAGCTATGAACAAAGCATAAAACTTACTGCCTATTTGAATTTGCTATTGAGTGTTATCTTAGAAGTTATTTTTCAATTGACCAAATTTCCGCAAGAGCCGAAGTATTTGCTGAATTTTGCTTATTTCCAAGGTCTTGTTTCAGATTTATTGACAACTGGCAAGCATCCGAAGGGTCTCATTGTTGTGTTCCGAGACATTCCGGACTTGGAGGCGGACGACTCCAAACTTACAGCGTTAGTGCACCAAAGATTAAGAAAGTTACAAAAAAAGTTCGAAGACATGTTACCAGAGACTCATGTTATTAGGTTACAGTAAGTATATCTAACAAATAATTTGGTTTTACTCATCTACATATATAAACTCCACAAACTCTGATTTCTTCATGCTGCCTCATTAGTCTCCTGTCATGATGGTGCCAATGAAGGAACCAGAAGTTCAATTCGCTATAATTCGCTACAATAGGAAAATCCATGTGGTACAGTGTGTATCCCGCACCTATAGCCCACGATATTCACCACACCACAGAAATCCCCAAAACTAACCCCAACGCACGGAACATCTCCTATTGTCATTTTCCTATTGTCGCGGATTATAGCGAATTAAACTTATGGTTCCTTCATTATGATGGACTTCCGCAAAGTAACGCCTGCTTCTATCCAAAATTAGTTCAAATACTGTATCAGGCCAAAATAATATTGGCTTTTCAAACGAGACATTCAGCAGCCATAAAATTGAGAAGTTGGCCGTGTTTATACTGCTGTTTCTTTGAAATCGCCTGCAAAACGAACGGCTTCGTGCACCTTTTCTCTCTCTAATCGTGTCGCTTCGCCATACCATTGGATTATGAGTGTTCCCCAGTGCTCGCGCACACACTAATTCACTACGACAACTACTATGTATCTACTTAGCTAGTCTCCAGTGGGATTGGCCTCCATGCCTGAAATTTAATTCAAAGACGGATGTTTGTAGAGCAATATCAGCAGACTCGTCGCGAACGGACGCGGCATCAGACAACGAAGAGAAACTGTCGCCCTTCAGGGAGAAGGTGCAGGCGGTAGTATCGTCGCTGGTCGATGATAGCCTCAGCACCGAACCTGATCAGGGAAAGGGCAGGAAAAAGACTGTACAGGTAATACCTAAGCTACTTAGAAAAATTTCACAAATCACGATCTTATACAACATCAGGCACAACTTTGCAGCGTCTTCAGGCAACGCCTTATCCTCACGTCAAGTCGGTTTCATAGTCTGTACACTTAGTGAGAGGCGCTACATTATTGCATATTTCGATGAAGTATCGCCATGGGACCTCAGAAAGCCAATGGGGTTGATTCTGTAAGGCAAAATCTTTAAACTAAACTAAAATTACATCATTAAAAATATTGCTAACCTGTTCATAATACTACCTGCTGAAAGGGACAGAACTAGATTTTAGTTTAGATTAGAGATTATGTGATACAGAATTGGTCTCAATATCTAAAAAATGCTCCAGAAATATGCAAAATAGTTTTGTTTAATAACATTTGCTCTCAACTAGCGATACATTTGCATTGTTATAAAAAATCATACAACTTTTTTGTTTTAGGAAGTATTTTTGGAACACATCACTCACCTTAGAATATGTATAGAACATAATCGTCTTTATAAAGTAAATGTTAAGAAAATCGAAGACGCAGCTAGAGATATATTAGATAACGCCAAACAAAACTACGAGAATAGGTGTCGACATCCCCCGGTGCTGATTTACGGGCCCGATGCCTCCGGAAAAAGTACTTTGTTGACGCATCTTTATTTCAAATGCGAGGAAATATTCCCCAAGCCGGTCCTGAGGATAATACGGTTCTCAGCCGCTACGCCGAGATCGGCCTACAATCTAGAACTGTTGAGGGTTATGTGCCAACAGATATCTATCATCTTGAACATTCCTGAAGGCTACCTACCGAAGGACGCGAGTTTTGATCCCCTGTACATAAACAACTGGTTTCAAAGCTTGCTCAAAAGGTGCGAAGAAATGAAAGACGAAATATTATTAATATTCATTGACAACGTTCACAGGGTGAATCCATTAGAATGTGATATTGTGACTGGTTTATCCTGGTTGCCTATGTCTTTGCCCAGAAATGTTTTCCTAGTTTGCACGAGCGCTATGTCTTTAGAACAACTGCAATTGACCCCGGCACAAAAAGAAAAGTTCAAATCTCAAAACTGTTACTACTTGTTGGACGCGGTCGAAGAATCTCCTGACAATAATAGCTGCGGCGATTATATAGATGGCGCCTTTGATAACTTGGAAGTCGTCTTCGGTTCAAAATCGTTCAGTAAATTGGCTGGTAATTGTTTTCTTTATTTTCTCATATTATAGTTTTATCAGAACTGCGCTGGAATGGTCACGATAACGTAGTACACTTTTCAAATAATATTAGTAGTTTGACCGTATACATTTCAGGCTACATAACTTGTTCGGAGTTCGGTCTCACGGAACTCGAATTGCTGGAACTTTTGATGCCAACTAGCAACAGCGAAGCAGTCATTACACTAAAGGATGCCAACTTCAACTTTTCCACTTTATGTGTCGCTAAATATATGATGTTGACGAGTAAGTATGAATTACGTATTCAGATTTCTCCCTGCCAAGTTACTCAAGTTAGATTGGTTTCTTTTCAGAAGTTGTAGGCAATCATCTTACGTGTATTCAATGTGCCCTTTTATGAAGCCCTCCCTTGTTTCAATATAACTTTAGGAATATTCACGTCTAATATTCTGAACATTTTATCTTATTAGAAATGGAAAATTATTTTCAATTGAAAATCAAATACCTTACAATTTAGAGGCTTAGAAGCCTTAAAGTTCGCAGATATTATTTTAGCAATTTTTTTACATTTTCCTATTCAACGAATTTTTCCGTTGATACGATCCGGTGGACTTTGATAAGTAATCCGTTGTCTGAAATATCACTTTGTTTCTTGAGGATTTTCATAAAAAGGCTACCTAATATTTTTAAAGGTTCTTTTTCCTTCAAACTTTTCCTGTTTTTTTTTAATTTTTTACAAAATATTTAATGTTTTTGTTACGTATAATATTTAATCATTCTTTTGTTATACTACGTATAATATAATCATATTTCGAAAGTTTAAAGTTAGTATAAAGTAGCATGACTTTGGTTTTCTATGACTTTACACCTTTCGGCAAGTTTTCTATTTGCTCAGGGTATGTAGGTGAGTGACTGAAATCTTTGGCCTTTTGTCTCAAAATTAAATTTAAAACTTCAGGCTGCAGCAGTAGTTTTGCAAGTCCTCCTGTTTTTAAAACTGCCTTGATATTATGATTTCAAGAAAGTCCCTTTTTTTATTTAAAAGGTGTGCCTCAATGGATCTCTTAGCATGACCAAAACCCGCGAACTGGTCATAGAAGTCGAAAGGAAGATAATGGCCCGCGCGGGGAGGGAGCATTATCTTCCCACCAGCTTCCAACTAGCGTTGGGATATATTATAGGGTGTTTGCAGAATGTGTCCAACTATGTTTCAATTTGATAAAAGGGTGGGGACAGAATTTCGCCCTCTCCCACGCGAGATTTCAGCTTTACGATTTTATTATTATTCAGTTAAGATTAGAAAAAAGAAAGAAGAAAAAACATTTTTTTCGACTATGGTGTCACAGACAAAACGTAGGCTAAAGATGTAACAATTTTGTCTGTGACACCCCCCCATAATGGGTGTACAGCTCAGCGTTTTAAGCCCTGCACTGTATGCCAATAAATTGCATACAAAGGAAGGTGCTGGTTTATAGCTGTGACCCGGGTGACTTCACAGTAACAAAAATTATTAATTTAAACAAAACAAAAGTAAAGGTTTATAAGTAAGCATCAAGTACTCATTTTATATACACACTAGATGATGCCCGCGACTTCGTCCGCGTGGACTAAGTTTTTTAAATCCCGCAGCAACTCCTTAATTTAGCCTATGTCCTTCCCCGAGATACAACCTATCCCTGTACTGAATTTCATCAAAATCGGTTGAAAAGACGAGCCGGGAAAGCGTAGCAGACAGACAGACAGACAGAAACACTTTCGCATTTATAATATTAGTATGGAAGTATGGATAATATGGATTTATCATAATATTAATAGGTTAAGATTCTCGTCGCTTTAAGTCAGGACCCGAATGCATTCAATTCGCGCACGTATGTATATTGTAGCTAAAATGTTCTGTGCGCAGAAACCATCATAGTGGAGAACATGGTATCCGGTAGAAGCACGTGGCGTTGGCGGGCCGCGGCGGCGAGTGCGCGTGCAAGACGCCGATACGTGCGCGTGCAAAGCGCGCTCAGGGATGCACATTCCGATCTAGCGGCGTTACACTTTGCCACCTTTCTGAATGACACTGACGATACTGATACCTCGGAAACACATGAACCTGGTAAGTGTTAAGTATGGTAAACTAGACTTCGCGCCCGCGACTTCATCCGCGTGGATTGAGGGTTTTTGGTTCCCGCGGAAACTCTGTAAATTTCCGGAATAAAAAGTAGCCTATTTGTTAACTATATCCAAATTTCAGCCAAATCCATCCAGTAGTTGTTGCGTGAAAGAGTAACAAACATACACACATACAAACTTTCGGCGTTAAAATATTAGTGTAATGTGAAAGTGTATCTCTGTATGTCTTTTAAAGGTAAAAAGTAAAGGACACGAGCATGGTAGTAACTTATAGCCCGTAAATGGAAATCGGTCTCTTTTATCTCAGGAAATCAGACTATTTTAACGGGATTTTTAAAAACACATGGATGATTTTACGGGCATAGTCTAGCTTTTTTAATCTAATAAAAGCAAACTAAACTATAACTAGTTAAATAAATTAAGAATAGAATAGAATTTATTTTATTGGCTGACCCAACAGAACATAAAATATCATACACAGAAAGTACTTAAAATCTAACATAATTATTAGCGTCTAAAATGTGTAGTATGCCAACGAAAGGGCCCGAACTCAGCTGAATGTTGTGGGTACAAAATGTAACCACAGCGCTGTTATTCTGTAGAGCCAGAATGAGGGAAGTTCAAGTGTTAGTGACATAATTATTACAGTTTAATTTGAGACATAATTATTTCGCTTTTATCTTTTTTATATAGATTGCGTCAAAAAAATTAGTAGAATGTTTATATTAATAAAATCAACTGATACCTGCTTACCTAATCCACAACCTAATCTGTGCTACTGATTGATAAATGATAAATGATTTATTTATTTCACACAGGACAACTTGTGTCATTTATGAAATGTTAAGACTCTACCACCGGTTCTACTGAGAAGAGCCGGCAAGAAACACAGTTTATTATTAATACCTATAGACAACTCTAAATACCTACTATAAACAGTTCTCCCAGGTTATGTGGAAGATGACGATGCCCTCCTCGACTCGACGCCATTCCACTCGGCGAGCAGGACAGCAGCTGCCTTCACACAGAGACACGTGGAAGAGTCGTGGCTACATTTGCTGCTGGCTGGTGACTTCTCTAAACTGAAGGACTTGACTGTCTGCAACTTTGACTTCTTGCTCGCAGCCGTAAGTGGTTTAGATTATTGACTTTTAAATCTCCTTTTCGATATAAATAATAAAAATCAATTGTCGTCCATTAGTCTCGCAAAACTTGCTATAATCGACTGTATATAAGTTGAACCAAAATGGTGGTCGTCTGCGCAGGTACATTGTACTACAGAGCCGGACGGAGCATGCGCGGGGAGCGAGGGGTATGGGCTCGCGGCACCTCATGCTGCACTTTACGCCGCGGCTATTATAGTAGAATTAGAAATATATTTAATTTTAATTATAGCAAAAGTCACTTTCAAAACTTTTTAAATAGACATTTTTGCTAATACTGTAATTTATTTTCCCTCTTTACAAACAGGTACAGACAGTGACAATATCGTATCTCCGTTGCATCCTAGAGCACGTTCGCTGCTACATCCTAGACCGGGACGTCGAGCTAGTGTACGGCGCTGTGAGGAAATCGAGCGACATTCTCACACGGGATCCTATGCAACTTGGCGCTCAGGTAACTTTGTTACTCCATACAGATAGCGAACTTTCTCCACTGCATTCTAGTTCCCTGCTTGCTACATCCTAGACCGGGACGTCGAGCTAATGTTCGGCTCCGTGCGTGAGGAAATCGAGCGACATTCTCACACGGGATCCTATGCAACTTGGCGCTCAGGTAACTTGGTTACTGGTAGCGAAATTTCTCCACTGCATTATAAGCGGGATTAACTTTTTTGATTCCTTCTCATTCACTGTCATTCATCCATCATCTAGTTTGATTATAATCTTGTACTGTACTATCTATGTTGTTGATTCACAACCCATTGATAATAATAAAATTGATAAAAATGAAAAATTTAATACAAATTACGATAGAAACAAAGGCAAGATAATAGGTATAATATTACTTCACAATTCCTTTGGCAATTTGGACGAAAACTTCACGAATTATATTAATCTTCGAACGTAATTTCTTGGAGTAGCTGTAGCAAACAGAGCTGCTGAAATTATAATATTGAAGAAAATAATCTTACCTCGAGAATTTATGAAAATATCATAATGAAGATAACTAGATTTTCAATTACGCAAACCTATTTAGATATCAATTGCTTTTTCAGTGGCCAAAAATGTTTTTGGATGACTATATCTAGTACCTCTTTGATAACAAAAGTTCAAACTGAAATTAAACAGTGAGATTGCGAAGTATATATATCTCTCTCTCTCTTGTCAACCCATTACCGACGATCTACTGAACATGAGTCTCCTCTCGGAATGAGAAGGGTTTGACCATAGTCCTCCACTGTGGGAATTGGCTGACTTCACACACCTTTGAGAATACTATGAAGAACTCTCGGGTTTGCAGGTTTTCTCACGATGTTTCCATCACCGTTTAAAGCAAGTGATATTTAATTTCTTAAAACGCAGATACTTGTAACAGTTCTCCATAGGAATGACATTCTGAACCAGCGGTAGATTCACTCGACGATTTAAAAGCACTTTAAAAAGTTTATTTAAATAAAAAAGATTGAAGTTTGAAAAGTTGGAAATGCGTCCCCGTTGATCGAACCCGCGACCCCGTACAGGAGATCACCGCTTAGTTATTTTAGCTAAGTCAGGGATAATAATTGAGTGTAGAAAATTTCGCATTTAAATTAAAATTAGTTTTCTCCATGACGTAATTACTTACCACACATACAATAGGTCTTTCATAAATTCCATCCGAGCGAAGCCTTGTCAAGACAGCTCTATCAGATAATAATATAATGCACACATATGTATGAGAATAATGTGAGAGATGTGTATACAGTCCACGGATAAGATTGATTCATTTTCATAGCTTAGCGCATCTTAGCTTAGTCAAACAAAAATTAATATGATACTATCCTCGCATATCCCAACATTAAACTTGATGGGTTGAGATGAATAAAGATAGGTTAGCATTAATCATTATAAGCCTATAGGTACATATCCTTCGGTGACAAACGGTTACATGTACATTAACTCGGTATTTCTATGTCAATATTAATCCAAGCATGATATTACGGCGCGCTTACATTAGGTACGTCGTTGGCCGAATGCGTCGGCCCCATTCGGTTTTCAGCCAGCAAGTTTCCACAAGCCGGTTATGACCGTCGGTCATTGCATACGGTCAACCGTAACTATTTTTATACTAAGTCGGTCATTGCAATCGGGCTGCGATCGAATGCGTCAAACCGAGTTTGGTTGGTCGGTGACCGAAAACGGCTGCAGTCGAATACGGGCAAACCGACTTAATGTAAAAGTACCAAAGCCTATATAATATAGCCTTCATACGGTTTACAAGTAGATTATAATTAAACTCGGTAATTTATTGTCAATTAATCCAAGCTTCGAATTACAATCAAGCGTTGTTGACATTATTAAGTCAACGATATTCTGCTTGTATCCAGTATAATAGACTGCTAGTTATTTATCAACCAATTATCTATTGATTATTAATATTATACATTTCGAGAAATATGTCAGGTAGAGACATTGAAGTAGAGAAAATGGTTTGGGTAATGCTTCCTATGTGCATGTGCTATTAACTTTTATTATTATATAAACGTTAACTACAGTTTGGTATTTAAGTATGTATTAAAAATAATAAAATTGCAGTATTTGACGATTTTAATCCCGAGGAAATTGATTTTCCGACATAAAAAGTAACCTGATTGTTCTCTGGAATAACAGAGACACCTCGAAAAGTCGAAAACTATGTTTTTAAAACTGAACTAGGTATTGTATGCAATTGGCTTTATAAAAGCATCCAAAACATTAAATTGGTAGCTCATTTTGTTCGTTATCAATGAATATAAAGCCTATACAGCTTTACAACAGACAAAAGCTTTCGATAAGGCTCATAATATTACATCAATAATAATTCATTTAAAAGTTATTGCTAGATTGTATGGGCTTATTATTATCATAACGTATACACGACGTATTGTAATGTTATTAAGCTACAGAACATCCATACAAATCCATGCAATATAATATAAACTAGATGATGCCCGTGACTTCGTCCGCGTGGATTAAGATTTCTTGATTCCCTTGGGAACTATTAAATTTTCCGGCATAAAAATACCCTATGTCCTTCCCCGGGATACAATCTATCTCTTTACCAATTTCATCAAAATCGGTTGAACAGATGGGCCGGGAAAGCGTAGCAGACATACAGACAGACGGACAGACACACTTTCGCATTTATAAAATTAGTACGGATGCTAAAAGTCTGTCTACGTTTTCACGATGATGATTTTCAACAAATTTTGATGAAATGTAGAGTATAGAGTACAGGTTTCACGCTACTTATCCCGGAAAACCAATAAGATTTCAAAAGAATTTTAAAAATCTAAACCCACGCGGATAAAATTCTGGTCATCGTCTATTACTATTATAAAACAAAATCTATCGCGCTAAGCACAAAAAGTACTGTATCGATTTTAAAATTATTTCAAACGAAACGCAAACTAAATGTTTTTATGTAAGGCGCAAAAAATATAAAACACGGAACTGATAATTTTCCCATTTTTGAAACACATTTAAAGCTTACAAAAACAAAGCCACTATACGATGCTATAGTACGGTTGAATTTTAGTACCTATCGGTAACTTAACTTGGTATACGTATCTATGTTTATTTACATTTAGGATTAAGGTGGGGTTAACGTAGACGACACTTATCCTTAGTAGGTAGTTGGGCTATTTCTAGCAATTCAAACTTCGAAGATCCGCAGTAAAGCAGGGCCAGATTTAGCTAAAGCCTCAAGTAAGATAAGTTACCCCCCCAATATTGCCATCTTATATACCTACTTACAACCTAGATGATTTCCGCGACTTCGTCCGCATGGATTAAGGTTTTTCAATTCCCACAGGAACTCTATGATTTTCCGGGATCAAAATTAACCTGTGTCTCAGTACAGACAGACTGACATGCTTACGAATTAATTATAATATAAGTCTGGAGTAATAATTTATAGTGGGTTAAAACTTTTCGTTCAAAATGAGATTTTTATGCCAGACAAAAATATTAACATAGCTTCAGAAATAGCGTCAAGAACGTAATTTGAACAAGAAAATAAATGTACAGACTGCGTCATTAAAATAAAATTGTGCGGTCTTTGAGAATAAATCCATTGTATTTCCCATCCAACTTTACTATTGTACTTTTGCAATTAATGACCATGTTGCCGTTGTATCCGTTTTGTTCCTAGTATAATCTTATTTGGGGCGTACATTGGGCTGAGATTTCTGAAGATGTGATCCGTCTTCCTACGCGAGCGACAAACGTGACACCGCGACTCGATATGACGCGACGCGACAGTATCAAACAACAGCTACCCTTCTTTCTGCCTGCTTAGCTGCGTTCACGTGGGTTTTTCTTATCATTTTCTATGGCAGCGTATCGCGTCGCGCCGATTCTGTCGCTCACCTAGGACAACGAGCAAGAGACCAACATATAAATATATGTAGCGACTAGACTATCACCGCTATAAACAGCTCACAGCTTTTTAATTCCATAACCCGCCTGCTCGTTTGCTCGTTATATAAATAAAAAAGCACTTCTTTTTTAAACGCTCTTGCGAAGTCTTTTGCTATGTTATAAAAGATAAACTAAGCTCACCTCAACCTCATCTTTACCTCGCCCTTACAGTTTACCTATCTTGCCTCTATCTTGCTATTGTATTATATTCTGTGCAGATAATAGCCTGGCTTCGACCGGCGGTGGCCCGACGAGGTGTTCTGGCCACTTTGGTGACAGCTGCGATGGCGTGGTGCGATGGCTATGACAAGCCACTCTTAGTGCCTCTTAATGGCTGGTGAGTTATATTTTCTTCCATTTTAAGCGAATCAGATGCGAACAGCTAAGGTGCGAACTCACTTTCGAGGTTCTTGTTACCTGCCACGTAGGTATAATATAGGGATGATGCCTATGTCATAAAATTCTTACTTATTTTTAAATAGAGGGTCTTCCAAAAGACCTAAATTCATTCATCAAAATCATTAGACATTAATTGTTCAGTGAAGTCTCTATTTTTACGATAACGAGGACAATGTTAAGCAAATCGTAGAGCTTACTTATAGTTTATTTGCTGCTATTATTGTTTAGTGATAGTAACTGTATATCTCTGCAACTACATCATTAAATCACAGATCGTCGAATAATAGTAGGTTTCTTTTTGAGAATAATATATTTCCTGTAGATCTGTAACGTTATCTCCCTGTTACAACAAAGCACACGAAGCGTTTACAACAGTATCTCAGGAATTTTTCATAACAAGGAAACTGTATTCAAATTTATCCCCTCAAAGCAGAACGAGCGCAATTGTTGCATAATTAATCCGTGTTGAGCGCACAGAATGCTTAGCATTGAAATATTAAGCAGCACTTAGAGATATTATATTTCTCGAAATGAGATTCACCCTCTATTTCCCAACTACTGGTGTTCGTACATTTAACCGCACCGTACACGCCGCACGCAATGAATTTGCTAACACGGATGCTATTCTATTCAACCCTTTTGTCAGGACCATAAAGGCGATTTGTGAATGAATGAAATACTCTTTATTGTACACACAACATAAATAATCAGAACCAATAAACAAAAAAATACAAGTCGGTACAATTGGCGGCTTTATCGCTTTTAAGCGATCTCTGCCAGGCAACCAATTCACATAGGAATTTAACCAGCGATAGAGGGTTTGTGGTCAAGTTCAGCGTTGGCATGTTCACGCAGCACATCAGAATAAGGCTAGATTTATTTCATACGGTGCATGGTGCGTGCCGAACCGTAGCCGCGCTGTGCATCTGTATTTTATATGCACCGACAGTGCATAAACGCGGCACGGTCTAGCTTAAATCACTTCATACTTCAATTCATTTTTTTTAATCCACTACAAGCTAGCCCTTGACTGCGATCTCACCTGATGGTAAGTGATGATGCAGTCTAAGATGGTAGCGGGCTAACCTGTTAGGGGCATAGCAGTTATATTAAACCCACACCCCTTCGGTTTCTACACGGCATCGTACCGTAACGCTAAATCGCTTGGCGGCACGTCTTTGCCAGTAGGGTGGTAACTAGCCACGGCCGGCCACTCCCACCAGGCCAGACCAGGGAAAATTCAGAAATTATAAATTCCTAAATTGGCCCTGCCGGGGATCGAACCCGGGACCTCCGCACGTTAAGGCAACAACGCTACACACTGCGCCACGGAGGTCGTCATTCAGCCGTATCATATCCTATTCTATTATATATGTTGTATATCCTATTATGTCATACCCAAATCCTACAGATTCCGCAATTTCCTAAAATGCGGCAGTGGCGTGTCTGTGCTATCAACATAAGTTGAAAAAGCTTCTGAATTATGCTAATTTACTATGGTGTACAGGTACCTATTCTAAGCCTTTGATTAGGTACTGGCAATCCGTAGTCAGTAAATTAGTTTCATTTCGGTAGTAGTAAAGTATAAACAGCTGTAGTAGGCATGTGTAGGAAAAACATTCTACCGAAGTTTTTTGTCACGAAATACCAACCATTAGAGATCCTGAATAAACACCAACATTTTTCATTTTCTCAGGGGAATATTAATTTTCAGAAAATGTAAACGCTGCAACAACTAGGTTTTAAAACTTTTTATTTTAAACTAGATAATGCGCGTTCGTCCGCGTTGTTTAAGTTTTAAGTAAAAAATAAAATTAGGTTTTTTTATCAACCAACCTCTGAAGGGGAGAAATTTGTATGAAAATCGAGCGAATTAATGCGAGCGAATCCGTGGGCAAAAGCTAGTAGTCCGTAATAAAGAAAAGGAGTATTGACCGGATATTTCGAAATTCCCACGGAAGTGAAGCTGCTAACATATTATTATTGTATCTAAAAGCTCATCTTTTGTGTCGCTAGTCGATCAACGAAAATGAGCCTCTACTTTTAGATTTGAAAACTTTTCTAGTTTTGCGGGTAAAAATAGACGTTTTTTTTTCGAATTCGGAACTATTCCGAAACAAAATCATTTCTGCGGCGAAGTCAAAACGTAGAAAAATAATAAAGACCGCGATTGCCCCTGTAAAAAACCTCATCGCTGTTCCGTCGTGTATTCTCACATACGAGAAAAAGGTTACCCCATTTGTTACTGAAACCTTTTCATAGAAATTCTATATTATACTCGTATAGTATCAGAACCAAATCATTGAAAGCTTCATAGATATGAAAATCCAAAAGGTAGTTTGTATTTATTTCTTCATTCATTTATTTATTATTAGTACAGATAAAGATTTATGTATCACGTACCTATGCCAAAGTTTTATTGTAATATACTAGATGACGACAGCGAGTTCGTCCGCGTGGAACTCTTTAATATTCCGAAATAAATAAAAAAAGTGTGTGTGTGCAACACACGGCAGAAGTGAAACTTCAGAAAATTAGCCTACGAGAGAATGAGATAAACATAACTTGTATTCTATCTCATTCTCTCGCACGCTAAAGCCTACGAAATAATAAGACAAATATAACTTGTAACTTTAGCCTTGTAACTTTAGCTTGTAACTTTAGCCTGCGAGAGAATGACATTCTATGATATTCTCTCGCAGGCTTTATCCTATTATGAATATGTTTGTCTCTGTTTAGTGTCGCTTTTTCAGTTAATCGAAATGAAATCAAATCACAAAGATTCAAAAGTAGCCTGCATCCTTCCCCGCGATACAACCTACCCCTGTACCAAATTTCGTCAAAATCTGTTGGAAAGATGGGACGTGAAAGCGTAGCAGATAGACAGCGGATAGACAGTCAACCAGGCACACTTTCACATTTTTATTATTAGTATGAAAGTATATATTTTAGTCATAAAAACTTGTGCCAAGGTAAGCTAATTAATTAAAATAGGTATATTGGATACCTCATTTCACTTAGTGGGGTAACCTTTGCTTTTAATTTCGTTTATGGAATTTGCGGATCGACATTGTAATTAATTAATTAATCTACGAGCAATTAATTAGGTAAGTAATGTTCCTCATTCCATAGCATCTACGTATATTGAACTAGATGATACCCGTTACTTCGTCTACATAGATATGGGTTTTGAATATCCTGTGGGAACTGTTTGATTTTGTAGGTACTTACAAATTATTGAGCCGTCAAATGGTAAGGGCGAAGACACTCTACGGACGCGACAGAACAAAACTTCTTCATTATACGTCGTCGCTCGCTCTTTATATGGAGCTGCACAGACCTGTACGACACGAAGAAACGTGTTTCATGGAAAATACGTTTCGTCGTGTCGTGACTCGTGTATACGTACAAATTTTGTCCTGTCCTGTCGGTCCTATTGTTTCGCCCTACGACACACACAGACAGACACATTTAATATCAGTAAGTATGGAAACTATTTCATTGAAATTTAAAATATGAGATTCCATCTTTATAATCCAGTATAGTCCCACAAACTATTCTGACTCAGTGACAGCGTAAGAATAAAATAAAAACTAAAACTAAACAAACGTAAAAATATTAGTTCTAATTTTGGTCACCGGGTTAAATAAGTTTGTAGGACGATAATTAATACTAAGATTGTAGAACCATAAACCTATAAAATAACTGTAGAATGATATTATTTTGACAGTTTTTTAATAAACATTAAAGCTAAGGTTGGGTAAAGTCGTATTCATTTGAACTCTGGCATATCTTAATCTAGGGCGTCACATACCGTACGAATAGTTTCCATTATCACATCGGATAGGGGATCCGGGTAGAAGCCGTTATTAAAAATGTTTGCCTTGCAATAGAACCCTCTTGTAGTGAAGCTATCCTTTTGAACCTAGCTACATACTTACAGTAAAAGTTTATATTAGGGCTGTACTGAAGTAATAGTATGGAATCCTGTTCTCTCTAGATTTATACAGAAACTATTACAGTCTGTACTAGACAATGCCTGCGACTTCATCTCTGTCCCTGGACTGCAAGGTATCTCTTTACTAAGTTTCCTCAGCCGCGAAAGCGTAAAAGTGAATCTGTCTGTTAGATTGTAATCTAAATAGCGATTTTGCAAACTGTCGATAGATTACAATTTAACGCATTATGTTTCGATAGATTGTAATCTGTTATGTATATTCACCCGATAAAACCTACTTGCTACACTACGTGGATCAAAATAAGCTATCGATTGAAGTAAAAAAGTGAGTTAAATTTTGATGACGTCACTATTCAGTATTTCATACAACATCCCATGCTAAGCGCTCGTATTGACGTTGGAAAAAAAGTTGCTGATTTGCCGATACAGATACGGGTAAGTTAGAAAGGAACTAATAGACTAAGAGATAGTTGCACTTTTTGTAACCATCCCCAGAAAAGCTGATTCAGTAATAGCTGGGTGCTACACTCTCCACTGATGATGTTAGTGAAAGTCTGACCGCATACTGATGGGCCTCTCACTAGATATGGCCGATCAAAGACGTGTTATAGTTACCAAAAATGAACCATACTTAGAAAAGCTGATTCTTGTACAGTATTAAAGTATACGCAATACCCATCTAAACAGTATAAGAACTGACGCTATACATCGGGCCTTTCACTAGATATCTCTCTCAAAGACGTTATGAATATACATACTGTAAAAAAGTATTAGCAAACGTGACGTGAATAATTGCTAATATTTAATAGCAGTTACCGGGGAGTTTCTTCGTACTTCGTTTTATAATACACGCGAAACATCAGTTCACAGGAATTCCACAACAATACTGAGTAATAAATAATAATATTTGCCATACCATAAAGTAGTACATTGTTTTGTTACAAGTTACAACCCTAGCTTAGATTGCGGTTCCCGGGACCCGCCCCAATTCCCGCCATTGCCGCCAGCTTAATACAATCCTGACCGCACCTGTTACCCGCGTCTTTTGTACAGCAAATAAAACTAAGTTCTTATAATCCCAGTGAAAGTCGAACCATTAAGTGATTAATGAAATGCGGTCGCGATCCTCAGCAAATAGTAAAACATACAAGCCTTAGAAATATTATAAACACGCAAATGTGTCTGTCTGGCTTTTACCTTATCACAGTTGACAGTTCAACAGATCTCTGAGAAAGGCAAAGAAATAGCTTGCATCCTAGTGACCGACATATAATACTTTTCATTCAGCAAAACCAAGGACTTCCCACGAAATTATTTCTAATTTTTATACATATTTTATAAAATTTACACGAAATAACAGGAACTCCACAACAATATAGGGCAATAATATTATTGACAAAATCTGAATTGATAAATCAGTTTGTCAGTTTGTATAATAATTTTAGAAATAATTTAAAATCGCATTCTGACGACACCATTTTGTTTGATTCATCGATGATTTTTTCACAGTGTTGCTGTAATGTTTAAACAATTTTTCCTGTTAACTGACTTATTGAACAGACTCTACCATAAAGTAGGTACGTTGTTTTGTTACAACCCTAACTTAGAGATTTCGGTTCCCGAGTGCCGACCCAGTTGCCGCCATTGCCGACAGCTGAACAGAATTCTGACTGCACCTGTTACCCGTCTTTTGTACCTACAACAAATAAAACCACGTCATGTCCGCTCAAATTGTTTGGATAAAAGTTTTTAATAAAGCCAACTCGTACTATAGGGCTTATTGTTCCATAATTTTTTCTGTTTTAGCTTACTGACTACGAAGAGGACTTCGACGGTTCAAATTAATCTAATAAAGAAGATAGCCGTATTTTTGGTAACTATCGCTAGGAAGGCTGATTCAGTATTTTGTGCGCGTAGGTGGGCATAGTGACGTTCACTTCTGCCCACATGCGGTTGGCCAACTGACTACTTAACAATAACTCTAGATGGTTACCAAAAATGAACAATAACTGGTAGTATCTCTTAGTCTATTCAGACCTGTCGTATAAGCAGCTATGTTTCGGATCAAAAAGATCGTACCTATAATTAGGTGCATCACCCAAACGTATTTGTTCTTCTTCAAATTGATAAATTCAAGAAGAAAAGTGATTGTCATAATGTCAATACTAGAAATAAAAATAAGCTTGTAATGCCTGCTTCTAGGCTTAGTAAAACTAGCAATTCATTTGTTGGAAACAGTGTCCGCTTCTACAATAAGCTCCCAGAAGACATGTTGAAGATGTCTCTGAATAAGTTCAAAGTTAATGTAAAACGTAAACTCATTAAAAAATCTTATTACCATGTAAAGGATTATTTAAATGACAAGGAAGCTTGGCAATGATTTTCTCTAATGGCCCTGATAGTTCCTTAGTTAAGATGATTGTGAAATGGTGATAATCAAAAAAAAAACCCCCGGCTGAGTTTGTTGTGGGCTCTTCTCAGATCAGGGCGCGTTTGGAAACCTCGTAGCTTTAGTTAAAGATGTCGTACTGATTATCACCATTATATTGTTACTCGTATATGTTATAAATAACCGAACGTCAATAAGTGTAGTATACCTACCTAAATTGAATAAACGTTCTTTGATTTGATTTGATTTGATTTCTTCGTGTCCTGGGATAATTTTCCGCACTTGGACGTAGGCATCCGCTGTGCGTGAAACCGCTGGTGCGCCTCCCCGCTGGAACACTCCAGCCAGCCGAGCTCACTCCAGAATCCAAGCAGGCCACCCAGGTCGGCGAGGATTTATTAATTAACGTATTGGTTATTACCACGGTATTTGGTAAATACTGAGTTTCCCGATTAACAAGTTCCCGTGGGCATAAAATAAACTTAATTGACGCAGACGAAGACACACACAGGCATCATCTAGTGTATTATATACGCACCTAATAGTATACTATGCAATATATGTTCGTATATGTATATAATATGTGCTTGTATGTATGTATATACGCAAGCTGAGTTCTGCGTAATGAAGCGAAAATCGCAGCGATCCATTACGAGCCCCGTTGGAGTCGCCGAGCTGTAATTAATTCGCTAATCGATTCTTTATCTCGTTAACTTTCTCGGCCCCATGTTGTCAGAACATGGGGACATTCATTTAACAGAAATTGCACATCGTTGTCGATCGTTAGGAGACATGTAGGTGACCTTTATTTATGGAGTAATAGGTAATAGTCATGTTGCCACAATAACAATACGTTCGGTAAATGTCTCTGCTCTTGTTGTATTATATGTTATGTTATGCTATTCTCGTTACAAAGTTAACTAAATGATGCGTGATATCGTCCGCGTGGATTAAAGCCTTTGAAAAACACGGCAACTCTTTGATTATTGTTTTTGCAACTTGAAACTGTACAAAATTTCATGTCAAAATCGGTTAGTAAGTACCTATAGCAGACTGACAGACACAATTTTAGTTTTATATTAATATGGACTGCAAACGCCCGAAATAAAGCCGCTTATCACGATCCATAGATTTTTTTAAATCTACGCAAGCCCTTTCTTTCCGAATAACATATCGATCTAGGTAGTATATATAGGCTAATTTACTAAAATAATAATTAAAAACAGCTGGCTTAATAGGCCACCGGTTGACCACCACTTATACGTAGTTTTACTCTTAATTTTAGATGATCATCTCATTGCCTACAACTTGTATTACATACCATTATTTGTTACACAGGTTACATCCACCTATAGCGTCTACGGTCCGCGTAGTCTCCGTAGGCGGCTCTACGCCGGGGTCCGGCGTGAAATTACTGCAACTGGCGCCCTCTGGACAACATCTGGTGTTAGCACCGTCTGCGGGCGATCCGCAACTGTGGCACGTCATGTCCAACTCTAAAGTGCACACTTTTAAAGGTAAGTCATAATTATCCACTGATATGTAGATACCTATAGCATAGTTTTCCATAGATAGCGTCACAGGTACGCGTAGTCCACGCCGCGATATCTAAGTTCCTCGATCAACAACTATGTTACTTTATGACGATCTATAGTGCGTCTTTTAAAGGTAAGTCAAGGTCAAAGTCAACTGAATGTACTTATAGTAAAGTTTTTCATATAAAAGTGTGTGTTTTCCGTGAGTGAATTTTCACTGAGTGTAGGCATTATTTATTGGAATCAGACACAATTTACGAGTAATTCATTTAATAATAACTAACAGTAACTTCTGCAGGTGAACACAGCTCTGGTAGCTTTAAAAAGTTAATTTTACTGAATACGTGTGATAAATATTAAATACGTTTGCGGGCGCCAGTCCATGTCACGTGTGCCAGCTTATTAAAATGCCGTAAATCTTTTATTTGCTAGTTTGAAATTATTTATTGCACTTAAACAATTACAATGCACAAAAGCGAACTTAATATTAAACTTTTTTTTATTAAAAAGTTTTTATGTGTGCTTAGTTTACTTAACATTTATTATGTTTTGAGTAATCTATGCTAATCTTATCTTACTAATTATTATAAATGCGAAAGTTTGGATGGATGTATGGATTTATGGATGGATGTATGGATGTTTGTTACTCAATCACGCCCCAACGGCTGAACGTTTCTGGCTGAAATTTGGCACAGAAATAGATTATAGTCAGGATTAGCACATAGGCATAAAGGCTATCCTGGAAAATTAATGACTTTCCGCGGGAACCCAAAATATCCTTAATCCACGCGAACGAAGTCGCGGGCATCAGCTAGTAATTCATAGATTTGTACACCACACTGTGTGATACGTGATTCCTGTAAATATAAAACGAACATCTTATTCTATCTGTACTACTATCTACACAAATATTGT
Organism: Erebia aethiops; assembly: GCA_923060345.2. Classification (NCBI taxonomy): domain Eukaryota; kingdom Metazoa; phylum Arthropoda; class Insecta; order Lepidoptera; family Nymphalidae; genus Erebia; species Erebia aethiops. The sequence goes on along the minus strand of OV281081.1, from coordinate 19,034,118 downwards.
ATTGAAATCGAATTCACCCTGCTATACCCAAGGACACAGATGTAGTACTATCTGTGCCCAAGGATAAATTCATTTGGTAAATTAACACTAGGTAAGTAAACTTCAATTAGGTACATGACGTTACTATTATAGGTATGATCCCACGTATCTACTTGTCTTGAAGCGCCATTGAACTTAATTACTTACCTCTATTTGATTACCTACATGAAATCACGACGTGTAGTTCAAATACCTCCGTATGGAGATAGTAAATTGTATGTGAATTAGCATAACATACTCCGTAGTTCAACATTTATACGTACAATATCGTACACTTTACGTATAATTGACTCATTTATTGAATAAATAAATAAAGTTTATTTATTTATTTCTCAAAAATTACATCGGGTCCTTAAAAACTATAGAACGATAACAGCTGCGTTAGTTTGAAACTGTGTTGCAGCTGCTAACGCCCACCTCCAGATTACAATTTCATGAGAAATTACACATAATGAATAAAAATAATAAACTGTGAGTGTGTGTTTGTGTGAGTGTGTGTTTGTGTGTGTGTGTGTGTGTGTGTGTGTGTGTGTGTGTGTGTGTGTGTGTGTGTGTGTGTGTGTGTGTGTGTGAGTGAGTGTGTGCGCGCGGGAGTGAGAGATCTTGTTCGTGTATGTTTTTAAGTGGATTATTTCATAGTTACGATATCTTCTGTGTCACTATAAGAGAGTTTTCTAAGCCATTTAGAGGTAAGTAATTTACATGAGCGTAAGTTTTCAGGGTATATATTTAAGTGATAATTAACTTTATTGTAAATTATTGAGCTAGCACTACAGAAGTGCTTCCTAGCTAAATCAGTTCTGCAAGGTTTGATCCTGCACACTTTATCAGACCTTCTCTTACGATGTTGTAAGGTGGGGTCAAAGTGTAGCTGTTTGTGCTTACGTAATATTACATGGAGTATGTAATTCTGTCTGACAGTAAGTACATCGCATAAAACATATAACTCATTAGTTGGAAAGAGAATGGGCTTCCCTAGCATCACTTTTAGGATAGCTCTTTGAGCTCGCTCTAGTCGTAGAAGTAGGGTTTTTCCGCAACTACCCCAGCTAGTTATGCAATATGATATGATCGACTGTACCAAAGCTAAATAAACAATTTTCAAAGTTTTTGTGTCAAGTATAGGTTTGAGATTTTTAAATACAATGTATGTATGATCTTTTAATGTATGTAATACTAGCTAATGCCCGCTACTTCGTTCGCGTGGATTGAGGTTCTTTGGTTTCCGCGGGAACGTTTTAATTTTCCGGGATATAAAGTACCTGCCCTATAATATGTGTTATTCCAGACTATAATCTTTCTGTGCCAAATTATATCCAGATCCGTTCAGCCGTTCTGGCGTGATTGAGTAACAAACATCCATCCATCCATACATACATACTTACATCCATACAAACTTTCGCATTTATAATATTAAGTATAGAGTACTACCTGATAGGCTGATACCCGCGACTGCGTCCACGAGCTTTAAATTTTTTAATTCCCGCAGGAACTCCTTAATTTTGCGGAATAAAAACTAGTATAGCAGCCTATGTCCTTCCCCGGGACAATACCTCTATGTGCCAAATGTCATCAAAATCGGTTGAAAAAATGGACCGTGTGTAAGTAACAAACAAACTAACTCACATTTGCATTTATAATGTTATTATGAAGGGTAATAATAAACAATAATTGTGCTTTGAAATAATATAAGAAAAGTTACTTCTATTTTCTCCCTCTAGTAATACTATTTAATACTTATTATTAATTATCAAATTGCTCCTCGGGAAATTGAACGTACTATAACCGTTGCCACGGTACTGCAGCGCGTCGGGCATGTTCGCTAAGGCAAGAGTACCGGATTTCTATGCGATCATTAGATCACGAATCGCTTCTTTTTGGAGTCGTTTGCGTGCTTCCGACAACGAGATCCTCAGTACGTTGGCAGAGGATCTGAGTTGTTCCATCTTCAAGCACTGGCTGTCAGTGCACCAGGATGCGAACAAAAAATAGAACAATTTTGTGTATGACTACGTATGGATTATACGTAACTATGATGTTTATATCTTTTATATTTTTAATTTTATTTATTTTATATTTAGTTGTAAGTCTTTTTGTAATTGATATGTAATTATTGTACTGGGTTTTTACCTTTAAATAAAGAATATTATTATTATTATTATCTACATGAATTTGACTCTCACACCCGCATACAAAATAAATACATAAGAGGCCAAAAGATCTATAATAAAGTTACGTAAATGAATAGAAATGAATAAACTTACATACACAAATACACAAATAAATAGTTGTAGCGGGCGGAGGATTACACCCCGGCAGGGGAGACCAGACGGCCGGGGGTCAGGGGGACAGGTTGAGAAACCGGCGGACTATCCTAGCCGAGTCTAGCAGCACCGCTTTCTGCATCCTGGCTGCGAGCGAACTGCCACGGAACCCCAGTCGCCTCAGATGGTGAGCGAGGCTGACTGGAATTAACCCATTCGCAGATATGACGATAGGGATGGTTTCAGTGGACTCCACATGCCACATGGCGGAAACCTCGTGAGCCAGATCGAGATACTTTCGTTTTTTCTCCGTCTCAGCTCTCACAAGGTTCTCGTCATATGGAATGGTGATGTCCACCAAAAACACCCGCGACTGTGCCCGCGGTCCAACAGCACGATGTCAGGCTTATTCGCAAGAATAGTCCTGTCCGTGATGATGGATCGGTTTTTATTATTATATGGATTATTATATATATATGGATATATATGGATTATTATTATTATTATAACTATTAGAACTAACTATAAGTTCGCAACTCTTACCACTGCGCTAGGGTGGTCCTGAAAATTGTAGACAACTCAGTAACAAAATTGTGCCTAAACCAATTTCATCTGCTTCAGTATAGCTGAGGTAGACGTACGTGGGTAAAACGATGTTCGTAGCTTACTCATCCCACGTCCACATAATTAACAAGCAAAAATCCGCTATTGGCATTACTTGGCACATTTGTTTGTATTGGACCTAACACCCATACTGCGTTTAAACGATGTACGAACCGATGTCTGTGCCGATGTCGTCATCATTGTTAGCTTGACAGCTACTGTTGAACATCTAGGGCATTTTCGATCACCATTGTTAAAGTATGAATTTTGTTTACATTTTATTCGTATAATACAAATATAATGTAGTAAGGTGGTAGTAATCAGGTATTAGTTACTCTAGTAATACCTGATGGAAATTATAATGGACTGTGGGACGTGTTTCATTACGTACCTACTCTTGTTGAAGATATTCAGGTTGTAAATCCATGCATTACTAATATTATGAAAGTGTGTCTGTCTGTCTGTTACGCTTTCATGACCCATATTTTCCATCGATAATTTGTTATAGAGAAAGGAGAGGTACCGGGAAAGGACATGTCGTTTCGTCGTTCCAACAGATAATAATATTATATCCGTCCGAATATCGGATCGTGTAATGTTAATGCCTCTTATACTTGTTTTTATTTTCTGAATAGGGATAAAATGCGTGTTTCATGTTATAATCAGAAGAGCCTGAGATGTAGACGTAATGTTATCTTTTGGTTTTTGCAAGAAACTCGGAGGTGCAATTTCATGATTGTGTTCGCACGACACTGTTTATAGTACACATTTTGGAGAAAGGTTACAAGCTGCTCGCAGTTTATGTTACCACTAGCTTTTGCCAGTGGCTTCGCTCACGGTAAGGCCGATTTTCAAAATAACTCGGTTTGCTACTGGTATGTTCATGGTTGAAAAGATGAGCCATGTAAGCGTAGCAGACAGACAGACAGACACACTTTCGCATTTATAATATTAGTATTGATTGAATGGAATCGACACTCGACAGGGATAATATACCAAAACACACGTTAATTATCGTCATTTAAAAGGTATCAATTCCACGATTTTCAATTTACCATTGCAGATTACCGGGTGTGTAGAACGAGCCGGCTTTATATTGAAAATAATTGGAAACCTGTGAATTTCGCTCTGGATACCCCGAAGAATCCAATAACATTAATCGGTTTACGTTGGGTCGAAATTGTAATTTTACGCTGATATCGTTTTTCTATTTCCATTTTGGAATAGAAAGATACTTCGTTTATAACTTTGTTCTGATCTTTTTTAATCTTACATTATGTTCGATAAATAAGTAAATATACAGTTAAAAAACTTAATAACACGCTTTACCAATTTATAGTAATAGTAGCTGATGCCGGCGACTTCGTCCGCGTGGTTTAAGTTTGTTTGATTCTCAGGGGAACTCCTTAATTTTCCGGGATAAAAAGAAGTCTGAAGAAGAACATAGGTATAGTAACTAGATAAATTATAATTTTGCCAGATTCAAGTTAATTTTCTCATTGCACCTTTGACTATTTGATTTCGTCTTCATAAGTCTTTCTCCATTGTCCGACAGTATCCGAAGTCAAAAACTCGCAAACATAGAACATACGTTTGGTCCTCTTTGGTCTGCAAAATGGTATAAGTAATCCGGTACATAAAGGGCTCGAGAATATTCTGCCTCCTTTACTCAATATATTTATATGTCGGGACAATCCTAATCCGGGATAAACGTGTTTTGTGAAATACAAACAAACTCGCCGGATAATACGGACGAGAGATTTAGGCTGGCTAATTAAACGAACGTGGGATGAGAAAGCAAGAGCCCTTGATGCTGTGTTGTCATCGCATAAACAAAGGGCTTTGTCTATGTAGGTCGTCAACTTCTTTGAGGATACGTCTCGTATATTGTGAGTAGCGACTATGAAGGAAATTAGGTCTGTGGCGCTGGTAGTTGAGCGCGGAATTTAGAAAACATGAAAAAGCTTCAATATGACTCGATTGTGAAAAATTTTCTCTAACGAACAAGTCAATCGAGAGCCGACAATGGTTTTCCCCACGTTGAATAGGTATTATACAATGGAAAAAACTAGCATATTCGAATGCGGCTGACGAGGTCCCGGGATAAAATTCCGGTTCGGGCCATAATTAAGTAATATAATTACATTGACAAGAAATTCTCAGTACTAGCCCGGAGTTGAGAAGTTAGCGGTGTTTCACCCCCGTGCCTCGGAGAGCACGTAAAGCTGTCGGTCCTGCGCCTGATCTCTCTCCGGTCGTGTCGGTTTTCCGTCCGATCAGGCTATGAGAGTAAAGGAACAGAGAGTGCACCAGTGTTTGCGCACAACTAGTGCACTATAATATCTCCCGCGCAGATGACTAATCTCTCTGGAGATTGGCTGCCGTGGCTGAAATTCGGTCGGGAGGGCATTATACAGTTTTAAATACGGAATTTTCAATACGGCAACCTAAAAGAGGTTTCTGTAGTCATGCCCGGTGATCAAACCTTTTCATCGGTCATCTTTTCACCGACGGTCATTTCTGTTCAGGACGGCAGAGGGTTGTTTTTTTGTATAGACTTTTTAACCGGCGGATTCCCAGTTATATTATGTGTGATTCCCAAAATAAATGGCAAGGCAAAAAAAAAGTTGTTACCAAATTAACTCTCCAAATGTCGACATATAAAAGCTCATGAGTAAATAAAGTCCTAGTAATACCACAGAATAGGTAATTGGTAATACTCATTTTCAAGCTCGTACATACGTCAGTCGCGACGAAAGTTTGCACAATAAAGTTTGTTCAGTTGTACTAACTCTGCGCTAATCCTCACGTTGTAAACTTTTTACGATCGAATAAAAACTCCGCATTAACGCCATTCGTCTAGATTTGTCTCATAATTTCGCCAGCCTGTGAACCTTTTATTGGCTGGGTGGCTGGTTTGCGCTTCATAACAGTCGCTGCTAATTTAATCATCAAGTTCCAGATGGAAGCTGTATCGATCAATACGTATTATATTGAGGAGACCCTGTTGTTTAAGTTAATTATTGAATTATTAAAGAAGGAAGTGATTCGACGACATAGGGGAGTGGACTCGACATAAGTATGCAGGAATAAAGAAGATAGCACGTGACCGCAAAAGTTTTCTCCGACTGACCGCCGAGCTTCAGTTTGAAGATGGCACCACATGAGAAAGATTCAATTTATGTAGTCCCGTTGATGCAACTTTGCAAACCTCTCTATGTTTTGAGGGGTAGACTGAAATTCAAAAGGTTTACCACTTCAGAAATACTCCAGCATTTATCTACCCTCATAACTGTATACTACCTATATTGGCTAACATGGAGTGGCCACTTTTCATTATTTTATTTTTGTCTTTTAGGTCATTCTGGTCGGATACTATGCATGTGTGTCACAAGAGAATCTCAGTACCTTGTAACTGGATCTGAGGACACCAGCGTCATTGTTTGGGATCTGCACACGTTGGCCGTCAAGACGAAAATTCTGTAAGTTTTATTCTATCCAACCTTAAAGTTAAGCGTTCATAGCCTAGTGATTAAGATTTCAGTCTCCTATTCGGGGATTCGGGATTACAATCTCCGCCATGCAGTTTTAACTTTTCGCAGTATTATGTATCTATATTTTAAGCAATTAAATCTATTTATAACGGCAAAAGAAAACTGCATCGAAAGAAAACCAGGGGCCATACTGCTAAAGCTAAAAGCCATATTGTTTCATTATTGTTGACTTTCGTGTTTTAGAATTATAATCCATATTTTAGGGACATCAAGGTATGTGCCATCAAACTATCATTTTGAATAATAATGCATAAGTATTGCTTTAAGCGTTGGCAATATGGCCCCTAGAGTTCTACATAATGTTCTCAAATGAGTGTATGAAGTCTGACAATCCAAACCTGGCCAATTTGGTGAGCTATGGCCTACATCCTACTCATTCTAAGAGGAGACCCGTAGGATGTGGGTCTGTGATGAGTTGAGATAATACTAATGTCGATGACCTTGTAAAGTTGACTGAATATTTTGAGTCATGATAGCTTATATGGATAGCTGATGGACAGCTAATGGATTTCTGATGACCTCCCTGGTGTAGTGGTGAGCGCTGTGGTATTGTAGTCGGAACTCGGAGGTCCCTTATTCGATTCGCTACCAGCTGATGCCCGCGACTACGTCCGCGTGAATTGAGGTTTTTTGGTTCCCGCTCCTCATTAATTCTCCGGGACAAAAAGTAGCCTATGTGTTATCGTACTCCATCTATCTCTGTGCCAAATTTCATTCAGATCCGTTCAGCCGTTCGGGCGTGATTGAGTGACAAACATCCTTCCATCCATCCATCAAAACTTTCGCATTTATAATATTAGTATTGATTATTATACTAAAACAGACCCAGATTCAAAATAATTATTTAACCTCGTCCCCTAGACCACAAACTTACTTAGGTATTTCAAAGGCGAGCAAGCGGAGCGCGGATTATATTTCAGATTAAATTTCACAAGTTTACCTTACACACTAAACCATTAAATTGTGGATTCCACCCGATTGTATTTCAATTTCCAAAGTTCTATTATTATGTTTTCGAGCTTTCACGAGCTTTTCTTTTATTGCACTACAAAATGTATATTCAAAACTCGAGTAACATTGGTGTTTATGAATAACGACGCAATAAGAAAGATTTCAGTAGGTATCTAGCATGAGGGCGAATACACACTTACTGTCCTAGATGAGCGACGAAAGCGACGCGACGAGATACTACTCCATAGAAAATGGCAAACTGATCTACGCGACAACGTAGGCCACGTGGGGGGTCAGCTACCGTATGTTCCTGTCGCGTTGCGTCGCATTACCGCGTTTGTTAGTTCATCTAGTTCTAGATTCTAGGACGACTGATAAGGATCGGACAGGTTTAAAAAGTCCGAGTCGAATGAGAACGACGTCTTATACTGTCATGACAGTGAGTGTGTGTGTGTGTGTGTAGTGTGTGACTAAGTGAATGAACGGGGACTTTACTGTCCTGGTAATACCACCATCGCTTAAAGCAGTATTGTTTTAATATTGTTGACTTTTTTTTTGAATTATAATCCTTATTTTAGAGACGTTAAGGTAGATGACATAAAACTGTAATTTTGATACAATACTGCTTTAAGCGATGGTTATAGTAACCCACCTGTTCTATCCTTTGTGTGTATTCGTCCTAGCATCGATTTCAGTTCATTATGTATTATTTTTGCATAAAGCTGAAAGAAAAGTAGGTATATTGTAGCAGTGGCCTATATTTAAGGTCACGTTATCATGATTAGACTTACTTAGTAATCTCCTTTTTGTTGTGCCACAGTATATATTATCAACTAAGATGATTCAGCGTAGCACAAAAAAAATACAAGGTTTTATTTGCCTTTAGGGTTTGCCGTTTTCGATTAAAGTTGAAACAAATCGCATATTTTTACAAACCGTGAAAGTTTGTGCCGGTAATTCACCGTTATTGTACAATGCAAACACAATTAAAGGTTCGTGCACATTAGGATGGGCCACAGCGACGGATTCTTGTAAAAATGGCTTAGAAAAAAAGTCGCGAGCGTTACAACTTACCCCGTGATTGGTGCTAGTTGTAACAAGCTTGGGGCAAATTGTAACAGTAGGAATTGTAAGCCAGTTTTCTATTTTTCAAAGATTTATCAAGCATATTTAGCATTAGAAACTTTCGACACGCTTAAACGGACTTAAACTTTTAATAATCTAATAGAAAACTGAAAAATATTCAAAAATTAACAAAACATGTTTTATAAATTTAACACTTGCAAACAAAAAGTCCAATACCAGGTCATATGGGAGCGCCTGCACAACACCGCCTTCTGGGCCATCCAGTGGGATACTGATCGCGCTCATATGATAGAATGGGTGTTAAATAGTAGGTTAGGTTGAAAGTCTAATGAATATTCTTCTATAGGTAAAAAATGCTTGTTACTACTTACCCCTGTAACAACTAGCCCCCCGCTCCCTTACTTCATACAACCTGCAATATAATGCGACCCGCTTCACTCCTTCTTAATGTGCAATAGTTCACAATATAAATTACTAGCTGATGCCTTTGACTTCGTCCGCGTGGTTTAAGTATTTTTGAGTCTCGCGGGAATCCCTCAATTTTCCGGGATAAAAGTAGTCTATGTCACTCTCCAGGTCCTCATACCCATGCCAAAAATCACGACGATCCGTTGCTCCGTTGCGGAGTGCTTGAAGGACAAACCAACAAACCAATAAACAAATACACTTTCGCATTTATATTGTTAGTATGATTGTATAAAAGAAAATATTGTTATATTGTTTATATATTGTTGAAAATGGAATTTATGCGGGTTTTTGCACTGCGACTCGATGCAATGCGGTCCTTCCAATTATGCGCTTACCTCAAATAAGCATACATGATATTTTTTCTTTATTTAGTGAGCACATAGCACCAGTCCTATGCGTGGCCGCCATCGTAAACCGATCCTTGGTCATCAGTGGGGGAGAGGATTCCGCTGTTATTGTGACGTCACTCGTCGATGGAGCTTTGGTAAGCCTTCAGGAATAGCTATAAATATTATGATTTTGAAAAATAAAAATTTTGAAAAACTTGACTTTGAAAAATAGCGATAGTTTCGCGGTCCGAGTCCTGTATAAAAATAATGAATGGTGCAGTATTATTCCAGGGGGGTTACTACCATCGCTTAAAGCAGTATTAGGTACCTACTTTAAAATTACAATTTTGTGTCACGTACCTCGACGTCACTAAAAGAAGGATTATAATTCCAAAACACGGACGTCAACAATATTAAAACAATGCGGCTTTAAGCGATGGTATAGTATGCCCCCAGTTGTGTTTTATGACTAAATAAAGGAACGCGTGAGGAATCATATATTTTTTTACTAGAAATTGTCGTAAGATTCAATAGTAAAATTTCTTGAAATCCCTTCTCTAACTCCGCAATCTTCTCCCCGATTGTGCAAGCAAATCGTAATCGTTATCATTCGACTTGTTTTAGGAGTTCATAGATGCATGCACGTCAAAAAGCATGTATGAACTCCTTGATCAGTTCGATTAATACGCTTTAAGCTGTCAAATAATTACGATTTATTAGCCAATTGGGCCTCTGCTCACATCCTTCGTTCACCAACGACGTTTCGTACTTCGCGTTCAGTATTGCAATTTTGGCCTGTCCCGTGACTCCGATCCCTAACGTGTTTTGCCTCAAGCCTCGGTTTAATAAAAATTTACTGAAACATCTTTGTCCTCAGGTAACAAAACTCGATCACCATCGCGGTTCCGTCACAACGATAAAAGTAATACAAGATGGCGACATTTTAGTCACGTGTTCGCAAGATGGCACGATTTGCACGTGGAACGTCGACAGCTTTACACTGCTCAGCACCGTATCGACCGGTGTTCCGATACACGCGATGGAAGTCACCGAAGACAATGTATTCCTGGTCACGCTTCAGGGGGAAAATGAGCTCCATATACGGACGTTCATAACTGGAACACATTTGCATGTACTGAAGAGGCATAAGGCTAAGGTAAGATCATTCATTTCGTTTCATATATTATACTGATTATAGTTTACTACCGGATACCCGGCGTGTGCTACTACGCTAAAAAAAAGAAAATTTAAAAATAATTTTAGTGTTCTAAAACCATCTTCGCATTATTGCCTTTCGAATTAAACTGGTTTGGGGCGCATCGGTTGGATGGTTTCAAACTTTTTAATGGACAGACTCGTAGGTAGAAATATTATTTGTGTTTTATATATTAAAAGACCACCTCTTGGATATAAGTTTATTATGTTACTAAGCTCACGGATCTAAAACCCGTATAATTAAACCGACATCAGCTAGGTTTGTATATGTTGAGGGTAGTCGTAATAAATAGTTTGATGAATAAATCAGTCTGGAGTTCAACGCCATTGTAGTTTTACTCGAATATCACAATTGGCGCAGTCGGTAGGATCAAGTTATCAAGGGTCAATCTATACTTTAAACTGGTCTTTAGTATAGATTGTCCAATACTTGAGAACATGAACAACATTTTAAACTGATGTTGGTTTATTAATACGGGCCTTAGAATATAACTTAAATAATAATTTGTGTTATTTCAGCCAAGAGGGCGATTTATTATTATACTGATGTTTCTCGTAATTATAAATCTCTAAACGATTTGGATGAACTTTCGTATTTTAGTCATGTGTACTTAAGTTTATATACTTAGAATATTATATCATCCCTGTAACACAACTGCTCCGGTGGGAAGTTATCACATTTTCACGGCAAATTCTAAATACGCCCAGCAAAGTTTCCTCGTGTACTTAGATTTTCACCTATAAAACGGTTGAGGTACAGATTACAGAACGATCGGTGCATTTTAAAAATCGATCAATATAAGAAGCTTTGAGGATTAACCTATTTCTAACCTCTGATCTTGTAAGAAGTTTAAAAACTTTGCAGTGGAAATCGATTTAAAACAACCCTTTAAAGCGAGCTAGTGCAACAGAATTACAAACTTAACGCGGAGAAAGTTTCGACTAAAACATACTTAGCAGCTGTTAGACACACGAGTTTCCAGTATTTCACGACTCTATGTTGTCAGAACTCCTAAGATTAATATACCGAATGTAACTGTAGAAATCCAGAAATTCATAGCAGCAAATATTCATCATCATTGTTATCATTTCAATCTGAGCCTGAGCCTGAGTTTTCTCTCGTAATGAGAAGGTTATAGCCATATTCCGCCAAGCTGGCCAAGTGCGAATTGACAGCCTTCATACTCCTTCGAGAACATTACGAATGGTCATGCAGATTTCCTTACGATGATTTTCTTCACTGTTGTGATATTTGATTTCTTAAAACACACATAACTCCGAAAAGTCACCGACTTTCTAGCTGGTTCTTCTCAGATGGCATTCAGAACCAGTGTTAGATTCACTCGACGATTCAAAAGCACTTGTAAAAGTTTATATGAATAAAAAACATTTGAGTGTGAGTTTGAATAGGTATCGGGGACGAAACCCGCGAACCCGTATGGGAGGTCGGGTGTTTAAACCACTAGGCTAACACCGCTTCATAACAATCGTTAATTTCACTAACAAGGTCTAAATAAGGGTGTAATGAGTAAAGCAGATGGGAATTTCCCACATTGTTTCCCACAGGCATTGGGAGCGGTAATGGAGGAATTCTGAATTGTTTCAGCTCCTTAATTTCGGTAATAAATTACCGGTGATTCGTAGAAAGTGCTCTTAGGCCTGACCTTTTGCGTGCGGAGTGAGACATATGTAACATGTACCTCAATGTTCCATGAAAGTATTTTTCTCTTATTTGTTGATGTTGGGGCTTTGTAACAACAAATATCCTACATTTACAAGATTAATTTTGGTGATTTAGCTTATGTGTCTAGTATCTATTTTGCATAATTACTTATCATATTTTTTACAAAACCCATCACGACTTTTTTATTGAAACACCCAATTTAATTTCACTTGTTTAAATACTGAGGTAACAGAAACCTTAAAAGATGTTTTCTCAAAGTTACATAATACCCGGTAACAATATTATTGTACCAACTTCGAGCATTCCTGGTGCTTATTACAATACAAACCTTTTCAATGATCAAAACTTTCTTTATTGTATTGTACCTACTATTGTGAATTGTTAAGCGAACATTGTTTTGATTAAGCAACTGCTTGTGAAATGAACCCACTTGTTCTGTAATTTATAACGCCAACATTATATTCAAGCTCGCACAATTTAACTTCAACCAAGTACGTACGTTGGTTTGTTATCGAAGTTGATACCTACATTATTAGGTACTATATCAAGCATTGCGTCGATCTTCGTCTTTGAAATTTATCTTTCGAATATTATTTTTTCTATACTTTTTTTTAATTTAACCACACATTTATTACCCTTCAAAATTCGAATTGAAGTATTAATGTAGATTGTAGAGTTTTAGTACTGACCTGAAGTTATTAATTCTTTACATTTTACTTCTTCGGAGAATGACAATAATATCTAGGTACACAATATGCTTACTGGTAGGCACGCCCGCCTGATTTCGAAAACTCTTCTGGGTCTAGATAAGTAGATTCTAGGGTATTCTATGTTTCTTCTTTTCTTTTCCTCTCTCATCAAAAACGCGCCATATTGTTGCTAAGTATGTTTATTAGGCTGTTCTCTTTTCACCCTTGAAGTTCATATTTTTTTATGAATGAGATCTTCGTTATTCGTTATTATTTGTTGTTTCATATGTCATCAATATTATCAATAAAAATCTGAGGAACAAAATCGAAGCAAATCTTTAACTATTTTCATTTACTTTAATATTCAAGCGAAAGGTCATGAATTTAAGCACCTGAACTTCAACAGTCTTACTAACCGACTTCTTTCTTGATTAAAAATATAATTTTGTACCCGAATACGTACGTACCTACTTCTCTTTTAATTAACTCCTTTGCCTACCTGAACCTCACAACCATTAAGAAGCCACTTCGTTTAATTTAATGTCCTTCAATTGCTTGATAACATAATCCAATTACGGAATCATTCTCTTATTAATTGTCTTTGTTTCACCGTGCACTAGATGGTTTCACCAGGAATTAACTCCGCGTAGTTATGTATAATAATTTAACTTTATACTACTTCAAAGGGCATTGAGATGAATTACGTTTCAACAAGTTGATTCTGCTTACTGCAACACTGATTTGTGGCACAAATAAGATCGCATCTAATAGCTGCCTAGCACTGGTATAAAGGAGTAGATATGGCATTTTAAGAGTGTATAGTTTTTTTTTTTTTTTTTTAGTCCACTACAAGCTAGCCCTTGACTGCGATCACACCTGATGGTAAGTGATGATGCAGTCTAAGATGGTAGCGGGCTAACCTGTTAGGGGCATGGCAGTTATATTAAACCCACACCCCTTCGGTTTCTACACGGCATCGTACCGGAACGCTAAATCGCTTGGCGGCACGTCTTTGCCGGTAGGGTGGTAACTAGCCACGGCCGAAGCCTCCCACCAGGCCAGACCAGGGAAAATTCAGAAATTATAAATTCCTAAATTGACCCTGCCGGGGATCGAACCCGGGACCTCCGCACGTTAAGGCAACAGCGCTACACACTGCGCCACGGAGGTCGTCAAATGTAAATATGTCGAAAAATGAGTAATTTATATAGTGCCGTTACGAGCATTTTCTTCTTTTTATACAACAATAGAATAGGGCTACGCCGGATGGAAAGCATAAAGTTGGAAGCAATAATACGCCCAAAAGTTGCCTATTGACAGAACTTGGACTCAAAAACCCAGAACATTGTCCAAGCATAGAAACAGTCATTTCTTTACGTAATAATAACAAACAACAATGAAATTAAATTCAGAATGTTTGAAGAATTTCTCCAGCAATATTGTACCTATTCCTAGTACTAAAATAGAGACCCACCAACACACTTTCGAACTGTTAGACCAAACAGTCTAACAAAGAGGATTTATTTTTCGAATTGTTCAATCAATCGAACTACCAGTCTAACAGAATAGAACATATGCGACGAACTCCAACGATCCATCAACGTTTAGTAGGTACTTCTTGATGAAGAAAATGAATATATCAACCTTTGAATTGTTTCCATAAGCATCAACATGAATATACATGTAACAGAGATTATTATTCGCATAATATATGTGCTTTTCCGAACTTATTGTTTGTTTGGGTATTGTTTGTTGAAATACATCAATACTTCAGTAATATTCGATTACTTGTTGCTTCCATAAGCTTCGAAATATAGATCAAGATTATTTGTTTATTGATACGATATACAATTAGGTTTAAGTACATCACAACTTCACTAATTATAAGTCTATGATATGTTGTTGCTTTCTGACCCGTTGTCCTAGGTGAGCAACAAAACGAAACACGACGCGATACGACGCGACGCGACTGAACACGCGGCCTACGTTATCGCGTAGATACCTGTCATTTTTTACCCTCGACGAAACGGAGACGTTATATGTGTTTGCCCTAAGAGGTTGTGTGTTTGTTTGTTTGTGCACTTTTTTGTTACCATTTTCCTGGAAAACTACTGCACCGATTGAGATGCGGTTTTTTGCATTAGATATGTATAGCTTGTGAGAAGGTTTTTAGATATATTTTAGGACCATCGACAACCAAGCTGAGCTGTAGTCTATGATTTTAATTTTTCAATATGTTACCATTTTTCTCAAAAAGTACTGGGCCGATTGAGATGCGGTTTTTTGCATTAGATATGTATAGCTTGTGAGAAGGTTCTTAGATATATTTTGGGATCATAGACAATCGTGCAATCGTGATTTGGTAAGTGGTCATAGGAACTCCTTATATGCTCATCGTAAACCCGTCGTGTTTAGACTCGGTTGACTTGTCTTGACTAGCATTTTGTACCTAGATGCTGCCCAGGGTCTCATGATGGAGCCAGGAGGTGGTCATGGGAACTCCATAAGTTCTCATCGTAAACCCGTTGTATTTGGACTCTTTTGATTTGTCTTGACGAGCGCTTTGTACCTAGATGCTGCCCAGGGTCTCATGATGGAGCTAGGAGGTGGTCATGGGAACTCCTTAAGTTCTCATCGTAACCCGTCGTATTTGGACTCTTTTGATTTGTCTTGACTACGACTTTGTACCTAGATGCCGCGCAGGGTCTCATGATGGAGCCAGGAGGTGGTCATAGGAACTCCTTAAGTTCTCATAGTAAACCCGTCGTATTTGGACTCTTTTGATTTGTCTTGTCAAGTACTTTAAACCTAGATGCCGCGCAGGGTCTTATGATGGAGCCAGGAGGTGGTCATCGGAACTCCTTAAGTTCTCATAGTAAACCCGTCGTATTTGGACTCTTTTGATTTGTCTTGTCAAGCACTTTAAACCTAGATGCTGCCCAGGGTCTCGTGATGGAGCCAGGAAGTGGTCACAGGAACTCCTTAAGTGATCACATTTTTTTAACAATTTTTATCAGAATATTAAAATTTAACACTATTTGACACCTCTTCTTATTACCAAGCACAAGTTTTATCTCGGAATGAGAAGGGTTTGGCCGTAGTCCACAGTACGCTGGTCAATATGCAGTTTTGTGTTTTAGATATTATTTTATATATACTTTTGCTAAGTTCTAATTGTTGTTTCAATAGAGCTCTGCAGTTCATCGTAAGTTTTTTAAAATTTTTAATTTTATTACTTGTCTATGGTAAATTTTACCTGCTGATGTTTTGAGACAAATTACGAATAGAACGCAGGTGTAGAGAGGTATCCTACACAATAGATATTTACGAAGAGAAAGCCTTTCTTATCGAAGATAAATGCATTCCTTTCAGTCAAATCGTTGCGGCGCGAAGGAGTAACAAACATCCAAACTAACAAACATCCAAGCTTTCATATATTTAGAGAGATATATACAGAGGTTTTTTGGTTCCAGCGGTAATTCTTTGATTTTCCGTGATAAAAAGTTGCCTAAGTATGTGTTATTGCACACTATACCTAATCTATCTCTGCCAAATTTCATCCAGATCCGTTCCAGTTACAAACATCAATCCATCCATCCATCCAAACTTTCGAATTTATAATATCAGTATAGATCATAGACATAGGATTTTTTCGCTAATAGATAGTAGGATAAGTTTGTTAAATGCATGAAAGTTTCGCAACTTCTTTGATAATTTGACTTACGAGTACATACGAGCTCTATTAATATTCGCAAAGTTTCGGGTAAGGAACTTTGGCAAAGCGGAAGAACTTAGGAGGCTCACGAGTGAATAAAGCTTTGGGAAGTTTGAAAAGGCAAGCAGCTTTCGGAATTATATAGGATATAATATAATATGCTAAATAATACTACGACGATAAACAAGTTTCAGTGCAGTTAAGTTTATCAAAGTTTCATAAGAAACATTAAGCCCACTTGCCAACTGCCAAGGTCGTTAAATATGTTTAAATATTTTCTTTACCTGTCCTTTTCATGTCAATCCTGGATTAACCTTGTTAAAAAGTATCAGCATCACAAAATTTAATAAATCAGTTGAGGCAGTGTTGTGCAAAATTACCTAAGAAAAGATTCAATACAAAAATAATACACACAATTTTTTTTATTTTTTTTTAATCCACTACAAGCTAGCCCTTGACTGCGATCTCACCTGATGGTAAGTGATGATGCAGTCTAAGATGGTAGCGGGCTAACCTGTTAGGGGCATGGCAGTTATATTAAACCCATACCCCTTCGATTTCTACACGGCATCGTACCGGAACGCTAAATCGCTTGGCGGCACGTCTTTGCCGGTAGGGTGGTAACTAGCCACGGCCGAAGCCTCCCACCAGACCAGACCAGGGAAAATTCAGAAATTATAAATTTCCAAATTGACCCTGCCGGGGATCGAACCCAGGACCTCCGCACGTTAAGGCAACAGCGCTACACACTGCGCCACGGAGTTCGTTAAATATACTAGTCCACAAAAACAAAGAACTCATGTGCACCATCATGCGTAGAAAACTATAGGCACAAGCGGTTCGACGATATTATAAGGGAGTGGACGCTATCCAAGGCTAAAAGATGCGACTCAAAATAGAGGAGATTTTCGCATGATGACCGCCAAACTTCGGTTTAAAGAAGGCACGCGGTGATGACAACAAAAATTGGCGGGGACTGCCGATAGAAGTGAAAACTTTCATAAATAATATAAAATAACAACGCGAGGTGTGGAACACGGTTACACAGCACTTTTAAAATAATTAAAATATAAAACTAAAAACTAAGGCATTAAAGTTTAATTACGAATGTACTATATTTATATTTAAGACCTTTTGTATTCGTAACAACGCGAGGTGTCAGTCACGGTTACACAGCACATTTAAATATAAACCTTAAAACTAAGGCATTAAAGTTTAATTACGAATGTACTATATTTATATTTAAGACCTAATCTAACCTGACCTAAGTCTTAAAAAGAACCGTTCCACATTTTTACCCCCTACCAAAACTACCTGCTCAACGCGCCTAAAGAAGTTTTCACTTCAAAAATACAAGAAAAATTGGAACTCCTAAATTATAACGTCGTACCGTGCGTAAACGGAAACATTGTCTCAGCAAAAACTTTTTCTCAAACCGTAACAATAAAAAAGATAAAAGGGCCCTAAATAAATCATTATTTCATCAATGGACTCAAAGGGAGCTGTTACCAGTAGATTATCCCTAAATGTAATAAGAGATGAAACGATCAAAAGGGCAGTCTCTAAGAATTGAAAGTAAATTATTTCTCATGCCAAGTGTAATAAAGAGCTAAACCAATTCAGCCTGAAAGAGGGTAACGACTCTAATTTCAAACTCTGTAGATATAGTATTTGGTTACTTAAATTTTATTGTAAAAATCGTTTTTCTCAGAAACCTGGAGGAGTTGAAGAATTCAAATTAACACACAAAGACGTTTTGAGATTGAAAAGTTTTCAGAACGGGACTTTTTAAGAACGATTTTTTTTAAACAGTACCGTATTGGGACATTTTGTGACAATCTAAAAACCAAAAATATGGCAGCACAAACTCCATAGAATATCCTCCGCCTCCTTTATTCCTTTTGAGAATATCGTGACATTTACAAGTTTCAGTGCTGCTGTACTTATTTTTACGTACATTTACATCGTCAAGACTAAAATTAATTAGCTTGAATCATGTTCAGCTAGAATAGTAAAGGCTGTGGACAGGGTGCAGTGCTACCCATGATTGATTAAAGGCCTCATGTGCAATTTCTTTGATCCTAATAGGTAAAGTGCTTCTGCGTCGGGCACGACTCGTCGAGGGTATCAGTGGGCTGTGCGGACCAGCGTATCTACATATACAGCTTACACACCGCTATATTACTGCGCACATTGGCAGCAGCACACGACCTCGCCGCTCTGGCGATCGCTGATAAGGACCACTTCCTTTTGGCTGCTGGTAAGTTATAAGATCTGACGTCATCTCGACCCACCACTGGTCTACCACTAAAAATCCGTATCCTTTCAGAGTGAGATGGATTTAGGCCCTAGTATAGCAAGTGGACCAGGTGCGGATTTGTAGTCTTGACACACCTTTGAGAACTTTAGGAAGAACTCTCAAGAATGCAGAATTCGTCACGATTTTTCTCTTTTCCATTAAAGACAAGTGATATTAACTCCGAGAAGTTACAGGTTTAGGTACAGTTACCTGTGTAATTCTTTAGAATTACACAGGTAACTGTACCTAAACCTGTCCGGGTTTACCCGGACCCCGGATTAAGAGACCATAGTTTTAGGGTATAACATTCAACAAGCAAAAATAAATGTGCCGAATTGAGAATTACCTCTTTTTACAATATTATGTATATCGTATATAGTCGGTATATAACCCAATTATTTGAAAAAACAGGTTTACTGATTAAAAATATATTCGAGTTCAACGTTAAGGATATCAGTTGGAATTTGGGAAAGTGAAAGAAGTGCGATGTGGACTTAAAGTGTATTTTTAATCGTGTATTTTGTGCTTTCTTTCGTAGGTGGCAACAGAGTGACAATATATTCGTTCCACACTGAGGATAACTTGACTAACTTCAGACCTACGAAACAATTGAAGCGACGACAGACGAAATCAACCACAAATATAACTTTGTTACAAGTAAGCCCAAAATGTATTTATTTTCTAAACTTCAACTAAATCAAATTATTCTTATTATATTGACCATAATATAATTGGGAATGGTTGTTCTGTGATTTCGACTCACGTTTGCTCCTTTAAACTTAAACGAAAACATTCCGTCAGTAGTATCACGTTATCAAAAAAAAATCCTTAATTTTTAAGAACAGAAAGCGAGATAAAACAACATGACAATTTTATTTTTATACTTCTCGCACCGTTAGATATTTTTGCATTTATTTTAATATTTTTACCTGGAATTATGTTACTTTATTGGCATAGAATTTTCCCATATTTTCTCTATGTTACATGATACTTCTTTAAATCTACAAAATCGCAAATCGCGAAATCTATCTTAATATGTTTTTATGAAGTTCTGGCTACTTGATTTGTTTCTTTCATGGCTGAATTAATCTTAATAAGAATAAGAATAATATTTATTTTCATTAAAGAGTGTGACAAAATTACTTAGTGGTTCTCTACGCTAGGAAAACCTGTATTGCAGAGGATATTTCCTTCCAGTAATACAGGATAATATTACTCAAACCTAATTTTTTTAATTACGGTGTGAAAATTAAGTGTGCTTATATGTCTGTGCATCTTGCTCTAATTGGATAATATCTTTTGATAGGCAGAACAAAGTGAACTGATACCAATAAGCTGTCTAGAAGTGTCACGGGACGGTCAGTTAGCGGCCAGTGGTTGTGCTCGCGGACTGGTGCGAGTCTGGCAACTGTCCACACACAGACTACAGACCACACTAAACGGACACCTCGGCCATATCACGTGTGTTACATTCAGCCCAAACAATTTGCTGGTACTGAGTGGATCCGAGGACAGAACTGTGGTTGTGTGGCAACTTGCTGATAACTCTTCATCATTGACGTATAAGGTAAGTCATCACTGGGTATCTTGCTGGTTCTTTTCGGTAGGAATTGAACCGAACCAGTGGTAGATTCACTCGACTGTTCAAAAGCACATGTCAAAGTCTAATTGAATAAAAAAGATTTGAATATTGAATCAAATCATCTTAAAAGCGATAAAACAATCTAATAAAGTGAAAAGTGGGCCCTGGCTTGGTCAATCAAGCTTCTTCAAGCAAAAAGCAGCTTCCTTTCAGCTCCGAACTCCCAAAGCCTAGCTATCATTTTCTACTCCATCAATCTACCATGCTTCCAAGTCTTATAGACCATCTCTACGGCTATCTGGTTTGCTGTCCAGCAACGTTTCGGTGCTCTTGTATTGGCCATATAAATTTTGTACTTTATTTTGTGTTCTTAGAGCCTTTAAATCTCGAAACTGCGATGCGATACTTTAAGAATTCCAACAAATTTGCATTGCGTAAAACGACGCAGCGTAATTTCGTCCCGTAAAGGGTGTTATCTGTATGAATTGCCAAAAACTTGTTCCTAGTTCGATGGTTCGCGTCACAAGTTTTGAATTTGGACCCTTAATGACTATTTTGCAAGGGCCGTAGAGTTGTATTAAATAAACTTTTCCGCCATGCTATGTAGATATCGATTTACGCATACACGTGTATTGAAATTGACGTCGCTAAGTGCAACCGCACTCCTAATTTGACATCCAATAGCTATTGAAGTTATGGCATATGCGAAAATATGCGAATATATAAATATATAATTCATCCCTGTTTATTTAGGTTTTGTACAAATCCCATGACAAATTCTTGATTTTCCGCAACTAAAATTAGATATACATCAATGATTTTTACGGATAAAAATTATTTCTTTATACATAATATCAAAAATTGCGGAACCGGTAAGATTTGAATCTGCGTCTCTCTGGGTATCGCGCCCCGAGCGCGTTTGACTGCTAGACCAAAGTTCTTTCCTGTTTAAATCCTGCTGGTCCCGCAACTTTTGATAATTAAAAAATGAAATTTTCCTTCATGTGTAGGTAAATAGTAATAGAAATTATAAATAAACCGTTAAAGACATGTTTCAACATGTATAGGGTCACCAATCAGCACTGCAAACTCTTCTGATGATGTCGGACGGTCGACGAGCGATGTCGGGTGACCGTACCCGGAACGTCCACGTTTGGCTCGTTGACTCCGGCATTGTACTCCACTCGGCCACATGCCCTACCGCCAGCATTGATGTAACGCTTAACATGAAGTTTGCGGTAAGTACTTTTTACACTAGGCTCGAAGATACAACTGGGTTCATCTCCCTAACTCCTTGGGTTTTCATGATAAAATCAGTCCCTACGACGGAAGCCATCTCCGTATCAATAAGACAGACATACGAACACACTTTTACATTTATAATATTAGCATGTTTTGTTTTAATTTAAAGACTAGGGCTTGGCCGCAATCAGACTTGCTGGAAGTAGTGATGCAGCCTAAGGTGGAGCGCGCTTGCCTAGAAGATGCCTATTCACTCTTGATTTGAAGATACCAATATTATAAGCGAATGGAAAAACGGAAGCCGGAAGGGCGTTCCATATACTAGCGGTTCGAATTAGAAACGAGGAAGCAAATCGCTTCGTACATGTCCGTGAAAATTCAACTACATATATATAGGGATGCCTTGCGATATTTACGATACCAGAAAGTTGAAGGGCGAACAGTATCAAAAAGTGCTTAGGCATACTCTCCGAAATATATCCTGTAGAATACCGACAGCCTGTCTGTCTAACTTTGCACCGCAGTTCCAAGGTTTGGAGCTAAAAATTGACTATTGCTTTCACCCATGGTTCTTCTGGCGCGACAATCCGCCGAATGTAATGTACTTGGCTGAGCTATCCCACAAGCTGCTGTACTCCATACGCGACCGAACCTGAGCTTGATACAGTGTAAGAAGCTGTTCCGTTGTGAAGTAACGCTTGACTTTGTTGAGGATGCCAAGTTTCTTACCAGCTATTTTTGCCTTGGATTCGATGCATTTGTAAATCATATGTAGTGCATAAAGGTAGAGCGAGCTTGCCTAGGAGATTCTTTTTCACTCTTGATAATATGAAGGTATCATAACATTAAAAGCAGAAAAGTGAAGGTGGAAGGAAGGTATTTGCGATTCAACGCGACAACTTCACCACTGAACACGAGACTCTTCTGAAAATGCTTCTTTGCTAATTAAGCCAATATCAATCATGCCAAAATCCAAGCCTGACTTCAATCAACTGTCAAGAGTCAGTAGCTTACTTTAATGCCCCCAAATTCGACTTCCAGCTTCAGAATAAGTAAATCCAATTCTAGATTTATCGAATACATCGATCTATGTTCCAAAAGTTAAAGCTTAGTTAGCAAATTTTATCCTTATTATACATAATGCTTTTTTTATTTACAACCTTTTTAAACGGTTTTTGTGATCATGCAGCCTAAGATGGTAGCGGGCTAACCTGTTAGGGGTATGGCAGTTATATTAATTAAGATATTATTCGTACCGGAACGCTAAATCGCTTGGCGGCACGGCTTTGCCGGTAGGGTGAGAACTATCCACGGCCAAAGCGAAGCCAGGGAAAATTCAGAAATTATAAATTCCCAAATTGACCCTGCCGGGAATCGAACCCGGCACCTCTGCACGTTAAGACAACAGCGCTCAACACTGCGCCAGGGAGGTCAGGGAGGAGGTTCAGTTTGGATAACAATGCATGGTTAGCTAAGTGACGTCATTCTAAATCCAATATGGCGGACATCCAAAGATGGCGGACTAGTTATTTTTTATGCACCCCCTTGATATGGATATCAATTAAAAGGGTATACTGAGAAGAATACGCAAAAGAAATTACGTCACACTAAATTTAATATGGCGGACGATAAAAGCTTGTTTGTTTCTAAATAAGATAGGTACTAAGTAGTAAAATGAGTTTTAATACTACCTGTAGGGTTTCAGGTGAGGGATCTTACTTGGTCACTGTTGTGGTTTGCGAGTCTGAAATATATTGCGTACTCCAAGCGTAGGTACAGGTTTCTTGAGATGCGTCGAAAGATGGCTGGCACTTATTTCACTTCGTTATAAGTGAGTAGTTTTTTAGCGGATTAATTATCGATAACACACGCGAGGTTTGAGTTAATTTTAGCTTTATTAATTAGTTTATTTCAACAGAGTTGTCTTGCGTAATTTTCACATACACTGGCGTTTTGACACTGATATTCCGCACCATAGACAGGACAAAGGAACAGGCTTCAAAAGAGCAATAGGAAAATGTATTAGTGTCATAGAGTAAATATATTTGTATAAGTACATGAATTATTCATAATTTATATACAAGTAGAAATGCGTGTACACTACCTATCTTGTTTATTGTTGGGGTCAGCTAGCTTTATTGCCTAGACTAATAACTATGGATTAAATTTCACTCAATGTCAACACAGTTTAATCTAATACCTACCTATAGCAAGTGAAATCCAAGTCTTTAAACTTTTGTCTCTCGCAATCTCATAATGGAATAGTAATCAAAAAGTTTTCTTTAATCAAGACACTGAAGTAATTTATCTAGTTACCCAAAGGATTTCATTCTAGACCTTTTAAAGTAAGTAATTAAAAAAACTCTGCTTTGAATTTCTGTAAGGTTTCTACCATTGTCGAGTTAATTTAATGGGGCTGATTCTGTATAGCATAATCTCTAAACTAAACTAAAATGGCAGCTTTAAATCTAGCTCTGTCCCTTTCCGTAGGAAGTATTATGAAAGGGTTCGCAATATTTGTAATGCTCTAATTTTAGTTTAGTTTAGAGATTGTGCACTACAGAATCAGCCCCAATATCTACCTATCTAATCTTAAATACTTCTGATAATAAAGAAGCTTGTGAATAAAATTGTTCTTCAATTTGTATAATTAGACGAACAATTTTTGTGTAATTATTTTAATTTGTATAATTATTCACATTAGTACGAATGCGAATAGCAATTAAATTTGTAATATGACTAGCTTTTGCCCGCAGCTTCCCTCACGTTAAGTTCGATTTTCATACAAATTTCAAGCCCCTATTTATACCCCTTTAGGGGTTGAATTTCCTTTCTTGGCGTATGCCTACGTCATAAAAGCTAAAACTTTCCCAAATATCCTACAGATTCAATACGAGTGGAATTTTCTAAGCGTTCTTATCGAACTCTTGAAACTTTTTCTTCAAATAAGCTTAAAAATCTTTTAAACTTTTCTTTTAATATTTTTTGTGTTCGCCGTTACGGACT
Organism: Erebia aethiops; assembly: GCA_923060345.2. Lineage (NCBI taxonomy): Eukaryota > Metazoa > Arthropoda > Insecta > Lepidoptera > Nymphalidae > Erebia > Erebia aethiops. Next base: position 19,009,392 of record OV281081.1, on the reverse strand, counting down.
ACTTGTTAAACTTTTCCATTAATGTATATTCAAGTGACATGAAACATTGTAATTTTTCCTGAAATTAGTAAATAAAATAAGTCTAAGTACCTTTAAGTTTTATGTGAAAATTCTTATTTTTATTGAAATTACTAAAAATTATACGAGCACATCATTCACTATCAACTAATAAACTATCAATCTATCATCATTAGGTCACTATTACGTATTGCGTGGAAATTCTTCTTTTCATTGAAGTTACAAAAAAATTATATAATATCTATAAGTTGATCACGTCATAATATCAACTATTTCACTATTTCGGTTTTTGCAAAGATTTGTCGATAAAAAGCCGCTACCCCTATGCTACGCTAGCCGTACCTACCTACTGTTTCCGCTTGGGTTAATATAATTAATCAAAGAATCTTAAGACCCGCCGTAAGGTCGGTGTAGGATATATTTTGGTGAGTGTGCTCAGGAACTTTTCGATCTCGTACCGCATATCATCATTTATAACACCGTACTTGAAGACGCCGGGCGAGTTTCCATCTCAATGTCGTTGACGTTACATCCACACGCATGATACGCTTTGAATTTTTATTCGTCATAAGTCATACGAGTCCGGAATACTCTTCCAAAATCTGTATTTAATATACTAATTACAATACGAGAATCTTTGAATCAAGAGTGAATATTATTCTAGGCAAGCGCGTCCCGTCTTAAGACACATAATCACTTCCCCTCCGGTTTGATTGTGGTCAAGAGTAAGCCTGTAAAGAATTTAAAAAACCGGTCCACTCGACAGGCGAGAGGTTAAGTAGGTATTGATTTATTGGCGAGTGTTAAAATATGCAAAATATACGGCATAAACGACCGTATCTTTTGATTGCGTTGACATAGAAGCTTGGGTTTTTTACGGCTCCAAGAGACCGTAGACCTGAGTATCTGATATTAATTTCAACTTCTTAATATACGCGTCCTCGAGAAAAAGGGCGTTGACACTCAGATGGGCAACGAAGTGTTGCTATTCTTTTTTCCACCACTGTTAAATATAACTTAATTGGCACAGGTAAATCAATAGTTCTATTCCCGTAGGTTCTATCAGACGGGGACAACTCTGTGAGGATCTGGGCGTTAGCTGAAGGAGACAGCGGGGAGGAAAAGCGATCAGTGTCACACGCTGAACGCGTGACCTGCTTCGCTCTGACGGCCGACTCGCAACATGTCGTGACTGGTTCCATGGACATGTCACTCAAAGTATGGCAACTGGATGGCGGGAAATTATCACAGGTATTTGCCTAATTTATTATTAAAACTAGCAAATGCCCGCGACTTCGTTCGCGTACGTATTGAGGTTTTTAGGTTCCCGCGGGAACTCATTAATTTTTGGCAATTGGATGGCGGGAAATTATCACAGGTAAAAGCCTTATATATAATACTAGCTGATGACCGCGACTTCGTCCGCGTAGATTGAGGTTTTTAGTTTACCGCGGAAACTCATTAATTTTCCGGCATTAAAACTAGCCTATGTGTATTCCAGACTATAATCTCTATGCCAAATTTCATCCAGATCCGTTTAGCAGTTTTGGCGTGATTGAGTAACAAATATCCATCCATCCATTCAAACTTTCGTATTTATAATATTAATATAGAAATATAGATTAAAATTAAAATTGTAAACTTAAGAAAATACCAAACGGCTTTGTAAAGAAATCCCCAAGAAAACCTCAAAAAAGAAAAATTCTTAAAAATAATACCTCATTACACAGAAATTTGTATCATATTTACAAAACAATAAAATAAAAATATTATGTCTACTGAAAAATACAAGAAATTAGCGTAAAAGATTTACAAAGATAATCTCAAATAATACATATTATCAGAATATTTTACATCAGAATAAATACAAACAAAGACCATTTTGGATGACTAGCTTTTGTTCTGAGTAAATTATTTTTAAAGATTATTCACGCCTAAACTATCTAGGTAATACAAATATTATAAAGAGGTAAAGTTTGTGAGTTTGTAAAGTTGTAGTGGGTAATCTCTGGAACTTCTGAACCGATTTTGAAAATTCTGGTACCAATAGAAAGCCACATTATTTGTGAGTGTCATAGGCTATACCCGAAAAATTAGGGAGTTCCTGTGGGAATTTAAAAAACTCATTTCACGCGGACGAAGACGCGCTAGTATAAAATATAAGAATTGTCATTGTAATAAAAGTTGAGAATGTTGACTAGGTATTTGTAAATTTTAGAGAAATAACATTTTAATATAGTTTTACTTCCTTTAACTTAACTTTAGCTTTAACTATACGATATATAACTATAACTAGCGATAACCAGCACGAAAAGAGCACGCACCAACGCAAATGTTTTGCATGAACGTTTGGTCCTTACCGGTCTCTAGTGTGATTTCGCCCTTAAGCTAGTCATTTTTGCATAGGTCCTGGTTGGTCATTCGGACATAGTGACCTGCGTAGCTGTCTCCATAACAAACAAAACGCAAGTCGTGTCCGGATCGTGGGACTGTAATCTGATCGTGTGGGACATTAACACCGGATCCGATGTGCATCTACTATCGGGACATTTGGGGAAAGTCACCTGCGTTAAGGTTACTGGCGATGGGTCTATCGCAGTATCCGGTGAGTACTACAAACTGCTATGAAATACCCAAAAGAATATTTTTTATTATTTTTTAACGTTTAAACTATCGTGAGTGATATTGATAGTCCGCGCACGAGCTCCGAGGAATCGGGGTCTGAAGAAGCGACGGCTGTACGTCACCCCCGATCGTCGCTCCATATCCAGCTCGCTCCAGCACTAGTTTTGCGATAGCAGTATTGTTTTGCACTTTAAACAACTCTAGGTTTTAACTTTAACATTCCATAGGATTCCTCGGAACTCACGCGCGGACTAAGTATATATTTAGTTTCGAACCCGTCCGGAGCCCTTATTCATGAGAATGTTCGCGTTTTATTCTTTCTCATAAATGTGAATTTTTCGACCAGATTTTTGACCCTTTTTTTTAAACTTATTTTACTTTACTATTCTGCTTCCATAGAAAAGTTGAGACTATATTATGCAGAATATGTATATTTTTCTATCCGCTACTTTCAGAAGCGTGAAAGGCACTTGCTTTTCTTTTTTTAATTTGTCTAAATATTTCTTTAGTGTGTTATCTTAATAATTTATTGATTGTTGTTTAAATTAGCGAATTTCCGATGCTGATAAATAAGTCATTATTTGTTTATTAGACCTCTCGATTGTTTTCGGTGTGTGGCTAAAATTCGTTGTGAAACTCACGGCCAGGGGCCATACTGACAAGTGCCAACGCCATGTTTCGTCCAAGGCCAAAGCTTTAAAGCCGTATTGTTGACTTTTGTGTTTTAGAATTATAATCCTTATTTTAGGAACGTCAAGGTACGTGACATCAAACTGTCAATTCGAGTAGTATTGCTTTAACGCGTTGGCAGTATGGCCCCAGGGAAGAAGTCTTATCGCATGGAAATACAGTCTGCCAGACTTATCTGACCCGGTGGCCAAAATTTGAACTAATTTTTATGCCTGTTAAGTTTTTTTTTTTTAATTTTTTTTTTCATATCTACTAGCGACGCTGTCACCGAGTCAGATAAATTTGTGGGACTATAAAAGAATATTTATTCATAATAGGCGCGGAGGACAAGACACTTATCATTTGGGAGACGAAGCGAGGTCTGGCCCTGACATCGTTCGCTCTCCATGTGCCTTTGTTGGGATTCCGAATCACCAGCGACTGTTCACGTGTTGTCGTTCATCTCTTGGACAGGGGTATGTATTTACACACCACCACCATACTTGAAAATAGATTCATTTGAAGAATTACCGGCTAGTAAAACCTTTCTCCCTAACATGTTCCCGTTAAATATTGCTATTAAGCTCGCCGAATTTCCGTAATCAATAATAGGGGAATGAAGGAACAAGAATTTTAATTCGCTATATCCGCCACAGTAGGTAAATCTATCTAGTACAGTGTGTATCTTGCACTTTTAGTTTGCGATATTCACCACACCACATAATCTTCCAAATTATTATCAACGTACGTTTCACTCCGACACCGGAGCATCTTCAGGAGATTTTGACTCGACAATGCATGATGTAAATATAAAGATGTGGTGTGGTGAATATCGCAAGCCAACCATCAATCACCAAGGCGATGGTTGCCTGTCAATAATAATTATGACACTTCATAGACGTGCTTATGTCAAAAGTAAAATAAATGGACAAAATTTTAAGCAATATTATATGATGTGGACACCACCCTCCAGGGTGGTGTTTTTCAAACTGGGGATCCTTTATAATATTTGGCCAACGTATAGACTTTTAGCATTTTGTACAAATGCGAAGTCTTTGTCAACTTTTACTAAGCTACTATTATTATTTCTCTATTATCGCAGAAATATATTTCACTGTACCAACGTGAAAAGGCTCACAAGAATATTCTCCGAAAAGGCAAAATATCGCCGCAAGCTTTGAACTACAATATCTTTGGAATAATGTCAGACTTCGAACGCTAGAATAATGGCATGCTACGAGTATAAAATTAAGAATCAATATTGGTACAAATATTCAATGTTTCTATTCCAAATATCGGAAGAACAAATGGTTGGCATTGTCATATTTTAGAACAATTTTCTTTGAAATTCTATCGACGAAATGTAAATACACGACAGTCGACACTTTGAAGCTTGGCCATGATTTGCTCTAGTGGCTCGGATAGTTCCTTAGTTAAGTTGATATTTTGTTACATGGTGATAATAAAAATTAAAAAAAAAACCCGGCTGAGTTTTTTGTGGGCTCTTCTCAGACCAGGGCGCGTTTGGAACCCTCGTAGCTTTAGTTTTAAGATACCGTAACTGATTATCACCATCATGTTTTATAAGTAAGTAATTTTTAACTTCAATAAGTGTACCCACAGTGTACCTATATTGAATAAATGATTTGATTGATTGATTGTTGATAAAATATTTTTAAAGTCATCGTCAGAAATCAAGACAACCTGGAATTAACTTAGACTGCGTCATCACTTACCAATAGGTGAGATCGCAGTCAAGGGCTAGCTTGCTGTTGATAAAAAAAAACATAAGAATTCATTGTGAATGCAAATGTATCTGCCTGTCTGTCTGTTTGTATGTCTATAAACTCTTCATGGCTCACCGCTGAACCGATCAAGATAAAATTTGGCACAGATAAAGCTTGCATCTGTGACACTGAGATGCTTTTTACCTTAAATAATTTATGAATAGTTTTGGAGAAAAAACAAATACCTACTTCAATTTTGGTAAATAATCACTGAAAATACAATTAAGTATAATAATGAATTCCTACTTACATCAAACTAAGCAGTTAATTGAAATAAAGAGACATGGTATTCACGAGTACAAAAATGTTCAAACAGCAGTAATTCCCGAATAACAGAACACACAAAACATTGGTGTTATTCATGAAGGAGTGAATTTATCTAATTCACGATCCATTAATAACCGCTACAGTAACAAGTTAACAACGTATCAACAGGTTGCTTGCCGATCATATGCCTCCACAATACGCCTGCCACCTACGTGAAAATACCTACATACGCCGCACCCACTAAGGACGTTGATGGTAGGTACCCAAATTATTGTGCTAAAGTTTCTAAAACAAATGAGATGGAACAATGACTATCCGAACGGCTAATGATTATGCCAAGTTTATTTTTAGTTAAAAATCGAGTTTTCATATTTTGTTCGTTTTCAATGGATACATTCAAACTATTTTTAACCGACTTCCAAAAAAGGAGGAGGTTCTCAATTCGGCGCGTATTTTTTTTTTAAATGTATGTTACCACATATCTCCGTGGTTTCAAAGCCGATTTGAAAAATGTTTTTTTCAGTCGTTAGAGGAAGCTCTCGAGGTGGTCCCATACAAAATTCTGAAAGAATTTTTTATTAGCGCTCAGACCTCTCTATTTTATGACCCAAAATATGAATCCGTATATAGATATTATAAACGTAACACAACACTTTCAAAAATAAACTTGTTCAAGTAGGTATACCTACAGACTGAAAGTATAGATTTTAAATAAAACTTAGGTTATTCTTTCAAAGGTAATGTTGATGCAATTAATTCTTATAATTTTTAACTGGTCCATTAAAATAATACCTTTATCTATTTTTGCAAGCCTAATAATCAATTTGATGCACATCTATCAAAATTGCCTTGTCCAGAGTTACGCCCGCTGGCACCGAAACGTCCAATGAGAAGACTTCTCAAGAAGGAAGTATCATTGGATACGTACACGTGGCAAAAGAAGTACGGGCATCTTACTTCTGCAGCTATGATGGCGCAAGTGGACGAACGGTTGAAGAGACGGTAAGAATTATACCTAATTAGTAACTGAAACTGGCAATTTTATAATTTTATTTTTACAAAAAAAAAGTCACTTCAGGACCATAAAGGGACCGATTATACCTACGTAAACCTTGACTTTCAAAATGAGTCCTAAAATTCAAGGCCATCGAGTTAGTTTATACGGCAAAAGTAAAAAATACTCAGAAGTCAAAAAAATATTATAATATAAGTGCTAGCAAATATTGAGCGAAATCATCATAGTAAGTACTGTTAGGAAAATTTTGATTTCACTCACGTATATTATGTATGATTTTTTTAGATTTTCCGTATCAGCATCTATGGAAGAGATATCAAAAATACAAGAAGCGAAAAACAAAGACTTGGGCTCACAGGTAAGAAAACCCTAGAAACTTATTTGAGTAAAATAATTTCTCAATCCTCGTACATGTTCAAGGATGTTGTAACTTGTTCATCCCATATTTTAAGATCTTGGTCAGCTTTATCATTGGAGCTATAGAACTTTATAGGTCTCTTATCACTGTCCAGGTGAGTTTGGGTCCAGAACAAGCAGCGATAGCACAATCTCAACACTTCGACCAGTTGGAAGCGCTTTGGAACAAAATATCGCCCCCACGACGTCGCTCCAATAAGGTAATATTCACTTAGCTTACCTACTACTAATGGCATTGTTTATGTTTTATTGCTTTTGCTTTGAGTGTATTATTACGTTATTTTTTCTCGTCTTCTATCGTCTCCATAAAAACAAAGTTTCCACTAACGTTTTATTACTATCGTGTTCATGTAAATTATTGCTATGCCTCTTTAGGTTTTTGGGTTCTTTTGGTGACTTTTAACATATAATTTTATTGATATCTTAGAAACATGTAAATAGAAACCTAGTACCTACTTCTTCTTTAATATCTAAAATCTTATATTTAACTTCAACAAAACTTACATCTAAATTTGTAACTTGATGTCTAAACATCTCAGATATTGTAATTTTACGAAGGTGAAATCTTTTTAAATCTTCCAATAATATACATTTTTTGGCTGTTCCTTCATAATATTCTAAAGAAAGTTATTGAATGAGTTTCATAAGTTTGAACTGAACCAATCTTTAAAGGAACTATTTCCATACGAATTGAACGATAACTTTTATTACAACTGCTGGAATTTAATGACTGAGTTCGCAATCCAATTAAACTTGAACTTATAGAAAACTTTTCACTTAAAGATTCAAATTCGATTATTCGGTTACACTCGAGTTATTTGGTACAAAACTTGAATAGTCACGTCTTTTATATCGACTTATTCAATTTCTTCTTCTATAAGTATAAACTGACATAATGACTGTCTCATCATTACCTAGCTCAAACCTTTTGACCTAGAAGTTTTGTACACTGGTACTCTTTTTACGGGCACAAGGACCAATGCCAGATTTCTTTAAATTGCCACAAGCCACCCCGCAACCCTAGTGCTTTATGAAACTAAGTAGATGCTTTCCTAATATCCATTCTAGATCTAATAACATTTTTTATTTGTTAACATTCAAACTTGTTTTCAGTCACTATCAAAGCAAAGCTCTCTGATCGAGAGAGTCGATTCATCTGACGAAGATCATACCCCGGTTGAAGAACAAGGTATGTCTCAACCAAAAAACTGTTTTAATATAAACTCTACAACATAGCGACTAAATACTCCCAACCTACCTTCCCAATATTAAAGAAATCAATCAATAAATTGGATAATTAATTGATAAACCTTAATTAGCTGAGAATAGATACAATAAAATCATAAAACGGATAGATTTTCATTCTTATTTCAGCCAAGAAGTAACAATTATTGTCGACCAAATTAACAATAATAATGTATTAAAAAGAAAGATGGGTGAAATGGGCGTAAATCCAACCGAATTAAAGTACCCATAATCTCAAATTGAAGCATAATTTACTAGAAATGGTAGATATTGCTAGCGTATTACTAGTACTGAGGCCTAACAATTGAGCTTCACACTACTTAGTGATTAACTGCTTTTTAAAAATTTTCCCATCATTCGTTCTTATTATTAGGATTTGATAGTATCCATACTAATATTATAAATGCGAAAGTCTGTCTGTCTGTCTGTTAGGCTTTCACAGCCCAACTACTCAACCGATTTCGGTGAAGTTTGGTACAGGGATAAGTTACATCCCGGGAAAGGAAATAGGCTATATCCCGGAAAATTGAAGAGTTCCCGTGGGAATCAAAAAACATTAAACCACGCAGACGAAGTCGCGGGCATAATCTGGTATATTATAAATCTTTGCACACATTTTTTACGCCAAGTTTGTGATAATAATTTAACGTTAGAATAGTCTGAGTAACTATTTTATACTAGCGAATACCCGCGACTTCGTCTGCATGGTTTGAGTTTTTTTTGGTTCCCGCAGGAACTATTAATTTTCCGGGATAAAAAGTAGCCTATATGCTATTCCAGGCAATCTATCTCGGTGACAAATTTCAGCCAGATCCGTTCAGCCGTTGGGGCGTGATTGAGTAACAAACATCCATTCATCCATACATCCACGCAAACTTTCGCATTTATAATATTAGTAAGATTTCAATTACAAAATGTTTAATTTTTTTCAGAACACATGGTGGAGTAATAATGAATTGATTAAATCGAATTAGAATAATGAACTTACTTTATTTTAGTTTTACTTATTTTATTGAGCTGGTCTCAATTTATTTGCCGATTTATTACGCAGTTTTTTTAAATAATGGTTTTGCACAGCAGTTGTATAATTTTTTTAATTAATTTGTTAGTATAGCTGTTTGAATGGATTGAATTAAATTATTATAGTATCGAAAAAAACGAATTTCGTTCTCAATGTGTAATTATTATGGAATTATTTCGTCGTAGGTACTATTCGTTGAAACTTACGAGTCAACTATTTATTGTAAGGTAGAAACAGATTCTTAACTAACGTGAAATAAATATACAAAACATAACTTAGTAGTTTAATGTTTACTAATCCATCAAATGGATTAGTATTCAATCAAAAGCTTTTGCATAAGTTACTGTCTCCCACTTTCCTTTTTTAACATAGAGTAAAAGTTTGTATTAAACTATTACTTACTTAATTATTTTCATAATAAGTACCTACGTACTTTTTGTTATTATAGTATTGTAGAGAAGATTATTCGACGTCAAGATTCCAGCGTTAGTTTTCCTGTTGCCTGGTATAAATTTCTCAGGAACTTGAGAATTCATCTCGTTAAGTTAACAACGCATAACGACTAGAATGTTTTTATTCAATTCCAAGACCGTAAATGATCTGTGTTATATGGAGTGGAATTGAGAACTAATAATAGTAATATTTCACTATATCAGTAATAGTCCGTTTCTATCTTAATAGCTTAAAGAGCGTTTACTAAGGTTATTTAGTGTAGATTCCTAAGTAATTCTAGACTTCCAGCCTCTACGCAATGTGATCTTGTAGTACTAACTTAGTTTTCGGACCAGTTTCATTAACTTGTCTAATATTATGAATTATTTCGACTCAAAAATCTCAAGAACGCCTAAGGCTGGTTCCACATCTGTATAGTATTTCTGTCGCATAACTAACCCGACGCGAATAGAACTCGTTGGAAAACAAAATACGTTACCCATGTTAAATATGAATGTTTCGAAACTGATTTCACACTGTTACACCCAAATTATAAAAATGTGACAGTGAGCCCAATCTACGAGTTCTTTCGAATGATTTAAGGCTTCAAGTAATCAGGTAAACCCTTTCACTTCACGCTTTTCGAGCGAAGGGATAGGGAAGCATGTCGTCTGACACGTCTATGTTTACGTTTGCGCCTTATTAATCGTAATTATAATTCGTTTTTCTTACAACATACCTAATTATTACTATAAAATATAATAATGGCCATTCGTATCGCCAATCTACAGAACCTTTTTGAACGATTGAATGGAAAAAAAACTCTTTTTTTTTTTCATAATATTCATTAAAAAGAGTTATGATGATTACATTCAGCACAGCAAAAATAAATTCATTTACCCGTCTCCAGGGACATAAGAAATAGAGATTTTTTTTATGAAATTAAATTTTTTACAGATCGGGCAGAGTATTGATACTGGTCCTTATTCCTATCAACAATAAATTAAGTACATGTTTAGAATAAGTAGCTAATATTTAATATTAGGTATACATAGATTCCAAAACTCAAAAGTATCAATTATGTCTCACAAAAAACTTAAATTTTAATTAGCAAAACTAATAGAATCTACTATTATTAGTATGACACTACTTGAGTCGAGTCAATTTAGTTGAGGTGTACTTTTTGCATAAGCAACAGATTTGATTCGTTTTTTATAGCATTAGGTATATTATTTTACTAAACCTAATTATTTTATTGCTATTTTTAAAAATCCAAGTTTTATTATTTTATTAGCAATATGGTGGAACGTAATTTACACCAATAAAATGCTTATGTTTTGACCATAATAATTTGATGATATATTTTAACATTTTTATGACATGCTAATATTTTATATAATATTCAAAAATTAAGTCCGAAACGCACAAAACGCGCGATGGCTTGGGCGGCCATAGGTAAGTACTGTATAGAATTTTGACATCTCGCCAACAAAGATATACAAAATAACGTCAGAGTTATTATGACCGAAACATAATTTTCATTTCGCAAAGAAGTTTCGCTTGAATAGTTCACTGTAGCTGATGTGTGAGCGAACTTTAGGCTTGAAACATGTTGCAGTTAAGGTACATGTGTTCCGATCGTCAAATATTTAAGAAATTTGAAATCGTATACTAACTGTACTGTACGTATACATTAACAAAACATGTCAAAAATGCAGCGTGTTACACCGACGGCTTGCGACTGCAGAAACATATAGGTAGTTAGTTCAGACGGACGTATTAATTCTTCTTTACTTAAAATATTTAATTCTTCGTGCATGTATTCTATTTCCACTGGATACAGCTCCGTCGCGCGTTCTGTTGTTAACTCCTTAAATTTTATAATAAGCTTAAATAATAAATAATCTCCCCGATCATTGTATCGAACTAGTTTTCCAAACTGTGATCCCTTATAAAGACTTTTTATTAAGTACATTTAAAGTTACCCTTATGGATAATGTTAGCGTACATTCTAGTGAAAACCTAGTCTATAATTAATACTTACTATTTAATACAATTTTGTTTGAATTAGTTTAGTAATAATTATATTTTGATTATGTTAATATTTCTGTGTTTTTAACCGACTTCCAAAAAAGGAGGAGGTTCTCAATTCGGCGCGTATGTTTTTTTTTTTTTTTTTTTTGTATGTTTGTTACGCGATTTCTCCGCCAATTATGAACCGATTTTGATAATTCTTTTTTTGTTTGGTAGGTCATACTTCAGAGGTGGTCCCATTTTAATTTGGTGAAGATCTGATGAATATGTCCGGAGATGGAGAATGGAACTCCTCAATGGATAAGAGTAAATTGCTCGCGATCAGTGTGATAGTTTTGTAAACAGTATGTTTTAACCATGCATAGCATATCTTTTTTTTTTTAGGGTCTCTTTCCGTCTGTCACAGTAGATTATTTCAGTAACTATTAACTATTGACATGAAATTTGGAATAGTTGTATATAATAGTGGCCCAATATCATGGAAATCAAAAAAATTTAAAATTATTTTCAGTTTAATTAAAAAAGTGGGGAAAATCAAGGGTTTGAAATTTCAAAGTAGGATAACTATACCAAGTGGGGTATCATGTTATGGACTTTGTACTTGACTTGTCTAAGTTAGACAAGTCGACGAGTAACGATTAAACGACGTTATTCTTAATAACGCTAAGTTTTTACTAGCGTTCTGGTTATTAAAACTGTATTTTAAAACAGTGGGGCCACTAAAAATTGTGAAATAAAAAATTTTCAAAAAAAAAATAAAAACCGACTTCAAAAACCACAAACACTAAAAAGTAAAAAATAATTTAATTTATTATGTATACAAGAGTTAATGTAGTTCTATAATAACATTTTTTGGAGTCGGTGCCAATGTGGAGTCACGTCAACAATAATGAAGAGTAGGTAGACGGTTCATGCGGCTAATTGGTACCGACTCCAAAAAATGTTATTATAGAACTACATTAACTCTTGTATACATAATAAATTAAATTATTTTTTACTTTTTAGTGTTTGTGGTTTTTGAAGTCGGTTTTTATTTTTTTTTTGAAAATTTTTCTTAGTTTCTGACCCACAAATTAATTTGATAACAGAATCGTCCTTGCCGCTACCCCATTTATCTCTAACAATCTTTACGGGTGTAAGACTTTTTTTTTTCTATGCCGATCACAAATTGGTTCTTACTTTTTTATTAATTCATTTCAAAATTATGTATAGGTATTTAGATCACGCGATGACGAACACGCACAACTATAAAAAAAAACGTTTTATCAAATTATAATCATGTTTTAATGTTTTAAAAAATTACTTACAAAATAATATATTTTAGATTATCTCAATGAAATCATCTCTAGAGACCTCTTTAAAATATTCATATTAATTGAATGTTTTGTTACCGAAATATGATTTTGGCTGTTTTTTTTAGGTTTTTTTTTATTAGGTTTGATTTTTATTATTATTGTTTGTTAAATTATTTACTTACAAATAATTCTAGTATTTGAATAAAATTAGGCTTCGTTAAAAATACTTAAATTGGATTTAGATGTTATTAATTAGAAAATGCAATAATATTTCATAGGTAGTTGCACTTATTTGTAGATTATTATTAATAAGCTAGTTGTCTTTGAAAATATTACTTTCTATCTTTTTTATAAGTATGTAAAATGTATCTTTATTACATTCATCTGATAAGAACTTCAAGGAGCGTCTACACCAACAAAAAATTGCAATGTGCGTTGCATGCGGCACAGAATGTATCGATGCACAAAAATATTTCCCTCACATTCAACAGACAGCGCCTGGCTGTCGGTTTTTTATAATGCCAAGAGATTTACGCCACATCTTATTTGACCGAGCGAAGCGAAGGTCTCTGAGTCTACTTGAGTGAATTTGCACTTGTCCGTTCGTCCGTCAGAGCATTATAACTTCTGAATTACTGAACGTAATTACTTCAGCTTTAAATATAATATGTAAACTAATGGCCTCCGCCCTCCAGCCGAATATGGTTTAAAAAGTTATAAAAATCTTTATTATATGGGCTCTCATAGAAGCGAATGCGAAATAAAATATTTATTATGGCGTTACATAGGGTTGCGGTATGTCAATTTAAAGATAATTAGGAATAGAGTCCAAAAATATATATTTTTTAATTTTTACCCTAAAATTGACTAAATTACTATTGACTTACTTTCAAAGTGGAGATTTTCTAACGTCCAAAGTTGACCTCAAAACTTAAATTTTCTGAAAGGCTGAGATTTTTGATTTTTCCTGAAACTTGATCAATTATTTGAATTATATCCTGTACTTTAACAACAAATACTAAAATTAGATAAATATTGTAAGGAAACGAAATTATTTAATTTTTAATGAGCTTCAGTATTTTTAACAGAACTTCACATTGATGTCAATAGATGGCGCCGCGAGGTCTCTGTTCGGGGCGAACCACTAGTTATTTTTTGTGGAAATTCTGTTATTTTCAACGCATAAGAGCACATGAATTATTTGAATTTTTCCCATGAAGTGCCTGCACACAGAGGTAATGCGTTATTACGAACAAAAGGAATTAAATTAGGGGTGACAATATTTATGCTGCATATAGCCTTCAACACGCGACGCAACTTTTTATTGGTATGGACGCGGCCTTAGAATACCCTTGAAGCATCGGCAGATAACTTCAACCATTAGTCGTGAAATGTATCTACTGCTCGAAGTGCAAAATGCAGTGCTTCTAAACTTCGACATTCAAACTCAACTCAATGTAATTTACCTATGACTAGACATATTAAACTCAGAAACTAGATTTAAAAAAACTGATTCTCTGCCGATGCACTCAATATGTACCTTTATTCTTTATCTATTGTGTAATAATGATAGAGTTAAAACTATTTAGTTGTTTCTTCTTTACATAATATTACGTAATTCGAATCTACTAAGTTACTTAAATATACCTAGTTATTTTAATAATAATAAAAACACCTTCACTTTATTGTCTTGTTATCGTATCATCTTTTACAGTTAACTCTATATTCTAAGTTAAATTTTAAAGATATTATCAGGTTACCGCATGGTTTTACCGCATCCAACTTAAAGGTACCTACTTACTATTACCTAAGTATTCTGTGATCCAACTTAAGTACCGCATTGGCGTTAAGTTACGGAAATCGCATACCACAACTGTAGTAGGGTCGATTCCTTCACAGCTAGTTATGGTTTACGTTGTTAACCTATCACTTAAAACAGCCATTTTGGTTGCAAAAGTCAGGGTTTTTTACTTTTTACCAAAATTTGACTTATATCCTTATAGTTATGGATGTAGTGACACTGACTTTTGCCACTCGCACTTTGCAAGCTTTATGGTGGGCAAGTTTAAGTATAGGTTAACTTTCTGTGGTACAACGGACGCTTTGTATGAGATTATACATCCGTACCACGTTGATAGATTTCGAATGTCGAACATAAATGACGTCAGAATAAAACTTAACTCAACGTCGTCATCGTCTGGATCGATGACGACGTTGAGTTAAGTTTTAAGGTTCTAGTTCGTCCATTTTTAAACAGAGAGTGCACCGAAGTGAAAACTTTTGAAAATTAACATTTTGCAACTATCACTGTCTACTAAACGACGATTCTTTAAAATGTAGCTAGAATCATCGGCAGAATATTGTAATATTCCAAACAACTCGCTAGCACAAAATAGACTGACGCAGGCTGCTTAAGTCGTTAAATTAATGTTTCCATTTGTAGCATGTCGCAATGTCGCATGCTGTTGCTTTGGTGTAAAACAACCTTAATACTAGCCTTCTACTCTTTCTCCTCATTACCATTCATTTCTCTTATTTCTTTTTAGTTTTATTCTCTAATGTGGTAACCACATGCGGCAAACTGATGTGTGCGCTAAGCCTAAAATATCTCAGGCATAAGGTCACGTTTACACGAAGTATGCAATAAAATGTATCGTAATGTTAGTCTCACTCACCTTGTTAACTATTTGTATAGAGTTTTATATATTCGTGATTTCCTATTCCTCGCTCGATGTGGAGTGAGCTTTATTTTGGACCTGTCGTGATGTTTTAACTGAAATATATTCTCTGTGTTTCTTATTATGTGGTTTTATTTACCCACCTTTAACCTAATTTTAGAACCAACAATCTATAGTAATTTCCCTTTTGCCCATCTTACTGGTTTTGAATTTCTACAGAATTTCATTAAATGAAAAGTTAAATGAAAAAGGTTACTTCGATAAATTTGAGAAGTCTCCTTAAGAATATCAGTCTAAAAAGTGGTAGATATAGAGTGGATTATAGTCTTAACCCTTCTTATTCTGAGATTCATGCTTAGCAGTAGGATGGTGTAGATGATGATGATGATGATGATGTGAGTTGAACAAATTACAATAACAAGAACCCCACAGTAGTTGTTTTGATAGATAATATTGTTTGCATTACATCAAATAATAATTTCAATAATGAATATTTTCGAGAGCTTCCTAATCAGTTAATGATAATCCTTATCAAACATATTTACGAGGAAATAAGAACATAATTTACATGAAAAGCTTGTCCGACAGGCGCGTGCGGGTTCCTACTCGATCGGGAAATAAAAGAAAGAATAAAATTCATGAGAATCAGTAAAATTATACAAAAATGACAGACTTGAAAATTAAATATTGAGCTTCTGAAAAGTGAATTGTTAATTTTATAAAAGTTGATGAAGACGAATTTACCCTTCTAACTGGGTTATTGTAAAGTGACCGACTCAATATAGGTACGTGTATTAATTTGTAACAATCTTGTTCGTACCTTCTCCGATCAACGATTCATTGGAGAAATAATTACTGTTAATATACATGAAGAAATAATATCAGCTACAATAAGAAGAATGTTCGAGAAGTTGTATAGTTCCTGAAAGCTTTTTAAAATTGAGAATATGCCATGATCTGTGATACGTTTGTAAACTGGGTGATCGTGTTGTCAGATGAACCACACCCCTATTTCCTCTCCGTATTAACCTTCGCCTTAAGCACATTTGGAATGGTGCTGAGCATCGTGGCCGTAGTGCTCCTGCTTCTTACGGCCTTGCTCTTCAACGAGTGGAGGAAAATCTACAAGAACCAAGTCCTCATACAGTTTATGGTTGCAAGATTCTTCTACTCCTCCGTGCGCTACATTTACGACGTAACCAAAGCTTTCGATATACGAACTTGCTATTTCCATCCAATTTACTTAGATACTATCCCACTCGCCTACACTGAAATGGCTCTAGTGACTTGGATGTGCATTTACAGCAAACTTATGTACGAAAGTTTCGTAAAAGTCTTCAACGTTGGAACGCCGAGTCTGTTGAAAATATCATTAGCTGCTTGGCTCATACCCGGCCTTGTTGCTGGAATTCTGTTCGTCGGATACAACCTTCAAGACGGATGGGACATAAAGTTTTTTGTGTTATACTTATTTATATTAAAATGGCCAGTCTTATGCGCTAACGGTATTTTCTTAATTTTAGTTTTGAAGAATATCATTAGCACTAATAAGAGCAAAACTGAACACAATCCACGTATTGTTTTGATGATGATAATACTTATTTTCACGTTCTGTTTCCAACAAGCTATAAGCGATGTTTATAAATTGGTGTATGTCACGTTTAAGTTCAAATACTTGCTTCCACATACGCCCTTAATGTTCGTTTTCATTAATTTATTAACATTGTACCATTGTGCATTTTCAATTATATTTTGGTTATTTGCTAATAAAAGAACGAGGGTGCTGTGGGGGTTTACAAAGGAAAAATCAATAGAAAAATCGAGTTCGCCTAACGACGGAAAGCTCCCTAAGTATTAAAAGCATTGTATTAATTTCTACACAGTAATTTTATGTTTGATTTATTATTGAGTTGAATTATGATTGAGTAAGTTTTATATCATTAAAAGTTTGTATAATTTGTAATTGTTATTGATACCTAAATAAACTTTTGTAAACCGGAAAATTTTTGTTCACGCGTCGTTACCTCTCGTTCGTATCAAATTTAAAAAGTTGAAGAACAATACTTATTCTTAGGAGAAGAAATTCTGTCTTAACTTGAGTGAAAATGTGGTTAATGGCAACTCAAATTGGTTCGTAATTAGTGCCAAATTGGTGCCAGCAACGGAGCCCGACGTCGCTAAGTGAATGTGAGAGTCTTCGACATGGACTAAGTGCTTGCTGTAAAATTTAATTTGGTCTTAAGTCAGTTGTGGAACGCCACTACCTTAAGACCAGTACTTGTCAAAATTATAGTAAAGGGGCATATTTACCACAAATTTCTGTCCGTTGAACGTTATTATAATCAGACGTCTCTATCGGAAGACTGGTAAAAAATATATATATCTCCTAAGACTGTATCCCTACTATAGTCCGTGTCACGAAAGAAGTTCCGTGGCAATTAGTGGAACTAATACATTTTCTTTACATAATTGCATCATTGCGACTACTAGCACCGCCTTTAGGGGACTTTTTTCATGACACTAGCTATGAACTAAGCTTTGTTTTTTTTAACCTTTTTAAATCTTCCTCGGATAAGCAAGCCTAGAAAGAGCATGCCTATAGTAAGCTTATTCAAATGTTACGGAGCGTACAGCCAACGTCCACCTGCAGAGTGTAGTAGAGGTGAGACGTCTTTTTTATAACAACTCATGAAAACTAAGCTTTATGTATTAATGGCTAGATTATGCCCGCGACTTCATCTGCGTTGATAAAGTTTTTTTTTATTCCCGCAGGAACTCCTTCATTTTTTCCAATCCCTCGGGATACAACGTACGAGTATATCTGTACCAAATTTCATCAAAATTGACTGAAAAGATAGGCTAGACAGACAGACACACTTTCGTGTTACAATATTATTATCGGATTGGCACCATTGCACCAGTTTTCAAAAATAAACAGTTGTGTAGGTAAGTAACTTCTCAAGTCCAATTGTCTTCTCAAGTGAAATCGCTTTTCTTTTAACTCAAATCTCGTCCAAATCCGTTAATAAGTACCTACTTATTGCAGGACATGTTTGCAGATTCTATATTCTCGTCCACATCCGCTAAAAAATAGTTATTGCAGGAAATACATTTATACACACAAGATTTATACAAGTCAGTTTTGTAAAATGTCAAGTGTCAGAAAAGTAATCCACGCGCACCGATGTCAGGAGCTGTGAGAGATCTCGGCTTACCTTTACCTCACCAGTTGGTGAATTTAAATAAAATTTATTCAGATAAAGCCATATATAGAGACGAATGACAAGGACGCTTCAGAGCACTGAATTGGATGCCCCGGATTATAAGATACCTTTTTCGGTATTCTTAACCCGTTTTTTCTTTATTTGGGCCACAGCTGAACTGGTTACAGTTATTAGTTAAACTTATAATCAGACTTAGGTAAAATACATGCGATTGAAATCTGTTGAATTCAATTGAAATAACCACAGAATGCGTTAAAAAACTGAACTAAAACTATAAGGTAGGTAGTAGGTACCTACAACTACAAATAAATTATAAGTGCAATAGACTACTACATTGACAAGGATCATTTTTGAGAATTGCATTGATATTTTTTTAAATGAAATCCAATTATAAGCGGATTGCAAGTAGCGTTTCAAAACACCTAATATTTTTTCTTTCCTATCCAACGTTATATTTTTCCCATTTCCAATTTAAAATTCTCTCGCCGTGCATCCCACAGGGCGTGGCCAATAATTGCGAAACATTCTAAAAATACCTGAAATAAAAATATAGATAAAAAAAGGTGAAAGTACTTTTATGCATCCACTAGCGAATGCCCGCAACTTCGTCCGCGTGGATTGTGGTTTTCCGGTTTCTATAAAAAGTAGCCTACGTGCTATTCCAGACTATAATCTATCTCTGTGCCAAATTTCAGCCAGATCCGTTCAGCCGTTAGGGCGTAATTGAATAACAAACATCCATACATCCATACATCTATCCAAACTTTCGCATTTATAATATTAGTAAGAAGTAAGACTTTAAGAAATAAGATAAGATAAGATACTTAACATTATGATTATTATTATTATTATTCAACTCTTTATTTGCACCACACAATAAAATAAAATAAAAAATAAGACATGAAATAAATTAAAGAAGAAGGATAGGTACAAAAGGCGGCCTTATCGCTAAACAGCGATTTCTTCCAGGCAACCTTAAGATTAGGAGAACGCTGGGAAACCAGAATGCGGGTGGCTCAAAATGTATGCTAAATTAAATAACACAATACACACATACATAATATAACATATAAATAGGTATACTATACTTAAACTAAAATATATACATCTAAATATATAGATACTAAATTATACATATTATATAATATAAATAATATATACATACACATTACACATACATACACTTACATACCATAGGATAATATAGAATAAACTAAAGTCGTCTTCAATTTGAAAGGAAATATGTCTTTAGAGCGTTCTTGAATACGCCCAGTGATTTCGATTGTCTAATTGTCAGTGGCAGCGCATTCCACAGTTCAATTGCCTGTACAGTAAAAGAATTTTGATAAAATTTTGTTTTGTGTGCAGGCATTTTCAAGATAAGTGTACGACAAGATCTTATGTCTGATTGCACCCCAAGAAATTGAAACTTCTCCTTAAGATAAGAAGGAGTTTTAATGTGAAATAAAACACAGTACAGAAGAGAAAGGACATGCATATCCCGGCGACGGCGAATAGGGAGCCACTTGAGCTTTTGACGAAATTCGGAAACGTGGTCATATTTGCGTAGGCCAAATATGAACCGAATACCAATATTTTGAAGTCGCTCAAGCTTATTAAGTTGGTCCTGAGTCAAATTAAGAAAGCTTGCATCCGCATAATCGAGAATAGAGAGAAGGAGAGATTGTGCCAACATAATTTTGGTAGGAATTGGCAAAAGGTTACGCAATCGACGTAACGAGCTCATAACAGCAAACGTTTTCCTGCTCATTTCCTTTATCTGCACAGACCAGGACAGATGATTCCCGTGGGAACTCCTTAATTTTCCGGGATAAAAAGCCTATGTCCTACCCCGGGATACAACCTATCCCCGTACCAAATTTCATCAAAATCGGTTGAACTGATGGGCCGTGAAAGCGTAGCAGACAGACAGACAGACATACTTTCGCATTTATAATATTAGTATGGATTTGGTACAGGGATCGGTAGTATCCCGGGGAAGGGCATAGGCTAATCAATCCCGGAAAATCAAGGAGTTCCCGCGGGAATCAAAAAACTTAATCCACGCGGACAAAGTCGCGGGCATCATCTAGTAATATTATAACAGCATGTTTACCAAACGATTACCAAATTACTGTAAATGATGGCACCGCGCCGGAAGCCGCATCGCTCTAGCGTTAATTAATCGTACTAAGGACCTATTCAAATATACCGACGCGCCTGGCGCTTTGGAAGTTATGGAGGTAGGCTTTTCACGATTTCACCGATAGTTCGCGGAAACAACGTCATATCTGCCGTGCAAAGCGCATCTCTTACGTGTTTCACCGAAAAACTTATCTTTTGCCTTTTGTAAAAACAGACGTAGCGTCTCGCTCATCGCTATGCAGCAATAGCAGTGTGCTTACTCTGAGTTTTTACATTGCAAATTCGATTGAACGTATTGAACGTTCGATCACATTGGCGTCAAAGTAAAATAATGATAAGATTATTATAGAGATATTATAGAAACTGGAGTAGGTACGTTATAATAATTCATCTGCAAATTCGTTCGTCTTAAACCTACCGTAAAATAGGCACAATCTGGAATGGCCCTTATGATTCTTAATTCGTCTGTCTGGGGTAGGTACTTATTAAGCACCTCTCTCTTGTAATCCGATCCTCGATGGTCCTTAAAGCCTCTTGTAATTTGGCAGCCTCTTTTGTTCGCTTAATATCGCATTGAAAAGGCCTTTTTGTTTTCTCATTAAGAAGATTTTTGTGTAGTCAGACCCTCACACTTAAACCCTGGTAAGAAATAAGACGTGAAGGCAGTGGCGTGCAGTTCATATAGGCATAAAAGCACTGCTTACCCAACTGAAAATACGTCAATGTTCAGTTAGTGTGATGAAAATGTGATCAATAAGTAAACAGGTATTCTGACCAACAAATGCCTACCCCAACTTCCAACCCGGAAAATTAAAGAGTTCCCGCGGGAATCAAAATCTTAATCCACGCGGACGCAGTCACAGGAATAATCTAGTGATAAATAATTTATTTATTTCACGTAGGACAACTTGTACCACTTTTGATAAGTCAAAACTCTACTTCCGTTTCGGAAAGCTGATTCTATACTGAGAAGAACCGGCAAGAAACTCAGAGAAAAACAATAAAAGGTAAAGAGAGGAGATCCTCATCCACAAACTCTTATTATAGAGGCATATCTCTCCTTGTATATTTTACTTTAACGTTAAAGCAAGGATTAAGGTTTCTCGATTCCTTCCCTGGGATGCAACCTCTGTCAAATTCGGTTGAACAGTTGAAATGTGAAAGCGAAGGACAGACAGACACACTATCGCATTTACAATATTACCTAGTAATATTAGCATGGATTACCTAAAAGCACATAATTGTTAGGTACATAGGTAGGTACCAACTACCAACTAATTAGTTAATGAAAGAACTAGAAAGTTTAATTCGCTATAGGTAATCCGTCACAGTAGGTAAATCTATGTGGTGCAGTGTGTATCTTGCACTTGTAGCTTGTGATATTCACCACACCACACAAATCTTCCAAATTATTCTCAACGTACGTTTCATCTTCAGGAGATGTTGACTCGACAATGCACGATTGTAAACGAATTAATTGTTACCGGTTCCGTCACAAAAGGAGTAAGTAAGTAAAAGGAGAATAAAAACTAGATTGTTACCGCTTCCGTTTTCACGTGTGAAGATGTGGTTCACCAATACAGTTTGGCGGAACATGCCAAGTGCCAACAGTCAATTGCATCAACCGCCAACCGCATTGTGAGCAAACGCAGTGACCGCACGAGTGATGTCTATGTCACCGTATGATTGCAAAAACCGGATTGTAATCTAACTAGCGAAATTGTAAACTGTCGACAGATTACAATTGAACGCGTTATTTTTCGGTAGATTGTAATCTGTTAGGTATATTAACCCGATAAAACTTAAGTGCCCGGCCATTTATGTCGAACGTCGACGAATATTATTTACTATCAAGGACATTCGCTCAAGTGATTTGTTAGGGAGACTTCGTTAGGAGGTAATGCTGAGTTTGCTTCTAATTATTTCTTGTTACTTACATCTAAGTTTTTTATATTTTATTTGTGCTATCGAAGTTCTAAATTTGGCTCAAAGGTTATTTTAGCATTGACAGCCAAAGCCAAAACTATTCCATTACTGTAAGAGATATGGCGAGCGGTTCGGTTCGCTTCGTGAAATATCGAATTTCCTGAATACGGCCAAATAAACCGGATCCAAGGCAAGATTAAATACCTACTAGAAATACCTTTCACGCTCACCTTTGCAGCATACCTACTAGTAACTAACAGAATCGTTGGTCTAGTAGTTAGCATGTTGAACTGCGGGTAACGAGGTTCTGGGTACGATTCCCAAGTCGGGCCATAATATTTTAGGTTTTCCTTTTTTACAAGTAATGCTTGTACAGGCCCGGAATTAGGAAGTTGGCGGTAAGTTTCAACCCTTGCCTCGGAGAGCACTTGAAGACACCGGTCCTGCGCTTGACCTTCTTCTGATCGTGTCGAATTTCCCGCCGCATCAGGCTATGAAAGTAAGGGAATAGAGAATGCACCAGCTGTGTTTGCGCACACACTTGTGCACTAATATCTTCCGCGCAAACGGCTCCAAAATTCAGTTGGGAGGACAAAATAAGGTATGTCATAAATACCATACATGATTTTGTATTTGAGTTTTGTGCAAAACGCTTACATTTTCAATCTGCTTCGGCTACACATATTTTATGGTAGATACAGCCAAAAGTCCGTGATTTCTGCTCGGGTCGTGTTTTACAGAATTTATTCGGGCGGGACCGCCATTACAAGGAATAGCATCGTCACTATTAGCAGTGTAAATCTGCAAAATAGGTAAGAGCTTTCGAGCTCACTGGGTTTTGCAATTCCGCTGAGACTTTTTTTTTAATCCACTACAAGCTAGCCCTTAATTGCGATCTCACCTGATGGTAACAAGTGATTATGCAGTCTAAGATGGTAGCGGGCTAATCTGTTAGGGGCATGGCAGTTATATTAAACCCATACCCCTTCGGTTTCGACACGGCATCGTACCGGAACGCTAAATCGCTTGGCGGCACGTCTTTGCCGGTAGGGTGGTAACCAGCCACGGCCGAAGCCTCCCACCAGGCTAGACCAGGGAAAATTCAGAAATTATAAATTCTCAAACTAACCCTGCCGGGGATCGAACCCAGGACCTCCGCACGTTAAGGCAACAGTGCTACACACTGCGCCACGGAGGTCGTCAAAACTGATATGGAGACTGATATGTAGTGATACTTTTTGTGGTTTATATATTCTATTATTTTTGGACGACTTCCCTGGCGCAGTGTTGAGCGTGTGAGGGCCTTGGTTTGATCCCCGGCAGAGACAATGTGGGAATTTATTTAACCACCAAGCTACGCGCCGAACTGTCGAAGACGTGCCGCCAAGATATTTAGCGCTCCGGTATGATGCCGTGTAGAAGCCGATTAGGAATATGAGTTTAATATGTGTATCATTATGTGTATGTGTATTCATGTGTTGTGTATATAAATATATTTTAATTAATTAATATAATATTATTATAATTATATTTATTAATTTATATTTTCATTGATAATTTCAATAATTTTCATCCAGAAGTTAGTCCACGCTACTGGTAACTGGCGCATATTTAGCCCTACAGCTTAGCCTAGCAATTCAAAGATGCTATTGCGATACTGTCTTGGGTACAGTGCCCATGAACGATCATTTGGACGGTGTATATTTTTTGTAAATATTTAAATATTATAGATTTTTGTAGTACGTTATTTTTTTGTAAATATTTTTATTATTGTAAAATATTACATCTTAATTTTCATAGATACTGGATACAGTTACCCGTCAAAATTGGTAAAGTTCTGGAAGCTTTTGGACTCTACTCTTCTTCTCTCACTGGGCTCTACCCTTGTATCCCAGGCCTATCCGAATATTAGCCTATTATAAGGTAGGTATCCATTACCCATACCTAGGTAGGTACTACAGCTATCTTCGATAAAGGACGAGATTACTCCGACATTCCTACAGAAAACGTTTTACAAGGACTGTTTGTTTGCTCAGCGGAAACAATAGTCCTTTGCCCGTAGCCTGTTTTAAATAGTACCTATTTCAAATAATTAACATCAAGGGACCCGGGCAAAGATGTAACCTTGCGAAGGTTTTTTATGTAAGTCGACTATCTTGTCTATATTCTAAATTGAACTTGAAGGTACCTTTGTCGAATAGACGTCAAATTGGAGCGTTTACCCGTGGCCCCACTAGGTTGACCATTTGCTGGGACCACGGGTTATATTATTTATCCGTAGACCCACTAAGCTGAGGATTACAATTTCAATTTCAATTTTACAATTCGATTAAAATATTTTAGAATCTTGGCCATATTGAAAAAATGAAAACCACCACTTCTGATTATAAAAATCACGAGCAAATAAAATTACATTGTCTAATGGCTAAACGCAACAATTCCAATGACAGATAATAATTGTCAGTTGTTGACACATTGGGTCCTCGTATTATTTTTGTCTATGGCATATAACTATGAGCCACCAGCCCAGATAGCTTTTTTATAAAGCCAACCTACTTCTCACTACATACATACTATCCTAAAAGGTAAATGGTAATATTAAATATTCTGTACTATTTGGGTAGGTAAGAGTACCTACCAAAATATGAGTAGCACACATAAAATAATTAAACCTCCTATCAAAGTGTACCCACAGTGTACCTATTTTGAATAAATGAGTTGATTGATTGATTGATTGAATACTCACCATTAAGGACTGAAACAGTAACCGAAATAAGTGTTTTAAACACTGTTTTTTTGAAATGGTTATAGAACAATACAGAAATATAAGTGTAAACACATTAAAAGCCGTTTATACAGATTTGATTCTGTTATCAATTCAAGTAACACTTATAATTCTGTAACCTTTATGAATCTGTTTTTCATTCCCTGCTTACCATATCAATCTATCATACTCACCTAGGTACCTACCTAAAATTGAGACACACCTTTTAATTATAAAAGTACCTAATTTTAAATTACTAATTGAAAATTACATTATGGAACCGTGACCAGCCAGATATAGGTACTCAAACTTTTAGTTTACGAGACCGTCTGCGGTATTCAAGCGATGCCATTAACTTTTATTGTAAATTCCGATTCTAAATAAAGCTTTCGTATAATTGAATTGCATTCAGCATGAAATGAGGAATTTCTCATTGAATCGTAAGCTATTTTCTAGGCCCTAATGCTGTTTTCCATACCTACTTACCTATTAATTCTTATTTGCAAAATAAACCTATCTTTATTTATTTATTTTATCCACTACAAGCTAGCCCTTGACTACGATCTCACCTGATGGTAAGTGATGATGCAGTCTAAGATGGTAGCGGGCTAACCTGTTAGGGGCATGGCAGTTATATTAAACCCATACCCCTTCGGTTTCTACACGGCATCGTACCGGAGGAACGCTAAATCGCTTAGCGGCACGTCTTTGCCGGTAGGGTGGTAACTAGCTACGGCCGAAGCCTCCCGCCAGGCCAGACCAGGGAAAATTCAGAAATTATAAATTCCCAAATTAACCCTGCCGGGGATCGAACCCAGGACCTCTGCACGTTAAGGCAACAGCGCTACACACTGCGCCACGGAGGTCGTCAAATCTATTAACTACTAATGAAATGAAATCTATGTAACATACACATCGTACCTGCGCCTGAACTCTCGCTGGTCGTGTCAGATTGATATCCCTTCAGATTACGAGAGTAATAGAAAGTGCACTTATATTTTCAAACACACAAATTAATTATTGTGCAATATAAAAACCGCATAGATGGCTAATCTCAGCGAATCTCTGACCGCTGTGGACCGCGAAATTTGTTTGGGAGGACCCACAGATCACGGAAATGATCTGTGGGAGGACCTATACTATTTACCAAAGGAATGTTTTAATTTACAGTTATTCATTATTAAACTGGATGATGCCCGCGATATCGGCCGCGTGAACTAAGGTTTTTATTCCCGTGGGAATTCTTTAATGTGCAGGAATAAAAAGTAGCTTATTTCCAACTTATTTTACTCTCCAGGTCCTCAACTATAATGAAAAAATTACGCCGATCCGTTGCTCTATTGCGGCACGATTGACAAACCAACAAACAAGCACGCTTTCACATTTATAATATTAGTATGATATACTCATCATCATCACATCATCACTACAGCCTATTAACGTCCCACTGCTGGGCACAGGCCTCCACTCTCAAAGGAGAGAGGGAATTAGAGCTTAGACCCACCACGCTGCTCCAATGCGGGTTGGCGGGCTTTAACGACTATTATCATGTTAGTGATAATAACCGGGACCGACGGCTTAACGTGCTCTCCGAGGCACGGGGGTGAGACACCGCCAACTTCCAACTCCGGGCTGACACTGAGAATTTCTGAATTGAAAACCCCAATACCAATTTTTTTTGCCCGACCGGGAATCGAACCCAGGACCTCGTGATCCGCAGTCGACTATGCTAACCGCTAGACCAACGAGGCAGTCATGATATACTATAATAGGTATAATTAAGGATTTGCCTTAAGTCTTTTAAGAATACAATAGAATAGATAATTAGAAGATAATTTATTTGCAAGAATGTGGTAATTATTCTTACAATTATTTTCCGCTGGCACATTTCAACTATTTCATTAGTGTACAAATTATTATAATACGTCACTGCATAATATTATATCCGATAAGATAAGCTAAATACGTAAGAACGTTGCTTGGAATTATTTATTATGTATTAACAGAAAGACTGTACAACTATACATAGCGTATAATCTTAGCGTAGCGTAAGCGTCTCTATGAACGTTGACTCCCTGCCCTATCACGTAGGGCTACGTGAGCGGTTCTCTTAATTGCGAACCGTATCAAAGGATGCTATCAAGCTTGCTTCATGTTCCTGACACTTTGAACCGATGTAACATTTGTAGGCAGCCACAGTTAAATTGTTAATAGTATTTCAAGACTTGCTAATGATTTGTGATACAAGAAACTGCCTTATATACACTGAGATCGAATTATTTAAAGGTAGGTTTACAACTATCTAGATAAGTAAGGCAATTATTATGTTTAAGTATTTTCTAAATTATTTGTTGTTATCTCTCTGAAACAGTCGGGTATCGTTACATCATCCCGAGTTGAAAAAAAATCAATATGGCAGGGCGATCGTGTTTTTTTTTAAATAATTTATGATCACTTGTCTATTTAATCGGATCCAGGTGAGCTCGCTTTCATTCTAGGCATATAAAGGTACGCCTATCTACTGTATGTTGTTACAAATTGACAAGATTCTTCCTTTTCCGAGTAAAATTGAGCTGAGGGTCGATGGTGCTTCCTTGTCCATGTTTCTGTTTTTTACATATTTTATAAATTTTTGTTACAAAATAAATTAAAATTTTAGTTGTAGGCAGGCTGTGGCAGCATCAGTCATGATTCGAGTGAGCCTGTGACAACCAGTTTAAACAACCAACTGAATATTTCTCGTTACAAGCCCGGCCGAGCACTGTAGAGTCACGTACTCCAATCGTCTGTATTGGACAGCCTTTCACAAATCGCATCGAGTGAATTTAAGCCAAGTCTGTAGGGCTACAACAATTTTGCAATCATTGACTCCCATTTTCCGACTTCAAAAAAGGTGGAAGTTCTCAATGCGACTGTATGTTTTATTTGTATGCATGTAACGCTATCATTCCGCCAATTATGAATCAATTTTGATGATTCTTTTTTTGTTTGGTAAATCACTTTCAGAGGTGGTCCCATATACATTTTATCAAAATAAGTCAGTCAGAATACCTATTTACTGACTGTTATAATGAAAATGAGCATTGACGTACTTATTTCCATTTGGGTAAGCAGTGCTTTTATGCCTCTATGAACTGCACGCCACTGAATTTATTTTAAAGGTGCCGCCCCATCTTGCTTCTACTAATTTTCCAGCTTTAATTACTTACCTATAGACTATAGTAAGTATAGGCTATATTTGGTGCATAACAATGGCAACACGAAACACCTAAGTATAGGTATATCCCAAAAATCTCTTTTCAGGTGCTTACACATTTTATCTAGTTTCTTCAATGCACTTCTATGATATTCTATAAAAAAATATATTATTGGTGCCCATAAATTCGTAGCAATTGCTAAATAAAGATTAAGTATAGTAATATTTCAACATTTGTAGGGAAACAATTTTCATAATGCAAGAGCGAGGGACGTGAACGTACCTAAATGTCATTCTGAAATATTGGATTCCCGCACCGAGGCCAAATAACACAAGTCGAAAATACTGACAAAATGCCAGACACACCTTCCACGTTCACATTTACCTTATTCAATGGAAATATTCACGATTTTGGCAACAAATCAAGACATTACACTATGAAATAATGGAGTCATGCTAAATGTCTTATACGAATACAAACGTCTAATTTTATGTACGTAAACTATTTCACTAACGTCTATTAGGTATGTAGGTTTCAAATGCTGAAAAATTCTATACCTCAATTTACATAGACGGGCCCTGTCAAACAAAGAATGTGGACTATTTTACTAACGCCATCTAGTCTGAAAAGCGGGACAGCGCTATGGCGGGGACAAGGACAGGCTTATACAGGTGTAGAGCACGCTCTACAAGTCGGACGACCAATTTTTTTCTATGAAAGGGCCCATCTAGTACCTACATATACATCGATGTAGTTAAACAGAAAACAATGTATTTTTTAGACCTAGCACTTTTTGAACTTAACGCTAATAAGTCACATAGACAGTTTATCAATTATTATCATAAATAGCTGAGGCCCGCGACTTCGATTGCGTGGTTTTAAGTTTTTTTTTATTCCTGCGGAAACTCCTTAATTTTCCAGGGTAAAAAGTAGCCTATGTCACTCTCCGGGTCCCATATACCCATGCCAAAAATCTAGTCAATCCGTTGCTCCGTTGCGGCGTGATTGAAGGATGAACCAACAAACAAACACACTTTCGCATTTATAATATTAGTATGATGTGCCTCAGCGACCGAGCTTCGCTCGATTGCTTTTGAGTTCAGTATTCCGAAGGAACTCTTTGATTTACCGGAAGAAAGTCACTCTCCAATATCTATCTAATCTATATATATAAAAATGAAACCCGTTTTCCTTGGTCACGGCATCACGCGTGAATGGCTGGACCGATTTCACTAATTCTTTTTTTGTTGTATTTGTTATTATTAGGAGAAGGTTCTTACGGAAAAAAATATTAAGAAAATCTCTCAGAAATATTGAAAAATATACATTTAATTTTGCATACTAAGGCGGTACGAAGTTCGCCGGGTCAGCTAGTTACCTATAAACGAGCAATTCTTGTATATAATTCATTGAAATAGAAAATTCTACATCAATGATATAATCTGAATCTCGGAAACGGCTCCAACGATTTTCATGAAATTTAGTATGCAGGGGGTTTCGGGGGCGATAAATCGATCTAGCTAGCATTCATTTTTAGAAAAAGTCGTTTTATCTGCGTTTTCAGACAGTGAAAAACTGCTACAATATCATTAGAATGCCTACGAAGGTTTTCGCCACCATCTACAAGGTTATAAATTATAATAGCTCGGGTGGGAAATCGGGCGGTCCCGAAACCAGAAGACCCCGGTTCGAGTCCAGATTTGTCCAGTCCGATTATTTTTGTCCCTTAAATATAATTTCCAAAAAACACGATTTACCAAAAAAAAAAATACCACCACATACCGGTCATCCAGATATTGGTAAGTAAAACATAGAAGGCTGCGAGGCTCTGTGATAATTTCCTGTCGGTTCGAACCGCACGTATGCCGTACAATATCGCAGCTAATCGTGTTAGCAAGGTAAATGGCTTTCAGCGAACTGCCATTTGCACGACTTCATACATATACCTAGTTAGTAAGTACGTAGTAATAGTTAGTATTCTTTGCCTATAACTGGCGTTTGTCTTGCCTACGTCTATCTTGCAAATCACTGCATACTAATTACATTTATTATTTACTAATCTGTTAATTTAAACTTAATGGTACCTAGTAGTTTCTCTTTATTAGATGTTTGCTATTGTCGTTTGTTTTTACTATCTGCGGAATTTACGTGGGTTAGCATGGCGCCAAAATTTGGCAAACAGGATTTCACACTCATGGTAAAAATTTTGAATTATACCTACTTAAGTACCTATCATGACTTACGTCAAATAACATAAGTACCTCCAACGACCAGCATTTTTCCAATTCTTTATCATGAAGAGTAATTAAGTAATATTGGATAGAAGCAGGCGTTACTTTGTGGAAGTCCATCATAATGAAGGAACTAGAAGTTTAATTCGCTTTAATCCGCGACAATAGGAAAATCTATGTGGTACAGGGTGTAGCCCGCGATATTCACCACACCACAGGATTCCCCAAAACTACCCTCAACGTCCGTTTCACATCGATACCGGAGCATGTTGAGGAGATGTTGACGCTACAATGCACGGTATTTCAGTTTTTTTTTTATCCACTATAAGCTAGCCCTTGACTACGATCTCACCTGATGGTAAGTGATGATGCAGTCTAAGATGGTAGCGGGCTAACCTGTTAGGGGCATGGCAGTTATATTAATCGGTTTCTACACGGCATCGTACCGGAACGCTAAATCACTTGGCGGCACGTCTTTGCCGGTAGGGTGGTAACTAGCCACGGCCGAAGCCGACCAGGCCAGACCAGGGAAAATTCAGAAATTATAAATTCCCAAATTGACCCTGCCGGGGATCGAACCCAGGACCTCCGCACGTTAAGGCAACAGCGCTACACACTGCGCCACCGAGGTCGTCAAAGTTCAGTTTTCGAGGTTGGGCGTCGATGTGCATCGATCGATCGATATCGATGTGATCGATCGATCGATCGATATCGAACGGCATTCCGAATCAGTGGTATCAGTGGTAGATTCATTCGACTATTCATAAGCACTTGTATAAAGTCTATTTGAATAAAAAAACATTTGAATTTGAATTTGAATCGAGTATGGACTTTTCTTTTTAATGCATGAAGATTTATCGCGTTTATCACTCTTGACTGCAATCACACATGATGGTAAGTGATGATGCAGTCTAAAATGTTAGCGGGCTAACCTGTTAGAGTATGACAGTTATTATAAATTCCTTCGCAAACCTACATTTCCCGAAAGTCTAGTCACGTCGAGAGAAGACAATTAAGAAAATTGTTTCGTAATTGGATTACCCTAATCCGAAGAATAAAAGAACATTTATTTAAACGAAGTACCGTTTTAATGGCTTTAGTGGAATTCAGGTATAGTCTTTCAGCGACGTAATTAATAAATAATCGAATACCTCCTTATGAATAAATAAATTGACACCATGTATTTTTAACATAGCAAGGTATACTACAACAGTAATTTATGCCATAAATAAATGATTGTTTGTTAGTGACACCATCATTTAATAAATATATTTTCATTCTTCTTTCTATAAGTGCAGCATGATGAAAATACTTATAACACTTGAGGCGCAAACTTTAATCGTAATAATATAGCGTGTTTTACAATACATTAATGTGAGTAAAATACAGTAAAAAAATGCATATTATTCCCATAGATTTATTCTTGGGTTCGCGGGTGAAGCGCGCGAACCCGTAAATCTATGATTATTCCATACTAATAAATAGTTAACAAAGACGCGCAAGCTTGTGTTGAACCTATAAGTATGTATGGCAGTTATATTAAAGCCTCGTATTCACTAGGGGACAATAATTAATGTCGGGCGATGTCTTCTATCATCGCCAGAAATTTCGTCTCGCCTATTCTATCTGCGTTCTTCTGTTGCCTATTGCCGACTTGCAGTGTGAAATCGAGCGACGCGATGTCGCCACTCGCCCGATATCTCTAGCGACACATATCGCGGGACATGTCCTTTAGTGAATAAGAGGCTTTAATTTAACCCATGCTCCTACGTAATATATTATGTCAAATAGGTAGCCGTTGATTTGGATCAGATTCAGAAATCCATCGTGTTACCAACCTACTGTTGTAAGCTGATACCACTAATGAATTTAGTTTGCGTTTAAGCAACAAACTAAGACACACATTAATTTTAACAAAGTAAGTTTCGGTAAACACACGAAACTAATTAATTGTAGATTCTAATGACTTGTAATGTAACAACCGAGTAGCAGAGTACTGTACATATAGGTACATACAGTGACGGATGGAAGAACTTTCGAGGATACAAATGACCTTTGTCTTAGGAATAAATACCTAGTCTTTAGGAATCTGCTCGTAGCTACTTATGTACCTAAGTTTAGATATTTTCTATAAATAGTTAATTATCATTTGTATTGAAATTTATTGATCGAGCGCCCACTGTCATCTGTCATCAAGCGCTTGAGAATGGAGAAGTTTACCAATTTTTTTTTAAATTTAATATGAAAATTAAGACAAAATAAAAGAAAAATATGAAAGAATCATTAAAATATCTCAACAAATAAAAAAGTTATGGAACTTTAAAGTTGCGCTTGCAAGACGGGAGACGTGACGTCATAATTCCCTATCAACAGACTTTATAAAGCCGAATAAAATAAATAAATGGACTTAACGTGACTTAATTGAATTAAAAGCACTTAATTTGTGTGTGTTGAAGTATTAAATCTCGGCTAGGTATTAAAACTCACTCACAAAATTTCTCACTCGAGTAAGATACAGCAATCGGTGTACATTAAATAATTAAACTTTTAAATCGTCATTTCTCAGTCATATAATGATGGATTTAAAACAAAACACTGATTTATTAGTTTTAATCTATATTTTACTTCCGTTGTGTTAAATATGATATTCACAACATCATGAAACTTCTCCATTCCATACGATTAACGCGATCGAATACCTAGGTAAAAAATCTTCCACTAGGCCCCGATTATTCATAGACCTATCGCACGTAATCGGATGAACGGATGGGCCAATTATGTATAGTAGGTACTTCAATGGGATGGGCAGTGAAACGAAATCCATTGGTACGTGTAGGTATAATTAACTCTATGATGGTTTAACCCATGTCACTTGAGCATAAGAAACAAATCCCAAACCTTCCTTTAAACTATTGCATAACTAGCTCGTCCCAAAGGCAAAGAGATTAGAAATTGTTCCTATATCTGTACTGGTTCAGGCAACTATTAAGTACCTACGTAAACGATTAAATCTTCTTGGGTTTCGGTATATCGTACCTACAGAAGATCGAGGAGCTACACAAATGTCCGGAAAATTGGGTCGGATAGCAATACGCATAGACTGCTTAGATCTAATTAGAAACTATAGACGGCCGATTGATTTATGTCCGTGTATAGACATTAATTAAACACTTTAAGATTTAGTTATATCTAGAAAATAACCGCGACTTCGTCCTCGTTGATTAAGATTTTTGATTGCCCCGGGAACTCCTTCATTTCCCGGGGTAAAAAGTAGCCTGTCCTTCCGGGATGCAACCTATCTCTGTAACAAATTTCGTCAAAATCAGTTGAACGGATAGCAGCGCCTTAAGTAGCTACGCCGTGAAGCGTAGCTGACAGACAAACATTCAGACAAACAAACAAACACACTTTCGCATTTATAGTATTAGTATGGTTGGTTTTCAGCCCTAACTTGCTTTCAAATAATGAATAGAAAATTCAATATAAACTGTGAACCTTGCAGCTTTGGTCGAGATAATTAATAAACTCACAGAAATTGCTCGCTAAAGCCGGTTTTATAATCCCCTCAGATATTGAACTGGCCGCCAATCTAATTAACGTTAGCGCTCCAATAACTATGAGAGTAGAGGGTAGGTAGACCGCTCAAGACCGACGTGTAGGTATAGGTTTAAAATTAACTTAAATTGATTTAATCAGTTATCCTCGCTTTATTCATAATAATAGAGCCTTTTGTTTGCGCTTTCGGATGTAATTTTCTGGATACATTTTATTAAAAAGTGTCAAACGAAATGAATTATTATACTTACCTGCCTACTTTATGGGTAACTGGCAAAGTTAAATTATTATACAACCCCTAACATGGAATGTAGGGAAAGTAGATTACCTAATGCCCTTAAACCTAGGTACACCATATTTAATTTATTTTAGCGCTAACTAATTAGAATGGATGTTAGGCTGTCCGATATTAAGAAATCATTAGCTTCCATGAGTATATACAGACAGTAGTTCTACCACTACCACCACCACCA
This sequence comes from Erebia aethiops, assembly GCA_923060345.2. NCBI lineage: Eukaryota > Metazoa > Arthropoda > Insecta > Lepidoptera > Nymphalidae > Erebia > Erebia aethiops. The sequence goes on along the minus strand of OV281081.1, from coordinate 18,974,374 downwards.
CTACAGCCCATTAACGTCCCACTGCTGGGCACAGGCCTCCACTCTCATAGGAGAGCGGGAATTAGAGCTTAGACCCACCACGCTGCTCCAATGCGGGTTGGCGGGCTTTAACGACTATTATCATGATAGTGATAATAACCGGGACCGACGGCTTAACGTGCTCTCCGAGGCACGGGGGTGAAACACCGCCAACTTCCTAACTCCGGGCTAGTACTGAGAATTTCTAGTCAGAAAAACCCAATACTTAATATGGCCCGACCCGGGACTCGAACCCGGGACCTCGTCAGCCGCAGTCAAACATGTTAACCACTAGACCAACGAGGCAGTTAACTAGACCAACGAGGCAGTTCTACATAATTATTTATTTCATTAATGTTTAAAAATAACCCAATTTTTTTTCTAAAAAACATAGGTAGGTACATTTTGTTCAACATTAGGTCACTCAGAATAGTCCACTTGAACCAAAGGTTTCGGTTTGAGGTAATCTGATACCTTTCCTGCACCAATTTTAACACAAAACAGAATCTCTATTCCGTACATTTTAGGTATCCCTACCTTATCTTTTACCAGTTTAGTTATCCACTATCACTCCACTATATATAGTAGGTAGCTATCGAAGTTTCGGTACATACCTACCTAGATTGGGTTTTGTACAATCCGTTCAATTCGGTACTGAGTCCAACTCCAAATCGAAGAGAGTTATCACATCGAGGTTCTTATTTGCGCACAAGATAAAATAGCTAAAGTTTTGCATCATTTTTAACTAGTGGAAACAATATTAATGAAGCCTCATTTTTACGTTTTTTCCAATTAGGCACCACAAGTACTGTGCGCTGTAGAATTATTACTCTGAATGCTAATTGGGAAGTCTCGTTTGGAAAACTGAGAGTGTACCTACCTAATACTGCAATTTTCATAATGTTTTTATCTGTTTTTGTATTCCAATCACGGTTACGTAAAGAAGATCAGAAAATGATAGGTAGGTAATTAATTATTACACAACTCCAAAGGCAAACTTTTATTTTCTCTTTCATTCAAAAGTATCACATTTAAGCTAATCGGTATTCGTGGCGTTTTTAGACCAAAAACCTATAGGTGGTCCAACTTAAAAGGAACAAAGATGTAAAATTTTCTTCGCCTACCAGATGGACTACAACATTATTGCAAGACTCTTTCATGTTTTCTTTTATATAATATACAAAATATTAAGTATAGTATACCTGCCTACTAATAACACAATAGGTAGGTAAGTGGGAACAATTCATTGAAATAGAATGAGTATAAAATTCTACATCAATGGAACAAATGGTAGAGATAAGGTAGAGATAAGCTTTTAAAGAAAATCTTTTTCATCCGACCGAGGAGGCAAGGCGAACGATCTCTGCTGAATTAAATAATTTTATGCTTCTAAAAATTGTTCTAAAGTACCAAGGTAACTTGCTACTTACCTAACAGACACTACCTTGTAGAGTTTGAAATAATTATTTTATTTTGTGCTTTACCTACGTGGGTATACGTACGTTGAACTTCAGAGCATAGAAAACGCCCGTGTTCAATGTTAAACGAATGAAAGTGAAGGAGTCGCGCGCATCGTCTAATTTTAACTAAATCTTAACGCGTTTAATTATTAATTTCAACAAATTGACCTAAATCTAATTTTAAAACTAAATCTGAACGTGTTTGATGTGTGTGTGTGTGTGATTTTTAATTTCTACACACGGATCTAAATGAATCGGCCGTCTACAGTTTCTAAGCAATCTGGAGTCGTTTTACTATCCGACCCAATTTTCCGGACACTTGGGTAGGATCTTCTGTAGGTAAGATATACCGAAACCCGAGGAGATTTAATTACGTACCTATTAGTTGCCTGAATCGGTAGGTACAGATACAATTTCTAATCTCTTTGGGCCGAGCTATTCAATAGTTTAACGGAAGGCTTGGGTTTAGTTACAATTTAAATTACATTTGTTGCTTAAGCTCATTAAAGTTTATGTGAAGTGGCATGAGTTTAACCATCATAGAGTTTTTTATACCTACAGAGACAGGAAGGTCTTCGTTTAGATTCAATAATTTCAGAAATTAGTTTCAGAAATAAACATTTATTTATTTTAGTCATGTTTATTTTGAATTTCCTTATCTCTATGGCTAATGCTAATAGTCTTAGATCCGGATATACAGTGACCTTCACTACTATGGTAACTTACCAACTCACCATAACTTCACTTCACATAGGTATAATTTCAATTGAGCTATATATAGTATAATAGATAATTTTATAACAAACGCGATGGTAGGTATAGCATTGGCTACAATAAACTTGTAAAATAGCCTGGACCGGATTTTTAGCCGTATCTATATATCTATATCTTCTATATCTATATCTATATATTATATAAAAATTATATAAAAATGAAACCCGTTTTCCTTGGTCACGGCATCACGCGTGAATGGCTGGACCGATTTCACTAATTCTTTTTTGTTGTATTTGTTATTATTAGGAGAAGGTTCTTACGGAAAAAAATATTAAGAAAATCTCTCAGAAATATTGAAAAATATACATTCAATTTTGCATACTAAGGCGGTACGAAGTTCGCCGGGTCAGCTAGTTATTAAATAAAAATAAAAAGTAGGTTTCATCTGGTAAACAGATATGTGAAGGTCGAGGTATATCCGGATCTCAGACAATAATAATTAATTCTAATTCTCACTGAAAACAGCCAAGTACCTACCCATTTTATTCTGCTCAAAGAGGTTACACAAAGTGTTTCAGGCTTTTTATAATTCCGCGATAGCATTAGGTAAGAGAGCAACCAACTCGGTTGGTGCGGAGAATTTAATATTTTACGAAGTTCGCCCGACGCGAGACCTCTTGCATTATGAAAATTGTTTTCAAGCCCGAAATGATGGAGCTGTAGGTCTCAGGATTCTGTGGTAATATAACTAACGCGAATGAGTGTTTTGTCGTAATATTGTACAGAAAGGTTGCATCACGGAGAAGGATTTAACCTAGGTACCTACTAGGCTACTTTGTAGCTCGGAAAATGCGAGCAAAGCGTTCTCACAGCATTTTCTAAAATCCTAAATTTACGGGGGTGAAATCGCATCTTCTAGTAGTTGAGTAACAATATTTTATTTATCATTATTTTTAACATACCTCTACAAGTAACAATGTCCGACAGTTCTCCATAATGTTCTCAAAGATGTGCGAAGTTGTGGATCATGGTCTAAATTTCCGGTGCGTAGGTATTCAACATTCCAGGAAAAGGACAAAAAATTATTTCTTCAACTGGTAAGGTTTTTAAATTGTAAATAAAAAGAAATTTTTTTTTGTTAACAAGTTAAACTAGTGGTTCGCCCCGAACTGAGACCTCGCGGCGCCATCTATTGACATAAATGTGAAGTTCTGTTAAAAATACTGAAGCTCATTAAAAATTAAATAATTCCGTTTCCTTACAATATTTATCTAATTTTAGTATTTGTTGTTCAAGTACAGGATATAATTGAAATAATTGATCAAGTTTCAGGCTCATCCTTTCAGAAGACTTCTGAGGTCATCTTTGGACGTTAGAAAATCTCCACTTTGAAGGGGGGTCAAATCACCTCCCTGGTGCAGTAGTGAGATCACACTCAATGACTCAAAGGATTGTCTTGTCTCAGATAAAAAAGTAAATCGACGGGTACTCAAGTTATACCTACATAGGCATTGTTTCTATTTACAATTCAAAATTGGTAGGTACTTTCCAGAGCAGACGAATTTAATCCAATTATTCAGAAGCAACGGAGCCGTGGCACAGCTCTTTGGAATGCCTTTGTGCATTCAACAAACTTACTTACTCAATGGTGATTGATTCAGAATTCAGACTGGCCGAGTCTGAGAGCTGTTAGTAGATAGGACCTATATTCAGTGATAATTTTGGTAGGTACTGCGTAATTAGGTACCTACCTACCAGAATTCTTTAGTTTAGATAATAAATATAGATACGGGGTAAATTATAAAAATTATAGCCTAAAATATGAAGCTCTACAAAATAGGTACCTACTTAGATACTCGTGGTCGTCGTCAACCAATAGACGTCCACCGCTGAACATACACCTGTCTCAAGGAATACACCACGATCTTGCGCGGCCTGGATCCGCCATCGGTACCCAGCCTATTACCCAGCTCGTTTGATGTCGTCCGTCCACCGAGTGGGGGGAGTCTGCCAACGCGACGCTTTCCAGTGCGGGGTCGCCATTCCATAATTAATACATACTAACTACAAGCATACCTTAGGTACACCTACATTTTTTCAAAATATCTGCTGATAAACTTTAATTCTACAAGTTTTTATAAAACTTAGTAAACTGGAATCTCCAAAAATATATTTAACTTTTGATCGCTGAGACGCTCTTCAGCTCTGTGTGGTCGATCTATGAATTGTTCGACGCCGACCGCAAGTCGTGTAGAACAATGCCTTAGAACAATGTTTTAGAGCAGCCAATCTAAATAAGTTTTAATTTCATTTTTGTGTTTCTTTTGTTGATTTTCAGTAACTACATTAAGTACCCTTATGAGGTTAAGATAGTACTACTTGTTGTACTAAGAATTTTTAAAATGAACCCTAGTACTTATAGGATGTTAATTGATTTGCGGAAACCATTATACTTATACACTTTTTAACTATGAACTTTTGTAGGTATGTTCATCTAGATAAGTCCCAGACCCCGCGGGAATTCAGGAATAACACCAATCAAATTGAAAGACACCAATACAAACTAAAGATTAAGTTAATATCTCAGCAGGCAATATTATCACAAACTTTCCTCCCGGCATAGCAAGCAAGCTGATAAGCTAAAGTCACCTAAACTGTCTCTTTCTCCAACAGCTTATCTCGACATAATTACAAAGCTCCCAGCGTCTGGAAGCGTTTGTTTAGATTTACGGCGCTAATAGTGAGAATGGTAACTATTCGTATTACAATCCTTACAAGCGTTGATTTGTGGATTAAGTTGGCCTGAAACAGAAATCATGGTTATTTTATTAGGAGTAAGATTTAGAGTAAAAAGCAGTGAAAGCTGGTTTAGAGTTTACCTAGACACCCGGCCTTATATATATTCGGGTGGTAGGGGGTTTGTTCCCTGGGTACGCATCTCTGGCTTTTCGGAGATATGAGCGTTTAAAGAAATTTAAATTAAGTACTTAATGCGTTATCATTAATTGAATGCGTAACACCAACAAATATGAACACCTTCAACTTAGAGAAAAGTGGAAGGATTGTGCAATTTATAATATAAAACCGCGCGAATCCCTTAGAGAGAAATTTAAGGAAATATGTATTCTTACAGTAGCCTCGCAATATATTTATAGTACCTAATTTAATCTTCGTAAAACAGCACATTCACAATTACAAAAAAAAAAATGCGATCTGCATGATAGGCAAACTAGAGGCCGCCATAAACTCGTGACTCCATCGCTCCGCCTCAAGAAGGTCCGAAGGTCGTTCGTGGGAATGAGCATTCTATTTTATAACAAAATTCCACAACCTATCTTAAACTTACCTTTACACAAATTTAAGAAGTTCATTAAAAGCATGCTCCTGAAATAAGCTTATTACCTACACTGTTGAAGATTACGTAAGTGAAAAAGGAGCATGGATTTGACTCGCTCCAGCAATGCTCAGGACAGCTGAACTAGTTACTTACTGTATTCTACAAATTAATGAAATTGTAAATTATTTTTTTCAAAAGAGCAACCGCCGAGTTTCTTGCTAGTTCTTCTCGGTACTAATGGCATTCCGGACCAGTGGTAGATTCACTCGACTATTCAAAAGAACTTGTAAAAGTTTATTTGAATAAAAAACATTTGAATTTGAATTTATGATTAGGGCTTGGTAAGTCTCAGACTAAACGCCTAGTGTGTGGCGTCACGACACACCCCAATATTCACGACTTTATGTTACCATTCTGTTAAACACTTTTATAACCGAGGAATAGCTAAGTAAATACTCCTATTATGGTTGTAGCGCCTAAGTAAGTAAGATAGATAAGTAGGTAATCTGAGCCCGCAATGGATTGAAAATTGTCGAAAACTTTTCCAATTTGTAATTAACGCTCGGCTTAAAATTTTCACCTGTCCCTTAATAATTGTCTGCGTAGGTACATAGGTAGGTATACTTCGTGAGTTCGCATATTTTAAGGTGAGGGAGGTAGGTAAGTAATCTTACTTACCTAACAACCTTAAAGCTAAGATTAGCTTGGGACCTACAAGAGGATACAAGACAAATAAAATATTAAAGCATTGTTTGTGGTACATTAGGTAGGTACCTATACTTACATACTATAGGAATGGCTGTAGGTTCGTATGAAATAATGTTTATGCTCGGACAAGACAAGTTTACGGTGCTTTTACGATTCCACTATCCTGGATTACTCTTCTATGCCAGCCGAAATATAAGACTTGATGGCTTTTCAGATGATTTTTTATGATTTTCGATTAGGATATACTTACCTAAATTGCACATAGCCGTTGTCACACTGCCAACAAGATATACATATACCACAAATCCGAGTTTGATTGCGGACTGAGTTGGTACCTCAATAGGGCCAAAACACTTTCCGGAAACGGAATTCCGATTCGGGATTCCGAACGCAGCAAATCCATATGAGTCTATCGCACACGCACAGTAGTTTTCCGTTCGAATTAATTTCCGTTTCGGAACGTTTTGGGGAATGAACTGTTACTAGATAGATACAGCAACAATGCAATCGCCATGAGAAAATCGTCGTCCATAAGTACTCGCTGACAGAATATCTGAATTCAGAGGGTAACGTCTCCCAACATCTCAGCCTTGTTATTCCGAACGGAAACAAAAGTAGTATGTGTGTCATTGTCATGTCTTTCGAATCGGAATTCCGAATGTATTTGGCCGGCCTAAAAAATCAGGACACTTATAAGACTCTCGTCACTAGTACAATGTCACGGCACGACATCGTGTCGTGAATGCGCCGGTGAATTGTGAATCTTATGAAACATGATTATGCAAGGAAGTAAGTAATAATAAGACGATATTTCAATGTGAAAAAATAATTTATTTATTGACTAAGTATAAAATATGAAATTTCAAAATTACATCACAATAATAATTAAATTATTTATAACGTTACACAATATCACGTTTATTGATTAAATAAAAATTGATTATGTTAAAGGTACTTTTTTGTTTCAAGAGTATTTTCAATAAGAAATTTAAAAACAAAATATGATATTCAGGCAATCTTAGATAGGCACTAAATTATCACAAAATCTCCATTCTTGAAACGTCAGTAATAATATTTATTTTGCATGGTCCAATGGACCATTTTCGGTACGAAAGAAACATTATTTACCCCTCGATTATCCGAGTGTTAAAGTTGAATATCAGAGAACATTGTGGCCAATTCTGTAATCTTCAAATCTAATGCTGTGCCTTTCCACAGGGAGTGTTATGAAAGGGATAGCAACATACTCGTATGAGAGTTGTCATTAAGGGTTAGAGATGGTGTATAATAGGATTAACCACATTGTGGCCAATTCTGTATAACACAATCTCTAAACTAAACTAAAGTGACACCTTTAAATCTAGTTCTGTCCCTTTCCGCAGGGAGGGTTAGCAAAATTTTTAATGCTGTCATTTTAGTTTAGTTTAGAGATTGTGCACTACAGAATCAGGCAAAAGCACAGATCCTCGTCTCAAGGAAAGCGTAACAAGAATTTTTGAAAGAGAAACAACATAATGATAGAATTGAGTTCAGCTTAAAGGCACACCATGTGACCTGTTCTTTTATAAAAACAATAAATAATATAAATACGTGTTCACCCTAGACAATATTAAGGTGTGTCCAAACAGTCGCCCGGCAAGTGCGCGGCAACACGCGGCTTTTGCAGGACACAATAGAGAAGTTCCATGATGTTGTCAATATCATATTTAACACAACGGAAGTAAAACAGATTAAAACTAATAAATCAGTGTCTTTTTTTTTTTAAATCCATCAATAAATGACTGAGAAATGACGATTTAAAAGTTTAATTATTTAATGTACACCGATTGCTGTATCTTACTCGAGTGAGAAATTTTGTGAGTGAGTTTTAATACCTAGCCGAGATTTAATACTTCAAAATTATATTCACACACAAATTAAATGCTTTTAATGCAATAAAGTCACGTTAAGTCCATTTATTTCTTTTATTCGGCTTTATAAATTCGGTTGATAGGATGGTGTGACGTCACACCACCCCACTTGCAAGCGCAACTTTAAAGTTCCATATTTTTTCATTTGTTGAGATATTTTAATGATTCTTTCATATTTTTGTTTTATTTTGTCTTAATTTTCATACTAAATTAAAAAAAAATGGTAAGTTTCTCCATTCTGCCGCGCGCTAGTAATTACTTGAGGACTACACGAATATAATATGCGCGGCAGAAGTCCAATATCAGCTCGGCATTCAGCGCACAGCAGCCGCGCACGATTGCCGCGCGATGTTTGGACACACCTTTATTTATGGTTTCAATAATTTATTATCATCCCTAGAACTTAACTTTGATACAATCAATGTTACAGGCTGGAACCCGACAGAATTCGGAAAAGCTATAAAGGTGTGCGCATTCAATAAGGGCGATATAGGTACAGATCACCGATGGGACATGAGGAAAAAGCACGTGCTGACGTTTTGTCCAATCAAAGTTTGTTTTCGCTATAACGAAGTACTATGCGCTGAATAGAAACGTATTTCCATTTAACTGTAATGATTATAATAGTTTTATTTGCGTTGCTTTGTATGCTTAGAAATACCTCGATTTTTTCATGAGTAAGAAAGTATACCAACAAGAAATATTGAGCAACGCAATTTAGAAAAAAAAAACGGCGGATTGTCTACGATAATATTATGGTTTATTTGCTTTGACAAAGCATAATCTTTTTGCGAGTTAAAATACAGTATTTGCTGCATTGTACATTACTCAAATAAATTATAAATACAATACTATTATAAATAATTTCATTTTCTCAATCACAGATGAATAATATAAATTATAGACTACAATATTTACATAAATAAATCTCATTCCATTACCATTGCGCTTATGTGAGTTTTTATTTACATTTTAATACCTAATAATTTGTAAATAAAAAAAATCTCGTTCTTTATAAAATATCTGTATAATAAAATATGATTGTGATGTTTCTTAATAATACTTTTAATTTCATTTGCGTTTTGGAAAATATAGCTGCAAATAGCGCGACCACTTTTAACCCTAATGAATGAACTAGAAGTATAATTCGCTATAATCCGCCACAGTAGATAAATCTATGTGGTACCGTGCATGTCATTCACCTGCAGCATGCGTAAATACCATCTTTATAGCATTCATATGACATCCCATACCCATATAGTACATGCTATGAAGTCTTAAGAGTGGCCTAGTTAGGACTAGGCTCACCGAGCCACGCGAAAGTGTGTCTATCTGTCTGTCTGTCTCTCTATCTGCCTATCAGGACACAGGCTAGGCACTTTGTCCAATTAAAAAAACCTTAATCCACGCGGACGAGGTCGCGGGCATCATCTAGTTTACTATCAAACTGCGTCAATAGGCATGATGACTGATTTTGAAAAATGGTCAGATTATGTTCGGAAGTATCTACTATTTCGAAAAAATATCTTATTTCAGCAGAAAAATAAGGTTTAGTAGATAAAATTGGCATTTGAAATTGAAATTTTAAAATTCACGCCAAAACGCTCGCCGGTGTCATGGCGCCGTTTGTGACGTCACTAATATTTTTACCAACAAAATAATTTACTCTATGCATTAAACAATAGGTCTTCGTATTAGATATTTTGTGGGAATAATATGAATTAATTCTGAATTATGGCTAAATTCTACTATTTATTTCTGCGAAGATCACTTTGACGTAAATTTTTGCTTTATTCTAATATGCTGTGTGCTTAATAATCTTGTTTGAGGTCTTAATCCTAACTTCCTTACTAATATTATAAACGCGAAAGTTTGTATGGATAAATGGATGTTTGTTACTCTTTCATGCCAGAACGGCTGAATGGATATGGATGAAATTATAGCCACAGAGATAGATTATAGTCTGGAATAACACACAGTCTACTTTTTATCCCGGAAAATTGAAGAGATCACGTGGGAACTAAAACAACCTCAATCCACGAGGACGAAGTGGCGGGCTTCAGCTAGTTTGATAATAAATTCGATCCTTTTGGGGTTAGGTTTTATCTCTTAAAAATCCCTAACTGTTTGTCTAATGTTTGTTTGCAGATTTTACGAATGGAAGTTTTGTCATTACGAAAAAGTCTTTGTTTGATGCAAGAAACTCATCTAGCATAAACAAATCAATCCTGGGCAAATTACAGCTAGTAGCCTTGGTAAATTCTTGTTCCATGGCTAACGTTTTTTAATTTCTTGATTTTGGTTTCGGTAAAACAAAACTAGAATATGGAAATGATCTGTGCGAAAAATAAACACCTAAAACACCTATAGATTGTCGATTGTCAAAGTTCGAAAATAATTGTGACGTCATTCGCTTCATTGGTGTTTTAACCAATATGGCGGTTTGCTGTATTTTATAGTTTTATTATATCAAAATAAACAGCAATCTTACTCGAAATAGAAAAATAAATACGTTTTTTATAATCCATGACTCCTATTAGATAAATTTATAATTTCATTGATTCTTGGTCTACTGTCATCATGCCAATTCGCACCGGCAGAGTACCACACCACACAAATCACTCTGAATGTACGTTTCACTCCGAAACCGGAGCATCTTCAGGAGATGTTGACTCGACAATGCACGATTGTAAAGTGACGATCGTGACGGAAGTTCCAAGAAGTTCGTGTGAAGATGCTCCGGTTTCGGAGTGAAACGTACGTTGAGAGTGATTTGGAGGATTTATATGGTGTGGTGCTGTGCCGGTGCGAATTGCTAGGTCGTTGGTGTTGTTGCTGCATGCTGCAGGTGAAAGATACGCACTGTACCACATAGATTTATCTACTGTGGCGGATTATAGCGAATTAAACTTCTAGTTCATTCATTATCATGGACTTCCGTAACGCCTGCTTCGATTCAATACTTTTAACCTTATCCGATTCAAACGTACTAACAACAGCTGCCAGTTTCCGCAAAAACTAACCCGTTGTCCTAGTTGAGCGGCAGACGCGACGCTGCGCGATACGACGCCATAGACAAACTTGTCTACACGACAACGTAGGCCACGTGAAGGGTCGACCTGTTTGATACTGTCGCGTCGCGTCGTATCGAATCGCGTTTATCGCTAACGTAGGACAACGGGTGACGAAACTTGTCGCCACTGTAAATCATAGCAAATTGGGTATTTGACAACTATTCAAATAAATTATTTTTTAGTCATCAATAAATAGGGGATCTCCTAAGAGTCGTAATATCCACGTCTCTTGTTAGTTTTATGTTGAATAACTATTTTAAACTATCGATTAAAGTAAAAAAGGGCGTCGAACTTTGATGACGTAACTACAATATTTCATACAAAATCCCATACTGAGCACGCGTTTTGACGTTTGAAAAAAGTTGCTAGTTGTCAAATACCCAATTGTAATAATCCGAATTTCGGTTACAGTGCTTAAACTTTTAAAAAATTTACAACAATCTGAGCGAGAGATATTAATATTATGGTTGCCAGCGCCAGTTAGTGCACCGGCGTACAAGCGTGTGCGCAAACACACAATAACTACTCTATTTGAAGTGACTAAGGTCGATATTTCAACATCCGCATAGAAATGGTAGCTGTGTTCTGACTCACCTATTTATACATAACATTTGGCTATTGGATGGAATACTTTATTTAAATCTGAATTCTTTTGGGGACTTCCTTTACTTTATCATCATCTACTGAAGATAAATTCAGTATCATTATCAAAGATATTCAACCCCTTCCAAAAAAAGTTGTCATTTCCTCGTACTTTAGCCGGTATTCGTTTTAATGAGACCCACAGATGTATGTATAGTTATATGACATTTAATAGTATAAATAGTTTTTAATAGTATAAATGGGAAAAATTTTTTTTTTGCGATTTTAAATAGAGGATCTCCCAAAAGTCGTCAATATCCACCTCCCCTGTTAATTAATTTTATGTTGAATAACCATTTTAAACTATCGATTAAAGTAAAAAGTGCGTCGAGCTTTGATGATGTCCCAATGAGGGCTACCGTTTTTATGCTCACTAGTTGGCGCCACTTGCGAGTAAGGTCCTAAAGTATAGCTGTAAATTCTGTAAACAAGCATAATTCTGAAAAAAGAACTCTTTTGTAAATAGTAAACATACAGGAACCAGGGAAATACTAACCTATGAATTAGCTGTTCTTTCAGTCCGCTTAATTTTGCACCTCTTTTTCTTAGCTCCGCTTTCAAAGCACAGAGCACTGGCATTCATTGACACGTATCTTACATCTTCCATAATTAATCGGTTATCTCTAAATATTCATTTCGTTATTTAAATAATTAGACCCGCGATAAAAGCTCAGTGATATTTGACATTTCGGGGACCTCACTCTACACTAGCGCCCCTAGCGGCGAATTTAAACGCGGTAGCCCTCATTACAAAATCCCAGCGCGCGATTTGACGTTTGACTGATTTGACTAGTTGTCAAATACCCAATTCTTATCACTATGGCAGGTCCTACCTGGTTTAAGACAGTTGGGTTACAAAGTTACCCCCCTCCCCCCTGTTCTTTCAGAAGACATCAGTCTATAGAATTAGCTGAATATCACCTATAACTGATGCCGTATCTTCTCGTAACTTGTGGTGTGTGTGTAGTGGCGATCGCTAGCAGCAATGGTACGTCGTTAACGTCGATGTTGAGGGAGCGGGTCAGTGTTGCTATGTCGCAGAAGTCGGTCGACATCAACATATCGGCTAACGTTTTGGATAGCACGCAGAATTCGCGGAGCCTGCTTTCCAGGTATAGAAGACACTGTAAGGAAGAAATATTTTTTTTGTGTAAATATATAAAGTATAACAAAATAAAATTGTAAGTACTCAATATATGTTAATTTATTGAACATAGTAAATTATGTATGTGTTATAGGCTATGTACATAAAAACATAACCTCTTCTATAGCATCACGAATCAGACTGGAATAACAGTCAAGAACAACCGGTCAATCTCCTTTGTGTCTTCTCCAAGCAACGTGTCCTTGGAAAAATAAATTGTGCTATGTTGGCCCATATAAAAGCCAAAAAACAAACTAAGAAGTAGAAGAAATAAGTGTGTTAATGTCAATGATATTATACAGGGTTAATCTTTAAAAAAAATTATAAACTTTTAACGATTATAAAATATTTGGCTTTTATTTCTTGTCTACATTATAAAGGGAACCTCTGTGCAAAATTTCAGATTTCTAGGTCCAAGATGAGTCAGTGATTGCGTCAGGACTTAACTTTTCATTGCATGAGAAAAGCATCGTACGGCCGTTTTATTTTGAGTCGTCCCATCATAAACGTCAGTACTACTCTCTCACTCTACTAACGCAAGTCACTAAGGCGCTCTCTAAGCTTGAGTGCGAGCTAGACAAATTTATTATGGCCCGACCCGGGATTTGAACCCGGGACCTCGTCGGCCGCAGTCGAGCATGCCAACCACTAGACCAACGAGGCAGTCTTAATTATTATATTACCTGTTGTGGTGGTATTTGGGCCATGCACATGGCGGTCAGAGCGTCCAACATTCCCCCCACCAAAGGTGAGAGCCCACCGCTGCCGCACCCGCGTCCGATCAGCCGCACCTCCCTAATGAATTAAAATTAACAATGATGACAACTCAATCAAATCCACCACCCACCACCACTACAGCCTATTAACGTCCCACTGCTGGGCACAGGCCTCCACTCTCATAGGAGAGAGGGAATTAGAGCTTAGACCCACCACGCTGCTCCAATGCGGGTTGGCGGCCTTTAACGACTATTATCATGTTGATAATAGCCGGGACCGACGGCTAACGTGCTCTCTGAGGCACGGGGGTGAAACACCACCAACTTCCAACTCCGGGCTGGCACTGAGAATTTCTTAATTGAAAAACCCAATACCTAACAATTTTTATGCCCGACCGGGAATCGAACCCAGGACCTCGTGATCCGCAGTCGACTATGCTAACCGCTAGACCAACGAGGCAGTCAAATCAGCAACTCTTTATCATACTTATAAATGCGCTTGTAGAATGGAAGTTTGTATGAAATACATAGTTATGCCGTCATCAAATTCCAATGCACTTTGTTTTCTTTTATCTATAGTTTAGAATGATCTCAAACTTAAAACAGAATGATCTCAAACTTAAAACTAACCGAGGATGTGAATTTTAGGTCTTTTGGAAAACTATTTAATCATTAAGAAAAAAAATATTTGACATAGGGATGATGCTATTACAAAATGCCTTTCATTCACACATAACTAAAATTGACTAGATAATGTTTTAAGCCGGATTAACATGCGCCTAGTAAACGGCATAGTGGAGTACTGTCTAATGTCTAAGCTACTTAATTGTCTAGTCTTCGTCTTCATCGTCAACTGAAAAATTGTCTAGCCTTCGTCATAATCGTCAACCGAAAGACGTTCACTGCTGGACAAAGATTTCTTGCAGACGTCCAAACACTGCGGTCTGCGCCGTCTGAATCTATGCGACTCTCTTATGCTGAGATCTATAGAGCGTACTTTGACCTGGCTCAGACTTTACAGAGTTAAAACGAGATGGACTTATGTGAGTAACATAAATCTGTCTCGTTTTAACTATGTCTTAAGTCTAAGCAAAGTCAAAGTTCGCTCTATAGATCTCACACTCAATGTCGTCGAATTCTAGCATCTTAAGACCTTAGCGCCAATCAGCTATTGAGCTATTGCCTGGTGCCCCTTCAGCTTCGCAACCTGTTGAGCTATGTTGGTTACTCTAGTTCTTCTGCAGATCACCTCACTTGGTCACGTAAAAAAACTACGATCTACGCATTACTTTGCAAGACATTGGGTAGAGTACTAAGATTTCTAAGTTTTTACGTTCTAGACTAAGAAATCATTCAAGTCTGTCGAAAGTCGGTAAAAAGTTATCTCGAAAAATCTATTTTAAGAAAATGTAAATCCATGTAAAAATCGACTAGTTAGTATTAATCCATACAAAAATTCAAAAATGCCAAGGCGCGTGTCTGTCTGCTACGCTTTTCCGGGCCATCTTTTCAACCGACTTTGACGAAATTTGGTACAAAGCTAGGTTGCAACTCAAGTAAGGATATAGGCAATTTTTATCCCGGAAAAAGAGTAATCAAAAACTTTAATCCACGCGGACGAAGTCGCGTGCATCATGTAGTAATTGATAATACTTAAGTGTCTTACCATGAATTAGTGTCTCCGACAATAGCGACGGCCTGAACGGGTGCGTCCGCACTTTTGTGCAGATAAGACGCCAAGTCCAAGTCACGTCTCAGCTCAGCTTCCCAAACGCTGGGGTTCGCTAATGTCCCTGAAAAACAAACATTGCACGCTCTAGAAATATGACATCTCTATGGCCCGGTATATAGATGCCCACCATGTCTCAGTGCCGCACTCATAGAGAGAACTTTGACTTTGCTTAGACTTAAGGTGCCAAAGGAGGAGGAATTGCCCAAACAAACGTAATACCAAAATAATTTGTAATTCGAGAATATTTCCACCATATTATGCGATTATTAAGATTGAACTTGTATTTATTCAGGTCCCTGGATAATTATTTTTTCAAAATACTTTCCCAAAATTAAATGCACATCACATTGCGTTTTGCATGTTTTTACGACATAAATGACATGTTTTCTCCTTATTTGGTTCATATTAAAACCTACGATATCTCACGTACTAATTGATCAGGAACATAGCTTATATTGTCAAGTTACAGAATAACAACACGAACTTAAAAACACAACAATTTTTCATTCATAATTTTTGGTATTCACGGAACAAGACTAAATGTATAACAAATTCTGTAATAAATATTGCTATCTCGCTTGCACGCGATCATGTGTCATCAGCCAAATAGAGATAGCAATATACCAGCAAATTTATATTTGCGGTTCGAATAGAAGTTGCGAGCGGTGCGAACCGGCCTCTTAAGTCATGGTTAAAACGAGACAGATTTATGTTACTCACATAAGTCCGTCTCGTTTTAACTCTAAGTAAAGTCTGAGCCTAGTAAAAGTACGCTCTATAGATCTCAGCATGAGTGCGGCAGTTGACCTTTACTAAGCAAATATTTTATTAACTCACATCTTTTGTATGATAAAATAAACAATGATGAAACAACGACTATGAGTAGATAATGTGCTCAGTAAATCTGTGCAAATATTATTTATACAAAAGTATGTTTGTCTGTATGCCTATCTATTTGTTGTTGATGAACCAATATTGATAATTGAACCTGAATATCCCTACACAATCAAGCACCTTCCTTTTAATTAAAAGCATTATATAAATTCGAAAGTGTGCCCAGAGTCAAGGATCGACGTATTTATTTGCATGGGTATAGTTGAGGAAATTCTTTTTATCCCGGAAAAAGGAATTCCCGGGGATATTTGCGAAGTTAAGATGATTTGTGAGATGGTGATGATGAAAAAAAACCCGGCTGAGTTTGTTGTGGGCTCTTTCAGACCAGGGCGCGTTTGGAACCCTCGTAGCTTTAGTTTTAAGATACCGTAACTAATTGTCACCATCATGTTTTATAAGTAAGTAATTGACGTCAATATGTGTACCTACAGTGTACCTAAATTGAATAAATGAATATTTGATTTGATTTGAAAATGTGGGCATCATCTAGGCATGTTATAAGAGAAAAAGCAAGCTCACCTTGTAAAACTAAATCAGGTACATAGTGGTTTGTGACGCCGCCGAGAAGCGTGACGTCATACCCGGAGCGCGCTTGCGGGCGCAACTGCGTATGCATCCGCGGCAACGGCATCTCTATCACTTGCTTCACTTCCAACTTATCGTTCCTGTTTACCGCGATTCCTTCCTCGACGTTTACACTTAACATACAAACATCCTTCGACAAACTAGCATTTTTATTGACGTTCACTATAACTGTGTTCTCCTTCCGTTTCCTAACAAACGTTTTTGGGGACATTTCCCACTGTTCAGGCTCTTTTACTATTGACTCTTTCGCGAACTGCGGTTCAGTCTGTCGCGGCATATCGTTCATATATTCCATCTCAGAAGCGTTTGTGGGCGTTTGCAACATAGACTCCATCAACTGACATTTGTAACAAGTCTCGCATCTCTCCTCCTGTATCGGCGGGACGAAAGTGGGATCAAACTGGAAGTTATCCAGCTTCAGATTCCCCGGCTTCCCGATATAGTGCCTATCTAAGATCTCTAAGTTCTTACTCTTCATATAATTAGTGACTATCTGCGGGTACTTATCGAACTCAAACTTAAAACCGGAATGTTTTATTGGCTTGGAATGTTGCAGTGTTTGTGCGCAGCACTTCGACGGGCTATCGGTGCTTCTCGACGACTTTTCTTTAACCTCCGTTGTTGTGACTTCAGCTTCCTCAGTTTCCAAGTTGACCGGCTCGTTGTGGACCTTAGACGATTTCTTTACACACTTCCCTCCATTCGATTTGTTCTTCAATCCCACTAATTTCTCATCATCGCCGAGTACAAACAGAACTTTATCGCTTTCCTCCGACGTTGATAGATTCGAACTGGAATCTGAAGAATCCTTCAACGAGATCATCATAGTGGGCTGCCGCCGCAACGGTTTAGGCTGACCACCACTTGTACTATCTACCGCGAATTCTGAACTAGAGAGCTTATGACTTAAATCCGCGAGCGTCGTTGACTTCTTCAGCCCACCTTCACTCGCTACTAACGTACTGACACTACTCCCACTGCTTCTATTAAACGAGGGTACTCTCAAACTATCTATTATACACTCTTTCACTTCCAAACGTTTTCCGGTCCTACCTGTATCTGAGTTATGTTTATTCACTTTCACAACTTTAGCGTCACTGAGCACACAGTCTTGATACTTGAAGTCGTTTTTCTTGACGTCCCCACAGCGCACAAAGTACGTTAACACGGCGAGTAGCTTGTTTATGAAGTTCACGTTTTTGGATCCTGTGATGATGGTTCTTGCGGATCGAGGCGGAAAGCCGACGCTTCCGCACAGATCTGTAAGCTGTGCCCATAGAGCGTTGTATGGACGACGCGAATCTGTTAATTCTTGCGTACTCTGCGGGTCTTCTACTGTATCGTAAGGGCTGACTGTCGTAACCCAGCCGAGGTGATGTGTGAGGACGTACGTGAGAAGTGTGCTGATAAAACTGAAACAATACATTAATTTTGGTGTTAAAAATGTGCATTTCGCGCCTAAATAGAATTTTTTGAAGCCTTACCGAGTCAAACATTCCTAACAAACTTGTTAAATAAAGATTTACAAAAGAACAGAACATACACACAAACACACAGACAGGCACATAAAGGACCACTTGCGCAAGGCCGTTAAATGTGATAAGAATTTTGATATTCAACAATCTCAATGAGATATTACGAGAAAATTGAAAATTGTTACCTGTCCCTGGTCCCTAAGTAAAATTTTCTATACCTGTCCTTATTTTGTTAAGTCTGAAATAACATATCATAAAGTGACAGAATTGATTTTAGGCAGTGTTGTGCAAGCGGCCCAGTCCCTTAAACTGCTGCTTTAGTTTAATTTTGTGATGCTGTCACTTTTTCACAAGTTTATTCAGGTTCACATGAAACGGACAAATATAGATTTTTTTGTGAAATACTAGTCTAGTGGTTGGTTCAAATGGACCTTAATGACCCATGCCAGTTCTTTATGAATTCCTATTTAGAGATACTGATGTTATAACACCTTATTTATGACTACAAGTTTCTTAGGCAGACATTTTCTGGCGAACCATTTTATTGCTGCTCCAAACATTACTCATGTTTGGAGCAGCAATAAAATAAAACATTTTGTTGCGGCTAAACCTGTTTAAACACATCATTAACTTTAGTGTCTCATTTTTGTCATTTTGTCCATACAACAAATGCCAAAAATAAACAGTCACTTAACGTTTGAAGCGCTCTAATATTGTATCAGTAGGTATTCGTTCGAACACATAATTATTTCCATACTAGTTGATGTCCGCGACTCCGTACGCGTGGATTGCGGGTTTTCGGTTCCCGCGGGAACTCTTTAATTTTCCGGGATAAAAATTAGCCTATGTGCTATTCCAGACTATTATTTATCTCTGTGTCCAATTTCATCCAGATCCGTTCAGCCGTTCGGGCATGATTGAGTAACATTGAGTAACAAACATCCATCCATACATCCATCCATCCAAACTTTCACATTTATAATATTAGTAAGATAAGAAACACAGTAAACAGATACCACCAGTATGGAAACTACCTAGAAACGTTCGAAACAGCTCACTCACACGAACATGCACATCGACGAGACCCCAAGCGCTCGTCGCAGTGCCGTCAGTAGTGAGTAGCGCTTAGGGGTCTCGTCGATGCGCATGTTTGTGTGAGTGAGCTGTTTCGAACGTCACTAGGTAGTTTCCATACTGGTTGTATCTGTTTACTGTGTAAGAAAGTAAGATTAGTAAGAAGCAATATAATGTTTTTCAAAATTAAAAATTATTGTTTGTATAAGATGCTCAGCGTTGCAGCATGGTAGGCAAACGCATATCATGCTGTGACACAGGCTGAGGAGGCGGGCCTATTGACCGCACAGTTTTAAATTAGGTAGTATTTACATATAGGTATTATGTACCAATTTGTTTTCATTTGTTAAGATTGTGTGGGTCAATAAAGATTCATTTATTTATTTATTTATTTATTTAAGAAGAAAAAGTGCAAATTTCAAAAAACCAAACCAATTTATTTTCATATCTAAACTGGCATAACTATAAAGAACCAAATACCATTGTACAGATACACCCACCTAGGTTACACAACTAATCCCCACAAATAGTAAACAACCAACCGCGTCAGTCCATTCAACGGCGTATTCGTCGATCACGTGAAAAACGCGTAAATACTACGTAACAGTAACTAATAAAAATAAATATACCAAAAATAAATTGTTGCACTTGACTGATTTCATTCACACATGTCACAGTAATTATCAGAAGTTACCTCCGAAGGCAAAGTTTTGTTTGTCATATAAGAGACACCAAGTGGGATTTTTAAATATTTTACAAATAAATACAGTCCTTATCCAATTCCGTTAAAGTTTATAATCGTGTACAAATGATAATTTACTCCAGAAAACATCGACGTCCAATTTTCAGATCCTATTTTCAACTCTATTTAAAATAGATAAGAGCTTTATTGGATTGTCAGTACAAAAAATATTAGTATAGTCGGCTCGACCTAAGACATAATTATGCCGAAAATTTTGGATATGATCCAAGTAAATGTCAGAAAAATATCTAATGTTTTAGAAGCGGATTAATAGTTGTATTAAAGCGATTAATAGAAGGGCGATGTCTTCTGCTTTTTTTAAGTTGATTCTCATCATGTTTTTTTTTATTCTTAATACATATTAT
Organism: Erebia aethiops; assembly: GCA_923060345.2. Lineage (NCBI taxonomy): Eukaryota > Metazoa > Arthropoda > Insecta > Lepidoptera > Nymphalidae > Erebia > Erebia aethiops. The sequence continues at coordinate 18,953,784 of OV281081.1, read as the reverse complement.
AATATAATAGGTATTAAGAATAATAATATTTGCACACATAGTTATACAAAATAATAAATCGTCAATTTTGAGGCCAAAAAATTCAATGTTACTTACATTGAATTTTTGGCCTCAAAATTGACGATAGGTATGTTATTTATTTATTAGGAGTGTCTAAAAATATCTTGAGCTAAAAAATTATACCAATTGAAATATACACGCTCTGAAGACCGTCTTTTATATACCAATTATCATGTCATTGTATATTGATGCCAATTCAATTGAACACACTCTAAACTAAATGAAATTAACACGTTTTTTGCAGCGAATATTAAAAAAAATAAACTATTTTTAGACCTGCCAGTTTAGTTATGAGATTTATGTAGAACCAAATTAGCATAATATTATTATATTCCAGTGAATGCGAAAATACTGTTTATACAATAATAATATGCGCAGTAGTTATTTGCCTTAAAATCATGTGATTCTTTTCAACACTGGGACTTGACAGCTGGTAATAAAATTAGTACGTCATTCCACTAACGGCATATTAATGTTCTTGATATAAAAGTAGCGAAATATTTTTATCACCTGCCCACATCACGTGCATTCTTGCGACTGGGGTATCGAGTGAACGCATTACCTATAAATTGCTTTTGACGAAATTAGAACCGATTAAAAAAAATATTTAAAGTTCCCCCGTCCGAATGTACCTACTCGTATTTTGATTTCGACGAAAGTATGTTGTTTTATTTGATTTACTTTATCTACCTCGCTAGTTAATTAATTTTTGTCGAGTACCTACATGTCGAGATTTGATCATGATTTTCAAAAAGTAGTTTCAAAAAGTTCCAAATACTTGTGACTGACTGATCTATCAAGTATCAACGCACATTGACAAATGTTAGCATTAAGTTCCTATTATATGTTACCGCCCTGATGAACCATGTCTCTAACAAGGAATTTCGGAAATTATACCTCTGATAGGACACAAATAGGGGAAGTTTAGTACCGGAACGCTAAATCACTTGGCGGCACTTTTTTGCCGGCGGTGTAACAAGCCACGACAGAAGTCTCCCACCAGACAAAATTTTGATAGATACTCACAAATTAGTGTTTTTGGTGTCCCCGATGCTTAGCACGAAGCAGAGATCACTGAGCAAGGTGGTTGCGATTTTGCTGGTGTGATCTGGTTCGCTGGTGACTAGATCCAACCACGCCGAATGTAACCGCGGCCCGAACATCAGATCTGACAACCTGGAATAATTATAGACACCTGATACTCTCTAGCAGGAAAAGACACGCAAATAAGCTTAGGGATTTTGCCGTTTGATCGAGACGAATCCTGAGGCAGATCAGTTCTTACCACCTGAAATAATAGACACCTGATACTCTCAAGCAGAAAAAAGATACTCAAATAAACTTAAGGAAATTGGTGTTTGATTGAGACGAATTTTGAGGTAGCTGTGTGTAGCATGGGAAAGGAAACGACACGGCAACTTTTAATATAAATAATATCTAATAAAATTTGTCAGTTCTGTATAACATAATCTCTAAACTAAAATGACAGCTCTAAATCTAGTGCTACCCCTCTTTACAGAGAGTATTATGAAAGGCTATCCCTTTTATAATACTCTCTGCTTCATAATGCTCAATATAAATAGAGCTGTCATTTTAGTATAGTTTAGAGATGGTGCACAACAGAATTGGCCCCATTATCAGAAATGGTCTGTCAGATAACTTTCTGTTGCACATATTCAGCAAACATCTGAAGCGTAAATCTGATCCAATAAAATTTTAATAGTTATGTGGGTCTCATACAAAATGTATGAGCAATGAAATGTATGAAAGTGTCATAGAGGCTTAAAAGCATTGCTTACCCTAGTAAAAAAAGCTCAATGCTTTTATTTCATCATGCCGTGTCTGAAATAGCAATCTATTTTCAGGCAGAGAATGGTTAGATAACCATTACCTACCCTTGCTCCAATTACTGTGCACTGTCAGTTTTTTATTCTAACAGACATTAATTATACGGCTGATCTATCAGATCTAACAGTTCCTCCCGCTGTTCGCAACGCCTTGGAGCCGCCTCAGTAAAATGACGTTCTATAAAATACAAAACTAGAACACGCCTGCCTAGAATCCTAGTGTGAGATCTACAGAGCGAAGTTTGACTTTACTTAGACTTAAGACTTGGTTAAAACGAGACAGATTTATGTTACTCACATAAGTCCATCTCGTTTTAACTCTGTAAAGTCTGAGCCAAGTCAAAGTACGCTCTATAGATTTCAGCACTAGACTCGTGGTTTGTAAGTTTGAGTTTCCAACAAAACTAAATAGTCTGCCTGGTACAATACTGCTACGATGTACGATGATGTTACGGTGTGACGTGACCACTAATTAGTAATATGTGATTTCATAACACTTAAAATAATAATCTAGACTACACTCCCAATATAAACTCTCAGATTACTTTTACTCCTAAAAAGTTTTTCGTTGATTTCTTTTCGCCAAAAACAACATTGAAAGATTAACAACTTCCAGTAGTTACAAACGTACGTACACATTCAAAAGAGTATATAAAAGTCTAGTTTTGAGTAGCAAGATTTACGAGTATCAACATAAAAGTTCTTAGATTCTGTCTATCAAGTAATTTGACAACTATCTTGGCTTTGCGCCAGAAAAGCACTCGGGCATGTTACTCTTTATAATATATAAAAAATAATGTTTGCTTATGACCATGCTTTCTCGCAGAGTTCAATAGAATAGAGTTGAGGTTCAACAAAAATCTTCACGGAAGTCACAAGCCCAACCATTTATAATAACTGTACAAAGATTAAACATAACTATCCGGCATGTACTTATGTTAAGTCACAATGGTATCCTTCCCCGTTATCCTACACCCCCCTACTCCCCCTCCTCCTAAGCTTTCTGAGGGGGAAAGTACGACTTCTGGTAGCCTCGAGTTAAGGGCGTTCATTCGATGAGCCGTTTAATAAGTTTAGGTATTTGTCTCGGATAACTCATTTGTCTCGATAGTTACTAAATAGTACTTTTAATAGTTTGACAAACCATTTTGATCCTAATCCCATTTTCAAACGAGCTACTATTTTTTCATGAAAACAGACTAAAAATATAGTACGGTTTCTTTATTTACCGCATGTAGTATAGACACGTACTCGTATGATGCCAAAATAATACATTTTATGCCACTCACCACCTCGCTGCATCCTCCGTAGCCCTGTGCAGTGTGGACACAAAGGCGTTGCCCACCCCCGCGGCAAGCGCGGCGAGGCGCAACCGACACACCAGCGCTTGTAGCTGCGGCGAGTGCTCCATACAACGACGAATTAGATCCCTAAGACAATGAACAATCCTAAATGTTTTGTGAAAAAGGTGTGTCCAAACATATAGAGCGGCAAGTGTACGTGTACATCAGAAACACGCGGCGTTTACAGTACACAACTCTGCCGCGAGCTAGTAAGGACTAAACCCACGAATATAATATGCGCTGCAGACGTCCAATATCAACGCGACAGCCACGCACTATTGTCGCTTTATGTTTGCACACACCTAAAGTTCAAATTGCTGTTGGTCTACCTCAAGTTAGAGGTCATAAAATAAATTTATAGTTGAGCCACAGAACATATAATAGTACTATGTTGAGCATGGAAGCTATATAAGACATCAACATTAATATCACACAAGACATTTTTAAAGAGGCAATTAATTGTAAATCACTAGAGGCCTAAACACCGAAATTTCGACATCCACAATATAATATAATGATCGCAATCAATTATTGGCTGACTGATTGGCTGACTCCTTCCGCTAATGAAACGCCTTAGTATTTCACTTATATAACTGTATTATAAGTTTTTGTTAGTTCACTCGCGATACGTCTTTCGCGTCTTACAAAACGTATTACTTCTGCCACTCTACGCGTGACGAATTGTTTACCTGTAAAGTCGCCAAATAAAAGATGTAGAACGCGTAGGGCGTGTAAATAACGCACTATCTATTTCTGAACGACTATACTTTTTATTTTATTTATTTATTTACATTTATCAAAGCAGCAAACCATTTTCATATATTTAGCAGACAAATACAAAATAAAAGAAAGAGACACAAAGACAAATTGAGTGTAACTAGAAAATACGAGCGAACAAAATATTATGTCTTATCGCTAAATTATGTTCAATCCCAGTCAACCTTTCAAATCAAAGATTTGTTATTCAAATAAACTTTTACAATAAATTTCGAAAATGTGAGAATTTGTTTGATGAGAGGAGATATTGAGAAACGGGTTGGTGTGACAGAACAAAATTAAAATGGAAAATTTGAGCGACAGACTTACTCATAAATAGTCAAACCTCAACCTTAATCTGCATCGTCACTTAGTCACCAGCAGGCTAAAACGCTAGCCTATAAATAAATAAATAAAAATTGGCAGTCATAAGGACTGCCGATAGAAGTGATACCGAATATTTAATAATTTTTTGTAATTTTTTTTTGTTTTTTTTTTTATTTTTATTAAAATTATTAAACACACTTAACACTGAGGCATTAAAGTTTCATTTCCAATCTAGTAGTAAGACCTTTTGTCTCCGTAACCACGCGAGCATGTCGCTGTTCGCGAACATGTCGGTCACGCGAGCATGTTGGTGACGGTCACGCGAACCTACATTTTTACCCCCTACCAAAAAGTGCTCAACGCGGCTAAAGAAGTTTTCACTTCATAAAAAGTACGCCAAAACTTACATATCAGCAGATTCAGCCACACTGATGAGCAAAGCAAGTCCGAGTTTCCCTCTCCTGGTTGTGATCGAGGAGCTTGCCAGACTATCCGTCGTGCCGCTAGCTGAGCTGTTGGTGTAGAGCTGTGTACAAAATATTCACTTCTTCAATTGAGGCTCTTTCATAGGGCAAAATCTTCGTTCTTAGAAATAAATTATTTGTCACATAGGATTTACCTTGTTTATGTCAATAATTTCTAACCTTGAAGATCTGTATGTCTAATTGCAATAATTATTGTGCAAATTGTCACCACTAAATAATTATTGCAATTATCACCATGTCTTTATCACATGAGGGATTACTCTGAAACTGTGACTTTGTCTGGTAAAAAATATCATCGCATCTGAAAGTGCAATGTTGGTATACCCCCTACAAGGAAGACAACGGATCCAGATATCTGTCATAAATACATCAATCATAACTATCACAGCGGTAGGTAAATGGCAATTTTTTATAGATGAAACGGATATCCGGTAACTATCCGGTATCCGGCCTATCCGGCGTAAATTTACTATACGGCCGGATACCGCACAGTAACTCAATATCCGGCCGGATACCGCATGTTCAAAAAACACAGCAATTTCTTAAAATCAACTTTAAAGCATAAGTTTTTGTGAGGTAAATAATTAGAAAACGGGTTATAATTATGATTTCAATTATTTATAACTGAAAAGTTACAAAATCTTACAAGGAAGTTCGTTCTCTTCCAATAAACTTAGTTTTTTAATAAAAAATCTTTCAAAGCCACTGTAAAGTAAAAAATAATTTTGATTTATAGTGTGTAAACACTATGTTGAAGTCGGGCGAGCCTGACACGTCAACTTTGCCTATCTTTGTACACTCGCCCGACTTCATAGTGTGTACAAATCAAAATTATTTTTTACTTTACAGTGGCTTTGGAAGTCGGTTTTTTGGAAAGAATTTTTATTTTTAACTTTTTAGTGTACTTTAAATCCCCACAGCTTAAGAATGCAGTACCAGAGTTGAGGAGTTGGGACTTGAGTTTAAGTATAAAGTCGTTGCTTGACACCTATAATATGAATTTACCACAAAAAAATCCTAAATCGCTATTTTTAAGGAGTTCTGTAACCTGCAGCATCAGAGTTGAGGAGTTGGAACTCAGAGTTGAATCGTATATACGTGACTTGATACCTACTATATGAATTCACCATCAAAATTTCCTAACTCCCTAGTTTTGAGGATTTCATGTAGTACGGTACACCTACAGCATCAGGATTGAGGATTTGGAGTCAGATTTTTTATGGGACCACCTCGGGAGCTTCCTCTAACCACTGAAAAGAAAATTTTTCAAATCGGTTCAGAAACCACGGAGATATGCACCGACATACATAAAAAAACACGCGCCGAATTGAGAACCTCCTCCTTTTTTGGAAGATGACACCCGATGACACCCGAAACCGCCCGAATTGATCCGATCGCTTTCGCTGTACCTGTGCGGCGCTGAACTTGTCACAACCTGCTACGAGACCACGGGCCGGATATTCGGCCATCCGGCTTCGTAGCTACCCGGATATCCGGTATCCGGTATCCGGCCAAACAACTATCCGTTTCATCTCTACAAATTTTACAACTAAACCTACCGCCTAATCGTCTATTCTATATCATCGTCGTCGTCCGGTTTCTATCTGTCGGTCCAGTCTAACCTGTTGACAAGTTTCTTAACAACTTTGTTGTTGTTTGTTTGTTGTTGTTTGTACGATACATTTTTGACATTGTTATATGTGTTCTTACTTACTAATCGTTACACTAGTTGATGCCCGCCACTTCGCATGAAATAAGTTTTTTCAATTCCCGCGGGAAGTCCAGTAGCATTCTCCAGGTCCTCAACTATACCCATGCAAAAAACCACTTCGATCCGTTGCAGCGTGATTGAAGGTTAAACCACGAAACAAACACACTTTCGCATTTATATAGTATAAAGTATATATATATAAAGTATAGTATCGATTGAATATTGATATGGGTTAATAAGACCGGCATACCGACTTAAAATCAATCCTAATTGTGAGATAATTATAATATTAAAATTAATAAATAAATGTTATACAGCATATAATAGATATAAGCTTATTTGAATAGTGTTATTGATTGGAATTTATAATGTGACATAATAGTGATTGTAATTATGACTGCACCGATAAACAATCACATGACATCAGTGCCGGTCACTCATGTGATCTGACGCGTCGTGCGTTAAGGGATTATAAATAAACCAATTTACAGCATAGGGCTGATAACGAACTAACAAGTTCAACCAACCTTTACCTAAAAACATATTAAGGCCCGCTTATAGAAACGCCGGTTTATATTTTTAACCCAAAGTTAGCTGCTACTCTGTCAGAATTCGTATAAAACTTCTGTCAAAATTTATTCCTGGGTTAATTGTAGCCCGGTGTATCTGGGCCTTATCTTACTAATATTATAAATGTGAAAGTTTGGATGGATGTATGGATGTTTGTTACTTAATCACGCTATTACGGGCTGAACGGATCTGGCTGAAATTTGGCACAGAGTCTGGAATAGCATACCTATAGGCTAATTTTTATCCCGGAAAATTGAAGAGTTCCCGCGGGAACCAAAAAACCTCACACCACGCAGACGAAGATCATAACATCATAATAGCCGTAGTCCACAACAAACGAAACTAAGCTTTAGTTCGGGGATTTTACCTGTGAATCGGAACTGGACATGGTAGTGGATGTAGGCATTTGCAAGCTGTTGGTAGTGAAGTCGAACCTCGTAGCCATACTGTGGTAGGTCCGCCGACGCCAGCTACCACCACTTGAGCAGCTGAGCTTGCTCGGTGCTGGGGAAGTCATACGCCTATTAATGTTATTTTGCTCTGATTTTTTTATTTTTTTTACTAATAAAAATTTACCTGTGCTTTTAAATCGTCAAGTCAATCTACCACTAGTAGAGTACCGAGAACGCGGTTGCCGGTTTAAAAAAAAGTGTGCGTGTGCAATTCACAAACGGCAGAAGTGTAACTTCAGAAAAGTTACGAGAGAATGAGATAAATATAACCTGTATTCTATCTCATTCTTTTGCAGGCTAAATTCTATTATGAATATGTTTGTCTCTTTTTAGTGTCGACTTTTCGTTTCATCGAATTTTTGAATGTTTCTATAGAAGTTTCACTTCAAAATTAACAGTTTTTTTAATTCCGTAGCATTTTGTAGTATAAAATTAAATTTCTGTCTTCCAGATGCAAGCTCTTGGAAAGACACTACAGACACACTTTCGGATTAAAAAGGAGTATGTTACGGAAAGCTTCGACTCTTCTCTTCTTAAGACTTCTTTATAAGGATATACGAGGCCACTTACTAGATAAACTAAAAGGTATCAATATCAATAGATACTTACTATAAAAGCAGTAATCATCAGCTGAGTTATGCTCCCAAGTGTCGAACATTGAGAAATAGTCGCACGTGGAGCCAACACTGCTGTACGGTGACTGTTCGCCGCAAAAACCTGCAAACGAATACTTCCTGAAACACTTGTGCCTCAAAAGAGCATGTATGGAATTATAAGTCATAAGTCACAGTGATGCTGATTCTGTTGTACACATTCTATAAACTAAAATGACAGCATTAAAAATATTGCTAACCCTTTCATAATACTTTCTGCAGAAAGAGACAGAACTAGATATAGAGGTGTCATGTTAGTTTATTAAGAGATTGGGTACAGGGCTCCACTCTAATAGGAGAGAGGGAGTTAGAGCTTAGACCCACCACGCTGCTCCAAAGCGGGTTGACGGGCTTTAAGGATTATTATCATGTTAGTGATAATAACCGTTACCGACGGCTTAACGTGCTCTCAGAGGCACGTGGATGATACACCGCCAACTTCCTAGCTCCGGGCTAGTACCTACTGAAAATTTCTAGTCATAAAACCCAACACTTATTTATGGCCCGACCCGGGCCTCGATCTCAGGACTTCGTCATCCGCAGTCATGCTAACCACTAGACCAACGAGGCAGTGAAAAAAAGTTGTACCTCAATAATATACTTAATACGTAATACGTATTGCAGGAAGCACGTATGAGGCTTCGCTGAGTCATCTCTCACGCGCATCACGTGAGCGCACGATCTATACGTTCGGATAGGTCATCGGAGTCAAGGTAAAGACTTACTTGTAGGCTTCTCGCTGTATCGTCTCGTATCATTAACTTAACTCGTCATGCAGGAAAAATTTAAGATGCCTTACTTATTAATATTATTTTTCGTTATTTTTCTAGAGTTAGTAATTTTTTTTTAATACACATAACTAGGTATTAATAGTAAGTCTCCCTCAAAAGATTTTATCGATCTTGATGAACAACATGTAATTAAAAATCCAGTTACAGTAGACACTAGCCACTGATCTAATGCGTTGGGAAGAAAACAATATTACTAGAAAAATGTTGAAAATGTGGACGGACAAAAGAGAAGTGGAAAACCAAAGAAAATATGGTGTGAAAGAGGATTATATGCGTGTAAGAGGAGTGGATAATAATGTCCTCCCGACCGAATTTCCAGAGAGATTAGCCATCTGCGCGGGAGATTTATACCTAGTGCACAAGTGTGTGAGCAAACACAGGTGCACTCTTTGTTCCTTTACTCTCATAGCTCGATATTACGAAAAATCCGACACGACCAGAGAGAGACCAGGCGCAGGAACGACGGCTTTAGGTGCCGGACTAGTACTGGAACTTTCTAGTCAGAAAAACACAATAATTAATTATGGCCCGAATCCCGGGTCGAATCTTCGCCGCAGTCGACCATGCTAACCACTAGACCAACGAGACAGTTATTGAGTTAATGTTACGTTAAAGACAAAAGATAAGGACAAGAGGAAAGAAGAAAATGACATTTGACTTACCAGAATCTCCTCTATCCATCGAAAAGCTCAACGATACACCCTCCTCTGTCAATAGAGGCACGCTCAAAGGTTTGGTGCCGCTATTACACTCGCCATTGCTCTTCACTTCAGTAATCTTCCTGTCGCCTCGACTGATCCGTGGCGATCGAGGCACGCTGAATAATTTCGTGCACATTAACCTGAACAAAACAGGACGATATCTCCATTTTGAATGCAGACTAAGATATAATAATAGGGACGATGACGGTATAACTCAATAATAGGGACGATCCTATATTGAAAAATGTGTGAAAAATAAATTATTTCCTACTGTACGAGTATAATAAAGGGTCTTCCAAAAGACCTAAAATTCACATAATCGGTTAGTTATTAGTTTGATAACCATTTTAAACTATAGATTAAAGAAAAAAAGTGCGTTGAAATTTGATGACGTCACGACTGTATTCCATACAAACTTTTTTTTTTATTCATCATAGGCTTACGCTTGACCACAATCACACCTGATGGGAAGTGATGATGCGGCCTAAAATGGGACGCGCTTGCCTAGAAGATAGCTATTCACTCTTGATTTAAAGATACCCGGATTGTAATTGGTGGGAAACACAGTTTTTGGTAGAGTATTCTAGCCATGTGAATAAGGAATGAAGACGCAAAGCGTGTGGGTGGAATGTTGACGAAACTTCCATATTAGAAGCGCGTTTTTAAGTTTGATAAAGAGTTGGTGATTTGATTGAGTTGTCATCATCTCTAATAAGAGCAAGGAAGATCTAGTATGAGTCGCTTCCGCGCGGAAAATTGCTGCACGTAGAACGTATGTACAGTGTTACAACTATTCAATGTTACATTGTAAAATGTTTTCATTAGTCTATGAAACACGTAAAGTAAACCTTAAATGCATGCACTTATGTCATAAACGCGAAAGTGTGTCAGTCAAGCAGTCTGTCTGCTACGCTTTCACGGCCCATCTGTTCGACCATTTTTATGAAATTTGATACAAACATTGGCTACTATCCTATCCCAGAAAATCAAGTTCCCATAGGACCACACAAACCTTAATCCACGCGGACGTAGTCGCGGGAATCATCTAGTAAAATATATTAGGGCCCAATAGAGTTGATTTCAACTATCAAGTAAGATGATATGAGAAGTTAATTACCTTTTCGGGTCGTTCATAATGTGAATCTTCAATGATACGCTCTTGCAGTTCATGGCGACGGCGCCGAATATCATCTCACCGAGCACGCCTGCATCGCCCGCTTCACCTTTATACTGTACGGAGAAAAATAAAACTAAACTTATAAAGTCTGTTCAATAAGTCAGTTTAATAGGTTAAAATCACATTCTGACGACACCATTATTTGCTGTCAAGTACATTTGAAGAGTTGGAGACTGAAGTGTTTCCCACACTTGTGTGATTGATCGACGCTCCTTTCACAGTCATCAGTGTTGCTATAAACAATTTTTCAATTATCTTGTAATTTACCCATGTAAACTGGCTTATTGAACAGACTCTAACAAAACTAATAAACTTATCAGAAACGTTAAAAATCTAATGCCCGTTTCACACGAAGGCAGAGTAGCGAGGAGTCTAGGAGACAAGGATGTTATCATATTTTTATTATCATATCGTAGGGCAGTGCAGTGAAAAGAACAGCTGCACTGCTACCATATGAACGCGCGCGCGTCTTTTGGGACAAATCAGTAGCCAGTAAGATACGGATGTTTGTCAAACCCACCAGCAAGAGCGCTTGATCTAACATCTAGCGATTTAACAATGAATATCAAGCATTCCTCTTAGTAAATTTTATATGTCACCGTAAGATTACAAAAACCGTTAGATTGTAATCTAACTGGCGAAATTGTAAACTGTCGACAGATTGTGAACCGTTCAATGTTCTGAGTGTCAATTTTTGAAATATTCATTGTATTTACGTTTTCTTGTCTCTTTCTTGTAGTTAGGGTTCGACATAAATAAGCAGGTACAGGCACTTAGGTTCTATCGGGTTAATATACCTAACAAATTACAATGTACCGAAAAATAATGCGTTAAAGTGTAATCTGTCGACAGTTTAGAATTTCGTTAGTTAGATTACAATCTAACGGTTTTTGCAATCTTACGGTGACATATATACATCTGCAGCTTAGCCACGTAGCTCATCTTTGGTGGAAACGCACTCAAAAAGTTCGCAGTTTGAGCGATTTATTTCATATCTTCGAGTCGCTACTCGCTTCCCCGACCTTTCGCGTCACGTGAACGGCATATCTAATTTATTTAGGAACCGGTCCATTTCAAATAACATACACCTACAGACAGCGTAGTCAATTTTAATGACATCACGAGACTTTAGGACTTCTCAGTGACCTTTGTATTCTCCGTACTCACTGTCGAGTCTAAAATAATACGTTTACGACTGTAATTAAGGTACCTAGTAATAACATATTTTATAGGTCTAATCATAATGGACGACGTTACTCGTAAAACAGTGATGATTTGAATATACTTTTGCTCCACAGTAAGAGCAACAGTAGCTACATTGAAGCGGAGCGGAGCGTAGATGTGTTGGATCAATTGGATTGTTGATCGATGACGCGATAATTTTTTCAAGTCACATTTCCAGGATTTACCTGTTTTGGACGTCTCCGCTCCTCTCCGCTCCATTGGACACAGGCACCCTAACACTAGTTTTAGCTACTGTACTCCTATACTACTACTAGGAGGACATAGTTTTCCACAGCTACCCACCAATATTTCAGGGTATTTTTGGTAAATAGGGTATGGTCAAATCAAAATTAGGAAAGGCGCAGTGTTTTGATTGTAAAAACTACTCATCTCGATGCTACCTAAACGGACCTTTTGTCTTTACCGGTATTCGTGGAGACTTACTTTCTATTACCACAACGATCCGAAAGTCATGACAAATGATAGATGGCATCCTTCTCTCTTTACTAATATTAATTACTGTAAATGCGTATTTTTTTATTATAAGCGGTGAACTAACTAATAGCCTAGTTGTTAATATTTCGTTCTCCTTTTCGGGAGGTCTGTGTTTGGAATCTCGAGTTATGTGCGCTTAAATATCACATGCTGTCAAAGGAAAACGACCTGCGGTATCCAGAGTTCTATATGTATAACGTTTTCAAAGATGTATGGAGTCAGCCAATCTGCACTTGGCCAGCGTGGTAGACAATGGCCTTAACCCTTCTATTTATGCGAGGATATCCGTGCTACATCAGCTGTTAGTAATGGCACGGCAATGGGTTGAGATGATGAATATGTCGTTCGCTTTAATTGGTAATAGTTCTGATATATTTATGGGGTTTTACTAGTATTATTTTCAAGTAATCTTCGTAATGGGCAAAGTGCACCTGCAAAATGGAGTGGAGCATATGCACAGTGCCTTTTCTGGTACCTTTAGCATACCTACATAGAACCACAGAATAGGTATAGAACTATATGGCGTATGGACTATGGAGACATAATTATACATTCGTATTAAGCTCAAGTTCAAGTCAACGATTCAATTCTGGCATAAAAACATGAAAAAGACCAAAATATAACGAATAACCAAAATTAAAAACTATATTAAGTTACAAACATATCAGAAATTGTAAGTGTGTACAGCAGTGCAGTGCAACCAACAGGTGAGTCACTTAGCTTATTGGGGCTCCTGGCCTCTCAGGCTTAAACCTGGCGATGCCGCCAGGACTCGCGTCTAAGGTGCCAGATGTCCCAAGTCCCAACGCTAATTTTCAGTGACCCTCTTTTGATGCGAGCGTTAATGGTATAGTCTTAATATATTTTTTTTTGGCATTCGCAGGTATTTTATTTTAGGTTGGTATTTGCAGTTCTAGCCTGGTGTGGGCACGTCTCTTAGTTGACGACAATTAAATAAATTTATGCGAAGAAATAAATTGTTACCTCGTATGAGAAAACTAAAGTAATTGATGTTAATCAGATCTATCTAAAATTACAGTCCCACGATATAAAGATCGTTAGACCCACTTGCCGTCTCGATTGTAATCAAAAAGGCTAACGTATAAAGTGGTCTAAATATAGCATCCCAGTGCGAATAAACTGTGAATAGGAATCCTCGTGACGGCTCAATTGTTGCGTTATTTATAAATTGTTACAGTTACGTTTGATAACATATGTAGCCTACTATACTTAAAACGATACTAGCTGATACCCGCGACTTCGTCCGCGTGGATTGAGGTTTTTTTGGTTCCCGCAGGGACTCTTTCATTTTCCGGGATAAAAAGTAGCCTATGTACTATTACAGACTATAATCTATCTCTGTGCCAAATTCAGCTTGATCCGTTCAGCCGTTGGGGCGTGATTGAGTAACAAACATCCATACATCCACACATCCATCCATCCAAACTTTCGCATTTGTAATATTAGTATTAGTAAGAAGTAATATACTAGGATACTAGCCGATGCCCGCGACTTTGTCCGCGTGGATTGAGGTTTTTTTGGTTCCCGCAGGGACTCTTTCATTTTTCGAGATGTGTTGTTCCAGACTGTTATCTATCTCTGTGCCAATTTTCATCTAGATCCGTTCACGCGTTCTGGCGTGATTGAGTAACAAACATTCATCCATCCAAACTTTCGCTATTTTTTATTTCGCAAAGCTATTTACTTACTTAATATGATGTCCGCGATGAAATATATTGAATTTGATAGTCTCCGCCTAGCATAGCCTTTGACATCTAAAGTCAATACACCAAATTGTAGTAGGTACAATGAATATAATAATGTACCTACATCGTACTTGTATTGGAAGCGACAGATATCCCGACAAAGCATCCCAAAAATTACATTATATGTTAAGATAAAATCGACCAATGGCTCACAAAGTGGCGGATTAAACCCACTGTCGCCAAATGAAAACTTAAAACATTTACATTGCAAAAAGGTGATTGTCCATCAAGCGAAAGGAGTTATGAATCGGAATGCGTGTTTGTATGCCCAGATCCATACTAATATTATAAATGCGAAAGTGTGTCTGTCTGCCTGTCTGTCTGCTACGCTTTCACTGCCCACCTATTCAACTGATTTTGATGAAATTTGGTACAGGGATACCTTGTATCCCGGGGAAGGACATCGGCTACTTTTTATCCCGGAAAATTGACGAGTTCCTGCGGAAATCGAAATAACTTAGTCGACGCGTCGCGGACGAAGTCGTGGGAATCATCTCGTAACAAATAAATACCATAAGTATGTATTTACAATATATGAATATTTTATTGGTAACTACATGTATTATAATATTATAAGCCCTTGGCCATGGCTCATTTCCATGTGAATCAACAACTTAAAAAAATACACATTTTATACTAGGAAATGTAAACTTTAAAATTTATGATGAGCCACTGACGTGACAAATGTGACAAGCGTGGATTCTCCTTTGCTAACTTTTCATCTACATATGACGTATAGGAAGCTGGTGCCGAGTAAGCGTAGTAAGCTTACTAATAAACATTTTTTTGTAGGTAAAATTTTTATGTATACAGTTCAAAAAATAATAAATAGACCGTAGGTATGGTAGTAACCAGGTGGTATTCATACTAATATTATAAATACCTACAATCGAGCCACAACAGTGCATTGGATCAACATGATTTTTTGCAGAGCTATAGTTAGGGCTATAGTCATGCTAAAAAAATAGTTAGTTATAGGGCTTTGACCAATGAAATAGGCTACTATTTATTCTGGCTAGTCATCAATTTCCCCCAGGATTTTAAAAATCTGAATCCACATTGTGATTATGTTCTAGAAAACAATAAACATTTAAATAAAATTAAAGTTTCTACTCACAATATATGTGTATCCTTCAGTAACCTCCACAATGCAGGGGACCTTGCCCGTGTCTCCGAAGTCTGGCTTATCATTATTTGACACAGGTACTCTTTCAATGGTCGACGAGTCAAACAAAACTTTTCTTCCTCTACGATCACACTCTTTGTACAGAAGCAACCGCACTTGCTCTAAAGCTATCTCGCGAGACCTGATGAAAAGAGACTTTATCAAAAACGGTATAAGGCATCAAAATAATAGTACATATACTATGTTCAAAGAATGAGTGTTACATAAGCTCATATAAATCAAATGTGGGGGATAAGCACCTCCTCATTTTTCAATTTGCACATAACTAACACAAATTAAGTACAAACTGTAAATAAAGTAGAGCTCAAAAAACTTTCTCTTTAGTTACATTGTTACAGTGACATGTTTTTCCACACTTACATTACAGTAGTAACAATTTACTTTTTATTTTTGAATTTCCAGTTTATATTTTTGTTCAAAACGTAACACTTACTTATATTTTTATATTAATTATATTGGCAAACAGAAAATTATCTTATAAGTCAGGTAATCTGTTAAAGGGTTCCATTTATTACCATCCATAAAGCAAATAAACAGTTCAGTAAATGAAAATGTCAAAGAAAAGATTTTTTTTATCTTAACAAACTAACTTATTAACTGTACCACTTGTTTTCTTTATCACCTAATAAAGAAAACAACCTACTTAGTAGGGGTATGATTTATCTACTTGATACCACATTATACTGAACACCACCTCATTCACAGACACATTCTAGAAATAACTCCTCAATTTAAATGATAAAATGAACTAATAAGATATGATCAGCTGTTAGGTTACCTAAATTTCATTTTATTTCATAGTTGGTTGAATATTGCACAGCTGTTCACTGAGAATGCAAATTTGGACAGTTCAATAATGAAACTTTTATGCCACATGTATGCACAGTACAGGAAATGCAAAACCAAAAGAGGTTTCTCTTAAATGCACTTAGACGGCCGATAGACGAAAGACAAACGGCCGAGTAAGTTGGAATGTACGAGTGTACTAGCTCGCGTGTAAATAACAAGTAAACAGTCATTGAGGCGGTCGCCCCTCTTCCTAGTGACGTGATCGGCAGTCGCCCACGCCTCTCCCCGCGCCCGCCGCGCTTATCACATGCTTCGAGCCTTCCAACGCGTAAGCTAGTCGGTGACGATGATGCCGCACTGCCAGCACCGTGTGCGTCACCAAATCCCAACTTCGCCACTCAAAGGTCTGCTCTACGAACCGCCGAAAGCTACGTGCGTCAACTCCACCTAATGCTTCTCAATCAGAAATAGAAAATAATGAATAATATGCACTCGTTATGACGTACCTGACCCTGTTTCGTGAGTCCCAATAATCATCAAGTATTCTCTTAGTTGAAAGGATTTTTTCTAACAATGCCATTGTTTCGTCACACGCAACATTTCCCCTCAAGCTCAGGCTCTCGGTCACCTGGCATCATTATTTAATATCAGTTCTCAACAAACTTATCAGAATAGATGATTTTTGATAGCATTTTGAGAAACGCTTCGAAATTTTTGATTGTAAATACTTTATTTTGACAAATGACAGATCACGTGCGAAAGTCATATGATTCACCATAGACAACGGTATTTTTACTTTTCACAAAAAGGTCAAGGTCGTACGTACAATACAACCACATATTTTTAACCTGTACTAGTGCTTAGAATAATTTATTTAAGACGTAAAATATGCTTTAAAAGCTAATGAATTTTACCTTCATATTCAGCGTAATTGATAATATTGAATTAGGTTTTTATAAAGATCAAAAATCCAAAAATCAATAAACTATAGACAATTGACACAAATTCATAACGGTCCTTTTCACGTACGAAGAGCAAAATAATACATGTTTATTGGAGGAACTTTACTCCAAATAAAAATGATTTCTACTTGAAATGAAACATAACTGTCAGAAAACTGAAAGTGAATGAACAGAGTGAATGAAGTCAAAACAAAAGTATTGTCCGTTTTCCAAATAAATAGTTGCGCTACTTATATAAATCAAATTAATAAATAAGATGTAATAAAAATTTAATTACGGCCGTTCTAAAAGAAGTTGAATAAATAAAAATGTCAACATTAAAAGAAATTCGTGAAAAAATTGACAAATTCAGGTCTAAAGTGATCTCATCCCTATCAGAAATTTCTGAGCTGGATATAACTTGTAAAACTGTGATAGAGCAACATTTGAGAGACACAAAGTTAATAAATTCAATATCCACGGTAAAAATCCAGGCGATCATTGATTATATGTATGAACAAGTTAACATTGGTAATTGGAAAGAGGTGAGGTTATTTTTAAGAAAAACAATTACAATTACGACTTATCTACGTCTTTTGGCTCACATGAAAAGCATTGATAGCCTTTCTGATGATACTATTAAAGAGGCTCTTAGAATAATTGATTTTGGGATATTGTTTGGTTGTCCTGTTGATGTTGAACCATCACTGCTACAAGTATGTGCTACTAGTCTCCATTCGGCTTTAACAATAGACTGTGAAGGATCCAGTGTGAGTACTAGGAATGTAGTCATTATTGATAGTGAAGTGAAAAATAATTCCCAGAATTTAAATACATTAGAAGTAATAAGCTGTCCTAGCATGGAGAACTTCTTCAGAGATCACATTTTAGCAGAGAAACCAGTGGTACTAGATAATTGTATAAACCACTGGCCTGCACTTACAAAATGGCAGGACCAAAGTTATTTTATCAAACTCGCTGGATTGAGAACAGTTTCCATAGAGTTAGGACGGGACTACACCGATTCAAAATGGACACAGAAGCTAATGACGATAGAAGATTTTATTAAGAACCATATATATGTTGCTAGTAGCACTACAGGATACCTAGCTCAGTACCAACTTTTTGATCAGATACCAGAGTTAAAGAATGATATCACTGAACCCGAGTATTGCTGCTTTTCTGACAATGATGGTTGTATTGACATCATGGCATGGTATGGACCCAAAGGAACAGTGTCACCTCTCCACCATGATCCGAAAAATAACTTATTGGCTCAAGTTGTTGGTGAGAAACAAATTTTTTTATTTTCACCTCAGGAAACTGAATATTTATACCCTCATAAGCATGAGCTATTGAACAACACAGCAAGAGTTGATCCTCGTAAACCTGATTTGGAAAAGCATCCTAAATACAAAGAAGCTAAGGGTTTCTTTTGTGTGTTAAAGCCAGGCCAGATGTTGTATATTCCACCTAAGTGGTGGCACTTTGTAGAATCACTGTCTGTCAGCTTTTCTGTTAGCTTTTGGTGGGAATAGACTTCCTAGAATATTAGAATTACCTGTTTTATGTAAATTTGTGTGATAAGTAAAATGGTCATATTAAGTGTTACAATAATAAATTGGCGTTCACTATTTCACACTTTAGAATACTGCCAAATTATTGTGTATGGAAAGTTCAAGGAGTGGATAGTTAAACAGCCAACAATATTATATTGAAGATTCTGATCTGTGTGCACTGCAAATTTTCATAGGCAGTACAGTACAGTTCACATCAGGACACATGCCTACCATCAACCACTGCACAGCAATCCAGTGATAAAATCTAGTGCTAAATTGCTACTGGAATAATATGTACCATGCTTAAAGCGAATATTTTTATGTATATATTTTCTCAGCATTTCTACTTATAGTCTTATAGCAATTTTTGCAAAATATTGCTGATAAAAATAATATTGATTTCCAGATTTAAAGTAAGACTCAGGAAGACATTTAGCTTCAAAAGCTCTTTTATAAAACGTTAAATTAATTTATACTTTTTATACTTAATATATATTTTTATTATTTGCCCAGAATATAGAAAAGGGATATATATTATTATACTCCTATTTGAATATTTGGGTAATTTATGTAGTTACTCTTCTTTGATTGTGCAATAATTTTGCAATGGTATGAATTAACTACTTAATCTAAACTTAATTATCAAAAGCAATTATTATTTTATATGCTCAGAAACTTTGTAAATGGTAAAAATTAAAAAGCTACAGTTAGTTAATTTGTCATTATCTAGTAGTCAGGCAGACTTTTTCCTGTACAGAATTTATGCTACTACACCTCCAAGCTAGATCCCACCATCTAGATTCTAGAATCTACATAAAATACTAATTATAATCTTAAGATTAAAAGTTCATGAGTGACAACTTGTATTTTATTATTGAGTAAACAAGCAGTCATTAATGAATCCAAAAGAGACTGTAGTTAATAGGATAAAATATATGACATAACTTGTATATAATATTATTATATCTTATTAAATGTATTACTGCATGATACCATTAATCGCCAGAATTGGAAAAAAATTAAGTTAAGAATTTACATATCCCATGATATATTATTAATTAATAAGTTTCTCAGAATCTGTTGTAACCTATTTTGTTGCAATTGGCAACAATATAATATATTATGTAATATTATATTATATTAATTAATCATTAGTTATATTGATAACACTACATATATTGTTTACAGTGGCGGGCACATGGTTTGAAGCTAGGGTAGGCATAGGTTAGTCAGAATACCTATTTACTGACTGTCATGATGAAAAATGAGCATTGACATAGTTCCATTTGGGTAAGCAGTGCTTTTATGCCTCTATGAACTGCACGCCACTGATTGTTTATGATACTATTAGTTTAAGATAGTAGGTAAATTAGTAATTATGATGTTCTAGTCGCAAGCTACTATAAAATTACTATTTGTGTAACAATGTTAACTAGTGAGAGCTGATTTTTCAATTGTTAAGTACAGCTTGGATTGATTTTTATATACTGAAAATTTTACAAAAACAAACTCATTCAGAGTTAAAGATTTGTTGACAATTGAAAAACCGGCTTATATTTTGTAAATATGATTAGTAGATGTGGCAAGTAGTTTAAAATAAACTAAATATCATTATAAGATTATTAGAACATAATAATATAATTCATTATATAATTGACTTTACAGATACAGTCTTTTGTTCACTTTCAAAAATTAGTGATAAAATTTGCAGAATTCAGCTGCATTTTTTTTTGTCTAAAGCACAACCAAGAAAGTTAATATGCTTTCAGTTCCAATCTCAGACTGCATTGTATTTAAAAACAACTGAGCTTACAGTCAAATGCTAGCTAAGGTATACATAGGTAGACAAAGGTGAAGTATAAATTGT
Organism: Erebia aethiops; assembly: GCA_923060345.2. Taxonomy (NCBI): domain Eukaryota; kingdom Metazoa; phylum Arthropoda; class Insecta; order Lepidoptera; family Nymphalidae; genus Erebia; species Erebia aethiops. The sequence goes on along the minus strand of OV281081.1, from coordinate 18,933,084 downwards.
ACCAAACCCAAAGTGTGTTAGGTTTAATTATATTTACTGTTCTTAGAAAATGAGGTTTAATTATATTTATTGTTCATAGAAAATGTCAATTTTGTGTTGTTCTGCATATATGTATATTCAGTATGCAGCATGTAAAGCTGAATCAAGCTTAACTAGTGTTATTAGTCCATTTCTCTAACGAATAATAAAATTATTTCTGGTCATTCGTATTTCTTACCTCTTCGCCAAAGAGGCTATGGATATCTTACACCGGCTATTTTACTTCACTGTATCATTTTTTTTGTACTAAATAGACTGATTTCAATTTTTCATCATATAGCTATAATGCCCGCGACTTCGTCCGCGTGGAATAAGTTTTTTTAAATATATTCCTTCGGGAACTCCTTAATTTTTCGGAATAAAAAGTAGCCTATGTCACTCCAGTTCCTCAACTACGCCCATGCAAAAAGTCACGTCGATCTGTTGCTCTGTAGCGGCGTGATTGAAGGACAAACCAACAAACAAAGTCACTTTCGCATTTATAATATTAGTATGATAATAAGGAATAATACCACAGACTAAAAGAAAAAGCTTGAAGAATCTTTGTTTCTTCCTTAGTTTATAGTACGACTGTAGGTACTTTAATTCACGTGTTAACAGAATCATTCGAAATAATACGTCAACTTCAATGCCGCACTAGGTACTACTTGCAAGACTGCTGCGAAGTTCGTAAACTGCAATGCATACCTACCTTCACTTTCATGAACAATGGTTAGGTTAGCCTTCTATCTTTTTCTTTTAGTCAGTGAAATAACATGATGTACATAGTTCATAACAATTATTTATTCAATAAAAAATCTATTTGTCGTAATTATAATGCAAAGTTTCATTTATATTCGTTGTTCAAAGTCCTTCCTATAAGCATTCTTCTGACCTCCGATGTTCCCGCACCGATTTCGTAGAGTTTCGCATCTCTCAATATTCTGCCGGTTGGGTAGTCATTGATGAAACCGTTTCCACCTGAAAACCAAAAAGTTAGTTACATTATGCAGTATACCTTTGCTGAATCGTTGGTCTAGTGGTTAACATGTTCGACTGCGGCCGGCGAGGTCCCGAGCTCGAGTCCCGGGTCGGGCCATAATTATTGGGTTTTTCTGATTAGAAATTCTCAGTAGGTACTAGCCCGGAGTTAGGAAGTTGGCGGTGCTTCACCCCCGTGCCTCGGAGAGCACGTAAAGCCGTCGGTCCTGCACCTGACCTCTCTCCGGTCGTGTCGGATTTTCCGTTCCATCGGGCTATGAGAGTAAAGTAACAGAGAGTGCACCTGTGTTTGTTTTGCGCGCGCACTATAATATCTCCCGCGCAGATGGCTAATCTCTCTGGAGATTGGCCGCCCGTGGCCGAAATTCGGTCGGGAGGACATTATTATTATGCCCAGAAGTCACCCAGTTCTCTTAAAGATCATGGCTGCTAAGTTAGCCTCGTAAAGATCATGGCTCACACCTTGTTGATCATGGCTCATGGCCATACCTTGAAGTTTAGTTTAGAACTTTTTATTTTGCTTGGTGGTTGGTTCATGGTTTGAATGTCGTCAAGGAAACTCCGGATTAGCTGGAGGGGATCTGTGCTTGCGTACTTGACTATCCTATAGCACTAGAAGCAAATAACTGGCAAACTAATGCGCATCAGATCTCTTTAAATCACCCACTCCGCAGGTACAAGGTGAGAATTTCGCTTACCCAGAATCTGTATGGCGTCTAGTGCAACTTGGGTAGCTTTTTCAGCGCAGTACAGGATGGCGCCAGCACAGTCTTTGCTGTTGACGTGACCACCATCGCACGCCTTCGCAACGTTGTACAGGTAACTTCTGCATGCGCTAAGTGTCGTATACATGTCTGCCATTTTGCCCTGGACACAACAAACATGATAAGACATGTTTTTTTCACACCACTACAAGTTTTCCCTTGACTGCGATGTCACCTGATGGTAAGTGATGATGCAGTCTAAGATGGTAGCGGGCTAACCTGTTAGGGGCATGGCAGATGTATTAAACCCATACCTCTATTCGGTTTCTACACGGCATCGTACCGGAACGCTAAATCGCTTGGCGGCACGTCTTTGCCGGTAGAGTGGTAACTAGCCACGGCCGAAGCCTCCCACCAAGCCAGACCAGGGAAAATTCAGAAATTATAAATTCCCAAATTGACCCTGCCGGGGATCGAACCCGGGACCTCCGCACGTTAAGACAACAGCGCTCAACACTGCGCCACGGAGCTCGGAGGTCGTCAACATGTGGTCAATTCTGTTTAACACAATTTCTAAACTGAATTAAAATAACAGCTCTAAATCTAGTGCTGTCCCTTTGCACAGGGAGTATTCTGATATGGACTAAAATATAAATAGAGCTGTCATTTTAGTTTAGACATGGTGTACAACAGAATTGGCCTCATCATTAGAATTCAGTTAATCTATCCCTTTCTCTACAGTGGTGAGCTTAGACGATTGGTTTCCTGTTCATGTGGTTCGATCCTTGGGATACGGGCTTAAGTTTCTTTTATTTAAATAAAAGAAATTTAAGTCTAAACATATTTAAAGCTAGATGATGCCCGCAATTTCATCTGCATGGAGCACAAAACAGAAGCGCGTGGAGTGGCGTTCCCGCGGGAACTCTTTGATTTGCCGGGATACAAGTAGTCTATGTGCAACCTGTCTCCACAAAATACATAGATAGGTATTTATTTAAGTACTGTACTGCGACGTCTAGATCGATTCTTCGTACTAAGTGCTCCGACCATCGCCACTTTAGCTTCACAACACATTGAGCTAGATGTGGTCACTTTAGTTCTAAGGATCTCTTCATTTCTGCGTTTATAACTACTTTTTTATAACCACTAAACGAAACTAAAGTTCCTTTTGACTAAACAAAAATGTGTCATTACTTAGTTTCTTTAGAGGGACTGTCTAAAGGAACTACTTAGTGGAAATAAACGCACTTCTGGATTCAAGGGTGATTCGATCAGCTCTCCATCGCCGATTAGTTAAGTGACCGAATTCTTTTTGAGGCCCATATTTAGCTAACTCATCACTGGCAACAAGCACTATTCGAAGACATATACCCTACAATAAACATCCATGACATATAGCCTACAATAGGTACTTTACCTGTAATAGTTGAAATTCTCCTATTCTTTTCCCAAACTGTTTCCTTGTGTGCGCGTATTCAAACGCGATGTCAATAGCCGCTTGCATCAGTCCGACTGGACCTGCAGCCAGCACTAGCCTCTCTAGATCCAACCCTGACATCAGAACGTATACTCCTTTGTTCTCTTCGCCCAATAGATTCGTTGCTGGTACCTGGCAGTGGCAAGGGAGACCATATTTCACTTTTAATTTTTATTTATTTTTGTGGCGGTCTTCGCAGTCCGCACATAATCCAATAGATGGCATTACTAGTAGCGCACGATGAACACGAAGAGCCTAACTCACGCTAACGAAGCGTTCTCTGAATTACGCCTCTAAACGACCTCCAACGATGAACGGTCGGACCAGTGGTCCCCGAGCACAACACCCGCTCGGTGGATGATCATCCTTTGTTACGGTCGAGCCATATCACCTGGTCCAGTACATTTTTATTAGTTTTTTATTTTTGCTTATTCTATACTAGCTGATGCACATCTTATACATCATTACTTACCAGGTGCGATCGAAGTCAAATATTCAGAAAAAATTCAATCAATCAAATCATTTATTTACATAGATTGCGTAGGTACTAGTGTTACATTAATGAGTATACCTACGCAATCTATGCAAATATCATTCAATCTATTTTGACTTTCAAATAAAAGTAACTTAGTAGTAGTACCTTACAGTCTTCAAAAACTAATTCGCCCGTGCTTGATCCCCTCATGCCCAGTTTGTCTAACTTCTGAGCTGTCGAAAATCCAGGATAATCTTTTTCTATTAAAAACGCTGAAATTCCATGTTGGGGTTTGCTTGTGAGATTTGTTTTTCCGTATACCTGGAAGAAAACAATGTTACATGGTAGGTACAGATCTGTTTTTAATCATTCCTCCTGATATATCAGAGTTCAGAAGAGACGACTGGGTGAAAAAAAAAAAACACGGTGGGTCTATAGCTCTATATTGGAGGGGACTGAATATAGACTGAACTAAACAGACTCATTAAAATTGCTAACTTAAATTATGACTGGGCACATCACATACGAGTAGAAAAACTTGCTTACCACTAGAACGTCGGCATCAGGACCGTTAGTGATCCAAAATTTGTTTCCATTGAGAATGTAATAGTCGCCTTTCTTCTCGGCGCGTAACTTCATGGAGACCACATCGCTCCCTGCGCCCGGCTCTGACATAGCCAGGGCGCCTATGTGCTCGCCTGAACAGAGCTAAAATAGCTCATTATAATATCCACTCTACGGAATATCAGCCACGGCGGCCAATCTCCACAGCGATTAGCCATCTATGCAGGAGATACAATTTTATACCTAATAACTATATGGCGGATTTCGGTGCAAAATCGCCGTTCAAAGACCTCAAGAGTTCAGGACCCCAACTTGTATCGGTTCTCCGAGCTGTGAGCCGCTGCAGCTTCGCTAAGCTAAGGGATAAAGAATGTCCTTCCGGCTCTCGTTTTCCCTTTGACTTTGAATATAGGTTCCTTCAAATAAGGAGTGAATAAGTATATTATCTTCTAGGCACGCGCGCTTCAAATCACCGAAGGCTGCATCACCATTTGCAAGCAGGTCGGATTGCAGCCTAGCGCTATAGTCCCACATACTTATCTGACCCTGTGACCCGTAAAACTACACCGGAGAAGACCCCTGGGTCTTCTCCGGTTCGCCCGTGAGAACCAATTAAGCGGCAGTACGAGCTTCGAGGCCTGGGCTCATTACCCCGAACCAGGGTGGGGCGCGGGGTAACTTTGTAGTTTGTAGACCGGGTCTTTTAGCCTTGGTTGGCTAGGGCTTGCCTTGAAGTCTAGAGGCTAGAAGGCTTACTACCTGAGTGGTCGCAGTTAAGGGCTTGTACAAGCATAAAATATACCTTCGGCAAATATTTGCTCTTCTGCTCATGTGTGCCATTCCTGTTGATTTGGTTGACGCACAAGTTTGAATGCGCTCCGTACGACAACGCGATGGACCCACTCGCCCTCGACAGCTCTTCCATAATGACACAGTGGTCGGTGTACTTCCCTCCTGTACCTCCATAATCAGGGCTAGCTGTTATACCTGTAATTAATTTTGCTTATCTTTAGAGATCCTAAATACGCCGAAACTTTTTTTTCTTTATTAGGGACCTGCTTTAATGTATTATTCATGTACAGGTTCGGCTAATGAGGGGACTTCTCCAGGAGTCCGTGATGAGCCCTATGGGCATCGCACAAGGGATGCCTCCCTTGTGCGATGCCCCGATGCGTTCTTAAGAGATCTCAGAGCCTGGGAGGCTAAAGGCATGCGTTAAGATCAGCTACCGAGGGGGTAGGGACCTGCTCAGGCAGAGTTTCTCATTTCAATTTTCAATTGTAATTGGAAACGAGTGTAATTGTGTACAATTGATTGGAATTTGATGGCAAAAAAAATATTGGTTGGAATTTAAAAGTCAAATGAAATTCATTAGATTGGGTAGTTAATGTATACTTTAAACACTTGTAAAGCTTCTAAGATTAGCAGGGAAACCCCAGCTACTGTCAGAAGCAAGATTTTCTCTGGTTCTTGTTTTTCAGACGGTACCCTGAGCATAATATATATTTTTTTATTTGGTTTGCTGCGATCATGCATGGTTCCCTGCATGTAGACCAGTAGGTATGCCAATTCTGAACCAATGTGACAGGGTACGGCCATGAGACTAAGTATTCTCGAGTTACGCAAGTACGTACTAAGTATGTACCTATACTAACCAAGCAGCCCGAGATTCCCTAGTTTCTTCCAAAAGTCTCTCAACTCTTTGAAATTATTCTCCCTGTCGATTTCCGCTGCTTTAGGGGCCAGTTCTTTTTGAGCGAAATCGGAAACCAGCTGCCGCAACTAAAAAGAAAACACTAAGTTATTATTTTAATTTTTAAGTAAGTTTACATGAAGGAACTTCAAATTAAGTTACTATTCAATTTCCAAGTAAAAAAGTTTTAAAAGTACCTAGGAAGTATTATAATCATCCATTATAACCCAAAGCCGGTTGATTACTGAACACTAGTTAACTCCTTGCATTCTAAGTGTCCTCTCTCAGTTAACTATGGCACAGCACATCGATGGGCACTATCACAATTAACGAGTACTTAGGTATTTAGGTACTTGAAAAATAATTGATACCTATCTACAAAAGTAATAGGGTGATTGAATTCATTACAAGAGTGTTAAAATTGATCAATCAATTGTTGGTCTATGCAATACTTAGGACCTAAAATGATATCATACCTGTTGTTGGTCGCTATTCAGCCCGAATATGTGTTCATCTATCGGATAGTGTGACATACACCGAAAACCGGTTATATTCACACATTTTATTAACAGTTTATGTAGTCTGGTTAATCGTACAGCCATTTTACCTACTCGTAATTATTAAGTACAACGTCTTTCCACTACCAAAAATAAACCGATACTAAACTATCAAAACTTGACTGATTATGTACTTTCATAGCAATTAATGTCTTATTGTGTACAAAATTGTGACTCTTTTTGTGTAACAAGTTCTATAATAATGATAATTATATTCACGTCACATTGATAAATATTAATAAACAGCGTTATCATCTCAAATCGTAGGTACAAGTCAAGTTTAAAATTTTGTGAATGATAATAACTTGTTTTTTTGTTGTTTGGATAATAATTGTGCTCTATCCACATTAAAATAACTTTAAAAAGATGACTTATCTGTCATTCGACAGGATATTTATCTGTGTAAGTAGCTTACGTCAAAATCAGTTGAACAGATGGACCGTGAAAACGTAGCAGACAGACATACACATTTAACATTGATATGAAAAATTCCTTTGCGGCCGGATTTTTGCACCTGCGCGTGTTATATCTATTTCAGCGTTTAGCACAAACATATTAGGGTAATAACTCATAGTACGATCGGACGGCAATACGGCACGAACGGAACGAGATCAGGCGCAGGCTACATGGAAGCGGGCTATTACTGTAATTTCTTGACAGTAAAACCCAATACCTAAATCCGAAAAAAAGGCTCTTAGGCGAATCGAGCCCAGGATCTCGTCAGCCACAGTCTAACATGTTAACCACTTGACCAACGGGGCGGATATCTGCTCCAATATTGAAAGTATTCATGCCTTTGGAGTTATTATAAACTAAACATTAGATCTGGATCTATTGCAATAAATAAACACTAATTTTATATGTTCACCCATTTTGTTAGCCCCGACAATTTGTATATCACTTTTCCTAATTTTAACCGCAAATAACATAAAAATCGGGCAGTGCTAATACATCTAATCTGTGGACAAATATTTTTACCATTTATAAAATCTCGCTCGTGCGCGATTCAAAATCTAAAATATAATTGTATATTTTTTAGTACAGCACTACTTTGATAAGATACCTACTTTCCACGGAAAATCACTTTTAAGATTAGTATTTTATTACCCTATATAGTTGTATCATATTGAATCTTAAACTTATTTAATACGTTATAATAATTTATATAAATAAGGCAATAAAAAATAAAACACACAATTAAAATTTTCCATCACATTTATTGGTACTTATTGTATATTAAATAAAATCTGTATAGCTAAAAAGCACCATATAATCGTTTTTTAAAATCGCAACAATAATTTTTTACATCATTTAAATCTCTTAAATACATTAACAACACCCACTTTTACACGCGCTATGGGTAATTTAACTATAATAAAATAATACTATTGTTGTATTGGTGTAAAGGACCGTTCATACTTTCATGCCTTGAAATAATTAGAAAATACACTCGTTGAGTAAAATAACGTATAGTCAATTATTTCTAAATATACTAACCTAAGAATGTATTTAAAGTTATAAATCTTATATTAACTACTAAAAAAACGTAAATGTATTTGAGACAATAGAATTTAGATGTTTGTACTGACAAAACGTCATTGAGTATAGTTTGTGTAAAGTTTTAATTATGAGTACTTAGATACAATCGGTACTTAATCAAACTTCAAAGGTTTCACCCTTTTATTTAGAAAATAAGTATAGAATAATACGAAATATTATGTAGGTACATTATATTAATTAATCGAGTAATAGTTCTATTGTATCGAACGTGTATGTTTGACGTTAATTGGTCAACTTAAAAGTCTTGCAGAAAAAGCCCTAATAAAAAAAAACTGTATATTGGGTGAGAACTGATAACTATAATTAAGATAATTATTATTTGCTATCAAAATATAACTTCTTGCGTGCGTACATAAGTGCGTACACACACACACTTTTTTGGCACTGTTGTGCATATTACCAAATATTAGTTTGTTTTGTGAATATTAAAATTTCTTAGAAATGTCGTTATTTAATAACTTTCTATACGTGATAATATTATTGTACTTTTAAAAACATACAAGTTAAAATTTTAAACACAGTAGGTGACCAAAAACAGCATGACAGTATAAACGGGCCTTAATTTAAACGTCACAATTTGTAAATCTCTAACAATATTTTAAACATAATAAATACAATAAAATTGGAATGCGTATTATTTACACAGAATAATAAATCATTTAATTATATAGTCAAGATGACATACTGCCAACGCTTAAAGCCATATTGTTTCATTATCGTAGACTTTCGTGTTATAGAATTATAATCCTTATTTTAGGAACATCAAGGTACGTGATATCAAATCTTCATTTTGAGTAATAATGCTTCAGTATTGCTTTGAGCGTTGGCTGTATGGCCCCAGGAATGTAGGTACTTTGACATTATATTATGTAGCTGTCGTTCTTTTTAACATACTATTTACATTTAACGCTTTTAATTTACTATGCCATTTCAGATTGGATAAACCGTAACACTGAGGCTGATCTATGATCGTACTTTAAACTCATATTTAACTTAAGAGAAAAAACAAGACAAATTATACAAAAATAATTATTCTGTCTCATTTTATCTCTGAGTAAAATCAGCCTGACATATACTGCACGTAACTCCAGTCTTTACTAAAAAAATACACAACTGGTCAACAAATAAAAAATACGATAAATAATGTCAAATTATTTGATTTCCATAAAGTTTTATGGAAAAAAAGACTATATTGAATTAAAAAGGTTAAAAAAGATATTTTAAATAGTGTGTTTGATCCAGAAAGTGTCCTATTAAGTATATATGTCACCGTAAAATTGCAAAAACCGTCAGATTGCAATCTAACGCTTTTTATCTCGTGAGATTGTAAACTGTCGACAGATTGTAAACCGTTCAATGTTCCGAGTTTCAATTTTTGAAATATTCATTGTATTTACGTTTTCTTGTCTCTTTCTTGTAGGTTGCGTTAGGGTTCGACATAAATAACCATTACGTGCTGTCGGGTTAATAAACCTAACAGGTAATCTGTTAGGTTAGTAAATAGTAGTAGGTTAGGTAATGAATCTACTAATCTACTATAAAAGAATGCGTTAAATTGTAATCTTTCGACAGTTTACAATCTCGTTAGATAGATTACAAATCTAACGGTTTTCACATTCTTACGGTGACATATCCATATAATCAGTGGCGTGCACAGGGCTTGAAGCTAGGGTAGGCGTACTGACTGTTATAATGAAATGAGAATTGACGTATTTCGATTTGTGTAAGCAATGCTTTTACGCCTCTATGAACTGCTCGCCACTGGCACTGCATATAATCTAGTTTCCGACCATCAAGACAGCTGATACGCATAGTATGGTAACATACTTAATTGTTTATTTAAAAGTAATATAGCTGGATACTATATAGGATGTACTCAGCCGATTTATTTCAATTTATTTCAAAATGGCAGGAGATAATATTATTAACAACAAAACAATATATTGCACTATATAATACGCTAAAACTTCTACTGAATAAAATTTCATAGGCATTTTGTGTATACTAAAAAATATTCTATATTTTATTTGATTTTAAAATAATATTTATTACAATATTTGTTTGTATCTCGTAATTAGTTTGTGTCCATCTTTGATTTCAACGATTGATAATATTCTGATAATACTTTCCACGCGCTGGGTGCCATGAAACCTTTTGGTGGTTCCTTGCCCGTTTTAGCCAGACCTGAAAATTTTAATAACCTTTTATAATATAGGTATGCCTAGTAAGTAGGTAGGTATAGCCTGCACGCGAGGGCTGAGGTAGCGGACGGGTGCGCCCCGAGCCCGACCGACCGCCGAACTTGACGCGAGAGTACGCTTTATCGAGTCCTGTTTTTAATTTTGCGATAGCAGTGTTACATTGTACCATAAATAGTACTAAACTTAAAAGTGTCTGTGTGTGCAAATATCTGTTTAATTTTTAAATTCCTTGAAGTACTGATTATTCTGATTGCGACAGTGATTAATTAGATTTTACGTTCAATTTTACAGTTCATTGTAATTAAATTTTATGATACAATTTGTTTTTTCTTCTTTATTGCACATAGTACTATGCTCATAGAATTATGATTTAATAATGAATTTAATGCATGCGCACAGATACAAAAGATGTGTTAGTATTGATAACGTAATATCGACTAAAGCACAATTCTATCTCATTACGTCAACATTCCTCAGACCTCGCGCGCGAACTGTAGGTAGGTAGGTGTTAGGGTAGGCATTCATTCTAGCATATAGACTCTAAAGTCATAGAATTCACGTTACGAAGTTCTATTTTACATCGAAGTGGAGTAGTGGGTAGTTTGTTTGCTTATAGATTAAATACAGCTTTATTAATTTTACATAAGACTGAAAGTTAAATGAAGACAAAACAAAGAGGAGACTCAGGGGCAAATTGTTTGTATGCATTCTGCATATAACTCGCGTTTCTAAGAAAGTTTTTTTACAATTTGTGTGGGTTATTATGTGGGCAAATTAAAGAAAATCAAATTATAGTTACCTCGCATCCTTGTGCCGGAGATGAAGTCGAAGTCTTCTTTGCGCGTGGGATCGAAGAACGCCATTTTGCCCACAGAACAGTCGTACGCTGCCACTCGGAACGGTATAATCTATGGACAACAATAACGCTAAAATAACTAATTTTCATTTTTTTATCCCTTGACTACGTACAGCGCGTACGTAGTCAAGGGGTAAAAAAATAATACGCACTGTCTTTCAACCCTGTCCCCACTAACAAGGGTTAACTAGAAGAGCTTAATACCTCTAGGTATTAAGTTCGCCTTTGTACATATTTTATGTGCAATAGACTTTAAAACAAAACAAACTAGCCCTTGACTGCGATCCCTCCTGGTGGTAAGTGATGATGCAGTTTAACATGGTAGCGGGCTAATGTTGCGGGCTATGGCAGTTACATTAAACCCACACCCCTAATCGCAACGGATGCGCAGTAATACAGACCTCCTAAGTGGACAGACGACATTAAATGACGTCATAAAGAGCAGCTGTCAGATATTGTGACAGTTGTTTTCAATATTTTTGACTTGTTTAATCAAGGAATGGCGGAGGCATATCGTTCCAATATCATGTCATACCAACCCAAAAACAAAGTGAGAGTGAGAGCCGTTGAGAGCAAAATGCTTGATGCAACATTTAGTTCTGCCTGACACAAAAATAGTCACAAATGCGTGAAATATTAAATTTTTTGTCAGTTTTTTTTTTATGGTGCCAATATCTCTAAATCATTGAGTCGGAGCGCCATCTTGAGCACCATTGCGCCGTGGCGGGGGCCGTATAGATCCCCCGAGCTATTGCTGTGGAGCAGTCCCGCGGGATCCCTTCCTACTATGTAGTAGTTGGTCTCAACATTCATGCAACATTATAATTTACCTCAAAATCATTAAGTCCGGGCGCCATCTTGAGCGCCATAGCGCCGTGGCGGGGGTCGTACAGATCCCCCGAGCTATTGCTGTGGAGCAGTCCCGCGGGGTCCCTTCCTACTATGTAGTAGTTGGTCTCAACATTCATGCAACATTATACTATACCTCTAAATCATTAAGTCCGGGCGCCATCTTGAGCACCATAGCGCCGTGGCGGGGGTCGTATAGATCCCCCGAGCCGTTAGGATGGGGCAGACCTGCGGGATCCCTTCCTACTATGTAGTGGTTGGCTCCAGCGTTCATACGACACTTGGCATGCCATTGTACCTGCAATTATTCATTAGTTTGTAATATATTTTCAATGCATCTGAGTCAAATTAGTATTTAAAATTTAAATCCCTTCAGAATACAAAACGATTTTATTAATAACCAACAACGAAGAAACAGAATATAATATACATACTTATTTTACAGTGAAAGAAAAATCTCGACGAAAACTTGCATGCATGAAAGCTCTGCACAATATTTTCGATAGCGTATGAAAGCTGCCAATTCACACTTTGCTAGCGTGGTAGACTATGGCTTAACCCTTCCCAGTCTATGCCCAGATCCGAGCTCAGTAGGGCCGATGATGGGTTGATATGATGATAATGTGGCCAACTCTGTATACAGAGTCATTTTAGGTTAATTTAGAGATTGTGTATACACAATTCTACATTAAACTAAAATGTACACTTTTCCACTTTTTTCTATTAGTTTTAAGACGACATTTTGTAAAAAAAATATTACAGCTTTAAATTTAATGCTATCCCTTTCGGCAGGGAGAATTATGAAGGGAAAGGGAATATTTTTAATGCTGTCATTTTAGTTTAGTTTATAGTTTATGCACTACAGAATCAGCCCCTATTATGATGAATATAAATCATATATCAAATATCACTTACCTCAGTAGGTCCCGCGTACATCATAGGCGATGGGAAAATTGCTAGTACTGTGGAATTTGGGTCCAACACTCCTTCGTTGAGTACTGCCTTGTGTTGATTTATTCGCGTCTCCAGTGGCACGTCGTCGTCTTTCGTCCAACCGCCTTGTTGAAAAGAATACAACTTTTATAGTGTAAGCATAATTCCAGAAAGCTGACAGTTGTAAATAATTCGAATTATAAGATAAATCATTGTTAAATAAATTAAGACGATTTTTTTCAAATCATTACTACTGCAGCACTCAAAATCGGTTCATCTTGGGAGCTACAATCCCACAGATACACACGTTAGAATTAGAGTTTGGAGCTGATGTAAAACTCACGATTTCGACCTGGAATTCTCTCCTGAATTTTGTGTTGGTGTCAAGATAACAGTGGAAGAGTAATAAAACCAGTCTTTATAAAATCCATACTAATATTATAAATGCGTAAGTGTGTCTATTTGTCATCTTTTCAACCGAATTTGATGAAATTTGGTAGAGATTGGTTGTATCCTGGGGAAGGTCATATAGGCTACTTTTTATACCAAAAAATTAAGGAATTCCCGCGGGAATCATCAGGTTCTTTATAAAATTTTCAAAAACATGACCAGTTGTCAAACAATAATCATGATAACTGGTTTTGAAAAATGGATGTTCGGAAGTATTTCGAAAAAATATCTTATTTCAGCAGAAAAAATAAGGTATGGGAGACAAAATTAGCATTTGAAATTTTAAAATTCACGCCAAAGCGCTCCCCGGTGTCATGGCGTCGTTTGTGACGTTGACTAATGTACTCTGTGCAGTGTGCAGTAAATAAAAGTGTGATTGTCAAAGCTCGAAAACAAACAATTGTGACGTCATTCGCTTCTTGGTGTTTAATCCATTATGGCGGATTGCTGTATTTTTTATAGTTTTATTTTATCAGAATAAATAGTTATCTCACTCGATATAGAAAAATAAATACGTTTTTTTATAATCCATGAATCCTATTTCATTAGATAAATTCATAATTTCATTGATTCTTGGTAACTGTCATCACGTCATTCAAGACGTGCCGCCAAGCGTATTTAGGGTTCCGGTACGAAGCCATGTAGAAACCGAATAGGAGTATGGGTTTAATATAACTGCCATGCCCCTAACAGGTTAGCCCGCTACAATCTTAGACTGCATCATCACTTACCATTAGGTGAGATTGCAGTCAAAGGCTAACTTGTAGTGGAATAAAAAAAAAGCCTATTAGACTAGTAAAGTCAAATACCCAATAAGTATACTTACCCAAGGGATGTAGGAGCAACACTGGTTTCTGGTGGCCTCTCTCAGTAAGTTGCCTCTGTGTGTCTTGCATCAAAAGCGCGTGACCATTGTGGATCGGATTCCGAAGCTACAAGGAAATTACCTTTCATTTATTATGTTCATTTACGTTCTTACAATAATGATCCAAAGAAAGTAGTGAAAGAGATGTTTTTTGAAGTGAAAACTTTTTTAGCCGCGTTGAGCACTTTTTGGTAGGCGGTTAACTTGTGGATTCGCGTGACTGTCACCGACATACTCGCGTTGTTACGAAGACAAAAGGTCTTAAATATAAATATACTACAATTGTAATTAAACTTTAAAGCCTTAGTTTTAAGGTTTATATTATTCATTTTTTGGTTTTTTTAATATTTTACAAAAAAAAATAGAAATTAAAAAAAATATATTCGTTTTCACTTCTATCGGCAATCCCTATGACTGCCAATTTTTTTTAAATCTATTGAGACATCGAAGTTTAAGTAATGTATCATCCATTTACCTGGAAAGCGAACACCGCATCGGCTTTAAGTTCCTTGAACTTCTGTCTGAGTTCGTTGGGAGTGAGGCGGTACGCGTCCAGGCCGTCGTTCCAACGGATGCGCTCCAACACTTCGAGATTTCCACCCACTAGCCAGTCACCGGACTCGTCTATCATCTGCAAGTTATATATTTTATACTACACCCGCTCAGAAAGTACCTTCATTCTTTTTTAAAAACGAGGTAGAAAGTACGTCATTGCTACAAACCAAATATGCGGGAGGGAAAGATGTATGAAATTTCATTTCTAACGTGCTAAGCGGGGAGAAAAACTATATGAAAATCCATTTCTAACGCGCTGTTTTTTTTTTAATTTTAAGTAAATTAGGTATATGGACGTTGATAATTTGGGTATGTCCTTATGGATATAATATTAGAAGCAGCTTCACCATATTTGACATACAAAAGTCAAATATGGTGGATGTCGATTGTCGATATCAATGTCGATTTTGATGGTCGATTGTCGATATCGATGTCGTGGTCGGTTGTCAATATCGATGTTGATTGTCGCTATCGATGTATCGATGTCGATTGTCGATGTCGATTGTCAAAGTCGATTGTCGATATCGATGTCGATGTCGTTATCGATGTAGATTGTCAACATCGATGTCGATATCTTTGTTGATTGTCGCTATCGATGTCGATGTCGATATCGATAGTCGATATCAGTGTTGATGTCGATTGTCGGTATCGATGTCGATTGTCGATGTTGATGTCGATTGTCGATATCGAAATCTATATTGAAATAATCCTCAAAATGTACCTAGTCTAGTTTTGATAGTGAAGCTTTGAATGAAGCGACTCATATAATTATGATAGAACTTCACTTTCTAAGTTAGTTTAATCACTAATTATTATCGCTTATTTTCCTCGCAGGTGTAGTATAAAGCACTATGTATCACTCGGTAGAAAGTACGATTCCTACCTCGCGTGTATTGCGGCCCTTCGGCTACGCCTCGGGCCTCAAACTACACCCTCGGTAGTAATCGGTCACTTTCTCCCCTCGGTGAACAATGTACTATTTCTGTTAATAGCTTTTTTGAAGGTAACTAGATGATGCTCTGTTACTTTGCGGAATTATCCCAAGAAAAAGAAAGGTATTATTATAATCCCAAGAAGAAGAAAACTCCTGCCATTGTATGATTAATGGAAAGGGGTCACGACCATCAACAACGGGAAACGCAGAGAGAGAGAGCTCGCGACTTAGTCGGCATGGATATTAGTTTAATATAAATTTGTGGATTATAATGGACTATATAAAGGCTGCTTCTATCCAATATTTGGATGTAAGTTTTCCGGGATAAAAAATAGCCTATATGCTTCTCCGGGATGTAACCTACCTCAGAACGAAATTTCGTCGGTATAATACTGAAAACTTACTGTGCTCATAAATTCGTAAAGCGCAAAAAAAATTAATATAATTGACTGTGGACCCGGGGGAGAAAAGTTAACAAAACTAAATTGTAAGCTAAAATGTGGCACTTGACAATAAGGCCGGCCATACACCAGACTGCTCGAGCTGTTAGCCAGTAATCAAAATACACGGACCGCTCTTGTAATCATACTCAACAGCTTGAAGCTGCCATTGATAACTGCTGGAGCAGTTGATGCTTAATACCAACTGCTCAACAAGTCACAATTTTAATTTCGTTCAAATCACCGACGACGACGTTTTGACGACCTCCGTGGCGCAGTGTGTAGCGCTGTTGCCTTAACGTGCGGAGGTCCTGGGTTCGATCCCCGGCAGGGTCAATTTAGGAATTTATAATTTCTGAATTTTCCCTGGTCTGGCCTGGTGGGAGGCTTCGGCCGTGGCTTGTTACCACCCTACCGGCAAAGATGTGCCGCCAAGCGATTTAGCGTTCCGGTACGATGTCGTGTAGAAACCGAAAGGGTATGGGTTTAATATAACTGCCATGCCGCGTGACGTGGAATGAAGAGAGCAGGCGGAGGTAACTGCGCGAGAGCAGTCGACAGCTCGAGCATGCTCATGTAGAAGACTGTAGTTTACTATGCAGTCGAAGCTGGAAGCAGACAATCCTGTCTGCTTCAAGCTGTCCGTGTATGGCCGGCCTAAGGGCGACAAGGGAGCTTGGGAGATTAATTGTTTAAGGCTAACTGCTCGAGCAGTCCGTGTATGGCGGATACACGGACCGCTCAAGCAGTCATAGTCAACTTTAAGCTACCATTTTGATAACTGCTGCCAACCACCCGAAGCAGTCGTAACAGCTCGAGCGGTTCCATGTATGTGTGTACGTAGAAGACTGTAGTTCACTGTGCTGTCGTGTGTGACTGCTCGAGCAGTCATTGTCAACTGCTCGAGCAGTCACTTTCAACTTCTTTATTCTACTTGTTCTACTGACCTTGATGTAAGGGTGGCCAGTATGATATATGCCGAACTGGCGGGCGCATCGCTCCTGTTTCCTGTGCGGGTAGAACTCGGGCGCGCGCAGTATCGCGACCGGTTTGCCGCTGTACAATAGAGCTATCGCGGAAGCACCGGCTAACCGCTCTTTGTCTGATGTGGTCACGGGCAACACTACCGGGACGGACTGGTTCACTAGAGAACCATCAGGGAGTGTAATGCAGTTGGAATGGAGAGCCTGCAATCAAAATATAAAATAAAAATTTGTGTATAAAATAGATAGTTAAAACTATAAACCTAATATGAGTTATATTAAAATCTATAAAAATTATTTCCAAAAAACCGACTTTCAAAGCCACTGTTATGTAAAAAATAATTTTGATTTCTACACACTATGTTGAAGTCGGGCCAGCCTGACACGTCAACTTAGCCTATCTTTGTATACTCGCCCGACTTCAACATAGTGTGTAGAAATCAAAATTATTTTTTACTTTACAGTGGCTTTGGAAGTCGTTTTTTTGGAAAGAATTTTTATTTTTAACTTTTTAGTGTACTCTAAATCCCCACAGCTTAAAAATGCAGTACCCTGCAGCATCAGAGTTAAGGAGTTGGGACTTGAGTTTAAGTATGAAGTTGTTGCTTAACACCTATAATATGACTTCACCACAAAAAAATCCTAAATCGCTATTTTAAAGGAGTTCTCTACCCTGCAGCATCAGGGTTGAGGAGTTGGGACTTAAAGTTGAATCGTATATACGTGACTTGATACCTATTATATGAATAATTCACCATCAAAATTTCCTAACTCCCTAGTTTTGAGGATTTCATGTAGTACGGTACACCTAGAGCATCAGGATTGAGGATTTGGAGTCAGATTTTTTTATGGGACCACCTCGGGAGCTTCCTCTAATCACTGAATTTTCAAATCGGTTCAGAAACCACGGAGATATGCACCGACATACATTTAAAAAAAAAGATACGCGCCGAATTGTTAACCTCTTCCTTTTTTGGAAGTCGGTTAAAAATAAAAACTTTTTTGTTCGTCATTGTTACTCAAACAGGTATATTTAAATGTAAGTCATCATTTTGTCAGCCCTAACGCAGACTACGGTCTATTTGGGCTGCAAACTACAAACGCCAGCCTGTGTTTTTGGTCTGCAATATTGTGGTGTAATTTTAGTCTCAAAATATAAAATTAAATGGAAAAAAATCTATTTTTCTTCTGCATGATCGCACAGACTTAAATACTTTAGATTAAAATTCCGACTTACTTGCAGATACTCTGTTTCCCTCATAAATCCTTTGAGAGGGTAAGCCCAGCCCTCGGATAGTACCTTAAAAATACATTAAAATTATCAATGCAAAATAAATATAAACATACTGTACGATGGATTTTAGTAAACATAGGCATTACAACCCCAACGCTGCTGTGTTTTTAAGTAGGAAATCCCGGATTCAATTCCCACTGAGAGGCATTTGGCATTTTTTGGTAATTTAATAAAATTCCCCCATTTTTAAGTAATAAAGAGAGAGATGAGAAGTTCAGTGCCCAATTTGCTTGAGTGCCCACTCAAATAAATTGTTTGTTTGTTTTAAATTATTTATAGCACATGCAATACAATGCACAAAGGCGAACTTAATACCTAGAGGTATTCTCTTCCAGTTAACCATTGGTTACGGGGACAGGGTGGAAAAAACAGTGCGTTTAATATAAAGAGAAAAGTTGGGGAAAGAAGAAACATATTTAGGTAATTGTAGGTAATAGTGACGTAGCAATTCAGTAAATGGTTTGAATAAAGAATTTAAGTAAAAATACATTGCAAGAAATACACAAAAAATAGATACTTTATATGAAAGTAGTGATGTAATTGTCGTGGGGAAAATAGGATATATCGATAGTACCTGAACCCACTGTAAGTCGAGCGTGGTGATTTCGATCTGCGGCAATCTACCAGCCTCCTCGAGCGCGCTGCTCAGCCGGTTGCCGTATATGAATAACTCCTCCACACCGGACACAGTGCTCTCGTGTTTAGGTATGATGCCCTGTGAATAGAGACGATGAGAACTCAATCAAATCAGCAACTCTTTATCAAACTTGAAAACGCGCTTCTAGTATGGAAGTTGTATGAAATACATAGTTGTGACGTTATCCCTATTAAACAAGTTCACAAAGATCTTACTGGGCATGAAATCCCATACACAGGTAAATATACTCTGTCCAATCATTTATTTATTTTTTTTGCAGCTCGAGTCAATGATGTTCTAATGCGTTACTGATTCGATAAAAGGGAACGTCGCTTCACTATTAAAATATTTGCGTCTATGAAGTATTGTCTTTTTTGTCGATGGTTGCCTGTCAATTAAAATGAAACATCATTGGCGTGTTTATGTCAAAAGTAAAATAAATGGTTGAACAGAATATACATAGTTAGGATTCAGACCAACCCACCCACGCAAATAGCCAAATTATTACTCAGTAAGTTTTCTAGTATCTGGTATTGTAGATTAATCGTGTGGTTTTGTAAGCTTTTGGAAAAAAATTGAAATCGCTTAAAACGCTACTCAAAATCAAAGTAGGTATATTTATTCAAAATTGATTATACGAAAATTATTATTGGCATACAAAAAGACATAAGACATGATGGCAATAATTAACGACGATATCTTAAAACTAAAGCTCCGAGGGTTCCAGACGCGCCCACAATAAACTCAGCTGGGTTTTTTAAAATAATTATCCCCATCTCACAAACCATACCTGCATTCTGCACGCGACGTCGTCCGCGTAGCAAAGTATTTTTAAACTCCCGGGGTAACATTTTTATTTTATTGCCAGATAGGCTTGCGCCTAACGACTATCATGCCTAGCGCAAAGCAAGGATGAGGTCTAGATTGGAACGCGCTTGCCAAGAAGATGTCTATTCACTCTTGCCTTGCTGGTAGGTACTTAAGCTGTATGTGGCAGGAAACATTAATTTTCAGGGATAAAAAGTAACCTATGTCACCTAGAGATAAAAATCACATTAGCATTAATTATTACATTAGTTAGGAACTTAGGATGCCTTTCGATATATTTTTTTACCTGAGATTCGAGCAGTCGAATAACCTCCATGGTAGACTCCTCGATGGATCGGCCAACAGTTTGTATGACCAGCTCTGGCGCTTCGGGCCGTTCATACTCTTGCGTTATACCGGTAAATCCCTGCAAGAGCATACATAGAAACTACATAAAAAACCTACTTAGAAAAGTTTTTAAGTTTTAGTTTAAAAATATTTTTCCAAAGCGGTTTCAAATAGCTGGGACTAGCGAAGTAGGACCAGGGGGCTTACTACTTATTTTTATATTTTTGACACTTTTGCTACAGAATTATTATAATCCTTATTGCAGTGATTTTAAAATAATACTGCTTTACTGCTGCGGCTGCTCTTTCTTTTCTCATAGTAATTTGGTTTAACTAACATAAGGTTAAGTGAAAATCACCTTAATTAAATAAGATAATTGCCATTTGCATAAAACAATTAAAGCTCAACAATAACTATCCCACAGCATAAATTAAAATTATTATACTTTCACTTTCGTATTATACTCACACTTCGGACGACTGGCCTACTTAGTTCTGTGTTATTTACACAATAATTGTAAAATTTTGTAAACACCAGGCTAACGTTCTTTCTATTTCTGGCTAAGCGCGCATTGTAATATATGTACTCGTACGTACATTAATGTTATTTCTATACGTGACTAATTTTATTTTGTATGATTTTTTTCAGAAGAGCAACCACCGAGTTTCTTGCTTGTTAATCTCGGTAGGAACGGAATTCTGAACCTGGTACATTCACTAGACGATTCAAAACCACTTGTAAGTTTATTTGAAGATAAAACATTTGAGTATGAGATTGAAAATTACAAAACAGATATATCATAACTATAACCAGTATATGTATAGGTGCTTACCTTGATCTGTCCATCTCTAGCCTTCTTATAAAGGCCCTTAGTGTCCCTCTGTTCGCACACCTCCAGTGGCGTATCGATGAATACCTCGAAAAAAGGCAGATCCGAATCTGTGTGTATGCGACGAGCCACCTCTCTGTCCTAAAACAATGAAATAAGTAAAGGTTTTACAATTAAACCACTGTGAGCTTAGTACCATCGCCCAAAGCAGTATTATTTTAATCTTGTTTCAGAATTATAATCCTTATTTTAGTGCCAGACATTTTTTTACTAAATATTTGAATCCAGTTTTATTCTTAATAAAATCGACGACATTTAAACCAAAAATCCATAATATCAATGCGAAAGTTGGTGTTTATCACTTTTTCAGCCAACCAGTTTTTTAACCAAACCACTACAGCCTATTAACGTCCCACTGCTGGGCACAGGCCTCCACTCTCATAGGAGAGAGGGAATGTGTAGGTATTGTATGATTGTAGCAGTTTATATTTATTTATTTATTTATTTATGTTCCACCGTAGGTCCGTAGCGCCTAAACTAATAAGCCTATTTTGATGAATGAGGTGTCAATCTATTCTCTATTATGGTCTTTTAAAGGCTACATTTTACACGAAAAAAATCTATATGACGGATGTCACATCCAAAAGTGGGGGTCTTTATTGGATGTGACTTTTTTTTTATGTAATCGGGTTACAGTTTTTTATTAATGCTCATTAAATACAGTCCCACAAGCTTATCTGACCCGGTGGTCAAACTCGCAACTAATTTTTATATCTGTTTAGTTTTTGTTTTTATTTTATTTTTTATAGATACTAGCGACGCTGTCACCGGGTCAGATAGTTTGTCGGATTATACTGCCATATAAAGCATACGGAAAATTTGGCAAATACTAGTTACTACTAATAATTTAACTATCAAGTAGGTATTTTCATACCTCGGCAAACGGAGAGACGAAACTGCATAGACACACTACACCACTGTCGGCGAAGAGTTTAGCCACTTCGGCCACTCGCCTGATGTTCTCTTCCCTGTCTTCCTTGCTGAAGCCGAGGTTCTTGTTGAGCCCTGTCCTGATATTGTCGCCATCTAAACCGTACGCTGGGATGCCTGTGATCAAGGAGAAATGCATAAGTTTTTGCACCGTAAGATTGTGAAAACCGTTAGATTGCAATCTAATGGTTTTTATCTCGATAGATTGTAAACTGTCAACAGATTGTGAACCGTTCAATGTTCTGCGTGTCAGTTTTTGAAATATTCATTGTATTTACGTTTTCTTGTCTCTTTCTTGTAGGTTAGGTTAGGATTCGACATAAATAATCAGGTAGTGCCCGGCCTGCGCGTCGTGTTAATATAACTAACAGATTACAAACTACCGAAAAATAATGCGTTAAATTATTGTAATCTTTCGACAGTTTACAATCTCGCTAGTCAGAGCACGCACAAAAAGAGATGCTGGTCGCAAAATCTTAGGCGTTCAATATTTTTTAAACGGTAGGTTTTTTTTTCAAAAACTGTTTAAGAAAATATCTATTCAACGAGGTATCTTGCGGGAACTCTTCATTCTTCCGGGACTTAGCTCTTTGGAATAGACATAGCTTAGTGACTCTATTCCAAAGAGCAAATTCAGTTCAGTCTTCGTGGCGTGAAAGGAGTAACAAATATCAAAACTTTCACATTTATAATATTATGTAATCCTAATATATAAAACACAAGAAATGTATTTATAAAAAATGTATTTATAAAAATTTATTTAAATGTAAGATGGTTTTAGAGCACTAAAAATATTTTTAAATTTCCTTTTTTTTAGCGTAGTAGCACACGCCGGATATCCGCTAGTTGATTAAAAATTGCCTCTGCCTAGCAATACCTAACAGGTTTCTTATATTTCATTGGAAAACATAAAATAGTTTATTTTTAAAATGATTATGACACAAGGAGAAGAAGATACGGACAGGCGGACTGGGCAAAACGATATGGGTTCTTTGTTTTTCTACAGAGCACTAAAAAAGAGGCATGAAGAAAGAGAACGTGATTTGTTGGCAAAGCGTTCTCTGAATAATGACCGTAATATTCCTCGACCCGATAATAATAATAATACTTAGTGATAAATAAAAAAAACCAATGCCGAATGAACGGTTGGGTATTTTCCAGACAATAAACACAAAAAAATCTTAGCCTATCTAAACACAGTAGAACGTACCTAAATACCTACAATGAAACGCTTATAATTATTCAATAATGACTAACTGATAATAATAATGGTTTTATACTCCTTATATTTACTGTACCAATGCCGTCAAATCGATCAAACGGATTGGCCCTAAAATGTTTACAGACAGACGTTTACATCTTACTTAATATACTTATATATATATGTATATATTATATATTATATATTATATATTATATATAATATTATAAATGCGAAAGTTTGGATGTATGGATGTCGGTATGGATGTATGGATGTATGGATGGATGTTTGTTACTCAATCACGCCCCAACGGCTGAACGGATCTGGATGAAATTTGGCACAGAGATAGATTATAGTCTGGAATAACACATAGGCTACTTTTTATCCCGGAAAATTAAAGAGTTCCCGCGGGAACCACAAAACCTCGTACCACGCGTACGAAGTCGCGGGCGTCAGCTAGTGGTCTATAATTTAATTCGAAAATTCGGAAGAATCATGTGATGGTGATCAAACGCGCCCTGGTCTGAGAAGAGCCCACAACAAACTCAGCCGGGTTTGTCAAACGGATAATCCGACCGGTTGAGTTCATAGCTGTCTGCACGTCAAAAAGCATTGTATGAACTCCTTAAAACTGTTCGAGTAATATGTTTTAAGCTGTCAAATGTTTACGAATAGCAGTAGGTACGCTGAGGCGATGCCCTTTTAGGGATCCTTTGTGTCACAAACTAAAAAACAAAACTTGTTTTTATTTATTTACTAGATGATGCCCCCGACTTCGTCCGCGTGGATAAAGTTTTTTCAATTCCCGCGAGAACTCCTTAATTTTCCGTGATAAAAAGTAGCCTATGTCCTACCCCGAGATACCTACAAATTATCCCTTAAAATTTTATCAAAATCGGTTGAACAGGTGGGCCGTGAAAGCGTAGCAGACAGACAGACATACTTTCGCATTTATAATATTATATAGATTGATTTGATAAAACATTTCGTCTTATGGGTCCTAAGGGTCATCATAATTCCGTTGAATTAAACGTAAATACGATAAGCTGAATGAAAACGAGTAATCGCTGACATCCGACTCTTGCGGGCAATAAAAATAGAGCACTAACGTTATGTGCCTAATTATATACGATTGAGCACGTGGACGGAAATCTCAGTGCAAGTACGTTCACCTATTGCATATTATGCTGTTTGTGTGTATGCAATAGTTCCGGTACATATTCTAGGTCACAAAAATAAGAAATACTAGTCTGTTGACGCCGGTAGCTTCAACGTGTGGATTTTAAAATTCTCGTGGGAACTCTTTGTTTTTCCGGGATAAAAAAGAGCATATTTTTTGCAAAAATCTGCGGTGTAGTGTGATAAACCAGCGAAACAAACACATTATCAAATATTTTATATTATGGGTAGAAAATAGAAATGTATTTTACTTTCGATCCTCTACGGCACAACTCCATCCTTATTTGTTATACCCTCTAACACACCTCAGATCAATATGGCCATGTAGTTACCACAGAGTAGGTAGTTACGTAGAAGAATAGGAAGGTAAGGTTATAGTTATTTTTGTATCAGAGATGTCTTCTGTTGATCAGTGATATCATAAAGTAAACTTTATAAGATAGTAAACTTTATGAACACTTATCAAGCATTAAATAAAGTAAATTACGTAGTTTAAGACTATTGGTATCTATGTAAAGCCGGGAACTAATGCCAGGAAATAAAATCAGTTTTGTTAAAAATACCCACGGAATCCGCTCACTGTTCTCAAAACCCATTAATATTTTAGACATACATGAAGAATATTTACGAAAAATATAACCTACTACAAAAAATCTATAAATTTTATACTTAATTACAAAAAATATACACCGTCCGAATGATAAAATTCAAACTATTAGTTTTTAACCGACTTCCAAAAAAGAAGGAGGTTCTCAATTCAGCGCGCATTTTTATTTTTTTAAGGTATGTATAATATCTCTGTGGTTTCTAAGCCGATTTGGTTTCTAAGTCGGGCGGGTATAACAAGGATACAAGATAAGCAAAGTTGACACATAAGGCTAGCCCGACTTCAACATAGTGGGTAAAAATAAAAATTATTTTTTACTTCACAGTGGCGTCGGAATTCAGTTTTTTGGAAAGATTTTTTATGTTTATGTACATGAAGTGAGTAATGATTATTAGGCAATACTTATCTACATACTTAACAACGTCGATTACGGATTGATGATGGCTCTATGGATGACATTGATCTTACACCATTATCGATCGTTGACATCGACGGACTTCGATCGAGTGGGTGACGTGACACTTTATTTCTATAGGGTAGGGTAGATCGTAGTAGGGCTATACCCTACTGCGACCTCACGATGGTAGGCAGTTATATTAAACACGGCATCGTACCAGAACGCTAAATCGTTAGGCGGGTTAGGTTGATCGCAGTCAAGGGCTAACTTGTAGTGGATAAAAAAAAGGGGTCCATCTTTGGCAAGATTAGAGAAAATTCCCAAATAACCCTTTCGGGAATCGAACCAGGGGCCTCCGGCTGAAGACCACACAAATAACCCTTTCGGGAATCGAACCAGGGGCCTCCGACTGAAGGCTACACTGCTCTTGCGGGCTTTACTGAGCCCGGTGAACCAGACTGTGCAGCCTCGGATCGCCCGGCTGCCTAGAGCTCTACTCTTTTTGGCCCTGGACACTTATTGCTGTATTTCCACGAGATTTACTTAGTTTACTGAATACTTGCCTTTACTAACGAGGTACGCCTCTAGAGCGAAGGCTATACTGGTCTTGCCGGCTCCACTGAGGCCGGTGAACCAGACTGTGCTGCCTCGGAACGCCCGGCTGCCTAGAGCTCTACTCCTTTTGGCCCTGGACACTTGGTGCTTTTGCTCCACTACATTTGTCGCTACTTGCGCGCACTGAAACAAAATAGATGTATAAATCTTAATTCTTAAGGTTATATTATGTTGCTAAAGGTTATAAATATTATGTTGCTCCATTATTCTTATCTTAAGGTAACACTAGTTAAACTAGGTTTCCGTTAATGTCGCATTGAGTGGTCAGACTAAAACCCAGCATCTAAACAGCATCATCTAAACATTTCAGGAGACTAGATATTGTGAACTCTAGTCATCATGAAACACTGGACATTCTGGGACTGGACGTAACAGGACACTGGGCACTTTAATATATCAGTCATTCTAGCGGACTATAGACATAGAGATTAGAGCCCCCTGTAGAAACAAGACGCCGTGGTTTCCCCGTCTATTGACTAGGTTTCATTGACATGGGCAGAACTCCACGTTGCATTTCCGCCGCTATATGACGGCTCAGCTCTCCTAGGACACCGCGTAATTAGATATAACTGGCGTAACTAGGAAAACAGTTTAATGAAAGAGGTCACAACTCACAACCCGCATCAAAAACGATTAAGACTACCTATTATAATTTCAATTTCAATTTCAAATATTTTCAATTTCAAATATTTTTTATTCAAATAAACTTTTACAAGTACTTTTGAATCGTCAAGTGAATCTACCACTGGTTCGGAATGCCATTCCTACCGAGAAGAACCAGCAAGAAACTCGGTGGTTGCTCTTTTTAAATAATTCATTTACAATTACTATATCAATGTGTACATAAGTAACCGCTGTCCCTAGCATTGCTGGAGCGATCAAATCCATGCTCCTCTATCATTTACATAATCTTCAACAGTATAATAAGCTTTTTTCAGGAGCATACTTTTAATGGATTTCTTAAATTTGTTTATTCAATTCATGTCAAAGACGGGCAGACAGAAAGTAGCCCCATTCCCGCCGGTGGCACCCGTTCACGAGCATGACGCATGATCCAGCCATTGCTTCGCTCGACCATATTTGAGGGAACGTAACAACCCGCACCACACGACACCACCACAGAAATGTTTAAAGAGAGCGTGACATACCCAGTCTACCCGTATCAAAGCATCGAATTGAATACTAATATTCAAACACTAATTTATAATCAGTAACCGCTGTCCCCAGCATTGCTGGAGCGATCAAATCCATGCTCCTCTATCATTTACATAATCTTCAACAGTATAATAAGCTTTTTTCAGGAGCATACTTTTAATGGATTTCTTAAATTTATTTATTGGCAAGTCCAAAATAGGTTGTGGAACCTTGTTATAGAAAACAATGCCCATTCCCACGAATGACCTTCTGACTTTTTTGAGGCGGAGCGATGGAGTCACGAGCTTATTACGGCCTCTAGTTGGCCTATCGTGCAGATCGCATTTTTTTTTATAATTATGGATGTGCTGTTTTACAAAAATTATATTACTGTAAATATATTGCGAGGCTACTGTTAGAATACCAATTTCTTTAAATTTCTCTCTAAGTGAATCACGCGGTTTTAAATTATAAATTGCTCGTATTGCCCTTTTTTGTAGTACAAAAATTTTTTGAATATCTGCCGCTTTACCCCACAGTAAGATTCCGTAAGACATAATGCTATGGAAATAAGCAAAATATACGATCCTGGCAGTTTCGATGTCAGTTAACTGTCGAATCTTTCTGACAGCGTAAGCAGCAGAACTAAGCTTGCCAGCAAGTGTTGATATATGGGTGCCCCATTGAAGCTTTGCGTCCAAGGTCACCCCCAGGAACACAGTAGTATCTTCTATTTTCAACATGTCGTTATTTACCATTAGTTTAATATCACTTGTGGATCTGGCATTCGGCAATGCGAACTCGACACATTTAGTTTTTTTTGTATTTAAAAGTAGATTGTTAACCGTAAACCAGTTCGTGACTTGAGAAATTGCAGTATTTACGTCGTCAAAGTTGTCCTTATGTCTATCGACTTTAAAAATCAAGGACGTATCATCAGCAAATAGTACAATATCACAAGTGTTACGGACAAAATATGGCAAATCATTGATGTACACTAGGAACATGAAGGGACCCAAAATGGAGCCTTGAGGGACACCCATTAGTGAGGCTGATCCGGATGACTTCACATCGTTGACACATACTGTTTGAATGCGATTACTGAGGTAGGATGCAATGAGGCCAAGCGCAGTGTCTTTGACTCCATAGTAGCTCAACTTAACTAAAAGCGTCTCGTGCTCAACGCAATCAAATGCCTTAGACAAATCACAGAAAATACCAATAGCATTCTGTGATTTCTCCCACGCGTCGAATATATGTTTTAACAGCCCGGCGCCCGCATCAATTGTCGATCGACCTTTAGTAAAACCATACTGCTCGGAGTGAAGAAGTTTATTTGAATTAAAGTGCTGAAGCAGTTGGTTGAGCATAATTTTTTCAAATATCTTGCTGAGTGTTGGCAAAATTGAAATTGGTCTGTAATTATTTGGATCGCTTTTGCTACCCGATTTAAAAAGTGGAATCAATTTACTACATTTCATAAGGTTTGGAAAGGATCCTGAGTTTACAGACTCATTAAAAACTAGAGCAAGATATGGTGCAATAACATCAATAATATTGCCGATTATTTTTACGGATATACCCCATAGGTCTCCGGTTTTTTTAAGTTGCAAAGATTTAAATACTTTAATAATATCATATGGGGTCACATGTCTAAACTTAAACAGCACACTGCACTCGGTGACACTATCCTTGAGAAGTTTCTGGGCTTCTGTTGGCGAGGAGTTAAGGAAACTAGTAGTGGTGACTGGAATATTTCGAAAAAAATTCTCAAATGTGTTTGCGATTTCTGTTTTACAGTCAATAATACGGTTGTTAATTTTTAGCTCCAGTTTATTGTCGTCCACTTTATGTTTCCCAATTTCATCGGCGATTATTTCCCAAACTGCTTTAATTTTGTTATCTGAATTAATAATTTTTTGTTTTATATGAAGTGACTTTGCTTGTATGCAGACATTTCTAAATAATTTTGAATAATTTCTGACGTATTTAACAAATGTGGGGGTGTAATTATATTGCTTTTCGGCATACAAACTAAACAACTTGTTTCTACTTTTATAAATGCCAACAGTAGCCCAGTCACTAAATTTTAGGTTCTTAAACAATTTTTTTTCTACTATTTTAAAGATGGAATTAAATTGAGAATTTAGCAGATCAAAGAAGGTGTTATAGAGTTCATCCGGACCACCCTGTGTAAAATCGAGCGTAGGTAAATTATTTGAAATTTCATGTTTAAATTTCTGTACTTTTTTAGTGGTAACTGGCCTATACTTTATTATTTTAGTTATATTTTGTTTAGAGCTAGGTATAGTTATCATTTGCCCGCAGTGATCAGATCTTAGATGAGTAATGACGGATTTGTTGACAATTTTACAGTCACTGAAAATATTGTCAATACAGGTAGCTGTACTTGCAGTTATCCTTGTAGGTTCAATAAAAATGTTGTCTAAATTGAAACTTTTAAATAAGTTAAGTAATTTCTCAGCTGGAGAAGTGAGATGCAAAATATCTATATTGAAGTCTCCACAGATTAAAATTTTTTTGGATGACTTACATATCCGCCTTAGGGCCTCCTCCATAACATCCTCAAACAGTGCAAGGTCACCTGAAGGAGGTCGGTACACACAAACTATGATGTATCGCTCCAACTCAACACAGGACAGCTCAATAGTGCGTTCAACGGAAAGGTTAACAATGTCTTTTCTTTCTTTACAATTGTTATTGTTACGAGTTATTATTAAAGACCCTCCGCGTATAGCTTTCTTTCTGGAGAACGCACTTGACAGAGAGTAATTCTTAAGATTGAATAATAATTGATAACTATTGAGCCAATGTTCAGTAAGACATAAAATGTCAATATCAAAATTTCTAATAAAAAGCTCAATCTCATGTTCTTTGCCAGGTAAGCCCTGTATATTCTGGTGTACAAGATTAATATTACACGCCTTACCTGTTGTCTTATTACTTAGTTTAAAATATTTTTTCCAACAATTATATTACAATTGTTTGTATCTGGAGTTAAAATACTAGCACTCAGATTCATACAATTTGAATCCGGTGTCAAAAGACTGGAATTAGTAAAGTTACTAATATCAATATTCTCAGTACAATATGTACAGTTGCCAATTACATTACAGCTAAAAATAGCTGGGTCTTGTATATTACAAGCTACAAATGTAGCTATCTGTTTTTTATATCTATGGGGCAGATACAAAGTATCTCTTGTCAGTGTAAATTTACTAACAAACTTATTTGTGTCAAAAATATGAAAACAGTCTCTGTGACTACAAGTTAAATTGTGCAAAAGCCTGTTAAGTTTGTAAATGCGCATATTTTGTGCTTGGGTCAACGAGTGAGAAAAGGGAAAAGCACAAAGTATAAATTTGCAGCCTGATTTTTTTTGAATACTTAATAAATACTCAAAACTTCTGATAATTTCTTTTTTGGTTATGCACAGGCTGTTACCAATCAACAAAACAACTGTACTATAACTATCCAAACAACAATCTTTGATATTTTCAACTATATATTCATATGGGGCCCTAGGGTAACAGTTGTTAGAGACATTTTGATGTAACTTATTACTAAGTAGGTAACCAAAATCTTTTCCCAGTTCATCTGAAAATATGAATGTTTTCCGCTGTTGGGGATGTAATAATATGTCATTATGTTCACATCCTTTTCTTTGTTCAATGCACTGAACATCCGCTGATACAACTACATCGTCTTTTTTAAAATACTGAACCTCCGCTGATAGAACTAATGGGTCCTTACTTGAGCACTGAGCCTCCGCAGGAGCAACTGTAATGTCCAAAACAACAACTGTATATATGTATAGTTAATAGTTATATAGTAGGTATACGACGACTAAAATTAAAGGGCCCAGAATCCAGATAATATAAATAAATAAATAAAGCCTTTATTGCTGATAATTTTTTACAATAATTATGATTGGTCTAAAAACTTTGCACTTTAGCGTCCGTTGTGATCAGCGCGCCCTCTGGCGCATAGGCCTCCTCCAGGTGTTTCCAATTAGTTCGGTTTTGAGCTTCTCTTGTCCATAGTGCCCCAGCCGTCTGCTTTATGTCGTCAACCCAACGTTTCCTTTGTCTACCCCTTTTCCGCTTTGAGCCATCCCTAACTTCCCATTCAGTCAATGCTCTTGTCCACTTCTTGTTTTTCTCTCGTAGCATGTGTCCTGTCCATTTCCATTTCAATTTTTTAGTTTGGATGACTACATCTTCGAGCTTAGTGATAAGTCTTAGGTCTTGGCATCTTTTCCTATCTCTTCTAGTAAAGCCTAACATACTGCGCTCCATACTTCTTTGGCAAGTTCTCATTTTTGTAAGGGTTTTCTGTGTCAGCGCCCATGTTTGGCATCCGTAAGTAAGAGTAGGAAGAATACAAAGGTTGAAAAGTTTTCTTTTCGATGACATAGGGTATTGATAGTTCTTCATGATCTCTTTGAATGACCAGTACTTTCGCCATGCGTTTGTTACTCTTCTTTCAACCTCCTGATCCATTTGGTTTCTGAACGAAATGAGCTGGCCGAGGTACACGTATGAGTTTACGTATTCTATGTGTTCGCCCTCTATCGATATTTTTTCAGTATTACCATTGGTCATAATTTTTGTCTTCGTTTTGTTCATCGTCAGTCCCACTTGCTTACTATTGTCTGAGAGTTCTTGTAACATTTTCTGGAGTGTAGTGGGGTTTTCTGCAATGAGTATTAGGTCGTCCGCGAATCGAAGGTGATTTAACATTGTTCCATTTATATTGATACCGTAATTCTGCCAGTCCATGTTTCTGAATACTTCTTCTAAAACCGCTGAGAAAATTTTTGGTGATAATGGATCCCCTTGTCTAACTCCTTTTCGGATTGGGAATTCTTCACCAATTGTTTCTAGTTTTATTTGGGCTGAACAGTTATCATATATGTTCTTAAGGATTCTGATGTATTTATGGGCTATTCCTTGGTTTTTTAACGCTTTCCAGATACTATGATGTTCTAATGAGTCGAAGGCCTTAGTGTAATCGACAAAGGCTAAGTATATAGTTTTGTTATACTCTTGGCATTTTTCTATCAATTGCTTGACCACATGCATGTGATCTGCCGTCGAGTAGCCTGATCTGAATCCAGCCTGTTCTATTGGTTGTTGATCATCGAGCTGAGCTGTTAGCCTTTTTAGGATTACTTTCGAAAATACTTTATACAGATTCGACATTAGACTGATTGGTCTATAATTACCGATGTCGTTTTTATCTCCCTTTTTGTAGATCAGAACAATAATGTTCTTAGCCCATTGTGAAGGAACTTGTTCTGATATTAATATTTCATTGAAAAGGGTTAATAATATTTCAAGAGTTTCAGGTAGGGTTAACTTAATTATTTCATTGGAAATATTGTCAGGGCCAGGTGATTTTCCAAGTTTTTGTGTTGAAACTGCTAATTCGATTTCACTTTTTAAAATAGGTGGTACATCTACCTCATCGTCTTCGTTTATAGATAGATTTTCAGATTGGTTATATTTATTAGAGTACAGGTTGGAGTAGTAATCGGTAGCTATGGCCATAATCGATTTTCTTTTTGTTTCTTGATGGCCATAAACGTTTTTCATGTGCGGAATCCAGTCTTTATTGTTATTCAACTCTTTTAAAGCTTTTTTGATGCCTCCTGTTTTCGCAATGTGGTAATTGATGCATTTCATCCTTCGGTTAATATTATCTTTTTTAAGATTATGGCTAATTTGTTTGCTTATGTTCGTAATTTCCCTTCGGATTTCATTATCTTTTTTCTTTATCAACATTTCTCTTCTCTTAATAATCAGAAGCCTTGTTGTTTCACTAATTTCTTTTTTATCAGTCTGCTTGATTTTTCCACACGGTTGTAACTTCGAAATTAAAGAGTCATAAGTACTTTGGACCTTATTTTTGTAAATTGTACTATTTTGTGGCTGAACTATGCCCGACTGCGGGCTTGCTATCCTATTACCGAAATATCTCCTCGTTTTCATTGGATCCTTTGCTAGTAACGTCGCCCGGACCATTCTGTGGTTACTGTTAAAATTTAGGTTGTGTAGTATGCTGACGTCGTAAAATGTTTTTGGGTTATTAGTTGCTATGTAATCAATTTCGTTTTTGTATTTGCCGTCAGGTGAGGACCAAGTCCATTTATTCTTTGGATTCTTTTTGAAGAAGCTATTCATAAATGATAAATTATTTTCGAATGCCATATCTACCATTCTTTTCCCATTGTTATTTCTTATTCCAGTACCAAATTTACCTACTATTCGTCCTTCGTTTTCTTTTTGTATTCCAATTTTTCCATTAAAATCTCCCATCACTATGGTATTTTTATATGTTTCTTGTAGAGTGAGGTTAAGTTCGTTGTAGAATGCATCTTTATCGGATTTGCTTGCCGTTTCTGTCGGAGCATATACTTGTATAATTGACCACTTGATCTTGTATCCCGGCAGACTTATATTGAGTACTGCAATCCTTTCTGATATTCCCTTTAACTCTTCTACACAGTTCTTCAAATGTTTTTTTATCAAAAATCCCACCCCAAACTGCCCCTTTGTTTCTCCCTTGTAATAGAAAATAAAGTCTTTGTATTCCTCTATGTTGTTTCCCGTTCTTCGTACTTCACTTAATCCTAGTATATCCCATTTGACATTCTTCAAAGACAATTGTAGCTCTTGCAGTTTTTCCGGGGTTCGCAGCGATAGGGTATTGAGAGTGGCTATGTAAATTTTTCTGTTCTTTTGTTTAGTTCTAGATATGTTAACTTTATCGTTGTTCGATGGCTTTTGCCCTGGAGGGTGTCGGTCGTAAGCCCCCACGGTGACCAACCGGGTTGGGGGTTTTGTGTATTTGCTATTTAATGTTATTGTAGTTGTATGCTTAGTTTTTTCGTTCCGGTTACTAAAGTGCGCAGTTTCCTAGGCTTTGTACTCTTCCGATACTGATTGTGACCTTGCTCTGTACATCTTGTCAAACGCATTTATTTTGTTCAGTTTTTTAGGAACTGTCTTTATTGCTTCTGGTTCAACAGCAGGGACCGAAGCAGAGGGAGAGGATGAGTCTTCTCGCTTCCTTTTGTCGCGGCTCTGATCTCTCGTTTCTTTTACAATTAACTTGTCCTCTTTCAAGTAGGCGATGCGTCCCTTTTTTCTCTCTTCCTGTAGTTTTGGAATAAGTTCTTTCCTCTTTGCAAGGGTTTCCTTACTAAAATCCTCGCTTATGGAGATTCCTTTTGGTAGTTTCTTTTTATTTTTCATTATTTCATTTTTCCTCCAGTTCGTAGTAAGACTAACTAAAGTTGGCCTTGCTTTCCCTTTCCATAGTCCAAGTCTATGTGATTTTATGATTTCGTGTTTTTCTAATGTTACCCCCATTTTCTCCTCGAAAAATTTTTTTGCGCTTTCAATTGGCTTGATTTCTGAGCTTTCTTCTAATCCGAAAATAATGAGGTTATTACGTTTCTTTTCCATCTCCATGGTTTTTACTTTGTCCTGAAGCTGGTGAATTTCTATCTTTAAATTTGCGTTTTCTTGTTGCAAAGGTTTTAATTTTTCATCGATTAGTTCAAGTATACTCTTTGTTACTGCTTTTGTGATGGTAGTAGTTTGTTTATCCATTTGATCTTTTAGTTTTCCCAATAAAAGTTCCATTTGGCCATCCATAGTTGATATTAAATTTTTTGCAGTGGCAATATTTGTTTTTAGGGAATTTAAACTTTTTATGTGGCAACCCTTCACCTGTCAATTGACAAAGGTCGTCTGTGTTCTATTTGCTTTGTTAAGTTGGTAGTATTCGCTTCCTCTATATACTTTGTGACGTAATGTTTACTTGTCACTTGTCAGCTGTATGAGGTGACTTCTAACTTTTTTGTAGGTTAGCTTGAGTTTTCCGTACAATATTTCTACTCACAGTGGTTTAAATCCAGTGTTCTTTGATGAATTTAGTTGCCACTATGCGTGAAGCAGCGTAATAACACTATTCTTGATATAGATGTGCCGTACTTTACACTTTATTCATTTAATTACTAGGAGATCGATCAAAACACGTATACTCGTCGGCGCACCGGAAACGGAATATCAGGTATACCTAATAGGTATACCTAATTACCTACTCATTTTATAATTTCTCATAGCACTACATGATGTGAAGTTGCGAGTCATGATATACGAGACCGGTAATAAACATTTTTTATCATGTTAATAAAAAACGAGTCATTTATGCATATTATAATAATATTCTTTGCATCCTTCTGACTTAAGTTCTGACGCACAGAGAAGTTATTTGTCTACGTTGCATTGCAAATTGCAATAGCCAAGAAAAATATCCTTTCTATCATGACCGCTACAATTTTTCCGATTCTGTATTTAAAACTTCAAGGTGATACAAAAAATAACCATAACAATAGCATTTTAAATACGGAAAATTCACAGTCGATTTGCTATTAGGTTGTTTACACCTGCATCGGGCACGTACCAATTCGATTCCGGTTAATTAAAAATCCGTAGAAAAACTCGTTAATGCATTTAGGCGTAGTCCATACTAAAGACAACACTTCTAAAGTTCTTACTCGCCCCTCCACGGTATTACGGTTATTATTCTTATTATTTTTTTATCTAGATCGAAATCTAAACCATATATTGACTTTATCTCTCCATTATCTAAGCCTTTTGGACAATAATTAAAGTACATACTTATATCATTTATATTTAATTAAACAAAAAGCCTCAGCAAATAGAATCATATTATTGTTATAAGACTCAAAAGGGAGATATATAACAGTACACATACAATAAACTAAACTCGTGTTGAGGGACGTGTGGCCTAGTTGTGACAACGCATACCAGTAGATTGCGATTTTTAATTATTAACCTTGAACCAAGTCGTTAGGAGGTGACCTTGGAGGTTCTTCGGTGCTTCGAAGAGCACGTTAAGCCGTCGGTCCCAGTTATTATCACTAACATCTGATAATAGTTACAAAAACCTAAGAGTTTAAATTCTCTTAGTCGAGTGCGAGTCGTAAACGGAACGAAACCCACCGCATTATTTTCCCATGAAACTCCTGCCATTATTTGAGTAATGTAAAGGGGTTACGACCCTCAGTAATGAGGAATACGACGCAGTGAGAGAGAGAAACTCGTGTGTACCATTGCTGCATGGGGTGGATGACAAGGGTCTGCCCGCGAAATTCAAATTTAATTTGGTTTTTCACAATTTGTAAACTAATACGACAAAGTAGGCTTATGGCATATTCCTAGGCTCGCAATTTGAATGCCATAAGCCTACTTTGTCGTATTCGTTTACAAATTGTGAAAAACCAAATTAAATTTGAATTTCGCGGGCAGACCCTTGTCATCCACCTTAACACGAGCTGAAGCTTGCAGTAGCGGGTGTTCACATGCCTACTCAACGGCGACGAACACGTTTGGTGTGAACGATACCTAACCATTAGGCGTTTATTCATAGAGCTTTAGAACAACCAGAAGTGACAGAAACTTAATTAAACTTGACCTTTACATTCATAATAGATTTTAACATCTATTTCGATTTGTTATTGTAATTTTTTTTAATAATAGACAAAGTTTCCTGTTCTTCTTAGAATGTTTCCTACTTATATTTTAAAATAAAAGGTGGTATGGCTTAGGTATTAGATACTTAAGTCTGAATATCTTTATTAGTATAAAAGTTAAGTAAGTTTAATGCTTGCTTATTTCTTACATAAGAAACAAAATAAAATGTAAGTAGGTAATAATGTAAATATCTCCTTTAAAAAAAACCTAATCCAAACAATAATAAATCGTGTTATTTAACATAAATAGCACAAGCAACCTAGATTTTAGACAAAGATTGCATTGATTAAATGTTAAATAATTACATCAATTAAATTCTCGACGAGGCTGTGATTTGAAATCATTTATGTTAATTTTCGTACTAAATAATATTTATTTATTTTTGCAGATTGTTATTAAAGTAGGTACATATTTCTCTTTTATGTAAAGTAAAGTTACGTACAGTTTAGTAATACGCGGAAAACGAAAAATATTAGGGAACGTCGCGCACTGCGAAGTTTCGCTGCGCGATTTTCCCGGAGTGTGCGCCTACTTATTATGGAAAATTAGCGCGTCTCAGAAACGGGCATAGGCTTTGTATTCCAGAAAGTCAAAGAGTTCTCACGGGGTCCCACAAAAACTAAATTCACTCGCATAAAGCATCATCCGCAGATCCGCGGATCGGATAAAGCGGATACCTAAATCGGGCATC
This sequence comes from Erebia aethiops, assembly GCA_923060345.2. Classification (NCBI taxonomy): domain Eukaryota; kingdom Metazoa; phylum Arthropoda; class Insecta; order Lepidoptera; family Nymphalidae; genus Erebia; species Erebia aethiops. Next base: position 18,895,649 of record OV281081.1, on the reverse strand, counting down.
ATTTGTTTACATAAGTGAAATGATTTGATTCAAGCGTTACTAATTCTTCACATGAAAACGTGTAGAATTAATAGTAACGCTTGAATCAAATGCATTTTCTTCGGTTATTATTAATAGATAATATTAATTCTTTCACGACGATAACAAGAATAAACCCACATCACCATGTTAGCATCGGTTAATTAAAAAGATGGGCAGTTTAGCGTAGCAGTCAGACAGAGAGACAGACAGACACACTATCTTGAAGTTGGTAAGGACAATACTTCCCTACTACTATACTATACTATCCCATTAGATTTTTCCCAAGTCTTATTCTCAAACTGTTACCCGTGTAAAATAATCTAGTCTATTAAATTCTATGAGCCATCCATTATCATAATTACTGAGCTATTGGTCTGTTATCATTATCAGTTAAGTATACACAAAATATCAATACGGGGATATCAAAAGAACACTTGTATTTATTCAACTTGTAAAATTAGTTATAGTGTCATAATTTTTTTTATCTTTATAATTTTTTTGCATATGGATTTCTCTTCTCTTGTTTTACCTTGAATAGATAATATTATATAACTGATAAGTTATGTTCATCATGATTCTTCATAGGGGCTGTTGATAATGCATTGATACAATACAGCTACTCATTTTCGTCTCTATTGTGAATATTTAATATGGATATGAACAACGATCTTCAAATTACAATATGATTTTTTTCGGATACTTTCAATTGATGTCGAAGAGAAAGAAAAATATTCTAAATTTATTATATTATTTTATTACAAAAATTGTATAACCAATATGGTCTACTAGCTGATGCCCGCGAACTCCTTTTTCCGGGATAAAAAGTAGCCTATGTTTTATTCCAGACAATAATCTATCTCTGTGCTAAATTTGATCCAAATCCGTTCACCCGTTTGAGCGTGATTTAGTAACAAACTTCCATCCATACATCCATCCAAACTTTCATATTTTTAATATTTATTAGATATTTGGTTGATTTTTAATCATTTAGGACTTACCTACCTAATAACCTATCATTTTTAGGTAAGTATAATCAAATTGACTATACTTAGATGATTTCTAAAACAAAATGAGACAAAAACCAGTTTCACAACGGGTATTTTCTAAAGTCGTTAAGTGCCGTTTTGATAAAATATAAAATTCAGTAATTATTTAGTTTTCACTGAATCAAATCTTGAACAATTAAAAAATTAAAACTTATCTTTTTTTAAACACCTAGACAAATGTTAGCGTTTGATAAACTAGCTTACTGAACGAAGCTCAGGGTCGACCTAGGGGTGGTGCGATCGGGGCTACGCACCAAACACACTCGATTTACCCCGATAAACTTACTGCTTGTACATTGGTAGTAACTAGTAACATAGGCCATAAACGAAAATTATTTCTAAAAATATTTTTTAAAAAGCTCCCTGCTTCCACGAATATGTCACCGTAAGATTGCAAAAACCGTTAGATTGTAATCTAACTAGCGAAATTGTAAACTGTCGATAGATTGTGAACCGTTCAATGTTCTGTGTCAATTTTTGAAATATTCATTGTATTTACGTTTTCTTGTCTTTTTATTGTAGGTTAGGTTAGGGTTCGACATATATAATCAGGCAGGGCACTTAGGTTTTATCGGGTTAATATAGGTACTTAACAGATTACAATCTACCGAAAAATAATGCGTTAAATTTTAATCAGTCAACAGTTTACAATTTCGCTAGTTAGATTACAATCTAACGGTTTTTGCAATCTTACGGTGATATAATATGTCACCGTAAGATTGACTTATATATTAACCGAAAAATTAAAAGACTTTTTCGTGGTAGTCGGATTTCCAAAGTAAGTCGGAGAAAAAACGGTCGAACGAAAACGTTTCTTACGAACGCTGTATAATTGAGTTCTCGAGAAAAGTTGTAGAGCTTGATAATGCCTTTTTTTTATTTGCTGGAAAAATGCATTTACGCATCTCGTATACAAGGCGCGTATGTGGGACTCACAGATGGAAGCAGAATACCCACTAAAAACCAGCAGCACAGTCCGCGTCTAGAAAGAGTGGTCTCAGGGTCCCAAGACGTATTGGATTCGACTTAGACGTCGCGACCCTGAACCGACCATAGGGTCCTGGACACCTATACTAAGGCGGGAGAAGGTGAGCAAAGCGTCGCCTTCTTCCCCCCTGTCGTCTTCTGCGGATCAGTGGAGAAAAAGTCAGCGACAGCGTCTAAATTGAAAATTGTTTTTTATAAAAAAAAATTATTAAAGAGTTGCCACGGGAATTGAGGTATTACGGTTCCCGTGCTTACGTGCGTGCGTGGTTACGGTTACGGCGCAAATGTGTTTATTATGTACTAGCTGATGCTAGTACATAATAAACACATTTGCGCTCTCTTCTCCCGCAGTAATTGGACATAAGTTGATGATATTATGAAGATACGTAAGCATAACTATAGAATCCGCAGCATGTGGCTGTGTTTATTGGCGCATATTGTGCAGGCCCTAATTTACCAGCACGCGGATCTTCATCGCGCAGAATGGCGGAGAAAGTCCGCGGTTTACGTAAACAACGCCGACATAACCAGTGGGAATGCATAAAATAGTTGCAACTACGAACATATTAGGGTTACCACTTGACTGCAATATTGGATATCAAATTTATTTTATTTTGCACGAGTGTGTATGTTTATTTTATTTTTATTTTATTTTATTTGGTACAGAAAACTTACAGCTACAACAGAGATGGATAGATAGATAAAGAATAAGTATAACGCCAATTAAAAGTAGTTTAGGGTTTTAAAAGTGACAATGATTAGAGTCAGTGTCAGTTAGTTTATATTTTTGAATTTATATTAGGTACTTACGATTTATTTACCTACTAGTTGATGCCCGCGACTTCGTCCGCATTTTTTAAGTTTTTTCAATTAAGGAGTTCCCACGGGAAACTCCATAATTTTCCGGGATAAAAAGTACGCATATTTGTGTAAAATGTAATTTTAAAAATATCTACAATTAAATGAAGTAGGTATGTAATGCTTTTTTAAAAAGTGCCTTTCGCGTAACTTTTAGAAAAAAAAATCTTCTTACAAACTTTATCACCCTTTTCAGTTCATGAAGTTCATGAAGTTTCAAATACCCCTCTTCAGTGCACCCCTATAGTAGGTACCTACTTAGACTTAGTCAATAAATAATCCTTCAGTGCATCCATATTATAGTAAGTACCTAGGTATTTAGACTCGGTTAAGAAATAATTTCTAAAATATCTTGGTTCTCAGGTTTACCATTGTTTATTTTTAACCATTACTAACTTTCTCTGATTAATTGTTAATTAGAACATAATTATTTTTTAATAATTTCTTACTTTTTCTGACTAACAATTAAAAGTAAAATAATTAAAATTAAAGTCTTTAGACTGGAGATTGCAACCCTGAAAATGACAGTGTGCTTGCAGGTACGTATCATAAACAGTGTTATTAATTATTATTACGATATATATTGTGTACCACTAGATTATCGTAACAGTTACCTGCAATGACATTTAAATATCGATAAAGCGTTATACTGGCGTATTATCACGAATCATCCCAGATAGGCATTTGTCCTGTTGATATTTGATAAGCTTAAGGCGCTGTCAGCTCTTAAAATCAAAACACAAATCGAGAGGTTGGCTCTCCTCAGTCGTCACCCCTCACGTCAGTTATGCCCACTTCGGCCGGGTGGCGCTCCCGTCGCGGTTTTCATTATTTTCGCGCGCTTGTCATAGCATGTCACGGATGCCCTCGGATGACAAAACACGGTAACTCAAAATTTGTGAAATTGATAGAATAACGTAAGTGAGTAAATCACGTACCTACCAAAGTCTCTTACATGAGGTAATTGACAAAATACCTATTGTAAATCGCATATCGTGTGCAAATCCATTTTAATACTTAATATTATAAATGCGAAAGTGTGATTGTTAATTGAATTGCCCGTCAATCACGCCGCAACGGAGCAATGGTTCGACGTTATTTTTGGCGTGGGTATAGTTGAGGGAGAGTGACTTTTTATCCCGAAAAATTAAGGAGTTCCCGCGGGAATAAAAAAAACTTCAACCACGCGGACGAAGTCGCGGGCATTAGCTAGCCCAGCATACTAATATCCATACAAAATATAATAAATGCGAAAGTGTGTCTGTCTGTCTGCTACGCTTGCACGGCCCAACTACTCAAACGATTTTGATGAAATTTGGTACAAAGATAGATTACATCCCGGAGAAGGACATAGGCTACCCGGAACCATTATCCTGGAAAATTAAACAGTTACCGCGGGAGTCAAAAAATCTTAATCCATGTGGACGAAGTCGAGGGCATCATCTAGAGTTACATAAGTATCTTATTTACATAAACTACTTACGTGAGTTAATTACAAGTATAATTGTGGCATAAATCAATATCATACGTATATACAATGTACTTACCGACTAAGAGTCTGATATTCATTTTTTGTCAGAAACAAGAAATACAGATGTTATTTCAAAAATTTAAATAGCAAAAAGATGTTGGAAATTGATCATTGAAATCAATTTCTAGTCTTTTGCAGACATATAGTATTATTTACAGTGTTTGAAAAATACTCAAAAATAAAAAACGAAGAAAATCATACAATTTTGGTGTCATGATTTTTTATCTTTACATACAGAATTATCTATATGGTAGAACTTCGTAAGAGCCAAAACCGCAAATTAGCCAATTTATGTAAAATTTCAAATTTGTACGTTGTTTCCGTACTCTAAAATTATAAGTTTGATTGACAATATTATGTCCGAAGCAAAACCTATTATATTAATTATCTGGACTTAGGTTGGGTGAAACTAAACAAATTAACTTTTTAAAAATCCCACTCAATCAAAATTAAAAATAAATCTCGGGAACGGCAAATTTTCAACTCAAGGAAACGGGAATAAAATTGGCCGATTCCCGGGAATTCCCGAGAATCGGGATTTTTTTAAAAATAGTTATTGCTACTTTTATGTACCTTATATCGAGTTTTTTTTTAATTAAATACAAGTTAGCCCTTGACTGCGATCTCACCTGATGGTAAGTGATGATGCAGTCTAAGATGGTAGCGGGCTAACCTGTTTGGGGTATGGCAGTTATATTAAACCCTAGTCCATATCCCTAATCGGTTTCTACACGACATCCTACCGGAACGCTAAATAGCTTGGCTGCACGTCTTTGGCGGTAGGGTGGTAATTGGTAACTAGCCACGGCTGAAGCCTTAAGAAAATTCAGAATATTTAAATTCTTGAAATACAATGCAAGAAAATATTGTTGCCGTGAATTCATTACGGTCCTTTAAGTAACTCTTTCGAAATTGTCAGTCAATTGAACAAATTGGTACTCAATGGATTTCTAAAGGTTTGTACACGGTTAAGCTTTTACGGCCCCGAGTTTTGCATTGGAAACGAGTATTGTATATATTAAATTATTCAGGTGTAACAATGGCGCTGACATCTGGTGAAATAACAAGGCGGCATATAGAGAAATTAAAGAGGGACTCTTAAAAGTGTAAACAATAATATATAAGAAAATAACACTTGGAGCTCGTAAAATCTAGAACAAGAAAAATATCCGAGGTGAGATAAAATATCAGAAAGGGAGAATCGAAGAAGACAAAACGCAAAAAAAAATTGTTACTTATAATCATTCTTACAATGTGATTTAACATACTATACATTGGTTGGAAGTTCTACTTATATTTTATAGATGACATTTTACATAATTTAAGTACAAAATAAAGAATAAAGAGTTTAAAATACTCAAAAGTACCTACTACGACTATTATAGTTTTATGGTAAGAAAGTACAATAATTCTTAACATTGTGATCAGTGCCCTTACTTTTCCTTTGAGTAATTGTCAAGGTTCCACTGACAAATTGTCCTCTCAAAAAATCCTCCAAAAAGTTTGGACAGATGGATGTATGAATGGATGTATGGATGTTTGTTACTCAATCACGCCCCAACGGCTGAACGGATCTGGCCGAAATTTGGCACAGATATAGATTGTAGTCTGGAATAGCACATAGGCTACTTTTTATCCCGAAAAATTAAAGAGTTCTCGCGGGAACCACAAAACTTCGATCCACGCGTACGAAGTCGCGGGCATCGGCTAGTATTGCATAAATACTTATAATATTGACAATTTATCATTAATATAAGTTATTGTTATGTTATATTTAAATGTATATTTTTTATCGTAAACTAACTTACTTGCAAAAACAAAAATAAAAAGCATTGTCTATTTCAGAAGTTATATAATAAATTATGACATAAATTTGCCTTTACGTTAGTCAAAAGAACTAAAATTATCAAATTTTGATAGTGTTTCTGTTATTTTATGTTTGCTGTCCTATTTTTGTGATTGGCATGATTGGTAAGACTAGTAAAACACTTCTGTGAATCTTATCTAAAGTTGTTTTTTTAAGTGCCTTTTGTGAGATAAAGTTTAGTTACTCAATGGAATAATTCTCCGTCACTTAATTTTAAAATGATTGTTTTTTTTACTATAATTTAACATAATATTTGTAAACAGTGCTACTGCTCATAAAGATAAATAACTAAGAAACACAAATTTATCAATAAAATAACAAAGCATGATGAAAAAAAAACATCGATTTTATTTCATGTACAATTTTACAAAAATACGCCCAATTCCCAAATTCACTCTGCTGGTGATTAAACCCGGTACATCCCACGTTAAGACAATAGTGCTCAGCACTGCGCGAGTGAGGTACCTAGTCAATAGGGCATGCTCCCGATAATTCCTGGTACCAAAAATTCCCGGTACTTCTGAATAATTTTCAGTCCCGGTTCTCCACACCATAAAACCGGTACTTTTGATACTTTTGAGACTCGAAGTACATACATTCTGTCGATTCTTCTCTAATTAAGTGTGGATATTTCTGCATGTAACAATAATTTAATTCACTATACTGTATTTTATGCTCACAAATTCGAGGTATTAGTTTAAAAACCCCTATTTTTACTTTGGCTATAACGCGATTATTTTACTGCCACTTCGTACAGTTTCGTATGTTAGTCTTTCTGGTAAGTATTATTTACCAGCAGAGAAGAGCTTTTTTGAAGATCAATGAATTGATGGATCTGTCACTGGAATAAAATTTGTTCAGCCATAATAAATTACAGTAGATTATGCTATATTCTGTTAATTGTATCGTTACTTTCATAAATTTCACATGAAGATTGACAGGAAAATATTGATAGACTGTAATATAAAATATACCTCATAAGCCCGAGGCTACTAAATTTTGATTTTTGACTCCATTGTCAATTATACCAATAGCAGAGGGAAAGAAAATATGGATATCCGTATCCATAATTCCCTAAGATGCTCAGGAGTTCTCCATACAATGTTATGTAAAAACCAAGACTGTGAACAGTCCAATCTTTATGTATGGATGTGAATCCTGGACAGTAACGCAGCAGTAACGAGGCTCTTTATGGCTTATAGGAAACGTCCTTAGAAAATCCTAGGGTCCTCGATCCTAGGATCCTCCATACGTACGGGGAGGACGGTGAATGGATACCAAAAATACTAAGAGGTACCATATCCAATATAATTGTAGAGACCAAATCAGCGTGCGGCAAAACCAAAAAATGGCACAGAATAGGAGAGAGTAACATCTTCACGAGATTCTCTTGGGAATACTGAATATGGGTTGGAAAATATTGTTGATTTAGATTAACATTTGTAATTCTTTGAGGTGAGGTTACTACGTACGCCTGTCTATAAAAAAAGACCCGTAAAGGATCACTTTGTTGTCCGTGTATCCAAGCCTCAAGTCTTGTTTCTCATAAACTGCTTGATGTAGTAAATTTATATTTGCACTGGCTTCTAATTGCTATAAAAGTAGTTACATATGAGCGTATCACGATAAAAAAAATTTCAACTTTTCAAAGTGTATTTTCATACAAGACGCAATCTCTGTAAAACCTATGAACTACAATAAAACTTTGAAATTTGTAACGAAGCGAGTTATGGTACAAGTACATGAAAAAATCATGAATTTACAGTCCTGTGTGAAATATTATGCGATAAATTTTTGTATAATGCCTAATGAATAGTAATATTCAGTATATTCCTGTGTGAAATATTATGCGATAAATTTTTGTATAACGCCTAATGAACAGTAATATTTGGTCTATTTCATACTTTCTGTAATGTCTTAGCCGTGTTTTTGTAATAATTTAAGGTAGTATCGAAAGTATCGAAAGTCCCGGGAATTCCCGGTTCCGTGCCAATATCGGTCCAAAATTTCCCGGTACTCAAACACAGCACCGAATGCATGCCCTAGTAGTCAGGGAGAATTATAATAAACAAGTTAAGAGATCAACTTGTTCTCAAATATTTCTCAAGAGATAAGTTAAAAAAATACTCTGTACACAAAAACGGGAAATCACAAAAAAAACCAACGACGTATTTCCCGGAAATTTCTAACTCCCGGGTCCCAGAAACGAAACCCTAAGGGTATCTAATATCCAATCAATTAGTAATAAAACTTGCAATAGGCACTTATTTGAAGTATTTGAGACACTAGGTCCTTACTCAGCAAGCTTTCGATATAATAATATTATCTGGTCGGTCTGGTCCAATGAGAGCGGACGAGTAGGCAGTAGCAAGCTGAAGTGGCAATGCTTGATTTTCAGTTTTTCTTTCTGTCTTACCACTGTTTTGTTATTTTCCATTCATATCAAAAATTGCACTGGAGGCATACTACTATCGCTTAAATCCGTATTGTTTTAATATTGTTGACGTTCGTGTTTTTAGAATTATAATCCTTATTTTAGGACCTTCAAGGTACGTGACATAAAACTGACATTTTTAAGTAATACTGCTTTAAGCGATGGCAGTGAACCCTCTGACAGTAATTGGATGTTTGACAACTTACCTACTTCTTGGAAATATTAAAAGACGTCATTGTTACAACCAGCAGGAGTTTTTTTTTTTAAATAGTGAAGCGACGTGCCTTTTTATGCGATATTTCGCAACTCGTATGTCAATCTAGTAATTACTAGTACGATTTTAATTTTGAAAATAGTTTTCAAAATAATTACGAAGCTGCAACACAAGCTCACTTGATTGTCATTTAAGTAGCGTCATCTTTGGCGTTGGATGGTTTCTATGACCTGCCTTATTGATGTTGCCAAATAATAAAATATACATTTACAGCATTGCTTCACCAAAAATATTTATTTTAATACATAAAAAAGACATTTAGACGCCTGGGTATGTTTATAAAACAATACAAAAAGTTGTAATATCAATGTGTCAAATCGATTAAAACTTCTTCGTAAATGAAGTCGATTGTTGTCAAAAATCGAATGGATAGCGCATTACGGCATCATTATTTCGAGCTGTCAAAAGTTTGGTCAGCGAACACATATTCATACTTTATTTGATTATGTATTTTTAGTTATATAAAAGAAGATAGCTCACGAAAGTTGTAATATCCACGTCTTCTGTCAATTCATGTTGAATAAACATTAGTCTTATTCATGTTATGTTTGAAAACCATTTTAAAATATCGATTTAAACGCTGGAGCAAAGGAGCACAGATCCATCGTCTGTGAAGTTCTTTCGAACACTGGCGGAGGTGAAAATGAGCTAGCGCTTCTCGAAAAACCGGAATACAATGGAAAACAGAAAATATGTGTACATTTTAATAAATATTAATAAATCAATGGATGTCATTTAGAATTTGGAATTTAATGATATATTTTTCAAGTAAATTGAGGTTTTCAATTTGGAGATGTGTTGATTTGAAAACTGAAATAAGAGGTATGTTTGAATTTATTTTTTATGCAGCGAAGTTGTTTAAATCGTGTTTTGGGATAAAACAATATCTGAGTTAAGGTCTTGAAAACATCATATATTTTTTTCAATCTTTCATATGCCACCATTTAATGGATACACTGCTTTGGAGACCCCCCCCCTGACCACACACAGCGCCTTAAGATTTAGGAGGCTTTGAGTTTGTATTGGATGAAAAATGTATACATAAAGGCACTATATTCGTAAGTACCATAATAAAATATAAATAATATATAAAGATATGTACAATATTTTTGAAGATAAGATTTTTGGTAGAGCATTAAGAAAAATAAATAAATTGCTAAGATATTAAGATTAAGATATTAAGATAAAGCAATCTAAGATAAAAAAAATATTATCATTTATCAATTTCCCGAATGTAGTGCATTGTAAAACCCAATGCAATGATGATGATGTAAAAAATATGTGTTTGTACAAGTTATTACATAGGAGTCCACAGATAGAAAAAAAAACGAGTGTGCTTTAGACTACACGATGACACGACCGAAGTAAAAAGAAATATGGCTATGAGAGAAAGAGAGAAAGAAAATGTGTGTTCGCACCTCTCTCTCTTGCCCCTACAGTAATATATGAAACGTAACTCTCTATCTTTCTATCTTCACTAACTTATATCTCCCTCTCAACTTTCGTACGCCTCGCCCAATCACACTTTTCGTTATGCTCTCGCCACGCATTCACCAGCTCACTCCCCAAGTCAAGCGTGCGTAAAGAAGTTTTACTTCAAAAATACGAGTATATTATTTACTAGAAGATGCCCACGACTTCGTACGCGTGGGTTACGGTTGTTGCTGGTGTTTTTTATTCTCATGGGAACTCCTTAATTTTCTGTGATAAAATGTCTGTAAAGTAAAGTAAATAAAGTGTGCCTGTCTTTCCCCGGGATGCAACCTACCTCTATACCAAATTAATTCATCAAAAAATATACGCGCCGAATTGAGAACCTCCTCCTTTTTTGGAAGTCGGTAAAAAATCGGTTGAAAAGATGGGCCTTGAAAGCGTAGCAGACAGACAGACACTTTCGCATTTATTGCAAATTAGCGCTATAATATGTATTGCAGCGAAGCACATAAAAGCTATAATTCTAAATCAACAAACAAATCTAGATGTATCTTTTTACCACCAATAGAGTCACAACGGTTTACGCCATGGAATTTGTAGTGAAGTTCTCTATCAATGTGAATTGATTTTTAAAACATGATAAGTAATAATTATGATATTTTTAGATCTGATATATTTTTAAAGATTATTTATTGAGAGATGTGATTTCGATCATGCCCCTCACAGCTGAGTGCTAACTCGTGCAATTTATATTGATCGTAGATTAAGAATGTTACCCTTTACTTCTGCTACTAACGCATCATTTAACCGGATAAAACTTCTTAAAACTTTCACTTTCACAACTTAATATTTGTGTCGGTCATCATCAAAAATGGATATATCCCAACAAACTCATTTTTGGTGGTTAGTATTATCCTAAAACAGATGATTATAATGCGATTTACTTACGAGATGAATTCTATCTGGGTCATTTGAAAAGAAGAACGTTATTTTATGCAGTTTAATTTGACTGAAATTGTATAACTTTCGTGAAAAACATTAATTATGTTTGGATATATCCAATTTTGTTATTTATAAGTGGATTTTACTCGTTTTGAAGTAATTCAAACTATTTAAACCAATTTTGATTTATTCTGTATTAGTCATCAGTGTACGGGTTGTCGCCTTTTTAAAATAAAATAAAATAAGTAGTTTAGGGAAACACAAAATTTAAACTCTTAAATTTCCTCCATTTTGCTCATGACACATGATTACAGTCATCCTTCAATTCTTTTTCTTAGTAGTGCATAGCGCCTACGTTTTTCTGGTTTTTTCTGGAGTTTTGTTTGGTAGGTACCTATAGTACTAATTTCAAAAGTCCAATATTAAATGAATTACTTAAAACAAAACACAAATCCTCATCACGATCACAGTTGATTGTAAACTAAATGCCATATTGAAAAATGCATGAAAAATGCAATCTCGTGTTTGACTAAGTATGACTTATAGTGGATTTTGCCTACTTTGAAAAAATGTTAAATGTGGATGACGCTTGCACATAATAATCTTCTTCTTATTTTGTTTTATGGCCTTTATTAAGTGCCACACCAGCACCATGCACTTTGCCAATGACAGGTGGAGTGGAAGATCCACAAAAAGAGGAGTATGTAAAAAAAAATTTAAGTTAAAATTATGTTATGTTAATTAGTTAAAAAGTATGCAATAAAAGGATTTTATTAGTCACATTAATTATCTACAAAAACACGTAGTACAAGGAGGGTTTAAGCGAGGATATATACAGTAAAATATAGCTATTTACACTTTTATTTTGTTAGTATTAATATATTTACAAACAAATTTAACGTAACGACTAAAGACTAACATAAGGAAAGACTCAGCATTTAAGGGGCGGGGAATGTCGGGAAGGAGAACATCATATATTTAGTTTATGAAGGAATTGCACATAATAATGCTGCTACACAAACGCTGCTACACAAACAGTATTATTATCATAATATCACAGCTGTCACGCACATAATTATAATTTTTATTTTTTTTCTCTTTTCATTGTACCCGCCATTGATGTAGAATTTTAGTATTACTCATTCTATTTCAATGTTTATATACTGTCTATTTTTATTTTTTATATATATTATTATTGTTATGGAAGAGCGGAGTCTTCTGACACAGGGGTCATTTAACCCTTAAAAGCTCCAACCTTTTACGTGCTAAAATAATGTGGTAAAAAAAATAACTTTTTTTTTTTTGCTGAATTTTATATATAGTCAAACTTTGGGTTTAAATTACTATGGCAAAGCAACGTATTATACCATTTCTGAAAATAGCGTCGTATTTCATGTCAAAACTTCAGATTACCTCCTATGGATTTTACCAATTTCGATACCGAGAAACAATAGGGAATTACATAGATTTATTATTGGGTTCGCGCGCTTCGCGAACTCAATAATAAATCTATGGGGAATTAATAAACTACGCACTTTTGTTCATAATTAATCAATATGTTATTTTACAATTTCTGTTTGATTCTCATATGAATAATGAGGTTAATGACATAATATGTCATGTACTCGTATGTCTGATATAATAATATGTCTGATATTTTTAGGTTATTACTAAATTCAGTATTTTTTATGTTATCTTATTAAGATAATTTAAATATCTTCCGGCAGGAACGAAGTCCCAATTTTTTTACGACCTCCAGTACTAGCGGAGAGATAGACAAGTCTTATTGCTAGTTTCATCTAAAATGAATTTGATTAAATTGCATGTATGGTATAACCATAGATTTATTCTTGGGTTCGAGAATAAATCTATGGGTATAACTCACAAGGCAAACCACGGTTTCTATAGAGAATAGCGGAAGTGGTATTACCATTAGTAATGATAGGCAACCTCGAGTAACTATATGCATAAAGGATTAATTTGTTAATATGACTATTATAGATTTAATTGGTAGAATAACACCATAGACTTATTTATTTCATGCTAGAAGATGCGTCTTCGTCGGCGAAGTTTTTTACTCCCGCGGACACTCTTTAATTTTCCGGGTTCAAGAGTAAGCTATGTCGGGATACAAACTATCCTTAAGTATATCAAATTTCATCAAAATCGTTTGAGCAGATGGGCAGTGAAAGCGCAGCAGACAGACACACTTTCGCATATATAATATTAGTAGTATAGATCTGGATTACAATAACACTAAATATTATTCTTTTAAACTTTTAGGTATGAAGTAAGGTATACATTTTGAACACAGGCAAGAGAGCAAAAGATATTTATCTATACTAATAATATAAAGAGGTAAAGTTTATGAGTTTGTGAGGTTGTAGGGGGTAATCTCTGGATCTACTGAACCGATTTTGAAAATTCTGGTATCAATAGAGAGCCACATTATTTGTGAGTGTCATAGGCTATATATTAACCCGAAAAATTAGGGAGTTCCAGTGGGAATTTAAAAAACTTATTTTACGCGGGAAATAAGCCTAACTCTACCATCTGCTAGTGGGGAAATAAAGTTCTTTCAAACTTTTTGAGAAAGCTTTTAGGTAAGAACAAATAAGTTGCATAACTTAAATTATTGTTGATTAATTTTGATAGTCTATCATAACATTTGTGTTTTATATAGTAATAAAATAGACTTAAATTTATTATTACGAAAGTGACGGAAGATGGCATAGAAAACTATTAGGACGAGGAAATAGGCATATCTACTATCTACATATATTTCAACTAGTGAAAGCAAAATGACCAGTTTTATAACGCGGAATTACATATTATATCTATCATGTAACTAATAAACACAAATTATGAATCGGCCATCATCGTAAAAAATATGCAAGCTGAATCACGAAAATAACAAAATAAAAAACACAAATAATTACTTCAATATTAAGTAAAATACTTACCGATCTTATCAGGTCATTGCCCCATTGTGCGATCTTAAATTTTTCAAAGGTCTCGGCAACCTTTTTATTGCGATGCTCCAGACTCATTTTTAAAATAAAATAAAAAATAATGTAACTCGCTAAACAACACTTTCGCGCCAAATATTGCGTTCGAAACTCGAACCGGTTGCGAACGCCCGCACGCGCGTTTGTCTTCGGAGCACTGGCACCGAATGGTTATATTTCCTTACAACTGCCACTGTTGTCGAATAGTTATAAAATGTAATTTACTTAATTGATAAAATTCGCTGAACCGTATCAAGGTACGTGTTTCACCGTTTAAATTAATTAAGTTGCAAGTTTTACCTTGATTTAATTTGTCACCAGGACACAGTGATCTAAATTCTAAATTGCTGCTACTAAAACTGAATTCTCATTTCCCTTACACTTCGTCAGAACGGAACTCAGAACTTATCTGAAGGAGTTTAACAATTCTTGAAAACTTAACAAGTGCATTTATGTTGCATCGCCTGCAAAAATAAAGGCTCCATATTTGTGTAGTAGGTATGTATGTACTACATAGCAAAAAATATTTTTTCACAGAGCTATCGCAATTCGATTAGTTAAGTACTAATAATATTTTTACCTACTGCTTTCACACTATCACATAGCTAAATCAAACAGATAAGTTGACTAGTTACATTATAAACTATCCAACGCTCCAACTCATTAAACAAATAAAACCTTTTTTAGAGTTTTTAGAGTGGAAATAATTTAGCTGTTAATTTTTATGGTCATGTTAGTGTAATTTTATCTGTAAATATTTAGAAAGTAAACATTTTTTTTTCTGTAAAGATTTAGGTATGTAATTTGCTATATATATTATTATTATGTTTCATTTGTAATTGTTGTAGTTTTAGGTAATTATGTAGCCAGGGGAGACGAATTGGGCAACTGTAAAGTTCCCTGGCATGTTTTTATAATAATAAAGAATAAAGAATAATAATTTTATGGTAATTGAATCTAGGAATGAGGCTTAGTCGAACCATTTGCTTTATTTAGAAAAGGTTGACCTTACCTGTATTTTACCACCGATGCAAATGTAAAGGTGTTGGAAACTTGGACCCGATACTAGACCCATTTCAACGTATTTTGTGTTAGTTCTGTAGATGATGGGTATGTCACCGTAAGATTGTAAAATCCGTTAGATTATAATCTAACGGTTTCTATCTGTTGATGTTCTGAGTATTAATTTATGAAATATTTATTGTATTTACGTTTTCTTGTCTCTTTCTTGTACAGTTCACGCGCGAGTTGAATGCAGAGTAAATGTAAGTGTCACCATACATTTACTCTGCATTGAATTCGCGCGCGACCTTTAGGTTAGGTTAGGGTTTGACATGAATATTTAGGTAATATACCTACCTAATAGATTACAGTTTACCGAAAAATAATGCGTTAAATTGTAAGCAGTATGATACGGTTCACAATCTGTCGACAGTTTACAATCTATTGAGATAAATAACGTTATATTACAATCTAACGGTTTTTACAATCTTACGGTGACAGGTACCTACTACCTACATTATTTATGCAAATTATCTTACTGCGATAAAATCTGCAATGCTGACTATCGTGACTCGTGATTAATCATATTATAATAATGGGGGTGTTCTTGGGACAATAACTATGTGGGCTCCCATGCCCAGGATGGCAATTCATCTGAAGGTAAGACAGAACAAAAAATTAATCTCCCTAAAACTTAAAGCCCTCTTTACAGATCCGTATAGACCTTGGCCTGATACATTTTTTCTGCTTCGTTTTTAGTAATAAGTAGATTCCTATTTCTGTCGTTTCAGCCCTTGACACTGAAAGCGTACACGTCAACGGAATTCGAAAGCTTTCACCGCTTTCTTTGTAAGCTCGATAATTGCACGTTCGCCTAAAATACTTGCGAACTTTTAACTGGGTGCCAAGCCAAGTTACGAAAAGATTAAAGGTTGGCAGTAGCCACTAAAGGTGCATTTCTAAATGAAATTCGTATGTTTTACAATGCTACTCACGCGCCACCTATATAAATAACGCCTCATTGGTCTATCACTAGGAACTCAAGCGGTTAGCAATATTCGACTGCCACGGACGATTTCCGGGTCGAGCCAATATTAATTGGATACTGAGTTTTTCTGACAAGAAATTCTTAGTAGGTAACTAACTAACTACGTATACGTATACTACAGAGCGCGAAGTAAGAAACTTGCAATGTTTCCACCCAATGCCTCGTAGAGCAGGTATAGCGGTCGGTACGCCTGATCTCGCTCCGGTCGGGTCAGAATATCCGTCCCATCGGGCCAGTTATGACTATGAAAGTAGGAAATTCCACAGCTTAATCTCGTCAAATCGAATCGAGTCGCATTTGTTCCGTATGCGTGATGACTTGGCTCGGCGCATTTCGGTATGGCGCTAATCGACGCAGTTTGATAGTAAACTAGATGATGCCCGCGCCCTCGTCCGCGTGGATTAAGGTTTTTTTAATTTATAAAGTTCCCAGCCTACGTCATAATGTCCTTCCCTGGGATGTGTCCTACCTCTATACCAAATTTCATCGAAATCGGTTGGAAAGATGGGCTGTTGAAGCGTAGCGGACAGACAGACAGATAGACAGACAGACGGATAGACACACTTTCGCGTGGCTCGGTGTGTCCAGTTAAAGCCAGCCTTAAGACGCCATAGCATGTACTATGTGTATGGGATGTCATATGAATGCTATAAAGACGGTATTTAGTGACTTAGCTGATGCTGTCTCATAAAAATAAAACCCAAAAATAATAAAGTTTATTATTGCATGACACAGTTAGCAATAACTGGTATAAATTTCAGTAAGTAGGTATTTTATAGTTTGTAACTATTTTAATTTTTAATAAGACTCTAAACTAGTTATACTAAAAAAATTCAGTTTTCTTGGAGTGCAGTCCGATTTAAGACCATGTCGTACCTTAACACTGAAAACCCCAACTCATAAAACGAAGTTCTTTGAAAATTCCTTCAGTGTTCGAGCTGTTCAGCTATGGAATGCACTTCCACTGACCATACGCCAATCTAAGTCATTGGACATATTCAAAAATGCTGTTAAGAATCATTATCTTGTAAACTAAATACGACAATAAAAATTATTCTATAAGTTAAGTCGAAATATATATATTATAATACATATGTATTAGTATATTTTATAATTAGCTATGCTAAATATAATTTATATTTTGATTATATGTTTATTATTGGTTTATGTATTAGTATGTAGTTATTCGAATGTAAGTATATTATAGAACCACCTGCAGTCTATTTTCCTTTATTTTCTCCTTTTCCTAAGGTTGCCTGGTAGAGATCGCTACCTAAGCGATAAGGCCGCCTTTTGTATCCTACTTCTGTCTGTTAATTTTATTTCCAATTTTTGTTTTTGTTATTTTTACTTGTTGTGGTGGTACAAATAAAGTATATAATAATAATAATAATAATACTATTAAGTGCATAGCTGCTAAATTTATTAGTAAGGCTGTCAGATATTTAATTAACTTTGTGTCTTTTGTATAGGGTTAGGTAAGGTAGGTTCAGAATCTAGATATTACTTATGTAGTACATTGGTGGTAATGGAACTAATGAAGGCACTTAGTAGTTCAATGTCAAATGCTAAAAACCCTTTTTTTTTTCAGAATAGGCTTGCTCTTGAAGACAATCATGCTTAATACAAAGCAATGATGAGGTCTAGGTTGGAACGCGTTTCTAGAGGTCGGGCCATCATGTTGGACAAATTCACAGAGCTGCTTGACTTTGGACTCACACATTGGCCCGATGCTGGTCCAATATGTACAAGGTTACTTTAAAATGTTTTAGATATCCATACAATAGGACTGATTCTGTTGTAAAAAATCTCTAAGCTAAACTAAAATGGCAGCATTAAAAATATTGCTAACCCTTTCTTAGTACTTTCTGCAGAAATCTGCCATTTTAGTTTACTTTAAAGATTGTGTTATTGGCCCCAGTATGTGGTAGTTATTGGACCAGTGGATTGACATACACACTGGGCCAATGTGCAGTACAGAAATAATATCATCTGTAGTTATAACACAGTATAATAGCTATTTATGCAACTGTATCGTAATGAGGGTTATTTTAATTCGAGTGCTGTTTTTTGATACGAGGCTTGCCGAGTATCAAAATAGGATAGTACGAGAATTAAAATGACTAATTACGTACAGTTGCATACAAGATTTTATCTACGACAAGGACGTCTTTATAATTTTTTACTTTGTAAATTAATAAAAAAGTCAAATCAATACAAATTTCACAAGTTGCAAAAGTAATCCGTTTACCGCGTAATTTTTCTAATTTTTTTTTTAATATTGGCAGTAAGAGTGGCAGTACCAACCATAGAGTGGGTTGGGTACATAGAGTATAGAGTAGGTGGTGATGAAATATATAATATGTACATATTCAATGACGGGTGCCACCATCCGCCATGATGTAGGTATGGCTCCTCTACATACTAAGAACTCTGTGGTTGGGAAAGTGCCAGAACCCAGAGCCGCTAAGCTATAGGTATCCTATTTATGAAGATAACCATATCGATACAGCTACGACTCATAACGATACAGCTCCCATACAACGAACTGTATCGTTATGAGAAGCAAACACAAAAGAGGGTTCAATTCGATATAGTTGTCAAATTCGAAATTGGAACTTTTCGATGCTGGAGTAGATAAATAAAGTTTTGACCCTGTGACGTGCAGTTCATAGAGGAAATACCCAAATGGAAATACATCAATGCTCATTTTCATTTAACAGACAGTAAATAGGTACCTATTCTGATTGACTAAAGCCTACCCTATCTGCAAGCCTTGTGCACTTCACAGTTTGACCTGTATAACTACAAATAAATTCTGAGCAGTTAAAGAGGTCAGAACTAGATTTGATGACCTCCCTGGCATAGTGGTGAGTGCTGGCGATCTTAAAGTGGGAGTTGAATTGACAGATTCAATTTGGGAATTTATAATCTAGTTACCTAATAATTTATTATCTGATACAATGCTGCATAGAGACTGATTAGCGGTATCTTATCTTAGATTGGATCATCATTTATCATCAGGTGAGATACCAGTCATGGGTTAACGTGTAGCAGAATAATAAATAAAAGAATTATTTTATTACCATTGGTACATTGAACATAAGTAAATTCAGGATATAGCATACCTACATAAGTACAGGCTGCAGTAAATTTTTAACATTTTAAGTAAATAATAGTTACTTAGGTACTATAGTTAAATCCACCCGTGCCACCCAGGTCGGGTCAATAGGTTTATAACCAAGCTCTCATTAATTCATGACGTCATCTTGCTGTAAGCTGTTATCATTTGGATATACAAAAATAATAATAAGGCATTATAATGAACGAATAACTTGGTGAATAATTGACTTACCGCTTTAAGCTTTTTCTTCGGCCTCGAAGGTCCGTCCATTATAAATTTATTACAAAGTTCGATCAAATAAAAGTCGCAACGTTGTACGGTGACCGTGTCCTATTTAGAACAAGTTTAGAACATAATTTTACCGCACCGCAAGACCTCAAAGCGAAACAGATTTGACAATGCTTGTAAAGTTTTTTTAAGTAGGTATGCTGTATTTAGTATAACTGAATAAAACTTGGTTTCAAAACTTGTGCTGGTTGCTATTTTGATGCGCTATTTAAATATTAATTTATATTGTTATTTGTTCATTTTTGTTTTTAAGTTTTCCCAATCAGCAATGAATAAATAACCAGACACCAATTTTCAGTTGACGTTGTCACTCTTGTCACCATGTTACTTCTCAAGTTGTCTCTGCTTGTCACCAGTCACCATGACTTTGTTTCCATAACCAATTCAGACACACTGTCACTTGCTCACACCTCTGCCATTGACAGCTGACAGCTCACGGCCGTCGCTTCCATCCATGCTCGCCGCACTTGCAGCTCTCAAATTGCCGTATTTGAAAAAAAAATACCGCAACCGGAAGTCAACCCTTGTCTACTAAATACAAAACACCCCCCACGCTTTACATTTCACCTGGGTAAATTTTTTGACTTTCTTAACTTTTGTCTGGTGGGAAACTGCGGCCGTGGAAAATTACTACCCTACCAGCAAAGTTAGCCTGCTACCATCTTACCAGCATCACTTACATTACATTGATTACATGATTACAGTCAAAGGAAGTCCAAGTCATAGTGGAATAAAAAAAAATTAGCAGTCATATTGTATTATTTGTATTATAGGGACTGCCAATAGAAGTGAAAACTAAATCCATTCAATTTTACTTCACATAAACAGTTGAGTTTCTGACTGGTAAATGTAGAAAAAGGTATTATATTAGCATCAAATTCAGTTAATTATGCACCGTAGGACTAACACATAAAGCTACATTACGATTTTTTTTAACAACTACAAGTTAGCCCTTGACTGCGATCTCACCTGATGGTAAGTGATGATGCAGTCTAAGATGGTAGCGGGCTAACCTGTTAGGGGCATGGCATACCCCTATTCGATTTCTACACGGCATCGTACCGGAACGCTTAATTGCTTGGCGGCACGTCTTTGCCGGTAGGGTGGTAACTAGCCACGGCCGAAGCCTCCCACCAGGCCAGACCAGGGAAAATTCAGAAATTATAAATTCCCAATTTGACCCTGCCGGGGATTGAACCCGGGACCTCCACACGTTAAGACAACAGCGCTACACACTGCGCCACGGAGGTCGTCAATTACGACGATTAGAAATTATTAATACAATTATAAATTGAACGTAGGAATAACCTTGCAATCCAAAATAAAGTCATTTTCAATATATGTACAAAAAATATTTAATAAAAAATAAACCTTAAAACTAATGTATTAACGTTTAATTTCGAATGTAGTATATTTACATTTAAGACCTTTTGTCTTCGTAACAACGCGGGCATCTCGCTGTTCGCGAGCATGTCACTGTTCGCGAGAATGTCGGTCACGGTCACGCGAATCCACAATTTCACTCCCTACCAAAAAGTGCTCAACGCGGCTAAAGAAATTTTCACTTCAAAACTGCTGAAAAGACGCTAGAACCTCCGTATAATGAAGTGGCAGATAATATACAGATAACCGTATTTCAGCGTTTCAGTGTATGGTTATGACTATAGGCACTTCCTACCGTACACCATATTATAGGGGTACCATAGTTAATGGTTAAAAAAAATACGGTTGTCTGTAACTTCGGTTTACGGACGATAGTTTTACGTGATAACGAAAAAGCTCGCGTGGCGGCGTTAGTAGCAGAACTATTCGAACTGCTAGCTCTGATGTCACGCGATCGTGCCTTTCTATCGCTTGTTCCGCGCTCTCACTTGCACGCTCAGGCTCAGGCGTAACGTGACACTTTTTCATGCGGGCAGCCGGTGTTCATTGCAATGCAATTTACATAGTTTAAAAATAAATACATAAGAAAATACACAAAATTTTACATAATTATTATACGTTACAAACAATAGAATACCATAGCCCGCAGAAAACCAAGACGCTAACTTTCCTCTAGTTTTTGATTTAGGAACAGAAAATACAAAAAAGTACCGTCCGCCATTACCTCCGAAGTAGGTATACAAAGCAAATATGATTGACGGTTGATAGAGCTTATAGCTCAATTTTAAAGGAAAAATCAAACGAAGTCTCTAACTACTAGTTAACTAAACGTGTTTTTTGCAGTTATAAATAAAAGCCTGTCAGGCCTTCAATTTGTTTCCAAGCTACGGAACCATCGCGAGGCGCCAGTCAAGTCTAACTAGAACTTAAGTTTTTAGTTTGATTGATGATTACCGTACGAAACGGCAAATGCTATTTTTCTGGTAACACTCCTTTTTGCACAATCTCAGATTATATTAGGTAATATGTATCTAATCTGAGTGCACGGTTTTTGGAATCTGTGAATCTGTCAGTTGGTTGTCACATATCCGTCACCTCACCCGTCATCCGTCATCAACAGAAAAAATAAAAAAAATAAAAAATAAACTGTGTTCAAGTGTTGCTGTTGAAATTACAGAATATTACAAAATCCATCCTTGAGGAAATAAAAGTAGATTTTTAAATCTAACAATTTTATTGGCTAACTATAGTACTACTTTGCCTATTCAAGAATATATTGGAATTACCAACAATATCAATTCTAGCGGCAGCAACCTGCAACGACATCCACGAAATCTCAAACCTTCGATCCTCATTGCAAGCAACTAGCAAGACTCCAAAATGCCTGCGGTAACATCGACAACTCCTGAAGAGCAGAACGATGAGGACCAGAAAATGTGGAATGCTCTTAGAAGATACATAATACGAGAAAGGCAGAGAAAGAAAGAGGGTAGGTTTTATTGTTGACAATCTAAGCAGCTTATGTTTGTTGTGCCTAATATAATGTTCGATTAGTAACTAGTCTGTTCTAGAACAGATACAGGTAACAAGGTACTTCAAGTTCCAGGTAAACTGCCCAGGTAAAACATTGCTAAACTGTCAGGTAGCATGTAGTGCCATTTTCAAATGCATCTAGGATAAAGATGTGAGTATGGTAATTCTTATTTTGCTCTGACTAGAAACCTAGTTAGCATAAAATAAGAAGCAAGCGCGTTCTAACCTAGACCTCATCATTGCTTTGCACTAAGCAAAAAAAAAAACAACATTCCCTCGTTCTTTATTTTAATTAGTCAGCAAATATACTTTTTTACTCTCTCTCTCTCCTCTCTGGACCTCTCTACCCTCAGCAATGAGAAGTAAATTCCATTTAACAACAAACTCACTAAAACCTCAAAATTTACTGACTGGTTGATTTACTGTGTTGTCCATACAATGATACATCATTATAAAGCAATAAACAGTACTTTCTAAATTGTAGAAATTAATAAGAACTGCTACTGTGTATGTTCTTTTGTTTATTATTTTGTTGCTTTATTGTCTACTCTAGCCTGTATTTACCTCAACTGTCTGCATTATATCTAACGAAGATTCCAAGAAATTGGTTCTTTTATTTATTCCGATTACCTTGCATGTGTTTACCTCAATTGTGACTGTGGTTAGTTTGTAAAGTGTAGTGTAGTGTGTATCTATATGTTGGAAATTGTATACTTTATTAGTTGTTAAATAATATTGAATTTTTAACTGACTTCCAAAAAAGCAGGAGGTTCTCAATTCGGCGCTTATATACTTATATATTTTTTTAAACGTATTTTACCGCATATCTCTGTGGCTTCTGAACTGATTTGAATTTATTTTCTATTAGTTGTTAGAGGAAGCTCTCGAGGTGGTCCCATAAAAAATTCTGACCCCAAATCCTCAACCCTGACACTAAAAAGTTAAAAATAAAAATTCTTTCCAAAAAACTGACTTCCAATGCCACTGTAAAGTAAAAAATAATTTTTATTTCTACCCACTATGTTGAAGTCGGGCGGGTATAACAAGGTTATGCAAAGTTGACGCATGAGGCTCGCATTGGAAGTCAGTTTTTTTTGGAAATAATTTTCTTCTCTCCATTTAACAGCAACTCCCAATAATGCCACCAAATGTGTAGTCCCTTCAGTGTGACTATGTTAAGTTTACACTGTATTAAGAATCAGCAACTGCATTTTACTTTTTGTTTCAGAGTATGAAGCTGAGGTGGAAGAAGAGAGATTGAGAAAAGAGCGGGAGGCCAGAGAAAGACAGGATGTTATGACATTAGGTCTGTCATTTTTTGAAATTCATTATTGTAAAGGAGAATTATCAGGTGTTATAAAAAAGAATATATTAAAAACTAGATGAAGCCCGCAACTTGTTCACTTAGACTAAGTTTTTTTGGTTCCCGCAAAAACGCTTTAATTTTCCCAGATAAATCTTCTGCAGGATGCAACCTATCTCAATACCAAGTTTCATCAAAATCCCAGTACTAGCCCAGAGTTAGGAAGTAGGCGGTGACTAGCATGTAGAGCCGTCGGTCCTGCGCCTGATCTTTCTCCAATTGTGTTGGATTTTCAGTCCCATCGGACTATGAGAGTAAAGGAACAGGAAGTGCATCAGTGTTTACACACACACTTATGCACTATTCTATCTCCTGTGCTGTGCTGTGTGTGTGATGGCTAGTCTCTGGAGATTGGCTGCCGTGGCCGAAATTCGGTCGGGAGGACATTATTTTATAATATTACTTAATATTCATTAAATATTCTAGAAGAAACAAAGGAGCAGATTGAGCAGTTAGAACTAAAACTGAAGCAATTGGAGAAGGAGAAACAGCAATTGTTCATGCAGCTTAAGAGAGTTCTCAATGAGGATGAAATCAGGAAACGTCAACAGCAAAAGGAAACTAAGTAAGAGAAACCTTCATATTCATTTATTCCTTCCAATGATCTGTAAGATCATTTAAAGTTTAAAAGAACAGTTTATGTGCTACTGTAACAGTAGGGAGATATCTTCCTCAGTGCTAGTTAAGAATACATAAAAATTCACATGAACAAAGTCTTTATGGTACGCAATATATTTGTCATTCTGTTTTACAGTGAAATGCAACCAATGAAAATGCCAATGGGCAATCTGCCCATGCCGATGTTCCCAATGCCCACATCGACCGGCCAAGGCGAACCTCCGCCCAGTCAAGGCAGGCCTCCGCCCCTCACCTCACATGGAATGAATAAGGTAAACTTTTTAAGGGAATATTTAAAAAATTACTTGTCTATCAACTTGACTGGTCTATCAGCCGCTGGGTATGGAAACTTGAAATTTTGGAAATAGGTTCTTTAAATGTTTTAGGCACTTACTAAGATAGGATTAATGGAAATCCCATGAGTGATTGATTGATTGTAGTAAAAAAATCTGTCATTTTCAAGTTTTTTTTTGTACAACATAAGAGCAGGCTTCATAATCATGTAAATAGTCTGGCAGTGTCACTTAGACACTACAGCAGAGTGAAAATATTTAAAAGATCCACAGTTGTGGACAATAAAGCCACTGAAAACAAAGAGTTTCTCGATGGTTAACCCAACCCTCTCAAAAAATCTGCTTAAAGTCCAAAATCAATTATGAGTTATGACTGATTGCAGATGAAACTATGAAATCTAACTAACTTTTAACTTTTCTCAAACATAAAAAGCTGAATATGGCTTTTTGGTTTATGGAATAATGGATTTTTGGTTTGTATTGCAAATGTGCGTGTGTGATGCAGTACGGCACGTTTGTATCGGATACAAGTGTTCAATTTGAGTTTCTGAACATATTTATATGATAAAAAAAATTTCAAAAAAAATGTGGAGTCACGTCAACAATAATGAAGAGTAGGTAGACGGTACATGCGGCTAATTGGTACCGACTCCAAAAAATGTTATTATAGAACTACATTAACTCTTGTATACATAATAAATTAAATTATTTTTTACTTTTTAGTGTTTGTGGTTTTTGAAGTCGGTTTTTTTTTTTGAAAATTTTTTATTTCACAATTTTTAGTGGCCCCACTGTTTTAAAATGCAGGGTGTAACCAGAACGCTAGTAAAAACTTAGCGTTATTAAGAATAACGTCGTTTAATCATATGATACCCCACTTGGTATAGTTATCCTACTTTGAAATTTCAAACCCCTGATTTTCCCCACTTTTTTAATAAACTAAAAATAATTTTAAATTTTTTTGATTTCCATGATATTGGGCCACTATTATATACAACTATTCCAAATTTCATGTCAATAGCTTTAATAGTTACTGAAATAATCGACTGTGACAGACGGACTGAGAAAGTCGCACCATAAGGGTTCCTTTTTTACCATTTTGGTACGGAACCCTAAAAAAAAAAAGATATGCTATGCATGGTTAAAACATACTGTTTAAAAAACTATCACACTGATCGCGAGCAATTTACTCTCTATCTCTCTCTATCTCTATCAATTTACTATCCATTGAGGAGTTCCGTTCTCCATCTCCGGAGATATTCATCAGATCTTCACCAAATTAAAATGGGACCACCTCTGAAGTATGACCTATCAAACAAAAAAAGAATTATCAAAATCGGTTCATAATTGGCGGAGAAATCGCGTAACAAACATACAAAAAAAAACATACAGTCGAATTGAGAACCTCCTCCTTTTTTTGAAGTCGGTTAAAAAGCACGGTAATCAATAATTGTTCCAGTGGCTAATTAATCTAATTGATAATAATTGTAAATATAATTAAGTTAAGATATTTTGTGATAGATTGTGATATTAAAAAAACCCCAGCTGAGTCTGTTGTTGGCTCTTCTCAGACTGGGGCGTGTTTGGAACCCTCTTAGTATTAGTTTTAAGATATCGTCGTTAATTATCACCATCACGTCTTATACTTTGTATAATAGACATTCAAAAAGTGTACTGTGTAGGACTAGGTACCAATTTTGAAAAAATATACTTTGACTTTATTAAACAATAGCAGATGCCCGCAACTTTGTTCGCGTGAAATAAGTTTCATAAATTCCCACGGGAACTCCCAAATTTTTCGGGTTAATACATAGCCTATGACACAAATAATATGGCTTTCTATAGCAGAATTTTCAAAATCGGTTCAGTAGATCCAGAGATTACCCCCTACAACCTCACAAACTTTACCTCTTTATAATATTAGTATAGATAAACACTAACATTGTTTTTTCTCTCTTTGTTCAAGAACAAGCACTCAAACTACATGTTTGTGTCGCAACAGCAGAGCATGGTCCGGCCCATGCAGGCCAGTGTGAAACGTCCCCGCAGCCCGTCGCCCACATACGCTCTGTACACACACCGTTTACACCAGCAACCTATGAAGCATAATGTGTACTCTGACCACAGTGAGTTATGTATACCGCTTTATGACTGCTAGCTTATAAAAGTAAAATTATAGTAGATATTATAAAAATGCAAAAAAAGTTGATACTAGTACAGTTGATACTAGTTGATACAGATTTTTTCAGATTGCATATAAATCTAATCTGCAATCTGAAAAAAATCTGCCAATCTAAAAAAATAACAGGTTTTGACGAAAATTGGTACAAAAAAAAATGGTGGAAAAATAGCTTGTATCCTGTAACTCTGTTCTGAGAGATCTTTCTACCAATTGAGGATCCACACGGATTAATTTGGAGGATAAATCGACATTATAAAGGTTTCTAAAGTGAAGACTACAAAATACAGCATATAAATTATTAATTAAGTTGTACTTATAATTAATCTACTCGTAATTTTGACGTAGTAAATATTATACTCAATTCATTAGATATAAATGTCGATTCCGAAACACGTCGATGTGTGAACATGCCGTTAGATGCTACAGTACACTATATCTTTTGCAGAGGTAGAGGATGGTCGAATGGGCCGCCAAATGGCGCGCGCAGTGCTTTGGAACAGTGAGTTTTATTCCCATACGCGTAGGATCACTGTCGCTTGTCGTGCACGCAAACCCATCCCTTTTACTTGTTCCAGCTACCATACTTCATCTATTAACATTTATTGTGACTCGTCTATCGAATAACACCATAATAATAGGGGTGTTGCCAACTAATCATATCTGCAATTCTCAATCAAATGTCAAATCGTGCGCTGTCCATAAGATAAAATATAGCTTGATTTTAATGTCATAGTTGTCAAATTAATATGACTATAGCTGAAAAAGAAAGAGAAACAAACACTAGTTGCATAAGTTCTACAGCTTAGAAAGAAAGAGAAGAATCATATTTTAAGGGAGTTCATATGAAATACCAAAATTTGACGTCATAGACATTTGATGTGCTTTTTACTTTAATCAATAGTTTTATATAGTGATCAAACTTAAAACTAACAGATGACATTAATTTTAAGTCTTTTGGGAGACCCAATTATTTTATATAATAGCCACTATAAATAATAAATAATAGTACTTAATTATTTTATAGTGACTATTAAACAAATTTTTCATAATTATATCTAGTCCTATGAAACATCCCTATTTAGTGTGTCATTACTCATTCAATCATGATAATTTAGCTAGAAATAGTTTAGTCGTTACGTTATGTTTTGTGTCGTTTTGCTTATGGGGTTATTTTGTTCGTGTAACTTCTTACAAACATTAATTCTCTGTTTCCCCTTCGCATGATAGGAAAATGGTAACTTTTTACTTTATTTAGTTTCCTTTCCTATGTTTCTGTGTTTGTTTTCTTCCTCAATAATTGTTATTTAGAATCTAACCTTATTAACAAACTCATTTTAAACACAAAGGTTGTGCAAAACTTCTAGTTTGCCCCGAACTCGAGCCAAGTAGCGCGTCGGTTTTGTGAAATTAATTACCCGTTGTCCTAGATGAGCAACAGAAGCGACGCGACGCCATACGACGCCATAGAAAATGTCAAATCTGTCTACGCGACAACGTACGTCACGTCGTATCGAGTCGCGTTTGTCGCTCACGTAGGACGCCTTACCTATTATGTTTTACGATTTCATTATTTTCGAGTGCTGATCTTTTAAGTGGGGAATATAATCATGATCATATCCCATACCCTCCCATGTCGTTAACAAGTGTTATTTAAAATTATAAAAAAATGCGCATGCGCCAAGCCTTATTGTACTTAGTGCTGACGGTATTTGCACTCCTTTAACTACATTGAAAACTAACTTAGAACTTGCTTGGAGTTTGGTACAACCTTACATGATAATTTTAACAAAGTAAAACTAATGAATTAATAATTACCTCTTGGAATACTTTTTACTGCTACCACAAAGAAGGAGGTTATTCGAATCGAGTATCTGAGCGTAAGTATTCATTTCCTAACGTTTAAATTATTTGGAGTATTATAGCCTGCAAAATGAAGGTGTTTGATACAAAATATCAACATGTTTTTTTTTGTGGACTTAGCGACTATTAATTTAGGTCTTAGATCGGATTTTAAAGTAATCTAACCTAACTTTCTGGATCGTGTGATTGCTCCAACAAGGCCAGTTTTTGCTGCAATCGCACGAGTAAGGCGGAAGTCTCTACTGTTTTCGCTTCAGCCTTCTGCAGTCTCCTCTGAGAATCTTCTAGAATACTTGCCTATACTTACATTAGGTAACATCTGTTAATAACCGACCTACCTCTCGTATAGCAATGGAGTGTGGTTGCTCCAACAAGGCCAGTTTTTGTTGCAATCGCACGAGTAAGGCGGGAGTCTCCACTGTTCTCGCTTCAGCCCTCTGCAGTCTCCTCTGAGAAGCTTCTAGAGAACTGTTGAGATCACGCACTCGTTCTAATTCCGCTTGAGATACTGAAAATTCATTAAAACTATTCCAATCATGACAGGATTCTGAATTTTGATTCTGATCCGTTTATAAAGGGACTATTTATTTCCGAACAGTAGAAATAGATGCCCTTTTCACATGATTTTCTCGCACACGATCAGCCGCAGTATATTTTGCCTAAAAGCGCAACAATGTATAAATATATTTTTAAATGCGCAAGAAAAATGTCATATTATATTACCTATTATATGTAGTAATACAAAATAAATATTGGATAGAAGCAGGTGTAAATTTGCGAAAGTCCACGATAATGAAAGAACTAGAAGTTTAATTCGCTATAATCCGCCACTGTAGGTAAATCTATATGTGGTACAGTGTGTATCTTGCATTTGAAGCTTGTGATATTCACCACACCACACAAATCTCCCAAATTATTCTCAACGTAAGTTTCACTCCGACACCGGAGCATCTTCAGGAGATGTTGACTCGACAATGCACGATTGTGAAGTCTTTATACATCGTGCATTGTCGTGGCGGATGATAGCGAATTGAACTTCTAGTTCTTTCATTAAAACATTATATTATATTAATAGAATCCTCCCAATACGCATCCGGCGTGAGCGGTTCTGGGGTGCAATCGGGCGCGTACTACGCGATGCCCACGTCAGGGGTTGTCGTTACGGAACGACCGCCGCCGTTACTGTACGCGCAACACGGACACACGCAGCACGCGCACACGCCACACACGCCGCACACGTTGCATCAGCCGCACCACACGGGGCTTTTGTATGCGCCATCTCAACAACAGCACTTGTACTTGGATAATATGCTGAAGAGGGACTCACAGCCAGAGCCGAAAAAGGAAACGCAGGTAATTTTCTTCTATAAGTATGTGCGCACTGCGCACCACCTTAGGCCTCTAAATGCTAGCCTATACATTTAATAAAAATCACGGCAATTCTGGTAAAGTTCTTGCAATTCACGAGCGCGTGTGAACATTACTTGTAGTTATGCACATAGCGTAAGTGTGGCGTGCCTCTCGGAGCGGTCAGTCATACGCGCTATCACTTACACGCAAACATTTGCACGTATTCAAATGTATAAAGATTGGACTTTAACACAACCATGTGCCACGCGCACTCGTGAATTGCAAGAGCGTAACGAGTACTTAATTTTTTTTTTCAGTACAATTTTTTCCTACTTCGCTGTTTTTTTTTTAAATTTATTTAACTTCGTTGTTAATATTAGCTTGTCTGTTAACGTAAATACGTGTTCTACAAGTAAACCGAGTTGGTGATTTTTAGCCTCAAGTGTTAATCGGTCTGAGCGAGGGGCATCACCCGTCAGTGAGCAGCGGAGTGGTGTACGCTCAGCCGCCGCCCTCCAGCAGACATCTGTCCATACACCCGTCCGCGCCCGCGCCGCAACACTCCAACATACAGGTACACACACAACACTAGCTGCTTACCGCGACTCCGCCAGTATCAATCGGTCTGAGCGAGGGGCATCACCGGTCAATTAGCAGCTGTAATAAGCAGGTGTACGCTCCAATTTTTATATACAAGTAAAACCGTCATTTCACTACCATCGAAGCATTATAATCGGGACGGAGCTTCATCTGTATATTACTGCATCCGCATACTTTAAAAACTTGGATGAAACAAACAATTTAAAAACTATCAAAATTCCATAATAAACTTTCTTTGTGAATTGTAATAGATTACATGGGAAAAAGTAAGTTTGCGGTGAAAATATTACCCCACAAAATATAGTTGTGGACGTGTCTATATATTATTATAGATATCATATCAACTTGAGTTTTTACATCTTTTGTCTTTAATCTTTTAATCTGTTTTCTGATTCTTGGAGCCCAAGTGAACGTAACTCTTAGCTTTTTTAATTATTTTTTTTAAACGGCAAGTATTGAACCGATCTTGTCTTGTTTCATTCTTCGCATTTGGCGCACTTACATAACGCATTAAAAAAAACCTCATGAACTAATTTTTCTTTTTTCCAGTCCGCAAAGCCGGGTAGCATAACGCAAGGTTACCCAGTGCAACAGGCCAACCCAAATGTGCAGAACCCGAATATGTACCCCACCAGACATCGCTATTAGCGTTACCAGAACAAACGTTTCCGGTAAGGTGCCTAAATACCTCGGACTTTCGACACAGTCTAATGGCCCTTTTACATTAGGTCGCTGACTGATGCGTCGGCCGCATTCAGTTCAACCGGATTCTTTAACCGTGACGTGACGACATAATATTTGCTAATAATTATTTATAGTTTGTAATATTATAACGTCTGAGAGGTGATATCTAGTGAAAGACCCGATGAATAGCGTCAGTTTTTATACTGTTTACATAGGTACTGTGCATACTTTAATACTGTACAAGAATCAGTATTTCTAATTATGGTGCATTTTTGGTAACCATAACACGTCTTTGCGCGGCCGTATCTAGTGAATGGCCTATCAGCATGCGGGAAGACTTTCAGTATCGTCATCAGTGGAGAGCGTAGCACCCGCCGATTACTGAATCAGCCTTTCTAGCGATAGTTACCCAAAGTGCAGCTATCTCTTATAATATGTATAAGGAAAATCAACCTTTTCGGGGCTGTTGTTTCCAAGCGTTCCTGCCCATCGCATTCTTAAACGGTTTTGACTACATTCGGTTCTTTATAAAGTCCGTTAAGTTCGTGATTGTAACGAATGTGCCAAATACAATTATACGTGAACTAAAATGGCAGGTCTATATTATGTATTGGTATTTGGTATCGATTCTTGCCTGCGAAAAAAGATATCACAGAATTGTCAATTTAGTTCAGGTTAGGCATTGTGTAGGTATAACATTGGCGCATGTAAACGGATTCTATAGTTATGTATAAATATATATTTGCTGCGGTATGTTAATTATATTATTTTAATTAAATTGTACATAGAAAATTTATAATAAATTTTATTTAACGTAATTTTAGGTAAGTTTTAGTTCTAATTCGCAATAAATTTTGTATGAAAGTAAGATATGACAAACTAAAAACATTGATTCTCTCGTTCTCTCGGCCTGGTGGGAGATTATAACTAAAAACGTAACGTGAAATTTAAACTTTAGAGTAAACTAGTGGGAGATTTTTTACCTAGTTATTCTATCGTGTGTAAGCGGCCCTGTAGATGGCGCTTGTTCAATTTAGTAGTACAAATAAATCGTAGTTCCTCCCTGGTGAGAGCTGTGGTCTTAGGCCCGGACTCCACCAGAGCGGAGATCTCCGGAGATGTCTGAAGCGGAGACGAGAAGAGATGTTCTATTGGTTGTTTAAATCACATCTCCTCTCCGCTCGTCTCCTCTCCGCTCTGGTGTAGTCCGGGCCTTATCGCGGGAGGTTCCGGGTTCGCTTCCCGGCAGGGTCAATCTGGAAATTTATACCGTGGCTAGTTACTGGGCTAAAAATTAACGTTCCGCTACATTGCCGTGTAGAAATCGATTAGGGGTAAGGGTTTAATAGAACTGATGTCCCTGACAGGTTAGCCCGCTACCATCTTAAACCACATCATCACTTACCATCAGGTGAGCTCGCAGTCAAGGGCTATTTTGTATTGGACAAAAATAGTTAGACGTAATCGAATAGGTAAAAAACTCAAACTAGGCCTACAGAACGAAAGCTTCTATGGGGCATGCTAGGTTTGGTTACATAGTGCGAACTAGCACTATTTTAACAAATGTATATTATTTATTTTATAGTTATTTCTTAGAAGTGCTATAGGTGTAGGAAAGTATAATATAGTTTTATACTCGTACGTAAAATAATCGAATGTCTACCAAGTAAGGACCTATCTATATTTTGCCCGTTTATCATGATGATAACAATAAATAAGTTTATTATAACTGAACTTTTTTTTATTCGACTTCTTTTAACGAAAATATAATGTTTGAGAATTTGTAAAACTAGACTATGTTTGTTTCATCGAAATCGTTTCAGCTTTTACACATAGATTCATTACCTAATGATAAGGAAATATTTCACTATAGCATTCAATGACTCATTGAATGCTATAGTGGTGTGGATTGAGGTTTTTGGTTCCCGCTTGAACTCATTTAATTTTTCGGGATAAAAAGTAGCCTATGTGTTATTCTAGGCTATAATCGATCTCTGTGCAAAATTTCATCTAGATACGTTCATCCCATTTCATCCGTTCTGGCGTGTTTGAGTAACAAATATCCATCCATCCAAACTTTCGCATTTATAATATTAGTTTAAGATATCATAGATAAACTTCCATTTGCGGGGAAAAAAACTCCTGCCGGTCAAAGTAGTCTAACCACCAATCTGGAAACTGGGAAACACTGGGCGCTTGTACCAAAGTACTACCTATATTATAATGCATGAAGTGTAAGAACTGCATTACGTAACACCTCATAAGCCTAAAAAACATCGTGAATGAACCTCTGCGGTCAATGTTAGGGTTGGTATTTCAAAGAACTTGGTAATGACTTGTTTTATGAGTAATGATATTCATTGTCATTTTTTATTAATTTTAGAAGAGGTAGATACTTACCCAAAAGGCTGGACTGTGACGTGATTGAGAGAGAAGCTTTAGGGTCTCACTACCTCTATCGACGTGGAACCGGCTTGAGCCGGTCAAAAAAATACTTACATGATAAACATTTTAGAAGAGGTGCTCACCCAAAATGCTGGGCTGTGGCTCGATTGAGAGAGAAGCTTTAGGGTCTCACCACATCTATCGACGTGGAACCGGCTTGAGCCGGTTAGAAAAAGCTTCATGTACCTACTTATATGGTATTAAAAGTAAAAAAATACGTCACCCGGGCCGACGTAACGTGACGGCCGGGGAAACTAATGGCGTATTCATAAAGCTCACATATTAAACTTTTCTGGCCGGTTCCGCGTTGATAGGTTTGGTGAGCCCCTAAAAGTCCTGTTAATGTGACTCTATTGTCTCTCCCGTGGTCTCTCCATCCGTAATACTTACTTATGTCTATTGCTTGTATGGGATCTGTTAAGCCTGAGTAAAGCCGAATCTAGTCGAACTCGGCGCATTTCGGCACGCCGCTAATCGACGCAATTTCATGTGATTCAATTGAATCGCATTAAGGCGCTGTCAGCTCTTAAAATCAAAACACAAATCGAGAGGTTGACTCTCCTCAGTCCTCACCCCTCACGTCAGTTATGCCCACTTCGGCCGGGTGGCGCTCCCGTCGCGGTTTTCTTTATTTTCGCGGGCTTGTCATAGCATGTCACGGATGCCCTCGGATGACAAAACACGGTAACTCAAAATTTGTGAAATTGATAGAATAACGTAAGTGAGTAAATCACGTACCAAAGTCTCTTACATGAGTAGGTAATTGACAAAATACCTATTGTAAATCGCATATCGTGTGCAAATCCATTTTAATACTTAATATTATAAATGCGAAAGTGTGATTGTTAATTGAATTGCCCGTCAATCACGCCGCAACGGAGCAATGGTTCGACGTTATTTTTGGCGTGGGTATAGTTGAGGGCGAGTGACTTTTTATCCCGAAAAATTAAGGAGTTCCCGCGGGAATAAAAAAAACTTCAACCACGCGGACGAAGTCGCGGGCATTAGTTAGCCCAGCATACTAATATCCATACAAAATATAATAAATGCGAAAGTGTGTCTGTCTGTCTGCTACGCTTGCACGGCCCAACTACTCAAACGATTTTGATGAAATTTGGTACAAAGATAGTTTACATCCCGGAGAAGGACATAGGCTACCCGGAACCATTATCCTGGAAAATTAAACAGTTACCGCGGGAGTAAAAAAATCTTAATCCATGTGGACGAAGTCGAGGGCATCATCTAGAGTTACATAAGTATCTTATTTACATAAACTACTTACGTGAGTTAATTACAAGTATAATTGTGGCATAAATCAATATCATACGTATATACAATGTACTTACCGACTAAGAGTCTGATATTCATTTTTTGTCAGAAACAAGAAATACAGATGTTATTTCAAAAATTTAAATAGCAAAAAGATGTTGGAAATTGATCATTGAAATCAATTTCTAGTCTTTTGCAGACATATAGTATTATTTACAGTGTTTGAAAAATACTCAAAAATAAAAAACGAAGAAAATCATACAATTTTGGTGTCATGATTTTTTATCTTTACATACAGAATTATCTATATGATAGAACTTCGTAAGAGCCAAAACCGCAAATTAGCCAATTTATGTAAAATTTCAAATTTGTACGTTGTTTCCGTACTCTAAAATTATAAGTTTGATTGACAATATTATGTCCGAAGCAAAACCTATTATATTAATTAACTGGACTTAGGTTGGGTGAAACTAAACAAATTAACTTTTTAAAAATCCCACTCAATCAAAATTAAAAATAAATCTCGGGAACGGCAAATTTTCAACTCAAGGAAACGGGAATAAAATTGGCCGATTCCCGGGAATTCCCGAGAATCGGGATTTTTTAAAAAATAGTTATTGCTACTTTTATGTACCTTATATCCAGTTTTTTTTAAATTAAATACAAGTTAGCCCTTGACTGCGATCTCACCTGATGGTAAGTGATGATGCAGTCTAAGATGGTAGCGGGCTAACCTGTTTGGGGTATGGCAGTTATATTAAACCCTAGTCCATATCCCTAATCGGTTTCTACACGACATCCTACCGGAACGCTAAATAGCTTGGCTGCACGTCTTTGGCGGTAGGGTGGTAATTGGTAACTAGCCACGGCTGAAGCCTCCTACCAGGCCAGACCAGAGAAAATTCAGAATATTTAAATTCTTGAAATACAATGCAAGAAAATATTGTTGCCGTGAATTCATTACGGTCCTTTAAGTAACTCTTTCGAAATTGTCAGTCAATTGAACAAATTGGTACTCAATGGATTTCTAAAGGTTTGTACACGGTTAAGCTTTTACGGCCCCGAGTTTTGCATTGGAAACGAGTATTGTATATATTAAATTATTCAGGTGTAACAATGGCGCTGACATCTGGTGAAATAACAAGGCGGCATATAGAGAAATTAAAGAGGGACTCTTAAAAGTTCAAACAATAATATATAAGAAAATAACACTTGGAGCTCGTAAAATCTAGAACAAGAAAAATATCCGAGGTGAGATAAAATATCAGAAAGGGAGAATCGAAGAAGACAAAACGCAAAAAAAAATTGTTACTTATAATCATTCTTACAATGTGATTTAACATACTATACATTGGTTGGAAGTTCTACTTATATTTTATAGACGACATTTTACATAATTTAAGTACAAAATAAAGAATAAAGAGTTTAAAATACTCAAAAGTACCTACTACGACTATTATAGTTTTATGGTAAGAAAGTACAATAATTCTTAACATTGTGATCAGTGCCCTTACTTTTCCTTTGAGTAATTGTCAAGGTTCCACTGACAAATTGTCCTCTCAAAAAATCCTCCAAAAAGTTTGGACAGATGGATGTATGGATGTATGAATGGATGTATGGATGTTTGTTACTCAATCACGCCCCAACGGCTGAACGGATCTGGCCGAAATTTGGCACAGATATAGATTGTAGTCTGGAATAGCACATAGGCTACTTTTTATCCCGAAAAATTAAAGAGTTCTCGCGGGAACCACAAAACTTCGATCCACGCGTACGAAGTCGCGGGCATCGGCTAGTATTGCATAAATACTTATAATATTGACAATTTATCATTAATATAGGAGTTATTGTTATGTTATATTTAAATGTATATTTTTTATCATAAACTAACTTACTTGCAAAAACAAAAATAAAAAGCATTGTCTATTTCAGAAGTTATATAATAAATTATGACATAAATTTGCCTTTACGTTAGTCAAAAGAACTAAAATTATCAAATTTTGATAGTGTTTCTGTTATTTTATGTTTGCTGTCCTATTTTTGTGATTGGCATGATTGGTAAGACTAGTAAAACACTTCTGTGAATCTTATCTAAAGTTGTTTTTTTAAGTGCCTTTTGTGAGATAAAGTTTAGTTACTCAATGGAATAATTCTCCGTCACTTAATTTTAAAATGATTGTTTTTTTACTATAATTTAACATAATATTTGTAAACAGTGCTACTGCTCATAAAGATAAATAACTAAGAAACACAAATTTATCAATAAAATAACAAAACATGATGAAAAAAAAACATCGATTTTATTTCATGTACAATTTTACAAAAATACGCCCAATTCCCAAATTCACTCTGCTGGGGATTAAACCCGGTACATCCCACGTTAAGACAATAGTGCTCAGCACTGCGCGAGTGAGGTACCTAGTCAATAGGGCATGCTCCCGATAATTCCTGGTACCAAAAATTCCCGGTACTTCTGAATAATTTTCAGTCCCGGTTCTCCACACCATAAAACCGGTACTTTTGATACTTTTGAGACTCGAAGTACATACATTCTGTCGATTCTTCTCTAATTAAGTGTGGATATTTCTACATGTAACAATAATTTAATTCACTATACTGTATTTTATGCTCACAAATTCGAGGTATTAGTTTAAAAACCCCTATTTTTACTTTGGCTATAACGATTATTTTACTGCCACTTCGTACAGTTTCGTATGTTAGTCTTTCTGGTAAGTATTATTTACCAGCAGAGAAGAGCTTTTTTGAAGATCAATGAATTGATGGATCTGTCACTGGAATAAAATTTGTTCAGCCATAATAAATTACAGTAGATTATGCTATATTCTGTTAATTGTATCGTTACTTTCATAAATTTCACATGAAGATTGACAGGAAAATATTGATAGACTGTAATATAAAATATACCTCACAAGCCCGAGGCTACTAAATTTTGATTTTTGACTCCACTGTCAATTATACCAATAGCAGAGGGAAAGAAAATATGGATATCCGTATCCATAATTCCCTAAGATGCTCAGGAGTTCTCCATACAATGTTATGTAAAAACCAAGACTGTGAACAGTCCAATCTTTATGTATGGATGTGAATCCTGGACAGTAACGCAGCAGTAACGAGGCTCTTTATGGCTGATAGGAAACGTCTTTAGAAAATCCTAGGGTCCTCGATCCTAGGATCCTCCATACGTACGGGGAGGACGGTGAATGGATACCAAAAATACTAAGAGGTACCATATCCAATATAATTGTAGAGACCAAATCAGCGTGCGGCAAAACCAAAAAACGGCACAGAATAGGAGAGAGTAACATCTTCACGAGATTCTCTTGGGAATACTGAATATGGGTTGGAAAATATTGTTGATTTAGATTAACATTTGTAATTCTTTGAGGTGAGGTTACTACGTACGCCTGTCTATAAAAAAAGACCCGTAAAGGATCACTTTGTTGTCCGTGTATCCAAGCCCCAAGGCTTGTTTCTCATAAACTGCTTGATGTAGTAAATTTATATTTGCACTGGCTTCTAATTGCTATAAAAGTAGTTACATATGAGCGTATCACGATAAAAAAAATTTCAACTTTTCAAAGTGTATTTTCATACAAGACGCAATCTCTGTAAAACCTATGAACTACAATAAAACTTTGAAATTTGTAACGAAGCGAGTTATGGTACAAGTACATGAAAAAATCATGAATTTACAGTCCTGTGTGAAATATTATGCGATAAATTTTTGTATAATGCCTAATGAATAGTAATATTCAGTATATTCCTGTGTGAAATATTATGCGATAAATTTTTGTATAACGCCTAATGAACAGTAATATTTGGTCTATTTCATACTTTCTGTAATGTCTTAGCCGTGTTTTTGTGATAATTTAAGGTAGTATCGAAAGTATCGAAAGTCCCGGGAATTCCCGGTTCCGTGCCAATATCGGTCCAAAATTTCCCGGTACTCAAACACAGCACCGAATGCATGCCCTAGTAGTCAGGGAGAATTATAATAAACAAGTTAAGAGATCAACTTGTTCTCAAATATTTCTCAAGAGATAAGTTAAAAAATACTCTGTACACAAAAACGGGAAATCACAAAAAAAACCAACGACGTATTTCCCGGAAATTTCTAACTCCCGGGTCCCAGAAACGAAACCCTAAGGGTATCTAATATCCAATCAATTAGTAATAAAACTTGCAATAGGCACTTATTTGAAGTATTTGAGACACTACTAGGTCCTTACTCAGCAAGCTTTCGATATAATAATATTATCTGGTCGGTCTGGTCCAATGAGAGCGGACGAGTAGGCAGTAGCAAGCTGAAGTGGCAATGCTTGATTTTCAGTTTTCCTTTCTGTCTTACCACTGTTTTGTTATTTTCCATTCATATCAAAAATTGCACTGGAGGCATACTACTATCGCTTAAATCCGTATTGTTTTAATATTGTTGACGTTCGTGTTTTTAGAATTATAATCCTTATCTTAGGACCTTCAAGGTACGTGACATAAAACTGACATTTTTAAGTAATACTGCTATAAGCGATGGCAGTGAACCCTCTGACAGTAATTGGATGTTTGACAACTTACCTACTTCTTGGAAATATTAAAAGACGTCATTGTTACAACCAGCAGGAGTTTTTTTTTTAAATAGTGAAGCGACGTGCCTTTTTATGCGATATTTCGCAACTCGTATGTCAATCTAGTAATTACTAGTACGATTTTAATTTTGAAAATAGTTTTCAAAATAATTACGAAGCTGTAACACAAGCTCACTTGATTGTCATTTAAGTAGCGTCATCTTTGGCGTTGGATGGTTTCTATGACCTGCCTTATTGATGTTGCCAAATAATAAAATATACATTTACAGCATTGCTTCACCAAAAATATTTATTTTATTACATAAAAAAGACATTTAGACGCCTGGGTATGTTTATAAAACAATACAAAAAGTTGTAATATCAATGTGTCAAATCGATTAAAACTTCTTCGTAAATGAAGTCGATTGTTGTCAAAAATCGAATGGATAGCGCATTACGGCATCATTATTTCGAGCTGTCAAAAGTTTGGTCAGAGAACACATATTCATACTTTATTTGATTATGTATTTTTAGTTATATAAAAGAAGATAGCTCACGAAAGTTGTAATATCCACGTCTTCTGTCAATTCATGTTGAATAAACATTAGTCTTATTCATGTTATGTTTGAAAACCATTTTAAAATATCGATTTAAACGCTGGAGCAAAGGAGCACAGATCCATCGTCTGTGAAGTTCTTTCGAACACTGGCGGAGGTGAAAATGAGCTAGCGCTTCTCGAAAAACCGGAATACAATGGAAAACAGAAAATATGTGTACATTTTAATAAATATTAATAAATCAATGGATGTCATTTAGAATTTGGAATTTAATGATATATTTTTCAAGTAAATTGAGGTTTTCAATTTGGAGATGTGTTGATTTGAAAACTGAAATAAGAGGTATGTTTGAATTTATTTTTTATGCAGCGAAGTTGTTTAAATCGTGTTTTGGGATAAAACAATATCTGAGTTAAGGTCTTGAAAACATCATATATTTTTTTCAATCTTCCATATGCCACCATTTAATGGATACACTGCTTTGGAGACCCCCCCCCTGACCACACACAGCGCCTTAATTCGCCACAATTCATGCGATTCGATTTGACTCGTCTCAGCGAATCAGTCGTTCTGAGAGCAGATTCGTTCTCAGTAGTGGGCCGGTATCATACAATGTAGTGTTACATTTTTCTTTTTGTGAACAGAACAACTGCTGAGTTTCTTGTACTCTTCTCAGTTGAACAGCTTTCCGTACGCGGTAGTAGTCTTGACATGACATAAGTGGCACAAGAGGTCCTACGTAAAATTTATCATTCACTTTTTTTGTGAAGAGTTACTACTGAGTTTTGGCGGCTCTTCTCAGTTGAACCAACTTTCCGAACCGCGTAGAGTCTTGACATGTGGCAGAAGTTGTCCCACGTGAAATACCTAAAGAAATCATTTATCATTCACTTTAAACTTAAACTGATTATTTACTCATCTTGTCAACCCTTGCTAGGTCGCAGCGGGCGGGGTCAAAAGGTGCACAGGGAGGCCGTTTGACCTGCAAGTAGGTCGCGCGATCGATGCACCGGCACCGCTGCATCTTGCTAGCCACACGCTGTTAAACCTCACCAAACCGATGTGCGGTTAGGCTTGCTGGAAGTTCGTTTACTTGTTAGATTTGAATTTACCCAAGCCTTTTTGGAAACCTCAGTGGCGCAGTGTTGAGCGCTGTTGTCTTAACGTGCGGGGAGGTCCCGGGTTCGATCCCGGGCAGGGTCAATTTGGGAATTTATAATTTCTGAATTTTACCTGGTCTGGCCTGGTGGGAGGCTTCGGCTGTGGCTAGTTACCAACCTATCGGCAAAGACGTGCCGCCAAGCCATTTAGCGTTCCGGTACGATGCCGTGTAGAAACCGAATAGGGGTATGGGTTTAATATGACTTCCATGCCCCTAACAGGTTAGCCCGCTACCATCTTAGAGAGCATCATTACTTACCATCAGGTGAGATCACAGTCAAGGGCTAACTTCACAGAACACTTTGGCTAACTTGCAGTGGATAAAAAAAAGATAGATTTTGACCTTTTCGATGGACTGCGAATGCGATCTTACCTAGGCTCTACTAGATACAGCCCATTCAAAGCTCAAATTCAAAATTCTAATTTATTTATTCAAATAAACTGTAAGTGTATAGGTAACTACACTATAAGTAAGTGTAAGTCCAATTAGGTACTTATCAAACATGGTGGTGATAATCAGTTACGGTATCTTAAAAAAACTAAAACTACGAGGGATCCAAACGCGCCCTGGTCTTAGAAGAGCCCACAAGTATGGAACCTCCACTCTTATAGGACGTTATTAGAGCTTAGACCCACCACGCTGCTCTAATGCGGGTTGGCGGGCTTTAACGACATGTTAGTGATAATAACCGGGACCAACGGCTTACCGTGCTCTCCGAGGCACGGTGGTGGCTCACCGTC
Organism: Erebia aethiops; assembly: GCA_923060345.2. Classification (NCBI taxonomy): domain Eukaryota; kingdom Metazoa; phylum Arthropoda; class Insecta; order Lepidoptera; family Nymphalidae; genus Erebia; species Erebia aethiops. The sequence continues at coordinate 18,853,163 of OV281081.1, read as the reverse complement.
AACTTCCAACTCCGGGCTGGCACTGGGAAGTTCTTAACTGAAAGTAATCTTTCGTTTTCCCTTAACTCTAAAATAGCCAACAGCAACATAGCTCCTCGACTCGCCTCCGAAAAGCGTAAGAGACGCGTTTTACACGGAGATTAGGACGTTTGCTACCGATCTATGAATCGTGATACGAGTGAATAAATAAGCCAAGTGCAAGTGGGACTCCACATGAAGGCCATTCCATCACGCCGTCACTTTGCTCTTTTTAAATACAAGTATTATGCGGCCCTAACTTGTTGAGAGAAACCAGGCGCAAAACTATAGAATGTGTTGAACCGGGGCTCGAACCCGGGACCTCAATGATCTGCAATCGAAGTTAGCAACTAAAGATACTAGACCTACGGAGCAGTTCAAATTCAAATTCAAAATGATTTTTATTCAAATAAACTTTTACAAGTAGGTACTTTTGAATCGTCAAGTGAATCTACCACTGGTTCGGAATGCCATTCTTACCGAGAACCAGCAAGAAACTCGGCGGTTGCTCTTTTGAAAAAAAAAAATTTACAATTTCATTAATTTTTAAAATAGGTACATAAGTAACAGCTGTCCTTAGCATTGCTGGAGCGAGTCAAATCCAGGTACCTACTACGACGCTAGCTGAAAGTGGCCTACGTTATAATTTGTTAAAATCCAAAATTAGCCTTTTGTAGTTTTTTTTTCATGATCGGAGCCTGTGCTAGCTGCTGTCCTTTCGTACCAGTTTTCGCATTTTTGCCTCTTGTACTTTTGTTCATACTATTCTTTCTATCATACTATTTTGTGTCACATGTGGGTGGGTTTACCATCTAGTTAATCTCTCTAGGACAGGGTAAATACTAAATAGTTTTCTTTATTCAAATACGGGATAGGTACAAGTTTTTAGTAACAATTAGAATCTTAATCTATTTCCTTATTTATATTAATTTTCTAATTACATTTTCTTGCCTTTTGTTGTTTACGTACCTTAGCATAAACGACTTATTTGTTTTCAAAATAATGGTTAAGTAAACAAACCATTTACGTAACTAGGCTGCGTAGGAAAGTAAAATATTTACCTAATGGCGAAGAACAATCTACGCTCGCGATGATTTAGTGTCCCTGGAAACATTATTTGCAAGTTGTATACAACTGGATTGGATGGAGTACAAGGCTTGTCTGGCGCGATTCCAGCTGTGGCTGTCAATAAACTTGGAAATTCAGCTGTTTTGGAATATCAAAGCTGGGCTAATGGCTTTAATCTTTGAATTTTGTAAAATGTCGTTTATAAGTTTTACTTTTACAATAAAACCTTCACTTCCACTGTGGTGGAGGATTTTTGCAGTTATAGTGACGGGACAGCATGTAAATAATAATAGGTAAGTACTTAGTTATTACATACATGCGCGGGCAGCGGGACAGACCAACGAAAGACAAAACTATTTACCTACTTATGTGGGTAGGGTTATTCGGGGTAAAAGTCCGCAGTGGGCAAAAGTTCGCGATGCCGATTTTTCAGTGAAGGGTATGCGGGCGGGGGAGCTTGGTCGACGGGAGAACGCGCGCTTGGGCCACCATTATGGGTCACCACTTGGAGAGCGGTGCGTGCGGTATGCCGCGAATTATGACTCAATAAGTTAAATTAAGGTAAAAATTCGTATTTTTGTGTTCTACGGAAAAGTTGGTGACACTCAATCTTATGTGGTTATCAAGCTAAGCTTTTTTTCTTGTTTTTGTATAATTATTAAACAATTTATTTCAAACTGACATACTAACCTAGCATTATTGAAATTTTTACTATTGCTCTTTGTTTTCGTTACCAGCCAAATGGGGTAAAAGTACGGGGGTAATAGTACGCGTACTATTACCCCCGTACTTTTACCCCATCTACAAAACTTTAACCAAATAGGTAGTTCTACAATTAATAATGTATACCCACTTATACTGTATGATATAAATGTAAGTACTTATATATTATTTGTTTCAGATTGCGAAATAATGCCTCGATATTATGTAAAAAAGACACCAGGAAGAGCTCTAGTTTCGGAAGAAAAAAAAGTTTTATTTTTATTTTTTATCCACTACAAGCTAGCCCTTGACTGCAATCTCACCTGATGGTAAGTGATGATGCAGTCTAAGATGGTAGCGGGCTAACCTGTTAGGGGCATGGCGGTTATATTAAACCCTTACCCCTTTGGTTTCTACACGGCATCGTACCGGAATGCTAAATCGCTTGGCGGCATGTCTTTGCCGGTAGGGTGGTAAGTAGCCACGGCCGAAGCCTAAACATAAATAGCGTGTGTTTGATCTCCTTAAAACTTAAGTGAATTGCAATATCTATAATTATGACTTTTGACATTACCAATGGCAAAGTGCTAGATATCTTAGTTTATGTTCTTTTAGAAGTATTTTAAGTTTATTTCGTTGATTATATCTGAATTATTTTAATGGTGTACTGATTTTTCTACATAAATCTTTTTTATATTACTATATTTTTATTATTACCTAACTAAAGGTATGAATCCTGAATATTGTACTTTTATCCTACACGCGAACTATTACCCTTACGATTGCGTACTTTTACCCCTATGCCGGGGTAAAATTACGCAGTCTGATCATTTCATCTGTTTGCTTTATAATCAAAGAATCTTGATAGTTATCTTAATGAACTTTATATCAATTAGAAGCCTGATAAACGTGCTACAAATGTACTATAAATTTGTGTCAGCCATCTTAATAGTTTCGGCTAAATAAAGCCTTAAAGAGAAAAGTGCGTGCTTTTACCCCTAATCTAGATAATGCCGTCGACTTCGTCCGCGTGGATTACGGTCTTTGATTCCCGCAGGAACTCTTTGATTTTCCGGGTTAAAAAGTATGTCCTTCCCCGAGATACAACCTATCCCTATACCAAATTTCATCAAAATCGGTTGAACTGATGGGCCGTGGAAGCGTAGCAGACAGACACTTGTGGAACCAGCTTCCATCTTCTGTGTTCCCTAGTGACTATAATATGGGGCTCTTCAAATAGCGGATATAAACAAATTTCTTAGTTAAAAGTCAGCAACGCATTGGCGGTTCCTCAGTGCTGCAAATGTTCATGGGCGGCGGTAATCACTTACCGTCAGGTGACCCGCCTGCTCGTTTGCTCGCTATATATTATTAAAAAAACACTTTCGCATTTATAATATTAAACCTAGTATGGATTCTTTAGAAATATCGTACTCCTTAGCTTCTTAAAGTCTTCTTAAAGAATTTGAGACAGTAGAATTTCAGACAGAAGGGAAGGCGATATCTTTAGTCAAAAAAAGTAAGAGTAGACAGGAAACCATCAGTATGTTGAAGAGGCAGTGTGCTATGATTGTCGTAAGGGCACTGGGCAATGGCTGGTGCCGGCTAGGTCTTCAAACAAGGAAGCGTAGTTGGTGCCTTTCAGCAAGATAGAATGACCACATAAAGAAAATGGCGGTAGGTAAGTAGCTGGATGAGGAAGACTGATGATCGGGTGTGGTAGCGCCCTTTAGGAAAGGCCTTTCAATTTTCAGCGGTGAACGTCCGCAGGCTGAAACGACTATGATGAAAGAATTTGTAATAGTATTTGTTTATGCGTGTATCACGAAAAAACATCGACTGATAGAGGTGAAACTTTCAAAGATAAACTTGCTCCAGCTAGAAAAAAATTGGTCCAATTGTTGATGAAACCAACAGTCGAAAACGCAGTTCGATACTACTTATTTACCTAGGTATAGGTACCTAGTTATATAAGTAGTTACTGCAACCGGGAAAAGGTTCCAGTTACAATGATAAAGATTAATTTACAAAGAACAAAAAAAATACATACCTTTTTCGATACTTGCCTAGAACAAAAGAAAAAATACGCGGGCTTTAATGGCTAGAATAGGTAGAAAACCCCTAATCGGTTTCTACACGGCATCGTACCGGAACGCTAAATCGCTTGGCGGTATAACTATACTAGCCATCGGCCCAAGCCTCCCTCCCACCAGACCAGAAAAGAGAAAATTCAGAAGTTATGAATTCCCAAACTGACCCTGTCGGGAATCGAACCCGGAACCTCCCACGTTATACAACAGCGTCCGACACTGCGCCAGGGAGGTCGTCAAGAAGTAACAATAACCTGATAAAAACCTAAGTGTATTTTTTATGTAAATTCCAGCATAACAAGAGCTTACGACAAAAAGCTTACGATGTTACGACATAAGTTATCGCAACACTCCAAACCTATCTAAACTACCTACACTGTTCAATAAGTTTGAATTGATCCCAATTTCTATAGAACAGAGCCTTTGTGAAAGGCCTATCGGGTATCCTCTCGTTTGATATCTGATACGGTAAGAGATAGTACGCGTGCGCGGTGGTATCGACTTCCCCCTACCTCCCCCCTAAAACCTGAACGTAGTGCTTACAGGACTCTATTACACGCAGAGATAGGTATAGCCCACGAGGCCTATAGCACGCATCTGGTAGTAAATAGATGTTTATGTAGAATCAGAAACTTTTTGATTTTAGACTCGCATTCGATTCTCTCGCAGGCTAAAGATATAATAGGTACAAGTTACGAGTACATTTATCTCATTATCTTGTAGGCTACTTTTCTGAAGTTTCACTTCTGCTGTGTGTGAATTGCACATACACACACACACACTTTTTTTTAAAATCAGTAAGTTTTCGGCGTGGATCTAATCTTCTAGAATTTTTGAATCCCGAGGGCGAGAACCCTATTAGTTGGTAGCCTAATTGTTTATAAAAGCTCCTTGCTGCGTGCAAACACCCCTGGACGTTAAATAGGTTTTCCCACACCCGCAATATTTTTCAACGACCTATCCAATTCCGACGATACCTACACCACACCATAGGATAGACAAAAAAACCCAATTTAGGTGTAGGGTACACAAAAAAAAATCAAATTTTTGTTTTTCTACGGGGTCGACATAATCACGAAGTGATAAAGCCCCGTCACAAAATGAAGATTTAAAAAAAAAGTGAATCTTCTTTAGAACCATTGTGATTTGAAAATTCAACGAAACGAAAATGTGACAAACATATTTATAATTCCAAGACATTCCAATACACATTCCAAGTTACAGCTTTCTAGAAGTCTTTGAGCTAAGCCGCGGACGGACGGACATGGCGAAACTATACTTTACTTCGCTAACTTCCTTGTTGACTATGGAACCCTAAAAAAACACTAAGTAAATTACAGTGAAACTTTTTCAATTCAAACTGTTGGTAAGTTAAGTATTGTTCAAGAAAAGTTCATTTCTATTTTACTGCGCTGTTTCGTTGGTTGTTCTGAATTTGAGAGGCTTCGCTATTATATTTATTACTAGCCTGCGATTTCGTCCGCGTGGATTGAGGTATTTTTGATTCCCGCGGGAACTTTTTAATTTTCCGGGGAAAAAAAATCCAGATCCGTTCTGGCGTGATTGAGTCACAAACATCCACCCGTCCATCCGTCCATCCATACATCCAAACTTTCGCTTTTTTTTTTTTTTTTTTATCCACTACAAACTAGCCCTTGACTGCGATCTCACCTGATGATAAGTGATGATGCAGTCTAAGATGGTAGCGGGCTAACCTGTTAGGGGCATGGCAGTTATATTAAAACCATACCCCTTCGGTTTCTACACGGCATCGTACCGGAACGCTAAATCGCTTGGCGGCACGTCTTTGCCGGTAGGGTGATAACTAGCCACGGCCGAAGCCTCCCACCAGGCCATACCAGGGAAATTTCAGAAATTATAAATTCCCAAATTGACCCTGCCGGGGATTGAACCCAGGACCTCCGCACGTTAAGGCAACAGCGCTAAACACTGCGCCACGGAGGTCGTCAAAAAATTTAAAATATTAGTATGGATTAAGTAAGTACTCGTATAGTGTTCCGTAATGGTACATCGCTCAACCTTCAAGTATTATTAATTCGGTTTAGGGTTATAGAAGTATCAAAATCATCATCACAGTAATTTTAGTAATCAACATTGTATGTAATTTTATTTTTTTATTTTGTTTATTTGTCTGTAATCAACAGCGTTTTTACTTAAATAATTTACAGTTAGGTATATGTCTGAAAACTAAAATAATCCAAAAAGATTACGAAATGATATTTCTACCGGCTAAGAGGCTACCAAGCAATTGCGTTCCGGTACCATGTTATCTAGAAACTTAATACCTAGGGTATGGGTCTAATATAACTGCCATACCCGTAACCGGTTAGGCCGCTACCATCTTAGACTGCATCACCACTTACCTCCAGGTGAGGTCGCCGACCGCCGTCAAGGGCTCTGTACTAAAAAGAAATGCATTGGGAGTTAGAGAGAGTAGCAATGTTGTAACACATATTTACCTACTATAAACATACTAGCTCTTGCCCGCAGCTTCGCTCTCGTTAAGTTAGATTTTCATACAAATTTCAAACCCATATTTTACTCCCATAGGGGTTGAATTTTCTAAAACCCTTTCTTAGCGTATGCCTATGTCATAAAAGCTATCTGTACTTGTGCCAAATTTCAGCCCGATCCGTCTTGTGGTTTGAGCTGTGTGTTCAGTCAGTCAGTTCAGTCAATCAGTCAGTCACCATTTCCTTTTAGTATATCTATATAAAATAAATATGCGTCCGAGTACCTTAGAAATGGCACCGTAAAATTGTAAAAACCGTTTTTATCTCGATAGATTGTAAACTGTCGAAAGATTGTGAACCGTTCAATATTGTAAGTGTCAATTTTTGAAATATTCATTCGATTTACGTTTTCTTGTCTCTTTCTTGTAGGTTACGTTAAGGTTCGATATAAATAATTGGGTTCTATCGGGTTAATATACCTACCTAACAGATTACAATATACCGAAGAATAATGCGTTAAATTGTAATCTTTCGACAGTTTACAATCTCGCTAGTTAGATTATAATCTAAAGATTTTTCCATTTTTACGGTGACAGAAACACTGAAAGATGCGAGCGTGGGCGTAAGCTCGCGAAATTGCACGTTAAATTAAACGCCTTCGATGCAACGCTCGAAATAGATTCCCGGAACCATCGAACGGTCTATCATTAGTCACTAATATTATAAATGCGAAAGTGTGTTTGTTTGTTGGTTTGTCTATGCAACAGAGCAACGGATCGACGTGATTTTTAGCATGAGTATAGTTGAGGACCAGAGTGACATAGGCTACTTTTTATCCCGAGGGAATTTAAAAATCTTACTCGACGCGGACGTCGCGTGCTTCAGGTAGTAGATTCTAACTTTTGCTCTCAGACATACGAGAATTTATTCTACCGCGAGATATTTAAACATTCTCTAATCTGACCGTAGTAGACTCCTCTCACAAGGGTTTGGCCAAAGCCCACGACGCTGCCCAAGTGCGGATTGGCAGACTCAAAGTATACCCTTTGAGAACACGAAGTACCTAAGAGGTCCTGTTATCGCCTCATTAAGACTAACAAGACGTTACAAGCGTTCTCTATGTCCTACGTTGCCGTTGTTACCTAATCATAAGACCGCCTGATTGTTATGTCACAGCATAAGCATACAGTGGGTCGACGCATGGTCAACGCCCATACAAATGACAGACTCGGTTACCGTGAAAGTTGTAGCACTTAAAGACGTCAAACACGAAACTGGCGATGGCCGAGCGACGGCGGTCGGCGACAGCGGCAAGCGGGGCGATATGGTACGAGAGCTAGCGACGAATTTCGGGAAGGCCCTTTAGGCAAACTGAAATTGTGAAAAAATATAATGTCGTCCACTGACGATTACTGCCTGCCAGTCTGGTAGAGCGTTTGCGGTTATTTCTCTTCAAAATTATTTTATTACTAGCTGATGCCCGCGACTTCGTACGCGTGGATCGAGGTTTTGTGGTTCCCGCGGGAACTCTTTAATTTTCCGGGAAAAAAAGTAGCCTATGTGCTATTCCAGACTATAATCTATCTCTGTGCCAAATTTCATCCAGATCCGTTCAGCTGTTGGGGCGTGATTGAGTAACAAACATCCATACCGACATCCATACATCCAAACTTTCGCATTTATAATATTAGGTAGTAAGATAAGATAAGACAATTCCCAAAAAATATATTTTTAGCAATCTGAAATTTTAATCACGTATTTATTGAGTAATTTCAATAATACCTGCAAATCACCGGACAAATTTTGCAGTTCTAAACGTGAATAAAGTTTTCAAATGAGTACGACAAAATTGCGGCGAAGTCGCCAGCTCTCCGACTAATCGCATCGCCCCGCTGCCGCCATCGCTTCCCCGTCGCTCTTTTCGTGCCCGTAGTTACGATATCTCTCTATATAAAAGTAGCAACTGTATACTAATTTGGTATTAGAGTGAAAGAATTTTGTATTCAAAATTCTTTCCTCCACCCCGTCCATGTCATCTCGCAGTGTTGCTCTGCCTAGACCTTCCGTCGAATGCGGACCGAGTGATAGGATCCAACTTATCTCCATATGTCCTCAGACTGTGGTTATGTGCTGTGCTGTGCCTATGAAGATATTATAGACTCCCGCCCCGGAGCACTGCCAAGGTCACATCGATTGTGCGGGAGGGACACACGTATAGGGCGATATGATTCATCTCCCTCTAATGAAAAACCACAGCTGAAAGTTTTCCTAATGTTTGTAAACAGTATGATATTGACATCCCTGGGGCCATACCGCCAACGCTTAAAGAGATTGTGTTTTAGAATTATAGTCCTTATTTTAGGAAAATCAAGGTGCGTGACATCAAACTGTCATTTTGAGTAACATTGCTTTAGTATTGCTTTAAGCGTTGGCAGCATGGCCCCTGTTAGGTACTAAAAAAAATCTACATCAATGCCCCTGTTAGTTTAATTGTGTGGAAGTTTTTTTCCAGTGTTATTTTTGATGTATGTAATTTCAGGCTACGATGGAATAGACATGTCCTTCTCGGACATTTATTAAGTCTCATTAAAATTAATACATAATATTTAGTTTTAATAAACATGTTCCTGGGATTATAAAAAAATTAAAAATCCTTGAAAACATGAAACCCGAGATAATTACCTAGTCTACGTAGTACGTCTTGCATTATACATATTTACGCAGGAGAAAATTTAACCTTATTTTTAGAAGACATAGATTTCATGCTATACATTTACATTAGATATTATGTATGAGGTATGTTTACCTTCGCCAGCGATGAGCAAAATTAGGCCTGCGCTGATACCTACCCGTTCTTACATAATGCTTTCCAACAGCTGATAATAAAGGGTACCAGGATACAAATGTTCCAAGTCAGCAATGGCCTCTGTGATTAATTAATTATTATTGTGATCAGTGTGTGATATCTACTTGTGTTTAATTCACTATCATTGTGATCACTGTGATACCTGTGATTAATTAAATAAGTATTATTGTGATCATTGTCTAATATAAACTTGTGATTAATTAAGTATCATTGGGATCACCGATGAGTTAATCACAACATTGCATTATTGTTGTGATTGGATGTATACTAGTATTGTTGAGATGTTAGGCACCTCACTATCAGTCATCTGTCAGTTGCTCTATGAGATTATGTACTCTTTGTCGTGCTCTTTGTCTTTGATGTGCTTTGATTCTCCTTCCTGCAAAATAATACGAGATGTTTGTTTTTTGTTATAAGTTTTTTAATAATAAACCCTGACATACTGTAAAATGCATCGTAGTTTTCTTATCAACATGGTAGCAGAGCGTGGTTGGTGCTAAAAGAAAAAGAATTCGTCATTACTGGGTTGCGATCCACGTAGATGCAATACGATGCACAAAAATCAAGACTACGCAAACATGTCGGGGGCTGCGGTCTCGTCAATGTCGTTGTTGCCGTGCTTGGGTGAGAAGTCAAACTTCAGCACGTGGAAGTTTCGCCTTAAACTGATGTTAGAAGAAAAACAAGTTGCATATGTATTAACTGACGGAGACAAAGGAAAAGAAAAATCCGCCGAATTTATCAAAGACGACTCGAGAGCGAAGTCTTTAATTGCACAGTGCGTTTCCGACCGCTACATTGAAATAGTAAAGGATGGTAAAACAGCGAGAGAGATGATTATGTTATTAGAAAATACATTTGAGAGAAAAAGTGTCTATAACAGGTTCTACTTAAAACGAAAATTAATAACTCTAAAGTGCAATGAGCCATTAGAAACTTACTTAATAAAATTCTCGTCAATTGTTAACGATCTCCAGGCGATTGAAGTCAAAATTGATGATGAAGATAAGATTTGTTACCTGCTATCATCACTGCCTAAAGAATATGATGCTGTAATAACGTCTATCGAGACCATGGCTACAGAAAAAAAACTGACATTTGATTTTGTAAAAGCCCGATTGTTGGATGCCGAGACAAAAATCATCACAAACAAGGATACAACCGAGCAAGAGAGTGCATTCATCACATGTTACGCCTGTGGTAAGCCGGGACACAAAACCTATGAGTGTAAAAAGAAAACCAATGAACAGGAGCCACATCGAGGCAGGGGCCGTGGGAGAGCTGCTGGCCGAGGTCGCAGAGCTGCACGAAGACACCCCGCACAAGGTCGAGGACAACATAGTCAAGCCCAAGAAACATCCCTAGCTGGTAAGGCAGATGTTGGATTTTTTGCTAGCGAATACATGCTCGGATTAACCGATAATTCTAATATTACATTTATTGTCGATTCTGGTTGTACCCAACATATTATAAGTGATCAATATGAACAATATGTAACTGATATTAAAGAATTGCAAGAATGTGTTAAAATATATGTTGCTAATGGTCAATACATAGAGAGTAATAAAAAGGGAAAGTTAAAGTTTATGTATAAACATATAAAAATAACTATAGAGGCATTGATTGTAAAGAATATTTCATATAATTTATTGTCAGTAAATAAAATAACTGAAGCAGGATTTCATATAAAGTTTAATAAAATAAAAGCTGTAATAAGAGATAAAAATACATACGTTGTTTGTTATGCTGAGGGAAGGTTATATAAATTAAATGCTCAACTATGTAATGAAACATGTAATATCAGTAACAACAAGAGTGATGATGTTCTTTCTAACATTTGGCATAGACGGTTAGGTCATTTAAATAAAAAAGGTTAAGGTATTATGAATTTACCTGTTTGTAAAAAAGTTTGCAGTCCATGCGTAGAGGGGAAAGCTACAAGAGCACCATTTAAGCAGACACCAAGACCAAGATCGAGGAGAGTAGCAGAGTTGCTGCATTCAGATATTGCAGGACCCACTAAGAACTGCGGTTTAAACGGTGAGAAATATTTTATGACTGTAATTGATGACTACTCCCATTTCTGTGTGGTATATCCGTTGGTGCATAAATCAGAAGCGACAGAGAAACTTATTAACTACATAATTAAATTAGAAAATGAAACTGAAAATAAAGTACAAAGAATAAGATGTGATAATGGAGCAGAGTATACAGCAAATAGACTGAAGAATTTTTGTAACAATAAAGGGATAAATATAGAATATACTCTTCCTTATACGCCGCAACAAAATGGAGTTGCAGAGCGCATGAACAGGACTTTGTGTGATAAAACTAGAACTTTGTTTGCAGAGACGAATTTACCTAAGTCCTTATGGTGTGAAGCCATTCAGTGTGCTGCATACCAGTTGAACAGATCTCCATCCTGGGCTATCAACTTTAATACACCGTGCTTCATGAAAAATGGACATAATGATTTATCAAGACTGCGAGTCTTCGGATCAAAAGCTTGGACAACTGTAATACCGAAACAGGACAAGTTAAGCAAAAGGGCAAGACCTACAAGAATGGTTGGTTACAATACTGTGGGTTATAGATTATGGAATCCAGCAGATAATACAATAATAGTATCAAGAGATGTCATATTTGATGAAAGCGATTTTCAATATAATGAAGGCATAGAAAGTGAAGAAGAACAGGTTATTCAAGAAGAAATAGACTATAAGGTACAGAAAACTGCAGAAACCAGAGATAAGGAAATTAGAAGCACAGTACCTGAGACTACAGAATGTCAAGATATTCAAGAAGAAGAAGAAAAAGAAGAGAGCTTTAATAGAGAAAGTAATACTGGACAAGGAAAGAGGTCAAGATCAGGCAGAACAGTAAAACGACCAGCGCATTTAGAAGATTATGCATCAAACATAGTCATTTGTTTGAGTGCGACTACACCAAACTCATTTGAAGAAGCAGTGAGTAATACAGAGTGGAAACAAGCTATTCAAAAGGAATTACAAGCACTGGAAAAATTAGATACATGGGAAGAAAAGGAGCTGCCTACAGGAAAGAAAGCTATAGATACAAAATGGATTTTTAAACAAAAAGAAGAAGGAACTAAGAAGGCCAGGTTAGTTGTAAGGGGTTTTCAACAGAAGAAAGAAGATATTTTTGACAGCAATTATGCTCCAGTTGCAAGACACTCTACAGTTAGAATGTTCATATCTAAAGCTCTACAAGAAGATTTAAAGATCAATCAACTAGATATACCTACCGCATTTTTGAACGGAAAATTGAAATCAGAAGTCTATATTAAAGTGCCACAAGGATTAAAGGTGAAGAATTCTAATTCTAAAACAGTACTAAAACTAAATAGAGCACTTTATGGATTGACAGAATCTCCAAAATGCTGGAATGAGACAATAGATGATTTTGCAAAGAACAATGGATTTCAACGTTCAGAATATGATTATTGTATGTACTACAAGAATGACTGTTGGATGTTAATATACGTTGATGATATTCTAATAATTGGAAATGGAAATGACATTATAAAAGAATTGAAACAGAAGTTCAATGCGAAAAATCTAGGAGAAATGGAAAGATTTTTAGGTATGGAAATACAAAGAAGTGAAGACACTATAATCGTGAAACAAACTAACATGATAGAGAAAATATTACAGAAGTTCAATATGAGTGATTGTAAAGGAATGAAAACACCCATGGAGATAAATTATAATATACACATATATGAAGATGAAGAAATACTGGATGTACCCTATCGTGAACTGATTGGTAGTTTAATCTACTTAACGGTAACATCAAGACCGGATTTGACATTTGCAGTATCTTATCTAAGCAGATACCTGGACAAACCAACTGAACAACTATGGAAAGCTAGTAAGAGAGTTATACGCTACCTGAAAGAAACTAAAGATAAAGGACTAGTTTTTAGAAGAACTACAGATAATAATTTGTATGGATTCTCTGATGCAGATTGGGCCGGAGATAGAAATGACAGAAAAAGTGTAAGCGGTGGCATAATTTTACATGGAGTGAATCCCATAGCTTGGTTCTCAAAGAAACAGTCATGTGTTGCTCTTTCAACAGCAGAATCGGAGTACATTGCTGCTGCAGCCACAGCTCAAGAGTTGGTAAATCTTAAAGGTCTCAGTCAACACTTAAAGTACAAGAATGATGCCATTTTACTTGTGGATAATATAGGGGCAATTTCTATGTCTAAAAGCTATGAAAATTCGAAAAGAACTAAACACATAGATATTAGAGCTCATTTTCTTAAAGACATTGTTGAAAAGGGCATCATTGCTATTGAATATGTCAATTCTAGTGATAACTTAGCTGACCTAATGACTAAAAGTTTATGTAAAGACAAATTTTTGAAATTTAGAGACCAATTTATGTGTTAGAAAATATTATGATAGGAGGAGTACTACTGTAAACCGTTATTCTATGACTGTTGATATTAATAAGCTATGTTAAAGTTAAAATGTTTTGTAAAACTTAAGTTCGAGTTGAATATGTATGTAAGTTAAACGAATATTATTTTTAAGTTGAAATTGTTTTGTAAGAAGTATGTTTAGTGATGTGCTTGATACCTAATTTAAATTTGAGAAATGGTAAATTCGAGGAGGAGTGTTGAGATGTTAGGCACCTCACTATCGGTCATCTGTCAGTTGTCTATGTGTCAGTTACTCTATGAGATTATGTACTCTGTGGCTTTGATTCTCCTTCCTGCAAAATAATACGAGATGTTTGTTCTTTGTTATAAGTTTTTTAATAATAAACCCTGACATACTGTAAAATGCATCGTAGTTTTCTTATCAACAAGTATTATATCTCTTTGTGGTTTTCTTGAAATTATTTTAATGCTGATCCCTAGTAATTATAATAGCAAGTTTCAACGGTTTCATGTTAAAACCGGTTTTCTTATTATTTCTATTTAAAGTAGTACTTACCTAACCAAGTGCCTACCTAAGCTCATTAAATGTACCTACATTTTATCAGGCTTCTGTTAGAAACGTGCTTTAAAGAAACGGAAAATAAAGATAAAAAACAAAGAAACGGCTACTTAAAAAATAATTCTGTTATGGCCTAGTCCGGCTTCCTACTCGATTGGTTTGTCCTCTAACTTTTGGGAACTGTGTGCGTTTTAAGAAATCCATCTAAAACACTTTATTACGTTTTAATAATGTCCTCCCGACCGAATTTCGGCCACGGCGGCCTATCTCCAGAGAGATTAGCGATCTGCGCGGGAGATACTATAGTGCACAAGTGTTGGCGCATTCACAGGTGCACTCTCTGTTATTTTACCCTACGGAAACACGACACGACCGGAGAGAGATCAGGCAGCTTTACGTACTCTCCGAGACACGGGGGTGAAACACCGCCTGCAACTTCCTAACTCCGGGCTAGTGCTGCGAATTTCTTTTCAGAAAAACCTATCACTCGTTATGGCCCGAACCAGGACTCGAACCCAGGACCTCGTCGGCCGCAGTCGAACATGCTAACCACTAGACCAACGAGGCAGTCATTACGTTTTACTACGATACCGGAGCATCTCCATATTGCACGTTGTGGCCCTGGAACTGAATGATTTTTCGAGAACTTCATAGAGTTCCTTGGACGTATTATCACAGAATATAATATATAATATAATATGTAGTATGAAGACGTATTATGTACAAGTGTAAAAGCTGGACAGCCTTTACGCCGCGCTTGTATGTACCTATCTATGATCTATGTCTTATAACAAGATTTTGAAGCAATAAATCAGATTAAAAATCGTTGAATTCTTATCTAGACTGTACAATAAGTTGGTTAAACGCGTAAAAACAATGGAAGACCCTTTTTCCAAGGAAATAAAAACTTACCTAGGTATAGTGGAATTAATACGCTCATAGAATGCAGATTAAACCAAACTTTGTAGTTTGTACCTACTACGACAAAATCTTCCGCGTGATTTTAGGTTTTTGTAAAATGCCGTCTTTCATTTTCCGGGATAAAAGTAGCCGACGTCCTTTTCCGCGATGCAACCTAGTTCTATATCTACCAAATTTCGTCAAAATCAGTTGTATCAGTTTGGCAGTGACCCGTGTAAGCGTAGCAGACAGACCGCGCATATTATAGTATCTATGGATAATTTCTACTTCCGTATTGACCCCATTACACTTAACTCAGCTTTGCGTATTAATCAGTTTTGTTCAAGATTTTCCATAACGTTCATATTATCTAGTTTATATATGTCAACGTAAAATTGTACAAACCGTTAGATTGTAATCTAACGCTTTTTATCTCGATAGATTGTAAACTGTCAACAGATTGTGAACCGTAACATACTGCTTACAATTTAACGCATTATATTTCGGTAAATTGTAATCTATTAGGTTAGAAGAATTTTATTTATTATTATTATTAGAAGAATGATAGGTAGATATGCATGTGGAAGGAAAAAAGAGTAGAGGGAGACCAAAGAAAAGATGGATGGATTGTGTGAAAGAGGATATGAGTATAAAAGGGGTTAATGAGAGGTTGACGGATAACAGAAGTGAGTGGAAGAAGAAAACATGTTGTGCCGACCCCACATAGCGTGGGAAAAGGAAAAGAAGAAGAAGAAGTAATCTATTAGGTATATTAACCTGATAGAACCTAAGTGTCTAAGTAAGAGCACTACCTGAATATTTATGTCAAACCCTGCGGATGTTGACCCTGCGGAATGCAGAGTAAATGTATGGTGACAGTCTAAGGACTGATACAGTAACCGAAATAAGGGGTTTAAACACTTTTTTTTGAAACTGTTATAAAACAGAAAAACTTATAACGGAAACAGAAACGATACTGTAACCCAATCAATCTGTAACCGTTTATTTCTGTTAATAAGTGTTTTTATCTGTAACCCTACTAGGTACATGCTCTATAACAAACTGTACGGTATGACAACGCGTTCTTCTCACTTCATCGGGCTTCACACATACTGACACAACATGGCCATGTTTTTCTTAAAACAATTGCAACCAACGGTGCTAGACCTTCGGTTCAAATTTGAATACGCGTCAACAGTAAATTTGGGAACGTCGCTATTTCGGTTACACATTAAAACACTTTAAAACACTTTCATTTCTGTTACAGATTCGTTTCTGTTACAGAAATTTAAGTTTAACAGAATTAAAAACACATTCAAAAGGGTTACAGATTCGATTCTGTTACACTTTCATTCTGTTACACTTATATTTCTGTAACCTTTATAAATCTGTTTTTTAGTACCTGGGTGACACATACATTTTCTTTTCATTCAACTCGCGCGCGAACTGTATAAGAAAGAGACAAGAAAACGTAAATACAATAAATTTTTCAAAACTTAATACCTACTCAGAATATTGAACGGTTCACAATCTTTCGACAACTTACAATCTCGCGGGATAGAAACCGTTAGATTATAATATAACGGTTTTTACAATTTTCCGGTGACATATACAAAAGATAAAAGGTTCATTTAAATCAATGACCTTCTATTTAAATGCGTTTTTGTTTACTGCAAGCGATGTTGTCATCAGGGTAGGTCGCGGATGGCCCGCCTCAGGAGCTATTTAAATGCAGCTGGCCAGTGACCGGCGAGTCGACACCTATTTCCATTGCCTATTTCCTTATTTAAGATTGTCGATTGTAATATACAATCACTACTAACCTGAGTTAAAATTAGCACAATTTACATTTTTGTGTCCCGTAGTATAAGACATCCCCTACGCTTATTTCCAAAAAAAGCTTTATGAGGTACATTACGTAAAATTTGGTAGGTATTAAAGGTAGTTTTAGAAATCTGTTACTGCTACGCAGACACATTATAAAGTTTTGAAACATGAAAATTGAGAGATGAAAAGAAAGGAAAAAGGATCGCGGTTGTGTTTATTTCATGATTACCTAAATTACGCACTGAACGACTCTACGAGTAGATGGGAATTAAAAACCGCTATTAACGAATGTAAATATCGCTTCATTGTTGAAAGGTAAGTACGTACTGGTGAAACAAAGGCTGATGTGTTGAAATCGAGGTTCTGTAGTTTGTACGATACAGCTTTCGTACCAGCCGGCCGGCTCTTTGGGCGCACCTATTTGAATAGGTATATTTTCGTAAGAGAAGTGAAGATCACTTTTATCGATGATATTTTTTTAAGTGTTTTATAGATTTTCGAAAAGGAGTGGCGGATGCCTTTTTGGTAGCCCCAACTCTCCCACTACCTTGCCATTCCTGACTAGATTCTACTGTAATCATTTGGCAGCTTAAAAACGTATTACTCGAACTGTTTAAGGAGTTCATAGTTCATACATGCTTTTTGATGTGCAGGCATCTATGAACTCCTTAAACAGGTCGAATAATACGTTTGACAAACGATTACGATTCCGAATAATTATGTTACACAGGTTTACTTTCTCTTAATCTTAACATAATACCTACCTATTGAAAAACTTTTTCCACATCTTTCTTCCATGATTTTTCACCAAACAAGCTGATTTTATTCGTTAGACCTAAAACTTCGATCCTTAAATAAAACGCACATTACTTCGATAAGTCAGAATACTCAGCGAATAGACTACTATGTGTCTAAACTACTTTCTGTCTACTATCTGTCACGCTAAATAAATATTAGAAATTTCCACGGGTTTTTAAGCGCTAAACAGTTGTATAAAAATAAACTCCGTTGACGACCTCCGTGGCGCAGTGTGTAGCGCTGTTGGCTTAACGTGGTCCCGGGTTCGATCCCCGGCAGGGTCAATTTGGGAATTTATAATTTCTGCATTTTCCCTGGTCTGGCCTGGTGGGAGGCTTCGGCCGTGGCTAGTTACCACCCTACCCACCTACAAAGACGTGCCGCCAAGCGATTTAGCGTTGCGGTACGATGCCGTGTAGAAACCGAAGGGGTATGGGTTTAATATAACTGCCATGCCCCTAACAGGTTAGCCCGCTACCATCTTAGACTGCATCATCACTTACCATCAGGTGAGATCGCAGTCAAGGGCTAGCTTGTAGTGGTTAAAAAAAAAAACTCGGGAAACAATAGTATAAAAATTTTAGCAACTTATTGCAGTAAGCCAACGCAGAACGAAAGTGCTTAATTAATTATCAATGCAACTGTTAATTAACACAAGTACTTGCGTATCTTATCGTTAAAACTTTCCCCATCACTACTGTCCTCCGCCCACCGCCCTCGCTTTCAGTTACTCTGGCGAGACGCTGCCGTACGGACATTTTCAGTCGCTATTTCGCGTTGTAACGCCATTTCAATTCCACTCTTGTTTATATTTTAAGTGTTATCGATAACTACTTGACACTGCTATCTAATATTTCAAAAACGGTAAGTTGTTTTTGTATATTTATCAATTTTTAGGAATACTATGCTCTGATGTGACTGTTTCTGGTATAGGGAGGACGCTTCCTCAAGGACGCCTTTCTTCCAGTCACTGCGTAAATTGTAAATATTACGCAGTCACCGGCTTCGCTATTGTTTTATGTGGCGTCTTATGATATTAAATGGCGTTTATTTTGTAAGCAAACTTTTAATAGAACGATTCTTAAAATAGTATTAAGTAAGTTTATTGAAATTTTCAAGTACCAATGTGTACAGTTTATTAAAATGAACATATACTGAATTAGGACATAAAATAAGTACCTACTGACTTTATCATAAGCTAAATAGATAAGATAAATTCAATACAGGTACAGATATTTCTAATTTTCATATATTTTATCGATAAAATGTAAATGTAGGTACATGGGAACTTGTCTTTATATTATTTTAATCTTTTGTAGCCTTTATTTTTGTCAATTTCTATACTAAGACATTTTGATGTAAATGGGAAAAATTAAATTAGGTACTTACGCGTTGTAAAACTAGTGTTATCTAATAGTAAAACTACTCATTATTTATTCAAGCCTTCCAATAGGTACGTAGAGTTCCTTGGCTTGTAGAGCTATTATGTACTGTACTTACTTATTGTACTTAAATATTGTTATACACTCTATGTTATGTGTTGTGTTTATATTGATTTTGTAATTAACATAATTTATTCAGTCCTCTGTTTAAGCCGTCATCAACTGCTTAAAATTTTCCATTTTTTTAAAGGACGGCAAAGACAAAGGTCATCGAATGATTGAATATAGACATAACGGCTTCTCGTAATATAGTGCACTCATAAATTTAAAAGCAATAAGCATATCGTTCGTTTATCTGCATTGTAATTTGTAGCATTGCTAAGAAAACAATACTTACTAAGCATTTAAAAGAAAGGAAAGATTTTCTTTTCTAAAAATATTACATTACCCAATCGATAACCGAAATTCGGGTAATATAAATATATTTACTATAACATTTTGAGCTGTAAAAAATCAATGTTCTAAATCAACACAATCAATAGATACTAGACGGCAGTTTATATGCCGCATATTTTGACACACGTCAATAAATAAAAAACCTATAGGGTACTTTCCGTTGACCTAGAATCATGAAATTTGCAGCACAAGTATAGGAAAAAATGTGAAAATCGTTAATTAGGGTTGCGTACTCACAGTGGGTGTCGAATTGTTTGTTATTCGCTTGCAGCTTAGCCCCACATGTTATCCAGTTATTACCCAGCTGATTACGTGTTGTTATTACATATTTCTTGTAATAAGTGGTGGTACGGAACCATTTGTGCGCCAGTTTCACTCGCACTTGACCGGTTTGTTCCATGGGCATAGGTGACGACCTGAGAGTGGCATAGGCTAGGTACTTTTATCCCAGAAAATTATGGCGTTCCCGTGGGAATTAAAATAAGTACTTATTCCAAACGGATGAAGTCGTGGGCATCAGCTAGCTAGTATTTTGTACCTATATGAATTTAAATTTTATTATTAGTTTTTCGATTATAAATAATCGATTAATAATAAAATAATCAGTTATTCGATTATTTATGTGCAGTTGTGCTGTTAAAAGTTAAAACCGAAACAAATAAAAAGGCTTTTTATAAATACCTACTAAAAATAGATCTAAAGAAAGTATTATAAAACAACTACTTACCGTATAGAATTTTTTTAAATAGTCTCAGAATTTCGCAATATATTTCTGACCCGGTGCAAATATTTTAATAGGTATTCGTCGTTTTCATTGATGTCGTCATGACACGCCCACCCGAGATCATCGAACCCAAGAAATCGGGTCATACTCCAGCTCCGTTTGTACATAGATATACATAATTTACTTTCCAGTTACCCTTTCAACATATTAAGTCAACAAAATGTATTCCTACTATATACTATATCAGCCCGAGCCGAATGATTAAATATAGGTACCTACTCGTAATGATACCGTTATTATAAGAAGTAGGCTAGCTACATATTAATGGAAATTGGTCTGTCAAAAAAATCTGATGCCAGAAAGGCTTAGTTATATCAATAAATCTAAACTAATTTTATTAAGAGGAAGGATTTGTTTGTTTGTTTGTAATGGATAAAACTGGATATGGATAAAAATGGATAAATGGTAAACTCAAAAACTACTCAACCGATTTAAAAATTGTTTCACTTATAGAAAGCTACTTTATCAGCGAGTAACATAGGCTATATGTTATTTTCATAAAAAATAGAGTTCCCTATGAAAATTGCAATAATTTGAATGAAGTCGGAAAAAAACGTAAAATATGGGCCATTCCGTGGCGTGCGCTGCGTAAATAGTTACACGAAAACAATGTACTTATGGTGGAATTGTGCCTCTTAAAAAGTTCTAAAAAAAAGTCCGCGATAGCATATATCTATCTTTTAAGATTGTCTTACAATAACCATTTTTATGATTTTAAAATTTGGTCTAAAACAAAGCTTTACTTTCGAAAGTGTTTTTACTGACATTGATCCTTATCAAAATAAAATAATTTTGTCATCTCAAATATTTAATATATACCAAATTCGTCCTTTACACCATTTAATTTAGATAATATCTTCGAAGATATCATAGAAATAATGTAACACGCAATAGAAATAGGGGCCGCGACATGTCACCGTAAGATTGCAAAAACCGTCAGATTGCAATCTAATGCTTTTTATCTCGATAGATTGTTAACTGTCGATAGATTGTGAACCGTTCAATGTTCTAAATGTTAATTTTTGAAATATTCAATGTATTTACGTTTCCTTGTCCCTTTCTTGCAAGTTAGGTTAGGGTTCGACATAAATAAGCAGGCACACGCAGTTAGGTTTTATCGGGTTAATATACCTAACAGATTACAATCTACCGAAAAATAACGCGTTGAATTATAATCTTTCGACAGTTTACAATCTCGCTAGATAGATTACATTCTAACGGTTTTCACAATCTTACGGTGACATATGCATTTTGTTCTAGACCAAGGCTGTCAGAATTTTACCGGATACATCGGTCGGTCTCAATGACCTTCTATAGAAGGTCATTGGTCGGTCTATACTAATTCTGAGTTTTAATTTTTGATAGACATTCTGTCATTTTCCGGAGGTAGCATTAGGTACACATATTATACAGTCTCACAAACTTATACTTTAACTAGCTGATGCCCACGACTTCGCCCGTGTGGATTTTTTAAATTCCCACGGGAACTCCTTAATTTTCCGGGATAAAAAGTATCCTATGTCACTCAACTATACCCATGCCAAAAATCACGTCGATCCGTTGCTCTGTTGAGGCGCGATTGAAGGACAAACCAACAAACAAACACACTTTTGCATTTATAATATTAGCATATTGTGGCAACTAACTGTGGCCCGTCCGTTCCGTGTTTACCTGCACTTGGCCGGTTTTTTCAAAGTTATACTTGTAATATAATAACATGTTACAAAGTCTGGATTCAACGCGTAGCCGTGCACCGATTTAAGTCCTTGGTAAAATGACTTTTGAGTAGGTAAAATAACTTTTGAGTAGGTAACAAAACCCGATTAAAATAAATCTCATTATCAGATTCTCAATGACGTCACATGTTCGTTGGTTCTTTTTTAAATTACTGGTACGTGTTTTTTATAACTTTGCGGCATGCTACTTTGTTATTCAATGAAAAGTTACCTTACATCCTTACTAGTTTCCTGGTGGGAGGCTTCGGTCGTAGCTGACTTGGTGGAGAAAACAAAGGCCTTTTTTTTAATACGTAGTGTTTTATACAGGCTATCGAGTGAGATTACAAAAACGTAGCGAAGCCTCTACGAGTACGTAGCCAGGCTACATACTCGTAGGCTTCCCTAGAATCGCTACGTAGCCTGGCTACGTAAACTCGTAGACGCTCTGTGTAAAAACTCAGAGTAAGCGCACTGTAGTAGGCTGTACCTAGGCTCCATTGCATCACTTACGTAATTGTTATTCACCTAATAATATTTCTTGCTGGTTCTTCTCGGTAGGAATGCCATTCCGAACCAGTGGTAGATTCACTCGACAATTCGAAAGCACTTTTAATAAGTTTATTTGAAAAAAATGTTAGTTTAGATTTGAATAGAGGTTTCGTGGGTAGTACGTCTAGAGTCTATATGGTATAATTACGAGATGATGCCCGCGACTTTGTCCGCGTTGATTAAGGATTTTGATCCCCACGGGAACTCTTTAAATTCCATTAAAAAGTAGCCTGTCTTATCTTTAATTAAAGGATTTTATTATCCGCAATCTTATAGTTTGAGATCTATAGAGCATACTTTGACTTAGCTCTAATTTAAGACTGTGTTAAAATGAGACAGATTTATCATACGCACATAAGTCCATCCCATTTTAACTGTAAGTAAAGCCTGAGCAAAGTCAAAGTACGCTCTATACCTAGATCTCAGCGTTAGAGCCGCATATACGGTAAAGTCCGTACTATTTTCCTCTTTTTTAACCCCCGACGCAAAAAGAGAGGGGTTTAATAAGTTTAACGTGTCTGTTTGTGTATCTGTCTGTGGTATCGTAGTTCCCAAACGGACGAACCGATTTTCGTTATTTTTTTTTTGTGTCATAGATAATTTTATCCCGAGTGTTTTTAGCCATGTTTCATGAAAATCTGTTCAGCCGTTTGAAGATCATCAGCTCTTTAATAGCTGATGAGGGGATCTGACTACCTTCCATAATATGTCCTATCGATTCGAAATTTGGTACAAGTATTACTTCAATTATATTGAAAGAACATGGTAAGGTAACCTTGACTTTAACTACTTTAAAAAGGACAAAAAAAGTAAAATTAAAAATTTTAAAACCCCCCTACACAAAAAATAAACTCTAATAAAAACTAACAAATAATATTTTAAACCTATTATAATTATTATCGTCACATATATTATTAAAAAATTTAAAATTTTACTTTTATTATTTCACTACCAGTTAGCTTGACTGCGATCTCACCTGGTGGTAATTGATGACGTAGTCTAAGACGATAGCTGGCTAGCCCCTAATTGGTTTCTGCACGGCATCGTACTATACTACTTAATCGCCTGGCGGCATGTCTTTACCTGTAAAGTCATTGACTTAGATTAGTAACTAGCCACGGCTGAAGCCAGAGAGAATTTATAAATTATTCAAATTACCCCTACCGGGGATCGAACCTCCTGGGTTCGATCCCCGGTCGTCTTATTTAGGTCTGAGGTCCTCCTCAGACCTAAATAAGACGACAAGTGTCCGCAACTGCGCTGTAGGTGGTTGTGGGTGGTTAATACCTATATTATATTTCTACCATATTATATTTCTCTGACCCGGTGGCCAAAATTTGAACTTATTTTTATGCCTGTTAAGTTTTTATTTTATTTTATTTTTCATATCTACTAACGACGCTATCACTGGGTCAGTTTGTGGGTCTGTACTTATTTTAACTCCGACCAAAATAATTATTGGTTCGTGTCTAATATACAGTCCTATCTATCGAATATGGGCAGTCCAAATGGAGCTAGACCGAGTGAACTAGTTTAAAATGTGTATATTTTTGGATATATCCCAAATGATACTATGCATAAACAAATAATATAAAAATGAAACCCGTTTTCCTTGGTCACGGCATCACGCGTGAATGGCTGGACCGATTTCACTAATTCTTCTTTGTTGTATTTGTTATTATTAGGAGAAGGTTCTTACGGAAAAAAATATTAAGAAAATCTCTCAGAAATATTGAAAAATATACATTTAATTTTGCATACTAAGGCGGTACGAAGTTCGCCGGGTCAGCTAGTAAACAAATAAAATCTGTAATTTAATTATGAGTTCCATTGTATTCTGCAGTAATCCACCGACATCAGCCCGCCTAGGGTCTTTTGTAAACACGACATCATAAATACACGAGTGAATACCTACTGTGTTATGAGTTATGAGTATTACAAACAAAGAAAATTATTCCGAGTGGAAAACGCCTGTTGTAGGGAGATCTAATATTACATTCTCTTTTATTTCTACTCTAGTATGCAATTTCATTTGGTAAAAGGTAGTGGATCCATTTCTCCAGTAATAACCAGTACTAATCAGTAGTTTTCCTACTAATGGTGTGTTTTTCCAAAATCGTACCAATAATATTGCGAAAAAGTGTGTTCGTTGATTTGTCCTTCATTCATGCGGCAACGGAGCAATGGATCAATGTGATTTTTTGCGAAGGCCTGGAGAGTGTCATAATTCAACTACTTTTCATTCCGGAAAATCAAATACTTTTTAGTGATAAGACCGCCCTTACGCACGCGTTGTATTCTGCTTTTTGTTTATAATTAAGTTTTCTCTATGTTATTTGTGAAGTTAAAGAATTTATCTATCTATCTATCTACTTTCCACGGGCTATTTTAAAACCTAAATCCGATTTCGCGAGCATTATATAATCCATACTATTACTAATATTATAGATGCGGAAGTGTTTATGAAAGGTACAGAGGTAGGTTGCATCCCGGGGAAGGACATAGGCTAATTTTTATCCCGGAAAGTTAAGAAGTTCCCGTGGGAATCAAATGCGAAGAAAGCCGGGCAAGTTAGTTACTATAGTGGATAGTGGATTATAAGAAAAATAAAAACGTTGTAAAAATAATGTACAAACTTCATGCCCTTTTAACATAGAGCTCTCTTCTTGTTTCAGATCTATTTATCAAAAACTGTCATCCCAAGGAAATAAGGAAATCATCAAAAGTGTAAACAATCAGTGTTTCAAATAATAGCCAACAATGATAGAGGACAATTGAACCAAAACCCTATTATTCTCCTCATTAATTTTAAAAAAAATCCCATCGCAATGAAGATAGTGCAGCAAAATTGTTGAGAGCTAAAAAGCTCGGAAAACTTCGCCCCAGCTTTCAATGCTAAATTACAGACTGGTGTCAACGCATTTTTTGAAGCAGCCGTAAATTTACGAGGACAGTGTAATATAGAGACTGTGCCGTACCAACATGTGCCGTGATCGAGATATGCCTGTGGAAAGAAGTGACATCATCAAATAAGCTCGGGAAAGCTTCTTCTAGTTTAGAGTTTCCGTCAAAACGGCGCGCGTTTACGCCCGACTGTTTCGTTTTGTTTCTTACAATTTGTTTTATATCAAAGGTTAAGCAATAGCCCAGTTAATTGTTATCGGTTGCGGTCTCCCGAGGGTCTCGGAGCGGTTCGGGACCCAGTTATACCCTGGCCAATCCGAGCCGGCACAGCATTTCCAGATTCTTGGACTCTTTAGTGGACGCTGCGAGATATTGCATTGTAAGTATTATTATATTCACGTGCTGCTTAAATACAACTTAAAAATAAGATATCTGTGGCCGTGCTAAAGCTGTGTATCAACAAAATTCGCTAACGATTATTTACCGAGCTACAAAGCACGAAAATCGTAAGCGTGAATAAACTTATATCAACATGTATGTCTTCTGAGAATGGCAAATATTTAAACGCGTATGTACGTGCTCGCTTACTGTAACATCTTTGATCATTCAGGCTTTAATCCCTCCAAGAGCAGAATGGATTTGATTTTCCAATCGATGCTATTTAATAGGTAATTACGCAAGCTGTCTCGCCGGGTACAGATCATTCGTTCGCAAATAGTATATATTTGACAAATATATATACTTAGGTATCCGTATATAAATATGTCAGGTAAGGAGTTACAATCATCGATGTGGTTACAATATTCAATCTCTAATAATATGTCGATAAGTTGCTAAGCAACGTCATTATTTTTCGAAGAAGGACATTCAATTTTGGACAAATAACCTACTAGTAGCTAGGTAATTTATCAACATATTAAAGATACGAACGACGATAAGAAGATAAGAGGATACGCAGCTTTAGCGATTGATAGTTACAATTTATTTTTCATACTTACTTATAACAAATTTTATCGAACACAATCAGATCAATCTATAGGCAGGTTACAACAAATAGATACGGTGGAGAGTTTGCAGTTAAATCTTAGATATATTTAAATACCTACATATGCTGAATTAGCAAAAAAAAAAGCTTATGCAATCGAGAATAAAATTGGTCTACTTACACTGTAAGAATTTCGCAAAATTCTAATGAAAAACATTGATTAAAAAAAATACAGTTATATTAATTACTATCGATATATCGATCATCTTCAAACGTTAATACACGTCAAGTATCGGAAACCATTATTTTCAGACACACCTTACGGCCGATCTCTTTTGGAAATTCGAATTCCTTACTTTAAAATCTGAAGCAAGCATGGTTCTATTGGGATTCCAACAGGTACTTGTGAAAATTAATAGGAAGTGGGGTTTATTAGAGAGATCATAACATTTTTGTAGTACATATTTCATAATAAAGAGATTTTCTGTACAAATATACTTAACTATATTTATATTTATAGCTTAATAACGCTTCGCAGTAAAATGAGGTTACTGAAAAGAAAAGGTTACTAAGTAATTTGTCATATATTTCGTTTAGATCAGTGTACAAAATATTATTTACCGAATAACGTCGGTTTTCTATATTCAACCTATTACGTAACGTCGTAACCCATAACTTAAAGCAACGTTGTTATATGGCAAAAGTCGAATGATATTTTTTGAATAACTATATATTTTAAGCAATGTTGCTAAGTATATCTACAGATCACTAATACAATTCATATTGAAAACGGACGTATTTCATATATATGATATTATTCAATCTGTAGCTGAAAATAGACAATTGAACTTTCAGTAGCCTTGCTTAGTGTTTAGGTCGTGTAAAATATTGTGTAAGTGAGCTTAAGGTGATCGCATACCAAAAGCCGACCTGCAAGAGCTGCCAAAGCCGCAATAGGCTAACATAATATTATGTATTGACCACAAGCATTATTGTCAGACTGTGACTTAGTCATCCGGTCAATCCAAGAAATGAAGATTTGAGTAAAAAATTGCATATTTATTTACAACTAGCTGACCCGGCGAACTTCGTACCGCCTTAGTATGCAAAATTAAATGTATATTTTTCAATATTTCTGAGAGATTTTCTTAATATTTTTTTCCGTAGGTAAGAACCTTCTCCTAATAATAACAAATACAACAAAAAAAGAATTAGTGAAATCGGTCCTGCCATTCACGCGTGATGCCGTGACCAAGGAAAACGGGTTTCATTTTTATATATATAGATATAAGCTGTTGATGTTTCTAGAATTTTACATTTTACTTACTGCTTAACTTGAAACAAACTTGACTTAAATATTTCTTATCCGTGTTAAAGAAGCAATTAATATAAATTTAAATAATATTTTTTAATTATTATTATTATTTTATTTAAAAAAGAAACTTCTTGTGGCTTTTGCAGGCCTTTTCTTGGATCATGTATTGAGAGGCAGATACTTGTCTCGTGTCATGTTACGTTAGTCTTGAGACTCTATGCGATTTCCTTTACTAATGTGTATCATGTAAAATATTGTGAGTGAGCTTAATAATTATTGTGTAACAATAATTTAGATAGGCCACAACATTAGAGGTTTCGCTTTACATCGTATTGACACATACATTGAAACATTTCAGCGCTATCCATTCGAGCCACACTGAACATTCGCCATCACAAGACACCATTTTATAGAATCGGCAGACTTTATACCATCTACCATGTATATTCGAAGGTAGGGTTGCCAACGCTTTGCTTGCTTACAAAGTTTTTCTTTACATCGTGAGCTGTGAAAAACGCTACGTGAAAAAAATAAAATATGAAAATAAATTTTATAATCCTCTATAAGTAGTCTATAAAGTTATTTACTGTATGTTCAGTGATTGGCAACCCTGATTTAATCTGAAATAATATGATCGTAAGTGGCGCAGGCGTCGAATGCAACGTATTTTCTTTATTTTCTTAATATAAAAGATGAAGGCCCAAAAACAGCTGTTTGTATTTTAAATACGGAGATTTGATTACTCTAAAGTCAGGCTTAGTAGTTTTAGTTCAAAAATACTGCTACAGACATATTATTCGCATAATATTATATTATAATGATGTGATGATAATAATTACCATACCCATGCGAGTGATGCCACGTCATTCGCATGTTCTAAATACTGAAAAGTACTTTGCATTCCGCTTATCTGACTCTTGCGTTACAGCAGATACCGCTAGTCACTCACAAATTCCGTACCGGGTCCTTGCATTTGTATCGATTACGTCACACTGGCTATACTTCTGGTTTCATACAAAATCTATTATTTGACCACACTTAGAAACGATACATCCACACACACACACCTGGCATCCAGCCCAGTATTCTTCCACTTTCTGCCAGACAGACCATTTCTGCCTCACACATCGAAAATGTGGGCCCAACTTGATTCTACGGCATTTCCTGAAACTCAGATACGATAACTCGATCAACATTCAAGGAGCGTCTAAACAAGCTCATTAAAAGTCGGCAAAACATTGGCAGTTCTTCTGGTGCCGCAGATATTCATAGACTGTCATGACTTGTGTATTATAACCAAGTGCTTTATATTTCAAAATCAAAGGCACGATCCTGGTGCGGAGTTCCAGAGTGACTAGTTTGCGATCGGGGAACATCCTTCAGTACATACACTAATACATTCGCATCCACATGTTAGGGTTACGGGCACGATTCCGAGTGCTCGAGCCAGCGTCGGGTTGTAATATCTGGACTCGGGTGGCGTGCGCAGTGCTGCGAGCGGAGCGAGGGCGAGAAGGAGAGGGAAGATATGGCGGCGCCCGAGTGCGAGCGGGAGGCACGAAAGCGGCGCGAGCGCCGGGATTCCGGCTGCGCTCATGAGCGTAAGGAGCGCAGACCACACAGCGAAGAGCGGCCGCCCCCGCCGCCGCCTCCACCTCCGCTACACGACTATAATCGACTTGAGGTTTGCATTATTTTACAATAACGCGCCACGAAAGTTGGAAATTAATTGAGAAAGATGACTAATTAAGTACAATATAGCCGTCTCAATAGGGATGATGCCTATGTCAAAAATAAATTATTTCTTGCAGATGATTGAATAAAGGGCCAAAAGGCCTAAAATTCACATCTGTTAGTTTTAAGTTGGTATTCATTTTAAACTATTGATTAAAGAAAAAAAGTGTGTTGTAATTTGACGACGTCACGACTATGTATTTCATACAAACTTACTAGCAGTGCGTTACTAACCATACTAGAAGTGCGTTTTTAAGTTTGATAAAGAGTTGCTGATTTGATTGAGTCATCATCCCTATTATTAGCTGAACCGCAAGTTATAAGTTATAACAGAGTAAAAAAGGTTTCAAATTATTATCTAACAGAGCTTAAGGCGAGTCACCTCCAAGATTTTAGGAGGTGAGGTGTGGGGTGCCGCCCGCGCGTCTCGCGGTACATTTCTCGTAGAGACTGGCGGGGAAGCGGGCAGCGCGGTATATTCTGAAACCGCTTGGCAACGTTCAAATTCTGGGATTAATTTGAATTAAATAGATATAGGACTTCAGTTTGAAATAAATTTTAGCAGGTTCTCATTAATACTTCAAGAGGAATTTATCCATATAAAAATGATGAGCAAAGTCGAAAATTTTATTAATAAAAAATTCGTTTTAAACTTTTAATTTAGCCTGTTTCAAGATTTTTTTGATCGAGTAAAGTACATCCTATCGTGTAACAAATTAGCACATTCTTTAGACAATATCTTTAAATGTATCGGATATTTTTTGTAAGACCGTTATTTAATAGTAAATACCGAAAAAATTTGATCTAGCAAACCAGTTTTCACCGCTGAGCTGAGGTGACTCGCCTTAAGCAAAATTACATTTTCCAATATTAAATTAACCGAACGCTCGATGCTTTATTAACTTAAGTAGCTTGATATTCCAGTTTTGTTCAGGCCAAGAGTGCAAAGTGCTTATTAAACGTAAGTAAAGTACTTCCGCAAAGTAACGCCTCACGCCTGCTTCTACCCAACATTAATAATTCGATATTCCCGCTCGCAGTCGGAACGTCGAGCGGAGCGGCTGTATCGCGCTCGTCGGCCTCAAGGCGGCGGCAAGAGACGTCGCGCGCCCGCACGCTTGCCGCGACAACCCAAAGAGAACGACTACAGTGCACACACTGACGAAGTACGCAGCACCACACCGCCGCATTTCGAATATGTCGTGCAAAGAAAACCTGATGGTTTGTAAATTAAATGTTTTTTTTTTTCATACAACCTGCATTGAAAGTGCGAGTTTTAATGCCTGTTGAGCCACCCGAAACCAGTCAATTTCAGACGAGCTAGTTTTTAATTCGCGCCGGGCAGAAACCGATGATTTTCTGCCCGCTGAATGACGTCCTGCTTTCGAATTCGGGAGACTTCGGGTGATGCCAGCCCTCGCTTCGCTCAGCCTGCCTAAGCGAAGCGAGGGCTGGCATGCTGGCACACGACATCAACTTCACCCTCGTCTTGTTTCATCCCTAGCCACACAATATACTATTTTATGTTCCTACATACCTAGGACAGCTTGTGTCACTTATGATATGTCAGGACTCTATACCATAGGTTCGGAAAACAGATTCTACTGAGAAGAACCGGCAAGAAACTTAGTAAGTAACTACTTAGTTGCTTTTTTTGCAGAACTAACGGAACTGTCAAGATTTTTAACATACCTCTATCTACTCTAACTCTAGCCTCTAGTTACTTGAACACTTCTATAAATAATATCTCCCGTTCAGTATATATTCGTATTATAGGTACTTATAATTTATGTGGAGATGGGCCGTTCATTGGAAATTCAGTCGCAAGTTCATCTTCATATTATTATACCGTAATTTTTGGTGCGTGTCTCAATAATTACGTTCCAGTAAAATTAACATACGTTTACTTATTTTACGTAGTTTGCGAGGAGACGGAGCGTTTATCCGTGGAAAGCGGCGCTCGTCACGAGGAAGCGGAGCGGGCGCGGCGCGGCGAGCGCAACGAGCCGCAGCGCCGCGCGCAGCCGAGCCCCGACCGCCGCCTCGAGAAGATCATCAAGAAGGTAAATTACCACTAATATATAACTATCATTGTATCATAAAAATACACGTTGTTACACGAGGAGATGGAGCGTTTATCCATGGAAGGTAGAGCTCGTTTTAAGGACGGTTAGCGAGGGCGATGCGGCACACGCAATCGAGTCCCGACTGACGCCTCGAGAAGATCACCAAGAAGGTAAAATTACATAAGAGATACCTTAATGTTTGGCGTTAATTTGTGGAAGGTACCTAGCTTTCGTCTCGAGGATACGGAGCAAGCGCTGAACGACGCTTCGAGGAGATCACCAAGAAGGTGTATTGTCAGATATACCTATACATTGTTCATCTGTGGAAGGCAGCGCTTGTCACGACGCGAGGACACTACAATGAAATATCCAAAACTGTAAACGACTCCAATATAAATGTTCTGAATAATGTCTGATGGGATCGGACGGACGTTTAAATAGTGGACCATGTTGGGAACAGAAGTATTTACAAGAATCGTTCTAGAAAGAACATTTCATTTATCTTCATTTCATAGTTTGAGTTGTATAATCATTTATCAGGAGAATCAGAATATATATAAGAGATCAGGGCCGTCGATTATAAGAAGTCAATGTCTTGCCCTTGACCGTGTACATGGCATGTGAGTTGTAACAAATCGATGTTGTGAAGACGTATCGAATTATAAGTAACTCGATACTGTTATCGATCCTACATAATTCCTCTGCTTCAATAATTTTCTTACGTAAGTTCGTTCTAGCAAACTAATTCGATTGATATAAGTGCTACGGCAGAAGAGAAACCTGCTTGGCAGTCTTATATAACGTTATGTACAAATTGAATTGTTTTATCGACATCGTGTTGTTATAATTCTTATTACTAAATAATTACCCACGGAATAGATTATTTTTTCTATATAATTACCTAATACAAATAAAAATTCTTTTATTTCAGAAAAAACACATTCTTATATTTCAGATCAGCGTCCTAAAGAAGAACATCGCCAAATATGAGAGCGATTTCGAAACTCAAAACGGCTATCCGTTAACCCAAGGCGATCGTATGACGGACGTCCAACTGGTCCGGATGTACGAAGCCCTTC
Organism: Erebia aethiops; assembly: GCA_923060345.2. NCBI lineage: Eukaryota > Metazoa > Arthropoda > Insecta > Lepidoptera > Nymphalidae > Erebia > Erebia aethiops. The sequence continues at coordinate 18,820,478 of OV281081.1, read as the reverse complement.
GACACTTGCAGACAGAAAAGCGCTGCATTAAAGCGGACCCCGTGGAGTATGAGCTCAAGGTTCAAGCGGCGAAGCTACAGAAGGAAAGAGATGATAAGCTGGATGCAGCGCTGAAAAGTGATAAACCTATGACTGAAGTTGTGAAAGACATTGAAGAGGTGTGTATAAGTTTTTTTCTTATCTCTTTGCTGAAATCTTGAGATGTGTTTTGAAAAAGATGCAGACTTATGGCATTCACAAAAATCAAGTTATAAACAAAGCACTGCGATGTCGAGAATTGGCCTCCTTATATGTATAATCAACCTCCAATCGATTTGCACGTAGAGTTTTTATTCAACGTTTCTGAACCAATATACGATACGAAGTACCGCTAAGATTGGAACGCCTTGGATTTTCATACTTTCAATTCCTCATTTTTTAGGAGTTAAATTTGCTAAGAAAAATTCGTTCTTAGCGTATACCAAATAAAGTATAAATTCATAAAAGCTATCTGCATGCCTTCATTATCTGTCCAGTGGTTTAAGCTGAGCATTGATAGATCAGTCAGTCAACCTTTTCCTTTCATATATTTAAATACTAGCTGATGCCCGCGACTCCGTCCGTGTGGATTAAGGTTTTTTGGTTCCCGCGGGAACTCCTTAATTATCCGGGATAAAAAGTAGCCTATGTGCTATTTCCACTATATAGACTATTCTCTGTGCCAAATTTCATCCAGATCCATTCAGCTGTTGGGGCGTGATTGAGTAACAAACATCCATCCATACATCCATACATCAATACATCCAAACTTTCGCATTTATAATATTAGTATAGATAGATTTAGATTTAGATTAGATTACATTTAGATAAGAATTTATATGTTTCAGTGGGTAAACGGTTGTCGTCAAGTAACGGGCCGAGCAAGCGTGCCGGAGTCAAACTGGACAGCGGCTCAGCTAGCGGCAGAGAAGTCTTGCGTCCAGCGCGCTCTGTTGCGGCTGGAAGCGGCTCGTGGGAGACCGCCGGCACATTCTGCGGAGCGCGGTGCGGCCAGGCACCTGTATGAGCGGTACCGCGCTGTCAAGCGGGCCTTGGCGGCCTTTAGACCTGACTCCGTGAGTATCCAATGATGGTATTACCACACTTTTGTCCACCACTAGATGATGCCCGTGACTTCGTCCGCGTGGATTAAGGTTTTTTTCCCCGCAGGAACTCTTTAATTTTCCGGGATCCCCGGGATGTATCCTTCCAAATTTCATCAAAATCGGTTGAACCGATGGGCCGTGAAAGCGTAACAGACAGACAGACTATACATCAACCGGACAGGGCAAGATAAGAGTACCAGTGCAAAACGTCCGCGTGGAAGGGCAATGACGTTTAATGCTGTCGCCTAATATGCGCGCTCCATAGACCACCGGACAAGATTTTTTCGCTCGAAATTTGTGACACTGCAAAACATTTTGCAGATAATTGGTGGAACGAACGGCGAGCTGGCGACAATCCACGAGCACGAGGCAATGTTGTTCAACACCAGCGTGGACAGCTCCAGCGACTCTCAGGGGAAGCCCTCCGACTCTTCGCAGGTGAGACTAATACTCGTACATTAACATAATAAGGGTATTTTCTTCATATTTAAGACAGTCACATAATAGGGATACTAAAATTGTAGGAAGATTTTATGAAAATTCATATTCTAAGACCAACGGCTTACAAATTAGACCAAATATTACACGATATTCATACAATCCTCAAAAAAATGCTCTATGCAGTATCAAGTGCGTGTGGGTGCGTGTGCAGTGAAAGCGAGTTTCAATCAACATTTAAGAACCATTCAAAAATGAAGTACCTATCCACGAATAAGTTTTGATTGCGCGAATTAGCGTTACTTACTTTGTTACGTTTCTTTTAGCAAACCGTTTTAACTGTGAGTTCTCCATAATGTTCTAAAAGGCCAACCCACACTTGGCCAGTGTGTGTCTACCACGCTGGTCAAGTGTGGTAGTGGTGGTAGTGTGGTGGTGTGATTACCTAACCATTCTATGGGTTGAAGTGATGCTGATGAAAATATCCCGTTAATAACTTTCAGGAAACCACAGAAACTCCGCTCCAGTCGCCCCCCACGCAGGCTCAGGAGGAGATGCCTTCGTCCACGTCGTCCGCGAAGTCCGCCACCACCAGCGAGGAGGCCCCGCCCACCAGCGAGGAGGCCCCGCCCTCCAACGAGGGCCTGCACTGTCTGGGCCTGGAGGACCTCGCGCGGGCGCTCTCTGAGGCCAAAATGCTCAAATGTGTGAGTGCCCTTATATGATATCATACTTCATGTAGTATTTCGTTAAACTGTGATACTATAATATTATAAATGCGAAAGTGTTTTTTTGTTGGTTTGTCCTTGAATCGACGCCAAAATGCTCAAATGTGTGAGTGCCCTTATATGATATCATACTTCATACTAATATTATAAATGCGAAAGTGTGTTTTTTTTGTTGGTTTGTCCTTCATTCACGCCGCAACGCAACGGATCGACGTGATTTTTGTCATGGGTATAGTTGAGGACCTGCTACTTTTTATCCCGGAAAATTAAGGAGTTCCCGCGGGAATAAAAAAAGACTTAAACCACGCGACCGAAGTCGCGGGCATCAGCTAGTACCTACCCTTCTATATTTTGCTTGCTTGCTTGCTTCCTTTAACCAATTCACTGTGCTTAATTGATATACAAATTTTAAGAATCCACTACAAGTTAGCCCTTGACTGTAATCTCATCTGATGATAAGTGATGATGCAGTCTAAGATGGTAGCTAACCTTTGAGTTTAAGAGATTCGGATCGCGAAGTTGAGTTCGCACCTTTTAACCCTCATAAGCGGCTATTACTATGAAGGCTAAGCTCTTACACTCCAGCCCATTAACGTCCCACAGCTGGACACAGGCCTGCACTCTCATTAGAGCTTAGACCCACCACGCTGCTCCAATGTAGCTTGGCGGGCTTTAACGACTATATCATGTTATAGATAATAACCGGGACCGATACGGCTTAACGTGCTCACCGAGGCACGGGGGTGAAGCACCGCTAACTTCCTAACTCCACTAGTACTGAGAATTTCTAGTCTGAAAAACTCTAACTAATTATTATGGCCTGACCCGGGACTCGAACCCGGGACCTTGTCGGCCACAGTTGAACATGCGAACCACTAGACTAACGAGGCAGGTCTATATACATTTTCTTAAATTTTCAGGTACTCAGGCGCAGTATCAAGGAATACGAAGTGAACTTTGAGCTGCAGAACAGTAGGAAAGTTCAACGGGATGACAAGATGGGTCGGGAGGAGGAGTACAGACGTTACAAAACCGTAAAAGCGAGGATTAAACTTATTAACGCACTCATCAATAAACAAAAGTCCGTGGCTTGAATTATCAAATATTTTGTGCTATAAGATTACGCTAATTTAAAAAAAAATAGCCAAGGACTGATTTATTATTAACAATTGCGTTCAATGGTTGCGTTAAATAAAAAAAATGTAATTTTGATTGATTTCGAATCAACTTCGATTAGGTACTTAAACTGTCAGAACATCAATTTTATAGTTCTAATATTGTTTGGCCATCGAAAAATCAGCCCTAAATATATTACATTTAAAGGATAGAAATATTAAAAAATTTAAGAGATTTTCAATGATGTACTTACTTAAATTAATTAATTAATATAAGAAATGAAAGTTTTAAAAGTTTTGCGGCAATAAAATAATTAATGTACCTAACGTAACAGACAGAATATAAAATTTTACAATAAGTCTGTACTTTATAAACTTGTATTATATAAAATTATTATGTTGTCGGACCCTAAAAATCGGACTAGCATGACGATGAAAATATGTACTAGATATTAACTATTATTGGTACTATTTTTGATACCTAAGTGAGGCAACCAAAATCCTGAACCTACATACCTAGATGTACCTATTTGTTTCCATGATTTCAAATCGATTCGGTATCTAGTACCTACTTATATAAATTCTAAATCGATCAATTCATGACATCAAAAATGCAAATGTTTTGTAATTTTTGAATAAACTTCTTCAAAACAAAGCGAAAAATTATCCAAAGCGATAGAAAAACTTATCTTTTTCATTAATAAAAGCTTATTCAAGGATATGACATATAAGGCTTTCGTTAACCTAATGGTAGACACACATTGGTCCAACGAGACGAATGTAAATGGATTAGCGAATGTCAACAAAAAAGAAAGTCAACAATGAATAAATATTAATGATGATTTAATAACCCTTCGTTAGTGCTCGTTAGATCGAAAAGCAACTCGTAATTAATAATAGGTACTTATTAGAATTTGGAACACAAACAAAGTGGACAGATTTTAGTTTTAAAATAGTAGATATGTGACTATAAACGTTTCTTCCCAGGGTTAAAACTATTGAATAGAGCCCGTACATTTCTCACAGAGAAAATGTAAATGTTAGACTTAACATAATTATGTCTAGTCGTAAGTAAAATTACCTGTGATTTATAAATTATCTTAATGATTCTTGTACGACAAGACTTTGTTTAGACTTGTATTAATATTATATAATAATTGTGTATTCTATTTTAGTTATTTTATAATTAATATATTTGTTTCACGTTATTTAGTCAAAATACATTAAGTATTACATACATAATACTATTAGGTACAACCACACCGCAATTAGGTTTTGTTGAATTGGCTTAATAATTGACAAGTTGAGGTCAAGTATAAGATAAATATTTAAATGCAATCAAATAGATCATTAATTAAGTTTGCTAAATTGTATTCAAATTTCTAACCAGATTATCGTTTCGTTGACCAATTGATATGGAGAATATTTTGAAATCCGTAGGTAAGTGGTAAAATTATAATATTGTACACTTCGCTGATTACATTCTCATATTTTGTCACTTTATCGGACTATTTAGGGCGCCGGTCTGACATAGTCCATTAAAATTAAAGTAACAATAATGCACATCGGCTCTGATAGCCCTATTAACGCTCTTCAGTGGGCGAAGTCAACGTTCGCCTAATCCTCGTCGTTTTTCGCTCGTAAAACAGTGGGCCATTACCATAGGCATCTGGCGTCAATTTAGAAAAAAGAATTGCGGCGTGAGTGAACCGGAAATATATGACGTTAGAATAATATAATTTTATACGGATAATTATTAAAACCATACCTCTCGTCGTCCATAACCATATTTATTGTATTACACCATTTAAGAGTGTCTGCCCTGATCTACCTACTAAATTACTCTAGTATTTAGAAATTGCCACCGACTGCTCAGAAAAGGCGATTAGGTACATTAAAGCTGGATTAACTAAGCAGAGTCGTGATTATTTCAGCTTACACTTTACTTTAAATAACCAAACTCTAAACTTAAAGCCATTACAGTTTTTCATTTTAGGCGGATTAATTTGTAATGTACCTACTTAGTTAATTACGTACATATTATTTACGATATTTTTTAAATTATATAATAGTAGGTATAGGACTTGATGTATTTCTTAGAACATATAATAAAATATAAAGTGGCGGATTACATGATAACTTCAATTTGGGAACGACAAACAAAATTTTTATCGATTTATGAGGAAAAATATATGTTTATTTAGGTATAGATAGTTTATTCACTGTTGATGTATATATATTATATTATATGCGCGATAAGGCCAGCATCCCACCTACTTGCTAGGTACGAGCAACTACCTAGTGTCTGGTGGGAGGCTTCGGCCGTGGCTAGTTACCACCCTACCAGCAAAGACGTGCCGCTAAGCGATTTAGCGTTCCGGTACGATGCCGTGTAGAAACCGAATAGGGGTATGGGTTTATTTAACTGTCATGCCCCTAACAGGTTAGCCCGCTACCATCGTAGACTGCATCATCACTTACCATCAGGTGAGATCGCAGTCAAGGGCTAACTTGTAGTGGATAAAAAAAAGGTATGCTAGCCAATATCCAAAGTGGAATGTATCTATGAACTATCTATGTCTATCTTAATAATTTTTCCGTTATTTTTACCACGAAACACGGTGTTTTCCGAGTTCAGTCCGTTCTATGCGATAAAATATCGTCTTTACACGATTAAATATAGTCTGTACGCTTACTCTTAATTTTTACATTGCAAATACGATTGATCGACGTGAGAGCTCACCACGCCAAGTGTAAGCGAACGTTAAAGTAAAATGAACCTTAACTGTATTCGTTTGAGCTCATTTCATCATTTCGTGTATTTATTCGCAGCCAGTGCTCGAAACGCTGAATTTGTGACCTAAAGCAAGAGCTTTTTGGTCCATTTTACTTTAACGTTCGCTTACACTTGGCGTGGTGAGCTCTCACGTCGATAAATCGTAGTAAAAACTCAGAGTAAGCGTACTGGTGTTTGCCGAGGATAATGTAAAATACTATGTACCTACTTACTTAACATAATATAATATACTGCAGTATACTTAGTTATTACAAAAACAAATGTAGCGTTTCATCAATTTTATTATATTGGATGTTCAGAATAAAAACATTACCATCATTTTGTTTTTTTTTTTTAAATTATTATCTATCCTTATGGAATATTTTTTAGGAATTAGCAGATATTATAATTATATGAAATTGATCGATCAATATGCCTAATTTAATTGGTCTCTAAAAAGAATATCGCTGAGTTTTTACCCGTAATAAATGAGAAAGTTTGGATGGATGGATGTTTGTTATTTATAATCACGGCTGAACGGATCTTTATGGAATTTGGCACAGAGATAGACAATAGTTTGGAATAACACATAGGTAGGCTACTTTTTATCCCGGAAAACGAAAGAGTTCCCGCGGGAACCAAAAAACCTCAACCCACGCGGACGAAGTACCTAGCGGGCATCGGCTAGTAACCTATAATATAATTATTAGATATTATACTAGCGACCCGCCATGGATTTGCACGGTTAGCATTGCAATCTGGTAGCATCGCATAACTCGTGTCGCATCGGAGTGTCTAGACCGCTTGAAAAAATCCTAAAATATTTTTTAAAAATTAAAATAGTATGGTGTAAAGGACAATTTTTATGCACATGAAATGCTTAAGGTAACTAATGTATTTAATTGATAAGAATCTTAATATTGTATATACCTAGTACGTTAAAATACATTTCCAAGTAAGTACCACATTTTCTGAGACCATTTTCCTTAAAAGGATGCGATAAATAAATAAACATTCGAGAATGCGATCGCGGACTTATGTGTAGGTAGACCTATAAAAGAGTGACAATTCCACCACACATTGTTTTGTTATATTATCTCAAAGGGCAGGCGTTATAGGCACACAACATATTAATGAATAATACACAAACCTTCCTCTTGAATCACTCCGTCCATTGATGAAAACCGTATAAAAATCGGTACCTCTACCAGTGTACATGCTTTAGTATTGCAAATTGTACTGAGGTTAATGTAATAGGGTTGACATATTATGACTTCAATGATTGTAACTTACAAAAATCGGAAAATCGGAGAAACTTTAAAATTTGTTGACTCGATTTCAAATTCAAGCGATGTTTCGATTTTATTACGGTCTTATTCTTATAAACTTACATATAAACAATATACATAATATAGTTGGTTCCATCGCATCACCAAAGTAGGTACCCCGTACCTAGGTATACTTATGTACCTAATTTACCTATTTGTGTAAACAACAACGATTTTTAATAAAAATCTACTAAGTACCTAGGTTGTGATAAAATACGATAAAGGTTATTTTGTTTGGTGAGAGTTCAAAGATAATATAATATTATATTAAGTTATAGTACGAGTATGTTAGGGTGCCTCCACACTTATTCGGGCCGACTCGTGCGTAATCGATCCTAAGTTCAAACTGCAACATAGCACCCGAATAATTATGCATTTGGACGTTACTTGTTAGAATTCGAGCATCGAATCAAATCAGTCTTCATCTGCTACGAAACCCAGCCTAAATTAAGCAGATAACTCATTTACCCGCGAGTTACGTCAGGCAGTAGCCAGTAAATTCCTCCAGGAAGATTTGTGTTTCTTAGAGTAGGTACCTTGAATACTGATTTTCTGGGACCGCCAAGCGATACGATGTCGTGTGAAAACGATTATAGGGGTAGGTGTGGGTTAATTATTTAACATAACTGCCGTAACCATAACAGACTGCATCCACTTCACTTAAACCATTAGGTGAGGAGATCGCAGTCAAGGGAACTTGTAGTGGAATAAAAAAATACAGACTAGGTACATTCGGTGCTACAAGCTTTTATTGGAGGGAAGGCGAATGTGTGTGTGGATGCCCTTAGGTACTGTACGCCCATTATGCACTTATATTAAGCAGACGAGACATGTAGAGCTTCAGTGTAAATTGGACGTCCGAGAGAAAAGACGTGGTTTGGCCAGTAGGATTATAAATAAAAACATTCAACATGTTCTGGAAAGCGATTCTCATCACTACTTTCGCAATTGGTAAGTTCAATATGAAGTTTTTATAATTACTAATATTTACTATGCTTTACAAATAAGATAAATTGGTGCCATAGTTGCTATTTAAATGTCCAATAAAACCCATCTCTATATCCATACTAATATTATAAATGCGAAACTGTGTCTGTCTGTCTGTCTGCTACGCTTTCAGGGCCCATCTGTCCAACCGATTGGTTTGAAATTTGGCATAGGGGTAGTCTGTATCCTACGGAAGGACATAGGCTACGCTACTTTTTATCCCGGAAAATTAAAGAGTTCCCACAGGAATTAAAAAAACTTAACTCACGCAGACGAAGTCGCGGGCATCATATAGTCGGGTTATTAATAATTAAAATCTAAGCAAATAATGCAATCTGTTGAGAGTTAAGATCGACTGAGGCGCAAAACGAAATTGCAGTACCCCAACTCTTGCAGCAGACTACCAACTTCGGACAGAATATTATTATTTAGTTTAAAAATATACATACTTTAATATAGATTACAGATATACAAGGCTTAAAGGCCTAAGGAAAGGGCTAAAGGAAAGACAAAAATATTAATTACCTACTCAACTATTTAAATACCTAGTCAAAAAAGTTTTGATCGACCCCTATATTATTATGAACAACAGTACTTAGGTTCTTACTAGGGCATGCAGTATTGATACCATTCGGCTCCCGGGAATTTTTGAACCGATACTGGCTCGCAACTGGGAATTCCCGGGGGCAAGCCCTAGTTGCTACTACTACCAATTTTATTTTATTTAACCTTCAACTAACAAATGTCTCAAGCTTTTGTTTATTTACCCTGGGCTGGCAAAAAGTACATTTATCGAAATTAAATATATCTCAGTAGGTACTTACTAGTTGATGCCCGCGACTTTGTCCGCATGTAATAAGATTTTTTATTATTCCCACGGAACCTCATTTTTCAGGGATAAAAAGTTGCCGTCACTCTACGTCCTCAACAATAATCAAAAAATCACGTCAATTCGTTGCTCTGTTACGACGTGATTGAAGGAGAAACCAACAAACCCACAAACAAACACACTTTAGTATTTAAATTATTAGTATGGTGATCTAGCATAACACTTTGTACCTAATATGAGCTAAAAGTAACATAAGTTACTTTTCAGTTTACTTAATTCAAAAGCCTGTCTTATCTGTTTATTTCAGTTGACATTAAACTTTATAGTTAACTAGTGTTTCGCCCTGTGCGCGAGCTGCTAAAGCAGCTCACGGGTTGTGGTTTGACTTACAAGTAGTACAGACATTTATTATGATTATAGCAAAATTATTAAAAATGGCGTTGATTTTTTTTAACTTTGGCATTAGTTTCCTGTTTTATGATCAGAGGGAGCCCTGAATATCGATTTTGAACGAAATTGGTCCTTTAACAAAGAATTTCAAAATGGCGCTGATTTTTTAAAACTTTGGTATCAGTTTCTTGTTTTGTAACCCCAGAGAGTCCTCAATATCGATTTTAAACGAAATCGGTCAATTAACAAAGAATTTCAAAATGGCGATTTTTTAAAATTTTAGTACCAGTTTCTTGTTTTGTAATCGCAGGGAGCCCCGTCGTGGGTAAAACGGAACCGAATCAAAATCTTGCATAGTTCTACACAGTCTTGTAGTATTCTTCAATATTTGCCATATATTTTCTATGGAAAAATAAATTCCGCCATCTTGAATTTTTTTCCTGTTCATCAAGTAGACCATCAGGTCCTGATCATCTCTTGCCAAGAAACCACACTTCCATCTCTTATACTCTCTGAAATAGACACTGACGAAATTTGTATGGCGGCCATCTTGAATCCACTATTTTCGAGTTTTTTTTAAACTCATCGCCAATTGGATGAGGTTCCGAGTGACATTAGTTCGAGGACCCCCCACCTATCTTCAATACCTTGGCCGTGCCCTTTACCCGTCTCCGAAATCCTCAATCATCAGGTGTCTCCATATTTTTTTTTTCAAGTTATATTTTCTGACTTCTATACGAAGCCATCAGTGAAAAAAAAATTTTTCATACAATATTTTACAGGAGGACATTTTTGGGGAAAATCTCGAAAACTACCCCAAATGTGGCAACACTGTTTAGATATCTCGATACTGCCAGTCGAGCTACACAATCGATCAATACACGTCAACTTTCCCAAATGTTGCCAACTGCCTCAAAATCGTGATCGAAGTTTTCAAAAACACAAAAAGAATACAAAATGGCCGCCACCTCGATTCACAGAAACATTTGACATAGTTTCATAATTTTCCCGTGAACTACAGGATATACCGCTCCTGATGACGTTTCAATTTTTCATCTCGCTCGCACCCAGCCGAAATGATAGCTCCTGAAAATAGACCATGTCGAAAATCATTATTACTTTGATAAATTCCAGTGTTGCCAGACCTCGGCGACGAAAATACCCAAATGTCATTCGTACAAGTGGGACACGTGGTCGCTCGTACTCGAATTTTGCAAAAAATACGTATTTCGATTTTTTAATTTTTGGGGTAAATCTTGAAAATTTCCCGAGAAATGGGGTAATTTTTTTTCCCCAATCCATAGATCGAGTCTGTACACACAATCGCGCCCTAGAAGTCGAAACGCTCCGACGTTGCCAACTGTGAGAAATTTGAAGTTTAAAATTGCGTTTTTTCGTACCTCAGACCGAACGGCCGCCGCGACAGCCGCCATCTTGAATTTTTAAAAACCACTTCCGTTCTGTCAAAATACAGGATATTTGTAGGCGAAAAGAGAAAAAAATATGACGCTCCACCAAGCCGTTTCGGATCTGTGGCGCCGCGGTTCGGGGTCGAAAAATCAAAAATTTCAAAACACTACAGCTCGGCCGCCATCTTGTTTTTCAAATTTTTTCCACTCTTTCTATTGGTCGATTTCTATTTTCTTCAATAATTGCGAGTTTAAACAAAATCGGTTGGAAAACAAGAGAGCTGCAAGAATCACGTCGGCCGCCATCTTGTTTTTCCGAAATGTCATAATTTTTCCCTACTCGACTCCCGCACCCGAACACATCTCCCGTACATCATTATATCGTTTTCTTTCTCTTTCTAGGAGAACAATTATGTCAATGAGTGAGTCAGTCAGTGAGTGAGTGAATCAGTGGTAATTGAGCTATATATAGTATAATAAGTGGATAAAGTTCCAAGAATACAACACCTTGCGCAGATATAATCCGATCAGAGTTACTAAGTTAGTAACAGGAGGCCTACCGACGTAATTTGACTGCTACAGCTAGGTACCTACTATACTATAGTTATACATTACAAGGAACTCCACTATTGGATAAATATACACTATACACTATAGAATACCTACCATAATTAAGCAATAAGTCAGCCAAAGTATAACGATTGAGATAGTATTTTTAGCTCGTAGCAAACCTTTTTGCTGAGGGACAAATCAAATAAATTTCCCGTTTTCCCGTTCTACACAAAATATCAACATCTCTACATTTACTTATAGTAATGTAAAGGTGCTCTAGCTAGAACGATCTAGTGTTGCTGCAAAATATAAGGATTGACTTCAAGACTGCAGAGCCATTTAGATGCGCTTTTGTGGCTTAAAATTTAAAAACATGACAAAATCAAATCATATTTTATTCAATATAGGTACACTGTGGGTACACTTATTGACGTTAAAAATTACTTGTATAAATGATGGTGATAATCAGTTACGGTATCTTAAAACTAAAGCTACGCTACGAGGGTTCCAAACGCGCCCTGAGGTGCAATTATGTAAGGAATGCCGATCAAATCGTCAAAGTTCGGCTTCAAAGTAAAAAAAACTAACAGCATTGAATTAGAGTTAAATTTCGTGTATCCATTCTCATACGGTTAGGGTATCGTACATACCCTAAACGTTGCGGTGTGATTGAAGGACAAACCAATAAACCAACAAACAAACACGCTTTCGCATTTATAATATTAGTATGTTACCTAAGTAATAAAGTTAAAGGGTACCTGGAAAAGTATGATATCGGTATAAGCCGCCTTAATAAGTATCTACCTACTTACGTGAAGTCAAGGGAAGTATTTTATAATATACCTAGTTCATTAAATATTAAAGATATGTTGCATATAAATTTTCCTTATAATATCAGTAAGTACATAGGTACTTAATTAGATTATATTTTCCTTATTAGTACGAAGCATAGTTACTTTTGAATAACTTATACCTATTTAGAATGTATTAATCACTATCAGCTTGGTTGTTTATTGCGTGTATTTTTCCTATCAAGTTCTTTGTTTCAATTGAACTTATAAGGCATTAGGTATTTTGATTTATTTTAGCATTTTATAAGTAACTTCCTAATTGATCTGCCTCAGATGAAATGTCTAATAATATTTTTACTTTTTAGTGTATCATACTAATATTATAAATGCGAAAGTGTGTTTGTTTGTTAGTTTGTCCTTCAATCACGCCGCAACAGAGCAACGGTTTGGCGTAATTTTTGGCATGAGTATAGCTGTTGTTCAGTCACAACTCAAAACTTATGTGGTTAATTCAAAATTCAAAATTCAAAATGATTTTTATTCAAATAAACTTTTACAAGTATACTTTTGAATCGTCAAGTGAATCTACCACTGGTTCGGAATACCATTCCTACCGAGAAGAACCAGCAAGAAACTCGGCTTATGGACTCGAAACTTATGGAAGCCCATCGCCTCATTGTTCTGAACCGATTTGGATTTTTTTTCTATCAGTCGTTAGAGGAAGCTCTCGATGTGGTCCTATAAAAAATTTTGACTCCAAATCCTCAACCCTGACACTAAAAAGTTAAAAACAAAAATTCTTCCAAAAAACCGACTTCCAACGGCAGTAGATTATTAACTGTAAAGTAAAAAATAATTTCGATTTGTACACACTATGTTGAAGTCCGGCGAGCCTGTCGATGCATCAACTTTGCTTTTCCTTGTTATACTCGCCCGACTTCAACATAGTGGGTAGTAATCTAAATTATTTTTTTACTTTACAGTGGCCTTGGAAGTCGGTTTTTTGGAAAGAATTTTTTATTAACTGTACTTACCTTACTTAAAATATTTCGACGCTCGAATTCAATCAACGTTGGAGTGTTGGTGACGTCATGTAAACAATACTTACCCTACGGATCATGACTCGCTGCATATCGTCCCCTCTTCCTGTGCAACAGATCGGGTGATTTACCAATTTACCTCGTCAAAACGACCCACTAATGCTCTCCGTACGACTAAACAGGACTATGTTTTATCTCTATTACCTTGACCCTTTGTCCGTACAGTGCTATAAATTCGAAATTCAAAATGTTTTTAACCGACTTCCAAAAAAGGAGGAGGTTTTCAATTCGGCCCGTATTTTTTTTTAATGTGTGTCGGTGCATATCTCCGTGGTTTCTGAACCGATTTGAAAAATATTTTTTTCAGTCGTTAGAGGAAGCTCTCAAGGTGGTCCCATAATAAATTCTGACTCCAAATCCTCAACCCTGACACTAACAAGTTAAAAATAAAAATTCTTTCCAATAAACCGACTTCCAACAGTGGTAAAGTAAAAAAATAATTTTGATTTCTACCCACTATGTTGAAGTCGGGCGGGTATAACAAGGATAAGCAAAGTTGACGCATCAGGCTCGCCCGACTTCAACATAGTGGCTAGTAATCAAAATTAATTTTTTATTTTACAGTGGCGTTGGAATCGGTTTTTTAGAAAGAATATTTATAGAATCAAATTAATTTCTACAATAGTGCATTAGAACTGGCATGTGAATCTAACCACTGGTTCGGAGTTCGGACTTTCATTACTATAGTGCAGTTACCAACAGTTAGAGTAGGTAGTTTCATTACCTAACAAGATACCTCGGGTCCGCATCCGGTATACGTATACTTACCTTTATCTATTATTTTGGGAGGGAAGTAACGTTCAATATCGTCGAATGGCCTCACATTGAACAGACATTTTAAGATTTTTGTTTTTTGTTTTTAAATTCCGTTGTAATAGAAGTTAGTAGGTAGCAGGTAAACGCCCACTTCCACAAGGCTGTTACAATAATATGTGTTATTTAAGTTTTTTCTATACTTACCTGTCGTTTTCATGTCAACCCCTGAATTGAAAAAAAATACGCGCCGAATTGAGAACCTCCTCCTTTTTTGGGAAGTGATAGCATAGGTAGATTACGCCCGGCATCAAATCAATTCTTCATGCGCGCCATGATGATTCTAGTAACTAGCTAGTATAACAGAATCCTTCCTGCAAGTCCCAACAACAACTGGACAAAGTTTCAATTCAATTACTTACTCAGTACCTAGATGAAGTAAACTTTAAAAATTCAACGAACGAACACGCATTATTTTTTATGAAATACCTAACTAGGTGCATAAATATTAAATACCTAATTAATTTTTTTTTTCACTTAATTTGACTTTGAAGTTTCTAACAGTTTCGTAAGTAGGTAGGTACAAATACTAATATAGGTAAGATATTTTATTGACGTAACCTGCAAGAAACAACATAACCCTACTCGTTTAAGTACAGCAAAATAACTACACTCCAGATGACTTTACTACTTATATAAAGTAAAGCCACATTTTATCAATAATTCATTGTGGCAACAATGGTTTATCGGTTATTATTACTGTAAGCATACGAATCTCATAACCTCATAACCCCCGTATTATCAACAGTAAACATCACGTTTCTGGATCATGGATCAAGAACATTAAATTAAATATGGTTGTTTGTTCGATTACCTTAAGTAGGTATTAAGTACCACAAACAATGGACCTCATTTGTCGTAAATAACGCCAATTAGTATTTTAGATTTGTATGGACAAGTCAATGGCCAAGTCTTGTACCTACAAGCAGAGAAATGAAGGAAAATTAGACAAGTTTTTATTGGTCAAATCTACGAATTCGTCGTAATTTCAGTTTTTAAATTATGTAATCATTCCAAGTTATGGAACACTAAACATGAGTGGGTAACAAATAACAATGGCAGATTCGTGTTTTGACGCTTTCAAAAGAAAACACGTTATTTTGACAGTGACTGTCAGAAATGACATTTGATACATTTCGCGCCTAGGGACTGAAGGTTGGAAACGTATCGAAACCTTGAAATACCTACATTTTTATTTTTTTGCTCGTATAGTTCTAAATTATTATAATATATTTTTAATACAATCTATGTATTTTCTCTATTCATGGTAGAGTGTACAAGAGTAGGCCTAAAATGAACACTTTGTTCTACTTATTAAAGATGAAACCCGACTACAGATGCACGGAGCGGCAAATATTCTTTGTATGAGATTGTATGGGGCTGGTCCAACGTAAGTGACGCAGCAAGCAGTGCACTACGCGACGCGGCCCCATACAAACTCATCCAAATAATATTTGCCGCTACGTGGCGCGCCAGGCCACTCCGTGCAAAGTGGGGTAGGTAGACCTATAAGAATCCAAACTTGGATAGAAAAGCAGGCGTTACTTTGCGGAAGCCCATGATAATGAAGAACTAGAAGTTTAATTCGCTATAGGTAATCTGTCACAGTAGGTAAATTTATGTGGTACAGTGTGTATCTTGCACTTGTAGCTTGCGATATTCACCACACCACACCACCACTACAGCCCATTAACGTCCCACTGCTAGGCACAGGCCTCCACTCTCATAGGAGAGCGGGAATTAGAGCTTAGACCCACCACGCTGCTCCAATGCGGGTTGGCGGGCTTTAACGACTATTATCATGATAGTGATAATAACCGGGACCGACGGCTTAACGTGCTCTCCGAGGCACGGGGGTGAAACACCGCCAACTTCCTAACTCCGGGCTAGTACTGGGAATTTCTAGTCAGAAAAACCCAATACTTAATATGGCCCGACCCGGGACTCGAACCCGGGACCTCGTCAGCCGCAGTCAAACATGTTAACCACTAGACCAACGAGGCAGTTGTCACACCACACAAATCTTCGAAATTATTCTCAAAGTACGTTTCACTCCGACACCGGAGCATCTTTAGATGTTGACTCGATAATTTGCACGATTGTAAAATTTACAAATTGTGGCGGTATGTGGCGTAAATTTGTGGCTGATTATATAGCGAATTAAACTTCTTAATTCTTCAGAATCCAAGCGTATTGGCATCTGAGAAGTACATAGTCACAAGTTGCATCGCATGTACCTACTTAGCTGATGTAATCATGTACCTAGGCATCACTGTTATTCCTTACTGCAACGTCTGCATCTACCTGGGGACTCGTTCTCAGTCACCAACCTGACGGACCGGACAGCACAAAACATCCACGTCGTCACTTTTAATTGCACAGACTGGCATGCCAGGATTAAACATCATTCCCTTCCAATGCGGATATTTCGCCAATCGCGCCTCTATGGCAGTTGTATTAAACGCTTAGTTACCTACCCCTTTATCGGTTTCAACCGCGGAATCGTACCGGAACCGGTACAAGTATTTGAATTTTGCGTAGCTATTTGCTTTTTTGACTAAGGCTGACTTTTAGGTTAGGTAGGGCCGTCAGCGTTAGCATCCTTATGTGGTTGACGTCCAATCTGCTCGCACGAAACGTTTTTGCTCGACGTTTCTGATACGAACCACTATAGGGTGTGGAACACCCTCCCAGCGCACGTGGTTCCTGCCACATATAATTTAGGTACCTTCAAGGCAAGAGTGAATAGGCATCTTCTAGTCAAGCGCGTTCCAACCTAGACCTCATCATTGCTTTGCACTAAACATGATTGTCGTCAAGCGCAAGCCTACCTCACAATAAAAAAGGTACCTATCTGATACTACGTAAATATCTACATAACGATTTTTTGGCCTATTCTTACAGGTGCGCTTGCTGAGTACGAAATAACTGAGGAGCAGCGGAATCAGTACAAGGATATGCTCAAGCAATACTGCAAGAAGAATGGTGCCGAAGACAAGGCAGATGAAGTACAGGTGTGTAGTGTGTACCTACTTAAAAGGGGGTACATATTATGGGGTATATTGATAATTTCAGATACAATTTTCCCAACTTAGTTATACCTAAATAAAATTTTTAAAAAATTCACCGATAACTAAGCTTAATTATTGTCTTGCTTCCAAGCAAAGGCCAAAACAAACAAATTAACAAGTACCGAAAATGTAAATCGATGACCTAAAGTCGAAACTTAGTTAAGTAAACACCTACCTAAAAGTTATAAAAGTACTTATTTGCATCATCACCGTCATCATCACTTTAACACATGTACGAGATCTCCTCTAAGAACTTCTGTTGCTGTTAGCCCTAAATAATGTGATTAAATACCAACTTATTTTCCAGACCACAATAACCAACTTCGTGGACTGCATTAAGGGCATTATCGATGCTGATACTTTGAAGAAGGAGATCGAGGAAGCTAAGCCCAACGGTGCACTTGACGAAGTGTTCAAGAAGTAAGTGGATCCGATTTTTATGTTCAACTACATGACTAAAATATCTGGACAAAATTCGAAAATGACGGGTTTCTGGGGTTGTTGTCGGGAGAAGTAAATACATATGAAAAATAAAAATGTAAAATAAAAAATTCATTTTATAAATTAAAAGGCTGCAAAAAGGCTTAAGTAAATACACTTAATTTTAAGGTTGCCACATGTGCTTTGCATTGGACTTTACTGAGTCAACTAATTTAGATCCTTTAGTAGTATATCTATTCAGAATTTAAAATTATTATTTTGTATCGACCTTTCCAAGAAGTTGTTTGTCTGGAGATTTTGAGTTTCGTCGAGAGTCTGGAGATTATTTAAAATGTCGGGAGAATCCAGATCCTGACCATCTGGCAACCCTACATAACGCCCGCGGATGAAGTCGTCCGCATGAATATTATACCTAGGTCCTCTTTAATTTTCCCTGATAAAAAGTAGCCAATATCCAGCAGGTTTAGCATGCGCACAACGAGATATCTCGCGACGAGAGAGAGAGATGTTGTTGCAGGCCAATTTTTCGTTTACCCTAACATGCACAAAATGTATGGTATATGTATGGTATATGTACAAGAAAAAATAGTCGGCATGCAGGGTTTAGAGAAAAATACCACAGATAAGAAATATCTGGGGGACGGGAGTGCCCCCGCCAAGACGAGCCAAAGGAATGGGGCAGTTACGTACCTTTTCTCGAAGCGTTTCGTCGTATTTTCGGACCGTCATAGGTTCGAACTTCGGTTCGGATGACGCTAGAAAGCTGAATTACTTTTATCTCTATTTTTGACGTAACGAAGTATATATAGTAACCATGTAGACAAATAGACATAATTTTACTGGTTGTGCGCATACTAACCCTACCAGGTCATCAACTGTACCAACGGCATTTTGCAGCACAGCTTGCATTAAGGTTGGTAGCTTAACTAAGGCTAAAAGACCGATAGACGTCTAACGTTGGAGGTCTCTTACAAGGATTTCCACATGCTACGGTTTTGCGCCGTCTGGATCCATCCAGGGACTCCCTTCGACTTGTTTGATGTCGTCCGTCCACCGACTGGGGGTCTGCCTACGCTGCGCTTTTCAGACGAGGTCGCATTCCAGAGCCTGTTCCTAGCTCATTCGGTTTATTAATCCACCACTACAGCACATTAACGTCCCACGGCTGGGCACAGGGTCTCCACTCTCATAGAAGAGAGGGAATTAGAGCTTAGAACCACCACGCTGCTCCAATGCGGGTTAAGGGCTTCAATGACTATCATGTTAGTGATAGTAACCGGGACCGACGGCTTTACGTGCTCTCCGAGGCGCGGGGCTAAAACACCGCCAACTTCCTAACTCCATGCTAGTACTGAGAACTTCCAGTCAGAAAAACCCAACGCTTAATTATGGCCCGACCCGGGACTCGGACCCGGGACCTCGTCGGTCGCAGTCGAACATGCAAACCACTAGACCAACCAGGCAGTTTAGAGGCAACGGTTTATTAATACGGCCTTTTAATATCCGTTCAAGGTACTGCGCCAAATCGCCACAGCTGAAGACTTGCATCCACACCCTGACAACCGGCGTGAGTCCGTGCTTGGACAGCAACATGCGCGATAACATAGGGTTCGCCGACAACGCGACCGACCAGCTGATCGACTTCGTGTGCTACAAAGATGGCGACAGGATAGCTCGTGAGTTTCATTTTGACAATAATTAATCGCTAGAGACCGTGTCAGGAATGAAGTGTCCCCAAAAGGCAGCGCTGGTATGGTCGCATGTTTATGCAGTTACGCGTGCGGATCTTCTCCCGGGTTGGCCCGTGAGGGCCAAAGGGGGGTACGTGCTTCGAGGCCTCCTTACCCGGGTGGGGCGTAGGGTAACTTCGTACCCCGGTGAGTTGTCTTTTAGCCGTGTGGTTGGCTAGGACCTATTAAGTACCTAACTTAAGGCTCCTTGCTACTCCAGCGGAAATTTCATTCTGAGAGCAAGGTATCAGCTATCGCACTCCAACGTCTGTTACCGGTTGCGAATGGCCACAGTGTAGAATAATAATAAAACGACGCACCGCATTTGCATGAATTCTTAACGTTGTAGTTCCATTCAAGTTAGCTCTGTTAGTTTTCGCGAACTTAATAATTATGTTTATGAATCTTATTAATACCTAATAATATATGATATTGATTACCTTTAATTTTTATAGTCTAAGTAGATGATTCCCGCGACTTCGTCCGTGTGGATTAAAGTTTTTTGATTCCCGCGGGAACTCTTGAATTTTCCGGGATAAAAAGTAGCCTATGTCCTTCCCCGGAATACAATGCCAAATATCGTCAAAATCGGTTGACCAGATGGGCCGTAAAAGCGTAGCAGACGCACAGTCAGACAGACACATTTTTGCATTTATAATATTAATATGGATTAAATTAATATTAATTTCACTATATGTTTTTTCATTCTTTTTATACAACTAAAAAACTGTGATGTGAGTTGATAGTAGTGCAAGATCGAAACAATTCTAATTGCAATAAATAAAAAGATAATTATGTACTAGGATTAGCATCGTTTGAAATAATCATTACTTTCCAAGCATTCTAAATTTTGTATTCTTACCAAGAGATTTCTTATTTTGTTTAGTTCGTATTAGGTATGTAATATAACCTTTAATAAAAAAAAAATAACAATCTATTGATACAATTCAATTTATACTTTAAAGGTAACTAAATAAGGTAAGTTTTAAGACAAATATTTTACACTAGTAACTTTTTCTATGACGGCGAGCTTAAATGGTCATAAAGCTTATGTTGTATTGTTTCTATTGTATTGTATTGTATTGTATTGTTTGTATTTCTCGCAAATTTGAACAAGTTTTTATAACAACTGCTAACTGTCATCCAAATAACATTTGGATATGATAGTACTACTAATCATGTTTTCATTATAATTTGTATGTCATAGGGATGCGTTATCAAGTGCTAAAAACCCACTAAAAACGACTAGATAAGGAATTATTATATTTTTTATTATTTTTAATACATATTTCACAAAAGGTTTAAACAAATACCAACATTTATATAATAAAATAAAGGAATTCGAGTAAAACAAAATGGAGAATTGTCAAGGATGCCAGCATCCATGCATAAATTTGTCAAACACCGTATCTAGTGAAGCGCAATCTTCACTGCCAAACCATTCTCGACTTTGCTGAAGTGGAAATAATATTGAAAATCAATCGGCAGTAAAAATTACAGAAAAAAACGACATTACACACTTTATATGAAGCTAAACTGATGTACTAATCAACTCTAATTACAATTTCGGTGCAACTTACCCCTTTACTTTTGGAGTACTTTCAAACACTTTTTAATAATATACCTACGTTTTTTGATGACATATGAATATCGTTGCTTGCAAATTAATACATAACGATTTCTTTAAATTCAAAAATAGCCAAACTGCTAAATGACACTATAGGACACGTACACTATGCGTCCTAACCATAGTTTTAGGATTCACGCGCTCCACGGATACCAATCCTAAATCTTATTTACCTACCTTACTAGATAGCCGATCGGTAATGGCTGACCGTGATCCCTATTTCACCTCAACTGTACGGATAATCTTAAAAAATGTTAAAAAGGAAAAAATGCCCTTTTGAAGACGTCTCAGGTTTAGAACCTACGCATCTGCGGTATATACTCTGTCGTTTAACCGCTGCGCTACCAAACGCTATGATAATTCAAGTGAAATAATCTAATGGAACCAGCCCAATTCTGATGACATTAGTTATAAACGAATAACTACATTTATAATAGTATTATATTTAGGAATGGTAAACTCCACTTGCTCGGGCTGGAAAACTTATATGGTTTTTATTGTTATTTTTTTAAAAATGACATTAAAGTACCTACATTCTATAATAACCAAAACTGTTACGTTATGGATTTAAAAATTTGTACGTAAAGACTAATAATTTGAAGTACCAAGAATCATAAGAATCCAAAAATGTTTGGTGTTAATTTGCACTTCTGAATTTGATACATGTAATATGTATCTAATTTAGTAATCAAGTAAAAACAAATTCACTGCCAAACCATTCTCGACTTTGCTGGCTTGGAAATAATATCGAAAATCTAGCAGCTAAAATGGACAGTGAGGGCAAAGAAATTAGGGCTAGACGTTGGTTAGCAATGACCGATATAATCCATAAAAAAATACTAGTCCTACCGTTGCGCTAACAAGCGGGGTTGTAAAATCCTTTTGTCTTATGACAAAGGAAGGTGTCCGCGGCTGAGACAAAAGAATTGTGAAAATTAGATACGAATTGCATTTGTAGCATTATTAATTTATTCAAAAGTAAGCACTGACACTTATGCGCTAGCAACTTCACAATTGCAGTTTTTTTTATCTTTGCTATGACAAACCTAACAAAAATGTACCTACAAAAAATGTAAAGAAATCGAATAAAACATCCATACTATATAATATTATAAATCCGAAAGTCTGTCTGCTACGCTTTCACGGCCACGCGGCGGTGTTTTACTATGCACCGTAAAAGTCAAATCAACTAAAAATATTTACCTTAGTAGGTTCTGGATTTCAATTTATTTGAAGTGTACATTACTACTACATTACAAAACTAAAAAGTAAATTATAATGAAGTGATAGAGTCCGAACACTATCATAGATATTCCGATAATAATATCGGATAAAAAATTACACTCAACTAAGATTCTTATCCATCAATAAATATAAGTCCTTCCGTTGCGCTAATAAGCGGGGTTGTAAAATCCTTTGTCTTTTATGACTATAAACCACTGTAGAACACAGGTGTGCAAAAACATCTGAAAAGGATTGTTTATATTTCAACGCACCTGCAAAATAAAATGACTTAAAATTTTATAATTGTGTTTTGTTTATAAGTTAAAATCCTTGTTATTGTAAATTCTGTCTTTAAAAAAATATCTTAAGCGTGCATATGTTTCAGATGTTTTTATATCGTACTAAATAAAACGAAAAAGATAAGATTAAGATGCGTAATAATAAAAAGGAGTCATGAAGCCGAGTCTATTTGGATAATAGGTTAAACTTAATTTATGTAAAAACCACATATTCACATTTCAAAACATATTTTTAAATTAAGCAACTAATCGAAAGTAAATACTACAGCTAAAATGTAGTAATAACTCGAATCAATTTTTATCATTATTTCAATAACATAAATAAACAGCATATTAACTCATTTTGATGGGCATAAAAATATTTTATCATTACCTACTTTGTCATTTTCTAATAAGATACCATTCTGAATTCGTTACACTATGGCATTTTTTGGCATCGTAATAAGCCCTAGGCGCTTAGAGAACCTGACACAGGTCCAACCGCGCTGAAGCGTCGCGTGTGACTGACAAGATAACGTAACTACGGCCCATAACTCTCAAGCAATAGGGTCGACAATTCTTTGTACTCGCTTTCCATGCGATTTGAACATTTCATGGAGACATGCGAGAATTAAAGTAATCAAGAATATCATTTGAAATACGATACCTACCGCAAAATAAAGTGATCCAAATCTTAATTTGATTGTTGTACACCTATACTGAAAGTTTCGTTCTTATAGGCCGAGCCATTTAAGAGAAAAAACCTTCTTGCTCTTTTATTCTTCATGACTTTGGAATTTTTTTCTATCGACAAAATTTCGTCCAATCATGTTTTCCTGTGATCCAATACTTGAAAATATGATGAATTATAGTATATATTAATTTCAAATTTTTCCATCCACGCGTTACAAACTTATATCGATTTTAGAATCGACGAAAACGGAGAGAGCGGCGTTAAGTCTACGAGCCCCTAGGCCGGTTACATAGAACGTTTAGTTCCAGTTATTGCCGCAGGATTTATTTCGTGACACGGACTTTAGCTCCGAAATCTCAAGACCACAGAACGATCACATAACATAGAATACAGCTTGCTATACCATAAACGAACAGATGTATGGAACGCGCTCTACTTAATCTCAACACGACTTGTGCTTTGTAAGCACCGCTTTGTAAAAAAATAACGTCACATACGAGTACCTACAATATAACAGTGTTTCACAGGAAGTTTTCAATTCAGCTTTCCGTTGTTGAAATTACGAGTCAAGCTTATTAAATTGATAGAATCAAGTGCTAAAATACCAACTTATTTTTGACTATCATTATTGCAGTGTTCATCGCGGAAGGTGGCCCCGAGTGCTTCCAGGAGAAAGCCAACAATATCCGCGAATGCGCCACCACAATGAGGCAGGGAATCAATTCCGTGGAAGAGGCCAAGAAACTCACTATTGACGTATGTTTACCCTTTTCCATAAAAGCTGTATCAATCATTGTAACAATCTCTATTGTTATGATTGGCTGATATTGTGGTACCTATTTATGCCGCGTTTAATGTGCGTATTGGCAGACTTCACACACATTATGAAGAACTCTCGGACATGCAAGTTTCCTCACGTTGATTTTATTAACCGTGATATTTCTTAAAACCGGTCAAACCGGCGAACACCCGAATAGCTAAACTCTAAGGCCTCGGATACACGGACAGCTTGAAGCATGGACTTGAAGGAATGGACTGCTTCAAGTTGCGACTGTACTCTACGTACCTACACACATACATGGACCGCTCGAGCAGTTGCGACTGCTTCGGGCGGTTGGCAGCAGTTATCAATGGTAGTTTCAAGTTGTTGACTATGAATGCAAGAGCGGTCCGTGTACGTATGTTGATCACTGGCTAACTGCTGGAGCAGTCCGTGTATCATCTCAGATAAACAACCCCAACTCTATATTGCAGGAGCAATGCGCCAAGTTCGACCAATTGACGGCTTGTATTGTGAGTGCTCTTGAGGAGTGCGCCACGCCGACGCCAGGCAACATGGCCGAATCGCTGTTCCGATTTGTACGCCGCAGCAGCCCGTGTCCCAAGGTAAGCCGATAAACTCAAACTCAAAATTAATTTAATCAAACTGCGTATCATTCCACATACTTAGTTCGAAGAACCGAGAGGCGTTGGGGTCCCAAAGTGCTGGAATGGCGATCTGACGTAGCGCCGAGTGGGAGGCCGCCCCCCACTCGGTGCACGGACATCAAAATACCAAGACTTACTATCTGTCTATAATGTAGGTTAAGTTTCAAGCAAATAAATGAATTTATTATTAAAACTCTCACACCCGTATATTATATAGTAGTAGTATATTATTTAACTAGATGGTGGCCGCGACTTCGTCCGCGTGGATTAACGTTTTTTGATTCCCGGGGGCCGTTCAAGTATTACATAAGCAGATTGATTACAAATATTTACCCCCCCCCCCCCATCCCCCTTGTCAGCAAAAGTAAGCAAAGCTCTTACCCCCTCCCCCCATGCTTACGTAAACATTTTTCAAAAATGTTTTTTTAAAATATTATAAATGCGAAAGTTTGGATGGATGGATGGATGGATGGATGTTTGTTACTCAATCACGCGCCAACGACTGAACGGATCTGGCTGAAATTTGGCACAGAGGTAGATTATAGTCCAGAATAACACATAGGCTACTTTTTATCTCGGAAAATTAAAGAGTTCCCGCGGGAACCGAAAAACCTCAATCCACGCGGACGAAGTCGCGGGCATTAGCTAGTAATGTTATAATTATAATTTTAAAAAGAAGAAAATAGATTTAGGATACAGAGATTAGATTTTAAAATCCCCGAAAATGCGTTTCGTTTTCAAGCATAGACAATATGAGGGTTGCCATTCGTGTAAAAAAGTAAATAACAAACGATGACGTAATCATCTAGACTCCCCTACCCCCCCATGTCATCCAAAATAAGCAAAACAAAGACCCCCCCCCAGCCCCCCATTGTGCTTACGTAATACTTGAACGGCCCCCCGCGGGAAAAAAGGCCTATGTCCTTCCCCGGGATACAACCTATCCCTGTACCAAATTTCATCAAAATCGGTTGAACACATAATTTTTTGATTCCCGCGGGAACTCTTGAATTTTCCGGGATAAAAAGTAGCCTATGCTCTTCCCCGCGAAACAACCTATCCCTGTACCAAATAACATTAAAATCGGTTGAACAGATGGGCCGTGAAAGCGTAGCAGACAGACACACTTTCGCATTTATAATATTATAATACTATAGATTAAATTAAATTTCAAAAAAAATACGTAAATAGGCCACGTGTAGGTTCAGCGACTGCTTGATATTGTCACGTGCCGTATCGAGTCGCGATGTCGCGTTTGTTGTACAACAACTCACATCGAACAGTAAGCACGCGTCGCGTCTCCTTATAGCATGAAAAGAAACCTGTGCTATTTAAGTCGATGAGCGATCAGTCAGTGAGCGAGTCATGACTTTTTTTCATTGTAAGATGACTTTTGCCTTTATAATGATCATCACTATGTAATATTATGAATATTTTCCATTCCAGAAGGACTGATTCGAGTCAAGCCATCATACTTGAGGATGAATTGGATTAAAAGTGCCATTTTTTATTAATTTTATGTATCTGTAGCAAATAAATAGAAAGTTACAACTGAAGTTTTTGTTTACCTTTGCCCGGGGGTTAGGTTGGGTTTCTTCATGTGGGCGAGTGGGAGATTTTTATTTATTCGATTGCGTGTTCGCGTTAAAGTTAATATTACGATTTGTATGGAAATGAAAAGCGCTGGAAAAGACAGATAAAAAACAGCGCTCGTTCAATTCCATACAAATCGCACTAACGTGAGACGAAAATCTGCTTCAGCAGCATTCACAATTGTTCGGAAATACAAACACCCTACCTAGTCGATAATTTAGTTTGTTAAGACACTAGGTGGATCCTGGCTTTAATGAAATAAAAGGCTATGAACGTTTAACACCATTTTATTAAGCAACATACAATGTTCCAATGCCAACTATAACACTACACCGACTAAAGACTTGCTACGTCAAAGTTGACCAGTCAGTCAAAAGTAAAAACCAAATAAATAAGTAAATATTTATTTGATTTGCAATAATTATATAAAACAACAGAACACTTGCCACATCACTTTAAATCACACCGACGACGGTGAACGTATTCAAGCGGCGAAACACTGGCGTTAGAGTAAAATGGACTCAAATCACATTGATTTAAAGTACCCATTTCAATACCATCGATTTTCCCTTCTGATTTTTGCATCGGTCGCCATTTCGAGCGTCGGCTGTGGATGTATGGCCAAACTTGAGCTCTAAAACAAGC
Source organism: Erebia aethiops (assembly GCA_923060345.2). Taxonomy (NCBI): domain Eukaryota; kingdom Metazoa; phylum Arthropoda; class Insecta; order Lepidoptera; family Nymphalidae; genus Erebia; species Erebia aethiops. The sequence goes on along the minus strand of OV281081.1, from coordinate 18,793,367 downwards.
CAGTTAAGGTACATTTTACTTAATTAGCGCTGAAGTGTTTTGTCGCTCGACACGCTTGTAGGTACCTATTATAAAATCATGTGTCAAGGGTACAGGTATTTAAATCATTTTGGAATGTACAAATGAATGTTGGAAGATGTAATATCACAATGTTATACTCCTAATAGAGCGGTAAATAATAAGAAATAATGACTATTTGAGGTCCCAAAATATAGAATGAGTATCAAATAATAATAAGCACCTATCAACGCAGCTTATATATAATAGAACCAGAATAGTTTTGATCTTTATGAGTAATTTAAAAAAATCACCTTCACAACTAAGATTAAAGTTACAAATAAATCATTCATAAAATTATTTTAACTGAGTAGTTTTGGTTAGCTACAAATATATGCTGCCCAGTTTACAATCACATAATGCTAGGTCATTATAGCTAATCGTTTCAGTTATAGCATTAACTGCCTAATAATTATTTTAGCTGCTCACTAAAAAGCTACCCTTTTAAAATTTTGGAATTGCAACGTTTGAAACACGATTAATTAATACTTTGTCACTGATAACTTTTAACGTCATTAAAAATAGACGGAACGTTTCGATAATGCCGTTTTAAAAAACATACTAACGGCAAACAATATTATAAAAATAAATTGTGATATTTGATTTAAATCCTCAATAGCAAAATTATAGTTCATTTCATGATAGTATATGAAAGCGACCAAATAACTCCTCCTCCTACTAACTCAATATGTTTGTATACTTAGCTTATGATCGATATGTTGTTCTACAGGAGCCTGACTCCGCTATCACATTGGAACCGTATCGAAGCATGTTTCTCCCGTTTACAAAGCATTGTGTCCTTTATCTCCACTACATAAAGTACAAATTCTTTTCACAAAAAAATCACGGTAGACATTTTGCTTCTCGTGGAGCAAAATTTCTACCGCGATACAATAAAGAGAAAATTTGCTTCGATTTAGTGCCAATGTATATACCCAATACCCATAGTAAGTTTAAAAAGATTACCTACAATATTATAATAAAATTGATGTTAATTCTCAACCTCACATAAAAATATAGGAGTCAGCCTCAACTTAACTTAAAGCTTACAATAAACAATAAATTCTGTACAAAATAATATGTAAATATAAAGGCATTTTCAGTCACAGCCACGGCTTAGAGTTCTGCATTAGCTTTTTTAGTTGCTAATTTCAAAGCCATAACAAATGTAGCGGAAATTCACAGCGCGGAATTTTGAATTGAGAGTTGAATTTCGCATCAAATAGAATGAGGCAAATCTGAGAGTAACAGTTTCTTTTCACTTCAACCGAGCAGCTGAGTGCACCGGCATTGAAGTAACGGTAGTAGTAGTATACGTTAGTGACCTTATAGCCAGCAATCATGACTAATGGAGAAGTTTCATGATGTTGTGAATATCATATTTAACACAACGGAAGTAAAATATAGATTAAAACTAATAAATCAGTGGTTTTGACTGTGAAATGACGATTTAAAAGTTTAATTATATAGATAGTAAATATATTAATAGATTTGAGTAATTGATTTGAATTAGAAATTTTGTGAGTGAGTATTAAACCTAGCCGAGATTAAATACTTCAAAATTTCACACACAAATTAAGTGTTTTTAATTCAATTAAGCCACGTTAAGTCCATTTATTTCTTTTATTCGGCTTTATAAAGTCTGTTGATAGGGAATTATGACGTCACGTCTCCCATCTTGCAAGCGCAACTTTAAAGTTCCATAACTTTTTCATTTGTTGAGATATTTTAATGATTCTTTCATATTTTTGTTTTATTTTGTCTCAGTTTTCATATTAAATTTTAAAAAAAAAGGTAAACTTCTCGATTGAACTATATAGGTATAAGTCTCATGGTCTGCGCGCCACCGAGTCACAGACACCCGTTTTCTCTGCTCAGATATGGCGTCCCTAACATTTCAATAGAACACATTGACACACCCCTGATACTTCAACGAAATGATTTAATATCCTATTATTGACAAGGACAACACTATCGATACAATCGAGCAGGACGACTTCTAAGAAAGGGACGCTCTACGAAACGCTACTAGGCATACAAACCTGACGTCCTCGAGGAATTGAATCGGATCGCATTAATTCGATTCAATTCCTTTTTTTATCCACTACAAGTTAGTCCTTGACTGCGATCTCACCTGATGTTAAGTGATGACGCAGTCGAAGATGGTAGCGGGCTAACCTGTTAGGGGCATGGCAGTTATATTAAACCCATACCCCTATTCGGTTTCTACACGGCATCGTAGAAACCGAATAGGGGCCGAATTGCCGGTAGGGTGATAACTAGCCACGGCCGAAGGCTCCAAGCCAGGCCAGACCAGGGCAAAATCAGAAATTATAAATTCCTAAATTGACCCTGCCGGGGACCGAACCCGGGACCTCCGCACGTTAAGACAACAGTGCTCAATACTGCGCCACGGAGATCGTCAAATCGCAGTTTTATATTTACTATGAAACTGCGTCGAATAACAGCGTGCCGAGTCGAGTCCTTAGGCATACGGAACAAATACGACTCTATTCAGCTGTACTCGACTCTGGACTTGTTACGGGTGTCAATAGATCCCTATTGCCTATATCAAAAATAATTTATTTCTAACTGATTATTAAATAGAGGGTCTTCCAAAAGACCTAAAATTCACATCCTCGGTTAGTTTTAAGTTTGATATAACCATTTTAAAATATAAATTAAAGAAAAAAAGTGCGTTGAAATTTGATGACGTCACTATTGTGATTTTCATACAATGTCCATACTAGAAATGCGTTTTCAAGTTTGATAAAGAGTTGCTGATTTGATTGAGTTCTAATCATCCCTATTTATATACAGGGGTGGTGGCGATACGACATAGAGGCATAAAAGCATTGCTTACCCAAACTTTAAAAAATTCAATGCTTGTTTTTCACCATTTCCTGTCTGTAAATAGGTATCTACCATGGTTTCTACCTAACCAATGCCTACCCTGACTCCTAAGCCTGTGCACGCTACTCTCTACGTAATAATGCTTAGTATTCTTTGACACAACTCCAAATTTAGAATTTCACATGCATTTTTCTTTCCACGAGATTAATTGTTCCTGGCCCGAAATTACAGGGAAGGCGGAATCAATCTTATGACTTCGAACTCTAAACCATTGGCAGTAAGATCCATGTAATATAAACTTGATCCAAGCACACCTAACCTACAACCGTATGAAAAATATAGCTTTCAAATGCGACTCTTATACTAATTCGGATGGAAGCGACGATTTGGCGAGAAATTGGCAATACTATGAGTAAATAGTTCAAGAGTAAAAAAATTGGAAGTACCTATACAACGTTTTAAAATTATACATAGATATTGTGATAATGTGATCGAAACCGTTGTATGGGAGATGATAAATCATTACACATGTGATGTCTTGTGATGACAGTCTCTTAAGTACGGTACAAACGTACAGTTTAAACTGATCAGTTAAATCGTAGCGTGTGTAGTAAAAACTGAGAATTGTACAGTTGAAAAAAACTGAACTGACAATAAAAACTGTACAGTTAAAACTGTAGCTTTGTAGCGTACTTTAGTTACAAATTTTATGTTATTAATTTTTCCTTAGCTTACGAAAAACTTAAAAGGAATATTTCAACAACAAACATTTTTGGAATTAAGGAAATAGTGCTAATTCAGTAGGACAGTCTCTAAACATAACTATTGGGACAATTGTGTTGTCTCAATCTGGAGCTATCTTTTTCCGGCAAAAAAGCATTTTAGTTTAGTTTGGAGATTGTGTACGACAAAATTAGGGGCTCTACATTCATCCAGTTCGATTCAGCTTGTTCATAAATCACATATATTGCATGAATCGAACTAAATCAATACTTACAATAATTGCCTTACGCATATTGACAGGTTTAAAAAATTTTAAATATCCTTTTGCGTTGTGAAAAGTGTAGCACAGTAGCCCTATTATGTAAAATCTGTATCAATCATTGTCATAATCCCAATTGGGGTGATTGGCTGAATTAATAGTATTTATGCTGCGGAAATGGATTTCCGCCAGTACCGGAAGAGTGTTAACCATTCAAAAGTGACTGCAACCATTTAACTGTAGCTGTTATTATTAGCATGTATTTTTAAGTCATAAAATACCCCGCTTTTAGAACTGTCAATTAAGTTTAATTTAGAGATTGTGTACAACGAAATTAGCACTTTAAGAGATATGACTCTAAGAGATATGTAATTTTTAAGCTCCTAGCTCCTAAAACTTTTAATATACTTTAATATATCATATTGTACGCAACATACGCTAAATTCGTTTGGTTCTGAAAGTTATATAGCTACAAAAATAGAATAATAAATAAAGCCTATAATATACTTAGCTACTTTGTTCATGAAGTGGCAACATTTCGGATAAATTTGAATGATTTTTCTTGGAATAGGAAACTACAGTAAAGATATGCCACCGGCTTTACATGGCTGAATAAAAGCTGCCTGAGTTAAATAAGATAGGTACACTCGGTTTGGAAAGTTGAAATAATACTCGTGATCTATCAACTTTATCTCACTAAGTTGATAACTCATACTAAGCGTACATAGGTAAAAGCTTAAGGGTGCATGTCCACTAAAGCGAAGCGGAGCGGAGCCAAGATATGTACAGCAATTGATCTACGAGACACATCTTGAACCAATCAGATTATTGGTCGATCACGTGATAATTTTATCACGATTGATAAAATTAAAGCAAAAAGATCAAAGCGTTTTCTCCGAGGCTCCTTAGGTATGTAATAAGAACATTAACAATTGTTCCAAACCAAAAAATAGTAAAATAGTAAAGAATCAAAAATAAACAATATTTAAATACACTTTTGTTTTTGCCCTGTAAAAACTTTAGCAAAAACCTAATTGATTTTGTTTTAAGACGGCGCTAATGCCGATGCGAAGTGTCAGTTCGGGTCTACCTCCAATAATATAATTGATTGGACTATTTAAACACATCCGCTCCGTTTCCCTTTAGTGGACAGGCGCCCTAAGGCCACAATGACACTTGTACGTATGTAGCGTTCGTAAGTAACTTAAAAAACTAACATTTTCATACGACACGCGACTTACAGACTTTCGTCGACTTACGTGAGTAAAACTTAGGCCGGCCATACACGGACTGCTCGAGCAGTTAGCCAATGATCAACATACACGAACCGCTCTTGCAGTCATGGTCAACAACTTGAAGCTACCATTGATAAGTGCTGCCAACCGCCCGAAGCAGTCGCAACTGCCCCGTTTGTATTCTCGTCTCCTGTCTCTAAAGGTTGTCTGGAAGAGATCGCTTTAGGCGACCGCCTTTGCATACTGTGTTGTCCTAGTCTTAGTTTTTTTTTGTCTTTTTATGTCCGTGTACTTGTGTGCAATAAAGATTTAAATTAATAAATAAAACTGCTCGAGCGGTTCCATGTATGTGTGTACGTAGAAGACTGTAGTTCACTATGCAGTCGCAGCTTGAAGCAGTCCATCCTGACTGCTTCAATCTGTCCGTGTATGGGCGGCCTTACAAGTGTAATTGTAGCATAAGGGCCAAATATTTCAAATGGCGTAGCGGCAAGTATAAAGAGACTAAAATACCAGGGCCTCATATCAAAGCAGGCGACTCGAGGCTTATGCAAGTAACGCGAGGGCTAAAGCACTCAACGTTAGCGATGTCACGGCCAGCCTGCTAGCGGAGTTGGGATTTTTCTTATTTCTGATTTCATCCACGTCCTGAAATTAAAATAAATAATTATGTATTACTAAGTACGAGAACGAGAGGAGGGACGGGTGGCCTAGCTAGTGACAACGTATATTCAGTGAATTGCGAAGGTTAAGCAACCTTGACTCAAATCGGTAACTGGATGGATGACCGAATTTGGAGGTTCAAATTTGGCCTTTTCGTTCCCTCCGTGCCTCGGAGAGTATGTAAAGCCGTCGGTACCGGTTATTATCACTAACATCTGATAATAATCGTTACAAAAAGAGTTTAAATACTCTTAGTTGAGTCGTAGGTATGCGGAAGGACGTGGGAAGTTGAACATTATTACCCCAAAAAAACTCCTACCATTATTTGATTAATGGGAAGAGGTCACGAACCTCAGTAATAAAAGATTGTACTGTTATATAAGACTAAATAAATATGTAAAATATTGATATGTGTATGAATGCAATTTATGATGAGTAATAATAAATAATATTTATATAAAGGTATATGAATAATAGTATTTATGTAGCCCACACACTCTTGATTTGAAGATACTAATATTAAAAGTCGGAACAATTAAGCTTCCTTGACTTCTACGTAACACTGAAACGGACTACCCTACTATTCGTTTTGGTATTTTGATTTTTGTACCAAACAGTACGCTTAGTCTAGGTTTTAACATTGCAAATTCGATTGATAATAAAAGATCCAAGCTCATGGTTTAAAGTCACAAATTCAGTCGAACCGGTTTTCAACTTTTCAATTCAATTCAATTCAATTTATTTATTTCGAAACGTTTCCGTCTGGAGTTGTGGCTGTGAATGCATATACACGAAATTAAGCTCTTAATTAATGCGGTTAAGATTTATTTTACTTCGACGCGAATGTGACCGATCGCTCGATTACGATCCATCGAATTCGTAATCTAAAAACTTTGACTAAGCGTACAGTATTCACAATAGATGGTTCTATAATACTCACTATGTATCACACTAAATTCTAAAGTGCTAGATTTATCTACATGCAGAAAATACTCAAGCATAAACAGTGAAAATTATTAATAAATATCAAAGTGCGTTTTTCCGCTCGAAGTTTTTATCAGAACAGCACTAAGGCTTCGTATTGTATGCTCTAAAACTGTTTATACGCCTAAAAATGATACCTAAAACTGATTTCTAAAAGCAAAATTAAGTGAGCTATACACATTAAAACTTACATTCTTCTCATTTCGCTTATTTTTGTGCTTCAGCCTAATCTTTAAAAAGTATTATTGATGATCAAACTCAAAATGCGTATTAGAGTCAAAATAGCTCTAAAGGCTTAAAGACTGTGGTATTGTGTTTCATACTCCATTCCTTTTTAATTAATAACTAGAACTGATTTCAAAAGCAAAATCAAACTTAACTATAATTCATTTAAACTTACACTTTTCTCATTTGGCAAATTCGCTTCTTCCCTTTCCTGACAGAAATTGAATATTTATTAGTAGTAAATCCAATTGGTAAGAAACTGTTTTTATCTGATATAAAAGTGCTCTGGAAGACACTAGTCTTCACGTCTTCACCCTGCCGGCAAAGCCGTGCCGCCAAGCGATTTAGCGTTCCGGTACGATGCCGTGTAGAAACCGAAGGGGTATGGGTTTAATATAACTGCCATGCCCCTAACAGGTTAGCCCGCTACCATCTTAGACTGCATCATCACTTACCATCAGGTGAGATCGCAGTCAAGGGCTAGCTTGTAGTGGATAAAAAAAAAAAAAAAAAAAAAAAAAAAAAAAAACGTACGACGTAGTCGTTTTATACGAGCTGAAGAGCGGGAAACGCAATGTTAATAATTAATGTGCGTTGAATATTTCACTCTGATGTTATAGTATAGTGTTTCGATACTCGAAATCTATCAACGTTATCGGAACTTGCTAACTCGAACTAAGCCTAAGGCCGCATTTTTTTTTTTACCAAAAAGTTATAAAATATATAGAATAACAGAAATATAGTGGACATTTTCGGTGGGCAGCGGTGAGCGATAGTGGAATAAAATAATAATGTCCTCCCGACCGAGTTTCGGCCACGGCGGCCTATCTCAAATCAAATCCATCGATTTTCCATCTGCGCGGGAGATATTATAGTGCACAAGTGTGTGCACACACACACATACACAGGTGCACTCTCTGTTCCATTACTCTCATAGCAAATAAAATACGCAGCGTTTCGCAGTTGTGTTTTCGGTGACCGTTAGCGGAATACGCCGACCAGCCCATTACGACTACCCTACATGAGGGATAAACGCAACTTGTTTGCAATCCGCTAATGACACTCGCCCCTGAAAACTTTTCATACAAAATGTATGGTGCGAGCGTATCACAACCGCGGATCTGCCGCCCACCGAAAATACAGCCTTAAGGCTGTAGGTATATTATACTCACAGGTATTTCCTTGCAGGGCGTGGCTTTACGCGCGAATTTGAACAGCGACTCCACGATATTGGCGGAGGTGGGCGCCGAACACGTCTCTAGGGCTGACACTACGCATATCTGCAGGTCTCCTAGTTGATTACACTCCTCTTCCTGAATAACAAGTTATTTATTTTGTTAGAGCGTTAATTCTGTATTCTTGTATCATCAATAGCCCATCTTGGCTAAATGTCTCACAGAATGGATACCAAGAAACAGAAAAAGAAAGAAGGGACGACAAAGAAAAAGATGGAGAGATATTTTCAAGCAAATAGTCGGTACAAACTGGATGACAATGGCAAGGGATAGGGACGCGTGGAGGAGGAGGAGACGACTTCTGCCGACGCAATGCCACTTATTTATTTCAATTAAAATATATAAGTGGCTTTTAATTTAATTTTATTTTTATTTTTTAGTTCCTTAAAGCAGGATATTGGGCTGGAAAAAAGGGTGCGTAACAAGAAAGAGGGACGAGTGGCTTAGATGCGACAACGTATGTCAGTCGATTGCGATTGTTAAGCAACGTTGACCCAAGTCGGTAACTGGATGGGTGACCGTATTTGGAATCAGAATTTAGCCTTTTTGTTTCCTCTGTGCTTCGAAGAGCCCGTAAAGCCGTCGGTCCCGGTTATTATCACTAACATCTGATAATAATCGTTAGTAGCCTAAGAGTTGAAATAGTACTCTTAGTCGAGTCGTATACGGAAGGACCTGGGAACCATTTTGTGATTAATGGAATGGGGTCACTACCCTCAGCAATGAGGAAAACGACGCGCAGAGAGATAGAGAGAGAGAGAGAGAGAGAGAGAGAGAACACGAAATATTTAAGTGTTGACACCGCGGTGGGTGGTAGGAGCTGCGTAGTGATCAAGATATTGCAGGTTTGAATATAATATTCATGAAAGCAAATATATTTTTTACAAGCTTTTATATAACTTGCAAAGTTTGTTTAGGTCAAATCTTGCAAATGAATTTATAACAGTTATCTCCAACCGATTTTGAACCCAATCTGAAATTTTGCATACACGTTTCGGGTCACAATGCATGGTTAGCTAAGTGACGTCATTCTAAATCTAAAATGGCGAGCTCTCAAAGATGGCGGGCAATAGTAATTTTCATGCACCTCCATTAATATGGGTATCATTTAAAAGGGTTTTCTGAGAAGGATACGAAAACTAAAATGACATCAATATCGATAAGTTACAACCTTTATATCGTGATTTTGACATCAACTAAGGTTCAGAACTCGCATAGGCTTTCTTCATTGCCACAATGTGTTGCAGTCGAATTGCATAATTGTCACGACTCACGTCATACGTATTTCGCTGTGGTCTGTCTGGTTGTCTTAACGTGTCATGGGTGTCTTTTTTTTCGCTCTATGAGCGTATTCGTAATTCTTAACATATTATGCATAATTTGGTTTTTTACACATTCTGGGATTCAAACTACAATGAAGAAATCTATCCTCCTCACATTAGTCTACAAATTAAAGCGTTTTGTAGTGGACGTCGTGTGCTGCGGACTGCCAAGCGCATAAACGTATCTATTATTTCGCAATTCGCAGCTGGGAATCACTGCTCGACTGTCCTCCATATGTTACCAACGGCTGCTCTCGTATTTCGGTCACATCATACGACGTGGGGACAACAGTCTCGAGAAGCTTATTGACACAGGCTGAGGGCAAAAGAGCGAGAGGCCGCTCACCAACTAGGTAGTCTGAGAAATTGAGGCAGTCGAACGCATCCAATTTTTATAATATAGTGAGAATGGCTACCAACAGAAGCCAGTGGAAACAAATAATCCGTTCGAGGTTAGGATCTAGCCAGGACCACGATCTTCAGCAATGAAAGAACGACCGAAGACAGGGGACGCCGTTTTGTGCGCTTTTAAACCTACTAAACGTTTACTTACCCCGAAGATGATTTTGGGAAAGTGATCGAGGCTCACATTGTCCGTCTTGAAGTTCATCTGTGTGCCCAGCGTGCTATTGAGACAACTCTCGATCTCCGCTTGCTTCTCCTGGATACACTCCGGCCCGTTTTCAGAGATGAACACTGAAACACGTTGTTGAAGTGAAAACTTCTTTAGCCGCGTTGAGCACAATTTGGTAGGGGGTAAATTTGTGGATTCGCGTGACCGACACCGACATGCTCGCGAACAGCGACATGCTCGCGTTGTTACGAAGACAAAAGGTCTTAAATATAAATATACTACATTCAAAATTACACTTTAAAAATTTAAAAAAATTAAATATTCGTTTTCACTTCTATAATCGGCAGTTCCTATTTTCCCCAATTAACTGCCATTTTTTAAATTATAACACTGTTCTTTTGGACTGGATAAAACGCGGGGACCTGAGGCTCAATTGTGTAAGCAAATCGTAATTACTTGAAAGCATCAATGGTCGATGCTTGACACGTATTACTCGAACTGTTTATGGAGTTCATAAATGCTTTTTGACGTGTAGGCCTTTATGAACTCCTGGTCGATGCTTGACAGCTTAAAACGTATTACTCGAACTGTTTATGGAGTTCATAAATGCTTTTTGGCGTGTCCTTTATGAACTCCTTAAACAGGTCGAGTTACGTACGTTTGAAAAAAGATTACCATTACGATTTCCTTACACAATCGAGGGGCTGGAACTAAATTATTTCTAAAATGGTAATTCTTTTTTTTTGACGACCCCCTGGCGCAGTATTGAATGTTGTTGACTTAACGTGGGAGGTCCCGGGTTCGATCCCAGGCTGATTTAATTTGGGTATTTAAAATTTCAGAATTTTCTCTGGTCTGGCCTAGTGGGAGGAATCACCCGCAGCTAGTTACCACCCCACCGACAAAGATGTGCCGCCAGCGATTTAGCGTTCCAGTACGATTCCGTGTAGAAACCGATTAGGAGTATAGGTTTAATATAACTGCCGTACTCCCAACAGATTAGCCCGCTACCATCACTAACCACCAGGTGAGATTGCAGTCAAGGACTAACTTTTAGTAAATAAAAATAAAAAATCTTTTTACAAAAAACTATTTAATAAATCACATAAAATACCTCATTAGCGAGGTACTCTCGAGTGTATACACATAATAAATATTTAATCGAGGTCATTTTTTCGACGGCGAAAATCGACCGACAGGAAATGACAAAACGTCCACGCGAAACGCCCGGAACGTATTGTAAACATGGTTCGTTTTCTCGCGCTGACATTTAGTCCGTAATGTGTTTCCGCCCTTATTATCATGTTCAGTGCCAGTGGGTAATTAACGAATTATCATGTAATTACCCTAAAAAATAAACTACTACCAAATTTCAATTTGCCTCTATTTAGCTGTAACGCGATTGTATAGTTCGCGCGCTCTGCATTCAACTGCGTGCCAGATTTTTTAATATGGCTGTGGCGGACTGAACGAAACTATAATATAATTAATAATAATAATATATATGTTATAGTTTTGTGTAGAGTATCATACTAATACTATAGTATATTCGAATTTCGAACGTGTGTTGTTTTGTTGGTTTACTGTTTTGTCTTTCAATCATGCCGCAACAGAGAAACGGATCGACGTGATTTTTGCATGGATATAGCTAGGTACTTTTTATCCCGGAAAATTAACGAGTTCCCGCGGTAATCGAAAAAACTAAGTCCACGCAGACGAAGTCGCGGGTATCATCTAGTACACTATAAAGGCAACACGCGCACACCCAATCGATCAAAAATATAGGAGGTGATATATTATCATGTACCTATACCTCCATACGTAATGTTGTTCACCCCTTGCGTGTAAGTAATACATAAAAGACATTCGGGCTGATTCTGTAGTGCACAATCTCTAAACTAAAATTAGAGCATTACAAATATTGCTTACCCTTTCATAATACCTCCTACGGAAAGGGACAGAACTAGATTTAGAGCTGCCATTTTAGTTTAGTTTAGAGATTGTGTTATACAGAATCAGCCCCAATAAGTTCATATACGTTTGTGAATATCTGAATACACGAACACTATAAATTCTATAAAGTTCGTGTATTCAGACATGATGTCAAAATTAGTAATAATAATCTTATTAGATGTTAGTGACAATAACACAATAACAAATAATTATTGGATAGAAGCAGGCGCTACTTTGCGAAAGTCCATGATAATGGAAGAACTAGAAGTTCCATTCGCTATAATCCGCCGCCAATAGATAAATCTACATCTCCTAAAGATGCTCCGGTGTCGGAGTGAAACGGAAGTTGAGAATAATTTAGAAGTTATAATGTTACTCCACAAATAACAACCGCAATCAACTGATATGAGTTATAACAACGAGGCCGCTCGTCGCTCAAATAAAAAATGACCTACCTGACACAGTGGTGAGCGCTATTGCCTCATAAGCGGGAGGTCCCTAGTTCGATCCCCGGTACGGTCAATTTGGGAATTAATAATTTCTGAATTTCCTCTGGTCTAGTCTGGTGGTAGGCTTCGTCAGTGGCTAGGTACCACTCTACCGGCAAAGACGGCACACCAAGCGATTTATTCTTCCGGTACGATATTGTGTAGAAAAAGATTATAACTGCCATACCCCAAACAGGTTAGCCCGCTACCTGCACCTCACACCAAAGTGAGATCGCAGTCACAGGGTAACTTGTATAAGAAAAAGTTATGTTAACATACTAACATAATTTATGTCATTACTAGATGAAGCCTGCGACTTCGTCGGCGTTGTTTAAGTATTTTGTTTGATTCCCGGGGGAATTCCTTATTTTTCCGGGTTAAATATAATCTACTTTTATACCAAATTTCATCATCAAAATCGGTTCAAAATATGGGAAGTTAACGCGTAGCAGACAGACCGACAGACACTTTCGAATTTATAATATAAAGTATAGATTCACAGTTCTTGTCTTATCTGTACCTACTACAGCTACTGAATGAAAAAAATTACAATGGGTAGTAGAGTAAAGGCCAGCCGCTAGTTTCTAAGTATAAATACTTATCTTTGGTGTACATTCAGATAAACAAAAGACGACCAAACATACTGCCATAAGCCATTAATCGGTACAAAAACAATTAGGTATTTACTTAACAAACTTGTCAGAGAATTGTAGTCAATGTGATTAGAGCAGCAATGTCCCGAAAAAATATTTTCTTTTTCATTACACTTACGCTTGACTACAATTATTACACCTGGTAAATGATGATGTACTTATGTGGCTTACGATGGCACGCGCTTGGATATATTACGGTAACATAATTCGTCGCTTTTCCTACGAAAGGACCTAACTGACATCAAGTAAATTGTTCAGGGCAAGCGTTTTTCGGTTTCGTGCTCAACTATATTGTCCACAGCTTGCTCAAATAAAGCAAAATATTCTTATAATCTGTGAATCAAGGCCTTTTGCAAGTATCGATTATCTTATTTAAATGTTCTTATTCATTTAGGTAAAAGACGAATTGACCGAGCGAAGTAAAGTATCGAAGCTTATACCTAACTACTTGGGTGAATTTGCATTTGTTCATCCCTTTGTCTGTCCATCTTTTATATCTCTCATGCTGAAATCTATAGAGCGTACTTTGACTTGGCTCAGACTTTACTTAGAGTTAAAACGAGATGGACTTATGTGAGTGACATTTTTTTTGTAGTTGATCTTTTAACTTCTTTTGCATGTTGAGTTAGCCTCTAAGTGTGTAATCAATGGTAGTCATAAGATTATTTAACTATATTGTAATACAATAAGACAAATGACCATTGTATTACCGTTGGCTTCCTATTAAATAAAAATTAAAAAAAAAACATAAATCTGTCTCGTTTTAACAATGTCTTAAGTCTAAGCAAAGTCAGTCATAGATCTCACACTCAGAGCCTCGTCCACACATGTGCACGTACACTCGTGGGCACAAAGATAATCAACTAAATAACTATCTATAGTACACATTGATATAGTAATTGTAAATGAATTATTTAAAAAAAGCAACCACCGAGTTTCTTGCTGGTTCTTCTCGGTAGGAATGGCATTCCGAACCAGTGGTAGATTCACTTGACGATTCAAAAGTACTTGTAAAAGTTTATTTGAATAAAGAATATTTGATTTGATTTGATTTGATATCAATCGAACCAAAATATGAATATATTTTTTCCCTAAGAGAGACCTTTCCTGATTTATCACTGCAAAAACTTTCGCTGTAACTTTTATTGATAAACGGCGCTAGGACATAGCGATAAGTCTACACGAGGTCTTCGAGTCGCTTCGAGGCGAACCACTAGTTTTAATTCCAAGTTACAGACGCCTGATATGGGATTTGCTGCTCTATGACCCAACTCAATGCTCATTAATGTAGACAAAAATAAAAAGAAGCTGCGTCATTAACACTACCTCACACTACCTTCATATTAAAGACAATACTCCGCGACACCTTGACCTTTAGACTTCTCCAGGTTGAAGACACATTTGTAGCTGTGCAAAGTCTATTGTTTCTCGTATAATATAAGCAAAAGTTACTAGATACAGTAAGCTTAGTCTACGTTTTTACATTGCAAATTCGAATGATCGTATTGAACGTTCGATCACATTAGCGTCAAAGTAAAATGAAGCTTAAGAGGAATCGGGATCCACGGGCACCTTTGCGAGCAGGTATTTAACAATTTATTTGGTGTTTTATTTGCGGGATGTCTGATGATGCCACGAAAACTGGGACATTTTTTGCATTTTTTGAAGGTTGTTAGTAAAATTATTAGTTTATTAAAAATAGCAAAACACGGGGACATGGCATGGACACGTATGGATTTTATGGTGCAAAAATACTTTTTCTATTGTAATTATCCACGAAGAAAGCAGACTAATACGATTGTATGGGGAAACCTCCGGTCCAATTCGTCCTAACTGCATTGCAATCTGCGTACAGATGGTTTTGATGTGTGTATTGGATAGAAGCAGGCGTTACTGACTGAAGTCCATGACAATAAAAAAAAACTAGAAGTTTAATTCGGTATAATCCGCCACAGATCGCAAATCTATGTAGTACAATGGTGAATATCGCGGGCTGCAAGTTCAAGGTACGCACTGTAAAATTATACTTACAAGCAATTCTGTCCCCTTCCTTGAAACAAACAAACTCAGCCAGCTGTTCGGAGACATTGTAGACAGTTTTCAGGTTTTTCTGCTCTTCGACCGAGAAGCATGGCTTGATTGTGTCTGTCATGTTCTTGAAGCAGTCTTTGAACTGCGGCGTCTTCTGACAGTATCTGGAATTGAAAATAATAATTATACTAATATTATAAATGCGAAAGTGTGTTTGTTTGTTGGTTTGTCTTTCAATCAGGCCGCAACGGAGCAACGGATCGACCTGATTTTTGGCATGGGTATAGTTGAGGACCTGGAAAGTGACATAGGCTACTTTTTATCCCGGAAAATTAAAGAGTTCCCGCGGGAACCAAAAAACCTCAATCCACGCGGACGAAATCGCGGGTATCAGCTAGTATATTATAAATTCGAAAGTTTGGATGGATGGATGAATGAATGTTTGTAACTCCATCACGCCAAACAGCTGAACGGATCTGGATAAAATTTGGCACAGAGATAGATTATAGTCTGGAATAACACATCTATTTTATCCCGGAAAAAGAGCTCCCGCGGGAACCAAAAAACCTCAATCCACGTGGACGAAGTCGCGGGCATCAGCCATTTTTACTCACTTCTTAAAGACTTCATCAACTTGTCCATGAGGCTTCGCTTCCTCGACTTCCTGTTTTAGCTTCTCAGGATCAACCAGCGCCTTTAGACAGCCGACGAAGTCCACGAAGGCACTCTGAAATTAATGATATACACGTCATAGCACAGCATCGATTAATTGCTAATATTATAAATGCGGAATTGTGTTCGGTGCCTTCACGGCCCATCTGTTCAACCGATTTTGATGAGATACAGAAAGTTCCCATCCCGGGGAAGGCTATTTAGTATTTATTTATCCCGGAGAATTAAAGAACTCCCGCGGGAACCAAAAACCCCTAATCCATGAGGACGAGGTCGCGTTAAGCTTAGTAAATCAAATAATATTTGGGTATTTTTCAAGTCTTCAAATATATTTTTTTGTGATTATTAACTATAGAGGATCTCTCTCCTAAAAGTCCTAATACACGCCCCCTGTTAGTTTTATGTTGAATAACTATTTAAAACTATCGATTAAAGTAAAAAAGTGCGTCGCACTTTGATGACGTCACTATTCAATATTTCATAGATACAAAATCCCATACTAAGCAAGCGTTTTGACGTATAAAAAAAAGTTGCTGATTTGACTAGTTGTCAAATACTCAATTCTTGCAAACCATATTTTGATAGATATGAATAATTTCAATCCTAATAATACAAATAGTACATAGACCGTTCTTACTTCTCATACATTACAGTGGTTATGTAAAACTAACGCTTCCGACAAAATGTGTTATAACATGCTTATTAAATAGCATACAAACAAGTAACACAACGATAATTAAATTGATTACTTAGTGGTGATTGGATTATAATAACTTATTGCCTGGTAATAATATAATGCATCCTAAAGAGTAAAGACCAGCTGAATACAAATACATGCATATACATTTAAATTTTAAATATTATTACATTCCTAATGGAATGGAATAATATTATAAATTCTTACGTTCTTAAATGATAAATGATTTATTTATTTCACGTAGGACAACATGTGTGACTTATGATACGTTAAGACTCTACCAGCGGTTCGGAAAATTATTCTACTGAGAAGAGCCGGCAAGCAGTTGCTCTTTTCTTAAAAAAGAAAAAGGTTACAATAAGTAAACAATACAACACATACGTTACGTTACAAGTATGACACTCACTTGTTGGGTCACTGGATGCGAGGTCGGTTGTAGTTTAGTAACATAAGTTATCACTTATCACTAATCCTTTATCATAAAATGGTGTTTATCAATATTTATAAAGAATGTGCATAGGACGACCTCCTGGCGCAGTGTTGAACGCTGCCGTTTTGACGTGGTACGTCCCGGGTTCGATTGGGGAATTTATTATTTCTGAATTTACTCTGCTCTGACCTGGTGGGACGCTTCGGCCGTGACTTGTTACAACCCAACCGGCAAAGACGTAGACGGCAGAGTAAAATCTGCATCAATCATTGTCACAGTCTCAATTGTTTTGATTGGCTGAATTTATGGTATTTTTGCTGCGTCAATGGATTTTGGCCAATAGTGGAAGAATGTTAACCAATCAGGTGAAATTCATATTCAAATTTATTTATTCAAATTAGGTACACACTACACTGTATACTTAATGACGACAAATAGGTATTGCGCATATTTTAATACTGTACAAGAATCAGCTTTTCTAGACATGGTTCATTTTTGGTAACGATAAACCGTTTTTCAGCGGCCATATCTAGCGAAAGGCCCATTCATATGCGGGCAGACTTTCACTTTTGACATCAGTGGAGAGCCCTACACCCACCTAATACTGAATCAGCTTTTCAGGCGATAGTTACAAAAAGTGCAGCTATCTCTTATAATATAGTGAGTGCCGCGTCATCGCATGTTCGATGCGCACGTGTGTGTGAGTGAGCTGTTTCGAACGTTTCTAGGTAGTTTCCATACTGGTTGTATCTGTTTACTGTGATATATATATCCGTTTTTGACATGAGGAAGTGCGAATCAGTGGCATTCCCTGAGTACACGCAACACAGTATATACCTGCCTACACAAAATATGTAGGACTAGTTATCAACTCGTCTCAGGGCTACCAGAGCCATATTATCAATGAAGGCGTCAATTTGATTTTTGAACTTTGACTCTATGGACTCATACCAACTCTACGTACCTACGTCTTTGTCTACTAGACAGTAAAATTGTACTTACTAACTCTTTGTACTTTTGGTTTCTATGAGCAAGTTACACCCTGGAACCCATTTAGTAAGGTACAGATTGCGACGTTCAATAGGTAAGTGTTTAGTACCTTACTGGTCATGAATTTAATAACTAGTTTTTATAGAACACTAGCCGATGCCCGCGACTTTCCGGGATAAAAAGTCACTCTCCAGCAGCCCTATTCTCTAAGTCAGTTGCTATAAAAAAAAAACTTTCCAAAAAACCGACTTCCAAAGCCATTGTAAAGTAACAAATAATTTTGATTTCTACACACTATGTTGAAGTCGGGCGAGTAAACAAAGATAGGCGAAGTGGACGTGTCAGGCTAATATTATTAATAAATCTGTGTTTTGGGTCCCACAGGTCAGAATCTGTAACTTTTGAATAAACAGTACCTACTACCTACTAACTACCAAAAACTAGTACACAAGAGTACTACTCGGCACTCTATAACACTGCCATATTATCATTGAGGACGTCAATTATTTTTGAACTTTGATACCTACCTTGTACCTACCTACCTACTTGTATAATCTTACTTAATATTATAAATGCGAAATTTTGGATGTATGGATGTCGGTATGGATGTATGGATGTATGGATGGATGTTTGTTACTCAATCACGCCCCAACAGCTGAACGGATCTGGATGAAATTTTGCACAGATATAGATTATAGTCTGGAATAACACATAGGCTACTTTTTATCCCGGAAAATTAAAGAGTTCCCGCGGGAACCACAAAACCTCGATCCACGCGTACGAAGTCGCGGGCATCAACTAGTGTATAATATGTCACCGTAAGATTGTGAAAACCGTTAGATTGTAATCTAACTAGCGGAATTGTAAACTATCGACAGACTACAATAATTTAACGCGTTATTTTTCGGTAGATTGTAATATGTTAGGTAGGTATCAAAGAAAATATACTCTCTACCGAGGTAGGTATATTAACCCGATAAAACCTAAGGCCCGGCCGCAGGCCGGACACCACCTGATTATTTATGTCGAATCCTAACCTAACCTACAAGAAAGAGACAAGAAAACGTAAATACAATGAATATTTCAAAAAATGATACTGAGAACATTGAACGGTTCACAATTTGTCGACAGTTTACAATTTCGCTAGTTAGATTACAATCTAACGGTTTTTGCAATCTTACGGTGACATAACTATATATTTAGATTTTATTATACTACTATACCTAATACGTAGGAAGTGAACGTATTTGTCAAAAAAGTCCTCCTCTGACCTCCTCCTCTGAGAGTGAGAGAGAGAGAAGAGAGAAAGAGGAGAGTGATGCTCCTGCATAGATTATCTACTATATAATTATATTATACTCGTAGGAGCATTGAAATAGAATGAGTACTAGAAACAGGGTCACGAACAAAAAATATCGCAAAAATGTCCCAATTTGCACACACATAAACAGTTGTATGCTGAGTGGGAAATGTAGAAAAAGGTATTATATTAGCAACAACTTCAGTTAATTATGCATCTTAAGTTTAACACATAAAGCTACATTACGATTAGAAAATATTAATTTTTAAGACTTTCTGTCATCAGAGAAAAGGTAGGAATAACCTTTCAATCCAAAACAAAAAGTAATTTTTAAAATAAGTACAACAATATTTATTATTAAAATAAAACTTAATATGTTAGCAATAAGGTACTTCATACGTTGCCAAATTGATACCTTTACACTATTTTGGAACAAGACGCAACTCTTGGCATCACATTGTCAATATCAACAACGTCAATTTATTATAAACCTTAAAACTTAGAATTTAAGTTGAATTACGAATGTAGTATGTTTATATTTAAGACCTTTTGTCTTTGTAAAAAGGCAAAAACAAAAAATTCAATGGAACGAAATTCAAATAGAACAATGGAGACATGGAGTTGCTGATTTTTTAAAGTTGTATATCGTGGTGGTATGTGGTCGTGTATATTTATTACTAGCTTACGCGCCCCAGCAACTCACTTATGTGTTATACTTGTACAGTGTGTTTTATTTATCAAAATAAATATTGATACAGTTTTGGTGGGTAGCACTGCGAAAAACCACGTAGGTTTAAATGGCGTACTCTCTCCTCTTCTATCAATATTTATAACTATACAATGTTATGGTATGCATAAGTATCTGTGTAAAAACATGAGGAAACTAAAACTAAACTACCTAACATTTGTTTAAGAAGTAAGATTTTAACTTAAAATTAAATTTTCCTTACTTAGTTTCATTTTAAAATTAATATCAAGGTTAAAAATCTACGTTTTATTGACGTATTACACGTAAACTTAAAAAGTACCAAGTAAACTTTATTCAGATTTAGCCTTTGCGGCTTTTATTATTTTTTACTACATTTTTTTATAAAATATTTATGTAAAGTATATAATATCTTTATGTACCCATGTATTTTATGTGTATTTATGTAACTATGTAGGTATGTGTGTTTCTAGTAATATCAATTTTATCAAAATGAATTTGAACATAATTAATGTTATCTGTGTATTTTAGATGGCTCAAACAACTCTACTGCATAACGAAATGGATTACCAGGGAATCACTAAGCAACAATACTTTTAAAACCAACACTACTCCATGCATCCCGTCTATCCAGAACAGTCAATGTTTGTTACAATATTTGACGCATTGTCACAAACATTGGCCAAAGGATATTAGCACTCTTTTTATATGAGCACTGCAGCATTTTGACGCGTCGTTATGTTGGCTAAGGTTGGCTCATACTAATTTCAAATAAGAGCACTTTCGTATTTGTGCTGTAATTTGTCGGGGACATTTTTGAAGCGCTAATCCTACATCTAGTATAGGTACTAAAAAAATTCTACATCAATGCGTAGGAGGCTAGGGCGCTGAAACTATCTGTGGCTAGGGAGTAGGGCTAGGTAATAGGTAGGTATGTAGGGGTACATCAGTCTGTGATTGAAAAGTTTAAAATTAGAATTTTTTCAAAGCTTATGTCAGCACAGCACTCGGCAGCATCATTTGAATCTCGTAGGTAAAGGCTTTGAGTTCTCCGGTGCAACGTGCACAGCAAAAGCATTTGGAAGCATGCCAAAACGAAGAATCTAACTATAGTTTAGTAGGTATACCTATATATACCTATATAATTTATAAATCTGTATAAGCTGATGATACGCTTTAAAATTTCGTACAGATTAATTATCTGTGTTGGTTTTAAACGCAGACTACCTATTTCTGTTGCTTTATTCATCTGCAAGTGCAAATTGAACTGTCCCAGAAATTAATAAATTATTCCGAAACGATTAATTGTTGTCGAGGTTATCTTATTATTGTACGATACCTGTTGCGATACCTATGTAGGTATACCTAATTTTTAATCTTATCATATGCCTGATGATGCAGTAATGTCGAAATGTCGAATTTATCGTACGTTTGATACGGATAGAAACAAAATATACAGATTTTTGGAAGTTCTGCTATTCTTTACTTTACTTCTGAACAGATCTGAAAAAAATTGCCACAGAGATAGATTATAGTCTGGAATAGGCACATGTTACTTTTTATCTCGGAAAATTAAAGAGTTTCCGCGGGAACCAAGAAACCTCAATCCACGCTGACGAAGTAAATGAAAAATGATTATTGATATAATATGACGTGATCATATTTTTACGTCATCTAGGTATTTTAGAGTCAAATAGAAATAGTCAATGTTTATTAGCAGGTATAGGTAGTGTATTATCTATGTTTATTAGTCCCGTACTAGAAGCTCGCGAAGGAGGTCCTGCATGAAGCGAGCCTACGAAGCCGAGTGGAGCGAAGGGGGAGGTTATAAAAAAAGCTTTAAAAACCGCAAAAAGGACATAGGTATTCGATAATCCGCCAAAACATGTTTTTTTGATATATCAACTTGTACTTCCTTGGTATCACGGACTTCCGTAAAACGCCTGCTTCCGCAAAAATTAACCATGTATTAATAATGTTTAAACATTTAAAAAATGCAGGTGCGTCAAGCAGAATGGATACCTAATTGAGCTTTTTCGGTACATAAGTTATCAGTAGGTAGGAACTAGCTCGGTACCCGGTATTTATATTTTAATTTGGGCTTTGGATGATAGTACCTACCCGTCAAGTGCAAGTTATACTCACCCTCCGAGGATTCCGTAACTTGGAAGTAAGAAACATTTGGATAAAGGTTGCTTTATAGATTATCATATATATGGTACAAAACATCATCATAGGGTTACAATCTTGTTAGACTTCAAGAGTGCATCTCTTAACCTCTGGAGTGCCTGGCGGTGGTCCTGCCCGATATTAAAAATCACAGTCTAGTGACCGGCGGCTGGCATGGCCGCAGGGCACTATGCGTTTTCCACGTAAACAAAAAGCGATTTATTGTGAAAACTACTATTACTTATCTCATTTTTATCTCTGAATTAATAGACAAAAATAATAAGGTTAACTATAGTTCTGTCTTTGAAACAAGAAATGATTATATTAAATTTGTCTTTGGTTCCGAACTTCATACATAGATTTTTGTTATTAATCTTTGGAGCTTTGTTTACTTTATTTTTTAGGTATAGATTTTTATGGAAAGCTTTTAAAAGTATAAAATAAGTGTATAATACATTGTTTCCACTTTCCATCATAGTATACAGATACTCCCCTCTTATTATGTATATTTTTTGATATTGTATAAGTATGTAACCTCATTATTTGTTATTTAATCGTAAGATGAAGTATTATTTACTGCAGTTATGCACAAGTTTATGTACTTCAAAAAATAATATAAGGAGTATTAAAATTACTTACCTCAGCTTTTTGGTAAGCTTCAGGTCCTGCATTTTCTTCACATTTGTTCTTGAACGCTGCCACAGTTTTGTTCCTTATTTCCGTGACCTGCTTCTCATCAATTTTTCCTTGTAGCCCGGGAGGCAGTTTGTTTAAAGCATCAGTTATTGATGGCTCAGTCTGGGCCCACACAATACCTACAAAAATACCTACATAATTTAAGAATGCTCTCCTCATGAGAGCGTGCTGATTCAATCAATATTTACGGTCTTTCTAAAACGCAACATGAGTGCTGTTTGAACAATGATCAATATTGTGTATTGCTTTAATGTTCAATACTAGACAATGAGTGCGAGTTTGTCAAAGAGTTTAAAAATGTATGTGGGAACTCTTTATTTTTTCAGGATAATAAGTATCCTATGTCCTTTCATGGGGAAGAAAGACAGTTTCACATTTCACGGAAATTAAAAAACTTAATCCACACGGACGAAGTCACGGGCTTCAGCTAGTTCTGTATAACACAATCTCTAAACTAAACTGACACCTTTTCTGTCTCTTTCTGCAGAGTATTATGTAAAGGTTAGCAATATTTTTAGTGTCATTTTTGTTTAGTTTGCTGATCATACATTTAAAGCCCGGTTTTCACCGCAAAAAGGGTAATGCGTGGGAAATGGCTAAGCAGATTGGCTAACTCTTGTGTGAACAAAATAGGTTTACACATTAACTAGCACAGTTTTGACAGTGGCCTCATTTTTAACTCTTTTTGCGCGCTAAGTCCTTTCCACTGGCTTTTTGTGGGCGCTTGTATGCAGAATATACGTTAGACGAAGTCCGTAAGGAGCACGCTCCACTCGTACTGGAAACCGGACTTTACTTCTGAGAGCACGCCACCTAATCTACTATTTCCCGCCACTTCCTTACGGTCGTCAGTCTAATATTATGAGTATTTAATACAACAACAACAGTAGGTAGGTAGTAGGTACCCTACTTTATGCTATCAATATATTATCATCAATTTATATTAACATAGAACAATAAAAATTGAATTTGGAAGTGCGCTAGTGACCTATTTCCGATATGGAATTTTAATAATGTTTAAATTTCAAAATCTTACCAATGGACATTACAAAAATAATGCTCTTGAAATTCATTTTATCACTTATAATTCACCAACAATGAAAGATAATCACTAATGTTTATTTCTTACAATAAGGAAAATTCCACCTCAAAATGAAGAATTAGCAAAATGAAACCAGTTTCGTTCTCGCGTGCTCACCGCTCACGCAATTTGCAAGCAATTTGATAGAGTGGACGAACGTTCACAAACAAATGAACTGTATGAACGCCACATTCAGACTAAAAAAATTAAAAAATACTTCTCGCAATGTTGTAGGGATGTAAACTAGAGGCACAATTGTGAACATGTCGATAGATAGCAATAATAGCATTATCTGCCCAGAGCAATGACCTTCTATACACAAGGACATCGCACTGGCGCGCATAACAAGGGACCAAGTAAGTGTGCTTAAACTCGTTGTAAGCACACTTTTTTCATTAGTCGCATGTTCACTGCGAAGCTGTCATGATGCCTAAGTGCGCGTTCAAAAAGTGCCGAAATAATACATTAACGACGCAGAAAAAAGATGGTGTGACGTACCATCGATAAGTTAATTTTATTTACGTAAGATAATATGCAAAAAAGTGTAAAATACGTAGTAAAACTATTGAAAACACAAGAAATATTTAAAATTATTTACAATGTTCCCATTCCTTTCTCTCACGCACATCGGAAAGAGACAGATGGAAAGGCGCGTCATGAATGTCAGAAAAACAAAACTGTGGAGTAGCTTTTTTTTGTTCCATGTAAAATCTATTGGCAATTAATGTTATCACATTTTTTTCACTATCTTGTAAGTTTTCCCAATTAAAGGCCTTTAAGCCATCAGGCCGCAACCAACTGTAGGTATAAAACTCGCCACACTACACTATATATCTGTAGGTACGCATATATAGCACTACGCTCTAGGCTTGATTTCGCCGGCGCGGCCCTGGATATCCCCACAGCTGTGATTCCTATTTCTTTAAAGTGTACCTGGAAACAGTATGACAGCGGTATAAGGCGCCTTAAGAAAAAACATATTACATGCCTCGAAGGTAATATTTTTTATCTTTACTCGATCAAATATAAATTACATAGGGTAAGTTGCGCAATCTGTAATGGCTGTTCTTTTAGATTTCCTGTACACGAGATCACAAGTTATTCAAAAAACAAAAATTCTCCTCTCTTTTCGGATCTAAATCAAAAAATATCGATCCTAGGGAAAAATTGATAAGGACTAAAATTGTAGGAAATTTAATTTCAAATAACTTTGGTTATAACCATTTTTCGTGTAAAATTGAAATAAACGAGTTATTCAATAAACAGAAATTCTCCTCTCTTTTCGGATCTAAATCGAAAAATATCGATCCTAGAAAAATTTATAAGTATCAAAATTTTTTCCGTGACAGACCCTCTTTTGATCTAATTCAACTGGGCTAATATAATAGTTTCATATTTACAAAAACGAAAAATCTCTCAGAAATAACAAAAATTAATAGCGCTACACTACTCCATTCCCTTTTGGTTCCAGTCTGCTTCTAAAATCACCTTATTAAGCTTCGACTGATTAATCGATTTACATTGCGGCTTAAATACAGAGGTCAGTTTACAGGACTTGAATGTCAGCGGCAATGTATAGATGGAGCAGTCGAAGCAAAATAGGGTGAATTAGAAGCGTGTGCCATGTTTGGGCTCTGTTTTTGTATGCCACGATTTGTCCATTTGTATAGAAGGTCATTGGCCCAGAGGCCCAATTGTCTAAGCAAATCGTAGTCATTTGTCAGATTAAAACGTTGGATAGAATCAGGCGTTACTTTGCGGAAGTTCATGATTTAGCAAGAAAAGATTACAATTATTTTGCTATACGGATTATACCAAAATAATTGTAATCTTTTCTTGCTAGACTGAAACGTATTAATCGAACTATATAAGGAGTTTGTACATATGCTTTTGAAATGCTGGCATCCATGAACTCCTTAAACAGGTCGGATTATCCCTTTGACAAACTATTACGATGAAGATTTCTTTACAAAATCAATTCCTTACAAAATGAAGATTTCCTTACAATCGTGGGGAGGCTGGAAATAAAGCAATTGGGATTTAAATATGTCAAAAATCCATATATATACTAATAATAATCCATACTAATATTATAAATTCGAAAGTGTGTCTGCCTGTCGTCTCTCTGCTATGCTTTCACGGCCCATCTATTCAACCGATTTTGCTGAAATTTGGTAAAGGGATAGGTTGTAAGCCGGAGAAGGACATAAGCCTCTTTTTATCCCGGAAAATTCAAGAATTCCCGTGGGAATCAAAAAACTTTAATCCACGCGGACAAAATCGCGGGCATCATCTAGTAAATTATATTTTAGCGTTTATACGGCTAAATAATATTGGAAGGACGAGACGAAGCCGAGGACTTCCCAAGTGCTTTTAAAAGGACGAGGCGCCAGGCGAGGCCTAAGGCTAGGTTGGATGGTAACCAATAATATAATATTAAAAAATAATAATAAAATTAGTATAAAGGCCGAAACATACCAGCTGCATACGCGTGCACATGCACCTAACATGCGATGTAAAGTATGGAACTCTACGTAGCCGGTGTGTTTTGGCCTTTAATATTAACTATTAACAAGTACCAATCAAGCGTATTTGATTGATAGCATCGATAGCGAAATGAAAAGGTTTAGATTTTGTGGCAAGTACTGACCACTATTAAATATATCAATAGAATAACACGAACTATTATTTTGTTTTTCTTTTTGCTCTCTATGAAAATCGATACTGCTATCGACAAAGTTGCCCATTTCTACTATAAAATTCTCAGAGTTAGTATAAGAATACCGCAAGTGAAAGTATCGACACTGATGCTATCGATAGATTGACAGCACTTCGTTGCTAGTTAAGAGTTGACATTGACAATCGCTACTTTGGCACTGACGTTGACAATCAAAAACAATAGCATAGATTTTCTTTAGGAAGCGCGGGAAACTTCTAATTTGGCGGACGTGATAATTTTTGGTTTCTGATTATTACTTGAAAAAGTGGATCAGTGGAGGTTTTTAGTGTATAAAAGTAGTTAAATAATAGTTACTAGATATTTATATTTTTATTTTAGTTAGTAAATAGTGTACATACATAATTTTGATTTGGTAAGTTTCTTATTATTATGGGGGTTGATCCCCCGGATGACCCTGGACCTACAGGAGGTCTAGGGCCATACCCTGGTCCCCCTGTAGCATATAATCAATGAATTCTTACAAAATAATCTAAGCATATAATGTTGTTATCGATGATTCTTCTATGGACACGGAGGATGGTCTTATTAATCTCTCTGACAGAAAACGCGCTAAGCCCCAAAAAAGATGCCGCCATTGCAAGTCTTAGACTTGCAATGGCATTGCAAGTCTTAGACTTGCAATGGCGAAGGAGAAGTCGGAATAAAGAAGGAAAATTAAATTCTCAAATATGTCAGTGTGATGACTCTGATGAAAAAAAGACCCCTATTGTTGTAGATAATGCTCAAAATGAGAATGTCTCACCTGTTAATACTGGTGCCCCCTCTACACAACCCATTAATTCGACAGGTCCCTCACAACCGCAAATAGCAAGAAAATATGTTAGCACTGATTCAGGACCTTTCACTGTCCACATACAAAGAGTAACCGCTTCACCTAATGATCCGATTACTTTGCATCCTGTACAGTTTGGCAGAGATTTGAAAAAATTTAAGATTCATAATATTGTAAATGGCAGCCTCAAACGTATAGGCAGAAATAGAGTTTCGATGGATTTTAACAATTATCAGGATGCCAATTTGTTTACAGAGAACTCACAAATAGCTAGTCTTTCCTACAAAGTTTTTATTCCCAGTTTCACTGTTACACGAGTAGGTATAGTGAAAGGTGTGCCCCAGGACTGGTCTGAGGAAGAAATTCAGGAAAACATCACTGTTCCTATGGGATGTGGTCAAATCATTAAGGTGAGGCGAATTAAAAGAAAAAATGTAACTGATGGTACAGCTTCATTTTCTAACACTAACATGGTTGTATTGACGTTTGATGGTCAAATTACCAAAAAGGGTGTACATGTGCTATACAGCTCTTTCGGTTGAATTATACATTTTTCCTACCATACAATGCTACAATTGCTGCAAATTTGGACACACTAAGATACAATGCAGATCAAAGCCACGTTGTTTTAAATGTGGGGATGAACACCCCTCAGACACTTGTAGCGTTGTTTCTGAAAATGCTCATTGTTTTCACTGCAGTGGTCGCCACTTTGCCATTAGTAAATTATGTCCAGAATTCAATAGACAGCAAAAAATTAAAATTTCAATGGCCCAGAGCTGCATATCATATGCAGAGGCAGCTAAAATTCACCCCCCATCCTCAAAACCTTATGCGGATGTAACAGCTTCCTCTCCGTCCCAATCTGGAAATAAAAATCATCCTACCTCAAACTCAAGTTCATATGTACCTCCTACACCAAACAGTTCTCATAAAAAAACTGTGTTTGTCCAACGTCGAGTTCCTCCTAAACAAACCGGAGGGTATGACCACACTATGCAAGAATCGATTAACAATGAATATAATAATAACTCCCAAATGCCCGATGGTTATGTATTGAAACACAGATCAAATACAATCCCTCAAAAATCTATAGCAGAATTAATTTTAGAACTTATTAAATTACTTTCTAATTCTAGTAATTCATTTTCTAGTGATAACTCTTTACCGCCCAACGCCGCCAACTCATTATTGACAGCTTTAAACCAAATCTTTAACTATGGACCACAAAATCCTACAGTGGAACTGCAGGAGTGCCATAAGTAAAAAAACTGATATTATTTACTTACTAAATTAATATAAGCCTATGGTTATGTGTCTCTCTGAGACATGGCTGAAACCAGAGTTTCTTTTCAGGATCTCTGGTTTCGTTACTATGAGAACGATGCCCAGTATATATAACAGGGAGTTCAGGGACGCATTTTACCAGGGCCTTATTCAATGTCATATCCCACTTCCGACTTCTGTTGACATCCTCTTATCCTCTGATGAACCTTGTGTATGTGTATAAACTTTTTTCCTCATTTATTTTACATAATGATATTAAACTGTAAATATGTATTTAGTTAGTATGAATATTCCATTTTATACTATTTTCTACCCTTTTCTGATCCTTCCCAAAATTCCGTATTTTTGAAAAAAAAATTTTGATTTTACTATTATAAAATAAGTTTCTCCGTTTAAAAAAAAAAAAATTTGACTATGGCTCAAACGCTCGACGCGCGGAGCCACTAAAAATGAAGAAGAAGAAGAAGATTTTCTTTAATCATTGATAGATTTAGGTCACATTTAGGTGAAGCCAATGAATAAAAGTTTCCTTAGTCATTGGGTGAAGCGCGCAAGCCCAATACTAAATCTATGGTGTTATGGTACAAGGTATGGAGCAAGTATGGAGGAGTAACATCTCTGTATTAAAAAACTGTCCGTCGAAATGCACCACATTGGGAGAGCCATCAAGGTTTTAAAAGGAAGCGCCAAATATTATTAGAGTAAGTTTGAGAAATAAACAAGGAAAGAAAACATTCATCATTTTTTTGTACAACGTAAGTTGTTACTTGTTGTCAATGTTAATGTTTTAGAAGCGCCACTGAGGAAGGTTTTTGAACGGTTATTTTCAGCAACTACTGGACAATTTTTCAACTTTTCTCCCATAGAAGCCCAATTCCACCATACATTGTTTTCGTGTAACTTTTACTATCTATGTAGCGCATACCATGGAAGCGCTCAGATTTTACGATTTTTTACGATTTTTTCCGATTTCATTCACATTATTGCATTTTTCGTAGGGATCTCCAATTTTTTGAAAATAAATATAGCCTATGTTACTCGCTGATAAAATAGCTTTCTAAAAGTGAAAGAATTTTTAAAATTGGTTGAGTCGTTCTTGAGTTTATCTATTACAAACAAACAAACAAATCTTTCCTCTTTAAAATATTAGTACCTATTGGAATAAGCCACAGACATAATAAAGAATAAGCAATGCATGCATTGAGTAAGTTTGTAGGGATTCGTGGCATAGACAAGTTAAACAGAGAGTTCGTGGTCTCGAGTTCGTGGTCTCGTTTGATTATTATATGGGTATGTTCCGATATACACTGCGAGGACTGTTCAGCGCTCTTACGGGGAAGAAATTCGTTCCGTTGGACTGACAGTATACTGCCACAGACCACAGTATCCAATATCCTTTAATGCTGATGTGTTCCTAAATTCCCAGGTTATCCCTGGTATACAATAATCATTATTATTTACTTACTTCAATAATTACAGTAGGTTACTACTGAATTCTGGACCCCAAGAGTAATCATAGTTCAGAGCAAACTTGATAAATAAGTTAAAACCTTTGAATAAATGGTTTTAATTAGCAAAATATAAACAAGAATACATGATGCGTTTTCGCTATGACAATATGAATGACATTCTATGAATGACAACTTATATTTATAATATAGTTTTAAATGCAGAAACTGCAAGGAGTTTCTGCTCTACATTACATTCTTCCTAGCTGGAAAGCTTAGCTCAGCTGATAACGTAATCGCCGAGATGGGCTGGTAAGTGTCGTTCTCTAGTTGATCTCCGAAGTTGTTCATTTACTGTTTGTTCTGTAGCGTGGTCCGTCTCGTGCGATTGTTGCTGATGAACGGCTTGTTCATCCGCACTAGATGAATCAATAGTGTCGAAGAATTCTTCATCAGTTGATCCTCTCGTATCATTGAGTATTTCATGTGTTTCTTGGACAACCTGACCATCTTGAGCTAATGGTGCTAAGTGTCGATTTGAAACAGTGGATTCTCGACCGTCAGCGAGTCGAACATAGGAATAGTCAGGATTCACATGAAGTAATTCTACTTCTTCGACAATAGGTTGATATTTGTTTGTTCGATTAAATTTTCTCATTAGCACCCGTTCTGATTCAGTTAACCAAGTAGGGATGGAAACTCCATTCGTCGATCTTCTGGTGTAAGTGAACATTCGTTCGTGTGGCGTGCACTGAGTGGCCGTACACAACAATGATCTTATAGAATTTAAAGCTAGTGGAAGGACATATTCCCATTGCTGTATCGGTTTATTTTCTGAACGAAGGGCCAACTGTACTGCTCTCCAAAGAGTTCCATTGAGGCGTTCAACTTGACCGTTACCTCTAGGATTGTAAGGGGTAGTTCGGCTTGAAGCTATTCCTCGCGAGAGCAAAAAGTCTTTGACTTCAGTAGACATGAAGGAGGTTCCTCGATCTGAATGAAGGTAAGATGGTAAGCCAAAAATCATGAATATCTCATTTAAATGTTTTATCACTGTTGAGGCACTCATATCAGGACAAGGAAAAGCGAATGGGAAACGTGAATATTCGTCTATCACAGTCAAAATATATCTATTCCTAGTATTTGAGGGTACGGGACCTTTGAAATCAATACTTAAACGCTCCATAGGTGCCGTTGCTTTGATCAGAGTAGAATCATTTCCAGTTTTAAAGAATTTTGGTTTTATTTCGCAGCATATTCTGCAAGAATTAGTCATGTCTTCAATCTCTTTGGCAGAATAAGGCAGATTTTTGGATTTTACCCAATGACACATTCGCACAATTCCAGGATGGCACAATGCCTCGTGCAAGTGTTTCAGTTTCTCATTCCGCTGAGGAATTGATGCACAAACTCGTGACAGTGCATCAGCGACATCATTTTGTTTGCCAGGGCGATAGATAATGTCATATTTAAATGGAGCTAACTCCAAGCGCCATCGCTGTATTTTTTCATTCTTAATTTTGCTGGTTACTTTATTGTCAAACATAAATGAGACAGATCGCTGATCAGTTATAAGTCGGAATGGTTTGCCAATGAGAAAATGGCGCCATTTCTTTAAGGATTCCACTATAGCGTAAGCTTCTTTCTCGATAGCTGAATGGTTGAGTTCACATTTGTTTAGCATTCTTGCAAAGAATGCTACCGGTCGACCAGCTTGTGATAAGATTGCTGCGATCGAATGTTGCGAAGCATCTGTCTCAACTGTGAATGGAGCATTGTGATCGATAGCGTGAATAGTAGCCTTCGCAATGTCATTTTTAAGTTGTTCAAATGCTCCAATTAGTTCATCTTTTAAAGGGAATACATGAGTATGAGCGAGAGCAAAAATTTTCTCTGAAAAATTCGGTATCCATTTGCTGTAATGTGCAAACATGCCTATCGCTCTTTTAAGAGATAGCAAATCTGTTGGTGGTGGTAAGCTCAAAAGTGGTCGTAAACGTTCAGCATCGGGCCTTATTAAATGATCTTTTATGGTATATCCCAATATATTTATGGAATGCTGTGAGAACTTGCTTTTTTCTTTATTAATGGTAAGACCATATTTTTGTACTGCTGCCATGAATTTCTGCAAATTTTCGTCATGTTCTCCCTTATTGTTACCACAGATAGTTATGTCGTCAAGATATGCATAAGTTCCTTTGAGATCTTCTTTACGAATAATCCAATCGATAGTTCTTTGGAAGCTTGCGACTCCGTTTGTGACCCCAAATGGAATTCGTCGAAATTGATAAAGATTTCCTAGGGCTTCGAAAGCTGTGAAATAACGTTCTTTTGGCAAGATCGGGACTTGATGATACGCGCTTTTTAAATCTATAGCACTAAATACGCAATATTTAGAAATCTGTGAAACAATTTCTTCTATGTTTGGTAATGGATATGCATCAAGTTGTGTATATCTATTTATTGTTCGAGAGTAATCGATAACGAGGCGTTTCTTGTGAGTGGAAGTCTTCGAAATCAAAACTTGTGCTCTCCAAGGAGAAGTACTTTCTTCGATTATTCCTTCAGCCAACAGCCTGCTGATTTCTTCTGCAATAAACTTTTTATCTTCTTCACTGTATCGTCTGGACTTGACAGCGATTGGTTTGCAGCTGGGAGTGACATTGGAAAACAGTGGTACGGCAGGAACAGAAGCTGCAGCGACACTGCAAACTCTGAAGGGTTCCTTTGATCCTCCAAAGGTAAACTCGAGTAAAGAATGTTTTTTTAAAACATCGTGTCCTATGATAAGATCAGCGCATAGATGCTTAACTATGATCAGATTGAGATCCTTGTAAGTATGTTCTCCGATTTGAGCGACAGCATAGGTCTGCCCCTCTACTTCAGACGTGAGAGAAGTCGAAGCCATAGAAATTGTCTGATTGCAGTATTTCTTCTTCAAGCCACAAAGTTCAAAGAAATTTTTATCTATGAAACTGAGAGAACTGCCGGTATCAATTAAAGCTTGTGCACGAATACCTTTGATGTAGGCTGTCACTGTTGCCTTCTTTAAAGAATCCGGAGAAGATGCTACTGTAATGCACGCAGCGCTGTTTTTGTTCTTAGACATATTATTAGATGGCTCATTTTTAATATTTTGCTTACTACGACAAACGTTTGCAAAATGTCCTTTTTTATCGCAAAATTGACAGTTGACTTCAAATGCCGGGCAATATTTTCTAGCATGTACAGATCCTCCACAGAAGAAGCATTTTTTTTTTATTTGAGCAGCTGCAATTGACTCCTGGTGAGTTTGTGAACTTTGAACGGCATTCAAATTTGAAGAATTATAGCTCTGTGAATTAACTTCAGCCATTTCTAAAGATAATGCTTGGTTATAAGCTTCATCGAGAGTTAAAGTTAAATTTTCTAATAATCTTTGTCTAATATTATTTGATTTTATGCCAGAAATAAATGCATCTCTGATACAGTCTTTCTTATTTGTCTCTGCATCTACTTTACGAAATTCACAATCATTGGCTAATAATTTTAAAGCTCGTATATAAGCGTCTACATCTTCTTCATTCTGCTGTTTCCTTGTTGCAAGTATATGTCTAGCAAAGATGACATTACGCGGCTTAACGTATATTTTTTGAAGAGTTCCAATAGCCGTTGCGTAAGATGTACATTCACTAATATATGAGAAGATTTTTGCAGACAGATGGTTAGTTAATAATTTTAATTTCATCTCATCACCTTTTACAGAAGCTTCGTTACATGATAGGAAACTTTCAAATGTCCTTCTCCAATGTTCCCATTCTTGTGAGGCGGAGTTGTCGGACGGATCGATGTCCAATTTATCTGGACGGAGATATTTTTCCATTGTGGAATTATTTTGCTAATTAAATTGATAAATAAGTTAAAACCTTTGAATAAATGGTTTTAATTAGCAAAATATAAACAAGAATACATGATGCGTTTTCGCTATGACAATATGAATGACATTCTATGAATGACAACTTATATTTATAATATAGTTTTAAATGCAGAAACTGCAAGGAGTTTCTGCTCTACACTACAAAACTTGAAGGATCAGTGGAAAATATTTAAAGCAACCATACCTGTAAGTACCTGTAAGTGGATTTTTAAATTTTTCACGGTATAGTCTTGATTTGTAATAAATCGTCGCCATTTTTGTACTGTGAGCACTGGCGTTTCCGAGGTGAGGAAACACCTTAGTGCTGACTGCGTTCCGTTTTAAACAGTAACCAGTATGAATATAAAGCAACGGCTTTGCAGTATACTAAATTGACGTCACCACCTGACCTTAGCCTTACCGTGCTCGCAGTGTTTATCAGAACATACCCTTTGTCTAAAAGTGGTCCGTATGTACCATAGAACAATTATACAATATAACCCTGGTATGTACATATTTATCTATGGTATAAGGTTTTTGGTTTGGGTTTGATGGATGCCAGATGGATTGGATGCCTATATTCAATGTACTCTGTGATTGGATGCCATGTTTTGAATTTCTAGCTGCCAGCTGCTTTCTAGTCTTTTTTTTCTGGTCGGTGGTTTCACTTTCTATGGTGTTTCTCGTGGTGTTTCTTTTCTTCGAGTTTCAGTCTATTTGAGTGGTTTTGTCTTTTGAGTTTTCCTATTCCTTTAATCATGATGTGTTCCTAATTCCCAAGTGGTTCCTGGAATAGAATAATCATTATTAATTACTTTATTTATTACAGTAGGTTACTACTGAATTCTGGACCCCAAGAGTTAATCAGAGTTCAGAACAGACTTGAACGATCAGTGGAAAATATTTAAAACTACCATAGTAAGACCTGTACCTGTAAGTGAATTTTTAAACTTTTCACGGAATATTCTTGATTTGTAATCTTACTAATTGAGATATACGAGTAAAACTACAATGGCGTTAAACTCAAGACTGATTTATTCTGCCAACATATTTATGACTACCCTCTATATATATAATATCACAAATACATTACACTCCCCCTCTTAGAGAAAGAAAAAAAAACATAGTGACATTAAAAAAATTAAACAAGAAGAAAAAAAGGAACCAAATATTATCCAACGTTAAGTCAAAACTCTAACGTTACATAAAACCACAAAAAAATTTGATGCCTGATGGGCCATTTAAAAATAACTTAGCCCTCAATTTTTTTACGTCTAGGTATGTTCTCTCAAAACATGAACAAAACAATGATACTCAGGACATTCTATCAACTTACTTACATTCTATCAACTGACCTAAGCAATTCACAATACAAACAACTTACCTAGGTACTTAATTAAAAAAAACTGCTTTTTCTAACTTTACTGACTTATTATTTTTTTTTTTTAATACAGGCTTTATCGAATAGCTACAAAGTAAGTAAGTACCTAGGTGCTAGTCAAACATTTAAAGTTTTAAATCTGAGTTTAAAATTCAGGTACCTATAGCGTTTGTAGTACCTATAAATATATACGTATCAAAATTACATGTACCTAAGTACAATAGGCGTTTCGGAAACAGCTCTAATGGCCCGGGCGAAATCCCGTATTTTCAAAATATTTTGTTTTTCAACCAGCTACTTCATCATCAATTACAATTAGTAAAATTCATCCTCGCTCATAGAAAAACCAAAAACAAAATTGAGCGAAGCCCAGTCGTCTGCTGATTACTAATTACTAAATACCTACTAACCTATGTATCCAACAGTTAACTAAATGCCAAAACGGCATTAATATTATTCTTGTCTACGTTTCTGACCGTGTTCGGGCAGATACCTTGTTGCTAAAAAGCTAAGACTACTTACATCCTATAAAACTCAAACTTATTAGTTAATAGTTGGCTACTAGGCACAGAATACTCGCTATAAGGTCCCTTATGTATGACGTACCGTACCTACTACTAATATTCGTTCGAACTTTCCGTTCACTCACTTGCACAACATTAAGTACTTCATATTTTAAACTTTTTCTTCGTATACATTATAAACATAATAAATTATTGTATTAAAATAATCGAGATTAGGCTACAAGATGGTACCTAAATACCCAACACACATTAATTGTTGTATGTAGAATATTACATTCACTGTTAGTTACTTAAGTTACATAATATTATCTATAGATACTTTTAAAAGTAGGTGCATTAGGTATATGAAATGTACCACCATAGTTTATCAAACGTAAATATATAACTACCTCTTGAGTAAATTATGTGGTATAATTGATTTATCCAGTTTTAAAGAGATGTGACGACTATTACGTCATACGATTACCTATGACCTAAGTCTATGTTACTACTGCTGTATCTTGTGCATACTCATTTCCAAAACACACGTTACAATTCTGTTAACTTGCTAACCCTGTTCAAGACCACTCATTAATAAATTAATAATTAAATTATTGAATTATTTCCACAAAGATAAGTACATCGTCAACAACTCAAGCGAAATATTATTACTTAAATTTTAATAATGTACCTACATGTGCATTTTTTTTAATGATTAATTATGAGCGGCGTAAAACGCCCTTAGATCTACATCTAAGTAGGTACATCATTATTTAGTCTAGATACTATTTCACAAAATTATATGTAAGTTTATCAAACTATGTAGCAAATTATGCAAATTATCACACATCCAATCTACTTTTCAAATTCATTCACCTTTTCTATATTTAGTCTTAGTCTATGGGTTCTAAGCTAAGTATACTAAGTACTACTTGCCGTAAACTATCCTTTTTTTGTATCCTGTAGATATATTGGTATTGCCCATTGCCCATTGGTGAATGAATATTGTACAATTGTATTTCGAAATATAAGTCCCGTTAGTCCAGGCTCACAATAATATTAGCACTATTAGCCCTAATAAGTTTTAATACTATCCTTAAAGGCACAATAACAAGTAGGTACTTTTAATAGATGGCCCAATGCTTGCATTCGATAGGGTTTGCAACGCACCCACCCCATGGCCCAGTGTCCTGTCATACCCAGCTGTACAGCTGAATGCTGATCCATGTCAAACTACGTAATAATAATATTGTAAAGTACATATACCTTATAGTTTGTAATAATTAGTTAATACCTATTATGTATATTTCAAAACCCTTTTGTAGATATTAAATTACAGATGTATCAATTAATTTAATTAAATATCACAACATCAGACAACCATCGTTCTCAAAAATGTCAGAACATAGCA
Organism: Erebia aethiops; assembly: GCA_923060345.2. Classification (NCBI taxonomy): domain Eukaryota; kingdom Metazoa; phylum Arthropoda; class Insecta; order Lepidoptera; family Nymphalidae; genus Erebia; species Erebia aethiops. Next base: position 18,755,934 of record OV281081.1, on the reverse strand, counting down.
GTTGTCTCGCTCGCTCGCGCTACTTGCACTGGGTATACATGACAGAGACAGATTTAACTTAGTATCTACCATCTACATAATTGTAAATTTAAATTAAATGGTTCTTTCTGTGAATAAAACGAATACACAATTTAATGATCGAACTAGACACAGGCATTATTTTAGTTTCTTTATGGTACCTACCAACTTATTCTACCTAGGTATTATCATTCCATAACAAATGACCAGGAATTAAGTATGAAATTTTCTTACAGAATATAATTCATGAGGATATTATTATCAACTCCTATAAACCATTTGTGCGAGTCCATCGTATAGCAATCCTATCCGTTACATTATGCGATTACAATACCACCACTAAACCGATGACACACTGGCCTTGCTGTTTACACTTGTCACAAGCACTTTTCAACGCAATTAATATAGCCACTGAGTCTCTCACTGTCGTTTATAACGAACGCCCTTCGATACCGCCTGCTGCTAGTGGATTTACTAACACTCGCTTAAGCTGCCCGTGAGCGCGCTTGCCGCTACCAAATCACGGTGTAGATTACCTTTCCTGCCAGCGTCCATTACTTTCCATATTATTATATGTGAATCCCTTTCTACGCCATCTGCCAGCGGCCCCGGCTCTCGTGTGCTGACTGCAATCGCCACTGCCACACGACATAGCCCATTGCCGCCCGGCTTGCATGTTAGCGAGCCCGGCGCTGCGAGGTCTGCAATGCCCCTTCCGGCTGCCTCCACTCCTTGCGCCAGCTCCATCTCATCACTATGCACGTTGCGTCTTAGCGAGCCCGGCGCTGCGAGGTCTGCAATGCCCCTTCCGGCTGCCTCCACTCCTTGCGCCAGCTCCATCTCGTCACGCCGTTCGTTGCGTCTTAGCGAGCCCGGCGCTGCTAGGCTGGTGGTGCCCCTTTCGGCTGACTCATTTGCTAGCACCAGCTCCGTCTCGTCGTGATTCCATTTTACATACAGCCTGCAGGCGGACCGCCGCTCTCGTTGGTTTCTGCCCGCGGTTTCCACCGCAGCGGCCACACGATGCAGCCTATCTCCGCCTGGCTTGAGTCTTGAGTCTGCTGAGCCCGGTGCTGCTAGGCCGGCGATGCCCCTTTCGGCCGCCACCACTGGCAACACCAGCTCCACTGCCACCTCATAGTTTCGCGTAGATTCCATGCATAGGCGAGAGAAAACGTTTTTATGTCGCAACTTCCTGGTGTTGGTTAAACGTGACCGATGTCCTCCAAGCGTAAATGTCACCCGCTTATTTTGTTGCGTACCAACTTTTTCTCTCTCTGCCTGATGCCGTTGTCGAATTGCGTTTTTGCATTGAAGATGATCCTGTGAACTCGCGTCATACGCTTTGTACGTGACGGCACTAACCCGTGTCACTAACATGGCCGCCCGCAATTCACGCCTAATTTTCATTAGCAAAATGCACTGTGTTACGAATTGCACATACATTTGCCACTTCACTCCCCCGTGAATCACACCTTCAGATAACTTTTTATGCATAATTTTACGGATTTCCGACACGATTTCCAATAAACTGCGCCACTTGAGATATACGAGTAAAACTACAATGGCGTTAAACTCAAGACTGATTTATTCTGCCAACATATTTATGACTACCCTCTATATATATAATATCACAAATACATTACACTAATAAAATGTGAAAATTTTAGTTTACAAGTTTACTTAGTTTGTATTTTTGGATGTTTTTTACTCTCTGACGTACGCCTATTGAAATTGAGATAACTTAAAGCCTGAATTATGATACTGCTTAGCTTTGTAGTGAACATACTTAAATACATTGATGTATAGTCTGGCTATGCTAAGTCTGCAGCAGTAAGAAAATGGTACAATTTGAAAATCTGTTGATGATAACATAGACCATAATGCTAAAAAATGCTTTCCTGGTAGTGTGGTCATTGTTCGTTTTAGAATAAACTATGGACAGTTATTGGACTGTAAATTGGATGTAGAAATTAATTTTAAGTAGAAGTTTAAGCTAGAATAATATTACTTATTAGCCCATAGGCTAGTAGACAATAAAGTTGCCATTATATTGCAATGGAACTTTATGGCAAGAAAAAAAATTTGTTGGTTTTAGTAAATTTCACAGGGTAAATGTAAATATCGGGCACAGTTTTGACAAAAAGGTAGAGAATACATGATCTGCGTAGTTATATATTATATTTATATAAATTTTAAATAACTCGCTGTGAATTCGAGTAATATGTCCACATAAGCCTCGCCCGGCCCGCCCCCGACTTGCGCCCGCTCCCTGTGTGTTTTGCCTTTTAAAGACAAAGCACAAGGTTTGATATAGGCGCATCAGCGAAAGCTGCCTACCCTATTATAAATAATAATAATAATCTACTGATGCTAAAGATTGAGAACAAATTATTACTTGATCAGGGGAGATCTTTTGAACTACTTAAGGACAATATAAACACAGAGTAGGTACAGAGGGGAAGCTTCATATTCATACAAACAGCTTGCGGCAACTTCACCCATACAAAGTGCAACAATTTGTGCATGAGCTCTCACCGACACATTCACCAACACGCCGTCTGGGTCTGCAACACCTCAGTCTGGGTCCGAACGAAAGGGTCGTGCGTTTAATTAGTAAACTTGTTCAATCACGAAAATTTTCATCTATTTAAGATGAACATTTTCGTGATTGAACAAGTTTACTAATTTTGAATTAAAAATAAAACTATTTAGATTTATTTATGTAAATAGTGTTCTGTTTAAACAAAAATTCCAAATAACTCATCTTGCAAGATTTGACCTAAACATACATACATACATGTATAGTGTATACATACATAAATACATTGCAAGTTATATAAAATTCTATTACCAACCTTATTCAAGTCGCAGCATGGATCAACACCCTCTATCTTCACCCTAAACAACATGGCACTTATCTTTCATCTGACATAAGGGCTAAAATTGAAGAAAAAAGGTGTCTTCGGCGCACCTGGCAGGGCTCACGCTGCCCTGACGATAAAACTAGCCTTAATCGTGCCATAAAAGAACTTAAAGCGATACTGGCAGATGCATCCCATAACTTGATCAAGGAAAATCTTGATGCATTATCACCTACAGGACGGGGGGACAGATCACTGTGGAAAGCCTCGAAAACCTTGAACCAACCGCAACCTCATTTATTTATTATTTATTTATTTATATATTTAGTACCAAACTTAAAAACTAAACATAAAAATTTAAAGGACATGTACAAGGACAACTTATCTCTAGAAGAGATTTCTTCCAGCAGCCCTAGAATGTGAGAATGGTGAAAAATAGATAAAACTTTTTTTTTTTTTTTATCCACTACAAGCTAGCCCTTGACTACGATCTCACCTGATGGTAAGTGATGATGCAGTCTAAGATGGTAGCGGAATAAGTAAGTAATAATGGTAAGTTTAAATTAATTTAAACTGAGTAGGTACTTATAAACTAGAGTAAACACTTTAATAAGACTTATGATAATTGTATGGAATTCAATAAAGCTTTATTCATGATAATAAATATCATAAACATATACATATAATATTAATATATACGTGAAATGCTTTCTAAGTGGCGAATAAAAGCGAGTGCATCCAAATCACAGCACATCACCTTTGCATTAAGACCGGGAGACTGCCCTCCTGTCAGATTAGGAAACGATATTCTACCTTCAGCAAATTGTGTCAAATACCTTGGTTTCCATCTGGACCGGCGCCTGACCTGGAAATATCACATTGAAAATAAAAGAGACGAAATGAATGCTCGTTTCCGAAACCTGCTCTGGTTGCATGGCCGGCAATCGACCCTGAGGCTGAACAACAAAGTGCTTATTTACTGCGCTATGCTGAAACCCATCTGGCATACGGCATTCAGTTGTGGGGGAGCTGCAGTAAATCCAACATAATGCGCATCCAAAGGGTTCAAAATAACATACTGAGGACAATCACAAACGCGCCCTGGTTTACCCGCAACCATGAAATCCATCATTATCTGGATCTGCCAAAAGTCAGTGATGAAATCAGCAAGTACTGCAAAAAACACCAAGACCGCCTTGCCAAACATCCAAATCACCTTGCTAGCTTGTTGCTACGAGCCCCACGAGCGAAACGCCTGAAACGAGCTGATATGCTCGATTATTGACGGACGGGCGAGCGATGGCTCCCTCGTCTGCAAATACCATGATGTAACTCAGCCCATCTGATTATAGTCGCAAAACTGATTGCAGATACAAAGGGAAAAAAAAAAGTTATATAAAAGGTTGTAATAATAATAATAGTTGACGCAAAACTGTTTTTGCGATAGTAAATGACGGTGCCATCTATTAACATTATTGTGAAGTTATGTTAAAAATACTGATGTTCATTAAAAAAGAAATAATTTCGTTTCTTTATAATATTTGTCTAATTTAAGTATTTGATGTTCAATTTCAGGATATAAATGAAATTATACATTAAATAACTATATAATATTTTTAAATTTTTCCTTAAATTGTTGACATGCATCAGGTGATAACCCTATTAGAATAGGTTTACATTTTCGACGTTCTTGGGAAGCTTCCCCTCTGTTCGGATATATACTCGTGTGATATAAATGAATTGAAATATAGTCAAGGTATTTTATTCAAAATAGATACCAACACTGATCACTTTTTGAACGTCAGTAAAATATGAGACGTGTTGGTGATAATTAACTACAGTATCTTAAGACTAGAGCTACGAGGGTTCCAAACGCTCCTGGTCTGACGAAGGCCAAAAATTTACAATATTGACTTTTATTTCCCGTGCTGCACCCTGTTTGCCAGGAGTTCTCCAGATTCCCTGATTAGATTGGCCCTCATTTTTAATAACTCTTAAGGTTTGTTTGCTTACACCCAAAAAAAATAATTATGTTGGAAGTTCAGTTCCTACACTCTAGATCCCAGGCAAAAGATGCAGATTCTAAATGCCACCAAAAAAAAAAAAATTAAATAGATCTGCGTCATTTTCAATCAAGGCAAAAGATTGTTACAACTCATTTCGTGATTTTCTTTATATCTCTTCACTTATTCCAGCTTGAATTTATACAACAATTAATAATAAGTATTACAAATTGATTCTAACTAACCGCGGTTAATTGCCTCATCTGGTGACAGAAGGGCTGGCTCATTTTTTGCGCAAAGGATCAGCCTGGCTGTCCAGCGCGGAAATGCAGCCAGAATTCTTGCCACCATTCCACGCGGGCATGATTTATATGGTGATTAGGTTAGGCTAGCTAGCATTAAGTTCTATTGTGTTATTTTCTCTAAACTTGATATTTTATATTACAGCGACATGGATAATAATTTAAAAGATACCCAAAATGAAACCCTACACAATGTAAACCATAATGGAGATAAAGATGGACCTAGGGTGGCCAGTGATGTACCACCTACTGATGGCACTAGATTGCTCAAGGAGAGTGCAGAAACACATAACCAGGGGAAAACAACCCATACAGAAGATGCAGACACACCTAGGCTAAAGGAAACATCCCAGGCAGAGGATGGAGAAACACTTGGACAAGAACAAGCATCCCAGGTAAAAGATACAGAAATCAACAGACTAGGGCAAACATTGCAGGCAGACGATGGAAAAACACTTGGACAAAAAGAAGCATTTGAGGCAAAAAGTGCGGAAACAACCGGACTAGGGCAAACATCCCAGGCAGTGGATGCAGAAACACACAAACTGGGGGAAGCATCCCAGACAAAGAATGGAGAAACACTAAGACTTGGGGAAGCATCCCTGGAAGAGGATGGAGATACAGCTAGGCTAGCAGAAATATCCCAGGCAGAGGATGCAGAAACACCCAAGTTAGGGCAAGCATCCCAAGCAGAGGATAGAGAAAAACACAGACAAGAGGAAGCATCCCTGGGAGAGGATGGAGAAACACACAGAATGGAGGAAGCATCGCAGCGAAAGAATACAGATACAGCTAGGCTCGCAGAACCATCCCTGGCAGAAGATACAGAAACACCTAAGTTAGGGCAAGCATCCCAGACAGAGGATGGAGATAAACACAGACTGGGGGAAGTAACCCAGGCAGAGGATGCAGAAATACATAGACTGGCGGAAGTATCTCAGGCAGAGGGCTCAGCTATACCTAGACTAGGGGAAACATTCCAGGCAGAGAATGCAGAAACACACAAATTAGGAGGAGCATCCCAGGCAAAAGATGCAGAAACAGCTAGACTGGGGAAGGCATCCCAGGCAGAGGATGGAAAAACACTTGGACAAGGAGGAGCATCCCAGGCAAAAGATGCAGAGACAAACATGGTAGCGATATCATCCCAGGCGAAGGATGCAGAAATACCTGGGCTAAAGGAATCAACCCAGGCAGAGAATCCACAAACATCTAGGCTGAGGAAAGCACCACAGGCAGAAATTGAAGAAACAGACATGCTGGGGGACAACTCCCAGGCAGAATGTGTAGAAACTCTCAAACCAGGAGAAGAATTACAGGGTGATAAAATGATGCTGAAACAAGATTCAGAAACATCCAAGATGGGAGAATCATCCCAAGCTGAGGTTGCAGAAATCCCCGAACCAACAGTAGAATCACTAGCAGAGGATGCAAAAACACCCAGGCTGGTAAAAGCATCCCAGTTCAAGGGTGCAGTTACCCCCAAACCGAGAGAAAAATCACAGGCAGTGGCTGCAGAAACGCCCAGGCTGGTAAAAGCAACCCAGGTTAAGGGCGCAGCAACCCCCAAACCAAGAGAAGAACCACAGGCCGTGGCTGCCGAAACACCCAGGCTAGTAAAAGCAACCCAGTTAAAGGGTAAAGCAACCCCCAAACTAAAAGAAGAACCACAGGAAGTGGCTGCCGAAACACCTAGGCTGGGAAAAGCATCCCAGTTAAAGGGTGCTGTAAGCCTCAAACCAAAAGAAAAATCACAGGCAGTGGCTGCAGACATGCCCAGGCTGGTAAAAGCAACCCAGTTAAAGGGTGCAGCAACCCCCAAACCAAGAGAAGAACCACAGGCAGTAGCTGCCGAAACACCCAGGCTGGTAAAAGCATCCCAATTAAAGGGTGCAGAAAACAAAATATGTAATAAAATAAAAGTAACTGATAGCAAAAAACAACTTAAAAGGGGACATGAAAGTCTGCACAACAACAATCCAGATTGTAATAAGGACATTGGTCCGAGCAAACCCAAACAAAAAGCTATAAGGAATGAAAAGTTTCCTATCCCTCAGACAAAGAATGCAGAAACAACCATGTTGGGGAAAAAATTCCAGGCAGTGGATGCAGAAACCCCAAAGCTAAGGGAAGCATCACAGGCAGAGGATGCACAAGCACCCAGGCTGGTAAAAGCATCCCCAATAAAGGATGCAGAAAACGATAGATTATCTAATAAACAAAAAGTAAATGATAACAATAAAGTAACTAAAAGAGCACATGAAAATCTGGACAACACTGATCCAGATTGTGATACAAGTTCTGGTCCGAGCGATGCTAAACAAAAGACTAGTAATGAATCTTATCCTTTCCTGGATAACTTTGCCAATGTTTTGAGAGCAATGTTAGAGAAACGTGCGAAAAAAGGTGAATCCCTTGTGCAATACTACTTTGCGAAAATGAATTTACTTCAGAAGTGTCACATTTATGGGAGACATGCTGTTGATTGTATTTTAGATGGAGCAGATGCTAGTATTGTAAAATATAACGGCAAAACTTTAGGATTCAAACGACCAGACCAAGTACTCGCTTATTTTAGAGAATTCAACACTGGTTGTCCACCTAATGTTAAGCCTCAGAAAATAATAAGATGCTTTAATTGTAATGAAATCGGTCATCCTAATCGCATGTGTCCTAAGCCCCTAGTTATGTGTGCAATATGCGAAAAAATGGGCCATCGAACTTCAAATTGTCCCAGAGATAAAGTTTTTGCTATGAAAGTCGTAAATGAAAATCTGATCTATGAAAATAATGTTGAAGATCAAGTTGCAGATTTAAATGATGTGGATGCTTATTCTAGTGAAGGTGATAGTGATTAATTAATATAACAGTAGATACCTGCCTGCAACTTTGTTTGTATTTTAATAATCCTGTAATTTATCTTTAATAGTTCAGGATATTCAGACAAATAAATTCCTTAAAATGAATTTATTACCTCTGTAAATATCCGTGTATATAGATTATAGGAACACTAGATGGTGCCCGCGACTCCGCGTGGATTACGGTTTTTATTCCCCTATGTGTATGATACTACCTATTATAATGGTACCTACCTTTCATCCAAATCGGTTGAACAGATGGGCCGTGATAATGTAGCAGACAGACAGACACACTTTCGCATTTATAACAGTATGGACGGATTATTTATATCGATGAGGCTCGGTTTCTCTCTCTCTCTCTTAGGTGGTATTTCAAAGAGGGCTAGCCATCCGATGCAGGCGAGGCGCAGCGCAGAGCGCAGTTTCCGGTTGTATTCATTAAAGATTTAGGATCACTGTGTGTTTAGTATGCAGTAAAATATTTCGGTGTTATTCTTTGTTTAAGGCGAATCCCATGCCCACACTGTATTAGTTTGTATGCTAAATACGCGCAGCATTTTGACGACTTCCCTGTCGCAATGTTCGTACCGGGTTCGATTCCTGGCAGGCAATTTGGGAATTTATAATTTCTGAATTTTCCCTGGTCTGGTCTGATGGCGGCCGTGGCTAGTTACCACCCTACCGGCAAAGACGTGCCGCCAAGCGATTTAGCGTTCCGGTACGATGCCGTGTAGAAACCGATTAGTTGTATGGGTTTAATATACCCAATACCCCTAACAGGTTAGCTATTACCATCTTAGACTGCATTATCACTTACCATCAGATGAGACCGCAGTTAAGGGCTATCTTATAGTGGATAAAAAAAAGAAAGTGTAATAATCTATACGACACATTTAAAAACGTCTGTTCGCGCGTGGAAGTAGTAGGCATTAGAGCGGCGCGCCGTCGCGGGACGCGTTGTAGTGTGGGATTCGCGATTTCACATGAAAAGCTTTTTCATGTTCGTAGATCAGGTGCACATTGATAGTGCTGAAATTTTAATCAATGGGGCTGATTCTGTATAACACAATCTCTAAACTAAACTAAAATGGCAGCTTTAAATTTAGTTCTGTCCCTTTCCGTTGGAAGTATTATGAAAGGGATAGCAATATTTGTAATGGTCTAATTTTAGTTTAGTTTAGAGATTGTGCACTACAGAATCAGCCCCAATAATCATTTACTACGTTATTAATTAGACAGATAAATGCTTTATTGCCATACAGAACATTAAAAAGAAATAATAACTTTTACAAACAAAAATAAATAATAAGTGCGCAAAGGCGGTCTTATCACTAAAAGTGATCTCCTCCTGACTCCAGCTAAGTAACTCTTTAGGACTTATTTGCTTTTCTGACACCGGGCGCAGTGGTTATCGTTGTGATGATTCATGAGCTTGATTCCCGGAAATTTTCTCTGATTTGGTCTGGTGGGAGGCCACAGCCGCGGCTGGATACCACTCTACCGGCAAACAAGTTAAGCGTTTAAAACGCGTAGTAACTGTTTAGGGGATGCGGCCATGCCCTTAGCCCGCTACCATCTTAGATTGCTTCATCACTTCCCACCAAGCGAGATCGCAGTCACGGGCTAATTTGTACAAAGCAAAGCAGTAGCATACAAAGCACAATTAAAAAGTATTGTTATTAATTTCCAGCGCTCATCCAAATTCCCGCGTACCTACGGCGTATCATATTTGTGAAAAAATAAGTACCCACCTTAGATTATTAAGAATTCATTGGTACCGTAGATTTTAATGATTGGTACCCACAAACCTGACCCGGTGACAGTAGATATGAAAAATTAAAAAAAAACCTGGCATAAAAATTAGTTCCAATTTTGGCCACCCAGATCAGATAACTTTTTGGAAGTCGTTAAAAATAATAAAAACTGCAAGGATCCACGGATTTATTTATAAACCAACCCATACTCGACACCGAGCCGCTGGCGGCTCGGCTATTATTACAACGAACATCGCCGATACAGATTACAGGCGCCGAGCCGCCGGCGGCTCGGCCGGTCCGAACGACTATGAACTAAATTTTGTTTCTATTCGAATTTATTTTTCTTTGAACAACTTTGACCATAGAGAACTATATAAATTTGTTTATACTTTGTAACACTCAAAAGATCACGTTATATTGTGTGCTTTTCTTTATTATGTCTGTGGCTATAACTTCTATATACATATATACGTCTATTTTCGTTATCAATATTTTGCTTATTTTGTTATAGAATTAGACCAGATCTTTACTGAAATGTAATAAATAGCCTTAGATAAATTATTTAGAAAGCTAATGCCGCTTACAGAACCATGATAGGTGGTCTAGATCTTTTTTATAGGCATTTATCTGAAAAGTGGTGCCTAAGGCGCGAGGCGAGTGGTTTGCGAAATAGGACCGGTGCAGAAAGTGAAAGGTTAATGTCTTTGATCCATAGCTTTGTTCAGGGCAAGTTCAGGGATTATGACAGTTTAGTTTATAAACCGAGGTTTAGGTACAATAAATATAATAAATCTATGGTTTTAGAACGTCAATTTTGGCTATATTCGGTATCCAAATTATTTCAAGTTTATTTATTTTGGAAAAATTTCTTTGTTATTTAAAACTTATTAATATTCCAACTTACTTAGCAATCAAGATAAGTGCATTAAATTTTATATGTAACAATATTGTTATTAACCCACATCTTCTCCACGGTTATTTTGAAACTTAAAGAGAAACTAAGTTTGAGCTCAGGTAACAAAGTATTTTTTACAAAAGTGATAAAATCCTAATAGTTTGTAATGGCCAAGAGAACGCAAAATCGGAATTCACAAAAGGTAATACAAAAAAAATATTGTAAATGTATCAATTTGTATAGAGATGGTATAGATAGTCCACAATCTCGGAAATCCATTGATTATATGAATGGCAAAATCGACAATGATGATAATCACACGAAAAATGTATATCAAACATATCTAAAAAACAAGGATACGCAATCAAGTAAGAAAAATGTCAGTTACCCAGTACTTTTAACAAAATCACAAAAGAACAAAAAGCCCGGTAACAAATCTATAATTAGCATATATCACAAACAAAGGAAAAAACGTTCAAGAAACGAAGAAAGAAATATATATTCAAAGCGATTAAGATCGCCAAAACAGCAAGAACCTGAAATAGACCCTTTAGTATATCAGTTTGGAACAGGAGACATTTCAAGCAATACAAATGCCAAATATTTAGATAATACCGCTAAACAACATAATGCTGAATTAAAATTACAAAAACATGTTAATAAAAATGCGGGAACGGAAAAACAATCTTTTAAAACCAGACTTTTCTGTAAATGTAAAGTTGATAATATGGCCGATAAAATTCCCAAAAACTTAAAAAACAAAATGGAAATTGTCAACACCAACCAACCAAAAAAATCTGCTAAGCATAAACATAAGTGCAAATGTGAAGTAGAGAATAATGCGATGACGCTACCGAAACATACAGAAAACCCAAAATCGAAGATTTTGAGAAACAAAATCTCAGAAGGTGCTAATGTTGGTCATGGTGGTCAAGATCTACGTAATGCTACATTAAAAACTGATACTTTAAATTATACTTGTGAATGTAAATTTGGTAATACAAACGCTGTAAGAACTGTTGATACTGGCGATCAAACAGGACCACTCTTCGAAATGAAAGTTAATAAACAGGATATGCATGTACTGAACTCAGGTGAAGTTAAATACAAAGTTAAATCGTTTGGAAGATTACAGTCAAGACGCTCTTGCATTTGTCCTAGTCATCGAGGCGTGTGCGAGAGAGGAATTTGTGAGAAATCAAAGAAAAATAAACAGACAAATTTTGATTGTAAGTGTATAACTAAAAATGAATCTTCGATAGAATGCTCAGATCGAACTTGCGGCTCTAATGCCACTGGAATATTTAAACGGTTGACAAAAGGACTTTTTTCTCAAAGTCAAATGGAAAGCAATAGCAAACCGTTATTTGAAGTTAAGTTAGATCCCGGCAATATGAATATAGTCAATACCGCTGAGCTAATTGATATTTTCAAAAAATCAAACTATAGAGCATGCCCTACTGGCAAGTGTAAACGTAAAAAACAGGTAAACTGCAAATGTATTAAAAACAAAATTATACCTAAGACAATGGAATGTACAGTTAAAACGTGTAATCCTGGAAGAAAATGCAATTTATCTTACCTATGCTCAAAAGTGTTTAGTAGGTGTGAGAATTGGAATGACCCAGATCTATATCCTCATAGAAGCGATAGAAGATCTACGAAGGAAATAAACATAAAGAAACAAAAGCGTAAAGACATACATAGGAGAAATGGTTTAAATATCAACCTTTCGAAGGACCGCAATCGAAAACACAATCGAGGTAGTAGTTGGCATTATTATTCGGCCATTGTAGACGATGTGCAATAACTAACTCAAGTTAGTAAAAATACGCCAGTGACCCAGTGCAGTGTTCAAAACTTCAAATCACTGAGATCAGATTAGGTGCAGATGCAAAAGCGTTAAGAAGCGTAAGATTATCGCCGTGCTGATGAGCAGGAACTCATCAATAGTAGCCGACCCGTTATAAGAATAGACTTATTTGTATATAATTACAGTTTAATTTACGTTGCTTTGAATGCTAGTGATGTTATTTTCCTTACTTATTATATTATTTTGATATTTTGACTAATTTCTTAAACTGGGCACTTTCAAGTAAAGATTTTTATATAAACCTGTGAAGATGATATTCCTAGGCTCGCAATTTGAATGCCATAAGCCTACTTTGTCGTATTAGTTTACAAATTGTGAAAAACCAAATTAAATTTGAATTTCGCGGGCAGACCCTTGTCATGCACCTTAACATAAGATCCCGAGTCGTGAGAAACAAAACGCACCATTAAAAACAAGGAACTTGAATTCACAAATATGGTGTTCATATGTTCCTGGCGCAAACCTTTGCGCATCGTCCACAATGGCTTTTAGTAAGATTTACAAACATAAAATATAATAGGTACCAACTGAAACTGTAAGTGCTGACCTACTCCGATATCGGACAAAAATAAACTTGTGTGCTCCTTACACAAGACAACCTCAGGGCTGAACGTTGTCTCATAGAAAAGGTTCGATTCAAATGCAACAACGATCTCTATCGATTCTCCGGATCGTTGTTGTTTCGCTAATAAGGCCGACTGGCAATTCCAAACATAAAAATAAATTACTGGCTCTTTTCACACTGCATCCCAACCGAATCCAAGAATTCTCAATCCGAAGTAGCCGCAGAACTATTTGTATGAAGGTTGCACACTAGATCCGAATTTCGTTTTCCGAAACCGAGAATATCTCCAATTCGGAGCGTTGTTAGTTGTTACTATAATATACCTGTTTAATATTCAATGCCAAGCAATGTTATTTTTTCGGAAATTATATTTTCTAAACTGCTTCAGATCTGATCTTGTTGGAGCTCACGTCCGTAATTGACGTAATACTTTATTTGTTTTGTCCAAGCCTACCAGTAAAGCTGTGATTCCAAACTATTTAGTATTTAGCATTCTGGCATGATATCGCGTACCTAGTACCTACACATCTATTAGGGTTAAATGGATAATTATGAGTTAACTTAAACTGCCGTTTCTGCCCCTGCCTGCCAGGTTTGCTTGCTTCCTTCGTCAATTAACACCAGGTCGCTTAATGTCAAGGGCTATAAAATCAGTAAATACTTAGATAAAATGCAAGTCGGAATTCTAAATTCCGCCTTTCGTAATTTATTTTAATTATTTTATTTTAATCAGTTATGAATCAAATATTTATCAAAAAAGGCTTCAAAAGAAACTTTCAATAATATTAATACTAGTCGCTTTCCACGTAGATGCTATACGTACAAAGTCCAGACGAGATGTGTCGGATAATAAAGTGGACACAACTGTGAAAAAAGGTAAAAAAGACGAGGAAAAGATCCCGGAAGGCAGCATTCAAGATCTATTTAACACAATAGTACATCGTAAACCGAGCAGATCATATTTTAAGAAATTTATTGTACAATGTCTTAAAAGAAAGCGAAAGCGCTGTGAAAAGAAAATGAAGGAACACGAAAAGGCACTTGAGAAAGAAGAACAACGGGCCATTAAGGAAAATCGTAAAAAGCTTCGGCAACAAGAGAAGTTATCCAAAGAAGACGCGGCGAACTGGAACTGCATGACAAAATTTATCGCTGGTATACTGAATCTGATAATTGACACGATCAAGAATATGATTACGGCCATATTTACTATAATATTTTCTCCTATAAGAACGTTGGTTTATATTAAACGCAGATTAAACGATCCAAATGGTACCATGTCAAAATTAATAAATTGGTTTCAAAGGACGTGGGGGAATAGATCGAACGAAATATCAAGTAAGGTCAGAGACATAGGCGCATTAAATATTATAGCCGACCATTTGGAAGATACGCGTGTATACGATGCCTTGTTCGCTAACAAGGGTCGGACAAAAGAGGAACAGGCAATTTATGAGGCAAGGAAGAGAAAAAGAAAACAACGTATGAAACAAAGAGATAACGAAGCACGTTTTGGTTGCAGACATATACTTTTAACGACTTTGAGAAAGACACCGTGTCTGTGGTGTTATTTCATATGCCCAGACTTATATCCAGCATGTCTCAGCCTAATAAATTTTATGAAAAACTTCTTTAATGTACTGATCTATCTTCTCGCATTTATTTGCTGGACTCCATGTATTGTATCGTTTGAGGTTTGTCGAGCATTTTTGTGTTGTTTCTTTTGTACTGGATAGTTTTCATTATTATTTTAAGATGTAACAATATAATTAATTAATCGATATTTAAGTACGTACAATTTAATATAAAATTTTGGTGGAAATAGTTGTTTTCTGTTGGCTGTGTAAGCTTAGCACAAGTTTGCTTATCTCGACGATATCGAATGATTTATTAACTAGGAATCTGTTTGTGATATTTTTAATGAGTTCTTCACAAAATCCAATACGCGTTTACAAAATAATATGTTGTAAAACTTTTACTAAAGCTTCTACTAATACTTGAATAGCTTGTACTACTACCCAAGCTTCATGGTTCCCACTCATAGACGATAGGATACGTATCCAACTGCTGATCCTGATTGTCCCTACTGCTTACCAATTTGTATGACTCTTTTGGTGTATTGAGTTCCAGTATGCCGTGTTGTTGTACTTGAACGAACTCAGACCTTCAAATAAGCTTGTTCATTTTACCCTGTTTTGGTGATTCTATCATCGTTGTCGAGCTAAACACACTTGGTCTAATCTTACTCTATAATATTTAACCCTTGTGCGTTCCGCAGTCGGGTAAAAAGGTCCCGGGCGGCAGCGCATTTAAAGCGCTCTTTTGTCGCTGATGTTCATTAAATTTACGACTGCCTCGTTGGTCTAGTTCATGTTCAACTGTAGCCGACGAGGTCCCGGGTTTTATTCCCGGGTTGGGCACCGGAGTGGAGAAAGGCCGCCGTGGCCGAAATGCGGTCGGGAGGACATTACTACTTTATCGACAACAGAATTCGATTTACTGACTTAACGGCTGCTTAATAATAAATGATTTAAAGGGGTAAAAAACCTCAAATATAAACTAAAATACGTCTTGTCCAAAAAAAGATTCAAATTATTCAATCAAAGAAATAACAAAAACACCTTCTAAAAATTTCAAACATGAAAACAAAAGGACACCAAAGAGTAAATATACACATCATTTGGGTGCACTGATTCCACATACAACAACATTTTACAAAGTCTTGATATGTAGGACATGTTTTTTGGAGTAATAATCGAGGTTTTTGGCTCAATGGGTCCAAAAATAATTCGTTACAGTTTAAACCATATTCAGCATGATTATTTTTTTTTTTACATTCAGGTAGACTTTCAATTTCACCACAGCAACCTGTTTTAAATTTATTGCAAAGGCAATTAAACATACAGTACACCTGTTCTCTCCAAGTTACTTCGCAGGTAGCTTTGCACTTAGAAGCGTGCCGTGAACTCAAATGTTTAGATTCTTTGCACTTTTTATTCTTTTTTGTCGTGTTTATTTTCTCTTGGCAATTGTGTTCTTTTTTACAAACTGGTTGACGATTTCTTTTGCTGTGCTTGCAAAATATTAAGTTTTCTCTTACCTTACATTGCCTAGTAAAGTTTGCAGAACATGCTTTGGAAAAACGATCTTCAGATATTGTACAACATGCCTTATTGCAAAACATTGTACGGCCTTCGCCAATTGATGTTTGAGCAGTGCAGTTATTTTGTTTTCTTTGGACGGTTTGACACCTTTCTGAAGTGGTGGAACATTTTTTGGGTATATGTCTCAAATATTCAGCATTATAATCTCCACACTGGGCTTTGGTGGAAATCATTTGAGGTTTCAAACAAGTGGAATACTGTGTGTAACGAGATTTATGACATCTTACACATTCTAATATTTTGTTGTTGCACAAATCTGAGTAACTTTTTGACGAGTTTACTAGATCTACATTTGATTTGAAATTGTTGCAGGATTTCCCAACGCCGATGTTTTTTGAATTTATACGAATATTACAATCGCAGAATTTCGATTTCTGCAACACTCTATGATTACAACAAATTAATTTTTTGTTGTTGTCTGTAATTTCAAGAGTCGTAGCCCTACAACGTTGAGCTGAATTTCTTAATTTAGGAGTTATATCTCTATGTTTAGAGTTGAAACACCGTTTGATAATGTTTGCTCTTTTATCCTTACGGATTTTTTCAACCTTATCGATCACTTGATTTTCTTTAATGTTTTTACAAGTTCGATTATACGATTCAATCTTTTCGACTTTTGGGAAACCACAACCGTAACAAGAATTAAAACCTAAGTTAGCATTTTTTCTAACATTAGCTTGATTATGATTCATATCCCTACAGGTTTTGGGTATTTTGCCATTCGCGACATTAGTGCAATCACAATCTTGATGTAATTTGAAACATTCATTACGATTTCCCCTTTTATCCTTTTGTGTGTTGTTTCTACATGTTTTTAAAATTTCACTGGATTCCATTCTCTTAGTAACAGTACATATACAGTCACGTGGTAAAGCACATTTCTTTTTACCACAAATATTTGCTAGGGATTTTGATACTTGCTGGCATTTACTACTCTTTGCTACTAAAATATCCTGACAAGTTTTCTTATTACAAATTTTCTCATCAACTGTAAAACACGTCTCTTTTTTCTTTTTTGAAGGATCCGCAACTTGGTCTCCAACTTTAGTAAGAACTTCAATGCATTTAGATTTTAGAAAATTAATATGGCTACATACCGAGGACTTCAAGTTACAATGGCATGATGTATTAGCAGCTCTACATACTTTATAACCCAGGTCGGTTAGATGTAATAATTTCTGAGCTATTATTGAGATAATAGAGTTCTTGTGTGTGCATTTTTCAGATTCAGAAAAACTTATAACTGGACATCTCATGCAGTTTTGGATGTGAATTTTCGAATCAGGTGTTTTAAAATATAAATCGGTTTTTTTAAGACAATTATTTGAACGTACATGATTTCCATCGACATTTTGGCAATGCATAACTAAATAGTCTCTTAAAAAAGGTTGAGTTGATTTTAGTTCAGTTTTATGCTCATTTTTAATACCAAAATCAGGTTTTGCTTTTAAACTATTCGCTTTAATTCGTCTTGTAGAGCTCATAGTTGGAGCGAGGTTATCTACTTGGCTTATTGCTTTTCCTGACGTTATAGACCTAAACCGGTATTTAATCTTCTTCCAAATGCTTAACCTTTTACCGGTTATGCAAATATCTTTGAGCAATATAGCATTATAATTATCAATAGTTTTACTGCAGTCATCGTCATATTCTTTTACGTTTTTGTTTATTTTTCGACGGCAAGGTACTGTAATTGTAACGCTTTTTCCAGTATTCATGGCCTCTGGTAAAATATAATCAGAGTTGTTTGCTAAGCTTATTATGTAGTTAAATGTTTTCGTTTGAGTATCAGTAACGTTTGAACTATTAGGATAAACCATTTTATTCGGTATTTTATTTTTTTTGTCTAGATTATTATTTGCCTTTTTAAGAATATGGGGACTGCTATTCTTGTGATTTTTAAGTTTTTCTCTTGGATAACGTTTAGATTTGTTTGGTGCCTCGGCGAGTTTGGCCCATTGCTTATTATGCCTTTTAATTTTCTTTTTACTTCCTTTATTTGTCATG
The DNA here is from genome assembly GCA_923060345.2 of Erebia aethiops. Taxonomy (NCBI): domain Eukaryota; kingdom Metazoa; phylum Arthropoda; class Insecta; order Lepidoptera; family Nymphalidae; genus Erebia; species Erebia aethiops. The sequence continues at coordinate 18,737,628 of OV281081.1, read as the reverse complement.
ACTAACTATAATGTACAGAGCTGTACTTTTGATTATTAACAAATTATTAACCCACTAATAATTATTTCTCTTCTTAGGTAATAGATTTTCTATAAATAAATTCGTATATTTATCTGTCGCGTACTAGTAAAACCATACCTTGCTGTTCTTAGGTAGTAGGGTTAAGTGTATAATTTTCTCGTCTTCATTAATTAGGTTCCTGCTAGTTATTCATTAATCTGTCTTCCAATGATCTTTTCCTCATAGATAAACAATCTTCACATTACGTAAAAGCATCGATGTTTTTAAATACCTACCTTTAAGTACTGTGTTATATAAAATTTAAACACAATCTTTTTTTGATGCTTCCTTAAGAAAATGTTCTTTCGTTTTCCTAACTTTTGAAGTGGAATCAATTTTTTGAAATTAGCAAATATCTAATCTAAAAACACGTTAGCATTATTTTCACATAATAATCCCTAAACTAAATAATAATATAAATATAAATAACCTCTAAATGTCAATGGCAAATGGCAGTACAATACTTCATTTACAGCATATTTATACATATCTCCTTCATTCAAATAATAAACCGGCCAAGTGCGAGTCGAACTCGCACATGAAGGGTTTCGTTCCCTCTTACAAGATTTAACCACAGGATTTAACACTGTACTTTTTTATATATCTGTCACCGTAAGATTGCAAAAACCGCGATTGTAATCTAACTAGCGAAATTATTGTAAACTGTCGACAGTTTACAATTTCGCTAGTTCGGTTTTTGCAATCTTACGGTGACATTATGGAAGGAGTAGGAGTGTTACAATATCTCATAAGAGTTGAAAAAGTGTCCAGTGGTTGCTATAAATAACAGTTCAAAAAACTCCCACAATGGCGCCGGCGTAGACATAGGGTATGGTATGAATGTAGCAACTAGCAATTGTTGATTATTTTTAAATTAAAAAAAACCGCCTTCAAAAACTAAAAAGCAAAAAATAATTGGATATATTTACATATTATTATTTCTACACACTATGTAGAAGTCGGGCGAGCCTTGCGTCAACTTTGCTTATCCTTGTTATACCCGCCCGACTTCAACATAGTGGGTAGAAATAATAATATGTAAATATATCCAATTATTTTTTGCTTTTTAGTTTTTGAAGGCGGTTTTTTTTTATTTAAAAATAATTTTATTGTTTGCTTTTTAGTGCTGTAAATATAAAAAAAAAGAAAAGAAAAATAGGTTTTCGAAAGGTAGACAGACCTGTACCTAATAACTATCTGGGTTCGTGTCCTTATAAAATTTAAGTTCCTTTGATTTCCCCAGGATTCCATCATCAGACCTAATGACCATGGGACCACCTTGGAAGTATACCCTTTCAAACAAAAAAAGAATTTTCAAAATCGGTCCAGGCGTCTTCGAGTAATCGGGGCACATAGTACATAAAAAAAAAAAAAAAGATTCCGACGAATTGAGAACCTCCTCATTTTTTTGAAGTTGGTTAATGAAGTGAAGTATGCCGAGTTAAAAAATTTTATAGGTATAATTTTACTGTAATTGTCGACTAAAGTTGTTATTTATTAAAAATTTCAACAACTTACATTGCACAAAATAATGTTGAATGTTTTCTTTCATTGTTTATTTCTAAAACCAACTCTAATAATATTTGGCGCTTCCTTTTAAATTTACCCTGATCATGTGCGCCCCCAATTTAATGCATTTCGACGGACACTTTTTACAGAGATAACACTCCTACTCTACCCTCCATAGGTGACAAATACCTTTGACATATTTTAAAGAACCTATAAAAGCACCATACCACTAATATGTCTGTGCACCACACCATATATATATCTGTGGCACTACACCTACCGTTGGCTGCACAGACCATGTTATATCTGTGGTTGGCTGTATAGTCCAAAGATGTACTTACGTCATGCTTACGTCAGTAACATGTTCTAAATCAATGGTATAGTATAACCACCCTAGATTAGGTGTGTACGGGCACGAAATGAGCGGTGGCGGGGCGACGGCGGCAGCGGGGCGATGCGATTAGTCGGAGAGCTGGCGACGAATTTCGCCGCAATTTTGTCGTACTCATTTGAAAACTTTATTCACGTTTAAAACCGCAAAATTTGTCTAGCAATTTGCAGGTATTATTAATGATTAAACGAACTTACCTGTAAGTGAAGTTCTATCATAATTATATGAGTCGCTTCATTCGAAGATATAAGATACACACACTCGTAGTTTCCAAACGTACTAGCAAATAATCGCACGTTGTTCAGAGGAGTTCTATAAAAAAAAGAACCCCCACTACCCGCGTCTGTCTCGCACGACAGAGCGGATTCGTTCGTCATTTAGTTTAGAGATATACCTATACTTAAAGCTCTTGCGAAAATATATTTCGGGATGGGTGGGTTGGGAACTTAATATTATATCTTCGAATGAAGCGACTCATATAATTATGATAGAACTTCACTTACAGGTAAGTTCGTTTAATCATTAATTATACTTCGTCGCTTCATTCTTCAGATATAAGATACACACACTCGTAGATGTTAAGAGATATTATATATTTTTGCAAGAGCTGTATCTACGCTGAATAGATACTAATTATTGTTATAAATAATTTTATTTATTCTTCTTATCTCTTATTTGAACTGTAATGTTTTAAACAGTTTATGTTTAAGGTAGGAATCATGAGCTGATTTCCCCGAGATGTTTATTTACGTACATTTAAGATGACATTAAAATTTCTCTTAAGTATTTATTGTACTTAAGTTTCAATTTAAATACCAATATTACATTTACCAATAATACAATCTTGCGCTCTTTTGCTTTAGTTGCTAGTAACAAGCATAAACGCATTATAGTTTCGATGCAATCGAATGGAACTAAATAGTTATTGATGTCAATAACTAGTAGCAAGATTTATAATCTAATACCAAGTGTATTAGCCGGGACAATACTTTATTTTATTTACACAATTAGCACAACAGACGTCCAATGGGACGTTTAAGTGCGAAATCCTGCCCAGTAGCTGAAGAAGGAACATTTTGTTTTTTGGAAGCGCGGCGAGAAAAGAACAGGTTTATTCTGGTCCTGTTCTGAAGGTACTATCTCGAGTATTGCTTTAACTATATATTTGAGTAAAATTTTATATTAAAATACCGTTTTAAGATGTTTGTCGAACAATCATATCGTCAATAAGGTTATGGAATGTAATAAATTCCTATCCGCGTAAAAGTTACCCCGAAATTATAGGTGAAGAATGAATATTCGGTCGATATTGTGACAGACTACTAATATCGACTTTGAAGGTTTAATCGATTGGTTTGAACGTTTTTGCCCCACTGACGTTAGAAGCTTTAAAGTAAGTTATCTAAGGAGTCTTTCTATACTTTTTAACGATGGGTAACCTAGCTGTGCAGGTCATTGAATATTGAATTTGAATAAAAAACCATTTGAAATGAAAAAAAAAAAAAAAAAAACATCATTATAAGCTATTTAATTAATGAGAATCTTTGAACCGATGCATTAATTCCCTGATATTTTATGGAAAATGCACTGACACCACTGATCCTACGTGAGGTAAGTGTGGTCCAGAGGTTAGATTTGCGGCCGCTGCTCAATGCCGATTTTTGGTTTTCATTAATGTCTTTATTGGTAACTCTCATTCAGGGTCTGAATTGACTAAACAAGAATTTTAATTTTGCAAACAACTCTATGCAAGTGTTGCGGGACCATATTGTTTACGCGAGTAAATTGTACCATGTTTTCGATTACGATGTACGAGTAGGTACGTAATATTATAACGACAGTTTTATAACAGTTTTTCAAAGATTGTTTCCAATATGCGGATAATGGATCTTTATGGATGGATCTTAAAAAAATTTTACCCAACACTTATGAAATATTTAGAAAAACAGAAACATAGTGGTCAAGGAAGCACTTATCTCTATACGAGATCTAACCAGTTACCCATGGCACCCCGCTTGGATTCGCATTTCGGGTAAGACAACCTACGCGTTTTACTGTGTCTGCAGAAACAATTTCCAACGAAATATTTTTAAAACAGAAAACAATAATACGATGGAGATTTTAACCTATTACGTAATATTATATAGTCTTCATCCGGTCGTTAAAATACTCGCCCTTAGATTATCTTTATTTTGAACCGACTTCCAAAATGAAGAAGGTTCTTTATTAGTTTTTGGTTTTCCGAACTCTTTTATGCATAATCAATCGTATTACATGTCAACGGGTGTATGATATATGCTTCCCGGGCACTAAAGAGTTGTAAAACTCGAGAGTACGTTGTTAGGGAAAAAACATAAAACTTGTGGGTAATTTTGCAATCTAACCACACAATTTAACAATAATATTAATTGTAATTAATAAGTTAAAATATTTGTGCACCACACTGTGGTAGAATACATGATACCTTATTGTAAAACTAACATCTATGTATACCTCAACTGTATTCACAAATAAATAAATCTGAATCTGAATCTGAATTTCCTTCGTAAGTGTTCTTTGCATACCTACCACGCTGAGGGTAGAATACTAGCAGTTTTTTTTTTTTTTTTTTTTAATTTGACGTTTCTGTATCATATTAGCAAACAAATTGATTTATTGCTGAAGTAGCTGATAAAAAAGATAAAGATATTTATTACCTCAGAATTGTCAGAACTTTCGTTACCACTCCGCAGGTGTACCTATGTTTGGTACCGAGAGGCTTTGCATTGTAAACAATTACATCTGAAAATTTTGAGCCCCAGATCTTGAGTCTGCATACACTGCATGAAACATTTATGTTTCTTTTGTCCATAGTGACTGCGTGTAAGGCGCTGAAATCTGTAAAAGCTGAAAACTTAAATAGCGGTGTTACGCTGAATATTTGTATTTTTTTTTTTTTTTTTTTAAGAGTGCTTCAATATTACTATATTGCAATCTCAAAATAAAAATCTGAAATGTGAAATGAAAATCTTTTCATGTTTTAGTCGAGCAGATATTATGTAAGTAACGTTTGCAGAAATGACTAGAATCACCACAAGTGTTTCATTAAAAGTAAAAACACTGGTATAGAATTTTACTAGTCTTCTTTATAGTCGATTAGACATACCTACCTTTTTTGTAAGACGGTACTCCAAAGATTATATCATGGAATTTGTTCCGTAGGTTTACATTTTAAAATAAGGTTCTGTGATACTGATATTAGAATAATAATTCTTTCAAGTATTCTGTTTATCTGTCGCCGTAAATAATAAACACTTTTATTGTGCTATGCCCATGCTAATAGATTTATCTTAAAAACATAACCTCATTAGTATTTAAAGGTTTTTTGGCCTTATCGGTGATAGTGTGTGAATTATGAAGACAAAGCAAAAAAAAATGGTAGGCGATGCAAACACTAATAATATTATACCTTACATTACATGGTACTTATGATTGAATAAATCATGTCCACTATTTTGAGCGGTAACACCTAGGTACCTGAGTTCCGATTACTTCTCAAGTATTGCTCGAAATCACTTTGTGTTAGGCGTACTAAGCTGGGCCTTGGTGACGTATCCGATCGTTGGTCCACTTTGACCCCCAACGCCTTCCCCCTGGTTCAGAGGACGGTGAACAGCTTGCTAAGTGCCAGCTATCTTGATTTAGTGGACAAATTCTTCATTGCCGGACTGCTAATTGGGCAGATGTCATCGCCCGGCTCGTCAAGCTGAAAGGTTTGATTTCCGTCGTGCTACTTCGCGGGCGACCTCCCAGTGTACCATTGTCGTACTTTAACACGTCTTCGTGTAAGTACCTATTTTACTTAGGTTTATCATGCTGAAACGCTTAATCTTCGTGTTACCTTTGAGGCGACCCGCCGGAAAGTCCTTTAGTGCAATTAAACACTACATGGACGAGTAATCTCTTAAGTGCGTTCCATGCTGAAAACGTTTATATTCTTTTGTATTAGGTACCTCTCGAGTAACCTCCCAGAAATCCTTTAGTGCAATTTAACATTGCATGAAAGTATATAATTCCTGTAATGAGCGCGTATAGCTGATTCAATACTAACTTTTATTTTAAGTACCCTCCTTAGTAAATCATACATTTTATATGGTATTGTACTACAATTCCTCAGGCGCGTCGTATAGAAAGGTTTATTGTCCATCATGTTGACTCTCGGGCAACCTCCAGGAAAAAACTTTAGTATAAATAAACACTGTATGAAAGTATACCTAATTGATTAGGCGCGCCATGCTAAAAGGTTTATTCTCCTTCGTGTTGACCCTCAGACAACCGCCAGGAAAACCTTTAGTGTAAACCAACACTCCAAGAAAGTAAGGCGCGTCATGCTGAAAGGTTTATTCTCCTTCGTGTTGACCCTCAGACAACCGCCAGGAAAACCTTTAGTGTTAACAAACACGGCATGGAAATATAATTGTTTAGGTGCGTCATGCTTAAAGGTTTATTCTCCTTCGTGTTGACCCTCAGACAACCGCCAGGAAAACCTTTAGTGTAAACAAACACTGCATGGAAATATAATTGTTTAGGCGCGTCATGCTGAAAGGTTTATTCTCCTTCGTGTTGACCCTCGGACAACCGCCAGGAAAACCTTTAGCGTAAACCAACACTGCATGAAAGTATAATTCATTAGGCGCGTCATGCTGAAAGGTTTATTCTCCTTCGTGTTGACCCTCAGACAACCGCCAGGAAAACCTTTAGTGTAAACAAACACTGCATGGAAATATAATTGTTTAGGCGCGTCATGCTGAAAGGTTTATTCTCCTTCGTGTTGACCCTCAGACAACCGCCAGGAAAACCTTTAGTGTAAACAAACACTGCATGGAAATATAATTGTTTAGGCGCGTCATGCTGAAAGGTTTATTCTCCTTCGTGTTGACCCTCGGACAACCGCCAGGAAAACCTTTAGTGTAAGCAAACACTGCATGAAAATATAATGGTTTAGGCGCGTCATGTTGAAAGGTTTATTCTCCTTCGTGTTGACTCTTGGCCAACCCCCAATAAAACCTTTAGTGTAAAATATAAACACTGCATGAAATAATGATTACTCAGACACGTGGTGCTGAAATAAATTGCTGAAAATGAAAGATTAAACACTCACTTGTAAAAAGCACTTTATAACACTATTTAATACTATCTTAATTTTAATATTATTATATTTTTAAAGATAAGGTTATCTTTGTGTGTAGAAAGTAGGAACGTGTGATCGTTGCTACGCACGAAAAAGGAATGACGAACGAATCCGCTCTGTCGTGCGAGACAGACGCGGGTAGTGGGGGTTCTTTTTTTTATAGAACTCCTCTGAACAACGTGCGATTATTTGCTAGTACGTTTGGAAACTACGAGTGTGTGTATCTTATATCTGAAGAATGAAGCGACGAAGTATAATTGAAATTACTCAATAAATACGTGATTAAAATTTCAGATTACCAAAAGTATATTTTTTGGGAATTTTAATAAAATATTTTTGAAGAGAAGTAACCGCAAACGATCAGACTGTCGTGGTGCAACTAGGTGGACCACGGGAATTCGGTAGGGGCGGGCTGGTCCAATTATTATTACTTTTTATTTGAACCTTGATCCATTACTAAACCCGTCTTGACGCATTGTCCAACTGATTTATTGTTAGTAGATGGAGCAAGAAGATGGTCACACAGAACATCCTTTTAGAAGAACATTTAAAGTCTATTAATATCGTCACACTGATTTCGCGTAATAAAATAAAATCAAATCAAATTCATTTATTTGTGAATACAGTAAGTACGTAAGATGTTAGTTTTACAGAAAGGTATCATGTATTCTACCAGTGTGCTGTGTGGTGTACAAATATTTTAGCTTAAAATTACAAATTACAAACGAGCATATTATTAGAAAGCGTAGATATATCGGAGAGTGCTAGTAAAGTAAAAAGTAAAGTAAAATATACTTTATTGTACACAAAGAAATCAAAAGATAAAAAAACAATCATATTAATAGATAGGGCACAACAGGCGGCCTTATCGCTTAAACAGCGATCTCTTCCAGGCAACCTTAGGGCAGAGGAAACTTTTAAGAAAGCGGGAGGGGTGTACTGAGACATAATACTAATAAATAAATATTATAAGCATAAAAACAATGTAAAAATATATAGGATAAATAAATACACAGTATACCTAGAAGTAATAGATAATAGACGACAGATGAATAAATAAATTATAATGATAGATAATGTTGTTTCAATTTAGTTTTGAAGATAGGAAGAGATTGAGATAGCTTAATATCCAAAGGAAGAACGTTCCAAAGCCGTATAGCAGTAACCGTAATAGTACATTGTTCACCGAGGGGAGAAAGTGACCGATTACTACCGAGGGTGTAGTTTGAGGCCCGAGGCGTAGCCGAAGGGCCTCAATACACGCGAGGTAGGAATCGTACTTTCTACCGAGTGATACATAGTGCTTTATACTACACCTGCGAGGAAAATAAGCGATAATATTTAGTGATTAAACGAACTTACAAAGTAAAGTTCTATCATAATTATATGAGTCGCTTCATTCGAAGCTTCACTATCAAAACTAGACTAGGTACATTTTGAGGATTATTTCAATATAGATTTCGATATCGACAATCGACATCGACATCGACAATCGATATCGACAATCGACATCGATACCGACAATCGACTACCATATCGACAATCGACATCAACACTGATATCGACTATCGATATCGACATCGACATCGATAGCGACAATCAACAAAGATATCGACATCGATGTTGACAATCTACATCGGTAACGACATCGATATCAACAAACGACATCGATATCGACAATCGACATCGATAATCGACTTTGACAATCGAAATCGACAATCGACATATCGATGTATCGACATCGATAGCGACAATCGAAATCGATATTGACAACCGACCACAACATCGATATCGACAATCAACATCGATATCGACAATCGACCATCAAAATCGACATTGATATCGACAATCGACATCCACCATATTTGACTTTTGTATGTCAAATATGGTGAAGCTGCTTCTAATATTATATCCATAAGGACATACCCAAATTCTCAACGTCCATATACCTAATTTACTTAAAATTAAAAAAAAACAGCGCGTTAGAAATGGATTTTCATATAGTTTTTCTCCCCGCTTAGCACGTTAGAAATGAAATTTCATACATCTTTCCCTCCCGCATATTTGGTTTGTAGCAATGACGTACTTTCTACCTCGTTTTTAAAAAAGAATGAAGGTACTTTCTGAGCGGGTGTAGTATAAAATAATTTTGATAGTAAGAAGTTGAGTGACTAGGAGTACCTACTTAATAAAAGATTATTTTGAGAACGGAGGGAAAAAGAGTGTAAATTACATATATACTTAAATCGATCTTTTAAGTAGTGAGGTGTGATGGGATTGAACAGAACGCAGTAAAGAAGGTGAAGAATGTGAGTATTCCTGCGAAGGCGAATCGGGAGCCACTTGAGCTTACGGCGGAACTCGGAAACGTGGTCATACTTTCGCAAGCCAAATATGAACCTTATGCAGTAATTTTGAAGCCGCTCAAGATTATTTAGTTGCTCCTCAGTGAGATCAAGATAACAAGTGTCCGTATAGTCAAGAATCGGTAGAAGAAGAGACTGAGCCACTGAGCTAGTCTAGTAAGGAGGTACTTACTATTATCTTATATTATTAAAACACCATGCATGCATGCAAAATAAAACAAAACACGAATTTCTTTCTACAATATAATTCACAGAATTCAATTTCAACAAATACCTACGAGAAAATACAACAACATTGACAAAGTATAAGTACTCAATATTTGTAAAAAGTTAGCCTGCGCCCGGGCCCGGAGTAGTAGTTCTACTTGGAGTAGTAGTGCTACTTGGAGTAGTAGTTCTACTTGGAGTAGTAGTTCCACTTGTAGTAGTAGTAGTATTAATAGCATTAGTAATATTTCTAAACTCCGTCAAGGTGTACGTCGTGGTATCGGAATCGAAAACCTGATTCAGCTTAATGAGAGTGGATTGGAACGTAGACGTCTCATCTGTGTAATCGGTGTCGTTCCTAGAACATTCGGTAATATCGCCCGGGGTCGGGACGTACCTATATACCATCGGTCTCGCTTTAGTGTAGCCGAGGCCAAAGAAAATCTTGTCGAGAACACCTGTCGCTCGGAATATGAAGAACATGATGATGATAGCGACTGCAGACATCAAACAGTCACAAGCGCCTCCTCTATTTACTGGGCATGGTCCTCCTCCACCGCACATAAAGCATTTCAACCTGGCTGTCACAAGAAACACCACACAAATTGGTATAAGCGACAGCATTTGTAGGAGAAACGATATGAAATTATACAGCGTCTGGAGTATCATTCGTATGAGGTTCTCGAGCATCAAAATGACGGTCATGAACACCCGTACTAACATCTGTATCCCGCATATTACGGTTTGCAGCACCGCGTGCACCGTACGACACATTTTGAATTTTGTCAGTTAACCTAAAAAAATACTAAATATTAATAAATAATAGATCAGTGAAATTAAATGCAAAATCTTGCGCTCTGAGTTTCTTTTGGTATAAAGAGACAGGTAATTAGTAGATCCACGAAAATATTTCAGCCTGCAGTGGACGTCAGCTGTATTTATTTTTTCTATGGTCAGCTGTAACTTTTTGTGTAGTTTGGACTTTGGAACGCCCTCCAGTAGGTAAGACTATAAAGATGGGTGGGACTGGGAAGTGGGTGAATGAGGAAAGCTGAGGACCGGGATTGGTGGTGCTCACTAGGGAAGGTCTATATCATTAAGATGAATATTTTCATAATAATAATATTATGGTTAGGCGCAATAATATATAATTTACTGGCTGATGACCGCGACTTCGTCCACGTAAATTGAGGTTTATCGGTCCGCGGGAACTCTATAATCTATATCTGTTCCTTTCATCCAGATCCGTTCAGCCATTCTGGCGTGATTGAGAAACAACATCCGTACATCCAAACTTTCGTATTTATAATATTAGTATAGATATTAGGTATACTTACTTAGATTTAGTTACCTTTTAAATTTAAAAGTGATAGCTCTCTGATCAGGATTCGATCCAGCGAACCCTCTTGGCGAGGCTCCAAGCTTTATAACCACTAAGCCATTGCATCTTACCAAATACCAATTCGTAAGCAATACCAAGTAATTAGGACATTACAAATAAGTATTGTAATGCAGAAAACTTACGGAGATTTAAACATAATATGGACTACTTAACTATATAAAATTTAAGTACATATTATATTATAATTATATTACTTAACATATTTCAATAGAAATATGATAGAAATACACCAATAGTGATTAAACCATTAAAATTAATGACATTATTTTTTTTAAAAGTTGACAGATATAAAACAGTTTTTAGAAAATGTTCTTAATATGAGGTTGTATCGTAGATTTGACAAAAGATCTCTCTTGCCCAAGTCTTGCCCTGAGTCGAGAACTATAATTACAATTTAAAGAGTAGCCTAGTTATATACGTATAAAAACATACATAATATGTGCCCGGGATACAAACTATCCCTTATATGCAAAATTTCATGACATCATCAAAATCAATCAGATGGGCCGCGAAAGCGTAGCAGACAGACAGTCATGTCTGTCTGTCTGTCACTTTCACTTTTATTGACCGAGCGAAGCGAAGGTCTCTGAGTCAACTTGAGTGAATTGGCATTTGTCCGTCCGTCCGTCCGTCTGTCAGAGCATTATAACTTCTGAATTACTGAACGTAATTACTTCAGCTTTAAATATAATATGTCAACCAATGGCCTCCCGCCGAATATGGCTTAAAAAGTTATAAAAATCTGTGGCCTCATAAGTAGATGTCCCGGGTTCGGTAGCTTGCAGGGATAAATTGGGAATGTATTACTATGCATGCGCTGGTTAACGAGCATTCGACTCAACCCGGCGAGAACAGTCACGAAATAAAAATACATAAATTAGCTGTATATTAAACTTTTAATGCTTCATACAAATTAATCTCGTTTGAGGCGCACTCCGATTGATTGACCATCGTTCCAGATACATTTCAAGTTCCAACTCATTAATGACGTGTTTTGCGCTGTCAACGTCGATGTAGAAAAAGACCGAAGGCACTCGTACACATCGCACATACCTGTCTGTACTCTGTTCCAATTGGTACGTACATATACCTAGGTACATATATATTTTTAGACATGCATAGCACACGTTAACTATGCGTCAGCCTCTAAGAATTCGTATTCAGTTAAGTCTCTCTACAGACAGACACAGAGAGATATATTGCGGGGTCACAGGGGCGGAACGGGGACTAGATTATACCGATCAGCAGAACAAATTATTTTACTTTTAAGTAGACCACGTACCTAATAGTTGATCAATGATCAGTCGGTTGGGTAAATGCTAAGGCCGAAAAGCCGGCTCGTCCGTAATGCCGTCCATCAAAAGCGTTGTATCACTGGGTCTGGTTGTTCTTATGCTCTTAATTCTTGAAAAGTTTTCAGTACGTAGGTATATATCGTTTTTACTGTATTTACCAATAAGTGTAGCCCATATAGGTAGGAGCTATAGATAATCTTGGACAGCGTATTAGGTACGTAAACGTACATATCACATACATGTAGGTATAGTCACGTTGCTTTTTTGTAGCCGATATAAGCAAATATCTTGTCGAGGACACCAGTGGCTCTAAACACGAAGAACAGAACTACGATGGTGGCCAAAGACATCATACAATCACACAGACCACCTCTATTCGGAGGACAGTACCCGCCACTGCAACCACTGCCGCAAAACAGACATTTCAACCTCGCAGTTATTATAAACACGATGCAAATCGGTATCAGAGAAAACATTTGCAGTATGAACGATATGAAGTTGTATATCGTCTGTAGTATCATTCGTAAAAGGTTTTCAATCATCAGTAATATTGTCATGCAGATCCGTATTAACATCTGCACGCCGCATATTATAGTTTGCAGTAAAATGTGAATGAGGCGACACATTTTCGAAGTTATTTGATTCGTTTTCAATCCCTAAACCCTAAAAATAAAACATTAAAACTTCAAGGTACCTACTTAATTGTACCTACACATAACAATTAGTTAGATATTAAATTCATCAGTTTTATTATTTATGTCCAATGTCCAACTTACGTTATTTGCTAGGTATATAGCAATATAATAGTTAATTATGTAAAATATATTCAACATCATTTATGTAAAGATAAAACTCATAAAAATATGATAACATTATTCGATGTAAAAATAAACTAAAAATATGACATTCTTCTTTTTCTCATGGAGGTAGGAAATTAGTACCTTGCTTATTCTAGACGATCTCGGACCATCTTTAATAAACATTTTAAACTGACGCCTCTTTTGTCGACGCACAGTGACTCAACCATGGTTGACCCCTAGTTTCCTCCACAGAAAATGAGTGAATTTTAGCTACCCCCTTCTAATATTACAACATTGTAAGGACACCAGTGTATGACCGATTCCCTCAGTCTTGGGCCAAGCGCCTCATTAGGGGCTCCACAATTAAAATATGGCAAGACCGCTACTCTTCCACCGCCACTGGAGCAGTCACCAAATTATTCTTCCCCGAAGTGCAAGCTGCATACAAGATGCTGAAGAAAATTTCATTAGACAACACTAAGGCGCAACTGTTTACTGGTCACGGAGGTTTTAGAAAATACCTGTTTAAATTCAAACTTGCTCCCAGTCCATTCTGTGTTTGCGATGACAGTACAGTAGAATCCATAGAGCATATCCTGACAGAGTGCCCCCGATTTCTGGGCAAAAGACTGGATTGCAAACACAGATTGGACAGGGAAATAGAAGTGGATACCATCTGCGAACTGGTCAAAGACGAAAATTGTCGGGCTGCCTTCTTGGAGTATGCCAGCCAGGGCAAATGGTTCAACAATTTAATAAGATAGTTATTTTTAAGACTACTAGACTAGGTAAATAGTTAAATATTAAATAGGTAATTAGAATAAGTAAATAGTTAGATAGTTTTTAAATTCAAATTAATACTCTTATATATAGTACACAAAGGGGCTACACTATAAATAGTAGCAGAAAAAAAAAAAAAAAAAAAAAAAACATTCTAGGTACTAAAATTCTACATCAATGTTCTTGGTTCCCCCCACAGATTTATAAAGAGAACAATTTCTTTTCTTTATTATGTCTGTGTTTCCCCCTTAGCGCCCGATACACAATCAAGTGGATTGACGCTCGATGGTCAATGACCGTCAATCCAGAACTCGTCTGTACGCGATCATGGCTGTGTACCGGACACTTTAATTTCGTGTATTAAAACTTATGCCAGTTTCTTCTTCCTGACGTTCACAGACGTATACTTTACCGACAAACAGAAATTCCGATAGATATACACATAGCGAGGTCGCTCTATACTTTAGCGAAATGCGTGCGCTCTCAAACTCGCGTTCCTATACTACTACGGCAATCTTCGATCTGCCAGGATTTTTTCAATCCTGGTCTAATCTACTTAATCAGAAGCCAGAGCTTACTTTTAAAAATAATCTCTTGAGCACTCGTGTAACCTCTGTCAAGCATTCCATTGAAACCGTAAAAAGAAAAAAACACCGGGCCTTGACAGCTGCCAGTATCGACTATCGGACGTACGTAATCTTGGAGCTAACAATCGCGTACGATAACTTCCACGACACGACATCGTATCGAGGCACATTGCAAGTTGCTACGACATGTCGCGATGCGAAAAAGTCGTATCGTGAGTATGTTATGGCCTACGCATTCCACGCTATCTTAATTCTAAGGTTTCCTCCGGAATTCAGCCCACCGAAGATTCTGGTTACTAACCAGATTACCAATTCTGTAGTTTCCTTCTACTACGAAATTGAAGTCGGGCAAAATTAATACTTACAAAAAGAAACAAAAGAAAAAGCTGTTAAAGTCTTTATTTAAATGCAAATAATTATTATAGTTACATCGCGTTACAATTAATTTAATAAATAAAATATCATTAGGTACCTATAACAACAACAAGAGACAAGAAAGCAGTGCGCTTTCAAACTACGTGTGCTTTTTTTTATAATTTTTTAATTTATTACGCTTCTTTGTACTTCTCGTTCAGTGCACGTGTTAAAGCAAGACAAATATGTAAAGGTCGTCGTTGACTTTCACAGCACTGCTCAAGTACAGACTCGTTAAAAATAAAGCTACCTATACATATAGTCTAGGCAATAAAGCTAGTGGACCCCAACAATAATTCCTCAGGCGACGAAACTTTAAAGTATGATAAAGTATCATGAGTATATTATAAATATATCCAATAAAAAATCAAAAAGGAAGGTTTTTATGCTATACCCAATTGTCAAAGCAGGAAGGTACACTATCGCATAAACGCAGTTTAGGTTTGATAAAATCGGGTTAAATATCCATATTCTGCATGATTATTTCGTTTGATATTTCGGTTTTGAGTGTAAATATACTACCTACTATTATTTTAAAAAGAAATCGAGAAAATATTCAGTCAAGTTTTACGTATAAATATTCAACTTCCGCATGGTTTTTTTTTCGGATATTTTTGTATACCATACTACAATCCTGCCAAGTTTCAACGACAGGATTTAATGGGGGGGTCTCCATACAACAAACCGCCCCGTTGCCTAGCCTAATATTCAGGACAAATCGCACGCGCCGATTAAGAGCCTCATGGCGCGTTTACATTAGACCGGACTCTAGCTGTTTTCGGTCACCGATTAATATAAACCGTTATCCAGTTATCCTTCGATCGCAGCTTATTTGCGATGAACAAACTAGAATAAAAGTGGTTACAGTTGGCCGTAGGTGTTATTTGGAAACTTGCTGTTGACCGAAAATCTAATGCGTTACGTTACGTTACCTACGTTTTCGGTCACCAGCCTAATGTAATCAGGATCACTGACCATAGTTACATACATAGACATAGACCATACATACTGGGATACTGAATTTAATTTAGTGAGAAATGTCAATAAGAAAATAGTATGTATAGTATTTAAACTATAAACAACATAAATGGGGGTGCACAGAACTTTCATCAGTAAAGACAAAAGGTGCAAGAAATAGTAGACATGGTTTCAACTGCTTTAAAACTGAGAAGTCATATATACTAGCTGATTTCCTCGACTTCGTCCGCATGGAATGAGCTTTTCGTTCGACCGTTTTTTCTCTGTCTTACATTGCAAATCCGACATAAAATTATATTGCGGCTATAAATTAAGATGTAAGCTATCCTATCTTTCAAGTTGGATCTAACTGCACACAGTGTGCAAATTTAATTTAAAATCGGTTAAGTAGTTTAGGAGTCCATCGCGGACAAACAACGTGACACGTGATTTATATATATTTAGATTTTGCGACAGAAAAATGTGACAAAAACCTAAAAAACCGATTTTGAATGATTAATTATTTACCCACTGATAAGGGTGCGTTTCCACCAGAGATGTGCTATGTTGCTTAAGCTACGGTTGTGTAAAACTCATTAATGTTAGAGTTTGATTTAACATTTAGCGATCGAAGCTATGAAAATCATGCGCTCCTATTGGTGGATTTGACACACATCTGTCGCTTGGCAAGCACATATCTAATGGAAACGCACCTAAGAATCATAAAGAACCGGTTTTGACATACCATAAGAGCACTCCATTAACATTTCATAAATACTAATTGTATTTTCTGTACTGTAATACGAAAAATGTGTATCTTTTGCGGCGCTGTGCTGTGCTTTTGATGTGCTGTGCTTGAGCGGTGCGGCGTTGGGTGTTCACCCTAAGCCATTTACAGCCGGTAGGCCTGACGCATCATCAGATCGAAATAGCAGTCGTTATCAATCGAGACGCTGATGCCACTGTAGTAGTTCATAAACTCCTCCAATGTTATCTGAAAAAAAAAAACTTTATTATAAACAAAAAACTAGTATTTTAATCTATACTAATATTACACGCACACACACGCACACATATACACACTCAGGCACGCTCAGTTTTCCACACGTAAATAAGTAATTAGTTTTTAGTCATAGAATAATTAAACCTCTAGAATCAATGCCAGCGTGTAACCGAAAGGGATAGGTAATAATAGGTAAAACGCTGCAATGCACCAAACACAACAAGTGCTTTATGAACAAAACAAACTAAACCTGTGACATGCAGAAAGGGATAGAAAGAAATCATATTTTGTTCTCATTCTATCTTGTGTAACATCTCAACACTGCATCTCTTTCATGTGGGAGTGAAAAGGAGATATGGCTTGGTTTGTATTACTTTCTCTGTCTACGTTTTTAGTCATATTTTCACATGTATCACTGGAAGGAACTACCCTCTACAATACAGGTTATCCTAGCGTAGAGGGTAGGGACCGCTATTTAATAATGTCACTCGTTTATTGAAAATAAATATTATTCTTATTATTAAGAGGTAAAGTTTGTGAGTTTGTAAGTTTGTGACGTTGTAGGGGGAAATCTCTGGATCTACTGAACCGATTTTGAAATATCTGATACCAATAGAAAGCCACATTATTGTGAGTGTCATCATATTAGTATGATATGATAGTATGATTACAATACTCCATAGGCAAATATAGGTAACAAGGGAAAAGGTGAACAATATAAACCAGTATATTTATTTATATTTTATACCTTTCCATCCACAACGCCCTCGGTCTCGAAGTTGGCCAGGAATCTGTGCAAGATGACGTCAGCCGTTTCCTCGCCGCTCATGTATCTGAAAAAAAAAAACTTTCAATTACTATTAATTTCCGGTGAACTGAAGAAAGAACTGCCTCGTTGGTCTAGCGGTTAGCCTAGTCGACTGCGGATCACGAGGACCTGGGTTCGATTCCCGGTCGGGCAAAAAAAAATGGTATTGGGTTTTTCAATTCAGAAATTCTCAGTGCCAGCCCGGAGTTGGAAGTTGGCGGTGTTTCACCCCCGTGCCTCGGAGAGCACGTTAAGCCGTCGGTCACGGTTATTATCACTAACATGATAATAGTCGTTAAAGCCTGCCAACTCACATTGGAGCAGCGTGGTGAGTCTAAGCTCTAATTCCCTCTCTCGTATGAGAGTGGAGGCCTGTGCCCAGCAGTGGGACGTTAAAAGGCTGTGGTGGTGGTGGTGGTGAAGAAATGAGCGCAAGCGCAAATTAGGCTCCATTATCTATCCATACATACTAATATTATAAATGCGAAAGTGTGTCTGTCGGTCTGCTACGCTTTCTCGGCCCATCTTTGTCAACCGTTTGGATGAAATGCGGTACAGAGATAGGTTGCATCTCGGGGAAGAACAAAGGTTACATTTTATGCCGGAAAATTAAGTAGTTCTCGTGGGAATCAAAAAAAATTTAATCCTCACCGACGAAGTCGCGGGTATCATATAGTTTAAAATATAATAAACTACTAGCCCCTAGAAGTTTATTATATTTTAAACTATATAGTACGGCTTCTTAGCTTGAAATACGGTCCCATCCGGAAGAAAGCATGAAACTTGGCATGCATGTAGCTTTGACATATATAATTCAATATAGAAGTAGAAACACCTCAAGAAATGATTTTTTCCCCCCCCTCCCCCCCTATTTTGTATGCCAAATCGTGGTTTTTTAAATTTTTCAGGAAAACGGTTATAGCTATGAAAAAACTGTCAAAAGCCGAAATGTTCTTCATTAAATTCCCTACAATACATTCTTTGGATGTATGTTGATACAACTTATAGTTCTCAAAATAATCTAACATTCATTGGTGTAAACACAGGGATTCAAGCAATTTATTAAAACTACCAGTCAAGTTCAGTGAAAAGTATGTTTATTTTAATTCATATCGCAGGAATCTCCCCCGCACTTACAGAGACCAGTACAGGGAAGCCCTGACTTCCTACATAGGCATCGACCAGTTATGCAGCTGCGGCAGGAGCACTTTGTTAACTCCTTTACTGATGCCGAGGTTTCTTTTTTCGTGCTCCATAATGGAGTCCAAACACCACCTTCTTTCTTCCATCCCCAATCCACGAAATCAGGACATTCAGGGTTTACTATCAAGCACCAAATGTTGGTGGCAGCCTATCCATAGCCCGCCCCCTGATAAATAACGTCTTTCTAGCTTGGTCGATATCTTCCACGTCGCTTGTGTTATCGTAAGTAAGGATAACATATCTTGCCAAAACGTCCAAATGATGATTTTCAATGGCTGTGATAATTGTTGGAACACTTTTGTGACTTTAGGGAAGGACTTCACGTTTTCCAAAACGACTTCTTTCCTTTCCCACAGAATCCTGATACAGTATCACAGCCTGTAAATGCATGAAATAACATAATACAACTGCATCTGTCTGGACCGAGTGTAGCCACGAGTTGGTGGACTGCAATAATACGTGAAGGTTTTCCAATACTGAAGGATATTCACAATTTATTCAAATTAATTTTTTTAAGCTTATTGCAATAACAACAGCATCCGTATCCATAGTTCTAATAATAACGTTAGTGTGACCATACCGCAAAGCGTGAAAGACATGGAGGAGGATCCAAAATTCACTTCTTCTTGTTGAGACTTCAGGGAAGACATGTCTGCGGCATCGTCACTCATAACTTCTTCCTCTTTGGTTTTTTTTTTATATGTTGGACCAGTTTGCCCGTTCATATGACCCTTTAACGAAGTCCTGTTCCTCGTTTTTCACGGGTGCAATTCTTAAGACTATCATCATGATAGACATCAAAAACGACATCTACTTGATTTCCCTTCTGGTTCGTAACGTAGCCAGTAAAAGAGTAGACAAAAAAAGCTATGTACCTAAAAACTGGCAAAAATTTTTTCGTTGAACGGAGAGCAAAATTGAACTCTTCAACTTCCTAGCCGATGGACTCCAGCAGGTCCAACATATAAAAAAAAATGTAGCAACTAAAGGGGAAGAAGTTTTGTGTAACGATGCCGTAGACATGTCTTCCCTGAAGTCTAAACAAGAAGAAGAGGATTCTGGATCCTCCTCCATGTCTTTCACGCTTTCCAGTATGGTCACACTAACGTCATTATTAGAACTGTGGATACGGATGCTGTTGTTATTGCAATTTCTTAGTTCGGAGAGCTTAAAAAAATTTGAATAAATTGTGGATATCCTTCGGTGTTGGAAAAACTTCGCGTATTATTGCAGTCCACCAACTCGTGGCTACACTCGGTCCAGACAGATGCAGTGGTATTTTGTTCTTTCATGCATTTACAGGCTGTGATACTGAATCAGGATTCTATGGAAAAGGAAAGAAGTTGTTTTGGAAAACGAGGAAGTCCTTCCCTAAAGTCACAAAAGTGTTCCAACAATTGTCACAGCCCGTACACAGAATTGAAACTCATCATTTGGACGTTTTGGTAAGATATGTTATCCTTACTTACGATAACACAAGCGACGTGGAAGATATCGACCAAGCTAGAAAGGCGTTATTTATCAGGGGGCGGGCCATGGATAGGCTACCACCAACATTTGGTGCTTGATAGCAAACCCTGAATATCCTGATTTCGAGGATTGGGGATGGAAGAAAGAAGGTGGTGTTTGGACTCCATTATGGAGCACGAAAAAAGAAACTTCGGCATTCGTAAATGAGTTAACAAAGTACTCCTGCCGCAGCTGCATAACTGGTCGATGCCTATGTAGGAAGTCAGGGCTTCCCTGTACTGGTTTCTGTAAGTGCGGGGGAGATTCCAGCGATATGAATTAAAATAAACATACTTTTCACTGAACTTGACTGGTAGTTTTAATAAATTGCTTGAATCCCTGTGTTTACACCAATGAATGTTAGATTATTTTGTGAACTATAAGTTGTATCAACATACATCCAAAGAATGTATTGTAGGAAATTTAATGAAGAACATTTCGGCTTTTGACACTTTTTTCATAGCTTTAACCGTTTTCCTGAAAAATTTAGAAATCCACGATTTGGGATACAAAATAGGGGGGGAGGGGGGGAAAAAATCATTTCTAGAGGTGTTTCTACTTCTATATCGAGTGATATATGTCAAAGCTACATGCATGCCAAGTTTCATGCTTTCTTCCGGATGGGACCGTATTTTCTATTTTCTTGAGCTAACGAGCCGTACTAATATGAAATGGCCCCTCAAAAAAGGATTCGATTGATTACAAAAAATTATTGATCACTATTTGCCATATCTAGTGAACGCCCCAATGAATAGCGTCAGTTTTTATACTCTTCACATAGACCGTACTGCGCATACTTTAATACCATACCATAGAATCAACCTTTCTAGTTATTGTTCATTTTTGGTAACCATAACACGTCTTTGAACGGCGATAAGTAGTCAATCCCCAGCCGCATGTGGGCAGACCAACAATATTTTAACCCGAGGAGAGCCCTACTACAACCACCAAACTGAATTCGCCTTCCTAGTGATAGTTACTAAAATTACAGCTATCTTTTAGTCTATAAGATTCGGACATCGGGGGCTGGATCTATAATACTTTACCTAGGATAGGCCGTGGCAGCGAAGACTCCGCGCACGTCCTCAACGCTCAGCAGCCCGTCGCCCGACTTGTCCAGCTTGCGGAACGCCTGCTCCACTATGGCGCGCCGAGACTCGGACATCGGGGGCTAAAACAATCCATACAAATATTATAAATGCGAAAGTGTGTAGTTTAGTTCAAACTTTATGACTCTACATCTACATCATCGAACATCGTGCGTTTTGATGCGCAGAATACAATATATATAGGTATCAGCGGGGCGGTTCTGTTGACTGTACCTACGACTCTATCTGCGCAAACCCACACTCGCGGCTAACTTCCGAACCGACTAAGTTTCAATCACACTGTATCTACATATCTCTCTGTCTGTCTGCTATGGTTCCACAGCCGATCTTTTCAACTGATTTTGAAGAAACTCTGAACAGTACAGAGATACACAAGTTGTAATCCAAGAAAGGACAAAGGCTTTTTTATCTCAGAAATAGTTCCCACAATTTATCTTAAGATATCAATTAAGTATCCGATCCGGTTTTGATTCCAAAAACAACTAAAAAATAAAATCTGTTTTGCTTGGAGGCTACAACTTTGGCTATCAAAAAGTCAGATATTTTCATATAGTTGTGCTTCTAGAGCTTCGACTTAAGAATTGCTGTTATTTGTTCAACAAGATAGCAAAGTTCGTTTTTGTTGCGAGTGTCTAGTTTGAATCCTGAGTGTAGCGAGGGATTAAAAGGCACAAGAAACAAAAATCTTTGAATCTTTTGTTACATACAACTTTTCACCTCAATAGCGAGAAAATACGAACTGATTCCGATTGTTTTGTGGACTATGCAAAGAAAAGCCCAATCCACAGCGTTATAAATTCAAAATACTTTTTCTCACTGAAGTTTACTCACTCAAATGTTTTTGCTCACTGGTTTTACGCAGTAAAGGCCTTTTTTTTATTTCACAAGCATCTTTATGTATTTTGTAACATTTTACTCACCCGAACTTGCTTCAGAAATTCGTCAAGGTTTATGGATCCACTATTATCGATGTCGAATCTCTCGAACAACTCCTCTGCATCCTGAAAAAATGATTACTCTCCGTGTTAACTCAAAGTAGCTCGAGAACATGCTATTCCAATTTCCGCATTTACAAATACAAATTCGAGAGCGAGATGCGCGATTGGCAACGAATATAAATATTGGGTATGACGATATTATTTCACAAAATTAATTAAGATATTTTCCTTTGGTGTTGTTTGTTCTGCAATTTTGTACACTTTTTTATCCTAGTAATCCTACTAATCTATATCTATACTAATGTCTAATACTATAAATGCGAAAGTTTGGATGGATGGATGGATGTATGGATGGATGAATGTTTGTTACTCAATCAGGATGGAATAGGAACGGCTGAACGTATCTGGATGAAATTTGGCACAAATATATCTGGAATAACACATAGGCTACTTTATCCCAGGAAATTAAAGAGTTCCCGCAGGAACGAAAAAACCTCAACCCACGCGGATTAAGTCGCAGGCATTAGCTAGAATTATATTAATTAATGTGAAAGTTTTAATGCTTGGATTTTTGTTACTCCTTCACGCCACAACTGAACCGATTTAGCTAAAATTTGGAATGGAGATAACCTGAATTAATACAAAGGCTTTATTTTTTTGAAAGAAAGAAAGAAGTTCACCAACCTCATGGGATAGATCCAAGCCAGTCTCTTTCATGCCTTTGAAGAACTCCTCCCTGTCCAGTTGCTTGCTGCCATCTTCATCTAATCTCCGGAAGATTCTGTATCAAAAAACGATATTGACGACTATTGTTTATACCTTTCTTATCTTCAGGGGAGACCTCGGGCACTCCAGACTGCTTATATGTATATGTCACCGTAAAATTGTAAAAACCGTTAGATTATAATCTAACTAGCGAAATTGTAAACTGTCGAAAGATTACAATTTAACGCATTATTTTTCGGTAGATTGTAATCTGTTAGGTATGTTAACCCGATAGAACCTGATTATTTATGTCGAACTCTAAACCTAACCTACAAGAAAGAGACAAGAAAACGTAAATACAATGAATATTTCAAAAATTGACACTCAGAACATTGAACGGTTCACAATCTTTCGACAGTTTACAATCTAAAGAGATAAAAAGCGTTAGATTACAATCTGACGGTTTTTGCAATTTTACGGTAACATATGTACACTGAGGAGATAAACTACTGCAGAGTACAGACACACGTAAACGTCATGTCAATCAAAAATGCATTATTTTGGTATTGTCAAAGGAATAATCAAAAAAGAATGAGGTCAATCGATGGCAATGAAGTCAGACGCCCGCCCGTGCGAGCTCCAATGCTAGTATGAAGTATCGTTGAAATTGACGGGCGCTGAGAATGTAGCTTCTCTACGTAGTAGTTGTTAGTTTGACGACCTCCCTGGCGCAGTGTGGGAGGTCCCGGGGTCGATCCCCGGCAGGGTCAATTAGGGAATTTATAATTTCTGAATTTTTACTGGTGGCCTGGTGGGAGGTTTCGGCCGTGGCTAGTTACCACCCTACCGCCAAGCGATTTAACATTCATTAGCATTAGTGTAGAAACACTAGGGTATGGGTTAAACCCAGTTACCTAACCTATGCGATACCTATGCGGGCTAACCTGTTTTTTTTTTAAATAATTCTCCATGATATCTGCTAGACTGCTGCTTTCCTCCGACTTGATCGGAGACTTTTATTTGTGTTTATTTTATGTTATTATTACAGGGCTAACCATGCCCCTAACAGGTTAGCCCGCTACCATCTTAGACTGCATCATCACTTACCATCAGGTTAGATCGCAGTCAAGGGCTAACTTGTTGTGGTTAAAAAAAACATAGAAATTGACGGGCGCTGAGAATGTCGCTTCTTTACGTAACAATAGTTAGTATTCTGTACCTCAATGCTTAGTAATGGGCTGAGATGTGAATATGACGGCCTGACCTTCACAGGCTCTTGCAGGATTTTGATTTCTAATCTTCTACACACGTGGTACGCTAAGCGATTGTAACGCAACGTGATACTACCAAACGCATCTGCTCTACAACTACCAACAAACTCGAACTAAGCTGCACGTGATCGCCGAGTTTTAACCGTTCGCGTTTTACTATGAATAGGTATAGGTCGCCGAAAGTAACGTGACGCGATACGAATCCATATAAAATTACAAACTTCGCGACAACGTACGCCACGTTAAGTTTCAGCTACTGTTTGATACTGTTCCGTGGCGGCGTATCTAAGTCACGTTATTGTCCTTTATTTTTCGATTTGAGTCTTGCGTAATCTCTTACGAATGTCAGTACCCAAAATTACAAGATAACAAAGAAACAATTGGACAATAAACCTAATAAAAAGTAAAGCGTCTAAAGACGTGGGACTATTGTCCTTGGAGGACAAAAGTACCTCGTCTATTAAATAATCTGAAAAAGCGAGTTTTTAGCACATAAGTATTTGAATCCTTAAAATATTAAAATAGGAAATTGCAATTCGAAATAATCGTAATTGCAATAACGAAACGCTGGGAGGGCTCGGTAAAGACGGAAACCCACATCTGGCGGTCGCAGGTAGATGACCAAAAAGTTTTTAGGAATTTTGCACGGGTTAGTTACTCGGAACTGGAAAACGAGCAGTTGCTGTTGTACAGTTGCGTCTCGTTTAATAAAGGAACCGGGCATTAGTCAACCGTGTGCGTTATGCGATATAGTTTTTTTTACGGACAACAAAAGTACGCCGGGGATTGGGGAATATACTGCCACGCCATTCTATACGTCTGTTGGGTCCCGAGTCCGTAGGCGAATTCAATGGGCCACAGCCCACAAGTTTGATATTTTTATTATACAGCAGCAGACACATCTGTTACGGGAGCGGCAGTACCACGTAACTCACACCTCAAACCGATTTCTACACGGTATCGTACCCGAACGCTAAATTCGCTTGGCTGTACGTCTTTGCCGGCAGGGTGGTAACTAGCCACGGCCGAAGCCTCCCACCAGTCCAGACCAGAGGAAATTCGGAAATTAAAAATTCCCAAGTTAACTCTGCCGGGAACCGAGCCCGGGGCCACCCACAATAAGACCACTGCGCTCAACACTGCACGAGGGAATTCGTCGAAAGAAAGTCAGCGCGTCGCGTCGCGTTTGGCTTTCTTTGGTTTTATGTAAATTTTAATTGGAGGAACCTCTATTATCAACACAGAGCCTAAATCAATGCAGATAAGGTTCAATTTACTTTGACACTAATGTGATTGAACGCTCAATACGATCAATCGAGTAAGCAATGTAAAAACTTGGACTAAGCGTACGGGACGTTTTGGATAGAAGGCTGCGGAAGTCCATGATAATGAAAGTCAACAAGTTCACAATGGTACATTGTCAAGTCAACATCTCCTGAAGATGCTCCGGTAACCGATAAGTTTGGAAGATTTCTGTGGTGCGGTGAACATCGCGGGCTATAAGTACGGGGATACACCCTGTACCACATAGATTTACCTATTGTCGCGGATTATAGAGAATTAAACTTCTAGTTCCTTCATTACAGGACGTTTTGCGAACGGGACCTTTTTGTAAAGGTGACGTTAAGCGAAAGGGACATTATGTGACCGCATCCTATTAGTGATGATGATTAACCAACCTTCCAAGCCCAATGATGCCCGAAGCCCCGCGAGACAGGCATAGCAGACGCAACTTCTCCAGCGGGTCGGTGGTGGAGTTAAGAGCTCTCCCGCTCTTCTCCTTGAGCTCATCGTCCACTCGGGAGTTCGGAGACTGCGGACGGTGCAGGGCAACTGCACGACAAAAAAAAAAGACAACTCATATCAAATTATTCACAGATAGAGGAATATATTATAGCCCGATAGGGATAGGACATAGAGAGCCCCCTGATTGCGTAGGAAATCGTAATCGATTGTAAAATGGATACTTTAACCTGTTAAAGGAGTTCATAGATACCTGGACGTCAAAAAGCATGTATTGAACTCCTTAAACAGTTTGAGTAACAATGATTACGATTTGCTTAGACAATTGGGCCTCAAAGCTATAAATCTAAGACAGGCTATGGGCGTACACTACGCGCATTAAAATGCCCCCATTCAAAAGGGGTACTCTGTACTTATTAGGTATTATTGTCAGAGAACACAAATAACTATACAATTTGTAGTAAGACAGACATTTACCTGTCTCTTCTTCCATACTAATATTATAAATGTGAAAGTGTGTGTGTCTGTCTGTCCATCTACGCTTTAATGGCCCATTTTTCAACCAATTTTGATTACATTTGGTAAATAGGTTGCATGCCGGGGGAAGGACATAGGGTACTTTTTATCCCAGAAAATGAAGATCCTAGAGGAATAAAATAAACTTAATTACTTAACGCGAACAAAGTGGCGGGCATCATCTATTAAAAATATTGGACACTGTTTGATTGCATAAGGCTTACCTAAGATTTAATTGATTCTCCGACTAACTGACTGAAAAGGTTAAACTTTTAGACAAAAAGAGGTCTAAGTTACCATGATGGAGATGCTAGTGCTAAGAAAAACTGTATTAAAACAGAGTGTTAGAGTTAGAGTGTACCTCTCTAATATTGTGCCCTATATTAGAACAATCAACAATTTGGACTGAAGGCATCTAAGCATCAAGAACAAGGGAAACTGTAAGGTCTAAGTAACCATGATGGAGATCCTAGTGCTAAGAAAACTGAATTAAAACAATGAGAGTGTACCTCCCTAATTTTGTGCCCTACATTTGAACAATCAGCAATTGGTACTGAAGCCATCTAAGCATCAAGAACAACAGAAACTGTAAGGTCTAAGTAACCATGATGGAGATCCTAGTGCTAAGAAAACTGAATTAAAACAATGAGAGTGTACCTCCCTAATATTGTGCCCTACATTTGAACAATCAACAATTGGGACTGAAGCCATCTAAGCATCAAGAACAATGGGAACTATAAGGTCACATAATATGTTTTACTAGCACTGTGTAGTTAGAGCTTAAGTCCGATAAATCTTTAGTTAAATCTGCCTATTATGTACCATCACCTAATTATATATTAACTAGATGATGCCTGTGACTTCATCCGCATAGATTAAGGTTTTTTGATTCCCATGGGAAATCTTTGGTCTATTTGTTAATTCAAGTAATTCCATTCCAAATTTCAGCCAAATTAGTTCAGTCATTGTGGAGTGGAGAAACAAACACAAAAAACAAACTCATAAGCATCCAAACTTAACATTTTTGATATTTGTATTACATAGGAAGACTGCATTGGTAGTATTTTTAATTTTCTGTTGACAGCATTAACTACAAGGTTTAAAGTAATAATTGAACTCCAGCTGTCAAGTGCTTGACAATTATATACAAATCCTGGTTAACGTTGTTGTGATCAAATGGGAAGAAAATCTACCACTAGGCACACAGATGTGATAAGGTAACAGAGTCAATTTGGCAATCATACTTATAAATGAACATGAACATCATTAAAATGCGAAAGTGTGTTTGTTTGTTGTATTTTCCTTCAATCACACTGCAACAGAGCAACGGACCTACATGATTTTTGGCATGGGCATAGTTGAGGACCTGGAGAGTGACATATGCTCTTTTTATCCCGGAAAATTGAGGGGTTTCTGCAGGAATCAGCTAGATTTATTAATATAATAAATGTAAAAGTTTGGATGGATGTATGGATGTTTGTCACTCAATTACACCCCAACAGCTGAACGGATCTGGCTGAAATTTGGCACAGAGATAGACTATAGTTTGGAATAGCACATTGGCTACTTTTTATCCTGGATAATTAAAGAGTTCCCGCAGGAACCTAAAAACCTCCAACCACGCAGACAAAGTCAAGGGCATCCGCTAGTATATTATAAACTAGCGGATGCCCCCGACTTCGCAACTAGACTATAATCTATCTCTGTGCCAAATTTCAGCCAGATCCGTTCAGCTGTTGGGGTGTGATTGAGTAACAAACATCCATACATCCGTCCAAACTTTCGCATTTATAATATTAGTAAGATAAGATTAAACAGGTAGTAAGGATGACTGTTTCCTATTTTTTATGCAATCTGTAATGTATTGCTATGTTACAGTAACAAATAAAAGTGTTGTATTAATAAAATTATGTTTATTTTAAGGTGTTTAAAATACCTTAAAACCCCTTTAAATAAAATATAAGTACATTTAGGTTATTTTTATCAAACGATTTTTGAGTTATTATTTATGTAAATTTTATGTTTTTTGTTGTAACATTATTAACTATTATATAGGGTAGGCAGTTTTACACTAAAACACTAAATCGTAAGTCAAAATATATGAGCTTAGGTTCGAGAAACGAGAAGTTATTAGTAATACCACTTTATTCCACACATATTTTATGTATATGATGAATAATCTTTTTTCCACGCACTTTGTATTTAATAAAAGTAAGTAGGTTTATTTTGGAAAAGTTCTGTCGCAAGAATGGAAGAACCTACAAAGTATTAGGAAAGACTGCACACATGCATCCAATTATTATTCATGTCAATGACGAAGCCGGCAACGAAGCCGGCTACAGCACCAAATTTTTTACAGATAGGTAAGTAATACCCGTGAAAGCTTGCAAAAACATTTACCTATTCCAAAAAATGCCACTGGCTCATTAAATAACTAATTTTTCACGTAATAATAAGTACATTTTGATGAAAAGGTATACGTTATGCGCAGTACATTTCCTTTGCCATTTGAATACAACTTACCATTAGAATTTGTCGTAGACTTTTCCATTTTGTACGCTTTATGTACAGTTACAGGTAAATAAGGTTTAACACTAATGTAATCACGGAATCACACGGCTAACGGCTATAACAATATTCTAATTAAAAACACTTTTGATTACTTTTTATAAAAACTCAACGAAGTACGAACGCACGTCTTCCTCACAGCAAGCACCACAGACGAATATTCACAGTTTACTAGGACACCAGAGACAAGGTTCAGAGATGGACGCTACGCTTAAATTATGCGAATAAATGCCAAGCCAATCACTAATTTAATTTGGAACTCCCTAGAGCTCAGATTCTAGAGTAACTACGCTAGAGTAAACTAAATAATATTCCTTGTTAGGATCTCTGCAGTCACGCTGCAGCCTAAATCTCTCAGTGGCTATCAAATCAGTCACTGACAGGCTCAGAAGGACTGGAATCCAGAGCCGTTAAACCAGTTAAATAAAAAAAAAAAAAAAGTCACTGACATATATTTTGGCCGTGGTGTAATATGGTTACACCACGGCCCACACAGCACGACCCACTCAAAGCCCGATTTGCAGGGCTGGATCGGCGCGGCGCGGAGGTGGCATGGCAAATGCAGGGGGCAGCGCCCGGAGTCCTGACTTTCAGAGGCAATTTGTAGGCTCTTGCCAAGGAAGCAATGCAATAATTTAGGCCCGTGCTTCTTTGCCTTTCATAAAAACCGATGTATCTACAACGGATGTGTGTCAAACCCAGGAGCGCTTGATTTTCATAATTTGGATTGCTGAATGTTTAGATCAAGCGGTCCTATTGGTGGGTTTGACACATCTCTAGCTTAGCAACGTAGCACAATATATCTGGTAGAGAGGCACCAGTGTCAGTGTGGTCAGCAGTGTAAATCGTACTGAGTACATTCACGGGCGGTGTCCTACGCAATGCGTTGTTTATCACGGGTAACCTCGGGCAACAACAACTAAATTGAACAAGTAGCACCAATTAAATAAAACGGTTTAAACCCTAGTCCACACTTAAACATGTTATTATTGAGAATTCGAGATCGTACATGGCCGCAACATGTGCAAGACCCACGGGAGGGACGAGAAACAAAGTACCCCTGCCGCCTCGATGTCTGTCTGTCTGAACGCGATGAACTCAAAAACTACCGAACTGATTTTCATACGGTTTTCACCGATCAACGGAGTGATTAAAGATGAAGGTTTATGTGTATAATTCATTAATGTTTTGTTTGGTTGAAATATGACGATGATTAATAAAAATGTCGGAAAAACTCAAGCCGACTGCAAGCTTTCATTGAAAACACTGGGTCATAACTTTGAGATGTAACAAAAAGTGAGCAAGAAAACAATTATTCAAACTCTAACGGTTCAGTACGTTACTGTTGACATTACCGCGTTAGCGACTCTAACGGTAGCAGATACACAAACACTGCTTATATCACCCCTCTCTTTGCGTGGGGGGTTCAAACATTGTGATCCAGTGCGGGTGAAAACCGGATCGTCTACGTGAAGCGTTAACAGCGTATGTCCCTACACTACCAAAGACATTTAATATTTGTACCGATATATTGATTCAACAAATCATGCGTTAATGCGGGTCAAGAACGTTCATTCATTCTTTTCCGTTTTCTCGATAGCTGCTGTCGTTGTTGCCATGCTGACTTGCAAAGGACACGGTATATTTAGATATTATCTTTTTGGTTCGTGGCGACCACTTCCCAATATTAAACCACTTACTATTATGACCATTTCCTGTTAATTACATTTGCGGTATGGCCACATTCCGATAGGACCACTTCCCGGTAGGAATACTTCCCGGTACGACCACTTCATGATTTGATGACTTAGCAGCATGATCACCAGATCACACTTAGAATGACACTGTATTATTACTTTTAACGGCCCATAATTTTGACGAAATTTGATAAAGACTACAGAAAAGGATAGATACAGATAGGTTACGGGGTTATTATGTTAACCGGAACGCCACCGCCCACCTGCCCATCTCTTCTAAATTTCGTCAAAAACAAGTAATTTTAGTGTGATATATAATAGAAGTAAGTGTTCATAATGCAGAGTGGTCATATCGGTAAGTGGTCATACCGGGTAGTGGTTGTAAGATATCGTACGAGACTGTAGGTAGGTTCTTTAATAAAATAGATTTAAAAAAAAAAAGAGACTGTAGGTAGCAAAATGTACTATTAAGTATTCTGTAACTGTAGCATAGAATCTTGGACGAATAAACCATCAACATTTATTGGTTTATCCGTCCAAGGAACAGACAATAAAAAATAAAATATTAATGTGCCGGTAAATTGTAAGCGGTGTCACTGTGTCTGTACCTATTAAGTATGTAGTGTGTAGTATTTATTCTACCTTCTTACCAGAATTATTCATGATGCCCAGAGTATTGTCCTTATCCTTCGACTTATCGTCCTTTCTGGGAGTAGGGGTGTTGCTTTCGTAGTTGAAGCAGGCTGCGAACAAATTAAAGTATGTTTATAATATAATCTCAGCTATTTTGTCACGGTTCACGAAAAAGGCGGTTACCAAACGATCGGAATTTTACGGACACGTTACATTATCGGGGTTTTCTTCAGAACAGAATGATCTGAAGATTATGTAAATTCGCCTACATTTTTATAAACTTATGTAGAATTTATTAATTTAAGTAGCCAGGGATA
Organism: Erebia aethiops; assembly: GCA_923060345.2. Classification (NCBI taxonomy): domain Eukaryota; kingdom Metazoa; phylum Arthropoda; class Insecta; order Lepidoptera; family Nymphalidae; genus Erebia; species Erebia aethiops. Next base: position 18,705,670 of record OV281081.1, on the reverse strand, counting down.
AAAGGGATAGCAATATAAAACTCATTTTAGTTTTGTTTAGAGATGGGGTACAACAGAATTGTCCCAATAAAATAATAATATAATGTAGAGGGCACCAGAGGACGAGGAAGATCGCCCATGCGATGGACTGACCAAATTAAGACAGTAAGGCTGTTGGCGGTTCATTGCACGAGTGCACCAGGCTGGCGGCCAGCAGGGAGAAGTGGCGGATGCTCGTGAGGCGAATAACATCTGCCACTAAAGTCGTCATTTCGTGATGACCACGACCTCTGTCAAGAGTGTTACGACGAAGAAGAAGTAGATTATTATAATATTAGGATATGGTGCCAAACCTAATAAAAGTTGAAATACGACATACCTAAATGTACGTACACATACTTGTACATAAATTGTACACGTATGTGTACGTACATAAATGTCGCACAAGTCCTTTTTTGCCTTTTAATATTAATTAACCTAATTATTTTTGAACATCCATCGAGGGCAACTTTAGGGCAACCGGAAATAATACCGAGTTGTTGCTGCCTTTAGACTGCGTGAAATAAACACGGCTCTATCAAATAAGGTTGTATTAAAATAGGTCATTAAGGTCACGCAACGAGAGTCATAATGGCAAAAGAACCTACGTTAACTGGATATATACAAAATCAAACCGAAGAATCTACATTACAAAACGTAGTCATTGGATACAAAGTCGATTCAAAAGCTCCCTGCGTCACAATATTATGTGTAACTAACATGGACGTCCATGGTAACTAAGTGATCGCATTTCGCAATAACAAAATAATTGCAACTTCGTTAAACTTAAGTTTTCGCATGTCCCAACCGCATCAAGAAGGTCGTAACTCAAAGTGAAAAGCTTTCCTGATTTTCCAGAAGTTCAAGCTTAACTACGCTTGGTTAAACAGCCTACCATCGTGGAATCACCTATAAATACTCCAACAATTTCTCATATTGGTTATTTGACTGAAATGCATTGTTGCAGAAAAAGTAACATACAGTATTCAATCGATCACTAGCAGTGATTGTTGCAGCGTTGCCAGAGCTAGGAGTACCTACTTACTACGGAATTTTTTAGTTCGTAACTATGTAAGTAAATAATATACCTTCCTACGTTGTCTTGTCTGTACAGACATGTGCCACTTACCTACTTATTTAGGAAATCAATAACGACCTCAGGGCTTACGTTATTATGACTTCGTGACGCACCTTATAACTTTTGATATCAGCTACTATCTGTCTAGGCTATATGCAATTTAATAATAGCTTTGGCTTGAGTTTATTACTAAAAACAGCAACTATATTAAAAAGCCTTAATCGACTTCTACAAAAAGAGGTTAATAACAGTTACTGTACGTATCTCCTCAACTCATTGCCGGCCTATTAATAATTGAGCATTATAGCTCTCTTCTCAGAATGAAAAGTGGCCATGGTCCACCACGCTAGCCAAATGCGGAGGAAGTAACATCAGCAGACAGAAAACTCATACCCACTCGTATTTAAGCGATAGGGCCCACATAAAAAAATTGCCATTTGGAAGCTTTTAATTTGGAAAACTTTAAAAATAAATAAATTGTGCTTTTTGGTCAGTTATTCCAAAGAGCTTATATAAGATAGTTCAGTAGGTACGTTTCCAATAGTTGCTATCTATGAGTCAACCTTTAAGTACCTATATATACTTTAAATTATGAGGTTAAACACGACATGCAACGTCAACTATGTAATTAGCCACGGCAATTAAAACACCTAGAACATGCTAGTTTGTCAGGATATGAATACAAAATAACTATGGTGAGCTGTTCCAAACAAATCTAAATATTTATTTGGCAATCAAACTGATAAAATCTCCGCTGATAAAGCTCCATATTACTCTTGTGATTTAATAAGACTTTTAGCTTCTTTGCGTAAGGTGAATAATAGTATATTGTGTGCTTAGGGGTGAAACAAGACGATTTCAGACATAGGCTGTTTGGTCGATGATTTCAGACGAGGGTGAAGTTGCCTGTCGGGAGCGAAGCGAGGGCTAACATCACCCGAAATCTGAAGTGTTTCATCCCGTGGCGCACACACAATTTTTCATATAATCTGCATAAAAGTGCGAGTTTTATTAAAATTGTATTTCTTTATTTAGTTGCTAGGTTGTTGTTTATAAATATCATGTATAGCTGTCAGTTTAGTTGATGGGTAAAACATTTCAATGGGGTAGTAAAAAAATTCTACATCAATGGGGTAAAATGACAAATAAATAGGTTTGAAATATACAAAAGATACCTACTCTGACAGGATTGAAAAGAGTGCTGCTACGTCATTCAGAAATTGATGGTTTTCTACCCGCTGCATGACGTATTCATCTGAAATTGTCTAGTTTCAGGTGGCTCAACAGGCATTGAAACTCGCATTTTCAATGTAGGTTAAATGAAAAATTGATTACTATCTTTAGAGCAGAAAAAATTTGTTTCCAACAACTGGGAATTAAGTAGGGCTACCTATAAATTAATTATTATTTCAAAACTTTTGAGAACCAAATGTCTTGATAGCATCATCTTATCTAGTTTAGTTTCTGGTAGAATATTCTAGATATCATTGAAGGTTAACCATTAAAGATGCGTCATGTTGTTTTGAGACCGTCGGTTCACAGTCACGGTCTAGCAAATAGCACAGTACCATGAATAAGCCAAGCCTACGCAATTAATTCTAAATAAGTAGGCCAAGTCGTATCAATTTAAATAAGGTTAGCTTATTACACATATGCTTACACAATCACAGGTAAGTAAAATAAACAGAGCTATGGTGTAATAGGGCAAATGCCCCTATGTCTAAATTTATTGGGTGTTATGTCCTACGTGTATTAGTCTAAGGCAAAAGCAGTTAATGCTGTAAAAAAGGCATTTATCTTCTTTGGCGACATGCGTTTTATTTTCCCTACATTTGCCTTGTAAACGCACCCATAATGCAAGATGTTTAGGTACGTATTAATACACGCTAAATGGCGAAAAGTTCGCCCAGGCGAATTTTTGAAATTGAAAGGAGGAAGACTTGAAATCTAGCTTCAAAATAATGACACGTCTGATTAATTTAGCTCAGTACTACTTTTGTATTTCAGTTACGTTACGATTTGAAATTAAGTGTATACCTATTTGAATTAAGATAAGAAAGTAAATAAAAAAAAATCCAGGATGCCAACCGTTCCATACCAAAAGTAAAATAACATTCAAATCTGTGGATGTGGAGAGTAACTAGTAAACAACTAGTAAAAAAAAGTGGAACAGACCTATGTAGCAAAAGAGCCGGTTAACCACGTCCACCACCTTTGTTATAATGATGGCACCCGCACATACCTATGTTATAGGACTAAGGTAATTTGTCACACGATATACCGTTTCATCGATCGGCATACGTAAATTATGCAGGTAGCTGGTAGGTATCCTATGCTCAATTACCTATAATGGCCCCCGGACATGCAGAGTTGTTTTTGAGAATGCGATTTGAGAAATCATTGTCTTTTAGACATTCCTAATAGTTTTAGGACTACATGGATCTTTATTTTCGCATTTAATCCAAACCGAAAATATATATATATATATATGTCTATAAAATAATCGTATAGGCAATTTTTTATGTTCCACTGACCATCAAAGTCTGACTAACCAAAGGGCCTAAGGGTCTTGTACATTTTTGTTTCACGACCGTACCTCATTAACGAGCGACGATCGCGAAAATAAAAATAAAAATTATGCCCCTCTACCCCGAAGAGCGAAATGTGTAGAGGTTTTCCATGAGCAACGGAAAGCAAAAACATTGTTGATTTATATGTCACCGTAAGATTGCAAAAACCGTTAGATTGTAATCTACCTAGCGAAATTGTTAATATACCTATCATATTACAATCTACCGAAAAATAATGCGTTAAATTGTACCTAATCTGTCAACAGTTTACAATTTCGCTAGTTAGATTACAATCTAACGGTTTTTGCAATCTTACGGTGAAATATACACAAAAAACGTCAACAATGTGTAGTCGCAAGGTTTTTTGTGTAGATATGTTTGTTTAGTGTTTCGGGAAAAACACGAGCAGGAGACACGGCTTAAGACAAGATTTGTCCTAAGCATGTCCTAAGAAAACAAGAATGTTGGCTACACTACCTCAAGATATGAATACTTACCGATAGCAACGGTTGCTCTGTTCGAAAAATGACTATCAAGATTCAAGACCTAGTAACTTCATTTCTTATAAAGGTCCATGTGGTTAAATCTGATAAAATATATATTTTTTATTACATACCCGCCATAGAGGCGCTGCTCATTCTGCCTCGTGTGAAATCAATCTTGATATTTTTTAATTCTTCAGGTAAAAAATTTAAATACCTATTAGGTACTAAGTGGAAAATATTTATATGTTATTTATCTAATTTCTTTCGATTTTTACAATGACCTTTGAAAATAAAGCAAATACAAAACAAAAGAAACAGGAAAGAAACAGGGTGATTGACGCTTTTTTATTTTTAATAGTAGCTACCTAATGAAAATAGTTGTTATTTAGAAAAATAGTTTGAAATGATTCAAATATTTCCGTTTCACAGCCAAATCCATTTTGTGCTCATAAAAGCAAGAACCCTGAACCCTCCTGAACCCTTTAAGCCAAAGAGAATATAACCACTACGTTTTACTTTAAGCCACAGACCATTCTATTGGATCTCGGTCTGAGATCTCGGCGTTCGTGAAAATGTCAAGTCAACTGTCAATGTCATATTTTAAATTTTGGCACGCCGCATTGCACGCCGCACATTTGGCACTGATTTGTTTTGGCTGTTGGCACCAGAGACAAGTAACATATAGATAGGTTGGCACTGGCAGCTGTTGGTGGTTTGTGGTTTGTTTATTTTATTATTTATTTATTTTCAATTCAATCTTTTTTTTCTGGTCGGTGTTTTCAATGTTTTCATCTGGTTTTCATCTCTGGTTTTCATTTATTTGCTTCAGGTTTAAAACAGGTTTACAAATATTTTACTAAATCACAAATTTAACCTGTAGATTGTGTTATGGCACCTGGAAAAAAGAGTGCCCGAGGGAAACGTTCTAACCAACACGTTGAAAAGAACTATGCTGAAAGACTTGAAGATTTGAGTGTCCAGTCGTCGGAGGAAAGTGGAACGAGTACAGACTCTGACGATGAAGGCGTCGAAGCAACTTTTTCGGTAAGCATGTGGGACTTAAACCATTGTGACCCAAAGAAATGCTCCGGCAGAAAACTTTTAAGGCATAACCTTATAAAGAATTTGAAACTTGGTCAAAAATTTCAAGGAATTGTTCTATCACCGGTAGGAACACAGTGCGTCAGCCCGAACGATAAAGATATTATAGAAAATAATGGTTTGGCTGTCATAGATTGTTCGTGGGCTAAAATTGATGAGACACCATTTGGTCGAATGAAATCGCCACACCTCAGATTGCTGCCATTTCTAGTCGCAGCTAATCCAATAAACTATGGAAAACCATACCAGCTCAGTTGCGTTGAAGCTTTAGCAGCAGCAATGTATATCACTGGACATAGAAGGGAAGCAAAATTCTATTTATCAAAGTTTTCATGGGGACATTCTTTTCTAGAGCTCAACTCTGAAGCCTTAGATATGTACGCAAGTTGTACCGATAGTAAAAGTGTCCTCGAAGCACAGACTAAATATTTAGAGTCTGCTGAAAATGAAAAAGATACAAGAAATATGTGGCCGTCAAGTGACTCTGAAACAGAAAGCGAGTCCAGTAAGTAAGTGAGGGTGTAAAATAATGTAATTATTTATTATTATATGAAATAAATTTAATGTATAAATTATAAACTACTGATTGTGTTTCCTTTTTTCAATAATATTCTAAGGACAGGTTGATAAGAATTTGAAACTTAGAGGCCGGGGAACACCGCTCGGAACTTCTATTCGAACCGCAAATATAAATTTGCCGTTATATTGCTATCTCTATTTGGCTGATGACACATGATCGCATGCAATAGCGATAGTAATACGAGCGTGCAGAATTTGTTATACATTTAGTCTTGTTCCGTGAATACCAAAAATGATGAATGAAAAATTGTTGTGTTTTTAACTTCGTGTTGTTATTCTGTAACTTGACAATATAAGCTATGTTCCTGATCAATTAGTAGGTGAGATATCGTTGGTTTTAATATGAAACAAATAATCAGAAAACGTCATTTATGTCGTAAAAACATGCAAAACGCAATGTGCTTATATTTAATTTTGAGAAAGTATTTAAAAAAAATAATTATCCAGGGACCTAGATAAAAACAACATAATATGGTAGAAATATTCTCGATTTACAAATTGTTTTGGTATTACGTTTGTATGGGCAATTCACCTTCCGGAGCCACTTTAATATGTTGCTAAATTGGGTACTGATTTATTGTACTGAATCTTTATATTCTTTTGAAGCTTGAAAGCGCAGCTCAGACATTACAATACAATTACAATGTACATTGAATGATAGCCTTGTGTTTTTGATAGCAACGCCATCTTGTAAAAAATTGTGGAATTTTTTAAGAAAAGAAACTTGCGCCATTAGGGTACAGAATTTTCTTATTATTAAAGCAAGTTTGGTGGACCAATACTAGGTGACGCTAATGTTTTCAATGTGAACTAGAATTTTACGTTGCTTCTATTTAAGTCATAGTTTTGAATATTAAACAATAAATAAAAATAAGTCTGGCGTAAAAATATTATTCTTCTGAGGAAACAAGTATTTGGTGAACAGTTCAGCTAACTTATATTATTTTGTGGAAGGTGCCAGTGCCATCTTTAGAAAGGTAAGGTGGAAATTCGTAAAACCGAAGCGCGCCATCTAGTACAAAAGTTATTTAAAGCAAATTTAGTACATCGCTACTAGGTGGCGCTAACGTATTTTGTTTTTGATGTAGAGCTTTCGAAACATGCAAGTGGGAAGTTTTCACACGTGTGACGTGTTGGGACTTGGGAACTTTAGCGCTCGTAGGTACGTACTCCGTAGTCCGTAGTCCGTACGCTGGCGGCTTCTTGCCACTCGCGGGCCGCGGCTCGCCAGTTTGGTTTCTTTCGGCCGCTAGAGTGGTGGTGTGGACTTTTCTGTGCTGAGTTTATCGCGGGATAACTTATTTATGACTTACTTTTCGTGTGTATTTGAGGTGAGATAATAGTGTAGTGTTTATCTGTTAGTGTATTGTGTCGGAACACTTTACGGACTGAAACTTTGAAACTTTTGCGGTAAGTTTTACTTATTTGGAGGCTTTACTTTTACGCAACCTGTCACGCAGGTGTCTTACAACTTACAAGAGTAACGAGTCACTAACCTCTACGATGAATAACTGACTTTCCTGATACGATATCTAGAGCTATTTTATCTATTTTAACTTATAGTGTATAATAAAAGTACAGGTAAGTAGCTATCTGCGAGCTCACTTTGTATTAAGTTTTTGATTTTGACTGGTGGGAGTCTTCGGCCGTGGCTAGTTACCACCCTACCGGCAAAGATCGTTCCGGTTCGATGCTGTGTAGAAACCGATAAGGGGTTTGATAAGATAAATGCCATAAGTGCTCAGGTTAGCCCGACCTAAGGATCTAAGGTTGAATCGTCACCTACCACCAGGTGAGATCGCAGTCGAAGGGCTTTTCTTATACACTACAAACAAGTAGTTAATTAAGTTATTTTTGTACTATGTGTGGCAATAAAGAATTTACTTATCTAGTCTAAGCCCTTGACTGCAATCTCACCTGATGGTAAGTGAGATGCAGTCTAAGATGGTAGCGGGTTAACCTGTTAGGGGCATGGCAGTAATATTAAGCCCATACCCCTAATCGGTTTCTACACGGCATCGTACCAGAACGCTAAATCGCTTGGCGGCACGTCTTCGCCGGTAGGGTGGTAACTAGTCACCGCCGAAGGATAAGGAAAAAGAAGAAGGAAAAAGAAAGAAAGCCCAGGGAAAATTCATAAATTATAAATTTTCAAATTAACCCTGCCGGGGATCGAACCCGGGGCCCCCGCCCAAAAATGAAAGAAGAGGTAAGATACATACTGTTGGTAGGTAGGTAGGTACACACTACACAGATAGAGGTAGGTATATAACATATAGTATATGTTATATACCTACCTCTACCTCTACCTCTACCAAAATACTTCTCTAAGGAAAATTCTCATAGATAGGTATATGTCAAATACCTATCTATGAGAATTTTCCGTACAACGCCTGCCTAAGGAACTATTGTTCCTCAGGCAGGCGTTGTACGAAATCTCTAAAAAATGGTAGGTAAATAAGGATTCTGACTCAAGGTCCGCTCTGGCTTCTGTGTCTAGTGTTTTATTCAAAGCGCTTAAAGAAGTCTGATTTGTTTTAGATACATGAAACCTTTAGAATTCTAAAAAGGATTAACTTCACTTCTACTGTCTATGTGATAATTTAAGAACTCTTCGTTGAAATTTGAAAAGCGACTGACTTTTGACACAACTTCATACCTAATTTGAAAAATTGTGCTATCTGCGTGATTATGCGGTAAAGGTTCCGAAGAAATTTTTGTGATTTCGTCTTCATATGGGGACGATATCTAGACACGTTGCAGAGATGCCGGCGAGATGCAATAGCTGATCACTCTAGACGTTATGTGTAGTCCAGAGTGTTTTGTATTTGTTTTTGTCCGGTGAGAACTCTTATCATTTAAGGCAAGACGAGATAAATAGACCGCGCGCGAGCTCCGAGGTTCCGAGAAAACAATACTGCTATCGCACAATTACACGCATCAAGCTCGAAACTCTCAAAATCTCAAAAGCAAGCAACGCATTGGCGGTTCCACTGGTGCTGCAAATGTTTATGGGTGGCGGTAATCACTTACCATCAGGTGACCCGCCTGCCCGTTTGCTTGCTATATATAGGTATTTAAAAAAATAATGCTGTGAGCGAACTGGATATGGAGCGACAATCGGTGGTGGTGTACAGCCTTCGTTTCTTTAGAGACCGATTCCTCGGAGCTTCGGGCTCTGTTCTACGTTAGCGACGATACAAACGCGACAACGCAACTCGATACCTGTACGACACGACGCGTCAGAATCAAACAGTAGAGTGCACCTTTACGTCGCCTTCGTTGTCGCGTATGTAAATTTCTATGGATAAAACCTCATACGCCCTTGCGGGCAGCCGTTTATCGGCCCGTTGCGCTGCAGCATGATTTGAGCTAGGGTTTCCTGGGAGAGTTATGCCGTCACATGTTCTCCATACACTTCTATAACTAAAAGACATCGTAAACCGGCTGTCGCTGTCACGTTCAGCGTTAGGCAACTTTACATTTATCTCCGGCGTCACGTAAGAAGAGTTCTGGACAGAAGTGGAGTGTCCTATAGCGAGGCAAGCGAAAAGTAGACTAAAAATTAAAAAGCAAGGCGGTATAGACACCTCTGCCTTCGCACTCACTTTAAATAGGATCGATAAATCACCCACTCCGGTTTCAAGATTAGTTTACTAATAGTAGTTTATTCAACTTGGGGGTAATGCAGTGTCTTAAGTTTACGAGCGCCTAGATACTTTCCGAGCGCGGCGAAGGTGTTGCATCTAGAACCCTGAGTAAAACGCGGGGTTTAGGGACGCCCAAGACGAAGACTGCAATACTGTAATCACACGGGTGATAGGGACGCATCATTCGTCGGAGCGAAACAGCAATATTTGAATGAACTAAAACATATTCATTGTCGAGCGAGTTGTGTGAAAAGTATTATTCTATATTGTACGTGGCTTTTCAGGTGTATCGAAGCTGTGGCATGTCCTGTATTCAAGCGTGTGGTCATTGTATCATTGTACAATTATCTTCTATTGAAGATTAAGCCGATTTTGTATGTAGAAAAAGCAACATAATATGCAGAATATGCAAAAGAATCGTAGCGGTGGCGAGAGCTGCTCCTGTACCACGTGTGTCTATAAGAGTGAATCTGATCATCCATCTTTAAGGAGAATTATCGATCTAGGGTCGCGCATAGATCGTCTCTATTACGGAAAGTATATTCCGCTCAGGGAACGCAAGCTTCTTGAAAGACTAGTTAGAACTAGAGCTGTTTACGATGATATCAGAGCGCAATTAGTTTCCGACAGCACCCTCAGTTTAAGTACGAAAGGAGATTACAATCCAAGAAAGAAAATATCCGTAAGAGAGCTAGATGACACGGAAAAAAGTAGCGGTGCTGTCTTTGAATTAGTGAATATGGTGGATAGAGGTGCAATGGGATCAAAGAAGCTGGAAAACTGCTGTAGTTGCTGTAGTTGCTCTTCAAAAATAAAAATGCATGAGCATAGACATAGACAAAGACGAATGTATGCTGGTACAGAGGAATATCTCGCAAGACAAAAAAGATTGAGAGAGGCCTATCATAGGAAGAAAGGAGTGCGTTTTAAGACAAAACACATACGATCTGATCCATGTACGTGCACTTTTAATTTAATTAAGAAACATTCGAAAGCTATTTATAAAAAAATGCATTCAAGACCTCATGTACCACTTTTTGAACCTGACGAAGAAATAAAACAAAATCGTTCAAGAATCGGTGAAATTGCACGTACGTCGTATCATAACTTTATAGACTCTAACACACGTATGAAAGAAAAAATATCACAAGGAATTTCCAAACTCAGGGAGTCGCAAACACGAATTCAAGAAAAAATAGAAGTTCAGACAAAAATGTCGATAGAGAAATTTAATCAGGCAAAAGGTAAATTAGCATCCAAAGTAAGAACTGGTGCTCAAAAAATAAGGGATATTAATAGAAGTGAATTTCAATTTGGCCCTGAAAATGAACTTGCTTTTCAAATTAAGAAAGATTCCATAAGTAAATTCAAGGAAGAACTAAGAAGAAAACAAATTATGAAGGACTGGGAATGTGAGCCTGAATGTATTGAAGAAATTTGTATTCCTAAAGAATGTTTCGTTAGATTAAAGCAAAAAAAAATTGATCGGAAGAATATTCACCATAAGGGTATGAATTATAATATTAGGACACAAGAGCGAAAAGCTGGAGAACCGTTTCGTCAATCTAATTATAAAATTCAGGCTGAAAAGTTAGCAAAATCTAAAACCATTGAAACTAACAAGCCTACTTTGCGGGCACAACAAACGCGAGGAATCAAGGGATCACATATAAGTTTGGAAAAAGCGCCAAAAAAGATACAAAAATTTGGAGTAACTAATGTGGCTGATAAAAAAGGAAATGAAACCAGTATACTTAAAATAATACCTGTCACAACCATAGCAGAAAAAATAAATGTCGAAAACGTAAAAGCAAACCATCCTGCTAAAAAGACCAAATTAGAAAATAGCTCTTTGGAAAGAAAGTCAAGTCAACGTCAAGCGGTCCGAATAGGATCTTCTTTTAGTTTTAATGTTGAATTTTATAAAGACAAACCAGGACCAAAAGTTCCAGTAATTCGTTCACAGTCTTTTACAGATTCTAAGCAAACTCCAGGTATCGATTATAGAAACATAAAACCTATAAAAGAGAAAAAAACAAAAAAACGACATCTTCGCCAACGTGGTTCGCAAATAGAATTTAAAAAATCATTGAAAGATAAAAAATCTGGTGGACATGCTTTAAAGCGCTGTTTTTGTACTCTGAAATTAAAAGCTAAAGCAAATAAATCGAAAATCAATCGCTCAGTTAATAAAAAGATCATCACTACCGAACCATCTGGGGTAATTTTCAACGACGTTCAAACAAACACTGCCAATAAAAGAAAAAAGGACAACTTGCGTACAAAATTAAACCTTCTTCCTTATGAATGTGAGCCCGGTGTTTGTGTACCAGGCCAATGTGATCCGTATCGTTGTATTAAATTAATCAATATACGAGATTCTAAACGTAGGAACTCAAGTACTCAAGCACGAAAAACCAGATCTACCTCCAGTTTTACGTCAAGATCTTCCAAACCTTCAAAAGCAAATAACGTGCAATCAAAAGTTACTCATCGAGGTAAAGCTTCTAAGAAGGGGGTGCAGAAACAACGCATTAGGCGAGGAAACGCAATCAGTAATTCGCATAGACGGGCGGTGCGCATTGGATCAACTTTTAGTTTTAATGTTGAATTTTATAAAGATAGGCCTAATTACCAACAGACAACAAGACCACCATCACAATTAAAAAGCTTGTCCATAAAACCAAAAAAGAAAGAACACCGAAAAGTGAAGCTCAGAGACCGAGGATATCAAGGAAATATTGGGAATCTACATAGAAATACTCCAACACAGATGATTAAGAAAGAGCGTAATGCTCGTATTGGAACAACTCTTAGACGATGTTTTTGTACGCTAGCATTACAGAGAAAAGATATTACAAAAAATCATGCCATGAAAACCTTAACAACTGGCACAGAAACTTCAGAGCTCATACCAATCGATACTGCAAACAAGGGCACCAAAACAAAATTAAAATATTCTAGAACATTAAAACCGTATGAGTGCGAACCGTACACATGTGTCCCTGGAGCCTGTGATCCTTATGTGTGCATAGAACGAATAAATATGCGAAAAAAACGACAAAAAGAAATTGGTTCGAATTCATATCGCCATAAAACACCATTAGAGCCCTATGAATGTGAACCATTCACATGCATTCCCGGCGAGTGTGACCCTTATGTATGTTTAGAAAGAATAAATAAACGTAATAAACATCTTAAAGAAATTGGTTTGACAACAAATCATTCGAAAACAACATCAAGCTCCAGTGGCAATACATACCCAGAAAAATCTTTGAGGACTGCACAAGTTCAATACAAACCTGGGTACAAAGAACGCAAGGTATCAACAAAAACTCGAAAGACAAAGCGGTATGATGAAATTGGTAATAAAAAGTATAATGGATCTAAATATTCTTCTATTGCTCAATCAAAGCAAGCTGTTAAGATCGGTTCTACGTTCAGTTTTGATATTGAATTTTATAAAAACAAATCACCTACCCAAGAAATGAAACAGATGTATCCAGCAGAAAAAATAACCAGAGCTAATACTAGTAAAAGATCTATAAATCAGGGAATCAAAATGAAAAAATTGAATGTTGTTCAAGTAGAATCCCAAGTTAAAGGACCTTTGAAACGTGATAAAGGTTCTGTAGTCGGGCCTCTGTTAAAAAGATGTTTTTGCACATTAAATTTACAGAAAAAGTGGAAACATCAAAATTTTAAGAAAGAAACCTCTGTAAGCAGGTTTTTCCAACCGCCAAGAGTTTACACGGTGAATAGGGCGATGATTGGATATACACTAGCACATAACAAAAATCAAATACATCTTCATAATAGTTCTAATAAAAATTTCAACAGAAATCAACGAACTAAAACTTTATCGTCCTTACAACATAAAGATAACATTAACGTATACAAAACAAATAATTCATTAAAACCGATAAAAGTAAAGTCTGATGTTCACGCGGAAAAGCAAATTTTTGAAATGCCCCAACAATGTAAAGGTACTTACAGAATTCATTCCCAACAGCGTGTTGAGCAATTGGAAAAGTTCGTCGAGGGTACTGTTAATACAAGAGATTTCACTAAAAATTGCTCATTGTCTTCGCAAATACATGAAACGCGTCTTACTAGTTTAACCCGTTACTTTCGAAGATGTTTTTACACCATGAATTTAAAAATAGAAAATAGAGGAAACTATAAAGAATACGAAAATAATGGATCTATTCAAAGGAAGAGACATAAGCTTCTGCCTTACGAGTGCGAACCAGGAATTTGTATTCCAGGCGAATGTGATCCATCTGAATGTGAAAAGATGATTGCGAAAAGATTAATGAAAAGTTCTTCAAAAAAATTAGCCACAAGGTATTCATCCCATTCAATAAGTAGCACCGCTAATCAACCTTTTTCAAAATCTAGGGAACATAAACAACAAACATTGCAAAGGAAGGCAAGTAGATCCCAAGTTTTAAGAGAAAAACCCCGAGTTTATACAAAAACGGCCAAGAATAATAAAAAACAGACTGTTCGTTTAGGCTCAACTTTCAGTTTTGACATAGAATTCTCTAAGAATTTATCTAATTCACATAAAAATGTAATTGTACCGCAGTACTCTTCGGATACAAATTTAGCGAAACGTGTAAAACAGTCTTCCAAATCGGAAGGCACAGGTAAAAGAAAAAGGAATTACGATTCGCAGTCACAATCAGCTTCGATTAAAACTGTAAACAGAGGAGCCTTTACGAAGCCATCTATTAAACGGTGTTTTTGTACCTTAAAATTACAAAAAAAAGGAAGATTGCATAAAGAAATTGAAAATCAGAAACAAGTGTTACCATTAAACGAATTAAATAAAGAAAAGATGGTCAGTCGAGGGCAAAATACGAAAAAGGTTAAACCTTTAAAATTAAGACACGCAATAGAACCGTATGAGTGTGAACCCAATGTGTGCGTTCCGGGACAATGTGATCCATCCAAGTGTTTAGAGAGAATAAAAAAGAGAAGTTATCAAGAAGAAGACGTTGGAATAAACACAATACTACCCGAGACAAAATCAATATCGAGTATGATTACAGATTATCAAAGAAAAAAAAAACATAGAAGTCGTTCAGTAGGTGTAAAACCCAAACACGTAACTATTACAGAAAAAAATGAAAAAAGCTATCGTGAGCTTAGCCATCCAAACCCGTCACGTGAAGCGGTTCGTATAGGCTCGAGTTTCAGCTTCAATATTGAATTTTTCAAAGACCGACCGTCACACCCACATCCCACAAACACGTATATAAAAGAAGAGTCAAAAGAAAACAAATATTCAGGAGAACCATCAACTTACGCAACAAAGCATACAGATAATTATACTCAAAATAAAAGAAATATACGACACAAACAATCACAATTTGAAAATATTGCCCGACATGCATCAACTTTGACAAATTCTTTCATAAAGCGTTGTTTTTGTACCGCTCAATTATATAAGTCTAAAAATACAAATAGCACATTAAAATCAGAAAGAAATGAAAATTCACCTTCATTCGTAAAAAGATGTTTTTGTGTTTTAAAAAAACTGAAGCCAAGAATAACCAACACTGTTACAGATGTAAAGCCTAAAGAAACCCAAGACAAAATGATAAATACTCGTAAAACGAATAAAAACCCAAAATTGGAGCTATATGAATGTAAACCAGGTATATGTGTACCTGGGGAATGTGATCCATATATATGTGACAAAATTATGAGAAACTCCAGAAATAAGAATTCTAAGGCGACTCTTGTCGACTCCTTTAAGACACGTACTATTACTAGCTCTAGTAATATTATTAATAATGGAAAGAAAAGTGTCCAAACATTAATGAAACGTAAAAATCATCAAATCCTTCAAAATCGCAGAACAAAGGGCCATAGAATTGCAACTTCGTGGAGGCCAGATAAAAATGTTGTACGAATTGGATCAAAATTTAGCTTTGATATTGAATTTTTTAAAGACCATCCCTCGAAAGTAAAACATATTACCCAAAAATCTGTAAAGCACAAATCAAAATCAATAAAATATACCGATGATAAAAAAAAATTAAAAATAGGTTCATCTAAAACAATTTCTCCTTATATTTCCCAATCATCACAAGTTAAGAAAAAGGCGGTAAAAGATCGCGGTATTGGAATAAATAATTTAATCAAACGGTGCTTTTGCACCTTGAAACTAAACGAGAAAAATAACTACACTCATAAAAGCAGAACAAAAGAAATTAATGATGACCATATTTCCAAAAAAGTAGGTACTGAAAGTGTTATGACTGTAGAAAAAAATAAACTGCTCAGAAATGCATTACTGCCTTATGAATGTGAACCTAATACTTGTATACCGTATCAGTGTGATGCATATGAATGTGAAAAACGAATTAAGTTACGACATAAGAATCAAGTTAACCGTGAATTTGGTGTATCGACTCCTGGTAAAGTATCTGCATATAGTTTAACTGACTCTAAAAAACTTAAGACAAGAAATCAGTCTATAATGACTAAAAAATTATATCAACGTGTCAAACATACTCCATATATAGATTCTGATACTGGCAAAGATGGGCAATCCAAGCAATCAGTAAAAATTGGTTCTACGTTTAGTTTTAATATTGAATTTTTTAAAGATAAACATCATGATAGATTTGAATTACAAAAACTGCATAAAACAGATCATTATCATAATGATCGCTTAAAAATCCAAGGCAGAAGCCAAGGAAAACATAAATCAACGAACCACAGCATTAAAAAAAATAATACACATCAAACGCAGCTTGATAAAAATTTAATGAATACAAGCCAAACTCAATTTGTGAATCCGGTAATGAGAACACAATCGACAATGACCGGTTACGCAACAAAAAAAAGGTGTTTTTGTACTTTGTCTCTAAAAAAATCTGAAGTAAAACCACCTGTTGCCGTAAAAACATTACACGCAAGTACTGAAACTGATGTGCTCAAAACACCTATACACATCGATTCAAACCTCTTAGCTTATGAATGTGAACCGAAAGTTTGCGTACCTTATGAATGCAATCCAGTCCAATGTTTGGAGAGAATAAAAAGAAGACAAGGCATGTTGTTACCCTTTGAATGTGAACCAAACTTTTGCGTACCTGGTGAATGTAATCCTGTCCAATGTTTAGAAAGAATTAAAAAAAGACATAAAGCACGTGGCACAGCGATGCCCCAATCACAGATAAACACTTTCGGAACAGCGATGGAAGAATCACAGACGAGAAATGCCACTATATTGAAGAAAGGTGCCAAAAATAAAACGGCTCAATCTAAACAGTTATATCAGTTTAATAGAAAAAAGATGCATGAACAACAAAAAACTAGTAACGGTAACAATAGACAAGCCGTTCGTATAGGTTCAAATTTCAGCTTCGATATAGAGTTTTTTAAAACCAATAATGCTAATAATGTAGGTGTAACCGAATTGCCCAAACCACATAATGATTTGCCCAAACTGCGTAAAACTAAGCATCAGTTAAAAAACAAAGCAACCTACGGTAATTTTGAGGGAAAGAACCCCAGAAGCCGGCCTTCACAATCATTTTCTTCTAAAAAAGTATCACATGGCTCTTCTTCTATGGGTCCTTTTTTGAAGAGGTGTTTTTGTACTTTAAAGCTGCAAAAATCACAGGTTAATAAAATTCCAATAAACAATAAACAGACATTAACAGAAATCAAGCCTAAACAGCGACATATATCCAGTGATAACAAAAGCACCGCCACAAGGAAATTACCCATGGAAACATACAGACTGAGTCCATTTGAATGCGAACCGTTTTATTGTGTACCAGGTGAATGTAATCCATATGAATGTGCGAAAAGAATAGAAATGAGAGAAAAGAAAAATAAAACGCAGTATACTATTACTCAATCTCATACTCAGTCTCACAAAGGGGTTGGTGTAAAACAACATAATAGGAATTCCCGAAGATCTCAAGCAAGTTTTATTGATAAAAATTCTTTGGATCCTAAATCGATTATCAGTCGACCAGAAATTGTTGAAATACCCAGGTTTACTAATATTTTTAATAAACAAGCCGTTAGAATTGGATCAAATTTTAGTTTTAATATAGAATTTTACAAAGAAAATTTACCACTAACAAGCAACAACCCCACACAGATAAAAAATGGTTATGATAAAAAAGTAAAAGGAGATAAAAAAACACAAAGAAAGGGACACAAAAACATTCATCATCGTGAACAAAATACTAATATGACTCGGTTACGAAATAGTGGATCTGATTATGATAAGACCAAATCAGAGAACAAATCTGTAGAGGCAGAAAATATGTTAAAGAGATGTTTTTGTACTTTAAAACTTCAAAATAGGTCGCCTTCCCAGATAAAAAAGAAAAATATGCAATCTGGGATTCACTTTCCTCAAAATTTTGAAGTAAGGAGAGTAGCTGTGCAGCACAATCCTAAATTGTTATCAAAAGAAATACAAATTAGAGTTAAATCAGAGGCTACGAAGATGAAAAAAAAAGATGTTTATAGAAAAACAGACCTAAAAGCACATTGCAATTTTAACTTATGTAAAGACGGTATTACTCTACTACCTGAAGACATGAAAACGATTCTGCCATATATGGCCGAGAAATTCAATAAAACTGTTAGTAGAACAGTTCTCCCTTTAGAAAATAAGCATAAGAAGCTAAGAGAATCAATGCTAAAAAACCGTGGTAAACGACTAACTCGTAAAAGAAGCGTAAAATATTTACATAAAAAACAACCCCAAATTCAAGCAAAACAGATATCAAATAAAAGTTTTCTTGGTATTAAATGTTTCATTGATTGGTGCGCAAAAATATTTTACCCAAAGAAGAATGATTCACAAAAATTTCCGCTTTCTCAGAATATACGTAATCAGACATTGATCAATGCACCGAAATTTCCCAAGTTTGACGAGCAATCAAGACCCAATCCATTGATATCCAATTTAAAACAAAGAAAATGTGACCAGACATGTCCTTACTATTTAGTTTATCAAAGCGGTGATACCGAACAATGGCCTCCTGGGATATCTGTTGAAATAAATAAAAAGCAAATTGCTAAATCAAAATCGTTAAGCAAGAAATCGAATACAAAACAGCAGATTACGAGTAAGAAAAAAACTAAAAACGGGCACTGTATGTGTTCAATGAATGTATTACATAATAAGAAACAAAATACTAAATCATTAAATATGAATGTAGAAAAAATAACTAAGAAAGACAAAGATCGTTCGTCTCCTTTAAGAGTACGCTTCGACGATACTACGATGACTAATAATAAGCCTCAAATTGATAAAGCGAATGTTAAAAGTCTTCCAAACTCTAAGAAGAAACTGTTTGCATCAGGCACAAAATCTGAACGGGGAATCAAAACATCTAATTACTGCCGCCCTTGTAAAGGCAAAATTACTAAGGAAGAATTTCATAAAGCAGCAGGAGACCAATTTTTTTATAAAAAAATTGCAAACATAAAGTCTCCTTGCTGTAGCGTAGAAAAAATAAAGACTAAAATAAAAGATAAGATGCGCTGCGCTATGAATGCTGAGAAGCCATTATTTGAAATGCTAGTAGATTCAGATAGCAACGAAATATTAAACAGAAATGAAGTTATTCATAATGTTCCCAAATTAAAGACAAAATGTAAACCAATGATTGAAGTGAAAGTGGATTCGAATATGCGTAAAATTTTAAATAAACGAGCTGTTATTAATGATGTTATCGCATCAAATGCAAAATTTAATGAAAATAGTGTAATACGTTCAATTATGGAAATTGGGATAGGTCAAGGAAAATTATGTCCTTGTCGTCGTGGCCCAATGATATCCAGATATACAAAAAATAGTAAGCCCACAGGAAAGCCATGTATATGTGGCAGCTCAGTATGTGCTAAAAAGGTAGAAAGTATGAAAACACCCATTACTCTTCACAAATGGAAAACATGTGTTTGTGGGAGCCCGGTATGTGATAGAGAATCTGCAAAGATAAAAGCTTTATCTCCTTATGTCGAAAACAAATGTTTTTGTCAAAAGGAAATGGAAAAAAGAAAGGCAAAAGAAAAAAAAGAACGCGCAGCTCTCTTAAAACAATATGGAAGAAGTGAAAAAATACGAAGGAATGAACGTAAAAAAAAAGATAAGATGTTGGAAAGGAAAATAGATAAGAAAGCCACTGATGGAGTTCTGTTTGCGGAATCGGTGTTGGATGTCGGAAAATTCGGGATAACAGCTACAGCTGGCTTACTACGTCATGTCGCCGGATGTGCGCGAGACCCCAAACATGCTATTAGGATGCTTAGAGCCCTGGAAGAGAATCCAAAGTTTGCAGCTCAATTACTCCAGTCGTCATACCAAGATACTGGTTTAAGCGCGACGCTAAGAAGAGTTCGGTTGAGATGCTTAGCTATGAGGGGTTTAATGAAATTAAGACGTAACTTAGAAAGCTACCCTTTGACAAATTATTTAATCAACATCGCTAGCAATGATCCCAAGCGGAGGTTACTGAAAAAAAAGGAACTGCCAAAGCGTGAACGTGAACGTTTCGATTTCAATTGTAGTCTTTATATGGCCTCGCTGAGGAAGAGGCCTTATCTATCAGTTTATGACAGATGTCCATGGTTTTACTCACACTTCCTGTCTCTAGTTTACGCGTGGAAGCAGTTCATCGATATTTGTTTATTCCTATTGGCAGCTGTTGTATGGAGTCCTTGTATATTGTGTATGGAAATATGTCGAGCATGTATGTGTTGCTTTTTCTGCACTGGATAAACGTTGTATTCTTCACAATAAAATTTAACGGTGGAAAATGTACTTTATTTAACTTAGAACCCAAAAGGGGTTCTCATTTAAGCCAAGCATCCTGATTATGTGGCATCAGCTAGTATTGAATAATTTTGGTAATATTTTAAGTAATAATTTTGACCTTTTTTCTTGCATGTAATAATATGTAAAGAAGTTATTAATTATTTACACAACAAACTAGTTAGAAAAAGAGAAGGTAATAAAATATCAAACTATTTTTAATGTAATTGTACCTTTTTTCTATGAAATCCTGGTGAATTACCAAATATCAAATCAATCTGACCAACGGGAACAAAAATTCCCATTGGTCAGATTAGTCTAACCACATTGCTCTGAGGGGTACAACAAATTTATTTAAAATTGCTACTAGTGGTTTTAAGATTGGTAGTAGCACGGGTATGAATATGATATTCAACCGGTAATAAATATATAGGTAATAAACTAGATGATGCCCGCGACTTCGTCCGCGCGGCTTACGTTTTTGTTTGCCGCGATACAACCGTCGCCTATGTCCTTCCCCGGGAAACCTATCCCTGTACCGAATTTGAAAAGTTGTAAAGATGGACCGTCAAAGCGTAGCAGACAGACACATTTTCGCATTTATAATATTAGTATGGATCTATGATTTCAACTAGGTACCTAATTAAGTTCTTCTGACTTCATCCTAAATTCAGCAATAGCTGCAGCTGTCTACTGCAATTTTACAGTGTAAACTAATACAATTGCAAAAAATTATTAAAACTGGCTGACTGCAACTCCAACCACTGGTTCTAGAAACTCGAGATTTTGCATGATGGATCTCTCTGTAGTGGTAAAATTGCATTATTGGATTAAAAATCCGAATAAGTAATTACTTATTATCCAATAGATTTAAATATTTAAAGCACTATTTTGTGAATTAGAAGGAGACGCAGCTAGTTTGAAGTGCGAAAACAAAAGAGAGCCATATCGACCAAACCCTCAAAAGTGAGAGGGTGGCACCCTCTTTATGACTCAGAGGGGAGGACCCTTGCACGTACCGTTTGTACCCTCGGCCTCAGTACACGGTACCGCATGCACTCAATATTGATCTGGGCTTTTGGACCCAAATTATATTGTGTTTTTGACCTATCGGCCATCTTTGTTAGTGGTGGTTGACTTTTTCTCGCGTGGAGCAGCTTCAAACTCGTGATAATATTATAACCACAAACCACTACCGGGGATCCTAGATAATATTATTCATATTATAACTACAGACCACTATTGCAGATCCTATAGTTACACAGGATAAATCTTTATTTTTTACTAGCTGATGCCCGCGTCTTCGTCGCCGTGAATTGATGTTTATTGTTTCACGCGGGAACTCTTTAATTTTCCGGGATAAAAATCAGCCTATGTGTTATTCCAGACTATAATCTATCCCTGCGCCAATTCATCCAGATCCGTTCAGCCGTTTGGCCCTGATTGAGTAACAAACATCCATCCATCCGTCCAAACATTCGCGTTTTTAATATTAAGTATCAGTATAAACTAGCTAATGCCCGCGTATTTGTCGGTGTGAACTGTTAAATTTTCCGGATAAAAAGTATCCTAGGACCTCACCCGGATGTATTCTTTATCCGTGCCAATTTTTCCTTTCAAGGTTTGCGTAACAGCTAGACTCACCTTTGAATTCATAGAATTACTAGATGATGCCCGCGACTTCGTCCGCCTGGGTTTAGGTTTTTGAATAATCCTTTGGGAACCCTTTGATTTTCCAAGACGAAAAGTATTTTGTTCCCCGGGATCAAACTCTGTACAAAATTTCGTCAAATGGGCTGCGAAAGCGTAGCATACAGACAGACAGACGGACTTTTTGCCCACTTGTAAGATGATTATATTAAGTAGGTACTAGCTGATGCCCGCGACTTCGTCCGCATGGTTTAAGTTTTTTTGATTCCCGCGGAAACTACTTAATTTTCCGGGATAAAAAGTAGTCTGTCAAGTTCAAGTAGCCTATGTCACTCTCCAGGTCCTCAACTATACCCATGCCAAAAACGTTATTGAAGAACACGAAGCGTTGATTCAAATTCAATGCGGCGCGGCGGGCGTTCGTTCCACCACTACGGCCCATAAACGTCCCATTGGTGGGTACAGACCTCCACTCTCATAATATGAAAGAGGGAGTTAGATCTTAGACCCACCACGCTGCTCCAATGTGGGTGGGTGGGCTTTAACGACTATTATCATATTGTTAGTGATAATAACTGGGACCGACAGCTTAACGTGCTCTCCGAGGCACACCACCAACTTCCTAACTACGGGCTAGAACTGAGAATTTCTAGTCAGAAAACCCAATACTTAATTATGGCCCGACCCGGGACTCGAACCCGGGTTTTCGTCGGCCGCAGTCGAACATGCCAACCACTGGAACAACGAGGCAGGTAACCAAGTTACAATAAGCTTAATTCGTTCAGCCGTATTAAAATCTGGCTGATGGTTAAAACTCTTTATTATTTATTTTAAGATATTATGTATATGGATTTGAGGGCATGGACAAAGAACAACAAAGGACTCTAATTTTAGAACGTCTTTTTGAATTAAGGCAAAGAGCATAAAGAACCAGGGTTCTTTATGCTCTTTGATTAAGGTTAAAAGTGCACACCTACCAAGTTAAAAAGTCCCCCGAGAGATGATACAAAATGCCCCAATTCGACCTCCCCCGCAGTTGACAAGGTGCTGTCGGTTATTCAAACGAATCACGTCAAAAGAACTCTCGCAAACTTCGTCAGAGGGAAGTCTTTAACCGATGGTATTTAAAGGAGGGTGCTGACGATACTTGTAGCGATATTATTATCATATTATTTAAAGGGCTACGATAAGTAACTAGTTAATTATAAAATCTGTTGAATTAAAAGTATTGAATGTAACGGTGATAGGTGGTCGGGCATTCGTTCCTTAAACCTCTATCTTTTCTAAGTGATGTGTGTACATAAAGCGGTTCAATATTATTTGCACCATCATTGAATAAATATATTTTCTTTCTTTCTTTCTATTTAATTGATGATGATTATTATTGATAGTGAATCGAAATAAGAAGTTCTTGCTAAGACGTCACAGTATGGCGAAATATCAGTCCTTATTTTAGTTCCAACACATTATATAGTTGCTAACTATAAAACTCAATTACTATCCCGTCATCTCTCGTACACTCATCTACGTAAACGTGAACTGTTTTGAATAAAGCCTGCGTCACATCAACCGAGTCTGTTACACGTCCACCCCCTGCTATCCTTTATTTGAAAATCGCATTTGAATAATTTCCGATGGGAATATTAATGCTGCCTTGATCCTTATTAAAATTGAGTCTGGAATGGTCTGGAAGGTTGATTAGTGACACTTCGTCGATTCCCTGATTAATGGATTGTACGCGGTGAAAATTCATATTCATAGTTTTGTCAAAACGGCTGGACCGTCGGAGTTTTTTTGCCTTCGCTTTGTTTTTAATAACGATGTCATTTCCTTTTGTGTCTACCATTATGGATAATATTATCCAAGAGTGTGTGTATTTCCACTTTTCTTTTAGTGAAAGTGAAATGTCATCAAGTAAAATTTTAAGAGAAACTAATCTGACTTTTTTGTTTCTTTTTAATTTTTGTGTGGCAATAAAGCATTTATCTATCTATCTATCTGACTTCATTTATTTATATTTAGCTAAATATAATTATATTATTTATGTTATTATATTATTTATATTTAGCTAAATATAAATAAATGAAGTCAGTTTAACAGCAATGCTTGAATGTCTACTGTTTCACAACTTTCGTAAACTAAAAAAAACTTCGGAGATTTTTATCATATTTTCAGAATTCCAATACTATCCCAAAAAATTTCGACTATTTTTGATAACACTTTACATTAACTATAATGTGGTGATTTGCTGCCATTTCTGATTTTGATGATTCTTTTTTTGTTTGGTAGATCATACTTCAGAAGTTGTCCCATATAAATTATATCGAAATTGAATTAGCGTTTTTTGAGAAAATCAACAAAAACCAAAATATATACCTACCCAGGTAATGTTTTTTACTTTTTAGTTTAAGTTGGTAGGTACCTATGGGTATAGTTTTGAAGTCGGTTT
Source organism: Erebia aethiops (assembly GCA_923060345.2). Taxonomy (NCBI): domain Eukaryota; kingdom Metazoa; phylum Arthropoda; class Insecta; order Lepidoptera; family Nymphalidae; genus Erebia; species Erebia aethiops. Next base: position 18,681,286 of record OV281081.1, on the reverse strand, counting down.
TTATTTTATATGAAAGCGAATAGTATAATTTTTATTATTTGTATATTTACTCAAGTTAACTTGAAGGAAATTTCGAATTTGTTATTTATGATAAAACACCTGACTAATGTACGAGTACTTATATTAATCTTATTTAAACTAAATTATACCCAAGACAGATTTGATAATATAGAAACTTTGCTATCAAATAATTGTTGTTGTTAATTTATCTACTGTCTTCGTAAATACCGCGTGGGGAATTGAAGGTAAACAAGTAACAAGCGTTAATAATAAAGTTTCAAGTAGGAATGTACTTATTGTTTTTAAGTAAACAAATAACTTATCTTGAAAGCTATGTAATATATCCGTACGTATCGTTTTTAGTACCTACGTTTTTAATGCTTTTTTATTGGGTATTTTTAGGCTGTCTTTTTTTAAATAAATAACATATCTTGAAAGCTTGTCGTACCGTACATACGTATCGTTTTTTCGTACGTTTATAATGTTATTTTATTGGTTATTTGTTAGGCTCTGGTTGTCCTTTCTGTTGGGTTACTTTTGACTGCATATGACTTTGTTGAAAGATTGAACAAAATGTTTTCAACCGGTCCAGTGGTAGTCTTAACTAGACCTACGTGAAATAAAGAAGATTGAGAAGCTCTGCCAATTGACTTATTCAGATTGACGGAAAAAACTTTTTTTTCATCCACTACAAGTTAGCCCTTGACTGCGATCTCACCTGATGGTAAGTGATGATGCAGTCTAAGATGGTAGCGGGCTAACCTCTTAGGGGCATGGTAGTTATAGTAAACCCATACCCCTATTCGGTTTCTACACGGCATCGTACCGGAACGCTAAATCGCTTGACGGCACGCCACGCTACGTCTTTGCCGGCACGGAGGTAACCTCGTGGCTAGTTACCTCCCAACCGGCAACCCGAAGCCACCCAGCAGGCCAGACCAGGGAGAATTCAGAAATTATAAATTCCCAAATTGGCCCTGCCGGGGATCGAACCCGGGACCTCCGCACGTTAGAAAAATAGCGCTCAACCTCGCGCCACGGAGGTCGTCAAACCAATTTTTGCTCGACCGGGGAATCGAACACTCGAAGCTTGAACTCATCATTCGCGGCTCAACATGCTACCCCCATTAGACCAACGAGGGAGTTTTCCCACTAGTCTGTGTACACTGTACACAGATACAACACAGCCAGGTTTTCCCGCCAAAACGTAGCAAATATGGCGGCCCAAGCGCGTCTTTTTACGACTTCGTGAAAATTATGGCTCTGGTACGTACGTTAAACTTTTATATCCCCGTGTTGGATCCACATGGGGTGTGGAAATTATAATATTCCTGTCAGGAATATGCGGTTTGGTAATTTTGCTTTTATATTTTAATATCACACTAGTTGATGCTCACGGCTTCGTGCGCGTAGATTCAAGTTTCAAAATCCCATTGGAACTGTTTGTTCTTTCGGGAAGAACTGTTGCTTACATAAATTATGTTCCTCTGTGGTATATGGCACAAGCTTTTTTTTTACAAGTTAACAAGCCCTTGACTGTGATATCACCTGATGATCAGTGACGATGCAGTCTAAGATGGTAGCGGGCTAACCTGTAAGGGGTTTCTACATGGCATCGTACCGGAACGCTAAATCGCTTGGCGGCACGTCTTTGCCGGTAGGGTGGTAACTAGCCACGGCCGAAGCCGAACCAGGGAAAGTTCAGAAATTATATATTCTCCAATTGAACCTGCTGGGGATCGAACCCGGGACCACCGCTTGTTAAGACAACAACTCTCGCCCACTGCGCCACAAAGGTCGTCAATAATCTACCTTGGTACCAGACGTGGGACTCTACCAAATTCTTGTATTTATAGAATAGACATTGCACAGGAATATCGACGCTATACTTCGAGCAGTCTCCATAATTAGTAAGTACTTAGTTATATTAAAAACAAAAAAAGGCAGTCATAGGGCTGCCGATAGAAGTGAAAACTTATAACTTAAAAACGAATATTTAAAAAAATAAAAAAAATGAAAATAATTAAAGTATGAACCAATGTAGTATATTTATAATTAAGACCTTTTGTCTTCGTAACAACGCGAGCATATCGTGTGGGTGTGGGTGACGCGAATCCACCAGTTTTCCCCCAACCAATAAGTGCTCAACGCGGATAAAGAAGTTTTCACTTCAAAAACATCTACTTTTATAGGTTCTTACTTCTTGAATAGGTATAGCACAATCCTCTCACCTTACTGTTTTATTGAGAGGGATTCGACCCATTATTCACGTAATAATTTATTGATATTGCGCTAGTAACTCTACCTATCCGATTCCGTTGATGTTGAGAATGAGAAAGCTATAGATGTGACGTGGGATCAGCCTATAGAATACCTCTATCGTTAAAATACATCACTTACTTTATCCTATGTTGATCGGGATTCAGGAAGAACGTTAACATCAGACCGGTTAAAACAAGTTTATGTCTAAAGTTTGTTTACAAGCAAGTCGGCTTCATCGATTTTTCGTGATTCATTCAGAGTTTCTGTACAGTGAACCAACTTTCGCCGTTTAAACAAATTAATTTCTACCGTAGCTTCATCTTCGTTTGGGATGTTATCCTAATATTTTCTTGGAATGTAAAAGCTTAAACAAAACACCCTCATTTTGTCGAATCTCAACCCGAAAGCCTTCAGACTATAATAGGTTTCTTCAGCCTTATTGGTTATTTTGAAAAGACCGGGTTTATCTAGCCTAATCCATACTTTAGAAAGTGTGTCTGTCGTTCCATTTGTCTGTCTTTCTGCCTGCTACGGTTTTACGGCCTATCTGTTTAACCTATTTTGATGATATTTGGTACAGAGAGAGGTGACTACTTACAGCCTGACTTAATTGCGATTTAGGTTTTGAAATCCGGTCTGAAATGCTCTTTTTATAAAGATCGGTTCAATATGAGCCATGAAAATGCAATCAACTGCTTTCGCATTTATAACAAAAGGAAAGATTAGACCGATGTAAGTATGTGCAACTTTAGATTTACAAGCGAAGTTTGTTTTCAAGCCGTCAGTGCCATCGATTTTTCGTGATTCATTCAGATCTCCTGTGTACCCACTTTCACGATTTAAACAAATTGGATTCTGTAGTCGAGTGCAGAACTTTTTGTGTACCTACCTATTTTCTATCCCTTTTGTGTTTTTCATTCGATATTTTTGATTCTATTTTTGATTTTTGACGACCTCCCTGTTGCTTTAACGTGGGATGTCCCGGGTTCGATTCCCGGCAGGGTAAATTTGGGAATTTATAATTTCTGAATTTTCTCTGGTCTGGTCTGGCCTGGTCGTGGCTAGTTACCACCCTACCGGCAAAGATGTACCGCCAAGCGATTTAACGTTCCGGTACGATGCCGTATAGAAACCGACTAGGGGTATGGGTTTAATATAACTGCCATACCCCTAACAGGTTAGCCCGCTACCATCTTAGACTGCATCATCACTTACCATCAGGTGAGATCGCAGTCAAGAGCTAACTTGTAGTGGAATAAAAAAAACAGATTTCAGGCTTGAGTAGTTTTTGCATCAGAGTTTTCTATCGTAGTACAAGTTGGTAAGTACCTTGAAGTCGTTTCAACAGATGGACGTTCACTGTTGGACGAAGGTCTCCTGCATGGATCTACTGGACACGGACTGGTGTTTCCTTCGAGTAGCTATTCGTAAATTGCTTTCTCACTAAACACTGCAAATTTTGCATTTAGGTTTTCTCGACTTAGAAAGAAAGGATTATTATCAGAAATGCCACCTGAGAGATGCCGGGGCACGCCAGCTAGTTACTAGTAATTTATATTCTACTAGCTTTTGCCCGTGGCTTCGCTCACGTTAGGTTCTATTTTCATACTTTCAAAGCCCTATTTTACCCCTCTAGGGGTAGAACTCTCCCTACCCTAATGATTTATTATTTCCTACTTACAATTAATTAGGTAAGTAATTTCTTAACGTGTTCAGATCCTAGAGAAGGTACAGATAGATCAACATGGTTAATTATAGCATCAATAAATCTAGAGCTCACGAATCTATCTACACGAGCTCCAGGTAATCGGGTTCGAACCCAAATAAATTAAACTCAAGTAAGAAAGAGCGCATTTGTCTGTGTCCTTACAGTTTTATTACTCTACTCCTCTTTTCTTAGATACTACCTAACGGTAAGTCTACATTGCTAAGATAATCTTCGGGCTATACTATTGGCGCGGCGGTAGTTAGATAAGTTTAGACCTAGACGTCGAATTCCTATTCGGGTAGTCGAGGGATTGATCTCATCGGTGTAAGGTGTGGCAATACTTAATCTATGGTCGGTCTATTATCCTATACTTCTTCTATGATCTTTAGTAGAGTAATTAGCCATCTTGTCTTCATCGATGTCCTTTGTGATTAGCTGTGGTACTAATGTACTAAATTATGTGAACTAAAGTAATAAATCCATATTTCCATATTTAATATTATAAATGCGAAAGTGTCTGTCTGTCTGTCTATCTGTCTGTCTGTCTGAGCAACGCTTTCACGGCCCATCTGTTCAACAAATTTTGATGAAATTTGATACAGGGATAGGTTGTATCCCGGGGAAGGACATAGGGTACTTTTTAACCCGGAAAATGAAATAGTTCCCGCGGGAATCAAAAAACCATGATCCACGCGGACGAAGTCGCGGGCATGATCTAGTACATAATAAAATAATCAAACGAATAACTAAAGGGCTTTTATTCACAATGGCAATCGGACACACACATTATAACTTGTGTAAGCTTTTCGGAGTTATTCAGTGCATTTACTTTAACGGTGAAGGTCAACATCGTGAAGAAACCGGCATGCCCGAGAGTTCTTCATAATGTTTCCAAGGGTGTGTGAAGTCTACAAAAACCCTTATCATTATAAAAGGAGCGATTTATCAGACCATTAATATCAGCGTTTCATAGTATAGGTACATAATATGTTATAGTATTAATATAAAAATACAAAGCATATTTACAACTCGTAAGAGGTATTATGAGATGATTATTTTACTACTGATCATATACAATAAATTCTAGTGTATTTTGTCAAGACATCGAATTTATTATCCGGAAAATTTATGACGTACGCTATAAAGTTCGCAACATTACACCCAAGTGCTGTAATGGCCAATAGTAAATGGTGGTAGAAAATAATGAATAGCCCGTCAAACGTTGAGCGCCAGCCCGCGTCGACGCGCGACGTAGAGAGCACGTATGAGTATGACAAACGATATCGGTTGAGTACACACGTGGCGAGCTGATTGATTGTGGAAGGAACAATAGATTCCTAATGATTTAATAATGACAGCACATCCATAATTATAAAAAAAATGCGATCTGCACGATAGGCCAACTAGAGGCCGTAATAAGCTCGTGACTCCATCGCTCCGCCTCAAAAAAGTCAGAAGGTCATTCGTGGGATTGGGCATTATTTTCTATAACAAAGTTCCACAACCTATTTTGGACTTGCCAATAAATAAATTTAAGAAATCCATTAAAAGTATGCTCCTGAAAAAAGCTTATTATACTGTTGAAGATTATGTAAATGATAGAGGAGCATGGATTTGATCGCTCCAGCAATGCTGGGGACAGCGGTTACTTATTATAAATTAGTGTTTGAATATTAGTATTCAATTCGATGCTTTGATACGGGTAGACTGAGTATGTCACGCTCTCTTTAAACATTTCTGTGGTGGTGTCGTGTGGTGCGGGTTGTTACGTTCCCTCAAATATGGTCGAGCGAAGCAATGGCTGGATCATGCGTCATGCTCGTGAACGGGTGCCACCGGCGGGAATGGGGCTACTTTCTGTCTGCCCGTCTTTGACATGAATTGAATAAACAAATTTAAGAAATCCATTAAAAGTATGCTCTTGAAAAAAGCTTATTATACTGTTGAAGATTATGTAAATGATAGAGGAGCATGGATTTGATCGCTCCAACAATGCTGGGGACAGCGGTTACTTATGTACACATTGATATAGTAATTGTAAATGAATTATTTAAAAAGAGCAACCACCGAGTTTCTTGCTGGTTCTTCTCGGTAGGAATGGCATTCCGAACCAGTGGTAGATTCACTTGACGATTCAAAAGTACTTGTAAAAGTTTATTTGAATAAAAAATATTTGATATTTGATATTTGAAAAAAAAAAATATATTTGATATTTGATATTTGATTTCTAAATAATCAATGAATGAGCATGACATACTAAAATGTTACCCGCGACTTAAGTCCGCGTAAAAATACGCGCCGAGTTGAGGAACATTTTATTAACTTCAACCAACTTCTGCTGTCCCGAATCTTTTCCGAATTCCATAATCCTTACATTAAACTGAGTCGTACAGCATTATAACATAATTAGTCAATTTAATATTCATTTTTTAAGGACAACCCACGCTTGACTAAAAATTGACTATGCCATAATTGTTTTCCCAAAAAGGTACCTTTAATGGCTCCTAAGGCAGTTTCCTTGTATCTTATGGTATCTCCTTTGGTTTCAGATTTCCCTATACTGATTACTGTCCCAGTAAAAAAAACACACCAGGTACATATCCATACAAAAATCACGTCGATCCGTTGCCCCATCGCGGTTTGATTGAAGAATAAACAAACACAAATTCGTATACTATAGTTCTAACTTTTCTAACTACGTAATTTCGTTAATATTTCAATCGGTCTTTGAAGAAATTGGACTATTCAAAATAATTAAATTATTCTTCTTTAGGACAGAAGTGTACCAGTGGTAAAATCACATAAATAAAATACCTATAACATACATTCGCAATAAAACCATAATAAATAGCAGCTATTATATTATACGAAAAATAACGTTATTTTACACGTGACCGAGAGCAGACTTTACACCGTCTGTCGTCGGAAATAACGAAACGTAATTAACGCGTGACCCCTGCCCATATTATATTCGTTATGATTTTGGTAATAAATTTTGTATAGGGCATAAAGGTTCAAGGGCCGTGCCGGTGGAGCACGAAAATTGGACATTTTTCATTTTCATTTATTGTTTAATGCTCCGATTTCGTTAACGTATTTTAGCAAAATTGTTTCAGTATTTTAGCAAACCTTAAACTGAGTTTGTAAGTTGCTAGCATTTCAACACATTTGAATCCATAGGTACTAATCCATAAGTTAATATTATAAATGCGAAAGTGTGTCGGTCTGTCTGTCCATCTGTCTGTCTGTCTGTCTGTCTGCTACTCTTTCACGGCTCAACTGTTCAACCGATTTTGATAAAATTTAATACAGGGATAGGTTCCCGGGGAAGGACATAGGCTGCATTTTATCGTGGAAAAATAAAGATTTCCGGCGGGAATCAAGAAAAGCTTAATACACGCAGAGGATCCTATCCCTGTACCAAATTTCATTAAAATCGGTTGAACAGATGGGCCGTGAAAGTGTAGCAGACAGAAAGACACACTTTCGCATTTATAATATTAGATCTATCAACAGTGAGCTCCAGAGTGCTATTCACTCCACTGATGGATCTAATTAGTGGATCCTAGTGGATTGAGGGGGTTAGAACAACTCATTACTTGCTTGGTAACTACTAATGAGTAGTGACCAAGCTCTCTTATAATAAAGACTACTACTTTTTACACCACGCTTTACTTGGCTTTGTATCTGTTTTAGGTAAACATAAGTAGCTGCAAGTATTTTAATCGTACAATTAAGTAATGGAATAGCATTGTCGCCACCCGCTGGGGCTTACCATTTTGTTAAACAGACTTACTAATTAGAGTGATATACCTATTCTTGTTTGAAATCTTCTAGAGTAGGTATATAAATTCTATTCTATACAGGTTTAATCATAGATCAGCGGGAGGTATTATAAAGGATTGGCTATAATAATTAAATGTACTTAATTATCTGAAAATAGTTTTAGATTTTTATTTATCTAAGTAAATAATATTTATCTTTAATAAACTAGAAGTTTAATTTGCTATAATCCGCCACAGTAGACAAATCTATGTGGTACAGCGCGTGTCTTTCAAACACAAAATGCAGCACCACACCACACAAATCGTCCAAAGCACTCTCGACGTACGTTTCACTCCGACACCGGAGCATCTTCAGGAGATGTTGACTCGACAATGCACAATTTAATTTAATTTATTTATTTCTCAAAAATTACATCGGGTCCTTAAAAGCTATAGAACGATAACAGCTGCGTTAGTTTGAAACTGTGTTGCAGTTGCTAACGTCCACCTCCAGATTACAATTTCATGAGAAATTACACATAATGAATAAAAATAAACTGTGAGTGTGTGTTTGTGTGAGTGTGTGTGTGTGTGAGTGTGTGTGAGTGTGTGTGTGTGTGTGTGCAAATACTTGGCGATTGTATTTACTCCTACTAAAAAGTTTTTATTTCTAATTATTAAGAATTATCAAATAAGCACTATCTTGCCACCGACTTCGTCTGCGTGGAATACATAAATTATAAATTTTTGTAGTCCACGCAGACGCTATTTTACTATAAGTATAAAGTAAATGGCGGTGTTTCAACCCTGTCCCCTGTCCTCGGAAAGTACGTAGAGATTTTAAAGAATTGTCAATTTTAAGATCTATGTAACTATATTATGTTAGAGCTTCAGCCATAACTAACTTTAAAAGTAGTACTTTAAAACTAGAAAAAAATAAAAAACTAAAGAACCCGAGTCAAACTTACGTCACAAACTTTGTATGTCACCGTAAAATTGTAAAAACCTTTAGATTGTAATCTAACGCTTTTTATCTCGATAGATTGTAAGCTGTCGAAATATTGTGAACTGTAACAACTGCTTCCAATTTAACACATTATTTTTCGGTAGATTGTAATCTGTTAGGTATATTAATCCGATATAACCCACTACCTGATTATTTATGTCGAACCCTAACCTAACCTACAAGAAAGAGACAAGAAAACGTAAATACAATGAATATTTCAAAAATTAACACTCAGAACATTGATCGGTTCATAATCTGTCGACAGTTTACAATCTAACGAGATAAAAAGCGTTAGATTGCAATCTGACGGTTTTCACAATCTTACGGTGACATATTATACAAGCAATAAAGGCTATAATGCAATGGCAATGTATCTAGACCAGCTCTATGTAAAGCAGTAGGTACTTATATCCCTAGCTCGTTTAGCACCTAAATCATCATCTTTACGGTTCAAGATATACGCGGTGTGAGTGCAGCCCTGAATATAAACTATACTATAAAGAATGAAAAATTCATATATTTTAGTTTTAGGGGTGAGGAGCGTATACCAGCACAGTGGGACGCAGCGCGGCGGCTTTTTTGATAAAAACTCTAACTATAGGCCGACCGTTTAACTTGCGTATCGCCTGCGCGGTAAGAAGGGAGCGGGGGCGGGTAACGCTACACACGTAGTCAATAATCCAAAGATTTATCTCGAGATAGACATTGTTGGTAAAGAATAATATAATAAGTATCTTAACATCCATCCGCTAACATCTCCCCCCGCTCCCTTCTTACCGCGCAGGCGATACGCGAGTTAAACGGTCGGCCTATAAGCTTTATATTATTTACTATATAGTTCGTTTTGACGACCTCCGTATGGCGCTGTGTTGAGCGCTGTTGTCTTAACGTGCGGAGGTCCCGGGTTCGATCCCTGCGGCAGGGTCAATTTGGGAATTTATAATTTCTGAATTTGGTGGGAGGCTTCGGTCGTAGCTAGTTACCAACTAACCACCCTACCGGCAAAGACTGCACAAAAAGCGATTTAGCGTTCCGGTACGATGCCGCGTAGAAACCGAATAGGGGTATGGGTTTAATATAACTGCCATACCCCTAACAGGTTAGCCCGCTACCATCTTAGACTGCATCATCATTTACCATCAGGTGAGATCGTAGTCATGGGCTAACTTGTAGTGGATAAAAAAAGTTCTAACCATACGCAAACGCGATTCACGTGTTTATGTTTGTCGATGCTTTGCAAGCTTCTGGATCGACCATGACCCATACCTACATAACTGTAGAATCCATACTATCTAATATTGGTGTAACTCTTGCGATTGTAGTCGTCAGCTCTAGGACTATATGTATATGTCACCGTAAGATTGTAAAATCCGTTAGATTATAATCTAACGGTTTCTATCCCGCTAGATTATAAACTGTCGAAAGATTGTGAACCGTTCAATGTTCTGAGTATTAATTTATGAAATATTTATTGTTTTTACGTTTTCTTGTCTCTTTCTTATACAGTTCGCGCGCGAGTTGAATGCAGAGTAAATGTAAGTGTCACCATACATTTACTCTGCATTCAACTCGCGCGCAAACTATAGGTTAGGTTAGGGTTTGACATGAATATTCAGGTAGTGCCCGGCTGCAGGCCGGGCACTTAGGTTCTATTGGGTTAATATACCTAATATATTACAATTTACCGAAAAATAACGCGTTAAATTGTAAGCAGTATGTTACGGTTCACAATCTGTCGAAAGTTTATAATATATCGAGATAAAAAACGTTATATTATAATCTAACGGTTTTTACAATCTTACGGTGACATATACATCGCAGCCCGAGAGTGAGGCATGAGGATATAAGGGTGCGTTTCCACAAAAGATGTGCTACGTAGCTAAGCTATGGATGGACTAGATTTTTGCATTATCATCTATACTAAGGAGTTAATTAAGTAATGAATAAGTGACTCTTGAGTGTAGCAGGAAGCTATGAAAATCAAGAGATTCTATTGGTATGTTTGAGACACATCCGTTGCTTAGTACGTAGCACATCTCTTGTGGAAAGGCACTCTAAGCTTGCAACTAGTAGTTTGCTGGATTTCAAATTAAAAAACAGGGAACAAGGGAATGTCTAGTAGGTATTGGATTAGAAGAGGCTGGTCGGTCGACGATCACTGAATTCGAATATTGGCTGAACAGCTATTCAGTGTTCTGGTTCAGTTGGCGGGTTTTTAATTACGTATACGCTATTCGTATTGGGAGATATTCCTCTTTTACACAGATTATCACTGTTTGGACATCGAATTTTGCTATGTAGAAAGTGCATACATAGTCTTTTATACCTACGTCTAGTTTTGACTCTATCACCAGTTCGGCATGCAGACTACTGATAATAGCCGGTAAGAAATGCACTGCCCTTTTCAATAAGTAGGTATAATGTTACATTATGTAGGGGCGTTGGATGCAAAGTCTATTGCTTTTATACAAACTTATCGCTAAGAAATTAGTCAATAGTCTAGTTAAAAGCACAAAACGGCTCTCAACTCGACAAACAAGTGTATGATGATAAACTTGCCTTATCTTAGATTAGGTATAAATTGATCGAATGGCTAGATTATGTCGATGGCATTTGCAAAAAAAAATAGTTTGTATATCAGCAGCTCTGCCCCACAAGAAGGTGCTTTGCCAAACACTGTGGAAGCAGCCAAAGTAGACAAGTAAACATAAAGTCAATCCGTATTCGAAAATAATAGCTATCAAACAAGGCAACTATAACTAACATTAACATAAAACATAAATGTTAATAGCGTCTGTGCGTGAGAACTCCATTCAACACGGCCACAAGCAACGAAGCTTTATAACAAGCATTTCATGATATTAAGTACTACAATGCTCTAACCACAAGAGCTCTACAGTTTAATAGTTGTAGTGCCTAGTAGTTTTTTTAAGTCTGCGCCTGCGGCCTGACTCAGTCGCTACTCGATAAGCATAATTTTAATCCCCGACGGGGGTGTATCTATCTGTGGTATCGTAGCTCCCAAACTGACGAACCGATTTTGATTTAGTTTTGTTTATTTAAAAGGTAACTTCATTGAGAGGGTTCTTAGCTATAATTCAAGAAAATCTGTTCAGCCGTTTGAAGATCATAACCTCAGTCTAATAAGACCTCTTTTCTAGTGTCGGGGTTTTAAAATTCTGAATGTATAATATTATTCGTAGAATATAGGTATATTTAGGTAAATTATTACCTATTAACTTAATAGGTAATAATATACCTAATAATTTACTTAATATAGCAACATAGAGTTAGGAAGGTCTTATTGAGGATTATATTATATTTATGTACCCTATGGCAAGTTATGATCGGCTCAGTTAGGCTCTATTTTACATCTAGCAGTAAAATACAATTTTCTTTCCTTCTCGCCAATTGTCTCTTTCATAAGAGATACTCCGTCTAACTTATCTGACCCGGTGGCCAAAATTGGAACTATTTTTTTATGCCTGCTAAGTTTTTTTTAAATTTTATTGTTCATAATATCTGCTAGTGACGTTGTTACCGGGTTAGATAAGTGGGTGGGACTATACAAAGCTAGAATAGTGGGTATTTTACCACGTAGCGACTAGCGAATAGCCCATAGATACGAGTATGTACACGTATAGATGCAACAACGACCAAACGACACATTCGCCGCGGTAATTGCAACCATGACTTCGACCCAATGTGCCCATGTTAGGTCGAACACGCCAATTTAACCTCTGTTCATATGGCTATAGCGACTGATATTGTGTGGATGTAAAAAAGTTAGTGTACGTAATTGCATGCACTCATTTGATACGGCTAGGTTGACCATATGAGTAGGTACTTTATTTTTTTCAGATATATTTTCTAAAACACAGTTTCTTATCATTTAAGTAATCGATAATTAGAATCCAGTGCAGCAATTCATTTTTACAAAAGGAAAATTAGGCACTTTTAAAGCTAATCCGAAACTAACTGGTAACTCAAAACTAAGTGTTTTTGACTACTTACAAAAAGCGATGAAAATGATTTTGAAAAGTGAATAAATTACGTATATTTTCTGACTGTTGTTAAAATATCGCAATAATAATAATTTAAAACGACAAAATATGCGTGATACTTTCATATACACAATATTATGATGCATATTTAAGAAACTATTGCAGTTTTAAAAAACATCATCTTGTTTTAATGTCCTGTTTTAAAAGCATGGTTACCATACACACGGCTAATATGTTTGTGACGTGAAACCACGGGTCAACGCGGGTATTGTCAAAGCGACCGTTTCGATATAGTGAAGGCTGATGAAGTCTTCCGATGCTACAACAGATTTGTGCTTATTAGGTCTTTATTTATTCCAATTTCCTAATAAATAGAGCCGGAATTTTAACGAATAGTCAGTAGTTTGAACCAAGCTCTATTTTACAAAAGTCATCGCATTTTCTACTTTTTGTTCTACGATATTATGATAATGATAATGATTACGATAATGATTACGAGACCAGCTGCTTTCTACCCTCCCTCATTTACCCTTGTAAGGTAAGCGAGGGTCCTACGCATAGAGCAGCAGTCTCGCTTGGATGACCGCCGCCCTCTCGTCTAACTACAGACAGATTTTTAACTATATAAACGTATATACCATATAATTTACTATAAAAGGTAGTGTTAGGAAAAAGACGTTCATTTTTACCCTACGTCTGTTATTATATTTTAAGGTGCCATATTTTTTTCTTTTTAACGTGATTGGAGTAATATTCTGGGATGTAATTCATCCTGCATCCTGTCCCCGATTGTGTAAGGAAATCGAAATCGTAATCGTTTGTCAGACGGATAAAATTCATAGATGCCTTCACGTATGTTCATACGTATTAAGCTGTCATGCTCTGTGGCGTTAACATTACTTTTCTTGAAGAAATATGAAATGGTATTTACAGTTCCATACAGTAACGTGCACAGAGTTTGAAGCTAGGGTAGGCATTAGTTAGTCAGAATACCTATCTACTGACTGTCTGGGTGGAAAATTAGCATTGACGTATTTCTATTTGGGTAAGAACTGCACGCAACTGGTTCCATATTATTTATGTTGTAGATTGTCATAAAGTTAGCTATTTTTTAATCTAGATGACTCTTCAAAATACATTAAACAGTTGTAAATTAAGAAAAATTCTAAAAACTTCATATAGGCTCACGCAGCTTAAGAACTTAATATGTCTCCCCCAATTACAAATCCCCTAAGCATACGTGTTTAATATTTCCAACGTTATTCAAATTCTAAAACGTTTAAATCTCCATAGATTTAGGCGCAAGCTTTATCCGACCCAATTCTTGATTGGATCCCAACAAAGGGCACAATGGGTCCGCTCGATAAAGGGATTAAAATTTTCTGAATTTATGGCACTTTACATTTAAGCTGAAACACGTGCTATTGAGAATGTTTTGATAATAACCATGAGCAAGACATACATTGAGTAACAGTTTGGTAGTTTGGTATTGGTTTGGTTTGGCTGTCCTTTGATTTTTGCAGGACCTATAAAATTTTGCGATAGTTTGTGAAATATTTACAACACGCTGTGATAGTTCGGAACCCGACCAAAATCGGTTTTTAAAAGTCTATAATAAAAAAAACTTTTTGTTCCCATTTAAATCAATTCGATCTCTGGTCATACTGAGTGTAAAAAATACTAAAAAGTAAATACACGGGAGTGTTCCGCGCGCCTTACGCCGAGGTGTCCACAATAAACATTCTTTTGCTATCATCATCTCAAAGTCACTTAAAACATAAACTTTAGTTAGTCGTGCATCCCTTTACTAAAGAACCACCCACCAATCGTTACTTCGATATTTTATCGATAGGGACATCGATATCATTATTATCTTTGACAGTTTTGAATTCCACTTTGATATCCACGTAAAGGATTCAGTCCGAGCCAATTAAGGACAGACATTTTACCATTTTTGATTATTTCTACTGATATCAGTTTCCGTACCATAAACTAATTGGAAATGCAGAGAAAATTGAACCAAGCAATTCAGTGTAGGGTTGCCAAGCTCTATGATACTAAAGTCGGACTCCTCGGTGCTATTTTTGCAGTATCTACTTCTATGTATATCGAAGGCATACCTATACTTATGAGAATGGATACACGAAATTGAGCTCTAATTCAATGCTGTTATGGTTTATTTTACTTTGACGCCGAACTCTGACGATTTGATCGGCAATTCTAACTTAATCGCACCTCAGGTATCGTGCTTCGCTATCGTATAGTCCCTAGGTCTTTCGGATCTAAGTCCAAAATCCTTAATCCGTTCATATTTCAATTAATAACCCGACCTTTCGAAAAGTCGGAAATTCATTTTTGCGTAACTTTATAAAGTTAAATAAACTAGTACGAAAAAAATCGTAATATTTTCCGCATCGCTTTGCTCGCACAGCAGCATTTCGGCCTGCTTACGAAAAAAGCGGTGCACATAGAAACTCGTATCTGGCCGGGCACGACGATAGAAAGACAACTAGACAAATCAGCAACTTTTTTTCAAACGTAAAAACGCGTGCTTAGTATGGGATTTTGTATGAAATTTTGAATTGTGAAGTCATCAAAGTTCGGCCCAATTTTTCTACTTTGATCGATAGTTTAAAATGGTTATACAACACAAAACCGGCAGGGGACGTGGATATTACGACTTTTGGGAGATCCTTTACTTAATAATCATAAAAAAATCACTAGTAGTCAAATACCCAATTATGTCCGGCTAAAGTCAGAAGCCTGGTAACCTTAAGTCAGTATCCAGTACCCATTTTGTTCATAAGTTATTTAAGTTCAGTCAACTTTAATATTAATGGAAACATTCTGTTCATCCCTCGAAATCGCCCTACCGCGTTGGACCCTCCTAATTTCCTTTGAAACCTAGGCTTTCCGTATAATAGGTCCGGGAAATGGACCCGAACCTAAATTCCGTTAAGTGCCGCACGACTGCGTACGGCATGTGTATGGAATGCCCAAGTATCAGATTAAATGGGATTATTTCCACAAATAGAGTTTATATAAGTATCAGCTATACTAATATGATAAATGCGAAAGTTTGGATGGATGTATGGATGTTTGTTACTCAATCACGCCAGAACGGCTAAACGGATCTGGATGAAATTTGGCACAGAGATAGAGTATAGTCTCGAATAACACATAAACTATTTTTAAACCAAAATCCACGCGGATGAAGTCGCGGCCATCATCTAGCAAAGCAAAAAGTGAAATTATTTTATTGTAAGCACGAACGGATTGAAACGCAACCTATAGGCCGACCGTTTAACTCGCGTATCGCCTGCGCGGTATGAAGGGAGCGGGTGGAGATGTTAGCTATGTTAAAAAAAGATACTTATTATTTTATTCTTTACCAACAATGTCTATCTCGAGATAAATCTTTGGATTATTGACTCCGTGTGAAGCGTTACCCGCCGCCGCTCCCTTCTTACCGCGCAGGCGATACGCGAGTTAAACGGTCGGCCTATACCTATAAATAACATTCGTTCCAAATCGGTACAAAAACTGAAATTGATTTATTTTAAACCTATTGGACGTATATTATTAAGTCGCCCAAACTATCCGATCTTTTGTGAAAAAAAAAGGTTTATATCGTAATTAATTTGGGATGGGAGATGGTGAGTAAGGAAAGGATCCAACAAAAACTGACTGAGGTTTTAGATTATGTAGGCGTGGTTACCAGACAACTTATTACAATTTTAATAAACTTTAAGGGTTTATTGTTCGAGTAAAATACGAGAGTCATAGTCAAAGGTGAAGAATGAGGATGGGACTTGGGAGAATGAGTTGTTCTAAATTCAATTATTTGTGCTTACTGACCAATCTCTACTTTCCAGAGTTGCAAACAAATCAAATTTTGACCTTTCGGGATTGAATATTTTGTGTTTTTTTCTAGGGTATTAAGGGTTCTCAAAATATTATGATTTAAAGAGGCCATAAAAAATGACCATGTCCATAATTTAAAAAAAACTTTTTCCATTTAGGGGTAGTTCCCTTACTTTAATAGAAAATGATCAATTTCTTCTTCATTCCTGCAATGGTCTTTGTTACCACGATGTTACCACCGCTACTACTCGTAAGTATAAATGGCGTTCAACGTTCAACCACAGAACAGCGAAAAACCGTGAGCGTTGTACGAGTATGTTGTCGACATTTAATCTACTCGCACGAAATGTTTAACATTTCTGTCTGATATGGCAAGGAACGCTCTTCTGGCTTCCATGTTTCGTGCCACAATATGTAACCGAAGTACCTTCCAACTAACTCAGCACTAAGTCACAAGTTCTAAGCAAGAATGAACAGGCATCTTCTAGGCAAGCACACTCCAACCTAGACCTAATCGTTACTTTTCATAAGGCTTCATAATTCAAGCATTTCATATAAGCGCTCCTCTACCTAATTTTCAATGAAAATAAAATTAAAAAACCAAAAATTCTTAATACCAAAGGTCGCTTTAAGCATTTCGCATTACAAGTTTTTGCCTCGTAAAACACCGGGTTCCATGGGAGGGCAATTTATATCGCGTTAGACCTCCACTTTTGGCTTTTTTCATCTGTACAGCGCACCTCACACAGACGTGGTAATTTTAGACTCTTATTTCGGTAACCATACGGGTTGAATTAGGAGAATTTATTCAGTAGAACATGTGGCCCAGGTTATCCCGCCTCGGGGCAAATGTATCCCTTTTCACGGTATGGGATTGTCGGTTCTACGTTTACGACGTAAATATTGATAGCTTTATCGTGTATTCAGGCATACAAATGTGTAAAATACCTACGAGCTGAATATAACCCTTTTAGGGACTACTTTCTATTTATAAGTGTTACTAAAAGTTTTGTCAACGACAACTTTTAAGGGATATCGCACCGACAAAGAATTCAAACTCAACTTTTCTAAATTTAAGTGTATCACAAGTGTAAGAACAAATATAGGTCCATTCTTTAATACCTTGTTGGGACGGAAATCCAACACGACAGGATATAGATCTGGCGTTGGACAGAGTACCAACGGCTTAACGTGATTTCCGAGGCACGGGAGCGAAACACTTGCCAGCTTCTAAATTCGCTCCGGGCTAGGGTAATAAAACCTGGTGGGTAGGGCCTATGGTAGGGCCTATGGTAGGGCCTGTATTAATAAGCCGATATCAGCTGAGAGCAGGTACATAAGAATCGGTCAATCGGTACAACTACAAACCTGTCATAGGCATAGCTTGACCAATACTTGAGAATGTATTGGTAACTGATATCGGTTTATTAATACGGGGCTAAGAATGAGAATTTTTCGACAGTTGAAAATGCTAAACACATCATTATCAAGTTATAATAAGAGATTTAAGTTAATAACCGACACATGTGCTTATCAATAAGTCGGGCGTTCCAACTTAGCCGGCGGTCAATCTATCTATACATACCAAGTTGGAGTTGGAAGCCAGTACATCCGTAGTATGTTTTACCATAATATAACGGTACTATAATTGCCTTTTTTATCGATCGCTCTCAATTTAATCTGGATTATAGCTTACTCAATATCTTTAATCGCGCACTTCTCTCAATGAGCCGATGGAACCGGTTTCGATCACATATTTTTATCACAACATATCATTGGAATAGAAACCTGTTCGGTTCAAATATGCAGTAGCATCGACCAGTCTACGGTGGGTAAGTAAGTACTGCTTCTGAGTAAATAGTAAGGGTGATACTGACTACTGAGCCACCTGCCTCAATGGAACTTTATGTCATTATTAGAACTCGAAGGGGATTATTCATATGCGCCAAGCATTTATTTAGTAGTAAGAGAGATTTAATGTAGATAATCGTAGTAATAGTAAGTATTCTGTGGCTATGTTATTTATTTACAAAATAAATAATACTTACCCTTACATTTCATCAGAATCGGTTCAGAAGTTGGTCCTTGAAGGCGTAGCTGACGGACAGACAGACAGACGGATAGATAGACAGACAGACAGACATAGACAGACACACTTTCGCATTTATAATAATAGTATGGATTTAATTAGAAATAGATCTCACACAGAATAAAGACAAGCTTTTTGTTTATCTTTGGTCGCAAGCTCAAAACCATTGAGTATCACGGCATAGAGCGACGCAATGTCGCCTTAGCGCACTCTGTGAATGAGACTAATTAGGTATTATTTGGTAGTATCGGTGTGGCATGCTACGAATTAATTTGGATTTTCACGTGGAAACATAAATTTACGGCAGTATATTTATGTAATTATTGTAGCATGAAACCTTGTGGCGAGTCTATTATCACACTGTCCTGCTCTGGCGTAAAACCTTAACTCTTAAGCCTTTAGGCACAATATGGCGTGTCATCCTAATTTAGAATCATCGTTAAATGTTTTGGGATAATTAGACTCACGATCATCTGGAGATGTAGGAGCGGCCGCGCCAGCAGCAACCAGCGCGAACACCACAATAACAGTAGATTTCATGGTCACTACTAAACTCATGTTTAGTAAATAAGCTTTATATACAACGGCCGTGACTGCCCACGGACCAGCATTATATTCATACCATTAGGAACTAACGCGTCTAGGAGAAGATAATGCACTCAACTCATTTTTTTAAATGGATGGACTGGTAACATAAGCGAATCTGTACCCTGCTTCGCTCATATTATGGTCTACAATAGTCTACATAATATAATGATACAAATAGCACGCTCCAAAGAAAGAAAGGTGCGTTTCAATATCTATGCCGAATTCGTTCTTTTCACTTTTGTTACTTTGTTTTTTACTCAAAATTGCAGTCTATGCATGCATGCTTGTACCCCAGATATCAAACCGAGATACCTAAACTGATAACTTCAACATTTAAAGCACAATTTGAGGGCATCTTTTGGACCCAGCGGTCCTGTACTTTTCCAGGGGAACTTGCACAAACTACCCAGATTGTAGAAAACATAATTTTATTTTTATTGACTCTTCCAGTGGACCCTGCGGTCCAGTACTTTGGTTAAACATCCCTTTGCATATACCTTCTTCCTCTGTCATGGAGGTGCCGCGTTGATGATTGTGCTCATCTGGATCGGCCTTGGCAATTGGATAATCGCATCTCACTGTATGAACGTTGTTTAGCTCTGGTGATACAACGTGTGACCTTTGGCTTAATCATTCGTTTTATTATGGGTTTTATGTTAACATTGTAAATAAATAGCTTCGTTCTAGCTAGATCAATTAGATATACAGCTACTGCGCAACTAAATAGACACAAATGCTTTAGCTAGGAAATTTATACTGTCGGAATGAGACGTTGTAGGTAGAAACTTTTTCTAAGTAACCGCCAAGCGATTTAGCATTTCGGTACGATGGCATGTAGAAACTAGAAACCAATTGGGGGCATGAGTTTAATATCTACCTACCTGTCATACCTCCAAAAGGTTAGCCCACTAATTTCTTTAACTACATTGTCACTTACTTACTTACTTACTTAGGTTAGATTGCTTGTAGTGGGGTAAAAAAAACTATTAAACTAATAATTATTAAACAACGAAGCTTGTGGAAAGTTTGTCGTTGTCGTCGTCAACCGATGGATGTCCACTGCTGGACATAGGTCTCCTGTAGGGTCCGAAAGGGTCTTGTAGGGCGGAAAGTGTCTATCTGTAGTGTGAAAGTAACCTATCTCTGTGCCAAATTCATCCAGTTCCGTTCAGCCGTTGGCGCGTGATTGAGTAACAAACATCCATACATCCATCCAAACTTTCACATTTATAATATTAGTAGGTAAGATAAGATAGTAGGTAAGTATAGATATAGATTTAAGTATTGAAACTTGAACATGAACTATTCCAGTACGAACATTGTTAATCAGAAAGCATGGACCGGGGTGCAATCGATACGTATATGCGTTGGCAACATCTTTTGTTGTTAGTTGTTAGGGATGATCCCCCTGTTTCCACCCCAACGCGCAAGGGCTAGGACAATGGAGATTGGGGTTTACTTCTGATGCTGAATAATAAATGGACGTTAATTTTTTAGCCGATATAGCAAGTGCTGCTATGACTTGTGGATACAGTCCATACTAACATTATAAATGCAAAAGTGTGTCTGTCTGTCTGTCTGCTACGCTTTCACAGCCCATCTGTTCAGCCGATTATGATGAAATTTGGTACAGGGATAGTTTGTATGGCTGTACCAAGTTTCATCAAAATCTGTATGATGAACTACTTAAGACGATGCCGGCGACTTCGTCCGCGTGGTTCCCGCGGGAACTCTTTAATTTTTCGGGATAAAAGGCTAAAATCCAGGGTATAATCTATTTCCATTCCAAATTCCAGTCAAATCCGTCCAGTAGTTTTTGCGTGAAAGAGTAACAAATATACACACATACACACTTTCGGCTTTTTTTGGTGTGACTAGTGCAAAATTTCAGCTGTCTGGGCTTGGGCGTTTTGTGAGTCAGTCAATAAACGAGTGACTCAGGGCTGTTATACGGTCGCGGTCTGAAAATGTTTACCAGTTTTTAAATTAGATTCTTTAAAACACTGCGAGCATTAAGATCTATACGCTATTATACAGTAAGGTATTTATTTTTTCTGACCGCGACTGTACTTAATGTAGGTACATTACGCAAACCCTGGAGAGTAAAAGGTTTCAAATCTTTCTTTATGCATAACTTATATTTCCTTTTAATTTTTCAGGTAAGCACACCTAAAAATAAGGCATAATTCGGCCCATGGTAAGTTTTTAAAATATTTACTTGGTAACCGCCCTGGCGCTATGGTTTTATAGCTGGGAGGTCCCGGGTTCGATCCCTGGCAGGGTCAATTTGGGAATTTATAATTTCTGAATTTTCTATGGTCTAGTCTGATGGGAGTTCTCGGCCGAGGCTAGTTACCACCCTACCGTCAATAAAATAGAAACAGCTTTTAAAGGTCTAGCCCTACTTCAAAGTGCGGCGTGCCGCGTGGTTCGGCTCATAGCGGCATGTATTCATTTTATAAGGTTGTATGGAGCTGGCGTCACACAAATAATATTTACTGCTACTCGCCGCGTCGCTCCGTGCATCTCAAGGGGGGCTAAACCTTTACCGGTGCTATTCTAGGAGCTGATAGTTTAAGAGCTAAGTGAGTCAACAGACAGGTTTCTGGGTTGAAAGTTTGAAACTTTTCAAATCGACTCCGACTGGTTTTAGAATGGCTATCTCATGGTGGTTACGCACACTGTTACACCGTATATGGCTATTTGCAGCCGCTAATTGACCAGACACAAGTATATTATTTCTAAAAGCACTAGCAACTCGTCCCGGCTTCGTACAGTTTTCCAACGATATTCCGTTGCATTTTTAACATGGACGTATTTTTTGGGTATTCTGAGTTAGTCTTAGCGATGATGCGGTCTTGTCAACCTAATCACAGATAAAAGATGAGTTGGATTAGTGGTCAAGGACCTCGCTCTTCTATTCGGGTTATCCAGAGTTCTATCCCTGGGCACGCATATTTAATTTTGCGGAGTTACGTGATTTTTAGACCATTAAATAGCGACATCGTGAGGAAACCTGCATGCCTAAGAGCATTAAGAGTCAGTGGTGTACACAGTATCTATTCGTAGCCATGGTTAGGGGTAAACATTAGGGTAGGCATTGGTTAGGTAGACACCTTATCTAGGTGTCACCTATTTTCAGGCGGGGCATGATGAAAAATAAGCATTGAGTTTTTTTAACTAGGGTAAGCCATGCTTTTACGCCTCTATGTCGTGCACGCCACTGCTAAAAGTTATCCATATTCTCAAAGGTATGTAAGTCTTCCATGTTGTATGCAGTTTTCATCAGCGAGAAACGAAGTCCGAGCAGAGCCTTCTCCGCTCGCGGTGAAGACCGGCCTAATGATTTTATAAGGGCTGTAGTGTATTTATTCTAGATGTGAGTTTATCGCCCGTCTCCAGGGAAATGACTCACAAACGCGTAAGTACTGTTTTACGAGCACCCCGTGGCTAGGAATTACTGGCGCTACATTTTATCTCGTTTTGCTCGCGCTTTAAAAATATCTTATGGTTCTTATATATGAAAATTTATTATCACTCATAAAATATGTAATTATGGTCTTGTTATTGCTGTAATAGTTTATCTCGCTTGTGAAACTGAAACTTAATGGTTGGTATGGTTACAGACTGGAGACTGACACAGGCTACTTTTGATCCTGGTAACCGTGGGTCATTAAAAACTTATTCCAAGCGAATGAAGTCGCGGACATCAGCTAGTAATAAAATAAAAAACAGAATGTACGATAATTCTATTAAAGAGCAGTTCCATGTTTATTTTAGTCTTGCGTTGAACTCTTTTCCTTTACTCAAATAGAGATAATAGTTATTTGTTATACAAGAGTGAAAAGTTGTTTTTTAACTGCGTGCTCAATTTTGATGACCGAGCAAGCGAAGGATTCTAATATGACGTGAAAGAAAATGGTGCGCGCAAAGCAAATTAAAAAAGTACACCAAGAAGGTTACGACTTTACGAGTGTGAGTTTTTAACAAATTAAAAACGGTTGTATGGAAATTCGGCACCATAGAGGTATATAGAAGTAAATAGGTTTTAATGATGTTTTGAATTCACAAACTTCATAGACTAGTGATATTTACTAACGTGCACACGATGTTCTAAATTTAATTTACTTTATCCTCAAGAGGATAATAACGGCTTTTGCATTCAGATATCGAAGAGTAAAATAATACTCTTTCCGAGATGGTGGGATGAAAAATATTTTACCTACTTTTTTCGATTTCCTATGAAAATTAGATGGTTGCTTTATGCAAATTAGGAAATTCGTAGAAGAACCAAAGTGACCGACATAGTTCTGAGGATTAGCAAGCTGAACCTGCTGAAGTGGCAGTGGGCAGGCCAAGTCTGTCGCAGAACCGATGGCCGTTGGGGTAGACGCGTTCTGGAGTGGAGACCGCAAGCGCAGTGTAGGACGACCTCCAGCTCGCTGGTCCGATGACCTAAAGGAGGTTGTGGTAAGCGGGTGGATGAGGAAGGCGGAGGACCGTGTTTGGTGGCGCGCTCTCGAAAAGGCCTATGTCCAGCAGTAGATGCCAACAGGCTGATGGATGTGCTTTATGCAGCCCGAAATTACCTACGTTCACGTAGTTTTAGGTTAAAAATGAAAAATTCCGTTGAATATTCTCGTAAACCTGCAGTGGGGCAGAGGAGGTGTAGATTATGCAAGAAAATACCTACATAGATATTAGATACCTAGATCATATATCAACTTAATATTATAAATGCGAAAGGTGTCTGTGGAGGACAACTTCAATCACGCGGCAAGGCCTGCAACAGAGTGTGAACCTGGAGATGACAATTACTATGATATATAATATATATGATACTAGCTAATGACCGCGACTTCGTCTGCGTGAATTGAGGTTTTTCGGTTCCGCGGGAACTCTTTAATTTTCCGGGATAAAAAGTAGCCCATGTGCTATTCCAGACTATAATCTATCTCTGTGCTAAATTTCAGGGATCCGTTTAGCCGTTGGCGCGTGATTTAGTAACAAACATCCATATATCCATCCATACATCCATCCATCCAAACTTTCGCATTTATAATATTTATATTGATTGATTTAAAATCCTAGATCCATGCAGAAAAGTCACATGTATCATCTAGTAGGTAATCTTATATTTCTAGACCCAGCCGTTACTGATGTACGTTGAAAATTTGTCCTATTGTAAGTAAGTAGTAAGTACTTATAGATGTAGTCTAAACCTACATAATAATAATAATTGTGTATAGTATTTGGCGAAACTGAAAAACTAAACTCATAAAAGTTTTGAATGCAAAGTGATAGGATTTACGCTTTGAATTTGGGAAATCCCACCGTTAAAAACTTCGCGATTGGCAGCCATCCCAATTTACGACGGCTATAAATATTTTGTTTTCCCCTATTCAAAGTTCACAAGTTAACTTGCGCCATAATTCTGTCGTACGGTGGAAAAAGTTTATAACTTTACAACTAAAATTCCACGTTTTCGACGGAGTTTCGCAGACTTTTTATACTTACGTTAAAACAGCACTGCCCCCGCCATGAAGTAGACGCTTCATGCCCTTACCATACCATCGTCAAAGTACTGGACCACTTGATCACAACATTAACGATGTCATAAAAGAAGGCAAAGTTATGTGGTACGATAAGTGTGGTATTTACGAACTAGCTGACCCACCGCCGCTGTTTTCGGAAATTTTCAGAATTTTTGAAAATCCTTTCTTATTGGAAAGCTGTGTTATAAATAAAATGTGCATGCAAAATCTCAAGTTATGTGCTATATAGCGGTTTTATTTGTGATGGATGAGAGCTACTTGTATGATTGATTATTATGGACTATTTATGTGCATGGTAGCAGCGGATTTCAATTTGACACAGCAAGTGTCAAGTGTCAACTATAGTTTGCTTTCCAACTATAGTTTGATCGTTCGAGAACAAGCTATAAATAAATAAATAAACCTTTATTTCAAATCTAGGATCCATACAGTGTTAGTAACAAAATATCTTAAAACTATGTTAGTAATAAAAACAATTCACACTTTATTAATTTACCTTAATTTATGTATCTGTACCTCTTATGATACTTGGAGTTGACATGTAAGCCAACCCAGTGCTTCATAAAAGGGTTTTCCCACTTTCCTACCAATGTTTTCAGAATACTGGTGGTGCTTCCGCGTACTCTATTCATCGCAGATGTCGCTCTTTTCCTCACTATACCAAAAAATCGTCGGTGTGAGCCTCCGCAAAGATGATGCTATGATTAATCCTTAACGTGTTGCTTGACGATCAAACTTGGAAATCTCGAGGGAACAAAATGATTCACTAATTGAATGGAGGATAATGGAAACATATTTCAGACAAGTTTGGTCGTTAGCTTGAAGTTTGAAATACTAACAGCTAGTTAGCCAATGGTTTTAGAAACTTTGCTATGCTGTTCTTCTCGTATAATAGAAGACGACCTCTCTGGCGTAGTGGTGAGCTTTGTTGTCTTACAAGCGTCTCTGATTCGTCTATGGGCCTTGCGCCTAGTGCGCCTCTTGACGAAAGCTTCCACAGGATTTGCGGGTCTTACGGCCTATAATGATATCCTTCTTGTATATGTAGCTTAGTTCTGAGCGACTCGTGACAAAAACAGCTGTTGAGCGTCAGTGGCGTGCACGGTTTATTTAGAGGCATAAAACACTGCTTATTTAACACAAAGAGCGTTTTCAGTTGACTGTCCGAAAGGTGAGCAAAAACAAAGGCAAACCAAAATCCATGTATGTAACTTAAGATTTAAATTAAAAGAAACCTAAGGTTAGTTAATGAAAAGTAATTATTTTCAGAACCAATTTAATATCCTGTCAGCGCGAGCGATCACAAATCAATTTGTAACCGTGTGTAACCGTAACAAAAGTATTGTTCAAACATTTGCCAGTTTTAGGAAAGCAATAAAGAGTTTCTTCTCGCATGAGTAGTTTCGGAGAAATGTAACGGTCCAGAGAGCAGTGACAGTTCGCTAATACAGCTACAAACTACAAAGTAGTTACACCTTACGGCCGGATGCGCTCCGATAGTTTTATAGTTGTGTTAAAAGTTATTATTTTCGTGTTTGATTTAGTCCAAAACGAATACATTTAATATAGGGTTGTAACGGAGGCGTTCTTAGCGGAAGCAGAGGCGGATGCGGAGGTGAAGGGGCTTTGCCTCCGCGGATGCGGAGGTTAACGGAGGCGGAGGCGGAGGTTAACGGAGGCGGAGGCGGAGGTTAACGGAGGCGGAGGCGGAGGTGGATTTCGGAAGCGGATGTACGATTTCTTGCGAAAGTTCCGCACTTACGGAGGCGGAGGCGAAGTTCCGTTACAACCCTAAATAGACCATGATCATTTTCAACTAACGCACACCCATTACTAAGCACGTGTCTCCTCTCCTTAAAAGTCCACTACCCTGGCTAAGTGCGGAATGGCAGACTTAACACCTTTGAGAGCGTTATGACTTATGAATATTAGTTCAGTGAGACAAAGCTTACTACTACTACTACTACTACTACTACAGACCATTAACGTTCCACTGCAGGGAACAGGCCTCCAGTCTCATAGGAGAGAGGGAATTAGAGCTTATACTCACCACGCTGCTCCAATGTGGGTTGGCAGGCTTTAACGACTATTATCATGTTAGTATGATACTCGTAATAACCGGGACCGACGGCTTAACGTGCTCTCCGAGGCACGGGGGTGAAACACCGCCAACTTCCTAACTTCGGGCTAGTACTGAGAATTTCTAGTCAGAAAAACCCAATACTTAATATTATGGCCAGACCCGGGACTCGAACCCGGGACCTCGTCGGCCGCAGTCGAACATGCTCACCGCTAGACTAACGAGACAGTTAACAAAGGCAGAGACAAAGCTTAAATGATTAAAAACGCTGTAAACAGCAGAAAATATAATAATGTGTATTCAGGGGTGAATCAGGCATCGTCAATGTAGACGATATTTTACATCCCGGAGACAAAAAATATAGGCAATTTTAAACATAAATTCACGCGGTAGAAGTCACGGGTTTGATCTTGTTTTTTTGGGTTTTGGCACCAACGTTGACGTGTCAATGCTACTTGTAGGTATAACGTGACTGTGGATCAAGAAGTTAGCATTAGTTCCAACATTGACGTGAGCTTTGACTAATTTGACATCGAGTTGCGTTGGACGAGTAGCGTAGCAAACGTGTGGAGCCGGCTTTAGGAGGTAAAGCTTGTAATTCCAAATGAAATAATATCCCGCAGTTATAATTCAATGAAATCACGCGATATAAATCCATTATAATCCACTAGGGTATGGTTTTCTTAATTAATAGAATCTCATTGCTTCCGGCCCCCCTGCTTCGATAATGGCGTGCCGCGTGCCACGTACTAGTAGGTACACGTACCTACTACATTGAATTACACAGACGGAGTTGTGTGACGCGGAAGCTCGACTTCTATTCCTTTGATCGATTTAAATAAAATAATTTTTGAATTTCTATTAACATAAAATAATTTTTCTACTTCAGCGGGTCCAGTGGGAGATTTTGATATACTCGATCGCGTTTTAGTTGTTACTGTGATTGTATGCAATTGAACAAGCGCCTCTGTCTGCCATCTTTCATCAAGAGCTTGACAATTCCATACAAATCGTATATCGTACTTCGTTCACTGTTACGCGATCGAATGTGTTAAAATCTTCCACTAAGCCCCCTGATTTCTTAAAGCATTTCTTTTCAAAAAGGAGAATTCCTTTCCCGGTAGGAATTTCGCAGTTTCCCGATTCGGTAGATTTGTAAAGAAAAGTTTACCCATGTGAAAGGATTTTTTTTAATGGTACATAGTAAATTTTACTGGTACTTACCTGTACAGAGATAAAGATGATATGAGAATATTTCCAGCCAGTTAACCAGTCTACTTACTACATTTAAGTAAATCTATTCGGCACCATAGCGTGATTTTAACCGAAATACGTGCTTTTACGGGTGAAGCGTGGGTTAGCAGACGGTGAGTCATTCGGGATTAGGTTGTTTACCTAGAACCACGGAACTTTAGCCCGCACAGAGGTATAATGTGTTAAAACTTGGATCAATGCCTTGAAGGTGATTTTTTGCGTAAACAAGATAATTGCGCATCAAATATTTATGAGAAAAATATCTTAGATGACTAGACAATGCTCGTGACTTCGTCCGGGTGGATTGAAGTTTTTGGGGGAAGTCTCTGATTTTCCGGGATGAAAAGTTGTTTATTATGTCCTTTCCTGGTGCTCATACAACCTATATTTATTAAAGAAATATGGTATTTGACAACTAGTCAAATCATCAACTTTTATTCAAACGTCAAAACGTGTCCTTAGTATGGGATTTCGTATGAAATAAATACATGCTTGTGACGTCAACAAAATTTGACGCACTTTTTTAATCAAATCGATAGTTTAAAATGATAATTAAATATTTAACTAACAGGGGAGGTGGGGTTATGTCTTTTGAGAGATTAATCACAAAAAAACATTTATTTTTGACCATCCCAATTTCGTTAAAATTAATTTTAACAGATGGGCCGTGGAATAGAAACACACTTTCGAAATTATAATTTTAGTATGATTCATTATTAGTATGGTTTAATAGCACAGATTAAATAATAGTTTGTTTGCCTCTAACTTATTTTATACGTTATGCATTTGTACATAGCATGATAACCAGCATAGTAGCATTGTTTAAAACTTTAAATACAAATATGTATGTGCTCTTGAAAACTCCTGAACGCTTGCAGTATTTACAGAAAACTAAAAAGAAAAATCCACAGTCCACACCCTTCACTCAGTTCTGATCAATCCATAACTCGAGTAAATACGGGGTAGACTGCAAGACAAACTTTTTCTTGTAGGCATTAATACTATACCCAAACCTACCCCAGTTTATACCAGACAAAAGGGGAGGGACCGTTCCTCATTTAAAATTAAAATTTCCGATGTTACGTCAAGGTTATAAATGATCTAGGATCTAATACGTTGGAGTGAAATCGAAATTTATTTCTTTATTTTTTCGAACCCTCTTATAAAAACCTTTGAAATATTTACCACAAAAAGATGTTTTACAATGGGTGCTTCTAATCCTTTGATCCGTACTAATATAATAAGCGCGTTTATTTTTTAGTTTGTCCTTCAATCACGCCGCAACAGAGCAACTGATCGACGTGGATTTTATTTATTGAAGATTACAGAGGAGGGTAGTTTTTTTGGGGTAAATTCCCAAAATAAAGACGTCGCCTGCAACCTAGAAACAGGTTCATTTGGTGTCGTTGCCGAGATGGTTGTGAGACAGACATAGGTGGGTGACGTCAAAAAAAAAATAGATCACCGCGCTGTACAAGGGCCATACTGCCGATTGTTTAATTTTTGTTGACTTTCGTGTTTTAGAATTATAATCCTTATGTTATGAACGTCAAGGTACGTGACATCAAACTGTCATTTTGAGTAATATTGCTATAAGCGTTGGCAGTATTATCATTCATCACTTCCAAATTACAATCTTCGAGAAATAAATGGTTTGTGCTTATTACTAAGCATATTTCTATGTTTATAACCGACAACAGTTTTATCGATTCGAGTAAAACCTTTTGTTTTGGCAACCCTAATGGTCGTTAGGGGGCGGCTAGGGTTGTAATTGCACCGATTCATGGCCAGCAAGCGAGTGTAGAGTGTAGACGAAGTACGATCGATTAGCGTTTCGACTTTCCGTTCACTTGAAAATTGTTTAAGAATTTTTTTTTGTTGTTTTTAGGTACAACTGTACCGAAACAGTTTAAAAACTACTTGTTTATGAATTTTTTTGTTGTTGTTTTAGTGACAGTTCAAAATAGGTTAACAATTTTAAAAAACGATAGATAGCCTTTCGTAAGAGCTTAGATACTCAGGTGATGTACCCAACTACTAAGTTTAAACACGTTTCATTTGAATGTAAGCTGTATTCGTCAGGCTTTTTAATCCCGAGCTCTACTTGCGCACATACATAACATAATATGTAGGTAGTACTCTACAAAACTTCTAGTCGAAAAAACTCAAGGAGCTTTCCGCCAGATTTTACTTGGGCGCTTTTTTCATGGCAGACTTATTTCCCAAAGAGCGCCTATAAGAGCAATCTACTTATCTTCAGAATCTCGCTCGTGAAGCAGAGATTTCTGTAGTCTACCGAGTCTACTAAAGGCCGCTCTACACTCACTTGTGTTGCATAAATTTAGGATTGGTCTCCTAAATCCTAAATCTGTGTTGTGTTGATAGCTTCACGACTTCGAATTACCGCTTCGCGGCGTTCTCCGTCTCTGTCCAGTAAAGCGGAGCGAAACGGAGAATGTGACTTGTGAAGTGCTGACTTTTTTGAACATTATTCAGAACTACCGGGCATACACGTTTCCTCACGATGTTTTCCTTCACAGCTAAGGCAAGTGATTTTTAATTTCTTAAAACGCATATACCTAACTCGGAAAAGTTAGAAGTACGTGCCCCAGGATCGGAAACCATTTTGTAACTAAGTGGCTATCAAAAAATTAAAGACATACATTTTTTATCCATTGAAGGTTTGCTATGAAATCGTGTTATTATGCCAGTGGCTTTACTTTTAGATACCCACTAAGTTAGAATAAGTTAGAATAGAGAAAGATAATATAGCTGCGGGAAGCCGAACGCCTAAACCTCTAGAGTCTAGCTCTAGGCCATCAACGCTCTTAGCTAAGGAGTTATTATATACTCGCTTAGGGTTGATTATATTTACTCAAATGGTAAAGTAGAAGCTCTGATCTTTTTCCGATAGCTAAAGGTAAATGATATAGTCTTCTAGCGTCATAACCATAGAATGGTTGAAGACTCGGCGTCGCATACTCTTTGCGCGCTGGCTGCATACAAATCGTTTTATGCCCTTGACTTGATAGGGTTGAGACACTTTGATGGTATTTTTAACCGACTTCCAAAAAAGGAGGAGGTTCTCAATTCGGCACGTATGTTTTTTTTAAAATGTATATTACTGCATAAGTCCGTGGTTTCTAAAGCGATTTGTGTTTGTTTTTGATAGAATAATTTATTTTTAACCGACTTTTTAAAATGAAGAGGACTTTTTCAACTTACTTATTGATCGTATCATTCTGAAAAATATGACAAAAAAATACCAAAATAAGGGTTCGAGAAAGCACTATCTATCTCCATAGTCCATACGAGATTTAGACTGTACCAGTAACTGTAGGCAGTTAGTAAATGGTTGCAATCTCATAATAGCTGGAACCCTCACCCTATACTTGGAAGTTGGAAGACACATCTAGGTAACACTGAATGGAACGCTGAATCTGCGTTTACTACAAATACCTATCAATCAATCAATCAATTTTACCGTAAAAGGGGTGAAAGCTATGGGAAATATCCCGGAGAAAAAACGCTGTAATTTTGTAAATTAATTATTTACTTTTTTTGACAACCCTAAAGTATTCGAGAAGTTCGTTACTTTTGAAACGCGTCTCGGAACTCGACGACAAGGTGGGAATTATGATTGCCGACTTTAGTACTTAGTGAGGCGGCTTCCAAAGCATCTAGAGAAGGGATTCCCAAACTATTTTGGGCAAGGGACCCCTTTTCCAAAATGAACCTCAGATCATAGCCTTTACTACTTAACATACTTTAAAAATCCTATCTCTAGGTATAATATAGTTTTTTCCTATTGATACAAAATACTTACCAATTTAAAAACTTTGCGGTTGGTGAAGTGAGTAAACTTGACATCATTTTGTCATCAAAATTTAACATACTAGACATATACAATACCGTTTTATGTGTCGTAGCCTGCGTCTTGTGCTATTGTCTGCTAGTAAAATCATACAAATACTAATATTATAAATGTGAAAGTGTGTTTGTTTGTTGGTTTGTCCTTCAATCACGCTGCAACGGAGCAACAGATCGACGTGATTTTTTGCAAGGGTATTGGGTATCGTTGAGGACTGTAGAGTGACATGACAAAGTAGACAAATTGACCCTGCCGGGGATCGAATCCGGGACCTGCGCACGTTAAGACAACAGCGCTCAACACTGCGCCCAGGGAGGTCGCCATATCAATGTTTATGAAAAGAAATAGCCGGCGGCGCTACCGCTTGCTATTTCCGGGCACTATATTAAATTACGTCGAGACAGCGTGACAAATAGCTAAGCGGACAGTTTCCAAGACAAATCTCTCCTTTGGGGCGCGCTCTATATTGTTCTTGTTTATTAGAGACCCACTATTATCGCTTGAAGATAGATATTATTGAAGTGAAAACTTCTTTAAGCGCGTTGAACACTTTTTTAATACTGTTGACGCTCTTGTTTCAGTATTATAATCCTTACCAGATGATGCCCGCGACTTCCTCCGCGTGGACTAAGCTTTTTAGATTCCCGCGGGAACTCCTTAATTTTCCGGGATAAAAAGTAGCTTAGGTCCTTCCCCGGGATACAACATATTCCTATAAGTACCAAATTTTATCAAAATTGGTTGAACAGGTGGGCCGTGAAAGCGTAACAGACAGACACACTTTCGCGTTTATAATATTAGTTTGTATTTTAGGGTCATTGTGGAACGTCATATAAATGCAATATTAAAATACGGCTTCAAGCGATTTAAATAAGCCCCCAGGATGATGTTTACGATTTCTTCCGAGTGGACTTAGATTTTCTTTAAATCTTGTGGCAACACTGTCATTTTCCCGGGATAAAAACAGCCTAATTACTTCTCCGTCGCGCAACCTATCTCTGTATAAAATTTCGTCAAAATTAGTTGACCACGAAACGGAGAAGACAGATACACTTTCGCATTTATAATGTACGGGGCTACTAGTAGTGCCATCTTATGGCTTGTGTGCGGACTGCAAAGACCGTAGCATAATTTCTGTTTTCTAGGTCTGAGCATTGATAAGTCAGTCAGTGTTTGAGCAAGACTTTTCTGTTTATACGGAGAGAACAATATGCATACGTTTATTAAATAGCAAAATAAAGATTGCAAGTTACAAATAGAACGGATTTGATTGATAGGAGTCGTGTAAAAGTGTCCTATCTATGAAATAATGTAATATTTTTTAAAATATAGCTGTATCCTAATTAAGTATTTAAATAAAAAAATCGCTGGCTGTATCTATCTATAACTTAAATATATTATCTGAGTATAACATTTTTAATTTTGCAGATATTTCCCCTTTCTAAGCACATACCATCCACGCTTTAAAAAAATTAACAATCTCAGTAACGTGATAATAGAAGCAGAAAGTTGGTAATTAAAGTGCCCGGAAGGTTCCCAGTGCGTCATATTCCCAGGCATCGAACCGCGACCACGCTGTACGAGTATGATACATGAATAAATACACCACACTATAATATATTATAGTTAGCCTGTTTATGTAAAACTATTGCTGATAAACTTCTTTTTTTATCGACTAAAAGTTAGCCGTTGACTGCGATGACACCTTAGACTGTATCATCATTTAAAATGATGATACAGTCTAAGATCGTAACGGGCTTACCTGTTAGGGGTTTTAAACGCGAAAGTGTGTCTGCTTTTCTATCTGTGACGGGTACAGAGATAGCTAATATCCCGGAGATGGACATAGGATACTTTTTATCCCAGAAAATCAAAGAGTTCCCGCGGGATTTTAAAAAGCCTTCACCCACGCCTATGTATACCTACCTACTATACTTTTATTTATTTTGTTCGGAAAACTTACAGCTACATACAAAAAAGTGGATAGAAAAATATGTAAGAAGAAAAAAACGCCAATTAGGTACGTTACAATAAGTTTTCACAGATAGAATTTACATAAGATACAAATAGCTTGCATGGAAATAAGTAAATAGTAAAATCTACCTATGAAGCACCTAATTAAAATATTATTAAGCCTGAAGTTAGGAAGATTAGGGAATACAAAGAGTCTTAAGTCATGTATCCCAGGGCCTTGCGCTGGATTTCGTAGTATTCATTGTACTTACCTTATTTTGACATCAACTGACAATGCATAGGTATGCGCTAGAGTGCAGTGAACGAGTAAAGACATGCAAGGTGTAGATGCTATTAGTGGCGCTGCATATTTAACGTGCCGCGATAACCGGCAACGTGTTATGACTGTATGTCGATATTATGTTACAAAGGTGGAGATAGCATTAACTATCGTTCTCTGTCGTACCTATCGTTAACATATCATCGTGAGGTGTGAGGGAACAAGCTTTGTCATTATTGAATTTAAAAAATAGATAAATTGGATGATTAAATGGCATTTTATCTGAACCGGATTCCGTTTCAGCTAAAATCCTATTTTACTTTATTTATTTATTTATTTATTGTATTTAGGTATACCAACAGCGAGTACACAAAGCTTAAATTAAAAATAGTACATAGGGTCTATAACCGTGTGGCACGCCACTTATATGTATACACAGCTATAGAAAATTTATATAATTAAGAATTTTTATATAATTAAGTAGAATAGTTAAAATTGTATAAAAGCCCTGTAAAAATAAATAAAGATATTTAAAACAAACGTGGATTCAACTATCTGGGGAAGGGTCCGGAAACCTATACCTAGGAGTGTCCTTATGGTGGATATGGCTTGGCTATGGCAATACCCTACCAATGAGGAGACCCATGCTCAGCCTAGCCATCGGTGTATCTTTGGAGGTCGTACGTCCAGCTACTTAAGTGTTGAAAATAAATATGATCCATACCCTAAACAATAAGATATTACGCAGAGATGAAAAGTACCTAATGCAAGCAGAGATTAAACTTACATAGTCGAGCTTTGTTCACAATCTCACAAACAACCAGAAGACTGGTGCAGAAGTTTTATTAGTTTTGAAAACATCCATTATACACTACTTGAGTCTGAATCTAGATTCTAGACCAGTTCTAGTTCCGCGAAGTTGCCTCATCAACTTTAAATGGCGCTTCAATGACGAAGTTACTCGTTATATTGCTTTTTGGCGAAACTTAAGATAGATGAGTTCTCAGTTGCAATTCCTGGTAAGTTTTTTTTTTTGAGTCGGATGTATTTTGAGTTGGATGATGCCCGCGACTTCGTCCATGTGAATTTTGGTTTTGAAAATATTGTGGGAACTCTTTGATTTTCATAATAAAACTAGCTGACCCGGCGAACTTCGTACCGCCTTAGTATGCAAAATTAAATGTATATTTTTCAATATTTCTGAGAGATTTTCTTAATATTTTTTTCCGTAAGAACCTTCTCCTAATAATAACAAATACAACAAAAAAAGAATGAGTGAAATCGGTTCAGCCATTCACGCGTGATGCCGTAACCAAGGAAAACGGGTTTCATTTTTATATATATAGATGATCGATTCCGCAATGAATTCGTTCACTTATCTTCTTCTTCTTGCCCTTTTCTTACGCTATGTGAGGTCGGCACAACATGTTTTCTTCTTCCACTCACTTCTGTTATCCTTCAACCTCTCATTCACCCCTTTTATACTCATATCCTCTTTCACACAATCCATCCAACTTTTCTTTGGTCTCCCTCTACTCTATTTTCGTTCACTTATCGTTCCCTGGTAAATTTCCTTGACATTTTATTAATGAAGGTGCAGATTATACTTATACCTACTTAGTAATAGTTCAGATTATGTAAAGTATCAAAACCGGTAAAGTATCTCAACATTATCCAGTTAATATTAACATTAAAAATTAGAGTATTATAGTGCGACAAACTTATCTGACCCGGTGACAGCGTCGCTAGTATTGAAAAATAAAATAAAAACAAAAACTAAACAATCATAAAACTTAGTTCCGACTTTGGCCACCGATTCAGATCAGTATGTTTTTTTTAATTTTATAATTAACATGTCACCCCCGACGTCTTGGTCGGAGACTTTATTCACATGTGTTGTCATTACAATCAATATTAAATGTGGTACATGTGAATGGTTGTAACCATCCACGTTATTGCCAGTATTCTTATAATACTAGGTAACTGCGGATCTTTTGTCCGTTTAATTTTTAACTTGTTGAATTTATTTATTCCTATCAATTATCCTACTTGCTACCTGTACGCAGATGTCTAAAAATATGTCTCTTTTCTGTTTATCCTCAATTATACTGCTTATATTATTTTCTGTTATTTGCTTATCTATTTGAATCTCTGTTTCGTATCTTTCTTTTCCAAAAACAAGACACTCCAGCAAAATGTGCAATACAGACTCCTTGACTCCTGGCTTGCAGATGCACGATCTTTACACTTGAAGCGATTCAAGTGTAACGAGTTAATTAATCAGTATGTGGAACTATACGTAGTTAATTGCTAACTTATCGTTTTACTTCAAAAACCAGATATTGCAGGCTATAACCGGAAATACTTATACAAGGACAAAGAAAACGTTGAATCAGTTGAATCAAATATATTTTATACATTCCCAAGACTAGAAGGGATATCTTCACTTGGCGCATTGCAAAGTTGCAACTCCAGGGTCGGTATTTACCAGAAGCAGCCATTTGTATTCGATGCGGCATCAGCAGACGTAGCACTGCATAGAAGCAAAGGAATGCTGTCGAGTGTCGACAATACGAAACTTAATTTCGCATTCCCGTGACGCTGTACACCATTTTGCGTTTGCGGAACGCAATTTTGTAGTTTTTAAACTCCAGGCTGAACCGCGACTTCGTTCGCGTGAATTGAGGTTTTTGTTTCCCGTGTATTTTCCGGGATTAAAAATAGCTTATGTGTTATTCCAGACTATATATAATCTATCTCTGTGCCAAATTTCATCCAGATCCGTTCAACCGTTTTGGCGTGATTGAGTAACAAACATCCATCCATCCATCAATCCATACATCCATCCATCCATCCAAACTTTCCCATTTATAGTATTAGTTATATAGTATAGTACAGTTTAAACTTACGGATGACAAAATCCTTGGTTCGATTTCAGGGTCGGACCAAAAAGTAGTTAGATATTGGGTTTTTATGTCAAGAAATTCTCAGTATGTTCTGTCCTGGAGTTACGTTTGTGTTTTTTCACTTGCCCTTGTGTGTTTTTAAGCAGGTTAAGTTTAAAATGATTTGTGTATTTTTTCTGGACAATAAATTGATTTATTTTATTTCAAACCTATGCATGCAATTCTAATCTTTAATTCAATCATTTCAATCATTGGAAACTTACCCAAGAGCGGAAATACCGATATTATCGAACTATTGAGCGACTAAAATTATACCTACAATGTAAAACTTTGTGTGTAAAGTTATGAAGGTTAAGCCCTAAACTTGTTAAGAACGGTTGAATGTCTCTTCGGTGCTCCAAGCCTGGAATCCCGCAAACTCCCAACTTGGTCGTAGTTCTGAAATCATATTGTGACTTGTTCGGCCAGAGCTATGGGAACGCAAATGTGTTGCACAGAGATTACAGATAGTGGTGTTATCATAAATTTATAA
Organism: Erebia aethiops; assembly: GCA_923060345.2. Lineage (NCBI taxonomy): Eukaryota > Metazoa > Arthropoda > Insecta > Lepidoptera > Nymphalidae > Erebia > Erebia aethiops. The sequence goes on along the minus strand of OV281081.1, from coordinate 18,643,570 downwards.
TCAAGACTATCTGATGCCCGCGGCTTCGTCCGCGTGGCTGAGGTCTTTGATTCCTGCAGGAACTCCGTGTATCCCTACACCAAATATCAAAATCGTTTGAACAAATGGGCTGTGAAAGCGTAGCAGACAGACAGACACAATTTCACGTTTATAATATGCATACAAAATACATATCGATTTTGATTAAATTTCGTACAGTTGTATCACGGGGATGGACAGTGGCCTTTACTTTTTACCCCCGAATTCCGTGGGAATACAAAACTTTATCCACGCGGACTAAGTCGTGGGCATCATCTATTTAATAATACATATGGATTTATAATTTAGATTGTCTTTACGAAGATCCAGCGGTAGATTCACTCGAAGATTCAAAAGCATATTTTGTAAAAGTTTATTTTAATAAAAAGCATTTGATTTCATTTGATTTAGAATTGAACGACCCCCGACCGTCTGAACAGGAGGCCGAATGTCTGAGCCACTAGGCTATTATGGCTGGTGAAACCACGCTATTAAAATAACCTACCGCCAGTAGAAAAAATGAAACGATATTTTTTTGCGAATAAACCAATAAATCTATTCAGGATAACGGATCACTGAGCTCAAACGCAACCCTCGTCACCACACCTGTCACCTGTCATACAATAATACTCTTTTTTAACATAATTATATTCCGAGTTAAAAATTCACAAAAAATATTCGCTCTCTAATTCTTTTAGATACAGATATTATATTATCACACTCATAGCTTATATTTTTTTCTTCTGTCTCTACATATTTATACCGGTACGAAATTTACGTAACTCAAAGTAAGTAAATATCCAATACCCATATTGTATTATGATAATATATAATAATTATGATAATCTATAATATATATAAAATTCAAAGTCCTGACTGACTTATATATCAACGCACAGCCTAAACCACTGGGCCTAAAAACTTGAAATTTTGACAGTAGGTTACTTTTATGACGTACGCGCACACTAAGAAAGGATTTTTCAAAATTCCACCCCTAAGGGGGTGAAATAGGGGGTGAAAGTTTGTATGAAACTCCGTCATTTCTCAAGTTATATCCATGAAACTTGGTATTTTGGCTTTAGGTAATAAATAAAGAAGTACGTGTGTCACAGTTTTTCAAAATTTCACCCCCAAAGGGGTAAAATAGGGGTTGAAAGTTTGTGTGAAAGTCCTTCATTTCTCAAGCTAAAGCCATGAAACTTATCATTTGGGCTTTCAGTTAGATATGCAGAAATAAGTGATTTACAATTTTTCAATATTGCACCCCTAAGGGGGTGAAATAGGGGGTGAAAGTTTGTATGAAAGTCCGTCATCTTTCAAGTTATATCCATGAAACTTGGTATTTAAGCTAACGGTTTAAAATAAAGAAATACGTGTTTCACAGTTTTTAAAAATTCCACCCCTAAAGGGGTGAAACAGGGGGTGAAAGTTTGTATGAAAGTCCTTCATTTCTTAAGATATTTTTCAAGTCATATTAACGAAGAAAAAGAAGTATCTGTGTCACAGCTTTTAAAATTCCACCCCCGAAGGGGTGTAATAGGGGTTGAAAGTTAGTATGAAAGACCTTCATTTTTCAAGTTATAGTCATTAAACTTAGCATTTGGGCTTTCAGTTAGATATGAAGAGGTACGTGTTTCACCATTTTTGAAAATTCGACCCCCAAAGGGGTGAACTGGGGGATGAAAGTTTGTGTAAAAGCCCATAATTTCTCAAGATATTTCTCAAGTAATATCAACAAAACTGAGTATTTTAGCTTTCGTTAAAAAATAGAGAAGTACGTATGTGACCAACAGACCAACAGTTTTTCAAAATTCCACCCCCAAAGGGGTAAAATAAGCGTTGAAAGTTAATATGAGAGTCCTACATTTCTCAAGTTATAGCCATGAAACTTGGTATTTAAGCTAACGGTTTAAAATAAAGAAATTCAAAATTCCACCCCTAAAGGGGTGAAACAGGGGGTGAAATTTTGTATGAAAGTCCTTCATTTCTCAAGATATTTTTCAAGTCATATTAACGAAGAAAAAGAAGTATCTGTGTCACAGCTTTCAAAATTCCACCCCCGAAGGGGTGTAATAGGGGTTGAAAGTTTGTATGAAAGACCTTCATTTTTCAAGTTATAGTCATTAAACTTAGCATTTGGGCTTTCAGTTAGATATGAAGAGGTACGTGTTTCACCATTTTTGAAAATTCGACCCCCAAAGGGGTGAACTGGGGGATGAAAGTTTGTGTAAAAGTCCATCATTTCTCAAGATAAGAACTTAAGCTAACGGTTTAAAATAAAGAAATACGTGTTTCACAGTTTTTAAAAATTCCACCCCTAAAGGGGTGAAACAGGGGGTGAAAGTTTGTATGAAAGTCCTTCATTTCTTAAGATATTTTTCAAGTCATATTAACGAAGAAAAAGAAGTATCTGTGTCACAGCTTTTAAAATTCCACCCCCGAAGGGGTGTAATAGGGGTTGAAAGTTAGTATGAAAGACCTTCATTTTTCAAGTTATAGTCATTAAACTTAGCATTTGGGCTTTCAGTTAGATATGAAGAGGTACGTGTTTCACCATTTTTGAAAATTCGACCCCCAAAGGGGTGAACTGGGGGATGAAAGTTTGTGTAAAAGCCCATAATTTCTCAAGATATTTCTCAAGTAATATCAACAAAACTGAGTATTTTAGCTTTCGTTAAAAAATAGAGAAGTACGTATGTGACCAACAGACCAACAGTTTTTCAAAATTCCACCCCCAAAGGGGTAAAATAAGCGTTGAAAGTTAATATGAGAGTCCTACATTTCTCAAGTTATAGCCATGAAACTTGGTATTTAAGCTAACGGTTTAAAATAAAGAAATATGTGTTTCACAGTTTTTCAAAATTCCACCCCTAAAGGGGTGAAACAGGGGGTGAAATTTTGTATGAAAGTCCTTCATTTCTCAAGATATTTTTCAAGTCATATTAACGAAGAAAAAGAAGTATCTGTGTCACAGCTTTCAAAATTCCACCCCCGAAGGGGTGTAATAGGGGTTGAAAGTCTGTATGAAAGACCTTCATTTTTCAAGTTATAGTCATTAAACTTAGCATTTGGGCTTTCAGTTAGATATGAAGAGGTACGTGTTTCACCATTTTTGAAAATTCGACCCCCAAAGGGGTGAACTGGGGGATGAAAGTTTGTGTAAAAGTCCATCATTTCTCAAGATATTTCTCAAGTAATATCAACAAAACTGAGTATTTTAGCTTTCGTTAAAAAATAAAGAAGTACGTATGTGACCAACAGACCAACAGTTTTTCAAAATTCCACCCCCAAAGGGTCCTTCATTTCTCAAGTTATAGCCATGAAACTTAGCATTTGGGCTTTTGGTTAAATCTGAAGAAGTACGTGTTCCACCAATTTGAAAATTCGACCCCCAAAGGCGTGAAATAGGGGATGAAAAATTGCATGAAAGTCCTCCATTTCTCAAGATTTTTTCAATTTATATCAACGAAACTTGGAATTTCGGCTATCGGTAAAAAAAATAAGTACGTGTGTCACAGCTTTTAAAATTCCACCCCCAAAGAGGTAAAATAGGGGTTGAAAGTTGGTATGAAAGTCATTCATTTTTCAAGTCAAAGCCATGGAAGTTGGTATTTGAGCATTCGGTTAAATATGAAGAAGTATATTTTTCACCATTTTTGAAAATTTGATCCCCAAGGACGTTAAATAGAGAGTTTGTCCTTCAATCACGCAGCAACGGATCAACGAGATTTTTTGCATGGGTATAGTTAAGGACCTGAAGAGTGATAAAGGCTACTTTTTATACCGGAAAATCAAGGAGTGCCTGTGGGGAAAAAAGCTTAAACCACGCGGATGAAGTCCTGACTTATATATCAACGCACAGCCTAAACCGCTGGTCTTATAGACATGAAATTTGTAGGGTGTGTTTTTTGTGAAGAGTAGGTTTGCACTAAGAAAGGGTTTCTCGAAATTTCACCTCCCAAAGGGTAAAATAGGGGTTGAAAGTTTGTATTATGACATTTTTGCTGGTAAAAGCTGGAATGTCGATTAGCTTTTCTTCTGATGGTAAAGATGTCAAGTACGCATCTCAGTACTCGCTCCTCTACAAAGCTTTGGTGAATTAAAACCGTACTACTCTCATTCCAGAGATTAGTTTAGTTATAGAACTTAGAACTTCGTGCTTATTGCTTTGTTTGAGATATTGTCAGTTTGTATATTACATACAATTGAGAGGGAGTGAGAACGCTTATGATGTTTGTTTCTGAAAAAAATGACATTTGGTTCTTGTAGGCCACGCGGGCGAAGCCGCGGGCAGAAGCTAGTATATAATAATTGGAGTTTATGAATCTCGATTCCTGCATTCGATGCCCAGTAAAATCCCCAATTTACAAGTAAAATAAAAAAGTAACATCTAAGAAATCGAGATTTGTTTTATCAAATCGTGGCATACTTTATCTGCCTTTTTCTCATAAAACTCGTCATAATATTACTGTACCTAGTTTTTAAATTTTATATGCTCCTGAATCAGACGCATATGAAGAAGTTTCACATCTTATGTTTCAATCTTAATTTTATTTTAATTCGTCATGTTATCGTAAATATACCTATTTTCTATTTTATTTTATTTTGTTTACTAGTTCTATTTGATGAATTTATTGCCTGAAATAAACGATTTATCATATTATTATTTATAGTCGCGAGAGCTGGCGACAAAAATCGGCAAGAGTTTCGTAATTGCAGTTTTATGTCATAAACCTTGACTTCCCTAAAATAAGGATTATAATCCTAAAACCACGAACGTCAACAATATCACATATAAATATTTACACTGGGCCTACCACAATACGTGACGCGTTCCCGCTGTTTGCGATAGTGTGGAATGTGGTAGTTCATTCTCCACGCTCTCTGTCGTCAGATGAAAAACAACACCGACCGGGCAATGACACTTACATGACACTTGGGTAATGGTTCGTATTCTGTGCTTGAACTGGTGGCCTTCAATGGATAAACGTATATATTATAGTCCTTTTTATAGTCCGACAAACTTATGTGCACCGGTGACAGCGTCGCTAATAAAAAATAAACAGGCATAAAAATTTGTTTCAATTTTGGCCACCGGGTCAGTTATGTTTCTGGGACTTTATGCCAGTGGCTTTCATTTTTTGATAGCCACTGACTCCGAGAAGCTATGAATGAATCCATAAAGGCTGGATTCACAATCCACATGCGTATCATTTTCGTATAGGCTGTATTCCGTAACTATAACAATCAAGAACATTTTAGGAGTTCGGCGCCCATTTTAGACTGAAACGCAGCGTTTTTTAACCTAATTAAAAAGACGGAGGTTCCCAAATTGATGCGTCATTATATTATATTTTTGTAAAGAAATGAAATGTCTTAATGAAGTTATGTTTCATCTCAGGACTCTACCGACTACCACTGATTATAGGATATGATTATATTGAGAAGAGCTATAGGTAGGTTAAATGCTCCTGAAAAAGGTTTTTATACTGTTGAAGATTATGTAACTATTAAAAGGATTCGGTTCGGTCACTCCAGCAATGCTCAGGGCTGCGGTTACCTATGTATCTTGCACATTGACGTATGTAAATGATTTTTTTTAAAGAGCAACTACCGAGTTTCTTGCTGGATCATCTCGGTAGGAATGGAATTCCAAACCTTTGGTAGATTTACTCGACGATCCGAAAGCACTTTTGATAAGTTTATTTGAATAAAAAATATGAGTTTTGAGTTTTAAATTTAAGCCGAAGCCTTCGTGAAAACTAATGCACGTATACTTCCTCTATATTATTGCTATTCGCAGGTCTTCTTCATTAACAATGCGACACTTGCACTTCTTGTGGTTAATTCACACATATAATGAGACAATACCTTAGAAGTTATATAAAAAAGAATTCACTGGCTCATAATTGATAAGTTTCTTTTCAATTATAATTTTTAATTAGAGCGGCATTAATATGAAATTCTGAGAACCGATAAGAAGATATAAGTATATAGATATATAGACGCTGGAGATAGAAATTAGAACGCCGTTGAACGTTTTATTTATTTTATTTCAGTACAAATTAGACCTTAGCTGGCTTTTTTCTACTTATAAGAAAACTTTTGCCACTTATATGTCAGGAATCTACCACAAAACTGTAGGGTAAGGTGATTATATGAAACCAATATCTGATTGATTTCAACACGGTATCGTATCTGAAGACTCAATCGCTTGGTGGCACGCTTCGGCCGTCGCTATAGGCCGACCGTCTAACTCGCGTATCGCCTGCGCGGTAAGAAGGGAGCGGGGGGAGATGTTAGCGGATTAAAAAAAAGATACTTATTATTTTATTCTTTACCAACAATGTCTATCTCGAGATAAATCTTTGGATTATTGACTCCGTGTGTAGCGTTACCCGCCCCCGCTCCCTTTTTACCGTGCAGGCGATACGCGAGTTAAACGGTCGGCCTATAGTTAGGTACCATCCTACTAACAAAGACGTGCCGCCAAACGGCGAAGTCCTGTGTCCTGTGGAACGGCAGTGTTCCTGGTGTCGTCCTATTATTACTGTGATTGCCCCAACAGATCAGCTCACTACATCTTAGACTGTATCATCATTCATTACTACAGGATAGTCCTCTACTATCTTAGACTGTATCGCTATCCAGGTAAAATCGCAGCCAAGGGCTAACTTAGGTGTTTTTTGAAATTATTGATATTCGGAATATACCTGTTAGTATTTATTATCCAACAACCATAAAACAATATGAAATTAATTTAGAAATAGTAGAATATAAAAAATAATTCTTTTGCCGCATTTACCTATTTCATAACACTATGTCCTCCACCTGAGTTGCGTTGGAAATTGCAATTCAGACATCTTGCCAAGCCGCTTATGTTTCGGCCACGAAATTCGCTCCAACTTGAAAATTTAATGAACAGCCCGAACGCTCCTACGAAATTACTTTTTCTCATTTAACTTTTTTTTGTACGTGTTTCGTTCGTATTTTCTAGTATGATTTGAGCTGGGAAAATAGTATTTTCGATGCTGAGTACCATTGGGATGGAAATATTCTTTAAAAAATCCATAAAAGTAGCGAAAAGTAGAACGTTAAAAAAAAAGGATTTGAAAACTTTGAATTCGTTAATTTTAAAAAAAGCTTTGAAAAGTTTAGAGAGAACATTTTCTGATAAAAAATTATGCTGAAAATTTTTACTTTGTAAAGCTTTTGTTATTTTTTTGACTCTTTCTTTTTTAATGCTCTATGTTTAGTTTTATCCGACTGTAAATATGGAGCTCAACGCGAAAACTTTTTGACTTATTTTGCTAGCCCAAAACCAAAGCGAATGTTTTACTACGAGTTACATCACTTACAGAGTTACTTACGACACTTGAAACTTCCTCACATCCTTCTCGGTCTCCAATTCGCCTACGAGAAATGGCTTGCTTTTTTTTAATATTACGATTTCTATCATAAAAATTGCCCTTAGCACGAAACTTGTGGTAGATGACATCGATTCAATCGCAATTGTTGTGTTGAATCAACTTTCGCTATTGACCTTCAAAGTTTAATTATATTAAGTAGGTTCTTCATCATTTCAACCAATCGTCGGACCACTACTAAGCACGAGTTTTCTCTTAGAATGAGAAGAGTTGGCCATAGTCCACCACGCTTGCTAATTTTTTTTTTTAAATTGTGAGGTAGGCTTGCGCTTGACGACAATCATGCTTAGTGCAAAGTAATGATGAGGTCTAGGTTGGAGCGCGCTTGCCTAGAAGATGCCTATATTCACTCTTGCCTTGAAGGTACCTAAGTTATACGTGGCAGGAAACACGTGCGTTGGAATGGAGGAACATGTGGCTGCTTAATGGAGGGTGTTCCACACCCCAGCATTAGCATTAGCATTTAGGTAGGTCTTTAGGTATGTAAGTATATTAACCAAGCTAAGTGTGTATCAGAGTAACTACATAAGCCGCTTACCGTACCGCTAAGCCAGACCAGGTTGTATGGGCACGCTAAACCTTCGGCAAGTATATACCTAACGTAATAGAGAGAGTAACAGAGCTTGTAAGTAGTAAGCTCTAAACGATTAGCTACTACCCACAGTCACGCAGAGTGGCGTGCGAGTAAATCAACCCTGTGGTTCAATAAATTGTTAATTCTACGAATTATTTTATATTACCCTCATTTACTTATTTGTAAGCGTCTATAGAGCTTACGATTACCGTTTTGGGTTGGTTAACCTCAAGCGCCTGGGAGTAGTATTTTATAACTATTCAATAACTATAAAGAATAATGTTCGTTCTCCTAGCTCAAGCATTGCGCCTTTTTTTAAATATACAGGCTAGCGCTTGGCTGCGATCAGACTTGCAAGTGGTGATGGAGCCTAAGGTGGAGCGCGCTTGCCTAGAAGATGCCTATTCACTTTTCATTTAAAAGTACCTATAATATTATATGAAAGGAGGGGGCATCCAGCTTTGTTGGAGAATAAAGTGGAATATGGTTGTGTGATCATACCCCATTAGTGCCCTGCGGCTCGGGCTCGGAGCACGAGAAAACGCCCTCATAGACTTGCGGCTTGTTTACCCTCCTAAGTAGTAGTATGGTATTATAGTATCCGTATATCGCAAAACTCTGAAATCAGAACTTTATTATTTTGGTTATGGGATAGATTTTTTTTAATTCTCCTATAGTACCGTTACCATTTTAGACTGCATCATCTCTTAACTCTTAGGGTTAACTCGTTGTGGAATTAAAAAGTTCCCAGTAATACGAAAAGTGCGTTACGTGGCAGTTCAAGTCAAGGGCGTTGCCTCGGCCGATGCCAAGGTTACTCTCAGGGAAAACGTGGCAGTAAAATGCCGCTGTTTACTTGTTTACTTTCCTTTTTTTTTCTTGTACGGACTCCGGATTCAATGATGTTTACTTATTTTTCTTTTTTGTTACAGGTGAATGGTTCTTCTTTTGAAGGTAAGATTTGTTATTTTAATTTATTTATCTCGTGGTAAAGATAAAAAAATATCAATTTTTGAGTATTCATATATGCATACTAAAGGTGAAACTCGACAAAAATATGATTGTTTATTATTACCATAGATTTAGTATTAGGCTAATACTAAATCTATGATTATTTCATAAATTTTGTACTTAGTTTTAATATGTTTTAATTTAAATATCTTGAATATCTTAGGTACGAGTTTCTTTTCAGCAACATTTCAACCAATTATTGAGACAATTAAATTCCTTTAAAGAAAAAGCTTTTAGCGGAGTTGCATATTATATGTATAACTAATTGACGTCCGCGTGAATTAAGTTTTTTCGATTCCCGCGGGATCTCCTTAGCTTTCCGGGATAAAATGTCCTTGCCCGGGATACAACCTATCCCTGTACCAAACATCGAATTCGGTTGAACAGGTGGGCCGTGAAAGCGTAACAGACAGATAGACAGACAGACAGACACACTTTCACATTTATAATATTCTAGAATGGATTTGGCCATAGAAATAGTAAAACTACATAATTAAACATTTTGCGTTAAAAACAATCCGTGAATTTTCCTGCTATGTATAGTCAGTGTCTGATATTTTTAAATTAAGCGGCATTTTGCTTAGCGTAAACTATTGTCTATGTGAGCTTATCTGAACTCTGCCGACACAACAATTAACAATCATTAAACATTTCACGGTCTTTATCTACAGTTCACGTGGTTTATGCCGGATTAATTGATGTATCTGATGACCGATTACTAATGTCTGCGATATATGAAAAAAATTAAAACAAGCTTTTTTAGAATGTTCCGTAGTAGTAATGGGCGATCGTCCAAGCGCAAGTCGACCACGTGCATTGTAGGGGTCCGTACTTGCCCGTCACAATAATGCGGACATTTTAAAAGTTTAGTCTATAAGTTTTTATTATATCATGTTCTTTAAAAGGAAGTTTTAAAAGTTAGTCCACTATGATTCGTAAACTTGTAAAGCCTTAGCTGTGATCCTTTTAACTTCGATGCATATACTACTGCCATGATTTTTCCACATAATCTTAATCTTCTATCTATATCTTCTATCTATCTATATATATATAAAAGTGAAGCCCGTTTTGCTTGGTCACGGCATCACGCGTGAATGGCTGGACCGATTTCACTAATTCTTTTTTTGTTGTATTTGTTATTATTAGGAGAAGGTTCTTACGGAAAAAAATATTAAGAAAATCTCTCAGAAATATTGAAAAATATACATTTAATTTTGCATAATAAGGCGGTACGAAGTTCGCCGGGTCAGCTAGTATCCTATATGTATAACCGTTTATCTGACGGAATGGGGGGACGGGACGGACGGACACACTTGACATTTCGCAAATGAATTAATGAATCCCGGTTTTTACCTAATTGTATTTTACCATAATATCGGCGTGATTATTATGTATATCCATGTCAAATTACAGCTTAATTACAGCTAATGCTATTCCGTAAAAATCTGTCTGTCTGTGTCACAGCTAGGTATATCGATCTTATCCGTATGGATATACCTACTGAAAAGCAATTACAAAAACAAGCTGTCGAATTAACTGTGCAATTACACATAAGGCTTCACCGAAGGCTTCACTTTAATTAATCGACGACGCTTAACACTTTTATGGCATGTATGAAGCCATGGAAAAATTATCAAAAAATACTTTTACAGCTTAATATTAGGACAGTGGAAATAAGATATATTTGCTTGATAATCGAAGTGGAATTTTAAGTACTTACTAAACTTTTTTTTTGCGGATAGTATAGCCGCTTTAGTTTTTCAATTTATTGTAACTATTAAATTTTCTTAATAGTTTTATACGATGTTTGTCAGGTTTCTTATTTGTATCTTAATAACAGGCTCATGAAGGGTGGGTTCAAAACTAGACGGGACTTCAATAGTTTTATATTTATGTTCATTATATTTATGTTAGCTTATAGATTTCATAAATTCACACAGCCTAGTTATGAAAGGGAATAATCGCAACGGCTGCAGCATTTGCCCGCAATTTTTAAAGTTTACTACCACTTCACATCACTTACCATCAGGTGAGATCGCAGTCAAGGGCTAACTTGTAGTGTATTAAAAAAGAAAACTACCGTAGATATAAAGTTCTTAGTTTGTTTACAAAATATTGTATTCATACCCCGTGGCCCTTATGCATTCCCGGCCTACCTCCATAAACGCAATTTGCCTCCATTCTATCCTATTACAGTGCGTTCAAGCGACGCTAACGCTGTTGGGTTTCGTAGATCTGCACGTAGATAAGCTTACATGTATCTACAGTTTCCTGTTCTTAACCGGCTTTTCTTTACGCTTTATATATATCTACGAGCCATGTTCGACTTATAATATGGCTTAAGCGTCTGCCATGACTCTTGCCATGGCAAAGCATAAAAAGTTTAATTAAAATTGGTCTAGTTTTTGTCATTCAATACCAAAACTAGCGCGTGTTAAGTTTTTTTGTCATCAGCACAAAAACTACCGCGTTCCTTTAAAATTTGAAGTTGAAGAATTTGCTAGGGGAACTAAGGTAGTCAGTCACTCAGAGTAAATGATAAGGGTAACGCAGAAGGATAAAAAAATATTTAATGCAAATAGAGGCATTCAGTTTAAACTAGTACGGGACGCATGGTGGTGCTCTGATTGATTTCGCTGTCAAGTTGTCACGCGGACGGGATAATCAATCAGACGCACTCGCTGGCTTTGTTTTCCGATCAATTACGTTAAACGCTATTGAATTTAGATGTTAACTCTATAAACAGAATAAATAAGTAAAAAATTGTGTGTGTCAGCTCCGACGCACGACCGGAGTTTACTCCTTGCCAACGATTATAAAATATATAGATTAGTACTTGAGGGTAAATGAACGCATTTTTATATATATTACTGAAAGCTTGACACATTTATTTATATTAATTATATAATAATTGATATTCATCTAAATATATTACATAAATTCAATAACGTAATGGAGAAATGATTTTACTTCCCATAAATTTTCATACCCCGGGCTTAGTATATCTATGTCATCGTAAGATTGCAAAAACCGTTAGTTTATAATCTAACTAGCGAAATTGTAAACTGTCGTCAGATTACAGTTTAACGCATTATTTTTCGGTAGATTGAAATCTGTTAAAACCCGACAAAACCTAGGCCGGGCACTACGTGATTATTAATGTCGAATATTATTAGGCTAAAAATTAGTTCCAATTTTGGCCACCTGGCTAGATAAGTTTGTTGGATTCTTAGTCTAACCGTTTTCGGAATCATATAATTTTTTAAAACCGTTATATATTATACCTAAAGGTATAATATACTTAGCAATAAAGGTGTGCCCTAAAAGCAAAATGTTTCGTAAAATATGCTAAAAACTTTATCATCAATTACATAACTAGTTAAATGGTCCATGACTGTAGTTTAGGCATGGAAAGTGTAATTCCCGTCGTGATATACGAGTATGCTTGGGCAGTAAAGCGAGAATGCTGTGAGTTGTGACGTCGCCGCTTAATGCGAACTGTGACGTCACGCCGTGAGATTGATGTCCGAGAGCTAGACGCTCAGTTCCATCTATTATTGGGGTAGGAATTAGCTCGAGATGAGGGGAACTACTGAGACTAACTAATTATGTATAGGGTGATTTAAATCGATGACTGTATGGTTGCGAACAGCAGGTATTGTTATACTTTTTAAAACAGTTTTTGGAAAGGGTTGTCTGAAGGAAATATTTCAAATTCAAGTTCAAATTCAAAATGTTTTTTATTCAAATAAACTTTTACAACTACTTTTGAATCGTCAAGTGAATCTACCACTGGTTCGGAATGCCATTCCTACCGAGAAGAACCAGCAAGAAACTCGGCGGTTGCTCTTTTGAAAAAAATAATAATTTACAATTTCATTAATTTGTAAAATACAAACAGCTGTCCTTAGCATTGCTGGAGCGAGTCAAATCCATGCTCCTTTGTCATTTACGTAATCTTATAAAATTTGATGATTGATTAAACAAAAAAATTGTGTGGCAATAAAGAATTTGTCTATCTATCTATCTATCGACTGTCTTCCGCTTCCATCAAACTTGTTCCGTCACCACTCATCAGTCAAACGCTATCTTTTTGTCGATGAGAAACGGTATTAGGAAGAAAGAAGCTCTTTAGAGACTTACAGTTACAAAATCTGTAATGAATATAATATGTATGAGTGGAATGAGTTTTTTAATTCCCACGGGAACTCCTTAATTTTCCGGGATAAAAAGTAGCCTTTGTAACCAACTTCGCATTTATATAATACTTAGTATGATTGTTTGATGATGCGAAAGTGTGTTTGTTTGTTGGTTTGTCCTTCAATCACGCCGCAACGGAACAACGGATCGACGTGATTCTTGGCATGGGTAGAATTGAGAACCTGGAGAGTGACATAGGCTACTTTTTATCCCGGAAAATCAGGGAGTTCTCGCGGGAATAAAAAAATCTTCAACCACTATACATTATCTTATCAATATATTATCTTGTAACGGCTGTTTATTGTTCCTATTGCGTTATGAAGGTCGTGTGCTATATGCCGCGCATGGGCAGTAGAGCGTGGAACTCTTGCTTTCAGTATCATATTAGGTATTGTATATCAGTTGATCATTACGAGATCACGAGATTATTTTGTTTACATCCATGCACATTATAATTTGCTTGTCTGTAACTTTTCTTTTTCACGGCCCATTAATCGATTCTGACGGGTAACTTTTTTATTAGTGGTTCTACAAGTTAGCCCTTGACTGCGATCTCACCTGATGGTTAGTGATGATGCAGTCTAAGATAGTAGTGGGCTAACCTGTTAGGGGCATGGCAGTTATATTAAACCCATACCCCTATTCGGTTTCTACACGGCATCGTACCGGAACGCTAAATCGCTTGGCGGCACGTCTTTGCCGGTAGGGTGGAAACTATAGCCACGACCAAAGCGACCAGACCAGCAGCCCTATTCTCTAACTCAGTGACTATCAAAAAATTAAAATCACTGACATAAATTTTTTATCCATTGAAGGTTTGCTATGAAATAAAAATTTTGTTTTCATAGCAAACCTTCAATGGATAAAAAATATATGTCAGTGGCTTTCACTCTTTGATAACCACTGAGCACAACTACATCTGTGACCACTGAGTTACAGAATAAGGGGGCAAACCAGAGAAAATTCAGAAATAATATATTCCCAGACAGATCATGCCGGTCTTTAAACCCGGTACTATACTATAAGACCATAGTGAAACTTGCATCCCGGAAGTAGACTTACTGCTTACTTTGTTCGGCGCTGCAACCCTTTGTGTCTTGACCTCCTCTACAATTTTCTTTCATCCGGCTCAATCCTTTGCTTCCATGACGGGAGCTTTTAACTTTTAGCTTTTTCCCACAGGATATAAAAATCTAATTAAATCAGCGTAGAGGAAGTTGCGAGCATCTTCTAATGAAGAATAAGTGAGATAAGTGGCGTAAACTGCATAATATTATTTACTCAAACAATTTACACACTTTTAATCGTTTTTACCGGTTTTGTCTGAGCTCGTAAAACAGCTAGGCAAGAAAATACAAATCGTTAACCTTATCTCGAGGCCACAAATAAAGTGGCGGGGGTCCCGGGAGCCGCTTTAATTAAATCGTGCTTACAACTACAGTTGATCCTAGGTTAACGCTGTGCCAACTACTTGTAGCGACCTAACAGATTTACTTAGCAAATGTTGTTAAACTGATCGCAGATTGGAGCACACACTCGGGCCGCCAGCCCGCACTCTTTCGCATCACACCTTGACGAAATATGAGGAGACTAGATTTTTAAGCCGATGCTATTGTACATGACCGTGGTAGACTTTTTAGACATTTCCGATAGAGGTAGGTAGGTATTCCTACGTAAGTTGATTGCAACGTAATCCGATACAGGTATAACACTTATGGTTGTGTTATAGCCAGGGAAATCCGATTTTGTTGTTTGTTTTATTGTTTTGATTCCTAAAGGGTGGTTTTCCAAACTTATATGTATACCTCAATAAATGAAGTGACTTTGACTTCATTTATGATATGCCTAAAAATAACGCTATGATTAATTAAATATGGCGGCACTTTATCGATCATCAAAGGAAAGTTGTCACAATTGGGTGCGTGAATTTTCGTTACTGAAAAATTTTGCGTTCGATGGCTCTTGCGGTCGCGGCTCCGCCTCTAATGTGCCATCAGTCTTAACGCTACAAATGCGCTTATTTTCCAGTTTCTTGGATTTAAACTGCTGAGACTTGAGTGTGTTTAATTTAGAAATGGATTTATTTAGTCTTTGTACAAGTGTTTGGATTTCAGAAGAGGTTCCTTTTTCAGAGGAAATGCGGTTTATTTTGCTGTTTGCTTGGGTTTAATAGTGTTTAGAGTTTTAAAATGTTTGTTTTAATTTGTTCTGGTTATAATAGTGTACTAACTAGCTGACATACCCCGGCTTCACACGGGTAGCCTTACCCTGTGCCCTAACAAATAATGTAATCAAAGTTTATTTATTCAAAATTGGTACTACCTACCTACACAGTACACTTTTTGAACGTCGATTTTACAAAGTATAAGATGTGATGATGATTATTAACGACGACATCTTAAAATTAAAGCTACGATCTCACTAAAGATACGAAATCTTATCTAATGAATACCGTAACTGGTGAGGCCTGCTCATAAAGATACGAATTACTATACAATGGCGCTGACTTTGTATAACACAATCTCTAAACTAAACTAAAATGGCTAAACTAAAATAAATCTAGTTCTGTCCCTTTCCGTAGGAAGTATTATGAAAGTGTTAACAATATTTGTAATGCTCTAATTTTAGTTTAGTTTAGAGATTGTGCACTACAGAATCAGCCCCAATATCTTACTGATGAAATACTTAGTAAGATTAATTTTACAATTAAGCACTGCAAAGCTGTCAGCGTATGAGTATATCTGCGCAACCGATATCAGCATTGGAGAAATTGAGTCTCACTAATATCCTACCACAGAATATAGGTAATAAGTACGTTGATCCTACTATAAAGTAAATTATTTCATACTATAATCCTGTTCCGAAAGGCTATTAATGTTGGAAAAAATGTGTCAAATCTGTTCAGAACTTTTTGAAAGACTAAAAGTTTTGCGCGTTTTAAGGGCCTGTGTAGCGTAAAAGGGGGTTTTTAAAAGCAGTGTATCCATCAAATGGTGACATAATAATATGTGCTTGTAAAAATAATGTGCTGTATTCAAGACCTTTGAGCAGCCATTGACGCATCTCAAAACACAATTTAAAAAAATCTCTGCATTGAAATTTATTTTAAACATACCTCTTAATTTACCTTTTAAAGCAATTTTTCTCCTTATAATAATTAGCTCTTGAAATATAAGATAAAATTCATATTTCTAAATCAGACACATTGTCGGTTTCATTTGTACTGAAAAGTAAATATTAATTTTTTTACATAATATTATGTCGTGCATTTTTTGCGACATGCGCTTGCTTGATTTCACCCCCGCGCGCCTGTGTTTTGCATCTCGTGAGCTCACAGCGCCTTAATAAACTCATAAGAGTAACAGCGAGTACCAAGAAGGAGGTGCGTCGCATCAAATCTTTAGGTTTAATTATTAAAACGATCATATAAGTATGTTCGCATAAAATCCGTGCAATGAAAATAAAGTTAACATCTCTAATAATTATACTGGTCATAAAGATTATTAAAGCCAATTTATTATTTATCAAAAATGCTTCTGTGCTTTTAATAAAAATGATACGTGAGAAAGGACCGGGAGACGCCTTCACTCGCGAATCAAGATGTTATTAACTGAGTCTGATCATTTTAAGGAGATTGCGAACGGCTGCAAGAGCTGCATTTTTAAGGAGCCTGACGTCCGACTGTATATGACAGCCATTTTAATTTATAATATTTTTTTTAGCCCAAAAGTTAGCTCTCACCTGATAGTAAGTGATGATGCAGTCTAAGATGGTATCGAGCTAACCTGTTAGGGGTAGGCAGTTATACTCAACTAGCTGATGCCCGCGACTCCGTCCGCGTGGTTTAAGTTTTTTTGATTACCACGGGAACTCGTAAATTTTCCGGGATAAAAAGTAGCCTATGTCACTCTCCAGGTCCTCAAACCCATTCCAAAAATCACGTCGATCCATTGCTCCGTTGCGGCGTGATTGAAGGACAAACCAACAAACCAACAATCAAACACACTTTCGCATTTAAAATATTAGTAAGTATGATTTATTTATTCCATGTAGGACATATAGCTGGTGTCTATAGTGTTACGTCATGATCTATAACCCACATCAGTTTCTACACGGCTTCGTGCCGGTCTTTGCTAGTAGGGTGGTAACTAGCTACGGGCGAAGCCTCTCACCAGATCAGAGAAAATTCTGAAATTATAAATTCCCAAATTGACCACTGCGCCAGGGAGTTCGTCATAATGACATAAATATATTTATCTACACTAATGTTATAACATTCTACTTATGTTTCCAATACTTGACTTATAATTACTACTGTTATAGCGCAGATAACAAAACACTCAATTTAAGCAATTTCACATGATGGTATAATATCCACATCGATATCGTAAAATCTCATTATAACATCAATAAAACGCGACCAATTAACCTGGCGAGCCTTATGTCAAAATCCTCATACAAGTTGTATAAAATTTTGATATTAGGCTGACTTTTGAAAACAGTTGGGTTATACGTGAAAACTTCGTCGAAACTACTAAACTTACATACACAAAACTCTTTGGTAAGATCTTGTGCCAATTAAATAAAAAATGAACAGCGCGCGCTCGCTCCTGATTGGCCCTGCGCGCGCAGCTGCGCTCTTATTGGTTAGATTTTAATGGCGGCAAGTTCACTGTGACAATACACGTACGCGTGAATTTAATGTTTCGCAATGTGTTTTGTTTTTAAAATACAAATTAAAAGTTAAAAATGGATAGCGACGATGATATTTGTACGCCTCCGGATATTCTAGAATTGGCAACAAAAGTAACTCACAATCTTTTGCCAGAAAAATCTAGAAAATTATATGAAAAAGAATATAATAACTTTTTGGCATTGAAGATCGAAAAGAAAACTACATCATTTTCTGAAAATGTCATTCTTGCGTATCTCAAAGAACTCTCGGACAAATTCAAGCCATCTTCTATGTGGGCTAAATATTCTATGCTCAAGTCCACACTGAGTATCTACAACAATATTGATATCACGAAGTATTCAAAAGTCATAGCGTTCCTGAAACGCAGTTCAGAAGGACACAAGGAAAAAAAGTCCTTGACGTTCACATCAGGTCAAATAAAGATGTTCCTGGAAGATTCACCAGATATTTTGTATCTTTTTGAAAAGGTAAGTGTATTTTAGTTCTGTTATTTAATCTACCTAGTACCTACTTACGTACTACACACGCAAGTTATCTAGACACTCCGTTTAAGCGCTTTGTGTATAAATTTGGTAGTAGGTAGGTACCTACACTTTACTACTTCATAAATCATAGTTTTTGCCTTGGCTATGTACCTCAAGCTTATTATATCGTTTATTGTTACAGGTTGCACTAATCTTCGGCATAATGTAATTATAAATATTCCGACTCCGTCTACGAGCTCTACTGCTTGCCCCGCGGCCGCGACAGCTGCTGGATCAATAATAATTGTACCGTCCAAAATTTGAACAATTATTATAAATACACTATTGTCAGCTTTTACTCTTGTTGTTTGATAAATTGCATTAGTGAAGATAAAGTAGTGTATGCAACTGCATATAACACGGGTATTAAAACACTCGTTACTATTATGAAACTCGCTGCGCTCGTTTCATAAACTCACACTCGTGTTTTAATACCCTTCATTATATGACAGTTGCATAAACTACTATTATAATTATACCTATTATTTATAGTCCTTGAATCCAACTGACTGCCGTATAAAATCAAGTCTTTATTGAACTTTCGAGAACCAAATCTTGTATCTCGAACCTCGGTTTTCCGAAGCGTAGGCACGGTACCTACTCATTTAGTTCACCCTATTCAGCTGTTCCTGATAAAATTTTCTTTTACGTTTTTATTTCTTACTGGATCTCTTTAGTCTAATTTTCTATGTGGAAAAGGATAAAAAATCTCTCTCTTATCTTTCAAATTGAAATGTTTTTTATTAAACAAACTTTACAAGTGCTTTTGAATCGTCGAGTCAATCTACCACTTTAAAGGTTTAACCTCACTCGATAGAGATGCGCGGAGCGACGCGGTACGTAACGGCAAATATTATTTGTATGAGTTTGTACGGGGCCGCGTTTCGCAGTGCATCTTGCCGCATCGCCTAAGTGGGCCCATGTCCATACCAATTACCACTGTACAGTCATTACCATAAATCACTCGGCGCCACGGATATTTAAAATTTTTCGAATAATAATGTAAAGCCAGAGGACCCTTAAAAACAACATTGGACGTCCATAAATTTCTTAGCCATAGACAGAATTGAGTGAGTTACAAAACGCAAAATCACTTGAAATATACCATAAATTGAACCCAGGAAAAAATTAAAGCTAATAAACTAAAGTAACATGAGCCGTAGGCGACTTAACGTTTAAAAGCAAATACTTAGAAAGTAGAGCAATAAATCAGAGGTATTTTTTGTGGATTTGCGAACAAACGCCTATGCAATATTAACAAAAACGGAGATGTGTGGCGCCTAGCGCTAGCTGTTAACGAAAAAATCATAAAGGTGGATACATTTTGCCTTGACAAATCACGTTTGAACATTTTACTGTGGGAGTTACCTTTTCAGTTTCTCGAATGAGGGCGGTGCCCAAAAGCTGGAGGGAGAGCTGGGGGATACTAGCTTCAGACGGGAGACGAGAGACTTCACTTCGATTTTAGGACTCCGAGAAGAGGGTCAAATATAGAGTTAAGCTAGTAATAGTTTGATTCGGTGTTAATCTTGATTTGTAATATAAGCAATTGCACTTCTATTTTGGCATTGCTCAACTTAGCTCGATATTAGAAAGTATAATTGTATTGTCAGTCCCTATACATTTAACGCCAGTGTAAGAAAATTAGACGGGAGGTTCATTTTATAAGAATTTAAAGGGGTAATAATTTGAAGTCTATTAAATAAGTGAAAGGCGACGCGACACAAGACACCGGTACCGGGTAATGTATTCTAATTCAAATTATAACTAACGGTCTGAGTAGTTTCACAGATATAGTGTAACTTTTTTTATTTTTCACTTGAGAAATAATTATTTGGAAATAGCTATAATGGACCCAGAAACCGCCTTAGAGTTATTGTACTCGACAAAACAAAGGGACAGAGACTACACAAAAGTAGTTCTGGATTGGGAGTTTATTGCGATATTCGCGATGTATATTATATGGCTGCTCATAAGACTATGTAGTCTAATTTGGATATTCAGAAGGGGTGAAAATCTATAACGATCCATACAAGCCATTGTCTTTATCATGCCTGTCCAAAAGTATAACGGGAACAAATCCTTTTAAAAGGAGATGAACAAAGACCACCTATCTGTGAACCTATTTAAACGTGAAGTAAATATATAATTATAATTTTACTGTAAAATTAAGGTGTGTCCTTCTTCCTTTACGATGGTGAGAGAACGTGTGTATATATATATATACATATATCTGTTAGACGTAAATAATTATGTGGCATGTGTGTATTAATTATTAAGGTGTAGATAACTAGAATAGATAGCCGCAAGGGTTTTTTGGCTTGGATATGTCGTTTTTCCCTTATTAGCATGGCTGTTTAGTAACGAGATATCCAATTGAATTTCGATATGTTATCACATTCGAAATTCAGTTTAAATAATCAAACAGTTTCTTTTTTTGATACACTCAAGTGTTGAGGAAATAATAATATATATTATGACAATAAACCCACCTTGAGTCAAACTTACCTTCTTTTATTGATATAATTCAAACATCCCTTTAGATTATTCAATACTGGGACATTCATAAAGTTCAAGTCTATTGTGTTATCGCTAGAAGACCGAGCTAAAGCTTCATTTAATTAACTTATGAGATGAACTAAAATGAATCAACCAATAATGAATTCTCTCTCATAACCTATTCATGACTTATATAAGAAGTAGAGCTAGAAAGAATCATATATTTTACCTTTACCTAGGTAAATAGTTCTAAATATATACCGAAGATAATTAACTAAAATTATCTCAGAACAGCTAGAGTTCTTTCCGAACAGAGCAGATAAAAACAAGTGAAGTCAAAATATAACGCAGTCTATAGAATTTTGACTTAGTTGCCTTATGTAACGAATAGTTAAATTAGTATCGAAACTCATTACTGAGTTTAGAATTCTATAAATAGAATTATTATCAAAAACTGCTAGTGTAATCTTTTATACAACGAGTTGGAGTGTGGCCACGTGCAAGCGCAGTCGGCGAGGCGAGGCAGCCGGGCGGGTTTGTCAAGCAGGTAGGAAAAGGGTCTATTGTTTGTACTTTCTTGATTTTAAATTCGTAGGGTGACCATATTGGTACTGACGAGTAAGGGACACCGAGGCTCGATTGGGCATTAAATCATGTTATTGCAACTTGACTATATCAGTCAAGTTTTATAACCAAACAGCACATGGTTATCGGTGACGTTCTCGGCGGCGATTTTCCGGCACAACCAAACACGCCATGTCTTTACAGCATCGACTCCCGACCTAGATTTGGCCAAATCTAAACCTAACTGAAACAAATAAATACAAATAAACAAAACCATGGTTTCGGGGCGAGCTATTATGCTCAAATAAAAGAATGTACCAACCCGCATGGGTAAATGGGAACAAAAAGTACCAGCCTTTTAGGTGTTCGGGAAATCTTAGTACCAGCCTTTCAGGTGTTCGGGAATTTACGCTTCGCAGCGTCCAAGGGAGTCGGCTGATGCCCCCATAATACGGTTCAGAGCCATTGTAATGGCGTAGGGATGTCCCCCGTGCTAGCAGGGAAATCGGTCAGAACGGTGGCCCAAAAAGAGGTAAACACATACATCAGCTAACCATCCACTCTAACTTGTCCGTAAAATTAAAATTTCATGGTCTCCCTAGTTATTTCAAAGTGTTGGATAAGAATCAACCTAACATTGTTAATATAGGCTCAACTCGAGTCTCGCGAAACAAATAGAGTGAATTGGTTAGCCTGTCTGTTTCACATAACGCAATGTGCTGCCCAAGCCTGAGTGTGCGCATCCACTCCCCTTGGGAATACGCGAATTTCCAAAAAGACTGCCAGAAGCCGAAGTGTCCTTTATCCTAAAGTATTATTATAAGAATCTGCTTTATTTAACTCAATCACTAATCGACAAAAAGACGATCACGATTGGTGCCATCACAGAAATTTGGTGCCGTGACCAGGATCTATGTCCTGTGTCACAGATCTGTGACCATGTAGGTCACAGAAATTTGATGCCGCGAGACCAGGGGTCTAATGTACGTATTCGAAATAACGATATGACTAGATCTATATTAAGAACGAAAAAAAAAAACACAACGTAGAAAACATGAATGGGTTATATGAGCGAATTATTGTAAGAAATATATAAACAAAAATGGAGGACAAAGGAATTGGGACACACTGTGCATGTTATTATTATATTGTACATTTAATTATTATGTTGCACGGATATTTCAAGTATAGGGGGAGCAGAAATAAGCAGTATGTCTTATAAATGTACAATTTACAGGATTTCAAAGGAGAGCGCAGTGATCGAGATATTACGCTTGCTTATTTCTTAGACTTATTTACTTACCCTTGCTATATTTTGGGAATAATTTCTGTTGAATCTAGAGATTCTACATAAAGCGAAACGCAATTCGAGTATCGCTAACATCTGATGTTAATATTGTATCATTTGGCGGTTCACAAAACTACATAACAAATAAGTATTCGGCGAAGCCTAACGGTAAACATGTCAGCTAGGAAGGGACGTAAAACAAAGCAGGTAGTAGCGGAGCGACCCGACGTTAGTGCGGTGGATACGAGTGAGCAAACGGGAACCTTAGATAGCTCGGCGTTAGAGTTGATTTTGCAAAAAATTACTGAATTCGAAGGAAAACTACAACAGCTGAGTTCGAAAGTGAACTCAGTGCCGAACGAAAATGCGAGTGTGACGTCACACGAGTCGGTTGGGGTAGCGAGTAATGAAAGTGACAGGTCCGGAGGACGGGGTCCCGGGTTCGAGTCCGCAAGTTCCAATGCATCGTCATCGGAAACCCGGAACATTTACGTAGTACAACCTTCTGTTACCAAGCCTAGCTTCGATGGGAAGCCATTCACGAATCCTATCGCATTTTTAAAGCGATTAAAAAAGTATATTAGAGCGGTAAATGGATCGGATCGAGAGATTGATATAGCGTTAGGTTGCGTCACGGGGCACGCGCGTCAGGTTATGGAGTTATATTCCAAGAATTGGGCTACATTCGCAGATTTTGAAAACGATTTTAGGCGTACCTATTGGACAGAGCAAATCCAAGAGTCTGTGAGACATAGACTGATTAATGCAGTATATACAAACAATTCGGGCATGACGATGTCTGAGCATTTTGCTGCGCAGGTTGAATCAATGCAATCATTAACTATAGCGTTTAACGAGAGTGACTTAGTGAATGCGATTATGCGGCACTACGCGATTGATATACAACGGTTATGGTTTACTAGAACCGATGTAGTTAGCATAATGAGCGGGGCAAATTTTCTGAGGGGTATAGAACAAAACATAGTAGAAAAACCGCGGGAAGCCGCGAGAGTTATTGCTAGTAATAGTTTTAGAGGTAGGCGTTATAACGAATCACCGTTGACACGCCCTATTGTCGCAACAATTTTCAAAAATAGGTGGAGTACCCGGGGAAATACGACCAGACAACGGGGTTATCACCAGAGTAGGTCAGGGTATAGGGCGAATGTAAATAGGCCTGCATTGCCAGCTTTTGAACGAGTTAGACCGGCCATTACCTTTGTAAAGGAGGGTGAAGGCTCTGCTTTATCGGAAAATGTGGGGGAGGGAAATTCAAAAAACTAGGTTTCCCCACACATACGAGGTCCAAAGCATTAGTGTTGTGTAGAGAGGGGAATAACGGGATCTCGGAACGCGAAACGGTAGGAGTGGCTTATAATATTTTGACTAAAAGTGGATGGAAGCCAGGACAGAGTCTAGGCATTGGAGAAAAGGGTCTTAAGCGATTGTTAAAGAGTAGCGGACATAGCGACGAAAGTGACTGTCAGTCGGAAGTTAGAGGTATAGGTATATTATTAGAGAACCAGTTTAACAATATAGTAGAATGTAACGAGATGGGAGTTTCGTGTGAGTTTTGTGTGAAAAGAGAGTTAAACATATACACAATGTTCCATGAACTCGACGAGGAGGTTGACGTAGGAATTAATTACTCTTTACCTAAGTTACCTGAGGTATGTGTATGGTTGTACGGAAGGAGATTAGACGCTCTTATCGATACGGGAAGTCAGATTAGCGGTATGACTAGAGAGTTGTACGAATCTATTCTAGGTGAAAACATAATTTTACCTGAGGTCGCGATCCCAGTAATTAGGATACAGGGAGCATTTGGGTCGCGGAGCGAAAGCACAAATCGGTTGGTACTAATAGAGTTCAAATTAGGTAGTACTTTAGTTGAAGCACCTGTACTAGTTATGCGACGGTTGCCTAGGTCGTTAATACTCGGATACGATTGGTTGGAACGGGTAAAGGGCGTAGTGGATTGCGGTAACGAACGGACATTGACGATTGAACATTTGGGGGTCAAGTCCTGCGTTAGGTTAAATTCAGATTGTAAGATCGAAAGGTTGGGAGGAGAAGCGAATGCTGCCACAATTAATTCGATATTAAATCAAAATGATAGTCCGGTAGGGCATGGCGTATTGGGTAGACAATCGGACGACGACAAACAAAAGGGCTATTGTTTGAATGATTCAAACCTAAGCAAGGAACAAAGAGAATTGTTATTGCCTGTTTTAGAAAAACATTGTAAGGTATTTACAGACGAGTTAGGTTTGACTAGTAGATACGAGCATGTTATTGAATTATTAGACGAAATTCCTTTCGTAAAACATAGTTATCCAGTGCCGTTAGCATATAGGGATCAAGTTAAGGAGGAGCTAGAAAAACTAGAGAGATTAGGCGTAATCCGACAGGAGGCAACTCCGTATTGCAGTCCTCTCACGTTTACAAAGAAACGGGATGGGTCAATAAGGCTCTTATTAGACGCACGCGAACTTAATAAGAAGATGGTAGGAGACGCGGGTTCACCACCACGCACGTCTGAGATTTTGCAATCCTTTCATGGAGTAAATTATATCAGCTTGATTGACTTGAATAATGCATATTTTCAAATACCTTTGCATCAAGATTCTAGAAAATATACGGGTTTCTCTTTTATGGGAAAAACTTATACCTACCAAGTATTACCGCAAGGATTAAAGACATCTGTGGCAGGGTTCTCCAGAACAATGGACTTAATATTAAAAGAAGTACGTGGGTTTTGCGTAAACTATTTAGACGATATTGTTATATTCACTACAGGAGATATAAAACTACATTTAGAACATTTAGACCGCGTATTAGACAGTTTAGAAACCGCAGGTTTAACGGGCAGAATAGAGAAATGTCGGTTCCTATGTGTTGAAGTGAAATTACTAGGACATATAGTAAATACTACAGGAGTGCGTATGGATCCTGAACGAGTGGAAGCCATACTAAACTTCCCCATACCTCGAACAATAAAACAATTACGAGGATTTTTGGGATTAATAAACTATTTTAGAAGGTTCATTTCAAAATATAGCGAAGAGGTCCGACCTCTCTGCGATTTATTAAAACAAAATACCAAATGGTCATGGACCCAAGCAATAAATGATTGTTTTGAGAAGGTCAAGACATTATTTTTAGACACGGTACTCCTTATACACCCCGATCCGAAGGAGACGTATTATTTACAAACCGATAGCAGTAATTTGGGAGTTTCCGGGTACGTTTATCAACTGAGCGATACAGGTGAAGAGCGGATAATAGGATTTTGTAGTAAGGCATTGACGGATGCTGAACGAAACTGGACTGTTACAGAACAGGAACTGTGGGCAATCATCTTTAGTTTGTCAAAGTTCGAAACTTATTTAAGAGGAGCACGTTTAGTGATTAGGACCGATCATAAGAGTTTGATATTTTTACAGACATGTAAATTACTGAGTGCACGAATGATTCATTGGGTATACTACATAGGACGATTTAATTACACAGTTGAACATGTGAAAGGAAAATTAAACACAGTAGCTGATGTATTATCTCGACATATAAAAGGGACTACAGATGTATTGACTAATAAGACCGCGGGGCCTGAGATGAATCTATTCAAAACATCATTAGGACGAGTAGTACAAGCGAAATGGAAAGAAATAGGTAGCTATCAAAAGAAAGACAAGGTCGCTAGCGAGATAGTTAGGCGAATGAAAGTATTAGGCACGTCTGAGTCAAAGTATTATATACTTAAGGAGGGAATCCTTTATAGGTCAGGAATAAATAGGGATAGTTTGAGGCTATATGTCCCGGAAGTCTTACAAAGAGATTTGATTATTAGTATCCACGAAGAAATAGGTCATTTCGGACGTTACAAGGTATACGCTATGATGAAACGTCGTTACTATTTCTCGAATATGTCACGTGCGATAAACCATATTGTAAGAGCTTGTGAGGCATGTCAGAAGTCAAAACACGCGTTAGTAACACATACGGGACCAATCAAAACGGTGATAGCGAAAGAAATAGGAGAACGTGTCTTTTGTGACATTTACGGACCGTTACCGTCAGGTCAGTTTGGCTACAAATATATATTTGTAATGCAAGACGCTTATAGTAAGCTAATTAGGTTATATCCATTACGTCAGGCGAGTGGAAAAGCCACTTTAACATGTGTGAAAAAGTTCCACAAACAGGTAGAAGTTAAGACATTATGTTCTGACAGAGGCGCAAACTTTACTTCAAAGATTTTCGAGGCAGGTGTTCGTCAATTAAACATTGAGTTAACACACACTTCCGTTAGGAATCCACGACCAAACTCAACGGAGAGAGTTAATAAGGAATTAGGGAGGTTATTCAGGACGTATTGTTATAAATCACACCGGTCTTGGGTAGATTTGTTGACCGATATAGAAAATTGTTACAATCAAGTAGTCCATGCTACAACGGGCTATGCACCAAACGAAATCGTATGGGGAAAGCGGACTATACTATCGACTGATTTCGACAAGAGCGTACTGAGCGAAAACGATTCACAAAGAGAACCGTTAGAACAAATCAGGCAACAGGCGCGACGGAACATAGTTAAGGCGGCGGAAAGTAGAGAGTTCCATTATAATAAAAACCATAAGTTGATACAGTTCGAGATAGGTGACTGGGTGAAACTTAAGACATTTGCCAAGTCAGATGCCGACAAAAAATTAACAAAGAAATTCATGCGGCTTTATGAGGGACCTTACGTGATAGGGGCAGTCCCGTACAATAATGTATATACTTTGATTGACGTTCATACGGACAAGACAAAAGGGAACTACAATGCGATTCACTTGTTCCGCTATTATAAAAACTCGTCAAAGGATGAGGATTCCACTAAGGAACAATGAATGCGAACAATAGATAGTAGCGAAGGGTAGAGACAAAGGGTCGAGTTTTTTTTTAGAATCCGGAAGCACAAATATTGGTTGAGTAAAATTTAGGATTAACGCGCAGATACATACGAGGAATAGATTTCCAAAACAACTAGGTATGGAAACTAAAGTATATAGTAGGACCTTGTGTATTTAAAAATCTATTCGGGGGAGTGTGTACAGTCATTACCATAAATCACTCGGCGCCACGGATATTTAAAATTTTTCGAATAATAATGTAAAGCCAGAGGACCCTTAAAAACAACATTGGACGTCCATAAATTTCTTAGCCATAGACAGAATTGAGTGAGTTACAAAACGCAAAATCACTTGAAATATACCATAAATTGAACCCAGGAAAAAATTAAAGCTAATAAACTAAAGTAACATGAGCCGTAGGCGACTTAACGTTTAAAAGCAAATACTTAGAAAGTAGAGCAATAAATCAGAGGTATTTTTTGTGGATTTGCGAACAAACGCCTATGCAATATTAACAAAAACGGAGATGTGTGGCGCCTAGCGCTAGCTGTTAACGAAAAAATCATAAAGGTGGATACATTTTGCCTTGACAAATCACGTTTGAACATTTTACTGTGGGAGTTACCTTTTCAGTTTCTCGAATGAGGGCGGTGCCCAAAAGCTGGAGGGAGAGCTGGGGGATACTAGCTTCAGACGGGAGACGAGAGACTTCACTTCGATTTTAGGACTCCGAGAAGAGGGTCAAATATAGAGTTAAGCTAGTAATAGTTTGATTCGGTGTTAATCTTGATTTGTAATATAAGCAATTGCACTTCTATTTTGGCATTGCTCAACTTAGCTCGATATTAGAAAGTATAATTGTATTGTCAGTCCCTATACATTTAACGCCAGTGTAAGAAAATTAGACGGGAGGTTCATTTTATAAGAATTTAAAGGGGTAATAATTTGAAGTCTATTAAATAAGTGAAAGGCGACGCGACACAAGACACCGGTACCGGGTAATGTATTCTAATTCAAATTATAACTAACGGTCTGAGTAGTTTCACAGATATAGTGTAACTTTTTTTATTTTTCACTTGAGAAATAATTATTTGGAAATAGCTATAATGGACCCAGAAACCGCCTTAGAGTTATTGTACTCGACAAAACAAAGGGACAGAGACTACACAAAAGTAGTTCTGGATTGGGAGTTTATTGCGATATTCGCGATGTATATTATATGGCTGCTCATAAGACTATGTAGTCTAATTTGGATATTCAGAAGGGGTGAAAATCTATAACGATCCATACAAGCCATTGTCTTTATCATGCCTGTCCAAAAGTATAACGGGAATAAATCCTTTTAAAAGGAGATGAACAAAGACCACCTATCTGTGAACCTATTTAAACGTGAAGTAAATATATAATTATAATTTTACTGTAAAATTAAGGTGTGTCCTTCTTCCTTTACGATGGTGAGAGAACGTGTGTATATATATATATACATATACATATATCTGTTAGACGTAAATAATTATGTGGCATGTGTGTATTAATTATTAAGGTGTAGATAACTAGAATAGATAGCCGCAAGGGTTTTTTGGCTTGGATATGTCGTTTTTCCCTTATTAGCATGGCTGTTTAGTAACGAGATATCCAATTGAATTTCGATATGTTATCACATTCGAAATTCAGTTTAAATAATCAAACAGTTTCTTTTTTTGATACACTCAAGTGTTGAGGAAATAATAATATATATTATGACAATAAACCCACCTTGAGTCAAACTTACCTTCTTTTATTGATATAATTCAAACATCCCTTTAGATTATTCAATACTGGGACATTCATAAAGTTCAAGTCTATTGTGTTATCGCTAGAAGACCGAGCTAAAGCTTCATTTAATTAACTTATGAGATGAACTAAAATGAATCAACCAATAATGAATTCTCTCTCATAACCTATTCATGACTTATATAAGAAGTAGAGCTAGAAAGAATCATATATTTTACCTTTACCTAGGTAAATAGTTCTAAATATATACCGAAGATAATTAACTAAAATTATCTCAGAACAGCTAGAGTTCTTTCCGAACAGAGCAGATAAAAACAAGTGAAGTCAAAATATAACGCAGTCTATAGAATTTTGACTTAGTTGCCTTATGTAACGAATAGTTAAATTAGTATCGAAACTCATTACTGAGTTTAGAATTCTATAAATAGAATTATTATCAAAAACTGCTAGTGTAATCTTTTATACAACGAGTTGGAGTGTGGCCACGTGCAAGCGCAGTCGGCGAGGCGAGGCAGCCGGGCGGGTTTGTCAAGCAGGTAGGAAAAGGGTCTATTGTTTGTACTTTCTTGATTTTAAATTCGTAGGGTGACCATATTGGTACTGACGAGTAAGGGACACCGAGGCTCGATTGGGCATTAAATCATGTTATTGCAACTTGACTATATCAGTCAAGTTTTATAACCAAACAGCACATGGTTATCGGTGACGTTCTCGGCGGCGATTTTCCGGCACAACCAAACACGCCATGTCTTTACAGCATCGACTCCCGACCTAGATTTGGCCAAATCTAAACCTAACTGAAACAAATAAATACAAATAAACAAAACCATGGTTTCGGGGCGAGCTATTATGCTCAAATAAAAGAATGTACCAACCCGCATGGGTAAATGGGAACAAAAAGTACCAGCCTTTTAGGTGTTCGGGAAATCTTAGTACCAGCCTTTCAGGTGTTCGGGAATTTACGCTTCGCAGCGTCCAAGGGAGTCGGCTGATGCCCCCATAATACGGTTCAGAGCCATTGTAATGGCGTAGGGATGTCCCCCGTGCTAGCAGGGAAATCGGTCAGAACGGTGGCCCAAAAAGAGGTAAACACATACATCAGCTAACCATCCACTCTAACTTGTCCGTAAAATTAAAATTTCATGGTCTCCCTAGTTATTTCAAAGTGTTGGATAAGAATCAACCTAACATTGTTAATATAGGCTCAACTCGAGTCTCGCGAAACAAATAGAGTGAATTGGTTAGCCTGTCTGTTTCACATAACGCAATGTGCTGCCCAAGCCTGAGTGTGCGCATCCACTCCCCTTGGGAATACGCGAATTTCCAAAAAGACTGCCAGAAGCCGAAGTGTCCTTTATCCTAAAGTATTATTATAAGAATCTGCTTTATTTAACTCAATCACTAATCGACAAAAAGACGATCACGATTGGTGCCATCACAGAAATTTGGTGCCGTGACCAGGATCTATGTCCTGTGTCACAGATCTGTGACCATGTAGGTCACAGAAATTTGATGCCGCGAGACCAGGGGTCTAATGTACGTATTCGAAATAACGATATGACTAGATCTATATTAAGAACGAAAAAAAAAAACACAACGTAGAAAACATGAATGGGTTATATGAGCGAATTATTGTAAGAAATATATAAACAAAAATGGAGGACAAAGGAATTGGGACACACTGTGCATGTTATTATTATATTGTACATTTAATTATTATGTTGCACGGATATTTCAAGTATAGGGGGAGCAGAAATAAGCAGTATGTCTTATAAATGTACAATTTACAGGATTTCAAAGGAGAGCGCAGTGATCGAGATATTACGCTTGCTTATTTCTTAGACTTATTTACTTACCCTTGCTATATTTTGGGAATAATTTCTGTTGAATCTAGAGATTCTACATAAAGCGAAACGCAATTCGAGTATCGCTAACATCTGATGTTAATATTGTATCATTTGGCGGTTCACAAAACTACATAACAAATAAGTATTCGGCGAAGCCTAACGGTAAACATGTCAGCTAGGAAGGGACGTAAAACAAAGCAGGTAGTAGCGGAGCGACCCGACGTTAGTGCGGTGGATACGAGTGAGCAAACGGGAACCTTAGATAGCTCGGCGTTAGAGTTGATTTTGCAAAAAATTACTGAATTCGAAGGAAAACTACAACAGCTGAGTTCGAAAGTGAACTCAGTGCCGAACGAAAATGCGAGTGTGACGTCACACGAGTCGGTTGGGGTAGCGAGTAATGAAAGTGACAGGTCCGGAGGACGGGGTCCCGGGTTCGAGTCCGCAAGTTCCAATGCATCGTCATCGGAAACCCGGAACATTTACGTAGTACAACCTTCTGTTACCAAGCCTAGCTTCGATGGGAAGCCATTCACGAATCCTATCGCATTTTTAAAGCGATTAAAAAAGTATATTAGAGCGGTAAATGGATCGGATCGAGAGATTGATATAGCGTTAGGTTGCGTCACGGGGCACGCGCGTCAGGTTATGGAGTTATATTCCAAGAATTGGGCTACATTCGCAGATTTTGAAAACGATTTTAGGCGTACCTATTGGACAGAGCAAATCCAAGAGTCTGTGAGACATAGACTGATTAATGCAGTATATACAAACAATTCGGGCATGACGATGTCTGAGCATTTTGCTGCGCAGGTTGAATCAATGCAATCATTAACTATAGCGTTTAACGAGAGTGACTTAGTGAATGCGATTATGCGGCACTACGCGATTGATATACAACGGTTATGGTTTACTAGAACCGATGTAGTTAGCATAATGAGCGGGGCAAATTTTCTGAGGGGTATAGAACAAAACATAGTAGAAAAACCGCGGGAAGCCGCGAGAGTTATTGCTAGTAATAGTTTTAGAGGTAGGCGTTATAACGAATCACCGTTGACACGCCCTATTGTCGCAACAATTTTCAAAAATAGGTGGAGTACCCGGGGAAATACGACCAGACAACGGGGTTATCACCAGAGTAGGTCAGGGTATAGGGCGAATGTAAATAGGCCTGCATTGCCAGCTTTTGAACGAGTTAGACCGGCCATTACCTTTGTAAAGGAGGGTGAAGGCTCTGCTTTATCGGAAAATGTGGGGGAGGGAAATTCAAAAAACTAGGTTTCCCCACACATACGAGGTCCAAAGCATTAGTGTTGTGTAGAGAGGGGAATAACGGGATCTCGGAACGCGAAACGGTAGGAGTGGCTTATAATATTTTGACTAAAAGTGGATGGAAGCCAGGACAGAGTCTAGGCATTGGAGAAAAGGGTCTTAAGCGATTGTTAAAGAGTAGCGGACATAGCGACGAAAGTGACTGTCAGTCGGAAGTTAGAGGTATAGGTATATTATTAGAGAACCAGTTTAACAATATAGTAGAATGTAACGAGATGGGAGTTTCGTGTGAGTTTTGTGTGAAAAGAGAGTTAAACATATACACAATGTTCCATGAACTCGACGAGGAGGTTGACGTAGGAATTAATTACTCTTTACCTAAGTTACCTGAGGTATGTGTATGGTTGTACGGAAGGAGATTAGACGCTCTTATCGATACGGGAAGTCAGATTAGCGGTATGACTAGAGAGTTGTACGAATCTATTCTAGGTGAAAACATAATTTTACCTGAGGTCGCGATCCCAGTAATTAGGATACAGGGAGCATTTGGGTCGCGGAGCGAAAGCACAAATCGGTTGGTACTAATAGAGTTCAAATTAGGTAGTACTTTAGTTGAAGCACCTGTACTAGTTATGCGACGGTTGCCTAGGTCGTTAATACTCGGATACGATTGGTTGGAACGGGTAAAGGGCGTAGTGGATTGCGGTAACGAACGGACATTGACGATTGAACATTTGGGGGTCAAGTCCTGCGTTAGGTTAAATTCAGATTGTAAGATCGAAAGGTTGGGAGGAGAAGCGAATGCTGCCACAATTAATTCGATATTAAATCAAAATGATAGTCCGGTAGGGCATGGCGTATTGGGTAGACAATCGGACGACGACAAACAAAAGGGCTATTGTTTGAATGATTCAAACCTAAGCAAGGAACAAAGAGAATTGTTATTGCCTGTTTTAGAAAAACATTGTAAGGTATTTACAGACGAGTTAGGTTTGACTAGTAGATACGAGCATGTTATTGAATTATTAGACGAAATTCCTTTCGTAAAACATAGTTATCCAGTGCCGTTAGCATATAGGGATCAAGTTAAGGAGGAGCTAGAAAAACTAGAGAGATTAGGCGTAATCCGACAGGAGGCAACTCCGTATTGCAGTCCTCTCACGTTTACAAAGAAACGGGATGGGTCAATAAGGCTCTTATTAGACGCACGCGAACTTAATAAGAAGATGGTAGGAGACGCGGGTTCACCACCACGCACGTCTGAGATTTTGCAATCCTTTCATGGAGTAAATTATATCAGCTTGATTGACTTGAATAATGCATATTTTCAAATACCTTTGCATCAAGATTCTAGAAAATATACGGGTTTCTCTTTTATGGGAAAAACTTATACCTACCAAGTATTACCGCAAGGATTAAAGACATCTGTGGCAGGGTTCTCCAGAACAATGGACTTAATATTAAAAGAAGTACGTGGGTTTTGCGTAAACTATTTAGACGATATTGTTATATTCACTACAGGAGATATAAAACTACATTTAGAACATTTAGACCGCGTATTAGACAGTTTAGAAACCGCAGGTTTAACGGGCAGAATAGAGAAATGTCGGTTCCTATGTGTTGAAGTGAAATTACTAGGACATATAGTAAATACTACAGGAGTGCGTATGGATCCTGAACGAGTGGAAGCCATACTAAACTTCCCCATACCTCGAACAATAAAACAATTACGAGGATTTTTGGGATTAATAAACTATTTTAGAAGGTTCATTTCAAAATATAGCGAAGAGGTCCGACCTCTCTGCGATTTATTAAAACAAAATACCAAATGGTCATGGACCCAAGCAATAAATGATTGTTTTGAGAAGGTCAAGACATTATTTTTAGACACGGTACTCCTTATACACCCCGATCCGAAGGAGACGTATTATTTACAAACCGATAGCAGTAATTTGGGAGTTTCCGGGTACGTTTATCAACTGAGCGATACAGGTGAAGAGCGGATAATAGGATTTTGTAGTAAGGCATTGACGGATGCTGAACGAAACTGGACTGTTACAGAACAGGAACTGTGGGCAATCATCTTTAGTTTGTCAAAGTTCGAAACTTATTTAAGAGGAGCACGTTTAGTGATTAGGACCGATCATAAGAGTTTGATATTTTTACAGACATGTAAATTACTGAGTGCACGAATGATTCATTGGGTATACTACATAGGACGATTTAATTACACAGTTGAACATGTGAAAGGAAAATTAAACACAGTAGCTGATGTATTATCTCGACATATAAAAGGGACTACAGATGTATTGACTAATAAGACCGCGGGGCCTGAGATGAATCTATTCAAAACATCATTAGGACGAGTAGTACAAGCGAAATGGAAAGAAATAGGTAGCTATCAAAAGAAAGACAAGGTCGCTAGCGAGATAGTTAGGCGAATGAAAGTATTAGGCACGTCTGAGTCAAAGTATTATATACTTAAGGAGGGAATCCTTTATAGGTCAGGAATAAATAGGGATAGTTTGAGGCTATATGTCCCGGAAGTCTTACAAAGAGATTTGATTATTAGTATCCACGAAGAAATAGGTCATTTCGGACGTTACAAGGTATACGCTATGATGAAACGTCGTTACTATTTCTCGAATATGTCACGTGCGATAAACCATATTGTAAGAGCTTGTGAGGCATGTCAGAAGTCAAAACACGCGTTAGTAACACATACGGGACCAATCAAAACGGTGATAGCGAAAGAAATAGGAGAACGTGTCTTTTGTGACATTTACGGACCGTTACCGTCAGGTCAGTTTGGCTACAAATATATATTTGTAATGCAAGACGCTTATAGTAAGCTAATTA
The DNA here is from genome assembly GCA_923060345.2 of Erebia aethiops. NCBI lineage: Eukaryota > Metazoa > Arthropoda > Insecta > Lepidoptera > Nymphalidae > Erebia > Erebia aethiops. The sequence goes on along the minus strand of OV281081.1, from coordinate 18,608,123 downwards.
GGTTATATCCATTACGTCAGGCGAGTGGAAAAGCCACTTTAACATGTGTGAAAAAGTTCCACAAACAGGTAGAAGTTAAGACATTATGTTCTGACAGAGGCGCAAACTTTACTTCAAAGATTTTCGAGGCAGGTGTTCGTCAATTAAACATTGAGTTAACACACACTTCCGTTAGGAATCCACGACCAAACTCAACGGAGAGAGTTAATAAGGAATTAGGGAGGTTATTCAGGACGTATTGTTATAAATCACACCGGTCTTGGGTAGATTTGTTGACCGATATAGAAAATTGTTACAATCAAGTAGTCCATGCTACAACGGGCTATGCACCAAACGAAATCGTATGGGGAAAGCGGACTATACTATCGACTGATTTCGACAAGAGCGTACTGAGCGAAAACGATTCACAAAGAGAACCGTTAGAACAAATCAGGCAACAGGCGCGACGGAACATAGTTAAGGCGGCGGAAAGTAGAGAGTTCCATTATAATAAAAACCATAAGTTGATACAGTTCGAGATAGGTGACTGGGTGAAACTTAAGACATTTGCCAAGTCAGATGCCGACAAAAAATTAACAAAGAAATTCATGCGGCTTTATGAGGGACCTTACGTGATAGGGGCAGTCCCGTACAATAATGTATATACTTTGATTGACGTTCATACGGACAAGACAAAAGGGAACTACAATGCGATTCACTTGTTCCGCTATTATAAAAACTCGTCAAAGGATGAGGATTCCACTAAGGAACAATGAATGCGAACAATAGATAGTAGCGAAGGGTAGAGACAAAGGGTCGAGTTTTTTTTTAGAATCCGGAAGCACAAATATTGGTTGAGTAAAATTTAGGATTAACGCGCAGATACATACGAGGAATAGATTTCCAAAACAACTAGGTATGGAAACTAAAGTATATAGTAGGACCTTGTGTATTTAAAAATCTATTCGGGGGAGTGTGTACAGTCATTACCATAAATCACTCGGCGCCACGGATATTTAAAATTTTTCGAATAATAATGTAAAGCCAGAGGACCCTTAAAAACAACATTGGACGTCCATAAATTTCTTAGCCATAGACAGAATTGAGTGAGTTACAAAACGCAAAATCACTTGAAATATACCATAAATTGAACCCAGGAAAAAATTAAAGCTAATAAACTAAAGTAACATGAGCCGTAGGCGACTTAACGTTTAAAAGCAAATACTTAGAAAGTAGAGCAATAAATCAGAGGTATTTTTTGTGGATTTGCGAACAAACGCCTATGCAATATTAACAAAAACGGAGATGTGTGGCGCCTAGCGCTAGCTGTTAACGAAAAAATCATAAAGGTGGATACATTTTGCCTTGACAAATCACGTTTGAACATTTTACTGTGGGAGTTACCTTTTCAGTTTCTCGAATGAGGGCGGTGCCCAAAAGCTGGAGGGAGAGCTGGGGGATACTAGCTTCAGACGGGAGACGAGAGACTTCACTTCGATTTTAGGACTCCGAGAAGAGGGTCAAATATAGAGTTAAGCTAGTAATAGTTTGATTCGGTGTTAATCTTGATTTGTAATATAAGCAATTGCACTTCTATTTTGGCATTGCTCAACTTAGCTCGATATTAGAAAGTATAATTGTATTGTCAGTCCCTATACATTTAACGCCAGTGTAAGAAAATTAGACGGGAGGTTCATTTTATAAGAATTTAAAGGGGTAATAATTTGAAGTCTATTAAATAAGTGAAAGGCGACGCGACACAAGACACCGGTACCGGGTAATGTATTCTAATTCAAATTATAACTAACGGTCTGAGTAGTTTCACAGATATAGTGTAACTTTTTTTATTTTTCACTTGAGAAATAATTATTTGGAAATAGCTATAATGGACCCAGAAACCGCCTTAGAGTTATTGTACTCGACAAAACAAAGGGACAGAGACTACACAAAAGTAGTTCTGGATTGGGAGTTTATTGCGATATTCGCGATGTATATTATATGGCTGCTCATAAGACTATGTAGTCTAATTTGGATATTCAGAAGGGGTGAAAATCTATAACGATCCATACAAGCCATTGTCTTTATCATGCCTGTCCAAAAGTATAACGGGAACAAATCCTTTTAAAAGGAGATGAACAAAGACCACCTATCTGTGAACCTATTTAAACGTGAAGTAAATATATAATTATAATTTTACTGTAAAATTAAGGTGTGTCCTTCTTCCTTTACGATGGTGAGAGAACGTGTGTATATATATATATACATATATCTGTTAGACGTAAATAATTATGTGGCATGTGTGTATTAATTATTAAGGTGTAGATAACTAGAATAGATAGCCGCAAGGGTTTTTTGGCTTGGATATGTCGTTTTTCCCTTATTAGCATGGCTGTTTAGTAACGAGATATCCAATTGAATTTCGATATGTTATCACATTCGAAATTCAGTTTAAATAATCAAACAGTTTCTTTTTTTGATACACTCAAGTGTTGAGGAAATAATAATATATATTATGACAATAAACCCACCTTGAGTCAAACTTACCTTCTTTTATTGATATAATTCAAACATCCCTTTAGATTATTCAATACTGGGACATTCATAAAGTTCAAGTCTATTGTGTTATCGCTAGAAGACCGAGCTAAAGCTTCATTTAATTAACTTATGAGATGAACTAAAATGAATCAACCAATAATGAATTCTCTCTCATAACCTATTCATGACTTATATAAGAAGTAGAGCTAGAAAGAATCATATATTTTACCTTTACCTAGGTAAATAGTTCTAAATATATACCGAAGATAATTAACTAAAATTATCTCAGAACAGCTAGAGTTCTTTCCGAACAGAGCAGATAAAAACAAGTGAAGTCAAAATATAACGCAGTCTATAGAATTTTGACTTAGTTGCCTTATGTAACGAATAGTTAAATTAGTATCGAAACTCATTACTGAGTTTAGAATTCTATAAATAGAATTATTATCAAAAACTGCTAGTGTAATCTTTTATACAACGAGTTGGAGTGTGGCCACGTGCAAGCGCAGTCGGCGAGGCGAGGCAGCCGGGCGGGTTTGTCAAGCAGGTAGGAAAAGGGTCTATTGTTTGTACTTTCTTGATTTTAAATTCGTAGGGTGACCATATTGGTACTGACGAGTAAGGGACACCGAGGCTCGATTGGGCATTAAATCATGTTATTGCAACTTGACTATATCAGTCAAGTTTTATAACCAAACAGCACATGGTTATCGGTGACGTTCTCGGCGGCGATTTTCCGGCACAACCAAACACGCCATGTCTTTACAGCATCGACTCCCGACCTAGATTTGGCCAAATCTAAACCTAACTGAAACAAATAAATACAAATAAACAAAACCATGGTTTCGGGGCGAGCTATTATGCTCAAATAAAAGAATGTACCAACCCGCATGGGTAAATGGGAACAAAAAGTACCAGCCTTTTAGGTGTTCGGGAAATCTTAGTACCAGCCTTTCAGGTGTTCGGGAATTTACGCTTCGCAGCGTCCAAGGGAGTCGGCTGATGCCCCCATAATACGGTTCAGAGCCATTGTAATGGCGTAGGGATGTCCCCCGTGCTAGCAGGGAAATCGGTCAGAACGGTGGCCCAAAAAGAGGTAAACACATACATCAGCTAACCATCCACTCTAACTTGTCCGTAAAATTAAAATTTCATGGTCTCCCTAGTTATTTCAAAGTGTTGGATAAGAATCAACCTAACATTGTTAATATAGGCTCAACTCGAGTCTCGCGAAACAAATAGAGTGAATTGGTTAGCCTGTCTGTTTCACATAACGCAATGTGCTGCCCAAGCCTGAGTGTGCGCATCCACTCCCCTTGGGAATACGCGAATTTCCAAAAAGACTGCCAGAAGCCGAAGTGTCCTTTATCCTAAAGTATTATTATAAGAATCTGCTTTATTTAACTCAATCACTAATCGACAAAAAGACGATCACGATTGGTGCCATCACACCACCTCATACAAACAATACTGGCCGCTACGTGCCGCGCTGCGCTGCGCCTCTGTAGTGGCGCAGCGCAGCATAATTCCCATTCTGAGTGGAGACCCGCTGGAAAATGGAAATGGATGATGACAATGATGACATTTTTTAGGTGATGCTGAGATGCTTAGCATTGTCTCCTCTCAAAATAATAAGCATTTTGGCCACAATCCACTGGCCATGGGCGGATTTGGCAGATCGTAATTGCACATATAACTCTCTGGTCTCGCCTGGTTGGAGGTTTCGGCCGTGGCTAGTTACCACCCTACCGGCAAAGACGTGCTGCCAAGCGATTTAGCGTTCCGGTACGATGCCGTGTATAAACCGATTAGGGGTATGGGTTAAATATAACCGCCATACCCCTATAGGTTAGCCTGATACTATCTTAGACTGCATCTTCACTTAACAACAGGTGAGATCGCACTTAAGGGCTAATGACTTGTAGATGATAAAAAAATAACTCCGAAAAGTTAGCGCTGCGCCTGGTTCTGATCTCCGACTTTCCCGATTGAAAGCCAAGTCTTAACTACTAGGCCACTTTTCAAGGGATTATTGAAAGAAGGATGATCTATCTTCCTAGACGTTCAAGCTTTAGGATTATACCCGGCTAATCGCTATGGGTCAGCTTTCACGTAAAGGAATTTGTTGATGCGTATCACTACTTAAGTGTAAAGCAAGCAGCTTAGCTTGAATTATTTGATATGCTTGTTAAAGTTATGCTGTTATGCAAAATATTATGCTCGACATTAATTTTGCGGCCGCAACTTTGAACTATTTATATAAGGTTTGCTCGTCGAGTATTCGGGGGTTTAAATTGTCTAATATATTTATTACTACTTCTAATGCCTACTTAAGCAATTGTAAATTAATCAAAATCTATTTGCCGAGTTGGCTCTCAACTCATCTAATCTCATAAAGTGTCTTCAGTATTTTCATTCGGTTTTCAGCCGGTCTACCTATTCGTGCACAATGAATTAATTAATTAAAGCTCGAATAATTTTAAGCTGTTTTGTGTATTCAATTCATCATCAACATCAATCATCAATCTTTTGCTTTCCCTTTTCTTTTTTAATTATACATATTATATGTATAACAAAGTAACAAATAATTTTCAAAAGTTGGTAAGGTGAATTCCGCTTTTCATGTTAAAACGACTTAGTCAGTATGTTGAACGTCGGTGTTTCCTCAAAATGTAGGTACCGATTACATTTATTTACTTTTCTAATGATACAGTAGGTATTCTTACACCCGCATTTGAGCTAATGCTTTTATCTCGCAACTGAGCTTGGCTCAGCAACATTTTCTATTTACTCGGGAATCCGACACGTCATTAAACCCTCCTAATGTGAAAGTCGATCCTTTAAGCCTGATAGTCTGAGCGTCCGAATGAGATTATCCAATACCTACTCGGGCGGGCTATGAGTGAACACTTTTACAAGTTAGCCGCTGATTGTTCTCCAATGATTCTATACTATAGATTTACGTTACTTTCACATTCTTCTTTACCGTTATACTCTTGGTTGAGCAGTCGTGGTCATCATGGCTTTAGGGGCAGCTGTTATTCGCCTCATGAGTGTCCGCCACTTGTCCCTGCATCATGACAGCCTGGTACAGTCCCACAAACTATCTGGCCCGGTGGCCAAAATTTGAACTAATTTTTAAGACTGTTTAGTTTGTGTTTTTATTACTTATATTTTTAATATTTAATAGCAACTTTAAATGCTATAACAGTGACGCTGTCATCGGGTCAGATAAGTTGGTGGGACTATTAATAAACTTATGCAAGGGATAATGTGAATGTGAGCCAATAACGGAGTTTTAAAAGTCTTAACTTCAGATGTTCATGTAACCTATCTACTCATTTTACTCGTTTGTAATATCATTGCTTCATTGCAAGACAATAAAGATCAGTAATTTTCGGGCATCAAAAGAATAGTCCTGACTGACTCGTTAACATTCAGCAAAAACCCCACCTAGATTGAACCGAGAAAGCTGAAATTTTACCCATAGGTTTTCTTTGTGTCGACAAGAAATAAGGCTGGATATTTCGAAATTCCTATACGGGAGCGAAGCCGCAGGCGGTCGCTAGTCTTTTTTATTCAAGTGCTAATTAGTCTTAGTTAAAACTGGTTAGTACTTAGTAGAACATTAACCAGTTATACAAAGTTCAATGAACTGTATAATTTATACAGCCCATCTAATTAACATTCTGTAATTATTGTCACATAATTAGAATTGTCAATCTAAAATGCTGCGTAAAAACGTTTCTATTGATATCGTATAAAAACGTATATTTGGGGAATATACACATTCGGACTCGATGATAGAAATTTCATTATGTATATTGCATATCACATTTTATGTTATAATTAAATTCAATCATTTCCAATCAGGATCACTTTGACGAACTTGTTTTTGAAAATTAATAAAGTTTTTATTATGTTTGGGAATACTGATGTGCTATGAAAGCAATTTTACAATTATGAATTCATGATATGCATCAGTTAGTGATAATAAAAAAATACTGTGCAACTAATTATAATTTTAAGAAACGCGTTTTAAGGATTTTTTTAACAAAAGGATCGTAATTTTATTCGGAAAAGGTACTTGTTTGATTATTCTCTCTCTCTACGTCCTATTCCTCATTGCCGTGACCCCTTCATCGTCGTCGACCCCTTTCTATTAATCACATAATGGCAGAGGTTTTATTAATATTAGTTTGATTACTAAATGTGTAGAATAACATATTATACCTGTGCAGCAATAAGCAGATTCCCAGTTCCGTGCATGTGCCTGTCTAACATACAAATATGGTCGATGCAAATTAATAACATTTTTAACGCCGCGCCTTGTAGTTCGTTGCTCTATGGTTCAACTCAATGGGTTAATGTTGTTAGTCCGCGAGGGACAGTAACGTTAATTTCATATCGACCGTACACAGCGGCCGTCTGTGTCGACATTATTCAAATTAAGCTCTTGGCGGAAGGGTCGAGCTTTAATGGCGACATAATTTTTGGAAGTGGTAATTCGCCATTTTTTTAATATCATGAATGTTTTATTGTTTATTTTAACAACTAGTGGTTCGCCCCGAACTAAGACGGAAGACCTCGCCTCCTTAGTAGGTATGAGTTCAAGCCGACAAGTAGACGTACCTACAATAGAACCAATTTTTTCACGTCTTGTGATATTAATTTACGATCTTTTATAATTGATTAATTTTAAAACAGAGCCACGATGATTGAACATTGCAAATGTAGTGCCAATATACCCAAGTAAATTCAGACCTTGGCTATGCTCGCTCAGTAAATTCTATTTCCTGTTCAATTTTCACGGCGTAATCGCTGAACCGATCTTCACAAAATTCGGCTTAGAGATAGCTTTTGGCTCAGTGTTGAGCGCTGTTGTCTTAACCTGGGAGGTCCCGGGTTCGAGCCCCGGCAGAGTCAATTTGGGAATTTATAATTTCTGAATTTTCTCTGGTCTGGCCTGGTGGGATGCTTCGGCCATGGCTAGTTACAACCCTACCGGAAAAGACGTGCCGCCAAGCGATTTAGCGTTCCTGTAAAATGCCGTATAGAAGACGATTAAGGGTTTGGGTTTAATATAACTGCCATACCCCTAACAGGTTAGCCCGCTACCATCTTAGACTGCATCATCACTTACACCAAGTCGTGAGATCGCAGTCAAGGGCTAACTTGTAGTTGATAAAAAAAAGCTTAGTATACTTATACCATGGAGACGGTTATTATGACATCATCATCCTCACCGTTTCAACCCAAAGCCGCCTCACTACTAATTACGAGTCTCCTCTCAAAATGAGAAGGGTTTGACCATAGTCCACCACGCTGCCGCTGGTCGAACGCGGATTGGTAGACTTCACTCACCTTTGATAACATTACGAAGAACTCTTGTACATGCAGGTTACCTCAACGACGACGCAGGGAGATATACGAGTATGAACATAATCTGAAAATTTTAAGCCCTCTCTGCCGACCTTATTCAGTATTCGAGTCAGGGTTTCCCGAAATGAAATTTAGTATAAATCTACAGTCCCCTGAATCCGATTGGTAATTGAAGTTATATGGATTGCCTACGTGAGTCACATGACAATTGATATAATACTTAACTGTGCATAACCATGTTGGCATAATGCGACCTTTTCAGATATATTAAAGAGAGTAAAGAGTTGAATATTTAAATTTTTTGTAGATAATGGCGAGTTGGTGACGCTGGAGCCATAGAAAATTCAACGTGTAAAGTGAAACTTCTTTAGAATCATTGACATTTGAAAATTCGAAGAAATGAAAAAGCGACACAAGAGACAAACATATTAATAACAGGATTTAGCCTGCGAGAGAATGAGATAGAATATTTCATTTATTTTTCAAGTTATATTTGTTTCATTCTCTCGTAGGTTACTTTTTTGAAGTTTCACTTCTGCTGTGTTGAATTGCACACACACTTTTTTTTTTCGCCTTTTTGCACGGCGTACACTAGTCAGATTATCAGTTATTAGCTAAGTTTCTTGCTGGTTATTTTCGGTTGCAATGGCATTTGGCACGGTAGATTGGTTTTACGGTATCCGGGTGATTGATTCACTTGAAAATTTGAAAGCAATTGTAAAAGTTTATTTGAATAAAAATCTTTTGACTTTGATCCGCATAAAATCGTTTTAAGTTATATCTGTAGTTCTAAGTGTTTTCTTTGATTACAGGATCTATTCTAATATGTATAGTACTTACTATGTGAAAGTTTGTCTATTTATCTGTTACTTTACGGTTCAACCACAGAACTGAACTTGACGAAAGTCACAGTAGAGTTCGGAAATCTCTACGTTGACGTTCAGCAAAGGATCCTTCGGATTCGTTCATTAACAAGATCTTAAAAAATGTTCTTCAATGAATGAGAGTATGAGATTGAATTTAGCTCTTAATCCTGTTTAGATTAAGGGCCCATTAAGTGAATAGCTTCGAATTAAGTTCACGCCAAAAATGGTAAACAAGTGCTAAAGATGCAAATGGTAATAATATTCAGATCCCGTTCCAAATCTCTTGTACATATTCCTAAAGGCTGTTGTAAGCGGGCCAGTTTTGTGGCTATTTATTTCTAGATTAAAACAATTTATCAGGATTATTTAAAAAAAATAAAGATTATTTTTTATTGCTAAGCTATTTTTGGAAGCAGATCTTTACCCCATTAACATCTGAAGCTTTCGTATTGTAGTCCAGATCAATACCAAATTTCGATACTTTTTTGAAGTTAAGGTAAAAAACTAAATAGTACAAGGCTGGAGATGAAAATTCAGACATCCTATTTTTTTAAATCTTTGAACTTGATTGTCTAGTCTTAATTTATTGTTATTTTTTTCTTAATTTTCCCTACGAAATACGGCATTAGGACCTGTTAATTTAGATACGAAATCACACAGAAAAGAGCCACCTGAGAAATTTAGTCGTTGCTAACTCATTCATGGTGAAATTTACGTTTAGCTACAAGTCTAAAGTTGAGAATTCATAGAGATCGAATGATTAATTAAATGGCGGTCATGCACGAATGGCTGTGGCTGACCCTCAGACGTTACCAAACTAATGCTCACTGTAGTGATGACAATTGCCAGCAAGTTTTCCAACAACTGTATAGCCCGTATACACTCCAAATAACACCCGGGGCGCTAAAACAACACCCCGGTGTAAATCACCAGATGACGTCACGCTTTGTTCACCCGCACGTCGCGGTCGGTGAAAAAAATGTTTAATCCACAGACCATTGCATCGTCGGAGTGTTTAGACTTTGAAAAAATGAAAATGAAAATGAATTTTCAGACTTTAAAGAGCTTATTCTGGTGAATAATGTTTTCAGCAGCTTGCATGTTGTTTTTCTTTTTTCCGGTTTGAACTTTGAACGCAAACTCACTCACACGCAAGTCACGAGACCACAGAAAAATTGAATAATTCGGTAGTCACATGACTGCCTCGTTGATCTAATGATTGGCATGTTCGACTGCGGCCAACGAGGTCCCGGGTTCGAGTCCCGGGTCGGGCCTTAATTGAGTATTGGGTTTTTCTGACTAGAAATTCTCAGTACTAGCCCGGAGTTAGTATGTATGTTAATGGGCTGTGGTGGTATGGATGGTGGTAGTCACATGGGTTGAAAATTGAAATATGTTTATCAAACGCATTTTTTGGTATTTGTTCGATGGGCAAGGTATTATATTAAAAATGAGCCCTAAGCCGGTTCAGAATCCTTATGGTAGTTATAGGGTGTCTTTCCACCAGAGATGTGCTACGTTGCTAAGCTACGGATGTGTGTCAAACCCACCAATAGGAGCGCTGGATCTAATATCTAGCGATCTAAGGTATGAAAATCAAGCGCTCCTATTGGTGGGTTTGACACACATCCGTAGCTTAACAACGTAGCACATCTCTGGTGGAAAGGCAGCCATATTGTCTCTTTGGCAAACTATTTACGCGTATTAATTTTCACTCATTCATTCTGCGTGTTATCTTCTTCGACTTTCGATAGCTTATATTACGAAAACGTGAAGTTTTAGAAGATTTTGTCTCAAAACAATACTTGTGTGTATTGATGCCACCTATTGATTAATAATGTTTTATGAGTGGACGCAAGTTATTTTGAAAAATATTGGCGGACGGCCAACACATAATACTAAGTAAGTACTCGCGAGTCACTTAGTAAGTAGGCGCGAACGTTTTAATTCCATTTTCCTTTGGAAAGTCGCAAAACATAATGTTAAAAGTGCATGTGTTGTTTTTAGAAACATAATATTATGTTTTCGAACCACAACATTCAGGGTAAGTGTCTCGTATGAACGAAGTATGAGTTTCCATGAATAATTCAGCCGAGCGACAATTTTCAAGGGCCCCATCCTCCCCTTCATTGTTTTTCAAAATAATAACTTTCTAAGTGAATCTTGATGTGACAATAACGTTAAAAAGTGATAAACATTGCCTGGGGCTCTATTACTTAACATAGAATTCTAAAAAAAGATAAAAAAATCCGTAATGCTATTCTTCTGCTACTTACGCAAACAGTAATAATGGTTCATGTATTTTCTATAGTGAACGTTTATATATGTCACCGTAAGATTGCAAAAACCGTTAGATTGTAATCTAACTAGCGAAACTGTAAAATGTCGACAGATTACAATTTAAAGCACTATTTTTGGTAGACAATCTGTTAGGTATATTAACCTACCTAATTATTTATGTCGAACCCTAACTTAACCTACAAGAAAGATACAAGAAAACGTAAATACAATGAATATTTCAAAAATTGACACTCAGAAAATTGAACGGTTAGATTACAATCTAACGGTTTTTGCAATCTTACGGTGACATATAAAACGCAAAGTTATTGAAAAATCCTATTACAATGTAAAGGATTACCTATTTAGATGTCAAGTAAACTTGGGAATTAGTTTCTCTATCTATGTGAGTAAACATACGGTGATAATAAAAGAAAACCGGGTGAGTTTGTTGTGGACTGACTACTCAGATCTGCAGTTATATTATATTACTCAGCGGCTATCAAAAAATGAAAGCCCCTGACAAATATTTTTTATCCATTGAAAGTTTACTATGAAAATGATATTTATATTTCATAGTAAACCTTCAATGGATACTCGTTGGTAACTCTTGTGGCTTTAGTTTTAAGATATTATAACCATTACCCCACTACTATCTTTTATTCGCTATTCGTTATCGAAGGAAAGATAAAACTGCACACATCCGCCTGCATCCTCCATTAAGCTAAATCTATCCATTTTTCCCGCACAGATATTTTATGCTGCCTATCTGCATTGCTCTTATGGTACGAGTATAAAATATAATATCAATGCATCTAAAGCCGTCCCTTTGTGAGCACGGCCTCCGGGCTTCATTGAATCGTATCCGAGAACGTTGGTTTATGTAACTGTAGGTTTAAGAAAACTGGAGCGTAATCTATAGTCGATAGTCGATACCCTGCTCTATACTGCTATTAAAACTAGGCTGCACCGTAGATACTTTCGCAAAGCAAGCATACCTGAGGTTGCTGAAATCGAGGTCCTACTTTTAAGCGTAGCGGTATGTGGAATTGTGTGTTTGTTGGTTTATCCTTCAATTATGGTTCCAGTTGCAACTGACCTACGGATTGAAGAGATTTTTTGCATCTACTTAAAATAATAGGTTGTTTTTGTGGCTATGTCCTTTAAAACCTGGAAGATATCGCTGTGAAGCGATAGGGCCGCCAAATTGTATACTTCCTTTGCAATTATAGCTAAGTTTACTGTTATTATTGTTTTTTGGTGTACAATAAAAGTATATTCATACATTCATAGTTAGAGAACTGGAGACGCGAATAACCGAGGGTGTTTTTAGTGAGTTGCACCAAAAACGGGGCACTATCGGAACGCGGTGGAGTGATGAAATTCCATATTTCCAAGGTTTTGTTAATTTCATTATTAGTAGCCATTTTCCGTCCACAGTTGTGAGAATGCTAGGTACCCAATTAAAATAAAAGGTACAACTTGATTGATTCGATAATAATATTATTGAGTATCACGATTCTTCCATTCTTCCTCTAAAAGACCACTGTCACTCAAGCGCAAATATGCCTTCGACAAAATAAAATAAAAACGTCCCAGTACCAAAGCATCTGCTGATTTCATGTAATCTTCCGAACCGGTTCGATCCCTGGCATCTCGCGGTTTATGATTGTGGTTTAGGAATAGTCCCCGCGAATAGTCTGTTATTTGCCTCCACTGTTATCTTATACAATGGCAGTGTAATTATTTCTCGTTGACTTACTGTTGTTTGTACAACGGAGTGCTCTTTAGTGCTGGAGTGCGCTCCAATTTCATTGAATTTCTATGTTGTTTTGATAGAAATGTTAAATCTTTTTACTTCATTTATAAATACTAGCTGATGCCCGCGACTTCGTCCGCGTGGTTTAACTCCTTAATTTTCCGGGATAAAAAGTAGCCTATGTCACTCAGGTCCTCAACTATACCCATGCCAAAAATCACGTCGATCCGTTGTTCCGTTGTGGCGTGATTGAAGGACAAACCAACAAACCAACAAACAAACACACTTTCGCAATTATAATATTAGTTAGTTAGTATGATACAATGGGAAAGGGGCAGCACTAGGTATAGAGCTGCCATTTCAGTTTAGTTTAGAGATTCAGCACGAACAGATTTGGCGCCAATGTCTTCTTTTCTTCCATTAAAACATTTACTTACCTATTACAAATGCCTGAAGATGAAAGTCTTTAATCAGTGTGCCCTTCCCGTCTTCACTCATGGCGCTGAAATGTGGGCACTGACAAAAGGCGTCATCTATACCAATTCAATTTGCTTAGCGAGCATCTTAGTGATGAGTTTTGCTAGGACAGGAATACAGGATTTGAAATGAAGAGATCTGCAGGATGACCAAGGTCACTGACATAGCCCATACTATCAGCAATGAGTGAGTAGAAATGGCAGTAGGCAAATCAAGCTTTTTGTGGGAGCAACGCGACGTTGGAACTGGAATACGGGGTTCTAGAAGTTCCATCGGCCTTTGTCATGTGCCTTTCTCAAAATACTTCGTAATCTAAGTATCTCTAAATCCTTTCGTACCGTCCATACCTATTATAAATGCGAAATTCAAAAGTTTCGGTATTTTTATTCCGGAATATCAAAGAGCTTCCACGGGATTTTAAAAATTCTGAAACATTGGCCATCACCTAGTAAATACTAAACATACTCAAACTCACGGAATAGATAAAGATGCTCAAACTCATATTTTTTTATTCAAATAAACTTATTATAACTTCTTTTGAATCGTCGAGTGAATCTACCACTGGTTCAGAATGCCATTCCTGCCGAGAAAACTAGCAAGAAACTAGGTGGTTACGCTTACCATAATATACCATCTTTGCCATAGACAATAGACATACATAATAATATACTCGTAGAACCATAAAACTTGTAGTAAAAGTAATCAACAAGCATGAATGTCACATAGAGAATTCGGCTGTTGTAGCATTGGAGCAAAAGGTAAGATGGTATAGATATCGGTGTAATTTGTTCCCTTTCCGATGGCCCCAGAGCATCGAAGAATAGGTAGGTATAAGGGAGGTAACAATATTATTGGGACTCTGGTGATATCGATATAGCCCAAGTTTATAGCAAGACCTACTTTTTTATTTTTTCTCTTTTCTTGTTGGAAAACTTTTTATTTTTGCCCTTTGATCGCATTTTACCCTTGTTTCAGTAGATCATAAAAGTTAATGATTAGGTATAGGGAACATGTGACGACACGGTCGCTCAGACTATTCGCATTTTTGGTGAATTTTTATTTTTTCGTCCGTCCGTCTATCCGTCGACTAGAATCTGATCAGAAAACAGAATGCAGGTATTATAGCACTTGTTACAGTAATATACTTAGAAGCCCGTGACAGCTGCAAGAATATCTTCTTTCATTATTTTACAAACTCCATAATACCTATCTAGAAGTATCTAGAAGAAAAGTTTTCCTACTTGAACGGTCTATTAAAAAGCTATAAAATTTAAAGCTTTTCATGACCCAGCAACTATTATCAACACTTTTAAAAAGTTATGCCGTTGTACCTAATTGAAGCATTTTCCACCCGATTTAAAGTGAAATTTATTTTAAAGCTAAAATAAAATTCAGTAAATAAGTTTTGTTTGGTTACGCCAAAGATTATATGAAAAAGTTAGACCGGAAATGAAGGAAGAATGTTTCATAAAAGTGAAGCTTTTCCTATATTTTTAATAATCGACGAACCGAAGATACCGACTCCGTGTTTCGTTTTTGATTATTCGTTTCCTGTCTTTGAATAGTGTGGCGTATACTCGGCTTCTTTAAGTAGTAAATGCTCTATAACATATTATAAATTACAAATATGAAAGTGTAAAGTTTGTGACGTGAAGCCGTTGTGGAAAATACCTCAATTTTTTTAAATCTTAAAATCCACGTACATAGCATGAATGTAAAATGCTAAAGAAGATTCATTCAACAAACCTTAGGTCCAAAGACACTAAGGTCATTCATTACACTTGTGAATCGGCTTATTAGCTTTGCGGTAAGCTATCCATTCTATTATTATAATAGCTTTGCGAAAAATATGGCATCTATCTATATTTCAATAAAAAATGGCCAACTTTAAATCGTAAGTAAATGCGTGTAGTGGAATTTAAAAAAATCTAATTAAATTTCATCAAAAATAAAACTTCAAAAGAAAATCACTTTACCTGGCCATGCCTCACTAGGGGGCACAACTTTAGCGATAATTATGATGTTACTAGTCTATCTATTTGCTGTAGTCTGCGAGTGAAGCTCCGCAACTGTTGATCGAAGTCCATCGGAAGTATAACGAGTAACTTTGCCCGTACATAACGCTGGGGTCTTCAGGTCGACTAGTTTACGACGAAGTTTAAAGTAATATTGAACGTTTACTTGCAATAGTTATTTAGGAACAACTTAGGGCCAACAAATGTGGTTCCAATTAGGTTCTACAAATAATTTAACATGAATAGGTATAGTGGCTCGGCAATTAACATTCCTTCCGAGTCTGTCTGCTGGCTAGGCCTGCAAAGTATATATTTTTCGTCGATTATTTAAAAAAAATTTATACTATTTGTTCTTTGTTTTATTGATGCCACATAGCCAATTTTTAAAAATGATGCCCGTGACTTCGTTCGCATTGACTAAGTTTTTTAATTCCCGGGGGTAACTCTTCAATTTTCCGAGGTAAAAAGTCAGAAAGTCCAAAGAAGTCCACCGTCACATCGATTTTGCTGGAGTAAAATGTAGCCTTTGTCACCCGGACCATACTAACGAATCGGTTGACAGTTTGACGCCTCATTCATCAAAATGGGCGCAGTAGTTTAGGCGCTACGGTGGAACATACAATTAATACAAGCATACACACATAGTCGGCTAAAATCATAACCCTTTAGGATTGGCCGTTGTCGGGTAAGAAGTATTAAATGCACAATCAACACTAAAACACTTTATGTAGGGTTTAATTAGTGAATGAAATAGGTTTTCGCCGTTTAATCCAGCAAGCTCGCGTTTTACGGTCGCTAAAAGGGGATTACAATCGTAAAACCGAAAAAAAAGATAAACGTCACAATAGTAGTCAAAGATCCCACTGCATGATATTAAAACAAAATAATAAGAAGATGATATCTTTAACCATGTGTTCAATTGGAATTGCAATGTTATTCGTTAAATATAATGCTTTAAAGTTTGTGCCACGATGCTACTGATGTTTGATGCCAGTAAGAAAATATAGATCAACGAATCAACGAGATCAACGAATTACAGATGCAGCAACAATCAACATCCGTACTAATCATTCAATACGTGAATCCAATATGACGAAGTCGCGGGCATCATCTAGTTTTATATAATACTCGCCGATGCCCGCGACTTCGTCCGCCTGGATTGATGTTTTGGTGTTCCCGCGGGAACTATTCCAGACTATAATCTATTTCTGTGCTAAATTTCATCAAGATCCGTTCAGCCGTTCTGGCGTGATTGAGTAATAAACATCCATCCACCGAAGACCCCTTCGCGTTAGTGTAGTGAAGTGGAAATGTAGTGCCTCGTAAGTGCAATGCAAAGAACACAAGAACAAAGTGTCTTATAATAAAATCTAGCGTAAACTCAAATAAGATACGAGTAACTTAATAATATATAATAATATAAGTTTAGGTTAAAACAATGTACTCATTAGCTTTACTTATTCATACCACTACCACTACAGCCTAATAACGTCCCACTGCTGGGCACAGGCCTCCACTCTCATATGAGAGAGGGAATTAGAGCTTAGACCCACCACGCTGCTCCAATGCGGGTTGGCGGGCTTTAACGACTATTATCATGTTAGTGATAATAACCGGGACCGACGGCTTAACGTGCTCTCCGAGGCACGGGGGTGAAACACCGCCAACTTCCAACTCCGGGCTGGCACTGAGAATTTCTGAATTGAAAAACCCAATTCCAATTTTTGCCCGACCGGGAATCGAACCCAGGACCTCGTGATCCGCAGTCGACTATGCTAACCGCTAGACCAACGAGGCAGTTATACTACTTATTCATAGGCTAGTCTTTATTTTTTTTTAAAGCATTTAATTGCAACAGCGGGATCTCGTACTATAACGAATTCGTATTCAAGGCAGATGGGCCGTGTCGACTGGTCCGTGAGCAGTAAAGAGGGTTCACTATTATGGAAATTGTGTTTTTAACCGAATTAAAGTTGTGTCTTCCTTACAGGTCCCTACGTAGCACGTTAGGCCCCGGTTATTATCACTGACATCTGATAATAATTAATTGTTAAAACCTAAGAGTTGAAATAGTACTCTTACTCGTACTTTAAAAGTTTCCCGGGACTCGAACCCGGGACCTCGTCGGCCGCAATCGAGCATGCTAATCACTAGACCAACGAGGCAGTTCCTTCACTACACGCGCTTAAAGTCGAGGGTAAAAGGTGATATCTACAAATCACGGTGATGGCTGAAGTCGTCAACCCGTAAGCTAAAAGTTTATTTTGAGGCTGAACAAGGAAATGCAGCGTCAGGTATATCATAGTTATTACTTTGTAAACCTCAGCAGATAAAATAATCATTTTTAACTTGGAACCTAGTGATTTAAATAGAGTTTGTATGTTCGTTTGTACAAGTAACACTAAAATAATGTGCCATTCGGAAAGAAAGTCCTCAGACTATTATATATTCTTTGGTTCAAGAAAAATACTATAATAGGTACAGTGACTGTTTCTTGTTATATATGTCACCGTAAGATTGCAAAAACCGTTAGATTGTAATCTAACTAGCGAAATTGTAAAATGTCGATAGATTGTGAACCGTTCAATGTTCTGAGTGTCAATTTTTTAAATATTCATTGTATTTACGTTTTCTTGTCTCTTTCTTGTAGGTCAGGTAGTGTAGTAATCACTTAGGTTTTATCGGGTTAATATACCTAACAGATTACAATCTACCGAAAAATAATGCGTTAAATTGTAAACTGTTTACATGACATATACAAGTTTCCGTATAGAGATCCAACTCTTGAAATCAATCAGTGTTAAAAAAAGCTATTGTCCAATAAAATAGTCACAGACGACGCAGTGTTGAATTTTTTTACCCCTTTTGAATTTTATTGCCTTCCTGATTCCTATTTAGTCCTTTGTATCTATCTATTAAATAAAATAAAAATTAATATGTATTTGGGAAAAAGTACAGATAAGTGATGTGATGTTTTGCATGGGTGTAGACTGTAGACTATAGTTTAGGAGGAGAGTTTTTTTATCCCAGAAAATTAAGGAGTTCCCGTGGGAATTAAATAAACTTATTCCACGCGGACGAAGCCGAGGGCATCAACTAGGATTGAATACTTTTGTGTAAAATAAACAGAGAACTATGCGATTGAAGTTCACTTTGTAGTGTACACTTTAAAGATGCAGTTGCACTCAGTTGTACAAACTGTAGTCTACTTCTACGGTGAGTGAAAGGTAAATAATTACAGCATGATTTATAAAATAAACATGTCACCAGGAATCAGGATATCACAGATATTTAAAAAAAAATATCTCCATATTTTTATCCCAGAGATTATCCCTTAAAATCCTTTTCGTATAACGATCCTTTCTGTTCTGTTATTCTTATTAAAACACTCGCTTTGTTTGTAAACAAAATGTTTGGAATGTCGCCTTTAAGAGAGAAAGGAAATTAAATGTTTTAGATTTTTTTATTAAATGCGAAGCGGTATATTATTTAGCCTAGTATGGATAAGACAATAGGCATGATGACTGATTTTGAAAAAATGGTCAGGTTATGTTCGGACGTATCTACATTTTCGAAATATCTCATTTCAGTAGAAAAATAAGGTTTGGTAGATAAAATTGGCATTTGAAATTTCAATTTTAAAATTCACTATTGTTTTTACCGATGTACTCTGTGCAGTGTGCAGTAAACAATAGTGTGATTGTCAAAGCTCGAAAATAAACTATTGTGACGTCATTCGCTTCTTCGTGTTTAATCCATTATGGCGGAGTGGTGTATGTTATAGTTTTATTTTATTAAAATAAATAGCAATCTCACTCGAAATAGAAAAATAGTAGTAAATAGTTTTTTATAATCCATGAATCCTATTTCATTAGATAAATTCATAATTTTATTGATTCTTGGTTACTGTCATCATGCCTATTCCTTCGTAAACTGAACTCTTCTTACTCTGAGAGGAGATCCGTGCTCAGTTGTGGACGGGGAAAGACAGTAACAGCAGTAACCGAAAAATACCATATCCATACTAATACTATAAATGCGAAAGTGTGTCCGTCTGTCCGTCTGCCTGTCTGCTACGCTTTCACGGTCCATCTTTTCATCCGATTTTGATAAAATTTGATATGGGTATAGTTTGTATCCCGGGGAAGGACATACGCTACTTTTTATCCCGGAAAATTAAAGAGTTCCCGCGGGAATCAAAAAATCTTAATTCACGCGAACGAAGTCGCGGGTAACGTATCTAGTTATTATTATAAGCCTACCTCTAAAATCTAAGAACGTTATTTTTTGCTTCCGATTTTATCGTGTTAAAAAAAATGTGGTCCCAAAATATGTCATTGTTACGTAACTTGTGACAATTCCCAGCCTGCAGTGAAACATACTCATCATAAAAAGTACATAACTACCAAAATCACAAAATATCATATCTAGGCTCGTAAATTAGTAATGACTTCCATTACCACTTAAACCACAACATGGAAACCAAAGTTAGGTAATCGATTTAGCCTATTCAGATTTCGTGTAACAAGATTTCAGGTCCGGCTTAATGCTAGACTGATCTTATTAGGACTGTGACATGTGGACGGACGGATGGTCGGAAAAGGGTTCGCCATTAATCTGGTCTCTGGCGGAATTCGACACTGAAAGGGATTAGGGATTGAAAGCGTCCACGGTGATAAGTTGCCGTCCGATGTGTACGAGACCTAAATAATTGTATTATGCTGGAATTGGGTAATAAATTATTGTATTTGTAACGGTGAAAAAGGTCTATATACTTCTAATAGGATTTAATTATTAATATTGCTAAAAAATGGGAAAATCACCAGGATTATTTATTTCAAAAATAGAATTTGTCTTTTAAGCCATTGGCTAAATTAATTATCGACACCGTCACCATGAACTGCCCGAGCCTGCACACTAGTCGTTTCAATAACTTTGAGAAATTCGGATGTTTCTTAGGATTCACAATAATAATTATTATTAAGAGATTGATATGTAACCATAATTATTATATGTATAAAAGCTAGAACATGTAAAGACTGATAGGTACATATGTGTCCCAGTAAATGCCCCACTCATCTTGCCTTTGGCGCAGCCGGTAGAGTTCTACTACCACTACCAGGATTGCACTACCAGCTAAGTATTGTGACTCTAGTGCTTCTCTCAATTTTCAGTTTTAACAGCTGCTTCACGAGCACTTTTAGAAAGTTCCTATGCATGTTTTTCGCCAAAGTTTGTCATAAAATCTTTCATTAGGGAAAAATAAACATTGTTATCCTGTTTTGAGAAATACTCGCATTGCAGGAGGCTGACGTCCTTGAAAGCTGCCTCCAGTGTTCGTTAACGCGGACCCAGTATGAATAATTTATGGACACTGCCTGTGGATTGTGTACTTATTCTGTTTATATTCAACCCGAATGAATTGTAAAGTCGTTTATTAATAAACTAGCTGATGCCCGCGACTTCGTCCGAGTAGGTTGAGCTTATTAGGTTCCTTCGGGAACTATTTAATTGTCCGGGATAAAATATGAGTTATTAATTCCAGACTATAATCTATCTCTGTACCAAATATCATCCAGATCCATTCAGCCGTTCTGGCGTGATTGTGTAACAAACATCCGTCCATCCATCCATCGAAACTTTCGCATTTATAATATAGAAGTAGGTATAGAAGATATCGCTATCCGCATAAGTATAGTTTTAGTACGAGGGTAAAGGAGACAATTGAAACGCAACTGGTACATAATATAAAAAAATATTAATTAGGTCAATCTATCTATCTTAGGCCTAGACTGGTGACTGGTACTGAATGTTTATTCATGTGATATGGAAACATTAATGAAATGCCGCTAAATAACCATGGACATATTTCATCAACTGCCGGATTATACTGGGTATATCCGGATTACCATTTTGCGCGCGTCCAGAATAAGCCCCCACGCGTCTGTGAGACAATGGTCTGTGGATTAAATATTTTTCCACACCCAAATCGTTAGAACAAAGAGTGACGTCATAGGATGGTTTACAAAGGTTGTTATTTTATCCAAACAGCTCAAACGGCTATTAATAATCTTATCTACATTGACAAGTCCAAATCTAATGCATTACTGGTAAACTTAATATCGTGAGCCACAATTAATTAGTGCCTTGTTGCCTTACACACTTAAAATTAAATTATAACAAAAATGTCTTAATACATAAAACAGGAAAGGCAGTAACTGTGTGCCTATATAAGGTGCCTGTTATGGAAGTTTCATAATCGTAAAGGCTTAGTGGAACTTTAGGGAGCATAATAATTGTGCCCCCAATTAGGGCGAGCAGCCCTAACCTACCAGTTACTTGCATATTTTAATATCTGTATTAACTCCCTTCTGCCACGTTAGCATAATTTTGAAACAACGTAGGGTATTTTACTGGAATTTACAGAATATACGGACGGAATTTTATATTGGTATTTTCTATTTTATAATTAAATGTCTTGAGGATATTATAAAACCGCTTATAAACTACGGTGTTTTATTCAGAAAATAAATCCTGACGAAAAAAAAAAAAAAACAAAAGAAAAAGAATCCAGCGTCCCAAATTTTAATTACTCCCTGCAATCACAAGACACAGAATATATTTAATAGCTATTATGTTATACAGACCTTACCTCGCCATGTTATTTTGAAAGCAACTCTTGATAAAATCTTTTTCCTGAGTCTAATTGGAGAGCGGATTTTAAGAAACAACCAAATTGCGGCTTCAATCAATGGTCTATATCAATTTAGGTCCTCATTACGTGAAAATTTCGTGGTCAAGAATCGTCAAACGGTAATTGCGATTTTATATGACTATTGAATCATCCATCCATATATCCATCAGCCTGTATTCGTCCACTGCTGGACATAGGCCTTTTGGAGAGCGCGCCATCACACACGGTCCTCCGCTTTCCTCATCCACCCACTTCCCGCCGCCTTTTTAAGGTCGTCGGTCCAGCGGGCTGGAGGACGTCCCACACTGCGTTTACCGGTACGCGGTCTCCACTCCAGAATATTGAATATTGCACAGTAATTAACTCAATTTAAGTGTACCTTCTTCTGAATATATAAAACGATAAATTGACTGACACATCGATGTAGTCGCTAGGTCTACCTACTACATGAAAGAACGTTCAAAAATTCCACCAAAGGGTAGCGGATCGTCTCTTATCCCAAGTAACGAATTTTTTTTATAGATTTATTTGGCGCGTCGCGTGTGATGTCATTCTTTTGCCGGTAATGAAAATTTTCTAGCTTACCCGTTGTATTATATTTAATTTCATTAAATGACCAAAATATACTCGTACAACTAAGAAAGGTGAGACATTTACAAAATTTCAGCAAACGCGGCGAGAATTTGATTATAAAATCCGCCGCGCCGCGATGAAATTACGTCATTAGCCGGAAAATATAATCAGCTTCCCAATTTTAACCGTACTCTTTGTGGCGTAGCTAAATTAAGCTGGCTTTTGGACACTGTAAATCTGCAGGCAGACATGTTTTTTAATTGCTATTTGTGTAAAATGATATATGAAAATTCACTGATATATTATACTTTTCTGTGAAATAACTATGACCCTCGAATAAATAAAAATATAAAGTAAAGTAAAAGTAAAATATACTTTATTTTATACAAAGAAATAAAAAGACTAAAAACAATCATAATAATGGATATGGCACAACAGGCGGCCTTATCGCTTAAATAGCGATCTCTTCCAGGCAACCTTAGGGCAGAGGACCCAGGAAACTTTTAAAAGAAAGCGGGATGGGTGTACTGAGACATAATGATAAATATTATATACATAAAAACACAGGTATGTACAATGTAAAAATATATTGGATAAATAGGTACACAGTATAAAACTAATAGGTAATAGAATATAATATTAAAAATATAATATCTCAATTCATTTCTGTTTTTTGTTTTTGTTAGTTACTCATTTTTTTAAGTGCGTAGTGACATAACCTAAAGTAAAATACTGTAATAGTAACCGAATTAGATACATAATCGATTGTAGATCGAATGTGTTGCATTTGCAGTCATTGTCGCCTGCGCAAGCGGTGTATGGCAATGAAATACTCACTGATTGCTTCGATCTGTTTATTTCGATAGAAGATGGACGTCACTAGAAGAAGAAACTAGTACAATATATTAAATAGGTTTATCTCTTTTCCTATTATGATTTCAGTCACTCGAGGGATAAGAATTGTATGATTTTGTTAGTTACTGAATTAACCAACCATATGGTACACATAATATACCTATTGACCAAATTTAAATAAAACTCAAATATGCGAAACTTCTCAAATGAACTTACATTTGTTTACTGAATATCAATGAAACATAATGTATTCCAGTATTTCGTCCGGGCCGAATAAACAAATTGTCGCAGTTAATAAATTATTAGGTACGGCTAGCAATGAGATAGATTTTTCTTTTACAATAATTTTTGAACTACTCTTGTTGTGGTTTTCCTGCATTAGAGGGGTGAGACAGCCAGGTCCAATTAATTATTCCTTATATTCACTTGATTCACATTATTCTTGATTAAAAAGGGTATTTGGCGGCTTCCGTTAGAAAGTTCATTAAAAGTTCAAGTTCATTGGTCACACTGTGTGACCCAAAGATGTGACCAATGAACTTGAACTTTTGATGAACCGTCACAGACTACATTTCTAGAAAAGTCATCTTTAGTTCATAGACTAACAAAACTAGTCCGTTCCGCTCTGGCCTCCAGTATCTTTGACATTGGGAACCTGCGGCAACACTTGGCCCAATAATGGGGAAACTACATGTCCCAAAACTCTGTAACTTTATCCATGTTAACAATATGTATGATTGTGTGCAATTGTAGAGCGTAAAGCTTGCGCTTTGTTGCTTGCTTTTTTTCCGCCACGAAGTAGGCTTTACGTGGTGGACATAGATGTCATTATGCTACGCAACGTTTTAGATTTGGATTCGATTCACTGCCAATATTTTTCGACCCCTTTGACATAGGGTATAGATTTTAAAAACTCATTCTTTCAAAGAATGAGTTTTTAAACAAAGAACAATGAAAAAGCAATGAATTTCTTTGTGCTCACCACAGATGTGCTCACCAATTTGTTACTTGTCTATCAGACGGTATTAGAGTTTTATAAGGTAAACTTTCAATATTTTCTTTCATAGTTTTAAACCAACCAATAAAATCGATTAAATTTTTTGCTCTGACCGTACATAAATATCCCAATACCCAGTGTTGATATTGAGTTTCGTGGTTCAGTAATTAGCTAACATCAAACCTACACTGTTTACTCGTGCTCAAAGCTAACAATTTTCAATTCCACTGGCACAACCTCGGAAATATTTTATTTATCGCTATGAATTTATTTCAGCTTATTATTAGTATTTTGAAGTGAAACTACTTTAGAATCGTTGTGATTTGAAAATTCTATAAAACGAAAAAGCGACATTAAAAAGAGACAAATATATTCATAATAGGATTTAACCTGCGAGAGAATGAGATATAATACAAGTTATCTTTATCTTATTCTTTATTAGGCTACTTTCCTGAAGTTTCACTTCTGCCGTGTGTGAATTGCACATATACACTTTTTTTTGCTGACAGTCCTTTCGTGTATTTTCATTGATGTAGAATTTTAGTACCTATTTATTTAAATGGGCATGAACGTTATTTTTTTATTTTAAAAGTACCTGGTTATAAATAGGTTAATTATTTTGCATGTACTGTTTATTTATTTATATTTGATTGGTTTTATTTTAATTTCTAACTAGCCTCATTATTTAATTAGAATATATTATAATAATTATTTTATTTACCTGTATAGCTCTTCAGTATAACTAGAATAATTTATTAAGTAGTAATAATTAGTAGACATAGTTACCAAGCCGTGGCGTCACCTGGAATAGGGCTCCAGCTGAAAATCAGCGCAGAATGTAATTTATTGCAAGGCATTCTGCACCATGCTGAGCTGATGCCTTTTTTTTTTCAGTTTTTGTTATATTTTGTGAGTTTTATTAGATTTTTATCTTTCCCCTACAAAATGAACCAATAACCCTTGATATTCATTTTATACTATGTACCTACGTGCTTTTCGAGCATGCAATTAATATTCAAGAGAAACATTTTCAATAATAAAACGAGTACCGTTGAACTGACAGTACTAAAATGAACATTGGTTTTTCCGTTATTGAGAAATTAAAAGCCGTTTGACTTTTTTTTATTCACTACAAGTTAGCCCTTGACTGCGATCTTACCTGTAATGCGGTCTAAGATGGTAGCGGGCTAACCTGTTAGGGGCATGGCAGTTATATGAAACCCATACCCCTTCGGTTTCTATACGGCATCGTACCGGAACGCTAAATCGCTTGGCGGCACGTTATTGCCGGTAGGTAACTAGCCACCGCCGCGCCGAAGCCAGACCAGGGAAAATTCAGAAATTATAAATTTCCAAATTAACCCGGGGATCGAACCCGGGACCTCCGCAGTCTGCACGTTAAGACAACAGCGCTCAACCCTGCGCCACGGATGTCGTCAACTTAAGTCAAATGGATGGACGCCGAAAACTTATAGCCCCCAAAAATTCAAACTATGTGTCATCAACTGAGCCGTACCTATAACTGGCTTTAGAAATGACACCTTTGCCCCCTCTTTAGTATTTTATCAAGTAATAGTCCTAATAAAATGGAATGCTAATGTATTTCTCGCTACCAACAAAATTCTAAATATTTCCACATTAAGCAACATGAAAGGTTTTCCCATTTTTATCTTTCGAGTATTAACATTTAAATGGTAGTATGATGGTATTCAGTAGTCACTGTTTGTAATAAAATACAAATGTATGTATAAAATTCAGAATTTAAATTTATTTAAGCTGATTACATCAAAGTCATCAAGTAGTAAAATCTAAAATTTACGACACTATCTATATACTTAGTTGGTTTATATCCTATTAAAATTAGATAAGCTATCGGCTTTTCTAAAAAAAATTAAACATGAGGTATAATTTATAGCATTTTACAATATACCAATTAACTATTACGGTTCATGAGATACAGCCCGCTGACTGACTGACGGACGGACAGCGGAGGCTTTTAGTCCCATTGGCATCTTTTGGATACGGAACCCTAAAAGATTACCTAAACATGTTAAATATAGCAGTTTCCCCTTAGCTAGTAAGTCTTACTAATATTATAAATGTGAAAGTTTGGATGTATGGATGTTTGGTACTCAATCACGCGCCAACGGCTGAACG
Source organism: Erebia aethiops (assembly GCA_923060345.2). Taxonomy (NCBI): domain Eukaryota; kingdom Metazoa; phylum Arthropoda; class Insecta; order Lepidoptera; family Nymphalidae; genus Erebia; species Erebia aethiops. Next base: position 18,581,557 of record OV281081.1, on the reverse strand, counting down.
GATCTGGCTGAAATTTGGCACAGAGATAGATTATAGTCTGGAATAGCACATAGGCTTATCCCGGAAAATTAAAGAGTTCCCGCGGGAACCAAAAAATCTCACACCACGCAGACGAAGTCGCGGGCATTCGCTAGTAATTAAATAAAATAAAGCCTCAGTACTTTAATAATAATAAATTTTGCTCGGGCCCTACAAATATTTTCTGTTTATATTTTGTTTCACGGCTGGGCAATTAGCTTACATAAACCTGCGCTGTTTGATCAAGCTACATTCTCTTAACTAAGGGTGCTTTCACACATGTTCGCACAGAAACGAACGCATAAAAGGATCCAGATGAAAATCAGCGCTGTACCTTGTAGGTACGTGGTACTTATATGTCTATGTATGGTAGAAGCTCTACTAGCTACTAGCATAGTGGATCTGCGCTCAGCTATAAAACATTTATTATCCAATTCCATATAGTGTATCTGTTTCATAGTATATGTTTAGATTATTTTCATTAAAAGGGTAAAAATTAAATTTAAAGGAATGAGTTATGTGAGAATGGCACAATATTAGAAGTAACCAGACTGTGAATCGCGCGCTCAAGATCAGATATAGTGGGGTATCCTAGCTGCAGGAAGCAAAGTAACCGCTCTATGTTCTGCAATATTGGCATACGGTAGTAAGCCTATTGCATTAACATATTGCTATAAGAATTTGTGTGTAGATTCCCTTATATTTTTTTTATTCCGCTCGTTTGCCTACCCTCCACTTGAAAAAATTATGTTATTTTATCTTCGTTTTTATAATGCACTTCGGAATTTTTATTTTCACTCAGACGAGCTTATGCGATAAAACGTAGGCATTTTATAACTTTTGAAGGTTTAACGTCGCATGATAAAAACTTCGCAGATTTTTTGCTATTCATCAAATTATTTATATTTATTAAACGCTAAAAGCTCAGAAATGTTATAAAATTTTAGCATAGTCGGTGGATTATCAAAAAAAACTTGCTTAATTATAATAGTAATTTTATTATTTTTATCATGTTTTTAATTTGGTTTCAGGTATATAGAGTCGGTCAAAGGATACAATTTCTAGTTCTTCCCTCTATCTTGAAGACACCAAAGGTAATTTTTTTTAAACTTCTGCGCACATAATATTTGTAGCAACTATGCAGATATTTTGCGAAATTCATAATATTTCCTGACATCATAATGTTTTTCATTCGTTAACATCTACAAAACTTAAATATAAAAATAATAAAATCTTCATATTAAAATAAGTAATACTTTTCCACTTTTCAATAAAGCTGTCTGTGGAAAATGAAATCCTCTTTCGCCGTCACGAGTAGATCTTATTGCGGGACTAGAAAAGATTTACTTCGCCGAGCATGCTTAGAGCAAGTTTCTTAACTTGATATCAGTAGGTACTATTGTACTATTACCTATTCTCTGGTACTACTTGTAGTTTTTTTTTAAAGAGCTTGATCGCTTATTTTACGACGCTCTGTTAAGGCCACACAAACTTATTATTATGTTCTTGATTCTAATGCACATGCATATATGAATCTATCAAATTTTTAAGTGAATGTGATTCTAATTAATTGTCCTCCTTACTAAAACTATATTAATTCCGCCGGTGGATTTTAAAAGACTATAGCGCTCTTTAAAGATGGCCAGTTTTTAAATATTATAAATGCGAATATATGCCTGTCTGTTTGTCCGTCTGATACTCCGACAAATATTCACAAGATTCGAACCCGTCCGGGATCCTTAGTCATGAGCCCGTTAATTGCGAGGCTGCAGCCTTCGCATCACGCAGTTTGCTTTGCGCCGTGTTGCGAGATGGAAAGGCTGATGAATAAGACCTTTCGTATCTCGGCAAATGCAAGTTCCCATACGAATTTTTAAATCCTTAAATCCACGTAGCTGATGCCCGCGATTTAGTACGAGTGGATTGAGATTTTTTGGTTCCCACGGGAACTCTTTAATTTTCCGGGGTAAAAAGTAGCCTATGTGCTATTCCAGACTATAATCTATGTCTGTGCCAAATTCCAGCCAGATCCGTTCAGCCGTTGGCGCGTGATTGAGTAACAAACACCCATACATCCATAAATCCATTCATCCAAACTTTCGCATTTATAATATTAAGTATAGCTTGTAATATTATTATATTACACCAGCGATGATGCCCGCGAATCGTCCGCGTGGTTTACGTTTTTTTAATTCCCGTGGGAACTCCTTAATTTTCCGATATTTTCCAATATTTATACCAAAAGTCACGTCGATCCGTTGCAGCGTGATTGAAGGACAAACCAACAAACCATTAAACCAACAAACAACACACACTTTCGCATTTATAATATTAAAGTATGATAGTATGAAGCATGATGTCATGTTGTCTTTTTGTTCCCTTTTGACGGTACAGACAGTTCAAAGTTATCTTACACAGGATTAGAATTATAGAAACTAGATCTACGCAGTCGAAGTTGCGGCATATCTTGTGACCCTAAAGAGACATCGTATCATACGAGTAACTTCCCTGAAGTAGATCTAATTCAACCCAAGATGAATGATGCCACTTTCATCCAATTACATGCAAATTGGTTACCGTCTCAACTTATCCGGGTTGGCGGAATGACATATTATTCCTGGTTGCCGTTCAATGCCATCGTAAAAAACGGCAGAACCGTAACTTTTGCTAAGTGAAATCTGAATAAGGGACTTTGATCAAATAACTTTGCCTCATCTCCGTGAACTGTTTTATTAAGAGTAAGACGTACTCTACGTAACTGCCTACCTTTAATTTTTGTCATTTTATTTCAAAATTACTTTTTAATGATTTAAAATGTTTGCCTATAGATAGATGGTAAAATGGTTGCCACCAAAATGTAAAAAATACAAAGAATTAAAAAATAAGTAGGTACAGAAAACAAAGAGTTTCATTATAATAACTAAAAGTGTTCTCCTTCAGAGAACCCACTTATTAAGAACCTTTAAAAGGAGTGAGGTAGTTTAACAATAATTAGGTACCGCATCGCGCTCGCTTCGCTTGCTTATGTATTTCACTTTGAAATGTAACAACAGGGAATGAGTGGTAAATTCACTCAACGATTCAAAAGCACTTGTAATAAGTTTATTTGAATAAAACATATGAGTTTGAGTTTGCACAAAACAAAATGATGAAATCATTGTTTCCTAAGCGAAAATAAAATAAAAATCGCGCGTGCTCCATTCAGTGATGCCGCACTCAAACTTCCTACAAAATACATCTCATACAATTGACTTCTCAACCAGGGCTTTTAGAATTAGGAGGCATTCATTGACTCGCAATTTCGCAGTTACCGTTCTTTGACCGCTATTATTGAGAAAGTGGTATGGGCCCGTACAAATAGACCTGTGACCTGGCATCTTCCTGTTTTACATGCGGGTTCCTTATATTGTAATAATTGCAGGATATGCTAATAATTGGCTAAAGACCCTAAGATTAGCTTGTTCGAAGCGCTAAGTACCATATTTCTAGTTAGGTTCCATGTCAAGGAGGCTTAAAAGTGTCACACTTTTAACCCGAGAGTTTTCTAAAGCAGTTTTCTCACTACTGTGACCTCATAAAATTTAATAGGTTATAATATAATAAAGGATGTTAGTGTCGGACATTTAAAACCTAAACCCCATCTATACTCTATATTAATAATATTATGAATGGGAAAGTTTGGATGGATGGATGGATGTTTGTTACTCAATCACGCCAGAACGGCTGAACGGATCTGGATCAAATTTGGCACAGAGATAGATTATAGCCTGAAATAACACATAGGCTACTTTTTATCCCGGAAAATTTACTGGAGAAAGAGAAAATTAACTCCCCCTGAGTAATTCCAGCGGGAGACAAAAAACCTTAATCCATACGGAAGAAGTCGCGGGCATCAGCTAGTCCCATATAAAATGCTTGCGATTGACAAAATATTATTAGCTGTTATTTTAATGCTTTCACATTATTTTAGCTCCGATCGTTGTTGTGACAAGCAAAGAGAGTACTTGCCAGATTTTCTTCGCATGGTTAACTTTTTTTTTAAACATTTTAGAATCTGTGAGTACTAAATTCAAAACGCCCCGAAGCGCTCAATAAAATAGATTTAAAGTTAACAACGTAGAACATTGTTTACTGCGTAATAAAGCTAGGCGCCCGTTCCGGTTTGATATACTCATATAGGCTGGATGTTAACAGCTTTACTACTACATAAATTTATTTACATAATGTCGGCTTTAATGGTAGTGTCAAACGTTTGTATGGTAACGAGCTGCGTACGTAATACGTATGCCCGTTTAGTCGCTTGAATCGTTTTTTTTTTTGGACAACAATATGGATCGTACCTTTTAGTGATAACCAAATTTAAAAATATACTTATATAATATGAAATATGATTACGTATTTATCTATACCTACTAATATATTATAAAGAGGTAAAGTTTGTGAGGTTGTAGGGGGTAATCTGTGGATCTACTGAACCGATTTTTAAACTTCTGGTACCAATAGAAAACCACATTATTTGTGAGTGTCATAGGCTATATATTAACCGGAAAAATTAGGGAGTTCCCGTGGGAATTTAAAAAACTTATTTCACGCGAACGAAAAGTGACCGCGAATATTATTAAAAAAATCAGATAAAGTACCTACTTTTATCTTGCATACTTCATTTATTTTTTATGTAGTGTACCTAAGTAAAATTATTTATTTATTACGACAAAAAAAAGTTAAACAAGTAAGTACATGATATAACACTTTGTGACATAAATTTTGATTTGACTAAGTTCCGTTCCAAAATTTCTTTGAGATATTGCTGTATGAATGGGCTCATTTAGCTCTGTCCGTAGTTTATTTGCACGTATTCTTAATATACAGACGTGCTGTGGGCTTGGGACCAATATCAGGGCTGCCAATGAATCTAAATCTAAATATAATATATAAAAGAAACAAATCAAAAAAATGTGATCAAATCTTTTATTGTTAAATACGTTATTTAGGTAGGGATTATTTTCTCTTATCTTTGCTTCTAACCGAAACTACCACTCATGCTTGCATCCCCACCATTAACCGGCTCTACCGATGGTTATTACATACAAGGTGTGTCGTTATTTAGTTGGTTGTTCCAGCCATACCATGTAATTAGATCTATTAGTACGTTTAGCTATTTCGGGCGTGACTGACAGTCACAAATATACTAGCCAGCTTAGTCAAAACAACTATGATAAATAATAATAATAATAAAATAACTTATCTAACTCAGCATGACTCTTTAGACATGACACCATCCCCTGTAGGCATGAATTTGGCAGTAGAGATAAAAGGTTATATATAAGTAATGGGGCTGATTCTGTAGCGCACATGTAGTGCACAATGTCTAAACTAAACTAAAATGATAGCACTAAAAATATTGCTAACCCTTTCATAATATTCACTGTGGAAAGGGACAGAACTAGATTTAAAGCTGTCATTTTAGTTTAGTTTCGAGATTGTGTTATACAGAATTGGTCCCATTATCTGCCTCATCGCGAATCTGGTGAGTGCAGAATCTGCCCAATACCGAGTAAAGGAATATTTACAGCAAATAGAATATTGACAACCCTTAATACCCGAGTAGACCACAGACAAATCCACTCGTGACGTTATCCATAAACTATTAATGGTCCCCGTGCGACGTGCTGCGCTGTAATTGAACTCGGAACTAATAATGCCTACAGCGGGTATTGGATTAATACACGATGTAGGGAAATAAGAGTATTTACATAGCAATTTGTAGTGCCTTTCGTAGGTTTCTTTACTAAATAGTAATACAAAAATTAAATATTGGATAGAATCAGGCGTTACATTGCGGAAGTTCATGATTTAGCAAGAAAAAATTACAAATTATTTTGCTATAATCCGCCAACAAAAAAAGTTCTGTAGGGTCAAGCATGCAGTTACAAGCGAAGCACCGTTTACCTTCCCATTCAAGCAAGAAAGCCAAGTTCCCAAGCAAACAATGCCACCACCACTCACATGCACCACCACACAAGACTTATACTATTCTCGACGCACGTTTCGCCCCGACACCGGAGCATCTTCAGGAGATGTCGACTTTACAATGCAAGATTGTCTAGTCATTGTAAAGTCGACATCTCCTGAAGTTGCTCGTTGCTTTTGTGCTTGTAAATCTATCAGCCTATCACTTATTACTTAGTTATTAACGGTAAAGGTTAGGTTAGAGACGATACCATCTATATTTAGGAAGGTGCACAATTGCATTTGTCGGTTGAAATGTCAACTCTAGTATTTCCGTGAACCGCTGCCTCCGGCAGGCGGGCTAGACAGTGCCGAGTAAATTGACACAAAGTCCCCGGTCCTTTTAACAGACTTGCGGTAGATTCAGACAATATTGATATTATCTTGCAGTTTTCTGTTGAAGTAATTAAAATTTAAAAATGGTAATGACCCTGTCTGTAAAAAACTTATTAGCTTATGCGGATGAAGTCGCAGGAGCCAGCAATAATATAGAGTCATTGAAACTTAATTAAAAATTAAAATCATATGTTTCAATCTTTTACGAAGTACTTACCCAAATTTATTTTCTACGTTTTTGGATATTTCGCATCCTCACAAGCTGAAGCCTTATTTAAACGTGTAGATCGCTAATGGCATTGCAAAGACAACCTTACAGGTATTATGGCCTAAAAGCTGAGTTCGTTTCACAGAGTCGAGATAACAATACGTTCCTTCAATTAATTGAATTGAATGACCGTAGCGTTGGCGGACCCCTTCTAGTAAGACGTTATCAAAGGAGTCCATGGGGGCCGCTGGATGTAGACGACTCAAGACTACGGTTTTTAGGAGTATCTACAAAAGTCGTATAAATCCAGCAGTTGACGTCTATAGGTTGACGACAATGACGGGTTTCCACTATTGGATAAAAAACTTCCCTAAAGAGCCGATAGTACGCCCAGCCTCACTAGAGAAAGAGAACTCTCAGTCTTTACTGTCCAGAAAGAGGCATTACAACTTTAGCTATCTAAACGTACAAATTCAACATTTCTCAAGTATTTTTGTACAAATCATCGTCGAGAAAAACATTTCAATCAAAGTCAAAAATAAGCTTGCTTCATTATTTATATCTTGCCTAAGGCGAAATGGCCTTCCTTATCCATACCAAGAAACTCGACAAATTCCTGAAATTCCTAAGTACGTATTTTTATTTGATGCGTAAAAATAATCGTCGAGAAAAACAATTCAATCAAAGTAAAAAAAGCAAGTGGTTAATTAATAGTCTAGCCTACCTAAGTACTTACTTACTACCTAAGTCGTAAACAAGTTCCCCCATCCATATCAAAGCCTACAGACTACAGAGTCGTTCCTCAAAATACCCACCTGGGGTCGCCGGGGCGAGCGCTTCCAAAGCTACTTAATTAAAGAGTTAGTTCGAGAGTCTGCCCTTTATCCACAGCGTAAATTGTAATTCATACAGTCTGTCGATGCCCATGACAAATGACAGACCCGTATAGACATCGACCTCCGACCTTTCGATGACCTCCTTGGCGCAGTGTGGAGCGCTGTTGTCTTAACGTTGGAGGCTCCGGTTTCGATCCACGGCAGGGTCAATTTCACAATTTATAATTTATCAATTTTCTCTGGTCTGGCCTGGTTTGGCTTCGGCCGTGGCTAGTTACCACCCTACCGGCAAAGAGGTGCCGCCAAGCGATTTAGCTTTTCGGTACGATTCCCTGTATAAACAGACTAGGGATATGGGTTTAATATAACTTCCATATCCCTAACAAGTTAGCCCGCTACCATCTTAGACTGCATGATCACTTACCATCAGGTGAGATCGCTGTCAAGGGCTATTTGGTTTGTGGACATGACAGTTATTGCACAAAGTCTCACATATTATTGGATGGGTAGGAAACTTATACATTGATGAGGAAACTGCATACAAATTTGACATTAGAGTGACTAATTTTGTATTGAAAATTAAACCAGTTTCCTTGGTCACGTCCCTGTCACCACGCGGCATTGCTCTGTCTAGACTCCTCCATAGAACGACTGGTAGGAAAACACGTGTCTCCTTAGACTGTGTTTTAGCCTACCACTTTAACATGAGCCCTGTCCTAGCACATCTTTTGAATGCTAATACCATGTAATTACCTCAGAGAGCTACGAGTGTGATAAAGTCACAGCTGGCTGTGGAAATTAAGGCGAATTTTTGGCTTTTCCAGTCCGTTTTTAGCCTTATAAGGTTGAACTTTTAACCGCTTTGAGTGTTACATTTTATACATGTTCGTATTTCGTATACTTTCAGACTTTCACGAAGATATTATCTTTTTATTTATTTGTCATTAGCTGATGCCCGTGACTTCGTCCTCGTGGTTAACTTTTTTTACTCCCGCCGGAACTCTTTAATTTTACGGAATAAAAGGTAGCCTATATTGTCACACTCCAGGCCTATCACCACCTTAGACTGCATCATCACTTACCATCAGGTGTTTTACCATCAGGTGAGATCGCAGTCAAGGGCTTTAGCGGATAAAAAACAAGTTAGTCGTAAAAATACAGAAAACTGCAAAGTACCAAATACAAACTAATTAATTAAATACTTTGTCTTATTATTTAGATATTTTTATACAGTACACAAAAATCACGCCAATTTGAGACAAAGAAAGCTAAAACAGTATTAACATTTACTCTTGCGTTAAACAAAAATACGGTACGATTCCCGTTAAAAGTAATTTTCTTGCCATTTTCTTGGAAGTAACCCATTTTCTTTTGCGATTCAGTTTCCTTAACAAGCTCGGTTCTTTTAATCAAGTAACGTTTTATTCTATGATAGTAAAATAACTATTTAATTGCGAGTTGCGACCTGAAGACCTCTTTCTATGCCGGCGTACCAGATGCTCATTTCAGAGGTTCCGGTGAACTTATTTCAAAACTCACTGGCAATTTTCCCTCTGTTAAGTAGCGTAGGAGCTTGTCGACCGTTTTCCATTTTAATTTTGTAAACTTACATAGTCATCATCATTTTAAGCCATCGCTTGCCTACTACTGAGCTCGAGTCTCCTCTCGAAATGAGAAGGGTGTTGCCATAGTCCACCATGTTCGTCCAAGGGCGGATTGGCATACTTAACACACCTATATGAGAACATAAAGGGCAAAAGTATTTATATGGACCACATCACAAATAACTGGCCCGCGGGTCGGGGCGTGGCGGGTGACGCTGTATGATGTCGTGGAATTCAACCGTGGAAACAAGGAATTCAACCAGCCGCGCACCCGACCCGACCCGCTCCCGACCCGCGCACGCTCCCTGTGTGTTTTGTGCTTTAAAAAAACTGTCAGTCATGCAGGTTCCCTGACGATGTTTATCTTCACTGTAAAAGCAAGTGTTATTTAATTTTTTTAAACGCAAACATAACTCCTAGAAGTTAGAGGTGGCTGCCCAGTAATCGGCCCCCCTACCATCCGAACAGTATGCCGGGCGTCTAAACCACTAAGCTATGACTTACTGTTACATAGTACCTACTCATTACTTGAACACATCTTTCTACGCTAAAAAAATGGTACTTATTGCACAACTTTCTAGTGAACTTAATAAGTACCTTTAAACGAAGCAGCTACTTATTATTTAATCTGTGCCTATATTGGCAATTTTCCAATACCCCTCTTTTAAATAGACTAAGAGCTATATATTTATCCACATGCTATTTAATTGTAAGTTGTGACCCAGACACATCTTAGTATGCTCGGAAATCGGAATATCAGACCGTCAGACGCTTATTTTTAGGGGCGCTTGTTTTAATACCACCTACTGGCAATTTTCCACTCCTCGCTTGTAAAGTAGTCAAAGAGGTAGTCAACAATTTTCCTAATGTGAATTTGAGATAGATCTGTGTTGGACAAACGTTATACATGTAATAGTCGTTGTAAAAAAAGTTGTTGACATAGTACCAATAAACACTTAAATCTGTGGATTCCTGATAGCTAACATAATAGAACTTTAAGTATTCTGAAAAATATTTTTTTTAAGTTGCTTGATATTAAAATTATAGAATTAGGACAGCCGTCGTAGATTTTTGAGCTTATGAGAATCTTGCTAAGATTTTTTTTATTTCGTAGATAATATATTATAATAATATTCACCAGCTCCCAGACCACGGGGGGTAGTTTCAGACATTTGTTCTTACCGCTCCGGTGCGCTGCCAACGCGTTTTGTTATTTCGTTTCTGAATATAAAATGCAATATCGGCTGAATAATACAATTCTATAAAGGAAGTTATCGGTTTGAGAATTTAATATAAATTGAACCTGCTGTTTTGCCAATTTGCAGCGATACAATATGATCGGCCTTACGAGAAATTCAATATAGGGGATGCGGGGGAAAGATCAGAAAACGTAATATTAATAAAATGTGCGAAATAATCCTTTGTATGATCCAATCCTAGTTTTTTTTTATTGTCTCTAAAACTGCAATCCTGTGATTTCGACATATTTTTCGTTGTCTGTAGTTATGTACGCATTTGAAGATTTTACTCATGTGTAATGAAATTAAATAGAATGATTTATTTCACGTAGGACATCAATGCGTAGGACATGCTAGGAAAACTAAACATGTTCGGATAATGTAAATTCCACTTCTTTAAAAGCGAGTAAGTAATAAACATTTTTTCTATTTAATGCTGGTCATTTTTTGTACCCAGTGTATGCGCGTTTTCAAAATAATAAAGAAACCTGTCAAATTGTGCATTTTCCAAGATTGCGGAGAGTTCTTATTTTAAATTTTCTAGGGTTCTCCCGTCCCCTGCGAACACGCCGTATGCCGTTAGAGAAAGAATAGGGTAGGTACAACCTGATATGAGGCCGACTAAAAAAATTCTACATCAATGCCGGTAAACGTTAGCGGCCATTGATGTAGAATTTTTTTAGTACTCATTCTATTTCAATGTTAGCGGCCGTATGACGCAAACGCGTCGTTGCCAGATGTTAGGTTTTTGTGTCTTAAAAATACTATCTCGATCCATCTCAAACTTTAGTATAAACTAATAGGCAAGGATACGGTAGGATTTTTTGGCAGACCCTACTCTATGGGATAAATCTATGGGTAGGTACAAGTTGCCTACGAGCAGCACGCGTCCCGTAATTTGATTCTCTAAATTGATACGATAAGTAGTGTGAGAAAAATGGTTAAGAGTCTTTGTTTTGTGTTGTTCTTGACTACTTTCCTTCAAATCTTTTGTTTGCAACCCGAACAATCTGCAAGGCCTAATGCGCATTATAAACAAAAAAACTGGTTTCTTATGAGTATTCTATACTAATATTATAAAGAGGTAAAGTTTGAAAATGCTGGTACCAATAGAAAGACACATTATTATTTGTGAGTGTCATAGGCTATATATTAATCTGAAAAATTAGGGAGTTCCCGTGGAAATTTAAAAAACTTATTTCACGCGGATGAAGTCGTGGGCATCTGCTAGTGTCTTATATTTTGTATGCGCGTGTCTGATCCGAGACAAGAGAAAATATCTTGTAATATGTATGGTCTCATACAACAACCATTGTGACTAAATTTCCTATAAGACATCTACCTACTCGTAAGACACAAAAAATTTTCTTTTATTGCGCAAAAGGCCTTATTCATATACCTACCTATTAAAAACTATGAAATAAATAACTGTCATAGCGTCCAGACGTAATTCGTAAGTTATTATTTTGCACGTAACGGTGCCTCGGCCATTCGCTGTTGACTTGGTGATCTTTGACTCGTTAGATGCTTTGTGTGTTTGTCGGTTCCACAATAGCTTCACAACCTATAGAATGTTGCTGACGGGCAAAATATAACTGTTGTTAGGATTACGATGTGTGGAGTTTGATTGTTGCTGGAAATACCTACCTACGAACAATCGATATAGCGTAATACATTATTATTTCTATTGTATAAGTGGTTTAGCCCGCCAGCCCGCATTGGAGCAGCGTGGTAAGCTCTAAATTCCTCCCTCCTATGAGAGTGGAGGGCTGTGCCCAGCAGTGGTAGGTTAATGGGCTGTAGTGGTGGAACCATCCGTCCCGGCTTTGCATGGATGCTCAAAGATTAATAAATGACAATCCAAAGATTAAGTATCCGGTGCATTTTATGGATTTTTGGTCATTGTAACGCACAATAACCAAAAATCCATTAAATGCACCAGATTGGTATTTGTTAATTTTTATCGTTTACTGATTAATATTTTGGAACGAAGTTCTTTAGGGGACGATGCGGAGGGTACCCCTAGCCGGCAAAAAACATAACGAAAATGCGTGGAGTAAAATTTGTATGTATTTTTTATTCTAAATTAAACCTTTACAATAAATAATTAAAATTTAATTTCACTTGCCTAGTTTAAATAAATAAAAAGATTGAATCATAGATTCCTTTTATACTTTTTTGTTTGATTTTTTTTAAATCCATTACAAGTTAGCCCTTGACTGCGATCTCACCTGATGGTAAGTGAAGATGCAGTCTAAGATGGTAACTAAAGTAAAAAAGTCAGTCTTAGACATCTTCTCTATATAGGTATCCTCTTTTATCTTAGACTGCATCTGGTCACTTACCAGTCTTACCATCAGAAGGGATCGCAGTCAGAAGCTACCTTCGAATAAAATAAAGAAATAGAACAACAAAAAAATCTGTTTATTCGAGAACTCAGGCTGATTTTGTGTGGACTAGGAAATATTGTAATAGAAGTACTGGCGAACGCAACTAATGCCGCAGGCATCTAATATGCGATATATCACGTAGAATTGGCTACAAACACACAATATTAAACAAAAACGAACCCTAAATGTATCTGCAGTAGGGCTTCAATTGAAATAATTCTACTCGTTTCGATGTTTCGAATTTGTGACGTTAAAATATTATAGTCAAAATTCTGGCTCGTTATAAAGGCACGTATACGTATGCGTCAGAGGGTAATCTCACCAGTCACCACACAGTCGCATACGACCACAAGTGCAATCAAATGTTCCACTTTCACGCTCTGTGCATAAAAAAGCATAGAGCTGGAAAGTGCAAAAAAATTGAGCAGGTAAATAGTATAAAATAGCATTTGTGAAAATCGGAACGTCACTATCAAATATCACCACTTTGGTTCTAGGTCTTCAGGACTCTTTATATTCGCTAACGGCTAAAGGGTCGCCGTAAACTTTTTATACTAACTGCTTACATTTTAATTTTGAATGTATTTAGACAAGAGAATGTACTGAATTGAGAACCGCTTATAACAGAGGAAAAACCCAGCATAGATTAGATCAGTAGATAATTTAATAATATTTTGATAATTTAATAATAAAATGGCAATCTTGACACTGATTGTCAACTTGAAAATTGAATTCCAGTTTCAATGATGTACGAGTATTATCTCCATAAATATTCAGTTCAATACGTAGTGTTGCCAGCTTTCAGTGTGGCATTCAGTCCGTAATATAATAGTAACTATCGTCATCGTTTTCAATACAAGTGCGTTGCGAAACTACCCTTTGTGAAATACACACATTGTTTGATTGCAGTGGAATAAACTCCAACTGTAGTTATTTGATTAAAATCTCCGTTGAATTGCAAAGCTGGTTTTATCTCTATTAAACTGACTGCTTTATAACAGATTACAATTCCAACTATTTTATTATGCTACCGCATACCTTACTCGCTCTGGCTTCGCATACAGGATTAAAAAAATAAAAATACTGAAATACTTTCGAAAATTTAAATTATTGTGTGGGCTAACTTTACCTATATTAATATAAAATTTTAGGAGATCAGGAAAATGAAACACGGTGCCGTCCATGTCGAAGCCAAAGACAAGAAGGTTTTCTTTACATATTTACTATGAAGTATAAAGTTATAAACAATAGACAATTATGATTTAATTAGTTTCTTATTATATACACTAGCTATTAACATAAATATGTGCAAAGTATTTTTTTTGAATGAAAAAATAAAAATTCTATCAGGGTTTCCTAAAAGTAGAGTAAGTTTGTGAAATAATTAATAAAGAATTGTAACTGCACTTTTACACCCGAAGGTTTTGTCATTTAAGCATTAAATTATTGTCTGAATAAACGTCAAGTTTAGATTAGCAAGGACATGCATAACATTGTCAAAGACATAGCCCCTTAATTACGCAGGCATTTATCAGGCAGTAACTGCGGGGTCCCGGGTCTCAGTAGGCGCATTCAGCTCTCACACCGGATGCGGTGGCGTCCCTTCCCGTCAAACCAGCCGGGCTTCTTGCCGGGACGTGTTTGTTTGTGCTACCAATGTTTGAGTAAGCGGTATTGCTTTTAATGGATTCGATTGTTTAAGATGTCTTGTCAACGGCGCAATGGTAGCTACGAACGGACAAAAAATCAAATTAACGCGCTTTTAAAATAAACTAGTCAAGTATGCTATAAACTTTGGATGGATTTGTGAGTATTAACAAACCTAATTTGATAGTTAAATAATAAAAGTATTAAAAAAAAAACACGCTTTTGAGTGCTTTTGACGCAGACACTCCGGGTCTCAGGAAATCAAAAAATCGCTAATCCTGATTATCCTAGCAAGGATAACGGGTCAAATTGTACGGGTTAAAATATTGAATTGTCATCAGTCCTTAATAAGAATGTCAAATTTCGAGTTAATCCGACGATTTAAAGGGGGTCAAAATCATGTTCAAAGATTCCGTTACATATTGGTTGATACATATTGGTTGATAATAACATAAAAGCCAGAGAGAAGGTAACTAGCTCACGTACAATTGAGACCAAACATGGCTACCGCAAACCGGGCTCAACAAGATGTTAATCGATAAAAAGTTTTTAGAAAAAAATCTACTCGAAGTGTGTAGCGGGCAGCTTTGACAGGGATCCGTATACACTCGTACTTTTGGTGTACTTTTAACCCTTTCACTAGTTACTTGGCTTTACTATGATTGTTCAAATATGTAGGTAGGTACATAGTTTTTAGAAATATTATTTTAGGTTATTGGTCATCAAAACAAAAATATGAAAATGTGTTGCGAGTGTACGATCTTTTTAAATTTCAGAATGTTAACTCTAAGTACAATTTGGATAAAAAGTAGTTTAAGAATCAAGAAATATTCCTAGAAACGTAAGCATGGAAACAGCCATGTCAAACTTTTTGCTTTTTGCATTTTTACTTTACTTAGTCACAAATACTTAGTTACAAAACGTAAGAACCCCAAAATTGTAGAGAAACGTAAAGTACAGTAGGTACTTTACGTTTAAAAGTTGTACTGAAAATTGAAATTCAAGTTATGTTACTGCCACCAATTATTGGAAATACGTTTTATATTTCTTTCAAACAATATACGGAATCCTAAAAAATTAAATAGGGTAAGTCTGCGTGCAGGTAAACGCAGGCGCAACCGGTCCGCGGGGCTTGTATTAACGGAAATTGGTTACCAAATTACTCCAAAATCATCCAATCAAAAATATGCCCAAGCCTCATTAAATTAGAATTTAAATTCATAAAGTAGACAGTCCCACAGGATTTGCGTGCAGCTTTTGCATTTTTCGGAATTAAAAGCTCTCTTTAGAATAGCCTTTATAAGAATGCGATTCGGTTCTCAAGTCTCAAGTTTAAAGCTTGCATCAGCTGCTTCCTATAGCAAAACCTTTAAACCTAACTATCATACTAACTTATACCTAGATGATTTTAAATAATTTCATCTGTTATTTCACCTAACTACATACGACTGCTTTTAATTAAATGACTTGATCCCAGTCTTTTCACTAATTTTACAATGTGAAAATGTGTTTGTTTGTTGATTTGTCCTTTAATCACGGCGTTTGAATCTCAGTACGCAGTAGACATATAAGTCGTCAAAATTCTTCAACCGCAATGAAATATCAAGACGTGCGAAGTGAATACTTCGAGTTTCTAGCAATCTAGTAATTGCACATTGGCACTTCAATTACAGGTACGGAACAGGATTGCGCAGAAGTAAATGGCAGTAAATTACCTGTAATGCGGTTCGAATCTTGTCACTCTCCAGTCGCGTAGCCATACGATATTAAATAGTTATTATGTACTAGATGATGCCCGCGACTTCGTCCGCGTGGATTAAGATTTTTTTGATTCCCGCGGGAACTCTTTAATTTTCCGGGATAAAAAGTAGCCTATGTCCTTTCCCTGGACACAAACTATCCCTATATTCATCAAAATCGGTTGAAGAGATAGTTATTTTATGATTCCCGCGGGAACTCTTGAATTTTTCGGGATAAAAAGTAGTCTTATGTCCTTCCCCAGGATACAATCTATTCCTGTACCAAATTTCATCAAAATCGGTTGAACAGATGGGCAGTGAAAGCGTAGCAGACAGGCAAACAGACAGACATTGGATAAGGTAAATTAAGAGATTCGGTTCAAGAAAGTTTAGTTATCCTAATTCTGTCGAGAATTATCATCTAACTCTTTGGGAAACAATTAGGAAGGCACTGGTTCTTAAGATACGGGTCCTCCTAGGGGATCCTAGGGGTCAGGAATTCATTGTTCTGTACTTAGTCCCTAGTAGATTCTTCGTTTCTCCCATGCAAAAAATCACGTCGATCCGTTGTTCGTCACTCAAAAGTAGGTAAGTATCTCTTGAAACCACCCCTACCTACTCTATAGACATTTTCATGAAGTGTATGGAAATTGAAACGCTTGTCTTCCTCGTTTCTTATTCGCAGGACCAATGCCTCAAGTACTCTTCAGACAAGAGTCGTCCTTGCCACTTACTCTTGCTTAATGCTTACTTACTCTTGCTTCTTCTCAAGTATGATCGCGGTAACTGGTACGGTGGTTACAGGTTAGCTTATAAGATATACATACGGTCGTGGTCTCAAAATGTTTACCAGTTTTTAAAAAAGATTCTTTAAAACAGGTCTAAAACGCTTATGCAAGATTATTACGTTTCAAAGTTTTCAAACGTCGAATTCAACAAAAAGGGCAAATAATACATTTCCTTATTTCGAGTTTAACACATAGGTACTCGTATCATCGCTTTTTGCTAAATAATATATTAAAAGAGGTTTTTTGCACCTATCCTATCTAGTTGCCAGTTGCCAGTTGCCACATTATGACCACCTACTAAAAAAGTAAAAAAATCAATGATCTATGCCTAATCAAACCACATAACGACCTTCTGACACAGATGATACGAATCTAAAGGTAGTAAACATTTTCTGATCGCGACTGTACGTTAAAAAGTGTTAAAATGATACAGTCCTTTTGCCCGGCAAAAAAAGACCTACATCATAGTACATAACTAACTAGAAATTTTGACGTCAACGCGACGGGAGGTAAGAGAGTTTAATAAAGCACTTACGCAGTGATTTTCAGAGAGATGCGAGTTTAAAATCAAGTCCCAGAAAATTTTATATAATTATTGTTAGATTTTACTGAAAAGTTTAATATTAAAAAAACGGATACTATCAACATTTTAATAAGGTACTTGTTCACCAAGAATTTTCCAAGATTCAATGAAGGGACGAGTGATTCTTAAAAGATAAAAGATCAAGCTAGAGAGACTTCCTCCCAACTTATCTACTTTGGACACTATTTGAAACCAATTTAAAACTAGTTCCAAGTTTCTAAGTTTGTTGCAACGTGCTACTGAGGATTTCCTTTTGAGAAATTTACGCCAGTTGCGATGTAGAATGGTAATAAAATTATGGGACGTTAAAGAACTTTATATCATACTTGCTCAGTAACTAGGGATTACTATGGTGGAAAGTCTCCTTGTAAGTTGGTGTTTGCAATTCAAGGCAACATTACGTCGCACTATGCTTGAATTGTAATGTTCACATTACAGTTCAAGCTATGCAAAACTCCTTGGTAAACAATCTCTTTTCTTATAAAATGGTAAGAAAACTTTTTACTGGAAAAAAAAAACACTGAACATGGCGGCATTTAATTTCCATACATTTCAAACTATGCAAAACTCCTTGGAACTCAGAGCCGTAAAAAAAAAATGGAAAACTATTTACGAAAAAAAAATGGAAATGGCGGCATTTCATTTGATCTGAAAGTTTGTGAAGTTTGTTCGTAAAGTGATTTAAGTTATTTACAACAATGTCAAGCACTTCATCAGATGATGAAAAAGGAGGAGAGCCTGATTTTTGTTTGCTTGAAGCAGAACAAATGATGATTATAATCATCATCATTAAGTCCTATGTCCCCCCTTCGGGACAGAGGGCAGACACTACTCTTTTCCAAGCCGATCTGTCGGACGCCTTATGCTTTAGCTCGCCCCATGTAAGGCCGATCTTTTTCGCCTCATCAAGTATAGTACGCCGCCAAGTCTGTTTCGGCCGCCCGCGATTTCGTTGACCTTGCGGGTTCCAATCCAACGCCTGCTTGGGTATATGATTATAATAAGTAACCATTTTTTTCTATTTTTTCTCTAAATTTAATAATTATTCTAATTAAAATTTCATTTGGCATTACCAATGTTTTATTTACCTCGCAAGAATGATATAAAGTAGAATGCTTACCTCGGTTGCAAGTAGCTATTACACCCTCGAACTATATTCACCCTCGCTCGCTGCGCTCGCTCGTGTGACTAAATATCTCGGGTGCACGCGATCCATTAGCGCCCTATGCGAGCTGCGCTCGCACTGGCGCCAAATTGGATCTTGTTCTGTAATACCTTACTTACGTCCCTTGTGTAACAATCTACTATTACCTGCCATTTGGGAAAATTAAAGACCCAAGATTAAATAATGGGTGTCCTAACCATCGTGTTTGAATATATACCGTAGAAAACGATGACGCCTTGCCGTCTTTGATAGGATATTGCGAGAATATTGGACTTTATGATTATGAACGTAATATAATTTGGGAAATCGAGAATATGAGCTAGTTGACAAATGGCATTCGTCTCTCATTATATATAACTTACTCTAAGCACAGCTCCACACTTTGGCACCAACGCAACGTTGGCCTCAATGCTACTCGACCACTGCACCGTGTCGATCGAGAAATCAGTGCCAAAATGTTGGAGAAATCAATAATATAAATCCGATGCTAATGGGTCCAATGCTAATTCTCAATCTACGAGTACAACGTCCGACCAACGGGTCATACCTATAGTTGGTGCCAACTGCCAACGTGTGGAGCCGTATTTCCTTTTTTTCTTTGTTTGAATTTTTTCAGAATACTTATATTATGTACTAGCTTTTACCCGCAGATTCGCTCACGTTGAGTTCGATTTTAAAACAAATTTCCAACCCCGATTCTACCCCGTAGAATTATTAGGGATTATTAATTTTAGGGATTGAATTTTCAAAAATCCTTTTTTATCGGCGACGTGCGTCATATTAGTAGATATGTACGCCAAATTTTAGCCCGATCTGTTCAGTGGTTTAAGCTGTGCGTTGGTAGATCAGTCAGTCAGTCCGTCAATCACCTTTTTCTTTAATATATATTTAGAAGATTATCTATAATTTCAGAACATCTGTTTTAAAATCCATTCATACATCCTTATCATATTATAGGTAAAGTTTAGAAATCCATTTTCCGTTTTAAAAACTTTTTAATTTTTACACGCAAAAAGTAATTAGTTAAATAACCTACTTCAAGTTGAAATTACGCATCGCACTCAAACGTGATGTTTCACATCTACAAATAAACGGAAAGTTCGCCAACGCAAAGTTTCTGTGTCGCTATGACTTTGACGTGATCCTCCAAGTTTCAGCACTTGTAGGTTCCTGTTGGATTCACTTTAGCCTGTCTTTAATTAAAACTTTGTTCCCTCTCTGACAATGATTTTCGGCATTAAAGATATACTAGATGATTCCCGCGAGTTTGTCTGCGTAGATTTAGGTTTTTTAAAATCTCGTGGGGACTCTGATGTTCCGGGATAAAAGGATATTCTTATCCACAAACTTATTCGGCTGTAGCTAGTTACCGCCCTACCGGCTAATACGTGCCGCCAAGCGATTTATGATGCCGTACGTATGGTACGATGCCGTGTTGAAACCGATTAGATAACTGCCATACCCCTACCAGGGGATAACAGGTTAGTCCGCTACCATCTTAGACTGCATCATCACTTACCATCAGGTGAGATCGCAGTCAAGGGCTAACTTCTAGTTGATAAAAAAGCCATGTACCAAATTTAGTGAAAATCCGTTAAAATGTTGAACTTAGTAGAGTTAACAATTTGTGTTTTTAACATTTTGCGTACTATAAATAAATAAAATCTTTATTTGGGATAACTTGGACACAAAAACAAAGATCAATAATTACAACAGCAAAAAAAATTAAAATCTACGTAGGTACTATTATAAATCTGTGCCACACAGAATCCCAAAAAGGTAAACAATAAAAAATATTTCTAAAAAACCGACTTCCAACGCCACTGTAAATTAAAAAAAAAATTGATTTCTACTCACTATGTTGAAGTCGGGCGGATACAAGGATAAGCAAAGTTGACGCATCAGGCTCGCCCGGCTTCAACATAGTGGGTAAAAATCAAAATCATTTAGTGTCAGGGTTGAGAATTTGGAGTCAGAATTTTTCAAATCGATTCATAAACCACGGAGATATGCACCGACAAACATTTGAAAAAAAACTCGCCGAATTGAGAACCTCCTCCTTTTTTGGAAGTCGGTAAAAATGCCCAAAAATACTAAATATTCTGCGTATAGACGTTTGCACTCCGCATAACCCATTTAGTTCATTTTCATACAACATTTGCATCCCGTAAAGCAAAATTTACTTCTTTTTATCTGAATTTTTATATGAAAGAGTTCCTACGGGATTGATTAGAACACCTTATAAAACGGCAACGACGCGGATATCAGCTAATAAGTATATCATACAAGTAAAACAGATATTTTCCCTTTAACAAGACGTAAATCCGAAAGTATCATGATTGAGAATTGGTGCTCCAACGAGCTTCGGCTCAGTAGAGCGGTAATTGAGAGCACTCGGAGGGTAGACTGGGTCCAATTTGTCAGGCTCTTGACATAAACACACTATATCATCAGACTTATTATGGATAGGCCTTGTATTTCATGTCGTATTATACCGGAGGGCTCTCATTCATAGAGCTAATGATTATGTGATGATATTAATTTAGTTAGACGAGTAGAGAACTGATGGTGATAATCACCACTGTACTTCTCTCTTATCAACCCAAATGCCGGCTCACTACTGACCATGAGTCTCCTCTCGCAATGATAAGGGTTTGGCCATAGTCCACCACGCTGACCAAGTGTGGTTTGCACAAACCTTCGAGGACATTATGAAGAACTCTTCAGGATGTTTTCCTTCACCGTTTGAAGCAAGTGATATTTAATTTCTTATTTTCAATAAATGTAATTTACAAAAAACGCACATAACTTTGAAAATGTAGAGGTGCGTGCCCGGGGATCGTACCCGCGACCCAGTGTTGGAGGTCGGGTGTCTTAATCATTAGCCTATCACCATTACACTTACCCTTATAAGAATTAAGAAGGCTCAGGGACCACTCAATGGGCGATGCGGAGAGTATGCTTGAACTTGTAGTTCTACGTGATGAAATCAGAAAAGAGGAGATCAATAAGCGGGACACATAGTTCGAAGAACAGATAGACGTTGGCGTCTCAAGATGCTGGAATGGCCCCACTAAGTGGATCGATGACATTAAAAGCGACGCGCAAGGATCCGCTGGATTCAAGCGGCACAAGACCACGGTGTGTAGACGTTTCTACAAGAGAATTATTTGCCTATAAGGCTATGTCTAGTTGTGGCCGACTATCGGTTGACGATGACACCGATGCCTATGATATCGTAGTCTCGTCAACTTCCGCTGTTTGAACCACAGAGTATTAGATTTCAACGACCTCATTTGTAATCAGGACAATTAGTATATCAAGTGGCGGAGACAAAAGACACTTCCTACGTTAGGATTTAAAGTGAGTAGTACAGTTTCGTGCAGTTAAATTAGAATAGATGTGGCAAAGGCAGAGTGACAAATGAATGCAATTGTACCTAAATCGTAGCCAGACAACTGACTTCGATATAATAGGTAAAATAATTGTATTCTGTGCATATAAATGATAAATGATTTATTTATTTCACATAGGACAACTTGTGTCATTTATGAAACGTTAAGACTCTACCACCGGTTCGGAAAACTATTCTACTGAGAAGAGCCGGCAAGAAATTCAGCAGTTGCTCTTTTCTTCAAAAAATAAAGAGATCTTTTCTAATTATAGAGTGTGATTCACTATAAAGTGCATTGGGTTACACTAAGCCCATTTTCATCGACTGTTTTTTTTTAAAACCAGATGAAACTGTAGGCCTTGTAGTAATGATTGGTAATGAGTTATGTCAGGCGGAGTCTATTAAAAAAAAACTCACTGCCAACTGAAAATAAAATAAGAAATTAAGGAAATATAAAAAGTTTGTAAACTTATACATTTTATTCTTTTAAATATATTATTAACTGTAGTACAATAAATAATCAACTCTTAATTATTTATCAACATTTTGTATTCTCTAGGGTTCCGTAGTTAATTAATAAAACTCTTAGCTTCCAAGTAAAATAAATTCGTCCAGGCGCCATACTGCCAGCGCTTAAATCAATATTACTCAAAATGACAGTTTGATGTAACGTATCTCTTGACGCTCATAAATCTAAAATACGAAAGTCAACAATAATGAAACAATATGACTTCAAGCGTCGGCAGTAGGTATGGTCCCAGTCCGTCCATGGGACCTGCTATTAATTTGAAATTTAAAGTTACAGAACCTTGCTCCCTGTAAGCTATACACAGAGTCATATTCCAGTTTGGAAACAAAACAGCAATTTGTTACCTACCTACCTGAAAATAAGCACAATATTGTTTCATGAGTGTCTGCATATAGCTCTCGTTACCACAAAAACTAATAACATTATTTTCCTGCTAATATATCAAAGCTGTCCAATAAACCTCTCATAAATAACACTCAGAAACAATGTTTTGTCATAACTTCATGAGTAAGCCAAATTAATAAGCTACGGAACTTGGGAGAGATTGTGCACGCAGAATATTATATTATAGCAACACCTGTTTCGTAATAGCCGTCATATCCAACGTGAAATTAGGAGGGTTTCACTTAACTGTTGGGAACTATTCAATGCAAGAATTATCATTACAATAATGAGTAATGACTTAAATGCGAAAGTGTGTTCGTTTGTTGGTTCGTCCTTCAATACAGCAATGGGTTGACGTGAGTTGATGCATGGGTATAGGCAGGAACCTGGAGAGTGGCATATGCTTTTTCTTAACCCGGAAAATCAAATAGATCCCCTGAAATGTTTTAGACCTAAATCTACCCAGAAAAAGTACACCTACAGACCATCATGATGGGAAAAATTTAAGGATAGAAGAAGCCTCGTAGCCTTGTAGAAGGACAAAACTTAGTGACGTCTTAAATGCATCCGTGTGGGATGGTCTTACTTTAACTACCTTGCTTTTATATAAGACTAGCTGATGCCCACGACTTTGTCCGCGTGGAATAAGTTTTCTTAATTTCCACGGGAACTAACATAGACATAGGCTACTGCCTATGACACTCTCCGGTCTTCAAAAATATCCAAGCCAAAAATCACGTCGATTGAAGGACAAACCAAAAACAAACACACTTTCGCATTTATAATATTAGTATGGAAATATAAGAAAGATGATTTTTCTTTTATAAAACGAGAAGCCAAGGAACGATAAGGAGAAAACTGGAAATCCTTTGCTGCAAAATATGCCTGCACATCTTATAATAAGGGGCGCTTCCCTTGATGCCCGCCCACTTTACTTGAAGGGGGAGTCTCTTGACTTCTAAAGGAGTATCGATGGTGAAGCCTGTAAGAAATTTTTACTCGATTTTTGAAGTTATCTTTCATGAACGTAGCAAATTTTACACGTCAGTTCAGTAAAATGTTTATACTGATAAATCGGCACCATTATTCTAGTAAGTAGGTACCTAATCAGGTTCTCTCGACCGAATTTCGGTCACGACTGCCAATCTCTACAGAGATTAGCCATTTGTTTATAGAATAGAATATAATATGTTTTATTTGCTGATCGAACACATAGTAAACATAAAAAACAACGCAGATGAAGTAAAGATCTTAAATAAATAATTAATATAATATATACAAAAATATAACTAATACAAAGTTTTAGATCCAGAAGTTAGCTTCGAGGATGTTTTTCAAATTTGCAACAGCTTTTTATGGTAAACAATCTCCTAAAAGCCATTTGATAAATGTGTTTACAACGAAAAAGGTATATGCTATTTGATATGGATGTAGAGAGAACTATAGTTCTGCAATACTTGATAGAGTATAAGACCGAGATTGATGCCCCACATTTAAGAAAAGCGACCTATTTTTCAAATTATTAATTTAATTTGAATAATTCCTATTAATATATACAGTTTTTAATCTTTTATTTCCTTTTATTAATTCCTGCAGCAACTCCTTATTTTTTCCGAAATAAAAGGCTATTCCCATTGTCTTAGTCCAGAATATAACAAATTCATATCAAATTTCATAAAAATCGGATACACATTCGGATTTATAATATTAGTATGGTTTTTTCTATTATGATTGTTGGACAAAATAGTAAGAACCCGGGCATATAATTAGATCATCTTAAACATTAAAATCATATCCAATGCCAGTAAAGTCTGGGATACAGAATCACGATTGGAAATTATTTTTTTTGTTTTTTTTTTGTTAAAAATTAACCAATCTTATTTCGAATTTAACGTTATACACACACTTTCGGATTTATAATATTAGTATGTTTTTTTTCTATTATGATTATTGGACAAAATAGTAAGAACCCGGGCATATAATTAGATTTTCTTAAACATTAAAATCATATCCAATGCCAGTAAAGTCTGGGATACAGAATCACGATTGGAAATTATTTATTTTGTTTTTATTTGTTAAAAATTAATCATTCTTATTTCGAATTTAACGTTAATTCTGTTATTAGGTCAGCAGTTCATTATACTTTACTAAAAATTATACGAGTAGAACTTTTTATGATTAAATATATTTAAAAAAAAATCACAGTTCGAATGAAAGCATCATTTGAATTGGAAGCTGTGAGCACACAAAGCCGAGATATCTGCAAAAACTCGCGAATCCTAAAGGCTGACTTTTGAAATATGCCAGTCTCTCCCAGTTTTTGACGTGGAGATTTCCATACGAATCGTAAAAAGCATAATGACCCAGTTTTGTTGGAAAAAAACTTACCCACCTGTAATAAAGTGTTAAAGTGCGAAAATGTCTTCTCTGCCCTAGGGCAGAAAGTGATGGTTTTCTACCCGCTGCATGACGTATACGACTACTCACATTTTCAATGCAGGATGATAAATTTATACCTACACAGTACAATTTGGAGGTCAATTATACAAAGTAGTAGACGTTAAGGTGATAATTAATTCTGGTTATTTATAATATTTTATTATTATTATTTAAGGCTTATTTTTTATTTTGATTAATTTTTTTATTTGTTGTTATACTGGCAATAGAAATACAAATTCTGTGAAAATTTCAACTGCTTAGCTATTATGGTTCATGAGATACAGCCTGCTAACAGACAAACAGACAGTCGGACGAGCAACGGAGGCTTAGTAAAAGGGTTGGCATTATTTGGGTAAGGAACCCTGAAAACACCAAACTTACTCCCAAAAGTTCAAAAATTGTTATGCTGAACACTAAACTAAAATGACACCTCCAAATCTAGTTCTGTCCCTTTCTGTAGAGAGCATTATGAAAGGGTTAGCAATATTTTTAATGCTGTCATTTTAGTTTAAAGATTGAGTACAACAGAATCAGCCTCCTACGTTACTACAAATAAAGTTCAAGAAATATTAAGCAAGTTTATGTAATTTATTTACATATTTTCATCTCATCAGTAGGTAGATATTTGTTATAATAAGGCTCAATAATACTCTTTTGTGTTGATTAATTAATTAAACACATTATACTGTAGATCCCTTTTGTCTCATTAAATACAATGAGTTTTAATTATAAAGCTATACCTAATCTTTGTTTTAATAATTAAATAGGTAAGAATGAGCTTTTGTTAATTTTACCCTATTGTATTTCCAGACAAAAGTTATTTAATAGTGCAGAAAGCGTTTAATTAACAATAATTTAATTTTAGCCCGCGACTTCGAACTCATTGACTATCTGGGATAAATATGGCCTTTTTTATTTCCAAGTCTTCAACTATGCCCATGCAAACAATCACGTCGATCCGTTGCTCTGTTGCGGCGTGATTGCAAGACAAACCAAAATGTATAGTGATTGTCTTCTGACTGCCTCGTTGTAGTTGGCATGTTCGACTGTGGCCGACGAGGTCCCGGGTTCGAGTCCAGGGTCGGGCCATGTAATGATGTATTGGGTTTTTCTGACTAGAAATTCTCAGTACTAGCCCGGAGTTAGGAAGTTGGCAGTGTTCCGCCCTCGTGCTTCGGAGAGCACGTTTAGCCGTCGGTCCCGGTTATTATTACTAACGGTTATGATAATAGTCGTTAAAGCCCGCCATCCCGCATTGGAGCAGCGTGGTGGGTCTAAGCTCTAATTCCCTCGCTCCTATGAGAGTGAAGGCCTGTGCCCAGCAGTGGTACGTTAATTGGCTGTTGTAGTGGATTGTCTTCTAAACTAATTGGGGTAAATCAGTCGTTAAGCGTTTATAGTTACCAATAATGATTTACTTTTCATCTTGAAGCTTGTACTAGATGATGCCCGCGACTTCACCCGCGCGGATTTAAGTTTTTGGTTCCCGCGGGATTTTCCGGGATAAAAAGTAGCCTATGCCAATCCAGACAATCTCCGTGCCAAATTTCATACAGATCCGTACAGCCGTTCATTGTTCGTGATTGAGTGACGAACATCCATCCATACATCCATCCAAACTTTCGCATTTATAATATTAGTATAGAAGTATGGATTCCAAATATGCAAGTTGTAACCGCTATTTGTTACACGATATCCCTAAAACCTTATTTCCGAAAAGGAAATGCCGATGTATTTATTACAAGCCGTACTAATAATAGTAAACATCCGTAAACCATTTTTCACAACCTTTACATGTCCAATGAACAAAGCAAGATCCTATTATGTGGTAAAAATACGGATAAATTTTGCACCTTTGTTATTGTATAGGCCGAGCAAATTACTCGGTATGATTCGCCATTCTCACTTGACCCCTGAAAAGGCTTGGTTTTCCGATTTTCAGGGCTATTGGATTTTGCACCAGGAACAAGTGTAGCGGAAATCCGCGAGCTGTTTTTTTATTCTATGTCAAGTTGAAACCCGGCTGTGATATCAACTGTATCACAATCAAGTTATCGTACATACTTCCATACTAATAACTAGATGATTCCCGCGACTTTGTCCGCGTGGACTAAGTTTTTTCGATTCCCGCGGGAACTCCTTAATTCTCCGGGATAAAAAGTAGCCCCGGAATATAACCTATCCCTGTAGGGACAGACAGACACACTTTCTCATTTATAATATTAGTCTGGAAGTATGGATGCGAAAGTGTGTCTGTCTGCTACGCTTTCACGGCCCATCTATTCAACCGATTTTAACGTTGGTATAGACTATAGCGGTAGGGCATAGGCTATAATATCCTGAAAAAATTAAAGGGTTCCGGCGGGACTTTTCCAAAACCTAAATCCACGCGGAAATAGGCCCTTAGGGTACCGAAATAATTAACTGATACTAACTAACTAATAACGAATCGATTGACACCTCATTCATCAATCAATCATTGATCCTCAATCGACCCAGTAGTTTAGCCGCTATACAGTGAAACATAAATAAATACAAACATACATACATAAACTGCTAAAATCATTACCCTTCCTTGTTTTTCCGTAGGGGGGTAAAAAAGCGATCTTGCGAACATTGGTTGGCTGTTTGAAAGGAGAGAGTGCCAGCTTGGGTGGTCAGCGAGAAATTGCTGTGATTCATGAACGGACAATACAATGTATGGGGCGCCAAGGCACAATGACCAATCCGGATTCCCGCAAAGATCGGACTTTCAGATGGACGCTGAATTTGGTATATTTTGACAGTGAAATAATTGGAACAATGTACGAACACATTTTTCGGAAACCTTTTCATTAAAACAGAATGGTGTCCATACTTGTATTGTGGGTGCGAAAGTGTGTCTGTCAGTCTGTCTGTACAACAAATTTTGAAGAAATTTGGCACAGGTATAGATTACATTACGGGACACACACTAAGGCTACCTTTTATTTCACAAAAGAGTTCAACACGGTTTTAAAAAACCTAAAAAAAATTAAAACTCAGGTATGCAGAATTCCCTCGCGATGTTTTTCTTCGCCATTAATGTGATGTAAGTGAAATAAAACAAGTAATATTTAGTTTCTAAACACATCATCATTTTGATCTTCAGAAGTTCAGGCGAATGTGCAGCTTTGTGGTTCGGTGCCGCCATTGTAGAGCGATCATAAGAAGTTCCCCCCAAGTGTAACACTCAAAAAAAGAACTAAAATGACATTGGTACTGTTAAAAATATAAACTTCAGCAACCAAAGCGAAGCTATAGCGATGAAATAGCGCTATAGGGGCCCAGTACAATACAGCCTCAGAACACCCTCACAAGTATAGGTACCGCGCGCCGCCTAGACGCTCCCAAGCACTCAACGTCCCTCTTAATTAAGGGGGGTAATACTCAAATGCTGCTAGCGCGTCGAATAGCCCCATTCAGACACATGCCGTCTGCGACAAGATAACGAACCTCTCTCGACGGCTATTCCACTCGTGTTCCTTTTTTAAGGTTCCCTAGTTAAATAAAGAACCCTTATAGAACCGCCCGTCCGTCTGTGTTACAGTTATTTATTAAAATTACACATCAGAGCTGTAAAGTTTGCAAATAAGCTGCAATTTAGCATAGTTGTACAAACCAAAAAAAATATTTCAGGATCTTTGACCAGTAGTAAATCATCATCATTTTTGAATATCTATTGAACATGAAAAGCGGGATTTGGTTTGGACATTTTAAAATCATTACGAATAAATAGACATTTTGTTTCAGACCGTATTTTAAAATGAATAAGATTTTTTTTTTTTATCAAAACGTATTTTAAAATCAAGAAGAATAAATGGACAGTTTTTGTTTTATACCGCCATTAGTATTTAGCAACCGGTATGGGCTATAGGAACCCTAACTTTTCCGTGTTTCGACGCGTACTTGGCCAGTTTTATTTATCTCTGTTTTCGCACAATAATTCTACTTGCGGAGCAAATTCCGCTTGATTAAACAGTACAGAGGTAGTGTATGTAGGCTGTATGTGATTGTTTTGTAGCTTACCTACTTTTAAAAAAAAGTAAAACCCTTATTTTTATTCGTGCTGCGGAATATGTTGTAAATATAGGTAGTAGGTACTCGATTCCATTGATATCATTAATTATTCAGGCTGAATAATTCCATTGACTCATTTGATTACTGTAATCCAATTATTATCCAATTAACTATTGCACTTACATGGTATTAATTAATATTAGATATTTACCTGCCTGCTGAACCCTACCTGTCGCAGTAGTGAATGCTGTGGTCTAATTAGTGGAAGGCCCTGGGTTCGATTCCCGGCATGGGAAATTTTAATTTTATAAGTTTTAAATCGTCTCTGGACTGGTCTTGAGACGCTTCGGCCTTTTGATTTATCACCATACCGGCAAGGACGTGCCGTGACGCGATTTAGCGTTCCGATGTTCCTAGCCGGTTAGCCTGCTGCCATCTTATACTGCATCATCACTTATCACCAGGAGTGATCGCAGCCAAAAACTCGTAGTAGGAAAAAAGCAATTTTCGTGTTTTTTTTTCCATAATTTCCTCTTTCCTTTACCACAATATTTCCACGTCCAAACACTCGTAGCAAATTAATCGATAGATAAAAGATTTCCCCTGAATAGCCGTAAGTAAGAAGTCTAAACGACCCCATTCATTCACCTTACTTACTCCTGGCGCTAAACCAAGACGGGCATTCTATGCAACCCTTTGTGCTGTCTCACTAATGGGTAAGCGAGTATTTCACTCCTTTCTTTTTCTAAGGAAAGGTGTATTCTGCTCTTTTATAAAAGGTACTAGCTGATACCCGCGACTTCGTCCGCGTGGATTGAGGTTTTTTGGTTTCCGCGGGAACTCTTTAACTTTATGGGATAAAAAGTAGCCTATGTGCTGTTCCGGACTATAATCTATCTCTGTGCCTAATTTCATCTAAATCCGTTCAGCCGTTGTGGCGTGATTAAGTAACAAACATCCATCCATCCATCCAAACTTTCGTATTTATGTAAGTTCGCGCTGGTCAGGTTCAGGAGGCTTCGGCCGTGGTCAGTTACCATCCACCAAGAACGTGACGCCAAGCGATTTAACGTTCCGGTACGATGCCTTGTACAAATCCTTTTGCTGTGTCACTAATGGGTTAGCGAGTATTCTGCTTCTTTCTTTTTTAAAGAAATGTGTGATTTGCTCTTCTGATAATATATTCGTGTAGATCAATTTTTTTTACAGTGGCTTTGGAAGTCTGTTTTTTGGAAAGAATTTTTATTTTTAACTTTTTAGTGTACTCTTAATCCCCACGGCTTAGGAGTGCAGTACCCTGCAGCATCAGAGTTGAGGAGTTCGGACTTGGGTTTAAGTATGAAGTCGTTGCTTGACAACTACAATATGAATTCACCATAAAATAATCCTAAATAGCTATTTTTAAGGAGTTCTGAAAATATTCACGACGATTGCGATTTGCGACAGAAACAAATGCATCAATGAGAAACTCCGTAATATTCGAACCGTTCCCCTCAATCTAGGGACAGTTAATAGTTAATACTGACAATTTAATATGAAATTAATGCAAACGATTATTAACAGCAGTTAAGAACTAACTTACAATAAACAAGAGAAGCCAATAAAATAAACCTTAACTACATACCCTTAAATGGATTGAAACTCTAGCTTTTTTCTCGTGTCATACCTGAATCAAGTTTTTGCTTGATCTTAATTGGTTTTAAATAAAATTACAGTCTTGGAAGGAAAGCCGATTCTTGTACAGCATGGAATTGCTAGATACACTCTAATCCAAGAGCTGGTGGACGTAATTTTTAAATTGTTATAAGACAATTTGACACCATAGCCATTATTCGGAGTAGGTAATATTGGTATTGTAGGTACTTACTTGGGTATCGTAACGTAAGTTACCACTCTTTATATTACGTAGAAGGCACAGTAAACAAACAGCGTATATATAGTCTCCAATTTATTCACTATCACACACTTTAAAGTTAATATATACAACGAATGCACAGTGATTTTCGTTAGCAAAACAGATTGAATACAATGCTCCGAAGTCTAATGGCCGCAGCCCGGTAGTCGAGTAGTCAAATCTCGATTGCAGCGCCACTATTCCATACGCGGCTGGCGTGCGGCGGCATAGCGAAACTTGCTCGGAATTTACGCAAACAAGTCCGAAAGGCATACTACGCGTTTCGCGCTACTATGGCTGCGGATTTATTTTGTGTATGTTTGTTGAAATATATTAATGTGTATTTGCGTGTGTATTGACGTTTCTGGCTTATGTAATGATACGTGTATATATAATAGTGAGTATTTAAGTATATGTAATATTGAATGACACGTATATATATATATAATAATAAGTATCGTAAATATTATAAATTAATGTGAATGTAGCCCACAGTATATTTAGTAAATATGACCTGCCTAGCAGAGAAACTTTGTTGCCAATAAAATTAAAAACCTTCTTAAGTGGTGTACGTTTCAAGCAATTAAATATGACTTATTGTCGTAAGAAAACCTGTTAGCCTGAGTGTTTAATTTTCTCGTTGGATCTAGCGGCTTCGAGTGACTCGCCATTAAAAAAGAGTCTACCAGCTCTCAACCTAGTCGTTTTACCGTTACGTCTAGGCTCTATTCAAACAGGAATGCTGAACGAGAGTCGTAAAAACATCTATAGTTTTTACTCTTCGTCGTAAAGCCAACATTGGGTGTACTCGGGTGCATGTCCCTTGCGAACATTTGAACCAACATCTGGATCAAATAGGTTTACCCGGAGATAGATACTAATAATGAAATGCAATAACCCAGTTATGGGGTGTACTCAAGGATCGAATTACAACAGAGCATATTATTATCAGTTTTCATGATTTTGATTTTGACGACCTCCCTGGCTCAGTGTTGAGCCCTATATTGTCTTAACGTGAGAGGTCCCGGGTTTGATCCCCAGCAGAGTAAATTTGGGAATTCATAATTTCAGGATTTTCTCTGGTCTGGCCCAGGGAGACTTGGGCCGTGGCCCGTGACTAGTTACGACCCTACCGGCAAAGACGTGCCGCCAAGCCATTTAGCGTTCCGGTACGATGCCGTGTAGAAAGTTAGAAACTGATTAGGGGTATGTATGGGTTGCCTTACCCCTAACAGGTTAGCTCGCTATCATCATAGACTGCATCATAACTCACCATCAGGTAAGATTGCAGTCAAGGGCTAGCTTGTAGTGGATAAAAAAAATATAATAGGCGAGTTGAGCACTTTTTGGTAGGGGGTAAAAATGTGAATACGCGTGATCAACCATTATATTAATAAGTGCTGTGTAACCGTGGGCGACACCTCGCCACCTCGCGTTGACGAAGACAAAAGGTCTTAAATATAATTATAGTTTCGTAATTGAACTTTAATGCCTTATTTTTAAGGTTTATATTTCAATTTTTTTTTATATTCTTTTTTTATAAAAAATAAATAAATATTCGTTTCACTTCTATCGGCACTCGGCAGTCCCTATGACTGGCAATTTTTTTTATTCCTGCGGGAACTCTTTGATTTTCCGGGATAAAAAGTAGCCTATATCCTTCTCCGGGGTGTAACGCTATACCAAATTTCTTCAAAATCGGTTGAATAGATGGGCCGTCAAAGTGTAGCAGACAGACATACAGACACACTTTCGCATGTATAATTCGATTTACTGTATACAAGGCCTGAGCCTATGATAGCAATTAGTTAATTAGGTACACTACTGAGTACTGACCTAGTTATAGATCGCTACAATAGGAATAAATTATATCAGTAATGAAACACGTTACCACATTACATACCATACTACGTAGTACTACAACGTACTATTTCCTATTCTGTGGTAGAACGTTTCATAGAAACTCGCAGAAATGACCGCTGAACAGTCCACTATCGACCAACTGGGTCGGCGCCCTATAGCCCAGGCTACTTGTGCAAGCTATGTATGGGAACCCTAAAATAAAAAATGTAAAGCTGATTTTTGGCACAAGCGTTCCTTGGGGTCTGAGAAGTACTTCTTAAAAATTCCCCCCCCCTAGGCCGCGGGCTTAACCCCCCACCCCCCCAAATGTCTCCCCAACCGCAGTTTTATGTAATTTTCTCAAAAAATATTAGTGCTAGAAAAAAACGATCTATGGCGAAAATAATTAACATTAAATAATCTACCATATGGCACTTAAATCATTATGATCGGATAAATAGTTTTGCAAATATGCCGGCTTATTTGACGCATTTGTTTTTTTTTTTTTAAATCGTGTAAGTTTCTTGTGATTTGCACAAAATGTATAAGAGCTAGGAAAAAAAACGACAAGAGCAAAATTAAAGTTCATAAAATCTTCTACAAAATGCTTTTTATTTCATTTCAATCGACCGAATACTTTCGGAAATATGACGATCGAAAACGTGCATGACAGAAAAATATTTTGCAATAATTTTGACTTTGTACCTACACATTCTATTTGATAATGATCGATGCTATATTACAATAAATTAATAGTAGGTAATAATCATGATATCTTTATCTACAAAACAACACCACACTCAGTAAATAATATATTAAATATTATTATTTATATTCGTTCAAAGTTCTAACAAAGACAAGGCGTCGCGTCGGCCGAAGAATAACGAATAGGATTGCAAAGGAAATGCAGGTGGAATGACATGGTTCGTGTGCAAATGTTACCATTGATGGGGAAGAAGGTGATGATGACGACCATGATGATGTGCTTTAATAATACCTACTAATATAATAATAATAAATACCTACGTCTCGAAGTCCTTTCAACTATATGTAGGTATGCAATATGCATTTATCTAAAAACAATGTAAATGCCCCAACATCCAACAGCTATCTTGCAGATAATTTTATCAGATTAACTTTTAACTGTTAACGGCATTCCGAACCAATGGTAGATTCACTGGACGATTCAAAAGCACTTGTAAAAGTTTACTTGAGTTAAACATTTGATTTGATACTTGAATTGTAATACGATTACAAAAAAGCACAATCGGCTAGATATTTGAGAGGGGGAGGGGGTCGTGGTAGGGGGGAGGTGGGAGGTGGGAGGGGGGTTGTGGGAGTGGGGAGAAAAGAGGACATCATTTGCGCCTAAAATCAAAAATACGTTATTTATTTAGAGGTTAATTTCTATTTATTCCATAGTACTATGCTAAGTCTACATGACTACCACCGGTTCTTACACAACAGCAAGGTATATTTCGAAAACTATTTGTCCTATCAAAATAAACTAAACACTATTTTATAGGTAAATTAATAATCTTTGTACTAAGTCCTGACAGCTTTTTTCCTAACTCTAATACTTTTCCTTGAAATTACAATAAACATTTACGGATTTTACAAAGGTTTAGTCTTTTATTCCAGTTAGGCAGCCATATTTCCGAAACTATTAGTTCTATCAAAATAAACTAAAAATTATTTTGAAGATAATTTAATGAAGTTCATTTTTGTTTCTTATGTTTTTTTTCCTAGTTCTAGTAGTTTCTGTGAAAATTCAAAAATATACCAACGGTTGTCGAAAAAAAAAAAAAAAACTTGGAATATAGGTTGCCATATTTCTCGAACTATTGGTCCTATCTAAATTCACCATAAGACTTTTTTGTGGGTAATTTAGTGAAATTAATTACTCTTCCAAGGATTTTTTCCAGCTCTAATAGTTTTTGTGTAAATAGCAAATAACATAGGATTCTAGCAATTTTTTTATTTTTTTTCGTACACTATACATACATGGATATATATTCGAAATTATTAGTCCTATCTTTATGAACAAATTTTTTTTAATAAGTGGTTAAATGGTGTTTATTTTTACTTCTGGGAGTTTTTTGCCTAGCTCTAATAGTTTTCTAGAAATTACAGAAAACATATAAAATTTTGAAAAATATTGCTTTTATGTTAACTATGACAGGTATATTTTCGAAATTATTAGTGCTATCAAAATTAACTAAATAATATTTTGTAGGTAATTTAACTATGTTTCTTACTGCTTCAATCAGTTTTTCCTAACTCTGTTATTTTTTTTTCGAAAATTAAAAACAACGTACACGATATTTGCATATTATTTTCTTTATCTTACACAATAGGTAGGCATATCTCCAAAACTATTACTCTTATCAAAATAAACTAAATATAATTTTATAGCTAATTTAATAGCCTTTCATTTTGCTTCAGACAATATTTTTGTAGCTCTATCAGTTTTTATGGAAATTACAAGAAACTACATTAGAAAAAGCCATACATGCAAAATATTTTCTTTTCATGCACAAAGGGTTAACATATCTCCGAAACTATTAGTCTTATGGAAATGAACTAAAATATTATTTTGTAGATAATTTAATGAAGATAATTTTCATCATAGAAAGTTTTTTTCTAGCACTAATATTTTTTGAGAAAATTACAAAAAACTGCGGTTGGGGAGACGTTTGGGGGGGTGGGGGGTTAAGCCCGCGGCCTAGGGGGGGGGAATTTTTAAGAGGTACTTCTCAGACCCCAAGGAACACTTGTGCCAAAAATCAGCTTTACATTTTTTATTTTAGGGTCAATGTTTATTAGTCCCGTACTACTATGATTGCTGCTTGATGACTACCTTACGGGGAATTTTAAAATAAGAACGTAAAGGCTTGGACAGACAGAGCGACGGAAACTATAGTCCTGAGAGTGGGTCCTTGCAAGTTCACACTGCAAAGTATTCGTGTATTATTAGCTTAAATAGCTTAAGTAGCTGGTATCCGGCCTTAAGCATAGATTGACTGATACTTGGGAGCGTGTTCTTAGCTGAAGTCTACGCCCTACGGGCCTAAGAATCCGCGTTGCTGCCAAGTGCCAATTAATCATCATATTAGGGCGCGCCGTCGCGCTTCGTATACATACCAGTAAGTAAGCTCTAGTAAGTACCTACGCTGTAAATAAAGAGTTATCCAATCACGGGGGATCGCGATCAAAACTCTAGCAATCATTTGTACGTAATTAAATTTAAAAAAAAACCGCCTTCAAAAACTAAAAAGCAAAAAATAATTGGATATATTTACATATTATTATTTCTACCCACTATGTAGAAGTCGGGCGAGCCTTGCGTCAACTTTGCTTATCCTTGTTATACCCGCCCGACTTCAACATAGTGGGTAGAAATAATAATATGTAAATATATCCAATTATTTTTTGCTTTTTAGTTTTTGAAGGCGGTTTTTTTTTAAATTTAAAAATAATTTTACCCTTTCAAAAAAAAACGAATTTTCCAAATTGGTCCAGGCGTCTTCGAGTAATCGGGGCACATACATAAAAAAAAAAAAGATTCCGACGAATTGAGAACCTCCTCATTTTTTTGAAGTCGGTTAAAAAGGCCTCGGTTTCGCACACTTCCTTCGACGCTTGCTGTCCACATCTTATTGTAATTTTCCGGCATGGTCACAGCTGTAGCTTGTATAGCTTGGCAAACTTATCAACGCATGAGGCTCAGGCGCCACTGTCTTTAAAGAATCAACATCTTAGGATCAAAGCAGATTAGATTGCGTTAGTTTCGCCACTCGCGCTGTTATCTCCGCTTCGCGATACGGTTGACGCTGCCGTTGCGCTGTGTGTATGTGCATACCTTTATTGGGAATTTTAAATAAGGTCAGTTACCAGCTACAAATAGTTCCCTGGTCTTCCCACTATATCGATTGTTATTATTTAGGTTATGCCGGCAAAGAATCGTAGGCTATTTTCGTCGACTATCATTGACTAGTTAATCATTTCTACTAATATACTTACTAATAATATTTTAAATGCGAAAGTTCCTTCGTCTGTTGGTTTGTCCTTGGACAAATGTGATGTGTGAAATCACGTCTATCCGTTGCTCTGTTGCGGCGTGATTAAAGTACAAACCAACAAACAAACACACTTTTGCATTTATAGTATTAGTATGATGACAGGATTATATTAATGATTTAATAAACAATATTGGCCTAGGTGTTTAAACAGCTTGTTAACTATAATTAATCAGTCATCATTCCATATAAACTAGCCGGATAAAATGACTATCATAATCAGCCTAGACACCACGTGGTTATGGATCTCGTAAGCAAACATAATGGGATAAATCATCACAGTTAATCAACTTACGTCATACTACATGGTTGTAGCTGTAGTACAGAGGTTCTATGTAAAAATCACGAGGGCTGGGGAGGTGCTTAAAGCAACTCTACACTTCGCCACGATACTGGACCATTTGGTCTAAAACTATGTATGAGTATAAAAGAGGTTAATCATCTTAGAATAATGATAGAATACCATAGATATTTTACGTTATTTTGTGTAAAATGCGTTCTCGCTTTTTAAAAAGGCAGATGCAAAAGCTTGATAGTCGTCTTTGTTACGTCTCGTCTTTGGCAGCATAAAAGAGATCGCTAGGAATTATTGAACCTTCTACTTCCATCTCCTTGTCTACTTCTAGACGCGTAGCTAAGCAGAGTAGGTTGTATGCAATGCCTCAGAATGAGTCATTGACCGGAACGCGTTAAGGAAGGCTCTATCGTATCGTAGACTAGCCTACGATAGTGTTTGTTTAAGTGTTTAGTGGTTTAACCTATGTATGGGTAAACCGTTATGGTAGTGTCGTTCTTTTTGCAACAACATTCATTTAAACGCAATTTAAATTTGTACCGTATATTTATTAAATCTATGTTGTCAGAGTGACTATAATTTCCATAGACAGATAATTTCCATAGACATAGGATTTTTTCGCTACGCTCATAATTTCACAGTCCACTAAGGTATGGACACGTAAGATATGGATAGGTACCTCTACGGCTATTTATTGTTTTGATTCTTTATTTAAATATAGTTCGTTAAACTTATCTGACCCGGTGGCCAAAGTTGGAACTAATTTTATGCCTATGGTAAAGTTTTGTTTTTAGTTTATGTTTAATAGATACTAGCGACGCTGTCACCGGGTCAAATAAGTTTGACGGAGTATAGTTGTTGTGAAATAAAATAAAATATAGTAGATAGAGAAATGTAAGATTGTAAATTAAAATTATCGTCTTATTTTAAATGCTTGTCTCAAATTATTTGTCTTGGTGTTATAAAATATTTGCTATAAAATTTCTTCTGTTTGATTGATTGCTCTTGTCAAGACACTTTTCTTAAGTTTTCTGTGTTATAGAGGCCTATAATCGGTTTAGTTTCACTAGTGTCAGTTGCGTTCGTCGGTTGCGCATAGGCTTTGAAAATACGCTGTGTTCCGAGATATCAGATTGGTAAGTATATACAAAATACTATAGATCGTTTTCCAGCTTTTAGAATTAATCGGTACTCGTATAAACGATGTCGCGCCATCGTAAATGCCGGCAAATAAAGCCGTCAAAAGGCCGTAAAGCCGAACTGTCGGTAGCGGCTAAACCGGTATACCCGCTTAATATTATAATTATTCCGATATTCCACTGCCATCTAAACGTTTTTATTTCGTTTTCGTTGAAAAGGCCGGTTAAAACTGTACAACTACTTTGATACTTTTTTGTTTTACATGTTTTTGGATCACATTTTTTGATTTAATTCTACTCTTGTAGAAAAATAATATACAGCTACTGTTCTCGGTGGATTCCGCTCCAGTTAGTCTTGCATATTGTTCAATGCTATCTGGTCCTCATAATAAGTAAAACGCTATAATTTTATTAATAAATGATACCCTCGACGACGCGACTTCCGCGAGGATTAAAAACTTTTTAAAATCCCATTGGAACTCTTTGACTGTCGGGAATAGAATAAGATTAAATTCGTCCCGAAATGCAGCATGCTGTTTTTCCAAAATTCGACTAAATTAGTTCGGATAAGCCCTGAAAAAGGTAACAAACAGACAGACAAACAGAGTAACTGTCGTCTTTATAATATAGGTATGGGATAGAAGCAGGCGTTACTTTGCGGAAGTCTATGATAAAGAAAGAAGTAGAACTTTAATTCGCTATAACCCGCCACAGTAAGTAAATCTATGTGGTACAGTATGTAGGTATCTTGCGATATTCACCACATCACACAGATCTTCCAAATTATTCTCAACGTATACGTTTCACTCCGACACCGGAGCATCTTCAGGAGATGTTGACTCGACAATGCTCGTGTGTAAAGCTTTACTATAAATTAAAGTTCTACTTCTTTCATTATATTGGTACGAATTATACCAAATAGATATACCTACATATCTTTAGACATCATATCTTTTTTTAGCATTTTGTAGAAAATTTAGCGAAGCGTGTTTTATCGATTCGCCGCCAGCACGGCGTCATAGTGTCGTTTAGATCGTGAGATTGTGTTAGCCGATGATTGATACTAGCCGTGTTCTACAAAAACCATATCTTTTGTCCCATGCATAAATTAATGCGGTCGTTTATGCATTAC
Organism: Erebia aethiops; assembly: GCA_923060345.2. Taxonomy (NCBI): domain Eukaryota; kingdom Metazoa; phylum Arthropoda; class Insecta; order Lepidoptera; family Nymphalidae; genus Erebia; species Erebia aethiops. Next base: position 18,541,831 of record OV281081.1, on the reverse strand, counting down.
AAAAGGTAAAAGAAGAAAGAATCCATATAATATTATAGATGCGAAAGTGTCTGTCTGTCTGTCTGTCTGCTACGCTTTCCCGGCCCATCTTTTCAACCGATTTTGCTGAAATTTGGTACAGGGATTGGTTAATAATTTGTAAATTGATAATCACTCACGGTTTGCTGGTTTTTTCTTGGTTTCTTGATGTTTAATTTGGAATTTTGGATTATAAAAGATGCGCATCTATTTTTGGTGACTAGGCCGAAAAGTGAGAATTCGAATTCTGAAGTTCTGACGTTTTTAAATGTCATTTGCGAATTGTGACTTTTGGTGCCATAGAGATGAGAGTTGACATCTTGTCAACTGTCACAACTCGCTTCGTTCGGGATTTAATGATTTTGAACATCCTCCCCCGGAAGAGGACAGATGCGGTTGAATGCACGACGCACTATTCCTTTGGTTGTCCGTAGATCTGCCACTCGAGCGACTCCATCGGTTCCCGGGTAGACCTTGATGACACGGCCGAGACTCCATTTCATCGGTGGTAATGCTTCTTCTTTGATTAGCGCGAGTGTTCCTTCTTGCAGAATGGGTCCCTTGCTAGTTTGCCATTTGGTGCGTTGCTGCAGTTCCGCGATGTACTCTTTGTGCCATCTTGACCAGAAATGCTGTCTCATTTGCTCCAATCTTTCAAATCGATTGAGTCGATTATCCTTGGCGTGCAACAATTCAGGCGTTGGCAGAGCTGTTAGAGGTCGTCCAACCAAGAAGTGTCCAGGAGTCAGTGGAGTCAAGTCGTGTGGGTCGTTTGATAAGGGAGTTAGAGGGCGTGAGTTTAATATTGCTTCTATTTGTACGAGAACTGTATATAAGTCTTCAAAATCTAAGTGAGCATTTCCAAGGACACGATTTAAGTGCGATTTTAGTAATTTTACTCCTGATTCCCATAAGCCGCCCATATGGGGCGCATAGGCTGGTATGAAGTTGAACTCGATACCTTCACTAGACATAGAGTTTATAATTGAGTCAGAATTACATTTGAGGAACTTATAAAGGTCGTTACGAGCGCCTACAAATTGAGTTCCATTGTCTGAGAATAATTTTAATGGTTTAGAGCGTCTAGCAATGAAGCGTCGCAGCGCTGATAAGAACGAGTCCTTCGAGAGGTCTGTCACTAACTCTAAGTGACAGCTTTTTGTGGTGAAGCAGACAAAGATTGCGATGTAGACTTTGATAGTTCTACAACCCCGTCCCTTTCTATTTAGTGCGATTATAGGACCGGCGTAGTCCATTCCAGACGTCTGGAATGGGTAACCTGGTTGTAGGCGTTGCCTAGGCAAATTACCCATAACAGGAGTAGTTGGTTGCGCCTTCATTCGAAAGCAACGATGGCACCTGTGTACCGTACTTTTCGCTAAATTTCGACCTCCAAGTGGCCAGATTTGCTCTCGAATGGAAGCAAGTAAATGTTGTGGACCCGCGTGCATTAAACGTAAATGTTCATTTTGAAATATTAATTTGGTGAATTGATGAGAAGACGTGACCAAAATTGGATGTTTTTTGTCAAACGAGAAATTCCCGTTTTTTATTCGACCACCTACTCTAAGTAAGCCGTTATCATCAACGAAAGGGCTTAGTGACAGCAGTTTGTTCTTCGTTGGTAGCGGTTTGCCCGATGCTATTGTGTGATATTCCGGGAAGCATTCGAGTTGTGATAATTTAAGTAAAGTGTTAAATGCTTGTTGTTTTTCAATTAAAGATAGAGGACCCAATAGTCGATCGCCTTTAGGTTTACGACAATTATGAATAAAGCGCAAGATGTAGGCGCATGTGTTTTTTAGTTTTACGAAATTGGAAAACCGAGAGAACGGAAGTCGTTCACTTGGCTCAGCAGATAATCCCACCGCAGAAACTACTTCTGGTAAATCTGACTCTGTATATTGAAACGCCTTGTTAGGCCAGCTGTTCTCATTATGAAGTAAAAAATTTGGTCCATTAAGCCAAAATTTTAATTTATTCGGCTGGTTACTGCCTACTCCTCTGCTTAAAAGATCCGCTGGATTGGAGGAGGTAGGCACGTGACGCCATGGATAATTTTTAGTCCTCTCTAATATGTCCGAGACTCTGTTCCGAACAAACTGTTTCAATTTATTGGGTTGCGTTTTTAACCAACTAAGGACGACTGAGGAATCCGTCCATAGAAAACAATTGCTATAGGTTAAACGAGTAGTTGATAGCACTTTTTCGAGTAATTTTGCGGCTACTGAAGCACCACAAAGTTCAAGGCGCGGTATAGATGTCGGCTTTATAGGCGACACGCGAGTTTTTGAACATAATAAATGCACTTCGACAAAGTCAGTAGTGTCAACCGATCGAACGTAAATGCAAGCTCCATATGCATCTTTAGACGCGTCGCAGAAAACATGAAACTGAATTATCTTAGGGTTGTGACACACTACTTGACGTGGTATTTTTAAATCGTTAAGTTGATTGAGACTTTTAAAAAATTTGGTCCAAGAAGTCGCAACATCTGCGGGTAGGGGATTATCCCAATCCAATTTGTGAAGCCATAACTGCTGCAGAATATTTTTTCCGTTTATGGTAAAAATGCTTAATAATCCCAAAGGATCGAAAATTTGCGCAATTATTGAAAGAAGAATTCTTTTAGTGACGTGGACGTCCGGTGAAATATTTTGCTTTATGTTGAATTGTAACTTGTCTGTAGACGGAGACCAAATCAAACCTAGTGTTTTAGACGGCTCATGCTCGCTGAAATCGACGGAACCATTGTTATTGACCGCAGCACTATTATCACTGCAATTCGGGACATTTGACTTAAACTTTCTTAAATTGAAGCAACCGGAGGCAAGTACTTGAGTGATAATCTTGCGGATCTGTAGTAAGCCCTCAACAGTATCGTGGCCAGTGATGAGATCATCTACGTAGAAATCTTCGCGAATAATTCGGCCGATGTCTTCATTTCCGCATTCGTCAGCAAGCTGTTTAAGACAACGGACTGCCTAAAATGGTGCAGAAGCTGTTCCGTACGTAACTGTATTTAAAGTATAGGTTTTAAGTGGCATCGAAGGATCGTCTCGCCAGACAATGTGTTGTAGATGACGCTGATTTGAATTAATTAGGACTTGGCGGTACATCTTCTCGATGTCTCCTGCCAGTACGTATCGATGTTGTCGAAAACGAAGTAAAATTGAGAATAAATCGCTTTGAATGGTGGGTCCAATCATTTGTAAATCGTTCGATGACACTCCACTAGATGAGGGAGCGCTCGCATTGAACACCACTCGCAATTTTGTTGTTACGCTTTGTTCGCGCAAAACGCCATGATGTGGCATGAAATAAGAATTTGTGTGTAAATTGTTTATGTCACTTTCTGACATGTGACCTAAGTTTTTGTATTCGTCCATAAAGTCGATATACATTGCCTTTAAGGTAGGCTGTTTTTGTAATCTCCTTTCTAGTGACAGGAAACTTAATTTAGCGCGTTGGAATGAGTCTCCTAAAGTAGACTCATCACCTATGATCGGGATGCCTACAGAAAATCTTCCATCTACATCTCGGGACATGTTTTGTTTGAAATGGTTCTCACAAGGATCATTGTTGTCGAAAGATGCATCTTTGTTAGAACTTTCTAGTTCTTCGATAGTCCAAAATTTAGCGAGTTGTTCTTGAATTGAATCAAATTGAGAAAAATTGCATGAAATTGTTTGTGTGTTTGTCGTTCCAGTGGGCCCGGATATTATATATCCGAACTTAGTATCCTGAAGCACTGGAGAATTTTTGCCTAAGTAGATTTTGGTTGTGCATAGCAAGTCCCAGAAAATGTCTGCGCCTAACAGTAAGTCAATGCTAGACGGATTGTAGAATTCTGGATCTGCTAATTTTATTTCACGGGGAATGTTGTATAAATTTGAGTTGAATGATTTTCTTAGAGATGAAGTTATTTCTGGTAACACTAGAAAAGAAACCTTTGTTTGAAACGAATTGAGCCTGGACTGTATTATAGCTTGACAACGTTTGTTTACTGTTGAAATTAAATTATTGATACCGGAAACTTGAAATTTAATTTTATCAAATTTTAAATTTAATTTATTTAGAAGAGATTCAGAAATGAAGGATGCTTGACTGCCTGAATCTAAAATTGCCTTTGCTTCATGACATACATTGTTAGCATCTAGAATTCTAATGATCGCAGTAGCTAAAAGTACTTGACTGGGTTGGCAATGTGAAGATGCCAGACTAATCGCAGCTGCAGGTGCACCAGATGTGTCTGGGGTAGAATTGCTGTGCAAAAGTGAATTATGTTTAAGGGTACACTGGCGGCACGGGCCCAGCCTGCATAAGCGCTCAGTGTGACCTAATCTGAAGCAATTCCGGCATAATTTGTTAGATTTTACAAACTGTTCGCGTTCTGAAACGTTCATGCGTATGAATGAATCACATTTGTACAGTGGATGCTCTCCCTGACACAAAGGGCATTTAAAAATTCTAGGTGTAGGGTTTGCAACTGAAGCTAGGCTTTTGACATTTCTAGACTTGGTTGTGGTAATAGATGTAGTTTCCGGCTTGCTGTTACTGTTTTCAATAGTTTCTAATAAGTCAGCCTTATTTTTTAAGAATTTTGTAAAAATTTCTAAGTTTATTTGTTTGTGGGTGGCCTTATGTTCCTCCCAATCTCGCAAAGTACGGCTGTCCAGTTTTTGACAAATAACGAAAATTATTAAAGTATCCCAAGTGCCTGTTGGTTCGCCAAGAATTTGTAGTGCGCGTAAGTTTTTATTGTATGTATCAATAAGTACACGTAAAGAAGTAGCAGATTCCTTTTTAATTGATTCATGATCAAAAATAGCCTTTATGTGGTTTTGTACTAATAGTCGTGTGTTGTCATACCGCTCGCATAACGCATTCCAAGCTAAACAATAGTTAGACGCAGAAAATTCCAATGAACGAATGATCTGAGCAGCACTTCCCTCAAGTGATGCACGTAGGTAATGAAACTTCTGAATACTACTAATGCTCGGGTTATCATGGATAAGTGATATAAAAGTGTCACGGAACTCAAGCCAGTTCCCATAATCGCCACTGTATTTGGGTATGTTTATTGTAGGTAATTTCACTCCCCTAACAACACTCTTTGTCTGCTTTACTTTCACAACACTCTCCTGATCACTAGTGGATGAATCAGAACCAACCGAAGCATTATCACCATAATTGAACGACTTTTTTCTTTTGAACGCATCACAAAGACTTTGAGCCCTAGCCATCACTGAGAAATACTGGGTTTCAAATTCAGACCTCTGAAGACTCTGGTTTTGTTGTTCCTCCTCAGGCAACGACAAGCACTCAATGCTGGTTTGAACCTCATCAAACTCATTGTATATAGATTCTATTTTATTCATGCGAAGTTTCAATTCTAACTTATCGAGTTGACTGCAGTCAGATACACTCTTTAAACTACCTATATAGTTTTCAAATTTAGTTAACCGACCCTTATATGAACCTCTTTTCTTCACTAATTCATGTCATTTTGACATTTTAAATAATGTAGGAAAATTAACAATTTAGACAAATAATTATGTAATATTCAAAGATATTCTTAATTAATCAACTATATAATCAAAGTATCTAGTTCAAACTATAGATTGACCATGTAATTAGATGTAAATTGATCAAATTATGTTGGAAAATGTGTGGAAAATTTATTGAATTCTTGCAATCTATTGTTTGTACAAACTCGCATAAAACGAGCCAAACAAGGGAAATATAATGAAATAAGATAATAATTCAATGCAGGATAGCTTATTTTACATAAGTTAGGGCATTCTAATGGAGAAATATGATGAAAATTGTTAATTTTGAACTATGAACATGATGTGACAAACGTGTAACAAAATGGCGGGCCGGCTCTTTGCCGCGTATTGCATCTAACAATTGCTCACTTTTTGCGATACTAATATGGGACTAAATGGGAATCTAGACTGACTTAGGACATATTGTTAGGTTAGGACCTCGATTCTTCTTAGCTCGTATTATTTCTTGCTTGTATAAAATATGTAAGTTGGGTTCAACAAGGTTATATATGGCACATCCGGTTCGAAGACCAAAAAATGGTTAATAATTTGTAAATTGATAATCACTCACGGTTTGCTGGTTTTTTCTTGGTTTCTTGATGTTTAATTTGGAATTTTGGATTATAAAAGATGCGCATCTATTTTTGGTGACTAGGCCGAAAAGTGAGAATTCGAATTCTGAAGTTCTGACGTTTTTAAATGTCATTTGCGAATTGTGACTTTTGGTGCCATAGAGATGAGAGTTGACATCTTGTCAACTGTCACAACTCGCTTCGTTCGGGATTTAATGATTTTGAACAGGGATAGTATGTATCCCGGGGAAGGACTTAGGCCCATACTTTATATCCCGGAAAATTAAAGAGTTCCCGCGGGAATCAAAAAACATTAACCCACGCGGACGAAGTCGCGGGAATCATCTAGTAAAGAATAAAGCCTGACGGATAAGTTTGTAGAATACTCAGCCCCCCGATTGTGTAAGGAAATCGTAATCGGTTGTCAGACGTATAATTCGACCAGTTTAAGGAGTTCATAGCCTGCACGTCAAAAAGCATGTCTGAACTCCTTAAACAGTTCGAGTAATACGTTTTAGGCTGTCAAATCATTACGATTTGCTTAGACAATTGGGCCTCTGAACATACCTACTTGTATCATCAACCACATCAACTTAAGAACATTCAAGGCAAGAGTGAATAGTCAGCTTGTAGGCCAGCGCGCTCCAACCTAAACCTCATCATTGCTTTGTACCTACCTATTAAAAGCATGATTGTCGTCAAGCGGAAGCCTATCTCACAATAAAAAAAAACATCATCTCAAGTCCCAAGTCCCAACCTAGCGATGGTCGACTCTCCGAATCCGAGTATCGCAGTTCGAGTCGAATCTAAAAATGAAAAGGACTTAAGATTCAGGCCATACTCCACCAAGTACACACACGTTAATTGAGCACATTATTGAGGACGATATATTTTAATTCCTTACACTGCAGTTCACTGCACTGCACTTAAATCACTGCTTCACATTATTATTTAATCAAATTCATATTAGATCTAGATTTTTGGCTTCATTTTTCATTTGACCACCACCACTGCTTTGATTTTGTGTTCTGGTAGTACGTTAAGATATTTTAAGCTAACGGGAAAACCTCACGAAAGATACGAAAGTAAATACCATTCAACCCCTTCTGTATCACAATGACAGCAGTATTTCAGTATTACGGCAACTCTTAACGCAATCTGTCACCGCACACGCACGAACGTTAAAAGCAATGTGGGCCCTATGCGAGGGGAGGCGGCGTGCACAATATTCTCCTCTGCCAGTACCAGACCACTGGATCAAACATAAACCGATTTGACATCAAACTGTGCGAGTTATTTATTAATGAGGTATTCTAGGCTTTTGTTTCTGTTTTTATAGTTTAGGTGGGATTGTCTTCGTGTGTCTTGAAAATAAAAGTTTATCTAATATATGATGGGGTTTAACGACTATCTTTTTTTACAATCAACTACAAGTTAGTCCTTGACTGCAATCTCACCTGATGGTAAATGATGATTCAGTCTAAGATGGTAGCGGGCTATCCTGTTAGGACAGTTATATTAAACCCATACCCCTAATCGGTTTCTACACGGCATCGTACCGGAACGCTAAATCGCTTGGCGGCACGTCTTTGCCGGTAGGGTGGTAACTAGCCACGGCCAAAGCCTCCCACTATCTACAGATCATGTGTATGTACTGGTAGTGTGTTTATTTCCGCATGGAATGCCAGATCTTTTAGTCAAATGAACCGTAACGCCTAATGATCTATGTCTTTTAAGCGTGTTGCTTAACGAGAGCGCGAATGCTTGGCGACGCGATATTAGTTCAATTCGAGTCGGTTTAGATCGCTCGCATAAGCCTGACGAATCGTATCCCAGAAATGGGAGAGAAAATTTACAACTCGTTTGTCACGCAGCGTGATTTACTTGCTTATTTCCTACGTAAAGGGTGGGATTGATTTCGTTTTGGTGGAATTGTATAGAGAACGGAGATAAAGATTCTTTCAATGAAAAATGCTTCTAAAAAATTTGATTTTATGTTTTCGGTCTTTGAAAACAAGATCTGATAATCTGATTTTTCTCTGTTTCCGCAGTAAGCCTAGGTCTCTCCTTAGCAAGTCGGTTAAATATGGAATGTTAGATTACTTTGTCAAATATCAAACCCTTATCAAATACCAGGATGTTCTACCTGCACAGATTCTTGATATCTAGATTTTAGAGTTTTTGAAGGACTTCTTTAGAATCGTTGCGATTTGAAAACTCTATGTAACGAAAAAGCGACACCAAAAAGAGACAAACATACCTATTCATAACAGGATTTAGCCTGCGAGAGAATGAGATAGAATACAAGTTCTATTTCATTCTCTCGTAGGCTACTTTTCTGAAGTTTCACTTCTGTCGTGTGTGAATTGCACACACACTTTTTATTTTTGAACAAGGAATGAATTAACAAAGAGGATTTGACATCTTTGGCGTTGAAAGTAAATAAAGATGGTGATCGCTGCAGTTCAGATAATCATATCACATTGATAACATGTTTTCTTGTTTGCTCGCATTTTTATTTAAAAAAAACATACTTAGATAAAGAAATATTAAAATAAAAGTTAATTTGCACTCAAGAAATATGTATTGATTTATTTTCTAGTGCTATTATACTGGTACGAGAATTTAAAACAACATTCCAAAAACCAGAATAGTTGTGTCATTTTATGATATGGCAATACCATAACATAAAAGGCTTTTTAGTCGTTTCTATAATGATAGAAAATTTATACTTTCGAATTTCAAGAGCAAGATATAATTATATAGCCGTGGGGCCATTGATGTAGAATTTTTTTAGTACCTATTCTATTTCAATGCGTGGGGCGGTTTAGGGCTTCGATGTTGAATCGCGTGTAACAAACCAGTGTTAAGTGTAATTACAGACACGGAAACGCTTCTAAGGTTTTTTTGGAGTCGCCAACGCATTCCAACTGCACCCTCGATACATCTACGTACTGCTTGTAACATAAATTCTGTAACACTTTTAAAATCCGTTTCTTACTATAGCAAGCATACGATTTCCTGGCATTTAACTTAAAACATTTTCGTCAGGGTATCCTATTTTAATTGCAAATTATTGGATTCTTTATTCATGTTTTGTGATTACTGCTTACGCCACTTCATTAGAGATTTCTATGTAGGAAGATTTTTCCAGGCCCGGGTAACAGCCTGTGTATCTTCAGTCTTATGCTTATGCTATATGCGTTAAAAACTATTAGGATGATTTTTATAATGGTTTTTGACATTACAGAATATACATAGATACCTACTTATTTTCTGCCATTATTTATCGCCTTGTGTGCCCAGTGGGACTAACAATTTTTGGGTTTTAGTAGGTATGTTGATTAATTGCTTTACTACCTTTTAAATCAATGGAATCAATATCAATTACAATAATCAATCAAATATCTAATCAAATCAATCAATCAATATCAATATCAATCAATAAAGATTAAAAATGCGAAAGTTTGGATGGATGTATGGATGGATGTTTGTTACTCAATCACGCCCGAACGGCTGATGCATCTGGAGGAAATTTGGCACAGAGATAGATTATAGTCTGGAATAACATATAGGCTACTTTTTATCCCGGAAATTAAGGAGTTCCCGCGGAAACCAAAACCTCAATCCACGCGTACGTAATCGCGGGCATCAGCTTATAAAAACAACGTCTGTATAATTTCCTGTACACGTAAATTTTGTGTAAATAACAATTATTTACGATTCTATAACAGAAAGTTTTCGCTGTATTCTTGTTTGGGCGAGCTATAATTAATTCCTATCAACATTTCTGTTTATTTTGCAAGATATTGTTCTAACCGCATCATTAATTTATGTCAGAATCCTCCCTCTTTGTTTCTAGTAATTTCTTGCAAACTCCGGCTTTTATCGCAGTGGTGCGTAGGGAAATTTTGCGTCTAACAATATTTTAGTATCAATCGTGTTTTTAATCATGTCCGAAGTAACTTAGTTTTGATTAATGAAGGCTGACGGGTCACCTGAATATTTTAAGTTAATTACTACCGATTATGAACATATCCTTCACAATGCGTTGCTTGTCTTTGAGGAATTCCTTTGTATTTTCAAGAAAATTTATTGAAAATATCAAGGAATATAAGGAATTAAAAGGCTCAAAAGTTAATGACGTTTCCTTTTGAGTCTTTTATTTGTATAGAAAAGCATTGAAAAGCTTTTTTTTGTCAGCTACAGCTCGTACTCGACTCGGTGATAGCGTCGCTAGTATATAGATATGAATAAAATAATAAAATAAAATCAAAAACTAAACAGGCATAAAAATTTGTTCCAATTTTGGCCACCGGGCCAGATAGGTTTTTCGGACCATAATTATCAGTTTTAAAACGTTAACTTTTTTTCATTTTGGCACAAAGTTGTCGCTTTTTATTGGAACTGGTACCTAATAATATTATAATAAAATGATTCCCTGCTCAGTGGATTCATTCTTTATACTTTCTTCTCTTCTTATTATTATTAGGTTCCGTTCGTTACGTTCGTTTACGTTTGGATGGGTGTTTGTGATTTGAACGGCTGAACGAATTTTGATACGCGGGAATCAAAAAACGCGACTTAGTAGTCGCGGGCGGCGGGAATCAGCTACAAAATAAAATTATTAAAATTATTTAACCACGTGGACCAGATTTCTTCGTGATTCAATAATATACATATAAACAAACTAATACATTTAAGTAAACTTTAACTTTAAGTAAGAAGCTATAAAATTGTATGTACCTACCTATACCCATGCAAAAAACCACGTCGATCCGTTGTTCTGATACGGCGTGATTGGAGGACAAACTAACAAACAAGCACACTTTTGCATTTATAATGTTAGTATGATTCCTAATCTAATCCATACTAATATTATGAATGCGAAAGTGTGTCTGTCAGTCTGTCTGCTACGCTTTCACGGCCCATTCTGTTCAACAGATTTGGATGAAATTAGGGACATCGATAGGTTACATCCCGGGAAAGGACATAGGCTATATTTTATCCCGGGAAATTAATGAGTTCCCGCGGGAATCAAAATACTTAAACCACGCGGACGAATTCGCGGGCATCATCGAGTATCTAGTCTAGTCTAGTATTATAAATGCGAAAGTGTGTCTGTCTGTCTGTTACTCTTTCACGGCCCACCTGTTCAACCGATTTTGATGAAATTTGGTACATCGATAGGTTACATACCGGGGAAGGACATAGTCTACTTTTTATCCCAGAAAATTAAACAATTCATGGAGGAATAAAAAAACCTTAGTCCACGCGGACGAAGTCGCAGGCGTCATCCAGTAATAAAATAATTATGAATAGAATAAATAAGACTGGATAAATTAACAATGAAATGACGTCAAATTGACTTATGCGTCTGAAAACTATACTGATAATTGTAATAATTTATGGTATCTATTGTAATTATGTCGTTTTGCAGACTATATAATGGAATGATAACTATAACTTTTAATACTTAATTAATTGTTCAAATCGTATAAGGACGCTCTAATAATAATATGAGTATATTATTGCCACTGCATTTTATGTTGAATTGAATACCAAAAAAAAGTAAAGTAAAAGTAAAATATGCTTTATTGTACACAAAGAAATGATATGATAAAAAAAAACAATCATATTAATAGATAGGGCACAACAGGCGGCCTTATCGCTTAAACAGCGATCTCTTCCAGGCAACCTTAGGGCAGAGGAAACTTTTAAGAAAGCGGGAGGGGTGTACTGAGACATAATACTAATAAATAAATATTATATACATAAAAATAATGTAAAAATATATAGAATAAATACACAGTATAGAAGTAATAGATAATAGACGACAGATGAATAAATAAATTATAATGATAGATAATGTTGTTTCAATTTAGTTTTGAAGATAGTTAGAGATTGAGATAGCTTAATATCCAAAGGAAGAACGTTCCAAAGCCGTATAGCAGTTACCGTAAAAGAATTTTGATAGAAGGAAGTTGAGTGACTAGGAGTACTTAATAAAAGATTATTTTGAGAACGGAGGGAAAAAGAGTGTAAATTACATATATACTTAAATCGATCTTTTAAGTAGTGAGGTGTGATGGGATTGAACAGAACGCAGTAAAGAAGGTGAAGAATGTGAGTATTCCTGCGAAGGCGAATCTACAAAGTTATTTGCAAACATTGTTCTCTCAATATGCATAAAGTAACAGTATATTGAGAGAACAATGTTTGCAAAATAACTTTTTGATATTTAATTCAACATAAAATGCAGTGGCAAATCGTGCAAATCGTATAAGGACACTTTAATAATAATATGAGTATATAATTACTGTTATTTTATGCATATTGAGAAAACAATGTTTGCAAAATAACTTTTTTTGATATTCAATTCAACATAAAATGCAGTGGCAATAATATACTCATATTATTATTAGAGCGTCCTTATACGATTTGAACAATTAATTAAGTATATTAAAAACTATAGTTATCATTCCATTTTTGATTCCCGCGGGAACCCAATGCATGTTTCATGTTTTGCGGCTTTTCTGCCGCCTCCGCTACCATTAATCCACCTGCGAAAATGATCCTTTCTAAAAGTTTAAATCTATTTGAATCCTAAAACTCAAGGTCTAATATTCGTAATTTTCTTTGTTACAGATGGCTTCAGGCTCGTGAAAAGGGAGAAGAAGCAGTTTTCACCACGTTTAAAAGAAGGTAAATACTTGTAGTAGTCGTGGTGTCGGCGTGGCCAATAAAACGCTTGTTAGGACTACCACTATTATATTAGAGATAAGTATGTACAGACAGGAAGGAAACACAATTAAAATTAAAGACTAGGAACTAACAGTGATGAGAAAGACTTTTACGATCTTATAATAAGTAGGTACGCGCCTAGCGTTCGACCACAAGGCGAGCGCGGACCTCTCGTCGCGACAGCGGTTAGGTAGCCACTAGCCACTGAGTAATTAAATCTATATAGCCGTTAGGCGCGCGCGCATGGCGTGATCGTGACGTCACACGGGCCGACTTCACAATAGGTATTGACAGGCGGACGCATGTACCGATGAGAGCGCGCGGCGCGCGGCATAGAAATAGGTAAATATAATTAATTTGTATATCTGTATGTATGTATGTGTTTTATAAATATTATTACGTATATATTAAATATTAGGTAAGTATATATTATATTATAAGTGTGTAGCGTGTGTGAATGAGTGGAGTGTCCCCACATCACTCCCCCCCGGAGGCCGTACTTACGGACGATAAAAATCCGGGAACTTGACTTGTCTACCGTACCTTGTTGTTCGAGGTATCTCTGTGTCGCTATTCGTGACTTTGGGAGCGGGGCTAGCTTCTCTGCGTATAGTAACGTTAGGCGGATCAGTATTTAGTATATAGGCCGGTTTCAAGCGGTCTATAGAAACGGTCACCTCTTTGCCTTTTACCCTAACTTTAAATACCTTGTCGCCTCTCTCAGTCACTTCATGCGGACCGGAGTATGCAGGATGGAATGTACTTCTCAACGCGTCTTCTCGGATGAATACGTGGCTGGAAGTAGCGAGATCCTTGTAAACAAATGTTTTGTTTTTGCTATGGCGTGAAGCTGGACAAGGTCGCAGACGTTCGCAGAATGAACGCATTCTGGCAGTGAAGTCTGTAATGTCAGTTGTGGTATGAGTGTTTGATTCGAAGAACTCACCTGGAAGTCGTAAAGGCTCTCCATAGACGAGTTCTGCTGAGGAACACTGTAGGTCAGCTTTGAAGGTACTCCGAATGCCTAATAGCACGAGTGGTAAGGATTCTGTCCAATTACTATCAGCGTGGCATGTGATAGCTGTTTTTAGCTGCCGATGGAATCTTTCCACTAAGCCGTTGCAAGCGGGGTGGTAAGCCGTGGTGCGCCGGTGTTTGAATCCAGCAATCTTGGACAAGTAGCTGAATAATTCCGACTCGAACTGGCTACCTCGATCCGTGATGACATCAGCTGGACTGCCGTAACGGGCGATCCAGCCTGACAGCAGTGCCTTGGCTACGGTTTCAGCAGTGATGTCTGGTATAGGGATGACTTCTGGCCATCTTGTGAAGCGGTCCACTGCTGTTAGGCAGTAGCGAAAACCGTTGGAGTAAGGCAGTGGTCCGATGAGGTCGATGTGCACGAAGGAAAACCTGGCTCGAGGTAATTCGAATGTGCCTAGAGGTGCTGACACATGGCGATGAACCTTGGAGCGCTGGCAGGATAAGCACGTGCGTGACCAGTCTCGACAGTCTTTTCTGATGGCGGGCCAAACGAAACGCTGCGCTATGAGTTTCGCGGTGGCGTTTGCACCAGGATGGCTTAGGCCATGAAGGCTGTCGAAGACCTGCTTGCGTAATGGAGATGGAACGAATGGTCTAGGTGTATCCGTACTCACATCGCAGAATAATTCGACGCCGCTGCTGGGATCCTTCAGTTTGACGAAGCGGAGAGAAGATTCGTCGTTGAGGAGCTGTGAAAGTTCGGTATCCTCTGATTGAGCTTTGGCGAGTGCTTCGAGTTCGACTGGATGTTGAACTTCGTCAACGCGAGACAGCGTATCTGCGACGACGTTATCTTTTCTGGATATGTGGCGGATATCGCTGGTAAATTGGGATATAAAATAGAGGTGCCTATACTGACGCGGTGAGCAGTTATTCTGCCGAGTGTGAAATGCATAGCATAAAGGTTTATGGTCAGTATAGACTACAAAGTGTCGCGCCTCGAGCATATGGCGGAAGTATTTTATACCTTCATATATGGCTAATAACTCGCGGTCGTAAGGCGAATACTTCTGTTGCGCAGGGCTGAGTTTTCGCGAGAAGAAAGCGAGGGGTTGCCATGCGTTGTCTTTGTACTGCTGCAGCACAGCACCCAATGCTAAGTCGGAAGCGTCTGTTACGAGGGCGAGCTTGGCTTCGCAATCGGGGTGTGCTAGCAATGCGGCAGTACAAAGACTATTTTTGGAATCCTCGAATGCTTTCAGAGCATCGCCAGTGAGGTCTACTGGATGGGAGGGCTTAGCCGAGCCGGTCTAGTGATTTGTGGATATTTAGCTAGAATGGAATGGTACCGTGGTTAATTAAAGACTAGGAACTAACAGTGATGAGAAAGACTTTTACGATCTTATAATAAGTAGGTACGCGCCTAGCGTTCGACCACAAGGCGAGCGCGGACCTCTCGTCGCGACAGCGGTTAGGTAGCCACTGAGTAATTAAATCTATATAGCCGTTAGGCGCGCGCGCATGGCGTGATCGTGACGTCACACGGGCCGACTTCACAATAGGTATTGACAGGCGGACGCATGTACCGATGAGAGCGCGCGGCGCGCGGCATAGAAATAGGTAAATATAATTAATTTGTATATCTGTATGTATGTATGTGTTTTATAAATATTATTACGTATATATTAAATATTAGGTAAGTATATATTATATTATAAGTGTGTAGCGTGTGTGAATGAGTGGAGTGTCCCCACTTACTTACCTACTAGCTGATGCCCGTGACTTTGTCCGCGTGAAATAAGGTAACCCATGTCATGTCACTCTCGAGATCCTTAACTACATACTTACCCATGCAAAACATCACGTCAATCCGTTGCTCTATTGCGGTGTGATTGAAGGACAAACCAACTAACTAACATAAGCATTCGTATAATATTAGTATGATTGTCAAAACATTTGCGTGGATGTCTGTTAGTTTTTAGCAGAGACATCCACGTAAATAAGAAAGCGCGTTTTACAATTTTCATCTACTTATAGTTGACTTATCTCCATCGGGATTGAGCGTCGCTGCTGATATTCAGTTAGGAAAATAATCATTTCATCTTGTCAGTAGTGGTTCGCCCCGAACTGAAACCTTGCGGTATCCATAAGATAGTTTTAACTATATAATGCGCGCTCATCTTTACGTTCATAGACATCAGTACTATCAGTAGACTATTTTTTTATTCCACGTAAGATGGTGCTAACGTCTATTACATTGTAAGTACAGACGAATAAAATTTTACAAAGCGCTATCTATTGACATCATTGTGAAATTCTATTAAAAATACTGAAGCTCATTAAAAATTAAATAATTTCGTCTCCTTATAATATTTATCTAATTTTAGTATTTGTTGTTCAAGTACAGGATATAATTCAAATAATTGATCAAGTTTCAGGCTCTGTCTTTCAGAAAATTGAGTTCTGAGGTCAACTTTGGACGTTAGAAAATCTCCACTTTGAAAGCCCCCCATTTCGTCAATTTTAGGGGAAAAATTAACAAAAAAAATTTTTGGACTCTATTCCTAATTATCTTCAAAATGATATACCGCAACCCTATGTAACGTTATAAAAAATATTTTATTTCGGATTCGCTTAAATAAAATATTTTTATAACTTTTTAAGCCATATTCGGCTGGAGGCCATCGGTTTACAATTTACATATTATATTTAAATTTGAAGTAATTACGTTCAGTAATTCAGAAGTTATATGGCTCTGACAGACGGACGGATGGACGGACAAGTGCAAATTCACTCAAGTAGACTCAGAGACCTTCGCTTCGCTCGGTCAATAATCAACCCTCATTGCTAAGCACGAGTCTCCACTCGGAATGAGAAGGGTTTGGCCATAGCCCACCACACTGGTCATTGGCCAAGTGCGGATTGGCAGACTTCACACACATTCGAGAACATTGTAAAGAACGCTCGGGCGTGCAGGTTTCCTGACGATGTTAAATCCTTCACTGTTTGAATCAAATGGAAGCAAGTGATATTTAATTTCTTAAAACGCACGAAAAGTTTGAGGTGCGTGGGCGGGGATCGCACTCGCGACCTCTACAGAAGGTCGTGTGTCTTAACCACTAAGCTATCACCGCTTTAGGAGAAAAAATTGCCGATGAAAGTGAAAACTTATAACTTAGAATTTTAGTATTAAAATTTGAAAGAAAAAATATTAAAATATAAACCTTAAAACTAAAGCATTAAAGTTTAATTACGAAAATAGTATATTTATATTTAAGACCTTTTGTCTTCGTAATAACGCGAGCATGGCGGTGTTAGCGAGCATGTCGGAGCGGTGACGCGAATCCACAAGTTTACCCCCTACCAAAAAGTGCTCAACGCGGCTAAAGAAGTTTTCACTTCAAAATAATAGTATTAGATATTTTATTAGCTAAGTATGCCTACTGATCACTACCGAATAATACGCATCAAATGGGCGAGTAAAGGCGGGAACGGCAATCGAATCGGCCATTCCGAACACGTTTAATAGATAGCGCCATTAGTGCTGTGGTGGCCATACAATTGAAAAACTAACACGTTTATCATCCCGCGTAGCTGTGCTGATTCACTCACTCATTGATCACCTCTCCTCTAAAATTTTGTATGAAAAAATTTTTTTTCACTCATCGTTTCGTATAGAAGACAAAAATTCATTCAGAGGAAAAATATGGAGCTGATGATTGAGGATTTCGAAGACGGATGAAGAGCACAGCCAGGGTATTGAAGATAGATGGCGGGTGCTCAAACAAATGTCACTCGAAACCACATTCAATTGGCGGTAAGTTGAAAAAAAACTCCAAAATGGCAGATTCAAGATGGCCGCAATACAAATTTCGTCAGTTTCTGTCTCGGAGAGTTTAAAAGATGGAAGAGTGGGTTCCCGACAAAAGATGATCAGGACCTTCGGTCTTCTTGATGAACAGGAAAAGAATTGAAGATGGCGGAATATATTTTTCCACAGAAAATGTATGGCGAATGTTGACTGGGATTTGGAAATTATGCAAGACCTTTTCAAAGTTTGTATCTTCGTACTGTCATTCTGACAAATGATTCGGAGAAAAATAAGTACGCGGTCCGCTTCAGCGGGCCGCGCATCCACGTGCCATACTAGAGTATACTTATACTTACATAAAAATGCATAAGTTTAGATGAATGGATGTTTGTTACTGAATCACGCCTGAACGGCTGAACGGATCTTGATGAAATTTCTGAAATAAAACATTTTATCCCGCAAAATTAAAGAGTTTCCGCGGGAACTGAAAAACCTCAATTCAACCAACCAACAGACCCATGATTAGGGTAACAGGATAGATTCGAAACTAGTCAGGACATACCCAGACAAAATACCTTCCATAAAAATTGGTAGGCACCGTTTGGTGTGAAAATCAAATAGAAATAAAAGTATAGTCACCCTACTACACCCTTAGTCCCTACTCCCTTGTGACTCACACACCCCGGGGAGATACTATCCAGAAACATTCATTTCGCAATTTTCGTTTTTATCTAACTTTACTGGAGTAGCCAAAATTATAGGTCGTACATAGTGAAAGCCTAGGTAGCTAGACTGATTTCTGATTTTAAAATTATCATTCAGTTCTCGATCTGAAAGTTCTTTTCACACTAATCTGATTTAGGGATAAACTTTCTCTTTCTCAATTCAAACTTTTACAACTCTTGATTTACGTAAAAATCGTTTCAGTTGAATTCCTTAGTCGAGTCTGCCAAATAATACGCAGTGCTGAGCGGTCCCGGGTTCGATCCCCGGCAGGGTCAATTTGGGAATTTATAATTTCTGAATTTTCCCTGGTGTGGTCTGGAGGGAGGCTGCGGCCGTGGCTAGTTACCCCTACCGACAAAGACGTGCCACCAAGCGATTTAGCGTTCCGGTACAATGTCGTGTAGAAACCAATGGCTTATTATAACTGCCATGCCCTAACAGGTTAGCCCGCTACCATCTTAGACTGCATCATCACTTACCATAAGGTGAGATCGCTGTCAAGGGCTAACTAGTGGATAAAAAAAATGCCAATCGAAATCCGAAAATTAATATTTCGCTAATGAATTTTCATCTTTTTATTATTCTTACCTACATTTTCTTCTGAACAGAACGTATATAAAATACGATGACCGTTCTACGAGTATGTCCAATGATAAAGGAAAACAGTTTGGTATTACTCTACACACCTAGTAAATTCGGTAAAATAAACCGAAATTGCAAACGTGCACTTACATTAATTGCCGCCATTAATCTTGGTCCTTGCCGATTTTCGACGCGGCTCATAGCTAAAGAACCGGTGGCAATTTCGGTATGATAGGCTCGCTATTTTA
Organism: Erebia aethiops; assembly: GCA_923060345.2. Taxonomy (NCBI): domain Eukaryota; kingdom Metazoa; phylum Arthropoda; class Insecta; order Lepidoptera; family Nymphalidae; genus Erebia; species Erebia aethiops. Next base: position 18,522,594 of record OV281081.1, on the reverse strand, counting down.
AGTGTATGCACCTAACAAACGAGATAGTAAAATTAGGAATCGCTTCTATTATGATTATATTACTTATATAATTTTGGAAAAAAAAACAAATCAAATACAAAAATTTATTGGTAACTCACTATTTCAGGCATAGAATGGCCAATGTCTGGCAAAAACTAGGTGGCAAGGAATGTAATGGAAAGGTCTTGTTCGAGGATCATTTAAAAACATGCCAGAGTCGAGAAAATTATACAGGACCGCTTTTTTAGTTATAACTAGAGCCACAAAACCTAATGGGTGTTTTTCTATTGAGCATTTTTTACTTTACACGACGCTACATCACGGCAAAGGTGTAAAATTTCGGTAAGAGATTAAAAGATAAAGATAGTTTTATTTAAATTTTAATTAAATTAAAATAAATTGAGTGCTAATTTTGCACTCAATTTATCGTTCTATTTCATTGACTTTTGCCTTTTTCTATGCCGTGTCGCCGTCGCGTCGCCGCTAAAACGACCAATGAATTTAAGTTTCCGCAACCAGCTCTCTTGCTATCGCCGGAAATCCCCGATCGTTGCGAACACCAATAATTGTGCGAAGTATTAGCACAGGTATTAGAGGGATAAGGTTTTCGCTGGCGTTTAGATCGCGGATTACTCTTGCTTTTAAGAAGCTATTAATGTTTTATCTTTGGATACCAGGTGTTGCTTCTGAAAGCAATTTATGATGAGTAATCCCTAAATCACCAAGATTTGAGTGGTCTTTTTCTGTTTGTATCATCGCGCGCAGTTTGAAAAGGAATTGAACAATTTTAATGTACATAGTTTCTTTTATTTTTAAGCTAGTTTATCCGGAATTGTTCATTGCTATTTTCTGTTTGTGTCAGGTGCACCCAAAAAGTGTTAGGTGCTACGATGTAATAATATTTCTGTGCAGATTTTGTAAGTATATACGTTCTGCGGATTTAGCTTTTGGACTTCATCTTGTTCAACGACCTTAATTTACATAGACGGGCCCTGTCAAACAAAGAATGTGGATTTATTTTACTTACGCCATCTCGTCTGAAAAGCGGGACAGCGCTATGGCGGGTACAAGGACAGGCTTATACAGGTGTGGAGCGCGCTCTACAGGTCGGACGCCCAATTTTTTTCTATGAAAGGCCCCATAGTGCCTTCATAAATATCGATGATCTTGTTATTTGAAAATTAATTGTAATGCTCATTTGGTTTTTTTTTACAGATGGGCCACGAGCACGTATGTTGGCCGAGGCGGCGTTGCTGTAGGTGAATAGGAAGCAAGATGGCGCGGTGGGCGCAGGCCGTGCTGACGGCGCTTGCGCTGTCCGCCGCGCGCGCCTACCTCATCATCGTCCCCGACACAGCGCCGCCCGGCCACGTCGTCATCGACGCTGCCGTCTACAAACTAGGCTCAGAAAGAACCTACACCATCGACGTACACCGCACCGCTAACTTCGTTCACCACATCCTACGAGTCAACAGAACTTCTGGTCTAGTCACGCTCCGTAAAAGACTAAGATGCGATGGCGTCCTCTACCCCAACCTCTTCACTTTTTACGTAGACTCCACATCCGAGCGAATCAGAGACATCGATTACTATAGCTTACCTATAAGAATACTTGTAGCGGGTGAAGATTGTAGCAGACGACACGCTGACTTGTACGATATAGATTTCGATAGAGTCTACGATCAAAACGATTCAGCTTTGCAGTACGAAGATGAAAATGTTAGAGATAAAAGAGAAGCTATTTATCAAGAGAGTATAGACTGGAGATTGTTGGAAGAAGAGGAGTTAGGGTCTAGTCAATATAGTGTACTGTCCACGGCCTATCCGTGGTCCAACGCGATGTTCGAGGATTTCGCGTTTAGTAATAGAAGTAGACAAAAACGATCTCCATTAGTTCCCTTCGATATGGCCATAGATGTTAAGATATCTGAAGCGAAACAGTGGATTTCGGAGACGTATGCCAGTTTTGGGATACCGACAACGGATCGGTGGCAAGGAATTTGTTTGAAGAATTCGCAATTCGTTAATTCATTAACAGCATTTCTGCCACGGACAGTTCAGAAACACTGTAGAGTTCAATTCTTAGATGTAAGTGATCCACGTTTTGTCATTGAGAGTAGTCAAGGTGATCTGGTAGCAAGCAGTGACGTGTGTATTCAAGAGCCAATGTGGAAGGTTTCAGTCCTTTTTACATTCAACTGTGAACGGACAAATATCGTTGATTCAGACCATAGATTGAAAATAGTGTATCATCATCAAGAGCTGAATGATACGGACATAGCGAGGCGAGTGAAGAGGGAGTTGCGGAATCAGTCACCTTATTTTGAACAAGCTCTTTACGTAGCCTCAGTCGCTGAAGAACAGCCTCCTGGAGTCATTGTTACTACTGTTAGAGCCCGGTAAGTTTCATATTATAACATTTTGATAATCTATTGAAGCATAGAGATCGTTGAACAGAAATCGTTAGAGCCAGCCCTACATTGGCTAATGTTAGACAATGTAAACGTTCAAATTAAGGAATGTGAACGGTTTCTACAATCTCGCTTTATAAAACAGTGAACTTTTCAAGCCACATAAAATGAGTAGGGTATCATTAACGTGCCCCAAGCGATCAATTCCCTTTTCGAACAAAGTGATAGTAATAACAATAAGCTTTGTCGTTCCAGCATGATTATAAATCTACGGCATTACCGGCGATACCGACGTCCAATTTCGTCAACATTCGACATTTCCTAATATCTTTAGATGGCTGTCCAGCCCAAAATCAATGGTTGGAACGTGAACAGTCATACAGTTGTAGGCACATCTATAGACGCCGTTTCGAATGCCGTTCCAGTAGTTAACTAAATTACCCTAATAAATGAGTAATGAATGCCACCGGTCGAACCTTCGTTTATGACTCTATAATCTATATCCATAAACCGCTTGGCCTACCTGATATAATGGCATGTGATGGAAGTATTGCCTCCAAATTATCCAAACTCCAAACATCTTCCTATTTTTCATTCTATTAAAACTTCGGGGCCCTTGCAGATGTTGCTATCGTGTCTTTAAGGGCTCAGGTAGAAGCGACTCTGTTTAAATTTAGATATTGTAGACGCAGTTTCAAATGTCGTTCCAGTAGTTAACCAAAATTACCCTAATCAATGACTCATGAATGCCACCGGTCTAACACCCGTCTATAAACCATCTGGCCTGCTTTAATTGACTCTGAGCTGGCTCGTTGTGCTTTTATGATCTCATCTATTTCATGCGGTCCGGAAACAATGTAACCGCAACGAACAATGCCTGACGGGCCGTAAAGCTAAAATACCTCAATTACGTTGACGTCGGCTTATTGTGATTGGCGTGAACAGCGTAAATGGACCTTTTTTTTTTTCATAGTCTGGGCCATATCAGATTAACCTATAACCACGGTTGACATTATATCATTTCACTTATGTTATAAGAAGTAATTATGGTTGGTTATGAGATATAGTATTACAATCCTTTTCTTAGTGCTCATTTTCTTTTATTTTCTTGTAGATATAGTCTTTTATAGTAGATTCGACTTTTTTATAAATGTAAATATTAAGTTGACCTTTTAGCTCTAATATATTATTTGCTATTTCCCAAAAAATAACAGAACATTCATCTTAAAGAAATGACATTATTTAAGCGCTACAATTTGCATTCTTATCAAAACTTTCTTTCGAAGAGAATAACATTGGTGCTTTCATTCCACACATCTCTATATGCTTATTTAAACATTTTATTCCACTCCATTTATAAGTAAAACCTCGTTTTTTCTATTTTTTACTTAAATAAGAAATATTGCCTTTCACAGTGATCCAGAAAACAGTCCAGTTACATACTCAATATCGAGTCTTCTAGACTCAAGGTCGGCTGGCATGTTTGCTGTGGACACCAGGTCTGGAGTGATCACTACGCAGGCTCGGTTGGACAGAGAGAGGCTCGATGTGCACTACTTTAGGGTGGTAGCTCAGGATGACACGTTCCCGCCGAGAAGCGGCACTACGACGCTTCAGGTCAGTTCTTCTAAGTTCTTATAAAGTCTGAGTCCAAGTTAGAAAGTCTGAATAGAATTCTGAAATCTTATATCTAAGCTTTGGTACCCCAAGCTGCTAGAAGGAGACGTGTTTAAAAATCTTGGATAACTTTGTCAGTTTCCCAAATTCTGTACAGAAAATAAATTAGATTTTGGAGCCCGACTTTAAAAAAAAGTTATGTCATTGAACTTGCCTTCAATTTTCCAGATAAACGTGTTAGACTGCAACGACCACGCACCGGTATTCGAAATGCAACAATACGAAGCTTCGGTCAGAGAAGGCGCAAGCACTGGCACCACTGTTCTAACATTGAAAGCGACCGATCAGGACATTGGCAAAAATGCTGAGGTATGAATAAATTAATCAGCCTCTATCCATTCTATTAGAAGTTTCACGCCTGTGAAGGGCTCTGCGACTCTAATCTGATGTGATGATGTTCAGATGTTTTTTAAATTTTTTTTAGCTATCGTTCTCTAGCTATAATGTATGGAACTTTGTCAGATATCTTTCGTGGGAGTCAATTAAATAACTATTTTTGTCTGCTTAAAACCTTTGATTTTAAACTCTTTGTCTCATTAGTTTTTTTTATTTTTTATTCATTATAAAAAATATTAGTATAGTACATAATATATTAGATACTTGCTGGTGTAAACATGCCATAAGTTATCAGGTGTTTTTAATAGGTTTGTTTGTTACTGTTTATATAAAATGCATAAATCAAGAATTTATTGTGTGACATTTCTTAATAATGATCGTATTCCATTAATGTTATGTCTCTAAGGAGCCAATGGATGTGATAAAACCTGAATGACTTCCAGTCAGTGACTTTTTATAAGATTTATTATCATAGTAGTATTATCATGTCTAGTTCGGTATAACGATTAACTCGTCATTAGTTACGATGAGGGATACCTACAGTTTTTATTCTTTTGAATAGGGTGACCGAGGTTCACAGAGAATTCCAAACAAAAATTGAAGATTGTATAATAAAAGCGGTCCTTTACTGTATCTCATCTATTCGAGTCTGGCATTTAGTTCATGTAAAAAAAACTTACGTATGCAAGACGTGAAATCAGTAAAATTTTCAAATATTAACAACACAAAATTATTGCGTAGTTATGCAGTAGCATAGTCGTCTGTTGACAATATGTATGTATTGAAAAGTAAAAAGTTGGTATTTTAAATTAGCTATATTTGAATATACATTTATTTTATATATTAAATGTATAATTTTTATCTGTTTATAGTATGTACAGTATTAGAATGTACGTTTATGTAATTTTGTTTTTTTTTGCCGTCTCACAGCAAGTACGGTCCATTCATGTAGGTTGCCTGACAGAGATCACTTTAGTGATAAGGTCGCCTTTTGTTTGTAATTTCGTATAATGTTCTTTGAACCATTGAACGGTATGCCAGACGTTGACTTTAGTGAGTTTATATTAGTAAGCAAACTTTTCAATGTATAACTTCTGTCAAAACTCACATCAGCTGTACCTACCTAATTTTTTTTAATTGCGACCAAGTCCCTACGTAGGTATAATCATTGAATGAAATACTAGGGGTAAACTTAATGGAAACGTATCATCAGAAAATTGATATTCTAATCCAAGACTTGTTATACGCGAAGTATAAAATATGGGCGATTCTATTGGGTCGTTGACATCAAAATCCTATTTACATTCGATAAACGAAAGGAATGCGCTACCTTATTAGAGCAGATGTATCTTTATGCTAAACATAAAATAGAAGGGAAATAGTTACCGTTCGTTGCTTTAAAGAGATAATTAATATATGTAATTTAACATCTTATAGCCAGATTTTGGTTGCGTGCACCTTATACTGTTAAGTATTAATAGTTTTGGTGATTAAAGGGTCGCGGAACGCATCGTAATTTAGCTTTAAATGACATTAGATCACGCCATCATCATTCCAAACCAAAAGGTATGGCTGGCATGTTTTTATAACGCAAGAGAATTTATGAGTGTGATTCTTAGAATTTTTAAAAAAGTACATTTTTATGAAAGTCGACATGGCTGATTATTAATATAATTAGTTACCTAGGCTTGTTATATTATTAACATTTTTTCCCTGCGAGAACCTAAAGAATTTGGTAATAAACGAATTTTTACAAAGGACGTTAATTAGTTTCCGATAATGTGAAATTCATATTTCTATAATTTTCCAGATTTCTGATTGCATTCCATTGCCGTTGATACTATGATCAGCATAAGATAAATCATTATATAACTATTATCTGTTACAGGTGGAATACTCAATAGACTCAGTAAAAGCAGAGTCCTTAAACCCAGAACTAATTAACGACTCCATAGATTCGACAGACCAGATTGATGCCAGAGAAGTGTTCAGGGTTGATGCCAGAAGTGGCGCGTTGCTGACTCGAGCTCCATTGGACAGGGAAAAGGTGTCCAGATATACTGTGATCGTGAAAGCCACTGATCAGGCCAGTCCGCTGTCTGATCGGATGTCTAGCAGGTTGGTATTATTGTTTTATATACAGTCCACAGATTAGGTCAATGCCAGAGAAGTTTTCAGGGTGGATTATAGCTGGCGCGTTACTGACTCGAAATTCATTGGACAGGGAGAAAGTCTCTGTTAAAGCAGATGTTAACATAATATATTTTTGATAACATAGGTATATTTTTTCATCAAGCCAATGCCAGACAACGCACTGCTGTGGCCTGAATACTTGTCTGGCATGGATAAGTATCTCAGGATCCAGAAATAATCTCTAATTTTTTTTTAATAGCCCCCTTTATGTTTTATTTGATTTACTTTAGGTTTTAGTGTATACAAGTTTACGTTTTCTGACCAATTTGATGATCATAATCTTATCATTTAGCGCAACGGTTCACGTCAACATCTTGGACGATAACGACAACTACCCTCAGTTCAGTGAAAAAACCTACACCGTGAATGTGGACGAGGATATCAGTGTTGCTGACAACCCTGTCATCGCTAGGATAAAGTGAGTACATATTTATTAAAAAAAAGATAGACTTGCACTTGACGACAACGATGATGTAAGTAGGTACAGCGCTTGCGTTAGCGTAGGTAAGTACTTAGTTATTTAAAAAAATGTAATTTTAAAAATAAAACGACCACACATACGAACAGATTAGACGAAACTACCTATGCAAGGATTCCTTGTTATAATATACTTGCAGTTTACATATTTTAAACTTTAGAAGTTAGAATGCAGATTGCAGAAGTCTGGAAATAAGGCTGGAAATAAATCCTTGTTTATGGATATTGTGTTCCCTCGATATGTTTTAAAGTGAAATATGTAGCGAGAACTTTTAACGAAAACGTCTGCTTTAGCGTAAAATATTCCTTTTTCTTATAAATAATGTTCAGAAAAGGTTCAGAAGAATTTTTGTGACCGAATCAAAACTTACCATTTTAGGTACCTACTACCTCCTACCTTAGATAAGAGTATAACAACGCAGTGCAACGCGACCCGATGCGACGCGACGCGACAGTATCAAAGAGTCCCTTCACGTCGCGTCGCCTATGTTGTAGCGCAGATACGTCTGTCGCGTGGCGTGGCGTCGCTTCTGTCGCTCACTTAGGACAACGTTTCATATTACAGCTAACTTGCCACTTTTCAGAGCCACGGACGCAGATGTCGGCCCTAACTCGGCCATCCGCTACGCAATCATCGGCGGCAACACGCAAATGCAGTTCTCTATCGACAGCCTGAGTGGAGACGTGTCGCTTGTCAAACCGCTCGATTATGAGCAAGTCCGCAACTACCGACTTGTGATCAGAGCTCAGGGTTAGTGCATGATACATATTTAACTAATTTTATTGATAAGTTTGCATATAACCATAAGACAGAGGTATAAGACTGCACTAAGTCTCAAGACATAATAATTGATTAGAAGTGTTAAAGAAGTCTGTAAGGGCCATTTATTTGCATAGGGAATCTTCAAATTACCTATCTGATTTTCAGAAGAACCACATTGCCAAAATCTACTCTGCGGCCAGGAGGCTAGACTCTAACCTCCTCTAGCCGCCGCGGCGCGCCATTTGCTTCTAGCCGCTAGAGGATCTCAAAACAACGAATTTGTCGTCCCTTCCGATACGTCTTATGAAATATGAACCTGTCTGAATATCGATCCCATGATCGATATTCTGTCAATTAGATTAATTCAATTTAATACGATAAATTGTCGATTACACAGCTACAAAATAGTTTGAAATCATACTTAACTCGTAATATAAATTTATGCAATGTGACGGAAATATGGTGAGAAACCCCGCATGTTTGGGAATTCTTAATATTCTCAAGTGTTCGTGAAATCTTTCTTGTAAAAAACCAGAAAGACCCATGCTAAGCAGTCAGTAGTGAGTTGGTGATGGGTTGAGATTGAAAATGTTATGTATTTTGAACAGACGGCGGCAGTCCATCCCGCTCCAACACCACCCAGGTGCTGGTAAACGTGAAGGATGTGAACGACAACGCGCCGCGCTTCTACACCTCGCTGTTCCAGGAATCCGTCAGCGAGAGTGTGCCGGTGGGATATAGCATCGTTAGAGTGAGTAACATCTGACGTTTGTAGCTACCCTACATTTTTTAGGGTTCCGTATCTCAAAAGGAAAAAAGAAACTCTTATAGGATCACTTCGTTGTCCATCTGTCTGTCTGGAACATCCTTTTTCTAGGGACCCCTGGAGGTATCAAGTTGAAATTAAAATCAAAGACTAAGGTCTGTGGAAGGTCGTGGATCGACGTGATTTTTGCAAAGGAATAGTTGGACCTGGAGAATGACATAGGCTATTTTTTTCCCGGAAAATTAAGGAGTTCCCGCGGAAATTGAAAAGCTTTTTCCATGTGAATGAAGTCCTGGGCATCAGCTAATATTGAATTGTTCGTAATTGGAGCATGCCACCGCAAAATGTTTATGGAATTTTTAACATTAATTTATCAAAATACTATTATGAATTTTCAAAATTTATTTTGTCCAGGTTCAAGCTTACGACGCGGACGAAGGCGTGAACGCAGAGCTGACCTACACACTACAAGACAAAGAGTACAACGGCAACAATGATCTGCCAATCACCATAGATCCGCGCTCGGGATGGGTGTACACGTCCAGCCATTTGGACAGAGAGGTCCAATCTAAATATCAACTTCAGGTATATAAGACTAACTTTAAATTGATTATTATTTATCTAAAATACCACCTGTCACTATACCTAACTAATCAAAAGATTTCGATTGAACATTCAACATATGTGTTTGATAGGTTTTAGAACCCTATAACGTCTTCCCCATTTATGAAACGAGTGGCTGTACTGCTGTAGAGTTTTTTTTATGGCTTTATCATGTTTAAATGTCAAAGTTTTGAAACCCTTTTGTGACCAATACACGTGTATTGGTCACAAAAGGGTTTAAGGGTAAAAATTATTCTCTCTCTCAGAAGAACCTGTAGGGCACGTGCCCTACAGGTTCTTCTAAATCATTGACATATTTAAATCAATGTTCCAAAATTTTTTATTTAATATAGTGCAGTGGAGAAGCACTATATTTTGAAAAACTAGAAGCCAGTGGAAACAAATAATCCGTTCGAGGTTAGGATCTAGCCAGGATCACGATTTTCGGCAATGAAGGAATGACCTGAGAGAGAGAATAATTTTTACAACGTATATTTTCAGGTGACAGCAACAGACAGCGGCACTCCTCCGCGTTCAGCGACCGCGTCAGTGGTGGTGGTGGTGCAAGACGTGAACGACAACGACCCGGTGTTCGCACCGCCTCAGTACGACGTGGAGCTAGCGGAGGACGAGCCGCCTGGCACTCCCGTCGTCACTGTCACTGCCACTGACGCAGATGAGGACAACAGGTGAGTCTGTCACGAAGAGACAACAGGTAGCAGCGCTCAGCGACTGCGTCAGTTGTGGTGGTGGTGCAAGACGTGAATGACAACGACCCGGTGTCGTCACCGTCACTGCCACTGACGCTGATGAGGACAACAGGTGAGTCTGACACGAAGAGACAACAGGTAGCGGCAACAGACTGCTGCGCTCAGCGACCGCGTCAGTGGTGGTGGTGCAAGAAGTGAATGATAAAGACCCAGTGTTCGCGCCGCCTCAGTACGACGTCGAACTGGCGGAGGACGAGCCGCCTGGCACTCCCGTCGTCACTGTCACTGCCACTGACGCAGATGAGGACAACAGGTGAGTCTGTCACGAAGAGACAACAGGTAGCAGCGCTCAGTGACTGCGTCAGTTGTGGTGGTGGTGCAAGACGTGAATGACAACGACCCGGTGTCGTCACCGTCACTGCCACTGACGCTGATGAGGACAACAGGTGAGTCTGACACGAAGAGACAACAGGTAGCGGCAACAGACTGCTGCGCTCAGCGACCGCGTCAGTGGTGGTGGTGCAAGAAGTGAATGATAAAGACCCAGTGTTCGCGCCGCCTCAGTACGACGTCGAACTGGCGGAGGACGAGCCGCCTGGCACTCCCGTCGTCACTGTCACTGCCACTGACGCAGATGAGGACAACAGGTGAGTCTGACACGAAGAGACAACAGGTAGCGGCAACAGACTGCTGCGCTCAGCGACCGCGTCAGTGGTGGTGGTGCAAGACGTGAATGACAACGACCCAGTGTTCGCGCCGCCGAAGTACGACGTCGAACTGGCGGAGGACGAGCCGCCTGGCACTCCCGTCGTCACCGTCACTGCCACTGACGCTGATGAGGACAACAGGTAACAGCAACAACACCAATCTCATTCATATATTCAGCAGGGCGATTATATCCTGCATCAATCATTGTTACAGTCTCAATTGTTTTGATTGGCTGAATTTATGGTAATTTTTCTGCGTCAATGGATTTTGGCCAATAGTGGAAGAATGTTAACCAATCAGAGGTGATTGCGATCGTTACACTGTAGCTGTAATTTTTAGACAATCACCCTGTAGGTAGCTCAATGTGTACAAAGATGGGCATTGATAATGATCGAGACATTAAGCTCAGAAAACAGCTTATGTTATGTGCTACAATGCAATAGCGACATTGTTATGAAATATTAAAACTCAAACTCAAAGTATATTTATTCAAAATAGGTACCTACTCAGTACACCATCTGAACGTCACACCTACCAATACCTACAAAGTACCTACTTCAGACGTGATGGTGATAATTAACGAGATAGGAGGGTTCCAAACAAACTCAGCCGGGTTTTTTTTATTATCATCATCTCACAAATAATGTAAACTAATATTATGAAGGACACTGCAATTAATACGGGGACAAAAGCCATGGCTATTTCTGCATAACATCACAGAATATTCTGGAGTTTGCGACATCTATTCGTCATCTTTCAAAAATAAATACTGATGACGAAAGATTTTCCCTAACGCCCCTTTTAAATTATTTACCTCATTATATATTTTTTACAGGTTACACTACGAAATCACCGGTGGCAATACCAGAGGCCGTTTCTCCATAACATCACAGAACGGGCGAGGGCTTATAACTGTAGCGCAACTCCTAGACTTCAAACAGGAACGTAGATACGTTTTAACGGTCACTGCTACGGATTCTGGCGGAAGATCCGACACTGCTATGGTCAATATCAATATAACTGATGCCAATAACTACGCTCCTGTGTTTGAAAATGCACCTTATACTGCTTCGGTAAGTTTGCTGTTTTATTGAGTTGTTCCTACTGAGGTCGAAAATCCACATGGTTTAATTTTTGACTATGAAGGAATTAGAAATATAATTCGCTATAATTCGCCACAGTAGACAAATCTGTTTGGTACATTGAGCAAATAAAACTTGCAGCCCGCGATATTCACCGCCCAGTAAGTCAGTAATTCGCACCGGTACAACTTTACACCACAAAATCTTCCAAGTTCTTATAAATTAATTTCAAAAACATTTGAAAAAAAAAAGAAACGATTTTTCACTTGAAAATTAATTTTCAAAATTAATATCATGTTATGAATTTTAGTTCCTTATCTTCTAATTTACCCACTGCTCGAAAGGTTTTCCTATCAAGAAGTATATTCAAGTCATTTTCAGTAAAGAGGAATTTCATTAAATATATTGCAGGTATTTGAAGATGCCCCAGTCGGAACAACAGTGCTGGTGGTATCAGCGACAGATAGTGACGTAGGAGTGAACGCACAGATAACTTACACGCTCAGTTCAGAGATATCAAACGAGGCGGTCGCACATCATGAGCAGGAGTTCCTGATAAACCCACAGACTGGAGCCATCACGACGAACAAGTTATTGGATAGAGAGACTATGAGTGGTAAGTATCATACTAATAATAATAATAATGTGCTCCCGACCGAATATCCGCCACAAACACAGGTGCACTTTCTGTTCCTTTACTCTCATAGCCCGATGGGGCGGTTCCACCCCAATGGGATTGTATGGCAACGGATCGACGTGATTTTTAGCATGGGTATAGTTGAGAACAAGAGTGACTTATGCTACTTTAAAGAGTTCCCGCGGGAATAAAAAAAACTTAATCCGCGCAGACGAAGTCGTGGGCATCAGCTAGTAGGTACATAATCATTACTAATAATAACTGGAAGTTCGCTACTGAACTTGGTATTTGCAAAATGCGCTACCATACCCAATCCTCAGTCTACCTGATCCACTTCCCGCCACCTTCTTTACAACTTCTGTCCATCTCGTTGGAGGACGCCCCACACTACTTGTACATGTATTCGACCACCCATCGAATCACTATTATACTAATATTATAAATGCTTTTCAGGATATCTTCTTACCGTCACGGCGCGCGATGGCGGTGTTCCATCGCTATCAGATACAACTGATGTGGAGATCTCCGTGGTAGACGTGAATGATAATGAACCGATCTTCAAGCAACAGCTTTACACCGCTAGTATCATGGAAGATGCTTTAGTCGGTAAGATATTTTTTATTTCTAATTTGTAAAGATTTTTTTTATTGATATAATAATAATAAAATATGGGCCCAAAATTCCAGATATTCCTAGTATACATATATAGTGAAGAATACGATTACGAATAATGATTTTAAGGTATCGATAACGGACTTTATAATACTTAATTTAGCTCATACAGAACTAGATAAAGTGTTGAGCTAAATTCAGATTGTCTCAAAATCGTACAGAACGTGAGCGACAAATGCGACAACACGACTCAATACGACGCGACAGTATCAAACCGTCTGTCTGTCACTTTCTTTGGAGTCATATCGCGTTGCGTTGCTTTCGTTGCTCACCTAGGACAAGGTTCACTCCCTTGCAATTACATCGACCAATCATTTACGTCCTTGGCAATTAGAATCAACTAGTCCAAACGACTCCACGAGATCGACTAAAAACCTCCTATCCTATCTTCAGGTACATCAGTAACCCAAGTGAGCGCAACGGATGCAGACGTAGGCCTCAACGGCCGAGTGCACTATGAACTGGAAACCAAGGACCGGGAAGAAGGGTCGTTTGTTATCGACACAGCGTCCGGAGTGATCAGAACCAACAAGGCTTTGGACAGGGAGTCTGTGGCGATATACGACTTGAAGGCCTTAGCGATTGATGGTGGAACACCTCCTCAGAGCTCTAGCGTGAGTAGTGCATACATTTTTAGTAATATTTTTGTTTGAATTAAGCATGAAGTTATTCTACGATTTCCGCAAGCCGAAATCCGAATGTTCCCGCGGGAATACTCATTTTCAAGACTCCATCAATCCAGAAAGTTTTTAATAATAAAAAATCTTATAATAACCGTATATTTTTAGCTGCCAAATCTACCCTTCTCAAAAAACTTAATACGCTTTTCGTAACTGCAATCTTAACACAGGATGGGGTTCATAATAACGTTCAACCTCAATTTTTGTACTTTCGACTAAGTTCTATTCAAGTCACAATAATTTAGTGCAGCTAGGCAAGTGGCAATTTGATGAAGTCTAAAACTACAGCTTACCAAACGATGAGGGGGTGAAATACTAGAAGGCTTGAGACGTCGCTTACGTAATTTATGATTAGCTGACACTGACACAACAATTGAGATTGTAACAATGAGTCAGCTTTTAAAGAATAGGGTCTGTCATGGCTCTGCTGCTAATCCATGTAGCCGCATGTTTAAACTGTTGTAACTTTGTAGGTGATAGTCCACATAAAAGTGGAAGATATCAACGATTCCCCGCCAGTGTTCGAAAGCGACTGTCTTACATTCTACATCCAAGAAAACAGCCCCATCGGTACTACGGTGGGGGAGATATACGCGCATGACCCGGACGAGGGTGCTAATGCTGTCGTGCATTATTCTATCAAAGGTACCTATTCTTGAACTGTATGATGAGATAACATTTTTTTGCCAATTGATAGAATTCGAACTTAAAGAATGGACCTAAACAACAACCTTTAGATTAAAGTCAAAATTCAGTACCATCACACAAACACACAAAGCGTGTTATAGCGTTTTTAATATTTTTATATATTAAAAACGCTTAAAACTCACGGTATTTGCGATGCGCTGCAGAAACGAGTAGATGAGGGGTATGGGTTTAATGTAACTTCCATACTTAACCCTAAAAGGTTAGTGTGCTACTATCTTAGAATGCATCATCACTCACCCAGATATCGCAATCAAGGGCTAAACTGTAGTAGAATTACAAAATCCATAATATATTTTGTTATTTTGCATTCCAAGGTGGAGACGATTCCAACAGCTTCTCCCTCGAAACCCGACAAGGATCCGACAAAGCGGAACTAATAACCATGGTAGACCTAGACTATGAGAGCCCAAGGAAGAAATACGAGCTCATTATCAGAGCTGCAAGCCCTCCACTCTGGAATGACGTCAGAATAGAGATCTTAGTAACAGATGTGAACGACAATGCGCCAATGTTGAAGGATTTCCAAATTATATTTAATAACTTTAAGGACTGCTTCCCTGTTGGACCTTTTGGTAAAGTTCCGGCTTATGATGCTGATGTTACTGATAAGGTAAGTTCTTATATCGCTTAGTTTAGGTTTTGTCTTTAACTTGTAATGGTCTTACGCAATGGCTTTTAAGAAAGAACTGTTGCAAGCACTTGTAAAAGTTTATTTTTAAGTTTAATATAAAGTTGGTAAGAAGACAGCGCTCCAAGCGGATTATTTTAATAACTTCGCTTTCTATACAAAGTCTAAATCAATTTTTTTTTCCTTACGGACATTATGGAAATTATATTTTATTTGCAGTTACAATACCGTATTCTCTCGGGCAACAACGCAAACCTGGTGCTTTTGAACGAGACGACAGGCTCCATGACTTTGTCGCCTCAGTTGAACACCAACGTGCCTAAGCTTGCCACTATGGAAATATCCGTTACAGGTAATTAAGTTAAAAAAATACTTTTTAAAAAATAAAAATATACTTTTAAAGAGCAAAGAGTTGTTACAAAGAATTTTCTCACACTATTTTTTAAATTAGTTTTAACAAGAAGACTAGATGGCGCCACAAGTATTTTGCATCTCGGTATAGGATCGATGCGTACCAAAGTATAACAGTTTTCGAATTCAGTGTGAAATCATACTTACCTGGCGTAGGGGACACCGTGATCATGAAGGCGGTTCCCCCAGAGCGAGGCCCTTCCATTGCACTGCGGCTGGGTTGACCTCTGCGATTATCCCTAATGTGGATAACTCGGACGCGTAATTTTTGGTAGTGGGGACTGCGTACGCGCCGTCCCCTTTGTAATCTTATAATTTCGTTACATTAATAAGATCTATCAAGAATTTATAATTAGTTATATATTTTTTTAATCTATACGTATTTATTACGACGATACGGGAGGGCGGTTTCCCCATTCAATCGTATATTAGCCTGTTTTCTCCGTGGATAATTGCAATAGAGAATATATTTTTGCACCATAAAATCCATATGTGTATAATGTTTATGTGTCCGTGGCGTGTCCTTATGTTTTTTTTTTCAATAAATTAATAAAGGATCCTTCAAATATGGCTTAGTTTTCGCGTTAGTTTTCGCGCCATCATCTGACATCCCACAAATATAATCAAAAAAAGAAAAACACTATCCGATATTATTACTGGAGTAAAATCAGCACAAATAGATAAATCCAGAATCCTAATGTACTTATTATTAATTTTGTCATCTTTCATTATGCGCTTTAAAAGGGAATAGACCTATTAAACGAATTTCTCTTTTCTTCGGTTTTCAGATGGCGTTAACGAAGTGAAAGCAATGATGCAGTTACTAGTCAGACTCATAACAGAGGAGATACTTTTCAACTCGATAACCGTCCGACTGAATGATATGACAGCCGAGCAGTTCCTGTCTCCTTTACTGGTCTTCTTCATAGACGGTCTTGCGGCTATCATACCCTGCCCCAAGGAGAATATCTTCATTTTTAGTATACAGGTAAGAATTTTGAAAGGACCTGGGTAGTGGGTTTATTCCATTTATCCCAAGAAAACCCCTGCCATTATGTGATTAATGGAAAGGGGCGACGACCCTTAGCAATGAGAAAAACGAAGCAGAGAGAGAAAAAAGAATAAAAAAGATAAGTGCATAGAGTCAAATGCAGTCTCAGATGGTAGCAGGTTAACCTCTTAGGGGTGTGCAGTTTCTACTCATACCAGAACGCTACATCGCTTGGCACTTCTTTGCCAAAAGTATGGTAATTAGCCACGGCTGAAGCCAAATTCAGAAATTATAAATATTCAAATTGAACCTGCCCGGCAGATTCAGAGGTAACTGTCAGTGCCGGTGATAAAACCCAGCTTTCCTGACTTGTTTCGACAAATGTTTCGCAGGATGACACTGATGTGACAGGCAACATCCTCAACGTATCGTTCTCGGCGAAGAGACCGGACGCAGAAGTTGGCATTGCCGGTGACACGTCACAGTATTACTCGCCCACGCACTTGCGCGAGCGAGTGTACTTGCACCGCGCTACTCTCGCCAGGCTTGCTACTGTACAGGTAATCAATCTTTTTTATTTTTTTTATTCCCATAAAAGTTAGCCCTTGACTTCATTCTTACACTCCACGCGCGGGATATATACGAGAGGCGCAGCGGCGGCCGCACGGCGGATGTTTGGCGGCGGTGTGGCTTTGGACGTATGAAAGCGGCGTCCGCGCCTCGCCACCTTTTAATACCTGGCGTCCGGTCGCCGGTATGAAATATGAAGATAAAGTCTCAGATGGTAGCGGTCTAACCTGTTAAGGGTACGGTAGTAGGTAGTTATGTTAAACCCATACCCCTAATATGTTTTTACCGGCATCGTACCGGAGCGCTAAATCGCTTTGCGGAACGTCGTTGCGTTTAGGGTGATAACTAGCTACATCTGAAGCCTCCCACCAGACCAGACCAGAGGAAATTCTAAAATTATAAATTCCCAAACTGACCCTACCGGTTATCAAACCAATAACCTACAACGTATGAGACCACTGCGCCTGGGAGGTGTACGAACCCTACTGAAACTTAAGGCTTTTTCTGTCATGCGGGTTAGATACTGCTTCGTGACAGAAAAAAGCCCTTAAGGTCGATGACAAGGGTCTGCCCGCGAAATTCAAATTTAATTTGGTTTTTCACAATTTGTAAACTAATACGACAAAGTAGGCTTATGGCATTCAAATTGCGAGCGTAGGAATATCATCTTCACAGGTTTATATAAAAATCTTTACTTGAAAGTGTCCAGTTTAAGAAATTAGTCAAAATAATGAGTTTGACGTGAGTTACTCACAAATTAGTCATTAATTTGACTAATTTCTTAAACTGGGCACTTTCAAGTAAAGATTTTTATATAAACCTGTGAAGATGATATTCCTACGCTCGCAATTTGAATGCCATAAGCCTACTTTGTCGTATTAGTTTACAAATTGTGAAAAACCAAATTAAATTTGAATTTCGCGGGCAGACCCTTGTCATGCACCTTAAACTTAAATAAATAAGTCTATATTTGGGATTAAAAGTAACACAGGTAAAAAAACAAAATTACATAATACAGAAAAAACTTAAAGACTAAATAGATAGATAGATAGATAGATAGATAATAAATTTATTTGCCCACGAAAAAACAGTAATAAATAATGCAATCTGTGTCACAAAAAGTCCCATCGCAGGAGCATCGACTTAGCGTGATGCTGACATGGTGTAGACGCGCCATCGGATGATGACGGATGGAGACTGATGGATGTATGGATGGATGTTTGTGACTCAGTCATGCCAGAACGACTGAAAGGATCCAGATCAAATTTTGCACAGAGATAGATTGGCACAACACATTGCTTAAATTAGTTTTAGCACGAAGACTAGATGGCGCCACAAGTATTTTACATCTCGGTATAGCATCGATGCGTGCCAAAGTATAACCGTTTTCGTATTCAGTTTGAATTCATACTTACCTGGCGTAGGGGACACCGTGATCATGAAGGCGGTTCCCCCAGAGCGAGGCCCTTCCATTGCACTGCGGCTGGGTTGACCTCTGCGATTATCCCTAATGTGGATAACTCGGACGCGTAATTTTTGGTAGTGGGGACTGCGTACGCGCCGTCCCCCTTGTAATCCCTTGTAATAATTGTATTACTAATATATTAAATGCGAAAGTTTGGATGGATGGATGTTTGTTACTCAATCACGCTAGAACGGATCTGCGTTAAATTTGGCATAGTGAATAGTGATCTGGATTGGCACATAGGCTACTTTTTATCCCGGAAAATAAAAGAGTTCCCGTGGGAACCAAAAGCCTCAATCTACGCGGACGAAGTCGCGGGCATCAGCTTGTATATTATAACAGCGCTGATTTTCATTTGACCCATAAAATCTTTGTAAACGTTCGTTTATTTCATCCAAGGTCCTGCCCTTCGATGATAACATCTGCGTCCACGAGCCTTGTCTGAACTACGAGGAGTGTCTCACGGTGCTCAAGTTCGGCAACGCGTCCGGCTTCATCAGCAGCGACACAGTGCTGTTCCGACCCATTTATCCCGTCACCACGTTCACCTGCCAATGCCCTCAGGGATTCACTGGTAAGTTTGACCTATTCTCGACCAAAACGACCACGACAAAACTCTACTCGACAAAAACCTATCACAAGCTAACTCTTTAAGACTTTAATTGTTTTACACTCAAATGTGGCAAAATAAAAGAATTGAATCTACTACCGCTGCCTCGTTGGTCTAGCGGTTAGCATAGTCGACTGCGGATCACGAGGTCCTGG
The DNA here is from genome assembly GCA_923060345.2 of Erebia aethiops. Lineage (NCBI taxonomy): Eukaryota > Metazoa > Arthropoda > Insecta > Lepidoptera > Nymphalidae > Erebia > Erebia aethiops. Next base: position 18,503,341 of record OV281081.1, on the reverse strand, counting down.
GTTCGATTCCCCGTCGGGCAAAAAAATTGGTATTGGGTTTTTCAATTCAGAAATTCTCAGTGCCAGCCCGGAGTTGGAAGTTGGCGGTGTTTCACCCCCGTGCCTCGGAGAGCACGTTAAGCTGTCGGTCCCGGGTATTATCACTAACATGATAATAGTCGTTAAAGCCCGCCAACCCGCATTGGAGCAGCGTGGTGGGTCTAAGCTCTAATTCCCTCTCTCCTATGACAGTGGAGGCCTGTGCCCAGCAGTGGGACGTTAATAGGCTGTAGTGGCCCTCTCATCACGTTTACTAAAGCCTTTATCGGAAATTTAGGCTTAATAGCTGAGACGCAATCAAGAAGAAACAAAGTTCAATACCGATACCGAATTGACTGGATCCAACCAGACTACGGACTGGATCGAACCAGTCTGACCCGGATCGGACTGGACTGGGTGAAAGTAATTTCGACCTAACAGGACCAGAATACAGGTTCCCATCTGTGTTCCATAGAGGCATAGGTTTACTTTGGTAAAATTATTACTTTCTTCGAAAAATAAGCCGGGCTTCACTTGTATCGGGCAAATGCTGATGTCTATTTTTTTTTAATTTAGTAAGTATACTTTTTAGTTACCATACGTTTCCATCTGTTCAGGTTCCCGGGAACACTACATGTGCGACACAGAAGTGGACCTGTGTTATTCGTCGCCTTGCAAGAACAACGGAACTTGCGTGCGTCGTGAAGGTGGCTACACTTGCGTCTGTGGACCTGGATTCACTGGTAAATATTCACTGTATGTAAAGGAGCAAAAGCATTATGGTCATGCATTTTATTTAAAAGGTAAACTGGCTGAAATATTTGCAGCATACTGTGTGCATTTTATGTGTAACATAATCTAAGAAATTGAGATTTGTAGTGGTTTTGGTTACTTGGATTAATTTTTAAGTTGATTCATGTAATCGGTAAATTTTTCCTCATTTTACCCAATTTTTGAAGTGAAACTTCTTTAGAATCGTTGTGATTTGAAAATTCGATGAAACGGATATTGTCGCCACGGTACAAGTCGCGCCACCGGAATAACGCGTTTACAAAGCGTTCCATTTTTAGCAGTAGAAAGTCTGATTTGTCGATAGCTTTTTATGTTTTATTTTAATACGCCTCTGGTTGATAAAATGAAAAACGAAACGAAAAAGCGACACCAAAAAGAGACAAACATATTCATAATAGGATTTAGCTTGCGAGAGAATGAAATAGAATACAAGTTATATTTATCTCATTCTCTAGTAGGCTACTTTTCTGAAGTTTCACTTAGGTATGCCGTGTGTGAATTGCACACATACACACACACACTTTTAATTTTTTTTAGGCGTAAACTGCGAGATGATCCTAACAAAAGCCACATGCGACATGAATGGAGACGGCAGCGTATGCCGCAGCGGCTCCCAATGCGTCGCCAAGAGGGAAGGAGGGATCTTATGTCAGGGGTGTACCATCGACGCGGCGTATACTACCGCTATGTGCGAGCTGAGGGCCAGAAGCTTTCCTACCACTTCCTTCTTGACATTTCCTGGACTGAAGAGGCGGCATCGCTTCCATTTGAAACTCAAGTAAGTATTTATCGAACCGATAGAATGTTAGAACGCTTCGCACGATGGCGAACCTATCGCCCACAGCGCAGCTCATTTCATAAGATATCTAGTCAAAAATAACAGCCATAACGGCTGGCTCCAGCCATAGGTTGGCTGGCATTAAAAGAAGATTGAGGTATAACGTTGCCTCGCGCCTCACGCGGGCTATGAGGTCAGATCTCAAAGCACATAATTTTAGGCTTATATTATACACATACGAGTACATTACTATACATATTAGGATTAGGATTAGGTTATTATATTAGATATGTGTGTTATATTAGATATTAGAATTAGGTGCCTGGTGGGAGGCTTCGGCCGTGGCTAGTTACCACCCTACCGGCAAAGACGTGCCGCCAAGCGATTTAGCGTTCCGGTACGATGCCGTGTAGAAACCGAAGGGGTGTGGGTTTAATATAACTGCCATGCCCCTAACAGGTTAGCCCGCTACCATCTTAGACTGCATCATCACTTACCATCAGGTGAGATCGCAGTCAAGGGCTAGCTTGTAGTGGATAAAAAAAAAAAAAAAAAAAAAAAAAAAAAAAAAAAAAAAAAAAAAAAAAAAAAAAGGTTTTTGAAGCACAGCACAGTATTGTATTGATCAAATTTGCTCAACGTTATAGTCATATTTAATTCTCATCTAGGACCCTGCTGGTGACCTATCAGAATAACTTCATCTCGAGTGTCTGCTACATTTAATTTTTAAAATCAGTACCTGCAACTCTCAGCTGTTGTACCAGTTTAGTTTTAGTTTCGCTGTAACCTCCATATCTTTGGGATGTATTTTCATATAGGTGCCCTGAACATTCTTTTCATGCGTTATTACTTTAATAGGTATAAATGTTCGTTCTCCTCGTTACAGATTTGCAACTCAGACGACATCAGGTCTCCTCCTCTACAACGGTCGATACAACGAGAGACACGACTTCATAGCGCTGGAAGTGATCAGTTCGGGCGCGGGCACGGGCGGAGGGTCGGGGGTTCGATTCACGTTCGCGTTGGGCGGCGGCAAGACTGAGGTCACAGTGGAGGGGGACGTCGCTGATGGTGTGTGGCATACTGTTGAAGTGGAGTACTTTAATCGGGTATGTTTTTTTAAAAATAAACTTCATTGTACCCACAATTGACTGCCTCGTTGGTCTAGTGGTTGGAATATTCGACTGCGGCCGACGAGGTCCCGGGTTCGAGTCCCCGGTCGGGCCATAATTAAGGATTGGGTTTTTCTGACTAGAAATTCTCAGTACTATCCCGGAATTAGGAAGTTAGCGGTGTTTCACCCCCGTGCCTCGGAGAGCACGTTAAGACGTCACGCGTCGGTCTCGGTTATTATGACTAACATGATAATAGTCGTTAAAGCCCGCCAACCCGTATTGGAGCAGCGTGGTGGGTCTAAGCTCTAATTTACTATCTCCTATGAAAGTGGAGGCCTGTGCCCAGCTGTAGGGAATGGGGTGTAATGGTGTAGTGGTACCAACAATACTGTCAATTTTAGAGAATAGGGCTGCAGAGAAAATAGAATCATTTTCTATACCTAACGATGTTTGAGCTGCTCCAAAGTTGTGATAGTGCAGTGCAGTTAAAGCCTACTTTGATTGCTGAGATACATTACAAACGAGGCGAGGAAGGTTTTCATGTAAACTCTAAGTAAAGTCTGAACAAAGTCACCTTGATTTTAAAACGTAGAATTTGCATTAGGACCTTCGAATATTACGTCTGTGAGCAAGTACTTCATATTATTAATTCTTCGGTCTCTCTTTATTAGACTACTAATTAGTAGTCTAGTATTTTTATCCTGAATGGAGCAATACGTTGGAGCTGGTCTTTGGTACCAATTGTTTCGTAAAATATGACCAAGATATAATTTTAACGTTTAAACTATCGTGAGTAATATTCATTTTAACTATACCAAACTACCAGATAAATTCACGTGTCCGACTACAAGTAGTTGTAGTTGTAGTTTCGAAGCCGTTCGGACGTGAGTTTATCCGGTAGTTAGGTATAGTTAAAACGATATAATTTATCTTCTATCGGGGATATTCTCGTCAGTTGAATGAGCTAACATTTTTCCCACAGACTGCAACAATGGTTCTGGATGATTGCGACAAAGCCCTCTCGCTAGCGGGCGCCGCCGAGTTCGGTGTAAAGTACGCGTGCGCTAACTTCACGAGAAAAGTGCTCCCACCGCGATGTGAAATTCCCACTGAGACCTGCCACAGGTAATAAGAAAATTAAAGATTTATCAATTCAGTACCATTTTAATAAGCTCTCAAATCTTAAGATTTTGTAAGTAGATTATCCCTATAACGTGCTGTTAATCCTATGAAATTACATCCCATTAAGAATTTAAAAAACCTAAGTGACTAGAGTGGTTAGATTTAGAATATTAAACACATTTCAGCTATCAGGACTAAGTTATACGCAAGCTAGGTTGCGATATAATAATTTTCAAGTTTTCATCTTTTACTACCTGCCCCCCAAAATTACTCACGAGCTCACGGGCTATAAGAGGATCTTGTCTTTTTTTTAAACACTTACAACGAATAGTAAACTTAAGCAAAAAACGTAAACTCAAAAGTAAAGTGCTGTTAAAGCATAGTGTCAAAGAGTTGTATGTCATTTATTTGTTCTTATTCTTTAAACTCTCAAGCAGATTTCTCGACCTAACCGGGCCTCTGCAAGTTGGTGGACTGCCGAACATCCCGAGCAGTTTCCAAGTGAAGAACAAAGACTTCGTCGGATGCATATCGGATCTGTTCGTCGACCACAAATTCATAGATCTGAACAGGTAGGATTTTTTTAACCTTCTTGAAGAAAAATAATCGCTTAAGTTAGTACTTTTATAAGGTGACGTTCTGAAGACCCAGGCGCAGTATTGAGCGCTGTTAGGGTAACGTGCGGAGGAATTTGGGAAATTATAATTTCCGAATTTTCCCTGTTCTGGCTTGCTGGCTAATTACCACCCTACCGGCAAAGACGTGCCGCCAAGCGATTTAGCGTTCCGGTACTATGCCGTGTAGAAACCGGTTAGGGGTACGGGTTTAATAATATAACTGCCATGCCCCTAACAGGTTAGCCCGCTACCATCTTAAATATCTTGTTGTACCTATTCTTTCTCCACATCCTTTCTGACTGCCAAGGGTCACTGTTAGAGATCTCTTATAGAGATAAGTGCTTCCTTGTCCACTATGTATCTGTTTTTATTTTTATTTTATAACTTTATGGTACTAAATAAAAAAACCAGCCGGGACCTTCTGTCAGTCAAATCAGTGCTGCATGGTTTTTATATTACCCTTGTGCATATTCAAATCATGCAACATTATACTGAGTTGGGGCCTTTTTTGGGTTGTGCCACACATGACTCCTGTTGTCCCATCGCTTCTGTCACCTTGGTAGTTTAGCACATTGCTGTTCAAGTGGTGATAGAGGCGCCGGGGTAACATACGAGGTAAGGACATGTGTGGCAAAATTGGAAAATAAATATTTTTTTTACTTTCTTTCATCTTAGACTGCATCGTCACTTACCATCAGGCGAGATCAAGTGGACCTACTTCAAAATGATCTGACAATTTTGGTCACACAATGTCAGAATTGTCAGATCATTTTTATCTTTACAAGGTCGATAGAAGGTGCATTTTAAAAGCTTTCTGCATACTTATCTCATTTTTGGCATGTGTGTGGATTGGTTCCTGTTTGCATAAGTAGGTCCAAGTTCTCAAATACCAATTAATTAACCAGTTAAAAATTCTCCACGCAGTTTTGTCTCGGATAACGGGACGCTAGCGGGATGTCCAGAGAAGAGGTCTCAATGCAGCAGCGCGCCGTGTTATAACGACGGCGAATGTCTCGACTTATGGGACACATTCCTTTGTAAATGCAACGAGGGTTACACCGGGAAGGATTGCGCTGATTGTGAGTAATAATGCATTCGTTTTTATGCTGGGTTTCTTGGGTTTATCTTAGGTGTTAAAAGTTTTTTTTTTTTTAAGTAAAAACTTCTTTAGGCGCTTTTGAGCACTTTTTGGTAGGGGATAAAAATGTGGAATACGCGAGACCGACACCGTTCTTCTTAACACAAAAGGTCTTAAGTATAATAATATAGTACATTCATGATTAAACTTCAATGCCTTAGTTTTAAGATTTATATTTTTTTTTTAAATTCACTTCTATCGGCAGTCCCTGACTGCCAATTTTTTTTTAAATTATCATTTTGTCATGATCGAGCTAAAAGAAATTGAGTTTACGATAGTTCACTTCGATCTGTAGCTAGTATTCACCCCGTGTTTTGGAGACAACGTAGTGCCGCCGTCGATCATGCGACTGATCTCTCCTGTTATATCAGATTTCTATCGGACTTTGAGAGTTTATCTATTTTATGGATTGTCAAAAGGTACACTGTACCTTTGAATAAGGATCTTTTGCCTTGACTTGATACACTTTATAACTGTACAATGTGCACCAAACGGATTCTATAATTCACTATGTTATATTTTTCATACAGCCACGTCACCCCCATGGCGCTTCAGCGGCGACGGAATGCTATCATTCAACCCTCTGCTTCGCCCCATACAACTGCCATGGCTCAACGCTTTATCCATACGCACGAGACAACAAGATTCCTTCCTTATGTCCATACAAGTCGGACAGAATAGCAGCGTTTTGATTGCTGTAAGTGCTCACCGAAATTTTCCTTGCAGCACGTTCCGACTAATTTGAAAGAAATGTTCTTGAAAAATGAGTCATTCATTCATTCTGGTGATACTGCAAACAAATAACAAAATCATACCTCAATATTTAAGATCCCCGTTTTGGGAAACTTACATAATAATACGCGCTGTCTAAAATTAGAAAAAATTAGAAAAGTACAATACCTAGTTATCTGATCATCAGCAATTCTAAATATCTAAAACGAAGTACAAATAAGATCATAGTAAAACTCGAACATGTATGATTTGATTTCTATATCTTTATATTGTTGATTTGTTAGAAATTCCTCCGAAAATGTTTTTATTTATTTATGATGTATAATTTTTTCAAAATATCGATATTTTTTCCAATTTTTATTAATTATATTCCACAGTTGAAATCCGGCCTCCTACACTACTCATACAACGGGGAAACTATGTTCCTTCCATCAACAACCCTCGCTGACGGATCATGGCATCGCATAGAAATCAAATGGCTCGGCACCGATATATCCGTCAACATAGACTACGGCCTCCGCAATGCTTTGTTACCAATGTTGGCTAATAAAATACAAGGACAGTATATCGGCAAGATACTCATTGGCGGATTGGACACAACTGCTGGCTTGTTGGCGTCAGATGTTGGATATTTTGAAGGGTGTATTCAGGTGAGTTAATGCAGCTTTATTACTTACTGCTCTAGGGTCTAGATGATGCTGAAGGATACCCATAATCGATAGCCTCAAGGTCTTTAACTATATCCTCGTAAAAATCACATCCCGGATCCGCTGCTCTATTGCGTCAACAAAAGATATATTTTTCAGAGAAGGCTTTGTGCCCAGGACATAGCTCAAAAAGCTTTTTCCTGGTACCATCCCACTAAAAAAGTGAGCATTGTGAATTAACAATTTCAATTTTAGGATGTCCGCGTGGGAACTGCTCAGTCGCTGCTAAATCGACCGACCGTCAGAGAAAACGTAAGAGACGGCTGTCAATCGCGAGCGGATTGTATGCTGTCCATTTGTCCACCTTATGTAAGTACCCCCCATAATATGTTCAAAAAATATTAGCTTATTATAGAATGTTCTCAATGGTGTCCACTCTTGGCCAGCGTGGTGTACTACGGCCAAACCCTTTTCATTGAGAGGTGAATCGTGCTCAGTGATGGGCCGGAATTAGTTGAAACTATCTGATGATACGAAGTCGCGGCTTCGTCTGCGTGGTTTGAGGTTTTTTGGTTCCCGCGGGAACTCTTTAATTTTCCGTGATAAAAAGTAGCCTATGTGCTATTCCAGACTATAATCTATCTCTGTGCCAAATTTCAGCAGATCCGTTCAGTAGTTGGCGCGTGATTGGGTAACAAACATCCATACATCCATCACTTACACATTTATAATATTAGTAAGATAGACTATAGATGATGACTCTTAAACATGCTCATTAGTTCAGTTCGAGGGTCTAGTCGCACTACCACCTATTTTATGGAGCTATAACTTTCTAGAGCAAGTGTACATCCTCGTGGGATAACACGGAGTGCGCGTGCGAGGCGGGGCGCTTGGGCCCGCAGTGCGTTGCGGCCTGCGACCTCAGCCCGTGCGGCCAGAACGCGCTGTGCGTGCCCGATGAGAGCGACAAGGGCTACTCTTGCAGCTGCTTCGTGGGGTATATGATGACAGGTGAGAAGATTATCTTAGGACCTGATCCTTTAGAAGAGTTTTGTCCCATGTAATACATGCTTGTATTGATGCCAGCTATTGATTATTATAGATTATATGAGTGGCCGTGGCCTTATTTCAAAAAATATTCGAATTTTATTATTCAAAAAATGACGGTAGGTAGGCAAAAAGATTTGGTTGATATCGTCGTTATTTGTTTGTGTAGCGCAAGGTTGCGTGGAGGAGGACGCGCAGGAGTGCCCCAGCGGCTGGTGGGGTGCGCGGCGCGGCGCGTGCGGCCCGTGCGCCTGCGACGCGCGCGGCCTGCACCCGCACTGCGACACCGGCACTGGCCAGTGTCGATGCAGGGTAACTATATGTTGGCTTAGCGCAAGGTTGCGTGGAAGAGGACGCGCAGGAGTGCCCCAGCGGCTGGTGGGGAGCGCGGTGCGGCGCGTGCGGCCCGTGCGCCTACGACGCACGCGGCCTGCACCCGCACTGCGACACCGGCACTGGCCAGTGTCGATGCAGGGTAACTATATGTTGGCTTAGCGCAAGGTTGCGTGGAAGAGGACGCGCAGGAGTGCCCCAGCGGCTGGTGGGGAGCGCGGTGCGGCGCGTGCGGCCCGTGCGCCTACGACGCACGCGGCCTGCACCCGCACTGCGACACCGGCACTGGCCAGTGTCGATGCAGGGTAACTATATGTTGGCGTAGCGCAAGGTTGCGTGGAAGAGGACGCGCAGGAGTGCCCCAGCGGCTGGTGGGGAGCGCGGTGCGGCGCGTGCGGCCCGTGCGCCTACGACGCACGCGGCCTGCACCCGCACTGCGACACCGGCACTGGCCAGTGTCGATGCAGGGTAACTATATGTTGGCTTAGCGCAAGGTTGCGTGGAAGAGGACGCGCAGGAGTGCCCCAGCGGCTGGTGGGGAGCGCGGTGCGGCGCGTGCGGCCCGTGCGCCTACGACGCACGCGGCCTGCACCCGCACTGCGACACCGGCACTGGCCAGTGTCGATGCAGGGTAACTATATGTTGGCTTAGCGCAAGGTTGCGTGGAAGAGGACGCGCAGGAGTGCCCCAGCGGCTGGTGGGGAGCGCGGTGCGGCGCGTGCGGCCCGTGCGCCTACGACGCACGCGGCCTGCACCCGCACTGCGACACCGGCACTGGCCAGTGTCGATGCAGGGTAACTATATGTTGGCTTAGCGCAAGGTTGCGTGGAAGAGGACGCGCAGGAGTGCCCCAGCGGCTGGTGGGGAGCGCGGTGCGGCGCGTGCGGCCCGTGCGCCTACGACGCACGCGGCCTGCACCCGCACTGCGACACCGGCACTGGCCAGTGTCGATGCAGGGTAACTATATGTTGGCTTAGCGCAAGGTTGCGTGGAAGAGGACGCGCAGGAGTGCCCCAGCGGCTGGTGGGGAGCGCGGTGCGGCGCGTGCGGCCCGTGCGCCTACGACGCACGCGGCCTGCACCCGCACTGCGACACCGGCACTGGCCAGTGTCGATGCAGGGTAACTATATGTTGGCTTAGCGCAAGGTTGCGTGGAAGAGGACGCGCAGGAGTGCCCCAGCGGCTGGTGGGGAGCGCGGTGCGGCGCGTGCGGCCCGTGCGCCTACGACGCACGCGGCCTGCACCCGCACTGCGACACCGGCACTGGCCAGTGTCGATGCAGGGTAACTATATGTTGGCTTAGCGCAAGGTTGCGTGGAAGAGGACGCGCAGGAGTGCCCCAGCGGCTGGTGGGGAGCGCGGTGCGGCGCGTGCGGCCCGTGCGCCTACGACGCACGCGGCCTGCACCCGCACTGCGACACCGGCACTGGCCAGTGTCGATGCAGGGTAACTATATGTTGGCTTAGCGCAAGGTTGCGTGGAAGAGGACGCGCAGGAGTGCCCCAGCGGCTGGTGGGGAGCGCGGTGCGGCGCGTGCGGCCCGTGCGCCTACGACGCACGCGGCCTGCACCCGCACTGCGACACCGGCACTGGCCAGTGTCGATGCAGGGTAACTATATGTTGGCTTAGCGCAAGGTTGCGTGGAAGAGGACGCGCAGGAGTGCCCCAGCGGCTGGTGGGGAGCGCGGTGCGGCGCGTGCGGCCCGTGCGCCTACGACGCACGCGGCCTGCACCCGCACTGCGACACCGGCACTGGCCAGTGTCGATGCAGGGTAACTATATGTTGGCTTAGCGCAAGGTTGCGTGGAAGAGGACGCGCAGGAGTGCCCCAGCGGCTGGTGGGGAGCGCGGTGCGGCGCGTGCGGCCCGTGCGCCTACGACGCACGCGGCCTGCACCCGCACTGCGACACCGGCACTGGCCAGTGTCGATGCAGGGTAACTATATGTTGGCTTAGCGCAAGGTTGCGTGGAAGAGGACGCGCAGGAGTGCCCCAGCGGCTGGTGGGGAGCGCGGTGCGGCGCGTGCGGCCCGTGCGCCTACGACGCACGCGGCCTGCACCCGCACTGCGACACCGGCACTGGCCAGTGTCGATGCAGGGTAACTATATGTTGGCTTAGCGCAAGGTTGCGTGGAAGAGGACGCGCAGGAGTGCCCCAGCGGCTGGTGGGGAGCGCGGTGCGGCGCGTGCGGCCCGTGCGCCTACGACGCACGCGGCCTGCACCCGCACTGCGACACCGGCACTGGCCAGTGTCGATGCAGGGTAACTATATGTTGGCTTAGCGCAAGGTTGCGTGGAAGAGGACGCGCAGGAGTGCCCCAGCGGCTGGTGGGGAGCGCGGTGCGGCGCGTGCGGCCCGTGCGCCTACGACGCACGCGGCCTGCACCCGCACTGCGACACCGGCACTGGCCAGTGTCGATGCAGGGTAACTATATGTTGGCTTAGCGCAAGGTTGCGTGGAAGAGGACGCGCAGGAGTGCCCCAGCGGCTGGTGGGGAGCGCGGTGCGGCGCGTGCGGCCCGTGCGCCTACGACGCACGCGGCCTGCACCCGCACTGCGACACCGGCACTGGCCAGTGTCGATGCAGGGTAACTATATGTTGGCTTAGCGCAAGGTTGCGTGGAGGAGGACGCGCAGGAGTGCCCCAGCGGCTGGTGGGGTGCGCGGCGCGGCGCGTGCGGCCCGTGCGCCTGCGACGCGCGCGGCCTGCACCCGCACTGCGACACCGGCACTGGCCAGTGTCGATGCAGGGTAACTATATGTTGGCTTAGCGCAAGGTTGCGTGGAAGAGGACGCGCAGGAGTGCCCCAGCGGCTGGTGGGGAGCGCGGTGCGGCGCGTGCGGCCCGTGCGCCTACGACGCACGCGGCCTGCACCCGCACTGCGACACCGGCACTGGCCAGTGTCGATGCAGGGTAACTATATGTTGGCTTAGCGCAAGGTTGCGTGGAAGAGGACGCGCAGGAGTGCCCCAGCGGCTGGTGGGGAGCGCGGTGCGGCGCGTGCGGCCCGTGCGCCTACGACGCACGCGGCCTGCACCCGCACTGCGACACCGGCACTGGCCAGTGTCGATGCAGGGTAACTATATGTTGGCTTAGCGCAAGGTTGCGTGGAAGAGGACGCGCAGGAGTGCCCCAGCGGCTGGTGGGGAGCGCGGTGCGGCGCGTGCGGCCCGTGCGCCTACGACGCACGCGGCCTGCACCCGCACTGCGACACCGGCACTGGCCAGTGTCGATGCAGGGTAACTATATGTTGGCTTAGCGCAAGGTTGCGTGGAAGAGGACGCGCAGGAGTGCCCCAGCGGCTGGTGGGGAGCGCGGTGCGGCGCGTGCGGCCCGTGCGCCTACGACGCACGCGGCCTGCACCCGCACTGCGACACCGGCACTGGCCAGTGTCGATGCAGGGTAACTATATGTTGGCTTAGCGCAAGGTTGCGTGGAAGAGGACGCGCAGGAGTGCCCCAGCGGCTGGTGGGGAGCGCGGTGCGGCGCGTGCGGCCCGTGCGCCTACGACGCACGCGGCCTGCACCCGCACTGCGACACCGGCACTGGCCAGTGTCGATGCAGGGTAACTATATGTTGGCTTAGCGCAAGGTTGCGTGGAAGAGGACGCGCAGGAGTGCCCCAGCGGCTGGTGGGGAGCGCGGTGCGGCGCGTGCGGCCCGTGCGCCTACGACGCACGCGGCCTGCACCCGCACTGCGACACCGGCACTGGCCAGTGTCGATGCAGGGTAACTATATGTTGGCTTAGCGCAAGGTTGCGTGGAAGAGGACGCGCAGGAGTGCCCCAGCGGCTGGTGGGGAGCGCGGTGCGGCGCGTGCGGCCCGTGCGCCTACGACGCACGCGGCCTGCACCCGCACTGCGACACCGGCACTGGCCAGTGTCGATGCAGGGTAACTATATGTTGGCTTAGCGCAAGGTTGCGTGGAAGAGGACGCGCAGGAGTGCCCCAGCGGCTGGTGGGGAGCGCGGTGCGGCGCGTGCGGCCCGTGCGCCTACGACGCACGCGGCCTGCACCCGCACTGCGACACCGGCACTGGCCAGTGTCGATGCAGGGTAACTATATGTTGGCTTAGCGCAAGGTTGCGTGGAAGAGGACGCGCAGGAGTGCCCCAGCGGCTGGTGGGGAGCGCGGTGCGGCGCGTGCGGCCCGTGCGCCTACGACGCACGCGGCCTGCACCCGCACTGCGACACCGGCACTGGCCAGTGTCGATGCAGGGTAACTATATGTTGGCTTAGCGCAAGGTTGCGTGGAAGAGGACGCGCAGGAGTGCCCCAGCGGCTGGTGGGGAGCGCGGTGCGGCGCGTGCGGCCCGTGCGCCTACGACGCACGCGGCCTGCACCCGCACTGCGACACCGGCACTGGCCAGTGTCGATGCAGGGTAACTATATGTTGGCTTAGCGCAAGGTTGCGTGGAAGAGGACGCGCAGGAGTGCCCCAGCGGCTGGTGGGGAGCGCGGTGCGGCGCGTGCGGCCCGTGCGCCTACGACGCACGCGGCCTGCACCCGCACTGCGACACCGGCACTGGCCAGTGTCGATGCAGGGTAACTATATGTTGGCTTAGCGCAAGGTTGCGTGGAAGAGGACGCGCAGGAGTGCCCCAGCGGCTGGTGGGGAGCGCGGTGCGGCGCGTGCGGCCCGTGCGCCTACGACGCACGCGGCCTGCACCCGCACTGCGACACCGGCACTGGCCAGTGTCGATGCAGGGTAACTATATGTTGGCTTAGCGCAAGGTTGCGTGGAAGAGGACGCGCAGGAGTGCCCCAGCGGCTGGTGGGGAGCGCGGTGCGGCGCGTGCGGCCCGTGCGCCTACGACGCACGCGGCCTGCACCCGCACTGCGACACCGGCACTGGCCAGTGTCGATGCAGGGTAACTATATGTTGGCTTAGCGCAAGGTTGCGTGGAAGAGGACGCGCAGGAGTGCCCCAGCGGCTGGTGGGGAGCGCGGTGCGGCGCGTGCGGCCCGTGCGCCTACGACGCACGCGGCCTGCACCCGCACTGCGACACCGGCACTGGCCAGTGTCGATGCAGGGTAACTATATGTTGGCTTAGCGCAAGGTTGCGTGGAAGAGGACGCGCAGGAGTGCCCCAGCGGCTGGTGGGGAGCGCGGTGCGGCGCGTGCGGCCCGTGCGCCTACGACGCACGCGGCCTGCACCCGCACTGCGACACCGGCACTGGCCAGTGTCGATGCAGGGTAACTATATGTTGGCTTAGCGCAAGGTTGCGTGGAAGAGGACGCGCAGGAGTGCCCCAGCGGCTGGTGGGGAGCGCGGTGCGGCGCGTGCGGCCCGTGCGCCTACGACGCACGCGGCCTGCACCCGCACTGCGACACCGGCACTGGCCAGTGTCGATGCAGGGTAACTATATGTTGGCTTAGCGCAAGGTTGCGTGGAAGAGGACGCGCAGGAGTGCCCCAGCGGCTGGTGGGGAGCGCGGTGCGGCGCGTGCGGCCCGTGCGCCTACGACGCACGCGGCCTGCACCCGCACTGCGACACCGGCACTGGCCAGTGTCGATGCAGGGTAACTATATGTTGGCTTAGCGCAAGGTTGCGTGGAAGAGGACGCGCAGGAGTGCCCCAGCGGCTGGTGGGGAGCGCGGTGCGGCGCGTGCGGCCCGTGCGCCTACGACGCACGCGGCCTGCACCCGCACTGCGACACCGGCACTGGCCAGTGTCGATGCAGGGTAACTATATGTTGGCTTAGCGCAAGGTTGCGTGGAAGAGGACGCGCAGGAGTGCCCCAGCGGCTGGTGGGGAGCGCGGTGCGGCGCGTGCGGCCCGTGCGCCTACGACGCACGCGGCCTGCACCCGCACTGCGACACCGGCACTGGCCAGTGTCGATGCAGGGTAACTATATGTTGGCTTAGCGCAAGGTTGCGTGGAAGAGGACGCGCAGGAGTGCCCCAGCGGCTGGTGGGGAGCGCGGTGCGGCGCGTGCGGCCCGTGCGCCTACGACGCACGCGGCCTGCACCCGCACTGCGACACCGGCACTGGCCAGTGTCGATGCAGGGTAACTATATGTTGGCTTAGCGCAAGGTTGCGTGGAAGAGGACGCGCAGGAGTGCCCCAGCGGCTGGTGGGGAGCGCGGTGCGGCGCGTGCGGCCCGTGCGCCTACGACGCACGCGGCCTGCACCCGCACTGCGACACCGGCACTGGCCAGTGTCGATGCAGGGTAACTATATGTTGGCTTAGCGCAAGGTTGCGTGGAAGAGGACGCGCAGGAGTGCCCCAGCGGCTGGTGGGGAGCGCGGTGCGGCGCGTGCGGCCCGTGCGCCTACGACGCACGCGGCCTGCACCCGCACTGCGACACCGGCACTGGCCAGTGTCGATGCAGGGTAACTATATGTTGGCTTAGCGCAAGGTTGCGTGGAAGAGGACGCGCAGGAGTGCCCCAGCGGCTGGTGGGGAGCGCGGTGCGGCGCGTGCGGCCCGTGCGCCTACGACGCACGCGGCCTGCACCCGCACTGCGACACCGGCACTGGCCAGTGTCGATGCAGGGTAACTATATGTTGGCTTAGCGCAAGGTTGCGTGGAAGAGGACGCGCAGGAGTGCCCCAGCGGCTGGTGGGGAGCGCGGTGCGGCGCGTGCGGCCCGTGCGCCTACGACGCACGCGGCCTGCACCCGCACTGCGACACCGGCACTGGCCAGTGTCGATGCAGGGTAACTATATGTTGGCTTAGCGCAAGGTTGCGTGGAAGAGGACGCGCAGGAGTGCCCCAGCGGCTGGTGGGGAGCGCGGTGCGGCGCGTGCGGCCCGTGCGCCTACGACGCACGCGGCCTGCACCCGCACTGCGACACCGGCACTGGCCAGTGTCGATGCAGGGTAACTATATGTTGGCTTAGCGCAAGGTTGCGTGGAAGAGGACGCGCAGGAGTGCCCCAGCGGCTGGTGGGGAGCGCGGTGCGGCGCGTGCGGCCCGTGCGCCTACGACGCACGCGGCCTGCACCCGCACTGCGACACCGGCACTGGCCAGTGTCGATGCAGGGTAACTATATGTTGGCTTAGCGCAAGGTTGCGTGGAAGAGGACGCGCAGGAGTGCCCCAGCGGCTGGTGGGGAGCGCGGTGCGGCGCGTGCGGCCCGTGCGCCTACGACGCACGCGGCCTGCACCCGCACTGCGACACCGGCACTGGCCAGTGTCGATGCAGGGTAACTATATGTTGGCTTAGCGCAAGGTTGCGTGGAAGAGGACGCGCAGGAGTGCCCCAGCGGCTGGTGGGGAGCGCGGTGCGGCGCGTGCGGCCCGTGCGCCTACGACGCACGCGGCCTGCACCCGCACTGCGACACCGGCACTGGCCAGTGTCGATGCAGGGTAACTATATGTTGGCTTAGCGCAAGGTTGCGTGGAAGAGGACGCGCAGGAGTGCCCCAGCGGCTGGTGGGGAGCGCGGTGCGGCGCGTGCGGCCCGTGCGCCTACGACGCACGCGGCCTGCACCCGCACTGCGACACCGGCACTGGCCAGTGTCGATGCAGGGTAACTATATGTTGGCTTAGCGCAAGGTTGCGTGGAAGAGGACGCGCAGGAGTGCCCCAGCGGCTGGTGGGGAGCGCGGTGCGGCGCGTGCGGCCCGTGCGCCTACGACGCACGCGGCCTGCACCCGCACTGCGACACCGGCACTGGCCAGTGTCGATGCAGGGTAACTATATGTTGGCTTAGCGCAAGGTTGCGTGGAAGAGGACGCGCAGGAGTGCCCCAGCGGCTGGTGGGGAGCGCGGTGCGGCGCGTGCGGCCCGTGCGCCTACGACGCACGCGGCCTGCACCCGCACTGCGACACCGGCACTGGCCAGTGTCGATGCAGGGTAACTATATGTTGGCTTAGCGCAAGGTTGCGTGGAAGAGGACGCGCAGGAGTGCCCCAGCGGCTGGTGGGGAGCGCGGTGCGGCGCGTGCGGCCCGTGCGCCTACGACGCACGCGGCCTGCACCCGCACTGCGACACCGGCACTGGCCAGTGTCGATGCAGGGTAACTATATGTTGGCTTAGCGCAAGGTTGCGTGGAAGAGGACGCGCAGGAGTGCCCCAGCGGCTGGTGGGGAGCGCGGTGCGGCGCGTGCGGCCCGTGCGCCTACGACGCACGCGGCCTGCACCCGCACTGCGACACCGGCACTGGCCAGTGTCGATGCAGGGTAACTATATGTTGGCTTAGCGCAAGGTTGCGTGGAAGAGGACGCGCAGGAGTGCCCCAGCGGCTGGTGGGGAGCGCGGTGCGGCGCGTGCGGCCCGTGCGCCTACGACGCACGCGGCCTGCACCCGCACTGCGACACCGGCACTGGCCAGTGTCGATGCAGGGTAACTATATGTTGGCTTAGCGCAAGGTTGCGTGGAAGAGGACGCGCAGGAGTGCCCCAGCGGCTGGTGGGGAGCGCGGTGCGGCGCGTGCGGCCCGTGCGCCTACGACGCACGCGGCCTGCACCCGCACTGCGACACCGGCACTGGCCAGTGTCGATGCAGGGTAACTATATGTTGGCTTAGCGCAAGGTTGCGTGGAAGAGGACGCGCAGGAGTGCCCCAGCGGCTGGTGGGGAGCGCGGTGCGGCGCGTGCGGCCCGTGCGCCTACGACGCACGCGGCCTGCACCCGCACTGCGACACCGGCACTGGCCAGTGTCGATGCAGGGTAACTATATGTTGGCTTAGCGCAAGGTTGCGTGGAAGAGGACGCGCAGGAGTGCCCCAGCGGCTGGTGGGGAGCGCGGTGCGGCGCGTGCGGCCCGTGCGCCTACGACGCACGCGGCCTGCACCCGCACTGCGACACCGGCACTGGCCAGTGTCGATGCAGGGTAACTATATGTTGGCTTAGCGCAAGGTTGCGTGGAAGAGGACGCGCAGGAGTGCCCCAGCGGCTGGTGGGGAGCGCGGTGCGGCGCGTGCGGCCCGTGCGCCTACGACGCACGCGGCCTGCACCCGCACTGCGACACCGGCACTGGCCAGTGTCGATGCAGGGTAACTATATGTTGGCTTAGCGCAAGGTTGCGTGGAAGAGGACGCGCAGGAGTGCCCCAGCGGCTGGTGGGGAGCGCGGTGCGGCGCGTGCGGCCCGTGCGCCTACGACGCACGCGGCCTGCACCCGCACTGCGACACCGGCACTGGCCAGTGTCGATGCAGGGTAACTATATGTTGGCTTAGCGCAAGGTTGCGTGGAAGAGGACGCGCAGGAGTGCCCCAGCGGCTGGTGGGGAGCGCGGTGCGGCGCGTGCGGCCCGTGCGCCTACGACGCACGCGGCCTGCACCCGCACTGCGACACCGGCACTGGCCAGTGTCGATGCAGGGTAACTATATGTTGGCTTAGCGCAAGGTTGCGTGGAAGAGGACGCGCAGGAGTGCCCCAGCGGCTGGTGGGGAGCGCGGTGCGGCGCGTGCGGCCCGTGCGCCTACGACGCACGCGGCCTGCACCCGCACTGCGACACCGGCACTGGCCAGTGTCGATGCAGGGTAACTATATGTTGGCTTAGCGCAAGGTTGCGTGGAAGAGGACGCGCAGGAGTGCCCCAGCGGCTGGTGGGGAGCGCGGTGCGGCGCGTGCGGCCCGTGCGCCTACGACGCGCGCGGCCTGCACCCGCACTGCGACACCGGCACTGGCCAGTGTCGATGCAGGGTAACTATATGTTGGCTTAGCGCAAGGTGTGGTGTAAGCCTCTAGTTATTTAAGTCAATGTATCTAATATTTCCGTCCGGGATAAAGTCCGGAACGAAGTGATTCGCCAAAGAACTAAAGTGACCGACATAGCTCTTAGGGCTGGCACGCTGAAGTGGCAGTGGGCTGGTCACGTGTGTCGGAGGACCGATGGACGTTGGAGTAGAAAGGTCCTCGAGTGGAGACCGCGTCTTGGTAAACGGAGCGTAGGGCGCCCCCCAGCAATGTGGAACGTTGATATCCGGAGGGTGGCTGGCATCGACTGGATGCGAAAAGCCGAAGACAGAGCACGTTGGCGCTACTTTAAAGAGGCCTATGTCCAACAGTGGATGCACAACGGCTGATGATGATGATGATTTAATATTTAATGAGCATTATTAAAGTATCATTCGAAACCTGCGGTTGTTTCTCATTCACCTACCAAGAACCTTATATAGCGACCCTGCCAGGATGTCTAGGCCCACTTTCATCGCCGGAAAAACTTTAGAAAAAACTTCACTCCAGAAGGTTCATATACTAAAAATGGAAACCAGCACCCAGCTATGTATGTCTAGTCCATACAGTAATCTCAAACAAATAGATCAAAAATTTTGCGTGTGGCACCGATTCCAACCGTTTGGACATCTGCCATACTTATTCCCACGGCATAGAGAAGAACGTGTTAAATAAGGATTTTCCAAAAACGACTCAACTGGTTGATTTCAAAGCTTCATTATAGGAAATCCTATCCACAGGGATAGGATTTGATTATGCTAATCGTTGTCAACTCTTAAAAACTCATTAACACTTCTAGATCCTTTTGAAAAGGAATAGACGATTTGTTGCAGTTGGCTGTACCTAACGACTTTGCCAATGAATTTGGTCACTGTATGGAGCTATATTTACTTGAGCTGAAAGCGAAATTAAATGCATGTTTTTAAGGTAGCTATTTTCTATCGCAGGAAAACCACTACAAGCCTTTGGGATCAGATCAGTGCATCCCCTGTCAGTGTTACGCGGCCGGCTCGCTCAACGGGTCGTGTGAAACTCTGTCTGGCCAGTGCTACTGCCGCAGTGGGGTTATCGGTCGCGCCTGTGACTCCTGTGCCAACCTCTACGCTGAGGTCACGCCTAACGCTGGATGCAAAGGTAGGTACTTAGCTTATTTTTCCAAAAAATCACTATTTAACTAAATAATCGCGCCAGTGATTATTCCCCTTTGGTGCGCCACTCGCGCGGATCGCGTTCCTAGGAAATTCCTGGAATGACCAATTGACCACCATTCCCCTGACCCGGCGAGGGTCGAGTCAGTCCTCGCCAGATCTGGGTCAGACTTCGGACGAAATTGTATTTTTTTTTTGTTTCAGTTGTTTATGATGGTTGCCCACGATCTTTCTCTCACGGTGTTTGGTGGCCACAGACGAAGTTCGGAATCGAAGCTATCACAGACTGCCCAACAGGTAATTTATATTGTTAGTAGCTCTTGCAAGGTGGCAAGTCAATTAATATCAACATCAATCAACATTTTTTTATTTTATTTCAGGGTCCAGTGGCAAAGCGACTCGTATGTGCGATAAGTCTCAAGTGATACCATGGCAGGAGCCAGATATGTTTAATTGCACAACATCTACATTCTACCAACTAAGGAAACAGGTACGATTCGGCCACTAAATTCACGATTTTTGTAAGAGTACGTCAGAACTCATTCGGAGTCCTTAGTCAGGTGCATTTTCACGCGGCGCGGCGTGTAACAAACTACGTAGTGTTTCCCAGTATCTGATTTGATCAAATCAAGATCTGTTTTCGTATTCCATACATAGTCTAAATTCCACGGACGCGTTCGAAGCAAACTTGGCTTTCTCGTATCTAATTCGAACCGCAAGGATATGGAATGCCTTTCCGGATTCCAGTTTCCCCTCTACTTTTAATACATAGGTATTGGTATCTACCTATAACAAGAGTGAAGCCTAGAAGATTTTTTAGGCAAGCGCGCTCCACCTTAGGCTGCATCACCACTTGCCAGCATGTTTGATTGCAGCCATGCGCTAGTCTATAAAGAAAAAGGCTACGAAAATCCTTAGTCAAACCTTTCTGATCGGTAAACAAATATATTGTATTAAAACATTTACCAACAATAGAACGTTTCCAAAATCATTAGGCTTGTAAATAGGTCCTCATTTATTATTTCTATACAAAGTAGTTTATATAAATAGCTGAAAGGACATTCAAAGTCACATAATATCAATACATTAATCATTATAATTAAATGTTTTTTAGCTGCACAAAATAGAAACTGGTGAATTGCAAGTGAACACGTTCGTCGGTGTTCGGCTCGCGGAAGACTTGGCGAGCGCGTGCGCGAACACGCCACGTCTGTTCGGCGCTGACGTGTTGGTCGCTGAGGGGATACTGCTGGAGCTGCTGCAGTACGAGCTGCGGCAAGCGGGCTTGAACCTTACGCATAGCCAGGATAAGGACTATGTTCGCGTGAGTTGATATTTATTTGCTATTTTACTTGTAGCGAGTTGCATAGGAACTCTGTTCGGTACCGACGTGTTGGTGGCTGAGGGGATACTACTGGAGCTACTGCAGTACGAGCTGCGGCAAGCTGGTTTGAACCTTACGCATAGCCAAGATAAGGACTATGTTCGCGTGAGTTGAGATTTCTTTGCTATTTCACTTGTAGCGAGTTGCATAGGAACTCTGTTCGGCGCCGACGTGTTGGTCGCTGAGGGGATACTGCTGGAGCTGCAGTACGAGTTGCGGCAAGCTGGTTTGAACATTACGCATAGCCAGGATAAGGACTATGTTCGCGTGAATTGAGATTTCTTTGCTATTTTACTTGTAGCGAGTTGCATAGGAACTCTGTTCGGCGCCGACGCGTTGGTCGCTGAGTGGATACTGCTGGAGCTGCTGCAGTACGAGCTGCGGCAAGCGGGCTTGAGCCTTACGCATAGGAAGATAAGGACTATGTGCGCGTGAATTGTTATCCTACATACAAAGACAGATGATTTACTGGCTTTTATGGAACCATTACAGTACCAGCTGCGGCAAGCGGGCTTGAACCTTACGCATAGCCAGGATAAGGACTATGTTGGCGTGAGTTATTATCCTACAAATAAAAAATGCAGATGATTTGCAAGCTTTTAGGCCTCCTTTAGCCTTGTGCTTATTATTTACATGTAGAAGCTATCTAGTGGAAACAGAGAGTGCAAAATGGAGGAATAGTTTTAAAAATTCGGTCGGGTAAACAACAACAAAAATCTAGTAGGGCATCCCGATAGATCCCGATCCTCTAGATTTGTATTGTTGTTTATTGTTTTGACTTGAGTTTTGTATGGCCTCTGTGTTTTCGAGTCCATACTGATATTATAAACGCGAAAGTGTATCTCCGTATGTCTGTCTCTCTTTCTGTATTCAAATTCAAATTTCATCAAAATCGGTTGAGTAATTGGGCCGTGAAAGCGTAGCAGACAGACATAAAGACACACTTCTGAATTTATAGCGATTGTTGCTAGTAGGTTGAGAAACTACCTTTTTAATAAATTATATTTATTTTTATTTTTTTTATCCACTACAAGCTAGCCCTTGACTGCGATCACACCTGATGGTAAGTGATGATGCAGTCTAAGATGGTAGCGGGCATCGTACCGGAACGCTAAATCGCTTGGCGGCACGTCTTTGCCGGTAGGGTGGTAACTAGCCACGGCCGACACCTCCCACCAGGCCAGACCAGGGAAAATTCAGAAATTATAAATTCCTAAATTGACCCTGCCGGGGATCGAACCCGGGACCTCCGCACGTTAAGGCAACAGCGCTACACACTGCGCCACGGAGGTCGTCAAATTTTCGAATGAAGCGACTCATGTAATTATGATAGAACTTCACTTTGTAATTTCGTTTAGTCACTAATTACTATGGATTCTATTCTTATTTCAGAACATAATAAAATCCTCGAACACGATACTGAACATAAAATACGCCAAGGAATGGCGTCGTATACGAGAGCTGACGGGTCGCGGCGCGGAGTCTCTACTGCAGCGGTTCGACAAATACATCGCAGTACTCGCCGAGAGCCAGCACGATACTTACACCAGCCCCTTTGAGATCGTCACTTCAGATTTGGGTAAGAACACCCCCACCCACCACCAATACAGCCCATTAAGAGGCCGACGAACGCCGCTCGCAACTTCTATTCGAACCGCAAATATAAATTTGCCGGTATATTGATCCCTATTAGGCTGATGACACGTGATCGCGTGCAAGCGCGACAGCAATATGAGCGTACAGAATTTGTTATACATTTAGTCTTGTTCCGTGAATACCAAAACTGATGAATGAAAAATTGTTGTATTTTTAACTTTGTGTGTTATTCTATAACTTGACAATATAGGCTATGTTCCTGATCAATTAGTACGTGAGATAACGTAAGTTTTAACCTCCACTCTCATAGGAGAGAGGGAATTAGAGCTTACACCCACCACGCTGCTACAATGCGGGTTGGCTTTAACGACTATTATCATGTTAGTGATAATAACCGGGACCGACGGCTTAACGTGCTCTCCGAGGCACGGGGGTGAAACACCGCCAACTTCCTAACTCCGGGCTAGTACTGAGAATTTAAAGCCAGAAAAACCCAATAGGTACTTAATTATGGCCCGACCTGGGACTCGAACCCGGGACCTCGTCGGCCGCAGTCGAACATGTCAACCACTAGACCAACGAGGCAGGTAAGAACACAATATACATAAAAGACTAGCTGAGGCCCGCGCCTTTGTCCGCGTGGTTTAAGGTTTTTTATTCCCGCGGGAACTCCTTAATTTTCCGGGATAAAAAGATCCTAAAATCTCCAGGTCCTAAATTATACCCATGCCAAAAATCGCGTCGATGTGTTGCTCTGTTGCGGCGTGATTGAAGGACGACAATCACACTCGCATTTATAATAATATATATAACTATGTAAATCCGTAAGTAGGTACATAATAAACTTTTATAATATTAAGCTATCGATTCAGTCATGTTTTAAATCTGATTTTTAGGGAGCTTTTCTTCGCAAAGCAAAGAACGTCAGCCCCATCGTTCCCTGTGACAAACTTATACCTAACTATACCTACATTCGCTTTATTAATTATCTTAATTTAAAATCAAAAAAAAATTTGGCTGCTACTTTTTATTAAGTGGAATAATAAAATAAATAGGATTCCCGAGATTTGTTAAAAGTTTTGTTACGTAGGTAGGCTCCTAAGCGCAGTGTGAATTATTTCTTCATTCTCATTCCTTGTTCATATTTTGTTTCCGTAAGTGTCACTAATTAATAAATTTATATTTCAGTGATTGGCGTGGACATAGTAACAGCGGAATCTATCTACGGCTTCGAACCAACAACACTTAACCGCTACGGCGACTCATACACAACTGAACGCGTGATTCTACCTGATACATCATCCTTCATACATTCTCCCATACAAACTCCAGGGTATTATGGCATTGGTAAAGCGAAGAACAAGAAACCTTCTAGTCCTACCGTCTCCTTTCCAAAGTATAACAATTATGTGAGGAGTAAAAGCAAGTTTGATAAATTGTCGAGGGTTTTGCTGCCGTTGGATTTGATTGGGATCAATAATGCTCAAGGTATTTATAAAATTATTTTTTTATATATTTTACATTCATATTTTTATTTTAGATAGATATAACTCTTTATTGCAAAACAATAAACAAAAAGGTAAAAAGATTAGACATACAAAAGGGTGCAAAGGCGGTCTTATTGCTAAAGCAATCTCACCTTTGGGGAGAGGAGATTATCAACAAAAGCGTGGTATAGTGCAATATCTAAGCACTAAAATATATAATAAATATACATACATACTATATAAGCTGCAAAATATATATATTTTGAGAGCACCTAGTTATCTATATAGCTATCACTTATCAGTGGGTACTTGTAGTATACTTGTTAATTTTTTTATTATAGATAAGATTAACTTCATTTACTGTAGTAAAATTAATTAAAGAGGTTAGAAATTTTAGGATACCCTTTTCAGTAATTTTTTAACTATTAAAACAATATGTATAATTGCTGTCAGATCTTGCATTCCTATTGATCAACATTAGTAAAATAATTGTGTATTTATTTGACGACTAGTTAAATCAGCAACTTTTTTCAAGCGTCAAAACGCGTGCCTTAATGCATTTCATACAAAATGTATGAAATATTGAACATTGACGTCATCAAAGTTCGACGCACTTTTTTACTTTAATCGATAGTTTAAAATAGCTATTAAACATAAAACTAACAGAGGACGTGGATGTTTTTAATAATCATTAAAAAAAATTGTTGTCAAATACCCATTTTTTTTTATTTCTATTTTTTTAAGGGATCTTTGAATCGCTGTGCGATTATGTCAGACCCATAGTATCATTACAAACTCAATATCACAATAATACTTATATAAACAAAGCTTTTGAAATTGGTATTACTTCTTAACTTTCTTTATCCGCTCTTAATATGAAGTTATATACCAGTCTCGCAGCTAAAGAAAAGGGTACCGCGAAAACACTTTGAAACATACCCACATCTGCCAAATTAAGATTATAATTAACTATCAGTGCGGCTCGCATGTCTTCAGTCCGCGCACACTCCATCAAAAGATGCTGTGTGTCCTCTTTAGTACCACTAAGTGAACAATTTTTTGAGTCAGCCTTTTTCCTTAGGTATTTAAAACTATTTAGTGGGGTGTGCCCAGAGCGAAGCCTGAGAGCCACAACTATTAATTTTCTACACAACTTAACATTAGTAAACCAAGGTATACGAGGTTCTTTTTGTATCGTTTTGTACCATATTCCTTTTGAATTTGATATTTCGTTAAAATATTTTTTCCAATTATTATAAATCTCTACCTTATATTTTAATAATAGTTCTGTATGGTCTGGTATAACGAATACTTCAGATCCAGATGAGACAGCACTCTACTGCCCAAAGTTTTGCATTTGCTATTTCTTCTAACAGAAAACCTAGAAACAAACTTCGAATCCCGAGCAGTATTCTCCTACTTGCAATACTCGAGAAATACCTCACAGCTGATGCCTCTACGTATGGACGACTCGGTCAGTCGGCGATGGGGGGTCAATATAACTATAGGATCACCCATACTACAAGTGGCATTATTTGTACCTGAGTATGTATGGGTCAGAGAGACAAAGGAGGCTGAAGAAAATAGTGTTGATAACAATATGGAGGATTTCGAAGGTTTGTAAGAGAATAGTTTTAATTATTTTACTACAAATAACTTCAAATAACATAAAATTTCAAATTTAAACAATGTCAAATGTCAACGGATAGCAGACAGGCATAACATAATATGTTATATGGTATGGATTTTGAAGTAGATAGTGCCTCCAGTATCGAAACGGATAATGAAAAAAAAACCAGGGCGCGTTTGGAACCCTCGTAGCGTTAGTTATAAGATACCGTAACTAATTATCACCATCATATTTTATAAGTAAGTAGGTAATTGACGTCAACATATTATGTACCTACAGTGTACCTAAATTGAATAAATGATTGATTGATTGATTGATAACCGTTTTGCGATTATCCCTAATGTGGAGAAGTCGGACTGTATTTTTTTATAGATAGTGGGAACTGCATACGCGTCGTCCCCATTGTACGTAATACATATTTTGAAAATTGTAAATGGCATATTTTAAAATGTAAATTTGACTAATAAGCTATGACTATTATTACACTTGAAAACACTTTATTTTGTACAACTGGTATTTTCCTCAACAACTAATTTTCTATTTTTTTTATTGTGTGTACTGTGTATCAACAGGTACCCTTGTTTTTATAGCGTATATTTGTCATTAGCTATAAGTTACCTAATTTTAAGACTGTCTAGAACTATCTAAGGTGTTGGTTTTCCTTAACAAATAAAATAAAACGAATCTTAATTCTTTAGAGAGCGTTCCAAGAAATAAAATATTAAATTATATTTCAGGCCTAACATACAATAATAAAGGTCATCCTTATCCAAACAACATTAACAACCACATCAATCCCAACGCACATTCAAAACACGATGCATATCCTCAAACAGACGATGAAAACTCAAACGAGAATCATGGGCCAGTTGTAATACAACCAGCGTATAAGAAATCGGAGAAATCATACGGCGAAATCTTTCAAGAAAACGATTCATCTTATGTAGCTGAAAGACTGGATAATTCTGAGGGTCCCAAAGTGTTAGCTCTGATTATGGATAATGAAAAAAATAAGGAAGTTAACTCGACTAAGGAGGTCGGAAAAAAGAAGTTGGTATACAAGAGTTTGAATGGAGTACGGTTGAAGAAGCCGGTAAGACTGCAATTGTGGCTGGATATCAATAGAGAAACGTTCGGTTCAAGAACGAACCCGCAATGTGTGCATTGGTCTACTTTGAGAGGGTAAGTTTTCAAGTAAAATCTAAAGTAAAATTATAGTAAATTCAAGTGTTGACCGTGGTCTAGTATGGTCTAGTAGTGCCTATGATAGCGCATAATATCAGTCGATTGCTATGGTTATAAGTATATTTATATATATATAGCGTTGACTCGGGCTGGTAACTGGATGGACCAACCTCACCTTTTGATTTCCTCCATACCTCGATCGTCGGTCCCGCGGGTTACTAACCCTAATTCTATATTAATATCTCATTGAATTTGAAATAGTTATTGATTCAAAATATTACTATTCTAGCTGATGCCCGCGACTTCACCCGCATGGTTTAACTATACGCCCAGGTCCTTAACAATACCCATGCCAGAAATCACGTCGATCTATTGCTCCATTGCGGCGTGATTGAAGGACAAACCAATAAACCAACAAAGAAACACACTTTCTCATTTATAATTAATTCTCAACAGGTCGGGCGAATGGTCGCGAGTCGGATGCCACACGGAGATCGACTACGATTGGTCGCCGTACTCCGACGAACCCTTACTGATAAACTGCACATGCAACCACCTCTCCACCTTTGCTGTTTTAGTCGACGAAGTTGATATTGAGGTAATTATGCAATTAAAGACCCTGCCACCCTTCAAGCATAATGCTTGAAAATTTCGTCTTTTAAAATAGGTATCTCAATTTTGGTAATTATTGTTGATATAATGACAAAACTTAATATAATGACAAAACTTGGTTGATTTAAATTATTTAATTACTATTCATTGAACTATGAAATATTTAGGATCTCTATCTCATTCAATTCATAGTCAAAATATAAACTATTAATTTCGAACTTTTTGGAAAAATATGAATCATACCCACCTACATGCACATTGGCGGTTTTCAAAAGCCAAACTTTGGTTGTATCTCTATTCTAAGAAATTGTACTTTTTCCACAGTTCATCCCAGAGCCGTCTCTCCTAGAGTCAGTAACGTCATACACTGGATTCAGCATATCTCTACCGCTGCTACTGTGGACGTGGGCAGCTCTATGCCTCATGCGCGGCGGAGCGGCGACTGTATCCAACTCTATCCACAAGCATCTGATATTCTGCGTGTTTATGGCCGAACTGTTGTACTTGATCGCTTTGAAAGCGCGCAGTTCTCTAGTTCAGAATGAGGTGAGTAATCAATACTAATATTATAAATGCGAAAGTGTGTCTGTCTGCCTGCGTGTCTGCTACGCTTTCACGGCCCATCTGTTCAACCGATTTTGATGAAGTTTGGTATAGGGATAGTTTGGTATAGGGATAGTTTGTATCCCGGGGAAGGACATAGGCTACTTTTACCGGAAAATTAAAGAGTTCCCGCGGGATTCAAAAAACCTTAATCCACACGGATGAAGTCGTATGGAATGTGATTTGTTTAATGTTTATTTTAATGATTTAATATGAACTAATCGACTATGTATTTATAAATTATTTTTTAATATATAACAGATAATTTTGCACGCCTTGCATGGCAATACACTGCAACTTCAATGTACTAGGTGTCTTACGCAAATAAATATTCTTATTCTTATTATTCATATTATTATAGAAGGGTTTTCTGTCTACGAGCTAGACACCCGTGACATACGTATGGATATACAGACAGGCATACAGCAGAGTGAGTGGCTTTTTCCCTTCGGGAAAGGAAGTCGGAACCCTAATGGCTGCAGTTAAGCTATGGCAATGAACTGACTCGTTGATCTTTTTTATAGCAAAAATAGGCTTGCGCTTGACAACAGTCATGTTTAACGGAAGCAATGGCAAAGCAAGGTCTTGGTTGGGTACCTGCTTAAAAAAGAATCCCCATTTAATTTTATCTATCGAAAGAATTTGGCCGTCGTCGTGGGCTATTGTTGAGATTGTTAGCCCTAGATGGCGCCACAAGTATTTTGCAGCTCGGTATAGCATAGATCCGTACCACAGTATAATCGTTTTCGTATTCAATTTGCGTAGGGGACACCGTGATCATGAAGGCGGTTCCCCCAGAGCGAGGCCCTTCTATTGCACTGCGGCTGGGTTGACCTCTGTGATTATCCCTAATGTGGATAACTCGGACGCGTAATTTTTGATAGTGGGGACTAGAGATGAGTCGTACTAGGTAAATTTTGTACTAGGTGCACCTAGTCCCATTCCGTAGAAATACTCGATCCAAATACCTGTTCCACCTAGTCCATAAAGTACGTGTATTTAAAGTACATAGTACCTGTAGATACGTACGTAGGTACGCACTAGTAATGAATTGGAATCTTCCCTTCATACTTTACACAGGCTTAGGACTGTCAACGTGAAGATTTATCGACATTGTTGGCGTATATATAAGATTACAATTCATTTTTCGAAGTAATCAGTTTTTTTTTGGTTTTTTTTTTTTTGGTATTTTTGCTTTGTTTTCTGAATAATCAGTTTTTTTTTAATCTTATATCTACAATACAATCAGCGCCTCGTAGAAAATCGGCCTTAAGAATTTTGATTTATGAACATTAATACTAATACTAGTCACATCATGGAGTCACATCACGAAACTATAGAGACTATAGAGTTTAGTATTTGGTAAAGTTCCGACTAGTGACAAAGAAGACAAGTGACAGACAAAGATAGAAAGACTGCGGAGTCGTATAGTTAAAAAAGGACAGTACTTAGGTATATTTATGCACTCGGCCCGCTCGAAAAATGCCATTTTAATTTGAACCATATTTCAATAATGTTAAAACTAACGCGACACGCACTCGTGTTTGCCTAAATAATTCTTGTGTCAGTCATTTAAATTTGAACCATATTTCAAGGAGAAAAGAGTGCGCGTCGTGTTATTTATGTATCGAAATATGGTTCAAATTCAAATGACACGTTTCGAATGGGCCACGGGTGCCGCGTCATTATAAGTACCACAGACCACAATGGCACAAATACTACCTAGCTTCTCTGGGACTAGGTGGATCGAGTATTTTAAAAGTTGGCAACAGGTGCGACCTAGTATCGTTAAATACCTAGTCCCAGTATCTGTTCTAGTATTTATGCCTCATCTCTAGTGGGGACTGCGTACGCGCCATCCCCCTTTTAAACTATTGAGTGAATAGAAGAAAAAAATCCCAACTGATGTGAAAAACTTTCGCAACTAGATTTTGAGGGGAAAAATTTCGACGACGTCTCGTTAGTCGTTAGCGTTTATCATAAGATAACACTAGTGTCTTGTCTAGTAGCTGGATGACCTTCTAATTTTGATAATATTTCACACCAGCTCGCAATTCGAATGTTACTATCTAATTTTGATAATATTTCACACCAGTTCGCGTGCAAGGTGGTAGCAATGGGCCTCCACTATTGGTGGGTGTGCGCGCTCGCGTGGGCCGCGTGCGACGCGTGGCAGCTGCGGCGCCTGGTGCGCGAGCTGCGCGACGTGAACCACGGCCCGCTCGCCGCGCAGCTGGCCGCAGCGTACGCCGCGCCCGCGGTCGCGCTAGCGCTCGCGGCCGCGCAGCATCAGCACCAGTACGGCAACGCGCTGTTGTGAGTATGAGTGACTAGTTCGCGTGTGGTAGCGTGGGCCGCGTGTGCTAGCGTGGGCTGCATGCGACGCGTGGCAGTCTGGCGTATTTCTTTCTTTTCATTCTTGGCCGCAGTTTTTACGTAAATATAATAACTTACATAACTAACTTTTGCATACGATATTCGACTCACAAGATTCTTTACATTTCGTTAGTTACTGCCCATTTCCGTGCCATTGTCCTTAAAACAAACATAGTTCTTATATACTGTTCTTATCGTTCAGTTGTTGGGTGAGCTGCCACGAGGCAGTAGTGTGGTGGGTGGTGATCCCAGCAGGAGTGTACGCGTTGGCCGCGCTCATATTCCTAGCGGGCGCCACTCGCGCTGCCTTTACTGTTCGAGACCACGTTATCGGATTTGGAAATTTGAGGTATTTAAGCTATTCTTTTTATTTACTTACTAGCTAATGGCGTCCGCGTAAAAGATGATATAAGTAACTATAGACCTATAAGCCTAATGTCCAATGTGTATAAGATTTTTGCCAAAGTCATTCTAGGTAGAATAGAGGTCAAGCTAGACGAGAACCAACCGATTGAGCAGGCTGGTTTTCGCAAAAAATTTCTACCATCGATCATATCCACAAAGTCAAGCAGCTGATAAAAATGTATAATGAGTATAATAAACCTCTCTACATAGCGTTCATTGATTTTGCCAAAGCTTTTGCCAGCCTTTACCATAGCCGTATATGGACTAGCCTGGAAGAATAAGGAGTCAACAGTACGTATATAAACATTATCAAAAGAATCTATTTGAACAGCAAGGCATGGATACAATTAGAAGCTTTGGGCAACGTGTTCCCCATAAGGAGAGGTGTAAGGCAGGGTGACCCTTTGTCCCCTAAATTGTTTTCTTCTGTCCTTGAAAGTATCTTTCGTAATCTAAATTGGGATGAAAGGGGTTTATCAATTCGCCGCAGACTACACCATATCAGATTTTTTTTTGAGACTGTATTTATTTATTAATCTGTAAAAACTAAAAGTGTGAAAAAGCTGTGCAATAAAAGGCTATTTTATTTATTTTATTAATGCCGTCCGCGTGAATTGAGGTTTTTTGGTTCCTGCAGAAACTCTTTAATTTTTCGGGATAAAAAGTAGCCTATGTGCTATTCCAGACTATAATTTATCTCTGTGCCAAATTTCATCCAGATCTATTCAGCCGTTCTGGTGTGATTGAGTAACAAACATCCATCTATCCATCCATTCATTCAAACTTTCGCATTTATAATATTAGTCTATATGCTTTATTGCACACAAAACAGGAAATGGGTTACAAGAAATAACTATAATAAGAAGAAAAATAGTCACAGATTTTGAAAAATAATCTTTAGCAACTAGATTAATGTAACTACGTAACACCCTAACTAATGCGTGGTCTGACACGCACTTGACTTTACTCTTTCCTTGTAGGATGCTTCTAGCAGTCAGCATTGTTTGCCTGCCGTTACTGTGTGTGGCGTGGGCTAGCGGCCTGATACTGGGCAGCGAAGCGGGCGATAGAAGAAACGTGCTCAGTTCCGTGCTAGCCGGCGCGGTCGCTTTACACGCCGCGGCGGCTTCCTTGGGATACATCGCCTTTAATATCCGAGTGCGGGATAATTTGAAGAGGTAAGTGGGAATCGTCTATTAAAAATGATTCTATGAGGAGAAACGTGCTCAGTCCCGTCCTAGCGGGCACGGTAGCTTTACACGCCGCGACGGCTTTTTCGAGGCCGTGAATTTGTATAACGGCCGAGACTTGTATAGTACTTTTCTCTAATTTGCGAGGAATCGATAAAGAGAAATTTTTAAGAAAGTTTCTCTATATTATCGATAAATGGCGTTGACTCTTCTTCATCCATCCATCCATCAGCCTGCATGCATCCACTGCTGGACATAAGCCTTTTCGAGAGCGCGCCACCAAACACGGTCCTCTGCCTTCCTCATCCACCCGCTTCCCGCAACCTTCTTTAGGTGACTCTTCTTAAGTCACACTTAATACCTTGTGTTGTACGGAAATGATCCGATTTCGTATTTGAGTATAAGCGGCCAGAAAAGAGCTAATTTACGTATTGTTTTTTTTTAAAGTAATGAAGCCATTTCCGAGCAAGTAGGAGAAAAATTATTAATAATACCTACTTATTAATAATTTTTCGCCTACTTGCTCGGTAATGGCTTCATTACTTTAAAAAAAAAACAATACGTAAATTAACTCTTAAGTATTTTTATTTTTTCCAACAGGACCATTTTGAGATGTCTCGGAAAAAAGGTGCCGCTTGCTGACACATCCATCATTATAAGCACAAGTGCTCAAAATCTATCTCAAGTTAACAGGTACATTGTGCCTTCGCTTAACGCGAGGTATTTAATTATTTTTGTATTTTTTTTAACTTTTTTTAGGGATCGGTTGAAAATCAGCGCTGTTATAGTGTATCTACACCATAACAGCGTCACGCTGAGGCCATACCCTTTTTGGAATTATTTTTGTATTATAAAAATATATTATTCACGCGAACGAATTCGCGGGCATTATCTAGACTCTAGTCCATTTCTAATATTATAAATGTGAAAGTGTGCCTGTCTGCGTCTGCTATTCTTTGACGGCTCATCGTTTCAACCGATTTTGATGAAATTGATTACATCCAGGGGAAGGACATAGGGATACTTTTTAGCTCAGAAAATTAAGAAGTTCCCCTGGAAATTAAAAAAAACTTATCCACGCGGACGAAGTAGCGGGCATCGTCTGGCTATTATCAAATGAAAATGTTAAATATTACACGTCAATTATACATTTTCATTGTATAACGCCCTGTAAACAGATCGGCACTAGCGTATCACAGCAGTACAGAGCCTGGGCGACAGCTTCGCAACATCGGTATATCGGCCTCTTCCACCACCTCGAGATCCACCACCAAAACCAGCTCTAGTCCATACAGGTATTATTCATTCATACTAAAATTATAAATGAGAAAGTTTATCTGTCTGTTTACTCGGCTCATCTATTCAACCGTCATAATTTCGATGAGTATAGAGATGGGTTGTGTCCCCGAACGAAGCCGCGTGCATCAGTTAGTAAAATAATAAATGAAAAAAGGGGAGCTTGCTTATTAGAATGAAGAAATTATATTACTTTTTTTAACCTTAAGTCGCTCTTATCATTAAGGTGATCTCTTCAAGGCAGCCCATCCTGAAGAGCTTTTAAAACTGTGAGTCGGAAAGGTAATAAATTTAAGAATAGTTATTTGTTCAAAAATATAGCAAAGTTCGTTTTTGTTGCGAGTGCCTAGTTTGAATCCCGAGCGAGCGAAGGATTCTAAGTTAGAATCCTGAGTGATCCAAGAAACAAAAAACATTGCTATCGTGTGATACTTACAACTTTTCACCTCAATGGCGAGAAAATACGAACTGATTCTGAACGTTTAGTGGACTATGTAAAGAAATGCCCAAACCATAGCGTTCTAGTGAGTTCAAAATCAAGTTTTACTCACTCAAACTGCTTTTGCTCACTGGTTTTAAGCAGCAAATGCGTGTTTTTTGAGCTGGGATGATAAGAGATTTTGTTCCAGCCGCAGCGACGGTCAACTGCGTCACACTAGCACGTCTACGTCCAACTACAACACTAGTGCGAGTGACATGCCCGCCTACCTGAGAGGATTCGACTCTTCGCTGCATACGAGGAAAGAGGGTAAGAGGTTTTTTATTATTCCACTACACGTTAGCCCTCAACTGCAATCTCACCTGATGGTAAGCGATGATGCAGTCTAATGCTGAGATCTATAGAGCGTACTTTGACTTGGCTCAGACTTTACTTAGAGTTAAAACGAGATGGTCTTATGTGAGTAACATAAATCTGTCTCGTCTTAAGTCTAAGCAAAGTCAAAGTACGCTCTATATTTCAGCAGATTTATTAGATTTCAGCATAAGATTTTAGCGGACTAACCTGTTAGGGGTACGGCAGTTATATTAAGCCCATAACGCATCGTAACGGAACGCTAAATCGCTTGGCGGTACGTCATTGCCGGTAAGGTGGTAACTAGCCACAGCCAAAGCCTCCAGGCCAGACCAGACTAGAGAAAATTCAGAAATCTATAAATTCCCAAATTGAACTTGCCGGGAATCGAAATCGGGACCTCACTATAAGACTAGTCGTCAAGCGCTTGCCTATTTTGCAATAAAAAATGGAGGTACCATTTAGAAATTCCCACTTAAATCCGAAAAACCAATCTAAAAATGTTTAAGTTTTTGACCATTTGTAGCAAAGCTGATAAAGCATCCTTAATTTGATCAACTATCATCATTTCTTCCACCAAAACATGTTGCTGTAAAAGTTCCCTACAAATATTTAACCTACAAAATAACCCATCAATCATGGCTGAATTTATAGACGAAGGTCGCCGCCGACGTAAAAATCGAGGCGAAAACGAGGAAGCCACAGAAGGTACAGAAGGAACGGAAGGAACTGATAGCGAGAGCGAAGCGTCCGCGCGCAGCCTCGACCTCGCCTCCAGCCACTCGTCCGACGACGACGATACTACGTCACGCCGCTCCAGCCATCCGCCTTCCGCGCATCGTGAGTACAGAATATACCCTGTTTTAACACGCTTTTACTAGCTTCACCTGTACAAATCTTCAACAAAACTTTCTTCTTTTCTTGGAAGAAAGAAAATGTTTTTTTATTTGATCACCATATGTAGTTTTAGACTAATCTTACTATCAAATAAATATTATAAATGCGAAAGTTTGGATGGATGGATGGATGGATGTATGGATGTTTGTTACTCAATCAAGCCCCAGCGGCTGAACGGAACTGGCTGAAATTAGGCACAGAGATAGATTTTAGTCTGGAATAGCACCATAGGCTACTTTTTATCCCGGAAAATTAAAAAGTTCCCGCGGGAACCACAAAACCTCGATACATATAATTTACTTATAAAATGTTTTCACACTCCCGCAGTCCGAATGGCTTAGGTAGTGGGCAAAAATTTTGGCGTAATTTTGGCATAGTCAGAGTGACTTACGCAAAAATTTTTAGTCAAATTACGTTAAAATTTTAAATGGCCTATCGTCAAGCTTAAGGGTTTAATTCATTTCTTAATTCAAGGTGACCGAGGTACAAACGGTACGGGAGGAAGTTACCTTCCGAATATTACTGAGGGAGCGCCGCTAGCAATCACACCAAGATGGCCGTCTCATATAAGAGAAGGTAAATGTCTAAAACAATCCAATAAAAGGATTAATAAAATGATAACCATTACCTGACCTTTTTTACTGGTAGTTTTGGATGGAAAACATGTAATTCTCAGTGATAGATTTTAATTCTTTGGGCAAAGAGAACGTCAATTTCAGGGCTTGCATAGTTCGGTCACCCGCCATATAATATTTTATTCGACTTGGCAACATTGTGGTTTTGACAAAAAAAAAACAATACAATTTTTAAAAAGGAATTTATAAAACAAGTATGGTTTAAAGCATTAGCGATAAATACGTCTAAAGTCCGTATTTATAAACCGTCATCAGTATCGGTCTTAAGCCTAGTTTGCCCGATAGTTAAGTACTTGAGTAGCTGTTCTTAGCTTGATGTCAGTTTATTGTGACGTAGTTAGATTGATTATTAATTTCAGCCGTTAGCCAATCAAATCACATACGTGGTTTCAGCTAATAAAATTCATTCACAGAATCAAACCGACCAGAC
The DNA here is from genome assembly GCA_923060345.2 of Erebia aethiops. NCBI lineage: Eukaryota > Metazoa > Arthropoda > Insecta > Lepidoptera > Nymphalidae > Erebia > Erebia aethiops. The sequence continues at coordinate 18,467,706 of OV281081.1, read as the reverse complement.
ATGGGTAGATGGTCCCAAGAAACCGGCTCTGAGGACGGTGGCAACCCTGGACCCGCCACGCCGTCCCCCAACCCCCTGCCCAACCCCGATCTGACGTCAGACGTGTACCAACTGAGCAGACATCGCCTGAAACCGTCCATACTGGAAAATGTTCACGACACATACGTCGCGAGTGTTGATGCGTCCAGATTACCTCTCGATAATAGGTATGCTTTTACCTTTCCTCGGTTTTTCTAGAAAATTCGCTAAAATCTTACCATTTGGAGTCTTATTTTAAAGTACGATTCAGTATAGGGCCTTTATTTCGTTCATTAACTAGATGTCCGCGACTTTGCCCGCGTGGATTTAGGTTTGATTCTCTTCGAAACTGTTTAATTTTTCAGGATAAAAAATAGCCTTTCTCCTGTCCTGGGATGCAACCAATTTCTGTAGGTACCCATGAAATTCGGTCGGTAAAAGCGTAGCAGACAGACAAACAGGCAAACTTTCGCATTCATAATATTAGTATGGAAGTATAGATATGGATACTAAGCAAGAATTTTGGTGATTGAAAATTCAGGTCATGAGAATTTAAGTTATATTATATTTAAAACAATTGTTTTTCTTCTAGATACGGCGTAATGGAAGACGAGCTAATGTACGGTGTGATGCCAACCGACGCAGAAAAGCAAATGCCATACGATCCCAACTACCCGATCTCGCCTACAATGTACCGACTACCCTCCAACGCTTACGGCTCCAAAACTTATCTATCATCGCGTACTTCCGACTACGGGTACAGTCCTACGAAGTACTTGAATACGGAACCGAGCGTATACGGGTCGAGGGATTTTCGGGATTCTAGTGTTACAACAAGGTAAGTTGTATTTTCTCGACATCATATTGTTCGACTTCGTCTGCGTGGATTGACTTTTTCTGGTTCCCGCTAGAACTCTTTAAGTTTTAACCGACTTCCAAAAAAGGAGGAGGTTCTCAATTCGGCGCATATGTTTTTTTTTTCGGGATAAAAAACATTCTATGTGTTATTCCAGACTTTAATATATCTCTGTGCTTAATTTCATCCAGATCCGTTCAGTCGTTCTGGCGTGATTAAGTAACAAACATCCATCCTTCCATCCATCCATCCATACATTTTTACCTATACACAGAACACCTTCTGAACGTCAAGTTTACAAAGTGTAAGACGTGATGGCGATATAATTAACCATAGTATCTCAAAACTAAAGCTACGAGGATTCCATACACCCCCGTCTGAGAAGAGCCCACAAAAATTAGCCTATATCAGTGTTATATAGATGGGCCATGAAAAAGGTAATGGTCACACAGACACTTCACATTGCATTTAAGTAAAATACTTAAATGGATTCTCTCTCCTGTGTTGTGGAGTTGTACAATAAAAAGTGTGCTTATTGATTGATTAATTTATTTTTTCATTAATTAATTCATTCGTTCATTAATTAATTCATTGATTATTTCATTCATTCATTCATTCTTTTATTCATTCATTCAAGGGAGCACGACGGTTATCCCCCGCGGGATTTCCGCGACTCGGGCATAGCAACGATGTTAAAGAACGACTACCAAAGGAAGATGGAACAGTATGAGTACAGTGACCGGATGTCGGACGGGTCGGATAAACACCATCCCCACGACAAATACCTGTTCCCTTACACAGGTTAGTGTGGTTTGTGTTGTTGTGGTTTGGTTTGCTTTGCGCCTCGTTTTATTTTCGTGTTTCATATTTTATCCCTTGCTTCGTTTGAAAACACGTGTTTTAATTTTTTTTTACATCGATATGCCGCGAACCGGTAGCTAGGATAGGATACGTTAATACTGCCCTACCCGATTCAACTTAATTATCTTAGCCGACGTCTTGTCGAATTAAAAGCGGGCAACGATATTTTATTAAATTCATAATTTTAAAGGAATGAAAATCTATGTACATGTTTTGATACAAACATTTTAATTTTTTTTTTAATTCGACAAGACGTCGTCTAAGATAGTTAACATAGATAGATAAGCTAAGTTGGATTGGGTATAGAGCAGTATTATCGGATCCTTTCCTAGCTACCGGTTCGCGGCATTCCGATAGGTATTATGGTACTAGCCACTTTTATTCCTTTAAAACTGCTATATCAATTTAAAAGAATGTTATACTGTAACACCTAATTCGAGAATGAAAACGACACCTCCGAATTGATCTTCAAGTTATTTTAAAAACGTCTCGTTTGAGCATCCCTAAATTCAAGAAAATCAATAGTTCTTAGGTGGGTTGGTCATACTCGTAGGTGTTTGCTTTGCCTTTATCAATTTTTATTTTACTAAGTACTCTTTTGTAATTGCCTCCTGCACTTGATACGTCTAAAAGTAGGTAATAAGATTAATGTAAATGTAGGTAATTGATACTGTTTCCTTTTTTATTTTGCGATCACAACAGCTTATTACAAAAATTTGATTGCTTGTTAATTTTGCTCTGTATAGCGGAGGAAGATCACGTGAGCGTGCGCAGTACGCAGTCCCCACATCGGCTCAGCAGTGAATTGCACGCAGGTTTGTATGCACTCAGGCCCCTCTTTCCCACTGGGCACTTTGGGCAAGTGCCCAGGGCCCCGCGATCGATGGGGCCCCCCTAGTTACTGCCAGATCACCGACCGATGGATAACCGATAATCATTAACGATAATCATATATTATAAGTTAATCAGATTTTAAATTGATCTTGAAGATTTTTTAAAGTTACCGTTTAAAATAACAGTTGAATCCATCTAGAATATTGCTTATCTACTCTTTATGCACGTTTTATCAAAATTTGTTTAACAGGCATATGCCTTTTCGTAGGGGCCCCATTAACCTAATGTGCCCAGGGCCTCCAATAGAAGACGTCTACTAAGTATATATTATTTGCAAAATGTTGTGTTTCAAGTAGAAACAATGTGGCCAATTCTGTTTAACACAATCTCTAAAAGTCTAAACTAAACTAAATGACAGCTCTAAATCGAATGCCGCTCCTTTCTACAGGAAGAATTATGAAATTGATAGCAATATCAATAGAGCTGTCCACGTTGTAAATCTTATTTGTTACCTAACTAATAGGCATTTTCATTTCGTATTCATAATCGGGTCCGAATTCTGAAAGCGGCTGGTATAATCCATCAAGTGTAACTGACCCGGTGGCCAAAATTGGAACTAATTTGTATGCCTGTTTAGTTTTTATTTCGTTTTTAATATATACTAGCAACGCTGTCACCAGGTCAGATATGTTTGTGGGACTATAGATCTATAAGCCCAATTCACTTGCGCATAATTTTGCTTCTGTAGATAGGATTCTACTGCGCAAAAGCGAGACAGACCGGTGAATGCACAGAAATAGATAGACTAAGTTACTAAGTACACACATACAGAAATAGATAGACTATGTATTTCGTGAATGTGTGAATGTATACCTTGTTTATGTGTCACCAACGTTGATAGATGTTCGAGTGTCGAAAACCTTCAGCGTTATGCCTGGCACAAGTTTGTCCGTACATCTACGACCAGCGCTCCAAGCAGAAACCTATCATACTTGATTGATCTTGATTGACTTATTTGATCCATTTTACTGTTTGGTAGTTGCAAGATCTCATACTAACCCCTCAAAAGTCCCGTGCAGTGGCTCTTCCTTGGAGCAAAAGTGCAAATGCACCTTTAAAAAACTTTATAAATAGTTGTAAACTTTTTTTTATTTTTAGGCGAAGGTCAACAACAAATGGGGGCGCCACTAGCCAGCATGGGGGAGACTAGCGAGTAAGTATTTGAAAATTGAAACACCATAATTTTTTTTCTTTCTTATCTAATTTTAATCAAATAAATTTTAAATAAAACACAACGCATGTAAAAATATTAAGTTCAAAAATGTTGCATGCAAAAAATATCCATACACTTAAATCCATCAGAATTTATATTCTAATTCATAACTACTTTGCCATCAAGTCACTATTATCAAAGAGCATAAAGAACCAGGGGAACCCCTGGTTCTTTATGCTCTTTGCTATTATTTAACTAAATGTTAAATTCTTCATTTAAATTTTTAATACAAAAGATAAGTGGATTTAATTACTTTAAATTCACTGTTTGCTCAGTTTTTTTTTAAAATAATGGCGACATTGATACTTGTTAATCTTGTCTGTGTGTGATAATGATAAAGTCAGTTTTTTTAATATCATTAAGATTTTAAATAAGAATTTCTACTTGCTCTGGATTCTAGCCCTTTTGAGTCAACTCATTATATATTATTATACATAGAAGAATACGTCACAAACATTTTGATGTTACACTGGGGCACATAAAGACTGACTCTATCTTGATCATATAATCACAAATCATGTATATTGTAAGTAAATCGATATCTCACTAGATGGTGGCGGTTGTATGAGAAACACTCATTGTAAAATCATCTTTTGCTTTGCTAACCGGTGGTGTCGCGCGCGGAACCATCTATCGCCATAGGGAGGAGGTAATGTAATCCATTTTTATTATCTTCTAAGCTTGCTGAATAAGACCGTTTTCAAAATATCTGATTCTATATCGCAAGCGATATCGTTATCGGGTCAAGTTAAATGTATGGGCTATCAAAAAATTAACGCCACTGCCATATACCTATTTTTTATCCATAGAAAGTTTGCTGCGAAATAAAAATAACATTTTCATAGCAAACCTCCAATGGACAAAAAATATAATTTATGACAGTGGCTTTCTGATTGTCCGCTTCATTATCGGATTGGGTAATCTGGAAACGCTCTAAGGGTCAGTCAAACCAAAGGCAAAAAGGAAGAAACGCTTGGTGTCTGCTTCGAATTTTACCCTTTTTATTATTTATTTTTAGCCTATACTCAATATCTACTGATACAGTTTTTCAATAAATGACATCAAAAAAATGCGCAAGGATTTTTTCGTTTGGTCTGAACTGACTCTAAATGTTCGGATTCACTTTTCATTGAATAAACAGTATTTGCATTACACAAAATACACACACTCAACACTCACACACAAATCACTAAGGAAGACTTTACATTTGAACTTTAAACAACGCCTCTAATTTCAAAATGCACAAAATAGTTAAGTACCATAATCTATTTTCGCCAATTTTACACCGTCCAAATTTTGATGTGAATCCGAATGCCAAATCTGTTTTACATAAGTTTTATTAATGTATATAAAGTGATAATATATGCTTAGTAGTGCAAACTAATAAATAATGAAAAATAAAAAGAAAATTATATTATCATAGCAACGATATACCTAATAAAAAATAATAGTAGTTTATGAAACATAATTTAAGATTATAGACATTTGATTATTATTGAATAATGGGGGTAGTTAGATTAAAATGCGAGTATTTTAAATCTAATTTACTTAATTATAGGTATTCTGTTACAGGAAATCTACTACTGAAGACGACGCTGAGACGAGAGTGTAAAGACAACATAGTACAAGGTTTCCAATGAATCTCAATTAGTTAATTAATTTATTTCACTTTATAAGTAAAATGTATCATACTCATTTAACTAAAATAAATAAATAAATTAGTTATATTTGCAAAGACTGTCACAAACTCAGTACTCACTGCCATAGATAATATAGACTTACCAACCTAACGGTGTATAACCTATAGTCTGTGTCACGAAAGAAGTCCCGCGGTAATATTGGATAAAAGCAGGCGTTACTTTGCTGAAGTTCATAATATGAAATGAATTAAAAATACACTTTATTGTACACCAAACTAGATACAAAACAGAATAACAAAGACATACCTACATAAAGGGAAGAAGCTGTACAATAGGCGGCCTTATCGCTAAGAAGCGATCTCTTCCCTACCTAACCTAATGAACATATAATAATAGAAATACTGGATAATATGATATCAGAATGAAGGAACTAGAAGTTTAATTCGCTATAATCCGCCACAGCAGACAAACCTATGTGATACAGCGTGTATCTGTCACATGTAGCTTGCGATATAGTCAACATCTCCTGAAGATGCCCCGGTGTCTGAGTGAAACTTACGTTGAGAGTAATTGGTGTTGTGCCGATGTGAGTAGCTGGCTTACTGGGCGGTGAATATCTCACGCTACACGTGCAAGATACAAGCTGTAGATTACCACATAGATTTGACTGCTGAGGCGAATTATAGCGAATTAAACTTCTAGTTCCTTTATTTCCGCGGCATTCTCAGGCAATTTTTTGAGCGAATACTAGCGCCGCCTCTAGTAGACTTCTTTCAGGACACGGTCTATAGAAAAAGGGTTGTAGGACAGTGTTGCCCTGTTCAAATAACCTCTAACCTAACCAGGCACGCGTCTTGATACCTCCAGCTAACTTGACGACTTAATATTTTGTAAGAAGTTAGCAAAAACCTTAGAAGAATAGGGTATGTAACATGTAAGCTCCTCTGCCTTTCATACTGCCGTTAGATTGATATTTTCGTTTACTGTAGTAGTGTTTATTGAAGAATAGGGTATGTAACATGTAAGCTCCTCTGCCTTTCATACTGCCGTTAGATTGATATTTTGGTTTACTGTAGTAGTGTTTATTGCAAATACTCATTTGTCTATGCTTTAAGTAGAATAGTTGCCATTATGAAAAATGGTATAAGTGCACATCAACTAATAATTAATAATGCTCAAAATTTCTATGACAATGAAATTCGATCTCAAATTACTCACACGTTTTTTTATTATAATTGTTCACGATAAATGATTTTAGGATCAAAAAATTCAATAAAGAAAAACTGTTTATTTTGTATTTAACTAAACGGGTGTTCAATATATTTCAATATTATAATGTAAATGTAGCATTTAATCTATTTAAGACTTTATTATTTGTACAGATAGACACCTTTATTTAATAAATCTTACATTATTCTTGTAATAAAACCATGAATTAATAAACAGGACAAAAATTATTAACTTATCACAGGCTCTGTGGAACGGGATGGCAATAATAATTTTGTGTTCAAGACAATTGCTACCATTGCCACCACCATTGGTAGAAAAATATTCAAGAATTATTGTGCTTTATTACTAATTCGGCTTGTTAGATTTTGTTAGAGTTAGATCCAAAGTCAGTAGGTAAATGTAAATAAGTTATAAAAGATGTAGCAGACCTTTATAATGTACCTACCCTAGTTGTAGCATTAGGTACAAGATGTGAAATATTTTTATAAGATACCAAAACTTATTTAAATCTACTTACAATCATAATTACGTTTAATTATTTGTAGGACGAGAGACGGTGAAAGATTTTGCAATGAATGTTATTCCAAAATTTTTTATGATTTTGTGGTCCTGGTATTTTTGTCACATTTCAAACCCTACAAAAAATATATTCCATTATTACAAGTAAATAAAACTATTTCAATAAATGATTCACGAACATTTAGATAGTAAAAAGTTTCGTGCAGCATGTAATAAAAAGTACATAAAGAAAAAAGTTAAATTACCTGTACAATATTGCGAGTAGTACAGTAAGCGTGGGTAACACTAGATTTACGTCTATCATTGTCAGTGGACTTAAAATGGGCTTCAAATACTTACAAATGGGTATAAAAACCAATTATGGGTTTTGCCGATCTGACAAATAGACAAGTAGGTAGGTACTATATCGAAAAAAAACCTTTTTCGCCCACACATCACACAATTCCCTTTTATGTCCATTTACAATGTTAAATGTGAATATTAAACTATAAAGTAACCCACATTAAATACTTTTTAGGACAAATATAATCAAATATAAATACTGACCGTCAAGAGTGTTGTGTGAATTTTGAGCGATTTAACGAAGAGTCCACCTATTTTGTAAATAAATAGACTTTTACACTTGTAGTACATAATTAATTAATTAGTATGTTACATTTAAGTATAGGGAAATAAAGCTTTACTTGATTATTCCCTGTAATCACTTTGCCATATTAAATAAATGAGTTTTTAAATATGCAGTGTTCTCTATAGATTAAAGACATCAGATTTCAGAGATTGCAGACAATTCAGTCTATACGATATAACTTTTAAAAACGTAGATACATTTTTATTTGAGCAAATAGCACAAATTTGATATTTTATTGGTACTTGGTAGTGCCCAAAACTAAGTTGTGAGAAAAAACAGTACCTACCGTCTTTTTCACAACGTTGCCTAAAGAAAAGGATAGCTTGATTTAGCTGTGATATTTTTTTAAAACTTTCTTAGGTGAAGTTTCTTTTAACTTACCTGTATACATATTATGTAACAAACAATTAAAAACACGGCTATTGAATTTTATTCGACTAAAATGGCAGCTCAATTATGCAATTTTACATTCCGCTCAGTGGTTTTTAACTCTACATTCCTTTTGTAATTTTTAAATTTGATATTGTTTATTAGGAGCAGTACCTACAGAAATGTAGCATCTGAACTGTTTTATATTGAAATAAAATATTTTATTGCAAAAAACTGTTGGTTTCATTTTATTGAATTAAATTACTGTATGAAAATAATTCGGTTAACTCTTAGACTATGTTTTCCCTGATTGATCTTTGATCCTTCTTACGCTGGCAGACCTTTAAATGGAAAGCTCTACACCAGATTGCATTTCCTCAAATTATTACCTATCTTTTGGCAACTGTACCTAGCAGGTTTTTTTCAAGGAGGTATAAGTACCTACTTATAGTTAGACTCTGACAAACTTATCTGACCCGGTAACAGCGTCGCTAGTATATAAGAAAAATAAAAATTAAACAGGCACAGACACAATTAGTTCCAATTTTGGCCACCGGGTCAGATAAGTTTGTGGAACTAGCCCGTGTCACGAAAGAAGGCGCCTATAGACGGCGCTAGTATAGTAGTTGCATGCAATGAAAGAAAGAAAAAACATCTATATCCAAATTAGGGCCTGCGCCCACATTAGAGTTTTTATAGGTCCGATAATTTCGCCCACTTATCACCGTTAACACTTTGTAACTGACTCAACGTTTGAACCTTTCATTTTCCACCAAGTATCAGAACGGCCGGGATGCACCGAGTGAAGTAATTTACTTCATTCCAGACTTAATTGACGCGACCTGTGCCTATAAGTTAAGTGTATCAAGTGCTCTAGACAGTATTCTCTCGGTGGAGCACGTGGGGGCTACCCCTAAAGGTAATATTAAAATCTTTAGGATTCGCAGCATCGTGTATACGCCGCTAGTGTCCCCAACCATGGCCATGTCCGTATTCTGCTGAAATAGGTATCCACAGGCAAAACTGATCTTACAGAGCGCCACCATCTAATCACCACCTGTCGGCATAAATAGGTAGTGTGAATCCCCATTAGTATCTAAGTACCTATCATGATGACTGATTTTGAAAAATGGTCAGATTATGTTTGGCTTTGGAAGTATCTAATATTTCGAAAAAATATCTTATTTCAACAGAAAAATAAGGTTTGGTACCTAGATAAAATTGGCATTTGAAATTTAAACTTTAAAATTCACGCCAAAACGCTCGCCGGTGTCATGGCGTCGAATGTGACGTCACTATTGTTTTTACCAATGTTTCATACATTGTACTCTGTGCAGTGTGCACGTGAAACCATTATGGCGGATTGCTGTATTATTATTTTATCAAAATAAATAGCAATCCCACTCGAAATAGAAAAATAAATACATTTTTTATAATCCATGGATCCTATTTCATTAGATAAATTCATAATTATATTGATTCTTGGTTACTGTCATCAGGCCTATTTGTCCAACATAGCCGTTAGCCGCATAATGTGATTGCGAACGTCTAGATAACTGTCAAACTTTGAGGCCAAGGTGATGACAAGGTGCCTGGAAGTCATAAGCCCAGTGCAAACAGATGGTATAGGGGAAAGGACGCGGGCGGCGTATGTAACATTATAACACTATTCTATTATTAGAATCTAAAAATAAAGAACATATAAAACTTTTAGCTATTTATTCATCAACATACATAATATCTACATTTGCACAAATATTGTTTAACTTATAAAGTATAAACGCTTCTGTAAACAGTACTTCAGAATCGATTCACATTGTCGCTCAGCCGAAGCGAAAATCTAAAATGCTGATATAGTAGAATATTTTCTTTTGCTTGGCGCGCTTACATTAGTCCTTTTTCGCTTCGACTCTGTCAGTGTGAATGGACGCTTCGGATGATACCATAATTATACTTTTTTCAATCTATTTGTTCCATACGCGCACACTTTGTGCCCAAGGAATATGATGCTTATTCCTTTTTTATAAAGACGGCATTTACATAACAGCTAATTTCAAACATAGATGAAATAAAAATATAGACAGCCCATACACTGGTTGCAAAATGGTCCACTAACTTTGATGCATTTGCAGTTATTCAGACCAAATTTTAGCAAGTGCATTATCTATTTTTTTATTTAATCTATGATTTTAATGTGATTAATTTAAATATACAAATAAATAAGTGTGTAATTTTCATATCTCATTGAAAATATTTAAAGAAGCAAACTAATATTTACAATAAAAATTTAATTTCATAATTTAAAAATACACCAAGTTCAATATAATTTGTGTCTGATCAAAATCTGTTAATGTTTTAAATTAATTAAGTATACTTTTAATGTATTTATTACATTTACATTTATAAATGGCATGACAATATTTATATGTTTATCCAACAACATAGTTCAGTAATTTATTTAAGTAGATGAAAAAAACTTTGACAAACACTATACATTTTATATGCATTATTATTTTTTACAAAATATAGAGAATGAAGGGTTTATATGAAAGGTCAATGTCACATCTTCAATTAGTGTATCAAAATACATTGAAAGTCAAGATTACAGAATCAAAATTACATCGAAAATCATGTTGAAATTACCAAAAGACGTGACATGGAGATACATAAATTGAGAGGATAACTCAAATATGACAACCTATGACACAAAGGATAGGACAAGATGAAAAAAAATCAAATTAAATTACAGGATGTCAATCAACATTCCCTTATATCTTACAGGACGTACAATATGCGGCTGTACTCCCAAACGGCAGAAAGCAATAAGGATGTTGCCACTAACAAAAATAAATTATTAAAATAGAGGTTTTTCAAAAGATGCAAAATCCTCGCCCTCTATTAGTTTAAGTTTCATAACCATTTTAATTTATTATCGATTAGTAAAAAAGAACGTCAAATGTTCATGACGTCACAATTTAGTATTCTAGAGTTTATACAAGCACCTATAGTGCTTTTTGACTTTTGTGATAGAGTTGCCGATTTGATTAGATGGCAACATCCCTATTACATAAATGTCAGTATTTATATACACAGGCTATTTACCAATCAAAGCGTTCATAAATGTTGTATGTATTAACATTTCATGGAATGTTCAAGCCTTAAACAAAATGACTACATACATCAGTGCATCCATCCAAGGCACTCACTCACTATGACATTGAATTTGTAACCCTGCAATTGTAATTGGTAACATTTTGTGTTATATTCAGTATTAATAAAGTAACTGTCAATTATGACTCCTCTAAACAAAAACTGTCAAGTTTTATATGACATGTAAAAGTTTTATACATTGTATAAAACTTATAAAATGGCATTTTGATGTCAAAAGGTTTTCAACCTTTTATGTAAGAACTATCAAATTTAAGAATTTCGGTAACAATAATTATATGTCATAGGGAATGAAGACCTTAACATTGTTACATTATTATAAAATTCTACGATGATACAATATAATATTATAATATACAAAATGCACCATATATCTAGTCAATTTAATACAGGACACTGTGATATGGTATTAAAAACATAATATTCTATTGGTTAAAAAGTTGTCTAATATAACAATCCAACCTGTATACTTAAAATGTCTTAAACCTTAGCACAAAATGCAGATACTCTTGTACATCATAAATGAGGATACATTATTTCACATCAGTTAAATTGAATACTTACTATTTTTTTGATTATTAAAGATTTACAGCAAAATTTATGAAAAATGACATCAAAACAAAATTTGAACTTTTATACATACAATTAAATTAAAATGAATGAAATTATAATGTATTTTACAAACACAACTATCAAAGTACAATCTTAGAAGAATATTTAAAATCAAAATGGTTTCTAAGATACAGTTTTAAGTGCTAAGGTAATCAACATTGCACAAACAGAAAATAGTCAAATAGTAATTGCACCACAACTATACAGCATAATTCTGAAATGTAGATTCCGAAGTATACAAGTCCAACACTTATTCAAAGCTTATGTTGCTCCTTAGTATTAATGTATTTTTGTTTGAAGCACTGGCGACGAGTTGGATCGGGTCAAGGTTGGGGTAAGAGTACCAGTGCTCTTGTATACTGTAAATAGAAAAACAAAATTGCCTATGTATTATGTTCAAAATCACTAGCCATAGTTGAATTTGTCATTTATTTAAAACACTTTTGTTCTACAACCATGCTGCAATGGACCAATCAATTGTTAGGCTACTATTAAAGGCCTTGTAGTTTTTGCCGTCTTTGCCGGTAGGGTGGTAACCAGCCACGGCCGAGGCCTCCCACCAGACCAGACCAGGGAAAATTCAGAAATTATAAATTATCGAACCCGGGACCTCCGCACGTTAAGGCAACAGCGCTACACACTGCGCCACGGTGGTCATCAAAACGATTCTGTCGTAGATTCTGCATGTTCTCTGAATCTTACTACAAACACTACAAATTCAGAGGAGCTATTTGAGTTATATATAAACCAATAGGTATCATCTTTATTACTTGTACATTTGCATTATTTTGAAATATAATTTCATTTTTCATTTTTTGTCATTATTGACTACATGATATACTAATCTATGAAAATGATAAATACATGTTTAATGTATTATTTAAATGTCGAAACCTGAAACATGAATTCAAAATACATCTTCACTCAATCCATACTAATATTATAAATGTGAAAGTCTGTCTGGTTGGTTAGAAGTTGGTTTAGAGGTAGGTGATTTGATGGGGAAGGACGTAGGCTACTTTTATCAATCAAAATTTAATCCACTTAGACAAAGTTGCAGACATCATCTAGTAAGGTATAATAGGTAAGGTGTTTAAAGTACATGGGTAAGGCACCCTCAAGTGAATCATTTATTTTCAGCTCATAATAAACTTTACCTGGTACCAAATAATTGTTAAAATAAAAATATCCATTTTTGTAGCTACTAATCTAACTGTACAGCTCTTGTAATTGTTTTTAATTATGGTAATGACTCTCAAAAGTACAAACAGATGGTGATGAATGGTGAAATAACACTAGTAAGGTTCCTTGTACTATGAAATCCTAAAAAATATGGCATCTACTATTGAATTTCTATCTATGAGATAGCGAGCTTTAATTCCCAATTTATAAATAATTAGGTCATGATATTATGATTTTGTATTTTTTAACTATGTATAAAATTAATAAGCAAATTTAGGATGGGTTAATCTTTAAAAAAATAGGAGAAATATGAATCAATAATGCATAAAATAAAAAACAGAAAATTTATTTGAACTCACAAATAAAACAATTTAAAACATCATTATTAGTAAAGTAAGTGCATTCTAAAGAGAAACTAATAAATACTTACACTTAAATTCAAGACTTTCTTCTTAAGTTACTGGTTGCCCATTTTAACTCTTGATGTCATGTAGATTCCAACAATCAATCCGAATAGCCCAATGGCTGACCCGAAGATTTCCACAATCAAGATCTTCACAAACAGGGCTGCATTGGCCGCGTCGGCGAGGGCTGCTCCCGACCCGACGATCCCAACACAGATGCCACAGAACAAGTTCACGAGTCCCACGGCCAGTCCAGCTCCAAACATGACGTACCCAGCCATCCAATTCTGTTGCTTGATTGCTATATCCAAGAACGGCTCTTTGTATTGCTCCAGAATACCAGACAGTACGATCGCCGTAATCAATCCGTAAATGGCTACAGCTTCACAGAAAATAACGGAGATCAAGTTCTTCGTCTTGATCCTAGGCGCTTTGACACCACCTCCCACTATGCTCACGCCAGTCGTGTGGATACCCATGGCAGCCCCGACCACGGAGAAAGACACGGCGAACGCTATTCCCAACGTCCCCCACATGTAGGGAGACGTGTTCTCCAGGAACCATCCGAAACTTATCTGCTCACCCTTTCCAGTAAGGAGGTAGTACAACGAAAATATGGGTATGGCGAGCGACAGCAGCAACACAAACAGGTAGGTCAGGAAGTATCTCATCTTGATGGAGGTTTTCGTCGATTGGAGCTTTTAAAACCTGAAGATCCCAAAAGGGACGGCCTTTTTTCTCCAATTTCTTCTTTGACAGAAAACTCAAAACGAGAAGTCTTGTGATCACAAGATGTCAGAGACAAGAAAATGTTACCATATTTTTTTAATAAATTACCATAGAGATCGATGTTAGTGATGGGACAAGCAGTATGCTGGCTTGCTTGCTTTTCATTTGACAGTAGCTGTGGACAGTAGTGACAGTAATGAGAGGAGCTGTGTGTGAATGCAAGTGAATGACATTCGACTACATTTGTTTGGTTTGTCTTTGTCTAATGTTTTGACTTTGAGAGTTGAGCTTGTCTCTGGAGTTGATATCCTGTTATTTGTCTCTGGTTTTCTATTTGTCATTTGTGAATATTTCAAATAGCTTTTTAGAAAAATATTTTGAATAAAAAATGTAACATACAGGTTTTTTAACACTATGTAGTCTTCAACCAGCTTTAAGGACATGTATTGGTTTCACTTGTGCACAAAACGGAGTAAGGATGTTATAAATATGAGATCAATGAAATCAAGGTCTAAAAATGTTGTCAGCTTATGCGAGGTTTATTGTTCGCTACTCATACCTTTTCCTGTTCATAATCATAGTAACATCCACTGTCCTAACCGTAATTCCGCTGGTATGTCACGAAATTCCTTCATTTTCCGACCCAATAGTTGGTTTCGAAACGAGAGGTACAACGCTAGCGCACCGTTTCATAGCTTGGGAAAACCTTATTGAAGAGACTAGACCTTCCAAGAGGCTTGCCGTTAATCCTAAAGAAATAGAAGACCAAATTCGTATGAACCAATCTTACTACAATAGAGACAAAACAAGATCTGGTCGGAAGCATCCTAGGAAGCAACATAAAAAGAAAAAAAAATTCAACAACACAGGATTTGCTACAACATTCTATAGCTCACCAGATACAAATATAACGGTCAATCATGTTCATTGGGGATTTGGAAAAAATGTGTCATTTGAAGATGAAAATACAGTTTATCTCAAAAACCATACAAGAAAACAGTGGAAGTCACTTAAAAACATGCAGCGTCCTGATGATGATAATCACAATTATGCATCAGGGGTTTGCGGTGCACCTGTTGCGGACTATGCTCACTTAGTAGTCACATCAACGGACAATAAATCAATGCTCTCATTTGAAAACGTCCAAAAGGTATGTCAATTGCAAACTCTCCTTATTGAGCTTGCCGAAGATGAATTTTACAATCTGTGTCAAAGATCATTGCACGCTGAAGAAATATGCTGCCCTATATGGAGTGTCCCTAACTACATAGCTTTAATATCTGGTAAGAATTCTTGTGAAAATTTAACTAGAGATGATGTTACTTATGTTGTAAATATATTAAAAAAATGTGCAGGCTATTTTCATAATTTTACACTGATGGCATCGTGTGAATTGGACCGCTGTCGGGTGCCAAAATATTGTTCTCAGTATGATGCAGTATACAACTTATTGTTCTATATAATTGATTCAGATGCATTCTCTCCTCCACAATTTTCCAATACCTTTGTGAAAGATGTTATGATATTTTTACCTCTGCCCACAAGTAGCACAACTCTTCCATATTATTTAAAATTACAAGATTCAAATATGTCTTATGATACTCTTACCATCCCAGCTATGGATTTTGGATTAAAAAATGCTCTTTTTGACCTATGGATTATTGAAGACACTTGGCTAATAGGACTAGGTAGTATCTTTGTATTTGTATGTGTTTGGATTTATACCAAATCGTTGCTTCTTACATTATTGTTGTTTACGGCCATTACATATTCACTTGGTGTGGCATATTTCTTTTATGTGTATGTGTTCAATCTGGACTTTTTTCCTTTTATGAATCTGTTAGTTGTGGTTGTTGTGATAGGTATTGGGGCAGATGATGCATTTCTCTATGTCAAAGTTTGGAAAATGATAAGTAAACAGTTAATAAGAGATAATGTTGTTAGTGATGGTAATGATTTAACTGATTTGAAAAATGTTTCTAGTGCTGGTGAGACTATACTTGTCCAAATACTTGAAGAGACTTTGAAACATTCAGTTACAGCTATCTTTGTTACGACATTGACTACTGCTGTTGCATTTTACGCTTCATATGTAAGCTACATTCCAGCCATCAACTGTTTCAGTGTTTTTGCTGGTACTGCAGTATTAGTTAATTTTTTACTCATGGTAAGTTGGTTGCCAGTATCAGTATTTATATTAGACGTAAAATTTTCTGTAAGTAGGTGGGTATCATTAGGTGCAATTAGTAAAGCTGTTAATGAGATTGGAGAGGATATCAATGTTATATTAAACCGATTTATTGTCACTTGTATAATGAGGTTGCATACATGTCTTGCAGCACTGTTGGGTACTGTTGGAGTCTACAGTATAATTATAGTATTTTACTATCCTGGACTACAATTACCTGATTCAAAGCAGTTTCAACTTTTTCAAACGTCACATCCCTTTGAACAGTATGATATGAATTATAGGGACAAGTTTCTCTTCGAAAGGTTTGGTAATGATATTGGAGTTGGTAGTAAAATGCCTCTACGCTGGATATGGGGTGTAAAAGCTATTGACAATGGTAATCATATGGATCCATTTTCAAAAGGGAAATTAATTTTTGATGAAAATTTTAGTGTGTCAAATCCAAAGTCACAATTGTGGTTGTTGGAATTCTGTTCGAAAATTAAGCGTCAACCATTTTATCAACAGACATTAGGTCCTCTATTACCTAATTGTTTTATAGAGAGTTTCAAAATGTATATGAGCAGAAGATGCATTGATAGTATTGACAAGATAAATAGAACACCATGTTGTGAGTCATCCCGTTTCCCATATACTAAAGAAGTTTTCGATTTTTGCATAATAAAAGCAATGGAGTCCCTTTATCAAACACCGCGTGAAATTTTTATGCCTGGTGTGGCAGGGCCTAAATTTCTAAGAAGTGCATACCCTCCTGCTGTATCTGCAATAGTAATAGAATTTGAAAGCGTTATTCCATATTCGATGTCTTTTAAGGCAATGGATGACTTTTTTGTGCTAGTAGAGAATTGGACTAAAAAGGAATTAAAAGATGCACCTGAAGGACTGAAATGTGGATGGTTTCTCTCTGATTTGCAATTTTATGATCTCCAAGGAACTTTAGCGAGTGGAACAGTGTTGGCTTTGTTGTTATCTGCTGGTTTAGGTTTTATAGTACTTATACCTTCGACGTATAATTTCACTGTTAGTGTATGCTCTCTGTTAGCCATAATCTTTTCTTCAACTGTTACAATAGCTGTGCTTGTTTTGAGCAACTGGAAATTAAACATATTAGAAAGTGTTGCAATATCAACATCAGCAGGGTTAGCTGTAGATTTTAGTCTGCATTATGCACTAAGTTATACAAATGCTTGTGGCACAAAAACAGTTAGGGTTAAGTCTGCACTTTCCACATCGTCAGGCCCAACTGCTGCAGCAGCATTGACGACCGGTTTTGCCGGAATATTTTTACTTCGCTCAAATCTTCTTCCTTATTCCCAAATAGGGACATTCTTGGCTTTAATTATGTCAGTAAGTTGGATATATGCTACTTTTTTCCTTTGCCCTTTACTGCAAATATTTGGAGGAAGTTCCTCTAAAGAATTGTCGACAGAAGATAGAAAATCTTTGTCGCGCGTAAGTTCTGTTTGTTCTGCTATCCCTAATTTAGAAAGCCATGAGTTAGAACATTTAGCAGATAGTAACAGGACAAATATTACGTCCCATAGTCCTTCTAGTATTAGCGCAACGACTGTCGTTATTCATGAAGATTTTGAAAATTCGGTTAGTAAAATTGAAAAAAATCCTAGTGAAATAAATAATGACTGAATGTTTAAATTTTAATAGGTAGTGTGATAAGAAGAGCTAAGTACTTACCCATATGGCGTATTTTCGAAGTATTATTACAAGTATTAGTTATTACTAATTAAACAGTATTAAACATTTATGCATTTTTTGGTAATGCTCCTTTTTTCAATCTGTACGGTAACTTATTACCTCGTCAGTATTTTCAATTTGGTATTTTGTAAGTCGAGATTACGAATGATTATTGTGACAATAATAATTACTTATTATAGTTTCACACGACAATACGACTTCTAAACGAGCTTGGATACCTACTTGTTAATGTTATAATATTCAGTTGCTTGTTCTATACATCGGTATTTGTTGAGTATATGATATGTACCTATTATAATAGTTATATTAAAAAGGATACTCAATTAACTTCTAAATCCGGAAATCCCCCAAGTGAAAATACGACACGGAAATTAATGTAAATTTTTTGCAACTTAACAATATACCTACCTACCTATGTTTAATATTCAATTAATAGTAATTTGTAGATTATTCGTTTGTTTTATTAAAAACATGGTTCATGTAAGTACATAAGTACCTATCTCAAATGATCGTATTATTATTAAACGGGTCTGTAGCGGCGCGACACGTGAAATAACTATGTACCTACTTACTGTCGTTATAATGCGGTTGCTGGTTAGGGTCTTAAGAATCTATACAAATAATATTTGTCGTGTCGCGCCGCTATAGTGTGTTTTAATCTTTAGGTACCACCATAAAGACATACGCCAAGCGTTTTAGCGGTCCGGTACGATGCTGTGTAGAAACCGATTGGAGGTATGGCATATATCAGATTATCCCGCTACCATCTCAGACTCATCATCACTTACCATCAGGTGAAATTGTATTCAAGGGGTAATTAAAAAAAACAACTTAATTTCAAACATTTTTTTTTGTAAATAGAATATAATATTATTATAACATATACTTATGTACCTTGTTATTTTAAGTTCTATGGTATTATTTTATTTTTTGAATGTATTATTGTGCATAATCTACTCTACTTGTAATAAATATCACTGTCTCAAGGTATGTGTCACCGTAAAATTGTAAAAACCGTTAGATTATAATCTAACGGTTTCTATCCCGCGAGATTGTAAACTGTTGGAAGATTGTCGATGTTTCTGATACGAACCGCTAGGGTGTGGAACACCCTCCCAGCGCACGTGTTTCCTGCCACTTATAACTTAAGTACCTTCAAGGCAAGAGTGAACAGGCATCTTCTAGGCAAGCGCATTCCAACCTAAACATCATCATTGCTTACTATGTCATTCATTGTCATTACAATCATTGTCGTCAAGCGCAAGCCTATCACGCAATAAAAAAAAAAGATTGTGGACCGTTCAATGTTCTGAGTATTAATTTTTGAAATATTTATTGTATTTACGTTTTCTTGTACAGTTCAGTTCGCACGCGAGTTGAACGCAAAGTAAATGTATACATGTCACCATACATTTACTTTGCATTTAACTCGCGCGCGAACTATAGGTTAGGTTAGGGTTTGACATAAATATTAACTTATGTTCTATCGGGTTAACCTTTCGCCTAATAAGTAATAAATTACAATTTACCGAAAATTAAAGTTAAATTGTAAGCAGTACGTATCACAGGTTCACGATCTGTTGACAGTTTACAATCTACCGAGATAAAAAGCGTTAGATTACAATCGAACGGTTTTTACAATTTTACGGTGACATAATATGTATTCAAACATACGATGAAATATTTTTGGTAAAATATACCTATTTTATGTGCCATAAAAAGTACTTAACTTGAAAATAATCAATCTATAAGATCTGTAAATATTTAGTACTTATTGTAAATCGTAAGATATTGAATATTATTTGCAACAAAAATATTGATATCAGATTATATTGGTGTTAATATTTGTAGATTTTATGTACTTAAAATTTCTTTTAGTTTAAGATACCTACTCATGAAATGTATAAAAAAAGAAAATAAAATGTTAATTTTTTAAATTTGTATTTTATTTTAGCTTGATTCAGCGTAGGTGCAAAATTAATTTGTTTGGAATGTATTCGATAATTGTAATCTACTTATAATCTTTATTCGAAAGTTTGAAACCAATCATAAAAAGTACTCTGTGAAACCAATAAAGACAGTTCACGAGACATTATTTAAAGTGACCTGTCCAAATGGAAGTTTAGGAAACTCAATTTATTTGTAACCATAGATTTATTATTGGGTTCACCGCGCGAACTCAAAAATAAATCTATGTAGTATGTTTGTAACATGTAGAACATACAGGTGTCTCTTACGTTAGGTACCTACGTCATGTTTTGACTCTACCACCGGTTCAGAAAACAGTTCTGCTGAGAAGAGCCGGCAAGAAACTCGGCAGTTGCTCTTTTTAAAATACAAAATATTACAATACCTACGTAGGTAATAGGTATAAATTAAATACAGTAGTGTATCCTGTGGGGCGCTGGACCTAAGTAAGTCGATTGCTTCCATACAACTTTGTCATTAAGAAATTCGTCAATTGTTTAATAGCCTCGACTCGACTCTACGAGTGTTCCTTTACGGCTTTTCTTAATTTATGACAGGAATAGAATTTGAGACTAAAGAGACTGATCTCTCGTCCAGACCGCACTCACATACGGAGCACTTATTAATTTTTCCAAGTGTACGGGGGTGCAGGCATGACCAATTCGAAGACGACTGATAGTAGAGGTGACCCAGCCAACCGATTTTAAGAAAGAACCAAGGTCGTCGCGGGATATCGGGTTGCATGGAGGCATAATGCTTGCCCCTGATAGAAATCGATTCAGAGTATATTGAGATCCAAGTCGGATTTTGTAAGGGAACGGATTTCTTGTGGGTGGCCGGTGGTTACTGGTCAGTGTAACGTTTAAGCCTTTCTGCTGGCAAGGATATAACACGTGCCGGATCCTGATCACAACAGACTTACTATGGAAAGTGATAACCTAATGAGCTATACTGACCGATTCTCTAAGCTTCTTAAAAAAGCAGCTGAGAATTGGTCAGTATAGCTTGTCTATTATAATGGGCTTCAACGGAAAGGTCAAAGGATTGCTTCTATTATGTCTATAGACTTTCCTGTGAATATTGAATATTCTGAAGGGAGCTTCAAAGTAGGTGCCTATACTATTTTTTTTAATATACTTTCGTATGGGTAACCGTGTATCACTACATGTAGCAACATTTCTGTGTCATCCTGGTGTCATCTTCATTTTCCATTCTTTTTCTGGTGGGTGTCTGTGTCATGTTTTGACTTTTGTTGACGTCATAGATTAAAATAGGTAGTTGACACTTGACGTTGACAGTTATGGCGGAAAGTCGGAAGTCGGAACAAACAAATCAAGTAATGATTCATAGAAGTTTTTCAAACAACACAATTTAACAATTGTATTACGCATCCGAAGTACCATTTTGCAACCATTATTCATTGATTTTATAGTGTCTGATCCGAACTCAAGATGTTTTCAACAAATCCCAATTACACGAAGCTAAAAACTCACTTGAGGTTGGCTGTAAATCGTCTCAAGTTAATAGAAAAGAAGAAAACTGAATTAGCCCAGAAAGCCCGTAGGGAAATAGCTGACTATATTGCTGCTGGTAAAAGTGAACGTGCGAAAATTCGTGTAGAACATATAATCAGGTATGTGTTAGCTGTTGGATTCCTTGGGAGAAAATCTGCGTGAATTAGGTTTTTCCAGGAACTCTAATTTTCCGGGATAAAAGTACCTATGTGTCTAAGCCTATGATTAAATGCTTATGAAAAGAAAAAGTTGCTTGTAGGTTGTTGCTTGTACTTTTAATGCCTGTACACAACATTTAAATATCAGTTGACAGTAAATAATCTCAAAAGATGAAGCAATAATGTTGGGTTACATACATTAGGTATGTTAAGGAGTTAAGTTTCTACTGGTAGGAATAGCATTGTTAGATTCACTTGAAAGCACTGGTAAAAGTTTATTCAAATATTTTTACCTTGATCTGGTTTTCCAGAGAGGATTACATGGTAGAGGCAATGGAAATAGTGGAAATGTATTGTGATCTAATCCTGGCGAGGTTTGGGCTGGTCACACAGATGAAGGAGTTGGATGAAGGGCTGGGTGAAGCTATATCCAGCCTCATATGGGTTGCTCCACGGATGCATACTGATATTCAGGTATTGTTTAACTTCAAAATTTTGTATACTTATATAAGTACTTAATTATTATCAATATTTAAGTGTACAAACAAATCAATCGGACCATGAAAGAGGCTTATACAGGCTATGGGATGGTACTGGATAATGTACTTACAAACTTACAGTTACCTTTAATTTTCATATTATTAAGTGTTCAAATTATTACTTAACTTATCTCTGTGTAAATAAAATCTGTACTAAAAGTAATCTAGAACAATCTATACTGATAAATGAATTGAATACATTTGGAGCCTGAATTGAAGCTTCCTCACACACCTGCAAAGTGATGTCCTAGTCCAAGATCTATAGAGCGTACTTGACTTAGCTCTGACTTAAGACAGAGTTCAAACGAAATAGATTTATGACACTTACATCAGTCCATCCCGTTTTAATTATAAGTAAAGCCTGAGCAAAGTCTCATCACTATACATCTTTTGCACACTTATCAATAAATATTAGGTGCAGTGAATGATGAACCAAGGTTCTCACTAATTCAGGTCCAAATGCATTCTACCCACTACCTGGGTACCTGGGTAGACCTGCACCTATACAATACCTATTTAATACCTACCTAATAATGCTTAATATTACAGGAACTCAAGACAATATCAGAATTATTAACAGTAAAGTATGGCAAAGTGTATGCAGACGCATGCAGGAACGAGAGTGTAAATACAATCAGTGAAAAGTTGAAGCACAAGATGTCAGTGCACAGCCCACCAAAGATACTGGTTGAGAAGTACCTGATTGAGATCGCTAAGAACTATAATGTGGAATATACTCCTGACGAACAAGTTATGAGGGAGGAAGAAGGTAAGATTAAGTATTCCGTTCAGTTTAGTTTCTAACTAGATGATGCCTGCAACTTCATGTGCATGGATCTGACATGGACTGGATGGTTTTGATTCCAGTCAAAATTGGTTGAACAGAGAAGAGAGACAGACAGACACACTTTCACATTTATAATACCAATATGGGTTTGCAGGATTTTTCAATCAATGATGACGACAACAGACGTTTGGACAGGGCAACACTATGGGACATGAACAAAAGTTGTTCAGTATTAAGTGCAGAAGTTATCCTTCCATATTAATATTATAAATGCGAAAGTGTGTCTGTCTGTCTGCTACGCTTTCCTGCCTATCTTTTCAATCTATTTTGATGAAATTTAGTACAGAGGTAGGTTGTACCATACCCGGGGAAAGACATAGGCTACTTTTTATCCTGGAAAATTAAGGATTTTCCATGGGAATCAAAAAGGCTACCCCTTTTTCTCTTGAAATGACTTGTGTACAAATTCATAATTGTTTTGCTCAATAATTTATCTTGTCTCCTGATTGTATGCCCCGTCCAATTCCACTTTTAAGGCTCTTCATTTTGACTGTTAAGAGGTTATTATTAGTATTTTTAAACTAACCATTGTATATCTAAAAAATAAGATTTTGCAACTTGTACAATAACATTGTAACGTTTTATGTGCAGGTCGAGATGCAATGCTCATAGACATAAACGGTCCGCCCAACCCGCCTGGTTTCATTGGCTACCCAAATCAGTCCATGCAACAGATGCCCAATCTGCCCACTGTTTCACCATTCAACTATCCTTCGGTGAGTATCATATAGTAGCAATATTCTATTTGTGGATCAAACTACCAACCACTATAATAGGAGGCTGAACATCTAAAATACTATGCTATACCACCACTTTTATGAGTGGTGGTATATCATAGTATCATCTAAGATACTATGTTATGCAACCACTTTTATGAGTTTCACATAGCAGTAATGATATATTATATGTATATGATGGTTGCTTCCATGCAACTTTGTAGTTAATAAAATCGTCGATCATATAATAAGCTCGACTTAACAAATGCTGTTTGACACAGTCTCTAAATTTATTCCCACAAACAACCTTCGGACTTCTGTATGTTTATTAATTTATCTATAGCAACCATCTGGCGGTAAAGCGGGCGGTTTCATCGCCACGCAGCCTACCTACGGCGGGCCCAGTCAGCCTATGAGCAACTATAATGTGCCGCCCGGGGTCGACTCCAAATCACTCAACAACAGCTTCTTGCAGGTAACTATTATTTAAATTATGTTTAATTAGAGCTTGTTGTATTATGTTACAGTTAAAGTTGAAGTTCTGTCAAACCTAGGTTTGCCCAGACAATGGGGCTGATTCTGTTGTGCACAATCTCTAAACTAAAATGACAGTATCAAAAATATTGCTAACCCTTGGATAATTGATATTGATAACCCTGCAGAAACGAACAGAACTAGGCTAGAGGTGTCATTTTAGTTTAGTTTAGAGATTGTAGTATACAGAATTGGAAATTGTTGACAATGTTATGGATGCGGACTAAAATTTAGGCGCAACACATACCGCCGAAGATTCTACTTTAATCTCGCCATTGATGGTATAAGTCTTACATCACGATATAAAGCAAAATCGTGATTGTGAAATCTGTCAGTCTGTAAAACATCGGAACCGCTATAATCCACAGAATTAAGTAATTTGGCTTTATGTCATCTAACCGTCAGTGCGCCAAGGCGTCAAGCCTCTCAAGATAAATGAAGTCACTTGCCAACCTCGCTTCAAACTAACAGTTATTATTATGAGACTAGTCAAATCTAGGAGTGTCTGCGTTTCGAATTTGACGATAACATAACACTTTAGTTAGCTTTGTGTAGTGAACTTGTAAGTTAATAGTTAATTTTCATCTTGTAGATCTCATTTAACTTAATTTTTATTTTGTTTAGCAGGACAGTGTGGATTTGGTAAGCTGTCCATTTTAGTTTGGTTCTGGAGTAGTTTTTAATTGTAGCTAATCCAAAATAAAGATTGAAGCTGGAAATGTACTAGCGTGTCGTGACGCCTGAGAAGCATGAAGATGACGGTTTTATAGACTGTTTTTAGTATGATTATAGACACACTGTACTCTACTATAACTTTACCACAAGATTTTAAATCTTCCCAGCTTTGTACTTTTTGCCTTTGAGTTGCCTTTAAAAGATCACTTTAGTGATAAGGCCGCCTTTGCGCATTACCACAATTTCCTGTCTTCTGTTTTGTATGCATAATTTTGTACCCATGTGCAATAAAGACTTTTACTACTACTCACCGTCGAGCGTATTCGTATTTCCAATCACTGGAGTTTGAGTAAAATAGACCCAAACGTTCTCAAATTCAATACCTATCACCAATTTTAATTTCACAATGTCCACTTGGAGTTCTGAATGTATGGACGAACTTAAGCTCTAAAACAAAGGTACTTAAAGTTTATTTTACTCACTACGCCAAAGTGGATCGACACTCTAATCCGCTTATATTATTCGGTATTTTTTAAATCTTGTGCAAAACAGGAATAGCGTTGAGTGTCTTAATGCTTTGTGTTGTCTCCCTCTAACTTTAACAATTACATGAAACCGATTATCCTCCTTACGCGTTACGATACAACGCAACACTCAGTATATTTCTATTTTCTTATAAACATACACACTTAACAATTAATTATTGCTACTTTTTCTTACACATTTTGCAAATTTACGCTTCATAACTATAACTCTGTAATTCATTGCACAAAACAATTTTACTGCATTATGTAAAAATAAAGCATGTTCATATTAATTGTTGCACAATAATTTTACCGAATCATGGTTATTCCATAACTAATTTGGTTTGATATATGGCACCGTGAGTGGTTGTCTTATCACTTGTGGCTAACGTACAAAGTCAGCAAGTAATTTTTTCTGCTTTTTACCAAAATTGGACTTTTAAAACTTAATTATAAATGTAAGAATACTGACTTGTGCGACTCATTTTGCAAGTTTTTTGGTAAGTTTAACTTTAAGGGCCCAAAACGATGCAAGATCATGAGAAGCATAGATTTTTGTACCGAGGCTGCAAAAGGGAGGAAAAAAATTAAAGTACAAACTATACTTATTAAAATAAAACTTGCATTTAATATTTTCGACAATTTCAATTATCTACGTAATTTAAAAAAACTTCACCTCAAAAAATAAGCACTGAAAAATAGTTGTACCTATCGAGAAAAATTGTTGTTACCAATTACCAATTGTCTTTCTAATCGTAGGTCACAATATAATAAATTTAAATAAGAACCACGTAAAGCTTTATATATGATTGTAATATCAATATCAAAATCATGCTTTTCAAAGAAATTGAAAAAAATTCATATTCATATGGCCTGTTATCGATTACTATCTGTAGTGCAGCAGACCCTAATATTGTTAGCCCGAGATCCCACTGCATGATTGCTACATGAATCGAGTACGTGATCAAAAACTAATTTTTATGTATTAATAAAAATGGGAATATCTGCCAGGTTGCCAATCAAAAAGTGGCCGCTAGTATTTCTGAGTAATTTAGTTTACTTTGTGCCACCTAGATGGCACCTCTTGTACTCTGTCTCGCGTTTTTATTAATACGTAAAAATTAGCTGTTTTTGATCACGTACTCGATTCATGTAGCAATCATGCAGCGGGATCTCGGGCTATGTGGTCAAATTAACATCACCAAAATTAAGTTTGTTTTGCTATATGTTTATCCTTTATTATATTTATCCTTTTTACAGGAGGAAATGCACAATCTACCTCCCGCTTACGACAGCATTGCGCATGATTCGGTAATTTTCCTTTTATTTTTCACTCTTTATTAATATCATTAAATCTTAGTATTTATGTACTTAATAGCTTTATTGTAATAATTCGTTGCTACTAGAAATGTTATGATGCTTTTATTTGTATTGTTTTAGTAGTATTTAATCAGCATAAGAGTAAATTCTTTGTTCTTGTTTCTGTAAAATCAAATTGCCCCTTTCTACAAGTTTTGACTTTATTTTCATATGCGAGGACCACACTACCCAGATCCTTATACTGAAATAATTAAGGCTCTATAAAGGCATTAAGATGAGAGGTTACCACCTACATTTGGCGTTGTTTGACGATATATATGTCACCGTAAAATTGTAAAAACCGTTAGATTATAATCTAACTAGCGAAATTGTAAACTGTCGAAAGATTACAATTAAACGCATTATTTTTGGGTAGATTGTAATCTGTTAGGTTTATTAACCCGATAAAACCTAAGGGCACTACCTGATTATTTATGTCGAATCCTAACAACAAAACAAGAAAGAGACAAGAAAACACTGAATATTTCAAAAATTGACACTCAGAACATTAAGCGGTTCACAATCTTTCGACAGTTTACAATCTATCGAGATAAAAAGCGTTAGATTACAATCTAACGGTTTTTACAATTTTACGGTGACATAATAATTATAACAAGACCGCTATCCTATATGTACCGCTTAATGTCACTAAAAGTAGCGCACTAAGGGAGTTAGAGCGCTCCCGCAATGAATTTGGCTCTGGTCTTTAAGTATTCTTACTAACCATAATTTATAAAATTGTTTCACTTTCAACCCACATACATTATATGCAATACTTAGTCATAGAATCTATACTAAATTCAAAAATTCTTTGTTCCAGCCTTCACACGTACCAACATCGTACGGTCCCACGCCACACGTCCCAACACCGACCGTACCAACACCCCAACCTCGGGCCAGACCACCCAACTCAAACAACTTCTTCCCCGAGTTACCGGAACTACCCTCAGTGCCCTCTGACCTCATCCTACCCTCAGTTCCTCACAGCACTAACTCTAACACGTCCAATGATGCCAACGCACCAGATGAAATTGATTTTGAGGATCTGAACCGACGTTTTGAAGAGTTGAAGAAAAAGAAGTGATTGTTAATTTTAATCTGTGTAAAATATCTCATATACTGTATACATACACTTTTTGAATACTTGATAATGCAATATTTTCTAAATGCAATAATGTAGTTACTCTGAAAAGACCAATATTTTTAATATTATTTTATAGAATATTATTGCTAGCTTGATTTCCGCTATTTCTTTAACATAAGGGCATGTATAAATGAAAAATTACCATTTAGCAATTTGCTAAATAAAAATTATCATCATCCAAAAGATTATGTAAAATATCTTCATAATATTTAATTGCACTAGCTATTTGGCTTATTTTGGCTTTCGTATGACACTATATATTATTTGGTGCAGATTAATGTGTTAGAGAAATATATTTTGACACACACACATTTTCATTTTCATCGAGTCACAAAATACATAAATAATTAATGGGTATTCACTTCCAATTAAAATTTTATACTTTTTTTCTAATTTGTTTATTGTACAAAATATGTATTGATATATAAAACGATGACTTTATATTATCATTGTAGAAAAAAAATGTTAATTGATATTTGTAAGAAAAATGTGAATATAACATAATATATTATAATTATATAAAAATGTGATAGGGTAACAATAATAGATAGACATCTTTTTAAAATTAAATTATATTCATTTTGCTATATAACATTGTTCATATAGGAATTACATATTATTATTTATGTTTAAAAAAAACACTTCGTTTATGAATTACGACATTTTATTGTATAAAAATGAAAATAACTTTTTTATTTTAATAAATCATTACACGAAGAGTTCTTGTTTGAATGTAATTTTGATCTTAAATAGACTGTTACGAAACGTATGTGTTGTGTATTGTTTACATATTGTAACAGTTTTCTTTTTATGAAAAGAGCAACTGCTGAGTTTCTTGCCGGCTCTTCTCAGCGAAAAGTGAAACGAACGAATGAACGGAGCGCCTCAATTGTGCTCTTCTCAGCAAAAAGTGAAACGAACGAATGAACGGAGCGCCTCGACGGCTGGGTAGTGTTTATTTTCCCCATACGAGTGAGAGAGACAGCTTCGCTGCTATAGAATACCGCGTAGTTAGGTTGCATGGAAGTATTAGGTACCTATACGTAGGTACCTCCTAATAGGGATGATGCCTATATCAACAATAAATTATATCTAACTGATTATTAAATAGAGGATCTTCCAAAACACCTAAAATTCACATCCTCGGTTAGTTTTAAGTTTAATAACCATTTTAAAATATAGATTTAAAAAAAAGTTTGTTGAAATTTGATGACTTCAAAACTGTGAATTTCATACAACTTCCATAATAGAAGCGCGTTTTTAAGTTTGATAAAGAGTTGCTTTGATTTGATAGAGTTGTCATCACCCCTATTCCATGGATATACGAGTATGTTATGAAAGTCCGCGTATTCTTATAGATGCGATATAGATGCGAATGAGATTTACATTAAGCCAGCAATGATATTTTATGTCGGCTGGTCCTAAGTTCGGCTTGAATACTGATACGCAGCAAATGCTAATTACCAAGCCAGCACTGACTCAACTAGAGTGACTGACCTAATGTAAATCTGCCTTAAGACCAGCGAAGAAAGCAGGCTACTGGCATTTTTACAAAACATTTAATGAAAAACCAGCCTTATTCTATAATATTAAGGTTACGTTTCCCTAATATCAATATCAGTTGAACAAAGTAAAACCAGCTTTATCTTTAAGCTTTATATAATTAAGGTTACATTTCCATTGCATTTCATAACATTTTCAAGATCTGCTGTGAGCAGACACATATCTTCTTAAAGCTGGGGTCGACTTCTGCGCTGTCTCTCTTCAGTCTGTTGTGTAGTTGAACGTTCGAGACTATCTTAGTTTGAACTATTAGTTTGCTTGGTGCTTCTGCTAATAACGTCCCTAGTGCTACTAAGGCCCTGTAAAAGAGATAATATACCATTTCTAAGTGTGTAAAAACCGCGTGGATATAGGTTTTTTTTCAAAATCCCACGAGGACACTTCGACTTTCCGTAATAATGTCAATATCCAGGTCCTTGACGCCGATCTGATGCTATTTCCATGTCTGGCCTAGTGACCCTACCGGCAAAGACGTGCCGCCAAGCGATTTAGCGTTCCGGTACGATGCCGTGTAGAAACCGGTTATGTTACCGGTATGAGTTTAATATAACTACCATGCCACTAACAGGTTAGCCCGCTACCATCATAGACTGCATCATCATTTACCATCAGGTGAGATCGCAGTCAAAAACTAACTTGTAGTGCATAAAAAAAATTATAAATGCGAAAGTATGTCTGTCTGCTACGCTTTCACGGCTCATATGTTCAACCGATTTCCATGAAATTTGGTACATGCATAGGTTGTATCCCGGGAAAGGATATAGGCTACTTTTTATCCCGGAAAATTAAAGTTTCCACGGGAATCAATAAACCTTAACGCATCATCTAGTTTATAATATTAGAATGGATAAAATGGCTATTAAAGTACATATGTATATATTTAATTTTTAATACCAACGTGGGATCTCTACATCATTCTGAAAAGATACTTCGCTTCTAAATACATACAAACCTAAAATATGCTTCATTATCGGTGATCTTAGTCATCAAGTCGACTATACACTCCGCGAGCTCCATATTGTCTGTCTGTTGCGCGAGAGCTACCGATAAGTTGAGGAGAAGTGACGCAGCTGCGATCTGAAATGTAAGAAAAAATAAATAAAATTCCCTATACTTTCGTCTGTGTATTTAAATATCAATGATTCAATGTGCCCCAATTCCCTATAGTCTCACATGTGTATTAAAATGTTAATGATTCAATGTGCCCCAATTCCCTATAGTCTCATCTGTGTATTAAAATGTCAATGAATCAGGGTGCCCTAATTTCCTATAGTCTCACCTTTGTATTAAACGTCAATGATTCAATGTGCCCGAATTCCCTATAGACCCACCTGGTTATTATAATGTCAATGATTCACAGTGCCCCAATTCCCTTTGGTCTCGCCTTTGTGTTAAAATGCCATTGATTCAATGTACCCCAATTCCCTATAGACCCACCTGGTTATTATAATGTCCATTTTAATACACAGGTGAGACTATAGGGAATTGACGCACCCTGAATCATATGATTGCGTCAATTCCCTATAGTCTCACCTGTGTATTAAAATGTCAATGAATCAATATGTGCCCCAAATCCCTGGTCCCACCTGGTCATTACAATGTCAAAGATTCAGGGTACCCCAACTCCATATAGTCTCGCCTACGTGTATTAATGTCAAAGATTCACATTAGTCATTTATACTAACCTGTGTGTTATTGTTAAGGTGCGTAAGGGAGATAATCGCGTGCACCACACTCTCCCTGGCGGCCAGCACCAGCATCTCGCCGGGGAGGTCGCTGAAAGCGTTCACTAGCACTCTCATGGCGAGCATTGTGTTCGCTGGCAGATTGTCTGCAACGGTAAAACAACATACATAAGATATTAGCAGGCGTTACTTTGCGGTGACAGCGAGATGTACTGGACTTTAATGTCATCTTTCTGTGAAAGCGTCATCGCACTAAAGGAGGCTGCAGAGCGGGAACGTGAGCTGGACGCTAATGCTTCACCGACCCGCAGAAGAAGACAGGGTGGAAGAAGGCGACGATATGGTCACCTTCTCCCGCCATAGTGCAGGTGTTAGGTGTCAATAGGTGTCAATGATCCTATGCCGGTTAACATCGAGTAGAGGTGTTAGCATATCGCTAAACGGTTAAACGGTTAATGGTTAACGTCTGTAAACGGTAGTAAAAAAACAATATTTTTGTTTCACAGGAGTAAAGATTGTTTACTAAAGTTAATCGCTTACCGTTAAACAAACGATAGTAAAAAAACAATGTTTTTTTTTCACCCGCTAGTGCACACGACAGATTGTTTACTAATATTTTCAACTATTAGCCGTTAACTGTTTAACGACATGCTAACACCTACTCGTGCCGTCTCAGTCGTATCCAATTTTTGGGACCCTCAGACAGTTCATTCTCGACGCGGACTGTGCCGCTGGTTTGTTAGTGGATATTCTGGAGTTAGTCCCACATAACCGCTTAGTGCGGTATGCGTAAAAGCATTTTTCCAGCGATTAAAAAAAAAAGGTGTTACTTTGCGGCAGTCCATGATAATCAAGGAACAAGAAGCTTAAGGCGCTGTCAGCTCTTAAAATCAAAACACAAATCGAGAGGTTGGCTCTGCTCAGTCCTCACCCCTCACGCCAGTTATTCCCACTTCGGCCGGGTGGCGCTCCCGTCGCGGTTTTCTTTATTTTCGCGCGCTTGTCATAGCATGTCACGGATGCCCTCGGATGACAAAACACGGTAACTCAAAAGTTGTGAAATTGATAGAATAACGTAAGTGAGTAAATCACGTACCAAAGTCTCTTACATGAGTAGGTAATTGACAAAATACCTATTGTAAATCGCTTATAATGGTTCGACGTTATTTTTGGCGTGGGTATAGTTGAGGGAGAGTGACTTTTTATCCCGAAAAATTAAGGAGTTCCCGCGGGAATAAAAAAAACTTCAACCACGCGGACGAAGTCGCGGGCATTAGTTAGCCCAGCATACTAATATCCATACAAAATATAATAAATGCGAAAGTGTGTCTGTCTGTCTGCTACGCTTGCACGGCCCAACTACTCAAACGATTTTGATGAAATTTGGTACAAAGATAGATTACATCCCGGAGAAGGACATAGGCTACCCGGAACCATTATCCTGGAAAATTAAACAGTTACCGCGGGAGTCAAAAAATCTTAATCCATGTGGACGAAGTCGAGGGCATCATCTAGAGTTACATAAGTATCTTATTTACATAAACTACTTACGTGAGTTAATTACAAGTATAATTGTGGCATAAATCAATATCATACGTATATACAATGTACTTACCGACTAAGACTCTGATATTCATTTTTTGTCAGAAACAAGAAATACAGATGTTATTTCAAAAATTTAAATAGCAAAAAGATGTTGGAAATTGATCATTGAAATCAATTTCTAGTCTTTTGCAGACATATAGTATTATTTACAGTGTTTGAAAAATACTCAAAAATAAAAAACGAAGAAAATCATACAATTTTGGTGTCATGGTTTTTTATCTTTACATACAGAATTATCTATATGGTAGAACTTCGTAAGAGCCAAAACCGCAAATTAGCCAATTTATGTAAAATTTCAAATTTGTACGTTGTTTCCGTACTCTAAAATTATAAGTTTGATTGACAATATTATGTCCGAAGCAAAACCTATTATATTAATTAACTGGACTTAGGTTGGGTGAAACTAAACAAATTAACTTTTTAAAAATCCCACTCAATCAAAATTAAAAATAAATCTCGGGAACGGCAAATTTTCAACTCAAGGAAACGGGAATAAAATTGGCCGATTCCCGGGAATTCCCGAGAATCGGGATTTTTTTTAAAATAGTTATTGCTACTTTTATGTACCTTATATCCAGTTTTTTTTTAATTAAATATAAGTTAGCCCTTGACTGCGATCTCACCTGATGGTAAGTGATGATGCAGTCTAAGATGGTAGCGGGCTAACCTGTTTGGGGTATGGCAGTTATATTAAACCCTAGTCCATATCCCTAATCGGTTTCTACACGACATCCTACCGGAACGCTAAATAGCTTGGCTGCACGTCTTTGGCGGTAGGGTGGTAATTGGTAACTAGCCACGGCTGAAGCCTCCTACCAGGCCAGACCAGAGAAAATTCAGAATATTTAAATTCTTGAAATACAATGCAAGAAAATATTGTTGCCGTGAATTCATTACGGTCCTTTAAGTAACTCTTTCGAAATTGTCAGTCAATTGAACAAATTGGTACTCAATGGATTTCTAAAGGTTTGTACACGGTTAAGCTTTTACGGCTCCGAGTTTTGCATTGGAAACGAGTATTGTATATATTAAATTATTCAGGTGTAACAATGGCGCTGACATCTGGTGAAATAACAAGGCGGCATATAGAGAAATTAAAGAGGGACTCTTAAAAGTTCAAACAATAATATATAAGAAAATAACACTTGGAGCTCGTAAAATCTAGAACAAGAAAAATATCCGAGGTGAGATAAAATATCAGAAAGGGAGAATCGAAGAAGACAAAACGCAAAAAAAATTGTTACTTATAATCATTATTACAATGTGATTTAACATACTATACATTGGTTGGAAGTTCTACTTATATTTTATAGACGACATTTTACATAATTTAAGTACAAAATAAAGAATAAAGAGTTTAAAATACTCAAAAGTACCTACTACTACGACTATTATAGTTTTATGGTAAGAAAGTACAATAATTCTTAACATTGTGATCAGTGTCACTGCCCTTACGTTTCCTTTGAGTAATTGTCAAGGTTCCACTGACAAATTGTCCTCACAAAAAATCCTCCTAAAAGTTTGGACAGATGGATGTATGGATGTATGAATGGATGTATGGATGTTTGTTACTCAATCACGCCCCAACGGCTGAACGGATCTGGCCGAAATTTGGCACAGATATAGATTGTAGTCTGGAATAGCACATAGGCTACTTTTTATCCCGAAAAATTAAAGAGTTCTCGCGGGAACCACAAAACTTCGATCCACGCGTACGAAGTCGCGGGCATCGGCTAGTATTGCATAAATACTTATAATATTGACAATTTATCATTAATATAAGTTATTGTTATGTTATATTTAAATGTATATTTTTTATCGTAAACTAACTTACTTGCAAAAACAAAAATAAAAAGCATTGTCTATTTCAGAAGTTATATAATAAATTATGACATAAATTTGCCTTTACGTTAGTCAAAAGAACTAAAATTATCAAATTTTGATAGTGTTTCTGTTATTTTATGTTTGCTGTCCTATTTTTGTGATTGGCATGATTGGTAAGACTAGTAAAACACTTCTGTGAATCTTATCTAAAGTTGTTTTTTTAAGTGCCTTTTGTGAGATAAAGTTTAGTTACTCAATGGAATAATTCTCCGTCACTTAATTTTAAAATGATTGTTTTTACTATAATTTAACATAATATTTGTAAACAGTGCTACTGCTCATAAAGATAAATAACTAAGAAACACAAATTTATCAATAAAATAACAAAACATGATGAAAAAAAAACATCGATTTTATTTCATGTACAATTTTACAAAAATACGCCCAATTCCCAAATTCACTCTGCTGGGGATTAAACCCGGTACATCCCACGTTAAGACAATAGTGCTCAGCACTGCGCGAGTGAGGTACCTAGTCAATAGGGCATGCTCCCGATAATTCCTGGTACCAAAAATTCCCGGTACTTCTGAATAATTTTCAGTCCCGGTTCTCCACACCATAAAACCGGTACTTTTGATACTTTTGAGACTCGAAGTACATACATTCTGTCGATTCTTCTCTAATAAAGTGTGGATATTTCTGCATGTAACAATAATTTAATTCACTATACTGTATTTTATGCTCACAAATTCGAGGTATTAGTTTAAAAACCCTTATTTTTACTTTGGCTATAACGATTATTTTACTGCCACTTCGTACAGTTTCGTATGTTAGTCTTTCTGGTAAGTATTATTTACCAGCAGAGAAGAGCTTTTTTGAAGATCAATGAATTGATGGATCTGTCACTGGAATAAAATTTGTTCAGCCATAAAAAATTACAGTAGATTATGCTATATTCTGTTAATTGTATCGTTACTTTCATAAATTTCACATGAAGATTGACAGGAAAATATTGATAGACTGTAATATAAAATATACCTCATAAGCCCTAGGCTATTAAATTTTGATTTTTGACTCCACTGTCAATTATACCAATAGCAGAGGGAAAGAAAATATGGATATCCGTATCCATAATTCCCTAAGATGCTCAGGAGTTCTCCATACAATGTTATGTAAAAACCAAGACTGTGAACAGTCCAATCTTTATGTATGGATGTGAATCCTGGACAGTAACGCAGCAGTAACGAGGCTCTTTATGGCTGATAGGAAACGTCTTTAGAAAATCCTAGGGCCCTCAATCCTAGGATCCTCCATACGTACGGGGAGGACGGTGAATGGATACCAAAAATACTAAGAGGTACCATATCCAATATAATTGTAGAGACCAAATCAGCGTGCGGCAAAACCAAAAAACGGCACAGAATAGGAGAGAGTAACATCTTCACGAGATTCTCTTGGGAATACTGAGTATGGGTTGGAAAATATTGTTGATTTAGATTAACATTTGTAATTCTTTGAGGTGAGGTTACTACGTACGCCTGTCTATAAAAAAAGACCCGTAAAGGATCACTTTGTTGTCCGTGTATCCAAGCCTCAAGGCTTGTTTCTCATAAACTGCTTGATGTAGTAAATTTATATTTGCACTGGCTTCTAATTGCTATAAAAGTAGTTACATATGAGCGTATCACGATAAAAAAAATTTCAACTTTTCAAAGTGTATTTTCATACAAGACGCAATCTCTGTAAAACCTATGAACTACAATAAAACTTTGAAATTTGTAACGAAGCGAGTTATGGTACAAGTACATGAAAAAATCATGAATTTACAGTCCTGTGTGAAATATTATGCGATAATTTTTTGTATAATGCCTAATGAATAGTAATATTCAGTATATTCCTGTGTGAAATATTATGCGATAAATTTTTGTATAACGCCTAATGAACAGTAATATTTGGTCTATTTCATACTTTCTGTAATGTCTTAGCCGTGTTTTTGTGATAATTTAAGGTAGTATCGAAAGTATCGAAAGTCCCGGGAATTCCCGGTTCCGTGCCAATATCGGTCCAAAATTTCCCGGTACTCAAACACAGCACCGAATGCATGCCCTAGTAGTCAGGGAGAATTATAATAAACAAGTTAAGAGATCAACTTGTTCTCAAATATTTCTCAAGAGATAAGTTAAAAAAATACTCTGTACACAAAAACGGGAAATCACAAAAAAAACCAACGACGTATTTCCCGGAAATTTCTAACTCCCGGGTCCCAGAAACGAAACCCTAAGGGTATCTAATATCCAATCAATTAGTAATAAAACTTGCAATAGGCACTTATTTGAAGTATTTGAGACACTACTAGGTCCTTACTCAGCAAGCTTTCGATATAATAATATTATCTGGTCGGTCCAATGGTCCAATGAGAGCGGACGAGTAGGCAGTAGCAAGCTGAAGTGGCAATGCTTGATTTTCAGTTTTCCTTTCTGTCTTACCACTGTTTTGTTATTTTCCATTCATATCAAAAATTGCACTGGAGGCATACTACTATCGCTTAAATCCGTATTGTTTTAATATTGTTGACGTTCGTGTTTTTAGAATTATAATCCTTATTTTAGGACCTTCAAGGTACGTGACATAAAACTGACATTTTTAAGTAATACTGCTCTATGCGATGGCAGTGAACCCTCTGACAGTAATTGGATGTTTGACAACTTACCTACTTCTTGGAAATATTAAAAGACGTCATTGTTACAACCAGCAGGAGTTTTTTTTTTAAATAGTGAAGCGACGTGCCTTTTTATGCGATATTTCGCAACTCGTATGTCAATCTAGTAATTACTAGTACGATTTTAATTTTGAAAATAGATTTCAAAATAATTACCAAGCTGCTACACAAGCTCACTTGTTTTTCATTTAAGTAGCGTCATCTTTGGCGTTGGATGGTTTCTATGACCTGCCTTATTGATGTTGCCAAATAATAAAATATACATTTACAGCATTGCTTCACCAAAAATATTTATTTTAATACATAAAAAAGACATTTAGACGCCTGGGTATGTTTATAAAACAATACAAAAAGTTGTAATATCAATGTGTCAAATCGATTAAAACTTCTTCGTAAATGAAGTCGATTGTTGTCAAAAATCGAATGGATAGCGCATTACGGCATCATTATTTCGAGCTGTCAAAAGTTTGGTCAGAGAACACATATTCATACTTTATTTGATTATGTATTTTTAGTTATATAAAAGAAGATAGCTCACGAAAGTTGTAATATCCACGTCTTCTGTCAATTCATGTTGAATAAACATTAGTCTTATTCATGTTATGTTTGAAAACCATTTTAAAATATCGATTTAAACGCTGGAGCAAAGGAGCACAGATCCATCGTCTGTGAAGTTCTTTCGAACACTGGCGGAGGTGAAAATGAGCTAGCGCTTCTCGAAAAACCGGAATACAATGGAAAACAGAAAATATGTGTACATTTTAATAAATATTAATAAATCAATGGATGTCATTTAGAATTTGGAATTTAATGATATATTTTTCAAGTAAATTGAGGTTTTCAATTTGGAGATGTGTTGATTTGAAAACTGAAATAAGAGGTATGTTTGAATTTATTTTTTATGCAGCGAAGTTGTTTAAATCGTGTTTTGGGATAAAACAATATCTGAGTTAAGGTCTTGAAAACATCATATATTTTTTTCAATCTTCCATATGCCACCATTTAATGGATACACTGCTTTGGAGACCCCCCCCCTGACCACACACAGCGCCTTAATTCGCTATAAACCGTCGAAGCAGATAAATTTATTTGGTACAGCGTGTAGCTTGCACGTGTATCTTGCGATACACTCGATGCTTAACCACTCAATATGCCAACAATTCGCACCGGCACAAAACCACACCATACAAATCTTCCAAATTATTCTCAACATATGTTTCACTCGGACACCGCAGCATCCTCATATGTTGATGTAAAACAACATACATAAAATAAAATATAACTAATCTCTCACTAAATAACAAAGTAAATTAAGAATCATACTTATATTATAAATGCGAAAATGTGTTTGTTTGTCCTTCAATCACGTCGCAACGGATCGACCTGATTTTTTGGCATGGTTATAGTTGAGGGCCTGGAGAGTGACATAGGCTACTTTTTATCCCGGAAAATTAAGGAGTTCCCGCGGGAATAAAAAGCTACGCGAACGGAGTCGCGGGCATTAGCTAGTTTATAATATAATAAAGTAATATTATAAATGCGTACAGGTGTGTTTCTAACCTTAAACGATTTTGGTAAAATTTGCTACATTCAACACACATTTTGCAGCATTCTGGAGACTGACATAGGCAATTTTTTGCCTATTCGTTCAACCATTTTGACGAAATTTCGTAAAAAAAAAAGGATTTTTCAAGGAAAAACCAGCAGTTCTCACATGATTTTCAAAAACATAAATTGACGCGGGCAAAGTCGCGTGCCTGATCTAGTATTATACGTGTCTATTACTCACTATTAATAATCGATTTTATAGCTATCCAATGTCAAGACTAGAATTATAGTAAAGTTGATTCATTACTAGAAATGTCATTCAAAATCAATTTTTTTAAGCTAATGACATAATAATTTTGTCAAAAATCAGTCTTACCTGGAGTAAGTAATGATAATAAATATTTCACGAAATTGGGTCCGTGAGTGGAGTCGAATATCTGACCATTGATTTCCTTGTTTCTAACCGCTAGTCTAGTTATATCGAGAACTGGAAATAAAATTTCTGGAACAAAAAGACAAAATGTTCATTTTAATGTACTTATGCTTTTTTTAAATATATCATATAAAGTCCCACAAATTTATCTGACGTGGTACAGTCGCTAGTATGTATGAAAAATAATATAAAAACAATAAAATTGGCAGTCATAGGGACTGAAGATAGAAGTGAAAACGAATATTTAATATATTTTTTAATTATTAAAAAAAAAATTAAAAAAAATACTTAAAATATAAACCTTAAAACTAAGGCATTCAAGTTTAATTACGAATATACTATTTATATTTAAGACCTTTTGTCTTCGTAAGAACGCGAGGTGTCGGTCACGCGTATTCCTCATTTTTACCCCCTACCAAAAAGTGCTCAACGCGGCTAAAGAAGTTTTCACTTCAAAACTAAACAGGCATAAAAATGAGTTCCAATTTTGGCCACCGGGCCAGATAAGTTTGAAGGATTATATGAATTCTTTGAAAAATATTACATAATATAAAAAAATTAATTAACTAACCTTTGGGCCACTCTAACATATGTTTTAGTGATTGTACTGTTTCAGGACTGTATGTACAATTCTGTAAGAAAAATAATTAAGACGATAAAATACAAAAGCTTTCATTAAACAAATAACCAAAATCCTAATTAAGTAGATATTGCCCGTGACTTCGTTTCCGTGGATATAAGTTACCGGGAAACTTTTTCGAGATTATGAGTAACATATGTTGTGTTATTCCAGACTATAATCTATCTCTGTGCCAAATTTCATCCAGATCCGTTCTGCCGTTCTGGCGTGAAAGAGTAACAAACATCCATACATACAAACTTTCGCGTTTTTAATATTAAAGTAAGGATAATATTAGTAAGGATGATTAACTTAATTTTAAAACTTAAGAATAACTCAGCCATAGACACCAACTTATCTGACATATTATTCTTCTAGGAGTCCTCAGGAGGTCTCAGTACACCCAACTCACCATTTCTCCTAATTTGACAATATTCTCCAGCTGTTGGTCGGAGAAGGCGCTCAGGCCGTCCCCTACTTTGCTGTTGAACTCCTTCAACTTGTCGTGTATTGCTTTCAGATTGGCTTGGTCGAACCTGAAAAAATTATTGATGCTCGTTATTCGTAGTTTTCTAAACTACTTCTTGAAACAACTCTCCTCATATTGAATCGAAGCAGGCGTTACTCAGCGGAAGTCCATGATAATGAATGAACTAGACGTTTAATTCGCTATAATGACGACCTCCGTGGCGCAGTGTGTAGCGCTGTTGCCTTAACGTGCGGAAGTCCTGGGTTCGATCCCCGGCAGGGTCAATTTGGGAATTTATAATTTCTGAATTTTCCCTGGTCTGGTCTGGTGGGAGGCTTCGGCCGTGGCTAGTTACCACCCTACCGGCAAAGACGTGCCGCCAAGCGATTCAGCGTTCCGGTACGAAGCCGTGTAGAAACCGAAGGGGTATGGGTTTAATATAACTGCCATGCCCCTAACAGGTTAGCCCGCTACCATCTTAGACTGCATCATCACTTACCATCAGGTGAGATCGCAGTCAAGGGCTAGCTTGTAGTGGATTAAAAAAAAAAAAACCGCCACAGCAGACAAATCTATGTGTGTGTGTGTGTTTTTCACCAACAGACTATAGCGAATTAAACGTTCACTGCGCTACTGCGTCGTATCCAGTCGCGGTGTCGTGTTGGTCGCTCACGTAGGACATTAGGTGACATGAATCAAACGATGCTTCGCCACGCGTTCGGTTCGCTTCTTTTTCTGCGACGTATTCCTCATTACTGAGGGTCGTGACCCCTTTCCATTAATCATATAATGGTAGGCGTTTAATTGGGATAATAATGCGGTGGGTGCCCACGTCCTTCCGCATACGACTCGACTAGGAGTATTTAAACTCTTAGGTTTGTGTAACGATTATTATCAGATGTTAGTGATATTAATAACCGAGACCGACGGCTTAACGTGCTCTCCGAGACACAGAGGTAACGGAAGGCCAAATTTGAACCTTCAAATTCGGTCACCCATCCAGATATCGACTTGGGTCAACGTTGTTTAACATTCGCAATCGACTGATATGCGTTGTCACAACTGTCATAAAATTCCATGTACACACTACAGACACACATCTACACACAACCACAAACGAAGAACCACACGAAATATTTTAAAATAGATTGCTTGAGCTAGTATAGCTATTCCCACTTGTTTATGTTTTGTATTGCAAACAACCAAGTAAATTTAAATAATTTATAAGCAAATTTCTTAATTTTTGTTCATTATCAAATTATTTATCTAATAATTTTGTGAATATAATATTGAAACTGTACAATGTTTGAGGAGGGCGATTATCACTGCAACATAGTTTGTAACTTTTGCAGGATTATCACTTGTATGTTTTTTAAGTCTTTGTGTTAATGTTTCTGAATAAAAGTTTATTGAAGTGAAAATTTCTTTAGCCGGGAACTCTTGAATTTTCCGGTATAAAAGTAGCCTATGTCCTTCCCCAGGATACAAGTTACAATTACCTATCGCTGTAGCAAATTTCATCAAAATCGGTTGAACAGATAGGCCGTGAAAGCGTAGCAGACAGAGAGACAGACACACTTTCGCATTTAGTATATTCGTATGGATGTTTAAAAAAAAATCGTTTTCACTTCTATCGGCAGTCCCTATGATTTGCCTGGTGGGAGGCTTCGGCCGTGGCTAGTTAACACCCTACCGGCAAAGACGAGCCGCTAAGCGATTTAGCGTTCCGGTTCGATGCCGTGTAGAAACCGAAGGGGTATGGGTTTAATATAACTGCCATGCCCCTAACAGGTTAGCCCGCTACCATCTTAGACTGCATCATCACTTACCATCAGGTGAGATCGCAGTCAAGGGCTAGCTTGTAGTGGATAAAAAAAAAAAAGACTTAATTTTTATTTATTTAACTACGCCACTCGTCCCTCGGTTCGCTTACTGACCTAATATAAGAGTCGTGCGGCACGAGCGGTTTCTCTGTTGCGGCTTGCGCGGCGGCGGTAGTATAGGCGCCGGAGCCCGTAAAGGGGTCGGCGGCGGCCGGCGGCGGCAAGCCCGGCACCGGGCCCGAGCCGGGCACGTACCGGGACCCGCCCGTGAACGGGTCGGCGAACCTGGAAACGTTACCCAACTGAGTACTATAACGCAATTTGTACTTTAAGCTAATCATAATAAAGTACGTTATTTCTTATCTCAATACTAGTGGCAGAACATTGCTTTTTATTGAACAGCACTCATGCTGGTCACTTGTCTTAAAAAATTAACCTTATGATTAGGAACTAATTTTAAAAGCTAATAACTTCACTAGTGAGAGGACAATTATTTTTATTAAACAACCAGTTGTGAACATAATACACTTACCCATTACTAGAAGCGGGCAGTGTGTCCAATTTAGCATTCGTAATGATAAAGTTGGCTACTTGATCCAAAAATCCTTGAGATAAATCATTTCTGAAAAGAAATACTTTAATGTAATGTAAATAATCCATAGCAATATCAGCTGTACTATTAAGTATTTTGTGGTATAATATAACAGTCTAAGGTTTCCTATCAGTCTTGTATTTATATTCTCGTTATTATCTGTGGACTTATTTGCAGTAATGTCATTCTACTCTCGTCTCTCGACAGAGCAACTCTGCGGGGTGACAGCGACGTGATGGAAACTGTAGAAACACAATTTAAAAAATTATCACTCTAATGTGCAGTAGCCTATTATTATGGTTGAGAGGTAATTGGTCTTATCAATAAATAAACGAATAAAATAACATACTATGCACTAGATGATGCCCCCGACTTCGTCCGCGTGGATTAAGTTATTTCTATTCCCGCGCAAACTCATCCAAATTTCATCAAAATCGGTTGAAAAACGTTCAAACGTTTTTTTTTATCCACTACAAGCTAGCCCTTGACTGCGATCACACCTGATGGTAAGTGATGCAGTCTAAGATGGTAGCGGGCTAACCTGTTAGGGGCATGGCAGTTATATTAAACCCACACCCCTTCGGTTTCTACACAGCATCGTACCGGAACGCTAAATCGCTTGGCGGCACGTCTTTGCCGGTAGGGTGGTAACTAGCCACGGCCGAAGCCTCCCACCAGGCCAGACCAGGGAAAATTCAGAAATTATAAATTCCTAAATTGACCCTGCCGGGGATCGAACCCGGGACCTCCGCACGTTAAGGCAACAGCGCTACACACTGCGCCACGGAGGTTGTCAAAAAGTAGCAGACAGACAGACACACTTTCGCATTTATAATATAAGTATGAATATGGATTTGCGCTGTGATATTAGTATGGAAGTATGGCTGTTAATATAAGAAATGAAAATATTATACTTTAATTACTTGTGAATGAATGCTTGTGCGACCACCCAGGGGTCTTCAGTCTTGTTGAATGGCAGTTTTAGCGGGGGCGCGCCATCTTTGATGTCGACGCTAAAGACAAAATCATATTCCTGAAATAAACAGTACGTCTTACTTTCTTTTTCAATTTTGTTTGCAAAGTAGCTCCTATTTTCAGCTGATGTCAAAACGGTAAAAATATCTTGTTATGTTTTGGCCGCCTAACAGAACTGCTGTTTTGAGGCAGCCATTTGGTTTCTACATAATCTGATAAAGAGTTTAGTTGTGCCCCTTCTCCTATGCTAACATAAGCTAATAAACAGCTTTTTTGTGCCGCATAATAAAACAGCTGTTTTGAGATTTATTATGTACTAGATTCTATAAAGCTTTTTTATATCCGCGGGAACTCCTTTATATTCCAGTATAAAAAGTATTAGTAGCCTATGTCCTTTCCTGGGACGCAACTTACCTCTGTACCAAATTTCATCAAAATCGGTTGAAGAGATGGGCCGGGAAAGCATAGCAGACAGACAGACACTTTCGCAGTTATATTATTAGTATGGATGAAATCTGAGGACCTATCTAATACTAACCAACCACCAATAACTAAATACCAACCTTGCTTGATACATAG
The DNA here is from genome assembly GCA_923060345.2 of Erebia aethiops. NCBI lineage: Eukaryota > Metazoa > Arthropoda > Insecta > Lepidoptera > Nymphalidae > Erebia > Erebia aethiops. Next base: position 18,423,067 of record OV281081.1, on the reverse strand, counting down.
TCTTTCCTTCACTGGGTGGGTTAGCACCCATGACGTCACCGATTTCGTTCCACGTGTTTTGTTCCGCGGTCCACGAGTAGCATTGGACGTTTGTCCCTCGCCTCACCAGCTTAATTTAACCTCTTGTTTTCCGTTATATTATACTAACCTTGCCTTGATACATAGTTTTTCCTTCACTGGGTGGGTTAGCACCCATGACGTCACCGATCTCGTTCCACGTGTTTTGTTCCGCGCTCCACGAGTAGCATTTGACGTTTGTCCCTCGCCTGACCAGCTTAGTTTGGCCGTCGTTCTTGCCCGGCTCTAATAGTACTTCAGGGCCTGGTAATCTGGAAATAATAGTTATTGTTTACTCTTTTATGATCACAGGGAACCTTTTTGGATCAATAACAAAAAAATTGCACACACTTTTTAAAATTGTGACCAGTTTCTTCATTTATGTTATTTGAGAACCCCAGATCAATTTAAAAAACGGCCTACTAGCAAAAAGAATAATAATATTGGAAAATGTGTTTTAAAATTGATTTCATACCACTTTTTTCCACTTATTTATCCATACAAATATTATAAATGCGAAAGTGTGTCTGTCCATCTGACTGTCTGGTACGCTTTCAGATTTCATCCGTTCAGCCGATATTGATGAAATTTGGCACAGGGATAGTTTGTATCCCGGGGAAGGACATAGGCTACTTTTTATCCCGGAAAATTAAGGAGTTCCCGTGGGAATTAAAAAAACTTTAATTATTAATTAAATAAAACTTTAACTATTAAAGTTTAATTTCGAATGTAGTATATTTACATTTAAGACCTTTTGTCTTCGTAACAACGCGAGCATCTCACTGTTCGCGAGCATGTCGGTCACGCGAATCCACAATTTTACCCCCTACCAAGAACTGCTCAACGCAGCTAAAGTTTTCACTTCAAAAACTTGTTCAGTAGTTCGTGGGACTGTAAGTTGGTGGGACTGTAAGTATTTTTTTTACAAAATGAAATTTCGAAATGTTCTCATAACACTCAAATGTAACAAAACAAACACTCACTCCGACAATTTGAACCCCCCTATCTCCTGTTGTGAGGCGGCCATCATCCTTTGCACCTCTTCCTCAAACAGTTTCAGGGTAGTCTCATCGGCGTACCGCGCTGGGTCTTTCGTGAACACTCGCACTAGGCCATCGCTTGAACCTGATTACAATAACAATGTTGCAGTACAAAGAAATACTTCATACAGTCTGTTGATGGCGAGTGGAGATGATGATACAGTCTGTTGATGAGGGATTATATTGGTTGACAAAATTCAGCAGAACAACCTTGAAGTAATAAAGCATGTTGCTTATTTAAAAAATAAATATCTAAATATTTATTCAATACAAACATTTAAAAAAATATTAACAATAATGATTATAATATTTACAAATAACCCAATACAAAAAATCTATAATAACAGTTATATTTACAAAAAATATACACCACCCCAATGATCTTTCAAAGGCATGGTACTAAAGCAATAGCACCAGTGCTATGGCCTCTCTGAATTGTAATAGTAGATTGTTACACAAGGGACGTAAGTAAGCTATTACAGAACAAGATCCAATTTGGCGCCAGTGCGAGCGCAGCTCGCATAGGGCGCTAATGGATCGCGTGCACCCGAGATATTTAGTCACACGAGCGAGCGCAGCGAGGGTGAATATAGTTCGAGGGTGTAATAGCTTCTTGCAACCGAGGTAAGCATTCTACTTTATATCATTCTTGCGAGGTAAATAAAACATTGGTAATGCAAAATGAAATTTTAATTAGAATAATTAGCAAATTTAGAGAAAATGGACTTATCCGGCAAAAGGTTTTGCATCATATGTTCTGCTTCAAGCAAACAAAAATCAGGCTCTCCTCCTTTTTCATCATCTGATGAAGTGCTTGACATTGTTGTAAATAACTTAAATCACTTTACGAACAAACTTCACAAACTTTCAGATCAAATGAAATGCCGCCATTTCCATTTTTTTTTCGTAAATAGTTTTCCATTTTTTTTTTACGGCTCTGAGTTCCAAGGAGTTTTGCATAGTTTGAAATGTATGGAAATTAAATGCCGCCATGTTCAGTGTTTTTTTTTCAGTAAAAAGTTTTCTTACCTTTTTATAAGAAAAGAGATTGTTTACCAAGGAGTTTTGCATAGCTTGAACTGTAATGTGAACATTACAATTCAAGCATAGTGCGACGTAATGTTGCCTTGAATTGCAAACACCAACTTACAGGAGACTTTCCACCATAGTAATCCCTAGTTACTGAGCAAGTATGATATAAAAACCATTTATGATTATAAAACTCTCTCATTCAAAAATGAATACAAACACTCTCACACACACTCAAACAAATCTTATTAAAATTATTTATTAATATTATAAATGTGAAAGTTTGGATGGATGTATGGATGTATGGATGGATGTTTGTTACTTTCACGCGCCAACGGCTGAACGGATTTGGCTGAAATTTAGCACAGATATAGATTATAGTCTGGAATAGCACATAGGCTACTTTTTATCCCGGAAAATTAAAGAGTTCCCGCGGGAACCAAAAAACCTCAAACCACGCAGACGAAGTCGCGGGCATTAGCTAGTATTATATTATTTTATTTAGGCAAATCAGAACATTACTAAGTCATTAAAAGTAAGATTTTTATTTATTATCTTTTTGTTTTTGTAAAAGTAAGATTGAGAAGACTCTCGAAGCACTCAAAAATATCTGCTTATAGAAAAATTTTTGACTGATTGCAGATGGCACACAAATAACAAAAAAATATTGTTTAATAAGTTTGGCCGTAAGTCAGTCAAATATAATAGATTATAGATAGTGCAATTTAGCTGATCTTACCAGTAACAATATCCCCATTATCTAGGCAAGTTAGACTCCACACAGAATGTACAGGCAGCCGTAACTCTCTAACACAATCACCTGCTGCCCAGACTCTAACTGATCCATCCTCGCCGGAAGTCACAAACCCTTGTGGAAGGGTTGGATTTATGCTGATACTGAAATTGTAAGTGATTCACTTTGATTAAGCCTGTTACTACTGCACATATCTAAATTTTTAATCATAAATGATATTCTTATATTGTCAACTTTTTAATATAAATAATCATTAATATTGTATTGAGTAGTGAGCTGTTAGCAACAAGTTTAAGTTCTTTAGGCTGTCATCATTAATCTATCCCGTGGCGTGCATGTCATAGAGGCAGCAAAGCACTGCTTACCCCAGTTGAAATAGCTCATTTACTTATCTTTCTCTATGACCTGCGAATAATCTAGTAGCTTCGTAACAAATGCCAAACCTGTGCACAGTGCACACTACTGAAGTATAAAAGGAAAGGTCCACTGACTGATGATCGCTTCCCTATCAAAAAGTAGCAAAACCTACCGTGCTACCCATGAAAAGCCAGGAGGATCGCTAGTATTACATAAACTAAATTATCAAGTGAAGTGGTGATAGCCTAGTGGTTTAATTTAGACATTTGACCTATTCACTTATATGATAAAGGTAGTGATTATTTCATTCATACACAATAATGTTTTTGTGATGTCAAAGAACTCACCTATAAATATAATTAGTGTGACCGAAGTAAGTATTAAGGCACTCTCCTTTATTCGTCCACAGCCTGACAGATGCATCATTTGAGCAACTGAGGAAGGTTTCTGCACTGGCCACCGCTAAATCTCTCACACAGTCTGTATGTCCTGGAAACATTATTTTTATATAAAAGATATATTTAGAATAGTATCACTTAAGAACCCCAGGTATCCAAAGTTTCTATCTCTTTTGCACATTCTAACATTTTCAATGAAAGTAAAAGTTTCATTAGAGAAAAATGGGGAGGTAAAACATTTCCGCTATTTTGTTCTATCAAAAACTAGATATATTTAAATAAATATATGTCTAAAATGATCTTAATTTTATTATCAATACTTGGATTGGCCACTTTTGTCAAAAGTATACTCAGAATTTTACAATCAATGAAAATGTTACAATATGTGAGAGATAGGGGAAGAAAAGAGTCTGGTTACCACACCACCTTTATTGGAGTCAAAAGTTGTTAACCACTAATAAAAAGTTAAACACAGCCTCGTATAACATTATGAATGTTTAACATGATAATTGACAAAAATTTCTGCAAGCCATGTGTTTTATATGAGCTATTCATACTTATCCATTTTCAGCATAACATAAACTAAGCCTTTATATATTAAGGATGGGTGGGATCTACTGCATTTTTAAATAATTCCATAAAGGGAATTTCTCAATTAGTTGCATATTTTTTTTAGTCAGTTTTTTATCAAACTGTCTATCGACATACCTGACAGTGTAACAATCAAACCACCATTCTTCCTCCATAGATTAATATTTTTATCAGCAGAGGCTGTGGCATATGCCCCATTGCCAAGTTCTACAGCCGCCCAGACTGCTGCTTGGTGTCCTTTTAATACTACTGGTGACATTTGCGGAGTGTTCACATTCCACACTCGTGCTGTACTGTCCCAACTAGAACTGTAAATTATATACAACTGTCAAAACAAGTGGATGTCTACAATTTCATCTGTGCAGTTTTGGGTTTGGGTAAGGTAGATATTCTTTGTTTAAAGAAACAGACATGAGAAGATGGATGTCCTTACAAAAGACTTAAGAGCAATAGATGTTTATCCGTTGATGACTATGTTTTTAGGTATTTTAAAAATACTCTGCAAATTGTTTGATTATTCAAGATAAATATAGCCTATATCAGTCTCCAGGATGCAATCTATCAGTTCAACGGATGGGCCACAATATTATACATGTGAATATCACATTTAGTATAATATCCACATGTATAATATTGACTAGCTGGTGCACTTAATAAACATACTTTAAATGGCCGGAAAACATTAATAATGGTCACAATAATAATAAGGATAGCAATACTTTGAGATGTGTCAATCGAAAAGGCCTAAGTCCAGCAGTAGATGCATACAGGCTGATGGATGGATGGATGAATCTTGTTTATTTCAATCTATTTTGTACACTTAAATAAGCACCATCACAGACCTTAAAAGTATCCCAGGATCACTGCCTGGTGAGACACTGCAGACTACATTTTCATGTCCCATTAAATTGATTTGAACAGCTCCATCTTGTAGATTGTAGCCCAGTATTGTATTGTCATTACTTCCCGTGATAACTAGGCCTTCAGGGAATGCCTCGCAAGGTGGTAACCAACATACACAGGATACAAAGTTCTTATGACCTTTATATGTTACGACATTGACAAAATCTTTAACTCTAGAAAGGAAAATACAAAGTTAGATGATTTTAAATGTAAAAATCTTTAATTTTGTATCTAATTTGATGACAGGTCAGCCTTTCACTGCAATCTTAACACAAAATCTAAGGGTTGATAGGTTAATTTGGCCTCCCCAACCCCTATTCTGTTTCTATGCGACATCGTACCGGAACGATATCTAGCCAGTAGCCACGGCCGAAGCCTCCTACCAGACTAGGCCAGAGACAATTTAGAAACTAAAAAGGTAAGTAGAAATTCCCAAATTCAGGACCCGAACCCGAGACGACCAACTGGTTAGACCGCAACGCTCACCACTAAACTAGAGACATAGTCCAAAAAAGCAAAATAAATTGAATTGCACTGAATAAAATACGTTGTACTAACCCTTCCGGGTGCCAAAGTTTCGCCGTTCTATCTCGAGAAGCAGACAGTATGCAAAATTCTTTGGTTGTGGCGACACATCTTACGTCCATAGAATGACCACATAAAACAGAACTTAGTTTATAATCTGGTACAGCCATTTCGCTGTATAAATTACTTTAAAATGTTTTCGAAATCTATAAATTCGAAACAATCACAACGACGAGAAATACATACAAATATCAAATGTCAGCTGTCATTTTGACAAGAATGATATGACAAAATGAATTGTCATCCTGTGCGTATGTAATCGCGTTCAAGTTAACAATCCAGGTACGTACTAAAATAACCGCGACTTACAATATAATATTTAATAGTCATCTGTTCGTAAGTTTATTTCGTTTTATTATTGCTTAATAATTATTAACAATTTTTTTAATACAATATAATAAAACTTCTATTAATACTAATAATTTGCAAGAAAAGAAAGATTCATTATTACGAACGCATTTCCTAATGTCACGTTACCAGTTTGACCAACATTTTAGTATAAAAGCGCCAAACTTAAATTATTTTTTTCGAAAAGAACAGATTTATTTTTAATACCTTGCGAATTTATTGTAAATTCAAAGGACATAATATTGGAGAATAATCAATTATAATAATATTTAATATTTTAGTAAATTACTAGTAGTAACAACTTGATCAGAATTTAATATCGCGTAGATGAAAAAATTCAATTCATAGGCATATTATTATTTTATTAGCTTTAACTTATATAGTTATTTTTTATTTATTTATTGTCGATAGGTGGGTACCTGAAATAATTATGTTTTAGAATCTAATCTAGACAATACTCAATAGACATTGATACCAACCAAAATTACCTATAGTATAGTGCATTTGGGCGGGTGTTATATTGGTAGTGTAAAAAATGGCGTCGACGGTGTGTGTGTCTAGATGCCGACTATTAGCTAAATTAGAAATAAATCGTGGTTTGTGTTTATCTCCAATATTTAGGGATTTGTCAAATAACAGAGTAAGTACCCCTTAATTTGATTTGACTAGTGTATTTTAATTATCCTGTTTCATACAAGAATGCGGCTTTTTTGATATGCACGTGTATCTAAATTGTTCATATTTATATTTTTATGCAGCTGTCAAGTGTCATTTTAAAATTGGAACTTGTTTTTGTGTAGGTATATAATGTGTTTGATAGTGAAAAGATAAAACGTCTGCTGTTTATTACCTATTTAAAGAGGCAAAAGTTAACTTTTACTGGATATAATTTAAAAATGTTAAATAGTAATATGTAATTAGATTTGATATCAAAAGGAACACGGTTCAAAATAACTTATTTTCCTTATATGTTCTTTCCTTACAGTACTTACCTAATTTGATAAAAATCGGAATACTAAGACAAATAGGTACAAAACTAAACTACCTATTAACTACTAACTATTTAAGTATATTTTTCAAAATATTTAAGTAAATATTGTTTCATTAATTGGTTGCTAAATAACCATTACATACATATCTTATATTATATTTAAGTTCACAAGGTAAAAATCTAAGAATCACTAATTTTATTATTTTTAATTGTCTTTAAGTAGGTAATTACTTACTTAAGTCTTTTCTTGTAGGTACAATATTATAATAAGTAATTGTAATTTAACTAAAGTGAAGAAAGTGTGACATTTTAAAGTACCTAGGTATATTGTTAATGATCAAGTGTGTGATGTTACATTTATATGATGCACTCATCATGTGTTATATCTCTTATATGGTCAAACAATTGATTTGGCTACTAGATGATGCCCGGAACTTCGTCCAGAAGTTTTTTAATTCCCGCGGTAACTCCTTAATTTTCCAGTATAAGGCTAAAGATATGTAAGTAAAAAGATATGCCCTTCCCCAAGTTACAACCTATCTCTGTACCAAATTTCATTGAAATCGGTTGAACGGATGACCCGTGAAAGCAGATAGACCGACAGATCTACAGACTTTTGCATTTATAATATTAGTATGGATTAGAATTATTCTAAGGCTTTCCATGCCTATGGCTTGCTCTGACTTAGAACTTACCTTTTCTTATGCATAATAACTACTTAAGAGACGCCGAGAAGGCTTTTGTCAAAACTGATTTTATTTTACTTCAAGGCAAACAGCTGTCCCTCGCTTTTAACACATGTTCAGCTGTATATTCTATCTTTAAATAGGATTGAGATGGCAATAGTTGGTCTTACTCTGATAATTATTTGTAGAACATTTTACTATCATATACTTACTTGGTAAGTAAATATGTTGAGTTCTATTTTGGCACAATTTTTTTTGGTATTGCAATTGCAATAATGTCTTCAATCCACTTAGTAGGAAGTACTCTGCTTTCTGGTGCAAGGTTGCCGTACCAGAACTTTGGAGCCGAAAAGTCCTTTAAAATATTTTCCCTGCCCATTGTCCCCACAGCTTCTCAATCCATTGAGGTGCAACAAGCAAATCCTTCTTTTTTCTATTCAAAATACATAAGTACTTACACTTACATAAAAATTGGATTCTTACTAACCAAAAGTCTGGTCTTGTCCTATACTGGAATGATACGTGGCTTTATTTTCATCTATTATTCATTTGTTTAGTTATCGTGTGACTCTAATTTGGCTGAATAGCGAGTCAGGATAGTAATAAGCAGCTAGTTGAAGTCTCATTAATTGCCTGCCAGTTACTGTCATAATGAGTAATTTTCAGTGGGTTATGGAATTAACTAGGTATTTTTAGAAATGCTGTATTTGGCTAGGACTTCATTTCCTGGTTGAATGCGAATAAGATGCTTATATGACTGTTACAATTTTATTTGTGGTGATTAGCTGAATTTATGGAGTTATCTGTGACCATGTTTTTCACACAATGGTGTTATCAGTCAATTACAAAGGTGACGACGATTTTCGCACCGTACCTATGTTTCTGACATTTTACTGCAATGGATCCTAAGCTACAGATTTGCTCTGAATGTTTAAATAGTTAGTTGTTTTAAAAGCAAAACTCATGAATTTTATTTCCAGAATTTCCTTTTTTAAGACTTATAATAACCACATTCTGAAGAGATAATAATAACTCCAGATAAATTGCATGTTACTAGGCAGTATTTATATTATAGTATTGTTATTTAGTGTAAGTAAATGGTTAGTAGGTAACTATAATGAAGTATGATATCATGTGACCATAGATTGAATTAGACCAAACTTAATCTGAGCCTAGATTAAGTTTGGTCTAATTCAATTTCAGATTTAAGAATTAGGTAGGGCTTTACAACTTCTATTCTGTGTGTTAGTACCTAAGCTGAAAATTGTCTTATTAATTGAACAAGAGTTTAGTATATGAGAAAACTTTTGTTCAATTAAATATACATAAGGCAGTTTTATTATTTGGTCGATTTTAACTTTATAGTGTAAAATAGTAACAGTAGGTGCACTTTACTGTGCATTGCATAACATGTACATACTGGAAGAAGAGACGAAAGTAGTTAGGTTCGTGTACTTTGTGAGACAATACGGTGCAAGGCAAATTATGCCATCACTATCTCAACGACATCCCGGCGAGTCATTTGCATGAACGACCGACAATTTGTTCCACGTACATCGTACCTACCACGTAGAATTTATGAGACATAAGTACACATGCTACCATACTTACTGTGTAGTTACGCTTTTTACGGTTGAATAGGGTGAAAGTAAGGCCATTTCAACCCAGGACCACAGATCGAGGGAAAAGTATGTTTTAAAAAAAATATTTACTTAAATACTTAACCCATACTTTAATATAATAAATGAAGGTCTGTCTGTGTGCTACGCTTTCACGGGTCACCCTTTTAACCGATTCTGATAAATTTTGTACATGTACTTTTTATCCCGGAAAAATAAGGAGTTCCCGTGGGAATTGAAGAAACTTATTCCATGCGGACGAATTCGCTAGCTAATCAGCTAGTACCTATATATATAAAAGCAAGTACCTACTAAGTAGGCAGACCCTAAAGAATTTCTGAAAGCCATTTTGCGGGTGCATTTAAGTAAAATGATGTCACTTGAGCAAAATGTAAAAACACGACAGATAATTTGCATAAAAGAGCAATTGTTCATTTCATTCATCACACAAAAGAACTGCACAATAAAGTAACGAGTCGTCAACCTGTGATACAAAATTTCAATGAGCATTTGTACGTGATTTAAACATTGGTTTTGGTATCATCTGAGGTATCTCTATTCTTTATGTAAAGGTTAATGTCTGTCTGTCTGTTCATACGATTGAGTTGACACTTTGTACAGTTGCTATGGGCTCTTGTGGGCACTATCAACGTGCAACAGCTGGCGCTTGAGTCACATTGTCGATTTGTCTGAAGCGTATCATCTTCTTTATATTCTTGAACACCAGGGTGGAAAGGGACGAGACTGCCATCTTAAGTTCCACACGAATCCGCCTTCATCTCCGCTTCTAGGAATGTCTGCCACATAGTTCTTGGGCCCTGACGTGGCTCGCTTCTTTTTGAAAGCATGTCAGGTTAAACTAACTGCTCCAACTTTGATCAAAATCTGTATATTAGAACCCGAGATAGGTACTTAAGTACAATTTGATCCGGATCTATATCAAATATGCTTTCGAGTTTCGATAGTGTGCTCTGAAACATGTTCCTCCTTCACCGAATAACTATAACTTATTCTTGGAGAGCGCGCTATAGACATCATTATTCATTGCTTTCCATGAGGGAATATTGTCGTCAAGTGCACGACTATAAGATTGTAATTAAAGAATGCTAGCGAAGCCTCTGGTAATTTGTATACTTATATTGGTTGGTAAGCTTGTTGTCCAAAATGTTTTCTAATACATTTAAAGCGTGACTCCGCAATTCACAGTGGCTAATTTGACGAACACGTTCCAAATCAAATATTGGTGTGCAAACAGAAATGACGAAGATAGTATGTCATAGCCTCAATTAATCACATAACAAGACCATAAGAGTAAGTAAGTAAGTGTACCTGACCTGACCTGAGTGTACTGAATCAAAAAACGATTCAAGTAATTTCTCGTTTATATCGAGCTTATTCTCGGTCCGATCGTTGGCCTCTATATTAAATATTTTATTCGCCTTTCAGCATCTGGACCTTCAACAAAAATTATAATTTGTAGACATTTCTCAAGAATCTTTCTTATTTCTGGATACTTAATTTTCTTCGAAACCGTGACTTGATCAAATTTTTTCAGAGGGTTTTGGTCACCTTGTTTGTTTATATAGTGGCTAACTTAAGTAGGATGTTTCGTACCCTAATCATGGTATTTCACCAACAATGCCTAAATTTTAGGGAATACCTTGCAACAATAGGTGACAGTTTTCATGGACAATAACAGTCACATGAGCTTAGTTGTTACCAAAATTTAGACATTACTATTGTAAGCATAATTCCAGAAGTGGGTGAATAATTAAAATTACTTTAAAAATATGTTTGTACTCTCTTTAAAACGTACACGAATAAATGGTTAAACGTGTAGCGGTTTCACGAGAGATTTAATGTAAACAGTTAATTATAAAAACTTGGCCAAAGCATCACAACAACAATAAATTAATCATTTGATCAGGCTGCAGTTGCTACTGCTAAGCTCTAAAACAAATTGCGATCTAAACACAAAAGTATTCAATAATCGCTGAGTCTGTCGGCAACAGACTAACCCAACAAAGTCAAAATACTCGTATTTATGCAAATTATTAATCCAATATGGCGTACCCGCCAACAAACTGACCGAGTGAATTACATCGAATGAGTCAAATATCAACTTAATTAAACCTTCGTCAATAAACAAATACACAATCTTTTATATTTTCTAAAAATTCAACTTTAATTTAAAAGCAAAGCTGACACTATGACGAAAACGGAGTAGTGATGTTATCTAACCTACAGCATATCCTCTACTATGTTGCAATCTGAACATCTAGAACTAGATTATTAAATCTGGCCCATCAACGCCTCGAAACTTAATCGGAATATGTCAAAGCCTAGGTGCTATTACCACCGCGATCCAACTCGTATGGCTAACGGACTATTGTTTTGTTACACTCAATAATGGGGATGTGACACGAATTAAATTGGCAAATGGGGTAACACGCCAATCTGCTCCGATATTTGATTTGGGTCTGCGGATGTAGTTCATATTCAACTGGAAAGTGTTGAACGAAAGCTTGGGATGTGACTACTTTATTAACAAGATTCACATGTCAAGGCAGAATCAACTCTGTCCACATCCAAACCGGTGGTATAGTACAGACTCATCTTAAGTGGCACAAGTTGTCCTAATGATAAATAAATCGTTTATCATTTCATTTACTCAAAAAATGGCGTCTAGAAACCGTAACTTGTAAGCTCAAATTGCACGCTCACGAATTTTAAAAGGGTGTTTTTTAAATCATTTAAAAGATCTAAAGGAAAGAGAGGTAAACCGCCTCTACGTCTCACACTCACAGAACTCTTCACGTGACTAATCTTTATCTTGGTTCCGATGATAAATTACGTTGAAAATGCGTCATAACTCATAATAATTACTATGCACTTTGAGCATGGAGAACTTACATTCGGAATCCGGAAAATCCCCATCTAAGGACGATTTGTTAGTCATAATCATTAGTTAAATAATACTGAGCTTAAATAGGATATAAATACAAGTTCTTCTTAAGTTTTCACTTACTTGAGGAAACCTTGTATAAGTATATGAATCTTGTATGCGAACAAGAGAAAAGGTCAATGTCAAATAATTTTTTCTTGTCTTTAGTGGTATTCCCCCTGGATCTCGTTTTGTAATGATATTTGAACAACAATATTATAGTTTATCTTACTGTCTTTATGCCTCATGGGGCATTCGGTTGAATTAAAACTCTGATAGCTAAATGTTTAAAAAAAATCTTCTCCAAGCTGTCATCAGACGGCAGTCTGGTATTATGGTAGTTATTGACTGTCATAAAAAATTCTACATCAATGTTGACTGTTCATCTCAACTATTTGAATTCAAATTCAAATGTTTTCTATTAAAATAACTTTTACAAGCAATCAATCAATCAAAAGTCATCTATTTTGTATATATGTTATTTTTTAAAGTGGCTCAAAACATAATATTCGGTAAAGGGCTTGAAACAGTTTTTTTACCTAGCTCGCTCGACCAGTCCCCGCTCATTGCTACTGTTTAATATTATTTGAGTAAAAATGTAATTCTATGTGATTGGGAAAATAAATGAATATTGATGACCTATATGTCAGCCATATATCGTTACACGCTACACATATATTTTAATTAAAACTAAGAAATAAATTAAAATCTAAATTAATAAAAACTAAAATTAAAAATGAATATTGTTTGTGTGTATTACTCAATATATGTACAATGTAGGTACACTTTTTGACGTTAAAAATTACTTACATAAAAAACATGATTTTGAAGTGCTTTTGAATTGTCAAATGAACCTAGAAATATAATAGCTCGATGTCATTTAACTTATCATTAGTTAGTGTTTTAGTGACTATTGTAGATTAATTTTAGAAACTATACTTTACTGGTCATGGCTCACTTGGCAGAATTAGAATCTTTAAAATAAAACAACGATTTCGGGATATTTATATCTAATACCGTCTTCGTAATTTTGTCATGTTGTTGAGTGCCAAGAATATTTAAATGTAAATAATGTAGTCCGGGCAGTTGTCTCTACATACATTATAATTTAAAATTAAAATATATGTAACATCATTGTTTAAAATGTACTTAATAATCATTTAATATTTAAACTGCATATAAACATTGCAAAATAAATTTAGTTGGCATAGGTACCTATCAAGTACATTGACCCTGTAGCTTGTATTTACTATTTCAAGTCAAAGTATATGATTTTAAAAGTTTCCTCAATCCTGAAACGTTTTGTATATGAATAATATATACTGGTGGAAAATTCTATCTAATCTATGATATAACTATTTCTATCTATTGGAATTCATAAGATATACTAGTGTTTCGCCCTGTGCGCGAGCTGCTAAAGCAGCTCACGGGTTGTGGTTTGACTTACAAGTAGTACAAACTTTACTATACGATTTTGAACGAAATCGGTCAATTAACAAAGAATTTCAAAATGGCGCTGATTTTTTAAATTTTTGGTAACAGTTTCCGGTATTGAAATCCCAGGGAGCCCTTAATATCGATTTTGAACGAAATCGGTCAATTAAAAAAGAATTTCAAAATGGCGCCGATTTTTTAAAACTTTGGCAACAGTTTCCTGTACTGAAATCCCACGGAGCCCTACATATCGATTTTGAACGAAATCGGCCCATTAACAAAGAATTTCAAAATGGCGCTGAATTTTTAAAACTTTGGTAACTGTTTCCTCTATTGAAATCCCAGGGAGCCCTAAATATCGATTTTGAACGAAATCGGTCCATTAACAAAGAATTTCAAAATGGCGCTGATTTTTTAATATTTTGGTTTCAGTTTCTTGTTTCGTAACCCCAGGGAGTTCTCAATATCGATTTTAAACGAAATCGGTCACTTAACAAAGAATTTCAAAATGGCGATTTTTTAAAATTTTAGTACCAGTTTCCTGTTTTGTAATCGCAGGAAGCCCCGTCGTGGGTAAAACGAAACCGTATCAAAATCTTGCATAGTTCTACACAGTCTTGTAGTATTCTTCAATATTGGCCATATATTTTCTATGGAAAAATAAATTCCGCCATCTTGAATTTTTTTCCTGTTATTCAAGTAGACCGTCAGGTCCTGATCATCTCTTGCCAAGAAACCACACTTCCATCTCTTATACTCTCCGAGATAGACACTGACGAAATTTGTATGGCGGCCATCTTGAATCCACCATTTTCGAGTTTTTTTTAAACTCATCGCCAATTGGATGTGGTTCCGAGTGACATTAGTTCGAGGACCCCCCACCTATCTTCAATACCTTGGCCGTGCCCTTTACCCGTCTCCGAAATCCTCAATCATCAGCTGTCTCCATATTTATTTTCAAGTTGTATTTTCTGACTTCTATACGAAGCCATCAGTGAAAAAAAAATTTTACATACAAAATTTTTCAGGAGCAAGTTTTTGGGGAAAATCTTGAAAACTTCCCCAAATATGGCAACACTGTTTAGATATCTCGATACTGCCGGTCTAGTTACACAATCGATCCATACATGGCAACTTTCCCAAATGGTGTCAACTGCCTCAAAATCGTGATCGAAATTTTCAAAAACACAAAAATAATACAAAATGGCCGCCACCTCGTTTCACAGAAGCATTTTACATAGTTTTATAATTTTCCCGTAAACTACAGGATACACCGCTCTTGATGACGTTTAAATTTTTCATCTCGCTCGCACGCAGCCGAAATGATTGCTCCTGAAAAAAGACCATGTCGAAAATCACTTTTACTTTGATAAATTCCAGTGTTGCCAGACCTCGGCGACGGAAATACCCAAATGGCGTTTTTACAAGTGGGACACGTGGTTGCTCGTACTCGAACTTTGCAAAAAATACATATTTCGATTTTTTTAATTTTGGGGTAAATCTTGAAAATTTCCCGAGAAATGGGGTAATTTTTTTTCCCCAATCCATACCTCGAGTCTGTACACACAATCGCCCCGTACAAGTCGAAACGCTCCGACGTTGCCAACTGTGAGAAAATTGAATTTTAAAATTGCGTTTTTTCGTACCTCAGACCGAACGGCCGCCGCGACAGCCGCCATCTTGAATTTTTAAAAACCACTCCCGTTCTGTCAAAATACAGGATAATTGTAGGCGAAAAGAGAAAAAAATATTATGCTCGACCACGCCGTTTCGGATCTGTGGCGCCGCGGTTCGGGGTCGAAAAATCAAAAATTTCAAAACACTACAGCTCGGCCGCCATCTTGTTTTTCCAAATTTTTCTACTCTTTCTATTGATCGTTTCCTAGTTTCTTCAATCGTTGCGAGTTGTAACGAAATCGGTTGGAAAACAAAAGAGTTGCGAGAATCACGTCGGCCGCCATCTTGTTTTTCCGAAATGTCATAATTTTTCCCTACTCGACTCCCGCACCCGAACACATCTCCCGTACATCATTGTATCGTTTTCTGTCTCTTTCTAGGAGAACAATTATGTCAATGAGTGAGTCAGTCAGTGAGTGAGTGGTAATTGAGCTATATATAGTATAATTACCGATTGAATAGTTATTTTCACGTAGGTAGGGTCTCTGATAAAAAACACAAATATTGACATATCCTATCTTATCTTGATAGATCCCACTAATGTTTTTATTTAACTTCCTAATCGTGTACTACACTTATAAGTGCTTGCAAACAGCTCGTAAAATATAAATATTTGTCTTCGTTTCATAGTTATTAGCTTTTTTTACTCAAAAGATAAAAGTTATTATCACTTACATTCGTAAGAGTCGTTAAAGTTCTTAACATTAAAACTTGACTTATTTTTAGGAAATCATCATTTAAGTAAGATAAGCTTTATTTATTTTTGTTTTAATAAAATATTAAATATAAATAAACGAACTAGAGCTATAATACGCCACGCTGGTCAAGTGTGGACTTGCTGATGACTGACACACCTTTGAGCACATTATCGACTACTCTTAGGCATGCCGCGGTTTCCTTCGCAATGTTCTCGTGGCTTTCCACCACGGATGTGCTACGTTGGTTAGCTACGGATCTGTGTCAAGCCCACCAATAGGAGCTCTTGGAATTTTAGCTTAGATCACTAGATGCTAGATCAAGATGATCAAGATCTAAGTATCTATCCTATAAATTCAAGGAAATATGTATTCTTACAGCGGCCTCGCAATATATTTACAGTAATCTAATCTTCGTGAAACAGCACATTCAGAATTACAAAAGAATATGCGATCTGCACGATAGGCCAACTAGAAACATAGGCTCGTGACTCCATCGCTCCGCTTCATGAAATTCCGAAGGTCGTTCGTGGGAATGTGCTTTCTATTCTTTAACAAAATTCCACAACCTATTATAAACTTGCCTTTACACAAGTTTAAGAAAACCATAAAAAAAATGCTCCTGAAAAAAGCTTAATAAACTCGTACCTACCTACTGTCGGAGATAATATAAATTATAAAAGGGCATGGATTTGACTCGCTCCAGCAATACTCAGGATTGCTGTTACTTACTCGTATGTATCTTTAGATAAGTTCAATTGTAAATATATTTTAATTTTTTACCACCGAGTTTCTTGCTGGTTCTTCTCGGTAGGAACGGCATTCCGAACCAGTGGTAGATTCATTCGACTATTCATAAGCACTTGTAAAAAGTCTATTTGAATAAAAAAAACATTTGATTTCATTTGATTTGATATATGGTTTTGTCACATACCGCAGCTTAGCAATGAACTACATCTACAAGTGATATTATATTGATTGCTGCAAATGTGCGCCTATGATTCCAGTGATTTGAACCTCGGTCCCCCCGAATAGGAAGCCGAAGTTTTAACACAGGGCTCTCACAGAAAGCTATATTTTTGTATTTTACGTAACTTTCTTACTCTTTAATTCGCCCGTTTCTATTTTGAACAGGAATCATGGTGTCGTCGGTGGCGGCCTGTGCGCCGATCATTTTTCACAAGCGTATGTGCGCACGGATCCAAAGCCGCTCCCACAAAAATCGACCACGACACATCTGACGGTAAGGACGTAGGCAAATAAAATAGTACTATCGGATAATTCTATGTGATTTATTACAAAGGATTGGAGACCATCACCAGGACTATAGCATTAATTAAAATGATAATTATTATAATCGTTTACTTTAAATTAAACCGTTTACATAAATGTCTAATTCTAATTAAGATACTAATATATATAATTAGCTTAATATATTTATGATTCTTATTAAATTTACAAGTAATAATTTAGAAGCGTTTGAAACAGGCACAGATCACAAGTAAGCGAAAGGCTTTTAAATTACTAATTACTATTTCAAAGACTTATTACTGTTTAAACTATCGTAACAGTTTTCTAAAACTTCGAATTCTTCAAATACCATTTCTCCAAATTTTCCTGGTGTCAGCTTATTTTGCTGGATGTTATCGTTCAAATAGTAAAATTTTTTCTCGAAGGTTGGGGCGTCGTGTGTTTCGGTAGGTTCGGAACATTCTTGTATGTTATCAATGCCTCCTTGTTTCTTAACGCCTTGTTGGCCCGGTTCTTGTATTGTTACTTTTACCGTTTTGGTATTTAAGTTTCCGTTTTGACTTTTTTCTTTTGCGCTATTTGATTTGAAATTGTCATCATTATCCTTCTGTTGAAAAGGACTCGTTGCCATACCTTTATTGTAGCTTTCTAAGCGGCAGATTTTATCTTTTACGGAATTTTCATTTTCATCAATTAATGGAGGATCCTCTTTAGAATTCTGTTTTCTAAATTTAAGTCGAGGATTTTTGCTTTCATCAGCTCCTGTTAGTTCCAGTCGACTGCTACAACTATTAGATTTCACAAGTTTAAATTTAAAACCTGGAAAACCTTCTGTTCGTTTATTTGTGTCTTTGATTTGATTTGATACATAATCTGCTGTCGCGCTGAGTGAAGCTTTTTCATATAGCATTTGTTCATGCTTATCTGCTACTAAACAGGAACATTTTTCACCTCGACATTTGGTTTGGCATGAATAACAATCCCTACTACAGTTTTTCTGCAGACTTTTTATCTCTTCCATTATAGCCTTGGTCATTGGACTAACTGTAGAACCAGGTTTACAATTTAACACCTTTCCTCCATAATATGTTACAGATGTTCCACAATCACGTATTTTTTTAAGAATATCTGGACTTACGTATTGACTTTCACAACAGAAGTCTTGACTTCCTGAATCACATAGATATTCATCACTAGAACTATAAACATTATCCTTAAGTGTTTTCTGTGAATATGGACTGTGGCCATCGGTTTCATATTCGTTGTTTGAACTTAGATCTCCACTAGATACTCCACTTGATAAGCTCGCATTATCCCACTTTTTATTACCAAAGTTCGTGTCAATAGTTAACTGTCGTGTTATTTTTTTTCTTCCTCCAACTTTACTACTCTTTGTTTCTTCACTCAAATTTCTGTCAGACGTTGCTCGTCTAGTGAGCCCGGCGTTTTCATCAACCAATGGAGGATCGTAAGTCATTGGGCTTTTCATTTTCAACGTATCTTCAAATAGATTTCTAACTTTTTTAACCGTATCTGGGTTAGGTAGCTCTTCCTCTATTATTTCTTTATTTACTCTTATAGGATGATAAAAAAAGTGTCGTCGTACTGCATTTTTTGATTTCTCAATTTGAGAAGAGTGCTCATTTTTCTTTAATAAGATAGGTGATATTTTACAAGTGTCTGTTTTTGTATTATTTTTCGGTGCTGGTTCAACTTTAGTTCTAACAGGCTCAATAATGACAATATTATTGTTGACTAATAGTTCTTGAAAGCTATAATCTTGTAAATATTGTAATAGCCCATCGAATTGCGCTTCTTTGCGATAATTTGCTTTCATACTATTTTTAAAAAGTTCTGATTTCATTACTTTATATCTCACGTGATCGAATTCGTCGCAACCTTTTTCATATCCCCTGGCTTTAATAAGAGTAGCTTGAGTTTTTTGGTTTTGATTATCGTCACTACTTAATTCTACTATTTCAATCTCGGGTGTATCTCTGGAAATATCGATCTCAGGTTTTTTAATATATTTAGGATTATCGTAAATAGTACCGCTATTTTCTTTTACTATCTTTTCCACAAGTGGTTCGTCTATTTCTGAATCGCTTTTAACTTTTTCAGTTTCATCCTTCCATAAATTAAGTTTGGTTTGACTTATTTTTCTAATGCTATCTACAATTTTAACACTTTCCAAAGATTTTATAATGTTGCAAACAGACACTTCTGGGACACATTTGTTATTTTCATTACACTCTTGTTCACAGTCCTTATCCGTATTTTCCGATTTGATTCCATCTGATGCATCTGACCTTTCCGAAATATTTTCGCCTTTAGTTTGAATTTCTGGAGGTTTTTCAATTAGTTTTGACCAATAACTTTTGACTGAATTAATTTTTTCTTGATATTCTATATCTGTTTTTATTGCATTATTTAGTTTATCTTTTACTTGATTAAAGTCACCTTTGAATTCTTTGATTCCTTCTTTTGTCTCTGAATTTGGTTCAGATTGTTGATAGTTATGAACGGTTTTGTTTTTGTCCGAAGAGCTGTTAGACGATTTGTTCTTATGTTTTGAATCAATAACTTGCAAGACCTGTGGCCGCGTCATCGTTGGTTTATTATTTTGTAAATTATTATTTAGCACGGAGTTATTTTTATCATTTATGATTAATTTTGGTGGAGGTTTCAGTAACTGTTGCTGACTAGTTTCATAAGATATGCTATTCAATTTTGGAATTGTTTTTTTCACGACTTTATTAAGTTTTATTGTTATAAAAGACTCTTTCGCAGTTTGGTTTTTCTCGAAAGAATTGTTATCGCCGTTTGGGATTCTATTTTCTATAGTTGTTGCTTTGTCTTTTATTGTTCGCTTTTGTTCTTTATGTGGTAGATTTATCTCGGTTGAATGTTTTGTGTCTGAGTGAGTTTCTAGGTGCGTGTTTGATGTATTATCGTTTCTGTCAGGTATATTTTGTGTAACAGGTGGATTTATGACGATCGTTTGATGACCACTTAATGGTACAATCGAAATATTAGATTCTGCAGTAGTCTTGAATGATTGCACTCTTGAAAGCAATGAGTGATTTTTAATTTGCTCACTGAATGACAGTTTTGTAGGAGATAGGCGGCAAGTTTTTGTAATTTTTTTGTCTACACTGTTAGGACTTGGCAGACGAAAGTTTTCATCATCTGCAGGATTACGTTGCCGCAATGAATAATGTTTTTTTATGCCCGTATTTAATTTCTGACCTTTAACTGAATTATTAATATTATCATTAGAAAATGATTTCAATATTCTAACTTCAGGTTTGTATGAAAGATTCTGAGCTATTTTTAAACTTTCAGACTTTGTTATTATTTTATTGTTTCGAATAGTACCTTCTATTTCGTTTATTTCCCTTTCGTTCTGGTGGTGATCTAGCTGATAGTAGTGTGAATTTTCGTCTGGATTAGAACTATCAATAGTAATTATAGATTTCAAATCGTCTTCGAGCTTAGAAAAGTTTTGAATTGCTTGAACCTCTGAATTCTCATGCGGTAAATTTTCATTAAAACTGTTATCGTTGTTGTGATAACTTATGTTTATTTTGTTCAGCTGGCCATAGTTTTCGTTAACTTTGTTTGATAATATTTCTTTAAAATGTGTTTGTGCTACTTCGTATGTATTTTCACAAGGTATATCTTCTGGATCTTCTTCTCTTAGCTGAGCATCAATTCTTTCTGATTTTCGTAAGCACTTGCTTATGTTAATGTCAGGTAAAGAATAATATTGGTTTTCTATAATAGTAGTTACGAATGGTTCAGTAGTTATGTTTTTTGAAGATGTGCAATAAGTATCTTGGCTGTAATCATTACAACCTATGAAGGTATTGCTGACATAAACTTCATTAGTAGGTGTTGTAATGTTTTCTTTGATGGTCGAGTCACTAGTTCTACTTAAAAAAGAATCACGTCTTATATCTGCAAATGTTGTTTTTTTATTAACAGCTGTATAAATGGGGTCGGTTTCAAAGTTTTGAATTTCAGAATTGGATGTCTGCGAATGTGCGAAATTATTTTCTTGAAATTGTGAGTCACAGTATTCATCAATTTTTTCAGCAAGTGAGTTTGCTAAGTATTCTAGTTTGTGGGACTTGTCTGTCGAAGAAGCGATTGAAATAGATATGTACGAAGTTATGCTGTCAGCTTGACTGGATATTGTTTCATCGTTCTCAGAAAGTACAGATTGGGTATCGCAATCTTGCTTATGTCCTGTGTTAATATCATAAATTTCAGTGTGTAAATTTTTATCGCTGTTTGACCGATGTTCTTTTGTAATTTCGTAAGTGTTTGAATTGCAAATTATAGTGGGTGGATCAAATTCTGTTTTATTGTTTTCAGTTTTTGAAGTAGAAATGTTATCACTAGTCTCAGGATTTATGGTCTTAGATGTCTGTTGAGTTTCGTTTTCACTTTCAGGATCATCAGTAGTGATGTAAAGCTCTTTGCAACTGTTTGGGGATCTATCAGTTTCGGGGGAGCTATCTTTGTAATGTTTTCGATGCGCTTCAAAATTATAATGTTTTCTTACGTAATTGGAATCCAAGCTATCTATTTCACTAGGATTACGTGAATGGCCAATGCTATCTTCCGATAAATTTGTCTGCTTAGTTTCTTCGTTTAGATTTGGCCAACTGCCGGCTCTGGAATGTTGACTTTCGTCGCGTGATATAACGTCTTCTTTATCCGATTTGCTTTCTGAGTTATTATTTTGTGTAGGTGATTCTTCATCCACTCTTTGTTGGTTTATGTCCGCGAAACAAGATACTGTACTATCAATATAAATTCCCTCTAATACTTCTTCTTTTGTTTGGTATTTTGCGCGTCCGGTTAATCTGCAAAAACACGAAATTGATGCATAAGAAAATGTTGTAGATAAGTGCTCAACTGGTGACTCGCATGAGTTAAACGTAATCTAACATTAATTTGAGATTAGTCAGTACGGTCAGCCGGACCGCTAGCTACAAGTTCTGCGCTTTAGATGATTCAGATTTTATTTTAGACTAGCTGATGCCCGCGGGAGCTCTTTAATTTTTGTGAATAAAATTTGTGTATTCTAGACCATAATCTATATCTGTGTCAAATTTCAACCAGATCCTTATAGAAAAATTAGCTGTTCTGGCGTGATTGAGTAACAAACCATCCATCCAAACTTTCGCATTTATAACATTAGTATAGATGTTGCATCTACATAAACTTTCTAAATTATAAATCTGGAAACAGTTTTCAGACCTACAGAGATGGCTTTGCAGAGACTACTTACTATCCCGAAAATCAGTGAGTTTAAAGTTATTATAAAGGTTTTAATCCTTGCGGCCGAAGTCGTGGGCATTAGCTATAGATACGATTTAAGCGGTTTTTTTTAATGGCTGTATAATGTGTTCACTTGTTACACTTGTAATTCGTATAGGTATGTTATGTTTACGGAATTATACAAATTATATAAATAAAAATATATTTACCTGTCTCTAAAACAAGGCTTATCAAATAAGCGAGCACGTGGTATGAGTTGAGACCGTTTGGCTTTAGTGTGGTTTTGTATTTGGAGGTCAGTGAAGGTCTCTTCACGTATTACTGCCAAGCTCCTACTTCGACGTAAGTTAGACCCTTCGATTTCTTTATGTTTGCAGAGCCTTCCGTAGCTACCGCTAAATTCTGTGTCCGAGTTTGAGAATCGTTTTTGCAAAAACTCGTCCGCCGCTTTCGACCGTGTCAAGTGTTGATAAAATTCGTCTTGCGGAAGTTGTACCGGAAGCTTATAATATTCCGCAAGCTTGCTTTGGTATTTTTCGTTTTTCTTGTTCTTACTATCGCACTCTTTGCTCTTAGATAATTTGCGTTTCTTGGGTCGTTCGTCCTGGTTTTTCTTCTCTAGGGAGTTCCGCGGCTTATCGAATTCCAAAGTTTCCGTGGGATTCTCAAAGTATTGTATGTCAGCGACGGTGTTTGCGGCGGGCTTGTGCTCGTCCTGACTCGATTTCCTTTCGACGAGTTCTCTAAGGCGGCTTCTTGTGGAACTTGTGGAGGTGACGCTTTCTGGCCGTTTGACTGAATATTCCAAATTCGAGGAAGACCGTCTGAAGAGGCTTGTCTTGATCGACCCGAAGTCGCCTTCGTCTTGACAAGAAGCCGCTGAGAAGTTCTGAGTCCTGATACGGTCAACGTGATTCTGACTAGAATACGACGCGACCGAGTCCACCGAGTGCCTGAAACGAAAAAGGGTCTTGGTTAGATTAAGATGTTTAGTTATGGACTATGAACCGAAAGATACTTGTTTGAGATAAAGTCTGTTTGCAAAAGATAATGGAATCTTTAGGTCTAGATTATGCACGCAACTTCGTTCGCGTTGATTCCCGCGGGAACTCTTAAATTATAAATAATAAAAAGTAGCCTATGTCCCCTCCGGCATCGGCATCGACTATTTCCCCGGGGATACAGCTTATGCCTGTACCAAATTTCATCAAAATCAGTTGTACAGATGGGCCGTGGAAGTAGCGCGTAGCAGACATATTTTCGCATTTATAATATTATAGTATGATTCGCATTGATGTAGAATTTTAGTACCTACCTATATTTCAATGATGATTCGTATGGTTTAGTAGTATGATATGTTTGACGTTAAAGTCAAGGCTACGACATCAAATAGGTTAGCGGATCATGAAGGTCGTGTGGTGAACGAACTCAAGATTGATATGAATATATAAACAGTTCATGACTACTGTCTACGTTTGATGACGGGTGTATCTATTACCTCTATATCAATATCGAGTATAATATATGTCACCGTAAGATTGTAAAAACAGTTAGATTGTAATCTCATTAGCGATATTGTAAACTGTCGACAGATTGAGAACCGTTCAATGTTCTGAGTGTCAAATTTTGAAATATTCATTGTATTTACGTTTTCTTGTCTCTTTCTTGTAGGTTAGGTTAGGGTTCGACATAAATAACCAGTTAGTGCCGGGCACTTAGGTTTTATCGGGTTAATATACCTAACAGATTACAATCTACCGAAAACTAATGCGTTGAATTGTAATCGGTCGACAGTTAACAATTTCGCCAGTTAGATTACAATCTAACGGTGACATATACATATAAAGTGACTTGTCCTAACTGACTTAACTGACCTATTCACGTACGTAAAGGATTTGTGAATCCAACCCTGAGGGGACGTTTTTATTTTATTTTGCAAGTAATTATTATTTCTTTCATCCGAAAAGGAACCGTGACTTCGTCCTCCTGAATTAAGGTTTTTCGATTCCTGGGGGAACTCTTTAATTTTCTGTAAAATCCATATGCGAAAGTATGTCTGTCTGCTACACTTTCACGGCCAATCTGTTCAACCTATTACGATGAAATTTGGTACTAGGGTAAGTTGTATCCCGGGGAAGGACATAGGCGATAGGCTTTATATTCCGGAAAATAAAGGAGTTCCCGCGGGAATAAAAAAACCTAAATCGCGCAAGTCGCAGGCATCATCTAGTCAGTAATAATAATTCAATAAACCAACGTTGTGGTTCAGCAGTGGCAGTTGCGTGTATCGGTTTTGATAATAAGTACGTGTTATGGAATTATTGAACTTCCGGCTTATAAATGCCCGCGGCTTCGCTTACGTTAGGTCCGATTTTCATACAAATTTCAAAGCCCTATTTTACCCCCTTGGGGGTTGAATACGTTATAATAGCTATCTGTATGCCAAATTTCAGCACAATCCGTCCAGTGGTTTGAGCTGTGCATTGATAGATAAGTCAGGCAGTCACCTTTTCCATGGGTATATTTAGATTTTCAAAAATTTCACCCGAGCGAAGCAGAGGCGGGTTAGCTAGTAAATTATAAACAGTCTACTGTCTACGTTTATTGACGGGCGTATTGCCTCTCTATCAATTTATCATATTATTGGCTTTCGGCCGTAAGCTCGTGTTCACGTAATGTTTGCAGTGACAGTGCTGGCAACTAGCCAGGAGCGTTTGGACTCACAGTTCACGCATGTATTTACACTGGTAAAAAAAAAAAAAACTATATATATATATACCGTCAGAGCGCTGACCAAATACATTAGGCGTAACTATGTGATGAGAGTTTATTCTCACAATATTAGATTTCTCGGTGCGTGAAAAGGGACAACAGCTTTTTGCTATGACTGGCTTCATCATTGTTTGTTTTGTCTTGTATAAAGGTTATACAAAAATATCACTGAAGTTAGGCCAACCCAATTTTGTATTCAATGTGTGCTGATCAGAATTTATTCTTGATACGTTTCTCGGAGTCGATTCCTATGAGGACACCCGGTCAACCCGTGCAGAACTGAGGGTATACTACCATCACTTAAAGCCGTATTGTTTTAATATCGTTGAGTTTCGTGTTTTAGAATTATAATTCTTATTTTAGGGACAACAAGGTACGTGACATAAAACTGTAATTTTGAAATAATACTGCTTTAAGCGATGGTAGTAACCCCCCTGGGGCGATAGAAGAACAAAATGTGTCCTAAACAACCTAGCTGTGGTTGAGCGCTGTGATTTGTGGGAGATCACAGGTCCAACTAACGTCAGCTGTGCAATTTGGAAATTTCTAAATTGGTTAAAGTCTGATTGACCGAGAGGTCAAGTTGGCTCAGCCGCTCAGGTTCGTTACCTTTCTGGTAAGGTTAATAGTTACGCGTTAATTAAGGTATTATGAGTTCCGTTACCGTACCGCGTAGGAATCTATTCAGGTTTTAACCTTGGGTTTAAGAACTACCGTAGCCCTTCTAGGTAAACCCACATCCATCGAAAAACTGACTAGTAATTCTGCTAGTATTCTGTGACTCCAATACTCAAATTGGTTTATCCTTTATTTCATATGACATACAGCTGGTGTCTCTTGTGATACATCTTGTTTTGATAAGTCAATCAACTAAGAAGACCTTTGAGACCTCATATGACCTGATGAGACCACAGTGAAAATCTAACATACCATGGAATTAAAAAAAAAGTATATTCAAGTCACATTCAAGTGCTCAATCCATACTTAATATTATAAATGCGAAAGTGTGTCTATCTGTCTGTATGTCTGCTACTCTTTCACGGCCCAACTACTCAACCAATTTTGATGAAATTTGGTACAGAGACAGATTACATCCCGGGGAACGACAAAGTCTACTTTTTATCCCGGAAAATTGAAGAGTTCCCGCGGGAATCAGAAAAATGTATCTATTCAACCGATTTTGATGAAACTTGGTACAGGGATAGGTTGTATCCCGGGGAAGGACATAGGCTACTTTTTATCCCGGAAAATTGAAGAGTTCCCGTGGGAATCAAAAAACATCAATCAACGCGGACGAAGTCGCGGGCATCATGTAGTTTTTAATAATAGCCTGTATTGATTGTCATGAGTAAGTATTTTTTCATTGAAAGATACTCGCATGAACAAACGTTCAACATTCAAATGGTTCAATTCAAAGTTAGGTAGTTGTCTGCTTTTGAAAGGGTGCCAAGAACGGCGTCTCGCCGTCGCTAATGATCACTAGTGAGTAGTTGAGTACTGATGGCACTCCGACAGAAGTACATATGTGCAACATGAAATATGTTCGATAATCAACTGAAATTACTGTAAAATGGGTTCCGTCAAACTTGTCTATGAGTTATGTTTAGAAATGTGTATTTAATACTGCGATTTCCTTACAAAGGAACTTAATTACATTTGAGATCTAATCCATACTAATATTATAAATGCGAAAGTGTGCCTGTATGTCTGCTACGCTTACGTATCTTTTCAACAGATTTTGATGAAATTCGGTATAGAGGTAGATTATATCTCGAGGAAGGCGGAGGATATTATAGGCTACCGTTTCTAGGGCATAGGTTAGGCTATCCCGGAAAATTAAGAAATTCTCGCGGAAATTAAAAAAAAAACTTATCCACGCGGACGAATTCGCGGACCTCATCTAGTGCTTAATAAATACAACGA
This sequence comes from Erebia aethiops, assembly GCA_923060345.2. Taxonomy (NCBI): domain Eukaryota; kingdom Metazoa; phylum Arthropoda; class Insecta; order Lepidoptera; family Nymphalidae; genus Erebia; species Erebia aethiops. Next base: position 18,395,721 of record OV281081.1, on the reverse strand, counting down.
CAGCGGTAGAACAAGAGTTGCTCTGCTCTGAATTTTCCTTATAAACTAAATATATCTACTAATTTTCCTCGTTAAAATTCAATAGTCTTCCGTCCATATAATTGTTTAGGTACAATTCAAAATTACAACAATATACATGAGATGTCTCTAAGTTTAATCTAATTTTGCTAATACTGCCTATATTTCTCAAGAACCCGGAAATAGCCCAATAAAGTGACTACGAAGGTTTTACATTATTCAGGCTCTAAGAACGATGTGCCTTTCAGCTGGTAGGACGTATAAATATTTATAGCTTCGAAGATCGCCTGCGGACACCATACTCCGATAGAATGGCATTTGAAACTTGCTGGAAAGATGTCCCCAATTTTAGTGTCTAACTCATCAATATATATACTAGTACTGGATGGTCCCTTACATAGAAAAAGTTGGGCGTCTGACTTGTAGGGCATGCCCCTCACCTGTATAAGCCTGTCCTTGTCCCCGCCATAGCGCTGTCCCGCTTTTCAGACTAGATGGCGTTAGTAAAATAAGTCCACAATCTTTGTTTGACAAGGCCCGTCTATGTAAATTGAGCTATTTATTGACCGAGCGAAGCGAAGGTCTCTGAGTCTACTTGGGTGAATTGGCACTTGTCCGTCCGTCCGTCCGTCCGTCCGTCCGTCCGTCCGTCCGTCTGTCAGAGCATTATAACTTCTGAATTACTGAACGCAATTACTTCAGCTTTAAATATAATATGTAAACCAATGGCCTCCCGCCGAATATGGCTTAAAAAATAATAAAAATCTTTATTTCAGGGGGGCTCTCATAGAAGTGAATGCGAAGTAAAATATTTTTTATAAAGTTACATAGGGTTGCGGTATATCATTTTAAAGATAATTTGGAATAGAGTCGGAAAATATTTTTTTTTTAATTTTTCCCCCAAAATTGACGAAATGGGGGGCTTTCAAAGTGGTGATTTTCTAACGTCCAAAGATGACCTCAGAACTCTAAATTTTCTGAAAGGATGAGCCTGAAACTTGATCAATTATTTCAATTATATACCGTACTTGAACAACAAATACTAAAATTAGATAAATATTTTAAGGAAACGAAATTATTTAATTTTTAATGAGCGTCAGTATTTTTAACAGAACTTCACATTTATGTCAATAGATGGCGCCGCGAGGTCTCAGTTCGGGGCGAACCACTAGTTTATAGGATAGCACTTGGCTGCAATCAGACCTGCTTGCAAGTGGTGATATAGCGCGCTTACTGAATAACGCTTTATAAACTCCGCTAATTTCTTACACTATGATTTCGATGTCTATTCTCTTTACAGCGATAATTTTTCGCTGATATTACATAATACAGATGTGGCTCTTGACATTACGATAAAAGCCAGCACGACACTTGTTCAAAAAAGCCCAATCTAGAGCCCAAACTAAGTTTCTGTTATTTTTATAGCGCCCTACGGCAGCGGCTAAGAAAAGAAGAATTTATTTACATATTTCACAATGTTGAATTAGAAATGTACTATAAATTTCTTATCTGATTAACTGGTTATTTTGATTTTAACCAGTTCGACTAGTTTTTAATCCATCCCTATGAACTAGTAGAACGCTTTATTTAGGTACATATTTTAATTTTTAATGGTTGTTATATTATAATAACCAATCTTCATGGCCGAACAGTTGCGATGCTATGAGATAAGGTTTTAGCTTAGACATTAGTGATAATAACCAGTGCATCAACTTTTTTAGAATCATCTTCATACAAGTTCGTGTCTCAAACGGGAAAAAATACTTGTCGAACTTGTAATTGTTTTCTTTAAAATAAAGTTCAATATTGTGTTCACCCTGCATACCAGGTTTTCAGTGATGTTCTACATAATATAATAAAAAAAAGAGGTCTTGCTTCCGAATACGTTCCGAATTCTCTTCGTATAATTCCTTCCGAGCATTATTGTTAAGCAAAAAAATTGCCAACTTATCGACTTAAGGCGCGCGCGATTCTGTCTTTTAAATATTTAAGTTATATGTGTCGCAACATGCGTGCATGCGTACAATTTCCGTTTCCGTGCTGCGGTAGAATTTTTGTATAATATTCATGCGTTGTGTTTTTATTGGTAAAGATGTCATAATTCGGTTATTGAAGGCAAGCGGAAAGCATATTCTTATTGTAAATAGTCCTAAGTCACATAATGTTATTGCTCTCTACTGCTGATTCTCGCGACTTCGTCCGCGATAAAAGTGGCCTATGTCCTTCACCGGGATACAATCTACCCCTGTACCTAATTTCATCTTGAGCAGATGGGCCGTGAAAGCGTAGGAGACAGACAGACACACTTTCGCATTTATAACATTAGTTTTAGTATGGATTATCTTCATTGACGTTTTATCGAAACTAATTATTCCGCTCGTTCGCATCGCTTGGGTGGACTTAAATCCTTTCTTAGTGGCCGAGAAGAGTGCTCTCACGCTTCTTGGCCACTAAGACTAACTTGTAGGCCGGAAAATTTCGAAAAATTCAGTGAGAGATATTTGGAAACATAAATAAAGAAGCGAACGTAGCTTCTCGCATTCGTTAGTTATAATTAGATGCATGCAAAATTCCAAGTTTATACATATAGACCCAGCAGTTTGTTCAAGCTGTGTGTATATAAAGACAGAATCATAAAATATGTTGAATACATTAAACTTTTCATACAAAGCGTTTGCAAGATTTACTCATTATTTTTTCGTAGAGTAGGTACACAATTCACCATACGCTATTATATTGATCGAGATTGATAGTGTATTGTATGGATGGCTTTCACCATTGTATTATATTATATTGACTTTTAGGTCTTATTGGCTGAGTTCATAAAGTTTGCCTCGCTCAGGCTTTCAATTGCATATTCAATATCGGATATAACAAGTGGGCAATGAAGTAGACTTTCATAATAATAAGTTACGGAACAAAAGCTCGTTACAGGCGTAAAATAGCCTTATATAAATATTTATTCTGGTATATACCTTATTGCATCGCTTTCGGTTAACGAAAATATTTTTGAAGGCCCTTGGTGTACAGTCGTGTACACAGTACAGTGTACACTGTCACAAAAGTAGTAAAATAATGTGGCTGGACATGGCAGGCTGGCTGACTGGCTGGGAGGATGTAAAAAACCGGCCAAGTGCGTGTCGGGCAATGCGCATTGTAGGGTTCCATAGTTGCCCGACACAATATCGGGTATTTTTTAAGTTGGTTGAATACGAGTAAAAGCCTACATAGCCGTGATAGCTTTCCGTTTAACTTCGTTTTATAAGTATTGCCATGAATTTTACGCCTGTCCAAAAACATTTGATTTCATTTGACAACAAAAATTAGCACTTTAAAGCTTAATATTTCGGATCCCTGAATCGCAAAATGGTTTTCCCACATCCATAATGTTTGTGTACGATCTAACGACACTCCAAACCTAATATGAACTGTCTTATTTGGAACGTTTAGGTCCTCATAAACCTTACCACAGATTCTTGGATGTAACTTATGAAAACTCGGAGACTAGAGATTGTTACATACGACATTCTGTTCGCAACTAAAACTCAACAGCGACTGTATATTTATAAAGAGCTAGTTTATTTATAAAATGTTAAGCCAATACTTCGAAGAATTATATTCTTAAAAGAATTATATGCACATTATAATTTAGTTTGTTTGATCTAGTTCCAAAGTAGTAGTAGAATATCATAGTTCACACCAAGAAGGTCGATCTATTAAGTATTCTGGTAGATCTCCTGTCACAATTTTATATTTAGAGATGGGAATGTGCTTTCGGCGTGTGGTCAATGTCTTATTTCCAGACACACGCGAATAAAAGTAGTTTCGGTAAACATTCCCGTATCATTTATGTGGGAGAATTGTTTTATTGTTTTACCAGAAAATATGCTAGCCGTCTGGTAATATCAGATATATCAGATATATCAGGGTTCTTGTGTAATAATTTTTAACCGACCGTTTTATTTTAAAATCTGTATTTCCATGCTATATGATACCCGTAACTCCTGCATCCGCGATGCGGATGCGTCCGGATCCGCAATGTATCCGGATTATTGAAAAATTCATGAGAATACTTTGATTTTCAGCATAAGTATAGCTTGTGTCAGTCTTCGAGATATAAGCTATCTGGGGACCTAACAACTATTTTTTCTTCAAAATTGGTGAAACGGTGAAACATACTGATGGACAGAAAGACATATATGTATATGGATGCTAATTTTTAGTCAATATGTCTTTTAACTTTGATAAATTAAATTAAAAAACAAAAAACCTAAACTACATTTCATAAAAAAACAAACTTCGATTTAAAGCCCTAATAATATATTTTTGTAATAAAAATGTTAGGAACATTTTATTACAAAAATATATTGATGTTTTCTTATTTTTATAGATAAACTGAAGCGAGAATGTAAGAATAAAAAGAATATATAAAATTAGGCGTCGCGATCGCCTTGCTCAAGTTTAAGTCATGAAAATCGTTCAAGAGATCAAGTTAGATTATGAAAAAGAAACCTTTTTCTTGATTTTAAACTCATGAAGTCAGGGAAATACTTAGAACATGTTTTGCGGATATAAGAAGACCGATCTAAATCCAAAGAATTTCAAGCGAGTGAGCAGCTACAGGAATTTTATGCATTTAGCTCAGCGTCCGCTCTTGGATGAAAGAACTTATTCATGCAGCTTGGACGTACGTTCCTTTATCCAAGCCTGTTCACGATCTTCTAACTTTTATTATTATTTTTATCTTTAACATTTTTACTGTTTTAAACTTTGACTTTATTGTTATCACAGAATATTAAGAAAAACTTTGGCCAATAACGCCAAGCATAAAGGCTCTTCTAAGAGCCTCCCGACCAAAGTAAACAGCTATGCAACTAAAAATAAGGGCATAAGTCGTGCCAAGTGTGACTTTTTACATAAAATCTTACGGCTCAATAATAATAATAATTTGACATTAAATATAGATTGTTCATCAAGGGACTAAAATGAGCCATTTCATACGAGATGTTTTATAGCTTTCATGCTATAGAATCGAATAGAATGGCTTTTAGTCCCGTGGTAAACACTCCACTTTTCACGTGAGAAAATAAAATAAATAACGATTTTTAATTATTTCTTTGCCTTTCTGTTACATTTTCATATTAGGAGTAAGATTTGATGATATAAAACGCTTATTATGAATATAATGCCATACCTACAATTAAATAAACAAATTGTGTAAGCAAATCGTTTTCATAATCGTTAGTCAAACGTATAATTCGACCTGTTTATGGAGTTAATAGACGCCTGTACGTCGAAAAGCGTTTATGAACTCATTAAACAGCTCGAGTAATACGTTTTAAGCTGTCAAACGATTGCGATTTGCTTAGACAATTGGGCTTTTAGTCCCCTTTATTTAAGTAATTATAGTTGTTAGATTTTATTGGTCATTTTTATTTTGTTCTCAAGACTAATCATTTATGTCTGAATCAGCTACCACAATATGTAACAGGTTGCATTGCTCTTATATGAGTGACCGACTTTCTACCGTGACACTCCATTTGCGATTCGTGTTCGCACTGCATTTCAATTCATCAATTATCTCGTTACCTACTGATGGCTTACAACAATTATAATGTTATTTTGTTGTTACATTAAACTATGCTGTTCCTCCCGTCCACCTGTGAAGAACAAAATTTTTCATCTTTTTGTTGACGTTTGGTTTACAGATTATAAACACTTCTGAAGTTTTCTTTGTGGCGATAATGAAACATAAAAGTAAGGTGGTGTTTTAGTATTTGAAAAAAATAAGAAAGTATAAAGGGAACTCCGATGAGACCATTTCTTTAGAATTCTTATCCTTCTTATTATTTATTCTGCATATAATTATTATTCCGTCCATAAAATACAAATAATATAGTAGCTATAATACACGTGCAGAAATAGATTATTTATGTAGAAACACAAAAGACATAAGTTACTCCAAAAACTTAGTATCTAGATCTCGAAAAGCTATCAGTATTTAGTGCTTATATTTCAAAAGATAATTTCTTATAGTTTCTCAAAAGGTAAGCTTCGGAGATGTTCGGAGTGTGATTCATTGCTTTACGAATCACTTAGTTATTTATTTTTAGCAATATTCTATTTAATAGAAAATCTGTTAAGTAGTTACTGTCATTGAGGTCATAAGTCATTATAGAGTTTTTGCGATGGAAAACGTCGCTTTTTTTCTTATTGACCGTTGTAACCGTTTTTTCTTCAATGATTAGTCAGAACGTTAGTTAGTTGTTTATGAAAATTAAAAATAATAGTAATAAGTAATAATAATGTTCTCCCGACCGAATTACCAGAGAGATTTATCTCCAGAGAGATTAGCCATCTGCGCGGGAGATATTATTGTGCAAAAGTGTGTGCGGATGCATAGGAGTACTCTCTGTTCCTTTACTTTCGTAGCCGGATGGGACGAAAAATCCGACACGACCCGATAGAGATCAAGTGCAGGACCGACGGCTTAACGTGGTCTCCAAGGCACGGGGGTGACACACCGCCCAACTTCCTAACTCCGGGCTCATGAGAATTTCTTTTCAGAAATAACCAGTAATTGTTATGGCCCAAAAATAGTTATAGTATGGAATACCTATCATATTATGAGGCAATGACGTTGTTATTAATGTAAAAAACTTAGCGATAGCGTTGTCACTTGCAGGTAACCAACCAGTTTATTTACATACCTTAATAACCTTAATAAATCTACCAGTATATACTGAGTCACGTAGTAATAATAAATTTGATTAACCGTCTAATAAGTTATTATATATACCCGTATAATCAAGTTGTACTCTCACGGGATGAAGCCCGGCCACCGACCAAAAACAAGATTGTATCAAAATTATTGTCACTATAATTTATGTGTAATTCGCAAAATTAGTGAATATTGTACATAGTTATTGGTTCCTAGACATATACTAAACTAGCTGATGCCCGCGACTTCGTCCGCGTGGTTTAAGTTTTTTGGTTCGCGGGAACTCCTTAATTTTCCGGGATAAAAAGTAGCCTAAAGTATGTCACTCTGTAGGTCCTCAACTATACCCATACCAAAAATCATGTCAATCCGTTGCTTTGTTGCGGCGTGATTGAAGGCCAAACCAATAAACCAACAAACAAACAAACACACTTTCGCATTTATAATATTAGTAAAAGTATGATGCCCTGAGTCGCCCATGATTTCACTAAAGCGTCGGTAATGGTGCTTATATATTCTAGAATCTAGAATATTATCGATGCTCTAAAACTTATCTAGACAGAATGTCATTTTAAAATGTTTATTAATATACTACAATAATTATATATCAATGTTATTATAGCAAACTGTCTAAAAGTTCTGTAATAGTTCTTGCAGTTCTATATCGGTTGTTATATCGTTGAATAGTTTAAGTTAAATTAGAAATTCGAAACAAGATTGTATCTAGATTTGCAAATATTTTATTTGTACTTGTAGCTTGATTGGTATCAGTGTTTGATTGGTTTATTATTTATTTATGATCATCAAGTTCGTTTGAGTCGTGAATTGTTTTAATCAAACCATTTGATGTCTCTATTGTAACTTTCTATCAACTGATTAGTAGATAATTTATTTATGTTTGTTACAGATAATTAACAATTTCGATGTAATCTGCAGTGTCTCGCATACAAAGGGAGACCTTATAATTTAGAAATTAATGAAGAATAAATAGATAAAAATATAGAACTAATACAATTTTATTATCTTGATGGTAAATTGCAATGTATGTGAATACAGTTTTTTAGAAATATGACTTAAAATCAACCCCAAACAAACATTGTCAGATTTTGAAAAAAAAACAAGTAGTTTTTAACATTAGTAACCATTAATTTGAGACCTCGATTTTAGCCATAATTGCTCCTGTAAAGCATTTGACTTTGATGTGTCCGGACATAACATAAGGCTCTTAATTTTTTTTAAATGCGACTGGGATTTGTGAAACCGTTTTCCTTGTAGATTGGAATCCAGAAAATGATATTTTTGATGCATACTTTTTATGCTAACTTGAGGGTTAAAAAAACAAGCCTTGGTTCTCGAAATTATATAAAAAGATAACCTTCAGCAGCACTCAGCCAGCAATAGAGCATTTTCAATAAAAGACAGCTATTTCGCTCCAGTCACATCGTTATCTATATCTGCTTGTACGAAATTAGCAGTGCTCTTGATCGATCTAGTCAGCAATATTACTGCTGGCTGCCGGCTTGTTTTATCTTGATTAATGGAGCGCTGAAATACGTTGAATTTAGCTTTGATATCGGCTCTCCGAACACGAATAAATAGGTCTGTCCACGAAATAGATGTTTTGCCTGTAGCTTAGGTACTATTTGTTAATTATCTTCTCCCAATCAAGGTGGTTCATATTTTACCACTATGTTTGTTATTATAAAATCTAAAGCTATATTTGACTGTCCTATTAGACCAACTATCGATTTTTCATTACCGATGCGATTAAATGACCTTAAAATGTCCCAGCTATATTGAAACGGTAGAATTTCTGTGATCGATACATAGACGTTAACTCAAGTTAAATCACTCATTAGGATATAAAGCCTTTTCAATGATATTATTTTAGGAAATAAATGATAATGAAGTAAAATTAAAAATTAACATATTGAGATTGATTTTAATCCGTTAACTAATATATGTGATTTTCTTATAGCGTAAAATAGTTGTTTTAAAAAGAAATAGCTTGGTGTTTATTGATAATATTCCTTTGTGCGAAAGTGAATGTAAGCATCGCGATCATCAGAAGACGATAATGTAAGTATAGGTAATTTGTTTTCCTATTGTAAAATGAATTGAGATTTTATGGGACAAAATAACCTTTTTATTTGTTTACCTATTCAATCCCAACGTGTAAATGATTATAGCGTGTTGATTTGTGTCTAAACCAAATTAATAAACAAGATATATTTTAAGCAAGGCTTGATCGATTTGGGCGAAATTGGGATGGATAAAGTTTTCTCATCTCGAAAACTTTTATTGCTTTTCGTGAGTTACAGTAAAATTTAATTTGCACGAAAATAGGGGCACTGGTTATAGATTTAAGAACTCTAGAGTGTAGAGTTACTTCTTTGCTATATTTGTTTATCTTTACTATGATAAATTAACTAGTGGTTCGCCCCGAACTGAGACCTCGCGGCGCCATCTATTGACATCATTGTGAACTTCTGTTAAAAATACTGAAACTCATTAAAAATTAAATAATTTTGTTTCCCTATAATATTAGTATTTGTTGTTCAAGTACAGGATATAATAATTGATCAAGTTTCAGGCTCAGCCTTTCAGAAAATTTTGAGTTCTGAGGTCAAGTTTGGACGTTAGAAAATGTCCAATTTGAAAGCCCCCCATTTTGTCAATTTTAGGGGAAAATTTAAAAAAAAAATATTTTGGACTCTATTCCTAATTATCTTTAAAATGATATACCGCAACCCTATGTAACGCTATAAATAATATTTTACTTCGCATTCGCTTCTATGAGAGCCCCTCTGAAATAAAGATTTTTATAACTTTTTAAGCCATATTCGGCTGGAATGGCCTCCAGCCGAATATGGCTTAAAAAGTTATAAAATTACACTTTACATATTACATTTAAAGCTGAAATAGTTACGTTCAGTAATTCAGAAGTTATGAGGCTCTGACAGACAGACGGACGGACAAGTGCTAATTCATTCAAGTAGACTCGCTTCGCTCGGTCAGTCTTGTATTATGAATGGCGCAGCGATAGCCTAGGTAGTGAGAGTTTGAGACTTCGACCTTGGATTCGAAACCCGGAAGTAGTAGTAGGTAGTAGTAAAAGTCTAAGAAGACATTTTTTCAGAGCATTTTTCACTTTTAAAAGTTATGTAGCAAAGTTATGTGAGCAATAAAATAACACTTGTTAACGAAAGAAAATCTTGAGAGAGTTTCTCTCAAGATTTTCTTTCGTTAACAAGTTCCAACCCACAAATTTCTTCAAAAAACCTGACTTCGCGAAATTTCTCGTACTGAGTAAATTCTTTTAAAATTCCCTCCATACCTCCATATTCTGTATACCAGATACCTTCGTCTGCCATAAATCACAATGCAGTGCTCACATCTGCAGATAATATGTTTTAATTAAACCATAAAAAAAACTAGATTTAAACTGAATATCTATCTATTTCTATTGATTCTTAATGAAGCAGTTCTATGTATGTATGTATGTCGTCGAATTTAATATAAGCTATGCAATAAAAATGTAAGTATGGTTGCCTTCACCTCATTTTGTTTTTACTACGACCACAATGAGCTTTGGGCTCGAAATGAGATCATTTGCACAGACCGCGCTAAAATGATTTATGAATTTCATTATTATGAAGAACTAGCGAATGCCCGCGACTTCGTCTGCGTGGTTTGAGGTTTTTGGTTTCCGCAAGAACTCTTTAATTTTTCGAGATAAAATAGCCTATGTGCTATCCCAGACTATAATCTATCTCTGTGCCAAATTTCAGCCAGATCCGTTCAGCCGTTGGCGCGTGATTGAGTAACTAACATCCATACATCTATCCAAACTCACATTTATAACATTAGTAAGAAGTAAGATAATACTTATTCCATGGAGATAATACATTTTCCAGGAGAATCCTTCTGGGACATATCCCTAGCCTTTTGGTGACTTACCGTAACAAAGTTTATTCATTAATTTGATTTAAATATTATATAGTAGGTATGTGTATGACAGGATGCGGAAGAAATCTGATTAGATCTATTATTATCCCAAGAAATCCATTACGATTACGTGAAAAATGAAAAAGGGAGGAATACAAAATAGAATAGGAGATATACTAGGAGGGAGGGTATAGGATACAAAAGTGTGTGTGTTCTATGAACCAGCGTAATGAGGATGTCTTTCCACCAGAGATATGCTACGTTGCTAAGCTCCGGATTTGTGTCAAACCCACCAATAAGAGCGCTTAATTTTCACAGTTTAGATAGCTAAATGTTAGATCGAGCGCTCCTATTGGTGGATTTGACGCACATCCGTAGCTTAGCAACGTAGGAATTCTGTGGAGAGTTACCCTTATACGAGAAATAAACGCATCGATGTACCTGCACAGGTCGATATTGATATAGGTAGATTGTCCAAAAGCGCTTTGGAAAACCATAACTATATAGATTCCATTTGAAGAAGAAAGTTTTCAATTCATTTCGTTTCAATGTCTTCAACAGTAAGGAAAGTTACAGATAGTTTGCGTCTTGTAATCGATAGGTATTTAGGCGGTGACCTACCTATCGCATCTTTGAGGAAAATTGTTTTTAGCCCCGAGCGTCGCGACGCTCAGTCGACAGTCACCTTGATTGATGTTTGATCTAGGAAGCAAATATACTCTTTGAATTTATACTTAAGTTTCGAAATTACATTCGTTCTAAAAGTAAAACTGCCTATCTAGATGCGTATGTATGTGTATGTATGTACTTATAGAGAGGACGCCCGCTGTCGCCAGGCGGGTGGTCGGTCCATTAATTGAACCATTCCACCCATTTCCCCATGTTAGGACACAGGTTACTGTATCCCGGCAGCCTACTCCCCCCGAATCTATCTGTAGCTTTAGTGAACCTTACGATATCCCCTATGGAGAAATGTCTTAGGTCTTCTTGACTGATCCTGTCCTTGCCTATTAATTCCTACCTTACCAATGAGTACATGGGGCACTCAGCTATGAAGTGGAAGCTGGTCATGTAGATGCGTATGAAAATGAAATGAACGTACCTACTAAAGAAGATGTACATTCTAAATTGGTCAGGTAGGTACTCAGTTTCAAGACCTTTTCACGTATATGCGTAGGTACCTGTTTCAAAAAATATTGTACAATGATTTCCTTATATGAACATTAAAGATGTCATACGAGGTAAAGACCTCATTGTAAAAAGCAATAAAAACATGTTATGAAAACTCTCCTTGAAAACGCACTTATAGTTGACCTGCTCTGTACAATATATAATTTTAAAAAAAATTGTGCCATGAACGTTGACCTCATTTTAACCTTCATATTACTAGTTACAACATTGGCCAAGGGAATTAACGAATTACTACGGGTAAGAAAAATTGCTGGAACGGTGTCGCTAAAACATTAGCTCGGTTATTAACGACTCTAATTGAACTCAAATCAAATCCGACCTCGATCGATTTCAAGCGAGTACAGGCTCTAGTAATTTGTATTGTGATTAATAAAAGCTTATAAGCACCCTACAAATAACGATTTTAATTGGTAGTGCCTTGATTTTAGATTTTTCAAATTGAAATAAACTTGATTTTTTATTACGGAGCTAGGATCCGATATATGGACGGACACTTTATTTTTTCTATGTGGACGGATGATAATGAGAAATACATGTCATCCTGAAAGTGGAAACTCAGACAGAATTCATTATATTATGCAACGGTGATACTTCAGATAGACAGGATTTTTTTTAAATCTGTGTCTGTTTTCGTGAAATAGGAGAACTGAAAACTTGTTTATAAAACAGGTTTTATACAGACCGTGCAATATTTTCGTGTAACTTTTCTAGCCACCGCGCCGTAAGGTTTTTTATTTTCGAGTAGCCTTGCTTCTTACTTGAAACTTAACTTTCATGAATTTCACACGTATAATATAGCTACGGGTAGAATTTTATCGTCCAGGGTCTACCAGCTTCGGGGGTCCAGCTCTTGATATTTAGAAGACGAGAGTAGGATCTTGAGGATAACATCTTGGGGACGATCTTCAGCAATGAAGGATGCTCTAACGAGAAAGAGCCTAATATACCGAAAAAACTGAAATTCGTCGCTAATATAACGTAAAAGTTAAACATTTGTTCCAACAAAATAAGGAGAAAATAATATTTGCTTTGACTCGTTGCCTCCATTCGCAATGGGATTAAGTAGCCGAGGTTAAAAATGTGTTGTAATATAATATTTTCTAGAAACAAATTGCCGGATAATATTTTGCAACGAGTTATAAATTTAGTGATGCTGTCTGAAATTTTGTGTTAACTACAACTAGTACAGTAGAGACAAAGCTTCCTTTTGATTAAGACATGGCATGGCAATTTGGAAATTTACAATTTCTGAATTTTCTCCGGTCTGGTCCGGTGGGACGCTTCGACCGTGGCTAATTACCAGCAAAGACGTACCACCAAGCGATATAGTGTTCCGGCACTAGGCGGTACGGGTTTAACATAACTGCCGTACCCCTAACAGGGTAGCCCGCTACCATCTTAGACTGCATCATCACTAACCACCAGGTGAAATGGCAGTCAAGGGCTAATTTGTAGTGGAATAAAAAAGGACCTATTGTATAATATAATCGAAAGTTTTCGATGGATAAAAATGAAATGGTGAATCAAATTGTTATTTTAGATTGAGCATGCACTTTGGCAGCGGATCAAAAGATGCGCTGAAAACTTATAAAATCTTACTAATATTATAAATGCGAAAGTTTGGATGTATGGATGTCGGTATGGATGTATGGATGTATGGATGTATGGATGGATGTTTGTTACTCAATCACGCCCCAACGGCTGAACGGATCTGGATGAAATTTGGCACAGAGATAGATTATAGTCTGGAATAACACATAGGCTTTTTATCCCGGAAAATTAAAGAGTTCCCGCGGGAACCACAAAACCTCGATCCACGCGTACGAAGTCGCGGGCGTCAGCTAGTAAACAAATAAAAATATTGCTCGAAGAAAACATAAAATGGTAGACAATAGGCATATTATTAGGGTAGACTAGTATAGATAGTAGTGGCATAACAGAGGCTTTACATTTTTATCAATATCTTATTTGAAATAAATTCTTCAGAGTAGCTAAAGTCTTTCAGGTGTTCTTAAAACCAAAGCTATGGCTTGCGGGGAGGGAGGAAGTTCCGGCATACGTCTTGAACATTTATCATCGCAAACGTTTAATTTTACTACACGTACCTATCTTCTTTCTTTTCAAACACAAAACATAGTATTAAAATACAAAAGACTTCATTAATTTACCGTCTGCTTTTTGCTGTAGGTAAGTAGTAATAGAATGTTTTTTAATCAATACAGAGCTCCATTAGAAAGTGTATCGTCGGTTGATTGAAGAGGCCATAACAAAACTATTCTATATTATTTGTAGTTTTTTTGTTTTATAATGCGTGTACTTGTTTACATCGAGTTTTTTTATCCACTACAGGCTAGCCCTTGACTGCGATCAGACAGTGATGGTAAGTGATGATACAGTCTAAGATGTTAGCGGACTAACCTGTTAGGGGCATGGTAGTTATTATTAAACCCATACCCCTTCGGTTTCTATACGGATTCGTACCGGAACGCTAAATCGCTTGGCGGCACGTCTTTGCCGGTAGGGTGGTAACTAGCCACGGCCGAAGCCTCCCACCAGACCATATCAAGGAAAATTCAGAAATTATAAATTCCCAAATTGACCCTGCCGGGGATCGAACCCAGAACCTCCGCACTTTAAGGCAACAGCGCTACACACTGCGCCACCGAGGTCGTCAAATGTCTAGTCTATCTAGCCTGTGTAGTTATTCAGTAATTTTACTGAATTTTTATTTTCGCATCTCAGATACATGGGAACGTAGAAGTTCTATGAACATTATTAGGTATCTTATTGAACTCTTACTCTCCGTTTTACTCTATTAACTGTATAGTCGTTTCCTTCACAAATAAGTAGGTACCTACACAAAAAAGTCTGTGTTTAACGGTTTCGCATTAAAAAACGGGAAAAAAACGTAAAACAAAAAATCCGTGCTTTACGATTTCAGGTTTTTTTCTGCTTTTCGAATCTGTTCTATATTTCGATCAGGTCACTCATTCAGGAGCCTTTAATATACTAAGTAACCAGCTGCTATGACATACGATACATCTACGTGGACATAGGCTTTACTTTCTTATTTATTATATCAGATTTATTCAGAGGGTATAATTAATGATTAAACGAACTTACCTGTAAGTGAAGTTCTATCATAATTATATGAGTCGCTTCATTCGAAGATATAAAGATACACACGTAGTTTCCCCACGTTGAGCAAATAATCGCACGTTGTTCAGAGGAGTTATAAAAAAAAAAAAAAAGAACCCCCACTACTCGCGTCTGTCTCGCACGACAGAGCGGATTCGTTCGTCATTTAGTTTAGAGATATATACCTATACTTAAAGCTCTTGCGAAAATATGTTTCGGGATGGGTGGGTTGGGAACTTAATATTATATCTTCGAATGAAGCGACTCATATAATTATGATAGAACTTCACTTACAGGTAAGTTCGTTTAATCATTAATTATACTTCGTCGCTTCATTCTTCAGATATAAAGATACACACGTAGATGTTAAGAGATATTATATATTTTTGCAAGAGCTGTATCTACGCTGAATAGATACTAATTATTGTTATCAATAATTTTATTTATTCTTCTTATCTCTTATTTGAGCTGTAATGTTTTAAACAGTTTATGTTTAAGGTTGGAATCATGAGCTGATTTCCCCGAGATGCTTATTTACGTACATTTAAGATGACATTAAAATTTCTCTTAAGTATTTATTGTACTTAAGTTTCAATTTAAATAACTTTCAATTTACCAATAATACAATCTTGCGCTCTTTTGCTTTAGTTGCTAGTAACAAGCATAAACGTATTATAGTTTCGATGCAATCGAATGGAACTAAATAGTTATTGATGTCCATAACTAGTAGCAAGATTTATAATCTAATACCAAGTATATTAGCCGGGGCAATACTTTATTTTATTTACACAATTAGCACAACAGACGTCCAATGGGACGTTTAAGTGCGAAATCCTGCCCAGTAGCAGAAGACGGAACGTTTTGTTTTTTGGAAGCGTGGCGAGAAAAGAACAGGTTTATTCTGGTCCTGTTCTGAAGGTACTATCTCGAGTATTGCTTTAACTAGGTATATATTTGAGTAAAATTTTATATTAAAATACCGTTTTAAGATGTTTGTCGAACAATTATATCGTCAATAAGGTTATGGAATGTAATAAATTCCTACCCGCATAAAAGTTACCCCGAAATTATAGGTGAAGAATGAATATTCGGTCGATATTGTGACAGACTACTAATATCGACTTTGAAGGGTTAATCGATTGGTTTGAACTTTTTAGCCCCACTGACGTTAGAAGCTTTAAAGTAAGTTATCTAAGAAGTCTAGACTTCTATACTATTTAACGATGCGTAACCTAGCTGTGCAGGTCATTGAATATTGAATTTGAATAAAAAAAAAAAACATTTGAAATGAGAAAAATAAACATCATTATAAGCTATTTAATTAATGAGAATCTTTGAACCGATGCATTAATTCCCTGATATTTTATGGAAAATGCACTGACACCACTGATCCTATGTGAGGTAAGTGTGATCCAGAGGTTACATTTGCGGCCGCTGCTCAATGCCGATTTTTGGTTTTCATTAATGTCTTTATTGGTAACTCTCATTCAGGGTCTGAATTGACTAAACAAGAATTTTAATTTTGCAAACAACTCTATGCAAGTGTTGCGGGAGCATATTGTTTACGCGAGTAAATTGTACCATGTTTTCGATTACGATGTACGAGTACGTATTATTATAACGACAGTTTTATAACAGTTTTTCAAAGATTGTTTCCAATATGCGGATAATGGATATTTATGGATGGATCTTAAAAATGACGAACGAATCCGCTCTGTCGTGCGAGACAGACGCGAGTAGTGGGGGTTCTTTTTTTTTTTTTTTATAACTCCTCTGAACAACGTGCGATTATTTGCTCAACGTGGGGAAACTACGTGTGTATCTTTATATCTGAAGAATGAAGCGACGAAGTATAATTAATATACAAGAATGTTATTGTCAGCCGCTAAATTATTAAACATTTCATTCTTTCAAAGAAAAATTATTCGCTGAATGAAAGTTATACTGTTATTCCAACGAAAAATAACGGTATTGTACCCGCATGTTCGAAAGAACCTATCTTAATACCTTTACAACAGGACAAGTTGGGACTGTTCCATGAACCGTCAAATTTAATCACCCGCATCAGCGATCATTTATTGAATTGTGATCGCGCAAATTCACAACGGTGTTAAGGTCGGCGCCGAATTTGATTCGTAAGCTATTCACAAGGCTTGTTGGTGTTTTTTAACTGACTGACTCGTTTTTGTACCGATCGGAGTGCGGAAATCGGATGTTTAGCCCCTTTATTAAAACAAAAGAAGGGGTTAAATATGGGGTTAATTAAGAAGGGGTCCAAATATTTGTTTTATGTTTTGTATAGCGCCAGTATTGCCAGTGAGTAGGATCTAAAAACATTAAAATATCATTGAACCGCAAGGTATTGACGAGGTCTGCACCGTTACGCAGTCGAAATTCCGCAGACTCGTACGAAGCGATTTGCTTCCTTGTTCCTAATTCGAACGTTTAGGATATAGAATGCCCTACCGGCTCCCGTTTTCCCCTCCTCTTTTAATATAGGTACCTTCAAATCAAGAGCGAATAGGCATCTTCTAGGCAAGCGCGCTCCAACTTAGACTGCATCATATTTAAAAAAAGACCCTCAAGAGCTTTCACTAGATAGACTCTAGCAAGTCCTAAATAATCATAAACCAGCGTTTACTATTCACCTCACTAATGCTTAGTACCTTATGTACTTTTATGTAATAGGTAAGATTAATATTAATAAAATCTATTTAAGCCGACCTTAGAAAGTAGGCCGTGCTGAGATTAATTGGTTACGTACACATGTCGTTTGTGATATAAATTATACCCAGGACCTTGTATATTTTACGTTGAAACCTAGCCTATGTATAGATGTAAATAACATATCGACTGAAAGTGTTGTTTTTCCAGCGTTTAGCATAAACGTGATATGCGCAAGGTTCTTTATTATATACAGTCAATATAATCAACAAGTCACGACTCACGATACTGTAAGTACGCGTACCTACATAATATTATCATTACACTAAAAATAGTTGCACAAAAAATATAGAAAAGTATTAGACAACGTTGTCTTTGTAGCAGGGATGTGGATGTGGATGGCCTATCCCCATCCACATTGAAATAGAAATAGGTACCTACTAAAATTCTACATCAATGGATATAGGCATTGAAATAGAAAATTCTACATCAATGGGTATAGGTGTTGGAACAAAGAACAGTCCCACAAACTTATCTGCCCCGGTTACAGCGTCACTGTCGTCGCTACTAAATATTAAAAATAACAGTCATAAAAATTGGTTCCAATTTTGGCCACCGGGCCAGATAAGTTGGTGGGACTTGTATGATTCTACGACCACCTATGTACGAGCGCAGCATATTTATTGCTTGACTTCATCTTTATCATCATTTCAGCCCATCGCCAGCCCACTATTTAGCACGACCCGTGCTTAGTGGTGGTCAACAACACCGCTCAGAGTGGTCAACAACACTCAGGCCATGGCCTACTATGCAATGTGATTGACTCCAGTTTTGAGAACATTATGGAATAGATACTGTCAGGGATAAAGGCTTTCTAACCGATGTTTTCCTACACCGTTAAAATAAGTGATATTTATTTGCTTAAAACGTACATAATTCGGAAAATTTAGAGCTGCGTGTTCAAAGTTCAAATTCAGACCCACCGCGCTAATTGGATCCTTTTCATCTTTGCTCATCCCTTCCGAAAAGGCACACAGTCGGGTAATCGGAACAATGACCTGAATATTTTTGCGAAATTGGAATAGATCCTAAAAATACTTAGTAAGTATTTTCTTACTAGGATATCTTTTTTTTTACCACTAGTTAGCCCTTGACTGCCATCTCACCTGATGATAAGTGATGATGCAGTCTAAGATGGTAGCGGGCTAACCTGTTAGGGGTATGGCAGTTATATTAAACCCATACCCCTTCGGTTTCTACACGGCATCGTACCGGAACGCTAAATCGCTTGGCGGCACGTCTTTGCCGGTAGGGTGGTAACTAGCCACGGCCGAAGCCTCCCACCAGACCAGACCAGGGAAAATTCAGAAATCATAAATTCCCAAATTGACCCTGCCGGGGATCGAACCCCGGACCTCCGCACGTTAAGACAACAGCGCTACACACTGCGCCACGGTGGTCGTCAAATCTGTTAGAAAAGACACCATAATTAAATGTAGACTAAACATATTTTTAAATAGTTGCACATAACATAGTTGCTGTATTACAACACGTTTTAGCTTTAAAGTATGCTTTATACTTCTTGGCAAGAGAATCCAATTTTATATTGAGCAGCGCACGTACCTGAATCTAATTTATAATACAAAGTGAAAAGTGGCCTAAGTATGTTTCTGTTAGAGCGGTGAATGGATGAAAAGTGAACACTGAACACTTTTATTGAGCACTAAATTCAAACGCTACGTGCGAGAAGACGCTTTCTTTCAGAGCCTCGGGCAACGTGCTTAACCCGCTCTTTTCTTGGTTACGGTAGCCCACAAACGCCGCGAACAATAGAAAAGAATCCATATCAATATTATAAATAAGAAAGTGTGTCTGTCTGTCTGACTGTCTGCTACGCTTTCACGGCCCATCTGTTCAACTGATTTTGTTGAGATTTAGCATAGGGATATTTTTTTTTTTTATCCACTACAAGCTAGCCCTTGACTGCGATCACACCTGATGGTAAGTGATGATGCATAGTTGATGGATAGTTTTTATACCAGGGCAGGACATGTTAGGCTACTTTTTATCCCGAGAAACCTTAATCCACGCGTACGAAGTCGTGGTCATCATCTAGTCTAGTATAATACCTATATAAGAACAGTAGTAGAATGTAGATGATCAATTTTGTTACCCGCGAAAATGTGACTATGAATAAGGCTGTGAAAAATGTGGAGGGACATATTTGTATAAGAAATATTTATTTTTTATTTTTTATCCTCTACAAGCTAGCCCTTGACTGCGATCTCACCTGATGGTAAGTGATGATGCAGTCTAAGATGGTAGCGGGCTAGCCTGTTAGGGGCATGGCTGTTATATAAAACCCATACCCCTTCGGTTTCTACACGGCATCGTACCGGAATGCTAAATTGCTTGGCGGCACGCCTTTGCCGGTAGGGTGGTAACTAACCACGGCCGAAGCCTCCCACCAGGCCAGACCAGGGAAAATTCAGAAATTATAAATTCCCAAATTGACCCTGCCGGGGATCGAACCCAGGACCTCCGCACGTTAAGGCAACAGCGCTACACACTGCGCCACGGAGGTCGTCAATGAATTACAGTAGATATAGAATCCTCTATTCAATATACTGAATGTTCTTGTCTGACAGATCCAAAAAACACTCAGTTGCATCAACCGATTATAAGATCGGGTAAAAAACGTACTGCGTAGGTAGGAACAATTTTTCAGTCTATTCGGGATTTGAAAATTCAAGCAATAACGTACCTAAAAAAGCACGTCTGAAACTTATAAATTGCAGATCAAATAAATTGAAGATACAAGGAAAAAACAAGCAACACGTACTTACTCGTTTGTTAGTTATGTACCCTACTTTCGGATACCTCTTTATTGATCTTGCTGGATCGTCTACACGGTCGAAAAGAGTAAAAATACGGCTGGGTACAAATAACTGCATTTAGGGGCTTAACTACTTATTTTTTATACGTTCAATGTAGAATAATCGCGTGTTAGGATAACGGTCGAAAGCGTAATCCTGTAAAAAAAGATGATTTTTTAAAATTATAATGTATAAAAATAAATGTTAATCTGCTTTCGTGAAGATTAACTAAAAATAAATTCTATAGGTATCTTATATCAGCAGTTGTCTAAAATTGCTGTTTTTACTGGTGTTTGAGCATACCTAGAACTGAGAAGATTCTGGAAATAAACAATGTGTTATCAGCTAATTGCTTCATGTTCCTTGATAAAACATCCTCAACTTCGTCCCAGTTACCTGATAAACTTTGCATTCAAGTTCACACAAAGTATGTATTTATAGTTAAGATTCTACTATTGTAGTACAATGATAGTAAAAGTTCATTGAGTACTTTAATATCGAACTTTGTATGGATGGGCATATAACGGACGGAGTATGTACGGATAACACACAGCGTTTTATTTTCACCACATTATGTCTTGTGACATATATTTTGTGTTTATAGGGTTTATTATTGGTTTCACCAATCACTTGTCTGAGACGCGTATAGAACAATCATTTGTTTTGCGGTCTACGCCCTACCACTGTCCACTACGCTACGCTTTACTACTTACCATAAGGATTCATTGAACCTACCTAATAGGTGAACTCTTTAATGTAGGATTGATTATATTTTATCATCAAAAGTACCTAGTAGTTAGGCTGTAGGTGTAGACGTAGAGTATACGTGGCACAAGTTGTCCTACACGCTTCCGACATGAAATAAACATTTCATTTAATTTCAAACTTCATACTCGTACTACGCGAAAGTTTGTGAGGAATTGGGGATGGATGTATGTTTGTTACTCTTTCACGCCAAACTACTAAACGAATTTTGATGAATTTTAAAGTAATATAGCTTAAATGTACATCATAATTTATAACCTTATATTGTTTAAATTGTCTTGAACTTCAAGCTAACGAAGTCACAGGCATCTGCTAGTTAAAGGCCTATTCTGGTTGGATTCTTTTTTTATTTTTGGCCTATTTAACTATTCTGATTGGACATATTATGTATTTGTTAAACTCTCGAAGATATTTACGTTTATTTTTTTATATGCAAATATTTTACTTGTAAGAAGCTTTTTGGTTTAAATTTGGCACAGATATTCGCATGGCTGCAGCGATCTTGCAGACGATAAGCAAACTGAAGCATGCACCTTTTTTTAACTGCGCGTACTCGTAATATAGAATTGAAAGTCAACGGTGTCACTGACCCAGCCACCAGCTGTTTGGCGGCTTTTTTATCATGCATTTTTTATTTTATTCTAATTAGTTATTTTATTGTTTTGATAACAATACGCAAACTTTTTGGTGGTAGGGTTATCTCTTTAATTGAATGCTTTTTGACAACGTATTTTCACATGTTTGCTTTAATAGTCAGTTGGTAAATTTTAATTTGAGATGAAAAATATTCTTATATTGATGAAACTATTTAAATTTATAGCCTGACCAGGAAAATAAAAAACAGGTTTGGTGAGCAAATACTACGTTTGGTGTTCAAATATATTAAACTAGCGAATGCCTGCGACTTCGTCTGCGTGGTTTGAGTTTTTTTTGTGTTCCCGCTAGAACTCTTTTATTTTCCGGGATAAAAAGTTTATGTGCTATTCCAGACTATAATCTATCTCTGTGCCAAATTTCAGCCAGATCCGTTCAGCCGTTGGCGCGTGATTGAGTAACAAACATCCATACATCCATCCATACATCCACCCATCCAAACATTCGCATTTATAATATTAAACTATTGATTGATTGATCAGTATGAAAATATGATGTATATGTATCATATTGATTGATGATAAAATTATAACATCCTCGTACATGTCACAAAACTCAATTTACCTGAATTTCCCCGCATCCAGTTAATAACGGAGCCTTGGCGATGTAGCACTTTGCCTCTCGGCTAAAGGGTCATGATTTCTTAAGTAGCCTTAAAAATTAAAACCTGTTGCCATCCTTTTAAAAAGGTTAAAAGCCTACTGCATACAATTTACGTTCTCAGGTATGTATACGTACTACATAACATAGTGGGATTTTTAAAATACTCTGCAATGTAGGATTGCTATTTTGTCTCGTATTCGATTGGTCCCACATTTGATACCCGGTTAGATCAATATAGCAAAATATATATTTTTTAACTGCCTTTTAACGTAGTCTTTGGTAAAAAGAATCCCGCAAATTTTAAAACTTCCCATGAATACGCTTACCGATTCTGATATGGAATTGACTACTGACCTTTTTGTTTGTGGCCCAGAGTTAGAAAATTACCCAAAAATTTTCGACATCATCAGGTACATTTAAGGTCCATAAAAGCTAAATGTTACACTTCTTATGTAGATATGGGTATAATACATGAGTAATGTAGCACGTTATTGCTTTTTATGGGCTATTTCTTATTAAGAAATTCGTCAGTTGCAAAATAACCTCGGTTTTACAAATGTTTAGGTTACAAAGCGTTTAATGTAATGAATAGTGTGAGAACCAACTCTTTCAGAATCCTACTTCCTCCATATTATTATAATTATGCAAAGTTGGTTTGTCCTTTTGTCACGCCGCAGCGCAGAAACGGATTGACGATAGATAGGCTACTTTTAATGATGGGAAATCAAAGAGTACTTACCCACGGAATTTTAACTATTTATTAATTTATTCTCACATTACAATTATTTTTATTTAGAGAAACTTCGTTTGAAGTCTCGGGCATCATTCAACTAGTCATGTT
Source organism: Erebia aethiops (assembly GCA_923060345.2). Taxonomy (NCBI): domain Eukaryota; kingdom Metazoa; phylum Arthropoda; class Insecta; order Lepidoptera; family Nymphalidae; genus Erebia; species Erebia aethiops. The sequence continues at coordinate 18,372,302 of OV281081.1, read as the reverse complement.
ATAAAAGTGTTCAGGTATCCTTTTTATTTTTGAAGTAAAAACTTTAGGCGCGTTGAGCACTTTTTGGCAGGTGGTAAAAATGTAGATTCGCGTGACCGTGACCGACATGCTCGCAAACAGCGACATGCTCGCGAACTATAAATATACTTGGGGGATGCCCCGTCGCTCACGTCCGCAGGAGCTACCTTCTACCTCCCTGCACGTGTCCCCTGGGTGGTGCTAAACGAGCGACGAACTTGCAGGCGAAATAAGCGTTCTTTTTATAAAAACGCTTATTATGTACCAAACGCCATCGATTAAATAAATAAACTTGATGATTTAGTTGTTATTCATCCTCCGATAAAGTCTCAAACAGCAGATTTAGAGCTGTTATCTCGTGAAGACGGGCGATATAACACGTTGCATCTGACGCGGCTGTGATAAGAGAGGCTTATCTTTTATCTTATTTTATCAATGTTTGGAGCGCTGTTGCGAACAGTTTCATATTTTGTCAAGATATTTCTGGTTTATATTTTCAGTAGCTTAAAGTTCGATTATCAAACAAATTTCAAACTCCGATTTCACCCCCATAGAAATTGAATTTGGACAAAAATCATTTCTTAGCGAAGGCTTACGTCATCTGATGATCTATCTGTACGCCCAGCCCGCTCCGTTCAGTGGCTTGAACTTGGCGTTGATAGATCAGTCAGTCAGTCAACTTTTCCTTTTATTTATTTAGATTTTGGTCTGTTTAAGTAAAATATACTCTTACCTTTTTTCATATTTTCAACCTAGATACGACAATTACGTAACAAATTGAGCTGCACTTTCCCCTGAACCCACTATGGTCAACTGACTGGATCCACCAGTGGATTGAATAACAATCTGGAGTTCACTGTGATCCACCATTAGTCTGGGTGGAGTCTGTAACTACTATTTCTTTACTGAAATAAGGCGCAGAACCAAAGATTTTGTATCCTCGCGAGAGGCAAGGCTGTTAAATCTCTTCCCAACTCTCCTGGATTGACAAAAAAACTCAGTAAGTAACGCCGCGGCTGGGGTTCGAACACGTCACACGATGATTCGGATTTCGGAGCCAAAAAAGGTAGCAACTGGACCAATGAAGCAAGAATAAAATGCTAGGAGAGCACATTTTGTGATGCTTGAAAGTTTGCAAGATAATTCTTCTACGTTGGGGCCGTTTTGCGAGTTATCACTGTAATAATATTATTACTAACTCTCTGTCTTTAATTATAGAAGAAAATTGAAATAATAATGAAGCCGAAAACCCATACAATAAAAAGAAAAGTCGTAGGTAACTCACTCACTGACTGACTTATCTAGAAAGCTGAAATAATGCACAGAGGTTCGTTGAATAATGTCGGATTATTCGATATTCTCAATTTCACGGAAGTAAAGCCATAGACGGATGTCAGTTATAGATTTTTAGCTGAGTTGTGTTATTATTGATAGTGCAAGTCAGTAATGATAACAGTAAAGTCTAGACCGACTTTCGAATTTATCTCTTGCTTAAAAATGTTAATATATCTTACAAGATATCGGGACGGGACATGTACTCCACGTTTTATGACTTTCAGTTGTTATCCACAAAATATGATAACAACGAGGTCCCGTTTTATAAATTGGAGTCTTGTCGTGGTATAAATTTTATGTCCTTTGAGTGGATTTATACACGTAAACGAGAATATCTAAAACATGTTTAAAGGAACTCCTTTCGGAGATCCTGAGCTTGATCTGTCTCCACCGTATCGGATTTTGCGTCACATCGATCCATTACTATAGATAGAGTGATGCGGGAATAGAAAGTGTGGCCTATGTTTGCTCATACACTTGTGCGCAGATGGCTAATCTCTGTGGAGATTCGGTCGGAAGGACATTATATTATATTATTGCTTAGTCTATTTTGGCGTTAGGGTCTAAAGACAATCAGGAGTCACGATAGGCGACATCAATTAAGATGAAGGGAGTAACTATCTGGACACAAGTCGTATAAAACAGCAATGGGAGATGTATGTCTAGTAATTTAGTTCGGCAACGACGTTGACGAGTCTTAAAAAATCTGAAGCCTAATCGTAATTTTGACAGCTAAAAACTCGAACTGTTTAAGGAGTTCATACATTATTTTTGACCGGCAGGCTATGAACTCCTTAAACAGGTCGAATTATCCGTTTGACAAACTATTACGATTACCATTTCCTTACACAATTAGGGGGCAGTTCTATAATACAGTATGTCACTAAGTCTAATGAAAGCCTTCCATGGAAGCCTTCGAAGACTCATTCACTGAACATAATCAATCAGATTACAGTAGACTTCTTTCTATTTCCCGGTAACTGGGTACGTCTGTTTTGCATTTCTAATCCAATGCGAGAATACGTCTGCAGTCTGCACCACACAGCTTCTCGCAAAGTCTAATGATGCATAAACGATGTGGAAACGCTCGATGAAACACTACTTGATCTAAATAACCGTTCACTGTTACGTCTGAACGGGGCTTTCGTTATTTACTAATACGGACCTTCATGGTTTGTTTGATGTAAGATATTCAGTTCTAATGATATAATATCGATTGATTCAACTTTTGGGTGAAATTGAATTCACCCAAAAGTTGAATCTCGATTCTTCAATTCAACGAATAACAAAACACATTACTTTCATGGTAAAGTGCATTATATTGTTGTTGTGGTTAGGTACCTACTGTTAATTATCAACATCAGCAATTTTAGGTTATGCTTAAACTTCAATATGGATGTTAAGTTTATGCTATTACAATGAGTCACTTGTATTCTGACGTCTTTCATTCATTGTCGGATTGGGTCTGATGACCTCCGTGGCGCAGTGTGTAGCGCTGTTGCCTTAACGTGCGGAGGTCCTGGGTTCGACTTCGATCCCCGGCAGGGTCAATTTGGGAATTTATAATTTCTGAATTTTCCCTGGTCTGGCCTGGTGGGAGGCTTCGGTCGTGGCTAGTTACCACCCTACTGGCAACGACGTGCCGCTAAGCGATTTAGCGTTCCGGTACGATGCCGTGTAGAAACCGAAGGGGTATGGGTTTAATATAACTGCCATGCCCCTAACAGGTTAGCCCGCTAGCATCTTAGACTGCATCATCACTTACCATCAGGTGAGATCGCAGTCAAGGGCTAGCTTGTAGTGGATAAACAAGTGAATTTATTTAAAATTATTAAAAAATACGACTGCTCTGCCGCAGCCCGTTTATTCACATTTTTATTAAATGATATTTTATGTGAATCACTGCATATTGAACTATAGTGTTATATATTTTTAGAATCTACTCATCATTTTCTAGATGATGATTATATAGTTAATCTTATTTTCGAATTTTTTTTTCAACTTTAGTATTTAATGCGGGACCATGGTCACCCCACCCACCATTTTTTTTAAATTTTACTAGCCTATTTCACCCGGAATAAGCTAGGGATTCCAACGATACCTCATTTATCAAAATCGGTTCAGGCGTATAAAAGTTATGGTGGAATATACAAACTCACATACATGCATACATGAATCCTGAATATGAATACTCCTTTTTTCAGGCAGTCGTATAAAAAAAATTATAGTGCCTCTCATTTTACAAAGTTTTCGGTGGGCAAGTTTAAAAATAGCTATATGTGGACCAATTGACACTAGTATAATCATACCTGCAGGACTACATGATGTCCGCGACTTCGTCCGCGTGGATATAGGTTTTTTTCTAAAATCCTACGGTAACATGATTGCCTGGGATAAAAAGAATCATATATGCGACACTGTAAATGCGAAGGATAACTGTATCAGCTCAAAATCGGTTAACCGAACGGGTTGTGGAAAGATTTAGGCTTTTGTAATTTTAAAAAAAGGTTATTTTTATCTCTCATAAAGAGCACGATAGGTACTACACGGAATCGCTGAGTATCGCCACAGAAAACTGTAGAGTTCTCACTTAAATAGGATCTTTCCGGTTATAATGAGATCATTTCTGGAGAAGTTGTAAGGGTATTATGTAACTTACTTCATATTCCTAGAATCAGCAGTTAGGTATCCAGTAACGTACTACATAACTTACGTATTTACTAATTGCAGGTTGACTGGCTACTGACTAGCGTACATTTCCTGATTTTTTATATAGAAAATTTCAGAGTGTTTAACGTGAAAGTACTAGGTATTCGTTTTGTAACATTCACTTTGGACGATTCCCGGATGGGCGACCTAATCACAGAGTTAATTAATACTATACCTACGTAATCTCTGGTCGCTCAGTTTCTTTATATCATAAATATAAAATAAAAACGCATTTACAAGATTATTATAAGGCTGAGGTGGAGTTTGATTGACAAAGACAAAAATCTTCACTATAGCTGGTTTTAATTTTGTCACTTTGGATAGCGTACCAGATTTCTCTATCGGCGCTCTAGTGTGTTAATTCTATTATTTTTTTTCAAAGTTTTAAAGTTAGCCCTTGACTGCGATCTCACCTGATGGTAAGTGACGATGCAGTCTAAGGTGGTAGCGGGTGAACCAAGGTAAGGGTAAGATAGGGGTATGATAGCTATATTAAAAACCCATACCCCTAGTCAGTTTCTACACGGCATCGTACCATTGCATTGTAAAATCGTACAAAAAGTAAAGTATCAAATATAATTCATGACATTGCGAAGAATGTCGAAAGACAGGTGTTAATTTCATCCATTTTACATAGGATCAGATGACAAGACTCGATACTGATTTCGTATACCACCTTATTCAGTCATTTCAAAACTATCTTTTATTTGCAGAGGTCAGAATTAACAGGAAAATAACAGACTTTATTCCAAAAAAATACAGTAGTCTATCGCAATGTGGGAAGAAGCATCTTCAAATAATGCATTCAATAACACTTTATTTTTACAGCTATCTTATACCGACATTATATCGTATATTTGGTAACGTTATAACTAGATTCGGTAACGTTATTAGCACTTATCTTTTTCGAAATATTTAATAACCTTACCGCTGTCATTGTACGATCAATCAATGTAGACTGTAGAGGTCGTTATGATTTGGCACGTATATTACGATATGGTATTAATACTACTTGGTAATGTTTGTGTAACGCAAAACTAGGTGCTTATGTAAATGTTACAGATAGTGTCGCAATATGGACATCAAATACATCTCAAATTAGGTATAAATAGGGTTATCACTTCTCACGTCTACGTCTACGTAGATAATAATATGTACATAGTATGTACATAAGGCATCATGCTTATGAATTAAAAATGTAACCCTATTTGTGAATTTCAATTAAGCAGAATTAGTAATAGGTCAGGTTACGTTACACTCGTTTTACTATTTAAACAAAATTATTTTAACCTACCTCACTGTAAATTGTAATAGATAGAAACCCCGTTGTTTTATTACTCAAAACATAAAAATAATATGTAAGTATATTATAAGGAAATATTAATAAAAGCACACCCAAGTCTCAATTCTACATTGGTCGATATCCTTTTAACATTAAGTAGTCAGTGTGAATTACATAATGTAGGTATTGTGTCAATATAAATAAAATTGTATATTATACATACCTAATCAAATTACCCACCACCACCACTACAGCCCATTAACGTCCCACTGATGGGCACAGGCCTCCACTCTCATAATATGAGAGAGAATAGAGCTTAGACCCACCACGCTGCTCCAATGCGGGTTGGCGAGTTTTGACGACTATTATATCATGTTAGTGATAATAACCATAATAACTGGGACCGACGGCTTAACGTGCTCTCCGAGGCACGGGGGAGAAGCACCTCCCAACTTCCTAACTCCGGGCTAGTACTGAGACCAACGAAGCAGTCTTTTTTTTTATTTATCCACTACAAGCTAGCCCTTGACTACGATCTCACCTGATGGTAAGTCATGATGCAGTCTAAGATGGTAGCGGGCTAACCTGTTATATTAATGGCAGTTATATTAAACCCATACACCTTCGGTTTCTACACGGCATCGTACCGGCACGCTAAATCACTTGGCGGCACGTCTTTGCCGGTAGGGTGGTAACTAGCCACGGCCGAAGCCTCCCACCAGGCCAGACCAGGGAAAATTCAGAAATTATAAATTCCCAAATTGACCCTGCCGGGGATCGAACCCGGGACCTCCGCACGTTAAGGCAACAGCGCTACACACTGCGCCACGGAGGTCGTCAAAATCAAATTACCCAGTAATTTGGAAATCGATGTGTGAAGGTTTTATTGAATTAAGTATTGATTAATTTCGATACGTTTACTTCTTACAAAATTAGTATGTTACTTAATAATACATCAAAATTGATGGCTTAGACGAAGACATTGTAAACAAAATAGACCATTGAAATCTTTATGGTTCTGTGGCTTCTCGTGGTTGAAGATGATGTCATTGAAAATGATGATGTACTTATTTTTTTATTATGATGTCGTAAAGATTATAAAAACTAGGTTCCATAACACGAAACATCCGAGGACAAATCTAATCGAAGGAAAAACCTAATTTACCTAAAAATATTACCATCAAATTATGAGTAGGTACGTAAAGTGATGTACCTCAAGAAGTATTAACATCTAATTTAATTAATAATATGGTGCAAGATGTGTTTAAGACACAAACGAATTCTCGACAAGGGAAATAAATTAAGCAATAACTTAGGTACAGTGTAAGAATTTACCAATTTATTTTGTAGGTAATTAAATACACGAAAAATTAAATAAAACGAGTAGCAATTTTATTTGTTAAAAAGAACAAAAAATACTCATATAAGTTACAAACAAAGAATGATAAAACGAGAATAGATTATAAAAAAATCGAGTAAGAGTTACCTCTTTCTCGATTTTTTACAGAAATAATCGCAAGTGTTTTGAGCTATTGAAACTAATAGTTAATTAAGGCGAAAAGTGATGTCATCGCAAAATTAGAAAACAATACTTATGACTTTTTATCGGTGCGACAAGGTAAATGAACTTATAAACAAAGTGGGCTAGATAGTTGAATATAATACTTATGTGAAACATGCTACTCGATGAGGTGGGTAGGTATTTCTAAGAGATCCTTGTACTTTAGAAGAAATAGCGAAGTGGGCATGGCATCTTGAGATTTAAAATGATGTCAATGTAAATTTTAAAAAAAATAACTACGTGAAACAAGCAAAGGTACATTAAATTAACCCAAACGAAAGGTCCAAACAATAATAGCAACTATCACAAACAATATAGAGGTTAAATTAGCTGTCAATTTTCCGCAGTCTTTCGGTTTCACACCGTAGTTCCTGTCCTATTGTTTCGAACGGACCCGGCGCCGATTATGTGTACGATAAGGCTGCGTTATCAAACGCATGGTAAAATTTTGACCATGCGACGCATATGTTTAACATATAATTATTATTACGAGAAAGAGGTCGTCGTTGTTTGGGTTCACATTATAGTTATACCTAGTACTACCTACTTTACGACGAATACACGGGTGTTTTTTAATTCCACGCGATTATTTAGTTTGTGGTAGTGGTAGCTGTTCTGTATTCTGAGGATAGCCGATTTCAATTTGATTTCTTTGAAATAAAGGTTACACGGTTCTAAGCTGTCTTCCGTAAAACCTGCTTCAATCATAGTAACAATTCTTGTGAGTGTAACAATTCTCAATTGCAGTGATTGGCTGAATTTATAGTAACTATTCTTACTGCGACAATGGATTTTGGCAAATAGCGAAAGAGTGTTTGCCAAGTGATCGCGATCGTTGCACTATAGTAAACAAAACTAGGTCCCCTGATGTTATTGTTAGTGGACACTTGAATTAAAACATGAAAACTGGACAATATATTTTGGGGCACGATGTCACATTGTCGAGGGCTGTTCACAAGAACAGTAAAAAATTCTCATCACGTATTGAACGCTGCATGCGGCGTACATTCTACGTAGTCTTTTCCCGTGTTTTTACGTTAGTACGAGTACTTATACGTAATGTTGCGATCACATGGGCGAAAATGGATGCTTCATGCATGTGTTAAAGCATTATTCATTTAATAGTGTGTTTATTAAGTATTGTTTATATAGGACTAGCTTTTACCCGCGGCTTCGCCCGCGTAAAAATATAATAACTTTGATACCTATGCATACAAAATTATTGAAGGCACATGACACTGCTTATGCATGTTATGTACTGTTGAGTATGAGTATATGAGTTTGAAAATTTTTATTTACTCTGATTTTTTTTTAAATAATACTTACTTGAGCAAAACTTATAATATATACTTATCTGTTTGTGTTCACTATTATGCAACTAACGCCATCTATCTATCGGGTTACTATAAGCTCTTAAAGCAGGACAGAAATTGAACTGCGCTGAACTTCAGAGCACTGACCTGGTAGGCAGACACTGCATTGAAGTGTGCTGCAGTTCAATTTCTGTCCTGCTTAAAGAGCTCATAGTAACCCACCTTTACTTAAACTTTATAAATCTTCGAAAAAACGACTGGTTGATTTCGACTGGTTGAAATTTGGTACAGAGGTAGGTTACATCCCGGGCAAGGGAGACTTTTTACCCCGAAAAAGAAAACAGGTCCCCCTGGACTTTCCAGCTCCTCAATCACTTTCCTCCTCAGTTGCACCGTTGCCGCCTAATTGAAACGAATGCGAGAAAAAAGCATACTATCCCACAGGAACTGTTTAGTTTCCCGGGATAAGCCTATGTCACAGTCCAGGTTCTCAAATATACCTATGCAAAAAATCACGTCTATTCGTTGCTCGGTTGCCGCCTAGTTGATTAACAAATGCGATAAAAAGAGAGCATGCATACTATCTCACAGGAACAGTTTATTTTTCCGGGATAAAAAGTAGCCTATGTCACTGTCCAGGTCCTCAAATATCCCATGCAAAAAATAACGTCTATCCGTTGCGCCCTTGCCGCTTAAATGAACAACAAATGCGAGAAAAATAATATAAATAAGAATATAGGATTATCTAGCCTTTAAATTGTAGAATGATATTCATCATAAACATAAAAATTGTACTGCTTAACTTACGTTTCCAATCCGCATAAAAAGGATCATGAACCAGGACGAAGCATCGAATCCCCGGCATAATCAACGAAAAAACGTCAGTTCAGACATATTTTTATATTTATACCTTGTTTATTAGGTAGTGCTATAGTTGCTTAATGAAATGGTAAATACAACATCCCAATAGGTACAAATCCTACATTATAAAGTAGAAAGTCAGGCGTTATTGATAGAAAGTGGAGTGAAGTCTTTCAGAGTGCTCTGATTTCCATGTGCAATATAATGAATGGAGTGACAATAGAAAATCTTGTTTATTGCATCAATTATTATTAGAAAAATCTGTAATGTCCATTGAAAATTGAGAAATCACATCGTAAGTACTGTATTAGGTAATTGTCACATAACATAATAAAAGTGGTAACATCGAGAAAGTAGAGTAATTCTCTAATAGGCAATCTTTCAGTCTTAATTTAGGTTTACTTTCGCTGAAATTCGTTCGATTTTCTTATTTTTATTGGAATTAAAATCCTTTCTTAGATTGTATGTATGTATTCTAGATCCAGCGGTTTGACTTTGGACTGTACGTAATTTCATATGTTTATCAGTGATATTTTTTTTTATCCACTACAAGCTAGCCCTTGACTACGATCTCACCTGATGGTAAGTGATGATGCAGTCTAAGATGGTAGCGGGCTAACCTGTTAGGGGCATGGCAGTTATATTAAACCCATACCCCTATTCGGTTTCTACACGGCATCGTACCGGAACACTAAATCGCTTGGCGGCACGTCTTTGCCGGTAGGGTGGTAACTAGCCACGGCCGAAGCCTTATGTAACGAAAGAAGTAGTTTTTATTATATATTTTTAAACATATGAGTAGAAGAAGTATATTAGTTTTAATAATTCAATCCCAAACTAAGCACTACTGTACTTAGTTTCAGAAACCGCTGTCCATTCAAAGTTCTTCCGCAGACTCTGCTTTGGAATGGGCAAAACATTGGTCGACTTCATCTTGTCTTAGCCTCAAAACAGCTGAGAATCTATTGTAACTTAATTATTATATAGAAGTCCAATAAAACTTTCAAGTTTGAGACGTTAATTGTAAATTTTTAATGGCCAAGTTTCTCCAACTTGGGACTTAAAGTTAAGACATCTCGAACGAGCATTTTGTTTGCTGAACTTATAATTGATGCTATGCACCTAAGTTTTATGATATTTTAATTATGAGTCGAGAGTTTTTTAGGGTTGCTTTTCTTGATATACCTACTCGTTTGTTTTAATTTCTGTATCGCTATGAAGAAAACTGCCATAACTACCTCTTTCAAGCTATGTAGGTAGCTCTTGCTAGCGTCTTGGAGTGATAATAATAATCTTTTAGGATTATGACTACATAGAAACTGACTTTTTTTTTAGAATTATAAGTTAGAATAGTATGTAAAAACAAATACATTTACATAGGCGTGGAACAAATAAATATGGAGCGATAAATATCACTTATCTTGTATCAGTACCTACATAGTTACATACACCTATATTTACCTAATAAACAGTCATGGTATGACTGTTTATTAGGTAAATAGCCTTAGGTATTTTATGTATGAAACTTTAGGCTGACCTTTTTTAAGCACAGCTGGCCCGGGGCAAACTACACGTTATCCCAAATAGGTTTACACAATTTTATTACTATATAATTTAAGAGGAAAATTCGATTTTGACCCAATTTTCACCGTTTGATATATTCAGACTGATGAAAAAAGTGCGTAACACGCGGCAGTAAAAGTTAAAACGTCTTACGCATTGGGACTTAATAACTATTTAGCTACTGATTACTGAATACACGATTGTTAGTTTGGCCATGTGCTTCACTTGTAACATTAATTCGTGTTCTACTCAGGTCGAAATGTTTTTACTTAATTAAATTTACCAGCCCTTCTTTCTATCTTTCTCAAGGGGTGATACGAAAGTAATGATAATTTAGTGATACACCTTAAAATCCGAAAACTACTTACTACACTCTTACTAACTCTGTTTAAATAGGTCATGATTACTGGGAAGTACGTTTATTGGGCAATTCATTTGAATATAATCATCTGAAGTTCAACAAAACTATGCTCCTGCGCATAAATTTATCCGGGAAGCACGCTTCGAACTGCATGAAGAAATGACTTTTTCATCCACATCTAGACATTTTCTGTGAAAATTGACCACTCTTTGATGAAAAATAAGTATTGACTTGGTTTGTGTTGATTAAAGTAAAAAAAAATACTTGGAGACTTTGATTTTCCGGGATATACTTAAAGTAGTTATGTCTTTCGTTGTGATGCAATCTATGTCTGTACAAAATTTTGTTAAAAACTGATGGAAAGATGTGCCGTGAAAACAAAGCAGACAGACAGACACGCTTCGCTTTTATAATATTAGTATGGATTACTTCTTTACTACCATTAATAAGTACCAACGATTTAAAAAAAACTCAAAAAACTAACTTAACATCACTTGGATAATGTTAATATTAAGTTTTTTCTTATTATTGCTATACCTAGTAACTATAAAAGCGATAAATGTGAGTTCCTGTACGGTTTTATACAATTTTATGCACTGAAAGTTGTGTTAGAATTGGAAACAATTGAAATTATCACTTTAATTGAGGTAACTATCTACTGTTGGCTAATAGAATTATGACAGGAAGTGGATTTACTTCAACTTCCTACATAGCATGAATCATTTTAAAAGTTTGGAAGTCATTATAACGTGATGAAATCTTATCGATTGAAACAGTATTTCTGTATAAATATTAAAATCGTGATCGATAAAATGAAGAAATAATGCAGTGCCTGTCAGAACACGCATTTTAAAACTTTGAAGGTCATTTATACGGTATTTTACGGTCTTTTCACAAAAACTGTTTAGAAACCTAAAATATTTTTAAAACACCTATTAAACAAATATCCCTCGAGAGGGTTAGCCAAACTCTTGTTCAGAAGGCACCCGGAAACAATATTAGCTGTGTAGCGGTCCTATTTCTGTACCAAATTGTAACTGTACAGTTGGTATTGTAGATTTTTAAAATGCCTGTGTCAAGTAGACGCGGATAGATGAACTGGACGGAACCGTTCTACTACGGAACCCTAAAAATTACTGATATCTCTCCGATTCTTAGGTACTAAAATTCTACATCAATGGATTCTACCCTTGACAGAATGCTTCACTCACGAAATTCAAGATTAAGTTTAGAGCACGTCTATAATATTCACTTTAGCGAGGGTATGGTAATTTTGCAGTGTAATTATCGACTGTTCATACATAAAGAGGCATATTTCCAAGGCTTCAAAGTCAGCTTTGATCATTGTATTTGAAGATGGATAATGCCTCGATAGCTATAATTAATCACCAAAGCCATTGAAAGTTATGTCGAACAAGTGATATCGTGGGAGTTTTCGTTAATACAAATCTTTTTAATCAAGGAAATGGCAATGGAGACAAAAAGCTTATAATTGTAGTGACATCTTAAGTGATATCTCAAGCATTAGGAAGGCATTAACATTAGACACTGAATACTCTTATATTAAGTACAGTCAACCGCGGAAATTTGTTTCTAATCTATTTTTATTTTAAAAGTACTGACTCCACGGACAGCTTAAGCTGTTTCTTAACTTTCCACTAAGAAAGGTTTACATAAATTCCACCCAAGGAAGCCGCCTTTGGCAGCTGATTTTAATGTTTAAAAATGTGCTTCTTATTAAAATAATTATTAAAAAAAATCAATATTAATATCAGAAAAAATAAAGTAGAATTTTTAAACGAGTAGTTTTGGGAATCCGCGTTTTGCTGTGAAACTACTGAAGTTATCATGAATACCTATTAAAAACTGTAAATGTAATCATCATATTATTTTTACTATCAGCTTTTCTATTTAGCTGCATCTGATGCTGACTGTACTTATCATTTGTCATTGGAATCTATTATTAAGCATCGAACAAAAAAAAACCACACATGATAAGTACGTAAAGACAAAACAATGATGGGAAAATGGCATTAGCCACAAATTGGAAAAACGAAAGTTTGACCCCTTATAAAGATGAGAACCGTGTATCGATTATTATCTATTTGCAATAAAAAAAGGACAAGAAATCTATACTAATATTATAAATGCGAACTCGAATGCGTTACTCAATCACGCCAGAATGGCTAAACGGATTTGGATGAAATTTGGCACAGAGATAGATTATAGTCTTGAAGAACACAGGGGCTACTTTTTATCCCGGAAAATTAAAGAGTTCCCGCGGGAACCGAAATACCTCAATCCACGCGGACGAAGTGATGGGCACTAGCTAATTAGTTATAAATAATAAAAACCTGTATTTATAAGCAATTTTACGAAAACCCACCCCAAAGGAGTGAAATGTGTGTTGGAATGTTACTTATAAGTTCTATGATTTTGAAGTAAGTATAGACATGAAAATCAGCATATTAAGGTAGGTAGTTAGTTTTTAATAATAAAAACCTGCATAAACTTTATTAAGCCTCTATAGATAGGCTTTTTGCAGCGGGAAAATTTCATTTAGTATATGTATATGAGGACATGGATATTTACGACAATCCAAAAGGAAAGTCCTTTGATAATTATATACTGGCAGCATAAGCTGTAGATAGTTAATGCTTACAAGGTAGTATTACATGCTTATCTGATCATAATAAATTTTGCTCTAAAAACCCAAATTCAATATAGAATTATCTAGCTAATCTGTATTTTTTGAATAAAAAGAAAGAATTCAAGACGATCCTCAGTTCAGTTATATGATAAGCTCTATCTAGTACAGAATTTAGATGATGTATTACTGCTCTCTCGCTGCGTCGTATTCCTCATTACTGAGAGTAGTGACCCCATTAATCAAATAATAGCAGGAGTTTTCTTGGGAAAATAATGTCGTGGGTTCCAACGTCCTTCCGCATACGACTCGACTAAGAGTATTTAAACTCTTTGGTTTTTGTAACGATTATTATCAGATGCTAGTGATAATAACCGGGACCGACGGCTTAACGTGCTCTCCGAGGCACGGAGGGAACGTACAGGCCAAATTTGAGCCTCGAAATTCGGTCACCCATCCAGTTGTACCGACTTGGCATTTGGTTGACATTGCTTAATATTCGCAATCGACTGATATGCGTTATCACTTATCACAACTAGGGAACTAGGCCACTCCTTCCTCCACTCGTAAGTATACCTAAATAATAAAGTGTGACAAAAACTTAATAACTTACACCATAAATATATATAGACAAACATAGTCTAAGAGTCATAGATGATGAGGAGGATATAGATTTATCCCAAAACTCGAGCACTTTCAAACGTGTAGTCGCTAAAACCGAATTCATTTGAAATTATCTTATCTCATCTTCAAATAAGTATTATTCTCTTGCACTAAATATCTTATCTACCAACAAAGGTGTGTGAACATTCTGATTCAAGTTATTATTAATGAATATAATTAAAATTATTAAAAAATACGACTGCTCTGCCGTAGCCCGTATTGAATTACCTTTGGTTATTCACATTTTTATTAAATGATATTTTTTGTGAATCACTGGATATTGAACTATATTATGTTTTTGGAATCTACTCATCATTTGCTAGATGATGATTATATAGTTAATCTTATTTTCGAATATTATTTTCAACTTTAGTCTTTAATGCGGGACCATGGTCACCCCATCAATTTTTTTTTAAATTTAGCAGCCTATGTCAACCGGAATAAGCTAGGGATTCTAACGATACCTAATTTATCAAAATCGGTTCAGGCGTATAGAAGTTATGGTGGAATATACAAACTCACATACATACATGAACCCTGAAAAAAAAACAATATACTCCTTTTTTCAGGCAGTCGTATAACAAATGAACGAAATATTTTAATATATGACCATATATTTTTACCCTAAAAGTTACGTCATAATTTTAATTATTCTCCACGGAAAACTACTACGTGTTTAACCTAATTCGGATTCATTCGACAAATATTAATTAGATATATAATGTAAACAAAACGTTTACCTATCTGTATATTTCTCATAAAAATGTAATAAAGAAAACGCGAAGTTCACAACAACGCTAACAATTCTAAGCTAAATAGATCTTTCCAGACTGGACTCCAAAGTTTTCCAATTGATCTGGAACCTCGATGAAAAGCGAGTACCTGGTACTGGAGTTGTTGAAACAAAAGCACTCACAAAGCCTTCCATTGTTGCGATACTCTGCTATTGCAAGTCAAATCTTCCATTACCATACCTCCTTTGATGACTTATTTTATGCAGCGGCAACCTCTTTTTCCCGTACAATTCTCGCTGAAGGAAATTCGAACGAAATTATAATACGATTACAGCTGTGTGATGAAGGGGAAAACCATTTTCCGATTGGTACTTACGTTTCGAATATTTAACGAATACTTTGTGAATGCATATTTATTTTAATTTCTGTGAGCATTTTAAGAATGCTGATGGGTACTTATTTTTGCATAATACTTTATGATTTATTCGGCCACAAACATAAGTGATAGCTTTTTTTTATGTATTGCACCTTTTCGTAAATTGTAGAGTCGCAAAATAAGTAAGAGGTTTCCTATATTTTTAACCGGCTCCCAAAAAGTAGGAGCTTCTCAATGAAATAAATCTAGGCGAGTATAATTGTTTGTAAACTAACTCTAGACTATTTAACTCGTATCTAGATTATATTAACTGTAGATTTTTCTTGTTGTAAATTATTATACTTAATTAGAAAAACGTACAAAGTAGTACAGCTGTGTAATTTAATTTTATTAGTTCCTAGCATAACTAGTACCTATGTTTCTAAGTTGTTTAAAGAATAAAATTACTATTGTTCAGATAAGCAATCAGAACTTTTTTCACACAAAATACGCTACCAGTGTAAATAATACAGAAAGAAAACACAACCTTGGTGCATTCAAAGCCAAGTGCGAGGTCGCTTTATATAATCCACATATAATCCAATTAGCGAAAAACTTATTTACCTTTAGTATCATGTTGCTGGATTCACTTTCATACACAGTTATTAGCGTTTACACTTTTGGTTATTAATTAAAGAACTGTTTTCACTTTTTGTCACGCGCGTCCGTACGTTTGTACGAGTAAGTTAACGGACGGTGCGCGAGGCTTTCGCGCTGCGGCGTCGCTTGTGATAGTCTGACTCTGAAGTCTGATAGCGTTGGATAGGTTGCGCGGGCGCATACATCACGTGTAGGGTTGCCAGATCGTTTATTGTATAAGGTTTTATGACATGAAACAATTCTAAGCGGTTGGAATGGAAGTTGTGATTGTATTCATCAATTAGACAATAGAAACTGTTGTGTATGGCTGCATTGATGGTATTCTTGCTAAACCTGTGCATTTTAGCCAATGCACTCTAAAAACTTATTTTGTCTATAGTTAAAAAGTTTTGTAATAGTGAAAGAGTGATTGTGATCGTTACAATGTAGCCCAAACTACAATGGTATACAACACGCTCAAAACTTGCATGCGAGCTTCGCAAATTGTAAAATATACTTGAAAAAAAATACAATGTACCGTTTTGAATAATGTCGAGTTTAGAAACGTAGACCTGATATTCAATTTTTCTTTCAGTATTCGAAAAAATTGACATCGTCCATCGTGACACTCTTGTCTTAATTTGCACTTTTTGTATTTTATACAAAACGAGTCGATCATTTTATATTAAAAGTATAGTTTTCCTGTGATGTTATCATGAAATTACTAAATGATGCCCGCGACTTGGTCCGCGTGTAAGTTTTATTAATTTCCACGGGAAGTCCATAATTTTCCGGGATAAATATCCTTCCTCGGGATGCAACATATCCCTGTACCAAATTTCATAATAATCGATTATAAAGATAGGCTGTAAAAGCATACAGACAGATAAACATACTTTTGCATTGATAATATTAGTATGGAAGTATGGATTCAGACTGGCAGCCCTGATCACGTGCCCAGTGGCGCTGTCGAGCACGCTGGCGGTCTGAAGCGGCCCGCCGCGGAACTAACGGCATTTTTCACGCTCCAGCGACAATCGGCGATGAATGATGCCTCTCTAGAACTAGATACTTTATCGCCTGCATTTACTCGTACAATTGCAATAAACGTAAATTAAGTTTTTTATATGTTTTTACAAGTACAGTTCTGTTGTCGCTATAAATTCAAATAACACTGAAAAATTGTGTTGTTATTTATTCAGATTCTGTTTTTATACGATAACCGATAAGGTAATAGATTAATGCTTACCAGAACGCAGTTCTCATTTGCGTGTTATTCTTGAGTTATTGCATAGTTCACCCGTCAGTTTCATTAAAAAATTAATTAAGTTAAGTACAATAATTTTAACATATTCGGCTATGCTATCTATTAAAATCTAAAAAATATTGTTACCTACTTAAAAATAGAGTTATGTAGTCGTATACTAATTATTTATTTTTCGAGATGTATAATATACGACTAATACCTAAATAGAGTAATTATTTCATACAGAAGGTAGGTAATCACATACTTTTAGATAATATATAGACAAATTGGTCAGATACCAACGTATTTTCATTAGCAAAACTATTTATCGCCTTATTTCTATTTAACTAGAGCAGAAGTTTGTTTACGGTGTATCCTGGTTAATAAAAAAACGTTTAGTAACTTTGCCAAATGAAACAATAGATGCAATTTATGACTACAATCAAAATAATCTCTATAAAAAGTTGAATCAACATGCTCTGTACACAAAGGCACCCTTATTTGCATTTGAAGCTTTGCCAATGTTGGAGTACAATGAAAGAGCAAACTGCACTTACGTATATTCCCACTTTTGCTGAGTAGAGTTAAATTGCAAACAGCTGCGCCGTTCTTAGTTAAATTTTAATTAAATGATTACTTAAATAATCAAATCAATTTGATAATTATTAATACTGTTTTTACAGATATTATTCGTACGGAAGTGCTTAATGATGTCTCAATACCGGATCATGTTTAGCTCAGTTAAGAGCTTTCTAAAGAGAAAAAGACTGAAATAGAGGGACTATAGGGCTTATTTAAGAGCTAGACACAACAATCAGAAACTAAATATTTGAAGAGGTAACTTAGAGCTATTAGTAGAGACAGGGGTACAGACTAGGAGGAGGAGAGACTATAGGCTAAGAGATAATAATATAGAATAGAGCTAAATTAATAAACAGTAATAGTAAGTGGTAATTTCATACAGCTAACTTAAGATATAGAAATGAGAGTTTACTTAAAACCCCTTATAGTAATTCAGTGCAGGTATGCATATACAATTTTCCCTTTGTGTTGTTACTTTTTATACATACAATTCCCAGAATTATTCATAAAAGACAATTGCAGATGTTTTAGATTTGCTTTCACTAAAGTTCATAATGTTGTATTATAAAAACAAAGGGTCTCAAGGTGTTAGAGTAGCGAACCCGCACTGGAAAGCGTAGTCTTGGCAAACCCCTAGGGTTAACTCCCCCACACTCTGTTGAACGGACAACAGAAAGCACCAGACCACGGGCGTGGCGTAAGGAAGTCCCTAGTCCTACTCCCTACAAGAACTATGCTGTTTATCGGTTGGCGACGCAGACCATTGGAACTCGGTGGTTGGTGATGACGATAAAAATAAGGCAGCCAGCCCTGGTTTTATACAAAGGGTACAATTTGCTAAGAACGTTTAGCAGTGTCAGGACTTTTCTTCGTGTTTCCTGTTAATAGCGCTTGACTAATTAAAGGCAGATTTTTTGCCGACATTTTACTCCGCCCGATTTATTTTATTATTAACGAACCGAATCACTTATTATTTTTTAAGTATTTTGAGTTTTGTTATTTACAGATTTATACTAAGATTTAAGCGTAACGAAAAAAACAAAGTAAGTAATAAGTATACAATATGGCCGGCCTATCACTACCAAGCGATCTACAGACAAGCTATGATGTAAAAGTAAATGACTACAGATAAAAGTGGTAGGTAGATGGTACAGATTTAAATAAAAAAATAATAATAATAGATAGCTGTACATACAAAAATATACTACGTAGATATTAAATATGTTTAATTGTTTATGTATTACATTTTATAGCTCATGAGCCGTTTCTATAATTCATAGCTTAAGGTATTTTAAGTGTCACAGAATATTTGAGTGTGCATTGTTCGGTATGCAATTTGTTTTATGGTGTAGGTTCTAAAGGTACTAGAATATTCTCGAGAATCTAATTTGTTATACCACCTAATAAAAATATACGTTTCTAGTTTATAGCTGATATAGCCTACGACTTCTTCGTTTGGATTTAGGTTTTTAAAAATCCCGTGTAAATGCTTTGATTTTCCGGAAAAAATGTAGCCTATTTCAGTCTCTAGGTCCTTAACTACATCCATGCAAAATCACGTCGATCTTTTGCTCCGTTGTGGTGTGATTGAAGGGCAACCCAACAAACATACAGAATAACACACTTTTATAATATTTGCAGCATAACATGTATTATGTTTAACGTAAAAGTCACGTTTTCATTTGACTATTCCATCGTCACCAGTTTCACGATCATATTATATAAGGCAATAAATGTACATATTACAAAGACATGTGGACAACATAATCGATGTAATAAAAGCTATATTATAGTATTACTATATACTTATATTTGTTACAAATATAGCCTTGGAGGCGGATTTTATCATCGGGAAATCAAATTTAATTAAAATTATATTTTGAAATTTCCCTAAATCTATGTGAACAGTCTCATGCATGTAGATTGTAGAATGTCATAAGTGTTGCAACCACAAGTTATTTTAAAAACAGCTTATTTTGTCATCTCGTTTGAAACTCGTGTCAACATAAAATGTAGTACAACATAAATTAGTTATATTACATGTACAAATTACTTGCCTCATGAGCGTTTTAAATTTGCATACACTTGGTCATATTTTATGATTAAGTATGTTGCATAATCAGCGAAATAAATACAGTTGCATGCTACGGTTCAAGGTTTCGCAGGAACGTAGTCAGGGGTGGGTTAGTGAACCCACCCTATATAAATCAATAGATTACTTGGACACGTGTGCTATCCTCTAGTTACAATGCATTAGCAAGTATACCGAAAAAAATCATAGAAATAATTGCTATAGTGACGTTCCAAGGTTTTGCGTCTTTTGGGTTGGGCGTCCCAGACCAAGGCCTGCCCCAACGACCACAGTACTTAACAGTCATGCCATCCGGTCTCTTACCGCTATTCCTGAACAAACCGGAGGGTACCAACAGGGATGGACGCAAAGGCCAGAGCGCGACGGACTATGTACTCATTGTATAGCGATATAAACGACCTGCACTCCGAACGCAACTAAGCCCACGTTGATCGAACTGATCCACACAAGAGTAATTGATTTATTTAAATGAAAAGTGCTGTCTCAGAAGACAGAACAGAATTTGAATTTGAAAAAATGGTTATGGTTAACTATTTTTTCAATTTAAAGGATTTTTATTCAAATAAATTTTTACAAGTACTTTTGAATCGTCAAGTGAATCTACCACTGGTTCGGAATGACATGCCTACCGAGAAGAACCAGCAAGAAACTCGGCGGTTGCTCTTTTGAAAAAAATAATTTACAATTTCATTAATTTGTAGAATACATAAGTAACAGTATTACTTTTGTACCTATAATAATAATCAGAGAAATAAATGCTATAGTGAACTAGTACGTCGGTTCAAGGTTTTGCAGGGACGTTGCCAGGGGTAGGTTACTGAACCCACCCTTTATTGATTTCATTGGGTAGGATGAGAATAAACTATTTAAATAAAAGGTGCTCGCTCCTAAGGTTAAATAAGTTCCATCAATATTTTTTGTAATATGTGTTGTTTGTATTAATTAAACGTACTAATTTTATAAAATCTTACTAATATTATAAACAAGATGATGCCGCGACTTCGTCCTTAAACCACGCTTAAGTTTTTTGATTCCCAGTGGAACCCGGAAATTATCCCGGAAAATTAAAGAGTTCCCGCGGGAACCAAAAAACCTCAATCCACGCGGACGAAGTCGCGGGCATCAGCTCGTTTATAATATTAGTATGGATATCTACGAGTAAATAAGCGCACGAATATTTTTCTGACTATGGCCTCAAACTTTTGTAACTTGTAATAAGTTCGACGGAAGTTTTTCGAAACATGCAACGCTGTAGGCGTTGAGGCGTTTAACCTCTCAAATGTGGGGTGAAAACAGAAAGTACGAAAGTACCTCGTGTAATAAAATGTTATTGCTGGGCTTAACGTGTAGCGGAGGCCGGAAAAAATGACCTTATTACTTTATAACAGCTTCACATTAAGCGACGATATTTTATTTCGGGTTCGGTATTTGGCAGCTCATTAATTAAAATGTATACGTTTGTAGCTCTTCCTTATTTTTTGAGGTTTGTGTACATGTTTTAAGTTTGCGGAGTCATCTTAAAATTTTAGCTTTTAGCAATACTAGATGATGCCCGCCCGCGACTTCGTCCGCGTGGATTGATGTTTTTTAATTCCCGCGGGAACTCTTCAATTTTCCGGGATAAAAAGTAGCAATATGTCCTTCCCCGAGATGTAAACTCTCTGTACCAAATTTTATCAAAATCGGTTGAGCAGTTGGGCTGTGAAAGTGTAGCAGACAGACACACTTTCGCATTTATAATATTAGTATGGATTTTCGTGTGTATGTTTTTAAAATAATAACAATCATCATCATGAACCCAGCATCGCCGGCACGGTTTTCCTTTCAAAATTAGAAAGAATGAGATAACAATGTAACATTACTTATATTACGATGTTATTACGTTCAAATTAAACAATATATGTACTTGTATTAAGAAAATAGTCCGAAAATGTATTAGATCGTATAGAAGAGCGTCATATTTTTGTACCTTTCTACGTTAGCGACAAACCACCACCACCACCACCACTACAGCCCATTAACGTCCCACTGCTGGGCACAGGCCTCCACTCTCATAGGAGAGAGGGAATTAGAGCTTAGACCCACCACGCTGCTCCAATGCGGGTTGGCGGGCTTTAACGACTATTATCATGTTAGTGATAATAACCGGGACCGACGGCTTAACGTGCTCTCCGAGGCACGGGGGTGAAACACCGCCAACTTCCAACTCCGGGCTGGCACTGAGAATTTCTTAATTGAAAAACCCAATACCTACAATTTTCATGCCCGACCGGGAATCGAACCCAGGACCTCGTGATCCGCAGTCGACTAAGCTAACCGCTAGACCAACGAGGCAGTTGGTCAGCGACAAACGCGACAAGTTATTATGACGCGAAGCGACAGTATAAAACCAAAGTTTTGCGGTACATATAGTAGGTACAGCTGACCCTTCACGTGTTGTCGACCTACGTTGTCGCGTAGTAGATCAGTTTGCCATTTTCTATAATATTATGGAGTCGTATCGCATACTTTCCGTTGCTCATCTAGAACAACGGATATAAATTAAGAAGGCTGTGTGTACGTTTTACCGCATGTCGGGGACGAAACGCTTAAATGTCGCGTCGGCTTTTACCTCGTGCTGATGCCTGATACCCTCTCTTTACTAAACTCTGTATCAAAGTTTTAGCACTGAAGCGAAATTCGCACTTGATTATCGTGTAGCCTTAGAATTAAAAGCGTATACTGGTAAAGGATTGTTTATCTTACTTAATTCCTGCTTCCTTTGAAGAGTTTCCTTATCGAGTTCGTAATGTTTAACTTACACGGCATCTTTCCTTTTCGTTGAGGAAAATCAGTAAACAAGGTTTACATCTTGTTCTATGTGTAAAGCCCGGATATTGGTTGTATGTAGACAAAGGCCCTGGTTGCTCGTTGTGTCTGAGTAATGAGTTAATCCCCCAATCAAGTTAATTAATTCGTAGTTCATTAACTGAAGTGAAACTTCTACTAGCGGTATTAGGGGACAAAAGGCTAACAGAAAGGGGTCTTCAAATTTGTAATTGGTACTAGATGAAGCAGAAGTGACGTCACAAAGCTTTTGAAGCGTTTAATGTTTGAAATAACTTCCTCTGATGATTTATCATTTTTGTAATAAAAACCTTAAAGTAATAATTATTGGTGTAGTTTTGATGTTATTATAAGTATCGGCCGTAGATTTCAAAACAAGTTTTCGTGTTTTTGACTTGCCCGCTAAATCTATGATGTGATGATAGTTTCAAAGGTTTATTTTTAAGTTTTGAACATATCTTGAACTTCAAAGTTAAAAACTTAAAAAAAAACATGATTACCTACCTCTGTGTGAAATCTCGTAAAATCTTAAATCTTAGGTATCGGAGGCGATTGTTTTTCGAGCGATTGTCGGCCGCGAAGGACGTTGCTGATGCGAGAAATAAGTGACAATGACTAGTAAATTCATTATTTTAGTACGTACCTACCCCCTTTGAAGACTAAGGTCGTCTTGTTGCTTTGGGGACTTTTCATTTACTTTACTGACTGCCTCGTTGTCTTTGTGGTTAGCATGTTCGACTGCGGCCGACGAGGTCCCGGGTTCGAGCCCCGGGTCGGGCCATGACAATTATTGGGCTTTTCTGACAAGAAATTCTCAGTACTAGTACTATTACCTATTCTGTGGAATAATGTGGAATGTGTGCCCGGAGTTAGGAAGTTGGCGGTGTTTCACCCCCTTGCCATGCTGCGCCTGATCTCTCTCCGGTGGTGTCGGATCTTCCGTCCCATCGGGCTATGAGAGCAAAAGCACAGAGTATGCGCGCACACTTGTGCACTATAATATCTCCCACGCAGATGGCTAATCTCTATGGAGATTGGCCGCCGTGGTCGAAATTCGATCGGGAGGACATATTATTATTATTATTTACTTTATTTGAAATATTAATAATTGTTAGAAGAATGATAGACATGCATGTGAAAGGGAATGGAGTAGAGCAGGGATTCCCAAACTATTTTGGGCAAGAGACCCCTTTTCCATAATGAACTGATACCTAAGACCCCAGTAGCCAAATTACTTAAAAAATCCTATCTGTAGTTTTTTCCAATTTAAAAACTTTGCGGTTGGTTAAGTGAGTAAACTTGACATCATTTTCTCATAAAAATTTAACAAAATAAATAGTCATAAAATTCAGTAAATATCAAGTGTAATCATTAATTATTTATTAATACAAATTACGTAAATATACTTCAGTAGGTAATTATTTTTTGAAAAATATTAAAATCGCAAAGTAAAGATAAAAAATTCAGTGTGATGGATGAACCTGGTGACTTTCAACCAATCTAGCTAAATCTGGTTCAATATTGCAGCCTTAAATCTCCGCGTTCGTTGATTTTTAAAAGGTCTCTTTGTTTTGTCAGAATGTTTAAAACCACACTGAAGCCTTTTTCGACTAGGTATGATGATGAAAAGTTTTGTAAAAGTACAACAATGGTACTTCCTACTAAAATATTAGTCATCCTTATAACAAGTTGGTACGCGTAACACAACTTATACAGTATCTTGAAAGTTTCAAATAAGAACTTATGTTAATGAGTAGGGGTCGATTTTTAGACCTCGTCGACCCCCAAAATCAGTTTTCGTTTATGTCGTCCCTTGGGAAACCGATATCGACCACTTTGGGAATCCCTGGAGCAGAAGAAAGAAGACTGAGAAGAAATGGATTCATTGTGTGAAAGAGTGTAGAGAGAGTGGGTGAAGACGTCATGTGCTGACCTAAATTAGCGTAAGATATCGGTGGCGAAGTAATAAGTAGATATCTACTAGGTACGCAGCAGATACTTATTATTTCCATGGGTATGGGTTTTATTGCCGAGCAAGATGCCAGAGAGATGTATTTTTTATGGGTCTTCAATTTCGTAAATCGTTAGATTCTGATTGATTTTTTACTCCATGAAATCAGTCAATGGAAAGAACTTTCTTTTATTATTGTAGAATATCGACAAAGCCAAGCTGTTTATTCTTCCAAGTTTTTTGGTAGTTTCTAGCGATAGTCAATAAGCTATTTTCTAACTCTAACCTATAAATGATTACTGGGCCACATCTTTGCACGTAGTTACCTAAAGTGCATTTTATACGACAAAAATACACTTTAGTATAGGTACTTAAAATCATTTACGGTCTTACTAATAAACGCTGGTTATAAGTTGTCTAGTTACGCAATTATTTGTCTTTTTCTTTCGTATGCCAAATTACAGATGACAGAAAGAGAGAAATCGGTGTTAAAGCACAGAATACTTAATAGTACCTTTTATTAAACTAACTATTGACCCTCCTAAGTAAGGCCGTTTAAAAAGCTCTAAATTGGCATTGCCAAAGCATCTTAGCAGTTTTTGTCAATGATTTGGACGAAAGTGAGTAAACGCCTATTAGATGATCCAATCGCGTGTCATCTTAAGCACGCGATGGCTCAATCCCGTGACACAACAACATTTTGGAAGTTAAGCAATCGCGAAGCCGTAAATTTCGCTATGAGGATGACAGGCGGATAAGTAACCAGTACCTCTATATTTTGTCAAAAGCCCGTTGGATGATAGCATTGAAAAGTATTGTGCTATTCGGGCACTAATTAGGTATTAAAACTGTCTTAATTTTTCCAGAACAACTGTCATGTATATCAGATGAATCACAAGTGAGCACTAAAGCGTCTTCCACATTGCTTCTTGCGTCTGTCTTGCACTTGCAGTGAATTGCGATTCCACCGGTAACACCAAGTAACCAGGAATCTGCTTTATTAGGTAACACCACAGACCATACCTACTCGGTGGGTAACACCTATCCAATGCCAATCTGCTTTACTAGGTAACACACTCTGTACACACCTTGTACTCTGTACACACCTTGCACTCTGTACACACCTTGCACTCTGTACACACCTTGTACTCTGTACACACCCTGTACTCTGTACACTCTGTACTCTGTACACTTTGTACTCTGACAGTCTGTATCTCACTGTCTTAATTTTACCTGAACACCAGAAGGACCTCGAGCGAGCGCTTACGCTTCAAATAAAGCCAAAAAAATAATTATGTTATTGTCTCCATTAGAATAGCATTTAGGAGAAAGACTTTCGTATGGACGTAGGGAAGAATAGAGCGGAAAATTAAGTTAAAATTTTAAATTCCAGAAAGAAAAAAGACTAAGGTCGTTTCTTGATTTTTAACGGTTGAAAAGAGTTAAACGATGAACGTGAACTATAAAGTATTGATTCGTTTTTTTGTTGCAGTTTTTGTTTGTAACTACCTACTTACTTCTCGCGGACAGCTGTGTTTTGTTATGAAGTAGGTATAGGTCGCAAACTACTTCTGGTACCTTATAATCAATTAGAGATACTTCAGGCAAATAAAAAAGTATAATAATAAACAAGTTTTCTGTCCTCTCGCAGAATTGCTTTAGCGGTGTATGGCCCCATACACCGCTTCCTCTTCTTTGCCGAACTAAGGTTTAAACCGTAGTCTGAATACCTACTTGTGAAAAATCAAAGAACCAACCTTTTAAGCGCTGGACATATATAGTCAATACCCGGGAAGTTATGTTATTGAAAAAACAGCTTATATAATATCTAGCCGAGACTCAAACTTAAGATAGTGACACCCACCCAGTGACAGTGATACCTGAATACATGAAAAATGAAATCATTTGCGCTATCTCAGCTCTACAAAAGTATAACTAGTTAAAAAACACGAAGCTTGAAAGTTGAAACACTGTTCAAATAAAATTATATTGCGATTCGTTCCCTTTGGTGTCACGGAACCCGATTAGCGATCATCGGTTTTGAAATTGTATTTTTAACGCTATTTCAGAATTCTGCTGAAAATATCCATTAAAATGCTACTCTTTCATAATCTATGTATTTTAAAAATATTGTTATAGCAAAAGTTAAAGGCTTGTTCATGGAAGTTTTCACATGGGACACTTCTGGGAAATACTGCACATTGCCGTTGCGTTAATAAATTGACCTCGGCTTATAAAAGTTTATATTGATTTTTTTTATGAAACCTGTACGCTACGTTGCTTAACTCGTTTTAAGTAAGCGACGAAAACGACGCGATGCAATACAATATAGAAAATGACAAAATTACTTTGACATTGTCGCGATTACCTACCCTATACAATAAAGCTTTTCTCTCTCTTTTGAAATGAAATTAGGATTACTCTTTAAAATGAAAATTTTAATTTTTTTAATAGCGGTTGTATCTACTGTTCAATTTTCAATTCTGTGATTTCGATATATTATTACTTCATTAAAAAATCGCGTTTATAAAGCGCTAATTTTTGACGTAATTCGTAACAAATAAACCACTTTTCTAGTGAATCTACTACTAATTTGTTTTGTGAAATAAACTTTCAACCTTTGTGCGTGATTCCATCGTATGATTCGCGTGCGTATAGCAACTTAGCAAGACAGGACATCGTAACAAAATAAACGCGCCTACTATATTAGTAATGGTGTAAATCAGGCTTATATGAAAAAAGTGACAGTGACAAAATTAGCAAACACCACCACTACAGCCCATTAACGTTCCACTGCTGGGCACAGGCCTCCACACTCATACGAGAGAGAGAATTAGAGCTTAGAGCCACCATGCTCCAATACGGTTTGGCGGGCTTTAACGATTATTATCATGTTATTATTGGTGATAATAATCGGGACCGACGGCTTAACGTGCTCTCCGAGGCACGGGGGTGACTCACCGCCAACTCTGGGCTGGCACTGAGAATTTCTTAACTGAAAAACCCAATACCTAACAATTTTTATGCCCGACCGGGAATCGAACCCAGGACCTTGTGATCCGCAGTCGACTATGCTAACCGCTAGACCAACGAGGCAGTATTAGCAAACATTACCTTTAATTGTACGCACATAATCAGAATACTAACCGCCGCACTCAGATTCGCTTAATACTTACTCAAAGAACTGCTTAGTATAGATTTCAACACAAAATCTATAAGTCTATACTAAGGAGTTTTTTGTAAGCAATAAGGCCGCCTTTGCATACGTAGCTTTTATATACATCTGTACTTTATTTTCTCACGTGTGCAATAAAGTACCTAATTCATCTATCTATCTATCTAAGGAGATTTTTAAGTAATGCTTAAGCGCCTCTGAATGCGGTAGTTGGCTTGTTTTTGATGGCCTTTCCAGCACAGTTTTAAGCGCTGTGGCTAATAAGTGAGAGCTCTCGGGTTCGATTCTTAGCAGGAGCTATTATAGGAATAAAAATAAATGACTTGTCTCTGGTCTGGACGGTTCGACCGCAGGTGGTAACTGGTAACCAACCTACCGGCAAAGACGAGCCGCCAAGAGATTTGCTTTCTTGTACGATGCCACGTAGAAACGGATTAGAGTTATGATATGGGTTAAATACCGTACTCCTAACAGGGTAACCCGCTACTATCATAGACTACATAATCTCTCATTATCAGATGAGATCGCAGAATCATTAGGCAGTGGACTTAGAGGGTTGTGATCGTCTATTCTACTGCTGCTCCCGGAAAAAGTAAAATGATGATTAATCTAGCACTTTCTTTTTATCCGCTACAAGTTAGCCCTTGACTGCGATCTCACCTGATGGTAAGTGATGATGCAGTCCAAGATGGTAGTGGACTAACCTGTTAGGGGCATGACAGTTATATTAAACCCATACCCCTATTCGGTTTCTACACGGCATCGTACCGGAACGCTAAATCGCTTGGCGGCACGTTTTTGCCGATAGGGTGGTAAGCCGCAGCCGAAGCCAGACCAGACCAGGGAAAATTCAGTAACTATATATTCCCAAATTGAGCCTGCCAGGGATCGAACCCGGGACCTCCGCACGTTAAGACAACAGTGCTCAACACTGCGCCACAGAGGTCGTCAAAAGTGCCACGTAGAAGAAACCCAGAACATAAATTAGCAATTAATGTTGGCTAGTGATTTACCTATCGTATGCAAATGATTAAATTCCTAATTAACATTCTGCGTAATTGTAAGCTGAGTAAATGAGGTAACACAGTCGTTGTATCACAGACCACAGTTTAGATTGCTTCGTCATTTCGGTAATTTTCATTAATTTTCTGCCCATTCATTTGTCATATTAATTAAGCTATCAGGGGGTTTACTATCACCGCTTAAAGCAGTATTATTTTAATCTTGTTGTCGCTCTAGTTTCAGAATAACTTTAAAAATTTCAGGAACTTCAAGGTACGTCGAATAAAACATCAATTTTAAAATAATACTGCTTACAGCGATGGTAGTATACCTATAGTTGTATCTACACTGAAATGTATCAGCACAAGTATATCTGTCAGATATCTATTATATGAGAGTTAAATTTTTATTTCTTAATATATACCTACTGATTTACTACATCCCTACTTACCTTACTGGGATTAATCGGGACAATGGAAAACAACACTTTCTAAATAATTTTCGCTTGTCTGGTCCCTCTGGTGGGAGACTACCGCCGCGGCTAGTTACCACCAAAAATACCGGCAAAATCGTGTCGGCCAATAGTTTAGCGTTTCGGTACGTTATCTTGTAGAAACTCATTACGATTTCAATAAAATTGTTGTGTCATCAAACTTCAACACACTTTTTTTCTTTAATCGATAGTTTAAAATGATTGTCTAATTTAAACCTAACAGAAGATGTTAATTTTAGGTCTTAACCTTAAACAAATATAATTTTTGACTTCCTTAAAGGAATCTACGAGGTGTAAGAAAAATTATTATCATAAATCTCTCTAAAAGTTAAGCCAGGCAAAGCCCTAAAAATTAAAAGAACTGTCCTCTGAGAAGGGAAAGCCTACAGGAAAATATTCATCCGCGCCAGGCGACGATGGAACGAACGCCCGAGCTATCTCATAAATACAAAAGGTCTACGTCGCCCAGGGGCACTACAGTCATTTGCATAACATTAATCAAAGTAAGCAGAATTCTAGGAATTCCTGATTTTCCAACTTTTATAAATCCCAAATTATAGATGATAAAATATTTTTCGCATTCTCGTCATTTTGTCCCGATACGTAGAAGAGTGACTGGGTACTTATCTTCGAGCGAAGCGCGCTTCAACCTAGACATCATTATTGAATGATTCATTATTATTTTTGTAAAGCTTGAGCTTTATTTTATTTATTGCCAGATAGACTTGAGTCTATCTTGCAATAAATAAAGCTAAACGTATGAAATTACGTCCGCGTCCACGTTAGGTACTCATCATCGCACAGAATGAAAAGATTGTAATTCTACAATCTTTTAATTCATAAGCTATAGTTGACAAGTACATATTGGCAGTCTTCAAACACACCTTGAGAATTTTATGAAGTCAGGCAAGCAGGTTTCCTCACCGATGGAGTTTATTGTCTTACCTAAACGTACTTAAACCAGAAAAGTTACATTTGCGTGCCCAGGTTTGAACATTTATACCTACGTACCAAAAAAACATGCATCCGTAAAGTTAAATGTACGGGAATCGAACTTTTATAAAAAAAGTCCAATTTTAATAGACTAATCCAAAATATAAAATATTATGTGATCGCGCACGCTCCGCGTGTTCTACGAAAACCAATGATATTATATGCATTACAAGAGACGAAAACACACTTTTACCTCCCAAGTAAATGGCAACGCTGCTACGCCCAGTATATTATATCTATTTCACGCGAGATGATTTTTCTAAAGGAACGAAACGTACCGGAAAATCTCAGTCGGTTGAAAACCCTGATCTCGTCCGCGTGATAATTTTAATGTTCTTGAACCCTTGTCCCTTCACAATGTACGCCATTGCGTGTCAGGGCTGAGTTGTAAGTTAACGTATATTTATGTAATTGCTCTTACTATCATAACAGGCGCTTAGATTTACTTGATATTTATTATCCCAATGAAATCGAGTTTTTGAGTTTTTGGCATGTGTTATTTTATTTATGGATTCATCCAATGAAAATATATGTGTTATGTTAAAGACGTTCGATTTTGGCGGTCGAAAACATACTACAACAAAAAGCGAACTTTTTTTATTACGGAGCAGCTCAAACTACCGCGAAAAGTTGAAAATGTGTTTCTCATACGACGCGAGCGTTTCGCGCGGACGTTTTATCCTGTAATGTGTTTTCTTTATAGTCTTGAATCGAGATTAAAAGCCCCACTGATTGGCTGATAAGTAAATAAGTTGTTATAATATTATATCTATCTATCCTAATATGTCTATCAGTTGTTTCTTTATCATGAACTTAAAATAGGTAACTAAGTAGGTACAGAAGACTACAGAAGTACAGACCCAGTGTTTCTATAATCATGAGAGCCGAGAACAGAATCGTCAAATCTATTTGGAGTCTGTACCAGTAGTAACTATAATACTAATATTATAAATGCGAAAGTCAGTTTGTTTGTTGGTTTGTCCTTCAATCACGCCGCAACGGAGCAACGGATCGACGTGATTTTTGGCATGGGTATAGTTGAGGACCTGGAAAGTGACATAGGCTACTTTTTATCCCGGAAAATTAAGGAGTTCCCGTGGGAATCAAAAAACTTAAACCACGCGGACGGAGTCGCGGGCATCAGCTAGTACTTACTAAATCTATAGTCTGTACCTACATAAGTTGTAACTTGTACCTGATGCAATAATGTTCAGCTAACTAATAAAAGATTTTCTTTTGTTTCAGGTAATCCATTAATCCCAAAGAAATAAGAAGCTTTCTATTAATAGTTACTCGTAAGCCCGAAGTTTCAGTCGCTTTAGGAACTTTCTTTTTTCGAAGGTTGTTGTATGACAGGCGTAAAGTAACTTAGTTTTGGAGTGACAGAAATAATATAACCAAATATAATATCTATGTACCTATCATAGTTATATATACAGAGCCCTTGGTTGGGTCTGATTTGCGGTTAACCGGCTACTATTTTGGTGGTCAAAGTTTAAAGGTAAACGTAACGTAACTTTAACCGCCGTCGGAACAAAACGCAAAAAAGTCGACGCGCCCACTTTTAGGGCGAATACACACTACGGACAGGATAGAACAAAACGTCCGCGTGAAACTCTCGCATCGTATAGGAAACATATTTTCGAAAACTGCGCGCGCCGACTTTTCGCGCGTTGTACTGTAATATCCGTAGTGTGTTTTCGCCCTTAGGGTGGACCTGCGCGATACTACACAAGGTGATTCCGATACGACGCGGGTGTTTCGCGCTGACGTTTTAACGCGAACCGTCTAGTGTGTTTTCTCCCTTAAGTATATGGAACTACTAGCTAATGCCCGCGACTTCGTCCACGTGGATGGAGGTTTTTCGGTTCCTGCGGGATCTCTTTAATTTTCCGGGATAAAAAGTCTAAACGAACCTTTAGCATGTCTTTGATGCAGTTCCCTCATTAAATATAAGTGGCCACTAAATTGCATCCGACCACGGTTTGCGAATGATGTTTTCGACTTTTCGTATTTTTAAAGCCATTAAGTGCACTCACACAATGCAAATAATTCTTTATGTTCAAATATGGAATCACTAGCTAATGTCCGCGATTTCGTCCGGGTCGATTGAGGTTTTCGATTCCCGCGGGAACTCTTTAATTTTCCGGGATAAAAAGTAGCCTATGTGTTATTCCAGACTATTATCTATCTCAGTGCCAAATTTTATCCAGATCCGTTCAGCCGTTGGGGCGTGATTGAGTAATCATCCATCCATACATCCATCCAAACTTTCCCATTTATAAATATTTGATTTGATTTGATTGATTGCACAGACCCTGGGCGACACGAAGAAATGTTTCCCAACGATGCAGTCGCAGCAATCGCGCAATTAGCAGCTTTGGGTTTGCAACTTTTAATTAATGTTAAGTTTAATGTAAAATTAGGTGAAATAGATACGCCTATACAATATTTATTACGCCAGGAAATGAACGCCAGCATTTTTTAGAGCTGGAAAATAATTTGTCCCGCATTTTTTGTATGAAAACGAGTTCAAGTGCGAGTCAGACCTCGCAAAAGTTTCTTTACCTTTTGTGATTTTGCTATTTGCCAAAAACTTTGGTGATCATTTGTAAAAAGTTGTTGTAGGTTTATTTCTTCCACTGAAAACCAGCGCTTCAGTCTGCTGCAGCATGATGCTGAGATGAAAACCTATACTTATTTGATCACATATACACTTCAGGTATCTACTTAATATTGTTTATGATTAATTTAAAACTCCATGTAGTGATCCATTGAAATCGAATGAGTAATAAAATTCTACATAAATGTAGTGATCAAATAAATACATTTTTTTTTTATATGTACTAAGTCGGAAGTAATGTGAGGGGATTAACTGAATTTCCTTTTTCGGGTCTCGCTTTTCACTTTCAGTTGCTAAGAACCTGTGCTAAGAACTCCCGGTGATATTAACGCCTACGGCTTAGCTGTTAAACTTCGCCTCGAGTGTAATTTTCATCATACTGCACTTGTAGCATTATCTATACTTGGATGGATGGATGGATGGATGTATGGATGGATGTTTGTTACTCAATCACGCCTGAACGGCAGAACGGATCTGGCTGAAATTTGGCACAGAGATAAGTTATAGTCTGTAATAACTAATAATAATATAGTCTGTACTTTTATCCCGGGAAATTAAGTTTAGTTAAGTTCCCGCGGGAACCGAAAAACCTCAATTCACGCGGACGAAGTAGCGGGCATAAGCTAGTTATTATTATTGTTAAGGCTTTATGCCTCATCAAGTTACAATGTTTTCTTACAGCTAACTATAAGTAAGTCGCATAAGATATAACTATTTGACGCTAGGTATATACCTAACTGTATCCCATCAATTATATCACCGGAAACGGGAGGAAATTGTCGACTCTCGTAACTAGTTGATTGCCAGTTACTGACATGGTGTGAAAGATATCTATTTAAGTATGACAGGGTCATATAAATTGATATAAGTGGCGTGCAGATAATAAAGGATTTGAAGCAGTGCTTACACTAAGTGGTGCCATTAGATTTACAGATCAGAGGTGTGGAGTTTCTTTGGAGATTAGTAAATACTAATCTCCAAAAAACACTCCAAACTCCAAGAAACTCCAAAGAAGCAGACAACGATAATTCGTTGTCTGGTCACGATCACGTTAGTGATAAGGTCACCTTTTGTGTATATTAATTTTATTTAGTCCTGCAAGATACGTTTTCACGGCGATTCAACCGATTTTGATAAAATTTGACCTACAGAGATAGGTTGCTTTGGAAAATCAGAGAGTTTCACACACAGGATTTTCAACCAACATAAATGAACAACATAAGGGAACGAGGTCGCGGGCGGAAGAATTGTAATATTTTGCTCATTGCAAAGAGTAATTTCTGACGAGTTTACTGGCAGCGATTCTCAGTAGAATTTGCTTTCCAAACCGAGTTAGCGGACTGCGAATTAATATTCGTATAGGTCACAGAATACAAACAATTACAGTCTTGTCATATTATCACAAGCGACAAAATTTGTCCTAGTACCTACCATGCATACATTTCATTTCATTTAAGATCCAAAACCAGAGGATCTTTCAACAATATCAAGTTTACGACTCTAATCCAACCGATCCCTGCGGTTTCCTTGAATCAAATAAAGTTTCAAATGAAGTCGACCCTCTTCCTTCAAATCCTTCTTAGAAGTTTATAGCTCCACCGAAAATCAATTTGGGAATAGCAAGTACATATAATTCCGTTGATTAGTTCGCTTTTTGTCGTCGTCGGCGTCTCACTGCTGGAAGAAGGTCTCCTGCATGGATCTCCACAGGACACAGTCTTGTGCCGCTTGTTTCTACCGACTTCCAGGTAATCCCTTGTGATAGTCCACCTAGAGAGGCCGTCATTCAAGCACCGTGGGACCACTACGTCGTTTTTTCATGTTTTGTGCCTCGCCCAGTACCATAATTTCTGGTTTGATCACGTTGGGATACTTTTTATCCGCTACATGCTAGCCCTTGACTGCGATCTCACCTTATGGTAAGTGATGATGCAGTCTAAGATAGTAGCGGGCTAATCTGTTAGGGGCATGGCAGTTACATTAAACCCATACCCCTTCGGTTTCTACGCGGCATCGTAGCGGAACGCTAAATCGCTTGGCGGCACGTCTTTGTCTTTGGAAATTATAAATTCCCAAATTGACCCTGCCGGGGATCGAACCCGGGACCTCCGCACGTTAAGACAACAGCGCTCATCACTGCGCCACGGAGGTTGTCGAATACTCTTAGCCCTCTCCATCGCCTGGTAGTCAATAGTTAATAATGTTTATTCAATTTAGGTAGGTACACTATACACATATTGACGTCCAGTTATTTATAAAATACTAGCTGATGCCCGCGACTCCGTCCGCGTGGATTAAGTTTTTTGGTTCCCGCGGGAACTCCTTAATTTTCCTGGATAAAAAGTAGCCTATGTGCTAGTCCAGACCATAATCTATCTCTGTGCGAAATTTCATCCAGATCCGTTCGGCTGTTGGGGCGTGATTGAGAAACAAACATCCATCCATACATCCATACATCCAAACTTTCGCATTTATAATATTAGTAAGTAAGTATAGATAATGGTGATAATCAGTAACGGTATCTTAAAACTAAAGCTACGAGGGATCGAAACGCGCCCGGTCTGAGAAGAGCCCACAACAAACTCAGCGGGTTTTTTTTTTTCATTATCACCATTTCACAAATCATCTTAACCAAGGAACTATCAGAGCCACTAGAGCACCCGTAACGTAACCCGTACGCCTTCTTATAAGCCCATAGTAATCAACCACGTTTCGGAGCTGCAAGTCATGACGTTTCATCATCATAATGATCTGTTCTGAACTCTGGCCGCTATTTAATAAAAGTTACAATACGAAAAAAATATGCACAAGTTAGAAGTATATAATTGTTGTAAAATTGTACGACTTACAAACAAATTGTACCATTTAACAATTATTTTTTACTTCAGTCACTTTTTTTTTTTTAATCCACTATAAGCTAGCCCTTGACTGCGATCTCACCTGATGGTAAGTGATGATGCAGTCTAAGATGGTAGCGGGCTAACCCGTTAGGGGCATGGCAGTTATATTAAACCCATACCCCTTCGGTTTCTACACGGCATCGCACCGGAACGCTAAATCGCTTGGCGGCACGGCTTTGCCGGTAGGGTGGTAACTAGTCACGGCCGTAGCCTCCCACCAGGCCAGACCAGGGAAAATTCAGAAATTTTAATTTCCCAAATTGACCCTGCCGGGGATCGAACCCAGGACCTCCGCATGTTAAGGCAACAGCGCTGCACACTGCGCCACAGAGGTCGTCACTGTCGGATTGTAACTTTTATTAAATAGCCCCTATTCTGGTCTGTATTTATAAACCACACGAACGTTTGAAAAACATCAAACGACCGTTTATTTCGTGTTTATTTCGCAGCGAGCCAAACCATAGAGTTCTGCAAAACATGTGAGGTTTTTCCTTATTTTGTTAGAAGTAACTTTAAATGCTCTAAAATGCTTACAGAATTTTGTTCCTGTGTGCCCGTAGTGAATGTTTCGCAGTAAGGGTCTTAATTATAAAGCTCTGAAAAGCTTTGTTAACATTTGTATTAATTATGTTGGCTAAACAGATTTTTAAAATAATCCCGATCCCGAGAATCCCGACAAAATGTACAACGGGAACCTTTTAAATGATTGTGTGTATGCTGTAATTAGCAATGACATCCGTACTTCCATACTAATATTATAAATGTGAAAGTGTGTCTGTCTGTCTGTCTGTCGGTCTGTCTGTCCGTCCGTCCGTCCGTCCGTCCGTCGTTAGTTTATCTTTTTACTCCGGAAAATTAAGAAGTTCCCGCGGGAATCAAAAAACTCACGCGGACGAAATCGCGGGCATCATCTAGTAATATTATAAACGTACGTAACGTTTGTAAGTTTGTATGTTTTCAACTCCTTAACACCGCCTTGACTGAACCGATTTGGCTGAAATTTGGTATGGTGATAGCTGGATTTAATACATAACTCGCCGGTTGTATCGTATTGCCGTCCTATCGGATAATACGAGTTGGGGATTGAAAATGCACCTACGTTTTCGTTGATATCTAATCTCTGATCTGTAGGGTGATCGACGTGGCCAAAATTCGTAATGAAGACGAATATCGTCTTCGAAGAGAGAAGATTTTGCAGTATCTATTTACGAAAATGAAACAGATTTTCCGTTGAATTTTCTAGTCATGTTACGTAATTGTAGCCGGCTGAATAATGATCATCCAATTACAGTGAAGTGAAGGCTGAAAGGCAGATAAATTTCCCGTAGCATCAGAATAGGCTATTATCAATAATTTGCGTCTCACGATCCGTTTTCGTGACCGGAAAATCTCAATCGGTTGACATACTTATGACATTTACGGATATTGTCATGACGTGTTAATGTGATAATTATTATGAAGGATGCTATGATATTGTAATAGAATAGGAATGATGAAAACTCAATCAAATCAGCAACTCTTTATCAAACTTAAAAACGCGCTTCTATAAATGAAATTCACAATAGTGACGTCATCAAATTTCAACGCACTTTTTTTCTTTAATCTATATTTTAAAATGGTTATCAAACTTAAAACTAACCGAGGATGTGCATTTTAAGTCTTTTGGAAGACCCGCTTTATTTAATAATGAGTTAGAAATAATTTATTTATGATATAGACATCATCCCTATTGTAGTAAAGCTAGTCATAATATATAAATGATAACATACTGAAATGGTGCGATTCCACCACTGTGCGGCACATTGTGGCACTGGGCTGCTGCACAAATGTTTCTCTCGGTGGACTCGCACAAGCAATCCATTCGAGACTTGCAAAATGTTGGTGCAAAAAATTTCCTGCACAGTATTTTGGTTGAATCGCATGGACAGCAAATCTTTCTCGATTACTTCTAGGATAGAGGTCTGCTGATGATAGTAAGCTATAGCGTGCTAGCCTTGGCACACCAATCAGAAATAGTTCCTTTTGCAAGCATTGAAGTTGACACAAATAAGGACGTTGTTTCCTCAGGCCTAATGGTAAGTGATGATGCGACCTAAGATACGCGTTTGCATCGATGTCTATCCATCTTTAGTTGGATAAGTAGCGAGGAAAAGAACGCAACCAGCTCTCGTACAAAGATATATGCCTACTTCGTAGCCAGGGGCGTACCGATCAGACGTGGCGCCTTGGGCAAGCGAAATGACTTGAAATTCACACATATTTATTACTAGATGATGCCCGCGACTTTGACCGCGTGGATTAAGGTTATTGATTCCCGCGGTAACTCTCGAATTATCCGGGATAAAAAGTAGCCTATGTCCTTCCCCGGGATACAACCTATCCCTCTACCAAATTTCATTAAAATCGGTTGAACAGATAAATTGTTTGATTCCCGGGGGAACTCTTTAATTTCCGGGATAAAAAGTAGCCTATGTTCTACCCCGGGGTACAACCTAGCCCTGTACCAAATTTCATGAAAATCGGTTGTACAGATGGGCCGTGAAAGCGTAGCAGACAGACAGACACACTTTCGCATTTATAATATTTGTATGGATTGTATGGATTAGCAGTAGGTATTACTAACCAAGCAGCACTAATTCCTGTAACGCCTCAAGCTTGCCTTAAGCCAATAATCTCGTTAGTCACAAACAGTGTTAAACCGTCATCTAAGCATACACAGCCGACAGACAGACATTAAGGAACCTTGTACAATCTACACCCTAGTGATTATCTCTTAATAAACACAAGGTTTGACACACTCAAATGTATGCCTTGTCTTCCCAATTACAAGGTTGAATTTTGATTGGTAAATTACACTAAGTATTTCCTTAAATCTGTTCCCTTGGGCATAAACTTTACACGGCTCAATTATTTGTAGGGTTAGTATGAGATTTTACATGTCATCGACTTTGAATAAATTCGAGCGTAGAAACACTGACTTTAAAGTAAACCGGACTTTAACAATCTTGTTTTAAAGTTCAAGTTCGTCTATACATCAGACATCGAATTTTCAGGAAAGGCACAGAGATTATAATATAGCTTACATCCAGGAGAAAGAAATATGCAACTTTGTGTCTCGGAAAATCAAAGTGTTACCTGTGCATTCTTTATACCTAAATATACGCGGAGAAAGTCGCGGACATCGTCTAGT
Organism: Erebia aethiops; assembly: GCA_923060345.2. Taxonomy (NCBI): domain Eukaryota; kingdom Metazoa; phylum Arthropoda; class Insecta; order Lepidoptera; family Nymphalidae; genus Erebia; species Erebia aethiops. Next base: position 18,333,188 of record OV281081.1, on the reverse strand, counting down.
TTTGTATAGAATAATATATTATGTTCTACATATAATATAGGTCATATCTAGGGCTTCCAATACCGGGATCGCGGTATTGGCTAATACCGGGATACCGGTATTGGTGACACTATAAACGAAACAGTGACTATTGCATATATTTCTTGGTACATGCCACTGTTTTTATTTTAAAACTTGTATCTTAAGCACATTAGCTCAATAAAACCATCTTTATTGCTTTTAAGGGGAAAACACACAGGAAGCGGGCGCGCGTCGGGCGCGGGTCGGGTCGGGTACGCGGCTGGTTGAATTCCTTGTTTTTCCCTCTGAGTGATCAAAAATGACTTTTTTTCACTGGTTTTAAGGGCAAAACACACAGGGAGCGGGTGAGGGTCGGGCGCGGGTCGGGTCGGGTGTCAGGCGGGTTGAATTCCTTGTATTTATATGGAAGACATCACACGGAGCGCGGGCGCGGGTCGGGCGCGTGATGGGTGTCGCTGTGTGATGTCGTAAAACCAGTGAAAAAAAGTCATTTTTGATCACTCAGAGGGAAAAATTTGTGTTTGAATTTAGAATCCTGTGGCTTGGCATTTCCATTTCATTGACTCATGAAACGTTCAGAAATCTGTTTTTTATCCAATGCAATTTTTTTATTATGATTTATTTTCTTATAAAAATAATTATTGAATTTTTAATTTGTGTTTTGACTAAACTATGTATTTTAACGAGTAAATAAATGATATTTCTTCATTGAATTTAAGAAGAAAAGTCCTGTTTTGGGGTTAATGTGGTGAAAAAATATTTTTTTTGGAAAACTGTATTTTATGGTCCAGTTTCCTTCAGAAAAGACTAGTTTTAAGTTAAAAACAATGTATATAATTTTTAAGTTTTTCCCAATACCGGGATCCCGGTATTAATACCGGTATTGAAAAAAACCGGTATTCGAAAGCCCTAGTCATATCCTCATCCCGTTCAATTAAAGTAATGCTTTTCTATTTGTGTTATGTTTCCCTATATACCTTTAAGGCTAAAGGATTTATTTCAGGGTTAGGTTTAATAAATTGCTAGGCTATTTTCCCTAGCGACCAATCCCTACTAGCAGTAGGTATTTGATTTTCCGCTCCACGCTCTACTGCACAATTTTCCTTTTGAAAAAGTCGTGAAAAGAAAAGGAAATATGGAGAAAATATCCCACTCGCTTAATCGAATCAGACCTGACAAGCCAGCGAGGGGGAAAAAATTATTCTAACTCGATCGTTTCTTTTATAAAGTTAATACCTTTATTCCTAGAAGAGTTTGTAGCGGTGGCTACATAAGACAACTTCTAAGACATAATATTTACTACCGTTTCTAAGATACTACAGTCCATCTACTCGTATATAAAAACTAATAATCATTATACAGCACACGTTCGCGCGCGATTTGAATGCAGAGTAAATGTATGGTGACACATACATTTACTCTGCATTTAACTCACGCGCGAACTATACTTGGTCACATAAGTGTGACTTCGGCTGTTTTATGTGATTACAGCTGAGGTAAGAAAAAGACAAAGGATCACTATTTACAGCTGTCATTCTAGTTTACTTTACTATACTGTAGACTGGAACTGCATCGGGATTATGGAGTTTTCTCTGAATTGCTCTTGTTATACGTATTTAGAACTTAACACCTTATCATAGTAAAATTAAACCTTAATATGATTTAGAGCTCAATTTCGTGTATTTATTCATATACGTTTACATATACGATACGTTTCTAAATTAAAATCGGTTGTACTGAATTTGTGACTTTTACCTAATCATTGCACTTAAGGTTCATTTTACTTTGACGCTAGTTACGAGTACATCGAGTACTTGTACGATCAATCGAATTCAAACTTAAACTAAGCGTACTGCTCGTAGGAAAAACTTCCTATTGCTATTGTCGAGAAATTGAGTGAATGAGTTTCGTATTATTAACTAAGTTATAATACTGTCCTCCCCATCGAATATCCACCAAGGCGGCAATCTCCTCAGAGATTAACCATCTGCGTGGGAGATATTATAGTGCACAAGTGTGTGCGCATACACAGGTGCACTCTCTGTTCCTTTGGTCTCATAGCCCGATGGGACGGAAGTTCCGACACGACCGGAGAGATCTCAGGCGTAGGACGTGGCACGGGGGTGAAGCACCGCCAACTTCCTAACTGCGGGCTACATACTAATTAATACTACAATCTATATGTACTAATTTATAATGCAATCAGTTTCAACAACAGTTTTTGTTACGTTGAGATACTATTGCATACGATTAGCTCCGAATGTATAATTAGTAGTCTGGTACGATGTAATTAAGGTTGTAAATAGACTGTGTTCATGTATCGATTGATGAGTTGACGACGTTGAGTTTGACGACCTCCGTGGCGCAGTGTGTAGCGCTATTGTCTTAACGTGCGGAGGTCCCGGGTTCGATCCCCGGCAGGGTCAATTTGGGAATTTATAATTTTTGAATTTTCCCTGGTCTGGCCTGGTGGGAGGCTTCGGCCGCGGCTAGATACCACCCTACCGGCAAAGACGTGCCGCCAAGTGATTTAGCGTTCCGGTACGATGCCGTGTAGAAACCGAATAGGGGTATGGGTTTAATACAACTGCCATGCCCCTAATAGATTATCCCGCTACCATCTTAGACTGCATCATCACTTACCATTAAGTGAGATCGCAGTCAAGGGCTAACTTGTAGTGGATTAAAAAAAAGAGTGCTTACCGATTTCCAGCTTAGACTCTTAACTATCATTTATTAGGTGTCTACATGATATGTTTAGAAATCTAAGGTTTGTAACCACATTTAAAGGTCTTCAAATAAATATTATAAATGCGAAAGTTTGCATGGATGGATGTATGGATGGATGTTTATTACTCAATCACGCCCTAACGGCTGAACGGATCTGGATGAAATTTCGCACAGAGATAGATTATAGTCTGGATTAACACATAGGCTACTTTTTACCCTGGAAAATTAAAGAGTTTCCGCGGGAACCGAAAACCTCAATTCACGCGGACGAAGTCGCGGGCATTAGCTAGTTAGTATATAAAATAAACAAAAAACCCGACGCATTGAGGTATTTTGTATATGTCACCATGTTTATTGCAAAAACCGTTAGATTGTAATCTAACTAGCGAAATGGTAAACTGTCGACAGATTTTTCGGTAGATTGTAATCTGTTAGGTATATTAACCCGATAAAACCAGTGATCAAAACAAATCTATGGTATCTGCATACGTAATAATACAAAATTATTACTAATTGGAAATATACACCTCTAATTAAACATCCACAGAGTACCTACAGGCATGTTCATAAAGGATTTAAATTAAATGAAGTAAAAATTTATTTCACATTCCCTCATAAACACGTCTGGTCGGAGCCGATAAAGCGGGCGATGCGCCGCATTTCTCATTTAATATTTTACCGTAAACGAGTATCCGGTGGGTACACATTCATTTTCATACTAATGGATATCCCGGGTTACGCCGGGACAGCAAACCTTGTGCAAATATTGGTCAGCGTATTTACTATGTTGCTGCAGATTACACATCTGGCTGAGTTCCGTACGCGTGCGTACTCATGTACTATTATTCCACTACAACTTACAAGTTAGTCCATTTAGTCCATGGCCGCATTACCTGGTGGTAAGTGATGAAGCAGTCTAATACTGATCTATAGTGCGTACTTTGGCTTTACTTAGAGTTAAAACGAGATGGACTTAGGTAATTAACATAAACCTGTCTCGTCTTAACCGTCTTAAGTTCGAGCATAGTCAAAATTCTCTCTATAGATCTCTCAACGTCTGATATGTAACTATTGCTGTAATTTTTGTGTGTTGAGATCCAAGCTATCGAATATAATGAATGAATGAATAATTTTATTTCTTAGACTACAGAGGTCCATAAACGTTAGTACCAGACTTATGATATGTTAGCATTATACCTAATTAAAAAAATAATAAACAATAATATGAGTTAGTATGAATTATTCTATGTTAGTTAATATAATTAATACACTTACAAACTAAAGCTGACATCCAGTGCGCCTTGCAAGGGCTGCGTCCTGTCTGTCAGCTATCACCTTCAGAATAATATTGGAACTACTATCCAATCTACTTTTGGTAACTTTTGGTACTTTCATAATCATAATCAAAATATTTATTTGATAATAAAGACATAATAGCGTCGAGCCACAATCTACCAACATAGTACGGTGTGCAAATTATCATTATTAATATGTATTATCACAATTATTAATAATATGTGCTTAACAAATTCGGAAAGTAATACAATTTACCACTATAATCTATCTATATCAATAACAATCATTATTATAGAAACTATCATTAGAATTTAAGACAGAATATAAAGACATGTTATCATTTAAAATTATTATGTCAAAATAGGTAGGTAAATAGTAGAATGATGTCACATAAATTATAAATTATACTTAGTCAAATTCAATAATCATAAGTTAAGGCTAAATAAAATAAAAAATACCCTTATGAGTGATTTAAATAATCTTTAACAGAATAAAATTGGTGGGCCAGTAACCAATCGATGATTTTAGTTTTAAATTTGTGCAAAGGCAGGTCAATAAGATCTCTTTTTATATAATAAACGCGGAGTATACGAATACAGAACATAAAACTGCCAGTTTGTTTTGGGATCGACGTCTTATGACGTCATTTTAATTTCTTTTGCGTTTTCTTAGCAATGCGTTACATGTGCGGCACGTACTCCGAGTGCTGTAGACGTGCGATTGTATCGATATAAATCAATTATTGTTTCATATTTGATTGGGTAGTGTTGTACCTAATTATTCTTTACTAGCTGAGGCCCGCGACTTTTTTTTATTTTTTTTATCCACTAGCCCTTGACTGCGATCACACCTGATGGCAAGTGATGATGCAGTCTAAGATGGTAGCGGGCTAACCTGTTAGGGGCATGGCAGTTATATCAAACCCACACCCCTTCGGTTTCTATATGGCATCGTACCGGAACGCTAAATCGCTTGGCGGCACGTCTTTGCCGGTAGGGTGGTAACTAGCCACGGCCGAAGCCTCCCACCAGGCTTAGTCCACTTAGTCCGGTTTTTCTTAAATCCTGCGGGAATTCCTTAATTTCCCGGGATAAAAAGTCTATGTCACTCTCCAGGTCCTCAAGTATACCCATGCAAAAAATCACGTCGACTTTATAATATTAAGTATGATTTCGTATGGTCATATTATAGCTATGTTTTAACATGCGTCATAGTGAGGTATTACCTATTAGTTTTGCATAAATGGGTGAGCATGGAGACCATCCACGCTTGGTTGAAAAGAACGTAGTACCTGAAACAAGAATCAGAACTTCGAAACATATTCACCTTACTCAATTTCAAGGAAAGCTAGAAATTTATATTCGAGAGATAAGCTTTGTCCACTTATTTTCTGTTAAGTATACGATATATTTTATACAAAAAGAATAAATGTAATATATAATATAATCCCTGCTGTGAGTCGAATTCAAAACAAAGAGTTCCTACGGGATTTTGTACGGACGAAGTTGCGGGCATCATCTTTCTAATTCGGGATACCTTCAAGTTTCAAAACACTCTTGTAAATGTGTATTTAGTTTATTGTATAGCTATATTTTCACTTATCCTAAGTACCCTATCGCGTTTCACTGGGCAGTAAATCAACTCGCGCTGAACGTCTTTCAACATTCATAAAGCGTGAAGTTATTCGGCACAACATCACTTTATTTATTAACTTTTTAGTGGGGCTAAAGACCCGCTTTTGATGCTAGAATTTGTCTAGAATAATCATATTATGAGATACGAAAGGCTATGCTAATGAATTTAGACTATAATTTATGGATAAAGTATCGTAAAAGCTAAAGCTTAGGTAAATACTGTGGCCGATTTTGCATAACACAATCTCTAAACTAAAATGACCGCTCCAAATCTAGTTCTGTCCCTTACCGCAGGGAGTATTTTGAAAGGGCTATTTTAAATTGGCAACATAATTAATGCCAATTAAATAGCAGAATTAGTTTCACCAAACACCTATACAATGTCAATATGTTCGTACATTGTATGTTAAATGTTACGAGTAAGTTCAGTAATATTTTCGATTTTTTTCGCATAGAACAAAATTTTTACACACCCTCACAAACACACACATTTGTCACAAAACAAATGAAATAAGCAGATTCCTTTTTCTGTGACTTTGATAACATACTTACATGGATAATAAATTGTTTTCAAGCATATATACTAGTGTAAATAGTTAGCATGTTTTAAGTTTTATCCTTGCTTGGCAATCGTTCTGCCTAAAAAGTACGTTATATAATATCTCATAATATAATTTTAACCCAAAGTTCATGGAAATGTGGAAATGATTCGTAGATTCACTGCGACTGAAAAAAGAAACCGTTTGACTCCTGAATTTCAAGTCTCGCTGTTTTTTGTTTGTGTTTGAAACTTTTAAATGCCAGCTCGGCGAGTGTTTGCGTAAAACTTGGGAGCATCAAGTAATGAATTCATATTGCGAGAGGAAATAAATTCCAAATTGGACGTGAACGTAAATCTCCTTCGTAAATATTGAAAATGAGAATTAAGTACGTATATTTCCGTTCCTTTGATGGTAAATGTGCTACAAATTGAATCGTCAAATAAGATTTTGTTGCGAATTCTATACCTTTACGTATTTTAATAGCCTAGTGGCTAAGACACTCTGCCTCTTAGCCGGGTATAGTCGCGGGTTCCATTCCCGGGCACGTACCTCTAACTTTCCTTAACCTTATGTGCGTTTTAAGAAATTAAATATGAGTTGCTTAATTAGCGGTGAAGGAAAATATCGTGGGGAAACCTGAGCATGCCCGAGAGTTCTTAATAATTATCTTAAAAATGTAAGTCTTATTTGAAATTTCAAATCTAAATAGGTATATAAAAGGAAATGTGACTGACTGACTGACTGACTGATCTATCAACGCACATAGCATAGCATGAAATTTGGCATACAGATAGCTTTTATAACATAGGCTTCCCCTTAAAAGAATTTTCGAAAATTCGACCCCTAAAGGAGTAAAATAAGGTTTGAAATTTGTACGAAAATCAAACTCAACGTGAGCGAAGTTGCGGGCAAAAGCTAGTGTTATATGGCCTTAACCGTTCTCAATTGAATTGTATCTTTACTTTGGGTGCCTTTGTATGGCCGAAGTATATTATATTGAATTTCATTACGCCGACAAAGATTGGCCGAAGTTTTTCCGCCGAGACAACATTTTCCCTAATTTGATTTCGCCGAATGAGCCAGAAGCAGAACTAGGTAGTGGTTGGCCAAGAAATCGTTCACTACATAATTTAGTTACTGTAGAAAACTTTTGGTCGCACAAGTTTTCCTTTCTTCGAGAAAAGACCAAATTCTTAAGGTTCAAAAACGTTGACTTATCTCGTAAGGTTACAACAGTTACTACTCGTGAATCATGATTGAAACTTGCATAATGGACGAAATGTAGCTTTAAAATACAGTGATGATCCGAAAAGGAAAATCGCCTGTTCTTTGTACTCAACAGCTTCTATGCTGCCATAGCAAATCCATAATTTAATATTATTATAAATTAGAAAGTGTTTCTGTTTGTCTGTCAGTCTGTCTGTTATTTACCTTTCGACAGCCCATCCGCTTAAGATAATACAGGAGACGGACCCAAGATTCTTTTTATCTCGGAAAATCAAAGAGTTTCCAAGGATTCTTTGTAAAATCTAAACACGAAATAAAGTAAGTAAATAGTAGATTGTATTATAAGGGAGCAAAATAATATTTTTACGGTGAGGGCGCTGTTTTGAATCCAGAGCGAAATGAGGGATCCTAGCAAAAAATTTTGCGCCCGAATGATACACTCTACTTTTCATCACCCTGCATGAGAAAATAAAAGGCGCCTCATATTTTATTGTAATATTATTATTTAATAAAACAGAGTAATTCTACACTTTCACTGTTACTTGAAGAACTCATTTTTCAAAACAAAACCATGAATTTTTGACAATCCGTGAAAATTTACGAAAACACGGGCTGTAGTTCGCGCGTTTTTAATTTGATTTCTTTTTTTTATTCAGTCGGCGCGGCGGTGCGACTATGGGCCGTCGTACCAGCCAGTCTTTATTCAAACAATATTTGCGTTCGAATTCTTTGGCGCTGAACACTAAGATGTTACAAATTCAAAAAGTGCGCGGCAAAGATAAATTGCGGCGCACTTTTTGAAACAAAGAGGATTAAAAACTCATTTCTGCCCGCGAAAAGTTTCTTATAGAAAACACCACCTTTGGGTGCATTTAAAGGCGAACCAAGTCGTCCTTTTCGAATACATGGGATGAAAAAGTAATTTTAGTATTTGTAATGAATTTGAGTTTTTAAATGTAATTATGTATAGTTTGTTATAAAAATATATGAAATAGCTGACGGTAGGTACAGTATGCAGCCGTTAATCCTTCCATTACTCAAACAATTGATTTATTGCCAGCATTAGTTTTTAATGAAGTGGCTAATTTTAGATCAACTATTAGCTTCTGATTAACGTAAGTTAATTTGGACACAGACCATTTGCCGGGCTGTCGAGTGAGACGAGTGATTGGTTTCTAAACAATCATTCGTATAAGGCATTCTGAACATACATTGCATCGTTCCATTATCCAGCCCAGCCCATTTCAATTATAAAATCCATTCTAATATTAGAAATGCGAAAATGTGTCTGTCTGTCAACCGATTTTGATGAAATTTGGTACAGGGGTAGGTTGTATCGGGAAAGGACATAGGCTACTTTTATCCTGGAAAATTAAGAGTTCCCTCGGGAATCAAAAAACCTAATCCACGCGTACAAAGTTGCGGGAACCATCTGTAAATAAATAAATTTTATTTAGGATACCTATGAAAATGAGTAGAGCTGAAGCGTAGTTTTTTTTAAATAACAATTTTAACGTGAGTTACATAATGCAAACAAAACACGGAGAACTTAAAAAACACGCTGCCACACCTCTATGAGAATGGAAATAAAGGTCATTTTGAGTTATTACTGCGGCTTAATTTCACTCTGCCACTACCTATCGCTATTCTATCTTACTAATATTATAAATGCGAAAGTTTGGATGTATGGATGTCGGTATGGATGTCTGGATGTATGGATGGATGTTTGTTACTCAATCACGCCCCAACAGCTGAACGGATCTGGATGAAATTTGGCACAGAGATAGATTATAGTCTGGAATAGCACATAGGCTACTTTTTATCCCGGAAAATTAAAGAGTTCCCGCGGGAACCACAAAACCTCGATCCACGCGTACGAAGTCGCGGGCATCAGCTAGTATAGTTATATAACACAGTGTCTGTTTTTCTTTTAATTTTCAGAGAAACGGTCCAACCTTTTCAGTCAAATTCTAAAGATATAGAACATTGCATTTGCAGAAATGAAAACCCGCTTTGACTATCTATTCTATTTCAATTGGAACATGTTTTAATGAAAGCGTGAATGGAGAACTTACTCATTTTATTTCAATATTCCTCACTGATTAACATTTTCTATATGACCAAATATCAAAGGATAAGGTAAGTACCCTTTCTTTAAAGAGCAATTACCCCAAAGCGCATTTCCTATACACGGGTAGCCGGATAAAAATTCTGGCAAATGGGAAGCTCAGCTACGTTCCTGGCGGACTCGATCCCGGTAGGGTCAATTTGGGAATTTCTAATTACTAAAATTTTAGTCTGGTCTGGTGAGAAGTTTCGTCCGTGGCTGACCACCTTCGGCAAAGACGTGACGCCAAGGGATTTAGCGTTCCGGTATTAGGGGTCTCTCTCTTTCTGCGTCGTATTCCTCATCGCTGAGAGTCGAGACCCCATTCCATTAATCACGTAATGGCTGGGGTTTTCTTGGGATAGTAATGCGATGGGTTCCCAGGTCCTTCCGCATACGACTCTACTAATATACTATTTGAACTCTTAGGTTACTACTTACTAACGATTATGATCAGATGTTACTGATAATAACCGGGACGACGGGTCTCTGAGTCACGGAGGAATCGAAAAGGCCAAATTCGGACTTCAAAATTCGGTCACCCATCCAGTTATAGACTTGGGTTAACGTTGCTTTACAATCGCAATCGACTGATATGGGTCTAATATATCTGCCTCCTCCCGACCGAGTTTCGGCCACGGTGGCTTATCTCCAGAGAGATTAGAGAGCCATCTGCGCGGAAGATATTATAGTGCACAAGTGTGTACACACAGGTGCACTCTCTGTTCCTTTACTCTCACGGCCCGATGGGACGGAAAATCCGACACGACCGGAGAGAGATCAGGCGCAGGACCGACGGCTTTACGTGCTCTCCGAGGCACGGGGGTGAAACACCGCCAACTTCCTTACTCCAGGCTAGTACTGAGAATTTCTTGTCAGAAAACCCAGTACTTGTTAAGGCTCGACCCGGGAATCGAACCCGGGTCCTCGTCGGCCGCAGTCGAACATGCTAACCACTAGGCAGACATCGTAATTGTAATCGTTTGTTAAACGTATAGGTATTTCGACCTGTTTAAGGGGTTCATAGATGCCTGCACGTCAAAAAGCATGTATGAACTCTTTAAATAGTTCGAGTAATACATTTTAAGCTGTCAAATGACTACGATTTGCTTAGACAATTGGGCATCTGGTCCGTCAGCATCCACCTACGAGTATAGTTGAATGCAGAGCTATGTATGTGTCACCATACATAAGCTCTGCATTCAATTCGCGCGCGAACTATAGTTACGGACTTCTAACCTTGCGCTTTCCTGCCATCAAGGCACATACGTGTCATTGCCATTAGTACTATGTCAGTTCCTCTGGTTCTTCTCGGACCGCCTCTTTTATGATTTGATGGCATAGAGAAACTTCGAACTTGCTCCATATGCATTTTATAAGTAGGTGCGTGTCTGGTATTCAAAACCTCGGAACCTTGGTCGGAGGCATTACGTGGTGGCTATCCAGTAGTGTGCACAAAGATTGAAGTGAAGGTAAACATTTAGGTAGGGATTTTTTTATGAACTTCATAAGTCATAATGACAAAAAATTTAGTTATTAACACAAGAGTAAGCTCTGCTTCAATGCCTCTATAACCTAACAATATCAGTGTGGACATTTAGGTAGCTAGACTTATTTACTGGAACATCATAAAGAAAATAATAATCATTGAGTTGTTACAACGTATTACAATTAAGTAGGGTAAGTAGCGCTTTAATGCCTCTATGACATGTAATCCACTGTCACATGTATAAACGTGTATGGTACAAACTACAAACCTATAATAATGTCCTCTCGACCGAATTTCGGCCACGGTGCCTGTCCCCAGAGAGATTAGCCATTTGCGCGGGAGATATTATAGTGCACAAGTGTGTGCGCATACACAGATGCACTCTCTGTTTCATTACTTTCATAGCCCGGTGGGACGAAAAATCTTACACGATCGGAGAGAGATCGGGCGCAAAACTGACGGCTTTACGTGCTCTTTGAGGCACGGGGGTGAAACACCGCTAACTTTTTAACTCCGGGCTAGTACTGAGAATTTCTTGTCAGAAAAAACCCCAATACTTGTCTATGGTCGAACCCGGGACTCGAACCCGTGACCTCGTCGGCCCTAATCGAACATGATAACTACTAGACCAACGAGGCAATCCTATAAGTAACAAACCTATAAGTAGGTATGTGAACACAAACAATAAGGCCAATTCTATTGTACACAATCTCTAAACTAAACTAGAAATATAGCAACTCTTTTTATATTTCTATCCCTTTCATAATACTCCCTGCGAAAAGGGGCAGCACTAGATTTCTGTCATTTTTGTTTAGAGATAGTGTTAAACAGCATTGGCCACAACATGTTAATGTTGTAAAGCCACTGTGTGCGCGGAGCGCGCAATCTCTTACGGCACAATTCGTAGTGCTGCTCAATTATGTAAATTACATATTGCTATGCGATTGCAGTGCAGGGAAATTTGAATATCTATTCCGCATATTTTACCGCACGTCGCCTTCTTTTTTTTTCAAAGCCAAGGATAATAAAATCAGAGAGACTTGAGGTAAACCCCCAAGTAACATTTTGATATACTTAAGTAGGTTTTTATTGGTAGTAATTTCTGTCTTAAATCAAAGTATAAAAACGCGGCTTATGTAAGGGTTTGGGTTGGGCGTTAATCAGTGAATCTGTTAGTCAGAACTTTTCTCTTTATAATATGTATAGCTTGGATATATTGTAAAGCCAATCATAAGGGAAAAATCAGGCAGGTGTTCTCTTTCTCTCTCGCTATTTTCCAGGACAAAGATTTTATATTTTTGAAGTGAAAACTTCTTTAGCACTTTTTGGTAGGGGGTAAAAATGTAGACTCGCGTGACCGTGACCGACATACTCGCGTTATCGACATGCTAGCGAACTATAAAATATATACCTACTACATTAGAACTTAAACTTTAATGCATTACTGTTAAGGTTAATATTTAAATAATTAAAAAAAATAAAAATATTTCGCTTTCAAAAAAAATTGGCAGTCATAGGGGACTGCCGATTTCAATCAACAGTTCCTATTTTTATTAGTTTGATGCCATTGATTTGTGCATTATTTTGAATGTTATGAGGCTCTTACAGACTGACGGATTGACGAAACACAAGTTTAAGTTACCAGTGAACAGTGTTAGAATATTGTTTGGACAATAATTGTACTGGGAAACGTTTTTACTGTGCTGCGCATTCAATTCAAATTCTAGTCAAAGCTAGTAAAAATATAATGAAGCGGTTAAATCTACTAGAAAAGAACGACTACTCATAGTAATGATATTCTCCTACATTTGAATACTCAACGTCGTTATTGTGACGGCGCGTCTGCCGCTGAGTCAATGGAATAAAGGTTTCACGAGATAATAAACGTTTTGTATCAGGAATGCAAGGAACCGTTTTCGAAGTGTAGGTATTTACCTGCAGAGGTCCTTTGTTTGCGTGAGTGAACGGAAGGCGTCGAGTGTACTTTGACTGTTTGATAAACCGTTTTGATCAGAGAATAAATTTAAGTAATAGAGGAAATAGGGGACAAACACGCTAAATAATGACGGAAAATCTTGCAGCTGAACTGAATGGTCTTAATAATTACAACTCGGAAAGTGCAGCTCTTCACAGCGAGTGACTTGCGAAAAATATGGAAACGTACCAATGATAAGTAAGGGAAAAGGTGAAAGCGAAATTACATAAGAACAGCTGAGTTTGAGTATAGTTTTGTCAATTTTACTAGCAAAGTAGGCTCTGCGCATACGATAATCGTCTAGTAAAAGCTAGTAAAATGATATATGCCTAATGACGCGGTTAAAGCTAGCAGAGCCTAGTACAAAATACCGTGGTAATGATATTCCCCTGCATTTGAATACTCAACGTCGTTATTGTGACGGCGCGCCTGCCGCCGAGTCAACGGAATAAAGAGATAAAAACGTTTTGTATGAGGAAGTCTTTAAGAATTCAACTCGGAAAGTGCAGCTCCTCACAGCGAGTGACTTGCAAAAGATATGAAAACGTGCCAACGATAACGGAAAAGGTGAAACGGAAAAACTTTGGACTTCCTTGTCACGGGAAGTATTAAGTTTTTATATGGAGTGGGAGACTTCAATTTTAGACTTTAATACCTTTTCGTTTGAAGTTTATAAAAGAGTTTTCAATCTAATGAGTGCTTGGATCAGAAACTTCTTCAGTTTCTTACGGTTCGGTGTGTGTGTATAGTTCCAGACGCCTTGAAGTTCTAAAAGCGTCGAATAATGGCTGTATATATACTATATATGACTAAAAAGTACCCTTGCTTTGCTCGTAAATAAACCTTTATTTTTACTTAATTAGTTTTTTTTTATTGCGAGATAGTCTTGCGCTTGACGGCAATCATGCTTAGTGCAAAGCGATGATGAGGTCTAGGTTGGAACGCGCTTGTTTAGAAGATGCCTCATCACTCTTGCCTTGAAAGTAAGAATGACAAATAAGCTTGCAATTTGCAATCAACTAAATTGCAAGCGCACCTTCGTAAAATCATATCATATCATTCTTCATACTTATATTATAAATGCGAAAGTTTGTTTGTTGGTTTGTTGGGTTATTGGTTTGTCCTTCAATCACGCCGCAACGGAGAAACGGATCGACGTGATTTTTGGCACAGGTATAGTTGAGGACCTGAAGATTGACATTGGCTACTTTTTATCCCTATATCTATATTTTTTTTTATTTATTATGTATAATTAAGGAGTTCCCGTGGGAATCAAAAAACTTAAACCACGCAGACGAAGTCGCGGGCACCAGCTAGTATATAATCGACGGTTAGATCCCTGGGCACGCAGCTCTTAACTTTCGGAGTTATATATGTGTGTTTTAATAAATAAAATATCACTTGGTAATTGGTATAATGGTGAAGGAAAACAACGTGAGGAAATCTACAGGCCCGAGAGTTCTCAATAATGTTCTTAAAACTGGTGGGAAGTCGGCCAATTCGCACTTGGCGTGGTGGACTATAGTCTTACCCTTCTCATTCTAAGAAGAGACTCGTACTCCGGAGTAAGCCGGTAATGAATTGGAAATTTAAACGATGAAGCAGAATCTATATTAATATTATAAATGCGTACGTTTGGATGGATGTATGGATGGATGGTTTGTTACTCAATCACGCCAGAACGGCTGATGGGCACAGGGATAGATTTTTGTCCGGAATAGTAAATAGGCTACTTCTTATCCTAGAAAATTAGAGAGTTCCCGCGGAAACCAAAAACCTCAATCCACGCGTACGAAGTCGTGGGCATTAGCTATAGTATTAGATTATATTTGGGTTAAGAAAATACCATTGTATGGTTGTTACTCGTCTAACTTATGGCAATATTTGTTTGGAAGTAATATGGAAGTAATAAGCTCTTGTCTCGTTCGGACATTAGGCGAATTTTATTAAGTTTACCGTAGATGCGAGGAGTGGGCGCATGGGTGGAAGGAATGGCTAGGGAGTTTAGTTGTCCTTGTTTAATAATGTCCTCTAACCGAATGTCGGCCACGGTGGAAAATCTCCAGAGCACAGATGTAGCTCCAGAGAGATTAGTCGTCTGTGCATCTGCGGGACATAAATACTTATTATAGTGCACAAGTGTCTGCACAAGAACAGATTCTGTTTTTCTCACCCGATGGGACGGAAAATCCGGCATGATCGGGGAGATATCAGGCAGGACCGGCGGCATTAGGTACGTGCTTTCTGAGCCACGGGGGTTAAACACCGCCAACATCCTAACTCTGGGCTAGTAGGTACTGAGAATTTCTTGTCAGAAAACCCACAGACATCGTGGGCCGACCGAATCAAACACTCATTATTCGCAGTCGAAGATGCTGACCACTAGACCAATGAGGTAGTTAAACAAAAGTTAAGAAATATCGTATGGTGCTACTCATCCAACATATGGCAATATTTGTTGGGAAGTAATATGGAAGTAAGCTCTCGTCTGAGTTCGCACATCAGGCGTTATTAAGTTTATCGTAGATATGAGCCTTTGGCGTGGATAGAATGGCTAGGGCTCTAAGTTGTCCTTATAGCCAGTGTTTCTGACCAAAAGTTCTCTTTGTCTAGAAGTTTATAGCTTGAATCATTGCTGCATTACATTTTTCGTATCTGTGTTGGGAATAAAGATAATAAATCAAATTCATATCTGATTATTTATAAATTATATTTATGAAAGATTATATAATTATGTCACCGTAAATTGCAAAATCCGTCAGATTGCAATCTAACGCTTTTTATCTCGCTAGATTGTAAACTGTCGACAGATTGTGAACCGTTCCATGTTCTGAGTGTCAATTTTTGAAATATTCGTTGTTTTTACGTTTTCTTGTCTCTTTTAAGTGCTATCATTTAGTTTAGTTATGAGACTAGATGAGGCCCCCGAATTCGTCCGTGTGAAATAAGTTTTTAAATTCCCACGGGAACTCATTATCTCCTGCATTGTAATCCTAAAAATATGTTTTGTCACATGTTTTACTATATTCGTAAGTAAGTAGATATATTGCATATTACATGTATTATGTGCTAAATTAATTAATTATAATTAATTAGATATAAATAAGTAATAATAATGTTAACATTTAGCAACGCCCTGACAGGGCCTCATGGCCCTCATGTCCATGCATGCGAACTGCTAAATAAATATTGTATTAGTATGTAAGACACGACAGCTATAAATAAATTGACAGGCCGAAGCAGAAATTAGGTCAACTACACATAACATTTTAACTCTTTCATCAAGCAGCGAACGTTGGAGTTACGATTTTGTTCTAACTTTAACATCGCGTGACCAATTTCAAGCTAACTGGATTGCTTATCGCGTGGATCGGGCCTTATGTTGGGAATATATGGCTAGCAATTGCCTTGTAAATTAGCCGTGTTAACTTTGTTGTTAACGATCACTAACGATTGGATATCACATACACAGAAATCATAATTTGCGCTTGATAATGATAAGCAATTGGGTGTCAGAAACTTTTTTCAAACAGCAAAACGCGCGTGATAGCCACTGCTTACATCCGACGCTCGATTAGACATAGTTAACCATAAGACGATAGTAATAAGGACGTAATTAAGCTAAGTAAATGTGTTAGCTAGACTTAAGTCCTTTGTTGGTCGACCAAATGATTTAATGTGCCCCTATAATAAGGTAGACTAAGAGAGTAGTATCGATTAGAGACCTTGTGAGCGAAGACGTGACGTTTTATTTAAATCCTGAATATATTACTAATTAATTAACCCCTTCTATGATTAGCTTTGCTAACATCAGAAGTGGGATGGAATTCGCGTACCACAGTTTAAATAAGAGACAGTAAATAAAGTTTATTAAAACGGACATTAAAATTTTAGTTTGTGAAATGTGTAAATGAGTGACAAAAAATTAAACAAAAGGAACGACTGAGACTATTCAGAGAGTGAACTAGTGTTAGAGACACCATAGTTTTATGACTCAAGAGTGAAGATATTTTATTGCGAAATTTTGACCCAAGTATCGGAATTCTGAACTATAAAAAGTATTCTCATGAGTTACTTGTGCACTCAAGCTAACACTTGAAGCTTTGGCATAAACTTTAATTGGAAGAGGTTGGAACTCGGAATAGAGCGTTGGAATTACGTGTAAATAATGGACTTTAGGCAATCTAAAGTGAGAAGTACCTACTTAAATATTATGTTTCCAAACTATGGAGACCTGTACACAGAGATTTCAAGATTGCTGTAAAAATATTGATAGTGATCAATTCGTTAAAGTGTCGAATTATGCAGCGAAAATAAATATCCTTAAGTAGTTGAGATTAATTCGAAGAGAGAATAAATAATTTAATTTATCAAGGGAGATACGTAATTTTTACGTTTTCAATCAATTTAATACTGTAAAGAAAGGAGACAAAATGTTGTATTATAGGGTGTGAAATATGAATGAATGAAACATTCTTTATTGTACACCAATACACAATAGAAATTAAGCAATAGCGGCAGTCTTATCGCTTTGAATCAATCTCTACCAGGCAACTATAAGGAAGGATTAAGAAATTGAAACAAAAATCAGAGGTGTCTTTGTTGGTATCGAATCGAATCTTAGAATCGAAGAGGTATCTTTGTTGGTATCAATTATAATCTTCAAAGAAAGTACTGAACTAGTGTGGATGAGCTGCCATTAAAGGCAATTATGCAGACTCTAGCCGCTAGCGAATGACCATCAAGACACGAAACAGAAATCTGAGGATGCTACAATTTGTTGCAAGAGAAGCTGAAACCTAGTAGGGCTGGAAAATCAAAGGTAGATAGATAAATCAAAGATATCTTTGATTTTACTGAACAGTGACATACTGATGTCTAAGAAAAACAAAGAACCACAAAGTCATCCAGTTAGAAAATATCTCATTGGAAACTGATTTTCATTTTTCAAGACAAAGGATTACGCTAAGATGCAATAGTTAGCAAGACGGCTATTATATCGAAGGCACTTCAATCGTTCGATTGTTTCAGTACCAGTTATGTTGAATTGTTTATAATTTGGAGGACGCCATAAAAAGCGGTGAGAGTTAAGCTTCTAAGTACAGGTTCAGTTACGAGAACTATTTTAAAATACTCTGGGCTTATCGCTTCAAAACTTAAAACTAAAACAGGCACAAAGGAAATAAGAACCACCACTTGTGAATCAATCTTTTATCACCCTTACCATTTGTCAGCGTCTAAACGAGCTAAAGTACGAGAAAATAATGGCGGAGCTTAAACAATAATATAATACGAGAATTGAGTTCACCATAATCGTCGTCTGTTATTATATAGTAAAGAAAAAGGAACAAGCTACAAATTGTGCGTAGATTATTGATGATCAATTGAAAATGGAAAATTGATGAAAAATTCGGAAATAAACAATATTTAACTGTGCTTTATTTTCATGGCTTGTCTATGAAGAAGATTCAATAAATATAAAAATAAAACCGCCTTCATCACACTTGAAGGACACTTGAGTGGATGAGGATATCTTTTAGTGTATACAATAGAATTGGTAAAATCTTTTAAAGTGACGTAGAAATACTTAACAAAACAATAGAGCAAAGTTTAGAACGTTTCGAATAACTATTGAAAGGCTTTAGCTGGATTTATTTTAGAGATTTAAAAAAAAATGCAAATTCTTGCAAACGGAAATGGAGTACTTGACCGGAGGTATATAATATTAAGATGAAATCCGCCGCCGAGGGTATATAAAGATTGAAGCGTTTTAAAAACAAAGCAGTAAAGTATTCACAAGAGGGAAAAACAGGTCAGATAACTGATGGACTTAGGGAAGTACTTCCAGAAATCATGCGATCAATCAGATCCGATCAGAAATTGTGTCATTCAAACAGTATTTCTTTAATTACTTATTGTTTTAAAATGGAAATATGCTGAAGACAAACAAAAAAAGAATTTGAAAGATCACGGAAGAATTTGATCAAAATAAATAACTTCTATGAAATTAGTAAGGCTTGATGATTGTCGAATATTATCGAGTAAGCTTAATGAGATACCTATCAAGTTTGAAGAAGTTACTGACTGCATTGTAAGAGTACAGGAAAGGCAGTAGCATGAAGTACGAAGACTAATTTTCAGTACCTACAGCAAACCAATTAAGATCACTAATCAAGAGCTAACAAAAAAAAATTTAATCATAATAAATGATCAAGTGACATAACCAGGAACAATGGATCTAATGAGACGATAAAAAATGGAATTGCAAAAATACGATGTTGATGATGATAACTGGAATTTGGAATATCGCACGGTGGAATATTGTTGAGAATTTTTGAAAATGTGAACTGAACATGGTATTTCCTGTCATCTTTGATGAGATTCAATTTAACTCAACTGTAGGACGAGTAACAATGCCATAACAGAGTTGACGAATTATTAGAAGCATCAAAAGCCAAGTAATGATATCCAAAAATAATATGACAATGAAAGGTTACTATATTACCTGTTTATTTGCAAAACTTCCAAATAAAAAATTCACGATGCACGACTGGAGTTTACTCCTTATGAACGAATAGTGTTACCATGGAAACATAAATATATGTTTCCATGGAAAACATAAACATAATGTAACTTAACGTAACGGGGAAAGTTTTATTTTACTTCCCATACATTTTTATACCCCGGGCTTATATATGAAAATCGATTCTTAAGGAATAAACTCCAATAAACTCCAACAAGGATTCTACAAAACAAAAGAAAAATATGCGATAAAGGAATAAAAAAAAAACATCGACAAAGAAACAAACGAAGTTACAAAAATGTACTTTGAAGTGGCATGGATAGAACAGGACAAGTGGCATGATGCGCTTTCGAACCTATTGGAATGTTATGTAGATAAAGGATCAGAATGGTCGAGACGTTTATAAAAAAAAAGCAGTATATTCGGCAATGGTGTCACAGACAAAATATAGATACAAAATATGCAACAAAACAACATTTATAAATGGAAACGGCTGTTAACACTTAAGTCAATTAAAAAAAAAACTCGGTTACACAACAATATAATTATTAACAGCGATTCATAAAGTGCCTGCTTTAGAGTGGTAACTAGAAATCCTACCTGCACAGTTGTTGGTTTTCATTCATGGCACTTTACGAGTTACAGCAGGGCCGAGACAAAGATAAGATAAAGGATTGATAAATAATTAATTGCGAAGAAACAATATGCAGTAGAAAGAAGGCGATGTTGTTTATGTACAACAACGGGGAATTTGTCTTACAAATTAGAACCGCGTTATAATGAGCCGTTTATAATAAAAGTGTTTGCCGAGAGTTTAAAAAAATCTGTATCACAGGGACAGAACAAAATTAGGCTATAAAAGCCGGTGACAGGTGATACTGATGGAGCCGAGATAGCCAATAAAATAGAAATTAAATAAAAATAGGTGATAAAGGAGAAGGTTAAAACGTGATAGATGTGAAAGCCAATACCAAACAATGTTAAAAGGTTAGGCAATAATGGCGAAGGTAGCTCATAGAAGCTAATAAAAGAATTAAAAAGTTATTGGCAATAATAGAGGAGGTAAAAAAGTTATAGCTCATCAATAGGTAAGTATAAAAAAAATGAGGTATACTTAAAAGTATGCTGATGCGCGAGCGACTTCATAAAGTACGCTAGGACCGCAACAAAATGAAAAAAAAAAAAAAAAAAAAAAGAAGTATACTGAAAAGTATGCTGGATGCGCGAGCGACTTCATAAAGTACGCTAGGACCGCAACAAAAATGAAGTATACTGAAAAGTATGCTGGATGCGCGAGCGACTTCACAAAGTACGCTAGGACCGCAACAAAAAAAAAATAATTAAGCGTTAGCTACTATTTGATAGTGCTCGAGGATCGCTGAAAAAAAAAAAAAAAAAAATTAAAAAAAAATATGCGAGAGTGACATAGAGCACGAGGATCGCAAATAAAAAAAAAATTAAGCGAGAGCGACATAGTGCGCGAAAATCGCTGATAGAAAAAATACAATGGCGAGAGCGACTATTTAATAGTGCGCGAGAATCGCAAATTAAAAAAATTATAAAAAAAGATCTAAGCAGCTTACACCCGTAAGTGTGCCAGTATTGCAAAAAAAAAAAAAAAAAAAACAAAAAAAAATACAACCCCAAACAAATACTTAACGAACTGCATGTGGCAGTTGTAAACAACAAAAATCCCTAAAGGGACACTTAGCAATCGGGTCATTGACCGCGCCTGAAGTATGGCAAAATAAAATTGCTTTTGTGTACTTTTGCTTTAATATTTTTCTGTTTACAGGTAAAATAGAGAAGAAGCTTTGAGATCAAAGCTTGTTGCAGGAAGGCCGTGATAGCCACTGCTTACATCCGACGCTCGATTAGACATAGTTAACCATAAGACGATAGTAATAAGGACGTAATTAAGCTAAGTAAATGTGTTAGCTAGACTTAAGTCCTTTGTTGGTCGACCAAATGATTTAATGTGCCCCTATAATAAGGTAGACTAAGAGAGTAGTATCGATTAGAGACCTTGTGAGCGAAGACGTGACGTTTTATTTAAATCCTGAATATATTACTAATTAATTAACCCCTTCTATGATTAGCT
Source organism: Erebia aethiops (assembly GCA_923060345.2). Classification (NCBI taxonomy): domain Eukaryota; kingdom Metazoa; phylum Arthropoda; class Insecta; order Lepidoptera; family Nymphalidae; genus Erebia; species Erebia aethiops. The sequence goes on along the minus strand of OV281081.1, from coordinate 18,311,543 downwards.
TTGCTAACACGCGCGTCGCTGTGTGGCGTCTTCAAAAGTCAGCGCACTTTTTGAAGTAAAACTTCTTTACGCACGCTTGACTTGGGGAGTAAGCTGGTGAATGCGTGACGAGAGCATTACGAAAAGTGTGATCGGGCGAGGCGAACGAAAGTTGAGAGGGAGATATAAGTTAGTAAAGATAGAAAGAGAGAGACTTACGTTTCGTATATTATTGTAGGGGCAATTTTCACAATTTCACAATTCTGACCTATACTTCTAGTCGGTTTCTACACGGCATCGTACCGGAACGCTAAATCGCTTGGCGGCACGTCTTTGCCGGTAGGGTGGTAGCTAGCCACGCCCGAAGCCTCCCACCAAGCCAGACCGGGAAAATTCAGAAATTATAAATTCCCAAATTGACCCTGCCGGGGATCGAACCCGGGGCCTCCGCGCGTTAAGACAACTGCGCTCAACACTGCGCCAGGGAGGTCGTCAAAATTCAACAAATATAACAAATGTTGTACAAACTAATAACTTTTAACAAGCTCAATTTTTCGGAAGGTTTCATAATTCTGTATTGTAGAAAACTGGAAGTTTCCGTGTGCAACACGGCTTGTTGATTTTAGAACGCAAAGTCGCAGTCACGTGCTATTGCTCGTTTATTTTATTACGGTTCATATTACTGAACGAAAACATTTTTAGCATTAGTTTTCTTCGGCATACGAGTTACGACTACTAAATATTATGACATTCAGAACCATATAGAATACTTTAGAATAACGCACACAAATACCCAAATATTATCAATTTCCGTCTGTGTCTGCTACGTTTTCACGGCCCATCTATTTTACCGATTTTTGGTGCAGAGCTCCTTCCTTGGGACGACACAGGTTACTTCTTTTATTCCGAAAAATCAAAGATTTGACAAAAACCATCCGAACGCAGCGACGGACATCATCTAGTTTATTATTAGTTATAGTCGATAGTCGCAAGTCGGCCAATTAGAGTCTGACTTGTTATAATTAGCGCAAAATGGCGCCAAGTAAAAAAAAATACGTCAGTTTTTAATGTAGAAAAAATATTTTATAATTCTTTTTTGTAACGCTTACGTGGGTTGTAAGTTTTAAAACGTTAAAAACTCAACTCTCAGCTTTTACTAGACAGACTCTAGGTAGGTACATAGGTAATATTTAGGTACCACTTTAACGTGGAAGTATAAAATAGCTCTCCAACTAGAAGTTTTATTTATAAAATCACAATAGTTTGTCGGTTAACTTTGTTTCTATCAACAGATGAAAAGCTACCGGATCAACTGAGGCGAAACTTTAGCAGTGCCATGAATTTTTATTCGAACTTTAATACCAACTCCAACTTTGCTTACTTAAAGGCTTAGGTTAGTGTAGTTTCCTTCAAAAACAAATTCAAAAAGTAAACCACAAACTGAAAGGGGATTTCGAATTTCGAGTCTGTTAGTTGAGCCTAGCCAACTAGTTTTATTTTGGCTTAGAAATTGTATTACGAATAAATATATTTTGTCTTACGGAAGCTGAGGTCTGAGTGCAAAATAGCGGCTTAAAAAAATTAGCACGGGTAGGTATGCTATTGTTTCCTATAGTGGTAAAGCTATCCTCAATCGAAATTCCAGCTAAATTGGTTTAGTCACTGTGACGTGAAGGAGTAACAAACATCCAAACATACAAAAATATAATCATCAACAATCAAACTTTAACATGTTATTATAAATATTACTAGAATAAATACATAATTAGTTAAATTAATCTACTTATCGTCTCAATAACGAATAATTTATGCAACGTGAAGTTTATTTGCTAAGGTTTATTGCTATTAGTCTTCTAGGATCTAAAAGCAACCGGGTTTTACTTTGAAGTACTAGTAAATGAAATCTAGATTGGCGTGCCGTAGTTAGCAAAGCTCACCTAGCTTAACTGAAACATTATGTCGTATGTACACTCACGTGCCGTATTCCTCTGTACTTATTCAAATGTTGTTGCCTAATGAACAGAATCCCGCACTAATGAGTGTCGTTTTCTGTTTGCGCGAAATTTGATAACCTCGTCACCTTTTACACCATTTTAAATGCGAATGTGTGGTTGTTTGTCCGTCAATCACGCTGCAACGGATCGACTCAAATTTTTACATGGATATTCTTATAATATTACTAGACAATGCCCGCGACGTCGTCCGCGTGAATTTAGTTTTTTTTATTCCCGCAAGAATAAAATAGTTAAGGACATAGGCTACTTTTTATCCCGGAAAATTAAAGAGTTCCCGCGGGAATCGAAAAACCTTAATCCACGAGGACGAAGTCGCGGGCATCATCTAGTTTTACATAATATTTGTAAGTAAGTATGGATATCCCGTAGTTAGAACACGAATATGAATCTGGAATCGCAGCAGTTTTCTTGGCAGACTTCTGTCTTTTCTGCGCGTAAAGAGGTTAATCGGTTTGACGACCTCCCGAACGCAATAGTGAGGCACCGTGGTATTTTAGGGCGAACACATGCTACTAGGGCCATACTACCAACGCACATTGTTCATTATTGTTGACTTTCGTGTTTTAGAATTATAATCCTTATTTTATGAACGTAAAGGTACGTGACATTAAACTGTCATTTTGAGTAATATTGCTTAATACTTAAGCTTTAAGCGTTGGTAGTATGGCCCCTGACTGGACTGAAAGTCATGTGCTTGGCAACGACTCCAAAAAATACTATTTTATTGTTAAAACTTGTAAATTATGTAATAAATTAAATAATTTTTACTTTTTGGTTTTAGTTAATAGTGAAGTCGGTTTATATTTATTTATTTTTAAATGTTTTACCTTATTTTTTATGAGACTTGTCCGATAATGATAAACTAAAGTGCACGGGTACGGGCACGCCCGGGACTCAAAATCTGGACCCCCAGAAGTTGTTTGTTATTTGAAGTTGTTATGTCTAACTATGCTTTCTTACTTTGAATGAAATAAACACGGGATAGGAATCGTAAGAAAAATGTATGAAATCACGTTCGACTAACTTCTGCGGGGCGAGGGTAGGGGTGCCTTGTCATTTTTCTGCATTATTGAAAGTCGAAAAAGTCAATCACTATGACAACACAATATCATAATTAATGGCTAGACTGCCCAGTTCGCGTCTAAAAGGGTAAGGCGAATTTGGCCGATATCACGCGTCCCGTGGTTAATGAGGTCTACCGCGTTTAAATTCGCCGCTAGGGGCGCTAGTGTAGAGTGAGGTCTCCGAAATGTCAAATAACACTGGGCTTTTATCGCGCGTCTAATTAATATTTAGCAATAACCGATTAATTATGGAAGATGTAAGATACGTGTCAATAAATGCCAATGCTCTGTACTTTGAAAGCGGAGCTAAGAAAAAGAGGTGCAAAACTAAGCGGGCTGAAAGAACAGCTAATTCACAGGTTAGTATTTCCCTGGTTCTTGTATGTTTACTATTTATACAAAAGGGGTTTTTTTTTCAGAAATATGCTTGTTTACCTAATTTACAGCTATACTTTAGGACCTTACTCGCAAGTGGCGCCAACTAGTGAGAAAAAAAACGGTAGCCCTCATTCCCCCAAGTTTCTTATTCATATGTTAACATTGAGATGAATCATCCAAACCAATATAGCGCACATGTACTGTACTGCATAACAGAGCGGATATCCGATTAATTATTGGTAAAGCTATGCGATTTGAAATTATAGGCACCGAATACGTAATAGTTATAGGGCATTGCGCAGAGATTAGATTAAATCCGGCCATTTGGATTCCAAGCGTTTACTAATGCGGATACATACATACCTACATATATTTATGAGTAGATAAGACACTGCCAAATCAGGTGATAACCTTGCAGTAAAGAACTTAATACCTCGGCTATACTCGTGTGCCTCGGCTCCTATTCGGAGGGTTCGTAAGGTTCGTTTCCCGGACAAGAACCTTTAATCTTTCGGAGTGTTTGTATGCTTTCAGCATTTAAATATTTGCTTTTATGATGAAGTAAACCTGCACACTTGAAAGGTTTGTGAAGTTTGCCAATTCATGAAACACCTGGTTGAATGGACGAGACACTCAGATACACAATCTCGAAGAAACGATAGTTGTATGACGATCTTGCATCAGCATGCTAGTTAAATGGATCGTCGTCGACGTCGTTTCAATCTATAGACGCCCACTGCTGGACAAAGGTCTCCTGCGTGGATCTACACTGGACAACGATCATAATAATTTTTTAAAACTTTTTTTTCAAAAAGCACAAAAAAAATACAAAAATTATGCTTTTTGTTGTCGAGTTCGCGTGCTTATTAATTAGAAATAAGTTCATAACTATAGCGATTATTATTTATGTAATATAACTTTAATAAAGTTACACACTAAATATACGCATTTATTTATTTACTTATCGATAGTTAATCAGTTGATTAAATATTACTATATGTATTATATACTGTAAATATTCATTGACAGTCTGACTCTAGCCAATACTGTAGGTATGTAGCCATTGATCGCTTTATCGCAAATTGTAAACTAGTAAACAGTTGCGAAGTGAATTCCCTCAAGGAGTTCAATTGAGAGAAGTTGTAGTAAATTCAAGTTGTTATTCAATAAAATAACCGTGCTCTACGTAATTTTCACACGAGTTTTGTATTGGAATAAAAAACTAAACTTTACTTTAAATACGAATGTGTTTAAATACATCTGTCTATCTGGTTCTTTTCACGATTCATATGCTCAGCTGAAATGAATGAATGAGCTCAGCGAAATTTGACACATAGATAGCTTGCATTCCGGAGACGTAAAAGGCTACAATTGGTTTCGGAAAATCAAAGAATTCCCACGGAAATTTTAAAAAAACCTAGGTCCACGCGAACGAAGTTATGACCATCATCTATAGTTGAAATTTGAAAAATAATATTTTTAAGTGATTACATACAGTATACACTGTACTTAAAATAATAAGAAACTTAAAAGATTCATCGTTAAATGTGCATCAAAAGTGTTTAACTGTTATTTATAATAAATTAAAATTAAAGAGTACGCTCAAGTTTTTTTTTTTTTTTTTTTTATCCACTACAAGCTAGCCCTTGACTGCGATCTCACCTGATGGTAAGTGATGATGCAGTCTAAGATGGTAGCGGGCTAACCTGTTAGGGGCATGGCAGTTATATTAAACCCATACCCCTTCGGTTTCTACACGGAATCGTACCGGAACGCTAAATCGCTTGGCGGCACGTCTTTGCCGGTAGGGTGGTAACTAGCCACGGCCGAAGCCTCCCACAAGGCCAGACCAGTGAAAATTCAGAAATTATAAATTCCCAAATTGACCCTGCCGGGGATCGAACCCAGGACCTCCACACGTTAAGGCAACAGCGCTACACGCTGCGCCACGGAGGTCGTCAAGTAGGGGAAACTTGGCACAAACTTCAAACTCAAGCCCTGACGCAGGAGAGCCAGGAGTTAACGGCTTGATACTGCTTTCCGCTTTGGCATTGTTTATTTGCAGCACATTTTGATACAAAACTACTTTTAATTGATGGTGCCTTCATGATAATCCTGAAAATATTTCACTTTAAGTCACGCTTTATATGCCGTATATTTAATATTTTCGCGATTTTTGAAAATTTTAAATACGCAAACTTTGATATTTCAATAAGTATATACGTGCTTTTTGGGTCTTTAATCTATTGTTAGGTGTTAAAAATACGAGTAGCCAATCAGTTGCCAATGTCAAAAAGAAATATTTTTTTTGTGATTATTAACAGTAAAAAAGTGCGTCGAATTTTGATAACGTGTGACATTATCAAAACCAAGTATTTTATACAAATTCCCATACAAAGCGCGCGTTTTGAGGTTGGTTGAAAAAACTGCTGATTTAACTAGGTGTCAAATACCCTATTCATGACTAAAAAACCGAGGTAATATCCGTCTCACTCAAATGGCGCGTTTATATTATATTAGGTCGGTGGCCGTATGCTGGTCGCATTCGGTTTTCGGCAACAAGCAAGTTTCCACGAGTCGGTTATGACTGCCAACCGTAGCAACTTGTACACAAGGTCGGTGACCGAAAACGGCTGCAGTCGCATACGGCCCAACCGAATGTAAACCCGCCACTAGTGCACCATCTTCACCAAGAAATCCTATTTGAGTATCAGTAACATTTGCTAAGTGTTTGTGCGAAAACTTGGCGCAGATTTCAGAACTAACTTGCTAACGAGCGATTTATGGTTCGTTGCGAGTTTTCTACTTCTACTTTAGTTTTTAGCGTCTTTAGAGTCAAGAGGCAAAGAGTCAAAGAACGTTTATTCAATTTAGGTAGGTATACTACATTATTGACGTTCGGTTATTTATAACATATACGAGTTTAACCCTTCGAACGTTCGTATATTTTTTACTAGCTGATGCACGCGAACGAAGTCGCGGGCATCAGCATATATAAGAACAAAAGGTCTTAATTATAATAATATAGTACATTAAATTTTAATGTGTTTACGGTTTATATTAATAAGTGCTGTGTAACCGTGGCTGACACCTCGCGTTGTTACGAAGACAGAAGGTCTTAAATATAAATATAGTACATTCGTAATTAAACTTTAATACATTAGTTTTAAGGTTTATATTTGAAATACTTTTATTATTATTATTTTTTTAGGTTAGAAAAAAAATATATATTTGAATATTCGTTTTCACTTCTATCGGCAATCCCTATGACTGCCAATTATTTATTAATTCCCGCGGAAACTCCTTAATTTTCTGGGATGAAAGTAGCCTATGTCACTCCCTATCCGTTACTCTGTTGCGGCTACCACCATACCGGCGAGGACTTGCCGCCAAGCTATTTATTTAGCTTTCCGGTACGATACCGTGTGGAAACCGATGGGGGGGTGTGGGGTTATAATATCTCTTACTCTCAGGCTAGTCCGCTACCATCTTAGATTGCATCATCACTTCCCACCGTGAGATCACAGTCACGGGTTTGTAGTGGAATTTTAAAAAAGGTACATTAGCTATCCGAGAAGTCTTGTTCCTGGCCAATTTGCGTAATTATTCTTTTCATCTATAATCGATTGAGTGTTAAAAAAATCTACTTTTAAAAAAGTTTATACCATTTCACGTACAGTTAAATGTACCTAATATGTCAAATCCAAATGGACCAAGCGGTATTAACTTGGCAGTCTTGGCACAGGCTTCGGTGCTAAACCCTTGATGTACGAGCTACGGCGTGCTACGAATTCCCGCTACAACTTAGCTGCTACGCTATTTGCTACGAGTGCTACACTTTGGATGTGACAAACGACAATAAAGAATATTATTGTGTCATTATTTCCACAGGGATGTATATTGTCGTTATATTATACTATATCATCTTGTTTTTTTAAATAAATTTATTGAAAACAATACAATAGAACTTAAAGCTAGCTAGCCTAACCTAATTAGGTACTATATATAAATCATGCCCTCGTGGAATGGTGGCAAGAATGCTGGTTGTATTTCCGCGCTGGACAGCCAAGCTGATCCTTTGCGAAAAACTGAGCCAGCCCTTTGTGTTGTTTAACCATATTTGACACAGTGCGTAATATTTGGCTGTAGTTGTAATAGACTAGTGGTAGAGGGCGCGGGATCGCATTTCTAACTTTTCGGATCTATTTAGGTTTTGAAAAACCAAATAAGTATCACTTATTATAACGGTGAAGGAAACATCGTAAATATACCTGCACGCTGGGAGTTCTAACATCTAGATCATGTTCTAATGGTGTGTGAATGACCATGTGATTTGAGCTGTGCGTTCATAGAGTCAGCTTTTACTGTACTATATTGAGATAAAACAAAATCCATACTTTATACTTTATTTACTTTATAAAATTATAAATGCGAAAGTGAGTCTGTCTGGCTGTCTGCTACGCTTTCACGGCCAAGCTGTTCAACCAATTTTGATGGAATTTGGTATAGAGGTAGGTTACATCCCGGGGAAGGACATAGGCTACTTTTTATCTTGGAAAATCAAGGAGTTCCCGCGGGAATCAAAACCTTAATCCACGCGCACGAAGTCGCGGACATCATCTCGTCAGAGTATACAAATAACGTAACACGCATTATATCTTAGTAGACGACAGCACAGACAAAGATATATAGTTCGTACGCACAGTAAATATTCTTAAGCCTATCTAGAGAATAGAGATCGTTGGTAGACAGGTGGATATTTATCAACGTCACGAAACAACCTCTAATTCTTCGTAGGCAAGGAATCTCTCTTATAGCCTTGTACTTAATAAAGAAACAATAATAAATAAGAAACAACAATATTGTTATCGCAGAAATTATAATATTTGATCATGATTCATTATGTGAAAACGTTATCAAAACTGGAAATCGGACACGCTACGCGCTCAATGTTGTTTTTTCTAACTTTTAGGAAATTGGAAAATACTATAGAAATTACCTGAAAATATGATTTTTTGGACTTGTCTAATCAAATAACTCCCTTTCCCAATCAGTCTAATGAAATGACTTCCCTTTTTCATAAACGCTTAGAACTATTCCTCGACCCATATCAATGGTAATCATAGAACGCCGAGATAATCTGAATTCAGTCATGCGATAAACACCGTGTAAAACTACCACAGAATATTAGATGAGGTAATAGAAAAGGTATCTCCTTCAGCGTCTCATCGATTTTTAAATATGACTAGATAATGCCCGCTCTTTAATTTTCCGAGTTAAAAGCCTAGATCCTTCCCCGGGATGCAATCTAACTCTGACCTAAATTTCATTCAAATCGGTTGAACAGATGAACCGTGAAAGCGTAGCAGACAAGGCAGTGAAATTAGTTTGAATGTTGGATAGAACTAATGCGTTATTTTGCGGAAGTGATACACAGGGAACAAGAAGTTTCAAAACAAACAAATAGAACTAATGCGTTATTTTGCGGAAGTGATACACAGGGAACAAGAAGTTTCAAAACAAACAAATAGAACTAATGCGTTATTTTGCGGAAGTGATACACAGGGAACAAGAAGTTTCAAAACAAACAAATAGAACTAATGCGTTATTTTGCGGAAGTGATACACAGGGAACAAGAAGTTTCAAAACAAACAAATAGAACTAATGCGTTATTTTGCGGAAGTGATACACAGGGAACAAGAAGTTTCAAAACAAACAAATAGAACTAATGCGTTATTTTGCGGAAGTGATACACAGGGAACAAGAAGTTTCAAAACAAACAAATAGAACTAATGCGTTATTTTGCGGAAGTGATACACAGGGAACAAGAAGTTTCAAAACAAACAAATAGAACTAATGCGTTATTTTGCGGAAGTGATACACAGGGAACAAGAAGTTTCAAAACAAACAAATAGAACTAATGCGTTATTTTGCGGAAGTGATACACAGGGAACAAGAAGTTTCAAAACAAACAAATAGAACTAATGCGTTATTTTGCGGAAGTGATACACAGGGAACAAGAAGTTTCAAAACAAACAAATAGAACTAATGCGTTATTTTGCGGAAGTGATACACAGGGAACAAGAAGTTTCAAAACAAACAAATAGAACTAATGCGTTATTTTGCGGAAGTGATACACAGGGAACAAGAAGTTTCAAAACAAACAAATAGAACTAATGCGTTATTTTGCGGAAGTGATACACAGGGAACAAGAAGTTTCAAAACAAACAAATAGAACTAATGCGTTATTTTGCGGAAGTGATACACAGGGAACAAGAAGTTTCAAAACAAACAAATAGAACTAATGCGTTATTTTGCGGAAGTGATACACAGGGAACAAGAAGTTTCAAAACAAACAAATAGAACTAATGCGTTATTTTGCGGAAGTGATACACAGGGAACAAGAAGTTTCAAAACAAACAAATAGAACTAATGCGTTATTTTGCGGAAGTGATACACAGGGAACAAGAAGTTTCAAAACAAACAAATAGAACTAATGCGTTATTTTGCGGAAGTGATACACAGGGAACAAGAAGTTTCAAAACAAACAAATAGAACTAATGCGTTATTTTGCGGAAGTGATACACAGGGAACAAGAAGTTTCAAAACAAACAAATAGAACTAATGCGTTATTTTGCGGAAGTGATACACAGGGAACAAGAAGTTTCAAAACAAACAAATAGAACTAATGCGTTATTTTGCGGAAGTGATACACAGGGAACAAGAAGTTTCAAAACAAACAAATAGAACTAATGCGTTATTTTGCGGAAGTGATACACAGGGAACAAGAAGTTTCAAAACAAACAAATCTATAATGTGCAACGCTCTGCGTGCGGTATACACCTGTCACCCTCCCGCTACTACTACTACGCTAGAAAATATTTTTTACTATTAATGACTAAATGAATCAAAATAAAACTATAACGTTATACAAATAAGTCAGTTATAACGATAACACGCCGTATTTTTTTCTCGTCTTGAACATATTTTTATGCTTCTTTACTACTTCTACAAATATTCCGAATTTTGTGTTCGTGACGTATCTGACATAGTTCCGTTCGTATAAATTCAAAAATGACTGACTATAGAGTTCGCTCGTCCATTTCAATGAATAAATAATAATCGATTCAACAAAAACCATTCCGTTAAAACGTAACGGAAATTGATTTATTTTTCTCTGATATATTATCTGATATTCAGGGGTAGAAATAAAATCGGTCTCTCTTTTACCATGTAGGTACTATTCAAGATCACTTTGCTCCACAAAATTGCGCCTTAGAGTTACGATATATATCAAGTTCGCGATTAAAAACTATGTTCATAATACATTTGGGAGAAAATACACTTCGGATAATATTTTGTTGTCAGGGCACAAACATTCAGCACCAGCACTTTTATATGGAGTTGCCAGACTACCGCGGTAGGACGAAACGTTTCCTATACGACGTGGGTTTTTGCGCGGATGATTTATCGTGTCCTGGGTGTGTCGTGTGAGTGTGTGTTTTCGCCCTTATTTAGGACGGTCGCTTGGTTACACCACAACAGCATTAGAAAGAAAGAAATAAATCTTTATTCGAGGCAACATCTGCACAAAATAACTTAGTACCAATACTTAAGTAGGTATAGTACTTAAACTGAGTAGGTACCAACGTGATAAATAAAAAAATGTCTTGCATATTATATAAAATGTATATAAAAATAGCAATGCAACGCCTCAAATATCACCAATCACGCCATCATCATCATCATCAGTGTATAAAAAAAAATCATCATCATCACGCCACTCAGCTTGTGTTGGGACTCCTGGCCTCCCAGATACGATGGTGCAGTTGGCATTACGCATTGCAGACTTAGTCTATATATCTTAACCAACACTTTCAAGGCGACAGGCGTTTTTTTAGTTTGCAACAAAAGAGACAATAGTAGTTTATACACCAAGGGGATAAAGCACTGTTTTATGTCACGGGCGCTACATTGAATCCTGAACGTAACGAAGGACTCCAAATTTAACTCCCGAGCGCAGCGAGGGTGTTATAAGTTAATTCCCGACCAAAGGGAGGGAATTAACTGCTTCATGCTGCCAGTGTTTATGCAGGTACAAATACTCCTTGGTTTAAAAACTTTTATGTCAAATGGTACGATCGTTTGGTCGACCAGTCTGGAGCCTAGACTCTGTTGTGCATAGTATGGGATTGGTCAACTAGTTGGGCGATCGATCGACTAGATTACGGCCCTAGGGCATGAAGACTGACTTTAGACCCGCAAAAGTATGATTAAAACAGTAGTAAAGGTATGGTAGAAGTATAAAAGTCCTTTATGTACCACACAATCCGGTGTTATTAATCATCTGAAACGTAGCCGGAGAAAAACAAATTAAAGAACGTGAAAAATACTAGACAGTTATCTAGTTTTGTAAGTATGAATAATTTAATATGTTGTGCTTTTCAAATCTAACTAGATACCTTGAAGTCCCTTAAATAAGGATTATAATTCTGAAACAAGAGTTTCAATAATACTGCTTTAAGCGATGGTATTAAAAGCCCCCGAAGAACTGCAATTTTTTGTATCATCACCACCATCATCAGCCCAGTATTGATTCAGATTCAAGATTCAAGTCATTTATTAAATATAGGTACACTGTAGGTACACTTATTTTCGTCTAAAAATTACGTAGGTACTTAAAAAGCATGATGGTGATAAAGGGTAACGGTATCTTAAAACTAAAGCTACGAGGGTTGCTTGAGGGTATTGAGCACGACTATCCTCTCGGAATAAGAAGGTCTTAGAGGCTATAGACCCCCAAACTGACGAGGCGAAAACTTGACCAGTATTTTTAAGACACACAAAAAAAAAGTAAGATTTAAAAAATCAAAGATACTCTCGTAAAAATCCAGACACTTTGGCGGCGAAATCACGTTAGGGTTAAATAAATCGTTGATGTGGTTGCCAAATAGTACGCAATTCCTAGAGACTAATGTTCCTCGAATCACATTGTACCTTCTCTACATGGAAGTGGAGCAAACAAACTATCATTAATTTTAAAAAAAAAGCACGACTACCATGCCAAAAGGATTTTTTTTCAAATCGTTCAAAAGATTCGTTCAGTTGTTGAGGCGTGATTGAGTAACAAACTTCCATCCATTCATAAATCCATCCATCCAAACTTTTGCATTTATAATATTAGTATAGAGTATAGAAGTATAGATGTCCCCATGCATCCAAATCTGCCCCCCGATTGTGTAATGAAATCGTAATCTTTATCGTACACAAACGGATAATTCGACCTGTTTATGGAGTTCATAGATGACTGCAAGTCAAAAAGCATGTATGAACTCCTTAAACCGTTCGAGTAATACGTTTTAAGCTGTCAAATGATTACGATTTGCTTAGACAATTGGACCTATGTTCAGGCAGTTAGAAGTTATGGTAGAAGAAATAAACATACATACATGAACCGTGAAAACATTACACTCTTTGTTTTGAGCAATCGTGTAAAAAATAAAGTAAGTAAATAATGTAACGGAATACAATTCATACATCATATTTTGTATGAAATGTGCTCGTAGGCTTGAAAGGAAACCGGCAATCTGTATTGACGCGACAGCACTTCCCGTGCTCAAAGAGGCTTATTATGGCGACGATTTGACAATGGAGGCTCGATATATCAAGAAAATGATACAAAAGCGTAACGAATCGTAGGAAAGTAGTTCCGTTATGACTTACTTAACACAATGCGTTACGTTAGAGGACAAAAAATGAAAAAATATGCCTTAAGCTTAAAGTTTTAAAACGTAAGTTATTTATGGGGCTGGAATAATAACGCATTAGTCTCTATCTCCCTCCTTCTATATTGTAATAGGAGAGACAGAATTAAGTATTTTTTTCGGAATAGTTACGCGGCTTTTTCCCTTCTTAACTTTTAAATATTGAATAGCGAAAAGATCTTATGTTCATACAGGCTGTAATATTTAAAAATCTTAAACAACAAAACAAAACACCGTGGTATCTGGTTAGATAAGGGGTCATGTAAATTTTATGTATTGTGATACTAGTGCGGTAAGCCTTGAACTGTTGTACATTAGTTTCGGGCAAGTGTAAACTAAGACTGGGAACATCTACGATCTACATGCATTGTTTAATATGTTCGTAGTTCTAGTTAGATGTCTGTTACCTTGTTATTATAATTAGATCCCTAGTGTATAGTATCATTATTCATTAGTTTTCACTTATTTTATTTACTTATCACTGTAAAGGAATTTTCTAAAAGTTCTCAATTTATTCCAAAATTAATAGTTATTATAAAAACAAGACTAACCGTTTACTGTCCGGTTTTAATTAAGTCATCATACTATTTTTATTTAGATTCTCATCAAGAATTTACTTTTTGACATAAAAATTACTATAATATACATATTTTGAAGTGAGCTATGATGTATTATTTATTTATTTACTCATCATTTTGTACTCTACACTACAACACAATAATGTTGTATGTGGGTACTTAAACAATAAAACAGTCCTGTCAACGACCCGGTCTTTCATTGTTGCTCAAGCGTATTTATTGCGGCGACGAGTAAAAATACGTTTAATTGTAAATTTTGTGATCGCTTATCGAAATGCCGATTGGTAAAATTTAGTGCGTCGACTTAACTAGTAAAAGGGTCGGTTTACACACGACGCGTGGAACAATTTATCGAACTCAACCAAATCGATCAAAAGTTAAAGGTTGCCACCTTGATTACAGTGGTTGGTCAAGCTACTTATGATTTAATGTGCGATTTGTGTGCACCTAACGACCCAGAGACAAAATCATTCGAAGACTTAGTTAAGTTGGTCAGTGAGTACCTATACCTATTGAACCCAAGAGATCCGACGTTACGAAACCGCACATTTTTCGGCTTCGCCGGCCGATTATTTTTTATTAATAAAATTATTCTGAAAGTTAATACTATATGTTGCTGAAAATGATTGCAGCTTTCTCTATAGTACGACCTCATATATTTTCACGCAGTTTAAGGTGGAAGCGCGTTAACTAAGAAAGGGCATGGCAGTGTATTAAACCCATCCCCCTAATCGGTAATATTTTCATAATTTCGCTTTAGCAGTTTGGCTTATTTGAAAATTATGCAGAACATTAGGCCCTTGGCAAGGCTTTTGATGGTCTCAGGTAAACAAGTTGTTTGTATAAATAACCACTTACAATCGCATTACGCAAGTACGCTTTGAAATTAATGATTATACCTAGAAATTATATTATTTCTGTGAAATCTACTAAGGTAGGCATTATTATATTACAGGAAATACATACTAATATTGCGAAATCCATACTAATATTATAAATGCGAAAGTGTGTCTGTCTGTCTGTCTGTCTGCTACGCTTCCCGGTCCATCTTTTCAACCGATTTTGCTGAAATTTGGAATAGAAGTAGATTATATCTCGAAAAATTCAGGAGTTCAAAAATCAAAAACCTTCCACGCGGACGAAGTCGCGGGCATCATCTAGTATTAATTAATGCGAAAGATTCGCCTATCTTTCTATCTGTTACCTATTTCGGCCCATTCGTTTTCGGTCAATATTATGATTTATAGTATAGTATAGGATGAGATAGGTTGCGCCCCGGGGAATGGACCTAGGATACTTTTTATCCCAGAGAAAAGGCTCCAGTGTGATTAAAAAAACATATACTTACCTATTCACGCGGGCGAAGTCGCAAGCTTTGTCCGATGAATAGATAAACAGTTTTATGTTCACGTTTATTAGTTTTAAAGTTTAAATTCATTATTAATAATGAATATTTTCCCCTTGCGAGTACTTCAGTTTACTTGAATTTCTCGTGGGAGAGACGGGCACATAGTATCTGTAAGCTGCATGTTATTTTATTAGTAAGAGCGCTTATGTAAAAACAAGTTATTTCAAATAAGAAAGCCCTTCTAATCTAAATCGGTTCGGAACCGATTTAGGTTACTACTAGTACCTTCCATTGTACTTTTATACTATGTGAAAAAATACTTCACAAAATTGACCCTATCCGATAACAGAATCTGAAACCAATATATTATTATCTCGACGTAAGGTAGGTACCAAAGTGATTTTTACCCATCGATGTAGAATTTTAGTATGTTTTTACCCGACTACGGCAAAGCGAAAAGGAAGAGTTATGATTTTAGCAGTCTATGTATGTTTGTATATTATCTTAACTACTGGGCCGATTTTGATGAATGAGGTGTTAATCGATTCGTTATTATGGTACGGGCAAAATCGACGGATGTTACATATAAAAATTGGGGGTCTCTAAATTTTATTTGTTAATGTTTCGACTGTAATGTGAAATAAAAGAGGAGAAAATTTTGAATCATAAATATGATTATAATAATTTAAATAGAATTAAAAATAAAATATACTCGTAGTATACAATTTTAAATAAAATATACCAAGCATTTAAATCAATTTTCCAAAATTATTCCGTAGTCGCGTTAAAGTTTTTAAGCCTAGTTTTAAATAAGGTTTGGAAAGTAGGTTTTACTAAGAAGAGCCGACAAGAGCTTTGCTATCGTGTGACATCGTGTGACATTAATTAAAACGTGCCCTAAATATTATACTGCCAAAATATTTGTGCCTCCCATTTTAGGAAAATTGATAAATTCGTTAAGTCTCTCAAATCTTGTTAGCCGTGATTCGAGCGTGTTGCCTTATTCGATTATACAGGCGCATGTCAAAATCTCGTACGATATTAAATATTCATTATAACTTTCGCGGAAATTTTAGCGATATTCATAATAGAGCCGGTCGCGTTAATAATTTACATAGTAATATTTACGAAATTTGAATAATTATTGAGTTTATTTGCGATGGAATAAAAGTAGGAGTTACGTGGTGCGAAACAACGCATGCAAGAGAGGTTGTCTTTCAATTACGTGTTGAGTGTTTGACAATCTACCTGTTTGACGAGTGTATAAGCGGATGGTTCCGGGCTCGAACCCCGGCAGGGTCAATTTGGGAATTTATAATTTCTGAATTTTCCCTAGTCTGGTGGGAGGCTTCGGCCGCGGTTAATAACATCCCGGGGAAGGACATAGACTACATTTTGTCCTGTAAAAGTAATAAAAAAAATCCACGCGGAGGAAGTCGCGGCATCATCTAGTAGCTCAATAAAAGGTAGATCTTTAACCATACTGTGTGTACATAGGTGAGTGTGCTCAGGAACTTCACAGCCTTGTGCCTCCTTCTCCGTTCTACCACAGAACAGCGTGAAACCGTCAGCGTTGGCACCCTTATGTGGTTGACATCCAATTTGCTCGACGTTTCTGATACCGACGTTTCTCCCAGCGCACGTGTTTCCTGCCATATATAACTTTAAGTACCTTCAAGGCAAGAATGAATAGGCATCTTCTAGGCAAGCGCGTTCCAACCTAGACCTCATCATTTCTTTGTAAGCATGATTGTCGTCAAGCGCAAGCCTATCACGCAATAAAAAAAAGGTAAGTAACTAATTTAGTATATAAGTATAGTAAATAAGACTACATGTAACTGCATTCGGTACAGATAAAGTTCAGAAAAGATTTCAGATAGAGTCTGAGCTAGGTGACCCGGTTAGTCTACTTGCTCGGAAAATTGGATTTCCGTCTTGGAACAGTTTTACATGAATACGATTCGTGAGTTTTGCTACAGATATTATAGAAAGATTGAACATAAAATACTAGTCAAATAAATATTTATTTAGTAATTATTAAATAGAGGATATTCCAAAAGCAATCATATCCACGTCCCAGTTTAGTTTGAAAAACATTTTAAACTATCGATTAAAGTATAGGTAAAAATTGCGTCGAATTTTGATGATGGCACAGTTCAGTATTTCATACAACATCCCATACTAAGTGCGCGTTTTGAAGATTGAAAAAAACTTTGATTAAAGGCGGCTATTTGATCGCTTTTTGCGAAAAAAACAGAGTCTGTGCGGGATTTCAAAAGTATTATTTTTTTAAGGTGAATGCACCTCGATGGTTTTGGTTACCGTTTTTGCCCATCAAAAAGCTAGCAACGTAAGTGACGCTTGTCAGTGTATTATGATATAACCTCGATATAACAATGCCCTTTGATGTCGTCTTATAAACCTCAAAGAAGTAGCCTCAGAGATAATGACTGTTAGAGTTAGTAGTTGTTAGAGATAGACTGTTAGCTAAAGTAAAGACGAGCAATATTCTTCCTATACTCCTTCCTTCCTATATTATTTCATTTCCTAGGAGGCGCGATTTATGCATTTTCTTTTGTTGTGATTTTTCACCAAAAGTCTAAATATGAGAGACTTAAAATCATGATACTCCACAAGTAACAATATCTCTGAGGGCATTGTTATAGCATTATACGAGACATGCATCGCACCATAAAGATCCTCTTTGTGAAGACAATCATATTCCTCCCTTATCGTTTCCTTGGAGGGGCGATTTATGCATCTTGCATTTTAATATTGGAGTTTTCAAATAGTAAGAACTTATAAAATACTAGCTGATGCCCGCGACTTCATCCGCGTGAATTTAGGTTTTTTGGTTCCCGTGGGAACTCTTTAATTTTCCGGTATAAAAAGTAGCCTATCTACCTCTGTGCCAAATTTCATCCAAATCCGTTTAGCTGTTCAGTCGTGATTGAGTATAACAAACATCCATCCATCAAAATTTTCGCATTTATTATATTAAGTATAGAAAATGTATTTCTTGTTACGTTTGGCAAACGAGAAGTGTTTTACTTATTTAGGTTCGGTTTCAGTCGTGCACAAGTAGGTAGTTGGTACGGGCAAACATAAATTATGTCCTAATATGGCTAGCTAAATACACGTTGCATACAATAATGCCTACAATCTGCATAATATCGGAAACAAGTAATAATTGTAACCTATTGTTATCGACTGTACATGACGTGTTATTTTAAATAGTACCTACATTCCTACTGAAAACCTATAATTAAATGCCATTTAGCATGAATAACTATAGCATTGAAAACAATATACCTACTTAGCTTATTGATTCAAAGCTATGCATAGGCCGGTCGCACATAGGCTACTTTTGCCTGCCTCGTCAACGTTAGCATGCTCAACTACCGACGTCGAGGCTCTGGGTTCGATTCCCGGGTCGAGCTAAATTAGATATTGGATTTTGCCGTCAAAACATTCTCAGTAAAGCCCAGAGGTAGGAAGTTGTTGGTGTTTCGCCGCCGTGCCTAGGAGAGCTTGAAGTGGTTTCATTGTTTATTAAGAACTGGTGTGGTAACTAATCGAATGTAGTTAAATTATGATAGTGACCCATACAAATTTGAGCGTGGAGTGAGACAGGGAGGGCTGACGTTTCTAGGCTTTGCAATTTATGGGCTACTAGCTGATGCCCGCGATTACGTCCGCGTGGATTAAGGTTTTTTGGTTCCCGCGGGAACTCCTTAGTTTTCCGGGATAAAAAGTAGCCTATGTGTTAATCCCGACTATAATCTATCTCTGTGCCCAATTTCATCCAGATCCGTTCAGCCGTTGGGGCGTGATTGAGTAACTAACATCCATCCATACATCCAAACTTTCGCATTTATAATATTAGTATAGATAACTTAGTATAGCTGTCAAAGTGTTTGGTGCATGTTTCAGTATTACGCGTTCGCAGATCCACTTCAGAATGCGTAAAAATTAATTTTGTCGCATCATCAGCAACTGATGAGTAGCCAGTGTGCGGCAATTTTATAGTTTGTGTTAATGTAACTCGTGTAAATACTGTATTTACGGACGTTATCATTATTAATTAATCAGCGTGAATTAATTAGCTCTGCGCTGAAAATACTTACTTGAACTTTGTGTCCGTTATAAACAAATCTGATTAACGTGTTCATTTGCCTAATGTCTGTGTAACCCCACCCTCTTCCATTAACTTAATTCATTTGTAGGTGTTTGTTGAATGCTTCTTTTATCAGTAAAAATTCAAACACACTAGTTAGGTACTGGACAAGATAAACCGCGAAACGGAAGAACGTTTTGTTCTGTCACGCTAGTTTTCCAAATAAATGTGAGTTTTTGTTCTTTAGACAATTTTGTATTGTCTCTAGTGTGTTTGCGCTTTAAATGTATGCCTTATATAAACTTTTAACTTCATAAAACGTATAATCTTTGGACTACATATTTGGACCGCTTGAGTAGTCATTATCATCCGCTAGATCACTTATTTCCAATAGCTCGACCAGTTGAAAAGTCAACTGGAGACCATCAAATGTGACCAAAGCGGTGATCTTGGTATTTAATTCACGGAATTTTCAGTATTGAAAACATAATCTTAACTCAGACGATTCACTCGGGAGATTGTTTACTTGAGTGAATGTACTTTTTCATTTCATTCCACGTTCACACGTCACAGATAAAATTATATAAAAATAGGCTTCACTGATTTTTTTTTCAGCACACCTCAAAATGAATCATTCGTTTTATTTGGAGTGAAGAATTCCGAATAACGTACAGATATGAACAAAAAGAACTGTCTGATATCACGTTACACGCCTTACTGCGTTTCGTTTCCCCTAGAGTGACATATTATCACATTTCACACCTCTTTTTCCTGCTACATAGTCTGCGTATATGCGCATATAAATTATATTGGTTATCTAAATGCCAAAAAAAATATCGATATCGATATCGTAATTTTTTTTTTTAATTTGTTTCAGGTAAGTCTGCGAAGAGATTCGTCAATTTCGGTCCACAAACGACATAGTCAGTTATTCATCAACTACAAAGTTTTGCAGCTGAATCATATTCTGGTAATGTTTTAACTACGAATTCACCATTACCTACTTACTAGATAATACATAATGCTAAGAAAAATGAGCGGTGTGTCTGCATGAATTTATGACACATTGTGAAATTATCGATGAGTACCTACTATGAATATGGATTCATAGTAGGTACTCATCGATAATTTCTAAGGCTATGAATAAAACCAATACGACTCCCTGTATACAATACGAGCGGTTTCAATGCAAATAAATTAAATACTAACATAATTAATAGCAAAGCATATTTCGAATTTCAAATTAATTTATTCGTCGCAGAATTCTCTCGCTATGTACGTTCGTGTGAAACGGCTAAACCATTTATTAATGGCTCATAACTCTCATAGTACAGCCCTAATGTATTTATTACCACTATTAATCGGGTATTGGAATACATATTTATTAATTCATGTAATTATATGGCGTAACCGTATTCACAATTACGCCATAAAATTACAAAAAGTCACATAAAATGTTATATTTTGGTGTTAGGTAAGTAAAAAATTAGCAAAGAAATATTTTGCATCTTGGAGTCCGGCCACACATTTCTAAAACTAAATCAGGCCATGTTTAAAATGAACACGCCTTCAACGTGTGATTTAGGGTCAATTGCACTATGGTTATGGTTATCGTTAAAAGCGAACTGATCTGATAATAATCGTTACAAAAACCAGAGTTTAAATACTCTTAGTCGAGTCGTATGCGGAAGGACGTGGGAACCCCCCGCATTATTATCCCAAGAAAACTCCTACCATTATTTGATTAATAGAAAGGGGTCACGATCCTCAGTAATGAGGAATACGACGCAGCGAAAGAAAGACAACCTAAAAGCCACTTTGGATTGAAAATTGTAGGTTTTGGTGGACAAATTTTACTATACCGAAAACTTTCGATGGTGCAACTGACCCTAAGTTTTTTCGGTAACGTCGTCATCTAATAAATTAATGTATGAAAGTGAAGCTAAATAGGCTGTTTAAAATTTAAAAGCAAAAGTTTGGTCCGTCACGGGCGCTCGGTTTTGGAGTACAGCGGTGACCTTGTTTGTGAACGAAGTTTTGAGCTTGTTGTGCGGTTTTCAGACACTAAATTTTTGCATGCGGAAATTAAACGAGTTTGAAATGAGGTTTTATGGGCTGTGCAAATAACAACTAAGGTTAGGTAAATAAGGCAGGAGACATACTTTTAACACTGCTTTTGTTCAGTAGTGCGTTATTGTAAAAAAAGCGAGAGCTTGAAATGTATGGTTACGGTTGCAATTTTGAAGATTGGATTGAATTTTGATCTAGGTAGATTATGTGATCAGAAACACGAGTTAGTAAATTTTTTCAACTAGAGACTGCTCCAAAATCTTGATTTCTTAGCTTTATCGGATTTTTTGTTACTCAGATTATTGAAATTGCCAAAAATATATGCATAAAATGTTTTTATTTTATTTTGATAACTATATTTAAAACGATATTAGTTGGACTTTTTCTTGGATTGCAATCTCTTTCTCGGTATACTATACAGTGATATCCGTCTCACGTTTTTGTTTCGGTACGGGCTCTTTAGCATTTCATAGTAGCTTCGTCTAGTCTTCAGGCATGCATAGTTAACTGCTAATGTGCGCCCAGCATTATGGTCTCAGCTGAAAAACAGCTTTGTGGTTTTTTATACTTAAGCGGAGTTGTGAATTTGTGACACATTAATCTGGATTAGTGGTTTTTAAAAACTTTTGTTAGTGTACTTTTTGTGTACTTTTTATATTGTTGAGTTTTTTAAAGACTCATCCAGTTGATGTCCGTGAGCTCGACCGCGTAAATTAGATAAGTTTTTTTAAACCCGCGGGAGCTGTTTCCTTTTCAGATATAAAATGTATTTAAAATTAATTATCCATGCAAAACTTATCTTCGATCCGTTGACCGCTGCGGCGTGATTGAAAGACAAACTAATAAACCACACACGAAAAATATAAAAATCTCGAATCTAAATAATATTTTTATCGAAATATCGCTAAAAAAAGTTTCGGTGTCATGAGCTCAAGTTCGGTTCGTTACCTGCCATCGCTTTATCGGCTAAAGCTGCATTGTTTTAATATTGTTTACGTTCGTGTTTTAGTAATATAATCCTTACTTTAGGGACGTCAAAGTACGTAATATAACGCTGTCATTTTGAAATAATACTGCTTCAAGCGACGGTAGTAGGTCCAGGTCCCAGGTCCTCGCGTTACATCGACCCGAACAGAACTTAGTAAGTATGTAGGTATATACTTTATTGTACACCACAAAAATATACTAAAGAAACAAGTTACAAACAAGAAAACAGCAAAAGTAGGTACAATAAGGCGGTCTAAGTACTTATGTTCTAAAAAAGATCTTGTGATGATGCAGCTGTAAATTAGGCAAAATAAGACATCCAAGGCAACTAATTTCGCCTGTGTTCAACAAGCGTGAAGCGATGGAGCGCTAACATGTGTCTCGAGTAGAAAAATGTAGTGTGGAGAAACGCGCATGAGGCTCGCACCACGGTCTGGTGCGCACTTTTTACTTCGCATAGTGTGGCCAGCGCGTTAGGGTCTAACCCTAGTACAGATGCACAGCGCAGCGCGACGCTTAGCGGCAAATATTTTTGTATGAGTTTGTATGGAGCTGGGCCCACTTAAGCTGGGAGCACAGTATAGTAATATATAATAACTTACACTACTGTATTTAATTTATATACCTACTAGCTGATGCCTGCGACTTCGTCCGCGTAGATTGAGGTTTTTTAGTTTCCGCGGGTTCCCCACCAGGCCACCAATTCTTTAATCTATCTCTCTGCCAAATTTCATCCAGACCCATTCAGCTGTTCTGGCGTGATTGAGTAACAAACATCCATACATCCATCCAAAATTTCGGATTTATAATATTAGTATAGATATAGACGTATTTTAATGTCTTGTTTTTTAAAACGAGCAACTGCCGAGATTCTTGTCGGCTCTTCTCAGTAGAACCTTTCTGAACCGCTGGTAAAGTCAAAACATGACGTAACATAAGAGACACCTGTATGTCCTACATGTTAATAAATAAATTGAGTATAAGCGACGTGGCACGGTGCTCTGCGACATAATTGTACAAAGAATACTTGCCGCTACGTGCCGCGCCGCGTCTCTGTATTGGGGCTGGACCTTTAGCATGGACGGCCGAGCTTTTAAAATAATGTATTGTACAAAGAATACTTGCCGCTACGTGCCGGGGCCGCGTCTCTGTATTGGGGCTGGACCTTAAGCATGGATGGCCGAGCTACAGTTTAACTTGTTGTTAAGTCTAATTTTAAAATAATGTATTGTACAAAGAATACTTGCCGCTACGTGCCGCGCCGCGTCTCTGTATTGGGGCTGGACCTTTAGCATGGATGGCCGAGCTACAGTTTAACTTGTTGTTAAGTCTAATTTTAAAATAATGTATTGTACAAAGAATACTTGCCGCTACGTGCCGCGACGCGTCTCTGTATTGGAGCTGAACCTTTAGCATGGATGGCCGAGCTACAGTTTAACTTGTTGTTAGACTAATTCAAAAATAATGTAACCAGAGGTAGAACCACAACTAATAGATCGCGGAAAACCCATATGAATATGAAAAGTCGGGAAATTCAATGTGGAATACCTACTGAATAATAATTTAATTAAAATGTTTTAATACAGGGTGTAAGGGGACCGCTACCGAAAACAAAGACAGTTAATATCTAGTACTGGTGATTAAATAAATAAATAATCATTTATTTGCCAGAATGTTTGTACATTATGATGGTGAAACTATACAGTGTGTTCATTAAAATTCAACTAAATTAATCGTGTGCAATAGTATATTGTGTGCCTAGGGGTGAAATCGTGTTTCATCCCGCGGTGCACATTATATTTTTCGTAGTATAACCATAGATTTACTATGAACCCAATACTAAACCTATGAGTATAACCTGCATTGAAAGTGCGAGTCTTATTCTTATTTATTTTTGTTGCTAGGTTGTTGTTTACAAATATAATATCTGTCAGTTTTAAGTTTAGTTGATGGCTAAAGGTTTGAAATGAACAATAGTACATTGTTCACCGAGGGGAGAAAGTGACCGATTACTACCGAGGGTGTACACGCGAGGTAGGAATCGTACTTTTTACCGAGTGATACATAGTGCTTTATACTACACCTGCGAGGAAAATAAGCGATAATAATTAGTGATTAAACGAACTTACAAAGTGAAGTTCTATCATAATTATATGAGTCACTTCATTCGAAGCTTCACTATCAAAACTAGACTATTTTAGGTACATTTTGAGGATTATTTCAATATAGATTTCGATATCGACAATCGACATCGACATCGACAATCGATATCGACATCGATACCGACAATCGACTACCATATCGACAATCGACATCAACACTGATATCGACTATCGATATCGACATCGACATCGATAGCGACAATCAACAAAGATATCGACATCGATGTTGACAATCTACATCGATAACGACATTGATATCAACAAACGACATCGATATCGACAATCGACATCGACAATCGATTTTGACAATCGACATCGACAATCGACATCGATACATCGATAGCGACAATCGACATCGATATTGACAACCGACAACGACATCGATATCGACAATCAACATCGATATCGACAATCGACCATCAAAATCGACATTGATATCGACAATCGACATCCACCATATTTGACTTTTGTATGTCAAATATGGTGAAGCTGCTTCTAATATTATATCCATATAAGGACATACCCAAATTCTCAACGTCCATATACCTAATTTACTTAAAATTAAAAAAAAACAGCGCGTTAGAAATGGATTTTCATATAGTTTTTCTCCCCGCTTAGCACGTTAGAAATGAAATTTCATACATCTTTCCCTCCCGCATATTTGGTTTGTAGCAATGACGTACTTTCTACCTCGTTTTTAAAAAAGAATGAAGGTACTTTCTGAGCAGGTGTAGTATAAAATATATTCTGACGGGATTGAAAGGAGTGCCTGCTACGTCATTCAGCGTCATTCATTAGAAAACCGTCACTTTTCCCCATTGATGTAGAATTTTAGTACCTACTATTTCAATGCTTTTCCCCTTTTACCCGCTGAATGACGTATTCGTCTGAAATTGACTAGTTTGGCGTGGCTCAACAGGCATTGAAGCTCGCATTTTCAATGCAGGTTATGTGAAAATATTATAATAAGAGAGACGTCAAAATTAAGAGGTTGGTAAGGGATTGCCGGTGATAGGCTTATTTTCTGGAAAATCAAAGATTTTCCCCTGTGATTAAAGTTAGTCATATCTGCGAAATCGCGGGCCTCGTAGAGTTTAATATAGTGTCGTTTCGCCCTACAAACATTTTACCAAAATTGCTCAGAAGTGAACCCGCGAGTTTACGCGAGCGGAATTATAAATTCATTATCACATTCCCCTACCACCGTGCATCTCGAATTTGACTTGTTAATTAGTTTCGGAGTAGGCTTACGATTATGACTGTCGAGTTAAATGATCGTTACTTTGTCGGGTCAGCTATTATTATCATTATTTACATTAAAAAAAGAAAGTGTATCATTTAAAATAGAATAAGTATGACGTGCGTAAAATTATGTTCTCGGTAGAGATAATGACTCAATCGATCAATCTATATAAAAAGGTGCTATCGCAACTTTTTTTCAGTTCAAGTTTGCAGTAAAAATTAGCTACGAATATTGGATAGAAGCAGGCGTTACTTTTCGGAAGTCCATCATAATAAAGGAACTAGAAGTTTAATTCGCTATAATCCGCGACAATAGGAAAATAGTACAGTGTTTATCCCGAATACGTACAGTGTGTACGAATTCGCAATCGTGCATTGTGGTGTCAACATTACCTGAAGATGATCCGATATCGGAGTGAAACGTAGGTACGTTGACGGTAGTTTTGGGGATTTCTGTGGTGTGGTGAATACACGGGCTATAAGTGCAGGATACACACTGTACCACATAGATTTTCCAAGTTTCAAGTTCCTTAATTAGCTACGAATAGAATCTGAATATAAAATTTATAACTAGTACAGTTTTCCAACTAGGTATTCGTATTTGTATTTTGTATATATTATTTATTCTATCTAGGAGTCTCGGGATAACCAAGTAGATAATAATTGTATGCAACTCTCCCAAAGGAAAACTCATTTTTCCGTAGAGCGAGTAATAATATTATGCGATAAATCAAACATGCTTAAAACGAGGTCATTGTGTAGGTTCCTGAACGTTTCGATTCCGCGCGTGAAACACACGCTACTCAATATATTTCATGGTACTTTATAGATCAGGTATTCCTCGAAATTTGACATATAGCATATTGCTAGCAGTAGTTTTTATACGGCTGCCTGAAAAAGGGAGTATATTGTTTTCAGGTTTCATGTATAGTATGTTATGTGAGTTTGTATATTCCACCATAACTTCTATATGCCTGAACCGATTTTCATAAATGAGGTATCGTTACAATCCCTAGCTTATTCCGCGTGACATAGGCTAGTAAAATTTAAAAAAAATTGATGGGGTGACCATGGTCCCGCATTAAAGACTAAAGTTGAAAAAAATAATCGAAAATAAGATTAACTAATAACTAGGTATATAACCATCATCTAGAAAATGATGAGTAGTTACCAAAAATATATAACACTATAGTTCAATATCCAGTGATTCACAATAAAATATCATTTAATAAAAATGTGAATAAGATTCCAAAGGTAATTCAATACGGGCTACGGCAGAGCAGTCGTATTTTTTAATAATTTTAATTATATTCACTTTTTATATAATTTTTATTCTACTACAAGTAATAGCCCTTGGCTGCGCCAAGTAAGTGATGATGCAGTCCAACATGGGCTAATTAGAGAGAGTAATTAAGATTATCCATACTAATATGACAAATGCGAATGTGTGTCTGTCTTTTTGCTGCGCATTCACAGTTCATTATGCTCAACCGATGTCGATTGGGTTTCCCAAAACTTAAGATTTTAAAAAAATCATAATCCACGCGGCATTAGTAGCGGGGTCCATTTAGTAATGATATTTAAAGTTAAACACATTCCATATTGACGAGCTACTGAGTAACGAGCGAGTAATAAAAAGCTGTTAACTGCGCACCGGCCGGGTCCAGTTAGGATACGCTCCACTTGCTGCCGGACCGCTCGCCACGAGCTAAGCGCATCTCGTCGAGATATTAGACGTTGTACACATAAGCTAATGTACAGGTGTATTTTGAAAATACTAATAGTAAACTCTTAGCATAGCGTTAGCTAGGCCTATTACAAAGCAATAAGGACCAAATTAGGGACCCTTTCTCCCTAAATCTTATTACACTACACTGATTTAGGGGTAAGGGTTCCTGTGAAAAGTGCAGTGTAATAGGCCTTCACAGTGACATGCACGATATAAAGGCATAAAAGCATTGCTTACCCTGGTAAAAAGGTCGATGCCTATTTTTCATCATGCCCTCCCTGACTGAAAATAGGTATCTATCTAACCAATGCCTACCCCAGGTCCGAATACTGTGCACGCCACTGCGTGGACAGACCTCCACATAGCGAATCGCAGGGAGCCCGTGGGTTCTGGGGCCCCGGGCCATATGCCAACGCTTAAAACAATATTACTTAAAATGACAATTTGATGTCTCGTACCTTGACGTTCCTAAAACTTATAATTCTAAAACACGAAAGTCAACTATAATTAAACAACATGACTTTAAGCGTTGGCAGTGTGGTCCCAGGCGGTGCAAGACCGCGGCGAGACCTGTGTCCAGCAGAGCACGTCTATCAGCTGTTGATGACGCCAACCTCTTTAGGTTAACTTCTGTACGTAAAACTGAACTTCCTTTGGTTGGTGTTAAAAATTCTGATAAAAACAAAATATTTTTGAAATGAAACTTCTTTAGAATTGTTGTGATACCAAAAAGAGAGAAACATATTCATAATAAAAAGGATTTAGCCTGCGAGAGATAGAATACAAGTTACATATATCTAGCTCATTCTCTCGTAGGGTACTTTTCTGAAGTTTCACTTCTACCGTGTGACTTTTTTTCATACAAAATTAAGATTATTTAAATTGGATTGTCTAAAATCGCACTACTCCAGACGACGCGCGGTTGGCGGACCGGCCTCATGTGTGGACTGCCTACTAAGCACAGAGCTGAAGGGTGTGTACGGGAGCAGGTGATATGGCTCGACCGTAACAAAGGATGATATCATCCACCGAGCGGGTGTTGTGCTCGGGGACCACTGGTCCGACCGTTCATCGTTGGATTCAGAGAACGCTTCGTAATTCAGAGAACGCTTCGTTAGCGTGAGTTAGGCTCTTCGTGTTCATCGTGCGCTACTAGTAATGCCATCTATTGGATTATGTGCGGACTGCAAAGTCCGCTACATCACTCCCCTTCGAGTCTGGAGGTCGTCAGCATGCAGATGGCGTAGCAAGCATCAGCTGGAGAAGTGGCGTCGTGTAACAACCAGAATAGTGGCGTTGTAGGCTCATACTACCCTGAGGCTGCGTGACCCACTTGTGCGGCTGGTACTGGCGTTGACGGGCTGTGTGCTGATATGCTGTGAGTATCGACTGTGCTGGCCGCCGAGCGTGTGGCTCTGTGAACGGCTTTTTGCTGCGTTGCGTGATGTTGCTGTTGGGCCGGAACATCGGTCGGCTGTGCTGTGTTGTGTTGCTGTTGCTGCGTGTTGCTTGTTGCTGCTTGTTGTTTTGCTGTGCTGCGTTGTCCTGCTGTGCTGCGTTGCGTTTCTTGTTGCTGCTTGTTTGTTGCTGTGCTGCGTTGTATTGCTTGTTGCGTTGAGTTGCTGTTGTGCCGTGCTGTGCCTTCTGTTGATGCTGCTCTCGTCACGATGACTGTAGGGGTTTGTTGTGATGTGCGATGTTGCTGATGTCTGACGAGTGAGGGCGTGACTCGTCGGCTTGATGTGCGTCGGTGGCGGCTCTGAGATCACATCGGCTTATTGTGATCGTCGGCGGCGGCTGTGACATCACGTCGGTCGTTGGCGGCGGCTTGGAGATCACGTCGGGGTCACCACTGTACGGGAGCAGGTGATATGGCTCGACCGTAACAAAGGATGATATCATCCACCGAGCGGGTGTTGTGCTCGGGGACCACTGGTCCGACCGTTCATCGTTGGATTCAGAGAACGCTTCGTAATTCAGAGAACGCTTCGTTAGCGTGAGTTAGGCTCTTCGTGTTCATCGTGCGCTACTAGTAATGCCATCTATTGGATCATGTGCGGACTGCAAAGTCCAGCTACAGGTGTTTAGAGTGTACAGCGAAAAGGTTTCTTGTCTTACAAGATGTACATATGATGTACTCGCAGCTTTAAATGGCTTAATGTATAAAACATACGGTTTCGTTACGTGATCTCGTAAATTGCGGAGTGACAGTTTTATGTTTCTGTAGAATCGTAAATTGTCCAAACCTCTTGAATACTGGTAATGTCATGTGTGATAATAAAAACGTAGTGGAATTGTCATCAGGTGGGCAAGTCTATAGACGATTATTTAAGTTGCAAAATATTAGACAATTTTGCTTCTATATTATGACCTACTATTAGTTTACGAGTTTAAGCGGTAATCCAAAAAAGGCGATATTGTTGCTAACGACAAAATTTGACGACCTCACTGGCCCAGTGGCCGCTGTAGTCTCACAAGTGGGATGTTCCATCCCCGGCAGGGTTAATTAGGGATTTTCTTATTTCTGAATTGTCTCTGGTCTTGTCTGGGGGCCGTGGCTAGATAGCACTCTAGCGGCAAAGAAGTGCCGCCAAGCGATTTGGTTTTCCCATACGATGACGTGTAGAAACCTATTAGGGGTAAGTATTGGTTTAATATAATAATATAATAGTCGACAAGGCTTAAGGTGTGCTAAGAAACTAAATATATAAATAGATATAAATGTAAATATTTCTATGTTAATAAATAAATTGAATTGAATTGAATAACAGACTAGCCCGCTAAGTACCATTTTAAACTGCATCATAACTTTCCAGGTGCCATTGCAGTCAAGGGTTAACTTTTAATTGGATAAAAACAGTTTCCATTTTAGCATGCCACCTGTGCATGTCAAATTGTCGCGTGTTATTCTTTGGCGTAAAACATTCTCTAGTGGGAGTCCGTGTTATAAAGAAAACGTACCAAGTACTTCGAATAACTATAGAACTTTGAAGCTTGTGCTGTCACAAGCCACAAGGGTCTATAGCTAGTATTCAGTGCCACAAAAACACAAAAGAGGTTAGTGTTGAATGTCGAGTTTCGATAATATGTGTCGAGTGATACCAACAAATAACAAGAGAACTACAACAACCTACCAAGATAATTACACAGAGCTAAAGGAGATAGCTCAAAATCGGAAGGCATTTCACCTGCTGACCGCCAAACTTCAATTTGAAGATGGCACAGTGATAATGGTGATGATAATGATGAAACCAACACTGTAGTAGGTAATAATAATGAATTAGTGTTCTGTGCCATTAATACACTAGAAGATATACAAATTAGAAACTCGGTCATTACTCTTTCTAAAATTATGTGTTAATTTATTTAGCTACATTCTAGTTGGTAACTAATCATTGACGTATTTTGCATGTCTGCATGCAATTGAAATCCTAGTGGTGATATCACCTTGTATTGCGTGGTAAAGTGTTACAAAGCCATACAAAAAAATATTCCTGATGATGCATAACAACAGTCTCATTTATTAACAGGCAGAGGGATTAAGAAAATAATCAAGATCTGTTTCGTCCAAGAACTATAATGTCCCGAAATCCATACGTGTCTATGGTGGACACAAATATCGCTACAGTACACATTGGACGAATGCGTTCGGCCAGTGCCAGTGTAACGGTGTAACCGTAGTTAAAGTAGTAGAAATGGGCGAAGATATTTTGATGTTTGTCTGACAACACACAAAAGTTGGCAAGTCGCTATCGAGCAGCAAACGTTTGCCGAGTTTGGTCAAACATTATTTTATTTTCACGATAACCTCACTTGTCACTTGTTCCTTACTTTGTCTTCATTGTAATGAAGAGGGATCGGGAAGTTACAGTCGCAAAACTTTTAATTCTTATTGAGTTGCTAATATCTTTAAAGACAGAGAGTTGTATCATTACTAGAGCAACAATGTTCTGCAAAATGGATTCAACCTGACTGGTTCGGTGACGGTAATGGTAGAACACCGCCTTTCACTCGTAGTGCTTTTTCACTCAATAAAAAGAAGTGTAACGGCTTACGTATTTGTCTCCCAATAATAATTATATCGCTATCGTTATAAGTTTTAAGGCATGTAATCGTATCTACAGCTGAGATCTATGTAGCTAGCTGCTAGAGTATACCTATCCCATTTTTAAACACAAACTAATGCCTGACAGTTCTTCTAGGCTACTGAGAACCTTATGCCCGTTTTCACCAAAAGTGGTTAACTTTTGGGAAACACCTAAGAACAATGGGTGACAGTTTTTATGTATAATAACTGTCACCTACCTAAGTGTTCCCAAAAATAAAATTCTTATTATTAAAGGATCATCATAAGTTTACCTCTGACAAAATCGCAGTCAAAAGGTCTGACACCATGTCACAGGAAGTAAACAGAGTGTCAAAATTATTTTTGGCTTAAGTGCGGCTTTTGGAATATTTTTGTATGAGGTCTGCTGCTCCATGCTCCAACTCAGTGCCTCTAGAACATTAAAATGAAAATAATTGTCTCATCTTTAGCCCAAAGGCAAACCTCCGAATTTAACGACGTAACTTTAGTGTCCCAGTTTTAAGATTCAATTTATTATACTTAAATAGGCGTTGTTAACCTAAAAACGTTTTAATTGTGCGAAATTGCACCCTGTGCCTCGTTGACAAGAGATTTACCTACAGAAATAGGAATCTGCTTAGTCTTCATTTGTTCTGTGGATTCACAAAGTGTTCAGGATCCTCAACATTTTGTTAAGGGCATCGCAAGTCGAAACGAAACAAATGCTTCTTCATGATCTTATTTTTCTTACCTGATTTTAAAGCTAAACAAATTGCGTAAAACTTACTAGATAACAGATAAGCAGCGTGCTGTGCTATTGATATTCGTTTTTATAGTGTACTAGCTGATGCCCGCGACTTCGTCCGCGTGAATTGAGGTTTCTGGGCTCCCGCGGGAACTCTTTAATTTTCCGGGATAAAAAGCCTATGCCTATATATAGCCTATGTGTTATTCCAGACTATAATCTATCTACCAAATTGCCAAATTTCATCTAGATGCGTTCAGCCGTTGGATCGTGATTGAGTAACAAACATCCATCCATAAATCCATCCATCCAAACTTTCGCAGATTATTGATATTCGTTTTTATAGTGTACTAGCTGATGCCCGCGACTTCGTCCGCGTGAATTGAGGTTTCTGGGCTCCCGCGGGAACTCTTTAATTTTCCGGGATAAAAAGCCTATGCCTATATATAGCCTATGTGTTATTCCAGACTATAATCTATCTACCAAATTGCCAAATTTCATCTAGATGCGTTCAGCCGTTGGATCGTGATTGAGTAACAAACATCCATCCATAAATCCATCCATCCAAACTTTCGCATTTATAATATTAGTATAGAAGTATAGATAAGCAATCTTATGAAAGTCCTATACGACACATTGCTCGTCGCAACACTTCTTTCTGCGAATAGTATTTTGTTTATTTTTTAAGACAGCTGCGGAATTTAATAGAATGTAGAATACTAGGCTTAGTACCCCTGCCCCAGTACATCTTAACGTTGATAGATATCGAGTCTATATTATACACCCAAGTATAAAAGACCAAGATTTTCATAGTAAAGGGGTGCCGCAAGACAATGGTAGTAGCATTGAAGCAGATACTGGTCTGGTAGAGTGCTGTCACCTCTGAATAGATAACTTATTAACTCCTCTAGACCTATTGAAGTGAAAACTTCTTTGGGCGCGTTGAGCACTTTTTGTTAGGGGGTACAGTCCGCGAGGCGTAAGGTGAGCTTTGCATTTGTGTGAGTGTACATAGATAGTGTAGGTGTAACATTGGCCTTAAGCGCGGCGCGTCCCTTGCTTGGTATAAACCGGTTTTTACTGCTTTTTGACAATCGGCCTGAGGCGCGGTGCGTCCATCGCTTGACGCAACTTCACCTCTTGTACTGGTAGCAGCGTGACGTGTTTCTTAATATTTTATTTTTATTTTTTATTAAAACATTTGGGCTATGATAAAAGGCTACGTTGCGAAAAAAAACGTGTCAATGAATATGGATGTAATAATGAGGTTAGTGACAGAAAAAGTTGGCAGTATCACTGCACAAGAATGGAAAAATGTATGCGATCACGCAGTAAAAGAAGAAAATAAGTTTAAAGGCCACGACGCTGTTCTTGATGATTTATCGGAACGATTCATTATTAACACAGACGACACATCAGACGAGAGTGAAAATGATGATAAGGAAAATGATGAAGATGCAATGTCCGATGTAGAAGAATTTTAATATTTTTTCATATTTGAATTGTATTTATCTTTTACGAATAAAATTTATTTTTAAAAGTTTTTTGTCTGACTCTACTTTTAGTGATCACTCACACAAATGCAAAGCTCAGCTTACGCCTCGCGGACTGTAAAAATATAGATTCGCGTGACCGACATGCTCGCGAACAGCGACATGCTCGCGAACATATATATAAACTCCATTCGAAATTAAACTTTAATACCTAAGTTTTCACTGCTATCTGCAGTCCCTATGACTGCCAATTTTTTTATATACGAGTAGGTTGTCACCGAAACCTTGTCATTTAAGAAACCCAGATGGGTTTCTTAAATGACAAGGTTTCGGTGAAGGTCTCTAGATTGAGAAAAGCACGCCGGCTCGCGTTTCTACAGACAAGCTTTCAGTGATACTGCAGACTAAGTACTCGATGCTAGATTGCTTGCTTTCCTAGGACCATAGCTTTAAAACTTCCGTTCTCGACCACCACTGACCATCAACAAAAAGTACGTGGCCTATACAATGTGTAGTATAATATGTCACCTTAAGATTGCAAAAACCGTTAGATTGTAATTTAACTAACGAAATTGTAAACTGTCGACAGATTGTGAACCGTTCAATGTTCTGAGTGTCAAATAATCAGGTAGTGTCAAATAATCACTTAGGTTTTATCGGGTTAATATACCTAACAGATTACATTCTACCGAAAAATAGTGCGTTAAATTGTAATCTGTCGACAGTTTACAATTTCGCTCTAGTTAGATTACAATCTAACGCACGAGTTTTTGCAATTTTACGGTGACATATATACGCAACTGAGTAGTGTTCTAAACTTCTAGTTATAAGCCGAGCATAAAATTGTTGTGCTTTTTACTATAATGTTAAAAAAGGTTTTCCACAGTGGAATGCGCTGTGCGAATTTCGCAAGTATTCGTGTTCCATTTCCACACACTCGTATCGAGTGGAAAATCTTTTTCGCGGTGAGATATTATGTGTGTGCCAACTGCCAACGCCATCCGCTGCACTGTCGAAACTTTTTATGTATCCACACTTTCTGCTACGCCTTTACAGCCCATCTATTCAACCGAATGTGATGAAATTTGGTACAGGGATAGATTGTATCACGGGGAAGGACATCTATATATATAAAAATGAAACCCGTTTTCCTTGGTCACGGCATCACGCGTGAATGGCTGGACCGATTTCACTAATTCTTTTTTTGTTGTATTTGTTATTATTAGGAGAAGGTTCTTACGGAAAAAAATATTAAGAAAATCTCTCAGAAATATTGAAAAATATACATTTAATTTTGCATACTAAGGCGGTACGAAGTTCGCCGGGTCAGCTAGTATTCTATATAAAATAAATTCTACTAATATTATAAATGCGAACGTGTTTGTTGGTTCTTCAATCTCGCGGCAGCAGATCAATTAATTGACGTAATGTTTTGCATTGAAATAATTTATAGGCCGGAGAGGGACATACTGGAATATTTTTTATCTCGAAATAATGCACGGTTCCTATGTTAGGTATGTATGTATGTACATGTTAGGTATAGCTGTAACCTAAATCTAAGCAGGCGAAGTCGCAGGCATAAGTAAGTGAAGGCATAATTACCTTAGCTTTATGAAAACATAAATAGCGTTACTATAGGCTTTCCCTTAGATTTGTGAAAACACAAATAGCGTAACTATAGGCTTTTCCTTACCTTTATGAAAACACAAATAGCGTAACTATAGGCTTTTCCTTACCTTTATGAAAACACAAATAGTGTACCTATAGGCTTTTCCTTAGCTTTTTGAAAACACAAATAGCGTACCTATAGGGTTTTCCACACAATTACACATACCAACACCATTTCAACTGATCACTCTTATGATAACCCCTACTCATCGCTGATTACCGATAAGCACGTTGTTATTTTTTATGAGGCTAAACCAAACAAATGAACAATACCTGACTACGTTTCAGATAACTTTCAGCCTTTTGTACTACACATAATATTAATAATTTTATTATTCTACGAGTAACTTCTATCTAAGCATTTTATTTGATCATTGTTAATTTTTTTTTAACATAAGCATCCGCCGATTTTCTGGTTGGTTCTTCTCGGTAGTCAGTAGAAATGGCATTCCAAACCAGTGGTAGATTCACTTGACGATTCAAAATCACTTGTAAAAAAATTTATAATAACAAGTTTATTTGTAAAAAATATTTGATTTGATTATTTATATCAAGTTTAAGTATATGATAGAAACGATGCGTAGTACAATAATAAATACTATTTTGACTTTAAAAACCATTGAAATGGAAAATACTAAAATTCTACATCAATGTTAAAAACAAAGAGTGTGTAGGAGGATACTGGAGCAGGTTAAACCTGAACCCTTCGGATGATTATTGTCGTAGGTACAACTGTACGTTACAGTGGCACGGTATATTCTAAAAAGAATCACCATACTTAGGCAGATTAAAGAAGAAAATGAGGGCGGCATTTATTAAATTTACCATAACACATATCCGTCTGAGCGCTGTGGAGTGTTGTGAAGAGCTACTCCACGCTCTAGATTACACTACAGCTCTCTCGTTATGAAACAGTTTTCATGAAAAGTCTTCAAAGTTGAAGCAAACTTGAATACGTACTTCATCTTATAAGAATTTTTAGAAGAACGGGCTTTTTTTCTGAACAACTTTAATTATTACGTTTTCATATCAAGTTTAAATGAACGCTGCTGACAATAACTAAAAGGATTTTGTCAGAACTATACTTATGGTTGAAAAGTATATATACATATATTGAGTACCTACTTTAGACCTTCTACTTCCAAAGGTAGGTACTAACTATCAAGACTGTTAAGAAAACTAATAGGTAAAATCAATAAATAAAATGAGCCTTTATTGCTTTCTATTAAATTTTTTTGTACCTATTAGGAAAACTAATAGGTACTGAGCTATAAACAAACATGACGGTATGCCTTCGGCCTTCGCACAGGAGAGTATTTACTACGCTACTGAAACATCTGTGATATTGTGAAATTCTCGAGTTCATAAATTATTGGTCAGTTACCAGTAGAGGTAATATAATATATTTTGATATATTATATAGGAAATACACACGTACAAAAACGACTAACCCGTTGCATAACTCGTTAAAAATACGATAACTCTGAAAAATAAATTGCTCTGTGTTCCCGTGTCCTATCTAAGTCTGACACCGTGAAAAATGAATTTGGTCCCAAACTATTTTGTAATATTATTCGAGCGAATGTGTTTCCCCGCTCCCAGGGTATAAAAATTTATGCTTGCTGTCGAGTTAACGAGTCGATTTGTTTTTGGTAGGTATTTCACGAGTGAAAACTGTGAAGAATATAGTCTCTCTCTCTGCGACGTATTCCTCATTACTGAGGCCCGTGACCCCTTTCCATTAATCAAATAATGGTAGGAGTATTTAGTATTTATGGTAGGAGTAGGTTTCTTGAGATTATAATG
Organism: Erebia aethiops; assembly: GCA_923060345.2. Taxonomy (NCBI): domain Eukaryota; kingdom Metazoa; phylum Arthropoda; class Insecta; order Lepidoptera; family Nymphalidae; genus Erebia; species Erebia aethiops. The sequence continues at coordinate 18,274,332 of OV281081.1, read as the reverse complement.
CGGTGGGTTCCCATGTCCTTCCGCATACGACTCTACTAAGAGTATTTAAACTCTTAAGTTTTTGTAAAGAATCAGATGTTAGTGATAATAACTGGGACCGATGGCTTAACGTGCTTTGAGAGGCACGGCGGAAACGAAAAGGCCCAATTGGAACCTCCAAATTCGGTCACCAATCCAGTTACCGACTTAGGGTTAACGTTGCTTAACATTTGCAATCGATTGATATGCGTCGTCACAACTAGGCCACTCGTCCCTCTATGTAGTCTAGTCAAGTGAAATTATGGCTAATTAATTAATGCTGTACAAAATCTCTAAACTTAAATAAAATGACAGGATTAAATATATTGCTAACCCTTTCACAATACTCCCTGCAAATAGGACCAAAACTAGAACTGTCACTTGAGTTTTGTTTAGAGATAGTGCTATATAGAATGGGCCACAATTGTTGATTGTTAGATTTTTCTTCAACATTACATCCTACTACCAGTAATAAAACTGTAACTGGACCCTTTCTGTACAATATCTAAGTATATTTTGGAAAATAATAATTGGAGGAAGCTTTACTATCTACTAATAATAAAAGTCGATAATCGATATAGGATATACCTACTATCAAAGCCTAAAACAGTATTTTCTGTCGGTTAACGCATCTTGCTGAAACTACCTCTGGATGGACTTCAATCCTAATTATAAGTTATAATAGTTGCAAGTTGGGACGGGTCAGCTAGTTTACGAGTATATTACGAAAGCAGGACACCTAACTCTAATATTATCATATTGCATCACGTTTTATACCTATTGCTTTTAGGAAATTGTGTCGAGTAAAAAATAATGTTTCTATTTCTGGAGATTTCATAGCGGTACTAATGTACTCGTATGTGTTACATTTGCTTTCATTTTACGGTCTTCTTGCGTTAACGTTATACCTATATATTTATTGATTGTATTTTTTACGCTTTCTTTCATAAATTATTTATTATTTGTAATACTTTTTAAACCTCTTTTATTACTTTTTTTTTGGGCACATTGCCTCATTGCAGCGGTACATGGATGAAATTTTTAATGTGCAGTTTTTAATTAATTTTTAATTTATATTTTAGATATTCCATAGTTTTAATTTGATATTTTTAGAGAGTAAATGTATATATGTTTAAACCTATATATTAAAAAAATATATATTTTCCAGACTATTGACATCATACTAGTACTAGAGGTATATATTTTTTAATTTTGTAATAAGTAATAATAATGACAGTTAAATTTCCATTATAAAGTTTAATATTAATATTTTATTTTAGTTCTATTTTCTGTTCAAGATGAAAAGAAAAAGGAAACATATAAATCAAATCATTATCTCATGGTACATAATTAAAATCTTTTCAAGTAAAGCTACGATATAGTAACATACTACTCTAGTACGATCGAATGCAAAATTAGCACCTATTTCTTGGACATAACGTTTAAGATTCCTTGGCAATGCATAACATAGTATTTATGTATGCTCTCCCCCTACACCAGTAATTATCGTAGTGCAACGCTGAATGGTTGATTGATATCAAGTAGAAAAAGCTGACGCTATTAAAATTCCTTTCATTCATGTAGTGGAATTTTCTATATAATTTAGCGGTGACCTACTTAGCGATTCTGTTTTATACGGTCTATGTGATTTGCCTACAAGGGTTGGAACTACTTACTTGGGCTTACTTTACCACACAACTTGGTAACTTTTTAATAATAATGTAAGTACACTTGAAGGAAATTGCGTGATAAATTTTCAGTATCATATGTATCAAAAATTACGGAACCGCTAGGTATGGAACCCGAATCGCGGTCTTTGAAGGGCTTTTGTCCATTTAGACCACGGTTCGTTTACTCTACCATGGTCCCCTCACTGCCAATGCCAAAATTTTCCATATTTTTAACCTAAGCGACATTATGAAAATACCCCATGTATGTTCAGCGATTATTGGTAATTTTCGAGTCTTTTTAAAAGTTTTTTCGTGAGATTTCAGAGGGAGTGTGTTATTTTTTTTTGTATTTTTCCGAGCATTTATTTTGTGAACATGCTTGTTATGAAGTGTTCTAGTATATGCATAAAATAATTCCCATCTTAACACTAACACAAGTCGGGAAATATTTGGTCACAAATGAAAAATTTCTGTTCGGCAGGAACAGAGGCAAATTTTCAACTTTACATAAGAAACACTTCCAACTAATTTTATAAACTATTGGGGTTCCTAAGCTTCCCTTATTAGTCTAAAAATTAGGCACTTTGCCTGCAGAAATCGAACTTCAAAGGTGTTAAGGCGGAAATTACTGAAATTACAATTTGATTTTGAAATTGATTTTTGGATATTTTATGGCTAATTGCAGTAGGAAATTTCTAAATTTACGTATTTATCACAAAAATAATCGATATTTTTCAATAAACTGACATCAGGTTTACGCGAAAGTTATATCTTTTTTTACTTTTTAAGTCACTAGGCAAAACTAAACAGAATTACACTCGGTAGGAAATCTAATTTTGTAACCGATTGTTATAAGTATAACCAAGTGTTTGTATAAAATAGTAGATTGTTACACAAGGGACGTAAGTAAGCTATTACAGAACAAGATCCAATTTGGCGCCAGTGCGAGCGCAGCTCGCATAGGGCGCTAATGGATCGCGTGCACCCGAGATATTTAGTCACACGAGCGAGCGCAGCGAGCGAGGGTGAATATAGTTCGAGGGTGTAATAGCTACTTGCAACCGAGGTAAGCATTCTACTTTATATCATTCTTGCGAGGTAAATAAAACATTGGTAATGCAAAATGAAATTTTAATTAGAATAATTAGCAAATTTAGAGAAAAAATAGACAAAAATGGTTACTTATTATAATTATCACTTTACGAACAAACTTCACAAACTTTCAGATCAAATGAAATGCCGCCATTTCCATTTTTTTTTACGGCTCTGAGTTCCAAGGAGTTTTGCATAGTTTGAAATGTATGGAAACTGTAATGTGAACATTACAATTCAAGCATAGTGCGACGTAATGTTGCCTTGAATTGCAAACACCAACTTACAAGGAGACTTTCCACCATAGTAATCCCTAGTTACTGAGCAAGTATGATATAAATGAATTTTTTGATTCATGGTTTGCCAAACGTTGATTGTAAAATGAAACTTTGTAAAGGGCCTACAACGAGATCTACCTACTCATTTACCTTCGTAGCACATTCGACTTCGTAGCGCTTTCGTGTCTGTGGTTATACTCGTAGTACGGCTGCAATTAGATCTTTGTGTTTTACTCATATAAGTAGCTTACGTAACTTACAAAATACAAACATTCTTGCAGCTTAATAGTATCTGGAAGCTACTTACGTAAGTAACTTACAAGTACAACTACAAATGTAATTGCGGCCGACGAGTAGATCCGTTATCTTCTACGTCATGGATATTGGGTACGTTTTAAATTCATTTCCATTTTAAATATTTTTTTACGGTCTGATAAATTAAATCTGTTCAAACGCGTCTAAGATAAGAATTAGAATTTCGAGCACGGTTTTTACCGTCATTTGTACTAAATAGTACATCGAAAATGTAAAAATATAGAGTGGTTAAAAGTCGGTACAACGCAACAAAATTTTATCTTTTTCTCTCACGCCCCTAAACTTACTCGTATCTAACGTTCGAATTTTAAATGTGTCAAATTTTTTATATATCGTGCTTGCCTAAGATGCAAACGCAAACCCGCTGAGGGCAGTGGAGCAAAGGTGCGACACGTTTCTTGATTACAATAATTCAAGTCAAACTAACATTTTATTTATTCTGGATTTAATGCGGCGGTTAAGTTTTGCCCGTGTTTTGTTGTGAGTTAACTTGTCACCAAAAATACTACATCACTCAGTCTTTGTGCGCTGGCCTTAACAGTAATAACGTGAATATTATAAGCTATGGATAACATCGTAAATGTTTAATAAGCACAAATCGTATCTTAAAATCTTTAATAATTACGATTTCTTAATTCACTCATCACGAAATCAGTCATGCAGACTTGATGAAACTCAGAGTTCCGTATTTTACGAATTAAACACTTAAAACGAAAGGCGATAAGAAAGTAGAGAGAACAGTAATTAAGTACCTTTTAAACACAACCAACTGTAACTGTAACTGACCGAGTGAAGCCAGGTTTTTGAGTCTACCTAGACACTTATCTGTCGGTTTGTCTGTGCATCTGGCAGCGCCTTGTATATAACTTTTTCGGTTTCACATCGTATCGCTGAGAAAACTTGACACTGGACGTCCTTAGACTGAAATTATAATACTACGCATGTCTATTGTCTAGCCTAGACTTACCTTCGCCTCCTGCAATGCGTTTTCCTCCGTCTATGGGCAGGCGGGTCGCTAGTCGCCCCATCGCACTCCGCGCTATGTCCCGCGCCCATCCTCCATGCCACAACACACACCGTCACTGACACAGACCGGCGACACCCTGGACACCTTCAGACACTGACACGACACTGGTGCAACTTGAGATTAAAGCAAAGCAAGTGTGAAGCATGGGGTGTCGCGGTGTATTCCAACTGGGCCAACGTTGTGCCCGAGCGAGTTGCGATGCGAATGTGAAACGTACCGTACCGTCGCACGCGCATACCGCACGCCCGTCTTAGCGTAAGATCACACTTGGGGCTTCTGTGCCGACTTGAAAGATGATGCGTTTTTCTGTCAAAATAACCTAAGGGCAGTCGCGTGCACGACATAGAGGCATAAACGCATGGCTTACCCTGGTTAAAAAAGCTCCGTGCTTTTTTTTTCATCATGCCCTGCCTGAAAATATTATCTCCTATCTACATAACCAATGCCTACCCTGGCTCCGAATTTTGTGCACGCCAGTGCCTAAGGGCCGACACCAACAGGTAGAGGTTTCTTTCGGTAGAAAGACGTTCTTTTCAAACCTGCAATATCCTGCTCACAGCGTATCTCCTATCGGACTAAACCACTGAGAACTATTTTCATGCAGTCAGTGACTTTCTTTTTTTGATTGCCCCTGAGTTACAGAATAGGGGAGCAGGCCCTTGCCTTTCACCCTGCAATAAGGGACTTATACGTTCTAAAAAAATCGGTTTCAGTTGGATGGAACCTTTGGTCGAAGGATATGTGCAAGGCGTTAGTGTGCAATGTACGTTTATATTGCTCGTAATTGAGTATGAAATGATGACGCTTCTTGGCCTATTGTACAAATCAAATTAAGGGCAGTGGACCAGAATAGATGTTGATGATATCTTAAATGAACGTGTGGTCATGTTGAGTTTTGTATTGTCTGCGGACTTTATTTATTAAGGCCCTGTGTAGCGTAAAAGGGGGTTTGTAAAAGCAGTGTATCCATCAAACGGTGACATAATGTATGCTTGTAAAAATAATGTGCTATTTTCAAGACCTTTGAGCAGCCATTGACGCATTTCAAAACACAATTTAAAAAAATCTCTGCATTGAAATTTATTTTAAACATACCTCTCAATTTACCTTTTAAAGCAATTTTTCTCCTTATTGAAACCAATAATTAGCTCTAGAAATATAAGATAAAATTCATATTTCTAAATCAAAAACATTGTCGGATTAATTTGTATTGAAAAGTATATATTAATTTTTTTACATATTATTTCATGCATTTTTTGCGACATGCGTTTGCTCGAAATCACCCCCGCGCGCCTATGTTTTTCATCATTGTGAGCACACACATCACATTTCATTAGTGAGCTCACAGCGCCTTAACTTGCTGATGCCCGCGACTTCGTCCGCGTGAATTGGGGTTTTTGGTTCCCGCGGGGACTTTAATTTTCTGGGATACAAAGTATTCCTGACTATAATCTATCTCTGTGCCAAATTTCATCCAGATCCGTTCAGCCGCGTGGCTGGCGTGATGGAGTAACAAACATCCATCCATACATCCATCCAAACTTTCGCATTATATTAGTATAGTTTTTTTTTCATTGTTATTGACTACAGTGCAAGTAGCGAGTAGAATGATGATAAAGAAAAAAATTAAGACAAATGAAATGAAAGAATTTTCTGACGTTCTGATTATTATTGTATCTCTCAAAAGCATTTTCCTTTGAGAGGGCGAAATTTCCGCCAATACGTTATTATTATTCTATCAATATTTAATCAGAAAACCACGAATTTCCTGCCGAAATCGGGAAAGGAAAGGTTCTCCTTTTTGAAACATCAATAGTTCAGTGTCTTTTTATCCACATCAAGTTAACCCTTGACTGCGATCTCACCTGGTAAGCGATGATGCAGTCTAAGATGGTAGCGGGCTAACCTGTTAGGGGTACTTATGGCAGTTATATTTAACCCATACTACCCAAAATCCCATAATGGGTTTCTACACGGCTTCGTACCGGAATTCAACATAATATTATCATTGTCTGTGTCGTTGGTTAAAAGTGCGTAGGGATATTGTGCTACGACGTAGCATAATTAAAACATATTTCACATACCTAGAACATTTTCCCTTAAGAAAATAATTAAATTTTTCCTGAAAAACACCTGCTCATCTCCACATTTACCCGCGGCCCATGCGATTAAATGTAATTTTGCGTCGGACTTATAAGGGTGATCGTATACCACCCAATTGAGCTCAGCCCCCCGATTGTGTAAGAAAATCTTAATGGTAATCGTTTGTCATACAAAAAATCCGACCTGTTTATGGAGTCTCATAGATACCTGCACGTCAAAAAGCATGTATGAACTCCATAAACAGTTCGAGTAATACGTTTTAAGCTGTCAAATGATTACAATTTGCTTGGACATTTGGGCCTCTGAGTTAATCAAAAGGCACAAGAAATATGAATTAGCTTTGGAATAACTCTAGGTACGTAAACAAATAATAAGTATGTGTTTTTATTTTCGATTGTAATACAGGATTCAAATAATGCAAAATAATAATTAGATAAGCATAGGGGACAGCGTGATCTTATCAAATAAATACTAGTGGTTTGCCCTTCTGTTTAAAATACTGAAGCTCATTAAAAATTAAATAATTTCGTTTCCTAACAATATTTATCTAATTTTAGTATTTGTTGTTCAAGTACAGGATATAATTCAAATAACTGATTCAAGTTTCAGGCTCAGCCTTTCAGAAAATTTTAGTTCTGAAACTTTGGACGTCAGAAAATCTCCACTTTGAAAGGGCAAAAATTAAAAAAAAAATTTTTGGACTCTATTCCTAATTATCTTTAAAATGATATACCGCAACCCTATGTTAGGCTACTTTTTATCCCGGAAAATTAAAGAGTTCCTGCGGGAACCGAAAAACCTCAATCCACGCGGACGAAGTCGCGGGCATTAGCTAGTTTATTATTATACTTAATTGCATTGCATTTTGAGTAATGCTTTTCTATGTTCTATGAGTAATGAGTTCTATGGCTTTTGCGCCCCTTTTTTGGTTGCCATCAATCGTTTCTTTGGCCTTTTCGTATCTCGAAGAGCACGTTTAGCTGTCGGTCACGGTTATTTCCATCTGATAATATACCGAATCGTTGCAAACCTATGAGTTGAAATACTCGTATTCGGGTCGTATGTGGATGGACCAGGGAGCCCAACGCATTATTTTCCTGAGAAAAATCCTCACATTATGTGATTAATGAAATGGGGTCGCGTTGGGTTGCGATTCTCAGCAATAGTAAATTTGATACATAGAGTACCGCTTTGCGGGTATTACAGTTGTGTGCGATCTCCATTATTCTTCAACAGCGCGTCGACTACTGGTTGAGCTATACGGATTCAGAAGGATTTGGTTTTTTAATTAAAACATTTTTCGTCATTTACTGAACCGTTGCGGGATCTTTTTAATACCCAGTTTTCACGTGTCCACGCATTGTTTCCAAAAATAAATCTGGCTAGAATATTGGAAATATTTTTTTATCATTGCATAATATTTAGAGTTTGAACATAGAAAATTTGGAGTCGCTTCCGCACACATTTTTAGGGTTCTGCATCTGTAGTGCATCTGTAGATGAACTAAAACTTTACTAAGACTAACACTTTCATGAACCGCAATAGCTATACAATTGAAGTTATTAGCCTGTATTTCCATAGCCGCTGTAACAACAAATAATAAAAGCTAAATATAAAAAAACAATTGGAATGACATCGTTTTTGTGATCTGTGTACCAAATTATGTGTTTTTTCTGTATTTTTGTTAATTGTACGCTAATTAATTGTAATTTTGTTTTCTGTGACTCTAAATCTGTAGCCCGGAGAGACGCATTGGGGTAAGATCTCTTCGGGTATGTTGTCTAATCGGGTCGGGTAATAAAATAAAATAAAAAATAAGCCAAAAACAAACAGAAGAAGCGCAGTTATTACTACCCGCTGCCGCTCAGCAGATATCACTTGTATCTCACAAATCACAATCGCCTCGGACGGCTAATTGTTACGCGATGCGTTAGAAATCGCTTCGCTCTCGTTTCTACTAATTACACGATCCGCTGCTTTCCCGGCGAAAAACTACACGGAAGGATCTCTATGGCATCTTTGTGACGCTTATGTGCCTATACTTAATATTATAAATGCGAAAGTGTGTTTGTTTGTTGGTTTGTTGGTTTATTGGTTTGTTGGTATGTCCTTGCAGCAACGGATCGACGTGATTTTTGGCATGATGTTGAGGACCTGGAGAGTGACTTCTAAGGCTACTTATCTCGGACAATTAAGGAGTTCCCGCGGGAATCAAAAAAACTTTAACCACGCGGACGAAGTCGCGAGCATCAGCTAGTCGTTTATAATTTACTAGTTGATGCCTGCGACTTCGCCCGCGTGGATTAAGTTTTTTTGATTCCCGAGAGAACTCATTAATTTTCCTGAATAAAAAGAAGTCCTTCCCCGGGATGGACCGACACACTTTCGCATTTATAATATTATTATGGACTAGTATGTATTAGATTTTGCCTGCGACTCCGCCTGCCTGGATAGGTATCAGTTTTTAAACTTCCCGCGATCAAAAAGTTGTCAAAGTAGCAAAATGTCTACGCGAAAAGTCTAATCATACTAATATTATAATTGCGAAAGTGTGTTTGTTTGTTGGTTTGTTGGTTTGTCCTTCAATCACGCCGCAACGGAGCAACGGATCGACGTGATTTTTGGCATGGGTATAGTTGAGAACCTGGAGAGTGACATAGGCCACTTTTTATCCCGGAAAATTAAGGAGTTTCCGCGGGAATCAAAAAAACTTGAACCACGCGGACGAAGTCGCGGGCATCAACTAGTAAACAATAATATTATTATGTGTAGGTAATTAGCAAAACGGATATGTAGGATAACGCCCATCTATCGATAAGTCTATACATATAGGAAAAACGTCTAAAAAGCAAATTTAGGAATCCTCTGGGAACAGTTTTTCTCTTCAAGAAATATCCATGGTACCTATAAAGGTACCATGGATAAACGAAAAACGTTATCTCTGTACGTTATATTAAAATCCGTCAAACTTATGGGACAAGAAAAGGTAACAAATAAGCAGACAGACGTGCCGCCAAGCGATTTAGCGTTCCGGTACGATGCCGTGTAGAAACCGAATAGGGGTATGGGTTTAAATATAACTGCCATGCTCCTAACAGGTTAGCCCGCTACCCTCTTAGACTGCATTATCACTTACCATCAGATGAGATCGCAGTCAAGGGCTAACTTGTAGTGGATACATCATTGTATCGTTTTCTGTCTCTTTCTAGGAGAACAATTATGTCAATGAGTCAGTGAGTGAGTGAGTGAGTGGTAATCGAGCTATATATAGTATAATGCTGGGATAATAATTTCCTGTCTTTGCCGACATTTGAACCTAGTCTGTACCAAACATCATGTGCAAAACATCGGTTGAAAATATGGGCCGTGAAAGCGTAAAAAACAAACTCACATTAGCATTTATAATATGAGTTAAGATTGTTAAACTGTTACTTTGTTTGATGACCATGATAAGAATGCCCTGATGCTCTAAATTAGGGCTTTCTTATCGGACCGGACAGAATAAAACGTTTAAACGTACTTGGCAAGGCTTAGGTGAATTGGTGTTTATATCTAACAGTGGCAGAACATCGCAAGTTTGTCTCGCTTCAGAGGCTGCCTGCGGAAATCTTCCGCAGTTGTCCCGTCCTTTACGCTCTATATAACAAGTGCTCATGTGCGATAGAGAGGGCAGAGTAAACCGTATCCATAATATACTGTTAAAAGTTATGTTTATGATTTGTGACGGTTACCGTTTGTTGGTCAGTAGTGACCGCATATGACGTTACTTCTAATGTGATACCTACTGATTTAATTACAGGATTTAGTAACAAGTAGGCAAATCTATATAAATAAAAATCAATTGCCGAAGTGTAGGTATGTTCTCGCATCAGTCATCACTCCAGAGCGATTTTGATGGAATTTTTGTTCATGTTTGTGTGTGTTTACATTCACAATTAGATCCAGTAGGGGGCGCTGCAATCAGGTTCTAGGTTCAGGTTAGGACAATAAAATAGTAAAGGATCTAGAAGTGGCGATAGTACCTCGTACAGTAGAAGTTAGGCCTCGACTGTCATATCTCTCCTGGGGGTAAATTATGATGCTAAAATTGCAGTGGGCTAAGAAAGCGATGGTAATGGCAGTTACATTTAATCAGTCTTTTTATTTATTTACAAACGGTATTGTACCGGAACGCTAAATCGCTTGGCGTTTCGACATTGCCGGTACGAGTGTCTAGCCGCGGCCGAAGTCTACCACAAGACGACTATGCCAAAGAAAAGTTAGAGCCCCCAAATTGCACCTAAGCAAATAGTTATCATTTACCAGCTTGTAATGTACCTACTACTCGAACTGTTTAAGGAGTTCATAAATGCTTTTAAATTAGACGTGCATTCATCTATATGGATTATAATATTATGCTTGTCAAACGATTTCGATTACGATTTATGTATACAATCGGGGGCTGCCCTAAAACTGCCTACCCCTTTAAATGACACAACAGTGTTGGAGATGCGTAGATGACCAAAATAAAGATTTTATTCTTAAATTAAATCTTCCTTGTTTAATTACTTATTTTTAAGGATCCACAATAGCTTATCTGCAGAGATTAAGACTTAAGACGTTCCAAATGGTGAGCAATTAATTCGCTTAGGAGAATTTATTGTCTCGCTGTACATCCGGCGTTCAAACAATGACGCGACCAGCGTCTTTACAGCGATAAACTTTTCGTTTAAACAAATGAAAGCTGACGTTAAAACAAAAATTAAAATATTAATGAATATACCTGCGGCACGCTATGTTTAGAAGGGGCGGCGAATGTTGATGACGTTAAAAGTCAGTATTGCATACATGATCCCATGCTGAGCGCGCGTTTTTACAAAAGTTGCTAATTTGACTAGTTACCAAATACCCAAAAAAACGATAGCTAACAAGTAATAAAATTAAAAATTTTAAAAAACCCACGATGAACTGCTAAGCTCCATCTAGGTACAAACTGCTTGTTAAGACAAATCAAAAGAGTCCAACACGACGGGTTTACGATGAGAATTTAAGGAGTTCCCATGATCGCCTCCTGACTCCATTATGAGACCCTGGACAGCATCTAGGTACAAAGCGCTTGTCAAGACAAATCAATAGAAATCAAATACGACGGGTTTACTATGAGAACTTAAGGAGTTTCCATGACCACCTCCTGGCTCCATCATGAGACTCTGGGCAGCATCTAGGTACAAAGTGCTAGTCAAGACAAATGAAAAGAGTCCAAACACGATGGGTTTACGATGCGAACTTAAGGAGTTCCTATGACCACCTCCTGGCTCCATCATGAGACCCTGGGCAGCATCTAGGTAAAAGCTAAATATATCTAATGCAAAAAACCGCATCTCAATCGGCCCAGTACTTTTTGTGAAAAATGGTAACATATTGAAAAATTCAATTCATAGACTACAGCTCAGCTCGGTTGTCTATGGTCCTAAAATATAACTAAGAACCTTCACACAAGCTATACGTTTCTAATGCAAAAAACCGCATCTCAATCGGTCCAATACTTTTTGTGAAAAATGATAACATATTGAAAACTTCAAATCATAGACTACAGCTCAGCTCGGTTATCTATGGTCCTAAAATATATTTAAGAACCTTCTCACAAGCTATACATATCCAATGCAAAAAACCGCATCTCAATCGCCCCAGTACTTTTTGTGGAAAATGGTAACATATTGAAAAATTAAAATCATAGAGTACAGCTCAGCTCGGTTGTCTATGGTCCTAAAATATATCTAAGAACCTTCTCACAAGCTATACACATCTAATGCAAAAAACCGCATCTCAATCGGCCCAGTACTTTTTGTGAAAAATGGTAACATATTGAAAAATTAAAATCATAGACTACAGCTCAGCTCGGTTGTCTATGGTCCTAAAATATATCTAAAAACCGTCTCACAAGGTATACACATCTAATGCAAAAAACCGCATCTCAATCGGCCCAGTACTTTTTGAGAAAAATGGTAACAAAAAAGTGCACAAACAAACAAACAAACAAGTGCACAAACAAACAAACAAACAAACACACAACCTCTAAGGGCAAACACATATACCGTCTCCGTTTCGTCGAGGGTAAATACCGTCTCCGTTTCGTCGAGGGTAAAAATAATTAATTTACCTGCAGCAGGCAATGCTGGCCAGTATGACATCCTACAATTATAGTGATGGACACATTTCAAATGGTTCATTCATTCAAAATTGTCGAACCACTAGCTGATGCCCGCGACTTCGTCCGCGTGGAATGAGGTTTTTTGTTTCCCGCGGGAATTCCCTAAATTAATTTTCCGAGATAAAAAGTAACCTATGTACTATTCCAGATAATCTATCTCTGTGCCAAATTTCATGCCGATCCGTTCAGCCGTTCTGGCATGATTGAGTAATCAACATACATCCATGCATCCATCCATCCATCCAAACTTTCGCATTTATAATATTAGTAAGTATAGATAGATATCTGCGGTACGTTATGCTGGCCGGTATGACATCTTACAATAGTGATATACACATTTCATATAGTTATCAACCCGAGTCGATTTTATCCTATTTGACTTATTAGTTCAAATTTCATTAATTGAACTTAAAAATCCCGAAGGAACCCTATTGTTTTTTGGGATAAAAAATCATACTAATATCATGCGAAAGTGTGTTTGTTTGTTGTCCTTCAATCACGCCGCAGCAGAGAAACGGATCAACTTGGTTTTTTTCATGGTATGGGTATAGTTGAGCATCTGGGGAGTGACTATAGCTACTTTTTATACCGGAAAATTAAGGACTTATTCTACGCGGACGGAGTCGCGCGCATCAGCTATATGTTAACCCAGAAACTTAGCTATAAGCACGGATCATGGTTTGTGGCTATAAGTCTGCCAAGCTGCATTCAAATGCGTCTAGTAGTTTCGGCGTGACACCCAAACAGTCAAAAATTCCAATAATATTGACAGTCATAGGGACTGCCGATAGAAGTGAAAACGAATAATTAAAAAGAAAGTAGGTATAAGTACTAAAAATAATTAAAATATAAACCTTAAAACTAAGTTATTAATGTTTAATTACGAATGTATTAATGAATGTATGAATTTAAGACCTTTTGTCTTAGTAACAACGCGAGCATGGGGCAGCGAGGTGTCGTTGACGCGAATCCACAAGTTTACCCCCTAGCAAAAAGTGCTAAAGAAGCTTTCACTTTTAAAAAAATGTGTTGTGCTTTGTATCGATGTATCCTCCAGTTTCAGTTTTATTTTAAGTAGGCATGGAAGATAGATTCATGATTACATATTTGAAGAACATAAAGTAGTATTTGCATTGAGTGAGTGCACTTAATGGCTTTAAAAATACGAAAACATCATTCGCAAACCGTGGCCGGATGCAATTTAGTGGCCACTTATATTTAATGAGGGAACTGCATCAAAGACATGCCAAAGGTTCGTTTAGACGTGCCCCAACCACAGTACAGTGTAGCGCCTAAAATATCGCACGGCTGCGATAGATGCCTAAATTTACATCATCGCAGTTACAAAATTATAGTAGAGACCTAGTCAGTACTACTCAATATTTTGCTATAAATAAACTCACAGTTCCTACGTTCCTAGTCAAATCATTTCCGTTGTTTCGCTATATTATACGGTTATTTACGGCGAAGGAAAACATTCAAGGAAACTTGCAATTCAAGCCTGATAGTTTCCGATATTTAGTCAACATGGTGGAATATGGCCTATATTCTTCTCCCGGAAGGCGACCCGTGTTTGTAGTGAGCTGGCGATTGGTTAAGATAATAATGATGATGTTTAGTATAGTGTGGTCTGTATGAATAGATCCTATTTTTTAATACCTTTCAAATTTCAATTCCTTACTTAGAGATTGCTGAAAGATTTAACAGTCAAAGCTAATTAAATTTTATGAATTTAAATATCTTTCACAAGTTTCAAGACGGAAACTTTTCAATCTTTTTGCTCTTATGAATCTGCTAATTGAAGACTTGTCACTTCAGCTTTTAATCCAGACTAGGTAGACGCTCTGAAAATAAAATAAAAGTTTAGTTAAGTGACGTAGCCGTATTCATATACTTTGTGTTTATAATTATGATACCAGATATTGCACGCGACTTCGTCCGCGAAGATTAAGGATTTTTGGTTCCCGCGGGAACTTCACTTTTTAGGGATAAAAATTAGGTGGCAGAATAGACCTGGAATAACGGAAGGTGGAAGAATATAGGCATCTTGGTGGTGAGGTGAGGATATTTCATCTAGGTATTTCTCACAAAAAATACTTCAATCGTAAAAAATACTCTGTTAAGAATCTAGTCCCTATACTTTCCTGCAAACATACTCGTAAAATTAGGACAGCTTCCAACAGCTTCACGAAAATAATCGATACGTAAAGCTCTCGTTTAGATCTGATGAAACTTGAAAGTTCTACATCAAAAAGGATCCCCGCATAGAAACTTGGACAATAAACTCGCAGTTCGAAGATTTATCCTATTCAGAAAATGCTACTATGTTGCCAAGTACGATATAAATCGAGTTTTAAGCTTACATTGCAATGGTCACGATTTTGTGTCAAAATTATTTGAATATCCTGGGCTTATCACTAAGGCCACCACAATGTTTGAAGACATGTGTCTTCGAGCAATACGTCCTATCAGAAATGGGGGGTTACTAACATCGCTTAAAGCAGTATTATTTCAAAATGACGGCTATAATATATCATGCACCTTGACGTCCCTACAATAAGGATTATAATTCTAAAGCACAAAAGTCAACAATATTTAAACAATACGGTGTTAGAAGCGGTGTTGTGTATTTTAAAATGTGGGTAGGCATTTAATAATACGTTCGCTTATTTGTTAGTATTATGGAGTGTAGAAGATAGTTAGTATTTAGGTATAGTTATGGTTAATTAATATATAGGTAGTTTGCTTATTTGTTAGTAATTATAAATAGTAGGTATAGTAGGTAATAATTTATGATTTATAAGTAATATTATATATAGTCCATAATGTCGAGGGCTCGTTGGTGTACAGAAAAACTCAGTTGAGTTTATGCTACACCAAATAGACTAAGTTTGTAACTTTTTGTTTTTTATATGAATAAATAAATAAATAAAAAAAAATAAAAGCGATGATATACTCGTTATATGCCCCCTGACCGTTATATTAAGCTTTGGTGCCGAAACGTGACAGCGAGGCTAGTCAACTGACTCCAAGACATTATAAGAGAAGAATATACTAAAAATATATTTTGGAAAGATCAAATTCATCATTTTAAAAGCTCATTTTAGGAATTCAACATTTTGTGAATTCAACTTTTTAAAAAGTCGACGTAGGTGACCTAAACGAAAATTTATTTGCCGGATGTAGTCCGAAACGAAGAGATTTGCCAAAAAAATAAACTGCCATGACGTCAAAATGGCAATGAATTTGTCATGTGTGACCGTCGTTGGTAAATGATAAATGATAAATGATTTATTTATTTTATGTAGGACAACTTGTGCCACTTATGATACGTTATACGTTAGGACTCTACCACCGGTTCGGAAA
Organism: Erebia aethiops; assembly: GCA_923060345.2. Lineage (NCBI taxonomy): Eukaryota > Metazoa > Arthropoda > Insecta > Lepidoptera > Nymphalidae > Erebia > Erebia aethiops. The sequence continues at coordinate 18,258,273 of OV281081.1, read as the reverse complement.
GATGATTCTACTGATAAGAGCCGGCAAGAAACTCGGCAGTTGCTCTTTTCTTAAAAAAGAAAAAGGTTACATTATGTAAACAATACAACACATACGTGTACATTACGTTGGAGTCGAAAGGTCCCTCAGTGGAGAAAGATAGTAAACGGAGCGTGGCCCCAACATTCGCTACCTACTTATTGTTGATAGATTCATATAGTTAGAACTTCTAAAAGTACTCATATAAAAAAACATGCGCTCTGAATTTAGAATCTCCTTTTTGCAAGTCGGTTAAAATTTACTACAGCCTCGCAGCTAGCCGAATAGAAAAATCATTTTTCGCCTCCATATTTATTACAAAAAATTTCCGCCTGAAAATTTTATCTCCATATTATTTATTTCCATACAAAACGCCGCGCCACCTCAATAAAGACTGGGGACTCACGCTTCTGAAATCCGATCATTTCACCCGCACAACTGCACCCTTGCCACAAGGTTTTATCGAAATAGGTACGAACACGTAGGCGTTAAAGTAGAATGAGCCTTAACTAGATTGTTTAGAGCTCAATTTCGTGTATTCATACATAGCCAGCGCTGTAAACGGAAATTAAAATTGATTGTATTGAATTTGTGACTTTAAATTAAGGGTTTTTGGATCCATTACACTTTGACGCCAATCTGTTCGAACGCTCGAAAATGATAAGCGTAGGTGTGATTTAAAAACTTGTAGTAAGGGTACTGCACGATACAAGTACATTGCTTTTTACTCTACGGTGGTGGTTTTCCTTGTGGGAAGGATAAAATATTTTTTATTTTAAAGAGAGATAACTGCTGAACCCTTATCTGGTTAGCCCTTTACCATCTTAGACAGCATCATCACTTACCACCGGGTGAGATTGCAGTCAAGGGCTAAAGCTGGTAGTGGATTTAAAAAAAACCGTAAAATATACTTTTCATTTTAAGTACTTATTTCATACTTTGTTATTTTATCATCCGGGTGACTAGCTCGCATATTTTCACATACTTACCTCTGGGATTAACATTTTTGAGTGCACATTTCAGCTATATGGTTCGCACGAAAAGTGAAATTAAGTACTTGTTCTCTTTTTTATTCCATTAATTTGAATTCGATCTTACATTGTGGTAATTAATGAGAAAATAATATATAGTCTAAAGATTATTTAAAACAATAAACTTTAAATCCATTTTATTCTGACATTATAGAGTTTTGATGTTGTTAGCTGTACTTACCATGCGTTGCGTTCATGAAAGGAGCCGTTTTCGAATTTTAGAAATGTAGATGTTTACCCGAGGTCCTTTGTTTGTGCGACTGAAGTTGTGAACGGAAGGCGTCAAGTAGTTTGACAAACCGTTTTGATCCTAATCCCATTTTCAAAAGGGCTATTATTTTTTCCAATATTTTGTAGAATTTGTTTTTAATACACTTTACATACGCTTGACATCAAACTTTTATATTTAAATTAGGGATTTAGGGATCTACCGTAGTCGTTTTGTCGATCACACATAAAATATTTTGTTTTTTTTACATCGAACATGTTTGAGAGTACCCTTAAGCTTTATTGCCGGCACGTGCTCACGTCTTAACAGAAAGAAGAATTTATTGTATTTGAGAGGTACCTACGCTCCAAATTCTGTACTCATACAGTTACAATTTGTTTCTTTTCTATTTCTCACATCAGGATTAAAAATACCGCACACGTTGAACGTCGCATTTTAATTTAAATCAGTAGCACAGATCGCACGGTCCAAAAACTGCTTATAATCTGCTTATGTTGCATTAAATAAGTCTTAAGTCATTAAAAAACATTTTTAAAAATAAGAATTTTATCATTTGCCATATTGAATTTAGTATTTTATTTTTCGTATTTTTCTAAGATGTCTTCTTTCGTAATCGAATTGCATATATCGTATCGTATGCGTATCGTTTGCTTTAAGAACTAAAATCAATACAACCGTATTAGTTAAGTACATACAACTTATTGTAGTACAAACTACAAACATGTACGCAGTATTAATATTAGGTTAATCAAGGTTTATGTGAACAAACTAATTTGGTTCCCTCTTCCTTCCCCTAATGTAATGAATGCTCAATTATTTCTTTGCACGATTGTATTCTTCTATTTGTGGGGCCTGTATATTACATTTTGTTACTAGAGGATGTTCGCGACCTCAACTGCGTGGACACAGGCGTGGATTTAGGTGTTTTTGAAAATTCTGTAGGAACTCTTGATTTTCCGCCATAAAATTTGCCTTGACTCGTAGACCCACCGGCTTGTTCCACCAGTGAGACGAGGGGGAATTCCTTATACCCGTGGACCCACTGTATGAATCGTACTATGAATCCATACCTTCTCTAGCCTTACAAAGTCACCGAGGCTATAGTCACTACACACTAGGTATATCTAACTACCGAAACCTATCAAAAACTTTTTAAGCTCTCAGAAAATAATATCGCCTTTTCTCCGGGCAATTTCAGTTATATATAGGCCTTCATCCAGAAATCATTGTTTTACGACCTTACCTATCGCGAACCTCTTATATTGGGGCTTTCCCCTAAGCCGACTTTCCCGAAAAGCCATGGGGACCATTGGCTTGTGATGTTAGTACCTTTAATATTATACCCCAGGCGGTAGGAAATAATGCGAAAAGATCTGGGAGTTCTCAACCTCATTATTTTCTAAAAACTGACCCTTAAATTTATAACACAATGATAATATAGTACTTTAAGTGATACCTACTACCTTTAATGTTATAGTTATACCCCGAAGGATTGATGCCGAAAGAAGTGAAGCTGTCAACCTCCCAAAATGCCAAAAACCCAAAAATATTTTCTCAAGAAAATCCTTAATCTTACTTAATACATTTTTTTTATTCTACTACTAGTTCGCCCTCTAGACTCAAAGATAGAGTAACTCAAAGATAGTGTAAAAACAAGCAAATAAGGAAAACCACAGGGGCCAAAGATGTAGCAAAGAAAGCTCTCCATCTAAAATGGAAATGGGCCGGTCATATTCAGAGAGTACAAGACGAGAGATGGTCGAAGACGACAACAAACTGGTACCCCATTTACAAGAAACGCAGGCCAGGTAGACCACGGAAGCGCTGGAGCGACGACTTTGAAAAAGTAGCAGGCACTACATTCGAACAGAGTTCGACATTTACACTACATTTTGAGCTTTATTCTAACACAAGAAACTTACATTAAATATAATACATAACATAATCCGCAGAAGGATTTGCATATCATAACATGTGTGATGCTATAAGACTAACAAAATTAGTTTTTAAACTCGTTTTTCTGCATAATGCAATTTGAATTGCAAACGCTGCTTGTCGTGTCCGAGGGTAGAATTAAAAGAAATGTTTTAAGTTTCTCCATTTCAAACTTTATTGTATTTTTGATAGAGTTTGTTTTAAGCTGTTTTTAGTGTTTAACAGTTTTATTTAACTTTTGTTTGGTTCTCATACTATTGCGTCGGACTTATTTGACTAGACGATGCCCGCGACTTCGTCCCCGTGTGTTAAGGTTTTTTGATTACTGCGAGAACTCTTTTTTCCTGGATATAATCTATACTAATATCTATATCTATACTAATATTATAAATGCGAATGTTTGGATGGATGGATGGATAGATGTTTGTTACTCAATCACACCAAAACGGCTGAACGGATCTGAATGAAATTTGGCACAGAGATAGATTATAGCCTGGAATAACACATAGGCTACTTTTTATCCCGGAAAATTAAAGAGTTTCTGCGGGAACCAGAAAAGCTCAATCCACGCGGACGAAGTCGCAGGCATCAGCTAGCGAAACATATGTGCTTATTCAGGATTATAAGCAATCTATATTCCAAATAACAGCCAAATCGGTTCTGTCGTAGTGGTATGGAGGAGTACCTAACAAATATCCAAACATACAAACTTCCAAACTTTCATATAAGTATTTCATACTTTTAGTGATATGACCATCTTCATCTTGTAAACGCATCTACCTAAATGAAACCTGGCCCCTTAGATACGGGCTATTTTAGTTTAGGGGTCAGGAATTCAATGTTCTGTACTGTAAATTAAAAAAAATTGGCAGTCAGGACTGCTGATAGAAGTGAAAACGATTTAAAAAAAAATGTTAATTAAAATTATTAAATATAAACCTTAACAGTAAGGTATTAAAGTTTAATTTCGGATGTATATTTATATGTTCGCGAGCATGTCGGTCACGGTCACGCGAATCTACATTTTTAACCCCTACCAAAAATTGCTCAACGCGCCTTAAGAACTTTTACAATTCAATATAAATTACCACAAAGTGCTCAACGCGCCTAAAGAATATTTTACTTCAAAAATTAAAAAAAGATACATTTGTGGGTATGGTTATATTATGACTAACCAATCAAAGAAATTATCGGCTGTTAAGAAACTTCGCAATGACAGATTGGTGTCGTGAAACAAAATGTTATTACTCGTAAAACACATCGTTAACACAGCATATACGCAACAACATAATATATCGCTTCAAGCTTCAACATGCGATATTGAACAATGAACTTGGTGCTATAACTGATGCAAATCGATGAATGTAGCGTGTTTGTATGATCTATAGTAATTTGTCATCGATAGTAGCGAGAGTCATGTTCGAGGTGCAATAGACGCGTGTAAAGATGGAGATAAATTACATTTAACTTCTTTTGTAGTCCAGTTGTTAATATGCATAGCCGTTGCCATAGTAGCTATCTACTAAATGTTTAGTGTAATTTGTGTTATTTGTCATTGGTATTAGCGAGAGTCCTGTTGTAGGCGTAATAGATGCTTGTAAAGATTAAGATAAATTGTATGTACCTTCTTTGATATTCCAGTTGTTGATATGACCAGCCGTTGTTATAGGTTGCTACTGATTCTTAGCCAATGACCTTCTATACAAGAAGGTCATTTTTCTTAGCCCTACTATTAATATTCTGTGCCTTATCTTAGTAAGTAGTTCTCTGATATAAGTTTAAAAAATAAAGCGATATAACTGGCTCACCTCAGCTTTATTTAATAAGTGATCATCTCTTTTATGCAATATGAGTTAAGGTTCACGTTTTCACTATAAATCATATCTTTGAGTGGATGTAGAGTCTATACGCTTTCTTAGCACTATGAATAAATAGATAGTTATCCGCCCATCGATAAATAGTAATTTGTTTTACGAGATGTTAGTGCTACGAGTGGAAACTGAAAGTGTGTAACGGTCATTAGTGGCAAGGAATCCCCATTAAGCCATTAAATTAAGGGTTAGTTTTATTATTAAAAGATTAATTTTCGGTTTTCGTTGGCCTTGAAAGACTAGATGACGCCCGCAACTTAGTCCGCGTGGATTAATTTGGAGCAATGTTTGTATAATAATTTTTTTTTTGTTCCCACCTGATGGTAAGTGATGATGCAGTCTTAGTAGCGGGCTAACTTGTTAGGGACACGGCACTTATATTAAACCCATACCCCTATCGGTTTCTAACTTTCTACGCGGCATCGTACCGGAACGCTAAATCACTTGGCGATACGTCCTTGTTGGTAGGATGGTAACTAGCCACGGCCGAAGCCTCCCACCAGGTCAGAACTATTCTAAAATTATAAATACCTGAATTGATCCTGCCGGAAATCCGCACATTAAGACAACAGCGCTCAACACTGCGTCACGGAGGTCGTCAAAGAGGGAAAACCACACAGGGAATGGGCGCGGGTCGGGCACGGGCCGGGTCGGGTGCGCGGTGGGTTGAATTCCTTTTATATGGACGACATCACACAGAACGCCGACGCGAGTCGGGCGCGTGGCGGGTGACGCTGTGTGATGTCGTCCCATAAATAACCAGGAATTCAACCCGACCCGGCCCTCGCCCGACACGCTCCCGTTCCCTGTGTGTTTTGCGCTTTAAAGAACTAAAAAGCACATATAATACGTATTCAAACTCTATACTTCTACAGCCTAAGCCCTAGAATGTCGTGAATTCAAGTCAAATATTTGATGGATGTAGGGAGTCTATTGTGGAGTTTGAACGGCCTACGTCGTCGGCCGTCGCGTCGAGATCGATGGCTATTGCCTGGCCGATAGGAGTGATGGGTATGAAATATAGGTTCGTCCGGTGCTTCACTATTGAGTGATGGCTTTGATAAGGCTCGGTATATAAACTATAAAGCCTTCATCAAACCTAACGCTTTACCTAGGTACCTACTACAGTCCCGCGTGTTTTTTTTATTGCGTGATAGGCTTGTGCTTGACGACAATCATGCTTAGTGCAAAGCAATGATGAGGTCTAGGTTGGAACGCGCTTGCCTAGAAGATGCCCATTCACTCTTGCCTTGAAGGTACTTAAGTTATAAGTGGCAGGAAACACGTGCGATCAGCGATATCAACCTTATATACCAAATAAGCAACTAACTAATAAAACCTTTGAGTTCTGTGTCCCACGGTCACTATAATTTGTGTTTTATAAAGACTTAAGGTATATAAAACTGGATCATGTCTGCGACTTCGTCCGCGTGGTTTTAGGTTCTTGTGGTCCCGTGGAAACTAAGTTTTGTTTATCCAGGACAAAAATAGCCTGTTTTTCCCCGAGGTGCCAAATCTCTTCTATCTCTGTACCAAATTTCATCAAAAGCTGTTGAACAGATGAGCCGTGAAAGTGTAGCGGTAGAACAGACTGACATTGACAAAAGTCAAGTCTGGTGGTTAGGGAAACATTTCCTAAACCATACCAATATTTAAAACATTTCCTAAACCATACCAATATTTATAAATAAATATTGGTATGGTTTAGGAAATGTTTCCCTAACCACCAGACTTGACTTGGTGCATATGAACGAAAAACTTTCCTATATTGCGTTTTCTAAATACAACATTGGTATCCTTTTACGCAGTGTGTTTGCGCGCACATTACTAAGTAATAGTATTTGATAGTAATAGTTTGATAGTAATAGTTTCTACTTTGTACAGCGTGCATGCGTATTGCGTAGCGTTTAGCCGATCCAAGCAGTGGTGTGCAGTTCATAGAGGTATAAAAGCACTGCTTACCCAAGTGGAAATACGTCAATGCTTATTTTTATCAAGACAGTCAGTAAATATTATGTATTCTAACTTACCAATGCCTAGCCTCGCTTCAAACCTTGTGCACGCCGCTGGGTCCAAGGAACCGTTACCTCAAATAAGAGTTCAGAACTTAACCACCACCACCACCACTATAGCCCATTAACGTCCCACTGCTGGGCACAGACAACCAGTCTCATAAGAGAGAGGTAATTCGAGCTTAGACCCACCATACTCCTCCAATGCGGGTTGGCGAGCTTTAACGACTATTATCATGTTAGCGATGATAACCGGGACCGACGGCTTAACGTGCTCTCCGAGGCACGGGGGTGAGACCCCACCGACTTCCTATCTCCGGGCAAGTAGTGAGATTTTATAGTCAGAAAAATCCAATACTTAATTAAGGACCGACCCGGGACTCGAACCCGGGACCTCGTCGGCCGCAGCCGAACATACTAACCATTAGACCATCGAGGCGGTTACAGAACTGAACTCTAGAACTAAATGAGACCTTGCAAAACGTCGTAAGGTCGGCGTTCTCATTGAAAAGGGTTCACTATATGTACCTACTTCGTCTGTCGCATGCTTTAAGTTCCAAACCAATATGGCGGCCTCAATCAATCGTAGGTCCACGGTCACGTATTTACTTTCATTGTAATATACTTAGAACCTGAACGGAATAACTAATAGGGATATAATTGTACCTTTGTATCTAGCTACCTAGCATAATATCTCTCTATCTCAGGGCCCATCTGGTACCTACATAATATAATATATATATATATAGCGGATAGGCCCGACATACGTAGGAAGACACTTCACAAGGTAAACCATTGTCCTCCCCAATACCTTATTTCGTTAGAGTACTTTTGTTCATAAGATCCTCGTATCCATAATACAATCGTCACCGTCGTCGTCAACCGATAGACGTCCACTTTTGGACGTAATAGGTCTCAAACACACTTTCGCAGTAATATTATGAGCAGGATAAGGTTTTTTTATCCTTTACATGTTAGCCCTTGACTGCGATCTCACCTGATGGTAAGTGATGACGCAGTCTATGATATTAAGCGGGCTAACCTGTTAGGGGCATGGCAGTTATAAATAGTAACCCCTATGCAGTTTCTACACGGCATCGTACCGGCACGTCTTTGCCGGTAGGGTGGTAACTGGTTACGGCCTAAGCCCCACCAGGCCAGACCAGGGAAAATTCAGAAATTATAAATTCCGAAATTGACCCCGCCGGGGTTGGAACCCGGGACCTCCGCACGTTAAGACATAGCGGTCAACACTGTGTCACGGAGGTGGAAAGAAGGCTGCCCGCACTGGACATGGTTGCAAAATCTTCGCTGTATTTTCAGCATTACAGTAGTTCAATTTTTGTAGGCCTAATATTTCGTAACAAGGTGATAATAAGTCTGTTTTATTGCTATTTCTAAGTACCCACATTACACCCCAGAGGGGAACAATGTCGTTTACACGCGTTTTTATTGGCGGGCACAACGGAGTGCCGAAGTCATATATTCATAATCTTTTAACTCCTTTCTGAAAATGTTTTCGTTATTTTTTGGACCATAAAAATATAAACCAAAATGTTTTTTCAATCCTACTTAAAAGTATGAAATTAAAATCCGTTCAGCCTTTGCATTAAAAAAATTCTACATCAATGAGCCTTTGGGAGGGGTCGAGGGTCTGCCGTCAAGGATATCAAGAAAACACATGCAAATACTCAAGTTTTTAGATCCAGTTTGTTACAGGCTTGAGCTGATCGATGATAATCTTTCAGTTTAAGTCAGTTAGTATTTTCGTTTATGTTCATCATCGTCATAATTTCTACCCATTACCGGTGTTCACGGGGCTCCTCTCGAACGAGAACGATTTGGCCATAGTCTACCACGCTGGCCTAGTGTTTATTGGTCGACTTCACACACCTTTGGGAACATTATGAAGAAGTCTCGGGCATGCGGGTTTTCTCACGATGTTTTCCTTCGGCGTTAAAGCAAGTGATATTTAATTGCTTAAAACATTTAACTCATATAGACGTGCATGGCCGAAGGCCGAATGTATAACCACTAAGTTATCCTTCTTATATTTAAAAGAGGGCAGATAGGTAGGCCTACTGGGTTTTAATAAAGAGTTCTATCTTAAATTTAAGTCGCCTAAGTGTAGTTCAGAGGTCGGATATCTCAAGGGTCTTTTAGATTTAAGGGCTCTTACCTCCCATGTACCCTTGCGGCTGCGAGTCCTTTACAATATTTGAGGGTCGATTTCAATTTACGTATCCGGATGGGCCATTGATAAATAATAATTTGGGTATGATTTTGATAAAAGGGTCAAAAAAAGGTTTGATTTAAGGTGAAAAGGTTTCTATAACATAACCTAGTCCAGATTCTACTTATTAGGATAGTTAAAAATGGTTTTATCTCTTTTCCTCTTATGATTACAGCCACTCGAGCGAAAATGATAGATCATAGAATGCTAACTGTCATTCTTATAGCATCTGGATATGAGTCCTACATCCATGGGATAGTAGGTACTAAATGATTTTAAAAATCATAAAAATATCTTGTGTCACTGCCAGCCTCTGCATGAAATCTGTGTTCTGTTGATCAGTTTAAAACAGTACGTACACTGGCGGTAACTAAGGCGTGTGGAAACTGCTCGCGATTAAGCAGTGGGCAGTTGTGTTGCATATCAAGCCAATTGACAAGTGTGATGGATCGGGCGGTCCGGAGAAACGTCGGCACGGCTATAATAATTAGGAAAGTGACGGGGCAATTACTGCGGCTTGCGCATCTGCCCGCCTCGCATACTAAATAGAGCTGGCGCAATGCAAGGGAGGTAGCGTGATGAATCCATACTAATATCAGCCCCCCGATTGTGGACGGAAATCGTAATCGTGATCGTTTGTCGAACGTATAATTCGACGTCTTTTATGGAGGTCATAGATGCCTGCACGTCAAAAAGCATGTATGAACTCCTTAAAAAGTTCGAGTTTTTTTTTATCCACTACAAGTTGGCCCTGCGATCTGACTGAGTGCGATCTCACCAAATTACGCGAGTTATGCGTTATGAGCTGTCAAATGAATACGATTGACTTATACAATTGGGCCGGGCTCAGTTGGTCGCGTGATCCAAGACCTGCGGCGGCCGACATCACACGAATCTGACGTATCGCGCGCACTTTGTTTGACTTTACAATACAATTGCGCTGAGTTTCTTGCCGGCTCTTCTCAGTAGAACTGCCTTCCGAACCGGTGGTAGAGTCAAAACATGAACAAGAGACACCTGTATGTCCTACATGGTTCTCGTTACTCATGGATGAACGAAGAAATTACAATAAGCGTTATTGAATCGTATTTTAAAGCTATAAATATTTAATGTATAAAAATAGCTGCTATTAAATGCTTGGAATAATGTACAGTCACAACTAAAAATACTAATATTTGGAATAATTCCTGGAATTATACTTTACTTAAACTATTACCAGTATCTTGAATATTTCTTGAATTGACTTTCTTTCATCAAATTCGTTCAATCTATGATCCATAAATGCAATAGAATTAATTACAATACGCTAATATCTTACGTTAGAAGTGTCTCATTTAAAACGTTTAGCAGGCATGAAAGTCCAAGAATATTCAGTAGGTACTGTCGAGTGAGCGAGGTATTGTTGTTGTTGTTTTGTTTAGATTAATTGTTGAGTTGATATAATAATGTAATCATTATCATTGTACTCATTGTATTATAATCATAACTTTTGGAGCACGTCCATGCTAATATTATAAATTCGAAAATGTGTCTTTCTAAGCTCTGCTTTAACGGCCCATTATTTCAACTGATTTTGAGGAAATTTGGGACAGAAATAGATTGTATCCCGGAGTAACAGTAGCATATGTCCTGATGCTACTTTTTAACCCAGAAAATTAGGAAGTTCCTGATGAAGTCGACGAAGTTGACGACCTCCCCGGCGCAGTGTTGAGCGCTGTTGTCTTAAGGTGGGAGGTCCCGGGTTCGATTCCCGGCAGGATCAATTTGGGAATTTATAATTTCTGAATTTTCTCTTATATGGTCTGGTGAGAGGCTTTGGCCGTGGCTAGTTACCACCCTACCGCCAAAGACGTACCGCCAAACGATTTAGCGTTCCAGTACGACGCCGTGAAGAAACCGACTAGGGGTATGGGTTTAATATAAATGCCATATCCCTAACAGGTTAGCCCGCTACCATCTTAGACAGCATCGTCACTTACCATCAGGTGAGATCGCAGTCAAGGGCTCTTGTAGTGGAATAAAAAAAAAGTCGCGGGCAACATCTAGTAGGTATAGACGTAGGTATAGTATAAGGAATGATTTACAGAAAAGGCATCATTAACATTTTAATTTGGATATAAATGTGGTTTTCGGTTTATTTTGCACGTTAATTGGTGCGATGAATTCGGAGAGGAAATCTCCTTATTTATCAAACAGACGTGAACAAATGTTGAGGTTTTTGATTACATATTATACAGACTGTTCGTCCCTAGTATGAGATTGATCATCTCAAAAACTTAAATGGTTTTTATGTTATTCGGTATTTAACTATTTACATAACATATATTTCAGAGAAAATATAAATTTCTTTGTTTTTATTAATACCACTATGCACTATCATAAATAAATTAAGTTCAGGGCGCTCACTAATATAGTTTTTAAAGTATTTGCCTTCTGCAGTAAGTTTACTTTTACAAATAAAAGGAGAACCTGACTGACTGACATGCTAAAAGGAACAATTTAATCCGCTGCATCTAAAACCTCAAGAATTTGCTCTTACTAATAGGTTGTTTCTACGACGTCGACGGTAGTTTCCAATTACTAAAAACGGATAAGAAATATATATCTTCATTAGCTTAAGAGGCCGGTTCGCACCGCTCGCAACTTCTATTCGAACCGCAAATATAAATTTGCCGGTATATTGCTATCTCTATTTCACTGATGACACATGATCGCATTCAAGCGAGATAGCAATATGAGCTTACAGAATTTGTTATACATTTAGTCTTGTTCCGTGAATACCAAAAATGATGAATGAAAACTTATCGTGCTTTTTACTTCGTTTTGTTATTCTGTAACTTGACAATATAGGCTATGCTGCTGACCAATTAATACGTAAGATATCGTTGGTTTTAATATGAAACAAATAAGAGGGAAACATGTCCATCTTGTCGTAAAAATATGCAAAACGCAATTCATTTACATTTCATTTTAGGAAAGTATTTTGAAAACATATAAATCCAGGGGACTAGATAAATACAATTTGAATCCAAATAAACTCTCATTTTGGTGGAAATGTTCTCGAATTATTAATTATTTTGGTATTACGTTTGTATGGGCAATTCATTCTCCGCTGGCACCTTAATTAAAAATGCTAGCTATTTTCATGCCAAAATAAAAGAAATTCCAACGGGATCTTAAAATAACGTATTTAAGCAAGCTATTTATTTTTATGCCAAAATATAATTTAATTACAAAACAACGGTACTTTCAACTACCAAAAGCTTAAAACCACGAATCTCTTTAATCAAGTAAGCACACTTTTGGTAAGGCTGCAATGTTGACATAGTAATCAAGCTGCGAGCTACTAAAGCTATTTATTCCGCACTTCTAGTAGCGCTTAACTAACGGTGGCTCATTTATTCACATAATACTTCCGCAAGACGGTTTGTATAAATTAGCTTGCAATTCATTATTTATAAGAGGATGTGGCTGCCGCTTTAAATTAAGATGTCATTAAAACTGAACCTCTCAACAATCTCTTCAGAGAGACGAGATTTTTCAAGACACAATTTCAATTAAAATTATTTTGTTACCAAAAAATGACATAAAAGGGAAGTAAAAATGTTAATAAAATATGGAACATTTAATATACTCTTTTATGAATTCATAATCATGATTTCAACATATAAGATAAAATTATATTTAAAACGTTATGGCAACGACTGTACGTCCAGGCGAGTGGGTAATTGGAGCGAGTAATCAGACCGTCCGAGCGACGTCTGCGCATCAAAGCAATTTCGTTTCGATTGTACAGTGGAGGTACACCATAATGTTCAGTGTGATATCTTGTATCTTGATTAGGTGCATGTGAATGAATATATTATGCGTACATTGTTGATGGTTGTTAATGTAGTTTGTTAGAAAGTTGAGGTTTACTCGAGCAAAATACGTTGATTCTGAGATAAAGGTCTCATACGCTCATACGAAAAATTTTATATTTTCACCATTTCAACCTACATCTGTGTTACGTTACGTTACGTTACGTTTGACGACCTCCGTGGCGCAGTGTGTAGCGCTGTTGCCTTAACTTGCGGAGGTCCCGGGTTCGATCCCCGGCAGGGTCAATTTGGGAATTTATAATTTCTGAATTTTCCCTGGTCTGGCCTGGTGGGAGGCTTCGGCCGCGGCTAGTTACCACCCTACCGGCAAAGACGTGCCGCTAAGCGATTTAGCGTTCCGGTACGATGCCGTGTAGAAACCGAAGGGGTATGGGTGGAATATAACTGCCATGCCCCTAACAGGTTAGCCCGCTACCATCTTAGACTGCATCATCACTTACCATCAGGTGAGATCGTAGTCAAGGGCTAGCTTGTAGTGGATAAAAAAAAAAAAAACGTGATTTAAACCTATCGCTGTTCGGTTACTGAGCACGGGTCCCGTCTCACAATACGGTTCAGGCCATAGTTCACCACGCTCGCCAAGTGTGGATAGGCAGACTTCACTTAACTTTAGGAACAATATTATGGAGAGGCATGCATTTGTCTTTAAGATCTTCTGTTCAAATAGGATTCGAACCCAGAATACCCCGAATAACTGGCAGAAGTTTAAACCACTAGGCTAACCACTTTAGGCCTTAATATATTTAAACAAGTAGTATTTTTGACCGAGAATCACGGCTGGAAAAAGCAATTGTCAATCTGTCGCACCAGGATTTCGATACAAAAATGCTAGCTGATTTTTTTTAGCGACACGAGAGGCTGCAAAATGGACCTGAAATAAAATTTATTTCCTAACGAGCACCTCTGTAGCCCTAGCACAATCCTCATTTAAGTATCGCATAATCGCAGACCCTTCCGTATACGACTCGATCAAGACCGATGTACAGCATTTCGAGTCTTATGCACTTGCGGCTAGCAGTACCTAAAGCGTCTAGCCGTTCGGTTTTATTTCGACCCGCCGCAGTGGTCAGTGCTTGCGTGACGACGTAAATGACGTTCTTTTTTCTAAAAATTTGTCCCCAAATAAATTCTATTACAAAAAAAAAGGTGTTAACCTATACAGATGAGTTCACGTGGTCTTTCTTATTTCTCACATTCTGGGATACGGAGGATACACAAAGGCTGGACCTCCAAAGTCCGGTCACACGTACCTTCATTGACCAAGACGTGTTCTTCCATCGAAACCCCGTGATAAAACGTTTTCACACTGATTGTACTCGAACTGCAGGAGCTTGATTTACATTTCGCTCGTTCTTTTCGTATACGAGGAAATTAACGCCACAACTTTCGTTTTTACTTTTCCGCAATGCGTATGTAAATATTATGTAGAATGAGTAGAACGATTGCGTCGCTCGGAAAAATCCCTACAATAAAAAAATCGACGGTAGCGCGGAAGGACGTAGGAACCCACCCATTATTATCCCAAGGAAACTTCTACTATTATTTGATTAATGGAAATGGGTGACGACCCTCAGTAATGAGGAATACGACGCAGAGAGAGTCTACGGCAGTAGGTACAGATATAAACTCTTAGTAGAGGTGTAAGATTTTGGCACGTTTTTGCTTGTGCTTTTATTTATGGTTTTACACGTTTATGGCCATACTAGCTGATGCCCGCGACTTCGTCCGCGTGGATCGAGGTTTTTCGCTTCCCGCGGGAACTCTTTAATTTTCCGGGATAAAAAGTAGCCTATGTATTATTCCAGACTATAATCTATCTCTGTGCCAAACTTCATCCAGATCTGTTCAGCCGTTGGGCGTGATTGAGTAACAAACATCCATCCATACATCCATACATCGATCCATCCAAACTTTCGCATTTATAATATTTATTTTATATGGGTATATGATTAAAATTTTCACGACACCACTCTGCCTTCACTATGTTATCAAAGGTATTCATTTTTCACTCTTTCGAAAATATAGAATATGCATACCTACTGACAAATTCCATTTTGTTTTTCATTTAGTAAAGGGAAAATAAAATTCATACCCTTGTGTTGTCCTCATGTTTAACCCCCACAATATAACGTCGAAAATGTTATGGCTACAGGCAAGTATCCGTGTGAATAAAAACACCTGCGGGTTCATGTAGCGTGAAATAAAATCGGTTTTGGAACATTTGGTAAATATCTCTCACCTACACACTCCTATAAAGGTGTGTTCAAACGTTCGTGCGGCAAGTACGCGGTAGTAACACGCGGCGTTTGCACTGCTACCGCGCGCTAGTAAGCACTTGAGGACTCACGTCCGCGTGTTTTAAGTTTTTTTTATTCCCGCCTGACGTCAGACTCCTTAATTTTCCGGGATAAAAAGTAGCCTATGTCACTCTCCAGGTTCTCAACTATACCCATGCCAAAATTCAAGTTGATCCGTTGCTCCGGCGTGATTGAAGGACAAACCAACAAACCAACATACTAAACACTTTCGCATTTATAATATTAGTATGAAGTATGATGCGATCGTGTCTGTCTGTCTGCCTGCTACGCTTTAACGGCCCATATTTTTAACCGATTTTGGTGAAATTTAGTATAGCGATAGGTTGTATCCCCGGGGAAGGGCATTGGGTAGTCTTTATCTCGAAAAAATAATTAGTTCCCGCGGGAATAATAAAAATTGAATTCACGCGGAAGAAGTATATTAATATGCGCGGCAGACGTCCAATAATAGCATAGCTTCCGGCACGCGGCAGCTGCGCCGAATGCCGCGCGATTGTGTATACTCACCTTAACACAATGACGTGTATGTTGAACACAACACATTAGACGTTTTATGTTGACTGACAACAGCGATGGAAGTGTGCAAACATGCTTTGTTGGTGCCGGTATCCGAAAGCTAACTACGAAGTACGAACCGTGTGCACCTAGACATGTTCTTTCCATTCGATCGCGTCAAACTTAACTACTCGTACGATTCGTATGACAAGTCAAGCGCTTGACAGCTGAAATGGTAGTAAACTTTAACGCGATCGAATACGTAAAAAACTCCCACTTGGCCTGCTGGACGCGACATAACATATCGCATGCCCGGCAGACCAACATTTTTTGCCCACTATCATTTTTTGTCAAAACACATTTAAGTGTCTACATTTTTCCATACACATACGACTTTACTTTATCGATGGTGTCGCCTGCAAACCAGTGTGAAGAGCGTAGGATATAAAAAAAATCTTCATGATGAATTTTACGATACGGCATTAGTGCGTTCTCAAATCTCAATTTCATTTAACTAAAACTTATTAATTTGGTACTATGTACGAGGGTAGGTACAATTATAATAGTGAACTATTTTCTTTTCTATAGTAACTAGTAATCAGGTTTTTATTGCTGATGCAATTTCGTCATAAGGCTTATTCGATATTCGAATCATCCGCTGATGAATAAAAATCTGCATCTGTAACAACCCTGGTCTTACCCTGTATTTCTTTGTTACAGAAGTGTCGGTGACGTACCGACGAGGGCTGCCTGTGATAACGGTGCCCCTGCCTTCACGGCGCGAGAAATGCAGGTTCACCCTCCGCCCCGTCTCACAGACCGTCGGCGACCTCCTAGAACAGGTAAGTAAGGTCTAGCCCCACTTGAGATGCACGGAGAGGCGCTGCACGTGGCACATAGCGGCAAATATTATTTATATGAGTTTGTACATGTGCCCCCAAGTGCGGATTGGATGTCTCGAAACACCTTTGAGAGCGTTGTGAAGTGCTGTTGTTGAGAACGTTGTGAAGATTTGGAATGCGGGTTTCCTCACGATGTAACGTCTCCACTATTAAAGCAAGTGATAAACGCTACATTGAAAAGTGAGGGCTTCGAACCCCGGGCCCCGTAATAGGAGGTTAAAGTTATTGAAATGCTTTAAAATATAGTTCATGTATCTAACTGCTACAGTTAAATTACAGGTGGATATTCCATTTATGAAAATCAATCGGCAAATGGTTTGTTTTCAGGTACTTTATAGGGCAGTAATTTCCAAAGATATTGATGAATGTTACTCCCGTCCGAAAAAAGCTTGAATTGCTCTCAAGCTCGAAGAAGTTTTCCTTAAAAAGTTATATTCTTAATCTCAGGTGAAGGCTGAAGACCGCGGCGTGGAGAGAGCAGTCGCGCTGGCGGCTGAAGACCGCGTGCGCATCGCTTCCTCGGACACGGTGGAGTCCCTACTCGAGAACGACTTTAGGCTGCTCATCAATGACACGGAGTACTATGTCAAGAGCCCGCCACAGGTAAACCGTATTACCTTACCTTAAAGATCTAGCCCCATTTCAGATGCACGGAGAGGTGCGGCACGTAGCGGCAAATATTATTTGTATGAGTTTGAACAGGGCCGCGTCGCGCAGTGCAACTTCATGCCGTGTTGCATACGTGGGTCCAGCTCCGTACAACCTCATACAAAGAATACATGCCGCTGCGTGCCGCGCCCGCCGCGCCTCTGTAGTGGGGCTAGACCTTTAATCCATACTTTAATATTATAAACTAGCTGATCGCGACTTCGTCCGCGTTGGTTAAGATTTCCTATTCCCGCGGGAACTACTTAATTTTTCGGGATAGCAGACAGACAGATGGACAGACAGACAGAAACACTTTCGCATTTATAATATTAAAGTAAAAAAGTATGGATGCGTAAGTCTGTCTGCTACGCTTTCCCGACCCAACTACTCAACCGGTTATGATGAAATTTTTTACAGAGACAGGTTACTTGATACTTCCCGGGGAAGGACATAGGCTTACTTTTTATCCCGAAAAATTAAAGAGTTCCCGCGGAAATAAAAAAAAACAATCCACGCGGATGAAGTCGCGGGCGTCATCTAGTAGTATATTTTTATCTTTCGATTTTACTATAATAATCATGTCATAGTAAGAAAACCCTTGAAATTAAATAAGGTTTTCCATATAAACATAATACATATAAACTCAAGTCGGATGTTCTACACCTTTGTCCTCACAATGGCTGACAAGAAAATATACTGTCTTTGTTTTATTAATGGTGTCCTTCAACATAAGATATCGTATCCATTGTATTCAATGTTCACTGGTGAGACTGATTTGTAGAATTTTTCCATTAGCAACCAACCCTACGTATTATCGTCTATAGGTACGTACACGCTTCAAAAGAAATGTGATATGTCTTGCTCTTGGTGTTTCTTATCTACTCTGTAGCAAAGATACATAGGTACTCGGCCTACGGAGCTCTACGGATAAATCCTGATAATCTTTTTTTTTATTTAGGGTTCCTAATTTCGTAAAGATTTGCCGACGGCTCAGCCGTTGAGACGTGACAAAGATGCAAGAGACAGACATAAATGCTGTCAACTGATAACACCTATTATACCTATCTAGAATTATGTTGTTATGAATTATGTTGAAATATTTATGGACTGCCTCGTTTGTGAAGTCGTTGGCATGTTCGACTGCAGCCGAGGAGGTCCCGGGTTCGAGTCCCGGGTCGGGCCATAATTGAGTATTGAGTTTTACTAGCCCGGAGTTAGGAAGTTGGCGGTGCTTAGCCCCCGTGCCTCGGAGAGCACGTTAAGCCGTCAGTCCCGGTTATTATCACTAACACGATAATAGTCGTTAAAGCCCGCCAATCCGCATTGGAGCAGCGTCTAAGCTCTAATTCCCTCTCTCCTATGAGAGAGAAGGCCTGTGCCCAGCAGTGGGACGTTAGTGGGCTGTAGTGGAGTGAGTGGTTTCTGGTTAAGTATGCCTCGCCTCGTCTTCATCAATTATGTCGTGTATACAGAATGAGAAAAACTTCACTAGTATTATTCTGCTAATATTATAATAAAGTTACCTTGACGACCTCCGTGGCGCAATGTTGAGCGCTGTTGTCTTAACGTGCAGAGGTCCCGGGTTCGATCCCCAGAAGAGTCAATTTGGGAGTTTATAATTTCTGAATTTTCCCTGGTCTGGCCTGGTGGGAGGCTTCGGCCGTGGCTAGTTACCACCCTACCGGCAAAGACGTGTCGCGGGCCGCCAAGCGATTTAGCGTTCCGGTATGATGCCGTATAGAAACCGAATAGGGGTACGGGTTTAATATTACTGCCATGCTCCTAACAGGTTAGCCCACTACAATCTTAGACTGCATCATCACTTACCATCAGGTGAGATCGCAGTCAAGGGCTAACTTCTAGTGGATAAAAAAAGACTTAATTAAAAACTAATAAGTGCTCTGCATCCTACTTTTTTGACGTATTGATTTGGTCTTATAGGACATTCAGAGTTTGATTCCCGGCAGAGGCAATTGATAACTTCTGAATTGTCCGTTAGCCCGCTTCCATCTTAGGTAAATTGTATATTAGTAAAAATATATTTGTCTGTATACTCAAATTACTTGTATTATACGACCGCATTGGGCTAACTTGTAATTGAATAGAAAAAATATATGCGAAGTAAAATTAATTGGGCAAACTTGTTAAGAAGTTACTCAGTAATCAGGTCACTAATTAAGTGAAAGCTATTAGGTTAACTACGAACTACGTACAGCTACCAAATTCCTGACACATTTAATTTGCATTTAATGTTAACCACTCTGTGGAATTACTATATTACATAGCTAGGTAGGAACTAGCCTACGAGGTATAACTACGGTATATTTTGACAACTAGTCAAATCAGCAACTTTTTTCAAACGTCAAAACGCGTGTTTAGTATGGGAGATTGTATGAAATTTTGAACTGTGACGTCATCAAAGTTCGTCGCACTTTTTTTACTTTAGTCGATAGTTATAAATGGTTATTCAACATAAAACTAACAGGCGCCGTGGATATTATGACTTTTGGGAGATCCTTTTTTTAATAATCACCCAAAAACTATTTATTTCAGTAGTAGTCAAATACCCAATCTGTAAAGTAAAAAAGCCGTATGTTGTCGTTGGACACCTTAACGTAACTTAGAGAAAATCTAAATTTATCTCGCTTCGTATAAATACGGACACACTTAAAATTTTCGGTCAGGAGTTTTCTGGGATAATTATGCGGTGGGTTCCCATGTCCTTTTTTTTATCTACTACAAGCTAGCCCTTGACTGCGATCTCACCTGAAGGTAAGTGATGATGCAGTCTAAGATGGTAGCGGGCTAACCTGTTAGGGGCATGGCAGTTATATTAAACCCATACCCCTTCGGTTTCTACACAGCATCGAACCGGAACGCTAAATCGCTTGGCGGCACGTCTTTGCCGGTAGGGTGGTAACTAGCCAGGGAAACTGCAGAAACTATAAATTCCCAAATTGACCCTGCCGGGAATCGAACCCAGGGCCTCTGCACGTTAAGGCAACAGCGCTACACACTGCGCCACGGAGGTCGTCAAAAGAAAGCCTAGCGAAAGATATGCCTTCCGCATAAGAAAGTCACTTACTTTACCACTAATATTATATTAAAAATGTGTTATATTTTGTCTTATTTAAACTCACCGCGCTATGATCCAAAAAGCCCTACTATTATATTATGTATTATTATCGGAAACAGGTCACAGCTCCCAGCTATGAGGGGTTGAGGTATTTTATGCGAACGAGAAATATATAATGCTTGTTGTACCCAATCATACTTTTCCGATGCCATTCACATTTGAGATCCTTCATATCCTATTACACCCCTAAGTAGCACACCCATATCTATAAATCCATTGAGATGATGGATCATGGACAAACGGATCCGATATCTGAATAAGGTGGTTAATTCAATTGAATAAGTAGGGTAGAGTTCACTTCAGGTGGAGATTATTCCATCCATACTAGACTAATCTCTATTATTTATTATTACTCAAAAAGTTGCTTCAAACTCTCATCTATTTTCTTCCGAGAAAATCAGTTTTCTTTATTTTTGTTTAAAAAGATAGACTGCAGAAATCGAGAATATCATTATACCGCTTGTCTACAATTCAGTAAAATAAAATCGAAAGAGCGTAAGTCGTTATCAGTGAATCTATACCTCTATACTTATATTATAAATGCGAAACTTTGGATGGATGTATGGATGGATGGATGCTTGCAAGTTGTTATTCAGTCACGCCAAAACGGCTGAACGGATCTAGATAAAATTTTGTAGGTACAGAGATACATTAAAGTCTGGAATATCACATAGGTTAATTTTTAACCCGGAAAATTAAAGAGTTCCAGTGGGAACCAAAAACCTCAATCCGCGCGAAAGAAGTTGCGGGCATCAGCTAGTAAGAAAATATTTCGAAAGTTTTAGTTCATTACATCGCGAGACCGGGAAGTACGCGTTTTCTGGTCGAGTGTTACGATATGGCTTTATACGAGACCAGAAATGCTCTCCCGGTCGAGGTGTGTAGGTATAGTGCTTTTCTAAAAAATGAAACAAGTGACTTTTTTTTTATTATATTATATTATGTAATTAAAAGAAAGTAAATAAAAAAACAACCTACTTAAGAAATATTAAAAGTTAAATTACATAGTTATATTTATACTTTTAATTTTTTTTTGCGCTGTGAGTGCTGAACGGTATACGGTAGTGTTCCAAATTTAAACTATTTAGGCCAAAGAACATTATAACAAGTTACAAGATATTCAGGAAGAAAGATTCCAAATTCAAACTTACAATTACAGGGTATGAAATGTGCACATTTCATATGATTTTTTAGAAAAATAGTTTTTCTTACTAATTAAGTAGCCAGCATTGTGGAGATCATGATGACGTTGTACAATTAGGCAAGCAATCTTCAAAGTTGTTTCGTCGCCTTCGCGGTTCGATTCCTGTCAAGTCTGCAGCATTGACACAATGTTGCAGACTTGACGGGAACCGACTTGCCATCTGGTGAGACATCTTTTTTTAATAAAAGCACTTAATTGAGGTTGTTTATTAATAAACATCTTATAACTCTCATCATAAAACATTAATTTTGAATTTTCGACATTTTTGTGATGTCTTCTCTTCAGGCAAAAGCCTGTACGGACCTCGAGGCTGAGCCTCCTTGCCCGGGCGTTTCCTCACAGGCAGCTTGAGCTACCTGGACAGCTGTTTCAGCCCCCTTACACGAGACTGGGACCGCACTGGTTTAAGGCCGGCCTTGGGGTTGTATTTATTTAGTGTACCAGTTCTATGGATGTATCGTCCAGTATTTTTTTTTAATTTTTATTGTGAGATAGGCTTGACAACAATCATGCTTAGTGCAAAGCAATGATGAGGTCTAGGTTTGAACGCGCTTGCCTTGAAGATGCCTATTCACTCTTGCCTTGAAGGTACCTAAGTATAACGTGGCAGGAAACACGTGCGCTGGGAGGATTCTTTCCTATCTGATTGTTGGGGTGTCATGACCATTGCGTCGTCCTCTTCGTCACCACTGATGCTTGAGTTGAGAGGCGCCGTTGGTGCGGGACGCAAGAGCTCGCGGGGTAGGATACGCCCGGTGGTCTTGATTTTAGCGGGGCAATTCCGTGAAGGTGCATGCAATTCGACATTACCGCATCCGAACACTTACTTCGCTCTATGGTAAGAGATGGCGCCACGGAATAGAGAGACGCGATGAATTGACGCGAGATGGCGCGTTGATGAACTCATGTCATGTTCAGTAAGTTCAGTCCATTTCCACTAGTTGGCGGTAAAATAAATATGAAAGTGATCTCGAAGGGATGCTCAACGTCATTGTCAGCGGAGCAGGATGCACCGAATCCGGC
Source organism: Erebia aethiops (assembly GCA_923060345.2). Classification (NCBI taxonomy): domain Eukaryota; kingdom Metazoa; phylum Arthropoda; class Insecta; order Lepidoptera; family Nymphalidae; genus Erebia; species Erebia aethiops. The sequence goes on along the minus strand of OV281081.1, from coordinate 18,235,337 downwards.
ACTTCCTGAGCATCCTCATAATCCGAAAGCTCCCTATGTTCCTGCATCGGAGACGGTTGACCATCGCCGGGTGTCTCAGACCTCAGTGTCGCCCTCGACCTCGGCACCGCTAGTAGCCCCTGACTCGTTACGACTGTTTTTGAGTAAAATCGAACCTGATATCAACAAACTTGTTGAAAATCATCAAATTCATCCATCACATTAGATTCGTTTTAAAACTTAAATTGTTTACCATATCTATATTGTTTCTTTTAATTTGATATTATAAAGTTGCGTTTTAATTGCTCTCACTGGTAATAATGTTTAGTTCAGAATGTAAGTTTAAACACCATAACTGAATTAATTAAAGTAATGAAATTGTGGTTTTTAAGTTTTAGGAGTGTATAAAAAATTGGGGGCGCTGAATAAGAATTGATTTTCAAAGGGGGCGGTAAAAGAAATAAGTTTGATAAATGTTTGCTTTAATCGTTGGCAGTATGGCCACTGTACAATAGGGACTGGAGTGATAATAATAAGAAAGACAGAGTTTGCCTGGTGGGAGGCTTCGGCCGTGGCTAGTTACCACCCTACCGGCAAAGACGTGCCGCTAAGCAATATAACTGGCATGCCCCTAACAGGTTAGCCCGCTACCATCTTAGGCTGCATTATCACTTACCATCAGGTGAGATCGCAGTCAAGGGCTAGCTTGTAGTGGATAGAAAAAAAATATAAGAAATTTTCAAGAGAATATCTGGTTTTTGCAGTCAAAATTTATGTCAGTTGAACCCTAGGCATATCATATGGGATGGTTTTCCACTCAAAGGTTCGTATTCAGGATGAGCCGCTTTCCCGAATTTCTGACTAGATGTCGTTGCAGTATTTTAAGTCGCGCTAGACTTTGCCTTCAAGATGAGTGTTAATTTGGTACCTTTTTAAAATTTGTTTCATTATACATCGATTTATACAAATATTGTTATGTGAATACAACACAATATACAATAGGTATACATTATATAGAGTAAGCTCTGTTATTTTAGATATCTAGAATTGATTTCTAATTTTTGAAAAAGGTGTCCTTTATAAAAGGTTCTCACCTTTTGAAAAATAATTATGTTGACTTTATAGAAGAAATTTATAATTTCTGAATGTTCTCTGGTCTGGTCCATACTTAGGGTTGCCAGATCGGAAGATCAAAATATCTGGACTCAGTTTGAAAATGTTGGGTTAGTGGGGTTGTTGCCGGGAAAAATAAAAAGTTTATTTTTTAAATTAAACTTAACATTGTTGAGACATAACTAATTCAGTTCTTTAAGTACGCTTAATTTGGATCCTTTAGTTATATACAGAAAAGATTTAACGACAATGGAGCGAACGCGAAAGCGCTCGGCAATTTAAATTATTATTTTGTATCGAACTTTCTGAGATGTTGTTTGTCTGGATATTATTTAAAACTAGCTGATGCCCGCGACTTCGTCCGCGTGGATTGAGGTTTTTTGGTTCCCGCGGGAACTCTTTAATTTTCCGGCATTAAAAAGTAGCATATCTGATTTTCCAGACTATAATCTATCTATGTGCCAATTTTCGTTCAGATCCGTTGAGCCGTTATGGCGTGATTGAGTAACAAACATCCATTTGAGGGTTTTTGGTTCCCGCGGTGTACGTGTGTGAACTCTTAAATTTTTTTCATACAAACCTTTTCCTGACTATAACGAACACAAAGAAACAAGATTTATTCAATTTTGGTGCAGTCGTTTGAAAGTTATGCGCTTAGCAACATTCATTTTAATTTATACTATAGAAGATATCGGGAGAATACAGACGTATCCCGACCATCTTGCAACCCTATCCATACGCCATACCGGCGAAGACGTGCCGATTCAGCGTTCCGGTACAATGATTTGTGGAAACGTTTAAAATAACTGCCATACCCCTAACAGCCTATATAGCCCGCTAACTGCATGATCACTTACCAGTTACCACCAGGTGAGGTCGTACTATTATAAGAGATAGGTATCTGCACTTTTTGTAACTATCGCCTGGCAAGCTGATTCAGTATTAGGTGGGTAAAGGGCTCTCCACTGATGTCAAAAGTGAAAGTCTGCCCGCCGTGGCTACTTACCACCCTACCGGCAAAGACTTTATTTATAAGGTTTTTAGCAAAACTACAGATCACGAAATGATGACCAGTGACCACCGTCGACGTTGCGGACACAAGCATGACTATTGACTCCATTACCCTACCTTTAAGCGCGTTCTGACTAGCACTTATCAATTTTCAGGAGCGTCTAAGCACGGAAGAGGTAGCAAGGCTGAGCGACGTGAGGAACCTCGTGAACCAGTTGTATGAAGCTCTCAATGTTCGGGAACACCAGATACGCAAGGAGCGGGAGTTGAGGGCGCAATTAGAAAAGCTGTCTGCTGAGTTGCAGCCATTGGAAGAAGTGAGTTATAGAATCTCAATACTAATATTATAAATGCGAAAGTATGGATGGTAGGATGGATTGTTCTCTTCTGGCGTGATTACGCCAGAATGGCTGAATGGATCTAGATGAAATTTGGCACAGAGATAGTCTTACATAGGTAACATAGGCTACTTTTTATCCAGAGCTCCCGCGGGAACCAAAAATCCTCAATCCACGCCGACGAAGCCGCGTGCATCCACTAGTGGGCCATAAATCCATACTTCTATATTAATATTATAAAATATACGAAAGTGTGTCTGTCTGTCTATCTACCGCCTGTATGTCTGCCTGTCTGTTTGCTATGCTCTCACGGGCCATCTGTTGAACCGATTTTGACCTAATTTGGTACAAATCCCGGAGAAGGACATGGGCTTTTTTAAATTAAAGAGAGAAACACAGTTTGGCATGTCCCTTTTTATTTTAAGACTTATGTTTTTGGAGTTTTGCCTGGTGGGAGGCTTCCGCCGTGGCTAGTTACCACCCTACCGGCAAAGACGTGCCGCCAAGCGATTTAGCGTTCCGATACGATGCCGTGTAGAAACCGAATAAGGGTATGGGTTTAATATAACTGCCTTGCCCCTAACAGGTTTTCCCGCTACCATCTTAGACTGCATCATCACTTACCATCAGGTGAGATCGCAGCCAAGGGCTAACTTGTAGTGGATAAACTCAGCTCACCTTTACAAATATTACTTACTTACTTAAACACTGTTGGGGCGAGCATGAACTCTTACATTAGGTTTTCTATTTCCCGTAGATTCCCTTTGATTTGTTATGAAAATTACTCAAGTATTTAATAATTCAGTCTTCTAAGACTTCAGTCGCATTTAATCGCACATCAAGAGCGGTGTGAGTGATCCGATCGTGAACATTTGCATATGCAAGACGCGGTTGTTTTGCACACCGAATACATTACCATACAGATGGGATGATTCCGTCTAAAATACTTAAGCTTTGCGGTCACACATTTAGTGTCGGAACTTTTTGGTTGCATATCCATTTCCATACAAATATCACAGCGTAAGTATATTCATACAGAGTTGGTCGACGCCCATACAAATGGTAGACCCGGCTACCGTGAAAGTTTTTTTTAAAATATAAATTCTGTGAGAAACTGCCGCTTTCGATGTAGCGGCACCCATTATAATGTTTTAAATCGTGAACTGTTCTTGTACCTAAATTCTTTGCGTGCAGTTTCTTTTAAGAATTACCTAACCTATTTCCAATAACTAAATAACTATAATGCTAATGAGTCATTAAATAAATAATAAATTCCTATAACTAAACGGATAATGGGCTTGTATTTTTTTTTGTTATTTTTTACAGTTATTGCACCTAGGTCCTAGAGGCACAACCTACCCCTCTTTATCTGCATAGGAACTTGACATTAATGCGACTGCATTTTGAATTGAAAATTCTGCCAATTTCCTCTGTCACGTCTCTGAAGGTGTGTGAAGCTGCCAATCCGCACTTGCCCGGCGTGATGGAATTTGGCCAAACCCTTCTCATTCCGAGAGAAGAATCCTGCTCAGTAGTGAGCCGGCAATGAAGTGATGAAGTTATATCCGTTGTATATTATCATCATAGTTTTACAAAAATAATTATTTTTGGTTAGTTAATTAGTTTTGGTAATAATTACCTATAGGTATAGGTATTAGGTACAGTTCGATTCAAACTTTATGACGTCTCGGCAACGTCTCGGAAGTTAGCCCCGAGTGTAGGTTCGCGTAGGTACAGTCAACTGAACCATTCCGCTGATACCTGATATTGTATTCTGCGCATCGAAACGCACGATATTCGTTGATGTTGATGAGAACTTCATACAGTTTGAATCGGACTGTACCAATTAACAATTTCACCTTACTCACTTTCAAGGAAAGCTGGTAGAAATTTATATTCGAGAGATAAGCATTTTATCCACTTATTTTTCTGTTACATAAAAGAAATATTTTGTACAAAAATAATTAAAAATATCATAGCTCAACTTGTAAATCCGATTATTTTCAGAAACGCATTTCCCTAGAAGTGGAGACTGGTCGGAAGACATCAGCCTTGACGTGGGTGGGCCTGGGCCTAATGGGAGTCCAGTTTGGGGTGCTAGCACGACTGACGTGGTGGGAATACTCTTGGGATATTATGGAGCCGGTTACGTACTTCGTCACATATGGAACTGCGATGGCGTTGTATGCGTACTTCGTTCTTACTAAACAGGTATGAAAATCAAAATTGTTCAAAGTTCAAAATCTGCTCGAACGAAACAGTTCTGCTCTACGTTTCTGGAATACCCTTATAGCGCATGTATTCTTCGCCACGTATAGCTTAAGCACTTTCAAGTCTCTCTGTCTATCTGTTACGTTTTCACGGCCCATCTGTTCAATCGTTGTTGAAGTAATTAGGTTCAGGAATACTTCGTATGATTGTATCCCGTTGAAAGACAATAGGCTACTTTTTATCCCGGAAAAAGTTAAGCATTTCCGCGATAAAAATATTATCTAAAACCAGCGAAATCAGTAGCTAAAGCATAAGACGTGATGAATGGTGATAAATAACAATGGGATCTTCGAAATGAGGGTTGCAAACGCGCCCTTGTTTGAGAAGAGCCCACAATTAACTCAGCTGGGGTTTTTTTTTCATCATCGCCATAGAACTAGTAATTAGAACTATCAGAGCCGTTAGAGCAATATTCATGTCCGAGCTTCCTTGTCATTTAAATAATCCTGATATTATGTAGAAATTCTTGTATTAGAGATTCTTGGAAATTGAAACCATACTAATATAATGTACTAATATTATATTAATTTTAATTATAGCGAAATTAATCAATTTTTGATACATAATATATTGATGCCCAGACTGACTGACTGATTCATCAAGTGTTAACGCACAGCCTTAAACGCTGGAGGTAAAACCTTAAAACAACTAGAATGTACCTACATATTTCTGGAAATGTCAACCCTAGGAATCCATCCCTTCAATAGGGAGTGCAAGCTTGTATTCATGAAAACTTGTATATAGGCTTTCGGTTGAAAACGAAGAACATACGAGTTCCAATAGTTTTATAATTATGTGACTGGTGGATAATTATTAAATTGCAAATATTTACGTTCCAGGAATATATCTTGCCAGATGTAAAGGATAGGCAACATCTACTTATGCTTCACAAGAAGGCGAGAAAGATCGGGCTGGACCTTAATCAGTATAATCAACTAAAGGAAGAGGTAAGAATTTCACATTGACCCATTATTCGATATTCCTACCGATTGATAATCTCAATGTACTATACATTGAGCTTTAATGTAACCAATAAAGAGAAAATACCCTTTTTTGGGGTTGCAAATACCACCACCACTACAACCTATTAACGTCCCACTGCTGGGCACAGGCCCCCACTGTCATAGGAGAGAGGGAATTAGAGCTTAGACCCACCACGCTGCTCCAATGCGGGTTGGCGGGCTTTAACGACTATTACCTATCGTGTTAGTGATAATAACCGGGAGCGACGGCTTAACGTGCTCTCCGAGACACGGGGGTGAAACACCGCCAACTTCCAACTCCGGGCTGGCACTGAGAATTTCTTAATTGAAAAACCCATTGGGTTTGTTGTTGCAAATACAAAAGACATTAATGAGAACTTTAAAAATAAAAGACAATTGCACAGTCATAGGGCTAAGTTAGTAAAAAACTAGGTTCTTTTATACTGATAACATGCAATTTTCACTTGTCCTTTGATTTTTTCTATCCAGCATATTCGATCTTGGTTTGGGCTTTCTTTCTTCTTATCTCTTCTCTTTCTCTTTATCTTTTTCTTTGTTTTTGAAGTGAAACTTCTTTAGAATCGTTGTGATTTGAAAATTCGATGAAACGAAAAACTAAACGAAAAAGCGACACCAAAAAGAGACAAACATATTTATAATAGGATTTAGCCTTTAAGAAAATGAGATAGAATACAAGTTATACTTATGTCATGATCTCGTTATTGTACCTATAATCTATATGTTAAGTTTCCTTGTATCTTGTTTCTTTTTGTGGAGTACATTAAGAAATATACATTGTGTGATTTTGTGTTTAATTAGAATTTCGTGTTGTTACAGGTAGACAAAGTACAAAAGGATCTCGCTAGGCTCCGGGATCCGTTGCAAATCCACCTGCCACAAGTGACGAACAAGTCACCCTTGACCAAAATAAAAGACATGCTTGAAGAGACCTCGAAGAAGATGAAAATCACGTAATATATGCTGTAATGGACGCCATGTTGCGTTTAGAATAGCTTGTTGTTCATTGACCGGTGCGTTTGTTTATTGTTTTTTGGATGTTGAACTGTATTGTACAAGAAAGGAGCTGAGCGATGGATAACCTTTGAACCAGGTAGGAACCAGAAAATAAATGACTTCGTAATGAGTTAACTTAAAACACAATTTATATATTTCATGTAGTGTTATTTTGTAGTTCTATGATAGACTCTTCCACCGGTTCGTAAAGAAAATTTTACTTAGAATATCATGAAACTCAGCAGTTCCTCGTTTGAAAAATTCAATATACTACAACTTATGCCAAATATCACACAATATCATTGATCCAGTATGGATGGCGGCTGCCCGTGGCAGGACATCCGTGGGAATTGTGAAAAACCCCAAGCCTATTCTTTGTCTACATTATAAAGGAAACATCTGCAAAATTACAGTTATGGACGCGTTAGTGAGTGAGTATGGACTTTTTCTTTAATGACCAGTTTACTGCAACTGATTGCTTTTGTGCAACATTGCCAAAGAAATCAAAGAATTGACATAATAAAGATCTAGCCCCACTACAGAAAGTGCATCTCCGTTGCGCGTTCAGCTCCATACAAACTTATACAAAAAACATTTGTCGCTACGTGACGCGCCGTGCCGTGCATCTGTAGTGGGGCTTGACCTTAACTTTGACCAAAGAAGTATATAAACAATAGGTGTTTTACTTATGCAATAGCAGATATAAGATTTATTTTCATCACGAGTTTAATCATCCACTGGGCTTTATCTATAAAGTTGAAGCCACAATAAATGTCTCGAATTATGGAAATTTCGCGTTACCGACCCATATTAAACATTTCACCTAGTTTATAGCAATTAATACGCTCCTTTCTTAGTGTTTCTATGTTTAGTACAATATGGTTCAATATTATCAAAGGATATTTTTAGGTAGGTACATTTTGCTGAAATAGTTGTTATGTAAAAGTTTGTACTTGCTAAATAGAAACGGAGGCCTATTAATTAAAAATAATATACCCTTAGTTCGAGATTTTACAAACACATTTTCGATGTTTTTAGTTCCTTCTTAATAAAAATGTATCTTAAAGATCAATATAGGATACTTTTTTACACAAGTGATCTGAAGTTTTGAGACATGGATGAAAATGCGTCATTATTAATTATTATATTAATCCATTTAATTTTTTATCGCTTTCCACTTTATAGCTTGAGTATAAACCTAAATTTAAGCTTGCTTAATAATTTACAAAAACCTTATATGGTTCCAAAAAAAGTGAAAATTCTCATACCTTGATTTTGACCAAAATGTCACTCGGATAACTTGTGCAACAAGGTATTCATATATCCCTTAAAGTTTGTGAAATGAGAACTATTACATATTAAGTATTAAGGAGCTCAGGTTCCATTTCCCTCTGATGTGGAACACATATACGAAAACTATAAATAGTTTCGAGTTGTTTGTATAATCTCGTACTAGGAGTTTTTACTGTTTATAATCAGCTGTTGTTATTGCACAAACTCTTGATATCCAGTGAAAATCGAATATTTTCTTTTTTACTTATTGTAGGTGATTAACCCTAAAGACTTATTTACTTTTGATGTACTGTTAAATGTTATCTATTTACCTACCACTGGTTTGAACGTCTAGCTTTCAATCATTGCATTGATCAGAATTACGGAATTTCTGTCCCACAAACTTATCTAGACAGCGTCGCTAGTTTATATGTTAAATAAAATAAAAACAACAACTAAACAGGAATAAAAATAAGTTCCAATTTTGGCCACCGGTCCAGATAAGTTACTGGGACTATACACCGTACACGTAAAGTCCAAAGAGTTTAGGCACTGCCCAAACGTAGACACTTTTGTGTTGTGTGTCGGATACTAGCTAGGCACCATTCAATGTTTTATTTTCATACAATATTATGAAATCAACCTACAACTGCGTAAACGCACAGTCCGACAAACTTAATATAAAATAAACATAAAAACAAAAATTAAACACTAAATAGGCGAAAAATTAGTTCCAATTTTGGCCACCGGTCTAGAGAAGTTTGTGGGACTATAGACACTATTTGTGTAAAGTCCAGTCACAGGAATTGCCAATCAAAAAGTGAGAAAACCAATGTTTTCTGTGATGGCGTCCCGTTTCGGTTACAAAGAAAGCCTATGTTTACGCAGCGCCTTATTAAGGAAGTCTTTCATTGCAAAACTGTTTAGAAAATGTTTAATTATATAATTCGCAGTACTTGCCCGGAATGCGAAAGTTGATTGTATTTCACCCCTGTGCTTTGGAAAGCACGTAAAGCCTTCGGTCCTGCGTCTGATCTCTCCTAGGTAGTACTGGATTGCTGCTCCATTCCCTGTGTGTTTTGCCCATAAGGGAATGGAGAGTGCACCTATATTTGCGGCTGCATATTTTGTTTGCATTATATTATCTCCCGTGCAGATAGCTAATCTCTATGGAGATTGGCCATTGTGACCGAAATTAGGTTGGGAGGACTTTTACTTAATACATTTGAGGCAGCTAAGTATAGGGGCCATACTTCCTACGCTTAAAGCCATATTGTTTCAATATTGTTGACTTTCGTGTTTTAGATTATAATCCTTATTATAGGAATGTCAAGATACGTGACATCAAACTGACATTTTGAGTAATACTGCTTAAATATTGTTTTAAGCGTAGGCAGTATATGGTCCTGATGCTGCCTCGACCCGACGGTAGGCACGCCGTAATGAGGCTTTTTCGTCGGTTTTTTGTCGCGCTATAAAGCATTGCTTTATTGAATTGAATATAATTAATCTATAATGTGTCTAAACTAAGAAGAGTCAAAGTTAAAAGATTTCTCAAATAAACTTTTACAAGTGTTCTCGAATCGCGCAGTTGTGGCTCGGAATGTCAGTCCTACAGAGAAGAGCCAGCAAGAAACTCGGCGGTTGCTCTTTCTATGTAGGTACTTAATAGTACTGAATTGCCGGAAATTAACTGAAAATATTTTTGAATAATAATATTTTCTAGACATAAAAGCATCGATATACATATAAGAACTAGATGGGCCCTTACGTAGAAATAAATTGGGCGTCCTACTTGTAGAGCGCGCTCCACACCTGTCATAAGCCGTCATAAGCCTGTCTTGCAGCAGGGGTCTTCTCCGGTTGGTCCATGAGGGCCAATCGGGGGTACGGGCTTCGAGGGCTGGCCTCATTACCCGGGCGGGGCGCGGGGTAACATATTGTACCCCGGTGATTGTCTTTAAGCCGTGAGTCGGCTAGGGCCTGCCTTGAAGGCTACGGGCCCCTAGGCCTGGTTAGCCTGTCTTTGTCCCTGCCATAGTACTTGTCCCGCTTTTCAGACTAGATGGCGTTAGTAAAATAAGTTCACATTCTTTGTTTGACAGGGCCCGTCTATGTAAATTGAGGTCGTTGGAAAAAAGTTAGTTAAGTAGAGAAATCGTTATGCATGCAATTACTTGTCTTGAAAGCCGTAATCGTCAAGTGACAGATGACATATAGAGGTCATTGGCTTTCCTATTCTTAGTTTGGACGCATATTACGTAACAGATTGTTAAATATTACGTTAAAATATTTATTTCACCCACAAAAAAAAAAAAAAGGCTTAATACGCAATGGTCTGTTTTATCGATTTGCTTCGTAGTTAAAATATACCTTTTAGTGAAATTTTATTATGCCAATTATATTAATTGTTTGTTGGTATTTTTAAGCTATGCTCAGAAATATTGTTTCCTATTATTATTATAAATTTTAAGAACTAACACAAATAAAAAAAATGTTTGACTGTGCCAACATAAAACTGAATAAATAAGTAGACGTTAAGAATTTACTGAAATGCAAAGATTTATTGACTTATAAGTAGTTTTTATGTTAAAGTAATAATTTTATTAAAAAAATATCAGTCATATTTTTGTTAAGCTCGTATTATATTTTTGGGATTTTAATTTAATTGTTGTTGAGATTTTATTAATTAAACAATTAAAATTAAAATATTTATATCATGTTGAAAGGGACCATCTGGCGCACAAATATTTTGTCACACTGCTATACTCTGACCTGTTTCGTCACACTTATATATTAGTTATAGATATCTTGAATAAAAAACTTAAACTTTTTAAAAAATATACCGGGTTAATCAAAAATCTAATACCCTCTTACATAATACAGATATATATATATTTTTTTTTAAATAAAAAATACAATTAAAATTGGCTGTTCTAAATAGTGTAGACAGGTCATCGATCTACTAGCGGCTACTAAAAACAGAGTTGAATATTGCCTGGACTGTACATCAAAAACTTTATTATAAAAAAATATACTTATTCATTTTTTTTTAAGTTGTTGAGCAAAAGTTTTTCTGTATTATGTAGAGAGAGAGACAAATCCTTGAGAGTTTATTAAGTACTATAAAACTAACTCTGTATAATATGCAAACACATTTTCGAACTACGTACATGATAAACAGGTAAACTTTTGAACTTAGGCATGGATATTTATGATTTGATTTTACAAAAATATGTGATTATGTAAAGTTAGTCACTTTAACGTCATAATAATATATGTGTGACCCGTGGTGTGACCTTATTAATGGATGGCCCTTAGATATTTAATTATAATTATGTATTTATTCGTAGTTAGTAATTCTAGTCCTTTTGTATAATTGAAGTGTAGGTAAATAATATTGTGTTCCTTTTTGGCTTGCCCTAAAATGTATGGAAAATGCATGGCTTTATTATAAAGTGTGACTTATTTAGTGTTTCAAATTTATTTTAATTAGATAATTTAATCGCACAAAATGAAGATTGTGCTTGCAAAGTATTCGAATTTATGTTTTAAATGAATAATTGTTATATTGGTTTGAATTCAATCAGGTTGTATTTTGTGTATTAACCACCAAATTGATTAGAAATGTCATGCGTTTATTTGATAATTTAAATAAACTATTCATTTTAGTGATTTTAGTATTTTTATCACTAACATGTCTATTGTACTAACTTTGTTTACGGATAATTGTTAAAAACTATTAATCTATCGTATATTATATCTTATATTATCTTCTAAATTTTACAAAGAATTGGAGATTTAAGATGGTATAAGTCGTAATTATATCGTTGGCTGGAGTGCTGTAGGTAGGCTAAGAATCAGTAAAAAAAATCGTGATTCAGAGACCAGAGTCCAGGGGAAAATATCGACAAATTGGCCGCGGAAATTCTTCTTTCCGCATGAAACGAAAACAAAATTATGTATGTATATATACTCGTACTTTATTATCATAAATAATAAAATATTAAAATTTTTCATCCGCGGAGGCAGCGAAATTCCACGCGCGTTTTTTCGCTAGATTTTTCCCTGGATTTGTCGCTGGATTTATCGAATAAGGCCTTATATTGAGTGGTTAATGGGTATATACGTCTTAAATATCCAAATAGCTATTACAAATGATTATTATCAAAACATCATAATCTAAAGCTATCTAATGTTAGGTATAAAAAAACTCTATAAGGAAAAATCAGGCGGAATTGTACTAAAATGTGACATATTAAAAAGTTAGTGGAAAGCCCATTGATGTAGAATTTTAGTACCTATAGCCTTATGAAAAAAGACAGCGGAAAAGACGCTGACGCATAATGGAGAAGTTTCATGATGTTGTGAATATCATATTTAACACAACGGTAGTAAAATATATTTAAACTAATACATCAGTGTTTTTTTTAAATCCATCAATAAATTACTGAGAAATGACGATTTAAAAATTTTAATTATTTAATGTACACCGATATTGCTGTATCTTACTCGAGTGAGAAATTTTGTGAGTGAGTTTTAATACCTAGCCGAGATTTAATACTTCAAAATTATCTTCACACACAAATTAAGTGCTTTAAATTCAATTAAGTCACGTTAAGTCCATTTATTTCTTTTATTCGGCTTTATAAAGTCGGTTGATGTTACTTGCAAGCGCAACACTTTTCATTTGTTGAGATATTTTAATGATTCTTTCATATTTTTGTTTTATTTTGTCTTAATTTTCATAATGAATAAATAAATAATGGTAAACTTCTCCATTCTGCGTGCGTTTTTCCGCGGGAGATCTGTGTACAGGTTTGGGGTACGCGTAAACGAGGTACTTTTATTACGAAAAACAATAGCCGCAGAAGGTACTATTTCATCTGCAAAATATGAAATCTCTATACAAAATCGTGGACTGGGCCTCGTCTGCGCTTGCCCTCATAGAAGTAAAAAGTGGTAGGATTATTGAAGGCTGTGAGCTAAATGTGAAGGAGCCATTTTATTGTTGTGAAAAGAACCACTCGTAATTTTTTATTTAATGTGTAGTTATTGAAGTTTTGTTGAAAAAATTTGGTAATCGTGCTTTGAGGCAAATAACTCTTAATTTTAGTGGTAAAGCTTATTTTATTATAATCTTTTAACTATATATCATAGGGCACAACGTATATATAAGTATTGAATAAATGCATGATACGCAACCGTGATTATACAGTATCTTACTTAACTGATTGACTGCCTGCCTCGTTGGTCTAGCGGTTAGCATAGTCGACTGCGGATCACGAGGTTCTGGGTTCGATTCCCGGTCGGGCATCAAATTGTTAAGTATTGGGTTTTTCAATTAAGAAATTATCAGTGCCAGCCCGGAGTTGGAAGTTGGCGGTGTTGCACCCCTGTGCCTCGGAGAGCACGTTAAGCCGTCGGTCCCGGTTATTATCACTACCATGATAATAGTCGTTAAAGCCCGCCAACCCGCATTGGAGCAGCGCGGTGGGTCTTAGCTCTCCCTCCTAGTAATTCCCTCTCTCCTATGAGAGTGGAGGCCTGTGCTCAGCAGTGGGACGTTAATGGGCTGTAGTGGTGGTGGTGGTACTTAACTGAAAGACGAAACTAAATACAGTTCTAGATATAGATCTATATATCTATAGTTGAAACTGTGAAACTTGAATTTAAATGTATTTCAAAACCCCCATCACCCCTGCAGGGGGTACTCGAGTATATAGTCCTATCGCATGCTATTATTTTTGAGAAATTTTTCATTATTAAACGATCCTTAATAATCCTTAATATTTTATGAAACAAGAAGGTATGATTATGTTATATGAAGGTATAATTTGTTGTATCATATCGCACAGTCCATCGCACGAATATTAATTGTAATTTAAGTGAAAATGTAATCTAGATAAAGTTTCTTATTAAATACTGTTGTATACTTACTAAACTTATATCTAACTATCTACACTCTTAGTTAAGTTCAATGGCCTTGAATTTATGGTCTAATATACTTTGTATATATCTTTCCTAAGTCTAGCTATAAGCACGCACATTTTACTATTAGTATATTATTGTCTTTTATATTGCAATACATATACACACATATTATTTAGGAAAATAATTCAAAATCCAATCTTACAATCTGTGTATTTAATCAATCAAATTAAAACTATCAGTCAAATGCTATGGTCAAATCTAACCTAATCTAGCCCTTTGAATTAAAGTGAATATCTTTATGAATATCTATAGCAAACGCCCCTAGCGATGACTTTGTCAAAGTCGATAGAAAATAATAAAAACTTTAAAACGAGCCGATAAGGTCCATTTTACTTCGACGTTATAATTTCTATATGTATAATTTCTATATGCTCAAAATCTATGAAGTTCACGAGATGTGCAAACTTATAAGCAATCTTGGATCGTTGACTAACTGAAGCTTTTTAATAGTATATGATATTAATTTGTGTAATAATATAATCCTATACTATACATTATACATTTAACCAACATCCTATCCTTTACAATGTATAACATAGTGTAATATTAACTGTTCTGTTCAAACTCTTTCAATTAGAGCTTTACGAGTTGACAAGTTCCAAGTTATGTGAAAGGACCCTTGCCGCCTTTAGGTTTCATACTACAAAACTATTTACAACTAAAATTACTATCTACTATACCTAACTAGTAACTATGTACTAGTTAGTGTACTTACTATTTAAAATATCGTGTTTGTATTGCGATATAAATGACGAAGAGCTTTCTCTTGTGATTTGCTGATTTGCCTTTTAGACTCTTCATAAGCGTTTTCTCTAATATATAACATTTTATAAGCCTGGTTACTAAGACAGAGCAAAGCTTCTGTTTAGGTACTTAAAAACATGTTATTTACTGTAGAATGAGTTACTGGACTTCTTGTATGTTATTTTGTAAATTAATTATATTATCATATTTTTGAGAGAGTAACGCCCATTTGCATAAGGATTCTTAAATAGATTTAGTTAATATTTTAATGCTGTCCCTTTTTGGTAACTAGCAATACAAAATTTAACCAAATCAGTTTAAATATCCTTAAGCAAGTGGCCCTAAATCAACGTTAGCTGATCGTTTGAATTCTAAAATGAGCCGTCGAGTTTTTACGTAATTTATGTCTAAATGATTACCTACTTATTATTATATTTGGTATCCGTATAGTTAGTATTTTAATAAATAATTAAAGACTTTGTATCAGTTTGTCGGGCAAATATTATTTTGTTACATATTATGAGTATATATTGTTTTCTTTGTGCTAGTTACATTTACGTGGTACCAAATACCTACGTCTGAATATAACTTGTTATTTTTGACACGTACATTTGCACGAAGATTTAAGAAAGAACCCAGTATACCTTTAGGCTTAGTCTAAGTTTCTACATTACAAATCGATTGATCTTATAGTGTAAATAAAATGCATCTTAATCGCATTAATATATAGCTCAAACTCGTGAATGCAGTCACAGCTAGCGCTCCAAGGGGAAACGTTTTCTAAGTTAAAATCGGTCGAACTGAATTTGTGACTTAAAAACAAGATCCTTTGGGTCCATTTTACTTTGACGCTACTGTGATCGAACGCTTGATTCGCTCAATCGAATTTGCTATGTAAAAACTTAGACTAGACCGTAAACGTACGGTTTTAAAAAGTGCCTACGGTAAATGTAACCACAAAAAACTTCATAATTCTAGCGGACTGTATAATGAAAATTTTTAACCATATTATAGTACATATATACTAGACACTGCATATGACTAGACACTGATCGTTCAATCTCGCAAGTAGTTAGGGTACCTAATGATTAAATATTTATTATATAAGACGTAATAATTTATCCGCAAACCTATTTAACTTTCCTATTATATTCAGTAATGAAAATTGCCAAACTAACCTTCCAAGTATGCATCTCTTGTTAAATATCTATGTTAACACCTTTCCGAGTATGTCTCATGAATATGAATATACCTTGATAGCTCTGTAGAAAAAAAGGGACGCCAATTCGTTTCCCCAAGAAACAATGAACTTAAATGAAATTTGACAGGTCTTAAAGTTTTATTTTACATAATATTACCTGCTAATTTTACTTGGGTACTACTTTATTATATAATATAATAATGGAAGCAAGGAATAATTCAGTCGAAATAGAATATTGAAGTAATTGACGTCAATAAGTGTACCTACAGTGTACCTAATTTCAATAAATAAATATTGATTTGATTTGATTTGATCAATTAGAAAGCTATCAAATTTTCTTCATTCTGTAAGGACGCCTCTTGGTGCCAATTTTGGTTTAGACAACAATTTTTGTCTAAATCGTCATAATAATTGTGAGACATAGAAACAGTGCTGTCTTCTGTCGTAGCGAATGTTATAAAAAAGAGCACTTTTTGGCCATCAATTTACTGAATAGGTAGTTATTATAGGACTGCATATAAGCAACACACAGGACATTAAAAACTGTTATTTGTATTGATATTCATGGGACGTTACTTGAAATCGTTATTGGTGAAGTGACTACGGGAGCGTGTGAATTGTACACCATAATAGAAACCAGCCAGGTCCCTTGTATAGTTACTATTTTGCATTTTTGTTAAATTTACAGTCGTGTTCGAATAAATTTGTAAAAAATCCTCCTCCTCTTTTAGTTGACTAACCTCGAAACTAACCTAAAATTAAACTCAAAGAAAAATATAAAATCTTTATTCACAGAATTATTTCGATGTACATATTGTTTGGTTGCCTTAACTTTTGTGAAAGAATTTTGGGATAAGCTAGCGAAAGTGTTATGTTTTGTCCATCTCCAGAGCTTCAGAAGGTGAGAGTGGCTTAGAGCCAAAGGGATACAAGTCAATACTCTGTACATGGGCCCTAACCGAAACACCAGGAGGTATGCCAAAGTATGCATCACCTATATTCCTAATAATAGTTGACCCTGGCTTTGAGTGTTGTATATTGAAGCCTACCGCAAACTCTGGTTTACTTTGTTCGCCACTCTCAACTTGGAAATCGTCAGGTTTATTATTCGTCGCGTGGGAAGGCTTTACCGGTACGTAAGGTTTCTTCGTCGGCCTATAAGGTTTGGCCGGTTTGCTGGACGGACGCCACGGTTTGCCTGCAAGTTGTAATCATTACTAAGTTCTATGAATTCTTTGTGTGCTCTAACGCTGTGCTTTGGTGCCGTGAGGTATTGGTGTAATAAAAACCAGTTTGTCGGTGAACAATATTTATTGCGATCAAGCAATCTCTTATAATATAATCATTCCAAAGTGCTCTCTCCAAACGCTCTGTGCTTTTTCGATTGAATATTGTGATCTTGTTTATGAACAGTAAATGGCACATTTTTTGGAATTTATCAATCTTTCTGGGGAGAAAGAACGAAGTCTTTTCAGAACTAATAATGGATCTACAATATTCATCAGACACGATTGTCTTGAACAAGCCTTGATGAAAATCTGCAATGTGTTTCAAACAAGATCACTACGGTCAATCATTTGCCAACATCCGTGCTATGCATCACCTGGTCCTTTTGTTGGCTTGGGGCCGGGGAAACTAGAGACGTCTTCGTCAATGTAGCTCAAGTCCTTGGGCACGGTTTCTTGGACGTAGGTTGGTCCTGGGTAGGTTTCCCCGCTGGGTCCGCTGTCTGGTGTTTCCTCGATTTCTGATGGAATGACCTGGCTGCTTGGTCTATCTATTTCGGTGGGGAACGGGGGTGGTTTAACGTGCCCAGAAGCAGCGGTGCCGTCTGGTCCTGGAATAAATGTCTCGAATCAAAATCTTGTGAGTAACTACCATTTGTTCCTTCACAGAAGTTTAATTATTTGTGTTCTCAGCAATTTATTGTATAAAATTGTGTGTTTTTGTGCGTGTATAACAAAAATCTGTTGGTATCTCTGATATTATAAATATGCTTACAACCTGCAACCTTATTCAGTTAAGCGCATTTTTATCTTAGATTGCATCATATCTTACAAGTGGGGGTATTGATTTTCCGTCGTAACCTGTTTAACTTTTAGAGAGTTTAATAGCTTAAAAATAGAAATAGCCTTCTCTTAGTACAGTCGTATCTGGTAGCCCAAAATAACCCCGTTATCTGATTAAAGAAACTAGGTTACGTCTCACAAAAATTAGATATATCTGCTAACCTTTAAAAACATCATCTCCACCATCACTAGCGACTATGTAAGAAGGTGATACGGAGCCTCCACTGCTGCCAACGGCGTTGAACGCTGGGTCGAAGGAGCTGGGCAGAGTTGGGAAGTAGGGCGGGATGATGGGGTCGTTGCTGTTCTTCACGATTCGGTACCCGATCCCAGGGCCTGCTATGTAGTGGACTGTCCTGGGAAATCATAAATTGGTGTGGGTATATGTTTTTTTTAAATAGAAATCGGCAAATAAACTAAGTACTTAACTGCCGACTGGCCTAAGTTTGCCTAATAATGCAAATACCTTTTGTAAAATAATTATTACTTTTGTTTGAGTGGAACTAGAGACGAAATTTAATTACAGTTCGATACCATAGTACTTATGTAGTACTATGCGGTATCGAACTGTAACAGTAAACAGTAGGTAACTTGAGGCGTTAACAAGTCTAGAAAGAGAAAGAAACTAATGGATGTCAATTGTCAACGGTCACCAAAGTCGCCCAAAAAACTATTTATTGATGAATGATTTCAATGGTCCACTGAAAATCGAAAAAAGGATCCCAAGAAGAAAAAATGGGAGATAATTTGAAGATATTGTATCAGTAAGGAAAACTGCACGGTTTATTCTGACGCATTTCATACCTCTGTACACCTTTGTCGTCCAAAAACGAGTAGGAACCTCGAACGTTACCGCTAGAGTCACTGGTTTCTGTTCTCCTCTGGTCTGGACCAGCGGATATGAATCTAAAATAAGGAATATACTATTAAGTAATAAATAAAAAATCGATTTAAAATCTAAATTAAAAAATAAATATTGACGACATTCATCAACCGAAGTCAAACGTGCTAACCAATCAACTAACGAGGCAGTCACCCGAATAACCAGTACCTACAATCTACATGTACCTCAAAAATAAATAAATAAATTTTTATTTGAGATGGCTTGGACACAGAATTAAAAATTAAATAAATAGTAGGTAATACACAATAAAATTAAAAAACTAGGTAGGTACGTAGTTACCTACTTCTTGAAGTCTGTGACACAAATAATCCACTCACACGAACACACTCTTTGGAATTATTAATGCACCATAACGGCGCTGTTCTTCCGACGACCCCTAAAATTCCCGATGTCCCGGTACAATCCCTATCCAAGACAGTCTAGGTAGGGAATTGAAAAGACATCTAGCAAATTACCATTCCCTAGTGTATACCTACTCGTATATACCCCCATGAAACATTTCTGGCCAGCGTGGTTTATGGCCTGAAGAATCCTTCTCATCCTAGTAGGACATCCGTGCTTGTGGCCATGGGTTTGCTATACTACCTATTAAGTATTTTGTGGTTCGGGTTGAGACAAAGTCATTAAATAAGTATTGGTTGGGATGATAATGACGACATTCATCAACCGAAGTCAAAAATGCTAACCAATCAACTAACGAGGCAGTCACCCGAAGGCAGTCACCCGAATAACCAGTAGGTACCTACAATCTACATGTACCTCAAACAATCACTAGGTAGAAAAGCTTACACAAATCTGCCACATACCTCTGTACACCACTTATACCTGTATGAGCCGTCAAGTCCTCGTTGCACGGCCGTCTTCCCCCTGGGCTTATCCTCCCCTCTGACTAGCGGCACGCGGTGGAAGGGCGTCCCAATAAGGTTCGGTGCGTCGGGATGCGCCGACGAGACGTGGAAACCCGTGTCGCGACCAGCTATGTAGGAGACGTCGTGTCGTTCGCCGATGTCGTCCACGAATGAATAAGTGCCTGTGGGTTATTTAGTTACTTTCGCAGAATATCTTTCACAATATGGCTAGGATACGATTTTAGGTTCCTTCCTTTGAAAAACATGCTCTTGCTTAGGTATCATGTGTGGAAGATTTTATGAAATTTGAAAAAACCACGTCATCATAAAATGCAAAAGGCAAATTGTACCTGGAAATTAAGCACACTTAGGGCCAGCCATATAGGGACACACAAAAAAAAAGACCCAATGAGTTTTTGGTATTTTTCCTTTTTTTCATACCCACTAAGGTAGTGGCCCCTGTTCTTAAAAAAAATGTTTGTTATACCTGTAACATCGCCCCTACTATCGGCATTCTCATTCTTGGAGTATGTCCTTGTGTCTTGCT
Source organism: Erebia aethiops (assembly GCA_923060345.2). Taxonomy (NCBI): domain Eukaryota; kingdom Metazoa; phylum Arthropoda; class Insecta; order Lepidoptera; family Nymphalidae; genus Erebia; species Erebia aethiops. The sequence goes on along the minus strand of OV281081.1, from coordinate 18,215,049 downwards.
TGAAGGAGTAGCTGGGGTCTTCGCTGGGATCAAAGTAGGGGTCATCCTTGTTGCCTATGTTTCCTCGCGGACGCTGGTCAAGGTCAATCTTACGATGGACGTTCGGACCTCTTGCGCGGAATCTATTGAGGAAAGTTTAACACGTTTTTTTATTTCGATCACAGGCACAATGCTATACTACCTAGCAAAATTATTATAATCAATATTTATAATAAAATATTTCTTCTACAGTTTAGTGTAATTTTAACTTAATTGTAGTGCGGAAAAGAAACCAGGCTTTGAAGTAAAATGTTTTTTGCGACGTGATTATGATTAAGTACTTTAACAAGGTTGGCCTTTGGCGACCTCCATATCGCAGTGGAGAGCGCTGTTGCCTTATATTATAAGTGGGAGATCGCGGATTTGGTCCCCGACAGGATTAATATGGGTATTTTTATCTGAATTTTCTTTGGTCCGGTCCCGGATTTCTCCATTGGAGAATTTATAATTTCTTAATTTTCTGTGCTCTGGTCTGGTGGAAAGCTTCGACCGTGGCTACTGGCTAGTTACCCAAGTGATTAAGCATTTACCGCCATGGTTACCCACCATACTTGCCTCTACAGCTGGTTAGCCCGCTACCATCTTAGACTTCATCATTACTAATTACTATCAGGTGATATCGCAGTCAAGGGCTAACTTGTAGTGGATACAAAAAAAAGAAACGGTAACGTTGGTATATGTACCTCAAAAACAATCGAATAACTTTTCTAGTAATTTCAAAGTAACAGTAAAAGATTTTAAATTCCATGAGTTCATGCTATTAATATTATGAGTCAACTCACCCTCTAGGTCCAGCGGTATAAATGGTTTCCTTGATTTCGTTGTTAGTAGGATCTCTAGCTCCGAACCGGCCTCCAACAACACCGATAGCATTGCCTTGTGCCAAGTGGTAGCTAGCTCCTATGTCTTTGTTTGCGTACCTGTAAAATATTTATTTTAATAATGTGATAAATGTGAAAAAATCTGTCAGTAACCCGTTGTTCTAGGTCAGCAACGAAAGCGATGCGACGGAATACAATGCGATACGACTCCATAGAAAATGACAAACTTATCTAGTTACAAGTTACAACGTAGGCCAGTAGGGCTAGCATGCGCACAACGAGTAAAATTATGTCTACCCGTTATCTCTATTTGTCTACCGAAGCTGTAAGGTTACTTGTCTCGTTACGTTAAAAGAAGAGATAAAAGTAATATTTCTTATCTGTGGTATTTTTCTCTACGAATCCTTACATGCCGACTATTTTTTACTTGTAATATACCGGATTTTGTGCAAGTTAGGGTAAACGAAAAATTAGCCGGCATCGAAAACATCTCTCTTTCTAGTCGCGAGATATCTCGTTGTGCTCATGCTAAGCATGCAGGCGGAGGGTCGGCTACCGTTTGTTCCTGTCCATTACTGCGTTTGCGTTTTAATTATGACAACGGGTTACCTCACGGCTCAATACCTACAATCGGCGAGGAAGCTCAACTTTGCATCTGTGTGCTTATTGTAAGTAGGAAGCAATACAAAGGCCCGGTATGCACCAAAACGGAGATATGTTAAAGAGATTACAGGCCAATCAGATTATTCATGAATGACGTGATAGTTTTTCACGCCATCTATTACCTATCATAATCCGATTGGAACATCTTCGCTTATCTCGCTATGGTGAATGTATATCAGGTTAAACCATGTACATGTGGGGTAGAGTATACAACTAGTTACACTAAGTACGGTGAACACATTCAACCCAAATGCAAATCAGATAACTTACGCCAATCTATACCTACCATCATGAAAAGTAAGCTTGCATCCTGAAAACAATAAGAAAGTTTTCTAGATCTACAAAAAGCTAAAAAATTTCATGTAACACATTAAATTTATTTGTTCTTGCGCTAAGAAAACTCTTTCTTTTCGCGTCCGTAAAATGATACATTGTAAGTATCCACTTAATATTATGAAGTATTTTTAAACAAAAAGAGATTTTTTTTTCGAATATTATGCGATACGATTAAGGAAATAAAATAAAACAAAAAATGTTAATCCCTTTTTATGTTTAGCTAAAACCACTATGTGTTGACTCAGCTTAGACTTCAAAATACAGTTAAATATAGACGTCAAACACTGATTAAAATATGATTTGAAATAAAGGCCCACTTGCATAAGACTTAAACAGATTTACTTAATTTTTTTAATGGTATCACTTTTTGATGCACTTTTGATTGTATTACAAAATGTAACAAAATCAGTTTAAACATCCGTGTGCAAGCGGCCCTAAATAATATAAATTGCCTAATTAAGATTTTGTATTAAAATCTTACTTATTTTAATACAAAATCTTTCTTTCGAATTGTCAATTGAACCTACCGAGAAGATCTAGCAAGAAACTCGGCGGATGTTCTTTATACAGTAAAATAGTTTCATATAAAATTAATATGAATAGATAACTAAAGGTAAAAATAAAAGCTCTAAGCAAGCAATACAAGATACGAAAAACCGTAAAAACAGTAGATATGTCACCGTAAAATGGTAAAAACCGTTAGATTATAACGTATCTCGCGAGATTGTAAACTGTCGAAAGATTACAATTTAAAGCATTATTTTTCGGTAGATTGTAATCTGTTAGGTTATTAATCTGATAAAACCTAACTACCTGTTGAGCTACTAACTATGTCGAACCCCTAACCTACAAGAAAGAGTGATCTAAACGTAAATACAATGAATATTTCAAAAATTGACACTCAGAACATTGAACGGTTCACAATCTTTCGACAGTTTACAATCTATCGAAATAAAAAGCGTTAGATTACAATCTAACGGTTTTTAAAATTTTACGGTGACAGTTATATTTAACAAAGAATTTCCATTCTATTCATAACACTATATACCTCCCTAGTTTCCGTGAAAACTTATTATGTAGATATACTTAATTATTGAAGGATTCCGTTTCACATGGTGATATTTTAATTGCTGGCATCAAGACACGAAGTAATTACATCAGTACCGACAGCATAACAAGTGAGTTATGAGATTATCTTTATAATCTGCATGTAAATGTTAATGCTTCGCGCTAATAGCTTCTTTATCAAATATGGGTAGGTAGGTACCACTACCTAATTAAAAATGACAAGTTGGCAATCATTTCTTTCAAATGACAGAAAATCTTTCTAGACGTTAGAATGAACTACTAGTAACGTAGATATTACATGTATATCTACGTGTATATGTCAATATTACGGTAATTAATTAGTTAAATAATTAATCAATAAACTTTTAAATTTAAGCCATTAGAATTATTTTAATGCTGCAAAAAATGTATTTAAATATTCTGGGTGATTTCAAACTCCTGACGAACTCTTCAAACAAACTGAAACTGAAATATTTTTATTCAAATAAACACATGTTAACGACGACTGTTACTCGAAGACTCAAAAGTACTTACGTCGTATAAGTCGTCGAGTAAATCTAACATTTTATATTTTAATATTTTTTTAGTTGTATTTAATTCATTATTTATACCGAGAAGTAAGGCTTTTATAACTGAGAAAATATAAAGTGAAAAGAAGATATTTGAGAAATTTCAAACGTGAAAATTCATCTCGTCCAGTTCTGTGTACCTAGTGATTGTTTTCCGATTTTGATTTAAAATTTGTTTCGTTTAAATTGGGATGATCGTGGGATCTCTTAATCACCTACCAATCACCTTTTTAGAGAAGTCCCTAACGATAAAAGAAAAAATCCAAATACCCAAAATCAAAGGAGCCATCCGTGTTCACATTATTAAAATCACCATCGTTCGTCCTGGACTTTCCCGGAATCACCTGTGTCCTTACTACACACACACAAACAAGACACACAACATACAAGGTCCAAGACATTTTGACACTGTTCCCTATTTTCTCATCACCAAACTAAACCTTAAAGGTCTATAACTTAACAATTTTGGGGTACGACTGTGGAATTAAAAAAACAATAGTTGCTTATATATGGCGCTAAAAATGAGCGTCCAACAGAGTTATACCGCGTGAAAACGACCGGACATCATTGTTATTAATATTGGGTCTGTTTTACAGTTAAAAGCGATATTTAGCATGGTTAACATTTAAAAAAAGACCTAAATCTTACAAATAAGACATGCTGCTAATTAATTGCGATGACGTACGGCCCTGAAACATGATCCGCAACTTTGGGTCTCATGAGAAAGCTCAGAATTTCTCAGCGGACGAGAGTGATAGCACTCTCGATCGGATTATATAAGACGTGAGGAAATCTGTTCAAGAACCACAATGACTCACATAGCTCAACGTGCTGTAAAGCAGGTGTAATGCATGGGATAAGCTCAGACATTGGGTGGACATACGATATTAACCACTAGTCGCCCTAAGATCCTCGAGCAGAAGATTATGAAGTTCGCAAATGCCTGCATAAAGTGGACGCCCATGTATTACGATGACGATCATATTTAGCGGGTACAGATTTTCATATCCTCATTAGCATTTTCATACAGAAGACCAGGAACTGTAAGTATAGTGTTTTTTAAATGGTTGAACTTTTAACTACTATTTAACGATGACTGTAGCCTACAGAGTTTACAAAATAACTTGTAAAAGTTTGTTTGAATAAAAAATATTTGAATTTGAAAATTTTGTCGTAATAATATGTATAATATTATGTTTATCAATTATTATAGATTTACATTTGCTAAAAAAGGAATATTTCTCGCTGAAAAATAACGTTTATGTCACAGTTTATCGTATAGCTTCACATTGTTTCACATGTTTAAAAGCGCGGAGATGCAGCCGTGCGATTGCCGTCACAACCTCCTCGTCTCAAATAGGAACAAAATCTTGTGAACTTATAAATATGTATGTTTTTTACATTATTAAAAGCGAATACTACCCTAATAAAAACGTGTATAAATATGGGTTCTCTTGAGCTTAGAAGTTCATTGTTTTATTAATTATGATGGTATGTGGATATAGCTGTCGCTTCTTGAGTTACTTTATGTAGGCTCTTGCTGGAATGTCTTATAACCCCTTCCAGTTACAGTTAGTTCTAAAATCTGTTTCTGATTATTCTAATATCGGAGTTTCCACTGAGAATTGTGTGTTCACCAACCAAAATATTTAATTTTTACAGCTTAGCTTAACTTAGCTCTATTTAAAAGGGTACTAAGTTATGCTTTGTAAATAGGTACGTTAATCTATCGGTCGGAGGAACCGATAGAATTACGAGTACGCCCGCTACTATCTATGACTTCCAGCCTACATTATAGTGGGGTACCTACTTACTTAGTTTTTAAGTTCTAATTAAGTTCTGTACGAAATTATTTTCAGAGGCTGATCATTAATGCCTTTCCTACTTGGCTCTATCCATTTTAATAGTCGTCAATAATTTAAAATCGTTAAATTTTAAGAAACACCTAAAGCTTGTGCCTAAAGCCACTCACAAAGGCACAGGCAGTTTTCACTTAGAAAACACTCTGTCACTTGAAGGAATGTCTTTCCCCCAAGCTCCATGGTCTGGCAGGTTATACTCTTACGGCCGAAATTAAAATAATCAATATATCCGTAATCAACGTAACGTAACGTTGTTATTTGACAAAAACGACAATGCCACCTTTTTTGTATTCCACTACTAGTTAGCCCTTGACTGCGATCTCACCTGATGGTAAGTGATGGTGCTGTTTAAGATGGTATAGCTGGCTAACCAAATAGGAGTACATTATACAGATAAGTAGATTGATGATTAATTTCGTCCGTTAGGCGCTCTCTACTGATTCCACTGTTGGTTAAAACGGGAATTAAAATTGTAATATCATACTAAATATTTAAGTGGAAGGCACTAGTTTGCCACTAATTTCAGTTGTTATCGAGTCCACTAATATCCGCTTCCGGCGTTTGTTCCACTTCCTAGTGCCTTGGGGATGTTTCACAACGCTGTAATAAATGTCTAATTGAGATGAGATCTGTCTGACCACGTTTCCATTATACCTCTTCAACACGAAAATGTTTTATTATTCTCTACCTGTACAAGATTAGTTTAAGCTATTATACCTACGTAGATACTTACATCATTTAACCATCGTTAGCCTATACCTCACACGGTGGTTTTGATGAGGATTTAACGATTTAGATTTAAGTTTATTTTACTTATTAATATATCATAATATTATATTATTAAATACTAATATAATTTAAAAAACCAACTAACCAAACCAACCAACCAACAAACCAACGCTACTAGTACACGCGTTCTATTACATAACGTCGAATGACGTGGACAGGATATTTGATAACTAGTTATTCTAACCGCCACGGTATCCACGTCCGTCGTCCCGTTAGTTCTATCGATTGAAGTAAACATTACGTCGAATTTTGATGACGTCACAGTTCAGTACTTCATTCAACACCCCTTACTAAGCGCGCGTTTTACTTTGACTTGTTGTCAAATACCCAATTTTCTTACAATGGAAACAGTGCTGCCAATGCCCGTTCCGGTGTGATCATCGCGAACTCTACCTCCGAATTGTGCTCACTGAAACGAAACACCTCCCAAACTTGACCTCTCAAGTGCAACCTCTCACGATCAATTCCGATCGCACCAGGGCTCAAGTTACACTGGTTATAGGTGCATTAACATACGTCCTTACTGCACTATTGTTTTATAACGATATATTAGTTAGTTGAGAGATAGGGCGCATGGGTATACTTATGGCATTTAAAGACAATAAGCCGATTGGGCTAAAATTACATGTTTCGGGTTTTCTAATTAAAAGGATGGATGTGTTCAATTGTTCATACTTCTCATTTAGATACGTGAAGATGGGTTAAGATTACACTACTTACAGAGATTAGTAATCCAAATTTTTTACGCCTTTTACTTAAAGTTCTCTCCAGATTGATCCGAGATCAAATATTCTTTTTATCTGAATAGATGAGTAAAAGTCCTCACTCACAGACTCATCACAGTGACTCTCTCACTGACAGACGCATCACAGCCCAGCCCAAAACCCATAGACCTAGAAAGCTGAAATTTTGCACAGTTTCCCTTTATAATGTAACGTTTTGAAGACCTCCCTGGCAGGGTCAGCTTGAGAATTTATAATTTCTGAATGTTCTGGCCTGGTGGGAGGCTAGTTACCACCCTATCGGCAAAGACGTGCCGCCAAACGACAGGGTGGTTACTATAGCCACAGTCGAAGAGAACCAGACCAGACGTGCGACCAAATAACTTATAAATTCTCAAATTTAGCCTGCCAGGGATCAAATCCGGGCCCGCATATAAGACAAAATCGCTGACCACTGCGCCAGGGAGGTCATCAAACACTCATAAAATGTGTTCAGAAATCTCAGCAGCGCACAAGCATGAAGCAGTCACCGTGAAGATCTGCATGAGATGACCTTCGCTGCTCCATTGTGCGCCCTCCGGCCTCCGCCCTTCGTAATTACCTAATAGCTAATAGCTAATAGCTCTACTAATAAGTGCTAATATTCTTAGGGCCTTCAAAGTGTTTTGAGTCTCTAGGTACATAAGATATTTCCCATACTACGAGTATAAACCGAGTTTTTTTTCTATTAAGTACTGGGTACCAATGAGATACTTAGGACACTGAGATTATTTTGGATATAATACCCAAAACACCCGGCGTGAAAAAAATGCAGACTAATAATAATATGTTCGGTAGTTTTAAATATTATTATGGATTTATAACGACGTGGGGACAGTAGTCTCGAGAAGCTGATTGTCACGGGCAACACTGAGGGCAAAAGAGCGAGAGGCCGCTCACCAACTAGGTGGTCTGACCGGCTGAGGGAGTCTAACACGTCGAAATTTCATTTTTAGTGAGAATTTACTAGTAGAACTTTATAGTGAGAATGGCAACCAACAGAGGCCAATGGAAGCGAATGATCCGTTCGAGGGTAGGATCTAGCCAGGACCACGATCTTCAGCAATGAAGGAACGACCGAAGAGAGAGATGGATTTATAATATTAGTGAAATGGTGATAGCCTATAAGTTGTTTAGACCCCCGATCTCCTATGGCGTCGCGGGTTCGATCTCCGGGCACGCACCTCTAACTTTTCGGAGTTACGAGTAGGTATGTGCGTTTTAAGAAATTACATATCACTTGTTTCAAACAGCGAAGGAAAACATCGTGAGGAACCCTGCAAGCCTGAGAGTTCTTCATAATGTTTTCGAAGGTGTGTGAAGACTTCCTATTCGTACTTGGTCAGCGTCGTGGTCTATGGCAAAATCCTTCTCATTGCGAGAAGTGCCTCGTGCTCAGGAGTGAGCAATGGTTTTTAAATGATATCTAAAACCAAAAACTTATACAACATAAAATAAACATACGTACGTACTACGTACTATGTAACTATCATATTTATATGCCTATGAACGCTCAATAATAATATATTATTAAATTACCATGAGAACCTGTATACAAAAACTCATCAGGAAAAAAAATTAACTAAAAACCCGGATTTATTACTAAAGTGTCTTGTTATGTAGGACCCGAGTAATTAATGGTTGTATGTTCTTATCTTTTATACATACAATTGAATTTAGTAGGCAAATACAAACGAATCGGGGAGGTCGTGGGACATACGGACAGACAATCGTCGATAAGGATCGTCAATTTTGTTCACGCTTTGTACTTGCTGTGCTTTATGGTAGGCTAGGAGATAGCCGCAGATACACCGCAGTGTCATGGGCATATTTTTTGGCGTATTTTTGGGCATGAGACAGTCCAGAACCGATATCATCTAAGAACAGTTTTTAAAAAAATAGTTTTTTTTAAATTACAAGATAGGCTTGCGCTTGACGATAATCATGCTTGTGAAAAGCATGATTATGATTATTCATGAGGTCTAGTTTGGAGCGCGTTTGCCTAGAAAATGCCTTAGTATTTACTCTTGCCTCGAAGGTACTAACATACTTGGCAGGAAACACGGTCGCCTGAAGGGCGTTCCAAACCTTAGCGGCTGGTATCAGAACAAAAACGTTTTTTTACGACTTGCGATTGAACATGGACTATATAAGGATGCCAATGCTCACGTTTTTCGCTTCTGTGGTAAAATGGTGAAGGAGGAACGAAGTTGTGAAATATTTATTCTCAATTGAAAGATTCTCAAGTATTGGTCAACGGTTTTTACCATTATATTGACAATATCTTCTATTAGCTTCTGGATTGGGGTAAATATATTTCTTTTGTTTTAAAATAATATCAATAAATATCCAATATTGCAGTATAAAACATATAGATATAGGTACTTATTAGATATTACGGCCAACTCTTTGCTTATGACGTGTCTATGCGCTTTATGGGCATAGGCAAAGTAGGAAGCTGAGCTGATTATGAAAATTTTATTACAATGTGAAACAACATGGCTTCGTTCCTCATTATTACTATTTACATATTAGATAATAAATTGCCTTTTGGGACTTTTAGTATAATAATTTTTTTTTACAATGCCTTATAAATAATAATCATCGTAACTTTGAGAGTATAGAAATAAAGGAATACTTCTGGTAATGGGCACTTCTTGATGGTGCTTTGTCTAGCTAGCTAGAATGTCGTGTCAGCTGTTTAAGGCTCTTAATAAACCAATCATAATAAATCAGCAAAGAACACGTTCTCAAGTACCTAGGTATTCAATCTCTCAAACTCATATTTTTTTAATTCAAATAAACTTATTAAAAGTGCTTGCATCGTCGAGTGAATCTACCATTGGTTCGGAATCCATCTGGTCCATTCCTACCGAGACGAATCAGCAAGAAACTCGGTAGTTGCTCTTTTTATAAAATTCATTTACAATTACATCAATTTGTAGATACTTAAGTAACCTAAGCATTGCTCATGCGAGTTAAATCTATGCCCCTTTATCATGTACATAAATTTCAACAATAAAATAAGCTTTTTTCAGGAGCAAGAGCTTATTTCGCGTGGTTTTTATTACGTCTTCAACATCTTAAAGCTGATATTTGACAACATGTTCTCGATCAGCTGATGTCGGTGTATTATTAGGAGCCTTAATTAAGAAGCGGAATTAAAGGGTTGTTGGTGTTGGATAATCACATAATTTGAAACCATTTTTAAGACAGTTATTTAGAAACAACTACCTACCGTTTAAAAGCCTTAATAATAACCGCAAACATCCGCTGGAAACAAGCGGCAGACGACCGTGTTCTGTCCATCCATGCAGGAGACTTTCGTCCGGCAGTGGACGTCTAAGTATTGGTCGAGAAGGTCGAACGAATAACAGCAGAATAAGTTGTTAATATCTTATTATTATTAGGTACCTACCTACTTCGACTTATTTACCTACTTAAATCTTGGGTAAGTAAATAATATGATTAAAGGAATAAACAATAATAATATAAATATAACTGCAGAAGAAGACGACCAGTTAAGACTGTAAAACTTAATTATTTATATGTATAATGCATCCTACCTAATATTATTAAGCATGTACCTACTAACAAAGGCACAATCTGTTTAATACTTTAGCCTACAATTGTATGTGCAGCAAATTTGCCCAAACAAGCAAAATATTTTCCAAAGGCGCTGCTCCTTTGCGCAGTAAACCGGTTTGAACGGTTTTAACCGACTTCCAAAAAAGGAGGAGGTTCTCAGCTCTGTTATAAAAATTATTTCCAACAAACTGACTTCCAACGCCACTGTAAAGTAATAAATAATTTTTATTTCTACCCACTATGTTGAAGTCGGGCGAGCCTGATGCATCAACTTTGCTTATCCTTGTTATACCCGCCCGACTTCAACATAGTGGGTAGAAATAAAAATTATTTATTACTTTACAGTGAGTGGCGTTGGAAGTCGGATTTTTGGAAAGAATTTTTATTTTTAACTTTTTAGTGTCCGGGTTGAGGATTTCGAGTCAGAATTTTCCATGGGACCACCTCGAGAGCTTCCTCTAAAGACTGATAGAAAAAAATTCAAATCGTTTCAGAAACCACGGAGATATGCACCGACATACATTTTTAAAAAAAATACGCGCCGAATTGAGAACCTCCTCCTTTTTTGGAAGTCGGATCAAATCATTCATAGATGCAAACTAAACATAGATATTTTTTTTTTTATCCACTACAAGCTAGCCCTTGACTGCGATCTCACCTGATGGTAAGTGATGATGCAGTCTAAAATGGTAGCGGGCTAACCTGTTAGGGGCATGGCAGTTATATTAAACCCATACCCCTTCGGTTTCTACACGGCATCGTGCCGGAACGCTAAATCGCTTGGCGGCACGTCTTTGCCGGTAGGGTGGTAACTAGCCACGGCTGCTATAACTATAACTATAAGCCACATATGCTGCTGCACTAAGTCTACTATCACGTTACAGAAAACATTATTGCATATTACTTCTACGGGTTTAAAAGCCTATGTCCTACCTTGGGATGCGTCCATTCCGTACCCATCCAAAAAAAGATTGGCTTTGAAAGCATCATAGACAGACAGCCACACTTTCGCATTTATAATATTAGTATGTATTGATAAAGTGCATAAGTGCGCTTCCAACACATATTATACCTACATATCGACCTTCACTCTCATACATAGCCCGATGGGATGGCAGTATAATATAGGTAGGTAAGTATAATAAATAAAGAAAAGTCCAAGTTTCGTGCTATTTACATTATTTATTCTAGTTAGCTTAAAATAAAATTAATCTATCAGTTCGTTATAAAGCTCAGTTAAGATTAAGTAAATAGACGTGCATTTATAAAACTGAAGTAGGTAAGTAAGTACTTTAAGGTAAGTACTTATTTTCACATACACAAAACGTGTCTTTGCATATTTTTATATAGATGCTATCTAGCTGATGCCCGCAACTTCGTTCGCGTGGTTTAAGTATTTTTATTCCTGCGGGAATTCCTTAATTTCCCGACATAAAAAGTAGCGTATGTCACTCATAGTGGTCCTCAACAACACCCATGTCAAAAGTCAAGTCGATCCGTTGCTCCATTGCGGTGTGATTGAAGGACAAACCAACAAACAAACAAACTTTCGCATTTATAATATTAATATGATCAATATTATTTATCTTAAATCTAAAAATGTATCTAATGGTATTTTAAGATTTTTTTTATATTTTTTTAAAAACTGTATATCTATGTGTTGAAGATCTTCGTAAGTACACGCCTTTTTTTAAATAATTGGTATTAGGTAATGAACATCACAATTTAGTAGTTTTTAAAACAATCATTAAGTAAATACATCTAACATACAAACTAAAGTATGAGTTACACACTGGAAGAATCATAGACATAGGATTTTTTCGCTACGCTCGGAAGAATAGAGACATGATACTATCGTAAAAAAACATTTTTTTTCAAATTTATGGACTCTAAATAATATTTTTTTTAAACATAATAGGTATTTATTTATTAACTTACTGCATGATAGACATCTGATTAGATTTGACACCAAAGTGTAACTCCTATTACGAGTATGCAAATTATGCTATATCTTTTCATGGTAACTAAAACATAACATTTATTTTTTCAATAGATAGTGGTATTAAAACATATATTCAAGGATTGTATACATACATGTATATATATATTCAAAAATTATATATATATATACATTTTAAATACAAAGTTATTTTTTTTATCACAAAGAAAATATGTTTTTATAAGGTTAATTCTAGTTATAAATGGGTAGCTTTTAAGGTATATATAAGAAAAAAAGTAAATAAATGTAGGGAAAAATAGCTAATGCTAATGTATTTTCACAATCCGGAGTTCCCACAGTACTCTCCGATGCGGTCTGAGATGCATTCGAAGATGTCGAAGGAAACATCGCAATTTCGCCCGTTGTCTGTAAAAAAAAACAAACGATAAGATATCTCTCATCGTTTAGGTATTAGGGTAAGTTAATAAAAATTAAGTATATTACGTATAAAAAATAAGTATATCACGTATTAATAATTAGTATAAAATTAAATATCAGGGGAAGAAGATATTTGTAAAATCGTAACTTAGTTTTTTCCTTTCATTTCAGAAGCTAGGCTTTATTTACTTTATTTATTTGTTGTTATTAATAAGTAACATGCTTCATCAATTTTCAAGTGAATTATTATTTTCTTAAAAACCGTGCCTAGGTTAGATTCCCGACGTGCGTATGAGTTTCTGTGAAAATCTTTCCGTGAAGTTTTTATTTTCTTTAATATTGATGACGACGTTCCTCAGACCTAATTCCAGCATCTCTAAATTTATTGAAAATATAGAGGTGTGATGGAATCTCGTAATAACTACAGAAAATAATAAAACATCTGGTGAAATGGGTGTCAGAACTCAGAACACGCATGAGAACGAGGGTTCTATAGTGTTTGAACACTAATAATTATTTCGCAAAAGGGTAGGTACCCCAATAATAATATTACAGTTATTTTCTACTCCCGGTTTTCATGTTCAAGAGGACAAATAAAATTTTCGAAAAAGCGAAAATTTTCGCGAATATCATTCTTCTCGCACCGCCTCAAATTATACTAAACCAGCGATTTTATTTTCGCGTGAACTTTATTCGCTTGTGCGTACTCCTCCATATCTACAGTCTTCTAGTGTTACAGAATTGGGAAAAAACAATACGCGCGAATATTTTTCGCAGTGGAACGTAGCCCTTACGCATAATAAGATAATAGCTGATGCCCGCGACTATACGTCCGCGTGGATTGAGGTTTTTTGGTTCCCGTGGGAACTCCTTAGTTATCCGGGATAAAAAGTAGCCTATGTGCTATTCCAGACTATAATCTTTCTCTGTGCCAAATTTCAGCCAGATCCATTCAGCCGTTGGCGCGTGATTGAGTAACAATCATCCATATATCCATCCATCCATCCAAACATCCATACATCCATCCAAACTGTAACTGTAACTTTGTGGATGAAATGTTTTTAAAATTTTATTTTTGCCGACTCAATCTTTAATTTAATTTGTATTGTATAGTAGGATCTAATTTAATTGTTATTATTAATTTTATTTTATTGTACCTACCTAATTTATTTAATTTAAATTAATTGTATAATATTATTATTCATTCCTTTATTTAATTGTTATTTTAGTAATGTGAATCTATTAGCTGTATTGTGTTAGACCTAGACAATTTTAACATATTAATTGTTTGTACAATATTTGTTGGCATATCAATAAACAAAAAAAAAACTTTCACATTTATTAGTAAGATAAGATGAGACACAAGACATTTTTTTATAATACACAATATGCCTAAGAGTATCAACATATTACCCACCCATAGGCACAGTCCGCGAGAATTTATCGTGGTTCCTCATGAGGCACTCGCGAGACGCCTCCAGCACCGCCATGAAGTAGCCTCGCTCGTTCACGCCGTCAGAGTACAGCCCCACCAGGCCTTCCAACGTCGGGAAACCGTAGCCGTCCACCTGGAAGTTGTGACAGTTTCATTGGAAGTAGCATAAGTATATTATACTAGATGCTGCCCGCGACTTCGTCCGCGTGAAATAAGCTTTTCGTAAGAAACCTTTTCGTTCGACCGTTTCTTCTCCGACTTACTTTGCAAATCCGACTACCACGAAAAAGTCTTTTCATTTTTCGGGTAATATAAAGCCTATGACATTCACAAATAATGAGGCTTTCTGGTAGTAGCATTTTCTCGGTTCAATAGATCCAGAAATTACCCCCTAATTTCTGGAAACTCACAAACTTTCCCTCTTTATAATTAATATTATATTATTATGTATAGATTACTGTTACCGGATATGATCAAATCGAACCCGGTGGTAGTCTTGACATTAAGTAGCACAAGTTATCCCACGTGAAATAAATAAATCATTTCAATTCATATGTATGTTATCCTATTCATTTCAATTTCAATTTTAATTATGATAAAAAATGAAATTTTTAATTTTAATAATTAAAAATGAAATACAAAAATGGGACGGAAATGCGTGATGTAAAAATCGCAAATTTCCTAGAAACTGTATACCTATATGCTCTAGAAATTGATTCCCCCCCCCCCTCCCCTGATACTTCAAGGGGGGGGGCTTGGGATATTAAAAAAAAAAAATCACGAAGGCTGTAGCGCCGCCTTCTCCCCAAAGAGCGATTTCTGCGCGAGAGAAAGAGATTTCTGGGTGCAATTTTGCAAATTTTATCTTAGACTGAGAAATGAATAGTAATACCTACACATTTCCTAAATTAGCTGGTCCTATATATTACATAAATAGGAATATAGGAATTGTATATAAATCCAAGTTTGCATAGGTTTCATAGACAATTGGGGCTGATTCTGTAGTGCACAATCTCTAAACTAAACTAAAATTAGAGCATTACAAATATTGCTAACCCTTTTATAATACTTCCTACGGAAAGGGACAGAACTAGATTTAAAGCTGCCATTTTAGTTTAGTTTAGAGATTGTGTTATACAGAATCAGCCCCTACCAAGTAAGATATTACAACTACTTAACTTAATATGTAATCGTATAGCTAGTTCTAAGAAAAGAGTTCAACGCGGGTGTGGTCCGAACCACAATTATTGTGATTGCAATTTAACATAAAAATCCTTTGGAATCCTTAATAGCATCCCACTAAATTATGGCAGGATGACTCTCTAATTGTTCAATCATAAATTTATAACTCTTTATGAGATTTTTATTACTGTGGAGGTCCAGTACGTACAAATTTACGTTATACGTCATGATAGTTCGTAAAAATGGTAATTCTATTAAAGGACTCATAAACTACGATTTTATCCTTGGATTTTATGATAGTCATTCATCTTTTTTAAGAAAAATATTTTTTCATCGTAGGCTTCTTTAATGTATATTTAGAATCACAGTTCCCAAACCGTCACTTCAAGTTCGCTCCTGCATAATTGAAAAATACCATATTTTGTTTTATAACCTTTCCCAAGAACTTGATTTAATATTCGCTTTAAAATCAATTCAAAATACGGCGGTATTTCCTTTTCCTCAGACTATAATGCATGTAAGACCTTGGGCCGGCTTTGCACTATTAATTCAATCTGCCCCAATAATCACAAGCCGGCTTCAACATTTTTATGACAGTTATATATTTCTGAAGGGATTTTCAAGTAATAAATAGGCAAATTTCTTTTCGAGTTTTACGACTCACTCCGAGGTTTAAATGCAACGCGTCTCTGCTGGGGAGAGAAGTTATACGGACGGATAAAACTGCTAAAGTATTGGACCACTGGATCAAAATACGTTAATTATACTAATTTTGCGAGTGAATTGTTCATGTGTTGTCCAATATTAACAAAGGCTATTAGTAAAAAGGAGTTCACTAACGACCAAAGGGGTTCGAATATATAATAATAATTTATAAACTACAAGTAATTAACATTAAATAAAACATTTGCTCTATTATAGTATTATGATCACGGCATAGCATTCTACGTGGAAATTTTGTTAAATTTTAAACAAAATAAAAGTAATAAAGGTATAGTATTGTTTTTGAGAAAATATTATAAAATATACATGCATGATGCCTAAAGAGTTAGGCATCATAGTTAAGCACGAATTTAAGCCGAACGACACACTAGTTTTCGTCCATTACTGGGATATATACGCTTTCCTTTTATCCTATTTATATAATACATCCATAGCAATGGATTATAATTCGTCTAAGCGTGTGAGTTTTTGTTATTATCTCCGGATCCGGAAGGTGAAGTAAAAATTTCCACTCTCAGGCGTGCAACTCGATGTTAATAATGGACAAATTGGAGCATCGCGACAGACCACAGCAGTCATAAAGCATTAAAACTCGGCTTCAAAGGGAGATTGATCGTTGAACCAGCACGGCCTTGGAAAAGGCTTAATATTCTTGGTATCGGACTGTGGAATATTTTCGAAATCATTACACTAGCTGTAAAGTTTTATTTTAGCTAGCGACTTCGTCCGCGTGGATTGAGGTTTTTTGGTTCCCGCGGGAACTCCCGGATTAAAAGTAGTCCAGATTATAATCTCTGTACCAAATTCCATCCAGATCCGTTCAGCCATTCTGGCGTGATTGAGTAACAATAATTCATCCATCCAAATTTTCGCATTTACAATATTAGTATAGAAGTATTATACTCGTAGATACTGATACCAACATTATTTCTTTCTTTAACTTTGGTACCCTGTTTCTACACAGGATATTGTCAACGACCTCACTTTACATAGACGGGCGCTGTCAAATAAAGAATGTGGACTTATTTTACTAACGCCATCTAGTCTGAAAAGCGGGACAGCGCTATGGCGGGGACAAGGACAGGCTTATACAGGTGAGGGGCACTCCCTACAAGTAGGACGCCCAACTTTTTTCTATGAAAGGGCCCATCTAGTATCTACATAATATATATCGATGGATATTGTAGGTCCCACTCACTGAATAGCCCATCCAAAGCGCGATCTAATATAATCGATCCTCATGTTATCTTCATAAAACTTTTCTTTCTTCATAAAATTTTATCATGGCCAACCTGCAATGCCACTGTCATGAGTTTCTTGCAAATGCCAACAACACCTGTACGAAGATTTATTCTAATCTGAAGAACTTAGATGTGAGACTGCATAGAATGCGAAGTTCCAATACGAGTAGGTACATTTTACGTAAATCAATACGATTTAAACCTAGGAGTTTCCGTTTGTTGCACATTCTTTTTTAAATATCTAGTAAACAAAGTAAATTTTATAACGAATCAATGAATAATCCACTTTGAACTGATCGCAGATGATAATAATGGTTTTCTATTAAAATAAGAGAGTAAAATATAATGAGATAGTAATCACCCAGTAAAAAGTGATTCACTTTTACTTTAAAACAAAAGTCGGTAGATACTTACAGCTTTCACTTTTCTGTACACGCACTGGAGTAGGCACTGGAAAAAATACAGAAAAATATTATTAGATTTCCATGGATTAAGGTGGGTTTGCACGTGCGTTCAAATTCATTAGAAAGTGTGAATGAAATTTGAAGTCGAAGGTTTTTTCGTGATCCACTACATGTTAGCCCTTGACTGCGATCTCGGCTGATAGTAAGTGCAGATGACTGATGATACAGTCTAAGATGTTAGGAGTACGGTAGTTATATCCGGTTTGTACACGACATCGTAAAGGAACGCCACATCGCTTGGCGGTATAGGTAGGTCTTTACTAGCCACGGCCGAAGGCTTCCCCCAGACTAGATCAGAGAATTCAGAAATTTTAAATTCCCAATTGTGGGATGTATCCTACCTCTGACTGAAATTTCATCAAAATCGGTTGAATAGATGAGCAGTAATATTCAGCAGACACACATGCAATCAGACATATTTTCGCATTTATAATCTTACGTGTGGATGCTAATTATATGTATAGTTTTATAATATTTATTAGGAACCTTTTTTCTACTTTAAAAAAAAAAACTTATTTCCTTTTTAGGATTCCGTAACTCAAAAGGAAAAAACGGAACCCTTATAGGATCACTTTGTTGTCCGTCTGTCTGTTACATTATGTTTCTAAGCAAACATATCAGATTTTATCTGAATAGTTTAGCTTTCCAAAAATACAGTATTTTTTTTTAATGATTTGAGTATTAAATGGCTTTAGCTTTACTTATTACTATTACCTGTAACTCTATTACCTCATTTTCTCATATTATCTATCCATAGAGACGGATTCGTAGCGCGACTCAGTATCCTACTAGCGACATCTATCGCGTAGCAACAAAAAACTCAAACACATACCAAAATAACCATACTAATATTTTAAATGCAACTATGCAAAGTGTGTTATAAATGTGTGTAAGTAAGTAAGTGTAACAGACATTTAACATCTGTATGTCTGTAACGTACTTCACCAAATTAATATTTTATTTTTTAGAGCACAATTATTATGAGGGTTATTACCTCAAAAGGAAAAATGAACTCTTAAAGGATCACTTTGTTGTCCGTCCGTCTGTGTGTCAAGACCCTTTTTCTCAGGAACTTTCAGCTTGATACCTCAATGCGTTCCTTTCAGGAACGCATGGAGGTATCAAGCTGAAATTCATATCAAATACTCAGGTCTACTGTCCCTTAGAGCCGTGAAAAAATCAAACTTCTAAGCCAACGCAATCAATATTATGCCGTTTATGCTGTAAATTTTCGACACTCGCAAGGGAATCAAAACCTACAGGGTACTTCCTGTGAACTCAGAATCTTGAAATTTGGTACGAAGCAACGTCCTAAAGCACAGATAAAAGTAAAAATTACGAAAAGCATAAATTTTTAGTACTGTTAATCATATAATAAAAATATTTTTAATAATTTATTATCACTTTCGGTAGATAAAGGAAAGGTTCTACTTTTTGAAAGGAAACGCTTTCGGAGAAAAGGAGGAGAGGAAAGGAGAAAATCGGAAGGAAACTCTCTCTGTGTAATCATTTTATGAAGTTATATTTACCCCAGCTATTCTCTTTTCGTCGTGTGTAAAAGGCACCTCTCTCTTGTTCCGTCGTCGTTGTGTCGGCATCGTGTGTTCTTCCTTGATCACATCTAGGGCCTCTGAAACGGCAAATAAAACCTTTCTTGAGCGGTGTATTGAAAATTACAAAACGTATTGAAGAAACGTATGAAGAAACTTATTTTTTTAACCTTTATTGAAAAGCCTTTCTGTCACCAGATGAGGAAATTAACAGCGGTGAAATATCTCGCAAAGCCACTAAGACTCTATGGCCCCTGGGTCTCCAAGGCAAACGGAAAAAATATTATGTACTCTTTATGAGAGGTATAATTTCGCCCTTTGCCGGTTTCAGCAGAAAAACTCAGAAAAAGGCCTTTTAGTTGTCTCCCTGATATGACGCGGGGCTAATGTGTCAAATAATAAAATAAAATATGAGTACATATAAACAACCGATATTACTACCTAAATTACAGATTAAATAATAGTTAAGCAACCTAAATTATTTAAATGACTTAATATTTTTTCACCTCTCATGCGTAAAGGCGTCATTATAGCTCTAACGTTGGCGGACTAAAGTTAGTATTTAGGGCGTAGAGAGGTATATAGACCAAGCCATATCTCCTTTTCACTCCCAGATGAAAGAGATGCAGTGTTGGGATATTACAAAAGATAGAATGAGAAAAAAATATGTTTTTTTCTATCCCTTTCTGCGTGTCACTGGCTTTAGTTTGTTTTGTTCATAAATGGCACTTATTGTGCTTGGGGCATTGCAGCGTTTTACCAATTATTAGCTATCCCTTTCGGTTACACGCTGGCATTGATTCTTGAGGTTTAATTATTCTATGATTTAGGGTCTAGGGTTAGGGGTAGGGTAGGGTTAAAGTATTTTTTTTTGAAAGAATTGCCGTCCTTATTCAACAACAGCCGCTAAATAATGTACTGGCTTGACGGCTCTGGGTACCAGCCCTTTTGAGCCTTAATGTAAACCTGTAAAAAGACTGCCTTATATTGTAATTATTATTTTCGTGTAATCGACTCGATGTTCTATTTTTAAAATTATAACATAAAATATTTATTATAGGTATTAGAATTTATTTTGAAAATGGAACGACAAAAGCGACGTCTGCAATGCTACACTGGTGATCCTTGGTGCTCGTCGGATACATGCATCAAAATGAAATTTCCCGATTATTTTCTGTTCGTTTCTTTTTACTTGGAATTACTTAACACTGAATTAATTTTTGCATTTTTGCTGCTATAAATTGTTATATCTAATATAAGAATGTCGTCAAATGAAAGTGATCTTTCTCCGCATATGGAAATGGACCAGACAGGAAAAGAGATAATTGATCCGTTGCCGTTGAAATGACGTGCAATTTATTTAAAGATGTACCAAAAGTTTTTAAACTGCAGAAATGAAAAACGAGTCAATTTGTTTGCCGAAGGAGTTTTTCTGACTTATTTTGATGAGCTTGTTTGTGAAGTACTTGGCAACAAAGGTAACCTACACGAAAGGTAATCAACACGAATCAATTTGCCGGAGAAAAACCATTAAGTTCAAAATTGTTCCCATTGAACATTTAATTTGTGATAAAATATTATAGTTTTTATTTAATTTCGTTCCCATTTGTTTTATTTTCTCGCAATCGAAGTGAAAAGTAGAGTGTTTACCACGGGGCTAAAAGCCATTCTATAATCGTTTCTATATCATCCCTCGCTACGCTCGGGAAGCTAAGCACCTCGTAATGAAGTGGCTCATTTTAGTCCCTTGATGAGCAATCTACTTCATAACATGCAAACTCTACAATAATAAAGAATTATTGTTATGAACCTAACTAACCATACTGTGCCATAAGTGGTTTCATGCGTGTTCTACGATTTCATAGGTAACAGTTGAACGAGCATGTTATGCAAGTATATGGGTCAGGCTATTGCTAACTTGCCTGTGTGTCCCAACACAGCAACGCAATATGGGTTCGAATAGGTATGTTTGCAGTCTAAAAGGAAACCTTATCTATTGACAAACTGGTTTACTATACGTCTGTATTGATTTCCTAATTAAAGTGAAAACACAACACGGATAACAAACGTCCTCTTTATAAGGTAACGGACTTTTGTTCGGTCGCGTAGTGTGTGCGCTCCATAAAAAAGTGGATGATGCGGACTTTTGGCTCCTGTCCAGACCATAATGTGTTGCTTTTTTTTTATTGCGAGAAAGGCTTGCGCTTGACGACTATCATGCTTAGTGCAATGTAAATTGTAATGACGAGGTCTAGGTTGGAACGCGCTTGCCTAGAAGATACCTATCTATTCACTCTTGCCTTGAAGGTACCTAAGTTATACGTGGCAGGAAACACGTGCGCTGGAAGGGTGTTCCACACCTTAGCGGTTCGTATCAGAAATGTCGTCGTTAGTTATGCGTTTATCGTCTTCAGTCAGGCTTTTGATTAATGTAGCACTCGAATACCTATATAGAAAAATGAAAAAAAATGTAATTAAGCTGGAAAGTTTAGTTACAACTTTTACTTGGGGATCAATGAATAAATAATAATAAACCAAAAGACTCCCATTTAATAATGTTAAAAAAAATATTCTCTCTAATTAATATTGTTATACTTATTGTTAAATCATGGGACTTTTGAATTTGATAAGAGGGAGGGGGGATTATTAGCCTAAATTGCTCTTTAATCTTATTAATATTATAAATGCGAAAGTTTGGATGGAAGGATGGATGTATGTATGGATGTTTGTTACTCAATCACGCCCCAACGGCTGAACGGATCTGGCTGAAATTTGGCACAGAGATTGATTATATAGTCTGGAATAGCATATAGGCTAAACCGAAAAACCTCAATCCACGCGGACGAAGTCGCGGGCATTCGCTAGTATATACCTATATATAATATTGTAAAATAAAAAAATAGATGTTGTTTTTCTTTACAGGATACAGTTCATTAAACCTTCAGATTACATATTGCTACATAACAGTGCCCTTAACGGTTTTATATAACCAAAAGCAGAGTTCAATCGAAAAAAAGTGACACACATTCGCCATAATAACTGCGTGAAAACTTACTAATGAGAGATATAGTAAGTATATGACGCTAATTGCTTGTTAATGTTAAAATGGCGGATTCCTGGGTGGGTCGAGCTTTTTTGGTAGCTAAGGGGGCGTATGACCTTATAAGTTACATCATTTGTGTGAACAGTGTTTTTAAGGTTCAAATTAGGTTCCTATGTAATCAACGGGGAATCCGTACTAATAATATTATAAATGCGAAAGTGTGTCTGTCTGTCTGCTACGCTTTCACGGCCCATCTGTTCAACCAATTTTGATGAAATTTGGTATAGGGATAGTTTGTATCCCGGGAAAGGACATAAGCTACTTTGTATCCCGGAAAATAATGGAGATTCCGCAGGAATTTAAAAAAACGTATTCGACGCTGGTGAAGCCGCGGGCATTATCTCGTCATTTTTTACTCTCAAAAACTCTAATAGCGCTTTAGCGACATTTAGAGATTTTATTATTATGATGTTCAATTTATTTAATGCTTTCGAGTGTTCATTTGTTCGATCAAAGATTACTTTTGGCAAGTGAAGCTTGTAACTCTTGAAAGTAAACTTGTTTTGCGGTTTTAAAAGGTTAACAGTGATAGTTCCTAGTAATATACAATACCTAGTACTTACTTACATGATACATCCTTAATAAGTAATGTTATTAATGCGAAAATGTGTCTGTATGTCTATCTGCTACGTCTTCACGAACCATTATTCTGTTCAACCGATTTTGACGAAATTAGGTAAAGATATTGCATCCCGGGAAACGACACGGGCTTTTTATCCCGGAAAATCAGAGTTTACACATTTTCATGTAACCTAAATCTAAGCAGGCGAAGCCGCGAGCATCATCTAGGTAAAAATAAATAAATATATCACAATGATCAGAATATACTAGAACTGATGTAACATCAGTGATGTTGTAGCATGATGTAGTGCCACGGTAAAACTGACAATGTGGTCACACTGATTGAAAATTAACTCTATTTAGCTAATAAATAGGTAGATATTTATAATAAAATATTTATAATAGGTAGATATAGAATAATTAGGCTGTAGGACGTACTTACTTTAAGCAACGATTGAACGATTTAAAATCCATGACTAAATATAATGAGCAAAACACATCCATAAACAAATAAATTCTTCGACTTCCGATCATTCACGTAGGTATAAAACCTAAGCTGAGTGTTGCATAATTATTTTGTGTGTATGCACGCCGATTGAGTACACAACCCTGCATTGCACTGTTTCTAATGAGACACACAACTCAAATATCATTGCGATCTGTGGATCCCTGGCTTTTTACGTAAAAACAGAACATTACAATATGTAATAAATAGTAAAGGAGATAAGTAAGGGCTCTTGCCTCTTAGCATTTGCCACGAGACACTTTATGGGTTAATGAATCCCAAATAACTGGGTATTTTTATATTTATTTCGACAAAGTTACGGGCTATAGATGGTAAAGTTGTATCCTAAAACGTGTTAATTGAATCTGAGTCGGTATTGAAATGAGTCAGTGTGACCTCAGTTACAGTTAAGAGTTTTAACCTTCCACGTAAATACAGACATACATGTCCGTTGACAATATGTATCGAGGACGTTTTAAGACTACTGTTATGTAAATAGGAATCACCGTTAAAATATATGCTAGAACACACAAACTGTAGGTATACCTAGTCAAATCTATGCGTAGAGACATGCTAAAGCCAAAAAATGTTAAAAATAAGTATTTTTTCAGTTTTAACATTTGTAGAACTTATTTCGGCTAAAGCATTTGCATCGAAATTAGAACAATATCTTTACTGTTTGTTTAAGAATTATGTATTTTTAGTAAAGCCAAGTAAGCTAGTAAGTAAGCTAAGTATAGCCTATAAGTACCATTCCTTATAGATAATGCAAATGTACTGTAACGTTTATTAGCTACTGTGTGCATAATTTACTTATTTAACGTAGATTTATACCTAATTACTATTTTAAACTATTCAGTATAACAATCCGGTCCAGGACATTTCCTCATCATTATTAGGTTTCTATATACTTACCCATTGTGCATTCATATCTAGATAAACACCCAAATGAAAAAACATACGGAATAAACATCATAATATTAAAATGCACTTTAAAGGTGATCGCACAGAGAGAAATTTTCTGAAATTTCTTCTGATATTTTTTTGCTTTCCAATGGAAGAAATTTTTCATTCAAGTTTTGTTTGAAACATGCTAAAATCTGCTCAGGAAAAATTATTTTAAAGAAGAAAAAATACTTGCTACTAGACGATTCGAAAGAGGCGTAAAGCCCATGTAGAGCCACAAGAAACGCGTGACCGCCAAGTGCAGCACGGGATGACGTTCATCTTGTTGGGCTCAAGACTTAACGAATGCGGCGAGTAATGGATGGATGAGAAAGCCATGAAGTTAGCACCTAGCCAGCGAATCCCGGCTAAAAGACAAATCACCGGGGTAGATAGTTTGACCGCGCTCCATCCGAGCTCTTACTCGAATGGGGTGCTTACTTTGGTGCCAAGGCCAAGCCACAAATTTAAGACTTGTAGTTCCTGTACTCTTGATTCCCGAGTGGCTTAATTGGGCCATTCGGAGCAGATAGCCCTGGTGTCATTTGCGTCTCCTACAGTTTTCTAGCAGGAGCTGTGTGCGTGGTGTCTTTTGAACCTCCTATAGTTTTCTAGCAGGTCTTGGAGCTGTGTGCGATCTCTTTAACATCAACTAGAACAAGTTTATGTGCACAGCCTTAAATAACGTCCGATAATTCGACACAAGGTTGCGAAATGAACGCGCGAGTGTTGCCAATGAGACCGATTGGCTTGGAACGATCGTGGAAGGAATTGTTGCGTTTAATGCATTAGGTAATCCGCAAATCAAATTATAATCTTACGCCAAAGGTAAGAATGTTGCAGGAATGTTGTTACACGTTGTAAGCAATAGGTATTGTATTACTGCTATATATTGCTAGTAGTAAATAAGGGTCTTATATACTACCTTACTGTACCTATATCTATAGAAATATATAAGGCTGCCTAGTTTCTAGGCAGCAAAGGTAATTAAGTAAGTGAAACTTCACGGCTGGGGACTAGAATTTTATATCTTTCAGATTTTATCATAGCTCTCATGAGCTGATGGCATCAATTAGTACATTCTAGGCATTTCTAGGCTAGGATGTCCGTCTTTCTGAGCCACAATGGCTCTATACAGTGCAACTTGGTTATCTATGTATATAAAAGTAACTTCACCTGAATTAATGACCACTTTTTTGAGGATGGTGCTTACTGAAGCATTATGATTTTTCTTTTTAGCTTGACATAATGATTGTAGTGTTACTGAAAATCACTAAAGCCCTATTTTATTTAAACAATTAAAAAATTTAGGCTTTTGGGGGCCAGTTAGCTAAGACGCTGTCTGGGGTTAATACCATCGCTTAGTGCAGTATTACTTCAAAATGACAGTTTTATGTCACGCACCTTGATGTCCCTAAAATAATGACTATATTTCTAAAACACCAACATCAACAATATTAAAACAATACGAATTTACGCCAGGGTAAATTTCAGGTCTATTTTGTCTCGGATCCATTTCAAGTAATTAAATTCAGACTAGCTATCTATTAAACAACTTGACCGTTACCGGAAGCTTTATATTGAGAGTAGCATTTCCGTTTCCGTCGGTTTCATGTCAATTTTCGTACTTTTAATGTCGTCACATCCCGTCCAGTGGCGTCACCTGGCGGTATCGCGCTCCCTAAGTTTTCATAAATTGGCCAGCGCGATCATTGCCTCATTGGCGTTCTGTTTTCCGTCGAGTCAACACCTTGCAACTATCCTATACGAAGCATTGCAAGTAGTTCTTATATATATGGGAAAAGTACTTACAAAGTACATTGTTGTGCATAATTCGCAGTAAGTACTTAGCTTATTCTAAGTACGTGATCACTAAATTTAAACGGTTTGTCCGTTCGGATCACTACTTGATTAGGTAAGTTTTTAACATTTTAACATTTTATTTTTCGTACTTGTGAAGATGTAACATTTATTATTATGTATTATCGAATTTATTTAGCGAAATCCAACAGGAGTGGGTAGTCATATAAACTGTGGCCCCAGTTGTTGCGTAAGTCGCTTCTGAATAACTGCTAATTTCAGTAATGGATAATATAACGGAGGCCGTGGCCGGTCCGAGCGGGCAGGCTCGCAAGCGGGCCCGCAGCCACTCCAGCACCAGCTCGTCCAGTTGCAGTTCGAGTTCATCCTCAGACAATAACGGGAAACGATCGCGGCACCAGCGACGTAAACGTAGCAACCGCGTACGCAAATCTCAAAAGAATGACAACATGGACAAGCTTTTCAAGGAGATCGGTGAACTACGAAAACAAATTGTTATGTCGAATAATAATGATGTAACAGCTAATTATTATGAAGTTTCATCCCAGGTTAGTGGTGATATTTATGAACATAATGTTGAAAATGAATGTCAAAATTCATGTGTTAATAATTTTACGTTCGATATAGAAACGAAACTTAAGGAACCTTCCGTTCCAAAAACATCAGAAATTTTCTTAAAAATGTTACTAGATGTCCAACGTTTAGGTGATACTTCTTGGTCTGAAGTTAGGTACGCTGAAACGCAAAAAAGTTATAATCATTCACCGGGTTTTATAGAATTAGAAACTAATGAGGAGGTAAAATCGTTTGATACCTCGCGACTAGCAAATGCAGAAAAATCTTATGCAGCTATCACGTACTGCATTTTGAAACAAAAACTTGCCTTGCAAGACGCTATAAGAGCCTTGCTTTCCTGGGCGAGTCAGGATACTGAGGTAACGACGGATCAACTGACCGAAAAAATTGAGGAGGTATTTCAAAAAAGTGAGCTTCAAAAGATCTCGTCGGATCTGTTACAGCTAGTGTGCGGTCACCGAGCGGAATGCATTGAGATACGCCGCGATGCTATCATGAGTCGGGCTCGTGACCCTCTGGTGAGAGCATCTTTAAATAAAATACCACCATCAATTACCAATCTATTTAATTCAGAGCAATTTACATCGGCATTGGAAAAAGCCGGTGGAGTGCGCAAAGCTTTTTGGATAAAGAATGAGGCATCTGTCTCTACTCAATATAATCAAAGTCAGGCACAAACTAAACGTGTAAACCGCGGCCCCTCGCGGGGGCAAGGCGTTCGTAATCATGCCGTTCCATCGCGTGGAACCGCTCGGCCCGCACAATGCTCACATGCTTGTCAGCATGAGCAATATAATCCACCATCATGCCTGCAAAGGTCAATCACTCAAAAAGAATGTTGACCGTTATAATACGAAGGATAAAGAATCCTTTCGCAACCAGGGCTCGCGGCCCGAAAAGAAAAGCTACAGGGGGCGATCAACTGCACCCAAAGCCTCCAAAAGAACTTGGAGAAATTGACTCGACCCTGTTCCGAGCAGGTCGATTAGTGCAACATCTTTCGCAGTGGAAGAAAATGGGAGCCCCAGGGGTAATATTAAAGATAATTCAGGGATATCGAATACCATTCTTACAAAAACCGCCTCTTGTTTACCCCACTGTAACGAGAGAGGCATTTCAGACTCCTGTCTCGGAGGAGATGTCTGCAGTAGTGTACAAGATGAAAAATCAAGGGATTTTAAAGCTTGCGCCATTCACACCAAGCTTCCTCTCCTCTATGTTTCTGGTACCAAAACCCGACGGGTCATCCCGACCGATATTCAATCTCAAAGCACTAAACGACTATGTTGTGGCAGAGCCATTCCATTTGATAAACATGCATCGCATCCCAAATTTTCTGCAACCCCAAGACTGGTTATGCAAGGTGGACATAACACAAGCCTATTTTCATGTGAAAATAAAGAAATCTCAAAGGCGGTTCCTACGCCTTGTGTACGAAGGGGAATTGCTAGAAATGACTTGTCTGCCATTTGGACTGAGCACGGCGCCCAAAACCTTCTCAATACTGACAAATTGGATAGCTCAAATATTGAGAGATCAGTGGAATATAAGAATTCTCGTATATCTAGACGACATTCTAATAGCAAATCAAAATGTGCATGCACTTCGCGATCATGTCGAAATTACAGTGCAATTATTGCAGAGACTGGGTTGGCAAATAAATTTCAAAAAATCGGTCCTTACACCGCAAAAGAATTTAATTTATTTAGGAATAATGTGGAGACCCTGGGACAATCTGAAAATTCTTCCAAAGGAGAAATCAGATATCATAGTAAGAAATGTCAGTCTTATTTTAAAGAAAGGAAAAGTCACTTTAAAGGAAGTACAATCAATAATAGGACTTCTAAATTTTGCCAGCTTTGTTGTCCCAAGAGGACGACTCAATCATCGGCACCTATTATTGTTCAAGAACACTCTGCCAGACCAATCATCCAAGACCTATTCAGTACCAACAGATGTGAAAAGTTCGGAACAGTTCCCAAGGTTGCGAAATGAACGCGCGAGTGTTGCCAATGAGACCGATTGGCTTGGAACGATCGTGGAAGGAATTGTTGCGTTTAATGCATTAGGTAATCCGCAAATCAAATTATAATCTTACGCCAAAGGTAAGAATGTTGCAGGAATGTTGTTACACGTTGTAAGCAATAGGTATTGTATTACTGCTATATATTGCTAGTAGTAAATAAGGGTCTTATATACTACCTTACTGTACCTATATCTATAGAAATATATAAGGCTGCCTAGTTTCTAGGCAGCAAAGGTAATTAAGTAAGTGAAACTTCACGGCTGGGGACTAGAATTTTATATCTTTCAGATTTTATCATAGCTCTCATGAGCTGATGGCATCAATTAGTACATTCTAGGCATTTCTAGGCTAGGATGTCCGTCTTTCTGAGCCACAATGGCTCTATACAGTGCAACTTGGTTATCTATGTATATAAAAGTAACTTCACCTGAATTAATGACCACTTTTTTGAGGATGGTGCTTACTGAAGCATTATGATTTTTCTTTTTAGCTTGACATAATGATTGTAGTGTTACTGAAAATCACTAAAGCCCTATTTTATTTAAACAATTAAAAAATTGAGGCTTTTGGGGGCCAGTTAGCTAAGACGCTGTCTGGGGTTAATACCATCGCTTAGTGCAGTATTACTTCAAAATGACAGTTTTATGTCACGCACCTTGATGTCCCTAAAATAATGACTATATTTCTAAAACACCAACATCAACAATATTAAAACAATACGAATTTACGCCAGGGTAAATTTCAGGTCTATTTTGTCTCGGATCCATTTCAAGTAATTAAATTCAGACTAGCTATCTATTAAACAACTTGACCGTTACCGGAAGCTTTATATTGAGAGTAGCATTTCCGTTTCCGTCGGTTTCATGTCAATTTTCGTACTTTTA
Organism: Erebia aethiops; assembly: GCA_923060345.2. Lineage (NCBI taxonomy): Eukaryota > Metazoa > Arthropoda > Insecta > Lepidoptera > Nymphalidae > Erebia > Erebia aethiops. Next base: position 18,185,160 of record OV281081.1, on the reverse strand, counting down.
ATGTCGTCACATCCCGTCCAGTGGCGTCACCTGGCGGTATCGCGCTCCCTAAGTTTTCATAAATTGGCCAGCGCGATCATTGCCTCATTGGCGTTCTGTTTTCCGTCGAGTCAACACCTTGCAACTATCCTATACGAAGCATTGCAAGTAGTTCTTATATATATGGGAAAAGTACTTACAAAGTACATTGTTGTGCATAATTCGCAGTAAGTACTTAGCTTATTCTAAGTACGTGATCACTAAATTTAAACGGTTTGTCCGTTCGGATCACTACTTGATTAGGTAAGTTTTTAACATTTTAACATTTTATTTTTCGTACTTGTGAAGATGTAACATTTATTATTATGTATTATCGAATTTATTTAGCGAAATCCAACAGGAGTGGGTAGTCATATAAACTGTGGCCCCAGTTGTTGCGTAAGTCGCTTCTGAATAACTGCTAATTTCAGTAATGGATAATATAACGGAGGCCGTGGCCGGTCCGAGCGGGCAGGCTCGCAAGCGGGCCCGCAGCCACTCCAGCACCAGCTCGTCCAGTTGCAGTTCGAGTTCATCCTCAGACAATAACGGGAAACGATCGCGGCACCAGCGACGTAAACGTAGCAACCGCGTACGCAAATCTCAAAAGAATGACAACATGGACAAGCTTTTCAAGGAGATCGGTGAACTACGAAAACAAATTGTTATGTCGAATAATAATGATGTAACAGCTAATTATTATGAAGTTTCATCCCAGGTTAGTGGTGATATTTATGAACATAATGTTGAAAATGAATGTCAAAATTCATGTGTTAATAATTTTACGTTCGATATAGAAACGAAACTTAAGGAACCTTCCGTTCCAAAAACATCAGAAATTTTCTTAAAAATGTTACTAGATGTCCAACGTTTAGGTGATACTTCTTGGTCTGAAGTTAGGTACGCTGAAACGCAAAAAAGTTATAATCATTCACCGGGTTTTATAGAATTAGAAACTAATGAGGAGGTAAAATCGTTTGATACCTCGCGACTAGCAAATGCAGAAAAATCTTATGCAGCTATCACGTACTGCATTTTGAAACAAAAACTTGCCTTGCAAGACGCTATAAGAGCCTTGCTTTCCTGGGCGAGTCAGGATACTGAGGTAACGACGGATCAACTGACCGAAAAAATTGAGGAGGTATTTCAAAAAAGTGAGCTTCAAAAGATCTCGTCGGATCTGTTACAGCTAGTGTGCGGTCACCGAGCGGAATGCATTGAGATACGCCGCGATGCTATCATGAGTCGGGCTCGTGACCCTCTGGTGAGAGCATCTTTAAATAAAATACCACCATCAATTACCAATCTATTTAATTCAGAGCAATTTACATCGGCATTGGAAAAAGCCGGTGGAGTGCGCAAAGCTTTTTGGATAAAGAATGAGGCATCTGTCTCTACTCAATATAATCAAAGTCAGGCACAAACTAAACGTGTAAACCGCGGCCCCTCGCGGGGGCAAGGCGTTCGTAATCATGCCGTTCCATCGCGTGGAACCTGCGATGCCTGCAAAGGTCAATCACTCAAAAAGAATGTTGACCGTTATAATACGAAGGATAAAGAATCCTTTCGCAACCAGGGCTCGCGGCCCGAAAAGAAAAGCTACAGGGGGCGATCAACTGCACCCAAAGCCTCCAAAAGAACTTGGAGAAATTGACTCGACCCTGTTCCGAGCAGGTCGATTAGTGCAACATCTTTCGCAGTGGAAGAAAATGGGAGCCCCAGGGGTAATATTAAAGATAATTCAGGGATATCGAATACCATTCTTACAAAAACCGCCTCTTGTTTACCCCACTGTAACGAGAGAGGCATTTCAGACTCCTGTCTCGGAGGAGATGTCTGCAGTAGTGTACAAGATGAAAAATCAAGGGATTTTAAAGCTTGCGCCATTCACACCAAGCTTCCTCTCCTCTATGTTTCTGGTACCAAAACCCGACGGGTCATCCCGACCGATATTCAATCTCAAAGCACTAAACGACTATGTTGTGGCAGAGCCATTCCATTTGATAAACATGCATCGCATCCCAAATTTTCTGCAACCCCAAGACTGGTTATGCAAGGTGGACATAACACAAGCCTATTTTCATGTGAAAATAAAGAAATCTCAAAGGCGGTTCCTACGCCTTGTGTACGAAGGGGAATTGCTAGAAATGACTTGTCTGCCATTTGGACTGAGCACGGCGCCCAAAACCTTCTCAATACTGACAAATTGGATAGCTCAAATATTGAGAGATCAGTGGAATATAAGAATTCTCGTATATCTAGACGACATTCTAATAGCAAATCAAAATGTGCATGCACTTCGCGATCATGTCGAAATTACAGTGCAATTATTGCAGAGACTGGGTTGGCAAATAAATTTCAAAAAATCGGTCCTTACACCGCAAAAGAATTTAATTTATTTAGGAATAATGTGGAGACCCTGGGACAATCTGAAAATTCTTCCAAAGGAGAAATCAGATATCATAGTAAGAAATGTCAGTCTTATTTTAAAGAAAGGAAAAGTCACTTTAAAGGAAGTACAATCAATAATAGGACTTCTAAATTTTGCCAGCTTTGTTGTCCCAAGAGGACGACTCAATCATCGGCACCTATTATTGTTCAAGAACACTCTGCCAGACCAATCATCCAAGACCTATTCAGTACCAACAGATGTGAAAAGAGAACTGACATGGTGGAAAAAGAATTGTCAGTTGCCAACTCCACTGCATTACCCTCCGCCAGTCCATTACCTAGTAACGGATGCTTCGGATCAGGCTTGGGGAGCATTGCTAGACGACATCCCTCTATGGGGCACTTGGTCACGAGAGGAACAGGGACTACATTCGAATCAAAAGGAAATGTTAGCCATACTGTATGCGCTTCAGAAGCAGGCGAACTCCTTACGCAACAGTTCAATTCTGATTCAATGCGACAACAAAACAGCAGTTGCTCATTTGCGGAGGGAAGGAGGGACGAAGTCGTTGCCCCTATTGAAAACAACATTCGAGATCCTGAATTTATCAGATCAACATCAAATTCACCTCAGCATACAATACATACCCGGCAGGTACAACAGTCACGCGGACCATTTGTCACGACCACGTCAGCGCCAACCTCCAGAATGGCACTTGTTACCAGCTTGCACGGAAATAGTGTTTATGAAGTGGGGAATTCCGGTGATCGATCTATTTGCATCACAAAAAGCACATGTAATAAGCAACTATGTATCTCGAGATTTGATGGACCCTCGAGCCCTGTTTCACGACGCATTCAGTATCCCATGGAACTTCGCTCTCGCATGGGTATTTCCTCCTCCATATTTAATTCCAAGAGTCCTGAGCCACCTCAACCAGTCAACGGGAATATTTTTGATAGTAGTACCTCGATGGGAGAAGGTCTTTTGGCGCGCGGATCTCAGAACCCGAGCGCTTGCAGCTCCGTTAACTCTGAGAAATCTACACAAATTTCTAGTAGATACAACAACGGGATTGCCACCTCCGAAAGTCGAGGATATGATCCTAGAAGTCTGGAAATGTGGGGGTGGTCAGAGGCAATAAAATCATGGAATCCTGAACAGTCATCATTACTTAAAAATTCTTGGCGAAAATCTACCAAGAAAACTTACGAATCAGCTTGGAAACGTTGGTCCACCTGGTCAAAAAATAACAATGTTAACTCTGTGAACCCCACAGGTTCTCAATTAGCACAATTTTTGGCAGATTTGCATATAATTGATAAATTGTCATATAATACCATTCTATTACACAAATCGGTGGTTTCGACCTTATGTAATGCTGAATCAAGCAGTCAATTAAGTAATCATGTCCTTGTTAAACATATGTTGAAATCAATTTCTTTACAAAATCCAAAGGGCACAAAACCGCCAGTTTGGGATGTTAGTGTTTTGGTTTCTTACTTAACCAATTATTCAATAGATTTAAATAACCAATATCAGATATCTCGTCATACTGCAATTTTATTACTGCTATGTTCAGGAAGACGTATACATGACTTAACCTTACTCAGTGTAGATAGTAGACATTGTGTAAGATCTGATGAATATGTTATATTTTGGCCTCAATTTGGCTCAAAAACCGACACAAGTGATTATAGACAGTCTGGCTGGAGGTTACTTGCAAATATAAATAAACCCTTTATTTTGGATTGATAAGTGTATTTCACTTTTAAAGGACAGACGCAGCGCTTCGAATTCTAATAATCTATTTGTGACAGTTAGAGGTTTACCTAAGCCGGCCTCACGCACAGTTATAGCAGGCTGGGTTAAGACTCTGTTCAATGAAGCAGGTATATCCGCTACTCCAGGTAGTGTTCGCTCTGCCGTAGCCTCCAAGAGCTGGTGGGAAAATCATTCCCTTGATGAAATATTGGCCCGTGGAAATTGGCGATCAGCCAATACTTTTGAGAAGTTCTATAGACGCGAAGTGATTGAAAATAATGTAAATAACTCTGTGGATGTTACTCAATTATTCAATCCGATAAACTGACAGTTTTAAAAATGTTCTGTCGATTGTAAATCAAGTACAATAATTATAATTAGTAGTATGATTGGTTTATAAATAAAGAAGAAGTTAATTATGTTACAATATGTTTTATTACAATCACATTGGCGTAGATTTTGATTATCTAAATATTTTGTGGCGTCACCAGGCGAAAACAAACAGGATCTCAATATAAAGCTTCCGGTAACGGTCAAGTTGTTTAATAGTAGCGTTTTACCTGAAAATAAAACGCATATTAAAATACTTACCTTACCGGAAGCTTTCAGTAATTCCTGCCTGGTGATATTGAGCAAATGAGGCAATGATCGCGCTGGCCAATTTATGAAAACTTAGGGAGCGCGATACCGCCAGGTGACGCCACTGGACGGGATGTGACGACATTAAAAGTACGAAAATTGACATGAAACCGACGGAAACGGAAATGCTACTCTCAATATAAAGCTTCCGGTAAGGTAAGTATTTTAATATGCGTTTTATTTTCAGGTAAAACGCTACTAATAAAAATAAAGTAAAAAAAATATGCTAATATTTTAATGTACTTATAGCAAGTAGGTAGGCTCACGAGGTCTTAGTTCGGTAGTTTATAAATAGCTGTCTCTCTCGTTGAAGTATTCGGGTAGGTATAAAAAGTTAGCTAACAGTTCATTAATCAGGTCTTGTATATTTCGCATTACGTACTTGGTATAACCACGAGTATGGCTTGGCGAACTTATCTGTGCGCGTGGCTAAATTCGGAACTAGCAGAATCTACTCTGTGTCGATCCTGAAATTAGGATTTTTTATACACAGTGGCGCCTCCACCACACGAGCTGATAAGTTTGAAATAAAGTGAATTACTTTCACCCAACCTTGACAACAAGCAGTCGGATCAAACTGGACAGTAACTTACACCAGCCATTCAGCCATGCCCGTGGCTTTGTTCGCGTGGATTAACTTCCCGCAAAATTAGAAAAATCCCGTGGAGAAATTTACATTTTCCAGGATAAAAAGAAGCTTATAAAATGTTTTCCTGTGGAATGCGAGCCATCTCTGTACTGAATGACGTCAAATAGTCGTGCGGGCCATGAAAAGGTAATAACAGTAGACACACTTTTGCATTTAAAATGTACATAAGCATGACATTTATAAGTATGGCAAAGTTTTTTTTTCTGAATGAGTAGATAAAGGTTAAGGATTTACCAATTTTTTTTCAATAAAAATACCATATCCTTATACGAGCCTAATACTATAAAACATAAGTACATAATATATATTAATATTTTTTTTAATGCGATAGTGTATCTGACCGTTTGTCTGTCTGCTACTTTCACTAGCCCCCGCATTCACTCAAAACAGATTTGGAGGCATAGAGTCACAAAGTCTATTTTTTAACCCAGAAAATCAAACTTTCCTACGGAATTTTTAAAACCACGCGGACGAAGTCATCAAGCATTTCAATATAATTTATATAAACTTAAATCAAAATGAAAGTAAAATAATTCGTTAGACCTAATCACCCGTCCTCATACGAGTATTATATTAAGTCATTACGTATGCTTACTGGGTATGCATTACTTTCACTCGGCCTTGACTAGTAGTGACCCCATGTTGCGTATGTAAATCATACGTGTGAATTTCCCATGCTCTGTTAATTATGATTGAGCTATATAAGATAAACTTGCAATGTGTAACAGCTTTGAAATGCCCGATCTAATCCATACTAATATTATAAATGCGAAAGTGTGACTGTCTATCTGTCTGCTACGCTTTCACGGCCACCTGTTCAACCGATTTTGATAAAATATGGAACAGGAATAGGTTGCATCCCGGGAAAGGCCATAGGATACTTTTTATCTAGCAAAACTAAGGAATTCCCGCGGGAATCGAAAAACCTTAATTCACGCGAAGTCGGAAGTTTAACATCTAGTATTAAATAACATAATGAAAATAATTTTAGTAACCTTCCAAGTGTTTTTCATTTACTCAATCACAATATTGATATTATTCATAATAATTCAATATAATATTCAATATAATTAATAATTCAATATAATTCAATTCGTCAGGATCTACCCATGCAACAAATGCAAAAGTGTATTTATTTTTCCTTCAATCACGCGGCAACGGTTTTTTTTGCATGGATCTAGTTAAAGCTCGAGAGTGCTAAGTGACATATAATAGACAACTTTTTATCCCTCAGGTGCACTTGCACAAGGACTCTTAAATTGATTTAGTTAAATATTTTAACGCTGTACAATATTGCCAAAAAGGGACAGTATTACAACTAAATCAGTTTAATTTATACTTGTGCAAGCGGCCCTTAACACCAATGAGTACCCACACGATTTTTAAAAACGTAACTCCGTGCAACAGATGTCTTTGGCACAGAACAATCTTTTTACTTACCTCTCAATATGGAGACTTTGATTTCATCTTGACAGCGTGTGATGACCTGCTCGATTTTCTGCGGTGCCGTGGACGGACTCCGACATCGTGTTTCCTGAAATCAAAATGAAATAATTCTTAATTAAACTCTCTGGCATAATATCAACGTACGGGTCAACCTTTTTTGCATATTATAGTTTTCTTTTTAATGTAGGGCCCCATTAAAAATGGATTTTTCAGGTATTCGAGGAGTGAAGCTGGGGCGGGCAGCTATAATAATAATAATAGCTAGATACTTTAAGCAACTTACTATTACCTATTCTGTGCTATAAGTAAGTAATAAATAGGTAAAATATTTCTGATTTTGATTCCGATTTAATTCGTGTTTACTTATACAGTTAAAGTTTGAGTTAAAGATGCACTTTCATACCTGATAATATTTCACATTCACTAGAAGAGGATAGTAAGATATTAAACGAGTGAAGCCGAAGCATCTGGCTCAGTTATTATATTGCGAGTTTAAAGATTCCGATTTAACTGGTCGTTTACTTAATCGTTAAACTTCGAGTTAAAGATGCATTCGCATATTTCTTAGTTGCGATTCTCAAACAATCGTGAATGTAAGGTCAATCTAAAGAATGCACGTATTACCTAAACCTAACTATAGACCTACTAAAATTATACATCAATGACTAACTAGGTACCTGTACCTACTGCAATGAACTGAGTCGATAATAATTTTTAAACACACTTGCTCATAAAGTGGCTCTAATTTCACCGCAATTAGGCACATAATGACACCTATAATAATCACTGACTTTTTCATTGCTATTATTTACAAGTGAGTTTAAATTTAATTTTATGTAAGTACTAAATAAAATTATTATTTTTGTATTATTATTATTCACAAGAGAGTTAAAGAGATTTTATTTTATTTTATCTACTAAATAAAATTATTTTTTAATATTATTTTCTTCAAAAAAAAAACGAAAAACGTGTTGAAAAACGTCGTATGATACACGTGTGTATTGATGATTACCGTCCTCGGCTATCTTAAGAGTAAGACCCTCACCTAACGGCTCGGGTCTCAAGCCTCAGCGGTATTCACCAACATAACACACTCGTACCATAATTTACTATTATATTTGGGTATTTATAAAACAAAGTATGGAAAAGTTGCCAGAGGGGAACAAAAGTCGAATGAAAAACTAGCTGACTACGCAACATCCGTGTCAACCGTTTGTTTTTAAAGTTACATAATAGAATAAAAAATCGTTTTAATTAATAAATCAACTCTTTTTTTGCACGGGCCGCCTGGCGGCGACCGCCAATAGCCCCCGCCCAAACGCTTCCCGGACGCCCTTATTACCCTTGTATTACAAATACAGGGAAACCTAGGCGGATAGTAACCCTATCCATAATGGTCTTTTCATTCATGGATACCTCGCTCTTCTAAAATTCAAAAAGTTTACTTCAACATGAAGTTAATCACATCATGCAATTGAGGCTCATTTTTCAATCGTAAGTACCTAAGTGAAGAATTTTAGCAGATTTCTTCCAATAGGTGCAACTGTGAAAATTCGAAATTATTTCTCAGAACACCATTAAAAATCGACCCTAAAATATAGGAAAATCAATAATGGGATAGCATAGCATAGCCACCTCGATATGGGAGATTGATCACGGTCATTGCTACAATGATTTGACCCTAACTATTGTCACAGAATATTTGTTAGAATGTTCACAGCAATGTCAGCAAATCAATATATTAATAGAATATATTGCTAAACCAATAATTTTAGGCATTTATATATATTAAAAATGCAGCATTGGACAACCCCCCCTATTAGGTGGACGGGCGATCTTAAAGGAGCAGCTGGGTGCCGCTGGAAACAAGCGGCACAAGATCGTGTTCTGTGGAGATCTATGCAGGAGACCTTCTTCCAGCAGTGGACGTCTATGGGCTGAGACGACGACGGTGACGATGCGTGAAACTATTGGATTATAAAATCAAAAATCATCAATCGATCGATAGTAGCAATACTTATAAAACAGTTATCTTGTTTCTTGTTTCAACTCATTAAATCCATACTTCCGTTCTACATTATAATCCATACAAATAGGGTATTCTATTTCTAAATATGAAAGTGTGTATGTCTGTCTACGTTTTCACTGCCTGTTCAACCGATTCTGGCGAAGTGCGAATCCCAGAGGCATATAGAGTCATAGAGTTCCCGTGGGATTTAAAAAAATCCGGTCAGACTCGAGAAAAAAGTGTTCCGTACCACCACACAATATAAATGCTTTTAGTAAATAACAAGAAAGCATTTAGTAAATATAAACACGCAATCAGCTGTGTAATAATTGGCTTGAATATTATGGCGCTGAAATGGTAGCGTCTGACAAACAATTCGACGCCCTATGAGTACGGAACCCTAATTAACGATTTTCGGATTTTCCTATATTTGTGCGGTGTAGGACCTTGTTTCTTGTCTAATTTAATGATTCTAGGTCAACGTGAATTACCTAGGTTTAGATTTATTGGCGAGTGTAAAAATGTGTAAAATATCCGGCATATAAACGGCCGTATCTATTGATTGCGTTGACTTAGAAGCTTGATTTTTTTACAACTCCGAGGGACCGTAGACCTAAGTATTTGATATTAATTTTAACTTGATACCTCTATGCGCTTTCGAGAAAAAGGTGGTTAACAGACAGACAAACCGGACAACAAAGTGATCCTATAAAGGTTCCTTTTTTCCTCTTGAGGTACCTACAGAACTCAAATAAGCTAAATCCATGCAGACATAGTGGCGGAAATCATCTAGTTCAAGATAGGTTTACAAAATAACAAGTTGATCTACGATTTTAATTACATCAGACAAAATACAACTTTGTAGATATTTCAGTATCATTTCACATACACTTGCGTAAACTATGAGCAGGTTAACACCAAATAGGAGTTAGGTGTCTTGCCCAAGTCAAGTCGGTTTACGGATTGTGGCTTATGTAACCCGACGGTTGTTGCACTCGCTTTGGGATTAAGAAAATACATTGATTTATTGCAATTTGCAACCTCTTGCAGCTAAGCAATAATTAGAACCGATGCGACCTGGTTTTGCGATTTTAATTTTTAATACACACTTAATATGTGGGTATTAATTATTCAGATTATATTGTAATATCTTTGACTTCTTGAAGTTTAAATAAGCGTTTTAAGAAATTAAATATCACTTGCGATAACGGCTATTATATAGGGTACTAGCTGATGCCCGCGACTTCGCCCGCGTGGTTTAAGTTTTTTTAATTCCCGCGGGAACTTCTTAATTTTCTGGGATAAAAAGGTAGCCTATGTCACTCTCCAGGTCCTCAACTATATCCATGCCAAATCACGTCAATTCATTGCTTTGTTGCGGCGTGATTGAAGGACAAACCAACAAACCAATACACCAACAAACAATTTCGCATTTTATTTGACTACTATCCAAATAAATTATTTTTTAGCGATTATTAAATAGAGGATCTCCCAAAAGTCGTAATATCCACGTTCCCTGATAGTTTTATATTGAATAATACCAATTAATTAATGCGTTCAAACCATCAAACCAGTGCGTCGAACTTTGTTGACGTCTCAATTCAAAATTTCATACAAAATCCCATACTAAGGGTTGCTACTTGAAAAAAAGTTGCTGATTTGACGAGTTGTCGAATACCCAATTGACGAATTTCTTAGTGACAAAGTTGTATGGAATCGACTTTGTGTCCAGCGCCCCACAGTATAGTTTAATAACTGACACTACTGTATAATAAATACATCCAATTAACGTAATGTTTTGCTGTTTAAAAAGAGCAACTGCTTAGGTTTTTGCATGCTCTTCTCAGTAAAACTCTTTCCGAATCGGTTTTAAAGTCAATACATGACGTAACATATAAAACACCTATAAGTCCTACATGCAATAAATAAATTAAGTATTGGGTTAAGCAAAACATCGTGAGGAAACCTGCATCTCCGAGTGTTCTTCATAATGTTCTCCAAAGCGTGTGAAACCTGCTAATCCACATTTGGCCAGCGTGGTAGAGCCGGACCCCATCTAATCTAGGAGAAGACTCTTGACCAGTAGTGAGCCAGCAATGGGTTGAACCAATACCTCTTATACCTATTGAATTAATTAATATTGATATTTCATTTCAATGAATGGATACTTAAGAAAAGATGATTTCTTACTAAAATCCTTTTGTTTAACGCGACATTTAGTTCTGCCTCGATTGAGTCAGAGTTAGTGGGCGCAACCTTGCCAACTCATTTATAGACATACAGCCCATAAAAGGCAAAGTGTGGGTCGGTGACGTTTGGCTTAGGTGATCACAAATCCGCTACGTTGATAGGAAATCTGCAAGTTCTTGTATTTTTAGTTAATAGCAGGACATTATTTTAGACAGAAGAGATACTATATTTTTTATTGTTCTACAGGCATATCTATAGTTTTCAGTACCATCACACCAGGTCAGGTGGTCTACTTGGAGGGTGAAATGATCTGGATGGTGCAGTCTAGATGATAGCGAGGTAACCTGTTAGGGGTATGGCAGATAAGTTAAACCCATACCCCTAGTCGGTTTCTACACGGCATCGTACCGGAACGCTAGATCACTTGGCGGTACGTCTTTGCCGGTAGGGTGGTAACTAGCCACGGTCGAAGCCTCCCACCAGGCATTATTTTAGACCTAGAATAGGTACTGTATTGTTTTATTTTTCTAGAAGTATCGTTAGTTTTAAGTTTACGATGCAAACTAGATGGCAGCGAGCTATCCTGTTAGGGGTATGGGAGTTATATTATTATGCTCCTACCCATAATCGTTTCTACACGCCATCGAATCGTAACCATACTATTACCTATTCTATGCCATAACCCTCTATCGCTTGGTGGCACTTCTTTGCCGGTTGGGTAGTAACTAGCCAAGACCGAAGCCTGCCAACAGACCAGATAAAAACTTCAGAAATTATGTATTTTCAAATTGACCCTGCTGGAAATCGAATCCAGGCCCTCCCTTTAATAAGAACATATCGCTCACCAAACACCAGGGACTAATATCCATGCCTTATAGTTAGCGCTAATCAAATAGTCTTTTCTGAGCTGAGGTGCGAATGTTTGTTTGCGCAGCTCTCACACAAACTGTCCAAGTCAACGTAGGTACGAGTACATGCTACCACAGAATAGTTAATAGTAAGATGCTACTCGCGAAAATATGCTATATTGCGACTCGTGTTGCGGTCAACTTCAAACGCGACTAAATGATTGGCGCCAGCCATACAATTATTTGCCAATTGACCGAAAAGTTCCCTTTTACGTAACTTCTAGTGTTCTACCAATTACATAAGGTGTAGTCTTCCTGGCTGCGAAATTGGCTGTTGCATGACGGATGCCATCTTGCTTAGCTAATTAAATTTATTTGATTGCGTTGCGGTATACCGCAGTTGAAAGCCTGTCAATGATGAAGTTAATGGCTTAAGTATGTACATTGATGTTGCCAAATCTTAATCAGTGTGGCAAATCCATAGATTATATATGTCACCGTAAGATTGCAAAAACCGTTAGATTGTAATCTAACTAGCGAAATTGTAAACTGTCAACAGATTGTGAACCGTTCTGAGTGGCAATTTTTGAAATATTAATTGTATTTACGTTTTTTTGTCTCTTTCTTGTAGGTTAGGTTAGGGTGTCGCTCATTAGGAAAAAAAAATGGTCCTCGAGTCGGGAGGCACACGTTGGTGTTCCTGGTGTGCCTCAGATGGTGAGAAGGGAATATGGAAGTCCCGCGGAGAAGGGTCTATCAGACGACGACGCTGGTGGCTGGGTTGCGCGAATTCTCCGGCCCCAATCCAGCCAAGGCGTTGGGAGGAACACCGTGGGGTTTTAGTCGGTAAGAGTCCGACATAACCTTTGCATTTCCCCAGATGCAAAGGTATCCATGAGGATTTCCCCACGAAAAAAAAAAAAAAAAAAGGGTTCGACACAAACAATCAAGTAGGGCACTTAGGTTTTATCCGGTTGATGTAGGTACCTAACAGATTACAATCTAACAAAAAAATGCGTTAAATTATAATCCGTCGACAGTTTACAATTTCGCTAGTTAGATTATAATCTAACGGTTTTTGCAATTTTTAAAAATTACGGTGATATATTTTATACCTACATAAATTTTTATGAATAAACCTTTATAGATTCAGGCACTAAAATAAAAGCTTACCTAGAAGTATGGTGATCTGTCTGGCGCAGTGTTGAGCGCTGTTATCTTAACGTGGGAGGTCCTGGGTTCGATCCCCGGCAAAGTCAAACTAGGAATTTATAATTTCTGAATTCTCTCTGGTCTCGCCTGGTGGGAGGCTTTGGCTGTGGCTATTTACCACAGGCAAAGACGTACCGTACATTCTGATACGATGCCGTGTAGTAATCGACTAGGAGTTTGGGTTTAATATAACTGCCGTACCCCTAAAAGCTTTGCCCGCCACCACCTTAGACTGCATCATCACTTACCGACGGGTGAGATCACATGGTGGAAATAAACAAAAAAACATAAAATCACAAAACATGCTTCCCTATTCGAAAGCATTATTTACAGAAAAACACCCCCACAGTTAAAATACCATTGAGAATATTCTACGCCAGTGAATTCTAAACTAAGTTTAATATTTACCAATTTAAAGAAAAAATAACAAAACAACTAATGTTATCAAAGGTAGATCCATCTTTATGGATCTATCTGCTTCTGTCTTTTTCTCTTCTATCTTCTTCTATCTTTATGGATCTAACTACTTCTGTCTTTTTTTACTTCTGTCTGAGTATTACTAGACGATAAAATATGATGCCTGTGACTTTGTACGCGTTGATTCAGGTATCCCGTGGGAAATCTTTGATTATCAGGATAATAAATAGCCTATGTCCGTCCCTAGGGTGAAAGCTCTTCTCTTAGAAGCTTCGAAGACATTTGTTAATTTTTGCAACGATCATAGTCTTCTGTATTAGAAGACTCAAGACTATGGTATTAAAAAAAAAAAAAACTCGTCAAAGTCCCACACTTTCGCATTTATAATGGATTTGGATTTTATCTGCTAAAATTATAACCTATACACAATCGTATGGAATCCATTTTATTATAATTTATTTATTTATACATTCTGTACCAGTAACTTAAAAATAAAACATAAACATTGAAAGGACATGTACAAGGACAACTTATCTCTTGAAGAGATTTCTTAATCTACTTCATCCAAATATCTTATTATTATCATAATGTCCCAAACACTTAGGAGGTCAATATCCATGACCTTTGCAAAATGACAATATGGACTTGCAAATTGTTTGCATATTTTATTAAATAGATAATAAAATACCGAAATTCTTGATACACTTCTAACAATCTTCAAAACAAATCTCTCATAACGTCTTCCAGGTTTTTATTTTTTGTTACATTTTTGTAGACCTCCATGGCGCAGTGGTGAGCGTTGACTTTTTATGGTCACGGATGCGAACCCCAGCACATACAAATTCGGAATAATTTCTGGAGTCTCTGTCGTGCTAATATGTGATCTTATAAATGGGGACATTTTGAGTATATAGATGTAGGCTTCGGGCCTTATCTTGGAAACGTGATCCTTGATGAAAGTCTGGATGTTTGTAAGTTTGGGTGTTTGTTACTCCTTCACGCCGCAACGATCGAACTGATTTGGCTAAAATTTGGAATGGAGATAGCTTATAATCTGACTAACACATGTACTACATTTTAATCTGGATAATCTAAGAGTTCCCGCGGGAACCAAAAAACATCAATCCACGCGGACGAATTTGCGGGCATCATCTATACTGGTATTATAAAGAGGTAAATTTGTGACGTTGTAATCTCTGGATCTACTGAACCGATTTTGAAAATTCTGGTACCAATAAATAGAAAGCCACATTATTTGTATAGCCTAAGACACTCACATTATTTGTGAGTGTCTTAGGGTATATTACCCCGAAAAATTAGGGAGTTCCCGTGGGAATTTAAAAAACTTATTTCACGCGGACGAAGTCGCGGGCATCTGCTAGTCTAGTGTATAATAGAATATTGACATGGAATATCTTGGATTTTAGTCTCTGTTGGTTAAATGCTATAGGTAATCAAAGCCTTAATTGTGACATTTCAATATCAGAAAACGGAAAAAGGGTTTACGATAACTGTACATGGGTATTGGGCTCTAACAAAAAACACTAATACGATATGAAGTACCGCAAACCTTTTGTATATTAAATATGACAAGAGTGAAACAAAATAAACGAACAAGGTCACAACTTTAGTAAGCACATTCATAACGCGTTCACTTTCTCCCAACGCATTTCCCATCCACGCACCAGTTGCTGGGGACATATTGTCATAGCGTATGCGTTTCTAATATCGTACTAATATTATACATGCGAAAGTGTGTTTGTTGGTCGGTTTGTCCTTCAATCACGCCACAACAGAACGACGGATCGACGTAAGTTTTTGGTAATAGTTGAGGACCTGGAGAGTGACAAAGGCTTTTTATCGCGGAAAATTAAGGAGCTCTCGCGGGCATTAATAGTACATTATGGTACAAGTGTGTAATGTTGGTGATTACCGCTGAGGCGCCAGGACGGTAATCATCAATACACACGTGTATCATACGACGTTTTTCAAACACTTGTGAAGTAAATAATACTAAAAAATAATTTTATTTAGTAGGTAAAATAAAATAAAAGCTCTAAACTCACTTGTGAATAATAGCAATGAAAAAGTCACAGTTTTATTATAGGTGTCATTATGTGCCTAATTGCGGTGAAATAAGAGCCACCTTTATGAGCATGTGTGTTGAAAAAAAAACTTATTCTGGATAGAAGCAGACGTTACTTTGTGGAAGTCCATGATAATGAAGGAACTAGAAGTTTAACGCTATAATCCGTCACAGTAGGTAAATGTATGTGGTACAGTGTGTATCTTGCATTGCAGTTTGCGATATTCACCGCCCAGAAGTCGCGAGTCAGCTAGTACCTACGTATATAAACATAATTTTTATATTATGTTTGTTTCTTCATTGTTGGTTTACAGATTCGTAAGTTAATGATTGTGGATGACGAGGATTCGATGCCCAATGCCCAGGTCGAGTCAAAAATTATGGGGTATTATACCTAATAGTTTTGTTTATCTGCAGTCAAGAAAAGAAGAGCTCTTAAGTTAGCGGTGTTACACCCTATTGTTATTTCGCTAATTCTTTTCGCATGACTGGCCAATTAACATAACACTTAAAATTCTAAGCTAAGCTATACCTACCTATCTACTTGTGCTAATTCAAGGATAGGTATGTCGCTGATTTAGAAAATAAACTAAAGCAAATTTTGAATTAGCTGCTTAACTTAAATAGATTTAGCTTTTAAAATTCTAACAATTTTTGTCTGAGCCCCCGATTTTATGCCGAGTTTTCGTGGGGCGGGCGAGGTACTTTAAGTACCTGCCTTAGTTAATCGTCCTGTGTACCATTTTCTTGAGGACTTCCGCTGAGGGCATTAATAATCACGGACTACGGACCACGGTCGGACTACGGACTGACCTACGAATAATAATATCGGACCAGATATTATGTGTAATGCAGAGTGATTAGCGCAGTCTAAATACTCGTATGTAAAAGGAAAAGGGGACTGACTGATCTATTAACGCACAGCTCAAACTTTTGGACGGATCAGGCTGAAATTTGGCATACAGATGCCTACATCCATCCGCATCCGCTAAGCAAGGATTTTTGAAAAATCATCCCATAAGGGTGTGAAGTTTGCCATTAAATACTAACTATAACTTATAGTACAACGATATGAATAAACTAGAATGCGGCATATGTATAGTTGCGGTGGCTTCAATGAGAATTTACTGATTTAAGAATTTAGTTTTTAATTTATTTTATAGTTATTTTTTTAAGTGTATTATTATTAATTTTAAATATTTTATAAGTTACTTGTTAAATTAATTCAAATAATTGGTTATGTAACCTATTCGAAATCGATGCATGTAGATAATTTATATATGTAGGTATGTTTCCACATAAATTGATTTTAAGTTTTTTTCCAATACGAGTAGGTGCATCAATATGTCGTAATAACTAGAAGTAGCACTAGTCGGCACTCTATTGTGTAAATAGAATTTAATTTATCGATTTCTACTACTTAAATAAATATTTTTTTAATTCAATCGACCACACACTTACCTAATTCGATGCGTATTTATTCTCTTTTATGTAGGCAATGAGTACCTAGTTTGGTAGATTTACCGTAATATTTTAAAGACCTTCTTAACCTTATTTTTTTATTTCACTACTAGTTAACCCTTGACTGCGATCTCACCTTATGGTAAGTGATGATGCAGTGTAAGTTGGTAGCGGGCTAACCTGTTAGGGGTATGGCAGTTATATTAAACCCAAACCCCTAATCGGTTTCTACACGGCATCGTACCGGAACGCTAAATCGCTTTGCGGTACGTCTTTGCCAGTAGGGTGGTAACTAGCCACGGCCTCCCACCAGACCAGGACCAGACAAAATTCAGAAATTATAAATTCAGAAATTGACCCTACCGGGAATCAAACCCGGGACCTCCCACGTTTAGGCAACAGCGCTCAACACTGCGCCAAGGAGGTCGTCAAAAATTAAGTTATAATGCGGGATATTTTTAAAAATCCTTTCTTAGTGAGTGTGTGCCTACTGCCTACGTCATAAATTTTTATGACATAGGCCGCCACAACAGCACGTTAACGTCTGCATTAACTGCTGGGCACAGGTCTCCACTCTTATAGGAGAGAGGGAATTAGAGCTTAGACCCACCACGCTGCTCCAATGCGGGTTGGCGAGCTTTAACTACTATTATCATGTTAGTGATAATAACCGGGACCGACGGCTTAACGTGCTCTCCGAGGCACGAGGGTGAAACACCGCCAACTTCCTAACTCCGGGCTAGTACTTAGAATTTCTAGTCAGAAAACCCCAACACTTAATTATGGCCCGACCCGGGACTCGAACCCGTATGACGTAGGCACACACTTCAAATTTTCAAGATCCTAATCTCAGGAGCTTAGGCCGTGCGTTGAGAGATGCGGTGCTGTGGTAGTGAGGGTGGTAGAGCCTTGATATTTCATCAGTGGCACAAGTTGTCCTACGTGAAATAAATAAATCATTTATCATTTAGATCAGTCAGTCAGTCAGGACAAGTCTTTTTATAAGTATAGATACTTTCTGTCCCGGAAAAAAACGTTTCAAAGCTGTTGACAAATGCACGATTAAACGCTATCATATAGATCAGGGATTCCCAAGCTATTTTGGGCAACAGACCCCTTTTCCAAAATGAACTGATACGTTAGACCCCCATAGCCAAATTACTTTAAAAATCCTATCTCTAATCCTATCCTATTGATACTAAATACTTACCACCTTAAAAACTTTGCGGTTGACAACTTGACATCATTTTTCCATCAAAATTTAACAAAAAAAATAGAAATAAATATCAATTAGTGTACTTAATAATTATTAATACAAATTACGTAAAAATACGTAAGTAATAAATTTTCGAAATAAACATTAAAATAGGGGTCGATTTTTAGACCTCGTCGACCCCCAAAATTAGTTTTCGTTTATGTTGACCCCTGGAAAACCAATATCGACCCCAAGAGGTAGCCGAAAGTGGTGAGCCACTTTGGGAATCCCTAATATAGATAATGTAGTCAGTATTGCACATGCTTCTGAGCAATATTTTAACCTTCCAAATACCAAAACAATAATGTAGCCAAGATTATATCACGTTATATTGTCGTGGATAAAGTCTGTCTCTGCAGCCTCTACATAGTACATACATAAATAATAATTATCAGAGAGATGTAGCGTTGCTAGAGCGTGCAATGCGCTGCATAATGGTGTCAATGGTCTAGTGCACTCGAGCTTTTATGCTTTTTCTCATTCAGTAAATTGATATTAGCTGCATCAACCATTAAAACAATCTCAAGTTTCTCTTGTTTGGCTGAGTTTTAACTGCGATAATAGACTTTGCAACAGAGTGTTAGCAAATTAGAGATGATTGCCATCGTAACACTTTAACTGTCATTTTACCGATCAGGTTTTTCTCTTTCTGTCAACATTATGTGCTTGATCTAGCGATTTTTATCGTACAACGCAACTGTTAAGCTACGATAATAATATGATTGGTCGTGGTGTTCAAGAAGACCTTTTGTATTTTGTAGGTAGGTACTTTTTGCCATTAACAAATTGATACTGCTGTAACTCTAACAAAAATACCACTTTATGCATCGTATAAAGCTGTTATCTTCGCCGTATATGTGTCGATATCAATATATTATTATAATGTAACGAGAGGAACTATCCAAGATTTCATGATATTTATTTTTCACGTTTCGGTTTAATAGATCTTATTGGCGCGAAAGACAGCGACCGAAAATATTACGAAGTTTATTAAGTATTTAATAAATGATAGCAGTGACCTAAAATATATTATTGCGAAGCGACTATTCTCCATCAAAAATATTGCATCGATTTGTATTAGATTTGTTTCTCCATGAGTAAGTTATCTCGTTGTATATTATACAAGTCACACGCTTTCAAGGTTACTTCACAAACTGGAGCAGTGTGTAATGAAGCAAGAAGCAAATACTTAGGTAGATGTAATAAATACCTAACTACCTGTAGTGTTAATAATAATTGACCTTCATTTTAGAGCAAATACTAAATTAAAAGTTGGTAGGTACATAAAAAACCTTCCGCAAGTAAGGACGGAATTTTGCATGTCCTTTTTAATTGATTAGGTACCTACTGAGGATAAGTAGAACTAATTTATTATTAAGTTGATAAATAAATAAAATTGATTTACTTATACCTGAAGTAATTTTGTATTTAAAAATATTACGTTCCGTCGCGTTGTGCAGAAATTCTGGAGGTACGAGTACGTGAGTGATGATAAATTATTAAATTAATTAATCTATAAAATCTATAAAATACTATATAAAACTAATATTCTTTTAGAATTTGTAATATTAATAAATTTAATTACTCACACTTTCGCCAGATATCGCACTGTCACTTAGAAGAACGCCAAAAAATATGTACAGACAACACAGAACTTTGCGGACCATTTCGAATTTTGAACACAATCACACTTAATTTTTTTTATTCTATATACCTAGCACGATTTTTAAATATCGAACGTGTTTTTTCGCAGCGTGAAGCGAGAGGCGCGCGAACTCAATATGGAACTTGGGCTGTGAGTGCGAAGATTTTTGAAAGGCCCGCGTAGGAGGGTTTCGCGCCTATTTCAAGTTGTTTTTTTTGTGCTGTGGTGACACTGCGTTTTGTTTCTGCAATATGCAACAGATCTTCTCATCATGGGAGAGTTCAAAATAATAATAAATAATTATTAACTTACTTCCTAATGTTCTATCTTACTTGATTACGTACTTTGTACTATTACTGTACTAGCTTTTGCCTGCGGCTTCGCTCGCGTTTGATTCGATTTTCATACTTTCAAGGAGTAAGACCGCTATATTTTTTTGGTCAAGTGATAGTCTTAATTTTGCGATAACTCCTACGATATTATTTAAAATTGTATGGTGTTCTACTTCTACTGGTGGTGGGCTAACTTTTTAATAATATGATGCATGTAGACTTGTAGAGCTATTATTTAAAGTTTATGGTATAGTGTCATATGAAAGCTGGAAGTGCAAAATGGCGGCAATTTAAATAAAACAATTGGTTGGGTATTCCCGTATACTAGGGTTCTTTAATTATCCCGTAACCTTATATAATTACTTGGAAAAAGCTTAGGTTAATTAATTTATCTAGTTTCTAAAACTTTATTTCGATAATAACAACTAAAAAGTGAATATACACAAGCACTTGAATGCTTGAATTAAATTCATTGATAGCTAGAGTTTTCCCAAGATTTCTTGATATTTTCTTGATGAATGATGTGGTATGAAATTTAAATCACAATAGTTGAAATAAAAAACGGCTGTGGCGGGAAATTTATAAATAAACAATGATGCATTGTGTATATATTTTGCACTGATCGCATTATTAAAGCAGCAGGATTCGGAAGCATCGCAGCATCGAAGACCAAATGACACTATCAGAAACCTATAGGGATGATGACAACCCAATCAAATCAGCAACTCTTTATCAAACTTAAAAACGCACTTCTAGCATGGAAGTTATATGAAATTCACAGTTGTGACGTAATTAAATTTCATCGCACTTTTTTTCTTTAATATATTTTAAAACAGTTATCAAACTTGAAACTATAACCGGGGATGTGAATTTTAGGTCTTTTGAAAGACCTTCAATGGAGAAGTTTACCTTTTTTTTTTTAATTTAATATGAAAATTAAGTCAAAATAAAACAAAAAAATGAAAGAATCATTAAAATATCTCAACAATTGAAAAAGTTATGGAACTTTGAAGTTGCGCTGCTTTAAAGACGGGAGACGTGACATCATAATTCCCTATCAACTGGCTTTATAAAGCCGAATAAAATAAATAAATGGACTTAACGTGACTTAATTGAATTAAAAGCACTTAATTTGTGTGTGAAGATAATTTTGAAGTATTAAATCTCGGCTAGGTGTTAAAACTCACTCACAAAATTTCTCACTCGAGTAAGATACAGGAATCGGTGTACATTAAATAATTAAACTTTTAAATCGTCATTTCTCAGTCATTTATTGATGGATTGTAAAAAAAAACCACTGATTTATTAGTTTTAATCTATATTTTACTGCCGTTGTGTTAAATATGATATTCACTAATCATGAAACTTCTCCATTAATCCCCAAAGGCCCCTTACTTAATTTTTGATATTATAGAAAGCGCTGTCGTGATCGTGGCACTGTTTGGGGGTTCCATACAAAATGTTATAAAGCAAACCTTACTGTCGCATAATATAAGACAGAAAGAGTTCAGCCGTTCTGAGTTCTATTCTGCGTTCCGCGTTAGTAACGTTTGTAACTTATTTAGCGGTCGTTCAGTAGTGTTAGCGTTTACGAATAATAAGAGCTCATTTGACTTTAAATTGGATCCAAGAAATATAATGTCAAGACAAAAACGTCGTGAGGATTTTTAAAATTATCCCGCAATATAACTTTTGACGAACTCCCTGGCGCAGTGTTGAGAGCTGTCGCCTTAACGTGGGAGGTCCCGGGTTCGATACCCAGCAGGGTAAATTTGGAAATTTCTAATTTCTGAATTTTCTCTGTAGATAGGAAATTTTTTACAAAAATAATGGAATTATAGGTTACAGTTTCTGATGGGCTTTCAATTGTGTTAAAACATCAAGAAAAATAACACAAATATAAGTTTTGTGTTGGTGGTTTTGGTTTTGAGATACTAGAGCTTGTGTACACCATAACCAAAACTTACGAAACCTAAAAATCATCATCTAAGGTGCCTCATTGTTATACCTTAGTAAAATTCATTATACCTACTTAAAAGATAAAAATCGCTATGAAGCAAGAACCGCCTTAACTAGGGCATATATGCCTTCATATGCAGTCTAGATTTTCTCTTTGTGAAACCTACGTTTAAGTAGATTACAGATATTTGCAATAAATACAGATACGAGTCATCACGCGATGATTTCCCGATAAAAAGTGTTATGTAAGTTTAACATTTGTACTTTATATTATTTTTATGAAATTTACGCGGTTAGTACTGTTTTTATTGATATCAAAAACTAAGTTAAGCACCGGCCTGCCCCCCGATATTGTGTAAAGAAATCGTAAAGGTGATCGTTTGTCAAACGTATAATTCGACCTGTTTAAGGAGTTCATAGGTGCTTGCGCGTGAAAATGCATTTATGAACTCCTTAAGCAGTTCGAGTAATACGTTTTAAGCTGTGAAATGATTAAGATTTGCTTAGACAATCGAGCCTCTGTTTATGGAGTTCGATCATAGATGCCTGCACGCCATAAGCATTTATGAACTCCATAAACAGTTCGGGTAATTACGATTTGCTTAGAAGATTGGGCCTCTGATTCGCTCGGGTAGAAAATTTTAAAATTCTTTCTTTTACTATACTCCTAATGTTATGTTTAAAGTAACAAAAATCAGTTAAACGTTGCAAGAAAACACTGTTAGGAAATGCATGCCTGAAAGTTTTCTATACTGTTCTCAAAGATGGTTGGATTGTGTATCTGCACTTGGCCAGCATGGTGGTCTATGGCCTAACGTTTAGGCTTAGGTCCTAGATATTTGTCATTCTCAGGGGAGAACCGTGCTCAAACTACTTGGTCATCATCATCATCATGCAACCAATGGCCGGCTCACTAGCGCGAGTCTTCTCTCAGAATGAGAAGGATTGAGCCATAGTCCACCACGCTTGCCAAGTGCGGATTGGTAGACGTCACATGACTTTACCTACTAAAGTAAAAAGACAGAATTAAAACATCAAAGACAGTGTTTATTCATCTTTATTTTGATTATCTGGTGCTCTATCTGCATCTTTAGTCTTTTTATGGCGATCAGTTATTTTGGTACCGCTTATTTTGGTACTGCTTATCTTAGTGCTGCTTATTTTAGTACTGCTTGGACTTGCCCTGGTGTTGAGGGTACTCATTGCCTGCATGGACCTGAGTCTACGTTCCGAAGTCAGGGTCGGACGCCTGGAGTTGTAGTATTCTTCTATTTCCTGTAGCGTCAGGTCCTTTGTTTCTGGTAGGAAAAAGTATAGATAAATGCAACCTGAAATTGAAAGAATGACAGTTAAAATCAGCGTACATATTTGTGTAAGCCCATCTTGTATCTAAGACTTCGGCCGTAGCTAAATACGTCCCTACCGGCAAAGACGACCCGCCAAGCAAATTCGCGTTCCGGCACAATGCCGTGTAGAACCCGGTTAGGTTAGAGTGAGTTTAATATAACTGCAGCTATCATTTTAGACTGCATCATCACTTAACATCAGGTGAGATCGCAGTCAAGCACTTTAATTAAGTAGGTATTTCTAGTTCAACTTACAGAGTAAGGAAGCGGTGCCGAAAGCTATCACCAAGTTAGCAAATCCAAGAAAATTTCTGAGGTATGGATAACATTTGTTCGCAGTGAAGATAAATATGTTTAAATTCGAAATAGATATGCCTCCCAGCAATCCGCGCACCTGAAAATTAAATTTTATTATAAACTAGCTGATGCCCGCGATTTCGTCCGCATGGAATAAATTTTTTTGGATTCCCGCGGGAACTCCTCAATTTTCCGGGATAAAAAGCCTATGTCACTCTCCAGGTCCTCAACTATACCCATGCCAAAAATCACGTCGATACGTTGCTCCGATGCAGCGTGAATGAAGGACAAACCAATAAACCAACAAACAAACTGACTTTCGCATTTATAATATTAGTATGATATGATATGCATTTATTATAAGATTCTCAGATGCATCGGCCGCAACGGACGCGGTAATGAGGATCAACAGCATTAGCCACTTTTATTTACCGCTGTTAATGAACAAACCATTATCAAGTTGAAGTTGCAATGGGGTGATGCCGATGGACGTTGGTGAGAAAATTCATAGAGTAAAAACTGCGTACAGATAGTCTCATTGAGGGCTGATTTTCGACTCATTAGATAACCTAGCTCGTATAACCAAAAGTGTCACAAGTAGAATTTAAATCTCAATTGATGATTTACCTATTTGGTGATTCGGCAAATCAGAAATAGTGCGAGCATAAGCAAAATTAATGAACAATGTATCACTTAGTCAATCATAATCCATACTTAATATTATAAATGCGAAAGTGTGTCTGTCTGTCTGCTACGCTTTCAACGCCCATCCGTTCAACCAATTTTGATGAAATTTGGTACAGGGATAGTTTGTAGCCCGGGGAAGGACATAGGCTACTTTTATCCCGGAAAATTAAGGAGTTCCCGCGGGAATTAAAGAAAACCTTAATCCACGCGGACGAATTCGCGGGCATCATCTAGTAAAATATTAGTGTAACATATCTATGGTAGGTTCGTAATATATCGATGGACTTACTTGTAAAGGATAGAGCTCATACAAAATCAAAGGTGGCAATGTATAGAAGCACATCCCGACAAACAGTACGTATAGCATGAAGAGAAGCTGCGGTACCATTGACGTCTTATCCGAATAATTTGTGTGGAGGCCAAGCGCTATGTACACCACCCCAGCGCCAAAAGCTGGAAGCAACAGGGATGATGACAACTCAATCAAATCACCAACTCTTTATCAATCTTAACGCACGCACTTCTAGTATGGAAGTTGTATGAAAATCACAATAGTGACGTCATCAAATTTCAACGCTCTTTTTTTCTTTAATCTATATTTTAAAATGGTAATCAAACTTAAAACTAACCGAGGATGTGAATTTTAGGTATTTTGGAAGACCCTCTGTTTATTAAATAATCAGTTAGAAATAATTTGTTTTTGATATAGGCATCATCCCTATTTCTGCTTTTACAAAATTTCAAGTTTTAATACTAAAATTGTAAGTTATAAGTTTTCACTTCTATCGGCAGTCCGGGACTTGCATTTTTTTTGTGATAATTAAACAGAGTACCTGGCAAAATTGTGTTTGACAACCATCAAAAGTCAACCAATTTGACTGTTGATGACGTCAGAATTCAGTATTTCATACAAACTCCTTTACGTACTAAGCGCGCGTATTGAAGTTTGAAAAAGTATCTGATTCGACTAGTTGTCAAATTGACGAGACTTTCGCAGTACAAATGGAGTAAAATTTTGTTTAAACAGAAGCCACAAATTAATAAATAGATCCAATATATTATTGAATAGAACCCGAAATAAAAATTGAGTCAAATTTAATGCAGATGAAACAGAAAGCCAAAGCCAATAAGAAATTAATAAGGATTATTTTTGGCAAAAATCCTAGCCCCTTTTTTTAGGTCCTATCCTATCAACGCCATCTTGGCTTATTTGGCTTGCATAAAGTAGCTTTCTTTAGCTAGCATGAAGTACTCCTACCTGAAGTAATTGCTAAAGGTCTTCGCCCACTGTGGAATATCAGGAAACCTCCGCAGACACCAGCGATGATGCGCGTGATGCCCAAGATAAAGTTTCCTAAGTCAGCGTTCACTGATGATTTAGTGTGCTGTGAAAAAAATAATTATTACTCAGAATTTTCTACTAAGTATTTTACCTCTTTTTTTCGAATCTCTATTGAAAAAAAACAATACAATAGAACTTAAAGCTAGCTAGTCTAACCTAATTACTATATAAATCATGCTCGCGTGGAATGGTGGCAAGAATGCTGGCTACATTTCCGCGTTGGACAGCCAGGTTGATCCTTTGCGTAAAAAATGAGCCAGCCCTTCTATCACCAGATGAGGCAATTAACAGCGGTTACCTCTTTGGTTCTTGTATTGCAAAATTTAAATAGTTTTGCCAAGAATAGCAAAATAACAATAACCTCTATTACAATGCCTCCTTGCTTTGTCTACGTGTGTAGTTAATTCAAAACAATGTATCCTGAAGCTCTTTATATGTTAGAGATACTTTACAGTATCGGAAAAGGCGAGGAAAAGACTAGGACGTAAAATAATAATTATTTCCGGGATGATAAACAGTAGTTGTGGAGGTCCTCAACTATACCCAAGCAAAAAAAACACGTCGATTCGTTGCTTTGTTGCGGCATGATTGAAGTGCAAAACAATAAAACAAAAACACTTTCGCATTTATTCATCTTTTTTTATCAGTAGGTATGAATTCAAACTGTTAACGAACTCAAGAGGGAAGTATATTCTTTAACCTGTAACAAATCAACAGTCCAAATGGATACAACTGATGCACCAAAGACACTTTCGCATTTATAATACCTAATATGAGTATGAATTCAATCTGAAAAGAATAAGAACTTAAGAGGGAAGTATATTTTTTAACCTGTAACAAATCAACAGTCCACATGGATATAACAGATGCACCAGAAAGTTCCCCGAAAAAGGTATAGGTTGTCACAATCCAGAATGGTTTGCATGAAGATCTTTTGAACAGAGCTGCTAGCTGTTGCTTAAACGTCAGTCTAAAAACAAACAAATTATTACTGATCTGTGTATTATATTTGTAGGAAGTAGATATTTTGCTTGGCAAGAATATTCAAAATAAGCTAAACCCCTATGAGTAGGGGTTTAGCACAATCATTTCCTGTGGCAAGGTGAATCTTAGGGTACAAAATATGAAGTAATAAAATCTCGTGTTTTCATTTTGTTTTTGTTACTAATTTCTATTTCTGTTTGTGCCAGAACGCGAAACCTATTCTAACTTGATATAAAACTAGCCGAATCAGCCCAGTTTCGGTCGGGTGAAATTTGTGAAAATCCTTTCGTAGTGGGGGTTACAATTATACAGAAAACAGTGACACAAAATGAGATCCTAGACCTAGATCCTAGGTAAGCGCTCAGTTCAGATTCATTATTATAAAGATATAAAGGGATTATTATACTTATTACTTGCATATTTCGTTGTCAAGCTTGAAATCTATAAGGTCGTTCATTTCGAGCTCTATATTATAATCTCTAGATCGAAAATTCCTCAGGCAAGCTTCAGCCTCTTCCACTGTGGCATGCTTGAGCAAGAAGTAAGGTGTCTCAGGCAGACGGAGGTTGGCTATTAGCAATATTATTGCATAGCATCCGTTAAGAAGACACAGAAAGTCCCAATTCAACATTGTACCTAAACCAGCCTAAAATTAAAGATTGAGTATTTGGTTTTAAATGTATTACTTTTTGATCAAATATAAATTAACAATAGGTGGGTATTTTAAATGACGATAGAACTTAGTCTCTCATGAATCAAGTCATGACCCCATTCTTTAATAACAGAACGTCGCCTTTCAGACTTAAGAATTTTAATTTTAATTTTACAGATATTTGTGATTACTGATTATTCCCTAAGTGGCAGCCCTACGTGGGAGGATGAAGGACCTGCCCACCCATTGCATCATTCATCATCATTGATGACAACTCAATCAAATCAGCAACTCTTTATCAATCTTAAAAACGCACTTCTAGTATGAAAGTTGTATGAAAATCACCAGTGACGTCACTAAGAAAAAAAGTGCGTTGAAATTTGATGACGTCATCAAATTTCAACGCACTTTTTTTCTTTAGTCTATATTTTAAAATGCTTATCAAACATAAAACTAACCGAGAATGTTAATTTTAGGTCTTTTGGAAGACCTTCTATTTAATAATCAGGTAGAAATAATTTATTTTTGATATAGGCATCATCCCTATTCTATATAACCCAATCTCTAAACTAAACTAAAATGGCACCCTTAAATCTAGTTCTGTCCCTTTTCACAGGGAGCATTATAAAAGGGTTAGCAATATTTTTATTGCTGTTATTTTAGATATTGTACATTACAGAATCAGCCCCAATCCATATTAAATCGTGACGTAGTAGTTTTTGGTCCCAACTATTTATATCGATAAATATAATCTTACGGCAAGATGGAATGACGTTATAAAGAGTGTGACGGGAAATGGCTTGATAAAGAAGGCTGAAGGCAGAGAAAAGGGTGTGGTGGCTAGGGAAGCCATATATGCAACAATTGACGTCCGCAGGCTAAGAATTCATATTATGATATGATATGATAATTACCTGAATAGTGATACCAGTGGCCATGGCAAGGTTAGGAAAAGATCCGACTATTCCTCGCATGTTTGGAAGACTCACTTCAGTCATGTAGACCCTCGGAGCGCTCATCGCCAGGCCAATTCCAAAACCAACGAAACATCTACCTACAAAAAATGAGATTTTGAACATGTGCAACATTGATAAAGCCCTATTGAGCATTTTAGGTGGACGGACGATCGCAAGCGTAGTAGCTGGGAGCCCCTGGCAGCAAGCCGCGAAAGACAATGTGCTGTGAAGGTGCATGCAGGAGACCTTCGTCCAGCAGTTGAGTTCGGTTGAGAGTTGAGACCATTAAAATTAGTTTCTAAAATGGATGTAATTTTCTCCCTACTTTGCCTAAGAAGCCCCAAAAATATTACCGATATATGCAAGATCCCATCATGCTTTTGCAAACATCTTGTTTGCAAAAGCATAATGGGATCACGTAATGGGAGCCGAAGGTGCGTTACGCAATAAAATAGGTAACACTTGCTATAACGGTGAAGAAAAACGTCGTGAGAAATCCATAATGTTCTGTCTGTCAATCCACATTTGGCCAGGGTGGTGAAGATGTTAGGTACTAACCAATTATGATATCCGATGCGGATTTTCCATATCCAGTAAAAATCCATCCAAAAATGAGTGGGGCATGACAGGAAATAAGTATAGTACGACGTCCGAATTTGTCTATGACAAAACCTCCTAGAATGCAGCCGATTGGAGCAATCAGTGTAACGATACTTGCTGGAATAAAAACAATAAATATATCTACCAATATTATAAGTGCACCTAAATATTGAAGCATATCATGTATACTAGCTATGCCTGCGACGACGTCCGCATGGATTGAGGATTTATGGTTTCCGCGGGAACTCTTGATTGAGGTTTTCTCCTCCCTTTAATTTTCTGGGATAAAAAGTAACCAATGTGTTATTCCAGACTATCTCTGTGCTAAATTTCATTTAGATCCTTTTAGCCGTTCTGGCATGATTGAGTAACAAAAATCCATCCAATTTTCGGATTTATAATATTAAGTATAGATGTTAAGATGCAATAGCCAGGGCCGCGCAATATCTTTTCGGAGCTCTGCGCGTTTTAAAAAAATAAATCACACTGGCTGAAAGCATCGACCATCAACCGTGCGAAAGTCGGGAGTATTAATATAATCCTGCATCAAACCATTTTTAGGTTTGTTCAAAATTGATCAGATAATATTATTACATTATTATCAATACTGTATTTTTGAGAATTATTCTTTAATGATGTTTACCTACCAATCCAAGACTCTTCAGAAAGCGTCACTTTTATAGCCGAATCAGGTGAGGTCAATTGAGGAAGAGCCACCGCCGCCCATCCGTACGCCAAACCTATAGACCCCATCGTTAAATTCACCCAAATACCGTAACCTAGTTGAATCAATGAGGTTTTGGACCAGAATCCAGGATCGGGATAGTTCACTTCTAAACCTCTAAGCGACATTTAACTGCATTAGGAAACACATTATAATTTTTATCATCATGTACGGGTTGCCTCTATTTATTTACGTTGACAAGACAAACAAGAAGTTTACTAGCGGGAGATTTTATTCTCATTCGATCGCGTTAACGTTAACTACGATTTGTATGGAATTGTCAAGCGCTCGACGCATTCCACTAAATTATCTGACCCAATGGCCAAAATTGGAACTTAAATTTTTATGCCTGTTTAGTTTCTGTTTTTATTTTATTTTTAACATCTCTGTCTATGATTTTTAATATACACTAGCGACGCTGTCACCGGGTCAGATAAGTTTGTGGGTCTGCATAAATGGTAGTTCACGTTGTCGCGATCGAATACGTAAGCAAACTCCCACTAGGCCTGGAGACATTACACATCAATGCAATGTCACCTCTACAATACATAAGTACTTCTTTTTAAGCATCTTTATTGTAATCTATGTCTTCTTAATTGAACCTATAGTACGGCCATTTTAACCGCGGACAAAAGTTCATTGACGCACCTTCACTATGAAACCCTCACGAAACTAACTAACTACGCCAAAACTATAACTGTCTCTTTCGCGCATATGAATAGACCCGCTTACGTGGTCGACAGTGGATTTCATAATAAAAGTCGTGACGTCTTACCACCGAAACATAGGTGTAAGTAACATTTTACGCGTCGGTACATCATGATTCATAATGTACTATAGTAGTACTAACGTATGTAAATATATTATGTACTTAGTAGTTCAGTAATCAACGATCAATTAATGTTGCGAATAATTACACAATTGCTACGTGAACCTTAAGAATTTGTGAAAAAATAAATTAATAAAAACATGAATAATTACTTCATTTGTTTATTTTCTTTGCCTTTGAATTAAACATAATATAATAATCATATCTATCGACTTTCCAAATCACAGAGTTGCTCAGATTGGAAGCAAAACTAAACCGAATTTTGCTACTAATGACTGAAAAATAGCTACTGTTTGTGTTTACTAAACTACAACGGCTACGAGTGATTAGTTTCTAAGGTCAAAAATTCCGGGCTTTATCTTCAAACATATTAATAAATACGTAAACGTAGCCCTTGACGGTACCTCAATACATACATAGGTACATCTGGGTCAAATTGCTTATACCTCCTTTTTTTAAAGTTGATTACAAACGAATCAATTACAATACAAGAATAAAAAGATAGACTCCGTACAAGGAGCCGATAGATTATATTATTTTTTACAGAAGACCAAAGTGTTGTTTACCCCTTCATTAGGCGAACGACCTCTCATTTGTTTGTTTACATTTTGTCCGCGCTTATAATGGCCGTACTTTATACGGTAGTTAATATCATAGAGTATATACCTATAGAGTAGAGTATGTAGAGAGATCTTTACAAGATCTATCTATAGAAGCTATCCTTCTTATTAAGAAAATTGAAGATATATCTGAGAGAAATGCAAAATTATTATATTTATGCACAGACATACATAAGTCAATGAAATCCTAATTTTCAAATAGATCCTCAGCGAAGGGGGTTCAAGGTTCTAATCCAGTTATTACAGAAGAAATACAAGAATTCAGTAGGTATAAGCCTCAGATACTTACGCCAGACGTTTCCTATGCTCTAATATGGTATAATCCGACCTAAATAGGCTCATAAGAGGCTGCTAGTACTCGTAGTTAAAAAAACCTTCATCTTCGCGGACAAAGTCGCGGGCATCATATAGTGAGCTACATTTTTGAATAAAGAACATTAGCTTGCCTGCACCCACAAATTACAATGGAGAAATTTCATGATGTTGTGAATATCATATTTAACACAACGGAAGTAAAATATAGATTAAAGGTAAAAAACCGTTTTTTTTTTAAATCTATCAATAAATGACTGAGAAATGACGATTTAAAAGTTTTATTATTCAATATACACCGATTGCTGTATCTTACTCGAGTAATTTTTCCTAGCCGAGATTGAATACTTCAAAATTATCTTCAGACACAAATTAAGTGCTTTAAGTCCATTTATTTCTTTTATTCGGCTTTATAAAGTCGGTTGAGTGGTTGATAGGGTGGTGTGACGTCACGCCATCCGACTTGCAAGCTCCATAACTTTTTCATTTG
The DNA here is from genome assembly GCA_923060345.2 of Erebia aethiops. Taxonomy (NCBI): domain Eukaryota; kingdom Metazoa; phylum Arthropoda; class Insecta; order Lepidoptera; family Nymphalidae; genus Erebia; species Erebia aethiops. The sequence continues at coordinate 18,153,000 of OV281081.1, read as the reverse complement.
TTGAGATATTTTAATGATTCTTTCATATTTTTGTTTTATTTTGTCTTAATTTTCATAATAAATTTAAAAAAAAATGGTAAACTTCTCCATTCTGCGAAAAGGTGAATAAACTGATGAAGAAGGCATAAAAGTAAAGAATAAGACGTAATTTTGCTACAAATAACAACACTTGTACATAATAAACATCTATTTATAACATAAAAAGCAAGACATTCTCATTAATAATTTTACACTTAACCTACAACGTTCATAATTTTACATTATTTTGGTTTCTATTCTTGTAATACGCTTCTGTGTCCCGAAGCGTCAGACCTTTCGTTTCTGGCAGAAACATGTATAGAAAAACAGCACCTGGAATGCACCAAAAAAGTTAATTAACCTTACCTTATTAAACTTAATATTTAGTGAAGTGAAAGTGAAAGCCCTACAAAGCCCTAAAGTTTAATTTCGAATGTAGTATATTTATATGTTCGCGAGCATGTCGTTGTTCACGAGCATGTCGGTCACGCGAGCATGTCGTTCGCGATCACGTGAATGTACATTTTTACCCCCTACCAAAAAGTGCTCAACGAGCATGTGCATTTGCTATGCTCCTCCGACAGTGTTGGCGGATCATAGCAAAATAATTATTGTTGTATTGTTGATTATTTATAGTAAAATAATTTCTTGCTAGATTTTGTTTTTACCAATCAAAGAACAGATCCCAAACAGTATCATAGTGTTAGGAAAGCCAACAGCATCACGGGTATGAGGGTAGGCCCAGTTAGCGGCTGATATAAGAACATTTAGAGACGACGATGATATCCCGCCTAGTAGTCCTCTTATCTGAAATTATAATAACAATGTTTTAGAAAAGACTTGAAAGTAAAACGGCCAGTGTAAAAAAGAATTTCCTGATAATTAAGGATAAGGAATTTAGGCTGCAACAATACTAAACCTAAACCTAAAATATTATGATCACCATACCTTGTTTAAGAATATTTAATAGCAATGTAACATGAATATTGTAATGCAGCTTACTTGCAATGGAAAAAGTTCATACATCATGAGATTTGGCAATGTGTAGTGACCAAAAGTGCCAAATAAAATATATGTCATAAACAAGATTAGAGGCAACACTGTTGGTTGTTTTGTTTGTTTTAATAGCATTCCTAACACTACACTGGCTATTCCTACGCCTAGTCCTGAAATGTGAGAAGATATTACGTGATGAATTAGCAGCATTAATATTTAGAAGGCGTTTATTTGAAGATTATTTTCAGGAATCACAATTATTAAACCTAATCCCAATAATTAGTTAAAATAGAAATATTATTTTATCCATTTCCTTTTAAAATAACGTACACCCTTGAATTTTTCTCACTTTCTTAATCCTTCCTTATGGTTGCCTGGTAGAGATCGCTTCTTAAGCTATAAGGCCGCCAACTGTACCTTTATTTATATTGCGTATTGTATTTCTTGTATTGGTGTACAATAAAGGATATTTCAATTTTCATTCATTCATTATTAAACAAATTAAATGAGATTTTAAAAGATTGAAATGCTTTTTATTTTTCAAACCTTATGACGATTGAGACAAAATTGGAATTGTCCAGTTATATTTTGTTAAAAACTTCATCGGCAACTTAAAAGTCGTAAATTTTTTAGTTGATGATTTTGTCATACTTATAACAAGCTTAGGGACTACTAAAGATATCATATATAAAAGCAGAGGAAGAAAAATAACAAAATCAAACCTGAACTAATGGCCATGACTTTTCTCCTAACTTTAAATATAAGTACCGACGCGCACACGCCTCCTAAAGTCCTTGTTAAACCCAAGATCACGTTACCAACATTGGGATCAACTGAACATTTTGAATTCTACAAAAATCATAAAAACAGCATAAGTTATCTGCAGATACTTATTAATTAATTACTAACACCTGAAGTCATCACTGTACCAAAAAACAAGCTGGATGATAAATTTTCTATCCTGTATGCTTCTTAATTTATTGTTAGGAATTTTTTTTATTTATTTATTAAGGGGCTTTTATACTTATGTAAATGTCAGCCCCATTATCTATGATTTAATCTAAATTTGTTCTTCCTATCTTCTCGGTTAACATGTTTTATCTACATTTAATTTATCAGCAATATATCTGTCAACTGGATAACCTTCCGGATTCTGACCTTCAACATTTCGACGGTCCACATAGCGACCACTGTTACTCCTGAGGATTGCGTTATAACCATATACATTACAATCACCCAGTATGGTTTGCATGAAGACTTCTCAAATAATAAACCTATTTGTTCCTTAAATGTTAACCTGTAAATTAAAACAAATTAATTTACTCCAATGTGAAATGTCCTCCAGAGTCCAGTCCTGCCATACTCTGTGTTCCTGTGTCTTGGATGGTATGGTCATGAAACGTGACAAATAATTACGTAGATAAAATAGCTTTCTCAACATCGCCGTCCTTAGCGCTAAAAATTAATGCCGTCCTACAAAACGTAGGAGCGAAAACCTAAGGGTCATTATAATGCATTACTTACCTTTAAAATCGGACGCATGAGAATTTCAGGAAAGCAGACTCAACCAATCTTAAAGAAGATATAGATTGTTGTTCTTTTTACTCATCGTTTTACTCATCGCTGTTAGTAACTTCAAAATTCTACTTGATAAAGCCTTGTTTTTATTCTAATACAAATGAATCTTTGTCTGCGATACTAAACTATCCATGGCCAACTTTATCTAGACAGTCCACTACATCGTTGATATTTCCCTTATACGCTTTCCTTCTTGAAAGTCAAACAATATTTTTTTGAAACGACCTCCCTAGCGTAGTGTTGAGCGATGATGTTTTAACGTGCGGAGGTCCCAGGTTCGAACCCCGGCAGGGTTAACTTAGGAATTTATAATTTCTGGATTTTCCCTGGTCTGGCCTGGTGGGAGGCTTCGATCGTGGGTAGTTACCGCCCTGCCGGCAAAGATGTGCAGTTCCGGTACGATGCCGTGTAGAAACCGATCAGGGGTATAGGTTGAATATATACCTGTCATGCCCCTAACAGGTTAGCCCAGGCTACCATCTTAGACTGCATCATCACTTACCATCAGGTGAGACGCAGTCAAGGGCTAACTTGTAGCAGATTAAAAAAATTAAGTAAGAGTAGATAAAGAAGTGCAAATAAATCACACATTACTTGCGAATGTCGTGTTCCCTCTTGAATTCAATGAGTTTCTCTAGTTCAGATTCAATATCATGTTTCTTAGACCTCAATCTTTTCAAAGAAGCTTTGGCATGTTCCATTGAAGTTTTACTGAGCAAGTAATACGGTGTCTCTGGTAGAGCAAAGTTGAGAAAGAACAACACTAATGAATATGCGCTGCTTATGTAGCAAAGTGTTGACCATTTGAATATAGAGCCTAATCCAGCCTAGAAGTAAATGTTTCATATGATTAATAATAACTTAAATTCGCAAATATTCATATAGATGTAATAGGACGACACAAACGAAATTGAATTGATATATTCAATCAGTACATGTGTATGAAAGTAATATATATATGTCACCGTAAGATTGCAAAAACGGTTAGATTGTAATCTAACTAGCGAAATTGTAAACTGTCGACAGATTACAATTTAACGTATTATTTTTCCCAGAAAATTAAGGAGTTCCCGCGGGATTAAAAAAACATAAGCTACGCGGACGAACTCGCGGGCATCATCTAGTTGTACAAGCCTTAAAGATCTAAATTTCAAAATAATATAAGTACCTGAACAGTAATGCCGACAGAAATGGCGATATTAGCAAAGGAAACAACTACTCCTCTCATATTGGGCAAAGAGATCTCCGTCAGATACACTCTGGGAATGCTTGTCACCATTCCCATTCCGATACCAGTGATTATTCTGCCTGTTAGGTAAATATCAATGATTACAGTAATAATTGAAGTATAGATGAGGTGGATGAGGCTGCCAACTTCACCAATGACTTTAATTAAAAATTTTATAATTACACCAGCAATATTGCGTCAGATGGACTGAAACAACTAAACAAATATATCTGATACATATCAGAAACTGCGTGACCTAGCGGTCAAAGGCGTGCAGAGACTGCTGCTGCGAGAGACGCAGGTTCAAATCCTTCCGGTTCCGCACATTTTTGATATGTATTTATGTAAGGTTAGAAACTTTCCTAGTGTGAGAAGCACTATAGTAAAGTTACAAAAAAGAAACAATACTACTTTTATTTAACAAATAAAGCACCAAAAACGAATCTCTCGAACTCGAAGAAATCGTTTTTCGAACTCCAGCAGAGACTAGTGCAGAAGAGAACCCAAACTGGAAGCTTTATTCTTATTAAGTTAATATTAAGTATATGTTGCAGTCCAGGCGATCCAGCTCGCCTGGATCGCCTGAATTGGAACTGGAATTGGATTATACTAAGCCTTATAAATAGTTAAACATTTAGATACAAACTTAACATCCATCGTAACTAGCTGGCAGAGGCAGACGACGTACCAATGACAGAACGTTTAAACTTTAAACGTAGGTAGGTACGTAGGTTCTCTCTATTATGGAATAGAACCGCAATCCGCGAAGATGAAGTTACGAGGCTCACTTTACATAAAAATAGATCTAACAAGGCAGATATGTCACCGTAAGATTGTAAAAACCGTTAGATTGTAATCTAACTAGTGATATTTCAAACTGTCAACAGATTACAATTTAACGCATTATTTTTCGGTAGATTGTAATCTGTTAGATATATTAACCCGATAAAACAAGAAAGAGACAAGAAAACGGTAATACAATGAATATTTCAAAAATTGACACTCTGAACATTGAACGGTTCACAATCTGTCGACAGTTTACAATATCGCTAGTTAGATTACAATCTAACAGTTTTTACAATCTTACGGTGGCTTATATGAGTTTAAATTATTATTTAACCTATAATAATGTGATTAGCAGATCGCGCCAAGCCCGTGTATAGCCATCCAAAGCAAATAGGTAATTGGCTGTAGATAAGCATAATGCGACGTCCAAACTTGTCTATCAGAAATCCACCTAAAACGCATCCGATTGGAGACATCAGTGTCAGGACGCTTGCTGAAATTAGAAATAATAAAAAAATCATATTATTTAAAAAAATCTCAATCAATACAACCCCCTTTGCGTTGCAGAGTTGAGCACCTTAACGTGCGGAGGTCCCGCGTTCGATCCCCGGCAGGGTCAATTTGGGAATTTATGATTTCTGAATTTTGCCTGGTCTGGCCTGGTGAGAGGCTTCGGCCGTGGCTAGTTACCACCCTACCGGCAAAGACGTGCCTCCAAGCGATTTAACTTGTACTTAGTGGATAAAAAAACAACCCTTCACTTATTACTAAGGAAGGAAGTAACTTTATAAGTTTATTTGATGGGTACATCGTATTTCATCAGCATCTGTTGGAATATTTTGGTCTTTTGATATACCCTTATCTTACCTCTCTTTTTCATTAGGCTAAAATCCCTTTGATCCCAATGAATGTCACCTACTTTCGTAGTTAGTTAGTGGTATAAGTTTACGATTTGAGCTACTTCAATTGCTTACTGGCCCGAGAATACTTAGAATATTTCATTGTAAATAACGTTTTTCACTTTTTGTTGAGAGGTGCCAATATAATAACCACATCTTTATGAGAATTTACTCGTCTACGTAAAACATTTTACAACAGCGTATTTTAAAGTTTACCTATTGATAAGGCGTGAAATTAGGGGATAGGAAAATTCACTAACCAATCCATGATTCGTCAGTAATCGATAATTTTATTTGCGAATCTGGTGATCTCATCTGCGGTATCGTTACAGCTGAGAATCCAAGCGCTAGTCCTATTATCATCGTAGCTAAATTCACCCATACTCCATAACCAAGCTGGATTAACGAAGTTTGAGTCCAGAAACCAGGATCTGGAGCGCTTTTTTGTGCATCAGTAAGCATAATTCATTCTTTTATGTTTTATTGTTTAGCAATTTGTTTACGATTTCTTTTTTATCGAAGTATTATTTTGATTTTGATTGATAGAAATCTGGAAATAGTCGTGTCTATGACAGACATGCAAAGACAAGAATGCCATGAATCTGTCATATTTGGCAAAGTTCTTCGAAGTTCTAATGAGTCATATATCAGTGTATTGGACCAATGTTTCACTTGGTAGACCGCACAATCAAAAATTTACAAAATTTCCGCGCATTCTTTAGAAGTACCTACAACCGAACAAAATACTCGTGTTTAAGCATGTTACGCACGCTTTTACTTCAAAAAAATGTTTCCAAACAAAGTACTTAAAGTCCGTCAAACTTATCTGATCCGGTGCCGGTATCCATACTTACTAATATTACATATTTATATGGTTTAATTGATTCTCCCTATTTGTTAGGGAGAATTAACTACTTTGTACCTAGACTTTCAAGACGTAGTGTCAAAACCTTTAGCCTAGCTCAAACCAAAACGAACTATGGCCAAAATAGATTTATAATCAGAGCAGGTAACACTTTCAATAAAAAATATTTACAATTAGACCTGTTTCAGCACAGCATTAGAAAATACGTTTTAGAATTTAAAAAAAAACTACTTAATGGACATATTAAGTCTGTATAATTTAAATATATAAAAGTACCTAACTAAGTTTAAATTTAATTGTAACTTTACTATTTATTTTTGTATTATTTTTTCTTTTCTAAATTTACTAACACTTTACAAAATTACTCCCGCAATAACCACTACATCCGGCGAACTTCGTACCGCCTTAGCGTAGCAATGATGCACTACTTTATTTTCTTAATATTTTTTTCCGTAAGAACCTTCTCCTAATTATAACAAATAGGTACAACAAAAAAAGAATTAGTGAAATCGGTCCAGCCATTCACGCGTGATGCCGTGACCAAGGAAAACGGGTTTCATTTTTATATATATAAAAGATAAGATAAGATAAGATTAGTGAATACTTTATAGGTAAATGTGCAAATTATATTTAAGTTGTTATTTGTAATGTAAGACGCTGTATGTATTCCAATAAAGAGAAAAAAATATATTGTGTTTGTGCGAAAGTGTGTCTGTCTGTCTGCTACGCTTTCACAAATTTGGTACAGGGGTAGATTGTTGATTGATTGTATTTGGAAAACTAAAGAGTTCCCGCCACAGATTTTAGAAGTATTCTGCTGCGATGGTTACTGCGGGAATCAAAAAATCTTAATCCACGCAGACGAAGTCGCGGGAATCGTCTAGTTTTTAATACATACTAGCGACGCTGTCACCGGGTTAGATAATAGCCGGACACGAGATCCCGCTGCAACATGAATCGTGTACGTGATCAAAAATATTATTTTATGTATAATTATAAATGGGGGAATATATATTTGCTAGGTTGCACAATAAAAAGTATTTTTAATTAAAATAATTGTTTGCGTCTAAGTTAATTTAGTATACTTTGTGCCACCTAGATGGCACCACTTGTACTCTGGCTCGCGTTTTGGTGCAATCGTTTCACTTACATTACACTTTACACTAGATCTATTACAGTAGTTAGATCAAAGTCAAAAACTTTTGTTGAAGATTAATAATAGAGAGGACCTAGAGTAAACTAATGTTAAAGGATGTCAAGGAGTTTTATGCAGTTTGGAGTTGTAGTGAATGTTCAATCAGATTTATCTCAATTTATCTCAATTACCTACAATATGTTATAAAGATACTTACTTTTTTATTATAGTTAATTCTGTTCAGATTCTGCGATTACAGTCTTATATTATAAAATTGACGTTTATTCTTAAACACTTCAGGATATATGAAGGGTCTCGTATACTTGTTGTTCGCAAATTGTGCAGTCACAATAGGCTTTGCTTTATAGTTCAATCTATTTTGAAAGTTTTCTTCGAAAGCATTCAAGATTTGTAGAAGCGTTCCTCTCGAAATTGAGTTGAATTCGATGCCGTGTGCTGCTCTTATAACAGGTTTTCCTTCATGTAAGTTAAAGACATAAATTAAATGTACCATCAATGTCAACAATTATCATAAATGCAAGTTGCCCGTGACTAAACTATTTATTTTTCCGGCATAAAAAGTAGTTGTTGTTACTCTCCACTCCAGAGTACTCCAGGTCTTCTACTATATCTATACAAGAAATCACATCAATTCCTGGCTCAGTTGCAGCGTGATTGAGATTTGAAGGTCAAATAAACACACCTTCGAATTTATAATATTAGTAGATTATAAGATTTTCATTTAATCATTACAGATATTTCACCACAAAAAGAAGGTAAGTACTTTCTCTTTTTTTAACCGAAATCCAAATAAACCTTCAGCTCTCAACTCGTTGTGTATTTTTCTCTAATTCTCTTCTAACCCTACTATTAAACATTAATGAAGAATTTTAGTACTTAGGTATCTACTATAAAATAGACATAGACCTTAGAGGAAATGGCCTTACCTTTTTGCTTATTCAAAATGTCTAGCAAATCGCCATTGCAACGTGTAACCACAAATAAAGAAAGGAAAACAATCCACCGCATGTTTGGCTGATTAGGACGCTAAATATGCACTGAATCAAGAAATTGCATTGTGAAACCGGTCATGTTCGTATTTTTTTTTTAATAGCGTTGATTTTTCTGACTTGGTCACCTTTTTTCTTAAATAGTACTTCTATTATCAACTAGATAATGCCCGCGACTACGTCCGCGTGGATTAAGTTTTTTTGATTCCCGCGGGAACTCTTTAATTTTCCGGAATATGACCTAACCCTGTAACAAATTTTATCAAAATCGGTTGAACAGATGGGCCGTGAAAACATAGCAGACAGACAGTCAGACAGACACACACACTTTGCATTTATAATAGTAGCATGGATTATGTTATTACAAAATCAAAAGGCACTTCTTTACTACTTTTCTATCAAATGATACCACAATCATAACAGTTTTTCATTTATTTTATTTCAACAAATATTTTCATGACTCAAATTGGTTTAAACAACGTCTTTCTAAGCTATCATCATCAAAACCTTCCAAAAAAGCATGTTTTTAAATACTATAATACATCGTTATTATATTTACAAACCAACTATCATTTATATCTAATAGTTTCAGCTGGCACTATGTATTTATATTTATCATTTTCATTTAATCATAATCATCATCATATCAACCCATTGCCGGCCCACTACTGACCACGAATTTCCTCCTAGAATTTTTTGTTTTGGTTTTGACCATAGTTCACCACGCTGGCCAAAAGCAGATTATCAGAATTCATACACCTTTGAGAACATTATAAAAAATTCTCGGGGATGCAGGTTTTCTTGCGATGTTTTCTTTCACCGATAAAGCAAGTGATATTTAATTTTTTTAAACGCACACAATTCCGAAAAGTTAGAGGTGCATGCCCGGGATCGAACTCTCGGTCACCCAAATATAGGAGGTTGGCGGTCTAAATACATAAACCACTTTTCTTATTTTCTTATAATTATATATCTAAGAATAAATTACGGTCGCTTATTTCAAATGGCACCATTTATACTTATCTTGTACTCTATACACGTTGTAAATATACGTATAAACATAAATAATACTTTCTTTAAACTACACATGTATAGTTTGATTTCAGCAGAAATAGAACCGTATAAAAATATCATGTTCGTAGTAAAACATATTTTTTTCATATTTTGAAGCTCTATTAATATAATAGCTACATTTTAAAAATTTTATAAATATCTATTAATATATTTTTATATCTATTTTATGAACAACGCCTATCTGCTCCGTTTTACTTCATTTTTAACAAATGCATGAATCATTTAATATTTATTTTCAAAACATAATCTTCCATAGATGAAACAATTTTAAATTCCGAAATAGGCTCAAAATATATTATGTAACTGGGTAAATTGCAATTCTTGCTTAAAGCACACGCAATATTTTTATATCGTTTCATCTCTAGAAGTTTAATCAATACCTACTTATTTTATTTCATATCTTGATTATTCTAACAGAATTAAGTGCTTAATACTCATTTTCTGTCCATTTTGAAATAAATAATAATATTATAATCTCTTAAAAAAATATTCATGTGAATCGAATTTATATTCACCGCTATTTACTTAAATTGGTAAAAAATCCTATTTTGGCTATGTGGTTAAATTTGTGTATTTTATACCTTTGGCTGATTGCTAGTGCGGTCTTTCCCTGGGTTTTCCCTGAGGGAATATTTACAATTTACACTTTTTCCCTAAATTGATATTTTTTTTATGTACAAATAAAGTTTCACGCACTTTCAGTTTGTGGATTTACTTTCTTCAGAGTTTTTGTTCGGCCGCAGAAGTAATCTTCGATTTCTTGCAGAGATCTTCCTTTAGTTTCTGGCAGGAATATGTAGAAGAACGCCAATCCTGCAACATATTATAATATAATATTATTTGTAAAATACTTTATCTACTCCAGCATCGAAAAGTTCCAATTTCGAATTTGACAACTATATCGAATTGAACCCTCTTTCGTGTTTGCTTCTCAAAACGATACAGTTCGTTGTATGGGAGCTGTATCGTTATGAGTCGTAGCTGTATCGATATGGTTATCTTCATAAAATATAGGATACCTATAGCTTAGCGGCTCTGGGTTCTGGCACTTTCCCAACCACAGAGTTCTTAGTATGTAGAGGAGCCATACCTACATCATGGCGGATGGTGGCACCCGTCATTGAATATGTACATATTATATAATTCATCTCCACCTACTCTATACTCTATGTACCCAACCCACTCTATGGTTGGTACTGCCACTCTTACTGCCAATATTTAAAAAAAAATTAGAAAAATTACGCGGTAAACGGATTACTTTTGCAACTTGTGAAATTTGTATTGATTTGACTTTTTTTTTAATTTACAAAGTAAAAAATTATAAAGACGTCCTTGTCGTAGATAAAATCTTGTATGCAACTGTACGTAATTAGTCATTTTAATTCTCGTACTATCCTATTTTGATACTCGGCAAGCCTCGTATCAAAAACAGCACTCGAATTAAAATGACCCTCATTACGATACAGTTGCATAAATAGCTATTATTGTTAATTTATATGACCCAATAATTCCTGTTGTGGTACCCCCAAATAACGCAATTGAAACAAAACTATAAAGTCGATAAGCTACTAACCTGCAATAGATATAACACCGTAAAGGCCGAATGCGCCGTAATCGTTAAGCAAGTACTTGATGTAAGGAAAAGTCTTCACCACAGAGAATATCGATAAATGAGCTGCGCATGTTGTAATTCCGCCAATTATGCCGCGAACCTGAAAGTATCATTTCAATCATAAGTATTCATCCATTCTATTACAAAATACGGGTATGTATTTTTGTAGTGAACTTCTTTAGCCGAATTGAGCGTGACCGACATGCTCGCGAACAGCGACATGAATTAATGAATGAAATATTCTTTATTGTACAACAAAACAAAAAAATAAATATTTAAAAAAATATATTAAAATATTCGTTTTCACTTCTATAGGCAGTCTACATTGATGTAGAATTTTAGTTACTCATTCTATTTCAATGGCAGTCTATGACTGCCAATCTTTTTTTGTCAGTATGTTTAAAGGAATATAAATATGTAACTTGGTGTTACCTGAGTGGGATAAACTTCTCCAATCATGATCCAGGGAACGATCAAGTAGCCCAAGGTGCAGAATATAGTGAAGAGGTAAATGCTGGCCACGGGAATCCAGGAGTGTTGTGGCGGGAGGAGGTTTGCCTTCCAATATTGGACATAGTAGAGATAGACTGCGAGGGTAATCATTGTAGTACCGCAACCGATGGCTGTAATTTATAGGCAAATTATTAAAATTGAAATAAAACTATCTTATCTAATTACCTACTAAAGAGGGGCGAGTGGCCTAGTTGTGACAACGCATATCAGTCGATTGCGAAGGTTAAGCAACGTAAACCCAAGTCGGCAACTGGATGGGTGACCGAATTTGGAGGTTCAAATTTGGCTCTTTCGTTTCCTCCGTGCCTCGGAGAGCACTGTAAGCTTTCAGTTCCGGATATTATCACTAACATCTGATAATAATCGTTACAAAACCTAAGAATTTTAATACTCTAACTAGTCGTAAGTATGCGAAATGACTTGGGAACCCACCGCATTATTATCCGAAGAAAATTCCTACCATTATTTGATTAATGGAAAGAGGTCGTGACCCTCAGTAATGAGAAATACGACGCAGAGAAAGATATCTAATTACTCTACAAATCTTTGCGTAGAATAAAGGCTGTAATAGGTAATGGCTAAAATTTTACCCCTAATAGCCAGACGGATATCGGTGACTCATATTCCTAGATCTACTTTCGAATGTAAGTAACGTATGTATACGTCGATTACGCCGAAAATGACCTTCACACAGTTAAAAAAAAATTAAAGAAAACGATACATTTTCGATAACGAGAACTTCGACTGGGACTATGAAATTTTGAGAAAACTGTCGAAAACGGTAGTAATAATGTTTATGGAAAAAATTGTAGAAAATGTGTGTGTTTCTGAATTTTCTCTAGTCCGGTCTGGTGGGAGGCCTCGGTCGTGGCTAGTTACCACCCTACCGGCACAGACGTGCCGCCAAGCGATTTAGCGTTCCGGTACGATGCCGTGTAGAAACCGACTAGGGGTCTAATATAACTGCCATACCCCTAACAGGTTAGCCCGCTACGCTACCATCTTAGACTGACTTAGCAGTCAAGGGCGTAGTAATAGTAGTTGTAGTGGCGTAAAAAAATTGGCTTACAAAATATTGGCTTAGTTACCTAAATAATGTAATACATAATTGAAATGATCATACCAGAAACAAAGGTGAGGGGCCGTCTCCCACATCGTCTGCAAAGGATGCACCCGACCACAGTGAAGATAACTCGTATAATTCCCATTGATATCGTAAGCCAGTATTTGTTTAACTGAGTACCTGACGCCTGTAAAGAGAAGGTTAATTCGTGAAATATTGGTTATGTTATGGTTATGGAGAAGTCCAATAAAAAAATCAATTCAGAGATTGCAGAAGAACCAAGATCTCTACAATAGCCTGCACCATTGTATATGTAGCCTGGTTATAGAAACGATAATTAAATATGAGTAAATTAAAAAAAGTGTGTGTGCGCAATTCACACACGGCAGAAGTGAAACTTCAGAAAAGTAGCGTACGAGAGAATGAGACAAATATAACTTGTATTCTGTCTCATTCTCTCGAAGGCTAAATTCTAATATGAATATGTTTGTCTCTTTTTAGGTGTCGCTTTTTCGTTTCATCGAATTTTCAAATCACAATGTTTCTAAAGAAGTTTCACATCAAAAATAATTCAAAAGGAAGAAATTGCTGAAGAACCAAGATCTCTACCATAGCCTACACCATTGTAGGTAAATATGAGTATATTAAAAAAACATTAGAAGGCGCTCAAGATGTATTTCAATATTCGACGGATGTCCCGCGCACCAAACAATGCTTCCAAATTGAAATCATTTAAGTTTGTAGGTATAGAGCGATCTTCTGATAAACACCGCTGAAGTCTTACGCTAGACAACTGAACTGTTTATTGTAAATGTAAATTATTGTTTTTATACTTATCAAAAAATATTTAAAAAAATACTTACCTCAAACACATTAACAGCGTAGAACGTAATAGTGTTGACTCCACACCACTGGTAGATGAAAAAGTAAGTAGCGAGTATTGCAAAGGGTTTCAACGTTGACGGTGCTAATAGAGCTTTAATTATTTCCTTCGGTGACTTCAAACTGAAAATAATAATATGATTCAGTTTTAAATCAGATTCAGTTTTGTAATCATCGATGTTTGTAATGAATAATGTTTATATCAGAAAATTTGCAGAGAATTGGAAAGCAACTTTCATGGAAGAAGGAGGCAAAGGAAACAGCCGGATATAAAAAAATGTGGAGGTCAAGACCCATATAATGTTGCAACTTTTAGTGAAGAAAATTGATAACCAAACGTTATTTTCGAAAATATATGGAAGCTCTCAAATTCAATGCCTATAAATATCCTATCCATAGCACTTCCTAACCACTCCTAACACAACTTAGCTTTTGTAAAAAATTTAATTGTTATCCATATTTTAATATGCCTACCTACTTAGAACTTAACTACCTTGCCTACTTTTAGTTAAAAAATAAAATATAAAATTCGTCGTAACTTTAAACATCTTTCAAACAAGATAAAGTAAACATAAAACGGTGCAAAACCTTGTAACGATATTATATGTAAAACAAACCACATTATTATTATTATTTATTGGCGTCTTATTAACAGGTATTTGATATATATTCAATTGTATATATTTTTAAGATCGTGACTTGTAAGCAGCATAAGTAACCAAAGCCTTTAGCGAAAACAAAAACAACACATCATGTAAACAGTTGAATAAATATGAACATGAAAATTTAATTAAGAACTAACATGCTATGTCATGAGGTAAATAAAGAGTAAGGATTTATTACCTTACTAGTAAAGGAAGTGCCAAAGGTATCAAATTAAATGTGGAACCTATCAGAGTCGGTGACTTTCAGTATGAATAACTCAAATTAACTTACGGTTCAACATGATTCTTCTCTTTGAAATTAACCATCTTCTGTATTTCATCCTGCAGGTCACACGTTGATCCTCTCAATTTTTTAAGAGAAGTTTCCGCTTTTCCCGCCTTGTCTTGGGTCAGCAGATAGTTTGGTGTTTCTGGTAAGAATAGCATCCCCAATAGTGATAGAATGGGTATAATAGCACTCACTCCCGCTAAGATGTTCCATGTAGTCACACTGCCTATGACGTACTGTAACAAAAGAATTTATTGTTTTATGATCATCTCTATCCGTCTCTATCAGTAAATGTGGTATAATTCTGTTACACTTAAAGAAAAAGCTTAAAAATTAACATGATTTTTTATTTATCTATGAATCAAAGCTTTTCAATTGTTTTGAGAAGAAACTTTTTTAAAAAAGAAACTCAAAGGCTCAAAATAACGTGTAAAAAAAGCTTAAAAATTGTCTGGTTAAATATCCGAGAAACATGAGATCCCACGTACTTTTATAAAACCTAAATCCATGGTGACGAAGTCGAGGGCCTCATCTGGTTATTTAAAAGGGTCTAGAATTTTAATAAATTCTGAACCCCCTTCATAAATCTCTCAACGTAGGATCTCTCTGTAGGATATTTATGGTTTGATAAAAAGATCGACTAAACGTAATCAACCTGTTAGAAGACTATGTTTAAATGGTTTAAACAATAAATAACAGATTTTTAAACCTTAACGACACTAAACATTGTTTGCTGCGGCACAGGATAACACTTCTTTTAGTGTGTCATGCTGATAGCTTATAGTAGCTGATGTCCTTACCCGAGATGAAATATATCTCTGTATCTTTCATCAAATAATAAGTATAGATAACACTGCTGCTGTAACAGCAGCCTTTGCTAGCTCAGTTACGCGTATGGAGTTATCTAATATAACAGCCACGTAGTAGGTACCTGACTGTTTGTATTGCAGGCAATTCTAATTTTACGTGAACAAACATTCTTGCCGTTCAATTACCATTTATCAGTGTTTGATTATGTTTACACGGAAAAGGGGCGTTGCTTCAAGTGTAAACGTAGGTGTGACAAATATTAAGAGATCATGCATCACATGACGTCAAAGATGAATGGTCGTAGTCAAGTTGAATTTGCAAAAGCTGTCCTGTTAACGATGTTTAATCTTAATGGATTAGATGAGATAATAAAGCTAAACATGATATGTAATATTAGTATAGATAATAATCTATACTAATATTATAAATGCGATTACTCAATCACGCCAGAACAGCTGAACGGATCTGGATGAAGTTTGGCTAGATTATTGTCTGGAATAACACATAAGCTACTTTTTATCCCGGAACAAAAAAACCTCAATCCACGCGGACGAAATTTATTGTCACTATATCTAATATTATTTGACACTATATTTTTGTGTAAAATATTTCTTTTTCATGATTTTGGTCACACAATTTACACTCTCTCCTATATCACTATAAATACTAGATACTAGAGATAATAAATACAAGAAAAATAATCACAATAGGCAATTATGTACAGCATACAGAAAGCAATCAATCGTTCTAAACTAATATTTAACGTTACTTGAATAACATTATTCATCATTTAAGAAAATACGTGATAAATAATTTGTTTGTCGTCTGCAAAATGCATTTATAATGAATATATCTGACCTCGTACAAACAACATAGAAAACCGTGTGAACAATTAACTAAATAAATTCCTACTGATCAGAAAAATAATTGTAAAAATTGTGTAGTTAAACATGTAATGCTATTTTTAAAGAGGCAGAATATTATTGATTGAAGTAAGAAGGAAATTAAAATATTATATTTTAATGTAGTTTAAAGTAGAATACACCTCAGTATAAACTACTACGATTAAAAAGATACGATACGAAATAAATTCTCGTAAAGAAACGTACTATAAAGCCATGCTTTTAAGGGTAGGTGACTACGTTATTTCAATTTAACAAACTATTTATTAACAAGCACAACTAAAATTTTATCAGTTATAAATAAAAGATTAGATAAAGTTATGAATAATTCATTTGGCTAACTTTAATGAAGTGTTGTTAATTATAATTAATGGTGATCATGGTTGCATGGTTGCAGGAGCGAATTACTAGTTGATGATAATGGGAAACTATTTCTAAATTGCAAATTCATAAACAGATAGTGGTATCGTTGGTATATCATTAATAATAATAAGCTACTAATTTCTATAAAATAAGCGAGTTCTTCACGCGAGAATATCAAATGATTTTCTTAAACTGTTATATCAAATAACTTGAAAAGATTTAACTCAAGATATACCTATATGCGTTTGTAATAAACTTAGCTTGTTTTTAACGAAATTAGCAAATTTTCAACTAATCTATACTAATTTTATAAAGAAGTAAAGTTTGTGAGGTTGTAGGGGGTAATCTCTGGATCTACTGAAGCGGTTTTGAAAATTCTGGTACCAATAGCACAAAAGTAAATGGTACCAAATTATTTGTGAGTGCCATAGGCTATACCCGAAAAATTAGGGAGTTCCCGTGGAAATTTAATAATCTTATTTCACGCAAACGAAGCCGCGAGCATCTGTTAGTAAATTAATACCGTAAGAAACAGCCAACTGAAGCTATAATTAAGATGTAGAAATGGAACGAACCAACCTACTATAGCTTTTTTTGTTGTCGAGTGAATTATACTAATATGCGAAAGATTATAAATGCGAAAGTCAGTTTGTTTGTTGGTTTGTTGGTTTGTCCTTCATTCACGCTGCAACGAAGCAGTGGATCGACGTGATTTTTGGCATGGGTATAGTTGAAGACCTGGAGCGTGTCATAGGCTACTTTTTATTCCGGAAAATTGTGGAGTTCCCGCGGGAATCCAAAAAAACATATTCCACGCGGATGAAGTCGCGGGCATCAGCTAGTTAAAAATAGATAGAAATGCATTCAAAGATCTTGCTTCTAGATTCCGGGTTAATAATAACAGCACCAACACGTCACACTATAGATACCTACACCCGTACAATTGAGATCTCTTAAAAGCCGGCGAGGAACAAGCATTTCTTCATTTGAACGGAATTCAGAGGAGAATAGAATAATCGATACAATGCTAGACGAGAGTGACGTAAATACGAACAGCTGATTTAACGTGGTCAGTTTTTTTCAGTAGTAAATATTTAATGCTAGATGATGCCCGTGAGGGACCGGTGGCCTAGTTGTGACAACACATTATCAGTCGAAGGCGATTGTTAAGCAACGTTGACCTAAGTCGGTAACTGGATGGGTAACCGAATTTGGTGGTTCAAATTTGGCCTTTTCATGTCCTCCGTGCCGTCCCGGTTATTATCACTAACATCTGATAGTAATCGTTACAAAAACTGTTATAGTTACTCTTACTCTCAACTAACTCTAAACTAACTCCACGAAGAGATGCCCGCGACCTCCTTCCGCGTGGTTAACTAGGTTTTTTGATTCCCACGATTCTCTTCAATTTTCCGGGATAAAATAGCCACCAAATTTCGTCAAAATCGGTTGTATAGACGGGCCGGGAAAGCGTAGCGGACAGACAGAATATTAATATGGATTCTAAAATTGTATTGTTTTATCGTTGGCCAAATATTTTTGTACATACTGTTTTTATGCAATATCAGATATTTTATCTATGACAGGGATTTAATTAACGTGATTGATATCGAAAGAGCTTTATGCTTATGGTAGGTTGACAGAGTAATCTGTGAGCAAACATAGCATTATTTTGAAGAGCTATGGCAAACAATGTTCAAAGATCACCATTAAAATTATTACAGCTTTCTGTCTGCCCTTTAATTTAGATATCTTGTATATACGGCCCTATATAAGGCTCTATATATAAGGGCCAGACTGGATCACTTACTATAGAAACGCCAAATTGCGCTGTATGAATTTACGAAGAATATTTCCCTTGGATATTTTGTGCAAAATATTCAGCTTCCTCGTCTGCCGCCCACAGCAAAACTCTACAAATAGACTGACAGAAAACGACGTGTCGACGGAATACAAAGAAATGTTTGTAGCACATTAACAATTCACGCTATTAACCGCGTAGTCTTAAATTTTCTATTGCGTAAGGCAGATCACCCTTCAATTTTTTTTCACGGTCTACAATTTTGGGTATTCATTTATTATTTTTAAAATTTTATTTAGATCCGTTCTTTTGCTTTTCTTTTAAAGCTTTTGCTTTTAAAATCTCTCTGACAGTAGTAACTGCTATATCCTGCAATTAAATTTTGTATGTGACCGCATGTATACCTACTCGTGACATCGTAGAAATACCAAACATACGAGTATAAGCAGCAATAGTACAAGATTTGACTTAGGCATTTGAAAGCTTTCACAAGCACAAATCTTAACATAGAGAAGAAGATCCATACCTGTATCAGTACACCAGTGGAAACTCCTACAGAGGCCATGGCACCGAGCATACCGCGGAGATGTGGCTGGGATACCTCGCAAGTGTACACTCTAGCCGGGGCGCCCACCATGCCTGAACCGAATCCTACCAGCAATCTGCCTGTTGAGAACAAACCTTGATTAGTTGAGAGTTTGAGCACAACACTGGCGCATATTTCATACTCATATTATAAATGCGAAAGTGTGTTTGTTTGTTGGTTTCTTGGTTTGTCCTTCAATCACGCTGCAACAGTGCAACGGATCGACGTGATTTTTTGCATGGGTATAGTTAAGGCCTGCTTGACCATATACTTAACTTTCCAAATTTCCCTGGCCAAGCACTGAAACTTATCCCATTACTAGCTCATTCCCGCGACTTCATCCGCGTGGACTAGCCTAGCCTATGCCCTTCCCCGGGATATAATCTATCCCTGTACCAAATTACATCAAAATAGGTGGGCCGTGAAAGCGTAGCAGGCAGACAGACAGACAAACTTTCGCATTTTATAATATTAGTATGGATGTGAAATTTTGGATGGATGAATGGATGTTTGTTACTCAATGACGCCAGAACGACTGAACGGATCTGGATGAAATTTGGAACAGAGATAGATTAAAGTCTGGAATAACACATAGGAATTTTGTTTATCCCGGAAAATTAAAGAGTTCCCGCGAGAACCAAAAAATCTCCATCTCAAGTCGCGGGTATCAGCTGGTCCACAATCTACAGTGTCGCAGACATTTTCTCCGGTGACTATGGAATTACTAATACCAATTAATTAATCCAATTAAATAAAGTTGAAACTAAGGTAGGCTTACCAACATAAATCATAGGAACATTTTGAGCACATGCAACCAGGATCCATCCCAGGATGAGAGGCACTTCGGTGATGATGAGGGTCATCCTGCGTCCAATGTTGTCCATGAGGTATCCACTGACTATACATCCGATTGGTGTTCCGGCGGAACTTAAACTGGCTGCAAAAAAATACATATTTATCATCATTCATCACCACCATCCGTTTTTATACCATGCCCTGTTATAATGTGCGGTCAGTTATAACTAGTGGTCATTCGGAAAAGGGGTCATAAATTCAACAGGCGGTCGCTGTGCTCATTTTCATAGGTAGCAGTTGGTTTTCTTTTAAAAATGTATTTATTATACAATATTTTTACGATATACATAGTTTAGGATATAAACTATGTATATCGTAAAAATATTGTATACTATGTAAAACAAATATATAGACAGTTCAGCAGGCTAAAACGCCTCTTTTAAATTTTTTCATACCATTAATAACAACACAATCAGATAAAAACTTCTTATTATCTTACTACCTTTTAATAGTAATACGGTTCACACTTTTAAGCAATTTTACATTTAAAACTCTACTATATATAATAATATACAAATTAGCTTATTTCACTGAACTTATTTTTATAAACCGGGGGTAGTGTAGTATTTTCTTAAGAGCCAGTATTTTTTTACGATGTAAGGGTAGTCCCACTATTTGCGATAGAAGTCCATGTTTGACCGAGTTATCGACCTATCAAAATGACCGTTTTAAGTCTTATGCGCTGTTGCCGTGTGGTCATAGAATCAATAAAGCTTAGGTAAACTAGGTAGGTATATAGGTAAAATGTTATTTGAATTTATGAATAAGTATGTTGGTTTTCCTTTAGGTATAACGCATGTAGAAAGGCTGCACGTGTCGAAGATTGGCACCATTGAAATGAATGTTATCATTATCACATTTGTACACGTAATGTAGGTAATAATTACAAGTACCTACTTGTAATTTCTTTTTTATTTCTTGTAATTTTGTTGTTGTTGTCCAAACCGAATGCAAAAAATTTATTTAAAAATATTATGTAGTTTCACCATGAAGCAGACTACATAACGCTTCACTGAAAGCACCTACAACATCCTTACAAACTACAAAGACATAAGTAAAAACTAACAAACATTTGTACCTACACGAATGTTACGCCGAAAAGCCTGCGCCGGCGCGGCGCGGCGCCGTGTGTATTAAAAATTTGCCGAGCGCGTATTCAATCATTCCATACTCTTACGAGTTGCTCCTTAAGCCATTATGAAAAAAAAAATTATCACCTCTGTGATGTTTCTTGCTCCTAAAGCCCCCTCCCGGATTAAGTCTCCACGCAATACTTAAATGCAAAAGGTTCTTGAACCTTGGTTGCTTCTTGGTTAATCCTTCAATCACCGTTAAGGAATAATGGATCGACGGGATTTCTTGCTTGAATAATATAGCTAAAAAACCTGGAGAGTGATATTGGCTACTTTTTATCCCGAATATATCTAAAAGCTTCCCACTATTTTAAGTCCACACGAAGTCACCATCTAGTAAGACTTATGTACACAAGTATGAAAGCCCCAAAACAAATAAATAAATAAAAAAAAGATAATGAATGGCTTACCAATCCAACTAGATTCACTCTCTGTAACGTGTATACTAGAAGAAGGACTCTCCAGCTGCGGCAGAGCTGTGGCCGAGAAGCCGAACACCATCCCCGTGTTAACGGTACCCCAGTTGGCAACAAAGGCCGCCAGGATCTGCCTTAACGCCGCCCCCCTTCCCTCCTTGCCGGGTTTCGGTGTCTTCCCCGGTGTGGGAGTCTTCGCGATGGCCACGGATGCGCCATTTTTTATGAACGGCGTTGAGTCACTCCTGGGAACAACGTTTTCTTTATAAAGATAAACACTGGACATAGTGGGACTGGACGTAACAGGACACTGGACACTTTAGCATACTAGATATTCTAGGAGACTAGACATTGTTAGCCGGAGCCATCAAGACAAAGGGAAACACCAGCAACACTCAGCTGCAACTGCACAAAAGGACATAAGTACCTACACACCAAATTCGCCATCAAGAGACATAGCGAAACACTAGCAACGCTCAGCTGCAATTGCACGAAAGGACGTCAATTCATGTACCATTTTGTATTTGTTTTTACTAGATGTGTGTGTGATACCCTAGATAGATGTGTTTACCCTGGATAACACCAGGCCTACTGAATTGCATACGTCATAGAGATAAGTTACATAAGAAGCTTAAAAAGGATCCTTTAAATGAAGTTCTTAAGGTTTCTTACAAAAGGTATCGTAACTATTGCTCTAATTTACTACGCAAAGTTAAAAGAGATTATGAGAAAAATGAATTCATCAAAGCTGGTAAAAATCCTAAATTACTGTGGAATGTTGTTCAGTCCGTAACTAATATATCAAAAACTCAATCTACTGCCAGAGATCTTTTGCTTTCGAATTGTAATAAAGAAGTCTGCATTAACGAGGTCAACTCCTACTTTGCCACTATAGGAAGTCAACTGGCCGATAAAATACTCAAAAATAATCAACCTCCTCCGTTACACTCATCTCACAGGGAATCCTTTGTATTGCTTGAGACGGATGAGTCCGAAGTTGAGCGCTTGATCAATTCTCTTAAAAATAACTGTGCAGCTGGTTGGGATGGTATCTCGTCAAGATTTTTAAAAAAGTACATTGGTGTAATTGTTCCCCCTCTCACATACATTTGCAATCTCAGCATCAAAAAAGGTATTTTCCCTAACCTGTTTAAAAAAGCGCTTTTACATCCCATTTTTAAATCTGGCGAAAGGGACCATGTCGAAAATTATAGGCCTATCTCGATCTTGCCAGCTATGTCAAAGATTCTCGAGAAAATCATTAATTTGAGGCTTGTTTCCTATCTAGAATCATGTAACTTATTATCTAATAACCAATTTGGTTTTCGTAAGAAACGGTCTACTGCGGATGCTGTCCACAGCCTTGTGGACCATCTAGTGGACAAACTTGATAAAGGACAAAAGTGTGTAGCTTTGTTTTTAGACTTGTCTAAGGCTTTCGACACCGTCTCTGTACCTATCTTAATTTCTAAGCTTGAGACTCTTGGCATTCGAGGAAACCAACTTGCACTCTTTCAGAGTTACTTGTCAGTGTTACGTATCTCGCGTGATAGGGAGGGCGCGCGTACACGTCAGTCAAACAAGCCAGCCGGTTGCACACTGCTTTAATGCAAAACGATCGGCGAGTCGCAGCTTGCACCGCGCAAGTAACTACATCTATATAACATCCCTTCCCCTTAGGCTAAGAAACACGATTAAACCTACATCTTATTATCTAACTATATCGAAGTGTCACTGTCGTGATGCGGATCCGATAACGGTGTCGAGAAAATCGGACTTATTGCCCGTCGCCTGTGCGCGACGTTGCCAGCGCGCGGCGGTGACGCTCGGCGATCTACCGGCGCGGGCGTCTCTTCTTGCCCGGGCTCCCGTGCCGATTCTCCTTCCCTTTCTGATTGTGGGATAGTATCGCAGTGGACTGTAGCAGGTGGTGATACGTCCGGGTCCCAGGTTTGGTCGTCGCTTGCCGCCGAAGATTTTCGTGGTCTAATCTGATCGATATGTCTGGTGATTTCGCTGTCCAAACTTGGCACATATACCACATACATAACATGTCCGATTTTCTTTTTAATAATTCCTTCTATCCAATAGAATTTTTTAGTATCCCTGTTTTTAGTTACCCATACGTTATCATTTTCCTTAAACTCCGTACGTTGCACTCCTTTGTAATGTTTAGCCTGTGAGTACTGTTTACGTTCGACAGTATGAGTGAGGTCCGTGGACGAGGGTGAAGGCGTGACGGGGTTTAATAAGTCCAGTCTCGAGCGTAACGCGCGCCCGTATACCAATTCCGCAGGCGACTGATCAGTGGTGCTATGTTTTGAATTCCGGTAATCGAATAAAAATTTAGTAATCCTTTCGTGAAGAGACTTTTTATTAAATCCGTCTAAAATAATACCCTTTAGCCCCTTTTTTACAATTTTTACAAAGCTCTCAGCTTGGCCATTGCTGGCTGGGTGATATACTGGGGATAAAACATGTTCAATACCGTTACGTTTACAAAAATCATTAAATTCTATCGAAGTGAAAGAAGAAAAGTTGTCACTCACCAGCGTTTGCGGAACCCCAAAACGTGACATCATATCGTACAATTTATTTATAACTGCCTTCGAATTGTACGACGAAGACATGTCGTAACATTCTACCCATTTACTATATGCATCTACAATGATTAAAAACATATGATTATGAAACGGGCCCAAGAAATCCACATGAATTCGGTGAAATGGGTGCGGCGGCAGCGGCCAAGGCGCGAGCGGGGCGTGCGGCGGCGCGGGGCGCAGCGCGCAGCAGACGCCGCACGTCGCCGCCAGCGCCTCCAGCGCTGCGTCCACGCCCGGGAACCACAGCCGCTTACGAGCCTCCGCCTTCATTTTCACTACCCCGAAATGTGAACTATGTAGTTCTTTACAAATAGTGTTTTGTAGGTTTGGGGGAATAACGACTTTGTGTCCACGCATTAGAATACCATTTTCGTACGACAACTGTGACCGACAATTAAAGAAGGATTTTAAATTTACGTCAGTTATTTTCCTAGGCCAGCCGTTCATTACGTATTGTATAACTATAGCTAGGTGAGGGTCGCGCGCCGTTTCGCGCCGTAGGTCATTTAGTGTCACCGGCAGGTCGCCGTCCACTACGAAGTTGACGTAGGTCGCGCGATCTTCGCACTCCGCGAGTTCTTCGCCAGTTTCCGCGAGCCCCCCCTCCTTGCTTGCCCTAGATAAATAATCCGCGCTGTTTCGCTTGCTATCTATATATTCTATAGTATAATTGTACGCAGTTAGGAATATGGCGTACCTTTGCAGGCGGTTTGCGGACACTTCAGGGACGCCTTTGTGTGGCCCGAATATTGCCAGCAAGGGTTTATGATCCGTTCGTAATGTAAAGGGCTCGGACCGACCATACAAGTACTGATGGAACCGCCTTATGCCGAAAATGATAGCCGTAGCTTCTTTTTGAATTTGAGCGTAATTTTTTTCCGCCGAGTTCAACGTGCGAGAAGCGTACGATATCGGTCTTTCTAACCCGTCACTGCCGACTTGTGACAGTACGGCACCTAACCCGGTCGGCGACGCATCTACAGTCAATATTAGCTTGGCACTAGGGTTAAAATGTGCTAGTGTCTTATCAGACGCTAAAATATTTTTTATCCGAATAAATGCGTCATCATGAATGCCAGTCCATTCCCACTTGTAGTTTTTATTTAACAGATTATATAATGGACTTAATACGGATGACGCATCGGGTACAAAGTTCCTATAATAATTAGTAAGACCCAGAAACGACTGTAGTTGTGACACGTTTGTAGGCTTAGGGGCTTGTAATATAGCCTTTACCTTATCGAGCGACTTCCTGATTCCGTATCTGTCTATGACGTGGCCTAAGTATGAAATCTCATCTCTAAAGAATTCACATTTACTCATTTGTACCGTTAAGCCCGCGTCATCTAAGCGTTGTAACACCGTATACAGCCTATGTTTATGCTGGTCTTTATTCGCTCCCGTGATGAGAATGTCGTCCAATAGAAATATGATTCCATCTATACCCGAGAGCAGGCATTCCATCGCCCGCTGGAAAACGGCCGGCGCGCTCGACAACCCAAAAACTAAACGGGTAAAATTGAAGAGACCGCGATGAGTGTTGATGCATGTTAGACTTTGCGAATCTTCATCTAAAATAAATTGATTGTATGCCATTGATAAATCTATTTTACTAAATTGTACGCCCCCATGTAATTTAGCTAACAAGTCATTTACTGTCGGCAACGGATATTGGTCTATAACCAACTGTTTATTTATTGTAACTGAATAGTCGGCACATAATCGAATGCTGCCGTTTTTCTTCAAAACAGGTACCACCGGCGATGCATACTCAGAGTGTTCGACAGGTTTCAAAATGCCTAAAGATAATAACCGATCCAGTTCCCTGTCTATTTTATCCTTTAACGCGTAAGGTACTGATCTTGCTTTAATAAAAATCGGCTTAGCATCCGGTTTTAGGTGTAAGCTTATTTTATACTTGTTAAACGATCCAAGATTGTCAGAGAACACCTTAGGAAACTGATTAGTGAGTTGCTTGACAATATTAGACTCGCACCCGGCCTGCACTTCCGTGCATAACGCATGTACGGCCGCGCCCCTGGCGGGTGCTAGTTCAAGGTCAAACTCGCGAATAAAATCCCGGCCTAGCAATGGCGGTCCACTTGCGCACGCTACATAAACATTCAATACTTGCGTACGACCATTATATGATATAGGCAATAATACAACCCCGATTATTTTAATATTTTCACCCGTATAACTAAATAACTTTTTTGTGGTGACTGTCAATGGTAGTTGTTTAAAATGAGACTTGTAGGTATTTTCTGAAATGACGCTTACCGCAGAACCACTATCGATTTCGAATTCCAAAGCCAGACCACTGATCATGACGCGCTCCGTCATCGGTTTTCCTTTTACGCATCGTATATTATAAAAAGACTCACCGTCGTCTCCGTCGTCCACAGTACCTTCATCCACGTATTTTACTTTCCCCTCGTTAGGGCACATCTTGCGTAAGTGGCCTCTATTATTACACTTTTTACATTTGTAGGTTTTGAATCGACACTGATTAGACTTATGGTTGGTGAACCCACACACACTGCACTTTTCCTTCTTGGTAACGTTAAACACGGTGTCAGGACTCCCTGCGCCGACGCTGCTCGCGCCCGGCGCTTCCTGTGACGAGGCCTGTCGCGCACACCGCACGCTCTCGGCCAGATCGATGGCCTTAGCGAGGGTCAGCTCCCGCTGGTTTTGCGCAAATAACTTGTCCCGTTCACGTCCTGCTACCATGCCCATAATAAATTTATCCAACAAGGCTTCCTCCAAGTTCTTGAATTCACAGTGAGCTGCTAATCCTCTTATCCTGGCTGCCCATTGAGTGTGACTTTCTCCTGGTCGCTGTGTTGCGGCGTAAAATGTCGACTTTTCCGCAAACCCGAGCCTTTTTGGTGTGAAGTGATCGTCGAGTAGTTTCACTAACTCTTCATATCCTAATTCTTCCACCTTCTTGGGTAACGCCAGGTCACTCGCTAACTTGAATGATGACTCACATAACGATGTTAACAAAATGGCCCTCCTCTTAGTTGTTGCTTTGTCCGTTATTGAGTTTATGTCGTTGGCAATAAACCATTGATTTAAACGCGACTTGTAGCTGTCCCATTCTTGTGAAAGATGGTCAAAAGTCGAAAGGACCCCATAAGTCGCTCCCGTAGACATTTCCACCAATTTCAAATACCCTCGTCGTCGCCACTGTTACGTATCTCGCGTGATAGGGAGGGCGCGCGTACACGTCAGTCAAACAAGCCAGCCGGTTGCACACTGCTTTAATGCAAAACGATCGGCGAGTCGCAGCTTGCACCGCGCAAGTAACTACATCTATATAACAGTCAGGTAGAACCCAATTTGTGAGGATAGATTCCTATACAAGTTCTGAGTTACCTCTCACGTATGGTGTACCTCAGGGCAGCATTCTTGGCCCGAGCTTATTTTTGGTTTACATGAACGATTTATGTAACATTCATCTTCATCAAGGTAAGATATTTTCATATGCCGACGACACAGCTTTGATTTTTTCTTCTAACACCTGGTCTGATACGTATCGACTTGCTCAAATTGGCTTTGACACCGTAAGGGAATGGCTTAATAACAATCTTTTAACATTAAATATTTCTAAAACAAAATGCATAAATTTTTCCATTCGTAATTCTACACTTCCCCCTAGTAACTCTTTGCCTAAGCTGGTTGCCTCGTCAGCGCAGTTTAACCTCACACCTAACAGTGATCCCATATTAGTGGAAAATGTCACCTCTATAAAATATCTTGGCATAGTGCTTGACTGCAACTTAACTTTTAAAAATTACATTGAACACCTTTCAAACAGAGTACGTAAGCTTATTTATGTTTTCAAACAACTTCGACACTCAGCCGATCCTGAAATTTTAAAAATGGTCTATCAAGCACTATGTCAATCTATTATTGGCTATTGCATATCAGTCTGGGGAGGTGCAGCTAAAACACATCTTATTCAAATCGAACGTGCACAAAGAGCTGTATTGAAGGTGTGCTGCTTTAAACCCCGTTTGTATCCTACAAATATGCTTTACGAGTATTGTCAGGTATTAACTGTACGCCAATTATTTATTCTGGCTACTGCTCTCAAGCAACATTCCCTGACGTACTTCACCCGTGATTGCCCCCGTCGTAGACCTCAGCTTGCTTGCTATAGTAAACTAAAGACAGCTTTTAGTCGTAGGTTTTTTGTCTTCCTTGGACCTCACCTTTATAATAAGTTGCATAGAATTATTTCTCTGCATTCCTTAAATCACCATAATTACAAAGACGCACTTAGGAATTGGCTTCTTAAGCAAACATACTCGACTACTGAAGGACTTTTGGAGATTCTAGTTTAATCCCTTCTTACCTAAATTATCACACACATACACACACACACAATACTCATTCACACACAACACCCACTCACTCACAACACATATACTCACATTCACACACAACACACAACACCCATAAGTACTCATGCAAACTCAAGCCTACACACACATGCATTGTTGTATTCTTCTTGTGTCTCGAGTTGGAAGCCCTGTTTTCCGAGACACAGTTTTAACTAGTTCGGAGAACAGGTGCACAATAATATTTAAAATGTATATCAACTATATTAGTTTTATCCTAGGTGTAAGGCTATAAATGTTATTTAGTTGTCCCACACTATATTTATGAAATAAACTTATCTTATCTTATACTATGGCTTGACTATAATGAGCAATCAGACCAAAATATGTTGATTAATAGGTGATGAAGTTGGAGTGCGCCTGACTAGATAGGTCCATTCACTCTTCTTTTGAAGGATACCTGAAGAAAAATGGAAGCTGCAAGGGCAATCAACATTCTAGAAGTGTACGATACAAGGAAGTCTAGCAGAGTACGATACAAGGAACCGAATCCGTAGAATTTCGACTTTGAATGGGTGCCTTGCAGTAATTTTGACTTTATTTTTAAGTTTTAGTAGGTAGGTATGGATGACCGCGACCTATATAAAATAGAGTTTATGCTCGTATTGGGAGTTCAAGATTCACTTTGAATTATTAAATCTATTTCTGATTTTTGGAATCATATTAAGTATGCCATCTTGGTTACATTAAAACACGTAATTAGGTAAGTACTACTTCATAAATTGATAAGTGTGAACACTTTTTTAATGGGTATTGTAAATGAAAATATCGTGATTGTTTCTGAATTGACAAAACAAAGTAGCTATAATAAAGGTTAAGACAAACTACTTAAAAATTCGTGCGTCATTTATTAGCTTCCAATGTTACCAAACAATGAGCAAACATGTATGACAGTATTTTAAATTAGCATGTAAAAGAAACTGGTGCTTATCATTAAATAGAACAATCGTATTTTTTCGGCACAAATATTCAGTTTTGAGATTAGCTTTGTATGGGACCTATCCTACGTTAACATTTCATACAAGATTATTGAGTCAATTATATAACGGCACAAGCGAATAACCTCCTTAGCGAATGTTAGGACAATGATCATGATTATTCCATATATTTCCATACTTATCACTTGCCAAAATATGTATATCTGTTTGCGTTTCAGGAGTTTGTACGGTTGTTTTAAAGCCCAAATCCACGCGATCATAATATTGCAGTGTTCATGTTTCAAAAGTTTCATCCTGCCCGGTCGAAAGAGTATCTTGTATTTTATTCGCATAACTTTTCACTGACCTTTATCAACATTTTCTTTTCATATTAATTACCAATTTTATCTAATTCTATGTATAGTATTAAACATACGAAAATTCATACTAATATTATAAATGCGAAATCGCGTCTGTAGATATATCTGATACGCTTTCACGGCTCATATCTACTTTTTGTCCCGGACAGGGACTGAAAAACAGATTCATAAAGGTTACAGAAATATAAGTGTTACAGAATGAAAGTGTAACAGAATCGAATCTGTAGTAAGACTGTAACCCTTTTGAATGTGTTTTTAATTCTGTTAACCCGAAACACTTGTATTTCTGTAACAGAAACGAATCTGTAACAGAAATGAAAGTGTTTTAAAGTGTTTTAATCTCTAACCGAAATAGCGACGTTGCCAAATTTACTGTTGACGCGAAGTACGAAGTTCTAGCAACGTTGGTTGCAATTGTTTTAAGAAAAACATGGGTATGTTGTGTCAGTGTGTGTGAAGTCCGATGAAGTGAGAAGAACGCGTTGTCACACCGTGCAGTTTGTTAGGACATGTACCTATTAGGGTTACAGATAAAAACACTTATTAACAGAAATAAACGGTTACAGATTGATTGGGCTACAGTATCGTTTCTGTTTCCGTTATAAGTGTTTCTGTTTTATAACAGTTTCAAAAAACAGTGTTTAAACTCCTTATTTCGGTTACTGTTTCAGTCCTTAGTCCCGGAAAATGTAAGAGGTCCCGCAGGAATTAAAAACCTAAATTCATGCGGACGGTATGGTTGAGGACCTGGAAACTGACGTAGGCTACTTTTTCCCCATGAAATTAAGTTCCCGTGTGAAAAAATAGCATGTATTATTATAATTATCTTACTAATATTATAAACGCGAAAGTTTGTGAGTATGAATGGATGTATGATGTATGTATGGATGTATGGATGTTTGTTACTCTTTCACGCCAGAACGGCTGAACGTATCTGGATGAAATTTGGCACAGGGATAGATAATAGTCTGGAATAACACAAAGGCTACTTTTTATGCCGGAAAATTAAAGAGTTCCCGCGGGAACCAAAAAACCTCAATCCACGCGAACGAAGTCGAGGGCAATAAACTAGAATTTAGAAATATAAACCTACGTAGAATAAATTAATATTCTCTTCTCAAGTAAACAGTTGCCTGTCTTACATACTATCTACTCGTTTTAGGTGCACCTAGGGTTATCGGTCCTTGCCTGAATGACCTTTCGAGTAGGTACCTAACAACAACTCTTGCTAACATAGTTAGGTATCTTCATCATTTTATGTTCAAACTATAATATGAATTATAGGTATAAGGTTAGTAGCCGCATAACTTTAATAAGTAATACCTGTGTAAATAATATTAAGTAGAGCTAGCAGATTTTTGTAATGTTCGGAGTCAGAAGCGCAGAATACTAAACTGTACAGTTTATAATGACCCATTGATCACACCTAGTTTAAAAATCAAATTGGTAAATTAGGTACCTACTTAATACTATTTATCTACTCCAGCATCGAAAAGTTCCAATTTCGAATTTGACAACTAGATATATCGAATTGAACCCTCTTTCATGTTTGCTTCTCATAACGATACAGTTCGTTGTATGGGAGCTGTATCGTTATGAGTCGTAGCTGTATCGATATGGTTATCTTCATAAATAGGATACCTATAGCTTAGCGGATCTGGGTTCTGGCACTTTCCCAACCACAGAGTTCTTAGTATGTAGAGGAGCCATACCTACATCATGGCGGATGGTGGCACCCGTCATTGAATATGTACATATTATATATTTCATCTCCACCTACTCTATACTCTATGTACCCAACCCACTCTATGGTTGGTACTGCCACTCTTACTGCCAATATTAAAAAAAAAATTAGAAAAATTACGCGGTAAACGGATTACTTTTGCAACTTGTGAAATTTGTATTGATTTGACTTTTTTATTAATTACAAAGTAAAAAATTATAAAGACGTCCTTGTCGTAGATAAAATCTTGTATGCAACTGTACGTAATTAGTCATTACGATACAGTTGCATAAATAGCTATTACTTGGTTAAGTACTATTAATTAATATGGTTGTCTTGTAATTAATGTGTTGGTCAATAATAGTAGTTTATACACCAAGGGGATAAAGCACTGTTTTATGTCACGGGCGCTACATTGAATCCTGAACGTAACGAAGGACTCCAAATTTAACTCCCGAGCGCAGCGAGGGTGTTATAAGTTAATTCCCGACCAAAGGGAGGGAATTAAGATTGAGTCCTGAGTGCAGTGAGGGATTCAAGCGCCCAAGAAAAAAACTGCTTTATCCCGGTGGTGTATACTCTACTTTATACTTCTACCATAACAGTAAAACAAACTGTAACGGTTAGATATTTATTGCAAATCATAGTAAGTAGGATACATAGGTCTAGTAAATAATAAAAAGAAAAGACAAATAAAAGTGAATGTTCACGTTCGATAGAGTCACATTTGTCCATTTGTCATTTTGCTTTTCATGCTGCCAGTGTTTATGCAGGTACACATAAGGAGTATGTGTACCTGCATAAACACTGGCAGCATGAAAAGCAAAATGACAAATGGACAAATGTGACTCTATCGAACGTGAACATTCACTTTTAATTTGTCTTTTCTTTTGTTTTAAAAACTTATGTCAAATGGTACGATCGTTTGGTCGACCAGTCTGGAGCCTAGACTCTGTTGTGCATATTTACAGTATGGGGTTGGTCAACTAGTTGGGCGATCGATCGACTAGATTACGGCCCTAGGGCATGAAGACTGACTTTAGACCCGCAAAAGTATGATTAAAACAGTAGTAAAGGTATGGTAGAAGTATAAAAAATATTTATATATTTAAATGTCTCTGGCATAGAATAAAAACTGACTTATTTTAAGTAGCAAAGTAAAATTGTCTACCCGTTATCTCTCTCTGTCTACCGAAGCTAACATGGTTACTTGTCTTGTTACGTCAAAAGTAATATTTCTTATCTGTGGTATTTTTCTCAAACCTTAACATGTCGACTATTTTTTTCTTGTAATATACTACTACATTTTGTGCATGTTAGGGTAAATGAAAAATTTGCCGGCAAAGACAACATCTCTCTCTCTCTCGTCCAGAGACGTTACTTACTCTTCGGCGTGTAGGTAAGTGAGATGCAGATTGTGAATTACTGAATTAAAAGAATATTCTACTGAGTTCGTCGTGGCCTACTTCTTTGTAGTTGGGTTACTTCTCAGAATAGAGCGCGTTTGGAACACTCTTACTCACAAGCATAGAAGTCTTCAGTCAATCAATAAACTACACTGTATTATTTACTCAATACAGATAAGCTAATTAAAATTTATTATCAGTTGTTTACAAAAACCACGTGCCGCCGCGTACTGTTTACAGCGCGCTCGGAAGTTGCAGACTGCAGTGTCCTGTGTCAATGACTGTATCGACAAACGATAAGTAATATCGATTATGTTAACAACTATAAATAGTGATGATGTTACTGTACAATTACTAGTCTGTATTAAATAGTTAAGTCAACACTAAACAGGAGTGGAAGACGATCCATCAATTTACTAAACGTGACGTGCATCTCGTAAAATATAATGCCCGTGTTTTTGTTTGCTTGGTTCTTGTCACAGGCACTGCCGTGCCCCCTGATATGACTGGCAGTCATATTTTTTCATTTTTATGAGACTCATTTGGTTGAATGTGTGTGTTTTTGTTTATTTATAGACTATAGCCACTGGAGGTGGTTAATAAAGCGCGCGGCACAAAAGCATAGCACGCTTTTTTTTCTATAGCACGGACAGCATGTTTTCCGAGGAGCCTCTATGTTGCTACGGTGCAGACCAGGGAAAATATTTATCTATCAGTAGCTAACCTTGTACGATCCTTGCACCCAGAACGTGCAAAATGATATTAAAATTACTTAGACACATTTCGGTATGCCTAAATATTTGCCTTCTCCTGATAAGATGACTGTAGATATTTTTATCAAGAGTAAATTGAATGAGCGTGATCACTCACTGAACGCTGTTTACTTTAATAATGTATTTTAGATAAACTTTTTAACATCCTAGAAGTGAAGTTTATCTTAAAATACATAAATATAATACAAATGGAAACAGAGGCAAGGATTTTGCACTATCAAAGCAAGGTTTTAAAATTCAATTTTAAATAGTTTGTAAACTAATGCTTTGTATATAACATAGCTGTATAGGTACCTAATTTACCTTTAGGTATTATTTACCTACCTGTTACCACTATCATACTTCGAAGTTCCGACTTCGTCAAAAAGAGAGTTTTTTAAAATCATTTGAGAATTATTTTCTTGGGATAAAAAGTATGCAGTGTAGAGGCCGAATAGGGGTATGGGTTTAATATAACTGCCATGCCCCTAGCAGGTTAGCCCGCTACCATCTTAGACTGCATCGTCACTTACCATCAGGTGCAACCAGATCGCAGTCAAGGGCTAACTTGTAATGGATTTAAAAAAATGTCGTACTTTAATCTGTATATTATTATATAAGACACAAAAAATGTTTCTACCTATGTCCGTTATAGACTTTGAAACCATCCAACCGCTGTGCCCCAAACCGGTTTCATTAGAAAGGCAATTATGCGAATATGGAAATTTTTTTTAGCGTAGCACACGCCGGGTATCCGATAGTATAATATTATATATTAGTCTGTATACCAAATTTAGTAATCAGTTATGAAAATCTAACAGATTGAGATTGACACACATATACATACTTATTTCAGTATATTACACAGGTACTAAATTTATACATCAATGTTTATTACAGAATCCATCAATGGATAAAATCTATGTAAAATAGGTACTAGTGGTTCGCCCCGAATTGAGTTTTATATAGTTAAAACTATCTTATGTCTCTTACAGACATAAGATACGGACGGACGGACGGACAAGTGCAAATTCACTCAAGTAGACTCAAAGACCTTCGCTTCGCTCGGTCAAAAATATTGTGCATCGAGCTCTAAACGAGATATTCAGCTACGACTTCGGGTAAGTTGTTCATACCTAAGTAAAACCTCTTTATAGAGTTATACTTTTGCTTAAACCCCAACCAATTCCAAAGCAAGCAAACTCGTAGAAAATAACTAGACAAATAAACTTCAAAGCCAGGAACCGACCGATACCAGAGTCCATTATCAATTTGCCCTAATAAGCCCAACTAAAAATCAAACAATGCAACATGTAGGTACGTTTTGACGACCTCATTTATAATTGGAATGTCCCGGGTTCGATTCCCGTACGTAATTAATAATTTCTAAATTGTGTCTGATCGGTCTTATATTTTAATATTTTGATGACCTCCCTGGCGCAGTGGTGGGCGCTGTTGTGTTATAAGCGGGAGGTCCTAGGTTCGATCCCAGGCAGGGTCAATTTCGGAATTTACAATTGCTGAATTTTCTCTGGTGGTTTGGTTACCGGCATACTTATCGGCAAAGACGTGCCGCCAAGCGAGATGCTGTGTAGAAACTGATTAGGGGCATGGATAACAGGTTAGCCCGCTATCATCTTAAACTGCATCATCACATACGGCCAGGCGAAATCACAGTCAAGGGATAACTTGTAGTGGATAAAGAAATATCTAAAACCAGTCAAATCTACTTACGCTTCTATCATTTCACTCATCTTCCACAGTGTAAGCAAGAGACGCATTTAACTCCAGAAAGCACGAAATTCACCCGCAACCAACACCGCATACAACCCCAGCTGCTGATTTTTCACGGCATTTATAATTTTTTCAAACTGCTGTTGCACCTATGAGTGCACCCCGCCTTGAAATGTGTGCCATTTTGTAGATTTAATTGATTTTCAAGAAAACTACACAAGCTAGGACAAAACTCTCGAAGAGAACAGAGGCACACAACTCCATAAAGCACGAAAATCACCCGCATTACCAATATGACACAACACCGCATACAACCCCAGCTGATGATCGACATCAAGCTACTTTGCTATAGGGGCTGGTAAGAGACTTACATTGAACCGTATTGAGGTATCTCAACATCGAGCGTAGGACTGCACCCACTGCACCTGATATAAATAACAAAGGATTTTCAGAATTGATTACGTCATCCAGACGTGGACTCGGTCCATGGCCACGTGGGCGTACGGACTAGTCTAGACCAACCGACCTCCCACTCGTACCCACGTCATCCCAATAGATTTCCTAAATTAAAAAAAAAACAATAATATAGATCAAGGTAAAATATAATAAAATTATAAAATTATCAACAAATGAAAATGAAGATAACGGACTTTAAAGTTGCGCTTTGCGTGATTTTTGTTCTTTGGTCGTGTCAGATTTTCCGTCCCATCGGGCTAAAAAACGCAGGAAGTTGAGAGTGCATCTGTAATTGCGCACACCTCTGGAGATTGGCCGCCGCCGTGGCCGAAATTCGGTCGGGACTCGGGAGAACATTAAGTATAAGAGATAAATTATTTTCAATAGGTAGTTTCTAAGGATTAGCACGACAAACTCGCCGTAAGGACTTTGTTTAAAGAGGTGATCCAAATAGTGACGTCAAAAAATATATTTGATTCTTCGTACCTATCGGAAAATATCCCATGTATGTTCAGCAATTTTTGGTAGTTTTCGAGTTATATTTTTTTTTAGTTTTATCGTTTTATAATGAGATTTCTTAGGGAGTGTGTGTAATTTTTTTTTTATTTACTTAGTGATTTTTTCAGATTTTTTTAATGAACATATTGTTTGCTATGTTTATTTGATATTATAAAAACTTTTACGGTTCCTAAGCTACCCTTATTAGTCTAAAAATTTAGGACATTATTGTGAGAAATCAGATTTAAAAAGCGGAAATTTCTGTACTTACTTTTTGATTCTTAAAATTGATTTTTGCCTATTTTTGCCAATTTGATGGCTAATTGCAGGAGGAAAATTCTAAATTTAAATATTTACTACAAAAATAATCGATATTTATTGATTAAGTGTCATCAAGGTTACGTGAAAGTTATTTGGCTTTTTTAAGTTTTTAACAGTCATTAGGCAAAAAAATTAGGTACACTCAGTTAATCAAAAAAGTATAATTGATTATAATATATAATACAATAAAATATAGAATAAAATATAGATAATCATACAAAATACGTCATAATTATTAGTAACTCTAGAGAATTGTCCTGAAAGTCAAGTAGGTATTAAGTTGATTATTCGCACTTCAAAACGTTAAATGTTAACGCTTCATGACGTCACAGCAATCGTTTTTCCTGCCAAATCATGATTTATGACTACTTCACTTGCTCCAAAATAACCAGAAAATGTTAAGCTACATTTTCCGTACCATACTATACCTAATAATTAACCAAATTATATAAGTATCACCTAGCTATATATCTTACAGTCAAAAATTACTACTTTTAAATGAAATCAAATTATCAAAAGTAATCGATACTAATATGTATATTAAATGTGAAAGCGTAGCAGTCTAGGCAGGCACTGTGCCTGCCTGTCTGCTACGCTTTCACGGCCCAGTTTTCAGCCAATTTTGATTAAATTTAGTACAGAGAATGTACCGCGGTAATAAAAAAAACATAATCGATGCGGACGAAGTCGCAGTCATCATCTAGTTTTGACTAAACACATACTTAGAAACACCTAAATTCAAAAGGTTTTCCAAAATTCAGAATTCTGGTTATCAATTCAGCGGTCACTGAGCCCTTTCCTTTTGGTATATTTTTAACCAACTTCCAAAAGGAGGAGGTTCTCAATTCGGCGCGTATATATGTATATATATATATATATATATATATATATATATATATATATATATTTAAATGTATGTTGCCGCATATAATATTCTGAACCGATTTGAATTTTTTTTCTATCTGTCGAGGAAGCTCTCGAGGTGGTCCCATAAAAAATTAATGTATGGAAGTTGTTGGTGTGAATAAACAAATAAAGAAATTTGTAAAAAAGTTACATAATTGTAAAATTGTAAGACTAATCTCACACAAAAAGTGCCTACAAGTTATCAATTATGACACTTTTTTACAAATTTGTCGAATTTTAACTTTCAGATCTTCAGGGTCACCTAGTGAAGCACAAAAAAGGCACACTCCACGCTAGAGCTAATCTTAAACCTCTTGTATCTCTACATATATATCACTTTTTTACAATCTCCACTTGTAACAAACTTATCATTTAATGATGCTTCACGAGTGATCACTGTTATCATCATTGATGTAGAATTTGAGAACTTATCATAAGCCCAATGCGGAATATTTGTCAGAATAAATAAACAGGGTGTTTACTCGACTAATGCCTATATAACTTAAATCTTCAAAAGCCAAACCGGCGTTAACTAGTAAAAACAACTGGTACGTTCCTATAGCTTAGATTTGTCTTGGCATTAGTTATTTATTATTTCGTGATATGGATTAAGTTGTATTAGTCAAAGGTTGTATTAAATTAAGAGATAGGTACCTCTTTAAATAGGTATTTTGAAATCGCCATTAGATTTCCTAAACAGTTTTTGGAAAATAGATAGGTACTTATGAAGAATTTGGGACGGCGGTTTCCCCATACAATCGTATTTATCTGTTTTCTCCGTGGATAATAACAATAGAGAAAATATTTTTAAACCTAAAAAGCATAAATGTGTCCGTGCCATATCCCTATCTCTTGCTTTTTTCATTAAAATAATAATTTTAAGAACAAGGAACCTTCAAAAATGGCAAAAATGGCGCAGTTTTCGCGCCATCATCCGACATCCTGTAATCAAATTTAACAAATATAATCAAAAAAAGAAAAACATACCGGCATAGCCTGAGTCCTTCTTATAAATTAAGAAGCACTCAGGCTTCTTTTTATGGTTCATGAAAAAAATAATCAATTTTGGAGGAGGAAACTGAAAAATACGTGAGTAACAATTCTACTGTTTTTCATAGATATTATCGGTCCAAGCTATTCGAGGAGCAGCGCAATATAATTTCATTTTGACACCATTTCCTCCTATATGTTTGGCAAACAACGTGACTACGGAACCCTACCGAGTTACGTGTGTGTCAAACATGAACGTAGACAGTTTTATTTATTTTAAAAACTAACCAAACAGAAATACTTATAAAATATCTATTAATGTGTGTGAATTGTTTATCACAAATAACTAATCCGTCACTATCCAAGCAATAGGTGTCATTACCTTCTACCGTGCACTTTGATGGTCTCCTGATTAGATAAAACAGATAGTCTTGATACTTTGACAATAAAATGTAATAATTGTCACTCGCATTGCGCATGAGCGTGCCTTTGATCACTTGTGCTGCAATATTATCATTATTTGATAATCAGATATTAATAATATTTTTATTGGCTTATTGCAATAAAAACATAATACTTATTCAGTATTCGATTAGTCCGATACAAGTTAACCCTTGACCTTGATCGGATCTAACGTAATTATTGAAGCGGTAATATGGAAATCGGCTCATCTTGCTGAGTCTCGTATCGGTGCCTTAATCCAAGAATTGATCATTCCATTTAAAGTATTCGGGCATTTCGTGAAATGGTTATTGGTTAAAAAATTAATGAGCAATTTTTTTTGCCGAAATTATGGACAAAAAAGGAAACCTCTCTAAAAAAATAGTTCCGTTTGAATACAATTTTGGATTTTTATCGAGTAGGTACCTCATAATATGGCTATTAATTAGTTTGGTAAAAAAAAAAGTAGCGAGAAATTATTCAGTTCAAAACATTAATATTATTAAGCTTTTTGTACTTTTAGATACAAATACCTAACTTCCGGATCTTTTTTTTTGTTGGATATTTTTGTGTAAGTTTTGGATCATCCAATACTAAAACCCTGCCAAACATCGACTGAGGATTTAATGTGGGGTCTTCATACAATAGACCACCCCGTTTCCTAGACTATATTCCATGAAATATGACACGGTTTGTTGACATATTATGGTCAACATGACTGAATAGTTTGACATACTTATTACTTAAAATAACTATTTTATGATATGGACATATTATCACATTCCATTCTATAATCAGATCGGGAAATAGTTACCTATATTATTTACTACTAGCGTATCCCTGTACCCCACGACCCCGTAGGAGTTTATATCTAAACCGTACGTATAAATGTAGTGCGTATATACCTTAATACAAAATTAAAACTATTTTTCCATGGAAATGTACTAAACGACTGCATAATATTAAAACATTCGTGTAACGAATCCTAAATAGGAAAGCTATGTCGGCTATACGACTGGTTTTACACCGTTCTCTCGAATAGTTGCCAATTGCCAGCTATCGAAGTGTCCAAGCCACTGCTTCAAACTTCCAATCGGAATTTGTATAGGAATTATCACGAAACCACCACGTGGCGGGCGTATTTATAGCCGTGAATGACTGAAGAAAGGGGGATTGGGAAAAAACGTCACGACCCTCCAACAGATTTGAAACATAGCATAACTTAACAAAGATTTTATTCGAAGCTTAGGTTAGATAATTTAATACTATGACGACATTTTTCAAAAACTTGGGAATTCCTGGGATTTTAGGATATTATGTAATTTTTTACTCGATTTTTGACCTTTATCTTGGTAGAGTCAAAGCAATATTATGCCCTATTTGAAATAGTATTGAACAACTGAGCATAAACGATCGGACGCTGCATCGGCGCAACTGAGAGGTCCGGGTTTGTATCCTGGAATGATGTTCTAAAAATTCACTGATCCTTTTTAATTTTTGAACCATCCATTTCATTTCTTTGGGTAAACTTACATGAGGGGTCTAAATTTATTTCTATCTCGTGCATGTGCTTCCCTGCTGAAAAGGATAACACTATACATAAGTTTTCAGATTATGTACACAGAACGAAGTATTTTGTTCTCTTTGATGTACCATAGTACAACATTACAATACCTACTAAGTGGCTTTGAAAAAACATTGGCACTGATTAGTTTTTCAATGTTACGTTCGTTTTATTTTGGGCAACGAGTGCTACGACCTTCAGGGCGCGATCATGTGGACAGATTTGTGAAAAAGGAAATTGCAAATCGATCAACGTCGTGAAACTCGCTAATTACTTTCAAGTTTCAATATACAATGTCTTCATTGATTTGAGACAACTTGTGTGAAAAAATTACAGTTTTTTTTCTGTGATATTATTATGGAGTATTAGTATATAGTGAAGCTGTACATAGTGGTTTAGACACCTGACCTCCTATTTTTTTTTATGCACTACAAGTTAGCCTGCGATCTCACCTGATATGGCGTCGCTGGCTCTAACTGGCTGGCTAACTTTTCGGAGTTATGTACGTATCAAATCAAATCAAATATCAAATAATCAAATCAAATCAATTAAATAATAATAATAATATAATAACAATAAATATTATAAATGCGAAAGTTTGGATGGATGTATGGACGTATGGATGGATGTTTGTTACTCCATCACGCCCCATCGGCTGCACGAATCGGGATGAAATTTGG
Organism: Erebia aethiops; assembly: GCA_923060345.2. Classification (NCBI taxonomy): domain Eukaryota; kingdom Metazoa; phylum Arthropoda; class Insecta; order Lepidoptera; family Nymphalidae; genus Erebia; species Erebia aethiops. The sequence goes on along the minus strand of OV281081.1, from coordinate 18,111,762 downwards.
TACAGAGATAGATTATAGTCTGGAATAGCACATAGGCTACTTTTTATCCCGGTAAATTAAGGAGTTCTCGCGGGAACCACAAAACCTCAAACCACGCGGACGAAGTCGCGGGCAAAAGCTAGTTAAGAAATAAACTAATCACTTGCTTTGACCATTAAGGAAAACATCGTGAGGAAACCTGCATATACCCGAGAGTGCTTCATGTTTTCAAAGGTGTGTGAAGTCTCCCAACCCGCACCCGGCCAGCTTGGTGGACTATGGCCAAACCCTTCTCTTTAACGATAGGATAGGTATAAGGTATAGCCCAAAACATGTGCACACATCATGACTTAAACACAAAATATATTTAACATAATTACAAAATTACAAATACTATTTTATACAATTAAAAATGTGTTTATAGTAGTGAACCGGCAAAGGTTTGAAGTGGTGAAGGATACGAATAGAACTAAGGGATGACAGCTCAATCAAATCAGCAACACTTTATGACACTTAAAAACGTGCTATTTGAATGGAAATTTGTATTCAGAAACAGTTATGATTTGTGACGTCATCAAATTTCAACGCCAAACTTAAAACTAACCGAGGATGTGCATTTGAGGTATTTTGGAAGATTCTGTAGTTAATAATCAGTAAGAAAAAAAATTTTGACATATAATCGCTATTGTATTGAACACGTGATCAAATCCGGAACACGAGTGTGGAGTGAAGCACGCAAACTATTCATGAGACATTGACCGCGTCGGCCGGCTGCGGCGGGCGGCGGCGGAAGGCGGACGGAGGGCGGGCGGGGCTGGCGGTGGGCCAAAAGCCGAGACCTTGCACCTTACGCCCAAACGTGAGTTCTGGATTACGGTTATTGGGGCTTTTCATATTACAACAACTACATAGTCTTTACAACTAGTGGCCTACTAAATGATGCCCGCGACTTTGTCCGCGTGGTTTAATTTCTTTTAACGTTCCGGATTAAAAAGTAGTTTATGTCCGGGACAACCTACCTGTGTACCGACTTTCATCAACATCGGTTAAAAAGGTGAAAGCGTATGGTACAACTTTATCACGGAAAATTATAGTTCCCGCGGGAATTTTTAAAAACTCCAGCCAGAAGAAGTCGCCGGCATCAGCTAGTAAGTACGTTTCATTCAGATTGAAAAGTGTGTACGTTGGTATGTTTTTTCTCCTTCAGTCACGTTAATTGGCGTGATTTTTGCGCGGCTAGGAGCTGAAGACCTGTCGAGTAACATATATTTTTTTTATTCTACTACAAGTTAGCCCTTGACTTCAATCGCACCTGATGGTAAGTGATGATGCAGTCGAAGATGGTAGCGGGCTAACCTGTTAGGGGTACGGCAGTTATATTATACGCCCATAGCCCTAATCGGTTTCTACACGTGCGTACCGGAACGCTTTCAATCGCTTGGCGGTAAGTCTTTGCAGGTAGGCTACTTAGGTTGGATGGAACATAAGCTACCTTTTATCCCGGAAAACCAATAAGTTCTCCGGGATTTTTTAAACCAAAACCCACGCGGGTGATGTCGGAGTCTAGTAACTAATAACATTCAACGTCGTCATGCATGGAAGAGATCACTCTTTTTTTTTTTTAACCACTACAAGTTAGCCCTTGACTGCGATCTCACCTGATGATAAGTGATGATGCAGTCTAAGTTGGTAGCGGGCTAACCTGTTAGGGGCATGGCAGTTATATTAAACCCATGCCCCTATTCGGTTTCTACACGGCATCGTACCGGAACGCTAAATCGCTTGGCGGCACGTCTTTGCCGGTAGGGTGGTAACTAGCCACGGCCGAAGCCTCCCACCAGGCCCGACCAGGGAAAATTCAGAAATTATAAATTCCCAAAGTGACTCTGCCGGGGATCGAATCCGGGACCTCCGCACGTTAAGACAACAGCGCTACACACTGCGCCACGGAGGTCGTCAAAACTCGTAGTGATAAGGCCGCTTTTAGATCGTAACAAGTTGTAAATTTTGACACAATTTGTGTTAACTCTTTTCTGTTATCTGTTTGTGTGTAATAAAGTGTTTTTACTTACTTATTTTACAATCTACCCGTGCGTAGTTAGTTCTAATTATTATTTCTACACTGTTCTGGAATTTTAACTATATAAATATATTATGTACCGGTTATAACTCACATGTTTTGTCGGAAATGGTTCCGGAATTTAATTAAATGTGACTTTTGTTCTTCATTTAGCGTGAACGGTATAATTCCCAAAGAGTACCTACCTATATATTATTTTAGCATATATATTATTTTAGCATTTTATTTTATATTTTATGTATAACATATATTTAATTTAGATAAGTTTGATACATTGTGTCGCCTTCATATTCAAAATTTTAAACTGTTAACCCGTGGATGGTGTGGTGTATTGCACATTTGTTTTATTTTGTTTATTAATTTTGTTTGTGTTTAGATAATAAGATTTTAATGTGTAATTGTTTATCGTCCCTAATAAATAAAAATAAAATAAAAAAATAAAATACCTACGAACTCGGTACAATATCTGCATATATACAGCGATAAGAGAGGAAGCGTGTGATAATGGCCTTTATAACGCACCGTATAAAATAATGAGTTTATTTACATTACGGTTTTGTTATATTCACTTATGCTGGGTTTTGTGTTAAAGATATATTATTATTATGGAAATTGGAATGACGCTGGCGCTTATAGTGGGAGGCGGAGGTCCCGGGTTCGATTCTCGGCAGGGTCAATTTGGGAAGTTATAATTGCTGAATTTTCTCTGGTCTGGTCTGGTGGGAGGCTTCAGCCGTAGACGGTACCTGCCGCCAAGCGAATTTGCGTCCCAGTACGATGCCGTGTGGAAACCGATTAGGGATATGGGTTTTTATATAACTGCAGGTTAGTCCGCTACCATCTTGGACTGCATCATCACTTACCATCAAGTGAGATTCCACTTAATTGAATTATTGTATTTATTCAAAACTACGTTTTCTTACTCTTAATCTGTTAGAAAGGTTGATTATTTATAGATAGAAGATGGGGTATATTTAAGTGTGTTTATGTAGGAAGCTTTTTCGACAAGCAGTAGGTACAAATATTATTTTGAGACATGAATAGCGGAGGTCCTTTGTTCAAACTCTCTGAACTAATAAAGATCTATAAATTATTAGTCTTATAATAACATTAGTTACCTACTTCTAGCACAAGCTTTAGGCATTTAATAAGGATAAGGAAAAATACTTGTCATTTTCATTGTTTTTTCGTAATTTGAAAAGTAATAAAGCGAGTATTTTCTTACGAATGTCTTTTAAAACTTTGAAGGAACGGGCTAGGTATGTGGGACCTCATGAAGCTTATAAGGTTAGTACTTATTTCAAAGTAGCTGACGCACCCTGGCGTCGTTCAGGTGGATATTTGTGAAAACGTATACTTACTATAAATAGAGATAATGATCAAATCAAATCAGCAACTCTTTATCAAACTTAAAAACCCGCTATGGAAGTATGGAAGTTTGTATGAAATACGTAGTTGTGGCTTCATCGAACTACAACGCACTTTTTCTTTAATCTCTAAATCTATAGTTTTATTTGGTTATCAAACTTAAAACTAACTAACCGAGGATGTGAATTTTAGGTCTTTTGGAAAACTCTATCATTAGTAAGAAATGACTGATGTGGTATTGTGAATTGTTTCCGAATTGTGTGAATTAATATGTAAAACTTATTTTCTATCACAATATTGTAAATAAGTGTCTGAAATAAAGGCTATTATTATTATTAACAAACTAGCTAACCCGCGACTTCATCCGCGTGAATTGAGGTTTTTCGGTTCCAGCGGAAACTCTTTAATTTTCAGAGATAAAAGCCTATGTGCTATTCCAGGCTATAATCTCTCTCTGTGCCAAATTTCAGCCAGATCTGTTCAGCCGTTGGCGCGTGATTGAGTAACAAACATCCATACATCCATACATCCATCCAAACTTTCGCGTTTATAATATTAGTAAGATAAGATAATTTATTTTTGACATCGGCATCATCGCTATTACGCAAAATCTCAAGTTTAGGTAGGTTTAGATATTTATTATTTATTATTTATTCTATACTAGATATAAATTTAAGATTGGTTTCTAATCCTAAATCTATGAATTCTATGATACTGGATGATGCCCGCAACTTTGACTGCGAGTTTTTTAAAAACCTCTTGGGAACTCTTTTGTCTTTTGTGTAAATTCTAAGAAAACGAAGGCCTCTGTCTTTATCCAGGCAGATGGATAGACAGATAGACTTACATAGAAACACTTTCGCATTTTATAATATAAGTAAGTAAGTATAGATTGTGTCAGTTAGTCAGTTTATCTCCATTTTTTTTGTACCCATATGAGAAAAGATTTTGCACTTTCACTGCAATATTTCCTTGAAATATCAAAAAATATAGGCTTTCATATGTAAGTAGTAGGCTAAAATTTAAAAGCAAATTCCATAAAATATGTTTACGAGAGCGAAACGAAGGCCACATAAAATACATTTGATGAAAATATTTCACGAATCCCAAAATATCAATGTCTGTTGTAGCAGTGGTTGTAGACTCGATCCAAATTCAACATTCTTTTAATGTACTAGCTCATGCCTACGACATCTCAGTGAGTTAAAAACCATTTTTGGAGATCGCCTCATTTCGCGATTTTCTGCTTTATAAACTCTGTTGTCTTGTACTTGTATCCGTAAATAAAGATTTCTTTCTTTAAAAAAAATGTCCTGTGAGAACTCTTTAATTTTCGGCATTGTATGGCATCTTCAAAGTGGGTCATTGCCATTTGCCAAGATCCCAAGCTTAATCCTGGAATCCTACCTTTACATCATTTAAAAAACATGGAAATTAATTGTTCCAGCGGCTAAAAAATCGCTGAACATACATGGGGTACTTACTGACAGGTCTAGGTACGAGGAATCACAATTTTTTATTTGGACGTTACTATTTGGACCAACCTGTAGAATAAAAAGTAGTAGACGCCCGTAATTTTATTTGTATCGTTGACAATATATGAAAATAAGCATAAGGGCCATCATATCTTGCCGCAGGTAGGTAGAGTAATATAGCGTTTGACAGAAAAACGACTCCATCGACACGTTTTTAGGGTTCCGTACCTCAAGAGGAAAAAAATTTTTTTTCTAATTTAAACAATATAAATATAAAAAAAATTAAAATATAAACTTTAAAACTAAGGTATTAAAGTTTAATTACGAATGTACTATATTTATTTTTAAGACCTTTTGTCTTAAAAAGAACGGTACCTATCGGTCACGCTAGACCAACACCGTTCCACATTTTTACCCGCTACCAAAAACTGCTCAACGCGCCTAAAGAAGTTTTCACTTCAAAAGGAACCCTTATAGGATCACTTCGTTGTCCGTCTGTCTGTCTGTCTATATTATGTCGTCCACCTTTTTCTCGGGAACGTGAAGCGTGAAGGAAAGCGTGAAGATATCAAGTTGAAATTAATATCAAATATTTAGGTAGCTGTAAAAAAATCGAGTTTCTAAGACAGCGCAATTAAAAGATACTTCCCGCTGACCTAGAATCATGAAATTAAGAAAGCAAGAAGCAATGTCTCACAGACTCATAGCACCAGTACAGTTCAATAGGAAAAAATCCGAAAAACAATAATTAAGGTTCCGTACTCATAGGGTGTCGAATTGTTTGTCAGGCACTACCAGCTTAGCACCATAATATGTAAGCCAGTTATTTCACAGCTGATTACCTGTATATTACACTTTTCTTGTTATTTACTAAAATAATTTATATTGTGTGGTGATACGGAACCCTTTGTGCGCGAGTCTGACTCGCACTAGACCGGTTTTTTTACATGAGAAGTAAAGTGAATGTCCTAGTATAAATTTTATGTAAGACTAGAAATACTTAGTACATTCAACCAGGCAACCAGCGTTGTCACTAGAGTAGATATAGAACTAGCGGTTATTTCTAACTATCTGTTAATGTATGCAAACGTTAACGCTGCCTAGACTGGATAGCAATCTATACAAATATTGTATTTATGTCTATTTGCCAATATCAACATACATTTATATGCTAAGCAAGAGTTATGTTTGTTATGCCTGCTAGCGCTTCCACCATATAAACGAACGACTTTGTCTTTCGTCTTTCGAAATAACAAGTAAGTTTATTGAATTTGTATTGAATGTTAATATTATATTATGTTTAAAATGACAATAATTAAGTACGTCTAATTTTGCATGGCATGGCAGATTGTATGCTACTGTTAAAATATTATAACACCTTTAATTTCAATCTGTGCAAGTAAATAAATTTACTATTATATTTAAATAATACTAGCTGAAGCCCGCGACTTCGTCCGCGTGGATTGCGATTTTTCGATCTCTATGCCAAATTTCAACCAGATCCATTCGTGATTTAGTAACAAACATCCGTCCATCGATCCATCCATCCAAACTTTCGCATAAATATAAATGTTATAGTATTAGATAGTATATTAGTATTAGTGTAGACTGTAGATAATATCAAGGTATAATATGTGCCTATGTATATAAAAACACAAGCTAATTGAGGTTTTTCAGTTCCCGCGGGAACTCTTTAATTTTCCGGGGAGTAGCCTATGTGCTATTCCAGACTATAATCTATCTCTGTGCCGAATTTCAGCCAGATCCGTTCAGCCGTTGGGGCGTGATTGAGTAACAAGCATCCATAAGTACATCCATTCATCCAAACTTTCGCATTTATAATATTAGTAAGATATACGACTACTGAGCAAGCTTATATATAGATATCCATATCTATTCCGTGAAGAAATTCAAATCATTTAATTTCAAATATCGGTTTAAGATAAACCGGGTAAAAGCGCGTCTAATCGATTTAACGATCCATTTTGATACACACGTATAAATTACCAACTTCTATAATTACGCTCAATAAGGCTAAATTTAAAATAAATACAAACTATAATATAATAAATAATAAAAAAATATTATATTAGTAATAAAATACTATCGTAATACCTAGGCATTAAGTTATTTTTAATGATCAGTAAGTAAATATCAAACGTAAATATCGTGATTCGTGCGGCATGTTTACACTGATAAGGACGCAGCAAACAAACCTAAAATCCCAATTGACATCCCCTATCGTGGTAACCTACATTATATTGAACAGTTTTATCATACAATTAATTTAAGTATTTTAAATAAAATACTTTTCAAATACTAATATTATAAATGCGAATGGATGGATGGATGTATTGAGTTACATCAATCACGCAAGAACGACTGAACGGATCTGGATAAAATTTGGCACAGAGATAGATCTGAAATAACATAATACTTTATATCCCGGAAAATTAAAGAGTTCCCGCGAGAACCAAAAAACCTCAATCCACGCGGACGAAATCGCGGGCATCAGATAGTAAGTAATAAAATAAATATTGATTGTGACATTTTATTTTAATTATTATAAAAAAAATCATAAATATTTGATGAGGCGTAGAAAAATTTAAAAATCAATAGGTACTCACTTTTCGCTGGCCATTTTTAATATATTTTTTTAAAAATATTAAAAATAGGTGTTTAAAGTCCAACACAGTAGGTATATATCACAGAATTAATTTACTTATGATAAAAAAATGTATAATTTAAGTAGTATATCACATAATTTGATCACTTATATTTTAAGTCACTAAAAGTTACGCGCGTAATTTTGCGTGCATTTTGTTGAAGCGTGCGCGTCTTCCCTTCTCGACAGTAACATATGTACTGGCGCTATATACAAGTTTTCCTCCATATATGCATGATTTTCGCACAGACTACGAACTCAGCGCGAAAGCACTCAAGTCATACGCTAGGTTTCCATGTGCGTATATTATGATCTATATTTTAAGTTCATATAGGTATACGAATACCTAAGTGAAACCGCTATATGATTTAGCTTAGTCAAATTTACAAAATTAGATGTATGTATGTATGTAGCTGTAGTACACAATTATCTGTCACAACAGATGTGTGTCGAAGTCATGCTCGAAGATTTCGAATTCCATACAAATTACAGTGTTTCCAGCCTAGGTACAACGTGCTACAACGCTCAACGCACGTTGAGCCTGTTTTTTTAATATACCTAAAGCTTACTCGTCGAGTGATCCAGCCCAGCTTAAATATTTGAAAATGTTTGGAATTTTGAAAATCGGTGAGCGAATGAAATTATAAAAAATCCTGAAACTAATTTTTCAGGATTCTTAACTTTTTACTGAAAATCTAAATATTAAGTATATAAATTTTCTCATTTTAGGGAAAATTACTTTAGATTTGAAGGACTTCTTTACAAAATTTCAGCCTCTATTTTAAACCCTTTTGGGGGTGGAATTTCCAAAATCACGAAGCACAGGTTTTTATTTTTACATACTTCATATTGTGATTCTTACTGACGGAAACTCAGCTTTAAAGTGGCTTTTCAGAGTTATTTCCACCAACGATAAGCCGAATTTAATGTAATATTCTCCGAATCTTCTACGTTTACGTTCACGTGCAACGCGCGCCTGACAGTGAGAACACTAAAAATAAAACATATGACGCGGACAACGCGGGAAAAAATTTTGAAACTCATTTTGTGGGTGTGGCTAAAAAGTAAACAGCTATTTTTATGTAACCGATGACCGATGATCATTATTCATTGGCTTCGTTTATGAAAATAATTTATACTATAACGTTTTTAAACTCCATCGCAAGGCTAGCCCACAGTATATATATCTACTTAACTACCTAGGTACATTAATTAATGTGAAAGTATCGAAAGTGGCTAACTCTGTAGCGGACTAGGGGTGATCCGTCCTGCGGGGCGGCGCCGCCTGTCATCTCAAAATCCAACGCTCACCGCACGCAGCTCAGTCCCGCTCTAGCCAGCATAGATCTCCGCTCTAGCCAGCATAGATCTCCGCTCTAGCCAGCACACATCTCCGCTCCAGTCTAGCCAATATGCATCTCCGCACAGATTCGGTGGATACATCCTAGCTGAAAAACATCTCTTCTCGTCTCCGCTTTAGACATATCTCCTCACAACTCCGCCCTGGTGGAGTCCGGGCCTTAGAGGTGCCTTCAAACCTTGAGAAAACCTCATTAATATCAAGTCAGTTTGACGACCACCCTGGCACAGAGCGCTATTGTCTTAACGTGAGAGGTCCCGGGTTCGATTCCCGGCAGGGTAAATTTGGGAATTTATAATTTTTGAATTTTCGCTGGTCTCGTCTGGTGGGAGGCTTCGGCCGTGGCTAGTTACCACCCTACCGGCAAAGACGTACCGCGAAGCGATTTAGCGTCCCGGTACGATGCCATGTAGAAACCGAATAGGGGTATGGGTTTAATTACCTGCCATGCCCCTAACAGGTTAGCCGGCTACCATCTTAGACTGCATCATCACTTACCATCAGGTGAGATCGCAGTCAAGGGTTAATTAGTAGTGGAATAAAAACTAAAAAAGTCCCAAATCAGGCTAAAGTATTTTTAGTATCAGAGCTTGTTTGTATATGGCCCTTTTTACTTTTAGGTGTATGATTTTTAATGTATCAGCTTCGCTCGGGATTTTATGCTGACCTAGCTGATGCCTACGACTTTGTCCGCGTGGATTAAGGTTATTTGTATCCCGCGAGAACATTTAATATTCCGGGATAAAAAGTGCCGATGTTTTATTCCAGACTAAGTAGTTATAAGTAGGTAATCTATCTCTGTTTCAACATCCAAATCCATTTAGCTGTTCTGGCGTAATTGAGTAACAAACATCCATCCATCCATCCAAAGATTCGCTTTTTTAATATTAGTACAGATTTTTATTCTTTTTATTATTTCTTTCTTTTTATATTATTTTTATTATTTCTATTCGTTTTCACTCGGTGTATCTAAACAACAAAAAATCACCACAAAAGAAATAGATACATGCGCCTCATTCAGTAATGTCGCCCCGGGCCTCACACGATCCTATTCCGCCGCTGCTGGTCTGTCTGTCTGTCTTTTATCTTTTCAAGGCCTATCGCTTTAAAAACAAAAACAACTGAAGGTACTTATTCCTACCTATACCTTATCTAGCAGTGCAAATTATTAAATAAAATAATAATGTCCTCGCGACCGAATTTTGTCCACGACGGCCTATCTTCAGAGAGATTAGCCATCTTCGCGGGAGATATTATAGTGCACAAGTTTAGTGAATGCGCGTGTGCTTCTGTTCCTTTACTTTCATAGCCCGATGGGACGTAAAATCCGACACGACCGGAGAGAGATCATCAATCATCATCATCGTTCACGGGGGTGAAACCCCGCTAACTTCCCAACTCCGGGCTCAGAATTTATTATTAGAAAAACCCAATAGCCGACCTCGTCGGCCGCAGTCGAACATGCTAGCCAACGAGGCAGTGCAAATAACAAGTACGCAAGTTGGCTCTCCTTTAAAAAACTTGATCTATTTGACCGATTAACAGCTCCTGTCCTGTCTGATAAAATGATTATCACATAAACTCATGATATCTAAATTGATAGAGCATGATTCGTACCTATACACTTCAATTTTGATGAGTAAACAAGATCTGTCATAGAACCCTTATTAGCAATGTTAGATACTGTATAAAAAAGTGCACATCTTGTGTAAGATATGGGATGTTTTTGTCGATATCATTATTCAAGTCCGCGTTAGTATAGTAAAGATACTGTAGAATAATAAAGGCTACACTATTTAGTAAAATACACTATAGAAAGAATAGTACAGACTGCAGTAGGTACATACAGAGTAAGAGCGCTATGCAAAGCAGGGACGGGTTAAAAAAATAGTTTCAATATGTACTTTCATTTGTAATGTTTTTGTTGTTTATGTTAATTTATTTTTTTGGAGTATAATAAAGTAAGTTTATTTAATTTTTTGTTACATTCAATATTTATATTTCAATATTTTTAACAATAATAAGCAGATTCCCTGTTCCGTGATTTTTCCATTGAACTAGAAGCCGTCTATAGGTAGGTACAGCAAGGGATATGCGCGAATCTTTTTTTTTCTTTATATGTCGGGTTTGTACGAATCTTGAAGGAACAAAACTAAGACTGCATATTCAACCGTCTCTCTACTGTACATGTAATTACTGAACAATGAACATGAAGGAATAGCCCAGAAAAATCTTATTAAAACACACACTCAAGCGTACACGATACAGGTTAGGTACAGTATGCGCTTCACACCGCCCAATTGCAAAGTGCATTGTTCGTACATTGTAGAGCCTAACGGGCGTACGCACAGACGACGAGATCGTAACGCGATTCTACCTACATAAGTACTTATACGCGCTTCAGACGCAGCCTTTGAAAGTTTGAACCCGTCTTTGAACTGAAAACGCGCAGACACTGCGCGTATGGAAGCAACCGGCCTCGCATCCTGTAACCCACAAGTCAGTGTAATACTTGTAATGTTGTATTGTTTACCTACCTACTTATTGTAACTTTTTTCTTTTTTAAGAAAAGAGAACTGCTGAGTTTCTTGCCGGCTCTTCTCAGTAGAATCAATTTTCCGAACCGATGGTAGTCTTAACGTATCATAAGTGACACAAGTTGTCCTACATGAAATAAATAAATCATTTATCATAAAACAAATGTGTACCTACTGTGTACTGTGTAGTGCAGGTTCATAGAGTCAACATCTCCAAGGATGCTGCGGTGTTAGGATTATGGATGATGCTTGGCCTATGGCAAAAATACATTTTTTCTTACAGATTATTTAATAAGTCTTCCAAAAGACCTGCATCACATCCACAACCTCGGTTAGTTTTAAGTTTGATAACCATTTTAAGTTATAGATTAAAGAAAAAAATTTGATGACGTCACAATTATGTATTTCATACAAACTTCCTTACTGGAAGCGCGTTAAGTAGGTACCTAAAGATTTTCTGATTTGATTGAGTTGTCATCATCGATATTTGAGATGTTAGCTTTGAAAGGAGAAAGTAAACTTCCTGTCTAACTATTTAGCTAAAACGCAGAGCGAACATACGTTATAGGAAACGGAACGACATTTTTTCCTGTCGCGTATTGTGCGTGCGAGAGTTACACGGACTTCTTGTTCGCCCGACCATTTTCAGTCCATAGTGTTTTCGCTCTTGGTCGTGAGTTGAAAATAAATTGTTTTCCCTAATAAGTAATTAGGTATCAATTGTCGCGTCACTACTCACTAGCAAATTCAAATACTTACTTGCAAGTCATCGCCCCGGTAAAACCTTCACTAAATTCCGTTGTACGTCGACAGAATTTTGATAGAACCACGAAAATATAGGTAAGCAGGAAGCATTAAAAGGTCATTATAAAGTAAGTTACTGTTATTTAAAAGAAAAGAAAAAGATTTACAGGAGAGGTAAACTAATCCCGTTATTTGAGACAGTCGATTGGCTAGGCATGTGGATATTGGAAAAGTAAGCAAAAATCGCGAGATTTTAGAGCAAACGAAGAGTTTTTGGCGTAAAATCGATGTTCATGAAATAACAACAATATTGGCAGGCTTTATGATAACTACATTAGCCACACCTCCTTTGTTCGTCAACGCAGCTAAACTAATTAGCGTTTTAGGTGGAATTTGTAACATAAAACAATGTAATTAATACCAGACCTAAATAGTTAATATAGAAAACAAGCAGATTCGTGGGACTTAGGTCTACTTATAGACACTTGTACATGTCACTTGATGATAAGGAAGCTTGGCAATAATTTAACGGCTCTGGTATTTCTTTAGTATAAGATGATTTGTGACATGGTGATAATGAAAAATAACCCCGGCTGTTTTTTTTTATGGGCCAGACCAAGCCGCGTTTAGAACTCTACAAGCCAATTTGATTATCACCATAAGGTTTATCTTTTATGTCGTACCTACCTAATTTGAATAAATAAACATTGAATCTCGAATCTTACTTAAGGTACCTACCTCTCTATGTGGGAACAGATGGGAACTCCAGCCGGTCACTCTACCAGCCATACGATCCTTAAAAAGTATATATATATTATTATAAAGTAAGACTTAACTCAGTTATGTGAAAATCACTGATTATATCATAGTGTACTTTTTTATATTGTGTATAACATCTATTCCAAACCATACCATAGCGCGAACCTTTGTGAGGGTGGTAAAAACAGCGTGAAATGTTCTTGGCTGTGGCTAACGCAATGCAGTGCGCCTCAATAAAGTACTCGTATGTGCTATCAATAAACTCCTAAAAAAGAGGATGTACTTATTTAAATGGATGGGGGCAGAAATTTTCACTCCATGGATGGGTTTGAAGTCGTTAGCAGGCAAGCATTCTAAAAGTCCGATTTAAACTAGGAGTACTTAGAACAACGCGCGGGAGAAAGGTATCTTAAATAGATAGAAACAGAGTTAGCCCTAATCAATTTTACCTACGTGGGGTAAAGAAAGATTATCTATGGTAATAATATCTATGTTTACCGATATAAACTTGTGATAATATTATGAACTTATACGGTGATAAGGATTTCGTTAAAATATACTTACCTATACCTACCTACCTATGTATATGTCACCGTAAGATTGCAAAAACAGTTAGATTGTAATCTAACTAGTGAAATTGTAAACTATCGACAGATTACAATTTAACGCATTATTTTTCGGTAGGTACATTGTAATCTGTTAGGTATACTCGTATTTACCCGATAAAACCTAAGTGTCCGGCCTGCGGCCGGGCACTACCTGATTATTTATGTCGAACCATAAACTAACCTACAAGAAAGAAACAAGAAAACGTACATACAATGAATAGGTATTTCCAAAATTGACACTCTGAACATTGAACGGTTCACAATCTGTTGACAGTTTACAATTTCGCTAGTTAGATTACATTCTAACGGTTTTTTGTAATTTTACCGTGACATATATATTATATTGTAAGATCAACGTGATAAAGTAAGGATGGTTGACGTATCCTAATACTGGCACTTAAGATTAAGTTAACACATATTATCTATATACTTATTACTTACCATTTAGAAAAATAAAATAGTTGAACCGCCCGGGCGGCTTCGCAGTTCACACGTAGGTATAGTATAGCTTAAGAAGGCACCTATGTACTCCAGTATTACATACACCACAGCGTAATATATACTCGTGTGCTTATTTATACACATAGATTTATTCTTGGGTTCGCGAAGCGCGTGAACCCAAGAATAAATCTATGCTTATACATTACCATTACTTAAAAGAAGGTATATTGTTAAGTACCTATAATAAAAATAATTAGTATGTTTTAAGCGTAACTTATTCCACGCAGACGAAGTCGCGGGCATCAGCTAGTATGTAATATAATAAAGCATATCCATTCATCAATCTTTTCGAGTTATTTTTGTATAAAAATGAATATAATATATTCTCCCGACACGTGATTCTAAGGCTACTCCAAGGTGATTTCTAATTTTGAAGAATAAAAAAAAAGGTCTGAGCGTTACCACATTATTCGATACGTCGAGTTGACGACCTCCCTGACGCAATGCCGAGCGCTGCGCTTACAAGTGGGAGTTCCCGGGTTCGATCCCCGGCAGCGTCAATGCGGGAATTTATATTTTCTGAATTTTATATGTTCTGCAGCCTGATTCTGTAACTCAGTGGCTATCAAAGAGTGAAAGCCACTGACATATATTCTTTATCCATTGAAGGTTTGCTATGAAAACTTAATTTTTATTTCATAGCAAACCTTCAATGGATAAAGAATATATGTCAGTGGCTTTCACTCTTTGATAGCCACTGAGTTACAGAATCAGGCTGCTGATCTGGTTAGAGGCTTCAGCGGTGGCTAGTTACCATCCTACCGGCAAAGACATAAAGACAAGCGATTAATCGTTCCAGTACGATGCCGTGTCATACCCCTAAGAGGTTAGCCCACTATCATTTTAGACTGCATTACCTATCACTTACCTACCACCAGGTGTGATCGAGCTAACTTGTAGATAATGAAATAAAAAAAATATGGTGGAATAAAAGATGTCGGAGACTGGAGAGTTCAAAAAGAGAACAATTAAAAATGTCGTCCAATATCGTAGTCGAGACTGAATCGGTGAATGTAAAACCATGAGTCAGTTAGACTTGTGAAAAAAAATTGGCAAATCGACAGAGTTCATACATTTCTTCAGACAAACAGTGTTTTGGCACTGAAATAGCTGCTTGCTTGATGATGTAAAAGCTTGGAAACGACACAAGTTTATTTAAATACTAACTGACCCACCCCTGTTTCGTTTTAATGGAATTTCTTAAAATCCCTTAGCTTAGGGGTAGAATTTTCAGCAACCCTGATACACGTATCACGTGATCAACCTACATTTTTAGCCGAAAGCCTAAAAATACCAATTTTAGTGGATATAAGAAAGATTTTCATGCTAATTTTCATCCCTTACCTATTATCCCAATCGTATGAATGATAATTCTTACATACGTATTCATTTTGTAGGAATTTATGTGGATTTTTATCTGTTAAAGGACGTTTGCCGCGCATATTATATTCACGAATACAGTCACGGATGTCGTGTCTGTATGCGACAGTCATGTCTTAACGCAACAGTGATATGTTAATTCAACAGTACACTTACTCTGAGTTGTAACATTGCAAATACGATTGATCGACGTGAGAGCTCACGACGCCAAGTGTATGCAAACGTCAAAGTAAAATGAACCTTACGTGTATTGGTTTATAGCTCATTTCATCATTTCGTGTATTTATTCACAGCCAGCGCTCCAAATGCTGAATTTGTGACTTTAAAGCAAGAGCTTTTGGGTTCATTTTACTTTGACGTCCGCTTACACTTGGCGTGATGAGCTCTCACGTCGATCAATCGTATTTGCAATGTTAAAACTCAGAGTAAGCACACAGTAGTGTCTTAAAGCAACATTATCCGTGGCCTCTAGTGAGCGACAGAACGACGCGATAGAAAATGACAAGCTTGTCTACGCGAGTCGCGACAACTTTCGTCACGGAAGGGTCAGATACTGTTTGATACTGTCGCGTCGCGTCGTATCGAGTCACGATGTCGCGTTTGTCGCTCACGTGGACAACAGGTTAGCTAATAGCAGATATCGTATTTAGACACAAAAAGTAATATTAAAACACTACGACGCTACCGTCGCATTGAGACACGACAATTTCGTATTGATGATGATAATGATGAGACGGATGTTAAATGATATACAATATGATTAAGTATTAAATATTTATTATAACTGTAAAATTCATGATATACATATTAATTTCTAATAACTAAGATTATATTATTATATTTATTGCTATAGGATGTATTTCAAGACGCAAGTGAGTAATAGTTCTTTTTTTATTTTACCTACGAAATAAAATATGTTTTTGTATTATTTTCTTCACAAGTGTGTTGAAAAACGTCGTATGATACACGTGTGTATTGATGATTACCGTCCTCGGCTATCTTGAGACCCTCACCTCACGGCTCGTGTCTTAATGGCGCCTAAGCGGTAATCACCAACATTACACACTAGTACCATAATGTACTATTATTAATATATTCTACTTGATACACAAAACCCATCGTATAATTAATTCAATGTAGATATTAATTAACACCTAAAAATATTATTGTCCTTTATTATCACAATATAAATCAGGCATTTATAAAGGGTAAGCCCGCACTGCAAAATCCCGCCGTGCGATTTTATAGCGCGAAATATTATCCGCATCTAATTTCTTTTATATTAAATTAGAATAAGCCCGCACTGCGATATTAGAATTATCGTGTGATTCTGCAGACCTTTGTGACCTATTATATTATGGAAATTTTATCCTGATCACCTTTTCTTGTATCCAAAAGGTAAAAAAACGTACAAACCTTTTTGGCGAATCGAGTAAGCGACTAGAGTAAAGCTTTTTAGCCGCTTTTGAGTTTGGTTTGTAGTAAGTATCACGATTTTATCGTTATGTAGCGGCAACAACGTCATATGCGCCGTGCATAGCGCAAGACTACGCTTTTAAGTGAGAAGCTACTTGTTTAACTTTTGGATGAATTAAGGAATAATAGACTGTATGAAGCCGCACGCACACAATTTTAATACGCGCAAATCAATTACCATATGTCACAAAACTCTGCGGGAAAAATCTTACGGTAAAATTTCGCAGTGCGGCAGTACCCTAACAGTTTTAAGTACGTACTTATTTTAAATCGCAGTCGATTCTTTACCTAATGTATACTTATCCCGCGATGATTTTTTTCAGTGCAGGATAGCCCTTATAGCCCAAAAACAAAGATAAATATGCAGTTCAAAAGTTCACATTGCACTTCAAAAATTCACTTTTTCTTAAGTGTAGCTTTACACTTTGTTCATCGATCACTATCTATCACTATTTATTGCAATTTTCAAACGCTGAAACAACCAGTCATTAAAATAGTTTAAAGCGTTTACAAAAGCGCTTAGGAACCATGTTTTTCTTTTGCACTTTCCCTTGATATTTAAATATCCTTAAGGTGGAAACACATGACTGACGTAGCGTGTCGTACCTACTACAGAATACGACAAAACTCATCATTTTATATGAAGAAAAAGCACACCAATCTGTCGTGATACGCCAGCGTTACTCTTGCGCGTTCCGATTCGTGCATTGATCTAATTGCATTTCCTTTGAGGTTTACTCATACTTTGTACCTATTATTTGGTAACAATCTGTGATTGGTTGTCATAATTTAAAAATTCTCCTTTGCAACACAAATAGGTAGGTACCTAACCTTTGTCTTCCATTCCTTGTATCGCCTTCGAAGGCCGGTCGATCGATTGTGCAAAATGGTATGCAACAAGTACTACGTAGGTGAAGCCTGATAAGGTTCGTCCGTTCTATCTGCTTCGTTGTCATTTTGTTCGTATTCATCTTGCAGTTCGTCCGAGTTGTATGTCGTCCCCGGTAGAAGAATGTAGTTCGCTTGTCTGAAACAAAATGGTTCTCTTTATACCAAATTCATTTTGCAATTTTTTAAACTTTCTCTTTGACGAATCTACTGTACTACCCAAGACTAATACTCATAGACGTATTGTCTCTATTTCCCCCTAGTCGGTGCCCTGGTTACTTTGATTTTCACTACAGCATTCAGGAAAGAATACCTACTATCGATAAATAAGGACATAAGCCGGCAACCAACCTCATGGTTAGGTAATTAATACTGTTTTAAGATCTCTAAACGGAGGGGTCGACATGTAGGTACCTATTTTTATCCCTTGCATAGTGTTCCTTACGTAAAAAAGATAGATAAGACCTGACAATTTCATTAAATGCAGAGATTGTAAACAGTTTTTTAACAAAATAAACTTGAGCTGGCAGCTTTGATATGCAGTCGTCTAAAACGTAATGGGGTTAAAATATATCAAAAACACCTATTTAGGTGACGGGCAAGGTCAATAAATTAGCTTACTCATTAAATTAAGCTATTTTGGGTTATCTTAATCTATAAAACAAAGCCGGGTTTGTTCGAACACTTATAACTCTAGAACGGCTGGACCGATTTTCATGGTTTTTGATTTGTTGTATTTGTCCCGAATAGCAGAAAACTTTGAAAATTAAAAACATTGGAAAATTGACAAAAAAATATAAAAGAAAAAACATTTTCCCAAACAAAAAACCCACGCGGACGAAGTCACGGGCATCAGCTAGTTTATATAATAATATGACTGTGTTGTAAACAATCTCTAAACTAAAATGACACCCTTATAGTTTTTCCCTTTCATCACACTTTCTACAGAAAGGAATAGCAAAATGGTTAGCGCTATTATTTTAATTTATAGATTTATATTTAACAAATATAAGTTGACAGAACCAAACAAGAGATATCCCTTTCCGTAGCGAGCTTAATGAAAGGGATAGCAATACAAGTCATTTCAGTTTAGAGATTGTCTTAGAATTAGCAATCTGATAATTACTTATTTATCTGTAGTACTAAATAATGAATGAGTAACTTACTTCAACTGACAATAATTAAGTAACTATTACTACTACATGAAGCTACCAGCCTACGTTATGGTATCTTTATACTGTTAGGGTCATCACTCATCACACATTATAACCACACCGCCTCAGCACAGCAACCCCCTAAACCTAGTGCTGTCCTTTTCCGTAGGGAGTATTATGAAAGAGACAGCAATATAAATAAAGCTGTCATGCGGCTTCAAGAATTGTCGTTGGCAGGAATAATACCATAAATTCAGCCGAACACAACACTTGAGATTGCGACAATGACTGATGCCGGTTTTACAAGTAGGTATAGTCTAATGAGGTAACTACTATAACTGTCATTTATGACTACTACATGAAATTACCAGCCTACGTTATAATATGTTTATAGAAAGTAGGTACTGTTAGGGTCATCACAAATTATAGCCACGCCGCCCCAGCACAGCAACGGCACGGCACGGCCTTGTTAGTCGAAGGCGAGGCGCCGACGCGTCGGAATCGAAACCTCGAGGCAACAGCTCGTCCACAAACCGCAGAAGAAACGGCTACGAAGTTAACAGGCGGCATTTTTTCGACTCGTCGCAGCCTAGTAAGACGCAAATTATTTACTTAAAAGATTTATTCTTATTATAGTTAGGTGCGACTGCTATATAGGTGCGACTGCTTGTTTGCGCAGCTCTCGCACGAACTGCTATAAGGTCCATGTACCTACATAGGTACTACGCGCGAAAATATGCGCTATTGCGAAGCGACTTGCGGTCAACTTCAGACGCATCTAAGTTATTGGCGCCAGCTATACCTCCTAGATGACGCTCGCAACTTCAACCACGCGGATTTAGGTTCTGAAAATCCCTTCGGAACTTCAATTTTCCGGGATCAAAAGCCTATAATATCATAGTGTGGATCCAAGTGCACGGCAGTGCTTGACATTGCCACCTCCCACTAGCTTCGTTCACAAATAAAACGGCTTTTATGTCACTTACTTTACATATGTTCACCACTTGCGTTTTTTACTGGCAACACAGCCCGAATGGGTATACCTATAATAGTAGATAGTTACCAGCCAAAAATTCATGTGATTCATAAGCACTGAGAATTGAGATGTCTTGTTTTCTTAAAATATGGGTAGGTACAGGGTGCGGCGAAGCGGGCAATTTAGTCGCCGCACTCCGTCCATCGCGTCGGTGTTGACCCTTATTCAGGAACGCTTGCATTCATATGGAGCTGTCAGCGCTGACGATTGGCGTGAGAATAATACCAGCCTATAGCAGCTTTAGTGTGTGAATTGAAACGTCATGTTAGGCTCATTGTAACAGTTCTACGACGTATCATTTTCTTAATGAAAATGCGAACAGCATAAAGTTTGCTTTGTCGCAGCGGTGTCGTTATAATGAGTGATAATGACATTGACTGATGGCTAAGATGTAGTTTAGAGTAGGTATTTTTACAACATATCGCTATTTTAATTTTCAATGTTTTATGCAATCTTTAAACTAAATTAAGTAAATATATTGCTGCACTTTTCCGCAGGGTGCATTACGAAAGAGATGGGAATAAAATTAGTCCTGACATTTTTCTTTAGTATAAGAGATAAATGTACTTACAACAGAATTAGTCCCATTTTATGATGCTAAAGATCTAATTAATATTCGTGCGAGTTCACATCTTTGACTGCATTTAGAAAACTCAAACGGTCGGAATTATTTCATGGTAGCAAAAGAATCCACGTTTTTTATGGTCCTAAGATTACATAAGAGCAGAAAAGCCAGTGCATACAGTCTACAGCCTGGAATTAAGTAGAGCTTTATGACAACAACTCAAAAACAGCTTTATGTGCCATACGGTTGAAATTGGTACCGAGAATAAAACTCCGTCTTTATGTCAAACTAATAAAGATAAATTTGAGTTATTACCAAGAAACTTTCCGCGCCTCGGTTCCACTCCACTCCACCGGTATGCGTTGCGCCTAAAGCTTTAGAGGGTGTAAATAAAACACAGCAGAACCAAAATGAATTTATTTTATAAACTAAAACATTAATACTAATACATCAATCAATTTACCAATTAATAATACCACTAGACATAGACATCTTCAAGGAAACTTAACAAGACTGAAAAAAAAAACCTAATATTTCGCTATTGTTTGTTATATATGGAATTTTAATAAAGTTTTTCAAAATGAATTTAAATGTGTCGGTGAATTGTGAAAAAAGTCGTCCCTAGCGTGGGATCAAAAGTAAGGGATTTAGAAAGCTAAGGGAGTCGAAAGTAGAAAGCAACTTTCAAATTTGAAAGAAAAAAATCCACTATTCCAAGTTGGACTATTGTTTTTTCTACGAGTAGCAAAGCGGCCATTAAACATTAAACGGGTCGGTTTAGTAAACAAATTTTGTTATATAAACTTACTAAACGAACGATGGAGGATTTAAATCAAAATGCACAGATATTGATCACATTTTAATATAAAATGTGTGTCTTCATCACAGAACATCGTATTCGACGTCACTTTATTTTTAAATATAACTATAAGAATTTACAATAATCTTACAAAATAACAGTCCATACTCCCAGACACACAATGTCTTTTTATTTCCAAAACGATTAATATATTACTATAAAGGTTGTAACCATAGAATTCTACATAAGCTTAAAGAAATTGTATGTGCTGTAGGAGAAGTCTGCGTTTCAACATTGCAATGGAATGAGTACACGAAATTGAGCTCTAAAACATTGCTGTTAAGGTTCAGTCCATGCAGTTAAGTTTTACCTTGACGCCTTGGTCTTCCAACGCTTAAATCAATCAATCAAAATTGCAATGTTAAAACTGGGACCCATTAATACCGGAACTTCGTGTAGCCGATTCGCGGAGTTTTAGTTACACAACATACAGAAATACTTACGCCTATACGTAATATCTCTAGCATTCCAAAGAACGTAAATTAAACTTTAGTACCATGAAAATACGTCTGCTTTTACAATAAGAACAATGCTTCTCTCACGCTCCCTAACCACTCAGATAGCTATTCATAAATTCTATGATTACACCCTATTACATAAAATAATGAATTCCACACTATTATTGCAGTTAAGTATCAGTCTATAATTTTTTATTGTCATTGCGATTGGAAGGAGGAAGTTATATCTTACTAATACTACAATAAATCATACTTTTAATTTCCTAGTTTATTTTATTTATATGATGCTGAAATGAATGGAAATCATTAGACTTGGTCTATAGATTTGTTTAACTAGCACAGTTCGAAAGATAAATTGCCTAAATCAGATCTATATTTAACCGAAACATTCGCTTACTATTCACTAAATCAGATTTCAAATAGATCAAATTATAGCTGATTTATCTCGATTATAAAAACTGTAGGGCTAGCATGCGCACAACGAGTAAAATTATGTCTACCCGTTATTTCTGTTTGTCTACCGAAGCTAACATGGTTACACATATGACTTGTATCGTTACGTCAAAGTAATATTTCTTATCCGTGGTATTTTTCTCTACGAACCTATTACATGCCCACTATTTTTTTTCTCGTAATATACCGGATTTTGTGCATGTTAGGGTGCACGAGAAATTAGCCGGCAACGACAACATCTCTCTCTCTCGTCGCAAGATATCTCGTTGTGCGCATGCTAAGCGCACTGGTCAGGTTTAACAATCTTTTTTTTAAATTCTAATAATCAATTCCTTTTGCGACCAATTCCGTCTTCAAATTACAAGTCTGAATTGATAGTTGAAGAGATCTTTCACAAATCTACTACCCCAATCAAATTCACTAATATTATAAATGCGAAGTCTGTGTAGCACATTCACGGCCCGGTTATCCGATTTTGACGAAATTTGGTACAGAGATACCTTACATCCCGGTGTCGGACATAGCACAAAACTGAACCGGGTTTCTAAGTATGTGGACATAGGCTACGATCCCTGGAATTCAAAGAGTTTCCACGGGATTAAAAATATTTAAAACCACGCGGACGAAGTCCCTGGCATCATTTAGTGCTAATAATTTTCCTTTCGTAACTAGAAACTTAAATTGTTGTATAATAAATAATTAACTTTAATTTAACATTATAAAACTGGCATCATATGTTGGGCGGCTTTCTCCATCACGCCTTCGCTTCCAAATCGTATTTCTTCTCGTCTGCGTGCCTAAAAACAGAAAAGGTAAACCTAGGAAAATGCCATTTATGATACCAGCCACTTTTACTACTACTACAGTACCTACACGTCACGAAAGTTGAAAATGGCGGCAGCGCATTGTTAACTAGCTCACCCGGCCCGGCTTCGGTTGGGTGAAATTTTTAAAAATTAGGTATGTCTTAGGTTCTGTTGTACCTATATTATAGGCGGTTCAAATTACATAAGGGTGAGGGAGAGACGAGCGTAATTGTTTGTTTTAAACTCATTTTGAGTCATGGTGTTGCAGTTTCGAACTATCATAAAACAAACAGAATGCATCAGAAATCACGCGACTTGCAACTCACAAAATTACGCTTTTATACTGATTAAGTCTGGCCACACCTTTACGGCTAGCGATAAACTTTGACTAAGAAAACTCATTGGAACTATGTATATAACTTAAGGCGCTGTCAGCTCTTAAAATCAAAACACAAATCAAGAGGTTGGCTCTCCTCAGTCCTCACCCCTCACGCCAGTTATGCCCACTTCGGCCGGGTGGCGCTCCCGTCGCGGTTTTCTTTATTTTCGCGCGCTTGTCATAGCATGTCACGGATGCCCTCGGATGACAAAACACGGTAACTCAAAATTTGTGAAATTGATAGAATAACGTAAGTGAGTAAATCACGTACCAAAGTCTCTTACATGAGTAGGTAATTGACAAAATACCTATTGTAAATCGCATATCGTGTGCAAATCCATTTTAATACTTAATATTATAAATGCGAAAGTGTGATTGTTAATTGAATTGCCCGTCAATCACGCCGCAACGGAGCAATGGTTCGACGTTATTTTTGGCGTGGGTATAGTTGAGGGAGAGTGACTTTTTATCCCGAAAAATTAAGGAGTTCCCGCGGGAATAAAAAAAACTTCAACCACGCGGACGAAGTCGCGGGCAGAAGTTAGCCCAGCATACTAATATCCATACAAAATATAATAAATGCGAAAGTGTGTCTGTCTGTCTGCTACGCTTGCACGGCCCAACTACTCAAACGATTTTGATGAAATTTGG
Source organism: Erebia aethiops (assembly GCA_923060345.2). Lineage (NCBI taxonomy): Eukaryota > Metazoa > Arthropoda > Insecta > Lepidoptera > Nymphalidae > Erebia > Erebia aethiops. The sequence goes on along the minus strand of OV281081.1, from coordinate 18,087,581 downwards.
TACAAAGATAGATTACATCCCGGAGAAGGACATAGGCTACCCGGAATTACCCCCATTATCCTGGAAAATTAAACAGTTACCGCGGGAGTCAAAAAATCTTAATCCATGTGGACGAAGTCGAGGGCATCATCTAGAGTTACATAAGTATCTTATTTACATAAACTACTTACGTGAGTTAATTACAAGTATAATTGTGGCATAAATCAATATCATACGTATATACAATGTACTTACCGACTAAGAGTCTGATATTCATTTTTTGTCAGAAACAAGAAATACAGATGTTATTTCAAAAATTTAAATAGCAAAAAGATGTTGGAAATTGATCATTGAAATCAATTTCTAGTCTTTTGCAGACATATAGTATTATTTACAGTGTTTGAAAAATACTCAAAAATAAAAAACGAAGAAAATCATACAATTTTGGTGTCATGATTTTTTATCTTTACATACAGAATTATCTATATGGTAGAACTTCGTAAGAGCCAAAACCGCAAATTAGCCAATTTATGTAAAATTTCAAATTTGTACGTTGTTTCCGTACTCTAAAATTATAGGTTTGATTGACAATATTATGTCCGAAGCAAAACCTATTATATTAATTAACTGGACTTAGGTTGGGTGAAACTAAACAAATTAACTTTTTAAAAATCCCACTCAATCAAAATTAAAAATAAATCTCGGGAACGGCAAATTTTCAACTCAAGGAAACGGGAATAAAATTGGCCGATTCCCGGGAATTCCCGAGAATCGGGATTTTTTAAAAAATAGTTATTGCTACTTTTATGTACCTTATATCCAGTTTTTTTTAAATTAAATACAAGTTAGCCCTTGACTGCGATCTCACCTGATGGTAAGTGATGATGCAGTCTAAGATGGTAGCGGGCTAACCTGTTTGGGGTATGGCAGTTATATTAAACCCTAGTCCATATCCCTAATCGGTTTCTACACGACATCCTACCGGAACGCTAAATAGCTTGGCTGCACGTCTTTGGCGGTAGGGTGGTAATTGGTAACTAGCCACGGCTGAAGCCTCCTACCAGGCCAGACCAGAGAAAATTCAGAATATTTAAATTCTTGAAATACAATGCAAGAAAATATTGTTGCCGTGAATTCATTACGGTCCTTTAAGTAACTCTTTCGAAATTGTCAGTCAATTGAACAAATTGGTACTCAATGGATTTCTAAAGGTTTGTACACGGTTAAGCTTTTACGGCCCCGAGTTTTGCATTGGAAACGAGTATTGTATATATTAAATTATTCAGGTGTAACAATGGCGCTGACATCTGGTGAAATAACAAGGCGGCATATAGAGAAATTAAAGAGGGACTCTTAAAAGTTCAAACAATAATATATAAGAAAATAACACTTGGAGCTCGTAAAATCTAGAACAAGAAAAATATCCGAGGTGAGATAAAATATCAGAAAGGGAGAATCGAAGAAGACAAAACGCAAAAAAAAATTGTTACTTATAATCATTCTTACAATGTGATTTAACATACTATACATTGGTTGGAAGTTCTACTTATATTTTATAGACGACATTTTACATAATTTAAGTACAAAATAAAGAATAAAGAGTTTAAAATACTCAAAAGTACCTACTACGACTATTATAGTTTTATGGTAAGAAAGTACAATAATTCTTAACATTGTGATCAGTGCCCTTACTTTTCCTTTGAGTAATTGTCAAGGTTCCACTGACAAATTGTCCTCTCAAAAAATCCTCCAAAAAGTTTGGACAGATGGATGTATGGATGTATGAATGGATGTATGGATGTTTGTTACTCAATCACGCCCCAACGGCTGAACGGATCTGGCCGAAATTTGGCACAGATATAGATTGTAGTCTGGAATAGCACATAGGCTACTTTTTATCCCGAAAAATTAAAGAGTTCTCGCGGGAACCACAAAACTTCGATCCACGCGTACGAAGTCGCGGGCATCAGCTAGTATTGCATAAATACTTATAATATTGACAATTTATCATTAATATAAGTTATTGTTATGTTATATTTAAATGTATATTTTTTATCGTAAACTAACTTACTTGCAAAAACAAAAATAAAAAGCATTGTCTATTTCAGAAGTTATATAATAAATTATGACATAAATTTGCCTTTACGTTAGTCAAAAGAACTAAAATTATCAAATTTTGATAGTGTTTCTGTTATTTTATGTTTGCTGTCCTATTTTTGTGATTGGCATGATTGGTAAGACTAGTAAAACACTTCTGTGAATCTTATCTAAAGTTGTTTTTTTAAGTGCCTTTTGTGAGATAAAGTTTAGTTACTCAATGGAATAATTCTCCGTCACTTAATTTTAAAATGATTGTTTTTACTATAATTTAACATAATATTTGTAAACAGTGCTACTGCTCATAAAGATAAATAACTAAGAAACACAAATTTATCAATAAAATAACAAAACATGATGAAAAAAAAAACATCGATTTTATTTCATGTACAATTTTACAAAAATACGCCCAATTCCCAAATTCACTCTGCTGGGGATTAAACCCGGTACATCCCACGTTAAGACAATAGTGCTCAGCACTGCGCGAGTGAGGTACCTACCTAGTCAATAGGGCATGCTCCCGATAATTCCTGGTACCAAAAATTCCCGGTACTTCCGAATAATTTTCAGTCCCGGTTCTCCACACCATAAAACCGGTACTTTTGATACTTTTGAGACTCGAAGTACATACATTCTGTCGATTCTTCTCTAATTAAGTGTGGATATTTCTGCATGTAACAATAATTTAATTCACTATACTGTATTTTATGCTCACAAATTCGAGGTATTAGTTTAAAAACCCCTATTTTTACTTTGGCTATAACGATTATTTTACTGCCACTTCGTACAGTTTCGTATGTTAGTTTTTCTGGTAAGTATTATTTACCAGCAGAGAAGAGCTTTTTTGAAGATCAATGAATTGATGGATCTGTCACTGGAATAAAATTTGTTCAGCCATAATAAATTACAGTAGATTATGCTATATTCTGTTAATTGTATCGTTACTTTCATAAATTTCACATGAAGATTGACAGGAAAATATTGATAGACTGTAATATAAAATATACCTCATAAGCCCGAGGCTACTAAATTTTGATTTTTGACTCCACTGTCAATTATACCAATAGCAGAGGGAAAGAAAATATGGATATCCGTATCCATAATTCCCTAAGATGCTCAGGAGTTCTCCATACAATGTTATGTAAAAACCAAGACTGTGAACAGTCCAATCTTTATGTATGGATGTGAATCCTGGACAGTAACGCAGCAGTAACGAGGCTCTTTATGGCTGATAGGAAACGTCTTTAGAAAATCCTAGGGTCCTCGATCCTAGGATCCTCCATACGTACGGGGAGGACGGTGAATGGATACCAAAAATATTAAGAGGTACCATATCCAATATAATTGTAGAGACCAAATCAGCGTGCGGCAAAACCAAAAAAAGGCACAGAATAGGAGAGAGTAACATCTTCACGAGATTCTCTTGGGAATACTGAGTATGGGTTGGAAAATATTGTTGATTTAGATTAACATTTGTAATTCTTTGAGGTGAGGTTACTACGTACGTCTGTCTATAAAAAAAGACCCGTAAAGGATCACTTTGTTGTCCGTGTATCCAAGCCTCAAGGCTTGTTTCTCATAAACTGCTTGATGTAGTAAATTTATATTTGCACTGGCTTCTAATTGCTATAAAAGTAGTATCACGATAAAAAAAAATTCAACTTTTCAAAGTGTATTTTCATACAAGACGCAATCTCTGTAAAACCTATGAACTACAATAAAACTTTGAAATATGTAACGAAGCGAGTTATGGTACAAGTACATGAAAAAATCATGAATTTACAGTCCTGTGTGAAATATTATGCGATAAATTTTTGTATAATGCCTAATGAATAGTAATATTCAGTATATTCCTGTGTGAAATATTATGCGATAAATTTTTGTATAACGCCTAATGAACAGTAATATTTGGTCTATTTCATACTTTCTGTAATGTCTTAGCCGTGTTTTTGTGATAATTTAAGGTAGTATCGAAAGTATCGAAAGTCCCGGGAATTCCCGGTTCCGTGCCAATATCGGTCCAAAATTTCCCGGTACTCAAACACAGCACCGAATGCATGCCCTAGTAGTCAGGGAGAATTATAATAAACAAGTTAAGAGATCAACTTGTTCTCAAATATTTCTCAAGAGATAAGTTAAAAAAATACTCTGTACCTACACAAAAACGGAAAATCACAAAAAAAACCAACGACGTATTTCCCGGAAATTTCTAACTCCCGGGTCCCAGAAACGAAACCCTAAGGGTATCTAATATCCAATCAATTAGTAATAAAACTTGCAATAGGCACTTATTTGAAGTATTTGAGACACTACTAGGTCCTTACTCAGCAAGCTTTCGATATAATAATATTATCTGGTCGGTCTGGTCCAATGAGAGCGGACGAGTAGGCAGTAGCAAGCTGAAGTGGCAATGCTTGATTTTCAGTTTTCCTTTCTGTCTTACCACTGTTTTGTTATTTTCCATTCATATCAAAAATTGCACTGGAGGCATACTACTATCGCTTAAATCCGTATTGTTTTAATATTGTTGACGTTCGTGTTTTTAGAATTATAATCCTTATTTTAGGACCTTCAAGGTACGTGACATAAAACTGACATTTTTAAGTAATACTGCTTTAAGCGATGGCAGTGAACCCTCTGACAGTAATTGGATGTTTGACAACTTACCTATACTTCTTGGAAATATTAAAAGACGTCATTGTTACAACCAGCAGGAGATTTTTTTTTTAAATAGTGAAGCGACGTGCCTTTTTATGCGATATTTCGCAACTCGTATGTCAATCTAGTAACTACTAGTACGATTTTAATTTTGAAAATAGTTTTCAAAATAACTACGAAGCTGCAACACAAGCTCACTTGATTGTCATTTAAGTAGCGTCATCTTTGGCGTTGGATGGTTTCTATGACCTGCCTTATTGATGTTGCCAAATAATAAAACATACATTTACAGCATTGCTTCACCAAAAATATTAATTTTAATACATAAAAAAGACATTTAGACGCCTGGGTATGTTTATAAAACAATACAAAAAGTTGTAATATCAATGTGTCAAATCGATTAAAACTTCTTCGTAAATGAAGTCGATTGTTGTCAAAAATCGAATGGATAGCGCAATACGGCATCATTATTTCGAGCTGTCAAAAGTTTGGTCAGAGAACACATATTCATACTTTATTTGATTATGTATTTTTAGTTATATAAAAGAAGATAGCTCACGAAAGTTGTAATATCCACGTCTTCTGTCAATTCATGTTGAATAAACATTAGTCTTATTCATGTTATGTTTGAAAACCATTTTAAAATATCGATTTAAACGCTGGAGCAAAGGAGCACAGATCCATCGTCTGTGAAGTTCTTTCGAACACTGGCGGAGGTGAAAATGAGCTAGCGCTTCTCGAAAAACCGGAATACAATGGAAAACAGAAAATATGTGTACATTTTAATAAATATTAATAAATCAATGGATGTCATTTAGAATTTGGAATTTAATGATATATTTTTCAAGTAAATTGAGGTTTTCAATTTGGAGATGTGTTGATTTGAAAACTGAAATAAGAGGTATGTTTGAATTTATTTTTTATGCAGCGAAGTTGTTTAAATCGTGTTTTGGGATAAAACAATATCTGAGTTAAGGTCTTGAAAACATCATATATTTTATTCAATCTTCCATATGCCACCATTTAATGGATACACTGCTTTGGAGACCCCCCCCCTGACCACACACAGCGCCTTAAAATCAATTGCTTAATTTCAACTCTCGTGACAAGCACAGTTTAGCGATCATACAGTTGAATAAGCCACATGCGAGGGCGTCAACACCGCCATTTTAGTTTTCAAACACGGTCGAATGGTTCCTACAGATCTCGTTCGTTCAAACTCAATCAAGAGACTGTATTGTAAGTTTTGACAAAACAAATTCTTTAATAGTATTGGAATTAAACTTCTTATAAAAAGTACTGTGACAAGTGAGAACGCACAGCCTAACCTAACCGGAGGGCCTAAAGAATTATTAAAATTAGGAGAACATATCCAGTACTCTGAGGGTGTACTAAGGGAGAATTTTGAGAAATTCCAATGGGATCTTTATTTATTTATGTAATTTATTAGAACTACCAACAGAATTACAAGTAGTAGGTATACAAAATGTTAAATGGCTTAGGTAGTAGATAAACACGCAATTTAATTTATAGGTACATATTTATAGTTACATCATCATCATCTTTCACGCAAAAGTCGCGGGAATAAAGGCTTGCCTGTCAAAAATATACATGGATGAGCGATATTTTGTATAATGAATTTTTAAATTATATTTTCGCATCTCTATTGACTACTCGAACTGTACGATTGCTATACTGTGCTTCTACTATAATACTAATATAATCAAGGCAAAACATAATATTATACATTAATATAAAAAAAATGTATTGAGAGAGAAGAAAAAGCAAAAAATATAGACATAATAAAACAAATCTCGATCGTGTCCTAAGAACGTAGATTTTCAATACATACCAAGTTTTAATTAAAAAGTATTCACTCGAATCGGCGCTACCCGTCATCGTGGAGCCCTCATCACTACTGTCAACTCTTATAAGCTTCTTGTCCAGTCTGAAAATTCGACACAAAACGTCCGCCTTTAAGTTTTGGAAAATTAAAAAAAAACATAGCGCCATTTTGAATTTTGCGTCCCCGTTTTGCATTCGTAAACACAGCATGCATGCGTATTGCGTCCCATATTTATGAAATTTTCTTTCGAAGCGATGCGGTGCCAATGATGTAATACTGTTTACAATACTTTGAATATATTTCAGTATATGGTGATGAATATTTTTTTAATCACAATGATGCATTCAGTCGCAACTTTTGTATCCATTACTATCGGTATTTCAAACCTTTTGTTTTGGACACAATTTGAGTTTATATCTTTTGGATGGGTTATTTAATGATTTAATATTATTTACAATACTTTAAATGTATTGCAAACAATATTTTTGATGTTAATAATAGCGAAAAATTGTGATGTTGAAAATAGCATAGAATGTTATCCATTATCATATCTATTAATACTTAGTCCTTTTCAAGGGTATATTCCAATTTAACAATCAATATTTTGTTCTTAAAATTCACTGTCTCTGTCCTTTCTTCTTCTCATTTCTTTAATTTTTCTAATGTTCTCAATTTTGAGTACGACTCAAATATTTCGATCCTCTTTTGTCACGCGTCTTTATTTCATTCCTCTTCCCAAACTACGTTTCTTGTATTTTAACGTATATTTCTTCTAATGAACTTGTTTACTTCTTCAGCTGCTATAATTTTTTCTTCCAAATTTTCAATGTTATATTGTTTTCCTTTTCTAAAGTCCTCCATACCTTCTATTAATCAACGTAGAATTTCGGATGATTCTCTTCTTCTCTTGCAATTCTTATATTCCTTTCTTTTCGTTTTTCAAGTTTTAATTCTTTTATTGATTATTATTAATATTTTAAAGCGAAAAAGATTCACAGAGAAGGTTAACTTTCACAAAGTTAATGAGCCCCTACTTAAATTATGTTAATGGATCCCAAAGCCTTGAGAATACCAGACTAACTTAAAGTTCGAAATGTTAGCTCAATATTCCCATTAAAAGCATCCCAAAAGGCGAAACACAGAAATAACTTGGTGTTGCCATGAAATACCTTTTATTTGATAAAAATAACATTATATTATTGTTTAGAAATAAAGAAAATGAACAGAATTATTTATTCAGGGTTTTAGTCTAATAAAAATTAAAAATATTGACTTTGTAAAAAAGATCAAAGAGACGTCTTGACTTTTAAAAAAGGGTCGAAAAGACGAATATTAAATTAAACATGCAATTTATTTTTAAAATAGTTTTCGGATATATTTTTTAAGGATGTTGAAGATTTAGTAGTATTTTAGATGTAGTGTTCTAGATATTTGGAAATCGTTTGATTTTAATTAGTTTCCAAAGATACTAAAACCCTGTAATTTTTCAACATGGCAACACCAAGGACGGTAGTAATTAGTAGAAAAAGGTATAAAATCGTACCTGTAGAACACATAGTGTTGCAACATGAAGAATATATCGAAGGCCAGTGAGAACGCGCCGAGGCCGAATTTCGTCGCGTCGCCAAAGAAGGAGATCCAATCATTGTAGTTGTATGCGTTTAGCGTCATTTGGAGGATGGACAGGAAACCGCCCGTGAAGTCGAGGAAAATGTTCCCAATCGACCAGCCCACTGTCGATTTGCGCTTGTAGTTCATGTATGCCTGGTAGATATGAAAAGGATTGATAAATGTCTGGTAGAAACAATGCCTGTTGTAAATAATCAGGGTTAAGAAATGATTGGTAGGAATAAAAAGGGCTGAATAAATGCCTGGTAGTAATAATAAGAGCTGATGACTGCCTTTAAGTTAATGGAAAATGTGCTCAGGAACTTTTCAACTTTCTTCCTCCTTCACTGTTCTACCATAAAACAGCAAGAAACCGTCAGTGTTGGCATCCTTATATGGTTGACGTCCAGTTTGCTCGAACGAAACGGTTCTGCTCTACGTTTCTGATACAAACCGCCAGGGTGTCGAATGCCCTTCCATCGCATGTATTCCCTGCCTCGTACCTTCATGGCAAGTACCTTCATGGCAAGAGTGAATAGGCATCTTCTAGGCAAGCTCCAAACTAGATCTCATCGTTTATTTGTATAAAGCATGATTGTCGACAAGCTCAAGCCTATCTCGAAAAAAAAATTCATAAGTGCCACGGAAAAGAAGGGTTCCATAGCAGTCGCATATCATTTAGTAGCGTCAGAAGTTGACCGCAAAACGCGTGCAATAGCATATTTTCGCGCGTAATATGTACGTTCACTTTGACAGTTTGTGTGAGAGCTGCGCAAACAAGCACTCACACCTCAGCTCAGAGACGACTGTTTGATTGACACTAACTATACAGGCTGATGGTGGGCTAGGAAAACTAGACAGGTAGGTAAGAGTGAGGCGGAGAGATAGAGGCGGGAAGAGGCTGGACGAGGAAGGCTGAGGACTGGGTGTAGACGCTCAGGGAAGGCCTATGTCCAACAGTGGACGACCACAGGTTGATGGTGACGATTTTGATGATACAGGCTGATATGATAATAGTTATAAACTTACTTGAGGCATATATTTGATGAGCGTGATGCACAGTTTGATATAGCTGCAGTAGTAGAGGAAGTCGAGCCAGGCTATTTTGTTGGCGGCTCCTAGACTAGCGGTGACTATGACTACGCCGATGAACCCACCCAGTATGGAGCGGCCAACGTTGGACACGCGTTGGTCTTCTCTCTGAAATACAAATGAGAATATGACATTTTAATTTACTCGTTTTTTATCTGTATCGCACGTGAAAGCCACTGCGTCCTTCCGGCGCTCTATTAGATAGGAATAAGGACGAAAATAAGCTAAGTAAATGTGTAAGCTAGACTTAAGCGCATGGCGGGCGCGTGGCGGGTGACGCTGTGTGATGTCGTCCATATAAATACAAGGAATTCAACCCGCCGCGCACCCGACCCGACCCGCGCCCGGTCCCTGTGTTTTGCCCTTTAAGTCCTTTGTGGATATCATTTGGATTGTCCGACCAAATGATATTATGTGCCCCTATTATGGCTATGATATAATTGTTCCGATTAGAGAGCGTGTGAGCAAAGACGTGACATTTTATTTCAATCCTGAATATAATACTAATTAATTAACCCCTTCTATGATACTTTTGCTATCACACACATTAGGAAAATACTTCAAATGATAGCTCTCCACAAATAAATCGTGTCTGCTTTTGACTGCAGCTGACTGTCATCACATCAAACCATTGCCGGCTCACTACTGAGCACGAGTCTCCTCTCGGAATGAGAAGGGTTTAGTCATAGTCCACCACGCTGGCCAAGTGGGGTATTGGCAGACTTCACACAACTTTCAGAACATTATGATTAACTCTGTGGCATGCAGGTTTTGCCACGTTACCGCAAGTGATATTTAATGTCTTAAAACGTACATAACACCGAATAGTTGGCAGCTGTCTGTATCACTGAATAACTATCAGTAGGCTTGGCAAGAATGAGCACATCTCCTCAACGTTGAAAGATTTCGAGAATTGAATGTTAACGTCAAAAAAATTAAATCTTAACATTCTTATTTCACAGTCGTTGTTGATTAATATGGGATTAACATTAACGTTAACATTCAATTCTCGAAATCTTTCAACGTTGAGGAGATGTGCTCATTCTTGCCAAGCCTACTGATAGTTATTCAGTGATACAGACAGCTGCCAACTATTCGGAGTTATGTATATATATATACATATGTATTTAAGTAAGTATAGACTTACCTCGTATATGAAGCACTGAGTGATGGTAACGAGGGTAGCGAAAGCGGCGTGCAGTGAGAAGAAAACGTCGTTCAGCTGTACGGGGTTGTGACTGCGAGGGTGACGACTGAAGTATTCCGCCTGTAACACGAAAATACCGTTTAGAGTAACAAAACACCTTTTCTCAGGAACTATATTTCAAAATAGGGACGAGTGGCCGAGTTTTGTCAACGCATATCGGTCGATTGCGATTGTTAAGCAACGTTGACCTAAGTCAGTAACTGGATGGGTGACCGAATTTGGATGTTCAAATTTTCAACGTTCAAACGTTTCGGAGAGCACGTTTAGCTGTCGGTCCCGGTTATTATCACTAAAATCTGATAATAATCGTTACAAAAACCTTAGACTTTAATTTTTTTTTTTTTTGCGTGATAGGCTTGCGCTTTACGACAATCATGCTTAGTGCAAAGCAATGATGAGGTCTAGGTTGGAACGCGCTTGCCTAGAAGATGCCTATTCACTCTTGCCTTGAAGGTACTTAAGTTATAAGTGGCAGGAAACACGTGCGCTGGAAACACGTTTAATACTCTTAGTAAAGTCGTATGCGGAAGGACTCCTACCATTATTTGAATAATGTAAAGGGGTCACGACCCTCAGTAAGGAGGAATACGGCGTAAAGAGATATTTCAAAACAGGACATTATATTTTTGCAATGGGCTATGAAATCGATATTACACACACAATACTATCGATAATACACATCGATACTCGTTAAAGAAGATCGTGAGTGTGCTCGATATGATAAATATCCGTCTTTTTTCTCTTGAAGTTGATGTAGATTGGGAGATTGACCAGGTCACGAAGTAGATCTAACCAGTATGCCACCACTACAGCCCATTAACGTCCCACTGCTGGACACACGCCTCCACTTTCATTGGAGAGCTTAGACCCACCACGCTGCTCCAATGCGGGTTGGCGCGCTTTGACGACGATTATCATGATAGTGATAATAACCGGGACCGACGGCTTAACGTGCTCCCCGAGGCACGAGGGTGAAACACCGCCAACTTACTAACTCCGGGCTAGTACTGAGCATTTTTAGTCAGAAAAAAATTATTTCCAAAAAACAGACTTCCAACGCTACTGTAAAGTTAAAAATAATTTTTATTTCTACCCACTATGTTGAAGCCGGGAGAGCCTGATGCGTCAACTTTGCTTATCCTTGTTATACCCGCCCGAAGTCGGTTTTTTGGAAAGAATTTTTATTTTTAACATTTTAGTGTCAGGGTTGAGGATTTGGAGTCAGAATTTTTTATGGGTCCTAACGACTGAAAGAAGCATTTTTCAAATCGGCTTAGAAACCACGGAGATATGCGGTACCTCATATTTAAAAAAAAAATACGCGCCGAATTGAGAACCTCCTCCTTTTTTGGAAGTCGGTTAAAAACTCAAAAAGTACTTATATATGGCCCGACCCGGGACTCTAACCAGGGACCTCGTCGGCCGCAGTCGACCATGCTAACCACTAGATCAACGAGGTAGTCATTAGGCAACCACTATACAGGAGTATTATTATAAATATTTTATAAAACTTATAAAATAATAGTAAATGAACGTTATATTATGCTAACAGATATTTACTAGCAAGATTACTAACCTGTATGGCTTCAGAGAAGTACAATCCACAGTTGAAGAGCGAATACATAGTGAAGCCCATGATATTGAGTGCTAGGAAGTCAAAGTTGAGGCCGACGACGCTTTTTCTCTTAAAATTGATGTAGATCTGGAGATAGAAGGAGATTGACCAGGCAACAAAGTAGATCCAGCCCATGATATAGGATATGACGTAGATGTGGTGTGAGTGCATCACTTTCACGCGTAGGAATACTGTTTGCAGGCTGAAAGAGATGGAAAATAATCTAGTAAGTTTCATAATCTATACTGTAGACAAAAGGTTTACATGAAACGTTTTGCTCTACGGTTTAGAGGCCCAATTGTCTAAGCATATCGTAATCAATTGACAGATTAAAACATATTAAACTCTAACTGTATATGGAGTTCAAATATGCTTTTTGAAGTTTTTTTTTATTAACTACACGTTAGCCCTTGACTGCGATCTCACCGTATGGTAAGCGATGATGCAGTCTAAGATGGTAGCGGGCTAACCTGTCAGGGGCATGGTAGGCCATAGCCGAAGCCTCCCACCAGGCCAGACCAAGGAAAATTCAGAAATTATGAATTCCCAAATTGACCCTGCCGGGGATCGAACCCAAGAACTTTTTTTTGCGCGCTGAATTGAAAACCTCCTCCTTTTTTGGAAGTCGGTTAGTAAAAAAAGGTAGTTACTTACTCGACAATCCCTGTTGGTGTCACATTAAACGTGACGTCAGAGTGTCCCGGGCTCTTGCCGTAAGCGCATATATCGTACGTGAGCACCGCACTAGAGTTGGGCTCCAGCGATCCCGGCACTTCGATAACCGGCGGGATGAACTGCACTATATCCGGATGCTGGATCTGTGCTGCTACCTTCAGTGTTGTGTTGAATTCTCCACTGAAAACACATTTTGAAGTGAAAACTTCTTTAGGCCCGTTGAGCACTTTTTGGTAGGTAAAAATTTTGAATACGCGAGACCGACACCGTTCTTCTTAAGACAAAAGGTCTTAAATATAGATATAGTACATTCGTAATTAAACTTTAATGCCTTAGTTTTAAGGTTTATTTTTTTTTTAACTTAAGAGATATCAGAAATTAGAGGCCCAATTGTCTAAGCAAACCGTAATCATTTGACAGCCTAAAACCTATTACTCGAAACGTTTCACGTTTTTGACGCTTTTTTTTGACGTGCAGGTATCTATGAACTCCTTAAACAGGTAGAATTATACGCCTGATCTCTCTCAGGTCGTGTCGGATTTTCCGTCCCATCGGGCTATGAGAGTAAAGGAACAGAGCACCTGTGTACGCGCACACACTTGTGCACTATAATATCTCCCGCGCAGATGGCTAATCTCTTTGGAGATTGGCCGCCGTGGCCGAAATTCGGTCGGGAGGACATTATTACATTTTTTTTTTGGACACACCAACTAATTTTAACGATGACTAGCAAACTAATACTAACCTACAGGCGACTCGTCAATTCCCTCACTCTCATAGTCTGATAACTTACTCCGACAACGGAGACATCAGATACAGGGCCAACAACTTATATTCTATAAGCCAAAATTGCAATAAATTACAAAAATGTTCTACTTACTCTTGTATTAATTGGAATAAAAAAGTCTGGTCCACGAGTAGGTTGATGTCTGTGATATTCACATATATTCTTTCGCTCTGGCATTGTGCTACAGGTAAAGCTGAAATCAGATTAACAGCTAATTGAAATATAAATAGAAATATACACACAATAATTTACTCAAATACAATCAGATTGTATTTTTTTAGGATATTAAATTAATATAAGTTGAAATAATCCATGCTAATACTATAAATGTGACGACAACGACGACTGGACGAAGACCTTCAGGGTTCTTACTGATATTCCTTAAAGCAGTAGTAGTTTCAGAATTATAATCCTTATTTTATGTACGTTAAGGAACGTCAAATAAAACTGCAATTTGAATATAGCACTGCTTTAAGCGATGAGACTAAAGGCCGTCAAACTGAACCGGTGGCCAAAATTGGAACAAATTTTCGTGCCTAATATTTTTTTTACGCCACAACATGAGTAAGCCCTTGACTGAAATCTCACCTAATGGTAAGTGATGATTTAATCTAAGATGGTAGCGGACTAACCGGCTAAATCGCTTGGCGGTACGTCTTTTGCTGGTAACTAGCCATGGCCGAAGCCTCGCAACAGACCAGGCCAGAGTAAATTCAGAAATTATAAATTCCAAAAAGGACTCTGCCGGGAATCGACGTTGGGACATCCGACGTTAAGACAACAGCGCTCAACACTGCGCCAGGGAGGTCGTCAAATTTTATTTTCAATAGATTCTAGCTACGCTGTCAACGGGTCAGATAATGTTTGTGGGACTATAAGCCAACTGCATGGGTCGCCATAGATGTAATAGAACTCGGTCTTGTGCCGCTTCCTTCCAGGGACTTAGTGTGAGATCTATAGAGCGAACTTTGAATTTGCTTAGTTAGACTTAAGACATGGTTAAAACGAGACAGATTTATGTTACTTACATAAGTCCATCTCCTTTTAACTCTAAGTATAGTCTGAGCTAAGTCAAAGTATGCTCTATAGATTTCAGCATCAGAGCTGCTCGCTTGAGACCGACCGTTCACCGAGGCCGCAGGCCCGTATTAAAGTATCGAATAAACCTTCTTCCAAGTCTTCCAACGATACTCGCGCAACGCTTTCCAGTGCGAGGCAGCCATTTGAAAGAAAGAAGAAAGAAAAATCATTTATTCAACTTGTGCCTCGTACATATAATAAAACTTTAAAATTAAGCTATGGCTTTTCCATCCACATGGCACAAGATGAAAAGGTCCCGACTCAGCATTAATGCTGCAGGTTTTGAAAACAAAACCTGAGCGCTGGTATTCTGCCGGAACCCAAACGAGTGACACGCACGAGCGCAACAGTCTTCGCAGCCGTCTGCAGTAACGGGATGAGTGTGATAAAATGGAATAAAATAAGATATGTTATTTGCGCAGTGAGTGTACCTAGTGTGTAAAACTAAATATTAGAGATAGCGATTTAAAGATAGTAATAAAAAATAGATTAATAAGTAGTATTAGTATGGTATTTGATCACCTTGGGACCCCAGACACCCCAACGAATAAGTGACAGATTCAGATACTTTATTTGCATAATAAGTGTACATTTATTAGCCCGTTGATATCTCAGCTTCGCGACAGTTACTCATGTTCTCTTTCTCATTCCTGATTTGATCGGGTTGGGGTTGTTATATGACCTTCTTTACTGAATTACCAAAGTCAAAGGCAAAGTCGGAATTAATTTATTCAAACTGGTTATCATTGTACACTTTTTTCGACTCCTAGCAATACATGGGTGGTTGGTGTTTTAACTTACCTAATAACAGGATGGCATAGAAACAGTAGCTTATCCTATGACTAGAAGACAACCCGGCAACGTCCGGGAATGATACTGACTTGAGCGCCATGTTTGCTGCTTTATTTATCTGTGAACAAATAGAAAAAAAAAATTAAGGGAAATTTAATTTTATAACTTTTACTATAAACCTATTATCTATCGAATATGTGCATGTTCCGTAACCTTTTTACCAAATTATCTGGAGAGATTTGTTTCTTATTAAAGTTTAAATTCAAATACTTTAAATTATAAATATTTATTAATGATTTTCAAACGTTTGTACTGCTGTACTGCTTTATGTGAAGCAATGAAAGTATTTGTACGTAAAGTAACAAGTTTTATAGAAAACTGTGAGAAACTTGACAATAGGTTCAGATAATTTAAGTAGATACATTGTGTTATTTCTGCTTTGTGTACTCAACAAAGAAATGCACATCATAATAATGAAGTATCATAACGTAAATACTTTATATAAATAACAATACTTTACTGTTGCTCATTAGTATATAAAATACCATGAAATCCTATTCAAAGTTTAATGAAAATGAAAAACAATACACAATAGGTAAACCGCCACATCTGTTTTAATAAAATATTAGCAATTTAAATACACCTTTTCTATTTGGAAACAATAAAAATATAATTTTATGACACATGAAACAACGATAAAAGTAACGAATGCATGAAATAAATGTTATGCGTTCATAGATTAATAGAAAACTGCAACTATATTTTACCTATTGCTATAATAGAGAGATTTTGTCAGACTTTAAAATAGCAACAATAAATAGTTTTAAGAAATTGGTATAAGTTTTTAATTTGGTGCGACACTTAATGAATTTAACTTGAATAATGATATTAACACCTTTTGTATTCAAATTAACATTAATGCTAATTAATCATATCTCCGCACAGCGCACTACGCTTTAGTGATCAGGCACCTTTATACCCTAGCAAGTCCATTACAAATTGTAGCAGGTTTATTAAAGAACAGAGGTGCAATCATGTAAGGATTGCCCCTCAGAGGGCAAATTGTCTAAGCAAATCGTAATCATTTGACTGCTTAAAACGTATTACGCGAACTGTTTTAGGAGTTCATACATGCTTTTTGACGTGCAGGCATCTACGAACTCCTTAAACAGGTCGAATTATTCGTTTGACAAACGATTACGATTGCGATTTCCTTACACAATCGGGGGGCAGAACGGAGAAGAATAAACTCGATCGAAATCGAAACTCACAGAGACTTAAAAATATTTCGCGATTTGCAAACTTGTATTAGGCGAGTTCAAATTGTTAAAAATGAGGGTAACCAAAAATACTTCTAGGCTCATCATTTTATCATTACATAATTAATAATTATGTATACTGCTTACTGTCGCCTGTTGAATTATTCACCTCATTTCCAACTTTATATAGGCTTATTAGTCCTACGAAAAAGGGGTTATTTCTAATAATTTCCTTAAAAACATTTCATGTGTAATGCCACGATAAGTCACGTTTTATACAAAGTACCTACGTGCCAGTTACTGAACTGAAGATATAATAGTATCTTTTTGGGACGATACCTGTTGGGTGTTGGTCACAAAAAATACATGACTCTATAGCGAATGGAACTTTTTGCACTGCTTTTTGAGTCGCAGGTATATTATACATATGTATGTGTATTCAACTTTACATTTAAAATCAGAAGTTAATAAGTACGTATATTTAAATTAAGAACGTGCGCTCTTAAATTTTTAAACACAAAATTTTTTCGGTATTCACCGACATAAATTTAAAAAAAAAAGATACGCACCGAATTGAGACCTTCCACCTTTTTCGGAAGCCGGTTAAAAATGTACTGCATCTTATGGTAAAATTCTTATTGTTAACTATATGATGCCCGCGACGTCGCGTCGTTAGTGAAGATTTAGTTTTTTAATTTAATTTCTTAATTTTGCGGGATAAAACCGGGTACCTAATTTCATCAAAATCGGTTCAACAGATGGGCCGTGAAAGCGTAGCAGACAGACAGACAGACTTTCGCATTTATAATATTAATATTGATTTAGGCGACAAATGTTGAAATGAAAAATTAAAACCTGCCTAGTTATGTTATAAATATCTAAACAAAACATTTAAATCATAAACATAATACCTGGTCCACATGAAAATGTAAATTTATTCCACGACCGGATTGCTTTATATATTCAAAACTGATAGCCAGTATTCGCGCAAATATTTTAGCAAGGGCCACACGTTCACACCTGTGCACTATTCATAACAGACTGACTAGTAACTTGTAACTTGAAAAGTTGAAACCACAGAGTACATTGGATATAGGGGTATGAAACCTCCTACGGTAACATGATAATATACTTGCATATTGCAAAACATAAACATACATACATACTTTCATTATTATATCCGCAACATGGCAAAAAATCCACACAAGCTATAAAGATAACCAAAAAAACACAGAACACGCGCAAGGATCTCGTAATCATGCAACTGGGGTCATACTGCCATCGTTTACTACCGTATTGTTTAAATATTATTGACGTTCGTGATAGAGAAAAAAATCCTTATTTTAAGGACGTCAAAGTACGTGACATTAAACTGTCATTTTGAAATAATACTGGTTTAAGCGATGGTAGGAAGCCCCCTCGCATCAGGCATGATTACAGGATCCGACTTTTAAATTATTTATTACCTACGATGAAATAATAATAAATATCCAAGCTCAATCAAACAACTGACGGCAAATCAGACAACCTGCCGTATGGCTGCATGTTGTTGCTGTTGAACAATCAAGCTACATTTAATTTTGCAACGTTTTAATAGAGATAATTATTGAATGACAAATTTTAATTCCTAGGCTTAATTAAAGGCAAGGCAAATTAAGTCTATAGTAGCCGTAAATAGCAATCATTTTTCAATTAAAAATTCTACGACCAGTCGATTACATTGAAAACTGTTCGCGATATAGGTAAGTATTGCAAATGGCAATGATCAGTGAACTTGATCAAAGAACCTGAATAAGCGTACTG
This sequence comes from Erebia aethiops, assembly GCA_923060345.2. NCBI lineage: Eukaryota > Metazoa > Arthropoda > Insecta > Lepidoptera > Nymphalidae > Erebia > Erebia aethiops. The sequence goes on along the minus strand of OV281081.1, from coordinate 18,069,083 downwards.
TATATCATGTTACTATAATATATTTAATTGAATTACTATTAACTAGATGATGCCCGCGACTTTGTCCGCGTAATTCCCGCTGGAACTCCCTAATTTTCCGGGATATAAAGTATCCATCCCCAGGATGGGACCTACCTCTGTACCAAACTTCAAAATCGGTTGAAAAGATGGGCCGGGAAAGCATAACAGAAATATAGACAGACAGACACACTTTCACATTTATAATATTAGTATTGATATCTTACTAACACACTTCCGCCTTCAGCTACAGAGGCTTGCATTGAGATTTAAGATTGGTGATCAAGTCAAGGCAGGCGGCTCTACCTACCTACCGTTCAATGGATAAAAGACTACCTACCTATTTTTGTACCAGTTACAAAGACATAGCACATTTTTACAAAAGAATTTCATACGTAATTGATCTTACAACAAAAAAAAAAAAAAAACCGACTTCAAAAACCACAAACACTAAAAAGTAAAAAATAATTTAATTTATACTTCTACCATACCTTTACTACTGTTTTAATCATACTTTTGCGGGTCTAAAGTCAGTCTTCATGCCCTAGGGCCGTAATCTACTCGATCGATCGCCCAACTAGTTGACCAACCCCATACTATGCACAACAGAGTCTAGGCTCCAGACTGGTCGACCAAACGATCGTACCATTTGACATAAAAGTTTTTAAACCAAGGAGTATGTGTACCTGCATAAACACTGGCAGCATGAAAAGCAAAATGACAAATGGACAAATGTGACTCTATCGAACGTGAACATTCACTTTTAATTTGTCTTTTCTTTTTATTATTTACTAGACCTACGTATCCTACTTACTATGATTCGCAATAAATATCTAACCGTTACAGTTTGTTTTACTGTTATGGTAGAAGTATAAAGTAGAGTATACACCACCGGGATAAAGCAGTTTTTTTCTTGGGCGCTTGAATCCCTCACTGCACTCAGGACTCAATCTTAATTCCCTCCCTTTGGTCGGGAATTAACTTATAACACCCTCGCTGCGCTCGGGAGTTAAATTTGGAGTCCTTCGTTACGTTCAGGATTCAATGTAGCGCCCGTGACATAAAACAGTGCTTTATCCCCTTGGTGTATAAACTACTATTATTATGTATACAAGAGTTAATGTAGTTCTATAATAAATTTTTTTGGAGTCGGTACCAATTAGCCGCATGAACCGTCTACCTACTCTTCATTATTGTTGACGTGACTCCACATTGGCACCGACTCCAAAAAATGTTATTATAGAACTACATTAACTCTTGTATACATAATAAATTAAATTATTTTTTACTTTTTAGTGTTTGTGGTTTTTGAAGTCGGTTTTTATTTTTTTTTTGAAAATTTTTTATTTCACAATTTTTAGTGGCCCCACTGTTTTAAAATACAGGATGTAACCAGAACGCTAGTACAAACTTAGCGTTATTAAGAATAACGTCGTTTAATCGTTACTCGTCGACTTGTCTAACTTAGACAAGTCAAGTACAAAGTCCATATGATACCCCACTTGGTATAGTTATCCTACTTTGAAATTTCAAACCCCTGATTTTCCCCACTTTTTTAATTAAACTAAAAATAATATTCAATTTTTTTGAATTCCATGATATTGGGCCACTATTATATACAACTATTCCAAATTTCATGTCAATAGCTGTAATAGTTACTGAAATAATCGACTGTGACAGACGGACGGAGAAAGTCGCACCATAAGGGTCCCATTTTTACCATTTTGGTACGAAACCCTAAAAAAAAAAAGATATTATGCTATGCATGGTTAAAACACTGTTTACAAAACTATCACACTGATCGCGAGCAATTTACTCTTATCCATTGAGGAGTTCCGTTCTCCATCTCCGGAGATATTCATCAGATCTTCACCGAATTAAAATGGGACCACCTCTGAAGTATGACCTACCAAACAAAAAAAGAATTATCAAAATCGGTTCATAATTGGCGGAGAAATCGCGTAACAAACATACAAAAAAAAAAAAAAACATACAGTCGAATTGAGAACCTCCTCCTTTTTTTGAAGTCGGTTAAAAATATGAGCAGGGCTGAACACAAAATGAAATTTTATTTAAAACAGTACAGAGGAATTACCTAGTTTGTATGCATTATCCAATTAGTAGGTAAAATTTAGATATAAAAATAAGTATCAACAATTTTCCCACAATATGCCAAATATTTAACCGAAATGCACCAGAAAGCTAATTTTTTCCATAATTTACTTAATAAAAAGTCTAGGATAAAAAGCTCTAAATGTATTACTTACAAAATTTTTGTTATTTTTTATTCGATTTTAAAAATATAAGATCTTCCTACATCACGTGCGTGACGTGACGTAATTAATACATGATCTAGGAGGATCTAATATTTTTAAAATATATAACATTAAGCTGTCTTGAATTATTTAATTTAAACGGGACAACCCTACTCCATAGGTATTTACCTTGAAGATACATCATACAATTATTCAAAGCGCACGCTAAACATGGCGAAGGAATTTTAATACAGAGATATCGTTCTCACGAGGACGCGCCCCGCGTAGTAAGCCGAGAACGAAGAATCTCTCTGTATTATGACATAAGTAGGAACCGGGTTATAAAATAACGGTTTTTTAACAAGTACAAAAACTAAATTGTGTACATTGTATTGGTACTGTTTTATTGACTGCAGGCTTGTTTGACCGCGATCTCACCCGCCGATTAAAATTGATTCTGTATTAGGTAGAACCGAAAAAATCTGTCATTTTTGTAATGTACAAATGAAAAATCTAGTAAGTTAGTAGATGACTGTATGACTTATCTAAAACTCTATGCTGTGTCACGTAAGAAAATAGGTAAACTATGTTGAAAGACAAAGTTAATAAGGAAATCTAGTAGGAAACATACCATGATAACATAGAATGATAAAAAATTAGATAATTGAAAAATAAACGATGACAATGATGTTGTTGAAAGATTAGAGATAACTATAGGTTGGTACTTGGCAACGTTTCGGAAGATTTTTATATTTTAACCTAAGTACATTCTTAATCTAGGTCAAGGCTTTCAAAGTTTACTTTGTTTACGTTTAATATGTTACGCACAAAAGATACCATTGTCTGTAAACCAAAGCGTATAATTGCAAAATTTTTGGTTCAAAGTTTGTAGTGCGTTTGGTACCCAGTACCCACCAATTTTGAAATAAAGTACTACCAATTTTTAAATAAATGCGTTTAACTTTGAAAGCAACAACTCTATACAGTGCTTCTGTTTGACTTTGAAAGCAACAACTCTACACAATGCTTCTATTTGACTTTGAAAGCAACAACTCTACAAAATGCTTATATTTGACTTTGAAAGCAACAACTCTACAAAATGCTTATATTTGACTTTGAAAGCAACAACTCTACACAATGCTTCTAATTGACTTTGAAAGCAACAACTATACACAGTGCTTCTATTCGACTTTGAAAGCAACAACTCTACACAATGCTTCTATTTGACTTTGAAAGAAACAACTCTACACAATGCTTCTATTTGACTTTGAAAACAACAACTCTACACAGTACTTCTGGCTAAGTTAGTCAAATAGTGCTCAGTTAATCAGTTATCAGAGAACTTGTTAATATCATGCGTTACTTCATTATTCCATTGCGTGATCAATTAGATTCAAGCATTTTATAATTGTTAATTCATATGACATTGCGTGAATTAATCCACTGGCAGTACAATCTACGAATCAGTCAGATATACACTGATTTCATCTTTATTGGTATTTAATAAGGACTAGAATCGTCTGTAATGAAATGGTCGGATTGTAAAGGTTCTTAATACAACAGGTTTCAGTGTTTCTTGTGGGGTGCATTGACCTTGTTTATCAATACACAAGAATAATTAGGACAAATGCCTCTTAACATGCTGGCAGAGTTCGTACAGATAGTTAAGAATCAATTAAGAAAGTATCGTTATGGTTGGATTCACGTGCAAATACTAGATAATCGTTTTATCCACGAACACTTTGCTATAACCTGCGAGTACCATTGATTGACAGCTGTGTGATAATTGCAATTTGCAATCACGTCTGATCAGCTGAAACCATGGAAGTAATGTACTTTACGTAGTACCCAGTAATAGTAAAAGGTACTTCTTACTTCCATGGATGAAAGTTGAAACTATGCCACTACTGGCTAAAATACAATCACAGTTACAGATAATCGCAAAGTGATAATCACAACTTCGTAGCCTTTTTATTTTCGTTAGGGTTGTCGACAACTTTTAAGGTCAGCATTAGCAGTCAAGTACGCATAAATTGAGTTTGAAACCTTAAATAAATGGAACTCTTTTCATAAAGCATTCGCTTAATTTATGTATGGATTCTCAGCGTCCATAGATGCATTTTCCACTTGCTTTTGCTATGGAAATTATATCACCGTTCAACTGAAATCGAGTGCACCACTATTCTGAAAGTAGCGGTACTATAATTGTAATTGCATACCAATTTTATAAATATATGCATTATAAATGCGAAAGTGTAACTGTCTGTCTATCTGTCGGTCTGTCTGCTAAGATTTAACGGCCCATCTTTTCAACCGATTTTGATGATTTTTTTAGCAAGATTATACATCCATTTGAAGTTAGATAGGTAGCATCCCTGGGAAGGACATAAGCTTTTACATTTTACTTTTTATTCCGGAAAATTAAAGAGTTCCCGCGTGAATGAAATCCTTAACCCACGCAGACGAGGTCGCGGGCATTATCTATTAACTATTAATTATATATAGAGTAATCTTTATTATAATAGGTTATATTTTTAAGTCTTCGCGCAAGTAATTAATCAATGATATCAATACTAAGGAAGGCTTAGCTTTATCTTAACACCTGAGCTATTAATCAAATCACGAGATAAGAATAATGCGAACGCATGACAATACTACTGTAACGATTTATTGTTTTTATTTTATGCTTGAAGTTCGAACCTGGGACAATGCAATTTTAGTCCTGATCGTAACAAATTACACATCACCCATGTGTGTGCACCATTGATGTAGAATTTTAGTACCTGTGTGCACGTATCCCTTCAAAAGACCTATGTGCAGTAGTCACAGACGTAGTAGACATATACACAGACGTAGTAGACATATATGCAAGATAAGCAGTAGTAGTAGAGACACGATGACGAAACAATTTGGAAAACATGACGTTTTTATGAAGGTTTGTTTTATCCACTACAAGTTAGCCCTTGACTGCGATCTCTGATGTGTAGACTGAAGTGATGATGCCGTCTAAGATGTTTTTGTAGATATTACCGATGGTTAGGAATTCCTGGCTGGAAACCTAAAATGAAAGACCAACACTCAATAATAGAGTTGTTAGCAAGATTTAAAATCTATATAGTCTATAGACACACGCTTGACCACGACGCTTACACATACGGGTACAACTGGTATGGTAAACCCACATAATAAAAAGCTGATTCTGTAGTGCAAAATCTCTAAATTAAAATGAAAGCATTAAAAAAATAGCTAACCCATTCATAATACTGCAAATGCAAGTGACAGAACTAGATTTAAAGCTGTCATTTTAGTTAGGTTTAGAGATTGTGTTATACAGAATTGGCCACACTGTATGATAGAAGGAAGGAGAATAAACCGGTCATTAGACATGACCGCATTTAGAAACGTCACAAAACCCTCACGCTGTAGCGATCGATTAGCGCGCATTTCAGGATAAGTGCTCCAAACTGTGTCACCTTCATTCCTTACAAGGGACAGCCGTTAAGTACACAAAAACAAGTAAATGCACATTACGTAGCTAACTGCGGCAGTGACACGGTCATCAAGGAAAGCACTGGCTTTCACGACTTGGAAGATTCTAACGCGATAGGGCTGTCACCCGGTTGTTTATTTTTCAAAAGGAAGTTACCTGAATGTTGGATATCTTATTCTGCTTCTTCTGAACTGTACAGGAACTACAGCCGGCCCGTGGACTTCCTGACTCGTGACATAAAACTTTCTACGAAAACTTATTTTAAATTATTGTCATTTTTGGTAATGTGATTGTATTGGCAGCTATGGAATTTTGTATGTTGTGTTTACTTTTATATGATTTTTACACATTTTGAATGTTACATCTTGCACCTATTTAACTATACTAAATATGATGTAAAAAATCGCTAGTAAACCTAAGTAGTAAGCAACTAAGGAACCCTAAAATCGCGTGGCCCGACAAGCACTTGGCCGAATTTTTGCTGTAGGTATCTCTTGAAAACTAACAGGCCGACACATGAAATTTTCAAAGAAGTAAGATAAAGAGAAATACTCTAGCTGCTATCTGTATACATATATAACAAACAAAAATTATCCGTAATTACTTTGAAACCATCCAACCGATGTTCCCCAAAGCGGATTCATTAGAAAGGCAATAATCCAAATTTTTTTTTTTTTTGGAACGATAGTTCCTTATTTTTTTCAGTGTAGTAGCCACACGCCGGGGACACCCGGCGTGTGGCGGATACGCTAGTAACAAATAATGTAATTTATAAAATAAAGGGTAACCCACACAATAATTGTATTTAAAAAGTACAAAAGTGTAAAATGTTGTACGATTGTACGGAACCCTTCGTGAGCGAGTCCGACTCACACTTGGCCGATTTTTTTTTTCAGTGTAACATCTACTTGTTCATTAATCAAGCATTGCATCGTGAGCGCAATATTTGATGATTTTGGGCGTCTCCCATTTTTAATTGGCAGTTAATAATAACTAATGAGTGTTACCAAACTGGGTCATCAACATAATAGACAGGAATTTAATTATGTTACCGAGTTACACAACTGAATACCTACTTATAAACGACTTTAATTATAAACTTACCATCTTAATTATGTCACTATTAAACGATTTCATCTTCTCAAAAAATATTTCAGAAAAATCTAGTCTAAGGACATATCCTTATCGTTGTATAAGCGTTATCATAATAACGCTTATCTTGGAAAGTAAAGATCTTTAGGCCGAAAAAGGAGGGAGGATACAAAACTAGCAACCTTTTACGAGAATACAGAGATCATCCAAAATTTCAAGTAAATAGTACATGAAAACTATCTTTAAACGCAGGATACTGACCTATAAGTTGATATCGGCAAAATAAATATTCAATGAAACCAATGCAGAATGGTATAAAAATGCGGGATCGACTAAAGCAATAACAAAAACAGTGCAACGACTTATATAAAAGTATAAAGTTGATAAAATAACATAAACAAAATTATTATAAACTGATTAAAATTGTCACTTCTTTAGAAATCCAAATATATGCGTTAAAGCGAAAGTGTTTTAGATAGCGCGTAAACATAAGACGATTATTTAAGGCCTTAATTATAGCTTTAAATACGTAATCGCACGCGACACTAAACTGACCATGAAAAGTGCAAAAAACTAACTCAACGAACAAGTCAACGAACTCAGTCCGAGAATTCTTTAACGGAGACGTGATTATTTAATTTCCAATTGAATAGCCGGCTGTGATGGTACAAAAGATGAATAGTTCAATCAACGAGGTCCTACAACAATAAATTAATGAATTCTCTGATGACCCAGTTGCTAACTCTGCATGTAGGTACTATGGTAAGTAGATAATATAAACAGGTCTTAAGCTAAGACCGGAAAAGCTCTGGAGTTGTTGGTTAGCCCCTTGACACTGACATGACTAAAAAAGGAAACCAACTTATTTTGAAAATGCCAACCGAAGTGTTCCAACCACTCAAAGGATCAAGTATGTAGAAAGACAGGATCCAAAACAGGTTGTAGTGCCAAAGGATGGTGATATGATGATGATGACCCAGTTAACACTAAACAGTGGCCACAGCGCAATAAGAGCGAAGAAGATAAAGCATGAATGAATTATTCTTAAGAATACAAGAATAGTCCAAACCAGTCTTTTCAGTCAGGGTTAAGTCAAATAGTTAGGCATTTATCGTCGCTACAAATTAAGACACAGACAATGATTAATTATTATTGGGGAAATTACTGGTTTAGGGATTTTTGATAAGATAGCAGAGATAACTATAATTCGTCATGATTTTTTTTCATATTGAATATTGATGTTTATAATCATTACAGCGATAGACCAGTATAAACATTCTTATCAGTAAAACACCAAAACATCAAAAAGAGGAAACTATAGGCAAAGGCTGAGAAGAAATACATCAAAAAGAGAAAACTATAGAGAAGGTAAAGAGAAGCACCTGAAGGAGATGATCAGAAAAACATTGGATTATATTTAATTTTCCAAGTTTTAAGCTATTTAAAATGCATGGCATTTAACCAACAACGCAATTAATTCAATTTCAATAAGTCACCTAATTTAAAATTTAAACCTTTACACAAGTATGATAATTGATGCAACGTTACATTTTTCCTTTCGATTCAAACGGATTACGTTATAAGGGTCAACAAGTAGTCCTACTAGTCCATTTTCAACCGATTTAAGCGTGAGAAATGAGACTCTGGCAGTTATATTTTTTAATATGTTTATTCTTTACAATAAGCAAGCATTGCTGATGTTGCCAGTTTTTTTTATTTTTTTATTTATAGACTAGCGCTTGGCCTCAACCAGACTTGCTGGCAAGTGGTGATGCCTAAGGTGGAGCGTGCTTGCCTAGAAAAGGGAAAACGGAAGCTGGAGGGGCATTCCATATCCTAGCGGTTCAAATTAGATACGAGGAAGAAAATCTAATAAACGAGGAGAAAGTTTAAGAAACCGAATATAAAAATATCTTATTTAATTTTTTTTTATTCAAAAAAGTAAAAAATGAGGAGGTTCTTAATTCGACTGTATGTTTTTTTTAATGTAAGTATGTTACGCGATCATTCCACCAATTAATCAATTTTGATGATTCTTTTTTTGTTTGTTAGATACATACTTCAGAGGTGGTCGGTCCCATATCAATTTTATCGAAATTGATTTAGTGCTTTTTGAGAAAATCAACAAAATACAAAATATGTACACAGATAATGATTTTTACATTTTAATTTAGGTTGGCTTTTATAGTCGTTTTTTGTTTTAGATGAAAGCGAATAATTATCTTTGACTTATCTCCTGGTTTCGATCTTTAATTTTGACAAAAGGCTTTCTTCCAAGGTTGACAACCCTGTCTGCGACCAAAATGATAAATTAATAGGTATATTATGCATGGATTTATTCAAATTTAATTAACATTTTTGACCACGTGTCGTGATCATGTGAAAAAACGTCAGCTATTGAACTATTATGTGTAAATATAGTCTATTGTTTCCAGACTTTTTTTGCCATATAAATGTGTGGTCAAGCAAAATCCTATATAATTAAATAAAAATATCATTTAACATAATGTCTCATATGGATACTATAAGTAATAACGCATTTCAGGTTCTAAGGGAAATTATTATTGATTAATCACAGTGTATATATTCTAAGTTATACCTAGTGAATGTAACTCAATTGTATTACGAACTGTGCTTTTTTTATGGTCAATAAATGATTTATTATTATTATTTTCTATTGAATCTTCTTTTATTCCTTTTATTAGGTTAATCTACAGAGTCCACATGCCAATGTTTGGGGCACCGTCATGACCACAGATCTCTATCTCTGTGGTCAAACCACAGAGTATATAGCTCTTAAATAGAACACATAATAATAAATAAGTAATTGATATACTTACGTAATACTAGATGATGCACGCGACTTTGTCCGCGTGTATTATTTTTTGGTTTTGCAGGGTTTTGGAGGGTTTGCAATTCGCGCGGGAACTCCTTCAATTTCCGAGATAAAAAGCAGCCTTGCCTTGCCTTATAATTGCCTCAGAATAGGTAGGCAAACCCTCGTTAATGAAACCTGTGGCATTCCCCGTTATCCCCATACATCAGTGGTTCTCATGATCAGCATTATTTTGCACATCCTGTGGCCGGTAATTATAGTTGTACTGCACCAATAAGTACCCTGTCCGACGAGACGGCTTTCCAAGTGATTCTGATTTTCTCAGTAATCGAATATTAACTACGCATTGTCATTAGGGTTGTTAACTGTCCCAAAAGATTGCATAGTTTTACAGCTACAATTTGTTGGCCAAAACTAAAAGAGAGTTGTAAAACTTTGGCTCAAAGCAAAGGTACAGCTAGAACATAAATACTAGCCAATTTTGGCTTTTACGATTGTCGCTGAGTGTGATACTCAGTTTGTGAACTTTCATGCCACCTCTTCATCGAGACGCAAGACACACACGCAATAATGCAAAGCATTTTTCATTTTTTCTGTCATTAAACTTTGAAAGACGTCATGACGCGGACAACGTCGGTAGGGAAAGAACCAGAATATTGTGTGTGTAAACTTGCGACCCTTGAAGAACGATATTTACTGACAACAAAAATTCGACTTCTAAGTAAAATAGGACATTAAAATTAAAATACGCTTGCACTTGGCAGCCCTAGCAAATTGCCACCAAGGTAGAAATTCAGCGAAAATTTCGTAAATATCAACAAGTTTCTTTCGTTTATTACTTAACTTTTTAATTTCTCTGTAATCACGTGCTTTATCTTAATATGTACAAACAACTACCCTTTCCTTTAAAATTAACTGGCTTTCGTAATTAAACTCGCACCATGAAATTGTGAAAACAAACAAAATCTTAATTTTTCCAAACTACGAAAGAATGAACTTTGCTAGAGTTTACCTACTATAAAAAGTCTCATGGAAATGTAACATGCATTAACTATTAATAAATTTTATATTTAACAGTTTATAATTAAGTAGGCTATATTGAATTTTGCGGATATCCATTTCTGACCAAACAAAAACTAAAAAAAGTACTTATTAAGTACGGTAGGTGACTAATTAACTATTAGTATCACTCGTTTAAATACCTGCATAATTGATCTCAAATTATCTATGTGTGCACATGTCTTATTTTAGTCGAAAGGAGATCCTGTATTGTCTTACTAAATCTAGGTCAAAATTGTACGGTATATGATAATAATCCAAATAAAGTTAATAAAACGACTATAATAACTGATTAACATACACGTTGTGTAATAGACAGGCATAACTTCCTTGCAATAACACCAGTTATGTCAATATTTTGAGAATCCGCTAAACCGACGATTTTCTCAACACAAAGAGGCGTCGTACGAACTACAAAACGATACGACATTGCGTAGAAGTACATATTATGCCACAAAAGTACAAACTCAATGAGTTTGTACTTTTAATATAGTTTGTAGTTTATTTTAGTTGTTTAATATAGTAGTAGTTTGTCTTAATACAGGTACCTTCAAATCAAGAGTGAATAGGCATATTCTTCTTATTTTGTTTTATGGCTTTTATTAGTGCCACACCAGCACAATGTAGGCATATTCTAGGCAAGCGCGCTCCACCTTAGGCAGCAACACCACTTGCAAGCAAGTCTCATTGCAGCCAAGCGCTAGCCTATATATTTACAAAAAATATAAGTATTTAATAATGGTCCATGAGAGTGAAAAAAAGATAATATTCCTTTTTCCGTGGCAGTTCAAGTGGGAGCTTTTACGTATTCGATCGCTACAACGTTAACTGCCACTTATATTAAATGGAATTGATCGAGCGCCATATCTGTCAAGCGCTTGACAATTCCATACAAAAGTAACGTAGTCGCGATGGAATGGAAAGAAAATCTGCCACTAGGCACAGTGCACACAGAACTCAGAATTCTAACCAATTGGTAGGTACTGTGTAATGGGGTCGAAATTATGATGATAATCTAACCAAAGGGATAAGAGTGATTTAGACGAAACTATGTAGGTAGTAACATGAGTTCCGACAAAAATAGACGTTACAGTACGATACAAATGGTAATAACTTCGAAAATAATGAGTGACAAAATTACAGTGTTTACCAGTTATTTTCAACGATCTAACAATTCAGATGACAGAAGTGTCGTGAGCTAAATTACCGCCAAATCCTGTACCTACAATTCATTTAATAGCCAACAAACGTAACATATGCAGCATTTCCATATTTGGTGTGTTTTATATTGTGAAATGAATTTTTTTGTTACCTACCTAGTAGCTCTAGACGTGATAAATAAAAGCCGAAAAAAAAATGTTTATCCCTAACAGTGTTAGTTGTTAAATAAACAGGAAAAAATGATTCCTCGATCTAGTACTAACCTTTGCAGGTGCTGTTTTATCTTTTAACCTTTTATTTTATTGTCTTTATTTAAGTGTGTCCAATAAAGAGTTTTATGTACTTATCTATCTTATCTTATAACAGACAACAGACGCCGCGGACGGATATAGACGGACGGACATGGCGAGACTATAATCCTTGTTGACTACGGAACCTTAAAAATTTGTTTACGATCTTCAAAATTTTAACCGACTTCCAAAAAAGGAGGACGTTCTCAATTCAGCGCGTATTTTTTTTTTAAATGTATGTCAGTGCATATCTCCGTGGTTTCTGAACCGATTTGAATTTTTTTTCTATCAGTCGTGAGAGGAAGCTCTCGAGGTGGTCCCATAGAAAATTCTGACTCCAAATCGTCAACCCTGATACTTGAAAAGTTAAAAATAAAAATTCTTTCCAAAAAACCGACTTCCTGCGGGCGGGTATAACAAGGATAAGCAAAGTTGACGCATCAGGCTCGCCCGACTTCAACATAGTGGACCTAGAAATCAAAATATTTTTTTACTTTACTGTGGTGTTGGAAGTCGGTTTTGGGAAGAATTTTTATTTTTTATAACATACTGTCTACTTATTAGTTTCAATAACGACAAAAATTGTAAATACTTACTATACTAACTTACTTTCTATGCAGAGATTTTTTTAAATTATGTTTTGAGATGCGTCAATCAAAGCCACATATTATTTTTTTAAGCATACATAATTATGTCACCGTTTGATGAACTGCTTTAAAAAACTCCGTTTACCCAATTTTACGCTGTGACAGAGCCTTTAACTCCAACGGTTTTGCTTTATGTAATGTTTATATAAATTATTATTTATTTATGTGTTTGTTTATTAGTTACCAGTCTACGACCTGCCTAAATTATATAAAATGCAAATACTTTCCTGCACACTTTCAAAACGGTTTCTCTTTGAAAGCAACAGTAGATTTATCTGGTAACATTTACAACTGCATAATAGTGTATTTACTCGTACCATTTACTCCTTGTCTTCAGAATAACCTAGCACTCGCTAGGCACTACGCATAACTTTGCGTATCAAACAATTAAATACATAAGGAAACCATCGTGAAGAAACCTGCATGCGTGAGGATCACAAGGTGTGTAAACCCGTTCAAGCCGCACTTGGCCAGCGTGGTGGGCTATGGCCTAAGCCTCATTCTGCGAGTACACATTTTTCTATCTCTGAGTCTCAGCGACAGCGCACATGCAAAGCCTATTAAGAGGTCTGTACACGGGTAGAGTAAACAACAAACAGCATAGTGGCACGGTAGATAGTATAGCATGGTAGAATAGGTATTAGCTATCTTACTATAACTATACCAATGTAGACAGCACTAGTAGAGTGCTAAAATTTGGAAGAGTAGAATTAAGGATGACTCACGCCAGACCGTGCCCGGTCCGACCCGAGCGTCGGCCGTAGCACGGTTAATATTACCACAGATATTACGTAGGTATATTTTATATGGACACACTCATGCTATACCGAGCGGAAACCGAGTGACAGCCGAGCATTGGACAATGCAACATGCTACGGCTGACGCTTGGGTCGGGCCCGGCACGGTCTGGCGTGAGTCATCCTTAAGCAAGCTACTCCTACCACTTGGTTTTCCCCGACGCAACATCCACTTTATTTTACCGCAGTCTACTGGCGAAACACTAATAAATTTACTGAAACTGGTAGAGTAACTACTGGGAAGTGGTAGATTAGTGCTAGTTCACTTTACCGTTTATTCTACAAGTGTACCCCATTTAGGTATGTTTTACTAATGCATGCGGCCGACTAGCCTTCAACGGGGATATAGATGCTTAGTGCAGTATTTTTATACAAATATGAAAGCATCTTTGCGCAATTCAATTTTTAAACTAATATGAATGAACTGCAGATAGCGTAACTACTACGTAACTAGGTAATATTTAATTTCAAGCATTATAAATTTATGAAGCAAGATCGAATTTGTGCAATAATAAAGAAATTTAAATGTTGCATATTGGCCTCCAAACGTGATATTTTTTTCAAATGAGGATGTTTGAAATGTTCGACACATGATCACATGAAATTTATTTCATATAGCAGACTAGATGGACGGACGAAGGATGACAACTGGCCTGACCGAGTCGCAGGAAGCCTGAGATCCAGGCGGCCGTAAGTGTAAACCGCTTACTTAGAAGATGCCTATTCACTTTTGATTTGAAGATACCAATATTAAAAGCGGAGGGGAAAACGGAAGCCGGAAGGGCGTTCCATATCCTAGCGGTTCGAATTAGAAACGAGAAAGCAAATTGCTTCGTACGCGTCCGGGAAACCATCCATCCAGGCTGGATGTATGTGTCCAGCTACTTACTTCCCGGCACCCTTTTTATATCGTCTACCCATCGTACTGGTCGCCACTCTAGAACTATCCGGGGCCATACCTCCTTTTGTTTTTAAATTTTGCGGGTAACTTCACTAAGCGGGTATGTGGGACTCACGGTAAGTATTATAAAGCAAAGGTAATACTTCTTATTGGGTAGTCCCGGCCAAGTTTAAAGTATGAATATGAATCATGTTTTCGATGTGGTTGAATGCTTTCAACGTGTCACATGCCGCGGCATACATTATTTGCAAAACACTTGAGAATGACTGTGTGGCAATATTTAATCAATTGCTTTAAGTAAGGTACCCGCTAACTAAAATCCATTTATAGCAATAATTACTTAGTAATATGAAGACTGTCCCATTTAACTGTTATATATATCAAAGAACCATCGACAGTATAAATGGTTATTATACTGCCTTAAAAGTTCTAGCTACACTCAAGTAGCCACGAATTTCTAAATAGAAACATTTCTAAATAACTATATGATGGTATAGAAACTTTACTGAGTATTTTGTACTGCTTCAATACAAAAAGTAGGGATTAGCCTTAATGGAACCGTAAACGCGTAAATATCCGTTCAACTTACAGCCGTGGCAGTTACATTGGTTATTGAACTTTTTATGTGTTGGGTTTTTTTTAAATACTAGTTACCTATACTTGGTTATATATACATATATATACATATGTACAAGTAAACCTGAAAAAAAACCGGCTGAAACCGGCAAGCGGCGGAAGTATGCCTCTCTCATAGAGAGTTACATATTTGTTCCGTTTGCCGTGGAGACCCTGGGGCCATGGAGTCTTAGTGCCAAAAAATTTTTACGAGATATTTCACCGCGGTTAATTGCCTCATCTGGTGACAGAAGGGCTGGCTCATTTTTTGCGCAAAGGATCAGCCTGGCTGTCCAGCGCGGAAATGCAGCCAGCATTCTTGCCACCATTCCACGCGGGCATGATTTATATAGTAACTAGCGGTCGCCCGCGACTTCGTCCGCGTACAATTTCTGACTTCCTATAAGATTATGAAATTTTCCCGCTGCAAGAGGGAAATTGAATCATGCATGCGAGAACCGTTTCTGTTCCCGGGCCAAAAAGTGCCAAATTATATCGTCTAGATTGATTTAGTGTTTTATCCCGTGGGAAAGGTTCCCGTGTGCTTTTTTGGGATAAAAGTATAAAATCATTCCAGCATAGGTAAATAAAGACGGAATATGCGTCTCCAGGGTGTGAGCTATTTCTGTTCCAAATTTCATCAAGATCGGTGAAGGTTATACAGGTTGTTATTATTATTTAAAACTAATAACATCAATCCCGATTTTCAAGTTTAACTACAAAATCATAGAACTTTTATGTAACCCTCCAACCCCCATTGCACCCCTTTTGAGGTGGATTATCGTAAAATGGCTTATACAGGTTAGTTTTATTTAAAACTTATAACCTAAATCCCATCCCATGATTCACTTGACGATTCAAAGTACTTGTAAAAGTTTATTTGAATAAAAAAATATTTGATTTGATTTGATTTGATTTGAAATCCCGATTTTCAAGTATCTAACTTCAAAAACATAGAACTTTCATACAAACTTCCAACCCCCATTTCACCCTCTTTGGGGTAGATTTTCGAAAAAGTACTTATACAGGTTATTATAATTTAAAACTGATAACCTAAATCCCGATTTTCTAGTCTGTAACTTTAAAAACTTAGAACCATCATGCAAACTTCCAACCCCCATTTAACCCTCTTTGGGGTAGATTTTCGGAAAAAAATTATACAGATTTTTATTATTTTAAACTTATAACTTAAATGCTAATTTTCATGTGTCTAACTTCAAAAACAAAGGACTTTCATACAAACTTCCAACCCCCATTTCAACCCCTTAGGGGTGAATTTTCCCAAAACCGTTTCTTAGCTGACGTTTACACCATAGAAGGAATCTACCTTCCAAATTTCAAGTCTGTATGTTTTATAGTTCCTGAGATATCGTGATGATATCAGTCAGTCAGTCAGTGACCTTTCGCTTTTATATAATAAAAAAAAAAAAAAAAAAAAAAAAAAAAAAAAAAAAAAAAAAAAACCATATGCCTAGTTCTAATATCAGAAGGAAGTCAAGTAATAGTTATAAACGTAATAAGGAAACTTGTACATATAAACAAAAACCACGTTTTGATTGTCCCGTCATCTTTCTGTGTAAGTAACCCATGGCTTATGCAGTTTTATATCATTGCGTTTTCCAAACAGTTTTTTATTCATTATGCGTCATAAAATACATAGGTAATGTTCATTTTGAGCAATTAAATATCACTTGTTTTAACGGTGAAGAAAATATTGTCAGGAATCTTGCATGCCTGAGTTTTCCCTAATGTTCTCAAAGTTTTGTGAATTGGCTAGCTTTGTGATCTCAGCCGTACGGATTCTAAGGGGATACCCTGCATGCTCAGTGGTAGAAGTAACTATTAATTGATTAGTTGGTAGGCCCGCAATTATGGATTGAAATGATTACAATTATGCTAAAAACATAGAATATTACTCAGTTAGGATTAGAAGCATAAAGACACTTCATTTAATTAACGTTAAACTTGACCATTGAAAATTGTAATCAAGAATGAAGATCCTTCACAGAGCTACAGGGCAGTGCTTATTAAGTACGCCAATCATTCAACATGTTATAACTTAACACTAAGCTATTAATCGAACGCAGGTATGTACGTATATAGATTTTCTTTTTACTACGCTCGGCTGCACAGAACGACTCAAATATCTACACGCTCCAGCCTCCAATCAATCTATAGACCTAGACAAACGTACCTGTGCTAGAGACCTAACAGACAACCAGATAGACCGTAACGTGTATGGCTCTCATTATACTTTTATCACAGACTTATATAAAAGTTTAGAAAGTTCAGATCGTATTTGCTACCGGAATTGATACCGTGTTAGGAATATCATTTACACACTTTACTTAGGTCTTCTTTTTTGGAATGCGACACCTGTTCTTGTATTGGTATAGACTGTCGATGTCAGTGAAATTGTTTGTATTGTATCAAAGGTTAAATTACTACTATACATCACAATGAAAGTATTACCATCCTTTAGCTAAGAAAAAGAATGGCATATTTTTTAATTATATCGTAATTCTTATTGTTACATACGTATAATATAGAATTTTTTAAAGTCTTAATTCATCTTTTGTACCTATTTATGTGCAGATTTTTCCTCTATATGTTTTCCTTAATAAATTCACTGTTATTTAGGTATATTAACAAGAGATACCTGCGACAATTAAGTGATAACGCCAAAAAACTATAGATACAAAAGCTGATTTTTCCTCCATACGTTTTCCTCAATTAATTCACTGTTATTTATATTAACTGGAGATAACTACTATAAGTGATAACACCAAAAAACTATTGATACAAAAGCTGATTTTTCCTCAATACGTTTTCCTTAATTAATTCACTGTTATTTATATTAACAAGAGATAACTGCGATAAGTGATAACGCCGAAAAACTAACATATGTATATGCATATGAATAGGTACAAAAGCTGTTTTTTCCTCTATATTTTTTCCTTAATTAATTCACTGTTATTTATATTAACAAGAGATAATTTTTGATAACGCCAAAAAACTATAGATACAAAAGCTGATTTTTCCTCTATACGTTTTCCTTAATTAATTCACTGTTATTTATATTAACAAGAGATAACTGCGATAAGTGATAACGCCGAAAAACGAACATATATATAGATGCATATGAACAGGTAAAAGTAGATTTTTCCTCTATATGTTTTCCTTAATTAATTCACTGTTATTTAAGGCCGAAACGTTAGAGGTTAAAGTTAAAAGATTCAAACCCATGACCCCCGAATAGGAGGGCTAAGATTTAACCACTAGGTTATCAGTTATCACCGCTTCATTCACTCACTTCAACCCATTATCGGCTCACTACTGCAGTACGAGTGTTTTCTCGGAATGAGAGGGTTGTCCATAGTCCACCATGCTGGCTAAGTGCGTATTGGAAGTCTTCACACCCCTTTGAGAACATTATGAAGAACTTTCGGGCATGCCGGTTTCCTCACAATGTCTTCCATTTAAATTCTTAAAACGTGTATAACTTTGAGAAGTTGCGGTGCGTGCCTGGGTAAACCCTCGACCCCAAATAGGAGGCCTTAGTTTTAACTACAAAGCTATCACGGCTTTCGGTAAGTATTAAATTGTATTAAAATACGCAGCGAAAACAATCAATTGACATACGTATATTAGAAGCAGTGTAACTCAACTACTTATAAGCTGTTATAATCACGAACCGTAGCTAACTCAGCTTAACTACAATACCATAACTTTATTAGTCAAGGATAGCTGATGTGGAGCGAATTCTGTTTTTTTGCATGGACTTCTTGAATTTTTAAAATAAATAATCATTACATATTACAGAAATAGCATAGGTTGTTGATTTTATTTGGACGTTATATCTGCAGGCGTATCGTATCGAGTGCTACTCGTAGTAAGGCTAAGATGTGGACATAGCCTTAACCATTTCACGGCCCATCTCTTCACACGATTTTGAGGAAATTTGGTAGAGAGATAGCTCGCATTAGCGGACACAGGTCCGTTCTCGGGGTGCAATCCTGTGTGAACTTTTTGATTTTCCGGGAAAAGTAAACTATAATATGCTTTATATTTTAATAATAATCTAATCGACATGGCACTTGAGACCGCCTTTTCTAGGCAACCTAAAGGCAGGGGCAAATTAAAAAAAAGGGGGAAGGGTTGTACTAAAAAGAGAACTTATACATAAAAACACAAAATAAAGTAGTTAAACTAGTTAAAATAAAGGTTATAGACGACAGATAGATAAATAGATTAAGAGGATAAATAATGCTGTTTCAATTTAGTTTTAAAGATAGGAAATTATTGAGATAATTTAATATACTAAAGCTTTTCTCGGAAAATCACAGATCTCCCACAGGATTTTCAAGAAAC
Source organism: Erebia aethiops (assembly GCA_923060345.2). Lineage (NCBI taxonomy): Eukaryota > Metazoa > Arthropoda > Insecta > Lepidoptera > Nymphalidae > Erebia > Erebia aethiops. The sequence goes on along the minus strand of OV281081.1, from coordinate 18,049,551 downwards.
CTCAATCCACGCAGAAGTCGCTCGCCACGCTCAAGCATCACGTAGTAGATACATTTAGTAAGAAGTTTATAACTAAGCGATATTCCCTGGCTTTTAAGCTTGAAGAGCCTACACCAAACAAACAATATTGTCACTAACTTGAATGAAGGGTAAGTATAAAGTTGCCTTTCCAGCAAATTAGCAAATAGGTAGGTACATAAGTAGATTACTGTGGCACTATAATTTGCATATAAAAATTCTTATTAAATTGTGTGTTAACATTGCATCATACGATTCGATATTCAATACCCGTTTTTTTTAAACCCCCGATGCAAAAAAAGGGGTGTTATAACTTTATTACGTGTCTGTGGCATCGTAGCTCCCAAACAGATGAACCGATTTTGGTTTAGTTATGTTTTCGTTTGAAAGGTGACTTGATCTCTTTCTTAACTATGATTCAAGAAAATCGGTTGAATCGTTTGAAGATTATCAGCCGTTTTCTAGTTGATGAAATTGGCATCCTGTTACTTAAACGTCGAGGATTATTTTAATTTTTTAATTAACTTATATATACTTGTTTTTAATAGCAAAACAAAAACGTGAATTTATGACAATAGTTAAGGTTTCAGATTTCTCAAATTTTCGTTGAATCCTAAATCTCATCGAGTAAAAAAATCTTAATAAGTTTATATCTTATGCCTGTTAACTTAAAACTTAATAAGTATCAACTAGTTTGAAAACTAAGAAAATATTACTAATACTACGCATTTTTAACCGACTTCCAAAAAAGGAGGAGGTTCTCAATTCGGCGCGTATGTTTTTTTTTAATGTATGTCGGTGCATATCTTAAATTGTTCAGAAACCCCGTGGTTTCTGAACCGATTTGAAAAATTTTTTTTCAGTGGTTAGAGGAAGCTCCCGACTCCCGAGGTGGTCTCATAAAAAAATCTGACTCCAAATTCTCAATCCTGATGCTGTAGGTGTACCGTACTACATGAAATCCTCAAAAGTAGGGAGTTAGGAAATTTTGATGGTGAATTTATATAGTAGGTATCAACTTATCAAGTCACGTATATACGATTCAACTCCGAGTCCCAACTCCTCAACCCTGATGCTGCAGGGTACAGAACTCCTTAAAAATAGCGATTTAGGATTTTTTTGTGGTAAAGTCATATTATAGGTGTCAAGCAACGACTTCATACTTAAACTCAAGTCCCAACTCCTCAACTCTGATGCTGCAGGGTACTACATTCTTAAGCTGTGGGGAGTCGGGCGAGTATACAAAGATAGGCAAAGTTGACGTGTCAGGCTCGCCCGATTTCAACATAGTGTGTAGAAATCAAAATTATTTTTTACTTTACAGTGGCTTTGGAAGTCGGTTTTTTGGAAAGAATTTTAAGTTTGCAAGGTTTCAATCTGTCAAGAATAAATTAAATACCTACGATAAACAAGTAATAAAATTGAAAATTTTAAAAAACCCACGACGAACAGCTACAGAGCTCCATTGAAACAACAATTAGAACTTAGCAAAAGTATATATAAAATAATATCTAAAACACAAAACTGCATATTTGCCGCCTCAGTAGTTCTTTTGACCAGCGTGGTGGTCTTAAGGAGTTCCTATGACCACCTCCTAGCTCCATCATGAGACCCTGGGCAGCATCTAGGTACAAAGTGCTAGTCAAGACAAATCAAAAGAGTCCAAATACGACGCATTACGATGGGAACTTAAGGAGTTCCCATGACCACCTCCTGGCTCCATCATGAGACCCTGGGCAGAATCTAGGTACAAAGCACTCGTCAAGACAAATCAAAAGAGTTCAAATACAACGGGTTTACGATGAGAACTTAAGGAGTTCCCATGACCACCTCCTGGCTCCATCATGAGACCCTGGGCAGTATCTAGGTACAAAACGCACGTCAAGACAAATCAAAAGAGTTCAAATACAACGGGTTTACGATGAGAACTTAAGGAGTTCCCGTGACCACCTCCTGGCTCCATCATGAGACCCTGAGTAGTATCTAGGTACAAAGTGCTAGTCAAGACAAATCAAAAGAGTTCAAACACGACGGGTTTACGATAAGAACTTAAGGAGTTCCTATGACCACCTCCTGGCTCCATCATGAGACCCTGGGCAGCATCTAGGTACAAAATGCTAGTCAAGACAAACCAAAACAGTCTAAACACGACGGGTTTACGATGAGATCTTAAGGAGTTCCTACCACTTACCAAATCACTAGCTCAGCTTGGTTGTCTATGGTCCTAAAATATATCTAAAAACCTTTTCACAAGCTATACATATCTAATGCAAAAAACCGCATCTCAATCAGCCCAGTACTTTTTGAGAAAAATGGTAATATACTGAAAAATTAAAATCATAGACTACAGCTCAGCTTGATTGTCTATGGTCCTAAAATATATCTAAGAACCTTCTCACAAGCTATCCATATCTGATGCAAAAAACCACATTTCAATCGGGCCAGTACTTTTTGAGAAAAATGGTAACATATAGAAAAAAATAAAATCATAGACTACAGCTCAGCTTGGTTGTCTATGGTCCTAAAATATATCTAAGAACCTTCTCACAAGTTATCCATATCTAATGCAAAAAACCGCATCTCAATCGGCCCAGTACTTTTTGAGATAAATGGTAACATATTGAAAAATTAAAATCATAGACTACAGCTCAGCTTGGTTGTCTATGGTCCTAAAATATATCTAAGAACCTTCTCACAAGCTATACATAGCTAATGCAAAAAACCGCATATTAATCGGTCCAGTAGTTTTCCAGGAAAACGGTAACAAAAAAGTGCACAAACAAACAAACAAACATACAAACAAACAAACACACAACCTCTTAGGGCAAACACATATACCGTCTCCGTTTCGTCGAGGGTAAAAAATGCACAAAGAACACGCAAACAATAAAACTTAAAACGCTACAAACAAAAACAAGTTTTAGCTGAATAAACTTGATATTTTTTTAAATAATAAGCTTAATCTTAAAATAAATACGCAAGTGTTATTAAAATAAAAAGAAAGAAAAAAGAACTTACAATTTCCCAAAGAAAAAATGAACTCGCAACCGATATGGCAAATCAGGAATACTGTCCACAAAACACTGCACAATAATTTATAATAAAAATAGCAAGTCAATAAAATAAATTCTAATCCACATATAAAAAATTAATTAATCATTGATTTAACTACAATAAAGTTTATATTTTCACATTGGAAACGCGCGTTCCATGCAAAGGCACGCCGGGTTATGATAAGAATTAAGACCGCATCGGTCGGTTTCAGTTATACCAACCGTGAGTTGAGTGTTGACGAGTCAAGAAGTCAGGTGTAGGCACATGTAACGTGGTCTACACGAACCGAATACTGCTAACCGGGTGCTTGCAGATAACGGACGGTTAGCCTCAGGCCTTAACCCTGACATGACTTCTTACTTCAGGGGCTAACGATCGCTGTCATCAATTGGTTAACTAACGCTCTTTCAACTTCAGTTTTCATGAGTTTCTCTCATGATGAGTCATTACTTCATGACATGCAATATTAGAGATGTCATGCTAGCGTGCTATGAGCTGCACATGAAAAGTGGATGATTCAGCCATTTTAAAATAAATTCATTTTTGATTGCTATCTATTATTCTTGTTAATAGTTTACGTCTTAGACATACTTTTCAAATGCGCTTAAGGGTGTTCGTTATTTTCTGTCCTTTTCCTCGCTTTAGCGTACCTACACAGTTGTGAGACGCGCAGTCCATACTGCCTACCTACAGATTACAGAGAGCATGTACATGAAAGATAATAGAGCCTGAGCAATTCATACGTTAACCTCAAGTGCGGTTTAGTTTCGGCAATGAACTAGATTAGATAATACAACTACACATTACAAGTGCTAGATATTAATTCATGTAGGTACATCGTTAGTCGTTACATAAGTTCGTCGTCTTTAAGGCTCACTTGCACAAGGACTTAAATTGATTTAGTTAAATATTTTAACGCTGTCCCTTTTCGGCAACAACAATATGCATTTGCCAAAAAGGGACAGCATTACAAAATTTAAGTAAATCAGTTTAAATGCCCTTGTGCAAGCGGCTTTTAATTAAGGATACTACATACGAGTATATACACACTAGACGCACTCTCAAGCACGGATCCTCTCTCTGAGCCGCTGTCCTATGTAAGCGACGAAAGCGACACGACACAACGCTACGCGATACGTTATACGACTCCATTACCTCAAAGTAATCTAATAAGTGCTCGGAATGATTTTCAAATAATTCATTAAAAAATGCTCTTTGAAAACCAGGCACCGAATAGGGGTTTGGGTAGAGGCATGGCAGTTATATTTAATAACTGCCATGCCCCTAACAGGTTAGCCCGCTACCATCTTAGACTGTATCTTCACGTACCATCAGGTGTGATCGCAGTCAAGGGCTAACTTGTAGTGGATAAAAAAAACCCCTGCACTTAAAATACTTATGGTAAATAGTAGGTACGTTCTAAATGCCCCCTAACTAACACGAGTTTTTTTTGTACCAAAACGTTATAAAATATGAAGAAAAACAGAAACATAGTGGACAAGGATGCACTTATCTCTATAAGAGATCTCTATCAGTGACTCTTGGCAGTGAGAAAGGTTGTGAGAATTAATTAAAGGAAAAACATGACATAAACTCCGTTTTTACTTTTATTTCAACCACCTCTTTCTATTCTGGTTTTCCTCGACCATTTCACGTATTTTTACAAGCTTTTCATTTTATATTATTTAACTTGTAATGTTTGTGTGTTTGTTTAGGTATGACAATGCATGGGTTAGCTAAGTGACGCCATTCTAAATCGGATTAGTTACAACATTCAATATGAAGAACGATAAAAGCTTTAGGTCCACTTGCAAAAGACCGCTAAATGTGTTTAAGTAAAATTTTCTATACCTGTCCTTTGCAATGTCAACCCCGGAATAAACTAATTAAAAAGTAACAGCATCATAAATATTTACTATAAGTCAGTTTAAGCTGTGTAGTGCAAGCCGGCCTTAGTTATATTTTTTGATGATTAAAGACATGTGCGCGATGTTTCGCGGCTTGTTAATATCTTATTCTGTAAAAAAATATATAATTGATAATGATTTTTTTTTGGTATCATGTTTTTATCGGGGTTTAAAATGGGGAATATCTAGTCCAATTTCCGTAGGGATATGCCGTAACAAGATCTGGGTTTACCCGGTTAGTACTTAACTGGTTAGAATTCAGACGAAATTTGGTACAGGGCTAGGTTGCATCCTGGTAAAGGACTTTTTATCCCGGAAAATTAATATCAATCAAAAAAACCTTGATCCACGCGGACGAAGTCGCGGACACTATCTAGTTTTTAAATAATTATGAGCACCATTGTAATTTGTGAGAAAGTGAGTTGTGAGTTGTATTTGCGATAACATTGTAATTTGTGAGAAACACACATCCATCATTTTATAGTTAGGAAAAATGTTAGGTTAGTCCAGTCAACGCGCTACTCAATATTCAAATTATTTATGGCATGTAGAACATACAGGTGTCGTCTTATGTTACGTCATGTTTTGACTCTACCACCGGTTCGGAAAGAAAATTCTACTGAGAAGAGCCAACTGAGAAGAGCCAGCAAGAAACTCAGCAGGCGTGTAGGTCGTGCGCCTGATACTGGTCATGTCGGATTGCCGTATCATCGGACCATGAGAGTGAGGGAATAGTGTGTGCACCTTGCGCACACTAGTGTACTAACATTATCGGCTAATAATCTCTGTCGAGAATGAAAATCGTAGCAAAAAGCCAGTCAAATGGATTATTTTATCTTAAGTTTGTAGTAGGTAAGATGTGAACAAGATCAAAACCGGATACAAGCGCTTCAAGTCAACTTATTAGCAAAAAAAAAAACAAATAAAACATACCCATGACTTGTTTTAATTCAGATAAGCACAATCGCAAAGTTAATTGTGAAAAAAAAAAACCACTGCATCTAATCATCTCACACTTATCAAGTTTGCATAACCTATTGTATCGGCTTGGGGCTTTTGACCTAAGATTTTGGCAACATCACGATTTTTAACATTAAGTAGTTCTAATTCATAATTTACTGATTTTTTTATTAAGACGTTAAGACGAAAGTTCTGTCAGAGAGAAAGAAAAACAGATTCTGAGTTCAGAAGTACCCTATAGGTTTTGATTCCCTCGCGAGTGTCGAAAATTTGCAGCATAAACGGCTGTATCTTTTGATTGCGTTGGCTTTTTTTACAGCTCCAAGGGACAGTAAACTTGTGTATTTGATATGAATTTCAGCTTGATGCCTCCATGCGTTCCTGAGACAGACGGACAACAAAGTGTATGAAGTGTCGTGTGTATCGTGTATGCATTACTTATTTATTTATTTTTAAATGCAGCACCATCCCGCGCTCCGGTTTATTTATCCTTTCACCAAAGGTTGACTGTAAGAGATTGCTTTAGCAATAAGACCGCCTTTGCACATTTCTATGTATTTTTACTACTGCTTCCAAACTGTAGGTATACTGTATATTTTGTGTGTGCAATAAAGATATCTAAATAAAATAAATAAATAAAGTGATCCTACAAGTTCCGTTTTTTCCTTTTGAGGTACGGAACCCTAAAAATGACACTGACGCAAAAATACATATGTCAAAATATGGTAACCGGCGGTTAAACGACCCCTCCGAGCTCGGTTACGTTAAACAGCCGATCAAGCGTTGTAACCAGTGGTTAGGTTGTGGTGAACAGTAAAAAAGACTTAATCAGCTGATTATCTGATAATCAGCCGATTAAAAAGTCGGTGAACTCCACCCTAAGTGCGCGACACTGCAAATCTAGGTAGCCGATATCTCAAGAATATTTTAATGTTAATTCTGCTTAGTTAGTTTACTACAACTAATTTCTAATTTTGGCAGGACCTACAAACTTGGTGAACACTGCATCCATCGATTGTTCTGGTTTAGCAACTATGAGCGCAGTCAGTAACTGGATGGTTAATGGTCAGTAAACGAGTAGGTATAATAATATGATAGTATGTTGTTTACAACTTATTTCTAGTTTTGGCAGGACCTACAAACTTGGTGAACACTGCATCCATCGATTGTGCTGGTTTAGCAACTATGAGCGCAGTCAGTAACTGGATGGTCAATGGTCAGTAAACGAGTATAATAATAGTATGGTATTTATTATATGTTATCCAGAATGATAACAACTATTGCATAATCCAATATTATTAGCAAAACATGTTATCGTGAAATTGCAAACTATGAATTGATCACTTATTTGTCTATGACATGACAGAATAATATAATGAATAGAATCCCACAAAAGTATGTACTAGGTAGGTATCGTTAATGCTACCGCGAGTCGTGACCCATGAGTAAATGACTGTGCACTTAAATCTCAGCACTATAAGCACAGAATAGGTAATAATATCGTCTTAACTATCATGATGGCCAGGGACTGAAAAACAGATTCATAAAGGTTACAGAAATATAAGTGTTACAGAATGAAAGTGTAGCAGAAACGAATCTGTAACAGAAATGAAAGTGTTTTAATGTGTAACCGAAATAGCGACGTTGCCAAGTTTACTGTTGACGCGTATTCAAATTTGAACCTAAGGTCTAGCACCGTTGGTTGCAATTGTTTTAAGAAAAACATGGCCATGTTGTGTCAGTATGTGTGAAGTCCGATGATGTGAGAAGAACGCGTTGTCACACCGTGAAGTTTGTTAGAGCATGTACCTATTAGGGTTACAGATAAAAACACTTATTAACAGAAATAAACGGTTACAGATTGATTGGGTTACAATTAATACCGGTATTGAAAAAAATCTTTATATCATACTTGCTCAGTAACTAGGGATTACTATGGTGGAAAGTCTCCTTGTAAGTTGGTGTTTGCAATTCAAGGCAACATTACGTCGCACTATGCTTGAATTGTAATGTTCACATTACAGTTCAAGCTATGCAAAACTCCTTGGTAAACAATCTCTTTTCTTATAAAATGGTAAGAAAACTTTTTACTGAAAAAAAAACACTGAACATGGCGGCATTTAATTTCCATACATTTCAAACTATGCAAAACTCCTTGGAACTCAGAGCCGTAAAAAAAAAATGGAAAACTATTTACGAAAATTACGATTTATTTGACGACCTCCGTGGCGCAGTGTGTAGCGCTGTTGCCTTAACGTGCAGAGGTCCTGGGTTCGATCCCCGGCAGGGTCAATTTGGGAATTTATAATTTCTGAATTTTCCCTGGTCTGGCCTGGTGGGAGGCTTCGGCCGTGGCTAGTTACCACCCTACCGGCAAAGACGTGCCGCCAAGCGATTTAGCGTTCTGGTACGATGCCGTGTAGAAACCGAAGGGGTATGGGTTTAATATAACCACAGATCACGGAAACAAGGGAGATGTGCTAAGGGGGCGTGTTGCGTGCGAACTCATCAGGCACAAAATAGGCCTGATGGCCGTTTTTGTCTTTAGTCGCATGTCATTCAAAGATTGGTTCACTTCTCTCGGTTTTTAACAAAATGCCGCGTTGTTCAGTGGTTGTTTGTAAAAATTCAAGCTGCAAAGTGAATTACATGAAAGATGGCATCTCATTTCACACGTAAGTACAAATAAATTGTTGTAATTTTCCATTAAAATCAATAAAACATTATTTAGTGGTATCATAATGTAATAGAGTGACAAGTCTATATCTCATTATGAACAAAAACCATTGCTTGCTTAGTAGAAATCTATCAATGAATCGGCCAGTCTTACGACGCAATGGTTAAGTGTTCTTTACCGATTCTTTCACTAGCACGATAGATCAAATTTCGTAGTTCGGCCGCTGTCGGCGTGCCGTGAACTAGAGATGTGACGATGCAGGTACGAGTACAATGCAGTTGTCGATATTTTAGATTAAACGATGATCTGTGATACAATAATTAATAGTACCTTAATTATAACTTAGTAAACAATTATTGCTATTTTAACGTTTAAACTATCGTGAGTAAAATTCATTATAACTATATTTTTAGTCATAATTATTACTATTTTTTTTAATGTAAGTACTCGACTTACTTAGCTGACGAAACGTATAAAAAATATACTAGGTGAATTAATATAATGTCAATTTACGTAGATACTCATTACTCATTTATTGATATATTTAATGTCACTCTTTAATATTAATATTTAAGATATCCGAAGGATGCAGAAAGAAAAGAAAAGTGGATCAATTTACGTAGATACTCATTACTCATTTATTGATATATTTAATGTCACTCTTTAATATTAATATTTAAGATATCCGAAGGATGCAGAAAGAAAAGAAAAGTGGATAAATGCTACAGGAAGAGGTCCAAGCTGGTTTCCGACGAAAAATAGCACAATATGCTCGTATCACTTTGAGCCAAAGTGCTTTCAACCATTGAAGATGGTTTCCAGCAAAAAAAAAAAGTACAAATTCTGTGTCTAGTTGGGACGTTTGGGTGATATTTTCGTCGCCCAAGGGTGGTTTAACCACCCTTGGGCGACGAAAATATCACCTATATTTAATAACGAGGAAGTAAGAGCCACTTTACGAGCAAAGGTCTTGTAAAATAATTTTTCGATTAATGTGTACTTAAAATTCACCCAAACAAACTTGAAGAAAAAAGTGTTGTAATGTGCACAAAAAGAACCTCGTCCTTTTTTAGGAAATTCGGTTAAAAATAATCTAATATGAGATGATTTTTTACATCTTATTTTTGGTACACAAGTAAAATATCACTTTTCATAATCGGTAGTCATTGTCAAAAACCCAAATATTAAGAAATTTAGCATCGATAGATCCATTTTAGTCAACCACTAATTGTATCATATTTGAATTTTGCACAGCACATCGACAACGTTTTACGTTTGTGTGAGTAAGATGCACGGTGATTGAAATTGAACCCTGTTTGGTAAATAATAAAGTGTATATTTGTTCGTGCCTCATGCACTGATCTATCGGTATGCGTGTGTGTGAGTGAGACTTCTTGTCTATTGTATTTATTTAGTTGCTTGTATTGGTAGCAGGTAGTAGGGATAGGTAGGGATAAACTGGAGACAGCAGGTTTCAATACAATTTGATACATAGGCATATCTCCCTTGTTTCCGTGATCTGTGAATATAACTGCCATGCCCCTAACAGGTTAGCCCGCTACCATCTTAGACTGCATCATCACCTACCATCAGGTGAGATCGCAGTCAAGGGCTAGCTTGTAATGGATAAAAAAGGAAAAAAATGGAAATGGCGGCATTTCATTTGATTTGAAAGTTTGTGAAGTTTGTTCGTAGTGATTTAAGTTATTTACAACAATGTCAAGCACTTCATCAGATGATGAAAAAGGAGGAGAGCCTGATTTTTGTTTGCTTGAAGCAGAACAAATGATGCAAAACCTTTTGCCGGATAAGTCCATTTTCTCTAAATTTGCTAATTATTCTAATTAAAATTTCATTTTGCATTACCAATGTTTTATTTACCTCGCAAGAATGATATAAAGTAGAATGTTTACCTCGGTTGCAAGTAGCTATTACACCCTCGAACTATATTCACCCTCGCTCGCTGCGCTCGCTCGTGTGACTAAATATCTCGGGTGCACGCGATCCATTAGCGCCCTATGCGAGCTGCGCTCGCACTGGCGCCAAATTGGATCTTGTTCTGTAATAGCTTACTTACGTCCCTTGTGTAACAATCTACTATTCCGGTATTAATACCGGTGTTGAAAAATACCGGTATTCGAAAGCCCTACTCACTACACGCCACTTCACATGTCCGCGACCGCGTGGATTAAGATTTGAAAAATCCCGAAACAGTTTTTTCGACACATGAGATTTATAGAGAGAACTTTGATTTTTTTATTTATTGCGTGATAGCCTGATAGGCTTGCGCTTGACAACAATCATGCTTAGTGCAAAGCAATACATATTTTGCTCAGACTTAAGACATGTCACATGTTTAAAACGAGACAGATTTATGTCAATCACACAACTAAAATCAATGCAATCACATCAGTCCATCTTGTTTTAACTCTAAGTTAAGCCTGAGTAAAGTCAAAGTACGCACTATAGAGTCTAGAGATCTCAGCATTAAAGTACACTATATCACACTCCACCAGACTAAGCATGCGCACAACGAGATATCTCGCGACGAGAGAGTTGCCGGCTAATTCTTCGTTTACCCTAACATGCACAAAATGCGGTATATTACAAGAAATAATAGTCGGCGTGTAAGGGTTCGTAGAGAAAAATACCACAGATAAGAAATACATCTATTACTTTTATCTCTAGGTACTTTTGATATAACGAGACAAGTAAACATGTTTGATGTTAGCTTTGGTAGAGAAATAGAGATAACGGGTAGACATGTAGACATAATTTTACTCGTTGTGCGCATGCTAGCCCTACTGGTCGTGTACTATTCCCATGCAGGAATCACGTCTACGTTGCTGCGTTTTGTGACGTGATTGATGGACAAACCTACATAAAAATATTTCGCATTCATAACATCGAAACTAAGTACAATTTTCTTTTTAAATAATAAGAACCCTCCAGTTTTGTATTTAACGTATCGTTTGACAAAAGCCATTAAGAACTGACGTTTAATATCGGTGCTGAAAATTTTAATCAGATTGCTAATGAGAATGTTTCATTAACCTCCGTTAATAGTTTCGTTCTGTCTTGCTTTATGTTAAGTATTTACCTATTAAACCAACTCCCATTTCCGGCTCTACTGACCACGAGTCTCCCTTCTCTCGGGATGAGAAGGGTTTCGCCTTGGCCACCACGCTGGCCAAGTGCGGATTGGTAGACTCCACACACCTTCGAAAACTTCATGACAACTCTCGCGTATGCAGGTTTCCTGACAATGTTTTCCTTCACCGTTAGAAGCTAGTGATATTTAATTCCTTAAAACGCACATGATGTAAAGAAAAGATGTAAACGACAAAAGAGCGTGGATTTGACTCGCTCCAGCAATGCTAAGGACAGCGGTTACATATATGTATCTATACATTAATAAAATTGTAATTCTTTTTTTCAAAAGGGCAACCACCGAGTTTCTTGCTGGTTCTTCTCGGTAGGAATGGCATTACGAACCAGTGGTAGATTCACTTGACGATTCATAAGTACTTGTAAAAGTTTATTTGAAAATAAAAACATTTGAATTTAGAATGGAGGTGAGGAGTAGAAGAGGAGGCGACCCCGTACAGGAGATCGGGTGTCTTAACCACTAGGCTGTCACCGTATATGCTTAATATATACCTACATAGAATGTGATTACTTAAGTCCTTTTTTACCCGACTGCGGGGAACGCACAGGGTTATTGTGTTCATCAGTCTATTATGTTTGTTTGTTCCTTGCAGAACAGCTACAGATTATACGCGTGGACCGATTTTGATGATTCTTGCACCAGTTTATGCCGAGTATATCATTAGAGTGACACTGTGGAAGCCGAATTTGAGAAAAAACAAATAGGCGCCCCCTAGAAGCCATAATGTAACAAATCAAAAAAAATTAAGTCGATATACTATGGCAAGTGGGGTATCGATGAATAGGTCTTGCAAAATCATAGTTAGGTTCCCTTGATCATTTTCTCATTTTAACGATCATTTAGGATTTACGAGGTTTCAAAGGTTAATTTTTAGTGTATTCCTTTCCGCACTACAGACAAAACGGCTGAACCGATTTTGATAATACTTGCACCACTAGATTTATTATGTTAGGTACTTAGTTATTTTCTTGCAAATATATCTTACTATAGTCTGTTTCTAGGGTAGGCGGAAAACGGACGATTGTTTTGAGATATATCAGTTATTTTCAACTTTTCAACAAACGTAATCGGGATTTAAGTTGTTATTTATTTAATCATCTACTGTCGTATACGGTGCTTTCTTTTTTAAACCAACTTCCAAAAAGGAGGTTTTAGTTCAGCGTCAGACTCAGCACGTTTATTTTTTTTAAATTAATAGAACAACTTAAATAAACTATTAGCTGATGCCCGCGATCTCGTCCGCGTCGTTTAAGTTTTTTTTTTATTCCCATGGGAACTCCTTAATTTTTCGGGATAAAAAGTCACGTCGATCTGTTACTCGGATTGGAGAAACCAACAAACAAACAAACATACTTTCGCATTTATAAAATTAATATGAAATATTATAATCCTTCATGTTGCATATATAGGTAAACGAAATTACAACGGACATAGAAACAAATGCAATTATAATTAATTATTATCAATTATATATTCATTACAATTTCTAACAGAAATCTCTTTTCAAGATTTAGGCCCACTTGCACAAGGTCGATGTTTTTAAGTTCAATTTTCTATATGCAATTTTTTTTTTCGATTAGTTTTTTTATTTGTAAGAAATTTTTAATAATATATATACTTAGTCTATCTAATATTATAAATTCGAAAGTTTGGATGGATGGATGTTTGTAATACTCAATTACCTACGCCCCAACGGCTGAAAGGATCTAGATGAAAGGATCTTGACCATTTTTATATGAGATTTGGGCTGTTCTTGCGTCTGAACCAAATTAACGGTAAAAAATTGGAAATATACCTACTCAGGATTATTTAATAAAAAAAAATTAAGATATTCGATGCGAGTTTTTGTCACTTCGAGTCACTTTTGGTCATTCTCCTTTGGCACAGAGATAGATTATAGTCTGGAATAACATCTGCTACTTTTTATCCCGGAAAATTAAAGAGTTCCCGCGGGAACCGAAACACCTCAATCCACGCGAACCAAGTCACGGGCATTAGCTAGTTAAAATATAAACATTAAGACTAACTTTTTGTCTTCGTAAAAACGCGAGCATGTCGGCGCGGAGCATGTCGGTGACGCATTTGGGTGACGCGAATCCACAAGTTTACCCCCTACCAAAAAGTGCTCAGCGCGGCTAAAGAAGTTTTCAGTTCAAAAATAACTAAATCAATTCAGACAGTGTTGTGCAAGGCGGCCGGATAGCTAAATTAAATAGTTAAACACTAATCGCTCTCAATGACGATGACTTGACATTTTTCTATAGCAATTTGCTGATGATTTGCACGAAGTCACTACGCGTGCGCTCTTCGATGTGTTTAATTATAAACTGGATAAGTATGATGACATCACTTTTTGCATCACGACTGCGTAGGTGATTTTATAACACTTTTACTTGCAACTTCGCTTGTTACAGTTTCCGTAGTAAAATCAACGAACCCTTATACTAGTTTGGTCCAGTCCGTGTGTAGATCTTTGTGTCACATTCATTTTAAAACATTTAATTTATTTTAATTGATAGCAATTAAATTAATTAGTCTTCTAGTAATAGTACTAGATGACTAATTAAATAAATAAAAAACAGCAGAATAAACTCATGTGCTTTCAGGTTACCCAACCTTATAGCGAAAGGTGATGTAAAGAACTGGGAAAGGACTACATGCCTATATTTCATATTAATTTTGAAATGGTCCAGGAGGGTGAGCCGGGGGCTCGGGGAGCATATATTATTCATTTTAAGCTTGAAACGTAGAACTTTGAAAGAAATTGTAGTATACATTAAAGAGAAGGGTAAATAATAAACAACACGTGATACTAGCATATATTATGTCCACAACTTTTATTTTTATCGCATTGTTTAATGAAGTCATTAACTTATGCTAAACTACTTAATATGATATTTAAAAATATTTTACAGAAGTGAATGAAAACATTGTGATAACAATGTTACAGTACAACTCGCAAAACCTAAAAAGAATACCTAGGTACAAGCCGAATTGAAATTTTCCTCCTTTTGAAAGCTGGTAAAATACAATAGAACACGCATTTCTAGCGAATTCTTTCTTTCCCTTCAATATTGTTGATTTAACTCCTAATAATATTAGAAGAGGTTTGATTTGATTGATAGAAAACAAAACGCATGAGGCATATCAAAATAGGTCATATCATGTATTTTCCATTTTTATACTATTACAAAACTTTTAAAAAAGTTAACTTTCACATAAATACTCATGAGTTTTCATGGGGTCTGCTGAGTGCTATATGTATATTGTATTTATTACTTCGAGACAAGTCATCAAATAGACGATGATAGAAACAAAATAAATGCGGTCTACGACTGAGAACATCATCAAAATATTTTCAGCATACCTAATCTTCTCTCGCACTTCAAGACGCGGACATTTTCTGGTATAGCAAGCCAGTACTTGCCTAATAAAAGATAATGAAAGCGATACCAGTTATCACATTGCCCTTGACACATCGGTGTGGTTGACATCTTTTGTAGTATGAAGACATTTCGAGAGGTTGATAACACGGGTGACACCGGCGTGACTGTGTAATGCTCTTAGTATATTATTTCAGTTCGTAGTTTTGTTTTGTAAATCTTTTTATGAGTAGTATTACTTCTTTGGAATTATTAGATACAGTACACCGTGATTGGAACAACTTCAAGAACTTGTAGTAGACACTATACCCCCCCTCTTCCAAGGACGTTTTGTGTGCGTTTTTACCACATTTTTTACGCTGTCAAGTACGTTTGTTGAGTAGGTAATCATATTACAATATCTACTAGAAAAGTATGAATGGATTAATTTTATTTACAGCTTTTAAGAGTAACAAAACGAGAAAGATTTTTGATGGTAGGGGAGTGTGCCCCATAACGGGTGATTTTAGAGTGATAATGAGTTGTAGGAGATGCCCCAAAATTATAAAAAATAGTTAAATTCTGATAATCATACTATAAAATAACCAAATTCTAAACTTACCTACTTCACAGCCATTTCAGTCCAATAACGCTTTTTCGTGGAATGTGTCATGGAGGAAAAGTATTCATCTGAAAAAAAATTGTGTATTAGATTCAATCAAATGATAATTTAAAAAAATGCAGTGTGTGCAATAAGAAAAATCCAAAACTCAAACTATTTCTCCGGAAAATTCTCTGATTGCAGCCAAGCGCTAGCCTATACTGAAACTAAAAAATAATGAATCAAAATTATTAATATCGTTTTAAGATGAAGCAGCCTTGTCTCCAAGTTCGATTAACTTGATTTAAACGGTGAAGGAAAACATCGCGAAGAAACCTGTACCTATGCCCGAGATTTCTTCATAATCTTCTCGAAGGTGTGTGAAACCGCCAATCCACACTTGGCCTGCGAGGTGGATTATAGTAGGTACTTTGCAGAAAAAGTAAGAAAAATATTTGACAGATTAAGAACTCTGATAGATCATAAAACTCCGTAGATTATGATTGCATGAAGGGCTTTCTATTCCAATCTATTATCCAGTGGGGCAATCGACAGAGGAAATAATTTGCGAAGAGCCTCTTGAGCCATTATCCCGAGGATTAGAGAGTTCGCCTACAATTGGACAATTGGAGTTTGTAAAGGAGTCTAGAAAGAGGGTCGCCAGATTGGAGAAGCGTTGATAGGGACATGGGCATTTTGTTGTCCTTTGTCGTTTGGTCCGTGGAGATGGACGAGATCTGCTGCTGACGAGGTCCCAGGTTCGAGTCAAAATCATAACAAGTGTTGGGTTTTAATGACAATAAATTCTCAGTGCTAGCCCGGAGTTAGGAAGTTGGCGGTGTTTCACCCACGTGCTTCGGAGAGCACGTAAAGCCGTCGGTCCTGCGCCTGATCTCTCTCCGGTCGTGTCGGATTTTCCGTGCCATCGGCTATGAGAGTAAAGTTACAGAAAGTGCACCAGTGTACGCGCTCACACATGTGCACTATATCTCCCGCGCAGATGGCTAATCTCTCTGGATATAGACCGCCGTGGCCGAAATTCGGTCGGGAGGACATCAGTACCCTTGTCCCCAACGAGTATCATTAGTCGTTGCTGGTTAAAATAAAGCTTTAGGACATCACAAAATCTTGCCACCCTAACTATGCCTGAGTATTTACTATTCGACACAAATAAGCCCAGCCAAACGAACACACACTTGCCACGTGACAGAAACGTGACGAAAAGTGGAACAATTATAAATATAATACACTTATCGGCGAGATTTCATAACTGATGTTTTAGTAACATTTCACTATGCATCATGCAATGTAGACTATGTTTTACATAGGTATTTCATAGATACTTAGTACCTACTGCATAGAAATCGAGTAAATTCTTAGTCTATATTATAAAGTTATATCTACATATTATAAAAAACGTCCCCCTGCCGCGTCTGTCTGTCTGAACGCGACAAACTTAAATACTACCGAACCGATTTTCATACAGTTTTCGCCAATGAACGGAGTGATTCAAAAGGAAGGTTTGTGCATTAGGATAGACGTATACCATCGAGGACTTTTTTGTAGACCTATAAAAGAGGAACAATTCCACCATATATCTTTCTTCTATCTAAAAGATTTCTTAGATAGAAGGTTTCTTATATCTCAAAGGGATTAGGCAGCGTTTTCTATGAAAGCTTCCAGTCGGCTTGATTTTTTCCGACATCGTCATATTTCAACTAATTTCTTATAAGGATAGCTTACTATAGGTAGGTACCTACCCATTTTAAAGTTTTAAAAAAATTGTTACTTTTAACTAGTTAAAAATAGTAAAGATAAAACGCATGAGTGGTAATTAGTGTGTAACTATGTTAAACCCCATAAGTCATTAGAATTCATCATTCAAATTTTTGATACGCAGTAAGGCAACCTCTTTAGAACAATGTATGGGTCAGAGGGCAGTCAGGTGTAAAAGAATAACTTTCATTGAATTATAAACTATCATACTTCAATGAAATACAAGCAATAAGAAAATTTTTGCTATAAAACCAAACATGCTTGAAAAAAATAATATATCACAATACCAAGTTTTTGATATGAAGTATCAAAAACTTGGTATTGTGATATATTATATTTATACTGGACTTTGATATATCATTTAATATGCTTCTTGGATATCTTTAATCAAAATAAATTACACAGCAGAAACACAATTGGCAACATTTTATTGATAGAAATAATATTTTCCAAAAATGTTGATGTTTCTTAGTTTCATTTAGAAACGGTAAAGTTTTTCTGTGATTTGATAAACTATATTGTAATTAGATAATTGAAAGTGTCAATAATATTAGGTAGGTACCTATAGTTCTACAAACTAATCTGACCAGGTGACAGCGTTACTGTTATCTATAAAAAATAAAATAAAAACAAAACAGTCAATAAAACTTGTTCTAATTTTGGCCACTGGGCCAGATAAGTTGGTGGAACTATGTATAAGTCTTGTTCTTAACTGTAGTTTATTTTAGAACTATCCTTGAGTTATTTCTCCCATTGCTGCATTATTTTACTGTCATCTTACATCAATACTCTGCAGTGAATATATGTGCTAATCATTATAATATTGTGTTGTTCTAGGGTAGAAACTAACCATAAAATATTAAAAAAAGAAACCTGCGATTATTACATAATCCAAATTAAAAGCTGGACACTAAGAACTTCCCAGCTATCACCTATAAAGCGTGTCTCCTCCAATCCACGTGTCATTGGCGAGGTATATTGTACCCATTTGGTACAAACGCAAGCCATAAAACAAAGAATTGAATTAAATTGAAAGCCTTCTCACTTTTTATGCATTATAAGTCAGCCCTTGATTGTAATCTCACTTGGTGGTAAGTGATGATGCAGTCATTGGATGCAGTCTATAATGGTAGCAGTATTGCAGTTATATTAAAAACCCATACCCCTTAACTGCTTATAAACAGCATTGTACCGGAACACTAAATCTACTAGTGGCACATCTTTGCTGGTATGGTGGAGGCGGTAGCAACTGTTTACCTACAGCAACCATCAGTATCTTCATATAATTGGTCTAGTAGGGTGGTATTCAATCTTGTTACATATACCCAGTAACCTACAAACATTATTGACTATTATATGTAGGAACTATGTTACACCTAGACTAGGTAATTTTTTAAAATATATTTGCTATTACAGTACCCGGCAATAAATATTGCACATCGACCTTTGGAAAGAGACAATCGGTTATTTCGGCTTCGTATAGCGTTATCTCTGTCGCACACTACCGATAGGTACCGATAGGTAGTGTGCGACAGAGATAACGCTATACGAAGCCGAAATAACCGATTGTCTCTTTCCAAAGGTCGATGTGCAATATTTATTGCCGGGTACTGTACTTCATACTTCATAATAAGAGTCTGGGAGCTTATTACGCATTGACTTACCGTTATTACGTTAAAATGAATGCTACAGACTACAGAGTTATTGCAACCACGTCTGATTGGGTAACCACCCTCCTGGGAAAGACTTGTGCGAAGTGATTCTGCTCTCCTAAATCCACCTTAAACTAAATCACCGCTTAATACCAGGTGAAATTAACACAGTAAAGAGCTAACTCAAAGTGAAATAAAAAAAGCAAAGATTCCAAAAAAAAGAACCAGGATTACCATTGCCTAGTGATCTTTTTAAATAATCATTCAAACTTAATATAATGCAAATTGTTTAATTGTCCGCGTGGTTTAAGTTTTTTTGTAATTCCCAGGGAAACTTAAATTTTGCAGGATAAAATGTAGTCTATGTCACTCTCTAGGTCTTCGGCGATATCCATGAGAAATCTCGTCTAACCCTTGATTCGTTGCAGCATGATTGAAGGACAAACCAATAAACCGATAAACAAACACACTTTCGCATTTATAATGGACAAGAGATATGTGTGTTCTAGAACGACTACGACGTTTTGAATAGAAAATATCAGTCACTACCAAACCCTACATTTAAAATATGTAGGTAAATAAATACATATTTTATAATCAGAACCTGTTTCTACTCATCCCTAAATCGCCCTGAAAATCTAGAGTACAGACCAATTTGTTAAAACAAGTGAAATAAGACTAATCTGTTCTAATATTATTATTTTGAATAATTTAACCTTATTAATACATATTCACGCCCACAATAAATTCTCATAGTAAACACTGCATTTAAAGATATAAAATGAAAAATAAATAAATACTACACCTCTTTTCTACATTGCGGGGGTCCCCATCGCCAATATTGTTTAATGATTAATTAACCACTCCATTAGAATTTAGAATAATAAATAGAGTAGTAGGTATTTCGATTTATTTTTCCATTGCCACCGTCCAAATTCCAAAATCCATGATCCGATTTCCCATTGGATTTCCCAGATCCAACCCACAGACCTAAAACAGAGACAAGTTAACCAGAGATCCAAACGTCAACCTCAACGTCAAGTGTCAACTGTTGTTATCAATGAGGAGCAATCAAATTATTATACAAACTATACAATCAAATCCTTTAAACCTACTAACAAAAAATAAAAATAAAACCTAATCAAAAAGACCACCCCTGGTTGCCCCTTGGCCAAAGGTTCAACTTGCAGCATTGCCACGCTGAATGGCGATGGATAACCTTTGAACCAGGTAGGAACCAGAACGAGGGTCACAGCCCCTTTCCCTCAAACGACAGCCGATCTCTTTTATAAGTTTTGTTGCATCTCCACCCCAGCATCCCATCGTCTCCACCGCCAGTGGGACAAATAAATATTGGCCCAAGAGAGGTGCATATTGGGCCCTCTTCCTCGCGGCAACGAATTCTGCAGCGGCACCAGCTAACCGTGACGTACGGCTAAGGTGGCTTGGTGCCAAAGTACAGACACAAGTCGCATCCCACAATAGGCATTTCCCTTTTTGCCAAGGGACAAGAGCCAAGCCATCTGGACGCTAAACGCTTACCGTCTGTGCAGCTCAAACCAAGTGTTTCGATCGTGCAGGGCACGTTAGTCGAAATGAGTGCTCTACGGACGATATCGTTCAGGGCGTGATGACGTGGGAACCTACCTGAGCAACGACAGCAACTCAAAGCATGATGACCGTTGGCTTCCACCATGGAACCGCAACTGCATCGATGGGGTTCGTAAACATTGCAATTTGCAGCCCAATCGGTAAGCCACTGCCACACGAAGAGAATCGCTGTCGAGGAGAGTGCCCAGGATGGTAGAATACAATGTATTCTATCTCATTCTCTCGCAGGCAAATCTGAATTGTGAATATGTTTGTCTCTTTTTCGTTTCAAAATTTTCAAATAACAACGATTCTAAAGAAGTTATACTTCAAAACCTAGAAAAAATAACTTTATCTATTCCGTGCTTCAAAATAATGAAATCAACTGATTTTTTTGTGGCAGCCCTACCGAATTTTTCATATCTCATTTTGCAACACTCGTTTGTGCATTTTCCCATCCAGAGACAAGTAACTATTTCCCTGCGGCCCATCATTTCGCATTTGTCTCTGCCCATCATTTTCCGATAAAAGTGAAAGCAAAGGCAAACAAACAAAAAATATTGCAGGGGAAAAAAGTGAAAACCAACGAAAAACCACAAAAAAGCTTTGAAAAAAAGCTTTGAGCTTTCATGATTTCAAGACTTTAGTTTTTTTGAAACTGCTGAAATCCTTAAAGGAAAAAAAATGAGTGAATCTAGTGGTGATTTATCACCATTAGAAATAAAGGAAGAAGTCGTGCCTAATGGTGAATTAAACTTGCTTCCGGAAAAGTCGCGGGAAAAATATCTGAAAACGTACGAATTATTTAATGATTGGAGACTTTCTAAAGGCGAAAAAACCTGTTCGGAGAGTGTGATTTTATCATATTTCATGGAGTTATCTGAAACAAGGCAACCTTCTACTTTATGGAGTATTTATTCCATGCTAAAAGCCACGATAAAAACTAAACGAAATATCCACATAGAAACCTATACCGAACTTATGGCGTTTTTGAAAAAAAAATCGGTAGGGCACAAATCCCAAAAATCTAGATGTTTTACTGCTCAAAATATTGAAAAGTTCTTGAGTGAAGCTCCAGACAACAAATTTCTCGCTACAAAGGTGAGTAGAACAATAATATCTGATGCGGGCTGATGCCTGCGACTTCGTCAACGTTGAATAAATTTCAACAAACACACTTACACATTTAGGTACTGTACTTAACTAGATGATACCCGCAAGGGTTAAGGTTTCCTGCAGGAACTCTTTAATTTTCTGGGATAAAAAGTAGCCAATGTCCTTCCATGGGATACATGAAAGCTTGGCAGACAGACAGACGCACTTGCGCATTTATAATATTAGTATGGAAGTATGAATATTAGTATGATTATGTATGTGAACGTAACTTGTAAGTATATAGATGACTTCTTTGAAAGTAATCTATTTATATATATAAAAGCGTAAGGTCACTCACTGATTCATCACGATATTTCAGGAACTATATAACTACTAACTAAAACATACAGGTTTGAAATTTGGAAAGTAGGTTCCTTCTATGGTGTAGATGTCAGCTAAGAAACGGTTTTGAGAAAATTCATCCGCGGTTGAAAGTTTGTATGAAAGTCCTTTGTTATTGAAGTTAAAGACATGAAAATTGGCATTTAAGTTGATAGTTCAAAATAATAAATAAAATCTGTATAAATAAGCAGTTTTACGAAATTCCACCACAAAGGGGGTGAAATGGGGGCTTGAAAGATTGCATGAAGGTTCTAAGTTTTTGAAGTTAGAGTCTTGAAGATCGGGATTAAGGTTATAAGTTTTAAATAAAAATAACCTGTATAAGCAATTTTCCGAAAATCTACTCCACAGAGTACATTGAATATAGTGATCTAGGTACTCCAAAGAGGGTGAAATGGGGGTTGGAAATTTGTATGAAAGTCCTATGTTTTTGTAGAAGAAAGAGACATGAAAATTTCATAATCTCATAGGAAATCAGAAATTGTACGCAGACGAAGTCGCGGGCGACCGCTAGTCTTAAATAAAGTACTAAAGTCTACCTATACATTTTTGTTACAGGTTGCCCTTATTATTGGAATAAGCGGAGCATGTCGTTCTAGCGAACTTTTGAATCTTACAATTAATGACATTGAAAAGCATCCTGAACAGTTGCTATTAATTAACTTGCCAAATGAGACAGCCAAAATTGACAGAACCTTTGTGATTCGTGGGGAGTATGTAAATATAGTTGAGAATTACATGGCATTGCGCCCTACTAAAATGAAATTTGATAGATTTTTCCTACAATATAGGGATGAAAAGTGTTCAAGACAGCCTATGGGGATTAACAAAATCGGCGGGTTACCCAAACAAATAGCTGCATTTCTTAACCTTCCAGAACCTCAGCTCTACACCGGGCATTGCTTTAGGCGCACTGCTGCCACCCTGTTTGCTGATAGAGGAGCTGACCTAATCAATTTAAAACGCTCCAGGGAAAGGAATCCAAGTTCAGTAGCAGAAGGGGACAAAGAAGATTCTTTGGAAAAGAATTCTAAAAGTAATAAGTGTTTTATAGAAACTATAGACATAGATATTAAGCGAGAAAATCCTTCGTCATCACCACCCTTTACATTTAAAGAAGGTGAAATTGAAAGTCGTTCTGTTTCACCTGAATCTTCTCCAGAATCCACAAGAAAAGAAACCTCTTACATAGAAAATGTTACAAACACTACAATAAAAGTACCAAAAAAAAATTTAACTTTTAATTTAAAAAATTGTAGTAATTTAACATTTAATTTTTAAGTTAGGAAAGTTAATGCATAATTATTAATAATAATATATTTATTTTGCAAGTTCAAAGTCCGGACCTTATGGTCCGGAATGGTCCGGACTTTGAACCTTGAGAGTACACAAATTTCTAATATAATACTTACCTATTTGTATATGTATCAAACAAGAGCAAAGTACCTACCTAATTTTTTCTTGTACCTTTGAATCCCTCCTTTGCTCCATACAATAAACTTCTTCAATAAGCTGATAGAATTAGAATCCTTCACTTGTTCAAGATTCGAACTTGGTGCTTGCAACTTTGCTCTCTTGTTGAAGAAATATCTACCTAGTGTAACTGTAGGTACCATTTTAAATACAATTTTACCAATGGCCCATTTGTACCTACAAGGACTCTCCGGGATAAAAAGTAGCCTATGTGTTATTCCAGACCAGTGTTATAGTCTATCTCTGTGGCAAATTTCATCCAGATCCATTCAACCATTCTGGTGTGATAAACAAACATCCATCCAGGGACTGAAAAACAGATTCATAAAGGTTACAGAAATAAAAGTGTTACAGAATGAAAGTGTAACAGAATCGAATCTGTAACCCTTTTGAATGTGTTTTTAATTCTGATAATCCGAAACACTTCGAAACCGAACCGAAATATTTCTGTAACCGAAATAGCGACTTTGCCAAATTTACTGTTGACGCGTAGGTATTCAAATTTGGTCTAGCACCGTTGGTTGCAAATTGCAATTGTTAGAAAAACATGGGTAGGTATGTTGTGTCAGTAATCAGGTATGTGTGAAGTCCGATGAAGTGAGAAGAACGCGTTGTCACACCGTGCAGTTTGTTAGGGCATGTACCTATTATGGTTACAGATAAAAACACTTATTAACAGAAATAAACTGTTACGGATTGATTGGGTTACAGTATCGTTTCGGTTTCCGTTTTATGTGTTTCTGTTTTAAAACAGTTTCAAAAAACAGTGTTTAAACCCCTTATTTCGGTTACTGTTTCAGTCCTTACATCCATCCATCCATTTATAATATTTTAAGTAGGTAGTACCTATAGATTACGAATGTAAATGTAATACTTGTTACAATCTTTATTATATTGAAACCTTTTTTCTTTAATTAAAAGAGTAGGTACCTAACTGCCAAGGGTCTTGCTGGTTCTTCCCAGTAGAACAGAATCAATGGTAGTCCTGAAATAATTATCATAAGAAGCACAAGCTGTCCCTATATAATGGAATGTAAATATTTAATTTCAAAGATTTTTAAAGTAAGTAGGTACTTAGTTACCCCTTTTTCAAAATAAATGTAAGACAATGAAGAAATAATTCAAAGACATTTTTTTTATTACAACTCTGTATTCATTACGTTTGTCTTTTCAACAGTTATCTGTCTCTCACGCAGTGATGTCAAATCTACCAACTTTTTGGTAGATCTACCAATTTTCACTTCAGTCTACCTATCTACCACCCTAGACCTAAAAACTACCTATTTTTAATTAGTTTGACATATCACCACTTTGAATTATTTTTTACCTCTATCGACGAGCGACGTTGCGATGTGTTGTGTGAGCCATGCGACGATGCGTCAAGCATAAATAAGTCCAGGCCATAAACCACAAAAAAAAAACGTCAGCATCAGTTCGCCGTTCGTGCCATTTCGCGCCCATAGACATTATTATACTGTTCTGTGGCCCATTCCCGGTTGGTTTGTTGCGGAATCAGTGGTGAATCTTTGCTCCTGTTTTGTGACTCGCCTTAAAACTAAATATATAAATATATAACGGTGCTGATTGCTGTTTGTTCTGTGTTGCGTGCATTTATTTATATATTGGATTCTGACAGCAGCGAATTTGCACGGAGACTCTGTCTAGAGGGATTGTTGCGTACTAAAATATTCATAGCAAACAACGGGCAGCCTAGCGCAGAGCACTTAAAAATTTTCAGTAAAAATAATTATGTAAAATTTCCAAAAATAAACATTTTAAGAACAGTTCATGCATTTTTAATCTTAAAAAATCTCCTAAATTAAGGTGGTAGATCTACCAATTTTGCATTTTACATTCTACCAACTTCTACCAACATTTGGCACATAATCTACTAATTCTTTAAAATTCGGGTTGGCAACACTGCTCTCACGAGAAAAAATAAAAATATGAAACACCATGCATAAGTATCACCTTCAAGGGAGTAAGATCATATCAGTTTACATGTCAAGAATTCATTGGAAGATCAGTTTTTATTTAACCACTTCAAGCTGATAGCCCTTGACTGCGATCTCACCTGATGGTAATTGTGATGATGCAGTCTAAGATGGTAGCGGGCTATAACCTGTTAGGGGCATGGTAGTTATATTAACCCATACCCCTATTCGGTTTCTACACGGTATCGTACCAGAACGCTAAATCGCTTGGCGGTACGTTTTTTGCTGGTAGGGTTGTAACTAGCCACGGCCGAAGCCTCCCACCAGGCCAGACCAGGGAAAATTCAGGAATTATAAATTCCCAAATTGACCCTGCCGGCGATCGAACCCGGGACCTCCGCACGTTAAGACAACAGCGCTACACACTGCACCACAGAGGTCGTCTAAACGAGGTTGTCAACGGAAGTTGGACCAAGTCATTCAATTTGATAACTGTAGCAAAGGCAAAAGTAGCAGGTGTATAATATAACATAACCACCAGAGATTGTATAAAACATTATACTTATAAAAGTCTAGCCCCACTTTAGTAGCACAGCTCGGCACAGCATATTATTTGTATGGAGCTAGGCTAACTTAAGCGACGCGGCAGGCAGCTGATGAACTCTGCGACGCGGCAACATATATGCGGTAGGGCGCCACGCCGTGCAACTCAAGTAGGGCTAGAACTTAGCACTTAAACTTTGTACTCAATTTATAAAAGATTCAGAAATTCATAAAAATATTATTACAAAGACTTCACTTTTAAAGTCCACATTATATCTATGTGATAGAAAATAAAATGATAATAGTTTTAACAAAAACTATTATCTAAACTTATTTTATTACTAGATGCCCGCGACTTCGTCTGTGTGGATCAAGGTTTTTTGATTCCCGCGGGAACTCCTTAATTTTCCGGTATAAAAAGTAGCCTAGTGTGTCCTTCCCCGGGATATAACCTACCTCAAATATATACAAAATTATATACCTATATACAAAATTTCAGCAAAATTGGTTGAAAAGATGGACCTGGAAAGCATAGCAGACAGACAGACAGACACACTTTTGCATTTATAATATTAGTATGGATCTAATCATCTCTTTCGTTTCAATGACTTTTTCTCCTTATTGAGTTTATAGGCGGCATTCATTTTCTGTATGTTATCCTTGTGCACTTTATCATGATCAACAATCCTCTTAGGATAATCCTGACCAATAATACAGCATGCAGCTGTTTGTACTGATTTAGGAGCCTTCCACGGTTCATAGATAAACTCAGTAGGGTACTTCTTTAGCTCAGGTACATATTTCCTTATATAAAGACCTTCTTTATCAGTTTTCTTTCCAAATGCAATGGGACTATATACTCTGTAATACTTATAGAAAAATGCTGAAGCAGAAAGCCACATCCAGTTTCCTGCGTTTAAAGACCAATCATAGTCAAGAAGGTAGTCTTCAAAAACTTTGGCTCCCTCTTCCCAAGATACCCATAAGTCTCCTCTAGTTAGGAAGCAGGCAACCATGTGGCGAGCTAAATGATGGATCCAACCTTCTTGCTTCAACTGCCTCATTATAGCATCTACAAAAGGGTACCCAGTTCTGCCTTCTGCCCAAGCCTTTAAGTATTCCTCATTCTTTTTCCAAGGTATTTGTGTGCATACAGGATTCCCTACCATTTTATCAAAATTCTGGGTGCCTGCCCCAGCCGTGTAGTAGAATTCTCTCCACATAAGTTGGCCTAAGAGTGAAACTGGTGGGGAAGAATGTTTCATACCACTTTCAACTTCCTTCAGTTTATGGTAAAATAACTTAGAAGATAAGCACCCATGACTTATGTATGGGCTTAATACTGTTGTGCTTGGTTCTATACTATTTGGAGAGGTGTTTGGTTTCTCAAAATTGCAGACCCAATTCTTTTTTGCCATGTATGTATTGAGTCGCTTTAAACCTTCCGTCTCACCCCCAGGGTATTTGCATTCATTGAAATCTGCTTCAGTAAACCCCAGATCATCAAGCATAGATATATCATTATCCTTAGAATCAAAATCAGGCCCTTTACAATCGTTGGACACCTGTTTTGTAAGTTCTATGGTATCCTTTACTTGAGTACTTGCAACAAGTGAAAGAAATTTTTGATAAGTCAACGGGACATTTCCGTTATTGTTCTTTAAGGTGGTATTAAAGTCGTAAACAGTATGCTGCACCCTCTTAACCATGAAAATTTCCTTTTCTTCACATATTTTCTCAATAGCTTCATCTTGTTTAACTAGTTCTGGATCAATATCTACTTGTAAAGTAATAAACTTTACCTGCCACTTCTCAAACAGTTCTGGGAGACAATCTAAAGCATTTCCCTTGATAATGAACAATCGTGTGTTAATATTGCGCAAATTTTTATCCAGGTCTTGTAAGCTTTGTATTAGAAACTTTAACCTGTTCCTGCCAACTTTAGTTTTTATGTCCGGGTCTAAAACATAGATTGGCCTCAAAACTTGTTTACGATTTTCTGCCTGTTGATAATTATAGATTAAAGAATCTTTAGTAAAAATAATTAAAAAACCAAATTTAAACTTAGCTAAAAACTAGATTTAAGGTTAGCTACTAACTTCGTTTATGGCATTGCGAAGAGCAAGATTGTCGTGTAAACGTAAATCAAGACGAAACCAATGGAGAACTGATGCTGCTTTGGACATTATTTAAT
Organism: Erebia aethiops; assembly: GCA_923060345.2. Classification (NCBI taxonomy): domain Eukaryota; kingdom Metazoa; phylum Arthropoda; class Insecta; order Lepidoptera; family Nymphalidae; genus Erebia; species Erebia aethiops. The sequence goes on along the minus strand of OV281081.1, from coordinate 18,021,144 downwards.
TAAAATCAAACCATTAATTAATTGGTTAATGTTTTAGGTACTGTACTGACTTTGATTTGAGCAATCAGCAAATATTTTATATTAATAAAACAAACTCTCTAGCAACTGCAAAGTGCAAACCAGAGACAAGTTAGCCAGGTGTGCAAACCACCGGTGCAAACCTGGTGCCATAAATTCAATTTCAATGTACTCTGTGCCTGGTGCAAAGTGCAAACCATATATTCAATGTACTCTGTGGTGCAAACCTGCAAAGGAACTAAAATTAAAATACCGTCCCAACCATAGACATAGATTTTTTCGCTACGCTCAAGTCCCAACAAACGTAGTGGTTATATTCTCTTTGGTCCCAACCACCACGGGTCCCAACCTCCTTAGAGCCGTTAAACCAGTTAAATAAAAAAAAAAAAAATGGGTCCCAACCATAGTGATAGAGTACAACTGACTGTCACTGAACTGACAAGTGACAAGATAAGACAGGAGATAATGTCAAAAGAGGAGATAATTTGCAAAAAAAATGAGGTCATATTTATTAACTGTCACTGCCTCTCCTATGTCAAGAGACCGCCGGCGGTCGCGTATTTTTTTAAATTACCTGTGCGCTCGCTGGCAAGCGACCGCCGGCGGTCGGGCCGGGCCGGATGATTATAAACTGATTTTTCTCAATGATAGAGTTTATTTTGGTTTGAACAACTTTGGACCATAGAGAAGTATATTAAATAATCTGTACACTGCAACAGCAAACCCGTCAAGTTCAAAAAAAAAAAAAAAGCATAAGTGCTATGTTATAAAGTCATTTGAATCTGTGCCAAAATTCTGCCTTTTTGGTGTTGTTGGTTGTTTGTGGTGACAAATACAAATAAAAATTGTTTACAATACGATTAAAAATATATTTTTAGTGCAGTATTAGCCTGGAGTGGATTATTACTGAAATGTAATAGCTATAATCGGGAAAATTTATTTTTGACAAGTCGCGACCGTTATCGCGATCGTTGACGCATTCTTTCTGTTTTTATCTGTTGAGTTGGCATGGTAACCGCTTGGCAACAACATGGCAAATGAAAATGACAAACAGCATTGACCATTGACTTTGACTTGTTTTCTAAAATGTGGCAGCCTGTAGTATTCAGAAACGATAGAGTAATTATAATAATTACGTAAATAAAATAGCTAATGATCGAAGAATAACATGAAGATGAGAGAAAATTGTATATTTTAAAAGTTGTTAGATTAAATGCCGTGATGTTTGACACCGCGCCATGCCTAAACTGATTGAGTTGACTATAGAAATTGAAGTTCAAAAGGTAAGGGCTACCGTGGGCTAGTTCTACCGTATGACATTATTCTACATATTAATGATATAATATTTGGGTCTGTGAACATATAAACATTAAATGACCAGCTCTGGCTTCGTGTGGATAGATTTTTAAATTTCTAAGTCAGGTTCTTTGCTATATTGCAATTACAATAAATCCATTCTAAGTAAATAAATTGCTTCACACAGCAAGGTCACATGTAACTAAATAATATATTCATATTATGACAGGCATAAGATAAAGACACACTAGGAATGTTATAAGTTATGTGTATAACATGTGGTTTTGACAATACATACAGTAAATAAATAAATTTAATGCTGCCCCACTTATTATCAAGGTGTGGCAAGCACTGTAACAAGTCTTATAAGTGGGAGGTCCACTGTTTAATCCCCGGTAAGGTAAATTTGGGACATTATTATTTCTGTTTTTTTTTTTGGTGGGTGACTGTATCGTATTGCTTAAATATCGTAACATCTTTCTTTTTTTGAGAAAAGAGCAACTGCTGAGTTTCTTGCTGGCTCTTCTCAGTAGAACAGCTTTCCGAACCGGTGGTAGAGTCTTGACATATCATAAGTGGCACAAGTTGTCCTATGAAAAATAAATAAATCATTTATCTATTATAAATCATTTATCCTCTGGTCTGTTCTGGTGGGAGACTGGCTGTGGCTAGTTACCACCTTACTACTAAAGATGTGCCCCACCAAGTACCTTCCTGTACAATGCTGTGCAGAAACCAATTTAGAAGTATGGGTTTAATATAATATAAGCCAGCACTGTTGTGCTGTACCCTGCGAAATTAACCTGAATATTCTGCAAAATTTCAGCACTAAAATATGTTAAACATATTTCCAGGTATCATGCCCAGGAGTATGGTTGTGCCAGGATGGCCGCGTGTCTCTAACTATCTTCGCCTTAGGCACCAGTTATCAGACCTGTTTGCTTCCGCCCTGCTTTCCCCTTGCATTCAGAGATGTGTTCTACTTCCGTAAGAGATTTCAGGAGAGTTGCGCTCTGAATAACATCTGCTGTCTGCTGAGTAAGTTTCTTCTTACTAATATTATAAATGTGAAAGTTTGGATGGATGTATGGATGTTTGTTACTCAATCACGCCCCAACAGCTGAACGGATTTGGCTGAAATTTGGCACAGAGATAGATTATATCTGGAATAGCATCCTACTTTTTACTTTTACCTAAATTACAACCCATTTGTGCACAAAGATTTTCATCTCATTACATGTACTCTAGAAAAACATTGCACATGTATTCTTTGTGCAGAATAGGTGCCACACACTGGTGGAATTGCACCATAACAGTAATATAAGGTTAGCAAAGATTGAGCACATGGCACTTAGAACCCAGGGACAGGATATTTCATTACTTTAAAAATCATACAAGGAATAATGTAACAGTAAGACATAGCTAATTATTTATTTTACAGAGGATGAAACAATATACTGTGAACTTGTGCAGTGGTGCGAGAACTGCATAGCAGGGGACTGTGTAACATTGGCTCAGTACCTTGGCGCTTTGAATGATGTTCTGTTCCCACCTAACATGTGTTCATCGGATGGAGTAGACCTCCTCATGCGGAGGTCTAAGGACTTTCCTGTAAGTCTATTTTTCAATAAAAAATAAAAATGGTGGCTTCTGCCTTTTAAGGTCTTAAGTCATAAAGAGTGTAAAGTGTTGTTGGGTCCAATCCCAAACACAACCCAAACACAAATGGAGTTATCCATTTGTGTTTGGGTTACCATGCCATTAGACTAAGACATGAAATAGAGAATCCAGCTGCGTTTACTCTGTTCACTTGTGCTGTGTTATAGTATCTCTGTGTAATTGGCTAGTTGCTAGATTGGCCGCTGTGGCCTTAATTATGTTGAAGGTAGCATCATACTGGTTTATTGGTTTGTTCTTCAATCACGCCCCAATGGAGCGACGGATCGACGTGATTTTTGGCATGGGTATAGTTGAGGACCTGGAGAGTGACATAGGCTACTTTTCATCCCAGAAAATTACGGGTTTCCCGCGAGAATAACCAAAAAATTAAACCATGCGGATGAAGTCGCGGGCATCAGCTAGTATTTTATATTTCTACCTTCAACTTCCTTTCTAACCTTTGTTTTACCTATTAGATAAATTCCAATAGCTCCACAAAACCTTGTTTTACTGATTTACTAAATAGATGCCCGCGACTTGGTAAGCGAATTTATTTTAAAATCGCATCGGTGAACATCTGCGGAATACTAGCTTCCTCAGTATAAAATTTTATCAAAATCGGTTTTGATACAAAACTGATGGGCTGTGAAAAGACACAGAAACATCAGAATGTAAGGACAGATTACATTAAATTACACATTATTGAAATTATACTATACTTTCAGGGTATACTATCACCAAAAATAGAGATCTCAACGAAAGTCCGTATTGATGAAGTATGGAACTCAAATTGCTTGTTCAATATGAGCAAAGCGGATACTTGTCACTGCGGACCGAAGGACTTGGAGGGCCCACGGCAGAAACAAGTTTGCCATTCTGCACAGTATCATAGGTATGTTCACATACTTAAAAATCAGTCCGAGAAACTGATTTCCAAAGCAACTGTTTCAAAATTGTTGAGTTCTAGATTCTAAAGCACTTACATGCACATACATACACACCACACACACGCTCACACACGCGCCATCACTGCACATACGCAAAAATTAAAATATACGATTTCTATAGTGTGTTCCAAAATATGACTGCTTTTATAGTAAAAGATTCACTAACAATGGAAGCAAACTTGTTGCCGCTTCGACCAGAGGCTGAAAAGATAGGAGTTTGAATCTAGGAACGTAAAACGTTCTTTAACATATGCACGTGAAAAGGGATTGTAGAGAACGGAATACAGAAGGGATAATCTATTTGAAGATTATGATGACGACCTCCGTGGCGCAGTGTGTAGCGCTGTTGCCTTAACGTGCGGAGGTCTCGAGTTCGATCCCCGGCAGGGTCAATTTAGGAATTTATAATTTCTGAATTTTCTTGGTCTGGCCTGGTGGGAAGCTTCGGCCGTGGCTTGTTACCACCCTACCGGCAAAGACGAAGCGATTTAGCGTTCCGGTACGATGCCGTGTAGAAACCGAAGGGGTGTGGGTTTGATATAACTGCCATGCCCCTAACAGGTTAGCCCGCTACCATTTTAGACTGCATCATCACTTACCATCAGGTGTGATCGCAGTCAAGGGCTAGCTTGTAGTGGATAAAAAAAAATTGATTAGCGATTTGTCCGGAATCATACTGTAATTGAAGATTAACTTGTTTTAACTTAATTAACACAAGTTGTCCTATGTGAAATAAATAAATCATTTATCATTTATCATTATCATATTTTATCATTTGTGCATAATAATTTTAGGGATCTTATTTTGTTTCAGAAATAGGTGCAATAACAATTTGCAGTCTCGATCTAGGTCGCGCTCGCGCTCTATCGGCTCCAGGTCGTGCTGCAGTCTAGAAGCCGACGCCGGCGCCTCCTGCCGCCATCCCAAGTGAGTTATTACATCTACATTAATGAATTCAGTCATTTTCCCTTTCCCTATAATGATGATTACTGCCCCTAAGAACTTATAGCTACAGCGTAGTTTACTTCCTTTAAATCTTACTAATATTATAAATGCGAAAGTTTGGATGTATGGATGTCGGTATGGATGTTTGTTACTCAATCACGCCCCAACGGCTGAACAGATCTGGATGAAATTTGGCACAGAGATAGATTATAGTCTGGAATAACACATAGGCTACTTTTTATCCCGGAAAATTAAAGAGTTCCCGCGGGAACCACAAAACCTCGATCCACGCGTACGAAGTCGCGGGCATTAGCTAGTAATATTATACACAAAAAAGTTATGGGACGTTGCCAATTAGCTTTTAAGTACATGCGAGAACTACTGGCACGGCGATACACATATTTGCTATGACAATGACCATGATATGAGCTGTTTTTCATAGGATTTACTTATTTATCAAGTGATTCTATCCCTTGTTCCTATGAATGTCAGTCCCCTGTCCAAATCCCGCGTGTCGTGGTCGCGAGAGTACAACGTGTATTCCGTCGACTCTAGTGCCAACTACTGGCGCGGTGATACACAAGACTCAGTGGCGTGCACATCATAGAGGCATAAAAGTACTGCTTACCCTAGTAAATTATACCCCTTTCAAAATATTGAAAATAAAATTCATTCTAAGCTCACTCCTTCAAATAACTACATCTAGTTCCTGCACGGCGTAACTTGCGTCAGATAAGCGACAACCGATGAACGCCATCTATCGTTAGAAGAGATCGCGCGAAGCCGAAAAGGAATTATCTGGTTCTTTTGCGCGTTATCGTAGGCAGATATCTTTACTCTATTCGCGTCATTCATTCACGATTCTACTCGGAATCATGAATGAATGACGCGTATAAGAGGTAGAGCTTCTTGGCTTGTGATGGGTCAATCGCCAGGATTCACCCTTGACCAATCACAAGCCGCCGTAAGCTTCTGCCGTCTATTGAATTTTCTATAATCCAAATAAGTACTCTTGATTTCTTATAATTATAAACTTATTTTAATTAAATTAATTTATCCACATATTTTCCGTTAATTTAAGTACGGTTTAAGATCTTAAAAAATTATTAAAAGTGATATTTGACTCAAATATAGACTTTTTAGTAACTTTTTTACGCCATATTTGTATTCTCGTATTACTTGTCAATTGTCTATACTAATACACGTATTGTTTACGCGCTGTTTACTTTCGTGTCAGTTCACAGTGTTTTGATTTAGTTTGTGAATTATAATGTTTTTGCGGGATTATGTGAGATAAATAAAAAAATAATCGAATTTGTGCTTGCAAAGTTTGTGTAAAGGTTTATTCATAGAATTATTGTTTGGAAAATGGAAGAGTATTCGTGCGAAATCTGTATGGGCGCTGTGTGTAAAAGGTACTTAGACAAAGCTATATTTCCTTTCCCTGTAATGCAAAATTAGATATTATTTGCAAAGGGAGGTGTGATATTATCACAAAAAAAAGGTGGAAAAGTAACTCGAGTAGGTATGATTCTTCTGGCTGTGTTCACTGTTCACACTAACAGTTTGTTTTGTTTTTCTTGCGTCTTATTTTGTACCTAATGTATGACATATTATATGAGTACCCTAATGCTTACCCTAAGGCTAAACCCTGTGCATGCCACTGACAAGACTGCTATGCCAATGACCATTATAAAAAGTATTATTTATAGGACTTATATATATTTTATCAAGTGATTCCATCCCTTATTCCTTTGAATGTCAGTCCCCTGTCCAAATCCCGCGTGTCGTTGTCGCCGTGCGCCGCGACCCGTCGCCGCGTACGTCCCTGTCGAGAGTACAACGTGTATCCCGTCGACACTAGTGCCAACTACTGGCGCGGCGGTACACAAGACTGCTATGATTATGACGATGATAATAATATGAGGTGAACTGTACCCTTGTAACAGTATAAAAGTAGATTAATTATTGTATTAATTAGTTAGTTTTATTAAAGATGATTGGTATTCTAAGTTTTTATATATTTATGTTTGTGCACTATTCGTAGGCGTTCACAGTGTAGAATCGTAATTAAAGAGATATCTTTTTTCTTTAGTTACATTGCATCATTTACTTAGTTTGTAAAAATAAAATTGATATTATCATTTACTTAGTATAATTTCCTTCGTAGATTTTGAACTTAATTTCAATCTTATGATTTAGTACTTTATATTTATTATTTCTTGGATATTAATAGATACTTTTCAAGCTTTTAATAATAACCTTGAGTATATAATATGTTTTAAAAATAGAGAGTATTTCAAGTATTATTAAAAGAGTTACTTACATAGATAATAATGTAACGATTAATTATAAAATGAGAAATTGTGATAAAATCACGTCGTGATAAAAAAAGTATTATTATTACCTATATTAGGGGTTAAAGTATGAAATTGCCGATTTGTACTGAAAAATTGAAATGCGTTTTTTTTTTAAATTTAACATATATATTTAATCAAAATTACCATTATTATCTATACATTGCTGCCATCTAATAGGAAGGTCATTTATGCCTTTGCGATAGAACTCTGGTGATCTAGATTCAACAAAGTTCGTTCGTTCAGTCCGTTGGAGCAAGGTCTGGCGAATACGGAGGGTGACGAATGGTTTCTAATTGCAGTTCCTGCAGTAGAGTTAAAACGGTTTTTCGTGCTGTATGAGGTCTCGCGTTATCATGGAGCAGTAATGGTGAAGATCGATTCATGAGTCGGGGCTGTTTCACTGCTAGTTTTGCTATCATTGTTCGGAGTTCGGCACAGTAGACATCTGCCGTTAATGATTCGGACAAAGCTATAGTGAATAACACCATGCTGAGACCACCAAACAGTTACCATTACCTTTTTATTGGTAAGCTTTGCTTTAGGACACTGCTGCGGCGTTTGACCTAGGGTCAGTCATTACAATCCACTTTTCATCACATGTCACAATTCGATCCAATATTCCTTCATTTCTGTATCGATTCAACAAGGCAACACAAGTTTCAACACGCGTTTCTTTCTGCAGATCAGTCAAATCATGAGGCACCCATTTTTCATATTTTTTTATTTTATTGATTTGACACAAATGAGTCAATGTTGTTGGTAAGGTAACGTTAAACCACGGAATGTATTTATTTTTTCTATGCGTTAAACCATGCCGGTAATTCCTGGGTAGTTTGGCTCGGATCGGCTTCCACCATCTCTTTCAATTCATCGTTATTCACCTGTGGGCGGTCTTCCACGTGGTTCGTTCTTCAAATCGAAGCTTCCATCACGAAAGCGTTTAAACCAAAATCGCACGGTGCGTTCATTAGCAGTCCCCTCTCCAAAGGCAACATTTGCGAGCTGCGCGTTAGTTCCGCGTCGGAACTCGTATTCAAAAATCACTCGAATTTTCGAAGTATCCATCTTTCTTGTTTAAGCTGCATAAAAAAAACAATTGAAAGTCGATAATCGAATGTTGCACATTTTTTAAAAGAAGAACTACATAGGTACCATGTGAAAAAAGTTTCACTCAAAAATCTCAAACCATGAAGGTTCTATGTCAATTCGAAGTACCTATTACGAGTACAATAAAACCGCAATTTCATACTTTAACCCCTATTATTTAAAAATATCAATAAGTCTTACCTTTAATTATTTTCAATGAATTATTTATTTTTTGCAGGGGCAACGATTCGGTCAACATAAATTATTCAACGAAAGATGAGAAATTGCAAAAGCTTCTACTGGAGAGTCGTTATATAGACCAAGAGCCTTACAACAACGACTGTGCACCGCGCAAGCCCAAACCTAAACTGACTCCTTGTGTATGTGAAATATGCAGGAAGTATCACGAATTATTCCATAGTAATTATGAGGAAAGCTGACTGCCACTATTAATGTTAGATAGATAATTTGAGTTAAATTGTAAAAAGAAAATTAGATATTATATATGTACCTACAATGGGGCCACTTCTGTATAACAAACTCTCTAAACTAAACTAAAATTACAGCTTAATAGTGCTGCCCCTTTCCGCAGAGAGTATTATGAAAGGGTTAGTAATATCAATAAAGCTGTCATTTTAGTTTAGAGATGGTGTAAAACAGAATATTATTGACCCCATTATCAAAAAGACCCCATTATCAAAAAAACTCCGTGATTTCGATGTTGTAAATTGTAATTAAAGGTTGTGTAGGCAAACTATAATATCTATTTTAAATTTTGAATTTTATGATTAATTGATACTAAATTATACAAGGTAATAATAAATAACGGGTATAATACGGGTAATTGGTTTTTTATTCTAGAATCCGGGTATTATAAAGGAAATCGATAAAAACATGTATGAAATTTAAAAGATAACATTTATTTTGCAATAAGTTTTGTTTAATTTATTTAAATTATAATTAAGTGTGCCTATTTATTTATTTAATCGCACTGTAAATATTAGACGAATTTTGTTAAATTAAAGTATTTAAGGTAAATATTTATTGTTAAAAATCATGTTAAAAATATTGTTTGGTTACTATGTTACAGTTAAAACTAGTTTTAAGAAAGTACCTAGGAAAAATATTAAAAAAAAACATGTTAGGACATTTTTTTTTCCTAATGTAACACCACGCTGGCCAAGTACGGATTGGTAGGCTTCACACACCTTCGCGAACAAGATAAGAACTCTCGGGCGTGGGTCTTGCGATGTTTTCCTTCACCGTTTGAATCAAGTGATTTTTAATCTCCTAAAACTCACGTAACTTCGAAAAGTTGGAAATGCGTGCAAGAGGATCGAATCCGCGACCCCGTACAGGAGAGGTTAATTTTTTTTGTAGGCAATTTATGAATCATATTGATCTTGGTTGGCTGGTTTTTAAATGAGCGACACCAGAAAAGTCGCTCAGCTCGGTCATCCGTTTATCAGCTTCACCTACTCGGTCTGCGTTTCGCTATCATGTTGTCTGTCGGCTTGCTTCGCTCGCCGCCTTCCACCATCACTCTAGTCGTCCCTGAAAGTTCGTCATACAAGACCACTTTCGCAAATCGCGAGCTGGCTTCGCGCTTTACTAAAAGAATAACAATGCTGTGCGGAGTTGGGGGATTCATTTCATTTCATTTTCGTAATCGTTTGTCAAACGGATAATTTGACCTGTTTATAGAGTTCATAGCTGACTGCATGTCAAATAGCATGTATGAATTACTCCTTAAACAGTTCGAGTAATACGTTTTAAACTGTCAAATGATTACAATTTGCTTAGACAATTGGACCTCAGATTTTGTTGTAGGCCATTTCGTTAATTCTAGTTTTAACTAGGTAAAACTTAATACGTGTTTTAACTGTAACAACTTTTTATTTGTTATAATAAATTAGTTTGTATAAAATTTGGCATTTGGATGAAATAAAACAATTAAATCACATTAAATCTATGTTTATTTGATTTTTTTAATTGTTGTAAGCGAAAGGTAACTTAATAATAATATTCTCTAATATTATGGCTCGTGTTTTATATTAAAACTAATTCTCATATTTATATTCGTAAGTGATTAATAAATTAATTGTTAAGAATGAACTAATTATTATTATTATATAACTGTCTCCAAATTAATGTTCATTATCAGTTATGCTAATTCGCTGTACACAAAACTACCATCGAGTCATATTAGTTTTAACCTTATGACAGCTATTTAGTTTATTTTAGTTTTCTGTACAACAAACAGCGGAAATTGGCAACTTCAGAATGTTTAATTTTATGAGCATTATCAAAAGGCAGTGTTATTAAATATTTTTATTAAAACAGTTCTCTGATTCTGATTGATTCTGTCTTAAAATATTTACAATAGTTTAAATTTTATTTGTAAAATATTGAATTCGCCTTTAAAAAATATGATCTAATGCCTTTATATTCATATTCAATTTTAATTTCAGTTTTTTTGGACTTTTCTACGATTTTTTGAACTGCGGACATAAAAATAATAATGATTTTTGTGAACATCATTGCAACTAACACTATATTTATTAATTTAAAAGCTTAATATAGTTTAGACTATTTCGTTATGTAATTAAATCATACTAATATTATAAATGCGAAAGTCAGTTTGTTTGATGGTTTGTCCTTCAATCACGCTGCAACGGAGCAACAGATCGACGTGATTTTTGGCATGGGTATAGTTGAGGACCTGGAGAGTGTCATAGGATACTTTTTATCCCGGAAAATTGAGGAGGTCCCGCGTGGAATAAGTTTTTATGGATTCCCGCGGGACCTCCTCAATTTTCCGGGATAAAAAGTATCCTATGACACTCTCCAGGTCCTCAACTATACCCATGCCAAAAATCACGTCGATCTGTTGCTCCGTTGCAGCGTGATTGAAGGACAAACCATCAAACAAACTGACTTTCGCATTTATAATATTAGTATGATTTAATTCGCGGGAATCCATAAAAACTTATTCCACGCGGACGAAGTCGCGGGCATCAGCTAGTAAATCATAACGAAAAGGCATAACATTGTGATACTCAGCTTATTATTTAATAGACACCGTTGCATCGTTATTGTACCTACATAAAATAAAATTATATATACAGTTAAAGTTTATACATGCCATAAAACAGTAACTATTATAAATAAGGAAAATATGCGAATATTATTATGCGATGGACGGAAGACATTTTAAAATCAGCCTTCTTAATTTATTTACCTATATTTCAATTATAAAATAATTTTGTACATTGATTATGATTTTACGTTTGAGTCAAAGTAATGCGAGTAAGTAACCTAAAGTTAGTTTAAAGAATAAACGACTTACATAAAATAATGTTTGTATTATATTTGGGTAGAAGTCTAAGTGACAGTGATAAAATCCCAACACAAATCAAAGACTTTCTAATAATAAATTTAAATTTTACAGCCGAATCATAACTTTGTTTCGCACTACGATGACTCAAACTTATTTAAACTAAAATAACTAAAATAACCTAATCTAACTAAAAATTCCAAATTTTCGTTCAAAAACATGCATATTTATAGCAAAATTTCTAAGTAAGTATGTACATACATTCGAAGCATTCTATCAAAGACTACAATTAACTTGACAAGATGCAAAAAACTTAAGAAATGTTAGTTTAATATAGTGAATCAAAAATGCGATTAAGCTGTGACAACTGTTGAGTTAATCTTAAAATAGATTTTAAAAGTAAAGATATGTATTCAAAAGAATTATAAAATCACTAACACTGGAAGTTATAGCTAATATATTTAGTTGACTAAAATGAAAATATTAAACATTAGTATAAAAAAATCTCATGCTTGACTTTAACAACCAATCGTAGAAATGAATCGAGCTATACATACCTAGATGAATATCAAATCAATTTTTTTGAAGTTCTTCCTTTCTTAATATCTTAAATTGAGAAACATTTAATTTCGCTATGATTCTCTAAAAATGAGTTAGGTACCTAGCTGTCAAGTCAACTACCGAATTTTAGAAATTAGCACCAAAAATCGGAGGAATCGATAAATTAGGTTATGTAAAGGTGGTCTAATCTAAAAATGAACACGAGCTACGACTTGAACTGTTGGCAGTCTAGTTCGCACTATGCTAGTATTTTAGTCTAGTAGCGAGTAATTTAGTAGCTAAACGTGTCTGAACACCAAAAATTTAGTCGAGTAGTTTAGTAAGGAATTTAGCCGAGCCGATCCATTTTATTCTATTTTTATCGGGCGAGTAGCACCTCCCACCACGCGTATGTGCTCACTGGCCGACCAACTAAACAAGTCTGAACCTGTCGAATTAGTCGAGTTCATTAGTTACCGCGAACTATCGAAGTATTCTTTGGGATCTTCCAATACTAATTCCTTCAGAAGACAATTAGTAGCTCCTAGTTTATCCCTTCTATCGATCCATTTTCGTTTACATAGTTTCTTTTATTAATCAACCTCATCTACCTCCTCTAAAATCGTCATTATGATTAACTTAATCAGTTTATGTATAGGCTGTTCATCTTACAAAACACCACTCACTTGTAAACTGTACTCGAACGAAGTGCGAACGATTTTGGTACAGAAGCGAGTATTTTAGCTACTAAATAACTCGCTACTAGACTAAAATACTAGCATAATGCGAACTAGGCTTAAGTAGTGCATAAATTAAACGAACAATGTGCGTTTATTATTAGATTGGGCGACCTCTATATGAAACAGCACCATTTCTAAGGAGTATTAACTGTTACTTTAAAACCTTTTCTCAAAGACTTCTCTTTACTCTTAACATATTTTGTACAGTCGAAAACGAAAGCAAACATTGCGACTAGAGCGAAAACTGTGTAGAAAATCGCCAAAGCTATTAAAAACGTGTCTTCGGTAGACTCCCATAGTTTATTGGATCGTAGGTAGTCGAAGTTGGATAAAACTTGTGAACCGTTTGGTGGGGGACACGGCGATTGTATTATTATGTCTAGATGCTGCCGCTGCAATAAAAAAAGTGTAATTATAATTTTATCACGTCCAAACAGGACAGAGAATTGGCTACTGGTTGGTCTTATACAAAAAGTTTCGTCTAAATCTTCGAAATCCCTATACTTGTGTGAGTTGTGCTGTGAGACCTTGTTTCTTGCCAAATTTCATGATTCAATGTCAATGTCAAATTTCAAGGTCATAGGGAAGTAGGTACCATGTAGGTTTTGATTTGTTGACCCGTAGACCTAAGTATTTGATGTTAATTTCAACGCGTTCCCGAGAAAAAGGTGGTTGATAGACAGTTGACGGACAACGAAAGTGATCCTATAGGGTTTCTTTTTTTCTCTTGACGTACCGAACCCTAAATATCGACTTATAAACACAAAGCTGCGTTCACAGAAATATAAATCTGTTCATAGTCTTCATTTGTTTTGTGGCTGCGTTAGTAAGCAATTCAAATTCAGTAAAGAATTGACACTAGTTTAAAGTGTAGGTACAATGCCTGTTTTAGTAATAACTCCACTCACCTGTTTATTTGTACACCTCAGATCTTTGCTTATGCTGCTCTTGAGGGCGATTTCACTCAACTCCCTCCTCAATATCTCCGGCAAAGCCCATCGAGATGGTGACACATACTCCAGCCATCTGACGTAAGACGGCAAGTCCTGCTGGTGTATCATCACTCCATTTACTAGAGTTGTGAGTAAGAGGCAGAATCCAGCCAGAATTGAGGCGGTCTTCTCCATTGGCACTAGGAATATCGCTGCTCGACACAGCATTTGTATGCTTATTAGGTAAAGCAGCATGTAACCTGAAAGATCAATGTATTTTAATCTCTGGCAGAAAACCTTTAGGGTTTTAATCTTTTGGTTTTTCTTTGAAATGTAATTTTAAAACGTGTGAGATCCTACTAAAAACCAAAAGGTTAAAAGTTCATCAACTTAATTTAAACGGTTTTCATGAAACTGTTGGCGATAGATCCAGTAGTAATTTACCATCAAAATATGTTTATTATAGCAGAAAACATAGAACTGCAATCGAGCTCCTCTAAAATTGTATTGATTCATATGTTTATGGGCTTCCCATTGTTGCTTGATGTTGTATTGGGGCTTGATTCAGATGTTAAACGAAGCCACTGTAATGTACCTTTCAAAGTTGTTCTAATCTTGAAGCCAATGAAATCGTTGTCGTTGTAAACCGAGATATAAACATACCTAAATAAATGTAGAGTCCGTCAAACGACGCCAGAGACTGCGCGTACAACCCGCTCATAGCGTAGCTCGGAACTAAATACGCTAACCACGTCAATATCGCCGACCATACTTCCAAGAATTGCTGGAATAAAAAACATCTACTTGATAAAATTATAATATCAATATTGACGGGAAATGCACAGCTTTAACCGGTGGGTCTAGACTCGAGCCCCTTCATTTCTAGAAGCTAAAATTTATGCACAGGATTTCCTTATATAACGAAGGTGAGCAGGATTTTTAAAATCTCAAAAGGAGGTAAAATAAAGCTTGAATTGTATTATTACAAGGAGCTGTTGTGCAACATTTCGTGCATCTTGACCTCCCTAATCTGTGCTTTTCCGTCAGTCAGGTTTTTTCACTCACCGCAGAGGATATTTGTAAAGCAGGTTACCCAAGAACCCAAACATGTGGCTACAAAATAAAACAACGCTTTGTCATAGCTATTTTGCTATAGCAGCTATTGCTAATATTCTTTCTCGCTTTCTATTGAAAAAGTTATTGGTTTTTTGCGCATACGCCTGTGCACTATAATATTACCCGGCTGGCTGGCTAGTCTGCTTTAATTGACACCCGTGGTCGAAATTCGTTCGCAGGGAGTCAAAATTACTTACATCAAACAATATGAACATAGTCCTAGAGTACAGGCCAACAGCGACGTCCCTCTCGACGTGTCGCCGCATCGAACTCGCCTCGCGCGCGCTCAGCCACAGCAGAATCGGCCATGCGGACAGACACATTACTGCATAGTGGAAGCCGATACGGTCGTTTTGGGTTAACTACGAAAGGTAACAATCATATTTTTAATTATATTCGCGTGATTTTAGTTTACACATTAATCGAATAGCAAAATTGAAAATAGTTTGGATATCAGCACCTCTGCCTCATAATCAGATGATGCACGACATAATGCCGTAAAAGTAGGCAATAAAGTTGCCGTTTTAACATCGGTAAAATGTTATATTTTCTAGAGAGAAAAACCTGCTGAGTTCTGCTATTTATTGTCTCAATACGAGCGCCGTAGAACGTTGAAGTTTAGTAACAAAGTTCACCCCTTAAAATAAACTTCTTATATGCACTTATAGGTGAAGCAGGTAGAGGTACTTTTAAATTATGTGTTGTACAATGCAAAGCATTGGGTACCTTAGCATCTGTTGTAGGTAGGTCCCAAAATATAGTTCCCGTGATGAGAGAAATAACGGCTGCTATAATCACTCTGGTGATGACATTCGACAATGTAGTCATTTGGGTGTACAGCAAACTTTTTCTGAAACAACACAAGTAGACATAAAATTTCAAAAAAGCGAAGGCCTGCACATTTTAAGTACCTTGCAGATAAAGGCGAGACAATTGCGGTAAGGTAGTCTGCCTATTGTAGATTCCATACGTAAAATGCGGGCGATACCTATCAGCTTGAAAAACGTATCGTTGTAAATTTATTTACTCTAGGTGATAGTATGCAAAAATACCATCAAAATTAAATGCAATTTAATTTGTACGAAAGTCTGACCCATAAAATAAATTATATCGCTTTAGTACACCATACGTACTACTGGTGCGGAAGGACGTGGGAACCCCCGCATAATTATCCCAAGAAGACTCCTACCATTATTTGATTAATGGAAGGGGGTCTCAACCCTCAGTAATGAGGAATACGACGCGCAAAGATACACCATACTTACTCGATCAATGCAAACGCCTGTAAGAAGACATTCGGTCGTGTGACGGGAGCTGGTAAAGGCACAGGTGGAGGAGGTTCTGGCGCGGATTGCGCTCCAGCAAACACCCCCGCTAAAGCTTCTATACGACCCGATGATTCCAACATGGCGGCTGCTGACAGATCGTCTAATGTCACGAGATCCACTGAAAAACAGAAAATTCGATTGATGAAGGATAATTCAAAGCAATTGTACCTATATTATGCTTGTGTAGTGAAACTTAAAACAGTTCAGTACAAGTTACATATTAAAGACAGACACAGTGCCAGATTAAACAGCCAGGAGCCAGAGGTCTTTATTACACAAGAGGTCCTAATTACGTACACACAATATACTTCGCCAATCGCATAGACAAACTTTTCTAATATCATTCAAATTACGAGATAAATATTTTCACACACTTTTTACTAATAAAATCCCAAATATTAAGGACTAGGAGCTTGCAAACTTACGATAATAATCAGAAGGATTCTTAAACGCAGGACACGGGTAATCTATTGAGGCAAAATATGGCAACATATCTCTTCTGTATCCACTGAACATCGTTCGGCCAGCCGATATTAGAACAACCTGAAATTGAATAATTTTTTAAATAAACGAGAAATTGCAACCACAAAAAATCTGAAATTTTCGAAATTCTTGCAAAAAATTACCTTAGTTAACATAGCGAAAATTTCATAAGTAGGCGGATGTAAGGACATTATGACAACACGGCCGGTGCTCGCCCAGTTTCTTAGATACTCCACTAAGAAGAACGTATCAAAAATGTCCATCTCTTTAGTCGGCTGGTCCAGGATCAATACAGCCATGTCGAGCAAAAGCTGACAGGCTACGTTTAACCGCCTGATCTCTGATCGGGTTAGACGTCCTACGTTCGTATCTCGTACTTGTTCTAAACCTAATTCTTCTATTAGCAAGTTTATCTGAAAGTAGATTTAAAATCGTTAGTAGTTTTTACGCCTGTGAATTTCGGGAAGATGTTTCTGTTGAAATTGGATAATTACTTACACTTCTTGATAATAAAATATGAAAATAATTAAACATGTGCCAGTTGAGCTAAACATCTTTAAAGAAAATAAAAGTGCTGTATATAATGTGAACAGTTTATGTACTTTATTTTACTTAGGTATACTTTAAAAGCCATTAACTTAAGGTTGTCAAAATGAAAATATTCATAATATTTACCCGATCTCTATCATCCATCTTCATTTGGTTGTTATTGTGTCTTGGTTTCCGCAATGCAGCGTGGAACCTCAGGGTATGCTCAACAGTCATGGCTGGACACAGAGAAGTGTCTTTTCGTACATACGCCGCTACTTTGCGTAAGGTAGACGACGCTACTGGCTGACCGTTGAGGACTATATCCCCAGTCAGTTTCTATGGATAGAAGGTAAAAGTTATACCTTTGACTTATTAGAAAATAACATATTCTAAAAAAGCATACAAGACGAGGGTTATATCATAAATTTCCTTAAAAATTCTATGAAAAGGAAAGTTCCAACGTTGAAGTGACAGGATTATAGAGGTCATGCATAGTAGGTACAATCGGGAGAATATGTACAGACAAGACAAGAGAAATTCGTTACTGTCATACCGTTATCTATCGACAAATCCACGTTTACCTTTCTGGCTCCAGCTAATACATCCAACAGCCCAGTGGCTTCAGGTTGTGACGTAGCTAACACTGCTAATATTTCTCCTGATTTCACTTCGAAACTTAATCCTGATACGAGTAATGTTGATTTGTTTTCGGGTGACGTTATTTCTAAACTATTAACCTGAAATAAAAAGAAGGTTAAAATACACTAAAAAGTAATTGGAAAGTGTTCATATATAATTTAACTATCAAAGATATGGTCAGAAGGAAAGTACGTAATAAAAGGAATAATTAGGAAATGTCAAATTTAATTTTTTCAACAAGACTACGTTAATGATTTCTTCTACTGTGATTTAGAGTCTACCCAAATTTGATTACTTTGAAGAAGTTTGAGATAACTGCCATACACTGTCCAATATACCTACCTCCACCAATACTCAATAAGTCTATTTGGATCTTTTATACTTACATAATAGTTGGGATAAATGTACGCTGAATGAGTGTACCCATCCAAATGGTCTCCCGGTCGTAAGGTAGAGTGTTTCCTTGACTGCGCAAGAGACATGTGACTACCAGCTTTAGACATCCGTCCGCCAAGATGTGATGAGGGCATGAGGTAGCTGGAATGAAGGGGCTTCATTAGTTCAAGTCTACGAAGTTTTTAGTACCTACCTTACGTAAGTCCTTACGTAAGTAAGTACGTAAGTCTTTTGGACTGGTATAAACCCCCCGATTGTGTAAGTACATCGTACTTAATGGTAATCAATCGGTAGGCAGTTCATAGATGCCTGCACGTCAAAAAGCATGTATGAACTCCTCAAACAGTTCGATTAATATGTTTTGATCTGTCAAATGATTACGATTTGCCAATTGCCTTATAGACAATTGGGCTCAAGATCTTCTCGTGCCGATTTCACCAACTCCGCGTTACGTTTAACCTAGGATTAAATTTGAAAAGTTGACAGAATTACTACGTAACATCTTAAGGATTAAATAGTTTAAGCTCTAAGGGTGCCAACGAAAGCGTATTGGAACGGAGATGTGATCCGAGGACCAATCTGATTATTGAGAGATCACGTGATAATTTTGTCACTTATAATGTGACTAGCTGAAGCCCGCGACTTCGCCCGCTTGGTTTCAGTTTTTTGATTCCCGCGGGAACTCGTTAATTTTCCGGAATAAAATATCGCCTATATCACTCTCCAAGTCCTCATCTATACCCATGCCAAAAATCACGTCGATCCGTTGCTCCGCCAGGGCGTGATTGATGGACAAACACAACAAAAACACACTTTCGCATGTATAATATAAGTATGATTATGATGCTGTTATTTCTACCTGAGTTATTTTAATACATAGACTTGTGTAGGTGACTACTTATTGTTTCTACTAATATGAATCGTTTAATTTGATGAATTGAACTAATTAGGTACCTTTGATGATCATTGTCCGGGACATATTCCGCAACGCTGTTTCTTCTATTGTTGTATGATCGATGGGGTCTAGCGTCAATGCCGAGTAGGTTTGCTTCACTGTGTGACTTGTGCCTCGCATTGGTCCAATGCGACTCTCTTCCGTGTATGCCGGCTTGATGCATGGCAACTAGGGGAACTCCTGTAGCATGCTAAATCAAATAAAGGTTTTGATTGTTTTTTTTTTTTTTTTTTTATCCACTACAAGCTAGCCCTTGACTGCGATCTCACCTGATGGTAAGTGATGATGCAGTCTAAGATGGTAGCGGGCTAACCTGTTAGGGGCATGGCAGTTATATTAAACCCATACCCCTTCGGTTTCTACACGGCATCGTACCGGAACGCTAAATCGCTTAGCGGCACGTCTTTGCCGGTAGGGTGGTAACTAGCCACGGCCGAAGCCTCCCACCAGGCCAGACCAGGGAAAATTCAGAAATTATAAATTCCCAAATTGACCCTGCCGGGGATCGAACCCAGGACCTCCGCACGTTAAGGCGACAGCGCTACACACTGCGCCACGGAGGTCGTCTTTTGTTGTTTTTTGTTGTGATATAAAAATTTGCGATTTTTTTGGAATGTTAAGTAACTTCTGAATAGCTCCTATTTGAGTATATCTAGTTTGAGATATTTTTACTTTCGCCATGAACTTTCAACATTCTCGGTCTTACATTTTTACAAAGTTCAATGAAATTTTTTGGTTGTGACATATAAATCATGGACAATATCGATATTACCTGTATAATGTTTTGGCTCGATTTAAAAAAAACTGAGGGTAAACCTGATAAGAAGGGTGTATGTTCTGCATTCTAAAGTCAGGATCGGATCGGTATTTTCGGCTGTATTTGTAATTCGTTGACGTTTCGTTGTCCGAGCTATCGTAGCCAGATGACGTCTCCCGAACTCCTCGACTTTGCCTTTGAATTCTGAAATATTAGAATTTGAGAACCACTTTTTAGTCATCAACTTACTCGGTGTTCCATCGTTAACCAAAAATTATGCTATCAAGTTTAAACAAGCAATTACTAATTTAACAGTTAATTATTATTTTTATCATAGAATGAAGAAAATATCAAATGAAGGTCGTGAATGTAAAAATCTACAAAAAAGTGTGTGCGTGTACACGGCAGAAGTGAAACTTCAGAAAAGTAGCCTACGAGAAAATGAGATAAATATAACTTGTATTCTAACTTGTATCTCGTTCTCTCGCAGGCTAAATCGTATCTATTATGAATATGTTTGTCTCTTTCTGGTGTCACTTTTGCGTTTTATCGAATTTTCAAATCACAACGGTTCTAAAGAAGTTTCACTTCAAAAATATTAGCCTAGACATGCAAATAACTCATAGAAATGCTTGAGTATAGAACAAAGAGCAATAGAGCAGAACCTTGGTACAGATTTCATTCCGCTTCCGATCGATGTCTTCGGTTTGGGTGTTCCTGACCTTTGTGAACCATTGTGGTTAGGCGGAAACACGCGCGGTAGGCCGAATTTGAGGTAAGTGTACATATTGGAACCGAGGGCTGATCTGAAAATTAAATTTCGTTGGTATAGTTAATAGTTACTGCTTGTAGTAAAAGACTTTATGCTATAATGGCAAGAACCTTTTACAAAGGTTACGTACTTAGGTCCATATCTAGGATGTGAAAGGATTGATTGAACGGTGGTGTCACGGAGTTGGAAATTTCCATATGGCAGAGGACTCTTATCAGTGCTTCCGAGGGCGCTGTCGGTAAAGTCGGAATTCAGGTTTTGCCTGCGAACGAAAGTTAAGGATAAATAATAAACTTTTTTCAAATTTCAAAACGTGCGCTTAGTAAAAGATTTTGAATGAAATACTGAATTGTGACGTCATCGCACTTTTATACTTGGTTGGTATGGTTTTCAAACATAAAATTAACAGGAGACGTGGATATAACGTGGCCGGTCCTTGTTTTAATAATCCCAAAAAAAAAAAAATTTGACTAGTTAGTTGTCAAATTAACCCAATTTCGAACAAAACCAATATACAAAATATATCAATTTTCCAGTACTTATTAGGTGCCTACTAATAATAGTCGAAAGACTGATAGGTTGGGACAAATATTCATTAATTTGGCATGTTTTGCTCTAAGCGTGTGTAGATTTTGTATAAGTCGTCAACCGATAGATCCACTGCTGAAACTCTAAACATACCTAGGTCTCGCCATTTCCTGCTGAGTGACCCTGAGATTTAATATGAGGCCTATAGTTAGCTACCATATCTCGGATCTGTATGTCATCACTCTCAACACGCACAGTTCGAAGACTTTAGTTATTGCCTTTGCTCGGCTAGCTCAGTCAGAAGCATAGGTGCATCATAGAACATGAGACTCTTTGTTAAAGTATCTTACATAATATACTAGTCAGTGCTTCTACCTGTATATAGACCAGGCGTGCAGATCCTCAGAGTGCATGCCACGCGGGTCATGCATCATTGGGTGAGCGGGCACGGAGTAGCGCCGCTCTCCGCCCAAACCCAGCGCTGACTGCGACATGGTGGCTCACTGGAATAATAGAAAATTTTGTATATCACTTGACAAGTGATTGAGCGTCTCATAAAGAGTGGACAGCCATGCCCAGACAAAGATAATTGTTAGGACTACATCGATACGACGTACGATAGTAGGGCCATACGACGTACCATTTATGCAGTAAAAGCACGGCTTACCCAAATGGAAATACGTCAATGCTCATTTTTCATCATGACAGTCAGTAAACAGGTATTCTGACTAACTAATGCATACCCTAGCTTCAAACAGGGTTTGGCGCCACTGGCCATATGTGATGGTGGCTCACTGGAATAACAGAAAATTTTGTATTTCACCTGACAAGTGACTGAGCGTCTCATAAAGAGTGAACAGCAACGCCCAAATAAAAGAGGATTGATAGGACTACGTCGATACGAGTACGACGTACGATAGATGGGTTTCCCACATTCCTCGTAGTCCTAATAGCAGGACACATTTGTAGAACCACGAGGTAGTTAACGCCCCAAATATTTAGATTTATGAGCTAAGTTTATAGGGTATAAAGTTATATGAGTTGGATTCCCTAAAACATTCGAAAGATGTTTCAGCTACCTGCTTTCTAGCTTCAATCCTACGAGATCCTCGGAGACAACACATGACATGATTGTCCCGTCATCTATCATGACATCAACTTTAGTAGCCATATTTCTTAAAGTAAGGAATGAGTTTGATCAACAAAAATTATGTACCTACACAAAAGATAAACGCTAACTCACATGTGTCATCCCAAAAATGTGTGAACACTGCTTGTACACACGAGTCGCAGCATTGTAAACATCCTTGTATTTCATGTCATCTGCAACAAACAAGCAAATTCGTTATATCTACCGGCTACCACAGAATTCTTAATAGTACTTACTGACTATACTAAGAAAAATCTACTAAAAACTGACTTGCTTTAGGTAAGTGCGTGGATCATGGAAGCTTAGTTAAGGTATAGAACTATTTCTGCGCTAGGATAGGTTTGAGTCGAGTATTTAATTCTGAGCAGATATGAAGACAATGGTCTAGTTTTCTGGAAAAGTCCTTTCCCTCAACAAATCTGCTTAAAGTCTGTCGACTTATCGCAGTCATCATCATCACTCAGCCTTCTTCAAACCGAAGTTCGGCGGTCATCATGTGAAATTCTTTGCTATTCTGAGCTGATCTTTTAGCCTTGGATAGCTAAGCCATGTCATCTATCGCAGTCATAGAACCGTTAGGAAATAAACGTTAAAAAGATCGCTTCACTTTCGAAGATAAACAGCCGGAGGTATGTCCATTTGGAAAAACCTATACCTTGGTATTTTAAAGTTAATTTGATTATATTCCATTAGCCAAATAATGGAATCTACCACAAAATTCGAGCGTGTAAATTAGATCACGACCTTTCGTTTATGTTAAACAGCAGACAAATAAACTGTGTCATTTCCACCTGACGGCATTGAACATATCCTATCCTAAATCCGTGCGGCGCATCCGATTTAGCGTCATAGACAAACTTCCGTGACGATAATTTTAGGTATTTAAGTTGATGCAAGGCTGCCTTTCTATCAGGGCCATTGGTGGTAGATCGAGACACCATTGCGTTACGAGAAATCAAATCTATAGAACATTAAACGTGTTCGACCTACAGTACGCGCGCGATTCGAATCTTAGGTTAAACGCCCTGAGGTTAAACGTGGTTAAACGTCATGAGAGCCTCGTTCCGTCGTCATCCACTGTAATATAATAACAACTAGGTAACTACTATTTATTGTTAGGGTATCACTTTGAAGGCGTACCAGGGAAATACATCGTCCGCGTAGACGAAGGCAAGGAACGAGTTCTCGCCGCTGCCTTCATTCGCACGCGTAGGTACATGGTAACTAACAACTCAATGAAAGTTTAAATTCATATGTTATTTTCGGTTGTCGGTTGTTTGGTTTGGTCCATCCGAGACCGGAGAACATCATACTAATAGTATAAAAGCGAAAATGTGTTTGTTTGTTGGTTTGTCCTTCAATCACGCCGCAACGGAGCAACGGATTGACGTGATTTTTGGCATGGGTATAGTTGAGGTGCTGGAGAGTGACATAGGCTAATCCTGGAAAATTAAGGAGTTCCCGCGCTAGCAGCAGCTAGCAGCTATCAGCTAGTAAAAAATATAACAGATTCCTTCTTAGATAAACATATTAGAATAGATATTGCATTCATAGTTCGTCCGAGACTTCACCAATTTTTAAGGTTTCCACTGAAAACCAGCGCTGCAGCCTGCTGTAGCATGATGCTGAGCTGGAGACCTGTATTTGGTCACACAACTTTGTTGCTGTAGTTGTGCTTTGTATCTGATTTGATAGTTTTTTAGACTAGACTTAGATTGTGATCGAATAAAAACATTTTCTTTCTTTCTTCTTTCTTTCTTTCTTAGCAAAAAGAATGAGTTGATCAATAATACCACTTATTTTTAAAGTCTGGATGCTTAATTTCAAATCAATTTGGATATCATGCGTTAATTATTCATCTACTTACATCAAGTTATATTCATCTTTCTCAGCCATCCAGATTTCTAAACCAATAGCTATAATTAAAATATTATGTAAATTTTAGATATTTTGTAGACTCGTTATCACTTTCCAAAGTAATTTATCGTCATAACCTGCAGTCTAAAACATATAAAGCAAACAAATTAACTGGATAAGTATAAGGCTTGAGCATATACGCGATGGGAGCGTTGCGGCAATATTACCACTATTAGATACTCAAAATGTCAGTTTGATGTCACGTTCCTGGGGAAATAATTTTATTATAGGCATGATGATTGATGACAGTAACCAAGAATCAATGAAATTATCAATCTATCTAATGAAATAGGATTCGTGGATTATAAAAAAAATATTTATTTTTCTATTTCCAGTGAGATTGCTATTTATTTTGATAAAATAAAACTATAAAATACAGCAATCCGCCTTAATGGATTAAACACCAAGAAGCGAATGACGTCACAATTATTTTTTTTGACAATCACACTATTGCTTACTGCACACTGCACAAAATGCATTGGCAAAAACAACAGTGACGTCACAAACGACGCCATGACACCCGCGAGCGTTTTGGCGTGAATTTTAAAATTTTAATTTCAAAATTTCAAATGCCAATTTTATCTACCAAACCTTATGCTGAAATAAGATATTTTTTCGAAATAGTTGAAACTTCCGAACATAATCTGACCATTTTTCAAAATCAGTCATCATGCCTATTCTAAAACACATAAGTCAACAGATAACAATAATGTCACATGGCAGTATGACCCTGAACTTGTAAAGTTTCCTATATAGAACCTAATGAAGGCCTTTAGAAAGAGTAACCTTAAGTTTCTTGCTGCTTATTCTTGGTGGAAAGAGTATTTCGAAAATCCCTATTTTAGGAATGTCAAGGTACGTGACATCAAACTGTTAGTTTGAGTAATATTGAATTAAGCGTTGGCAGTAGGTAAGGCCCCAGGAGCCGCGATAGACTCGACGCCATTGCGCGTTGTCTGAACAAGCCTTTTAACAAATATTTGCAAATGTTGTGTAATTTAATACTTTCGGAATCGTTTGGCTAATAGACGAGTCACGCATATATGTAACTTCACGTTAAACGTGGCTATTTCGCTAATTTTGTAACCTAGAAACTATGTAGATGTCTCAATATGAAAAATGAAGATGCTCAACGTTTACAAGCCTCTTCGTATTTAAGAATCTTACAAATGGTTCGAAATCGAAGAGGATCAAATAGTTAATCAGTATAATCCGCTAATTTTCATTTTATCCACTAACTAAATCCATGGACGGTGGCGTCTACTAGGTACCTACTTACAAATTATTCTAGTCAGACAAAATTGCCTAGTGCATTTAGTAGGTACTACACGCGCCTACTGGTAGCGTAATTCGTACTTAACAGAAGTAGGTAGTAGCAGAAATATTGGTATTATTATTTACTAGCTGTATGCCCTTGACTTCATCTGTGTGGATTGAGGTTTTTTGTTCCCGCGGGAATTAATTTTCCGGGATAAAAAGTAGCATAATATGTGTTATTCCAGACTATAATTTATGCCCTGTGTCTTTTATCCAGATCCGTTCAGCCGTTCTGACGTAGGTAATTTAGTAACAAACATCCATCCATCCATCTGTCCATCCAAACTTTCGCATTTATAATGTTAGTATAGATAGCAGATCTATAGAATCTAAGATTTGACTGCAAGACTGGAATTCACAACGTTTTACCTAGGTAACAATATACCTTCCCAAAATGTTGTGGAAGAGTAAAACATAATACGGTGTACGCTTGGTGTACGTAAAGAAAACTCTTCTTTACGTTCTTTTATTGGTTAGTCCACTACCAATTACCATTATTAGACTGCATCATCACTTACCACCTAAAAGATCGCCATCAAGGGCTACATTGTAGTGGAGCGAAAAAGGAACCTAATAGGAAAAGTTTACGTAGTTTTTTTCCATTATTTTACGTTTTCGACTGTTTTTGGTGGATTTGCCACAACTTTCATCAGTATTATGTTGGCAAGTAGGCTTTGATGCGGTCCAAATGCAGCGTATGTAGTTAACCCACAAGGGATATCGACTTCACAATCTACATGTCATTGTTGTATTATGAAAAGTTGTGCCAATGAGCATTCGCGGTAACTCAATTATGAATACCATTGTTCTTTGGGACAACGATTGAAATGATCGGATGATGTCTGCAAAAGGTAATTTTGCATGTGACAATGACGAGGGAAAAGTTGAGACTCAAAAATCATACTAATATTATAAATGCGCAAGTGTGTTTGTTTGTTGGTTTGTCCTTCAATCACGCCGCAACGGAGCAACGGATCGACGTGATTTTTGGGATGGGTATAGTTGAGGACCTGGAGAGTGACATAGGCTAATTTCTTTAGACTTTTTCATTAGCACATCATAATTGTTAAGCATTCAGGGGCCATACCTACCTACTGCCTACTTAAAGCCATATTGTCATTTCATTATTGTTGACTTTCGTGTTTTAGAATTATAATCCTTATTTTAGGAACAGGACAAGAAGCTGTCAGTTGGAGTAATATTGCTTAGGTATTGCTTTAAGCGTTGGCGGTATGGCCCCAGCTGGTAGCTAAAACCAAGCCACTTCCTCCAAAATTCCTAAGAGAAGATGTAACTTTTAATTCTGAAATTTTCTGCACAATGTAGTTATGGATATGATGCCCTTAACTTCGAGAGCGTGAATTTAGGTTTTAAAAATCCTGTCGTTACTCGTTGGTAAAAAGTAGCCTTTGTCCGTGCTCGGGGTGTAACCTATCTCTGTATAGAATTTCGTCAAAATCGGTTGGACATATGGCCGTGGAAGCGTAGCAGACACACTTCCGCACTACTATAATATTACACACTTCATCAGATTTTCTGATAGAAGTAGAAGCAATCAAAAATATTGTAACGTTTTCGTAACTTTCATTTCAGGTAGTAATAATATAATTATAATTTTAGTATAACTAAGCGACTTCAATACATATTCATGGTGTGTTGCAAAACGTATTGTTCCAACACCTACAGTCAACGTTTAACCTCAACATACCATCTTCCCTACGCCATGCAACCTTAACTGTGGCTTTACTATAATACCTTAACAAATCATGTAATTGCCACACGATTTCCTAGTGACATCAGCTAATAAGTAGGAAAAATGCACGCACAAAGAGTAATTCAGGCCTTGAACCAGACCTTTAGTAAAATACTGAGCATGTTGAGACAGCCCGTGAGACCCATTGTTCCATACGAGACGGATCCAGAGCACATTATTCACATAAATAATGAAATCATCATAGAAATAGCTGGCGTGAAATTGACGTCTTTTGTATGTCAATAACAAGGCTTTTTAATGGCTAAAACACTTTTGATTAGTCTATTGTGGGCGAACTATTGTTTTTTGCTTTTTATTTTGACAGAAGGTTGACCACAATCTCACATACGTAGTAAAAATTGGTAGCTCAGTACGAGAACATATAGCTAAGAATGCTAAGATATTTTAAATACCCCGTGTACTTAAATAAAAATGAGAACCTAATACCTATCTACTACCTATCCATCTTTGCAAATTTGTAACGTTTGGTGGTATGGTATTCCAAAACTTCCGTTTTTAGTTGTGTTGTTGATTAGTTAGTTGTGCAAAGTGTGGAAATGGTTGAATTATTTAAAAGTTTTTTGTCATTCCATGGGACAAAATTGAGAATGTTTCCGATCTAAAATGAAAATTAAACAGTAATTTACGCGGTTCACTAAGCACTGGCGTCAGGCACCTAAAGAATCTCATACCGTCCGTAAAAACATTGGCGATAATCGATATTTAAGATTCTTCAATTAGCATGCCACATTGCAAAATTATAGAGTTCTCTTTGGCAAAGCCGGATTTTTCAATCAGCCTACGGCCCACGAGAAACGCCCACGGCGTTTTTTCTCCATGATTGTACTCGTTTAGGTATATACTTTGCATGTTGCACATTCGCAGACTAAATTACGGTACCCCAGGCATTCCAAGTGGCATTGCAACCGGTTCTGAACTCGTTGCCTCCTGTATTACGTATCCTACCTTTGCTCTTTGGATTAGGTACAGGCATCGACCATAATGGTCGAGGGGTACAGGCTGTGGTACAGGGCTGTTAGATACAAAAATGTATTTTTTAAATAAACTTTTATTAATCTTCAGTATTAAAATTAATATCTGTAGCATTATTGGTGGGGAATTTTCTTGGGAGTCCACAGTTAGTTTGAAACGTCATTTTATAGGTATATTCTTGATTAATATTTACTCTAATAACTCCCCCTTTTTGGATTTTATTAGTATTTTAAACTATACGCCAACGACCAGAACAAAATAATGTGACATTCCGGCATGCACCAGGGATGCATGGTACAATAAAATTATAAAGAATTGTTGGTAGAATGTCGCTCCGCCTCGTTTCTAAACAACGAAGTTGACAGTAATGTCTGATGTCTCGGTATAAAAATATTACCGCATGTTTCATAAATGTTTCATTTGTCACATTGTTGCATTTTGTTGTTATACGACTTTTATATGCGTTAAAATAAACCTTTGATTCTCTCTTCTATAACCGAGATTTCCAGTGGCGTGATGGCTGCGCGGGTGCCGTTTTCTACTTGGGCGGAGCCACGGGCGACAGTTAATCATTTATAAAAAGGTATAATAAATTATCATTACAAGTCGTAACCCTATTCAAAAGCCAATGGGGGACCCTCACCTTAATCTGTACAAGCGTAACCGGTTTAGTTTGCGTGTTAGAATTATTAAAATCTGCAATACCACGCGAACTTTTTATCAGTGACTCATTTGTAATTATTCTTTAATGTCAGGAAGTAAATGGGTCTTGGATACGTAAGTTCTTCTCGCTGAAGTTAATAATCTGTTAATTGCATGATTATTTATCTTATGGAGATGAGATATCGAAGTGGGGTGAGAAAAATAGCGTTGTTGTCGTCTAAAACGACACGGTCGGTGATAGCGTTAAATAAGTTTTTAAACATTACTTAGAATGGTCTGTAGACTTAAATTGTACCTTATTTCAGTTTATTTTTGTTTTGTGCACTTGTAAGATCTTGAAAGTGGAACTGTCTTCTCACGGTCTTCTAAAAAAGGGTGGACTACATTTTGTGCGCACTTATCTCAAAACAATAAGCTTTGTGGTTATTGTTCTGAGTCTCTTTGATTGAAATTAACCTTAAGATTGCGATAGCCAGCAATCGAAATTCGTTCATGGAATATCTATAGTATGTATCATAGAAATAAGTTTAAGAAAATCTGTGATTAAAAGTTATTATTCAAAGCTAAAATGCTATCAATGACGACCTCCGTGGCGCAGTGTGTAGCGCTGTTGTCTTAACGTGCGGAGGTCCCGGGTTCGATCCCCGGCGGGTCAATTTGGGAATTTATAATTTCTGAATTTTCCCTGGTCTGGCCTGGTGGGAGGCTTCGGCCGCGGCTAGTTACCACCCTACCGGCAAAGACGTGCCGCCAAGCGATTTAGCGTTCCGGTACGATGCCGTGTAGAAACCGAATAGGGGTATTGGGCTTAATATAACTACCATGCCCCTAACAGGTTAGCCCGCTACCATCTTAGACTGCATCATCACTTACCATCAGGTGAGATCGCAGTCAAGGGCTAACTTGTAGAGGAATAAAAAAAAAATCAAAGAAAATATAATAGTCAGCAAAGCCTAGACTATGTATTTCTATAGAGAAAAATATAATATGTGTAGAGAAAAGCTGATACATGAGAAATTCTACAAGCTTAGTATTTAAATTAGCCATCGATTTATTCGACTTCTATGCCATTGTAAGTTAGATAAGTCTCTCAAAATGGCATCGACACTGAGATGGGTGCCGTATAAGGAATGTCGAGAGTCGAAGCTCGTCTCTTGGGATGCGCCTTTGTATGTTAATTTCGCGATTATGTATTACTTACGCGACGCCTCTCGTCACGCCGACTGGGACTCCCTTCGATGTCTTCGTGACTTATTAATGCCGTTTTTGATTGTATAATACCGACTTTTGTAATTATCGTCACGTTTTAAGATGGTCGCCTGATAAATTGAGTTGGTAGGTATATTGATTTCCAGTTAAGTATAGGAAAATTTTGAAATTTTGAGATTGTATCTGTACTTATCTTGATATACCTATCATCAGAAGTAACTACACTGCACTCAAAATTTTCGAAACAATACTGAAACGTGCGTTTTGTCCCTAAAAACTCTGGAAATTAAATTATTAGTTTGCCTGGTGGGAGGCTTCGGCCGTGGCTAGTTACCA
The DNA here is from genome assembly GCA_923060345.2 of Erebia aethiops. Classification (NCBI taxonomy): domain Eukaryota; kingdom Metazoa; phylum Arthropoda; class Insecta; order Lepidoptera; family Nymphalidae; genus Erebia; species Erebia aethiops. The sequence goes on along the minus strand of OV281081.1, from coordinate 17,990,441 downwards.
CCCTACCGGCAAAGACGTGCCGCCAAGCGATTTAGCGTTCCGGTACGATGCCGTGTAGAAACCGAAGGGGTATGGGTTTAATATAACTGCCATGCCCCTAACAGGTTAGCCCGCTACCATTTTAGACTTGACTACGATCTTACCATCAGGTGAGATCGTAGTCAAGGGCTAGCTTGTAGTGGATAAAAAAAAATGAATCATAGTTATTTAAGTTGTTTCGAAAAAGCTAACTTATATTGGTATATAGAAGTACCAAATAATATTATTAAGTGTTCTTATTATGCAACCTTAAGACGGAGATTCCACCAATACCAATTACACCACTCGACCTACTAAGAGCGAATAGGCAACTTCTTTTGAATTGAGGGTACGTACCAAAATTATCATTTGCAGGGAAAACGGAAACCGGAAGGGCATTCCATATTCTAGCAGTGCGTAATGCGTATGGACATGTTTGAAATTCTAAGGATATCCATACTAATATTATAAATGCGAAAGTATGACTGTCTGCTACGCTTTAACGGCCCATCTTTCAACCGATTTTGATCAATTTTGGTATAGGGATAGTTATTATCCCAGAAAATTTAAAGAGTTCCCGGGGAATCAAAAAACAATAATCCACGCGGACGACGTCGCGGGCATCTATTTAGTTGAAGAATATTTGAAAGGACAACTAAGTATTGTTGTTGAAAACCATATTTATTTTACAAAATCTATACATATAAGTAAGTAGGTACTTATAAGCCAGTCTCTGCTAGGCTGAGTGCTACATAATATTATAGTCTGAAATATATAATCTTGAAACTTACACGTACTTACTACTGGTTTTAGATAGGTAGGTACATCTCAAGTCTCAACCTCCTTACGGCACGCATTCCCGATTAGCCAGTATGTTAGTACCTAGGGACATTGGAAATCTGCGCGCAAGCCTGTGGTCTATTTTTATCTGTGGTATGCGAGCTGGCGCCTTGGGGTCGTTGCCCGGCCCTTCGATTGTGTGCCTCGGAGCCCCAGACCTTAGTCCTTACCGCAGATTTGTAAAATAAAGATTGAACCTGAACCTGACTAAGTAATAAAAATTAAAAACCTACTGCGATTTTCCGACCGTCAGATAAGTAGGTAGGTACAGATTAATTAATAATTAGTTGCCTAATTCTTCCATAATATAGGTTGCTTCTAAATTAATCAGGTATATTGGCACAGATTAAATAAATATCTACCTACTTAGTTACCTACTTCGTACATAATATATTAGTTATAATATTACTAAATTATAATTTTTTCAAAATAAAATACAAATAAATCCATACTAATTTTATAAATGCGAAAGTGTGTTTTTCTGTAAGCCGGAAAATTATAGAGTTCCCGAGGGAGTGAAAAAAGCGGACGAAGTCGCGGGCGTCATCTAATAATTAATATGACAATTATTATGAGGTACTAATGGTAGATTTGTTGATAATGATAACCCAATGGTAATTAGTGACCTTCTGAATTCAACCTCGTATCTAAATCGTTAATATTTTTTTCTTTCCAGTTACATCCCGCATTTTAGAATATGAACTCACTGAAGTATTTAATGCGGGTAAGATAACGATGTCCTTCGTACGGAAAGATTTACGAGAGAAACGACTGAAACATTGTATTCTTAGTAGGTAATATTTACTTAGTTCTTAGAATACTTAATCTAGAAACAGTGTAATGGATCATGGATGATAAATAGGTAGTACATGTCATCTATGAGTTCCACATCCACGACACATTAGCCCGTGACTGCGATCTCACCTGATGGTAAGTGGTGATGCAATCTAAGATGGTAGCGGGTTAACCTGTTAGTGGTATGGCAGTTACTTATATTAAACCCAAAACATAAAACATACGTATTCTTTTTCAAACATATCTACCTACTGGTTATCATTTCTATAGGCAACGAATTTGTGCAAGTCGCAAATGCAAATATGAAGCTAATAACGTCTGCGTATAGCATAATGTAACATTTTCCTCGGCAATTTTCATTTGCTTATTAATTCAATAGCTAATTAAACGATTATATGTGATAATAGCTATAAGAACATAGCGTTTATTATAATTACTTATAAGCCTTTTCAATAAAAAAAGAAGAATCCTATCCTATTCGGGATTCAATCTTCGGGCCCACACCTCTAACTTTTCGTAGCTATATTTGCGTTGTAAGCAAATAACTATAGCTTTCTGTGAATAATCTAAATCTGCATGTCTGAGAACTATTCCTAATATTTCTTAAAAGCGTGATAAATCTAATAATTGCTTGAAGGCCAAGATCTCTAATTTTCGAAGGTTTTTTAAATTTATTATTTAATTTCTTACAGCGTTTGAATATTCAAGTGAAAACAAATAATGAAAAGTATTTACAATTGCATCAGATTTCTGCGAACAGCTGCGAACTTTTTAAAGTAATTTGAAGGTTATGTTGTGGTTATGTTCTCGATTTTTTTTTACAATATTTGCAATTTTTGTTAAGCCTTATCTTGGCCTATTTTAAATACTAATAAATAAATACTACTTCTGTTTGTTACGTTTAAAATGCAAGTTCCAAATATGCTGCAAGTTGCAATCCGATGCTGGAACAATATTCCTCCCCCAATACGTGATTCCTGGAGTAAAACCACATATTTTGACAGATTTTACTACTTGGTTGTTTGAGTTTGAAAATGTTACGGCCGTTACATCAGTGATTTAATGCTGTGTCTGTATTATACAATATTTGTTATGCCTTATTTTTATATAATATTAATTATTTATGCTATATTAAACATATTTCTATTTACATATTATTAATATTCCTCTCTAGCGATTCTTGCTCTGATTGCTTGGTTCTTACTGCTTCCTTAAAACTTTTATCTTGTTTTAATTTATTTAAGTAACTGTGACGTCATCCGGGTCATAGCTAAAAATCGGCATCTTGTTTTGTATAGGCAGGCAGCGGAAACTCTAAAGCCTTAAGGTGTTGAATGTGTATCCCTTTTTTTTTTTTGGTGACGGGGGGGAAATCTCCTTGAGATACCCGATCTCCGGGGAAAGAAATCAGGTTATGTGGGATTTTTACCCACTAAAACCGCCCCGGTGGCCACCCTCTGCACTAATGAGAAGCTCCGGGAACTCTCAAGAACATACGCCGGAACTTCGCTTGTACGACGCCTATTGGGCTCGTCCTTGGAGATGTAACGGTTCCCAGGGTTGCACATAGAATGGGGAATGTGTATCCCTGGAATTGCATAGACGATGAAAGACCCCAAGAACCGAAGCCTGTAGGTAGCTATAATGTGTATCTAGTAAATAATAATGAGCGTAATAGAAGGAAATGCGAAAATGATGACTGCGAGACGTGTGATTAGTATGTCGTTAGCTGGAGTTAACGTTAACTTGCTTTGTGGAAACCTTGGTGTTTTGTTGAAATATGTCGGTAGAGGTTTATAATTGAAGTCCAAATTACATCACAGTAACCCTGACTTTATTGTAAGTAATTTAAAAAATCTTTAGTAGATGTAAGTAGGTACGTAATGCCGAAAGTTATTAGTACTTAGTTCCAAAATACCAAATGGGCTAATTAAAAGCCCAAAGGGTTTTTTTTTAAATCACGTCGCACAATGTAAATTACTTTCTACGTGTGAGGTAAACTATTAAAATATTCTGTGATAGAATTGAGTAATTTTATCAAAATTTTTGAGTCAAAAATAATTTGAATGTTAGGTACTTTTAACTATAAAATAATACTTTCAATAGGAAGTACCTATAGTGCGTAATAGTAATGTAACCCATAAATTAACTGACTAAGCTTTAATAAATTACGAATACAATAATGTAATCACAATCAACCGCCTACAAGATTGTAATTTTAATCTAAAGTAATGATGTAATGCATAAGACATTTTGTACATTAAATTTTGATTGACTAATAAAATAGTTACACACGAATATGAGTAAGTAGTATACTTGTATGTTATACGTAGGTACTAGGTAGGTATACAAATATATATAAAAAGGCATCGATATATATGTAAGTACTAGATGGGCCCTTTCATAGAAAAACGCCGGGCCGCCGAGATGCGGAACGCGTTCCGCATCTGTCTTTGTTCCCGTCGTAGCGCTGTCACGATCGCTCGTCTTGCAGATAATTTGTTATTATTAAGTTAACATCTAAAGTTTAATTAGTTTGGCACTGTATAATTTTTATTTATAGGTAAGTGTTTCAATTCACAATCATAAATTTCCAAAAAAACGTTATTTAATCTTCCTTTTTAATATTTTTATCCATTACGCAATCATTTAATTTCCGCGGCACTGTATGATTTTTTTTTTACTAACTGGCCAGTTAGTAAAACTTTGGGCTTTGGGTTCCAGCCGTAGAATAGTCAGCCCAGTACGATAAAAAAATGTAATCAAGATTAGACACGGGCAGACCGTACAATAGGCATTAATATTAAAAATTAAACTCTATTTAAATTTAATTTAATATTATTATAATAATAATATGATAAAATTTATTATTGACGTGAATTAAATTTTTAACTACAATAAATTACAAGTTTTCAGCATTAGTAGTTACTGAATTATGCAAAGTGTGACGGACGGCCATGTCGCGCCACAAGGGTTGTTTCCTTATCATTTTGGTACGCAACCTTAAAAATGATTTTATTTCTGTCAATTTTCGACAAAACTTCAGTATCAATAACTAAAAAATAATAAAATTTAAAAAACCCACGACGTACTGCAATTCCCCATTCATTGAACTTTGACCTTAAAATATATCTAAGAACCTTCTCACAAGCTATACATATCTAATGCAAAAACCGCATTATAATCGGTCCAATAGTTTTCAGGAAAGTTGTAACAAAAGTGGTAAAAATAACATCATTTATCGTTTACCTCAGAGAGTACACTGATGTAGGTATTATTTTCAACAAGCGTATCTGTTACTAATCTATGACCGAGTCATATACGTTTTCAAGCTGTCATTCAGCAATGGCGGATATTGCAAGCAAGTTCCCGCTTTTCAGACTAGATGGCGTTGATGGCGTTGCTAAAAATCGCCCACATTCTTTGTTTGACAGGGCCTGTCTATGTAAATTGAGGTCGTTGTAAAAAGGTATACATATTTGACATAGCTGTAGTGCAAGACTTCTAAAACAACGCATGTTTTAAGATAAAAACCACAGATTCTCGATGGGATAGCATGTAAAATCAGTACTTTACGTACCTAAGTACTTTGATTCTTTACTAATTTGAAAAAATAAATTTCAGTAGCTTTACAAATGAAATATATGTGCTGCACACACAATGAAAACCTGTTTTCAAAGCCAAGACAATACCATCATGCGCCTAACGGCTAAATTGGAATAGGTCTTTTTCTGCCTGCCAGGAGGCTTAGCATGCGCACGAGATATCTCACGACGAGAGAGAGAGATGTTGTCGTTGCCGGCTAATTTTTCGTTTACGCTAACACGCACAAAATGCGGTATACCTATTACAAGAAAAAAATAGTCGGCATGTAAGAGTTCGTAGAGAAAAATACCACAGATGAAATATTACTTTGATCTCTATTTTTGACGTAACGAGACAAGTAGCTATGTTAGCTTCGGTAGACAAATAGAGATAACGGGTAGACATAATTTTAGTCGTTGTGCGCATGCTAGCCCTATTGGATCGGGTCCACTAACGCGCATAGCGTATGGCAGCACGCAGTCAGCGTTACGCCGCATCACGTGAATAGGCTCATGAATCATGATTATTAATAAAGACCCCGGACACGTTCGAAACTAGCCGGGCATACTTACCCAAACATTTAATGTTTAAAAAAGATGTATTAACTGCGTAAATGGAAATATTATTCACTGCAACGGAATGTCTGTCGCACCGGTAACCGGACGCAAGCCTGCGGAGGTTGTGACTAAACTCTGAGTAGGTAAACTATCAAACCTCCTTTAGCTTAAGAGACATAGGTAACGAGCATTTATGAGTAAATACTGTTTTTTTATATAATACTAGCGAATGCCCGCGACTTCGTCCGCGTGGAATGTGGATTGAGGTTTTTCGGTTCCCGCGGGAACCGAAAAAAAAGCTCTTTAATTTTAATATAAAATAGGGATAAAAGTAGCCTATGTGCTATTCCAGACTATAATCTATCTCTGTGCCAAAAAATCAGCCAAATTCGTCCAGCTGTTGGGGCGTGATTGAGTAACAAACATCCATACATCCATCCAAACTTTCGCATTTAAAATATTAGAAAGACTAGCTGCTGCCCGCTACTCCGTCCACGTCGATTGAGGTTTTTTGATCCCGCGGAAACTCTTTAATTTTCCGGGATAAAAAGTAGCCTCTGTTTTATTCTAGACTATAACCTACCTTTGTGCCAAATTTCATCCAGATTCGGTCAGCCGTTCTGGCGTGAATTAGTAACAAACATGCATCCATCCAAACTTTAGAAAAAATATTATTACATACATATATATATACTTAGTTTTATATTTTAACTGTTGAATGGACTGACTGACCTGCGGATACATACGTGTGACGAAGACCTATAATACTGTTCCACTCCAAAAATAAATAATTAATTACTAGATGATTCCCGCGACTTCGTCCGCGTGGATTAAGATTTTTGATTCCCGCGGGAACTCTTTAATTTTCAGGGATAAAAAGTAGCCTATGTACTTCCCCGGGAAACCATCTACCCCTGTACCAAATTTCATCAAAATCGGGTGAAGAGACAGTTTTTTTTTATTCCCGCGGGAACTCTTCAATTTTCCGGGATAAAAAGTAGCCTATGTCCTTCCCCGGGATACCATCTACCCCTGTACCAAATTTCATCAAAATCGGTTGAACAGATGGGCCGTGAAAGCGTAGCAGACAGACAGACAGACAGACAGACAGACAGACAGACACACTTTCGCATTTATAATATTAGTATGGATTCTACGATTTATGCATGACATAAGTACCTACTTACATTTTCGTTCGCTGCTTACATAACATAATATAATATCCTACTAGCTAATGCCCGCGACTTCGTACGCGTGGATCGAGGTTTTGTGGTTCCCGCGGGAACTCTTTAATTTTCCGGGATAAAAAGTAGCCTATGTGTTATTCCAGACTATAATCTATCTCTGTGCCAAATTTCATCCAGATCTGTTCAGCCGCTGGGGCGTGATTGAGTAACAAACATCCATCCATACATCCATACATCCATACCGACATCCATACATCCAAACTTTCGCATTTATAATATTAAGTAAGAAGTAAGAAGAGTCTTTAGGTATCTTGTGATTAAATTAGTTGAAACTAACTTCTGGCATTAGTATAGAGCCGCATAACTATTATTGTGAATAAATGTTACGCATTTAATTCTAAATTAATTAGTCACTAATCAAAATCAATTAACAGGTCATTGACAGTTGACACCTCATTTTAATGTACCCATGAATAAAATTAAAGCTCATCCGAATTGCGAAGTAGATAATAAATTAAGGCTAATGTGAGCACATCAAAATATCATTTTATTCGTCGCCGAGAACGCATTAAATTGACTTCAAAAAGCTATAAGCGCGCACAACGCGTGACAGAATGGCAACGATGCGACGCATATTTGAGATGTACGAAAGAGTCATGATCACATCACACACGGCACAGCAGGGCGATTATATAAAACCTAAATCAATCATTGTTACATTTTTTTTGATTGGCTGAATCCATCCTAATATTATAAATGTGAAAGTGTGTCTGTCTACTACGCTTTCACGGATCAACTACTCATCCGATTTTGATGAAATTTGGTACAGAGACAGGTTATATCCCGGTAGAGATGATAGAACATACAAAGAGAACTAACGTCTCTTCGGTGCTCTAGGGACTCCAGCGATTGAGATCACTTTTAGCCAATCGCCCTGCAGGTCTTTTCTCATTACGAGAACATTCATGTATTGTAGTAACAGCATCATGCACGAATCTGATGATAATAAACAGCGCACTCACAACACATTTATACTTTTGATTGGTAAGTAACTAGGTATGTAAATAATGGAGTTGAGAGTTAAATTAGCCGAAGGTGCAAAATCGCGACTGTTATCGTAATTTGAATCGTAGACATCGTACACTTCGTCTTTCAAGCATTTATCCAAACTCTTATCGTACTTAAATTAAAAATAAAGAAGTGTCTGTTTTTTATATTTAAATTTATTTAAAAAAAGCAACCACCGAGTTTCTTGCTGGTTCTTCTCGGTAGGAATGGCATTCCGAACCAGTGGTAGATTCACTTGACGATTCAAAAGTACTTGTAAAAGTTTATTTGAATAAAGAATATTTGATTTGATTTGATTTGATATATGCTAACATTTTACAACTGAACCGATTGTGAACCAAAAAAATGTATCACAGATTTTCTTGCACCCTTGAGCCTTGAGGACTTATGATACTTTATAATATTATGGAAAATCAAAAAGTTTCTACGAGAAATTAAAAAAAAATTACATCAACGTCGAAGAAGTCGCGGGATAGATACCCGCTCTACTTATACACAACTAGCGGCCCGGTACGTGCTTCGCTACGTATAAATCGTTTACAAAAAATGTGATAAATGAAGAACCGCTCGACCGATTTTGTGCAAACTTCACATAAACCATCTACTAAATAGTCCGAACAAAGCCTAAACATTTGGTTTGGATAGGTGAGCCCGTTCTTGAGTTATAAAATTACAACGAAAAGTGGCATTGATTTTTATATATATTGATTACCCTATTCTGTGCTAGTTTAAAATCGATGCGCGGTTTTTCGCCAAGGCTTTATCAGTCAACGAAACGTCCAAAACGGAATTCCTTCCACAGTCAATTTAGCCGGTATACTCCACGACAGTACTGGGTCAGCCAGTTTTTGTTGAAACAGCCAAAATGCCAGCTGAGTGCAGTTAGTAATAGAGTTGTCTTCTTAATCTAGAGCAGCAATATCCCGCTATTATATTTAAATTTAGATGAACTAAATTTAAATTTTATGAATATAGGTATTTTTAATTAAATTTTTAGCAAACCCTTGGGCATTGCGGCTTTGAAAGTGTTTACATTCGTTAGGGATTCTCTAAAATTGTTATAGCTTTCGATTTAATTATAATTTGTCAGTAATTTTGTGTAACGATGGGGCTGGCATATAGGCTTACTATAAAAGCCCCAATAAAATAACAGAATAAAAAATAAAAAAAAATCCCGCGAAGTAAAGAGTCAACTTGCCTGGATTATAATATGTGCATCAGTCGTGCAATCTAAATTTTTATTATTGGCTGGATTTGTGGTATTATTTTTGACGACCTCTCCAGCACTGTTTTCTTAACATGAGAGGCCAATCGAGGCAATCGTTCGCCAATCACAACAGCTGCTGTTTTAAGCATTTTTTGTGATAAAGGATATTGTGCTTTTTTAAATCTTATTTAGCCATACTGACAATAATAATTTGATATCTTTATCATATGACACAACTCTACGGTAATGTAACAAGAGTGTTTTAAGTTGAAGTTTGTGTCACAGTATTGGTATCTTTGTGTGTTTCAAAACATTTATGGGGATGTATAAGATCTGCTGCTCCATTGTCCAACTCAATGTTGAAAGTATATCGCATGACATTACGCATTGACTCAACTTTCGCTTTTATTTATTAGGCAAATTGACTCAGTGATAAATGGAAATTAAATAACAAATCACAAAAAAAAATTATCATTCATAATTTCATACGATCGCCGACTCACTACTGAGTACGACCTCCTCTCAGAATGTTTAAATCCACTACAAGCTTACCCTTGACTGCGATCTCACCTGATAGAAAGTGATGATGCAGTCTAAGATGGTAGCGGGCTAACCTGTTAGGGGCATGGCAGTTATATTAAACCCATACCCCTTCGGTTTCTACACGGCATCGTACCGGAACGCTAAATCGCTTGGCGGCACGACTTTGCCGGTAGGGTGGTAACTAGCCACGTCCGACGTCTCCCATCAGGTTTGGCCATAAACCACGCTGACCAAGTGTAGATTGACCATACTTCAGACACTTTTGAGAACATAATGAAGAACTCTCGATACATGCAGGTTTACCTACTCAAGATGTTTTAGTCATTGTTTTCCTTCACCTTTAACGCAAACAAGTCTGAAGATCGAAGCCACGACATAACCCCGACATATTAAAGGATATTGAATTATAAATAATTTATTAAAAAAATATAATCAGCTTTGGTGTAACATTACTTTTTTACTGAAATAAGACAGAATGTCTTTAGTTAGGTAATTGATCGAAGAAAACTAGATCAATTTTAATTTATAAAAATATTTTTTTTTAGATTATGTTGAAAAATAAAAAAATTGATTACAATAAATTTCGATCTAACCTGTCTGTTCTTCTGTCTGTCTGTCTGTTAAACTTTAGTTTAACAAGAAAACTAGTGCCACTGATTGTTTATATTACCTACCTATATTATATTGTACCTATCAGAATCGAAACTATACCACTGGTTCGGAAAGAAAATTCTACTGCAGGAGCCGGCAAGAAACAAAGAAATTATATAGTAGGAATTAAAAATAACTAGCTGATGCCCCCGACTTCATCCGCGCGTAGAATAAGTTTTTTTAATTCCCACTGGAACTCCTTAATTTTCCTGTAGGTATAAAAAGTAGCCATGTCACTCTCTAGGTCCTCAACTATACCAATGCTATAAATCACGTCGATCCGTTGCTTTGTTACAGCGTGATTGAAGGACAAACCAACAAACAAACACACTTTCGCATTTATAATATTAGTATGATTATACTTACCTTCAATTCTTTGTAAAGTCTATGCTATAATAACAACCCAATCTATCGAATCCGTATCGAATCGATTTATCGACTGTTCCATTGATTTCAGTCCCTTCGCTACAGTTGTCGTGTATTTTTCTCGGATGTCAACCGTTGATAAAATTGAATTGATTTAGTTTTTACCAAGCGGATTTTTAGCTGCACACAAAAAAATGTTTTCTCTGTAAAATTAAAATTTTACCCAATTAGATACAAAACCTTAGAAACCTGCAGGTATTTCGTCAGCGTCGCTAAATTTAAGAAGGTTGTTTATGGATTAAAAAAATAAAAACCAACAATACCAAAAATAATTGGTAGGTATTTATAGAAACCGTGTTATTCGTAATAATCTTTACTATAAATGACAACTTGTGTCACATAATACACGTCAAGAACTCAAAACTCCACCACAGTAGGATCTACTTCATGAAATATTTTAGTTTTATACTTTTACACACAGGGTTTATTAAAAAATACTATCAACCACTTAGGGCAAGTTAGTTTTAATACTGAAAATCTTCTATTCTACAAATTTTTAGAAGCTTCACAAAAAAAAAACTTTTCACTCTAGAACCTCTTCAACACCGTGTTTTCAGTATGTAGTTAGTCGTCAGGCGACTAATCAAGTAGTTTTATTTTTTTAATTAACAATTATGTAAATATTTAGGTACTTTTTTCTTATGACTTGTATCAATATTATATTATAGCAGTTAAATCTTGCATAAATATGCATGCGCTATAGACAATTTTACGTAAACGGATTTCCTCTCTGAGATCGTAGGTATAGACGTGCATAATTATTGAAAATCGTTTCATTTTAAATATCAGGTATAGGTATTCGTATTACGTACCTAATATAGGTAAAGTTTATGAGAAAAAAACCCGCAAAGGAATTATTAGGTAGGTACCTACAGTGCAGAGCTGTGGATATGACAACATTTAGATTACAGGGATTGCTAAATTACGGTAGTAGGCTACTTTTATATTTGCTTCGTAATAATTAAAAATACACCAATTGGCAATTAGTGTATCCTTTATCTTAATTAATATTAGATAATAACTTCAAGCAAAGCGGAAATTGAATCATAATATACAACGACTGGCCTCCAAGCAGACGGACAGACTGCAGAATTGGGTAGCAGGTGTACCAAATACCTATTAGGCCTATTACACTGCACTTTTCACAGGGAGGGTCCCTTATTACACTACACTTGAATCAGTGTATTGTAATAAGATTTAGGGTCTGTAGGGTCCCTATATTCCTTATTGCCGTGTAATAAGTGATAGGTACCCTAAGTACCGGCCGCGCCCACCCTTTCCACAGGGCCCTGTGAAAAGTGCAGTGTAATAGGTCTATATATTAGGTGCTATTTAATAAGACCGCGACGGCAAAGCCGGCTCATCAGAAAAGTAGGTAAACAAGGTTATCTCACTGTGTGTATTTATTCTGTGGCACTGCACTTTCCGTTACCTACAGCAGAAGCAAAAACTGTTTGCGCATAATTTCCTAGAAAAAGTTACAAACCAAAGACAATCTTAAAGGTATTATTGTAATAAGTAACAGGTATTTATAATCTATGACATAACGTTATTGGCTTCCCGCCAGCGATAATCATGCGTGCAGACAATCACCACTCACCTACTTCCTATCAATCATAACGATGAACCATGCATCACTAATATATAGTAATAAAGTGATTAAATACATGTATTCATGATGAAAAATTAGGATTGAGAAATTAGGATGCCTTTAGCAGACAAACAGAAAAACTTAATTGGACATAAATTCGCGTTCATCTTTGAACACAAAAATTTAAACGACCCACTAATAAGTAGGTAAACCGTGATAATACATAGACCTACGATTAAAACTAGTCAATGCCTTGAGATCGTTGTTTTAAAACTACCAATCTCTCTCTTTGTATGTCGTGTTCCTTATAGCTGAGGGTCGAGACCTTTTCCATTAATCACAAAGATATGGGTTTTCTTGGGATAACAATGTGGTTAGTTCTATTCTAAGTATTGATTTAATATTCTAGAATTACTGCTATATAAAGCGATGTTAGGTACTAGTAACGTATCAGCGGTGAAGTATCATAATATATTTTAGTATGTAGTTACTATCATTTATCATGATATAACTATTTTAGTGACTAACCGGGACCGACCGCTTAACTTGCTCTCCGAGGCACGGAAAGGACCTCGGATCTTCGGACCTCTCGCATCCAGTTACCGACTGGGGTCAAAGTTGCTTAAAAACAGTAATAGACTGATATGGGTTGTCATATAACTAGGTCACTCGTACCTCAAACATACATACTTATCTATGTGTTAAATTACTAGTTTGTCTTAACTACGGCATAAAAAGACTGAGTGATGGGTTTATAATACCTATGGGTGAAACTGTAATAATGGAAAATGTAGCTGCACTTTTATTGTTTCTTTTCTCTACTAAGTAATAAGAATAGTTAGCTAGTTAGCGAAATTGTTGAAGTGCAGCGCTACTTTTTCACTAGCTTTTATTTAAATTGCAATGTTTGTGTGTTTGTTTAGGTCAAATCTTATATATCTACTTTCGAGATATTATCTTATCTGCTTATGGAAACTAATAATTTGCTCTAAAAATACTTATTACATAAAATTTCAATTTCTTAATCAAATACAATGTGGCCAAATCTAAAATGACAGCTCGAAATCTAATGCTGCCCCATTCCGCTGGAAGTATTCTGAAAGGAATGGCAATAAAAAGTATGCGCTGACATGCGCTTCCTCGATTTCATCCTCGCGTGAATGTATCCTCGCGTGTATGTATTAAGAGGAATGTGCAGCCCCCAGACAAGTCGACAAGGCTTAAGGGGTGCTAAGAAACAATGTAATTTTAAAAAATTCTTTGTTAATAAATAAATTGGAAAAAATTGGAATTTTGATTTAACTACTAGCGCCTACTAGACTAAAAGCGCCTGAAGTAGGTACTTACGAAAGTACGAATTGTCCTATGGATTAAATCTCTATCGAAGAGCAACAGAATAGAAGTTCGCAAATCAATTATTTGGTTTTCTGCAGGCGATTTGTTCAGTTAGTTAATTACTTAATTAGCAAGGATAACTAGAGCGTTGACAGATTAAATTGATACTAGTAATAAGTCGGTAAGTAATTAGGTGTAACCGTCGTCGGAGCGTTAAATTACTAACAGATTAAAACAGATGTCAGTTTATTCGTGTGTGATGAGTTGATTGCTCAGATGTAATTAATCTTTCCATTGATTTATGGCACTTGGCAACTGGTATTAAATCTTTATCTTATGACTAGATGATGCCCGCGACTTCGTCCGTGTGGACGAGGTGCTTTTTACTCTCGCGGGAACTCCCGGTATACCGTATACCTACAACCTATCCAGCAAAATTGGTTGAAAAGATGGACCCTGAAAGTGTAGCAGATAGATATACACATATTCACATTTATGATATTAAGTTACTATCTTAATATGGATTCATCAAAATCAGTTGAAAAGATGGGTAGCACTAGCAGACAGACAGACAGAAACCCTTTCGCAATAGTATGGATTTATGGCTAAAATCAGTAATTCTTTCTCTGTAATCTGTAACTGATCTAGTTACCCAAGATATTGTTAGGGTTAATTTGGGAATTTATATATAATTCTGATTTTTTTATGGTCTTGTAGGATGGAAGGTTTAGGCCATGACTAGGTAGTTACTAGCACACGACATTTTCATTTTAGGGATTTTTTAATAAAATAACGTAACTGAAGCAAGCAAATAACAAAATCAATTTTTTTATTGACTATTAAACACGAAACGATAACAATGGCCTAACGCGTCCAAATAATTAATTGCGCAGGGTAATTAAACAATATAGTGCTGACTGCTGTGGTATGTATGTGGGTCAAGATCCGAGTGGCGAACATATTTTGTGCAACTATTGCAGAAGAGGCAGACTTTAATGCCTTTATGTTGTGTATAAAATTGTATAGAGAATGCGTGGTCTACCGTTTAAGTAGCCATATTATAAGGATTGTTCTTGATTTTACTTACAAAGACGTTCTGACAAAGAATAAAAGTAGTTGTTGCAGAAGCGGCAGTGTTTGCTCGAGACTTTAATGCCTTTATGTTGTGTTTAAACTTGCGTATAGAACGCGTGGTCTACCGTTTAAGAATCTATATTGTGAGGATTGTCCTTGATTTTATAAAGACATTCAAGTAGCCATATTTTATTTATTGTCCGTTATATTACAAAGACATTCAGGCAAATAATAAAACTATTGCAGAAGTAGCAGTGTTCGCTCGAGACTAATGCTTTTACTGCCGCGTTTGCTAAATACTTTAATTTGTTTACTTTGTGTTAAAACATGTCCAGTGAATGGGAAAGGCGAATGGGAAATGGGAAAAGGATAGGCCTATGCAACATGCGTTCACCCTTAAATGCGCTAGAATTAGAAAGATAAGAGAAATACTATTCTGCATATTTCGGGCAAAGAATATAAGTAACCATTGCAGAAGAGGCGATGCTTGTTCTAGACCAGGGATTCCCAAAGTGGCCGACAAAGGGGTCGACAAAGGGGTCCCAGAGGTCGACATAAACGAAAACTGATTTTGGGGGTCGACGAAGTCTAGAAATCGACCCCTATTTTAATGTTTTTTTCAAAAAATAATTACCTTCTTAAGTATTTTTACGTAATTTCTATTAATAATTATTAATTTTAATAAGTAGGTACTAAATATATACAAGTATATATATATATATTATTAATACAATTGATATTTACTGAATTTTATGTCTATTTATTTTGTTAAATTTTGAGCAGAAAATTATGTCAAGTTAACCAACTCACCAACCGTAAAGTTTTTAAATGGGTAATTATTTTGTAATTTGTATCAATAGGAAAAACCTAGAGATAGGATTTTTAAAATAATTTGGCTATGGGGGTCTGAGGAGTCAGTTCATGTTGGAAAAGGGGTCTCTTGCCCAAAATAGTTTGGGAATCCGTGTTCTAGACTGTATGCTCTACTCTATAGTAGAGTATACTCTACTACTTTATTTAGTAAGGTGGACAGGGCAGTTATATTACCATAAAATAAATATTAAAAACAATGTAAGTAGATTTATTTTATCAACTATCTTAACTGATGTTATGTACGCAATATTGTACGAGCAGAAATAAACGGTATAACAGATGATATCTTTATTACAACACATTGCAGGCAAGTATAACACTTGCGCGAAGCAGCGTGTGTGCAATCGATGAGCTATCAGCCTCCTTACAGAACGAGCAACTGACTTACTGTGAAAATTCATACTTTGTAAATAAATATACTGGGACTAATAATACTATGGATATACCTGCTTTCTTTTCTATCAGTCCGAAACGTTTTGACAGATCCAAGCTGCGGGACGAAAGGGCAAGACGGGGGAAATTATTTCTAGCTTATTTCTTTAAGCTGGCGAAATCTTAAGGCGAGTCACCTGCAAGATTTTAGGAGGTGAGGTGTGGGGTGCCGCCCGCGCGTCTCGCGGTACGTTTCTCGTAGAGACTGGCGGGGAAGCGGGCAGCGCGGTATGTTCTGAAACCGCTTGGCAACGTTCAAGTTCTGGGATTAATTTGAATTAAATAAATATAGGACTTCAGTTTGAAACAAAGTTTAGCAGGTTCTCATTAATACTTCAAGAGAAATTTATCCATATAAAAATTATGAGCAAAGTCGAAAATTTTATTAATAAAAAATTCGTTTTAAACTTTTAATTTAGCCTGTTTCAAGATTTTTTTTGATCGAGTAAAGTACATCCTATCGTGTAACAAATTAGCACATTCTTTAGACAATATCTTTAAGTGTATCGGATATTTTTTGTAAGACCGTTATTTAATAGTAAATACCGAAAACATTTGATCTAGCAAACCAGTTTTCACCGCTGAGCTGAGGTGACTCGCCTTAAGTATGAAATTCAGTCGTTGTAGCACAAAAGTATGCAGCTTGAGCAAAGGTCTAGGTCCAGGCGTGAAGCCTATTCTCTGTAATTTTTATGGGCGTCGATCCACTGTAAGGATATATACTGTGCCCACACTGAATAGTGGGTAAAAGGTTGAAAATTGAACTCAAACTGAATTTATTTAAAACATGTAGGACATACGGGTTACATCTCTTATGCTACGTCATGTTTTGACTCTAGGTACCACCGGTTCAGAAAGATGATTCTGCTGAGAAGAGCCGGCAGGAAACACAGCAGTTGCTCTTTTTTTTTAATACAAGATAAAGATGTAATATCTTGTATTAAAACGTACATAGGTATATAAATTAAATACAGTAGTGTAAGTTAAATTATACTATCCTGTGGGGCGATTATATTGATGATGGATAATGCTCAATGAGGTACCTACTCGTATGTTTGTGTTTCGAAGTTGAGGGCATTTACACCGTTACAGTTGAGACAAATATATACCGTGATAAATAACACGGCAGGGGTTTTACTCAATGAAAATATCGTAAAAGTCTCGTTTATCTATTCGGCAAGTGAACGATGACGATGACACAATTACCTTGGCCGCGTGTAACCTCGTGGGAAGCGAGGTTGAAGCCGAATGATCGATATCTCCGCACTCCCTACCCATTGCTGTTACTATAAACTTTAACCACTTGAGGCTTGATTTTTGGCTTCAGAAGAAAGAAGAAAGAAAAATTATTTATTCATCTTGGGCCTCGTACATAAAATCAAACTTTAAAATTAAGCTATGGCTTTATGGGGAAGACTGTAATTATGTTATAGATATAATTATCTACAACATACAGTTTTTAATCTAATCCATTCATCCAATTAAATCTAATCCATACTAATATTTTAAATGCGAAAGTATGTCTGTCTGCTACGCTTTAACGGCCAATCTTTTCAGCCGATTTGGATGAATTTACATCCCGGGGAAGGACATAGTCTAAGCTTTGTATCCCCTAAAATTAATGAGTTCCCCCGGGAATTAAAAGCTTAATCCACGCGGACGAAGTCGCGGGCATCGTCTAGCCTGGCATTTTTGTTTTACTAAGGAGCAAATAATTTGTTCTAATTTAAGACGTTCTTCTTCGTTCTTCTAGACACATGCTTTTAATGACGATTTACAAAGTGAATTCTTCTGAGAAGAATTTTTTAAGAAACTCGATATGGTCGACTCATACAGCCTATAATTATTTTCAGAGCAGATACGTCGTATTTTATTAAGTACTTTTTCTGCAACCACCACAAATAGAAAACACACCGAGGTCAAATACCATAAAGTGACCAGTTGTTTTCCCCCTCGATAATTTCCTCAAAAGTAGGTTAAACAGAATTATCTGCTTTAATTTTTTGTTGTAAACAATGAACGCGCACAAAAACCGCGCGAATTTGTTACGTGCAGCAATACGAAATATTAAAAGGTTACGGATGCGACCGTTACCTTACGGTAACCCATGTCTGTCTGAACATTATTGTCGTTAATAATGAATGTTGCTCAGTGTCCGAAAATATTATCTAGGTACTGCCTTTTGTTCTATAGCTTTGAATCTTAGATTTTATTTCTAACTAGCTGTTGCCCGCGACTTCGTCCGTGTGGATTGAGGTTTTTGGTTCCAGCGGGAACTCTTCAATTTTCTGGGATAAAAAGTAACCTATGTGTTATTCCAGATTATAATCTATCCCTGTGCCAAATTTCATCCAGATATGTTCAGCAATTCTAGAGTTATAAGTTGTTTTATTCAACCCCTAAGGAAATAAAATAGGGGTTTACTCCCTTAGGAGAGTTATTTATGTAGTCCACGCGGACGAAGTTGCGGGCAAAATCTAGTACAAAATAAAATACAATTTTATAATACCTACTCGCTATCCGTTCCATTATTAACTGGGATTTACCTACATATTATGTATGGAGTTTCTTAAGAATACACTCCATAATAAATTCCCAAACCTCAATGCCGAAATCGTACCTACTTCCCTACACATAGGCAGTCGTTTGCGAAAGGTTCATAGAAAAATCTAATATTAATGGAAGGGATAACTATCCTAAGTAATGAGTGATGCAAGGTAGAACGCACGATATCCTACCTAATAGTAGGAGTAAGTTACATTTAAGTTATTATATTACAGTTTTCGATAAACGCCCGTTCCACTACAGCCAATGAACCAAATAAGCAGTTGTCGCACTTGTGCATTAGGTGTGTAATTCATGGATTTTAACTTTACACTGACTGTGGTATACAATTTGCCGAGCCCCGCAATCTTTAGGCCCGCTCCATATAACTGTAACATGTGTAACTGTATCGAAGTTAGAATAGGCACGGTTGTTCCGACAAATTGCGTAACAGCCATTACTAACGGTAACAAGATCTAATTTTCAGTGTTATTCATACTAATATGATAAAATATTAAGTACCTAGATACTTATGAAATATCATGATGTAACTTTGTTAATTTAAGTAAATAAAAATTTTAATAAACGTGTGGCCCGAGGACGCCCTTGGCCGGTTTTTTTTTAAATTAGTACATTGAAATACACTCGCCGGCATATTTAGCGGAACATAAAAAAAAGGTTTCATATCAGTATCATATAAGGTTGCTGGCTGGTTTATACGTCATTTAATTTAAAAAGAAATATTTTCAAATTAAGAAAACAACTGAACATCACATTTTATGCAATTGTTTTAATTTTATTAAAATACACCTTATCTGGAGCGAACTTCGAGTATTTCTTCCTTCTGAGTTTGATTTAAAATTTCATTGAAATACTGTTTTTTGTTAGTTTTTTTTAATGCGTATCTTTCTGGAGTTGATGACTGAATTATGCCTGACTTAGCCCCAACGGAGATTGCCAGGGCACTCGAAATGCGAAGAAATGGTCAAACCTACAGAGTGATATCCAGAGATCTTCGTCGACCAGTTTCAACGATCCATCGCAGTATCCAACGGTTCAGGGAGACCGGTACTTATGTGAGAAGAGCAGGGATGATCGTTTCATTCGGCTTCGTGTACGTAGGAACCCCCGTTTGACGTTTGGTAGAAACTTTAATAAGAGCACGTGGAGGAAATACGCGATATTAATCACCATTTTTCTAATTTAATTAATTGTTATTTTAATATTAAATTTAACTTTTCCCGGTTACATGAAAAGTTCAAAAATGTACCATTTTTCACAAATAGCCTTTATTCGCAAAATCTGTTCTTAATGTGATCTCATTTTAAGTAAAACAAATGAAACTATAAATTAACAAAAGAAGTGCAGTAAGTAGATTTTAAAATAAAACCATATTTTTTAATTATGGACCTTTTTTTATGTTCCGCTAAATATGCCGGCGAGTTTATTATTAATTTCGGCTGTTAGGCTAGAACAACAAAACAAAAGATGAGAGAAAATAATAAAACAACAGTGGAAATTAACAAAGCCCTAACAAGCTTCATACAAAAGCATAAAAGCTAACAAAAGCATGGTGTGTCAAATCATTGTGTTAAAAGTGACAGTGTTGTGATCATTGCTAATATTTTGTTTTCACTTTTACTATGATATTTTAGTCATTATTTCGAGTTAGTGATGTCGCGCAGAATTCGAAAGTCGAAAGGGGGACAGTTTGGCTCATCGGGCAGGCAGCTTACGTGAGAGTAGGGTTGCCTGGCTGGAATAATACATACGAGTAAGTAAGATACATCTTACTTAATTAATAGATTAAGTATAATGTATCTTATTTATGTATTACTAGATGATGCCTGTCCGCGTGGATTAATGTGTTTTGATTCCCGCGGGAAATCTTCAATTTTCCGGGATAAAAGTAGCCTATATTCTTCCCCGGGGTGTAACCTATCTCTGTACCAAATTTCATCAAAATCGGTGGAGTACTTGGGCCGTGAAAGCGTAGCAGACAGACAGACAGACAGACACACTTTCGTTTTTATAATATTAAGTATGGAATTAGTATGGATTTGGATTCCCCAATTTAGATAGATTATTATAAATGCATAAGTTTGGATGGATGGATGGATGTTTGTTACTCAATCACACCAGAACGGCTGAACGGATCTGGATGAAATTTGGCAAAGAGATAACCCATAGGCTATTTTTTATCCCGGAAAATAACAGAGTTCCCTCGAGAAAAAAACAACTTCACTCCAGTTGGACGAAGTCGCGGGCTATAATAAATTTGAAAGTTAGGACGTTTATAAGTTTGGATGTTTGTTACTCCTTTACGCCGCAACGATTGAACCGATTTGACTGAAATTTGGAATGGAGATAGCCTGATGGTTTTAAATAATTAAGTACGTAGTACAAGTACATATATAGTAGAACATACTTCACGTCAGTACTCAATACCTACCGCTTGTATCATAGAAAAAATAAATGCTTGTATCATTGCGGCTTGGTGGCAACCATAGGCGAAGGCCTCGTGAGAGCAACCTTGATACGGCGAAGAAAGCGTCCGGAACACTGCCAATGTCAATTGTATGCAGTTCGAATTTCAAACGTTTACGTTTATTCTCTTCGGGGCATTATGTCTTGAATTCCAATTTTATGCCATTTGAGTATCGAACAGATTAAAGAGGCGTGATTACACTCTGGTATTTCGAACTTGGCCATTTGGCGCGTAACATTCGCTGAATTCGAATTTCCAATCTATCTTTGAGTGTTTTATTTATTTACTTTTATTCTTATTTTTTTATTTCTTCTGGATTCTGCTCCCCGATTGTCTAAAAGTTGTTGCTTGTCAATCACTTGTCAATTCTGTTATGGTTTATTTTACTTTGACGCCGTACTTTGACGATTTGATCGGCAATTCTTCACCTCCATGCCATGGGTCAATGTTTTTACAAGTTTCTATCGTTTATCTATTAAATACGAATGTAAACTATATTTATTTAAAAGACTGAGGAGATCAAGTCAAGAATTATTGCATCCGATTTTAGAGAAAAGAACAGAGAAAAATGTTTAATCTACCTAGTAAGTAATTAATATTTTAAAACTGCTGTTTAAAAATCCTCGTACTGAACTACTAGTAGGTAGGTCTGCACGAATAGATACTACGAGTAGGTAGGCACTGGAATTTAATAAACGTTTATTTAGGTATTTTGTGACTGTAGCTCAACAAATAAAATTAGTTATGCGACAATAATACTCATAAAAATAATAATAGTACGTATTAATATATTATCCAATAATGTACAAGTTTTTAAATAACTACACATCTCGAATGAGTCATCCTATTTTAAATATTCAAATTAAACAAGAAATGAATCATTGGAACAACATTACAATCAAATTACTTTAGTAGAGCAAAGTAGTAATGTTTATTTTGGATTCTCTTTCGTTTTAATAAAATAAAAGGTGTGGCGCCAAGGTTTATTAGTCATATTAATATGCTTCAAGTATTTAAGTAGGTAAACGGTACCTTAAAAAAAGAAAATATGCATTTATTTTTTACTGTAATGAAAAAGAAAGTACCTACTTTACTTTTGATAAACGAGACAAAATTAGCGGTACTTATGTAAAACTTACTACTATTATCTATTCTGTGGTAAAACGTTGCCGTTTTGCCATGAGAACCCAATAGAGATGGTGCACCCAATGTGCATTGGGTTGCAGATGGTGCACATTGGGTGCACCTTATTTTTTTTAATGGAATAATTTATGCTCTGTAGCCATTTTAAATAAAAAAATCTGTAATTGGGACAAAAGTTTGGTTTACCCAATATTTGGCAAGGGTGGCACCGCAATTCAGATCCTACCTAGCAAAGATTGCTAATTTCACTTATATGCTCGATTATATAATATGTTAGCTAAGTACATATACCAACATTATAAAATATTAGGCTAAGTCCGCACTGCCCATAACTTTCACGCGAATTTTACACTCGCGATTTATATTATTCGCGTACAGATTTCATCTATCAAACCAGGGATTTTTTTCGCGAGAATTTTATTAGCAGATGCGTACACCTCCATATGATTTCTAGTGTTACAGAATTGTGTAAAAAGTGTATCGTTGCAGGCGTTTTCTTGCATTTGAATAAAGTTAAAAAAATTACTTTGCATATAGGTACCACAGAAAAGATCTACTTCCGATAGAGATTCAGTTCCGTTCCGAGGCGTTTGAATTCCCTCCAAGTGGTACACTTGCACTTTTAACAAGACGCTACGTAAAAAAAACGCCAAAAAAATAGGGACAGGCAAAACACCCAGAAGTAGAGTAATCCTCCACAATAACCAGTTAGCCAAAAAACACACTCGTTTTCGAGCACAATCAGCCATTTTCACGGTACATTGAGCTCGGTTTTTGCACGTTTTACATCCACTGTGTTTGCTTTTGCGGTGACAATTCCGTTTTATTTCTGTACCACTTTCTTTAATCTTTCCATAAATCTCGTTTATTGTATGGCAAGGTTCCGACTGTAAATTAACAACATGATAACTCTTATATTGTTTTGACGAACCGCCCTGTCGCTGTGGTGTCAGTGGGGCCGAGTTCGATTCCCAGCAAGGGTAATTTGCCGTGTAGAAACTGATTAGGGTTATGGGTTTAATATAACGGCCGTACCCTTTACAGTTTAGCCTGCTACCTTCTTAGCCTGAATCATCAGTGTAACCTTCAGTCAGTGTTACCCTTGACTGTGATCTCATTTAATTACTGACTGAAGTGGAATAAAAAAATAATTGGCAAGTGATTTATGCAAATTGTTTATTGGATTTTTATGGAGTTCGGAGTGATCAAAGTTTTACAAAAGCCAATTGAAAATAGAAAGATAGATCGATTAATACTGTATTAATAAACCGACATCAGCAACTAAGAATAAGTATTAATGACTTATAATGTACCTATAGAATATAATGTACCTATAGTACTGAAGTATATAATGTACCTATAGAAGTCATACTCAGGCTCTGAATGTGACTTAGATACCTACGAACGTGTTCTTAACTGTTCTTAATATCGAACAGGTAACCTTAGTGATTACTTACAGGCACATATCGTTAGGGCCAAAATAAGAAATCCAAAAGTAAGCAGATAAATCACCTTGATACACTTTCCTGAACGAGTATTTAGGTACCTACCTATCTGAACTAGATCAGATATAACATTGACTATAGTGATATAAGACGGTTGGTGCATTCCGAGCCTATAGCGGGGAAGGCTCATGAGCTTGCAGTTTTTGATAAAGCTATTATTCTACTAAAGTCAAGTAAGATAGCCGTGATTTTGTCTGTAGTTTTTCTTACATCCACACTTCACATTTATGTAAATAGATGGCACCGCGAGGTCTCAGTTCGGGGCGAACCACTAGTACCTATTCTAGATGCGAAAGTGTGTCTGTCTGTCTGCTACGCTTTAACGGCTCATCTTTTCGACCGATTTTAATGAAATTTGGTAATACAGGTTTCATCCCAGTGAACATAGGCTACTACTTAATATTAATATTCCGGAAAATAAAAGACATCCGGACGAAGTCGCGGACACCATCTACTTTTAGAATACTTAATATAATAAATGCGAAAGTTTGGATGGATGGATGTATGAATGGATGTTTGTTACTCAATCACGCCCCAACGGCTGAACGGATCTGGATGAAATTTGGCATAGAGATTGATTATAGTCTGGAATATCACATGGGCTACTTTTTATCCCGGAAAATTAAAGAGTTCCCGCGGGAACCTAAAACCTCAATCCACACGGATGAAGTCGCGGGCAACAGCTAGTATTAAATTAATTAAGCGTGTTCCGTTTTAATAATAGGTAGGTCTTGCGACCATGATAGATCTCCAGGCTGTCATTTTTAGATAAGGAGGGAAGCTATAAGTACGTACATACGTAGGTACAATATTTCTTATTAAGTATAAAAAACCGTTAAGTGTGATAGCTGGCGGGTCTATAATTTTCAATTCAAAGCCCCGTTTTGATTAAGATCTACTAATAACTAAACCAACATCATTTTAATTACGCTCCAAATTACTTACAACGTGGACTCAAAATGTTACAATTAATTTTATGGTGATGGAAATGAAATCAATGATAAAACCGATTAATGCAACGTTTTAATTTTTTCATTTTGTACTGCAAAAGTAGGTCCAAATACTGTTAGTTCTTTCAACTTTTTACAGTTTGAATGAATAAGAACGAACAAATAAGAACGATAACATATGCCTAACTAGATATACGGAAGAAGTTAAGTACTAAAATTCTACATCGATGGGAAAAAGTCATGAAATGCATTTACTATCTATTTAATGTCTTCAAATCAAATACTGGCGCTTTTTTCGTTCGCTGCTGGCGCAGTACTGAGCGTATCTACTATCTATATGTCACCGTAAGATTGTGGAAACCGTTAGATTGTAATCTATCTAGTGAGATTGTAAACTGTCGAAAGATTAACGCTTTATTTTTCGGTATCTATTAGGTATATTAACCCGATAGACATTAACATATAGTTCACGCGCGAGTTGAGTGCGGAGTGGATGTGTGGTCTGGTCTGGCCTGGTGGGAGGCTTCGGCCGTGGCTAGTTACCACCCTACCGGCAAAGACGTGCCGCCAAGCGATTTAACGTTCCGGTACGATGCCGTGTAGAAACCGAAGGGGTATAGGTTTAATATAACGGCCATGCCCCTAACAGGTTAGCCCGCTACCATCTTAGACTGCATCATCACTTACCATCAGGTGAGATCGCAGTCAAGGGCTGGCTTGTAGTGGATTAAAAAAAAACATAGAACCTAGCACTACCTGGTTATTTATGTCGAACCCTAACCTAACCTACAAGAAAGAGACAAGAAAACGTAAATACAATGAATATTTCAAAAATTGACACTCAGAACATTGAACGGTTCAAAATCTGTCGACAGTTTACAATCTATCGAGATATAAAGCGTTAGATTGCAGTCTGACGGTTTTTGCAATTTTACGGTGACATATAAGCGGGCGGTTCCGGTGGTTCCGGGCAGGTTTAATTCGGGAATTCATTGTATTTTTCTTGTATTAAAAGCTATTTTGGGTTAATGACTGACCCGAGTTTGACTGTACAATTTTTGAAAAGAGTTATTACTAAGTTTCTAAGAGTTGCATGCCGGTTCTTCTCAATAAGACCTTTCCTGGTGCTGTAGTAGAGCCTGATTTATCATGGTACAAGTTGCCCTACATGGAATAGAGGTACTTTATTTCCTTACAATCAAAGAACCTTCATGTACACAGCAACCAGTGCAGAAAAATATGCATATTAAAAGTTAAAACAGTCTATCGAGAACAGCACAATTGGGCTACAAATTAGACTAATTAATAGATCACGTGTCGCAACGAGGCACGCGCAACATGCTGCGCAAGAGTTGCAACCAAATGGAACGGACGCCCATTGTTTTACATATTATCGGGAGGATCCGAAACTGATTTGTGTTGATGTCCGATTCTAATGCACTCGCTTTTGTGCTGTCCCATTTTTGATACAACCTTGCTTGTTTTTTTAAAGGGTTGCGTGCTTAAACAGTAGGTTTGCAACCCTATATGGTGCGTCTATGTCTGTCCGGTCCGGTACTTATTCCTTGACTGCAATCTCACCATTTCACCTGGCGATTTTCTTTACTACTTACTTTGCTGCCTACCTTCTAGAATCTAGACCAAAAGTCACCACTTATACCTTGCTTATTTTCATGGCGGGCGCGCAGCCGCAGTCTTGCACCAATCGATACCTGGGAACTTGGGGCATCTTATTATATACAGTCTGTGGTATGTTTTTTATTAGTTTTACCTAAGTTTGTGAAATGAAAATCGTCGAAAATAACATACTTAAGTATTTTTTGTTTATTTTTACTCCTAAAAATTGACGATTTGGAGGTCTGCTACGCTCACGCTACGCTTTAACGGCCCAACTTTTAAAACAATCTTGATGAAATTGATGATATAAAGATAGGATCCCGGAGAAGGACATAGGCTTCTTTTATCCCGAAAAATAATAATTATTATTCCCGCGGGAATAATGGACGAAGGGCATCCACTAGTTAACGACCTATAAATATACTTTTTATTACTATACCTAGTATTTTCAATACACCCCTTTAGAGTGTCTGCTGTCGCCAGCTGTTCTCACCAATGGACCATTCTAAAGGAGTTTTTAAAGGTGACCTATAGGGGCATTGTTAGTGGCTTACATACTCCACACAAAGGCCAAGTCAACTGCAGAATAAATGTACAGCATATTAATAAACGCTATCAAATTACTCCACTGTTTTTACAGGGCATTGTTAAGCCCAAGTTGCAAATGGTGTGAGTTTCGTTTGAATAAATAAATGAATGGAAATAGAGAGTTATATAGATCTTGATTGTGGGAATGGCACGAATAAAACGAGCGAGCGGGACAAGACAGTGCCCGTTATGTCCCATAAATTATAATTTGCAAATAAGGTCACTAGATTTTTTTAAAGACTAGCGCTTGGCTGCAATAGGCATGATGACTGATTTTGAAAAATGGTCAGATTATGTTCCGAAGTATCTACTATTTCGAAAAAATATCTTATTTCAGCAGAAAAATAAGGTTTGGTAGATAATATTGGCATTTGAAATTTAAAATTTAAAATTCACGCTAAAACGCTCCCCGGTGTCATGGCGTCGTTTGTGACGTCACTATTATTTTTACCAATGTACTCTGTGCAGTGTGCAGTAAGCAATAGTGTGATTGTCAAAGCTCGAAAACAAACCATTGTGACGTCATTCGCTTCTTGGTGTTTTAACCAATATGGCGGATTGCTGTATTTTATAATTTTATTTTATCAAAATAAATAGCAATCTTACTCGAAATAGAAAAATAAATACGTTTTTTATAATCCATGAATCCTATTTCATTAGATAAATTCATAATTTCATTGATTCTTGGTTACTGTCATCATGCCTATTAAACTTATTGGCAAGTGGTGATGCAGCCTAAGATGCTGCGCGCTTGCCTAGAAGATGTCTATTCATTCTTGATTTGAAGATAAAATATTAATAAAAATTTGGGGGAAAACGGGCAACGGCATTCCATATCCTAGTGGTTCGAATTAGAAATCGCTTCGTACACGGTCGTGGAATTTCGACTAAGGACGGATGCAGATCTTATTTACCTACTCATTTCTCATTTTGCATAGGTAAATTAATACGATACGATTAACTAGCGCAATGGTGCGAACACTATCCTAATATTGATAATAATAATATAACATCAGATTTATAACTAAGTAGTTACAAAAATCGGAAGTAGATTTAATATTAGTGCTCTATGAAATCAATAAAAAATACTTTCGAAACTCAAATTAAATCAGAACCAGTGGTCATTTCTATAAATGACCAATGAACCAGAAAACGGGTTCCATTGTATTAGCATGCGACGACGCTGGTGCAGGAAGCTTTTACCTATTTTCATACATACACTACTTCCTGTTTGTCGAATAGCATGAATATTTCAACAGTTAATTGCACACTGTATGATGCTTTCTTTTTAATATTTACAAGTATTAAAATTAATCACATACAGTAAATTGAAAGGTTCTGAGCGCTGACTCAAAGGTTAGCAGATACTCTATAATCTAGAAAGCTGGTGGTACAGAGTTCAAAAAATGACAGAGTTCCCCTTTAGACAAGGAATAATCCTTGTCTAAAGGGGAACTCTGTCATTTTTTGAAATTCTCACGAAAGCTAAGTCTCGGGCCATTAGCGAATATCCTAAAACTATGCTAAACACAATCCATAATATTATAAATGCGAAAGTGTGTGTGTCACGGCCCATCCGTTCAACCGATTTTGATGAAATTTGGTACAGGGATAGTTTTTATTCCGGAAAATGTAGGAGTTCCCGCGGGAATTAAAAAACTTAATCCACGCGGATGAAGTCGCGGGCATCATCTAGCCCTAAATCATACAAAAGCTTTTCGGATTTCAATTTCGGATTTCGGAATGTCAAAGATGTTGAAAAATGATAAAAACCTTTTTGTATGTACTAAGCCCTTGATTGAGATCTTGCTTGTGATAAGTGATGATGCAGCCTAAGATGGTATTAAACCCCTATACCCTTAATCGGTTTCTACAGCTAATAAGACTTTGTTATCAATACAATTCAATCAACACACGTCCCAATAGCCGAAGGTTTGCCATTAACATTAGAACAACTAGCACCTAAAGGCCGCCATGATAATAAACACACCGGCACAATTACGCAAGGCTTCGTACACGACGCCTAGGACCTTCACGGTTATCAGCCGGTTAGCAGAACCTATTAGTTTTCGACAACGCAACGTACGACTGTAGGGATGTTTAAAGCAGTGGCGTGCATGACATAGAGGCATAAAAGCACTGCTCACCCTAGCTAAAAAGTTCAATGCTTATTTTTCATTAAACCCTACTGCCCGAAAATAGACATCTTCTAATGCCAGCCATTGCCGGCTCGTGCTCACTATTGGGCACGAGTGTCTTCTCAGAATGAGAAGGGTTTTGCCATAGTCAACCACGCTGGCTAGTGCAGATTAGCAGCCTTCGCACATCTTTAACAATATTATGAGGAACACTCGGACATGCAGGTTTCCTTACGATTTTTTCCTTGACCGTTAAGCAAGTGATAAGCCTAGCAATGACTAAGGCCGCCACTGACTAGAGGTTAAATCTTAGTCATTGCTAGGCTCTGGGCGGTAGATATTTGCGAGGCGCGAGATTCAAACACACATTAGTACCTATTACCTAATGACTTTTTCTACTTGGGCCGTAGCGCTGTTGGGGCAAGAGCATGAGGCACCTGCAAGAGCGAGGCCCCGGGCGGTTGCCCTTCTTGCCACCCCCTAAGGCCGCCACTGCCTCTAGTGTTTAACTAGAGGTAGGACGTGCTATCCTATGCTAGGAAGCAACAATAAAAATATTATGTAAAGATTAAAAACCGCTCACATTTAACGCGCCGAGGCCGACCTCTAGATAACGTTATCCGTGTAATACATTATTATCTTTGGCATGGTCTAACTTAGAATAATGGTCTATTGAACCGGATAGGTCCAAAAACTTTTGAATTTAGTGGAACGCGATGATGCTGTCATGTACATGAAAACGGGCTTACCATAGGGCAGTTTATAATTTATTTAACCCATACTCCGAATCAGTTTTCTAACAACATCTTATGGGAACGATAAATCAATAATAACGAGTAAAAGCTAGTGATAAATTTAAAAAGAAACGACACAATTGATTGCGCACCGACAAATAAAAAGTATGTCGAACTCAAACTGAATGTATAAAAATCACGTGTGTATTTTATTGTTTTTCTTCTTGAAAAATAACATAAATCCATGAAAGATATGGAAACATAAAAACCGAACGTTCCGTACATCCCGCCTCAGCTCACGCGATCCGTGTCCCCGTATATTAATTTGTAATTTGTATCCATTTAATGCACCCAGCTTGTAAGGATTTGAGTTGTACATCTACCTACAACTTTTTGTCTTCTTGAAATTTTCACCGTGCAATTTATATTTACAATTAGGTATAGTAGATAATAGATATGTTACTGATAAGGTCTTTCTTAACTATGACCGAATTTCCACTTTCCTGTGATAGAGACGGACTATAGTTTAAGGTTAGAGGTTACAATAAAGTTGACTTAGAAAACATTTTGAAGATAAGGTACGGTAATATTTCATAACAAAAATACCTCATGGACGATGCATATCAAATCGCAAACAACGGTATAACAACCTTAGTTACGCTTACACAAAGCAATAACATGTTACCCTACCTATGGCTAATGCAATTGTGATGTTGGTAAATTGTGGTACAGCCATACACAGGTGCCTTACGCAATCTTAGATTACAGAAAAGGATATTTCCAAGCCGGTGAGACGGCCAGAATACATTTGGAATTTATCTACTCAATGACTTATAATTAAGCTCGCCATTGACGATAAGTCATTTGACATAAGTCGCTTGAATTAGGTAAGTCAAATAACTTATGCCAATTCTGTTGCTCACTCACAGTGTCAATCCAAATTACTCATTACTCTTATCTCGATCAACGCGCGGTGTCTCCTACATTATAGTCTGTGTCTCTTAGATGCGGCAGTAGTTTACGTTGCGTCGTATGTTTATGTTTAGCAATGACTCGGTCAAAATGTCATGACGCCAATTGACTTAGTACTGTGAAATGTGGCTTAGAGCTTTCACATTCACGATCTTTGATTTTATATCGCGACTTAAGTCAAATGAATTACTGTCAATGGCCTGCATTAATCATACTTTACGAATATAAAGTAAGGTTCATTGTTTTGTCGTTGATTAATGGATATTGATTTTGAATTTAATCCAAACATCTGTCTATGTAAAGGAATTGGCTAGAATTTTTCATGAAATTAACAAAAACTACAACCAATAAAGTGAGCTAATGTAATACGATTACCACAGCATAATATTTCTATCGCATTTAAATAATAAGTAGGTAAAATTCGCTGAGAAAGTGGAATGGAAGCGAAGGTACAGTTATTTTATAACGTATGTAAATAAATATGATACCTACGTTTATGAATTAACTCGACCATAAAGTTACATGAGAACGGTTTTCTAGTAAACCTACTTATTATTAATCTAGAAATCTAAATGATGCCCGCGACTTCGTCCGAGTGGATTTAGGTTTTAGAATCAGACAGGTTTCGCCCTAGTCCACCACGCCAAGACTAGTGGATGACTCAAGATGTTTCTTGACACCAGACTGATTGAGACCATTTTAAAGGACCTCTAGTAATAGTCTATAATAATCTATATATTATCACCTCTCAAGTATCTGGCTACTGAATAGTTTACTTGTTACACTTTGAAC
Organism: Erebia aethiops; assembly: GCA_923060345.2. Classification (NCBI taxonomy): domain Eukaryota; kingdom Metazoa; phylum Arthropoda; class Insecta; order Lepidoptera; family Nymphalidae; genus Erebia; species Erebia aethiops. Next base: position 17,958,788 of record OV281081.1, on the reverse strand, counting down.
GGACTTTGAAGCATTTGAGGTCGTACCTATGTATACTTATATGGAAAATAATTTATGTCCTTTTATTTGTTACTGGTAACATTCACCATCATCGTTTAGATCCAATAAATGCATGTCGAGTAAAGGGTAAAATATTTACCTTCCGAGGTAGGTAATAGGAATGTTATTAATTACCAACTAAGCAAACCTAATAGAATAATTTAAGTATATTAGGTACGCATAACAGAGGCATTAGTTTTTTTGTCGTACTGTTATTGGACTGAGAGATCTTAATGCGCATGACCACAGTCCTCAAACCAGTTAGATGAAGTTGCTAATTATAGTACATGTTTTTTTTAAATCCACTACAAGCTAGCCCTTGACTGCGATCTCACCTGATGGTAAGTGATGATGCAGTCTAAGATGGTAGTGGGCTAACCTGTTAGGGGCATGGCACTTATATTAAACCCATACCCCTTCGGTTTCTACACGGCATCGTACCGAACGCTAAATCGCTTGGCGGCACGGCTTTGCCGGTAGGGTGGTAACTAGCCACGGCCGAAGCCTCCCACCAGACCAGACCAGGGAAAATTCAGAAATTATAAATTCTCAAATTGACCCTGCCGGGGATCGAACCCAGGACCTCCGCGCGTTAAGGCAACAGCGCTACACACTGCGCCACGGAGGCCGTCAATGTAGAATTATACTAAAATAAATCTTCGGGATACGACTGGAATTTGTAAATTCATACGAGAGACCTACTTTTCAGATAGTGAAATCTATCGGTATAGAGTTGAGATGTCGAGACGACGCGACGACAACTAAGTAGATTACTTACCCTAATTTGGTTGGAGATAAGTAACTAGGTCCAGGTGATAAAATGGTATCAGTTCTGTAGAAGCTAGTAAGTATGGTTTCTGTATTGCAACTGATTATGTATAGAAACTTTGGAGTTTGGATCTCAGTTTATCTAAATAAACGATTTTATAAATAAAAAGTTGGTATTTCACAACAACCATTTTTTATAAATTGTGAAATTTGTTTTCACGATTTCTAATTTGCGACTAGGTAAATATTTGCATTTCGAAATTGCATGGCATGCAAAGGCATGGAGTTCGTGCAAAACTTGTTTTACAATACAAATCTTGAGGTTCTTCCAAGGAAAGGAGGAGGAAGCAAGGCTTGAAGGGCCATCGGAGATACAAAATTCGTTCCAAAGCCAAACCAAGGTTCCTTCAAGACAACTCAACAACAGGGTTTACGAGTCTCTTAATAAAAAATGCATAATGAAATCCGTGTCAAACATAAAAAGATAAACTTGAAAGTTACAGTTATCCAGAAAGTTCAAGTTACCTGAGAACTACCTAAACATTTACCTAAAGAACTTGGTTTAGTTAGGTAGATAATCTACCCGGATTTTATCCTTGTACCTTTCTAGATTGTATCCGCTCGGATGACTTCAAATTCCCAAAAACTGACTCACCGCGACCTCGGGTCATGCCTAAGGTCGTTACCTCCAGTCATTGTTTTAAAGTTTTTTTACCATACGGTGGTTGTAAGTCTACAGACACATCTTCCGGTGCCAATTAGATTTGGCCATTTTGTGCAAAAGATAGAGATTAGAATAGAGATTTCTCTATGATAATTATAATACTTATTCCTAATTTTATCCACCACTAAATTACCATTATCCAATCTTCTTTTAGTTATTCGTCAACTGAAAGACGTCCACAGCTGGATATAAGACTCTTGTAGGACTTGCTCTCATCCACAAAGTAAAAATCGCTTAGCGAGCTATGCAAGGAGTTTCCCTGAGGGATAAGATTCGAAAAGAAGAGACCCGTAGAAGAAACGAGTTTACCGTCATATCCCAAACTATTTGCGAGCTGACTGCTGAGCCATGATTCACATAGGGGAACTGGCCGTTGGAGCCGAAAAGCCTTGTAATAGTGGGTCGGAGACTAGTCTTACAGGTACAAATTCCTGAGACCAGCGGGAGATATGGAGTCTACTTAACTTGGCGATATCGATATAGCGAATATATATAGGCGATAACTCGGCTATAGCGAAGTATCGCTTTGCAAACATTGAGTTCTTCATTTCTTGATTTAACATTGAGTCAATTTATACAAGAGAATCTTCCATGTTTGCTTATTAGTGTTACATTGGATGACACGTTAACGACTTTCCGGGTAAAAAAAAGAAACTGTAGATATCACCTCACAAATGCATGATTTTTAAAATACCTACCTATCACGATTTTTGGTTGCATGATATCATCAATAACATCATATCGAAATAAAATGGTGATAATTGTTGTGGTAGTTGTTAGACCACGCCATCACGACATGCATCTTAAAAGCTATGAGATTCGGTAAGCATTCGAGTTTTCGAGAAAACTAAGTAGGTACTCCATCGAGTGGGTGAGAAAAGTCAACAATCAACATTACCCATAGGAATGCATCCATATTCCTGTCATTGCAACTGCTTACTGCAAATGCAGTGACGCTTGAAACTGTACATTCTGAAAAACTTCTTCCTCTTTGAATTTTTAGCTATGGTATGGTATTTTTAGGTATAAGTAATCCTGTACTTTGCTGTTCAGCAAGGTGTTTTCGTAAAAGAAGACTGTCATTCTGTATTAATTATGTAGGTACCTACATATAAAATTGCACCGACTATATTAATCGACTTCCAAAAAGGAGGAAGTTCTCAATTCAGCGCTTTTTTAATTTTTTTATGTTCTTATGTGAACCTTATGTAATTGCTCCGAGATTTTTGAACCGATTTGAATACATATTTCCATATTCTATATTAGACGTACCTAATACATATTTTAAAAACTTTATCACATTAAGTAACATCTAGCTAAGCTACGTAAGAAACGTTAAGAGCTCATAATATCAATTTACTAGCTGATACCCGCGACTTCGCGTGGATTGAAGTTTTTCGGTTCCCGCGGGAACTCTTTAATTTTCCGGGATAAAAAGTAGCCTATGTGTTGTTCCAGACTATAATCCATCCCTGTGCCAAATTTCATCCAGATCCTTTCAGCCATTCTGGCGTGAAAGAGTAACAAACATCCATAAATTTTATCCCGGAAAATGAAACAGTTCCCGCGGGAACCGAAAACCCTCAATTCACGCGGACGAAGTCGCGGGCATTAGCTAGTACATCCATACTTACAAACTTTCGCGTTTATAATATTAGTAAGGATGAATTTTATATTCAAAAGAACGTACTCGTAAGTACCTAACTGTTCTAAATACAGTTATGTTTTTTGTGGCTCCCGCATCTTGTTTCCTTGGTAACTTAATACAATTTCTAATGTCTTTACAGCACCCAATGAAAACCTCTCGAACCACCTACACAAATACGAGAATGTGTACAGTCAACTTACTTGGTAAAACACTCGTGCCGGCCAACGGGACTCCCATACATTAGAAGCGCACACCACAAAACACACCATAAAACACTCAATCACAAAAGAAAAAAAAATGCGCTAAATCAGTCGACACTAAAACACCTATTTTATAAAAAGTAACATTCAAATATCGAATGCCTTCGTTCGTAATAAAATCGCGGTTCGTTAGTAATCTAGGGTCGGTAGTACAAAATACTGACGAACTACAGCGACGACCGTACTGCTTGCTACTGAACTGTCAGTGACACTGCGCATGATTCTTTCTCTATCTAACCATAGTTAAAACTGTACGAGGGAAAGAGAAAAATAATCGTTGGAATGTATGAACATCACTTTAGATATAACCATCTCATCTCTGTATGGAGGTTTGTCTGTAGATGAAAAAGATGGGGTATATTAGGTTCACGGTGCATATGTGTTGCAACGATGCGTAGAGGTGTATGGAAAATGAGGCTTTCATCGTTAAGGGCAAGCACACTAAGTATTTTTAACTATTTTGTATCCACGAGTAAAGTGTCGTCTAAAATATTATTATGAATAAATAAATAATTTTATGATTGCATTGATATGTCATATTGAATTTTCTGGGTTTTCCCTTAGTAGCGTTAATAATTCTTACCATAACGTCTCGCTTTACCTCATTTGAATTATGTACAGATATCTAAGCTAATTTAGATTTAAAGCACTCAAAAGCTTAACCGAGGTTAGAAAAGTAATAAACCTAATAGTAATAAGTACTAAGTAATTACTAAATATCTAAAAAAAACCTAGAAGAAGAATAATGATAACCTACGATTTCTATGTTGATGTAGCCTAAAATCAAACTGCATGTAGAAAAGGAAGGATTGAGCACAACAAACAATTAAGAACATATTATAATCAACCATCCCCTTAACAGGCACTTGTTTACCATCTCGCTTGAAAAATCAATCCTTTTACCCAGTAATAAAGGTTAAAATCTCTTATGAAAAACAAAGTTAGTGTCAAGTACAGTTACAGAAGTTAGGAGCACAAAACAGGCAACGTCGCGAGCATTACGTAAGCTCTGAAGTTGGCTGCAGTTAGTCAGTTTGCGATATATTTAGTACGAGGAGGCTGTTTCGCTTTATAATGTGATTGTATCTTTTTATATAATTTTTTTATCAATTTAAAAAGTTATTCGGTGTTAAAGATGATTGGAAGTGATTACACTTTGGAACTGTGCAATGTATTTCATTCGGGTCAAGTAAGAACCTAACCTTACCTATGTATTTATTTTGATGAATGATATGTGATTGCTTTAAAGCGCTGTGACTTATGTGATTTTTTTTAAAAGTTTGTTTATCTTTATAAATATAGAACTTAATCCTTCTTAACAGTTTTGAAACAGTGTGTAGGTACTTTTTTTATTTTTGTAGGATTATAATATATAATATTAATTAATAATATTAATCAATAATAAAATTAGTTTAAAGTTTAAACTACTACAATACACATTTAATACAATCCACAATAAATTATATAGTTTTTACGTGTATTTTAGTAACAATTTTGTTGTACCCTTGCGCCCGTTGATGTCCTTTGTATGGGGATTCGGGAAAAGTTCAATTCTAACACCAATTATTGTTTTTTGCAGGATATTGAGAATTTATTTTGTTTAAAGAGGTTGAATATTATTATAATAATGTCATATCGGCCTCCCTGACCTTCTTGACGCAGTGGTGAGCGCTGCGATTTGTAAATAGGTCCCGGGTTCGATTCCCGGCTAAGTCAGGTGATTACCTATGCGCTCTGGCACGATGCCCCATGAATAACATAATACGAATATCTATTTAGTAAATTCTGAATGACTATGTTCATATATAGGTTGAGCCGGGCAGCTTCTTCCAACGGTTGACAGGAGACGTGAAGACGGGAGTCATCCTGAAGGATGTCTCCTTCCTCACACATAGTGGCGAAGTCACAGCCATATTGGGGTCTAAAGGTATGGTAACGGAAACATAAGAACGAACTACAAGTATACTGCTATATTATAGAATCCTATTATAACCACTAAAGAACTAGTGAAGATTATAAGAAACATCGTCGATCATCATCGATATCCCACTTGCCATAGTCTATCGACTTATATTTTTTAAATCGTTACATTATGGCTTCAAGAGGGCGCCAGTTTGTTTTTTCAATAATTCGGCTTCCAGAGTGGCACTCGGAAGATATATTCGGCATCTGGACTGATGCAAAAATCATGATCGGTCCAAGCGTTTAGGATGTAGCTGCGCTGGAAGGAACAAACAAACTATATAGACTAATGAATACATTTAAACCCTGTGCGTTCCGCAGTCGGGTAATAAAGATCCAAAAAGTTTCGGAGGCCTAGTCGGAAAATCTGCTTTAAAATAAAGACTTAATGGACAATATATGCATTCAAAGATCCACGTGTTTTCTGAAATACCGAAACGCAAATCTATCAAAACCTTAAAAACAAGCTATTTCCACATCTAGAGTAATGAATCACCTAAAGATATATATATCTTTGGGTGGACATCTTAAAGAATAACATATACATGGGTAATTACATCCGATCCAATTGAGAGAATCATGGTCTATAATTAACTTTCCAAGGCAGCGGAAAGCGCGCTCTCCTGGACGTCATAAGCCGCCGCGTTCCCTGCAAAGGGCACATCCTGTTAGAAGGGGTGCCTTTGGAGGAGGACTACTTCAGGAACACTTGCGCATTAGTTCGGCACTCTACGAAGCTTCTACCCGGCCTGAGTGTTCAGCAGACCCTCGCGTTGTCGCTTACTAAGGTAAATTAATAGTTTTACTAGCTTTATGCCGCGACTTGGTCATTTTGTTTTAAGTTAGACTCCTTTTCTAATTTTTAAACCAGGGTGTCCAGTTTTCCACCACGAGCGGAGCGAGCTCCTAACAGGCTCCGTTTTACTCACAGAGGAAAACTGCATACAAGCATACTTTCACCAACAAAGAGCTAGCGGAAAGGACTGAGCAAAAAGAGTCCAACTGTCCTTGACTTTGTTGACTATTTTCTCTTCGCTCAGCTATTTCCCACTCATTAGGGTAATCAGTTGCAGTGGAGATCCCACTAAAATTCTTTCTTAATTGGTTCTGTCTGCGATCATGAAAGGAAATTCAACCTAACGGGAGAGGCATTTGAAATTATATGGTCTTAATTAAATAACTTGTATTTTTTCACAGATTTCAGGATACTTAAAGTCATCAAAAGTAAAGCAAGTCATGGCTGATTTGGCATTATCACAAGTGAGTAATACCTAGTAGTAGTTTGACCAATAGGTTCTTAACAGCAGCGTAAGGACAGATTGATTAATGTAACGGCAAGTTCTGCACACATCGACGTTAACCTGGATTATTATTTAAGGCGAATCGTTAGCCTCAGCTTATGATTAAGCTCTGTATAAGTTGAGCATGTATTAACATGCTCAACTTATAGAATCTCACGAATCGTGAAAATTATAATTAATATGTGATTAAGCCCTAATCTTTTAAAGTCCAAGTAGGTGTAAATGGTAATACACATTTGATGTAATACTTAGTAAGTATTATGTTTTCTTATGCAGGTAGCAAACAAGTGCGTTACAAACCTAACCAAAAGCGAATATCGTCGACTTATCATTGGAGTTCAACTTATTCGAGATCCAAGTATGTACCTAATTTATTTATTGAAGCTTCGCTTTTGATTTGTGAGCATAGGCCTTACCTCAACCGACAATGGATTCAGTAGGTATATACAGCGTATATATACAGCGTACCTACTAAAATATCTTGTAATTTTTTTCAGTTATTTTGCTTCTCGACGAGCCTACATGGGATTTGGATCCTTTGAATACATATCTAGTGATATCAATCCTTTCGAACGCAGCCAAAAAATATGGAACTACAATCATACTTACCATGGAAAAGCCAAGATCTGGTAAGTAAAATGAATATGTATTTAAAATAATATATGTAGTTGAAATAAAAAGATAGATAAGTACCTACTATAATATTTTATTTTTGCCATTTGGGATACCTAAAATATAATTTCTTATTTTCTTTATGCAGTTTTCCTGGAATTTCAGTTTCACCAATGTTTCACCGATTCGCGTATAAAAGTTACTTTGTAAATAATCAAATCCATACTATAATACTAAAACTTATATTATAAACTAGCTGATGCCCGCGACTTCGTCCGCGTGAAGTTTAAGTTTTTTGATTCCCACGGGAACTCCTTAATTTTCCGGGATAAAAAGTAGCCTATGTCACTCTCCAGCAGGGCTAGGATGCGTACGTAGAGATATGTCTCTCTAATTTTGTCGCTCTCTTTTCTCTGTCTATCAATATGGATCAGAAAGAGAAAAGAGAGCGACAAAAGTAGAGAGACATATCACTACGCGCGCATCCTAGCCCTGCAGGTCCTCAACTATACCCATGCCAAAAATCACATCGATCCGTGACTCCGTTGCGGCGTGATTGAAGGACAAACCAACAAACCAATAAATCAACAAACAAACACACTTTCGCAGTTATAATATTCAGTTATAAATGCGAGTTTGTGAAAATAGTCAGGAACTGCTAGCCAAACATTTTAATTTATTTGACTGTACTGGCGCTCTGATTTTTTGGCGACGTGGATAATTAGCACATAACTGCTTTGAATTTAAGTAGATATTTACATCATATTATGTGTTTCGTCTTGCAGATGTGTTTCCCTTCCTGGATCGGGTAGTATATCTATGCCTCGGAGACGTAGTGTACGCGGGTCCCACCCGAAATCTGTTGGACTACTTCGGCAGCATAGGATTTCCGTGTCCACAGCTGGAAAACCCTTTGATGTATTACTGTAAGTGTTATCATACATGTAACTTCCTGTACAATATATGTTTTTTTTTTTTTTTAATTTATTTATTAACCATAATAAACATTCATACAAACTATTTCTTACATTATTCCGTCAAACTGCATGGCAGTTTGTTGATGTGTTCCTTTATATCGGTGCGTTTTCTCAAATCAATCCATTATCTTCAACCTGAATCGCCAATCACTGTCTTAAACAAGTCTATTGTGCTATTCCAGACTATAATCTATCTCTATGCCAAATTTCAGCCAGATCCGTTCAGCCGTTGGCGTGTGATTGAGTAACAAACATCCATACATCCATCCAAACTTTCACATTTGTAATATTATAAGTAAGATTAGTAAGACTACTTACTAAGTACCTACATATTTGGTCTTTGATCGTTGTATCAATCCTTCCAGTATGCCTATCAACTGTGGACCGACGCTCGCGCGAAAGGTTCATAGAGTCGAACCACCAGATCGCGGCTCTAGTGGAGAAGTTCAAGGTGGAGGGACAGGGCATCATGCAGGGGAGCCTGGGCGAGCACGGGCGCATCATCAACCCTAACAAGATACAGCTCAACTATGGCAAGGCGGGCGGCGTTAGGACTATCTGGATGCTGTATCTGTAAGTAAAAGTTACCATATTTCCTGCCACGTGGGAGGTGGCGGCCTTGGCTATTTACAATCCTACCGGCAATGACGTGCCGCCAAGCGTTCCGGTTCGATGCTGTGTAGAAATCAAACTCAAACTCAAAAATAGTGTTTATTCAATTTAGGTAGGTACACTACACTTATTGACGTCAAATTACGTATAAAATATAATGGTGATAATCAGTACCGGTATCTTAAAACTAAAGCTACGAGGGTTCCAAACGCGCCCTGGTCTGAGAAGAGCCCACAACAAACTCAGCCGTGTTTTTTGTCATTGTCACCATTAAAGTTATAGACACCGATTAGGGGTAGGTATGGGTTTAATATAACTGCCATACCCCTATCAGGTTAGCCCACTAAGATCTTAGACTGCATCATCACTTACCATCAGATGAGATCGCAGTCAAGGGCAGACCCAGATAAACACAAGTTCAGTCTTAATAATTACATAATATAGTAGAAATATTTTCGAATTACAAATTATATTGGTACTAGCTGACGCCCGCGACTTCGTACGCGTGGATCGAGGTTATGTGGTTCCCGCGGGAACTCTTTAATTTTCCGGGATAAAAAATAGCCTATGTGTTATTCCAGACTATAATCTATCTCTGTGCCAAATTTCATCCGGATCAGCCGTTGGGGCGTGATTGAGTAACAAACATCCATCCATACATCCATACCGACATCCATACATCCAAACTTTCGCATTTATAATATTAATTAATAAAGTAAGTAAGATAAGATAGTAAGACTACGTTTGTATGGGCAATTCACCCTCCGCCGCCTTCTTAAGTATGGTACATACTAGGTAAAGACGTGTAAAACTTACATTTCAGGAGAATGTTGGCGTCAATCTTCAATTTGAAGAAGCACGGCATCAAACAAATGTCGATGAGGCTGCTAACTTTGCCGATATACTTTTTCATTCTCTGGATCTTCTATAACGAATCTAAGGTAAGCTGTGTTCCTATCAATATCCTATCCCCTATCAATTAAATTTGCTATCAAAAAGTTGTAAAACTACTTAACAGGCTTAAAAATAGTCTTGTCCTTTTCCCAATGTTTCCAATAGAATAGAATTGAACTACTTTTAGAATAGCAAGGGATTTATTTTCCAAATCTTGTTTTTCCTTTGCAGAATTACCAGCGAGCCTTTATAACGAAAAGTGGCCTTATATTCAACGCTATGGTCGGGACATACTTCATCAGTATTATGAACACAATTTGCCTGTGTAAGTAAATCCAAAGTTATTTTTGTTAATTAACATTCTAATATTATAAATGCGTAAGAGTGTCTACCTGTCTGCTACGCTTTCACGGCCAATCTGTTCAACTAATTTTGACGAAATTTCAAATTAGGTACAGAGATAAACCTCTGAGATACCTAATGCTATTCCGAGGAGGGACATGGGCTTTTTGTGTCCCGGAAATACAAAGAATATCCGTGGATTTTTCAAAAAAACGCGCTTTACACGAGTTAACATGTCGTAACCCTGGATTCGGGCTATTTTAATTATTTAATTTTGTAACTTTTTCCGTTTTTTTTTTAAGTCTCGATCGCCGCTATATATCGTAACTTACGTACAACGCAAGTTTTAAAAATGGCAGCAAACAAAACATGAGGTCGGGTATCCCCACAGAAATTAGAAGAATCAGTAGAATTTATCGAAAGAGGCCATGTCCATGTGTATAAAATATGACTGGCATCGCGATAAGATTGGGCGACTGTAAAGTCATTTTGCAAATAATAAAGAATAAAGATTTTGTCCCTGCTTATCATTGAACATGACAATTTATGGAACCCTTTTCAGACGGCCCGTACAGAACGCGTTACTACCAAGAGTCACAAGAAGGCCTATACAGCGGAGCGAGTCTCCTGCTCGCTTGGAACCTGGTGTCGCTGCCGTTTTCATTCATTACTACCTTCGCTTCGGCTGCTATCATTTATCCGTGAGTCATTATCATCATTTCAACCCATCGCCTCGCCAGCCAATGGGCACGACTCTCTTTTCAGTTTGGCTACATATTCCGATGGTTCGATCCTTCGGCACGCACTTCTAACTTTTCGTTATGTGCATTGCAAATATCACTTCCTTCAACGGTGGAGGAAAAGATCGTGCCGAAACCTTTCCAAGAGTGCTTTAATGTTCTCCTAACTGTGTGCTGCCAATCCGCACTTGGCCAACCTGGGCGTTCACTTTCTAGGAGGAAACTTGTATCCGTGAGTATATCGCTTGAATTTCTTAGTATTAAATTACTTGTTCAATCTTGCATATTTAATAACGCTACCTATGCCCTTCACTCTTCTCTATCCACTGTTCATTATTTACTCAGATATTCGGTGACTTAACAAATATCACTCTATCCACCGTTAATTCTTTACCCAGATCCTCGCTGACTTATCAAGCATCACGCCATTATTTTCCATCAACTACTTATTCGTTATTTACCGTCTCATCAGATATCTTACAACGACATCAGATATCACTTCATTCGTCTCTATCAACTGTTCTTCATTCCCAGGATCGTCGGTGAATTATCAGACACGATAGACTACGTGTACTTCGCGTTAGTGCTGTGGTCGAGTTACATCTACGCGGAGCAGCAAAGCATAGCAATCATGATGTTTGTGAAGAACGCCCTCATTGCAGCCGTCGTTAACATCTACATCACTTGCATTTACGTCATGCTGGCTAGCGGCGTGCTAAGGTAAGTACAGCTTTTATTTGTTTGCTGAAGACTTGGTTAAATAAGTGAAGCCCAGTTTATAAGGAAAAGATCATATGATTTCACACATCTAAACAAGGTGGGAATACTAAATAGAAGACACCATATTACCACCAAAGTTTGCATACAAGTCCACACTCGAGGTTCCTCAAAACTGCCTTGTCTGGAACACTGATTTTCCGGGCTAATTAAGCATTATATTATGTTCTTTGAGAAGCAATCCAAGATTTTTCTGTAGGTACCAAATCGGTACCTAAGTACTATAAGACGTCAAAATCGGTTATGAAAATGGTCCTTCAAAAGATAAGGGCGAAAACACAGGACCGAGCAAGACAAAACGTCTTGTCAATTGTGCCTACCCAACCTAATAAGAGCGCCCCTTATAAAAATGTTCGCCAGATTAAAAAAAATGTCCGTACCGTGTTTTCGATAGAAAGTTCCAAGAAAAATTTTTCACAACTGACAACCTATAACATAAAGACGGAAACTTACCACGATAAATTCGACGATTTGCTCGTCAATATTTCGACAGTTGCACACAACTTTCTGTTATTTCCACAACTGTCGACCTAATACCTACCAATTATTTCCAGGTCATACAAAGGTTACGAAGAGTGGCTCTTCTACCTAACATACCTGACGCACACTCGCTACGCGTCCATATTCCTTCACAGGAGCATCTTCAGACGGCCGACTTTCGACGCGCTCGCGTACAGCGACGAGGAAAACTGCACCTCCATCAGTAGCATGATACAGACTTCCTCGAACATCAACACAAATTCTAACGCTAATTGCAGGTACCTGGTTATGTCTACAGTTATTTATAAAACTAGCTGATGGCCACGACTTCGTCCGCGTGGAATATGACACTCTCAAGGTCCCGCGCCCGTATCTTCGCATCCGTAGAAATACATATAAATTATTTATTGTACATATGAAAAGGTGGCCTTACTTTTGACGACCTCCGTGGCGCAGTGTGTAGCGCTGTTGCCTTAACGTGCGGAGGTCCTGGGTTCGATCCCCGGCAGGGTCCATTTGGGAATTTATAATTTCTGAATTTTCCCTGGTCTGGCCTGGTGGGAGGCTTCGGCCCTGGCTAGTTACCACCCTACTGGCAAAGACGTGCCGCTAAGCGATTTAGCGTTCCGGTACGATGCCGTGTAGAAACCGAAGGGGTATGGGTTTAATATAACTGCCATGCCCCTAACAGGTTAGCCCGCTACCATCTTAGACTGCATCATCACTTACCATCAGGTGAGATCGCAGTCAAGGGCTAGCTTGTAGTGGATAAAAAAAAAACAGAAAATCAGGCAACGTTTGAATTGGGAGGGTTTTCGAACTGGTTTAACGTTTAAACTATCGTGAGTGATATTCATTTTAACTCGTATAGTCAAAATATTCGAACTGCAGGGATCGAACTTAATATTCTCCTATAGGCAGGTCGATGTGGACTATATACAGATACAAATGTTTTTTATTCAAATAGACTTTTTACAAGTGCTTATGAATAGTCGAATGAATCTACCACTATAGGTCGTTATGCTCCTACTGGTAGGACCATTTGCCCTACGTGCCTCTTTTCATAAAACCATTATAATTGCAGGTATCCCAGTGGCAAAGCCTTTCTGACCGAAAGGTTCACATCCAAGAGCTTCGGAGGCGATATCGACCAGGCTGGAGATTTCAATATGGACTTCAATTTGGGGATTTCCTTTGCGTTTTCTCTGGGTATAATAGTGTTGAATAAATTCCTGTACCTTATGCCTTTGCCTGGATATATAGTCGATAAGTTTAGAGAATAATTAAATTATTTATATTTATCTTGAATATGTTGCCTTCATCGCATATCCGCCAATATATAAATATTTTTCTACTCGGTACAATAACACTGATGATTAATACCGTTTAGAACTAGTGTAATATATGATGTATTTAATTTTTTAAGGAAATATAATAATAATATTTTTATCAACACACTTGCTCATAAAGTGGCTTTAATTTCATAATGAGACCGATAATCAAACTGTGACTTTTTCATTACTATTATTCACAAGTGAGTTATAGAGTTTTTATTTTATCTACTAAATAAAATTATTTTTTAGTATTATTTTCTTCACAAGTGTGTTGAAAAACGTCGTATGATACACGTGTGTATTGATGATTACCGTCCTCGGCTATCTTAAGACTCTCACCTAACGTATCGGGTCTCAATGGCGCCTCAGCGGTATTCACCAACATTACACACTTGTACCATAATGTCCATATACCATAAAATGTCCATATACCAAATAAACCATAAAAATTATAACTTGGTATACAAAATCAATAAAACAATTATTTAATGAATGATAACTTATATTTAAAAAAAACAACGTAACTATACAATACCCTTTGCATTAAAAATGTAATGTTTCGTTTTTGTGTAATAAACATAATAATAAATCAATTTTTAACTCATTTTTCCCCGATTAATATGCAATCCTAAGCCCGCAATCAAATATAACCGAATCTAGTCGCATCGAATCGAGTCGAATCAAATCGAGTCGAATCGAATCGAGTCGCATTTGTTCCGTGCCTATGCGTTTTAGACCCGACTCGCCGCACTTGGGCACGCCGCTAATCGACCCAGTTTCATAGTAAATAATAGGGAGGATGGCTAATGTCAAAAATAAATTATTTCTTATTGATTCTATTAAATCTTCCAAAAGACCTAAAATTCACATTTTCTGTTAGTTTTAAGTTTGATAATCATTCCAATCAAATCAACTATCCATTTAGGAGAAAAAGTGCGTTGAAATTTGATAACGTCACAACTATGTATTTCATACAAACTGCCATACTTGAATCGCGTTTTTAAGTTTGATAAAGAGTTGCTGATTTGATTGAGTTGTCATCATCCCTGTTGTGGCGAATTACTGCGATTCGATTCGACTGGACTCGGCAAGCCTAGTAGACGACTGCCTTTATTAATAAATCTAGCTGAATTCTAGTTGTTTCATTTATCATTTGTCAAAACTCAAAAATTGGTAAGAACAAGTTTAGGATTAGGGAATTTTCGCGTTCAGAACCAATGCACTTTAATATTATAGAGTTGAGTGACGCTAAGGCGCAGCGATTCTTCGATACTCAAACTTTCACATTTTCTCAAACTCGACTTTAGCATAGCGGTCACTTGTCCACACACAAACACACACACACGGTCCTTTGGTTCACCTCAGTGCGTTTTTTTTTACACCAATTCCAACTTTAAACCACAGTAAATTAAGTTGAGTTTGAGTTGATATAGCGGGATTCCCCGATTAGTTTAATGCGGATTTCCCCAGCTTTAAACATAATCATTAAAAAATCAAGATATATAAATAAAGATATCTTCAGGCTCGCAGATTTAGAACCTGTATTTTTCAGTATACCCACTTTTTCACTCCATATGTCCGAATAATATCACGTAAGTTTTCCACCAAAACAAACTTATTACTGATTTCAGTGTCCACAACTCACAGCCATTACAATCAAGTCTATATCTAGGAAATTTCGTAGTCACCGATAACTTTAGGATAGCCGTATATTACTGTTTCCGTAGTAGTCTCTGTGTCGTTTTCACTCGATGTGCATTGTGTACTCTCACCTAAAACAAGCATATTTCGTGTGACGTCATCGTTTATTCAATATGGCGGAATACACAAAATGGCTTAATACACAAAATGGCGGATTATAAAAAAGGGGTGATAGCCGAGTGGTTTAAACGTCCGGCTCTCTATTCAGGTGGTCGGGGGTTCGATCCCACTAACCACTAATTTTTCGAAGTTTTATGCGTTTCAAGAAATTTAAAATATCATGTTAGGGTTAACCAGTGATGGAACACATTATGAGGAAACCTGCGTGCCTGAGAGTTCATAATGCTCTCAAAGATGTGAATGTGAAAAGAAGAATTCTGCCAATCCGCACTTAGCAAGCATGGTGGACTTGGGTAGGCCCTTCTCATTCTGAGAGGAGACTCGTGCTCAGTAGAGAACCGGCAATGCAGGGATGAAGTGAGTGAGTGACACAAAATGGTGGAATGCAATTTATAAGTATGACTAGCGACCGCCCGCGGCTTCGCTCTCGCGGGAAGTTCGGAAATTTCGTCCTTATTTCTTTCCTACATTATAATGGAAAAATTGGTCTAGGTCCATGGGCTGGGAGTTGATATGATGACTGAGTGAGTCAGGACTTGTCTATTTATATAATTTTTGGGCATCTGGGCTTCCTGCCACAAATGACTTAAGAGGCCGGTTCGCGCCGCTCGCAACTTCTATTTGAACCGCAAATATAAATTTGCCGGTATATTGCTATCTCTATTTTACTGATGACACATGATCGCGTTCAAGCGAGATAGCAATATGAGCTTACAGAATTTGTTATACATTTAGTCTTGTTCCTTGAATACCAAAAATGATGAATGAAAACTTATCGTGCTTTTTACTTCGTTTTGTTATTCTGTAACTTGACAATATAGGCTATGCTGCTGACCAATTAATACGTAAGATATCGTTGGTTTTAATATGAAACAAATAAGAGGGAAACATGTCCATCTTGTCGTAAAAATATGCAAAACGCAATTCATTTACATTTCATTTTAGGAAAGTATTTTGAAAACATATAAATCCAGGGGACTAGATAAATACAATTTAAATCCAAATAAACTCTCATTTTGGTGGAAATGTTCTCGAATTATTAATTATTTTGGTATTACGTTTGTATGGGCAATTCATTCTCCGCTGGCACCTTAAGGCTTACTTAAGACTTACTTTCAAAGGCAAGAGGAATAGGCTTCATCTAGACAAGTCAAACAGATCATTTTTGCCCTTAAGGCATGATTGTCGTCGAAAAATCTGTGTGGTAACAAAATATTTAGATACTTAAACAAGATACTTTACCTCCATAAAACACTATTGTTTTGTTGAGTTTGTTGATTGTTACCTGCAACAGGATAGAAGGATTGTTATCTTTTCAATCATTGATTCAATGTTTTCTTTGTCAAAAATTCATTAAAAAATTAATATGTTACAATTTTGTCAAATCTGGTAATGCCGCTAATAGGTATCAAATGTCATGCAACAGAATAGATGGATTATATTTAAGTTTTCAATGATGGTATTATTTTTATGACAGTAAAAGGGTGCATGGGGCAAAGCACATAGTTTAGAAGTATTCCAAACCAGGCAATATGAGTAATTGTCAAGATATGGGAAAAACCGATGTACCGCACAAGGGGTGACATCACCGCCTTTAGAAACTGGATGCGAAAATATCAATATGCTCTCATTATTTTTTATGTCTACATAAATGGTCATTTTAACCTCAATTCTGATGCTTTATTAAGAAATTTTACTATCACTGCACTACTGGTGCATCTTAAGTACTGAACCATATGGAAGACTACAGCTGTGTCTGGTATAAATAACTGAACAAAACGCAATATCTATGCTATCACAATAGTGGTTCATCAGTCAACTATTACCGTCCAGTGCTATAAGAAAGTACAGAAGATATACATACTGGTAGCCTACAGTATCCATATTTACTGTACTTTCCTATGGGCCATATCACACATCCTCTCCAGCCTCCAATGGTTTTTATTAATTATATTTAATCCAGAGCTTAATATATAAGGCAAAGATTAATATTAAAATAATTGTTTTTGTATTACTCACAGGTGATAATATAATTTCTCTATACTTCTTAAGGTATATCTTCAAGGGCTCCACATAGTTGTCAAACCCGAGAGCATTCATGGCGAAGAGTACATCTTCCCCATTGATTGTTTTCCGTTTCTCCATCTGGCAGCGATCGCTCGCCTCGCTCGTTATGAATGATATAAACTCTGATATACATTCTTGCACACATTCTCGCGCATCTTTTGCTATCTGTAAGTAATGTATTATTGCTATTGGCAGTAATTTTTTTATGTATGCAATTAATCAAATCAGTAACTCTTTATCAAAAGCCAAATGCGCAATTTGTATGGAAGCTCGTATGAAAGGCTCTGGCTGACAATGTCTAGTCTCCTAGAATATCCAGTATGCTAAAGTGCCCAGTGTCCAGTTATGTCCAGTGCCACAATGTCCAGTGTCCTAAAACGTCCAGTATCAAAAGGTCCACTTACCAAAACGTCTAGATTCTGCCCATTGTTTTTAATCTAATTAATAGCTTAAAATAGTTATCAAACTTAGAAGTAACGGAGGATTTCATGTACTTTGGAAGATCCTTAGTTGCTTAGTGATGATCTTCAACTCAACTGAATGAACAATACACTGACAGACAAGCATACATTTCTGTATATAATATTTCAAAGTACCTACCTTTCCATTTTCAGGTATAGCTCTTTTCATAATTTTAGCAATGTTAGCAATAGGTAAGAATCTATCTTGTTCCCTTAGAGGTGCATTCTTACCGCTGTTGGAATCTGAATTGTTTTCTTCTTGTTCTGAAACCATTAAACATTAAATTATTTCTAATGTTTATTAATGATCAGATGGTGATAATAACAAGGATTAAACACGACTAATATTGATTAATCATAAATACATCCATGCAAAAAATCGCCTATAGATCCGTTGCGGCATTATTGAAGGACAAACGGAGAAACAAACAAAGCAAGTAAAATACTATGCTGATATCAACTGGTGTCTGGTAGTCTTCTAGGTTAGAATTATTAAACATCGATCGGAGGTCGATGGTGAGGATGTTTTTAGTAAGAGACCTTTGCCTGATCAAATAAAATGGATTAGAATATTGCTAAAGATAATGATTCACCTAGAACATCATCAGAGTTCACCACTGTATACGTTTCTAAGCCGTCATCAACCAGAAAGCCGTTGTCCAGCCTGACCAATTCGCCACCAAGCTCGTCACTCTCCATTGTTTTACTAGCTATGTGTTTCGGAATCGGAAATTGTAGATTTAGATTTTGCAAATCTTTCAAATTCCACAATTATTATTTTATTTATTTATTTATTCTAGGCAGCAGAGACAAGTTAACACAGAACACTTAAACTCCTACCCTATATACCATACTACTCTATGCTCCTAACTCCTTCATCCTTGCAAGTTAACCATTTAACCACACATTTAAGGTGCATGACAAGGGTCTGCCCGCGAAATTCAAATTTAATTTGGTTTTTCACAATTTGTAAACTAATACGACAAAGTAGGCTTATGGCATTCAAATTGCGAGCGTAGGAATATCATCTTCACAGGTTTATATAAAAATCTTTACTTGAAAGTGCCCAGTTTAAGAAATTAGTCAAATTAATGACTAATTTGTGAGTAACTCACGTCAAACTCATTATTTTGACTAATTTCTTAAACTGGACACTTTCAAGTAAAGATTTTTATATAAACCTGTGAAGATGATATTCCTACGCTCGCAATTTGAATGCCATAAGCCTACTTTGTCGTATTAGTTTACAAATTGTGAAAAACCAAATTAAATTTGAATTTCGCGGGCAGACCCTTGTCATCGACCCCAATAACCTGCCAATAGCTAGAGTTAACCAGTTTTTTTTTTAATTAACTGCAAAGAATATAATAAATTAACTGGTTTATCTGCTCTGGATTCTAGTCCTTCTGAGCCTGATTCTAGGCAGAGCACAGACCAGTGTCAAGGTGGTCAAGACTGTCAACTTTCATGAGGTATGCATGAGGTCTTAAATATTTGTTACCTCCATGCATGAGGTAGACTCAAGGAACTAATAAGTACTACGTACAACTGGAATGAGCTCTTGTTAATAAAGTGTGCCGAGTGAGAGATACCATACTGACAGTTGTGTCCCTTTTCCACAAGAGTGACCACACTATTTTTGAATTTAGGGATACTTCAATATACGGGATATATATATACCTCTATGAAGAAATAAAAATCAGCAAATAATTTTAAAATATTTATATTTATAATGATGTTGATATTTTATATGTAGTGCCTATTGCCTCTTAGTAAGTCTCTTATACAAGTAAGCATTTAGGTCGTCGTCAACCGATGGACGTCCACTGCTGGACATAGGTCTCCTGTAGGGTCCTGCACAAGCCACGGTCTTGCACCGCCTGGATCCAGCGATCCATTTAGGATCGATAATTACGAAGCATTAAGGTAAAAATAGATAATTTATCGGTGATGGTTTAACAAAAAATATATTTTATAATTTTTTTTTAAAAATTCAATAAAACTGGTATTGCTGTAAAGCGAAACATAAATTGACTTTTCGAACCATACATATTTGGCTTTTCGAGCCATATATATTTGACTTTTCGAACATACTGGGTATATAAAATTATCAACATGCTCAAATTTTTCATACAAAAATATTTTTTACTCTTGGTCGCTCCTTAACTCATCTCATCACTATGCCAGTCTCCATGTTTGAAAATGTTTTTTATTTCATTCTGTAGAGCTACGGTGATACAGCACATACGGTGAAGGAAACATCGCAAGGAAACCTGGACTTGACAGTTTGAAATCACCAACCTGCAGTGAGCAAGCGTGGTGATTAATGCTCATGCATTCTCCTAGTGAGAAGAGGCCCTTGCCCAATAGTGGAACAGTTACGGGCTGGATTTTTATCATTATCTATAAACGTACCTATTCAAGATAAAAATAAAATTGATCTTGCTTACCATGAGGAATCGTGAGGGAAGAGCATTTTCTTTTAAAACAGGCCGTGATAAATTAGCAATATAATCCTCTGGCATGAAATGTTTGCTGCATATTACAGAATTTTGGGTCACTTTTCTGTTACCACTAGGTATAATGCTTAACCACTTTCAACACGCAACGTATCATTTTTTGGTAATCTGAAATATTAAAAAAATATCTATCCTGTTATAATTCGTGTTTCTTAGTTTACGATACTTGTCCCGTATACTTGTACCTAAATTTATGTCACCCGAATTTCTGTAACATTCAAAACATATAAACATAGTTAAACAATTACTTAGCAAAAGATAACCCACAATCTGGATAATATTCACTTTTACAAGCTTCCACGATGCATATTTTCACCATTTTTTACAGATAAATTCACGCAATCTTGAGAAATTTCGTCGATCGTAAGATTCATCAAAATGGCCGTTTGTGTTGCAACCATCATAGTACATAATAATTCCATGGTTGCAACATTTTTATTTTTATTACCACTACGATTGCCGCCTTCAACACGAAAAAAAGTGAATTATTGACGTACTAATTTTCTAAATGCTTGAAATTTTAATCGGAGGACGACTAATTCGATAGTATAACCATTTTTCAGATTTCTTTTATAAACGTACCGAAGTATAATGTTAAATGTGAAATAGCAACACAAAGACCACTGTTAGAAAGGGACACCGCGGTATGTTGTCGCTGTCTCACTCGGATTCATTTTTATACTGCGTGCGTAGTGGTCCTTATGTCCGTGTAGTAAGGATTAAATTTGATTAATAATAAGTTAAATAAGTTTGTAGTACACATTCCAGTTGTAAGTAGTACTTATTAGTTCCATGGGTAGACTTTACTCTATGGCTCTCGGTAGAGAGTAGTATATTCTTTCTCTATGGTGTTAGCCAGAGATCAATGTTACTTGTCTCTGGCCAGAGATATTTACTTGTCTCTGACCAGAAATTATTTCACAGTGACAGATTAGAAGTCAGTGTTGCCAAACATACGATTTTTTAAATACGACCTTTTTGGAACTGTTACTGATATGATCAACGATCAAAAAACATCAATCTACGCGGACGAAGTCGCGGGCATCAGGTAGTAAAACAATAATAATGGATGCGGTCATTTTATTGATTCCACTCGCACGCACTTTAGAAATCAGAGTACTGTCCTGCCAACTCGTGGCCAAAACGGGGATTCCCCGCCTATTCTAATCGTATTACTTTGAGGTTGACTTACCTACGTCATTCTAATCTAAACAATATTACACTACGAAGTAAATGTTCATTTCAATTTCATTTCTGTTCCTTTGCTTGTTTTACTTTGTACGGAGTAAATAAGTAATTGTAAATAAGTAATTTTAAATAGACATACTGCTGTTCAATGACCTATAGCAATTAGGTAATCTTAGTTGGCAAATAATAATTAATGTACAGGTTTTGGTAACCAAGGTCCAGAAAATCACTCCTTGTTCGTATCTCAAATATTAATATGTCAAATGTTAAATATTGAATCGAAGTTATGATAACATTACCTATTCAAATCCTATTTATATTTTTTTATTGAAATTTCATACAAGTTTAAGATACATAGAGTACCTAAGGTAACCCTCTGTCTAGCTCTAGCCTGTTATTAATCTGAGTCTAGCCTCTATATAGGGTAAGGTATGATCACACGAGTATATATCCGTACAGAGGGGAAGCTTCCTAAGAGCGTCGAAAATGTATACCTATTCTGCTAGGGTTGTCACCTGATGCATGTCAACAATTTAAGGAAAAAATAAAAATATTATATAGTTATATAATGTAT
The DNA here is from genome assembly GCA_923060345.2 of Erebia aethiops. Lineage (NCBI taxonomy): Eukaryota > Metazoa > Arthropoda > Insecta > Lepidoptera > Nymphalidae > Erebia > Erebia aethiops. Next base: position 17,936,688 of record OV281081.1, on the reverse strand, counting down.
AATTTCAGTTATATCCTGAAATTGAATAAATAAATTAGACAAATATCATATACAAAATAAAAAATATGAGGTATGTACATAAAATAACTTAATAATAAGGTACCTACCTACTTACAATTAAAATTATATGGGAGTTATCCCATAACCATGAGGTTCGGGGCGAATCACTAGTTATTTGTTGTACTATCCCAATTAAACCCCTTACGCTGTATTTTTTAAGATTTTTATTGTTTCTCTTAATCGTGTGGTGTAGCCTGAATCTTATACAGAGTTTTTTTAAATATTCGACCGGGAAACAAATACATGGCATCTCAAACCGTAAATTTTCAATTTTTTTTAATATTTCATTTCCAATGTTTTGTATTTTTGGATCATTATGGACAACAACATTTAAAGACTTTATTGAAAATAATACAATAGAACTTAATGCTAGCTAGCCTAACCTAATTACTATATAAATCATGCCCGCGTGGAATGGTGGCAAGAATGCTGGCTGCATTTCCGCGCTGGACAGCCAGGCTGATCCTTTGCGCAAAAAATGAGCCAGCCAAATGATCATTATTAAAATATTCTTGATATTGTCTTACTAATAAATCAATAAAATTTACAAAGTCATCTGGCGGTATTATAAGGAAACCAGCCTGTACCTTACCGACGTTAAAATCTTTATAATGAGAAAATATTGATTCTTTACTCATATTTATGGCATTTTCATGTCTATTGACATATAATTTCAATTTTTCGCAACTGTGTCGTTCCAAGCATTTTTTAAACTTTGGTACCAGTTTCCTGTTTTATAATACCAGGGATTCTCAGATATCGATTTTGAACGAAATCGGTTAATTAACAAAGAATTTCAAAATGGCGCTGATTTTTTAAATCTTTGGTACCAGTTTCCTGTTTTATAATACTAGGGATTCTCAGATATCGATTTTGACCGAAATCGGTTAATTAACAAAGAATTTCAAAATGGCGCTGATTTTTTAAAATTTTGGTACCAGTTTCCTGTTTTGTAACCCCAGGGAGTCCTAAATATCGATTTTGAACGAAATCGGTCAATTAACAAAGAATTTCAAAATGGCGCTGATTTTTTAAAACTTTGGTACCAGTTTCCTGTTTTATAATACCAGGGATTCTCAGATATCGATTATGAACGAAATCGGTTAATTAACAAAGAATTTCAAAATGGCGTTGATTTTTTAAAATTTTGGTACCAGTTTCCTGTTTTGTAACCCCAGGGAGTCCTAGATATCGATTCTGAACGAAATCAGTCAATTAACAAATAATTTCAAAATGGCGCTGATTTTTTAAAATTTTGGTACCAGTTTCTTGTTTTGTAACCCCAGGGAGTCCTAAATATCGATTTTGAACGAAATTGGTCCAATAACAAAGAATTTCAAAATGGAGCTGATTTTTAAAAATTTTGGTACCACAAAGTCACACATTTTTAGCCTTATTAGGTACTTCGGGTATTCTACTTACTTCTCTTTATCTCTCGGGTATGAAAAATAGGAAACATCCATTGTCTTTGGAACTTTTCAAGCAAACTGTGCAAGTATTCGGCATTTTTGTTGAAACAACACTATTTACATAAATAAATCTAAATAGTAAGTAAGTAAAGTCTAAATAGTTTTATTTTAATACAAAATTAGTAAATTTGTTCAATCACGACAATGTCCATCTATTTGTTTTAATTAAACGCACGACCGTCAGCTATGCGTCAGCCCTTACGTTCGAACCCGGACTGACCCGGACGGCGTGTCGGTGAATGTGTCGGTGAGAGCTCACGCACACATCGTTGCGCTATGTATGGGTGAAGTCGCCGCGAGCCGTTTGTATGAAGCTTCCCCTCTGTACGTACTCTGTGGTATGATCTTGAAATAAACTTGGCATCAGAGTTTGGCATCACTAGACAAATACATTTAAACAATGTCAAAGCCATAGCAATGTCAATTGTCATTGTTACTTGTTGTCATTCATCTCAGAATTAGAATTCATCTAAAAAAAAAATGGCTAAGAACCTAAGAACCGCCAGAACCGCTAAGAATCGTTGACGAATCATTATTCAGTGCTTGCTCTGATTGCTTGGTTTCTAAAAAAAAATCATTGAATAGTTAATTATTGAATTGAATCCTACTCAAATATGTTCGTTATCTCTGAGCGAATGTTGTAATCTTCATCAACAACATTAACCAATAAACAGTTTTCCGTTGTCCGTAAGAAAACAGTACTGTGTGTTCTTTGTATAAAATAAGGTTATTCGTGATTTGGACTAAATAAACAGAATTGGTTGGCAAAGTGCTTAATCAAAATGGGTGTCCCAAAATTCTTTAGGTACACCAGTGAAAGGTATCCTTGCCTTAACGAACTGGTCAAGCAGTATCAGGTATGTTTAATTTAAATTACAATCAACTATCTGGGGAGACCTAGTTACAATTCTTAATCCTAGCATTTGCTTAGTGTTCAAATATGATCTGCTTTTTAATCCAAATCAACTTGATAGGCTACGATTTTGGATGTAACATTCTCATGCCAGCAGCCTTTATTCAATAGAGTTAAATGATGGTTTAACACATACTTAAAGAGTAAGTTTCAAAGTGCAAAGACTATGGTACAAACTTAATCTACTTCTGTTGAAAATGAACAAAATATCATGGAAGAGACTCAAAGGCTCTACTACACTTAGTAGATCCCACCTGCAGAGTATTGCACCTTAGGGCTTGTGACTAGGGTTGTAACAGAACCTCGCCTCCGCCTCCACAAGTTCGGAACTTCTGCAAGAAATCGTACCTCTGCTTCTGCATCCACCGCCGCAGTTTTTTTTACAGAGTTATAATGGAGGTTTATTTACGTTGACTTACAATGAGAGAGGTACAAATCGAAGCAGGTGATATCAGTTACACCATTACAAAAAGCAAAAAGGCAACTGTCTTTAGAAGAATCCTCAAATTAATGGCATGGGATTCATGGCATCCCAAAGCATAGAAAATGAACGATGTGATCAGAGCAATCCACCTCCACCTCCGCATCTGCGGAAGTTAAGCCCCTTCACTTCCACATCCACTTCTGCTTCCGCTAAGGATGCTTCCGTTACGACCCTACTTGTGACCATTGACAAATCACAGTGCTGTGTGTGTGGGCCAGTGGGGTCCACTGGCACACTGATTTGTCATTGGAAGTTGTGCAATATTGCTGGCATACTGCACAAGCCCTTAAGCTGATGAAGAAAATTACATTGTATAATATTTCAGATACCAGACTTTGACAACATGTACTTAGACATGAATGGTATAATCCACAACTGCTCACACCCAGATGACTCCAACCCACACTTCCGTATTACCGAGGAGAAGATATTCAAGGATATATTCCACTATATCAGCATACTGTTTCAAATCATTAAGCCCAAGAAATTGTTCTTTATGGCTATTGATGGTGTGGCGCCAAGGGCTAAGATGAACCAGCAGAGAGGACGGAGGTAATAAAACAAATATATTGTGAAAAGGAACCAATTAATTAATAAAAGTGTGCCCTTTGAAAATATTTTTATCTATAATATTAAGCTCCAGCCTAATCAGATTTATTTCAGGTGTTAGGATACAACTAATTTTTATTTCGTTATAGATTCAGATCTGCAAGGGAAGCTGAGACTTTGGAAGAGCAAGCCAAATCAAAAGGTCAATAATCTATCAATTATAAATTCCTAAGAATTTTATTTATTTTATTTAAATCATTATCCTCACATCACCAGCACCCATCCACGGTCCACTGTTGGTCATAGACCTTCCCTAGTGAATGTCACCATACTCAAACTTCCTCATTCAGCCACTTCCCATCACCCACTTCATATGGTGAGTCCAATGTGCCGGAGGGTGCCACAAGTTAAGTTAAGCTTACTGACATCTGCACTTTAAATTCTATAAATATTTAATCTTACTCTTCAAATATTAATTTTCAATAATGACTTATTACTGATTACTTGTCTATTTTTAGGTGAAGTTTTACCTACTGAGAAGAGGTTTGACAGTAACTGCATCACACCAGGAACTGTGTTCATGGCACGTTTGCATGAACAACTGAAATACTTTGTTAAGTCCAAGATATCTACGGATCCACTGTGGTCTAAAGTGAAAGTTGTTCTCTCTGGACATGAAGTAAGTTAGCACTTTTCAGTGAATTAGTTATTTTGAACAGATAACGTAATTAAATACAAAAGATGTTCAATTTCCTTGGTAGTTGGCAAATGTTTACAAATTAACTGTTGGTTCCACTCACAATAATTGTTATTGCTAATTTATCAATGCAATCTGTATTCAAAAACTGTATAATATAACATTAATTAAGATAAACTGTATAAAATAAGTCATATTAACATTAATTGCCAAGGTAGCTTGACCATATTATGAGAACTTGAGAGTAACTCAGATCCATATTGTAAATTCCCACCAAACAAACCAAACCTCAAGCTGTTTTGAGGCTGTAGTCTAGCGATGTGCCGAGTACGGCCTGACTCGAGTCAGACTTGATTCCTGCTATGGACTCGCATACTCGAATACCAATTTATTTTGATTCGAGTACGCCGGACTCGATTCCAGTACTCGAGTCAAGAAGAATCGGGCTGACTCAATTCTATTATGCGAGTCCAAGTGACTTGAGTCTAGTATTCGAGTCCAACTGACTCGAGTCTAGTATTCGAGTCCAACTGACTCGAGTCTAGTATTCGAGTCCAACTGACTCGAGTCTAGTGTTCGAGTCCAACTGACTCGAGTCTAGTGTTCGAGTTAGGTTGACTCGCTCGTTCTCAATCTCTGTTTACCTAAGCAATGAAGTGACGCCCTTTGACCGCCGAACCGCTATTCGCGGATTCGGTGGATCTGCGGACGGTCACGTGGGTGGTCCCGAATTGCAACGGCGGGTCACGTGGGTGGTCCCGAATTGCAACGGCGGGTCACGCAATTATAAATATTTATATCTCGTATTACTTGTACGAGCTATATAAACACAGTACGTCATTCAAATCGTTACGAAATAAAGCTATAGATTAAAGTAAAAAAGGTTATCGCTCTTCTTTATGGTTAAAAAAATGACCCTGTTTTTTTTAACTGAATAAAATCAATCAAATAAATAAATATTATAAATGCGAAAGTTTGGATGTATGGATGGATGTTTGTTACTCAATCACGCGCCAACGGCTGAACGGATCTGGCTGAAATTTGGCACAGAGATAGATTATAGTCTGGAATAGCACATAGACTTTTTATCCCGAAAAGTGCCGAAGTGTTCCCGCGGGAACCAAAAAACCTCAGACCACGCAGACGAAGTCGCGGGCATTCGCTAGTAAACAATAAAACCAGTAGGTATCTTTATTTTAAACTATGGTACACTCTATGGTTATTTATTTCATTTCCCAGTATAAAAACACGAAACAAAGACTCTTTTCCATTTTTCTCACTTTAAAACAAAAACAAAAAAAGTATCAAATTACAGGTCGTTTCCTGCTCGAAGGAAACTTCTACCCATAGATTTATTTCATTGAGTAGGCCTCCAAAAAATTCCCACTGTTTCCTTGTCTATCCTATTAGTTTAAACTAAAGTTAGAGAAGGATCGGAGATAGTATTTTATTTATAAGAAACAAAAACCCCGACTTATGGGGATGACGCGTTGCGCCATACATCCATCACCATGTTTTTTGTCAAGTTTACGAATATTTTCATTAAAAATGTTTGATTTATTAACGTTGTGTCATTATACTAAACATGTGTAGTGTGTATGCTGTTTGAAGTTTACTCCTTTTCGACTTTTCATTTTTGTTCTGAAATCGGTAACGGACTCGAGTTCTGGACTCGAATTTCCAGTCTAGAGTTCTGGACTCGAATTTCAAGGCTCGAGTCCAGGACTCGAGTATAGGACTCGAGTATAGATATCGAAAGTCGAGTCAACATTCGAATACCAAACATAGAACTCGAGTACTGAGCTCAAATCGCGGAATCGAGTCATGATTCGAATACCGTATAAACCAACTCGAGTTGACTCGATTCTCCAAAACAGCGACTCGGCACATCGCTACTCCAGTCTTTATTTAGAGTGTTTTGAATTTAAAATACCAAGTAGTTAGCTTAGTTGGTTATTAAAACCTCTATTTTGTAAACCATTTTTCAAAAAATCCATTTTTGCAATATTTCACTTCAAATATTATATGTACAATTGTGCATATGCTATATGTAATTTTTTTTGTCAGACCCCTGGCGAAGGTGAGCACAAGATTATGGACTACATTCGCTGGGCCCGTTCCCAACCAGACTATGATCCTAACACAAGGCACTGTCTGTACGGCTTGGACGCAGATCTCATTATGCTGGGCATGTGCACACACGAGCCACACTTTGCTCTGCTCAGGGAAGAGGTGAGTTAATTGTTGACCATTTTATAAGAGCCCTCTAGTCTTGTCCTAAATTGTCTTCTAGTAAAACAGCCAATAGCACACACCCAGTGGCATGCAGTTCATAGAGGCATAAAAGCACCGCTTACCCAAATGGAAATACATCAATGCTCATTTTTAATCAAACAGCTAGTAAATAGGTATTCTGACTAACTAATGCCTATCCTAGCTTCAAAACATGTGCACACTGTTGCACACACCCTTTGGTATTTGTACATTGTTATCATATAGTTAAGAAATATTTTCATTTCATTTTCAGTTATCACACAAAAAATATGCGTTCTCTGCTGTTGTGGTGACTCAGAACCCCGTTCACATTAGGATCATTGATCATTCCTGTTTCAAAGAGATTGCGTTCTATTTTTAAATGGAATATGGGGAATAATGGGTATATTCCTATATACACTGCAAGCACTGTAAGGTGTGAAGTCAATTTAGTATACTGCGAAGCCATTCCTTTATAGTTAGCTATACTGGTTACTGTTTAAACAGAACAGTCAGCACTGAGAGCACCTTACCTCGAATACGCCAGTGTTCACAGTACAAAAATGGCGACGATTTATGACTTACATTATTATTATATTCATTATATTTCCCTAGGATACTGTGTCAGTATACTTACTGTCAGTTCATAACGGAACGAATTTCTCCCCAGTAACAGCACTGAACAGTGCTCGCAGTGTATATCGGAACATACTCTTATGTCAACGCCTAGCATAAAAAAAACCGGGCAAGTGCGAGTCGGACTCGCGCACGAAGGGTTCCGTACCATTATTAATAAATAATTACCTTTGTTAATGAACCGCAAGACTAACTTTGTTTGTAGAGGTTTATTGTTAATATCAAAAAAACTATGCTAGTTAGAGCATTGGCTATAGTTTTCCTGTAAAATATACGTAAATTCCTATTGACCATAATTATTTCAAATTTTTCGATTGGTAAACTCCGGAGATAAGGGGAGGGAACGGTATTTTTTAGACATTTTCCCCGATAAATCAAAAACTATCATAACTAAAAATAATTAAAAATCTGTTTTAGAATGTACAAAGTAAACCCTTTCATATGATACCCCACACAGTACAGTTATCTCACTTTTAAATTTCAACCCTCCGATTTTCCCCCCTTTTTAAATAAGAACAAAAATAATTTCCAATTTTTTTTAATTCCAGTGTCTTTGGGCCACTAATATACACAACTATTCCAAATTTCATGTCGATAGCTTCGGTAGTTACTGAAATAATCGAGTGTGACGGACGGACAGACGGACAGACAGACGGAGAAAGTCGCACCATAAGGGTTCCATTTTACCATTTTGGTACGGAACCCTAAAAAGGCCCATCTGAATGGAGGCTTACTTGACTATTTTTCATGGTCACTGGCATATTCAGCCCTATGTATTTATCTGTAACAAATATTTTTTTTAGAGAAACTACTTTGCAATAAGTAATGGTATTCTTGTTTTGTGAATTTTGTTCTTTCACTCTGCCTTGTATTCCTCTTTTAATTATGTAATTGTAGGGGTTTTCCAGGTATTATGTGGTGCCCTCCAAAATTTTTCTATATTCAACTCGATCACAAGTTTTGACTCTTTAACTATTATTGTCTGAATTTTCCATTAGATAATACAGTGAGTTTAGATAATGATGAAGAACGACGACTAGGGCCAAATTTGGTCATCAGTTATCGACTCAGGTCAAGGTTGCCTATCCATTGAAGAGCGTTATTGCTTTATATCTGACCAGTATAGGAGACAACCATACTTAAATATGATAAGTAGAACGTGACTTTTCTCACCAAAAACTTCTATTACAGGTAAAGTTCGGTAAAACAACCCAAAGAGCGACAAGCCCAGAAGAAACCAACTTCTATTTACTCCATCTATCCCTTATGAGGGCGTATTTAGAACAAGAGTTCATATGCATTAAAGATAAGCTGCCCTTCGAATATGATATAGAGAAGATAGTGGACGACTGGGTTCTGATGGGATTTTTAGTAGGCAATGACTTTATACCTCATTTGCCTAACATGCATATCAACAATGATGCCCTACCTTTATTGTATAAGACTTATATGAACGTGCTGCCGACGTTAGATGGTAAGTTGACTTAAAAAATGTTTTTAAAAAGAATAAAAATCTTGTCACAAATGTTCTCAATATTTTAGTGACAAGGACGATCAGAAAAGGAAGTGGTTAAAAATGGATCCGAATCGTGGGAATTATGATAAACTAGCTGATGCCCGCGACTACGTCCTCGTGGATTGAGATATTTTGGTTCCCGCGGGAACTCCTTAGTTTTCCGAGATAAAAAGTAGCCTATGTGTTATTCCAGACTATAATCTATCTCTGTGCCAAATTTCATCCAGATCCATTCAGCCGTTCGGGCGTGATTGAGTAACAAATATCCATCCATACATCCAAACTTTCGCATTTATAATATTAGTATAGATAATTAATAGTCATTTCAGTTAAATTAATTGTTAACTGTTTCAAAAACAAATACAAACCTTTTATTTGGGTCATTCAGACTAAGTTAGTTTCTAAAACTAGATGTGTTAGTTAGAGAGTACTAAAATCTATTTTAGAATGTAACTGGTACTGTAACCTCGTTCTAAGCTTGATCAAATAATCCCACTTTAAAATTTCTTCCTTCCCATTTCAGCTTCTTTAGTTTGCAATAAAGAAGTGTAATAATTTGAAACTTTCAATCTTCCCAAAATCTTAGATTTCCGTCGATTTTCAACTCTCGTGGCGTGAGAGCTGTGTATAAACTATAATTTCATAATTCTTTCAGGTTATATAAATGAAGAGGGAGACTTGAATCTAGGAAGGTTTGAAATCTTCATGCAGGAGCTAGCCAAGATAGATAAGGAAAAGTTCCAGGACACGTATGCAGATCTGAAATATTTTGAGGCGAAAACTGGCAGACGACCTAACGCTATGGAGCGGAAAGAGGTATAGCCATACACTGTGACGTTAACAGTTGTTTTATAATTTAAGTGAACAAGTTAATATGCCTACCCAATTTCAAGTATCTATTAGTAAACAAAAACTTTTTAATTTTAAGGTTTTGTAACGTCAAGCTAAGAATAGGTTAGGACTTAGGTCATTCAATCAAATTTTGACGACCTCTGTGGCGCAGTATTGAGCGCTGTTGTCTTAACGTGCGGAGAACCAGGGTTCGATTCCTGGCAGGGTCAGTTTGGGAAATTATAATTTCTGAATTTTCCCTGGTCTGGCCTGGTGGGAGGCATTGGCTGTGCCTAGTTACCACCCTACCGGCAAAGACTGCCGCCAAGCGATTTAGCGTTCCGGTACGATGCCATGTAACCATAACAGGTTAGCCCGCTAGGTACCATTTTAGACTGCATCATCACTTACCATCAGGTGAGATCGCAGTCAAGGGCTAACTTGTAGTGGATAAAAAAAATTCAATCAAATTTTTAAGTACTACTTAGTTGCTCATCCTGATATGTTCTTTATTTTTGACCGACTTCCAAAAAAGGAGGAGGTTCTCAATTCGGCGCGTATTTTGTTTGTTACTAACTGGTTGTAGAAATTGGGTAAATTAATTGATTTGTCTCTATAAGACGACTAAGGACGATGATTGTATCATTAATGCTTCAGCATACAAATATAATTATTTATTATTTTTCTTATTGCAGTACAAACCTAATAATGACGACACTTTTAACGTGAACATAGAAGATATAAAAGCAAATCAACCAGATGATGAATTGCAAGCACTTATCAATGCAACACAGGAAATGGTAATATATACAAACATAATATATTAGCTGTACTGATATTATAAATGTGAAAGTGTGTCTGTTTGTCTGTCTGTCTGCTGCGTTTGTACAGCCCATCTGCCCATCTTTTTTTTACAAAATTTGGTATAGGAATAGGTTTTACCTCTATATTATGTATAGATATTATATCCATGTGTATTCTTTATATCCCGGAAAATGAAAGAGAGACGAAGTCGCGCGCACTATTTAGTAATATCATAAATGCGAAAGAGTGTCTGTCTTTTGTTGCCTTTTCACGGCTCATTTCAAACCTAAATCCACGCGGACGAAGTTGTGGATATGATATAGTTTAAAATTTCTGACGAGGTTCTGCATTGATAGGTCAGTCACCTTGTTTGCATAATGTTTGAGTCATTCGTAATTAAAATAAGTACATATATAGAAGTTATACTTCTTTTGGCGCGTTAGGAAAAAATATCAGAGTGAATTTTAACGATGCGCGCGCACACCGACACCCAAATTCGACACCATGAAGTTAGTTGGTCAACTTAAAAGTCTTGCAGAAAAAGGCCTACCAAGAAAATAATTATTACGATGCACCGACACCCAAATTCGACACCCTGACGTTAGTTGGTCAACTTATAAGGCTTGCAGAAAAAGGCCTACCAACAAACTATAAATAAATACATTTACTGTATGTTGGGATAGAACTTATAACTATATATAAGATATTTATTATTTGCTATCAAAAAGTATAACTTCTTGCGTATGTACATAATATTATGTACACACACGCTTTTTTTTATTGCAAGATAGACTTGAGCTTGACGACAATCATGCTTAATACAAAGCAATGATGAGGTTTAGGTTGGAGCGCGCTTGCCTAGAAGATGCCTATTCACTCTTGCCTTGAAGCTACTTAAGTTATAAGTGGCAGAGAATACGTGCGCTGGAAAGGCATTCCACATCCTGGCGGTTCGAATCTGGAACGTAGAGCAGAACCATTTTAGTCTATAGGCAAATGTTCAAAAAGTCGTCTCCTTCACGATTCTCGTAGTACTCTCTTCTATATACCTACGACTGGTATGTATGTGTTCGTCATGGTCTCTAGAACACGAAACTGTCGGTCGTAGAACGCGGAAGCGTGCACACGCTTAGCTGTGACGTCACAAAGATGGCGGCCGACCGTTGTAGATAAATAATGATTTATATATATATATATATATATTATAATTGTACAAATGGGTTGTGTGAGGTGTCTTTGGAAAGCTTATTTAATGACCTATAATTGCTTCTCAACCTATTACGTAAATATAATGTTTATAAAAATATTTGAAAAAGATTGAATTTTTTACCTTATGCATTTGTATATTTACCAATTTAACTCAATAAATCGAAACGTACAATAATTTTAAATAAATAATTTGATTTTTATCTTATTATTTACAGTATATGGACGATATGGAGAATGATGACGAGTATGAAGAAACCAGTGATGGTACAGTATAATAATTAAGCGAATTTTCAACTACTGAAAGGTTTTTTGTAATTATAATTTTTCCTTTTTTTTCATTACAGAGGAGGCTACCATGGAAATGGAGTTTATTTTACACAAAAAGGACTATTATATGAATAAGTTAGACTATTCTAAAGTTACAGAGTAAGTACACACTATACGGCCAATGTGCATAAGTCTTTTACGAGAAATAAAGCATGTCACTCAACAAGTTCAAAGTTTTTGTAAAACGCAAACTAATTGAAAATATCGTATTACAATGTAAAGGATTGTTTAAGTGATAAAAAAGCATGGGAATTAATTGTTCCAGCAGCTAATTAATTTGATAATTTGATAATTCTAATAAAATGATGTTTGTGAGATGTTGATCATAATAAAAACCTGACTTTGTTGTGGGTTCTTCTCAGACCAGGGTGCATTTGGAACCCTGGTAGCTTTAGTTTTAAGATACAGTCGTTAATTTTCACCATCACGTCTTATACTTTGTTACTTGACGTTCATAAAGTGTACTGTGTAGGAACCAATTCATACTAATATTATAAATGCGAAAGTGTGTCTGTCTGCTACGCTTTCACAGCCCATCTGTTCAACCGATTTTGATGAAATTTCGTGCAGGGATAGGTTGTATCCCGGGGAAGGGCATAGGCTATCCCGTAAAATTAAAGAGTTCCCGCGGGAAACATAAAATCTTCACGCGGACGAAGTTTCGGGCATTATCTAGTTTTTAATAAACATGATAATAATGATGCCCGCGACGGCAGACGGCAGAAGCCAGGCAGACGGACGTCACTAATGTTTTTTCCAATGTACTCTGTGCAGTGTGCAGTAAACAATAGTGTGATTTTCAAAGCTCGAAAACAAACAATTGTGACGTCATTCGCTTCTTGGTGTTTAATCCATTATGCCGGATTGCTGTATTTTATAGTTTTATTTTATTAATATAAATAGCAAATTCCCCCGAAATAGAAAAATAAATATGTTTTTTATAATCCATGAATCCTATTTCATTAGATAAATTCATAATTTCGTTGATTCTTGGTTACTGTCATCATGCCTATTAGTATGGAAGTATGGATTTGACTTTGCCATGTTTCCTCACAGCGAGGTGCTAGCTGACCAAGCGGAAGGCTACGTCCGGGCGATCCAGTGGAATCTATATTACTACTACAAAGGCTGTCCGTCCTGGTGTTGGTACTATCCGCATCACTATGCGCCTTACATGTCGGACATTAGAGGCTTCAAAGACCTGAAGATCGAGTTTGAACTTGGGGAACCTTTTAAGCCTTTTGAGCAGGTATGTGTTTTATTTTAACTAAATTTTAGACATGTTTTTAACGTATAATGCTATTGTACACAATTTCTGAACTTAAATAAAATTGTAAGTCTAAATACTTATTATCCCTTGCACAATGCTCCCTGCAGAAAAGTTTAGCCATAGATTAAGGCAACTTATTTGGTGGGCAGCAGGAAGCGGAAAAAAATGCAGCGTTCTATTTGTTCTATTTTTTTTTAAATTCCACTACAAGTTAGCCCTTGACTGCGATCTGATCTGATGTAAGCGATGATGCAATCTAAGATGGTAGCGGGCTAACCAGTTAGGGGTACGGCAATTATATTAAACCCATACCCGAAATCGATTCGAACCTAAAAAAAAATAATTTGAAGAATTTGATCCATACCTACTAATATTATAAATACGAAAGCTTTAACGTCTCATCTTTTCAACGGATTTCGATGAAATTAGTATAGAGATAGATAAAGTATAGAGGATGCATCCCGAGAAAAGACATAGGCTACTTTTTATCTTGGAAAATTAAGGAGTTCCCATAGGAATAAAAAAACTTAAACAACGCGGACGAAGTCGCAGGCACATCTAGTTTTGAAATAAATGTTTGTTTCTAGCTCTTAGCGGTGCTTCCAGCAGCCAGTAAGCATCTGTTGCCGACACCGTTCCACGATCTGATGACAGACGAGGATTCACCCATAGTGCACTATTATCCGCTGCACTTTGAGACGGATCTCAACGGGAAGAAAAACGACTGGGAGGCTGTTGTGTTGATACCTTTCATTGACGAAGTGAGTTCTTTGCCATCTTGTATTTTGTGCTTTCCTTTGGCCACTATTACACTTCGAAGTTTTTACGTATGTAGCTTACGTAATTGTAACTTACATAACTAACATTTGCAATGTTACACGGCTCATAAAACTGATTACATTTCGTAAGTTATACATGTAAGTGAATAAAACTTACAAGTCTAATTGGGTATTTGAACCGCAACTCTGCAATCAAATCTGCAACTTTTTTCAAATAGAATATAGAATGAAAAATGAAATGAAAATGAAAATGATTTATTTTGCTAAATGTGAGTTCAAATACATAGTAAGCTGGAAATTGGATAGATAAGTCTGTCACATTTTGCCAAATAATTGGCGTGCAAAATTGGCAGTAGGCACAAACACACCTGCTGCACAAAATACATAGATTATAATATTAAGTTAGAAAGTTAAATACATTATTAGATTTGCATATATAAAATTACAAAATTAAAATAGATTGTTAGATTAATTCCTATGTAAAATAAAAATAAAAAAATTGATTTAATAGGTTCTTGTGTTAAATTGAAATGTCATAAATATGCATAAATATGTCATAATGTCCTAGTATATAATAGATAATATAGAATTGCAGTACACCTCGATCAAATCTTACATTTAGATAAGAAATCAGTAACATTATAAAAACATTCTTCAATTAAATAGTCAAACAATTTTTTCTTAAACTTAGATGTCGGTAAACTTTTAGTGTTGTCAGAGAGTTTATTATATATAGTTACAGCCATACAGTAGGAATTGCGAGAACATACAGCTAATCTACGCTGGGGTACCTCTAATTTTAATTTTTGTCGACGGTTCCTATTATCAGGCTTCATCTCGAATAACTATTTGTGTTTTTTTACAAAAAGGCAAGTTTCAAATATATATAAACATGGTAACGGCAATATCTTTTTCTTTTTAAATAAAGGCTGACAATGAGCTATTATATCAGCGCCACACAGTGATCTGATGCATTTTTTTTGAACTCTAAAAGCATATTCAATATCAACAGAGTTACCCCATAAAATAAGCCCATAGCGCAGTATTGATGCTACATAGCCATGGTATGCAGTTGTGGCTGCTTCTTCGGAAATTGTATTTCGCAGTCGATACAGCGCATATACAAACCTATTAAGTTTTTTGCAGGTGAGTTGAATGTGCTCTTTCCAACTGCAGTATTTGTCAATCGTAATACCTAAGAATGTTGCTGATGATACCACTTTTATTTGTTCATTATTATAGCTGATATTAAGGTTATGGGGTGCGCTATTATATGTTTGGAATTCAACTATTTTTGTTTTATTTAAATTAACACAAAGCATGTTTAAGTCGAGCCAATTTATAATTTTATTTAATCTATTCTTAATGTCTTGTTCAAAATCGTTCATTTTATTACTTTCGATTATTAATGTTATGTCATCAGCAAAAAGAATTGTGTCATTTATATATATAGAATATATAGAATATAGAATAGAATAGAATATTTATTTATTTGCATGATAGTAAGTAAGTAGGTACAAAGTACGGTGTTATTATGTAATAAGGTGAGCATGTTACAATCATAGCCAGTTACGTACGTACTTACGTAAGTAACTTAAATAAATAACGTTTGCAATGTTAAACAACTCCTAGTCATAAGGCAGTTTACATTGCGTAAGTTATACATGTGAGCGACATGTAAGTGACTAAAACTTACAAGTGTAATTGGGTATTTGATCATAAATCAAATCAGCAACTTTTTTCCAAACGATATCCATTTATTTCACAGCTGATTACGTGTTATAACATCTTTCTTATTATTTACTAATATAATTTATATTGTGTGGTGGTACAGAACCCTTTGTGTGCGAGCCTGACTCGCAATTGACCGGTTTCTGAAGTGAAAACTTCTTTAAGCGCGTTGAGGACTTTTTGGTAGGGGGTAAAAATGTAGATTCGCGTGACCGACATGCTCGCGAACACCGACATGCTCGCGTGGATACGAAGAAAAAAGTCTTAAATGTAAATATACCTACATTCGAAATTAAACTTTAATGACTTAATGTTAAGGTTTATATTTTAAAAATTTAATTACAAAAAACAAATTAAATATACTTTTTCACTTCTATCGGCAGTCCCTGTCATGACTAGCAATTTTTTATTTTTTATTACAGACAAATCTCTTATCAGCCATGTCTCCGTGCTATCAGAGGCTAACCGAAGAGGAAATGAAACGTAACATGCACGGACCTATGCTCGTTTATAATTGGACGCCGGACAACTTAGGTAACTGACATTATCTATTCTAATATTATGTAGGCGAAAGTTTGGATGATTGGATGGATGGATGGTTGTTACTGAAACACGCCACTACATACAAAACCTACATTATGTTACAAGTATTAGACTCACATTCCCTCTGTATACTAATATTATAAATGTGGTAGTTTGGATGGATGGATGTTTGTTAGTCAATCACACCAGAACGGCTGAACGGATCTGGATGAAATTTAGCACACAAATAGATTATAGTCTGAAATAACACACTCACTTTTTATCCTGGAGATTTAAAGTGTGATCCCATATCACAAGTCTAATATTTATTTAAATATTATATGATTATATCTTAAATATTATAGTTTAAAATTAAATTTAAATAAACTCACTAACATTACAAGTTATAATCGGGTAGGTTTAAGTTAGATTAACATACATGTTCCTCGCCGTCCTCCCAGATTTCCTCTAAAAAACACGTTTATACCAAGCTTTTCCAAAAGTAACCTTGGCAAATACTCCCCAATTAGTCGATTTATTAATTATTATAACAATTTGACCCACCTTGACATTGACATTTTTCACGATACATTAAATAGCTTTAAGAAGAAACTTTATTCGATGACATAAACCTATTACTGTAACTGTAACTTTGTGGATGAAATGTTTTTTCTTTCTTTTTTTATTAAATTAAATAAAATTTGCCGACTCTTTGCATTGTATTGTATAGTTGATCTAATTTAATTGTAATTATTAATTTTATTTTATTGTACCTACCTAATTTATTAATTTAATTGAAATTAATTGTATAATATTATTATTCATTCCCTTATTTAATTGTTATTTTAATAATGTGAATCCATTAGCTGTAGGTATTCTTGATTTGTACTTAAACATTTGAAAAAAAAAAAAAAAAAATGACCGGATAATCTTTAATGCTGTATATGCCTATAATTAAGTATTGTGTTAGAACTTGACAATTGTACTATTTTAACATTATTAATTGTTTGTACAATATTTGTTGGCATATCAATAAACAAATAAATAAGTTTATCTACTAGTCATTAATATTTCCTGATCTATTATTCTTACGTCTCAATCTTGTATTTTTCAATATTATTTGTTTTCCAGGTGAAATAGTAGCGCCTCAATACTTCGCTCCCATAGCAATAAGCCACGCGACAGAAACGCAAGTATGGAGGACAGAGTTGGATGTGCCCGAAGGCCAACTCAAGAGGGGCATGCTGCCCAATGTGAACCGGGATATTGTGTATCCCGGGTTCCCTACCATGCGGTATATGAAATTCACAGTAAGACTGAGCATATTTTACTTTTTTTTATTAAATTCTAATAAGCCACGCGACTAAGACACTTTGTGGAGGACTGAAATGGATTAGCCCGCTGAGTGATAACCAGCTCAAGAGGTGTCCCTCTTGAGCTGGTCTGCTGACAGTTGACATTGGGCTGCTGCCCAATACTGGTATATTATATTGTATCCCGCGTTCTCTACCATCCACCACCACCACTACAGCCCATTTTCATAAATTATTAATTCACAAATAATTGATCCTGCCATGGATTGAACCCGGGACCTCCCGCATATAAGGGTTTAGTCTAATAGGTTTCCTCACAATGTTTTCATTTAACATTTAAGTGATATTTAACTGTTAAAAACTCACTGTAAAATTTATATATTGCATCATAGGGTAAAGCCAACCCGCATTGCAGCAGCGTGGTGGGTCTAAGCTCTAATTCCCTCTCCTATGAGAGTGGAGGCCTGTGCCCAGCAGTGGGACGTTAAAGTGGTACAGTAATTAACACCAGTATCTTGTTTACAGACATCAATGAAGAAATGCAAAGTGAAAGTGTTCGACCAGCCGTCCCGTAGCGAGAGTATGATCATACAGATTATACCGTCTGAGGACACCGACCCGTCGCTAGAGGAAGTGGCTGCAAAGTTACTGGGCAAGGTCATATGGGTCGGATGGCCGCATCTCACGCGAGCGAAGTGAGTGCAAGTTTTATTTCATTTTATATTGAATGTACAAGAAATGCTAAGTGAAAGTGTTCGACCAGCCGTCCCGTAGCGAGAGTATGATGAACAAATATGTAACTCTCTATGAGATAGGCATACTTTTATTTCATTTCAATGTATAAGAAATGCAAAGTGAGTATTTTTTTACAACAAGAAAAGAAAGAAAAATCATTTATTCTCCAATTCTGCCACACATACCTCAAGAGTATGTTACCCCGGCGCCTCCTACCAAGGTGACAGAAGCGATGGGACAACACGAGTCATGTTTGGCTCAACCCGGAAAAAGACCCCAACTCGGCAATGCTGCATGATTTGAATATGTTGTGCATATGTCTGAGAAGAGCCCACAACAAACTCAGCCGGGTTTTTTTATTATCACTATCTCCCAAATATGGGGTTCTTTCGGGGTGTCCAATGACACCACACGGCCTGTTGTAATATTTCTCTTTCTTTCACAGAATCATATCTGTGTCGAACGAGAAAAAACGCCTGCACCACGTCGACAAACAAAACAACAATGTGAACGGAGTGAGCTTCTCTACAGAGCTCAATATGGGTAATCTGCACAAGCAGTGGATATCCGAGCGGTCCACTATCATTGAACAGTAAGTATTAACGTATTAGTGCGTAACGTATTAAGTTATTAAGAAATTGGATACATTTGTGGGATTATGTTTGCCTTACTTCCAAAAAATACCTGAATCAACTCTCTAGTTGCACGCAAAGGACTGATATTGAAAACCATAACACAAATCGAATTTCTCCTATTGTGCCTAATTTTAGAGTAATTTTGTTTTGTATTTTATTTGTGTCCTTTGTTCATTTGAGTAAACCGATTAATCGGTATCATAGCCAAAACTACGGCCCTTTTTGGCCGAAGTTTGGCAGCCGAGGCTGAAACAGAAAGTCCATCAGATTGTATAATTAAGAATCAGTGTTGTTGTGAATAAGGAGGAAGGTAGCCCTTATGAACGAAATTTTTTTTGCAGCAATATGAATCGCCTCGGCATAGAACTGGGCGATGTGAGTGTTATAATTCACGCAGTCAACCTCAGAGGTAAGACTTTCATGGTTCAATTAACCAGACTTTCCCTCTATATCGCACATTCTAGCATTTTAATGATTGTGCAAGTATCAGTATACTTTTAAGGCATATTATAATGAAAATATGTCTAAAATGTCCGTAATTTTATTATCTCGACTTGGATTGGTCACATATTCTGTCATAAGTATACTGAGGGTTTCGCAATCATTGAAAATGTTAGAATGTGTGAGAGAACGGGAAAGGATACTATCTAATACATACAAGAACAATACATCAATGTTTTTAATTCATCTATTCCACAGGTTACAAATACACAATACAAAACAATGTCAGCATGGTAATGGAAGAGGAATGGTGTAAAGTGGCCTGCGGATACGCGTTGCAAGCCGTGGTGTCGGCCGTGGCCACTCAAATCCAACCGCCCGCCAAGTTCCTCACTCCAAAACAGGCTTACCCACCTGGCGACCACTGCTTTTTACTTACCAATGGACAGTACTATGGATGTATGGCTACCGTGAGTATTTTGGTTACTTAAGCGTTTTATGGTCACGCAACTGGACACTATCTTAATAAAGGACAGTATAGAATAGAAGCTATTTTAAGTAGGTATTTTATGACCACGCAACTGGTTGCAAGGTAACCGAACTTATAGAAAAGTAATAGAAAAAGGAGTGGTGTAAAGTGGCCAGTAGCTACGCCTTGCAAGCCGTGGTCTCGGCCGTGGCCACTCAACTCCAACCGCCCGCCAAGTTCCTCACTCCTAAACAGACTTACCCACCTGGCGACCACTGCTTTTTACTTACCAATGGACAGTATTATGGATGTATGGCTACCGTGAGTATTTTGGTTACCTTAGCGTTTTAAGAACACGCAACTGGTTGCAAGGTAACCAAACTTATAGAAAAGTTGTAGAAGAGTAGAGGAAGCGGGGAAGAGGAGTAATAGAAGTAAAGGTATAGGTGTAAAGTGGCCTGTGGCTACGCCTTGCACCCGGTGCCACTCAACTCCAATCACTTACCAAGTACCTCACTTATAGGCAAGTCTATCCATCCACCTGGCGAAAACTTTTTTATTTACAATTTTGGTACGCATTGCTGTGCGAACTGAATATTACTATGTAATAAGAGTCGCTATTTATTTAAACATATTTGCTGAGCGATTCTCCTTTACCGGGAAGGTACTATTAAGTATTTTGTGTTTACAGGTAGTAAGCTCGGAAGCGATAAAGAGTGGTCGCGTCAAGGTGAACGTGCGCGAGTGTGTGGAGCCCACGCCCGCCGTGCACGCGGCCGCCTGCCCCTACCGCGCCGCCCACCACGCGGCTGCCGCCTGCGGTACGTATATTGTATAGAGTGGTCGCGTCAAGGCGAACGTGCGCGAGTGTGTGGAGCCCACGCCCGCCGTGCACGCGGCCGCCTGCCCCTACCGCGCCGCCCACCACGCGGCTGCCGCCTGCGGTACGTATATTGTATAGAGTGGTCGCGTCAAGGCGCACGTGCGCGAGTGTGTGGAGCCAACGCCCGCCGTGCACGCGGCCGCCTGCCCCTACCGCGCCGCCCACCACGCGGCTGCCGCCTGCGATACGTATATTGTATAGAGTGGTCGCGTCAAGGTGAACGTGATATGAGATATTATATGCAACCTATAGACTAAGAGATAGCTGCACTTTTGGTAACTATCGCTAGAATGGCTGATTCAGTATTAGGTGGGTGCTACGCTCTCCACTGATGACGATAGTGAAGGTCTGCTCGCATGCGATGGGCTTTTCACTAGAAATGGCCGCTCAAAGACGTGTTAGGGTTACCAAAAATGAACCAGTTATGGTTCATTTTATGGAAGGCTCATTCTTGTACAGTATTAATGTAGGCGCAGTACAAATGTAAACAGTATAAAAACTGACGCTATTCATTGGGCCGTTCACTAGATATCACCTCTCAAAGTAGCAATTATTAGATCGTATATAATATGACGCGTCGTCACGTTGATTTGCTAAGAAATATTATGAAGGCGTAAAATTAATTGCTTTCCTATTCTTATTAGACTTGTTTAATTATGCCAAATTTAGTTTTCTTCTTTTATGTTAGTATTTGTGTGTAGTATTTAAATGTCTCCTTCCTAGCTATGGTTCATTTTTGGTAATCATAACACGTCTTTGAGCGGCCATATCTCGTGAAAGGCTCATCCGCATGCAGGCAGACCATCACTATCGTCATCACTGGAGAGCGTAG
The DNA here is from genome assembly GCA_923060345.2 of Erebia aethiops. Classification (NCBI taxonomy): domain Eukaryota; kingdom Metazoa; phylum Arthropoda; class Insecta; order Lepidoptera; family Nymphalidae; genus Erebia; species Erebia aethiops. The sequence continues at coordinate 17,915,330 of OV281081.1, read as the reverse complement.
CACCCATCTAATAAATACTAAAACAGCCTTTCTAGCGATAGTTAGCAAAAGTGCAACTTTCTTCTATAATACTATTTCTGTACCAAATTTTGTCAAAATCGTTAAAAGATGGGCCATGAAAGCGTAAGAAACTCATATTTTTCATTTATCGTATAATTTAGAATTAGGATAGGACATAAAGGTGTCTCTTTCAGTACGTTATGTCTATACTCTATCATTACATTTTCCGTCTCTTTTCCAGTACTCTTCTCACATTTTCGTATTGTTTTGGGCTCTCAATCCGTATTTTGTCTCTGTCTCTCTTAGGTATAAGTACGCAGATGCTGTCTCGCATAACGGGCGCTGTGTTGGTCGTGATTGGCGAGAGGAACAATCTGCCCACCGAAAAACAGAACAAAGTCAACGTTGGACTCAATCTGAAGTTTAACAAAAAGGTTCGTGCAAAAATTACTGTATTTTCACTACGAAATCAATAATCGCTAGTCATTGAAAAATTATTGATTTCGTTTGAAATGAATTTTTGAGGTTTTTTGGTTCCCGCGGGAACTCTTAAACCTCAATCCCGCGACGATTGAGGTTTTTTGGTTCCCGCGGGAACTCTTTAATTTTCGCGTATCTTTTATTAGATCACTTTCTGGAACCGTTTCAATACATATCACTTTGTAAACAAGAAAACTAGCGTATCTTCTGCAAGCAAGCTACTACGTAATCAGCATTTAAAGTTGTTCAGTTCTTGTTATTATTTTCTTCTAGGCCAGTGCGCTCCAACCTAGACCTCATCATTGCTTTGTATTAAGCATGATTGTCGTCAAGCGCAAGCCACCTCACAATAAAGAAAAGTGTACTGTCGTGGGACACCAGATAGGAACGTTTATTACATAAATATTAATTTCAAGTTCTAGTCGAGGTAATAAGAAAAAAGAAAAGCAACGCGAGCATGTCTGCGACATGCTCGCGTGTTACGGTTTAATTTCGAATAAACTATACATAAAAATCTTACTTCACGCATTTTCGTTACGGACGTTTTTTGCCCTCCGCATAGTCCCATAAGGAACTTCGTTCCAAAAAAAAACGAAACGAAAATTCTGTCTAATATTGAAAAATTATTATAAATTGAATGTGGCTGAACAATAAATTAATTATTTTTAAAATAATGTGTTTCCTTAGATGAAAACTTTATGTCAAATAATTAATAGTCAGTCAATCAATCAAATATTCATTTATTCAATTTAGGTACACTGTAGACGTACACATATTGACGTCAATTACTTATAAAACATGATGGTGATAATTAGTTACGGTGTCTTAAAACTAAAGCTACGGGGGTTCCAAACGCGCCCTGGTCTGCGAAGAGCCCACAACAAACTCAGCCGGGTTTTTTTTTTTATTATCACCATCATACGACGACCTCCGTGGTGCAGTGTTTAGCGCTGTTGCCTTAACGTGCGGACTTCGGCCGTGGCTAGTTACCACTTTACCGACAAAGACGTGCCGCCAAGCGATTTAGCGTTCCGATACGATGCCGTGTAGAAACCGAAGGGGTATGGGTTTAATATAACTGCCATGCCCCTATCAGATTAGCCCGCTACCATCTTAGACTGCATCATCACTTACCATCAGGTGAGATCGCAGTCAAGGGCTAGCTTGTAGTGTATTAAAAAAAAATCACCATCACCATAGTATTTTCAAATGTCCACTGTCCGTTGTTCACAGAACCAAGAAGTGTCGGGCTACACGCGCCGCTGCAAGCTCACTAACGCGTGGCTCTACTCCGAGCGGTGCATCGACCTCGTCACAGCGTACGCGCGCCAGTTCCCGGATCTGTTCGACAAGCTGCTCTATTCCATGAACAACGATATATTCTTCGAGAGCGATCTGTGGCCTGACGAAATGGGGTGAGAATAATACATCTTATCTTATAGTATATATATATATGTGTATAAAATCGTTAAGGGATCAACGCACAGCTTAAACCGCTGGGGTTAGAAACTTGAAATTTTGAGAGTAGGTTCCTTTTGTGATGTAGGCGCTCACCAGGGAAGGATTTTACAAAATTCCACCCCCAAGGGGGTGAAATAGGGGGTGAAAGTTTGTATGAAAGGTCATTTCTCAACTTATATCCATGAAACTTGATATACGAGCTACCGGTTGAGAATGAATCAAGAAGTGTCGGGCTACACGCGCCGCTGCAAGCTCACTAATTGGTAATGGGGTACGAATAATACATTACAGTAAGTCAAACTTCAAAAAATTTGACCCGGTGGCCAAGTTTGGAACTAATTTGTATGCCTGTTGAGTTTTGGTTTTTGTTTCATTTCAACAGATACTAGCGACGCTGTCTGACAAGTTTGTCGGACTATACATTGAATAACTACACCACAAACATTGCAAACTCATAATTTTTGAAGTGAAACTTCTTTAGAATTGTTGTGATTTGAAAATTCGATGAAACTAAAAAGATACAAACATATTCATAATGGTATTTAGCCTACGAGAGAATGAGATAGAATACAAGTTATATTTATTTCATTCTCTCGTACGTTACTTTTCTGAAGTTTCACTTCTGCCGTGTGTGAATTGCACACACACACTTTTTTTTTAAATTTACACATGATACTGATAGTGCTACACCGCTTATTACGATGCCTCAAACGTCTTTTTAAATTACCCCCAGACAAAACAAACCCCAAGAAGTAGTGCAATGGATCAAAAGCCAGCCTCACAACTCAGCGATGCGACGAGAATGCGGCTCTGACGCACTGGAGCCTGAGGAGATGAAAGCGTTACATAAAACATTGCGACAACAGCTGGCCGAGCTCAAGAGTCAAGAGAAAAGCGTTACGCTGCATGTCAAATGGAACCTGCTCTATAAAGTGAGAATATCTTTCAAAATATAATGAGAATATCTTATGCACGTCCTCTTGGCAGAAGGAGTTTAACTGATCAAGCGCCCAAATACATCATATTATCTCTTGTGTACGCATACATGAGAGGGTGGTGGGAAGTGGCTGGATGAGGAAGGCTGAGGACCGGGTGTGGTGGCGTTCTTTGGGAAAAGCCTATGTTCAGCAGTGGACGTTCGCAGGCTGAAATGATGATGATGATGATGATGATGACGCATACATGGTCGATCATGCGTGCGCAAATTACACGCCCGTTCCATTCAAAAGTTGAATTTTAACTGAGTTCGCATCGCATTGAGTTTCTGTGGTCACTGGTCACACACACAAACAAGTACGTTACACATGTCCAATACGTCCACCACACACGGGTGTAAAGTCTGAACTTAGTGACGTTAAATAATTAGTCACTTGCGCTGAAATTGACCGCCAAACAGAACAGCTATTGGCCGTCAACTATTAATTCTATATGAAGTCTATATTTTTATATCTGAAAGCACACTAATTGCGCATAAAAGTTACATGCAAAGTTTTTGAAGTGAAACTTCTTTAGAATCGTTGTGATTTTAAAATTCGATGAAACGAAAAAGCGACACCAAAAAGAGAAACATATTCATAATAGAATTTAGCCTGTGAGAGAATGAGATAGAATACGCGTTATATTTATCTCATTCTCTCTTAGGCTACTTTTCTGAAGTTTCACTTCTGCCGTGTGTGAACTACACACAAACACTTTTTTAAATTTAATTTTCTCTTATAGCCGGAACTCCACGAAGGTAACGTTCAGCCGGACCCCAAGGCCGACTTCAAAATGTACGACCGAGTTATATGCGTGGCTCGGAACATCACCGTACCGCTTGGAGCCAAGGGCACTATAACAGCAGTGTACCAACCTTCAGATGGCAACACTGTGAGGTTATCAGACAAGCTGAACGCGCAGCCAACATACCAAGTGATGTTCGACGAACCCTTCCCTGGAGCGCAAACTGAGGATTTGTTTGAAGAGGCGAGGTTTTATAGGTGAGTAATGTATAATTTATGGCTCTGAATTAACACATAGGCTACATTAATTGCATCCCGGTTTTCATAGTGTTTGTTAGAGTTAATTAAAATGTTAAAGAGGTTGCGGGCTACATCTTGTATCATAATCAAATCATTTTTTTTTAATCAAGTAGACTTTTACTGATTGACTCTGACTTTCGATACTGTACAGACTTGAGGACAGTGGCCCTTTAAACTTTGTAAACTCAACGATCCTGCTTATAGTCAGTCCACCGATTGCAGCTACCAAACTTTAAAAAAAAGTGTGTGTGCACAATTCACATACGGCAGAAGTGAAACTTCAGAAAAATTGCCTACTAGAGAATGAGATAAAATATACCATTTTGAGCACAATGGAGCAGTAGCGCGGTTCAATATCGTACATTACCAATTGGTCATGAACTTGTATTCTATATCATTATCTCGCAGGCTAAATCATATTAATTCATGAGTATGTTTGTCTCTTTTTGTTGTCGCTTTTTCGTTTCATCGAATTTTTAAATGACAAAGATTCTAAAGAAGTTTCACTTAAAAAAAGTAGACTTTTAACAAGTGCTTTTGAATAGTCGAGTGGAAGAAAAAAAGTTTCCTCCGGCTCTTCTCAGCAGAATTTTCTTTCCGAACCGGTGGTAGAGTCAAAACATGACGTAACATAAAAGACACCTGTATGTCCTACATGTTTTAAATAAATTGAATTGATCTACCACTTAGAGTGAATATATTCCAGGATGCTACCAACCAACATGCTGAATATATCGTACGGTCGCAAGCTGCGCGACTCCGTGAGTTGCGCGGAGACGGAGCCCTACACTTACAACAGGCCTACGGTGTTGCGCAGGGAGGACGGACATCATTCCGCATTCGCCAGCTATAGGTGAGTTGTTTCAAATATCCTTAAACATATATTTACTCCGTTTTGCTCTTAGACTTTTACTGTTGTGAATATTAGTAGTAGATTGTACATCAAGGGACTATAATGAGCCATTTCATACGAGGTGTTTAGCTTCCCGAGCGTAGCGAGGGATGCTATAGAAATGAGTGGCTTTTAGTCCCGTGGTAAACACTACTTTTCACTTCGATTGCGAGAAAATAAAATAAATAACGATTTTTAATTATTACAATGCCTTTCTTTTATATTTTCATATTAGGAGTAAGGTCTTACTTGATGATATTAACAAATAAATAGTCACATTCACTTTACCTTCATTCACCTTTTATTATGTATTGTGTTTTTAAATGGATTTAATAATTATCATCCATAAAACATCCATTTAAATAAATGTAATAATTACAATAACAAAAAAACTATGATTTCGCGGCAAACTGCAATACCAACTTCATTTTTTTTAGTAGCCTATGTCACTCTCCAGGTCCTCAAGTATACCTATGCCAAAATCACGTCTATCCGGTGCTTCATTGCGACATGATTGAAGAACAAACCAATAAACCAACAAACAAACACACTTTCGCATTTATAATATTAGTATGATACTTAATATTATAAATGCGAAAGTTTGTATGAATGTATAGATAGATGGATGTTTGTTATTCAATCACGCCAGAACGGCTCTGGATGAAATTTCACACCGGAAAGATTGGAATAACACATAGGCTACTTTTTGTCCCGGAAAATTAATGAGTTCCCACGGGAATCAAACAATCTCAATTCACGCGGACGACGTCGCGGGCATTAGCTTGTATGTTCTATTTACACTCACCAAATTTACCAAAAAGTGTATTAGTCATATTTAAAAAAAATAACTTTAACTTAATTAGTATGAGCTTAATGCAAAAAAAATATTTACTGATAACTTCTCGAAAAATAAGGTAGGGATCAGACTTTCTTTGACCTAAATAAATGGGTAAGTAATGATTAACGTTATTGCAGCCCGCCAAGAGACATCAAATCACCTGAAAATCGCAGAGCCATTGCGAACAACAATATCAAGAATGGTGAAATACAGGTATTATTAGTTTTCTATCTATGGACATATTAAAGGAAATACTGACTGATTTTAATACGTACAGGAAAAACAGACTGATATACCAACATATCGTGCATAAAGACAAAATAAACAGTTAGGTCTAGAGACTTGAGATTTTGCATGTAGGTTTTTTAGAATGACTCCACTAAGATTACCAAATATTCCATCAGAGTGAAGCCTAAGGTCAGCTATACCTACATGGTAAAATATAAAAATACTAATAACCTCTTAGGGCAGCTTCTCTATAAAATAATGAAACACGTTTTTCCACAACTTAAAAAACACTTAATATATTCACCAAAAAAAAGGTTAAACTTTTCGCCATAAACTAGAGACACCCTTTAGTACTGTGTTTTGGTCGATCGCCGAGTATTCTACCGACCGCGCGTTACGTAGTTATGCCGTCTGAGAGTAGCCAAATCCATGTATGAAATAATAATATTTTTTAATCAAAATTTTCAAAAGTTGTTAAGCAGCCCTGTTCTCTAACTCAGTGACTATCAAAAAATGAAAGCCACTGACATAAATTTTTTATCCATTGGAGGTTTCCTATGACATAAAAATTTTCATAGCAAAGCTTCAATCGATAAAAATGTATATATCAGTGGCTTTCATATTTCGATAGCCACTAAGTTAGAGAAAAGGGCGGCTGCATTGTGTACAAAAGTTGCCTAAACTGGTTATTAGTATTTTTTTAATTGATACCCTGTATAAAAAATAATAAGTAGCAAAAGTAAGTAGACTTTGGACTCTTTTTTCTGCGTTGAATCACTTTTAAGTATAATTTTCACAGGACAATGCTACAAGCCTTTTAAAAAGCTTACTGAAGATAAGCGATAGCGAACCAGACACTAATAAAAACAAGGTAAAATATATCTATAAAAAATTGGTTTGCACCCTTTTTTGTTGTTTTTCATTGTTGTTGCATTTTCTTCACTCGTATAAGTATGTATATCACCATTATTTCAATATAATTAGGTAAGTAAGTCCTATCGTTTGGTTACTTCTTCGCTTAATTTCTTCACTGCTTTATTCCAATACGTGGCTCGATTTTGAAAACTGTATTAACACAGGCATTCCCTAACGCCCTGTATAGCGCACACTAATAGCTAATTAAGCTTTGGATTATGTACACGTTGGTGAATAAATAATTAATTTATTATTATCTACTTCAAACACGTAATCTCATGGGCACACCGTGACCAAAAATCGTACAGTACACTTACCACAAGTTTTTAAAAGAGCGTATTCGAACGTCGCAATTAGCGTTTAAATAAAATGAACCGTAACAACTTTGTTTTAGAGCTCAAACTCGTCCGTAAAGCCAAAATCGGCACTCGAAGCGTTGCTAAATAAAAATTAATGGTGCTGCATTTGGCGTTTGGGTCCATTTTACTCTAATACCAAAGTGTTTCGACGCTCGAATATGCTTAACGTAGGTGTGTTTTAAAACTTGTGGAAAGTGTACATGATATTTAAATGTGTTTTGGGTGCAGAACCAACCAGAGTCGACAAGTTGGCGCGTCAAGAGCGATGGCCCACATACATCAACGCCTGCCAAGTACGTTGGATTTTTTAATATGTCACCGTAAAATTGTAAAACCGTTAGATTATAATCTAACGGTTTTTTTCTCGATAGATTGTTAACTGTCGAAAGATTGGGAACCGTTCAATGTTTTTGAAATATTCATTGTATTTACGTTTTCTTGTCTCTTTCTTGTAGGTTAGGTTAGGGTTCGACATAAACAATCAGGTAAAATAATGCGTTAAATTGTAATCTTTCGACAGTTTAAAATCTCGCCAGTTAGATTATAATCTAACGGTTCTTACAATTTTACGGTGAGAAATATAAAGAAAAAAGAACATCGAATAACCGTGTCTCTAAGGTTAAACCTCGTTTCACAGAAACGGGTAAGCGACGTGCCGCTAACTATCAATGAAACCAAACCAAGTCTTTTTCCTGGTGGGAGGCTTCGGCCGTGGCTAGTTACCACCGTTACCACCCTACCGGCAAAGACGCCCCCAAGCGATATAACGTTCCGGTACGATGCCGTGTGGAAATAGAGTATAGGTTTAATATAACTGCCATGCCCGTAACAGGTTAGCCCGCTACCGTCTTAGACTGCATCATCACTTACCATCAGGTGAGATAGCAGTCAAAGGCTAACTTGTAGTAGATTTCAAAAAAAGCAAAAAGCTTAAAAACTCCATAACCCGTTGTCCTAGGTGACCTGTTGTCATAGGTGAGCGACAGAAGCGACGCGACGCGATACGATGCCATAGAAAATAACAGACGTATTTACGCGATAACGTAGGCCACGTGAAGGGTCAGCTACTGTTTGATATTGTCGCGTCGCGTTGCCGCGTTTGTCACTCGTATCTTAGCGACAACGTACACGTAACCTCATATTCTATGGCGTATGGTGGCTTCTGTCGCTCACCTAGGACAACAGATGAGCGACAGAAGCGATGCGACGCGATACGACGCCATAGAAAATGTCAAATTTGTCTACGCGTCAACATAGGCCATGTGTAGAGTCAGCTACTATTTAATACTGTCGTGTCTTCTCGTATCGAAACGCGTTTGTCGCTTACGTAGGACAAAAGTTAAGAGCTTTAGACGCTACCATCTTAGACTGCATCATCACTTACCATCAGGTGAGATCGCAGTCAAGGGCTCACGTGTAGTGGATAAAAAAAAGCTCGGTCACAGCGCATCGCTTACTTGTTTCCTCGACAAGTTACTTAAGATTACAGTTTTCCTACTTATTAAATTGGAGCTATATTGACCATCGATATATACTTTCATATAAAAAAAATTGGACGTCCGACCTGTAGAGCGCGCTCCACACCTGTATTAGCCTGTCCTTGTCACCGCCATAGCGCTGTCCCGCTTTTCAGGCCAGATGGCGTTAGTAAAATAGGTCTATGGTATTTGTATGACAGGGCCCGTATGTGTAAATTGAGGTAGGTAATATTGACCCTTTGGAGCCCTCTTAACTTTAGTTAAGATGCCGTTATTAATCTACATTCTACACCATTAGGTATTATATATTGAAGTTCAAAAAGTATAATAGTAGTAGTAATATACAGTGTTTTTTTTTTTTTTTTTTATCCACTACAAGCTAGCCCTTGACTGCGATCACACCTGATGGTAAGTGATGATGTAGTCTAAGATGGTAGCGGGCTAACTTGTTAGGGGCATGGCAGTTATATTAAACCCACACCCCTTCGGTTTCTACACGGTAAAAGAATAAAAGATGTTTTGACTTTATTAATAGATAGTTATCTGAATATATTTGTTAAGGAGTTTCTGTTCAAATTTTTGAACAGATCAATTTTCTTTCAAGCAGCACTATTCCCGCGTTTTGGAATTTATTTCCCGGGTAAGAATCATCTATACGGCTCATGCACACATATAAAATATTTTGAAACTAGAAAAAGGAAGCTTTTCATGGACCATAATTAAGGAATATGCAATTAAGTATTGTAATAATGATTTAAGTCATTTCGTGGTTATGAACGGCATTTTAATAATATTGCTTACAACGATAAATATGTAGATATGTTGTGCTGTATGATATGTACATATTTGTTAGGGTATGCACCCATTTATTACATTATACTAAATATTTTAATAGATCAGAACCCAGTTCTTAAATGAACATTGTGGCTAATTTTTTTGTACACAATTTCTGAACTCTATCGAAAGGCCTAAATCTTAGATAGAAGCAGGTGTTACTTTGAGCAAGTCCACGATAATCAAGGACCAAGAAGCTAATAACGAATTAAGCTTATTGATTCCTAAATCTTTAATTCCTTCCTTGATTCCTAAATCTAGCGCTATTAGGTACTTTCCGGAGGGAGAATTATGAAAGGGACAGTAATAAAATTAGATGTCAGTTTAATTTAGAGATTGTGTAGAAAAGAATAAGCTACATTGATTTACTTGCATAAAAAATGACTTATTTGATTGGTATCACGTGAAGACCGATAATTTAAAAAAATGCATTTGGTGATAAAATGTTGTGTTTCAGAGCGACCAATTGGCGTACAAACAAAGAGGTCTCGTACAACCGCGCGCCTCCGCCGCCGCTCAACGACTGGAACAAAGGCGGGTATAAGGTAAGGATTAGTGAAGATTTTAGCTTATATTTTGACTACCTCCCTGACGCTGTTGATCGCTGTTGTCTTAACGTCCGGAGGTCCCAGATTCGATCCCCGGCAGGGTTTACGACGGTTATTTAAGTTCTACGGATTTACTGATTTCTGATTTGATCGCGTAAAGAAACTCCGAGAATATTTCTCCATTTAAAATTTTTTCAAAATACTCCCGCAGTTCGTATATTAGAGACTAGATGATGCCCACGACTTCGTCCACGTGGATTAAGTTTTTCCGGGATAAAAAGTAGCCTATGTTTGCCTTCCCCGGAATGTAACCTACCTTTATACCAAATTTCATCAAAATCGGTTCAAAAGATGGGCCGTTAAGGCATAGCAGACAGAAAGATAGACAGTCAGACAGACAAACTTTCGCATTTATAATATTAGTATGGATATATTCAATTCGCGACATTATTTATGCAAAGATTAACGTAATTTTTACAGAATCAACCACCAATACCGCCTTCGATTACGAATGTTACACGTATTTATGTCAAAAACAAATTATTTCTTACTGATTATTAAATAGAGTTTCTTCCAAAATACCTTAAATTCACATCCTTGTTTAGTTTTTAGTTTGATAACCATTTTAAACCATATCAATATATATATTCAATTCGCGACATTATTTATGCAAATATTAACGTATTTTTTTACAGAATCAACCACCAATGCCGCCTTACCCAACTTTCGGCCAACCCTTCCAAGGCCCCGGACCAAGTCAGCCGCCTTTCCCGCAGATAAACTACCCTCGCAACCAGTTCGGTTACCAAGATCGCAACCACGTACCGCCGCGCAACCAACAGAGCAACCATAATTACAACAACCAGGGCAACTACAGCAACCAAGGCAACTATAGCAACCAAGGCAACCAGAATTTTGGCAACCATCAAGCTGGCAACCAAGGCAATTTCGGCAACCAGTCGTTCCCCAAACATCTGCCTAATGTTAATCCAGCTGTGACGTTAGGACCGTCTTGGGTTAAAGGACAGGTTAGTTTCATTACATTTGTTCCTATCTACATAGGTTAAAGAGTTGAGAGATATTTCATACAGTCGGTTTAAGCCTGCAAGGGGCTAGGGCCGAACTTATATAATTTACTTAGTTTCTATTTCACCGTCGCGTAAAGCTAAGGCAGGCCGCATATGTATGTTTTCCGAATGCGGAATCCTGATTCGGAATTACGTGAGGCTAGCGATGTTCAATCATCATCAATGATGCTCAATCTTGTTTGAAGTCTGTCAATCCGCACAAGACCAGCGTGATGGACTATGACCTAAAATATTCTCATTCTGAGAGGAGAACCGTACTCAGTAGGCTGACAACGGGTTGAACTAATGATGGTGATGAACGTTTTGTTTAATAATTAAAATATAATGTCCTCCCGAAAGAATTTCGGCCACGGCGGACAATCTCCATAGAGATTACCCATCTACGCGGGATTGCCAATATAAGTAATATACGACTTGTCAAAAAAACCAAATACCTGCTTAATTTCCGAAAATCGATTCCAGCCTCTTCATGCTAGTCAAACATGCTGACTCAGCATTATGCTGAGTTGGATCCTTTTTTTTGGGTTGAGCCATACATGACTCCTGTTGTTGTTGGTGGTGGTTGTGGAGGCGCCGGGGTAACATACCCTTAAAATAAATAAATAATCATTTATTTGCAAACAATGTTGTACAATAATCTTTGATGGTAAGAAATGTCAATGTGTGGCAGAACTAGTAAATAAATGTTTTTCTTTCTTACCACTAGACTAATAAGGATGCTTTATTTACAGAGCCTACAATCAGTGTCAAAGCCCGACCAAGTTGTTCCCAGCCAGAGCACATGTAGCGCAGATAAGCTGAGCAACCCCTTCATTCCTCTACAAGCGCAAACGAGGTGAGGGTCACTATCGCTTCAGACCCGCCGTACCCCTGGTCATACTTTGGTGGTACAGTGGGTATTTTAAAGTTAAACGATACCCTTTAGCTAAAGCTAATAGTTTTGTAATCACTATTTAATATGACTCGCTCATATTTGCCCCAGTTCTTCCAAAAGATTTATTTAAAATTCACATCCTCGGTTAGTTTTAAGTTTGATGACCATTTAAACCCATAGATTATAGAAAAAACGTTTCAACCATAATTAATTCTTTGAAACGTGATGACGAAACTATGTATTTCATACAAACTTCCGTATTTGAAGCGCGTTTTTAAGTTTGATAAAGAGTTACTGATTTTATTGAGTTTTCATCATCCCTATTGTATATTAAATACCTAATTATTGGGTATTTGACAACTAGTCAAATCAGAAACTTTTTTTCAAACGTCAAAACGCGTGCTTTTTATGGGATTTTGTACGAAATATTGAATAGTCACGTCATCAAACTTAGACGCACTTTTTTACTTTAATCGATAGTTTAAATAGTTAATCAACATAAAACTAACAGGGGACGGTGGATATTACGACTTTTGGGAGATCCTCTGTTTAATAATCACTGAAAAATAATTTATGTCAATAGTTGTCAAATACTCAGTGGTTGTTGTTCATAGACGGCAACAAAACTCAAGCGGGCCGTCGTCTCGGAGGGATGTAGAGAGCGCGCCTCCGCATAACGCGCCGCCGCCACAGCCACAGCCCTTCGTGCAAGCAGTGAGTACATTTAGAAATTACTTTATTTTATTTATTCATACAAAACAAAAACTTACAAACTTCTATGTGGTATAGCATAATATATATATTTAATAAATTCTAACACAACAATCAATATAGGACTTACATTCTAATGTGGTGTTATCATAAATTCATATGAATTTTACCGAACACCACAGTGCCGCCGACAGTAGGTTTATTCTTACAAACTCAACTGAGTTTTTCTGTACACCAACCATCCCTCGACATTTTTCACAAACAATTTTTTCGACATTGCTCCCGAAATTACACAACATTTTTGACATTTCCAGTGATACCAGATTTTTATGAAAAAATAAATAGTGCCGGGGACAAAAAAGAATGATCATATGGATCACCTCACCTATTAGGTAGTAAATACAGTATTCACGGGCAATTATTTAAATGTGTCACACACTGTGAGTGGACGGCTCAATCTAAAAAACAGAAACATCAACTTGGTTCATTGACTCATTCACATGACACAACTGGACCACATCACATCACTATTACCTTAAATATGACCACCACCACCACTACAGCCCATTAACGTCCCACTGCTGGGCACAGGCCTCCGCTCATAGGAGAGAGGAAATTAGAGCTTAGACCCACCACGCTGTTCTAATGCGGGTTGGCGGGCTTTAACTATTATCATGTTAGTGATAATAAGCAACATTTTAAAAAACTAGCTTGTATCGGCAGCCATATTGAATTTAGTGTGACGTATATTTTTTTCCTTTGAGTGACAATTCGGGCTTGTCTAAAAATGGACTATGCCACAATTGTTTTCACAGAAAAAACCTAATGGTTTCAAAGGCCATCTCCCTGTATCATATAGTATATATCACACAGTGTACATAATATGAAACCGCAATACATTTTAAAACAATTGATTTTCTATTTCCTCTAGGTTCCTCAAAATCAGCAACCGAACTCCAAACCGCAAAGAAAGAAGAAACCTAGAATAGCGGCAAATCTACCCTTCCAATTGGATTAATGTATATTATACAACTGTTATAGTTATATCGACAATCAAATGATTATATAAATATACATTATACACAATATCATCAGTGACAAATAAATATATAATTATATTTATACAACAAAATCTTTACTTACGGTAGGTAGTGAAATTTGGATTCATAAAATTATACATAGAGATTTATTTTTATTTTTGATCAATATTATATAAATTGGTAAAAATAATTGTTATGCGAATTACATTTTTCTGATGCTGATTTCAAAATATTTGCTGTAGGTTGCTGTACATCAACATCATAAAATTTTATCAAGATCTACCTGGTCTTGATAAAATTTTATGATGTTAGAATTTCCAATAAAGATGGTTGATTTTTATGTCTCGATTGCAATTTGCAACAAAAGAAACGAACTACGGTATAAAAAATATTTACGAAAATTTATATTTTTAGCTAGGTATAGTTCGCTCCAATCGAATAGTTCTTTTTGAGCTGAGGTGCGATTGCTTGTTTGCGCAGCTATCACACAAACTGTCGAAGTCCGTTCCATACTACGCGCGAAAATATTTTATTGCGACGCGTCTTACGGTCAACTTCAGACGCGACTAACGCCCGGTTGCTGAGGTTGCTAGTTATCTTCTCGTTAGCTATTGATTAACATTAAAAGCGTCGAATAACTGATACTGCGTTTCTGAATGCCCAACGAACCGTTCAATATTCTACCGCTCGATGGATCTTTTTCAGAGATCGAGTTAAAACTGTTAATTTTTTTATTTGATTTCATCTCTTTTAATTAAAATCTATAATAAAACGTCAAAATATAAAGTTATTTAACCGATAAACGGCTCATATCGGTCGGTTAGGTTAACTCTGGTTTAAACGGAGTTTATCCTGCATCCTCTACCCTAAGTTATCTAACCAATACCGCTATTGAAGAGATAAACCACCGACAAAAGTACCTCAGAAACCGGGCATAAATGATTGGCGCGAACTATAGACATACTTTTTGGTGGTCCTTAAAAAAGTCATGTCTCGATGTTAGTTTTCTCATAATTCATAGTAAGTACATGAGTGGTTATAAAGTTAAATGTTAGCATGTCTGGTCGCCGCTTATAGGTTAAATTTGGCACTGGTTAAAAATGTCCTGAGATGCTAGTTCATCTGTTACATAACCTCTAAATGAAATTCGTCCAATTAAACCAAATTAAATAGTCCTAACTAGTTCTAATTAATTTGGTTTTTTGCGTTTCCATCTCAAATAACTGAGTAAAAATTTTGCACTACACTAATTTTCGATTAGGCCCAGTTGCATGCGAGGCGACTTTAAGTTACGGTCACTGTTTGCTTCGCTTTGACCGTTAACAAATGAAAAATGGGTTTCGCAAGTGAGAATTTGCTAACTTTGGACCAAAATTTTACCTTAATTTTACATAGAACCTTAATCATGGAGGTTTGAATCCTGACTTCACCCACTTTCATTTTTTCAGTCTTAGTTTTTTCTTTCTTTCTTTCTTTATTATTTATTTATTTCTTCATAGTTTGACTTGTGGCTTTCATTAGCCGCTTAACGCTTTACTTCGCCAATGTATTTAAAAGTCAACGTTTAACATAGTGTAACTTTAACCGTCTTTCATGCAACTTGACCTAACTTACGAATTTTTCAATGTCAAAAGTTTTTTTTAAATATTGCTTATTAATTAGTGTCAAACACCTGAAATCAATAATATATTATTTATAGAATGATAATGTGTTTGTACATTTTGTAAATATTATGAAGCGATGAGAACTATTTTGAAAACTAGCGTGTATCGTGAAGTATATGATCCAATTAATTGTGTATGAATATATTTTGTGATTGAAAGCTAAATAGCCAAGGGAATTTCCCTGACTCAACGACGCCTGCGTCTAAATCCCAATGCATCCTACGGAGTTCAGTGGAGCTAAGGTACTTTTGATAACAACTTAAACTTATCTTTATGTACTTTGACATATGGTAGAAATTAGTACGAACAAAAACGGGAGACAATAGATCGCCATTGCGAATATTACACAGTCGAAGTAAATAAATGTTAAATAAAATGGTTATCATCAAAAAGACGCCGCACTTCGACACCACACAAGTCTTTAGCAGTGCGTCACCTCTTTTTTTTTGGTATTTTTAGTGCGCATGAACTCTAAACGCAACGTACGGCAAACGTGTGTGCGTTTGTTACCCAAACTTATTCGTTATTTATAATGGTTAACTGACGTGTTCCTGGCATTTCTTGAACTAAACCGGCATTTAATATGTAAGGTGCTGTAGTAGGTACTCAAATAAGTAAGTTAAGTAGCATTTTAGTATTCACGCGTACAGCCAGAATACATTACAATGTGGCTAATTCGATTGAACACAATCTCTAAACTAAAATAAAATAACAGCCTTAAATATATTGCTATCCCTTTCGCAATACTCCCTGCAAAAAAAAGGACAGCACTAGATTTAGAGCTTATGTCCTACTACATTAATAGTCACATTATTGCCCTATTACGTGTAAAGCCTTGTTAGAAGTTTTTTTTTTGCTCATTCCGTTTTCGCGAAAGTTAATTTAAATCTTGTTGAACTATGATTTAGAAATAACAGCGATTGAAGTGACATAATTTATGCTCATTTATTTTAAGCGAAATTGCGTTTACCCAACAGCTTACAGCGTGAAATGTCCTGCTTGCAAGGCAAACCCGTGAGTAAATCTTCATAAAGCTGCCTGTCCACTGAAGCAGAGTGGAGCAGAGATGTGCCAAGCAGATTCCAGTCTCGATATACATATTACCATCGATCTACAATCCTATTGCTTCACCCAACACATCTCTGCTTCAGTGGACAGGTTGCCTAACATTAGAACCACCCTAACAGGCCAATCACGCAGTAATTCGTGGCTGGTCTTAATTTTAGGGATTTACAAGAAAATGTATGAATCGTGTCGTTTTTCGAATAACGAACGGTTGCACTTTCTGTCGCGTCGGGCGTTTAGTGTGTTTCAAGCTTAAAATATGAATGAAACTGTGTTATATATTCCTCAATTTATTAATTTATTTAGTTTATTGTGTCCTTCAAATATTGGCGCACTGTATTGTTTTGCAAGTATAACGAGTACCTAAATCAATTTTCCTGGAAATAAATATAATTAGTCAGTAATATTCAGATTTTAATTTTCATTCCGTAAAATTTTACTGAGGGACGAGTGGCCTAGTAGTGACAACGCGTATCAGTCGGTTGCGATTGTTAAGCAACGTTGACCCAAGTCGGTTACTGGATGGGTGGAGGTTCAAATTTGGCCTTTTCGTCTCCTCCGTGCCTCGGAGAGGCAATTAACGATTGTTAACATTTAACAATCGTTAGAAAAATCTAAGAGTTAATTCTCTTAGTCGAGTCGTATGCGGAAGGACGTGGGAACCCATCGCATTAATATCCAAAAAAAACTCCTGCCATTATGTGATTAATACAATGTTTTTTTATGCACTACAAGCTAGCCCTTGACTGCGATCTCACCTGATGGTAAGTGATGATGCAGTCTAAGATGGTAGCGAGCTAACCTATTAGGAGCATGCAGGCAGTTATATTAAACCCATTCCCCTTCGGTTTCTACACGGCATCGTACCGGAACGCTAAATCGCTTGGCGGCACGTCTTTTCCGGTAAGGTGGTAACTAGCCACGGCTGAAGCCTTCCACCGGAAAAATTAATTATAATTAATTAATAATTTGCAACACCTACAATAGCTTCTGGCTTCGCGCTTTACACCTCAGAGACGACTAAGTATTTCATTGATGCTTACTATACTTATTTGAACGGTGAAGGAAACCTATAGCTTGAGAGTTCATCGTTTTCTCAAGCATTTGGCCAGCACGGTGGAATACGGCCTTAGCTCTTCTAATTCCGAGAGGACTACCGTGCTCAGTAATGGGCCGGCGCGGCGGTGGACTGATGATAAAGCAAGATGATACCGTTTCGGATTGTTGGTGCCACTAGTAAGTACTTGGTAATGGTACTTGAAAACCCTGATGGACCCACTCGTGGGACCAGGCAGTGACACCGTCGGTCCGAAACGGATGGTACAAAAGCAGATATAACGCACAACAATGAAAGGATACAATATATATGGAACCTAATACGAATCGTGCCGTAAGAGAGAAAATTATTACATAATTTTATTAAATCCAATAAGCTTTTCTATGGTTTTCCTGCAAACGCCCGACTCCTGAGAGCACTCAAGAACAAGAGCTGAGGATTGAGATTAAAACGGAAAGGTATCTAATAATTATTTGCAAAACAACAATAATTGTAACAAGTAATTGCATTCGCTACTTTGATTTTATCTTTGCGCTAGAAGATGCCTGCGACTTCGTTTTCTTTCCGAGACAAAAATGAGCTTATGTCCTTCCCCGGGGATGCAACCTATCCCTGTACCAAATTTCATCAAAATCGGTTAAACAGATGAGCCGTGAAAACGTAGCAGACAGATAGACAAACTTTCGCATTTATAATATTAGTATGATTATTAGACACTCGATCCTATTCTATAAAGGAAGTGTCACTTTACCCTTTCGCATTTACACAGCAGCGGTTGGGAGGACAACATTATTTCATGTCGTAAATATAATTCAAGTTGCAAGCAATGCGTGTTCCGATACTTTTGCTTCTAGTAGCGACCGCGGCGGCAGCGTCCGACCTGGACTGGTGGAAGACCGCCCTCGTCTACCAAATCTACCCACGCTCGTTCAAGGACAGCAACGCGGATGGCATTGGAGACCTAAATGGTGAGCGAACTACATAATTGTTTTAGGCCCGCTTGCCGAAACGTCGGGTTATCCTTTTAATCCATGGTTAGTTGCTACTTTAACAGAATTCGTAAATAAATTATCTCACAAATTTATTCCTGGGTAAAACTATGATATGGAATGCCCTTCCGGCTTCCGTTTTCCCCTCCTCTTTTAATATAGGTATACCTTCAAATCAAGAGTTAATAGGCATCTTCTAGGCAAGCTCGGTCCACCTTAGGCTGCATCACCACTTGCAAGCAAGTCTCAAGTCAAGCGCTAGCCTATAGTTTTTTTTTAAAAAAAGACCATCATCAACGAGCGTAGGTACCTAATTCTTTGAGTGAGAGTTTTTGAGAGTCGAGTAATCTCGCATTTTATAAAAGTTTTTATTTCTTATACGATTTTCCTGGCGCAGTGATAAGCGCTGAAAAAGTAGGAGATCCCGAATTAGATCCCCGGTAAGGACAGTTTGGGAATTTATCAATAGCGTAATAGTTTAGGATTCTAAATAAGTACCCGATACCAAGTCGGTATTGCAGTGGCATTAGGCTGTAGGCGTAGGTGCCTTTTACATATTAAAATTTCAAATAACGACCTATTGTTTAATGATATGATATTCATATGATTCATAAATTATAATAATATTAAGATACGAACCTGACTCTAGTCTTGAAACTATGTTGAGAGTTGAGACCTACCCATACCTTACCTCGACATCAATAATGTACCAAGAGTTGTCAAAAAAAACTAGTCAAACTGGTTAAATCTTAGTTAAAATTAGAGTACATAAGAACCTACCCACCAAATCAAAGTTTTTTTTAAATTTCTTATGTTAAATATTTCCGTTTAAAAAAAGTAAGGTTGCCTGAAAAATGCCAAGGAACATAAGGTTCTTTTCATTGTTATCACAAATAATGATCTACGAATTACTTATGCATAAAGATTAAATGATATAAAATGACTTCAGAACCTACAACCGCTATCAACCAAGCGATTATTATCATCAACTTCACCATAAGTAGCGATTTACTTAGATAAAGACCAAGGTTAAGTGATCAAAACATACTTACGGAACAATCGAAACAAACATATATTATCTTAATTGCAATCTTGTTACTTTTATACTTAATTACCTGAGCCTAGTAAATGATTTAAATCATGCACCTATCCACTACAAGTTAGCCCTTGACTGCGATCTCACTGTTAGGGGTATGGATCTCCACAGGACACGGTCTTGTGCCGCCTGCTTCCAGCGGCTCCCAGCTACTCGCTTGAGAGCGTCCATTCACCTAATGGGGGATCGTCCAACGCTGCGTTTTCAGGTGCGAGGCCGCCATTAAAGGACGTTGGAAGTTTGGATCGCAACGCCTAATCAATTCTACAAACTACGTGCCCCGCACTTTGCTTCTTCACTTAGAAACTATTCGAGTTATGTCAATTACTCTATATTCATCCTACAGATCTCATTTATTATTGAATCATGTAGGAATTTATGCCGTCTCTATCGACCGCTATGTGACCCTGAGGCTTGAGCCTTCCTATCAAGCCCATATGATAGCTTCTCAGAATCATTCTGCATACGTACCTACTTGAGTTTTAAATCTCAAGTAGGAAGGTAACAGCCCAAAAATTACACCTTGCAGGTTGCGATAGGTTTTAATATTATAGATACTGGTAGAAAGAAATCCATCTATCCATCATCATTTCAACCCGTTACCGGCTCACTACTGAGGACGAGACTCCTCTCGCAATGAAGGGTTTGGTCATAGTTCACCACGCTAGCCAAATGCAGAATTGGAAGAAATAATTATATGCGAGGAAAAAGACGGCATTGTCGGTTCGGTTGCTCATGCTCGCGCGCAGATTTTCCAAATGCAGTAGGTAAGAAGTCAAGGGCACCCTTTTCAGGGCCTACTGTTTCAGTGTTTCTACACTTGTCAGTTATGGTACCGGTACAAAAGAGTATCCTTCAGCACCATAAGGGTGCATATGAAGCTTCCCAGATACTACAGTGCATCGGGCATGTTTGCCGAGGCGGGAATGCCCGATTTCTTTGCTGTTATCAGAGCGCGGATATCTTCCTTTTGGGAAATATCACGTAACTCTTGTAACGGCATCCTCCAGGTGGTGGGCCCGGACTTCATAGTCCAATTGGATTTCAATGCATCGAAATTCTAATAAGAAATAGACTGTTACACCTGTTGTGTATAGTCTTATTTTTATGTTAATTATTTTATTTTATCTATTTTAATTAAATTTAATTATGACTTTTTGTAATTTTTGGGTTTTTACCTTAATAAAGAATTAATTATTATTATATTTTATTACCAGGAATAACGGAAAAGCTGCCGTACCTAGCTGAAACGGGCGTGGACGCGATATGGATGTCGCCCATCTTCAAGTCGCCCAACTATGACGCGGGCTATGACATCACGGACTACCGCGCGATACAGGACGAGTTCGGCACTATGGCTGACTTCGAGAAACTTGTCAACGTCTCCAAGAGCTTAGGTTTGTATAGCGATAAAAACATTTGCTTTAAGGGTCTCCTAAGGTCTTCGTCTCTATCACGTGTTTATTAATGGTGTGTCCAAACATAAAGCGGCAATGTTACGCAGCTGCCGCGCACCCTATGCCGTGCTGTTATTGGATATCTGCTGCGCATATTATATTCGCCGCTGCGGAATTATTGTGTCCTGCAAACGCCGCGCGTTGCTGTTGCGCTCTATGTTTGGACACACCTTTTACGTTCAAAAGTGTACCTATATTATTATGTATATTTGGAATTTGACTGGGTCGTTGGGACGGTGATGAGCACCGGGCAATTCGTGGGTAGTCCTCAAGTAATTACTAGCGCGTGGCAGAATAGTGTCCTGCAAACACCGCGCGTTCCAGTTACGCTCTATGTTTGGACACGCCTACGTTCAAAAGTGTATTATGTGTCTTTGAAGTTTGACTGTGACTGGGTCGTCGAGACGGCGATGAGCACCAGGCAATGTGCGTCGCTTACGCATTTCGCTAAGGATTGTGCGTTTTTTTACCTCTTCTATTTATACCCCACAAATAAGAACAAATAGTTAATTCCGCAAAGTGAGTCGAGTCGATTAGGGATCTAATGAATGAATTTGGTGAACGCTGCCAGCGTCTTGAGTACCTACTATATTATGCGGTGGAATCGATCAGGTTTTATTGTTTTAGAGAACTACTTTATTTCAACAATACGAATAGTTTATTTTAAAGTTTAATTTTAGTTTAGTCTAACATTTTGTTTTTACTATCTTTCAGGCATCCGTGTTATTTTGGACTTCGTGCCCAACCACACTGGCAACGAAAGCGAATGGTTCAACCAGTCCATCGCAAGCGAGGCGCCTTACACCGACTACTACGTATGGGCTGACGGTATCAACGCGACTTACGAGAATGGTACCATCTACACCAAGCCCCCTAGCAATTGGGTATGCCTTTCTGATTTTAAAACTTTAACTCGACGTTTCGAAAGCACTTGTAAAAGTTTATTAAAAAAAACATATTACGAATTAGCTGATACCCGCGACTACGTCCGCGTGGTAAAGTTATTCCCGCGGGAACTCTTTAATTTTCCGGATCAACGCAACGGATCGACGTGATTTTTGGTATGGGTATAGTTGAGAACTTAGAGAGTGACATAGGCATTTATCCCGGAAAATTAAGGAGTTCCCGCGGAAACTAAAAAAAACCTCGATCCACGCGGACGAAGTCGCGGGCATCAGCTAGTTTTGAATACTTCCAATTAAATCTCAGTAATACAACCGGAAATGGGCTGCTTCGTAAGAAAGATATTTTTTTTTTTTTTTTTTTTTTTTTAAATATATAGGCTAGCGCTTGGCTGCAATCAGACTTGCATGCAAGAGGTGATGTAGCCTAAGGTGGAGCGCGCTTGCCTAGAAGATGCCTATTCACTCTTGATTTGAAGGTACCTATATTAAAAGAGGATGGGAAAACGGAAGCCGGAAGGGCATTCCATATCCTAGCGGTTCGAATTAGAAACGAGGAAGCAAAACGCTTCGTACGAGCCCGCGGAATTTCGACTGCGTAAGGGTGCAGACCTTGTCGATGCCTTGCGGTTCGATAATAAAAAGGCGACGGAGGAACCAGATCGAATAGTTCTTGAGCACACTCTCCGAAATATATCCTGTAGAATACCGACAGACAGGCAACTTTGCGCCGATGTTCCAAGCTTTGCAGCTTCGAACTTACCAGCGCTTTGTTGCCAATTAGTCTCCTGGCGCGACGATCCACCGAATCCAATGCGTCAAGCTGGTACTTGGCAGAGCCGTCCCATAAATGGCTGCAGTACTCCATGCACGATCGAACTTGTGCTTGGTACAGGATAAGAAGCTGTTCCGGCGTGAAGTACCGCTTGACTTTGATATTGCAACAGAGTCGAAATTTCATGCAGATCCGTTCAGCTGTTCTGGCGTGATTAAGTAACAAACATCCGCCCATCCAACATTCGCAATTATAACATTATATAGTATAGTATAGGTGTTCAACACTTGCAATAATAACATACAGGTACTCTGGTTCTAGTAGTATGTATAGTACTATATATAGTGTAATAGCAGAGAGGCAGAGTTTAACTATTTTTGTCACGTAAGATTTTTCCAGGCCATTCGCGTTTAATCGTGCCTAGAACTCTGTTCTTAAATGTTATAATAAAATTCTAGCTAAGCAATTTCCGTAAGAGCGCTTGGGAGTTCAACACTGTACGAGGCCAGTACTACTTGCACCAGTTTGTCATCGGCCAGCCAGATCTCAACTACCGGAGCAGCTCAGTTCAACAAGCCATGAAGGTACGCCCTTGGAACGTATCAACTAAGAACATATCGTGTATCGGATTGGCTGCCAGGATCGTATATTTTGCTTATTTCCATAGCATTATGTCTTACGGAATCTTACTGTGGGGTAAAGCGGCAGATATTCAAAAAATTTTTGTACTACAAAAAAGGGCAATACGAGCAATTTATAATTTAAAACCGCGTGATTCACTTAGAGAGAAATTTAAAGAAATTGGTATTCTAACAGTAGCCTCGCAATATATTTACAGTAATATAATTTTTGTAAAACAGCACATCCATAATTATAAAAAAAAATGCGATCTGCACGATAGGCCAACTAGAGGCCGTAATAAGCTCGTGACTCCATCGCTCCGCCTCAAAAAAGTCAGAAGGTCATTCGTGGGAATGGGCATTGTTTTCTATAACAAAGTTCCACAACCTATTTTGGACTTGCCAATAAATAAATTTAAGAAATCCATTATCCAGTATGCTCCTGAAAAAAGCTTATTATACTGTTGAAGATTATGTAAATGATAGAGGAGCATGGATTTGATCGCTCCAGCAATGCTGGGGACAGCGGTTACTGATTATAAATTAGTGTTTGAATATTAGTATTCAATTCGATGCTTTGATACGGGTAGACTGGGTATGTCACGCTCTCTTTAAACATTTCTGTGGTGGTGTCGTGTGGTGCGGGTTGTTACGTTCCCTCAAATATGGTCGAGCGAAGCAATGGCTGGATCATGCGTCATGCTCGTGAACGGGTGCCACCGGCGGGAATAGGGCTACTTTCTGTCTGCCCGTCATTGACATGAATTGAATAAACAAATTTAAGAAATCCATTAAAAGTATGCTCCTGAAAAAAGCTTATTATACTGTTGAAGATTATGTAAATGATAGAGGAGCATGGATTTGATCGCTCCAGCAATGCTAGGGACAGCGGTTACTTATGTACACATTGATATAGTAATTGTAAATGAATTATTTAAAAAGAGCAACCACCGAGTTTCTTGCTGGTTCTTCTCGGTAGGAATGGCATTCCGAACCAGTGGTAGATTCACTTGACGATTCAAAAGTACTTGTAAAAGTTTATTTGAATAAAAAATATTTGATTTGATTTGATTTGATTTGATTTGATTTGAATTTATGGTATTCTTGCTGCGTCAATGGATTTCGTCCAATAGTGGAAGAGTTTTAACCAATCAGAGGTGATTGCGATGTATCAATGATTGATGCAAAAGATACGCGGTTGCCCTGCAGGGATACCGGCTAAAACTGACAGCTGCAGTGTAACGATCGCAATCACCTCTGATTGGATAACACTCTTCCACTATTGGACAAAATCCATTGACGCAGCAAGAATACCATAAATTCAGCCAATCACAACAATTGATACTGTAACAATGATTGATGCAGAAGTTACGCGGTCGCCCTGCCTGCCTGAACTGCCTCGTTGGTCTAGCGGTTAGCATGTTCGACTGCAGCCGACGAGGTCTCGGGTTCGAGTCCCGGGTCGGGCCATAACAAGTATTGGGTTTTTCTGATAAGAAATTCTCAGTTTCACCCCCGTGCCTCGGAGAGCACGTTAAGCCGTCGGTCCTGCGCCTGACCTCTCTCTGGTCGTGTCAGATTTTCCGTCCCATCGGGCTATGAGAGTAAAGAAACACCTGTTTTTGCGCACACACTTGTGCACTATAATATATCCCACGCATCAGGCTACTCCCTCTGGAGGTCGGCCGTCGTGGCCGAAATTCGGTCGCTATTATTATATTGTTAGGAAAAAACTCTCTATCTTTACAAAATAGCTATTTTATACGCAACAATCGAAGCTGATATAGCTGATTCTTACTTATTTTTAAGGCTGTTCTACGCTTCTGGTTGGACAAAGGAGTGTCCGGCTTCCGTGTAGACGCGGTCAACAAGTTGTATGAAGCCAATCCTAGCGACCACGGGGGTGTATACCCTGATGAACCGTTATCAGGTACAAATCATTATCATAACCATCACTCACTACTGAGCACTTGTTTCCTCTTAATGAGAAGGGTTTGGCCGTAGTCCACCACGCTGGCCAAGTGCCGATTGACAGACTTCATACACCTTCGAGAACATTTCAAAGAACTGTCGGGCATGCTCTTTCCTATCAATCGGACCCCTTGGGATCTACAGCGAGCAACGCTACGGGGTGACAGGGACGTGACGGAGGAAACTGTCATAATTTTCAATTGCAAAATTCTTTCACTCAAATGTCAAATTAGTATGCAGTTTTCTACTAATATATTTTTTTACGTGCTACAACTGTCACGGTATCCGGTAGAGTTAGTGGCAACATCATGGCAACACTTGACGGTTCCAAAGCAGCTGTAAAACTTCAATTGAATAAAATAAAATTGTTTTCTAACTAACCCCCGACGCAAAGAAAGGGGTGTGTTATAAGTTTAACATGTGTATATACGATGGCTGTCTGTGGCATCGTATATCCCAGCTGTAGCTGTTTGAAAGACTTCAGCGAGTGTTCTTAGCTATGATTCAAGAAAATTGGTTCAGCCGTTTGAAGATCATCAGCTCTTTTCTAGTTGATGGAGGGAGGTGTGCCACAGGTCTGATTGATTCATAATTTCGAATCCTGTTACTTCAAAGTGTTTATTTTAAATTATTGCATTTATTTTATTTGTTGTATTAAGTATAAGGTATTATATATGCTATTTTTAAATTTTTAGTTTTTTCTGTCTATTTTTACTGTTTTATAAATTGTCATAAGGAAACCCCAGCGCATTGCCAGACGATTACGAATACCTCTCCCACATCTATACCGAGAACTTGCCCGATACGTACAACGTCGTCTACGACTGGAGGGACGTTCTCGACGAATATATCGCGTCCCAAGGGGAATACAAGATCTTGATGACTGAAGCGTACGCAGATCTTCAGCTGATGATAAAGTATTATGGCACCAGAACCAGGAACGGATCGATCCCGTTTAACTTCAGCTTTCTTGGAGATATTACGAAGAATTCCACTGCGTGGGATATAAAGACCGTCATTGATAAGTGGATGACCTATATGCCGAGTGGAAGGGTTGCGAACTGGGTGGTAAGTTCCAGAAGTTCTAGAGGATTCTTTGTTTGTAAACCAGTGCTAGGATGGAATTAAACTTGATCTACGGTGGAGCGCAATTTGCTCCTTTTTTGCTTTTGAATTTTTACTTCCTCGGACAGGGAGGTCTCTGGCACTGTTGTTTCATGAGTGGGAACTGTTCCGCGTTCGATTCCCGACGGTCAATTTGGGAATTCGTAATTTTTCTCTGGTCTGGCCTGCTTGGGAGGAAAAACGATGCCGTGTAGAAACTGAAGTTGTATGGGTTTAACATAACTACCATTTTCCTATCAGGTTAGCCTGCTACCATCTTAGACTGCATCATCACTACTACCATCAGGTGAGATCGCAGTAAGAGTAAATGGCTAACTTGTAGTGAAATAAAAAATGCTTTTGAATTTATGGAATTTTAAGCCGCTTGTAAGCTTCCGCATTTCAACGGCTTATGTGAGAATAAGGTGAGGTTTAGGAAATAGTAAATACCTACCTACATTGAAGCTATATGCGAGCTTGTTGTCTGCAATTTGTATGGGTGTCGATCTACTGTAAGAACGCCGTGGAAATGCTGAGGGTATAATGAAGAAACCATTTCTTCCAGAACGGCAACCACGATCAGAGTCGTATGGCCAATCGTCAAGGAGAAGATCGAGTAGACGCTATGAACATGTTGGCTCTCATTTTGCCTGGAGTCGCCATCACCTATCAAGTAATTACCTCTTTAAAGAAAAACGTAAATTACTTAGGTCTAAACGCATCATTACGCATAAAAGTCGTGATAGTTTAGTGGTTTAGACGGCCACGCACCTCTGACTTTTCAGAGTTATGTGCGTTCAAAAAAATTAAATATCAATTGCTAAAACGGTGAAGGAAAACATCGCTAAGAAACCTGTGAGATTTCCCCACAGAACAAGGAATCTGCTCAAGTATTTCAGTATTCTTTTGTTCCGTGGAGTTCTCCAAGGGCCTGTGAAATCCTCACTTAGCCAGCGAGATGGACTAGGCCAAACGCTTCTGATTCAGTAGACTTGTGCTCAGTAGTGAGCCGGCAATGGATTGCAGAAATTATGATTACATATAAAGATCAGTTTCCTATCTTAAAATGCGTTTCGGTAAACGGTGATACACGAAATGTTGTGTTTTTAATAGGGATGATGACAATCAAATATCAAACTGAAAAACGCGCTTCTATGAATGGAAGAGTGTATGAAATACATAGTTGTGACGTCATCAAATTTCAACGCACTTTTTTTCTTTTATCAATAGTTTAAAATGGTTAAAAAACTTTTGACTAACTGAAAACTAATGATTGAAATTTAGGTTTTAGGAATTTTGGAATGGAAGACCCTCTATTTAAAAATCAGTAAGAAATAATTTATTTTTGACAGGCAATCATCGTCCCTATTGGCTATTTGCTTTACAGGGTGAAGAAATCGGTATGACAGACGGTTACGTAAGCTGGAACGACACCCAGGATCCGCAAGCTTGCAACACTGACGACCCCGTCAATTACTACAAGAAGTCTCGCGACCGCAACCGGACCCCATACCACTGGGACGACAGCGCCAACGCTGGTTTCTCCAACACCAGCGGCAAGACTTGGCTGCCGGTCGCTGAGAACTACAGGACCTTGAACCTGGCTGCTCAGATGGCTAGCCAGAAGAGCCATTATCACGTAAGACATTCAATTATGCCTAACTCGCACTAACGAATGGGTGAATTTACTAACGAATGGGTGAAACTCGCCCACTGGGTACGCAGCGCGTGACCCCATCAGTACTTTTACTTACTTTACTTACGTTACTTGAAGGGATTTTATTCTTAAGCGTAGCTACTTAACTCACCAAAGTTAAACGAACGAATGCGCACATGAAAACAAGTATCTAATGACCCATTAGCTGGACAGCTCATAATCTCATCAACTGTAAGAAATGTCTCGATCCCAACCGAGACCCCCTACCATTGGGATGGAAGCGCAAACGATGGGTTCTCCAACACCAGCGGCAAGACCTAGCTGCCGATCGCTGAGAACTACAAGGACTTGAATCTGGCTGCTCAGATGGCTAGCCAAAAGAGCCATTATCACGTTAGCCATTTAACCATGCCTTAATTTAACTGATTTTTAACTGAAAACTTAATCATGTCGAATAGCCATTTAATCATGCCTAACTCACAGAAATTAACTAACGAATGGGTGAAACTCACCCATTGGCTACGCAGCCCGTGACCCCATCAGTATTAAGTAAGGCATTTTATTCTTAAGCGCAACTGCATAACTCGCCAATGTTTAACGATGAAACGAACGAAACCAATGCGGTGATGAAACACGCATTGGCTAGATAATCCATCTGTCCGGTTATTCATGGTGATGAAAACATGAATTGGCTAGGCAACGCATATTATAAGTGAGACAAAAGTACAAGACAGAGGAAAAACATAATTGCGTGTAAACTTCACGGGCGGTTAAAATAAAACTTTTGACATTTTACAGTTCTACAAGGATGTAGTAACCAACAGGAAGACCCCGGCTATTCAGGAAGGAGACTTGGACACAAGGGCTTTGTCGGAGTCTCTTTTGGTTGTGACCAGGTATAATAAGTTTGATTTCTAATATTTAAAATGAATAGACGTAAAAGAAGTCTTATGCCACCTGCTTCCAGTGACTCCCAGCTACTCGCTTGAGATCGTCCGTTCATCTAGTGTGGGATCGTCCAACGCTGCGCTTTCCCGTGCGAGGATGCAAGCTCCTTAGGACACTAACACCCTTTCATAGCCACACATAATATGGTAGTTTTTTTCCATTCTGGTATGGACCCCTAGAATCTGACTGCATGCTTGATTGTGGTGGTCTATTTAAATGTTTCTTACTGTATTACCAGGTTATTGCCCGGGGCGGCTGGCATGTTGGGTGTGGTGAACTTGGCTAATGAGACACAAACTGTAGACCTAACGTCGCTCAAACTGCTGCCTTCAGACTTGGAAGTCGTGGCTTCTGGCGTAAACTGCGCCCTTGAGAAAGGGTAAATATGAGCTGTTCCTTTAAAATTATTGACATTACATTATAACTTAACATGTTGCAAATATACTTTTAAGTTTTAACTATACAAAGGTTTTACAAATGGCTTTGCTAGTTTACCTACCTACTTTACTTTTAAAATTCTTATATCTGACTTGAAAGAAGACAGCTATAGAAAATGGAAATATCTAAAATAATTCAGCACTACAAACTACCGTACGTAAAACTACTACGTACTAAAAACGTAAAGTAAGTCCACTTTACGCTTTTTAGTAGTTTCTATTCAACGCCTAATGAGGGCTCTAAACAACTATTCTGTTTGGCGGCCATTTTAAATATGTAAAGCGTTACTTCAGTCCATTATATGGAACCCAAAAAATGTCCTAGTTGTTCTCTAGTAACAGCTAAAGGAGTCTTGTTTTAAATGTTGTTTCTGTTTTTTTTTTCAGTGCAACTGTAACAAAGACGAGCATCTCTGTGTCAGGGCACTGCGCTCTTCTCTTCAAGAGCGACATTGTGAGCTATAACGCGGCGCACACACACTACCTTTCCTACTGTCTAATGTTACTAGCCTTAGCGTGCTACAAAATTAGTACAAATTTCATTTAAATACTTCTAGATTCACATAAAACCTTAAAAGTCACTGCTTTGTAAGATTCCTATTTATTGAAGTACTTATATTTTATCAGAACTACCATGTATACCAAAGGTAAATTATTTCCCTCCAGATCAGAAAGTATCGATAGCAAAACGTCTGTATGAAATGTCTAATGACTTTTATTAGTTTTATAAAAAAAACTTGTATTCTAAAAGTGTACTTTAATGTTTTATAAAAATCTGATGCTAATAGGTTAGCATGTTATAAAATTAGTACAAATTTCATTTAATATGTTGCAATTCACATAGAACCTTATAGTCACTGCTTGATAACATATTATTTTCCCATAAATTTATAGAATTATTTATATTTTAAGAGAAAAATGTAATAAATCAAAGATAAATTATTGACTTCAAACATGTACTTATTAGTTTTATAAAAAATAGCATACTTACTAAAAGTGTACTTTACAGTTGAAAAAGTATTTTATGTTCCTTTTTTTTCCGACATCTATAATTGCCACATTTATTTTGTTCCAATTTATAAAATAATATATATAATATATAATAATTATTACTTACAAATAAAACATATAATAATACATACAATTTCTTAAAAAATCTTTAAAAAAAAGAGACCAGACGGGATGACTCTGGTTCCGTGGAAGCTAGGAAGGTCGCTTGTTTGGGATGCCACATGCGTGGATACGCTGGCGTTGTCCCACTTGCAGGCGACCTCCATGACGGCGGGGGCGGCGGCCACTAATGCAGAAAGAGCCAAAAGGCGCAAATATGAAACTATAGAAAATAATTTCATATTTGTGCCTTTTGGTGTTGAAACCATGGGGTCGTGGGGCGAAGATGCTAGATCCTTTTTTAAGGATCTATCTTCTCGTCTCACAGAGTCCACAGGTGACCGGAGGGCTGGCAGTTACCTCGGCCAACATATAAGTTTGGCTATTCAGCGGGGTAACGCAGCCAGCGTTCTGGGCACATTGCCTCATTGCAGCGGCATAGATTATATTTTTAATTTTTAGTTTTTAGTTTTTAATTTAGATTTTAAAGATTTTTTAAGAAATTGTATGTATTATTTTATGTTCCTTATTAATTTTATAAGTAGTAGTAAAATGTAAAAAACCATTTCAGTAATAAAAAATTTATTTTTATTTTAAATAGTTTTATTTACATGATGGATGGTCTCCGCAAATGGATTTCAACCAAGTTCTATTTGTACAATTTTTAACCTTAAATTTAGCTTTTTAGTATCATCAACTCAAAAGCTGATGCCCGCGACTTTGTCCGTTTTTTTTAACTCCTTTATTTTCTGCCGATTGAAGGACACACCAACAAACAAACACACTTTTGCATTTATAATATTAGTATGATACTCATGAGTAGGAAGCAGTGGCGAAGTGTCCATATAACACGATTCCCATCGGCTTCCCTCTAGGAAATGCCATCCATACTTACCTAGTATCTATTACCTTTATTTGACAAACTTTTTTTTATTTCTTTAAATATTTTAATTCCTTTTACAAGTTAAAATTACTACACGTGAACACACAAAAGTCAGTTTTTTCGAAATATTTACAATTTAGTAAACAAATACCCCCAAAAACCCCGACTTTTTTACATTTTTCAAAATACCAAAAAAAGTTATCGGCCGATTTTCAAAATTCAGACGTTCACACGCGTCTCGATAAATTCCGCAACTCTTGGTACTACGCCTGTCTCGATCCTCCCGAAATCCAAAGCTATGGTCAAAAATATATCCATATAAGCTGGTATGTAGCGGCTTATAAGTGATTTCTTTGCGGACGCTGTATTACGCGACTCTGTACGGATGGTGGGTAAGGCGCATATAAAATAATATGGAGTATAAAGTCTTGAATTTGAGAACTTTATCTTTCTATTCAACCTGTTACTTTGTAAATTCGTAAATTTACAAAAATAATGTTTGCTCGTCTCGCGTTTTTTTGTTGTGATTTGATAATCATATCATATGTTATTATTGGAAAATGGTGTGTCAAATTGGGTTATGTAAAAGTTTGATGTTATTCAGGTATGGTGATGGCACTAATTAATTTAGATTGTTGTCAAACCGACTTTCTTTTAAAAAATGAAAATCGTTTTCTATAATATTGTAGGCTTGTGGGTTTGTGTGTGAGGCGACTTTCTTTAAAAAAATCCAGCTTCCCTTTTTAAAATTTTAACCCTTCGCCACTGGTAGGTAGTTCTTGTTTTTTTGTCGTATTAAGTTTGCTTTTCATTTATGAAAATATCTAAGTTTCTACAAAACACGTATTCGCTTTTGCATTGAAGGCAATACTTGAAGCTGCATTGCTATTGACACTAATACTTTCTTTCGCTTTGCGGTATCTTGAGTTGTACTTTGAGTAATTAAAAGTCCATAGCACCTTCCAAGAAGCACAGACAATCCACCTTATTAATGACCACATCTAGATCCTTCTTTGCTATTGTTTTCCTCTTGTGCTGTGCTGTGAATGTGTAGGTCTCTTTAGCTATCGTCTCTAGGAACAACTCCTGGGAAATTAAAAAAAGCCAAACTTTATCATGGTTCACTTTTCTTCAACTAAGTTGTAACTTATTGTTTAAAAAAAAACTAAGCAACAACTACTTTGATCATTCCAATTACTTCTTTACATAAAAAATAATAAAATTTGAAATGCAAAACTGTCTGTTTTTTGTCTGTTACATTTTTATGGCACATTTGTTCGAGCGATTTTGATGAAATTTGGTAAAGAGATAGGTTTTTTCAACGATTGCATGAAAAATAATGAAAACCTGAACTTATCAGAGTTATTTGCATTCTAAGCAATAAAAAAACACATGCTTAAACAGTGAAGTGAAACATGCATGTCTTAGAATCTCTAATGCTTGCAAAGGTATGTGAAGTCTGCCAATCCTTACTTGAACAGCTCAGTGGACAGTAGCCAAAACAGGAGCGTTGTACAGTGTGTGCCTAACCTTATAATTATTAACATCAAGCTTATTAAGTAAATACCTACATGTATCTAGTAATAGCTCAATATTAATCATAGTGTTAGGTTGTTCTGTTGCACTTGCAGGTTGGTTAGGTTGCACTGTTCACTGAAACTCGTGGTTAATAATGGGCCAGCGATAGGTTGAAATAATACTACTAATAAAACTACTTACAGTAGCCTTCGCAACTAAGAAAACAGCTTCAGCATTAACTACACTGACGTCTGGATCCATTTTCATGATACTTTTTATCCTCGCTAACGGAAGCTTAGTGTTTCTTAAAACTTCTGGCTTACTGCCACCTTGTTTATCTAATTTCTTTCCCGAAACAATGTCTTCGGAATTCAAAACCTCCGAATCGTGCACAGTCGACAACTCCGACT
Source organism: Erebia aethiops (assembly GCA_923060345.2). Classification (NCBI taxonomy): domain Eukaryota; kingdom Metazoa; phylum Arthropoda; class Insecta; order Lepidoptera; family Nymphalidae; genus Erebia; species Erebia aethiops. The sequence continues at coordinate 17,881,900 of OV281081.1, read as the reverse complement.
CGCCAATATCGGTTGATTGGTATTCACTCTCTAAGTATTGATCTGTGTCTTCTACAACGTCGAACATATCTAGCTCCGTGTTATTTTCTTCTTCAGACATTTGGTTTATTTTATTTATCAAAATTCAAGTAGTTACTAGTTTCGATTTTTGTTTATCGTACCATTCAGCATTCAGCGCCTTTTTGAATGTTTTGACAGAACGTAGTGATTATATACTCTTTGGTTTTGACGTGACGTCAGACGTGAGATTTTGGAGATTACAATGGTTTCTATCATTGACAGATGACAGTCAATGCTGCCAACTCTAAAGGGTCAAAGAATAGAGTAAAGCTGGATCTCCGGCGCGTGAAGCTCTACACAGTACACACCTCTGGTTAACTTATCTCTGCTACACACTACACAAAAACGTTTGTACACACAAAACATTGCATGCGTCAATGCGTCATCTCCTGCGCTACAATCAGTTATCAGAGACAAGTAACATATATAGATCAGTTATCATATTCAACAACAAGTGCGAAGCTCACGAAAGTTTAAAAAACATTGCCCCTTGATGATGTTTATGTTTTCGTAGTAAGTAGATGTTTTCCATCGGAAATAGCAAGCAAAAACATTGTTTTATGAAGATGTTTATAAGTACCTAGTGTTTCGAGAAAAACACGCACAGGAGACCCGGCATAAAGAAATCTTTAATCAAAGAATAATATACTGTTCACAGGAAGTGTCTATAATCTGGCAAATGAAAGTAGGGATTGTAAAAGCGTGGCAAATTTAAAATATCTAAATTAGTTCGAAGCTTAGAAAAACCTAATTTGATCCTTCAAAATTACCAACTCATTTTTATTTTTGTTGAAAGCATGATGAAACATACTAGTGAGCATTAAGTGTATGCGAAAATGGGAATCAACGGTTTTTAAATGTAAACGCCAAAATTTATCTATCGCTTATCTATCGCCGCTTAAGTATGTACCAATTTTATTTTAACTTGATAAGATTGAGTTATTGATTGTTCTGAGTTGTTTTGAGAGTTTCTTGAACGATTCTTTGTAACTTAGGACCTTCTGGCAGAACATGTCGGAAATTTTTTGATGCGATTTCGGAAGAAATTTAAATTAGCTCCTGGCAACACTGCTTCCTTTGCTACACTGCCACGCACTGCCTATCTCCCCGTAGTAAATATGTTCCTTGCTGACTACGCTCGACAATACAGCTCGCACGGCCCTCACAGCTCACTTGATGCGTAGGATGCGTAGGGCTCAAAACTCACTGAATTGGCACGGCACGGCAGGGCAGCGGCGGGCAGGGCAGCATTTTAAATTTTATCTCCATGGCTGTAAATTAAGTTTAAAATTCTGTGTGGCTTTATCTGAATGGTTGGAAAGGCCTTTTCCCATTCAAGCCCGCCGTAAAACTGTCAGTGATTTTTGAGAGTTGGTTTTGAGCCAAAAGTGTTTGACTATACGTACTTTAGTGTAAGAAGGCAAGTAAAAATAAAACCAATATAAATCGTAATAAAATATAATTATCAGTTCGTGTTGAGTATAAAACAACATTAACATACATTCCTTCTTATTAAGTATTTACATCGTTTGTAACAATATTATATATTTCATGAATACTTAATCATGTAAACTTACTGTACAATAATTAATTTCAAATGTATCAATGTTGAAATTTTAAGTAAATAGGTATATAACAATTTTATTAAAATTCATTCGAACAAATTTTAGGTACTTACGCAAAATATTATAGCCTCAAAGACATAAAATATTAAATGCAATTAATTTGACACACACTATTTGGATAGAAGGCACAAGATTTATAATTTTCGTGATCACATTTATTTCATCTTGAATTTTATGGACAGTCATCAAGCGCAAACTAACGTAGTTATACCTACACAATATTATAATACTTAATTCTGGCACAACTCATTGACATTGAAGCTAATTCTTTGTAAATAAAGAATCTTTAAACTTATCAAAATTGACAGCTCTAAATATAAGCTCTAAATATAAATATATCACTATATTTAAATTTTACACAGCAGCATTAACAACAGAATTAGCCACATTAGGTAGGTAGGTTTTAAGCCATATTATGTGATAAATACTTCGTGTCATTCGATGTTTTTTATTGTATTGCCGTCACAAGTTTGATCTAACGTGTACCCCCAAGATCCAATTTATGTGCACATGATGGCTGTCCTTAAGTCGTATTTTTAATATAACAATTTCATAAAATTAAAATTTAAACAAGTCAGCATTGACAAATCATGCACACGTAAGAAAACTATATTGACGGGATCAAAACTCTAGTCTCGACCTGCTGCTGACCTTCATCCATCCCTCTAGCGGCTTTAGTAATAAAATAAAAAGCCGCTAAAAGGCTTTGTCACACGTCTTATCGTTCGAGACCACTCAGAAGTTCTAGTCCTGCCAATTAAGTTCCATTATAATTAATACCTACCATTTATTATACAACGCAAGATTTTTAGTCCATAACATTCTAAGGCACATACATAACACATTCTCCTTGCATCGTCGCATTTTAATCTAAGCTTTGGAGTGGTGATATTAAGAACATTCACTTTGTTGTCAAATTACCTAGTTTATGATTAAATATTTTAATTGTTCCATGAATTCCGTTCTTAATATTTTGAATTTCTCGTATTGTCTCGTACTCATTAATTCCACAAAATAGTAAAATGCCAATAAAACTTGAAATGAAACCTATCAGGTATCAGGTTAATCTCTATCGCACGCTTTCTTTAATGTTGATGAAAATTCAGATATTTTTAAAGTAGGTATAGTACACCTTACCTAAGTATGTAAGGAAATAAGTAGGTAGGTAGGTATATAACTGTGAAATATTTAAATCGAATGAATATTGGTGAGGAGAAATCATTTTAGTTAATAATTACCAACACATAAAAATAAGTTATAGTTGGAAATAATATTATTTTACAAGTCGTCATTGCAACTACCTATTTTAATGTAAATGCTAATTTATACATAACAATTTCTTCCAAAAGGGTCGTTTGCTCGATATTACTGGCAACCCCGCCAAGATGGCGGCATCGAAAGCGTCCTTCAGCTGTTTCCTCGTTTTCGCGGAGGTTTCCACATAGACCGCGTTTATTTTCGCTGCCAAGGTTCGTGCTTCTACTTCTGTGACTGCGTGCTCGCCGCGGGACTGAAAAAGAAAAACATAAAAAAATTAAAAAGCTGTATGCTCATTGATCGTTGCTTGACGCGTCCGAGTCGATCCATAGACTCCAAAACGTAATAAACTGTTTTACGGAGACCGTTTCATTTAAAATACAGAGCAGAGAACAGTGAATGCAAGGACTAACAAAATGGTGCGTAAAGAATGCCGTATACCGGCATTCTTGACTAGATATAGAATGTATCCATTTCTATTTCAAAAATTTCGCCCGCATTGTCAACCCCTCATAAAATTAAATACAGCTATTAAAAATTAAGCTGCATATACACATTTTTTATCAATCGGAGCATGCCTTAGTTATTTGTTTGTATCTTTTGTACCTGCAGAATATAATATATCCTTTTTTACACCTTAGTAATTTTATTAAAAATTAATAGAAAGATAAATAATTAAAACTTATCTTTAAGTTAGCAAATTAAAAGTTAAGCAAAGTTAAAATACTAAACTAAGATTATATTATTAATAGTTTTGAATAGTTAAAAAAACGCATAAAGACATTCTATTCGGTTTCCAGTCACCTATCCTATTAATTATAGGTACAGTACCCGGCAATGAATATTGCACATCGACCTTTGGAAAGAGACAATCGGTTATTTCGGCTTGATTTATACCTACGGTGCACGGGTGTTTAATGTTTACCTATAGGACCAAGTTTGGCATCTTTTCGGCAATAAAGGGAATTAAGTAACATATTCTTAACCTCGTCATCTAGAGATACCCATCCATATACAATTTTTATATTCCAATTCAAGATAGACCTTGACTGCCTTAACCTAAGTCAAAGTGATGTTGCAGTTTAAATCGGCATCAGGCACGCGGCATTGTACCGGAACATCAAATCACTTGACGGCACGTCTCTGCCGTCTTTACTGAGTAGCCGCAGCCGAAGCCTCCAGAGTCCAGAGTCCAGACCAGAGTAAATTAAGAAACTATAAATTCCGAAATTTACCCTGCTGGGGATTGAACCTGCGACCTCCCACTTATAGTGCTCGCCACTGCGCAAGGGTCGTTGAACTCACTGAACTAAATAAATAAAAAATTGCTTACTCTTAAGGCTTGTATTACACGGCCATCCAGTGCCAGGTCACTCTGGGTGCCCACAAGGACTAAAGGTGCGTTCACACCAGCAACGGCCCGAGTCCACCGCTCGGCAACAGACCGAAACGTCTCCGGTCGCACCACGGAAAAACACAGCATGAGTACGTCAGTACCCGGGTAGCAAAGTTCACGGAGCTCGGACATCGAGTCCTGAAAAAAATAATTAAAAAATTAAACTCATATTTTATAATAGCCAGTTAATTATGAATAATAATCCTCTTTCCCTTCCAACAAGCTTACTTTTGTAGCTTTACTAAGTGGTGGAACCGTGGAGTTATTAGAACGTTTGAATCCTTATTTTCCGTTTGCTATTTATTGGGCGCAAAGTACACATACGATGTGCCCTTAAATTATATACAATAAAATCAAATGGAGTATTTGAGTTTTGTAATATTTTTTTCTAGAAAAAATATTAATAGCTAAACGTCAATGTCCACTCGAGTTTATAATGTTCTAGAAGAAATTAAATCATATACTTTGCGATAAACATCAATAACTAAATGGATGTAATTACAAGGCTCAATTTGAAAGTGTTATGTTCACACTGGTTTTATCTGTTACTCCACTAGATAAATCGAGCTCGCTAACTAATAACTCTTTAATAATTTACAGTAGTAAATTCTAAATAACTATAATTATCACTTCTATATTGACTATTATTTATAAAAAGTTCAGTTATTATGTGGGCCACACCTGGCAAAACTTTCACTATATAAAATTCAAAAAAATGTAATTTTTCCACAATTTAATATGGCTGTGTCATTAAATTTTTACTATCTAAATATATATATAAATCACGTGTCACGTTGTTTATCCGCGATGGACTCCTAAACTACTTAACCGATTTTAAATTAAATTTGCACACCGTGTGCAGTTTGATCCAACTTGAAAGATAGAATAGCTTAGTTACATCTTAATTTATAGCCGCAATATTATTTTATGTCGGATTTGCAATGTAAGACAGAAAAAACGGCCGAACGAAAACGTTTCTTACGAAAAGCTCATTCCACGCGGATGAAGTCGCGGGAATCAGCTAGTATTTTATATATACTTACATAATGTAAGTTGCTAAGTATATTAAAAAGTAACAGGATGCAATAGAAATTTATGTACGTATGGTTTTTTAATTATTGCTTTGTAACTGTCTTTGTGTTGTTCATAAACCTTTCATTTCATAACCTCAGTTTTTAGCAACATTTTATGGATTATTACCACAGTAATGTTTCATTACCTACACTTGAATACTGTTACTATAGGTACTAAAATTCTACAATGTTGAATTTACATCAATGCTGGCCTGTTAGTTGTAAAACATTGCATTTCAGGCGCGCCGTAAAACTAAATTTCCTGCTTTGTAATGTAATATTAGTATGTAATGATAATAATGTCGTAACAGATGGACTTCCTAAACTAAAATCTTCTTGTCTGACTAATATTTCAAACTACATAAATGCAACATATTCTTACGTACGATAATTAATTATTTATCAAAGTCTCACGACGGTTCGTTTAATATTATTACAAACGTAGTTAAAAGTACAAATAAACGAAACAGTTATCACATTTCTCAGATAACGCTATCATTTCATCTGATTACGTTAAAAGGTCGTTTGAGACAATTTCAAGTCAAGGGCTGAGTAGATAGGTAGGTAAATGAAATTGGGATCCGGTCATTGATTTCTTGAATACGAACTTAGCACTTGTTAAAAATATTGGAATTTGAGACATATCTAGTGTTTGGTTATCGATTTATTGGAGACATCGGTTAAAATGATGGGTCGTTAAAACGTAGCAGACAGACAGACACACATTCGCATATTTATATTATTACTGTGGAATGTGTATAATGTATAATGTAGGTATGTGTAATGTATGTACGTATTTGTATAACATGTCTACTTAGTTTTCAGATACGATCAACAGTCAATACATGATATAAAAACGAAGAAACAACCAATTTAAAAAAATGATGATACTACCACGAATACAAAAAGGAAAACACAGTTTGTAGTTTCAAAAAAATCAACTCTGATGGGTTTCAAAGAACTGCGCATCGATTCGATCGATTTCGATTGTTTCGATGTTTCCCATAGGATTGTATGGAGTAGGTACTAACTACAATAATAGTAATGATTTTAATTGAATAGCATAAACGGCAGACGGATTGAATTTACCTATCATCGACCTTCTATAGGTAATCATAAAATACACAATGCATTAACATTGAATTCATAGACCATAGAAATAAACCTACAAGCAGAACGCATGTACACTGTATGGATGTAAACAGTTAGTTATTGTATATGCAGGTAGAGAAACTGTGGGAAACATGAGGGTGTCATTGCAAAAAATGCGGGATTCGGAGTTCAATCGAAGAGCAGTAACAATGGCGTGCACGTGCTCTTTCCCGATGTGAACACAATATGCCATCGTACGGCAGATGGAGGAAGCAGGTGATGATTACAATGGTTACCTGCCCTGTGACATGTACAAACATGTACTTTTTAGGCGAAATTTAGAAAATAAGAGTTAGGACCTAATAAATAGGATTAAAAATAGTATGTACCTACTACCCGCGACTTCGACCGCGTGAATTGAGGTTTTACGGTTCCCGCGGGAACTCTTTAGTTTTCCGGGATAAAAAGTAGCGTATGTGTTATTCCAGACTATAATCTATCTCTGTGACAAATTTCATCCAGATCCGTTAAGCCGTTGGGGCGTGATTGAGTAACTGCAAACATCCATCCATCCAAACTATTGCGTTTATAATATTAGTATAGATTCCTTTTGATTATTTTTTGTTACCAATTTACCTCGTAATTGCTAAATACTTCATTAGTATTAAAAAACTAGTAACTAAGTAACAAACAGCTATAACAGGGCTTAGAACTTGGCTTTCACACTACCGTGTACCTTTTTGGCTGAACCAACCATTGATGTAGAATTTTTTTAGTATTCTATTTCAATGGAACCAACATTAAATTAATTCAGGGGTATGATTATGAAACGTTGTAATCGTAATAATAACCTACACATAAAAATATTTATTTAATATCAAGGATAGTAATATAAATTCAAGGATAATAATATAAAATCTTATTATATTATATTACCTGCCCCGCAGTATCACAGATTTCTACGCAGACCGGTCGATCATCAACGTCCACCACAACTGCAACAAAGAAAATACACTTTAAAAAATTGATAGACCACACCTAATCACGACGGGATAGTTTCCGATGGCTAGACACAAATATTTAAAAAAAACCGCCGATACCTATAGCAAAAGTAAAATACTGAGGTTTTGTCTTACACCTACGTTCTCTGTCATCGTTGATTGGATTTTCTACTTACTCGTAGGTACAAGCATCTGAAGTTTTAAATGATCCGTTAGTACTACCTATTATTTAAATGCAGTGTGTTTGTCTGCTACGCTTTCACGGTCCACCTGTTTAACCAATTTCGATGAAATCCGGGATCTTGCCTTTGGTGAAAGATTAAAGAATTCCCGCGGGAATTTTTACAAAATAAACCACGCGCACAAAGCAAGTATCATATCTCATATAGAATTGGAATGAATTGTTCTACTATGTAAAGTGCGTCCGATACTGGACAGTCAATAACTTGTTAACTAATTAAATGCGCTATCGTGACGGGCGGTAATTAGCAATTAATTAACGGTAACGAATTATCATGCCACTTGCCAGCGAAACGGAACATAGGTTTTTGTGCCGGAGTTACTCGTATTGAAACGTTTTCCTTTAAGTGGTACTTATTTGATACTTGAGATAAGATATTTGACTTCGTTTTACACTACTTTCGTGAAATCGTTAAGCCTCCGTAGGCAAGGACCATACCTGCTTTGTAAAGTCTACTAATTAGTAACTATAATATAGTATTACGAAATGCTAAATGATGGAATTCGCCATAATGGGTAGGTATATCGCTTGAATCATGTCCCAGAGAAGCCCGTATCGCGACTTTGAATTCCAGCTAGTTTAAATACTGAAAACTGATTTCCTAAATTGAAAAAAATAGGCCAAAAAATAAAATTAGGTACGTCCATGACCCGAATGTGATGTGTGCGATGTGCTTTTGAAGTGAAAACTTCTTTAGGCGCGTTGAGCCCTTTTTGGTAGGGGGTAAAAATGTAGATTCGCGTGACCGACATGCTCGCGAACAGCGACATGCTCGCGAACATATAAATATACTCCATTCGAAAATAAACTTTAATGACTCAGTGTTAAGGTTTATATTTTAATAATTTTAATTAAAATAAAATTAAAAATTAAAAAAATAATAATAGGTGGTAATAATAAAAATATATTTAATTTTATTTATTTTAATTCATAAAAAGGAAAAAAAAATTAAAAATAAATAATTAAATGTTCGCTTTCACTTCTATCCCTATGACTGCCAATTTTTGTTTGTTTTGTCTTGTTTTGTATGGCAACAGTGCTGCCAGTAGATCTACCCTCAGCTTGTAGCAATTGTCATACTCTAGCAACATACCATTTGTATTTATGGAGTTAGCGAGAGATATGAAGCCGTGCATGGCATTTGAATTGAAACAACCAGCGATAGTAATAAAACAAAATGAAATAGCTTTTCATTATTCCTCACATAAAAAATTTACATTGTAGTAGGTACCTATAGCATTTTACATTTACATTTACCTACCTACACTGCATGTTTAGGTTTCGGCCTCAGTGTTTAGTAAAATGCTGCAGTTATTGAGACAAAATATGTATTTTTTTGTAGGACCGCAAATGCAGCAAAAGCCTCCTCCTAAACTTTCCATCTAGTCTATCTATAGTCTATCACCTAGAGCTAGACTATCGCTGGTAGATGGAAACCAGCATAGTAGGTAACCTAAATTACTAACCAGACATTTTTTGTAATAACAATACCTACTTACATCGATTCAATTTTACGCTTGGTTGAATGAAGTTTACTTATTTAATATAACTAGTGGTTCGCCCCGAACTGAGACCTCGCGGCGCCATCTATTGACATAAATGTGAAGTTCTGTTAAAAATACTGAAGCTCATTAAAAATTAAATAATTTCGTTTCCTGATAATATTTATCTAATTTTAGTATTTGTTGTTCAAGTACAGGATATAATTGAAATAATTGATCAAGTTTCAGGCTCATCCTTTCAGAAAATTTAGAGTTCTGAGGTCATCTTTGGACGTTAGAAAATCTCCACTTTGAAAACCCCCCATTTCGTCAATTTTGGGGGGAAAATTAAAAAAAAATAGTTTTGGACTCTATTCCTAATTATCTTTAAAATGATATACCGCAACTCTATGTAACTTTATAAAAAATATTTTACTTCGCATTCGCTTCTATGAGAGCCCCCCTGAAATAAAGATTTTTATTATTTTTTAAGCCATATTCGCCGGGAGGCCATTGGTTTACATATTATATTTAAAGCTGAAGTAATTGCGTTCAGTAATTCAGAAGTTATAATGCTCTGACAGACGGACGGACGGACGGACGGACAAGTGCCAATTCACCCAAGTAGACTCAGAGACCTTCGCTTCGCTCGGTCAAAAATCTTATAACCAAACGTTACCTACCTACGACTTAGAAACAGAAATAGCATTTTCCCCGTAATTTACTTTTTTATTCTTTGAAAAGATGAAATCAGGTCACCTTTCCTCAAACGTAGTACACAACAAAAGAAAATCTCGTCGACCGCAAATTGCGAAACCTTTCATCAGCCGCGTTACCTAATATCATTACAGAGTTATTCAGTGCGGTTTTTCTGTGAATGTAATTTTCGTAAAAGGATATTTTTGTGTTGTAAAACTGGTTTCGGGTTGCGACAAATGTTTGACCTTTACAAAATAAAAAAAAGTATGTGTGTGTAAGTCACACACGGCAGAAGTGAAACTTCAGAAAAGTAGCCTACGAGAGAATGAAATAAATATAACTTGTATTATATCCCATTCTCTCGCAGGCTAAATCCTATTATGAATATATTTGTCTTTTTTATAGTGTCGCTTTTTCGTTACATCGAATTTTTAAATCACGAATTTTAATTAAGACGGTTTGTAAAATAGATCCAGTGTGTCCAATATAGAATGAAAATTGTGATGGCTTTAATAAGTAGGTATACTTACAGTAATTACCTAATAGTTAATAATTGCTGGCATCACCGGGGCCATACAAAACAAAAGGTGAAACAAAAAAGAACTTGGATAAGCTGTTAGCTGGGATACCCGACCAATTTTTTTTTAATTTCCTTCTGCACTCTGCCACACGAGTATATATATTACTCTGTGACTCTGCTATCAATCAGTCAGACTACAATAAAATATTTTGTGCAGTTTGTATCTCTGTCACCGTAAGATTATAAAAACCGTTAGATTGTAATCTAACTATTGAAATTTTAAACTGTCGACAGATTGTAAACCGTTCAGTGTTCTTGAGTGTCAATTTTTGAAATATTCATTGTATTTTCGTTTTCTTGTCTTTTTCTTGTTGGTTCGACATAAATAATCAGGTAGGTAGTGCCGGGCACTTAGATTTTATCGGCTTAATTAATATACCTAACAGATTACAATCTACCGAAAAATAATGCGTTAAATTGTAATCTGTCGACAGATTACAATTTCGCTAGTTAGATTACAATCTAACGGTTTTTGAAATCTTACGGTGACATCTCCACAAAGAGCATAAGTAGGTTTAATTAGCCACGGCGTAGAACTCTGCGCAGAAGCACATTTCGGGTGTCAAACGAAGTGCGGTATGAGGTGCGCCGCGAGGGCACAGTAGCGAGGGGCCGCGCGTTACCATACCCCTCGCTTCCCGCGTATGCTCCGCTCGGCTCTGGTACATTGTACCTGCGCAGACGACAGCCATTTTGGGTCAACTTACATACAGTCGATTGTATATCAAACTGGGTTTTCCAGACCTATTATTTTTGTCCAGGTGAAACTTTGGACCCCTCACCCCACGTAAAGAAAATGTTATAACTTTTGAACAAAGTAAAAAAAAGCTGTTTAAAAAAAATCTAATTTTTTAATTACAGTAAGTAAACACTTTCTCAAAGCCGTCCGTCCGGTCCCAAGACATATTGCCTACGTATTCCACGACGACGATCAGACTGAATCAATCAATCAAAAAGGAAACACATCTGTCATTAAAAAAGAAATCACGTAGGTAGGTATATACGAAAATTTCTAAACAGAAAAAGTGCATTTTGTCGAAAATGAGTGCAGCTGACTGCTGACCTCATCCTAGCTTACGGTGTCAGCGATTAAGAAGCCCAAAAGGTCTTTTTAATTAGCCGTGTGGCATGCGGCATACGTGATGCCTCACAGCCGGCCCTGTCCCCTGGCCCATTTAAACGTCTCAATTTTGTATTGGCGACTAGTTTTTAGAAACGAATAAAACAACCGCATATTTGAGGTGACCACAGAACAAGGCGGTAATGTACTTAAGGTCCATTTGACTCTAACGGTGTTTCGATGGTTTCGACGCTCGATATCTAGGTATCAACGTTGGGGATGATCATCAAAAACCTTATAAATACTAACACTACAGATAATACAGTTACCACGGATGTCGATACGCCCTATTTCCGATGAAACCGGGATCGTGCATCATCGTTGCATTTAATTATATCGTACATTGCTTGCTGACAAAGAGATCTGAAAATCATGAGCACTATTAAATTAACAATGTGCACTAATATATTACATGGTGGAACACAAAAACGTGATATTACGGTAAGGGTGAGCAAAGACCGATAATTATTGCCGCGCGTTTTTATTTCAAGCAGAAAATATCTTACGAACTTACCACGCTGACAAAGCGGCTTACGGCAAAGTAGTATAAAGAAGGTAAATTTCTTTAACACATACCTAATACTGAATAGGAATCTTCGCATCTTATGAGAAATTAGTCGTTACACTATTTTAAATATAAATTCTGTATAAATTATTGAAAAATAATTATAAAATGACAGCCCTATCTATGCTTAATATTATTAATGAGTTCAAACTTCATAATATGTCTCTGTTAACATTCACGGCCCTTTGACCAAATCTGATACAGGAATAGATTGAAACCCGAACACGGACATAGGCAATTTCCACTGGTTTAAGGATTGGATTTACAAATAAGAATTATTTTAACAATGTATTGTCATACATACTTATTTTAAGTTATAACTCAGTTTAATCCTTGAATAAAGTAATATAACAAAAAGAGTTGCATTATTTGATTTACTACAATCTGCAGTAACCAATTTAACCACAACTTAATCGTAAATGGAAATATATGTATATATTTTTAAAGCTCCTTAAGAATCGGGTTGTCTGTAGGAGATCACTTTTAGTGATAAGACCGCCCTTGCGCACGCGTTGTTTTCTGTTTATAATTAAGGTATTTCTACGTTATGTGTGGCAATAAAGAATTTATCTATCTTTTTAAGTACAGAAAATCGCGCGGGAATAAATCACTATGCGCACTAGCCCTTAGTAACATATTAGTCGACCCGCTTGGTCCGGACTCCGGATACGCGTAGTGAAGTACCTAGTGTGGTTGTAGCGAACATCCTGGCTTTTGTTTTATAACCGGTTTGCGAATGCTCATATTTATTTAGTAAATTCTGCAACGTGTAGAGACTCAAACTCTATGGCTTCACTCGTGTAAATGATCTCAATTTAAAGACTAGCATCTCAATTTCGAAAGAACTGCATCAATTGACTGAATAGAGCGCTGCAACTATGCATTTTGACAACGTCCCTGGCCCAGGGATGAGGCTTATTTTACGAGTGGGAGGTCCTGGTTTCGACCACCGGCAAGGGTAATTTGGGAATTCATAATAATTAGTGAATTTTGTCTTGGTCCGGTAGCGGGCTTTGGCCTTGGCTAGTTATACCACAAAGACGTGCTGCCAAGCGATTTGGCGTTCCAGTGCAATGCCATGTAGAAATCGATTAGGGGCAGCTGTAGATATGGGTCATTAAAGTATATAAAACAACATTGGTATGGGTTTAATATAACTATATCCCTAACAGGTTAGCCCGCTTTCATGTTAGACTGCACCATGAACCATCACTTACCACCAGGTGAGATCGCAGTCAACGGCTAACTTGTATAGTGGACTATAAAAAATGGTTGAATTGTAGCTAGATTGTAGCCAATAGTTACAGAATGTAAGACAAAGGTTATGGGTGTGAGTTGATTGCGATCGTCACATTGGCTGCTGCCATTTTGCAGATCGTTTGTTTGGGAAGCCCTATCATGTAAAAAATGCATCAATCATTGTTACAATCTCATGTTATGCATTCACATCTGTATTTAGGGTGTTCTTGCTGCGCCAATGGATTTTGGCAAATAACCCAGCCGGCAGTGGCGTGCACGAAACGAACGGGGCTTGAAGCTAGGATAGGCAATAGTTAGTCAGAACCTGGGTACTTACTGACTTCTAATGAAAATGAGCATTGACGTATTTCCATTTGGGTAAGCAGTGCTTTTATGCCTCTATGAACTGCCAGCCGGGGATCGATCCTGAGACCTCTTATAAGACCACTGCGCCTGGGAGGTCGACTTAAATCTTATTTATCTACTACCTACCTCACTACCTGCTAGCAAGCGTTATCTGTTACGTAAAGAAGATTGCTTTGCTACGACTTCCTGAGGCGCTTTGGAGGCGAGGATTGTTTGAGCGCGCAGTGTCAAGATACGCGTATTTGTTATTTGTTCTTATAAATGCATGTTTACCTGTTGTATCAACACATTTGATACTTACGTACGGTGAAATATAACGTAGCCAGCTGGAAGGACCAACATTTTGAGTAGATACCTATATATTACTTACAACTTAAACAATGATAATATTACATCCAAACAACTTGGTCCTTGGCAATGATCTTATTTATATTAAAATATCTTAAATTGTCTGTCAAACTGTGGATATTTAAAATCACGATGTTTTTCCGTTCCTTCCTTCCTAATCCATACCTACTAAAAATTACAGATATAATATGGACAAACGAGCTTGTAAGTTGTAATTAAAAAGGTATTAGGAATACAATTAAATAAGCAGACATACCTGTGTAATAAATAATATTAGTTAAATACTTAATTTAATTTTGCTTTTTATTGTTTATTATAACATAATTTTATTGCTATTGTAAATTAAACACCCACTTTCACAATGTAAAATCAAATAAAATCGTTTAAATGTGACCTTATAAATTAATCTCAATCGGATAATTTCGTATTTATTTACAGTTAATGAAATCGACCTTTTATTTATTTTTCGCTAATTAAAGATTTAAATCGATTTTAAATTGCTTCGGCATTGGCTCGGACATGCTTAAGTATTTGGGCTTTCGCTTTTTCATAGAAAGAAAAATAAAAACACACATCTTGATTGTGAGGCTCGCACAAAGAACATGCAAATCTCAATCTGCGAATTGTTTTTTTTTTTATCCACTACAAGCTAGCCCTTGACTGCGATTACACCTGATGGTAAGTGATGATGCAGTCTAAGATGGTAGCGGGCTAACCTGTTAGGGACATATGGCAGTTATATTAAACCCACACCCCTTCGTTTTCTTCGGACCTCCGCACGTTAAGGCAACAGCGCTAGGTACACACTACACACTGCGCCACGGAGGTCGTCACTCGTCAATTTATTGTTAGGAATGTTATTTGGTTGCACAAAAAGAAATCGTTCGAAATGATAGTATCTATACTTCCATATCCATACTAATATTATAAATGCTAAAGTGTGTCTGTCTGTCTGTCTGCTACGCTTGGCCCAACTGTTCAACCGATTTTGATTAGCCTGGCTGTCCAACGCTGAAATGCAGCCAGCATTCTTGCCACCCATCGAAATAGAATGAGTACTACCACAGGTACTACTAAAATTCTACATCAATGTTGCCACCATTCCACGGGGGTAAGTTTTTCAATAAAGAAAAACAAAATCGAAATATTAAAAAAAAAGATTCATACTTTTATGTGTATGACCAATGATCTTAGAAGAAAAAGACCTCTTTTTCTTCTAAGATCATTGTGTATGACCTTTATTATTATTGTATGATAAAATGTCACCGGCTAGACAGCAGGAATAGAACTGCGTTTAAAATATCTGCCGATTTTATCCGCAGTGCGCTGTAGACCTGCCGTTATGATGCGAAATAAAAAAAAATCTTTTTATACCCATAAAGAAATATATTGATTAAAATTATAAATTATCAAAGACATTTGATTTTAATTTATGTCCTTGAGATATGAAGATCTTAACCTGGAATCCAATTCTAGTATTTTTGTTATCCACAGTATTTTCTTATTTCTTAATAAGTATAAACGGTTCTTACTTAGAAATTAAGAAATTTAAGGCGCTGTGTGTGGTCAGGGGGGGGGTCTCCAAAGCAGTGTATCCATTAAATGGTGGCATATGGAAGATTGAAAAAAATATATGATGTTTTCAAGACCTTAACTCAGATATTGTTTTATCCCAAAACACGATTTAAACAACTTCGCTGCATAAAAAATAAATTCAAACATACCTCTTATTTCAGTTTTCAAATCAACACATCTCCAAATTGAAAACCTCAATTTACTTGAAAAATATATCATTAAATTCCAAATTCTAAATGACATCCATTGATTTATTAATATTTATTAAAATGTACACATATTTTCTGTTTTCCATTGTATTCCGGTTTTTCGAGAAGCGCTAGCTCATTTTCACCTCCGCCAGTGTTCGAAAGAACTTCACAGACGATGGATCTGTGCTCCTTTGCTCCAGCGTTTAAATAGATATTTTGAAATGGTTTTCAAACATAACATGAATAAGACTAATGTTTATTCAACATGAATTGACAGAAGACGTGGATATTACAACTTTCGTGAGCTATCTTCTTTTATATAACTAAAAATACATAATCAAATAAAGTATGAATATGTGTTCTCTGACCAAACTTTTGACAGCTCGAAATAATGATGCCGTAATGCGCTATCCATTCGATTTTTGACAACAATCGACTTCATTTACGAAGAAGTTTTAATCGATTTGACACATTGATATTACAACTTTTTGTATTGTTTTATAAACATACCCAGGCGTCTAAATGTCTTTTTTATGTATTAAAATAAATATTTTTGGTGAAGCAATGCTGTAAATGTATATTTTATTATTTGGCAACATCAATAAGGCAGGTCATAGAAACTATCCAACGCCAAAGATGACGCTACTTAAATGACAATCAAGTGAGCTTGTGTTGCAGCTTCGTAATTATTTTGAAAACTATTTTCAAAATTAAAATCGTACTAGTAATTACTAGATTGACATACGAGTTGCGAAATATCGCATAAAAAGGCACGTCGCTTCACTATTTAAAAAAAAACTCCTGCTGGTTGTAACAATGACGTCTTTTAATATTTCCAAGAAGTAGGTAAGTTGTCAAACATCCAATTACTGTCAGAGGGTTCACTGCCATCGCTTAAAGCAGTATTACTTAAAAATGTCAGTTTTATGTCACGTACCTTGAAGGTCCTAAAATAAGGATTATAATTCTAAAAACACGAACGTCAACAATATTAAAACAATACGGATTTAAGCGATAGTAGTATGCCTCCAGTGCAATTTTTGATATGAATGGAAAATAACAAAACAGTGGTAAGACAGAAAGGAAAACTGAAAATCAAGCATTGCCACTTCAGCTTGCTACTGCCTACTCGTCCGCTCTCATTGGACCAGACCGACCAGATAATATTATTATATCGAAAGCTTGCTGAGTAAGGACCTAGTAGTGTCTCAAATACTTCAAATAAGTGCCTATTGCAAGTTTTATTACTAATTGATTGGATATTAGATACACTTAGGGTTTCGTTTCTGGGACCCGGGAGTTAGAAATTTCCGGGAAATACGTCGTTGGTTTTTTTTTTGTGATTTCCCGTTTTTGTGTACAGAGTATTTTTTTAACTTATCTCTTGAGAAATATTTGAGAACAATTTGATCTCTTAACTTGTTTATTATAATTCTCCCTGACTACTAGGGCATGCATTCGGTGCTGTGTTTGAGTACCGGGAAATTTTGGACCGATATTGGCACGGAACCGGGAATTCCCGGGACTTTCGATACTTTCGATACTACCTTAAATTATCACAAAAACACGGCTAAGACATTACAGAAAGTATGAAATAGACCAAATATTACTGTTCATTAGGCGTTATACAAAAATTTATCGCATAATATTTCACACAGGAATATACTGAATATTACTATTCATTAGGCATTATACAAAAATTTATCGCATAATATTTCACACAGGACTGTAAATTCATGATTTTTTCATGTACTTGTACCATAACTCGCTTCGTTACAAATTTCAAAGTTTTATTGTAGTTCATAGGTTTTACAGAGATTGCGTCTTGTATGAAAATACACTTTGAAAAGTTGAATTTTTTTTTATCGTGATACGCTCATATGTAACTACTTTTATAGCAATTAGAAGCCAGTGCAAATATAAATTTACTACATCAAGCAGTTTATGAGAAACAAGCCTTGAGGCTTGGATACACGGACAACAAAGTGATCCTTTACGGGTCTTTTTTTATAGACAGGCGTACGTAGTAACCTCACCTCAAAGAATTACAAATGTTAATCTAAATCAACAATATTTTCCAACCCATACTCAGTATTCCCAAGAGAATCTCATGAAGATGTTACTCTCTCCTATTCTGTGCCGTTTTTTGGTTTTGCCGCACGCTGATTTGGTCTCTACAATTATATTGGATATGGTACCTCTTATTATTTTTGGTATCCATTCACCGTCCTCCCCGTACGTATGGAGGATCCTAGGATCGAGGACCCTAGGATTTTCTAAAGACGTTTCCTATCAGCCATAAAGAGCCTCGTTACTGCTGCGTTACTGTCCAGGATTCACATCCATACATAAAGATTGGACTGTTCACAGTCTTGGTTTTTACATAACATTGTATGGAGAACTCCTGAGCATCTTAGGGAATTATGAATACGGATATCCATATTTTCTTTCCCTCTGCTATTGGTATAATTGACAATGGAGTCAAAAATCAAAATTTAGTAGCCTCGGGCTTATGAGGTATATTTTATATTACAGTCTATCAATATTTTCCTGTCAATCTTCATGTGAAATTTATGAAAGTAACGATACAATTAACAGAATATAGCATAATCTACTGTAATTTATTATGGCTGAACAAATTTTATTCCAGTGACAGATCCATCAATTCATTGATCTTCAAAAAAGCTCTTCTCTGCTGGTAAATAATACTTACCAGAAAGACTAACATACGAAACTGTACGAAGTGGCAGTAAAATAATCGTTATAGCCAAAGTCAAAATAGGGGTTTTTAAACTAATACCTCGAATTTGTGAGCATAAAATACAGTATAGTGAATTAAATTATTGTTACATGCAGAAATATCCACACTTAATTAGAGAAGAATCGACAGAATGTATGTACTTCGAGTCTCAAAAGTATCAAAAGTACCGGTTTTATGGTGTGGAGAACCGGGACTGAAAATTATTCAGAAGTACCGGGAATTTTTGGTACCAGGAATTATCGGGAGCATGCCCTATTGACTAGGTACCTCACTCGCGCAGTGCTGAGCACTATTATCTTAACGTGGGATGTACCGGGTTTAATCCCCAGCAGAGTGAATTTGGGAATTGGGCGTATTTTTGTAAAATTGTACATGAAACAAAATCGATGTTTTTTTTTTCATCATGTTTTGTTATTTTATTGATAAATTTGTGTTTCTTAGTTATTTATCTTTATGAGCAGTAGCACTGTTTACAAATATTATGTTAAATTATAGTAAAAAAAACAATCCAATCAATTCCATTGAGTAACTAAACTTTATCTCACAAAAGGCACTTAAAAAAACAACTTTAGATAAGATTCACAGAAGTGTTTTACTAGTCTTACCAATCATGCCAATCACAAAAATAGGACAGCAAACATAAAATAACAGAAACAGTATCAAAATTTGATAATTTTA
The DNA here is from genome assembly GCA_923060345.2 of Erebia aethiops. Taxonomy (NCBI): domain Eukaryota; kingdom Metazoa; phylum Arthropoda; class Insecta; order Lepidoptera; family Nymphalidae; genus Erebia; species Erebia aethiops. Next base: position 17,862,552 of record OV281081.1, on the reverse strand, counting down.
GTTCTTTTGACTAACGTAAAGGCAAATTTATGTCATAATTTATTATATAACTTCTGAAATAGACAATGCTTTTTATTTTTGTTTTTGCAAGTAAGTTAGTTTACGATAAAAAATATACATTTAAATATAACATAACAATAACTTATATTAATGATAAATTGTCAATATTATAAGTATTTATGCAATACTAGCCGATGCCCCGACTTCGTACGCGTGGATCGAAGTTTTGTGGTTCCCGCGAGAACTCTTTAATTTTTCGGGATAAAAAGTAGCCTATGTGCTATTCCAGACTACAATCTATATCTGTGCCAAATTTCGGCCAGATCCGTTCAGCCGTTGGGGCGTGATTGAGTAACAAACATCCATACATCCATTCATACATCCATACATCCATCTGTCCAAACTTTTTGGAGGATTTTTTGAGAGGACAATTTGTCAGTGGAACCTTGACAATTACTCAAAGGAAAAGTAAGGGCACTGATCACAATGTTAAGAATTATTGTACTTTCTTACCATAAAACTATAATAGTCGTAGTAGGTACTTTTGAGTATTTTAAACTCTTTATTCTTTATTTTGTACTTAAATTATGTAAAATGTCATCTATAAAATATAAGTAGAACTTCCAACCAATGTATAGTATGTTAAATCACATTGTAAGAATGATTATAAGTAACAATTTTTTTTTGCGTTTTGTCTTCTTCGATTCTCCCTTTCTGATATTTTATATCACCTCGGATATTTTTCTTGTTCTAGATTTTACGAGCTCCAAGTGTTATTTTCTTATATATTATTGTTTGAACTTTTAAGAGTCCCTCTTTAATTTCTCTATATGCCGCCTTGTTATTTCACCAGATGTCAGCGCCATTGTTACACCTGAATAATTTAATATATACAATACTCGTTTCCAATGCAAAACTCGGGGCCGTAAAAGCTTAACCGTGTACAAACCTTTAGAAATCCATTGAGTACCAATTTGTTCAATTGACTGACAATTTCGAAAGAGTTACTTAAAGGACCGTAATGAATTCACGGCAACAATATTTTCTTGCATTGTATTTCAAGAATTTAAATATTCTGAATTTTCTCTGGTCTGGCCTGGTAGGAGGCTTCAGCCGTGGCTAGTTACCAATTACCACCCTACCGCCAAAGACGTGCAGCCAAGCTATTTAGCGTTCCGGTAGGATGTCGTGTAGCAACCGATTAGGGATATGGACTAGGGTTTAATATAACTGCCATACCCCAAACAGGTTAGCCCGCTACCATCTTAGACTGCATCATCACTTACCATCAGGTGAGATCGCAGTCAAGGATAGATAGTCAGTTATAAGGTACATAAAAGTAGCAATAACTTTTTTTTAAAAAATCCCGATTCTCGGGAATTCCCGGGAATCGGCCAATTTTATTCCCGTTTCCTTGAGTTGAAAATTTGCCGTTCCCGAGATTTATTTTTAATTTTGATTGAGTGGGATTTTTAAAAAGTAAATTTGTTTAGTTTCACCCAACCTAAGTCCAGTTAATTAATATAATAGGTTTTGCTTCGGACATAATATTGTCAATCAAACTTATAATTTTAGAGTACGGAAACAACGTACAAATTTGAAATTTTACATAAATTGGCTAATTTGCGGTTTTGGCTCTTACGAAGTTCTACCATATAGATAATTCTGTATGTAAAGATAAAAAATCATGACACCAAAATTGTATGATTTTCTTCGTTTTTTATTTTTGAGTATTTTTCAAACACTGTAAATAATACTATGTCTGCAAAAGACTAGAAATTGATTTCAATGATCAATTTCCAACATCTTTTTGCTATTTAAATTTTTGAAATAACATCTGTATTTCTTGTTTCTGACAAAAAATGAATATCAGACTCTTACGGCCGAAATTAATAATCAATCTATCTGTAGTCTGTCGGTTTGTTACCAAGCAACGTTGTTATTTGTATTGTACTTTTCGTCATAAAACAATGTTGCTAAGCAACTAATCGACAGACTACAGATAGATTGATTATTAATTTCGGCCGTTAGTCGGTAAGTACATTGTATATACGTATGATATTGATTTATGCCACAATTATACTTGTAATTAACTCACGTAAGTAGTTTATGTAAATAAGATACATATGTAACTCTAGATGATGCCCTCGACTTCGTCCACATGGATTAAGATTTTTTGACTCCCGCGGTAACTGTTTAATTTTCCAGGATAATGGTTCCGGGTAGCCTATGTCCTTCTCCGGGATGTAATCTGTCTTTGTACCAAATTTCATCAAAATCGTTTGAGTAGTTGGGCCGTGCAAGCGTAGCAGACAGACAGACACACTTTCGCATTTATTATATTTTGTATGGATATTAGTATGCTGGGCTAGCTAATGCCCGCGACTTCGTCCGCGTGGTTGAAGTTTTTTTTATTCCCGCGGGAACTCCTTAATTTTTCGGGATAAAAAGTCACTCTCCCTCAACTATACCCACGCCAAAAATAACGTCGAACCATTGCTCCGTTGCGGCGTGATTGACGGGCAATTCAATTAACAATCACACTTTCGCATTTATAATATTAAGTATTAAAATGGATTTGCACACGATATGCGATTTACAATAGGTATTTTGTCAATTACCTACTCATGTAAGTGAGTAAATCACGTACCAAACGTGATTTACTCACTTACGTTATTCTATCAATTTCACAAATTTTGAGTTACCGTGTTTTGTCATCCGAGGGCATCCGTGACATGCTATGACAAGCGCGCGAAAATAAAGAAAACCGCGACGGGAGCGCCACCCGGCCGAAGTGGGCATAACTGGCGTGAGGGGTGAGGACTGAGGAGAGCCAACCTCTCGATTTGTGTTTTGATTTTAAGAGCTGACAGCGCCTTAAACCGAAGTAAAGAAAATAAGACCCATTTTGTCACTATATAATTCCATTTCATACTTTGACTTTGAAATTATGTTTCACTTTCAAACTTCAATGAATAATAAAATGTGTAGGTACCTGGAGAGACCTCCAGTCCCGACAGGAGAATGACCTCGGATGCCTTACACAAAACTAACAATTTGCTTAGCGAATATAAACCGTATCTCCTTAAGATAAAGTGTTATTTGGGGTTATAGAAAAATTCCGTGGAGGTTCCATTGACTCCAGACGGTCGTGATAAGGCATTTAACTCCGCTAAAGCAGGTTGTAATTGAGTTTTCTCGTTACAAACCTAGACAATATTAGGTATACTTAGGTACAGTAATTTTCAATTTGTATTAAAAATACTTTGTAAAAATAATACATTCCTGGCTAAGCATTAAGCTTCATACTAATATGTTAGGTACATTGTTAAGAATAATATGTTAAGTATATAAGCGCCTTTGCACACAGCGCTATTTTCACGTGCGGAAATGCATCAGATGCAGCTTCGCGCTGCAAATGCGGTACAGTTGCAGGAGGTTTACACGGGTCGAAATTTCGAAGAAAAGTTTCAGTTCTTACCTAACTATTTCGTAATTCACCAAATTCACCGTTTTAATTTTCATTTATTGTCTGCACTCTAACCCAACAGAATCCGGGATTTTGGGTCGCCAAGCGATTTAACTTTCCGGTAACGATGCTGCGTAAAACCTTAGGGGTATTATGAACTGCTGTACCCCTAACTGGTTAGCTTAACCCGCTACCATCTTAGACTGCATCATCACTTACCAGCACCACCAGGGGAGATAGCAGTCAAGGGCTTATCATATAAGTTGTAGTGGATTAAAAAAACACTCATTGTGGTCTGCCCATAGTTATTATTTACTTCCTCGGCCAATAAAATATGCATTTCATTGAACAATCGAAATATAATCATTCATTACGGTGATAAAAAAGTGCGGAAGATATGTGGTAAATAAAGTTAATCGGCGAACGCGTTGAAAACAACACTCGTCGTACATGCCAACATGTACCAGCCCACGGAAATGTAACGTGATACCTAGTAGGCACCTACTCGGAAAAGTTTATTGTCTCCGATATTTCGTTCCGTGGCGCCAATAATAATTATTATTCTTTACTAAACTAAATGAAAGATCAAAGAAGTCAAGAATGGCCTACGACAAGTCTACGTTCGCACTGCGAAAAGAATTCGATTTTATTTTCGCAATAGGTACTGTAACATTAAAAATCATAATATGAAGGTGTACGCACTTGCGAATAACGTGATTATGTGCTGCACGGAATAGGCATGATGACAGTAACAAAGAATCAATGAAATTATAAATTTATCTAATAAAATTGGATTCATGGATTATAAAAAACGTATTTTGTTTTCCTATTTTGAGTAAGATTGCTATTTATTTTGATAAAATAAAACTATAAAATACAGCAATCCGCCAAATGAAGCGACAATGACGTCACAATTATTTTTGAACTTTGACAATCACACTATTGTTTACTGCCATTGAAATAGAATGAGTACTAGAAACAGGGTCACGAACAAAAAATATCGCAAAAATGTCCCAATTTGCACACACATAAACATTTGTATGCTGAGTGGGAAATGTAGAAAAAGGTATTATATTAGCAACAACTTCAGTTAATTATGCACCTTAAGTTTAACACATAAAGCTACATTACGATTAGAAAATTTTTATTTTTAAGACGTTCTGTCATCAGAGAAAAAATAGGAATAACCTTTCAATCCAAAACAAAAAGTAATTTTTAAAATAAGTACAAAAATATTTATTATTAAAATAAAACTTAATATGTAAGCAATAAGGTACTTCATGCGTTGCCAAATTGATACCTTACACTATTTTGGAACAAGGCGCAACTCTTGGCATCACATTGTCAATATCAACAACGTCAATTTATTATAAACCTTAAAACTTAGAATTTAAGTTGAATTACGAATGTAGTATGTTTATATTTAAGACCTTTTGTCTTTGTAAAAAGGCAAAAACAAAAAATTCAATGGAACGAAATTCAAATAGAACAATGGAGACATGGAGTTGCTGATTTTTTAAAAGTTGTATATCGTGGTGGTATGTGGTCGTGTATATTTATTACTAGCTTACGCGCCCCAGCAACTCACTTATGTGTTATACTTGTACAGTATGTTTTATTTATCAAAATAAATATTGATACAGTTTTGGTGGGTAGCACTGCGAAAAACCACGTAGGTTTAAATGGCGTACTCTCTCCTCTTCTATCAATATTTATAACTATACAATGTTATGATATGCATAAGTATCTGTGTAAAAACATGAGGAAACTAAAACTAAACTACCTAACATTTGTTTAAGAAGTAAGATTTTAACTTAAAATTAAATTTTCCTTACTTAGTTTCATTTTAAAATTAATATCAAGGTTAAAAATCTACGTTTTATTGACGTATTACACGTAAACTTAAAAAGTACCAAGTAAACTTTATTCAGATTTAGCCTTTGCGGCTTTTATTATTTTTTACTACATTTTTTTATAAAATATTTATGTAAAGTATATAATATCTTTATGTACCCATGTATTTTATGTGTATTTATGTAACTAAGGTATGTGTGTTTCCAGTAATATCAATTTTATCAAAATGAATTTGAACATAATTAATGTTATCTGTATATTTTAGATGGCTTAAACAACTCTACTGCATAACGAAATGGATTACCAGGGAATCACTAAGCAACAATACTTTTAAAACACCAACACTACTCCATGCATCCCGTCTATCCAGAACAGTCAATGTTTGTTACAATATTTGACGCATCGTCACAAACATTGGCCAAAGGATATTAGCACACCTTATAGATGAGCACTGCAGCATTTTGACGCGTCGTTATGTTGGCTAAGGTTGGCACTTGGCCCGTACTAATCTCAAATAAGAGCACTTTCGTATTTGTGCTGTAATTTGTCGGGGACATTTTTGAAGCGCTAATCCTACATCTAGTATAGGTACTAAAAAAATTCTACATCAATGTTTACTGCACACTGCACAGAGTACATTGGTAAAAATAATAGTGACGTCACAAACGACGCCATGACACCGCCGAACGTTTTGGCGTGAATTTTAAAATTTAAATTTCAAATGCCAATTTCATCTAGCAAACCTTTCTGCTGAAATAAGATATTTTTTCGAAATAGTAGATACTTCCGAACATAATCTGACCATTATTCAAAATCAGTCATCATGCCTATTGTATGACGCTCACTGCATTCGCAGTGCGGAGTAGGTGAAATCCGTACGCGAAATATAAATCGCGAGAATAAAATTCGCGTGAATGTTTTTCGCAGTGCGAAATTACCCTAATCCTGGCGCGGGCGATAACCGGCCGAGCGTATCAAAATACGCATAGGGTTTCGACGACAGTGGTTGCAACTTGCAACTTCCGTTCTCGACTCGTTGCAATACTATTTCTCGTCTAGTTGCAATCATCTCTCGGGGATTTAACGAAAGTTTTTTTCGGCTCTCGCTTTTCATTCTAGAGGCCAGTTTCTAGAACTGTAATTAAATTTTCTAGTTGTATTTCAAATAGCTGTGGCCTGTGGCTGACATACCTACGGACTGTACGAGATTAAAGGATTGATTGTTGTATCTACAGGCAGGTATACTGGGTTAAAAGGTAGCCTACCGTCCGTTTAAATTTTTCGAAGAACCTAACCACTTAACTCACGGGGTTTAAATAACTCAAATTATGATACCTAATGATTTAATCATGCGCTATTTACTTTAACCAATAAATAGGGGAAGGTACAGTTTTACTAATCTCTTTCTCTAGGATAGGATGAACATTCCGCTATACTATACCTACTATTGGAAACATCCGATAAAATACCTAAGTAATTATACTTTCTGCTAGTTTAAATTTGGGACCATACCTACGAGTATTACCCACAGTACCCGCCACATCCCATTTATCGTCCTATTAGGTCAGCTGGAATTAGGTCTTTGTTCGGCGCCACCTCGACCCAATAGCGTGATAAAATGCCAGTAAACGCTTGTTTCCTCGTAAATAGGGTTACTGGTTTTTTCTCGAAATGTCAAATATTTGCATTAAGACAATCGATTGACCGCGATTTTGTCGATTTAGAACTTCGGAATAGGTCATCAGTCCTTAAATACCCCAGCATTGATTTTATAAATACTGCTGTTTTTCTTTCTATATACTATATTATATATAGGTATACTAACTAATATACTAATTAGAGATGGTTACGGTATAATTTAACAAATATAAGATTTTTAGATAAAAATTTCCGATTTGAAAACTGCCGATGAATTTTTTTTGTGTTTGAGTGGGTCCCGGCATGGTTTAGATTATTTGGACCTAGAGCCATATTATAAAGATATGGCTCTAGGTTCAGGGCAGGACGACGTCTGCTTGGCCCACTAGGTCAAAATAATTTAAAACTCATAGCTAGGACAAAATGGGACTCATTGCCTCTTTCGCATCATAACCGAAAATATAATTTCGAGAATAAATAAAGTTTATAAGCAAAATCAAAGGAGAAAGCCACATAAATAAACTGGAAAACAGCACGAGTCGAATATTAAAAGATAAATTAATGTAGCAGTGAATTTTAATTTATGTCACTATTGCACGGAGAGGATGCCCCGATTAATATGATATATCGACATAACTTTATCTTAAGCAATCACTGTTCGGATTATATTGACTCCAAATAGGGTTGCCAGTTGCCACAAACAGATGTTACAAGTTAATTTAAAATATATCATCAACAGTTACAATTCCAATGATTTATTATTCTTATCTTTACCCATAAATTAGGACGCAATTTAAATAATTTAAATAAGTATTCATTCATTTATTTTGCTTGGCATCTTATCTTATACGGTGTCCTATTAATGAAATGAACGTGTCGGTTACCTATCAATGAAATTAAGTAAGCACTTACTTTAAGTTTGTAAATAAGTTATTTGAATTATAATTCATTCATGTTTTGCTATTCTACAATTAATGATAATTATTATGAACATTGATCGTTAATTTATATACTTAATGAGTACTTAGGGTATAATATTTAGTGCTGATTTGAAGATGATTCTTAACTATAAAGTGACTTCAATCAATATGATCGTTGATCATACTCAGCCATAATTATTTTTTATATTTATCATATTATTATTAAGGTAGTAGGTGTCACATGTCTCTGCATTGTTTAAATTATCTTTACAATGGTTTTATAGGTACATCAGCTCTTTTTAAATTATTGACAACCCGTCGTGAGTGAATAATTTTATTAGCACAAAATATGATGCACAAATAAAAAACGATTAAACTCACGTAGGTAATTAGGTATACTCGGACAAAATACGTGAGTGACTGATTTACATTTTGTCTTTATACTGACAACCCTAGGTTAAGAGAGTGGCAATTGCAATAAATTTATGATTTGCGATAAATGAATACCTACTACATAATTATAATATTATTATGATAATCGAAACAATTGTTTGAAATTGTAAACTTTCGTTACAATTAAAAGACTGGCCTTTTCTTTAGCACACGCCAATGTCTGCTATAGTGCTAAGTGCTTTATATTTTTACAATTAGTAATTTAACAGAATTGAATTCTATAATATTAGTATTTTACTTTATAAGTCTTAACATTTATTTTGATAAGTATATATTTACTTTAAATTCGGTATGTAGTTATATACCCTACCTATTGTAGCTGGCAAATAGTTTTTCAACTGTATTCCATTACACACAATGGTTCTCACTCCATCTTCAAGCTATCAGTCCATCGGGTTGAAGGTCATCCTAGTCTGCGCTTACAGGCACTTGCCACGTGGTGTCCACTCTAAAACTCCAGCTGCCCTGCCAGCAGCCGGTTCTACGATCTTCGAGTTTCGACGGACATTGACCTGCTGCTATTAGCTTGCTGATAATGAGATGGGACTAAACTTGACAACTAAGTTTAGTTCCATCTCATTAGGAGAAGATAGAGACCCGTGCTCAAAAGTCAGCTGGCGATAGATTGAAGTTGCATATGAGCTATATCACTCATTATTTGTTTTTCTGCACATACGAGTCGATCAATGATGCAACAAGACAAAAGGCTGTATGTACTGTAGCAATTGTTACGAACTTGACACAAATCTAGATAGTTTGCAGTGGGATTGACGCTGCGAATTCTATAAGAATCTTCCAATTACCTAGTTTCTCAAGTTTATGAAGAAGTATTTTTTAATCCACTACAAGTTATCCCTTGACTGCGATCTCACCTGATGGTAAGTGATGATGCAGCCTGAGATGGTAGCTGGCTAACCTGTTAGAGGCATGGTAGTTATATTAAACCCATACATAGGTACTCATTTCTACACGGCATCGTACCGGAATGCTAAATCGCTTGGCGGCACGTCTTAGCCTGTAGGGTGGTAACTAGCCACGGCTGAAGCTTTCCACCAGGCCAGACCAGGGAAAATTCAGACATTATAAATTGCCGGGGATCGAACCCGGGACCTCCGCACGTTAAGACATAAGACAACAGCGCTCAACACTGCGCCAGGGAGGTCGTAGTATAGACGAAATATGGACAAAGATTTGACAATATACTGTTTGTTTCCTTAAATAGCAAGGAAAGACGTAGATTTCGTCATCCATCACTTATTCTTAGCAAACACTCGGTCTTCAAACAATCGATATCGACGATATGTTTACAAACACGTCACTACTCTATTCTGTGTTATTGCTAAAAGTCTGTTTACACTCCGCGTACGTAAACCGTAATGTCTCCGAGAGACATCTGTTTACATTTACGATGCAAAAGGAAGGTATAAATGGTTATAATTTGAATTAACACTGTTTACGGGAAATGAGATTTATCGATCGAGCGTTCGGTATAGCGTTTTCTTTTTTTTCTGTCAATTGGGATTTGGGATCAAAATGACATGAAATGAAACGGACAAAAGAGACAAAATTAAATAGTGGGTAAGTACCATTCCATTAAGATTCCATTAATGATATTTAATCTGAGTAGGAAATATGAGGTGGTTGTATCTTGTACACATAAAGAGGACGCCTGTGTAGAAGACGAAGCTGTCTTCTAATAGTACCTAACCCATACCTAATGTACTTATCTATCGTACCTGTACCACCCTGTACGTGCAATAGATGTAGTCTCAATAGAAGAATTTGGGAGCCTATTGCATTAGGTATTATTCCAAGAAAACCCCTACCTACAAACATGTGAATAACGGAAAGAAGTCACGCTCACGATCCTACTCAATGAGGACTGCGAAGCAGACTTAGCTTGAGGCTCGACGACTCTAGTACGTATCTGTACGGGAGCAGGTGATATGGCTCGACAGTCGACCGTAACAAAGGATGATCATCCACCAAGCGGGTGTTGTGCTCGGGGACCTCTGGTCCGACCGTTCATCGTTGGTGGTCGTATATATAGCTTAATTCAGAGAACGCTTCGTTAGCGTGAGTTGGACTCTTCGTGTTCATCGTGCGCTACTAGTAATGCCATCTATTGGATTATGTGCGGACTGCGAAGACCGCCAGTACCTAATAAGTTACAATATAACAACAATAATAATGAAGTACTAAGGAACATCTAGTTATTATCATTTGTCACACGAGTGAATGATAAGCTACAGCCTACAAGGCAACAAACCAATTAAACAATTAGGTCATAACGTGGAAATGAGATTGTTTCCGTGTACCTAACAATGACCGTTTGGCTAGATAATGCCTAGTCATCTACTTGGTTATTTTCGTTTTGATCATTGCTAAAATTACCAGATCCTGGTAGGTACACAGTTATCATATAGAAAAACAACTTTTCCCGCAGGTTTTTTTTTCACGACAATCATGTTTAAAACAAAGCAATGATGAGATCAAGGTTGGAGCGCGCTTGCCTAGAAGATGCCCATTCACTCTTGCCTTGATAGTAGGTACTCAAGTTATACGTGGCAGGGGGTGGCAGGTTCGCCTTAGTTGTAGTTCATATTAACGATATTGGAATCCGTGATCGGTATAGCTTTGAGAGCTAGATGCCAAAAATAAAAAGATCAATCAAAAACAACCCTCATGTTTTCGTTGGACACCATAAACCCTGGTGGGTTTATGGTGTCCAACCAAAACATGAGTGTTATAGACAGTCAGTGTGCTATGGTCTAGGGAGTGGGATATATTGAGTGTCTCCCGAAGAAACAAAATCCATGTGAAAACTAAAGTCACCGATATACTTAGTCCAGCGGATAAACAACTGGAAGTTGCATTGGACATTTGTCACAGAACTGATGGCCTATATTCTGGGCGTTATAAAGTGGAGACCACTCACCAAATATTGGCCGTAGCGTTGGAGGACTCCCAGCCCGCTGGAGTTTGAACTGACGATAAGTGAAGTTTAGAACTTAAAAGGTGTGATTGCGCGCTTTTGGGTAGCTCTGTGTCCCAGCTTTGGACGCCAATAGGCTGATTGGTTGTTTTTTTTTAAATTATACGCTGGCACATATCTGCTTTAAAGTGATGATGTAGCCTAAGGTGAGCGCGTTTACCCAGAAGATGCTTCTTCATTCTTGATTTATGGAAATCTTTATTGAAAGTACAAGGGAAAAACGGAAGCCGGAAGGGCATTCCATATCCTAACGGCTCGTATTACTCGTAGAAACGAGGAATAATCGCTTCGTACGGTATCCGTGGAATTTCGACGACATATGGGTGCAGACCTTGGCGGTGCCTTGTGGTACGTTAGTAAAAAGGTGACGTATTGGTGACGTAGCAACCAGATCGAGAAGTTGTTGGGCACACTCTCCGAAATACATCCTGTAGAATACTGATCGACTGACAGCTTTTTGATTACGATCCTTCGAGCTGGATTGCTTACATTTTAAAATCGATATTAGGTAGGTTAAGTATGTGGACTGTGTAGTTAGCAAACACCATTACCGCAATGTCACTATCAAAAGTTACGTCATGCCAGGGTAGAAAAAACAGTGGTAGTAATATGGGTAGATCCTGATCATCTATCATCAAGATGTGTAGTTTTTGTGATACGTCTCAATACGAAATTTGAGACAAAGACACCCACTTTTGAATTTGCACGTAGGTTCTACTCCATTGTACAAACGTCCTTGTGGCTACAAAATGGGAACCTACGTAGATTAAAATAATATATAAGTAATGATGAAGTAGATACTAGGTATACTTTGTTTCTATAGAAACTCTTAGATAGGAAACTCAACTTAGAGTTAGTTTGAGTTGCGACCCGTGCACCGGCTTTACCCATTACTGTGGGTGCAATGGGAATTAATTCCTTTTAAGGTACAGATAAATTAAAAGTTACTGCGGCTAACGCCATCGGGAATAACTATTGGTATAATATGTACTAGGTATCCAAATTAAAAACCTGTAAGTATATTTACCCTATTAAAGGAACCCTATTTAATTTGGGTGTAGTTTTATGTAATCATTTAGTATTTTTTAAAGATAAAGATAGTATTTGAATGTCTTTTTTGAGTTGAGTCACTATTATACTGAAAAAATATTCAATAGTTGCCACTATCACTCAAAAAAATATTATAATATGAGCTGCTGCGAATTTATTCACAAATTGGCAATATCCAAGCAATCAAACTGAAGTATGGGTCTTTATCAATCATAGCACGGGTCAGTGACCGACGTCTTATTCATTAGGTACGTTTAATAAAGTAGGACTTGCTTTATATTTAGACGTAATGAGCAAGTCACTACTGACCGCTGATATAATATGGCCTCCTATTGTATTAATAATGGTTTCATTTCTTGTTTTATTGCATACTCTTTTGTTTTATTAACTCACTTGTTCACCAGATTTCATAAAGAAATAAATTGGTAATAAATACGCACCTAAGTTTTTTTAATATTATCTAGGTACTATAAATATTATCTACCTTCCCATCATTATTTTAACTGAGTATCAAATGATTTTTATGCGAAACGAAAACCGCCGAAATTCTATGAAATAATTATTTGCAAAATAATTTAATTTAATTGGACTGTCCAAACAAAATTTAAAAAATATTTAATGCAAACTTGCAAATAATTGTAAACCACGTTTACGTACTTTAAAACTAGCATATTTTTAAAACTAGACCAATATTCGAGTTTCTAAAGCTCGAATATTGGTCCTAAAAAGAATATTGCAGTATGAAACCACTTACAAGAAATTTCAATAAGCAAACAACTTAGTATTTCGAGAGAAACCCAACCGGGTAGTGGAAGTAATTTAAACATTAACTACAAGAATAATAATCATTAACTACAAGATAATCACATGATATCATAGAAAATATCGCCGCGAGTAATTGGACAAGAACTTCCTGGGTGCCAAGTTAGGCGATCTAGGCCGGCCTTAGTACCTATTGCAGTTTTTTTTGCCCAAGAATAGAGTGGTTCGTGGCTGAGTAATACTTCGTATTATGGGCCACCTACGATGCATCTCCCATGTATGGTAGAGTAAAGAATAGTTTGCAATAAACTGGTGCAAGTTATTTTATACTTATTTCTATCTTTTGAAATCCCTATAGCTTTAAGTTATACAGGTCTACCAGCTGCTACTTATGTAGCGAATCGCGAGTTCGCGACTGAATAGAATGAATGAAGATAAAACAAAAATAGTGAAAAGATCTCTACCAGTGACTGTTGGCAGTGGAAAAGTTTGTAGACGAAGTAGGTATATCTAAGTTACCTAAACGCATAGCTACAGCTATATCCTTCAAAAGGTGAAATTCATGAATCGTCATCATTGCATATCTGTTATTCCGCTACAAGTTAGCCCTTGACTGCGATCTCATCTGATGGTAAGTGATGATACAGTCTAAGATGATAGCGGGCTAACCTGTTACGGGTACGGTAGTTACATTAATCCTATACCCCTAATCGGAGCTTGGAGGAAGATCGGTTGCACCCCGTGAGAGGAAGTAAAATAAAGCGAAGGAAAGAGATCAAACTTTTTATCACGGAAAAATAAAGAGTTTCCATGGGATTTTTAAAAACCTAAATCCAAAATGACGAAGTAGCGGGCAAACCTTCTCTTATAGTTACATCCATACTTAATATTATAAACGTGAAAGTGTGTCCGTCTATCTTTCTGCTACGCTTTCCCGGCCCATCTTTACACGCGATTTTGAGATGAAAGGTAGGTAGGTACCTTTTATCCCGGAAAATTAGGGAGTTGCTGCAGGAATCAAAAAAACGCGCGGACGAAGTCGCGGGCATCAGCTAGTGTTTTATAAGTAAGCAATTAAGATAATAACTATTGGAGTGTACAAAAAGTTACCATTCCATTCGTCTTAATCCATTGCACCTGTCAATAATTACACTCTTTAGCAGGCCTTCAACTGCAGGTGTTAATAACGAAGTTCTGGTACAAGTTCACTGGTAGGTATTTTATAGAACACGAATAAAATGTAATCGAAATAATATCTTTAATTACGTCTAGTTTGGCCACACCTGGCGCATAGTTTGTGTCACCTGGCCGAACTGAACATAAATTTTCATCATTAAACGCTTAATCAACTGTATTTCGTTTAATTTATCTGTATTTTTATGGCGTATTTAATCATCTGTTGATTATTTCCATCTGTTTTCCCCGCACACCTTAAAGTGAATGATTTTTTTAAACTAAATTATTCACTTAGTTACTGTACGGCTTAGGGACTCTTAGGATGTTGCCTGCGATTTACATGCATTCATTTCGCGACAAAAAATCATTTTGGTTTTTCGGAAATCCTGTGGAAATTCTGATTTTCCGGGATAAAAAGTAGCCTAATGCCTCTATCCTTTCTCGGGATGTGACTTATCTCTGTACCATCTTCATCAAAATCTGTTGAAAAGATTGCCGCGGGAATGAAAAAAGCTTAATGATGAGAGAACTTGAGATGTTTGTAAGTTTGGATGTTTGTTACTCCTTCACGCCGCAACGTTTGAACCGATTTGGCTGAAATTTGAAATGGAGAGCTTGTAACCTGAGGTGCGATTATGTAAGAATTGTCGATTTGATCGGCAACTTTTCCGGGACAATTTAAGCAGACAATCGGGTGGCTGAAACATAATTATAGGCTCGCGTGTGGCCACGCGTGTCGATTTAGTAATTAAGTATTACTTACAGAAACTATACCCTTGAGGTTATCAGTAATTTTGACAAATGTAAAAAAATGACTTAATTAATTCCTGTCTTCCAGTTCATCGTAATAAAATGTGTTATACACTCACAATCAAATGTGTTATAAAAATGTTAAATGTGTTACAAAGCGAATCAATCATACTAACAGCATACTATGCAGACACAAGTTGACGGACTCACGCGCGTCCATGTTTGGCGGACCGGCTCCGGTGATCCGACGCCATGACTGTGTAGGCTGCAGATATCATGGATTAACACAAATTACTGTGTCCGGTTATAGGCTGTGCTACAGACTAATAATGACGTGTAAATATTAAATAATCCATACTAATGTTATAAACTAGATAATGCCCGCGATTTTGTTCGAGTGAATTGATTTCCGCGGGAACTCTTTCATTTTCCGGGATAAAATGTAGCCTATGAGTTAATAATTTAGGTTATAAGCTATCTCCATTCCAAACAGCCAAATCGGTTCAATCGTTGCGGCGTGAAGGAGTAACAAACATCCAAACTTTCACATTTATAGGATTTATAATACTGACTGTAGTCCGAAGGATCTACTATGCCTGCCTCTGATATCAGGGATCTACTATGGCTGATATCAGAATGTTTTAAAATCGGCAAAAGGTATTAGTTTACCTACTTTAGTTTAGTTTAGTTATGTAATGTAGAAAAGTACACGTGTGCCTACACGGGTACTTTTCTAGATAACTTAACTAAATAGTCTTGGGTTTAGTTTTGGTCAGTTTTTATGTAGGTATTTCAACTATTATCAGTAAGTAAGCAGTTTAAACTCAGTAAGACTTTATTTTCATAGTATTGGAAACTTGTACGAGATGATCCCCTTAGGGGAGAAAGCTCTAAAGTACATACAATACAGATGTTAAAGCGTCTACTGATAGCAAATTTATCTGTCGTGATATTTGTATACTGGTAACTTTAAATATATTCACATTTCAGTGTAATATCTCACTTTATTAAAACCCTTCTAAAGGATCATCTTGGACACCCTTATGTCCACGATGATTCCTAGGGTATGGACAAGATGATCCTAGACAACTGTTTTGCAAAAGGTCTCCACTGAAACACAGAATAATATAATAGTACTAACGTACAGAAGTCTCACTCCTTTGATGTTGACTACTTGCCGACGTTTTAATAGCCTACATAATTATTATTAAAAAGATAAATCGCGTACGCAAGCTAAATTAAACTTTATCGCCGCGCGCGAGTGTCCGTATTGCTTTGCATCTTTTCCCTTTCCTACGTCACGGACGACATTGCGAGCTTGTCTAGGGCTGTCAGCAAACAGTACAACAATACAGTAGGTTTTTCGAATTGGTAAGTAAGGTACCTACTCTGACTATGATCGACTGTGTTTACTGTGTGTCGCTACACAGTGAGTTCTTCACTACGCACGCAACTTGCAAGGTCATTCGTCGCGGCGAAGCAGTGCGGCGAAACATAATATTTCGCTCGGAGAGGTAGGTACACTTCGATCACGGAAATATATAAATATATATTCCGTGCCCTTACTCTAAATCGGCAAGGTGTAATAAGAATTAGGGAGTAAGGGCCTAACTAGGGCGAGCGTATTCCCTGCGACTCGTTTGTACTACCTACTTGAAAAGAGGCTCATTTAAGTTTGACATGAACCTGTATGTACCTGTTCCGTGATAGAAGTACTATTGACTACTTATTATTGTATTGACTATTTGCTGACTTGCTTGCTAGCTTTAATAGCCTAAATAATGATTATTAAATAGATAAAACACGCAAGCAAGCTAAATTAAACATTATCGCCGCGCGTTAAACAACTAGAGTAAAAAAATACAGTAGGTATAACTTTTAATTATTTATTTTAATATTTATAGCTGTTTGACTTTAATATAATGTCTTATTATATTTTTTTTAATAAATTAAATAATTAATATGCTAAACACTTAACTTAAACTATTAAACAAATATTTTCAAAAAACTATTTACGAAAACAGCGTTAAATTCACTAGCACGTCGCTCGCTTATAACGCGCCAGCCCCGACGGCGTAAGCATTCCGGGAATGAGCGCGATCGTCGGTATTTTCGTCGCGCAAGTACCAAGAGTGACACAGGCCTGACTGAAATCAAAACAACAAGTATCAAGGAAAGTCAACCTTCAAAGTCAGCCTTCTACGAGTTCAGTGTGGAAGCTACGGAAAAACTTGTTGGCGCCATTTATAGCTTATGTATCGTAACCTACAACAGATACATAGTTATTACATACCTGTATTATTAGTTGATGGGAAAAACATCAAATTCCCGTTTGTGGTTAAACCAAAACTTGTAATCATAAGCATCTACAGACGACCCAACTTTCGACTTAAGTTGGCACTTGGCAGCGACTGCCGAGCCCCGTCTAGATTCTAGTAGTACGTTTTAATTTTATGCCTTTTCGCAAAATTAAGTTTTTTTGTGTTGTACGGTCTTGAAAGCTGATTAAAAAGTAATATTTTTGATATTTTGTAAGTCTTCTTTACACTAATTAGGATGTCTATTGGTCTAAACTGACGAACTGGCTCTCTTGCACAAGTTCAGTTTCTATACCGTTCTTTTTCATCGGCAGTCATGTCAACCCCGGAATAAACCTATCAAAAAGAGACAGCATAAAAAAAATAATTTTTAAAATTTTACAAATCGGTCTAAAGGTTAGTTATTGAGAGACTGCTAAACTAATTTACATGGGTTTCCCACTGTCATTCCTGAGTCCTGACACAAGAGCGCTGTGCAAAGTTGGGTAAAAAATGGTATCGCATGATCACAATTTTTTGATCGCCACGCATGTTCAGCGAACTTGTTGGCACATCTATAGATGCTTTATACCTCCCTACTTTGAGAGCGATCAATAATAATTTGCTATTAGTCAATCAATGTACTCGTACTATGCGCAATAGCAAATTATTAAAAGCATTATTAAATTAGTCATCTTTTGTTGTCTAGAGGTGAAAGGTCAAATGGCAAAGGCCCGAATCATCATGCGAGTGCTCTAATTTTAAAATAACTACCAACTAACCAGCTTTGACCCGCCATACACGGACTGCTCGAACAGTAAATTAGTGATCAACATACACGGACTGCTCAAGCAGTCGGGATGGACTGCTTCAATCTGCGACTGCATAGTGAACTACAATGTTCTATGTACACACATACATGGAACCGCTCGATCAGTTGCGACTGCTTCGGGCGGTTGGCAGCAGTTATCAATGGTAGCTTCAAACGTGTACGTTGATCACTGGCTAACTGCTCGAGCAGTCCGTGTATGTAGTTTGAGAAAAAAGTGCTTGTTTCTGACCGTCTTTGTTAGAGAGTTTGTTGTTAGATGTTTTTTAGAGAGACCTAGTTATATCCCACCCAATGCTCTTAGGGCGATAGAGCTTTTAACGTTGAATGATGCCACCGGCCAGTCAAAACGCAAAAGGATATATAACGCAGTGCAACTCAGTTTCAAGTCAGGCGAGTCACCTCAGCTCAGCGGTGAAAACTGGTTTGCTAGATCAAATTTTTTCGGTATTTACTATTAAATAACGGTCTTACAAAAAATATCCGATACACTTAAAGATATTGTCTAAAGAATGTGCTAATTTGTTACACGATAGGATGTACTTTACTCGATCAAAAAAAATCTTGAAACAGGCTAAATTAAAAGTTTAAAACGAATTTTTTATTAATAAAATTTTCGACTTTGCTCATCATTTTTATATGGATAAATTCCTCTTGAAGTATTAATGAGAACCTGCTAAAATTTATTTCAAACTGAAGTCCTATATCTATTTAATTCAAATTAATCCCAGAATTTGAACGTTGCCAAGCGGTTTCAGAATATACCGCGCTGCCCGCTTCCCCGCTAGTCTCTACGAGAAATGTACCGCGAGACGCGCGGGCGGCACCCCACACCTCACCTCCTAAAATCTTGGAGGTGACTCGCCTTAAGTGACGATGCAGATTGGAGGGTCAGGGTTCTATGAGAATCAAACATTATTACTTACAACATCTTTTTTTTAGTATTCGTCGTCATTCTAGCGGATAGAGACAGCTGGACGAAGATTTCTTGCAAAGTATTTTCACAGAACACGGGTGTCGTTTGCTATTATTCGTTTGAGATCTTTTTTTACCAAGTCAAGTACTACCTACTTAGTTATTATTCTGTGACCAAGTAGTAGTCCTCCGAGTTCCAACACTTCCAACGCTGCACTTTCCGGTGTCGGGCCACCAAACATTTCTATTCAATATTAGGGTATTAGGTAGGTATGCCTAAAATGTGACTTTGTAGAGTGATGAGTGATGACATAAATGAGTTTAACAACATAAACAGAGTTTTACTAACCGCAAATGTTTGTTAATGTGTTATTTATATAAGCAAATCTTCAGAAAATTGAAAATACCAAGAAATAAAGTGATTCCGACAAGCCGTTAACGAATTTAATAGCCGCATAAAAAAGAGAGTTTATTGCGAATCAACCTTTCAACGGTCCCGGAATAGGATTATACGATTATATCAACTTTATTTTACGTATGGTGATAATTACCTTGTAATTAATATGCTCAAAGAACTAGTGCTGTCGATCTTCTTTTTGCTAAGAATACGAAACAATTGGTGCGAGACAAAGATATTAGTTATCCAAAACTGACGACAGTTTTTTTTTATAATAGACGATTACATACATAAAGATTAATTTACAATCTTACTTGCTTACTAAATACTTACTTACTTATTAAATAGGTACTAAATGAGTCCCTGCGACTTTGTCCGCGTGGAATTAGATTTTTTAATTCCCGCGGGAACTCTCGAATCTTCCGAGATAAAAATATATATGTCACCGTAAGATTGTGAAAACCGTTAGATTGTAATCTATCTAGCGAAATTGTCGAAAGATTACAATTTAACGCATTATTTTTCTGTAGATTGTAATCTGTTGGGTATATTAACCCGAGACAACCTAAGTGTGTATTTCAAAAATGGACACTCAGAACATTGAACGGTTCACAATTTGTCGACAGTAGACAATCTATCGAGATAAAAAGCGTTAGATTACAATCTGACGGTTTTCACAATCTTACGGTGACATATACATAGGTAAATAAATAATAGAATATGTCCCTCCCCGCGATGTAACCTACCACTATACCGAATTTCATCCAAATCGGTTGAACAGATGGGCCCTGAAAGCGTAGCGGAAGTTTCCCTTGATAAAGAAAATCTTTTATGATTACTTAGGTACTAGGTAGATATTGGTACGTCTACCTAATATCTAATCTATTCTGTTTTTCGACAACAGTACTGTAACCTGTAACTGAATGCGCTTATGGGTATTATCTAAAACCTTGCGATTTGCGATAAGATAGACCGAAGTAGGTACCTACTTAGTACTTACCTAACTACTATCATTGTCGCGTTAGTCATATTTACAAGTAAATGTGATACATTTACCAAATACGTATCAATAATATAGAATCGAGTTATTACAGGTAGGCTGTAGATACAACACATCATTAAAGAATTTATATGACACCTTGTCACAGAATATCCTAAAAAGTCTAGCATAACATAATATTCATTTCTAATGAGTAATGCCTGCACTGCAATGTTCTAGCAGGTACCTAAGTAGTGGTAATGGAAAAATTGTTATATCACATCACCAAAGACAAGGATTCGTACCCAGGGTTCCATAGAGAATTTACTGCTTCATTGCTCGGGGGGGTTATTCTGCTCACTAAATGTAAGCCACCGAATTAGTTCTATATAAGTAGGTACATTGCTGCTTTACTGTGTGAAATAAAAATGAAAAATTGGCAGTCATATTGACTGCCGATAGAAAACGAATATTATATAAATATGTATATATTTAAAATAATTAAAAAATATCTTAACCTTAAAACTAACCCATTAAAGTTAAATTACGAATGTAGTAAATTTATATTTAAGACCTTTTGTCTTCGTTACAACGTGAGCATGTCGGTGACGCGAATCCAGAAGTTTACCCCCTACCAAAAAGTGCTCAACGCGGCTAAAGAAGTTTCACTTCAATAACATTTCTTTTAACATTCATAGCAAACCTTCAATGGAATAAAAATATAATAATATGTCAAATAAGCTCAGTGGCTTTCAATTTTTGATAGTCACTGAGTTAGAGAATAGAGGGGCTGGTCATCAGCAAGCTGAAGAGGTTGTTTGGTAGTGAGCAAGTCGTTACAACTGAAAATTCCTGTAAATCGCGTAGGTACCTATTTTTATAGCAAAGCGGTGCGTCTGCTGGGTAGTTCCCACTTGTAGAACTTTGAACTAGTGGGGTTTTTTCGTAGTACCTAATTAAACGGCACAAAATTATTTTAAGATTTACCTACTCTATGATAATATTATGGACAAAAAGAAGAAGAAAATTGCTACGGCGCGACTTTTTATCTATTCCGTGGGCGCGACGATATAAAATTACTATCGACGTCGTCGTCAACCGATGGACGTCCACATAGGTCTCTTCATCTTGTAGGGTCCTCCACAAGCCACGGCCTTGCGCCGTCTGGATCCAGCGACTCCCTGCGACTCTCTTGATGTCGTCCGTCCACCGCGTGGGGGGTCTGCCGACGCTACGCCTTCCAGTGCGGGGTCGCCATTCCAGCACCTTAAGACCCCAACGTCCATCGGTGCTATGTGCCCCGCCCATTGCCACTTCAGCTTCGCAACTCTTCGGGCTATATCGGTGACTCTGGTTCTCCTACGGATCTTTTCATTTCTGATTTGATCACGTAGGGACACTCCCAGCATAGCCCTCTCCATCGCCCGCTGAGTGACCCTGAGCCTTCTTATCAGGCCCATAATCAGCGACCATGTCAAAATTACTATAGCAAGTTGCAATTATTTGTATAAGTATTAAAAGGTAAAGCCTTTCCGAATCAAAATTCCATAACTGCATTGTCGTGGGCGCAACACCCGACCAACTGGTTTGAATTGAAGTTCAATCTTAAAAATGCACACCAGTAAATATAGCGGTCCCCAATCTTACACAAATTGGGTGTGAGTCAGAATTCAGAAGTAACACATTTTACTTTACGTATCCAGTTGAACTTTTGAAGGTTCATTACCAAACAATGTAAAGCATTATCGAATTCCTTACCGTTCTTTCTAAAGATCATTATAAAGATAAACATATGAAAAAGTAGAGTAGGTTAAAATAAGTTAATTAAGGTTAAGTAAGGAAGGAAAAAAAAATTCGCATTTTCAAAACCCATTTCTAGGTGTTGGGTGTTCGGTATAAGGAAGAAGAGGTCTATATAATATATAATTGAAGAAAATACTAGCACTTAACGAACTATACCTATATTTAAATGCCAGATAAGTTATTTTCTAAGTGTGGTTGCATGTAGAGATTCTTAGATTGAAGTTCACTAAATGAATGATTTTAAATATATTTATTAAGTACTTAATGATTTTGTTCCATAAACTAATTAATGTGGTGTGCACTAAAAGTTAATATTCATTCATTTATTTCAAAAGTTGAGGGTAAAATTGATTTGAACTCCATAAGAGAATAAATATGCAATTTTTATCCTAAGGTATTAAGTTATAGCCTTTGAAAATGACGCAAAACAGATAGCTAACATAATAATAATAAGGTCGACTATCATGATATCAGCTACATAGAGCACGGTCTACATAAGGTAAGTAAATAATTTCAGGCCTAGGAAAAGTTCTTGGAAGATAAGTACAATAATATTTCCAAGTTGATTGACAAAACACCACACGTGCGAAGGACGTGGTCTCACTTCGAAGTGCCGTTGCGTACTTCAAGATGCCCAGTTCCAAAAGTAATCCCTTCATTAATCAGTCATTCAAAACGCATTTAAAGGATCAACTTATTGTCGATTCCCAACGCGACCCGAAGAACAATATCGCAAACACTCCTTGTATGGAGACGGAAGATTCTTTGGATAACGATATTCGAAGTTCGATCGTTGTTTCGAAAATTTTACAAAACCGAGCAGTAGCTGTTTGAGTAATTTTCCTTTTAGTTTTGATCGTCAACAAGTACTTTCGGCAACACGTCTTGCTATAGATTTAGGACTTGGAAAGAAGAACACGACTGAAGCTTAAGATTAGCATTAGAAATTAGAAAGCTAATGATATGATTGTAATAAAAGAAATTGATGTCATACAGTTACACAGAATTTCACAATGATCACCGACCTTTGTTAGAATAGGCCTTATAAGAAACTAGCTGATGCCCGCGACTTCGTCCGCGTGGATTGAGGTTTTTGGTTCCCAAGGGAACTCCCTAATTTTCCGAGATAAAAAGTAGCCTATGTGCTCATCCAGACTATAATTTATCTCTTGCCAAATTTCATCCAGATCCGCTCAGTCGTTGTGGCGCGATTGAGTAACGAACATCCATCCGTCCATCCATTCAAAATTTCGCATTTATAATATTAAGTATAGATAGCTGCAGAACGTAGGACGACATGGTTTACTGAAATAAAAAACCAATTTTTTTTTAATGAAAATGAAATTTCCACTATACCGTTTAAAGAATATATCTTGTCTGAGAAAACAATATGTTTTATTAACGATATTGTGTGAAAGGTAAGGTAAGGAGCCTAAGATAAACAGCTTCCAAGAATCGCTGTTGAAGATCGAGATCATGACCTCAATGATTTGACATGATTCAGAAGGACTCAAGTAGCCGGACGTTTGGTAGACATATTTTGCTTCTGACCTTAATATAAGTGTATGAAAATGTCTTGATTTGCTATAAACGATTCTTAGGAACTATCAATTATATTTTTAGTTTGATTAAAATCCACGAGCTAACGAGCTTTATTATATTCTTGAAGCTCTGAGATTAATTATTATAGTTAAGTTATAGGTACGTAGCTAATTGGTATACGGGCAATGATATTTAACCTACAAGGATTCTATATTCGAAATTTTACAGACGACAATAATTGTTGCAGACAAGAGTGTAGTTTGTAGGATATTTCTTTGTCACACGAATCTTGAGGTATAATCAGTGTAAGATCTATAGAGCGAACTTTGACTTTGCTTTGACTTTAGACATGGTTAAAACGAAACAGATTTATGTTACTCACATAGATCCATCTCGTTTTTATTCTAAGAAAAGTCTGAGCCAAGTCAAAGTTCGCTCTATAGATCTTAGCATCAGACTCTATCAAAATTTCATGGGTTTAGATTTGGAATTAAGAGGGAAATGGTGAAAATATAAACTAACACGAACTCATATAATATGTCCTTCCGTAGTCGAGGGAAGATTAGAATAAAATGAGTATGGGATAAATGACAAAACTAAGCCTAATGAGAAATGACATCACAACACCGATTAAGTTTCGAGACAGAGTATCGAAGTTGCGAGATATGATTTGGCAACATAAAATTGTAAATAATCTGTATGAAGTAAGATCGTTATATTTTTGTAAGTACCTACTTCAAATACGTAATGCAGGAAACGCTTCGTTTACAAATAACTAAAATTAATTAAGCAATGCCAATGTTGGTTATGGTTGGTTGGTTGGAAGCAACTTAATTTAAAATTACCTGAGTAGGTACTTAAAATATGACAGTGGTCAATATTTTGCTGTGTTGTAAAGAAAATCAGTAAATAAGTACCTAACGTACGTTTATTGGATCTATATATAAAGGCGTTTAATGATTTGTAACGGCTGAAATCAATGAAGACCTATCTGTAATCTGTCATTAAGTTACTATAGCTTTGGATAAATATGACAACGTTGCTATTGCTGTTTTTATGTAGTTACTGTCAAAAAAACAGTATATAAAAACGTTGCTAAGTAACTTATCGAGAGATTACAAATAGATAGATATTTATTTCTGCCGCTGCTGGGGAATCAATTTAGAATTTAGACTTGACCCATTTCTCAGTTGGATTATAAGACGATGTAAAGAAACAGCCTTATATAGTAAAAGTTTAATAACTAAGTACCTACTGAAGTTCAAATATGAGACTGAGGGTTTGAAACAAAATTCGAAAGTGAAGCTAAAAAAGCTTTTAAAAAGTAAGATGGTTGTTAATTTTACAACGTGCGTTGCACAACGGTATTGATATCATAAACGGCAATAAACTTGTCACTGCGATGAATCATAACGCGGATAAACACGTAGTGGATCCCGGAATAAAGGCGGCGTCCCGGAGGATACGATCCATCATCATTTCAACGGCAAGGTGGAAGGAAGAACTTAGTAAAATTTTAAAGCAACAACAATTTTACACGCCGGATTCTGATTGATATTCTAGCTTATTATAATGCAACATTTATATCATTTCCATTTGATCCTGAAGTCTTAACAACATTATTGATGGCCACGGAACGATCTCAATGTAGTTCGGAATTCGGATTTTAAATTACGCGACTTTTTAATAGATAAGATTATAATAATAATTTTGTCAATTCAGACATTTTTTAATTTTACAGAGATTTTGACATTGATAATAATTAATTTATATTTTCCTTATATACTAACCTAACCTAAATATGACCTAAGTAATTATTACTTAGGTCATATTTATAATTTTTAAACCATTGTTTTGTACCTCTACCTCTGTTGCACCCCCGAGAGATAAAAACATGACTTTGAATTTGAATTTGGATACTCGGAATAGCCTTTGGAGGTATAGGTATGAGGTAGGTAGGTACACTTAATTCAATGTGGTCATGTTGGTAAGCTAATAAAGTATTATGATAAACTGTTTTTTTCTCATCAAGGATTATCATTATATCTACAATTAATGTTAGTAATATTAACTTTTATCGATCACTTAATTTATTACACACGGGGCGGGACACAAGGCTCGGAAGTTTTAAAAATAACAGAGGGATCTCTCTCATCATTTATCTCATCTCTTTCATCATCTCTTATGATCATCTCTTTGAGGGATGAATGAAAAATTGTGATGGCGGTTAAGAAATACTGCAATATAAACAGTGGCTCATAGAAGGAATTACTTACTTCGGATTATCATGATCAAATTACAGATTGAAAAGTTGATATTAATAAAAACGAGAAAATAGCAGATATAAATACAATTAAATATTAATGACTGAATGTCATAAATGTTTAATTGACCTTGTTCCCAACATAGTGGAACAGTCGAGTGTTAAAAAAGCGAATGTTAGGAAACCATACAGTCAAACATGACCAGCCTTGCGGAGTGGCCTTGATTTTGACACACTGTAACAGAATATTGAGCAGTAGGGTAACTTTATACCGTTAGAACTTTTTACATTGGATTTACCTATCAAATATCTACTCGTGAGCATATTTTTATCACTTCTTGTCTTCATGATATCGCAAAACTGTAACCCTTTCCTAGTGTTTTTCATTGCACGTGCCTTCAAACTCCGCCAGAGCCCAGAGTTCTATGGCTTAAGGATATTTGCAACGAGTACCTAACTACCTATTTTGATCATTAAAGTGTTTGTGTTATTATATTTCCCTATCAAAAGATCATTATTTATCAGTTCATTCGATGCACATACCGTTACAATAGCGCTCGATAACAGATAAACGATAATACCTACTTCCTGACGTCACTTTCAACTTTCTAGAAAAATGTGCATGTGACACTTGATAATTCGACGATATGAGAAGACATTATTATTATCTATAATAGGCATGATGACTGATTTTGAAAAATGGTCAGATTATGTTCGGAAAGTATCTACTATTTCGAAAATACATCTTATTTCAGCAGAAAAGTAAGGTTTGGTAGATAAAATTGGCATTTTTAATTTAAATTTTAAAATTCACGCCAAAACGCTAGCCGGTGTCATGGCGTCGTTTATGACGTCACTATTGTTTTTACTAATGTATTCTGTGCAGTGTGCAGTAAACAATAGTGTGATTGTCGAAGCTCGAAAACAAACAATTGTGACGTCATTCGCTTCTTGGTGTTTAATCCATTATGGCGGATTGCTGTATTTTATAGTTTTATTATATCAAAATAAATAGCAATCTCACTCGAAATAGAAAAATAAATACGGTTTTTATAATTCATGAATTATTTCATTTGATAAATTCATAATTTATTGATTCATGGTTACTGTCATCATGCCTATTATACATAATATTAAAAATGCGAAAGTTTGGATGGGTGGACGGATGGATGGATGAACGGATGGATGTTTGTTACTGATCCATGCCAGAACGACTGAGCGAATCTGGATGAAATTGGTACCTCACTCCACGCGGACGAAGTCGCGGGTATCAGCTAGTCGATCAATAAATAAATTATAAAAAATAACAATGAAATTCCTTTTTTGAAGGCCACTAGCCCACTATTAACAAAGTGCCGCTAATAAATAACAATACAGTCAGCAAGTAAGCAAAGCTACGATTTTTAGTATAAAATTAACTCGCGTAAGAAACAATATTCTGGCATTGGCGCCAGAAGCGCTTGCTCTTATTTGCCACCCAAATCGGCATCGAGTTGCTTAGGGTAATGACTAATGAGTGAAACCAAACAAACTATATGAAGTGGTGGAGTTGTCACCCAAAATAAACACAAGTATCGCGGAGTGATTTTGCTTCCATGCTCGAACACATTTCGCGTTGAATATGCTTGAAGTTCATGATCCTTGAACTTGGGTTTACGAAATAGTTTTGAATCTTCTTGAGCGTAACACGGATGTTTTTTCGAAGGAAAGTAACGTAAAAACATCTCTGCCGCCAAGAATAGCCCAGTTCAGCTGATTTGATTCAAGTAAGCCTTCGAGAACAAAGATAAGGAAAGTTCTAATCATTTTATTATTTAAGTATCTCTGTTTAGGAGCGAATTGAAAGTACTAAATCAGTTCTTTTTTCGACCGGGAATAACTTGGCCACTTATTTTATTAATTGATTTCTTAATTAGATAGGTAACTAGTTACTGCCTGGTCAACATTTTGCAGTCAGCAAGTCAGCAAAATTGTAATCTGTACCTACTGTAGTAAAAGTTGTAGTATAAATTGGTATCAAAATTGATTCAGTTTTTTTTCAGCTTCTAAAATATCAACCATTATAGAGACGTGAGTAATATTTTGGGAAACAAAAGTGTACTACACTAATTATAAGTGTAATCATGCAATGATAGCTTCACAAAATAAATGATTAGATTGAAAGTCAAGCTGTCAGTAAAATTTAGAAAACTGTGCATCGAGTTTTAAATTTTTCGACGCAGCTGTCTGGTACGATGTTTAATTCATAAGATCTCAGGCATGGTGTCTTCCATAACATGTATTATGGAACTGGTCTCACGGGCTGCAGCAATATCATTATTATAGCAGGTGCTATTCAACAACTTATCTACTATGTAATTCTGAAACGATCCACCCGAATTTAAACTCTATTTTAATTCGCAAAGGGTAAGAAATCAGTTCGAGTCTAAATTCAAAGCTTGTGCTCAAACCAGCTCACAAAATGTCTAGAATAAATGATAATCTACACGGTTTTGACGTTTATGACCGTAACTTTAAAATGCAAACAAGATGTCAGCAGAATATAAGCGAACACTTTATCATTGTTAGAGGGAAAGTATTAAGTTTTGATGGTCGTAAATTATGTTGTAAATAAGTACCTACTGCTGTTACTGAATACATAGTAGATGTAGCTACAACATAAGATAATCTAGTATGCTGATGAGTAAATATCTGGATTTTAAGGCATTTTGATACTCTTGACCAAAAACAAATGAATGGTAAACAGTATAAAAGTACAAAATAGAACTGGTCCTTCGAAAAGGATAAGTACCTGATATTTGAGAGCCATCTATGGATTTACTGAATACTTTTTATTTTAATTTGTTAGTAAATAATATCGCTTAAGTACGTACCTACATTATATATGGACTGGCGGTGGTGGTAGCCTACTGGCCACTATATATTATAGGCTTAAGTGATCGGTACATGAATATAAATTCTTTATCAGTAGGTAGCGGTAGAACAAAAATCCATATAGAATGCATTAGTATTTATCTCAACTTTCGCCAAAGTATTCCTCAATTAAGACGGAACGCGAACACTCTAACATTAGTTATTAGATATCACGTGAACCCGGGACCCCGGCATTAAGCAATTTATCCCATTAAACTCGGACGTTATGCTATACCATCGCGCAATCTGCAGACAAGCATCATATAGCATGAGTTGTGACACTCTTTGAATAAAAGGCACTTTCTGTTCGTGTTATTTTTGATCCAGGAATCTTCGAGTTACGATTTAAAAATCTTCTCGAGAATAATCTGAATATATTGTACGAGCTATTCTTAAATTTTTAGATCTTTATCTATCTACTTAACTTTAGACCGCACGTGTATTAATTTTTGTTTTGAATTAATTTCCGGATACCGACCTAGTCAAACGATAACGTCCGCGTCAGACCGTTAAATCGACTTGGAATTTGATGATTTGAATAATTTTCTCTACAGATTCTGCTTCAACTGCGTGACGATCAAAATAAATCCTACTGTGCGCTACTAGTGCATTTTGCCCTTCGTAGCAATTTCTAGCAGTAGAAATAAATATTTGATGGAAAACGAGCAACACCCAAAGACATGCTGGGCAACAAAAGAGATGTAGAGAACTCGAAAAAGACATGAGGTTATTAGGAGTCCGGAGCTGGAACGAAGCTTCTGGTCACCTCCGAAAGAAAAAGAACCAAGACAAGAAAGAACAACAGGACAAGCAAACCAGAGGGTCGTAGAGTCCGAAGAATTCATAGAGGCTTTGAATTTAATAACCGCTAAAAGAAACGGGGTTATTGGGAATTCGGAGCTAGAAGGAAGCTTCCGATCGCCGTGACCAAGATAATGGCCACCCAGGGCTGTAGCGCTTTGCTGGTAATGATAATTAAAATGGGATTAGCTCATACTTCTTACAAGATGAGGCGAACTGAGAAGGCATAAGATCATCTTCGTAAAGTGAAATAGTAACAGACTATCTCGGCGCATACAAATGTAATAAAGTGGAAGTCACGATCGGCTCGCACGTGTTGCCGGACTGGTTTGACCAGTCTGCCACACTCTGCGGTCTATTCTATAACTATCTGAAAGCACAACTACGAATAACCAGATACTTACGTGGAATAAAAGAAAGAATTGATAACATTTCCTTTTGTAGAAACGGCTTTTTTTACTTTCGCAGAAGTTTACTTTTAAAAGTTGAGTAAATGGTTGCAAAGTTACTCATCACAACTCGGAAGGAAACCTATTCAAAGATACCAATTTATACAGATCTTTTTTAGTTTGTCCTATTTTGGGAAAGAAAACACAGATATTGTGTCACGTAGAGCTGATTCAAACATTTCCCAAAACTCAGAAAGGTATACTCAGTACACAACATTATTTCTTAGCTATGTACACATTCAACATTTCATTCATAAGCAATATACTTTCTTACCTATTTTTAGTGTTACGTAAGTCAAGATAAATCTATCTTAAACCGGATACATGAAAATAACTATCTCCAATTAGAAAAAAGTTGCTTTATTTGTAACTAGATGATGCCCACAACTTCGTCCGCTAAGGTTTTTGATTCCCGCGGGAACTCTTGAATTTTCCGGGATAAAAAAGGCCTAAGTCCTTCCCCGGGAGACAAACTATACCTACCTGTACCAAATTTCATCAAAATCGGTTGAGCAGATGGGACGTGAAAGCGTAGCAGACAGACAGACAAACAGACTTTCGCATTTGTAATATTAAATATAGTATGGACTAGGTGCCTAATTTAAATAAATTGGTGCCAAATTTTCTGTAAAATCACGTAGGTCTCGTGTGTTATGCAGCTTCAATGTAAAACACACATAATTTATACAATGTAATATGTATGCAGGGTATTAAAGTAACGGTGAAGCAGACAGACGACCGACCCGCATGTCGTTTATTATGTAATAGATTCGTAGATTAAAGATTTTAGTGTTGTTTCTATCGTATAGTACTTAGAACTAGAATCGTGGGAAAAATTGGTAACTTCAAAGGTTCTTCAAATTAGGTATTTGTCTAGTCCAGTAGGGGCAGTAGGACTGGAATCGATGTTCGTACCATACAAAATATATCCAAAATATATCACTCTACTCGATAATTTCAAGATGCCACTAGCCTGCAGCACGCAAAATCTCTAATAAGTCTACAGCTAGACCAAGCTGTATGTGGATCAGTTTCGCCTTTTATATTTACGCGTATAGTCCAATAGCGACGTCCAAAGAAAAAAATTGATTCCTCTTACCTAGAGGTCTATGCCCCATGTATGCTAAGCGATTTTAGGTCGTTCTAGACTTAAGAGTTAAAAATATATTTGTTTTATCGTGAGATTATGTTATTAAATCATGCGAAACTTCGAAAGAATATTTGTAAACATCGAGGAGGAATGGTGCCGTGTCGATTTCTTTTTCTGGCAATTAAGTCTCGAGTCGCAATATTTCTAACGATTATTATCGTCGTTACTCCTCATTATGTAGTTGTATAATTTGCTAAGTAGGTCAAATACTCGTTAACAGCTATTACTAATTGTTGATGTAATCTGTGTGTAATCTAAGCTATTTGAGAAAACGAACAAAAATATACGTTCGTCTGATTTCTTTAATGTTTTCTCACCAAGGTATTGGCGAATATTTGGTGGCTCGAATAACAAGGCTGTAGTAGGTAAGTATGTAAAAGGGACAAATTGAAAAACAACAAAATGCCTTTAGACTAGCCTGCCCCATAGCTGTGCCCATAGCATTAAAACTCAAGCTTAGATTGACATTTCACTAAATAGTTACTCTTCTTATTACATTTCCTTTTTAAACTTTTTAAACATTTCCTTTTTTATAGTAACACTAGCTTATGCCCGCGACTTCGTCCGCGTGGATTGAGGATTTTCGGAACTGTTTAATTTTCCAGGATAAAAAGTAGCCTGTGTTATTCCAGACTATCATCTATCTCTGTGCCAAATTTCATCCAGATCCGTTCAGCCGTTGGGGCGTGATTGAGTAGCAACTAACAAACATCCATCCATACACCCATAGGTACATCCTTCCATCCAAACTTTCGCATTTATAATATTTATTTGATATTTGATAATGAGTTAATAAGCGGTAACCGTATAATTAATTTTGCTTCCTTCTTTGATTTAGTGGATACGATTATTCTTTTCCCTTTCCAATTGAGAGAGCATGCCTTTAACTAGCTGCAGACAGTGTTATCACTTACCATCCCAATAACTACACACTCCACATTGTACTCGTATAGTTCTAAAGCAATTAACATACCGATCCAGACGTAAGTAGATAAGTACCTACTTATTTTTATTTTTTATCAAACATCGTTCCAAATCAAACGCACCGATCGTAATGGCCGCTGACGAAACGTTAAAACGAAAAAAAATATAGATCCCAAAGGCGAAGGAACCTTTTCTAAAAGGTAATAAGCTTTTTATTCTTTCGTGGAGGGTATACGGACGGTCGTGGCAGCTGCCATACGATACAGCTGGTTATGGATAGGAATGATCGAATGAACTTTAGATTATGTTGTGAGGTTGGAATGTTTTTAATTTCACCTGGGCGTTTAAGAAGATGTACTATTTAGAGTTAAGTACAAGACTCTTCTCGGTAGGAATGGAATTCCGAACTTGTGGTAGATGCACTTGTAGGTTATTTGAATAAAATACATGTGAATTTAGATTGCAGACCTTACTTATGTATGTTCAATTGCAAAATAATAATATGATAGGGTTACTTTATAGCTTTTGGTTTATAAGAAAAGCATTTTTATCAGAAACAAAAGACCTGAAAAAATAAAATCTACTAAGATCTTGTTTATACAAGTAAGCTCTCTAAGCTCTCAACTGCGATCTCACCTGGTGGTAAGTGATGATGCAGTCTACGATGGTTAGCGGGCTAACCTGTTCTTCAATTTTATAAGATATCTGTATCTTACTTCTTACTTAATATTATAAATGCAAAAGTTTGGATGTATGGATGTCGGTATGGATGTATGGATGGATGTTTGTTACTCAATCACGCCCCAACGGCTGAATGGATCTGGATGAAATTTGGCACAGAGAAAGATTTTAGTCTGGAATAACACATAGGCTACTTTTTATCCCGGAAAATTAAAGAGTTCCCGCGGGAACCATAAAACCTCGATCCACGCGTACGAAGTCGCGGGCATTAGATACTAGCTAGTAACTTATAAAATTGAAGATTGATTGTTCTTCATAGACATGTCTAAAATAAGTTTTATTTTAATGAAAACGTATTACCTACCCTACGACGCATGTACCTACAACAGAACAAAGACTTTGTGTTCACTTTTAAAACAAAATATTGCGTGTATGAAATCAAGGATCAGATAACAATGCACGAGACTCTTACTTACATTCCGAATAATTTTCATTGTTTTGTCTGTTTTAATATTTTTGAACAACTTTGTTAATTTAACAGATGAACACAGATTTTTGATACATAAAATGGGTTTGAATGTTTGAATCCTTTTTAAATCTTGAGAATTGGCATCATCCAAGCATTGTATTTAAGTAGTTGTTGGTTTTTGTTACAATGCCTAATATGACATTCACATAAGCATTATAGTTATTAGTTTTTTTTACAATGCCTTTGCCTAAGATGTACCTAATTCACAAAAACGTGTGTCATCGCCATTTTAAAGGAAGTGGTTATTTCAATTTGTCATTATACAATCTGAGTACCTATTGCTAGCCCGCCAACCCGCATTGGAGCAGCGTGGTGGTAAAGCTCTAATTCCCTCTCTCCTATGAGAGTGGAGGCATGTGCCCAGCTGTGGGATGTTAAAGGCTGTAGTGGTAAGTAACAAGTGGAAATGCGCAAGCTAGGCCGTATCACGTATCCACTTAATCCAACTCATGGCGTTGCGAGGGAACTGGGAATATAAAAGGGATACAAGTATGAAAAAGTGGGCCTGTGAGATGTCCTTTTGTGTAGACAGTATCTTTATATGAGCAATTCAGGAGCGGGGAGGGGTCTCAATCGGTAGTAATAACTAATAATACATATACCTAATCCTAATTTGCTCAAACGGTGATTTGCGCACTGGAAATAGCAGCTGGAAATAGTAGCATGCGCATGAGTAAAATAATTATGTCTAACCGTTATCTCTATTTGTCTATCGAAGGCAACATGGTTACTTGTCTTGTTGGGTCAAAAGTAGAGATAAAAGTAACATTTTCTTATTTGTGGTATTTTTCTCTACGAACCCTCACATGCCGACTATTTTTTTCTTGTAATATACCGGATTTTGTGTATGTTAGGGTAAACGAAAAATTAGCCGGCATCGACAACATTTCTCTATCTCTCGTCGCGAGATATCTCGTTGTGCGCATGATAAGCCTGCAGGAGAGTCACTGGACAAAAACGGCACAAGGCCGTGTTCTGTGCCGACCCTTGCAAGAAAATGGAGTTCACCAATAGACTTCTATTGGTTAAAACGATGACGGACTTAGAGCTACTAATAAAGACTATCCTTAGTAAATGTTATAAGTATGCTAAGCCTGGCTATAAAGGGGGTTTGAGTTGGATTGAACTTATCCCACATAGTCCAATCTAATAGGAGGATCTATAGAACATTAATTTCATCCGCGGAAACAAAATTGTAAATGAGAAATAGATAAGTAACTAACACCACAGATTTTAAAACAATTTTCTGCAAAAGGTAGTTTGCAATTTGCTTTCCGTGTGAAGGAAGCATGTCGAGTTCTGCTGTCTGCATCATTTGCATGCAAATACAGCGGCGAAAGTACATTGTTCTAGGCTTTCACATTAGGTACAACATGAATTCAATGGTTTCTAGGAAATCTAGCTAAACATTATGAATAATAAGGAACATGGCAATAAACTGGTGGGAAATACCTTGTCTTGTGCTTGGGCCTTTGAAGATATTGTGTTCATGATGTTATGTCAGTGATAGAAACGGGCGTCGCAGAGCCACATAATAAACAATGCGTCCTTATCTATACAAATATTATAAGTGCGAAAGTTTGGATGGATGTATCATTGTATGGATGGCATGGATCTTACATTCCGATTAATTTTGTATAAGTATATTATATTATGTTTGTTACTCAATCACGCCCGAACGGCTGAACGGATCTGGATGAAATTTGGCACAGAGATAGATTATAGTCTGGAATAACACATAGACTACTTGTTATCCCGGAAAATTAAAGAGTTCCCGCGGGAACAAAAAAACCTCAATCCACGCGGACGTAGTCGCGGGCATCAGCTAGTAAGTATATAATAATTTTCTCTTTTGCCATTTTATGATAACAGCAAAGTAAGTTAAGCGTTGAACTTCAAAAGAGTCGCTTCTTTCTTTTTGTCTTACATCGAAATGACGTCACTTTTGTGTAAAAATATAGCTATTATACATAATAGTTACCTTGTGACAAGTTAAATTGTTAAGTCCTTTTCAAGCTTATAATCCGAGGCGCCAGTCTCGACTCCGATTTTACCTGTACCAGCTTCTTTATAACTAACCTTTCAAAGGATTTGTCTGCTGTCGGTTTCTTTAATATTAAGTACGAACAAAGAAAACGTTTATTACATATACAAACAACGCTTTGGTAGCAAAAATTCAATACTATTGAGTTAGTAGACTTAAGAAACTGTTTTTTTTTTCATATGTACTGTGGGGTCCTTTAATTTTGGTTTATATGTAGTCTAGACTCGTGGTTATTTTAATCAATTAATCATGATCAATATTTTTCAACCTATTGAAATTCACTGTTAGACATTTAAGCCTTTCCCAATGACCATCATCTCCTCACTATCTTCCACCCTACAAGCGGATTCCCATTTCTATGCTTCATCCAGACACTGGCCTTCGACGCCATCTCTTAAGAATGTAATTTCCACTATTTTGTTGTCTTTTAGATACTACAGTCTACATTTAGGACTTTAGTCGGCTTTTGTGCCGTTAAATAGCGGTACATTCATGTCCTTCAAAGTTTCTGAGCAGGAGATTATTTTTATCACTTTTTAACTTGGTGATTCTCTATACACGTCTTTAGCCTTCCGAGATACTCGTAGGTAATATTATGCGTTTGGATAATACTAATGACTAAAGATATCCATGACGGTAACTTACACATAAGTTCATAAATATAAAGCTTACTACTACAATGCTAATCTACTTATATACTATAAGCTAATTACTACAATGGGCGATAGTTTGCAGTCAGACGAATCATTTGCTTCATGTATCCGGCCTCTCTTTTGTATTCGTCCCAGACAGTACGTTAATTGGTTTTGAGCTATATGAAAAGCCATACCCATACCCATAGTAAAAAGGTGCTTCGACCTGCGTTACGTGCAGAAATGCTTTAATTGACTTTTTTTCCATTTAAAAACTAATATTCTACTCCCGTCTAACTATGATCACACGTGGTCAGAATATCTATGATTTGGGTTTTTTCTACCAGTAATTAGTAAAATTTGGTACAAACATTAAACGTGACTCGTTTTTCGAAACAATGTTTGTGTAATTCTATGCATGGGAAAAACTATTTTGATAAATGTAACTAGGTAAGTAGGTACGTGATGTTGCCACAGAGCTGAAATTATGAAATTCAAATCAGCTGTAATTGATGTTATTATGTTTAATATTAAACATAATATTCTCAAATCGTGCGTCCCTATGTAATATGATCTCATATTACAAAGGTAATTATTGGAGTTGGTACAATAACGTTCTTTGATGAATGATTAACTATGTAGTTAGGTGAATCGGTGCATCAAACAAGCAAACAAAATAAACTAATGTTTGTTTATTTATACACAAATAGAATTAAGTAATTTTCCAGCTGATAAAAATTAGTACATGGAATCCCACAAAAGTCGGAACGTATTAAAATATTTATTTTCACAGTCATTTCAATATCTTATCGCGATATAATATGACGCGCCTATACAATGATATCTTGGCGTAGTTACTTACATTTCTTGAAAAGAGTACTAAAGGAATAAAATCTTGGAACCAGAACGAATCACACATCGAAATTTACTTCTTATTGGATGTAGATACAAGTGTTGAAATGGTGTGACCGTTGTTGAAGCAAATAAAGAGTTGTGTTCGTGTTACATCGAACTTTGGCTGTCTGCTATGTTGTTTTATTTAATAAATTGCGTAAAGAAAGTGGTTCGGTGTACAGCTGTAATTGGATCTTTAGATCTTTCCAGCCTAGTAACTTCGAAGTTCGAACTTGGTGTACAGCAACGTTGGCCGGTCTAAAAGTATAAAATGTAAAAGATGCATAACTTCACGTCAGGACAAAACATAAAAATTATTTCTCAAGATCTCTCAACGATCTTGTAGAACAAAATGTATGCAGTAATATTTTTCTTTTCCTTTTACATCTTTGATCAATCCAATCGATTGTTTTTTTGGATAATCCAAAGCATCCAATGCATTTGCAACATCCAACCTCCAAAGATCACTAAAGTTCTCTAGATATGTTCTCTTCCATCCGATTGTTGGAAGCTTTTATTCTGGAGGTGATCTTTTTTAATGATGGTTTATAGTTATTATAACTGTAGCACATTTCACCGTTAGATTTAAGACAATATTAAAAATATTTATGGAGCTGATTGTTCCTAACGATGGTTTTAAATAATATTATATTCAACATTATCTACCGATTAAGGACAACAAGGATAACAAATCCAGCCATTTTTTTCAATGGCGCCAGCTGATAACAATTAAATCGATGATATTGTTTTAAAGACAATTAATAATATAGAATCTGTACCTTATCTATATTTTTATCTTTCCAAATCAGGGTCATAAGTGATAAGTGGTTGTGTTGGAAGAATTAATTCTTGCTTTAAGATTTAATAAATAAATAAAAAAACTATGATTCTACCCCATTTAAATTTTGAACAAAGTGGAAATAACTTACCATTAAATGTGTCGTACGCCGTGGGTTGATATTCTTCCCGGAATGTGTCCTGCGCATACGCAGCAATTAAAGAACTTTTTCCTACGGCTCCATCGCCCACTAACACACACTTTATCTTCTCTTTCTTCCCACCTTTCACTTTCCGTCTATCTTTGATTTGGAACATTCGATTTAAGGTCCTCCGGCTTTTTTTATCGCGAACTGCCCACTCGTTCACTTTATCACAGCAATTCAAGTCTGCGGACTCATCGTCTCGTATCACTGGGTGGCCGTTTTCCTCGGCCACTTCGGAGTAATCGTAGTCGTCCTCATCTCGACGTGGAATAGGGAACTGGCTAGGGCTGTGGACTCCGAACACAAAAGGGCCGTCTCTCTCCGGTAAACGGTTAGCAAACCCGTTTGCCGGCGTCGGGGGCTTTGCATATTGAACTGTAGGAGCTTGATACTGACCCGATAAATATTCAGCGGACGCGTGAGGGTCGAATCTGAACACTAACTCCGCCTCCCTACGGTCCAAATTCAACTCGGGAGGTGTTATTTTGTCTTGAAAGTAACCGATCTTCTCCCGAGCTCTCGTCTCCTGTAGTCGTTTTTCGATTTCGACGTTCGAAGGTTTCCAACACTCTGTCTTGTACTCGTAATGACAGTCGGGTGGTAGATTTCGCGGTGCGGGCAAAGGTCTCTGCGGGCCATAGTCTCGGGGCGGTGCTCTCGGTGGGATCACCACAGGCTTTTGCGGTTCAGCAAGCAACGGTCGTCGTGCTGACAGGTTCGCGTTCCTGTTGAACATGATCCCTTCTAGACTGGGAGACATTGGCACTGTCACGATCGAACGAGCGGATGGTTATTGAAGCGTGCGTTCGCGCACATAACTTGAAACCGCGATTTAATCACTCGCGTGAAAGTTCGTTCAGTAGCGCGCGAACGGACACACGGCCGCCGTGAAAGGCTGAACACAATCAACTAGCGCGCGGTTAGTCTCGAATCGAGTCAGCCGTTCGCTCGTGCGCGGAGCTCCCCTCGTCATATGAAATGACCTGTTGCTTTGCTTCTATTTACCTGTTCAGGTATAGGTACGACCGTTTTGCGATTCGAATGCAGCTGCTCCCGGTGAACAAAGCATGTCATGTGGCGTTGGTGACGCCAGCCGCTATGCACGGCGGCTCATTCAGCCAAATGTCGGTACACAATGAATGAACACGACGTGTTTTGTTTACCGGGGCTATAAATTTAATGGAGATGTACTGGATTGATACGTGCGCGAATAACAACATTGGCATTCGGCAGTGGTGGTCTTCGGCATTCGTTCTTCGAAAGATACTTAGATAAATCCTTGAAGACGCGGCTAACTCATATATTGTGATGATAAAACAATAAGGTGTAGAATTCTAGCTTAAATGACACCCTTGAATGTAAAAAGTTGGTAATGACAACCATAAAATTGCAAAAATTAAAATATAATTGTTTTAAAAAAGTAGCTCAACAAAGGTTTGTACCTTGTAGAGCAATTTTTTTTTTATCCACTACAAGATAGCCCTTGACTGCGATCTCACCTGATGGTAAGTGATTTTTCTTATGAGACGAAAACTAAACTACTTACTGGAGAGCGTTTTCGTGGATTGAAGTCTAGTAGGTACATAATATACCTAAAATAGGTAATAGTTGTAGAGTAGAGTAATGAATCTGTAGATCGAACTATTATTATATTATCTTTAATAATCGAGTTTGAACAACTTCTCAAAAGTCGGATTAAGATTAGAACTATCTACTAAGTTACGCAACTAAGTAGTTATGGTGCGTCATGTTATAATATTTACGAAATAATAATTTGCTGTCACATTCAGAAGATTAGCAGAAGTTTGATCGTGTTGCTGAGACACGGATTTACCTACTTTCCTCGTGACGAAAGTTGAAACTGCACGTGTAGGTATACCTAGGTAATTGATGTATAATGTAGGGACTTAGGGAGCGATAGGCGCGAAGAACAGTCCACCCCCTGGCCCCATACTAACAAAAAAAAGATTCAATTACTTAGCTAACTCTGAAACCCGTTCGAAAGTGCGCAATAGTAGGTAGGTACTTACCCACCCTATAAGCTAGATACCAATTTAAATATAATATGAAATAGGAAACACCCAACAATAAAATTAATCGACGTACCTAGTAAGTCTTACTTAGTTAATAAATTGGGCTAATTTTAGAAATTAGTGGAGTAAGGCAAGGGAATAATATAAATCATTGAC
Source organism: Erebia aethiops (assembly GCA_923060345.2). Classification (NCBI taxonomy): domain Eukaryota; kingdom Metazoa; phylum Arthropoda; class Insecta; order Lepidoptera; family Nymphalidae; genus Erebia; species Erebia aethiops. The sequence continues at coordinate 17,822,271 of OV281081.1, read as the reverse complement.
TTACCAATACATTCGATGATTGGGATCATATTGGGATACTAGAATAGATTATACCTATATAGGTATATAACATAAATCAAACTACAAACTTATTATTGATTTAATAATTATTATTATTTTGTAATAAGTACCTAGGTATAATAAGTAGTTACTTTTTTCTTGTGTCAAGAATACTTGCGACAAACTTGCGTCTTGTTTTGGATCTTGGGAGTTGGGACACTAGCAGCGGTTATGAAAGCAGATTCTACCTGTGGATTCTACTTACTTGATTCTTCTTTCCATCCTAATCCTTGATTAACTGTAAAGCGACTCATAAATCTTATTCAGTTCATATAGCAACCGGGAAATCTACTATGTTTGAATAAACGTAAGTTTCTGCCCAGAGACAAGTATGGCTGATTATTATACTCTTTTTTTCTTTTTTTTTGGGAATCACACTGTGCACAAGACTCTGGGAAAAGAGAATATAACCACTACGTTTTTCTGGGTAATAGGTCTCTGTCACAAGTCTACACACAGATTTTACCTTTTAGTTTAAAGAAGAAGTTTTGCAAGCTATATCGGGCCACAGAATAATATAATAGTAATCGGGCCTGCAAACCACACTTTTTATGATTGAGCTCAGCAAATCGGCACTGCAGATCGGATTTTGAGTGGCGGCCTAATATACGATTATAACCCACCATGGTTACACTCTAATCTCTATTTCAGTTATATACTCTGTGTGTGGCGCGTCAACTGTCACTTCTTTGTCAGATGTGAACAACGACTATCAAGAAGAATACAATATGTCTGTGATCTGTCATGAAAAAATATTGCTCTTGTGTTGTCAGGCTCAGAAGCGTTGGAACCCAGAGCCGTAGGCATAAAATAAACATTGTTTTTGATTGTCAATAATAATATCTTGTCTCTGACCATCTGACTCTGAAGTAGAGATGTACCAACTCGGAAAAAACACGACTCGAGTTAACTCGAGTTGAAAATCAGGTAACTCGGATTTGAATTCGAGTTACACAACTCGAGTAAGCTGGAAGAAACTAAGTGTATGATTTGTTTTATATAACTTTTTTACATATTTGTTCTTCCATCCAACTCTCTGTTAGAACAATTATCATTGCTAAACTTCGTAGGTAGGATTGAAATAAAAAGGTTTTTATAGTTTACATGTATAATTTATACATTTCTCATTAGAGTGATGTGCTACTGGCGGTAAATGATTCGTGAGCCCAAACACGAGTTAGGGAGAATTCAACTCGAGTTAACTCGAGTTAGTAAGTCGAGTTGACACATCTCTACTCTGAAGTTGAAAATGGTTCCACCACCGACGAAAAAGAAGTCACCAAAGAGTATAATATGGAAGTCACATACGAATGAACCACATGAAAGGAAAGCCTCGTGTCCTTTATTATGTTACTTGTCTCTGGCCTCGTGTGGTTATTTAATTTTAAATAAATCATTAAACTGTGTAATAAATAGTAAAATATCGGTTCTTAGTTCGTACCATCTAAGTGTGCCGTGGGGCCCTGGGGGAATAAAATATAAGGATTGCTCATCTGTCTTAACGAAATGGCAAAATTTAAACTAAGTAAGTTTTGTTACCCCCGGATTCATAAAGTGTAAAAGAAAAATATAATCTTGAAAATTGAATATTCATCCTGTAGGGATTGTGTTATCAATCAATCAATTGCAACATAAATATTGAAGAAAATGTCTTTGTTTAAAAATTATAGGTTAGGAAATTTGCGTCGCACATAGACTTATTTTTTCGCATTGCATTTTGGCCGCGGGACGGTCCAGTAGATAACAAATTGTGGATGAATTTAAGTTTTTAGTACAATGTCTGGTTGTCTCTAACCAGAGAATGAACTAATGTGGTAATAAAAATAATAGACCTGCAAGAGGATTCTATTTGGCTTTATTAAAAAATCTACTCTTGATTGAATTTTTTTTATAATCTGGACCCCACCTGAAATTGATTGCCGACCCCTAGTCTAGCCCATGTCATTCAGAGCGGAGATCATGCTCAGTAGAAGGCTGGCAAATGTTTGAGACCATGATATAATAATTAAAATGCTCATAAATTAATTAATTTTACTCAAATATTTCAGAAAAGCCTTCCAAAAGGCAGCCAGCACGCCTACGCTACAAAATCGAGAAGAAAGTCAGAGATCACAACAGAAAAGTAAAAAAAGAGGCAAAGAAAAATCCCAAGTCCAAAAAACCTAAACCTGTTCAAATACCCAATGTATGTCCTTTTAAAGAAGACATACTGAAAGAGGTGGAGGCAGTAAAGAAGCATAAGGAAGAAGAGAAGCAGAAAAGAAAAGAACTGGCTAAATTGGAGAAGCAAAAGAGATCAGATGAGAAAAAGAAGAACCCTGTGGGCATGGATACTTTGGTATGTAATACTCTGCCAGCAGCTAGACACCTAATGACTTCACCTATTATCCATACTAAAATTATGAATGCAAGTATGTCTGTGGGTCTGTTTGTCTCCTACACTTTCTTGTTCCATCTTTTCAGCAGATTTTGGTACAGATTACAGATGTTAATAGTGACTGATGCTTTCATACACTCATATTGTGATAGAGTTAAGTATTTATTATCACCTCACATCCCTACTTTTTGGTTAAAAAAACTTAGTAATTTTTTGGTAAAAAGTATTTACTTAATGTACATGATACTTAGTTATAAAAAGTGTACAGTACTACCAACTTAGAATAAATAATTCTTAAACTTTTATGAATTTTGTGTTGTGTTCAGGTAGCAAATGCCCAAGCAAGAGGTAAAGTGCATGATGCATTCAAAGGTAGTGAAACTGGGACTGAGACTGAGTATAGCAAGGACAGGCAGCAAGAGAACTCATTGAAGACTTATTACAGAGAATTCAAGAAGGTTATATCAGAGGCTGAGGTTGTTTTGGAGGTGGTTGATGCTAGGGATCCTTTAGGTGAGTGTGTTTTAATTGTTTACGAACTCACTCGCACATTCTTATATTTTCAACAATTGTAAGTGTCCGGTAGTTTTGACAGATCCATTTGATGTCTTGACAATACAATAACCAACGTTTTAGACCTATTTTTATTGTATATACTTTGTTTGGAAAAACCAGCTAGTATTTTTCTATGCCATTTTTCTGTAAAAAAACAGCAACTTCAAAATGTTAAAATGTGCGAGAGTTGAGAAAACTGGATGCTACGGCCCCTTGAGTTCTTTATTTTTTATTGCCACTAGATGATGCCCATAACTTCTTCCATATGAATTTGGGTTTTCATTCTGGGAGGATTTTTTTGATTTTTCTTGGACAAAAAGTGTCACTCTCTAGTTTCTCAACTAAGGAAGAAAAAAAATTTAATTTAAAACCTTTAAACTAAGGCATTAAATTTTAATTACGAATGTGGTATATTTGTATTTAAGATCTTTAGTCTTCGTAACAACGCGAGCATGGAGCAGCGAGGTGTCGGTGACGTGAATCCACAAGTTTACCTCCTACCAAAAAGTGTTCAACGCACCTAAAGAAGTTTTCCCTTCACAAAGTCAAGTGAATCAGTTGTGGAGTGATTGACGGATATAAAAATAAAACGTACACTTTTGCATTTGTATTAATTATTTCTTATAATATCATATTGCTTTTAGTGTTACCTATCCTTACAATGACGAATGTTAATGGGTATGCAAAATCGTTTGAAACGTTGTCACTGTAAAGCCTATATTATGTATACAAATGCACTAGTCTTTGTTATATTAAAAAATACCAAGTATGTAGTTGGGATTTTACACACTATATTATATCTAAAACTCCGGTAAATATTAAATAACGCGTGCGGCCTCTGTGTGACGTCATAGGGAAGTTTGTGAACTTATGATAGTGTTGAAAAATATCAGTCAAGCAGTCATATCTTACAGGTACAAGGTGCACACAAGTGGAAGAGGCAGTGCGCGACTCAGGCAAGAAGCTAGTCATAGTCCTCAACAAGGCAGACCTAATCCCTCGTGACAACCTCTCTGCATGGCTCAAGTACTTACGGCGACAATGCCCTGCCGTGCCCTTTAAGGCTTCCACTCAACAACAGCAACACAACCTCGGGAGGAGAAAAATGAAACACATTGTCAAGGAGAAGGAAATGAAAGGTAAGGGATGGTGTGGTACAAAAAACTGAAAATGTGGTACATAAAAGTGAAAGTTTTGTATAGAAAAGTGAAAGTGTGGTACAGAAAATTTTCTGATGCTGTAGTTGCTACCAAATAAAAGTATCTCCATGAACCTGATAAACAGACTAAGGAACAACAAAGGAGTTTTCAATAATTTGAGGAGTATCATGCAAGCATGGTAATGCAAGCATTCTTTAGATTTTAAGGTATCTTGACTATGCTGCAAAGGAAGATGAAAACGATAGATTTGTGAAGCAATGAAATAATCACCTAGTCTATTTAAAGGTTAAGTCATTTAAAGTGAGCAATGGGGCTAAAACTTCATTCCAAAAGTAGGTATTAATTGGAGTAAACTGTTACAAGGTTTCATGACAGATTCAATCTAATTAGCTAATTACTAGATGATCCCTGCGACCGAGTGAATTAAGATATTTTGATTTCCGCATGAACACCTAGCCTAGTAGCCTATATCCTTCCCCCGGACGCAACCTATCACTCTACCAAATGTCGTCGAAATCGTTTGAAAAGATGGGTCGGGAAGACGTAGCAGGCAGACAGACAGACACACTTTCATATTTATAATATTAGTATAGATTTTCACATTATAGTATAGATTATACATATTTTTATGTTTCTTGTGTTGAGCTTATATTTCGCTCATTTATTCCAGGTTCAGCATGCGTAGGCGCAGAGCTGTTAATGAGTCTCCTGGGCAGTTACAGCCTCAACAAGGGCCTAAAGACATCCATCACAGTGGGAGTGGTCGGATTGCCCAATGTGGGCAAGAGCTCTATCATCAACAGCCTCAACAGATCTAAAGCCTGCAATGTTGGCAGCACTCCTGGAGTCACTAAGTGAGTATTACCAACAAACATACATATAAAACTGCCTCGTTTGGTCTAGTGCTTGGCATGTTCGACTGCAGATGACGTCATCCCAGGTTCGATTAACCATTCAGCCCATAATTAAGTATTCGGTTTTTCTGTCAATAAATTAGTACTAGGCTGGAGTTAGGAAGTTGGTGGTGTTTTCACCCTATTAGGTTCATATGATTAAATCATAACCTATTAGGCTATGAGAGTAAGGGAATAGAGAGTGCACCTGTATTTGCACACACTTGTGTACTATAATATCTCTCATGTAGATGGCTAATCTTTGTGGAGATTGGCCGCCGTGGCCGAAATTCGGTTGAAAGGATATTATTATGGCTAAAATATTATTCTTTTATTACGATAATTTCATATAATATTGTGTTAATATACTTATTTGAAGTTACTCTTTCACAGTTAAATAACATTTTTCCAGGCAAATGCAAACAGTCCAGATAGACTCCAAAATCAAAATCCTAGACAGTCCCGGCATAGTGTTCCACTCGGGCGCAGAAAACGACGCGACTGTAGCGCTGAAGAACGCGATCAAAGTCGGCAGCCTTAAGGACCCGGTCACACCCGCGACAGCGATACTGCAGAGAGCACACAAACATACGCTAGTGTCTTTGTATTGTATACCCGAGTTTAATACGCCACAGGTTAGTAATAAAACTTCTCACTAGAAAAGTTAAACCTGTGCAGTAGTTCAATTTAAGTCATTTAAGGTATAATTTTGAAGTGCACATAAATTATGCACAGTAGTGTGAAGTATTTTATAAGTTAGGCGCATCCTAAGACCACAATAGGGATGATGCCTATGTCAAAAATAAATTATTTTTTACCGATTATTAAAAAGAGGGTCTTCCAAAAGACTTAAAATCAATCACATCCTCGGTTTGTTTTAAGTTTGATAACCATTTTAAATTACAGATTAAAGAAAAAAAGTTTGTTGAAATTTGATAATGTTACTTCATACAAACTTCCATACTAAAAACGCGTTTTAAAGATTGATAAAGAGTTGCTTATTTGATTGAGTTGTCATATTCCCCATTATACGTGTAATTGTTACTCACATAAGTCGCCTACATCTTACGGCATGTAATCTTTTAAGTCTCGTATTGTTTGGATTTATATGCAAGTTTTGTAAGTTACTTACAGCTAAATACTTAATAATTGTGGCCTGAGGTCTCTATTTCTAGTAGTAGATTTTCTAGTAGTTTCTTTTGAAGTAATCCTTGAAGTTAATAAAATAGTTAAACAATAGTAAAAATCGGTCAATAGTTCAATACTCTAAAATAAATACACTTTTTCCTTGCAAAAGTTTATTCTCAAGTACGAATTAATAGAACGTGTAGGTCTTACTTATTAACTTTTTTAAGGGTATTTATATAATATTCATGTATTTTTTACAGGAGTTTTTCGCGAGTCTGGCGTCTCGTATGGGCAGGTACAAGAAAGGCGGCGTCCCCGACCAAGAGGCGGCCGCTAGAATACTTCTCAACGACTGGAACATTGGCAAGGTAGACTTTTTAAATTTATAAACATTTATATTATTAGATAGATAGGATATTAGGTAGATTAGAGATTTTAGAGAATATGGTCATGGGTTTTTTTTATATAACTGCCATGCCCCTAACAGGTTAACCCACTACCATCTTAGACTGCATCATCACTTACCATCAGGTGAGATCGGTGTCAAGGGATAACTTGTAGTGGATAAAAAAAGAACACATAAGATTGATAAACTTATCATGAAATATTGTCTTTTCCAGGTCCGATATTACACAGTACCACCAGAAATTCCAGATTCAGAAGTTCACGTAGAAGCTAAAATAGTGTCATCACTTGCACCCGAGTTTGACATCAACAGCTATGAAGCCATGGAGACTGAAGTTATAAACTCCCTCGGGGATAACTCTACGGAAGAAGCAATTAAGGTAGGAGTCAATATCGTTAAAAACTGGTCAAGTGCTAGTCACAAAGTCCACACACAGTCACGCACAAGGGTTCTACACAATATAAATTATTTTAGTAAATAACAAGAAAGATGTCATAACACCACATAATCAGCTGTGAAATAACTGGCTTACATATGGCGCTAAACTGGTAGCGCCTCACAAACGATGGAGAAGTTTACCCTTTTTTTTTAATTTATGATAAAAATTAAGATAAAATAAAACAAAAATATGTAAGAATCATTAAAATATCTTATGAAATGAAAAAGTGTGAGGTCACACCACCCTATCAAGCGACTTTATAAAGCCGAATAAAAGAAATAAATGGACTTGTCGTGACTTATCGTAATGGACTTATTTATCTTGAATTAAAAGCACTTAATTTGTGTGTGAAAATAATTCTGAAGTATTAAAACTCACTCACAAAATTTCTCATTCGAGTAAGATACAGCAATCGGTGTACTTAATGTACATAATAATTAAGCTTTTAAATCGTCATTTCTCAGTCATTTATTGATGGATTTAAAAAAAAACTACAGATTTATTAGGTTTAATCTATCTTTTACTTCCGTTGTGTTAAATAACATATTCACAACATCATGAAACTTCTTCATTCGACGACCTATGAGTACGGAACCCTAATAAGCGATTTTCGGCTTTTTCCCTATACTTGTGCTGTGAGGCCTTGTATGTACTTATAGAGGGGACGCCCGCCGTCGCCAGGCGGGTGATCGGTCCATTAATTGAACCATTCCTGATTCCACCCATTTCCCCGTGTTAGGACACAGGTTAGGTCGAAAGGCTCTTAATATTTTTATCTGAAAAAAATTTGTGGATATTTCAGACAAAAATATATACTTTCACCAAGTTTCGTCAAAATAAAATTATATTTGTGTAAATGAAAAATAAAAAACGATAAAAGCGTTTTTTTGCATTTTACTCAGAGATTTTGAGGATATGTGAAAAAATTATTCATACAAAAGTTGTAGATCTTTATATGATCTACAACGTGTCTATTGTACACTTTTCTCTCGCCGCGACGTCAACTTTCGCAGGAAATCGCAATTATCCAAAATTCCACCCCTTTTCATCCCCCAAATATATCTGGAAACATCCCTGCTCACGCATTTTTTTTTTCGTTTATTATACGCCACTTTACCATTTCCAACTGTTCCCATCCTGTTAACAATTTTGTTTTTTTTTCGTTTCAAAATAAGCTAATTCGACTGGTCTATTATATTAAATTTGGCTTTTTCTCCACAGATAACAAGCACAGGGCCAGTGAAAGTCAATCTCGACGAGATGCAAGTAGACGAAGACGAATCCAGCCTCCTACCAAAAACACTAAACATCCGTCCAAAACTAGACAAAACCAACAGAAACGAGAAAACTAAAGCGGATCCCGAAATGCAAATAGAGGGTAACACGAAACTAAACAAACTGAGAAAAATGCAATTCAAAAGAGACAAGAAGAAAAAGGCTAGAAACGAAAAACAAGCGATCAACTTAGCGGATGTTTTAGAAAATGTGACTTTAACCAGTGTGAAGAAAAGCGATGAATATGATTTTAAGGAGGACTTTAAAATGTAGCTCAAAATTGAAAGTGAAATGTTGCCTAAAATTTAAGAACTCCGAGGGGTTTGAATATGTTGGCCTACCTATAGAACCGCCACGACATTATTTCAAATGAAATGAAATGATTTATTTATTTCACATAGGACAACTTGTGTCACTTATGATATGTCAAGACTCTACCACCGGTTTGGAAAGTTTCTACTGAGAAGAGCCGGCAAGAAACTAAGTCATAAATAATACTTGCTTGTGTTAATGCCAGCTATTGATTAATACAAGTTTTATGTGTGGCGGCTTTCGAGTAAAAGTAAAAATGGAGGAATGGTTGGAAGGCCAAAATATTTAAACCCCTTGGGGTTTTTTTAAATCTGGATAGTGAGACGTTGCCTAAAATTTAAGCACTCCTTGAATTTTAAATGAAGTGGTCTTCAGTTTTAGGTGACGCTTCAGTATTTAAGCACTCCTTAAATGAGGTGGTCGGCCAAGTGTTTTTAATGTTGAGTACATTATGTATGTTAAGTTAAAAACGATTAAAAGTGATTGACTGTTTAATGTTGTCGTTTTTATTACCTAAATCTTTGGCGCCCGGCAGATGGTCAATTTTTTTTATCCACTACAAGACTGCGATCTCACCTGATGGTAAGTGAAGATGCATTCTAAGATGGTAGCGACTAGCGGGCTAACCTGTTAGGGGCATGGCAGTTGTATAATCGGTTTCTACACGGCATCGTACCGGAACGCTAAGTCGCTTGGCGGCACGTCTGCCGGTAGGGTGGTAACTAGCCACGGCCGAAGCCTCCCACGAGGCCAGACCAGGGAAAATTCATAATTTATAAATTATTCCCAAATTGACCAAGCCGGGGACCGAACCCGGGACCTCCACATGTTAAGACAACAGCGGTCAACACTATGCCAAGGAACTAGACAATTTGGTTCGAGATCCGCGATAAATACCTAATCGCGATCTAGATTGGTCGTGTACAGAGTGGATTGAATCCGATCCAGATCATAGAATAATATAAATCCAGATTTACTGTACTCAGCGCCTATAAGGAAGGGAAATCACAAGATATGGCTGTTTTGAGGTAAAAATTCCGTTATTTTTATCAAATTTAAAATACATATAAAAACAGAACCCTGACCTTTGACTCACAGGGTAAGTTGATTATTTTGCACTGAGTCATTAAGAATCATTATTATAATTACTTCATGCATTCATTAAAATCAATGAAACTAATCCAGCGGTAACGATTTAAAAGAAATAATTTGATTAAATTGTGATATTACCTACTAGATCATAAATTAGGAGGAAATAATTTAAAGGTAGGTATAATAAGTAGGTACTTGGTAGGTACCTATTATGTCAAGATGTCGCAAAGGTACCAAGCAACAACTTCATTTTACCTACTGTATCAGTCGTTAAGTAGTTATAGGTAACCTACATCAGGATTGAGAAAATGGGACCTTGAATTTAATTATTTCTCATGTAGGTACCTACGAGTACTATTTGTTACTGGCTTAAACTTCCACTAGTCTTGACTTTTTAGTAAGAAATCGTATAATGACGCAAAACGCAGCCGAGATTTGAACCCGAACCCAGTCACCGCACACCGCTACATACACAGATTAGTATAGAATACTACGTATTGCTACATACAAGGCTGCACCTTAAAGTTCCACAAAAGTCAAAACCTAAGTATATAATAATATATCTATCTAAAAAATGATTATTATTTTTAAAATAGATAGTTTATAGTCATTTAATGAAGCTGAGGATTAAAATAAATCTTTTACACTGAGATTTATAACCTACGTAAATTCAAATCTGACTCAAATAATTAATTTAGGTACCTAGCCGCGCGTTGATTCCATACAGGTATTATTTACTTACTATCTTTAGACAACAATTTATAAAAGTAGGTTACGTATCGTAGCAGGTACCCAATAAAACAAATAATGATGTGGGTTTTAATGTTCGAGGTTTTTATTCACATTTTTTTCAGTTTATTATAATAATTAAACGTCTTCAAGGTGTTCCCATCCTATGTTCCCATCCACGTAAAGTTCGTTTTGTATCTCATTCTAACTACGCTAATCATATATCTGTGTATCTCTCTGCTGTCATGTGTAGCACCGATTGGTGACTTGCTCCTGATAAAAAAATAAAGTTTCTGGATCATTGAACTTTGTTAAAATACAAATAATATTAAGTGTATGACTATGTTATCAAATATGTAGCAACTTTTGTGGTTTCTATAGATTTATGTAAAACTTTAAAGCTCGTGAGGCCTATTTACCTATATTATTTTATATACGCTCGCTTCTTTCGTATTTCCCGCCACCAATATCGTCAAATTCGACGAGTGTGTTCAATTTCTATTCGCTAACGTTGGCCAATGAGAGCTTTCCAGCTGTCTGCGTAACGCAACGTCATAATGACGTCGATCATCTCTTTCACTCTTGCTCAACTCCCCTATTTGCATTTCTGTCTGTTTTTTCGTAATATGCACGAGTAAATATACTCGTTTCTTTCTAACAAGGGATTACGCTTTATGTGCAACTGAAATAGCAAAGCAACGCGGCGAAATTAAATAATAGTTGATTCGCCAAATTTTGTAGTTATTCGTGGCTAGTCTTTTGTAAGTGAAGGTGTGGTGCATTTAAAAAATATAATGAAATCGCTAGTTTTAACTCTAGTCAGCTTGCTGGCTGTATATTCAGTAAATTGTGATGTGTATTTTGAAGAAAAATTCCCTGACGGTGAGTTTTTGTGATATTTTTACTCATTATACTGGCGTTGGCGTTTGGTATCGATTTTTTGACGCCGTGGCCCATACCGGCTTTGGTTGGGTTAATGTTCGGTCTAAATAAATTTTTCACATTACAGATTCATGGGAATCCGAATGGATCTATAGTGAGCATCCCGGAAAAGAATTTGGCAAGTTCAAATTGTCTGCCGGCAAATTCTACAATGACCCAGAGGAAGATAAAGGTAGGTGATTGCGCCTTTCTAATTTGCACGTTGTCTACGATTATATATTTTTAGCTAAATGCTATGTCAAAGAAATAAAATCTATATATTATCAACTAAGTACTGAATAAGAAATATCCTTCACACTTCTGACGTCCTGGCAACTAGTTGTACCTATTCAATATTAACCTGCTGTTTTTTTTATAGGTCTTCAAACCTCAGAGGATGCGAGGTTCTACGCGCTCTCACGTAAATTCAAGCCCTTCTCGAACGAGGGCAAAGACCTAATCATCCAGTTTACTGTTAAGCATGAACAAGACATTGACTGCGGAGGCGGTTACCTGAAGGTGTTTGACTGCAACTTGGATCAAAAGGACATGCACGGAGAGAGCCCATACGAGATCATGTTTGGTCCGGACATCTGCGGCCCAGGTACAAAAAAGGTAAGTTTGAATAATTCACAAAATAAATTTTCATAAGTCACTGAAGATAGGTGGATAAAAATATCCTTATATAGCATTGGCTAATCCATCAAGGAGACATACCTAATTATAGGTCTTATTTGTTGTATATTTTGCACAATCAAGCCTCAAGAAAGATACAGCAAATTTCAATCCACAGAGTTCTGTTGTCAATGCAGCTGAAAAATTATGACTGTCAATGGAATTATGATAATTAATTTTTTATAATCAAATTATATAAATTGTGACATATTTTTTCTGGAACATACTTACTTGAATATTATGTCATATTGTTATATTTGGGACTGGACTTCCACATCCCACTGCTTCATCTCGCAAAAGTGATTAAAAATTATTGGAAAATCATTAGCCTTATTATTATTATTTTAGTTGTCACTCTAATTCTGTAGCCCGGAGAGATGCATTGGGCAAATGTAAGGTCTCTTCGGGTATGTTATCTAAATAAATAAAAAAATTAAAACAATTTTTTTAAATTTTAGTATTCTGACCAAAAAGTTAGAAATAAGCACCTGAACAAATTCTATGTAAAACATGTTCTTTTGCCATAATTAATTATATTATCAGCTTTATAGTATCTATCTGAATATTTAAACATCTGGTTTGTTCTTCAACAAGCATTATGTAATTTCCTCATTCATTTCATGAGTAAAAATGCTAATTTTACCCTTTTGGTCCTACTAACAGTAAAATTAAATAAATAAAACATATTAAGTACAATTCAAAATTTTTAGGTAGATTTTATATCCATACTAAAAGCTATCAAAGCCTCAAAGGTCAGAGTATTTTGTTTGACGCAAATAAAAAAACTGACCAAGTTGGACTCACACACAGGGGTTTGTTCTGTACCGTCATACAAGATTCAAAATTCAAAATTCGAATGTTTTTTATTCAAATAAACTTTTTCAAATGCTTTTGAATCGTCAAGTGTATCTACCACTGGTTCGGAATGCCATTCCTACCGAGAAGAACCAGCAAGAAATTCAGCGCTTGCTCTTTTGAAAAAAAAAAATTACAATTTCATTAATGTGTAAATACATAAGCAATGCTCGCATTGCTGGAGTGAGTCAAATCCATGCACTTTTGTCGTTTACGTAATCTTCAACAGGATAATAAGCTTTTTTTTATCACTTAAGCATTTTTTAAATATGTACTTTCATAAGAAACAAGAAATGCGTTTCCATCGGAAACTAAACTCTGAATTTACCATTAAATAAATAACCGTTAATATTTGTTATTTCGTTACCTACTGATTTGCACAGTTGCTTTTGGGACTTTCGGGTTTTTGACATAGTCCAAACTACAGTTTCTATGAACCCTTCCATTTATCATAAAGTGGTAAGTATAGAACTTGCCACTTTATGATAAATGAAAGGGGTTCATAAAACCACAGCAAGAAAGAATAATAATTATTCAACACTGAAAGCAAAATTGCAAACTATAGGATGTTACAAATATATTACTTAGACACTTAATATATGTCATTGGATTGGATATAACTCACATGTTTTGTCGGAATATGTCCGACTAGCATTACAGCAGGCTGCCCATAGTCAACGTTCAGGCGAAAAGGCTCATGAATGAGGACCCTGGACAGTTTCGAAACTAATTGGGGTATATTACGACAAAACATGAGTTTTGTAATATTTATATATGGTTTCTCACACTAGTGAAGTTTCTAAACTATTCTTTATACTTCATATCAAAAATTGGGCAACGGGCAGGATTTGAACCTGTGTCTCTCTGGGAACCGCGCCCGGACTTTTGATATGGATTTAAGTATAGTATTAAAACATGAGTTATAACATATAACTGGTGACATATATATGTTTGTAATGAATATCACTCATGATAGTTTAAACTTTAAATAGGGTGTTACGTTACAATAAGTATACCTCTCATGACGTAGGTAGGTAGGTATTGGTGCAGAACACTATGGGTGCCAAACAATACAACTTAATATTGCTTTATATACCTATTTCTATATGTATATTTATGAGTACATATTACAATAATTACAGATTGCATGGTGCTATGGCATTGAATAGATATTTCAATAGATAATAAAGAAAATGACACACAAAAGTACCTGGTACAGTAAATATAAAACAATTTTATCATCATTAGTTATTAAAATGAAACATTCACATTATACTTAATTTTTGGGAAACAATCTACATAACTTTATTAAGCACTAGATGATTCCCGCGACTTCGACCGCGTGGACTAAGTTTTTTCGATTCACGTGGGAACTTCTTAATTTTCCAGGATAGAAAGTAGCCTATGGGCTATGTCTTTCCCCGGGATATAACTTATCCCTGAACCAAATTTCATCAAAATCGGTTGAATAGGTGGGCTGTGAAAGCGTAGCAGACACAGACACTTTCGCATTTATAATATTAGTCATGGATACAAAATTCAACACTGTATCAAATTAAACCTAAATAAAATCAAGATTTTGGAGCAGTTATGAAAAATATTTGTGTTGAGAGCTTTAAAATAACTACCTACGTTTATGTCACTAAATTAAGGTTAAAAAAATACGGTTAAAATACAAAAGTTTAAACTAAGCATGACTGTTGTCAAGCGCAATCCTATTTTGCAAAAAAAGTAGATATTTTTTTTGTTTCAACAAAATACTTGAATAACATGCAATAATACCATAGTTTTAATTAATTTTAATTAATTAATAGGTACATTATAATGGAAGTGTTAGCGTGATAAACTTATCAATCATTAGTATGCATATGGTTTCAAATATGTTTTCGAAATAATTAGCAGTTAAAAAAAGCATTTGACTGATACACAAAACAATTAACTTTTATTGCCTACTTTACATTTTAATCATGCCAAAACTGAATTAATCACTTTCTATAATAATTACTTTTGCTTTAATGGATATAAGTATATTTATTTAAAAATTAAAAAAATAAATAATCAAACATGACTTTTAAAAAAGTATTTTGTGGAACAGGATTGTATCTAGCACAATTTTGCATTTTAGGTATATGTATAGGTAGCTTTTAGTCTATTGTGCAGAATGTGCGTTTTTATAATTTCTGACCTGACGATGTTCCCGTGGACGTGCACGGAATCACGATAACACGGGGAAGGAAAATGTATGTAAATATAATATGAATTTTTTTTAATTTCCATCTACGACAATGTTGTAACTTGTAATACATTTTTGCCGTCCAGAATACTAAAAACGCACAATAGGACTAATATTTTTAGTCTATCTTAGTCATCGATATTTAAGTAGATATGATACTTTACTAGATGGGCACTTTCATAGAAAAAAGTTGGGCGTCCGACTTGTGGTGCGTGCCTCTCACCTGTATAAGCTTGTCCTTGTCCACGCCATAGCGCTGTCCCGCTTTTCAGACTAAATGGCGTTAGTAAATAAGTCCACGTTCTTTGTTTGACAGGGCCCGTCAATGAGGCCCCTATGTAAATTGAGGTCGTTGATCTTAGTCTGTTTCGAATTTGTACCAATCGGAATCCTTTCCAGGTGCACGTAATCTTCAGCTACAAGGGCAAAAACCACCTCATCAAGAAGGAGATTCGCTGCAAGGACGATGTCTATACGCATCTGTACACGCTGGTTGTGAAGCCTGACAACAAGTATGAAGTGCTCATTGACAATGAGAAGGTTGAAGACGGAAATCTTGAGGATGACTGGGACTTCCTGCCGCCTAAGAAGATCAAGGTTCGTATATCTATTATTTGGTTTTTTTTTAGGTTGAATAATTATAATTTTTTTTTTTTTTATTGCGTGATAGGCTTGCGCTTGACGACAATCATGCTTAGTGCAAAGCAATGATGAGGTCTAGGTTGGAACGCGCTTGCCTAGAAGATGCCTATTCACTCTTGCCTTGAAGGTACTGGCAAGACGAACATGATCAGGAGGGGGGTTTGACACAAGCCCTAAAAAAACCCGGTTAAGTTTGTTATGGGCAGACTCAGACCAGTGTGCGTTTGAAACCTCGTAGCTTTGTCGTTAAAAATCACCATCACTTTGTATACTGGACGTACTTTAAGCGTACTGTGTAAGTACCAACTTATAGAATAAATACATTAGTGCCAATTACAGCACCAAGTAAAGGTTGAGGAAGAAACCAATCGGACTTTCTGATGTCTCAGGAAGAGGTTTTGTATATATTTTAAATTCAATCACCAAGTGCCGAAATCCATCATATCTACAAGTTAGGAGAAACTCTAGAAAGGAAACCTTGAAAATGACTGAAACCATAACAATATATTTCTAACATTATGGCAGCGTCTTCGGTGCCTTAGCTTGTACTTTTCACAATTGAAGAAGGTGTAAGCCACAAACGTTAATAAATAATCAATACCCTTTCAGGACCCAGAAGCCAAGAAGCCCGAAGACTGGGACGACCGCGCGACCATCCCCGACCCAGACGACACCAAACCTGAGGACTGGGACAAGCCTGAGCACATCCCTGACCCCGATGCCGCCAAGCCTGAGGACTGGGACGATGAGATGGACGGCGAATGGGAGCCTCCCATGATCGACAACCCTGACTTCAAGGGTGTCTGGCATCCTAAACAGGTAACTTTTCTCGATTTATTTAGCTTAAACTGAAGTTTGCACATCCCTGATGCTGCTAAGTCTAAAGCCTGGGATTGCGATGGCGAGTGGAAGTCGGCCATGATTGACAACCCTGGCTTCAAGGATGTCTGGCATCTTAAACTTTACTTGAGGGTTCTGCCTTAATTCAATCACAATTCACTATCAAGCATGTAAATAATTTAAGTCTAATTTCGAATTTTTTACAACTTTTGTTTCGAACTCGGCATATTTAAATTAGCGTATTGTAAAATATCTGAATAATTTGACGGGTGCCGCCAAGCGATTTAGCGTTTCAGTACCATGCAGTTTAAAAACCGATTAGGGTATGGGTTGCCATGCCCCTAACAGGTCAGCCCGCTACCTACTTAGACTACATCATCACTTACCATCAGGTGAGATCGCAGTCAAGGGCTAACTTGTAGTAGATTAAAATATAGTTATGTAACTAATTATAAATAGCCTTACATAATATACCGGATGGCGGTTGCCGGACGGCTAGTTTTTTTCAGTCGAGAACTCGTTGAAGCGTAATGCCCAGAAAGTTACGACAAAATTATAAAATTCATTCGTCTTTGAATAAGTTTGTTGGTGTGCAGAACAATATTATAGAAGAGGTCATGGGACTAAGCGTCTGTTTAACTCATTGTTCATTTTACTTGCAAATATAAAAATACTAGATGATTTCCGCGACTTCGTCCGCGTGGTTTGATGTTTTTTGATACCCGCGAGATCTCTTCAATCTTCCGGGATAAAAAGTAGCCTATGTCCTTCCCCGGGATTTAACCTAACTTTGTACCAAATTTCATCAAAATCGGTTGAGTAGTTGGGCCTTGAAAGCGTAGCAAACAGACAGACAGACACACTTTCGCATTTTTAATATTAGTATGGATTTATTGTCACTGAGACTCACTGGCTCAGAAAGCAGACAGTACTGAGAAAATCCATGAAGCAATTCGGCTGTTAGTCATTTCATAAGCCAACATGTACCAATAGTTAGGTACCTACATCAGAGTTTTCAACTTAAACCGAATCACGTGGCCGAACTAAGTCGCGAAGCTAAATAGTATTTAAAAAACAATTCAGATATTTTAACACGCTTTTATTAGCTACGACCTATATGAAAGTAATGGAATCTTTCACCAATATGGTTCAACCATATTTCACATTTCAAATTAATATTTTGCACACGAATAAAGAATTGAGAACAAAACAATATTTATCTCTCTCTCTCTTTTTAGTTCATGTTGTTGACATGTTGCTATACAAAAGTGGTGTAAAGTTTTTTAAATCTATTAGGTTAAACTACTCATTAAAGCGTTCGGAGTCATTGAAAGGCGACAAAATACAGCTCCATTTGAAAGCATAGTCAGCACACAGTACCTATATGCGTCACACGTAGTTCATTGCCCTATAGTATGCCGTTACGTGGACTTTCGTTAAACGTGTGTGGTAATGTGATGTGTCAATATATTTGGCCAACATTCCAGTTTCGACTACTGCAGCCGATCAAGTAAATCGGCATCGCAACAGTTAAATTCAACGCATTACCATCCATCCATCCACGATGGATGAAATCGTGAAAATAATAATGTCACGAAATTAAAATAATTTACCTTAAATTCTTTACCAAATATATCAATTAATTTCTTACACAGAGTATTAATGATTCCTTGTGCTCTCTAAGGTTTTAAAGCACTTGAACTTTCTGGGCTAAAAAGTAGACCTGCATAGATTTTCTCTTGCTAAATCTCAAAATAATTTAGACGCTTTTAGAATTAAATATATTGTTTGGTGATATGATTTCTTTGATTAGGAATATATTGCACCATTCAACCACTGAACCATTCTCGACGACATTTGGCACAAAGATAGCCCGAGTCCTGGAGACCGAAATACTTTTTGCTCCAAAAATTATCGATTTTCATATTTTCCAACATAATATAGGACCACAATATTTACACATCAAATTATTGTTTTCAGATCGACAACCCAGCCTACAAAGGAACGTGGGTGCACCCAGAAATCGACAACCCAGAATACACCGAGGATAAGAATCTCTACCTGCGTAAGGAGATCTGCGCAGTCGGCCTTGACTTATGGCAGGTCAAATCCGGAACCATCTTTGACAATTTCTTATTCACCGATGATTTGGCTGTTGCCAAAGCGCGCGGAGAGGAACTGAAGAAGACTCTGGAAGGGGAGAAGAAGATGAAGGCTGAACAGGATGAGGCGGAGAGAGAGAAGGAGAAGGCGGAGAAACCGGAGGACGATGAAGATGATGAGGATCTCGATGATGAGCCCATTCCTGAGGGAGAGGGAGTGCCTGTGGTGAGTTACTATTCTGACTAATGCTTTAAATGCGTAACGAGCGTACGATAACGATCTACTAATAACTAGACCTATATTTAGATGTATATTATGAGAGATTGTATGTATACTAGCTGATGAGGGATTGAGGTTTTTTGTTGGCGCGCGAACTTTTTAATTTTCCGGGATAAAAAGTAGCATAATATGTGTTATTTCAGACTATAATCTATCTCTGTGCATAATTTTGATCCAGATTAGTTCAGACGTTCTGGCGTGATTGAGTAACAAACATCCATTTGAGGTTTTTTGGTTCCCGCGGGGACTCTTTAGTTTCCCGGGATAAAAAGTAGCCTGTGTTATTCCAGACTATAATCTATCCCTGTGCCAAATTTCATCCAGACCCGTCCAGCCGTTCTGGCGTCAAAGAGTAACAAACATCAATCCAACATCCATACTTACAATCTTTGGCGTTTATAATATTAGTAAGGATAAGGACTTGCGTAGTTTACTGGCAATGAAAATTAGGACATATTTTAATGCATATAATTTTAACACTTGAAACTAATTTAATCGCAAGACTTCATACAACTGTTGCGATTAGACTTGTTTAATTCCCTCACGTCTACCTTCTTTTCGGCTACCTTTCTGACGAAATGCTCATTGCAATACCGGGAAGAAGTAGATGAAGATCGGAGGAGGTTTTTAGTCCGTAGGTCACGAAATTCTAACTGGAGTGAAGTCTGGCATCCATGAGGGTTTTCCTCCTCCACATAAAAAAAAATTGCCTTTCATAGGGACTGTTGATAGAAGTCGAAACGATTTTTTTCTAATTAAAAAAATAATAATATTCAAATATTAACTAAGGCATTAATGTTTAATTCGAATGTACTATATTATTATACTTAAAACCTTTTGTCTTAAGAAGAATGGTGTCGATCACGCGTAATCCACATTTTACCCCCTACCAAAAAGTGCCCAACGAGCCTAAAGAAGTTTTCACTTCAAAAATCCCTCACGTTTACCTTCTAAAGCAATATTTTTGCTTATCCGAACTAGAACTGCTCTAATGCTCCATACCTATTGTTAATGTTCTTATTTATGTTTGTTCACAGGAGGAACACGACGAGTTGTAAAGTGTGAAGTGTGTGCAATAACGGACAATAAGTACTATACGGGTACTCTACAAAAGCGCGACGCACCGCCCTGATTCTCTATTTTTGACAGTTTGCAACTCTGTCACGATCTGTCAAAATTCGTGATTTGACAGCCGACGTATGTGCGATCTATGTTGTCAAATCCCTGGCTGTAGTTTCAACAGTGTTAAAACTGGCACGAAAAATAGCAGAATCAGGGAACAGTGGCCCAGCATGGTAGTTGTGATTATCACATTGTGACAATCGCTATCTTTGTAATTGGCGGAACTAACGATATTCTACTGCAATTATTAACTTTCATTTTTATATTATTCATCTCTTCTACGAAGTTTATTGCGTCACTACGAAAAGCCACAAAACAAAAGCTCAAATTTTGTGCTTTTCAGTTAACCTTGATGAAATGGTAGCCAATCCAATACGATTGCGATAGTCACAATGGTATGTATCCAACTGCGATCCTAGGCTAGCGATTTCGCGTTCAATCCGATGCGGCATGTTTAGTTTTCTAGTATGTCGTTTAGGTCTAGCACGTGTGATTCGAAATATTCCACACTACCCGTACTATACATGGTACAGTGTTAAAATCGTTATGTCAACCACACGTGAGAAAAATCCGTTAACTTAAAAAATAACAGCCATATTAAAAACTTTCCACTCGCTCAAATACTATGCTGGTATTAGTATTCATTAAAATTTGAAAAAAGAACAATGTTTGACGTTATGGCCATATTAATTTTCTATGATAATTGGATACCTTTTAATGAGCATAGATAATCATACCCTATGAAGTTAACAATTTCACGAAAATGAATAGTAGCAATAATTTTCTCGTTGTAGAACGGCTATTCGCCAAAACACTTACTCCTATGGTATTGCAAAGACAATATAGACTAGCAAAAATCATAGACAAGAAATTTATTTTTCTTACATAATTATTTTTATTGATATGGCACTGTACCATTTATGTACGGGGACTTTTATACTTACAATCCGGGCGCGTTTGGCCATGCGTCTACGGTGTACTGATTTTGTATATAAATAAGGATGCGATCAGTTTTATTTGTTATTTATATTATATGCGGCACTGTGTGTCGATGAATGGTGGATTTGCCTCACAGTATTGGCCAATTTGGCGTGCATATTGGCGGATTTGGTTGGCATTATACTGGTCGATGTTGTGAGGTAAATAGTGTGTTATCAGTTTACATTGTGAAATGAGTCTGATTAAATTAATATAAATTGATTTTACGGTTTTTTATTTTGATATTCTCCTGCTCTGATGGATCAGTTACTCTTTATAATAATAATTATCACACAATTGAAGGACGGGAATGGACCATGGATAACTAAGGGTTTGATGATATGTTTGAGGGGTTGAGTTAGAAATAAACTCACTAGTTGCTGCAACCTACTAACCTCAATCCACGCGGACAAATTCGCGGGCATCAGCTAGTGTCAGCATCCTATACGTCCGTTGACGTCAGTAAGACGTTCCTAACTCTACTTACAATAGGGATGATGACAACTCAATCAAATCAGCAACTCTTTATCAAACTTATAAACGCACTTCTAGTATGGAAGTTGTATGAAAATCGCAATAGTGACGTCATCAAATTTCAACTCACATTTTTTTCTTTATGTATAAAAATGGTTATCAGACTTAAAAGTAACCGAGGATGTGAATTGTAGGTCTTTTGGAAGACCCTTTATTTAATAATCAGTTAGAAATAATTTATTTTTGATATAGGCATCATCCCTATTCTCCGAATGTCTAGTCTTCCAGCTTGGTCCAACTCTCCGAACGTATCTTAAATTTTTGAGGTCTACTTGCAGAAACGCCGGGTTACGTTTAACCCAAGAATAAATTAGAAATTTAATACGACTTCTGTCAAAGTAGCAGCTAACTCTGGGTTAAAAAGATAACCCGATGTTTCTGCAAGCGGGCCTAAGGTCTTCAGGAACTAGCATTTCCGGGAATTGGACGTACCAGACCATAGAGTTAGGAACGTTTTACATGCGTATTATAGTCATCTATGCGTCTTACTGACACTCGGGGAATTTTTCACCTGTGCTTCCGGGTTGTGTGTTTCTATTATATCTTCTACTATGGAGTGTAGAAGATAAGGAGTGTTATCTCTGTATATAAAAAGTTTCCGTCGAAATGCACCACATTGGGGGCGCCACATTAGCATCAAGGTAAGCGCCAAATATTATTAGAGTAGGTTTGAGGAATAAACAAGGAAAGAAAACATTCATCATTATTTTGTACAACGTAAGTTGTTGAAATTTTCAATAATTAACTATTTTAGTCGAATTCATACCATACCCTTTGCTACACCAGCGCCACTGTAGAAGGTTTTGGAACTGTTACTTTCAGCAACCACTGGACACTTCAACTTTTCTCCCTAAAGAGATAACACTCCGATATGGAGATAAGAGGTAGAGGTAAGCCTCTACCCTCCATAATCTTCTACAATCCATATTTCTTTATTAAGATCCTTTTGTGAAAACCAAAACGACTCTGATAAACCTTGTTTTATTAGTGTTATCCATTGTAATTAATGTAATTACTACGTACCGTTTAGATCGCATTTTGTGTTGAAAAAAAAGTCATTCACACTTACACTTATATATTTATTTCGCACTCTGCCAGCTTGGTGGACTATGACCTCCTGTCTGAGTCTGAGAGGAGACCAGTGCTCAGTTACACAGAAATCTTAAACTAAAGATTCCACAGACGGGTTAAGAAGTTAACATAGCTGGTCAGAAAATCTTCCACAGGTTCTATGGGCTTTTCTGTTGTTTCTTCAACTTCCAGGCGCAGCGCTTGACGTACTGCATTAGAAATAATACCAACATATAATTCAGTCTATGTATCATTGACTCACTATTTCCACAGTCCAAACCCCATAAGGACTTGCGTGTTTTTTTCTAATGTGCTGTTGCCTGTTATTAATTATTAATTATTATTACTATCCTAAGTAGAAAGTTAAAAGAGCAAAATAATTACGTATTTCATGTTACGAGTATTTTAGAAAATTTAAATTAAACAGAGTAAGAATAACCTTTACTTACCTTTAATCTTATCTAAATCCGTCTAAATTGATAGAACAGACTTATCGTTTTGCTAATTAATTTTAATTTTCTCTCCAAAAATATGAATCAGCTTGTTTTATTCGCATTTGTGTACTCGCATTACGAAGGTTAAAGGTATCTTATTTATCGCAAAATCGAAATAATGCCTAAGTATAAAAGATCGCTGCATAAAATGTTTGCATGAAACAGAAAATATAGGAATTTGCTTCACGAGATATATAATCTAAAGCCATCTAGCGGGAAATAGCGACATTTATCAATTTGTGAAACTGAAAGTAAAGGAGAATTAAAAAAAAGTTAAACTGCGGACGAAGTCACAGGCATCTTCGGTACTTAATAATATTTTAAAATCATATTATCGATACTTACGCATGTTTCCAAACACTGAAACAAGAATAAATTTAATTAAAAAAGGTAGGTAAACTTTAAATGTACGCACCTACGAGCATACTCGTACTTATGACATATATCTTGTATTTCAACATAAAATCTCATGAGATTATGTATTTCCCACAGTATGTATGTGGTATTTCCTTACTTTTTTCCAATTTATGCAGCAAATCCTTCTTTTTGTCCTTTTCCATCTTTTCTTTGTCTATAGGTTGGATGTTTTTTTCAGGTTTTTTGAGCCCCATGTAATAAGACATTAGATAATTGCATGGCTCTGGAGCTGCATTTACTAAAAGAATAAAAAATAACTTATTTATATATATTTTTTAATATTTCTTCTTTCTATACCTTTATACCGTTATACGTATGAAACCGTACTAAATAATATTTTTAATCCGTAATATTTTACACCGCTATAGTATATTAGCGCCATCTAGCGGGGAGTAGAAAACTTACCTTCATTTTCTGTAGTGATGAATAAAACCTGAATGAAAAAGAATAAAACTACGTTAAATCAATAATATAATTTTAATGTTTTTGACCAAATGCTCGATTACTAATAAATTGTTGTCTAATAGTATAATTACCATCATTACTTATTATATATGTAAAAACGCAGGCTCTATTATCGACCTTTGTGCGACCATAGCAAAAACCATTCCTTCATAAAGTTATTTTTACTTCTTTTTAAATTATTTTTATTGGTTAAATTGTTTGTTTTAAAATTTATAATTCTCGTGGGCTAAAACCACAAGTTGAAACTCACCGAAAGCGTCACAGCAAATACAGAAGTTAACTTTATCGTTAACATTTTGGCACTAGCACATGAAGATACTGCGAAATATGCTAGAAAAATTTGATTTATATAAGTACTAGGAATTTGTTATGGTACATTTCACGGTTACCTTACAATTGAATATTTTGTATCTGCCTCAATGACGAGCTACTGTTATGGAAATAGCTATAACATAGCTAGTTAAATGAAAAAAAATGTCTTGAAATTTTTATTTTATAAATGTCTACTTATCTATTCTTTTATTTATATGAATTACTAGTATTTTTCATCCCATGCATTCGAAAAGGACAACTTGGTTCGCCTTTAAGTGCACCCAAAGGTGGTATTTTCTATAAGAAACTTTTAGCGGGCAGAAATGAGTTTTTAATCCTCTTTATTTTAAAAAGTGCGCTGAAATTATCTTAGCCGCGCACTTTTTGAATTTGGAACATCTAGTGTTCAGCGCCAAAGAAATCGAACGCAAATATTATTGTTTGAATAAAGACTAGCTGGTATACGACGGCCCATAGTCGCACCGCCGCGCCGGTTGAATAAAAGAAAATAAATCAAATTAAAAACGCGCGAACTAAGTACAGCGTACCTACAGCCCGTGTTTTCGTAAATTTTCACGGATTGTTAAAAATTCATGGTTTTGTTTTGAAAAATGAGTTCTTCAAGTGACAGTGAAAGTATAGAATTACTCTATGTTTTATTAAATAATAATAATATTACAATAAAATATGAGGCGCCTTTTATTTTCTCATACAGGGTGATGAAAAATAGAGTGTATCAATCGGGCGCAATTTTTTTTGGATTCGGCGACGTACTTTGAATCCCTCGCTACGTTCAGGATTCTACTAAAGAAACCCTCGCTACGCTCGGAATTCTACTCTAGAATCCCTCACTTCGCTCTGGATTCAAAAAAGCGCCCTCGCCGTAATTATTATTTTGCTCCCTTATAATACAATCTACTATAAAGTATCTTTTGTACAATTTATTATGTCTTCTTTTATATATTTTACTAGATGACGTCCGCGTGGATTGGTTTTTTATTCCAGCGGGAACTCTTCAATTTTTCGGGACAGAAAAGTTGCATATGTCCTTCCCCGGGATGTAACCTGTCTCTGTACTTTCATCAAAATCGGTTGAGTAGTTGGGCCGTGAAAGCTTAGCAGACAGACAGACACACTTTTGCATTTATAATATTAGTATGGACTATCATCATCATCATCAACCGACAGATGTCCACTGCTGGACATAGGCCTCTTGCAAGGATTTCCACACGCCGCGGTCTTGCGCCGCCTGCAAGTAGCGACTCCCTGCAACTCGCCTGATGTCGGACTAGTAATATTAAATATTAAACATGTAGGTACGTATAAAATCAGTGTGGTCACAAAAGCTAAAAAAAAGTTAAAATCATTATGAAATTAAGGGTTAAGTAATTCTTCGTACTTTACTACGTTCATGGTTTTAAAAGTTTTGAAGTTCAAGCGCTCAGTGGTAGAAAGGTGGATTGAAATCCAGATATTCGAAGGTTCGAGTCTCATCAATTTCAGAATTTTACGCGTAAGGGTGTAACATAACGGTTACAAAAGAGCCAAATAAGAAAAAGACTTCTCCAAAATAGGTGCTGGTTTCGGTAGGGGCCGCTGCGCTATACTGATGAAAACTCGTAGTAGAAAATGTCAAAAGCCCGTAGTAGAAGTTCTTAAAACTTATAATCTCTCCATCTATGGATTTAAAATATCAAAAGCCCGTACTTAATAGGGGTTCCTAACCATCCAAGGATCCAATTCGAACCCGTGATTAGAACATATGGTTCAATTCAAGGGAACCATATGTTCTAATGTTAGGTACATATATCACTCTTCGCTGATCCATCACTACCTAGTTAATTTCCAAAAATACACGGATAGATAATATTTTTATCAGAATTTTCGTTTATTTTAAGTCGTCCACAAGCAAGGGGCTTGGCATAGAAGTAAAATGGTTGTCTTTGCCACCCTTAAACAATAAAAGGAGGCATATTTTATATGCATCTCTAAAACGAAAACATACACCCTAAGTAGTGCGTCGTACGGCTGGAATTTGTACGATGTTTTGTTATTTGTCGGTAAGATGAAATGGTTTTTCTAATGTGGGGTGATAAGGAGGTATGTCAACAATGCTTTCACCCCACTTACCCCTGGATATCCGGTGTCGAAAGATATCACCGGTATTTGAATAGAGGTATCTGACTAAACATGAGTGCCTAAAGGCATTCAAGTGTAATTACGAATGTACCTACTATATTTATATATTATACCTTTTGTCTTGGTAACAACGCGAGGTGTCGGTCACGGTGTCGGTCACGCGTTTCCACATTTTTACCCCCTATCAAAAAGTGCTCAACACGCCTAAAGAAGTTTTCACTTCAATAACAGGTTCTTCTGTTCTAACAGGTTCGCAAGGCCAAAGAAAGCGCGGGCGGCCAAAACAAACTTGGCGACGTACCTACTTATACTTGATGTGGTGGCTAAAAAGATCGACCTTACGTTGGGGCGAGTATAAAGCATAAGGCGTCCGACACATCAGCTCTGTGATTCCCTAAGGTAAAATAAAATTTACAACCGTTGCAGTCAAGTAAGACACCTCTTCGATGTTACATCGCAGACCGCATTCTTAGAGAAACAATTCAATTCAATTCAAATTCAAATTCATATTTAAATTCAAAGGTCTGCGATTGTAAATTTTATTAACCGACTTTAAAAAAAGGAGGAGGTTCTCAATTCGTCGGAATCTTTTTTTTTTTATAAATCACACTGCTGCTTGGAAAAGAGTAGTGTCTGCCCTGTGCCCCGAAGGGAGGACATATAGGATTTAATGATGACGTATTGATCTTAGCTCTTAGGCATAGTAACATGTTGCTTGAGGTCGGTGCATACGGGCCTAAATTATAAATATAGGTATATAAATAAATAACAAAAAATATGTACCTAGAGCCCTAGGGTTCATAAATGTATTTAATGTTTTACCCATAAATCAGTAGTTATTAGGATATTCACAGTTGAGCTAAGTTTCTTGCATGTCCTATAACTGTAGTGAACTAGTTTACTTTAGTTTAGTTTAGTTTAGTTTAGTGAGTGTAAAACCGAATTTTACTAAGCCCTAAGCCTTGGTCAACCACGACGCGTGACGGCAGGACGTCAGGTAAAACGACCGATTTATTTAGCGGTACAAAGCGAGTACCTAATATTTTTATGGTTTCGCGTTATTCAGCACCGGCTTGAGTAAACACGGCACCCTAAGCGTATATTGAAATAGTGCCTATTGAGCAATTGGCAGTTAGGTTGATCGCACCAATTTGAGACAAAGATTTCACTCCTTTGTTTATTTTAATTTTGATTCAAATCTACATAACACATAATATAACAAAACATGTACATAGGCGGGTCGTTATCTAATGAAATGAAATGAAATGATTTATTTATTTTACGTGGGATAATTTGTGCCACTTATGATAAGTTACCACCGATATTTATTCTCTTTCAGTTAACTTTTGGAAGAGGTAAATCTCAGTAACCTCACCTCTTGTAGAAAAGTAACACAGTGTAATAAAATGTTTGCATAAATAAAAATTTGAGAGTTTTGGTGTAGTCTCGTCACATGCTTCTTACAGTTCCAACTTCTCTGTATCACAGATCTATTGAATTCTGCAGTCACGCGTCCATACTCCATCCTCCGTTGTAACGTTCTGAAGTACTGCTGCAGCCGCGCGTTATACGTCCAGAGCTTTAAGCCGCGATCGTAAAGCGCGCCCGATTTATGAAATGTTTCCGGACGAGACGAAAGAATTCCAGCCGTTTTATGCTCCCCCGAAGGAATGAAAGGAGGAATCTACACTAGTACTTACCTACATTAATGTTGTAGTTTATATTTTAACAAGTCTTTTCGGGCATTACTTTATTGAGAAACTATATAGCTGATGCCCGCGACTTCGTCAACGTGGTATACCTACCTAAGTTTTTTTAAATCCCGCGGGAACTCCTTAATTTTCCGCGATATAAACTAGCCTAGGTATGTCACTCTCCATGTCCTCAACTATACCCATGCCAAAAATCACGTCGATCCGGTTCTCCGTTGCGGCGTGATTGAAGGACAAACCAACAAACCAATAAACCAACAAACAAACACACTTTCGCATTTATTATGATTAGATATGCTCGCGTGGATTTGAGATTTTTGAACATTCCTTGATTTCTTTAATTTTCCGGCATACAAAGTAGGCATCGCCTTCACCGGGATGCAACCAACCGCCATACCAAATTTCATCAAAATTGTTTAAACATAGGTATGAGATGACACAGGCATAATAATTAAGTAAATTAATAATAAATTAATTATAATTAAGTTAATACCTACCTATTAACATGGACCAGTTAATCCGCTTGGGCTTTAATCGGTATAAGGGGGTTGAACTTTCCAAAATCCTGAAGCACGCATTTTTCTATACAAGTACCTTACTATTTCTTAATTTGTAACCGAAAGCCCAAATTATCGCTTGTGGCCTGTAGCAGTTAGAGAACTCAATAAACAGTGCTTCTCTGTCACGTGAATACACTGCTTTTGTAAAAAACGCTATTCGCGAATCTACTGTCCAAATTGTAACAAGTAGTTCAAAGTCAAAGTCAAAGCATCTTTATTCAAATTAGGTACCTACAACTTCTGAACATCATGAACATCTTCTGAACGTCATGTTTACAAGGAATAAGACTTGATGCTGATAATTAACTACGGTATCTTAAAACTAACGCTACGAGGGTTCCAAACGCGCCCTGGTCTGAGAAGAGCCCACAACGAACTCAGCCGGGTTTTTTTATTTATTATCACCATCTCATAAATATAGGATTAGAAATATAGGTTCTGCTTACTAATATTTCCATCGCTGCCATGCCCTGTGTGAAACAGCCATTACAAGATCGAATGATACGGATCACAAAACAGAAAAGTCTCTGAGACTATCGTAACGATATTTTCCTCAAGTATGAGGCCCTGTTATAAACCACGTGATGTAAATTTTCAAAAAGTTTTGAACGCTCTAAATCCTAATATACTTACTCAAGTATATTGTCATAGCCTCATTCCCTACCCTACTACCTACCTATAGCCTACCCTTCCCGTCTATCCATTTGTCACAATTGATTGATCACATCAAATAATTTCATATCCCCAAGTAGCCAGACTTCCTAATCGATAGCGATTCGATTCGATTGGATAGGGGCATTCACGTTGGGGGCAAATCTTCCCCTTAACTTAAGACGAGGGGAAAACTTTTATACCATTTCCCGATATAACTGACTGTCAAATACCTTATTTATGGCTTCTTATATCGATAACGATCCGAGATAAAATCGAGGGGATAAATATGTCTAGTATCTATTATTATTTTTAAGGATCTAGCACAAGATTTTCATTCTTTTGTGCCCCTAGTGCAAGTTTGCACATATTGTAATAGTTTCGTGAGTTTCTATAACAATCTTTAAATTTCAAATTTTGGGTGTGAAATTTTAGTCATTTTTAAGCCAGATGCCAGCCACCATGTCTGGCTGAGACACCATATCTGGCTGTTAGTAGTGTTTCCACTATCACTCGAACTAGAATTCGTCCAGGATTAAGGTAATAATTTGATTTCCGCGGGAACTCGTTAATTTTCCGGAATGTGGCCTATAACAACCTATCATGTAGGTATCTCCATTCCAAATTTCAGCCAAATCCGTTCATTCTTTGTGGCGTGAAAGAGTAACAGACATACAAACTGCAAACTTTCGCGTTTATAATATTAGTATTAGTTTGAAAATCGATTAAAAAATGTCCTGTAAAAATAAAACGTTAAAATCCTGAACGCCGTAATTCCTGAAAAGCTACTGAATTTCATTGCTCTTTGCAAAGAGGCTTAGCATGAAATGCGTGGGTTAGAGCAGCAATGTATGCGGAAACTAAGTAAAGCACAATAGAGTTCATTGTAGCAACATAATGCGGAGGTTTTGTGCCCCTCTTTCCTCTCCGAGAGGGCATGCCTCTGCCTCAGTCCTCCTCAGACTTATGTGTTGAACGAACGCTTGCTCGCGACTAAATCGGTGACGATATTAAAAAGTTGACGTTTTTGTATAAAAATCGTGTTGTGTCTTAAACATATCAAGTGTGGACTTTGGATTATTATTTCTGTAAGTACC
This sequence comes from Erebia aethiops, assembly GCA_923060345.2. Taxonomy (NCBI): domain Eukaryota; kingdom Metazoa; phylum Arthropoda; class Insecta; order Lepidoptera; family Nymphalidae; genus Erebia; species Erebia aethiops. Next base: position 17,791,745 of record OV281081.1, on the reverse strand, counting down.
TATCGTGTATTGACGTCATTATGAAAGGTCAAAGCTCCCGAAAGTGTTTGTACTGGGAGTGCAATAGGTTAGAAACCAGAAGTCTAATGTTTTGTTTTACTCTTTAGCTTTAGAGATAAGTTAAAGGATTTATTTTACTTACCATACTTAACTATTAAATATATAAGTTTTTTTACTTATTCATTTAAGCCTCAACTGTATTATTTTGGTATAGTATTTACTCTTAACTACCGTATCGACCTTAGTATAAAATGTAAGTACTTATTGAGTGAACTTTTAGTAAGCTATAGATCCGGGAGACCTAAGCCTGTCTAGGCTTAGGCCTCTCGGATTAAAATCCATTCATTTTAGAATGATTGGCATAAACAAGGTACGTTTAAGGATAAGCAAGGTAACTTTAAGGATTTGATTCTCACTTAGGGTCGGTCGATTTTTTATTAAGATAGAAGTAAGCAAAATCTGTCTCTCATAATTTGTCTGTGTGTCAGAGATTTCTTAAAAACCTCACTGGACCGATTTTGATGAAGTCTAATATTACATAAGATCTTTTAGTATATCTTTAGTACTTAGTTTCTATACAGCATTGTACCGGAACGCCAAATCGCTTGGCGGCACGTCTTTATCGTCGTCTACCGTCGTCTACCGCTAGGGTGGTAACTAGCCACGGCCGAAGACTCCCAGATCAGACCAGAGAAAATTCTGAAATTATACATTCCCAAATTGACCCTGACGGGGTACGTACTCGGGACGTCCCATCCCACGGCACTTACTACTGAGCTAGGAAGGCCGTCAAAACCTTTGGTTTTTTTGGTTCACACTGGACGTGAAAAGGCTTGGACTTTTAAATGCTTTATAGTTTATACGTAGGTAAATGTAAATGTAAAATGTAAAAGTAAATGTCCTATGTCTAGAATGGAATATTTCACGTACTTTTGTTTGAGTACAGATTGCGGTACTTTGAGTTGCGTTGGTCAATAAACAATTATTTATTTCTTTATATTATACTAGCTGATGCCCGCGACTTCGTCCGCGTGGATTGAGGTTTTTTGGTTCCATACAGCCATCCCATATAGATTTACCAGTAATACAGAATCGTGGTACCTAATCTGGGTACCTAGGTAGGTATTTGGTACAAAGCACCTCATAATATTTGTACATATTTTACTATTAGGTAAGTACTTGACGATGTATATTTAAATTAAAAAATAAAAATACTTCCGTAGGTAATTAAGGTCTGAAAATCATTTCACGGTTCAAATCTTTAATTTCCAAACACACATAAACTCTTTGTTGTCAAGTTTCAACCTAAGTTTATGATATTTCATTTAACTATAAAAACATCAGAAAAACGTGAACTATAACTATGTTTTTCATAATATCCTGTACCTAATTGGATTTTGACTTGAGCTCATTGCATTCGCTTATTGTTTGGCCAAGGTTGAACGATAAAAACGACGTCGTAATAAAAAAAATTCGCTGTGCACTTGTAATAAAGTTAACTATTGTAATTGTGCCTTGTGTAATTTTTACATAAAGGCTGCAAAAAATCCTACAAATCTTATGATATCTTGGTATTTTTTTTTATAGGAAGCTTCACCATTCTGATCTTAGTGTTTCATTTAAGTATGTTATTTTTTGCTGTAAATTGTAATAAGCTCATAAAAAGTGCTCTATTTCGAAAATACCATCTACTCTATGTCAAGAAAGGGCTATTGGATAGAAGCAGGCGTTACTTAGCGGAAGTCCATGATAATGAAAGAACTAGACGTTTAATTCGCTATAATCCGCCCTAAACTTCAAGTTATTTCATTAGAAAGGGATCTAACAAAAATTTTAATAAGTAGGTACTAAATATATACAAGAAAAATTAAAATCTAAATTAAAAATAAATTAAATCTAAAGTAAAAAAAAAAAAAATTAAACTAAAATATCATCTATTCCACTGCAATAAGGCAATGTGCCCAGAACGCTGGCTGCGTTACCTCGCTGAATGGCCAAACTTATATGTCGGCCGAGATAACTGCCAGCCCTCCGGTCACCTGTGGACTCCGTGAGACGAGAAGATAGATCCTTAAAAAAGGATCTAGCATCTTCGCCCCACGACCCCATGGTTTCAACACCAAAAGGCACAGAAATAAAATTATTTTCTATAATTTCATATAATTTAATTTAAAAAAGGGAAAGGGATCTTAATTTCTTATGTTTTATTTAGGTACCTATTCTACAAGCATTTCCTTGTACACAATTTTAAGTATAACTTAGTTTTGACATTAATAGGGAAGTATTCTTCACTTCAGGTCCAAAAAAAGCTTGTCAGAAGCTTCTTTTTTCGGTATTTGCAATTATTTATGGAACCAGCTTCCATCTTCTGTGTTCCCTCATGATTATAATATGGGGCTCTTCAAAGGGCGGATAAACAAATTCCTCAAAAGCCAGCAACGCATTGGCGGTTCATCTGGTGCTGCAAATGTTCATGGGCGGCGGTAATCACTTAAAATCAGGTGTGCCCCGCCTGCTCGTTTGGCCGCTATATACGAGTATATTAAAAAACGTAAAATTAACTATGCCTGTGTGATTAGTTAGTGTGTTAGCAATTGAATTAGTCTTGTTTGTGGTTTACGATTCTCATTAGTCTTTAGTGTCTTTTTTCTAGGAAGCGTTACGCTATTATGACTCATGCATCATTAGAACTTAGTCTTCAAGCTCATTATTAATAATAAGTAGGTTATTACTATTATTCATCTGTGGTTAATGATTTTATTAATTATTATCTTATTTTATTAGTAAGGAAACTGCTGAAAACAAATCCATTAAGAAGAATAAAATTAAACAAGTCATTAAACAAGTAATTAACAAGTAATTAAACAAGTTATTAATCATGGAGCTAATTCCTTGGCTTGCAAGTTTTTTTTATAAGGGGGTGTGAGTTCATTTCCAAAATCGTTTTACACACAATATGCAGGTACTTTACTTTTCAATAGCATTATTACAAAACATGATTAGCGTTTGGAGAACGTAAAATTTCGTTATTATACATAAGTATAATAAAGTACATCTAATTTTGAAGTTGAATACCTAAAATATCATACCTGGACGTGGACGTTATAGCAACGACGCCAAGTTATTAAGATTCAACTTACTTATCTTCAGTAATATGTTAAAGTTAAGTAAGTAACTAAGTACCTAGTATAAGTTGTTCCCACAGAATCGTTCCCGTGACGAATATGCAGGTACGCGAAGGTTGGTACTTGGTAGCTGGTAGGAACGACGATTGTTCGACGTTGACGATTTATGGCAGTAATACTTGAACAACCATATATAGTATTAGGCATATAATGGGGCTGATTCTGTAGTGGACAATCTCTAAACTAAACTAAAATTAGAGCATTACAAATATTGCTAACCCTTTCATAACACTTCCTACGGAAAGGGATAGAACTAGATTTAAAGCTGCCATTTTAGTTTAGTTTAGATATTGTGTTATACAGAATCAGCCCCATTATGTATTTTTTTTTGTTCAAGTCTGCAGTAATAAAATTAAAAACCGTATAGGTAGGTACAGCCCTACAAACTTGTCTGACCTGACAGAGTTTATTTAAGTTTATTTAATGAATAAATGACGCCGAGTTTTCAGAGGCAGCTTAGGTTTAGAAAGTCGTATTAGCGTAGTTAGCTGCTAACGTGACATGAAACCCTACTAATACGAAAGTGTGTTTGTTTGTTTGTTTGTTTGTTTGTTGGCTGGTCCAACAAAATCTAAAATCTAAAATATCACTTCTAATATAGTTAGTCCCACAAACTAATCTAACCCGGTGACAGCGTCGCTAGTAGGTAGATATGAAAAATAAATAAAAAAATTGGCAGTCATATGGACTGCCGATAGAAGTGAAAACGAAAAATATTTTATTAATTTTTATTTTAACAAAAATTATTAACACTAAGGCATTAAAATTAAATTTCGAATGTAGTATATTTATATGTTCGCGAGCATATGTCGCTGTTCGCGAGCATGTCGGTCACGGTCACGGCCCACGGGGTAAAAATGTAGATTCGCGTAATCTACATTTTTACCTCGTACCAAAAAGTGCTCAAAGTAGGTAAGTATACCTGTTTTTAATTACTTAGGTACCGCGTAAACACTAGCAGATGTCCTTGCCATTATTGAAAGTCAAATAAAATTTGGTTCGTAAAAGTTCATTATTCTACCCTATTAATTAAATTAAATGTATAATTCAATTCACCCCGAAATCAAGCAACCCTCGAAGGGGAGAAGATTTTTAGGTACTTGTCCTGAGTCCTGACAAAGTATGGGACCATTTGGTCATTAAATTATGACTGCCGGCGAATTGTCAGTGAATTTAGTTTTTTTTACTTTAAAAAAGAAGCTAAAAGGGTTTGTGTTGTTCACATTTTCCCGTACTAAATTGATCTCGATTGTTTACGAATCACTTATATAATAACTGATATAGATTACAGAGTAATTAGGTATTACCGCGCTAAAAAAAATTAAGAAAGAAAGAAAAGCGTTTATTTGAAAACCAAGACAAATTACATTTAAAATACAATCTGTGTTGTGATCCCAAAAGATTAGCTCAACTGACTGACTGTTCAAAATTCTTCACATATAAATGTCACGGTTTTGTTGCTACTTGCTAATAGTCTGCCTATATTATTACCTAGACGTGTTGCTTGATGACTTTCGAGTACTTTTGACCTTCAAACACATCCATATTCCTTATTGATAATAATTAATACGCCCTTTTGGTGTGTGACAGTTAATTAATAAAATGGGCAACAGTTGTTACCTATCCCAGAAAGGATGGCCGCCCCACCGTGTGTTGTGGTATCGATTCTTGAAATTTCTAATTGTTTGTTTAGGGCCATATGTTTGGAATTTGGTAGAGCACGTGTTTCACCGTGGGGTCGCCGGATCAAATGTGGGGCACCTATTTTAAATATAATAAAGGCTGTAATATATACTCCTTTTAATATTAATTTTAGCAGATGCCCGCGCCTTTGGTTTTCCGTGTGGATTGAGGTTTTTCGGTTCCTGCGGAAATTGTTTAAGATTTTCCGGGATAAAAATTAGCCTGTGTTACTCCACTCTATAAATTTCAAATCAAATTTCATCCAGATCCGTATATAATATGGCATGCAGGATTGCTCAAGATTTTCCTCTATTAGCAAGTTTTTTTATTAGTTCTAAGTATGTGACAAGTTGTTACTTACTAAAAAGCGATACTAAACTTGATACTAACAAGTTATTAAAGTAACGTTATATAGCTACGAGGAAAGCTTTAACCAAACCACGAAACGTTTATTTACACTAAAAGTTGACCTCCCTCTGGAGGTGTCCCGGGGAAGTAGGTCAAATCGCTTGCCCGGCCACGATCTGTCTCCCGGGGTTAACATAGCTTGAGCACATTTATTTTGTGCTCACAACATAGTCAAAAAACAAATAAAGACTCAATAGTAGGTACAGCTTGAGTCTATTATATCTAGTCTATATCTAGATATAATATAGACTAGATATAATAGACTCTAGACATAGACAGAGGCTACATTTTACTCCAATAAAATTGATATGACGGATGTTACATCCAAACAAGTGGGGACCCTCTCAATTTTTTTCCGTTGTCGGGTTCTTCTATACTTATTATAAATGCGAAAGTTTGGATGGATGTTTGTTACTCAATCACGTCAGAACTGTTATACGAATCTGCATGAAATTTGGCACAGAGATAGATTACACGCGGACAATGTCGTAGGCATCAGCTAGTTTATTAATATTTACAGCTTGTTTAGAGTGTAATTTTTCAGTCGGGTTTTAGTTAATTAACTTACTTTTTTTAGCTACTGGCACTAACTATGGGCTTTTTTATACCTATGGTCACTCAGTTTCTCATTTTATACACATAATTGAGAAGAGATTCCAATCATAACAATTTATGTAATTATAATTATTAATTACTTATAGAAAATGTGATAATTCAGTTAAGCATCATTGGAGCGATTCGTGTTTCTGCCATCCAATTAATTGTTTGACACGCAATACCGTCGGCAGAATATCGCTTCATTTATTAATTATTGGGTACTTATTATTGGGTGCTCAATGGAATGAATTTTAATAAAGTCGAGGCCCTTCATCAATCCTTTTAGGACTAGCCTGAAAGGTACTATTAAAATATATTCTGTGCTATTCATAGAGTTACGATAGGTACGTCTTACTGAAGATTCCTTTAAATTATTTTCTAAACCCACAAACCAACCACATCAAAAAAAAGATAAAACTAGTTGAAATTATAAAAATATATAGTAGTAATAATAAGTAGTTATATTAGATTATAATAGATATTAGCTGAACGTCCTGCTTACTTTTTTTAATCTTTATTTTGTGGCGGGGATTTATCACTTGGTGATTATGTCGCCCCCGTAAAAAACAGTTTTTATACAGAGTGGTAAATTCACTTGACGATTCAAAAGTACTTGTAAAAGTTTATTTGAATAAAGAATATTTGATTTGATTTGATTTGATTTGATTTGCAAGCCTACTCTGATAAGGGGGAAGCCAAGATGCTGACGGGTAGCTTACCTTAACTACATCTATGGTTAAACATCTAATTGTATTATACCTACGATTGATTATTTATTATTGTTATTGATTTACTGTAACCCATTGAGGAGTTCTGCCCTCCAACTCCGAACTATTCAACAGAACTTCACGAGCTGTGCAAAGCCGGGATGAGTCAACTACTTCATAAAACATCATTTCAAAGTCATGTCTTCCTTATCCAGACAGATATTAATTATAATCTTGACCTTATTTGCAGCTCAACAATCGCAACAGATCCTTGTAGAGCAACTATTAAACGCATGTCATCTAATTACTCCGATGACACACAATTAATGCAATGATAATTAATAATTGTAATCGGTCGTATAGGAATTTTAATTTCATATCGAATTGTATTGGAGTGTATAATACTTAATTGCCTTGAAAAACGGACATTAAGTTCCTTCATTTAATGATATAACTTGTACTTACCTATACTTCAGAGTTGAACGAATCAATTATTTTGCTGAATGGTCGATCGAATGAAGCCCAAATTTATGTACCTACTCTTGTAAAAAAAAGGATCCTAAAGCTACTTTTAAAAAATGTCCTTTAAAAACATGTAATGCTATATTTTCTGTCATTCAATTAGAGCGCTGAGTAACCGCGATAGTGTCGCAATACTGTGTCATTCGGGGAATGTTAATTAATTGAACACACTTATAGTCTGTAGTATTTTATTGTGGTACCCGATATAGGAGCGCAATTTTTCCCACATTCATTTGTTTGTTTTCTAGCCATCCACTGACTCTTTATAGAATGAAAACACCGAACAAAACGTCAAAGCCCATTTACTCTACCATTTAAACAAGATGAGAACTACTATAACTGAGCACGGCCATGGGTCGCCTCTCAGGACGAGAAGAGTTTGGGCCATAGTTTATAGTCAATTGCGGATTGATAGACTTTGCGCACTCCTTTGAAGATAGATAATTTGGAGATCGGTATGCAGGTTTCTTCGCAATGTATCCTTCACTGATATAATATGTATAAAAGCAAGGGACATTTTAATTGGTTAAATCGCACATAACTCCGAAAAGTAAGTAAGAAAGTAAAAAAACTATATTACACCCAAACAAATAACAAAAGAGGTAAAACGAATCGTGACAGAATTTACAACTTGTAACTGAAAAGTTAGAGGTGCCCGCAGACACTTGCGTCCTCGACTAGAACCCATAGCGATAGGGTACCTCTTACTGATTGCTAGAACCTCAAAGGTACTATGAAGTATTCTGTGCTAGAACTTACGAGGTCGACGTTATCACCGCTATCAATTTCAGCATACTCTTTATTAACCATGTTTTTAATATCTTTGATATTATTTATCATATAAGTAAAGCTTAGAGTTAAGTACCTGCGCAGTAAAAAGGCAGTAAACACGAAATAATTTCCCCATTTGAATAGTAAATTGCCTCGTCTATAGGCTCTACGAGTGGGTATATCTCGCCAAGTGTGCTATGGAAGGCTTTACACGGTTAATGAGGCGGATTATCCGCTACGCTATATACCATACTTACTCATACGTAACCTGCTTGCGCCCGCACAAGTTGCACTGTTCGCAAACTTGCCGGTTCCGGATGAAAGGACTCCGGAGTCTCGACCATAAATTGAACATAATTTTTTTAAAGTTATACTATAGGCTGTTTAAGTGAGAGCTGACAGTGGATTGTTTACCGTTTTAAAATACCGGCAACATTGGGGCAATGCAAAACGATACACAGGACCAAACGCACTTGTTCCTGTAGGTGTATCCGGAGATACCTGACCTCTTTTTATTTATGCTACCATTTTGCACTCTCAGATTTAACTAAACAGACTCTAACTTTCGTTAACTGTAAGTAAACCTATTCTTAAAGCTACATCAAACATTGATATCTACACATAAAAACTATGAACTAGGCGACCCAATTCCACACACTTATATGTTACCACCTTTTTAATAAGTTTAATTCCAATCCATTGAATAGAAGTAGGGTATACTGATCCTTTTAATTTTACCGTGAAAACATTTTACCTAGAGGTCAAGGACTAACAATAAAGTAGCTTAGAATCTAGTTTATTGTCACTCTTTCTGAACTCTGCAGCCGTTACCAGTGTGATCTTTAACTTCAATGCTATTTAAAATAGTTACAGGAAAGTTTTAGCAGGGTATGGTAAGTTAAAGTTCGTAAAGAATGTTTACGGCCGGCCGTAAACCGGACCGGTATGTTTGCGGGCAGTTTTACCACGCATCCGATAAGATCGTAAGGATTTGTTCTTAGTTTGGTTACGCAGAAAATTATTTACGGCTCCGAAGGACATTGTACAGACTACAGATGAGGTTTTATTAGTCTCTTAACAGTTTTGTTGTTATTTTGAATGCCTTGAGTAGTCTCTTATTTATCAGAGATAAATATTGTCTCATTTAGCACCTATTTTTAAATATAAATAGAACATCATAATTGTCTATTAAATAATAGGCTCTGAAAATATTAAAAATCTTCCTATTCAGTTTACAGAAAATCGATGCGTGTTCATCAGTGTGATTGTGAACGATAACTATTTACTCGTACGTAGACTGTATAGGTATAGGAATTAGAGACAATTAGAACAGGTGGAAAATATAATAATAATTAATGAAACGAAAACTGATTGACTGCGAATATTAGCGTACTTTCAACTCCTGGGTCTAGAACTTTGACAAGCAAAGTCAGTATTTGATACCGGGTACTGGAACGCTAAATCGCTTGGCACCTGGCGGCACATGTTTGCCGGTAGGGTAGTAACCATAATAATAATAACCATAGACATTAAGTAAAGAGCTTTTACTGAAATAGCATAACGGTGGCTACTTTTCTAGTTCTTTTACTGATCTCTTCATTTCTGATTTGATCACGTAAAGAAAATCCGAGCATATCTCAGCTCTCTCCATCAAAGTCGCGAGCATCAGCTATTAAATAAATCAACCGTCGATGTCGATAGATACGTGTTATCGATGCTAGATTTTTCCGCAGTGGCTCCATTCTTTTTTGTAACAGGTTATTATGTTATTTTCTATCAGATGTTTACACAACTGTCCGCGGTGTCACAAGGCTGTGTTCTCGTTTAGGTCATTGTTGTCATGTGCTGCGTCACACAAAGGTGACACGTTTTGTTCTTTATTGGGTGACGATTGCTTTTAATAAATGGGTATTTTATTCTATTTTGTGTTGAATAATACTGTTATTTATTGGACTAGTCAATATATTTGACGCCCTAAACTGAAATATTCCGGGCTATTTCATATTTTAATAATCAAATTAGTTTTTAAATATAAACTCGGTTATACTCGCAAATTACTTTTGAGATAAAGCCGAACGAATTTTCCAATAAATTCATTTTAGTATTAGTTGGTTTACGCGCAAGAACTGTTCAAACTTTAAAGTGAACAACAATCTGTCATACTTTACTCAAAAGAAAATCTTTAAAACATTACATAACAAAATTGATACGAAGCCTATAACGTCATTTATGTAGATTCGAACTAATTAACGAATGTGTCATTTTAAATCTTTTAGTTACAACAACTGACCTAGGGTTGCGATGACAAATTATAAATTATTCATATTTATGTATGTATATAAGTACTAAGGTAGTTTGATATAATTATATCATGAATCATACCTTGGTATATGTATAATTAGTACGTACAATAGGTACTTTCACAACGTATTTCCATGGATGGAGGAATATATTCCTCTTGAATTATAGTTTATACTCTAGATGTTGCAAGGAAAATGATTAAATAATCGGTATTTACGTAACCAGCGATTTCAGCTGCGTGGATTTAGGTTTTTAAAAATATCGGTGGAAAAAAAGACCACAGAACAGAAAAGTTTGTGTAGCGTTGTGGTGACTAAAGAATAGGGCTGTCAGCGGCTATCAAAAATGAAAGCCACTTAATATTATATTTTTTATCCATTGAAGGTTTGCTATGTAAATGAAAATAGCATTTCATATCAAATCTTCAATAGATAAAAAATATAAGTCAGTGGCTTTAATTTTTTGATAGGCCAGAGTTAGAGAATAATGGGCTGGATAGGTACTTACCAAAATTTTGTCAAAATCGGTTTAAATCTGAGGTCAAGTTCAATATCATATTTTGCTGTAATAAAGTAAGTAAAAATAGTAGTTACCTCGCATTTATAATATAAGTGTGGACATAAAGAACGTTGGCTCGATGAGTTGATTCATCGTATTACAGCAAAAGATGATATTGAACTTGAACTCAGTGCTTTCACGCGGGATACATTATTCATGATAAATCCGTTTTGTATATTTATGATATTCGGAAGTAACTACTACTTACTTACTAAGTAGCGCCGTTGTCTGTGGCGCCACTCCATAATCCACCGAAGTGCAAGTAAGGAACAATTCACACTATGACAATTTTCTGTACAGATACATAGTAAGGGCAACTTCATCTACATCTGAAAACTTTTGCTCTAAAACTTTAATATTCACAAAAAAATACTTGGTAGGCTAAACTTGATCGATAAGCAGTTCGCCGACCGCGGGTCGCCTGGGGTAATGCCGTCTTTAATTGGAAAAAAAGATAACTTATACGTAATTAGATTTTTTTTAACGTGATAGATCATACTTCAAACCTCGTGGGAGATCTATAAATAACTATTTTATTAATTCAATATGGACTTACATATGCATATTATATATTTTTACAAATTCAAGAATATAGTAGTAGTTGGTACACAAAAGATAATTTAAATAAGATTAATAGAGCGCTGTGTGCGATTTCGCTGCGTCTTAAAAGGAAATGTTGCAGAAACGAGTCGGTTCGGCTTTGTTGATAAGGTGACCATGTTTTAGAGCAAACATCTACTGACCAGGGACTGAAAAACAGTTTCATAGAAGTTACAGTATGAATTGATAACAGCATCGAAGTTTTAACTCTTTTCAATGTGTTTTTACATAGATTTAATATTGGTCTCCGCTGCTATAAAAAGTGGTATAATAGCCGCAAAAACACATTTCGGGTGTCAAACGAAGTGCGGTATGAGGTGTGCTGCGGGGGGCCTCGCGTTACCATACCCCTCGCTCCCCGCACATGCTCCGCTCGGCCCTGTAGTACAATGTACCTGCGCAGACGACCGCCATTTTGGGTCAACTAACATATAATTAATCGATTGTAACAGTGTTTATATCTGTTACATGTAAAAGCGACATTATAATTTATTTTATACTTCTACCATACCTTTACTACTGTTTTAATCATACTTTTGCGGGTCTAAAGTCAGTCTCCATGCCCTAGGGCCGTAATTTAGTCGATCGATCGCCCAACCAGTTGACCAACCCCATACTATGCACAACTGAGTCTAGGCTCCAGACTGGTCGACCAAACGATCGTACCATTTGACATAAAAGTTTTTAAACCAAGGAGTATGTGTACCTGCATAAACACTGGCAGCATGAAAAGCAAAATGACAAATGGACAAATGTGACTCTATCGAACGTGAACATTCACTTTTAATTTGTCTTTTCTTTTTATTATTTACTAGACCTATTTATCCTACTTACTATGATTTGCAATAAATATCTAATCGTTACAGTTTGTTTTACTGTTATGGTAGAAGTATAAAGTAGAGTATACACCACCGGGATAAAGCAGTTTTTTTCTTGGGCGCTTGAATCCCTCCCTTTGGTCGGGAATTAACTTATAACACCCTCGCTGCGCTCGGGAGTTAAATTTGGAGTCCTTCGTTACGTTCAGGATTCAATGTAGCGCCCGTGACATAAAACAGTGCTTTATCCCCTTGGTGTATAAACTACTATTATCTACACTAATGTTATAACATTCTACTTATGTTTCCAATACTTGACTTATAATTACTACTGTTATAGCGCAGATACCAAAACACTCAATTTAAGCAATTTCACATGATGGTATAATATCCACATCGATATCGTAAAATCTCATTATAACATCAATAAAACGCGACCAATAAACCTGGCGAGCCTTATGTCAAAATCCTCATACAAGTTGTATAAAATTTTGATATTAGGCTGACTTTTGAAAACAGTTGGGTTATACGTGAAAACTTCGTCGAAACTACTAAACTTACATACACAAAACTCTTTGGTAAGATCTTGTGCCAATTAAATAAAAAACGAACAGCGCGCGCTCGCTCCTGATTAGCCCTGCGCGCGCAGCTGCGCTCTCATTGGTTAGATTTTAATGGCGGCAAGTTCACTGTGACAATACACATACGCGAGAATTTAATGTTTCGCAATGTGTTTTGTTTTAAAAATACAAATTAAAAGTTAAAAATGGATAGCGACGATGATATTTGTACGCCTCCGGATATTCTAGAATTGGCAACAAAAGTAACCCACAATCTTTTGCCAGAAAAATCTAGAAAATTATATGAAAAAGAATATAATAACTTTTTGGCATGGAAGATCGAAAAGAAAACTACATCATTTTCTGAAAATGTCATTCTTGCGTATCTCAAAGAACTCTCGGACAAATTCAAGCCATCTTCTATGTGGGCTAAATATTCTATGCTCAAGTCCACACTGAGTATCTACAACAATATTGATATCACGAAGTATTCAAAAGTCATAGCGTTCCTGAAACGCAGTTCAGAAGGACACAAGGAAAAAAAGTCCTTGACGTTCACATCAGGTCAAATAAAGATGTTCCTGGAAGATTCACCAGATATTTTGTATCTTTTTGAAAAGGTAAGTGTATTTTAGTTCTGTTATTTAATCTACCTAGTACTTACGTACTACACACGCAAGTTATCTAGATACTCCGTTTAAGCGCTTTGTGTATAAATTTGGTAGTAGGTACCTACACTTTACTACTTCATAAATCATAGTTTTTGCCTTGGCTATGTACCTCAAGCTTATTATATCGTTTATTGTTACAGGTTGCACTAATCTTCGGCATAATGGGGGCATGCCGAAGGCAAGAGCTATACAACATCCAGTTCGATGAAGTCTCTAACATAGACGACAGTACAATCATGGTGAAAGTTTCGAAAACAAAAACGAAAATAGATCGTTCTTTCGTTGTGACGGGCAACTGCTATGCCGTATGTAAAAAATACATGGAACTTCGACCCACCCCCTGTCGAAACCCTGCCTTTTTCTTGAGCTATAGATCGGGGAAGTGCGTCGATCAAAGAACTGGTATTAATAAATTTGGTGCTCTGGGAAAAACTATCGCAAGTTTTTTGAATCTGCCTAACCCAGCGTTGTACACGGGGCATTGCTTCCGGCGCACCTCGGCGACCCTTCTCATAGATAGCGGTGGTGATTTGACCGCACTGAAACGACACGGGGGGTGGAAGTCTTCTACTGTGGCTGAAAGCTACATTGATGAGTCTTTAATGAATAAAATTCAAGTCTCAAATACGATCTTGAACAGTATAGAAAACAAGACGAATGAAGTAATTATAAATATTCCGACTCCGTCTACGAGCTCTACTGCTTGCCCCGCGGCCGCTACAGCTGCTGGATCAATAATTAACATTAACTTTCAAAATTGTACCGTCCAAAATTTGAACAATTATTATAAATAAACTATTGTCAGCTTTTACTCTTGTTGTTTGATAAATTGCATTAGTGAAGATAAAGTAGTGTATGCAACTGCATATAACACGGGTATTATATGACAGTTGCATAAACTACTAATTTGACCTAGGTATCATCCCTATTGATTTGGTAAAGGGTATACCTACTGCTAGTCAAACACTTAATGTTTGTGATTGGCTGGATGTAAGCTACTTGTCTTCAAATATCTTCACGAACAGCTGAATATGGTGCCCCTATTCGCCACCCAGCATGTAATACACAATGTGATTGCATTTGAGTGCAGAGCGCAAACCGGTCCCACTCCGCCACTCACCGGGTTATTGTAGCCGATCCGTTTGCACGCCAAGAAAGTGTGGCAAATAAGGGTTAGGTATATAGTAAATATATATATAAATATTTATAGGTATTACTACCTATCTCTGCCTCGTTGGTCTAGTGGTTAGCATGTTCGACAGCGGCCGTCGAGGGCCCAGGTTCGAGTCCCAGGTCAGCCATAACAAGCATTGGGTTTTTCTGACATTAAATTCTCAGTAGGTATACTAGCCCGGATTTTGGAAGTTGAAGATGTTTCACCCCCGTGCTTCGGAGAGCACGTTTAGCCGTCGGTCCTGCGCCTGATCTTTCTCCGGTCGTGTTGGATTTTCCGTCTCATCGGGCTATGAGAGTAAAGGAACCATAGAGTTCCTACATGAAAGGAACAGAGAGTGCAACTGTGTATTCGCACTCACTTTTGCAGTACATATAATGGTCGGGAGGACGTTACTTCCTATCAGAAAAGAAAAGATCCGACGGTAGGAAAACCGAAAAGGTAGTTCGAAAAGTGGGCGGCGCACATACTTAGTTCAAAGAACCGGGGTCCCAAGGTGCTTGAATGGCGGCCTCGCACGGGAAAGTCATGATTATTATGACTTATGACAAATCCAAAGCGGTGCAATAGTGCGGTGAATATAGTAGAAAGAAAAGTAAGAAGAAGAAATATTCAAAGAAGACATAAACGCGCATCGAGCATGTATGAAAATACCTATTATTTTTTTTCAATTATTTTATTGAATCGATTTAATACTTCGGATTCTTCGCACTCAAAACTGGTTTCATGACAACTTTTGCTATACGGTTGGGGTTCAAGAAAACTTGTAATATCATGTATCTAATACGTAAAGTCACAAAGTCCCACAATTAATCTTATCGGCCCGGTGGCCAAAACTGGAACTCATTTTTATGCCTGTTTATTTTTTGTGTTTATTATATTTTTCATATACACTAGCGACACTGTCACCGGGTCAAATAAGTTTGTGGGACTTTAGCATTCTTTCTAAACACCTGTCCTTAAACTCTACAAGAGTGAGCGTCTAACAATGAGTCACCGGTCTACATAGATATTCCATAGATATACACACACCATGACGCATGCAAGTTCAACTGTCGTGAATCAGGCCCGAGAATGTCATGCTCCGTCGGGAGCCGAGGTTTTTTGTTTGGCCACGGCACTTACTTTAATGTTCGCTTAATTATTGACACTGCACTGAATTATGTGGGTGGGGATCGATAAATGGTGTAGTTAAAAGTACGAAACGAACTTGTAAAAAGCTTTGTTTCAACCTGTTTTTAGACTTCGTCGGTTTCGACTTTTGAGTTTTCTATGTGTGCCTGTTTTATTGTAAAGAAGCTTTAATCTTCTTGTGGTTACGCGCGTGGTAAAAACATGCTTTGTTCAATTTTTATATTTAACTACCTCTTGCAAGGTAGAGCATAACATTCACAATCTTTATATCTTTGCCAAATCACTCTCACTAATTGTAATTTTAAATTTATTTTTGAGTAAATCTGCAATTGGCCATATTATTTCTGTCTTTTAGTCATATGCTTTTAGTGTCTTGTATACTCTGTTGATTGAATCGCTGTTGATTTTCCTATGATAATAAAATAAATAAATAAATACTTATTTACCGAAACTTGGTAGCATGTCGTCTGCATAATTTACTTTTATTCGGTTTCGTGAGGGGATATATTTAAAGTTATAATTAAGAACTTACCAAACTTTGTGTCAAAAACGTAATTTTAAATGACGTTATGATAATTTTTTTTTGTTCCATTAATATGAGTATATAGTTTATACAACCTATACTAATATTACAATCTAGCCTTAAAATTAGACTAATTAATTTTAATTTAGTAATTTTACTTTAACCTTTTACGTTATGATAAATGATGGTAATATTAAGATGCGATAGGTTTTCAATAATTACTTCAAATAAGATCATACCTTCATGAACTTTCAGTTCAGACCTTCATGAAGTAACCAAACATAAATAGGTATGTACCCAGTGTCTAAGACGACTGATCTTTTTCATTGAAAATTGTTTATATAATTTGATTGTTCACAAAAAGTGCCTTCGTGTTTTCGCAGGCTTAAAACAGGAAAAGTTAGTTACACCTACACTTAACACTTTTTGTTGAAGGAAAAACCAGAAAGGCAAAAGTCATTGACAAAGCCTCTTTCAAGGTAAATAGTTTCATTATCTCCAAACTTTAGACTGATATTTGATAACTATTAATAATAAAATTTTCTTGAAATTCTTGAGTCTAGATCTTTTGCCAAACAACATAATTTGTAACTTGTAACTAGCTGATGCCCGCAACTTCGTCCGCGTGGTTTAAGTTTAATTCCCGCGGGAACACCTTAATTTTCCGGAATAAAAAGTAGCCTGTGTCACTCTCCAGGTCCTCAACTATAACTCTATACCCATGCCAAAAATCCTGCGTTGCGGCGTGATTGTAGGACAAAACAATAAACAACGGCGCCAAGCTTTTGCAAGATCTATTTGTACTGCCACAGTCACAGTAGATATTCTATTTTCTACCAGTCATCCAATGCAGACGTCTAGACAGAACAACGCTGCGGGGTGATAGGTGCACGACGGGGAAAGATATATCTCAAAGCAGGCAGAATTTTCAGTACATTTTGTTAATATTAAAGAATAGGCTTGCGCTTGACGACAATCATGCTTAATTACAAAGCGATGGTGAGGTCTATGTTGGAGCGCGCTTGCCTAGAAGGTACATAAGTTATAAGTGGCAGGGAATACATGCGCTGGAAGGGCATTCCACATCCTGGCGGTTCGAATCAGCAACGTAGAGCAGAACCGTTTCGTTCGAGCAAACTGGATGTCAACCACATAAGGATGCCAGCGCTGATGGTTTTTTGCTGTTCTGTGGTAGAACGGTGAAGGAGGAACAAGGTTGAAAAGTTCCTGAGCACACTCTCCAAAGTATATCCAATAGAAAACATAAGTCATAGAAGGTGTAGGTGGTGGAGCCGGTGACCTGCAATTTGTATGGGCATTGATCTTGGCGTCGGTCCACTGTTAGGATATACCAGGGATAATTATACTGTGCTACTACACACCATGAGTACTTCTAGGTATCCCTACTTGCGTTTTTTTATCTACTACAAGTTAGCCTTTGACTGCGATCTAGCATCTTAACTTAGGTACCTGATGGTACCTAAGTTAAGATGCTAGCGGGCTAGCCTGTTAGGGGTATGGCAGTTTTCCCCCAATCGGTTTCAACACGGCATCGTACCGGAACGATAAATCGCTTGGCGGCACGTCTTTGCTGGTAGGGATAGTAACTAGCCACGGCCGAAGCTTCCCACCAGGCCAGACCAGAAAATATATTTATAATCATCAAAGATTACTGTACCGTGTCGTAACTATTGTACTGTGGATAAAAAATGAAAAAAAAAATTAACGGGCACGGTCTAACTCTAAAGGAAGGTCATGGGTCAAATCATGGGTATTCAAACCAAAGTTAACGCGCAATTTAGGCTATTTAAATGACCAAAACCCTGCCATTGACAGCTTTGTTGGGAAACGCTACATTTTCGTAATGGTGTTGTTTCCTCACAATGAACGACCTTTTGAGTGGGTATTAGCAGTACTTATCTACCTACTGACCTACACCATTATTTATACCTAATACCTATATAGTTTTCCATATTTTTAGGGTCCATTAACTCATATCTATTGGAAAATAGTGACAGTAGGTATTTAATGATCTATAATAATCTATATATATAAAAGCGAAATACCACTCATTCACTCACTCACTGACTGACTAATCACGATATCTCAGGAACTATAAAGCATATACAGATTAGAAATTTCAGTGTAGACATCAGCTAAGGTGAATTTGATGGGGAGTGGGGGAGTGTGGAGCTTTGTATGAAAGTCCTGTGTTTTTTAAGTTAGAGACATGAAAATTCACATTTAGTTATTAGTTTTAAACACCGACCAGAAAAAAAGGTTTTAAATAATAAAAACCTGCATAAGCTAAATAGCATAGCCGCTATAAGTAGGCCTTTTGCAGCGGAAAATCTCATAATCATAAGAAATCAGAAATTGTACGCGGTTGATGTCGCGGGCGACCTCTAGTAGGCGATATATGGTTATGGTAAAAAATATTTTTTCGGTTCAGGTGTATGAATTGTTAAATATTCATACACCTGACCACCTCACCTGGAAACTGCACATCCATCTATATAGCAAAATTTTCATGTTCTTCTCTTGCTTTTTGGAAATAGGTATATATATACCACATGCAGTTTTCCATAAAAAACGTTCGTGGACCGTGGTCACCCCTGCCCGAACAATCGCAGTGTATTCGTATATTCTAATGAAATAAAGAGTGATTAGAAAACCGTAACTGGATTCACTATGAATATATCAACTGTATGTAACTCGATAGGTATCGACATATCAAGTGCTAGAAATCGAGAGCTCGCATATATTTGCATTCGCGTTCTCTGCTCAATCATTTTACATTTCAACTAAGTTACTTGTCTAAAAAACTTAGATATTAGGAATCATTATGATAATAACAAAACTCTTGTTTGACCGATCAAAGCGAGGGTCTCCGAGTCTACTCGGGTGAATTGGCTCTCTATCCGTCCGTCCATCCGTCTGTCAGAGCCTCCTAACATCCGAATTGCGGAACATAATGATTTAAAATGACCAAAACATCTAATCTAAATATATAAAAAAAGGTGACTGACTGACTGATCTAACAACGCACAGCTCTAACCACTGGATGAATCGGGCTGAAATTTGGCTTGCAGATAGCTATTAAAGACATCCTCTAAAAAAGGATTTTTGAAAATTCAACTCATAAGCTTTTAATAGTGTTAGGTGAAAATAACTTTTTAAGCTGAGTATTTTTAAACCAATATGACTATTTTGGGGGTATCTATTTAGATATTAGAACAATTTGTAGAGTCTATCTCCAAACAGCTTAATTAAAAAGCTGTATTTTTTATCTACCTAAGTACAACAGAAGTACCATATCCTGTAGATATAAAGCAAATATACTCGTAGTAGTATCTGTTACAACTAACACTTCTCCCATTTTTGTATCACTTGCTGATGCCCGCGACTTCGTCCGCGTGGATTGAGGTGAAAGGAACCCTTTAATTTTCCGGGATAAAAAGTAACCTATGTGTAATTCCAGACTATGATCTATCTCTGTGCCTTTCATCCAGATCCATTCAGCCGTTCTGGCGTGATTGAGTAACAAACATCCATTTTTGAGGTTTTATTGTTCCCGCGGGTATTCTTTCATTTTCCGGAATAAAAAGTAGCCTATGTAGTGTTAGTATAGATTATGATCTCTAACAGTATAGCTAGAAATAGTGTTTCATCGCTGGAAATAGCATACACACTGATTGCAAGCAACGATTCGCGCCAATGCCTCGCTAGTCATTGAATTCCACCATTGTAGCACAGTCTACTCTACAGCTTTAACAGCGCTGAATACAGGAATTTATATTAAAGTGAACGTAATTTCCGAACGCTTTTGCTAGACTTTTTCCCTTTTTTAACCGACTTAGTGCTTGACTTTTAGTAGGTAGTAGACTTTTCAGTTTTAGTAAATCAGCTTTCAAATCATAGCGTAGATCTGGGAACCGATAAAATATGAGTTAGCAAATGTTAGGGTGCCTGGAAAACTAGGAACAGTGTCAGTCCATCATAGTACCTACTCAGAAGAATAAAATAATTAACTCTGATGTAACTTTCGAATACTCTTTAAAAATCTTAGACTCTAATCAATTTTGACGGCCTCCGTGGCGCAGTGTGTAGCGCTGTTGCCTTAACGTGCGGAGGTCCTGGGTTCGATCCCCGGCAGGGTCAATTTGGGAATTTATAATTTCTAAATTTTCCCTGGTCTGGTCTGGTGGGAGGCTTCGGCCGTGGCTAGTTACCACCCTACCGGCAAAGCCGTGCCGCCAAGCGATTTAGCGTTCCGGTACGATGCCGTGTAGAAACCGAAGGGGTATGGGTTTAATATAACTGCCATGCCCCTAACAGGTTAGCCCGCTACCATCTTAGACTGCATCGTCACTTACCATCAGGTGAGATCGCAGTCAAGGGCTAGCTTGTAGAGGATAAAAAAAAAAAAAAAAATTTTCAACTTTTCACATCAAGTTATAAGAGGATTCCTAATTCCGTCACTATATCTATAGGCTTTAATATATTAGAAACTTGAAATCCTGACAGGATAGGTTCCGTTAATGATGAAGGCACTCCTGTGTCATAAAAAAACCTGTAAGTTATAAGGTAAAGGTGATAGCCTAGTGGTTATAAGACACCCGACCTCTTATACGGGGTCGCGGATTCGATTCCGGGGCACGCAGCTTACGAAATTAATTATCACTTGCTTCAAACGGTGACGGAATACATCGTGACTCACGTGAGCAAACCTGCACACGAGAATTCTTCATAATGTTCTATAAGGTGTGTGAAGTCTGCCAATCCGCACTTGGCCAGCGTGTTGGGCTATGGCCATACCCTTCTCATTCTGAGAGGACACTCGAGAGAGAGAGAGAGATCAGTATATCATACAGTAGGTATATATATCAGTTTTTATTAAGCAGGATTGTCCGTTTAATTATTTAAAAAATATATCTAAGAACATTTAACTTCGTTTACCCAACAAGTTCTAGCGAGCCGGGATAATTTCCTCTATTTAAAGCAAACTAAAGTGTAGTAATAAAAGTAAACATGAAGGATTCAAGTCACGACCCAAGCCCAGCCAAGTGTTATTTGTCAGATCGTGACGGATGGTTAGGAGTCGGAATTGGAGGCAATTCCACCATTAGCTGTTAGAATTAGTTAGATTGCCGAGTTCAATAGCCCGCTGTATTAGAGCATCTCTAATAATGCCGCTCTAAGAAATTGTAACTTTCACGTGTAAAATAGAACAATTTTAACTTTCTCAATTTACCTTGTAAGTAGCCGTTAAAATTAGCTTTTATGATTGCTTTATGCTTAGTAGGACCGAAAAGAAAATTTCATAATATTATATTAATTTTGTCTGAGTTTTTAAATTTCGAACTTTAACTTGTGTTACGGATCCGTTCGTTCCCAGGGTCCAAATGACACCTGGGTATATCATATTCCCTTTGGAAGCTCGAGCACCGCCTCATATTATGATATGAGACGCACATACACTTAAGTACTTAATAAGCTTTTCTTCAACAAAAAGTAGTTTAGTTTAGTGTTAGTTCGATTTAATTCAAATTTGCAATACATACCTTTACCTACCTAAATTCAACCCCTAAGGGCGTTAATAGGGGTTTGAAATTTTTATGAAAATCAAACTTAACGTGAGCGAAGCTGCGGGCAAAAGTTAGTTTAATTTTTAATGAGAGCCTCGAATTTATGATAGAGTATTTATTTGGTACAAAACTTGCTGTACCTAGTACAAAAATATCTGTAAGTTAAAAGTTAATGCTAAATTCTATCAACAAACATATTTCTGACAAAGCCTCATAGGTAGGTAGGTATCAAAATACTTGGTAACTTTATAACTTAGCTAAGATTCATAAACCTAAAATCGTCAAGAAAACTCATTATGTTCCCTCATAAATTAATTAACCCATCGCAAGAAGCATCGTAACTTAAATCTTCCATTTTGCAGTAACACAGAGAATCTATAGGTTGGTATAAAGTTTGTCGACCAAAGAGTAACGACCTCGTCTCCTCTATATTAAAACTAATAATGAAAATTGTTTGAGAACACTGGCTACTTGTTTTTCCGACATAAAGATTTTGTACAAGCTAGGTTTAGTAAAATCTCTGTTAAGCTACATATAAATCTGGAACTAAGGGATAATTAGACCTTTAAGTGCTTTTTATTTCATAACGAGACGTTACTAGAAAAGTGGTATATTTATCTTAGGTCCAGTTGCATGATAATATGGTGGTTAAAGATGATTGCACGAGTTTCGATGCTATTACTATGAGGATCAATTGCACCATTGATGGTTTGAATAATAAAGTTAAAGAAGACCACAAAGCTAACAAAGTGAGTCACACAACTCACAAAATAATATTCTATATTATAAATAAGTAATAATATATACAATTGACGTTAAGTTCCTACCTATGTATAAAAGAACGATTTTCACGTTAAAAATGTAGCACAATATTATACCTATAGAAAAGTTCACCTACCTCAATGAAATTAAATAAGCCATAACTTTCAGCCCAAAATAAGTAGTTAGGTCCGTTTCACTGAATATTTCACTAATCATAATCGAGGGCGGCTTACAAGGTCGGTCTCAAAGGTCGTCGTCCAAAGAGTTCAAAAAGATCTTTTCTTGATTAATCGAGTTTGAAAACAAATACATATTAATATTATTTGCTGAAAAATTTAATTCAAATTCTGTTTTGCTCTACCAAAACTTACCGTGTTAGAGCGATTTAAAAATTACTGTTGCCTCGTAAATAGGTACTCACTTATTTAAAAAAACAAGAGCCGCAGTCGCAGGGTTTTGATTGCATAAAATTAATTTTCACACCACATGCTCGACAATGCCGAATTATATGTCATGTAAACCTTACCGAAAGCAAAACATTATATCTCTTGGCTTTAGCCGGGTTATAATGTTCTATTGAATTTCATTATAACCCGCTGGTCAATAATGTGATTTTCACTTTCATAATTCTTATTGCTATGTTGATAAAGTCTAATTTCGCTAAACATAATGTGTTCTCAGCGGGCGCGGCCAACTCGATTTTCTAAAACCGAAGCCGTGGCCGACTAGATTCGCACTGAGACGAACTTCATTTGTTTGTCAAATCGAGTAGGCCACGCCAGCTGAAAGAAGTGGCTATATAGGCCGTGGCCCACTAGATTCGCACTGAGACGAACTTCGTTTGTTTGTCAAATCGAGTAGGCCACGCCAGCTGTAAGAAGTTGCTATAGCCGTAGCTAGTAGTACCTTTAGAAGATTCTATCACAACTCAAATAAACTCTAGCTCAACCTCGATAAACGTACCAAATAAAAATATAAATTTCCATAATTGGACTAATGTCTCCAATATCAATTTGCTGTAATAAAAACTATCTACTAAGCCTGGTTTTTTATTGTCTCGCATAAAGTGAGAAAAGTAGAGTATACACCACCGGGATAAAACTGTTTTTTTCTTGGGCGCTTGAATCCCTCACTGCACTCAGGACTCAATCCAATCAAAAAAATCAAAAAAAAAAACCCGGCTGAGTTTGTTGTGGGCTCTTCTCAGACCAGGGCGCGTTTGGAACCCTCGTAGCTTTAGTTTTAAGATACCGTTACCCATTATCACCATCATGCTTTTTAAATACTTATGTAATTTTTAGACGAAAATAAGTGTACCTACAGTGTACCTATATTTAATGAATAAATGACTATGACTATGACTAAATGACTAATCTTAATTCCCTCGCTTTGCTCGGGAATTAACTTATAACACCCTCGCTGCGCTCGGGAGTTAAATTTGGAGTTCTTCGTTACGTTCAGGATTCAATGTAGCGCCCGTGACATAAAACAGTGCTTTATCCCCTTGGTGTATAATCTACTATTATTGGTGTATTTTTACTATACGGTTTTCAATAGGTATATTAAAAATAGAGTAACCAAACCAAATTAAACTACGAATTCATCATGTACCCTGAGAAACCAGTTTAAATATAACCAGAAGTACTTATTAAGTTTAATAATTACTGTGATCGTCATTGTTGTTAGCGATAGATGTCCACTGCTGGACAATGGACATTGATAGTAGTAGGCAGGATGTCTTGCAGGGACATGAGCATGAGCGTTTAAAAAAAAGTGTATCCCCACTTTTGTGCTGTGTTAGAAGTATAATAACGAGTAAAATGTACATGTGACTAGTTTTATTTTAACGATTGTGAAGCATTTAACACACTCTAAACTAGTTAAATTCAAACAATAATTATAAATACTTTGCGTTATATTAAAATAATGATCATTTTTTAAACACCAAGGTGCCAGCTGATGTTAGAAGCGATTCCGAAAAATTTTTGGATGCGCTGCGGTCTAGTACCGCCTGTAATGATAACCTAATACATTATTATATTTACACCTACTTACATAATAAATAAAAAAAAGTAGGCATGGTTGTAGTTCTTGACAGCGGTTACTGACCGACCAGCGACCACCCGTGATTTTTATTTATTAATTTTTATTTGTCTAACCGGTCCAGTGATATTATTTTAATTTTATATTACTCTGTCAGATTTTTCTTGTTAAAACATTTAGAAGTCATATTTCGAGATATATATAGTTGATTCTAAATAGGTATCTTAATTAGTTAGATCTTATCGTTATCTTAGTTAGATAGTTAGTCGAACGAATGTTGATTTTTTGCTTTTCTTTATTTGTTATCTCATCTCAAATTTCTAATGCATTTTTATTCAAATAAACTTTTACAAGTGCTTTTACGTTACGTTAAGTACGTTACGCTTACGATAAGTGAATCTGTACCACTAGAGAGTCCATAATTTGTCGCTGCTTTTCCTCACTCGTGTGAAATAAGTATAAAAACAAGTCATAATAATACTGTGTTACATATAATAGCTAAATTATAACATTAACAAAACGTAGGATGGAAACCGGTTTACAATGGGTAGTTAACCTTTTTTAGCCCACCAGCTTAGTCTAGAATCAGCCTTTTAATGGTCTATTTGATAGCGGATCATCCATCTTAATGGTTTTTTATAAATCTTTAATTGCGAAGTCGTATCCGCGTAGATAAATATATAAAACTTCAACGATTTGTTTACTGCTTGGAACATGAAGTAACCCGCGTCAGAGTCAAAATCTATCCAATTCCTGTGCCAATACTTACTTATTGTAATTGCGAAAGTGTGTCTGTTTGTTTGTTACCATTTTGAGCGGTAGGAAACGGTTAAAGAATGGGCCGATTAACAGTTTTTAAGAAAAATAAGGATAGATTTCATCCCGGAGATCCACATAGGGTAGGGTAGGTATAGTTTTTATCCCGTAAAATTTCTTCAAGGAGCTTCCACGAGGCGAGATAAAAAAGAACACACGGATACAAAGGACTATATTTTTATGGTCTGTCCTGTGCACGCGCACCACGGGCGTCACGGGCGGCCAACATCGAGTCCTGAACCTAAAATCCAAATAACCAGCATACTTATCTATATTTGCTTGCCTTTGCACAAAAAGAAATCCATTAAAAGTATGCGCCTAAAAAAAGCTTATTATACTGTTGAAGATTATGTAAATGATAAAAGGACGTGGATTTGGTTCGCTCCACCAATGCTTAGGACTGCGGTTATTTATGTATATCTACTATCTACACATTGATATATTGTATGTGATTATAAATGTTTTTTTCCAAAGAGCAACCATCGAGTTTCTTTCTGGTTCTTTTCGGTAGGAATGTCATTTCGAAACAGTGGTAGATTCACTCGACAATTCAAACGCACTTATAATAAGTTTTTTTTTTATTATCGACTACAAGCTATGCCCTTGACTACGATCTCACCTGATGGTAAGTGATGATGCAGTCTAAGATGGTAGCGGGCTAATCTGTTAGGGGCATGGCAGTTATATTAAATCCATACCCCATCGGTTTCTACACGGCATCGTACCGGAACGCTAAATCGCTTGGCGGCACGTCTTTGCCGGTAGGGTGGTAACTAGCCACGGCCGAAGCCTCCCACCAGGCCAGACCAGGGAAAATTCAGAAATTATAAATTCCCAAATTGACCCTGCCGGGGATCGAACCCAGGACCTCCGCACGTTAAGGCAACAGCGCTACACACTGCGCCACGGAGGTCGTCAAATAACTTATAATAAGTTTATTTGAATAAAAAATATGACTTTGAGTTTGATTTAACTACGTTATTCACTGAGAATATAATATAACTATGAGAATTGCAGATGTGTAGACGCGACAGCGATCCTCATAACAAGGCACAGATAATAAATAGCATCAATTACAATTCAAGAAGGCTCCTATTATGAATGGAGGCTTCTTCCGGCGGGCTTCGGACGGCATTGTTGCGGCCGGCCTTGGGCCTTTCACTTCTGTTTGGAAATTGTATCTGAAACCTAAACGGATCAAAGCTACATTTACAATGGAACTGATACTGGTAGTATACAGTTAGCGTCAATTATTAAGCGTCCGTGAAACTTATCAGACCCGGTCAAGACGCGGTGGCCAAAATAGGGATGATGCCTATACCAAAAATAAATTATTTCTAACTAAATATTAAATAGAGGGGCTTCCAAAAGACCAAAATTCACATCCTCGGTTAGTTTCAAGTTTGATAACCATTTTAAAATATAGATTAAAGAAAAAAAGTGCGTTGAAATTTGACGACGTCACAACTGTGAATTTCATACAACTTCCATACAAGAAGCGCGTTTGTAAGTTTGTTAATGAGTTGCTGATTTGATTGAGTTGTCATCACCCCTATTGGAACTAATTTTTATGCATGTTAAGTTATCCTACTAGCGACGCTGTCACCGCGTTAGATAAGTTTTTGGGATTATATTTTTATTTGCACAGCGTCATGATGTCGTCCATCTAAATACAATGAATTCAACCCACCGCGCACCCGATCTGCGCCCGTTCCCTGTGTGTTTTGCGCATTATACTACTGAAAAGTCGTGATTTGACAGTGCCTGAACAACTTGGGGGTCATCTCGACCGAGAGAAACTCGGCCCAATGGCCGAGTTGCTCCTTTTCAAACTCTACAATATCTGTAAATATTAATACGGCCTAAACAAAATTGAAAGGTAGGCACTAATAATAATAATCGTTAAAAAGCCTTGCTACGTTTATTGTTCATCGCTGCAGCGAAGGCCAGATTATGTCAGCGGCGTCATTCGCCTTTCCAGATCGCCAAACTTGTTTTTAAAAGCAGCTGCCAAGCAAAAACCGGGCAAAGGACTTGTTTCTGTTCTTGGTACCGTTTCGTTCAGATTTTGTTTTTTTCCAGCCAGCTTTTTGAACTTCGAACGCTAACGATCGCAAGATGTTTGTTGGCAATGGCATTTTGTTTTTTCTTATCTGTGGTGCGGTGATGCATGGATGTCATTCTTTAAAGTTAAAATCTGTCAAAATAATTAATAATTTTTTGTATCACAGTACATGTACAGCTGTCATGTTATCAGTAATTAATTAATTAAATGTCTCGTTTATTCTAAGAATAAGGACAAGATAACGAATATTTGGTAGTTTTTATTTAAACCGGTTCACCAACCGGACTGTAAACGGAGTCCGAATCATTTCAAATGATTACCACCATAATATATGGTTACCACCATATATTATGGTGGTAATCATTTGAAATTCGAGCATTAAAAAAATACAAGGATTTCATGAAGAGATTTGAACTCTTAAAAATTCCACGAATCTAAGCCACGAATAATAATTACCTATTTAATTAATATATTCCACAAATCATTATTCAGAATTTCATATTTAAGGCAGATTATTTATAGTAGGTACCTAGTAGCCGTTCAATGCGTCTACGTCATTAATTGTAGATTAAAAAATCCGAAAAAGCCTTTTATAGCGAGGATAATAAAATTAATGAAATTATCGGCATAATGAAATCGCTGATTATTTACACGGTTTGTTACATATTTGATTGCTTATTAAGTGTAATAATAATACTGTACTTTTCCATTTGACTTGACGATCCTTGCGGATTTAACCATTTTAATTTCTTTTTCAGGTAAACTTCGTGGATAATTTGCATGGATTTAGTGGAGAACTAAAAATAAATAGCGTAAGTACCAACTAAGAAGTTATAGTCTTAAGTTGTTAGATTCTGATTCCACTATGAGTTTTTCCTTGATAATCTTCTCTATTAAAATGAAAAAGTGGGGCGAAGTCTATAGTGAAAATTTAAAAATTGAACTCTGCCCCACTTATGGGGTTATTAAAGAAAAAATACAATAATAGGCAAAGCATTCACGGATCATTTTTCCCCATTTATCTTATTACCTAGAAAAGATAAACGAACGTAACTATACCTATAATCATACAAAATCTGAAACAAGTAAATTCTAAAACTGAAAACTCAAACTCAATAGGTACACAGTACACATTCTGAACGTCACGTTTACAAAGTATAAGACGCGACGCGATGAAATCCCGTCTACATAATATCTATTTGTCTCATATGAAAGTCTACACGCACCTAGCTTACTATCATAAAAAAAACATATCTATTCGTTTCCAGTTATCTTAGCAGGTTGTAAGCAAGTTTCGTTTATTAGGAACTTGTGCCTACCGCTGTGCAGACCGGACACCCGATCTACATAGTAGGTACATACGAGTATTAAGTTAATTGAAAGATTATTATGTAAATTGATAATAGCATTATAAGTACCGACAATTATTGCATAAACACTTTCATAATTTACACGCAATAATTGGTACTCGTTTTAAGAAATTATAAGGCTTCGCGCAGACTGCGGACTCAGGGACAAGCCGAGCTCATGTTCGAGCAATTTTATGAGGAAAAGTAAACCTTCTAATAAGTTTTGTAAATGCGAAAATATTGTGTTTGTTGGTATGTTGAATGTACCTGTTTGTTTGTTGTCATGATCGATGATTATAATATTAGTTACGTATCCAGGATCAAAATATGGTTCTAACTTCTAACATTATTATGTTTCGACGCTCGAATTTACTATGGCTATAGTAGAGTATACTATCCATACCATAAACTTAGAATCCATCTATCAATCAGTCATCAGAAACTACCATCCATCCATGGGTACTTATGGAAACCAATGTTGAAGGCAGACCTTTGTAATGCTGTAATGTGATGTGTTTACTCCTGCCTCAATATTATCAAAGTTAACTTATACCTACGTGTAAACACGGACGCCGGAAGGGTGTTCCACACCTTAGCTGTTCGTATCAGAATCGATTTAAAAACATTTCGTGCGAGTTGATTGGATGTCAATCTCATAAAGGATGCAGCCGCGGTTTCTCGCTGTACTCGGGGCATACTACCATCGCTTAAATCCGTATTGTTTTAATATTGTTGATGTTCTTGTTTTAGACATGTAATCCTTATTTTAGGGACGTCTAAGTACGTGACATAAAACTGTCAGTTTGAAGTAATACTGCTTTAAGCGATGGTACTTAGTAACCACAGGGGATATCATACCATCCATGCTATTTTTAAGCCAGGGCGATCAGCTGCGATATCCTAATAACTATTGTTAGAGACACAGAGATAGATATAGGTATTATTAACTTACTTACTTAATATCATAAATGCGAAAGTTTAGATGGATGGATGGATGTCTGTTACTCAATCACGGCAGAACGGGTGAACGGATCTGGATGAAATTTTGTACAGAGGTAGATTATAGTCTGGAATAACACATAGGCTTTTTATTTCGGAAAATTAAAGAGTTCCAACCGCGGGAACCAAAAAAGCTCAATCCACGCGGACGAATTCGCAGGCATCAGGTAGTTTAGTTTTATTTAGTAGATCGTAGGTACTAGGTGATATATAGTATATAATATTTATAATATTAGCATGGATTATAGATAAAACTAACATGCATAGTCTCAATTTTCTAGACTCAGCGTTTTGAGCTGAACGTTGTTATCAGTCAGTCAGTTATAAAACTCATAAATAGTTACACTCAATCGCGCAGTGACAATTTAGGACAGGCTAGATTAGATTAGTCACAAATCGCATAACTGTGTCAGTCCGGACTTATCTGTACCAATTGAGCGCAAAAGCTAACCAATGTCACGTACTTTGAAATAGACACGAAGTTAATGTTAGAGTCAAAACACACACGTTTTTTTTAGACGGGATTACTGCAATATTTCTATTGATTCGAAACTGCGCCACGATTTTGACATTTCATTTATTTATTTGTGAATACAGTAGGTACAAAAAGGTGTTACAATAATATAAGTTTCATGTGTCCTACCACAGTGTGGCGTACAAATAATATGGGTAACAAGCTTTAACATAACAAAGAAATTATAATGTCAAAATTAAGTATTTAGTACAAATAAAAAAAATATAGATACCAAAGCTTCACTAAGGCTAGCGACAAACGACAAATATAGCGTAAAATTACGCACCAATGGAATTTTCCGCTAACTAAGTAAAATTTTATAGTTTTCTTTTCTGTGTCGACCAGAATGCTAAGAAAAAAGAAATTATACACATGTTTTTTTATAATTCCCTAACTTAAATTGCTGCGATTAGATAAACATCTATTGAATGAAAAGAAGTTTCGAATTACTATATTTTTTTATAAATAACCCATATTAACTAAACAATAGTAGGTAATTTCTTCCGTCTTTGCTGCTAGGGTTTTAAGTATCGGCCGAAGCCACGTATACAAGTGGCATGCCGGAGACAAAATATCGTCATACATGGTCCTAGGAACGACGAAACGCGATGCGACAACGTAGGTCACCCGAAGGGGTCAGCTACTGTTTGATTCTGTCGCGTCGCGTCGTAATGAGTCGCGTTGTCGCGTTTGTCGCTGACGTAGGACAAGGCCATATCGTGTGTGCGTTGACCCTTTTAAACTACCCAGATAAAATCGGGCGCGTTGTAGGTATGCCTAACTAAACAACCTTCAGATCTTAACCGCAAGGTTGCTAACATTGCCAGGCTCACCTTTCAGGCCATCTCCTTGCGTCTGAATACCGAGGCAAATGTTAGATGATGCCCGCGACTTCGTCCGCGTGGATTAAGTTTTTGTGACTTCTGAAACTCTTTCATTTTCTGACATAAAATATATTATAGCCTGTGTTATTTCTGGGGATTTAAAGCTGTCTCCGTTCTAAAAGAGCTGGTGTATCAATTAATGATCCTTACATTTAACGAGTTGAGTTACGAGAAAATTTAAATGACAAATAGAAAATTAAATACATACCTACAAACATAATATGTACTATGTAGGGCTGCAACGATGTTTTACTAATTATTGTTGTTTTTCTTTTTCAAATAAAATAAATCTTTCACTTGCTTCGCTCGCGTTTGTTTCTCCACCTGCATTAAAAAGATTTAAATTAACTGAAAAGCTTATAGAGATGTCTTGTCTTCTGAGAATATGAGTGATTATTTTTTATAATGATAATATTGTACTTAGTTGGCGAGAATCATGGTCGGGGTTACGGAAACCGGTTGCTGTGAGCTTAAAGGTTATGATGTCAGATTTGACTAAGTTATTAATATCTATTTCCTATAAAAAATTGTTCACAACATGCCTTTGACATTTATTTGAGCTTTTAAAATATAACCGAAGATTATATCTTCGCAATAAGGTCGACAGAACTGTTGATTTCCATTTTTTATTTTTTTATCGTAAAATCCGGGGTGTTTATTTCATCCAAGAATTCGGGGGACAATCAAAATGTCATGGCACCAAATTACTTAAGCCTGTGGAGTGTGGATTATGGTGTGCACGGAATATTCGTGGTTTGGGGTTGCGCTACAATTTGGCTTATAGATGTCTCACTTCGGTCAAATGTTGCTCTTTATTGCGCCTAATATGTTCACCGCAGTATGGCTAGCATGCGCACTACGAGTAAAATTATGTCTACCCGTTATCTCTCTCTGTCTACCGAAGCTAACATGGTTACTTGTCTCGTTACGTCAAAAGTAGAGATAAAAGTAATATTTCTTATCTGTAGTATTTTTCTCTACGACACTTTACATGTCGACCATATTTTTCTTGTAATATACCGCATTTTGTGCATGTTAGGGTAAATGAAAAATTTGCCGGCAACGACATCTCTCTCTGGTAAATGCAGCAGGCCTAGCATGCGCATAACGAGATATCTCGCGATGAGAGAGAGGGAGATGTTGTCGTTGTCGGCTAATTTCTCGTTTACCCTACATTTCGGTATATTACGGGAAAAAATATTCGGTAAGGGTTCGTAGAGAATAATACCACAGATAAGTACCTAATACCTACCTACTTTTCAATAAGTGACAAGTCATATGTGTAACCATGTTAAATTCGGTAGACAGAGATAACGGGTAGACATAATTTTACTTGCTGTGCGCATGTTATCCCTACAGGACACCATTGATGTGTAATATTAGAATTCGATGGCGGACACCCAACCAACACCGTTAAGCCATAGTATATACTCACGTATACAAACAAAAACATACTAAGAAGCAATTGTTTTCTCCCATCGCGTGGTAGTGTTGTGGAAAGTTGACAATAGACAAATGTTATCGTTAAGCTATAGATAAATCGAGTATTGTATGCAGATCACCCTCTCTCTCCGCTGCAATATAAACACAGTAAACAGATGCAACCAGTATGGAAACTACCTAGAAACGTTCGAAACACGCTCACTCACAGAAACGTGCGCATCGACGAGACCCCAAGCGCTCGTCGCAGTGCCGTCAGTAGTGAGTGCCGCGTCATCGCATGTTCGATGCGCACGTTTGTGTGAGTGAGCTGTTTCGAACGTTTTTAGGTATACTTTCCATACTGGTTGAATCTGTTTACTGTGCTATAAACGTACATAAACGTACGCCAAGATTGTGGCACTGTGGTACTGTGGTGATGGCAGTGAAGCTTTATGAGCCTTCATTCGTTACGTAATTAGGTACTATCACCTGTTTGATTTATTAATTATTAAAATTAAAACAACGAATTAAGTTAAAACATTATGGATACTTTCACTTATTCAAAACATAATCCTACCTAATTAACTTATGAGATTATTGAGCATGGCTAGATAATAACTATAAATTATTTAATGTATCCAGTTTACAAATATCTACCTTATTTAATCATTTGCTTTTGATCCAATAGTTTAAATTACAATAAGATTTTGACGACCTCCCTGGTACTGTAGTGAGCGCTGTGGTTTTGTAAGTCCCGGGTTCGATCCCCGGCAGGGTTAATTTCTGAATTGTCTCATGGTCTGGTCTGACACATTTACCACCCTACCGGCAAAGACGTACCGCCAAGCGATTTAGCATTCCGGTACGATGCAGAGTAGAAACCGATTAAGTAGGGTGAGTAGAGTGTGGTTTTAATATAACTGCCCTACCCCTACAGGTTAGCCCACTACCATTTAAACAGTGATTTATTACCATCAGGTGAGATCGCAGTCAAGGGCATAAGAAAAAAGATTTTTCCTTCCACTATCAAATTTCAGATTTTATCAGATCTGCAAAATTTACCATTAACCCTAACTTTTATTAACGAAGTCGTAATATTATTTCAGTTTGAAACACTTTAAAAACTTTTATATTCTGTCAGCCTCTTTCACCTGATTCATGGTCTAGATTTTCCTCCTGGCAACCGTCCAAAGCAATTTCTTTAAAAATTCAAACACAATTTCGCTGCAGATGTGCAGCGTTCAAGCTTGCGGCTCCTTAAATCAGCTTTTCCGGCTTCTAGCCGCAGAATCGTAAGGTACATAATTATAGTATACGATCCATTATTCCTTACTTACCCGAAATGTAAGCAAGATAGCTTCTAAAAGTAGCGATGAAAAGCGTATCATTGAGACGTTGTTACCGCCAAGGAACTAGGTAGTAGGTATGTACATAAATCGTGACACGAGTGAAAACTCTAACTCGAAAATCTAAAGCACCGGAAAACTATTAACTTAATAAGTAAGTACTTAAGTAAGTAATAGCACAGAATAGGTAATAGTACGTTAAGTAATAGTCATAGACTAGGTTGGTAAATCTATGGGTAGAGTGGTTACTCTAACCATAGATAAAGCTAAGGAAATATGTAATAGATAATAAATAAATAGGTATTAATCTTCGAAAATACGTATACAAATATAAGTATTAATTTGAATGGGCCCTTTTAACTTTCTGCATTTTTACTAACATACATGCCTTCTAAACTAGAACGATGCGTAAAAAAAGCTGAATTCATAAAATATGACCCCAATGGAAAATCTTGCCATAATAGTTTTGAAATTGAATTTGCAAATATACCCAGAACTGTTCAAAACAAATCCAATTCTACTCGAAGCGGTGAAAGACAGTTGGCAATAATTTGCCCCAGTTTTGCGATAGTTAGACGAAGTATTTATATACTCGTAACAGAATAATACGTACCGACATTCTGCTGATGGTTTATTTATGAAGTTATTTCTAATAACTTACAGCTCTGGCCCACGTCACACGAAAATTTCGATGTTTTAATATTTTTATCCATTACGCAATCATTTAACTTCCGCGGCAAACTGTATGATTTTTTTTTTTACTAACTGGCCAGTTAGTAAAAACTTTGGGCTTTGGGTTCCAGCCGTAGAATAGTCAGCCCAGTACGATAAAAAAATTTTCAGCAATGGCAGATATTGCAAGCAAGTTCCCGCTTTTCAGACTAGATGGCGTTGATGGCGTTGCTAAAAATCGCCCACATTCTTTGTTTGACAGGGAGGTCGTTGGATAAACATGACATATGAATTATGCCCTTTGAGTAGGTTTTCTTGTTTCCTATGTTACTATTGACTATTGATAGAACTAGGACGATAATATAAAAAGTAGTGAATAAATAAATCCTTGTTTTACAAAATTACACTTTATTGCTGTCTTACTGATGTATTTCTTGGTCATGGTAAAGAAGATGCAGTCAAAAATGCAATTTGTTGCGTAAATTTCAACCTAACCTAACCTAACCCTAACCCTGATACCCTTACCTGCGGTTTTGCACCTGAGCAGAAAATTTCAGTTGTACTTACTGCTAGCATGGAAATGGTACCTAACTAACTAGCCAGACCAAACCTGCAACCAGGGGCGCCCTTAGCCATCGCGAGGCCCTGGGCGGTAGATATTATTTGCGAGGCCCTCATGCTTTGTGGAACTTATGTGAATTGAAAATTTTTATTCACTCTTCTGCTTGACGAGAAATGCAAAAGTTATAAGTAAAATGGAGTTTTAATATTGCGAAATTGGAAATTAACAAAAGTTAACAAAGCCATTTCCTTTTTGAACTACCGGGCTCAAATTTTCTACCGGCATCACGATTCACGATCTGGCGGCCACGGTGGTAGCGCGAGGGCGCGAGGCCCCTGCTAAAGCGAGGCCCCGGGCGTTTGCCCTGCTTGCCACCCCCTAAAGCCGCCACTGCCTGCACCAAGCCGTTATTAGAACCACAGAATAGGTACAGTTAACAATATGAAAAAACATGGGGTTATTCAAGGAATTGCTCAACAAATTTCTAAGCTCGTACATTGGTGGCCCCTCAGTTACTGGCAAATTTTCATAAGCCGCCTGCTCGTCTGTGGCAATTTTTTTCAAATCCGGTGTTTTTCACGCAAAAGCATATAACGCACAACTAAAGAGAACCCTGTTTTCTTTTATCTCATCTTGTACCTACATAGTTACTCAATATAGTCGTTACATTAACAGCATCCTTTATTCACAAGGCACAAAAAAACGCAAGTAAAAACCTACGTGGAACCTTGACCGATGCAACCATACAAACTACGTGTTTGCTTTATATGTTGAGGATATTTTTGTTACGAGAACATAAGTAAGGAAATGTTGTTTCAGAGATGATGCAAGATAAGTAAATTAGCCAATTAGGTATTTTGTATTATGCCATTGACCATTGCCACTAGTTTTATACAGGAGGCACAAGCAAAAAGCTTCTTTTAATTAAGGAAGTTCCACAAAAACTGCTTTGCTGTACTTATTAAATTCGCAAATAACCCTTTTTGCTTCGCCGAAGTCGGGTAACAAAGGATAATATGCTTATCACTAACTATAGTTCTTTTAGATACACTATCATCATCACCGTCGTCGTCTAAAATCCATCGCAAGTTTATCAGAAAGCACTCTCAGAACAAGCATAGTTTAAGCCATCGTCCACCACGCTCGTCGTCCATCGACCTAGTCTCTAACTGAGTGGCTATCAAAAAATTAAAGCCGCTGGCATAATATATTTTTTACTAGCTGATGCCCGCGACTTCGTCCGCGTGGATTGAGGTTGTTTGGTTCCCGCGGGAACTCTTCAATTTTCCGCGATAAAAAGTAGCCTATGTGTTCTTCCAGACTATAATGTATCCCTGTGCCAAATTTCATCCAGATCCGTTCAGCCGTACTGGCGTGAAAGAGTAACAAACATCCCTTCATTCATACATCCATATACATACATCCATACTCACAAACGTTCGCGTTTATAATATGAGTAAGATCCGTTTAAGTTTTGCTATTTTTTTTTATTTCATAGCAAACCTTCGATGGATAAAAATATAATTATGTCAGTGGTGATTTTTTGATATAAGTAAGAGAATAGGGGCAGTTTACCACTATCACCGCTTCTAGCTGTTCTATATTATCTTAAAATACAAAATATAAAAGCTGTATACTTAATAATTATGCAATTAGTTAGAACGAAAATAACTGGAGATATATTGAACAGGTAAATCTTCTTAATATATATAAATCACGTGTCACGTTGTTTGTCCGCGATGGACTCCTAAACTACTTAACCGCTTTTAAATTAAATTTGCACACCGTGTGCAGTTTGATCCAACTTGAAAGATAGGATAGCTTACATCATAATTTATAGCCGCAATATTGTTTTATGTCGGATTTGCAATGTAAGACGGAGAAAAAACGGTCGAACGAAAACGTTTCTTACGAGAAGCTCATTCCACGCGGACGAAGTCGCGGGAATCAGCTAGTAATACTATAAAGAGGTAAAGTTTGTGAGTGAAGTTGTAGGGGGTAATCTCTGGATCTACTGAAACGATTTTGAAAATTCTGGTACCAATAGAAAGCCACATTATTTGTAAGTGTCATAGGCTATATACTAATCCGAAAAACTATGGAGTTCCCGTGGTAATTTAAAAAACTTATTTCACGCGGACGAAGTCGCGGGCAACTGCTAGTATCTATATATAGATATACTTAAATACATTATATTTTCTCCAGGATCGTAAAATTAGAGACACGGGAAGTAAAGTTTGAAAGGTCGCCGACTCGCCTTGGCATTTGAGGAAAACACTTCAGTCCTACCTACATCCTCAGCTCGGATAGTTGCGAACAAAAGAAAAGAGTTGTTATACTCGACGCTTTCAAAGGTTCTTAACTTCTTTTCTTTCGGAAGTCAAACTATGTAAGCTTGGGAATTAAAAGTCTCTAGCGTCTAGTTCTAGAGCTTTAGTGTACCTACTTACGAAATGCTTTTAGGAAAATATAGCCTGCAGGGTTAAGATTTTTATCATAACCTATATGAACCAAAGAACAGGGAATCTGCTTGTTACTAATATGGACTATGGTTGAAATAATCTCTCTCTCTCCATTCAGTCCCTCATGATTGACAGTCTGAGAAAAAGCTCGAGGATGACGACTTCCGTGGCGCAGTGTGTAGCGCTGTTGCCTTAATGTGCGGAGGTCCTGGGTTCGATCCCCGGCAGGGTCAAGTTGGGAATTTATAATTTCTGAATTTTCCCTGGTCTGGTCTGGTGGGAGGCTTCGGCCGTGGCTAGTTACCACCCTCCCGGCAAAGAAATACTACAAGTCATGAATTGAGTAAACTTGTAAATAACTGAAATTGCAATGAAAATTATATTCTATAGAAGTTCATGCCACAGTTATAACATAATATAGAAAACTTAGCAAGTACCTAAACTTAAAAAATTACGCCAGTCTAGACCATTTTTAGAATTACAATATGACTTGTTTGTTTGAACTAATTTTAACTTTATTGAAAAGATTTAAAATATCTTTTTTTCGTCATTCGCAATATGCCAAGGTAATATTGCTGAGTGCTGAGTCGTGACCGGCTACAATCGTATTCAATACATTGAAATAAATGTATTTTCTTTTATATAATTAGGAAATCTGTAGAGACGACTTTTTGCTCTTATTTGTTTATTTACTAAACTGAGGTGAAATAGAAAAGTTTAGTACTTACCAATAAATATTATAAACTATAGGTACGTATCTAATGTTCGCGAATTTGTCCAATAGGTTTTTGAAAAATCCCGAGAGGACTGTTTAATTTTGCTTTGTTTTACATCGCGGTCGACGGCAAGCATCCATGTGATCAGTGTGCTTTTCTGAGTTTTTACATTGCAAATTCGATTGACGTATTGAGCGTTCGATCACATTAGCGTCAAAGTAAAATGGACCCAAAAGCTCTTGCTTTAAAGTTACAATTGATTCAGTAGGTACACATACCTACGAGCTCATTTCATCAGTTCGTGTCACACAACTTACGTGTGTATATTCACAATAAATACACGAAATGATAAAATGAGTTTTAAAGAAATGCTGTTAAGGTTCATTTTACTTTAACGCCAATGTGATCGAACGTTCAATACGTCAATCGATTAGGCAATGTAAAAACTCAGAGTAGATAAGCATACGTTGGCTCATGATTGGTCAAATCTGTTTGCCCTCTGTCTGTGTGAACTGTCATTGGACAGAACAGTTAGAGCATCGTATTTCGACTGAACCGATGTGTTCCCACCGCAATCCATGTAGCCACCGTTCATCAGTTGGTAAGTAGGTAGAAAACTTGGAATATCTTAATAGCAATAGTTTTAAACAATCACATTGGGGGCCCAATGTCGTGTTTTAGGTAGTGGATGACACTTATCATGCCGATATCATTATAAAGGACGTAAGTAGGATTTATGTTTTTATGTTTTAATTGTAACAACCGCGGATATCGACATCGAGACAAATGAGTAAAGATCCATACTCTGTGTACCTATCCTTTCTCCTCTGTGTATAGGATACAGAGATCCTTCAATCGAGGCATTGATCGCGCCCGCAAGGCATCTTCGGCATTTTTTTACCCTCTTGTAGAGACCAGAGATCCAACATGGCAACACCACTTCTAGAAGTGGTGTTGCCATGTTGGATCATGGCAACATAGCTAGATCATTTTCCCAGATGCACAGGCCGTGGTAACGTAGCTCACGAGCACAGAGTACATTATATATGCTCACGAGTGCTCGCATAAAAACTGACACGCGATAAAGTCATTAAATCATTACATTATCAAGGCTAAGGCTGGCGTCACACTAATCTAGATCAGTGTGCTTAGTGAGAGATTTTCTTCCAATTCGATCGCGTCAAAGTTAAATACTAACTGAATTGTCAAGCCCTATAACAAATTGACACCTAGCGCTTGATCAATGCCATATAAACGGTACCCAGTTAAATTTATCGCGATCGACTTCGTAAAAAAGCTCTCACTCCACCTGAAGTTTTCCGCCCGATTTACCGACCCGATAATTATTTTTCCGGCGGATACATACGAGTAGTGAGTGCAAAGCTGGTTGATCGATATGGCATGACAGTTATTTAACAGCAGGGCGACCGCGTATCTTCTGCATCAATCATTGTTACAGTATCAATTGTTGTGATTGGCTGAATTTATGGTATTCTTGCTGCGTCAATGGATTTTGTCCAATAGTGGAAGAGTGTTAACCAATCAGAGGTGATTGCGATGTAACAATGATTGATGCAAAAGATACGCGGTCGCCCTGCAGATCATATTAGTAAGGCAGTTAAATAGGTACTTTTTTTTTTTTTTTTTTTTTTATCCACTACAAGCTAGCCCTTGACTGCGATCTCACGTGATGGTAAGTGATGATGCAGTCTAAGATGGTAGCGGGCTAACCTGTTAGGGGCATGGCAGTTATATTAAACCCACACCCCTTCGGTTTCTACACGGCATCGTACCGGAACGCTAAATCGCTTGGCGGCACGTCTTTGCCGGTAGGGTGGTAACTAGCCACGGCCGAAGCCTCCCACCAGGCCAGACCAGGGAAAATTCAGAAATTATAAATCCCTAAATTGACCCGGGGATCGAACCCGGGACCTCCGTACGTTAAGGCAACAGCACTACACACTGCGCCACGGAGGTCGTCAAAAACTTCGTACTTAATAAAGCCATACCGTTTCTACACGACATCGTACCGGGACGCTAAATTGGCGGCACGTTTTGACGGCAGGGTGGCCACAGCCGAAAAGTCCAACCAGACCAGGCCAAAGAAAAATCAGAAATTATATTTATTAATATAGTTACTAGATGATGCCCGCGACTTCTTCCGCGTGGATTAAGGTTTTTTGATTCCCGCGAGATAATTCGCGTATGTCCTTCCCCGGGATATAACCTACCTCTATACCAAATTTCAGCAAAATCAGTTGAAAAGATGAGCCGGGAAAGCGTAGCAGACAGACAGACAGACACACTTTCGCATTTATAATATTAGGTAGATGGAAGTATGGATTCCTAAATAGACCCGGCCGGGGATCGAACCTAACATTATCCATAGCGCTCACCACTGTGCCAGGTTGGTATTTCATAGCACAAAATAGTCCAGCATCACTTTAGATCTCAAACTGCCTCGCAATTATTATTGAATATTGACTAGATGATGCCCGCGACTTTCGATTCCCGCAGGAACCACTTAATTTTCCAGGATAAAAACTAAGTCCTTCCCCGGGATACAACCTATCCCTGTACCAAATTTCATCCAAATCGGTTAAACAGATGGCCCGTGAAAGCGTAGCAGACAGACAGATGGACAGACAGACAGAAACACTTTCGCATTTATAATATTAAGTATGGATGGTGATGCTAGGCCAACAGTAGCGCATAATGCAAGAGCCTCACACGCGATAAAGTCATCAAGTTATCAAGGTTAAGCTGGCGCCACACTTAACCACATTCACTTAATCATAAGTTAACATGTGGGATACATTATTGCCTTGCGTACCGACTTTAAGCAATGTGCGAAATCAAGTAAACTTGTTATACTGATGTGAATTTAATTTACATTAAGTAAAGGGCAATTATTTATCGGTGTACCTAATAAAAAACATTTAATTATACTTTAATTATTTCAGTATTGAAATTGGTACTAAATACCAAAATTGCTAGGTACTTTCTATACATAATACGTATGCTGTAAAATGTACTTGGTAATTAAAAGCGGTGAATATTAATCTTAAATGTGGGATGTGTCTTACTAGATTATCAGAAATATCTGTTTTAAATTTTTTTTAATTTTTATTTAAAAAAAAATTTAATGCATGGATTGATTTTGTGTTTGTACTTATAAGTTGTAAAAGAACTAATCACTATAGTGCATGCGGTGTTTACCTATAAGTGGCTAATCATTTTACCTTAGTACCTAATATATTGCAATTTTTCTGTTGTATGTTTTAAATGATATAGCTGTTGGTAAACCAAATAAACAAAAAAAAAAAAAACCTAACGTCTAACACGTTTTTATAGGTAGTTATTAAGACTGTTTACTTAAACAGGACTTTTGTCCGAAACATTTGACTTCTTATACGATTGTCTGTCTCTAATGCTTCTAAACGTGAATGTGATTCATTTCCACCAGTCGTACACTAGTCGTGTCAGTATGTACTATTTCTTAATTTAAGCTTTGTGTACTCGCTGTTGATATACCGAAATACAATAAATAAACAAATAAATAAAAAAAATTACTTTCAAAACTTAACTACACGTAAACATTCTTACGTGCAGTACCTACAAGAACTTCAATATTGGAAGAAAATTATACCTAACCTATTTTTTTATATTTGTAAAAGAAAACATCGATATAGGGCTCCTTAGTAGCCTTTGATCGTAAAATAACATGTCTAAGAACCTAACTTAAAGTAGGCACTTACCTAATGTAAAACCTGCATCAGTAATATCATCTTAGTATAAAAAAAGACATACATTACTATCCCCAAAAATACCCAAAACTTAAATGCACATAATATTATAACAGGATTACTTAAACATAATATTGTAATGTATTTTGATGTCGTTATTTAAAAGCTCTTACAAAGCTCTTGGCAAATGTGATTCTATCTTAATTCTTCGTAATGCCAGCGAAAATGGCGCTATATTGTTGTGCACTTTCTCCAGATCAGCCTTGTTTGATCTCAATGGGTGGCATTTAATAGTTCAGTTATTAGCGATCCGACTGATAACTATTTTCTGGTAATTTCGTTACCACAAACGCTTTTAGCAGACAACACAACTTGGTTGTTCCCAACTCCCTACTGTCTCATGAAGCTGATATCAAACATTGGCATAATCTTTGACGTATCATTATCGCAATACGTTATAATTATGTGGTTTGTGTTCAATCTAGTCAATGCGAAAAAAAAAAACAAATTTAAATTCGGTGTCGGTTGAACAAAAACTCAAAAAATATGGGTAGGTACATGTCTAGATTATTTAATGCTGTCCTATCCTTAGACGGTTGTTTAGAAAATCTTAAACAACCGTAATGTAAAAACAAATGTTTTTGGTACAAACAAGTTGGGGTGACTGGTAGCAGTACAAGACCGATGCCCAGTAGTGTTTGTGACTTTCTATCCGACCCAATTTTAACGAGTCATATCGTCCAACCCAAGTTGGTTTATCTGTTAACATCGTTGAGTTCACCAGATGTCTGAAGAAAAATGCTTCTTTTTCTTTGTTGTCGCGCAAGCCAATGATTAATTTCAAGTGATAATTATTTCATTGTTTCATTCACAATGGCGAATTGTTGACGCCCAGAAGGTCTTTAATATTGAGTGTCCGTATCATAATAAATATAGCTTTGGAGTATTTAATCGATAGATAATGTAACAGTTACGTACCTATCACCACCACCACGACAGCCCAATAATTTCCCACTGCTGGGCACAAGCCTCCACTCTCATAGGAGAGAGGGAATTAGAGCTTAGGCTCTTCTCAGACCAGGGCGCGTTAGGAACCCTCGTAGATACCGTAATTGATTATCGACATGTCATACATCATGTTTTATAAATTTCGGACGTCAATAAGTGTACAGTGTACCTACCTAAATTGAATAAATAAGTATTGATTGATTGATATTATCTACTTTGCAGTGTGCTAAATTAGTTACTTACGTACCTATTCTGTGGTTACGCTAAGTATAGTTTTAATTTTTTAAACCAAAAGTTTTTTAAACTGCCAAGTAGCGCATTTCTATTTCTAAGTAATAGAAATGCGTACAAAGCGCAGTGACACATCATAAAGATCAAAGCAATGGCGGCCTTAGAGGGTGGCAAGCAGGGCAACCGCCCGGGGCCTCGCTCTAGCAGGGGCCTCGCGCTCTTATGCTACAGCCTAAGTACGAAAAGTCATTAGGCACTAATGCGTATTTGAATCTCGCGCCTCGCAAATATTTACCGCACAGAGCCTCGCAATGGCTAAGGCCGCCCCTGTGTAGTAACAACATAGTAAAGTGCAATTCACGCTGGTCAATTCATCTTGCTGCTCTCACATGACGGATGTGCAGGCGGGCTTGTCTCCGCAGACGTTCACTTCCTAAATATTATGACAATTTTCTCTCGCATGTACCGTACCTATGACAAATCATGTTTCAAAGTAGGTATACAGAATTGTCAGAATGTAAAAATATGAGATTTTTAAAAACGAGGTATCTAAGGCCCCGATACCGAGATCCCAATGCATGTACTGTACTTAACGTACCTAATTATATCCTATTTTTGTTTACTAACAAAAATTAAAAAAAAAAAGCATGCAAAAGCTGCATCGCACAAATATTAAAATCAGAACAAGGATAATGACAATTCAATCAAATCAGCAACTTAAAAATGCTTAAAAATGCGCTGTTAGTATGGAAGTTTGTATGAAATGCTAGTTGTGACGTCATCAAACAACGCATTTTTTTTTTCTTTAATCTAAAGATTAAAAAGGACAATCTTAACTAACCGAGGATGTGAATTAGTTAGGATGTATTTTGGAAGACCCTCTATTTAATGATCAGTAAGAAATAATTTATTTTTGACATAGGCATCATCCCTTCAGTATGTGATGATGATGATAATGATTTTGAAGGCTGCAGTGAGAAATTTGATCTTAGATAGAGCCATTGCCATAGATAAAAAAAAAAACGATTTTCAAAAAATCTCATACACGAGCATTAGATACAAAGGTCACATTTTTTCGGTAGGTCGATCGATAGAATATGTTGCGTTACAACTTATAAATGTCATAAAGTCTGTTGTTTTTCTACTAAAATCCATACATTTGGAGGGAAATCAGCTCTACCTAGTACGTACTTAAGTTTCTTGTCCTCCAGTGATCAGTCTTAAGAGAGAGTAAGTCTTTTCTTTTCTTTCCGGGGGAAAATCAATATTAACCTAAGATCAAAGTAATTTTATGAATGACCCCATCTATGTCTCGAACAATTTGAGTAATTCAGTTAATCCGAAGCAGGAAATGGCGGCGAGATTGACTTCCGAAGCATGCAGCAGCTGCGCGTGATACATCAAGCGATGATGTTGGCACGTAGAATATACGACTGGTTTCAATGATACTCGCGTCATGTAATAGACATAACCATGTGAACGGCCATCTAGGTA
Source organism: Erebia aethiops (assembly GCA_923060345.2). Classification (NCBI taxonomy): domain Eukaryota; kingdom Metazoa; phylum Arthropoda; class Insecta; order Lepidoptera; family Nymphalidae; genus Erebia; species Erebia aethiops. Next base: position 17,746,854 of record OV281081.1, on the reverse strand, counting down.
GGTACTAATATTGTAAATGCGAAAGCTTGGATGGATGGATGTTTGTTACTCAATCACGCCAGAACGGCTGAACGGATCGGCATGAAATTTGGCACAGAGATAGATTACCTTGTCTGGATTACTTTTATAGCCCATAGGTTACTTTTTATACCGGAAAATGAAGGAGTTCCTGTGGGAACCAAAAAGCCTCAACCCACGCGGACAAAGTCTCGGGCATCATCTAGTCTAGTAATTAATTAATAAATTACAGAAATTAATTCCACAGCGCACTGACATGAAAAAGCACAACGCAACGTATACATTATAACTTTGTAACGAATTTTATAAACATTAAACTTTAATTACCTACAGTTTATACGCACAAAGTAGGCTCTATGTACTTACCTATATCTATTATTAGAATTATAATCAACCTTCAATTTGATCTGCAATGATGACTTCACGCCTATGATTTATGAAGACCGATGAGTCGGAAACAACAAGTAAATCCATTAGCACTGCGAGGAAGCGCTGACGGTCTTGCAGTTCTACTATAGGTACCTACTATAGATACAAGGCTTACTTATAACCCCCACTACAGCCCATTAACGTCCCACTGCTGGGCACAGGCCTCCACTCTCATAGGAGAGAGGGAATTAAAGCTTACACCCACCACGCTGCTCCAATGCGGGTTGGCGGGCTTTAATGACTATTGTCCTCCCGACCGAATTTCGGCCACAGCGGCTTATCTCCATAGAGATTAGCCATTTGCGCGGAAGATACACAGGTGCACTCTCTGTTGCTTTACTATCATTCATAGCCCGATGGGACGGAAAATCCAACACGACCGGAGAGAGATCAGGCGCAGGACCGACGGCTTAACGTGCTCTCCGAGGCACGGAGGTGAAACACCGCCAACTTCCTAACTCCGGGCTAATATTGAGAATTTCTAGTCAGAAAAACTTGAATTATGGCCCGACCCGGGACTCGAACCCGGGATCTCGTCGGCGGCAGTCGAACATGCTAGCCACTAGACCAACGAGGCAGTCTTACTGCCTACTAATAACATACCATGTGTAATTGCTTTAAAGTTGCTAGGCTTGTAGTCTGCCGCGAGATTGAAATTGTTAGAGGTTCTTACTTTTTTGTCTATTTCCGGAGAAACTTACAAACTCGTTGAAATACCTAATAATGTAGCCACTCGTCACAAACTCGTCATTGTTCGTCACTCGTTTACAAAATTCCTTCTATCGTGTAAGTAGATGGTTCCTTTACAAAAGTTTTCTAAACTGGCCGATTCTTCGTTAGACCGAATTGGATTAGGTAGGTATAAATTACTACAATAGTTTCACAACCTTGCTATGTTGCTATATATGACCACATTCAGCCATGTTCGCCGAACGTTCGTTCTTATTAACTGTACCCATAGAAAAAATAAATAAAGCTAGAAGGGAAATGCAGACGTTTCCTGCGTGTCACACTTATGATCAAATGTTCATATTCCCGGTTGACCGAATAGTTCACTACGCGTAGTCCTTCTGAGAGTGTGTCGGCAACATCAACCTTTTATCCAACCAACGCTTTATCTATTCCGTGGTTGTACGTATATTTTGTGCGTATAATAAAGATATATCTGATTTAATAAATGTCGTGTACGTAAATAAAGGTCTTATTTTAAGCCGACTTCACTGATTCCTCTGAAATTTTTTCGGATCAATTTGAGTAAGTACCTAGGTGCTTTAATGATTTTCCAGTCTCATAAAATGAAACCAGTGTTTGTCTCATGCAAACTCATACCTGTACTTATCAATAAAATTAAATGTCAACTAGAATGTTTTCTCAGATTCTCGTAGTCACGAATTTCGACTCGAGAAGCAGGAAGTCTCTTCCACGTCTCGACTCGACTCGGCCCGAAATAACCGCGCGATTCCAAGATATCGCTTTGTACGTGGGAAATTGTGCTCTTGTTTCGAATTCTAATACATCTAGGCATGCCTAAAATACGTATAGGGTACCGATTTGGTAAAAACTGGAGTAGGCATGTGCCAGGTACCAACTTTTTTTGTTTTGATCTCGTTGCTCTAAGTTATGCTAGGATTACAAATTATGAATAAAATATATAACTTCTATGAAATTATGATGATAATATTATTATTACAACTAGTTAGTACACCAAAACTCGCAAAAAAACCTGTGAAGACTGTCACGTCACATCTATGACATATCTTTTGTAATTCGCAATATTATTCAACAGCAGAAACCGGTTTTTTCTCGATTATATTTAACCTCTATTTACGTCAAAATAATTTACATACAATGGATACAACCTGTACAAATAAATTAACACGTACAACCATATAATGACAAATTTAAACTTAAACAATTAATACATCGTGTATGCGCTAAATTCATTATTTTTAAATAAAAGCTTCCTTATTAGTCTTTCTTTCTCTCTCTTTGCGTCGTATTCCTCATTACTGAGGGCCTTGACCCCTTTCCATTAATCACATAATGGGAGGAGTTTTCTTGGGATAATAATGCGGTGGGTTCCCACGCCCTTCCGCATACGACTAAACTAAGAGTAACTCTTAAACTAAGCTTAAGGTTTTTCTAATGATTATTATCAGATGTTAGTGATGATAACCGGGACCGACGGCTTAACGTCACACGTGCTCTCCGAGGCACGGAGGAAACGAAAAGGCCAAATTTGAACCTCTAAATTTGGTCACCCATCCAGTTACCAACTTGGGTCAACGTTGCCTATCAATTGCAATCGACTGATATGCGTTGTCACAACTGGGCCATTCATTACTCTACTCTCTCGTCCTTAATAGTAGAAGTCTTTTAATCTAATGTTATATCAATAATATAACTAGGTACCTATCTATGTGTTGAAGTCACGACTAACAAGCATTAAAGCTTGTAGGTAGATATCTGGTTTTAGAGACCTTCATTTTCGTTTGCAATAAAAGTTATTGTTCTACATTCAGCGCTATATAATAATAATATATACATATATTATGCGCCTTGTATGTAATATATACCTTGACAGAGCGCCGTCCTATAAAATTAACATTAAAACGCTGTATCATTGGCTCATAATGAGCATAAAACAGCAATTAAAACGCTCGGGTGGCTGCAAACTCGGTTATCAGATCGCGCCATTCCGAATTGTGAAGAAACGGACGAGGTTATGAGAGGTAGCTTTTATTAGTGGTTATACTGGTCGCACATATAACAGCTCCTGCGCGACGCACGCAACGCTTATTGAATCCTTTGGCAACTGCCGCACTCAGAGTATTTTTACTTAGGGATTAATAACGACCTCCTTTTTCTTGAGATTTTTTTTGAGATTTTGTAATGAAATGTATACCACACTAAGGATTACCTTATGACTTAAGTAATTATTAAGCCACTCTGAGTAGGTACGGCGTTTAGACTCTTGAGCATGAAAACAAATAATGGGGTTTGGTTTCTTGCAAATATCTCAAAAACTTTTTAATATTTATCAAATTTGAAAAAAGATTCAAAAAGAGCAGGAACTGTCCCAAAAGAAAGTTTTCCTTCCGGAACTGTAGGACCAATATTTATGATTTCCCAGCGGGTTGAAAATACCGCTGAAAACCTGGACTCTGGCTTGTGTAAGCTTCGCCCACGTTGGACCTTTAATGAATAAATATTATTTAAATCTATTAAATATGAAAATTAAGAATTCCACAAGGCCAAGCCTATAAACGGCCTATAACTAGTAGCTACTGAAAAATTGACCAGCAGCGGCACACCTGCTGATATCATAATATGCGAAAAGCTTTAGAGTCAACCTGAGTCAACACTCATACTCGTAAGTCGTAACTTTGTCGTTAATAACTTTGGGAACTAATATGTGCCAGGTATTAAGGTTGAAAATTGCGGGAATGCGGAGGACACTTTTGAACAGACCAATAGTTAGACTGTGTGATAACATATAGGTACAATATGTATCTATACGCGGTCTTTTCACGGTTTTTCGCACGTGTTATATCAGTGACACTATATAAACTCGTATTAAATCTGACCGTGACTAATTGGCCGTGAGATTTGGTGACACGCTCGTTTTTATATTGTTATAAAACGGGTATTAAGTTTATGTAAGCTGATTTTATATTTTAGAATTATAATTTGTTCATGATATCAGTACATGGTTCTGTGTAAGATGTGTATGTCACCGTAAGATTGTAAAAACCATTAGATTATAATCTAACTAGCGAAATTGTAAACTGTCGACAGATTGTGAACCGTTCTTGAATGTTCTGAGTGTCAATTTTTTTAATATTCATTGTATTGATCGTGTTAGATTTTATCCGGTTAATATACCTAACAGATTACAATCTACCGAGAAATAATGCGTTGTAATCTGTCGACAGCTTACTACCTTAATTCAGTAACATTTTTGATACGCATTGCAAGACGTATAAGTCCCACAAACTTAATAGACCCGGTGGCAGCGTCACTAGTAAATATTAAAAATAAAATGAAAACTAAAACTAAACAAGCATAAAAATTCGTTCCAATTTTGGCCACCGGGCCAGATAAGTTGGTGGGACTGTATTTGTATCACGTCCCGTCCCAACTTATATGGAGTGTTATAAATATATTGGCTGCATGGGGTGCATTTCAATGTGCATACTGCATACTGCACCAAATGTAATGTGAATACCTACAATCTACAATACATACATAGGATACCTCATACCTATTTCATACGAATTGCGCACTGACCTTTGATCGTAACTTGTTTTGTTATTATTAAGATTGCGTAACAGACATGCAAATTGCTAAATCAGTAGATACATCGTGGAATTGGACGACCTAAATAGATTAAACGATTAAGACTATAAAAGCAGTTTTTATTTTATTTATATTCCGATTTGAACTAAGTAGGTATAATAAAAACAACTCGGGCATTAATTATAATAAAATTGAAAATAAAATAGATCGCAAATGCAGTGTCATTCAGTAGAACACAGCCTCATTAACAATGCTGACGCAGCGACGTAACTAAGCAATTTTTACCTACTCGTCTATAATGGTATTTGATACGACGATTCTACGTGTCAATTATGGTTATACGGCGAACATATATTTTTAAGAAATAACTCTCTTTTAGTATACGATACGTCACAATTTAACCATTACCCAAGAAATTTTTTTTGGTCTTATAAGACTTCAGTGCATTTGTGGTAGCAGGTACAATGTGGTTAAGCAGCAATATATCTTCCAAGAGCGGTTTTCACTGCTAAGAAATGGTTTACACTTCCACTAACAAAGAGCTTTGACATAGTTGCCCCGATGAGCTAGCTCATTTTGATTTTGTAGTACGCTTAGTTCTTTCCGCTAGCTCTTTTTGTTGAAAGTGCTTGTAGACAGTTTTTCTCTGCGAGTTAAACGGAGTCTGTACGGAGCTCGCTCCTCTTCCGTCGAAACCCCGCTTGAATAAAAACCATTAAGTAAATATTATAGCACTCGATAAAAGCAGGATCTCATATATTATGTACAATGAATAATGAATGTACCTCAAATACGCCATTATATGCGAAGTTCTAGCATATATGCTCCCGGAAACAAAAGTTTAAAATACTAAAACTGTATTAATGGTTTCGCATTCTTCCAAAGTTGCAAACTACCGATAAAAGTATACTACAAAAACTGGAGCGGGCACCGCCACAAATGAGAATATACTCCTAGGTCTCGAGTGTACGTCTTCCATGATTTTTTCTGGCGCAATGTCCTAGTTTGAAATGCCTTTGGGATGAATTTTTGGTGTGCAAAAAAGGGGCAAAAATGCGCGGTTGACATGGTGGACAGAATTGAACTCGTTAGTGAGGGAATTCCTTACTTTTTACTGCTTCGACCCTCGTCAAACAATTTTTGTTAAAGTCAGAGCAGCAGAGAGGTATTTTGTTCCATTTGATTGAATTTTTTGTTTCATCGGTGCAGTGAAAGTTTCCTATTGTTTTTTAATGTTTATAACAGCAGAGAGGTATTTATTTCACTTTGATTGAATTTTTTTGTCTCAATGATAGGTGCAATGAAAGTTTCCTTTTGTTTATTTTCATTGAAAAGGGCATACTTAATTAAATTCACGAATAAATGAAATCACGAATTCCTTTTTATTTACTTTTATTCGGTACAAGTAAGTATTTGACTGCGGTGTCAACCTGATTTGAAGGAGTATGGTCGTTGAATTTAATCGGTTGCTACACCACAGAATAGGTAATAGTACGCTACACGGTCCCAGATTCGAGTCTCTGGTCGGGCTATAATAAATAAGGTATTGGGGTTTTCTGACTACAAATTCTCAGTACTAGCCCGGAGTCAGGAAGTTGGCGGTGTTTCACCCCCGTGCCTCGGAGTGCACGTTAAGCCGACGGTCCCGGTTATTATCAAGAACATGATAATAGTCGTTAAAGCCCGCCAACTCGCATTGGGGCAGCGTGGAGAGTCTAAGCTCTAATTCCCTAGTTCTCCTATAAGAGTGGAGGCCTGTGCCCAGCAGTGGGACGCTAATTTTGGCTGTAGTGGTGGAAACATGGTATTCTACCGGAACCTTAAATCGGTCGGTGGCATATTTTTCACTTCACTAGCCACGGCCTCAAATCTCATCAGACAGACAAATTGTATACGTCACATAGGCGGGCATAGGTATGTTACTATACACGCACATTATAAAGTTACGAGCCAATTTTCCTGAGTTTTTATGGGATGCAATATAGCAAGCCTACTTGGCCATAAACTTTTAATGGTAAGGCGTAACCCACTGCCCGGTCTCTACGTGTGTCGGTCGGGTGGTCTAAACAAAGAAAACAAGCTTGATGCCCAGTCTCACCAACATCCCCTAAAATCTCATAGTTAAAAGACCGCTAAGCTAAAAGGTCCCATAACCCAACCCGTTACTAAAATTTGATTTCACGAACGCAACAGATCCATAACTAGGAGACTCCTCCATATGGGACAGATTTTTTACAACGATAGTGCATCTATTCAAAAGAAACCGTTGGGTAAGCAATAAATTAACCTTTTTCTTTGTTTCGTAGCTTTAATAGGTTGGTAAGTTAGTAGGTAGTAGGTAGGGATCCATCTATTAGGTTAAATATTTAAATACACTCCTAATAATATGGTACTGAGGTATCCTACATTAAATTGATTTTATGTAAGTAGGTATTGTCTGGAAGTTCTTAGGAGTGTAACATTTTTTCCAACAAAAGTAACACGTTTAATTTAAGGTAATAATTGTTGAAGTACTTAATTCAGGCGTTTTCGATATATTTTAGGTCTTCGACTACGATTTATATCAAATACTAGACAATGTCCGCAACTTTGTTCGCTTAGTTTTTTGATTGATTCCCACATTCCAAATGCACCCTATGTGCAAACTGCAAACATACCGAATTTCACATACCTAACAATACCGAAATTATCATGTAAATCAAACAAATCACTGTCCATCTCGTCTATTTGAAGTCTCTTTTACTTATGTGAAGGTTTATGGGACAAATAATCCACCTCCCAAATTTAGGGGTCCCATTAGTCACTAAGGGACCCTTTAAAATTGGTGAAACGGAAACGATCCTCTAACTGGTCCCTAAATATGCTTAGGGGTCCCTTAAATCTTATGGGTCGTTGGTGAAAGCGGGCATTAGTTACCTATTTGTTCTGTCGGTTGTCCATGTTCAATTTCTATACCTCGGTAATTCTCGTAGGTAAAACTTTCGCGCTCCTTTTTTAAAGTTCCTTAAGAAATGGGTTGTCTGGAGGAGATCACTTTTAGTGATAGGACCGCCCTTGCGCACGCGTTGTTTTCTGCTTTTTGTTTATAATTAAGTTTTCTCTATGTTATGTGTGGCAATACAGAATTTATCTATCTATCTATCTATCTTTTTCACTAAGTTTTCTGAAAGTTCATTTTTCCGGTCAACAACAGCATAGGAAACCGTGACGTGAACTGTGAAGAGATAGTGTCTCAATCGAAGAATAAAAATGCCCAAGTGTGGATGCTTCAAGATGCAAGGTATCTGTGTCAAATTTCATCAGCATCGGTGAAACAGACGAGAAATTCAGAGAGACTAGATTAGTATTAGATAATTAGACAGTCAAACTTTTGCATTGTTGATATTAGCATTTTGTTGTGTACTTACTTACCTACTACGGTGAAGGAAAATATAGTAAGGAAACCTAGATAAGCAGCGTGGTGGACTACGGCCAAACCCTACTTATTCTGATCGGAAACTCGTGGTCAGTGAGCCGGCAATGAGTTTCTTGCTGGCTCTTCTCAGAAGAATCCGAACCGGTGGTAGAGTTAAAACATGACGTAACATACGAGACACCTGTATGTCCTACATGTTAAAAATAAATTGAGTTTATTGAGCTTAATGATGTTTAGTAAATAAAATGATTACTTTTACTTTAACGTCTACGAAGACACAGAATAATATCTACCTTTTACACGGAGATAAGCAATTTTTGGTCAAATCACGATATCGCCTTTCTATCCGTCACGAGAAGCATTAGGCTACCGCGATGGTATGATAAGCCAAAGCATTGTGATAATATCACACGCCAGCCTTGGGTGTTTGCGCAACAGACACGAATGGTAGTTAGGTAATGAAGTAACCATTATCCAACGGCTCGTGGGAATCATCGCTCATTGGCAAAGGTTTCTAGTATCGACAGGAAAAACTAAAGTTCACGCTGCGCACTGGTGGAAACCTTCAGTTGTTACTGCAATATACATTATACAAGGTCACTGAAGCGTATAGCACAGAGTATCCTAAATTAGACAGCAGAGACCGAACATACCGTTTACCAGTAGACCTAAGTCTTACTTTTGTAAACTATGACCATAATTAAACAATTATTTATTTATTCTTTATCAACGACCTAAAACCTACTAATTTACATGATCATTCATCAGAGTCCTGCTTGACGATCTCCCTGGTACAGTGGTAAGTACTATTGTTTTAAGGTGGAAGGTCCCGGGTTCGATCCCCAGCAGTGTCGATTAAGTATAAGCCGATTAGTGGTATGTGTTTAATAATATAACAGCCATACCCATAGCAGGTTAGTTAGCCGTTACCAATTTAGACTGCATCTTCACTTACCACCAGGTGCTGTTATGAGATTGAGGTATATTGCAATCCTAGACTAGGCTAGCAAGATTAATAGAAGATATATCACTTATTTCAATAAGCAACAACAAATAGCATGTTATGTGACCATTATCTGATTGCGTGCCGAGTTGCCGACTGCCGACAGAGATGGAACGCTCATCAAATAGAGAGCGGTTATCCAGCTGCATTTGTGCCACTGAAGTACTAAGCTAATATCGTGAGTGCTATGACATTTGTAATAAGGACTAATATCCTGCGATTAATCCTCAGGGACTCGGCTTATTGTGGCGTTTAAAGCGGCTAATCATCTAAATGCGGGCGTAGGGAATTTAGATTTACGGTTTCTTATTATGCTATTATTGCGTTTTAATTAGATTACTGAAGCGCTGATTCAGTCTTTGGCTTCGTATTTGGAGGGTCTGGGTTACGATACCCATATTTTTTTCGATAAAATGAACCACCTGTGTGAAAAGAGGCGTACAATGTACTTGGCGTAGAATGCGTAGGCGCGTAGGCGTACAATGTACTGGCTACCTAGGCTACGACAGAGATATGTAACGCTCATCAAACGGAGAGCGTTTTTATTAATCTAGCATTTGTATCACTGAAGTAGCTAATATCGTGAGTGCTATGACATTTGCGATGAGGACTAATATCCTGCGATTAATCCTCAGGGACTCGGCTTATTCTGGCGTTTAAAGCGGCTAATCATCTAAATGCGGGCGTAGGGAATTTAGATTTATGGTTTCTCATTATGCTATGATTGCGTTTTAATTAGATTACTGAAGCGCTGGCTTCGTATTTGCTCGGTCTAGGTAACGAATTTCCTAATTTAAATAAACCACCTTTGTGAAAAGACGCGTATATACCTGGCTACTGGCTACCTAGGCTACATATTTTCCTTTGTTTCGCGTTTCCCCATTTGGTAGGAAAAATTACCTAAAGGAGAAAATCGGAAGGTAATTTCTCAAAATCCATGCTAATATTATTTTATTAATGCGAAAGTGTCTGTCTGTTTGTCTGTCTACTACGCTTTAATTGCCCATCTTAAAACAAAAAAAGGAATGATCTCGCATAAAATATTGCAGAAAATCTTACTGAACGTCGGGTAAAAGTTTGTTTACCTTGTATTCCTGTGCGTCCGAACAGAATACAAATAAGGCAGCAGTAAGAGACAGTGAGTATACGCATAACGCAATATCCGGTAAGCGTGCGAGGTGCGCAGGCGCACGCGTCAGCACCGTAACGCACCCGGCACAATAGGGTGACAAGTTTTCGCGACTTTTGAAAGCTGTTTATTTGAAAACTAAATATAAATACCATAACATTGATATTTCAATACGTGTTTCGTGTGTCTTCAATCTTATACGTGACAGAAACACAACTGGCTACAATTTTCTCGATTCAATTAATATTTTCCAAAGAATGCTCCAAATTTTTGAATTTTCATTTTTATTCGGAAAATATCCTCGTCATCGTCACTTTTTTTCATTAACATTCATTAATATTCTCAAAAATATTATGTGACAGTTATAATTTTTAATATTCTTTGGTTTAGTTTTAACACGGTAGGTAAACTTAAACAGAAGTATACTTCTGTTTTTGTATTTTATACTTAATTGTGTTGATTATGGCAACCCCTACGCAGCAGGTAAAAGAGTAATTTTTCTCGGTGTACGTGTGTACATGGCATTGCGCGTGGAATTATCAGGGCGTGACGTGACACTTGCGAGCTGCTTCTACCCTGTATTGTTTTAATTAAACATTTGCACGTAGATACTAAATCTTTAATCTGTGATTTGCACCATATTGCAAGTAGGCAGTAAGTACTGTCAGTAAGCAGCGATAGTTTAAAGAAAATAAATATCACTTGATAATATAGAGGTTAAGAAAAACATCGTGAAGAAACCTGCATGACCTGAGATCTCCATAATGTTCTCGAAGCGTGTGAACTCTGAAAATCCTAAATCTATGCCTAATTTATACTGCCAATGTTCATCTTCATCCCCTAGTTACATAATTCCTTTAGCCTCGCGGTGGAATTTCTAAAAAATAATACAGTCCGTCAAACTTACCTGACCCGGTGACCAAAATTGAATTTTTTTATGCCTGTTAGGTTTTTTTTAATTTTATTTTTTTCATCCACTAGAGCGTCGCTGTCACCGGGTCAGATAAGTTTATTGGACTTTTAAGTGCCTAAAAACCTGTTAAAATTTATAGGCCTATTACACTGCACTTTCCACAGGGCTCTGTGGAAAGGGTGGGCGTGGCAGCTAAATAGGGTGTCTGTTATTCCACAGCAATAAGGACCAAGATAGGGACCCTTTCTCCCAAAATCTTATTACACTACACTGATTCAAATGTAAGGGTTCCTTGAAAAAGTGTAGTGTAATAGGCCCATTAGTCAATCCAAGCAAGACGTAGTTTTTTGTTTTTATTGAATGAAGCTTTAAAAAAAACAAGTTTCATGCGGGTTCATGAAAGTTTCATGCAGCTGGTTTTCTTGAAGGTAGGAACAACGCTTCCGAACCAGATCAAATCGTATAGTATTAATTAATTGTTTAATTAATTAGAGTAATATTTGGAGATTTTAATACATGCAGAGTTTAGAGTTCAGACTATCAAATAAGTACATAAAGATACAACCCAAGTTTCGTCGTCGAGGGGGAAAAAACTAAATAGCTTTTACTTCAAAGTTCAGGACTTTAAATAGTCCCTTTGTTTTTGACCTTTCTATGACTATTTATAGACGACAGACAGACGAAGTCACGGTCATTTGTTTGTACAATAATAAATGTCAGCAAACCGTTCACTTTTACCGATAAAAACAATAATATGAGCTCATATTGTACCGATCGATTTTCAACGCATAGGTACAGCGTGAAGCAAGGTAATACAAGCTGATATTTCAATAACAAGTAAAAAAATACCTTTTGTATGAAAAATATAAATACACACGTCATATCTATAGAAATTATGTCATCGGTTATAGATCACTAGCTGATGCCCGCGAGGGTTGAGTTTTTTTTGGTTCCCACGGGAACTTTTAAAAGTAGGCTATGTGTTATACCAGACTATAATCTATCTTAGTGCCAAATTTCATCCAGATCCGTTCAGCCGTTCTGGCGTGATTGAGTAACAAACATCCACCCATCCAAGCTTTCGCATTTGTATCTGATAGTATCTGATATAGATATGACGGTTGGTACCCGTGACACCGACCGCGTGGACTTGAGTTCTTAAAAATCTTGGGAACTCTTAGTTTTTCTGGGATAAAAATGTCCTTACCCGGGATTTTGGTAGAGAAATGGGTTATCGCTCCATCAAATTTTGTCAAAATCAGTTGAACAGATGGGCCGTGAAGACGTGACATACAGACAGACACTTTCGCATTTAATGTTAGTATTAGGATTAGATACCTACCAGTTACCAGTGCAGATGTCTTAATGGTATTGTTACATTAGTTCCAGCCAGCTGGGCCTGTGGCTGGGCTAGCATGCGCACCATGAGAAAATTTTGCTTTTAACCATTTTCTCGCGTCATCTCTATTTGTCTACCGAAGCTAACATGGTTATTGGTTTCACAAGTGACTCGACTCGTTACTTCAAAAGTAGAAATAAAAGAAAAAAAAATCTGTGGATTTTTTGCTAACATGGCGGCTGTTTCTCGGTTTGAATAATCGCCAAAAATGTTCGAGAAAAAGCTTAGGTATTCCATTTACTTACCTGTTTAAATAGTTTGTATATTTTAATCTCCATAACGTAATGGTATTTTAATTGGATTATCAGCCGTATCATTCTTAGATAATAGAACAATTATGTACTTATTTAAATAATTATTATCGGTTGAAGTTTCTTTTATCTTTTGAAGGAATCGAATCGCGTCATAGCAGAGAAGGTTGCCTACCTGCAAGAGACTGTCTTTGTCTGCACACACCTGCGCAAATATCTTTTACCTAAATGATAAATAAATAATATGGTCTTGTCTTGACACTGTTCGAACTTCGTACAGTTTGGAAATTCCCCCAAGGCCGCTTTTGTTCTCTTGGCACACGGCGTTTCATATTGGAATGGTTACCTGTGCAGATGACTAAAACTTGCCAGCGAAATGGAACGAAATACCTAAATGTTTTTTCATATTTCATATTAGCACTTTCAATGCAGGTTGCATTGAAAGTGCGAGTTTCAATGCCTGTTGAGCCACCCGAAACTTGTCAATTTCAGACGAATGCGACTGTTGCCGGACAGAAAACGGTCGGTTTCTCGAATCAAAATGAGGTAAGAAACCGATGATTTTCTTCCCGCTGAATGATGTTGCAGCCCTGCTTTCGATCCTGTCAGAGTATCTTTTGTTTATTTCAAACCTTTTTAACTGTCATTCCATCAACTAAACTGACAGATATTATATTTCTACAACTAAAATAAATAAGAAATACAATAATTTTAATAAAACTCGCACTTTTAATACCTACGGATTATATTAAAAATATAGTGTGTGACGCGGGATGAAACACGATTTCAGTCTTCGGGTGATGCCAGCCCCTCGTCTAAAATGGTTTTGTTTCATCCCTAGCCACACAATATACTATTACTTCATATAGGATATGTTGTTCCCAGTTAGATAGGTGAGACCTCATTCGCCCAAAAATCGCTCTTTGAAGGTACCTAGGTACTACTTGCTCGCTTATAGAGGTTTTGATCACAAACACTCTCTTTTTAAGGTTTAACCATACCTACTCTTTAATCTATAACTCTTATAATGAACAAATTATGACGTATAGTTGTCTTTTATCCAGAAGCGGCTAAAGTTCATTATGCGTACTGTAGTAAGCTCTAACTAAGCAGTAAGCAGTGGTAGTAAGTAGGCACAGACTGGAAAACCTTACAAATTACAATCACTGATGAAATAGTTATGTCGGGGCAATACCACATGTTGTAAGCAATAATTACTGTGTTACTCAAATGCGTTTTCGATGGTCAGGTTAGATTTAGATTGTACATACGTATGCTCACATAATGCAATGCAACTTCATGACTTAACGAAAACGCAGAAAGTCGTTTACATAACGTTTTTAGATTTATGCAAGTTGTCTTTTTTATAATATACTCTTTATTAAAGCAACTAGGGCTCAATTTGTTAGTTTACAACCTTAAAAACTAATGTTAGTAGGTATACACACAAAAAATATTAGAAAATTAATTATTAAACAGAACTTATTACACTTTTTTTTTTTTTTTACAGTTTAGTTTGGCCTCACCAACACTTGAATTATGTGTTCAAGTATTGGTGAGTCCACCTTACTCGCAAACATGTTCAGGATGCGGTTGGTACCTGAGCGCAGCCTTGTTAGCAGTGATGACGACTTCTTCCTCATTATAGCAAAGAAGTCGTCAGTCCGCTCATTCGCGAACATAGCTGACGCTGAACAAAACCGCGGCAGGCCCAACAGCATCCTGAAACCATTATTATATTGCACCCTCAAAGTGTCTATGGCCTTTTTTGAATAATTGACCCACAGGCCTCCCGAGTAGAAATTTTGGCAGTATGCTCTAAACAGTGTTATTTTAACTTCTTTACTACATCTGGCAAACCTGCGGGCCAACATATTGCACCTCACTGCCAATGCCCTTCTTTCTCGCTCAATGTCGACATGATCCTTAAGGTCCTCCGTAACGTAGTGGCCCAAGTATTTATATTGTGACACACGTGCGAGCGCTACCCCGTTTAGTGCAATACTTGGCTCGTATTGCACCTGCTTACGGGGGGCCCTAAAGATCATGTACTGACTCTTAGTCACATTATACAATAAACCATGCCTGGCAGCATAATTCTGGCAGGTTTGAAGTAACTCTCTGATTGAGCCAGCCGTTGGACCCAGCAACACCATATCGTCGGCATAACTTAGGTTGTTTAGACAGACACCGTCAATCCAACACCCGACTGGCTTGTTGCTGAGTTCCTCGATCAACCCGTTCACGTACAGGCTGAAGAGCTTCGGTGAGGTCAACCCCCCCTGCCTCACCCCGCACTCCAGCCTGTACGGATCAGAGAGCTCCTTTCCCCACCTGACATTATTTATTTGGTTTGCATACCAGAATTGCATGACTTTAAGCAGCTCCTGTTGCACGCCTGCTCCCTCCATCTTTTGCCATAATATATCATAGGAAACTAAATCAAAAGCTTTTGAGAGATCAAGGAAACAGGCGTACACAGGTGTTTTTCTACTCGTATAATATTGTACAGTCTGTTTCAAACTAAATATCGCGGTCTCAGTTGACAATCCAGGACGAAAGCCGAACTGAGCATCGTGAAAATCGAGTGTTTCGCCCAGCTTCCTGTCGAACAGACTGTTCAACACCTTGGCTATAATGGTTGCAAGTGATATGGGTCTATAGTTGGACTTATCAGAGAGGTCACCCGTTTTATTTTTAGCAATAGTACGTTTTTGTAGTCTTTTTAGAGAGAAAAAAGACACGTCTTGCAAATGCTAGATGATAATATTGAAATATAACCTCTATGTAGCTATCGTTATGGCCATCGACCATACAATCTACTGTATGGTCGATGGTTATAGCCGTTGGTTATGGCTAAAGATTTTCCATAATGTATTATCCTTCCTTCATAATATTTAAGTAACTAGGCATCAAACTCATTGGCACAGAGATGCGCAGATTTTACTCAAAAGAAACACCTTCAAAATATTGTTTCCAACAGGAACCCTTTTTACAAGGATAGTTCGAAAAATAGATGATGATGATGAATATGTACCTACAAATACCTATTTATAAATATCAGTATATTGGATTTTCTAGAAATATACTTCAGTGCCTTCTGAAGAAAAAAACTCAAAAAACAAATGCTAGATCGAGGACACTACAAATTCGGTTGATTGTAGACAAAATTTGTGATTGTGTCAATTACGATTGGAAATATATAAAATACTCCTTTTAAACATATTCAATTCACCTTCATAAAAATTAGGGAATCATGAATGTTCTTCAATAAATTAGGGCAAGGCCGTAAAACGTTACCGCGGCAATTAGAGATCGCAATCAAACGAATGCCGCCCGATGATCGTCAGGCGTCACTCGTCAGCATCACATTAAAATGGATGCCCCAGTTACCCACATTGCTACCACAATGCGTTGGTAATTAACAATACCCGCATGTTTACGATAGAACCGCAGAACGTAAGGCTTATCCATAGTTTGCCAGTTAATTCGAGTTATTTTATGAGAACTGCACTTATCCGACCCGTATGTGATGCAAACCAGTCGCTTATTTGCTGATTACATTGTTAATGTTAATCCACAGAGCTAGAGGATAGGTTGCATCTACTAACTAAATTACTATTTTTATTCGAGTTTCCTGTCACGTACTTAGGTACTTACCTTCAAGTCAAAAGTGAATAGGCATCTTCTAGGCAAGCGCGTTCCAACCTAGACCACACGAGTAGTGCCTAGACCGCATCATTGCTTTACACTAAAGTATATCCCCACAATTTAAAAAAAGTAGGCTACTTTTTTATCTCGGAAAATGAAAGCGTTCCTGCCACCACCACCACCACTACAGCCCATTAACGTCCCACTGCTGGGCACAGGCCTCCACTCTCATAGGAGAGAGGGAATTAGAGCTTAGACACACCACGCTGCTCCAATGCGGGTTGGCGCGCTTTAACGACTATTATCATGTTAGTGATAATAACCGGGACCGACGGCTTAACGTGCTCTCCGAGGCACGGGGGTGAAACACCGCCAACTTCCAACTCCGGGCTGGCACTGAGAATTTCTTCATTGAAAAACCCAATACCCAACAATTTTTATGCCCGACCGGGAATCGAACCCAGGACCTCGTGATCCGCAGTCGACTATGCTAACCGCTAGACCAACGAGGCAGTTAAGCGTTCCTGCAGGAATATAAAAATACTCAATCAAAGCAGACGAAGTCGCAGGTATCATATCTAGTTAATAAATAATAGTAATTTACTGATTTTACTGCTGCAATTTCTAATTGTTTCTGACATTACTTCAGTCTTTAGTCTTTACGGTTGCTAAAGGTTACCGAGATTGCTTTTCTAAATGTTGCCTGGTGGAAATTGCTCTGTAAGCAATAAGGCCGCCTTTGCATACGTAGTTTTTAGTTAACTGTAATTTTAGTATTCTTTCTTGTATGCAATAAAGTATCTTTTTATGCTCAAATAATCATTTTATCAGAAAGGACTGACTAAATGACTATAATACGTACATGAGTATAATATCTATTCCAAACTCTCATGAATATTCATTGAAAAAATCTGTACTCTATACTTAATATTATAAATAAGTACGAAAGTTTGGATGGATGGATGTTTGTTACTCAATCACGGATCGGAATAAAATTTGGCACAAACACATAGGCTACTTTTTATCCCGGAAAATTAAAGAGTTCCCGCGGGAACCCATAGCCCTCAATCCATATGCGGACGATGTCGCGGGCATCAGCTAGTATTAGAATAAACAAAATAACAATTCGCAGACAAATGAATATAATGTCTGAGCAAACGTTATTTTTTCAAAGCACTACCTACCGATAGGGTGAGGGGAGGTACTCGTAGGTCTATTGTGACTAGCGACGAGGTATCTGAAATCTGAATACGTTTGAACAATGATATTTGCTTAAAACAAACTTTTCAGCGGAATAAAAGAGGGACGTTGTTACGCCAACCCTCGTTCATACATTGTATAACATTACTCCGAAGGGAGAAATATGTTTTTAAATAGAAATGCTGACCTCAGTGTTTGTAGGATATTTTGAAAGTAATATTGCCTTTGAAAAACATTTTTTTCAGTAACAGCAGGTTGTTTATTGAATAAATTACATAACCTACCTAACACAAAAGTGTGTCTGTGTCAGAGATAAGGGATTATGCGTGACGATATGTTACGATTTTGGAGTTTTTTGTACAGATATATAGCATGCATAATGCATCTCGGAATTTCTTTTTAATTTTCATCCTGAAAAATTAGGGAGTTTCACGGGATTTTTAAAAAACGCTAATTTCACGCGGACGAAGTCACGGGCATCTCGTTGTAGTAGGTAGATAAGTGGGCATAAGGTTATGTGATCCCAACATGTGTTTTATTCTTACTATTTTAAGCACAAGCTCAAAATTAAATAACGGATTTTATAAAATAGTGATAGAAGCTCTATGTTTTATAATCGTATAAAATCTAGCGTCTATCGGTGAAATATGAAGAAACAATATTCGTGCGGTGCCAAGGCGAAGCTAATAAATTGTTAAATATCAATTTTGACTAAAAGTTTTTATGCAAAATTGAATTGAGGACGCTATATAATCAATATCTATTGAAAAAGCTCTCAAAAGCTTTGTTCAATAAATTCAAAAGGTCGCCCATCTATTTTGCTTTAAAGTATCGGCCAATCAATTCACTTTCAATTTAATTTTACTTACTGAAACTTACTTTGACCTGAATAGGATAGAAAACAATTTTTTTTGGAATAACCTTCTCCCAAACCGATCAGAAGCGCATTCTGTTACGCCTTGATCTTTTTATATAATTAATTTTCAAAATTTTTAGTCTTTAGGTAGGTACGTGCAAGAAAGTTACTTAATCATTCATACCTAGGTACATATTGGTACGTATCGTTTCTAAAAAATATGTAGAACCAATTAAAAACTCGTGGCTTAACTATTTGTGACCTATAGTTAATTTTAATTTAAAGTCCCTACTACATATATTATTATAAATTCGAAACTGTGTCTGTTACCATTCAACGACCCATCCACGGACAGACTTTCGACTAAAGATTCAGATAAAGTTTGCATCCCCCAAGACACGGGCTATCCTAGTTTGGGGGTCCAAGGTAATTTTAAGAAACTTCATGCTATGGTTTTTGGAACAAATAAAGATTTTTACATATTTTATCATTTTCATTTATTAAGTAGGTAAGTAGGTACATAATATTTATATAAACGACATGCGTAAAATTGCTACATAGCGTTACCGACATCGAAAAGTACATAAACATTCGAAATCCTCTAAACATGTTTGCTAACATTAGAACCGTGTGACGTCATCCACAAGATGGCCAACCGATCATGCGGACATGGCAAAGTCCGTTGACCCTATGTCAATGTTAATGTCAGCTGTTAAAGTTGTCTAGGATTTAAAGACAGGCTTTTATGGCTCTCGGTCTGTTTACAAGTTTACTTCATGGTAAATAATACGTTAGGTATTATATTATGTATAATATTACGACACGAAAGTTTTTAGTACACGTACACGGAGTCTTATGTTCCATTGTTTTTATTATGAACTGGTTTGGTTTAAGGCTTAAGCAAGCGCAGTTTGGTCTACTTTCAAACTAGGCTTTACTTTTAAGGCTGTTACTCGATCTATAGCTCTATACTCTTTATACTTAATTACCTGGGTACCATACTACCTACATTATACTAATTACATGGGTGGTGGGAGATCGTTCCAACATCCTATAAAATAAAGAAAACAGTTCTCGTTAATTTGAATTCATATAAGTATCATCTTGTGAGGAACTAGTATTCGAAGGAACTAAAAGTATAATTTGCTATAATTACCCACATTAATACTGGTGTCACCATAGAAAAAATGTGGGTGTCACAATACACCAGTATTGATGGATTATAGCTGATTAAACTTTTAGTTCCTTCATTATCATGGACTTCAAAGTAACGCCTGCTTCTATCCAATATAGATCTTTTAGGCATTTTAAACGTAGATCTTCATTTAGGTAAAGTTCGCGCAACTCGCAATTTCAACTTTCGTGATTTTCTTTCATATATGGCATTTTTAACAGCATCGACCCTTATAATGATCGCACATTATATTTAGATCGAGCAACGACAACTACAAAAGGCAGCTGAAAAATGCGATAGAAATGCGATGGTCTTCGCTTCCAGACCAAATTATTTGAAAAAAAAAGAAGTGTGGTGTCGTGGGACACCAGCTAGGAACGAAGTTCCTTATGACATAAATATTAATTTCAAGTTCTAGTCGAGGTAAAAAGAAAATAATTATTCAGGTATAATTTTTTTATTAAGTATGATTTCTGAATTGAAAACTTCTTTAGCCGCGTTAAGCACTTTTTGGTAGGGAGTAAAAATGCAAAAAAAATCTTTTCTTACCATCACTCACACTTTGCTAATGTCTGATATTACCTACGTACCTATGTATAATAGTGGGTACGTATACGGTATAATGTTGCGTACGTATATGGAGTCCATCAAAATCGTGCTCACCACAATTGTGTACGAAAATTTTCATCAAGCGAGTGGATTAAAAAATCGAAAACACTTCGATCATATTGTTTGCTCATGGTTTGCTTGTGAGAGTTCACCGAGAGAAACATTTGTGCCGCACATTGGTGAATTCGTACCATTAGTTTGACTTCATAAAATATAAAAAGAACCTCCGATATTCCTCCAAATTGTTATTTTTCTTACGACTTTACCATTCAGACAGGCAAATGCATATCTACTCTCTTTCAGCCTACTACTCGCTGCATTGTTCGCGGTGAGAGGACGCTCGTGCAGTGAAGCGCTCTTTATTATATTCCCAACACAATGCTAGACGCACTCTACAGACTAAAGCTAGTACTACACTACACGGCTCCAGTTTTACAGCCCGGTTCGGTTCTATCTTTTCTGCAAAGTCGAGTGAAAAACGAGCAAATACAACCACAAAGTAATACATAATAGTACCTTGATGCAACCACGGACACGACCGTAACTTTTTTTAAGCATCCAACGAAATTTTGCCCACACCGGAGGCATTTTGGGTAATATATTTTCAGCTACCAAGTACCAAAAGTTATCTGATTGCCTATAGCTCTACCTATGCACCTTGACACGATATTTTTTTTAGTAAATATAGTTGTTTTAATAATCTGATACATCAAATATTGGTTGGTTGTTATTAATCACTTATTAATTAATAAATGAACTTTATAACCAAATTATTGAATTAGCATTTCAACGGTGAGAAAACTACTTTTAAGTACGGTGCGAATGCGATGTAGAGTTTGGGATGCAATGCTTGGGAATATTTTTTACAATTTTAACTGGGATAAAAATTTCAATTAAATTAATATATATAAAAATTTAAATCCTTTACGTCTTGCTACCGGGAAACTATCAAGACAAAGTGGCAGTTTTTACTTAAATCGATTTCAACTTTATCATTTTTCATGTACGTAGCACTAGCTTACTTATTGCTTGGCACGTTTTTGAATGTTCTTTGACATGTTCATGATGACGTTTATCGATTTATGTCGCTGTATGTAGCCCTAGCTTTATGTTCGTTGTTATGTACAGTCGCGTACAAGCTTTGTTTGATTGTCGGCCGTTGATGCAGTCACAAAGAAAATGCTTTGAATTGTTCTCCCGCATGTATCAGAGCGTGTAAGGAACTGACGTATCGCGACGATTTATTAAGTTTTCTACGATGTATTCTGTGGTGTACGTAGAGACTTAAAGAGTAGGGACGCATTTAATACTAATAGCCTAGTTACTAAAACACTGCGTAGCTTTATGATGATGAGATTTAATTTATTAGAGATAGAAAAACAATGCCTTTAATGAAAATAAAAGGTAAAAGTACCAACTTGCTAGCGCTTTTAGATTTTTTGTTCTTTATAAATTACGTACTTATTCCTTAAAAGAAACATCGACATAAGAAAAATGTTAGATAAGTACCTACTCACACAGTAATCATACTAACATTAAAATGCGATAGTGTGTTTGTTTGTTGGTTTGTCCTTCAATGACGTCGCAACAGAGCAACGGATCGACGTGATTTTTGGCATGGGTATAGTTGAGGACCTGGAGAGTGACATAGGCTAAATTTTAGGCATTTTATTAAATTTTTATGCTGGAAAATTATGAAGTTCCCGCGGGAATAAAAAAAACTTAAACCACGCGGACGAAGTCGCGGGCATCAACTAGTCAAAAAGATTTTATTGTCTAGAAATAAAACGTTCGTTCTTTCGCTAGAAATGCAAAATTCACACATTCTGTGAGCTTACGAGTTAGTACTTCTCCGAACTGCAACATTCTCATTTCGCGGCTTCAAGTCGTCACGCCACCGTCAGTGCAGTTCCTCACGCCATACAGCCTCCGTTGTATGTGCGATTGTTACGTTCCGTGGTAGCGCGTCGTAAAATTGTTACGATTACTTATCACGATAATAGAAAAATGAACGGGGTCGGCAAAGATGACTCATTTTTAATACAATCTTGATTTCTGAAAATAAGTGTAAAGGTGCAAACACACTGCTGTGGTGTGTTGTCGCGCTACAAAAGGCGACTAGAGACATCTATACACTATAGGAAGACAGCGCATTAATCTGTCGTGGTGATCTGGCGCGTTTTCCTCGAAACGTGAAAGTCGATCGTCCCCTTACATCACTCCACAACACATCAATTTTAGTCAAATAAACATGTACAAACGTAGTTTTATCTCTATTTCGATACAGCACTTTAAGAAAAGGATGATTCTTCTGAGAGCTCAGAGACAGGCGCAGTGTTCTAAGCGTGACTAATAGATACATATATTATTATATCGCTGATATACCTATATGTATATTTCTTCCTATTTATTAAGAAACTAGCACAGGAAATCCTTATGACTTATTGTGAGTGCTGAGCTGGGTCATTTTATGTAATCAGCTCTAAATAAATAGTTCGGCTTATGAGTACCTACGAAACTGGTAAAAAACTTCATTAAAAACATGACATTTTAGTTTCTGAATAAAGTTTTTGAATAAAAACCTAACTAAGAAATGCTCAATTTGATTAACCTAACCTAATTTCATATTGCATCTTATTTACCTATAATCACCATTTGTATCCCGACAAAACACTTTACAATATAAAGATTCATTAAAAGATGTCTCTTCTCAATTCCAGGTCGCCACGATGAAGAGCCTGTGATCATTTGAAACTGGGCGTGACCAGCGCCTGCGGACAAGATGACATCGGAGCGAGCCATCCCCCACCTGAGGGACATCTTCGGCCTCAACCAGCAATACGACGCCAAGCCTTACGACGACAATGAGGACAAGACAAAAAAGTCCGTCCGAAAGAAGAAGGATGACTACAGAACGTACACCAACGGTGACGTGAAAACGTTAGAAAGACATTTAAGTATGAAGAAGACTATACGGAAAAAGATTATGCGTGACTTACAGCAAGCATTCGTAGAAGACCCGAACGAGTTTAAGGTCGAAAACACGAGCCCAGAGAAGTTGAAAGCGGAACTCAGCGCGGAAGCTGTCAAAATCGAGAAGAACGTTCGGAAAAACGACCCGACGTTCCTAGATATGCTTCGAGGGGAAACACGTGGTGAGGAGACGAGGGAAGAGCAGCCTACGGCTGAGAAGACTAGTTTCTGGCGGCGTCTTACCATGAAGAACAAGAATAAGAGATAATCTGTTGCTTCCGTTGACACGTTACTCCGTTTAGCTAATCTGCAAATTATCTGAATTTTGAGTGTAAGATTTTGTATGAACAAAACTCGCTCGGTAGGATAGCGTTTAGGTCATGCCAATATGTGTGGAATATCGACACTAGCTATGGAGGACTACAGGCTTAAGGTGCGATTTTGTGACTAGTCTCGGAGTGGACGTGGCGCTGTATCGTGTCTCATCCACACATCGATGATAAAAAAATGTATCTATAAAATTCTTTCCTACCTAAACTGCGTGTGGCTCAAGGCACAGAGAAGAGACGAAGCTACGCGCATCGTGCTAATGCTGTCAAAGTTATCTCAACTTTGACTAAACTGTAATGTTTTTTTTTTCATTAACTGCATTACGTGGTTTACACATGCATAATAATACATACCACGTAGGGACAAGTTTTATTTGCATGTAAAATTTTTAGAAAATAGGTAGGTACGCGTCGCTTTGCTTCCAGTCTGCTTCGATGTGCCTTGATTCTTCAGCCTACTTAGCTTCTTTCTAATAAGTTTCCATACAATTTGACAGATAACGCAAAAGCAGTGACTAAGTTTTGTTTACTCAAAATTATTCGAATCTTATCAATCCTGATTCAGTCGAAACTCCAGCTTTTCCTTTAACTGAACAAGAGGTTCTTTTGTTTAATTTTTTCGCCACTAATGCTAGCTTTGGCCACTAATGTATAGCAGAGCATTCCACAAAAGAGATCAATCTTAGCGGGAACAATATTCCAGATAAGTTGGTATCTATTGTTAGACCAGTAGACTTTTACAAAGCCGATTATCGAGTACTAAATGATTGCAAATAACTATAATACCAAAAAAATGCTATATTCTGTATGTATGTAGCTACTGTCTATGAGACTTAAGACACGTCTTTTCTAAAATATTACATGAACGAAACAGAAATGACTAATACGTTTTGTACAAAGTATTTAACAAGATGCGCTCTTTAAAACGCACGTTGATTTGTAATCGTTCGAATGATAGTGTTCCTCATAAATAATTGCATAATGTTGTACACATGAAGTTCAGTTTACTTTGCAACATTTTAGATAACAGTTTCGTTTCAACTTTCCTGCAATCTGTCTTGAGCCTTAGAAGATAGATGATTACTACACTATATCGGTGTTTCATTGCAAAATTAGCCAATTTAACATAAAATCAGAAGTTACAATTAGTACCTAACATAAAGGGTGTTGTAATCCAAGTCAAGGCCAGGTGAAACTATAATACGAACTTACTGCCTTTGCCCCAACTTCATAATATTGTCACGTTTCTTATTTATATGAAACGTGTTAAACACTGTGAACGTTTTTGAGTAATATAAAAAGATATGCAAGTAGGAAAATAAAAGTTTAAGCTCAAGGTATATGCAGGAGAGTTCGTCAGCTCTCATTTTTCTAAAATGTTACTTACCTACATACTTAAAAATAAGCATACTTATATATATGTCATCGGATAATTTGTACGAACCGTTTGTTTATAATAAATCTGACGAAAGATCGTGAAATCGTGTCAATTGACAAAAAAATCTACGAGATACTCATACATTTTTGATTGTTTATCTAACCATGTCTAGCAATCAAAACCAGAATTTGCGAAAAAGAAAAGCAATCGCTACTTAATTGGTTAAAATAATACGCCAGATTTAAATATAAACGCAAAATATACTATAATCTCTTTAGATTAATACAAACTTCAATTATCCGATGACTTATATGTACACACCTGACTTGTATTGTAACATTTTTGCAACAAATAAAAAACAGATGTGTGTAATAATATACAAGTGTAAATGGAATTAATGAGTATATTTCTTAATATACATACAACAGTTGCAATGTGAAATAATGCGTAATTAACGACTCATTACATCTTTTTATTAATTAATGTATAGGTATAGGAGATAAAATTGTAAGTTTGTGCAAAATATTTAAAAATATCCGAAACACTCTACTTCAAGAGAATCTGGCAATGTTTTCAAAATAAGTAGGTATGTACTTACCTCAAAAAATATATGCGAAGACTGTATTTTACATATTTTATATCTACTGTATCCTACCTACTTCAATTAATTAAAAGTGGATTCATACTTTTAACAAAAAAGACCGCAAGCACATCGTAGTTTTCAAATTAGCAATATTAATATTAGTAAGATATGATATATCTACTGTGGTACATGCCTACTGCTACAGAATTATTAACATATCCACAATTAAATAAACACAACTCACAAATGACAATGTGATTTAAATTAAACTTAAATAAACTATTATTCAGAAACTTTAACACAAGGACTTACCCTCTTAATTAATGTTCCTTTTATTTACGGCGAGGAAAACTTATGTGTGTACCATTTGTACTTATTGTTTAGTAGCTTTTGGTGCTTCTGACCGCCTTTGTCGTCACGTCACAACACATGACTACACACTACACAGCAATGTGTCTGCTGTTTAACATAGCTTCGTATTAAGTGTTAAAAGTATGTTTCTGCTTTAAATGTAAAAATGTCTTTTGTAATAGATTTAAGTATTTGTCTTGGTGTTACATTTTACAAATAATCTACAACTAACGGCTGCTATAGTGGTTGATGTCTTTTACAATTGTTTTTGTCTATTTATATTTGATTAAAATATCTAGTTAATAAAATTATACTTATGCATAATATCAGTAAGGCGCTTTTATATAATATAAATATAAAATAATGTTTCAGTTTTTACGGAGTAATGTGATCGAATAACATCGGCCATTGTTACTTGGTCTAGCGCGCATGTCCGATTTTATGATTAGCCTAAATAAGGTAGGTACCTATATAGGTCAGTCTTTGGTAAATGATTGCTAATCAAAGTTATTGTAAAATAAGCATGGATATATTGCTTTCTGAAGAAGAAATTGCTAAATAGATAGTACGCCAATGCCTTCATTGTCATCGTTTTGAAACATGTTGAAGTATCTTTCACGTAATTACACAAAATTAAATAATTAAACCAGTTTGCAATCATTCACCAAAAAATATTTACTTATCTCTAACTCGATATAAATGTTACAAGTTTAGGTACCTAGTTTAATTACTGTCGTTAAAAACAATGTTTTAATCGACTGATTGGTTAATCGGATATCCACTCTAGGCTTTAGAAAGCATTTGCAGTATGAGACTATGACAGTAGGTTAGACTAACGATTTTTGTTTAGCAAAGTCAGTGCGATAACTTTCTCGCGGCTTTTTCATCGATAGTGCAAAAACTGCGAGAGGTATGCGCCAATCGCCATTTAAACTATAATGCAAGATTAGTAAGACTATTCCAATATTCCAAATAGAAATCGTGAACTTCAGAAAGCTGTGAAACCAAACATGGGCCATCAAGTTGGCTACAAGATATACTGTAAAAATCATCTTCTAATTATTTTATCTATTTCCTTTTAAAACAAGGCACATCCTTGAATTTTTCTCACTTTCTTAATCCTTCATTATGGTTGCCTGGTAGAGATCGCTTCAAAGTGATAAGGCCGCCAATTGTACCATAGTTTTATTTCTATTGTGTATTGTATGTGTTTCTTGTATTGGTGTACAATCATACTAATATTTTAAATGCGAAAGTGTGTTTGTTTGTCCTTCGTAGGCTACTTTATATCCCGGAAAATTAAGGAGTTCCCGCGGAATTCAAAAAACTTAAACAACGCGGACGAAGTCGCGGGCATCAGCTAGTAAAGAATATTTCATTCATTCAGTCATCTTCTGTATTGTGGTGTGTCGTGAACTGTGCCACAGTAAACCCGTGCACAAGGTCGATCGTTGCGTGCACGCTTTCAAATGAAATAACGACTGCAATCTTATTAGATAATATGTCGTCTCAAAACACAACACATCACAACACAGTACCTACTTAATGTGTTTGCACCGTAAGTCTCATGCTGGAAATGCTTTTATTAAACCTTTTGTATTATATAAAGAAATCTCATTCTACATGTGATGTAACTTTAAGAACTAGTTATACGTAGGCTTTATGTCGTAAGTGGTATATTAGTACTGTACGCAATGTAGTGCGAGAATTCCTTGTTTTGACAGTTTATGACTATTATTGCAATATAAAATAATTTTACACATTTAATTTCGTGTTTCCTTTTATTTGTTATTGTTTTTGGATTGATAAATCTATTCCTGTCTGCCACTTCGCGAAATCATATCACAACCATAGACATAGAATTTTTTCGTACATTCTAAGTCTATGATCACAACACACAATAGTAATTGCCAGGCGAGAGCGCAATGTTTATCATCATCTTAAAAAAGTCAGACTTATCTGACAGCATCGCTAGTGTATACGAAAATAAAATAAAAACAAAAACTAAACGCAAAATAATTAGTTCCAGTTTTGGCCACCAGGGTCAGATAAGTTTGTGGGACTTTAGATAATATGAGTGTGGTTGATTCTATTGTACACAATCTCTTAATTAAACTAAAATGACGGTATGAAATGTATTGCTATCCCTTTTGTAATACTCCCTGCGGAAAGGAACAGTACTGGATTTAGAGCTGTCATTTTAGTTTAATTTAGATTGAGTTGGACCTGGAGCACAGCCTTGGACGAATCAACACAGCTCAAATCACTGGACGGATCGGGCTGACATTAACCTTACATACAGATAGCTTTTATACGCTCAGAAAGGAGTTATGAATATTATAAGCTTCAGATTTCAGAATGATTTGCCCTCGCCCTTTAACTATGGTTTTGCTGAAGCGCGACAGCTTCGGTGCTTGTTTTGGGGTTATAGTTCTTCTACTTGGCAATAGATGGCAGGCTCTGTTGCAGGTTGGCAGGAAGAAGAAATGACACTTTATGTCCCTCTAGTGTCAAGTAGATCTAAAACTAAAAAACCTACCGTGTCACGAAAGAAAACCCCTTTTAGAGGCAGCGCTAGTATATTATGTACTTGCATCATCTAACTCTATGACTTGCATGTTTAAACAAGTATCGAAGATGGGTTATAGCACGTGTCACGAAAGAAGTCCCCTACTAGCGGCGCTAGTAGTCGCATGTTTATGCAGTTATTATAGGTAATATTCATTAGTTCCACAAATCGCCGCGAGTCTTCTTTGATCTTTCGTGACACGGACTATACGGTGTACACTAGGGTATTAATGTTCTATGGTCTACGCGGTCTAGAAATGCATAAATATTGTTACGGGCTGGGGTTATGTTAACCAGAGAGAGATGCTGTATGTTTCACAATAATTTATTGGTCTTACATAGTCGAGGGCAACTGGTACACTGTACACTTTTCTTCTCTTGTCATGACTTCTTCATTCATCTTGAGGTTGTTGCTTCGTTGACTGCTGATTTGGAACTCTATCAATGTCTGGACGCAGCGCCTTTTTATACCCCTCAGGCCGATATTCCAGAATATAAAACTGTTCAAATTCAAATACCACATGATTTCTTCTTAATTTCAGTTGACCGGTAACATTTCAAAAGAGGTATTACTGGCTAAATCCCCAATAAAAACATTAACACCATTCTGTCCCTTTTTCTCATTTGCCAAACCCATTCTTTCCTTATCTCTGTCACTAGACAGCTGGCTTGTCGTAGAACGTTAATTTTGACTGATAATTACTTGACATAATGGTTGTTTACTTAGTTACGCGTAAATTCACCTAGTTACGCGACACTGCCCCCTTCTAAAAGAAATGCTCGTCCCGAGCATTATTACTGCCTTGCCAGACGATCTACATGTTCAAACTAAGCTTGACTTCGTAAGGGGTGTAGTACCCGGCAACTTATTGATCACCTTCTCTTTCAAACTTACTTCAATCTTAATGTCTACTGTCTCCATTTCTACCGCCTCCACCGTCTCCTCCATCTCTACCGTCTCCGCTATCTCTACCGTCTCCGCTATCTCTACCGTCTCCGCCATCTCTACCGTCTCCGCCATCTCTTCCGACTCCACCATCTCTACCGTCTCCGCCATCTCTTCCGTCTCCACCATCTCTTCCGTCTCCGCCATCTCTACCGTCTCCCCCATCTCTACCGTCTCCTCCATCTCTACCGTCTCCTCCATCTCTACCGTCTCCTCCATCTCTACCGTCTTCGTCTCCTCAGCCAACTTCTCCACGGCAAGCTCTGCCGTCACCTTCACGGCAACCTCTGCTTCCACTTTCCCCACGATAACCTCTGCCGCCACCTTTTCCACGACAACCTCTCCCGCCACCTTCTCCACGACAACCTCTGCCGCCACCTTCTCCACGACAACCTCTGCCGCCATCTTCTCCACGGCAACCTCTGCCGTCACCTTCTCCGCGGCAACCTCTGCCGCCACCTTCTCCGCGGCAACCTCTGCCGCCACCTTCTCCACGACAACCTCTGCCGCCACCTTCTCCACGGCAACCTCTGCCGTCACCTTCTCTGCGGCAACCTCTGCCGCCACCTTCTCTACCGCCACCATCTTCTCTAATGCCGCCCACTCTAGCGCCGCCTTCTCTCGTCTTCTCCGCCTCCTCTCCTCAACTTCGTCCTTCGCCTTCCGCAAACTTTCACAACAACTGTGCAATTTCTCGTCCAATTGTCCTAATCGTGCCCAATGCACAATAGCCTTGTTGTCGGCAGGACGCGAGCGGTCTCCTGCAGATTCCACCATTGCACGTATGGTGACACCCTCTTTTGTTGCCCTCGGTACCACAGGCATCTCTCTCGATCCCACTTCTGACACCAATTGTTACGGGCTGGGGTTATGTTAACCAGAGAGAGATGCTGTATGTTTCACAATAATTTATTGGTCTTACATAGTCGAGGGCAACTGGTACACTGTACACTTTTCTTCTCTTGTCATGACTTCTTCATTCATCTTGAGGTTGTTGCTTCGTTGACTGCTGATTTGGAACTCTATCAATGTCTGGACGCAGCGCCTTTTTATACCCCTCAGGCCGATATTCCAGAATATAAAACTGTTCAAATTCAAATACCACATGATTTCTTCTTAATTTCAGTTGACCGGTAACATTTCAAAAGAGGTATTACTGGCTAAATCCCCAATAAAAACATTAACACCATTCTGTCCCTTTTTCTCATTTGCCAAACCCATTCTTTCCTTATCTCTGTCACTAGACAGCTGGCTTGTCGTAGAACGTTAATTTTGACTGATAATTACTTGACATAATGGTTGTTTACTTAGTTACGCGTAAATTCACCTAGTTACGCGACACTATGACGCTTAAATGACCATAAATTAATAGTGAGACGGATTCGACTGTCTGACGAATTCTATAGCCCGTCTCACGAAAGAAGTCCCTCGGCAATATGGAGTGAAGAGTAGAAGGAGTAACATCTCTTATGGAAGTTATGGGAGAATAGTTGAAAAAGTGTCCAGTGGTTGCTGAAAATAACAGTTCAAAAACCTTCCACAGTGGCGCTGGTGTGGCAAAGGGTATGGAATGAATTCGACTAAAATGTGAAGTTAATTATTGAAAATTTCAACAACTTACGTTGTACAAAATAATGATGAATGTTTTCTTCCCTTGTTTATTCCTCAAACCTACTCTAATAAACCTTAATACTAATGTGGCGCCCCCAATGTGGTGCATTTCGACCACAGATTTCGACGGACACTTTTTATATACAGAGATAACACTCCTACTCTACACTCCATACTATGTCATCGTAAGATTGCAAAAACCGTTAGATTGTAATCTAACTAGCGAAATTGTAAACTGTCGACAGATTACAATTTAACGCATTATTTTTCGGTAAATTGTAATCTGTTAGGTATACTAGCACTACCTGGTTATTTATGTCGAACCCTAACCTAACCTACAAGAAAGAGACAAGATAACGTAAATGTAATGAATGACACTCAGATGCTCAGAACATTGAACGGTTCACAATCTGTCGACAGTTTACAATTTCGCTAGTTACAATCTAACGGTTTTTGCAATCTTACGGTGACATATAATACATTTTACATATCTAGGTACCTACATAAAGTCCAACAAACTTATCTGACCCGGTGACAGCGTCGCTAGTCATGTTAGTCCATGGCCGTGGCCAGTGGCCATGCCAAAATTATTGCCACAGTTTTTTTTTCAATTTTATTTTTCATATCTACTAGCGACACTGTCACCGGGTCAGATATGTTTGTGAGAATATACAGGACACAGTACACCATGTTTACCTGTCCGTGTCACGAAAAAAGTCCCAAGGTGGCACTAGTAATTTCTATGGAGCTAGTAGTAATCGCACGTTTCCTCTCAGTGCGAGATACACTTTACCTTTGCTTAGACTTAAGACATGGTTAAAACGAGACAGGTTTATGTTAGTCACTGTCCATTTCTAAGTCTGAGCCAAGCCAAAGTACCTACCTACGCGTGACCTACGCTCTATAGATCTCATCATCAAAGTAACCATCTTAGGTAGCACCTACGTTCGGTAGCTGGTGATCTCTTGGTGTCCAGCTAACTATTACCTAAATAGTCGAAGGCCCCCTAAAGGCCGCTCGCTTTCGTGACACAGACTCCTTGCTCAGTAGGTAGGTAGTCCATCAGTGACGTATCCTAATCCTAACTATTTAGGCCTTTTGTGCATTATAAGAAAATATCTTCTAAGAAATTCAGTCGCAATGGTTGTTGTACGAGACTCATGACACAAGACATTTTATTATAATGCGCAATAGGACTTAGGTACCTACTAATTTCATGGACAGCTTGTATCACTACTAAGGTAAAGGACTCCACCACCGGTTCGGAAAGATTTTATCGAGAAGAGCCAACTAGTTCATTTGACCGAACTAGTGCAGCGCGCAGTTTCGCATCTACTTATCTAATCGTTTATCTCTCAATTATTGTACTCTGACTGTAGAGGACAAATTTCAGAAGTTAGCTCATTTGTAAGCCTTACAGGACTTTTGAGCATTATAAGAAATTCAGTCGCAATGTTGTTGTATGAGACCATACATATTACAAGAGATATTTTTTCTGGCGTCTGATCAGATACGCAATACAAAATATATAAGACATTTTCTTATAATGCGCAATAGGCCTAACTATTTTGCTATCGGGACAGGGAAAAAAAAACTACAGGGGTAGGTACCTACTTTAGTGTAATTTGTGATGTAAAAAAGATATTGAATAAAACCAAGTGATTGTAATAAAAATATTTTTTATTTCTGTCTCTTTACTTACTTTTTATTTTACATTTTATAATTTTTTTGAATTTGGAAAAAATCTACCACCGCTTCGGAAGGTGTTCTTCTGTGGAGAAGAAGCGGCGCAAGAAACTCCACAGGCATCACCTTTTTTAGAGAATTTAAAGCCAATTATAAGATTTTGTAATATTTTGGGTCAAATGATAATTTTACCGTACCCTGCCTGATTACAAGTAGTTCTACCTAGTATCATCGCCCGGTTCTATCAACCTAGGTATAGGTAATTAATTATTACCTAGTATCCAGAAAATTCTTTTGGTAATATTTTTGCACAAACTTAACCAATTGTTTTTCATTTCATTATGTAAATCCTACTGTGGCAAGTTCTAAAAGAACATTCGTAACCTGCTTTTTGTATAAACCTAAAATATTTTTTTGAGAATCTGTAACGAGACTAAATTATCCTAAAATAATAGTACCTAATACTTAAAGCTATCATTTAATCAAACTTAATGCTATAATAAATTATTATCGCTCCCTACCTCGTAAGTAATTATCACGTTTATATAAATATCGCATAGTTTAATAACACAATTAGTATAAGTTAAGTATATATAAATTTCTATTTAGATTTGATCTTCTTCTGTCTTTTCTTGAGGTTGAGTTTCGGAATTTTATTATATATTTATAAATAAGTAGGTAAGTATAGTGAATATTGTATCAAACCCCTAGTATCTGTACTTGTACAGTGTAATTAATAAATATTATAAACAAACAAAAAAATGTTTAAATAAGTAAGTACTTATGTATTTTAATGTTATCCAATATTTAGATACATTATTGCATATTGATACTAGTAATCAAGAGCTTAAATAGCTAGCATAGAATTATGATATTTTATGCTGGATACTTACAGCAAATTGAAAAACGAGCTCAAACTTAAAATGTATCTAAATGTTTGCTGTGAGGATTTCAGATTTACAGGAATTAGTTTCACGACGAATTTTATTATTTACGTTTATCTTTATTTTATTGACGACAAAGTTTAGGTAGATTTATACAGCATCCCCTGTTATTGACTATATCTATATTCTTATTATATAATATAGACTATATAATAAAGAATATTTTAAAACTTATCGCTCTTTACATATAAATTACAAATATTTTGTACATTTGTTTTTAAAGCCCGATTCTCAAACAATGAGAACACATGTAACTTCAGATTTAGGGACAAAAGCCAAAAAGGACATTCAGAATCGCAGTTTAGAAGAAAACAACACGCACAAGCTAAAACAAACCGCTACTATAGTACAATAATATGCAGTAACTATTTACGTAGACATTAACAAGAAGACAAACGACATTGTAGAACTTCTGAAATAGGTCGGTTTCTAAGAGTTCAATAACGTTTACAATTATTATACCCATTAGATAGCATTAGAAGCCGCCTATTTATGGTGCTGCATAAATAAAGTTTAAGTTTTGGAAACTACAGTTATAACAATCACGTGACACAATAATTACTCACACATTAGCGTCGACAAGGTTATCTACAGCTACGCCTTTGCTTGACAAAATTTATGCAAGATTATAGTGAATTCTTCAAAATAGATCCAACCAAACATGCTACTGAAGAAGGTCGCATTTTAAAACCTTTTCAACAGTGATAACTCTTCAATGATGTCCAATCAAGCACCAGGTTTAAAGCAAGCTATATTATTAAAATGGACAAAGTAGATAAGGCCTTAAAGTTATTCATACCATTATATAATTAGGAGTTCGCTTTTTAATACCTTTAATATAATAATTCTTCAACTGTATCTGCAAGCACCATGTTTAATGCAAGCTATATATTAAAACGGACAAAATAGTTAAGGCCTTAAAATTATTCATACCACGTCTAGATAAAATCTCCACATAAATAGGTCTCAAGAATAAGAAAACGCAAAATACTGTAATTCAAAATTATATGAAAAATGTTAATAAAAATATATACCCAAGTGTTTAAAATATACTTCCACCGGTGCATGAGTCGATTTTCTTGTCTGAGGTAGGTATCAGGAATCTCGTTTAAACAGTAATTAAAACCAAATTGTAATACCTTGGTATGTAGTCAAAAACTTCGAACTCCAATTCAATTTATATTTCACGATGAAGCATGCGTTTCGAAGGCTCAGTTTTAGCAAGTGCACCTACATAGGGATGACAATATATTATGCTCGATTAAAGCTCTAGTGTTAAAACCAACATTGGCAGTACCATCTATAGTGTGACAGGTAGTCGACAGCAGTGAGAACAGGAAGCTGGAATACTAAATGCTTTTTAAAACCTGCACCTTTGTGGTCTCCATGCTGTCCATCGAAATCATTAGTGGATTCATTCTGTGGCATACAAAACATATCGAAAACATGCTACTAAAATTGTACATTTATACTTTTACCTCGCTGGTAATCTGTCACCGACGCTTTCTACTGTATTGATACCTCCGCGTTTATTACGTACTCATATATACTCGAACATAGAGCTCTCTTTTTGTTGCCCGCAAACAGCGCCGGCGCTTATTCGAGTCATTATGATCTCTACGGTTTGACATAAAACTTCTAAAAAAGAATACTGCATACAACCGACGATATTTTCTCAAGTGACTTGATATCAGGATACTATTAAACACCATCGAAGTCCATTATTAAAATTTGGTAAAAACCTTTCTTTGAAGCATTCCGGAATGCACGCTCACCGATAACGACTTCAGAATTCAATCATAATCCTGGTAAAAACCTGTTCGGAGTCTTTAGATCGCGAGGCACCGTCGCCGCCTTTTCGGGACGAGGACTGTTCTTTCTTTCTGTGGGAATAAGTCGGAAGGCAAATTCGGTCTTTACTTACATCGAGCCTCGTTCATCTTGTTTAAAAGATACTGCAACCTTAAAATATATAAATGTGCCCTGTCGAGACGAGAAACAAAGCTGGATTTCGAGATTCTAAACCTCATTACCATGGGTTATCACGATGTTTTTTTAAGGTGCTGAACTCGAGCGTACGCCACCGATTCGTATGTAAGGCTCGTGAATTGTTTCATAATCAAGAAGATATGGTTTGGTTTTCATATTAAGTTCCTGGAACATTTGCAATCTGTTGTACCTTTTGTCGCGGTTTAATCCGATTTCGGGATGTTAAACAAGGCTCTTTGTGTACTTCAATGTTTTGTAGCTGGTCACGAACGTATCTAGGGAATCTATTTTACCTTTCATAGGTTACCGCAAAATACCGACATTTAAGTTATTCTTCTAGTTTGTGCCGTGAATCAATTGACGCCTTACTGTAAAGAATTTTAAATTAGCTTCGGCAGCTGCTGCGACAAAGGGTATTTAAATCTTCAAGATGTATTAGGGAATCTGTTTTACCTTTATCCGGTCATCGCGAGACATCAAGTTCCTGGAACATTTGCAATCTGTTTGTTGTACCTTTTGTCGCGGTTAAATCTAATTTCGGGAAACGCGAACTATGTTATCAAGGCTCTTTGTGTAGGTACTTCAATATTTTGTAGCTGATCACGAACGTATCTAGGGAATCTATTTTACCTTTCATAGGTTACCGTAAAATACCGACATTTAAGTTATTCTTCTAGTTTGTGCCGTGAATCAATTGATGCCTTACTGTAAAGAATTTTAAATTAGCTTCGGCAGCTGCTGCGACAAAGGGTATTTAAATCTTCAAGATGTATTAGGAAATCTGTTTTACCTTTATCCGGTCATCGCGAGACATCAAGTTCCTGGAACATTTGCAATCTGTTTGTTGTACCTTTTGTCGCGGTTAAATCTAATTTCGGGAAACGCGAACTATGTTATCAAGGCTCTTTGTGTAGGTACTTCAATATTTTGTAGCTGATCACGAACGTATCTAGGGAATCTATTTTACCTTTCATAGGTTACCGCAAAATACTGACATTTAAGTTTTCTTCTGGTTAGTGCCGTGACCTAAAGATGAGGAATTCAACTGACGCCTTACTGTAAAGAATTTTAAATTAGCTTCGGCAGCTGCTGTGGTAAAGGGCCACTATTCAAATCTTCAAGTTGTATTAGGGAATCTCTTTTACCTTTATTATGTCATCGCGAGACATCGCCACCGGCTTTAAGTTTGTTACGAATTTCTTTAACGTAGTTGAGGAAATCAATCGACGCCTTACTGTGAAGAATGTCAAATTAGCTTAAGCTGCTGCCTTCTAACAGGATTTGCACGAAGCAGGAAACAGTACTCGAAAATTAGGGATAGTAATCTTCAATTGTTATTACAAAAGCTGTTTTACCTTTCACACGGTTCTGCGACATACCGACGCTGCTTTTAGGTAGCTCTGACTATATTCAGGTAATCAATTAAGTGAAGAATGGCTAGCCTCGGCAGCTGGATTGTATCCGCATGCATCAGGTTAAAAATCTTTGCAGAACAGCGCAACTAATCGGCAATATTGTTTAAGTGGGCACTTTCTTCTCAAAAACTTAAACTTTTTGACTACTCACAAGCAATTGATGCATTCTCAAAGACAATAAAAGGCAACATATTTTAATCGTAGATTATCGTTCCCATAAATTTGAAATAGCGTACCTTGTATTTTAGATAAAATAGAGTTGTTTCAATTTACGCCACATAATCAGATCGCCGCGCACACCGTTGAAATGGGTGACTGGGGGTATTTTTAAAATTTACGTAATACCGTGCAAGGCGCGAGCAAAATATGCAGCAGGAACCAGGGTTTTGTTTGTCTGCCAAAGAACAAGAACAAAACACGACAACAAGCAAAGATGTTAGAGCTACCCTACCAGATATATATAATTATTGTAAAAATATAATATTCATTTTAAAATGCTTAAAATACCGTACAATAATGATAGTGAAAAATCTGGAATGTTTTGTATAGGGTTTTACCTTTATATGACGTTTAAACATTATTATACTTATATGCTCTTTTGGTCCTACATTTTCCGTTGGTTGTCTACCCGTTGTTTACGCGAGTGTTGTCTTATGATTCATCAGTTATAATTAAAAAAGCTGGACTATAAACTGTAAAAAGAGAAAACACGCAGACAAGCAAAAAATACACTAATAGTTATTTGAAAAAAGGTAATAAATTAGTTACATGAATTTTGTACCTTTTTAACAAAACGTTAGTTAATGATCATACCCTTGAGGTTATTTTAAAAAGCTGTGTACCTTTGTCTCATTTGAAGCTGTTTGATAAAATTTTCTCCAACTTTTAAGTGGACCTTTGAAATGCGACGACCGCCTAGTGCTGGTTTTACGCGGCAGTTAATGAGTGGGTATTCAACTGCAAAAAAACAGCAAAACGACACGCAGAAAAGCCTAACACAATTCCTATGACATTTAGACAATATATTAATTGTGAGCTACAAAAACTATGAAAACTATTAAATATAATCAGCAGAACAAAATCTTTTATTTCTAGATTTGCTATTGCTGCATTAAATTTAAATTGTTTTTTATTAAATTTTCTAAGCTGCAGCAAAATTAATGCATTGTTCTTTACGTACATTTTATACAAATTAGCTATTATTCACATGTAAAATTGATGGAACTCTTGTAAACAATTAGCACTACGACTTACATAATCGCTGTAAGATGTAACGCCGTTGTTATAAGAAAATGGCGACTCGTGCGTTTCGCAGGTTAATGAAGATGATGTCTGCTCAACTGCAAATATATTTAACAGGGCATACGGAATATATGTAAACGGTTATTTTTTAAGCTTCTACTGCATTTCTTTCGCACCACTCTCGGCGAGCAACCTATCGGGCTTTAGCTCGGGAACCTGGCTGAAGAATTTGCAGAAACTAACTGTGAAGAACACAAAATGACACGCAAAAAACAAAATACAGATTAAGGTTAGCTTAGGATATGGAGGGAACTAATTTTTAAGTGTTTTTTACCCTTTATGAGTCATCAGACATAGGTTTACGATATTAAATTGCCGTTAATGGAAACATAATTATTGTAAAACTTGTCTCAGAAAACAAAAACAGTAAAGTTATTTAACTGAAAGTTGCAAGTACCCACTCAGTGAAATAGTAATAGGTACCTCATAGAGTTCTTCGTTGATTTTATCGAGAAGCTGATAGGATCTAACGTGAAATCGTGCTGAGATGGCATGGAGAGCGAACTGTAAAACAATCTAAAAGACACGCAAAAACGAAAGAAGATTTTCATTCGTTTTTATTATTTACGAACAAAAACTAAACTAGTTTACCTTACGCAGACGTTTTGCTGTAAGTAAGCAGGGAGCGTTACTAAAGCCTCAGTACATATTTTATAATGCTTTATCGAATACATCCGTGATTCATTGTTTCCTAAGCAGTCATGTGCTTGTTTAATGGGGGCGATTATGTGGAAAACAGTGCTGCCGTTACTCGCTTGTGTAAAAATATACGTTGAAGAGTATTTTCATGAACTTACTCATACGATTTTCTCGTCGCAAGATCGAACTATCTAACGGACAACTGTTAACTGTAACAAAAAGTTAAGGGGGCACGCAGACAAGAAATCCTAAGTTACAGAAATACATAAAATGCATGATTACGAAGATTACACTATTAACCATATTATTAAAAGAAATAGCAAATATACATGCTATAAAAAATAATAGTAGTTTGATCATAAATAAGTACAACATAAAGTCTTAAAAATATACAGTTCTTACGAATACCTCGTCAAGACATTCTTTCGTTCGCCATGTAACGCGCTAAGTCTGAGAACCGCTGCGAAACGGTCAGCTGTGAAAAAGATGGAAACAAAGACACGCAGAATATTTAAATTAAGTTAGAGGGACAAATATAAAGAAAATAATTTAATTTAAAATTAAATTTCATAAAATTGCTAAGTTTAAAGGTTATATTGGCATAATACATAAAACAGGATAGCTTATTGCTAATTACACCGTAATAATACCTCACACAACGCGTGCTTTTAGTAGCTTTGGTGAAGAAACGTGAGCCAAACGTTGAAGAATCAGCCCAAATGCCCAAAAGGAAACTGCAAGAAGAACCAAACAAATCGCAAACAAGAAAACGTTAAGGGAATAATTTTATTTGCTAAAAATAAAATTACATACAGATAGCTTTCCTATTCTTTGACACCTTGGAACCAAAGTTTACCGTTTGTTAAACCGTGTTATACTAATTTCTATGTGTCGTTCTAACTGAG
The DNA here is from genome assembly GCA_923060345.2 of Erebia aethiops. NCBI lineage: Eukaryota > Metazoa > Arthropoda > Insecta > Lepidoptera > Nymphalidae > Erebia > Erebia aethiops. Next base: position 17,706,889 of record OV281081.1, on the reverse strand, counting down.
TGCATTCGGTTTAGCTTTGAAGAATTTGTTTGATATCTACACCACCGGAAATGCTACAACTCATCAACTGTAAAAACACAAAACAACAAGGCAGAAAAAGAAAAAAATATGATAAATAAATCATTAATTCAGTGCTGGTAAAAAGTTTCTAATCGTGAAAGAATATACCATTGCCATGTGATGAATTTATATTTCTTTTGGGTAGTTGCTGTGATCTATTTATGATGGTGTATTTTTGTCTCGGCTTGTTTTGATCCAAACTGGAATATCTTTGGTCAGACAGGAGAAAAATACGATTGGTCCACCCGTTTCATGATCTTTATAACTGTAAACATAATATATAACACGACACGAAAGGCACACACCTTTAATTTTTATTTCGTTGGACATATATTTTGTTCCATTATTGACTTTCCGTTTCTCGAATGCTAAATTATTACGACCTAAACCTGAAACATAGGTCATAAAAGAAAAAAGGGTAAATAAATTAGTCGGAAGCCTCCTGTTTTTAATTTAGACGATCCTGTTAAGTCGTACTAATTCTGCAATTACATATAAACGGACACGAAAAACAAAAATAGATACAATCTTACGCTTTGTGTGTAACTTCTGTAGCAGCAATCTTATCAGCTTTTGGAATTACTAGTTCGATTCTGCGTTTAACTCATTTTTTGATTGTTAATTGACCGTATTTTCGAAGATTATTTTTCTAAGTTCTTATTGTTATATTTTATTCGTTATCAGTATAGTCCACGTGTATTAAGGCCGTTCACGACGTTTATCACCTAAAACCTGGCGTTTTCAACTGTAAAAACACTTATAGACTAAAGAGTTGTGAGAAGTTAGGTATAGTTATATTCTCAACTTTCATCAATTTTTCTATCGAGTTAGTGTCATTTATTTTAAGTAATCATGTAGGTATATTTCTTTAAGTCGAGGATGTAATATTATGTTATATCGGTTTTATATCATAGGAGTCTTTAAATTTCATATATTTTACATAATTCGTGCGTGCAATTCTCTTTGCCTGATTCATATTTAATAATGTGTTATAAAATCTGCAATAGGATCTGCAATAATTTATACCAACAAATGAACAAATAATATAAATCAAACTAAATATTGCATAAAATTAGACCTCATCCGGCAAACAATTAATTTATTATTTTGGAAGGATTTTATGGATTGTACAATGAAGTTATTTTAACACCTTTTTCATTAACACATTTCCACTCACTCACATTTCTCCTCCTATACTTTCTAAATACACAGCAAATTCGTTACTTTAAAACTTATTTTTTTATAAAAATAATACTTTTCTTACCACTTTGCGCACTCTTACAATTCAAGTTAGTTATATTTCTCTTACTAGATTAAAAAAAATCTGCTTTTAACTAACTTTTATGATAACTACTCTCTCTAGTACTTTATTAAACGGTCACTTTTTAAAACAAATGAATAACTACACACCATTGCCACAAATTTCTCGCAACATTTCTTCTAGAACCACACGTATACTTTTATTCAAATTTAAATAATTAACAATTTACTATTTTAATTTTTCATCAATTTTGATTTAAAGGCAATACATTAATGATACTACTTAGTTCTCAATGTAGAGGTTCAAATTATCTGTGATCACTAAGCACCAACAACCAACTAACGAAAAACTAATGAACCAACCAAACACTATTCATCACAACACTAGAAAAATGTAAAAGCTTGTTTATTTTAAAGCGTGTTTAAAAAAATAACTTTATCGTTGATTTTTCAGTTTCTACCGAAGCGTCGAACTAAAGCATAGTAATATTATCATTCTTATATTCACAAATATTTAGCGAATAGCATACATTTTACGCATTCCTCATTTAGTATTATTTCTTTTTAAAGCTCTCTTTTCTTGCTATATTTTAATGTGATGTACGATATCTGTTAGTTGGGTATAAATATCACCGTGAATTATGTAAATACAAAACTATTTTTTACCATATCTAAGTATGCAGAAATAGCCACAGCAGTAAATATTACCTATAAAAAGTTTGCCAGTGTACATTCCACATATTATAAAGCTCATTAACAAGAAGCATCTTATTACGTTAAGGTTTTATATTACATACCCGATGAGTAGCGTTTTAGAATAACAAAATTGAAGCGCTTAATGACCGTATTACTCGTGAAGGTGAATTTGCTTCTATTTATAACCGACATCAATTTCCGTGCCATTAACAATAATAAAAGTGTCAGAAAATGTAATACCTACTGCTCACACCACGTAAACCTGCAAAAACTCTCGTATTCATAAGACCAAATCCATCTAGCTTCATGCTCATTCCTGTTTTATTTATAGTTAGCCACAAGAAATATTGGTGCAATTTACCAAAGATCACAGAATATTTTTAAACAAAATAAACCGTGTATAATTGAAAGTTTGATATTAATTGATGATCAAATTGCAAATTAAAGCGGACCTATAATAAGAAAGGATTTGAACAATGCATACACACTTAAGCGGCAACCAGTAAAATAAGACGAATTAATACTTATGACATTAGCATGTGTTTTACCAAAATAATTCCACTTAACACGTTAACAAATACAAATGTACCATTCGATACAGGCTTAGGTGGAAGTTTGTTAAGCTTGCTATCGAATTGTTGCGAAGATACTAGGTAACTGGCGTTATGTGAAAATATCAATAAAGCAAAATTGGTGCTGAATCAATCCATATTGTTATTCATTCTAGTTTGTGCGCTTAAATTTTTGTCAGTCATAGTTATATTCAAACTTTTCCTTAATATTATGTTGATTGTTTTCAAACGAATGTGTGAGCCTGAAACCAAAAGATTAATTTTCGCCATGTATGGCGTTGTTCAACACCGAGTGTAGTATCAAAACATGTTAGATTATTGAAATAAATTGGTTTTGCTTAAAAGCTGCTTTGATTTCCAAAAGCAAGAAAACGTTTATTATATTGTTTAAGTTTAATATTCATAACATTCGTTGAAATCTCTCACACCTTTTAAATACAAATATAACTAACCGTATACCTACAAAATACACAAAGCTATAACGGAATATTACACAAAAATGTTAGGCGAACGTTAAAAATAAATTAATCAATGATGCTGATTGGTTTATAAAATATTACGTACCCATATAAATACCGGTGACTGAAGTCATGGTCATACTAACTCTCAAATTCGTAAAGCGTGATGCTGATGATGCGTCTAGGACCGTACAAGCAGTTTCGAAAACTGTGTAGCAACATTTTCACAAACAACATTTCGGAATCTAAACCAAACCCTTCTAGCCTCATGCTTATACAAAATCACAGGAATATGTTACAATCCATTATTGGTTAGCCACTGCCGTGTTCCCATAAAACGTCCTACGTCAGGTAAAAGTTTTAGTACCTCTGAAATTAATCTCATCTGTATGACGTGGAAAAAAGCAGTGTTAGAATTAGAATATTCGGACCGTAATGTGTCCACGTAGAAAAACGAAGAAAAGCTGGAAGGGATTTTCCATATAAAATATTTACAAGCACAGGGCAACAAACCTTATGAATTAACCACTAGGCATCCAAGTGCAAAAAAAGTGCAATAGTTTGCAAAATGACGATTCCTTAACTTTAAAAATCTAATCCATGCTTCACGTTCGTATAATCTAAACATTTAGTTGAACTATTCATGGGTAACAAAACATAATTATAAGTAATGTGCTGAAAAATAGATTGAAAATAATTCATATTATTCGTACATACATTGCGGGAAGTACATAATTATATATAAATAATAAAATATTTGTTTAGTGTAGCTATATTCTATAGTCTTGAGTGTTGTGTAAAAATATTCGCAAATTTCCAATATAATCGGAAATTAAAGAAGAAAGCTCGATCAAAGAAAAAAGGTCAACCATTAAAATATGGAAAAGTTGTTATGTATTAAACGCTTAATATTATGTCCTCAAACTATTCTTCAGCTGTTCCAATGGCGTTTCTTAAAGTTTTTGTGCAATATTGATATTTCATTAATTATTGTACTGATGTTGTTTGACTTACCAAAAATATGCAAGTACATACTTATATACCAGTTGTAAAAATCTCCAATTTATTACGTCTTTTCAACCGCGCCTCTTTTTTAATTACATTATTTGTCCAAGAATATTTTTCGTAACTCGAATTGATGTGGCTAAACTTTCCAAGAAATATATAAATTCTGTTCAATACTTAAATAAATATGCTTTATACATCGCGTTTCTAAAAATAATATATTTCTTGTGTTTGTTGTGTTCTATTTCTCTTTGTTTCAATGTTTTAAGGTACTATACTTTATATACGTTCCCTTGGATATGTTATGTATTAAATTTCAGATTTCAATATATACTGTCCAAAATATTTTTCCTATAGTAGATGTTATCAAATGAGTAAACAGCTACTCTGATACAGGCACCTCTAGTATTTTCTAAAACCTAGTTTTGGAGATATTCTGGTCTAGAGCTATGAGTTTTCCGTTTTGATCTTAAAATCATCTTTTTATTTCCATATGCTTCAAAATATGTGTCAGTATATATTATTCATTGAGCGTTCAAAATTTACCTATTTTAACTTATTCCATGACCATCACCAATTCAGTTTCATTGTTAGATAATTTTCTATCTTTTTTCATTGAAATCCCAGAATTCATGTTATAATATGTTTAAAAATCGCAGCAAGTCCGTTGCTTTCCATCAAATTCTATACAGTTGCCCTTATATGATTAATAAATTGTTTCAATATTGACTCCAACTTTGTAACTAATGCCGTAATGACTGTCCACCAACTTGTCTCGAATTTGACCAAGGTCTCGTGTATGATTTTGTTCAATGAGTATAGAATTAATTATTAACCATGTTTTCTCCTTGTTTAAATAGGTAGGTATGTCAGTATTACTAACAGACAATTCTTATTAATTCGAACTAAAACATCTCAATCACTTAATATATCCAGGACCTTGTAAATCATTAAGATTCTACTTAATATTATATACCTTTTATGACAGACATGTGACATTTATTCCTTAATTTTCCTGATAAAAAAATGTGCTTCCAAATAATTACAAATTTATCCTTTTTGAACTATCTTACGGCATTGTTTTCTGCTATTGAACATTCGTTATCGAAATGGTTTTTAGTTTAAATCGTTTAGATATATTATTTTTAAAATATAAAATATCTTTTTATAGAATAAAAACGATAGATGAACAGAAGGGCTAAAAGAAAAAATATTAGTCATAAAAATAAAATAAACTGAGTGTTTGTTTTCTTTATTTATTAACTCAACTGCTTTTTAACAATTTCTTTAGGTTTTACGACAATAACTATCAATTATACTGAATTTGTTTTTAATATTCTGAATATAATAAGGACATTTTAGAGAACTCCTATGTAAGCAAAATATACGTACACAAATCACTGATTACGAGTTTTAATGTTTTATTTCCCTTTTTTTAAACATTGGCGTCTACCCCGGAGCAATGACTTAGCCTTTATTATAATTAACTTGGCCAGAATAGAGTTATCATTCAGTGCTGAAAATATCTAGTAGTGCTTTTCGTTCCCTAAATAGACCTATATTAATCTTACGCTAAGCCTCTCCTGATCAGAACCTAATAATATACCTGCCAGCAATTTAGGCTTCTTCCAGGTTTATTAAATGGAGCGCATTTTAAGTCTCCTAAACCTACGGTATTATTTACGTTTGTCTCAGGAGCTAAATCTATCTACCTAACTATATTAATCTCTAGTAAGTGCCCTACGCTTGCCTCCTAAACTTATAGAATGCAGTACTTTTTACTCTTGCAATTAATGTACATAGGTTATAAATAGCTAGTTATTACTTGCTATCTTACACTACTTTTATGTACACGTATAATATTCTATTCATAGACTACTAGTACTAGCATTAATTAATTTACTTATATTATGAACCTACAGCTAACATCCTAGAAACTACATAAAATTAGGTTCGAAGTTTGTCAAACGCTGAATGTGATAAAATATATACCTAAATACCAGTCTAAATCTAAAACTAACCCATGTCTAACTCTACGTCATCGTCCGGCTAAATACCTGTTTAAGAGTATGCATAGTCTAATTTAAAATCATCATAACTAAAGTTAAACTCGAATCTAATAATTCATGTACGATTGAAATTCGAAATAACCCATTAACAAACTATTGTCTCAGTTAAAAATATAATATATACCTAGTAATTTATACATATTATTGTAATCATATATACAAGCTTTTATGTCCTTTCAAATTTCAAAATGAATCCTAAAATAGTAACTTACAGAATGAGTTTAAAAATTAACTGCCTCGGGATCTAAGTATGATTTCTGATTTTATCCGTAATCGTAATTATCTACATCTGTTACTAAGACTCTTGTAGTAATTGCGCGAAACAACTGATCAAGCCTGCCTGTAGCTCCGACACTAAACATCTGAAAATTAATCGACAATAACAATTACTAATAACTATCCTTACAAACTAACATAATGATGATCTACATCTAGACGACTTATTTTATTTTAAATATCGCTTTTAGTTATGCTTAAGCTTGAAAGTAAACTTAGCGCACGACTACAACTAATACCTAGTTTAAATATATTATACATCTATATATTTATATATGTGAAATACTTTCTATAGGATAGCTTAATACGAAATTTTCGATGAAAGCTTACTCTTTACGTTTAGTTATACGTAAGATTTCAGTTTAGTAGCCTACGCTTACAGCTAGTTATGTGTTATGTTATTTAAAAAATTATACCAAATTGTTTTGTACCTGCATAATAATAACTAGAAAAATCCCTAATCGGGGAGATTTCTACGCTGAAGACCGGATGACCGTGTGTAATCTTGTAGCGAAACCGGGTATAATCCTTAGCAAGACCGGGTTATTCCTTAGTGAAACAGGCTAATCCTCTAGCGTTTGGACTGGGCGCGGGAACGCATTTTAGTATATTTTGGACTCCTAATATACTGGCCTATTGTACGGGTGGAATCGACCTGCCATGATGTTCGACGGTTTTAATCGAGTCTGTAGAAGAACAAGCGTTGAAAACAGTTAATAAAATTCATAAAGTCCTGAAAACACATTTAAATTAAGACACATAAAATATTAATGACGTTTCTTAAATCCAATTGGTTAAATTAGTATTGAATAGAAAGTAAATTCATACAGGCAACCTCAACTATTCAGTTGTAATAATAGTAATTTACTCGAGTCAATATTTTAGATTGATTGTGCATGCTTTCCTAGATTATATGATAAAATAGTATGCTTCATTTACGTCACACTCAACTTTAATTCTTATGATAGCTTAAAAACTAGACTTAATAAACTATATCACTCTTTGCCAGTCTAGTATTAAGAAAACAATTCTCCTATCAACCGCTGTATTTTATTATTCATGAAGTTATATCTTTACTATAAATCTTCTATACCTACCTATATTTTTCATACATATATTTTTGTATTCTAACAGTTAGTCTAGTCGACATAGAACCTATTCGCAAAATGAACTTGGCATCCTTACTCAAAGTATCAAAATTTAATAATTCAGGTATAGTTATAGAAGATCTGTTAGCTAGATACACTAGTACAATTTTTGGGAAGTGCTAGTAGTTTTTATGCACCGTTACCCGTCAAAATTACAAGTAATTTACATTTTCATGATACTTTCAAACCCTTTCCAAACACTTATTAGGAATATTTAGTATCTTTTATCGTCTTGTGGAAGACGATAAAAGATACTAAATATTCCTAGGCTAAGCTATTATAGGTACCTACATACTCTGTTTTTTGATTATTACCCTGTCTTTTAGTTCCTTATTTTCATATTCTTTCCTAATGCACCTAATGTTTAAATTTCTTATTATTTTTGCTGTCTATTAAATAAACTTAAATCTAGAATTGAGTCTCGTCATTTTATATTATAAAATGGTTGCATATTTTTTGATATATGTATTCGATCCTACCCTAATGAGAATCTAAAATATTAATGAATTTGACTTCACATCCTCAGTCACACAGCTTGATTTTTAACTATAAGACGCAATATACTCTACTTACTGATTATTAACCTTTGTCGTTTGGATATAGCCTAGTAAACGAAAGTTTTAATTTCTTCTGAATATGTTTCAAATACTGAATTATCGACAATGCTTTATTATTTTATTCAAATATTATCTTGCCACTTAGTATTCTTAAAAAACATTACTATTGTCAACTATAACAGCTATAAGTACCTACAAATACGAATCTACAGCCTTATCTCAACCAAAGTCATAAATAAACTACTTAATGAAATAGATAAATATTTCAAAAATATTCCTATATTTGACATTTGTTTTTATGTTTTCATAATTTACACGGAATTGGTTAGTATCAAATTCAAATTCAAAATGATTTTTATTCAAATAAACTTTTACAAGTACTTTTGAATCGTCAAGTGAATCTATCACTGGTCCGGAATGACATCCCGAGAAGAGCAAGAAACTCGGCGGTTGCTCTTTTGAAAAAAAAAATTTACAATTTCATTAATTTGTAAAATAAATAAGTACCTAACAGCTGTCCTTAGCATTGCTGGAGCGAGTCAAATCCATGCTCCTTTGTCATTTACGTAATCTCCAAGACTATAATAAGCCTTTTTAATAGCATACTTTTAATGGACTTCTTAAACTTGTGTAAAGGCAAGTTTAAGATAGGTTGTGGAATTTTCTTATAAAATAGAACGCTTATTCCCACGAACGACCTTCGGACCTTCTTGAGGTGGATCGATGGAGTCACGAGCTTATGGCGGCCCCTAGTTTGCCTATCATTCAGATCGCATATTTTTTTGTAATTATGAATGTGCTGTTTTACGAAAATTAAATTACTATAAATATATTGCGAGGCTACGGGTAAGAATACCTATTTCCTTAAATTTCTCTCTAAGGGATTCGCGCGTTTTTAAATTATAAATTGCACGTATTGCCCTTTTTTGTAATACAAAAGTTTTTTGATTATCTGCTGCTTTACCCCATAGTAAGATTCCGTAAGACATAATACTATGAAAGTAAGCAAAATATACAATTTTTGCAGTTTCAACGTCAGTAAACTGTCGGATCTTTCAGACAGCGTAAGCAGAAGAGTGAGTTTGCCAGCCAGAGTTGATATATGAGTGCCCCATTGAAGCTTTGAATCTAAGGTCACCCCCAGGAACACAGTGGTCTCTTCTATTTTTAAAATATCATTATTTACAGTTAGACTTATGTTTCCTGTGGACTTGGTATTCGGCAATGCGAATTCACTGCACTTGGTTTTCTTTGCGTTTATAAGTAGGTAATTTGTTTACAGTAAACCAGTTAGTGACTTGAGAAATTGCATTATTTACGTCTTCATAATTGTCCTTGTTTCTATCGACTTTAAAATAACTTTAAATTATACTTACAACAACTAACCGGTAACCTAATTAATATTATTATATCTCAACCTGTTCGCTAGATATAGGTATATCTCAAAGAATTTGCTATTCTATCTATATTTTATAAAGATCAATATAATATTTTTGTAATAATTGAGTTCGCAAAATTATTTGGAATACTGATTTTGAAATAATTTTTCAAATTATTTGCTTCTCTTTTATTACCCATTGTATTAACTTTTTATATTGTAATTGCGTCGGATGTCATAAAATTAGTATTTTTCGTCTGTTTCATGGACATATTATAAAGGCGTTAGTTAGTGACTTGAGAAATTGAATTATTTACGACTTCATAATTGTCCTTGTTTCTATCGACTTTAAAATAACTTTAAATTATACTTACAACTAACCGGTAACCTAATTAATATTATTATATCTCAACCTGTTCGCTAGATATAGGTATATCTCAAAGAATTTGCTATTCTATTTATATTTTATAAAGATCAATATAATATTTTTGTAATAATTGAGTTCGCAAAATTATTTGGAATACTGATTTTGAAATAATTTTTCAAATTATTTGCTTCTCTTTTATTACCCATTGTATTAACTTTTTATATTGTAATTGCGTCGGATGTCATAAAATTAGTATTTTTCGTCTGTTTCATGGACATATTATAAAGGCGTTAGTTAGTGACTTGAGAAATTGAATTATTTACGACTTCATAATTGTCCTGTTTCTATCGACTTTAAAATAACTTTAAATTATACTTACAACAACTAACCGGTAACCTAATTAATATTATTATATCTCAACCTGTTCGCTAGATATAGGTATATCTCAAAGAATTTGCTATTCTATCTATATTTTATAAAGATCAATATAATATTTTTGTAATAATTGAGTTCGCAAAATTATTTGGAATACTGATTTTGAAATAATTTTTCAAATTATTTGCTTCTCTTTTATTACCCATTGTATTAACTTTTTATATTGTAATTGCGTCGGATGTCATAAAATTAGTATTTTTCGTCTGTTTCATGGACATATTATAAAGGCGTTAGTTAGTGACTTGAGAAATTGAATTATTTACGACTTCATAATTGTCCTGTTTCTATCGACTTTAAAATAACTTTAAATTATACTTACAACAACTAACCGGTAACCTTATTAATATTATTATATCTCAACCTGTTCGCTAGATATAGGTATATCTCAAAGAATTTGCTATTCTATCTATATTTTATAAAGATCAATATAATATTTTTGTAATATTTGAGTTCGCAAAAATATTTGGAATACTGATTTTGAAATAATTTTTCAAATTATTTGCTTCTCTTTTATTACCCATTGTATTACTTTTTTATATTGTAATTGCGTCGAATGTCATAAAATTAATATTTTTCGTCTGTTTCATGGACTTATTATAAAGGCGTTAGCTAAATTAAGTACTACGCATACACATTAGCTAATTTTTTAATTCTAATATTATCTTGCAATTATAAGTATAATATAAGCCTGGCTGTCCAGCGCGGAAATGCAGCGCATTCTTGCCACCATTCCACGCGGGCATGATTTATATAGTAATTAGGTTAGGCTAGCTAGCATTAAGTTCTATTGTATTATTTTCAATAAATGTATTATCTTGCAATTTATTTTTGTAAAACATCATCCATCCATCTTAGGCCATCTTAGGCCGCATCATCACTTCCCATCAGGTGTGATTGTAGTCAAGCGTAAGCCTATAATGAATTTAAAAAAAACTGTGATATTAGTTATAAATCACTATTCTCAACTTTTATATACCTACGACGGACAGCTATGAATCTACAACAATAATTATCTCTACCAATAATAAATCAGAATAAACTACTTAATTAAATAAGCACAAGCAAGCACATACAGTGTAGGTAGTTGAGCATACATGTGCTCTGCTCAAAATTGTAAATTTTTATTAATATTTAAAAGATAATAAGTGTATTTACCTATAAAAAGTATTATCTTCACTGTGTAAAGAAGTGGCATTGGTTTTCTGGTGATCTGCTGGTTTTTAGCCACAAATGTAATAAATCACATGTGCACATCTTTTGCCTTCACTTAATAAAATAATAACATAACATCATCACACTATGGCATCTAGAAAAGGCACAATTAAAGAACCAGAGGATGCTGTCAAGGTATTGGAGAACAAATTTAACGAACAGATGAAGGTCTTCCAAGCTCGGCTTGACACAGCACAACCTTCTATGCTGCTTGAACAGTTAACCGCTGACTTCAATGCATTTAAGAATATGATGCTGGTTGCACTGGACACCATTAAGGCTCAAGTAAGGTCCTTAACTGAAATTACAGATGATCTGGACAATAGGAGTCGTCGCAAGTTCTTATTATTCCGTGGTGTGAAGGAGTCTGAGAAGAACTCTCTCACTCTCATCAGAGACATAGTGTCTTCTAATCTTAAATTAAGCATTGAAGAGTCTGACATCCGTTCCTGCTTTCGCCTTGGCAGTGTTGAAGCTGACAAAACTCGGCCTATCTTAGTAAGATTCTCAAATCCGGACATCCGAGCTGAGATTTGGCGGGCCAAGAAAGAACTGAAGGGCAATGTTATTTCTATAGCTGAGTTCTTAACGATCAGGCGTCGCGAAATCTTCAAAGAAGCCCGCTCAATATTTGGTAAACACTGCTCCTGGACCCAAGATGGAAATGTCTTTGTTAAACTTTCCAATGACAAGAAGGTGAAGTTAACTTCACTGCAGCAATTGTCGGATCTGGCTGCTGATAAAACGCAAAAACCAAGCAGAAGGGACAGATCGCGGGCTCGTGCAGCACGACAAGATAAAAAAGCCTAGCTAAGTCTGCTCATGTGACGTGGCCGTTGCAACTTTTAAGAAGTATAAGCTATGAAATAATCGTGTCATCTATTGTACTGCACTGCACAGTCGGTTTAACCTAGCCCCTTTTTATCTTATTTCATAATTCATATTATGTCCTTACAACCTTTCTTGGCTAGGCTGCAATTTTTATCATAGGTGGCGATTGATAATGATTAACCAATAAGTTAAACTATTTCCGGCTTCGTAAATTGTAATATACCCACAACACAGTGTATATTATTACTATTATTTGTATTGTTTTCGTAATTTCCTGTTTCTACTTTCTAGGTTAAACTTGTTGTTTGTTTCATTTGACAGTTGACACTTGACTCTGACTGATGCAGCCATAGCTACATAATTTATTGCAAAACGGCTCTGGGTTCTAGCATAATAGAATAAAACTGTTAAGCTTTCTTTACACGATGGCAAGTTGTGGTCCGTAATTTCGTATATCGAAAATGTACGATTGTATCTTATATGAATTTGTTCGGTATGGATCTACCTACCTCGTTAAGGTTTTTAAATTTTTTATTTTTCGTTTTATGAATGTTTTCAATTTTAATTTTACTATACATTATGTTAATTTTTCTCTTTTTAGGTTTTTCCTAAAGTTACCGGCAGTAGATGTGGACATGTTAAGATCAACCATCCACTTTTAACATTTTTCATTTCTTTAAGTATTTTATATTACATATTTATTTGTATTTTATTGATTTATTTAAGTATATAAATTATTATTATTTTATTTATAGTGTCTTATGTATATTATATTATAAATGGATACATCAATAAGTTCTGATATTTTTCATTCTTGTGGTTCAAACTCATCCTTTGAATCAGCTGATGTGCCACTAAGCGAACAGCTTCAAAACGCGTTTAAGACGGTTCATAAGAATCTGAATATTTGTCACATTAACGCTCAAAGCATTCCGGCTCACCACTCCGAACTTCTAAACACTTTCAAATGTAACTACATCCATGCGTGCTTGATATCCGAATCATTCTTAAAGCCTACATTGCCTTCTTCCTACTACCCGTTGCCTGGCTACGTTTTGATAAGAAACGATCGCACGGGAAAAGGTGGCGGAGGCGTGGCGATTTACCTAAGATCCAATATTAAATATAAGATAATTGACCAGTCACCAACGATCTACTCCAACAACATTGAGTACATCTGGATTGAAATTATTATCAGTGGTGTTGCCTTTTTGCTTGGAGTGGTTTATGCACCTCCCACAGTTCAATACTTCGAAACGCTCGAACATACTCTTGAGACATTTCTACCAAGTTACGAGCACTGCATAATCATGGGCGATTTTAATACCTGTTTGTTGCGGGACGATCATAGAGCAAAAAAGTTAAAATATATATCAAACGCTGCTAATCTCACTATCCTCAATCTAGACCCTACCTTTCACACTAACGACTCCCGTTCTTTACTTGACCTTATCCTTACTACCAAACCTGATCATATTCTTACACATGGCCAATTTGCCGCTCCGGGTTTTTCACATCATGATCTCATATTTGCTTCTTATAAACTTAAACCAGCTAAGGTTAAACCAAAAGTGGTCTTTAAACGTAGTCTTACCCGTATAAATAAAGATGCACTTTTAATTGATGCGGTAAATACTGACTGGCCTCAAATTGAGAAGCTGAACCACATTGATGACAAAGTGGAGTGTTTTAATAAACTCCTTATCAATCTATTTGATAAACATGCGCCAGTGACAGCTGTTCGTATCAAGCGTCCGCCTGCTCCTTGGATGACGGATCAAATTCGTACTCTGATGGCTAGGCGTGATAAATTGAAACGTAAGTTCAAGGTCACTAGGTTAAACGATGACTGGGAAGCATTTAAAATTGCTAGGAATCGCTGCAATCAGGCGATCAGGAACGCCAAACGCCGTCACTCTTTCTCCTCGATTGAGAAGTGTCCACCCCAAAAGTTATGGGATTTGCTGCGAGAAATGGGCTTTGGTAAGCGGCGTAATCATCTCGACGGTAACCTTGATGTAAATGTGCTAAATACACATTTCTGCACTCCCCCATTCCAGTTAAATGCAGTTACTAAGGCATCCACTATTAGTAAAGTTTCTGCTCTCCCATTGCCTGGACACTCCTCTTTCCGATTTGAAGCCACCTCTGACTGTGAAGTGAGGAAACTCATTGCCTCCGTCACAAGTAAAGCAGTAGGTAGTGATCAAATAGGCCGTGAAATGATTTTAATGGTCCTGGATATTGTGTTACCCTTTATCACGCACATTTTAAATTCATCATTGTCAACGGGGATTTTTCCCACACTGTGGAAAAACGCACACATTATTCCCATACCGAAAAAAAATACCCCTACTGATGTAACACATTTCAGACCAATTTCAATATTACCTTTCCTCTCAAAAATTTTAGAGCGAATAGTCCATCATCAATTTTCTACTTTTCTTAACCAAAATTCACTTTTAAATTCATTTCAATCTGGCTTTCGACCCTCTCACAGCACATGTACAGCACTAATTAAAATCACTGATGACATCCGACATGCTATTGATCGATCTATGGTTACGCTGATTACACTATTAGATTTTAGCAATGCCTTTAACTGTGTAGATCATGACATATTGATGGCAATTCTACGCTCTTTTAATATCTCACAGTCCGTAGGTGAATGGTTTCTCTCATATCTTCGGGGCCGTAGGCAGTGTGTCCGAACTGAAGAGGTTTCCTCTGAATGGACTGACATCACTGCGGGCGTACCCCAGGGCGGTGTACTGTCTCCTCTACTTTTTTCTGTATTTATCAATACATTAGTTTCCGTTTTAAATTTCAGTTCCTATCACCTGTATGCAGACGATTTACAATTATACATTTCTTTCAATGTTGAGGATGTCCTTGACTCCATTGATAAACTCAACAGTGATCTGGAGGCAATCCGTATCTGGACCGGAAACCATGGACTTCTCGTTAACCCAGCTAAAACACAAGTAATGTTAGTCGGCAGACCTAGGCTACTTGCTAAACTGGATCTGAATTCCCTTCCACCAGTTACATTTAATTATATAAATTTACCATACTCCACTCAGGTGAAAAATTTAGGACTACATATCTCGCAAGATCTCTCCTGGTCTTGTCACGTTGCGGAAATCAGTCGAAAAATTTTTGCAGCGATGCATGCACTTAAACGGATGCAGAACATGCTGCCACAAAAAGCAAAACTTGTGCTGGTTAATTCCTTATTGCTTCCAATCATTGACTATGCAGATATCTGCTATACCGACCTCACCGAAGAGCTTCTGAACAAACTGGACCGCCTGCTCAACCTATGTATACGCTACGTATACGGTTTGCGTAAGTATGACCACATTTCTAATTTCCGTTCAAGACTAGGGTGGCTCAATATTCGTTTTCGCCGAGATGCGCACGTTCTTGCTTCTCTTTATGGTATTCTTCATGATCCAAGTTCTCCTAAGTACCTCCAAGAACGCTTTAAGTACCTCGGCTTATCTGGACGTGTTCAACGTTCCTCAAACGTAGATACTCTTGTCTACCCGCAACACAAATCAAAACTATATTCAGATTCCTTCACTGTTACTGCAATCAGGTTATGGAACGCCCTTCCCCAGAAAGTACGTCAAGCACCGTCTTTAAACGTTTTTAAGCGTCGAGTACACGAACACTTTCAAAAATGTCAGAATCCCTCCACATAATAACATTCATAATTATTAATTATTAATTTAACCTATATATTATTTTTACATATATATATATATATATATATATATATATTTATATATTTATTGTATTTTATATTCTTTTTATTTAAACTAAGTATTATATTATATTTTAGTATATTATACATTTTTGTGTATTTCAATACGTCACTTTATTACCTACTACCTAATATGTTTTTTCTTACCCCAACTTTTCTCTTTATATTGTACGCACTGTGATTTCTACCCTGTCTCCACTACCAAAGGTTAACTGGAAGAGAATACCTCTAGGTATTAAGTTCGCCTTTGTGCATTGTAATTTAAGTATGTGCAATAAAGAATTTAAAACAAACATAAATAAATCTAAAATGATTTTTGAAATCTTTGATATTTGATTTGATTAATATTCTCTTGCTATTTATTTTTATTTTATTATATTATTACGACATGGTATTGATTAAAATCGTTTTGAATGCTCATCGATAACCAAATTAAGTAATATTATATCTTAATATCTATCTTATTAGCTATTTATGTTATACCATGCCATTTATGATTTCATAAAGTTGAATATAATATTGTGTTTATAAAATATTTATAAAATAATTGAGTTCGCAATAACATTTTGAATTTCAATTTTAAAATAATATAATTTATTTTATTCTCCTATTACTCATTTTATAAACAAAGTCAATATTTTTCGTTTCTTTCTTGAATATAAATCTAGTTCACATTCTTAAATAACTACGCTCAAATTAAGTATGCCATTTTAACCTTGGATAATCTTTTAAAGTTTAATTTAATTAAAAAATTCTTGGAAAAGAAAAAGAATTCGATATCTAGCGTCAAAGTATAAAACTAATTAACTTCTTGGCACTATTAATATTTTCTAATTCATTTCTAATCTATCGTTTTAAGATGTAGTGGTGAATACCTACATAATGTAAATATTTTATAAGATTATTATTAAAGTCGATTTCTGATTCTAAGCTGCCGCCTGCCACATTCCTAATTTAATTTCACCACTTATTTCAAGTCTGATCTAATTTATGATCGTATAACTTAAAATATTTTTCAAACTATCTCGTTTAAAACTTCCGCAAAAATTCAACTGTGAAAATACTTACTTCAAGGTACTTATATTATTTCTTAGCAACATATTATTATTATAGTCGTAAAATATTAAGTATTTAAGTGATCTAATTTATGATGGTAACTACCTTCTCAATTTGATACAACCATAAATAGTCTGTCTTCTAAAGACATTTTGTTCTATATTTGTTCTTTGTTTTTACTTGAAGACTTGACTACACAATAACGTTTTTTAAAATACTTCCATCGTCGCCTTTTTAAAATATAAGTATAAGCAACATCAATCCTTATAATTTATCCTATACTAGCTGACCCGGCGAACTTCGTACCGCCTTAGTATGCAAAATTAAATGTATATTTTTCAATATTTCTGAGAGATTTTCTTAATATTTTTTTCCGTAAGAACCTTCTCCTAATAATAACAAATACAACAAAAAAAGAATTAGTGAAATCGGTCCAGCCATTCACGCGTGATGCCGTGACCAAGGAAAACGGGTTTCATTTTTATATATATAGATTTATTGACGATTTTTTTATTCTAAATGTAATAATGAAACGTATAGGTTCTCTATACTTGATCTCTACTATCTATAACACTACGTTAATTTTAATTACTACCCTACTTACATCATACCTATCCTCATCAACTGATAACTGTTACTTTCTCCTCTTTTTCAATTAAATATTTTCTATCTTGTTAATTGCATATAATGGTATTATGATGAAGCCAATATTTTTCGTTTGTTTCGCATACTTACTTCTGTATTCCATTTTTATTCACTTAAACCAAGAAAGCTATTTCAATCGTGTACTTAACTTTTATTTTATATGCATGTCTTTAGACCTACTTATAGAGCCACTTATACTATGTTTGATGTTATATTATTAATAATACAATTTTCATATTTCCATGTGGTGATTTTGTAATGTTTTAATATTAATTGCCTAAATTAACTTATCTAGCTCATTCATTTTCTTTTGATTGCAAATGTATAGCTGATAGCTATTACCTACTGGCATTTTTCGTATATCTAGTATACTTCCGATGCTAATCATTCATAAAAATTTACATTTGCAGTTTGACCTTAAATTTTCTACCTATGGAGCCACTACTATGTTTAATATTATTAATAATACTATTTTCACTGTCATAGTTGCATGTGGTGATTTTGTAATTTATAATTTTTATCGCCTAAATGAACTTAGATAGCTCATTATATTGTGCAGTTAGATTATGATTAAATGTAGTATTAGGATGTTATAGTTTATAATAATATAATCGTTACAGCTAGGTATATGAAACAATTTGTAATTTTTTAGTTTGTAAGAACAAACCTATTCTCGGCGGCACTGTGGTGTTCGGTAAAATTTATATGAATTTATGATAACACCACATTAGAATGTAGTCCTATATTGATTGTTCTGTTAGAATTTAAATTTAAATAAAAAGATAGATTGAAAATGTATAGCTATTACAACTGGCATTCTTCGTATATATAGTATGTTTCCGATGAAAAGACTGCTATTTTTCTAAACTTATTCTTTTCATGCCACAAAATGGAAAACTATTTGCATTTCCACACCAAATCGTAGAAAAAAATAACTTTTGAAACATTATGAAATCTGAAGCTATATTAATTATTGTCCATTTTGTCTAACAGTAGTAGGTATTGTTGCAATAGTATAGAGTTTCACTAGATCACTTTACAAAAGCTTTGTTACAATCAGGATCTTAGACTATAATATAATCAGTTATAATTACATATCTTGATGAAATCTTCCTTAAATATATACCAATTCTATTTTATGCTTTCCGAACCGGAGTCAAAACATGACGTAACATAAAAGTAAGTATTTAAGTATTATTAATGATGGTTTTCTGCTGATTTTTGTTGCTACGTTCAATCGACTACCTTCCCAATGTATACACTTGTAATCATCGTTTCATTACAAACCACTTAAAAACAATTACCAACCATGTATTATCATTCTTTGTTCATTATTATTTTTGTATAGAACCTGCCTTCATTATCTCTTTTCATGATTCATTAGTGTTATATTGTGCAGTCTTCATACGTGTTTCTATTCTGTTTTTCTACTATTTAATTTTTTTTCTATTATCATCCAGTATCTCTATAACTTACGTATGATCAACAACTGTTAGACTTTTGGTAGCTATTGAATAGTTTTATTTCATAAACGTCAATTTTCTATATGGAATATCATTGATTAATTACCTTTCGCAAATTGTGATGTATCTTCCTACCATGTTTTACTTTTCCAAGAGCATATTATAGTCCATATTCTTTGTCTTTTTTATCTCTTATTGAATAGGCTTTAAAACTTTCTGAATACGTAATTTTGTTAACTAGTTTCTACATAGTATTAGTAGTATAGTTTACACGCTCTAAAAGGTTCTTCTAATCATAACATTCCTATTACTCACGGTGATCACAAAAATATAATGTTTTATTTTGGAATATTTGTTAACAATCGCCAATAGTAAATAATATAAAATTCTAAATAGTAGTTTCCTGAGTCGCAATTTGTGTAATTAGTAATCTGGCATATACACCTTTCCATAAAGTGTAGGGCTAAAATAGCATGTCTAAACCTTGTTAATTCTTACCTAAATCTGTGCCTAAATCCGGATAGAGATATTTTATATATGTTTATCTATGTACCTACTTAATGCGTTTCAAAATACCAAAATATTTACTCTCTTTAATCTTTAGTTAAACCTTTTAAATGGCGATATCCTAATGTTAAAAAGTTATTAATCCTTAGTATAATAGTCGTTACTTTTTTTATTGTAGAGTTGTGTTATTTAGAAATTATAGCAATGTACACCAAACCTTACAAATCATTTTACTACATTATATTACATTTTCATATAAAAGCTTTTATATTTAAAAGCGGATTACCTACCTAAAAGTCAAGATAATAACTGCCTACCTCTCTTACTACCTAGTATCTACAGACATTTATCGTATTGTATTGTTTCAGTCTGATTTATACTATACGTAATATTATTTATTATCAGCGTATTTCATGTTTCTGATACTAAACCATTATATTTTTAAACATCAATTGGCCAAATCAATTTTCATTTCCACACCAAATCGTAAATAAGAATGTTTAGAATTTTAAATTCAATACTGCATTGTACTTGTTTTTGTGAAACAATGGTATTGTTAGAATTTGAATAGAGTTTCGCTTGATAATTTTGCAAACCTTTTATGAAATTAATAATAAAGACGAACGACAAAGGTTTCTTAAAAATCCTGTGTAAATGCTGATAATTTGCTAGTGTATTAAATAATATTTAGTATTTTAAACATTTTTAGAATGCATTATTTTTATATTCATGTTTTGTGCGCATCGAAATTTTTCCGTCATATATGCAAACACTCCACATAGAATAACTTTATTATCTCTATTGATAAAATGATTACTAATACAATTATCTCCACAATTCACCAACACGGCTATGTCGTAACATTGAAAAGTTTAGATTCATCGCAAACAAAGTCCATTATAGTAGATTATACACCAAGGGGATAAAGCACTGTTTTATGTCACGGGCGCTACATTGAATCCTGAACGTAACGAAGGACTCCAAATGTAACTCCCGAGCGCAGCGAGGGTGTTATAAGTTAATTCCCGAGCAAAGCGAGGGAATTAAGATTGAGTCCTGAGTGCAGTGAGGGATTCAAGCGCCCAAGAAAAAAACAGTTTTATCCCGGTGGTGTATACTCTACTTTTCTCACTTTATGCGAGACAATAAAAAACCAGGCTTAGTAGATAGTGTTTATTACAGCAAATTAAAAGTACAAATTGATATAGGAGACATTACTTAGTCCAATTATGGAAAGATAACGTTATATTTAATAGCTTCTGGAGTCAAAATACTTTCATCACTCGAAATTTTTGATTTTTTTTTTGAAATAATTATAGAATCTTCTAAAGGTTCTACTAGCCACGGCTATAGCAACTTCCTTCAGCTGGCGTGGCCTACTCGATTTGACAAACAAACGAAGTTCGTCTCAGTGCGAATCTAGTGGGCCACGGCCTATATAGCTACTTCTTTCAGCTGGCGTGGCCTACTCGATTTGACGAACAAATGAAGTTCGTCTCAGTGCGAATCTAGTGGGCCATGGCTTCGGTTTTCTAAAATCGAGTTGGCCGCGCCCGCTGAGAACACATTCTGTTTAGCGAAATTAGACTTTATGGACATAGCAATAAGAATTATGAAAGTGAAAATCACATTACTAACCAGCGGGTTATAATGAAATTCAATAGAACATTATAACCCGGCTAAAGCCAAGAGATATAATGTCTTGCTTTCGGTAAGGTTTACATAACATATAATTCGGCATTGTCGAGCATGTGGTGTGAAAAATAAGATTATCTCCATAAGTTGAGTTGCATGATCATGAGAGGTGCATGATAATTATTTTATTATACTTTATCTACATAAATTGACCCTTACTTTTAATGAAAATGAAACGTAAGTAGACTATTAGCGTTCTGAAAACGTATTAGTTCTAAATAGACATTCATAGTTAGATACCTACTTATCGATTTTCTCATATTGATATAATCGCAACTATCAAGTTAGTAAAATTATTCTCCTACGAAGTCCTTATATTCTTTGTAATCTAGCGCTCTCGACTTATGTAGTAGTACTTATCTAATTGATGTATAATATTGTGTTGCGCAACTACGGAACCCTACACATTAACATGAACTTGGTCGGTTTTTTGTTTATTATAATGCCTAATCTCTAAGTGAGCTTGAGGACTGAGGTATGTTTAATATCTAATACTATTAGTTTCATCTTAATATAGTAAATTCGATCTATCTGTAGTAGGTACCTCATCTCTTTAATTATTGATATCTGCCTCTAGATTGAGAACTATATTCGATTTTAATAATAAAGGGTTTGCGCTCTTAATATCTCATTTTTTAGGTTGAGCTATGTTTAGTATCTATCGAGTGGAACCTGTCTTTGGATTGACGAATTGACTTCATTGGTAGCGATTCTGCCGCTTGACTAACCTAAACTAAATCTTTAAAATAAAATAAAAAATCAAATTAGTTACACCTAATATTACACATATAATGAAAATAATCCTGGCGACTTGTTTGCGCTATCATTGAAATTCATTTCTGGGAAATTCACAATCGTTGTTTTACTAGGTTTCATTTAACTCAAATATTGCCAAAACTTTATACTTTCTTCATACTATGTTGTTTTGTGGGTTACAATAATATTTACTTAAATTCTACATTTTTATGTATAATTACAAGCTAAGGATATTTAGGGTAATAATTATTTTAAGGCTTATTTCAGTTTGAAAGTACAAAATGGTCCTCTTTTCGGGATTTCATACGAACAGAACGGAAATGAAATTATGTGTAACTTTATTGCTTACGGGCTAATCCTCTCTTTATGGTTATTTGATGCTTACGGGGTAGTTTGTACCTATTGAATTGCTGATTTACTTGTTCTAAAATATTGTTTTTAGATTTGGAAATCGGAATTTGTCTACCTGAAATTGATGTCAAAATAATCGTATATTCAATTAACACTCATGTTAGTAAGAATTGTCCATAACTGCTTTGCTTTATTTAATTACAGTTAAGTCTTCTTCGATAATTTAACTTCATATAACTTTATATTATTACTTACAGCTATTGGTATTGAAGGCTTGCGATAGATATAATATAAAATGGCAGATTGGGAAATCTTTTGTTGATCGATGATTACTATAAAATGCATTCATCGCCTTTTTTATGTATATTTTCGTTTTCATATATATCTATAACTTGCAATTTTTATGCCAATGCTTACTAGGCATGGCATTTTATTTTGTTTTGTTGTTAATAAACCTTTATATTTCACCCTACTTCGTTATCTGCTTCCAGAGAACTTGTCATGCAAACGCTAAGTACTATTCTGCTTATTCAGTGCCTGATAAAATAAAGTGACCGCTTCGAAACAACTGCTGTTTTGGCCTACCAAGTACCAATTCACCTTATCCTGCTCCTGCTTAGTTTAATGTAGCCTGTAGTGGTGGATCCCATTTTTGGGTTGCATCTTAACATCCTTCTGTACCTAATAGATAATCGTTTACGATAATTCGTACCTGGCTATGTTGTGACAAACAAATAATAATAAAGCTATCTTCTTTGCAATTTGAGTTTTGAGGGGTTTTAGAAATAGAAATAATACAATATTACTCTTCTCTATTTTCAATTATTTTTACAGGCATTGGAGTCTTAAAATCTATTACTTTTATGTATCTGATACTAAACCATTATATTTTTAAACATCAATTGACAAATTTTCATTTCCACACCAAATCGTAAATAAGAGTAATGTTTAGAATTTTAAATTCGATACTGCATTGTACTTGTTTTTGTGAAACAATGATATTGTTAGAATTTGAACGACAATTTTGCAAATATTTTATAAAACTAACTATAAAGACGACCGACAAAAGGTTTCTTAAAAATCCTATGTGAATTCTGATAATTTTATTGTGTATTAAATAATATTTAGTATCATAACATATCTTTAGAATGCATTAATCCTATAAATAATTATATGCTTAACCTACTACTTTTTATATTCATCTGTTGTGCTATTATGCACGAAACTTTTTAACAGACTTCCAAAAAAAGAAGTGGTTCTCAATTCAGCGCGATCTTTTTTCATTCTACACTTACACTAGCGGCACGCTATGATGGCCGGTTACCGGTTAATTTAAACCTTTAATAAAGGTCCTAAACCTAAAGTTACATTCGATAAAATTTATGAATCTCTGCACATCACTATCGTCAATAAAGTAATACAATTATTTCCTTCAAAGTCGTTATCGGATATACGGAACTTCATGAGCGTTGATGATTCAAACCGGCCATCATAGCGTGCCGCTAGTGTAGTTTCACTTATACTTAATCGTTTTTTTTGTCATATATATGCAAACAATCCACGTGGTACAGCCGTCTTATATCTATTGATAAAATGCTTACTAACAACATAATTATCTCCACAATTCACCAACATGGCTTTTTGGTAACATTGTAAAGTTTACAAAATTAATTATGATTCGCTCCTTTTTTAGACTATTCTTTCATTATATTTCATCTAAATAAATTGTCCCTTTTTTAATGAAATAGCAAAGTAAGTAAACCATTAGTTCTAAATAGACATTCGTAGTTCGTACTATACCCACAAATCGATTTTCTTACATTGGGAAATAATCACAACTAGTTTATTATTCTCCTACAAAGTACTTAATATATTCTCTGTAATCTAGCGCTCTCGGCTTATATAGTAGGTACTTATCTACTTGGTCTTCTATCATATTGTGATGTGCAACTACGGAACCCTACTCAGTAATTTGCACTTGGCCAGTAATTTGTTTACTATAAAGCCTACTCTCATTTAATGAGCTTGAGGACTGAGGTATGTTTAGTATCTGATACTATTAGTTTCATCTTAATATAGTAAATTCAATATATTATCTGTAGTATTTCATCTCTTTAATTTATTGATATCTGACTCCGGATTGATAACGTTATTCGATTTTAATATTAAAGGGTTTACGCTATTATCATATCTCAATTTTAATTTGAAGGTATGTTTAGTTAGGAACCATCTTTCTTTATGCAAGTTTGATGGGTACCTTTGGCCCAGAGGCAACCAGGGGTCTTTTTGATTAGGGTTTTATTTTTATTTTTGTTAGTAGGTATATAAGGATTTTAGATTAACGTTTAGTCTATAAGTTTTTATTATATCTTGTAATTATATACATATACTTAAATAAATACAATGTTAGGAACCTGTCTTTGGATTGGCGAATTACACATAAAGAAGATAATCCTAAATCCATGATTTCATCTATATAATCTGAATGCCCCTGCTTCTGAAAATACTCGTAGAAATACTACAATAAATACTATTTGCGCTATCATTGAAATTAATTTCTGCGAAATTCACTCAATCGTTGCTTTACTAGGTTTCATTTAACTAACTAAAATATTGCCAAAAGTTTTTCGCTTTTTCGTACCAACCTACTTTCTCCATATTATGTTGTTTTGTGGCTCATAATAAAATTATTTACTTAAATTCTACATTTCATATTTATAATTACAAGCTAAAGTATTTCTTAATTTAGTTTGTAGTACTAAAGTACAAAATGGTCTTTTTCGAGTTTTCATACGAAAAATAAAAATTACCGATGTGTAATCTTATTGCTTACGGACTAATCCTCTTTATAGTTATTTGCTGTTATTTGAATGCTTACGGATGAATACGTTGTAGTACGGATGAATACTTATGGGGTAGTTCGTACCTGGGGATTATTATTTAAGGTTTCTTACCAAGAAGTGACGATGGATGGTTTATAAAAAATCCACCAAGATTGATTTAAGAATTGGAATTGAATATGTAGGTATATTGTCATTTTCTTATGTATACCTATAATTTGTTTTTTGTTAAACCTTTATCTTTCACCCTTCTTCGTTATCTGCTTCCAGAAAACAAATACTATTATTATTACCAGCTGCTGTTTTGGCCTACCGATTCACCCTACCATACTATAGTTATCAATGCTAAAAAAAAATTGTTATTGTTTGCAGATGGTTCCTCCTTTGCTATAGTCTCGTTTTTTCAACGGTCGATAAAGAATACTAGCAAGTATGCATATTTCAATCATTCCTCTTAATCAACGCTTGGAAAAAGAAAATGACCACTGCGAACCACAACCTACCAGTTAAAAATCAGCCAATCAGTTAAATATTACATAAAGCCTCATTCTTCCCTACTTCCTGCCTATAGATCCCGCCTTGAGCTTGAGGTATACTTATTACTTAGCATCTGATCCCATTTTTGGGTTGTATTCAATTCAATTCATATTATTCAATTCAGGTACACAGTACACTTATTTTTTGTTTAAAAGCTGCTTTGAAATTTGCATGTTTACAGGTTAAAAAATATAAATTATCGCTATTCCTTTCTTGAGAATCTGCTTAGTATGTTAATCGTATTCCTAGGTTTCTTTCAGCTCAAATATTACAAAATCTTTGTGATTTATACCAATCCACACTTTTCATATATTACTAGTACTATTATATATTCTGTTATTATTTTGAGGCATTTCTTACATTCTGCATATTGTTATTTATTGTGACGTATTTCGGATAAAATTAGTTATTCTTCTTAATCTTATATCAGTCCTTTTCGGGTTGTCATTAGTATGTCTCCAGCTGACCGTATTGCTTTTTGCTAACCGACTAATCCTATTTTTGCTTATTTGAATAGGTACTTTTTACCTACGGGAATTATTCTCTACCAAGAATTGACGATGGAGGATATTCAAGAATTTCAAAAAGATTTTAAATATGTAACAACAGGAATTGGGAATATACTTATTCTATAAAAATGTTTAAACGTTTGAAAGAGTGAAAAATCAAAACACGTTAATTACAATCCATGTCACACGACTCAATGGTAGTCTACAAATTTAGTATCGTTTCATAAAAGATTTGCTGCAAAATACTAGAGAGTTTAGCTGCCGGCTAACAACTATTAGCAGTTGTTTCACAGTTAATATTACTATTTATTTTTTACGTTACTTATTTGTGTACATTTTACACAAACATCTATGTGCAATTTTCAAATAATTAATTAAATTCTCTTTAAACTTCGAAGCTAATATATCCGTTATAAAAAAATTATCAAGCACGGAATAGAATGTTATCAAGTAACTATTGGCGACTTATAATATTATGTTCAATTATTATTAACTCTTTTTATTATATTAGAAAGAACTACCTATGGCTGGATTAATGTTTCAGCTATACTTGCTTTTAGATAACTTTGGTGATTAATCTTTACAACTGAACGATAAAGATAAAGAAAATATAAAATGGCTGCTTGGAAAATTATCATTCTTTGATCGATGATTATTCCTAATTACATTCAACGATTTACTTTGTCATTAATTTTTGCTAAGTTATTTATTAATTTTTGGTAATGTTATGTAATTTATCTGTCCATTGTTGTTGTACCTAATTTTAAGTGTTCCTAACAAAAAAATAAAATAAATAAAATAAAAATAAAAAATTCGAGTCCCTATTTTCTTTGAGATTATTTTTTTCAAACTACTTATCACTTATTAAGAAAATAATATAAAATGGTCGTTTGGAATTATTTAAAAATATGTTCATGGTCTTTTTTCGTTATTTGCATAAAGATCTTGTTATTGTTATGCAAATGCTTTTTTTTTTTTTTTTTAATCCACTACAAGCTAGCCCTTGACTGCGATCTCACCTGATGGTAAGTGATGATGCAGTCTAAGATGGTAGCGGGCTAACCTGTTAGGGGCATGGCAGTTATATTAAACCCATACCCCTTCGGTTTCTACACGGCATCGTACCGGAACGCTAAATCGCTTGGCGGCACGTCTTTACCGGTAGGGTGGTAACTAGCCACGGCCGAAGCCTCCCACCAGGCAAATAATAAATGCTTACTGTCTATGGAATTATTTTGCTTTTATCTTTCACGCTACTTTGCTATCTACCTTCACAACAAGCAAATGTTCAATGCTATTCTGCGTAGGTATTCAGCGCTTGGTAAAACAAAATGGCCGCTTCGAAACAGCTGCTGTTTCGGCAACGGATAAATCACCTTATCCTACTCAGATATATGCTACAAGTGAACTTTTTATTATTAGATGCTTCCTTTGCTATAGTTTCGTTTATTCAACGATCATTAGAGGATAATGGCAACAGAAAAACAGCTATTTCTTCAGCTAATGCTTCAAAAGACAATTTCACTGTACCTACTTCTTTGTACTTCCAAAAAACTTTTTATCACTAATTCACTATGTTAATTCTCAATGCTATTTTAGTCGTTCGACATACCTATTCAACGGTTGGAACTTTGGAAGGAAATGGCCGCTGAGAACCATCTGTTTCGGATACACATCGAATGTTTTAAAACACTAATAAGCGATTTCCAGCAAGCTTCCAGAGGATTTTTTTCTTGCTTTGCAGACAAAACCACCAATCAATAATAAGCAGTTGTTCTGGTCTATTATTTTCATGCTATCATGCCTATTTGAAGAACATGGCCGCTAGTTTATTTAAATTAGATAAAAAGGAACTATTTTATCTATGGTACCTATCACCAAGAAACGCCAGAATTCCACGCAATTTAAAAATCAGACTAACTAAATGTTATTGGGTACTTATGATAACAAAATGGCCGATTGGAACAGCTGCGCATTATGATTGTTTTTCTTGGAGTTTAGTGTCTTGCATCAGCTGTTTGTTGAGTGCATGGTCATCATGATGTTCATTGAATAGTCATAAACTCTTAGAAATACCAACCTAGGTACTTGTTATAAAAACCTAATTTGCTCCGTCGTTTTCCTAAATTTTATTTGCTTGCGCAATAAAATCGGGCGTTTCCTCTTGGGTTCCTACTAATTTGTCCTGCTAGATGGGCCACGAAAAATGGTTATTCCTAGTTCCTACTTTCCGCTCGTGTATAATACCTAATCCCTTCCTACCTAAAAAGGTACTTAATTACTTATATTTAATATTAATTAATTATTGATATTTTAGTTCACTTTACGAAGATTATTCATAGGTACATTATAAAATTGGAATTAACCCAATTACAACGGAAAATATCTAGAGATAAAAGAAAAACACTTAAACACCTACGCAGTAGGTAGGTAGGTAGGTCTACCTAATTCTAGGTTAACAAAAACAAACGAAAAATATTGACTCGACTCAAGGTCACATTACCTACGACGCAATTACAATTTTAACCTTCTTTATGAAACTGAAATTATGTTAAAAGAAAAATACTAAGTTAAAACTTGTACCCACCTTATATTTTTATCCTTTGCCTTCTCTGGGATAGATTCTAGTGCTATCAAGGATAAACGCGTCAACCGGGCGATGACTCCGCCATCTTTTATTCTAACGGAACTTGCCACCTCGTAAATACTCCAGATTCCAATACATTCTTGTATTTAAAATAATAGGAAAAACACTATAATGACTACATTTTAACTATTTAAGCCTCCGCCTATTTCTAAATTATCCTATAATACATATTTAACCTGAACCTTACCACTACGCTAATGGAAAAGGTATGTCAGCCCCACCGCTGATTTTCCGCTTTTATATGCCCCGATTGTCCCCCTCGGAGATAATTTACGCGACTAAATTGCGAAGGCTCCTTGTCAGGTAAGAAACAACGAATTTTGACATCACATGTGATATGGTCGTATAGCCGTTCTAGAATGTTCTTTGTTCGAATGAAAGAGATGCTGCTATAAGTGTGAGTGAAGAAACAATTGCTTCTAGAAAATTCCACCGCATTGGTATAGTCCAAGATCTTACGTTTTTTTTATAAAGGTAACGAAAACATGAGTAAATGTGAGTAATTATTGAAATAATATTTTTCCTCACGAACATTAAATCATGCTACTCTAGGTACCTCTGAATATCCTTTTATGATCAAAATTGTTAGCTTTCATCATACATATTTAATTAATGATACCATACTATTTGTAATCAAAGGCTAAGCTCTAATTATGTTTACAGTTAGTGTAAAAAAATCAGAAACATATTATTTATTATACACCAATAATTGTATATTCTAATCTAAAAATATAAAATAACAAGATGATTTGGGACCACCAATATTTTAATGAGTTATTAGTTACTTACTTGATAATTAACAACAAGCTCGGTTTTAACTTTTAGCACTTTCAAATAATTGTATTATTAGAAAAATAAAATAAACCAAAATAAAGTGTTAAAGTGATTTGTTTTTATTTTACTATGTATCCAAATTTTATATTCTTAAGTACCTAATTAATAATGAAGTTTTTAATATTCACCTCCATGTATCTATGTAAGTTTGTATAGGTATAATATGTTTTGTCGACATCCACACATAATTTTTTAAGGCAGGTCATTTTAATTGTTTTTGATTTTGGTGAAGTTCTGATGAACACCATCCTTATCTCAGACATATGATGGTACTCTCCATTCTCCACCCGACAACAGCAGTATTCACTTATCAGATTATATTATTTGCTATAATTTTACTTTGCTCTTTATTTTCAAAATATGTAATGATTATGACCACATTTGAAATCTCGAACGTTCAATTGAGATTAATTTATAATTTTGCTTATATTTCTGTAAATACTGTATTTTTGTAAGTTACCTATGGAATTTAATTTAATTCTTAATTACAAACCAAGCAAAAAAAATCAAATTGTGGTAAAATATAAATAAAGTAAAAATGCAAAATTAATATCATTTATTAGTGGCCCATTTGTATCTTTTTAAGTTACTGTAAGTATTATAATATTAAATAAATATCTTTGCTTTTTATTACATTTAGGACTTCTAATATAAAAAAAAGCTTTACGTGGCTAGAAAAATAGTAAACCTGATTTCCTTTTGGTTTTACATCCAGGGTCGTACCTACTTTTTAGAAATGATGATATAAGATCACTTGCAATAATTAAAATCAAAAGAGCTTTTGTTGCAATTCGGATTCTGAAACGCATCTTATCTCTAAAATAAATCGTAAATCTAACTTTGTATTCCTAAGTTTTATTATTAGGTACCTACAAATCACGAGAAAAATATGTAATTCAATAAAATTAGACTCCATTCAGAACTATAACTATTATTATCATGAGAAAAACTTGCCCCTCGTTATTATTGTAAGAAAAAAATGAATAGGTACAGCTAACAGTAATAATATTTTATTGTAATCTCTTAGCCTATACAATAAGCTCAAAATAAATAAAACATCCCAGACAGCTGCAGCCGAGCACCGATCAATACAGCGGTTCGGGAATGTTCGGTTGTAAAATGGCGCATTGATGGGGATACCAGTTTATGAAAGTTGAACTCCCTAAAAATTCACGGAAATTGTTTGATGAGTAACCATAACTCATTATAACATTATATTCTCGTCTGTACATTAATTACAAGTTACTTGTTATGATTTAAAAAAAAATATAATACGAAACTGCTATATTTTGTAATGTGCAGATAGATACAAAAAGATTATAGATTATATTATATACTGCTAGGTACTACAAGTAAGTCCTATACTGCGATTTACAATCTTTCTTGGCACTTGTGATGATGTAGTTTAATATTATAGTTTGCCTGTCCGGGGAAGATTTAGAAACTGCTGAACATTCAGGGAACTTTCATAGGAAGGTGAACCTTTGCAATGTGTCATCTAGATAAAATAAAATCCCTAAATCTTAGTCTGATTGTTAAACAAATATTCCGCTCGTAAACGAAAGAGTTGGGAGTTATAAAGATGGCTATAATTTCAATTTATATTTAACTACCTGATGCCTGCGACCTAGTCTGTGTGGTTTAAGTCTGTTTTAATTGCCACGGGAACTCCTTAATTTTCCG
Organism: Erebia aethiops; assembly: GCA_923060345.2. Classification (NCBI taxonomy): domain Eukaryota; kingdom Metazoa; phylum Arthropoda; class Insecta; order Lepidoptera; family Nymphalidae; genus Erebia; species Erebia aethiops. The sequence goes on along the minus strand of OV281081.1, from coordinate 17,675,273 downwards.
GGATAAAATATTTTGCCTAGATATTGGATAGAAGCAGGCGTTATTTTGCGGAAGTCCAGGATAATGAAAGAACTAGAAGTTTAATTCGTTATAATCCGCCACAATAGGTAAATTTATGTGGTACAGTGTTTATCTTGCGATATTCACCATACCACAGAAACTTTCCAAAATTTTTCTCAACGTAAGTTTCACTCCGATACTGGTGCATCTTCAGGAGACTTCACTCGATAATGCACGCTTGTAAAATCGTTATTGTCGTTCCCTCATTATTTTTCATAGACACAACCATAGGTCTATGTATGTATGTACCAAATTTCATCAACACAGGATGAAACTATGGGCCGTGAGATCGTAACAAATAAATAAACTCACATTCGTATTTATAATAATTATATTAGTCAGGATATGATCCATCGTTAATGAGTGAATTAAATACGAACATTTTCTTTATTATCACAAGAAGCAAATGTAATTCAGATCACCATTAATAGTTACTATGAGATGTGATTATTATTTCATTAAATTAATAATCTTAGAAATATTCCAATATGCTGTTATGTGGAACCAAAATTACATAATTTTCTGAAAACTTTTTGACTCTGGCAACATTACCGTTATTGATCCTCGCATTGCGGCAAAGTCGTGAATGTTCGTTTATTCTTCTATTGGCAGGCGTATGTATATGCTTTCCTTGTCTTGCGTATAACGTCAATATATTTCTGTTCTTGTCTCTTAATTTTGTGCACGCTTATTGGTCAGATAAAATTATGTTTACAGAATGTTCAACCTTCTTTGATGTTACTGGTGGACGCGAGACGGTTCGAGAAATTTCTCGGCCTGGATTGGCTGGCGCTCGCCGGGTATATAAGCGGCCGGTAAGCGCGCCAAGGCATGCATTAATTCGAAAAGCGAAGTGAAGAGAAGAAGCGAACTCGGTGGAAACACCAAACTATTTTCTACAAGTGAAAAGTGTGAATTATTTCAAAAGAGTTTTAGAAGAAAATTCAACCAAAATGCCAGCAATCGGAATCGATCTTGGAACAACGTATTCGTGTGTCGGAGTTTGGCAACATGGAAACGTAGAGATCATCGCTAATGACCAAGGCAACCGAACGACGCCGTCCTACGTCGCGTTCACGGACACAGAGCGCCTCATCGGCGACGCTGCTAAGAACCAGGTGGCGCTGAACCCCAACAACACAGTGTTCGATGCTAAGCGACTCATCGGCCGCAAATTCGACGACCCGAAGATCCAGCAGGACATGAAGCACTGGCCTTTCAAAGTCGTCAACGACTGCGGAAAGCCAAAGATCCAAGTGGAGTTCAAAGGCGAGACGAAACGATTCGCGCCCGAAGAGATCAGCAGCATGGTTCTGACGAAGATGAAGGAAACTGCGGAAGCGTATCTCGGCACCACAGTTCGTGATGCCGTCGTGACCGTGCCGGCCTACTTCAACGACTCGCAGCGGCAAGCTACCAAAGACGCGGGTGCCATAGCCGGCCTCAACGTGCTACGCATCATCAACGAGCCCACCGCCGCCGCGCTCGCGTACGGTCTTGACAAGAACCTCTCGGGCGAGCGGAACGTGCTCATCTTCGACCTCGGCGGTGGCACCTTTGACGTCTCCGTGCTCACCATCGATGAAGGCTCGCTGTTCGAGGTGAAGGCCACCGCAGGTGACACGCATCTTGGCGGAGAGGACTTCGACAACCGACTCGTTAACCACCTCGCGGACGAGTTCAAGCGCAAGTACAAGAAGGACATCACAGGCAATTCGCGTGCGCTGCGGCGTCTGCGCACCGCAGCCGAGCGCGCCAAGCGCACGCTGTCCTCGAGCTCCGAGGCGAGCATAGAGATCGACGCGCTGCATGAGGGCATCGACTTCTACACCCGCGTGTCCCGAGCACGCTTTGAGGAACTCAACGCGGACCTGTTCCGCGGCACCCTCGAGCCGGTCGAGAAAGCCCTACGAGACGCCAAACTAGACAAGACCTCCATCCACGACGTCGTACTCGTCGGCGGCTCCACTCGTATCCCCAAGATCCAGAGCATGCTGCAGGGTTTCTTCGGCGGCAAACAACTCAACCTGTCTATCAACCCTGATGAAGCGGTGGCGTATGGTGCAGCGGTGCAAGCGGCCATCTTGAGCGGCGAACAACATAGCAAGATTCAAGACGTGCTGCTAGTGGATGTGGCACCTCTGTCGCTCGGCATCGAGACCGCTGGCGGAGTCATGACGAAAATCATCGAGCGCAACTCGAAGATCCCATGCAAGCAGAGTCAGACCTTCACCACATACTCGGACAACCAGCCAGCCGTGACCATCCAGGTGTATGAGGGCGAGCGCGCGATGACCAAAGACAACAACCTGCTTGGCCGTTTCGACCTTACTGGTATCCCGCCTGCGCCGCGTGGAGTGCCCAAAATTGACGTCACATTCGACCTGGACGCGAACGGCATCCTAAATGTATCTGCAAAGGAGAACAGCACGGGTATCAGCAAGAACATCGTTATCAAGAACGACCGCGGCCGCCTGTCACAGGCTGAGATAGACCGCATGCTGTCGGAAGCTGAACGATACAAAGAGGAGGATGAGCGACAGCGAGAACGTGTTTCCGCTCGAAATGCGCTCGAGTCTTACGTGTTCAGCGTCAGGCAAGCGTTAGATGATGCTGGTGAGAAGCTCAGCGAGCAGGACAAGGCGACAGCGCGGCGAGAGTGTGATGATGCGCTGGCTTGGCTCGACAACAACACACTCGCTGAAAAGGAGGAGTTTGAACACAAGCTGAAGGATGTACAGCGAGCATGCTCACCAATCATGAGCAAGATGCATGGGCATGGCGCAGGAGACCAGGGTTACCAGCAGCAGGCGCCACCTAACTATAACTCAGGCCCGACGGTTGAAGAGGTCGACTAAACTAAATACCCTAAAAACCTAGTCAAATATTTTGTTCCTGATCTCCAAACAACTAATTTATTGAGTATTGAATCACAATCACTAGTCCTTAGGTGTAAAATAATTGTAAAATATTTGTACTTAGTTATTGTTAAGTTAATTGTAAGTGAGCATTCCAAATCCAACAGGTGATGTTTTGAAAAAAATATTGTTAGTTTTATAACAATAAAATAAAGAACATTTTAAAAAACTTAACGCCTTTTTCTTACCGCACGAGTGGAGCTAACAACGGTAGTGACGGTTTAACCATAAAATTAGATACAGGTTTAGTGTCGGACAAAAGTCCCAAATAAATTACGATTAAAAATACGTTACTTATGGGAACTCCTAATTTATTAAACCCTTTGATTAAACCCCTCTATGGTTACACCTTACACCGTTACGTGGTAAATACCGTTGTCGATACCCTATTTCGAAACCGTTACTAAAAGAGCTGATATTATAGTCGGTACCACGAGAGAACTCGCCTAGCAGCGGCGCTAGTAGTCACATTCGCATTTTTATGCAATTTTTGTATGTAAAATTGCCGCGGGCCTCATTTCGTGACATATGGCCTATAAAATCAGATAATTTTTTTACGTACTTGGACTATTTGGATGGTCTATCACTTCTATTTACAGAAATTATTTGTAAGTAGTTAGTAGTTAGTAGTTTTGACGACCTCCGTGGCGCAGTGTGTAGCGCAGTAGCCTTAACGTGCGGAGGTCCTGAGTTCGATCCCCGACAGGGTCAATTTGGGAATTTATAATTTCTGAATTTTCCCTGGTCTGGCCTGGTGGGAGGCTTCGGCCGTGGCTAGTTACCACCCTACCGGCAAAGACGTGCTGCCAAGCGATTTAGCGTTCCGGTACGATGCCGTGTAGAAACCGAAGAGGTATGGGTTTAGTATAACTACTATGCCCCTAACAGGTTAGCGAGCTACCATCTTAGACTGCATTATCACTTACCATCAGGTGAGATCGTAGTCAAGGGCTAGCTTGTATACATAGCTATAGGTCTAAACTCAAGTGGTTAGCAAGTTCGACAGCGGATGTCGAGGTCTCGGGTTCGAGGTCAGAGACCACTGACCAGATAACCAGATCAGAGTTCGAGGTACCTATTGTGTGTGGTTTAGAAAAGAGGTCGGACCACATTGAAAGAGAGAATCGGACCACAGTACTTCCTCCTAATCTATGCATAGTACGCTCCCTTTGATTAAGCACGGTACCCCAATATTCAATATACTCTGTGAAGTACGGTCCACATATATTTATGTCTGTGGTACGGTCCGATCTCTCTTCATAAAGGAATCCAGAGCCGTTAACCAGTTAAATAAAAATAAAAAAAAAATCTCTTCAATAATGATGGTCTCTATCATGGAGGTAACGGTCTCTATCTATCTCTGGTAAATTTGCAGTAGGGCGACCGCGTAACTTCTGCATCAATCATTGATACAGTATCAATTGTTGTGATTGGCTGAATTTATGGTATTCTTGCTGCGTCAATGGATTTTGTCCATGGAACTAATAAGTACTACGTACAACCAGTACAACGTAGTACTTATTAGTTCCATGATTTTGTCCAATAGTATTTGTAGAAGAGTGTTATCCAATCAGAGGTGATTGCGATCGTTACACTGTAGCTGTCAGTTTTAGCCGGTAGCCCTACTGGCAGCTGTTTGTTTGACATTGTCACTGTCATCTATCAACTATCAAGTGTCAAGTGTCACTTTAACAAAAAAGCAAAGCACGCAAAGCAAAGGCAAGCAAGTAGCAAAAGTCGAACTCGATTTTGTACGGCTAGCGAGCGCCGCAATCGTTTGGAATTTTTCCATTCAAACTTCAAAGTAATACTGAAATAATTACAATAATTAATTCAAAGTAAAGATCCTGTGAAAGTAACAAATTAGTCTGTGAGTCTGGAGAGTAAACTGCTTGTTGGTCATATCACCAGCTAGTTTGTCGTTAGTGATCAGTGATTACTGATTACTTATAACCCATTACTCATGCAATAATATTACGTATAATTCAAGTTTCCCAATCTTCAACTAGGTTCACGACTGTTCAATGTCCATTTCATAATTAATCCATTTATTATTACGTACTTGTGAGTGGTGGTGTAAAAATGCGTTAATGCAGTGCCAGTGGTGTTTATAACCATATAATGTGTTCCCGAGAATCGTAAAAAAGATTTATTGGATTTCTATAAAGAACCAATTTAGAACTTTTATAATGGCACCGAATTTTAGTAAATTTACGTCAAGGACAGATGTAAAAATCGGCCTGGCTGCTTCGGCAGCCTTAAGTGCCTGGATAATTCGAAATGCTTTAAAGTCAAGGTAAGATTTCATTAACTTGGACTTATTTACTCAATCGTTTTCCATTCACATAAGCAGGAAACATCTCTGCTTTCGAAATTATAATAGGTACTATATCTATATCAAATCGTGAATGAACTTAATAGACATTTTAATTATCATATTAAATGGATAGGTAAAGTAGGTAATAATTATATAGTTACAAAGTGTAAAGTACTTGTTAAAGCTTATTTGAAAAAAAAAACTTTTTTGTTAGCTAAGTAAGAATAACATAAAAAATTAACAAATACTACCTATTTCTTATCAGTATTCTTACTTAATATTCTCAATACATAATAGACTCAATAGCATATCCATATTAAGATTATGTCATAAAATTGCACTACCTATTCTGATCATTATAAAGACCCTAGTGTGTTTGATGATGTTGAGTTATATGTTATTGGATAGAGGCAGGCATAAAATCCATGATAAGCAAGGACTAAGAAGCTTAATAATTTGCTATCAACTGCCAAATCTATGTGGTATAATGCCCAGCTTGCGATATGCACCGCCCAATAAGCCCACCAACACACCACACCACAAAAACACTGACACTGGAGCATCTTCAGGAGATGTTGACTCAAAATGCACAATCGTAAAGACACTCAATAATTGCTTCACAATAGTGATAGAAATTCATCTAGTCTAATACTTAATAATATCTAAAGTCTGTACCTACTTGAAATCTGCTCTTGTTACTTTAAATGACTGCAAATTTACATTTTCTTCCAGAAACAAAAAAAATTTCAAACCAGGCCAGTTATCACCAGAAGAAAGAATACAATATATGATCAAAGACAAAGACAGAAAGGGGCCGAAAGCACAAGTAGATGCGCGGTTCTTTGCAGAACTTAAAGCACTATGGCACATTATGGTACCAGGTCTGTGGACAAAGGAGAGTGCATTCATGGTGCTGATAGCTTTGTCGTTGATATCAAGGACATTGTGCGACCTGTGGCTTATACAGCATACAACTTTGATTGAGGGGTAAGTACATACTATCCATATAATGTCTTTCTGACCTAATTTGGTAGGTAGGTGGAATTAGGCAGGATTTAATTGTATAATATTTGAGCATGATATTAATTTTCTAGAACTGTTCACAAGTATTATTTTATAATAGCTAGATTATATATCAAAAACTCCTAAGTGAAGCTGGTTAATGATAATAACCATGATCCACTAAGTGTATATATATAGAAATAGAAGGTCATAAAACAAGTTTGATGCTATATTAAACTCTCTTGGCTTGACTTGTGGTATCTCAATTATTACCTGATGTTAGAAATGTATCTGTATCTCTAGAAACAAACTATGCTACAAGTAATAAACAAAATGCAATTTTATAATTGTTTTAGAGATAATTTTACATGTTCAAATAATAAAACACAACCATTTCCAATCCAAAATAAAATCCTAAATATTTGGAGCAGCTTTTACAAAGAAATTGTATCCAATTCTTTTTTCATCTATGAATTTTCATTATTTATAAGACTACTAGCTGATGCCCGCGACTTTGTCCACGTGGATTGAGGTTTTTTTGGTTCTCGCAGGAACTCTTTAATTTTACATGATAAAAAGTAGCTTATGTGTTATTCTAGAATATACCTACTTAATTTAGGTATCTGTGTGCCAAATTTCTTCCACATCCATTCAGCCTTTCTGATGTGATTGAGTAACAAACAAACATTCATCCATCCATCCAAACTTTCACATTTATAATATTCTAGTATAGAAGTAAAGATTTAAAATATGTAAAAACATAGAATTTATAAGTTTGTTTTGTTACTGCCCGAAAAAGTGTTTTAAATTGCTAATTATTATATGTCAGAGTTCAAAGCAGGTTAAAATAGCTATTGTATGCAGAACACGCCTGTGTTCTTATAAATAATGATTTAGAATTTAGACGATTTTGTGAAGTTCCAATTATAAAGCATCACCTGTGAAACTGTAACAAGTAACCACATATTATAGCCATATTTTAACTAGCTTTATGCATAGGCTTGCGCTTGACTGGAATCAAAAAGTGATGATACAGAGCACAACCACCACAAATTTATATAGAAGATAATATAGTTGGTTGATGGACACTTCTGAAGCAGTTTTTAGGGTTAGTAGTTGGTCCAAAGAGGGTAACTTCTTGTTACAGCACAGAATATGTAAATTGTACCAGGGTTTTTTTATTCTCTTATTTAGTTATCATCACTAAATGAAAGCCACCATATTAGTTCGATGTACATTGCTTCTTTACTGTGTAAAATAAAAATAACATTTCATAGCAAACCTTCAATGGATAAAAAAATGTCAAATCAGCTCAGTGGCTTTCATTTTTTGATAGCCACTGAGTTACAGAATAGGGGTGCTGGTTACAGTATGTTATGTAACTATGAGATATCAAATCTCGCATATGTTGAAAGATTTCGAAACCGATTCGATTTTTATTTTGTTTGAGTATAAAATGGACCTCTGCTTTGTTTTAAGTGCGTCCATTTCTCTACAACCGGCTGTCCTATGACACTCTGTTCTGGAATGCAAAACTTTTAAATCGAGGATTTTGGCTCACTTATTCTCTGACGTTATTGAGTTTGACACTCAAATTCTTTAAAGGCCGAGTGTGAAATATTTGACAGATATAAAAAACAATATTTTCCTACTAATTTTATGAATGTGAAAGGGATGTTTGTTGCTGCAATGACTAAACGATTTGGCTGAAATTTGGAATGAATGTAGCCTAAGTATAACCTGAATTAACACTTTCTATCCCAGAAAATTAAAGAGTTCAAGCAGGAACCAAAAAACCTCAAACCACGCAGACATAGTCGCGGGTATTAATCATTTAGTGTATAAAACTTATTCACATAGGTTTCTTTTTCAAAAGAAATTTTAATAAAAAATCTTCCATTGTTTTCTCCTCATTTCTTCCATTGTTATTTCCTCAGTTATTATGGATGATTTAATTTCTAAAAGAATACCATAATAGGGTATTATGTAAATGGGTAATTTTATATGATAATAATTCATTGCTTGGTCATACCATTACAGGCAGTTTACTATATTCTTGATATTTTTATTCAGTTTAATAAATTATTATATGTATTACGTTTTTTAAGCATGTTAGCAGTTTTTTTTATTCCACTACAAGTTAGCCCTTGACTGAGATCTCACCTGATGGTAAGTGATGATGCAGTCTAAGATGGTAGCGGGCTATCCTGTTAGGCTTATGGCAGTTATTATATAATATTAAACCCATACCCCTTTCTTCTTCTTTCTTTGCCAGTAGGGTGGTAACTAGCCACGGCCAAAGCCTCCCACCAGACCAGACCAGAGAAAACTCAGAAATTATAAATTACTAGCGGATGCCCGCGACTTCGTCTGTGTGGTTTGAGGTTTTTGGTTCCCGCGGGAACTCTTTAATTTTCCGGGATAAAGCCTATGTGCTATTCCAAACTATAATCTATCTCTGTGCCAAATTTCAGCCAGATCCGTCCAGCCGTTGGGGCGTGATTGAGTAACAAACATCCATACATCCATCCATACCTCCATATATCCATCCAAACTTTCGCATTTATAATATTAAGTAAAATTCCCAAATTGACCCTGCCGAGAATCGAACCCGGGACCTCCGCACGCTAAGGCAACTGCGCTCAATACTGCGCCAAGGAGGTCGTCGAAAGATGGATTATGAATGAGGTCACTCATGTAATATTTTCTCACAGAAAAGGGAATCTGCTTTAGTATTGTTTTGTGCTGTGTATTTTCCCAATCCTGTTACTAATTTGTTTTGAATCGATGCAGCATGTTGAGGAAAAGTATGACTATTATACTATGTATTTCACATATATATGTATGTCACAATATTATAATTATTATTGCTTGGTTTTCCTTAGTTCACCGATTTTAATGAGTGATATCTGTTCCTTACAATTACAGTTTCTTACAGTTCCTTAGGTTTGTGGGTCATTTGTAGTCTGGAATAACACATAGGCTACTTTTTATCCCGGAAGATTAAAGAGTTCCCACGGGAACCAAAAAACCTAAATCCACGCAGATATAGTCGCGGGCATCAGCTAGTATTCAAATATATTTTTGAATATGTAACATACTTAATACTCTCTAATGTAGGTAACACAAGTGATAATTATATGGATTAATGATTACCTAATTTGAAATATTGAAATCAAAATTCTACAAACTTAGATACTTAACATTATTGCAGTTATCTCTTATTTGTATAGTATCTATATATATTGATAATAATTATATAGGTATATATTTCGATAATTATATAATATATAGATAACAACCCCTATCTATAAAAGTACTTAGGTATATAAGGCAAAACTAACATTAACGTACAGCTCAACGCTCTGGGTCGAGAAACTTGAGAATTATATTATAAGTAGAGATTATCAAGTCAACATTTTGATACATTCAAAGACGGACAGACTGACAGACACACTTTCACGTCTTATATATATAAAAGCGAAATTAGCGAAAAATCCACTCATTCACACACTCACTGACTGACAAATCACGATATTTCAGGAACTATATAGCATACAAACTTGAAATGTTGGAGAAAGATGTATATGATGATGGATGGATGGATGAATGTTTGTTACTCAATCACGCCAGAACGGCTGAACGGATCTGGATGAAATTTGGCACAGAGATAGATTTTAGTCTGGAATAACACATAGGCTACTTTTTATCGCGGAAAATTAATGAGTTCCTGCGGGAACCAAAAAACCTCAATCCACGCGGACGGAGTCGTGAGTATCAGCTAGTCTATGATAAAGACCAGTTATAAGTATAGATTAGAATAGAATATAAAAATCTTTATTGGCAGCAATAAACACAGATGCACAAAATAAATCATAATTAAAAATGAGTTACATACTCGTACATATTATAAAAAGTAAGTTTGTACAGCAGTGTAACGCTACCAACAGGTGAGTCACTCAGCTTGTGTTGGGGCTCCTGGCCTCTCAGACTTAAAACCGGCGATGCCGCCAGGACTCACGTCTGAGGCGCCAGGTGTCCCAACGCTGATTTCCAGTGACCGCCTTTCGATGGGAACGTCAATGATATAAGCCTTTAGATTGACCGACACTTGTGACTTGATAACCTGTTTATTAATACGAGCCTTGCTGATGTCCGCGATTTCGTCCGCGTGGACTTAGGTTATTTCAAAATCCAGTGTGAACTTTTTGATTTTCTAGGAAATGTCTATGTCACTCTCCAGCTGGGCTAGCATGCGCACAACGAGTAAAATTATGTTATTTCCGTTATCTTTATTTGTCTACCGAAGCTACTCCTCAACTATACCCATCCAAAAAATCACGTTGATCCATTGTGTAACAGCGCGATTGAAGGACAAACCGATAAACCAACAAACGAACATACTTTCGCATTTTTAATATTAGTATGATTTCAGATCGTAAGTCTGAGATTATATAATAACATGAACATTCAATTCCGGTTCTGTCTACCTTTAAAGACTGATGGTGTGACCAACAAAAACGTGTTTGTGAGCTTTGTGACGTAACAGTCGAACGATATTACATGTATGCCAAAATACCTTGATTAATCTTTGATCTATATCCATACTTTATTAATATAAACGCAAAAGTTTGTATGTATGATCTACAATATTATATACTAGATGATGCCCGCGAGTTCGTCCGCGTGGATTAAGGTTTTTTATTCCCGCGGGAACTCTTTAATTTTCCGGAATAAAAAGTGGCCTTTCCCGGGATACAAATTCAATTCAATTTATTTCAAACATGTAGGACATACCGGTTTCTCTTATGCTACGTCATGTTTTGACTCTACCACCGGTTCGGAAAGCAGATTCTGTCAAGAAGAGCCGGCAAGAAACTCAGCAGTTGCTCTTTTTTTTCTTTTTTTTTAAAACAATCTATTACAATACATAAGTTAGTATGTAAGTTAAATAAAATACAATAGTGTAAGTTATTATACTATCCTGTGGGGAGCTGGACCCAAAGTCGGTTGCTTCCATACAACTTTGTCATTAAGAAATTCGTCAATTGTCTAGTAGCCCCTGTACCTAACTATCCATATACCAAACTTCATCCAAATCCAATATACAGATGGGCCGTGAAAGCGTAGCAGACAGACAGATGGACAGACAGAAACACTTTCGCATTTATAATATTAGTAGGTATGGATAGTGAGGATAATGTAGTAAATATAGTAAATAACGATTAATAAAGACTATGGAGACTATAGGTACGTTAAGTAGGTAACCGCGTGGATTGTTTTTTTTTAAATTCACGCAGGAACTTCTTAATTTTAAGGGATCAAAAGTAGCCTTTGTATCCTTCCCCTGAATAAAACCTATCTCTGTACCAAATTTCATCTAATTCGGTTGCTTAGCAGACAGGCAGACTGACGCACTTTCGCATTTATAATACTATAGTATGGATTCATTAAGAAGGCAAAAATATTGTTATTTTAAGAAACTAGGAAGCTGAACAAGTAGATATTACTATACCGTGAGGAAAAAACAGGTAGATATGCCTGCTTAACCTCGGATTTTATTGGTGTGTTAATCTGGTTGTACATACATAATCTTAATTAACTTTAATCGACACTTGTAGACCTCCAAAATAAATGCTATCCTTAAATGCAGGGAAATAGAAATTATAGCTTAATAATGGACTAAGTAATTTCATAGTCATGATGTATATGTCACCGTAAGATTGCAAAAACCGTTAGATTGTAATCTAACTAGCGAAATTGTAAACTGTCAACAGATTGTGAACCGTTCAATATTCTGAGTGTCAATTTTTTAAATATTCATTGTAATCTACGTTTTCTTGTCTCTTTCTTGTAGTTTAGGTTAGGGTTCGACATAAATAATTTTGCTAGTTAGATTATAATCTAACGGTTATTGCAGTCTTACGGTGACATATATAATTTGAACTACCTAGTTGATATTATATAATTAGTTCCCGTGGGAACTCTTTAATTTTCCGGGATAAATAGTAGCTATTAGTAATCTAGACAATAATCTATCTCTGTGACAAAATTCGTCCAGATCCGTTCGGCCGTTCTGGCGTGATTGAGTAAAAAACATCCATCCATCCAAACTTTCGCATTTATAATATTATTAGTATGGATAGTTATAATATTGCTATTCCTTTTTGTTAAATAATGCGATAACCATGTTAGGCATGCCTTGCGTTTTCCGTACAAAGAACGCTTTAATAACAGAAACTGAACTCTAGGTGAGAGATCTATAGAGAGAACATTGGCTTTGCTCAGGCTTGAGACATGTTTAAAACGAGACAGATTTGTGTTATTCACGTAAGTCCATCTCGTTTTAACTCTAAGTTAAGCCTAAGTAAATGATGACTTGCTGGGTTAGCAATGTAAACTTTTCCTTATGGAAACATTGCTTGAACAACAAGAACCTTTTGACCAGAAAAACAATTCTACATTTTATATTAACTGCTATAGCTGTTTTTATTTATTGCCAACTGTAAATTTGCTATTTCCTTATTGATAGTGTATCTTTCTGTCTGTTACTTATTCACTTACTTATTCAGTTACTTATTCAAAAGTGTATCTTTCTGTCTGTTACTTATTCACGGCGTCTCCATTTAACCGATTTTGATGAAATTTGGAATATAAATAGACTACACATATTGCTCTTGTCTTCTTTTTAGCTCCATATCAACTCTGAGCAAAAATTAAAATGTCTCACAGTAATTATATATTTTAGTGTATTTTATGGCTATATAATATTTTAAACCGTTTGTTTCAGGTCTATAATCACAATGAACCTCAGTGATTTCAGAATGCTTTTAGGAAAATTCTTTATGGCCATGCCATTGGTATGTTTTTATTTTTATTTTTTACTACAGAAAAAACCCAGCAAGGATCCTAGATCTTGCTTAAGAATTTTAATATAGTATGATATGCGATGATTCGATATCGTCGTCGTCTACTAGACTAAAAACTAGACGTCCACTGCTGAATATCTTAATAAATGAAAAAAAAATGCTGAATCTTTTTTTACACCACTACAAGTTAGCCCTTGACTGCAATCTCACCTGATGGTAAATGATGATGCATCATGCAGTCTAAGATGGTAACGAGATAACCTGTTAGGGGTTTGGCAGTTATGTTAGTCGGTCTTGTAAGGTCTTGCGTTGCAAGGATCCAGCGATTTGCTTGATGTCGTCCGTCTATTTAGTTGGGTTCGTTATTTCAGACATTTTGGGACCCCAAAATAGGTTCTTCGAACTGTAATGCAATTTAGAGACTTGTAATTAATGAGATTTATATTTTTTTTAGATATCCATAGTCAATAATGTTCTGAAGTGGAGCATAGGGGAGGTGAAACTACGGTTACGTACTAACCTCTCACTGCATTTGTATCAGCAATATTTGAAGTAAGTATATTATTTTAACTGTAATGACTATTTCCGTTATGAAGGTTAAAGTATGGATCATACAGCATTCTTATAATTATTATAGTTATGTGCCGTATATCCGCGGGTGAAGAAAGATCCGTATCCGTTACTTTTTTGACGGATCTTTTCACGGATTTTTTACCTTATTCATTTGCAATACAAAGATGAAATTCTATAATTAGGTGATTAGGTAGCAATCAAAAACCATTCAGAGAATTTTTTTTATTTCTTAAAATGAAATATTTGGCACCTTTATATTGCAAACATTTATCGTAATGAGTTTCAAGGTCACGCGCACTGACACCGATTGAGTAAAAAAGTTAAAATGCGTATCCGCGGATATTGACACCAAATATCCGCATCCGGATTCGTATCTATAGATTTTTAACGATCCGGCACATCACTAATTATTCGTCAAATCGTAATAATTAGTCGTTAAGGTGGAAGACAAGGGTCTGCCCGCGAAATTCAAATTTAATTTGGTTTTTCACAATTTGTAAACGAATACGACAAAGTAGGCTTATGGCATTCAAATTGCGCCCCTAGGAATATCATCTTCACAGGTTTATATAAAAATCTTTACTTGAAAGTGCCCAGTTTAAGAAATTAGTCAAAATAATGACTAATTTGTGAGTAACTCACGTCAAACTCATTATTTTGACTAATTTCTTAAACTGGACAATTTCAAGTAAAGATTTTTATATAAACCTGTGAAGATGATATTCCTAGGGGCGCAATTTGAATGCCTTATGCCTACTTTGTCGTATTAGTTTACAAATTGCGAAAATCCAAATTAAATTTGAATTTCGCGGGCAGACCCTTGTCTTCCACCTTAAATGATGCCCGCGACTTAGTCCGCGTAGATTTAGGTTTAATAATTCCGGGATTTGATTTCCGGGAATTCTCCAGGTTAAATATGCCCACGCAAAAAGTAACTTCCATTGCCGACTTACTACTGAGCCCGAGTCTCCTCTTAGAATAAGAATGGTTTGGCCATAGTCCACCACGCTGGCCATGTGCAGATTGGTAGGCTTTACACACCTTTGAGAATATTATGAAGAACCCTCGGGCATGCGACTTTTCCTCCAAAGCAAGTTTCCGTTAAAGCAAGTGATATTTTTTTAAAACGCACGTAACTCCGTAAAATTAGAGGTATTGTCAGAGGATCATCCATTTAGGAAGCAGGCAATCTAAAAAAAGTACGGGACTATATCACCGCTTTTTTGAATGACCTATTTTTTGATACATACGTCACCGTAAAATTTTCAAAACCGTTAGATTATAATTTAACTGTATTTGAAACTTGCCCTTTCCAGAGGTTTCACATACTACCAAGTCACGAACCTAGACAACCGGATATCCAACGCGGACCAACTGCTCACTACCGACATCGACAAGTTCTGTGATACGGTCATCGATCTTTACAGCAACATTAGCAAACCATTGCTGGACATCTCCATATACTTGTACAGGCTGACCGTTAACTTGGGACCCTCGGTGAGTTTGTGTTTTATAGGCTACAGGAGACAACCAACTCTTAGCCCATAAATAAGGTACCAAGCACGGGTTCTTCACATTCTTTTTTTTTAAATATAAGATTCTGCATTCAATCCATTTTTAAAAAGCTTACCTGAGCTGTGTGCGTTCCAGTGCATGTTTACATTATATTCCAGTTGCAATCCAGGCTCCAATGCTGCTTTGGATCGCTGGACTGGATTCTTACTGGAATAATGTGAAGCGCCTGTCATGATAGAGTTTGAAACATTAATTTTTCTTTACAGACACCCGCTATAATGATGGCCTACCTGTTCTTTTCTGGCATATTCCTTACGTACCTAAGAAAACCCACAGGTAATACAACAAATTTTTTTTACTACTTATAAAATATAATTAAAGACTACTGACTGGCAGACAAATCGACTTTCCACTCAAAACGCTGGACCTAAAAAATTTTTGGCATCTTGATGTACCTAATGTGTAATTAATTCTTAGACCAGCGCGCGTTTGGAACCCCTGTAGCTTTAGTTTTAAGATACCATTATTAATTCACTTATTCTACTTACTTATTTACATTTCA
The DNA here is from genome assembly GCA_923060345.2 of Erebia aethiops. Classification (NCBI taxonomy): domain Eukaryota; kingdom Metazoa; phylum Arthropoda; class Insecta; order Lepidoptera; family Nymphalidae; genus Erebia; species Erebia aethiops. Next base: position 17,659,457 of record OV281081.1, on the reverse strand, counting down.
TTGAAGTTTAAAAAGAGTAAAGTGGCAATTTTTAATAAATAAAATTGATTTGAATAAGTTACATTTTATATTATATTTCTAGCTCGAATGACCGTACAAGAACAAAAATTGGAAGGAGAATTCAGATACGTCAATTCTAGACTCATTACAAACTCTGAAGAAATAGCCTTCTATCAAGTAAGTGAAATTATATATATTTATACAAATTAGTCACATAAGTCATACCCATTAGCCAATGTACGCCAGATACTTAAAATCCTCGTGTTATATTACAAAGACATAATATATCATCGTATATCACCATTTACACGACAAACCTATGATGCATTTGACCAAGTTGCATGCAAATTGCGTTTTGGAAAACGGACAGATAGAATTTTGTTGGCTTGCTCCCTTGAATTTGGTCGAATGTGGCGCAGCGCCAAATCGGATCATCTCGACTCCACGTAGGCTCTTCTATATACCCCTAGAGTATTTTTGAAAAGAAGGAAGCCAAAAGTTCGCAAAGGAGATCTTGAACGAAGGGAAAATAGGAAGCAAGTGGGTAGCTTGCTGGCGCAACGTTAAATAAGTTCTTACGCCTTCATAATTTTTAATAGCAATCAACGTGACGACAAAATAATTGCTAATATTTTTTACAGTATGTATGTTCATAACGTCTTTGAGAGGTGATATCTAGTGAAAGGCCCGATGAATAGTTTTAATACTGTTTACATAGGAACTGCGCATACTTTAATACTGTACAAAAATCAGCTTTTCTAGTTATGGTTCATTTTTGGTAACCATAAGTATAACCATAACCATTAGTCTTTGAGCGGCCATATCTAGCGAAAGGCCCATTCGTATGCGGGCTTTCACTTTTGACATCAGTGGAGAGCCCTACACCTACCTAATACTGAATCGGCCTTTCAGGCGATAGTTACAAAAGGTGCAGCTATCTCTTATAATATGTTATCATACCTACAACTATCCTGAGTTTTGCTCGATTGAGTTGCAGAAGTTTTTTGGTCAGTCGTTGATTGCCAGCCGAGGTATCGCCTCCTTTGTTTGTCTGACCACGGGCCTTAAGAGCGGGCTTTAACCCATAATTATCGTCCACAGGGCAACCATCGCGAGCAGCTGACGATTCTGGCCAGTTTCTACAAGCTGACGCGGCATCTGAGGAACTTCCTCAACTTCCGAGTGGGCATGGGCTTTATTGACAACATCGTGGCTAAATGTGAGTTCTTTAACCGTTATAACTTACTATTAATTTAAATTCTAACTTTCATGTCTCTCACTTCAAAAACATAGGACTTTCATGCAAACTTACACCCCCCATTTCACCCCTTTCCTACCTATAGGATATAGGAATTTACCTTCCTTTCATGTTTGTATGCTTTACAGTTCCTGAAATATCGTGATTAGTCAGGGAGTGAGTGGTATTACGCTTTTATTTTATGTATAGATAACCTTTTTTTTATTTTGAGATTCACTTAACGATTCAAAAGCACTTTTTAAAGTTTATTTGAATAAAATCATTTTAATTTGAATATGTTATGGCTGGAAGGCTTCCGCACCGGTTCAGAAAGAAAATTCTATTGAGAACCTTTGCCCACCGCACTGGTCCAGAAAGAAACTTCTACTGAGAACCTTTACTGGCAATAAAGTCATGTAATATATTGTTACTCGCCAATTTTATTATCGCGTAAAGAAGCCGTTAGAATATTATACGAATAAATTGGAAAAAAGCATAAGTTTTCATTGTAGTAAATCTATACTAATATTACAAGTGCGAAAGTGTGTCTATCGTTCACAATCTGGCTTTTACAGTCCAACTATTTAACTGATTTTGATGAAATTTGCTACAGAAACAACGTTTCTGTGCCAATTTTTCACCAGAAAATGAAAAACGCTTGATGCAATTATTATCATCCACAGAGTTTGCTTTTAAAAACACATGAAATTTCAAATAGATAGACAAATAGTTGTAGTAAATACAAATTAAAATATCGTATTATTCTGTGTAATTGTGGTTTTGCAGATGTTGCGATCACAGTCGGCTTCTATGCGGTGTCGCGCCCGTTCTTTGTGAGGGATCACAATTTACTAACGACGGGCACTGAACAAGATAGATTTAGGGTATGTATTTTGAATAGGGATGATGACAACTCAATCAAATCAGCAACTCTTTATCAAACTTAAAAACGCGTTTCTAATATGGGAGTTTGTATGAAATACATAGTTGTGACATCATCAAATTTCAACGCAAACTTAATACTAATCGAGGATGTCAATTTTAGGTCTTTGGGAAGACCCTCTATCTAATAATCAGTAAGAAATAATTTATTTTGGACATAGGCATATCCCTATCCCATTCCTAGTAGCCTATGTCACTCTTCAGGTCCTCAACTATACCCATGCAAAAAATCACGTCAATCCTTTCTTGTGTTGCTGCGTGATTGAAGGATAACTGACAAACAAACACACTTTCGCATTTATAATATTGCCCATATGTTAAATTTTGTGTTATTTTGTCGTAATTCAGTACAGAAGTAAGTTGCATCTCGGGGATGGGCAAAGGCTACTTTTTGTCCCGGAAAATCCAAGAGTTCACAAGAATCACAAAAAGCCACAACGACGTCTGTCTGCGACGTTTTCACGCTTCTATTCTGTTCCATTGATTTTCATGAAATTTGGTACAGAAATAGATTTATTTAATCTTAAAATAAACTAAAAAGTAAAGTAAGTAGGTAAGTATAACTTATATACCTTTAAGGCAAGAGTGAATAGGCATCTAGGCAAGCACGTTTCAACCTAGACCTCATCATTGCTAAAACTAGGCTAATTTAATCCCAGAAAATCAAAGCTAAATCCACGCATTGCATTGTGTGCATCATCCAGTGGGGTTACTACCATCGCTTAGAGCAGTATGACTTCAAAATGATAGTTTTATGTCACCTACTCGTACCTTGACGTCCTTAAACTAAGGATTACAATTCTAAAACACGAACGTCAACAATATTAAAATAATACGGATTTAAGCGATGGTAGTATGCCTCTAGATCTTTGTAAATAATTCCATTTCCAATTCCAGCATTACTACACGTATGGTCGCATGCTGGTCAAAATGGCGGAGGGTATCGGTCGTTTGGTTCTGTCGGGCCGTGAGCTGAGCAAGCTGGCCGGGCTGACGGCGCGCGTGACGCAGCTCAAGAACGTTCTAGAAGACGTCAACAGAGGCAACTATTGCCGGACAATGGTTGAGAGGCACAGCAATGGCAGTGGTAACTTAGCCTTTAACATTACTACTAATAGACTAAGAGATAGCTGCACTTTTTGTAACCATCCCCAGAGAAGCTGATTCAGTAATAGCTGGGTGCTACACTCTCCACTGATGATGTTAGTGAAAGTCTGACCGCATGCTGATGGGCCTCTCACTAGATATGGCCGATCAAAGACGTGTCATCGTTACCAAAAATGAACCATACTTGAAAAGCTGATTCTTGTACACTATTAAAGTATACACAATACCTATGTAAACAGTATAAGAACTGACGCTATACATCGGGCCTTTCACTAGATATCACTTCTCAAAGACGTTATGAACATACATACTGTAAAAAAATATTAGCAATTAGTGCAGCTATCTCTTATAATATAATAGAAGCAAACACTCTAACCACTTATTAAGATTGTATTTACGATTTAAGTATTCAAAATAACATATATAACCTTTTAGATCACTTGTGGTAATACTTATATTAAATACAATCTGAAACAGGAAAATTAATGGTAAGGAGATATTTAAATACTACATACAAACACAAAATAGGTAAACTAAATTTGGTATAATTAAACAATTATAATAAGAATAGCATAGCAATAATTAATTCTACGCCTTCATAATATTTATTAGCACATCAACGCGAAGACACTTGAGCTATTTTTTGTAAGTTTATCACGTCTTTGAGAGGCAATATCTAGTGACAGGCCCGATGAATAACGTCAGTTACTCAACTCAGTCAGTCAGTTCAGTCAGAATACTGTTTACATAGGTACTGCGCGTACTTTCATAGTATACAAGAATCAGCCTTCCTAGTTATTGTTAATTTTTTGGTAACAATAACTCGTCTTCGAGCGGCTATAAGTAGTCAGTTCCCCAGCCGCGGCAGACCGTCACTATTTCCACCAGAGGAGAAACCTGCACGCACTAAATACTGAATCAGCCTTCCTAGCGATAGTTACCTAAAGTACAGTCATCTCTTAGTCTAACACACATTATAGTCGTCTTTGTCCAACAAAGCAAAGTAAAAATTCAACTTTTTTTTTAAACTTGTTTCAGTCCCGGGAATGGCGCTAACGCCGGGCGCAGGCCGCATCATCTACCAGGATAAGATCATCCGCTTCGACAAAGTGCCGCTCGTCACGCCCAACGGGGACGTGCTCATCAAGGAGCTCACCTTCGAAGTCAAGTGAGTGTTCCCCTTTACTGATTCCCAATAGGCATGATGCCAACTCGATCAGATCAGCAACTCTCAACAAACGTCAAAACGCGCTTTTAGCAAATTATGGAGGGTAGAGTAGAAGGAGTGTTATCTCATAAGGGAGAAAAGTTGAAAAAGTGTCCAGTGGTAGCTATAAATAAAAGTTCAAAAAACTCCCACAATGGCGCTGGTGTAGACATAGGGTATGGCATGAATGTAGCAATTGTTGATGAAGTGAAGTATGCAGAGTTAAATTGTAATTGTCGACTAGAGTAGTTATTTATTAAAAATTTCAACAACTTACGTTGTACAAAATAATGATGAATGTTTTCTTTCCTTGTTTATTTCTCAAACCTACTCTAATAATATTTGGCGCTTCCTTTTAAATTTACCCTGATGATAGGTGGCGCCTCCAATTTTTATATACAAGGCGGACTTTTTATATAAAGAGATAACACTCCTACTCTACCATATAGCGAATGGAACATAGAATATAATCTAAAAGTAGGTAGATTGTCACTACTTCATCTCGTCATTATTCAAGTTGTCAAATGAAACTGTTACATAGAATATTATGTAGTTGTTATTTGTCTATGGTCAATGTCTATTGGAATAAGGTCTATTACTCTATTGCTATTATCTGTCACTCTCTTGGAATTACACCATCGGCCATGTCACACTTACATTAATCTTATCTTACTTACTTACTTACTTTACTTACTAATATTATAAATGCGAAAGTTTGGATGTATGGATGTCGGTATGGATGTATGGATGTATGGATGGATGTTTGTTACTCAATCACGTCCCAACGACTGAACGGATCTGGATGAAATTTGGCACAGAGATAGATTATAGTCTGGAATAACACATAGGCTACTGTTTATCCCGGAAAATTAAAGAGTTCCCGCGGGAACCACAAAACCTCGATCCACGCGTACGAAGTCGCGGGCCACAGCTAGTAAAACTATTAAATCGTCTTGTGAATTGTTATTCATCCATCGAGCCCCAACCAACAATATAATAGAAACCTTTTATATTTTAATTGTCATTTGAAAATACCCTATTGCTGGTCAAACTGCACGTGACGTCCTGTAAACTTAATTTTGTTGCATAATATTTGTTGCCTTGAAATTTGAGTTTGCTGAAAATCTCCCTTGCTCCCACCTATCTAATGGAAATGAACTAGGAAGATCCAAACTAGTGACAAACTACCTAGATAATCCTCAATGTATTTCTATTTATTAATCTGAGATGAAAAACCATAGAGATGTTGCTTATGTCAAAAATAAATTCAAAACTGTGACCTTCCACTTTGGTAGGGGAGCCCAAGAGGGGATTTTTGGATTTACTCCAGCGCGGCAGATTAATATAAAGGGGATTCTTTAGGTGAGACCTAAAGGAGTTGGAGAGTTACAAACTTAAAAACCTCCAAGGCTCCTTTAGGGCTCATATATAGTTAAGGTACTCTACAGGGTCCAAAGAATCCCCCTGCCGCGCTGAAGTAAATCCAAAAATCCCCTCTTGGGCTCCCCTACTACTTGTAAGAACACCATACCGCACGCTGCGCCAGAGAGGTCGTCAAAAACGGGGGTGTTTACACCCCCATTAAAGAGGCTACATAAACAACTATATTAGCCACAATTTGGCAAATAAATTATAACTGTTTATTTTATTTTAGATCGGGCATCAACGTGCTAGTGTGCGGGCCGAATGGTTGCGGCAAGTCGTCTATGTTCCGAATGTTGGGCGAACTGTGGCCAATATTCGGCGGAACCCTCACCAAGCCGCCCAAGGGGAAATTGTTCTATGTGCCGCAGAGACCTTACATGACCTTAGGCACATTCAGGGACCAGGTAAGTCAAACTGTATTCTAATTTACACAAGGGTTGCATGCATATTATTGAAAACTTTCAAAAATTATTTTTCGTACCACTTGCTCAAAAAAGTGACATTCTATGCCACAAAAAGCGAACATAACAATAGTCATTTTTAATCTGTTAAAAACAGGGAAAGAAAATTGTACTGAATTTCATTCATTCTCTAGGGGGAGAATGTGATTTAAATTTGGAATACTTACCGAAATTTATACTGAACTACTAGTGTTTACACCACTGAGTTTGTATATAAAGCATTATACATCTTTTTGAAAAAGGAATATGCATTTATTATGCAGTTATGATTATTAAATAAAATTACGAAAACCGACGAGGCCGTATGGACTTGATGCCCTAGCTTTTCCGACAAAAAAATATTAGTCTAGGAATTTGCCGCGTTTTTGTTTTCTTCAAATACATAAACGTTAAGTTTATTTTAATTTGTTTTTATAAATAAGTTAATGTTCTAAAAATCTTTTAATTGCCATTATTTTTAATAAATGCTTATCTCATATTATTATTGTGTTAATTTTTTCGCAAATGGTACGAAAAGTAGAGTATTTTCCTCGGTGATAAAGCTGTCTTAGTCTTGGGTGAACTTAAATCCCTCGCTACACTCCGGACTCGTCTTAAATCCCTCGCTTCGCTCGTGATTTAAGTTTTTAACACCCTCGCTACGCTCGGGAGTAAACCTCGAGTCCTTCGTTACGCTCGCGATTTAAATCGTCACCCGCGACAGAAGACACTGCTTTATCCCCTTGGTTAATAATCTACTATTTAAAACGCGATCAAGACGTTCAAAACTTGAACTAAGTTCCCTCAAAAGTAGGCGAGAAAGAGGCGATCTCATTGAAACATATAAAATACTGAACACCTACTATAATGTCCCAAATATGGAGGAAATATTTGTTAAAAAAAGGAACCCTGGTCTAAGAGGACACGATCGAAAGCTGTGTCATAGATTAGCATCATCAAATCCCCTTAAACACTTTTTGGGCAACAGAGTAGTGCTTATGTGGAACAAACTGCCCAAGGATGTAGTGAAGTCAACCTCTGTGAATCATTTCAAGAACAGACTGGATAAACACTTAAAGACAAAGCACAAGATTTGATATAGGTGCATCAGCGAAAGCTGCCTAGCCTATTATAAATAATAATAATAATAAACCCGCAGGGCAGCTTGTGGCGAGCTGTTGGGCAGTAGCGACCCCACGGACCTGATCGCTCCCGGGAGAAGTCTTGTTCCTCATCTCTGGCTTGCCTTTATTGGCCGGCTGGAGTGAACACTGACGAGGAACAGAACTCCCACCTCTTGCTTGCCTTCATTGGCCGGCTTGAGTGGAGATTCGCAAGAGCATCTGCAAAGATGCTCGGAGGAAGGAAGTATTCCAGTAAGATGCTTGTAGGGATCTTGAATGGACTACCAGGATTGTCCTGAGAGCCGTGGAATACCTCTCCACTCCTCAAGCACCTCAGGTTATGTTGCCCCCTTGTCGCTACGTCACTATGTGCCAGCGGCTGTTTCCGGGGGCCCATTTACTGAGTGTGCGAGTCACCCCCTGCCATTTTATCCGTGTAAAATAACATTGGTCAGGCAGGGGCCATAGTACTTAGATAGAGCCATTTCACCAGTCCATTATAGCAACCCAAACCCGTAGACCCATACCTATAATTTGTGTCCATGTTTTGCAATAGTCCTGCACTAACCAGGGATTGTCCTTGGGTGCACTCGCATAGTGCATAAAGGGATATTCGCTGATTGGTGTCACATTTCCTTTAGAGTAAAATTGTCTAACGGGCCTCTGCGAGTTGGTTTCGGCCCCTCGTATGCCTTCCAAAGGTCCGGGATCCCATGGTCCCGAGATGGAAGAGACAGACATAATAATAACAATCTCAAATTAAATTCATAATATATTCCTCTCGATGGTATATTATGTTACGAATGTTGGGCGAACTGTGGCCAATATTCGGCGGTACCCTCACCAAGCCGCCCAAGGGGAAATTGTTCCATGTGCCGCAGAGAACTTACCTGGTTAGTTCATCAGCATATGAAATAATTAGCCTGCAGATGGCCACCGCTGAACATAGTATATATAGAGTAGTTAAGCTTTGCATAGACCTTGCTTGCAGTATGCCATTACACCCGATCCTCAGCCCTTATTAGGAAGTTTTTCGCGACATAGTTGGTCCAGCATGCCGGAGAGCGCTCCAAACTACGCTTACGCTTGGCATACGCGGTCTCTCTCTTCAGAGTAAAATCTGCTTTCCAAACCGGTAGTAGAGACATTTTATAAGTGGCACGTTGTTTTCAAAAAAAAAATTCAAAAATCTTTTCTCTTCTAGGTGATCTACCCTCAAACTAGAGAGGAAATGCTGCGTAGAGGAAGGACGGATGAGGAGCTGAACAGATTCTTGGATATCGTCCAGCTGTCGTACCTCACACAAAGAGAAGGAGGCTGGGACGCCGTTGAAGACTGGATGGACGTGCTCTCAGGAGGAGAGAAACAGAGGATAGCTGTGAGTTCACTTATCATCATCATCATTTCAACCCATTTCCGGCTCACTCTCTTTCTCTGCGTCGTATTCCTAATTGCTCAGGCTCGTGACCCCTTTCCATTAATCACATAATGGCAGGGGTTTTCTTGGGATAATAATGCGGTGGGTTCCCAGGTTCTTCCGCATAGTCCGTCTCACTACTGAGCACTAAATACTAAGAATAGGGATGATGACAAGTCAATCAAATCAGCAAGTTCTCTTTATCAAACTTAAAAACGCGCTTCTATTATGGAAGTTTGTATGAAATAAATAGTTGTGACGTCAACAAGCTTCAGCATACTTTTTTCTTTAATCGCAACTTTAAAGTACCAGAACTTTTTCATTTGTTGAGATATTTTAATGATTCTTTCATAAACATTGATTACGAAATGTGTCCATTATTAATTATTGCACCTTAGTGTTGAACATTGTTAACATATCGCTAAACGGTTAAACGGTAGTTAAAAAAACAATGTTTTTTTTTCACAGTCCGTAAAGATCGTTTACTACCGATAACCGCTAACCGTTTAACAAACGGTAGTAAAAACAACAATGTTTATTTCACTCGCTAGTGCACAGGAGTAAAGATTGTTTACTAATATTTTCAACCATTAGCCGCTAACCGTTTAACCGTTTAGCGATATGTTAAAATGGACATGTTATGTGCTGTGGTAGATATGAATGAAGCTTTATCGTGTTGTATTGTTGTCAGATGGCGCGCCTGTTCTACCACGCACCACAGTTTGCCATCCTGGACGAGTGCACCAGCGCAGTCTCTGTAGACGTGGAAGGCCACATGTACCAATACTGTCGAGAGGTATGCGGTATCTTTTCTATCTATCTTTTTATCTTTCGTAGCAATCTAAGCTCGTCATTGCCGGTAAGTCTTAATTGTAATGAATGGACGTCATAATTTCTACCCACCAACGGCACCAGAAATACGTATTTCTTAATTTTTATACCTTTTGTTTAACTTGCAATGTGTGTGGCTTTGTTTAGAGTAATCTTGCAACTGGATTTTAAAACAGAAACCGAACCGATTGAGTTACATTTTGCATACACGTTTAGTTTGGATGACAATGCATAGTCAGTTAAGTGACGTACTTCGAAATCCAATATGGCGGACTCCCAAAGATGGCGGACTAGTTGTCTTTTATGCACCCCCATGATATGGGTATCAATTACTTTAAGGAGTTGCTGAGAAGAATACGAAAAAAAACGACACACTAAATTCAGTATGGCGAACGATAAAAGCTTGGTTTTTTTAAAAGGTTTTTAAATATTTAAGACAATAAACGAAAAATTACGAGCTGTCATAAAAATTCATCTTCTATTGAACCCCACAGGGATGGGATTCCCGAAAATCTTAGGGAGCGCTGAGGTCAAAGTACTATCAAAATTTCAAGTCTCAGGGGGTATTATTACTACCATTACTAGATTTTTTTTATATATATATTTTTTTATCGACTAGTTATTATTAGTAGAAGTTAGCCCTTGACTGCGATCTCACCTGATGGTAAGTGATGATGCAGTCTAAGATGGTAGCGGGCTGGCCTGTTAGGGGCATGGCAGTTATATTAAACCCATACCCCTATTCGGTTTCTACACGGCATCGTACCGGAACGCTAAATCGCTTAGCGGCTCGTCTTTGCCGGTAGGGTGGTAACTAGCCACGGCCGAAGCTTCCCACCAGGCCAGACCAGGGAAAATTCAGAAATTATAAATTCCCAAATTGACCCTGCCGGGAATCGAACCTAGGACCTTCGCACGTTAAGACAACAGCGCTACGCGTTAAGACAACTGCGCCATGGAGGTCGTCAAAAAAAAAAACGTCAAAAATATTGACGACTTTTTGACGTTTTTTTTTCTGCATTACAATCATTCTTATTTTAGAAACGTACGGTACGTCATATAAAAGTGCAATATTAAAATAATACTGTTTTATGCGATGGTATTAAGCCCCTCATTCAAGTTTACTCAACGATTTTTGTTGTTGGTCCTCAGACGGGAATATCGCTGTTCACGGTGTCGCATCGCAAGTCTCTATGGAGACACCACGACCACTACTTACAAATGGACGGCCGCGGCGGATACGTGTTCGAGGAGATCGATACTGACACGCAAGAGTTCGGCTCGTGATCGCTTACATATAGCTGTAAGAATAACGAACCGCTTCAAACTTATACTTTCCTGGTACCGATGTCGGTACAACTACAATAGTTTTTATGACCATTTTCAAGTGTTTTTAATGAAAACTATAGTTTTCGTCACGAAAAATGAGCTCTAACCTTAAACCTACGGCTGTGGGTAATTTTGCTTGGTGGTACAAACTACGTGGTAAGGTCCGACCGCCGACGGTAGAGGTATTTCTGTTTATGTGCTTTATTGATTCGTTCGAGCTGATCGATGCCGACACGCAGGCGTTTGGCTCGTGATAGCTTACTCATAGATGTAAGAGTAAAGAACTGTATCAAAATTACACTTTCCTGTAGGGCTAGCATGCGCACAACGAGTAAAATTATGTCTACCCATTATCTCTATTTGTCTACCGAAGCTAACATTATTACTTGCCTCGTTTCGTCAAAAGCAGAGATAAAAGTTATATTTCTTATCTTTTTCTCTACGAACCCTTACATGCTGACTATTGTTTTCTTGTAATATACCGCAATTTGTGCATGTTAGGGTAATCGAAAAATTAGCCGGCAACGACAACATTTCTCTCTCGTCGCAGATATTTCGTTATGCGCATGCTAAGCCTGCTGGTATCGGTACTTGTTACAACATTTTAAAATTGAAAATGTTAGTTATTTTAAAAAACTACATTTTGCGTCACGGAAAAGAGTGGTACGAAGTTAGGACCCGATGCGACGGTAGAGGTGTCCTGCCGCGCGATGATTCGTTCGAACTGATCGATACGCAGACGTTAATCTCGTGATCTACTTATAGGTCTAAGAGTACCAAACCTCTTCAAACGTATACTTTCCTGGTACCGATATCGGTACAATAATATGTGTTTTATGAAAATTTTAGGTATTTTAAATCAGATAGAATATAGAATTTTTGAAATTCTTAATCTAAACTTTTGAAATAAATACTAATGTGATATAAAATATTCAAATGTAAATCGTCACAAAATTCTAAATATTACGTTCTTAATAAAACTGATCTTGTTTGAGTTAGGTACTTAGATGCATGTATGTAATATTATTTGCAATTTAACAACCTACTCATCAGATTTCATTATATCTAATTTAAAAAAATTGCTACTTAAATTTGTTTAGTACAATCTACATACTAAATTAAATTATAGAAACAAATATGTATACATTTTTCTACAAAATTTAAATATATCCAATGTTATACATTAAAATATTATAATAATATTAATTAATATTTGTGCCTCGCACGCTAGTTAATATTTTATCTCTAAAAAAGCTGAATTTTAAAAATTCCTCATACATTTTAAAGTCACATGTTTACAATAGATCTTTTGTATCTGTAGATTGAGCGATACATCGGTCAGCAAAATTGATTTTATTTGATAATTATATGAATTGAATAATATTATATTATTTTCTTTTATTATATAGATTACACAATATTATTATCTTGTGTATTCTGATATTTGTGATATTTTTGTTTATGTACACATTATAATACAGTTTTGTTTTATGTACAGGTTTTAAAGTTATATTATCCTTTACACAAAATGACCTTTTATATTACCTATTAAAGTTGTTATTTAAAAAAATCATATTCAAATTAAATGACAATTTTACATGCAATTATGAAAATTTTATTGTTATTATTTAATGTAAAATAATTATAATATAATATTACATCTGTAATGAATTTGTTATTATTTGTTTATGTGACCACTGTTAAATATGTGTTAAAAACAAATCGTCGATTAAGAAAGTGTAATCGACATAGGAATTTTTTATTGGTATCAATAACTAGATTATCGGTCCGATTTAGTCGGCGTAAATTAAGATTACCTATTTGAATCCCGCGGGTACTGTCTAATTTTCCGGGATAAAATGTAGTGTTAATTCACTTTACAGCCTTACAAATATACAAACACAACTTTCACATATAACTTTGGTTGGGTTTGTGGCTTTCTATTGTATACTTACTGTATACAATAGAAACTAGTATACAATAGAACTTAGTGTGTTTTTACTGGTGTATCTAACTGAAACGAATATAAGGGATGTGTACGCTTCAACCGATTAGACCTATAATAAGTTTCGTGATGAAATTATTGTCATCATGATCTAACAATAAGCTGATTGATCCATTGAACACATAATATATCTGTTCCGCTCCGCTATTCAGTGGAAACACACCCTAATGCTCCCTGCATACAAGGATATCACTATTAGTTCAGAGAATTAGCCACCATGTTTTAGCTGTTTATTTCCTTTGTTATGATAATTATTGTAGGAAAATAATTAATTTTATTTGTATAGGTATTTCCTGTTTAATACCTACTTTATTATTATTATTATTGTCCGTAATAGTTTTCATTGATTTCGCCAATTAAAATTTCCCGTGTCGATAGTTTTTAAAAGTTATAAAGTCACTGTGATAGATGTAAAATGTATGTTGTTTTTTTTATATAAAATTGGTGGGTGCCGGGATAATAAAGGAGGTTGAGGACTATTAAGTTATTTTATTTTAATTCCTTTTCCCATACACATTACTTACTTAAGTATAATCTAGGAAAAAGCGCGGGAAACTTCTAATTTGGCGGACGTGTTTTTTCGGTTTCTGATTATTACTTGAAAAAGTGGATCAGTGGAGGTTTTTAGGCCGGTCACATACATTCGGAATTTCGTTTCGGATTGAATCCCGATTCGATATTCCGAATCGGGATTCAATCCCGATATTCACTCATTTTCTAGTGATAACTCTACCGTCCAACGCCGCCAATTCATTATGGACAGCTCTAGTAATCAAAATCAGTAACAAGTAATCAAATTAAAGATTTTAAAAAACCCACGACGAACTGCAGAGCTCCATTGAAACAACAATTAGAACTTAGCAAAGTAAGTATATATAAAATAATATCTAAAACACAAAACTGCATATTTGCCGGCTCAGTAGTTTTTTTGACCAGCGTGGGTAGACTATGGCCAAACTCTTCTCATTCCGAGATAAAACTTGTGCTTAGTAATGAGTACAGGTGTCAAATAGTGTTAAATTTTAATATTCTGATAAAAAATGTGATCACTTAAGGAGTTCCTGTGACCACTTCCTGGCTCCATCACGAGACCCTGGGCAGCACGGCCCAGGGCTCCGTCCTTGGCCCGTTGCACTTTTTGTCGTATTATTATTATTATTATTCAACTCTTTATTTGCACCACACAATAAAATAAAATAAAAAATAAGACATGAAATAAATTAAAGAAGAAGGATAGGTACAAAAGGCGGCCTTATCGCTAAACAGCGATTTCTTCCAGGCAACCTTAAGATTAGGAGAACGCTGGGAAACCAGAATGCGGGTGGCTCAAAATGTATGCTAAATTAAATAACACAATACACACATACATAATATAACATATAAATAGGTATATTATACTTAAACTAAAATATATACATCTAAATATATAGATACTAAATTATACATATTATATAATATAAATAATATATACATACACATTACACATACATACACTTACATACCATAGGATAATATAGAATAAACTAAAGTCGTCTTCAATTTGAAAGGAAATATGTCTTTAGAGCGTTCTTGAATACGCCCAGTGATTTCGATTGTCTAATTGTCAGTGGCAGTGCATTCCACAGTTCAATTGCCTGTACCTACAGTAAAAGAATTTTGATAAAATTTCGTCGTATGTGAATGACATGAGGAATTGTATCCAGCATTGTTCATGTTACCAATTCGCGGACGATACTTGCATCATCTTCGCTGACCGGGATCCTAATAAGATCTGTGACGCATTGCAGACGGACTTTAACACCCTGACCATGTGGTGTCATAATGCTGGTTTAGTTCTTAACGTTAAAAAAACCAAATTGATTCACATCAGATCAGCCTATCTAAAATATCATCCCTTTAAAAAAATTATAGCTCACGATCATGTCTGTCTACACAGTGATAATCCTAACTGCTGTAATTGCCCTTCGATTGAGCTAGTCGACCGATATACCTATCTCGGTCTCACCATTGACTGTAACTTTAACTGGAGTTTGCACATAGATTATGTATGTAATAAACTAAGGCAATTTCTCGCTAATATAACTATCTTGAATCGACGGATTCCATTTAAAATCAAATTAATGCTATATAACTCGTTTGCTCTTACTTACGTACATTATGGTCTCAGTAGTTACGGTCGTACTTATAAAACTTACCTCAATAACATATATAAGTTACAGCTAAGAATTTTAAAAACTATTGTCTCCAGTTCCATTAAATCTAAATACGACGGCAATGAACTGGGGCTATTTAAACATTGCAAAACATTACCCGTTCAAGAACAGTTTAAATGCTCATTACTAAAGGAGGAGTTCTTCAACGAGAACATACTCCGAAAAAAAGAACATCCTGTAAAGACGCGAATGATGACGGCTAACCGTCTCCACACTACGCGCGCTAACAATACATACGGTGAGCGAACCACCATGTACTTGGTTCCGCGATTCATAAATGAACTACCTCCAACGCTGATTAAAAAAATAGATATTAAAAACATTAAGTATAAATTAAAAGAATATTTTTTAACAAAGTAGATCGCTGAGTCTTTTGTGTCTATGTAGATTATATTAGTGCTAATCCTATCCACATAAGAAACCTATAAACCTAGTAAACCATCTAACGATTAACTACGTGTCACATACTTACTTGATTCTTCCCGTTCTACACCTACTGTTGCAGTACTTACCTACATTGTCTTACAACCGGATTATTTCCTAAGTAATTAGTTATTTACCAAATCGTTGCAGCTAGGCACTGAGGACAAACCTCTGTGGTTTTTTCGGTGTTTTTAGACTAAGCTTTTTTTATTGTATTTAGATTTGATAATAAATAAATAAATAAATAAATAAAAATCTAGGTTTAAAGTGCTTGTCAAGACAAATCAAAAGAGTCCACATACGACGGGTTTACGATAAGAACTTAAGGAGTTCCCATGAACACCTCCTGGCTCCATCATGAGACCCTGGACAGCATCTAGGTGCAAAGTGGTAGTCAAGACAAATCAAAAGAATCCAAATACGACGACTACAAAAGGCGGCCTTATCGCTAAACAGCGATTTCTTCCAGGCAACCTTAAGATTAGGAGAACGCTGGGAAACCAGAATGCGGGTGGCTCAAAATTTCTGGTACAATACACACATGTACATGTATCATCATGTTGAGTTGCTTGCTAAGAATTACAATTATTTTGATCTAGAAAATGAAATAACGAATTAATTCGGAAAACGTAATTTGCATTGAACTCAGGATTAGACAATCTATATGAAAGGATAATAAATCTATGACTCTGAATATAGCTGCGTCTCGATGCGCACAACAGAAGGCAAATTTCATGAATAAACAGCGAAACGGGCTATTAATGATAAATTCCTATTCCTGGGTATTCCCGTGGTCCCATGAATTTGACCGAAAACTACAATTTGTGACGGAAAACTTTTCTATCATACTTTACTGCCTTTTAAATCTCCCGCACAATGCCGTAATGACACAATGATGAATGACGTCAAAGAATTTGACGTTCTGGCTCCTAATTACACAGATTTTTTTCGAATACGAGTAATAATACGAATAATTTTTGCCAAATGTTTATTTTATAAAACATTTTTCATTAAATTCCACTGAAATTCTTTTAAAATTGACATCATTAAGATCTGAAGAACCTTTAAAACACAAACTATGAAATTGAATATAAAACAGACTAACGAAAATGGAACGTAAAGTGAACATCGCTTCGCATCAGCTGTTGAAGAAAAAAAATAACGGGAAATCGACGATGGAGATTGGTCACACCGCGGCCACATCAAATCTGGGGGTCTAGCGTGTGACCCTGTTATTTCTATCCTGCAATAAAATAGCTGTGTAATCCTAGATAAGTTGTGCATTGTTGAAATAGTTATAAAGAAAATTGTTGTGTAATTTATGTGTAAAACATGGAACGTGCAACTGGAACAGAGGTATACGGGTGTGGCTCGCCCCAATCTACGGACATAACGCTGAATATACAAACGACAACGGGTGGCAAT
This sequence comes from Erebia aethiops, assembly GCA_923060345.2. Lineage (NCBI taxonomy): Eukaryota > Metazoa > Arthropoda > Insecta > Lepidoptera > Nymphalidae > Erebia > Erebia aethiops. Next base: position 17,642,332 of record OV281081.1, on the reverse strand, counting down.
TTCTCCATCAGTCTGAACGGTAAAAACACAGTGGAGCATCTGAAGAAGCTCGTCTCGAAGAAACTTAGAGTGTCAAAGGACAGAATATGCCTTCTGCATCGCGAGAGGTGAGTAGGGAGGCGTCGGACGCCAAGCATCTATTGTTAAACATAGGTATCACGGAAATAAGTTGCGTCGATGCGATGACGCATCCGCGTCCTTTGACACGATTATTGATATATAGTTTGGTGTTCGCAGACAACTGAGGGATGGAACCCTAGAAGAGAATGGTTTACTGGACGGCTCGCGAGTCATATTGTTGCCGAGCGTCGAAACGGGCCTACTGGTGAGTACCTACGTCACGCAGTGTCGAAACTGCAAGTGCACCATGATAATCACGTGTTTCACAACAATGTGAAGCTAATCAATAACAGTTTATCATTAGCTGTCTAATATCACGTTCATTCTATACATCTCTCGTTTTTCAGAGTCAGAGACCCGAAAACTCGGTGATGCAGGCTTTGGAGTCGTTGAATGACACACAAGTGAATGACTTCCTTAGTGGTAAATCACCACTGAACCTGACGATGAGACTGGGCGACCACATGATGCTTATCCAGCTGCAGTTGTCCACTCTGAATACTACAGCCTCCTCTATAGCGCAGCACTTGAGGAACACTCAAGCAAAGAATGCAGCGCGCAAGAGTGAACCCAAAGACACACCTAGCCCACAGACAACTCCACAGAAACCCCCACAAAGCGATGTACCTACACCCAGCAGTAGTGAAAGCAATAAACAGGAAAACCCAAGGAGTGTTCTACAGCAGCAGGATATAGATATGCTTCAAAATGCTCTCGGCCTCTACCAGAAAATCACAGAAGAGAAATATGCTGAGCAGACTGTATCTAATTCTGATAAAGAAGAGATGGACACCTCCAACTGTACATTGCTAGATATATCTGATTTGTGCCTAGAGAGTGAGCAGTCCCCTATTAAATCTTTATCTAATCTAGTGTCTAGTCCAATCGAGGTATCTACCTCTGAGGGTAGAGAGGTAGCACTAGGGACTTCAGTGAAAAATAGTTTAATAGATTTATTATCTTGTAATAAATTGGCCTCGCTGGCTACAGAAGCGATTCCCTCCACAAGTGCCATGGCTGACAAAGCCGGCCCGGTCACCTCACTCACTCCAGACAGTTCTGTCAGTGATGACAGTGACAACTTTGACCAGAGCTCTTTCTTGGCTGAGAGCACCATAGATGAGTATCCAATGGAAAATCTGTTCAACAATGCTGTAGACAAGGGTCTGTTTGATGACCAGGACGAATCTATGATGGACCGAGAGATCTCCAATCTAGCCACTACAAGCCACGGCACCGAAGAGTCATCCGCCGGCCCGCTGCCATCATTTCAGAGTTTAAATGAACCTTTAAAATGCAAACGTTTTCAGTACATGTTACATAAAACTTCGAAATTCAAGCATCCCATTGGCTTCAACAAACAAAAGACCTTTATTCAGACTGTTGTTAATAAACAGAAGAAGAAAGCATCTAATCAGACTGAGGCCAGCCCTCAGCCTTCCACTTCTAAGGCTGGAACTTATGTGACAAGTGCGAAGACCCCTGTAGCAAATGACGAGAGTATGGAGACTGTGACACCTTCCACATCTAAGCAGATTAACTTCAAAGCTCCAGACGCTCCGAGAAAGCCTCAGAGGGTTTCCCCGACCCCACCAGTAGACACTAAAGCTCTTATAGAAGCTTCTAAAAACTTGACGCAGAAGTTAAAGAAGTTATCCAAGGAGGTGCTGACCAATAAGATTGATCTCAGAGCAGCGGAGGAAACGGCGCGCACGAAGGTTGGGCCTGGAGCCGTCATCGAGACCATGAAGCATCACGGCAAAGGGATATACTCGGGGACCTTCTCTGGCACTCTCAACCCAGCTCTTCAAGACAGGTACTTACTACACATTCTTTTATATGTTGTATGTACATCTCAAAATTAAGACAACGTTTCTCTGACGTACTTTGATTTTGTTTCTTTGAAAACCATAGCAAATATCTGACAGATCAACAAGTCCAACTCCTTATAATATACTAGCTGATGCCTTCGACTTTGCCTGTGTGGTTTGAGAATTTTGGTCCGGATTTGATTCCTGCGAGAAACTAACTTGGGATTTTTAATTTTCGGGATAAAAATTAGCCCATGTGCCATTCCAGACTATCTATCTCTGTGCCAAATTTCATCCTGATCCGTTCAGCTGTTCTGGAGTGATTGAGTAACAAACATCCATCCATCCAAACTTTCGCTTTTATAATATTAGTATAGAAGTATAGATTTGTCATTGTTGTTGAAGCCATGCAGCAATGCATATGGCATGTACAAGAGTTTATTATAGTACAAGTAATTACGGAATTAAAATCATTGTCCATTCATACCTACTACAACCAAATTACAAAGTCACTGAGATAAACACTAGTCAATAATCATGTTATTTGTTGTAACATTTATAATCCATTTTCTTTTTATTCATGCGAAAGTATGTCTGCCTGTCGATTTATTTATTACATTTATCATCATACTTTTTATCATGGAAAAACCTGAATCTGCGTGGACAAAATCGCGGGCATCATCAAGTTCGACTTGTGCGATTTTTTTTTTCTAAACTATACTTTGTTTTTTTCCTCCCGTTGCAACCTATATTATGTATTTATTGCCATCTCTTTTCTTCTACACTACAGTGAATAAATCCTTCCTTCTCACCCTCTACGCATCGTTTTTGATCTTGTATGCATTATACACTCTGTTCATAGTAACAATGAGTGATTAGAGTCATCATCATCAACATCTTATCAATCCATTGCCGGCTCACTACTGTGCATGAGTCTCTTCTCTGAATGATAAGGGTTTGGCCATAGTCCATGGCCAATTGTAGATTGGTAGACTTCACCCAGCATGTAGAACATTATGAAGAACTCTCCGGCATGCAGGTTTCCTCACGATGTTTTCCTTCACCGTTTGAAGCAAGTGATATTTAGTTTCACATATTTTTGAAAAGTTGGAGGTACGTACTAGGGCTTCCAATACCGGGATCCCGGACTTTTTTCGTCCGTTTTCAATACCGGTATTGAAATGTCTAATACCGGGATACCGGTATTGGTGACACTATAAACGAAACAGTGACTATTGCATATATTTCTTGGTTTTATTTGTTTGGTTTGGCCACTGTTTTTATTTGGCTAAGTTTAAAACTTGTATTAGCTCACTAAGAGCATCTTTATTGCTTAAAACTAGTGCGGAAAAGTCATTTTTGATCACTCAGAGGGAAAAATTTGTGTTTGAATTTAGAACCCTGTGACTTGGCATTTCATTTCATTGACTCATGAAACGTTCAGAAATCTGTTTTTTATCCAATGCAATTCTTTTTATTATGATTTATTTTCTTTAAAAAAATAACTATTGAATTTTTAATTAATTTGTGTTTTGACTAAACTATGTATTTTTAAGAGTAAAAAATGGCATTTCTTCATTGAATTTAAGCAGAAAAGTGCTCTTTTGGATTTAATGTGGTGAAAAAATATTTTTTATGGAAAACTGTTTTTTTATGGTGCAGTTTCCTTCAGAAAACACTAGTTTTAAGTTCAAAACAATTTTTTCCCAATACCGGGATCCCGGTATTGAAAAAAATCTTTCCGGTATTAATACCGGTATTGAAAAAAACCGGTATTCGAAAGCCCTAGTGCGTACCCGGGTAGAACCCGCAAGCACGGTCGGGTGTCTTAACCACTATGCTATCACCGCTTCACAATGTCATAATGTTATTATGGCATTGTGTAATGACTAATGAGTTATTCATAATGTAAGCTAATTTGATTAAGTATAGGATCAGCCAAATCAGCATGATGTAAGCTTAATATTGATTCACAAGCCTTGCAATATTGCCACCATTTCACCAATTGGGTGATGCCTATGTCAAAAAGGAATTACTACTTACTGATTATTATTATATAGAGGGTCTTACACAAGATCTAAAATTCACATCGTCGGTTAGTTTTAAGTTTGATAACCATTTTAAATTATAGATTAAAGAATTTTTTCTTTGGTGAAATTTGATGATCCTACAACTATGTATTTCATACAAAATAACATACTAGAAGTTTGATTAAAGAGTTGCTGATTTGATTGATCCCTATTGGAACATTATAACATCACTAGAAATGCACGCGACTGCGTCCGCGTGGAATTAGGTTTTGAAAAACCCCCTGGGTACTCTGATTCTCCAGGATACCACCTAGATGGCCGGTCTTCTTCCACCTCCCGTTATTCTAGGTCTTTTCTGCCACGTACCTACACACCAGCCAACCAGCTTCCAACTTCTTTGTTCCCTCATGATTACAATATGGGGCTTTTCAAAGGGCGGATAAACTTTCTTAAAAGCCGGAAACGCATTGGCGGTTCCTCTGGTGCTGCAAATTTTTATGGGCCGCGGTAATCACTTAACATCAGGTGACCCGCCTGCACGTTATTTATATATAAAAAAAAGTAGCCTACATCCTTCTCTGAAATGCAACATTTGTACCAAATTTCATCAAAATTGGTTGAACAGATGGGCTCCGAAAGTGTAACAGACAGACAGACAGATAGATAGACTAATTATATTAGTAGAATTTTTAATAGGTATTTAATTTTCTAACAATCCTATCCATTGTTATTTTAAAGATAATACTAGCTCATGCCCGCGTGGGTTCAGTGGTTTTTTAAATCATGTGAGAACTCTGATTAACTGGGATACAAAATTCAAATGTTTTTTTAAAAATAAACTTTTACAAGTGCTTTTAATCGTCAAATGAATCTACCACGTTCGGAATCCTACCGAGAAGAGCCAGCAAGAAACTAGGTGGTTGCTCTTTTAAAAAAATACAAAATAACAATAATTATAATTAATCTTACTAATATTATAAAAGCGAAAGTTTGTGAGTATGGATGTATGTATGGATGTTTGTTACTCTTTCACGCCAGAACGGCTGAACGGGTCTGGATGAAATTTGGATAGATTATAGTCTGGAATAACACATAGGCTACTTTTTATCCCGGAAAATTAAAGAGTTCCCGCGGGAACCAAAAATTCTTCAATGTTTTAAACTACATCAACACTTATTTTTAAAAAACTATCCTTACCGATTAAGACCAGAAATAACCAGTTCAAATACAATACCTACTTATCAATTTCTCAAGCTAAAATGTGATAAAGTCTATTTGTGTACTGAGTGCCATATTGTGAAAGGATAAAATCTTCTAATGATTTCCTTGTAACTCACAAACTCATTAGATTTTAATAATTTGGTGTCGTACGATATTTGCGTCATATTTGTTATTGTTTGTCTACCTCTTATTTGGCTTCTGGTTTGAACCAAAAAAAAGGTTGTGGTATTTATTGTGTCAAGAAATTCTAAGTAAAAAATTATTTTGAGAAGATTCAAGATTCAAGTCATTTATTCAATATAGGTACACTGTAGGTACACTTATTGTCGTCTAAAAATTACTTACTCAAAAAGCATGATGGTGATAATGGGTAACGGTATCTTAAAACTAAAGCTACGAGGGTTCCAAACGCGCCCCTGGTCTGAGAATAGCCCACAGCAAACTCAGCCGGGTTTTTTTTTCTTTTATTATCACCATCTCACAAATCATCTTAACTAAGGAACTATCAGAGACATTAGAGCATATTATACACAGGATATTAATGCGGTGGGTTCCCAAGTCCTTTCGCATTTTCATTCTATACATGAAGAAATCAAGTTTTCTCCTTTTGGAACTGTGTACATATTTACTTAGGTATATAATTTTTTTTCTCTTAAAAAATTATACATTTCCACCACCACCACCACTACAGCTCATTAACGTCGGGCACAGCCCTCCATTCTCATAGGAGAGCGGGAATTAGAGCTTAGACCCACCACTCTGCTCCAATACGGGTTGGCGGGCTTTAACGACTATTATCATGTTAGTGATAATAACCGGGACCGATGGCTTAACGTGCTCTCCGCGGCACAGGTGTGAAACACCACCAACTTTCTAACTCCGGGCTAGTACTGGGAATTTCTAGTCAGAAAAACCCAACTTAATTATGACTCGAACCCGGGACCTCGTCGGCCGCAGTCAAACGTGATAACTACTAGACCAACGAGGCAGTTATACATTTCGGATTAATTAAAATAATTATTAAAAATAATCTGGTAAAAGTACTAGTTTTTGAATTGTTACCCTGTAACTGAGATATCAAATTGATTGTTGCAGATACGGACGACCCAAGAGGGACATATCCACAATAATCCACATCCTGAACGACCTTCTGTGCGCCGCGCCGCCCATCGCTATATCCCAGGTAAACATTACCACAGTATATGGAGACACTTTCTTTTCTGGCAGTCGTTCGACGAAGACTTTTAGAGAGAGCAACGCTGCGGTGTGATACCAGCAAGACCAGAAGAGTTTTCAATACAAAATTCACTCATTCTAGCACAAAATTTGTATGCAACATGAAGGTTTCTCCTAAGGTAAATGTGAAGCCTGTGGTGTGTATGAAATATCGTCAAAATTGGTTAAGCGAAAAAACGTACATACAAATCGCGGGCATCATCTATAGTTAGTAATAGGGATGATGACAAATAAATCAAATCAGCAACTCTTTATCAAATTTAAAAACGCACTTCTAGTATGGAAGTTGTATGAAATTCACAGTTGTGATGTCATCAAATCTCAACGCACTTTTTTTCTTTAATCTATATTTTAAAATGATTATCAAACTTAAAACTAACCGAGGATGTGAATTTTAGGTCTTTTGGAAGACCCTCTATTTAATAATCAGTTAGGAATAATTTATTATTGATAGGCATCATCCCTATTATAGTAGTCTAGTTTAGTATGGGAAAAAAAATGTAGTATGGATTTATAGGTCATACTACACATTACGTTGCATTTGGGCTTGGCTTGGCATTAATATAATGTTGAATAAAGAGAACTCTTGAATATTCTTCTGCAGCGGCTTGCATAGTGTATAGATCTATTTGGTGGTCCGAACTTCGAATTGAGGTGTATAACAGTTTCGTCAGCGTCTGTGCCGCCGCGCATTAGTTCGCCAGTCATTCGTGGGTAAGAGCAATGCCGTATACGCCGAGAGGCTTTGCGCTGCACCGACAGCCAACTGTGAGTATGTTTAGTCTGAGACATTACATTTGACTTGAGTTGATCGAATTAGAGCTTCGAAACACAAAAACGCATGGAACAAAGGGTACATGGTACAAATTGTGTTGTACCTAGAACTTATTACGTCCATGCAATAACATCAGTATTCAGTGCCCATTGGACCTACTTACGCAAAACGGAATCAACCCACACAATGACAGTTTTGGGAAAAAAACGTTTAAATGTCAAAATTGTGGGTACATTATGTGGGTTGATAACCCTGTCATAGAAATGTTTTATTCTGTCAAAATTGTCAGATCATTTGGATTTTTACAGGGTCGATAGAAGGTGCATTTTAAAAGCTTTCTTATCTCATTTTTGACATGTGTGTGGATTGGTTCCTGTTTGCATAAGTAGGTCCAATTATGAACCTTATCTTGCACTTTCTGGTGCAGGGTCGCCTTTCCACCATCTTGGGACGCCATCGTGTATCGGTTTTTCACACTGTGCCCCAGTCATTGCTTCTAAGTTGGTTAATCTAGTAACCGACATAGCTCAATGGTTTGGGAATGCTGAGATAAATAGAAGAACTAGAGTTCTTCTGTCATAGCTAGACCATGGCTCTCGCCATCACCGCTGAATGTCTCTTATGCCCGTTTTGACCAAGAATACCTAAGGAAACACCTACAGGATATAAGGGAGCGTTTTCACTTTTCACGTACAAATAACTGTCACCTAATGGGCTTCATTGTTCCCTAAAACTTATCCATTATTGGTGAAAGTGGGCATCAGCGTAAGATCTGTATAACGTACTCGTTCAGATTTAAAGCACAGTTAAGACTGCTATAATACGAGTATGTCTCTCACATATTTATATGTACATCTCATTTAACTCTAAGGTCTCAACTACACTTGTAAGTTTTTACGTAAGTAGCGTACGTAACTAACATTTGCAAACTGTTTACATTTCGTAAGTTACTCATGGTGGCCACTTACGTGAGAAAAACTTCGTAGTGTAATCATGGCCTAAGTAAATCTCTTATCTTAAAGTCAAAGTACACTGATGAAAGTGCGTATTAGATCTACGCATAACTTTCATAGAAGCTTTATCTTGTTTTTTTATATTAGACTAGTTGGTGCCCGCAACTTTACCACGTGGTTTCAGCTTTTTTAAATTCCCACGGGAAAGCCTTCCGGAATAAAAAGTATCCTATGTCACTCTTCAGGTCCTCAATCACGAAAAAATCCTCGACGAAAAAATGACGTCGATCCGTTGCTCTGTTGCGGCGTGATTGAAGGACAAACCATCAAACAAATACACTATAATATTCGTATGATGTAATTTCAGAAGGAGCCAAAGCATTCCTGTTCAAGCAACGCGATCAAGGAGCAAGCGAAATGCCACTGCAGCCAACCGTGTTCCTACGGTCGCTGTGACGGGCACTCGTCAAATTCGCGCCAGTGCACGTGCCTGCACAAGGACAGTGCTGTATGCCAGTGCACTCGCCTCGAACCGGACATATGCTTAGCTTGTAACGGAAAACCAGCTATCGGCGAAGTCTGCAAGAAGTGTGACACAGCCAAAACGTTAGCGCTCGAGAACTCCAAAACGAAATGCAAACTGGAACAGCTCCGATTGGTGATGCAACAGAAGAAGCAAAGGCGCGAGGCTCGAAAACTTAAATCGTTACCGTATACGACGCCGCAAACTATATCGACGGCCGAGAAGCCGGCGCGACAGGAGGAGATACAAACTGTTGGCTAACACAACACTTGTACCGTTTGGATGCGGGATCCGTTGCTAGTGCGCTGTGAATTCTGCGCTTTTATTCAATTCTATTCAAATAAACTTTTACAAGTACTTTTGAATCGTCGAGTGAATCTACCACTTATTGAGTGACTTTCTCCAGCAAAAGACGTGGTATGTCTTTACTTAGAGTCAAAACGAGATGGACTTATGTGAGTAACCTACATCTGTCTCGTTTTAACCATGTCATAAGTCTAAGCAAAGTCAAAGTTCGCTAAGTGTTGAAAATACCAATTTTTGCAGCACAATGATTAGTTTTGGAAAGTAAAACGACTTCCATAAAGGTTAAAATTATTATCAGTGTATCCAAAGGGTTGGAATTTTTCTGATTTGTTTTAAATCAAGATAGTAGTCGGGTTTTTGTGACTGATAACTTTACTTTTGAAATTATAATATGTTTCTGATGAAGTCAAGAACCCAGCTTTAATGATCTCATGTTCTCAGATACAAATTACGCTAGCGATCTTAAACAGTTGTTACTGGCTTCTCCATACAAATGTTTTAAGCTAATTATCTTTATTTTTTGGGATGATCACTACACTACAATCTCTTGTGTCGTGAAATGTCATAACGTCTTGATATTGACATTTTGATATACAAGTTTTTTAATCTATAAATTTGCTAAGGTGTGCTTTGTTCGTGTGTAAAATCTGAGGTCAAATAATATTCTCCCCCAATCTAATTTTTATTTTTCAAGTTTCGTGACGCGTAATAGGACGAGTTCACAGTGCTCTGGCAACGTACACGTGCATTTGAAGTGTGGAACCTTGTTATATATTCTAAATTACCATATTTAATAGTATCGAGGCGTAGACATTAAAAGTTAAGTGCTATTAACGCATGTACAAATGAATGGTATATAAATTAGCGAAATCCTAGTTGATAGTTTAAGTAAGGCTTTGTTTACACGAGCGAGCTTATAGCAGCGACTTTGTCCTTATACCGACGTATATACATATATTAATATATGACGATAAATAGCATCTCTCTTCATTGTATTTTTCCTTGTTTTAAATTTACACTTCTCGTGTTTGTTCGTTGACTCGTTTATTCTTTAAGTCAGCCAAGGGAAAATAGATTCAAAATTGTCACACAATTTCGCAAAAGACGTACGATGTTATTCGTGAATACAGACTCTTTTCCGTTTACTTTTTCTATACTTATTTTTATTTAATTATAAAAGTAAAACACTTTTTAAAGATGCCTGCCACAAAATTCACAAAATCCTAATGTAAGGATACTCTGAGCTATGTAGAGCAAGACGCTTTGCAACATAGAATTGCGCTGCATTGCGGATTTGAGCCTTAGCCTAATATAAGCAAGCTATATAATGTAAGCGCTTAAACTGCTCTTCAGCTATTATTAATTATAGTAAGCAGTTTTCTATAACTGCTGACGTAAAGATGTCGGTGTAGCTGTCTACACAGTCAGAAGTTATCTTGAAGGAATTATTTATGCCCCCAGTTTTTTTTGTTTTTAACCTTGAGGTTACCGGTTACGACTATCATACCCGCGTACGGTTTCAGTTCTATAGCTTTTTTTATTCCACTACAAGTTGACTGCAATTTCACCTAATAGTCAGTGATAGTGCGGTCTAAGATGGTAGCGGGCTAACCTGTTAGGGGTATGGCAGTTATATTAAACCTATACCCCTAGTCGGTTTCTACATGGCATCGTACCGGAACGTTATTCGCTTGGCGGTACGTCTTTGCCGGTGCCGCTAGCTTATATTTACTTACTCATAAGATTTGAGCATAAATAGATATCGGTAAACTCGTTCGTGTAGACGGTGCCTATACGCATAGGGTATTTGATTAATGTTGCCTGGTGCGGTAGAGTGGAGTTTTGTTGTTATATTTTAGATTATATTTTATTATTTTATTGGGACACAACTTTTTAGACATATGTGTACCTAGTTAATTTTGAGATCACGGTTGATTGATATGTACCTTTTGAAAATTAGTTTTTTTTTTGTATTACGAATTATTCTTCACTATTGAAATATGAAGTTTAACATATTTACCGGTGTTGGTAATGGTACAACATACTGCCTGAGACTGAATCATTATTTACATCAGATGAAATTCTTAGCCATACAAAACACTGTCAGTTAAAAAATTCTATCGACTTGAGAAATCCAACAACTCTACATTTTGACTTTATGTTTTATTAGAAATATAAATTAATTGGCACTGTTATTTTTAGTTATATTTTCTTTGTTTTTTCCTTTTCATTATTCAAAAAAAAGTTGTTAAAAATAAATGTTTTTCTCATTATACTTGACTCTTTGGTTTCCTTTTATTCTTTTAGTTAAGTTACTAAACACTTGAAAGTCCTGCAGAACTATTCTGTATTTCAGTGACTGTAATTTTGGTCTGATTTTACAATCACCTAATAAACTAGTATTAGAGGTTTCACGTGACATGAACGTCGTCAAATAAATTATCAATCACATTTCAGATAGATTTTGGGCCGCTTGCACAAGGAAATTTCAACTGATTTACTTACCTGATGAAATTTTGTAATGCTGTTTATTTTTTGCGATTGCCAAAAAGTGACCGCATTATAACATTTAACTAAATCAATTGTGCAAGTAGGCTTTAGCGTTGACAATTGAAACCCAACGTAAAACAATATAATTCCGTTGGTAACCGAAGGAATGAAAAACACAGATTTTTACTGTAGTTTGGAAGTTGGGACACTCCTTTATTCACAAACTAGCTGATGCCCGCGACTTTGTATTCTTAATTTTCCGGGATAAAAAGTAGTCTATGTCACTCCGTATATGTCATACGTCGCTCTGCTGAGGCGCGATTAAAGGACAAACCAATAAAATAGCATTTATAATATTAGAATGATAATAACTAATTACATAGGTAATGAATTAATGCAATAATTATGCTTTAGTATACCTACACTAAAAATATATTACTTGTTACTAAACACTAAAATTACACCATAATAGGCATAGCCATTGAAATACGGAATATGCCTTAATATAACACCAATAATAGAAAAATATCCCATCTATCCTATAAAATATGTGTAAGTATCTATCTAATGCTAGTTTTGTACAGAATATTATTTTATACCTAGTAAAGAAAGTAGAAGTGCTTTCCTTATTCTGAAATAAATTTATGTAAATGCTCTTAAAAATTAGATTATAGTTTGTAAACGATTTAGGAATAACTAATGATAAAAGATGATGGGCATAATTTTTAAATAATTTCAATGTTTGTCATAATCATGAGTTTTGTTTATTTAATTTTATTGTTATAATAATATATCGCTTAAAGTTTTGTCACACAATACGGACGTTGCCTATGACGTTTTGCAAAGTCGATGTACCTACTATAAACATAAAGGGTGAACGTGAACCTTTGACGTCTCGTCAACTGTCAATATAACGTATTCATGAAAAATTGTAAAAGTTTCCGACTTCGTTTGACTAGGTGGACTTTGGAGGCTGAAGACAAGCCAGATTGCTTCTTGAGTTCAAACATAAACTAAAAAATGTTTTTTGTGAGCAATAAAAAAATGATTTTTATGATATAATACACAACACTAGTCATTTAATTGTTTTTTAATGGCACTCTTGAGTCTTGACATTTGTAAACACAAATTATAATCCAAGAGCAGGTGAACTGTTTGCGAAACTGAAAAGTAATGCTTCCTACAAAACTAATTGAAGCGCGTTGATTTGTAGACAGCCTCAACCTTTTTCCACACTTGTCACATAGACATTCGATACCTACGTCTCTTCTCCTTGGACCAAGTGACTGCGATGCCCGTATCCTGGATAACAAAGCAATAATTAATGATTCCTAAAACCACCGTCGCGTTGGCCAATACAAAGTGCCTGTAGATGTGTAGTTAAGAGGAATTCTCCCGGAGATTTCTCCATACAAAAACATTTGTCTGTTTCCTCTGTGGATAATTACAATATTGAAAATATTCTTGCACCATAAAATCCACATGTATCCGTGCCATGCCCCTATGTTTTCCTTTTTTCGATAAATTAATAATTTTAAGAACATGGAACCTTCACAACCTGCAAAAAATGGCCCAGTTTTCGTGCCATCATCAGACATCCCGCAAATAAATTTGACGGATATAATAAAAAAAAGAAAAACATACCGACATAGCCTGAGCCCTTGTTAAATTATTCGTAAAAACAGAATTAAAATCGGTTCAGTTTTGAAGGTGGAAACAGAAAAATACGAGAGTGAGAATTCTACTGTTTTTCATAGGTATAATCGGTCCAAGCTGCAGTTGTCCCTATCGGGTTGTATCGGCCTCTATTCGGGGAGGTTAAATACGTATACACACACACATATGTACATAGTTAGTGAGTTCAAGCGTAGTCGATATAATTATATTATCGATAATCTAGTGTTGTTTATCGACATCGATATTTAACTTTTTACTTATTCTGTGAGCATATAATCCATACCCAATAATAGCCAGTCGGCAGTGGGCAGCACATGTCAGGTTTTTTTTTATCCACTACAAGTTAGCTCTTGACTGCGATCTCACCTGATGGTAGGTGATGATGCAGTCTAAGATGATAGCGGGCTAACCTGTTAGGGGCATGGCAGTTATATTAACACTGCGATATCTCCGCACTGCCGGCCGCCCCCTATTTCTATTGCGCGTTAATTTATTTCTTGACTGCCTCGTTGGTCTAGTGGTTAACATATTCGACTGCGGCCGATGAGGGTTCGATTCCCGGGTCGGGCCATAACAAGTATTGGGTTTTTCTGACAAGAAATTCTCAGTACTAGCCCGGAGTAAGGAAGATGGCGGTGTTTTACCCCCGTGCCTCCAAGAGCATGTAAAGCCATCAGTCCTGCGCCTGATCTCTCTCCGGTCCTGTCAGATTTTCCGTCCTATCGGGCTATGAGAGTAAAGGAACAGAGAGTGCTCCAGTGTATGCGCCCACACTTGTGCACTATAATTATCTCCTGCGCAGATGGCTCTTTGGAGATAGGCCGCCGTGGCCGAAATTCGGTTGAGAGGACATTATAGCAATCCTGAAACGCTGTGGTCATATTGTGGGAGGTTCCGGCCCCGGGTACGATTCCCAACATGGTCCACTTGGGAATTTATCATTTTTAAATGTTCTGGTAGGAGGGTTCAGCCGTGGCTAGTAACAACCCTACCGACAAAGACGTACCTCCAAGCGATTTAGCGTTACGGTAGATGCGTGTATATGCGTCATGCCGTGTAGAAACCGTTAGGGGTATGGGTTTAATATAACTAACCCTAACGAGTTAGCCTGCTACCATCTTAGACTGTATCATCGTTCTCTATAATGGCTCTGATAGTTCCTTAGTTAAGATGATTGTGAAATGGTGATAGTGAAAAAAAAATCCTGGCTGAGTTTGTTGTGGGCTCTTCTCAGACCAGGGCGCGTTTGGACTTTGGAACCCTCGTAACTTTAGTTTGAGATGTCGTACTGATTATCACCATTATATTATGTTATATGTTATAAATAACCTGACGTCAATAAGTGTAGTTTATATTGAATAAACGTTTTTTGACTTTGACTTTGTCTAACATCAGGTAAGATCGCAGTCAAGAGCTAACTTGTAGTAGAATAAAAAAAACATATAAAATAGTTCCCAACTGAGTAAATGACATCCCTGGCGCAGTGGTGTGAGGTGTGCTGTCATGTAAGCGCAAGGTCACGGGTTCAATTCCCGGCAGGTTCAATTTGGAAGTTTATATATCTGAATTTTCTCAGTTCTGGTCTTGTGGCAGGCTTCGGCCGTGACTAGTTACCACCCTAACGGCAAAGACGTACTGCCGAACGATTAGGCGTTCCGGTAGCAACTAACCGATGAAGGCTACTTAGGGCTTTAATGTTACTAACTGCTTTATGCCTGACAGGTTAGTCCGATACCATCTTAGACTGCATCATCACTTACCGTCAGCTAAGATCGCACTCTAAGGCTAGGTAACTGTTAGTGCATTAAAAACATTAACAAGTTATAAAATTAAAAATTTTAAAAAACCCACGACGAATTGCAGAGCTCCATTGAAACAACAATTAGAACTTAGCAAAATATAAAATAATATCTAAAACACAAAACTGCATATTTGCCGGCTCAGTAGTTTTTTTGACCAGCGTGGTGGACTATGACCAAACCCTTCTCATTCCGAGATAAAACTTGTGCTTAGTAATGAGTAGAGGTGTCAAATAGTGTTAAATTTTAATATTTTGCTAAAAATTGTTAAAAAAAATGTGATCACTTAAGGAGTTCCTGTGACCACTTCCTGGCTCCATCACGAGACCCTGGGCAACATCTAGGTTTAAAGTGCTTGTCAAGACAAATCAAGAGTCCAAATACGGAGGATTAACGATGAGAACTTAAGGAGTTCCCATGATCACCTTCTGGCTCCATCATGAGACCCTGGGCAGCATCTAGGTACAAAGCGCTAGTCAAGACAAATCAAAAGAGTCCAAACACGACGTGTTTACGATAAGAAATTAAGGAGTTCCTATGGCCACCTCCTGGCTCCATCATGAGACCATGGGCAGCATCTAGGTACAAAATGCTAGTCAAGACAAATCAATAAAGTCTAAACACGACGGGTTTACGATGAGAACTTAAGGAGTTCCTATGACCACTTACCAAATCACGATTGCAGCATTGTCTATGGTCCTAAAACCTGGAACCTTCTCACAAGCTATACATATCTAATGCATAAAACCTCATCTCAATCGGCCCAGTACTTTTGAGAAAAATGGTAACATATTGAAAAATTAAAATCATAGACTACAGCTCAGCTTGGTTGTCTATGGTCCTAAAATATATCTAAGTACCTTCTCACAAGCTATACATATCTAATGCAAAAAACCGCATCTTAATCGGCTCAGTACTTTTTGAGAAAAATTGTAACATATTGAAAAATTAAAATCATAGCCTACAGCTCAGCTTGGTTGTCTATGGTCCTAAAATATATCTAAGAACCTTCTCACAAGCTATACATATCCAATGCAAAAAACCGCATCTCAATCGGCCCAGTACTTTTTGAGAAAAATGGTAACATATTGAAAAATTAAAATCATATACTACAGCTCAGCTTGGTTGTCTATGGTCCTAAAATATATCTAAGAACCTTCTCACAAGCTATACATATCTAATGCAAAAAACCGCTTATTAATCGGTCCAGTAGTTTTCCAGAAAAACGGTAACAAAAAAGGGCACAAACAAACAAACAAACAAACATACAAACAAACAAACACACAACCTCTTAGGGCAAACACATATACCGTCTCCGTTTCGTCGAGGGTAAAAAAGGAATCAAAAACAGAGAAATAAGTCAAATAAGTCCAGGGTCAGAGTTATTAGATAGCAAAAAATATACGAAACACAAAACACATCTAGGTATATCATTTTGCCGACTGCGAGTAGCTCAAACACATATTTTAATTTTATTTAGGAACTCGTTCGAGCGAGCGGCGTGCGTACGCATACATGCGCATTGAATAAGCGTTCGGTCTTCTCCGGGAGCAGCGCGACGGCAATATACCTACCTGAATACCTACTCTCAACTTTGCCCGTTCATTCGCATTGCTCTTAAGTTATACTGGTCGTTTCAAGATGTGTATTAGTTTCGTGTTCCATTGACTGTGTTATAGTGTCGTGAAACGACATTTTTATAGATACAAGCCTCGTATTCACTAGGGGACAATTGTCCCGCGACACGAGTCGTAAGAGACACGCACGACATCTTGTCTTACGACCATTTACGTATTGTATCCTGTTGCGAGACTTGTCGGGCGAAGTCACCAGACTTCTCTAGCGATTGTCGCGGGAAAAAGTGCTCAACGCGCCTAAAGAAGTGAAGTGAAAACTTCTTTAGGCGCGTTGAGCACTTTTTGGTAGGGGGTAAAAATGTGGATACGCGTGATCGACACCGTTCTTCTTAAGACAAAAGGTTTTAATTAAGTACATTCGTAATTAAACTTTAATGCCTTAGTTTTAAGGTTAATATTAATAAGTGCTGTGTAACCGTGGGCGACACCTCGCGTTGTTACGAAGACAAAAGGTCTTAAATATAAATAAAGTACATTCGTAATTAAACCTTAATGTCTTAGTTTTAAGGTTAATATTTGAATATCTTTTTGTTTTTTTTATATTACAAAAAAATTAAATATTTTTTTCACTTAATTCAATTCAATTCAATTTATTTCAAACATGTAGGACATACAGGTGTCTCTTATGCTACGTCATGTTTTGACTCTACCACCGGTTCGGAAAGAGTTCTGCCAAGAAGAGCCGGCAAGAAACTCAGCAGTTGCTCTTTTTTTTTTCTTTTTTTAAACAATCTATTACAATACATAAATAAGTATGTAAGTTAAATAAAATACAATAAGTAGTGTAAGTTATTATACTATCCTGTGGGGAGCTGGACCCAAAGTCGGTTGCTTCCATACAACTTTGTCATTAAGAAATTCGTCAATTGTATAATAGCCCCGACTCAACAAGTGTTCTTTTACGGTTTTTTTGAATTTGTGCAATGGCAAATCCAACAGTTCTTTTGGAACCATATTATAAAAGGTAATACTCGACCCCACAAAAGATCAAGGAACACTTCTATCAGCAGTCCCTATCCATATGACTGCCAATTTTTTTCCTCTAGTGAATACGAAGTTTAATTGATCATAGGTAGGTACATTTTTAACTCCTAGGCCTTTTGTTCTTATTTAAGTACCTATATCTTCAATGTAATATTTTAATTAAAATTATGTACCTACTGTTCTATTTCCATTGTACACTTTTTTATCATACCTACTACCATCGCTTAAATCCGTATTGTTTTAATATTGTTGACGTTCGTGTTTTAGAATGAAAATAGTATCCTTATTTTCGGGACGTCAATAATTTCGCGAATAAAACTGTCATTTTGAAATAACTCTGCTTTCAGCGATGTGTACCATCCGCTTCAAACTTTATGACTTCTCGGAACATCGTGCGTTTCGATACGCAGAATACAAATTATGTACCTACTAGGTATCAAAGGGTCAGTTCAGTTGACTGTACCTGCGCGAACCTAAACTCGCGGCTAACTTCCGAGACGTCATAGTTTAAATCGGACTGTAGTAAGTTAGTAACCCCCCAGATGTTTATATTTTTAATGGTTTGACAAAGCGCCAATTTTTCGGGTTTTAGTATTTTTACATGTCCAGTGACGATAATAAAGTAACATACAACTACAATCAATGGTCTTTATTCTTTATTTGATAATCTTTTGTATGGTTAAGGCAAGAGATAGTGGGAAATTTTGAGGGGGTAGTCGATGAAAAGCCTGCAGGAGGCAATTATTATATGTATTACCGCCACTAAACCCGCATATATTAGCTACGAAGCGATGGAGAATTTTTAGATATAGTATTCCCGTTCAAACTCAGGTTGAGGGTAGTTTGCATAGAATTGTCTGTCGAACACAAGATGTTTGCCGGTCATTCTATGAAAGGCCAAAGTGCACTCCGCGCATAGGCGCTGACGTCACACGTATAGATGCAACCAGTATGGAAACTACCTAGAAACGTTCGAAACAGGCTCACTCACACAAACGTGCGCATCGACGAGATCCCAAGCGCTCGTCGCAGTGCCGTCAGTAGTGAGTGCCGCGTCATCGCATGTTCGAAGTTTCCATACTGGATGTATCTGTTTACTGTGCACGTATTGTCAGGTTAGGTCTGAATAAATTATACTTATTTTAAATCACAATCCAACGTTAGCTTAAATAGTCATCAAGATTTGCAAGATCCTTCACAAAGTTTCATAACAAAAAAATTAAACAAAAATAATACAATCCATATTGCTATGTACCATTCATTGGCCGACACAATGACGATCTATCGGCTTCGACACGCGGGCCACATTATAAGCGACGATATATCGGTGTCGTGTCGGTCAGTGAAAAGGCATCATAGCCACGCTCCATAAATTTCAATGTCCTGATATATCAGCCAATGAAAAAAAGAGCCCTGAGTATATCAAGATTTTTGAAGTATTTTTATAATAGATAGAATTTGTTCTATCACCACTATCAGCGTATAATGCCTATTGTGCATTATAAGAAAATGACTAGTGTCTTATGAGTAATGTGTTATAATATTTTGTATGCGCGTGTCTGATCCGACACAAGAAAAAATATCTTGTAATATGTATGGTCTCATACAACAAACATTGCGACGAATTTCTTATAAGATATTACTCATAAGACACAAGAAATAATATATATCTTATAATGCGCAAAAGCCCTAATGCGATCAAAGTAAGAATAGCAATATTGTTACATGTTTGCTAGAAATATTTTTTTTGTGGAAACATAACTTGCTTTCAAGGCACAGTTCGTTCAAAATTCAAATACGACTCTTGACGATTCAAAAGTACTTGTAAAAGTTTTTTTGAATCGTCAAAAGTTAGCCAACAAGAAACACGGCGGTTGATCTGATGAAAAAGTAAAAATTGATAGACAGAGGTCATCGGCCGTCCTATTCTTAGTTCGCGTTATTTTTAGGCTCGAAGTTCAAAGAAAAGTCCGTACGTGTCGGTAAATTATTTTATTAATAAAATTTTATCATATAAATAGCACATAACCCGCACTCCACTCACGCGCGCCCGCTGGAACCACGAGCATTATACTTATTAAAAAAAACAACAAATTCGATATACGGGTACAGTTGGCATCGGGTGAAAAAAAGTTCTTAGCACGAAAGTTCTGATTCTATTCTGTTCTTACAACAGTGCAATTATAATCAATCAGCAGCCCGAGAAAATTGTCGCAATATCATATCCAAAAATATCCATAAGGATTGTGATCGTTACAGTCAATATAACTGGCATCACGTAAGCTTTTTCAGGATTGTAGCAATAGGTCGCGAACGGTGACTATCGACATTTTGGTAATGCGGACCTATTTATAATCCACATACTACAGAGGTGACACTGTAGTTTCTTACCGGGTCTTCTCAGTAGAACCTGCTTTCCGAACCGGTGGTAGAGTTAAAACATGACGTAAAATAAGAGACAACTGTATGGTCCTACATGTTATAAATAAATTGAGTAGGTAGCTGACAAACTACGTAGGTCGATCTCCTATACGACAGCGGTATGCCTCTGTAATATGTGGTTTTTATCTACTGTGCGAAGAGCGAAGGCGTGATTGACGAACCAATCGCGCGACAGAACTCACTACCACTTTTGCACCCCAAAACCACGAAATATACCGATAAACCACCCGCTGCGCAAGTTCAAGGCCAGAATTATTTTCTTCTGACGCCAACTATACCTTCCCTTCACATGTTGACCCTGAGCCCTTATTTATTATGACATTGAAATCGTGGACTCAGACTGGCGGAATTGATATTACGACACGTGTGCAAAGCTATTATTGCACGCCGCCATATGCTGTGCAAATTGATCAAGTCACGAGTAGCGTAAATTATGCAAAGCTTGTGTGACCTAAATTCTGATCCATGACCTAAACGCTTATCTGTGACTTACTAGTCAATTTATACAAGACCATGCAATAATAGACTAGTTAGGTCATCAGGTTTAGGTCACAGAACAATAATGTGTGTTTCGTGCGTGTTCACGATTTGAATGTCATATAGAGTAAGGGTGAAGCTAATTGTTCCGTCAGACATGAGGGACTATTACAGTAGTCATAAGACCTGTACAATAATTGTAATATGCTATTACAGACAATAATTATTAGTAAAATGTCTTCTGTTCTGAACATATCAATCTTGTACATCTCACAACCAAATAAAAATAAATTTAAATCAGAAGTAGTTTTTGGAGTAGTCAAACTATAAGTTATATTTTTATAACCCGTTAACTATGGAAAGAAAATGGTAAGGGAAAATTTCCTTTAGTAAGAAAGATAAAATACAGCTTGTACCACAGAAAAAGTACCACATTATAAATAAAAATAATTTAGAACAAGCCATTTTAATATTTTCGTGTCTATTCAGCATCAATCCTTGTACAGATATTACTTTTGATGTATTATTTTACATTAATTAGATATCTCTTTTGGCAGAAGTGTCATGGTACGAGTATGTATCTAATAAAGTGGATTCTGAATATATCATAATTGGGATGTTGCCAATGTCAAAATTTAATTAATTCTTAGTGATGATAAAATAGACTTAAAAAAGAGCGGGATAGAGTACTAGATTTTATATACAAGATAATGCCCGCAACTTCGTTCGCGTGGATTTTAGTTTTCTACAATAATCTGAATGATGAATTTAAAAGTAATATATCCGGGAATGCAAGCTATCTCTGTGAGACAATTTTCATCAAAATTTGTCAAACAGATTGGTCTTAAAAAGGTCATATTATTCACATTTACGTATTTATAATATAAGTATGGATAGACGTCATGGCATACTCAACAAAAATGCCAAAAGGGGTATCTCCGTGTGAACATTGCCATGGCAACGTGTTCCAACAAGAATACCAAAGGGTGTCCTTTTAAGGCCGGCCATACACGGACTGCTCGAGCAGTTAGCCAGTGATCAATATACACGGACCGCTCGAGCAGTCATAGTCAACAACTTGAAGCTACCATTGATAACTGCTGCTAACTGCCCGAAGCAGTCGCAACTGCTCGAGCGGTTCCATGTATGTGTGTACTTAGAAGACTAGTTCACTATGCAGTCGCAATTTGAAGCAGTCCATTCTGACTGCTTCAAGCAGTCCATTCGGACTGTTTCAAGCTGTCCGTGTATCTGAGGCCAAAGGGTGTCCTTAAGAAAAATAAACAACAACACTTAGAAGAGTAGCGTGCTCATGCCACCCATTTCCGCTTGTTCTTTAACAAATATCTCGAAGTACTGATATATGATGGTCACAGCCAGGAGTATTCCGGTGCCTGAGCCGATGGCACCGAGGAAGTCGGCCAGGACTGATAGGGCTCCGATGCATAGGCCTCCGAAGGCGGCCGCTGTTGGGATGTACCGGTTGAGCTCGTGGATCATAGAGTTGTCTCTGTGACCGCGCATCACCATCTGTTGCTCTTTCAATTGTTTCGCGACCTGGAGAGATAGGAGATGCCGTCAGTCTAAAGAATCTAGGGATCGTATTTTTTTTATTGACGCTGTGGTATAAGTTTGAGGTTCGAGTAGGGTTTCTTCAGCCATTGATATATATGTAGGTACTAGATGGGCCCTTTCATAGAAAAAAATTGAGCGTCCGACCTGTAGAGCACGCTCCACACCTGTCATAAGCCGTCTTAAGCCTGTCTTTGTTGCCATAGCGCTGTCCCGCTTTTCTGACTAGATGGCGTTAGTAAAATAAGTTCACATTCTTTGTTTGACAGGGCCCGTCTATGTAAATTGAGGTCGTTGTCTCCAGCATGCTAAATTTTAGAATTTTCTTAGAGAATTTTTTAGAGGCTTTAGCTGTGGCTACCACACTACCGCCGTGCTCATAGGACCGGACGGAAATCTGACACGACCAGAGAGAGAACAGCCGCAGGACCGACGGCTTTACGTGCTCTGCGAGGCACGGGGGTGGAACATCGCCAACTTCTTAACTCCGGGCTAGTGCTGAGAATTTCTTGTCAGAAAAACACAAAACTTGTTATGGCCTGACCCAGGACTCGAACCCGGGACCTCGTCGGCCACAGTCGAACATGATTACCACTAAAACAACAAGGCAGTAAAATCCCACATAACTTAGCATATCTATTTTATCTGTACTAATATTGAAAATTCGAAAGTATGGATGGATGGGCTTGATGTATGGTTGGATGGATGTATGTTACTCAATCACACCGGAACCGCTGGAAGGATCTGGATGAAATTTGGCACAGAGATAGACTATAGTATGGAACACAAGCTACTTTTTATCCCGGAAAATAAAAGAATTCCCGCGGGAACCAAAAAACGTCAATGCACGCGGAAAAAGTCGCGGGGATCTTTTGACAAACTTATTTGTCAAAAGTGATTTGATATTCTTAGATATTGGGAAGACACTGTCTCCTGTAACACAGTTTATACTACAACAGGAGGCAGGATTTCACTTTGATAAAAAAATTATGCTGTTTTGACCTGTTTTTAATTTTGCAATAGCAGGGTTATATTGTAATATAAATAGAACAATACTTAAAAGTTTCTTTGTCTGTGCAAATAGATGTTTAATTTTTAAATTCGAAAAAATGTACTGATTATTCTGATTGCGACAGATTAACGAGATTTTACGTTCATTTTGTACAGTTGTAGTTAAATTTTATGATACAATTCGTTTTTTCTTCCTTATTGCACTTCATATCCTCATCGAATTATTATCTCATAATCAATTCAATGCACGCGCACAGTTACTAAAGATGTGTTAGTACCGATGACGTAATATCGACTAAATCACAACTCTATCTCATTCCGTCAACATTCCTTAAGATTCCTCGGACCTTGCGCGCGAACTGTATATAATAAAACATGTTTGCCTGGTGGGAGGCTTTGGCCGTGGCTAGTTACCACCTTACTGGCAAAAGACGTGCCGCCAAGCGATTTACAGTTCCGGTACGATGCCGTGTAGAAACCGAATAGGGGTATGGGTTTAATATAACTGCCATGCCCCTAACAGGTTAGCCCGCTACCATCAGGTGAGATCGCAGTCAAGGGCTAACTTGTAGCGGATAAAAAAAATGTACGCTACAATACTCACATCCTTAGCCGAGGAGCCAGACACGTCGATCCAGGTCTTGGAGAAGAATGCGCACGAGCCCAGCATGAAGAATATATAGAGCACCGCGTGAAGCGGATCCTGGGCGATGTGGGCGAGCGACTCCGGGGGGCTGAAGTAGTAGCACAGGCCGCCCACGGGGTAGGCGCGCGCCGGCCCGCCGCCGCCCACGTCGGCCCACACGCCCAGGAAGTTGACTAGGATGTTACCGCTGAACTTCACTGCCAACATCTGCCGAGCATTGCATTGTGTTTGTGAGTAGGGTTGTAACGGAGGCGTTCTTAGCGGAAGCAGAGGCGGATGCGGAGGTTAACCTCCGATCCGATTGCTCCGATCACATCGTCCATTTTCTGTGCTCTTGGATGCGATGAATCCCTCATTTGTTTTTTTTTTTTTGAGGATTCTTCTAAGGATGTTTGCCTTTTTGTTTGTTGTAATGGTGTAACTGACGTCTCTTGCTTCGATTTGTACCTCTCGCATTGTGAGTCAACGTAACTAAACCTCCGTTACAACTCAGCAAAAAAAACGGCGGAGGCGGATGCGGAAGCGGAGGTACGATTTCTTGCAAAAGTTCCGCACTTACGGAGGCGGAGGCGAGGTTCTTTTACAACCCTATTTGTGAGCATTGAAACGGTTTCGAGGGAGAAAAATATTTAAAAAATGTGTGTGTGTGTGCAATTCACACACGGCAGAAGTAATAACTTTAACATAAACATAAATTTAACTTGTATTTTATCTCATTCTCTCGCAGGCTAAATCCTATTATAAATATGTTTGGTTTTTTTTGGTGTCGCTTTTTCGTTTCATCGAATTTTGAAAAAGAGCACACACAATTTTTGGTTTTGAGCGAACATGAGAGAAGTACAATAAATATGGGATTATTCAAAAATATATAATTCAAGGTGACCCACGTCCGCTGTGAGTTGACTAGGAATGACTGGTTAGGATTCTAGCGGTGTGAACATAAGCCTACTTGAAGGCCTATAACCTACCGAATCTAGACTAATATTATAAATGCGAAAGTTTGGATGAATGGATGTTTGTGAATTAATCACACCAGAACGGCTGAACAGATGAAATTTGGCATAGAGATAGATTATACTTGGAATAACACATAGGCTACTTTTTAACCTGGAAAATTGAGGAGTTCCCATGGGAACCAAAAAACCTCAATCCACGCAGAAGAAGTCGCGGCCATCAGCTAGTGTTCATTAAAACTGTTTCATAGACTACTAATATATCCTCCATCTGGAAATATAAGTGCGGAAACCTGCTAGAAACAAAGGAGGAAGAAAGAAATAAACTACTATTATTTATTAGATTTATGCTAATACATATTATAATTTTATTGGATTAGACATCTACAAGTTCAGTTAAACGTTAAAAAAAGTTGATCGTTGAAACGTTTATCATGGTATTTCGGGTATATAGGGCAATAATTATTACCTGAGATATGACGTATAGATTGGAGACGAGCGCCGACTGCAGAATGATGGGGATGTTAGAGGTGTAGAACAGTTTGATGGGGTACGAAGAGTACTGGCCGCGGTAGCGCGCAGACTTGATCGGTAGGTCCACTCGGAAGCCCTGGAAACAAATAAAAATTGATTTTCAATACATTTGCTTGTAAAGGGCCTATTATTTTATTGATTTGTCAAAAAATTTGATTTTTTAATCTAGACTTTAAAAGAATAGGGATAATGACAACTCAATCAAATCAGCAACTCTTTATCAAACTTAAAAACGCACTTCTAGTATGGAAGTTGTATGAAATTCACAGTTGACATCATAATTTTTTTATTTAAATCATATTTTAAAATGGTTAACTAACTTAAAACTAACCGAGGATGGATTTTAGGTCTTTTGGAAGACCCTCTATTTAATAATCAGTTAGAAATAATTTATTTTTGATATAGGCATCATACTTATTATGCAGTTATGACATTATTTAAAACATTTCAGTATATCCCATGCCACATTCTCATGTTTAAATATTTTACAGTCCGTCAAATTTAACTAGCCAGGTGACCAAAATTGGAACAAATTTTTATGCCTGTGAAGTTTTTGTTTTTACTTTATTTTTAATATATAGTATATACTAGCGATGCTGTCACTGGGTCAGATAAGTTCTATACAAGCCGAAAATGCCGAATATTATTGCATACAATAGAGTGGTCCAAAAATAGATGGCGTCAGTAGTATAACAGATCAAGCTTCAGTTTTTATTAATTCAACTTAATATTATATCGACTAAAGTATAAAAGTGTGTTGACATCACAATTGAAACATTCATAAAAAAGTTAAAGTTTGAAAAAAATACCTGATTTGACTAGTTGTCAAATCAGAGAAAGTTTATCCCACTTCTGATGTCAGATGTTCATACAAAGGAATCTTACCTGGAAGTATATGACTATGGCAAAGACGAGCACAGTGGCGAGCAGGTTCATGAGGTTGGGCAGATTCTGTCGGTAGAAGGCTTCGCGCAGAGCCCTGACTTTGTCCGGCCGGGTGGCTAGCAGGTGGAACAGAGCTATGACCGCGCCTTCGAATTCTGTGCCGCGACCTGGTAACAAATATAGCATTGTAATATAGAAACAGATACAAATATTATGTAACATCTAGTTGCGAGTCAATGATATTACCCAGTACCATAGTAAGTAAGCTTGTAAGATGGGTGACAGAGTTTAGACTGAATTTGGGATTTTCTTTTCTAGATACCTCAGAATCAGTATATATTTATGTATTAAGATATTTGTGTATGTATTATTATGTAGTTTTTCGTATGTAGAATTAGGATAATTTTGCGCCTCCTGCAGTCTGGTTTCCTTGCGTTCTCCTAATCTTAAGGTTGCCTGGAAGAAATAGCGATAAGGCCGCCATTTGAACTACTTTGTTATTTCTTCCATGTTTTCTGTTATTTAGTGGTAAAAATAAAGAATTTAATAATAATAACATGTTGAACTGTCTAACTATCACTAATAACCAAAAAGTTCAGCTTTTCTTAGACACATTATTTTTTTATTCTGTAAAATAATAGGGTATATTTATCGACATACCAGTGTTGACGGTTGCTGGTGAGAAGGCCTTCCATACAATGGTTTCACAAATATTGGTTGCAATAAACAATGAGATTCCAGAGCCCAGACCGTATCCTGAAATAAATAGCTTTCTATAGGAATTGTGATTTTTAAATATATCAAGGTGTGATTCCAACAGTGTGCGGCACTGGTAAGGCAAATATTTTTCTCTGTGCACATAGCATACAAACATATTTGCAGTGGTTTTCTGCCCATCCACTTGAAATGGAAATGTTTGTGCGCAAATGTGCTGCACACGATTTCGTGGAATCACACAGTGAAAATGTTGGAGGTAGTATATTTAAGCTCATTACATCAAGACTGGAAACAGACTGGGTAGAAAAAACATTAGTTTTTTTTGTAATGAAGTTGTCACTCTGCATAAAAATCTTAGAGCAAAAATTATAAAAGGTAACATGATTATTATAATGTAATGTTTTTAGTAAATAAATATTTTATTAATTGGGTTCTCAGTGCTTTTTATAAGAAAAAGGTCCAGTTGCATGAAAGGTATCTTATGGACTTAGTTAAACTTTTATTTGAGATGGATATAGTTGTATTTTTATCCGAGGGCAAGGCTAGAACATACCCTTCTGCAGTAGTTCATCGAGCAGCAGCACAATAAGGCCGGCCACAAACAGCTGTATGATGATGAGCAGACACACGCCCGCACCGATCTCGCTGGGCTCGCCGTACATTCCCGTCATCACGTATACGATCGCCTGACCCACAGTTATTACCATACCGAATACTATGGACAAGACAAATATTAAGTGATTAGAACGAAATGATACCCGCGACTTCGTTTAAGATCTTTTGATTTCCGCGAGAACTATAATTTTTTAATTTTCCGGGATAAAATGTAGCCTATGTCCTTCCCCTGGATACAAACTACCTATACCAAATTTCATCAAAATCCGTTGAAGATTTATAATTTTTTTAGTCCCGCTCTTGATTTTTCCGGGATAAAAAGTATCTTATGTCCTTCCCCAGGATTCAATCTACCCCTCTACCAAATTTCATCAAAATGGGTTGAGCAGATAGGCCGTGAAAGCGTAGCAGACAGACAGAGAGACACACTTTCGCATTTATAATATTAGTAAGTATGGATATGGATTTCAAAAAACCATGATGATCTACAGTGCCTCAGTGGGACTATGGCTGTAAAATATATCCCAGAACCTTCTCAGAAAATGCAGAAAACGCATTATAATCGGTCCAGTAATTTGGCAGGATAATGATAAGAAAAAGTGCACATACAACCTCTTAGTGCAAACATACTATAGTCTATTCTTCACACTTTGCCAGCATGGTAAACCATGGGCTAATTCTCATTCTGGGTTGAAGATGATGATCATGAGTGCTTTTTTATTTTTAAAATTAATATGTAGTACGAGGCCAATTAAGTAATTGTTATAATTAAAAATCTATTCTAAATCTACAATATTCGTGAGATGGTAATAAGTCAATGTGGTGGTGATGATCAATAAGTGTACATGCAGTGTACCTAAATTGAATGAATATACTTTGAGTTTGATTGGGAAAGTTATTTGCCTATGGTGGAACTAATTACTCCCGTAGTAGTAACTTTTGTCAAAAAACATGAGTATTTAATAAGCATCCTATAACAAAAAATCTCAGAAACATACAATACTAGCTGACCCGGCGAACTTCGTACCGCCTTAGTATGCAAAATTAAATGTATATTTTTCAATATTTCTGAGAGCTTTTCTTAATATTTTTTTCCGTAAGAACCTCCTAATAATAACAAATACAGCATAAAAAGAATTAGTGAAATCGGTCCAGCCATTCACGCGTGATGCCGTGACCAAGGAAAACGGGTTTCATTTTTATATATTATATAGATAAGTATGCCCTCCCTGCCCCAAAATGCTCATTAAATAAAAATAATATATGTTATATGGCTATTTACATGTATATAATAAGCTTCCGGTAAATATAAGAAAGTTAAATTACACCAAATTCAAACAAATAATTTTAAAAATACTAAAACAGAAAAATTATTACTGTGTTAGAGAATATATCAATGATAAAAAAATTAAACTTATTGATTAAATAACTAGATCCAATTAGTCCTTATAGTTAAGATTATGTATGTTTTATTAGATTAATTCAATAATATTATAATAACTTATATTTATAGTTATGATTATTATTACGAGTAATTTCAATTACCAGCAGCAATGTGCTATTATGCTGGGATAATAATTTGTTAAAGTTTAAGAACAAAAACTTGTCAAAAAGAAAAACTGCAAAAATCAAGAAAATAAATAACGTGCAAGTGTGTCCCTGTCTGTTAATTTACTGTCCCATCAGTTCACACAGGATTATCAAGAAATGTATATCTATATTCTATGCAGATGCCTTGAGGGCATTAATTAGTTTCCAAAACTACTACAAAAACTGTTCTTCTATCATGGCATCACACCTACTGGACCCCTGACAATACTTTCATTATTATAATATCTTTCATTAAATATTTTTTTTTAGATTAAAATTTCGTCCTTACATTTTTGAGCTCCATTAAACAAAGCTCTGTCTTTCGGAGTGTCTCCAACTTCAATGATCTTTGCACCAGCCAGCAGCTGCATAATGAGGCCAGATGTGACGATGGGAGAGATACCGAGTTCCATGAGAGTTCCTCTGTTTGAGGCCAGAATCACACGGATCCAGTAGAATGGATCTGCACTATCTGATGACATAATGCCGAATAATGGGATCTGGAAAGCAGAAATATGTTAAAGCGGATGATAACTCTTCAATCTTGTAAGTTTGATGCTGTACTAAAATCATACTGTAAATCCATACTATAAATAATTATGTAATGCAATAGTGTATTTGCTTTTGGTTTGTCCCTCAATCATGTGACAATAGAGCAACAGTTTAACTTTTTTTTTGCATGATTCATGTTGCAAATATGAGAATGTAGAAAGTGATATAAACTTTATATCCTGTAAAATAAACAGGTTCTCCTGTCATTTTTAAAACAATGTAAATAAAACAAAAATATATCAAAGAGCATGATGTTGTTTAGATGAATCAAAATATCATTTTATTTATTTAATCGTATGGCGTTTGGTACACAATAAGCGTTTTTATAAAAAGAACGCTTATTTCGCCTGCAAGTTCGTCGCTCGTTTAGCACCACCCAGGGGACACGTGCAGGGAGGTAGAAGGTAGCTCCTGCGGACGTGAGCGACGGGGCATCCCCCGTCCCCGCAAAATATCATTAAAACCTGATGACCAAAGTAAAGGTCAAGTACTCTGTAAACTGATAGCTGTATCTGATCTATTTACAGAAAGAAAATTTCTACTTTCACTAATGACCAATGATCGGACTAGGTAGTGCAATGATGTGAGATTTCATGATAGATGTACGCCATTAAATCCCACAAAGCTGGGATTTATAAATTTGTAACTTAAAAAATTCGGATATTATCGAATCTTTGGAAATATTATCCCTGGTTTCCTAGCAGGGTTCTTATAGACACAACATGGAAAAGAGATATAATGAGAATTCTTGCAGGTACTTAATGGTAAATGCGGAATCATAAAGGAATCTCGCAGTCATATCCATACTAATGATAATGATCATTCAGGTCATTCACCCCAAACTGCATCTACCTATTTTGATCACTGCTAATGATTATCTGCTATTTTCATGATTCACAATCGATATTATAATTGAAAATTCGTTTTTGGAAAATGATTCAGAAAGTATGGTAAGATAGTAATGTTAGGTAAATGTAGCTTTGCTTACCTGGCAGCATACTAAGAAAATAAATAATGTGATAGCTGTCCATAATACTTTCTCTCTGAATTGTATCTGAAAGTCAAATATGCTTAATTAAGACCTTATTGAGTTGTGGAAACACCCCATTTATGTTATGTTCCATTAACAGTTACTTATTGTATGATCATTTAGGTTATACTTTCACTTATGGTTGAAAATTATAAATCCAATTCCTACATCATTATAATTAATTATCAATGCATTTATAAGACTTCTGCATGCATTTAGGGTTCCAAAGTAACATGAAAAAGGGTAAAATATGACCATCTCACCTTTCGTTCCGGTTTCGCTATTTCAGGCAATATACTGCAAAACGGTTTTATGACTTCAAGAAACTTGACTGAAAAGCGAAAAACACGAGTTACTTTAACAATTTAACACATTATTTTCATCATTAACACACAATATAGGAGCAAACTCATTACGTGTCTTCTATTAGTACTTGTTCACGTTAAGAGGCATAAATACAATAAATACTCACTTCCCATTTTGATTCACTGTGATTTATCTATCCTAACTATAATATCAACTGATTAATTCGCATGAAACCATTCAACTTTTGTTCAATTATAAGACTCCAACAAGACTTTTACAAAAATGAACCTGCGCAACGCCACCAAAGAACCGTCCACAAATGACACGTCCACAACGTCACGTCACGTGACCTGTGATGTTGGCGTGCGAAATGTTGCCACAAAAATGCCCGTTTAACGTGTAGAAATACCCATACCGTCGAGATGGGTAAGATTGGTTTACTATTAGTATGAACTCCGCAATAATTATTGACCCTACGAAGATCGAACCCGGGAAAGTGTCATTAAATTATTGAACTTAGGCCCACTTGCACAAGGACTCTTAAATTGATTTAGTTAAATATTTTAATGCTGTCCCTTTTTGGCAACTACACTATGCACTTGCCAAAAACTTTACAAAATTTAACTAAATCCATTTATATGTCCTTGTGCAAGCTGCCCTTAGTAATTAAAATTTTGACAGTATTAATTACTCCCAATGCCCTACGATTTACCCGTTACTACTGCATTCTTATGTATTTCTTTTTCTCCTATGCTTTGTAGGTTAAAGTAATGCCCACAGATTTATAAAGGGAAATGCCCAAGTAGCTTATTAATTAAATAACGACACTATTTATGCTTCTTGATAGTGCCACACCAGGTTATAATCTTGTGTACTTGTTTAAATAAAATAGGGCGACCGCGTACCTTCTGCATCAATCATTGTTACAGTAGGTATCATTATTGTTGTGATTTCCTGAATTTATGGTATTCTTGCTGCGTCAGCCTCTCCAGGGTCCGGGCGGTACATCGGCACGCGCGGCCTTGATATGTTCGCTAGGTTTCGCAATTCAGTGCGCCAACTGAGCTGTTGTACCGTACAACAGAGCAGTTGGCGCACTGAATTGCACCCACCTAGCGCGAGATTTTCAACTATATATTTTCTTCTTCGTATTTTATTGTATTATATATTTTTTAAAACTAGACGAAATTCCCCATCTGGCTATGTTTATTAAATGTGTAAAAATAATAGTAAATAAAAACAGTCCTGGATGACGTCACGGGATTCTCGTTTTTTTTTCGCTCTCCCACTTTAAAACCCTTATAAATAAAATATATTTACACTTCTATACTATTTTTTATATTATATATACAAAGTTTTATACCAGGGTCTACATGAATTATTTACAAAATTAAATCAACAGCGTTAAAACTATATAAAAAAATATATATTTATCACCCGCACTAATGGGGTTGGCGAATAAAATTGCATACCTTACGCTCGGCCCCTCTATATTATGACTACATTTGTTGTATACATCGATATATATGTAGGCACTAGATGGGCCCTTTCATAGAAAAACGCCGGGCGTCCGAGTTGCTGAACACGTTCCGCACCTGTCTTTGTTCCCGTCGTAACGCTGTCACGATCGCTCGTCGTGCAGATAATTTGTTATTATTAAGTTAACATCTAAAGTTTAATTAGTTTGGCACTGTATAATTTTAATTTTAAGGTAAGTGTTTCAATTGTACCTACCTAGTCCAGAGAGAAGAGAGAAAGGAAATTAAAAGAAACGTGCAGAAAGAGCTCAACAACGTCAAAAAAGAAATTTTTGCGTTTATTTATGCGCCTCTTTTTCTTAATCCCGCCTTCAAAACGTTCACATTAATCGCTAAATAATCCATATTTGCGATAATTTCACCTTCACCACATTTCTTTAATTTACCTGTTGAAAAGTGAAGAGATCACTTTTCAACAGGTAAATTAAAGAAATTATAATTTATGTCACGAAGCCCGCCAAAACCAGTGAAAAGTGAATGTTATTGGACCTCACGCGACACCAGCGCCTCTAGTGGTAAATTCACACGCGATAGCCCCCATTATGGGCCTATTACCTGTGCTATTACACTACACTCGTTAAGGGCCCTGCAGAAAGGGTGGGCGTGGCCGCTAATATTGGTGTTGCTATTAAACTACACTATCTATCGGGCCTTAATTCAGTATGAACGAGAACCTAGATGGAGCCTAGGTGGCACATCGTAAACTAATTTAACGTCAAAATGCTCGCGCGAGCCGGAGAAACACAACTACTCTCTACGCTGGTCGTGCGACGACTGACCTCCCTAACCACCTTAAGGGTTTTTACATTGCCCGGAAAGAAGAGCGACCCAGACCGATGTCTAAATTCAGGGACTTCTCTCTAAATTTTATTCCACTACACCTAATCTAATTAAGGGTCCCCTTAATAATCTAGTGTAATAGGCCTTTTACTCGATGGGCTACTGTCACTGTCACAGAAATAAAGCTCTTAGGTCCAAAGACCTTAAACTTTGCTTATGTCAAAACTATATGTTACTTGTCTCTGGGTCAAAACATCAAAAAAATTGCTGTAATGCCCAGTGCACATGTGTTTTTATTTTTATTGATTGTAATGCTTTCCTTTTGAAATTCAGATTTCATGATTTAAAATGCAGCAGCCACATCGCCCTGGAAATCTCAAACAGAGCAATAAATCTCACAAGTCCCGTCATAGATCAAAACGGGGAATTTCCGCAGCGGTTAAAGGTAAGGTTATTATAACTTCAGTAAGGTTATTTTTACTTGAAATTTATCTAATAAAATCTAGATAAAGTTAGTTAATTTATCTAATTAAAGTTCTACTTCTTACATTATCATGGACTTCCGCAAAGTAACGCCTGCTTCTATCACATATTTGAAATTTATCTGAATATAGTCTATAAAGATATTAAAAATTGTAGGAAAGGTGAATATCAAGGAGTTCGTGCGTCGTAATCGTCATATATTAAAGAAGGATGAGCGTCGTCACCAGGCGTTGCAGATACGTAAAAACAAACGTGAAGAAGTGCTAGCTAAGAAACGAGGCCTAGGTGGTAACCGAAACCCACCGTTCCTGGTGTGCGTCGTGCCGTTGAACGCGCAGCTCGATGTCCAATCGGCGCTAGTAATATTGAAGACATGCTCTGAAGGTGCTGTAGTTACTCAGTCTCCTAATGGAATCTTACATGTTGGGTAAGTATTTTATCTTTGTAACTAGTAGATAAAATATTTAGAGTATGAACTCAATGAACTTATGTTACTAATGAATATAGAACTAAGATTAACTACGATAACATGGCGCACCCCTCTAAGATTCAAAACTTTTCAAAGTATTTGTGAAAGTTGTAACAAAGCGCCACCAAGGCGGACAATGTATGTGTGCCTGCTGAGACGTCTGTCAAACAAAAATATATCTGTCACAGTAAGATTGTAAAATCCGTTAGATTATAATCTAACGCTTTCCATCCCGCAAGATTGTAAACTGTCGAAAGATTGTGAACTGTTCAATGTTCTGAGTATTAATTTATGAATTTTCTTGTCTCTTTCTTGTACAGTTCGCGTGCAAGTTGAATGCAGAGTAAATGTAAGTGTCACCATACATTTACTCTGCATTCAACTCGCGCGCGAACTATAGGTTAGCTTAGGGTTTGACATTAATATTCAGGTAGGTTCTATCGGGTTAATATACCTAATAGATTACAGTTTACCGAAAAAAAATGTGTTAAATTGTAAGCAGTATTTTACGGTTCACAATCTGTCGACAGTTTATAATCTATCGAGATACTTATTTTGACATATCCAAGGATTTGTTGCTCGACTAGTGGCATACACACATTGAAACAGTATCATGTTAATCTAATACATAAAATTGACTTGGGAAATCCAGTTCACTAAAACTAAAATTACCTATATGAAATTTTTTATTTGATCTATCAGCTATGCTATAGCTTAGCTTTCTGTGCTTCCTAACTTGCCAGTGACTTATCACTTCCGTTTAGTACTTTGGATACTAATTCAGAAGGCAGTAATTTATTTACTGTGTTGAATAAATGCTTTATAGTATGAATATGCATGATATAGCTACTACTAAAAACAATAAGGGGTGAATATCTAATTAATATATTTTATAATAATCATTAGCCGAGATTTATTACATAATAAAAAATGTGAATGATACTTATATCCACTTTTTAGGTTACCAAACTTCAAGCAGCGATTTTCATTTGTCTCTCCTGAAAAAGATAATGACTTCAGTCTAATAGATGCACTTAAAATTGCAGACACAGTTTTATTCATAAGTTCAGCTCTTGATGAACCAGTGGACGAATGGGGAGAGAAAGCTCTAGCTTTATCTATGGCTCAAGGGATGCCTACTCCAGTGGTAGTGGCTATGGACATTGAAGGAGTCCACCCTAAAAAAAGGACAACTGAAAAGCAAAATGTGCAAAAGCTAATCTCAAAATGGTTGCCAGATGAAAAAATCATGCAGTTAGACAAAAGCTCTGATGGCTTAAATGTGTTGCGTCGAATAGGTAATCAGAAACGAAATGTCATACACCATAGAGAAAAAAGACCGCATATGCTTGCAGAAGAGGTTGAATATGTACCGGACTCTGAAGGTGATAACGGGACTTTAAAAGTTAGTGGTTATTTAAGAGGTATGCCATTAAATGTAAATGGTTTGATTCATATCACTGGTTTGGGAGACTTTCAAATGTCAAGAATAGATGGTTTAGAAGATCCGCATCCTTTAAATATGGGTAAAGAAAATACTAAAAGTGATACAATGGATGCAGAGGTAACAAAAATATCAGTATTACAAATAGCTGATCCAGCGAAGCAAGAGTCTTTGGTATCCGAGAATGTTCCAGATCCTATGGATGCAGAACAGACATGGCCAACAGAGGATGAAATTAAACAAGCCAATATTGATACGAAAAAAAAGGTACTGCATTTTGTTTTTTTTAAACATTTGAAGCTTAAAAAAACCAAAGGAAGGTTTTAATCATTTGAAACTTAATATTCCCCTTTCTTGTGCTTGTAAATGAGATTGGTATTTTAACTCTTAAACATGCTCAAGCATGTTTAAGAGTTAAAATACCAATCTCATTTAAAATTAAAAGTCAAATACCAAAATGGGCAACCTTGTCTAATCATTGCAAAAATACTGTGATGAAAACTACTAATTATATTTTGTAGGTTAAAAAGGTTCCAAGAGGCTGGTCAGACTATCAAGCAGCCTGGATCGTTGAGTCGGATGCAGAGGGCGAAGGTGACGGTTCCGATCAAGGGAGTGAACAAAGTGATGATGAAAATGATAACAATGAATTTATGTCCTGTGAAGAGGATGATTCTGACCAAGACGCGAATGAGCAAGACAATGATTTCGAATCAGTTGCTGAATCAGAAATTGGGCCTACCGATGAAAAGTATGATGCAACTATTGATTCATTTGAAGAACATGAAATGCTCAAAAAACTTGCAGCAGCCAGAGAAGACCAGCAATTCCCTGATGAAGTTGATACTCCACAGGATGTGCCAGCAAGGGAAAGGTTTATGAGGTATAGAGGTTTGGAGTCATTTAGGACTTCACCTTGGGATCCTAAGGAAAATTTGCCCGTAGATTATGCTAGGATATTTCAGTTTGAGAACTATGACCGGACGAGGAAGAGGGTTTTTAAGGAGCTTGAAGATAGTCTTATTAATATGGTAGGTATTCCAGTTTGTGTTCATTGATTTTTGTTTGACAGTTGAATTAAGAGTTGTTGAGTTAAGTAAGTACATCGCTTTTATTGACATTTTATTTGCAATACTCATTGAGGGGACAATCTTAAATTCTATATAGCATAATATTATTATTGATAAACTTACTGCAGAGAAAAATATTTAAAAAAAACGGCACTTCTGCTGTGTATTACACACGGCAGAAGTGAAACCTCAGAAAAGTAGCCTACGAGAGAAAGAGATAAAATACATTGTATTTTATCTCATTTTCTCGCAGGCTAAATCCATACAAATATTATAAATGCAAAAGTGTCTGTCTGTCAGTTACGCTTTCACGGCTCATCCGTTCAACCGATTTTGATGAAATTTGGTACAGGGGTAGGTTGTATCCCAGGGAAGCACAGGCTACTTTATATCCCGGAAAATCAAAGAGCTCCCGCGGGAATGAAAAAATCCTAATCCACGCTGATGAAGTCGCGGGAATCCTCTAGTTATGTTTGTCTCATTTTGGTGTCGCTTTTTCGTTTCATCGAATTTTCAAAACACAACGATTCGAAAGAAGTTTTACTTCAAAAAGTAATTGTTATCCATCGATATATATGTAGGCACTAGATGGGCCTTTTCATAGAAAAACGCCGGGCGTCTGAGTTGCTGAACACGTTCCGCACCTGTCTTTGTTCCCGTCGTAGCGCTGTCACGATCGCTCGTCGTGCAGATAATTTGTTATTATTAAGTTAACATCTAAAGTTTAATTAGTTTGGCACTGTATAATTTTAATTTTAAGGTAAGTGTTTCAATTCACAATTATACATTTCCAAAAAAACGTTATTTAATCTTCCTATTTAATATTTTTATCCATTACGCAATCATTTAATTTGCGCGGCAAACTGTATGGTTTTTTTTTACTAACTGGCCTTACGGCTACGACCTATATTATTATCTATGACCGAGTCATACGTTTTCAAGCTTTCATTCAAGATGTTGCAAGCAAGTTCCCGCTTTTCAGACTAGATGGCGTTGATGGCGTTGCTAAAAATACGCCCAGTCCATTCTTTGTTTGACAGGGCCCGTCTATGTAAATTGAGGTCGTTGTTGTTATCAGATCACTTTGGAATACTTAATGGAAAAAACAATTAGTTTCATGTATATGTTGAGCATTGAATATTAATTATTGTATGGTACATAGAAATAAATTGTTGTTATATATTTCAGTATGGTTTCTACATAACAATCCACGTGAAAGGCGTGCGGCAAGACCTATGGAAAGCGTACCATGAAGCCAATCCCAATGCACCAATATCAGTATTTGGTCTCCTACCGCATGAACACAAAATGTCATTGATGAATGTTGTGTTGAAACGTACCGGTGTGAGCGATGAACCGATCAAGAGTAAAGAGAGGTTGATCTTTCAAGTTGGGTACAGAAGATTCATTGTGAATCCTATTTTCAGTCAGCATACTAATGGAAGTAAACATAAGGTCAGTAAAACACACCAAACCCATTATCTATCTCTCTCTCTCTCTGCGTCGTATTCCTCATTGCTGAGGGTCGTGACCCCTTTCCATTAATCACATAGAGGCAGGGGTTTTCTCGGGATAATAATGCAGTGGGTTCCCAGGTTCTTCCGAATATGACTCAACTAAGATAACTATTCAATTTTCAACTCTTAGGTTACTAACGATTATTATCAGGATGTTAGTGACCGGTTCTCTCCGAGGCACGGAGGAAACGATAAGGCCAAATTCGATCACCCATCCAGTTACCGACTTGGGTCAATGTTGCTTAACAATCGCAATCGACTGATATGCATTGTCGTAACTAGGCCACTCGTCCCTCAAAACCGATTAGCAGTGTAAATAACACCAAAATGTTCTTTTTCAGTATGAGAGATACTTCCAGCCTGGTTCAACATGTGTAGCGACTTTTTATGCACCTATACAGTTCAGTCCCTCAACAGTTTTATGTTTTAAGGTAAGTGAAAAAATGTATTTTCTAAGGGCTCTGTTGAAGTTAGGGTTATTATAAGTTGAAATTAAACGATTAATATTGAATTATTTAAATATTTATTTTAATGAGCACGGAAGGACATGTTAATTTTGTAAAGTTGATCGAAAGAAGGGAAATTATAGTAGGTGACAGCTGACAGTTAAAATCACAGAACATAAAAATGGCTGTCACCGACAATAAGCCATAGATATATTTTTTGTCTCTAACATAAATTGCGCCGGGCAGAATGCGCTGATGAATAAACTTATAGTTACCTACTACAATGATATTGAATTATGTACTTACATGTATGAAATGTTAAATTGAGCAAGTATATAAATAAATTCTGTATAAAATCTAATATGAAGTTACATTTAACCAAAATTACATTAAAAGCCCTTTTTTGGTTGATGAGACAAAGTATTATTAGGTATTACTTAATAAGTATTTTAAAAAACAATTATGTACTAAATTTATAGTTGGCTTTATTGCCAATTCAATAAAGAAATGAATGGATACATAAATTGTGAAAGTTAGCTCACACTAGAAATCAATGTATATATAAGTTGTAGAAGTTAGTTAAACTTAACCTATCAAAAACATGTAAAAAACCTTAGTAAATTAACTAAATAATACATTACATAGATATTATGCTTAAGTCCTTTTTAATCTAACCAAAACCTTAGGATAATATAATATAGGAAGAATAAAATTTAACAAGTAAGTAGTTGCTCTCTTGGCATCGTAGACCAGTGAAGCTGGACCTACACTTCAGAAGAAGTCCTACGAGGTGCTAACTACATTATATAAGGTAGTGTCATCATCAACTGGCAGCACTACCACCTTGGATATAGCCCTATCATGGAGCTTACCATTACAGGTCCTCACTTGGACCACTCTGACTTTAGAATCAGAGCCTACATATACCTTAGATATTATACCTAGGGGCCAATACAAAGGTGAAGTATTTTGATCTCTCAATAACACAATCATTCCTACTTTTAAATTAGGATATTCTTTCATCCATTTGGTTCGACTATTTAATGTTGATAAATATTCATTTGACCAGGCCCGCCAGAAATGCTGTCGTATCTGTTCGCATGACCTCCATAGCCGGAGCCTATGTGTAGGAATACTTTCAAGGTTTTCTTCAGGAAATGAATTTAATGGACACCCTACTAAAAAGTGACCTGGTGTTAAATATGAGTAGTCATTAGTGTCTTGAGATAGCGGCATCAAAGGTCTTGAATTTAATATAGCCTCAATCTGACAGATTATTGTATTGAATTGTTCAAAAGTGTACTTGGTAGAGCCTGCTACTCTCTTCAAGTGATGCTTGGCCGAACGGATTGACCGCTCCCAGAGCCCACCATGATTTGGACTGTAACTGGGAATGAACTTGAATGTTATGCCTTTTGTCGACAGCATATTTTGAAATTTATCTTGAAAGTCATTAGAATTTTGTAATTCATATAGAGCCTTTAATTGATTGTTTGCTCCTTTTAGGGTAGAGGCATTATCACTGTAAATAACTGATGGAACTGATTTTCTTGATATAAAGCGTTTGAATGCGGCCAAAAAACTTTCAGTAGACATATCTGAAACTACTTCCATGTGTACAGCCTTAGTTGCCATACAAACAAATACGACAACATATCCTTTGGTTGAAGTAGCCCGTCTTAAAGTTGAAACTTTGATGCTAAATGGTCCGCAATAATCTAAACCAACATTTTGAAATACTCTACCAGGAGTGACTCTATCTTTAGGCAAGGAACCCATTAACTGTTTGGCACTTTCTGCCTTAAATCTTTGACAAATTACACATTTATTAATTACACTTTTAATTTCTCTTGTTGAGTTAATTAAATGATATCTCTGTGATAAACTACTAGAGACTAACTTTAAACCAGCATGAAGTAAAGTCAAATGTTCATTTCTGATTATGAGCCTTGTTACATGAGTCTTACTAGGTAATATTATAGGAAACTTCTTTTCAAATGAAAGTGAAGAATTTTGCAACCGCCCACCTACTCTTAACAAGCCATCTTTATCTAAAAAAGGATGTAAGGATTTTAAGTGAGAAGTTACATTTTGACCTTTCTGCAAGCATCTTATTTCATCACTGAAGTAAATATGTTGCAGTCCTTTTATAATGGTATGTAATGAATTCTTCATTTCCATCGCAGAGAAAAAACCTGTATTGATGGAATTTCCTTTACATTTGTTTACAAATCTCAACATGTAACAGACTACACGCTGCAATTTATATAAACTTGAATAATTTGTATAGATAGGTAAAACATCAAGACTATCAATATTACTGGAACAAACATTTAAATCTGCACTTTCACAGTTTTGTTGTAATGGAATTTCAATTATAGACAAATATAGATTATATGGACTCTTATTTTGTAAATAATCTGGCCCATGCCACCATAATTGATTTGTGTGAATGGTGTTTGCATCTGAACCTCTGGACAAAATATCAGCTGGATTTAATAAACCTGGTGTATGAAACCATTTCATATCTGATGTCAATTTAGTTATTTCTTTTACTCTATTGCCAATATAAGCTGGAAGTTTGATAGGAAGTGAGTTTAACCATCCCA
The DNA here is from genome assembly GCA_923060345.2 of Erebia aethiops. Taxonomy (NCBI): domain Eukaryota; kingdom Metazoa; phylum Arthropoda; class Insecta; order Lepidoptera; family Nymphalidae; genus Erebia; species Erebia aethiops. The sequence continues at coordinate 17,601,084 of OV281081.1, read as the reverse complement.
ATACAATGTTGGAGTCAGTAAATAAGCTGATGTTTTTAATATCTGGAAATATGGAAGAAACCTTAGTCATCAGGTTACTCAGTAATAGAGCTCCATTTAACTCAAGTTTTGGGATTGTCAACTTTGAATTCAATGTTGCTATTCTGGACTTTGAACAAAGTAAATAAATTTTATATTGATCACCTACTTTAACTTTTATATAAATGCAGCAACCATAAGCATCATTGCTTGCATCACAAAAGCCTATTAGTTCAGATTCATCACAGTCAGACAATTGCACATTGCGCGGAATCAACAATTCTTTCATATTACTTATTTCATTTTGAAATGAATACCAAATTTCAGCTAAATCATTGGGTAAAGAGGCATCCCAGTCCAGGTTACGCTGCCAAATCTGTTGCAATATTAATTTGGCCTTAACAACAATTGGACCTGCAAAGCCTAAAGGATCAAAAAATCTACTTATGGAGCTTAACACACTTCTTTTAGTAGGTACTTTGGGAGAATCAACTGTGCTGCCACTAATTTTGAACACGTCATCCCTAGTGTCAAAAGACAAACCTAGTGTTTTTACTACCAGTGATTCCTGATCTAGATCCCGTTGTGAGAAGCCTAGTTTTTCCTTAGGTATATCTGATATTAAATCTGAACTGTTTGAGCACCATTTGTGCAACTGAAAATTGCCAAGTTTTAAGAGTTCTATAAGCTGAGTTTTTAGTATTAGAGCTTCCTGCAGAGTAGAAGCTCCGCATAGAATGTCATCAATATATGAATTTTGTAATATTGCCTTGCTGGCAAGTGGAAATGTATTACCAAATCTTAAAGCTAGTTCTACTAAGCATCTTGTGGCTAAATAAGCAGAACTTTTTAAACCATAAGTTATGGTCTGCAATTGTAAACATTGGAGTGTTAAATTTGGACTTTCTCTCCAGAGAATATTTTGTAATACTCTGTGCTCTGGATGAATCAATATACATCTGTACATATGGCGTATATCACACATTAGTACAAACTTAAATGTGCGAAACTGCAACAATATGTCAAATAATTGCTTTTGGACAACTGGTCCATTACATAACATGTCATTTAAACTGGGACTACTATTATGTTTATTTTGACACCTGGCAGTACCGTCAAATACGGCACGCAATTGGTTTGTCAATTTATCCATGCGCAATACTGCATGGTGGGAAAGATAATAAAGTGGTTGGTCTGCATTATTATGTATATCAATAGGTATTACCTTGGCATGACCTAACCTAATGTATTCATTTATAAAATCCTTGTATAAATTATAAAATGTAGAATCTTTTGAGAAACGCTTCTCTAAATTATAAAATCGCTGCAATGCGATTGCAAATGAATCATTTGTATTAATATCTGTTAAACTCACCTTTAAGGGATACTTAACAGAAAATGTATTATCTTGTAATTGGACTGATTCCTTGAATATAATCTCACTTTGTTCATTCTCTGGTAAAGTTTCTTGGTAAATCTCAGGCACCTTTTCGGTGTCCCAGAACCTTTTCACTACGGAATCCAGATCAGTACCTAACACTGTATGCAAGGAGACATTAAAATTGCAACTAGGAGAAGATGGAAAAGAATCACCTGAGATGACGTATCCAAACCTCGTTTTAACCAGTATAGGGTCCGAAGGTCCTCCTTCAATTTTCCCATCTTGTATAACTTGAAAGAAGATGTCAGCTCCAAGCAGTATATTTATTTCACCTGGAATGTTGAATTCAGGATCAGCTAACGGTACAGATTTAGGAATTAAGAGATTATTTAAGTTGAATTTTCTTTGAGGCAGTGGTTGTGATATTTTATTAATGATGGAGCAAGTTACATAACAATTATAATTTTCAGTCATAGAATGGATGGTAAGATTGATTGCCTTATGGGTTGTATTTATATTGTTACCTATGGTAGCTACATTGTTTTGAAGATCAAACTGCTTTAAACCTAGCTTATCAGCAAGACTGGAAGTGCAAAATGAACTTTGACTCCCTGAGTCAAGTATCCCCCGGACAACAAGCCTGTCCCCGGCTGAGTTGTTAACCAGTACCTTCACAGTTGGCAGTAAAACCTTATTACCCAATGGCTTATGTGCATGCAAATTTACCTCCGGACTGCAATCAGAATTGTCTGACTCTGGAACATTGACCTTAAATCCCTTTTGACATAGTAAGGAATTATGCTTATAATCTTTACACTCACTGCAACGAAAACGCATATAGAAACGGCACTTTTGTTTGTGGCTGTTCAAACAAAGTTTACAGTAATTATTATTATTGACATACTCTAACCTTTTATCAATAGGCAGTAAATTAAATTTAGGACATTTAAATAACTTGTGGATTTGACCTCTGCCACATAGCTGGCATGATTTGTTTTGATTGACTAACTGCTGAACTCCTGCAAGGTTAACAGATTTTGATTTGGGTTTGTCCACACTATGCGAGGAGGTCGCTTCCATTGCAGCAGCCCTCTTTGAAACAAAATCTAATAAATTCTCTAAAGTTGCTATTGTTGAGGTATCTCGCTCGGCATGAAACAATCTAACTGTTAATGGATCAAGTTTTCTAATAATAATACACACTAGTAGAGGTCCCCACTGCTCAACGGGTTGCTTCAAGTTTTCTAAAGCTGATGTATGCTGCCTAATACGGCTTACAATGTCACGCAAATTGGTAGCTGTGCCCTTTTGAACAGCAGGTAAATCCAACAAAATATTTATGTGATTATTTATTAACAATGAGATGTTATCATACCTCTTATTCAGTAGGTCAATTGCAGATCTGTAAGATTCGTTGCACACCGGCAAACCTTCTATAAGTTGAAGTGGTTCAGCGACTAACAAAGTTTTTAAATAATAGAATTTTTCAACGCTTGTTAATTTGCTATCTTTATCAATCACTGCACTGAACAAATCTATGAACTGCTTGTATCCACTTATGTCCTTCCCATCGTAGGGCTTGATATTAATGGGAGGAAGGTGCACTCGCTGCTTAACACATGAAGAACTAGCACACTGTCCCTCCTGCTCCGCTGCACGTTTAAGTTTCCTCAGCTTGGAGCAGAGCGCTAGGTATCGCTCTTCGATGATGCATGTCTCGTCATCCTCTTCTCCTCCGCCTTGGCAGAGAATGTCTAGTTGTATTTGTAGAAACCTTTGGTAATTGCTAGTGAGGTTGGCTTCGCGTACTTCTATGTCACTCAGTTCAAAGTCTTTTTCTAGATTGAAGTAGGCTTCTAACCGTGTAATTGCCCCTTTGCACTGACCTCTTGCACTTCGGAGCCGTTTGATGTCATCCAGCGGCATCGTGGACACCTGTTCGCGCCTGTGGCGAATGTGTAGGATGTGTGGCGCAGAACTGCTTGGCTAACCAACCGCGTGGTTGCCAGCGTACAACTACGCCTAAAACCGTCTTTGTGGCTGCTAATCCTTAATAAGTTGGCCCCCCGGCTGCTGAATGATGGTCTCCGGTGCATCTAAAGGTCCCTGGTTCATTCCCTGGTTTCGGCACCAATGTTGAAGTTAGGGTTATTATAAGTTGAAATTAAACGATTAATATTGAATTATTTAAATATTTATTTTAATGAGCACGGAAGGACATGATAATTTTGTAAAGTTGATCGAAAGAAGGGAAATTATAGTAGGTGACAGCTGACAGTTAAAATCACAGAACATAAAAATGGCTGTCACCGACAATAAGCCATAGATATATTTTTTGTCTCTAACAGGCTCAAAAATATCTTTCCAAACATTATTATTATGAAACTTTAAAATCCAAATATACAATATAGGTATATCGAAATAAAGACTAAATGAATACGGACGTTGTTATGTTTTGACCATGTTATAAGTTTTCAAACCTTTTTTTTGCTTTGTGTTAATATTAAATTTATATATTTTAAAGGAAAAAAAGAACACAAAACTACAGCTAGTGGCATCGGGCGTGCTACAGTCGTGCAATCCAGATAGATTAGTCATTAAGAGGATAGTGCTTTCTGGACATCCTTACAAGGTAAGATTTACAACTGCTTTTTCAAAAGAAATTAATTCTAATTAAGCCTTACAAAGTGGGAAGATTCATGAGGTTAAAAATATATTATGATGATGTATTTGGAATATAATAAACTTCCATTCATTCAATTCCATAGCAAAAATATTATAATAAAAAAATATTACAGACAAACAATATTTAGCACAGCCCCAAATTTCAAGCACGCTGTCAAAAATCTATTTTTATTTTATTTAAAAAATTTAATACTTTTGTATTTTATTTACAGGTTAACAAGAAATCAGCTGTGATCAGATTTATGTTCTTCAATAGAGACGATGTCGTATACTTCAAGCCGTGCAAGCTTAGGACTAAATACGGTAGAACTGGACATATTAAGGAACCTTTAGGTATGTAAAAGGGCCAGACTGATCCTTCATTTTAATATTATGTATTTTTTCTAATAATAAGTTGCTGACTGACGATATAATAATATGTGAAAGGACTGCTGGCTGGCATATTTGTAAATACCAGACGTGTTTTTCTAACACGTCAGGTATTTACAAATATACTTCGGGCGGGCCACACGTCCGGTATTTACGAATATGCACGCACATGGCCTACTACTGGCAGTCTTGTGGTGTTATGTTTTTGTAATTCCGCCACATTGTTCTAGTATGGATTGGAATATTCCAATAAAAGAGCAACCCCAGTTTCTTGTCGGCTCTTCTCAGTAAAACCTGCTTTTCGAACTGGTTGTAGTCTTGACTTACCATGAATGACAAATTGTCCTACGTGAAATAAATCATTTAATTTCACGCACCACTAGGAGGACTATCAGGCATGCAGGTTTCCTCAAGACGTTTGATTCCTTCATCGTTTATAGCAATTGTTGTATAAAGCATTTAATATTATTTACATCGAAAAGGTGCCTAGGATTTGTAATGTCCAAGCCCAGCTAGAAGGCGGAGACGTCTTAACAACTAGTTACTAGACTCACAACTTCATTGTAAGTATGTTTTTTTTTAAAATCAGGAACTCACGGGCACATGAAGTGTGTGTTCGACGGTCAGCTGAAATCTCAAGATACAGTGCTTCTCAACCTATACAAGCGAATGTTCCCCAAGTGGACCTACGAAGACTGCATCGTCACTGACAGGGATTGTAAGGAAAGCGATGTTATGGAGTGATTTTGTTGTAAAAATGTAAATAAACAATGTAATATTGAAAAAGAAAAGACGTTTTATTTCTTGCTCGGGGCTCTTTGGGTCGATTCCAATTGTAGAAGAGAAATCTATGGAGTCGATCACGCACGAATACTCCTTGGCTAAAATCGAAAAATCACTACAGGGTTATTTAACACATTGAGTGCCAGATATAGTTTCAGGTCGTTATTGGTTCCCACCATACAAATGGTCATCTACGTAACACTACGTACTCGGCACCCCGCTTAAAAATTGTATGTGTGGTACTGCACATTTTTGAGGTTTACGTACAAAACGCGCATAGGTTGCTACGTTTGAAAGACCGGACATCCAAAATACGGCTCTTGAAGTTTCGGGAAGATTTTATCAAATATCTACTGGGGCTGAACTGTGGCGATACTAACAAACCAACAGCTGCAGAAGCACCTGGACCACAAATACCCCCAGTACAGCCTGGCCCTGCACAAGTTCAAGCAGACCCATCGCCGTTTCTGCCGGGGCCCTCTGTACCACCTGCATCGCCGGCCGTTCGTAAAAGTCGTGTTCCCTTGAGAGATTTCCATTTCTTAGAAAAGCTCCCACCTACTAAGACGGCTGTTCCAGCGAAGCCTTGTCGTGTCTGCACTAAAAATAAAAAACGCAAGGAGTCATCTTTTGTATGTGCTACTTGTCCGGAAAAGCCTGCCTTGTGTGTTGTAAACTGTTTTTACACCTACCACACTGATCCTCGTTTTGTATAATTTTGGATAAAAATTCTGTTGATGTTCCCACATGTTCCTGTTTTTTTTTTATATCGTTAGGTATCGATCTCTTTAGTTATAAAACAATTTTTGATCTCATAATAATACTGTAATTTGGGCCTTCTTAGTGCCATATAAATGTTGTGTTTAGAATAGTTTAAAAATAATAAAGTTACTTTTTTTCCATGTCATGTTTTATTTGAGATGCCAACGAACCTAATAACGTCCTTTCCAGGAGGCCTAATAATGCAAATACCCATTTTCATTGCAAGAAAGTGCTACGTTGTATTACGTATTTGGCCCCTAGCATTACTGTAGCCTACGCAATATTGCGTAGCTGGCATTCATTTTGTTAAGATCACTGATAACATCTTTGAGGGTTACTTTTATAGATAATCCAAAGGTGCTTAATATTATAAATGCCTGTCTGCTACGTTTTTCAACCGATTTTGAAAAGGTCCTGGGGGTACGTTTTATCACGGAGAATTTAGGAGTCTGCACAGAAACAGCGGAAAAAATCTAGTACAGAAATAAGGGCCTAAGGTGAATGAGGATAAGACGTAGGGTACAGAACGCACGCGAACTGAATGTATTCGGACCCTGAAATACCACGTTTCATACACCTCCCTCGCACTCCTTCAAACAAATCCTTCAACTGTCGACATCGAAGACAGCTTGTATCACTAACGTAATTTTTAAATTTTTACATCTCTCATATTCGGTAAGTAGGTCCTTATTACCCCCAAATGGGGCTTGTAGGTGACCAATTAGCGCTCTAGGGTAATAATGTAGCTAGAAAAGCCCTAGGGCGGTAAGTAATAAAAAAAACTCTTCACTCTTTCAAAAAGTTCGCGTACATTTAACCATCATACTGGCAATATACATCTTTTTTTTTATCCACTACAAGCTAGCCCTTGACTGCGATCTCACCTGATGGTAAGTGATGATGCAGTCTAAGATGGTAGCGGGCTAACCTGTTAGGGGGCATGGAAGTTATATTAAACCCATACCCCTTCGGTTTCTACACGGCATCGTACGGGAACGCTAAATCGCTTGGCGGCATGTCTTTGCCGGTAGGGTGGTAACTAGCCACGGCCGAAGCCTCCCACCAGACCAGACCAGGGAAAATTCAGAAATTATAAATTCCCAAATTGACCCTGCCGGGGATCGAACCCGGGACCTCCGCATGTTAAGGCAACAGCGCTACACACTGCGCCACGGAGGTCGTCAAAACAAATCATGCATTCAGCCCAATGACAAAAGAGGTCGCTTCGCTATTCAGCCTTGTCTTCGTATGAGTATAATAGTCATCAATTTTAAATATCGAACGGCGTAGCTCAATTTCGTTCTTGAAAAAAAAAATTTAAAAAAAATGATGAAAAAAGGCGAAATATCGAACGGCGAAGCTCAAATTCGTTCTTGAAAAAATAAATAAAAAAAAAGATGAAAAAATGTGGTAATAGAAAACTTTTACTTTAAATATTGTTTGCTTTTGGGATTTTTTTATAATTATGTGCTAATTAGGAAAAAAACATGAGTTCTGCAAGTGATGAAGATATAAGCTGCACTCCCGATTCAATGAAAATATAAGCTGAAGCAGCAATTAACAATATTTTGCCTGAAAATTGTTCTCATTTCACTATAAATTTTAACTAATAAAATGTTTTATTCTTGTAATGCCGGTTTTTTTCTACTTACCTCACAATCGAGATGTAAAGCAGAGTAGTTAGCTCGGGTGTAAGCATCAATTGCACCCTCGAACTATAGGCGCAATTGATGCCTTACAGCCCTTGGCTACTAATCTACTATTAATTTTCATCACCGTTATTACATTACTGCACTAGGGCACATGATGACCCTTATTACCCGTAAAGTGATGTCCTAGAAATTTTTTGTACGCTTATTGATAAAACGGTAGTTAAAGTGCCACGGTACAAGGTTAAGGCCTTAATGCATTCAGGTCGCGCGCGTTCTACAGTTGTAAGATAAAAGTAAACTCAGGTATAATTTTCACATCTGTATTGACACACGAAGCGCGAATAGCCTACGCACATTGAAACATGACAGCGATCTCTCTTAGCTTAACACAAGTATTTTAATATAACCGATAATCTCTGGTAAAGGCAGTCGGGCGGGTGCCCTTTTATTTCTAAATATTGGGAAACGACAATATTGACTACATTTAGCAAAAAGTTACATCATTTATTGTTCAGCATAAAAATGATTTCCGAGATTTTCGCCTTAGGTGTGTCCAAACATTGAGTGCGGGAGCAACACGCAGCGTTTGCAGGACAATTCTGGCACGTCCTAGTAATGGGCCTATAAAACTGCACTTTTCAAAGGGCCCTGTGGTAAGGGTGGGCATGGTCGCTAGATAGAGCGTCGCTTATTACACAGCAATAAGGACCAAATTAGGGACCCTTTTTCCCTAAATGTTATTACACTACACTGATTCAAATGTAAGGGTCCCTTGCAAAAGTGTAGTGTAATAGGCCTTTATAAGGACTTGACTATACTATTATCTATTGTTAGATGGAAATTTAAAACGATTTACATATGGTATCACTTCTATGATTTTGTAGGATGGCAACACTTTAGAAAATGCCCACTGTGTTTGTGATATAAATATTATTGGAGTGAATAACCAGTGTTTGAATCTAATAACTATCCCCACTAATATAATACGCGCGGCAGACGTCCAATAACACGCGGCAATCGCGCAAGTTTATGTTTGGACACACCTTTACGTTTTGTATTCGACATCGAATACAGCTTTCAAATATTTTTATAAATCTGTTTGTTATGTTTATATGACCGCAATAACATTACTGCACTAGGGCGCGTAATTAAACCTTTTAATGGTGTCAATATTGTTGACCCAAAATACAATACCAATACTAAAATAGGTATTATACTTATTTGTATTATCGCAAATGACTTAGCATTTTTATAAATAAAAGAACACAATTTAGTAATATAATAACCTAAAAATATTAAATCTTTAGTAAATCTGTCGTTCTTTACAAACAAATCGGTTAGATTGTTAATACATTTAATAATTTAACAAATGCAAACATTATTGTACTATTCGGTTTCGTAATTCAAAAATGGAGGTGAAGAACAATATTTTTTAATAATATACTGGTTTGTTAAATCTTAGAACATAATATTCTGTGCTGAATGTAAATTATTATATTATCTTTTGGGGTGAAAATATCCATATATTTTAACGTTCTTTATACGAGTATAATGGCCGGATCGCATTACTCCAAGTGCGTGTTGGTTATGCACAGTCGGTGTGGAATTACTGAATTCAGCCACTTGAATAATGTGAAACGGCCTTACAATCTAAAAAAGTAATTTTTTCAATAGTTGAGCTGTTTGTGGGTAGGTAGAATTTTACAGAATGGGTATTTATAATTTTGTATGTATTTCTTTGAATATAACATAATATAGTTTGCTATTTTTTACTGAAGGCATATTTTTCACAGATAAAGTTTTATCGTATGGAACCAGGCTTAATTAAAGAGTAACATGGCTGAAATAACTATTCGAATTTCATATTTCGCGCGCATACAAACCTGCCAATTTTTAGTTTTTTTTAGTGTTCATTAAACATCGATATTAGATAGACTATCGAAGTCTATGGTCTATTAATCTCTACCTTATGTTTGTTCTCCAATCAGGTTTAGCACGAAAATTTTTATTGGCTTCGTTTTATTTATATTTAAAAACAAAGCATTTTATGCTAAAACTAGATTGTTTATGAATACAAATTGATAGAAATTGCTATCGATTTTTGATATAACAGAATCGAATAGCTTTGACTGCCGTATAATCGATGTTTAATCAACTTTAACTTTAGTATTTTTAGGTTCTTTATCGAGACATTTTTGATTTTTTTATGCCTTAGGTTTTTTATTGCGTCGTTTTTTCGCGTCAACACTATCTGCAGGCGGCGGTTTGGCATTTGGCATGTTCGGTGAGACTCCACTCTTGTTATACAAGTTGTTAAGGAACTCTTCGAGATTTGGATCTGGGCTGGAATATGTAAAAATATAATAAGATAAACACCTATTAACCTTTGTAATGACTTTCCGCCATATTGTCGTCTTAGCAAGCAATATTGATATCATGATTGGATATATTTTTATCAGGAAGATCTCTGAGTCTACTTGGGTGGATTGGGATTTGCCTGACAGTCGGTTTCTCTGTACCTTTTTCTGTGTGACCTTAACTTAACCTAGGCTTGTAGGGTATCATTGAAGAGAATTTTTAAACAGACAAACAAATAAACAAAAAAAAATTGGGACTCTTAAGGGACCGTAGACTAAGTATTTGATATTAATTTCAAATTGCACCTCCACGAGAAAAAGGAGGTTGACACACAGACAACGCAGTGATTACATAAGGGTTTAATTTTATCTCTTGAGGTACGGAACTAAAAAAAAATTGGCAGTCGTAGGGACTGCCGATAGAAGTGAAAACGAATATATAAAATAATTTAAAAAAAAACAAGCAAAACAAAACAAAAAATATAATATTTAAAATACTTAAAATATAAACTTTAAAACTAAGGCATTGAAGTTTAATTACGAATGTACTATATTTAATTTAAGACCTTTGGTCTTCGTAACAACGCGAGGTGTCGGTCACGCGATTCCACATTTTTGCGCCCTACCAAAAAGTGCATAACGCGCCCCGGTCCCTGGTTTCCCGGTCGGGCAAAAAATTGGTATTGGGATTTTCAATTTGGGATTCTCAGTGCTAGCCCGGAGTTGGAAGTTGGCGGTGTTTCACCCCCGTGCGTCGGAGAGCACGCAAAGCCGTCGGTCCCGGTTATTATCACTAACATGACAAAGTCGTTAAAGCCCGCACACCCGCATTGGAGCAGCGTGGTGGGTGTAAGCTCTAATTCCCTCTCTCCTATGAGAGTGGAGGCCTGTGCCCAGCAGTGGGACGTCAATTGGCTGTAGTGGATAGATATTTACCCAGTGGAAGGTCGCTGGTTGGGGTGGAAGTCCGCAGTGGCCGCCTTATTGCCCAGCACGATTCTGTATTGTACCACGTGGCAGTCCGGCCTCAACTGCTTCAGATTCTTTTTCTATAACAGAAAACAGGACAATATGAAACTGAACATTTTAGAACAAAACCTGTCAAGTTTAGATGCGAAGTCTGCCACACGTGGCCAGCGTGGAGGACTATGGCTGAGACCATTTTTTAATTTTAATAATGTTATAATTTTTATAATCTTACTAGCGATCCGCCCCGGCTTCGCACGAGTAACACTTATCATCATAATAGTCCATACTCAGTATGCCTGCCTCAAAACTTGATGCCCATGTGAAGAAGAGGTGGCCCAGTGCCCACCGAACGCTGCCGGCCGTGGTCGCGCAATAGACATGATGACAGTAACAAATAATCGATGAAATTATAAATTTATCTAATAAAATTGGATTCATGGATTATGAAAAACGCATTTATTTTCCTATTTCGAGTAAGATTGCTATTTATTTTGATAAAATAAAATTATAAAATACAGCAATCCGCCATATTGGTTAAAACACCAAAGAAGCGAATGACTTCACAATTATTTTCGAACTTTGACAATCACACTATTGTTTACTGCACACTGCACAGAGTACATTGGTAAAAATAATAGTGACGTCACAAACGACGCCATGACACCGCTGAACGTTTTGGCGTGAATTTTAAAATTTAAATTTCAAATGCCAATTTCATCTGCCAAACCTTATTTTTCTGCTGAAATAAGTGATATTTTTTCGAAATAGTAGATAAGTACTTCCGAACATAATCTGACCATTTTTCAAAATCAGTCATCATGCCTATTTTCTGTTACACGTTACTTTATTTCTATGATATCTCATAAGATATTTCATAGGTTCAGTAGAACCAGAGATTACCCCCTACAACGTCACAAACTTTACCCCTTTATAATATTAGTATAGATTAATTTAGATTGACATTCGTAAAAGCTTTATACAAGCCAAAATCTAAAATAATTGAATTGAATTGAAAAACCCCGACCGGAGAGATATGATAACATAGTTTACCTGACAGCTGGCCCACTGCGTGATCTGATAGACAGCGCCGTCCATACACGCGTAGTACATCACTAGAAGACCCATCATGCTAGACTCCGCCCAGATGTCGCCCTACAAATTAAAACACGCTTAAATTATACAAGGGTCATACAAACTCGAGGCTATATAAAAAAATCTTGTACATTTCAGGATATCCGACCTATTTTTTTCCCCGCAATTTTAAATTTCAGCTTTCACTAGACAGCCTCCATAATAGAGGACTAATAATAATAATAAGCATATTGCAAATTTAATTGGAGGCATTGGAGACCCAGGGCGCATATTCCTAAGAATCCGCCAGAAGAAACTTCGTAAATACCGGACGTGTATTACTACGCGTCAGGTACAAACGTATCAACGTGTATCAACGTGTTCACAATAAAACAGACCTTGTGCTGATATAAAATTTATTCTATTATCACATCAAGTGAAAGTAACTGGTATCGACATACCTGTTTATACCTGGCAACCCAGTAGTTCGTCCAGGTAAATAATAGACAACCCTATGTCTGCACATTCTACATGTTTCATACTTTAAGTCCAGTATAAAATTTTCTTATTATCTTGATGTTGCAAAATTTTATGAAAAATCATTTTTCAAAGAATAATTAAAAAAATTCTGCCCAGGATTTTTTTAGACAAGCCATTTTTAATATATTTTCTAATATACGAAATTTATTATAAAATAAGTTTTATTTTATTATCCGCTCGGTGAAGGTCGATTTAGGTTCGGATCTTCTCCTATAGATTATCACAAAGAGCGTACCTCCTTGGCGGAGTGTCGTATCTTGCACTGCGCACAGTACCGCGCCGCGTAGCACGGCCGCTCTGTCAGCACGCGCTTGTGCCGCCGGCCGCAGTTCGTGCATCTGTCACACCAAACAATCATACGTCATACGGTCCGATTCAAACTTTATGACGTCTCGGAATTTAGCCCGAGTGTAGGTTCGCGCAGGCAAGTCAATTGAACCGTCTCGCTGATACTTAATTGTATTCTGCGTATCGAAACGCACGATGTTCGATGATATCGATAAGAAGTCATAAAGTTAGAATCGGACTGTACCAATATTATAAATGCGTAAGTGTGTGCAACAAAAACAAGAGACACAAATATCTTACTTCTATTATAATTGTACCTCACCCTACTGGCAAAGATATGCCGCCAAACGATTTAGCGTTCTAGTACGATGTCTAATGAGGCTCATACACTTCTCGACGCTCCTGTGTCGTAACGCACAATCACCTTATAGTGTTGGCCGCGAACTCCATCTTGTCGTGGAGCTGAGACAGCAGCACACTGAGCTCGCCCCACGCCGCCTCCGCGCTACGCGACTCGCGCGCTCTTAGCTCGTACGCCTCTCGACGCTCCTGTTTACGGTAAAAACAACAAAACATTACGAATTAATATTATAAAAGCGAAAGTGTTTGTTTGTCTTCAATCACGCCGCAACGGAGCAAAGGTTCGATGTGATTTTTGGCATGGGTATAGTTGAGGACCTGGAGGGATAGGCTACTTTTTATCTCGGTAAATTACAGAGTTCCCGCGGGAGTAAAGAAAACCTAAACCACGCGGACGAAGTCGCTGGCATTAGCTAATTACGAAAAAATCGACGGACTTATGGTTATTTAATTAATTGCTTATTTTATAGTTCTTACACTATGTTCAACGGAGTTATCAACTTAAGGAGATTCATTATTATTGCCAAATTTTAGGAGGCATAGGGAACATTAGCAAGCCTTTCGTAGCGTTCGCTTTTGGCAGTAAAATCAGAAGAACGAAACCAATACCACAAGCGTATCGAAATCCATACAACGTCAATAAAAGAATACGACAAATAGCAGGCCTACGCTCAAAAAAGTTACCACAATAGCATTTTTAACAATAGTTTCCTTTTTCATGATTGATGACACGATTTTTAAAATGGTAATTTAGTGCATAGAATGTGTACAAAATTGTGTCTTACAGGCTCTCCAATAAGGTCGAAAGCGTGCTGTAGTATTTTGAAAGCCTCTTCAGCGCCGGGCTGCTGGTTCTTGTCGGGATGTACGAGGAACGCTTGTCTGCGGTAGTAGCGCTTGATTTCCTCGTCTGTGCACGTCATGCTCACACCTAGGATGCTAGAAAGAGACAAAACCATATTTTCAGGGCAGCATATTAGTAAATACCTGACGTGCTATCGTAAGTAGCTTCGTAAATACTAGTCGTGACTTGTGTGACACGAGCACATCGGGTATTTTTACGAATATGCGGCCATTTCGCAACTCAATCTGACGACCTCCGTGGCGCAGTGTGTAGCGCTGTTGCCTTAACGTGCGGAGGTTCAGGGTTCGATCCCCGGCAATCAGGTCAATTTGGGAATTTATATTTTCTGAATTGCCCCTGGTCTTGTCTGGTGGGAGGCTTCGGCCGTGGCTAGTTTCACCCTACCGGCAAAGATGTGCCGCCAAGCGATTTAGCGTTCCGGTACGATGCCGTGTAGAAACCGAAGGGGTACCTATGGGTTTAATATAACTGCCATGCCCCTAACAGGTTAGCCCGCTACCATCTCAGACTGTATCATCACTTACCATCAGGAGAGATCGCAGTCAAGGGCTAGCTTGTAGTGGATTAAAAAATAAAAAAAACTGGGTACCTACATCTGTCGTAATTGTAGTGTCTTTGTAAAGGGCGAGGCGAGTGTATTTTTTTTAACTTTACTGTCCTGGATTCAAACACTTTACAGCCTTTCTAAAAAGTGCTTAAAATTAATACGAAAGTTTAATCCACGGCCAAAGAGTCCACGGCTAAACAAAGATAGAAACAAGTAGGAGTAAAATCACTATTACACTGCACTGACTATCGAGTATCGGGCCTATCGAGTATCGGGGATTTTGATAGATGAGGCATGTCTTTGTACGTCTCAATCACATTCATCAAATTTTTTTTTTCCTTTCCTTGGAGAATCACAACTACTGAACAGTACGCTGGTCGTGCGACGACTGAGCTCCCTAACTAACCGCCCTAAATGTGATTACATTACCCGGACTGCAGAGCGCAAACGCAGCTAGGCAGATCGGGACCACCCGAGCTCCCTAATCAGGGACCCTTCCACCCTGTGGCTTATTACACTACACTGATTCAGGGGAAGGGTCCCTGAGGAAAGTGCGGTGTAATAGGGGTTTAAGAGCAATTCTTCTGGCAGTTTATAAAAAATCTTGTCAACCTCAGGCTTTACATAAATTAATAATACCACACAATATTACAACAGCCTCATAACAGCTGTTTTGTTTGGCAGCTTTTTTTAGTTAATTATATACAAAAAATATATTGCACATTATTATTATGTGATTATCTTACCATAGCAGCTATAGCTTCATTATTGTATCTTGATATAATATTGCAGTTTTAATTTAAATGGCACATTTTTGTGATAATCATCAAATCAGTGCGATAAAAGAAACTATAAGAGCTATTTTGTTGATAAAGTTTTACCTATATGGATCTTTTCCTTTACAAGCAAGCAATCGTTTCATAGCTTCCTCGCCAGTTGCTGGCAGCGGTATGTTT
The DNA here is from genome assembly GCA_923060345.2 of Erebia aethiops. Taxonomy (NCBI): domain Eukaryota; kingdom Metazoa; phylum Arthropoda; class Insecta; order Lepidoptera; family Nymphalidae; genus Erebia; species Erebia aethiops. The sequence continues at coordinate 17,585,481 of OV281081.1, read as the reverse complement.
GAGTTGAGCTTTGTCGAGTCATTGCCATTTTCCGCTTCATTTTCTGGAATGATATGAGAATGTTAACTATAAAATCAAAGCCAATACTTCTTAATTGCGAAAAACTTTCGTCACAAGTACTGCTATACTTATAAGTTTCGATAGATGGATAGATGGATGAAAGGAACATTATGAAATTTGACAGAGATAGATTATAGTCTGGAATAACACATAGGCTGCTTTTTATCCTGGAAAATTCAGAGCTCTTAAAAACTCAAACCTACAGTACATATCCCAAACCCAATTTTCACTGAAATAACTTGATAATATTATGCTCTATTTAACCTCCTTGAGGGTAGGATAAATAAAAATTGTGAAACGCATATTTTTGAGAATCGAGAGACCAATTATCTAACTATCAATTTCTTTTTTTTTCTTTTTTTAATTTAATTAGTACCAAAAGGTTATAAAATACGAAGAAAAACGGATACATAGTGGACAAGGAAGCACTTATCTCTATAAGAGATCTCTACCAGTGACCCTTGGCAGTGAGAAAGGTTGTGGAGGAAGAATAGGTACAACAAGATATGAGATAGAATGAAACGAACTTTTTTTTTTTGATTATTTTTTTGATTTTGATTATTGAATAGATGGATTATTCCTAAAAATACTATCAGGTAGTGAATTCCATAGGCGCATTCTTTAAAGTAATGAACTTTCATATAAACTTCCTCATCATGATCTCGAGAAATAATTGGAAATTTAAATTAATCTTTAGATAACTACTATTTTATCACTATCACTACCTGCTCCTACTACCAAAGCTTAACTCGAAGAGAATATTTCTCGGTATTAAGTTCGCCTTTGTATGGTCATCAAAAGTCCATACATAGCTTTAATGCTAAAACTGTGTGCAAGCAATCTGAATCACTCATCCTCACAAACATAATCTGTCCAAAATATTTACCTTAATTTAACAACATTAGGTTCAAGCCATTACTATTCAATTATACTTAGATTATTGGCATAAATTTCAAATAATTTGTTATTTATCTAAGTTTGAAGGTGAATTTATAACTAACAAGCCATCTTGCTTGCATATTTTATATGGACTTTTAACGTCAACAGTACATAGTATTTTTATGCACAATAAAGAATGTGAAACAAGCAAAACAAAGGGCATGTCACACAAGTTTACCATTTTTGAACCATTTGAGCTTCCTCCAAAAGCCAAAGCGAGTGTTTCCAAATTTCCTGTCAATGTACATGAAGAATCTGTTGCTACCGAATTTGGTAAGCCAGTCCTTACTACTGCGCCATACCGCTTGAGAGCTCACATAGGTCTGTGTGAACACTGATGTGCATCTGAAAATAGGATACAAATTATCTAAATATATATAAATCACGTGTCACGTTTTTTGTCCGCGATGGACTCCTAAACTACTTAACCGATTTTAAATTAAATTTGCACACCGTGACCAGTTTGATCCAACTTAAAAGATAGGATAGCTAACATCTTAATTTATAGCCGCATGTCTGATTTGCAATGAAAGACGGAGAAAAAACGGTCGAACGAAAATGTTTCGTACGAAAAGCTCATTCCACGCGGACAAAGTCGCGGGAATCAGCTAGTGAAAATATAAATATGAGGTTAATAGTAAGTGTTATAGGTACTTCAAATTCATATTAAATGCTAAAATTTGGATGGATGGATGGATGGATGTTTGTTACTCAATCAAACCAGTATGGCTCTACAGATCTGGATGAAATTTCTCACAGAGATAGATTATAGTCTAGTATAGTAGAACCAAAAATCCACAATCCACGTGGACAGTCACTGACATCAGCTAGTTTATTATGCAACTGCCCAAAAAAGGAGGGTAATGTTTTTAGGGTTATGTTCAGAAACTCACATAGTTACATACATACATATGTAACTATGTGAATTTGTTTAATCCACCACAACTTCTAAATTCCTGTACAGATTTGGATGTATGGGGTATCATTAGAATCCTTACATCCTCCCCAGTGACACTGGCTATAAATTTTTTGAAAAAATTCAATATGGCAGGGCAGTCATATTTTTGAATTTTTTTAGAGTAATTATGTTCGTTTGTTTCATATATGACAGAAATTCTTAGGCTATCCTGGAAAATCAAAAAGTTACGACGGGATTTTGAAAATCTAAAACCACAAGGAAGTAGTTGTGGTAAAATATTATTAACTCTTTTTAAATTAATCATTTTAAGACAAGTGTAGATAAAAGCAATTAATAAGTGTCACAAATTGCTTTTAAATGAATGCATAACTATTAAATAACAATAAAGTTGTTATTTAAAATTATGATGAATAATAATTTTAAAGGTAAAACAACAGTCATAAGGAAACAGGATGAAAACATGGCTTATTTATAGAATGTTATGTTCAAAACATATTAAACTTTGAAGCCTAAAATATATGATATCATCATCCACAAGCCTAAAATTTATATTATAAATGCAAAAGTACGTCTGTCTGCTACACTTTCAGGGCCTATCTGTTCCACCGATTTTGATAAAATTTGGTACAGGGACAGTTATATCCCGGGGAAGGAATTCCAGCAGGAATCAAAATACATACCTGGATGAATTTGCAGGCATCAACTGGTCTAGTTATTTTTAAAAAAGTATATCATGTATTTTCTTTTTTAAATTAAGAAAAAACATAATTATTTATATTTTGATGGAAAATAACTTTGATAAAACTTACAAATCAAAAGACAAATGTAGACTCATACGACAGATATCCGAAAGAAGATATAGAAACCACACAACTGCTTTCCAAGTAGCGCTGCCCCAACGTTCCAGATGATTTTGTACTAGACCCATGTATCCTGGCTTATTCCTCCTCACTTTCGCCTGGTTGCCTTTCTTTTTGTCTTGTACAACTTTGGAACTCTTGTGATGACTGCGGGCCTCTTTTTTCTTCCTAGACTTAGTGCCTTCAACTTGTCCTTCCTGTAGGAAGAACTCGGCTGTTTCTGCATCCTCTTCTAAATTGAAATCATCTTCCTCAATGTTACTCTCAACACTCTTTGGTTTATGTGTTTTTTTTTCCTTTTTAGGTTTCTCCTCTGTCTTAATAAACACAAATTGGCTATCATTGTCTTGTTTTAAGCCCTCTTCACTTGTTATATCATCTAAAGATGACCATTTACGTGACATATTGTTACGTTTATTCTTTGATTTTTTGCTCATTTTTGGTTGCTTCTCAGTGTCATCGGTGTTAAAGTCACCAGATTCGCTTCCTGATGAAATGGTTGTGTGCTTTTTGTCAGATTTCTTGTTTTCATCATTAATCTGTCTTATGTTTGGGGGTTTATCAGTTTTAATAAGTTTGTTAGGTGTTTTATTCTCAACAGAATTTTGTGGCTTCACTTTCTTTGTCTCAAGTGGAGTATTTTTTGTGTTCTTTGCTAACACATCAGAATAACTAGGGCGCATTGGCTTAACTTCGGCTACTATACGCTTTTTGGTGCTAGTGTCTGCCAGTGGAACATTTTCATTTCTCTTTGGTGAGTTTTCAGATTTCATTTGAGCCAAATTTGGTTCAATTCCATTATTGTTTGATATGGTCGGAGCATCTGGATGATTCAGTGGGTAATTTTGACCAAATGGGGAATAAGTGCCACTCAAATTTGGCTCCCAGTTGCCCAAAACTTCCTTCAAGAAGTTTGAAGTTGGTGTGTTTGATTGTGGATTCACATTCTCCTGATTAAAGGTGTTATGCTGGATTGTCGCAGATGGCTGTACGTGAGGACTGTTATTTATTGTGAATTCCTGGTTCAAGGTGAACAGATGCGGAGGTGCTGTTTGAATCGGCACGTCGACTAGGTTCTGATTATGATTAAAAAGCTCATACTGACCAGACATGGGGAAGATAAGCTGTTGATTATTTTCGTCATAGAAAACTCTGACCATCTGTCCGTTGCCCAAATTGAGCATAGCATTGCCGTAGCTCTGACGGCTAGCGCGATTGACGTTCGGCATCGCGTTGAATGAGTTTTTATCGTCTCTATTATCGGTTGTTTGCATGTAGGGCTTGTTAAAAACATCATTGCCAAAGTTATTCCTGGCGTACATGTTTTCCGATGTCACGTTCGGACTGGACGGCAACGATGCCTGTTTAATCTCATTCATACCACCAGGTGCACAATTCTCACCGGTTTCCACATGGTAGTTCCATGTATTATCGCTAAATCTTGGGTCGTCCGTCGGCGACCTTGTCATTGTTTTACTTTTTAATCACCGCAGCAGGGAACAGAACACACAAGATAAATTCATACGTAAAGATTTGGCATTATTGTAAAATAAAGATTGGTTGTAAAGATACCTTTTGTTGAAATCTTTTCAAGAAAATTGACAAAATTTGACATTTCAATCTTCACTTTTCTTTGTCGTACAATAATTATCGGTCTCAGTCTGTGGTCTCACAAGTATTATCTATGCTGACAAGTAGTGATGCACGACTCGAGACGATACTAATTGATAAATCGAGTTGTGTTCGAGTCACTGCATTGACTTATTGACTCGTCACTTTTCTCTAAACTCGAGTCGATTTGGTGATTCCTGTCTCCTAGAAACGGCGCCTTAGAAAAACTAGAGTCAAAAACTTATCTGTTTTCGGATTGATTCCTATGCAGCCTTCGTGAAAAAAAGTTATGAAAGTAATGCCTGACATGCTTTGTGGACAACACAGCAATAGACCGCTCCCTCCACTTCCTTAGTCACAGGGCCTATAAAGCCTGACCTCTAAACGGTGACTTTTCAGATTCAGATTCAGATTTATTTATTTGTGAATACAGTTGAGGTATACATAGATGTTAGTTTTACAGATGATATTTTTATGATACCTATCATGTATTCTACCACAGTGTGGTGCACAAATATTTTAACTTATTAATTACAATTAGTATTATTGTTAAATTATTATTATTCTTATTAAGTAACTTATATTATTAAAACACCGGCTTAGGTAAATTATATCAAAAGTTTACTATATTTCCCCTCCTAGGTTCGTTAAGATACTCACTAACCGAATAGTAGGCTTTGTTAATTAAGTATGTTTTTAATGATTTTTTAAAACTCATCATATTCGTTATTTTTTTTATTTCATTTGGCAGCTTATTGTATATGGTGATCGCTAGACAAAATACGCTCTTTTGCATTTTTGCCGTTTTTGATTGACGAACACGCAGCCTTAAGGGGTCCCTACTATTGTGTAAATTTTCAAATAATGTCTAGTTACCGTGTACGAAGACAGCCGTTTCATATATGAATAGAGAAGGAAATGTCAAAATTTTTAATTCCTTGAAATGTAGCTTACAACTGGCCGTCCAATGAAGATTGCGAATTGCTCTGATACATCTTTTTTGTGCTTTAAAGACCCTTTCCCGATCAACTGAGTTTCCCCAGAATATAACACCATATTTGAGCGTTGACTCAACGTAACCAAAGTACGCTACACGGAGCGTCTGTAAATCAGCTCGTTTATTTAGCTTAGAAAGGGCATATGAAAATTTGCCCTAGGGAGTTATTAATTTCTGCTTCATAGTTTAGTAAACTGTGACACTCGCATATAACCGTACAGTCATCCGCGAAGAGGACAATAGACTGTGATATTGCTGATGGAAGGTCATTGATATAAATAATAAATAACAAAGGGCCTAAGTCACTCCCTTGTGGAACACCAATTTAATTCTCATTTCTCATTATGATTTACGAGACTTATTATATTATTAATATACAGGCTGCAGCCGTGCACGAGCCGCGCCCCATATTTTTACCTTCATGTCGACTCGAGTTCAGTTTCGAATAGACTCGAGTAAAACCATGTACTCGTCGTAAGTGCTGGAGTTGTTCACTTACCACAATATCATTATTATGGATTGTAGAAGGAAGGAGTGTTATCTTGGGAGAAAAGTTGAAAAAGTGTCCAGTGAAGTCCAGTCCAGCTATAAATTACAGTTCAAAAAACTCCCACAATGGTGGTGTAGACATAGGGTATGGTAAGAACATTGACCTTTTAACCAAGGTATGAATGTTTATAATAGGAATTGTTGATGAATTGAAGTATGCCGAGTTAAAAATTTAATATAATATTATTGTAATTGTCGACTAAAGTAGTTATGTATTAAAAATTTCAACAACTTACGTTGCACAAAATAATGTTCTTTCCTTGTTTATTTCTCAAACATACCCTGATGCTAATGTGGCGCCCCCAATTTAATGCATTTCGACGAACATTTTTTATATCTTATAAAATCAAAGACCCCTAAGACTCCTTACCTCTACATTACTCATTATTTATTATTTAATAAGTATAGAAAAGTCAGCGTCAGAATCAGAATACAACAAACACATAGAGTAAATATCACGGAATAGATAAAGGGAGAAACTAAAGCAAGAGAAGACTAAGTAATAATAATACCACAGATGAGCGAAATGAGTATATTACGCAAATGCCAAGGAGTGACAGAGCGAGAAAATGTTCTCTTGTTCTGCTCAGCTTATCACTTTTTTTTTTGTTTGACCTATCCGACAGTTTAGGTCAGACAATCCTGTGTCGCTTTTGAAGTGAAAACTTCTTTAGGCGCGTTGAGCCCGTTGATGGAGGAATATTCCACATTTTTACCCCCTACCAAAAAGGTAGGGGGTAAAAATGTCTGACGACCTCCGTGGCGCAGTGTGTAGCGCTGTTGCCTTAACGTGCGGAGGTCCCGGGTTCGATCCCCGGCAGGGTCAATTTAGGAATTTATAATTTCTGAATTTTCCCTGGTCTGGCCTGGTGGGAGGCTTCGGTCGTGGCTAGTTACCACCCTACCGGCAAAGACGTGCCGCCAAGCGATTTAGCGTTCCGGTACGATGCCGTGTAGAAACCGAAGGGGTGTGGGTTTAATATAACTGCCATGCCCCTAACAGGTTAGCCCGCTACCATCTTAGACTGCATCATCACTTACCATCAGGTGAGATCGCAGTCAAGGGCTAGCTTGTAGTGGATTAAAAAAAAAAAAAAAATTTGGAATACGCGAGACGGACACCGTTACTCTTAAGACGGTCTTAAGTATAATAATATAGTACATACGTAATTAAACTTTAATACCTTAGTTATATGGTTTATAATTAATAAGTGCTGTCTGCTGTGTAACTGTGGGCGACACCTCGCCACCTCGCGTTGTTACGAAGACAAAAGGTCTTATTATAAAGGTATAATTATTATAGTACATTTGTAATTAAACTTTAATGCCTTAGTTTTAAGGTTTGTACTTTAAATAATATTTTTATTATTATTTATTTTAGGACATAATGTTATGACAACGTAATTAACATTGACATTTGGTATTAGTTTGACACATCGTTTAGAAATTTTAAAGTTAATTAGTGTTACTTGAGTGTTGTACGTGTAAGGCCTGCTATGGGTAACTTTGTAAGTTATTCGTAATTAAATTTTAATGCCCTTTTTTTGATTAGAAAAAAATATATATTAGTTTTCACTTCTATAGGAAGTCCCTATTACTGCCATTTTTTTTTGTTTTTCGCCCATATTCGTACGAAATCGGAATTGGACAAAGTGGACCTAATACGTAAGCTTACAATGGGGACTATCGTTTCTTTGCTCACCAGTTGGCGCCACTGTTGACTAAGGTCCAGAGGTATAGCTGTCAAACGCGACTTTATAAGATTGGCGCCGAAACAAAGTTTTAAATCTTGAATCTCATTAAGTTTATTAATTACTAGTGATCCGCCCCGGCTTCGCACGGGTAGCAATAATAATCCTTATATATACCCAATATAGCCAGTGGGCAGTCGGCAGCTTACATTTTAATATTACATAGTAAGAGTACGCCCCGTCCTCATTATTTCTATGATATTATCTCATAAGCTATTCATCTAAATTAAATGGTGTAAAGGACAATTTTTATCTTAGTTAAATACTTGAGATGATTAATATATTTATTTTGATAAGGATTAATACTATGTTGGTAAAAACACCTTCGCAAGTAAAGCATTGGTTTAGACCAAATTTGAAAATCATAAAAATGGTTATTGTGAGTCAACCTTAAAAGATGGATATATGCTATCGCGGACTTTTTTTTAGAACTTTTTAAGAGAAACAATTCCACCATACATTGTTTTCGTGTAACTTTAACTATTTACGCAGCGCACGCCGCGTAAGCTCTCAGAAGAGACGATTTTTTCCGACTTAGTTCACATTATTGCAATTTTCGTAAGGATCTCTAATTTTTTGAAAACAAAATATAGCCTATGTTACTCGCAGATAATGTAGCTTTCTATAGGTGAAAGAATTTTTAAAATCGGCTGAGTAGTTTTTGAGTTTATCCATTACAAACAAACAAACAAATCTTTCCTCTTTATAATAGGTATTAGTTTAGTTATCTATCATCATATCGTGTAGCTATGCCGCAATGTTGTGCAGTTCCGTTTTGTTCGGAAAAAAGAGGGGGACACATGTTTTCAAAAGATAAAACTGTTCTAAAACAGTGGCTAGTGGCGATTTGCAGGAATAACTATACCACGACAAAAAATCTCGTGTTTGTAAAAAACATTTTAACCCCGAGGATTATGACGTGTTACCCAAAGAATCAAATAAGTACAGAAAATCGTAAGTAATTATCTTTCTTATTCATCTCCTAAATTAAAGCCAAAAGTTGTACCTACCTAGTCAAGAGAGAAGAGAGAAAGGAAATTAAAAGAAAACGTGCAGAAAGAGCTCAACAACGTCAAAACAAGAAATTTTTGCGCTTATTTATGCGCCTCTTTTTCTTAATTCCGCCTTCAAAACGTTCACATTAATCGCTAAATAATCCATATTTGCGATAATTTCACGAAGGAGATCACTTTTCAACAGATAAATTAAAGAAATTATAATTTATGTCACGAAGCCCGCCAAAACCAGTGAAAAGTGACTGTTTTTGGACCTCACGCGACACCAGCGCCTCTAGTGGCAAATTCACACGCGATAGCCCCTATTTTGACCTTATTTTACACACCTTACACCTTATTGTTACAGATAAATACAGGTTATTTTTTTAAAGACTCGCATGTATGCTACAAAGTGTAGAAATAACAAAAAAATAAAAATTGGCAGTCATAGGGACTGCCGATAGAAGTAAAAACGAATTATTTTTTGAGTTTTTTTTTCTTATTAAAGAAAATAATTTTCTATTTTTTTTAATTAAAATTATTTAAATATAAACCTTAACACTAAGGCATTCAAGTATAATTTCAAATGGAGTATATATCGCTGTTCGCGAGCATGTCGGTCACTCTAATCTACATTGTTACCCCCTACCAAAAAGTGCTCAACACGCTTAAAGAAGTTTTCACTTCAAAAATATTTATTTACCATTAAGAAAATATCGGATTATGACTATCGCTATCCCATAATATATACGCCTCATATACGCTGACGCCATGTCTAGATCTCTTTCTCTGTCTACGTCCATAGACATTTCCGATCATATTACTCAATGATGATAGTTGCGTTTTTCTCTGTTTATGGTTGGTTTATGGCGTTGGATTGTGGTTTTTTGAGACCCTTATCCATTGAAATAAAATGAGTACTAGAAACAGGGTCACGAACAAAAAATATCGCAAAAATGTCCCAATTTGCACACACATAAACATTTGTTTGCTGAGTGGGAAATGTAGAAAAAGGTATTATATTAGCAACAACTTCAGTTAATTATGCACCTTAAGTTTAACACATAAAGCTACATTACGATTAGAAAATATTAATTTTTAAGACGTTCTGTCATCAGAGAAAAGGTAGGAATAACCTTTCAATCCAAAACAAAAAGTAATTTTTAAAATAAGTACAAAAATATTTATTATTAAAATAAAACTTAATGTGTAAGCAATAAGGTACTTTATACGTTGCCAAATTGATACCTTTACACTATTTTGGAACAAGACGCAACTCTTGGCATCACATTGTCAATATCAACAACGTCAATTTATTATAAACCTTAAAACTTAGAATTTAAGTTGAATTACGAATGTAGTATGTTTATATTTAAGACCTTTTTGTCTTTGTAAAAAGGCAAAAACAAAAAATTCAATGGAACGAAATTCAAATAGAACAATGGAGACATGGAGTTGCTGATTTTTTAAAAGTTGTATATCGTGGTGGTATGTGATCGTGTATATTTATTACTAGCTTACGCGCCCCAGCAACTCACTTATGTGTTATACTTGTACAGTATGTTTTATTTATCAAAATAAATATTGATACAGTTTAATAGGTACAAACGTAGGTTTAAATGGCGTACTCTCTCCTCTTCTATCAATATTTATAACTATACAATGTTATGATATGCATAAGTATCTGTGTAAAAACATGAGGAAACTAAACTACCTAACATTTGTTTAAGAAGTAAGATTTTAACTTAAATTTAAATTTTCCTTACTTAGTTTCATTTTAAAATTAATATCAAGGTTAAAAATCTACGTTTTATTGACGTATTACACGTAAACTTAAAAAGTACCAAGTAAACTTTATTCAGATTTAGCCTTTGCGGCTTTTATTATTTTTTACTACATTTATATATAAAAGTAAAGTATATAATATCTTTATGTACCCATGTATTTTATGTGTATTTATGTAACTAAGGTATGTGTGTTTCCAGTAATATCAATTTTATCAAAATGAATTTGAACATAATTAATGTTATCTGTATATTTTAGATGGCTTAAACAACTCTACTGCATAACGAAATGGATTACCAGGGAATCACTAAGCAACAATACTTTTAAAACACCAACACTACTCCATGCATCCCGTCTATCCAGAACAGTCAATGTTTGTTACAATATTTGACGCATTGTCAGAAACATTGGCCAAAGGATATTAGCACACTTTTTATATGAGCACTGCAGCATTTTGACGCGTCGTTATGTTGGCTAAGGTTGGCTCATACTAGTAGCAAATAAGAGCACTTTCGTATTTGTGCTGTAATTTGTCGGGGACATTTTTGAAGCGCTAATCCTACATCTAGTATAGGTACTAAAAAAATTCTACATCAATGCCCTTATCCTTTAAAAAAACGAGAACAGGTGGAGAAAAAGTAAACGAAACGAATGAAGGAAAACTAGGTACTTACATTTGAAATCTCACGAGCAAACTTTGTCTCAGAATTAAGGAAGATTTGACTACGACTAAAACCGCTTAAACATTTTGGGTCACCGATGAATGCAAAAGGGTGTCTGTCTGGGACCTGGGTACGCTTTCTTTCACGGCCAAACTAAAGGAAAAGGTATCACGAGAGTTGAAACCCTATTGATGAAAGGGACTTGGTAAGCCAGGTTCCGTTTACGATTCTCAACAGCCTTTTAACCTTACTGTCCGCAGGAGCGCAATATTTTAGATCGAAACCTTCAAGATTTTTGCTGATATGTTTTAGATAGGATACTAAAGCCTTCGTGGTCGGTGGTCATAAGATAAGTAGGCCGAAGAAGTAGGAATAGAAATAAGAAGTTTTTTTAATAATATAATAATACAAGACGTATGTAGCTAGGTACATACGTAGGCAAGTAATATAGAGTAGAATAGTCTGTACCTCTTCTGTAGTTTATTTTCAACTAGCAGACTGCCCGCGACTTCATCCGCGTGGATACGGCGTGGATTGACGTTTTTGGTTCCCGCGGGAACTCCTTAGTTTTCAGCATCGATATATATGTAGGTACTAGATGGGCCCTTTCATAGAAAAATGGCGGGCGTCCGACTTGCTGAACACGTTCCGTACCTGTCTTAAGCCTGTCTTTGTCCCCGTCGTAGCGCTGTCACGATCGCTCGTCGTATAGATAATTTGATAATATTAAGTTAACATCTAAAGTCTAATTAGTTTGGCACTGTATAATGCAGAGAAGTCGAGTTCAGGTTCGATTAACATTATAGAAAAACGTGTAGTAAACAATTTTGACCAAATTGCAGAGTTTTACACAAACGAATTGTCCGCAGATGAGCGGACTCGATTTATTGCTAATTTAGTAATCAATTTGCAACGCGTCACTAAATTTATTCAAGAAAAGGCTATCAAAATATTTGAAAAAATACACCCAGACTTGGGTAATAGAGTATTCCAAGGAATAAATGGCACTGCACTTGGACATTAACATAAATATGGTGTTTGAATAATGTAAGTTAGTTAATATAGGGACGAGGGACGAGTTGCGACAACGCATATCAGTCGATTTTGATTGTAAAGCAACGGTTACCCAAGTTGGTTACTGGATGGGTGACCGAATTTGGAATTCGTTGTTGAATTTGACCTTTTCGTTTTCTCCGTGCCTCGGAGAGCACGTTAAGCCGTCGGCCCCGGTTATTATCCTTAACATCTGATAATACTCGTAAGTAACCTAAGAGTTAAAATAGTACTCTTAGACGAATCGTATGCGGAAGGACGTGGGAATCCACCGCATTATTATCCCAAGAAAACCCATTATGTGTTTAATGGAATGGGGTCACGACTCTCAGCGATGGGGAATACGACGAAGAGAGAGAGAAGTTAATACTTTGACGACCTCCGTGGCGCAGTGTTGAGCGCTGTTGCCTTAAAGTGTGAAGGCCCCGGGTTCGATCCCCGGCAGGGTCAATTTGGGAATTTATAATTTCTGAATTTTCCCTGGTCTGGCCTGGTGGGAGGCTTCGGCCGTGGCTAGTTACCACCCTACCCGCAAAGACGTGTCGCCAAGCGATTTAGCGTTCGGGTACGATGCCGTGTAGAAACCGAATAGGGATATGGGTTTAATATAACTGCCATGCCCCTAACAGGTTAGCCCGCTACCATCTTAGACTGCATCGTCACTTACCATCAGGTGAGATCGCAGTCAAGGGCTAGCTTGTAGTGGATTAAAAAAAAAATGATTTGTACACCAGACTGTGGCAGAATACATGATACTTCTGTAAAAATAACATCTACCTACTCGTATGTACAAACCTCAACTGTATTAACAAATAAATAATTTTGAATTTGAATTAATATTACAAAATTATTCTGATATAAAATATTATTTCTAGTATACAGGTGGAAAAAACTAATAGAGGGAAAGTACTTAAAATATTGAAGATAATATAGATATCAAATTTCACTGAAAGGAATTACCTACATTACTTATACATTCAAGAATTAATAATAAATAATAATAATAATAAAATATCTTTATTAGCAAAAAAAAATACATAGGTTCACATTTATAATTTTGCCTCTATCTCCCAAAAAAGTAAAAACTGTGTTATGGGAGCTAGTGCCTTCCCTATTACTTATGTGCTTTTTTTGCAATTTATTTAAATATTATTAGCTAAAATTAACATGCAAAATAAATTATAAAGACGTGTATATGTGTGTGTGTGTGTGTGTGTGTGTGTGTGTGTGTGTGTGTGTGTGTGTGTGTGAGTGTGTGTGGTGAATATGTGAGTGGTGTGTGTGTGTGTGTGTGGTGAATGTGTGAGTGGTGTTTGTGATGTTTGTGTGTGTAAGCTAGTGTTGTGTGCGGATATGTTGAGGTTGTTTGTGACTAAGCGTGGAATATCGGGAATTCTTGTGGAATTTTTGTGGAATACATTCTTTTATTTTTTTAAATAATAATACCTGCATTCAAATATTATGAAAAAATATTATCTGAGCCGGGAATCGAATTAACTAAAAATTAAAGATATCAAATTCCACTCAAAGGAAACATAGCTTTTTTTTAAACACAAGGATACTTGCATTGGAGTTCATTACGATAAAAAACATGCCTTTTTAGGGTTTCGTATTTCATGATGAAAAATAAGATCAGTACTAATACCTAAGGTAACAAAAAAATTATTGCCCATCTTCTGTTCTCTCTGAAATAAATGGCGTGTGGTAAGTGGCTGAAATTTACATTTAACTTCAGCTTTTAGTATACCTACTTATGTGTTACGTGTACGGTCGACGGCAAAAGTCCATACATAGCTCTAAGGCTAAAACCGCGTGCAAGCATTTGCTGTGAATCACTCACGCACTCACACAGATAAATATAAACTGTCAACAATATCAACCGTAAGACATTAGCATTAGGTTCAAAACATTTCTATTCAATAACCTTGTTTTGATAAGATATACTAATAATATTTAATACAAGTTAGGAAAAGAAAAAACGTTATGTTTCTATGTTTAAAGAGTTTAAAAGTAAAAATTTATATATCTTTTTATGTAAGTATTAGTACTTAATAGAACCTCTATTATTTTCAATAACAGCAAGCAAACGCCGCCGCATAGATCCTACTATATTAGAACAAATATCTGTTCCTCTAATATTCTTCCACATTTTCATACAGTGAGCCTCTAATTCCTCTGCAGTCCTTTCATTTCCCATATTCCACCTTTTCACCATCTTAATTTTCTATAGGATTTAGGTCTGGTGATCTTGCTGGCCAGGGAATAACTGTTGTCTGGGTTTTGATTAAATCAATCACGCACTATATATGTGCTTGATGCACAGGAGAACAATATCATGCACAGATGATAGTTGTGGTACATCAACAGCTGGACAACACTTCCATGTATTAGTCAAAATTAGTGATAATGTGCAGCTGTGTTGAAGTATCGAACGTGTTCGCGAACTCGACAGTTGGTATTAAGCTATTGTTCTCATATCAACCATAATATTATGTATCCGTTGTGAAGCATTACTCTCTTCTTCGGAATGCGATCCCCAACGCTTGGTTGTCCACTAAAAACCAAACAGCGAGATTAAAATAAACACTTTGAAACTACTAAGTATCTTGTCTAAATTTTATAGATATTTACTTATAAAACGTTACGTAACTAATCCTAAGTTTATGAACACACAATAAAAATAAAAACAATACTCACGGTTAAACCAGTTTCATTGCAAATTTGAACTATATTGTAGCCGATATTATTTAGCTCATTAGTTATATGCATCCTCTTCTGCATATTAATATTAGCCTGTTATTGTTGAAGATAAGAAACAGCAAAACGTTGTAAAGTATAATAATTTTGTAGTACATATTTGCTAGTAACGACTAACGATTGTCAAATGTTTCGTCAGTCAGTATTCAGTGACCATATCTGTTCAGTGATTATTAAACTACCTGCTATGCTATTCCTGGAATAAAAATATCACTCATCAAATAAAAACAATAACAATAGCTAACACGGGACGGGTGGATTTGAACCTGCAACAGTTGCGTTGCGCAATCCGAGCGGTTGCACGCATCGCCATTGAACTCACTTACTTGGAGTGTGAAATTATCGATATTACTCAGCTATTACAACACCTACAAGCTGAACGACATTATACTACTGCAAGTGTGTGGGTGTCCGACCGCATGCAAAGCACCTTGTTTGCTTATTCTATATGGACTTTTGACGTCGACTGTACATTATATATTATAACTATTTTAAAATGAATGAATGAATGAATGAATATACTTTTATTGTACACCACAAAGTAAAATAAATAACAGTAAACTTAGCTAATATTAAAATAAGTATACAATTTGGCGGCCTTATCGCTACACAGCGATCTCTTCCAGGCAACCAAAGGTTTAAAAGGACATTAGCTACAAATACAACCGGTAGAAGGTGCAGAAATAACAAAATAAATAAATTTATTTATAAAAAGCTATAAATTAGAATACATATTATATATACACTTATATATAATAAATAAAACATCAGCAGCAGCAGCAGCAGCTAAAATCTGCATTAAAGTATTCCTAGTTCATTAAAACCTTTTTGTTGTTTTTGTGTCTGTCTACAAAGCTTTTACTGTTCATCAGTTTAGCTGATTTTGATCAAAGTTGCATATAATTATAGGCTGCAACCGGGGGAAAGACATTTTTTTATTGGAAAATTAAAGATTTTTATTTAGGGTCAATGTTTATTAGTCCCGTACTATAAGAGGTGGTTAATATACCACGTACCGCAAAAGCATAACACGCTTTTTTACATAGCATAGACAACATGCTATCCGATTAGCCTCTATGACCCTACGGTGCTACGAATATCGCGCGCGGTGTTTCGTAGTTCGTAGAACTAGTAGAGCCCGTAGCGGCGCCCGCCTGCCGGTAGCGCGCTGGCCGACCGTTACTGTTAGTCTAGCTAGCGCAGTCTAGCGTAACGCGCTGCTGTGAGCGTACGTCATCACTCATTTCAGCACGCTATTAATCACGTGCGATCTGTCGGCCGCTCACATGCTTTCATTAAAATGATTTCATGCGTGCTATAGCATAGCATATTTAAAAGCATGCTAGAAAATTATAGTTTATAGCCTGAGGCGTGCTATGGTTTTGTAGCAGTTTTGAATAACTCTAACATGTATTACCGAACCATTACAGGACGAGAGTCCTACTCGTACCTACTTGATCGACTTCTTTTTGATTAGGGTAATGCACGATAAAATGACGATAAAGGATAAAATTAGTATAAAAAGTTTCGCGTGTATTCCACTAATTTTATAGTTTCCAGAAAATGTTTGTTTTAATAACAATAGTAGCTGCGGTGACAGCTATGGAACAATATATTGAAAGGGATCCAGCTACGGACCAATTAATATATTTCAAGGAAAGAACGAAGGTGATTATCTTTAACACTTCTTATGGTTTTTTATAAAAGATTGGTTCCCATTTGCTCTTAGCGCAGTAATTTATGGGGTTCCAAGATACTGGACTTATCGATTAGTTTGAGCACCCAATGGGGCATTATTAATGCCTGACTGCCAGTAACTCACTCAAGTAATCTCCTTTTTATCCACTACAAGTTAGCCCTTGACTGCGATCTCACCCGATGTTAAGAGATGATGCAGTCTAAAATGGTAGCGGGCTAATCTGTTAGGGGCACGGGAGTTATATTAAACCCATATCCCTATTCGGTTTCTACACGGCATCGTACCGGAACGTTAAACTGCTTGGCGGCTTGACTTTGCTAGGGTGGTAACTAGCCACAGCCGAAGCGTCCTACCGGGCCAGACCAGGGAAAATTCAGAAATTATAAATTCCCAAATTGACCCTGCCGGGAATAAAATAATCCACAAGGCTCAATCTATTCACATTTTTCAGGGCCCCGTAGGTATGCTTACTACAAGTGGAGGCGCACCTATTTCCTACTCTGAAGCAACCAACACTTTGAATACTCCGTTGATTAATAATGAATTCTTTATGGACGCTTTGTCACATGCCACTCGGGAAAGAACGCCAGAACCCATCGTTCATGCAAAAGGCACTGGAGCATTCGGTTACTTTGAAGTGACGCATGATATCTCGCATATTTGTAAGGCTAGCTTTTTGAAAAAAGTCGGAAAGAAGACACCAGTTGCAGTAAGATTTTCAACGGCAAATGGAGAACGAGGAAGTTCTGAATTGATAAGGGATGTTCGAGGCTTTGCGGTGAAGTTTTACACGGACGAAGGCAATTTTGATATAGCTGGCTTTAATACGCCTGTTTACGCTTACAAAGATCCAATTCATTTTCCTAGTCTCAGGCATGCGGCATTCAGAAATCCGGCGACTAACCTTTTCGATCCCAAGTCATTTTGGGACGCAATAACTTACCTTCCCGAAATGCTTCACATGTTCCTATTCATTTTCGGTGATTATGGCATACCAGCCAGCTATCGAAATATGCCTGGCTTTGGAGTTCATACGTATCAAGTTGTTAATATTAGTGCAGTCCTGCATTTTATTAAGTTTCATTTCATGCCAGATGATGGAGTGAAAAACTTGGGTTCAGAAGAAGCTCTAATACTTAGCGCTTTGGATCCGGATTATTTGACAAGAGATTTGTTCAGGGCAATTGGCAATGGTCACTTTCCTTGTTGGACTGTAAGTGTACAGATTTTAACCATGGATGACCTAAAGAAACTTGGACCCGATAAAGTATTTGACGTGACAAGAGTTATGCCGTTAGATGCATATCCCTTACATGAAATTGGTAAAATGGTACTCAATAGAAATGCCAAAAATTTTTTTGCAGAAATAACACAGCTGGCATTTTGTCCATCAAATTTAGTACCCGGTATATATGGAGGAGCAGATAAAATATATGAATCTCGTCGACTGGCTTACCGAGATTCTCAATTATATCGCTTGGGGGCTAATTTTAAGAAAATTCCCGTGAATTGCCCATTCCAAAGCAAGACATTTACATATAACAGGGATGGTTTGCCACCGGTTGGTGATAATGAAGGAGATATTCCGAACTACTACCCTAATTCATTTAATGGACCTGTGCCATATATGGACAACAATGAATTGCGGCTGATCAGAATCATAGAACACAAGGCAGACAATATTGATCAAGTTGCTTCATTATATGAAAATGAAATTATAGGCGATGAAAGAAATCGTTTGATAGAAAATCTCGTGTTCAGTTTACGACAGATTCCTAAATGTATGCAACTTAGAGTAATAGAATTATTTACAACTGTACATCGAGATTTGGGTAAACGAGTATCACAAGGTTTGAATATTAGTTGTCTGACATACCCATAAATACATTATCTATTTGTGCTATCCATATTGTTCAGTCGAGTGAAAGTTGTGTAATTATTGCCATTATCACGTTTTTTATGGTTAAGGTTAAGATAATGTTTTATAGAATAATTGTTTGCTTTGCTTGCCTAATAAATGAGCTTTTTTGAAAAATAAAACGATAGTTTTATTATATATTGTACGATTCTTGTATCTACATAACAAATGTTTTATTTTATTTTATTTTATTGGAGGAAGCTTTGTTATCGATTAAATGCCTGCGACTTCGTCCGCGTGAATTAAGTTTTTGATTCCCGCGGGAACTCTTTAATTTCCCGGTTAAAAGTAGTCTATGTCCTTCCCCGGGATACAACCTATCCCTGTACTAAATTTCATCAAAATCGATTGAACAGATGGGCCGTGAAAGCGTAGCAGACCTACAGACAGACAGACACTTTCGCATTTATAATATTAGTACATATTATATGGATATAGCCCAATTTTTTTTTTTATTTTTAGCTGACTGTCTGTCTGTCTTTCTGTGCGTGCCGTTACAGGCGTAACGGCATCGCGCTGAAACTATTGGATAGATGAAAATGCACCTTGGCACACACATATTGGCTACTATAGATGATGCTCGCGACTTTGTCCGCGTGGATTACGGCTTCTCGATTCCCGCGGGAACTCATGAATTTTCCGGGATTAAAAAGGCCCTATGTCCTTCCACGGGATATATCTATGCCGGTACCAAATTTCATCAAAATCGATTGAACAGATGGGCCGTGAAAGCGTATCAGACAGACAGACAAACACACTCTTTCGCATTTATAATATAATATGGATTGCCAACACAATTTTTACGGTTTACATCTCGTGAACATGTTGTATGGGCCGCCATCTTTATTGAGGTAAGTTTTTAAATTTTTATAGCGTGTAAGTAAATATATTAACTTGAAAAAAGCAATACTCTACTTGTACTATACCTACAATCGAGGATTATATAAATAATAAAAAAGCGTGGATCTATTTCACTTCAGCAATGGTTTGCTATATTTTTATTTATGGTAGCATGGACCTGTGCCATATACAAAGAAGTCGAGTTCAGGTTTGATTAACATTGTAGAAAAACGTGTACTTAGTAGACAATTTTGATCAAATTGCAGAGTTTTACACAAACTAATTGTCCGCTGATGGACGGACTCGAATTATTGCTAATTCAGTAACTACATATCTAGTTTGCAACGCGTCACTAAATTTATTCAAGAAAGGGCTATCAATATATTTGAAATAATACACCTCCAGACTTGGGTAATAGAGTATTTCAAGGATTAAATGGCACTGCACTTGGACATTAATTAGAAAATTCTGATATGAAATATTATTTCTAGTTTAAAGGTGGAAAAAAACCACGAGACATAGAGGGAAATTACATTAAATATTGAAGATAATATAGATATTTAATTTCACTGAAAGGATACCTATATTAATTAAGTTTAAAAAAATAATAATATCTGCTGCATTCAAATATTTTGAAATTTTTTATTTGATCCGGGAATCGAATTAACTAAAACTGAAACGTAATAATTAAGATACCAAATTTCACGCAAAGGAAACATTGCTTTTTTTTAAACACAAGGACATCTGCATTGGAGTTCATTACGATAAAACATACCTTTTTAGGGTTTCGTATTTCATGATGAAAAAAATTAATAAAATTAAAAAACCCACGACGAACTGCAGAGCTCCATTGAAACAAAAATTAGAACTTAGCAAAAGTATATATAAAATAATATCTAAAACACAAAACTGCGTATTTGCCGGCTCAGTAGTTTTTTTGACCAGCGTGGTGGACTATAGCCAAACCCTTCTCATTCCGAGATAAAACTTGTGCTTAGTAATGAGTAGAGGTGTCAAATAGTGTTAAATTTTAATATTCTGATAAAAATTGTTAAAAAAAATGTGATCACTTAAGGAGTTCCTGTGACCATTTCCTGGCTCCATCACGAGACCCTGGGCAGCATCTAGGTTTAAAGTGCTTGTCAAGACAAATCAGAAGAGTCCAAATACGACGGGTTTACGATGAGAACTTAAGGAGTTCCCATGACCAACTCCTGGCTCCATCATGAGACCTTGGGCAGCATCTAAGTACAAAGTGGTAGTCAAGACAAATCAAAAGAGTCCAAATACGACGGGTTACGATGAAAACTTAAGGAGTTCCCATGAGCACCTCCTGGCTCCATTATGAGACCCTGGGCAGCATCTAGGTACAAAGCGCTCGTCAAGACAAATCAAAAGAGTCCAAATACAACGGGTTTTCGATGAGAACTTAAGGAGTTCCCATGACCACCTCCTGGCTCCACGATGAGACCCTGATCAGCATCTAGGCACAAAGTGCTAGTCAAGACAAATCAAAAGAGTCCAAAGACGACGGGTTTACGATAAGAACTTAAGGAGTTCCTATGACCACTTACCAAATCACGATTGCAGCTCAGCTTGATTGTCTATGGTCCTAAAACCTGGAACCTTCTCACTAGCTATACATATCTAATGCAAAAAAACCTCATCTCAATCGGCCTACTACTTTTTGAGAAAAATAGTAACATATTGAAAAATTTAAATCATAGACTACAGCTCAGCTTGGTTGTCTATGGTCCTAAAATATATCTAAGAATCTTCTCACAAGCTATACATATCTAATGCAAAACACCGCATCTCAATCGGCCCAGTACTTTTTGAGAAAAATGGTAACATATTGAAAAATTAAAATCATAGACTACAGCTCAGCTTGGTTGTCTATGGTCCTAAAATATATCTAAGAACCTTCTCACAAGCTATCCATATCTAATGCAAAAAACCGCATCTAAATCGGCCCTGTACTTTTTGAGAAAAATTGTAACATATTGAAAAATTCAAATCATAGACTACAGCTCAGCTTGGTTGTCTATGGTCCTAAAATATATCTAAGGACCTTCTCACAAGCTATACATATCTAATGCAAAAAACCGCATATTAATCGGTCCAATAGGTAGTTTTCCAGGAAAACGGTAACAAAAAAGTGCACAAACAAACATACAAACAAACAAACAAACACACAACCTCTTAGGGCAAACACATATACCGTCTCCGTTTCGTCGAGGGTAAAAAATCAGATCAGTTACTAATAACTAAGGTAATAAAAAAATTATTGCCCTTCCTCTGTTCTCTCTGAAATGGCGTGTGATCTGAATCTGAAATTTACATTTAACTTCAGCTTTTAGTAATACTTATGTGTTACATGTTAAGTTAGTTGTTTATTTATTTAGCTATAATTATTATTTTATGTCTTACCTACTTGTATATTAACACGGTGCACAGTACAATACCGACTGTGGTTTTTGTGGCACTGCTTGCAACACAACTTCATGTTAATCTTATAAGATAAATAAATAATAATAAATAATAATATAAAAGCGAAAGGTCACTGACTGACTGACTGATCATCACGATATCTCAGGAACTATAAAACATACAGACTTGAAATTTGGAAGGTAGGTTCCTTCTATGGTGTAAACGGTATGGCTAAGAAACGGTTTTGGGAAAATTCACCCCTAAGGGGTTGAAATGGGGTTTGGAAGTTTGTATGAAAGTCCTTTGTTTTTGAAGTTAGACACATGAAAATTACCATTTAAGTTATAAGTTTAAAATAATAAAAATCTGTATAATTTTTTTTCCGAAAATCACCCCAAAGAGGGTTAAATGGGGGTTGGAAGTTTGCATGATGGTTCTAAGTTTTTGAAGTTACAGACTAGAAAATCGGGATTTAGGTTATCAGTTTTAAATTATAATAACCTGTATAAGTACTTTTTCGAAAATCTACCCCAAAAAGGGTGAAATGGGAGTTGGGGTTTGTATGAAAGTTCTATGTTTTTGAAGTTAGATGCTTGAAAATCGGGATTTCAGTTAGTAGTTTTAAATGATAATAACCTGTATAAACCATTTTACGAAAACCCACCCCACAAAGGGTAACATGGGGGTGGAAAATTTGTATGAAAGTCCTATGTTTTTGTAGAAAGAGACATGAAAATTCAGCATTTCGGTTATTTATAAGTTTGAAATAATAAAAACCTGCATAAGCTATATAAAGCCTTTTTAGATAGACTTTTTGCAGCGGGAAAATTTCATAATCTCATAGGAAATCAGAAATTGTACGCGGACGAAGTCGCGGGCGACCGCTAGTAATAAATAAATGTACCGACGCAAAAATAGAAAGCATTTTGCATTATATATATTACCTATAGGAACTATTTTTAAAATCTGCATTAAATTATTCCTAGTTCATTAAAACCTTTTTGTTGTTTTTGTCTGTATGTCTACAAAGCTTTTACTGTCCATCAGTTTAACCGATTTTGATGAAAGTTGTATATGTACCACCCTAAGATTGCAAAAACCGTTAGATTGTAATCTAACTAGCGAAATTGTAAACTATCGACAGATTACAATTTAACGCATTATTTTTCGGTAGATTGTAATCTCTTAGGTATATTAACTCGATAAAACCTAACTGATTATTTATGTCGAACCATAACCTAACCTAAAAGAAAGAGACAAGAAAACGTAAATACAATTCTCAATTTTAAAAATTGAAACTCAGAACATTGAACTGTTCACAATCTGTCGACAGTTTACAATTTCGCTAGTTAGATTATAATCTAACGGTTTTTACAATCTTACGGTGACATATATTATATAGGCTGCATCCGGGGGAAAGACATTTTTATATCGGAAAATTAAAGACTTCCGCAGGAAAAGAAGAACCTTAATCCACGCGAACAAAGTCGCGGGCATTAGTTAGTTACATTATTAGCAAAAGAATATACGTATTACTGAACCATTACAGGACAAGGGTCCTACTCGTACCTACTTGATCGACTTGTTTTTGATGAGGGTAATGCACGATAAAATGACGATAAAGGATAAAATTAGTATAAAAAGTTTCGCGTGTATTCCACTAATTATAGTTGTCTGAAAATGTTTGTTTTAATAACGATAGTAGCTGCGGTGACAGCTATGGAACAATATATTGAAAGGGATCCAGCTACGGACCAATTAATATATTTCAAGGAAAGAACGAAGGTGATTGATTATCTTTATATGGTTTATTAAAAAAATGTTTCCCATTTGCTTCTATGAGCAGCCCCCTCAAATATGGATTGTTTATCTGTCAATAGTCAGTAGTCAGTTTATTGGTAAAAATTAGTTTACTTATCTACATAACTTTAATACTAATATTATAATTTATGCGAAAGTTTGGATGGATGGATGTTTGTTACTCAATCACGTCAGAATGGCTCAACGGATCTGGATGAAAATAGCCACAGAGATAGATTATAGTCTGGAATTATATTATAATGGATTATAGGCTACTTTTTATCCTGGAAAATTAACGAGTTCCCGCGGGAACCCAAAAACCTCAATCCACGCGGACAAAATCGTGGGCATCAGTTAGTGGAATCTAATTTTCAGCTCTAGGGCATCGTTTTACATAGGGTAACGTGAATAAGAAGCAATATTCTACTGGAGATCCAAGATACTGGACTAATCGTTGTGCCAAGATTTAAACTGATCTTGACCAAATGATTAGTTTGGGCACCCAATAGCACAGAATAATAACTAGCCAATAGCCAAATACTGCCAGGCTGCCAGTATTTCAATCAAGTAATCGGCCTCGAAATCGAAAATGATAATTTGATATGAATAATTAAGTTTGATTTAGTTTTTTTTTTTCATTTATACTTTAATTTCGATGTATTCCTCGATTATAATATATTAGAATTTTTATGAATTTTACTAGCTGATGCCCGTGACTTCGTTCGCGTGGATTGAGGATTTTTGGTTCTCGCGGGAACTCATCAATTTTCCGGCATAAAAAGTAGTCTCTGTGTTAATCCAGACTTTACTCTCTGTGCCAAATTCCAGATCCGACCAGCCGTTTTGACGTGATTGAGTAACAAACATCCATCCAAACTTTCGCAATTATAATATTAGTATTAGTATAGATAGATTTAGATAGTGACCGTAAAATTGTAAAAACCGTTAGATTATTATCTTACTAACGAGATTGTAAGCTGTGAAAAAGAACAATTTAACGCATTATTTTTCGGTAGATTTTCTGTTAGGTATATTAACCCAATAAAACCTAAGTGCCTGTATTTGATGTAGTACCTACCGATTATTTATGTCAAACCCTAACCTTACCTACAAGCAAAAGAGAAGAAAACGTAAATACAATGAATATTTCAAAAATTGACACTCAGAACATTGAACGGTTGTCAATCTTTCGACAGTTTACAATCTCGCTAGTTACATAACAATCTAACGGTTTTTACAATTTTACGGTGACATATTCATGTTACAATTTAAGTTTCATAAGAATAATCTTCTAAAGAAGGATGTACCTAATATTGCAGTTGCGGACTTTATTTGTCCTTGTTTTACCACATAATAGGTAATAGTTCGATGTTTTACTATACATATTTCAATTGTTATGTAACGAAATTCAACAAAAAAAAATACACAATTTATTCAAAATTTTCAGGGCCCCGTAGGTATACTTACTACGAGTGGAGGCGCGCCTATTTCCTACTCTGAAGCAACCAACACTTTGAATACTCCGTTAATTAATAATGAATTCTTTATGGACGCTTTTTCACATGCCACTCGGGAAAGAACGCCTGAACCCATCGTTCATGCAAAAGGCACTGGAGCATTCGGTTACTTTGAAGTGACGCATGATATCTCGCATATTTGTAAGGCTAGCTTTTTGAATAAAGTAGGAAAGAAAACACCAGTTGCAGTAAGATTTTCAACGGCAAATGGAGAACGAGGAAGTTCTGAATTGATAAGGGATATTCGAGGCTTTGCGGTGAAGTTTTACACGGACGAAGGGAATTTTGATATAGCCGGTTTTAATACGCCTGTTTACTTTTACAAAGATCCAATTCATTTTCCTGGTCTCAGGCATGCGATATTCAGAAATCCGGCGACTAACCTTCTCGATCCCAAGTCATTTTGGGACGCAGTAACTTACCTTCCCGAAATGCTTCACATGTTCCTATTCATTTTCGGTGATCGTGGTATACCAGCCAGTTATCGAAATATGCCTGGCTTTGGAATTCATACGTATCAAGTTGTTAATAATAATGGAGTCCTGCATTTTATTAAGTTTCATTTCATGCCAGATGATGGAATGAAAAACTTGGGTTCAGAAGAAGCTCGAAAACTTAGCGCTTTGGATCCTGATTATTTGACAAGAGATTTGTTCAGGGCAATTGGCAATGGTCACTTTCCTTGTTGGACTGTAAGTGTACAGATTTTAACCATGGATGACCTAAAGAAACTTGGACCCGATAAAGTATTTGACGTGACAAGAGTTATGCCGTTAGATGCATATCCCTTACATGAAATTGGTAAAATGGTACTCAATAGAAATGCCAAAAATTTTTTTGCAGAAATAACACAGCTGGCATTTTGTCCATCAAATTTAGTACCCGGTATATATGGAGGAGCAGATAAAATATATGAATCTCGTCGACTGGCTTACCGAGATTCCCAATTATATCGCTTCGGGGCTAATTTTAAGAAAATTCCCGTGAATTGCCCATTCCAAGTCAAGACATTTACATATAACAGAGATGGTTTGCCACCGGTTGGTGATAATGGAGGAGATATTCCGAACTACTATCCTAATTCATTTAATGGACCCGTGCCATTTAAGGACAACAATGAATTGCGGCTGATCAGAATCATAGAACACAAGGCAGACAATTTCGATCAAGTTGCTTCATTATATGAAAATGAAATTATAGGCCATGAAAGAAATCGTTTGATAGAAAATTTCGTGTTCAGTTTACGACAGATTCCTAAATGTATGCAACTTAGAGTAATAGAATTATTTACAACTGTACATCGAGATTTGGGTAAACGAGTATCACTAAGTTTGAATATTAGTTGTGTCTGACATACATACCCATAAATACACTGTGACCAATTCTGTTTAACACAATCTCTAAACTAAAACTAAACAGCTTTAGTTCTGTCCCTTTCCGCAGGAGTATTATAGAAGGGTTAGCAATATTTTTAATGCTGTCATTTAAGTTTAGTTTAGAGATTGTGCAATTGCCCCATTATCTGTTTGTAGTACCAAAATTGTTCAGTCGAGTGAAAGTTGTGTAATTATTGCCAATAACACGTTTTATATGGTTAAGATATAATGCTTTATAGAATAATTATTATTTGCGATTTAAAGAGCGATTCAACTTTCTTGGCAGCTATGAAATACCTTTTTGTTTACGGTCGAAAAACAACAATAAGTTAAAGATCCCTCCTAGTCATGTAATTCATTCACAGTTAAGGCTGTACTACTTTGGAATGAGTTGCCAAGCGACATTAGAACAGTCAAAGTCTGTAAACATATTTAAGAGTCGTGTATGTAGGTTTGTATGTAGGTTTATGTACGTATATGAGTTTATATTTAGTTATTTGTGTATTATTAGTAGGTATGTATAGTTTAAGTCGTTTATTATTGCATGTTTATTATTATTGTTGCACTTTCCCGGTCCTTTTTAAAGTTCCTTAAGAAATGTGTTGTCTGAAGGAGATCACTTTTAGTGATAAGACCGCCCTTGCGCACGCGTTGTTTTCTGTTTTTTGTTTATAATTAATTTATTTCTGTTGTGTGGCAATAAAGAATTTATCTATGTATCTATTATTTGCTTTGCTTGCTTCTAATAAAAAAAGAGCTTTTTTGAATAAAAAAGTTTTTTATAATATTATATTGTACTTATAAAACTTTTACTGGACGATTCTTGTATCTACTACACTTAACAAATGTTTTATTTTATTTTATTGGAGGAAGCTTTATTATCGACTAGATGATGCCCGCGGGAACTCTTAAATTTTCCGGGATTAAAAGTAGCTGTCCTTCCCCGGGATACAACCTATCCCCGTACCATCAAAATCGGTTGTACAGGTGGGTCATGAAAGCGTAACAGACAGACAGACAGACACACTTTCGTATTTATGCAGTATGGATACAGACCAAAACTTTTTTTAAAATTTTTAGCTGACTGTCTGTATGTCTTTCTGTGTGTCTGCCTGTAACGGCGTCGCGCTGAAACTACTGGATAGATTAGAAAGCAACTTTGCACGTTTGTTACGCACATATTGGCTATGCTAACACTTTTTTTACGGTTTACATCTCGAGAACATGTAGGGGCAGCCATCTCTGTTTAGGTATTGTTTTATATTTTTATAGCCTGTAAGTATGTATTATATTAACTTGAAAAAAGTAGACTATACTTGTACTATAAAATCGAGGATTATATAAATAACTAGCGGTCCGGCCCCGGCTTCGCACGGGTAGCACCAATCATTATAATAGTCCATACGCAATAATAGCCAGTTGGTATTGGGCACAAGTCATCACATCAGAAGTGCGATTATGTAAGAATTGTCGATCAAATCGTCAAAGTTCGGCGTTAAAGTAAAATAAATCATAACAGCATTGAATTAGAGCTAAATTTTCGTGTATTCATTCCCTTACGTTTAAGTATGTACGATACCCTAAACGTATGAGAATAGGTACATAATCGTACCTCAGGTTTTACATCAGCACTGCGATATCTCCGCCCTGCCGACCGCCCCATTTCTGTTGCGCGTTAATTTATTTCTATGATATCTTCTAAATCTAAGATATTTATCAGAATTAAATACTTGAGATGACCAATCATTTTAGTTTGATAAGGATTAATACAATGTCAGTTAAACACCTTCGAAAGTAAAGCTTTGTTTAAGACCAAATTATAAAATCACAAAAATGGTTAGTGTGAGACAACATTAAAAGATAAATATATTATGCTATCGCGTATTTGTTTTTTAGAACTTCTTGAGAGGAACAATTCCACCATACATTGTTTTCGTGTAACTTTTACTATTTACGCAGCATACCTCTCAGATGAGAGGATTTTTTCCGACTTCATTCACATAATTGCAATTTCCGTAAGGATCTCTAATTTTTTAGAAAACAAAAGATAGCTTTTGTTACTCGCTCATAAAGTAGCTTTCTATAAATGAAAGAATTTTTCAAATCGCTTGAGTACCGCTTTTGAGTTTATCCATTACAAACATACAAACAAATCTTTCCTCTTTATAATATTAGTTTAGATAAAAAAGCGTGGATTAGATTCGTTTCAGCAATGGTTTGCTATATTTTTGATTATTGTTATAACTTTTTTTTAAATCGATTTAATAATGAATTTATCGAGATTTTGCGAAATATTATTGTCATTCCTTTTGTGCCATAGACTATTAACGCAAACCAAGCCTGCTTCTTCGTCTAAACTAATATAATAAAGAGGAAAGATTTGTTTGTTTGTTTGTAATGGATAAACACAAAAACTACTCAACCGATTTTAAAAATTCTTTTACTTATTTTGAAGTAACGCACGATATCTCACGTATTTGTAAATCTGACTTAAAATAAGGTAGGACGGTAAGACGCTAGTTGCAGTTAGAAGTTCAGATTAGGGTCGGGAAACTCAAGGCTATTCCTTGAAATTTTATACGGAAAAAGGAAATTTTGACTTACTTGGAATTCATACAGAAATGTATTTTTGTAAAGATCCACTTCGTTTTAGTTCTATCCGAGAGTTAAAACGGAAGCCAGATTCAAATCTTTATGATTTTTTAAATGCATGTTTTCTGGCAATCTTCCGACATTGTTGTAGAAAAATATCAATAATGGAGACTTTGTATAGCTTAAAATTGCTTTTGCTCACCTTATTCGTTTTTAACACTTGTTTATGTTTCCATGACTATGTAATGTATTTTGATGAATATGTCACCGTAAGATTGTGAAAACCGTTAGATTGTAATCTATCTAGCAAGATTGTAAACTGTCGAAAGATTACAATTTAACGCATTATTTTTCGGTAGAATGTAATCTGTTAGGTATAACCGGATAGAACCTAACCATAGACATAAACCAACATAAATAACATCATGAATTCAATTCAATTCTTGGTTTTATGGCTTGCGTTTGTACCAAATGGGTACAATTTACCTCGCCAATGACGCGTGGAATGGAGGAGACACGCTTTATAGGTGAAAGCTGGGAATTTCCAAGTGTCCAGCTTTTAATTTGGATTATGTATAAATGGCAGGTTTCTTTTTCCTGATGTTTTATGGTTAGTTTCTACCCTAGAACAACACAATATAATGATTAGCACATATAATATTACACATATAAGAATATAGATATTTACAGCTTAATATTGTTAGTTTTAATATATTTACATAAAAATTTACAATAAGGAGTAAACACAGACATTAACAAACACTCAACATTTACTGGGCGGGGGATTTGTGGTGGAAGGACATCATAAAGGGGATGAACAAGTTTGGGACAAGAAAACAATATATGGGAGACAGTACCTTCGTCTAAGCCACATTCACACAGGGAGTGATCTCTAACTCTGATCTTGTGCAGGTGGACAGGTGTGCAGGAGTGACCAAGGCGTAAACGACATATTGTGGAGGTTACCCACCTATCTGCATACTTGTTAAAGAAAAACCATGGACGCCTTGGAATATCAGGTTGAATTGTGGAGTAGAATTTGCCTTTAATCTGTTTCGATTCATTCCAGAATGTGTTCAAGGACTTGTCCAGATAAGTTTTAGAAAGAGCGCTCAGATCTAGGGAACAGTTCTTATAATGCTCATGGGACCCCATTTGTATGGCAGCCTTAGCACATGAGTCAGCTGTTTCGTTACCTGCAATGCCAGAATGACTTGGAATCCATACCAACGTTAATGCTAAACCATTTTGATGACAGGAGAACAAAGCCTCCCTAATCTGTAGAACGATGGGAAACCTTGACCTACTCCGGAATGGGTTTTCTTTGATGGATAATAAGCAGCTAAGGGAGTCAGTAAAAATAACAGTTTGTTTTAAGTTATGGGATTGAGTAAACAGGATTGCCTCCAATAAGGCAATGGCCTCCCCTGTAAACACCGAAGACTCAGGAGGGCATTTAAATTGTAAGATAATTTTAAACCTGGGAACCCAGCAGGCTGCACCAACACAACTTTCTGGGGACAATTTTGAGGCGTCAGTGTAAATAAGAAGGTGATTTGACCAATTTTGATGAACTAAGTTTTGAAATTTTGAATGAGTATCAGGGGCTCCCTTGACTAGACCAAGATCAGTGACTACAGGAGGATTATAAATCAGAGCATCATATGGAGTGAGGAATAGGGGATTAATTGGAAATGATAGCAAGGAATTAGGGAGTTCAGTAAATTTACGGAAGCTGTCCAAAAGAAAGGATGCAGGGTTGCGTGTGCTAAGGACTTCTGCTAGTTGGGTTAATTTGGGCCACAGAGGATGAGAAGAAAGCTGTAACATTTTGCTGACATAGCGATCACACAGAAATTTCCGTCGGAGATGTAAAGGAGGATCAACACATTCAACCTGTAGGACATTAGTGGGAGAGGACTTCATTGCACCCAGAATTATTCTGAGACAACGGTATTGAATTTTGTTCAACTTCTCACACACAGTTTTATTTAGGGGATCTAAAACAAATGAGCAGTAATCAATATGGCTACGTACTAGAGCATTATATAACAATTTAAGGGAGTAGGCATGGGCACCCCACCAAACTCCAGCCACTGCACGTAGTACATTGATGCCCTTTTCACATTTATTAATTATGTAATCAGTATGAGCCAATCCGTTCAGTTTGTAATCAAGGATAACTCCGAGGAACTTTGCTTTGTCCACCAGGTTGATTGGTTGATCTTCATAGCAGAAGCTAAAGCAAGGGATAGATCGCTTCCTCGTGAACACAACTGCCTGACATTTAGACACAGATAAGGACAAGCCATGATCCGTAAGCCATTGCCCTAGGTAATATAGAGCAGAGTTTAGACTTTGTGATATTTCCTCTATTGAGCCTGAGCTGTGATAGAGGACAATATCATCAGCATACTGCAAGATGTTACAGAAGTTATTTACAGATAATTCTAGGTCATGGGTATAAATGCTGTAAAGCAAAGGACTTAGGACAGAGCCTTGGGGAAGACCTTTCCAGACTAGTCTGGAGGGGAGGCTTGTTGACTGATGTTTTACAACCACTGACCTTCCAGAAAGCAGGTTACATATGAAATGAACTAATCTCGGCGGTACACTCAGCTGGTGCAGTTTTTGCCTGAGCAACGGGAGCAGTACATTGTCATATGCGGAAGCTATATCCAGGAAAATACCCACTAGGAATTCCCCCTTACCAAAGGCAATACGGATGTCTGTAGTGAGTATGCTGAGGCTGTCAGTAGTACTAAGACCTTTTCGGAATCCAAACTGAGAGGGAGCCAATACTCTTCTGCTTTCCATTATCCACTCTAGTCGGTTCTTGAGGAGGATCTCCGTTACCTTAGCCAGAGTTGACGATAGGGCAATAGGTCTGTATGAATTTGGGTCAGATGAATTTTTGCCAGGCTTAAGAATGGGAATTACAATTTGGGATTTCCAAGAATCTGGAAATATTCCATGTTCAAAAAAGTAGTTAATCAATTTTAAAAAACAGAATTTAGATTTTGTATTTAAATTAACAAGAAAAGAATAGGGCACACCATCTTCCCCGGGGGTCGAATCTTTTAGACCATTGAGAGCAATCTCAAGCTCAGAAAGTGAGAAGGGGGCATCCATTTCGCCTGTAATGGGTGCTGGTGCAGAAATAGGGAAATCTTCCTGCTGAGGGACATATGGAGGAGCGAGCTTATCAGCAAAAGTGTTAAGCCACTCAGATGGGTTGTTGGAGCTTGGGTCGGAGTAGTTGAGAGATCTGCGAAATCGTCTCATGTTTGTCCAGACTATTGAGGAAGGAGATCTGGGATTAAGCATTTCACAGAACTTAGTCCAGCCAAGCTTTTTCTTTTCGGATACCATCCTTTTTGTCTTTGCATCAATGCGCTTATATTTAATAAAATTATCTTCTGTCATATGTGCAGCATATTCTTCTTCAGCTGTCAGCCTCTGGTCGAACAAATTTTTGCATTCCTCATCCCACCAAGGGGGGGGAAGGCAAATGGTTTGTGACAGGGGGATTTTTGCGGGGGATATTAGAATCGGCCGAAGTAATAAGTGACTTTACAAAGTGATCGTAGCAAGCCAAAGGATTACCATCATGTCCAAAATCAGGAAGAGAGTCCATCAAGTCATCCACTGATTGAGCGTAACCAGACCAATTTGCTTTATGGAGTTTATATCTGAGCATTGGGTTAGGGTTAGGGGGAGGAAGGGATCTACTATTGAGAGATAAGATGATGGGAAAGTGGTCACTACCGTAGGTACTGGAAAGAACTTGCCAGGATAATTGAGATGCGAGGGAGGGAGAAGAAAGGGAAAGATCTACTGCAGTTTTTGGGTTCTGATTAGGGTAAACCCTGCGAGTTGGAGATCCATCATTCAGGATACAAAGGTTCATATCCTCAAAGATGTCAACCAATGACGGAGCAAACCCGTCACAGCTGTAACACCCCCATAGTGTATGGTGAGTATTAAAATCACCCATAATCACAGTTGGACTGGGAAGAGAAGATATGATAGATTCAATTTCTGGAATAAGGGAAGGATTGGGATGAGGTATATATAACGAGAGGAAGGAAATATTTACAGCTCTCACAGCAACAGCATTAATCTGTCTGCTGTGGGAGGGGATGGGGATAGAGGAAAAAGGGAGGTTGTGCCGAATGAAGATGGCACTGCCTGCATAGTCGTCATCCCTGTCATCCCGCAAACAAAAGAAACCAGGGACTCGAAATCGAGAACCAGGTCTCAGCCATGTTTCCGAGATGGCAATCACGACGGGGTTATGCAGGTTGATAAGAGATATTAAATCTTGTTTTTTGGAACGAATGCTTTTACAATTCCATTGAAGTAGAACTGATGGAGCCATTGTTAAGGATTTTAAACAGGGAGTCAAGGTTTTGGGCAACGTTGGGCGGTAATGGAAGTTCATCGCATGGGGAGAGGAGGCTTAAAAGTAACGCTGTGAGGTTTTCTAACATTTGACCCTGGGCTTGAGTGAAGTAGTTTTGGCTATTGCTAAGAGCACAGCCGTTGGGTTGGGAGGAGGGAGGGTTATTGATTAATGATTGGTGAGCTTGCTTATCATAGCCTTTTGGTAATGGGGCACGGGGGCGGGGAGTCCGGTAGACTGTCTCCCGGTGGCCTTTAAGGGGGGAATTGGAAGCAGTGGGGCGATTAGGGGTTGTAGAGCGGGGAGCATTAGTAGGACGAGGAGAATTAATAGGGCGAGTAGAATAAGCAGGGGTCGAAAACAATTCATTTGAAACTTCAGCAAAAGTTTTCCCAACTGGGGGGAAACGAGCTGATGCTTCTGCATAGGGGATGTTTTCCTGAGACATGACAAGTTTAATGTTCTGTTGACGGGAGAATTCTGGACAGTTCTTGTCTGATGCAAAATGTTTACTTGTGCAATGGATGCAGGTAGCTTTTTCTTTTGTTGCATCGCAAGAATCACCTGTATGGGACTGTGCGCACCTGTAGCACCTGGGCTTAGACCTACACTGTGTTTTAATGTGGCCAAAACGGCAGCAATTCAAGCATTGTATGGTGGGGTATTTATAGGGCTCTACAGGGAGGGATGTGTAAAATGAATAAATCCGTGAGGGAAGCATCTGGCCTCTAAAAGTCACAACAATTGATTGGGTAGGCACCCATTCAGTAACGCCTTCATTATTAACTTTACGGTTAAGGCGGCGGGCTTTAAGAACCTCACCACATCCAATCGGCAGAACTAGGGATTCAACAAATTCCCCCATAGACCAGTCTACAGGGACGCCACGCACTAAACCCATCCGTGTGATGTTGTAAGTTGGAATAATAGCGGAGTATTTGGACATTGGGAGTATTGGGCTAGCCAAGAAGTCATTGGCTCCTTGGGGATTCGAGAACTCGACGCTTATTTTATTACGGCCAACACTCTTGACTCCATCATTTATTATGTTTATAAATTTGTTTTTATGTAAAAATTGGCCAAATTGAAGAGCACGGATGGATGTACCGGCAGATGGGTCCGAGACTTCCCTAGAGACGTGGACTATAAAGGGACCTTTGTCGTCCCTGCTATAGCTTTTGGCGCCTTCAGCAAAGGAAGGGTAGATATAAACGGATTCGATAGATGCTGTTTGAGATGGTTGTGTACCAGTTTTTTTACTGCCCTCTGCAGTATCGGAATCGGCAGGCCGCTTCCGAGAGGAAGCGGTCTGCCATGGCGCGTCAGACGCGTTTTGAGACCAATCAGGGTCTGGGGGTTTCGGAGGAGGATCCACCTCCATCTCTACTCACCGCCACCACAAAAACGTTAGTCACAAACACTAAAGTAAACAGAAACCGGCTACTTTTAACCAAAAAATAACCACTCCGAAAACACCACACGTGCGTCGACCAAAGCCAACGCGAGCGAAGTCCAACATCATGAAATAATAGACATAAATAACGAGGTTATTCATGTCGAACCCTAACGTAACCTACAAGAAAGAGACAAGAAAACGTAAATACACAATCTGTCGACAGTTTTTATCGAGATAACTAGCTGACCCAGCGAACTTCGTACCGCCTTAGTATGCAAAATTAAATGTATGTTTTTCAATATTTCTGAGAGATTTTCTTAATATTTTTTTCCGTAAGAACCTTCTCCTAATAATAACAAATACAACAAAAAAAGAATTAATGAAATCGGTCCAGCCATTCACGCGTGATGCCGTGACCAAGGAAAACGGGTTTCATTTTTATATATATAGATAAGCGTTAGATTGCAATCTGACGGTTTTCAAAATCTTGCGGTGACAAATATAAATTATTTAATTAATATAAATAAATATATCCAGCATGCTTTCAGTAATATAAAAATGCGTTCATTTACCCTCATTTATTAATCTATATATTTTATAATCGTTCGTAAACTCCAGTCGTGCGTTGGAGCTGACACACACAATTTTTTTTTGTTGCTCAAAACGGTCGTTCTTGTTTTTTATATACATGGAAGCGTTGGGGGATGCCCCGTCGCTCACGTCCGCAGGAGCTACCTGTTGGGACATGTAGTGTAACCATTATTGGTCAAATGTTGGCGCAGGTTCCCAATGTCACAGAGACTGGAAGCCAGAGCGGAACGGAGTAGCATATTAGTTTATAGACCATAGATTGTGACAGTTTAAGATAGTTATATTAGGTAGTCTGTGTTCAATGAACTTGCAATTTTTGTATCAGATAGATTCAGTACGGAAGCCACCAAATCCCCTTGTAATATAATGTGAAGTGAGAACAGAAATATATGGAATATTAATTGGACCCATTTGCCGTTTAATTTATGGGCCCCTTCGCTGCAGAATACCCGAATATAAACATTTTGGCCCTTCGAGCCGGATGGAATTTGACGATTTGAAGAACCAGCGTCGGCGCAGTTTTTGATTAATTTTAATGTGATTATTTGTTTTTTATTGAATTTTAGAGTGGTCAGACATTATTTTATGAATAATGACTTGACATAATTTTCATTGACATTTGACATAATTTTCATGTAATTTTCATTGATTTCATTGCATTTTCATTGTAATTTAGTAATTCAATTAGATTTGGTGGCAATAGACATTGATTTATGATTGATTTATTGTTAAATTCAGTTGGACTTGTAGGATTATAGTAACTTTTGTAGTAAATTTGGACTATATCAATTTCAGACCTACTACTGCTTCCCAGAGATTAAAATGAGTGAGAAGGAGCTAATTAAAACCAGAGCAAGCTACAAGGGACGCTTAACAGCATTCTCGAATCATTTGAAGAGCCTAGGGGACAAATTGAACCCGGTGCAGGTAACCGAATTGCAGCTGCGCCTCGGTAAGTTAGACCATTTATATCAACAATTTGATGAGGTGCAGTTGAAAATAGAGTGCTTGGTTGATGACATAGATACCGCATTACTAGACAGGACAGAATTTGAGTCAATTTATTTCAAAGTAATTGCGAAGGCTCAAGATGTTATCGCTCAGAATACTGTGACTGCTAATGAAGGTTTATGTAGTGAGAAGGGCTCGTCCAAGCGGGGCAGCCAATTAGTTAAGTTACCTACCATTGCATTGCCAAAATTTAGCGGGTCTCTTAATAACTGGTTAGAATTTCGTGACACATTTTCTAGCCTTGTGCACTCGAATGAGGATATTAGCGATATTAATAAGTTTCATTACCTCCGGGCCTCTCTTGAAGGAACTGCGGCTATTGTCATCCAGTCTATTGAACTTAGTGCATTGAATTACCCTGTGGCGTGGAGTTTGTTGTGTGAGCGGTTTGATAACAAGCGTCTACTTATACAAAACCATGTTAGTGCTCTTTTTGATATTGAGTCAATTAATCAGGAGTCATCTAATAGTTTGAAGCGCATTATTGACTCGGTTAATAAGAATATTAGGGCTTTAGACTCCCTAGGTGAGCCGACCATACATTGGGATACCCTACTTATACACATGCTTAGTAAAAAGCTTGACTCAAAGACGTTCCGGGAATGGGAAGAGTTTAAGGGTAGGTCAACTAAGGATATCCACATTAAGTTGGATTCAATGTTAGAGTTTTTGCGGAACCGAGCAGATTTACTGCAGACAATTGAAACGTCTCGGGTATCGCATAGTCCAAATAAGAAGTCCAATGTAACAAGACATAGAGGTTTAGTTTCTAGTGTCGAACCACACGCCCCCTTGGATAATAAAGTAAGCTCACGCTCATGTCCCAAATGTAATGATGATCACTTCCTGCAAAATTGTCAGCAGTTTAAGGCTATGACTACACAGGAACGTTGGGATTTACTATCTAACCTCAAAGTTTGTTTCTGTTGTTTTAAGCGGGGTCACTTGGCCACTCAGTGCAGGGGCCAACGCTGCGGGAAGTGTAGGCGCAGGCATCACATAATGGTATGTTCAGCTGGAAGTCAGCGGACTCCTAGTGGATCTAGTGTGCAAGTTAATAGGAGTCCTGCAGGAGAGGGGTCTCATGCTGTAGTGCAGAAGGGCCCGACCTTATGACTACTGACATCTAGTGATGAGAGCGCAAAGGTAGACAAAACAGGGCATGATGTATTTTTATCAACGGCATTAGTAAAGATTTATGATGTTCGGGGTTGTGATCGTGTGGTGCGAGTGCTACTTGATCCTGGGAGTACTACTTCTTATATGACAGAGGAAATTTGTAGTTCACTTAATCTGCCTTTCTTAAGAGTAAATGAGCCTATATTTGGCATAAATAATTCGATGTCTCTGTCATCCAAGTTGTGTCGAGTATCCGTTAAGTCTCTGAATGAGAGTTTTTCTACGGATTTACTTTGTT
Organism: Erebia aethiops; assembly: GCA_923060345.2. Taxonomy (NCBI): domain Eukaryota; kingdom Metazoa; phylum Arthropoda; class Insecta; order Lepidoptera; family Nymphalidae; genus Erebia; species Erebia aethiops. The sequence continues at coordinate 17,547,551 of OV281081.1, read as the reverse complement.
ATGTTCTGCCTGCTATTACAGATAATGTGCCTGGTCGTGAGATAGATATTTCTAGTTTGAAGATTCCGAGTGATGTCTTGCTAGCAGATCCTTTGTTTTATAAACCTGCGGGTGTGGACCTTTGTGTAGGTTCTGATGTTTTTTGGGATTTGTTAGGTTCAAGGAGTTATAGGCAGGGTTATGATAAACCTGTTCTATGGGAATCTAGATTAGGCTGGTTGGTTGGTGGACGACTGGTGAGTGAGCATAAACCACGTGTTCGATATAACAATGTATGTTGCTTATCTCCAGGTGATTCCGAGGTTCCGACTCCTCTCACTGATGACATTAATGCAGCCCTGTGTCGCTTTTGGCAACTTGAAGAAGTTAGCTGTCAGTCATCGTATTCTGCGGAAGAGAGGGTGGCCGAGGAACACTTTGTGAAGCATGTGTCACGTTTGGTGGACGGGCGGTTTCGCGTCAGGATCCCTTTGAAGAAATCACGTGACATGTTGGGTGACTCTTTGGAACGCGCTAAGCGTTCTCTGTTTGCTATTGAGCGAAAGTTTAGAGTTGACCCGTTGTTTAAGAAACGTTATATCGATTTTATGTCTGAGTACCTTTCGCTTGGTCACATGACCGAATGTGACCTTAGCCAGGCTCAGTTGGGTAACTTTATACCCCATCATGGTGTTATGCGTGAGACTAGTTGCACAACTAAGTTAAGGGTCGTTTTCAACGCCAGCAGTGCCACGACGTCCGGCGTGTCCCTGAATGACCTTCAAATGGTGGGACCGACGGTTCAGGATGATCTTTTGTCAATTTTGCTGAGATTTCGAACTCACAAAATTGTGTTAGCGGCAGATGTTGAGAAAATGTACAGGCAAATTGAAGTGCACCCAGAAGATAGAAATTTGCAATTAATTGTTTGGCGGAGGAACCCCGCAGAGCCTATTAAGGCATATCAGTTGAATACGGTCACATATGGCACAGCTAGTGCACCTTTTCTGGCAACCAGGTGTCTTAAGCAAATTGGTTTGGAATGTAAGGATGCTAAGATCAGGGAAATTATACTTCACGATTTTTATGTGGATGACCTTCTGACTGGTGCTGATTCATTAGAAGAAGTCATAGAAACACGGAAGAAGGTCTCTGAAGCCCTGTCTTTAGCCGGAATGCCTTTACGGAAGTGGAATTCGAATGACCCTCGTGTTGTATCACCACCAAATGATGAACCACCAATTTGTCTTAACATGGGAGACTCCGAGGCAAGTAAGACGTTAGGTCTTGATTGGTTGACTTCATCTGATGAACTTCGTTTCTCTATTGATCCTTCACTGTCAAATGTGTTAACGAAACGAGGATTGCTTTCAGTCATCGCACAGATATTTGATCCGTTAGGCCTTTTGTCTCCATGTGTCATTGCTATGAAAATGTTGTTGCAGAAATTGTGGTTGCACAAGTTAGCGTGGGATGATCAGTTGCCATTGGATATTGCTAAGACCTGGTGTGAGATTCTTAAAACCCTGCCAGTGCTAAACGATTTACGGATACCTCGTCTCATTCTTTGTGATTCTTATACTGGTGTGGATCTGCATATATTTTCAGATGCCTCAGAGGGTGCTTACGGTGCTTGCTTATATGTAAGAAGTGTTGATGAGGAAAATAATGTCTTTGTTCTTTTATTAGTAGCTAAGAGCAAGGTAGCTCCTCTGAAGCCGAAAACTATACCACAACTTGAACTCTGTGGCGCTTTGGTTGGAGTGCGGCTGTACGAAAAAGTGAAATCGTCTCTGAGAGTTAAGATAAGGCACTCCACATTTTGGACAGATTCTACGATTGTATTGGGCTGGCTTAAAATGCTGCCAAGTAGACTCACAACGTTTGTTCGTAATCGTGTAGGTGAGATTTTGGAAAGTACGCAGGATTGTTCATGGAGGCACGTTCCGACGGACAAGAATCCCGCGGATCCGTTATCGCGAGGTGTTGAGAACTCTTCTATTCCCGATCTTGAGTTATGGTGGTCAGGTCCGAGTTTCCTGAGACAGGATATGTCACAGTGGCCATCAACGAATATTGCAGTTGAATCACTGCCGGAAGTGCGATCGGAAATATCATTGCTTGCTACTGTAAATACAAAAAATGATGCGAATTTCATTAACTTTGATAGATTTTCTAATTTTCTTAGGTTGAAGTATTGTATAGTGCATGTGTTAAGATTTATTAAGGCTTGTAAAAAGCAACCAAAGGCTGATTTTATTTTGGAAGATGAATTGCGAAATGCGCTTAATGTTTTGATTAGGACCTCTCAAAGAGAATCGTTTCCTGAGTATGATTTGTTGATCCGGAAACAAAAATTACCTTCTAAAAGTCAGCTTTTGAAGTTTAACGTTTTTATGGACGATCAGAATATAATGCGAGTTGGCGGCCGCTTAGAAAATTCTTCTTTTGCGTATGATAAAAAACATCCGATTTTAATACAGTCCACTCATAGGTTTACAAAACTTTTGTTTGATTATGAGCATAAAAAGTTAATGCATGCAGGGCCGCAGTTGCTTCTGGCGTCCATCCGTGAGAATTATTGGCCGATTGGAGGGCGTAATTTGGCTAGATCGTGTTACCATCGATGCATATTGTGCAGACGCATGCAAGGAAAGGTGATTGCGCCTCTCATGGGCAACTTGCCATCATCGCGGTTGCTTCCTGGAGGTTATCCGTTCGAGTGTACAGGGGTAGATTATGCGGGTCCTGTTATGTGCGCTAGCCGTCAAGGCAGAGGATGTCGACTCGTTAAAGTTTATATTGCGATTTTTGTTTGTTTCACAACGAAGGCAATCCACGTGGAACTGGTAGGTGACTTAACGAGTGATAACTTTTTGTCCGCGTTGCGCAGGTTTATTGCTCGCAGGGGAAAACCGACGCATATCTATTCGGACAACGGCACCTCGTTTGTTGGAGCTTATAAAGAAATAGGCAAGTTTTTAAAGGACAGCTGCACTTCGGTAACCGAATCCGTAGCCAATGAGGGAATTGCATTTCACTTTATACCCCCTTATTCCGCGCACTTCGGCGGGCTCTGGGAGGCAGGAGTAAAGTCTGTTAAATTTCACTTGCGGCGCGTAGTAAAAAATTGTAATTTTACGTATGAACAGTTAAACACAGTGTTAGTGCAAATTGAGGGTCTGTTAAATTCCCGTCCGCTCACGCCACTCTCGTCTGATCCCAGCGATTTGCAACCCCTGACGCCAGGACATTTCCTCATCGGGCGACCACTCACTGCGCTTCCTGTGGCTAATGTTGAAAACGTCTCTGTGAACCGGTTGAATAGATATCAAAGAATTGAACAAATCCGCCAGCATTTCTGGACCAGATGGAGTAAAGAATACATAAGTGAGCTGCAGCTTCGCTCAAAATGGAACGTTACGAACTCCCCACTCAAATTAGATGAACTTGTTGTGATCAAGGAGGATGGGCTTCCACCATTGAAATGGAGATTGGGACGAGTCGTCGCAGTACATCCAGGTTCAGATGGTATCACTCGGGTGGCGGACATCAAGATAGCCAGTGGAGTGGTCCGGAGATCTTTCAGTAAAATTTGCCCACTTCAAGAAGATGTTGGTTGAAAGACGAGCTTTCAACGCGCGGGGGCATGTTGGGACATGTAGTGTAACCATTATTGGTCAAATGTTGGCGCAGGTTCCCAATGTCACAGAGACTGGAAGCCAGAGCGGAACGGAGTAGCATATTAGTTTATAGACCATAGATTGTGACAGTTTAAGATAGTTATATTCGGTAGTCTGTGTTCAATGAACTTGCAATTTTTGTATCAGATAGATTCAGTACGGAAGCCACCAAATCCCCTTGTAATATAATGTGAAGTGAGAACAGAAATATATGGAATATTAATTGGACCCATTTGCCGTTTAATTTATGGGCCCCTTCGCTGCAGAATACCCGAATATAAACACTACCTTCTACCTCCCTGCACGTGTCCCCTGGGTGGTGCTAAACGAGCGACGAACTTGCAGGCGAAATAAGCGTTCTTTTTATAAAAACGCTTATTATGTACCAAACGCCATACGATTAAATAATGGAAGCGTTAGTAATGGGAATGGTAAATGATGAAAAAGAGATCCAGTCACGGTTCAAATCGTACTTTTCAGGGACACTACCCACTGAGGTTAGTTTTTCTTTACACAGGAAAAAAATGTAAAAGTACGTTTAATGGAATCATCGTCATAATTTCAATCCAACTGGCCCACTTCTGAGCAACAGTCTCCTTTCAGAACGAGAAATGTTTGGACATAGTCCACCAGGCTGGTCCAGTATGAATATCGCATGGTATAGCAGACTTTTACACACCTTCGAGTACATTATGAGGAACTCTCGGTTCCCGAATGGTTTGCTCACAATGTTTTCCTTCACAGTTTAAGCCAAGTGACATTTAATTTCTCAAAATGCGCAAAACTGTGTAAAGTTTAATGACTTTAACGCATAACGCTGACTGTCGCTGATATAGATTTTAAAGATTATGTGCTTGTATCTATAAAATAAAATCATACTAATATTATAAATCCGAAAGTGTGTTTGTTTGTTGGTTTATTGGTTTGTTGGTATGTCCTTCAATCAAGCCGCAACGGAGCAACGGATCGACGTGATTTTTGGCATGGGTATAGTTGAGGACCTGGAGAGTGACGCAGTGGCGTGCACAGGGTTTGGGCTTAGGGTAAGCATTAGGGTACTCATATATTATTATGTCATACATTAGGTACAAAATAAGACGCAAGAAAAACAAAACAAACTGTTAGTGTGTACACAGCCAGTTAAAAGAATCATACCTACTCGAGTTACTTTTCCACCTTTTTTTTGTGAGAATATCAATTAATGTATACAAAGGTACACACCTCCCTTTGCGATAATATCTAATTTTGCATTACAGGGAAAGGAAATAAAGTTTTGTCTAAGTACCTTTTACACACAGCGCCTATACAGATTTCGCACGAATACTTTCCCATTTTCCAAATAATAATGTAGTACGTTCTATGAATAAACCTTTACACAAACTTTGCAAGCACAAATCCGATTGGTTTTTTATTTACTTCACTTATTCCCGCAAAAACAATTCAATTCTTGGTTATAATTCACAAATTAAATCAAAACACTGTGAACTGACACGAAAGTAAACAACGCGTAAACAATATGAATATGCGCATTGCGCATAGACAACTGACTAGTAATACGAGAATACAAATATGGCGTAAAAAGTTTGTAAGGTCTATAATTATTTGAGTCAAAAATCACTTTTAATAATTTTTTAAGATCTAAAACCGTACTTAAATTAACGGAAAAAATGTGGATAAATTAATTTAATTAAAATAAGTTTATAATTATAAGAAATCAAGATTACTTATTTGGATTATAGAAAATAACACGAAAATAAAACCTTCATTTGTTTTAACTTACGAACGCGCGCGGTTTTGAAAATTCAATAGACGGCAGACGCTTACGGCGGCGGCTTGTGATTGGTCAAGGGTGAACCCTGGCGATTGACCAATCACAAGCCAAGAAGCTCTGCCTCTTATACGCGTCATTCATTTATGATTCTACTCGGAATCGCGATGTAATGACGCGAGTAGAGTAAAGATATCTGCCTACGATGACGCGCAAAAGAAGCAGATAGTTCGTAAGCTTTTCGGCTTCGCGCGATCTCTTCTAACGATAGATGGCGTTCATCGGTTGTCACTTATTTGACGCGAGTTACGCCGTGCGGGAACTAGATGTCGTTATTTGAAGGAGTGGGCTTAGAATGAATTTTATTTTCAATATTTTGTAAGGGATATAATTTACTAAGGTAAGCAGTGCTTTTATGCCTCTATGCCCTGCACGCCACTGAGTGACATAGGCTACTTTTTATCCCGGAAAATTAATTAGTTCCCGCGTGAATCAAAAAACTTGAACCACGTGGACGAATTCGCGGGCATCAACTAGTCTGTAATATTAGGTTTATTATTATTAGGTTATTTACCTATGAAATTACCTTTCTTCAGTACTGGTCATTTCAAATAAAAAAAAGTTTGTAATGGCTCTGTATTCTAAATTCAAATTAATTTTGTTTAAAACCATGACATTCTTTTTACAAATCAGTCTTTTGTTTTTTGATTAGCGTTGTATTTTCATTACATTTCAACATTTTTCGTCATTATGGATACTTTAAAAATTCGTGTAATTATGGAATATGAGTTCCGTGGTGGCACCAACGCGACACAAACGGCAAGTAACATCAAAAACGTTTACGGAGAGAACTGTACAAACGAACGCACAACCCGTTATTGGTTTTCCCGGTTCCGTTCTGGAAATTTTGACTTGAAAAATGAAGCTCGTGGTCGTCCGGAGACTTTGGTCAACAATGAAGCTGACGAAACTGAATCTACAGCTGAGCTAGCAGCAGCTTTTGATGTAAGCACCAAAACAATATTGATCCATTTGCGACAAATTGGCAAGGTAAAAAACTTGATAGATGGGTGCCCCACGACCTTAACGATCGCCAGCGCAACGTACGCGTCGAGACCTGCCTTGCGCTGCTCAACAGGCAAAGAAATGAAGGAATTTTGAAACGAATTGTTACGTGCGAAGAAAAATGGATTCTGTTCGACAATCGAAAGCGCTCAGCAAGTTGGTTAGGTCCTGGTTCAGCACCAAAGCAATGCCCTGAACCAAAAATGACCCCTAAAAAGGTGAATGTCACTGTTTGGTGGTCTTGTGCGGGTGTGATTCACCACAGCTTTTTACAAAACGGCATGTGCATTACTGCAGATGTGTACTGTGAAGAATGATGGAGAAGATTGCACATCTGCAACCAGCTTTGGTCAATCGGTCGTCCCCACTGCTCCTTCACGACAACGCGCGACCCCATACTGCGCAACAGACAGTCTCCAAGCTGCAAGAGCTGGGATTGGAAGCTCTCCCTCATCCGCCATATTCACCAGACCTTGCACCTACCGACTATTACTTTTTCCAAAATTTAGAAAACTGCTTAGTGGGTAAAAAATTCAATTCCCGAAAGGCAATACAAAATGCCTTTGAAGAGTTTGTTGCCTCCCGTCCAGCTGATTTTTACAAGAAGGGCATCAATAAACTGCCAATGCGTTGGCAAAGATGCGTCGATTGCATGGGTGATTACTTCGAATAACAGAAATTAAAAAGTTGGAAAAAATAAGTACACTTATTCCATACAAAACGGCATTTCATGTGTCTGTTTATCTGTTACGTTTTCACGGCCCACCTGTCAAACCGATTTTGATGAAATTTGGTATAGAGGTAGGTTACATCCCGGGGAAGTACAGGCTAATTAAAGAGTTCCCGCAGGAGCATGGCAGTTATATTAAACCCATGCCCCTTCGGTTTCTACACGGCATCGTACCGGAACGCTAAATCGCTTGGCGGCACGTCTTTGCTGGTAGTCGCGGGCGTTATCTGGTTATAAAATAATTATGAATAATGTAGGCTGGATAAATTAACAATAAAAAGACGTTAAATTGCTTATGCCTCTGAAAACTACTGATAATTGTAATAATTTTTGGTATCTATTGTAATTATTCGTTTTGTAGACGTATATATAATGGAATGATAAGTATAGTTTTTAATACTTCATTGATTGTTCTAATATAAGGACGAATAATAATATGAGTATAATATTATTGCCAGTGCATTTTATGTTGAATTGAATATCAAAAACTTATTTTGCAAACATTGTTTTCTCAATATGATTACTCTTATTTTATGCATGGTACCGTTAGTAATGGGGATTGAAAATTATTATAGGGATCCTGTCGCCGATCAACTTGTAATTTTCAAGGAAAGGACTAAGGTAAGTTTTTTTTGAGTTCCCGTGGAAGTTAGCGTAACAAACCCGCACGGGTTGTTTCGCTAACTTCCTTTCCAAACTCGTGCGCAATTCAAGGCCTTAATATAGGCGTATTTTACTTGCCTTGACGCACGGAATCCGTGTTTGTTTGATGTGAGGTGTTTGATGAATAGTCAAGTTTTTTAATTTTTTATGGGTGTGAAATGTAGAAGTAAAATCGATGGGCTACGCCAGAAGACTCGTTTCGTCGCCCATTCATTCAGCTTCACCTACTCGACCTTCGTTTCGCTATGGAAGTCACCGGTTCGCTTCGCTCTACATGTCCTCGTAGGCTCGCTTCATTCAGGACCTCTTTCGCAAGCTTCTGGCTTCGCGCTCTACAAAAACACACTAGGAGTAGGGCAACAAGACTATGTAGAGTCGGGTTGTGCTGATTCAGTTTTGGGAGAGATCCAAATTTTTGAATAATATTCTGACCCTTTTATAGCATGACATTCACCATATAGCCTAAGATCTCTGTGTAGAAAGACCTTCACCGAGCTATAGGTTGACTATCAAAATCCGGTCCAGGCTATTTTTAAATTAATTAATTTAAAATAAAAATAAAAAGTAGGTTTCATCCATTAACCAGCCCGGTGAATTTAACAATTAATTAATTTAAAAATAGCCTGGACCGGATTTTGATAGTCAACCTATTTTAGGCGTATTTATCTATTATTAAATAAAAATAAAAAGTAGGTTTCATCCATTAACCAGCTCGATGAAGGTCGGGGTATATCCGGATCTAAGACTAATAATAAACCTTTGTCAACGCTCCCAAACTCCCGTGCTGCACAGCGTTGTCGGCTTTATCGCCTTGTATTGAACACGCGTTTGGAAGAAAATTTCGGTTGCAAACCTGTTGGCGAAAAGCGCGATTGGAGAACGAGTTCCTCATATTGAACACGAGTTTGAAGTTAGCACATCAACCCGTGCGGGGTTCGAGCCAGTACTCCCTGCTATTGAACACGCAAACTGAAATAAGCTTCCTACGCACGGGTGATTAAAATTGCAAGGCGTCTTTTAGTCGTCGTGCAACTTTTTTTTGGGTGTCGATTTAAAATCGCCGGGACAAAAAACTGCAATAGAAAATGTGTCGCCACGCTTGCGTATAGATTTAGGGAATTTTCCTCAAATCTACTCTTTTAAAATCAGTCGATGGGTGCGGTCGTTAAGGTATATAGTATGTGGTGGTAGTGCTGATGGTGGTTTTAGTTGGTATGGTTTTTAAACTATAAAGCACACACTAGCGAAAGCCCGCGACTTCGTCTGCGTGGTTAGAGGTTTTTTGGTTCCCGCGGGAACTCTTTAATTTTCCGGGATAAAAAGTAGCCATGCTATTCCAGACTTTACCGGAATATTATATCTATCTCTGTGCCAAATTTCATCCAGATCCGTTCAGCCGTTGGGGCGTGATTGAGTAACAAACATCCATCCATACATCCATACATCCAAACTTTCGCAATTATAATTAAAAAATAATAATATATATATATATATATATATATATTTTTAGTAAGAAGTAAGATTAGTAACATAGTAAGAAGTAAGAAGTAAGATTCTAATATACTTAGTATTCACCATGTTAATGTGACCTCGATAACTGATAAGTAGCACGAGCACTATTTCACTGACACAGCACTACGAGAAATACACTTTCTACACTAATTAGAACGGTTTCGTCCTTTTGATATCGGTGTTATCGAGCAGCTTCTCCTCTCTTTGCGTCGTATTCCTCATTACTGAGGGTCGTGATTCCTTTCTATTAATCACATAATGGTAGGAGTTTTCTTGGGATAGTAACGCGGTGGGTTACCATGTCTTTCCGCATACGACTCGACTAAGAGTATTGAAACTCTTAGGTTTTTGTAACGATTATTATCAGATTTTAGTGAAAATAGCAGGGATCGACGGCTTAACGTGCTCTCCGAGGCACGGATTAAAGGAAAGACCAAATTTGAACCACCCAATTCGGTCTCGCATCCAGTTATCGACTTGGCTTCGATAACAACCGCAATGAACTCATATGTATTGTCACAACTAGGCCACTCGTCCTTCATCGATCATCATCATCGAGAAGCTTAGTAGCCGCCAGATTACCATGATGGCGAAGTCGGTGGTGATGATCTTTGGTATTGTTTTGTTAACGAACGATCCCTGTGGAGATCGTCATTTCTTACGTATTATACCAGGGTGCACTAGTTATTTCCTTGAGTAATTTATTCTGATGTTAGCACCAACACGGTGCTATTTTAATAAGTTCCTTTCAACGATATTCCACAAACAAAAATTCTTTCCAAAAAACCGACTTCCAAAGCGACTGCTGCAGGGTACTGCACTCCTAAGCCGTGGGGATTTAGAGTGCACTAAAAAGTTAAAAATAAAAATTCTTTCCAAAAAACCGACTTCCAAAGCCACTGTAAAGTAAAAAAAGTCGGGCGGGTATAACAAGGATAAGCAAAGTTGACGCAAGGCTCGCCCGACTTCTACATAGTGGGTAGAAATAATAATATGTAAATATATCCAATTATTTTTTGCTTTTTAGTTTTTGAAGGCGGTTTTTTTTTTATTTAAAAATAATTTTATTGTTTGCTTTTTAGTGCTGTAAATATAAAATAGGTTCTCGAAAGGTAGACAGACCTGTACCTAATAACTATCTGGGTTCGTGTCCTAATAAAATTTAAGTTCCTTTGATTTCCCCAGGATTCCATCATCAGACCTAATGACCATGGGACCACCTGGAAAGTATACCCTTTCAAAAAAAAAAGAATTTTCCAAATCGGTCCAGGCGTCTTCGAGTAATCGGGGAACATCTGTCTTCGAAGATCTTGGGGAACATCTGTCTTCGAAGATCTTCATCAGATCTTCACCAAATTTAAATGGGACCACCTTGGAAGTATACCCTTTCAAACAAAAAAAGAATTTTCAAAATCGGTCCAGGCGTCTTCGAGTAATCGGGGAACATACATAAAAAAAAAAAAAGATTCCGACGAATTGAGAACCTCCTCCTTTTTTTGAAGTCGGTTAAAAATAATTTTGATTTCTACACACTATGTTGAAGTCGGGCGAGTCTGATGCCTATCTTTGTTATACTCGCCCGACTTCAACATAGTGTGTAGAAATCAAAATTATTTTTAACCGACTTCTTTACTTTACAGTGGCTTTGGAAGTCGGTTTTTTGGAAAGAAAAACAAGAATTGAGAACCTCCTCCTTTTTTGGAAGTCGGTTAAAAATTAAAAACTCGTCAGGTTAGAAAAGATACAAAGCACAAATTCTAAATTCTACCCCCTAAAATAAAGTTTTTATGCCTATTTATATTATCTTCAGCTTTGAGCTATCAGTTAACAATTTATTTGCAAATTATATAGTAGTAATATTGGTTTGACATAAATTCCGAATTTGAGTTTATGGATTTTTTAGACAGCCGGAAAAACAGATAGACATCAGACTATCATACTAATATTATTAATGCGAAAGTGTGTTTGTTTGTTGGTTTGTCCTTCAATCACGCCGCAACGGAGCAACAGATCGATGTGATTAATGGCATGGGTATAGTTGAGGACCTGGAGAGTGACATAGACTACTTTTTATCTCGGAAAATTAAAGAGTCCCTGCGGGAATCAAAAAACTTAAACCACGCAGACTATGTCGCGGGCATCAGCTAGTGAATGATAAATCACTCAAGTTGACTCGTTTTGCTCATTCAATTAAACGAGAAATTTACAAATTTTAACTTTTCAGGGTCCAATAGGTGTCTTAACAACAAACGCTGGCGCACCGGTTCCATACGACCAAGCTACAAGCACGTTGAATACCCGATTATTGCACAATGAACATTTTATTGACATGATTGCTGCAATGTCGCGAGAAAGAATTCCGGAACGCATTGTTCATGCCCAAGGCACTGGAGCATTCGGTTACTTTAAAGTAACACATGATGTATCAAATATATGCAAAGCTGACTTTTTAAAGAAAGTGGGAATGACGACGCCAGTTGTCGTGAGATTCTCTTCAGCTTCAGCAGTACGAGGAGGCACCGAGATGCAAGTGGATACTCGTGGTTTTGCAATTAAGTTTTATACTCGCGAAGGAAATTTAGATATGGTTGGATTTAACACTCCAATGTATTTCTATAATGAACCACTTCATATTAATACTATAGCTCATACGGCAAGAAGAAACCCAGCAACAAATGTTTTGGATAATGACATGGTGTGGGATTTTTTGACTTTAATACCTGAGGCAATTCACATAAATATACTTACATGGGCTGGTCGCGGTCTTCCAGCTAGTTACCGAAATATGCCTGGCTTTGGTATTCATACGTACCAGTTTGTGAATAAACATGGCGAGAACCATTACTGCAGAATTCATATCATGCCAGATGCTGGAATAAAGAACTTAAAAGCGGAAGAAGCAAGAAATCTTACTGTTTTCGATCCTAATAGATTAACTAAAGATTTATATGAAGCAATTGCGAAAGGTAATTTTCCTTCTTGGACAGTTAGTTTACAGATCTTAACCAAAGATGACATAGAAGAAATCGGACCTGAAGCTTTTGATTCAACAAGAGTTCTTTGTTTAAAAAAGTATCCTTTACACGAAGTTGGAAAACTAGTTTTAAATAGAAATGCTAAAAACTTCTTTGCCGAAATAGAACAGTTGGCGTTTTGTCCAGGAAATCTAGTACCTGGTATACCGGGGGCACCAGATAAATTATTTGAATCACGTCGACTGGCTTATAGGGAGACCCAGTTATACCGTTTAGGGGGTAATTTTAAGAAAATTCGAGTGAATTGTCCATACCGAACGAAAGTTTATACTTATAATAGAGATGGCGAGCCACCGGTTAGAGATAATGAAAAAGACGCTCCAAACTACTATCCTAATTCATTTAACGGTCCTGAACCCTTGGCACAGTCAAGTACACCTTTAATCCAAATTAAAGAAAACAGAGCATATAACTATGACCAAGTTGCTAAGTTGTACGAAAACGAACTTACACCTGATGAACGAACTGAATTAATCGGAAACATGATTTCTACGTTGAAATTCGCGGCTAAATTTCTTCAATATAGAGCGATTAAAATCTTTACAAAGATTCATGAAGATTTAGGCTTTCGTGTTGCACGAGAATTGAATAGAACTCTGTACAATACAAATTGTCCTGAACTATAATTATTATGTTTTTCTATCCTATAGTAAATATTCACTACCTATTTAAAAAAACCAATTCATAAACTTTTCCGACTATATAATCAAACAACTTCCATGTTATTATTATTATTTTTGTCTACTGTACTTAATTTATTTTATTTAGACCGAAAATGTGCACCTTAATTTTTAAAAATAATATTACGAGTACATACTATTATGATTTGAATTTATATTGAATTGTATATGTTATGTTGTGAACACAAAACTTAGGGTGGACACTTTGGTCTTGTTCTGAATTTCTTATATTTTGTCGATGTTATGATTGCAACCTGTTTTGTGTACCTTTTCAATAAAATAAATAACGATTTGTAAAAATTATCAAAAATTATAATGTTAAACCCAAAAAAATATTACTGTGTTCACAATTATATATTATATTATTGGTTCACAATTATATTATATTTTGTAACTATATAATTTTATTTTATTTATACCTAGTCAAGATTTTCATGCTGATTTAAAAAGGATTTTTTCTGTATCTAGCGAAATATTATTGCCAAGCCTTATAGTCATGCTAGCGTAGGATATTCCCAATTTTTTTTTTGGCATTTCGAAAGTAGTTCCTTGCTCTGTAGTGGACGGCGCGGCGGTGACTTGAGATGCAGATGTACTAAAATCATCGACTAAAATAATAATATCTATTTTTCCTTAATATATTCTGTTGGTTTGAATGAAAGAAATTGATGAGTGGTTAGTTAAAAAAAACGTGAGGTGTCGTGAGACACCAGCTAGGAAAGAAGTTCCTTATTACATAAATATTAATTTCAAGTTCTAGTCGAGGTAAAATGAAAATAATTATTCAGGTATAAATTTTTTATAATGATTTTTGAAGTGAAAACTTCTTCAGCCGCGTTGAGCACTTTTTGGTAGAGGGTAAAAATGTGCATTCACGGCATCATCGACATTCGACATGCTCGCGTTGTTACGAAGACAAAATTTCTTAAATATAAATATACTAGCTGACGCCCGCGACTTCGTACGCGTGGATCGAGGTTTTGTGGTTCCCGCGGGAACTCTTTAATTTTCCGGGATAAAAAGTAGCCTATGTGTTATTCCAAACTATAATCTATCTCTGTGCCAAATTTCATCAAGATCTGTTCAGCCGTTGGGGCGTGATTGAGTAACAAACATCCATCCATACATCCATACCGACATCCATACATCCAAACTTTCGCATTTATAATATTATAAGTAAGACTACATTCGAAATTAAATTGTAATGCTTTAGTGTAAAGGTTTATATTTTTTTTTCTTTATATATTTTTATGAATCATTGGGAATACAATAAAAGTGTTAATTTTGTAAAGTAGTTGTTGATTTTCGATCGATAAAACAAAAATAGGGACTGCCGATAGAAGTGAACACAAATATATATTTTTTCTTTTTTTTACACTATATACTACATTCGAAATTAAACTTTAATGCCTTAACACTAAAGCATTAAAGTTTAATTTTGAATGTAGTATATTTAATACCTTTTATCTTCGTGAAAAAAATCTTACTCCACGCATTTTCGTTACGGACGTTTTTTGCCGGCTAGGGTCTCCCCCTCCGCATCGTACCATAAGGAATTTCGTTCCAAGAAAATAATTTTAATCTATGTACTTTTTTCTTTTAAGTACTATGTTTTATGTGCCTGTTAATGTAGACTGTATCACTTACAACATACGATGCACGAACCTATTATTCTATTATCTATCTATACATATAAAATCGTTTGTACTGACTGACAGACTGGTCTATTAACGCAAAGCCGCTGGGGTAAGAGACTTCAAATTTTGACAACAAGTTTCATTTGTAACGCAGGCACTCACAAAGAAAGGATTTTTCAAAATTTCACCCCTAAGGGGGTAAAATGGTTGGGATAGTTTGTATGAAAGTCCGTCTTTTCTCGAGCATGGTATTTGAGCTACCGGATTAAAACAAAGAAATACGTGTTTTAGAAAATCTTACCCCCAATAGGGGATGAAAGATTGTATGAAAGTCATTCATTTCTCAATATATTTGTCAAGTATATCAACGAAACTTAGTATTTTGGCTTTCGGTAAAAATATGGATGTGCGTGTGTGACAATTTGTAAAAAAAATCACCACCAAAGGAGTTAAATAGGGGTTGAAAGTTTGTATTAATAATGTCTGTCATTTTGGGGAGGGTAGAGGTGACGCTGCAGGGCGACCGAGTATCCTGTGGTCATTTTTCAAGTTGTACTTGAAATGCCATGAAACTTGGTAATTGGGATTTTGGTTTGAAATGAAGTAATACGTGATTCACAGTTTTAGAAAATTCTATCCCCAATGACGTTAAATAGAGAATTTGTCTTTCAATTACGCCGCAACAGTGATTCACGTGATTTTGAAGAAAGTGGAGAGTGACACAGGCTACTCTTCTCGTAAAATTAATAAGTGCATGTGGGAATTAAAACAACTTATGCCAGGCGAACGAAGTCGCGGGTATCCGCTAGTGGACAATAAAATACGGCAATAAATATAAGACCATAAAGTTTATTTTGGTCTGGTATTATTATATATATAATGGTTTGCTATTTTTCGTGAACCTGCTTCTTATAAGTACAAGTACTACAAGTACATTAAAATGCTTGTAATAAAATTAATTTTAATAAAAGTATTAGCTTTTGTCACGATAAGTGGAAATAAAACTTTGTATAAGAAGAATATAGACGTTGTTGCAGATCAAATTGTCCTGTTTAAGGAAAGATATGCGGTAAGAAGATTAAACTTTATTTTTAACTAGCGAATGCCCGCGACTTCGTCCGCGTGGATTGAGGTTTTTCGGTTCCCGCGGGAACTCCTTAATTTTCCGGGATAAAAAGTAGCCTATGTCACTTTCCAGGTCCTCAACTATACCCTTAACGGCTGAACGGATCTGGATGAAATTTGGCACCGAGATAGATTACAGTCTGGAATAGCACATAGGCTACTTTTAATCCCGGAAAATTAAAGAGTTCCCGCGGGAACCACAAAACATCGATCCACGCGTAAAAAGTCGCGGGCATCAGCTAGTTTTGGTATAAAGACAAAATTCTCCCACCAAGTCATCCTTACCTGTTTATCTACTGGCCATTTTGCGAGGTATCAACGAAGGAAATATAAACCTTTCGGCATTACGTGCCTTAGAAATGATACTTTCATGCATGCGTGTTTATGTATACTAAAGGTTATCTAGGGGTTTCCTGAGAGGTATCAACAACGGAAAATTAATTATTTCAGCATGACGCGCCTCAGGAACTATACATGCATGCAGTGTTAAATTACACTGAAGGTTTTCCAAGGGTTATCCGAGAGGTAACAATAACGGAAATATAAAACTTCAGTAGTGTTTTATTACTCTAACAATTTTCCTCGCGGGTTGCCCAAAACGAAGAAAGTCAAGACTTCCAGCTGGACTCACCTAAGTAATAATAGGTACTTGCACGAGGATATATTTCGGAGACTGTGCTCAAGAGCTATTCCATCTGGTTCCTCCGTCACCTTTTTAATATATTATCGAACCGCAAGGCATCGACAAGGTCTGCACCCTTACGCAGTCGAAATTACGCATGCTCGTACGAAGCGATTTGCTTCCTCGTTTCTAATTCGAACCGCTAGAATATGGAATGCCCTTCCGGCTTCGTTTTCCCCTCCTCTTTTAATATAGGTACCTTCAAATCAAGAGTGAATAGGCCTCTTCTAGGCAAGTGCGCTCCACCTTAGGCTGCATCATCTCTTGCATGCAAGTCTGATTGCAGCCAAGCGCTAGCCTATATTTATATATTTAAAAAAAAAGATTTATTACACGCATGCATGAAAGTATAATTACTCAGGCACGAAATGCCGAAAGGTTTATATTTTATTCGTTGATACCTCGCAGGTAACCCCTTCAGGAAAACCTTTAGTGTAAATAAACACACATGCATGAAAGTATAATTACTTAGATGCGTAATTCCGAAATTAAAGATGTATAGTTGAGGACCTGAAGAGTGACATAGGCTTTTTATCCCGGAAAATTAAGGAGTTCCGCGGGAATCAAAAATACTTAAACTATGCGGACTATGTCGTGGGCATCAGCTAGTGAATGACAAACCACTCAAGTTGACTCGTTTTGCTCATTCAATTAAACTGAAAGGTACGGAATCTTACAACTCTTAACTTTTCAGGGTCCAATAGGTGTCTTAACAACAATAGCTGGCGCAGCGGTTCCATATGAAGCTACAAGCACGTTGAATACCCGATAATTGAACAATGAACATTTTATGGACATTATAGATGGAATTTCGCGAGAAAGAATTCCGGAACGTATTGTTCATGCCCAAGGCACAGGAGCATTCGGTTACTTTAAAGTAACACATGATATATCAACTATCTGTAAAGCTGACTTTTTAAAGAAAGTGGGAATGACGACGCCAGTAGCCGTGAGATTCTCTTCAGCTTCAGCAGTACGAGGAGGCACCGAGTTTCAAGTGGATACTCGTGGTTTTTCAATTAAGTTTTATACTCGCGAAGGAAATTTTGATTTAGTTGGATTTAACACTCCAATGTATTTCTATAATGAACCACTTCATATTAATACATTAATAGCTCATACGGCAAGAAGAAACCCAGCAACAAATGTTTTGGATGATAACATGGTGTGGGATTTTTTAACTTTAATACCTGAGGCAATTCACATAAATATACTTACATGGGCTGGTCGCGGTCTTCCAGCTAGTTACCGAAATATGCCTGGCTTTGGTATTCACACGTACCAGTTTGTGAATAAACATGGCGAGAACCATTTCTGCAGAATTCATATCATGCCAGATGCTGAGATAAAGAACTTAAAAGCGGAAGAAGGAAGAAATCTTACTGTTTTCGATCCTAATAGATTAACTAAAGATTTATATGAAGCAATTGCGAACGGTAATTTTCCTTCTTGGACAGTTAGTTTACAGATCTTAACCAAAGATGACGTAGAATCAATCGGGCCTGAAGCTTTTGATTCAACAAGAGTTATTTCTTTAAAAAAGTATCCTTTACATGAAGTTGGAAAAATAGTTTTGAACAGAAATGCTAAAAACTTCTTTGCGGAAATAGAACAGTTAGCATTTTGTCCAGGAAATCTGGTACCTGGTATACCTGGAGCATCAGATAAATTATTTGAATCACGTAGACTGGCTTATAGGCTGACCCAGTTATACCGCTTAGGGGGAAATTTTAAGAAAATTCGAGTGAATTGTCCATACCGAACGCAGGTTTATACTTATAATAGAGATGGCCAACCACCGGAGAGATAATGAAGAGGACGCTCCGAACTACTATCCGAATTCATTTCATGGTCCTGTACCCTTGGCACAGCCAAGTACACCTTTAATCGAAATTAAAGAAAACAGAGCATATAACATTGACCAAGCTGCAGAGTTGTACGAAAACGAACTGACACCTGATGAAAGAACTGAATTAATCGCAAACATAATCTCTACGTTGGGATCTGCGACTAAATTTCTTCAAGATAAAGCGATTAAAATCTTTACAACGATTCATAAAGATTTAGGCTTTCGTGTAGCACGAGAATTGAATAGAACTACATATACCTATGCACAATACAAATTGTCCTGAACAATAATATTTTTTTTTTAAAATCCTATATTAAATATTCTACACCTATTATATTACTAGCTGACGCCCGCGACTTCGTACGCGTGGATCGAGGTTTTGTGGTTCCCGCGGGAACTCTATAATTTTCCGGGATAAAAAGTAGCCTATGTGTTATTCCAGACTATAATCTATCTCTGTGCCAAATTTCATCCAGATCCGTTCAGTCGTTGGGGCGTGATTGAGTAACAAACATCCATCCATACATCCATACATCCAAACTTTCGCATTTATAATATTAGTAAGAAGTAAGATAGTATGATATTATATTACATTATATTATATTATTGCAAATTTCTAGAGGATAATTCAAGAAGAAAGACCAAAAAGCTCTCCTGGCACATTTTTTTGCCTGAACATTATACGCGACGCGACGACGGATGACAAGAAAGAGGCCTGGCAGCAGCGCGCGCACCCTTTTTTAAGCTCGTCCCTGACACAGCATTGTTTTGATATTCATTCCATACTTGAATAATGTTTTCTTCTTCACAAATGAGTATAACTGTGGGCAGAAGGAAGGAGTATTATATGGAGCTTCTGCAATACGGCCAGACTGACCCGACACCGTCCCCGGGCTCCTTTATTTCAGCTCCTCTAGTTCAGCAGTGGCATTGCTCAGACCCCGTTGCACACAGGTCACGATCTTGAAGTTCTTGGAATGACAGGCGCAACAGAAGCACCTGCAGGCCTCTGCATCGCAGACCATTGTTGTTTGCTGGCAGCCCGAAAGATCATCTCATGTCCTTGTCTGCACCTGCGTACATAAAACAACAAACTTCACACATCTTCTTACGGCAATTACCGAAAACAACGCTTCAAATTTCGGTGGACACGTTAGTTGTATAAATAAAATTTGAAACGTTGCGGCCACTGGTTAAGTCATTAAGCGCGACGTTAGCATGACCTACCACGACAACACAGTGGCGGAACGTTATCCTATCTGGTGAGCAGTAATAGAACAACTTGGGCCTAAGTCATTAAGCACGATGTTAGCATGACTTAGCCCGGCAAGACAGTCGTACGACGTTAGCTTGTCTGCCCGATACGATGAAAAGTACACATCTAAGTCATAGGCACGACGTTGACAATAACTTAGTACGGCAAGATAGAGGCCCGACGTTAGCTTTTTTAGGGGCATGGCAGTTATATTAAACCCACACCCCTTCGGTTTCTACACGGCATCGTACCGGAACGCTAAATCGCTTGGCGGCACGTCTTTGCCGGTAGGGTGGTAACTAGCCACGGCCGAAGCCTCCCACTCTATTCCTAATTATCTTTAAAATGATATACCACAACCCTATGTAACGCTATAAAAAATATTTTACTTCGCATTCGCTTCTATGAGAGCCCCGCTGAAATAAAGATTTTTATAATTTTGTAAGCCATATTCGGCGGGAGGCCATCGGTTTACATTTTATATTAAAATTTTAAGTAGTTACGTTTAGTAATTCAGAAGTTATAAGGCTCTGACAGACGGACGGACGGACGGACAAGTGCAAATTCACTCAAGTAGACTCAGAGACCTTCGCTTCGCTCGGTCAATTAATTAAAATTTATAAATAAAAAAATGAGTATTATTAACTATCACAAAAGCAAACAAAAAGCTGTCATTTTCAAGTTATAGTCATGAAACTTGGTGTCTAGGATTTCGGTTTAAAATGAAGAAATACGTGATTCACAGTTTTTGAAAATTCAATCCCCCAGGACGTTTTCCTTCAATCACGCCGCAACAGAGCAACGGATTTTTATCATGGGTATAGTTGAGGATTGATGGGTAGTCGCGGGCATCCGCTAGTATACATCACAAAGCGGAATACTCGTAGTACAGCAATTCACTATTTAAATGTATTATTTTATGAAGAAAGAGTGGTTGGTTGCTACTCGCTTGGTTTGCGTTAGTCTATGGCACAAAAGGAATTACAATAATATTTCGCTAAATCCAGATAAATTCATTTTTAAATCGACACGAAAAATACAAAATCTCCTAAATACAAAAGCAAACTTTTTCATGTCATTTTTTTTTTTTCGTCTAATTACGACCTAAAATATCGAAATTTTATGCTTTAAAGACAAAGTCAAATTTTGTGTTGACCCGTGTACAGAGTTCCCGCGGGAATCAATTAATACTTAAACCACGCGTTGCGGCGTGATTGAAGGACAAACCAACAAACTAATAAACACACACTTTCGCATTTATAATATTAGTATGATTAAGCTTCTTTTCCTTCCTTTCCTTGGTTTTTAAATAGCGACTTGACCAATAAAACTATTGTGTAGCCAAGTTACACAAATAAATCCTACGGTAAAGGCAATAATATTTTATATGTACCTACAGGTGAACACCGCATTGCAGCGAGTGGCCGTGGGGGAATAACGCGGCATTAAATCAAAGGACTTACGGCCACCAGTCGCCTCGATATATGTTTGCATTATCTGCTATCTTATAACATTTACTGGCGATGAAGCCACAGTCATATTATGCGGTTGCATAAACTACCTCAAGCTCTTGGTTACGGCATTTGTCTTCGAGCTTCTTTACTGAGGATTCCGTTCCAGAAGATACTGCTGCAGATACCTAACAGTAGCAAAGTTCGTTATCTGCCCTTTCAAGCTACTTAAACTCAAACATGGCATCGAAATATTATGGAAATACCGATGTAAACAGTAAATTATGTTGACGGCATGTTAACAGATTTTCTTTTGGTTGCAATTTTTTTATAATTAATTTTGTTTCCTTCAAAAGCCACCAAAAAGATAATAATAAGTCCTAATCAAGTGAATTGCTGTTATCTGTTGAGGAGTTTTGTCCTCTATCTCTGATAATATTTATCAAATCTTTACCAAAATTGGTCAAAACTTACCTGACGATACATACCTTCTAATACAGAAAGGTTTATTCAAATCAGTTCAGATTTGACTGGGTTATGGAGTAAAATAAAAAAAAACCCCTATCCTGGAGGAACCTTATTTTCTATCGGAATAAAAACTATAATGACTATATATAAAGGAGTATCAGCTACCGCTATACCAAATTTCATTTAAATCCGTTCATTAGTATTTGCGTGATGCGCGGCCACACAGACAGACAGACAGACAGACAAAAATTAAATAAAAATCTATTTTGGGCTCAGTATCGATAGTAAAGCATACCCCGATTAAAATTTTCAGAATATATGAAATGTACAGAAATCTTCCAGTTACAGTTTTATTATAAGTATAGATTACGTGATTTAGTGCACTTAGTAAAACTTCAACAGATGTACCAATGATTTTAATATCTTACTATAGATGTACCTACTATCAAAGACATTTAATACTATTATGTTGTGCGCTATTGAAGTTTTTAGACCTCAACAGAGAAGAAAATAACAAGTAACAAGGCCTTGGGCGGTAACACCGAAGTAAATAAACACACTTGCCAAATATTTATCCAAGTGCGTGAAGAATTGAAGACAAAAGACGTCTAGAAGCAAGTTGGTTTTAAAAAAACTTAATAAATTGTATAAATAATATTGTAAAAAAATGTCGATCTTTCTGTAGACGATTTGTTATAATTAAATACATTTAAATTATTAACAACAGAATCGTTAATAACCTTATCTCAATTTTTTCTTCACTAGCTGTTTTTTGCAGTCTACGCTATGAGAGCGGCGTTCATAATTTAAGTTTTGAGACCTAGCGGTTAGTGATGATACTTTCCCTATTATTGATGTAAAATGAAAGTAAAGTCGCAGGCATAAGGTTCTTTTTATAATAAAATATATACTCGTAGGTAATCAATAAAATATGCTGCTTGAGTAAATAATATGAGTAAACGGAGGTATAAGACGGCCAAATGCTACTTGTCGGATCAAGTACATTGCCAAAATTCAGCAAGAAAAGACTGTCAGATCTGTCTAGATAGTGAGGATGCTTGCCTTACTTCTATTGGTAGCGTCAGTGGTCGCAAAAGAAAATGCGCAATGGATTCCAGACGTTTTCTTCTTTGAAGACAAAGCAGATGAGACGCTCACGCAAGTAAGCTTTAGTAGTCAAGATTAATTAGTTGAAATTTAAATTGGTTTTAAGTATGAAGTCGTTGCTTGACACTTAAAATCTGAATTTACCGTTAAAAATCCTAAATCACTATGTTTAAGGAGTTCTGTACCCTGCAGCATCAGGGTTGAGGAGTTGGGACTTGGGTTCAAGTATGAAGTCGTTGCTTGACACCTACAATATGAATTCATCATAAAAAATCCTAAATCGCTATTTTTAAGGAGTTCTGTACCCTACAGCATCAGGGCTCAGGAGTTGGTACTTGGGTTTAAGTATGAAGTCGTTGCTTGACACTTACAATATGAATTCATCATTAAAAAATCCTAAATCGCTATTTTTAAGGAGTTCTGTACCCTACAGCATCAGGGTTGAGGAGTTGGGTCTCAGAGTGATAACTTATTTACTTATAACTAACGTTACTTGATACCTACTATATGAATTCACCATCAAAATTTCCTAACTCCTTAGTTTTGAGTATTTCATGTAGTACGGTACACCTACAGCATCAGGTTTGAGGATTTGGCGAGCTTCGTCTAAGCAATGAAAAAAAAAAATTTCAAATCGGTTTAGAAACCACGGAGATATGCACCGACATACATTAAAAAAAAAAAACATACGCGCTGAATTGAGAACCTCCTCCTTTTTTGGAAGTCGGTTAAAAATATTATAGATTAGTAAATGAGGGTATATGAACGCATTTTTGATATTACTGAAAGCCTGCTTGATACATTTATTTCTATTAATTATATAATTTATATTCATCAAAATACATAACATAGTCATGGAAACATAAAGTAAATAACGTAACGGAGAAAGTTTGATTTTAATCCCCATATATTTTCATACCCCGGGCTTATAGTATAAAAATCGATTCTAAAGGAGGTAAACTCCTAAAAATATTATTATTCAAATGCATTCTGTGGTTTCAGCGTCATTCGTGCACAGACAGACTTATTTGGAGTCGCCTTAACATTTTCAAAACATAAACAGTTACTGTTTTATTCTAGTACTACTAGTAGGTAGTAGTAGTAGTTAGTAGTTTTAGTTAGTCTGTGCCAATTTGATAATGGGACTTTTTGCTTTAAGATTTTATAGCTATTTGCTATACCTAATTTTCATTTAGGACCTTATAATTTTTAGTAATTATAATAATCCATACTAATATTATAAACGCGAAAGTGTGTCTGTTTGTCTGTCTGTCTGCTATGCTTTCACGGCCCATCTGTTCAACCGATTTTGATGAAATTTGGCACAGGGATAGGTTGTATCCTGGGGAAGGAGATAGGCTAGTTCCCATGGGAATAATCAAAAAACCTTTATCCACGCGGACGAAGTCGCGGGCATCATCTAGTAATAAAATGAAGAAACGCATATAAAACTCAATATGAAATACGTCACAAAACACAATAGGAATACACGTAATATAAAACATTCAAACAACTTACGGTTAACTGAGATGGTTAAAAAACTCATTTCAGATGTCGCAGGTCACAGGTAGGTATTACTATAGTTCGCACGCGAGTTGAATGCAGAGCAAATGTAAGGTGACACATACATTAACTCTGCATTCAACTCGCGCGCGAACTGTACTTTCTGTTCTTATCAATAGTCAGACATAGGGCTAGGACCCTCAGAGATGACCTTGACAGTACAATTGATAGAGCTCCAAAGCCTTTTCCAGAAAGACGCCACACGAGCTCTCACAATACAATAAAGCGCAAAACACACACACAGCGTCACCCGCCATGCGCCCGACCCGCTCCCGCGTTCGGTGTGAAGTCGTCCATATAAATACAAGGAATTCAACCCGCCGCGCACCCGACCCGACCCGCGCCCGCTCCCTGTGTGTTTTGCCCTTAAAAGTGCCCGTCTCGGTGGCTTATGCTTCGGAGGGGAATTATTGAAGTGAAAACTTGTTTAGGCGTGTAAAAAGGGGGTAAAAATGTGGAATATGCGAGACCAACACCGAAGGTCTTAAGTATAAATCGTAATTAAACTTTAATGCCTTAGTTTTAAGGTTTATATTAATATGTGCTGTGGAAAGGAGACCGACACCTCGCGTTGTTACGAAGACAAAAGGTCTTAAATATAAATATAGTACATTCGTAATTAAACTTAAAAGCCTTAGTTTAAGGTTTTTATTTGAATGTTTTTTTAATTAACAAAAAAAAATAATATTCGTTTAATATTCGTTTTCACTTCTATCGGCAGTACCTAACTACCTATGACTGCCAATTTTTTAGCTAAGTTAGCCATCGTACTATAAGGCGAAACTTCTGTTTATGTATTTTCATCGTGTTATTGTAAGTATCATCTTACTATATATTATGCGAAAGTTTGGATGTATGGATGTACGGATGGATGTTTGTTACTCAATCACGCCCCAACGGCTGAAAGTATCTGGCTGAAATTTGGCACAGAGATAGATTATAGTCTGAATAACACATCTCAATCCACGCGGACGAAGTCCCGGGCATTAGCTAGTTAGTTTATAATAAAACCAGCGAGATTATAAACAGTTGATGCATTGGATTGACATGTATTCCAAACTCATTGGAATTTTTGATTGAATAACTAGAGACCAAGGAAAAGACTTGTGCGTGGATTTCTGTTTCTGATCCCAGGGGACCTGTTTGATTTAACAGGCATAGAAAATTAAAATACCTATCTAGTTATAAAAGGATAAATGACTCAACAACTCAAACTCAAAAGCAACTTTATTCAAAATAGGTAGGTATACCTACAAAGTACACCTTCTGAACGTCATATTTATAATAATAATAAGGAATAAGACTCTATGGTGATAATGGGTAACGGTATCTTAAAACTAAAGCTACGAGGGTTCCAAACGCGCCCTGGTCTGAGGAGAGCCCACAACAAACTCAGCCGGGTTTTTTTTTAAATTATCACTATCTCACAAATCATCTTAACTAAGGAACTATCAGAGACATTAGAGCAAACACAGTTCAAACCACTGAGGAAATGTATTTATTGTTCGTGTAACAAAACACCTATATACTATCCATACTTAATATTACAATACATCTAAAAATCTTAAAAATAAATAAATAAAAATATAATAACTAAAATATATTATTAAAAGGAGTCCCTTTAGGCAAGGTTCCAAAGATACTGGCAGCGTTCCCCCTTTGAATGGCTAGACTTATTCTCTGTCCGAGGTAGCTGCCAGCTCTTCGGTCTCCTGTGATGTCGACTAACCTTTTTGCTATTTCCTTAAAAAGCCCTATATCGCTAGGACCCCACGGACCAAGGGTCTCGACACCGAATCTTAAAAATAAATAAATAAAAATATAATAACTAAAATATATTATTAAAAGGAGTCCCTTTAGGCAAGGTTCCAAAGATACTGGCAGCGTTCCCCCTTTGAATGGCTAGACTTATTCTCTGTCCGAGGTAGCTGCCAGCTCTTCGGTCTCCTGTGATGTCGACTAACCTTTTTGCTATTTCCTTAAAAAGCCTTATAGCGCTAGGACCCCACGGACCAAGGGTCTCGACACCGAATGGGACAAAATCGTATTCGGAGCCCCTTCCCATCTACATGGAACCAACAACAGAGCTGGTGCGGCTTGTGAAGCGGCTGAAAAAGCTAAAGCATGCAAATACAGCGGGTATTTGCAGCTTTTAGGCCAGCGTGTCTGAACAGGTTGCATCCCATACCAGCAAAAAACTCAAACCACTTACAAAATATTATGACATTATAGCCATCCATTGTATCCATACACTTATTGTAAGAGTAGGTAATTTGAATGTTACTTGGTCTACAAAGCCTGACGTTATTGTGATTAATTATTCAAGATATTATTACCCTCGACGAAACGGAGACGGTATATGTGTTTGCCCTAAGAGGTTGTGTGTTTGTTTGTTTGTTTTTTATCTATTCAAGATGTTATTCCTGTGAATTGTGTAAGCATAATTCCAGAAGTGGGTGAATAATTAAAATATGTTTGTACTCTCTTTAAAACGTGCACGAATAAATGGTTAAACGTGTAGCGGTTTCACGAGAGATTTAATGTAAACAGTTAATTATAAAAACTTGGCCAAAGCAATAAATTAATCATTTGATCAGGCTGCAGTTTCTACTGCTAAGTTCTAAAACAAATTGCGATCTAAACACAAAAGTATTCAATAATCGCTGAGTCTGTCGGCAACAGACTAACCCAACAAAGTCAAAATACTCGTATTTATGCAAATTATACCAATATGGCGTATCCCCGCCAACAAACTGACCGAGTGAATTACATCGAATGAGTCAAATATCAACTTAATTAAACCTTCGTCAATAAACAAATACACAATCTTTAATATTTTCTAAAAATTCAACTTTAATTTAAAAGCAAAGCTGACAATTGTTATCCTAATACTAGAACATATTGTACTATGTTATTTAAATACTTTTTTAAATCTGTACTTCAGGGTTGCCTGACTGGATATGCTGCCACATTTCATACTGTAACACATATTCAGACAAATAAATTCATTCCATTCTATTATATTCTGGAAGCTTTCGTTCTATATGTAGGTGCTGCCCGTACTGTACTGGTATACGTAGCGTTTTCGTAGCCCCCTAGGGTGCTTTTCCACCAGAGATGTGCTACATTGTTAAGCTACGGATGTGTGTCAAACCCACCGCCCGGCAACCACCAAGCCCTTCTACGCTTTGTCTAACATCTAGCGATCTAACTTCTAGGCTTCTAGGTAGGTTCGACACACATCCGTAGCTTAGCAGCGTAGCATATATCTCTGGTGAAAAGGCACACAAAGAAAAGATTTTCAGAACCCGATTTTCAGAAGATAGATTAGCTAGCAAGCTGTTTTGAAGCCGCAATAAAAAATAATTGTTCAATAATTGACGGTTCTATAATTTTTTAGGGTTCAGAAAATGGAGGCTTATCCATCTGCTATGCTGATGCAACGAACAAATTCAGTACTCCATTAATAAATGATGAAGATTTTATGGAAGGTATGACACGATTCAACCGAGAAAAAATTCCAGAACGGATTGATCATGCAAAAGGCACTGGAGCATTCGGTTACTTTCAAGTAACGCATGATATCTCACGTATTTGTAATGCTGACTTTCTAAATAAGGTAGGGAAGAAGACGCCAGTTGCAGTCAGATTTTCAAACGGAGCAGCGGAACAGGGAAGTTCAGACTATAGTCGGGAAACTCGAGGCTTCTCAGTGAAATTTTACACGAAAGAAGGAAATTTTGACTTACTTGGCATTCATACAGAAATGTATTTTTGTAAAGATCCACTTCGTTTTAGTCCTGTCCGTGGATTAAGACGGAAGCCAGATTCAAATCTTTTTGATTGGAATACATATTGGGATTCAATCACTTTACTACCTGAGTCCTTAAACTATTTTTTAAGACTATTCTCTGATGAGGAAGGTATACCTGCCGGTTACCTAAATATGGCTGGCCATGCAGTTCATACGTATCAAGTTGAGAATAACCGTGGGGATTACCATTTTGTTAGGTTTCATTTTAATCCAGTTGCTGGTGTTAAAACCCTGAAGTCTCAGGAAGCAATGAAACTTGGAGCAAGTGATCCCGATGGAATGATAAGAGAATTATTTGAATCAATTGAAAAAGGCGAATATCCTTCTTGGATAGTAAGCGTACAAATCTTAACCAAAGCTGATTTAAGAAAGGAAGGATACAAAATTATTGATCCTACACGACATATTTCTACTAAAAAATATCCGCTACACCAAGTTGGAAAGTTGGTTTTAAATAAAAATGCTAAACATTTCCAAAACGAAATAGAAAAGTTGGCTTTTTGTCCATGTAACTTAGTTAGTGGTGTGCTAGGAGCGCCAGACAAATTATTTGAATCACGTGCAGTGATGTATAGGGCTACTCAATCATATCGTTTGGAGAAAAATTATAACAAAATTCCAGTTAATTGTCCTATTAATACTATTTCTACGTATAATAGAGATGGTATGCCTCCAGTTGGAAATAATGATGGAGATTTACCCAATTACTATCCTAACTCTTTCGGTGGACCTCAACCCTATGACAAGCCAAGAAACAAAACATGCAAAGGGAGTGGTTTAATCAAAATAACAGAAAACCCAGCTGTTGACAATTTTGATCAAATTATAGACTTTATCATGGGACTAACAGATGAAGGTCGAACGTCATTAATCGAAAATATAGGAACATCTTTAAGAACCACTGAGCCATTTATCCAGGAGAGAACCGTGAAACTATTTACAAGTATTCTCCCAGAGTTAGGTAGTTGTTTAGCAAATGCATTAAACATGACGTCATCAATTTATTATAACTAATTGACTTTTGAATGATTCTCTATTTAGGAAAACTATAAAAGCTGTGCATACGGCTTGAATTCACGTTTTACAGACACGTCGCGCCGCTTTTAATCGCGAAAACAGCACAATCATAACTTGGTACTCGGCACGTTAATTTGCATGCCTAGATTACGACGACGGTGCCAACGATGACGACCAGCAGGAGCCGCTGGTCTCCCCAGCCCCCTCTTACCTCAGCAAAGTACCGTGGGTACTGACACAGTAAACAGATGCAACCAGTATGGAAAATACCTAGAAACGTTCGAAACAGGCTCACTCACACAAACGTGCGCATCGACGAGACTCCAAGAGCTCGTCGCAGTGCCGTCAGTAGTGAGTGCCGCGTCATCGCATGTTCCATGCGCACGTTTATGTGAGTGAGGCTGTTTCGAACGTTTCTAGGTAGTTTCCATACTGCTTGTATCTGTTTACTGTGGTACTGAGTTGTCGCCCGCGCCCGGAGCCGCAGTTGGGATTACGCTAACGGACTAGGTATTGTAACACTTCGTTACAATACCTATTCCGACAAAAACGTAAATTCGAGCCGTCTTATTATTTATGTTTATATATGTATGTATACGGAATACCAATCACGGCAGGCTACATTATATCCCGGAAAACGAGTTCCCGCGGGAACCAAACAACCCTCACTCCACTCGCATGAAGACGCGGGTATCATCTAGTAGTATATTTGTTTTGAATTGATTTGCAGTTTGCACAAAGCCATTAAATATTTCTATATAGGTATATAATCTGCTTTTTAAATATTGACAACCGATGAGTTAAATCTTGTAATGCTGTCAGTAGAAAGCGCAAAAGCACTTTCTATTATAGAATTTCTATTATATCTTTCTATTATACGACAATCAAGGTCACTGGAAATATTTAAAAAATCTGTTAGGAATTTATATTTATCCTAATACAGACGATTAGTTTTCATTGTTATTTATAACAGTAATACTAAATACATAATGTATATTACGAGTAGTTTATTTTCATATATTATTTTTTATGAGTATTATGTTATGTGTAAATGGTTTATGTAATAGTATGGAGGTATTTGTTTGTATGTTTATTTATATTAATACTCCACCCGCAATTTAATCTCCTTAACTTCTCCTAATCCTAAGGTTGCCTGGCAGAGATCGCTGCTAAGCGATAAGGCCGCCTTTTTGTATTCTACTTCCTTTTGTGATTTGTGTTCCTTAATTATTATTTTTCTTTTTTGTGTTGTGGTGTACAAATAACGTGTAAAATAAATAAATTTCATTTTTGAAAGATTTGTATGGCGATTGGTGTGCCTCGATAGTGATGTATTTTATATTTTTTTGTTTTAATATACTCGTAATAAGTCATAGAAGAGTCAAAATAGTGATTTGGCAATTGCCAATATAATATTGTTTTGGTACCATTTGGATCTAAATATATTATTATCTTTAGGGTGCGTACACATCTGGAATGTGCGGCGAATGCGCTGCACATGCGCCATACGCAAGCTGATAATGCACCTGTTGGTGATAATGCGCGCAATGCAGATCTCGCGCATGTATTTCAGTCAGTTAGTTTGCTGATGGCTCCCTTTATTGCTTTATATAAGGTTACTTTTTTCAGGGGCAGCGTTTATAGCCATTACGAGGCTCTGGGCGGAGGCCAGGCCCAAAAGCGAGGCTTTTGTGAGGCCCAAAAGCTTTGTGGAGTATAGTCCATTCACGTTTTTTACGTTTTACGGTACACAGCATCTCAGATCAATAAATAGAATAGATAGTGGATTATCTATGTATAATTTCACTAGTTTGGATTTATCTAGCTCACTTCCTATTTATAGGTGGGACTTTTTCTATTTGGCATGTAGCGCGAGGGCTCGAGGCCCCTGCAAGAGCGAGGCCTCGGGCGGTTGCCTTGTCTGCCCTGCCACCCTGTAAGGCCGCCAATGCCTTTTTTATTGTATGTAGGCAGCGCTGTCGTGGAACAGATCGCACTTCGTAATTCACAGGTGCAGCACGCGAGCTATTCGCAAACGGGCGCATTCGCCAGATGTATACGCACCCTAAAAGGCTATGTATAATACATACATTAAGGATTCCACCTACCAATCTATGACTGTGTATCTATTGCTATGTATTATATATTTTATACTTCTACCATACCTTTACTACTGTTTTAATCATACTTTTGCGGGTCTAAAGTCAGTCTTCATGCCCTAGGGCCGTAATCTAGTCGATCGATCGCCCAACTAGTTGACCAACCCCATACTGTAAATATGCACAACAGAGTCTAGGCTCCAGACTGGTCGACCAAACGATCGTACCATTTGACATAAAAGTTTTTAAACCAAGGAGTATGTGTACCTTCATAAACACTGGCAGCATGAACAGCAAAAAGTTTGAATATCAAACGAACGTGATCATTCACTTTTAATTTGTCTTTTCTTTTTATTATTTACTAGACCTATGTATCCTACTTACTATGATTTGCAATAAATATCTAACCGTTACAGTTTGTTTTACTGTTATGGTAGAAGTATAAAGTAGAGTATACACCACCGGGATAAAGCAGTTTTTTTCTTGGGCGCTTGAATCCCTCACTGCACTCAGGACTCAATCTTATAACACCCTCGCTGCGCTCGGGAGTTAAATTTGGAGTCCTTCGTTACGTTCAGGATTCAATGTAGCGCCCGTGACATAAAACAGTGCTTTATCCCCTTAGTGTATAATCTTCTATTTTGTTGAATTAAATAAATACTATTTGTATTGATGTTTTACTTCCCCGAAAAACATAAAAGGGTGTTTTAGTTAAATAATAAAAAAATTGGCAGTCATAGGGACTGCCGATAGAAGTGAAAACGGTTTTTTTATAATTTTAACTTTTAATAATAGGTCTTTACCTATGAAATTGCCGTTTTGTATGGAATAAGTGAAAGTACTTATTTTTTCAAACTTTTTTATTTCCGTTATTCGAAGTCACCCATGAGAACCGTTATCACCCATGCAATCGACGCATCTTTGCCAACGCATTGGCAGTTTATTAATGCCCTTCTTATAAAAATCAGCTGGACGGGAGGCAACAAACTCTTCAAAGGCATTTTGTACTGCCTCTCGGGAATTGAATTTTTTACCCACTAAAAAGTTGTCTAAATTTTGGAAAAAGTAATAGTCGGTAGGTGCAAGGTCTGGTGAGTATGGCGGATGAGGGAGAGCTTCCAACCCCAGCTCTTGCAGCTTGGAGACTGTCTGTTGCGCAGTATGGGGTCGCGCGTTGTCTTGAAGGAGCAGTGGGGACGACCGATTGACCAATACTGGTTTCAGATGTGCAAGCTTCTCCATCATT
The DNA here is from genome assembly GCA_923060345.2 of Erebia aethiops. NCBI lineage: Eukaryota > Metazoa > Arthropoda > Insecta > Lepidoptera > Nymphalidae > Erebia > Erebia aethiops. The sequence continues at coordinate 17,515,123 of OV281081.1, read as the reverse complement.
CTCTCCAGTTCTTCACAGTACACATCTGCAGTAATGCTCATGCCGTTTTGTAAAAAGCTGTGGTGAATCACATCCGCACTAGACCACCAAACCAAGCTTTGGTGCTGAACCAGGATCTAACCAACTTGCTGAGCGCTTTCGATTGTCGAACAGAATCCATTATTCGTCGCACTTATCAATTCGTTTCAAAATTCCTTCATTTCTTTGCCTGTTGAGCAGCGCAAGGCAGGTCTCGACGCGAACTTTGCGCTGGCGATTGTTAAGGTCGTGGGGCACCCTCTATCTATCAAGCTTTTTTACCTTGCCAATTTGTCGCAAATGGATCAATATTGTTTTGATTTGATGCTTACATCGAAAGCTGCTGCTAGCTCAGCTGTAGATTGAGTTTCGTCAGCTTCCACAATCGCCTTTAATTCATTATTGTTGACCAAAGTCTCCGGACGACCACGAGCTTCATTTTTCAAGTCAAAATTTCCAGAACGGAGCCGGGAAAACCAATAACGGGTTGTGCGTTCGTTTGTAGAGTTGTTACGTGCCGTTTGTGTCGCATTGGTGCCACGACGGAACTCATATTCCATAATTACACGAATTTTTAAAGTATCCATTATGACGAAAAATGTTGAAATGTAATGAAAATACAACGCTAATCAAAATTAAAAGACTGAGTTGGTAAAAAGAATGTCATGGTTTTAAAACAAAATTAATTTGAATTTAGAATACAGAGCCATTACAAACTTTTTTTTATTTGAAATGACCAGTACTGAAGAAAGGCAATTTCATAGGTAAAGACCTATTATTTTTGCACCATAAAATCTATGTGTCCGTGCCATGTCCCTATGTTTTGCTTTTTTCGATTAATTAATAATTTTAAGAATATGGAGCCTTCCAAAATTGCTTAGCTTTCGCGTCATCATCAGATATCCCGCAAATAAATTTGATGAATATAATCAAAAAAAGAAAAACAACCGACATTGCTTTCTTAAATTATTCTTGCAAAAAAAATTATATCGGGTCTTTTTTGGAGGAGGAAACAGAAAAATACGAGAAAATTCGACTGTTTTTTTTCATAGGTATCAAGCTGCAGTTGTTCCTATCGGGTGTTATGGAATTCTTTCGAACAGCAGCGCGACGGAAATATAATTGTTCAATACCTATTCCCAAAGTTTCCCGTTCATGCCATATCCTCTTAAACAGTTCGAGGAGACGGTGCGTTATAAAGTTTGTGTCTCACTCCGCGATCCAGGGTATCATCGCGTTATAAAGTCACCCATTGTAATTATAAGTGATACGACTTATTTATTACCCTCGACGAAACGGAGACGGTATATTATGTGTTTGCCCTAAGAGGTTGTGTGTTTGTATGTTTGTTTGTTTGTTTGTTTGTGCACTTTTTTGTTACCGTTTTTCTGGAAAACTACTGGACCGATTAAGATGCAGTTTTTTGCATTAGATATGGGTAGCTTGTGAGAAGGTACTTAGATATATTTTAGGACCATAGACGACCAAGCTGAGCTGTAGTGTATGATTTTAATTTTTCAATATGTTACCATTTTTCTCAAAAAGTACTGGGCCGATTGAGATGCGGTTTTTTGCATTGGATATGTATAGCTTGTGAGAAGGTTCTTAGATATATTTTAGGACCACAGACAACCAAGCTGAGCTGTAGTCTATGATTTTAATTTTTCAATATGTTACCATTTTTCTCAAAAAGTACTGGGCCGATTAAGATGCGGGTTTTTGCATTAGATATGTATATCTTGTGAGAAGGTACTTAGATATATTTTAGGACCATAGACAACCAAGCTGAGCTGTAGTCTATGATTTTAATTTTTCAATATGTTACCATTTTTCTCAAAAAGTACTGGGCCGATTGAGATGAGGTTTTTTGCATTAGATATGTATAGCTTGTGAGAAGGTTCCAGGTTTTAGGACCATAGACAATCAAGTTGAGCTGCAATCGTGATTTGGTAAGTGGTCATAGGAACTCCTTAAGTTCTAATCGCAAACCCGTCGTGTTTAGACTCTATTGATTTGTCTTGACTAGCATTTTGTACCTAGATGCTGCCCAGGGTCTCATGATGGAGCCACGAGGTGGTCATAGGAACTCCTTAATTTCTTATCGTAAACCCGTCGTGTTTGGACTCTTTTGAGTTGTCTTGACTAGCGCTTTGTACCTAGATGCTGCCCAGGGTCTCATGATGGAGCCAGGAGGTGGTCATGGGAACTCCTTAAGTTCTCATCGTTAACCCTCCGTATTTTGACTCTTGATTTGTCTTGACAAGCACTTTAAACCTAGATGTTGCCCAGGGTCTCGTGATGGAGCCAGGAAGTGGTCACAGGAACTCCTTAAGTGATCACATTTTTTTAACAATTTTTAGCAGAATATTAAAATTTAACACTATTTGACACCTCTACTCATTACTAAGCACAAGTTTTATCTCGGAATGAGAAGGGTTTGGTCATAGTCCACCACGCTGGTCAAAAAAACTACTGAGCGGGCAAATATGCAGTTTTGTGTTTTAGATTTTATTTTATATTTTGCTAAGTTCTAATTGTTGTTTCAATGGAGCTCTGCAATTCGTCGTGGGTTTTTTAAATTTTTAAATTTTATTACTTGTTGTAATCGTCGTGTTACAGGCTTCTGGTGTAAACCTACCTCGATGAAATCAGGGAAATAGTCACCCTTGTCTTTTCTAGGATTACGGATCGGATAAGTTGAAATGACTGGGTTTTTGGCTTGGCTATTATTGTCCGTCTGTCCTTGCATTGATTCCACTTCCTGAATGAAATCGAGCACCTCGTCTTCGCATACCTTCGACTTGACCGCTAAACTCAACGACCTCAATTTACATAAACGGGCCCCGTCAAGCAAAGAATGTGAACTTATTTTACTTACGTCATCTAGTCAGAAGTCGTCATGTTGATTTCTATTTTCTATTATAAATTATGAAGGCGCCTTCATAATTTATGCTAACAAAAATTGCCGACATAATAATTGCTAATAATTTTTTATAGTTTGCAAGTTTATAACGTCTTTGAGAGGTGATATCTAGTGAAAGGCCCGATGAAGACCGTCAGTTTTTTTACTGTTTACATAGGTTTCTAATTATGGTTCATTTTTGGTAACCATATCACCGTGGTTTTTGATCGGCCATATTTAGTGAATGGCCCATCAGCACGCGGGCAGAATTTCACTATGGACATCAATGGAGAGTGTAGCACCCACCTATTACTGAATCAGCTTTTCAAGCGATAGTTACAAAAAGTGCAACTATCTCTTATAATTTCAATTTAATTTTTTATTTCCAAAAAAATATACACTTTATACTCCTTTTAAAACTAGACATAATTATGATTACTCGCACTAAGGTAACTTGTGTTACGAGTGTCTTCGCCTTCCTCCGAACCTTTTACAAACTTGTGAAACTATATTTTCGACTCATAAGATTTACCAAGAATTTATTTAATGTACCAGCATAAAAAAATTATTACATAATTTTAAATATTATTAATAAAAAATTTAAATATCTCAACCTTATTAGCCTTATTTTATCACTATTTCCAACATAACATTCTTATTATTGTTATTATTAAGATAATTTACTTTCATTACTTAACCTAATAGATTAAATAGAATTGGCATACATACTATTTTTGGATGTGTGTGTGTGTGTTTGTATGTGTATGTGTGTGTTTGCATTAGTGAGTATGTGTGTGTATGTGTAATTTGGTGCGTGTGAATGTTTGTGAAGTACCATACAAATTACTTTATTATTTTTAAAAGTTCTTCTGTTTCATTGTAATTTAGCTTTTTTAACCACGAGGTAATCATATTTTTGCATTTTTGTTTCGAGACGATACTTATGTTAAGAATTTTATTGATTTTGTTATACAGGCGAGCACCAAGAACGCAACTCTGTCGGTTGGCGAACGCAGTACGATAATATTTCACCTGGCAAACGTTTCGCATATTGCGCATTTTTGGTTGCAGATGAGCTCCAGCAGATATTGTAGAATGTTTACGTAGTATAAGGTTTAGTATATAGAGCTGCCTAACGGTGAGCATTGAGCATTCCTTGTAAAGAAGATGTGTTGGATACCGAACCGGTATCTTACAAATAACCTTCAATGTGGCTCTTTGAGCTCTTTCAAGGCGAAGCATCGTTGTAAGCCACCCCAGACCGTTATGGCATATACTATCTCGGATTGTACCAACGCAAAGTATGTTGCTTTTAGGACCTCTTCATCAGCCAATTGAATTATTTTCCTGAAGATATATGTAAGTTTCCTAACCCTTTGGGTGACCGGATTAATTTGTGTCTTCCAGCACAGTAATTTGTCCACATGAATAGTGCTTCGTAGTTCGTTTCGTAGCACTAGTAGCGCCCGTAGCGGCGCCCGCCTGCCGGTAGCGCGCTGGCCGTCCGTTGGTCTCGCACAATATAAAAAGTAGTCTGTGGTCTCGCATAACACGCTGCTGTGAGCGTACGTCATATGCTCTCATGCGTGCTATAGCATAGCATATTTAAAAACATGCTTAAAAATTTATAATTTATAGCCTGTTGCGTGCTATGGTTTTATAGCAGTTTTGAACAACTCCGTGATTTAGTTCGTTTGTTCGTTTGTTGAAGGCGTTGAAGAGCGCCTACAGTGAAATTAAGTTAATTTTATTTTACTGAATTTATTAAGTTTTTTGTTAGGAAGAGAGGCGCTAAAAATTAAGTTATTTACGTGTGCACCACCCTGTCATCATGCAAATAATCTACTTTCTTACAGGTTGCCTAAAAGAGATCACTCATAGTGATAAGGCCGCCTTTACACCGCAACAATTTGTAAATTACCTCTGTTTTGTTATTTGTTTGTGTGTAATAAAGTGTTTTTACTTACTTACTTATTTATTTTTATTATTGTAGGCTCGTATCATTAATTCAAAATCACTTATTTCCACCTGATCAGTTTTTAGCTACGTGGAATTTATGATATACTATATGTCACCGTAAGATTGCAAAAACCGTTAGATTGTAATCTAACTAGCGAAATTGTAAACTGTCGACAGATTGTGAACTGCGGGGCGACCGCGTATCTTTTGCATCAATCATTGATACATCGCAATCACCTCTGATGGGTTGAATTTATGGTATTCTTGCTGCGTCAATGGATTTCGTCCAATAGGTGGAAGTGTTAACCAATCAGAGGTGATTGCGATGTATCAATGATTGATGAAAAAAATACGCGGTCGCCCGGCTGTTCAATGTTCTGAGTGTCAATTTTTTAAATATTCATTGTATTTACGTTTTCCTCTCTCTTTCTTGTAGGTTCGGTTTTGGGTTAGACATAAATAATCAGGTACTACATCAAATACAGGTTTTATCGGGTTAATATACCTAACAGATTATACAATCTACCGAAAAATAATGCGGTAAATTCTAGTTAGATTACAATCTAACGGTTTTTGCAATCTTACTGTGACATATGTAGCACTACTACCACAGATAAGTTAATTTTATTTTATTTTTATTTCACTACGAGTTTGCCCTTGATTGCGCTCACCTGATGATATACCTAATCGATGGTAGCGGGCTAACCTGTTTGGGGTATGGCAGTTATATTAAACCCATACCCCTAGTCGGTTTCTACATGGCATCGTACCGGAACGCTAAATCGCTTGGCGGTACGTCTTTGCCGGTAGGGTTGTAACTATAGCCACAGCCTCCCACCAGACCAGAAATTATAAATTCCCAAATTGACCCTGCCAGGAATTTAACCCGGGACCTCCAACGTCTAGGCAACAGCGCTCAACACTGCGCCAGGCAGCTCGTCAAAAAGGCTAGTGGGCTTTACAAGTTAATAGCCGACCAACTTATAAAATATCCTCATATTGTGACGGGTATCTACGGAACCCTACACTGCACGCGATTCGTCATTCACTTGGCCGGTTTTTTCAGGAAAACAGTAACAATAACCTTAGAAAATCTGTTCTGATTTACACCTTGTACCTCTTAATATCCGTAGAAATATAGCTGATAATATTTGCTTCTCACTGAACATAGCCAGGGGGTCAATAGATTGCCCTGAACTGCTTTCGAAGCTAGATATAATAGTACACCCTCACGCTTTTCATTCCGTGCGTCTAGAATTAAAATAGCTATTTATGCAACTGTATCGTAATGAGGGTCATTTTAATTTGAGTGCTGTTTTTTGATACGAGGCTTGCCGAGTATCAAAATAGGATAGTACGAGAATTAAAATGACTAATTACGTACAGTTGCATACAAGATTTTATCTACGACAAGGACGTCTTTATAATTTTTATACTTCTACCATACCTTTACTACTGTTTTAATCATACTTTTGCGGGTCTAAAGTCAGTCTTCATGCCCTAGGGCCGTAAACTAGTCGATCGATCGCCCAACTAGTTGACCAACCCCATACTGTAAACAACAGAGTCTAGGCTCCAGACTGGTCGACCAAACGATCGTACCATTTGACATAAAAGTTTTTAAACCAAGGAGTATGTGTACCTGCATAAACACTGGCAGCATGAAAAGCAAAATGACAAATGGACAAATGTGACTCTATCGAACGTGAACATTCACTTTTAATTTGTCTTTTCTTTTTATTATTTACTAGACCTATGTATCCTACTTCAATATAATAAGTCTATGATCCTACTTACTATGATTTGCAATAAATATCTAACCGTTACAGTTTGTTTTACTGTTATGGTAGAAGTATAAAGTAGAGTATACACCACCGGGATAAAGCAGTTTTTTTCTTGGGCGCTTGAATCCCTCACTGCACTCAGGACTCAATCTTAATTCCCTCCCTTTGGTCGGGAATTAACTTATAACACCCTCGCTGCGCTCGGGAGTTAAATTTGGAGTCCTTCGTTACGTTCAGGATTCAATGTAGCGCCCGTGACATAAAACAGTGCTTTATCCCCTTGGTGTATAAACTACTATTTACTTTGTAAATTTGGCTCTCTATGTGATATCGGGTGGAGTATTTCCAATTTCGCAGTCTGACGACATCTCCGACGTAGACATTTTTGCTTGAAATCAATACAAATTTCACAAGTTGCAAAAGTAATCCGTTTACCGCGTAATTTTTCTAATTTTTTTTTAAATATTGGCAGTAAGAGTGGCAGTACCAACCATAGAGTGGGTTGGGTACATAGAGTATAGAGTAGGTGGAGATGAAATATATAATATGTACATATTCAATGACGGGTGCCACCGTTGGTGCCACCATCCGCCATTGATGTAGGTATGGCTCCTCTACATACTAAGAACTCTGTGGTTGGGAAAGTGCCAGAACCCAGAGCCGCTAAGCTATAGGTATCCTATTTATGAAGATAACCATATCGATACAGCTACGACTCATAACGATACAGCTCCCATACAACGAACTGTATCGTTATGAGAAGTAAACACGAAAGAATTGGAACTTTTCGATGCTGGAGTAGATAAATACATATTGCATACTCCAGTAACCAAAACATAAAGTAAGTACATATCCAAATCATTTATTATTCGCGCATCTCGCCTTCATGGCGCTGTGAGCTCACGAGATGAAAAACACAGGCGCGCGGGGGTGAAATGAAAAAAATGCAAGCGCATGTCGCAAAAAATGCATGAAATAATTTGTAAAAAAATTAATATTTACTTTTCAATACAAATGAATCCGACAATGTGTTTGATTTAGAAATATGAATTTTATCTTATATTTCTAGAGCTAATTATTGGTTTCAATAAGGAGAAAAATTGCTTTAAAAGGTAAATTAAGAGGTATGTTTAAAATAAATTTCAATGCAGAGATTTTTTTTATTTAAATTGTGTTTTGACATGCGTCAATGGCTGCTCAAAGGTCTTGAAAACAGCACATTATTTTTACAAGCATACATTATGTCACCGTTTGATAGATACACTGCTTCTGTTTACAACGTACCTATACCTACATATACTTATTTTGCAATATGTGCACTGTTCGTCGAAATCCAACCAATAAAGTCAAATGCAACTAATTGATTAACAAGTAATAAAATTAAAAAATTTAAAAAACCCACGACGAACTGCAGAGCTCCGTTGAAACAACAATTAGAACTTAGCAAAAGTATATATATAAAATAATATCCAAAACACAAAACTGCATATTTGCAGGCTCAGTAGTTTTTTGACCAGCGTGGTGGACTATGGCCAAACCATTCTCATTCCGAGATAAAACTTGTGCTTAGTAGTAAGTAGAGGTGTCAAATAGTGTTAAATTTTAATATTCTGATAAAAATTGTTAAAAAAATGTGATCACTTAAGGAGTTCCTGTGACCACTTCCTGGCTCCATCATTAGACCCTTGCAGCATCTAGGTACAAAGCGTTCGTCAAGACAAATCAAAAGAGTCCAAATACAACGGGTTTACGATGAGAACTTAAGGAGTTCCCATGAACACCTCCTGGCTCCATCATGAGACCCTGAGCAGCATCTAGGTACAAAGTGCTAGTCAAGACAAATCAAAAGAGTCCACACACCACGGGTTTACGATAAGAACTTAAGGTGTTCCCATGACCACCTCCTGGCTCCATCATGAGACCCTGGGCAGCATCTAGGTACAAAGCGCTCGTAAAGACAAATCAAAAGAGTCCAAATACATACGGGTTTACGATGAGAACTTAAGGAGTTCCCATCACCACCTCCTGGCTCCATCATGAGACCCTGAGCAGCATCTATGTACAAAGTGCTAGTCAAGACAAATCAAAAGAGTCCAAATACAACGGGCTTACGATGAGAACTTAAGGAGTTTCCATGACCACCTCCTGGCTCCATCATGAGACCCTGAGCAGCATCTAGATACAAAGTGCTAGTCAAGACAAATCAAAAGAGTCTAAACACGACGGGTTTACGATGAGTTCCTATGACCACTTACCAAATCACGATTGCACGATTATCCTAAAATATATCTAAGAACCTTCTGACAAGCTATACATATCTAATGCAAAAAACCGCATCTCAATCGGCCCAGTACTTTTTGAGAAAAATGGTAACATATTGAAAAATTAAAATCATAGACTATAGCTCAGCTTGGTTGTCTATGGTCCTAAAATATATCTGAAAACCTTCTCACAAGCTACACATATCTAATGCAAAAAACCGCATCTCAATCGGCCCAGTACTTTTTGAGAAAAATGGTAACATATTATTGAAAAATTAAAATCATAGACTACAGCTCAGCTTGGTTGTCTATGGTCCTAAAATATATCTAAGAACCTTCTCACAAGCTATCCATATCTACGGCAAAAAACCGCATCTCAATCGGCTCAGTACTTTTTGAGAAAAATGGTAACATATTGAAAAATTAAAATCATAGACTACAGCTCAGCTTGGTTGTCTATGGTCCTAAAATATATCTAAGAACCTTCTCACAAGCTATACATATCTCATGCAAAAACCGCATCTCAATCGGTCCAGTAGTTTTCCAGGAAAACGGTAACAAACAAACACACAACCTCTTAGGGCAAACACATATACCGTCTCCGTTTCGTCGAGGGTAAAAACAACGACCTCAATTTACATAGACGGGCCCTGTCAAACAAAGAGTGTGGACTAATTTTACTAAGGCCATCTAGTCTGAAAAGCGGGACAGCGCTATGGCGGGGGCAAGGACAGGCTTAGGTATACAGGTGAGGAGCATGCACTACAAGTCGGTTGTCCAACTTTTTTCTATGAAAGGGCCCATCTAGTACCTACCTACATATATATCGATGTTTAAAAACGGGTACAGTTCACAAATTTTTATGTATCAACAGGTACTTACCTACCCTTGTTTTTTTGTGTCTAGAGCTAATTTTAAGACTATTTAGAGCCTTAAAACCAACCAACAGCCAACAGCTTATTGCTCTAAATAGTCTTAATTAGTGATATTATAAATAAGTAAATAATATTATAAATGCCTAAGTTTGGATGGATGGATGGATGTTTGTTACTCAATCACGCCAGAACGACTGAACGGATCTGAATGAAATTTGGCACAGAGATAGATAATATACTGGAATAACACATATGCTACTCTTTATCCCGAAAAATTAAAGATTTCCCACGGGAACCAAAAAACTTCAATTCACGCAGACCAAGTCGCGGGCATCTGCTAGTAAAGAAATAGAGTAGAGAGGCAAATAAATAGTTCAAAATCGTTATTTTATACTCTTGCAATTGAAGTGAAAAGTTAAGTAGGTACTCGGAAACAAAAGCCATTATACTCGACTAGATGATGCCCGCGACTTCGTCCGCGTGGATTAAGATTTTTTGATTCCCGAGAGAACTCTTATTTTTTCGGAATAAAAAGTAGCCTATGTCCTTCCCCGGGATACAAACTATTCCCATACCAAATTTGATCAAACACAGTTGAACAGATGGGCCCTGAAAGCGTAGCAGACAGACACACTTTCGCATTTATAATATTATAAGTATTGAAGTATGGATGCTATAGCATCCCTCGGTACGCTCGGGAGGCTAAACATCTCGCATGAAATAGCTCCTTTTAGTCCCTCGTTGAACAATCATTTGAATTCAATGTTTTATTTTACTAACTTGATGTTATTCTTAATAGCTAAGGGAAAGAAAAGACAAACACATTACTTATATTTGTATGTATAATATTTTTTGAAAATCCTTTTTAAATGATAAAAAAGCATGGTGAGGAATTATTCCAGCGGCTAAATTAATAGAATTTTACTATGGATCTAATTATTTTTAAAATTTATGAAGGTGATTATAAAAAAAGCCGGTTGTGTTTCTTGTGGGCTCTTCTCAGACGGGCGTGTTTGGAACTCTCGTAGCTTATCACCATCACGTCTTATAATTCTCACACCACTCGCTCGTCAATAGCCGGGTGTCCACCAAACGATCCACCGCGCTCCGATCGCGTGCGGCTGGAGCGCGGAGTAATATGGAGTTAAAAGTGTACTGTGTAGGTATCAATTTTGAATAAACATACGAGCTTTTATTTGATTTGATAACTCTCAAAATAGCAGACAGCACAGAATATTTTTTTGAGAACTAGTTAAAAAGAATAACAGTTTTCTGGAAAATATTTTAAATAAGGCAAATCTGTAAATTAAAATTTTAACATATTTTTGAGGTCATTAAATGTTGTTTACTTCATAAATATATATATTATGTAATAAATATTTCATAGTGAAATGTTAATAGTGAATGTTAATAGTGTTAATTAGTGATACGTTGTATATTTCATAGTGAAATAACTTTAAGCCTCAGTAATAAGATGACGTGACGTTCATTTCTTTTTCTAAACGTTTGCCGAAATCTTCATGAATTTTCTTAATTAATTTTATCACTTTTTCTTGAAGAAAGCGAACTACATAACGTAACGATGCCGCCATATTTTTAATCAATGTAGTTCGTTCCGCAGGTGTCAGGCCATTGGTGTATAAATCTGTCATTTGGTCGAAGTTATCTGCCCCGGGCGTTTCTTCAATTTCAATCATGTTTGAACAATATCCTGGGTCGTAAGGCTCAGGACCATTAAATGAATTAGGATAATAGTTAGGCCCGTCTTCGATATAAACTGGTGGCACGCCATCTCTATCATAAGTATGAGTCTCGGCTCGGAATGGACAGTTAACTGGAATATTTTTTGAATTTTTTCCCAAGCGGTAATTTTGAGCGTCATTATAGACCATTCGACGCGCTTGATATATACTATCAGGCGCCCCAAGTATACCAGATACTACATTACATGGACAAAAAGCTAGCTGTTCTATTTCTGCAAAGTGATCTTTTGGGTTTCTATTCAAAACTAATCTAGCAACCTTTATTAAGGGATAAACATCTTCCGAAATAGTTCTTGTGACATCAAACACTCGAGATCCTTCTTTATAAACGTCGGCTTCGCTTAAGCACTGGAAATAAACTGTCCAAGAAGGATAATCACCATTGGCTATTCGCCGGTACAAATCTTTTGCTAAATAATCTGGCCCCGAAGCTGCTTTTGTTTTCGCTTCCTCAGCTGGCATGTATTTTATACCAGCTTCAGGAAGCATATGAATTCTGCAGTAACTTGGAACACCATGTTTGTTTTCCATCTGATATGTATGAATTGGCCAGCCACCCATTTGTGCTAAACTAGCTGGAATACCCCTACCGGAGTATGTATACATCAGACTGTGTAAAGTCTCGGGAATCCAAACAGACTTATCCCATGACATATTAGGATCAAAAGCATTAGTTGCTGTATTTCTTCTAGCTGTATGAATAACATTATGAGCTTGCACTGGGTCTTTAATTGAAAATACTGGAATGTTGAATCCGGCCATATCAAAATTTCCTTCACGGGTATAAATTTTCACTGAGAAACCTCGAATATCCAAATTCAAGTCAGAGCTTCCAAGGCTTCCATGTGATGTGGAGAATCTCACTGCAAGCGGAGTCTTCTTTCCTGTTTTATTTAGGAACTCAGCTTTACAGATATGTGTGACATTATTTATTATTTCAATGTAACCGAACGCTCCCGAGCCTTGAGCATGGACAGTTCGCTCTGGAATCCTCTCCCGAACAAGTTTGCTCATCATGCTAAAGAAGTAATCGTTATGAAGTAAATTGGTATTCAACGTGTTGGTAGCGTGAGCGCGGGGAACAGGAGCTCCGCCACCCGTAGTTAATCTATAAGGGCGCTGAAAAGACAAAAGTTATTATAGATTTTTTTGATTGACTAGAATATAGTGACGAGTGGCCGAGTTGTGACAACGCATATCGGTCGATTGCGTTTGGTGCCAGCGGAGAATGAATTGCCCATACAAACGTAATACCAAAATAATTAATAATTCGAGAACATTTCCACCAAAATGAGAGTTTATTTGGATTCAAATTGTATTTATCTAGTCCCCTGGATTTATATGTTTCCAAAATACTTTCCTAAAATGAAATGTAAATGAATTGCGTTTTGCATATTTTTACGACGAGATGGACATGTTTCCCTCTTATTTGTTTCATATTAAAACCAACGATATCTTACGTATTAATTGGTCAGCAGCATAGCCTATATTGTCAAGTTACAGAATAACAAAACGAAGTAAAAAGCACGATAAGTTTTCATTCATCATTTTTGGTATTCACGGAACAAGACTAAATGTATAACAAATTCTGTAAGCTCATATTGCTATCTCGCTTGAACGCGATCATGTGTCATCAGTGAAATAGAGATAGCAATATACCGGCAAATTTATATTTGCGGTTCGAATAGAAGTTGCGAGCGGCGCGAACCGGCCTCTTAAGCAACGTTGTCCCAAGTCGGTAACTGGATGGGTGACCGAATTCGGAGGATCACATTCGGCCTTTTCGATTCCTCTGTGCCTCGGAGAGAACGTTAAGCCGTCGTTCCCGGTTATTTTCACTAAAATATGATAATTATCGTTACAAAAACCTGAGAGTTTAATAGGTAGGTACTACTTGTCAAGTCGTATGCGAAAGGACGTGGAACCCACCGCATTATTATGCCAAGAAAACCCCTGCCATTATGTGATTGATGGAAAGGGGGCCGGACATACATAAATACATATATATATGCATATATATGTACCTATATGTCACCGTAAGATTTTAAAAACCGTTAGATTGTAATCTAAGTAGCGAAATTGTAAACTGTCCACAGATAATATTGTGAACCGTTCAATGTTCTGAGTGTCAATTTTTGAAATATTTATTGTATTTACGTTTTTTTGTCTCGTACTTGTAGGTTAGGTTAGGGTTCGACATAACCAGGTAGTGCACATGCTTATGCGCATAGGCACATATGTTATATCGGGTTAATATACCTAACAGATTACAAGCTACCGAAAAATAACGCGTTCAATTGTTATCTGTCGACAGTTTATAATTTCGCTACATAAATTACAATCTAACGGTTTTTGCAATCTTATGGTGACATATATACCTACACAAATACTAAATAATTCTAATCTAATATCTATCTAATTATTATTTTTTATTTTTTATTCTGTTATCCGCTACAAGCTAGCCCTTGACTGCGATCTCACCTGATGGTAAGTGATGATGCAGTCTAAGATGGTAGCGGGCTAACCTGTTAGGGGCATGGCAGTTATATTAAACCCATACCCCTTCGGTTTCTACACGGCATCGTACCGGAACGCTAAATCGCTTGGCGGCACGTCTTTGCCGGTAGGGTGGTAACTAGCTACGGCCGAAGCCTCACCAGACCAGACCAGGGAAAATTCAGAAATTATAAATTCCCAAATTGACCCTGCCGGGGATCGAACCCAGGACCTCCGCACAGCGCTAAGTACTAGTTATTATTCTGTGACACTGCGCCACGGAGGTCGTCACCGTATATGTTTGATATTGGAGTAAAATTCCTATAATGTGGCAAATTTAATAAAATATAGGACTATTTAAATGAATAATAGAAGCAAACTTAAAATAAACATTCAGCGCTGGGTATATTGCTGCCAATGCCTTTTGTGCTTTTGTTAGTTCTTAAGTTTTGAAGTCCAAAATAAATGTTATTTGAGAACAAGAATGTTACACAATAAAAGCTTTAATTATTTAAGTACATTAAAATCTAAATATATTTAAAACTTGTAATAATATTTACCTACCTACCTTCACTAAATATTTTTTTTGAATGAAGGAAGCTATATTATATTGATACCGAGTCCGAGTATCTATCTGTTTTTCTGTCTGTCTGTGTCTTACGGCATCACGCTGACACTACTGGACGTAATAGCCGAATGCAACTTAGCACACTTTTATGTAATATGCTGGGTTGATACATTATTATATCATTTTTATTCCGGAATTTCCATAACATTTTCTTCGGAATAGGAGATGAAAGTTTTGGAAGATTTTACTCCATGTAATTAGGTCAAATTAAAACAGATTTTTAAAATTCTTTCTTCTTTAGAAATTATTTCTTCTGTTAAGTTGGTCCCATGTAAATTTTATGAAGATACTAATGAATGCCCGCGGCTTTTCTCCCGGCCTGCCTCTAAGCCACTTTTTTAAAATTCTACAATAAGACTGTAATCTCACTCTGAGATGTCACTGTAATTTACAGTGACATCTCTCACTGTAAAAACACTTAGTAAATTAAAAAATTATAATTTCCCAAACAGACCCTGCTGGGGATCGAACCCGGGACCTCACACTTTCTACTGGGTCAGGGAGGTCGTTTCTTTTTGAAAGAATAGGCGTGCGCTTGACGACATTATGCTTAATACAAAGCAATGTTTGAGGTCTAGGTTGGAGCGCGCTTGCCGAGAAGATGCCTATTCACTCTTGCCTTGAAGGTACTTAAGTTATACGCGGCAGGGAATACATGCGCTGGAAGGGTACTCTACATCCTGGCGGTTTGAATCAGAAACGTAGAGCAGACTGCGTCCAGTCTGCTCGAACGAAACGGTTCTGCTCTACGTTACAACATAAAACAAGTGAATATAATTAAAATTATTAAAAAAACGACTGCTCTGCCGTAGCCCGTATTGAACCTCTTTTGATTACCTTTGGAATCATATTCACATTTTTATTAAATGATATTTTTTTGTGAATCACTGGATATTGAACTATAGTGTTATATATTTTTGGAATCTACTCATCATTTTCTAGATGATGATTATATAGTTAATCTTATTTTCGAATATTGTTTTTTCAACTTTAGTCTTTAATGCGGGATCATGGTCACCCCATCAATTTTTTTAAAAAATTTACTAGCCTATGTCACTCAATCAGGCGTACAGAAGTTATGGTGGAATATACAAACTCACATACATACATGAACCCTGAAAACAATATACCTACTCCTTTTTTCAGGCAGTCGTATAAAAAGAAAAAATAGGTGTTGACGTTGTAAACGAACCTTATGTTTTTTCTTATAAATCATCAGATTGTCGGAGACTGGATCAGTTATCTTGCTTGATCCAGGAACTGCTGCTACCACCACGACGACGGTCAACAAAAGTAGAAGCACCTTCATATCTGCAATGTACTCAGCCGGTATAACTAGGGGACTTGAATATGGCTCCTTATATACCGACTTGAGTTAAGTATTTTATTTGTTAATATGCACATTTTACTGTAACAAAAGAAAATTATAAACTAGCTTTTATCAGCAACTTTACCTGTCTGAATAACGATCTGAAATTTTGAATCTTTTCCCTTTTTTTAAAGAAGTCAACTTTTCGAAGTTGTGTGCGTTTTAAGAAATTAAATATCATTTGCTTCAAACGGTGAAGGAAAACACCGTGAGGAAACCAGTATGCCCGAGAGTTCTTCATGATGTTCTCGAAGGTGTGTGAATTCTGCCAATCCGCACTTGGTCAGCGTGGTGGACTATGGCCAAACCATTCTCATTCCGAGTGGAGGCACGCGCTCAGTAGTGAGCCGGTAATAGGGTCATAGGGATGATGATGATTAGTTGTGATGTTCTGTCAAATGCAAGCTGAGAGTACTCAGAGTGTATTAGGTATTTGACATTTTAGATATCGACAGTAAAATGATCAAGGGCGTTTTTTCAGAGGTTGCAATTATTGGAAATTGTCGCCATTTTGCATTCTCAGCTTTCTCTAGACAAACTATACTTAAAGGTCCTAAATAATTATATCCTAAAGTACTAGCTGGTGCCCGCGACTTCGTCCACGTGGAATAAGTTATTTTTAACTTCCACGGGAACTCCTTAATTTACCGGGATGAAAAGCCTATATCACTCTCCAGGTCCTCAATCATACCCTGCGAAAAATCACGTTGATCCGTCGCTCTGTTGCAGCGAGATTGCAAGACGAACCAACAAACTAATAAACCAACAAACAAACACACCTTCGCATTTCGCGACTTTGTATGCGTGGACTAAGTTTTTTCGATATCCGCGAGAACTGGATAAAAAATTATGTCTATATCCTTCCCCGGGGATATAACCTATTCCTGTACCAAATTTGATCACAATCGGTTGAATAGGTGGGCCGTGAAAGCGTAGCAGACAAACAGACAGTCAGACAAACTTTCGCATTTATAATATTAGTATGGGATATGGATATGGATTTGTGTAAGTATATGATTAGCTTTAAATGCTGGTATTAATTCATAGCGAAATTGGTATTGTTGTATTTTTCACTTTAATATCTCGATTGTAAAAAGAAGGCGAAGATAGTTTATCCAAACGGACAGACAGTATCATCAGCGTATCAGTATTTTTGAATTCAATCTTTATAATTATGTATTTTTGCCTCCAACTTTTATTATCATCACCACCTGTGCAAATATGCAATTGGTCTTTAGTATATCCATATTAATAAAATTGGCAGTAACCAGCTGGGTAGAGTGTTAACGGAGCTATTTAATGACATTCTAGAGCAAGAAACTACCCCTAATGAATGGATTACTCTAAAATAATACTACTTTTTAAAAAAGGAAGCATCAATAACATTAATGACTATCGACCAATTAAACTGACCAGTAATATTTACAAAAACTTTGCTAAAGTTTTCATACACCTTGGACGCACAACAACTGGTTGGAGCAGGATTCCGTAAGGGGTATATAGTACGTGCGACCACCTGCATACAGTTGGTAGAGAAGATACAAGAATAGAAACAACTACATGTAACTAGCTGATGCCCGCGACTTCGTCCGCGTGGTTTAAGTTTTTTTTGATTCCCGCGGGAACTCCTAAATTTTCCGGGATAAAAAGTAGCCTATGTCACTCTACAGGTCCTCAACTATACCCATGCCAAAAATCACGTCCATCCGTTGCTCCGTTGCGGCGTGATTGAAGGACATACCAATAAACCAACAAACAAATACACTCTCACATTTATAATACTAGTGGTTCGCCCCGAACTGAGACCTCGCGGCGCCATCTATTGACATAAATGTGAAGTTCTGTTAAAAATACTGACGCTCATTAAAAATTAAATAATTTCGTTTCCTTACAATATTTATCTAATTTTAGTATTTGTTGTTCAAGTACAGGATATAATTGAAATAATTGATCAAGTTTTAGGCTCATCCTTTCAGAAAATTTAGAGTTCTGAGGTCATCTTTGGACGTTAGAAAATCACCACTTTGAAAGCCCCCCATTTCGTCAATTTTGGGGGGAAAACTAAAAAAAAATATTTTCCGACTCTATTCCTAATTATCTTTAAAATGATATACCGCAACCCTATGTAACTTTATAAAAAATATTTTACGTCGCATTCGCTTCTATGAGAGCCCCCCTGAAATAAAGATTTTTATTATTTTTTAAGCCATATTCGGCGGGAGGCCATTGGTTTACATATTATATTTAAAGCTGAAGTAATTGCGTTCAGTAATTCAGAAGTTATAATGCTCTGACAGACGGACGGACGGACAAGTGCCAATTCACCCAAGTAGACTCAGAGATCTTCGCTTCGCTCGGTCAATTAGTATGAAGTGTGAAGTATGATGCATGGAAACATATATGTAGAATTTTACTACCTGGAAACAGGTACTAAAAAAATTCTACATCAATGCTGGAAACGATACTGGAGCCTATATATTTTTAAAAACAAAAAAATATCAATAACTATTAAAAAAAGTATTCAACGTATGTATTATACCTATTCTGACTCACAGACATGGGCAATGAATAAGGACGAAGTAAAGAAAATAAAAGTTGTAAAAGGAAGGTCGAAAGAAGCATTCTCAGAGTCAAGCTATCAGACAGAATAAGGAAGAAATATTTAAGGGACCAGATGAAAGTGATTGACGCTATTAGGCAAGCTAGGAAGCTCAAGTGGAAGTGGGCCACATTATGCGACAGCGAGACCACAGGTGGACGTGGGAAAGCAAAGTCTGGTGTCCACGATACATAACGCGTCGCTGTGGCCGGCCGCGAACTGAACTAGAAGAATTTGATGGCCTCGGCGGCGTACTGTGGACTGCAAGTAGAGATCACTGGATGAAGAGGGGGGAGGCCTTTGCCCACGTTTGGGATGAATTCTAATATAATAATATGAATCAATAAATAAAATATGGAAATATGAAAAAAAAGAAATACATAATATTTATATTTTAAAAAAAATATATTTAAAAAAAGTAATTTATTATTTAAAAGTATACAAAAAATATCCATACTAATATTAGGAGTGCGTAAGTGTGTCTGTCTGTCTGTCTGCTAAGCTTTCACGGTCCATCTATTTAACCGATTTGGATGAAATTTGGTACAGGGATAGATTACATCCAGGGAAAGGACATAGGGTACTTTTTATGCCGGAAAATTAAGGATTAAACTTAGTCCACGCGAACGAAGTCGCGGGAATCATCTAGTACCTTATAATAAAAACTAGCCCGTGACTTCCTCCGCAATTCCTTAATTTTCCTGTATAAAAAGTAGCCTACGTCATTCTCCCTCTTACATCAGGTATGATTGTGGTCAAGTGCAAGCCTATAATAAAAAAACACATCCTTAGTACCTAGGTATACAGTAGCTCAAGGGCTCAAGGGATAGAGGAAGGGATTTTTATAAATAAAAATCGAGAAAATTTTAATAATAATTACTGGTAAGAAAAAGACTGTTACTAATTATATTTACAAAAAATTCACGCCGTCCAAGTGATCGTTAATGGGCATGGTGCCCAAAACACTGGCGCTATTACCTCTGTTATCGAGAAAATTATTTGCAAGTAATAGCTTTAGCAATAAGCCGCCTTTGCACGTGATCGCGTAATTATGCGTAATCTAATTTTTGAAATGAATCATACTAATATTATAAATGCGAAAGTGTGTTTGTTTGTTGGTTTATTGGTTCCAGCAAGAAACTCGGTGGTTGCTCTTTTTAAATAATTCAATTACAATAGGCATGATGACTGATTTTGAAAAATGGTCAGATTATGTTCGAAAGTGTCTACTATTTCGAAAAAATATCTTATTTCAGCAGAAAAATAAGGTAGTAGATAAAATTGCCATTTGAAATTTAAATTTTAAAATTCACGCCAAAACGTTCGCCGGTGTCATGGCGTCGTTTGTGACGTCACTATTATTTTTACCAATGTACTCTGTGCAGTGTGCAATAAACAATTTGTGATTGTCAAACAATGACCTTCTATACACAAGGTCATTGTTGTCAAAGCTCGAAAACATACAATTGTGACGTCATTAACTTCTTGGTGTTTTTTTTTTTTTTTAATCTACTACAAGCTAGCCCTTGACTGCGATCTCACCTGATGGTAAGTGATGATGCAGTCTAAGATGGTACCGGGCTAACCTGTTAGGGGCATGGCAGTTATATTAAACCCATACCCCTTAAGTTTCTACACGGCATCGTACCGGAACGCTAAATCGCTTGGCGGCACGTCTTTGCCGGTAGGGTGGTAACTAGCCACGGCCGAAGCCTCCCACCAGGCCAGACCAGGGAATATCCAGAAATTATAAATTTCCAAATTGACCCTGCCGGGGATCGAACCCGTGACCTCCGCACGTTAAGGCAACAGGCCAACAGCGCTACACACTGCGCCACGGTGGTCGTCCAAGGTGTTTAATCCATTATGGCGGAATAAATTCATAATTTCATTGATTCTTGTTTACTGTCATCATGCCTATCGACGGGTTCCGGGCTATTTGTATTAACCGACATTTTTGAAACTTTACACCAGAGCAGTTTAAAGTTTCGATTTTTAGAAAAAAAATAATAACTTTAGCAAATCGCGTTATTTCTTTAAAAAGAAGGATATTTCTGTTTCTTCAACATATTCCCCATAATTAGATTAATTTATTTTCTAATATTCCTATTTTTAACGAAGATAAATGTCGCTTAATACAAAATGACCCATATTTTACTTTTTTTTGTTCCAGGCTAAATGGCTTAACCGCCTATGATTATTGTTTCTTATTTCAGGCTAAATAACTTAACCGCCTAGGCATGCAAATAATGGCTCTAAGCTAAGCGCTTTAATCAAAGAGTTGGTCATATTTCAAACCTAAGCTAATTGATTTAAATACCATATCTTAAACTTATTAATGTATGACTAATTAGTTTATGCGACTGATTTTTTTAAATAAATTGTTTGTAATCATACTTGAATAATGAAGTTTGCAGAAATTGGCGGTTAAAACATTGATAAATTAAAAGGTACATACATAGGGTGTACCTACCTAAACCTATCTTGTTAATAATTATGAAATGAGAAATAAAACACACATTATAAATTGTTTAAAGATAAGTATTTTATTTAAAATGACAATCACCTAGGAACAGCAGTAACTTCTTAGCTTACCAAAGTAACAACTAAAGTTTTTATCACAATTGTATAGGAATCAGAAGTTAAACAGTATTTTTATTACGTAGCCTACAGTCTTATTACCTGAAATAATTATTCTCATTCTTCTTCATTCCTAAACTTTAACATTTAAGTATATAAAAACTTCTTTTTTGAGATTTTTCTTTTGTTTTTTAAAAATTAGGTACTCCTTTTTAAAAAACAGAAAAATCTCTTCAATTACAAAATAAGGTTTATCTATAAAATAATTTCTTTTAAAAATAATCACATAAAAAATTAAAATATTTACGAGCGTTTCTTTGGTTTTCATTTCTTTACTTATTTTCTTCTTTATTTTTTCTAACTTTCTCAGTAATCAAAATCAAAAACATCTCTCGCTAAAAAAAAGTTTAGAAGTTTTCTTACGGGGTTATTTTTCAATGACCGGCCAAATTTTCACTGGGTGTTCTACCCATGAATATGAACAACTTTCACTATGGAACCGACTCTGAAATCAGGAAAGAAAATCAGCTGTTTCATACATTTTAATCGAGTAGGTATTGATATTTTGTAGGAAACAGCTGATTTTTTTTCGTGATTTCAGAGTTGGTCCCATAGTGAAAGTTGTTCATATTCATGGGTAGTTAGTAACACCCTGTGAAAATTTGGCCGGTAATGGTTGCAGCACGAGCAGATCTTTGTTCTGTTCCATGTAGGAATGACTACCTAAAACTGTTACTGTTTTAGGCATGTTTTTTAAAAACAGCTTTGGTCGCAGACTGGTAGAATCACCTTTCTTTTTATTTCGCTCAACCGTTTCCTTTCTTTTTACTTTTTCTCGTGTTTCAGGTTCCGAATAATTTTTAAATAATTTCCGTCGTCCTGGTTCCATTATTAAGTGTCAAACTGCAAAATAGTTAGAATAATATTAAATTTATTGAAATAAAATTAGGTAACCTGTTAAATTAGAAGTTATTTTTTTACCCGTTTGCAAAATTTCGAGGTCAATTCTACTCATAAATGTTAGAAATAATTTTACAGGAAAGAAATGGGGTAATTCTTTTCGAAACCGGAAAATTTACCCTATAATCCATAAAACTTGCACCTGTCTCTTGCATCTATTTAATAGACTTTCGAATCTTTCCGAGTTTAAATTCTTCAGTAAGTATACTTAATAATTATTGTCATCGTACAAGTAAAGTGTAATGACTCCCAGTTACTTAATAATCAATGTTTTTCTTCAAAATGTAAAAAACTGAATGTAATAAACTCACCATAAAATCCAAAATTGACGAAAAATATGCTCTGCGCAGCTCCCACAAAACACTAAAACACGTACGAACTTGCTCACGATTTGCGTCAGCGCAACGATGGCGCCAAAATCATTGTTTTAACCAACGTCTTATTAGTCAATCTATATAAAATTTTGATTGTACTAACATTTCAAGTACAGAGCTAAATGTATGGATCGATACTGGGTATGAATTTGACTAAGAGGCTAAATGTATTAAACGACATTCTAGTATATTTTCAAGGTAAAGCTAATTGTATTAAGCGACACTGGATAAGAATTTAACAAAGAGGCTAATTGTATTAAGCGACATTTATATATATTTATAAAGTCAGGCTAAATGCTTTAACGTACGTTGCCTGTAAATTGTTGCTCCAGGAAAAAACGTTTAAACGACTGTCTGGTATTTGGTAGTCAGCTTAAGTACAAAGTTCCTAAATTTGTCAATATTTTGTGTCGCTTCATACATTGCAGTCCAAAATGGGCCCATAAATGCGGTTGTATTAAGCGACAAAAAAGTGCTCCAATCGTCACCAAACTCAGCTCAAATGACGCAGAAAAATTCGCTGAATCCAAATATGTATAAAAGTCTATATCGCTCAGAGTGTCGCTTAATACAATTAGCCCGGAACCCGTCGCTATTATTATATTATCAATGTGTACATAAGTAACCGCTGTCCATAGCATTGCTGGAGCGATCAAATCCATGCTCCTCTATTTACATAATCTTCAACAGTAGATAAAAACTGTTATATAACAATAAATTCTATGATTTTATATTTGTATTATTTTTATTTTCGTGTATTTTCCAAACACTCTAAGTAATATTTAGTGTTTGCAAAATACTAAAAATTGATATTAATGATCAATTTCAAATTTTTTTTGCCTAATTGTGAAATAATATCTCAATTTTTTGTTACTGAGAAAAAATTAAAACATATACTCCTAGTCGGTAAGTACATTATTATAGATGTACAATATTGATTTATGCCACAATTACACATGTAATTAACTCACGTAAGTAGTTTATGTAAATAACATACAAGTATCATTTGCACGACGACTATAAAGAAGAAGAAAGTTTACCTATAAGTATTTCGTCACTTACCTCATATCCCCTCATCAACTAATAAAGAGCTGATGATCTTCAAACGGCTGGACAGATTTTCATGAAACATGGCTAAGAACACTCGGGATAAAATTTTCTGACAAAAAAAAAACTAATCGAAAATAGGTTCATCCATTTGGGAGATACGATACTACAGACAGATACACAAACAGACACGTTAAACTTATAACACCCCTCTCTTTTTGCGTCGGGGGTTAAAAACATAGTAACATAATAGGCATATCTGGCGTGAGGGGTGAGGAGAGCCAACCTCTCGACTTGGGTTTTGATTTTGATAGCTCACAGCGCCTTAATAGCTTATTAGTAGAAGTAGGTATACCTAGCTGATATTTGCTTGTCACTTAGCCAGGGGGGTCAATAGATTCCCCTGAACTGCTTTCGGAGCTAGATATAATAGTACCCTCACGTTTATCATTCCGTGCGTCTAGAATTAAAAATATATTGGACTAGCTGATGCCCGCGACTCCATCCGTGTGGATTGAGGTTTTTCGGTTCCCGCGGGAACCCTTTAATTGTCCGGGATAAAAAGCCTATGTGCTATTCCAGACTATAATCTATCTCTGTGCCAAATTTCAGCCAGATCCGTTCAGCCGTTGGCGCGTGATTGAGTAACAAACATCCATACATCCATCCAAACTTTCACATTTATAATATTACTAGCGAATGCCCGCGACTTCGTACGCGTGGATCGAGGTTTTGTGGTTCCCGCGGGAACTCTTTAATTTTCCGGGATAAAAAGTAGCCTATGTGCTATTCCAGACTATAATCTATCTCTGTGCCAAATTTCATCCAGATCCGTTCAGCTGTTGGGGCGTGATTGAGTAACAAACATCCATCCATACATCCAGACATCCATACATCCAAACTTTCGCATTTATAATATTAGTAAGATAAGATAGTAAGAAGTAAGAAGTAAGATTAAGATTCTTTTTATCCCGGAAAATTAAGGAGTTCCCACGGGAACCAAAAAACCTTAATCCACGCGGACGGAGTCGCGGGCTTCAGCTAGTGTATTGATACAGTCACGTGCCACTAGTTGATTAAAAACTGATATACATAGTTCTCAACAACTTCTATATGTATCAACAGGTACCCCTGTTTTTTTAGTGTCTAGTTGTAAAAACCTGTTATTAGCTATAAGTTACCTAATTTTAAGACTATTTAGAACAATAAGCATAAGGTAAAAAATAAAGTGCAGCAACAGTCAACTCAATAACACACAAACACATAATATAATGCCTCTGACGCATAACGCATATTGTGGTCTCCGTTCGGTCTTGGGTAGTGACTAATGGGTAGAATTACTGAAGATGCAGTCTAAGATAGTAGCAGGCCAACTCGGTAGGGGTGTGTAATGGTACTTATAACCTACTTGATGATTCCCGCGACTTCATCCGCGTGGATTAAGATTTTTGATTCCAATTTGATTTGATTCTCTTTAATTTTCCGGGATTAAAAGTAGCCTATGTCCTTCCCCGAGATACCATCTACCCTTGTACCAAATTTCATCAAAATCGGGTGAAGACAGTATTTTTTATTCCCGCGGGAACTCTTTAATTTTCCGGGATAAAAAGTAGCCTATGTCCTTCCCCGGGATACCATCTACCCATGTACCAAATTTCAGTAAAATCGGTTCAAAAGATGGGCCGGGAAAGCGTAGCAGACAGACAGACAGACAGACAGAAACACTTTCGCATTTATAATATTAGTATGGATTCCCCTAATCGGTGTTTGCACGGCATCGTGCATCGTTGGATCACTTGTCGCCGTCGGTACTACGGTAGGTGCCACTAGCCACGATCAAAGCCTTCGGATCCGTCCAGTGATCCAGTCCAGACCAGAGAAAATTTACATATTGCGCCTGCTGGGGATTCGAATCCAGGACGTCCCACTTATCCCATAGCGCTTGCCATTGCGCCCGGGAGGTCATATGTCCGGGTCAACGTTTTTGAGAAAACCTAAGAAAGGATTTTTGAAATTTTCGCCTAAACAGGAGCCAACTAGTAAAGATGTATAGCTAGAAATTATTTCGATGCTTTAATAATTGCGGTGACTATTTAATTATAATGTGAAAGTTTGGATGGATGGATGTTTATTTGAATAGGTGGGCCGTGAAAGCGTAGCAGACAAACAGACAGACAGACACACTTTCGCATTTATAATATTAGTATGGGATATGGATTAGTATAAGTATATGTATGATTAACTTTAAATGCTGGTATTTATTCATAGCGAAATTGGTATTGTTGTATTTTTACCCTCGACGAAACGGAGACGGTATATATGTGTTTGCCCTAAGAGGTTGTGTGTTTGTTTGTTTGTGCACTTTTTTGTTACCGTTTTCCTGGAAAACTGGACCGATTGAGATGCGGTTTTTTGCATTAGATATTTATAGCTTGTGAGAAGGTTTTTAGATATATTTTAGGACCATAGACAACCAAGCTGAGCTGTAGTCTATGATTTTAATTTTTCAATATGTTACCATTTTTCTCAAAAAGTACTGGGCCGATTGAGATGCGGTTTTTTGCATTAGATATGTATAGCTTGTGAGAAGGTTCTTGGATATATTTTAGGACCATAGACAACCAAGCTGAACTATAGTCTATGATTTTAATTTTTCAATATGTTACCATTTTTCTCAAAAAGTACTGGGCCGATTGAGATGCGGTTTTTTGCATTAGATATGTATAGCTTGTGAGAAGGTTCTTGGATATATTTTAGGACTATAGACAACCAAGCTGAACTATAGTCTATGATTTTAATTTTTCAATATGTTACCATTTTTCTCAAAAAGTACTGGGCCGATTGAGATGCGGTTTTTTGCATTAGATATGTATAGCTTGTGAGAAGGTTCTTAGATATATTTTAGGACCATAGACAATCGAGCAAACGTGATTTAGTAAGTGGTCATAGGAATTCCTTAAGTTCTCATCGTAAACCCGTCGTGCTTAGACTCTTTTGATTTGTCTTGTCTAGCACTTTGTACCTAGATGCTGCTCAGGGTCTCATGATGGAGCCAGGAGGTGGTTATGGGAACTCCTTAAGTTCTCATCGTAAACCCGTTGTATTTGGACTCTTTTGATTTGTCTTGACTAGCACTTTGTACATAGATGCTGCTCAGGGTTTCATGATGGAGCCAGGAGGTGGTCATGGGATCTCCTTAAGTTCTCATCGTAAACCCGTTGTATTTGGACTCTTTTGATTTGTCTTGACAAGCGCTTTGTACCTAGATGCTGCCCAGGGTCTAATGATGGAGCCAGAAGGTGGTCATGGGAACTCCTTAAGTTCTTATCGTAAACCCTTCGTGTTTGGACTCTTTGGATTTGTCTTGACTAGCACTTTGTACCTAGATGCTGCTCAGGGTCTCATGATGGAGCCAGGAGGTGGTCATGGGAACTTCTTAAGTTCTCATCGTAAACCCGTTGTATTTGGACTCTTTTGATTTGTCTTGACGAGCGCTTTGTACCTAGATGCTGCCCAGGGTCTCATGATGGAGCCAGGAAGTGGTCACAGGAACTCCTTAAGTGATCAAATTTTTTTAACAATTTTTATCAGACGCTGACTCGCTTGGCGGCACGTCTTTGCTGGTAGGGTGGTAACTAGCCATGGCCGAAGCCTCCCACCAGACCAGACCAGAGAAAATTCAGAGAAATTATAAATTCCCAAATTGACCCTGCCGGGGATCGAACCCAGGACCTCCGCACGTTAAGGCAACAGCGTTACACACTGCGCCGCGGAGGTCGTCAAAACAAGAATATTAAATATTAAAATTTAACACTATTTGACACCTCTACTGACTACTAAGCACAAGTTTTATCTCGGAATGAGAATGGTTTGGCCATAGTCCACCACGCTGGTCAAAAAAACTACTGAGCCGGCAAATATGCAGTTTTGTGTTTTAGATATTATTTTATATATACTTTTGCTAAGTTCTAATTGTTGTTTCAATGGAGCTCTGCAGTGCGTCGTGGGTTTTTTAAAAAATTTAATTTTATTTCTTGTTCACTTTATTTTACTAAAGAGATGCATAATATCTCGATTGTAAAAAGATAGTTTATCCAAACGGACAGACAGTATCAGTATTTTTAACAGCTTTTTGAATTCGATCTTTATAAATTATGTATTTTTGCCTCCAACTTTTATTATCTTCACCCACCTGTGCAAATATGTAATTGGTCTTTATTATATCCATACTTAATATTATAAATGCGAAAGTGTGTGTCTGTTGTCTGTCTGCTACGCTTTCACGGCCCACCTACTCAACTTATTTGGATGCGATTTGGTACAGGGATAGATTATATCCAGGGGAAGGAAGGACATAGGGTACTTTTTATCCCGGAAAATTAAGGAGTTCCCGCGGAAATCATCTAGTACCTTATAATAAAAACTAGCCCGTGACTTCCTCCGCAATTTCTTAATTTTCCAGTATAAAAATTAGCCTACGTCACTCTCCAGGTCCTCAACTATACCCATGCAAAAAATCACGTCGATGCGTTGCTCTATTGCAACGTGATTAAAGGACAAACCAACAAACAAACACACGTTCGCATTTATAATAAATACTAGCTGATGCCCGCGACTTCGTTCGCGTGGTTTAAGTTTTTTGATTCCCGCGGGAACTCCCTAATTTTCCGGGATAAAAAGTAGCTTATGTCACTTTACAGGTCCTCAACTGTACCCTTGCCAAAAATCACGTCGATCCGTTGCGGCGTGATTGAAGGACAAACCAACAAACCAATAAACCAACAAACCAACAAACCAACGAACAAACACACTTTCGCATTTATAATATTAGTATGAAGTATGATATTAGTATGATGTAACCGAACAATTCCTGTGACTTCATCGAATATTTCTAGAAAATTTAAATTGTAGGCACTTTTACGTCCGAGTAACGTCGGTTTGTTAATTTAAACTGACAAAAAAAAAAGAATATAATAAATGGGAAAGTGTGTCTGTCTGTCTGTCTGCTACGCTTGAAGGGTCCATCTTTTTGCATCGATTTTGATGAAATTCGGTATGGAGCTAGGCTGAATCCTGTTGAAGGTTCTTTATCCTAGAGATTTAGGAGACTTTTTATCCTAGAGTACCCACGAGAATTCAATTGTAGGTATATAAATCCACGCGTACGAAATCGCGTGCAACAAACTGTGTCTCCCACCCATTACAATCCGGGTATCTATAAATCAAGAGTGAATAGGCATCTTCTAGACAAGCGCGTCCCAACTTAGACCGTATCAGGTATGCTAGTGGTCAAGCGCAAGCCTATAATGAAAAAAAAATTGTGTGTCAGCTCCGACGCACGACTGGAGTTTACTCATGAACGAACTGTGTTACCATGGAAACATAAACAAGTGTTACCATGGAAACGTAGTAAATAACGTAACGGACAAAGTTTGATTTTACTCCCCATAGATTGGCATACCCCGGGATTATATTATATGAAAATCGATTCTCAAGGAGGTAAACTCCAAATAACATCTTTAAATTACCTAATTAGCTCAAGGGATCCATGATGTTTAAAATTGAGAAAACAGAGCGAAATGAAGTCAAGAAATATAACTAGGTATAAGAAGGTTGCTTGCTAGAGAAAGCTTTAGCAATAAGACCGCCTTTGCACGTTTCTATGTAGTTTTACTAGTTTTTCAGCCGAATACTGTATATTTTGTGTGTGCAATAAAGATATCTACATAAATTTACATAAAACCATATCAAAAATTGCGGAATCGGCAGGATTTGAACCTGCGTCTCTCTGGGATTCCCAGTACCGAAATTTGAGATATGCATCTCTAGAAGATGCCTATTCACTCTTAATTTGAAGATACCAATATTATAAGCGGATGGAAAAACGGAAGCCGAAAAGGTGTTCCATATCATAGCGGTTCGCTAGGGGCGCTTTTGGAATCCTCGAAGATACCGTCATTAATTATCACTACCACGTTGCATTCTTTGTATACTTGACGTTCGTAAAGTGTAGGTACCTTTTGAATAAACATATTTTGACTTTGAACTTTAAACCACTTGGCGGTACGTCTTTGCCCGTAGGGTGGTGGTAACTAGCCACGGTTGAAGCCACCACACCAATTCAGAGAAAATTCAGAAGTTATGAATTCCCAAATTGACCCTGCTGGGGATCGAACCCAGGACCTCCCATCGTAAGACAGCGCAGCGCTCACTACTGCGCCAGGGAGGTCAGGTACGTGATTACAGGGGGTGTACGTTTAACCCTGGAATAAGTTTTATACGAATTCTGTCAAAGTAGTAGGTAGCTACAATCCCACAAACTTATCTGACCAGGTGATAACGTTGCTTTATGTATGAAAAGTAAAATAAAAACAAAACCTAAACAGCCATAAAAATCAGTTCAAATTTTGGCCACCGGGACAGATAAGTTTCTGGGATTATAATTCGAGGTTAAAAGGATAACTCGTATTACTGCAAGCGGGTCCTAGTTATATTAGCAGTTTAACAATCCACATAATCACTGATGACGCACGTCTTCTTCGATAAAAAGCTGCATCCTCCTTGACAATGCTATATTGAGAACAAAATTTGAAATTATTTTTGTTCTTATTTAAAAAGGGAGGAAAATCGGAGGGTTGAAATTTAAAAGTGAGATAACTGTACTGTGTGGGGTATCATATGAAAGGGTTTACTTTGTACATTCTAAAACAGATTTTTGATTATTTTTAGTCATGATAGTTTTTGATTTATCGGGGAAAAAGTCTAAAAAAATACCGTTCCCCCCCTTATCTCCGGAGTTTACCAATCGAAAAATCTGAAATAATTATGGTCAATAGGAATTTATGTATATTTTACAGGAAAACTATAGCCAATGCTCTAACTAGCATAGTTTTTTTGATATTAACAGTAAACCTCTACAAACAAAGTTAGTTTTGCGGTTCATTAACAAAGGTAATTATTACCGTTTTACATCTTTGGTCGTTACAGTTTTCAGTACGGAACCCTCGGTGCGCGAGTCTGACTCGCACTTGGCCGGTTTTTTAATATTGTGTTACATGTTAATCTTTGAACAAGTGTACATGGAATGAGAAACTAGTAAACGAAGACTTCCAAGGGCAGTGCAGTAAAACGATGTATTATGTACTTAAACTAAATGCGCGTGTAACAAATTTGCAACTGGTGAAGGCGCATTTAGGTACAAATCATGATGGTCATAGAAATCGAAATCTTTATTATTGGAATCAACTAATGTACAGAACAATTAATTCCTGTCTCCTAAACTAGGAGGACCCTCACCCGTGTCTTAGGTGCCAGTGCCTTCCCAAACGCTGACTAAAAATATCATTGGCTTAATGTCTAAGATAAGATAATGTAAGCCCACTTATCATTTAAGGCACATTTTAGGTGACCGCCATCTAGTGAGCGGTCTATGAGGTTCCTAATTTCTAATCATATTAGTACATAATAATTAATTAATATTTAATTATTAATTGGCTATGCGAATATCGACCAATCAGAGGGGAGAGATCGTCTTTTGTTTTTTTCCCTGGAATGATGGTAATTAGTAATGGCGAACGACTTATGACTATGTTTGCTATGAATTGTAATTTATTTCATAGCCACTGAGTTAGAGAACAGGACTGCTAGTCTAGTTAGTGGGAGGCTTCGGCCGTGACTAGGTACCACTGGTAGGTAGTTCCGGTAGGATGGTGCGTGGACACTGCGCGCCTGCGCGATGATGGAGCTCCGATTAGGGGTATAAAAAAGGGATTGCTTTGAGTTATTGTTTATCTTTAACTGCCTCGTTGGTCTAGTGGTTAGCAAGTTCGACTGCGGCCGACGAGGTCCCGGGTTCAAGAACCGGGTCGGGCTATAATAGTGTTAGGTTTTTCTGACTAGAAATTCTTAGTACTAGCTCGGAGTTTTTTTTTTTTTAATCCACTACAAGCTACCGTACCGGAACGCTAAATCGCTTGGCGGCACGTCTTTGCCGGTAGGGTGGTAACTAGCCAAGGCCGAAGCCTCCCACCAGGCCAGACCAGGGAAAATTCAGAAATTATAAATTCCCAAATTGACCCTGCCGGGGATCGAACCTGGTAGCGCTACACACTGCGCCACGGAGGTCGTCGGAGTTAGGGAAGTTGGTAGTGTTTCACCCCCGTGCCTTGGAGAGCACGTTAAGCCGTCGGTCCCGGTTATTGTCACTAACATTTTAATAGTCGTTAAAGCCCGCCAACCCGCATAGGAGCAGCGTGGTGGCTCTAAGCTCTAATTCCCTCTCTCCTACGAGAGTGATTTATCCTTATTCCGCCCTCCATTTTCTAAAATAGCACCGCACGTAACCGATAGCTAATAATTTCACCGTCATCGTCACCTCGATGCCTGACGTCGTTCTTCTTTTTTAATGGTTTTTTTTAATGGTTTTGACGACCTCCGTGGCGCAGTGTGTAGCGCTGTCGCCTTAACGTGCGGAGGTCCTGGGTTCGATCCCCGGCAGGGTCAATTTGGGAATTTATAATTTCTGAATTTTCCCTGGTCTGGCCTGGTGGGAGGCTTCGGCCGTGGCTAGTTACCACCCTACCGGCAAAGACGTGCCGCTAAGCGATTTAGCGTTCCGGTACGATGCCGTGTAGAAACCGAAGGGGTATGGGTTTAATATAACTGCCATGCCCCTAACAGGTTAGCCCGCTACCATCTTAGACTGCATCATCACTTACCATCAGGTGAGATCGCAGTCAAGGGCTAGCTTGTAGTGGATAAAAAAAAAAAAAAAATGGTTTTCTTAAACTTGTGTAAAGGCAAGTTTATAATAGGTAGTGGAATTTTGTTAAATAATAGAATGCTCATTCCCACGAACGACCTTCGGACTTTCTTGAGGCGGAGCGAAGGAGTCACGAGCCTATGGCGGTTTCTAGTTGGCCTATCGTGCAGATCGTAAATTCTTTTGTAATTCGAATTTGCTGTTTTACGAAGTTCAGATTACTGTAAATATATATTGTGAGGCTACTGTAAGAATACCTATTTCCTTGAATTTTTCCCTAAGGGATTCACGTGGTTTTAAATTATAAATTGCACGTATTGCCCTTTTTTGTAACACAAATATTTTTTTGAATATCTGCCGCCTTACCCCACAGCAAGATTCCGTAAGACATAATACTATGAAATTAAGCAAAATATACAATCTTAGCAGTTTCAACGTCTTTTAACTGCCAAATATTTTTGACAGCGTAAGCAGCAGAACTGAGTTTACCAGCTAGATTTGATATATGGGTGCTCCATTGAAGCTTAGCATCTAAAGTCACACCCAAAAACACGGTGGCCTCTTCTATTTTTAACATATCATTATTTATGTTTTTGGCGATGTACTGTACTGTATTTCAACATTGGGTTAAAAAAAGAGATTAAAAAAACATTGGGTTATTGTAAGGGTCGGATCAATACATTGCTGAAAAACTGGCAACGCACTGGCGGTTCTTCTTGAGCTAAAAATGTTCCTCGCTCATATGCTCGCTATTTATGCATTTAATTT
This sequence comes from Erebia aethiops, assembly GCA_923060345.2. NCBI lineage: Eukaryota > Metazoa > Arthropoda > Insecta > Lepidoptera > Nymphalidae > Erebia > Erebia aethiops. The sequence goes on along the minus strand of OV281081.1, from coordinate 17,481,979 downwards.
TTCAATTTGAGTTTATTTAAATTAGAAAAAGTGAACAACCTTATAGGAGTCCAAACTTGTTATAGATAAGAAAAGACTGTTAATGAATACATTTCACCAAAAAGTAGAATGATAGAAAAAAATTGTGTGCCAATAGATATAAATTGATCAAATGTTTTATTTTAGCAATTCGTATACCTGTTTTTATCAAGTGATTACGAACCTAATGTTTGCCTTAACAGCAATCCTGATAGCTACGGCTAGTACTGTTACAAAAGCTGGTAATATTTCTACGTCTTATATCCAAGATGACCCTGCTTCTGATCAACTTATACTATTCAAGAAGAAACATGCGGTAAGAGGACTTAAAATTATAACTGTCAGGTTACCTAAATAGCTACAAAGCATAGGTATACAATTTTTCTATAATCATATTGATACAGCTTGCGCATAGTGTGATAGGATTATTCCGTTTAATTTATTTTGAAAAATATATTGACTGCTAGCTGATGCACGTGACTTCGTTCGCGTGGATTGAGGTTTTTGGTTCCCGGGGGAACTCCATTTTTCCGGGTTAAAAAGTAGCCTATGTGATATTCCTGACTATAATCTATCTCTGTGCTAAATTTCATCCAGATACGTTTAGTCGTTCTGGCGTGATTGAGTAACAAACATCCAAACTTTCTTTCTTCGTCCGCGTGGATTAAGGTTTTTGGTTCCCACGGAAACTCTTGAATTTTCTGGGATAAAAAGAAGCCGATAGTAGTAGTACGGGGGTAGGTTGTATCCTTCCCCGGGATACAACCTACCCCCGTACCAAATTTCATCAAAATCGGTTTAACGGATGAGCCGTGAAAGCGTAGCAGACACACAGACACACTTTCGCATTTATAATATTAGTATGGATTAAGTATAGATTTTAATTCTGTAGTGTTTTGGGCTTATTCTGTAGTGGACTATCTCTAAAATAAACTAAAATGACAGCATTACAAATACTGCTTACCCTTTCATAATAGGTACTCCTGCGGAAAGAGACAGAACTAGATTTAAAGCTGTCATTTTAGTTTAGTTTAGAGATTGTGTTATACAGACTTGGACAACTATCTCTAAACTAAAAACTGCCCCTTTCCACAAGGATTATTATGAAAGAGAAAGCAATAAAAATAGAGCTGTCGTTTTAGAGATGGTTTTTAACAGAATTGGCCTCACTGTTCATCTTAATTGCAGGGTCCTATTGGAATAATGACAACCAGTAGCGGAGCACCAATTTCTTACACCGAAGCAACAAATTCTTTGAATTCCAGACTTGCAAGGAACGAGTATTCAATAGATAGTTTAACTCACTTTAACCGAGAAAGAATTCCAGAAAGAGTGGTTCACGCCAAGGGTGGAGGAGCTTTTGGTCACTTTGAAGTCACTCATGATATACGCAGTTTTTGTAAAGCTGAATTATTTAGAAAAATAGGTAAAATAACTCCAGTAGCAGTTCGTTTTTCGGTCTTATCGCCTGAGCGAGGCGGTAGCGATGTAACAAGAGAGGTTCGAGGTTTTTCAGTTAAATTCTACACAAAGGATGGTAATTTAGATATAGTTGGATTAAATTTTCCAATTTTTGTTGTGAAAGATCCACCCCGATTTCCAAATTTTGTTCATGCTGCTAAGAGAAATCCTTCAACCAACCTCAGAGATAACAACGCTTTTTGGGACTTTACGACTTTAAACCCCGAGACTTTTTTTCATCTTCTATATCAATTCGGAGATCGTGGGATTCCTGCTAGTTATGTCAATATGCCTGGCTACAGTATTCAAACTTATCAGGTTGAAAATGAACATGGGGAAAAATACTTTGTTAGATTTCATTTCATGCCTGAATCTGGAATTAAAACTTTGACGTCAGAAGAAGCCAGAAAAATCGCGGCTGAAGATCTTGACTATTTGAATAGAATATTATATAATTACATTGCAAACGGTAGGTGTCCTAGCTGGACAGTCAGCATACAGGTCCTAACGTTTGAAGATGTAAAAAAATCTCACTACGACGTATTTGACGTTACGAGAGTAATTCCTTTGGATAAATATCCTTTAAAACAAGTGGGTAAACTAATACTGGATAAGAATCCTAAAAATTACTTTGCCGAAATAGAACAACTGGCTTTTTGTCCTGGAAATCTGGTTCCAGGTATTCTCGGAGATCCAAGTCAGTTATTTGAAGCAAGACGTTTTCTGTATAGAGATTCTCAGTATTACCGTTTGGGTGTAAATTATAATAAAATATCTGTTAACACTCCGTATCGTACGAAAAAATTAACATATGATAGAGATGGAGTTCCTCCAGTGAACGACAATGAAGAAGACATTCCAAACTACTATCCTAACTCATTTAATGGTCCAGTTCCTTATAACTCCACACATACGGCAAAATTAATTAACATTGTAGAAAATCCAGAACCGAATAATTTTGAGCAAGCGACTGAATTGTATCTAAATGAAATGACCAGTGACGAACGAAGTCGATTAGTTACTAATATAGTTTCCAATTTGAGACTAAGTACTGTAGTGACTCAGAGAAGAGCTGTAGCCATTTTTGAAAGAATTCACCCAGACCTAAGTCATCGAGTAGCCCAAGGATTGAAAGCAAATAATACGTTTTTGGATTCTGTGTAATCATAAAAGGTATGGTAATCATAGGTATTTATACTTAGCTTATCCTGGATGGAATTTTTTAAATCCATTGTAAATGGGAGTTTTTAAGCTAAAGTAGCATAAATCGCAGCATTTGACTCTTTGAGATGAACTTTGCGATGATGTCGGTCAGGCAGTTTTTCCTTTGTATAATTTAAGAGAGTAAATAAAAATTTTTTGCTATTAATTTATTAATCTACGTTTATGCACTTGATTTTTATTTTGCATTATTGTTATCGAATCGCTTAGGTTATATTAAAAACAACAAATTGGTTGGCAATTGATATTATAACGGTCTGTTCTAAAGTTGGTCTGTTGGAAAGCCACTAATAGTACATTAAACGGCTCGGGTTTTAAGATAGCCAAGGACGGTAATCATCAATTCAATACACACGTGTATCATACGTCGTTTTTCAACACACTTGTGAAGAAAATAATACAAAAAAATAATTTTATTTAGTAGATAAAATAAAAAAAAATTCTATAACTCACTTGTGATGAAAAAGTCACAGTTTGATTATAGGTGTCATTATGTGCCTAATTGCAGTGAAATTAGAGCCACTTTATGAGCAAGTGTGTTGAAAAATAATATAATATATGAGCTGCATTATCGAAGTTAGGTTTAATTGATTCTAGTTAATACCTTATAAGAAATTAAACAAAACACTCTGTGAATACTGAATATCATTACAGCATTACGCTTATGTGATGCCCTTTTTGGGATTATTTGCTTCACGCACTACATTGTATATGTCGAATGTAGCGGCGCTGATGTCGCATTTAACGGCGCCCTCTGTCATAGAAGACGGCAGACGCGTCGGGAAGAGTCTCATTTTTCCTTTTAAATCAGCAGAACCGCTAACCTTTAGTAGGTCACCGTCTCTGCTGTCACTATCTACAGTACTAGAACTGATATCAAAAGCAAGTGCCATTCAAATGAGGTACCAAAGTCAATCATCGAAAAGCAGAACAAGATTAACATCCATTGCGGTTTCCCGCAATGACCGATCTTGACAATAATATGACCACCGCAAATGCAGATACGGCACAGATTGCAACTGACGGCTACTATTCGAATGAATGGCTCTAATCACTGATTTTAATAGTTGCCCAGTCTATCACTGGCATTTGCAATCACTAACTAAATAGACTACCTGCAAATGCAATTCATAGAAACACTACACCACTATAGGACTTAGGTTGTAATTGTAATTAATGCTTCTAATAGTTAATCCATCACTGGCTTGCTAAAACCTTATTATTGTCACAATTAAGGAAGTCACTAATAGCAAAGGTGATCAAATGAAATGCTTCGATTATTGCCACACGTGGGTAGGTAGGTACGTAGGTAGTTTAATAATAATGATTTAAGCTCACATATTCTAATCTTTAATTACTTTAAAGAAACAACGATTTAAATGATTGAATTCAAATGGTTTTTATTCAAATGATCAAATGAATCTACCACCAGCTCGGAAGGCCTCTCTCACAGAGAAGAGCTGGCCAGAAACTCTGCGGTAGCTCTTTTAAAAAGGTTACAATAATGTTTTACAATATTAACTTAGTTTACGATGTTAAACATCGAAACCGATTCACAAATATTTATCACAACTCAAACATTATTTAAACAAAGTTAATTTAGTCTAAAACCTGGCAAAACCTAGGCACACAATATAAATGGAAAATCAAGAATAAATTGGTCTTACAACCTTTCGCTTACCAGAGCTGGAACAATAATTCTCCTAATCAGCCATTACAATCCTTTTTAAAACCCACTATCGCGTCACCAACGGCGGCTCGCGGCGTAACAACAGCCGGCTCGCTCCGATTGGTGGAACGATATGGCGGGTAAACAATTGAAACTCTTATTATTAACAAATCACTTAACTACAGTGCTAAACGAGCTAATCAAGCTTCTAAAATTATTAAAACAATTTACAATTATTTGAGAACAATTTAAACATCAAAATCTCTGCATAAAATAAATAGTAATCAAACAAGTAGGTACTTGTTTGTTTGACACGTCTTTTAAATTAGTCAGTAATTATCTAAATCTTACGAGGGTAGAAACAATGAGTAAACATTAACAATAAATCAACAATATTATGATAAGATTCCTCAGATCGGGTTGCAGGTTCGAAGCCCTTCCGGCTTCTCCCACGACACGGCCATACTGACGGGTGATGCGTGCTCTGCATCACTGACGCAATCCTGTTGACAAAAATCAGCTTTGAGGCTACTGGCTAGGCACTTCCACAGTGACCCTAAACCTACAAGTTCTTTGATTGTTTTCTTAATAATCAGACAAGATGTTTGCAACATTTGGTATAGCATAAAAGTAGTAAGTTGTACTGTTCTTTGCTTTGCTGAATGCAATAAGCAGGTAAATGTAAGTAGGTAAATAAGTTGCACTGTTCCTAGCTTTGCTCCACGAAAAGGCAGGTAAAAAAAAATGGGTGAATCATACTGAACTCTCCATTACTCATAGTAACAGTTAACTAAGCAAATTATTACTCTCACATACCACGTGACAAAACTTCAGCAAATCATTCTTGTTCATATCAAGTTATTACGATACTGTTCATTCACTAGAACAGTAATTCAATTTGTTTATATGGTAAACTGCTCACTATACGTGAAAGCAGTAAAGTAAATCCCATAATCATTGTTCAACTAAGCATTCCACATGCCAGTCAAATAAATAAGTCATTTTTATGTTGAGCTGCACTTTCCACAAGCATACAGCTTTTATTTTTGCATGATACTGCCCGTAAGTTTTTTACGTGTACAGTTATCTGCTTATAATTTTCAGTCATCAGTCAAAGTCTCAGTGGAACGTCAATCAAACAACAATGAAATCCAGAAAATTGATGCTTTGTTTTACTATTATTTTCTTTATATTTTGTCATGTGATAATATGAGCAAAAGAATAAAATTAATGAGTTTTGTTTCATGAGGGTAGGACAATTACTAATGTTAATCATGATAAGAGTAATTGTAAAAAGATGGTAAATGATACGCTCACCGGGCGCAAGATCAGATAATCAGCCGAAGTAGGTAGTCTGCTCAACAGCAGCTGGCTGCAGAGAAGTCTGAAGACCCAGATCTCGGCGCACCACAGCCGTCGGGAGGGCTGCCACTTCTTCGTACCTTGCATCGAAGTTGATCGACTGCATTCGAGAAATCTGTGAACTTTGCAAGGATGATTAAACAAGGCCAAGCTAGGCCTGGTTTCAATGCTAAATGTAAACAAAGTTATGAACAACATAACATAATAATAAACAGGGTAGTACATAGGTTTTAAAATTTTATCTAACCGCCTCGGTCAATCCTATGCTGTACGATTGTTTGGAACGCTTAATGATATTTTTTTTTTTTTTTTACATAATTATCGTCAACACTGCTCACTCCACGCGATAGCAGAGTGAAACTACAACACACAGTATGCAACCGCACATTCCAAACGGCAAAAGTTGAATAAATAAATTATTTGCACATACCACATGACAATAGTCGAGTAAATAAATGATTTTCATGTTGTGTAACTGCTCATTCAACGACAACAGTTAAATCAATAAGTTAATTTCATAATTACAATGTGTAACTGCTCATTCCGCATGACAACAGTCATAATTTTCATATGAATACAGTTATATGTGTGAGGGTAGGATGTGAGGGGGACAGGTCCACGAAGAAGGCTCTTAAAGAAGGAAAAATGGATGGGAGGCTGGGAAGGTCGATGCTGTGCTCTGGGCGGTCCTGAACGCCGTGGTACACAGGGGACTTTTATTCTTTCAGGATAGGAACCTATTTTTAAATAGGCTGGTCATTGATCGGCTCCACGGCACGTCAACGTACATCTTTTGTTGGTCGTTGATGGGCCCCACGGCACTCAACGTACATCTTTTCATATTATTATAATTTTTTTTTTTTTTTTTTTTCATTGATGTCCAAGTCACTGTCTCAGTTTTTTTTTTGTAATTTTCATATGAATACAGTCATATGTGTGAGGGTAGGATGTGAGGGGGACAGGTCCACGAAGAAGGCTCTTAAAGAAGGAAAAATGGATGGGAGGCTGGGAAGGTCGATGCTGTGCTCTGGGCGGTCCTGAGCGCCGTGGTACACAGGGGAGTTTTATTCTTTCAGGATAGGAACCTATTTTTAAATAGGCTGGTCGTTGATCGGCTCCACGGCACGTCAACGTACATCTTTTGTTGGTCGTTGATGGGCCCCACGGCACTCAACGTACATCTTTTCATATTATTATAATATTTTTTATTTTTTTTTGTCAAAAAGTCCAAGTCAATGTCTCAGTGAGATGTAAACATTTTTTTTTTGTCATGTGCCATGTGTTGTTACTTAATAGTGAAAAATACTTTCCCTAATATGCATTGCAATAAAGAAATGAATTGCTATGACACAATTCGTAAGAAAATAAGTAAATAAAATGTTTAAACACTCACAAACTCGGATCTATACAGACCAAGTCGTAAGTAGGTAGAAAAACTGCACTCGTGCACTGCGTAGTCAACGTATGTGTACTAGTACCAGGCGCGCTCGCAGGTAGCGCCTCGGACTTCACACCATTTCAATCAGGACCTGAAACACACAAGAGCGGCAGAAAGGGAACGTTTGGAGCGATCCCCGCTTCTGATGTCGCGTGTAGCGGCGCTGATGTCGCATTTAACGGCGCCCTCTGTCATAGAAGACGGCAGACGCGTCGGGAAGAGTCTCATTTTTCCTTTTAAATCAGCAGAACCGCTAACCTTTAGTAGGTCACCGTCTCTGCTGTCACTATCTACAGTACTAGAACTGATATCAAAAGCAAGTGCCATTCAAATGAGGTACCAAAGTCAATCATCGAAAAGCAGAACAAGATTAACATCCATTGCGGTTTCCCGCAATGACCGATCTTGACAATAATATGACCACCGCAAATGCAGATACGGCACAGATTGCAACTGACGGTTACTATTCGAATGAATGGCTCTAATCACTGATTTTAATAGTTGCCCAGTCTATCACTGGCATTTGCAATCACTAACTAAATAGACTACCTGCAAATGCAATTCATAGAAACACTACACCACTATAGGACTTAGGTTGTAATTGTAATTAATGCTTCTAATAGTTAATCCATCACTGGCTTGCTAAAACCTTATTATTGTCACAATTAAGGAAGTCACTAATAGCAAAGGTGATCAAATGAAATGCTTCGATTATTGCCACACGTGGGTAGGTAGGTACGTAGGTAGTTTAATAATAATGATTTAAGCTCACATATTCTAATATTTAATTACTTTAAAGAAACAACGATTTAAATGATTAAATTCAAATGGTTTTTATTCAAATGATCAAATGAATCTACCACCAGCTCGGAAGGCCTCTCTCACAGAGAAGAGCTGGCCAGAAACTCTGCGGTAGCTCTTTTAAAAAGGTTACAATAATGTTTTACAATATTAACTTAGTTTACGATGTTAAACATCGAAACCGATTCACAAATATTTATCACAACTCAAACATTATTTAAACAAAGTTAATTTAGTCTAAAACCTGGCAAAACCTAGGCACACAATATAAATGGAAAATCAAGAATAAATTGGTCTTACAACCTTTCGCTTACCAGAGCTGGAACAATAATTCTCCTAATCAGCCATTACAATCCTTTTTAAAACCCACTGTCGCGTCACCAACGGCGGCTCGCGGCGTAACAACAGCCGGCTCGCTCCGATTGGTGGATTGATATGGCGGGTAAACAATTGAAACTCTTATTATTAACAAATCACTTAACTACAGTGCTAAACGAGCTAATCAAGCTTCTAAAATTATTAAAACAATTTACAATTATTTGAGAACAATTTAAACATCAAAATCTCTGCATAAAATAAATAGTAATCAAACAAGTAGGTACTTGTTTGTTTGACACGTCTTTTAAATTAGTCAGTAATTATCTAAATCTTACGAGGGTAGAAACAATGAGTAAACATTAACAATAAATCAACAATATTATGATAAGATTCCTCAGAGGTTGCAGGTTCGAAGCCCTTCCGGCTTCTCCCACGACATATACATTTTTAATTTATGTTTTTGTAATTATTTTATTTTTGTTTGTGTGTCCAAGCAATCTCAAATAAAGATTTATTAATTTATGATTTACAAATAGTTATTATTTTTTTTTTTTTTATCCACTACAAGCTAGCCCTTGGGTGCGATATCACCTGATGGTAAGTGATGATGCAGTCTAAGATGGTAGCGGGCTAACCTGTTAGGGGCATGGCAGTTATATTAAACCCATACCCCTTCGGTTTCTACACGGCATCGTACCGGAACGCTAAATCGCTTGGCGGCACGCCTTTGCCGGTAGGGTGGTAACTAGCCACGGCCGAAGCCTCCCACCAGGCCAGACCAGGGAAAATTCAGAAATTATAAATTTCCAAATTGACCCTGCCGGGGATCGAACCCGGGACCTCCGCACGTTACGCAACAGCGCTACGCACTGCGCCACGGAGGTCGTCAAATTTCATCAAGTTTCCTTCTATACAACACTTATGCTGAGATCTATAGAGCGTACTGTGACATTGCTCAGGCTTTACTCAGGGTAAAAACGAGATGGACTTATGTGCGTATCATAAATCGGTCTCATTTAAACTCAGTCTTAAGTTAGAACTAAGTCAAAGTATGCTCTTTAGATCTCACACTTATAATTCAGTTTTGGCATCAACCCGGCCGCTGCCGCGGCACGCTCGCTGCGCTCGCTCGGCTCGTGCGTTGTGGTTTCTAACATAACCTAACCGATAAGAAATTCAATATTATTTTATAGTTTATACAAAGTTAGTCTATAGGCAAATATTCAAAAAGTCGTCTCCTTCACGATTCTCGTAGCACCGTCTTCTATATACCTACAACTGGTATGTATGTGTTCACCATGGTCTCTAGAATACGAAACTGTCGGTCGTAGAACGCGAAAGCGTGCACACGCCTAGCTGTGACGTCACAAAGATGGCGGCCGACCGTTGTAGATTATTGAGGATTTCTCGAGTTATAATTGTACAAATGGGTTGTGTGAGGTGTCTTTGGAAAGCTTATTTAATGACCTATAATTGCTTCCTAGAGACCTATTACGTAAATATAATAATTATAAAAATATTCGAAAAAGATTGAATTATTTACCTTATGCATTTGCATATTTACCAATTTAACTCAATAAATCGAAACGAAATCGAAAATGTAGCTAAATAAATGTTATTATAAAAAATATAGGATATTTCTTTAGCTTGCTAAATATATAAATAACATTTTCATACGATAGTAAACAAATAAATTATGAACAATTCCGTAAAGCAAGTGCCACCGAGCCCTTGAGTAAGGTACAGCGAAGTTCGGGCCACGCGCCCGCTCTGCTCGTAGTTTTCGAAGATTTTGTTTTAGGAGCCCCTTGTTTACCAACGGAATCATAAAAACGATGCAGATATTCAAGAAAATATCATCTTTATTTTGAATCACTAGCGACTTCGTCTGCGTGGTTTGAGGTTTTTTGGTTGCCGCAGGAATTCTTTAATTTTTCGGGATAAAAAGTAGCCTATGTGCTATTCCAGATTATAATCTATCTCTGTGCCAAATTTCAGCCAGATTAGTTTAGCCGTTGGAGTGTGACTGAGTAACAAACATCCATTCATCCATCCAAACTTTCGCATTTATAATATTAGTAAGAATATTATTTATGCAAACACACCAACACACTCAAATCAAGAAAAAATGATAATTTACATATAGTAACTTACCTACATAAAAAGGTTGGTTTGGATTAGGTATGCTTTAAATAAATGCATAAAACGATTTCATACACTTCCTATAGACTATAGACTATAGACCTTATCTCTCTAACATTATTTCCGATTACACTCATATTGCAAAATCTTTATAACTAATATCAGTCACATTGTTTCTTAAAATTGTTTTTTATACTTTAGCACACGCATTGATCTTTGGTAACTTTTTTATCATCCCCTTTCTACCACCACCACGTCAATTAAATTGTAATAAAATACTCATTAAAACTTAATAAGTTTTAATTGACTAAAAATGATACATGGACTGATGATAAATGATACATTCACAACTAATAGCTATTTAAATATTTGACAAAAGGAATCCGAATAGGTAAATGGGTTTCAATATCATTCTTCCCCGCTACTTAGTTCACACAGTAATCATCCAGATGCCTAGGCAGTGTATGAACCCTCGTGGATCTTCTAGGTTCATCCCTATCAATATTATATTCATCGTTTACGATATTTGAGCTGTGCTGGTCGTCGTCATTAATATCATCAGATTCATTTTCATCATCCGAAATATCCGCACCGTAACCTTGCTGAGTTTTAGGTGCCAAATATCTATTGGAAATCGTAGTTTCTCTGCCATCGGAAAGTCGAACATGCGAATAATCGGGGTTTGCCTGCAGGAGAGTCACTTCTTCTGTTATTGGTTGATACTTATTTGGGCGATTGAACTTTTTCATTAATATTTGTCCAGGACTTGTTAACCAGGTAGGAAGGGATATTCCATTCGTAGAACGGCGTGTATACTTAAATAACCTTTCATGTGGTGGTGGCAAACTCATAAGTTTACACCTACAAAGTTGTTTTACTAGTCGAAATGATGTTCTATCAAGCACTTTTGCTTATTGCTTACACAGCCGCATCGCGCTGTTCGGCAGTTTTTCTTACACTGGCAAGATATGAGTTCGAGCACAATCTTCGGGTGAGGGTAAGTTTTGAATTGGGATATTCGCAGTTTTCCAAATAAAATGCCTGGTAATTTGCTCGATAGAGGTGGTGTATTTTTTTTTTTAATTCAATTCTTAATTATTTTAAACTTCTCGAGAAGGTAGTAATTTGTCCAGACTATTAATACTTGGAAAAACTGCGGACCTTATGTCATCAATGCTATCGAAGGCTTGTAGTTGCGGCTTTTTTCTGAATAAATTGCGATAACAAACTTTTCTCCGTTCCCCATGGTTTCTTCTGATAGTTCCCTGTCGGTACCAAAATCTTCCAGAAAAATTTAAAGTTAAATAACATAAAATATATATTCATAGCCACACAAGTAAACAAGGTTTACAGAAATTTTTTGCTTTGCTTCCTTTGGCTTTTATTTGGAAAACTACGAATATCCTAATATAATGCAAAACTTACCCTAACCCGAAGATTGAGGCTGGAGATTGGATAACAAGATTCACGAAAGATCTTGAACTCATACCTTTCCAGTGTAAGAAATACTGCTGAACAGCGACATGCGGCTGTGTAAGCAATAAGCAAAAGTGTATGATAGGACTGTGTCACATTGGAAAATAATCTTGTTTTAATCAACATACCTAATTTCAAACAACTTTATAGGTAGTAGTGGTAGAAAGGGGATGATAAAAAAGTTATCAATCAAAGATCAAAGCGTGTGAATAAACACTAATTTTTAGAAACAATGTGACTGGTTTTAGTTATAAAGATTTTCAATATATCGGTAATTGTACCATTTAATAGCCAATGATAGCAGCAGTGAGCGTATTCAGAAACAATTTTAGAAAGAAAATTACTATAGGAAGTGTTTGAAATCGTTTTAGGCATTTATTTAAAGCATAATCCAAACCTACCTTTTTATGTAAGTTACTAATTATGTAAATTATAATTTTTACTTGATCTGAGTGTTTGTGTGTGTGCATAAATAATAATGATTCAAAATAAAGATAATATTTTTCTTGAATCTGCATCTTCTTTATGATTCCGTTGTAAACAACAAACTCCCAAAATAAAATCTTCAAAAACTACGAGCAGCGCGGGCGCGTGGCCCGAACTTCGCTGTAGCGTAACTCAAGCACGCGGTGGCACTTGCTTTACGGAATTGTTCATAATTTATTTGTTTATCGTATGTTTATCGTAGAAAATGTTATTTATATATTTAGCAAGCTAAAGAAATACTCTATATTTTTTATAATAACATTTATTTAGCTACAATTTGGATTTATTTAGTTAAGTTGGTAAATATGCAAATGCATAAGGTAAAAAATTCAATCTTTTTCGAATATTTTTGTAATTATTATATTTACGTAATAGGTCTCAAGTAAGCAATTATAGGTCATTAAATAAGCTTTCCAAAAACACCTCACACAACCCATTTGTATAATTATAACTCGAGAAATCATCAATAATCTACAACGGTCGGCCGCCATCTTTGTGACGTCACAGCTAAGCGTGTGCACGCCTCCGCGTTCTACGACCGACAGTTTCGTGTTCTAGAGACCATGACGAACACATACATACCAGTCGTAGGTATATAGAAGACGGTGCTACGAGATTTCGTCAAACTGCTCGATTTCCTCCATACTAAGTTTTCAATATTATTTTTTAGTTTTATACAAAGACTACAATTAAACTAAGAGATAGCTATATTTTGGTAACTATCACTAGGAAAGCTGATTCAGTATTTGGTGGGTGTAGGGCTCTCGTTTGGTTAGAATATTGAAGGCCTGCCCGCATGCGGCTGGGGATCTGCAGGGCGACCGCGTATCTTTTACATCAATCATTGATACATCGCCATCACCTCTGATTGGCTAAATTTATGGTATTCATGCTGCGTCAATGGATATCATCCAATAGTGGAAGAGTGTTAACCAATCAGAGGTGATTGCGATGTATCAATGATTGATGCAAAAGATACGCAGTCGCCCTGCTGACTACTTATCTGTCCGAGCGACTATATTTAGTGAACGGCCCGGTGAAAAGCGTCAGTTTTTAATTATACTGTTCACATAGGTACTGCGCATACTTTAATACTGAACAAGAATCAGCCTTCCTAGTTTTTTTTCATTTTCGATAACCATAATACGTCTTTGAGCGGCGATAAGTAGTCAGATCCCCACCCGCATGAGGGCAGACTACACTATTGTCAGAGCAGAGCCCTACACCCACCAAATACTGAATCAGACTTCCTAACGATAGTTACCAAAAGTACGGCTATCTTTTTTAATAAATTAATTGTTTTCAGAAATCCTCCGACCGCTGTGGCGGCACGCTGTAATACGGTAAGCGTTGATAGCCCAGTGGTTAAAACTTTGGCTTTTCGGGGGTTCTGAGGTTCAAATCGCAGAACCCCCGGAATATTACTTATTGTGACGAAAGAAAACCTTATTTGGGAACCTGCATGGCTAAGAGTTCTTCATATTAGGGGTGGAAAGTCTGCCATCCGCACTTGGTCAGCATAGGACTAATATAAAAAAATGTTTTGCCATTTCGAGAGGTGAAGTTCCGTTCTATGTAGTGGATGGCGATGACTTGAGGTGTAGAGTACTAAAATAGTATCTGATGGATATGGGATTATAGAAATTGACGGGCTGCCTGTGGCAATGTAATTATACACAGAGTAATTTTAATGTTGGGTTTTACTTTTACTATTTTTAAGTGCATGTTAATATAGACTTTATCACTTACACGACGTCGTTATACACGAACCTGCTGTGGATAATAAAATACAGCAATACCCATAATTTACACTAAAATGGTGATATAAAACCTTGTACGTCAGTAAAAGATGATAAGTTTATTTTGTTTTGGTATAAATTGGTATATATATCTATAATTGTTTGCTATAATTAGTGAACCTTCTTCTTAGAAAGTTGCATACTATTGCATTAAAATGTTTGTATTAAAATTAATTTTAATAGTATCGGCCTTTGTCACGATAAGTGGAAACAAAACCATAATGTATATGAATAGCGAAGACCCTGCTGCAGATCAAATTGTCCTGTTTAAGGAGAGATATGCGGTAAGAAGATAAAAAAAACTTCACTAGCTTGCTCTCAAGTCACAATGTCATTGATTTTGTTAAATACCTACATACAAGTATGTATTAATTTGTTAAATTTCCAAGTTCCTTTATCTGAATCCTATCTCTCATTGTCACATTGGTCGTAAGCTCGTAACTTATTTCCAGTAGTAGCTATGTTAGGAGTATTCTTGGAACGGACTGATTGGAGTATTTAAACACTGAAATATCATTTGCAGGGTCCTGTTGGAATTATAAAAACTAGTGCCGGGGCACCAGTATCTTACACTGACGCAACAAACTCATTTGATTCTGTACTATTAAATAACGAGTATTTGATTGAAAGATTAGCCCATCTTGACCGAGAAAGAATTCCTGAAAGAGTGGTTCATGCAAAGGGTGTAGGAGCTTTTGGTTATTTTGAAGTTACTAAAGACATACGCAATATTTGTAAAGCTGAAATGTTTAGTGAAATAGGAAAGAAAACTCCAGTTGCAGTTCGTTTTTCGTCCGTTAGAGCCGAAAAAGGCGGCACCGATGTTGAAAGGGATGTTCGAGGTTTCTCAATAAAATTCTATACCCGAGATGGTAATTTTGATATGGTAGGCCTCAATTTTCCTATGTTTCTTATGAAAGATCCAGTTAAATTTCCTAATTTTGTTCATGCAATAAAGAGAAATCCAGCTACTAACTTAAGGGATTTCAAAACCTTCTGGGACTTTTTTACATCAAGCCCTGAGAGCTTTCATCAGCTTCTATTACAATTTGGAGATCTTGGAATTCCAGCTAGCTATGTGAATATTCCTGGATTTGCTATTCATACTTATCAGGTTGAAAACAAGAATGGAAAAGTATATTGTGTTAGATTTCATATAACACCCGATGCAGGAATAAAAACTTTATCGATGGAAGAAGCCAAAATAATCGCGGCTGAAGACCCTGATTATTATAATAGAATTTTATATAATGATATTGCAAACGGTAAGTTTCCAAGCTGGACAGTCAGCATTCAGGTTCTAACATTGGACGATGTTAAAAAATGTAACTACGACGTGTATGACGTTACGAGAGTAATTCCTTTGGACAAATATCCTTTAGTAGAAGTGGGTAAACTAATATTAAACAGGAATCCTAAAAATTTCTTTGCCGATGTGGAACAATTGGCTTTCTGTCCCGGAAATCTGGTACCTGGTATCCTCGGAGATCCAAGTAAGTTATTTGAAGCACGTCGCTTCTCGTATAAAGATGCTCAATATTATC
The DNA here is from genome assembly GCA_923060345.2 of Erebia aethiops. Lineage (NCBI taxonomy): Eukaryota > Metazoa > Arthropoda > Insecta > Lepidoptera > Nymphalidae > Erebia > Erebia aethiops. The sequence continues at coordinate 17,466,244 of OV281081.1, read as the reverse complement.
GTTTGGGCGTAAATTTTAATAAAATATCTGTAAACTGTCCGTATCGTACCAAAACACTAACATATAACAGAGATGGAGTTGCTCCAGTCAAAGACAACGAGGACGACATTCCCAATTATTATCCTAATTCATTTAATGGTCCCATTCCGTACATGGACTCACCTAGGTCACAACTAATCAGCATTGTTGAAAACCCAGAACCAAACAATTTCGACCAAGCAGCCGAATTATATAACAACATATTTAAAGCCGATGAGCGAAGTCGACTAATAATGAATATGGTCTGTTCGTTGAAACTAACTACTCGCATGACGCAGAAAAAAGCAGTAGCAATATTTGACAGAATACACCCAGATCTGGGCCGACGTATAGCACAAGGTTTGAATTCAACTCAGCCAGCAGGATATTATAATAAGAAGTTAATGTGTGATTAATTATTTTGTACATTCATACTAATATTATAAATATGTAAACTAAACTAATTAAATAAAGTTTGTCTATCTGTCAGTCAGTCTGTCTGCGTGCTACGCTTTCACTGCCCTTCTTTTAACAGATTTTGATAAAAGGTATAGAGGTAGATTGTATCCGGGGGAATGATATAGCCTACTTTTTATCCCGAAAAATTAAGGAGTTCCCGCGGAAATTAAGAAAACCGTAATCCACGCGGCCAAGTCGCTGGCATCATCTAGTAGTTAATAAGTTATTTTAAAGTAGCATTTTTTGTGGTCATATTACGAGTCAGAATATAAAATAAGTCATTCAAACTTATACATTTTACAAAATGGTTTTGTGATTAGAAATTCGCAAGTTCAATTGTGTAAATTCGTAGAAATAATAGAAAAAGCAGCTGTCATTAATATACGTCCATCAAATATCATAAATACGAATGTTTTTCCGTCTGTTGCCCGCTGATGCCCGCGACTTGGCCTGTGTGGATTTAGGGATTGAAAATCGTTTAAAAATAAAATAACTTTTTTGAGAAGAACTTCAATTATTCAATGTAAACTGAAGTGATCATCCCCGGAATGCAACCTATGTCTGAATCAAATTTTGTAAAAGTCAGTTGAACATAATGGGCCGTGAAAGCGTAACAGATAGACAGATTACAATCCGGGTAGGATTGTAATCTGTCTATCTGTTACGTTCTGTTCTTTAAATCTGTTCTTTAAATCAAGAGTGAATAGGCATCTTCTAGGCAAGCGCGTCCCATATTAGGCCTATTGTGCATTATAAGAAAATTTCTTGTGTCTTGTGAGAAATGTCTTTAGGTATAAGAAATTCAGCCGCAATGGTTTTTTTACAAGACAATACATATTACAAGATATTTTTTCTTGTGTCTGGTCAGACACGCGAAATTACAAGACACAAGAAATTTTCTTATAATGCGCAATAGGCCTTAGGCCGCATCATCACTTCCCATCAGGTGTGATTGTAGTCAAAAGTAAGCCATTTAACGAATAAAATAAATAAAAAAAAAAGACATACTTTAGCAGTTATAATGTTAGTATGGAAGTATTGATAGTATTAGATTGTAGTAAATATTTATTTACCGGAGGTTACAAAAGAAAATTTTCGCTTCACTTGCTATACGATAGATGATAAGCTATAAACATAGCTAGGTATAATTGTTGCTTTGTAGCCTGCAATTTTTATTTTTGTGCAGCACAGGTATATTACGTGATATTTTTGTGAATAAATAAGATTTCGAGCATAGATTAAATTTTTTATTGCTTAAATCATAATTAGCTTAATTAATTAGGTAACCTCTAGGTGCATCCATTCTTCATAAAGGAATGTTGCTTATGAAATTGGAAATCTAGATAAGTTTATGAGTGAATATTAATGGAAAACAATCCATATCCATAATTTCACAAAAATATTATTAATGCGAAAGTGTGTCTGTCTGTCTGTCGGATACACTTTAACGGAGCATCTTTTTAACCGATTTCAATGAAATTCGGTATATACCCGAAAAATTAAAACTTAATCCACGCAAACGAAGTTCCGCATCATCTAGTGAAAATATAAAATTAATATAACTCTTTTGTAGAACCTTTAAAACATCTATTTTTAAACCGAGATAATACTCTCGGAAGCTGACTCTGATAAAATAATATACCAAAGTATTGGATAGAAGGCGTTACTGTGAGGAAGTCTATGATAATAAAGGAACATGAAACTTAATTCGCTCTTACCGCTTAAAAAATATTGTAAGGTTGAGTCAACGTCTCCTGAGGATGCTTTGGTCTCGAAGTGAAACAAACGTACGTGGTGTTGAAGCGCTGCATCTTACTTGCTTTGTCTGCATATTTAGAAGCGGGAGAATGGGCAGTGCATATCGCATGCTGCTTTGTGTCTTTTTACCCGACTGCGGAACGCACAGGGTTATGTGTTCATCAGTCTATATATGTTTGTATGTTCCTTGCAGGACAGCTACAGCCTAAACGCGTGGACCGATTTTGATGATTCTTGCACCAGTTTATGCCGAATATATCATTAGAGTGTCACTGTGGAAGCCGAATTTGAGAAAAAACAAAATGGCGCCCTCTAGAAGCCATAATGTAACAAATTAAAAAATTAAAGTGGCAATGACTATGGCAAGTGGGGTATCGATGAATAGGTCTTGCAAAATCATAGTTAGGTTTCCTTGATCATTTTCTCATTTTAACGATAAGTTAGGATTTACGAGGTTTCAAAGGTTCATTTTTAGTGTATTCCTTTGTGTCGCACTACAGAGAGTTTTCTCTGTAGTGCGACACACTGAGCAGTTACAATAATATTTTTCGTCCATTAGCAACATTAACGTGCGACTGCGCCTTGATAATTTGTAATAATTACAAAATTATTTTTGAGGGAAAAATATTATTGTAAAACGTGAGAATACTGAATTGCTATATTATTTTGTTAATTATTTCATTAAAAGTATTATACTATGTAAATTGATAATAATGAAATTCACATCTTGTTTAATACTTTTTGGTATCCAAGCAGTCGGGTTTTTTGTTTTTTTAAATTACTTTTTTTAGCGAATTACTTTATATTCCCAAGTAATAGGTGGGTACTATTTAATTTAAAAATACACTTGCTAGTATGGAGATAATGAAAGTGAATACAATTTTCAAGACGTAACATCAACAGCTATTATAATGACTGATGTAACACCTTTTATTATTCCAGAATTCAGATCAATAAAAAACGTTGTGTCACCTAAGAATCTATTCAAGCAATTCTTACGTACGCTGATCAATTTTATTACAGCAAGTTGGGAAATCGTTACGGCTCAAAGTGATCGAAGCAAGGTCGCAATATTCAGAGCATTATAAAGCCTGTGGTGAGGTGCATTGGTGGTGTTGCTAGTTTGCATATTAGTGGGTATAATGTTGGTGGTTTTTCTGGTGATGGCCGCGACGGCAACCGCGGTGGAAAGGGACCCGGCGGCCCAGCAGATAATCATGTTCAAGGAGAAGACTTCGGTGAGTAGATTTCACATTCCTTTCAAATTATTTTACAACTATCCACTACAGCCCATTAACGTCCCACAGCTGGCCTCCAATCTCATAGGAGAGAGAGAATTCGAGCTTAGACACACCATGCAGCTCCAATGCGGGTTGGCGGGCTTTACCGACTATTATCATGTTAATGTTAATAACCGGGACCGACAGCTTAACGTGCTCTCCAAGGCACGGGGGTGAAATACCGACAGCTTCCTACAACTACAGATAATACTCATAGATAATGCCCGTAATTCATTCGCGTGGATTAAGGTTTTGATTCCCGCAGGAACTCTTTAATTTTCCGGGATAAAATGTAGACTTTGAGTCAATTCAGATTTTAAGCTAACTCATTAAAAATTTCAACGGAATAAGTTCAGTCATTGTTGCGTTAAGAAGTAACAAACAGCCAAACATGCAAACTTTCAACACTCGCTCACGTAAACATCCAAACTGTCACATGTATAATATTAGAAAGATAAGATACCTAGATCGAAATATCGATCGATTAGAAATCGACCGCGTAAGTTTAGGTTTTTAAAATATCCCGTGGGAACTGACTTTCCAGAATAAAGTAGCATAATATGACCTGCAATGTGTCCTATGCAATCAATCGATGTGCGTGATCACACAATACCTCGTGGGATGATACAAATATAAGCAGGCTAATCTTTGAAGGATTGTCATACTTCATATCATACTAATATTATAAATACGAAAGTGTGTTTGTTTGTTGTTTTGTTGGTTTATTGGTTTGTTGGTTTGTCCTTCAATCACTCCGCAACGAAGCAACGGATCGACGTGATTTTTTGGCATGGGTATAGTTGAGGACCTGGAGATGGACCAGGAGGACCTGGAGGACCGGGATAAAAAGTAGCCTATGTCACAAAGGCTACTTTTTATCCCGGAAAATTAAGGAGTTCCCGCGGGAATCAAAAAAACTTGAACCAAGCGTACGAAGTCGCGGGCATCAGCTAGTGGTTTGAATATTTTGACAGCGTCACTAGTATTACCATACAAGATTAGGATTCAGTTGATTTTGACGATGAAAGAAAATACATGCTAGAAATAATAATGTTTAGTGTTTTTTTATGGACTTAGCACTTTATTGGATACATGGACATGACACACAACGGTGAAAGGGGCTATTTGGGAGAAGATAAATTATTAGGAATAATATTTGAGCAAATAAAACGTATACCGAGGATCATTCACGATACAAAACATCAAACTTGAACCTTTGAATACAATGGTCTTGGAAAATTTGTTTTTTTAAAAGTTAAAGTCTGTCGTAACTATTTTCAATGGCAGTTTCTATTTATTATACAAGCAAATCACGCACAGTCTAGCAGAGTACATTAATGACTCTTGTGGTATTTTAATAGCTTCTGCTAAATTGATATCTGATCTATTTTTTGTGGTTTTCAGTATCATGTTTTATGAGTATCTACTTTTGTTACATTATTGTTTTAATTTATCATTTTTTTATTCTAGGGTCCAATTGGGATAATGACAACCAGCGCTGGAGCACCCGTCCCTCACAGTGAAGCATTAAATACACTAAACACGAGATTACTTAACAACGAATTTTTCATGGACACCATGACACATCTTGTCCGAGAGAGAATACCCGAACGCGTTGTTCACGCAAAAGCTGGCGGTGCTTTTGGATATTTTGAAGTAACACACGACATTTCACATATTTGTAAAGCTAAATTATTCGGCCAGGTTGGAAAGAAGACACCAGTTGCTGCCAGATTTTCGCCAGTCATCGTAGAGAGAGGTGGTAGTGATACATCTCGAGATGCTAGAGGTTACGCTGTCAAGTTCTACACTGAAGAGGGAAATTTCGATATAGTAGGCTTCAGTACACCGATGTATGTATACAATGATCCACGTCTCTTCCCTACATTCGTGCGTGCGCAGAAGAAAAACCCAGCGACAAACCTTTTCGATGCCAATACTGTATGGGATTTCTTAACCCTGCAACCTGAGAGTATACACATGTTTTTACTAATATTTGGTGATCGGGGTATTCCGGCTAGCTATAGAAATATGCCTGGTTTTGGGATTCACACATATCAAGTAGAAAATGATCACGGCGATATACATTTTGTCCGATTCCATTTCACACCAGACGCTGGAATTAAAAACTTAAGATCAGAGGAGGCCAGAAAAATCGGAGCAGAAGATGCGGATTATCTTACACGAGATTTGTATAAAGCTATTGGAAATGGTGACTTCCCTAGTTGGACAGTAAGCGTGCAGGTTTTATCATTTGATGATGTCAAAAACGCTCCATTCAATGTGTTCGATGTTACGAACACTATTCCTTTGAACGAATTTCCGTTAAAACAAGTGGGAAAAATGATACTTAATAAAAATGCGGTGAATTATTTTGCGGAAATAGAACAATTGGCATTTAGTCCAGCGAATTTAGTTCCCGGTATACTGGGGGGCCCAGATAAAGTCTTTGAAGCGCGACGCTTAGCTTACAGAGATGCCCAGTATTATCGTTTGGGAGCAAACTTCCATAAAATTCCAGTGAACTGCCCTTTCCGCTCCCAAGGTATGCAAGTCTATAATAGAGATGGTAGACCTCCAGTTAAGGATAATGGAAGAGATATTCCAAATTATTTCCCAAACTCTTTCAACGGACCTGCTCCTTATGATGACAAAAATAGAATACCCCTAATTGAAATTACAGAACCAGAACCTAATAACTTCATGCAAGCAACTGAATTGTATGTGAATGAGATGACAAAAGAAGAACGGAGTAGGTTGGTTGAAAATGTACTTTACAGTTTAGGTTCGGCCGCCAGTTTTCTTCAAGAAAGAGCAGTTAAAATCTTTCACATAATCCATCCAGATCTAGGTAACCGAATAGAGCAGGGGTTACAGTCAAATAAAACTAAGCATTACCATGATACCTATCAGCAGTATTAGAGTAACTACCTAGTTAAGTATAGGAAATATTTAATTTATTGTAAATACTTACTTAAAAATAATAATCTAAATAAATTTGGAATTCACGGACTCTCTTACCAAAAAGGCTCTTGCCATCATAGATATTCCTGCGTTCATTGAACTGGCAGGGCTTCGTCGGGATGATGGCAAGAGACCTGATGGATTGACGCTGGTTCCCTGCGAACGGGGACGGGCGCTAATGTGGGATACAACATGCGTAGACACATTGGCCCCGTGTCATATCAGGGAGACAGTATCAAGGCCGGGAGCCGCAGCAGAGAAGGCTGAAACCGGCAAGCGGCGGAAGTATGCCTCTCTCATATAGAGAGTCACATATTTGTTCCGTCTGCCGTGGAGACCCTGGGGCCGTGGAGCCTTAGTGCCAAAAACTTTTTGCGAGATATTTCACCGCGGCTAATTGCCTCATCTGCTGACAAAAGGGCTGGCTACATTTTTTGCGCAAAGGATCAGCCTGGCTGTCCAGCGCGGGAATGCAGCCAGCATTCCACGCGGGCATGATATATAGTAATTAGGTTAAGCTAGCTAGCATTAAGTTCTATTGTATTATTTTCAATAAAAAAATATTAAAAAGAAAATAATTATTTAAATAAACATTTTTTAAATTAAATTATTTATTACCGCCAGGAATCAACGGAAATTGGGAAACTGCTATTTAATACTTAATACTTAATACTTATTTCATCAGTACCAGTCTTCCTCTTTGCTTAAAATAAAGATACGATGACGACCTCCGTGGCGCAGTGTGTAGCGCTGTTGCCTTAACGTGCGGAGGTCCTGGGTTCGATCCCCGGCAGGGTCAATTTGGGAATTTATAATTTCTGAATTTTCCCTGGTCTGGCCTGGTGGGAGGCTTCGGCCGTGGCTAGTTACCACCCTACCGGCAAAGACGTGCCGCCAAGCGATTTAGCGTTCCGGTACGATGCCGTGTAGAAACCGAAGGGGTATGGGTTTAATATAACTGCCATGCCCCTAACAGGTTAGCCCGCTACCATCTTAGACTGCATCATCACTTACCATCAGGTGAGATCGTAGTCAAGGGCTAGCTTGTAGTGGATAAAAAAAAAAAAAAAAAAAATACTCACTTTTCTTCAAACCAAAATATATGCATACTAGCTGATGCCCGTGAGTTTGTCCACGTGGATCGAGGTTTTTTGGTTTCCGCGGGAACTCCTTAATTTTCCGGGATAAAAATTAGCCTACCTGCTTATCCTGACTACAATCTATCTCTGTGCCAAATTTCATGCAGCTCCGTTCAGCCGTTCTGGCGTGATTGAGTAACAAACACCCATCCATCCAAACGCGAATTAGCGTAATAATTCAGCGACGAGCTTCATCAAATTGCTTGCAACAAGGTTGACGAACAACATTGCTTCTTACGAAAACCTCATAAGAAAACATCAAAACAAAACATTTGTTTGAATGCTTTTTTTATTCAGCACGGGGCTAAGTATTTGGTCTTTTATCTTTTCTACGTTGTCTTTTATGTCAAGGTTTCTAATTGATGTGGTTTCCATGATATTATCAACTATTATTTTGTTGGGCGGTTCCAGATTACCAATTTTTCGGCGCATATTTAAAACTCGTTTTTGGAGGCAAATTTTAGCCCGAATAGGCGCGCCGTTTAGCACACCTGCAACTCCTACGAGCGTTGACGCGCTCATAAGCTTGTATACTACTGACTACTAAATAAAATATTCTATGCTACTACAACTGATTGACCCACGAGTTCGAGCGAGTACGCCGGAAAGAGCATTAGGTGTCAGGCACGAAACTAGCTAGACTCCCGACTAGATTCCCGCAATTCGTCGCTTGCTCTCGTACCACATCGCCTCGCTGTCGCCGTCGTTTGGCCGTCCCTAGTTTCGAGTTTGAACGCACCTACGGTATTTTGAAGCGCAAAATGTGGCGCCTAAGGCGATACGAGCTTTATATTATGCGCAAAAACCCCGCGCCGGTGTGAACCGCCCTAAACTAAATGACCGCGAATTTTTCCGGTGACCGATCATTTCATAAAAAACAAATTACAAATTTTCATTTCACAAACAACGTTTCGCAAAATTATGAATCATATATTAATCGTTATAAAACTTTTGTTCCTTTAAATAATTCAATTGATAAAACAATTAACAGATAAATTATCATTTCATAAAATATAATTTGACAAACAATTGATTTATTAGTCGTGTTATTTAATAAAACAACGTAAAGTGTATTTATTTTTTGATAAAATGAATTGTTTGATAAATACTGTAAGAGTCTTCTGGCGTAGCCCGTTTTAAAAAGTTGATATTCTTGGGTCGAAATCTGAGCACTCAGACTCCACGCAGTCTTGTCTGTCCTACCCCTAGAGTGTTTTTGTAAAGCGCGTAGGCAGAAGCTCGCGAAGGAGGTCCTGAATGATGCGAGCCTACGAGGCCGAGTGGAGCGAAGGGAGGAGCTGGCAAGCGAAGCGAACCGGCGACCTCCGTAGCGAAACGAAGGTCGAGTGGTTTTCCTAGCTTCTCCACTGCCTTTTTAGGCACCACTCCTACTCATGCAAGAGCGAGCGAAGCGAGCTCGGGACTGGGGGCACTCCGACTCGGATGGTTATTTCCTTTTTATACCACCCAGAAAGAAGGAGCCCCGCGAAGCGGGGCTCCGTCGACCGGGCCTTGGAGGGGGTGAGAGGGAGAAGGAGAGAACCCATATCCCTAACATTATCCAGCCAGAGTTGGGTAGACCTAGGTGAGTAGGTATCGGAAAATTCCGAATTAAATTTATTTTACTTATTATTCGAACTTTACCCAAAACTAAGTAAACCCGTGTAAACCTAGGCTTACAACATCTTCTAGCCTTACCCGTAACATATTATGTATATTGAATTCATAATATAAAAAATCTCAATCTCATAAGAAATCAGAGATTGTACGCGGACGACGTTGCGGGCGACCTATAGTTAGTTTTATTTTTCAAATAACAATTTATATTTTTATATTTTGTAAAATTATGAATTTGAAGAATGAATTATTTAATGAAATAACAAATTAGTAAATGACAATTTTACATTCAGCACGTTTGCAAAGTAAAGTATTTGTGAATTGAGTATTTGTCAAATGATCTTTTAATAAATTATATGTTTGCGGAATACGACGTTTGTGAAATGATTAGTTTTTGAAACGTTTTTTGTGAAATGATCATTTGTTAAATGTTTTTTGCGAAACATTAGTGAACCAATTTTTCCACGTTGAGCGGGCGAGAATACGGCCCCTTAAGTATTTTAAAAATCCCGTGAAAGCTCATTGATTTTCCAGGATAAAAAGTAGCGTAAGTCACTCTCCAGGTCTTGAATTATATTATACACATGCTATGTACACCCAGCGTAAAACATGGGACGTAGGTTTTTTTATAAAAACTCGTATTTTTTTCAAAATTTAGAAAACCCTTGTTAAATACTTGAATCTACGGAACACTATCCCATGATATCAAACCGATACGATATCGATCATATCGAACTTGAATAATTTTTAACAACCGCTAGGTACTTAATAATATAGCTCGATGAATTAAGCTATTACCAAATAATAGCCTCGCAGGTAAGTAGCATGTGGGTGAACAAATACTGAATAAGGTTGGTTATGCATGATCAGACTAATATTACTGCACCTAAATGCGAAAGTGTGTTTGTTAGTTTGTCCTTTAAGCACGCTGCAATGAAGATGTGATTTTTGGCATGGGTATACTTTTTATCCCGGAAAATTAAGGAGTTCCCGCGGGAATAAAAAAAAAACCAAGCGGACGAAGTCGCGGTACGATAATATAACTAAAGTCTCTATAAAGCTCCAGTGGCATGTACCTAGTTAGTCACTCAGAAAGAAAAAATGTATACTTAGTAGTTTTTTTAACGCAGTGGTGTGGTCTGTGGTCTTATAAGCGGGAGATCCCCGGGTTCGATCCCCGGCTGGGCCAATATGGGAATTTCTATTTTCTGAATTATTATCGGTCTGGTGGGAGGTTACGACCGTGGCTTGTTACCATCATCCCGCAAAGACGTTAACCAATTAAGCGTTTTGAGACGAACCGATTAGGGATGTGAGTTTTTAATATTATTATTATTGACCGAGCGAAGCGAAGGTCTCTGAGTCTACTTGGGTGAATTGGCACTTGTCCGTCCGTCCGTCCGTCCGTCCGTCTGTCAGAGCTTTATAACTTCTGAATTACTGAACGCAATTTCTTCAGCTTTAAATATAATATGTAAACCAATGGCCTCCCGCCAAATATGGCTTAAAAAATAATAAAAATCTTTATTTCAGGGGGCTCTCATAGAAGTGAATGCGAAGTAAAATATTTTTTATAAAGTTACATAGGGTTGCGGTATATCATTTTAAAGATAATTAGGAATAGAGTCCAAAAATATTTTTTTTTAATTTTTCCCCCAAAATTGACGAAATGGGGGGCTTTCAAAGTGGTGATTTTCTAACGTCCAAAGATGACCTCAGAACTCTAAATTTTCTGAAAGGATGAGCCTGAAACTTGATCAATTATTTCAATTATATCCTGTACTTGAACAACAAATACTAAAATTAGATAAATATTGTAAGGAAACGGAATTATTTAATTTTTAATGAGCTTCAGTATTTTTAACAGAACTTCACATTTATGTCAATAGATGGCGCCGCGAGGTCTTAGTTCGGGGCGAACCACTAGTTATTTTTTATCCACTACAAGCTAGCCCTTGACTGCGGTCTCACCTGGTGCATAAGTGATAATGCAGTCTAAGATGGTAGCGGGCTAACCTGTTAGGAGCATGGCAGTTATAATAAACCCATACCCCTTCGGTTTGTATACGGCATCGTACCGGAACGCTAAATCGCTTGGCGGCGGCACGTCTTTGCCCGTAGGGTAGTAACTAGCCACGGCCGAATTCTCCCACCAGACCAGACCAGAGAAAATTCAGAAATTATAAATTCCCAAATTGACCCTGCCGGGGATCGAACCCAGGCCCTCCGCACGTTAAGGCAACAGCGCTACACACTGCGTCACGGAGGTCGTCGTATAACTGCCATACATACACCTAATGGGTTAGTCCTTTGCCATCTGAGTGAGTCCACTACACCTTGTAAGATCGTATAGTCCGTCCAACTTTCTGGCCGATGGTTAAAATTGGAAGTTATTTTTATTCCTGATTAGTTTTTGTTTTTATTTTATTTTTCATATCTACTAGCGATGCTGTCACGGTCAGATTAGTTTGTGGGACGGGACTATAGAAAGAAGGCTGACTTGTAGTGGAATAAAAATTGCAGCAAGTATGGGAAAGGTTGAAATAGCAAACATAATTTGTGCAGGCGCAATAATTGTACGTTTCCACAAATTGTTCAGAACCTAAAGTTCCAAAACGATACAGTTTAAATTGAAGAATAAATCTAAAAGCAGGGATAGCCTAGTGATTTAGCCGTCCGATTTACTTCAGCCGGGGGTTCATTCCGTTCATATCCCCTAATCAAACCCAGGACCGCAATCCGCAGTCTTATACATGCTACTGGACTAACGAGGCAGTTAATCAATCAATTAATCGTTTATTTGCTTCAAACATTGTACAATTATGATGACAGTTCAAAAGTAGTTCACACATGTTTCGTCAATGTTGACGTGCAAATTTAAGAAATATGTTAGTAGAAGTACGTATATAATTATTTAAATCTCTAATAATTAATATAATTCACCACAACCTTTAATACTCATTTAATGGCTTAAATGAATAAATAAATAATATAATATAAAAGTCATTCAAAAAATAACTATGGTAACGTCTTATTAATATAATTGAGCTCAAAAATTTCTTTCACTGAGTAAAAGGAACATTTTGATTTCAATTTTTGATAGAATATAATGACAGCAACTGTGTCTTTAGGTAGTGTGTTGAAACATTTTATACCCATTGCATAGCAGCTTTTTAAATAAGTGGCCGTTAAACGGGCCTTTAGGTAAAACCAATCTTTCTGGATTTCTTAGTTCTATGAGGCATAGGCGATCCCGAGAAGACACTAGTTCTACATTACGCTGCTAAGCCTAAAGAGAGGTAGGGAGATCACCTCCTCTGGAACGAAACCATAAAGGGCATCGCACGAGAGAGGCACCGGAGTAAATTCTAAGGAGTTCCCGGGGCACTTTATGAGCTGAGGACGGTCACCGAGGGGGATTTAATGGGTACAAATCCTACATAACCCGTCCTCTTCCCCAGGATTTCGGGTATCTCGAGAAGATTTTTCCTCTGTTAACAAAAAATATGTCTATGAGGCATGCAGCGAAAGGGCGTCACAATTGAGCGAGCTATCGATATCAAATGTCTTTTATAGAGAAGTATATTATAGGTGTTAACTCTCATCAGCTTCTAGTGTTACACATATCGGGTCCAGCTTTCTAGTGAAAACTGAGCGTTTGCGGTGCGTTGACCAACCTACCGGAAGACCTTGAGGACTGTTACAATAAAAAGGTTTGCTATTCATTGATATCATTAGTTACTTTGTTATGCCTTTATTTCTCAGCTATCAACTCTAAAGCGTGTCTCCTACATTTCACGCTTCATCGCCGAGGTATAGTATACCCATTTCTTACAAACGCAAGCCATAAAATCAAAAATCGAATTGAAGCCTTTATTTCTGACTAGCTTATGCCTTATACTTCGTTCGTGTGGACTACACTTCAAACCCCTTATTTTACCCCCTTAGATATTGAAATTTCAAAAAACCTTTCTTAGCGGATGTCTACGTCCAAATTTCAGCCCGTTTCGTCAAGTGGTTTGCGCTATGAGTTGATATATCATTCAGTCAGTTTATATTATACTAGATGATGCCCGCGACTTCGTTCGTGTGGATTAAGTTTTTTCAATTTCCGTGGGAACTCCTCAATTTTCCGGGATTAAAGGCCTATGTTCTTTCTCACCAAATTTCGTCAAAATCGGTTGAAAAGATTGGCGGGGAAACCGTAGCAGACAGACAGACGTAGTATGGATTTAGATTTAGATTAGCTCCCTGGCGCTGTGCTCCTATAAGTGGAACGTCCTGGGTTCGATTTCCAGCAGGGGGATATAGGGATTCTCATTATATCGTTTAAGGCAACCGTCAAGAAAATTTCTGTTAATTTTCGATTCCTAACAAACACTGTTACTTATCTTAGAGATGAGGTGCTCCCAGTTGGAATCTATTAAATAATGAATCCATATTTATATTATAAATGCGAAAGTGTGTCTGTCTGTCTGTCTGCTACGCTTTCATGGCCCATCTATTCAACCGATTTTGATGAAATTTGTTACAGAGGTAGGTAACATCCCGGGGAAGGACATAGGCTACTGTTTATCCCGGAAAATTAAAGAGTTGCCGCGGGAATCAAAAAACCTTAATCCACACGGACGGAGTCGCAGGCATCATCTGGTCCATATTATTAATATTGTAAATGCGAAAGTGTGTCTGTTTGTCTGTCTGTCTGCTACGCTTTTACGGCCCATCTATTCAACCGATTTTGATGAAATTTGGCATAGAGGTAGGTAACATCCCGGGGAGGGACATAGGCTTATATTTATCACGGCAAATTAAAGAGTTCCCGCGGGAATCAAAAAACCTTAATCCACGCGGACGGAGTCGCGGGCATCATCTAGTAATGAATAATGGTGCTATTAAAAAATGAAAGTCACTGACTTATATTTTACATATTTCGAGAGCGATTTTGGTCGGTAGGTAAGTACATAGTTACTAGACGTGAGGGTGTGCTATCGTACGAAACGTTTGGACATAAATCTTTCTTAATTAGTCGAAAACTGTGTTGTTCTTTTATATTTATGTCATCATTATACGTAGTTAGGATTTGAATTATGTCGTGCCCGGAGCAAGAGTCTTTTAACAGGCGGTAGAGAGTATAATTATTAAAAGATTAGGAGTTTTAGAGAGTATTGAGTGCGGTTAAGGCGTGACTAACTAAAAGCTAAATCGGTTTTTAATTAGTCGAGATTTCGTTAATAAACTAATAGGTATTATTACAATAACGTCTTAATTAAATAAATTGGGTGATTTGTGTGGTGCGTGTAAAATAGCACCATATTTCACTCGTACCACTTCCGACAATTAAAGCCACGGCAGCCAATCTTCACAGAGATTAGTCATCTACGGGAGATATACAAAGGTACTTATCCCAATTTGTGCGCAAACACAGGTGCACTCTCTATTATCTTACTCGCATAACCCGATAGGCAATGGCGTGCACAGGTTTTGAAGCTAGGGTAGGCATTAGTTAGTCAGAATACCTATTCACGAGCTGTTTTGATGAAAAACGAGCCCATTTGGGTAAGCAGTGCTTTTACGCCTCTATGAACTGCTCGCCACTGCCGGTAGGAATGAAAATCAGACACGACTGGAGAGAGATCGGGCGGCTCTCCGAGGCAAAAACTCCAGGCTATTACTACATTGTTCTATTACCTATTCTGTGGAATTACTGAGGATTTCTAATCAGAATAGGTATGTTTAGGTATAAGTATTGGGTACATGATGACGGCCCGACCCGGTAATCGAACCTGGGACTAACGAGGCAGTCACTAGTACTAAAAAACTAAGTTTGAGCTTAGGTAATAATATAACAGTTCTATGGAACTAGCGAGAGGCGTGCCAGCATCAGACAGTAACGTATCGGTACACGATCTCCGAGTCTCTTAGCTAAGGCGCAACGCAAACAGGCGGAGTGGAATGCCGATGCGCCGTTACAATCTTTCTATCAAATAAAACTTAGTTTATTTACTTTGGCATTTTTATTTGTATAGCAATTTGCAAGCAACTGAGCAGGCGATTTACCTGCTATACCTTTGAAAAAACCCTTATTTATTTTATTGCCGGTGGAAGGTATTTTCTTAGTAAGCAGATATTCATGGCAGATGTGTAATAGCGAGTGGAAAACATAGGCAGTTAGGTTACCTACTTTACCGACAGGATGACATACTTCATACTAATTTTATTAATATGAATGTGTGTTGTTCGTTGGTTTTCCCTTCAATCACGCAGCAATAGAGCAACGGATCAACGTGATTTTTTGCTTGGGTACAGTCGAGGACCTGAAGAGTGATGTAGGCTTTTTATCCTGGAAAATTAAGACGTTCCAATGGGAATTAAAAACTTATTCCACGCGGACGAAGCATCAGTAAGTACGGTTAAAATTAATAATTAGCGCTGGATTCAAGCTATATGTCCTTCCCCGGGATACAACCTACCCGTGTAAAAAACGTAAATAAGTTGAATTGATGGGCTGTGAAAGCGTAGCAGACAGTGTGTTTGTAGATTCATTCGACGATCAAAAGCAGTTGTAAGAGGTTATTTGAATAAAATTTTGACTTTTTGAGACAGACAGACACACTTTCACTTTCATAATATTAGTATGAATTAAGCTTCTTGTTCCTTGGTTAGTCAGTAAGACGTTCCTAACTCTATGGTTTTAATAGAGAACGCTTTAGGGGCTTCTTGCAGAGACGCCTGGCACAAGCAGACTTTAAATTTTCGTCCATATCTCTGTGCAAACTTCTTGTCGCCACCGCTGCGGATCGCTCGCCACGCCTTCACTTCGTCTTCACTCGCTACATCCAGTATGCGTTGACCCTTAAACGCTGCTCAAAATATGTCTTCAGATGTCTTAAAACTATTCCTATGCAAAATAAACAGCGCTTGCCTTTCTAGTACCTAGTGGTAGGAAGTTCCAGTATTGTATTCACGCGAAATACTATAGGGTCAATAGTTATTTAATGTTTGTAACAGTGCAGTGTATCAAATATCAATGTTTACAGTTACTCGCAAACAGGCACATACACACGTACACACACACACACACACACACACACACACACACACACACACACACACACACACACACACACACAATCCATTTTTATATTATTTTTATATTATACTAGCTGATTCCCGCGACTTGGTCCGCGTGGAATGAACTTTTCGTAAGAAACGTTTTCGTTCGACTGTTTTTTCTCCAGTTGAAATTAGTATATAGGCTGAAAACAAAACACACAGGACGCGTTCTTGGGCTATATCCTTGCCATGCGACTCCGTACAATTAAGAGAAAATGACAATGCGAACGCCCGTATCGCATGGGAAAGGCGTTTCGTCCTGTCGCGGTAGTATGCGCAACTCTATATAAAAATGTTATATAGAGCTGCGCATACTACCGTAGTGTATAATATATTCGTCCTTATTTAAAATAATTTTATTAATTACCAGGTAGAAAATAATGTTGAAAAATAAATTAAAAGCATCTTAATGTTTGTTTTTAAATACACATTATTATTAAACTATACTTTTGGATCACCCTTTCTGGATATCGATTACAAATCATAAGTACATAACTTTAATTGTTTAAAGAGTTACCCACCTAATTTTCATTCAATTGCTATTACATTACACAACCGATATAGCTAATTAAACTAACAATGGTGTTTTAACTCAAAACCAATTACCACTTAACAATTTCACAGCCTTCCTGGAGCCCTATTCTGATCCAAACGAGAAATCAAAGTTTCCTTAATGTTCGGGGATAAAACCTGCGTCCTTTCTCCACATACCTACAACCTATCTCTGTACCAAACATCAAAAAGTAAAAATATGGGCCGTAAAAGCGCAGCAGACAGAAAGACAGATGGACAGACATATACAGTCACACTTTTGCATGAATAATATTAAAGTTTAATCTATTTATACTGATACCTACTTAAAACACCCCAATATAGCAACAGAAAGATAAAAATACCAAAACTACCTGTAGGTAAATACTAAATACCTTAACGTTTTGAAGCTTACAGCGAAAGGTCCCCTGTTAACATACCATAGGAAAACACATTCAAGTTTTCGTCGCGATCATTACTGCGTTCCAACTACCTATATAGGACTTAAGCCTTTATTTCCAGAGCCTTATGGTTCACAGATAAACCTAGTGTACACTTTTACTCTTAATTTATTTTACCATGGCATAACAATAGGTCATTTTGACCACATGTAGGTCTATATAAGGTTCAAGTATTGGTTTTGTTCTAGGTGAAAGCTGAGATGCAATTTTGGTTAAACGTGTTTTAGGTAATAAGCTAAGGCTTTTGTTATAGTTCACGAAATGGATGTCGAGGGCGATGGAGAGAGCTATGCTTGGAGTCTCTTTACGTTATCAAATCAGCAATGAGGAGATTCTTAAATAAAAGTGTGTGTGTGTGCAATCCACACACGGCAGAAGTGAAACTTCAGAAAAGTAGCCTACGAGAGAATGAAATAAATATAACTTGTTTTTTATCTCATTATATCACAGGCTAAATCCTATAATATAATATATTTGTCTCTTTTTGGTGTCGCTTTTTCGTTTCATTGAATTTTCAAATCACAACGATTCTGAAGAAGTTTCAATTCAAAAATGTTGTTATAATTTTAAAACTTCATAGAGCGAAATTATTGTTCAGTATTACGTCCAGACTCCAGAAGCTACCCTTAAGAGGTTATTAGTATTTTTAAATTAATCCAGTATAAAATAATCCCATTCGTGCGAAGCTGATATTATTCATTAAATAAAAAATAAAAATAATTTTTTTTTCTCTTTCAACTTTTATAAACTGTGTATGCTAATAAAACAATACTTAGAATCAGGAAAATCAAACAACCACCTAACATTAAGCCATTCAGCTCACACATAATACTACATTACGATTAAGTGCCCACTATGTCAATAATGCAATGTCGCCATTATGATATTTGCATAATTTTATTGCCATCGCCGAGGTGCGGTCTGGATTTAGCGCTCATTTACTTCCTTATATGGACATAATTGCTTTATACGTAAAGTATGGCCACAATTAGCTATGTATTAACCTGCGACTTGTCACACTTACCCCGACAGATAAAGAGAAATCTAGTCACGGTTCTGTGACAGTAATATAAATAAGCTTGTGTAATTCTATTGCTCTACGACAGTGCCCGTGCAACGGAGAGTACGTATAGCCGTAGGTCATCAATGACCTTCTATACAAATAGAAGTGTATAGAAGGTCATTGTAGGTCATCGATGTACATAGGATGCTTTGGGGTAATTACGAAGACGGGGTTAACTAGTTAATTGTTGGTAAATATGATACTGATAAACACTAAAATCTCCTAAATACAAAAGCGAACTTTTTAATGCTTTTTTTTCGTCTAATTACGACCTAAAATATCGAAATTTTATGCTTTAAAGTCAAAATCAAACTTTGTGTTGACCCGTGTAATCCGTTCCTAGTGAAGATAATATTATGTTACGATCAGTTTAGAATTACTATAAACCAAACGATGCCCGCGACTTCGTCCGCGTAGATAAAGTTTTTGATTCCCGCTTGAACTCAATATTTTTCGATGCAATCTATCTATACCAAATTTCATTAAAATTAGTTGAAAAGAAGGGCTGTTAAAGCGTAGCATACAGACAGACACGCTTTCGCATTGATTATATTATTTACTAGCTAATGCCCGCGACTTCGTACGCGTGGATCGAGGTTTTGTGGTTCCCGCGGGAACTCTTTAATTTTCCGGGATAAAAAGTAGCCTATGTGTTAATCCAGACTATAATCTATCTCTGTGCCTAATTTCATCCAGATCTGTTCAGCCGTTGGGACGTGATTGAGTAACAAACATTCATCCATACATCCATACATCCATACTGACATCCATACATCCAAACTTTCGCATTTATAATAGTATATATATATATATATATATATATTAGTAAGTTAAGTAAGATAAGAAGTAAGATAATTAGCATAGCATCGTTTTCCGTCGCATAAAGGACAACGGTTCTATACCTATAATCATAATCTAGCCGAAATACTAAAAGGCTTGTTATGTCGGCATTCCACTCACTATAAAATTGACTATTTTCCTGTTACATAGATATAATAATTGAAATGTTTGTAATTGAATAATAGTCTCAGCCTGGCAATAATACGAGTGCACCGGAAATGGTGGTAACAAGCTCGAGATGAAGTAACATCCCGTCTGCAACGAGGCTTCGGTTTATGTGGTACCATAAACCTTTTTATTTATTAACACTTTTTCCGTCATTGATTTGAAATTAATAGTTGTAGCACCAATACAATGTGACGATCGTAATCACTTCCGATTGGTTACCCCCTCTGTTATGGAAAGGCTGCGTCAATAATTGCGACAATCTCAATTCCACAATACGTTTTAGACATACCTTGGTCCCACAAATTTATATGACCCGGTGGCCAAAATTGGAACTAAATCTTACACCTGTTTATATTTTATTTTTCATAGATTCCAGCGACGCTATCACCGGGTCAGATAAGTTTGTTGGACTATACACAAGTTTAAGAAAGGCATTAAAACTATGCTCCTTAAAAAGTTTTTTATAAAAAAAAGGACGAATTTGACTTGCTCCAGGAGTGCTTGGGATTGCGGTTAGTAGGTTCTTATTTATCTGTCTACAGCCCATTAACGTCCCGCTGGGCACAGGCCTCACCCACTCCACTGAATAAATGATTTTATTCAGTGGAGTTCCTTCTTTCTTTCTTGTTGTCTTGTTGGTTGAAATTCGATCGGGAGGTCATTATTTTGCTAGTGCTGACCTGTAAAAATATTAGAATAACTTAATTAGCGTGCGTGCACCACATCACACGCGCGTTACAAGATCTGGATTAGATTAATTACGATAGCGTGGCGACGTCGCTGACACAATACGTTTTATTATGCAATGGACGCATGGGTTGCTTGCACACCGGCCAAATGAAATCGGAAGTGAATTTATTTTCATCGACCACATGCCTACGGATACCGCTGGAATGCTTCGGACACATTGCACGCAGAAACCCTGAAAAGAAAAACCTGCTGAACGACCAGTTTTGGAGAAACTGCTGCTAACGGGCAAAGTGGAAGGTTAAAGACACCAAATTAGCACCGCACTCGGCACACCTGGCCACGTTACTTTGCACCATGCCGCAGACAGATCAAGATGGCGCAACATAGTGAAATGATGATAAATGATTTATTTAGCTTTTATTTATATATTTATTTCACGTAGGGCAACTTGTGTCACTTATGATACGTCAAGACTACCACCGGTTCGGAAAGTGATTCTGCTGAGAAGAGCCGGTAAGAAACTCAGTAAACAATACAACACATAGTACATACGCATATACGTTACGTTACAAGTATTACACTGACTTGTCGGCTACTGGATGCGTGGCCGGTTGCTTCCATGCAATTTAAAGAAAATATATTCCGTGGCTAAGATCACGACCCTCAGCATTAAGGTTGACGATCATGGAGGTGGACCTATTAAGTTTAGTAGCCGAATTCGTATTTATTCAGTATTCTGGAAAACATAATATATTATGGAGAACAATCAGGCATGCAGATTTCCTCACGAGGCCTCACCGTTAAAGCAAACAGGTTATTTTCTCTGGAATCTATCTCAGTATACCACAGTCCTATTCATGCAACCATTATGAAATGCCTCCTCAAACCAACAGACGCGCTCATCAATACACGACACAACGGATTTGTTCCGCTGAACATGTATGGGTTAATCACTGTAACAATGTTTGTGCTGCGGCATGGATGCCCGAGTTATATGTATGTGAGAACTTTCTTTCTTGCCATATTTGCGAAGTGAGGCACAATCCATTTTCGTCCATCTTAAATTCCATCGTGGGTGACAACACAAAACAGACTATTTCGTGGGTACAACAAGTACAATCTCTCATTCATCCACTCACTCATTTCAACTTAATACTCACTCACTGCTGAGCACGAGTCTCCTCTTAGAATGAGACGGATTAGGCCATAGTCCACCACGCTGGCCAAGAGCGGACTTTGCAAACTGTGAGAAAAATATTTAGCGCTTTCAGGTTTATTTTTAAATACGCTACAAGCAGACCATGGATTATTGATTATTCAACATTAAAGACTTAACAGTAATAATATCGTTACCCCCTTATGCTCTATGCTTAGGTTACGGGCACTGGGTTATATACCAAGACAATATAAAGTCTATTTCGATGAAATTTTGTACAGAGATTTGTTGTAACCCGGGGAAGGGCATAGCCTACTTTTTATCCTGGAAAATTAAGGAGTTCTTGCGGGAATTAAAAACTTAATCCACGCAGACGAAGTCGCGGGCGTCATCATGATTTTTTTTAAAAAAAATCCAATATAATTTAGCCTTTGACTGCGATCTCACCTGATGGTAAGTGATGATGCAGTCTAAGATGGTAGCGGGCTAACCTGTTAGGGGTATGGCAGTTATACTAAACCCATACCCCTAATCGGTTTCTACACGGTATCGTACCGTAACGTTTAATCGCTTGGCGGCACGTCCACTCCCACCAGGCCAAATCAGGGAAAATTCTGAAATTATACATTCCCAAATTGACCCTGCCGGGGTCGAACCCGGGCCCTTCCACGTTAAGACAACAGCGCTCACCACTGCGCCAGGAAGGTCGTCAAATTAGGTATAAAACTACACGTGCACGTTTCGCGCTGATGTTTTGTTCTGTCGTATCCGTACTCCGTAGTGTGTTTCCGCCCTAAAGATTCATCATTATTATGCCCTATATCTAGTGTAAGTATACCTTCCTAATATTATTTAATATTTCATAACGTCATAGAATAAACACGGACATTTCAGTCATGTCAGTTACTAACTAGGGTACCCAAAATTAACCCACTTGAGAGTTAGTTCTATTTGCGGTTACAAGTGTCCAGTGATTAAGGCGACGCTCCTTTGATCACCAAAGCTGTAAAAATTACGAAATTTCGATTTAAGTATCAGTCGCTGAAATCGCTCTGGGGCAGATTCTGTAGTATACAATCTCTGAACTAAATTAAAATAAAAGCATTAAAAATATTGCTAAGCCTTTCATCATCATCAGGTTTAGAGGTGTTATTTCAGTTTAGTTTAGAGATTGTGTTATACAGAATTGGCCACATTATTTTTTTTGATACTGAAT
This sequence comes from Erebia aethiops, assembly GCA_923060345.2. NCBI lineage: Eukaryota > Metazoa > Arthropoda > Insecta > Lepidoptera > Nymphalidae > Erebia > Erebia aethiops. The sequence goes on along the minus strand of OV281081.1, from coordinate 17,443,771 downwards.
TTAAAACAAAATATCCAGAAGTTTCGAAAAAGAAAATATTCAAAGCACAGGCATTATTCTCCAAAAAGAAAACAGTCGAACTTAATTCTGTAAACCACATTTTTTGCAAAATTACGAGCTATTACCAAGTCCTTGATAAAGGTCCGAAAAAACCTGTAGGCGTATTAAGCCAACTGTGTATGTATTAACATTATAATATTGTGTCCGACAGCGACTCTATATGACAATGAGGTTTTGCAATCTCACCTGATGGTAAGTGATAATGCAGTCTAAGATGGTAGCGGGCTAACTTGTTAGGGGCATGGAAGTTATACTAAACCATTACCCTTAATCGGTTTCTAACGCTTAATCGCTTGGCGGCACGTCTTTGCCGGAAGGGTGGAAACTAGTTACGGCTGAAGCCTCCCACCAGGCCAGACCAGGGAAAATTCGTAAATTATAATTTTCCAAATTGACCCTGCCGGGGATCGTTCGCACCCGGGACCTCTGCACGTTAAGACACCAGCGCTCAATACTGCGCCAAGAGGTAATCAAAAACAACAGGGAGCAATTACAGGTGGAAGTGACAACAGCAGGGAGTCAACAGGGAGGTTAGAAAAACAACGTTTTTTGCAGGCAAAAAGTGAGTCCCCTTAAGGAAAACTCCACTTGATTATTGATACTCCAATTGCTTTCAGTAAAATTAAACGCGTAACACGTCGTTTCGCTCGCTATCGCTAAATGAATCTCCTCTGTCACAATACATCGATTCTCATTCATTAGATCGGTCATTGGTGTCAAAAGTTAAATTAGGTTGAGTTTAGCTAAGCAACATGAATCCATACTTAAATATTATAAATGCGAAAGTGTGTCTGTCTGTCTGCTATACACTTTCGCAGTCCGTTCGTTCAACCGATTTTGATGAAATTTGGTACAGGGATAGTTTGTATCCCGGAGATGGATATAAAGCTACTTTTTATCCCGGAAAGTTAAAGAGTTCCGAGGGAATTAAAAAAACTTAATCCATGCAGACGAAGTCACGGGCATCATCTAGTTAATCTAGTAGACATATAAAATAACGTGCATCTAGTCTACACTCTAAAGCAATATTCAGATTCAGTATCTATAGTCAGAATACTTACACAAATCTTAACACGAAGATGATCTTTAGATTGCTTTCGATATTATCAAAAAACAGTACGTAGCACCTATTATATGAAAAAAAATTGGCAGTCATAGGGACTGCCGATAGAAGCTAAAACGAATATTCAAAATAACAACACAGCACTTTTAAAATTTGTCTTCGTAACAACGCGAGGTGTCAGTCACAATTACACATCACTTTTAAATATAAATCTAAAAACAAAGTCATTAAAGTTTAATTACGAATGTACTATATTATTTATACTTAAGACCTTTTGTCTTAAGAAAAATGGTGTCGCGTGACCGAGACCGTTCCACATTTTTACCCCCTACCAAAAAGTGCTTAACGCGCCTAAAGAAGTTTTCACTTCAAAAATATAAAAATTGAAATGTTCGTAATCTTAAGTACTTCATGATAGATCTAGATATCAGAACAGTTACACAATTGATAGATATAACTGTACCTATCGATTCTGTGACAAATTAAGAAAAAAATCCTCCACCATTTTTTTCAGGCATCGACCTGGATCGCTAAATTGCTTAGCGGTACGTCTTTGTCGGTAGGGTGATAAGTGATAACTAGCCACGGCCGAAGACTTCCCCAAGATCAGACCAGAGACCATTTAGAAATTATAAATAGCCTTTGCTTGGGCCCAAATACGGGAGTTCCCGCTTAAAAGACTATACCTAGGAAAAGCGCGCCCCATTGCACTAGGGAGTTCGTTGTTTCCAATAATTTAGCTTTTATCGTTTATAAATTATAAATAATAATAAATATATCAAATAAATACTATAAATGCGAAAGTTTGGATGGATGTATGGATGTTTGTTACTCAATCACGCGCCAACGGCTGAACGGATCTGGCTGAAATTTGGCACAGATATAGATTATAGCCTGGAATAGCACATACTTTTTATCCCAAAAAATTAAAGAGTTCCTGCGGGAACCAAAAACCACAAACCACGCAGACGAAGTCGCGGGCATTCGCTAGTCATTTATAAAGTGGTGTCATTCTTCGTCGCATATCCGTGTTGCAGAAACCTACCTTTAAATAAACAATAAATAGTTAGGTATTGTTAAGTTAGAACCGAATTTCGCGGTGACATAATGCAACGTAATCTTACGCAGATCCGATTGTATCATACGCCGTTTTGGATTGAATATCGTACTTCCTCTGTTTCACGTAATGGAGTTCCCATACGATGATTGCTTCAGTAGCTTTTCATTAGGGATGGCACTGGAAAAAAAAATACACATTTTCATCATAGGTACAATTATTAACTAAATAATAAATAGGTACAAGTATTAAATGCCAAAGTGTGTCTGTTTGTTGGGATGTCCTTTAATCACGCCGCAACGGAGCGGATCGATGTAATTTTTGGCATGGATATAGTTGAGGACCTGGAGAGTGACATAGACTAATTTTTGTTCCGGAAAATAACGGATTTTCCGGCAGTAATAAAAAAAACTCCACGCAGACGAAGTCGGGGGCATCAGCTAGTTTTCCTATGAGTAAGTATATAATAATTATTCTCAATAATCGTATTATATTGAATACTAGCTAATGCCCGCGACTTCCCGTGAATTGAGTTTTTGGTTCCCGCGGGAACTTTAATTTTCCGGGATAAAAAGTAGCCTATGTCCTATTCCAGACTATAACCTATCTCCGTGCCAAATTTCAGCCAGATACGTTCAGCCGTTGGCGCATGATTGAGTAACAAACATCCATACATCCATACCGTACATCCATACATCCATCCAAACTTTCGAATTTATAATATTAAGTAAGATTTGATTGATTGATTTGATTTGATCTCCTTTAAAGAAACCAAGCTAATAAGATTAAAATTAAATAGGTATGTAATTTTTTTTAGATTTTTAAGACTTGTAAAGTTTCTACTTCACATTGATCCAACACGTTCGACTGCTTGATACGACTCGAAGAAAATGTACAGAGTGTATTTGGTACAGATTTACACGATTGGATAGCGCTGGCCAACTTTCCAAATAAAACTGAGTTTTCATACAAATGTCAAAGGACATTGGCACAATTTTCTAGCAGGAGCGCAAAGCAGCAATAGTGCTTTTACGTTAGCCGACACTTGTTAGGTAAGCCGATTGGGTAGTACCACAGTAAACAGATGCCACCAGTATGGAAACTATACCTAGAAACGTTCGAAACAGGCTCACTCACACAAACGTGTGCATCGACGAGACCCTAAGCGCTCGTCTCAGTGCCGTCAGTAGTGAGTGCCGCGTCATCGCATGTTCGATGCGCACGTTTGTATGAGTGAGGCTGTTTCGAACGTTTCTAGGTAGTTTCTATACTGGTTGTATCTGTTTACTGTGGTAGTACTGAAGTCCTGCCAGATACCACTACGTAGCAGACTTTCAGCTCGCTGGACTGACGACCTTAGCGGGAATTAGGTGGATGTGGCTCAGGCTGCCTCGTTGGTCTAGACTAGTTTGGCATATTCGACTGCGGCCGACTAGGTCTCGGGTCGGGCCCTAATTAAGTATCTATTGGGTTTTTCTCGCTAGGAATTCTCAGTGCTAGCCCGGAGTTAGGAAGTTGGCGATGTTTCACCACCGTGCCTCGGAGAGCACGTTATAAGTCGTCGGTCCCCGTTATTATCACTAACATGATAAGACACTAAGTCGTTAAAGTCCGCCAATTGGAGCAGCGTGGTGGGTCTAAGCTCTAATTCCCTCTCCCCTATGAGAGTAGAGGCCTGTGCCCAGCAATGAGAGGTTAATGGGCTGTAGTGGTGGTGTTGGTGGTGGTGGAAGGCGGACGACCGCGTGTTGACCGGTGGTTCGCGGTTGAGTCCATATTTTGATGGCAATTTTTTGATTAGCTAGTTGATATTTTTCTAAGAGATCTCAAGTGTCAACCCTAGGTCGGGGTGGACGGTAAAGGCTCGTTCATATTTGTGAATCGTGTAAACGAGGTTATTGGAGCACGGCTTTGTGAATCGAAACAGATCGAAAGTGTGATAAGCGCTGGTTTGTCTTAACATGAGTTATTGAATTTTAATTAACAACAACGGGAGCTTTCTCAGGGTATAATTAAATCTTGTCAATTATATGAATTTGTATGACTGTCAGAGTTTGGAACCGGTTTTTAAACCATCAAAGTCAGGGGGTATATTTCTAAGGAATATTTCTAGGTATTACTACGAAATTACCTAAGGCCTCTGAGCTTAGCCGCGGACCGACAGACAGACGGATGGAAATGACCTACCTAATACCTAGGGGTTCCTTGTTGACTACGTAACCCTAAAAAGTAGGTAATTTTTTGGGCAAAACTTAATAATTTACACAGTGCCAGTTTAAATTATTATTAAGTATATTGATTTGCGATCATTTCTATAATCTTCTTCTTAATATATAAATCAAAGTTGGGTTTGTTCGAACACTTATAACTCTAGAACGACTAAACAGATCCGGATGAAATTTGACACAGGGATAGATTATAGTCTGGAATAACACATAGGCAATTATCCCGGAAGTTCCCGTGGGAACCAAAAAACCTCAATCCACGCGGACGAAGTCACGGGCATCAGCTAGTTTTATTATAAATGCGGAAACGTGTTTGGCTCTCACGGCCCATCTCTTCTCTCATTTGGAAATTCAGCACAGACATAGGTTGCACTCCGGAAGCTGATTTTTATTAACGAGTCAACGGAATTTTCCAAACGAACGAAGTCGCAGACATCGTCTTGTGTCCTATCGGATTATATTCATTTCCTACTTCAGTATGGATTATGATCTTTGTCTTAATGATCCATACTATCCATACTAATATTATAAATGCTAAAGTGTGTCTGTCGGTCTGCTACGCTCTCACAGCCCATCTGTTCGACCGATTTTGATGAAATTTGGTATAGGGATAGTTTGTATCCCGGGGAAGGACATAGGCTACGTTTTATCCCGTAAAATTGTGGAGTTCCCGCGGGAATCAAAAAACCTTACTCCACGCGGACGAAGTCGCGGGCATTATCTAGTGTCCAAATAATTACCTACACGTTTCACTATTTTAAGGTTCGATTTGGTACTATTTTATTAGGCCTAGGGGGCCCAAATTTTCATCAATAAAATTGCCTCATACCCATAAATCTTATTAATTTCTGAACATAATTTACAAATCGAAGATAAAATCTCAATAAAAAGAAAATCAATTTCACTTTCATCGATCGATAAATCTAAATTAACTTGTCCGTTTGTCTAATGTTTCTTATCTCACCGGTTATAAAGTTAATAGTGGTATAATAAGTTGAGATATAAGTGTTTATAACAACCTTCTTCCGTCGGATGCTAAGCGGGGTAATCAAAACCAATCTATTTATAAGGTAGTTCGGTAATAAGGTGCAAGACACATAGTAAACGCGAGAATTACCGTCTGTAACCACCATTATACCACTCATCAATAAATCACCACCTGACAGAGCCCTTTGTGACGTCATACATGAATTTTCACTTACATTGAGTGGTAATACCTCTTTTCCTTACTAGCTTAATAGGTAATTTTCCAGGCTTGTAAACATTCTCTCTCATGATCATCAAAGTCGCGCAAAAGCTTCGGAGGTACGGCTTTAGATAAGTAGGTATTATCTAATAAAGCTTTCCTGAGAAAACTGCAAGTTACTCGTACAAGGAAGAGGTGAAAACTTGTTTGAATCTTTACTGAGGCTTATTACTGTTAAAATATTCTCTTTTTCGTGGCGTCAAAAATTATACTTGGCAAATTGTGAGTAGGTAACTAGATGATTTAGTCCGCGTGAAAAAGGTCTTTAATTTTCTGGTATAAGGTACCCCATGTCAAAATCCCATGCCAAAAATCACTTCGATCCAACACACTTTCGCATTTATTATATTGGTAGGACTCAGCGTCCATATTATCTTTAGTTAAAACACATACTAATATTATTATTAATACAAAAGTTTGTCGATCTGTCTGGCTGTCTGTCTGGCTCCGCTTTCACGGCTCATCTTTTCAACCGTTTTTTATAAAATTTGGTATAGATACCTATAGGTTGCATCCCGAGAAATGACAAAGAATACTTTTCATCCCGGAAAATTAGGAGTTCCGCGGGTGATAAAGAACTTAATCCTCGCGGACGAAGTCGCGGGCATTACCTACCAATTTATAAATAATAATTATAAGTTAGGGCAAGGCTGACATAATACCTACATATTAACGGCTTGCATGTAAGTTCTCTTCATAAGACACTAACTAAGAATGAATCTTTAGAAATTTCAGCCGAGTGAATCCAGGGCGGGCTAATATGTTAACATATTATTACTATCGAACTAGTTTTTGTTAAATTTTCATAAATATTTCAATTTTATCGCCTTAGGGGTTGAATTTGATAGATCAGGTCAGTCACCTTTTCTTTTATATATTTAGAGTCCGTCAAACTTAATATGCCCGAATAAGTTTTTTTAAATTTTGTTTTTCATAGGTATCTACTAGCGGCGCTGTCACCGCGTCAGATAAGTTAGTGGGCCTATACCATTGGCCTGTACATGTGTGTGCAAGCCTAACCAATCCGTCAAAAAAGTAAAAGTGAAACAATCAAGCAGCTCTATCATTGAAATGGGTTTCCGAACAACCCAAATGACCTATCGTTTGTCCATCAATATAATTATGGTGCAATGGATCAGCCCGCGCGATCACGTTTGATAATAGTAGGTAATAAGACAGCTCGCTTTAGTTACTGATTAGTTTATTACTTAGTGGCTAGGGGCTAAAACATACTCTCTCTGCGTAGTAATCCTCATTGCTGAATGATTCAAGGGGTCCCAAAGTGCTTGAATGGCGGCTTCGCGCCGGAAAGTGTTGGAACTTGGACGACCTCTAATAGGGGGACGGATGATCTCAAGCTACTGTAAGTAAGCGGTACAAGACCGTAGGCCCAATGGTCTAAGCAAATCGTAATCATTTGACAGCTTAAAACGTAGAACTCAAACTGTGCTTTTTGACGTGCAGGCATCTGTGAACTCCTCAAACAGGTCGAATTAAATACGCAGTCAAGGGTTAACTTGTAGTGGATAAAAAAATTAAAAAAAAAACGCTTGACAAACGATTACGGTTACGATTTGATTACACAATCGGGGGGCTTGTCCTGTGGATATCGATGCAGGAGACCTTCGCCCATGTAGTGGTCTTCTGTTGGTTAAAACTTTTATCTTAAAACAATATTGCATTGTAAGTACCTCTCTGTATAATTGACCGAGCGAAGCGAAGGTCTCTGAGTCTACTTGAGTGAATTTGCACGTGTCCGTCCGTCCGTCCGTCCGTCTGTCAGAGTCTTATAACTTCTGAATTACTGAACATAATTACTTCAAATTTAAATATGATATGTAAACCGATGGCCTCCCGCCGAATATGGCTTAAAAAGTTATAAAAATCTTTATTTCAGGGGGGCTCTCATAGAAGCGAATGCGAAGTAAAATTTTTTTTTTATAGCGCTACATAGGGTTGCGGTATATCATTTTAAAGATAATTAGGAATAGAGTCCAAAAATATTTTTTAATTTTCCCCCTGCAAGCTAATCAACTCCGCTCTCTGCAAGCTAAACGGTTGTTTTCGGATAAAAAAATCATAGCAGTATTTAACTAGGTATACTTTACAAGTTAGCTAGTAATCGTCGAACAACTCACAAAATGTCCACATTAAATGTTACGGAATCCTACACTGCCCGTGGCTCGACACGCACTTAGCCGGTTTTTATTACTTTCTTTACGTAAGTGTAAACGACCTATCTAGTAAGTACCTACTTATATTGATAACGACATGACAAGTGCAAACCTAATTTCGTACTAAAGACATCAAACTGCACCCCTGTGTACCTGCCTGAAAACACACGGCTGTATAGTTTGTCTAACATAAATATATCATTAATATAAAAAAATTCTATACTTATATTATAAATGTGACAGTTTGGATGGACAGTATATATTTTATTATAATGATGTATTATATTATTTGCGTAACTGTTTATGTTTTAGTATGTAGGTATTTGTTTGTATGTCTATACCAATACTGAATACACCACCCGCAAGTTAATCTCATCAAACTCAAACTCAAACTCAAAGAACGTTTATTCAATTTAGGTAGGTATACTACACTTATTGACGTTCGGTTATTTGTAACATATACGATTAACAATATAATGGTGATAACGACAGTACGACATCTTAAACTAAAGCTACGAGGGTTCCAAACGCGCCCTGGTCTGAGAAGAGCCCACAACAAACTCAGCCGGGTCTTTTTTTTTTTTTTCATTATCACCATTTCACAATCATCTTAAAACTAAGGAACTATCAGGGCCATTAGAGAAAATCATTGCCAAGCTTCCTTGTCATTTAAATAATCCTTTACATGGTAATAAGATTTTTTAATGAGTTTACGTTTTACATTAACTTTGAACTTATTCAGAGACATCTTCAACATGTCTTCTGGGAGCTTATTGTAGAAGCGGACACTGTTTCCAACAAATGAATTGCTAATTTTACTAAGCCTAGAAGCAGGCATTACAAGCTTATTTTTATTTCTAGTATTGAAATTATGACAATCACTTTTCTTCTTGAATTTATCAATGTGTTTATGCATGTATACTAAATTTTCAAATATATATTGATTGTGCACTGTCATAATATTAATTTCTTTAAATTTATCTCTTAGTGACTCTCTTGGTCCCATTAATATATATATAGCTGCTCGTGCTGACTGACTCATTGATCACCTCTCCTGTAAAATTTTGTATGAACATTTTTTTTTTCACTCATCGTTTCGTATAGAAGACAAAAAATCATTAAGAGGAAAAATACAGAGAGAGCTGATGATTGAGGATTTCGAAGACGGATGAAGAGCACCAGCCAGGGTATTGAAGATAGGTGGGGGGTGCTCGACCAAATGTCACTCGAAACGTCATCCAATTGACAGTTAGCTGAAAAAAATTTCAAAATGGCGGATTTAAGATGGCCGCCATACAAATTTCGTCGGTGTCTATCTCGGAGAGTATCAGAGATGGAAGAGTGGTTTCTTGGCAAAAGATGATCAGGACATGAGGGTCTACTTGATGAACAGGAAAAAAATTCAAGATGGCGGAATTTATTTTTCCATAGAAAATGTATGGCGAATATTGAAGAGGCTACAATTAGTGTAGAACTATGCAAGACTTTGATGCGGTTCCTTTTTAAAATTTCAGAAAGTATACTAGATGGAAGAGTGGAAGTAGGAAATATGCATGACTTTGATATGTTTTTTTTTACAAGATTTGTTCCGTATGGAAGAATTGTCGGTTGGCCGTAGGAAAGCCAAGATGGCGAAGTTCAATGGCACCCAAAGGTACCCGATCGTCAGCGGTATGATATTGATGTCACCGTAAGATTGTAAAAACCGTTAGATTATAATATAACGTTTTTTATCTCGATAGATTATAAACTGTCGACAGATTGTAAACCGTAACATACTGCTTACAATTATTTAATGCGTTATTTTTCGGTAAATTGTAATATATAAGGTATATTAACCCGATAGAACCATGTCAAACCCTAACCTAACCTATAGTTTGCGCGCGAGTTGAATGCAGAGTAAATGTAAGTGTCACCATACATTTACTCTGCATACAACTACAAGAAAGAGACAAGAAAACGTAAAAACAATAAATATTTCATAAATTAATACTCAGAACATTGAACGGTTCACAATCTTTCGACAGTTTATAATCTAGCGGGATAGAAACCGTTAGATTATAATCTAACGGATTTTACAATCTTACTGTGACATTGATATTAATCAACTAAGGAAGGTTTCTTTGTGTTTTTACTTCAACGGTCTCTTACACTGCATGTCTGGAAAGTTTTTTTACATTTAAAGGCCCTTTTAGATTCTTAGGGGGTCTCTGTTTTACATTTTCTTATGAGATTTTTTTTACGTTTGTCGCTTCCACGGCGCTTCCACTGTGCTCGCTAGCAAAGCAGTGTTTTGTTTTTTTTGTTTTGTTTACTTCAGAACACGTAGGCAGTTAACACTAGGATAGAAGGAGAGCAAGTAAGTAGACAGTGGGCCACGCGGTCTACTACGCGGTCCGCTTCAGCGGGCTGCGCATCCACGCGCCATACTAGTATTATATATGGCTCGAACAGCCCTCTTCTGCAGCACAAAAACAGAATTAATATCAGCAGCATTACCCCATAATAATATACCATATGACATAACGCTGTGAAAGTAACCAAAATAAACTAATCTCGCCGTTTCTATATCTGTCAACTGGCGAATCTTTTTAACCGCGTATGCAGCAGAACTAAGCCTGTTCGATAAGTCATCTATGTGATGGCCCCATTGGAGTTTAGCATCTAACGTTATTCCGAGAAAAACAGCGGTATCCACTAAATCTAATTCCTCATGATCAAGTTGTACAGTGGTTTTTACCTGTTTGACATTAGGTAATGTAAATTTGATACACTTTGTCTTTTTTCCATTGAGGAGTAGGTTATTAGCTTCAAACCACTGTACCACTTTAGTGAGAGAATTGTTTACTTCGTCAAGAGTTGTTTCGTAACGATTTATTTTAAACAAAAGTGATGTATCATCAGCAAACAATACTATCCCATGATTATCCTTGGCAAGATAAGGAAGATCGTTAATGTAAATGAGAAATAGAAAAGGCCCTAAAATTGAACCTTGTGGAACCCCCATTTTTACAATCGATCCGGAAGACCGCTTTCCATTAACGTCTACCTTTTGTATCCTACTTTTTAAGTAGGAATTCATCATATCCAGTGCTACACCCCTAATTCCATAATGGTGCAGTTTTCTGACTAATGTTTCGTGATCAACACAATCAAAAGCCTTGGATAAATCACAGAAAACGCCAAGTGCATCACGCGACTCCTCCCAGGCCTCGAATATATTTTGAATTAGCTCAACACCAGCATCGATTGTTGAGCGACCCCGTGTAAATCCAAACTGTTTACTGTGTAGTAAGTCATTATTACAAAAATGATTAAGTAATTGAATTAATATTAATTTTTCAAATATTTTACTGAAAGTGGGTAGTACAGATATAGGTCTAAAGTTAGTGGGGTCACTGGTACTACCTGATTTGAATAGAGGTATTATTTTACTATGCTTCATTAAGTCAGGAAACTCACCACAATCAATACAATTATTGAATATTAATGCTAACTCGGGTGCAACAATATCAATCAATGATTTTACAACGTTAACGGAAATGCCCCACAAATCATTTGTCTTCTTATTGTTAATTAATTTGAATGCTTTAATAACGTCAGAGCAGTTAACGTGACAGAATTTAAAAACGTTATTACATTCAGGCACGTTATCCTCGAGTAAAGTAAGAGCGGCATTTGGTGAGGAGTTCAACGATTCTGTGGTAGAAACAGGAATATCCGTAAAGAAGCCTTCAAAAACGGAAGCAACTTCGGAGTCCGAAGTCACAGATTTATTACCGATTGCAAGTTTAAATTCACGATTTGTTCGTGTTGCTTTTCCTGTTTCTTCATTCACTATGTTCCAAGTGGTTTTGATTACGTTGGAGCTATTTTTTATCTTAGTTTGAATATGTTTTGATTTAGCCACAATGCAATCTCTTTTAAATTTCTTGGAAAATAGTTGAACATGCTGCTTGAACTCATCACTAGTATCATACTGTCGCTCTGCATACAATTCATATAATTTTTGCCTGTTTCTGTGTAATTCATTTGTTGCCCATTCGCTAAAAACGTTTGCATCAGTAGTTAAGACCGTTCTACTGGTGAATATTGATTTGAATATTTCACTGAAAGTATTAAAGAATATGTGATACATTTCATTAGGACTCAACCCATTCGGTAAAAAAGGGAGTTCCTTTGTAAGACTTGTTCTTATTTTTTCGATGCGGTCTGACGTTACTGGCACAAAAGTTATTTTACGCTTTGAAACCTTTTTCTTTACATTTTCAAACTGAATTAACTGTCCACAATGATCCGAATCTAATTTACTAATAATATTTTTGCTAACAGGGGTAATATTTGTAAAAATATTGTCTAGACATGTGGCACTAGTTGCAGATATTCTAGTTGGCTCCATAAACATATTGGATAAGTTATAAGATTTGAATAGATTCAATAACTTGCCACTCAACGGGCTACTTTCCAAAATATTTACATTAAAGTCTCCACACACAATAAGCCTTTTATTAGATTTAGAGAGTTTAAATAGTACTTCATCCATTTTCTTTTCAAAAAGTTCAAAGTTAGACAAGGGTGGTCTATATATAGACACAACAATGAATTGCTCCAATTCGACTGAAGATAGTTCTATTGTTCGTTCAACAGACAGGCTCACAATATCACTTCGGTTCTTAAATTTTAATTTTTTATTCAACAAAATTAAGGAGCCCCCATGGATGGCATTAGATCTGGTGAACGAACTACCAACCTGGTGGTCACTAAAATTGAACATGTACTCATGATTTTTTAGCCAATGTTCTGTTACACATAAAATATCAATATTAAAATTATTTAAGAACAATTCAATCTCCAAATCCTTTCCTCTAATACATTGAATGTTCTGGTGAACCAGGTTGATGACATTAGAATTTTTATTTTTTGTTTGCTTTGCATTTTGTGTGTGCAAAGCCTTATTATAACTTGTATTTTCCGAGCAAGAGGAAACCTCTGTTGTCTTATTACCTAGTTTAAAGTAGACTTACTTTGATCTATATTCAAAATGTCAAAATTAAAACACTGCTCAATAGAAGCAGCTTGTTTAGCCACATTATTGGCTAATGTTGAAAAAAAATATGATAGCGAAACAGCTATCTGTCCTTTAGTATAACATGATAGTTTATAACTATCTTGGTCCAAGTCATAATAAACTTTACCACACTGGGTATTCATGTCAACAATTTTAAATTTATTATTGTAGGTACATAAATTGTATAATGTCTTATTTAACTTATATCTATAGTTATTTTCTTGGTGTGGCAAATTGTCGCAGTAAGGGAAGGTATATATTATAATTGTGTTAATATTTAATTTTTCTAAAGTTTGATAACATTTTTTCAAGTCATGTTCATTGATTTGCCCTCTGTTTGCGACTAATATTACTAGGTTTGTGTTTAAATCAAAGGTATTTTTATTTCTATAAATTGATCTGAGTCAGATCAATTAACGAGTCCTAACGCGGGACTAATTTCTATAGTCAGATCATCTGACTATAGAAATTAGTCCCGCGTTAGGCGAACAGCAATTCAAAACCGTATGTCCCTGTAGATGTGAATGAAGTAGTAAGCCCATACCACTACCAATTCCATCGCTATACATAAAAGTTTTTGTATTGCATGTACTAGTTCTTGTGTGAGTAAAGGAACTATTGGTATTTAGTTTGGGAAACCTGTCACACACCTCCCTCTTCTTTGAGGGTGATATCGCTGTAGACACAGACTGTGGATGACCTGCACAGTTATCAGAACCCTCTTTTTGAGTGAAGTTAATATTTTCAATACAAGTTAAAGGGTCAAGCTCATCAGTTATCTGTGTATACTGAGAAATCATATTTTTTTGATATGAATCATACTTTGCTGACAATGAACGCAGAGAAGCCTGCAATCGAGCTATTTGAACCTCTAGGATGTGTGTGTCAGATTCATAATTTAATTTACAACTTTCTAATTCTTTGCTACACATTTTAATTCTGCTTAATAATTCTAATCTGTCCTTTTTTGGCTTCAATGTTTTAAACGAATAATTATGTTTATTTATTAACTTTTGAGTTTTTCTAATATACCGGTTTATTTTTACATATTTCTTTAGTTTTTTACTGCTACAGGGATAAACCTTTGAAGGGTTTGTATAATTGACCTGTGGTATTGGATGGTCAGTACAGAAAGTGAACTCATCCGTTGTAGCAGTAACCAACTGCGGGGCGCTACCAACTAATTCCTCAAAGAGACTCTGGGTGTGCTGTGTTGTGGTGTTCTGTGCAGCTGTTTCCAACTCATAGATCTTGTCGTGAGCCTCATCCAGCTGCTGGTGCAGTGCAGAAATCTTGTTGAGTGATGCCTCGTATTCAGCCCGGCACTCATCAAACCTATCCACGAGCTCCTGAAGTCGGTCACGCTGTTCGACTACGTTGTCGTACCGTATATGTAAGGCCGATAATTCTGATTTTAACTTTTCATTACTTTTTAAAATACCTAATAGTTCCTTTTCATTGTCATTTATTTCGCTATTCAATTGGGTACATAACTCTTTACTAATCTTTAGTTCCTTTAAAGCCAGCTGAAGTTTAGATTCTTCCTGGCGTGCCAAAGCTCTGCGGGTCATCATATTGCAGATCAAAAGCAAATTAAGTAATTACAGTAAAGAGCAACGACCCCAGAAAGCGAGATGACAGTTGTATATTATTGAGATTGAGATTGCAATCGTGTCGTTTATTGGGATTAACGAACAATTGCAAACACAAACACCGATTTCACATGTACTGCGTAGATGTTTAGTATTAAAACATCCAGCAATACGCAATACAAACACTAAAAACACAGGATTAGAGTTACGCAAAGTTCGTTAGTAGGTACTAACCTCTGTTTCACTTCAAAAAAAAACTACATTTAAAGCACTCGAACTAATACAATATCTTTCAAAAACACTATAAGTAACATAAATCATTGATTTTACTTGAAAATAAGTGTAAAATATGCGTATAATATTAAATAAAAGTTAAATTTCAATCAGGACAAATTGGAACAGCTGTTCGCCCGGGTGTTGCCACACCAAAAATCCGATCAACTTTTCCTAATCCTAAGGTTGCCTGGCAGACATCGCTGCTAAGCGATAAGGCCGCCTTTTTGTATACTACTTAGTATTTTCTATGTATTCATTTGTGTCCTTTATATTTTTGTGTTGTGGTGTACAAAATAAAGAGTAATAATAATGGATGGATACTCAATCACGCCGAAACGGCTGAACGGATCTGGATGAAATTTGGCACAGAGATCGATTATAGTCTGGAATAACAAATATGCTACTTTTTATCCCGGAAAATTAAAGAGTTCCCGCGGGAACCAAAAACCTCGATCCACGCGGACGAAGTATTAGTATTTTATAACTAGAGATGCACCGTTAGAAAGTTACCTAACGGTGCATCTCTGGGATATGTCCTTGTCCGGTTTCGCGAATAGAAGGTAACAGACAGACACACTTTCGCATTTCAATATTATGTTTAACATCCTTTTCAGCAGTGTGTAGTTCAGATATTTTATTATCCTCTATTTAGAATACTTGTTAAATTGTTTATGTCGTGTAGTAACAAGTAGCAATCACATAGTGAATGCCATATTTGAGGCTGTTATGTCATCTCGACCTATTTCACCACTGAACGCTATTTAAATAACCATTTCCTTATCTAGGTAGGTATCGCTGGTTTCTTAAGTACGTCCTAAAGTTCTAGAGACTTGTTAAAATTGAACGAAATGTATGAATTTTTAAAGTCTATACTGACTCGTGAATTTAACGAATGTGATTTTTTTGCGATTTTCAGTAGGTAGTCTTATAATTGAAAACTATGTATACTATTATTACTTTGATTCATTATTATCACCCAATTGCTCATTTTCTCCGTAGCGTTAAGGTTAATTGTCTGGAAGAGATCCCGGAGTTAGAAAGTTGGCGGTGTGTCACCCCCGTGCCTCGGAGAGCACGTTAAGCCGTCGGTCCATGATCTCTCTATGTTCGTGTCGGATTTTTCGTCCCATCGGACTATGAGAGTTAAGGAACTGCAGGGAGTGCACCTGTGTGTACATTGGGCACACACTAGTGCACTATAATATCTCCCGCGCAGATGGCTAATCTCTCCGGAGATAGGCCGCCGTGGCTGAAATTCGGAAGGACCTTAAAATTATTACTCGATTAAGATTGATTTATATTAAAACTAGCGACCCGCCCTGGCTTCACACGGGTGCAATGCTGATATAATCATAAAATATAGGTACTACAGAATGTCTTCATTTAAATTACATGCTGTAAAGGGCCATATTGATCTATATTAAATGCACAATGTATTTTTCATTACTCATACACGGAAAGTAGGTCTGAAGTTGCCTGAGAAGCGGGTTGAAAGTAATACTTTTCAGCCCTAGGGAGAATCGTTTTCAACTGACAACTGTCAAATAATTAAAAAAAACTAGTTGTCACATTTATAACCCTTCCTCTGCGTATATTAAATATTAAATTCGCGCGCCCCTGCGAGCCCATTTTAACAGGTGTCGAATTTCGCGAGCCGCCGGCCGCCCGGCGCAATATAAATAAACATATCTCATAATACGTACTAAAGCTATGTAAACAAAGTATGTCATTCAAATCGTTATGAACCTCAGATTAAAAACCTAATAGATATAGCAATGGTCTGCTCGGTCGTGAGACAGCCATATTCAAGTAAATTATATACTGTCTTTGACAGGTATATAATAAGATGTTGCCATATTCATAATTTACTCCCAAAGTGGTGAATCCTGGCAGATAGGATAGGAATAATAGCAAATAAATAAAGTTGACCAACACAACTACAAATATAATATAATATTATATTATAATAAAATATTATCAATAATTAATAGTATCACGCGAATGTTTAAATAAATACCGATTTATGTAGTTTCATTTATTATTTTATCTGAACTCATATGTTAAAATCAAAACCATAAAATATTAGTAACATACCTACATAATAATTTACCCTAAACTTTTCTTGATATTATTTCGTACCTTTCATTGCTATTTGTATAATGCCAGATGACATAAAACATATTTTCACAGTATTACAGAATCAGAAATAATGATTTATTGCATAATACACATAATATTACAAAGGTGGTAAAAGATAAAAATACAAGTGTATTACCATCGTCATGGGGTGCAATACTTAAATATACTCGATGTAGCAAATCACGGTATTAATTAAATAAATAGGTGACCAATTAAGAAAATTCTTGAAATATGGACAATACCTACATATTATTATGTCAACTGAACCTGAAATTGAAAATGTCATACATTTAGATTAAGTATTATCGATAAATTAATATAAAGCACTTGTTAACAGTCAAAGAATTAGTCCATTGTATAATTGTTAACCATGTCAATGTATTTGCATAAACCATGCATATAATTTAGCTAGCCGTCATTGAAAAATTCATCTAGGCTGTAGTAGGCTTTGCTTATTAACCAATTCTTTATCACTCTCTTGAATTTAGGTAAAGAAAGTACTTTGATGCTCATCGGTCAAACTATTATATACTCGTATGACCATAATGAACTTACTTTTACGGAAAATATTAGAATTACGTTAACTATAATACACATTTTCTCCTTGAATTTAACTTTTGACAAACAAAAACAGAACAATAATTTTTTTATGTAAAATAAGGCGTCATAATTCATTTAACTGCGCCATAGACTACGCACAAACTAAAAAACATCTTATTTCAAAATAGGTACCTACAAAGTAGGTACCTATTTCTACACCTTCTGAACGTCATGCTTACAAAGTATAAGACGTGATGGTGTAATTACGGTATCATAATAGAGTATCGGTACGTTAAGAGAGAAAAAATCGACCATGCGCGCTTGCCCGAATGGAAGGATTTGAATTTGTGTCCTGGCAACACTTCAAATATACTCGTTTTCAAACAAACTTTTCTTATCAGTTTTGGAAAAATAGGCTCTATTTCTTTCATTTACCTGAGTAAACATTAGTTAAACATGATTATAGTTACTTTAATATAAAGATCCAAAGATTAATATGTCACTAAATCAAGATTTTGACCACTTACTTGTGAAATTTGATTCCTTCGATTTTCCTTTCGCTGCGGCTTTTGCAGCCTAATATACTGCAACTCACCATTGCGCAATAGCTTATAGAACACTAAATTTCACTTACGATTTCACCTACATATGTTTTAATAATAATAATTAATCAAAAACTTTGACTGCTTATCTAACCTCCAATCTCAGGTAAATAACCTCCAATGTACATAAGTTTGTGTGCCAAAGATGTACGTCAAAATGAACTTTGGCAGGCAAAAAAATTGAGCACGCTGACAGTGACAAAAAACAAGTATTCACTTACCTTTCTTATAAAGGCAATACGCCATAAAGCTATCTCGTTTTTGCATTGACAGTTTGGAATATGGCGAAATCTTTAGGTATTTAATCTGAGTTATGAACTATAGCTATAGATTAAAGTTTAAAAGGTAATCGCTCTTCTTTATGGTTAACACAGAAAAATAGCAAAAAAAAATAAAAAAATGATCCTGTTTTTAAAAATAGAATCTTTGTAAAACATAAAATATTACCCGTATCTTTGTTCTAAATTCGTGGTTTTGTCTATGGTTAGTCATTTCAGAGTATTAAGACACGATACAAAGATTCTTTTCCATATATATTTAAAAAAATAAAAAAAAAATAAATAAAAAAGTATCAAATTACAAGTGGTGTCCTCCTCGCACGAAATTTCTACCCATAGATTTATTTCATTGAGTAGGGCCCCCAAAAAAATCCCAGTGTGTCCTTGTCTATCATAGTAGGTTTTACCAATATACGCAGAGGAAGGATATTCGTAATGAAAAGCACAGTGTTTACCTCGGGATAAAGACTTATTTAGTCCCTCGAACTATAGGCCCCCTCGCTACGCTCGGGCGCCAAACCCCGTCTCGGGACTAAATAAGTTACTTTCATCCCTAGGGTAACAATGTACTATAAGGTACTTAATTTGATAAGGATTAATGCTGTATTGCTTAAAATCGCTTTGTAAATAAGCCATTATTTATCGTAAAAAGTAAATGATAAAAAATGGTTATTGTGGGTTATCCCTAAGAGATAGACATATACTATTGCGGACTTTTTGTTGACCTTTAAGGTGTACAATACTGTAGTACATTATTTTGATCATCTTGTAGGATTCAGCCAGCGTTTGCAATGTAACGCAAAAAAAGTGTTTATGTACGAAATCACATTAGAAACATCTAAAATTGACAGTGTTTCTCTACTATATTATGCATTATAATATAAACCTTCCTCTTGAATCACTGAAGCTATTAAAAAAACCGCATCAAAATCCGTTGCGTACTTTTAAAGATCTAAGCATACATAGGGACAGACAGCGGGAAGCGACTTTGTTTCTCGTATGATGATTGATTGAAGTGATGCTAAAACTTCGTTTTCGTTTCGTTAAGTAAACTTCTATACATCCGGATCTTACGACTAACTACACAGCACCCATGTTTCCAAGCTCAAAAAACGTACAAGACATTTCTATTTATTAATTACTATCATGTAATGATATTCGCTTTATTAAAATACTAATTTGCTCCTTGTACAGCCTTCCGCAAACATTATATAATTATGTAATAGTTTGTCTTTCTGTCCGTCTACACTCTACACAATGCAATCGTAAGAAGTCCGTACATAGTGCAAATAATTAAAACATGTACTGTTAAAAGTTTATTACGTGTCTCGTTATTTTGAAGGTCTGTCCAAACATAGAGCGGCAAGTGCGCCGCAGAAACGTGCGGCGTTTGCAGGATACAATAGGCATGATGACTGATTTTGAAAAATGATCAGATTATGTTCGGACGTATCTACTATTTCGAAAAAAATATCTTATTTCAGCAGAAAAATAAGGTGTGCTAGATAAAATTGGCATTTGAAATTTAAATTTTATAATTCACAAAAAACGCTCGGCGGTATCAGTGCGCCGTTTGTGACGTCACTATTGTTTTTATCAATGTACTCTGTGCAGTGTGCAGTAAACAAAAGTGTGATTGTCAAAGCTCGAAAACAAACAATTGTGACGTCATTCGCTTCTTGGTGTTTAGACCACAGGCGAAAGGCACGTTTCTCCCCGACACCGGAGCATCTTCTGGAGATGTCGCCTTTACATCTAGACAATCTTACAATGTAAAGTCGACATCTACTGAAGATGCTCCGGTGTCGGGGCAAAACGTGCGTCGAGAATAGTATAAAAGTCTTGTGTGGTGGTGCATGTGAGTGGTGGTGGCATTGCTTGCTTGGGAACTTGGCTTTCTTGCTTGGTTGGGAAGGTAAACGGTGCTTCGCTTGTAACTGCATGTTTGACCATACAGATTTTTTTTGTTGGCGGATTATAGCAAAATAATTGTAACCTTTTCTTGCTAAAACTTAGGTTACTTACTATAAGATGTTAGTGATATAAATAATTAACCGGTACCGACGGCTTATCGTACTCTCCGAGGCACGGAGGAAACGAAATAGCCAAATTCGGACTTCCAAATTCGATCATCCATCCAGTTACTTACCGATTTAGGTCAACGTTGCTTAACAATCGCAATCGTCTGATACGCGTTGTCGCAA
The DNA here is from genome assembly GCA_923060345.2 of Erebia aethiops. Taxonomy (NCBI): domain Eukaryota; kingdom Metazoa; phylum Arthropoda; class Insecta; order Lepidoptera; family Nymphalidae; genus Erebia; species Erebia aethiops. The sequence continues at coordinate 17,423,247 of OV281081.1, read as the reverse complement.
CTAGGCTAGGTAGCTATTCCTCCCTCAACATGTTTGGATACGCCTTTACTTATTAACTGTAACCGTGCCTTTTAATTTTGATTTATATGGTAGGAAGGATAGCTTCTAAGAAGTAAGACGTATGTAGAGAAATAAAATCCATGTTATATTAGTTATCCGCAGTATTTCATATTATTTTACGTACTACCGATAAATCATTCAAAATGAATTCGCGGGTAATTTCATCTTCCAATTATTCTAAATCTTGAGCATTGAGTTATTCTAAGTTATAATTGTAAGTCGTTAATATAAACCACGCTAAATGTATTTTAATGGAATTTATTAAGAATATCATCGGAAATAGTTATAGAATTCCATTAATCCAACAACCATCAGAACGTATTGACATTTTGCTGTGAATCTAATCGTTTTAAACATTGAAATAGAAATAGGTACTAAAATTCTACATCAATGGTTTTAAAACTAATTGTATAGAAAGTGTTGCAAAATAACGGACATGTGCGAAATGTACACCACAGACGATTCAGCCAAATACATTCGGCAGGCTAAGTTTAAGCAACTTTAAAACCTATTTATAATGTTAGAAAGGTATTTTTTGCGTGTAGTTTAATAAAATCTAATTGAACAGCTTTGTTGTCTTGTGTTAGGGATATATTATAGAGTAGGTATAGTGATTACCGTTGATTTTATTCGTCAGTGATAATGTTCGTTTGGTGGATGTTAAACTTGATTGCTACCATTATTCTTATGGCTTGTCGAGATATTAATGCGTAAAACTACACATTAAATACCAGTCTTATTATTTCTTAGATATCTTATCATTTCGTAAAAACGCTTGAAGGCAACTAGGTCATTTTAGCATATCTCTACTCTAGTTCTCTACTATACTCTAATCTATTCTATCGAAGGTATCAAAGCATCTATAAGATACTTTTACTTAAATTTAAACTGCCTCGTTGGTCTAGTGGTTGCCATGTTTGACTGCGGCCGACGAGGTCCCGGGCTCGAGTCCCGGGTCGGGACATAATTGAGTATTGGGTTTTTCTGACCAGAAATTGTCAGTACTAGCCCGGAGGTAGGAAGTTGGCGGTGTTTCACCCCCGTGCCTCGGAGAGCACGTTAAGCCGTCGGTCCCGGTTATTATCACTAACATGATAATAGTCGTTAAAGCCCACCAACCCGCATTGGAGCAGCGTAAAGCTCTAATTCCCTCTCTCCTATGAGAGTGGAGGCCTGTGCCCAGCAGTGGGACGTTAATGGGCTGTAGTGGATGGAAGTCTTACAGAAACAAGTTTTGTATCTGAAAAACTTGTAGAAATAGATATTGAAATAAAAATTACAGCAATTTCTGCAAGAATACTTGTAAGTGAACTCTTGGTCTAACATTAATCGTGGACAGGTGCGGTGTTATAATAAGTAGTTCGGAACATCGATTCAACATAAGTACTTGTCATTAGCAGAAAATGCTTTCTATGGCCATTCAATAATAATCATAATGTTATAATCGTACATGTTGCATTAGTTATAATTATCGGTGTATTGATTAGATCGAACATGGTTTGTAATAATTATTTGTTATTGTATTATGTAAGTCTTAGATCGCTTAAAATATTTGGAACACGAAGATATTTGGTCCGGCGATTTCCCTGGCGCAGTGGATGGTCTTATACCGCCAAGCCATTTAGCGTTCCCGTACGATGCCATGTAGAAACCGATTGGGGGTAGGTATTGGTTTAATATAACTGCCATATCCTCACAGGTTAGCCCGCTACCATTAGAATGCATCATCACTTACGATCAGGTAGGATTGCAACTTGTATTCTCCTAACTTGATTTTGTTCGATATAATTTAAAGTACAAATTGTGGATTGGTAGCTAAATTTAAAATATTAAACTAACTATAAAAATATATTTAAAACACATCCTAAAGTAAGAACCTAGTAATAAAAAAAATATTGGCACTAAATAAAATATAAACCTTTACACTAAGGTATTACAGTTTAATTTCGAATGTAGTATATTTATATTATGCTCGCGAGCATGTCGCTGTTCGCGAGCATGGTCACGGTCACGCGAATCTACATTTCTACCCCCTACCAAAAAGTGCTCAACGCGCCTAAAGAAGTTTTCACTCAATAAAACCCTAATCAAAAAGACCACCCCTGGTTGCCCCTGGGCCAAAGGTTGCAGCAATGCCAGGCTGAATGGCGATGGATAACCTTTGAACCAGGCAGGAACCAGAAATAGCTAGGTATATAGATATAGGTTTCATGTTCTTTGGGGAAAAGTTTTTTTTTTTTCTTTATTTGTTTAGGGACTTTTATTCATAATAATATGTACATGTCAGCCCCATTTTAATCTAATTTTATATAGAAAACAAAATCACGGTAACTTACAACCAAAAAACAAAAACCCAATGACTTTTTCATAGATGTTATTGTATAGGTAATCCATTTAGTGATTGAAAAATACATCCGTCATCATGCTAATACCGAATTGTAGTATTTTATTACCGAGTTAGTTACAATATTATGTAACAGTTCATTTGTTTTATACCATTTAATCTGATACCGCTGGTGGGCAAATTGCCCAAATCGTCGCATTATATCACTCTGGATATCGGTCCGCAATAGAGCAATTCATTCTACATGTTCATTTTTGCTTCGCTGATCGCTCGTTACTTACTATCCAAAGGAGTTGTATGTATTATAACTGCTTTGGATAGTTAAAGGTGTTTCACATTAAATCGTGCCTGAGTTGAATCTTGCCTGACTGCCTCGTTGGTCTAGTGGTTAGCATGACTGACTGCAGCCGACGAGGTCCCGGGTTCGAGTCCCGGGTCGAGCCCGGAGTTAGGATGTTGGCGGTTCACCCCGTGCCTCGGAGAGCACGTAAAGCCGTCGGTCCTGCGCCTGATTTATGTAAAGGAACAGCTACGAGTATGTATGCGCACACACTTGTCCACTATAATATTTTCTCTAAAGCAGATGGCTAATCTCTCTGGACATGGGCCGCCGTGGCCGAAATTCGTTCGGGAGGACATTATCATTATTATTGCTTGATTACCTCTTCTGGCGAAACTCCAAACATTGGATCACCGCCGAAAGGTAGCTGGCCTATCGGTATTCTATAGGATATGTTTTGGTGAGCGCGCTCAGGAGCTTTTCGATCTTGTACCTCCTTCACCTTTCTACCATCATACCGCAAGACGCCGTGCGAGTTTCCACCCCTATGTCGTCAACGTTCCATCCACACGTATGAAGCGATTTGCGTCTTCATTCCTTATTCGCATGGCTAGGGTCTGGAACAATCTACCAAAAACTGTGTTTCCAACCAATTACAATCCGGGTATCTTTAAATCAAGAGTGAATAGGCATCTTCTAGGCAAGCGCGTCCCATCTTAGGCCACATCATCACTTCCCATCAGGTGTGATTCAAAAAACATGCCACAACAAACAATCTTAACGGACGCAGCTAGTCCCCATCATTACAACCCTTTAACCCATCGCTGGCCCACTACTGAGCACGAGCACTGAGCACTCTCCGATTAAGAAGGGTACCTACTTGGAAGTAAGGGATTAGCATACTTTGAAAACATTATGAAGAATTCTCGGGCATTTTCCTCACAACATTTTCCTTCACCGGTTTATCAAGTGATACCTACCATTTTTATTGCTGAAAGGACCAGTAAATGTAGCTAGTATTAATGTTATAAAAGCATAATTATTATTATTTGCTTTATCTCTGGGTACACCTATATTACAAAAAGAAGTCGAAACTTCTCCCAATCAATTTTAGCTTTTACTAAAACAATAAATTAATTTATGTTCAAAGTTCAAACATTGCTCTTCTAATTTATATCTGAGTTCTGAGTTCTTCAGAGCAAGTCTTCTGAGTGCATAGGCACTCAGAAGACTTGCGTACATAAAAGTTCAGCAGTGCGATTGCGTATATCTTCTGCATCATTGTTACAGTATAAATTGTTGTGATTGGCTGAATTTATGGTATTCTTTGTGCGTCAATGGATTTTGTCCACTAGTGGAAGAGTGTTAACCAATCAGAGGTGATTGCGAATTTTAAATTGCAGCTGTCATTTTTAGCCGGTTGTCCTGCAGGGTAACTTTCCCGCGGTGTTTGATAACCGAATGTGATACGACATAAGAAAATATACTGCTATTTTAGTAGGTAATACAGCTTATTTAACATATCAAAATGTTTAATGAGTTTGCAGCCCAAGGATCCATAGTCCATATTAATATTATTGCGAAAGTGTGTCTGTCTGTCTGTCTGCTACTCTTTAACGGCTAATTTTTTCAACCGATTTTGATGAAAGATACAGCGATATAGGCATATAGGTTGTATACCGGGAAGGACATAGGCTTTTTATACCAGAAAATTAAAGAGTTCCCACGGGAATCAAACATTTTAATCAACGCGGACGAAGTCGCGGGCATCGTCTAGTGGTTTTATATTGCAATAAATAATATGCGGAAGTCAAGTAGTTGCTTATAAAGAAGGCTAGGCTCGTATGAGGTACATAATACGTAACCATCAACGCTTTGTATCAATCAGAAAGATTTTTAAAATCCACTACAAGCTAGCCCTTGACTGCGATCTCACCTGATGGTAAGTGATGATGCAGTCTAAGATGGTAGTGGGCTAACCTGTTAGGGGCATGGCAGTTATATTAATATCCCGTATGCCTTCGGTTTCTACACGGCACCGTACCGGAACGCTAAATCGTTTAGCGGCACGTCTTTGCCAGTAGGGTGGTAACTAGCCACGTCCGAAGCCACCCACCAGACCAGACTAGGGAAAATTGAGAAATTATAAATTCCCAAATTGACCCTGCCGGGGATCGAACCCAGGACCTCCGCACGTTAAGGCAACAGCGCTACACACTGCGCCACGGAGGTCGTCAAAATTCACAGTGAACGCAAAACCCAGCTGTAACCATCGATATATATGTAGGTACTATAGGCCCTTTTATAGAAAAAAATCGTCGGGCGTCCGACCTGTAGAGCGCGCTCCACACCTGTATAAGCCTGTCTTGTCCCCGCCATAGCGCTGTCCCGCTTTTCAGACTAGATGGCGTTAATAAAATAGGTCCACATTCTTTGTTTGACAGGGCCTGTCTGTTTAAATTGAGGTCGTTGGATATAACATTTTCGAATAGGTAGGTAACTATGGGCCGCCTAGGTTTTTTTTAAATTCCACTACAAGTCAGGCCTTGACTGCGATTTCACTTGGATGGCAAGTGATGATGCCGTCTAAAATGGTAGCGGGCTAACCTGTGAAATATATGATGGAATTTTTAAAACCATAACCCTAATCGGTTTCTAGTATTTCTACATGGCATCGCACCGGAACGCTAAATCGCTTAGCGGTACATTTTTGCCGGTAGGATGGCAACTAGTCACGGCCGAAGCCTCTCACCAAACAAAGTAAATCTAAGTTTGCTAATAGTTTTCAATTTAATTTAACTATCTGAAGTGTAGGTGACTGCATAATGAACAATAATGGCGACAAATTCCAAGAAAATAATGTCTTTTTGTTTACTGTTAGAAGACCAATTAATAATTCATAACATGCTGTGGAGTAAGAGAGAGCAGCAGGAAACGGAAACGAATTATACAGGTATGAGAAATTGTATGAAAGTCTCTGCATTTTCCGCAAAAATGGGGTAATGTCATTGGTACGAGTATGTCGCCGGCGAATGTTGACGCAAGAAAATAGACCGTATCTTTTTATTAATGTTTATATAAAAATCTCATGACATCTTATAGGACAGGTAACTAGATGATGCCCACGACTTCGTTCGCGCGTATGGTTTTCCCGAAATGCTGTCAGATTTGCTTGGCTGTCTATATGTATAAATATTGTCTGTCTGTAACATTTTCAAGGCCCATACTTAAGCTTAGGCGATTTAGGTAGTTTTTTTTAACGTTTTCTCAGGGATAGCTCGCATTCAGGACATGGACTTTAAAAAAAACCTAAATTGAAACGGATGAAGTTGAGGGCATTAGTAGAAGAGAGATCGGCAGTGAAAACCTACGTACAGCTAAGAAGATTTACTGACTCATACAAGTTAGCTTTAGTAGGTACGATTTTCATGTCTCATTTCTAAAAGAAAATGTCATGAATCAGAGAAAACTCAGGGGAAAATCCCTAGTGACACATTCACTTTCGAGAGAATGAGTCTGGATTACATATTACTTCCTACTGTAGCTATTCCTTTACCAACAATTTGTTGGTTTATAATACAATCATACTTGAATACCTAATTTTTATTTTCTGTTTTTTCTGAATGACAAAGTTGCATGGAAGCAACCGGCCTCGCATCCAGTAACCCACAAGTCAGTGTAATACTGGTAACGTGATGTATGTGTATGTGTATGTGTAATGTGTGTTGTATTGTTTTCTTATATAACCTTTTTCTTTTTGAGAAATGAGCAACTGCTGAGTTTCTTGCCGGCTCTTCTCAGTAGAATCAGTTTTCCGAACCGGTGATAGAGTCTTAACGTATCTTAAGTGGCACAAGTTGTCCTACATGAAATAAATAAATCATTTAAGTATCATCTTATGTGAGTTATCTTAAGTAAGTAAGTAAAAACACTTTATTCCATACAAACAAATAACAGAACAGGCTTAACACGAATCATGTCTGTATTATTTCTTTCTTTCTTCCTACTGGGCAGGTTTCACTTCCAGCCAGGTCTGTTGTACGTGAATTGCCCCTTCCCGCCAGAGTTCTGACTCAAGCCATCCGAGCTCGCTCCAGAAGCCTATAGAAGACCGCTCAGGTTGTTAAGGGCTTCTCGTAGCGAAGCTGGGGATCCGAAGTAGCGTTCGCATTGGTCTGTGACCCCCGTGAATTCGAGCACCACGTACGTCGGCGTTTCGTCTGTATCCATGCCTGCACAGGGGGCTGTTGGTGATACCTATAACGAAGAGATGTTTGTTTAATGGGCTTGTGCCCTGTTATGAGTCCCACCAACTTCCTCAGTTTACCTCTGTCCAGGCGGATACTTTTGTCGATATTAAGGAATTCCGCCCTAGCTTTTCTACAGTCCGAAGCATAGTGAATCCATACTTACTTATAATAATATTATAAATGCGAAAATGTGTCTGTCTGTCTGACTGTCTGTCTGCTACGCTTTCACCGCCCACCTGTTCAACCGATTTTGATGAAATTTGGTACAGGGGTAGGTTTTGTCCTGGAAAACTAAGGAGTTCCCGCAGGAATTGGAAATTCTTAAGCCACGCAGACGAAGTCGAGGGCATCATCTAGTATAATAATAATCATCATCATTGATATGACACAACATTGCACAAAAGGTTTCAGTTACAATTGCCAATTTAGAACGCAAAATCATCAGCATCATATTATCATGCAATATTGAAAGAAAAATATTTATTTTGTCGATATTTCCTTAACACCTGCTAAATGTCAAGTGATGTACGTATTACACGATCTTTATGAAAACATTTGCGCTCGCGAGTGGCGCGTTTCAAAATAACAAATGCTCTCAAATTCCAAATAATTACCTATTTTGGATATTATAAAAACATTTAGAAACATACTTTTAAAGTGTACCTATCACCTACTGTTTATTTTCTGTTTATTGGGTAAGCTATTTCTAGTATTACTGACCGTGGCTTTGTCTACGTGAATTTTGATAGTAGTATGAAAGCTAATATCGAAACACACCCCTCTAGCCGCGAACTGTGGCAGTTTCACCATTAATTATGGTATTATGTTGTCATAGTGATCGACTTTTTCATGCACTAGTGCCAGTAATTGTGCAGAAAAATGACAAGGCACTCTTCCCTCGCCCCGCAAAATTTTAGTAAAATTAGTCGAACATGATTTCATACATTTTCCTAACGTTTTCTATCTATTCCGTGTTATTTCATCGAAGCCTAAAGCTTATTTTAATGTCGTCTGTACGAGCTTCGGCCGTTCATTCAAAATCAAAATTGAAAATCCAAATGTGTTTTCAAATTAACTTTTACAAGTACTTACTTTTGAATATTTGTTAAATGAATTTATCACTGTTTCGGAATGACATTCCTACCAGCAGAACCAGCAAGAATCTCGGTGGTATGCTCTTCAGCACGAATTATTTTACTTTTTTTTTTTTTGTATCCACTACAAGTTAGCCCTTGACTGCGATCTCACCTGATGGTAAGTGATGATGCACTCATTTACGGTAGCGGAAATAGCGGTTTCAAGATGGTAGCGGGCTAACCTGGGTAGGGGCATGGCAGTTATATTAAACCCATATTCCTTTTCGCTTTAATTCTACACGGCATCGTACCGGAACGCTAAATCGCTTGGCGGCACGTCTTTGCCGGTAGGGTGGTAACTAGCCACGGCCGAAGCCTCCCACCAGACAAACACTACATTACTATTACATTACATTACACTATTACAGTGATACGATGCTTCGAGGCTCGAGCATCGTATCACCACAGGTGGTATCACTGTATAATGTATCTATCAACGTTGTAGAGATGTGCCAGTTCGTACTAACTCTACTGCAGAATTTTACCACTGCGTCAAAATTATTATTACCATTGCGTCCAGAAAAAATATTGTATAAGTATTTAAAAAAGTTTAAGTAAACATTATAATCAGCTTTCGGCTGTTTCCTAACGAGATACCTATTTGATTTGATTGATCCGGGTCGTTTAGTTTGACCGCGCCGATTTAAATGTATGTTATATCATAATATTATTATCTATCAGTGGATATAAATTGCTACATGGTTATAGTATGACTTTGCAAATAGGTAAGTACTAAGTAAGTATTTATTGGTAGACGATGCCCGCGACTTTGTCCGCGCGGATTGCTGTTATTAAATTTTTGATAAAAGTAGCCTTTGTCCTTCTCCGGGTTGTAAACTATTTCTGTACCAAATTTCATCAAAATCGGTTGAGTAGTTGGACCGTGAAAGCGTAGCAGGCACTTTCGCATATTTATAATATTAGTATGGATATGGATGGATTATTAGTAACTTTATAAGTTTTATTTTATATAAATTTCTAATTTCGATAATATTAGAAAACTTCAGTTAGTAGGATGTAGCTTTTTCAGATTTTTTAATGTTTAGGTATTAAGTTTTTAAGGCGAGTCACCTCAGCTCAGCGGTGAAAACTGGTTTGCTAGATCAAATTTTTTCGGTATTTACTATTAAATAACGGTCTTACAAAAAATATCCGATACACTTAAAGATATTGTCTAAAGAATGTGCTAATTTGTTACACGATAGGATGTACTTTACTCGATCAAAAAAAATCTTGAAACAGGCTAAATTAAAAGTTTAAAACGAATTTTTTATTAATAAAATTTTCGACTTTGCTCATCATTTTTATATGGATAAATTCCTCTTGAAGTATTAAAGAGAACCTGCTAAAATTTATTTCAAACTGAAGTCCTATATCTATTTAATTCAAATTAATCCCAGAATTTGAACGTTGCCAAGCGGTTTCAGAATATACCGCGCTGCCCGCTTCCCCGCTAGTCTCTACGAGAAATGTACCGCGAGACGCGCGGGCGGCACCCCACACCTCACCTCCTAAAATCTTGGAGGTGACTCGCCTTAAGTGGATAGGTAAAGGAATACTAAAGGAATGCGCTTGCAAAGAAAAATTTATTGCCCAAAGTTCAAGAACTGGGAAAAGAGTGCTTGATTTTTTTTATAAACAGTATAAAACATGATATAGTATATTGCCAGTTGGTCTGTTGTACTTGTAGTCATGAAGTATATTAGTCATGTAGTTCATAGAAAAGTTGTTTTAAGGTTTGAAAAGTGAATGCCTTTTCCCCTCCAAAAGAGAAAAGCTTGTAATCCATGGACTTATAAAATATATTTTTGGTGTACCTACCTATTTATTTGAATTCAATTTGAATTATCAATTGATTTGAAAAATCTGAAAATATAGAGAGGAAATTAGATTAAAACCAGGGTATTATTATTATTATAATTAGTATACAATTCATTGAAAATGTAATTTATTATTATGTACGAAAAATGGAACTTTGAAGCACTCAAGCTAATTTTCAGATCTGACCTTGTTAATAGGCATAGGCGATACATACATCCATACTAATATTATAAATGCGAAAGTGTGTCTGTCTGTCTGCTATCGCTTTCACGGCCCATTTAGATGAAAACCGATTTAGATGAAATTTGGTACAGGGATAGGTGTCCTGAGGTTACTTTTTATCCTAAAAAATTAAAGAGTTCCCGCGGGAATCCAAAGTCCCCGCGACATTGTACACATATTTCCTTCATTTCATGTTTATAGGACCCTAATTAACGACTACGACTTAGATATTATAATTATATAACACTTTTTTGTACTCTGCTCTCGTTCGACCCAGTGACTTTACCGTGATTAATGTTATCAAAGCACACGCCGCAGGTTACGACTCACGAGTCAATCTCATTAAAATTAAGTACACGCGATTCGATAATTCCTTATTGAAGTGCTGGGGGCTTACTGCCGTCGCTTAAAGCAATATTATTATAATATTGTTTTGAAAAATCGTGTATGATAACGTCTCTAAAATAAGGATTATAATTCTGAAACAAGTGCGTCAACTTAAATAGTGTTTTAAGCGATGATAGTAAGCCCCCATTTCGAAATACGATGTTAGGTCACTATCCGTAAGCCATACCTACTAATATTATAAATGCAAAAGTGTGTCTGTATGTCTGTCTGTCTGCTATGCTTTCATAGCCCCTTTTCCAACGGATTTTAATGAAATTTGGTATGGAGATAGATTACATACCGGAGAAGGCTATGAAAACTTTTTATCCCAAAAATTAAGGAGTTCCCCGGGAATCCACGCGGACGACGTCGCGGGTATCATCTAGTAATATTATTAATGCTAAAATATCTGATTTGTCTATCTGTAGGTAACTTCACGGCCGACCTGACATGTCCATCTCACAAATAGCTTATATTTCTGAGATGGACATGGGCTATTATTTTGGAGAATCAAAGAATACCCAATTAAATTTAGCAGGCTGGCTTAGTATACAATGACCTGAGTAAACCCTTTTCATTCTGGGAGTAGACCCGGAGAGAGAGAGACAGTATTCAAGACATTTAAATTACTGAATTGCATTTATCAAACTTCACTGTACCACACTGTACTGCCTACTATAGGTATATGTTTCTTCTTTTCCCAACTATTCTCTTTATATTATACGCATTGTCTTTCAACCCTGTCCCCACTACCAAAAGTTAACTGGAAGAGAATACCTCTAGGTATTAAGTTCGCCTTTGTACATTGTATTTTTTATGAAATAACGACTTTGGACTTTTCCTTACTAAGGACGAAGCTTGGAGGTACCTATTGATTAAATCTCAGGATAAAACAAATTGAATTGCTTTTTTATCCCTTACTATATGATGTCCCCGACTTCGTGCTTTCGATGCTTTAGACTATTACCGCTTTAGTTATTTATTTATCCGAGTCAATAGCAGCAATAACTGCCTCGTTGGTCTAGTGGTTAGCATGTTCGACTGCGGCTGACGAGGTCCCGGGTTCGAGACCCGGGTCGGGCCATAATATTAAGTATTGGGTTTTTCTGACTAGAACTTCTTAGGACTAGCCCGGAGTTAGGAAGTTGGCGGTGTTTCACCCCCATGTCCCGGACAGCACGTTAAGCGGTCGGTTCCGGTTATTATCACTAACATGATAATATTCGTTAAAGCCCGCCAACCCGCATTGGAGCAGCATGGTGGGTCTAAGCTCTAATTCTCTTTCTCCTATGAGAGTGGAGGCCTGAGCCCAGCAGTGGGACGTCAATGGGCTGTAGTGGTGGCGGTAGTGGTCAATAACAGCAGCAGATACTATTGCGTATTCTGTGGTAGTTAAATTTTTTTTTTTTTTTTTTTTATCCACTACAAGCTAGCCCTTGACTGCGATCACACCTGATGGTAAGTGATGATGCAGTCTAAGATGGTAGCGGGCTAACCTGCTAGGGGCATGGCAGTTATATTAAACCCACACCCCTTCGGTTTCTACACGGCATCGTACCGGAACGCTAAATCGCTTGGCGGCACGTCTTTGCCGGTAGGGTGGTAACTAGCCACGGCCGAAGCCTCCCACCAGGCCAGACCAGAGAAAATTCAGAAATTATAAATTCCTAAATTGACCCTGCCGGGGATCGAACCCGGGACCTCCGCACATTAAGGCAACAGCGCTACACACTGCGCCACGGAGGTCGTCGAAAAATTAAAATAAGTCGCTTGTGTGTATAGAGAAAAGGTTGTGTTGTCGGTGTGCGATGCGCCTAACAACCAATCCATATTCGATTCACAGAAGATTTGTAGCTTGTAACTCAATAAACGCGTAAGGTAGCCCGCATTCAACCAGTTTTCCCGTTCCATTCATACCCCTCACCTCGAAGTCCCATTCCTGACCACCATTGACGCATGGTGATGACGAAACAGTTTAACAACTATACAGTTGGATGGAGTTTGTTGGCTGTGATCTTGGATAGGAAACGTAAGAAAATGTACGAAATCACGTTCGGCTAACTTTTGCGGGGCGAGGGGAGAGTGCCTTGTCATTTTTCTGTCTAATTTTTGACACTAATGAAAAGTTGATCACTATGGCAACATAATATCATAATTAATAGCGAAACTGCCACAGTTCACGGCTAGAGGGGTAAGGCGAATATGGCCGACGTCCCGTGGTTAATTCGTACAAGGCTGTGATGGTGGGTGTAAGATAAAATACGTGTTGCACAAGCTCGCAAAATTTTTGGGTTCAAATATACAGAGTAGGTAGATATTAGGCAAGAAAAATATTTACCTAAGTATATCTAACTGTAGCCATATAGCCGGTGTTTCACCCCCGTGCCTCGGCACGTTAAGCCGTCGGTGACGGTTATTATCACTAACATGATAATTAATAGTCGTTAAAGCCCGCCACCCCGCATTGGAGCAGCGTGGTGGGTCTAAGCTCTAATTCCCTCTCCCATATGAGAGTGGAGGCCTGTGCCCAGTAGTGGGACGTTAATAGGCTGTAGTGGTGGTGGTGGTGATGGTGGTAGCCATAATATATAGTTGAATGTTATTGATGTTTTCATTAAATATCTTACAATATAAAACTAATTATAATTGATAAGTATTTCTAACTGCAGCAGTGATAGAGTACTGAAAGCCAAAGCCTATAATTTTTTTAAATAATTTGAGGATCTTCGGATTTCTTTGTAATATTGATGCCACTTTACATGCATTGGTGATAATTAGTGATAACCGATTTCATTTCTTGCAACAAGCGCAACTGTAAAATTGCTAAATTGTGACGATAGGATAGAGACGCTGTAAGCTAGAGCGAGATAGGGTTATTTGCCCTGTTTTTAACATTGAATGGACGATGCTTCTAAGAACAACCTGTTTCGGGACGGACGGACCAATTTGTTCTAATAATAAAAACTGAGTTTGACTTTTGAATCACTTCACAGTTCGCATCGCAGATGAATGAATTGACTTCTAGCAGAGCGTAATTATCTATAGGTATTACTTCGCGACTTCGTTCGCGTGGGTAGGGGTTTAGTACTCCAGCGGGAATTCTTCAATTTTCTGTAATATAATGTGTAGCCTATGAAAAGATTGGTTATGAGAGCGTATCAGACAGACAGACGGCAGTGCGGATCAGCAGGGCGATTGTGTAAAACCTGCATCAACCATTGTTATAGTCTCAATTATTTTGATTGGCTGAATTTATTGTATTCATGCTGCGTCTATGGATTTTGGCCAGTAGTGGAAGAATTTTAACCAATCAGACGCCTAATTCGTAAACATTTGGCAGCTTAAAACGTATTACTCGGTCTGTTTTAGGAGTTCATACATGCTTTTTGACGTGCAGGCATCTATAAACTCCTTAAACAGATCGACTTATATGTTTGACAAACGATTGGGATTACGATTTCCTTACACAATCAGGGGGCAGAGGTGATTGCGATTTTTACACTGTAGCTGTCATTTTTAGACAATCGCCCTACAGCATCACGCGACGCTAAAGACTGCTATGGAAAACTTTCCGGTGTGTAGGTTTCCTAACGCGAATAACACACGTAACCCCTCAGAGGTCCGTTAGTCTCGGGATTAGAACCCCCAACTTCCCGATTATGACGCCGAAGTATTAGCCACTAGGCTACTACCATACTATAATATTTAGGTGTTGCGTGAAATATATAATATTATTATAATGGTTTAATAGAGCACGGTACGCACATGCGAGTCGGTAAACGATATCTGTTCGTTTGTCAACGCGCCCAACCTACCAAACCTGTTAGTCGACGTTACTCATAGGGCGACAAGGCTTCAAGTATTTTTTTAATTAAATACCTAACTAAATATGTTTTAGGACTGCAGAACCATACAGTCTTCGGGATAAAGATGCGTATTCTCTTATTTTTCGACAATATTCTTCTTTTTCTTTCTGCTCGGCAGGTTTCCGCACTTAAACCTCCAGTTGGAGGTCTGTTGTACGTGAGTTGCCCCTTCCCGCTGGAGTTTTCACTCCAGCCATCCGAGCTCTCTCCAGAAGCCTAGAAGACCGCCCAGGTTGTCTAGGGCCTCTCGTAAGGAGTTTGGGGATCCAAGGTGTCGCTCTCGTTGGTCTCTGACGCCTGTGCATATTTTTCGACATTTTGTATACCATATTATAATAGCTGTCAAAACGTCTTTTTAACGTCAAAAGGCCCGATCTCAGAAACGCTGGGTTATCCTTTTAACCCAGAGTTATAGTCCTACAAATTTATCCGGCCCGGTGGCCAAAATTGGAACAAATTTTTATGCCCGTTTAGTTTTTGTTTTTATTTTATTTTTAATAGATACTAGCGGGTGACACCGGATTAGATAAGTTTGTAAGGTATAGGTGCTACTTTGACAGAATTCGTATATAACTTCAGTCAAAATTTCAAAATTATTCCTGGGCTAAACGTAACCCGACGTCACATAGGTAGCGAAATATTTCTCAACTTCGTTAAGCAAATGAAGAATTAAATGAAAATTGTATAAAGCCTCTTATGAAAAAGTTGTTTTATTTATAAAAGTGGTGAGGTAGCCATCTAACTTAAGCGGTGAAGCTTACTATAGACCTCCCATATGAGTGAACTAGCTGATGCCCGCGAAATCATCCGCATGGATTGAGGTTTTCGGTTCCCGCGGGAACTCTTTAGTTTCCGGTATAAAACGTACCTTAAGTTATTCCAGATTATAATCTAGGTCTGTGTGCCAAAATTCATCCATATCCGTTCAGCTGTTCTGGTGTGATTGAGTAACCAAACTTTCCAAACTTTCGTATTTTAAATATTCGTATAGAAGTACAGATAATATGGGGAAGAATTCGCGGTGGGGCCAATTCATTACCATTCATTATTATTCATTTCGTTCGGTTTTGCGAAGTAAGTTCCTATCGCATACGACGGTTAAGAAGCTTCGCTCGAAAAATAATTTCCTGTTTTAGTTTAGCGGATGGTCACCCTACACAAAATCAGGTGCAGGCAGTTTGCCTTGCTAGTCTGCACGGGACGTTTCCCTGCTCACGTCACTGTGCCTGGACACTCCTTTTAATCTAAAATTGCTCACGATCTCATTAAAAAGTTTGTGATTTTTTACTGTAGGAAACGCTTGACGTTCGCACCAAGATCACTAAGGCTCGTATGAATAAAACGACATCAGCTAGAAAAGGGTTTCCAAGTAATCATCATCATCATCATCATCAACCGACAGACGTCCACTGCTGGACATAGGCCTCCTGCAAGGATTTCCACACGCCGCGGTCTTGCGCCGCCTGGAACCAGCGACTCCCTGCAACTCGCCTGATGTCGTCCGTCCAGCGAGTAGGGGGTCTGCCAACGCTGCGCTTCCCAGTGCGAGGTCGCCATTCCAGCACTTTGGGACCCCAACGTCTGTCGGTTCTTCTAACTATGTGCCCCGCCCATTGCCACTTCAGCTACGCAACGCGTTGAGCAATGTCGGTTACTTTCGTTCTTCTGCGAATCTCCTCATTCCTGATTTGATCGCGCAAAGAAACCCCGAGCATCGCTCTCTCCATCGCCCGCTGAGTGACCTTGAGCTTTCTTATGAGGCCCATAGTTAGCGACCAAGTCTCGCATCCATAGCCGTTTCTTTACACATGTGTCCATTAGTATCTGTGTATTTCAAGTAATACACAGATATATTATGTAATTTTGGCATTTGAAGTCTATTTTTTAAAATCCTTAATATATGTAGGTATAATGGTCTATAACTATGAGGTTTTGGCGTTACGACAACAAGCCTACTTTCCCATAAGTAGGTACCTGATAGTACTTGAAAATATGATATAAGTACAACAAGTTTTATCATGACAATAACTTTGTCTGCTTTATACATAGGCAAGAACCTAGTGACACGGCTATCTGAAGCGATGAATAATGGCGGAAAATGTGACCCCATGGCGAAAGCGTTGTAAATGGATGACCTGGAGAAATACTATGTCAAACACTACAACACTATCTACTACTATAGGAGAAAGTAGTGGAATGTATACGAATTTTACGAATATTTATTGCATTTTTTGACATTTTATTACGATTTCAGTCAACGGCAAACTACTTATAAAATATCCACATATTGTGATGGGCAACTTACACTGCGGCATGGCCCGACTTGCACTTGGTCGTAATTTTCCCTTCATTTTATGGAAATGATCCCACGATAATTTTAGTGATATTCATATTTTTTAACTGTTTAATAATTAATTGTGAGGCTATACCTACATAATATCTGTGATTTTACTATAGAGTTTCTCAAGATTTTGGGACCATCTAAATCCAAAGACCTGGCAGCAGGGCTCCCAGTTTTCACTTTCACGCATGCATGCGAAAATGCAGCATGCTAAATATATGAAAACAAATAAAGAACAATTTTCTATGCGCCATATTGTTTTTTTTAATAATATATTTGCTATTAATGCGTGGAAATTCAATGGGAATAAAAAAAACTTAATGCACGCGGACGAAGTCACGGGCATCATGTAATAATTTATCAAAATGTAATGAGTAGTTTAGCAATTATGAGGGAAAACATGAACCGGTAATCAAACAAACACACACACAAAACTGGTAAGTACATACACTATTTATCCCCCCATAGCTTGTAATGAGTCTTTGTTCTAAATAGCATTTAATTCCTATGTGTGTCGGTTGACGGAGGCCAAGCGCGGGCACGAGTTGAACCCGCGACCGGTACCCATGGGAAACGATAAGCCATTACCATTGGCTCCCTTGTTCTCCAAGCCAACTACAGCTTGGCAAACTTATTTGTGAGGACCTCCCTGGCTTGCTTGTGGAGCGCTTACTTTTTTATTGCAAGGTGAGGTATTTTGACGACCTCCGTGGCGCAGTGTGTAGCGCTGTTGCCTTAACGTACGGAGGTTCCCGGGTTCGATCCCCGGCAGGGTCAATTTAGGGATTTATAATTTCTGAATTTTCCCTGGTCTGGCCTGGTGGGAGGCTTCGGCCGTGGCTAGTTACCACCCTACCGGCAAAGACGTGCCGCCAAGCGATTTAGCGTTCCGGTACGATGCCGTGTAGAAACCGAAGGGGTGTGGGTTTAATATAACTGCCATGCCCCTAACAGGTTAGCCCGCTACCATCTTAGACTGCATCATCACTTACCATCAGGTGAGATCGCAGTCAAGGGCTAGCTTGTAAAAAAAAAAAAAAAGGTAGGCTAGCGCTTGACGACAATCATGCTTATGAAGAGCAATGATGAGGTCTAGGTTGGAGCGCGCTTGCCCAGAAAATGCCTATTCACTCTTGCCTTAAAGGTATTCAAGTCATACTTGGCAAAAAACACGGTCGCTGGAAGAGCGTACCGAACCCTAGCGGTTGGTATTAGAAATGTGGAACAAAAACGTTTCGTACGACTTGATTGAACATCAACAACGTTTATGGATGACAAAGCTCACGGTTTCTCACAGTTTCTCAAGAACTTAGAATTAACAGGTCCCGGATAGTTTTTAAACAGAGCATCTGCTGAGTTTCTTGCTGGTTATTCTCAATAGAATCAGTTTTCCGGGTGTATAGTCGTGGCATTTGATATGCCACGTGTATCAAATGTGACACAAGTTATCCTACGTGATGCGTGAGCGTGGTGAAACACTGAAAATGGAGAACTCCACGGTTTTTTTGGGGGTGACCTTGGATAATAAGCTTCAGTGGGGCGCTCATATAGAGACACTAGCAGGGAAACTCAGCTCAGCGGCTTTTGCTATCAGGAAAATTAGACAGCTTACCGATATTGAGACAGCTAGGCTTGTCTATTTTGCCTATTTTCATAGTGTTATGTCATACGGCATCTTATTGTGGGGCAGAGCTGCTGATATACAAACAATTTTTGTTTTGCAAAAGAGGGCGATTCGATCAATATATAAACTCAGATCACGCGAGTCCCTTCGTGAAAAATTTAAAGAAATTGGCATCCTTACGGTTGCATTGCAGTACATATACAACAATATAATGTTTGTGAAACAAAATATTCATCTCTATAGACAAAGAGGGGATACACAAAATCGACTTACTCGAAACCGGCATATATGCTAGTAATGCCGCGATGTCGTCTACGCAAGGTGCAGAAATCCTTTGTGGGGTCGAGTATTACCTTTTATAATATGGTTCCAAAAGAACTTTTAGATTTGCCATTGCGGAAATTCAAAAAAACCGTAAAAGAACACTTGTTGAGTCGGCGCTATTATACAAATACAAGATGAATTTCTTAATGACAAATGTAGCCACAGCTTCAGGATAACGGGAATTTTAAGTAAAAATCAGCAATACAACAACACTTTTTATATTTTTACACCAATTTTACAATTCTTACGAATCATACGTCGTTCTTCGCCATTACTAATTACCATATCATTCAAGGAAAAAAAAACAAAAGACGATCTCTCCCCTCTGATTGGTCGATATTCGCATAGCCTTTAATCAGTAACTTGTTGGCGCCAAATTCAAAATATACAGTTTATACGAACTTATTTTTGTAATAAAATATTAATAATGAAAACTTTAATAATATTTGATACAGGATATTTATAAAATAATAAAACAACAATTTAAATAAAGCTGAACGATAGCACGTATGCAAGTATTAATTAATTATTATGTAATAATATGATTAGAAATTAGTAACCTCATAGACCGCTCACTAGATGGCGGTAGAGGCCAGTTTTTACAAAGAGGTTCTACGCTTAGATGCAATACCTAAAATGTGCCTTAAATGATAAGTGGGCTTACACAAAGTTGTATGGAAGCAACCGACTTTGGGTCCAGCTCCCCACAGGATAGTATAATAACTTAGGTACACTATTGAATTTTATTTAACTTACATACTTACTTATGTATTGTAATAGATTGTTTAAAAAAAAAAAAGAAAAAAAAGAGCAACTGCTGAGTTTCTTGCCGGCTCTTCTTGGCAAAATCTTCTTTCCGAACCGGTGGTAGAGTCAAAACATGACGTAGCATAAGAGACACCTGTATGTCCTACATGTTTGAAATAAATTGAATTGAATTGTGAAATAATTCCATATTGATTCCCGGCAGAATCAAATTTGAAATTTTTGAATTGTCTCTGGTCTGGTCTGTTGGGAGGCCTCGGCCGTGGCTAGTTACCATCTTAGCGGCAAAGTTTAAGTAGTAACTTAGTAAGTCATTATAAGTAATAAATGATAAATGATTTATTTATTTCACATACGACAACTTATGTCACTTATGAAACGTTAAGACTCTACCATCGGTTCGGAAAATTGATTCTACTGAGAAGAGCCGGGAAGAAACTCAGCAGTAGTAGTATAAGTCTCATGATCCGTAGGCAGTAAGCAAAAATGATTTTATATAAAAAGCCACCTTTACAAATAAGTTGATTAAAGACCGCAATGAAGCGAATGAGGCTGACCAATAGTAGGGGTAATATTGAACAAAGTCCAAAGGCGCCTTGCCCTCAGTCTTGATACCATACTAATGTACTAGATTGTAACTTTGAGGTCTGAATTATGACGTACAGTCAACCTATATACCTTACAGGGAACCATGTCATTCTAAACGGCAAACAAAATCATTCTTAGCTCAGAGTCAATTTCTCATAGAACTCAGTTTGACAAGGTGGTAAAGTGTTATTGTTTTAAGGCGAAACTAAGATATTAAGGGAAAGTCTCTACCATTGTCTTGTGTTGAAGTAAATTTGTATCTAAATGGGACATCGTGTGTAAAATTCGAACCGGTTGCGACGTACGTATGAATAATGTTGTTAGTGGAGGAAATGATAGCGAAAATGTAAAATAGTTTGTGATTGCGCCGCTCTACAAGACGTGTAGAAAACATTATTGTTTGTTTGTAGGCTGTATTTTATGCTTTTACTTATCTCCGAAGGTATTAAGGCTATAAGGTGTTTCGCATTGGTATGTTGTACGTAAGCTAGTTTGGCTAAGTTTTTGATGCTATCTTTATGTCGTACTAGCAGATGCCCGCGACTTCGTCCGCGTGCAATAAGTTTTTTTAATTCCTCCGGGAACTCGCTAATTTTTCGGGTTAATATATAGGCTATGACACTCTCAAATAATGTGGTTTGCTATTGGTACCAGAATTTCCAAAATAGGTTCAGTAGATCCAGAGATTACCCCCTACAACGTCACAAACTCACAAACTTTACCTCTTTATGATATTAGTATGGATGGAATAACCTAAGGCTGCATAATGTTGTAATGTAGGTTTGATTGCAGTCAGCTAGGTTAGTTTGATGACGACCTCCTTGGCGCAGTGGTGAACGCTGTGGTCTTATCATGGGAGGTCCGGGGTTCGATTCCCGGCAGGGTCAATTTGGGAATTTTTAATTTCTGAATTTTCGCTGGTCTGGTCTGGTGGGAGGCTTCTGACGTGGCTGGTGTAGAAACAGATAGGTGGTTATATGGATGTATGGGTTAAATATAACTGCCAGACCCCTAATAAGTTAACCCGCTACCATTTTAGACTGCCTCATCACTTATCATCAGGTGAGATCGCAGTCAAGGGCTAACTTGTAGTGGAATAAATAAAAGTCCTCCCTGCTGTAGTGGTTAGTATTGCGGTCTTTTGATTTAGAGATTCAGGGTTTGATCTCCGGCAGGGTCAGTTCGCTTACCTATGACCTACTTTAAAAAGTAAAGCCATGTCGAGCCACCTAGTCGTCGGTAAAGTGTGTACTCATCACAACACTGCAACTTGTGAGATAAGATAGCTATTGTTTAGTAATAAACCGTAGAGAAAAAATCCTATGTCTATGTAATAAACTCACAGTTTTAACTGGACACGTCGCGTTTCGACACGCCGCTTCTCGCGGGTCGTAACCGCGTGTCGCAACGTAATTAACAGAACGAGAAACATGTGACAGAAATTACATGCAATAGGTATTTAATACAAAAAGAGAAGAAAGACTAAGGTCATTTGAGATACATCAAGTCGAAATTCCATGGAAGCACGTCCTACGTAAGTACTTACAAATGTTTGCTTCCTCGTTTATAATTTGAATTTTAGGGTTAGGTTAGCCCTTCCGGCTATCAGTTTCTCCTCCACTTTAAACATAGGTTTTTCAAATCGACAGTGAATAGGCATCTTTGCAATTCCCTGACAGGGCCTCATGCCAATGTAGACATGAACGCAAATATGACCTAAATAAATAAATCTTCTAGGCTAGCGCTCTTCACCTTAGGTTGTATCATCACATTGCAGCCAAGCGCTATTCTGTTTAAATGGATCAGAATCATTTAAATATATCAGAACGAGAAACATGGGAATTACTTGCAGTATAATACAAAAAAAAACTATAAAATATTATGAAATTATGATCCCTCATCGTCATCTCAAACTACGCCTGCCCAATAGGTACCGAGCAAGAGTCTCATCTCAGATTAAGAAGGGCGTAGGGTACGGGCCACATTCCACCATGCTAGCCAAGTGTGGATTGGCACAATTCTTTGAAAACGTGGAGATAAATCAGGTACAATATAGTTAGTATTCTGTGTCCTCCTGCACCGATAGAGCAATTGGAATATTTGCTCTAATTTATTTAAGGCCATGTTTTCCCGTAACGTCAGGTATTTATAGGATATGTGGATGAGGTTCCCCGCCGTATCCTACTAATGTGATAAAGAAAAGGAAAAAAGCGAAAGTGTGTCTGTCTTTCTATCTGCTAAGCTTTCACGGTCCATCTTTTTAAACAATTTCGATGAAATTTGGTATAGAAGTACGTTACATCCCGGGGAAGGACATAGGGTAGACAAATTAAGGAGTTCTCGTGGGAATAAAAATAACTTAATCCACGCGAAAGAAGTCGCGGGATTCATCTACTAGTAGGTATTAGTGGTTGGTAAAATGCTTTATTCTAAACTAAGGATACCTTGCTAAAAAGCTATTTTAGGTCAGTAGATTAATTGCCTTAGTAAAGATCGATATTTATCCATAAATGATTGATCGATAATAATAATTATTACATTTTCATCGTTAAAATAATCGAGGCCAGTCAACTTGCGCAAGAAATTAGCTTTTAGTTTGCAAATAAACTTTTGTAGGTACTAGGTACGTTCCAATTTTTTTCAGGGTTATTCTTTGAAGTCTCCAAATTATACTTTAACGTAATAATTGATTATCGTGCTCAGAGAGTTGTTATGGACTAGTCACTAGAGCATAAATGTATGATGTTGTTGATGATATGCTGCTGTTGAGATAGATATATAGATAAAATTGTGACGACCTCCGTGGAGCAGTGTGTAG
This sequence comes from Erebia aethiops, assembly GCA_923060345.2. Taxonomy (NCBI): domain Eukaryota; kingdom Metazoa; phylum Arthropoda; class Insecta; order Lepidoptera; family Nymphalidae; genus Erebia; species Erebia aethiops. The sequence goes on along the minus strand of OV281081.1, from coordinate 17,400,421 downwards.
CGCTGTTGTCTTAACGTGCGGAGGTCCCGGGTTCGATCCCCGGCAGGTTCAATTTGGGAATTTATAATTTCTGAATTTTCCCTGGTCTGGCCTGGTAGGAGGCTTCGGCCGTGGCATTCCGGTACGATACCGTGTAGAAACCGAATAGGGGTATGGGTTTACATAACTGCCATGCCCCTAACAGGTTAGCCCGCTACCATCTTAGACTGCATCATCACTTACCATCAGGTGAGATCGCAGTCAAGGGCTAACTTGTAGTGGATTAAAAAAATTAAAAAAAAACTCTTTATTGCACACACTTAAAACAATAAACAAAAAGGTTAAAGGATAAAACATAAGGGCGCAAAGGCGGTTTTATTGCTAAAGCAATCTCTTCCAGACAACCTTTGAGATGATGTTATCAAAAACACCCTTATAACATTAATTCCATCTTATCTTACTCCTTACTAATATTATAAATGCGAAAGTTTGGATGGATGGATCCTTGTTATTCAATCACAGAACGGCTGAACGACCCTGGATGAAATTTGGCACAGAGGTAGATTATCATGTGGAACAACATATAGGATTTTTATCCCGGAAAATCAAAAAGTTACCGCGAACTAAAAAACCTCAATTCATGCGGGCGAAGTCGCGGGCATGAGCTAGTAACAAATAAATTTATAACACCCAATATCACATAGCGAGTCAACTAAATGTCCTCATAATTCATTTGAACTATTATGGAATTGTTGCCAAGTTGGTACTTTTGTTCAGTCCACAAAAGGATTACCTAATAAATTTGAACCCTAGATCTGGTTATAAACATTCTGAATAGCGACCAGGACATTTAGCGTCATTATTTATGTCGGTATTATGTTATTTACACGAAATAATTTAAAACCCCTACTATGAGTTTATTTTAATTTAGCGCTATTGAAATGTGAGTTGAGATTGAGTACTGTGATAGTAACACGTTGTAGTACATTAAGACTGATATTTTCTTATAAAATAATTAAGCATTAAGACTAAAAACCACAAATAAATTTAAATCAGTAAAAAAGGTTATGAAATCCTAATCCCAATGATTGCTTTGTCTCTTTTGTGAGCTGAAGCGGTGGGGTGTTGAAGAAGTCCAATCCCGAATTTTCGCAAACAACATCATGGGGGCCGCCTGTTCTAATGTTCAAACCGCTGGCCTAGAAACATTTTAATTTGAATGTAGATTTTCTCTATATTACTTTCACTAATTAGTCACTAATTATTCAGATATTCCATCCGAGGGAGGGAGGGCTTTTTACCTCTTATAAAGTCACGACGTTCAGAACTGATGATCATCGAGTATACAGTGAGAAAAGTGATAGCAAATTTAAATGAATGCAAATCCGTGGTAGCCCCTCAGTGTCCGGGTTATCAGCGGCTAAATGTTAATCGTGCGAACTGAGAGAAGGGACCGTGCGAATACTGGAACATTTCGTCACATCAGTGTTCCGTACCGAGAATAAGCATTGTGATTCACTCATATTTACCCTGAAACGTAAGATTAGGTACATAATATCTACCTCATTTGTCTAGCTACTTCAATCGTAGGGTTTTGCCACAAAATTGGGAATCCACTTATGGTGTATTTTCGCCCTTATTTATTTTACTACAGAATATACATCTGATCTCCCGGTGTAGCCGTATCGTCCCTTTATTTATTGACTAGATGATGCCCGCGACTTCTTCCGCGAGGAATTAAAGGTATTTGATTCCCGCGAGGACTTTGTAGCCGAGGTTGGTTCAGTCATTGTTGCGTGAAGGAGTAACAAACCTACTTTTAAACGTTCACAATATACGACGTGTGCCATTTATTAAATATTTAAATACTTAATTAACATTAATTAGACAAATTTAAATAAAATAAACTAAAATCTAAATTAAAAACTTTAAACTTAAAATGTCACATATTGTATTGTATCTATAGGTACTAATATTATAAATACGAAAGTTCGGATGGATGTTTGTTACTCAATCACGCCCCAACGGCTGAACGGATCTGGATGAAATTTGGTACAAAGATAGATTATAGTCTGGAATAGCACATAGAAGTTGCGGGCATTAGCTAGTTATAAATAAAATATATTTTCACATCAATAATTGTATATGGCTAGTAAATACTTAGTAGAGTAAAATATGTAGAGTTTCATGTCCGTGGTAGAGCTATCACGAAATTAGATAAATCACGTAATGCCAAGCATAAATTATTGTATTAAACCGTTAGTATTTCTTGGTTTTTCCCATATTTATGAGTTTACCTGTTTTCCTTCCAAAAGTTTCCCTTCGTTATCCTCAAAATGACTTCAATTCACAAAGCGATATATTATGGGATTGCAATCCATTATCCTGTCTATTGTAGGAGGAAAACTTATGAGCAAGAAAGAAAATTGGATTTTACAAAGAAAAATACGAAATAACAGGACTTAATTCCTTTTACGACATTTTAAAGTTATATTTCTAAATTTTGAAGTCAGAAAATTTCCATAATATAAAAGTTTATTAGATTATTAACTTGAATATTATTTAATACTAGATGATTCCCACGACTTCGTCCGCGTGGATTAAGATTTTTTGATTCCTGCTCTGAACTCTTTAAGTTTTCTGGATAAAAAGTAGTGTTCTTCCCCAAGATAAAATACCCCTGTACTAATTTTCATCAAAATCGGTTGAGTCGGTTGAGAGTGAAAGCGTAGCAGACAGACAGATACACTTTCGTATCATACTTCATATTAATCATACTAATATTATAAATGCGAAAGTGTGTTTGTTTGTGGGTTTGTCCTTCAATCACGATGCAACGGAGGAATGGATCGACGTGATTTTTGGCTAGGGTATAGTCGAGGACCTGGAGAGTAACATAGGCTACTTTTTATCCTGGAAAATTAAGGAGTTCCCGTGGGAATCAAGAAAACTTAATCCACGCGGACGAAGTCGCGGGCATCAGCTAGTTTATAATATTAGTATGGATTGTAAAAAACACACTTAGAGGGAAACACACTTAACTTATTTTTTAAAAGCTTTGCCAGTAATTATTTTCTTTAGTCATCTAATATACTTAGTGTACTTATGTAGGTAAGTTGTTATGAATAAGGTTTAGGTTCATTAATAAAAGCCCAAACCTCTTCTCCAAACTTTACTTGGATTTTGTGGTTGCATGCTTTTATTCTGAAAAAAATTTAAACTCAAGGCTCTTCAGCAAAAACTAAGCAAGCATTTTGAAAATTTGTTTGTCTCGAAAGCAAATTAAACAGGCAGATTGATGTTCAAAACCAGTGTGCATTTGTTCCGATGCCAACAAAACAGCGGAATAACACCACAAAAGTTCAGCGGCCCCATAAAGGTCTCAAAAGCCTTCCTCGGGGACTCGCCTCGCCAGACGGCGCGAACAAAAAACCAATTTCATAAAACTATGCACCCGACTGCATACGCGGTCCACAACAATAAATGAGCAAACCCAGAACCTGATGCCTAGTGCTAATATTCTAGCCCATTGATGTCCTACAACCACCCATTCCCGTTTACAATCCAATGAAAGCTTTAATAGCATCAAGATCAAAGAAAAAGCTTTCTTAATAAAGCAGACGAAGCAATGTAAAGCGCGCGAGGAAAACAACCGTGGAACAAATCTACAGTAGTACCGGAATCTGCAAGTTCGTCACTCACACAGAAGCAGTAGTGACGTCGGGAAGGCTTTGACTGCACTGTTCACTGGTAACTGGTTACGCTTACGTCGCGTCAGTCTGCACCGAGCCGTCGTTCGTGTTGTATGTATCGCGCGGCGCTCTATCGCCTACGATCGCGAAAAAAGTTTAACACACGAAACTTTCTTGAGACTTTCCTTTCAACCAAACACTGTTGAAGTGGAACTGTCTTGTTTTTGACCTTTTTGTCTGGTGACCTTTTCGTAAAACCGGAATTCGGGTAAATCGGTATCCCGAAGAACGGGTTTTGTACCCGGGTCGCAGGAGCGTGTTGTGATAACTTGATTTTCAGTGTTTTCTGTGTTAAGTGTGACCGGATTTTTTCATTGCCATTTCACTGGTCCGTTTGTACTGACTAGTCTCTGCCTCTTAAGGTCGGCTGCAGATAACTGTGCTGTCAAACTTATCAGTAAGTATAGAAACTTTTACACTTAGAAGATCGAAGAGATTTCTGATAGATTGAGAAATGTACAATATTTTCAAACTGCAACTGAAATACTTAGTTTATTTTTAAATTGATATTAAATAATATGTTTCATATTTTAAAAAAACTACAAGGATTTTAAAGATTTTTAAGGATTAAAAATGAAGGATCTACGTTTTCGCCACCGATAGTAGTTTTTTACTAGAGACTACCTAAATTCTTCAATTCCTAATAACTGCACTACGAAATAATCTTAGAAAAAGTTGCTCTCGTTTTTTTAAACTGAAAACTGACCTTATTTAATTATCTGTCTATAGGACATTCAATATGTTTGTTTTGTTGAAAATAATATGATAAATTCCACTTAATACTATGATTTAAGATTCGGATAACAATACACAAAACGTAACTTATAATAATAATATCGTAAGTGTCCGTTACACAATAATAAACAATATTACCCAACACGAGGCTTTAAAGTTAAAAGTTTAATTAAAAATACGCAACAACACACAATTTCCTATTGTACATTCGTTTCCGTACGTCGCGAATCTGAACGCCACGATAGGGTTATTGTATTGAGTAAGACAGCCTAGTTAAAAAAAGCTATACACAGCCATGTACAGGTAAACACTGACTGAAATGAATGAAAATGTACTTTATTATACACCAAATACACATTTAAAAAAAAGGAAAAAACTTTACAACAGGCGGCCTCATCGCTAAAAGTGATGTCTTCCAAGTTCCAGGCAACCTAGAAAAGAGTAGAGGAAATTTATAATTTATTAATGATTGATGTGATGAGTTGGTTGACTAAATCAGAACTCTATAATTTATTTCACGTAAGGCAACTGTGTGACTTGGCATAAACACCGCTCAAGTCGAAAATTGGCCTTTTTTACCTTTTAATGTCATTGGATAAAACTTCTTTTATGTAGGTACATTCTATTAAGTTACATTTCAGACTCTACCACGGTTCGGAAATTCTCGGAAGAAACTCAGCTGTTACTTTTTCAAAATATTACTAAGTAAGTTTAGCAACAATTTTAAAGAATTAGCAATATGATCAATTATATTATTTTATTGTGGGCAACGGAATGAACAACTAACGGGTTGCTTTAATGGAAATTCGTAATTACGAAATTCATCAATTGTACTCTAAAAATCTTCATAAATAAAATCTTACTTATTCAAAAAATGGAATTTGAATATCTACAATTATATCTTATTCATCGTCCACGTCCGAGACCGGTTATCAGGGACTGTATAATTTGGGTATTTTTAGCCAGACTGCCATATATTATGGTTAAAACTGTTCTCGCTATCTAAAATACAAAAATTATATGCTTGCTAAACGTGGTTCATTAATTTCTGAGATTAGCAATGGACCATTAGATTGACGGGGGCAGGCCGCGGTGGTGGTGGTGGAATTTCTGAAAATTCTTAATTATTAAAAAGTCTTTAAAATCTAAATTTACTGGACCCAGCTAACGTTTGGGCCGTATTTTGATATGAAGGGACTTCAGTTAATTTCTCTTTTATATAAATAGATGAGAAAGTAAATTAATATAATAACAATTTGGTAGCTGATAGAATGACTTGGTAACTACGGACATGATTGTTAAAAGTGAAAAAAATTTAATCGAGAATATGTAGGTCCCTATCAGTTCAGCTTTGTCTAAAGATAAGATGAAAGCGAAAACAATTGAAAGATAAATTGAAGTTTGATCAGCAATCTTGTTTGGAATTATAAAGTAATAGTTGATGTTTAAAAAAATTAAGGATTTTTTCTTAGATATATGTCATCTCGCAACTCCAAGCGCAAATCGTATCAAAAATGGACTAAGTAATATGACGTATGATATCAGTTGATATCTTAATTCCTACAGAAACGTTAATTTAATTCGCCATATTATATCATCCATGCAAGCAATTTATATGTAAAATGCAAAAACTCAAACGAGGTTGCAATGATTCTGACTTTTACGTAAAACTATTACCTACAAGAATTGTAACTTAAGTATGCGTTAAATTTTATTACGGAGCCGCAAATCCTACTTTTGCGTGATAACGACAGAAATTAATAATAATCAATCTTTTAAACAATTCGTTTAAAAAAGAAGAATCCATACAATTTTTGACAAATAACAAACTTTCTGTATGACTTATCGAAATATTAATAAAATTAATCATTGTTAGTTCTAGTTTTTTTTTTTTTTTTTTTTTTTTTTATTGTGAGATAGGCTTGCGCTTGACGACAATCATGCTTAGTGCAAAGCAATGATGAGGTCTAGGTTGGAACGCGCTTGCCTAGAAGATGCCTATTCACTGCCTAGTTACTCATCGCTGACGAGAAACAAAATTAAAAAACACTCCTGGCAGAATGATTTAAAGACTAGATGATTTACTTACCATTATTTTGTCATATTTATTCATTAATATACAAACTTACTTAATTATAATAAAAACAATAACAGCAACAGAATATTTAGCATTGAATTAAATTAATGCTTTTTTTGAAGGCGGGTTTTTAAGTACGATCAACGTCGCGATTTAATGACCAATCACATAAAACAAAGTTAGATTAACTTGAGTTCTAGTGTCAAATTTATGTTGAAAATACAATACAACTGAGATTCAAGGCTAAGTCTGACATAGTATTTACTCAACAACGCTTCTTCAGTCTAGACACTAGATTACACTGCTACAAAATTCAATCTTCAAAGAGCTCTAAAAGTAATTGAGTTCTAAAACGTAACAAACACGCATTCATACGAAACCAATCTGCATGCAAAGGAAAGGAGATACGACCTCGACCGTGCCGCATTTAAATCGAAAGTGCCATGTGTCCATTGGAAATCTATTTCCTATAGATGAGCGAAAAGCAATTAAAAAAACATCTACTGAACGTTTTGTGATGACAAAAAAGTTGCGCGTTCAACTTTATTATTTTTTATCTGCGAGCAAAATTCGCTTTCGACAAGCGTAAGTAATATGGCTGCACTCTTTTTTTTCTCTTCGAAAAATTACCTATTCTTAGGACTGGCGCATAACTGTAGTGTTGTATTCGAATGTCAGGTGTTGTATTGATACTTGAAATTGTATTTATCGAGACGCAAATAGCTCTCTTGAAAATTTTAAAATATGTCATCTAGCCTCAACACGCCCAATTTTGTTTTTTTTTATAAATGACAACAGGCAAGCTGTGCTAGCACAAACAAAAGCCACACATTAAATAACAACAACAAAAACATTACTAAACGGTTTATGTAATTTGGTATACATTAATATGTAGTTATCATACAATTTATTTGAATGATATAATATATAAAGTGTGTTTGAGAAATATCAAGTCAAAAATAATAAAGAAACATAAGGATAATCAAACTTTAAATACTTTTATTTCAACATATTTTTTTTACAATTCGAAGTTTGCTGCATGTATTTATATATTTAGCACTTAAGTGTACATACGGATTTATACATTGCAAAGTGTTTGTGAACTTCGCTTCTTCTCGCAGTTTTTGTTAACTTTTTATTTGGCCTCGATCGCCTCAGTGTTTAATATCGGATTTGGGGTTTAATTTCATAACTGTACTTAGTTTGCGAGTTGGCAGGTTTTTGTGTAATGTAATTACTTAGTTCGGTTACAGTTTGCTTGCGTTATCAATTCGCATTTTATTTTCAACCGGAAGATGTGAACATTTTTGTACTCATTTCATGAGCAATTACTTAACAAGAAGTTACAATATGAATTAAATCGATTTTATTTTAGCTTAAGTTTAGATGCGTGACCAAAAATTTGCCTATTTTTTTAAGTCATGAGCAATTACTTTACAAAAAGTTACAGTATGAATTAAATCGATTTTGTTTTAGCTTAAGTTTGGATGCGTGACCAGATTATTGCCTATTTTTTAAAGTCCTAACTTCCTCCTCCTACACACAGTCTTTACCTAATGGTCTAGAATCTAGAATCATTAAATATTGTGGTAGCTGTTTACCTTGGTAATTCGTAGAAGTATCCCTATTTGCATAATTGCTGTCAAAAACAACCTTAAATGAAGAAGACATAAAGTTAGAAAATGCCATGACGCCTTTGCATTTTATGCAAATTTGCTATGCTTTATTTTTAGCGTGCAGCGCAATGGCTGCTCTAAATTAATCTGCAACGATTTTCACTTTTTTTTCTACTTTACACAAGTCAGTTAGGCGATACTTTTAGGGTTTTGCATAGTATTTGTGTATATAATATAAACTTATAATCCTTACTAATCATAAGTACTAATATTATACATGTGAAAGTGTGTTTGTTTGTTGGTTTGTCCTTCAATCACACTCCAACGGAGTAATGGATCGACGTGATTTTTGGCATGGCATTTTTGAGGATCTGGAGAGTGACATAGACTACTTTTTATATCGAAAAATTAAGGAGTTCCCGTGGAAATAAACCACGTGGACGAAGTCGCGGGCATCAGCTAGTTGTATTATAAATGAGAAATTGTATCCGTCTATCTGCTACTCTTTCACGGCCTATTTTCAACCCTTTTACACGAGATTTTAATGAAATTAGATACAAAGATAGATTGCTTACGGGAGAAGAATATAGGCGACATTTTAATCAGGAAAATCAAGGAGTTCACATGCGATTTTTCAAAAACCTAAATCCACGCGGACGAAGTCACGGACATCTTATAGTATAGGTACATATATAAGTATAACCCTACAATAATTACCCGCTCATATCTTAAACTTCTTCAATGATATTGAAGTAAAAAAATGTACAGAAATCAGTCTTGCGTCTCCTTCTTCCGTTTCATTGAATTGCATCACAAAAAATTATATCGGATCAATTACAGAGCAAATCTTGACATGAATGAAGAGATTAGAACAGATCGACTCTTAAACAATAAATCCGAAAGCAATCGTTAGTATTTTGATTGATGAAATTCCTATTGGCAATGATGTATCATGTAACTGTATTATATTTAATTGATTGCGTTTTGAGTACAATCAAAATATATTATTGTACTACAAATTTATTTGAGCTCTGTAACACTAAGAATTCTTTCCGTATTATTGCAGATAAATAAGGTACCTTCACCTGTATAAGCCTGTCCTTGTCCCCGCTATAGCGCTATCCCGCTTTTCTAACTAGATGACATTAGTAAAATAAGTCCACATTCTTTGTTTGACAGGGCCCGTCTATGTAAATTGAGGCGCAAAGTTGCCTGTCTGTCGGTATTCTACAGGATATATTTCGGAGAGTGTGCTCAAGAACTATTCGATCAGGTTCCTCCGTCACCTTTTTATTTTCGAACCGCAAGGTCGAAAATAAAAAGGTGACGGAGGAGGAAGTAAGACCCTTACGCAGTCGAAATTCCGCGGGCTCGTACGAAGCGATTTGCTTCCTCGTTTTTAATTCGAACCGCTAAGATATGGAATGCCCTGCCCTTCCCTTCCTTCCCATCCTCTTTTAATATAGGTACCTTCAAATCAAGAGTGAATAGGCATCTTCTAGGCAAGCGCACTCCACCTTAGGCTGCATCACCTCTTGCATGCAAGTCTGATTGCAGCCAAGCGCTGGCCTATATACCTATTAAAAAAAAAAGGTCGTTGAGCCTAATAGATCCCGCTTCAGCTTCGCGTTTTGCGAGTATAGTATTGCTGATATTTATCAGAGCTTACTATGAGTCCATGACTAAGCTCAGGCTTTACTGATGAACGAGATGGACTTATTTGACTGACATTGAAATCTATCCCTTTTTAACTGTATGTTTCAAGTCTGCGGAAAGTTGAAGAACGCTTTACAATTTACTAAAAACTAGATGATGCCCGCGACTACTTCTACGTTAAGTTTTTTAATTCCCGCGAGAAATCCTTTATTTTGTACTTTCCCGGGATGCAACTTATCGCTATACCAAATTTCACCCAAATCGTCTGAAAAGATGCGTCGTTAAAGCGTTGCAGATAGACACTTTCGCATTTATAATATTAATAACTATAGTTTAATATGGATTTTAATGTTCTTATACGTGTAAAGGGACTACTATGAAAACGTCATCCAAAACTTAAGTACCATTTAAGTGCCTAATAACGCCTAATTAGCCACATGTTTCATAACTACTTACAACTATTTGCAAAACACTTGTGTGCTTACAGTTTTGTCACTCGGCAATATTGGGTATGTTTCGATATACACTGCGAGCACTGTAAGGTGTGACGTCAATTTAGTATACTGCGAAGCCGTTACTTTATAGTTAGCTATACTGGTTACTGTTTAAAACGGAACGCAGTCCAGTTGTTGATCACGTGATCAAAGCACCGAGACCTCGAAAACGCCATTGCACACAGCACAAAAACGGCGACGTTTATGACGTCATATATTTCCCTAGGATACTGCGGCAGTATACTGTCAGTCCATTTTTACATCGGGAAAGAATTTCTCCCCAGTAAGAGCACAGTGCTCTCGGTGTATATCGGAACATACCCTAAATCTCTGTTGCGACACTGTCGCATATCGGTGTCAAAACTCGAGATTTGTGTAAGTGTTGCCAATGTTTAATTTTGACAGTGTATTGATTGAAATTTAAGCTTTAAGCTTGCTTAACATAATCTAGAGAACGCTAAATAATATTATGCATAGTGATTTGAATTTAATATAGCTTTTACCTGTGTTTAAACCAGGGTTTTCTAGACTTCTTTTCATCAAACGTTCACCAGTATTTAAATCTGACTTCCTGGAGATTCTATCAAATATTCCGCTTTCCTATAGCATTTTCATTCATATCAGAAAAAGGGTAAGCTAACCCACCTATAGCTTAACACCTGGCTCAAGCCTCGCTTCTGGCCTTTATGTATTTATTATGATATGACTAGCGAATGCCCGCGACTTCGTCTGCGTGGTTTGAGGATTTTTGGTTCCCGCGGGAACTCTTTAATTTTCCGGGATAAAAGTAGCCTATGTGCTATTCCAGACTATAATCTATCTCTGTGCCAATTTCAGCCAGATCCGTTCAGTCCTTGGGGCGTGATTGAGTAACAAACATCCATACATCCATCCATACATCCTAACTTTTGCATTTATAATATTATAGTAAGAAGTAAGATTAGAGAGGCACCACACAACCTCCCGACTGGTTTAACGACCTTCCTGGCGCAGTGTTGAGCAGTTTTGCCTTAACGTGGGAGGTCCCGGATTCGATTCCTGGCAAGCTCAATTTGGAAATTTATAATTTCTGAATTTGCTCTGGTCTGGTCTCGTGGGAGGCTTCGGCCGTAGCTAGTTAACAACGCGTCACAAAAATGTGGCTCTAACAATACTACTGATATGCTTATCTACGCTTTACTACACAACACGACACGTTATATTTCCAGCTTTAGACTAATCATTTCATTTCATTTATTTAATTTTTCATTTATTTATTTGTTCCAAAAATCATTACAATAATTTCGGTTAAAACTAGTGGGGCAGTGGTTTCCACACTAGGATTCCCTGTATCGTGAACCACATCATCATTTAGCTCGATTGCAACCGCCGGCAAAGTTTACTCAGATATTATTGAAACGTTGCAAAAATTAGGTCAAACTCTTTCATAAGCGCCAGCACAAAGATCGGAAGGCTTGAAACATTGCAAATGCATTAAACAGTATCTAATTGGGAAGGTCATGAGCAAGAACAATGGACTCACAAAAACTATGCACCGTTACTGAGATGAAGGAAATTCTGGTGGTACAGACGTAACCTAACTATACAACTGATAAAAACTGTTTCTCCGTAACTTTAAAAAAAACGACTGCCTCGTTGGTCAATTTAATATTTCAATGTAAAGGATTATTTAAATGATAAAAAAGAATGGGAATTAATTGTTCCGGCGGCTAATTCATCTAATTGTTAATTATTGTTCTACTAGCTTCTGCCCGCGGCTTCGCCCGCGTGGCCTACAAGAACCAAATGTCATTTTTTTCAGAAACAAACATCATAAGCGTTCTCACTCCCTCTCAATTGAATATACAAACTGACAATATCTCAAACAAAGCAATAAGCACGAAGTTCTAAGTTCTATAACTAAACTAATCTCTGGAATGAGAGTAGTATATAAATACTACTAATAATATAATAAGTGTGAAATATTTGAAGAAAGTATTGACTGAGCTAACGTGTTATTAAGACAACCGTGCTTAAATCAATGAGCGCGTGCGCGCTTCGCCGCTCCTCTTATATACCCTCGCAGCTCGCGGTTGGTGCCTGCGACTGATTCACTGACTGACTGACTGACAACGCACAGCCTAAATCGGTGGTCCTAGAAAAGGTGTGTTATTTGTGAAGAGTAGGTATTCACTAAGAAAGGGTTTTTCGAAATTCCAGTCAATGGGGGTTGAATTTCCTGTGAAACTTTTTAATCTGTAGGTCGGTTGACTCGAAATCTGGTACAAGTACTCTTAAATTAATTGCTATGTCTTTTTTAACCGTCTTCCAAAAAAGGAGGAGGTTCTCAATTCGGCGCGTAGATACGCGCTGAATTGAGAACACATAAAAAAAAAGATTTTTTTAAATGTGTTCATGTCGATTGTCGGTGCATATCTCCGTGCTTTTTAAACCGATTTGAATATTTTTTTCATATCGGGTATTACCAAGATAGGCAAAGTTGACGCGTGAGGCTCGCCTGACTTCAACATGGTGTGGAGAAATCAAAATTATTTTTTACTTAACAGTGGCTATGGAAGTCGGTTTTTTGGAAAGAATTTTTATGTTTAATTCACCAAAGCTTTGTAGAGGAGCGAGTACTGAGATGCGTACTTGACATCTTTACCATCAGAAGAAAAGCTAATCGACATTCCAGCTTTTACCAGCAAAAATGTCATAATCCAAACTTTCAACCCCTATTTTACCCTTTGGGAGGTGAAATTTCGAGAAACCCTTTCTTAGTGCAAACCTACTCTTCACAAAAAACACACCCTCCAAATTTCATGTCTATAAGACCAGCGGTTTAGGCTGTGCGTTGATATATAAGTCAGGACTTCATCCGCGTGGTTTAAGCTTTTTTCCCCACAGGCACTCCTTGATTTTCCGGTATAAAAAGTAGCCTTTATCACTCTTCAGGTCCTTAACTATACCCATGCAAAAAATCTCGTTGATCCGTTGCTGCGTGATTGAAGGACAAACTCTCTATTTAACGTCCTTGGGGATCAAATTTTCAAAAATGGTGAAAAATATACTTCTTCATATTTAACCGAATGCTCAAATACCAACTTCCATGGCTTTGACTTGAAAAATGAATGACTTTCATACCAACTTTCAACCCCTATTTTACCTCTTTGGGGGTGGAATTTTAAAAGCTGTGACACACGTACTTATTTTTTTTACCGATAGCCGAAATTCCAAGTTTCGTTGATATAAATTGAAAAAATCTTGAGAAATGGAGGACTTTCATGCAATTTTTCATCCCCTATTTCACGCCTTTGGGGGTCGAATTTTCAAATTGGTGGAACACGTACTTCTTCATATTTAACCAAAAGCCCAAATGCTAAGTTTCATGGCTATAACTTGAGAAATGAAGGACCCTTTGGGGGTGGAATTTTGAAAAACTGTTGGTCTGTTGGTCACATACGTACTTCTTTATTTTTTAACGAAAGCTAAAATACTCAGTTTTGTTGATATTACTTGAGAAATATCTTGAGAAAACCGTTAGCTTAAATACCAAGTTTCATGGATATAACTTGAAAGATGACGGACTTTCATACAAACTTTCACCCCCTATTTCACCCCCTTAGGGGTGCAATATTGAAAAATTGTAAATCACTTATTTCTGCATATCTAACTGAAAGCCCAAATGATAAGTTTCATGGCTATAACTTGAGAAATGAAGGACTTTCACACAAACTTTCAACCCCTATTTTACCCCTTTGGGGGTGAAATTTTGAAAAACTGTGACACACGTACTTCTTTATTTATTACCTAAAGCCAAAATACCAAGTTTCATGGATATAACTTGAGAAATGACGGAGTTTCATACAAACTTTCACCCCCTATTTCACCCCCTTAGGGGTGGAATTTTGAAAAATCCTTTCTTAGTGTGCGCGTACGTCATAAAAGTAACCTACTGTCAAAATTTCAAGTTTTTAGGCCCAGTGGTTTAGGCTGTGCGTTGATATATAAGTCAGTCAGTCAGGACTTTGAATTTTATAATCTTGAGAAATTATGGGCTTTTACACAAACTTTCATCCCCCAGTTCACCCCTTTGGGGGTCGAATTTTCAAAAATGGTGAAACACGTACCTCTTCATATCTAACTGAAAGCCCAAATGCTAAGTTTAATGACTATAACTTGAAAAATGAAGGTCTTTCATACTAAATTTCAACCCCTATTACACCCCTTCGGGGGTGGAATTTTAAAAGCTGTGACACAGATACTTCTTTTTCTTCGTTAATATGACTTGAAAAATATCTTAAGAAATGAAGGACTTTCATACAAACTTTCACCCCCTGTTTCACCCCTTTAGGGGTGGAATTTTTAAAAACTGTGAAACACGTATTTCTTTATTTTAAACCGTTAGCTTAAATACCAAGTTTCATGGATATAACTTGAAAGATGACGGACTTTCATACAAACTTTCACCCCCTATTTCACCCCCTTAGGGGTGCAATATTGAAAAATTGTAAATCACTTATTTCTGCATATCTAACTGAAAGCCCAAATGATAAGTTTCATGGCTTTAGCTTGAGAAATGAAGGACTTTCACACAAACTTTCAACCCCTATTTTACCCCTTTGGGGGTGAAATTTTGAAAAACTGTGACACACGTACTTCTTTATTTATTACCTAAAGCCAAAATACCAAGTTTCATGGATATAACTTGAGAAATGACGGAGTTTCATACAAACTTTCACCCCCTATTTCACCCCCTTAGGGGTGGAATTTTGAAAAATCCTTTCTTAGTGTGCGCGTACGTCATAAAAGTAACCTACTGTCAAAATTTCAAGTTTTTAGGCCCAGTGGTTTAGGCTGTGCGTTGATATATAAGTCAGTCAGGACTTTGAATTTTATATATATTATAGATAAAATATACAAAAAAAATCGTTTGAGTTTGTCGTGGCTCCTTCTCAGACCAAAAACCCTTCTTAAAACTAAAGCTGCGAGGGTTCCAAACGGGCGCGTTTGGAACCCTCGTAGCTTTAGTTTTAAGATACCGTAATTGATTATCACCATCATCTATATAGGTATATAAAAATGAAACCCGTTTTCCTTGGTCACGGCATCACGCGTGAATGGCTGGACCGATTTCACTAATTATTTTTTTGTTGTATTTGTTATTATTAGGAGAAGGTTCTTACGGAAAAAAATATTAAGAAAATCTCTCAGAAATATTGAAAAATATACATTTAATTTTGCATACTAAGGCGGTACGAAGTTCGTAGGGTCAGCTAGTGTTTTATATATGTGCCTTCTATCTAAATTGAATAAATAAATATTGAAATTGATATTGAAATATTGTATGATCAAGTACGTATGACGAGGTTCTGGGTTTCCCGGGGTAGAATGTTTGGTGTTGCATTTTGATGATAAAATTTTCTGTAGGCACTTGTAAGGAATTTGGTGTTTCGTCGCCGTTGCGAGACTGGAAGAGCTGAAGCTGTGGGTTCTGCGCCTGATATCTCTCGTCGCGTCTGATTTTCCATCTTTTTTTTTTAAATATATAGGCTAGCGCTTGGCTGCAATCAGACTTGCATGCAAGAGGTGATGCAGCCTAAGGTGGAGCGCGCTTACCTAGAAGATACTTATTCACTCTTGATTTGAAGGTACCTATATTAAAAGATCATCGGGCTTTCCGAGTAAGAGAATAGAGAGTGCCCTTCTTCTTCTTCTTTGTGTCCTGGGATTATTTTCCGCACTTGGACGCGTGCATCCGCTGTGCGTGAAACCACTGGTGCAACTCCCCGCTGGATCATTCCAGGCAGCCGAGCTCACTCCAGAATCCAAGCAGGCCACCTAGGTCGGCGAGGACTTCCGGTAGTGTTGCTGGGGAGCCAATGTGGGCTAGTGCCCTTTTGGTTGCGACTAAAGTTTTCGCGCCGATTGCTAATCTCTGGTGAGATTGCCGACTTCATATTCGAGATTAGTAGAGATTCATGAGGTTTTTCGGTTCCCGCGGGAACTCTTTAATTTTCCGGGGTAAAAGGTGTTATTCCAGACCATGATCTGTCTCTGTGCCAAATTTCATCCAGATCCGTTCAGCCGTTGGGGCGGGATTGAGTAACAAACATCCATCTATCCATACATCCATACATACATCCATCCATCCAAACTTTCGCATTTATAATATTAGTATAGATAACTTTTTTAAATCCCTTTTTTGAAGACCCTCCTATTTTATATAAATCGCTTTAAGGATATAATTATGTAACCGGAAGTAATACGCATATGAAGGCAGGTTAGCTTTTTATAGAAACCACTGTAACTACGCGTATTAAATATGTTATTTGCATGTTATAGAAAACGAGATGCAGCAAGAAACTACTCTGCATCAAATTCCGGATATTGAAACGATATATACCGGATATTACTATCCGATACACGTTGACTGTAATTATTAGAAATTACACCTTTTAATAGAATACCCAGTTTTCTGTATCCAACTTACAAATCGATAGTCCTTACATAACTATGTTTACTTATACTTAATGTTGTCTTTTTGTTATTATCTTGTTAATGTATTAATTATAAATTATTTCATAACCATTTTTTAAATTTTTTATCCGGTCATTTCAAATTTTTTAACTTAAGTATTATAGCGGCCATACTCCTGTTTCATTATTGTTGATTTTCCTGTTTTAGAATTATAATCCTTATTTTAGGAACGTCAAGGTACGTGTCATCAAACATTGAGTATTATTGCTTTAAGCGGTATGCAGTATGGTCCCTGATACGATGTTAAACGGTCTTATAGACATACCATTATAGGACAAGTAAAAATCAGCTTTTTTTTTACTCTTGTAAGTAAATGAAGGTATTTTTTTCACATTAACCTGACTAGATGTTATAATTATAAATAAGTAGTATTTGTTCAAGTGTATGTCACATAATATGCCTAAACATAGCTCATTGTATCGTCAATTCTCATGGCCGATGGCACCATGAAATTTGTACTACTTCTGCAAAGTTAACCGTTTAGTAAGTTTTATTAAACAGGTTTGGTTCAGTAGGCAATCTTATATGAAATGCCGAAATGAAATGAATCTGCCGATGTTGGCGGAAACTTAATAATATTGACTATTTTTTAAACACTATAAACGTCTCTATTAGCTATTATAGAGTTTTCCTAGACTAGTGGGAGACTCCTTAATTTTCCGGGATAAAAAGCACCAGATATACATCAAAATAGATTGAAAAGATGGGCCTTTAAAGCGTCGCTGACAGATAGAAAAATAGAGATATACACTTTCGCACATTTTGTAATATTAATATGAATAAGTAGCAAGCAAACGAGCAAGGCGATTACCTGATAATAAATGTAATTAAGTACTTATCCATGAACATTTTATGCAGTACCAAATGAACCGTCAAAGCGTTGCCGGCTTGTAAAGAATTTGTAAATCCTCCCCTTGAATAGCCCATACAGGGAACAGAGCAGGTGGAAGCTGGTTCCATAAGTTCTTCATTTGGGAGCTTCCTATCTATATCTAAAATACTTTACCGTAACAGACTACCAGACAACGACAAAGACAAAGCCATATATCGTAAGAAGAGTTTTCTAGTTAGTATTTTAGACGACCTCCCTGGCGCGGTTTTGAGCGCTGTTGTCTTGACATGGTTCCCGGGTTCGATCCCCGGCAGAGACAATGTGGAAACTTATAATTTCTGAATTTTCTCTGGTCTGCCCTGGTGGGAGGTTTCGGCCGTGGCTATTTACCAACCTACCGGTAAA
Source organism: Erebia aethiops (assembly GCA_923060345.2). Lineage (NCBI taxonomy): Eukaryota > Metazoa > Arthropoda > Insecta > Lepidoptera > Nymphalidae > Erebia > Erebia aethiops. The sequence continues at coordinate 17,382,356 of OV281081.1, read as the reverse complement.
GATGTGCCGCCAAGCGATTAAGTGCTCCGGTACGATGCCGTATATAAATTGATGAGAGGTATATGGGTTTGATACAACTGCCATACCCCTAACAGGTTAGTCCGCTACCATCTTAGACTGCATCATCACTAACTTGTAGTTGATAAAAAAAAAGTATACATAAAATATTCGAAGCCAGGGCCGTTTCAACTAAAAATATACAAAATGTTATTCCTCCTCGTCATCGACAAGTCGGTCGTCAAAGTAAACCAAAATATAAAAACGTAATTTGCGTACATACACGAGATTATGCCAGCTTGCGAATGCATGACGAAGCAATTTGTCATAATTATTAGATGCACAAGTACACATGTATGCCGTAACTTGACGATGCTTTGCTGGTTTCCATTATATAATACCGAAACCGTGACAGATCAAAAGCTGCCTTTACAAATAGACGGTTAGAAGAGTAACCCGAAGACCTTCTATACAATTTACTCATTTTCTTTTTAGGGTTTCCCGCAGGTCAAATTTGGCTCTATCTATGCTTTATCTTTAAAAACATCTAAATTCTGTGCAATTAAATACATTATAATATATCACTTTTTATAACGGTGAAGGAAAATAAGGAAAGCGTAAGGAAACGTCTGCCACAATCGCACTTAGGCCATTGTGGTAACTTTGGCCAAACCTTTATTATTCTAAGTAGAAATTCGTGCTCAGTCGTGTACCAGCATATTATGTGGAGTGTATATTACAATGATTGCCTAGGATACAACCTATATAACGAACTTCGTAATAATCTGTAAAATACATGGGCGGTGAAAATTCTAGTAAGTAATTCATAAATAATGCCAGTCGGGCAACAATATCTACTCAAAAGCGATGTAAATTCCAACAAAACAGTAATCCCGCACATATGCCGGCGACGAGGCAAGTTGTCTTATGTCATAAACTTGACGCATTACTCAATGAGCCAAGTGCTCAGTGCAAGAGATGTCACTTTCATAGAGTGTGCAATATCCCACCCAAAGCCACAACCCATTGAAATAGAATGGTATAGGTACTAAAAAAATTCTACATCAATGCCACAACCTGATAACAATGCTTCAAAATGGTGCATCAGAAGTAAGAACACCAGATATAATATGTAAATTGGCGGTAGGCAAAATGTGAAGTGTCAACAAGATCACTAATTTAATTATATCATGTCAGCTTCAAGACAGGTGAGATCGCAGACAAGGGCTTACTTGTAATGGATGAAAAAAAAACTCTTGATGGTAGATAGACTTTTGAGGTGATTTGAGATGAGATTATTCATGTTTATTTGAGAAATAAATATGTTTTTTTATAAAGTTTTTGTTACATATACTTACAAATTAATACGTAAGTACGGTAGTACGTGCATTACTGCTAAAATTTAAATTTAATTTAAATTACTATCTACTTAAGTATCAAAATCTTCAGCACTTTTTATCGTGTGTAAGAGAGTCGTTCCTCTCATTTTAGCTATGTGATATCTCGGGCTTTGTGCTAAGTGCACCTAATAGGCACAAGGCCGACAATATTGGATCTGATCGAATTCATAATATTAAGCTAAGCTTTAGATTTGCCGATTGCGTCACGTTCATGCTTACTGTAAAGAAAATTTAAAAACAAACTGTGTCCAACGTCCTTGAAGTTTTTGCACACTTTTGTGTATTTGTTTCAAAAATAATGACCGAGTGCTTAGCAAAGACTTTTGAAGCCTACGTTTGTATTTCATATTCGAGATTCTCCTCAATTATTTTTGATAGCATAGCAAATTGGTTTTTTTTACCTGTGTCCACTAATATTTGTAGTTTTGTTTGTAAAGTAGTCTCCCGTTCACAAAGTTGTGTGTAATTTGTCAATCTATGGGCATAAGGGCAAAATGCGCTGTACACCATTTCTGAATGGCGTCACAGACAAAAATGTTACATTTACCTATATCTAATTTTGTCTGTGATACCACTTGAGAATAAACCGTTTTTGAAGTGAAAACTTCTTTAGCCGCGTTGAGCACTTTATGGTAGGGGGTAAACTTGCGGATTGGCGTCACCGACGTGCTCCGCGACGACATGCATGTCACCGACATGCTCGTGTTGTTACGAAGACAAAGGTCTTAAATATAAATATACTACATTCGTAATTAAACTTTAATGCCTTAGTTTTAAGGTTTATATATATATTTTTGTTTTTAATTAAATTAAATATTAGTTTTCGCTATCGGCAGTCCCTATGACTGCCAGATTTATTTTCTTTCTTTTTGTAATCTGCACTTCTCTAGCGTGGCGGAATAAAGCCTGAATCCTTCTCATTCCGAGAGGAGTCTCGTGTACATTAGTGTTATATGGATCAAGTTTTCTTCAAAATAATAAACTCTATGCTACGACAGTACTAACCAATCAAATAAAAGACTGATAGACGGACATAATATCATCAGCTGCATTGTTCAATACCTGATCAAATAACACATCTATCAATCCTGTCAGAGTACTAAAGAAGCGTTTGATCTAGGTCTTTATTAACTAACAGCGTGATTGATGGCTTCGAACTGAGTTCGAGTTAGTATCGGACGTTTTCTGAAATTTCTATTTAATTGGTGAAAGTGTTAACTTGGTTACCTTTGTATTATAATAGAATTGTATTTTCTACAATCTTCTTCTTCGACGTTGTCCCACCTAGAGGGTCCACTTTCGTATATTTAACCCCCTATTTTGATTCTTGGGCCTTGACTCTCAAGATATTTACTCCTATCTCATTGATATTCGTAGTTTACAATTTTATTTTAGTAAGTATTACTTACTTAATTAAATATATTTTTAGTGTTGAATTCTTACTGATTGTGGAACATCACTTCTAAACTAAAATATTATTTAATCTAAAAATTTTATTTGCTTCTTTTTTTACAATAATTGATTTTTATTAACAGCGACATAATCATCCATCATTTATTAAGTACAAATTAAATTTATTATGATGTGATGTCGCAATCCGAATTTTAAGAAAAATAAGCCTTCATTGAACCGATAACACCGGTTTATTTAATGACTTGAAACAATTTTAATCTGAAATGTCATTTGCGCTGTCGGTCCACACAATCGGCGTTGGTTTCACGGCCACCGGTGAGGCGGTTGAATTAGTCATCAATACGACTGTTGACAAGGTGAACGTCTTCATAACGCCTCAGTATTGCATTATCTCCGCGTAACGTCGCCTAATTGATTTTAATAACCTTGAAGACAACTGGAATTCAACAATTTCCGTGTTTTAGGATTATAGTGGCACAGATGTAATCGTAGGTAAGAGGTTTTGACATTTTCGACAGTCAAAAACGTCGGATGGATGGAATTATAAAACAAAATACTACTGCAACAAGTAAAAGTAAAAAGAATACTTACAAAAAATCCGCAACTTTATTTTTGGACGTGCGCATTGTAAAACCAAACACCGTTGCACAACCAAAAGTAATCACAAAGTAATAACAATACTCCAAGCTTGAAAGCATCAAACATCACTCGATCTTGAAAAATCACTCGTAAAAAGCTGCCGAAATGTTTACGCACCAAATTATTCCAGTTTTTCGCGACCTTATTTCCAAGTAAAGTGAGTAAGTCTGGAAAGTGTTAATTGAGTTACCGCCCAAACCTGAACGTAAATTGCAACTTGGCAGCAATGCAACAATGGTGTTGCTCACAATTAACGGTACCACGGCACATAATTAAAAGGAAATTAAGGCCAGAGGCGCATTTCACCCTGAGCCCATTCGCGAACTTCTTGGCCAAGAGAGTTTATCGATTTACACCCTAAAGGTTGGCCGATTGTAATTACTAATTTCGCGATTAGGTTGAGTTACGGTACTGTCTATTTAAATACAAAATACTCGGAATAAGCACGAGGCTATTCCAAAGTTATTGTCTTCAAAATTATCCTGTCCGTGTAACGGAAAGTTGATGCAATTGTAATTCTCCTTCTGATGATGAATGATTCGAGATTTTAACCTTGCCTATTTACTCCAAAAAGCATCAAATCAGTATATGTGATAGAAGCAAGCGTTACTTTGCGGAAATCCATGATAATGAATTGTAAAGTCAATCTTTACAATCGAGCATTGTCGAGTCAACATCTCCTGAATATGCTCCGATGTTGGAGTGAAACGTACGTTGAAAATAATTGGGAAGATTTATGTGGTGTAGTGAATATCGAAAGATATATATACTGTACTACATAGATTTACTTACTGTGCTGGATTATAGCGAATTAAACTTCTACTTCTTTCATGATTAAATCAATTTCTTTTTACCAAGTCTTCCAAAAAGATAATTTCTGTATAATAAAAAAAAAACAAAGGATTTTTTTACTATTACAACCAATGTTTAACGGTAAGGCCTTAAGTTGCAAAATAAATCACACATAAGTTGCTTATAATAAGGCTCGCATTATGCTCGTTGAAATGATTGTCGAATTAAGTTTATGAAATTACAAAATGAACTTCAGCCACACTCATGTCACAATTCGGAAACTGGCTAATTGCGATTCGGTTAAGGGACTAACTACACTTATTCAGTTCAAGATGCATACGCATTCGTTCAGCTTTCCAGGTCTGTACAACAGAAAAATGAAACTGAAGCTAATACTACCACATAATAAGTAAAAAGCTTTCGAGGCAAAGAACATTAAATGAAGACAATACAATGCCTTTAACCAGTGGCATTCTTGCGCATACCAATTATGGTGTCCTATGCTTTTCTGACCCCCCTACAGGCCAATGGATTAGAATGGATGCATAGACTCTACTATGGCCGCTTCATTGTCACCGCAGTACAAACCATCAGCGGTCAGTAGACGCTGGACTAAATAAATGTAATTAAAATCGTCCAGCGAAACGCGAATGGAGCTGAATAAATGTATTTGGTCCCTAAGTCATTATAATTTCAAATTGACCCAATAATGCTTAAAAGACATGAGCAAGGTTGTACATTGAAACTATTCCAATACAATACTTATTGTTTTCACTTCGCGGTTAACAATGGATCTATCTTGTTATAAACAAAACTTGAGATATTGCAATCAAGTATACTCTAGTCTACGCACTTAAATAGAGATAGACAATAATTATATTAAGGTGCTAATTTATAAAGTTTAAAATTGCATGAACTAATATTGTCGTATTTTATATTGTTCTTCGATATTATGATTTCGGTAAGTCCAATCAGTCGAAGCAATTTTATCTAACCAATAACAATATTTTCGAATCAAATTAACAAAACATTTTCTAAACTTTTAACTTATGTTAAATTGTGTTAATTGTTTTAATATTAAGTAATAGCGTTACGACTTACGACTACATAAAAAAATGCTAATCGAAACAACCGTAGGCCCAATGATCTAAGAAAATCGTAATTTTCTATACTAATATAAAAAATACGAAAGTTTGGACGGATGAATATATGTATGTGATGTTTGTTACTCAATCACGTTACACAATAACGGCAGAACGGATCTGAATAGAATTTAGCACAGAGATAGATTATAGTCTGGAATAACACGTAGGTTACTCTTTATCCCGGAAAATTTAAGATTTTCCGTGGGAACCAAACACCTCATTCGTGATATCGGCCATATTCGCCTTACCCTCTAGCCACCAACTGTCCAGTTTCACCATTAATTATGATATAATCAATCAGCTTTACTTTTTCATGCACTAGTGTCAATAATTGGACAGAAAAATAACAAGGGAAGAGTTCCCCTCGCCCCGCAAAAGTTAGTCAAAAGTGATTTCATAAATTTTTCTTGTTTCCTATCCCGTATTTATTTCATCTAAGATATACGAGATAGATTTGTCTGTTGTGGTAGTTTAGAGAATTCTTGTTCCTTGTTTAATGAAATCGGTAAAACTAAAGACTACTTGCTTGATGGGTTACGAGCACGATAGTAAAAAGTGTAAAGTTCCAACACTATCCGCTTGAATTAGTTAAGTCACTGCGACGTAAGCGGTGGAGAAAACAAAAAAGTTTCACTTTCATTTCTCACTTGACGCGTTTTCAATATCAAGGTCGATTTTACATTATTGTAGAAATTGAGATAAAATTGCTTTTTTTGTTCGAGTAATGATAGTACTCGATGTTCTATGCAGGTTTCTTCACGATGTTTTCTATCACCGTTAAGAAGCCAGTAATATTTCATTTCTTAAAACGCACATACATTCCCACAAACTTATCTGACCCGGTGGCCAAAATTGGAACTAATTTTTAAGCCTATATAGATTTTGTTTTTATTTTATATTTAATACTAGCTGATACCCGCGACTTCTTTTGCTTCTTACGCGTTAATGGAGGTTTTTTGGTTCCCGCAGGAACTCTTCAATTTTCCGGGATAAAAAGTAGCATATTATGTGCTATTCCAGTTTTCAGACTATATAATCTATCTCTGTGCCAAATTTCATCCGGATCCGTTCAGTTGTTTTGGCGTGATTGAGTAACAAACATCCATCCATCCATAGATCCATCCAAACTTTCGCATTTAAAATATTCAGAAGGTGTACTGTGTGGTACCAATTTTGAATAAAATATATACTTCGAGTTTGAGTAATTTCAATTGGTAGTATAAGTCAGAAATGGATATAAGTGATTGCTATTTATAATCCAATTCCGTCCAAATAAAGACTCGGTTGACTAGTCATTTGAGTGCAAATTTATCTGAAACGCAAATCTAATTAAATTTAGCACCCAGTCAAATGGTCGGATTACGTTGGTGTATGTTTAGTATGAGATTTTCATCGATGTGAGATTTCACATCGCGCAACGTTGATGAAATTCGAGTGTCAGAATAACGTCTTAGTACATTTTTCTTAGTTGACTTGGGGTAGACTACTGTAGTTCAGGGGGTTATTTCCATCGCTTAAAGCAGTATTGTTTCAAAATGACAGTTTTATGTCACGTACCTTGACGTCCCTTAAATAAGGATTATAATTAAAAAAAAACAAACATCAACAATGTTAAAATAATACGGGTTTAAGCGATGGTAGTATGTAGCATGCCCTCAGACGTCACATTTTCGGACATGCACTTCTAGCTTTTATCAGTACTGTTACTTATGTGCGTTTTAAGAAATTAAATATCACTTGATGTAGCTGTGAAGGAAAACATTATGAATAAATCTGTACGTCCGAAAGTTCCTCATAATGTTCTCAAAAGTATGGGAAGTCTACCATACCAGCGTGGTGGACTATGGCCAAAACCCTTCTCATTCTGAGAGGGGTCTTATGCTCAGTAGTGGCTCGTCAGCAATGGTTTGAGATGATAATGATGCTGAAGAATTCCTCTAAGTGATTTAAAGTCTTAAAATTAGTAAGTACTAATGATTTCAATTTCGCAAGGTCTCCGCTTGGAGAACTGACTGTAGAAGATTGGACGAAGTTGAGCTTAAAATTAAGGCTCAGGGTCACTCAGCGGGCGATGGAGAGAGCTATGCTCGGAGTATCCCTGCGTGATCAAATCAGAAATGAGGAGATCCGTAGGCGAACCAGAGTAACCGACATAGCTCGAAGAGTCGTCAAGCTCAAGTGGCAATGGGCAGGGCACATAGTTCGTAGAACCGATAGGCGTTGGGGTCCCAAAGTGCTTGAATGGCGGCCTCGCACCGGGAAGCGTAGCGTTGGACGACCCCCCACTAGGTGGACGGACGATCTCAAGCGCGCAGCTGGGAGCCGCTGGAAACAAGCGGCAGAAGACCGTACTCAGTGGCGATCCATTCAGGAGACCTTCGTCCAGCAGTGGACGTCTATAGGTTTAGACGACGACGACGACGAGCTTAAAATAGGTCCCTTTTACATTACGCAGAAGATTTTCGACGTTCGAATTATATCAAAATGTTTGAGATGTGTAATCTTATGCTAAACCTATGGAAAGTAATAACGATGTATTGTATCGAAATACTATAACCATTAGTTCCGCACGGGTTTGCCTCAGCCTTCCTATTACTAATCACGTCAAATAAATAGCTTTCGCTGGTAACACCGAATTGGTGGAATCTGAACGATGGACCCACCAAATAGGAGGCAGAGGTCTTAAATATTACACTGCCACTGTTTTTCATCATGATAAGGAACATTATTCCATGCTTTCCCAAACAGTACGCCTTATATTATTAATACTATGGAATGGCTCTAGGCAATTTAACTTATGGACTTAGGCAAGTAAAATTGCAGCCTGCCCCTGCATACAATGTTTTATTAATAAGCGGTTCGGAACTGTTACTTTTCAAATAAGACAGTGCATTTATTTGCGCTCTTGCCCGATAGGTACCCGATCCGGATTTAACTGTTTATGGGGAGAGATTGCCTCCACGGCTTTTAAGAGTAGATTTAGGGTCTCCCCATATCTAACGACGCGGAATCGGATTGAGACAGTCCGAAAAAGCTTTATATTATGTCTACCAACACACTAAGTAGTAGGTAGGGAGTAAGGACCGAACAGAACAAAACATCGACGTGAAACATTGCGTTAGCAGTTTAACATGAAGCTGCACACTTAAGACAAAACGACGTTTCCCGCTGACGTTTTGTGATTTGTGCTGTACAATAGGGACTCTATTGTGTTCTTGCCAGAAGTGAAAACGACGTTTTCGTCGTTGTTCGCACCGTTTCGGCTAGGACCACGACGTGAGGGAAAACGGTGTAGGCCGCCATTTGAATGGCGGCCTAGCACAGGAATTCACAGCTTTGGGACACTAAATCGACAGCATTACGTCGACGTCTCGAATAGGTATTTTTTTGAAAGCAACCGATCGGCGTTGATAGGCAACATGCGAGCGTGGTACTGGTAACAGGCTTTAAGCTGATTCCGCGTCGGTAGATATGGGGGGACCCTTATGCGCAGATTAATATTGTGCCTGCTATTATCAATTCATTACGTTGTAGTGGGTAACTTTGTGGTCGATATCAGACTTAATAATTTAATGTGTATTATTAAAGCGGTGAATTTGAATTGAATGCGCGGATGTATAATTATCAACATCACTATAATTACTTTGTTTACAATGTCATAATATTATTTTGTAAAGAAAACCTAAGTGTATATACACCCACTTACAGGGTTGCAAAATTACCTTAGACTAACTAGAGAAAAAGCTTAAATAGCTTGAATTTTGCATGATGGTGGTCTCTGTAACGTAAAGACTAATTGGAATGGATTTCAAGAAAATCAACTAAATTTTTGAAAAACTGCCGGAGTAAGTGACGCGGAAGAGTTAGTCCATGCTCACATTATAAATTAGAAAGTGTTTCTGTTAACTTTGTATGGAATATTTTGACTAAATTTGGTACAGAGATCTCAACTCTCAATTCGAAGATGGTTTAGGAGTTTTATACCTAAAATTAAAGAGGTCTCATACCAGTGAAAAACAACAGCTGAATCTATAGCGGACGATTTACAGGCACAATCTATGTAGTTGATTCTAAGGCAGCCTATCTATTGACGATAGATAGATAACTATAGAAAAAATCTTTGTCCCGAGTGACTGATAGATAACCTACAGCCCAAAGATTGAACGTAGTTTGAAATTTTGAGAGAACATTCCTTGTGTATGTGTGTGTGTAAGGAATTTTCGAAATTCCACTCCAATGAGGTTAAATAGGCGGTTAAAGTTATATCCATGAATTTTGTAAACTTATTTATGCTTTCGGTTATTGAATTTTTTTTAAGAACCTAATTCCACGCGGATGAAGTCGTAGGTGAAGGCTAGGTGTCTATGTTGTTATAGGTACTTGAAATCCATTATTGTCAGCTTACTACAAGCACTTGCGGTTAGACACCCCCTTTAAAAGCTTCTTCCGCTCGCTTATAGGGTTGCCCTTGCTTATAGCGTTGGTAACTGACAGCTGTCAAGGCGATCCGACGTTGTGGCGCATCAATTTCTTAAGTAGCAACACTGGATCCACCCTTGCAAAAGGATGAATTAATAATACTGAGTAAAAGCTTAAGTAGGCAAGTTGGTTAAACCTATACGCCAAATGTTTATTGTGTACAGCTACCAAAATAATCTACCACTACCACTACAGCCCATTAACGTCCCACTGCTGGGCACAGGCCTCCACTCTCACAGGAGGGAGGGAATAATCTACCTCTATATAATAAGCGAAATACCACTCACTCACTAATTAATCACGATATTTCAGGAACTACAAAGCATACAACCTTTGCATATGGAAGGAAGATTCCATCTATGGCGTAGGCATCAGCTAATAAACGGTTTTGAGGAAATGTATCACTTATGAGGTGAAATGGGGGTTGGAAGGTTGTACGAAAGTCCTATTTATGAAAATCGGCATTTGGGTGATTAGTTTTAAATCCATACTTCCATACTAATATTAAATGCGAAAGTATGTCTGTCTGCGTGTCTGCTACGTTTTCACGGCCCATCTGTTAAACTGATTTTGAGGAAAATTGGTATAGAGGTAAGTTACATCCCGGGGAAAGAAAGGCTACATTTTGAAAATTAAGGAGTTCCCGCGGGAATTAAAAAAGTTTACTTCACGCGGACGAAGTCGTGGATATCATCTAGTACTTAATAAAAAGTAATTCACCCAAAAATAAAGATGTACTTACAAAGTTGATTTTAATAGTTTTAATAAAATTCATATGAATTTATATCTAATGATAAAATGTAAAATATTATTAGTGACAGCAAATGATCGTACAGTCTGGCGGTGAACAATATCCGGTAGCTTTTCATACATTAGCCGTGACACTTTCATTTTATTTGAGTTATGACCACGGCGGAACTACGTGCTCGAGATTAAAGAAATATTTCAATTGATTTTGAAAAATGGTTCCGTACAGATAGGTGTAAATATTTTTTATTTATTTAAAACAATACAATAGACCTTAAAGCTAGCTAGCCTAACTTAATTACTATATAAATCATGCCCGCGATGGGATGGCGCCAAGAATGCTGACTGCATTTCCGCGCTGTATAATTATTAATTACAATTATTTCTTCCAATATCAAAAAATTCAAGCCTATTGAAACAACTGGCCTATTTGAAAACAATTATTGCATTAACAGTGACAAATTTACCGACTTTCTTTTAATTTTCTCCTCCCAAAAGGGTTTCCTTTCAAAAACAGAGCTTTCCTTTCCCGATTTTCGAAGAATATTAGTTTTCCTATTTGGTAGGTAATCGGTGCCTAAAAAGGATCCTAAAATCGCAATTCCAATATTTATAATTTTTCGTAAAGAAATAAATGATTTCATAGCTAAGTATTTTAATTAGGAAGTCTGCCGATAGAATAAATTGTGACAGAAACTTTAAAATAAGCACTTTAACTACTACTTGGAACTCTCATAATAAAGTACTTACTCTAAAAACCAAAAAATACAGTTACAAAGTAAATATTTGGATAACTATTTCTTGGACCAGTTGCTAAGTAAGAAAAACTACATAAAGTTTATTTAGAAATTCAAGCAAGTGTTCCCCTTTCAATCTCAATTCTATTTTCAAACAAGGGTTTCGTAATCTGCTGAGTGTAATCTTTTAATGGATTCCCAAGAAAAAGTTTTCTTAAATAAAACTGGAGGGATCTAAGCTTGTTTTCCCGAGTGGAGTCGGTAAGTTTTAAATAAATTACTTCGCTCTATAAGGATCTCTAAATAACACGCCGCAGGTAAGCTACCGAAGTAAGTGATACATTATGGTTACTTACATAATATTTTTAAGTATATAAAAAAATTGTTATGGTTGACAAATTGTTAGTTTTTTTTTATTGCCAGATAGGCTTGCGCTTGACGACAACCATGCTTATTGCAAAGCAATGATGAGGTCTAAGTTGGAACGCGCATGCCTAGAAGATGCCTATTCACTCTTGCCTTGAAGGAACTTAAGTTATTATGTGGTAGGAAACACGTGCGCTGGGAGGGTTCCACGCCCTAGCGGTTCGTATCAGAAATGTCGAGCAAAAACTTGGATTGAATTGTTAGTTATTATAAATAAAATCAAATCAAACTAAATATTTTTTATTCAAATAAACTTTTACAAGTACTTTTGAATCGTCAAGTGAATCTACCACTGGTTCGGAATGCCATTCCTACCGAGAAGAACCAGCAAGAAACTCGGTGGTGGCTCTTTTTAAATAATTCATTTACAATTACTATATCAATGTGTACATAAGTAACCGCTGTCCCCAGCATTGCTGGAGCGATCAAATCCATGCTCCTCTATCATTTACATAATCTTCAACAGTATAATAAGCTTTTTTCAGGAGCATACTTTTAATGGATTTCTTAAATTTGTTTATAGACAAGTCCAAAATAGGTTGTGGAACTTTGTTATAGAAAATAATGCCCATTCCCACGAATGACCTTCTGACTTTTTTGAGGCGGAGCGATGGAGTCACGAGCTTATTACGGCCTCTAGTTGGCCTATCGTGCAGATCACATTTTTTTTTATAATTATGGATGTGCTGTTTTACAAAAATTATATTACTGTAAATATATTGCGAGGCTACTGTTAGAATACCAATTTCTTTAAATTTCTCTCTAAGTGAATCACGCGGTTTTAAATTATAAATTGCTCGTATTGCCCTTTTTTGTAGTACAAACATTTTTTGAATATCTGCCGCTTTACTCCACAGTAAGATTCCGTAAGACATAATGCTATGGATATAAGCAAAATATACGATCCTGGCAGTTTCGATGTCAGTTAACTGTCGAATCTTTCTGACAACGTAAGCAGCAGAACTAAGCTTGCCAGCAAGTGTTGATATATGTATATGTAAGTGTTGATATATAGTAAAGCGATGATAACTTAGTGGTTTAAGACCTATTCGGGAGGTCGCGTGTTCTAACAGTTCGAAGTTATCTGCGTTTTAAGAAATTAAATATCACTTGCTTCAAACGGTGAAGGAAAACATCGTGAGGAAACCTACATGCCCGAGGTTTCTTCATAATGTTCTCGAAGGTGTATGAAGTCTGCCAATTCGCACTTGGCCAGCGTGGTGGACTATGGCCAAACCTTTCTCAATCCGAGAGAAGGGTAGGTAGGTATAGCTAGTTGAGATTAATTGATAGCGTTTTTGCTTACTTGGCATGTGAAGTCGCGGCTTAGACGAATTAACCACGGGACGCGATGATATCGGCCATATTCGCCTTACCCCGCAAACTGTGACAGTTTCGCCATTAATTATGATATTGTGTTGTCATAGTGATCGACTTTTTCATTCACTAGTCTCAATAATTGGAAAGAAAAATGACAATGACACTCTCCCGTCGCCCCGCAAAAGTTACTCGAACGTGATTTCATACATTTTTCTTACGTTTTCTATCTCGTGTTTATTTCATCAAAGAGTCGCAGGCATCGTATTTTAGTTTTTATAATATCTTTCATGTATGATAACTTGATAAGAAATAATATATTAACTAAATGTTATGTACCTACTGCTATTGCATGCCTACCTACATCAGATCACGTAGGTGGCAAACTTTCTCGGTATTATAGCTAAGGCATTAATTATCAAGCTACTAAGTATGCTTCTGAAGCAGTTTTATATCATACTTAAATTACCTACTGTATCAGTAAGTTGGTGGTTTATTTTACGTAAGACCACCAACGCCGAATCAACAAATAACTAATTGATATAAGGCAAGTGAGGCAACGATTCCACTTGTAAGTTTTTACGTAAGTAGAACACGTAAGTAACTTACAATAACTAACATTTGTGTACGCGACTTACAATACTAATGATGGAACTAGAAATTTAATACGCTATAATCCGCCACAGTAGATAAATCTATGTGGTACTGTGGCGGATTACTTATAGCAAATTAAAGTATCTATAATCTAGTTCCTTCATTTTTCTTTTTATCCACTACAAGCTAGCCCTTGACTGCGATCTCACCTGATGGTAAGTGATGATGCAGTCTAAGATGGTAGCGGGCTAACCTGTTAGGAGCATGGCAGTTATATTAAACCCATACACCTTCGGTTTCTACACGGCATCGTACCTTCTTCTTCTTCTTCTCCTTTTCCCACGCTATGTGGGGTCGGCACAACATGTTTTCTCCTTCCATTCTCTTCTGTTATCCGTCAACCTCTCATTCACCCCTTTTATACTCATATCCTCTTTCACATAAAAAAAAGGGTATATTTACCAAATCAAACCCTATTAAACCGAAAGGTGGCGGTCATACAAGTATACCACCAACAAAAGCATTCCCAAGGAGGGTTGACGTCAGGCAGGCGGCCGGTCGTAAAATTTTTATGCCAAAACACATCACAACATGTATGTAGGCATTGTACCTACCGGAACGCTAAATCGCTTGGCGGCTCGTCTTTGCCGGTAGGGTGGTAACTAGCCACGGCTGAAGCCTCCCACCAGACCAGACCAGGGAAAATTCGGAAATTATAAATTCCCAAATTGACCCTACCGGGGATCGAACCCAGGGCCTCCGCACGTCAAGGCAACATTGCTACACACTGCGCCACGGAGGTCATCAAAATGTTGTACTGTGGCTGTGGCGGATTACTTAAATAGCAAATTAAATTTCTAGTTCCTTCATTATGATAGACTTTCACAAAGTAACGAGTGCTTTTATTGAATACTTACAAGATTTTTTACATTTGGTAAGTCAACAATACGCGTGTATAGTACTTAAAACTTACAAGTAGGTACCTATTTTATTATTATTATAGCCTGAGGATGATGATTTTAGCGCTAATAAAGTCGGAAATATCTTACTAGAGAGCCAACGCATTATGTTGCTGATAAAATAGACGACAGTAATAAATATTTAGCTGTAGCATGTACCTATACGGTCGAAACTTCGTTAATATAACAGGTTTCGTTCTATGATTTAGGAATCAATATGCGGAAAAATAAAGCCCCTTATATATCACGCACACCGAACTTGTTTTGGGCATTAAGATTAAAACAAAACAAAGTTTAAACGAGAAAAGCTGAACGCACTCACGCAACGAATTAGCTTGGAGTACCTACATACCGCATTTTCATACAGTAGCATAGGGTGTACGAGATTTCATGGAAATCATAATTTAAGCTTTAATAGATAGATAAGATAATTAATGTCCCACAAAACTGCTCTCATTTCAGTCAAGTCAACCAGCACGCTACCATTATGATGTCAAAAATTCTAATAGTATTAAAGTCTTGCTTTAATAATTCACTTTGCAATCGTGCATTGTCGAGTCAACATCTCCTGTAGATGCTCCGGTATCGGAGTGAAACGTACGTTGAGAGTTACTTTGGAAGAATTCTGTGGTGTGGTGAATATCGCTGTACCCTATAGATTTACCTATTGTCACGTATTATACTTCTAGTTCCTTCATTATAACCTAGCAAAAAATCACGTCGATCCGTTGCTCTGTTGCGGCGTGATTGAAGGACAAACCAACAAACCAATAAACCAGCAAAAAACACCCTTTCGCATAGTATGATGATTTGTTGTACGTGATCGAAAAATGATACGACGCGACGCGACAGTAAAAATCAGTAGCTGACCCTTCACGCGGCATACGTTGTTGCGTTGATAAGTTTGTTATTTTCATTGGACCCGTATCGCGTCACGTTGCATCGCGTCGCTTTTATCGCTCGTCAAGGACAACGGGTCAGGAATAATAATTCAAATTAAACCGGTTGGATCATAGGCATAGCATATATGATAAGCTTATCGTTTATAAAATTGCCTCTGCCTACGTGAGTTCGTAAAATTATAAAACAATATCACTTTTCATCGCTGCTCTATTTATTTTGAAAGAATTGTTTTATTTCCCCACTTGAAACTATTTTTGTATAGTGAAGTACCTATCACCTTCTGATAGAGATAGACAGTGGACAAACACGTGATATCTTATCTGTATAGATAAGTTAACTGTCTTGCGGTAAAGCGATTGATCCATTTAATAACCATAATAAAGCATTTACCAATTACACAACTATTTAGTTTTATCCAGTAATTTTAGTGTTTTATTATACCGACACACTACACAGTAGTAAATTGCAATATATTATTATTGGATACTCGCTGATGCCTGCGACTTTGAAACGATGAATGAGAGAAGAGAAATCGGTTCACTAATGTTTCACAAAAAACATTTAACAAATGTTCACAAAAATCGTTTCAAAAACTAATCAATTCACAAACGTCTCATTCCGCAAACATATAATTTATTAAAATATCATTTGACAAATACTCAATTCACAAATACTTTACTTTGCCAACATGCTGAATGTAAAAATGCCATTTACTAATTTATTATTTCATAATTTTATAAAATATAAATTGTTATTTGACAAATACATCCAGCTATAGGTTGCCCGCAACTTCGTCCGCGTACAATCTCTGATTTCTTATGAGATTATGAGATTTTTTATGATATGAATAATATATATTATATGTTACGGGTAATGCTAGAAGATGTAGTAAACCTAGGTTTACACGGGTTTACTTAGCCATAGATAATCTTGCCATTACCCATTTGGGTAAACTTATTTTAATTTCTTGTTTAAATTTTAAAATTTGTTATTTAATTTTTATGAAATGATTGGTCACCAGAGAAATCATATCAATAGTCAAATCTCTACCAATATCTACACTCTACACTAATATTATAATTATGCGAAAGTTTGGATGGATGTTTGTTACTCATCGCGCCAGAACGGTTGAACGGATCTGCATGAATTTTGGCACAAAGATAGAGTATTATAGTCTGGAATAGCACATACTTTTTATACGGAAAATTAAGGAGTTCGAGACTGCGGGATTAAAAAAAACTTAAACCACGCGGACGAAGTCGCGAGCATCAGGCAGTAGGTATATATAAACGAATTTTTGACATCATAATGGTAGCGTGCTGGTTGACTTGACTGAAATGAGAGCAGTTTTGTGGGACATTAATTATCTTAATGCATGATTGCATAATATTATTATTACCTTAATGGTCGTTTATTACATCACCCAATTAATGTTACAACTTACAATGAAATGATATAAAAGAATGAAATTTGGGTAGGAAGACCGGGGACCCAGTAAGTAAGGTAAGTTGACAAAATACTAGTACTTTTTAAAACTAGTTTCATTTCATTTCAATTGAAATTAATAATTTGAGGCTTGGACGATTCGTCATTCGAGCAATAGGTAGATCTTAGATGAGGTAGATAATAACGTTACCTATTAATTTGTATGACAAAACAAAACGAAGCTCTGCTCTTTTTTTCATAAATACAAATCGCAATCGAATGGGAAGAAAATCTCCAACTCGTTTCTGGCTGATAGGGCTCCTAGTGCGGTAGTGTAATTTTTTCCTACTCAATCGCGCAATTACATACAAATATACTATAACTTTAACGCGATCGAATAGGTGAAAAATCTTCCACTAGGCCTGCAGATCCAGACGCATAATTAATTTCAATAGCCGGTCAATGAATGAATTTCAATGTTTATTTGTAAGGTATATCTACTGTATTTTAGCGTAAACACATTGGATACGCATACAATTCTAGATAAGGCGACCTCTACGCATCTATGGATGCACCACGGTTTACACTTAACGCTAACTGTACTGAGGTAAATTCAGGTTTTGCAGCATTCAGTAAGGAACTATGATACTCAGCATTCCACTTCGTCATTTGGAAGTTATTATAAATAGAGCCAGTAATTGTCAACGTTACATTTTTTTTTTTTTTTTTTTTTTTTTTTTTTTTTTTTTTTTTTTTTTTTTTTTTTTTTTTTAATCCACTACAAGCTAGCCCTTGACTGCGATCTCACCTGATGGTAAGTGATGATGCAGTCTAAGATGGTAGCGGGCTAACCTGTTAGGGGCATGGCAGTTATATTAAACCCATACCCCTTCGGTTTCTACACGGCATCGTACCGGAACGCTAAATCACTTGGCGGCACGTCTTTGCCGGTAGGGTGGTAACTAGCCACGGCCGAAGCCTCCCACCAGGCCAGACCAGGGAAAATTCAGAAATTATAAATTCCCAAATTGACCCTGCCGGGGATCGAACCCAGGACCTCCGCACGTTAAGGCAACAGCGCTACACACTGCGCCACTGAGGTCGTCAGAGTATAATACCACACTCAGACATAATACCACACTCTTGTCTCTTCCGCATGTTTATGGGTATGTCGCTCAACTGTCATAAAAAAAGGTAACAAGGTTATGTTATTTCTTGCACTGAGTGCCTATGAATTATTTTTAACTTTAGATAAAGTACCGTGCCACATAAGTGAAATGATATAGGTGACAGTGATAGTCTGTGACACATCTAAAAGCGAAGTGTCACAGACTATCTAGTAAATCAAATCAAATCAAATAATGTTTATTCAATATAGGTAGGTACAATACACTTATTGACGTCTAGTTATTTATAAAATATAATGGTGATAATAATCAGTAACGGTATCTTAAAACTAAAGCTACGAGGGTTCCAAACGCGCCCTGGTCTGAGAAGAGCCCACAACAAACTCAGCCGGGTTTTTTTTTCATTATCACCATTTCAAAAATCATCTTAACTAAGGTTCCAGGGCTATTAGAGAAAATCATTGCCTAGCTTCCTTGTCATTTAAATAATCCTTTACATGGTAATACGATTTTTTAATGAGTTTACGTTTACTATAAGTGTGTGTGTGTGTGTGTGTGTGTGTGTGTGTGTGTGTGTGTGTGTGTGTGTGGGTGTGTGTGTGTGTGTGTGTGTGTGTGTAGTATCGTATAGTAAAACTTCCTTATTATAATATAAAATGCTTTGTACGACCAATCGTGTTTGAGCGGATATTTTCGCGAATCCAGTACAATTCTCTTTTGATGTTAAACATAAAAAAAACAAAACAAATTTTAAATTTAAACGTTTTTTATTCAAATAAACTTTTAAAAGTGCTTTTGAATCGTCAAATGACTCCACCCCTAGTTCGGGATGCCATTCCTACCGAGGAGAATAGCAAAAAACTCGGCGGTTGGGCTTTTTAAAATATGAAAAATAACAAAAAATATTATAATTGAGATACATAAGTAACTGCAGTTCCAAGCATAGCTGGGGTAAGGTAAATCCACGCTCTTTTATCTTACTAATATTATAAATGCGAAAGTTTGGATGTATGGATGTCTGGATGTCTGGATGTATGGATGGATGTTTGTTACTCAATCACGCCCCAACAGCTGAACGGATCTGGATGAAATTTGGCACAGAGATAGATTATAGTCTGGAATAGCACATAGGCTACTTTTTATCCCGGAAAATTAAAGAGTTCCCGCGGGAACCACAAAACCTCGATCCACGCGTACGAAGTCGCGGGCATTCGCTAGTAGTTTACATAATCTTCAACAGTTTAATAATAAGCTTTTTAAGAAGCATACTTTGAATGGACTTTTTTAGTAAACAGAAAATATTAAATCCTTCAGTATTAGTTGCCTAGTAGGGATCACTCCCTCTCTCAAATGTTTTTTTTTTTTTTTTATTGTGAGATAGGCTTGCGCTTGACGACAATCTTGCTTAGTGCAAAGCAATGATGAGGTCTAGGTTGGAACGCGCTTGCCTAGAAGATGCCTATTCACTCTTGCCTTGAAGGTACCTAAGTTATACGTGGCAGGAAACACGTGCGCTGGGAGGGTGTTCCACACCCTAGCGGTTCGGATCAGAAACGTCGAGCAAAAACGTTTTGTGCGGGCAGATTGAACATCAACCACATAAGGATGCCAACGCAGACGGTTTCTCGCTGTTCTGTGGTAGAACGGGGAAGGAGGAACAAGGTTGTGAAGTTCCTGAGCACACTCTGCATGGTATATCCGATAAAAAACCGATAAGCAGGCGACATTGCGTCGGTGCTGTAAACTGAGCAATTTCGCCTGCGTAAGTGATTGATCGCCTATTGTCCTTCGGGCCCGGCGATCTATAGAGTCTAATGTATCGAGTTGGTACTTGGCGGATCCATCCCAAAGGTGGCAGCAATACTCCATGCCAGATCTGACTTGTGCCTGATAGAGAACGAGGCGCTGTTTTGGCGTGAAGTATCGCTTCACCTTGTTCAGGATGCCAAGTTTTTTGGCAGCTGTTTTGGCCTTTGACTCGATACATTTCCCGAAATTGAGATTGGGAGAGATGTCGATTCCCAAGAGCTCAATGTGATCACTTATCGGTACGGATATACCCTGGAAAGTAGGAGCCAAGGTGAAAGGGCTCCTCTTAGCGGTGAATAAACACGCTTGTGTTTTGGTGGCGTTAAACTGGACTAGATTGGCGTCACCCCATTCGGACACCTCCTTAAGAGTCAAGTTTACGCGATCCACCATGGCCTCTCTTTGCTCAAGTGTCTCAGCAGCACTGGCTCCAGAGCTGGACATGTATCTTTCCGCAACAGTGCTGTCATCAGCGTACCCAAAGATGCCGGGTTTGAGAAGATCGTTGATGTGCAGCAGGAAGAGTGTTGCGGAAAGAACAGACCCCTGAGGGACACCGGCATTAATAGCCATTAGGTCAGAAGAGTAGCCGTCAACGACCACCCGAAATGACCTGTCACTCAGAAAGTCAGATATCCAGCTACAGAAACCAGTGGGTATCCCGTATGCCGGGAGCTTACTGAGAAGACTGCCATGCCAGACCCGGTCAAAAGCCTTTGAGATGTCCAAAGAAACGGCGAGCGCCTCGCCGTGTTTCTCAATGGCTTCACCCCATGTATGCGTGGCATACACCAGAAGATCTCCTGTAGACCGATTTTTCCGAAAGCCGTACTGATGGTCTGACAGAAGATCGTTATCTTCTAGGTATGTTAGGAGCTTGCCATTGAGTACACCTTCCATGCTTTTACAAAGGATGGACGTGATGGCTATGGGTCTGTAATTGGCCGGGTCAGCGCGGCTCCCCTTTTTCGGTACTGGTTGCACATTAGCAACTTTCTACGACTTGGGGACTTGAGCAGTTTCAAGAGAGAGGCGAAAGAAGCGTGTTAGCACAGGAGACAATGTCAGTTTATGTGATAAGTACCCTAAAGGCCAAGAGACTTGCTTCTTTAATCTATATAATCATATGGACTGCCTTAAATCTTTCAAATTAGAGATGCATCTTAACGTCACGTAAGATCGTGCTCGTGACGAAATTATATAATATCGTTTAAGCGATGTCTACATAGCAGGTACGAAATTTAAATACAAATCTGTTCCTCATATTTCATAACCGGGCTCAAACAACCGCGAGCTAGACTAAGCCCTAATAAAGCGCTGTCAACTGTCAAACTGTCAACTGTAAAAACAAAATGCACCGCAGTACCCCTAGTGCGATTTGCATGCATCTCGAAAACGTTGGTAGAACGTCGAACATTCTAACACTGCTGATTTGTATGTAGTCACGCCAACGGTCAGATAGGATAATGCCACCAAATAACACTGGCTTGCAGACCTTGGCATACTTCGTCAAACTAGCGATACCAACCCGATTTGCGTGAAACCGTACAAGAAAAGAGTGGCAGGTTCTAGTATTAGAAAGTAGTGTCAACGCACGTAAGACTCAGGTCCTAGGTCCTTTTTAGGTGAATTTTCAATCGACTTATAAAAAGGAGAGGTTCTCAATTCGGCGTGTATCTTTTTTTATATTGATTTATAGATGCTCGATATCTATGAACGTTGACGAGTTGAGGAAACTTGTACTGAGGGTACAGAACAGTACACTGTACAGTACTTGCGTGCACAATGTCTAACGAGAAGGGCTTCGCGGCTTTCTGCGATATGCAAAGTATAAGGGAAACGCTAATCTAGTGCATGGTGCAAGATATAAGCGATGAAGTACAGAATATGGAATAGTTGGGACCTCCCTTTACGTTCGACGTAGGGACGTTAAAGTCAAAAGTTGCTCGAATGGAAGTTGCAGAAGCGTCGGCCGCCCATTAGAATATACCGAAAAAGCAGAGGGAAAAGAGATTCAGCTTAACATCAAAAATGTATGGTATACGAGGGAAGAGGCCTTAGTCCTGCACTTAGCAGTGGACTGTATCAGGCTGTAGACAGTGGTGTGCACAGGGTACGAAGCTGGGGTAGGGTTGGTCATAATACCTATTTACTAGCTATATTGATGAAAGAATGAGCATTGACGTGTTTCCATTGGGTAAGCAGTGCTTTTATTCCTCTATGAACTGCACGGCACTGGCTGTAGACGATGACGATGAATGATTTTGAAACGTCAATGTAAGTGACATCAAACTGTCATTTTGAGTAATATTGCTTAAGTATATTGCATTAAGCGTTGGTAGGGTACTAAAATTCTAGATCAGTGGTTGGTAGTGTATGGCCCCTGAATTTTAATAAACACACAGTTTAACCCAAAAAAGTTAACCGCATATCCCAGCGATTGTAACGTATTTGTTTTGTTCCTTACACCACCATCCCACTACACTATGCTCTAGGCTTTGTTGATGTACTGTCCTCTTACTTTCACCGCGGTATCACTCAAATCTCCCATCTCATTAGAATACGGCTCCCGGCTGCATGTTCTATGTTCTAAACCTATTTGTTTTGCACGAAATATTAGAATATCACAACGGGAAAACATCGTGCAGAAAGCGGCTCGTTTGATAGTTCATCATAATGTTCTCAAAGGTGAAGTCTGCCAAACAGCGTGGTGGACTATAGCCTTAAGCCTTCTCATTTTGAGAGGAGACCCTTGCTCAGCAATGGCCAGCGATGAACAGAGATTATCGTAACGCTATGATAATTAATGATTGGAATTTGAAGTCTACTTACTTATGGTCTAATAATCTCTTTTCTCACATTTAATTTATTTTTCACGATGTAAACTTTCACATCCTCAGCTTCTCTTCTTCTTCCATACTCTTCCACTCAAGATATATTATTTTTTTGGGTAGCTACTTTTTATACGACTGCGTGAAAAAAGGAGTAATTAATTATTAAAATATTGTTTTCAGGGTTCATGTATGTATGTATGTATGTATGTGAGTTTGTATATTCCACCATAGCTTCTATACGCCTGAACAGATTTTGATAAATGAGGTATCGTTAGAATCCCTAGCTTATTCCGGGTGACATAGGCTACTAAAATTTAAAAAAAATTGATGGGGTGACCATGGTCCCGTATTAAAGACTAAAGTTGAAAAATAAAATTCGAAAATAAGGTTAACTATATAATTATCATCTAGAAAATGATGAGTAGATTCCAAAAATATATACCATAATAGTTCAATATCCGTTGATTCACAAAAAAATATCATTTAATAAAAATGTGAATAAGATTCCAAAGGTAAATGACTGTGATATCGAAAAAAATTCAATATGGCAGGGCAATCGTATTTTTTAATTAATTAATTATGTTCACTTGTTGGTTGTATTTATTCATTAATAACGTCTCTTTTTTACTAGTGATAGAGGAGTCTGAAGGTAGTTTTGTATTAGTTTACTGCTGCATTATATATTAGAGTACTGTAAACTGTTAGTAATATGGAATTAAATATAGAAGTCAATTAATTCTTAGCACATGAATCTGTCAAAGGTATGTATTTGCTAATAAATAAATCTATTTCAAGGACTTTCTCGTTCGCGCAAGTAACGATGCGGTAACCAACGGGACTAGGTAAAACTTGTACTGGTTACATTAAGATTATTGCTTGGAAATTGTGTGTAATGTTTATATGTCTGTCAAGTATCGACTGGCATAGTATCTAGTATATGGCGCCATAACAACTCAGGTGACACTGGCATAGTGCGTATTTAAAAGCGAGACACTGTAATGTTGAACTCGTTTCCGAATTCTAGAATGAAGAAGTTTCTTAATTCTTTGGATAAGGTTTTAATGTCCTTTATGTATTAAATAAATTGAGTGTGTTTTCTCAAACTCAAAGTTAAAACACCTACAAGTAAACTCAATATTTCCAAATAATTATTACAAAAATATGTAACCATATTATTAAAAAATATGTAACCATATTATTAATAACAAAATATAATAAATACACTAGCTGACGCCGGCGACTATGTACGCGTGGAGTAAGTTTTTTCAATTTCCACGGGAACTGCTCAATTTCCCGGAATAAAAAGTAGCCTATGTCACTCTAAAAATCTAATTGATCCGTTGCTCTGTTGCGGCGTGATTGAAGGGCAGACCAACAAACCAACACACTTTCGCATTCATAATATTAGTATGATAATTGATAACTGAAGTACAAACAAGGATTAAAATAAAAATAATACATACAAGTGGTAACTATAAATATTTAATTACCTAATTTATAGTTTCGGTAAAACGCGTTTTATCTCGGAAAATAGACATTTCTCCGCTATATTTTTCCTTACATCTTTTTCAGTCATAAAAAAAGAATTTATTACGGTCCATCTATTTCTATTCTCGTAGTAATATGTATAACATTACATAAGATTTAAGATCTATGAAGATGCAAGATGGTTGGACATATTCGATCAGTTTTAAAGATTCGCTTCGGTCACTATTTTGGCATTAAAGTCATTAGCTACATAAGTGTATTGGCATCTTCAAAAGATGTTCCATTAATCTCCAATCATAATAGTCGAAGAGCCCTGTACATCCTTTCTTGGTAACTAAATAACTATTATAAAATACATTTCTTGCAGACTAAGTATTAAAGTTTTAAAGACAAAGATTTTGTACAGCTTCAATTATTTATGCATGCCCGTTATCTAAATATATAAAAGACAAAAATTCTTTCCAAAAAACCGACTTCCAAAATCCAAAGCCACTGTAAAGTAAAAAATAATTTTGATTTCTACACACTATATTGAAGTCGGTCGAGCCTGATGCGTCAACTATGCCTATCTTTGTTATACTCGCCCGACTTCAACATAGTGTGTAGAAATCAAATTTTTTTTTTTTTAAACTTTACAGTGCTTTTGGAAGTCGGTTTTTCGGAAAGAATTTTTATTTTTAACTTTTTAGTGTACTCTAAATCCCCACGGCTTAGGAGTATCCTGTAGCATCAGAGTTGAGGAGTTAGGACTTGGTTTTAAGTATGAAGTCGTTGCTTGACACTTACAATATGAATTCATTATGAAAAAATCATAAATCGCTATTTTTAATTTATTAATTTATTAAGCACGTCAAGCACATTCTTGTTCCTATTTTAACCTACCTCTTCAATGCTTGTTTTGACCAAGGAATTTTTCCTGAAGTTTTTAAGCTGTCCTTAATTCACCCAATTCATAAAAGTGGGAGCAAAACCGTGGTGGATAACTATAGGCCAATATCCCTGCTGCCGGTTCTATCCAAAATATTAGAAAAAATTATAAATAAAAGACTAAATGTATATTTAAACCAGAATAAATTTATCACTGACTCTCAGTATGGGTTTAGAAGTGGTATATCTACCGAAGATGCGGTAATTGATCTTACCAATGACATCGTAAGAACGCTTGACCAGGGTCAGAAATGCATTGGTGTATTTTTGGACCTAGCCAAGGCATTTGATACTGTTTGTATTCCCATACTGTTAGAAAAACTGGATGGGATCGGCATCAGGGGTACTCCGTTTAAACTTTTGGAAAGCTACCTCACAAACAGAAAACAACAAGTAAAAATTGGTAACGTCCGAAGTTCCGAAGTTTCCATTACGTATGGTGTACCGCAGGGTAGCGTTCTAGGACCTACCCTGTTCTTAATATATATAAACGACCTTGCCCTTATAGAACGTAATAAAGGCAATATCTATTCATACGCAGACGATACTGCCCTGATATTTCATGGTGACACATGGGAGGAAGCAAAACGTAATGCTGAGAAAGGTCTAAGTAATGTTGTAAGCTGGCTTGACACAAATGTGTTGACGTTAAATGTAACAAAGACAAAGTTTATGACCTTCTCAATTAGAACTCCAACTCAACCTCCAGATAATTTCGTCATAAAATGCCATTCGTGCAAATATCGGCAGGGGACTACTTGTGATTGTCCACATATTGAGAAAGTAACGCAGTATAAATATCTTGGAGTTATAGTAGATCAACATCTCAACTGGTACACACAAATTGATCACTTAATAAATAGAACTAGGAATCTTATTTGGATATTTAAAAAATTACGCCATGTTGTTCCACCAGAACTATTAAAAAACGTATACATCGCACTGGGACAGTCGAATTTAATGTACTGCATTCCTGCTTGGGGTGGTGCATGTAAGACTCAACTTATTCAGTTGGAGAGAGCACAAAGATCCCTGCTTAAAGTTATGTATTTCAGACCCTACAGATACCCGACACATAGCCTGTACACAACAGCTAAATTACTTACCATTCGTCAATTATACATCTTACAAACTACAGCTAGGGTTCACCGCACTACTGAATATAATAAATCACTTCAAAACAGAAGACGTAACCATGCAGTCATCAACACTGTCTCAAGTAATAAGACCCAATTTGCTGCAAGACAATACCAAAAGCAGTCAGTATATTTATACAATAAAATTAATAGAATCTTAAACATATATAATAAGCAACTATTTCCACTTAAAAAAATGGTAACCAATTGGCTGAATAACTTGAACTACGATGATACCGAAAATCTTTTAAAATTACAAATTTAAATTTAATTTGGTACTGATATAAATGATATATAAGATAGTAACTACTCGATCTAAATACACACACACACACGCGCACACACCACTCGCACACACACGCACACACACACACACACACACTCACACACACACACACACACACACACACACACACACACACACACAAGTGCATGCTAACTTTGTATTTTTATTAATTTTAAATTGAACCCTTCATTGTTAAAAATATTATTGTTATTTGTCAAAATACCGAGGAGGAAGAGCGGGGACCCAGAGATACAGGTTTTTTCAAACTTACTTCAGGGTTCCCGACACATTTGTGAACCGACGAATATTTTTATCAATAAATTTCATTTCATTTTTTTCATGAAGTCGTTGCTTGACACCTACAATCTAAATTTACCATTAAAATCCTAAATCACTATGTTTAAGGAGTTCTGTACCCTGCAGCATCAGGGTTGAGGAGTTGGGACTTGGGTTTAAGTATGAAGTCGTTGCTTGACACTTACAATATGAATTCATTATGAAAAAATCATAAATCGCTATTTTTAAGGAGTTCTGTACCCTACAGCATCAGGGTTGAGGAGTTGGGACTCAGACTTGTATTGTATACACGTGACTTGATAAATACTATATGAATTCACCACCAAAATTTCCTTTGAAGATTTCATGTAGTACGGTACACCTACAGCATCAGGATTGAGGATTTGGAGTCAGATTTTTTTATGGGACCACCTCGCGAGCTTCCTCTAACCAGTGAAAAAAAAATTTTCAATTCGGTTTAGAAACCATGGAGATATGCACCGACATACATTTAAAAAAAACATATGTGCCGAATTGAGAACCTCCTCCTTTTTTGGAAGTCGGTTAAAAAAGGTGACTGACTGACTGATCTATCAACGCACAGCTTAAACCACTGGACGAATCGGGTTGAAATTTGAGATGCGGATAGCTTTTATGACGTAGACGTCCGCTAAGACAGGATTTTAGAAAATTTAACCCCTAGGGAAGTAAAATAGGGGTTTGAAATGTGTTTAGTGCACGTGGACGAAGTCGCAGGCAAACGCTAGTCACTAATAATGCCTTGGCCTTAAGAGGATATGGCATGAACGGGAAACTTTAAGAATAGGTATTGAACAATTATATTGCCGTCGCGCTGCTCCTCGAATAGAATTCCATAACACCCGATAGGGACAACAGCAGCTTGGACCGATAATACCTATGAAAAAACAGTCGAATTCTTACTCTCGTATTTTTCTGTTTCCTCCTCCAAAACAGAACCGATTTTAATTTTTTTTCAAGAATAATTTAAGCGGGACTCAGGCTATGCCGGTATTTTCTTTTTTTTTGATTATATGCGTCAAATTTATTTGCGGGATGTTTGATGATGGCGCGAAAACTGGGCCATTTTTTGCAACTTTAGAGGTTCCTTGTTCTTAAAATTATTAATTTATTGAAGAAGCAAAACATAGGAGCATGGCACGGACATAATATATGGATTTTATGATGCAAAAATATTTTCTCTATTGTAATTATCCACGGAGGAAACAGACAAATGTTTTTGTATGGAGAAACCACCGGGAGAATTCCTCTTAAAACCTATAATTGATAGTTTAAACGTACAACAACTGTCATCTAATGGTGTTTTTATGAAAATGAACTTGTGGATTTATTGTCAAAGTTTTGGTTTTGTTGAATTGAGAAAATATATATTTGAATTTCAAAAAACTTAGTAAGTAAATATAAAAGCCTTTGGAAATACAAGAGGTTTAATCTGTTTTTTTTTTGCCACAGTATACAGACTTTGATAACGCACGCTCTTGGATTTTAATGCGTCAAATGATCTTGAAAAGTCTATTAATCGCCAAAACTGGTCACGAGGGTCAGTATGGTGATTATACCATATTTGGATGAGATCCTGCCGCGATTCTAAAACGAAAACATCATTAGGTTGACGCAACTTAGCCACATACGTCTAATGTTATATTGAGAATTTGTTGCGGAAATGAACTAAAAATAGAGGATTTATCCTATAAAAATAATTCTCTTCTAATTCTAATAATTAAACTTTTTTTTTTCAACGCGTCTGAGTTGTTTTTTTTCATTATTGTTTGTTTTCGGTCTTATGGCATCGTCGTGTTTTAATTAAGTAAACAAATTTCAACTGTAGATCAAAGAATACTAGCTCATCATTGCTGTGCATTTGCACTAAGCATGATTGTCATCAAACGCAAGCCTATCTTGCAAAAAAAACTCAATAATATAATAAATTTAAACGAATACGACTTTAAGCGATGGCAGTACCCTGTATAATTTCAGGGCTGACATCTCATTCAAGTCTTCATTGTCGTCGTCAAGCGATACACATCCATAAGTCTCTTGCCCGTATCAGTAGTCTCTTGTATAATTGTGTGTAAAACTTGTTCAATAACCACAGAATACGGATAAAACTGTTTTTTTTTTTTTTTTTTATCCACTACAAGCTAGCCCTTGACTGCGATCTCACCTGATGGTAAGTGATGATGCAGTCTAAGATGGTAGCGGGCTAACCTGTAAGGGGCATGGCAGTTATAATAAACCCATACCCCTTCGGTTTCTACACGGCATCGTACCGGAACGCTAAATCGCTTGGCGGCACGTCTTTGCCGGTAGGGTGGTAACTAGCCACGGCCGAAGCCTCCCACCAGGCCAGACCAGGGAAAATTAAGAAATTATAAATTCCCAAATTGACCCTGCCGGGGATCGAACCCAGGACCTCCGCACGTTAAGGCAACAGCGCTACACACTGCGCCACGGAGGTCGTCAGAACTAAAATAAGAACTAATATAAATAACTTTCAAACGTTTAGAATTGGAAAACCTTGTAGTTTTTTGCACAGATTTCGTTGAAACGATGGAACAGTTTCATAGCCAGTCAGTTATTGTCATCTGATGAATGAACGTAAACTCGGGTTTACTTTGCAACGGAATACGGAAGGAAAAGTGAATTGCTTACCGTTGACGACTTCATTTTGAATCCGGTGCAGGGGGCGTACTGCCATCGCTTATGGCCGTTTTATTTTAATATTGTTGACGTTCGTGTTTTAGAATTGAAATTATTTTAGGGACCAGGGACAAAAAACTTGGAGTCTCCGGGCTGGTTTACCTTTAGTTGAACCCTGGGTCTACGGAAACCCAAGAGCTGCTTAAATTATCTACTTTGGCCAAGGGCTAAAAAAGGCAATGCTGCTACAATCTTGGTTACATTGAATCGATGAGGTTTTAGATATAATTTAGTCTTTGGTTGCAGAAAATTAAGAATTGAAGTAGGTAAGCACGAAATTATGTACTCCCCAAAAGTTTTATAATCTTTGGACCAAAAAGTGATCGAAATGTTCTACTTAGGAAGAACAGCCAGCTCAAAACTCTTAACCCGAGAGCCCAGTTATTCATGGAGATGAAAAATTTTACATGCACTTAGTTCAAAACCGTCTCATGCATCTCAAGTAATACAGACAGCAGACTTCTCTGTTCTATTTATATTTTAGCTATTAGTCATAAATCAAGGTTAACCAGCCCGTATTATGTCACACCACAAATAAGAACGTGTTGACATTTTAACAACAAATTTTGTCAATAACCTCGACTTTATGGTTATAAAAACATTAAATATTTACTCTATTTATTATAAAGTTTACTTAAAACGTTTGTGTTTTGTTAGCTGTACGTTAATTTTAATTAACAATTCAATTCAAATGTTTATAGTAAGTATCCTTGAAGTTCTAGTGTTATTATATATTAAGATTTTCCAACCTTCGTACTCCTCCTCCAGATTCATGAATACCACACCACCACCACAAATAGCCCATTAACGTCCAACTGCTGGGCACAGGCTTCCTCTCTCATAGGAGAGAGGGAAGTAGTGCTTAGACCCACCACGCTGCTCCAATGCATGTTGGCGGGCTTTAACGACTAGTATCATGTTAGTGATAACAACCGGAACCGACGGCTTAACGTACTCTCTGAGGTACGAGTGTGAAACACCGCCAACTTAACTCCGGGCTAGTACTGAGAATTTCCAGTCTGAAAAACCTAATACCCAACTATGGCCCGACATGGGACTCGAACCCGGGACCCCGACGGCCACAGTCGAACATGCGAACCACGAGACCAACGAGGAATAAGTACAGGTGCTACATGTATTGTTACTTTTGAATAACAAAATAATATGTAACACTTGTATAACACATGTGCTCAGAGTCTCTCAGTGGGCGATAGAGAGAGTTAGCTGGAAGTTTCTCTACGTTATCAAATCAGGGCGCATTCTACAATCTCTAAAACGCATAATTAAATTATTATTGTTGACCCTCTTGTTTCAGAATTATAACCCCTATTTTAAGGATGTCATATAAAACTGATATTTTGAAATAATACTGCTTTAAACTAGCGTAACTGATACAGCTAGGTAGCTCAACGGATTGCGATCCCGAAGTCAAACATAAGTTTTATATCAAGTGCATTAAGTTATATTTTACTTTAAAGATGAAGTATTTCGACTCTCAAATTCTACCAACGTTGGTGAGATGCATAACTATGCTAAGCCTACGGAACAGGCGGTTGCATCGATGTGTTTCGAATAACGCCATAACGATTTCGAATAATCACCGCGCGAGATTTATGAACAACAAATATTTCTTGCAAGTCAGTACTTTATACCATGACATGACAACACTACAGTAATCCGTAAGAAGTTGGGCTTCCGCGGGGAAACCAACAACCAATAAATTAACTTTCAACAAAGCAAAAGCTTACGTATATATTCAAAACACCTTGTTAGACCTAGCTAACTGCAGTCAACTATTACTACCACTGTTGCCACAATAATAACTATTAGGCTAAGAGCTAGTGGATTAATTTACGAAATAGATGACTTAAATCACTTGAAATACGTAACTGAATACAAAATAGGTACAGAATAGACGATTGTTAACCTTACAGATAAATCTCCAGGCTTCGCAATTAAATTTTTCCAGAAATTTCCAATTTTCCAGAAAAATTTTTCTTTCCCTAGAAATATTTGGACCACGAACGAATATTAAAAAAAAAAACAGCCAAATCGGCGGTACCGTTCGCAAGTTATAATTTAAGCGCTTACAAACGAACATCATAGACTTATTTATTTAAATTAATAGAGGGGTAGGCATAGAGGTAATATATTAGTAAAATATAAATATACTCTATGGGAGTAGATAAATACCATTATTAAAATTACGATTCAAATAGGGATGATGGCAACTCAATCAAATCAGCAACTCTTTATCAAACTTAAAAACGCGCTTCTAGGATAGAAGTTTGTATGACATAATATCGTATTCATAATATTATGATGGATTGGTATAAATTAGAAAATAGCTTCTTTTTTTTTTTTTATTGTGAGATAGGCTTGCGCTTGACGACAATCATGCTTAGTGCAAAGCAATGATGAGGTCTAGGTTGGAATGCGCTTGCCTAGAAGATGCCTATTCACTCTTGCCTTGAAGGTACCTAAGTTATACGTGGCAGGAAACACGTGCGCTGGGAGGGTGTTCCACACCCTAGCGGTTCGGATCAGAAACGTCGAGTAAAAACGTTTTGTGCGGGCAGATTGAACATCAACCACATAAGGATGCCAACGCAGACGGTTTCTCGCTGTTCTGTGGTAGAACGGGGTAGCTTACTGCAATGACGTGGGTTCTAAGGCGTCTGATAAATGATACACGTCCGTACTAATCAAAGGTTCCTTTAATTCTGACTTAGCATCTAGCCCCACTACATTTTCGGGGTGATTAGAAAAAAAAAATGTTGTTCACAAAAATTTTTTTTTTTGAAATAAAATTATAGAGCTGCGAACAAAGTTGTTTCATTTCTTGTTGCTAAAGAATGCAAACATAATGCAAAGTTACTTACTAGCAGATTAAAATAACAGCGAGGTACCTACGCTTATCGTATTATTAAAACAACTTAAGCTAAGCACTTATTACTAGGTTACATATGGTTTTGTTCTATTTTTGTGGACAGTCTCCACTTTTGTACCCTTTTGCACTGTAACGTTAGGTTCACTTTCACTTATTACTGTATAGGGTCCGTTGTATAATTTATCGAGTTTTCTACCAGTTTCATTTTTGATTAAGATTAAATCACCTTTTTGATACTGAATAGGATTACACTTTTTGTCCCAAACATCTTTCCTTTTTTGCTTGCTTAAAACTAAATTTTTATGCGCTTCCTTAGATGCTAACTGTAATCTATACTTAAGTTCGAGTGCATAATTATCTGGGTTATATAGAGGTTCTACTACATTATTCCTTAAATTACTAGGCAAATTACAACTATTGCCAAATACGAGTTCGTGTGGCGTATACCTAGTCTCTGTATGAACAGTAGTAGGTATTGAATGAGAAGCACCAGAACTGAAGCCATTGACTCCATGTCTCTGTATGTCCGTCACATAAAGTTCGTAGATAGGCGGCGAGGTGCTTATGAGTGTTTTCCAAAGAGCCTATTGACTCATGGTGATAAGCTGTAGAGTTTACCTTTTCGATTTTAAGTAACTTGCAAACCTCTTTCATCGTTTCTGACTGAAATTCTGAACCTAAATCACTTGCCACAATTTTAGGCAAACCGTAGCGTAATACGAAGTTACTAACAAAGGATCTAGCCACACTTACCGTATCCTTACGTAGCAAGGGATACGCTTCTACGTATTTACTCAACTCGCATTGTAAACTTAAAATATATATATTACCATCTATATCTTTGTCTAAAGGACCTATAATATCTAGATATATCTTTTCGAAGGCTCTTGATGCTGTCGTTGTCACGACCATTGGCTCTAATATTTTTCTAGAATACTTACTAGTTTGACACTTTCCACATTTGCTTACGTACCTCCGTACATCCGATTCTAGTCTGGGCCAGAAGTACTTACCTTTGATATTGTTGATCATGCGTTGTACACCCGCATGTCCACTCGTAGGTAGTAAATGATAATCATGTAGGATGCATATCTTTTCTTCATCATTATGGACCCGTTTAACACCTTTTAATATATTTATCTGCGGTCCGTACCATTTTTCTCTGCCTTTTATTTCATTAATTAATTGTTTTATGAATTCTACATTTCTTTCATCTTTTATCATGCATAATCTTTTAATATTCAATTCATTACAAAATATACTCAATAAATTCACAAATTCGACTCGCGTAAAATGTGACATATAATTGAGGTTTATGTAAATAGAATGAGTTGACTCTTCATATGCTAAACATTCTTTCTCATAAGTTATCTTTTTCTTACTCATTTCACTTCCTAGAATAAATTTCAACTCTACATAATCACTTGGTTTCCTTAGTATCTCTGCGACTCTTGGTTGGCCAGACCTCGATTCGACAGGTATACAAGGATCCCTCGTGTCTTCTTCTTCCTTCTTACTTAACTCCTCTTTATCTAATCTAGCTTTCTGTGCTCTAGTCATTACTAAACTAACTTTACTATTCAATGATTTTAATTCTTCCGAACTTATGGTCACCCTACTTAAAGCATCTGCAACGTTGTCACTGCCTTTTACGTATTCGATTTTAAAGTCGTATTCTTCCAACTGCAATCTAAATTTTAAAAGTCTAGTTGACGGATCTTTCATTCCAAATAGATAAATTAAAGGTTTGTGATCGGTTTTAATGGTAAACTGCCTTCCGTATAAATATGGTCTAAAATGCTTTATACCCCAAACTATAGCCAAAAGCTCTTTCTGAATAATTGGGTAGTTCAATTCCGCTTTATTTAAAGGTCTACTACTATACGCCACTGGTTTTAAATCTTTGTTACACAAAATTGAAGAAATTGCCAAATTTGAAGCGTCACATTGTAGGATAAAGTTGTTATTTTCGGAGAAATCCGGGTATTGTAGAATGGGGGGCGAAATTAATTTATCTTTCAACCATTCGAAACTATTTTGACATTCCTGAGTCCATGAAAATATTGAATTTTTCCGACATAATTTATTTAATGGTAGAGTAATTTCGGCAAACTTCGGTATGAATTTTCTATAATAATTGCAAAACGCTACAAATCTCCTAACCTCGTCTGAATTTGTCGGTACTGGGTAATGTTGTAATACTCTAATTTTTTCTGGATCTGGTAAAACACCGTCGGCTGACACCACGTGTCCTAAATATAATAACTGTGTTTTCATAAATTCGCACTTAAGTGGGTTAAGTTTAAGGTTCATTTTTCTTAAACGTTCGAATATATCCATTAAATTTTTATTGTGAGTCTCTCTGTTCCTCCCAAATACTATTAAATCATCACAGTAAATAAAACATTTTTCGTAAGTTAACCCTGACATCGCTATCGACATCACCCTGGAGAATGCACTCGGACTAATTTTTAGACCCATGGCTAGACGTTTCATTCTGTATTGACCGGTACTCGTGGCAAAGCTAGTAATATCCCTACTCTCGGGGCTTAAATTGACTTGGTAGAATCCTTGATATAAGTCCAAATGAGTGAAATAGATACTTCCTGATAATGAGTCTAGTATATCAATTATGTTCGGTAACGGAAACTTATCATCCTGAATCGAATTATTAATTTTTCTATAGTCTATCACTAAACGCCATTTCTTTCCGCTTTCTGATTTTTTAGGCACTAACAGTATTGGACTATTCCATTCGCTTTTAGATGGTTCTATTACATCATCATCGAGCATGCGTTGTACTTGCTTATTAATTTCTTGCTTTTGCGCCTGTGGCAACCGATAAGGCTTAGTGTACACGGGTTTCGTATCAGGTTTCACCGTTATTGACTGTTCTACAACGTTTGCGGTACCTAACCTATCGCCTTCCAAGAAAAATATGTCTGAGTACTTTGCACATATTATTTGAAGTGACTTTCTATCGTTGGAATCTAAATGATTCAATTTTAATTCTGTTAATAATTTTTTAATACGATTAACATCTTTTTGAGACTCGTTAAATGAACATAAATCATAGTTTTCTAAATAGTCAATGTCCTCCGACTGAATAATATTGGATTTAGAAATTTTTATAGATTTCTCATCCGTATTCATTATTTTTATTGGTATTTGGCCTCTATGTGGTTTTACGATACAACCTGCCAAAAATATGTTTTCATGTAACTGCTTTGGATATATAACGCAATCTTTATATAAGTTTTTACTAATACTCAAATAATGAATTGATTCGCTACGTGATGGGATAGTTAAATACTCTTCCGATTCTACATACTTATTGATACACTTACTTATTCTCAAGGTACATGTTTCATAATAATTTAGTTGTAATGTAAGCCTGTTCGTAGGCAAGTCTATGTTTGCATTATCAGTTCTAAGAAAGTCTAACCCGATAATGCCATCCGCTCCGCACAGTATGCTATCGAATAGGTATAACTTGTGGCGAAATATGAACCCGTTCGACTGTAATGGAACATACGCGAAGCATTTCGATTGTATTTTTCCACCTATGCCTTTTATAACTGTATTACTCTGATATTTAGTTACGTGATTTTGGATGATTTGATTATCCAAGATAGATAATGATGCACCTGTGTCTAATAAGAACTTACATTTCCGATTGCCAATAAACAAATAAATGTAATCTAACCCTTCACATACTAAAGCATAGTTAGGCTCGAAAAAATTCTGCTAAATTTATATCTTCCACCTTTTGCTCCGATTCTGTTACGTAGGCATTACCTTGACGATAACTATTATTTGAGTTACCTCTATAAAATCTCGTGTTATTCCTCGGGTATCTAGACTGATTGTAGTACCTTGTCGGTGCAGTATTAGTACGATAATTATAATGATAGTAGCCTCTTCTTACCTGTGGTGTGGGCTGATACGTGCCTCGCGAAGGGGCACTCGCGCGGCGAAAATTTCCCCGACCACGACTGTACCTGGGGTAGCGAAATGATTGATACCTGTTACCTTGTGAATACGAGTACACCGTGTCGCTGTTGGGAGATGACCCGGAGGCCAGCTCCTCGTCCTCCGCTGCGCGCACTGCATCTTTTAGCGCGCTGTAGTTTCTGGCTGATATGATAGTGCTGAGTCGTCGGTTGCGAAGGCCATCTGCGAATCTTTTTATCGCTAGCTGCTCGTTTAAAGGTCTCAATATTTCGCATGCCTTATCATTTTGATCGGCTTGCGCTATAGTCAGGTTTATAAAAAGTTCCTCTAACTTTTCACCATACCTACCGATAGACATGTTGTTTTGATTTATGTTATTAATTTGGGATAGCAAGGAATTTGCTGACTTCTTAGTTAGTAAAAAATTTTTCATGTCTGATAACAAGCTTTCTACAGTAGAATAGTCTGTATTTAATTTTAATTTTGCCGTTTTCGACAGCCTAGTTTTTAAGATAAAAGAGATCAGCAACTTCTTATTATCCCCACTTTTTAGATAGTTATTATACATCTCGATGCCATCTATTATTTTTTCTATACTTTCCTGATGCCCGTCCATCACCGGTATCAAGGCGCTTGCAGTTTTTAGATCGAAATTATCCATTTTTTCCCCTGTTACAGACTTATTATAATCTAAAATTTGACGGAAAGTTTTCTCTATATTTCTACACAAATTGTCTATAATTAATCCTGAATATTCTGGAGTTACATCTTTTTCGCTTAAATTTTTAATATACTTTTTGTAATCTTCATTTATTTGTACGGCTTCTATTATTTTCCTTACCCCTATCTCCTCAAGTCTTCGTTTTGGCCCTAGTTTTCTAAGACTAATTCTTATGTACTCTAATTCACCGTATATTCTAGTTAAATGTCTTTCCATGAATTTTGTATTACGCCTATTGTCTCATTTCATTTACACGTCACAGTTTATTTTCCACATCTAACTCCAATGTCACCTTACACTTTTACACTAGGTACACTACACCATTACACCATTACACGCTCTCTTCCCCTCTTGCAGCTTGTCCCCTTGTTGATATCCGCTCTTGCAGTCGTCTAACAAAGTCTGCACGAACTCCTTCATTGATCCAATTTGTATGGCATTTTTTGTACTTGCTTACTATCATGTA
Organism: Erebia aethiops; assembly: GCA_923060345.2. Lineage (NCBI taxonomy): Eukaryota > Metazoa > Arthropoda > Insecta > Lepidoptera > Nymphalidae > Erebia > Erebia aethiops. Next base: position 17,344,730 of record OV281081.1, on the reverse strand, counting down.
GATTATGATGACTCCTGTTATGGCCACAATGGTACCAACCAGGATATTGTTCACATACATCGGATGCTGAATTTTCGGGTCTCCGTTCTGCGATATGATTTCATTTGTTTCGCAGACGCATTTTGAGCACTCTTTACCCATTTTGCACTTTTCTTTATGTATTGCACGTCGCGATGTTTGAGGTGTTACTGCGTGACCTTAGCTCGCTGCTAGCGCATACTGAACGTCGCGCGCGCTGGCAGGGTCGCCATGCAATGACGTGGGTTCTAAGGCGTCTGATAAATGATACACGTCCGTACTAATCAAAGGTTCCTTTAATTCTGACTTAGCATCTAGCCCCACTACATTACCAGCTCTTGTACTATATCAGAAATGGTAGTTCTCATTGCAATGAACAATAGCCAGTAATTGGCGTAGTCACATCTATCGCAACTCCGCAACGGTCCCGTATTTGGAAAAGTCAAACGTGTTTTATTTGACCCCGGGACCTCTGTGAACTTCGGACCTTATTTACCCGCCTAGGGTTGTCACTCGCCTGAATTTTTGTTACAATACTGTTTTGTTACTCACTGGTGCTCGCGGCTTAGTTTATGGGGAAATCATTATTTAAAACTATTTTTCTATTTGTGTGGAAAGAGTTGCCTAGTTTTTATTTTTCAAGTTAGCCCTAGACTGCGATTTAGCCTGATGGTAAGTGATGATGCAGTCTAAGATAGTAGCGGGCTAACCTGTTAGAGGGAACGGCAGTTATATTTAACCCATATCGGCGTTTCTGTACGGCGTGGCGTTGTATCGGAACGCTGAATCGCTTGGCGGTACGTCTTTGCTGATAGGGTGGTAACTAGCCACGGCCAAAGCCTCCCACCAGAGAAAGTTCAGAAATTATGAATTTCCAAATTGACTCTGCCGGATATCGAACCCGGGACCTCCCACGTTAAGGCAACAGTGTTCAACGCTGCGCCAGAGGTCGTCAAAATTGGTAAATTAAAATTGGCGTTAAAGGTAAATTAAAATAGGTGTTTAGGCGTCTCCCCAGGCGGGAGGAAAAAAAATTGTTTCAGAAGCTGTTTTTTTTCTCACTTAACTCTTTGACGATACATAAGTATCCTCCCAAAAAGCTCTATTAACTCTACTTACTAAATCACAATATAAAACTCTACAATACTTGTTCAACGATACCAATAATATTTTATTCTATTAAGTACTGGGAAATGAAAGTACCTATTGTATCTACACTCGTAAGTGAAAATAAAACAAATTAAAATTATGCCGGCGCGCCGTGTCCCTTATAGGTATAAAGGGTTATGGAGGGGTATAAACCCTATCAACCCAGCCGCCGACCTTGACAGCAATCGGCCATTTCTCATTTAACCGCACACCCCCGTGAGCGTTCGCTGGGATTATGTTAAGGGTCCTTTATACTTGAGGGATGCGACACGATAAACGTCTATTCAATATAACATACATATTATTTATGGTGATAATAAAAAATCCGGCTGAGTTCGTCGTGGGCTCTTCTCAGACGGGGGCGTTTATAACCCTCGTAGCTGTATTTTTAAGATATCGTCGCTAATTATCAAAATCATGTTTATACATTGTATAAAAGACGTTCAAAAAGCGGTGGCCAAAATTGGAGCTAATACCTAGTTTTGGTTTTATTTTTCATATATACTAGCGACGCCGTCACCGGGTCAGATAAATTAGTGGGAATTTGTGGGACGTGGTACCAATTTTAAGTAAATATAGATTGACTTTTACTTATAGACGGGTTATCCGCGGACAAAGATTAAAACTCGATGCCTCGTGCCTCGTAAGTAGATTTTTGGGTAAAATTTTACAAATAATATCTCATAAGGAACACTAACTTTCGACGACCTCCGTGGCGCAGTGTGTAGCGCTGTTGCCTTAACGTGCGGAGGTCCTGGGTTCGATCCCCGGCATGGTCAATTTGGGAATTTATAATTTCTGAATTTTCCCTGGTCTGGTCTGGTGGGAGGCTTCGGCCGTGGCTAGTTACCACCCTACCGGCAAAGACGTGCCGCCAAGCGATTTAGCGTTACGGTACGATGCCGTGTAGAAACCGAGAGGTATGGGTTTAATATAACTGCCATGCCCCTAACAGGTTAGCCCGCTACCATCTTAGACTGCATCATCACTTACCATCAGGTGAGATCGCAGTCAAGGGCTAGCTTGTAGTGGATTAGAAAAAAAAAAAAACTAACAAAACAAACATTACCGTACCTGGTAAAACTACTGTACAATCGTAAATTAATTCTGATTGTTTATCTGATCACTCGATTAAAGGTAACAATAGGGTCCCAGTGTCAATGTCACATGCATGACGTTCATTTGCATTGCATTTTGTTAATCAATTTGTATAAGAAGTCATCATATTGCGCAATCAGTCAAGATAGTGACGCGTCATTAATTATTCAGAGATACCCTAAAATGTACGTCAGTAAATATTTATTTTGCTTTGAATATTCATTATATTAAACACACGGCTACCGGTTTAAACGAGCTAGCTAATTAAAAATGTAACAGTAACCTACCTACACAAAGTATTATCACATATTGTGGTCTAGGTCAGGGATGGTGAACTTCTGTCCGTGTCTTGGAATGGATAGAACTTAAAATAAAATATTATGTAAAATAAATAATTTAATTACTTAACGTGGTTGCAATAAATAAAATTCGGATTAAAAGATATTATAATAATAACAATAAAGACTTGCAAGCAAGTCTGATTGCAGCCAAGCGCTAGCCTATATATTAAAAAATATATATATACGGACGTCAATTTATTTTTATTTCGTATGTTTTTTCAATAAATAGCTGTCTTAGGAATGCTAGGTACGATCAATTTAGGTTTTTTAAGGATTCCATGGGAACTCAAGTAGGTAGCCTTCGGGGTACAAATTACTTCTGTACCAAATTTCGACAAAATCGCTGTAATACTAAATTGGTGAAAAGATATTAGTCAGATATAGACACTTTCGCGTTTATAATGTTAGTATGGATGTTATTATGGATTTAGATTAAAATACGTAGTTTAGTTCCAGTCGTTAAGACCTAGGAAGTATTTATACCAGCCTATAATCTGTTATGCAATTTTTTGCGGAGGAGGTCAAATCTTATTGCAGCCATTATAAAAAGTTTAAGACAGATTACTCTTAATAAAGATTACCGTAAAAGGCTGACAATGTCACGTCACAAAGGAAATAATTCGTTTAAATGTTACCATATACGTAAATGTAGCATTTTAGGTTGATATGACTCAGATCGATTATGTATGAGTCAGCTAAGCTTTAAGATAAAGAAATTTTAATTTAATTTTTGATTTACGATTACCGCGTTCATAACTGCACAAATATAGGATTTAATATGTGATTAAAATTGGTGTTCCTTGACAGTCATTAATTAATTAATATGCTATGCTTAATTCATGTACAATTTTTTTCCTAAAACTGTCTAGATGATGATTTGAAAATACCTTTTCATTTTTCAACGAAGTATCACTCAGCATTTTTTTCAGCCCTCAATTTTATGTCCAAGTTCCGAAAAAAAGGAAAGGGAATTATGTATTAAGAAATGATACGTTTAATTTATTAGAACTTTTTTTCAAAATTCATATATATTTATGTCTCTTCTAGGTGTGTAGCGGTAAGAAATTACTATACTTAATTGCTAAATTTAATTTTTATAACTCTTATCAAATAGAAACGTTTACAGGCTTACCTATCAGGTTTCCTGTTCTAGTACTAATAAATAAAGCTTTTCGACTACGCAATCCTATAAAATCAGAAGAATAGCAAATGAAAAGCTTTTAAACTTAAATTTTTCCTTAGTCGTGCAGTTATTTCCGAGGGAAAAACTTTATGGGGGTCGGGTAAACCCTGAATTTAGGTGTCTGGTCTCCTAAAATATAATGCAGGCTCTAGCAAAGACAGTTGCGTTCCTGAATGTGCAATTTGCCGCGGTAAAATAGACTCAGCCGTGTGGTGTAAAGATGCCTTTTCACTTTAGGGCTGTAGCATTCTATTTTTATAAAATTTTCGTATGTCTCTGGATTTTTCTCGTGATAAATGAACAAAAGTCTAAATAACTAGTGATTGCCACCGCCCATTATCATCTTAAACAAAAGATAAGATACTTGGTTTTGTAAATGCCAATGCATTTACAAAACCAAGTATTTAATAATACTTGGTTGTAGAAGAAATATATAATACATATCAACAACTTTATAGTAACTCAAAAAATATGTTTTCCTTAAAGTACCGTTATTTAAGGTCTAAATAGAGATTCTTATTTAAAATTCTATGCAGAAACCGACATTAAAAGCGTTCGCTTTTCCTATACTGGTTTTAACGGTCCTATACTATAATACTCTTATACCAGCCGTACAGTGTGAAGACGCCATTTTCAGTCTGTAGTAGTGTTATCTCGTTTTACCAGTTACATACTTTGAATAAAAGTTTACTTAAAAGTATTCGAATGTCTGTACCGGCTTTAAAATTCTAAGTATTTCACATAATCATAACAGCAGCCTGGAAATAATCCTTAAAAACTAAGTTTTTAAATACATTTAAAAATTAAAATTCTTCAAACTCGACAAAAAAATGTCTAGACAAGAAACACTACATAGGCTCTTTATATAAGCTCTGAATTCAGCTGTCTGACTCTAGTCGTTTAAAATTCAAGGCAGATGCTCCTAGATTAAAAAGAACTCAATTTCATACTGCGGGATTTTATACAACTGATATTTCCTGCTAGAATTTTATAATAATTATTTAAGTTTATTTGACACTAACACTAAACACACTATTTAACACTTTTTTTAAGTTTAATAACTGTTAGATAATGCCCGTGACTTTGTGGATCAGACGTCGTGTATTAAGGGTTTTTCAGGCATAAAAAGTATGTCCTTTCTCGGGATGCATCATGCAACCTATCTCTGTCATCAAAATCGGCTTAATAGATGGGTCGTCAAAGCGTAGCAGTTAAACAGATAAACAGATACACTTTCGCATTTATATTATATTAAACGTATCAATGTATAATGATGAAACATGTTCCTTGCTGCTAAATTCCCTATTAATTTCATCCAGTGGTGAAATTCTTCCAGACGTGGTAATTAGCAGCTATAAAGCCAATATTTAGGTGTCTGGGCGTTTAATATTCAACAGAGATAACGGTAGTTGAGAGAGAAACCCAGGTCTTTACCGGGACAATACCAGACGTGCGGTGTAAAGATGCCATTACTATTAGGGTTGTGCTCTTAAGTTTTTCTAGTGAATTAAGTGTATGAAATGATAATGATTACCAATTACTATTGTTGGATTATTAATGCAGGTTTTTACAATATTGCGCCAGCCCTGAGGTAAAAAGATCTCATAACTGTTAGGGTTGCACTTCAAGAGTTATTAAGTTAATAATGTGTGCAGTGACTTTATTAGCATTATTGCATTGATTTTTTTTCCAATTTTGTTTTTTTTAATATTTCAGCTCTATCGAAAAATAATTGACTAGTTTATTACAATCATTGTAAGTTTGAAAAAATAGTTGTATATTTTATCATCGAAATTCATCAAATGAAACTGATCTGTAATAACAAGAGTACTTACGAAGAGTAGAGAAGCATTGATAGCGAGAGATTGAATAGAGAAATGAAATACTTAATAAATTCATCTGACTGAATTTGCAACGTAAAAGTTGGATAAATTTTCGGAATCAAAACTCCGCCTGTTCTAAATCTAATAACAGCTGCTTTAGGATTCCTCTCGCGCCTCCATCGTTAGCAACCCTAGCGCGGGTGGTGTGTGCGTTGCAGACGCGGGATGCGATCGATACCCCCGTCTGCACGCGCCCGCACTGCGGCCTGACCTTGCACTGTGTATAGCACGCTTATTTATGCAGTGGACCGATTTTTCAATTAGCACAAGTAACACAGACCGCGAAATCCATGCATATTAAGAGGAATTCTCCCGGCGGTTTCTCCATACAAAAACATTTGTCTGTTTCCTCCGTGGATAATTACAATGGAGAAAATATTTTTGCACCATAAAATCCATGTCTCCGTGCCATGCTCATATGTTTTGCTTCTTTCAATAAATTAATAATTTTAAGAAATAGGAACCTTCAAAAATTGCAAATAATGGCCAAGTTTTCCCGCCATCATCAGACATCCCGCAAATAAGTTTGACGGATATAATCAAAAAAGAAAAACATACCGGCATAGCGGAGTCCTGCTTAAATTAATCAAAGTTCATTGATAGGTGTGCCTACTTAGTACGTACTTATTACTTCTATGGATAAAGGTTATTATAATTTTATTATTCCAGTATGGGGTAATGTCTTTTAATTATTGAAAACTGTTTCAAAATTAGTATTAAGTACTTAGTTGACATTTTTTATCTTAACGATAAATTCAGAATTTTATGTAGGTACAAGTGTTTACATTACAGTAAATCGCGCATTTTATTTATACCGACTAGATGATGCCCGCGACTTCGTCCGCGTGGATTAAGTTTTTTTAGATTCCCGCGGGAACTTTAATTTTCCGGTAGTAAAAGTAGCATATATCCTTCTTCTGGATACAACCTATTCCTATACCAAATTTAATGAAAATCAGTAGAAGAGATAATTTTTTATGATTCCCGCGGGAACTCTCGAATTTTCAGGGAAAAAAAGTAGCCTTCCTTCCCTTCCCCAGGATACAACCTCTCCCTGTACCAAATTTCATCAAAATCGGTTGAACAGATGAACCGTGGAAGCGTAGCAGACAGATAGACAGACAGACAGACAAACAGACTTCGCATTTATTATTAGTATAAATTTTAATTAAGTATAATTGCAGTTTTTTGTGGCTGATGCCGAAATGTCTGTGATATAATACAATTACCATGCTGCCGTGACGAAGTAGGGCAGGCGAAGCAATTGAGACTAAGTGCAGTGTTTATTTTATTTCGATCTCGTAAACTCAGGTGCGTTAAAAAAGAAGGGACTTTTAAATGTAGGTTTCTGTATCAAGTAAGTAGGTTTTTGATAAGAATAAGGCCCTGCGCCCATAGACGGTATATTATAGGAGATAGCCGTACCTTTGGTAACTATCGCTAGGAAGGCTGATTCAATAAGTAGTCAGTTGGAAGAGTCGCTAGGAAGGCTGATTTAGTAATTGGTCGGTATAGGGCTGCATCTGGTGGAAATAGTGACGGTCTACGTAGAGATAGTTACCAAAAGTATCTCTTAGTCTAGCACGGGATTTTCATGCGACGAATAGAAAATATATAACTTATTAGTATGACAGTAAAATTGAAACTATGATTATTATCATTGTAGGTAGAAAACACTTTAGGCACTTGCTTTGTATGCATTGAAATTTCAATTTTAGTGTCTTACTATTAAGTTATATTTCTATTAGTTGCGGGAAAAATCCACTGACGTGCCGTGCCGTCTATGGGCGCAGTTCCTAAGGGTAAAAACACACAATTGGTCATTTTCTATGCAGAAAAAGTGAATCCATGTTAAGAACTGTGATTTCACCCTAATCACCAGAATAATATCGGTATCATATATAACACATCCTTGTAGTGGATAAAAAAATACATGGGTTCCTACGACTGTAACTCCAGATAAGATCGAAGTGAAGTGTTTGTCATATAAAACTTCATGGTCCTAACTCCTAGTCTAAAATGGTCAGTGGGTTGACTCGCTTCCTGAAACCAAATGGGCCAAGAACCATGTACCACTTATGCAGAATAGACAAACATAACATAGACTAGTTCTCATATGGGGGTCACGTACAGGAAACTAGATAGCTTGTCTGGTAGGTGGGTACAACATGGGTGGGAATGTTATACAATTATGCGTCTTATTGTATGGCCTGTAAGGATATCCTATGGAAATGTTTGTAATGTGATATTTCGACTAGGTACATCCTGCAACTAGACTGGTTTGTAGTTGCTTATTACGAAATTATGAAAATCTGTTGGGGAAATTAGCTACCAATACGCTTAGTCGAAGTTTTTACATTACAAATTTCGATTCGATCACGTTAGTGTCATTTTTGAATACAATTCAACTAACGCAAGTAGTTAACAGTACCTACGCTGTCTAACCAGTCAATACCTACACTGACTAATCATGCATTTATTGTCTGTGAGCTGAATCTTAAGAAAAAGAAAACGCCACCTATGATCCATGTAAATCGGCCTCGACATTTTCATTCCTTCAGCTAAAATTACTTAGAATGACAAATACGTAAGTTTCAATACGTAATAAGCTCAACAGGCTATTACACAATATCCTTCGAGTTGTAACCAAACGTTCCCTTAAACAGATGCAGTACTATGTAAAGACCATGGCAATGACAAGTGTTTATGTGAAACAATGGTCGGTCGCGCACCGCCGGCTTTGATGTGCGACCTTCGAGGACGCTTCCGCCGCCTCGTGTCTCGCGCCTCGCGTGACTGATGTGACATCTAATTATGCGCACCTTTACAGCTCCGCTGTAGCCTTATTATTTATAGAATCCGCGTCAATCATTGTTATGCTTGGACGAATTACCCACGGGACGCGTGATATCGGCCATATTCGCCTTACCCCTCTAGTCACCTCTAGTGTAGTGCATGATAATATTGTGTTGTAATAGTGATCGACTTTTTCATACACTAGTGTCTTAGATAATCGGACAGAAAAATGACAAGGCACTTTCCCGTCGCCCCGCAAAAGTTAGTCAAACATGATTTTATACATTTTTCTTACGTTTCCTATCCCGTGTTTATTTCATCCAAGTTGTTTTAAGTGTATGCTCTCGATTAATCAATTGTTATATCCTTTTATTTATTAATAATAGTTAACATATTATTTTACACCCGCCATATTTAATCGCACGGCTTTCTTGAACCGTAAAGTGATAATGTTTAAATGTGATAATTTTTATTATTTTTTATTTCACATAGAACATAATTACTATGAGACTTTGTATACAGAATAGCTTCAACTTTCTTCTATCAGTTATTATATAATCTATATAATTGTGATTGGCTGAATGTATAGTATGTATTCTTGGTTTGTGTCTGCACTACTATGTACTAGGTTAGGGTACCACTACACACTACGTACAACATACAGTAGGGTAGAGTAGGGTAGGGTAGAGCAGGGTAGGGTAGAGATAGAGATTAGTTACTGCTTACCAATCAAACCTCACAGGTACACTACACAAATTACCCCTTCCGTGGTTTCGCCAGTCAGGATTTCTCAAGAGTCAACCAATCCTTTCTTGATAAGTACTTTAAATATCATCTAAGTAATACCCTAAGAATCATATCAGAATCATAATTGTACCACATCCACAACTGTTTACTTTAGGATTTATGCAGCCCTTATAAAACTTATTTTGATATTAATTTACTAATGTATAAATTGCAATTTTTATTTATCAAAATAAAATAACAAACTTTCAATAAGATGATGGCTGGAAAACATCAAAAATATGATTGGACAATTAAACCTTTCAATCATAAAAAATGATTTAGTATCCAATTTAACATTATTAGTCATAATTGGCAGCGATAAATTACTACAAAAAGTTATTAAAAACCAATATATTATTGATAATAAGCTTACAATTTGATTGCTCCTTTCATCGCCTTTCCGCTCTATATTTTCATTATTTATTATATAATATAATACGTTATTTCTCACAATCAAATCCGTGAATTTATTTGCGATTCGTTTTGTTTAATTTTTCCCACGGCATGCATACATTCACTTTGATTAAGGGACAGTTTACATTAACCGAGTGCTCTGCCAAGACGACAGAAGTCTACAATGAATACGAATACATTTATAATATTATAAGTAGGAACTAGGAACCTAAGCATACGGCCTAGGCGATTGACAAGTTCACGAGTTAGTAACTGTTGTTCGATATATTATTTGAAAATTTAACTTTAATGAGATAAAATTTTTGTTCTATTTGGTTTTTAACCACATAAGCATGAAGACTTCAACTTCAAAAATAGTGGTGTGTGTTTTCTACTGTATTTTGTACTGTTTTCGTTACCGAGCCGATTTTTAATACCACGTCCTTTTCCTTTTCAGCTAAACAAAGGCTTCTGCTAGTATAGGTTACAGCAATAGTCGAACGGTTTGAACTAACATGACTTATTAGCTGATATCTGCTGGCCCCCTAAACTGAATATTATGTCGATATTACATTATGTTTTAGGGTTATTGAAATGAGACGTCACCGTTGCCGCGCCGATTTTGTCAGTTTGCGTAATGTAAATATGGCCTAAAATTCATGTGTAAGGTAATATTATACTCGAAAGATAACCGTTGGAACCACAGGTTACATTGTTTTTTTATCGTTTAGTAAATAACGTTAATTTTTATCACGCGTACCGTTATAGTGATATTGTTCTGGTTATTTTGAGAATTTTGGAACGCGATCCGACAATAACCTCGATTTCTCAACGGTTTTCTATAACACAAAATTGAATCCAAATCTGAATGGTATAGAAGATTCAGTAATAACACCTAATAATTGAGGTAATATCCTGCTTTCATCTAGAACACGAATAACGAAACTGGTAAGTAAGAAATTACGGTCATTATCACGGAAAACATTTTCCATTGAAATTAAAAAGTCATTTGCTTTATAATATTTTTGGAACTGTTAGTAATTAAAATCGAATAATTCATATTTCCTGAAAAAGTTGTAGCTCTTCTTATGGTTATTTATTTATCTTATTGAATTACATTTTAAATACCGAAATTAAAAAAATCTCCGCCCCACGCCCTCTGTCCTACATCCACCACCACCACTTCAGCCCATTGAAGTCCCAGTTCTGGGCACAGGACTCCACTCTCATAGGAGAGAGGGAATTAGAGCTTACGCACTCTGTCCCACTGCGGGGCAGATTCCTAGTTTTAGCGATTTGTAACCCATGCATTTTGGCTTTAAATTGATATGTGTGTCAGTTAAAATTCCTCTTTAACTGAATTGCCAACTTAATTGCTCATTAATTGTATTGGGTTAAATGGTTTCGCCATTAAGCTAAACTTAAACTATTTCATGAAATAAAACTGGTCTAGACACCTACGTTTGAATCTAGCAAATCAGGTGGTCGGCATAGTTTGTCAATATCACTCCTACGCGTATTTCTGGAATTTACTTCACTATGGGCTATAAAATATAGAATTTTAAAATCTATACCTAACAATTTACCAATAGGTACATAGAGTATTGTCTAGTCACTAGTGGAAGGCTTCTGCAGTGGCTAGTTACCAATTACCATCATACCCGCAAAGACGTACCACCAAACGATGTCGCGTACACTAGTAAACGATTAGGTACGGGCTTAATATAACTGCCATGCATCTGAGACTGCATCCACTACTTGTAGTGGAATAAAAATAAAAATAAAAAAATACTGGCTAATTTTATCGATTAGACGATTTTATTTATCCGAATTCTCAAATCTCAACCCATTGCAGCTCAATTCTAAGACCGGGTCTTCTCTCAGAATTAAAAGGGTCATAGTCCACCACGCTAAGGTTATCCAGTTAGGTACTATATTATGTGTAAATTTCAGTATATTATGTGTAAATTCCATTAAGTCGGATTATTTTCTTCTAGGTAGGTAAGTATGTCAACCTTAAAGCTTTCTTAACGAAAGGGAGCTTTACTAAGTGGGGCATGAGGTTTCTCTCATATATTTATTATGTTCACATATACTAGTTAGAGTAACCGAGAAATAGCTTCCATGATATTTAAAGTCTCTACATTCCCTTTTTTCCACTACAAGTTAGCCCTTGGCTGGGATCTCACATATTCCGGGACCAATAAATTGGTCAGCTTGGACAACTTGTGTCATGTCACTCAATCTTCATGCCCTTTAGATTTAAAAGTACTCACGTGCAATACTATAAATAGATACGTGTTCTATGATGTGACGTAGCCAAACCTAAACCTAGCGATCCAGAATGGCTAACGGTTGGAATATAATGACATATCTAAGATAGGCCATGAAAGCGTAGCAGACAGATAAACACACAGAAACACTTTCGTTCTTATATGAGTAAGCATGTATTAATTTAGGCCGTAAATGGTTGGTACTTAGCACTTATAGTTAAATGTAGTCGGGAGTTAAATTTTTAGCAGCCCTGGTAGGCTTTGTGCAGTACATAGCAGCTAATCCCCCTGAGCCGGGCGTAACTGACGCAACTTCCGGTTGAATGTCAAGTTCAAAAGATTTACAGACGTGAGTCAATCCTTTGCAGCACTTTGTTTCAGTGTTATGATCGGATCAAATTTATACGATGTTTTGTTCGTATTCTTTGACTGTGAAAATTAGTAAAAATATGAAACTAAAATATTATACACGTCATAAATGCGAAAGTTTGGATGGATGTTTGTTATTCATTCGCGCCAGAACGTCTGAACGGATCTGGATGATATTTATGAGATTCCGTTACCAAAAGTCTTCAATCCATGCTGACAAAGTCGCAGCCATCAGTCAGTATGGAACTAAAATCCCCCTGCTATTCTAGTGGAATACGGAAACACATTATCACAAACTTCTTCCGCTTTTATAATATTAGTAGATATGGATTATCGTCACTAAGCCTGCATTAAATTAAAACCAAGGTTGTTTAGATTGAATTACTTGCCTACTGTGAACGGTGACCGTTTCCAGGAATCTTTGTGAGGCTGTCACGGCCGGTGTCGGAAACTTACCGCCGGCCTCGCGACACTATCTACAGGTACGAATTTACAACCAGACACCCACTAAACGGTAAAATGAAATATTTCACTTAAAATGCAGTTAAGAGCTTCCTGTTTTGTACGTAACATGAAATTTTGTAAGCCGTTATCTCTGAAATAAACCTCTCTGACGCACTGGTGAACGCTGCGGTAGTGGTTTTAATAACTGGGAGGTCCCGAGCTCGATCCCCGTCAGGGTCAGTAAGGGAATTTATAATTTCCCAATTTTCCCTGGTCTGGTCTGGTGGCACGTCTTTGCCGGTAGGGTGGTAACAAGTCAGCGCCAAAGCCCGCACCAGACCGGACCAGAATTTGGCCATGCCGTAGATCGAACCCGGGATCTCTCACTGGCAATAGCGCTCACTATTGCACATCGTCGAGGTCGTTACTCGTCACTTTTTTTCGATCGACATGACGTGTCTAGCTTGACAGCCCGACATTTCAAGTAAGTAAATAATAAATCTTCCAAAGCTCTTATCATCAGCAATCAGCCTAGAAAGCACCGATCACTTTCTCTGGACATCTTTATGGTGTGGTGTAAGCAAAAAGTGAGGAAAGTTCCGCCGTGTCTAGAAACTAGGCATCGTTAGCACATTAACATTATATTGTATATTTATAATGTCATGGAAACGAAAATAAACGAACCTCTTTGAGTTGACCGGCAAACTAACAATATTATAAATGCGAAAATGTGCTTGTATGTTGGTTTGTCCTTAAATCACGTTGCACCAGAGTAAGTAACAATTTATCTACGAATTTTCTGCAGGGATATAGTTAAAGACCAGGAAATTTGTAAACTAATTTTTGTCCCAGCAAATCATTTTGAAAACATAAATTTGGGTATAATTTTTGCATTTTTGCAATTTACTAATAAATTCTATATCATCATATTATAGCCTTCGCTTTTAATTTTGGTATTTTCAAATCAAGTGTGAATAGACATCATCTAGACAAGCGCGCTCCACCTTAGGCTGCATCACTACTTGCCAGCAAGTCTGTTTGCAGCCAAGCGGTAGTCTATAAATAAAATATTAAAAAAATACTTATTTGCCTTTTTTTCTCTACAAATTTTTGTCACAATGAACAGGAAATCGTACTCGGAATATCGCACTTGCACTGAACCAGTATTACTTTGTAAAGAAAGCTTAAATAAGCGGTTATCAAAGCTACATCAATAGAAGCTAACTCGTAATGTAAGTATCTCTAAGCAGCCTAATAAAGCCTACACCCACTGGATTACCGACTTCCTGAAGGTCTACAATTTTCTAACACCTAATAACATAGAGTTGTCAGACCTACTAGAGCGGCACTGTACCTACTCGTACGTACTTTAGTACTTAAAATGCACTCATACACAGTTGACAGTACGTATACAAGTTTACCATTCATGATTTTTGTCAGCTTTTGCGCTCGCTACGTTTCTGTCTCTGTGAAGTTTCTCACTATGGAGAGACGTTAGCTCTTTCCATTAATCACAAAATAGTATCTAGAATTATTGATATGATGTCTATTTTATTTTACAAAGCTAACATTATGATGCAACTAATACATACACTTAACAATGCATTAAGCACTTGTAAAAGTTTATTTGAATAACAAACATTTAAATTTCAATAAGTTCATTATCAACCATCGCTAGAGAAAAACGACAAAAAAGTGGGAAGCTTACAACGGAAGCTTACGTCTCTACTTTTCATTTCTACTTTTATAACGTCAAATGTATGAGGATTGCTACTCCATGTACCAACTCAATGTCCAATAAGATTTGTTTCCTGAACGAGACGATACAATCGGTGATGCAAAAACCAACACTAGTAATGTAGAGGTTACACAATACCAGAATTGGTTATGATGCCGTTATAATAGGCGGCAATAGGCGGTTCTAGTGTGGAACGACCTTAATTCCCAAAATGGAGTACCGCAATTCGTAAGCGAGCACGCGATGCCGAAAAGTTATGCTATAAATGTGCTATGATAACGGTGAATCCGTACTACAATATACTTGCGATAGTCTGTATGTTTCATTGTTGGTTGTATTTCATCCCCGTGCCTCGGGGAGCACGTAAAGTCTGTCGGTAGGTACTGCGCTTAATCTCTTCCGGTTGTTTTGGATTTTCCGTCCCTCCTCCTTGCGTCGTATTACCCATTACTGAGGGTTGTGACCCCTTCCACCAATTGTTCTTTTATGGACGATGGATGGATTGATTCTATGGATTTCTATGGATTTTCCGTCCCATACTACAAAAGCAAGATAATAATAAAATAAAAAACCCGGCTAAGTTTGTGGTGGGCTCTTCTCAGACCAGGGCGCGTTTGGAACCCTCGTAGCATTAGTTTTAAGATACCGCAGCTAATTATCACCATCAAGTCTTATTCCTTGTAAACATGACGCACACACGCGAACAGGTGTACTTTGTAGGTACCTATTTTGAATAAAGATGCTTTGAGTTTGCGTTTTTCAGTTTGATATAGAGTAATAGAATGCACCCGTGTTTGCACACAGACTTGTGCACTTATCTCCCGTGCAG
The DNA here is from genome assembly GCA_923060345.2 of Erebia aethiops. NCBI lineage: Eukaryota > Metazoa > Arthropoda > Insecta > Lepidoptera > Nymphalidae > Erebia > Erebia aethiops. Next base: position 17,329,430 of record OV281081.1, on the reverse strand, counting down.
GTGGCTAATCTCTGGAAATTGGCCAGCTTGGCTGAAATTGGGTAGGATTGGCTACAATATTTACAAAGTAGGTACGTTGAAGATAGTCGGCAATTATATTGCTATAAGCCTATATATAAGTGACCACTGTAACATTCCATTCCATAGGGACAAGTTTCAAATTAATTAGTTTCGAGATTGTTTGTTTCAGTTACCTAATTATTAAACTTGTTAATAATTGTATCGTTGCATTGAAACGAATTCTATTCCGTGTTCAATTATCGAGTCCTTGAAACTATTGGTGCCATATCAGGAATTCCCATTAATATAATATGGCATCTTAATAAGGGACTTAATTTAAAAATTCCATCGTAAGTTATAATTTCCTGCACAGGGGGCAACCCCCCCAACGCAATGTTTACTATCATCGCTTACCTATAGCCGTATTGTTTTAATATTGTTGAAGTTCGTGTTTTAGAATTATATCTTTACTAGCTGATGCCCGCAACTAAGTCAGCGGGGTTTAAGTTTTTGTGATTCCCGCGGGAACTCCTTAATTTTCCGAGATAAAAAGCCTATGTCACTCTACAAGTCCTCAACTATATCCATGCCAAAAATCACGTCGATCCGTTGCTCCGTTGCGGCGTGATTGAAGGACAAACCAACAAACAAACATACTTTCGCATTTATAGTATAAGTATGATGGCATCTTAATAAGGGACTTAATTTAAAAGTTCCATCGTAATTTATAATTTCCTGCACAAGGGGCATACTACCATCGCTTATAGCCGTATTGTTTTATTTAATATTGTTCGTGTATTAGAATTATATATTTACTAGCTGACCCGGCGAACTTCGTACCTCCTTAGTATGCAAAATTAAATGTATATTTTTCAATATTTCTGAGAGATTTTCTTAATATTTTTTTCCGTAAGAACCTTCTCCTAATAATAACAAATACAACATTTTGGGTTTCATTTTTATATATATAGATTTAAGGGGCGTCAAGGTATTATATATTCGACACTTCGTTAAACGAATGAAAGGTAGTAGATACTAAGTAATTACTAATTAGTGTCGGATCAAAACATTGAGCACTGGGTTTTTCTGTTAAGAAGAGAAGAAACCACTTCTCCTCTTGTTGTCTCGTTAGTATAAGTTGATTTTTAATCCCTAAAAATCTTGGAGTCTCGGGAGCACGCCTGTCCTGTCCAAATCTAGGCCTGAACTTTCTCTGTCCGTGCAGGATAGCCGAACCATCAGACTTCAGAGTAAGTGAATATGATGTGCTTTTGCAGTTTGCGCCACACAAGGGAGGGATTTCGCAGGGAGTATTTTGAAAGGGATAGCAATATAAATGGAGCTGTCATTTTAGTTTAGGATGGTGAACAACAGAATTGGCCTCACTGTCATTAATTACATAATATACTTAATAATCTCCCGTGCAGATGGCTTATTTCTGTAGACATTTGCCCACGTGATCTAAATCTTTAGTTGACTCGGTTGACGGTTCAGAGATTTTCTTCTTCTTTCTTTCTTCATTTCTCCATTATATATTACTATAGAGAACATGCAAAATCTTAACTTGCTAAACCCAGCGTTATTAGCTGTAAGTACTCGTACGTTTCTTCTTTTATATAAATAGATAATCTCTTCAATTAAAAAATCAATCTGCTAACCCCAAAAGCCGAACTTTTAATTACGTTTTTACGCACCACCACTCAAGCGTTTAAATACTGGCTTTACTAACCCAGATACGAACTTGTTTTATTTTTAAAAACATTGTTTATCACAATTTTGAATTGCTTTGGAATTGAAGCTAAATACAGATTAAGATTACCAATCAAACTTTGTATTAAAATAACTTTGAACGGAAAAGTTACATTCGTAACTTATTTTATTAATTCATTGATAGCATATAATTCAAATTTCGTAAGAGAAAATATTTTTAAATACCAAATTAAGCATTGTGCATGTTATTGAAAACTTCCATGCAACATAATCTTTTTAAATGGCATTTGTACCATAGATATTAAAGACTATATTCTTAATTTAATAAAAAATAGTCTAAAGTTTTTTAATAATTTGATTTAATTTTGAATTATTTTATTTCAGTTATATAGCTATTTGACACATCTTAAGAGACATAGCTAAGGCGTTCTGGTGAAATAATATAAAGGCATATGTATAATTTAAATAATTTGATAATAAATATAATAAAAGACTACGAAGTAAATCAACAAAAGTTATGTAACTCCATTCACACTGCATTGTACCGGAATCTACAATGTGCGTTTACCTTTTAACTTGTTTTACTTACGTTAATGGATTTTAAACCTTATACTGTTTATCAAAAGAATCATTTTACTTTATGACAATTCTCAAAGGGATGCAAAGTGAGCTAATAACCGACTATGGTAATGTATTCTCTTAGTGTCTATTCATACATGCCACGCGAAAATTACCACACAGCGGGAAGATGTTTCTAGGCAATGCTCGGGTATGTTAACGGTCTGAACTCACAGCTATAAATTGCTGAGAATGGTACTGGTTCTGTTGTGGCCGTGATGAGGTTGGTATAGACCACATGTTATTGAAGACTACTGAGCGCGAATGCAAATTGCATTGTTTCGTGAACAAAAGTTTTTTAATAATTTTGAAGTTCCATCCATCCATCCATCAGTCTGTATGCATCCACTGCTGGATACAGGCCTTTTCGAGAGCGCGCCACCAAACACGGTCCTCCGCCTTCCTCATCCACCCGCTTCCTGCCACCTTATTTAGACCTTATTATGTTGTAATTTGAGTCGTGGCACAGCTGAGTGAACCCTTAGCATTTATTTGAAACAGAGAAATTATGTCGCTTTATATAATTATTCGCCTTCCGCTATTATTTGCTTTTCCATTAGAATTCTATATATGGCTTTATTTGGATAGGCTAATGTTGTCTCAATTATTTCCTTATGTGTTCGTTAATTAGATATTTATATTCAATGCATCTTAGACGATACGCGTTCAGCTATTAAACATTATAACTACTAACTTTTTGTAATCTACTCTATCAAATTGGTATCTCGTTTTTTTGACTTAATTTTATTTGTATGTAAAAAGAGGTGACATTTTTATATTGTAGTTCCTCGTATAAATGCGTACAATTCGTAGTCAAAATTTACATTTCAAATACTATTTTTAATGCTACGTACGTATATTATTATTTTTTGCAATAAATTAAGGTCTAAGTTTTGGTTTTTTAATATTCACTAATATCTTAAGTTCAGTATAATATTATAAAATAATAAATAATATAATGTATAAATTTATAAAATACATATAATATTATATTAAATCTTAAATTTACAAAATTACTTCACAAGACCCCAATTTATAGTTTGTCTCGTTGCTTGATACCGGATTGCGTACTTTTGTTATAATGCAATAATGATAGGATTTTAGTAAATCCATATTAAAATTGTAAATGCGAAAGTGTGTCTGTCTGTATGTCTTCTACGCTTTCACGCCTTTCATTGGAGCGTGGTAGGTCTAAGCTCTAATTCCAACTCTCCTATGAGAGTGGAGGTCTGTGCCCAGCAGTGGGACGTTAACGGGCTGTAGTAGTAGTGGTGGTGGTGGAGTTTTATTTCTATGGAGATAAAGTATAACCATTACCCAATGGTGACAACTGACAAGCCCTTAAAATTTAAGACGCTGACGGAAATTATTAAACCAATTATCTTCTATTACTTAACATTGATATACAGCCGCGTCGGTAATTACTATGCGTTGGCACGTGAACTATCATTTTGCTATAATCGTAATTTTATGCTAACAAATGCGCGAATGGCCACAGTAAGGCTATTAGCGGACTCTTAGGATTTAAAGGTTTTCGCTTACTTGTAAGTTTATGGTAATGGTTTATGGTATGGTAAACCGTCGCAAATCTATACAACGGTACTGTATTTTACTATCTACTAGCTGATGCCCGCGACTTCGTCCGCGTGGAATAAGTTTTTTTTGATTCCCGCGGGAACTCCTCAATTTTCCGGGATAAAAAGTAGCCTATGTCACTCTCCATGTCCTTGACTATACCAAAACAAACACACTTTCGCATTTATAATATCAGTACAGATTTTCTTGTAGTTTTGTAGACCACCTAAGAGAAACCCATTTCATACATTTTTTCAACTTGTAGTCAAACATAGTGGGTGGCAACCTTAATGTTTCATTATGCTGAAACTGTCATGTCAAGGGCTGAAGGCAATCACTTTAGTCTCGCATTGTCTATTCGTAAAAGATTTTACGGTATACATTAACAAGCTAGAAGGACTTTGCGAAAATAGGAGAAGGTGACTTTTGAAACACCACTATTTGCTTGAAAAACATTTACGATTGGATTGTTTTGTATTTTGATTTACCGTTGAAGTGGATAACGTTATTGCAAAAATCGAACTAAACGGGTAATCTTTATTTGTAGTTAACAAATTAAAAGTACTTTAGTTTTAATTATTTGGCATATTTTTATAGTCAATTATTAGTTCACTGAATCGGGTTACATTATTAAAAAACAATTTATTATTATTCAGTAGAATTTGTTCAAGGTGCTAATTAGTTAGAGTTTTATTTTCAACAAGTTTTGGGTTTTCCTTACAAGAAATTCTCAGTACTAGCACAGAATAGGTAATAGTAGTAACTAGCCCGGAGTTAGTAAGTTGGTGGTGTTTCCACGTGCCTCGGAGAGCCGTCGGTCCTGCGTCTGATCTCTCTCCGGTCGTGTCGGATTTTCCATCCCATCGGGCTATGAGAGCAAAGGAACAAAAAGTGCACCTGTTTTTGCACTATAATATCTCCCGCGCAGTTGGCTAATCTCACTGGAGATTGGCCGCCGTGGCCGAAATTTGGTCGAGAGGACATTTTTATTAGCTGTTGTATTTTAATCATTTATTTTATATTTCTGTATTTCTTTAAATTAAAATAGTTGACTGCTAATTTATTGATTAAGTCCCGCTAAAATATTCTGCAGAACGCGGTGTAAAGCACGTCGTTTATGCATTTCTGCGAAAAGTAATTTGTTTTCAAAGAAAATCCATACTTCCATATCTATACAATTACTATTATAAATGCAAAAGTGTGTCTGTCTGTGTGCTACGCTTTCACGGACCATCTGTTCAACCGATTTCGATGAAATTTGGTATTGGGATACACTGTTTCCCGTGGAAGAGCTACCTTTTATCGCGGAAAATTAAACAGTTCCCGCGGGAATCAAAAAACTTTAATCCACACGGATGAAGTCGAGGTCATCATCTTGTAAGATTATAAAAACAAAATCTTCAGTAAACATCTTACTAATACCTAATAACTAACAGGATAGCAGATAGAATGCGGCATATTCAAAGCGTTGCATAATTTGCTGCGATAGGGAATAAATTGTACCCATACAGTTTATTGATTCAGGTGTCCCCCGTAATACTGACAAATGAAATAATAACTTCTCAGAGTCCAGTGTCCACCTCCAGTGGTTACGTAAGTGTCCATAAGCCACGTCCGTCTTTTATCGGACTTTGAGAATAAATAGTGCGAATTTAGTACGCAAATTGGTTTGGTCTTAGTTATATTTGTCTTCATACAAAAGCACGAAGTTGTTGGTTTAAAATTGATCCATACATTTTGTTTAAGACAAATTAGGATTTTTCAAAAAGGAAATTTTGTCAGTTATGAGGTATCTGTTTTTAAATAATATGTAGCAGTTCTTGTTACCTAAAGCTTAAATATTTACAGAAATAAAAATAAAAATTAATATGACAGAAATGAATTTAACTATGTCTTAATAAATAGATAATCTATTGTCGTGCACAAATTATTTTATTATAAACGTCAAATTCATTAGGTTTTAACTTTTAACTGCAATCAAATACATTAAACTGTTTCCAGATTAAGTAGGTAATGTAGGTAATAATAAATAATAGTAATTAATTAGAGCAATAGAGTAAGCTAATGAAATGACTGTAAAATGTACATTTCTATATCTATTTGCTAATAATGTGGGCCTAATAAAATGGGTAATCAACGTTTATATAAACACGTCAAATATAATTGTAGGGTTGCCAACCGATCTAAGTATATTACTTTTTTTTTTATCCACTACAAGCTAGCCCTTGACTGCGATCTCACCTGATGGTAAGTGATGATGCAGTCTAAGATGGTAGCTGGCTATCCTGTTAGAGGCATGGCAGTTATATTAAACCCATACCCCTTCGGTATCTACACGGCATCGTACCGGAACGCTAAATCGCTTGGCGGCACGTCTTTGCCGGTAGGGTGGTAACTAGCCACGGCCGAAGCCTCCCACCAGGCAAACTAAACATACTTTTACTTAGTATTAAACTATATTTTGGTTTTGTGTACTATATACTGTTGAAGAAATAGGACGCAAAAATACTATATTTCAATTGAATGAATAAGTATATCATCTCAAGAAAAATTTATTACAAAGAATTATTGTCTGAAATTTATTGAATCTGCAATCCATACAAATATTAGACAATACAATACAAACGTTATCATTTTACGGTCAATTTGTATAAAATTTTCGTAAAATGTCGTACAGAACTACGAAAAGCTTGCTACTTTACTTTTTGCTTAACTTACTTTTACTATTTACTTTTCAGGCTTTACTTTTAATATGCTACTTTTTTTCGGATAATTCGTTCGAACACTTTTGATTTTGATTTTCCAAATAATATAATTTTTAGTTGAGTAAAGTAGCAAAATGTACTTTTTTTCTATCACATTCTTTTCGCATATCATCATACACATGCCTTATTCTGAAAAATACTGTATACTCTGCTGAAAAATTGTTGCCAACCCTAAATAATTGGCTCGCAGTGGTATGAAAACCACCAGATTCCTATCGCATTTAAATGTGGTCGGATAACTGGAAGCCCACTCTGTAATTCAATTTCTCTATTACACCTTTATGTAAGGGCAGGTGCTATTTCTAAATTGCTAGAAGTAAATATTTCCATATATCACCTAAGTCCTAACAATAACAAACTAAGCGGCTTAGTTTAAATTCGCGATACTGGAATTTCTTAGGTTTGATATGGCGACAAACGTTGAAAGCCGGCGCCATACATGTACAGCACAGAATAAATAATGGATATGTAATGATGCATTACTTCAATTAATAGGTAATGGTACTCCTTATCGCAAGAATCGAAAAATGGTTTTGCTTCACCCACAATATTTTTGTACGAAGTATCTAATAATACGCCACACCATTGAATAGCTTAAAAAAAAACACCCCTACTTTACGTGTGGGTACGGTGTACCCTAAAATTTTTTTTCACTTTTTTTTTACCACTTTGTCGGCGTTCGATGCCAAATTTCAACTTTCTGGTAGTAACAGCATTTGAGCTAAGCCGCGGACAGAGGGACGGACGGCCGTCTCTCTATGTGCGGACGTGGCGAAACTACATATAGGTACACAAGGGTACCTTGTTGACTACGGAACCCTGAACAGAAAAAAGTCCTGACTCATTAAAGCCTGGGCTTCTGGGATGGGCTCTTCTAGAAAGCAAAAATGTTGCACAGAGCACAGAGTACATAATATGTAGTACAGCCCACAGGTTAAGGCTGAATTTTTCGAAATTCTCACGGGAACTTAGCCACGGGTGGTCGCTGATTCTTCCACTATATTGAAGTGTACTGGATTAAGAAGAATTTCATTCATTTAGCTAATAATTATAATCACAACTTTCCTTTTTTGTCGTACAGAAAATTATAGAGTCCGAAACAAAGGATGGATGGACCGATTTAAATGTGTATTTGTTGGACTGGCTTTAGTCCTTTTTTTTCCTAGAGATAGAATCCTAAACCAAGGTTTTTAAAGACCCGATTTTAATGTTAATTGCTGATAAAGACTGGTCTTGATTGTATGTTCTGGTGTTGTTTCAGAGCATGCCGCCGCCCGCCTAAGGCATGAGCGGCCGCGGAGCGGGGGGGCAGCGCTGCCAGCTGATCCTGCAGCGTTGCCTCGCGATCCACCTCTCCAAGCCGGGCAACGCGCCAGATGACTTCTGGATGTACGATTCTGGGTATCTGCTGTTCCAGGTAAGGCAACTTTGAAACAAATTATGACTGAGGGTCTGAAATCCCGCGATGTGAAGTCTGAAAGCTGTGTAATTTCACACCGCGAAGGGATTAGTAAGGACGGTTACAGACCAGCGTATTTTTTGCGCGCCGAAAATAGGCTAATCTGAAACGGCTCTTTTAACAGGTTTCTAATGCACGCACCCAGTGCGCTGCATTTCGGACGCTTATTAAATTGTATTTTTTTATTCCACTACAAGTAGACGGAAACAAGGGAGATATGCCTATGTATCAAATTGTATTGAAACCTGCTGTCTCCAGTTTATCCCTACCTATCCCTCCTACCTGCTACCAATACAAGCAACTAAATAAATACAATAGACAAGAAGTCTCACTCACACACACGCATACCGATAGATCAGTGCATGAGGCACGAACAAATATACACTTTATTGTTTACCAAACAGGGTTCAATTTCAATCACCGTGCATCTTACTCACACAAACGTAAAACGTTGTCGATGTGCTGTGCAAAATTCAAATATGATACAATTAGTGATTGACTAAAATGGATCTATCGATGCTAAATTTCTTAATATTTGGGTTTTTGACAATGACTACCGATTATGAAAAGTATTTATCCACTTTTCTTTTCTTTCTGCATCCTTCGGATATCTTAAATATTAATATTAAAGAGTGACATTAAATATATCAATAAATGAGTAATGAGTATCTACGTAAATTGACATTATATTAATTCACCTAGTATATTTTTTATACGTTTCGTCAGCTAAGTAAGTCGAGTACTTACATTAAAAAAAATAGTAATAATTATGACTAAAAATATAGTTATAATGAATTTTACTCACGATAGTTTAAACGTTAAAATAGAAATAATTGTTTACTAAGTTATAATTAAGGTACTATTAATTATTGTATCACAGATCATCGTTTGGTCGCTAAAATATCGACAACTGCATTGTACTCGTACCTGCGTCGTCACATCTCTAGTTCACCGCACGCCGACAGCGGCCGCACTACGAAATTTGATCTATCGTGCTAGTGAAAGAATCGGTAAAGAACACTTAACCATTGCGTCGTAAGACTGGCCGATTCATTGATAGATTTCTACTAAGCAAGCAATGGTTTTTGTTCATAATGAGATATAGACTTGTCACTCTATTACATTATGATACCACTAAATAATGTTTTATTGATTTTAATGGAAAATTACAACAATTTATTTGTACTTACGTGTGAAATGAGATGCCATCTTTCATGTAATTCACTTTGCAGCTTGAATTTTTACAAACAACCACTGAACAACGCGGCATTTTGTTAAAAACCGAGAGAAGTGAACCAATCTTTGAATGACATGCGACTAAAGACAAAAACGGCCATCAGGCCTATTTTGTGCCTGATGAGTTCGCACGCAACACGCCCCCTTAGCACATCTCCCTTGTTTCCGTGATCTGTGGTCGTACACTTGTTATATTTAGTAGTCCTGAAGTTTTTTATATTGTCAAAACCAGACACTAATTCTTTTGATTAACTGGTCAGGTCATTTCTGTTCTGAATAACTGATGGAATTCAGATCCGAATGAAATACATATTTTGCTACGAGGATCACTTCGAAATTTTTATGCGAAGTAGGCAGTTAGGTATTGACTTAGCTACCGTGTGAGCGTGAGTTTTTGGTAAGTAATGCTATATCACTTCGCTGTTTGACTTTGAACCCTGTAAAGAGGTATTACTTTTATTCGAAGTATGCCTTTTAAACAACAATTTATTCCACATAAAATGCTAGGAATAAGATGGTCTACACTCTACACTCTGTTCCCTATGATCTTTTAACCAAGAAACCAAAAAACTTCATAAATACTTGTTTTTTCAAAACAAACTGTAGCAAACTGCCTAAGGCAAACTTAAGACCCAGACATCGTAAAAAAACATGATGGTGATGAATAGTTACGGTATCTTAAAACTAAAGCTACGAGGGTTCCAAACTCAGCCGGGTTGCATCATAATATTATATACTTGGCTAATAAAATTGGCAATGACACAAATTCCACAATATATCATTGTATCAAAATATTGACCTGTGTTAGCTGCATCATTATTTTCTCGCAAAAAATATCTCACAGTTACAGTTCTTAAATGAGATAAGTTCACACGATATCATCAACAAAATTTAAGACAGATGAAAAGGGAAAACATTAATTATTTTAACATCATAAAGAGTCACTTGCGATCCAATTCTTAAATAACACTTTCGTTTTCCAATGCGTGAGAACTTGCAGTGGCCGGACGTTGGTGTGATGAAGACACTTAAATCTTAACTGTCTATGGTTTTTACTTCATAGTAATTTAAAAATATAATAAAATAAATCCTTCTTGTCTCTGGCTTCGTCAAGCTAGGCACACAATATAAACATGTTGATTCGTCGGTAGTGTTGGATAGTGCTTACTCGTTGTCCTACGTGAGCGACAGACGCGACACCTCGACTATAACGACGCGACGCGACTCAAATAGTAGCTGACGTCTGCCTACGTTGTCGCGTAGACAAGTTTGTAATTTTCCTAGGATACCTAGGACTATGGTTAAGGAAGCTCATCTATTGAATCTTCAAAAAACAACTCAGTGTTGTAAACTTTTAAAAGAAGGCTTCAACCTTTTATGTGTAAAAATAATGTTGGTATGAAAATAAACTTTTTTTTTTTTTTTTAACTTTTATTACATTATGCATACCGATTAAAGCAGCTACAGTATTACATTGCAATCACCTCTAATTGACTCTTTCGTCATTGCCCAAAATCGGCATAATACCATAATTTTAGCCAATTACAGCAACTGTGATTGTGGCAATGTTTGTTGAAGATTTTCCGTAATTTATCATCGACAATCAATTCGCTGCTAATGTTGGACAAAGGGTTTCTTTTTTTAAATGTTTCGTACCCACAACACTAGAACAATTCAAGGGGCGGGTAAACAATTTCCCTAAAAGACTATGAATTAAATTGATTTGTAACGCATATACAAGAAAAATATACAATTTTGTTTTAACGCAGATAAGTGAACTTAAATCATCTCTCTGGAGATTGGCCGCCGTGGCCGAAATTCGGTCGGGAGGACATTATTTTTCTACACAGATTTTGGGACATTCTACACAATTCAGCTGCAACTCGTAGCACTCGTACTGTACCTGTGCCTGTACCTGTTTACATAGGTACTGTGCATACTTTAATACTGTACAAGAATCGGCCTTCCTAGTTGTGGTTCATTTTTGGTAACCATAAACCGTCTTTGAGCGGCCATATCTAGTGAAAGGCCCTTCCGCATGCGGGCAGACCTTCACTATCGTTGTCAGTGGAGAGCCCTACACCTACCTAATACTGAATCAGCCTTCCTGGCGATGGTTACCAAAAGTGCAGCTATCTCTCATAATATAAGTAGTAGGTAGAATACAAAGCGCAGCTGTGAGCAATGACTACTTAAACCCTAAAAGTAAACAAAAAGATCTTCCGCGTGGCGCTTATGGCTTATCTGTTATGACTGGCGGCGTCTTGGCGTCGACGCTGAATAAACATTTCCAGAATGGCCCCCCATACAAATGTAGTGATCTGATTACTACTTAGAACGGGCTTCTGATATGGAGTAACAAAGTTTCTTTCTTTTTACAACGAATGCTGATACGATTTAAAAATTATGATTCCCGTCCAACAGACGTTATCTCATCGTTTAATAAATGCAAAAGTGTGTCTTTCTATCTGTCCGCTATGTGTTATGTATTCAACCGATTTTGATGAAATTTGGTGTAGAGATTGTTTTTATCCCGGGAAAGGACATAGGCTACTTTTTATCACGGAAAATGAAAAAGTTTACGCGTCAATCAAAAAAACTTAAACCACGCGGCTGAATTCGCGGGCATCAGCTAGTAAGAAATATGTATCAAGTAACTGCACGCAGATGATAGCAAAACGGCATTTAACCATTCAATCGACTATTTTTGAAGATACTTCAAACCGTAATTATTTTCTATCCATAGTCAATTGTATGCACTTCTAAGGGCTAATCCGGTCTATTTAAGCTATTACACTTAGAATATGACCTGAATAAGTCACAAGTGCATAGGAGTTGCAATATAAATCGAGTGTACCAAATAACTAATTTAAAACCATTCATGTGTGGTCTAAGTGAAAAGAGGTTACAAATTACAAGTTTCACATTATTTGCAATTAATAAAAAATATAATTTTTGGTTTAAAAATCTTTTGTTTGTAATGTTAATGTCACCGTAAGATTGCAGAAACCGTTAGATTGTAATCTAACTAGCAAAATTGTAAACTGTCGACAGATTGTGAACCGTTCAATGGTCTAAGTGTAAATTTTTGAAATATTCATTGTTACGTTTTCTTGTCTCTTTCTTGTAGGTTAGGTTAGGGTTCGACATAAATAATCAGGTACTACATCAAATACAGGCACTTGGTTTTATCGGGTTAATATACCTAACAGATTACAATCTACCGAAAAATAATGTGTTAAATTGTAATCTGTCGACAGTTTACAATTTCGCTAGTTAGATTACATTCTAACTGTTTTTGCAATCTTATAAATAATAATGAATGTACAAAAGAGTTTCAATTTCCTATTGGGTGCACAGTAATTGATTTTTGAAAAACAGCTCAAATTTTTGAATTTAAATAACAATTTTGGTTTGTCCGAATTGATTTGGTACATAATACAACTTAAATTATGGTGTTTGCCCAAATTAAAATTAATTAAAGATTTCTGATTACGTATAACTAGACAGTTTTGGAACGCTTACCGTTCCTAACTTAAACTTACTATAGAATCCATAGAACTCCTCATGCAATCTGAAACCGCCTTGCTCGGTGACAAAGTTAACACATGTTCAATTGGACGTCAATTAAAATTGAAACCTTGTTTTATAGACAGTAAAATTTAATTTCAAATGGTTCTTAAATGTATATCCAGTGCGCGTGATTTATTCACAATTGAGAGCATACGGATGGGACAATAAATATAGTATTTTGAAATAAATTTTGATTTTTGATCGCTTTATTGAAAATTGCACTTGTATCATTGTTTTGACTGATTTACTAGCTAGATGAACTAGATGATGCCCGTGAAATCGACCGCGTGCAGGATTGAAGATGTTTCAAAACCCCGCAGAGACTTTGTAATTTTCTGCTGTTTTTTTTTAAATCGGTCAAGAAACCTCGGAGAAATCGGTGTACATATCTTAAAAAAATATGCACCGAATCGTAGCCTCCTCTTTTTTTGGAAGTCGGCTATAAAAAAGCTTATGTCCGTCTCAGGATTCAATCTCTCTCTGTAAAGTGCCAAATTTCTTTCGCATTTATAATATTTTATTTTCATTCATTAGAAAGACTTACTTTTTTAATAGCTAGGTATAGAAATAAGATAGATGAATACATACAAAAGAAAATTAAAGCTAAATAAAAGTTTTCACCGAATGGATAGTATGGATTCTGTGATAATAATGCAAAATGCAACGCAATGATTATAATTGCTATGTTCCTACTCGTAATATAGGTAAAGGGTGCGCGTTTGACCTCTGAGTATACTCAACTTTCTACGCGGTAGCGTTGGTGCCCTCACGTAACATTACTTAAACTTTATACTCGGCTTCTGCAGCTCAATAATACAAATGTTATGATATTTGAGCGGAATATCTAGCAATAAGTGGAGGAAATTACCATTATTCTTCTGCCTATTCAAGCATTTGGCCTCTCGCTTTTTGACAACCTCTCTGGGGTAGCGTTGAGCGTGGGAGGTCCCGGGTTCGATCCCCGGCAGGGTCAATTTAGGAAATTATACTTTCTGAATTTTCTATTGTCTGGTCTGGTGACTAGTTAGTAGTTACCATTTACCACCCTACCGACAAAGACGTGCCGCCAAGCAATTTAGCGTTCCGGTGAGATGTCATGTAGAAATCGATTAGGGACATGTTTTTAATATAACTGTCGTACTCCTTACAGTTTAGCTTATCTTAGACTGCATCATTAGAAGTCTGCCGCGAATATTATATTCGTGGGTAGGTGGTGGAAGTCCTAACTAGGATGCGATACCTACCTCTCTATGTTTTGACACTCCATAAGACGCAACGCCCACCTGCAAAGGGAATTGGAGCTGTCAATTTATACGTAGACCAAAAGGTAATAAAGTAAAGAATATCTATAATATTATCACCAATAATAAGTTACTAGGTTCTCAACACTGAATGTTTTCGCTCATAAACGTCCGGATTCTGTCTGCAGGGGAAATTACAACTGGACAAAGATGGGATCGGACAAACAAAGCCTTTCAACTGAGCCATTGTTTGAGGCGAATTGAAAATAACCGAACCGCTTGATACCACTTTTATATTATTAATGTCTTTCGAGATTTGCTTCATTTGTGAAAGATAAATTATATTTTATAGTCTGTTGACAACCATTGTTTTTTTTTTCGTCAATATTGCTGTCGATGGTCTAGATTCTGATTTGGGGCAATAATATCGTGACTTTGTGTTACGCTACTTTTTCGCCTAAAACACCTACTGTTTGTTTATCTCTGATGTTTTACTTTATGACTACAGACAATCAGTGAGATAGAACAAGGGGCCTAGTAGAAGACTCTACCTATAAGAATGCATCTAATAGACAACTGCGATTTGTATAGAATTGTCACGCGCTTGATTACAGCTGATGACGGACCCCGCTTGTTCAATTCCTTACACTTCGTGTAACGCGATCGAGGACGTAAAAAACTCCCACTAGGCCCACAGTAGGCCTATTTCATATCTCCAACGAATAACTGTCTACAATATATCTCCCAACTTTTTCTTTTCTTTGATGACCAGCACTTATGGACCTGAATCTCGGACAGGCCGATCTGAGTCTCTTAGAATGAAAAGGAATTGTCCACTACGGTAACAAGGTTTGAGAACATTGTGGAGAGCTCTCAGGTTCCCTCACGATGTTTCCCTTCACCATTTAAGCATAATATATACTAGCCGATACCCGCAACTTCGGATTAATTATTAAGGATTTTTGGTTCCCGTGGGAACTCTTTAATTTTCCGGAATAAAAAGTAGCTTGTGTTATTCCAGACTATAATCTTTCTCTGTACCAAATTTCATCCAGATCCATTCAGCCGTTCTGGCGTGATTGAGTAACAAACATCCATCCATCCATACAACCATCCAAACTTTCGCATTTATAATATTTATTATTTGAAGTATAGAAAGTATAGATTAAATTGCTTAAAGCAAACATAACTCAAAATTAAAGGCGTGTGCTTGGAATTCCTAGACCCCTGAATAGGAAGCCGAGGTTCTAATCTCTAGCTAATAAGTCTTAAGTAATACCTTGTAAAATTGATGTTATTTCTGAATCAGCGGTGTTTACCAACTTATAATTAGGGGAGGTACCATAGCGTGTAATTCAATTGCACTGCCGTCAAGGTCGGTAGTCGTGGTTTTACTGCAGTTTTGTAACTGATCGCTAAGTTGATCAAATGATCACCAACCGTAACTAGTCTAGGCAATAAAGCTACAATTATTTCCTCAGGCGACGAAACTTTACAGTATGATAAAGTATCATGAGTTAAACGTATTTTATAAATATCCAATAAAAAATCAGAAAGGAAGTAAGGTTTTTTATGCTATCCCCAATTGTCAAAGCAGGAAGGTACCTACATTATCGCGTAAACGCAGTATAGGTTTGATAATAAAATCGGTTTAAATATCGATATTCTGCATGAATATTTCGTTTGATATTTCGGTTTTGAGTGTAAATATACTACCTACTATTATTTTAAAAAGAAATCGAGAAAATATTCAGTCATAAAAATTAAGTTTTAAGTATAAATACCTAACTTAAGCATGGATGTTTTTTTGAATATTTTTGTATAAGTTTTGGTTCATGCCATACTACAACCCTGCCAAGTTTTTAATGCGGGAGGTATCCATACAACGAACCGCCCCGTTGCCTAGACTAAACTGCCCAGTGACCAATATGGTTGATGCCTATGTCAAAAATAAATTATTTCTTACTGATTATCAAATAGAGTCTTCCAAAAAACCTTAAATTCACATGCCGGTTATTTTCAAGTTTAATCATTTTAAACTATCGATTAAAGAAAAAAAGTGTTGAAATTTGATGACGTCACAGTTCTTTATTGTATAAAAACTTCTATACTAGAAGCGCATTTTTAAGTTTGATAAAGAGTTGTTGATTTGAATTAGTTATCAGTATCCCTATTGTTGAGGTCCACTTCCTTGACTACTTTTGGAAAATAATGTTATATTTTAGCCTGATTTTAGCTTCAGCCGTAGCTAGTTACCACCCTACTTTACTAGCAAAGACGTGCCGCCAATCCATTTAGCGTTCCGGTACGATGCAATCGTAAAACCGTTTTGAAACCGAATAGATACATAACACATTAGCCCTCAACTACTTATCTTAAGACAACATCACCCCTTAACACCAAAAAAAATAGAGAGCTAAGTTAGAATTTAGTATCTAATCCTATATAGAAGTATTAAATGACCGCGCATCTCTCAAATAAAATACCATACCATAAACAAGTCATTTCCGCCGCATTTTAATTATAGATTTTTTTAAAGGGTTCTTTCTCTACACTCGTAAAACGTGAAACTTTTACTAGTGTATTATGATAGAGGCCACAAAGTGGGGAGTCGTTCGTCCGATGCTGAAATGTTTACGTCTGCTGCAATACCCCCCTTTATTCTTTAACCATCTGTGTCGAAAAGGTAATTCTAAATTTCAGGAATTGCTATAGCATCTCTCATCCTTCTTACTTTACTTGCACAATGTCTACTTGAGTTCCATACCCAAACGGTAAGGATTTGACCGAATTCAGAGGTTCAAATTTGGCGTTTTCGATTCCACGTTAAAATGTCGGTCCCGGTTATTATCACTAACATACGATAATAACCGTTACAAAAACCTATAAGAGTTTAAATACTCTTAGTCGAGTCGTATCCGGAAGGACGTGGGTACCCACCACATTATCCCACGAAAACTCCTACCATTATGTGATTAATGGAAAGGGGTGCGACGCAGAGAGAGACCCAAAGGGTGCCAACGGAACCCGTCTGTCCCTCTGTCAGCGGACTGTATCTCATGTATATAAAAAAAATCCTCACTTTACGTGTAGGGGTAAGGGTACCCTAAATTTGTAGGCTGTACGTCGTTTTGGCGGTACGTCTTTGGTAGGGTGGTAACTAGCCACGGTCGAAGCCTCCTACCAGGCCAGACTAGAGAAAATTCTGAAATTACGAATTCCCAAATTGACCGTGCGGGGTATCGAACCCGGGACCTCCCACGTTAAGACAACAGCGCTCAACTCTGAGCGAGGGAGGTCGTCGAAACGTGAATCCAACTGTGGAGTCATACGATCAAAAGTCGAACGTAAGTATAACTTGCAAGGAAGATAAACAGAGAATTTTTGAACACGTAAAAGCCTTTCATTTTGCAGCATATTAAGTATATAATTTTTATTCAATAGCGTATAAATTCCGATAGCGATCTCGTTCGAGCTTATGCAAAGCAATGTTAAGTTTAATTTGTCACAGTTTAAAGTAACTCAGGCGAACTTTATGCGGCATTGTGTGAATGCATTTATTGGTATGCGATTGGCTCTAGCAATTTTATCGCTTTCCATTAGGTACTTAGATTCCAATTGATTATAGCCCGTGAGAAATTTCTGCGAAGTATTTTTAAGAATATGATTCTGGCGGTTGTATTTTCATTGATCAATCATGTTTTTCTCTGTCTTATTCTAATTTAGTATATAAATGTTTTTTTTAAACCTTTGGCGATTTATTATTGAATATGTATTCCCAAGGTCACGACTAACTAGGTATAATAGCCGCGTCATAAGTTGAACTCTGCGCAGAAACTACAGAAGGGTGCTAGATTCACTTGGTGATTTGAAAGAAAAAAACGTTTTATTCTATTAAATCTCTTTCCATTTCAGAGAGCGTTCAGATCCATTTAACATATTTTTATTCATATCTAAAACAAAGGTTTGCACGTCATTCTACCTCAAACTTGCTATATTATACTATAATAAATAGCGACCCGCCCCGGCTTCGCACGGGTGCAATGCTGATACTACATATACTACACAATGTCTTGTCTTTATATAGGTACAACGTTCACAGCTTTTTTGTCATGATATAATACAAACATGTTTTCTTTAGTGGTTAAAAATGGTTATTATCCCTACGAGACGTACCTATACTATCGCGGACTTTTTTGTAAACCTTTTTAAGGTGTTAACAATACTTAGAACATTATTTTGATCTATCTCGTAGGGTTCAGCCAGCGTTTGTAATGTAAGCGTAAAACAATGTGTTTATTTACGACATCACATTAGAAACCTCTAAAATGATCAGTATTTCTCTGCTATATTATGCATGTATTACACATATAAACCTTTCTCTTGAATCACTTTATCTATTTAAAAAAATCGCATCAAAATCCGTTGCGTAGTTTTAAAGATCTAAGCATACATAGGGACAGACAGCGGGAAGCGACTTTGTTTTATACTATGTAGTAATTAATTTCTGTACTATGGGGCTATTCAAATGACACTTTTTATGGTATTACATAGAAGACTATAGTAAAAAACACTTTCACAGGCCTATTTTACTCACACGTTACAATAGAGATTCTCATCTATAAATCCGAGATCGTTTAAAAGATTGCATGTTGCATAAGCGATGATAACCCACAGGTGTTCATTATCTTGTAGCCTGGGGCGGAATGATGGTTTAAGGGCTTTAGATTATCCGTAAGATGAGTGTTTTTGAACTATAATTACGATATTTAACATGTTGGAGAGTAAAAGTGTTAAGGTACATGTAAAGATTTACAAATAGACTGAAATGGTACATAATCCATACTATACTAATATTATCCATACTAATATTATAAATGAAAAAGTGTGTCTGTCTGTCTGCAATTTACACCGGGCTTTATAATATGAAAATATTATAATATAATATTATATGCAAATCGATTCTAAACGAGGAAAACTCCAAAAAAAGTCACAGGCATCATATAATAGGTAAATAATTAGTTCAAAAAGTATGTATAGTTGATTAGTCCCAGCTACGCAAGAATACCAATAGTTTTCTTGTAAAAAGTTCTCAATGTATAACGACGAGTAAACCAAGTCTTCCAGCAGTTTAGGCCTAGGCCAATTAAGATATTATAAATCCTCAAATTGACTTACCCAAATTGAATCCAGCAGCTATTATAATACTCTTACGTATTCATCAAAACTAGATAGGCAAATCATCAAACATTTTGATGTACTTGCTTGCAATTATACGATTCGTTACCGTTTTCACTTAATCTAATTGAATTGATTCGATAATAGAAAACGTAAACATATCCGTTACGTAAACAAGCCCTTTCTATTTAGAAGTTAGGGAAACAGGTAGTTTATAACTATAAACTTTCTTCAGAGTGATGTTGTCTTTAAATTGATCCTTCTTAGCAGTTAGTAGTTACGCATTTGAACCAACCAAGAGTTATTAGTTACATTTCGGTCATAAATCTGAATTGGTTGCGATCTGCTTTATTTCTGTACTGCTTTAAGTTTTAACCCCACTTGAGATGCACGGAGCGGCGCGGCACGTAGCGGCGCGGCACGTATTTGGGAAATATCACATTTTTATGAGTATAGGTACGGTGCCTCGTTACGGATTGCATTTCCGTGCTGCGTCCAGCCCAGCTCCATATTACCTCACACATAGAATACTTGCCGCTACGTGCCACGCTACACCGCGCCTCTACAGTGGGGTTAAATCATATTTTTGCTAAACAATATGATGAAAAACGAAAAACATCAGCTAATTGCTCAAAACCAGTGCGACCCCTGCAGAACTTAATAAATATTATACTGAGCTTCAACGTTTTATAGATAAAAAACATTATTTTTTTAGTTGGCTCTTGACTGCGATCTCACCTGATGTTAAGTGTTGATGCAGTCTAAGATGGTAGCGGGCTAACCTGTTAGGGGCATGGGCAGTTATATTAAACCCATACCCCTAATAGGTTTCTATACGGCATCCTACCGGAACGCTAAATCGCTTGGCGGCACGTTTTTGCTGGTAGGGTAGTAACTAGCCACGCCCGAAGCCTAACTCCAGGCCAGACCAGCGAAAATTCAGAAATTACATATTCCTAAATTATTCATGCCGGAAATCGACCCCGGGACCTCCGCACGTTACGAAAACAGCGCTCAACACTGCGCCAGGGAGTTCGTCATTGGGCGTAAGTATAATATCGATTTTTCTTATCAAAAAACTTATTATATACTAGATGATATAGAGATAGTCCCGCGACTTCGTCCGCGTGGACTAAGTTTTTTCGATTCCCGCAGGAACTCCTTAATTTTCCGGAATAAAAAGTAACCTATATGTCCTTTCCCGGCATACAACCTATCCCTGTACCAAATTTCATCAAAATCGGTTGAAAAGATGGGCCGGGAAAGCGTAGCAGACAGACAGATGGACAGACAGACAGAAACACTTTCGCATATATAATTTATATTAGTAAGGATAATATGTATTTTGTAAGTTCAATAAAATGATCTTAAAACGGTATCGCAGAAAGATTTCAATATGCAAATCACGGCTGATATTCAATGAAATTGCATTCATAATGCAATCGTATCTATAGAAAAGAAAGTCATTCCTACCAAAATAAGAGAGAGAATGCACCTCCAAGTTCATTGCCGTTCAGTAAGCACTTTTTCTTTAACGTAATTACAGCTATTAACCAAAGCTATTACGGTTGTGATGGAATGAAAATCTTCCCATACTTTAGCTCTATGTAATCGAACATAGAGGCTATCAGCGTAATTATACTACCAATGTTGCTTAAGTCATCAATGGTTAAACCTTTAACGGCTATAGGAAACGGGGCGGTCTGTTGTATGGAGACCCCCACATTAAATCCTCAGTCGATGAAAATTGGCAGGGTTTTAGTATTGGATGATCCAAAACTTACATAAAAATATCCAACAAAAAAAAACATCCGCAAGTTAGGTATTTATACCTAAAAGTACAAAAAGCTTAGTATTTTGAACTGAATAATTTCTCGGTCCAATTTTTTTTTACCAAACTTATTAATAGCCTTATTACTACGAGGTACTCGATATATGTTAAAGGAAATGATCGGTTTGATATAGATAGCAAAATACGACCTCCCTGGCCCAGTATATATATATATATATATATTTTTTAATCCACTACAAGCTAGCCCTTGACTGCGATCTCACCTGTTGGTACGTGATGATGCAGTCTAAGATGGTAGCGGGCTAACCTGTTAGGGGCATGGCAGTTATATTAAACCCATACCCCTTTGGTTTCTACACGGCATCGTACCGGAACGCTAAATCGCTTGACGGCACGTCTTTGCCGGTAGGGTGGTAACTAGCCACGGCCGAAGCCTCCCACCAGGCCAGACCAGAGAAAATTCAGAAATTACAGATTCCTAAATTGACCCTGCCGGGGATCGAACCCAGGACCTCCGCACGTTAAGGCAACAGCGTTACACACTGCGCCACGGAGGTCGTCAAAAAAAAATATTGAGCGCTGTTGCCTTAACGAGGGAGGTCCCGGGTTCGATTCCAAGCAGGGTCAATTTGGAATTAATAATTTCTGAATTTTCTCTGGTCTAGTCACGGCTTCAGCTTCGTCGACAAAGACGTACCGCCAAGCGATTTAGCGTTCTGGTACGATGCCGTGTATAAACCGAATATCGGTGTATGGTTTTAATACAACCATAAGATCGCAGTCAAAGGCTAACTTGTAGTGGAATTAAAAAAAAATACTTTGACCTTTGGAATTTCCTAAATTCTTGACATCGGATTTTAGATAAATTCGATTAAATGATTAATTGTTGTTCATATTTACAGTGTTCATTGCATGCTTAAGTCTTTAATACCTTTGTATTTTTTTTTCGCTATTATGTAAAAAGATACATCCTAGTATGAGCCGCTTTCCTGTATAACATCTCAAACATGGTTATATTAAACCGCCTCTTGTATCCTCTAGAGTCTAGAGTCTAGATGAACGGATGATTCTCAAATAGCTACGAGTATATTGTATAGTAATATTATAAATGCGAAAGTTTGGATGGATGATTGTTTGTAACTCAATCTGATCCTGATCTTATTCTGGATGAAAGGCACAGAGATAGATTATAGTCTGGAATAACACATAGGCTTTTGTTTATCCCGGAAAATTAAGAGTTCCCGCGGGAACCAAAAACCTGTATCCACGCGGATGAAGTCGCGGTCATCAGCTAGTTTGACAATGTTAGTCATGATTAATCTTAGTAAAATAATACTGACCCAAATTCGGTAAAATATGAAAAAAAAAGTTAGTTATAATATTTGTTCGTAACACCCATTGTTCATGGATATTAAGAAGCGAAAGTTATCTATAAGCAATGCACCATTGAAGATTAATTAATTATAGCGTGAAATTAATACTGTAAGTTTTGTACATAGGAGAATAGTAACAATCAAAGAATGCAATGAAAAGAAAACATTCCTAAAATTGGGCATTGTGAAACAGCAAACTCAGCTTTATTCTATGATTTTGTAATACTTTGTTGATTACATGTTATAGATAATATCTTTTGATTATTAACTGCCTCGTTGGTCTAGCGATTAGCAGCATCTTCATCTCCGTGCCGCGTCCACACATACAGAGAATATTTGCCACTACGTGCCGCACCGTGCCATCTTTAGTGGGGCTAGACCTTAATTTGTGGACCTAATATAATAATTAAATAAATTAAATTAAATAATTTGCGGCCTTGGTGGAGCTTATTCTTAGCTTATTATTAAAACAAAAAAGAAAAACACGTAGGACAACTTGTATCTCTTAGGATAAGTCGGGGCTCTGCCACTGACTCAGAAAATCTCTGTAAAAGAAAGAATCTACCGAAAAGAGCTGGCAAAACATATAAAAGCCTCTACTGAGAAGAGATAAGGCAAGAAACTCAGCAGTTGCTCGTTTTAAAAAGAAAAATATACAAAAAACATACGTACCTAATGTAGATTTATTTTATTACCCTCGACGAAACGGAGACGGTCTAAGTGTTTGCCCTAAGAGGTTGTGTGTTTGTTTGTTTGTTTGTATGTTTGTTTGTTTGTGCACTTTTTTGTTACCGTTTTCCTGGAAAACTACTGGACCGATTAATATGCGGTTTTTTGCATTAGATATGTATAGCTTGTGAGAAGGTTCTTAGATATATTTTAGGACCATAGACAACCAAGATGAGCTGTAGTCTATGATTTTAATTTTTCAATATGTTACCATTTTTCTCAAAAAGTACTGGGCCGATTGAGATGCGGTTTTTTGCATTGGATATGGATAGCTTGTGAGAAGGTTCTTAGATATATTTTAGGACCATAGACAACCAAGCTGAGCTGTAGTCTATGATTTTAATTTTTTCAATATGTTACCATTTTTCTCAAAAAGTACTGGGCCGATTGAAGTACGGTTTTTTTCATTAGATATGGATAGCTTGTGAGAAGGTTCTTAGATATATTTTAGGACAATAGACAATCAAGCTGAGCTGTAGTCTATGATTTTAATTTTTCAGTATATTACCATTTTTCTCAAAAAGTACTGGGCCGATTGAGATGCAGTTTTTTGCATCAGATATGTATAGCTTGTGAGAAGGTTCTTGGATATATTTAAGGACCATAGACAATCAAGCTGAGTTAGTGATTTGGTAAGTGGTCATAGGAACTCCTTAAGTTCTCATCGTAAACCCGTCGTGTTTAGACTCTTTTGGTTTGTCTTGACTAGCATTTTGTACCTAGATGCTACTGAGGGTCTCATGATGGAGCCAGGAGGTGGTCATGGGATCTCCTTAAGTTCTCATCGTAAACCCGTTGTATTTGGACTCTTTTGATTTGTCTTGACGAGCGCTTTATACCTAGATGCTGCCCAGGGTCTCATGATGGAGCCAGGAGGTGGTCATGGGTACCCTTAATTTCTCATTGTAACCCGTCGTATTTGGACTCTTTTGATTTGTCTTGACTAGCACTTTGTACCTAGATGCCGCCCAGGGTCTCATGATGAAGCCAGGAGGTGGTCATAGGAACTCCTTAAGTTCTTATCGTAAACCCGTCGTGTTTGGACTCTTTTGATTTGTCTTGACTAGCACTTTGTACCTAGATGCTGCTCAGGGTCTTATGATGGAGCCAGGAGGTGGTCATGGGAACTCCTTAAGTGATCACATTTTTTTAAACAATTTTTATCAGAATATTAAAATTTAACACTATTTGACACCTCTGCTCATTACTAAGCCCAAGTTTTATCTCGGAATGAGAAGGGTTTGGCCATAGTCCACCACGCTGGTCAAAAGAACTACTGAGCCGGCAAATATGCAGTTTTGTGTTTTAGATATTATTTTATATATACTTTTGCTAAGTTCTAGTTGTTGTTTCAATGGAGCTCTGCAGTTCGTCGTGGGTTTTTTAAAATTTTTAATTTTATTGTTTACATACAATTTTGGATTGTGAAAACCTGTGTTTTGGAAAAAACAAATGTAATTCTCGAGCTTTTTTACGCAAATCACTTAAATTAACGATAGATAATCCCATTATGTCTTTATGATCATTTGATCAAGTGTCGCAATCAGTACAGCGCGATAGATGCCCATAGTTGAACATAACATTATATTGTTTCTTGCGAGGATCATCCCGATAAGATGAAAGCTAAAACATTATTATAACGATCAAAACATTATCTTAATAAGAAAGATCGTTTAACATAATATCTTGTATTACGGAACACGCGGAAATGTGTTATTAAATCATTTCCCTACATGTGACCGCAAAGGCGGTAAAGCTCATGTTACACTAGATAATCTAATAGCTTTCTATCATACCGATTACCGGCAAAGCATACGAGGTTCTCACGTTGTGACCGCATCATTAGCTTTTTGTTTGTACGCTTTTTATTGGAACTAATATGTTGTCGGTGTTAGTTTTTACTGAATTTACTTGCGGTTGTTATGGCTATTTATATAGTTTAATTCAGTTGTTTATGTTTAAATTATAAGAAATAATATTGTGGGCAGATTTGATAACGAACTTTGATAGCTTAAACAGCGGCACTTTTCTCATTCTATACATACCTATATAAAAGCGAAATTTTAATATTTTTTAAACGATATTTTGAAACATAGTCTGTAAGTATAATTAATGTGAATATATTGTATATTATGTATTATGTAATATTGTGTTCATATTTATATTTTATATTTTGTTTTTCTAATATTTACCGCCATGAAGCTTCTGCTAATACCTTAACTAATATTAAGCATATGCAAAATACTCAATTTATACAAATACTAATCCGTTACTACTTACTTAATAACATTTATATCATACTTGCTCAGTAACTAGGGATTACTATGGTGGAAAGTCTCCTTGTAAGTTGGTGTTTGCAATTCAAGGCAACATTACGTCGCACTATGCTTGAATTGTAATGTTCACATTACAGTTCAAGCTATGCAAAACTCCTTGGTAAACAATCTCTTTTCTTATAAAATGATAAGAAAACTTTTTACTGAAAAAAAAAACACTGAACATGGCGGCATTTAATTTCCATACATTTCAAACTATGCAAAACTCCTTGGAACTCAGAGCCGTAAAAAAAAATGGAAAACTATTTACGAAAAAAAAATGGAAATGGCGGCATTTCATTTGATCTGAAAGTTTGTGAAGTTTCTGAGTCAATAAAGAATGTAGAGCCGCAACCAGGGCCTTCCAAATTGCCCGAGGCTACACGTGACGAAGATAGTGTGGCACTGTCTCAAAACTTAATTCAAACAGTGCACTTGCCTAGTCAACCAGTATCTATAGTATTGCATTACCAATGTTTTATTTACCTCGCAAGAATGATATAAAGTAGAATGCTTACCTCGGTTGCAAGTAGCTATTACACCCTCGAACTATATTCACCCTCGCTCGCTGCGCTCGCTCGTGTGACTAAATATCTCGGGTGCACGCGATCCATTAGCGCCCTATGCGAGCTGCGCTCGCACTGGCGCCAAATTGGATCTTGTTCTGTAATAGCTTACTTACGTCCCTTGTGTAACAATCTACTATTGCGTTGTTGTCACACCTAATCTATTTTCATTTTCGATTGAACAATTTTCAATTTACCAATATATTTTACACTGTGGCATTCATGCCTTTTTTCTTTTATTAAACTAGTTAATGCCCGCGACTTCATCCGCGTGAATTGAGGCTTTTTGGTTCCCGCGAGAACTCTTTAATTTTCCGGGATAAAAAGTAGCCAATGTGTTATTCCAGACTATAATCTATCTATGTGCCAAATTTCAGCCAGATCCGTTCAGCCGTTGGTACGTGATTGAGTAACAAACATCCATCCATCCATCCAAACTTTCGCATTTATAATATTAGTATAGTATAGATAGCGGCTTGATGAACTTTCGCTTCACATGTCTAGCAACAATACATGTAATGACAATGACAATATGTTATATGTGTAATGTCTGACATAGTATTATGCTCTCACTTATGTTCACAAATGTTTCATGTCATTACATCTTTTGTACACTGAGCTTCGTAACGTATAAATGTCATTGTTTGTACATACCTACCTATGCGTGAATTTGAAGTACCTAGTTAGGGTGATATTTCTAGATCTTGCCCGCGATATATTATGATACTGTTAAATCATATCGTAAGGATGAAATGTTCTCACATGAGTTCCTCATGTGAGAACATTTCATCCTTAATAGATCTAATGTTTTTGGAATGATGAAACTTTCACAGCTCGTAAGTGTGTCGCAAGCATATACAGATTTACTTCTAATTTTACTCTAAACTTCCGATCTAATGTATTATCATTATATCATAGTTTATGAGCTTTACCAATCTTACTAACAATACAGCCCATTAACATCTCACTGCTGGGCACAGGCCTCCACTCTCGTAGGAGAGAGGGAATTAGAGTTTAGATCCACCACACTGCTCCAATGCGAGTTGACGGGCTTTAACGACTATTACCTATCATGTTAGTGATAATAACCGGGACCGAACCGGGTGACTCACTACCAACTTCCAACTCCGGGCTGGCACTGAGAATTTCTTGACTGAAAAACCCAATACCTAATAATTTTTATATTCGACCGGGATTTGCACCCAGGACCTCGTGATCCGTAGTCAACCATGCTAATGAGGGGTATAACCTGTTAGGGGCATAGCAGTTATACTAAACCCATATCCCTATTCGGTTTCTACACGGCATCGTGCCGGAACGCTAAATCCCTTGGCAGCACGTCTTTGCCGGTAGGGTGGTAACTAGCCACGGCCGAACCCTCCCAGCAGGCAACAAAACAAATCTTATATAAAATAAAGATAAATTTAACCAACTTGTGGTATTGATTCGAAATTAGCTTGTTTAATTAACCTAATTTAATGAGCCGCAAAGTTATAAGGGTTTTATTTTCCAACAAAAGGTTTCATCAATAATTTTGAAACCTTTTATCGCAAAAAATGATTCTAGGTGAAATTTGCTCGAATTTAACTTTGCAAAGTGGATCGTGCCGAAGCTATCAGTGTACCAAGTTGCTACAGACTACACGCTTCAATAAAACTTTGCCAGACAGGGCGCCGAACTGACACTGCCGTTTTGTACTCTTTAATGTGAATAGTTTTATATGGTTTACACATGCGGAACATTAAATGGAAAAAATAAAGGCTACTTATTAGGATAATCAATACTTATTTATTTATTTATTCAAATTAGTTACACTGTGCACTTATTGACGTCCAATAACTTGATATCAAACATGATGGTGATAATCAGTTCCGGTATCTTAAAACTAAAGCTATGAGGGTCCCAAACGCGCCCTGGTCATAACAAACTCAGCCAGTTTTTTTTAAATTATGACCACCTACCTCTCAGATACCTAATCTTAAACTAAAGAAATATGAGAGCCGTTAAAGCAAATTATTGCTAAGCTTCATTATCATTTATATAATCCTTTACATTGTAATAAGATTTTTCAATTAGTTTAAGTTTCACATTAACTTTTAAAGCCGTTTTACCGACTTTGACGAAATTTGGTGCAGAAATCACTTGCATCCTAAAGACTAATGCATAATTTTAGGATTCCAAGGATTTAGGTTTAAAAAAAATCTTAATCCTCTAGGACAAAGTCAGGGATATGATCTAGTTAAAAATGACTGTACAACTATTTGCCTATTACGAATAGCCAAGATAAATGTAAGGTTTTTCACAGGTGCATTTTAAACATGAATGGTGCATTATATATGTTTAACATACGCTTGCTTCCGTGAAGCGTTGAAGAGTTGATGACGTTTGACCTGCGCCCCGCCATGTCAGGTTTCTAACCTCGCGATGACACCATATTACTAGGGTTACACCATGAAACTGTACCGTTTTATTTAGACACACTCAGTTGTCTGTTGTGATATGAGTGCTTGGTATAATTTTATTTTATTCGCGGAGGCTTCGGCCGTGGCTAGTTACCACCCTACCGGCAAAGACGTGCCGCCAAGCGATTTAGCGTTCCGGTACGATGCCGTGTAGAAACCGAAGGGGTGTGGGTTTAATATAACTGTCATGCCCCTAACAGGTTAGCCCGCTACCATCTTAGACTGCATCATCACTTACCATCAGGTGAGATCGCAGTCAAGGGCTAGCTTGTAGTGGATAAAAAAAAACTATAATAAATAATAAAGTTACAATTAATTTTGCGCCTTTAGTATTCTTACTTAATATTATATGATGCGAAAACGTGTCTTTCTCTGGCTTTTCACGGTTAATCAATTTTGAGGAGATTTGGTCACGAAATAGTATGACTCCTGGAGATCATAGGCTTTTTGTCCCGGGAGGCGGGAAATCTAAGATCTAAATCTGTCGGGATTTTTGAAGAAGTGCAAAACCGCATATTTATTCATTTTACTTCGAGTATTTTTCCGTACGGAACATGGAACCTAATACTATAAAGTTTCATCCAGTCGGTCTATATGATATATTCTATCACTACCCTGTATCACAACATTTTTTGATATTTTATTGCGTTCACAGTAGAATTTATTATAATCTTGCAAAAAAGCACGAATTTTACCTACAACTATAGGAAACCGTAATGTTATAATGTACAGTCACGATTGTTATTCAAGTAATTGTAATAATTAGGTAAGTTACATAAATACATTATTTAATTTAAATGTTACGTTCCTCTGTAGGAAATTAATAATTACGAAGGTTATTAGTTTTCGTAGAACTCTGTTGATTATCCCAAGGTTTAAGGCACATTGATGAAGTCACAGATAAAAACAACACTAATGTGGAAAATTCACCTCAAGTGCGAACTCAAACAGATGAAAATTCGAAGCATAACGAATGTTGATAATTCACTTCGAAGTACGAACATATGCGCTTTTATTGCATAAGTCGAGTACCAATGACCAAACTGGTTACAAAGGTATTTAATTGACTATGTATAATTAATCATTTTTATATATTACTAACGTGACTTGTCTAAAACATTACAGAAAAGTTGCATAGCTGCACGTTGACGCTGCGGCAATGTGTCCTGACTCTAGAGCTTTAATTCACATTATGAAAAACGTATACCTATCATAAAAATAAGTCCCTGCTAATTTAAATAAATAATAATTAATTGTAAGGAAGTAAATATTATGCTAGAACTATTCCGTGTTATGAAATAGTTATGTTGATTTACTAATAAATCATTTTTATAAATATTAATGTAATTAACTAGTAAAACTATTATCTTAGCTAATGCATTATACTTAATTGACAAGTGACATTTATTTTATAAGTTCTTATTAATAACTAGATGATGCCCGCGACTTCGTCCGCGTGGATTAGGTTTTAATTTCCGCGGGAACTCCTTAAGTATCCAGAATAAAATGTATGCCTATATCCTTCCCCGAGATACAACCAAACACTATACCGAATTTCATCAAAATCGGTTGAAAGATTTACCGTGAAAGCGTATCAGACAGACAGACAGACATACTTTCGCATTTATAATATTGGAATGGATATTGTAGCAGGGTCATCACGGAACAAGGCCTCGCATGACGCGAACGGTGTGGTTGTGCCTTGATTGAGACAACCGAGTTAATTCCACTGTCTAAACCACATGTCTAAACCGACTTATGCTAAGAATATGGACAAGGTATGGTCAGACTTAGGGGCTAGACAGACGGATTGCCATGGGACTATACGGCGAATGCAAAATTGCAGTTTTTTTCTACAGTCCTATCCACTACGAATTAGCCCTTGACTGCAATCTCACCTGATGGTAATCGATGATGCAGTCTAAGATGGAAGCGGGCTAGCGGGTGGGTTTTATAGCAGTTTTCGTGCAGTTGGTATAACTGCGTCGAAACTGCTACTGCGACTTGCCGACTGCGCAGTTCGCTTGCACTAGCTGCAATAAAACAAGCTACTGTGCAATTCTATTGCAGTTGAAATGCAGTTATGCCAACTGCAGAAAATTGCTTCAAAATTGCAATGTTGGAGTCGGCATGCAGTCCTTATTCGAACCGACGAATATTAGAAATGCGAAAGTGTGTTTGTTTGTTGGGTTGTCACTTGTCCTTCAATCACGCCACAATAGTGCAACGGATCGACGTGATTTTTTGCATGAGCATAGCTGTTGAGGACCTGGAGAGTGACATTTGCTACTTTTTATCCCGGAAAATTAGGAGTTCCCGGAGAATTAAGCGGGTATCCATCACTACTCATGTTGTCAAGAAAAGCGAGGCCTCGCGTGGAGATCTGCGGCCTCCCCTGTAGAGTTTGCACTCTGCTAATAAATTTCCTATTTTTATTCGGTGTGATTATTTATCACTTCCTGAACTCATTCATTGTTAGGTATAAAAATACTTTTGCTTTGACAAACTAGGTATGTTAATGTTATATTTTTACTAAACTACGATTGCTCTCAAAAATATTGATATTATCAGTGGATTTGGTCCGGAACTGTAACTGATAAATTAATAAGATGACCTTATATTGTAAAGTGAACTCAGAGTTAAGACAGTCGAATCTGTAATGCCAAGTAAGTGTAAGTACCGGCTTAGTACTTTAAAATGAATCTGAACTTTAGCCAATGACCTTTATTTATCCGATAACTATAACCTTTATTAGGTAGAAATATTCAAAGTTATGGTGCACCCTAAAATAAAAAAAAATAGGTTTTGACTTACCTGCAGAGCTTTTACGCGTCGGATTTTGCAGAGAGTATCGCCTGAAAAGGTTTCCATAATGTAGGTATGTGTGTGTCAAACCTACCTTATGGAAAACACCGCATCGATCAACAATCAACAAATTGGCAATCGATTTTAATTTCGATATAGTAAATAAATAAATAATATATTAACTAATTTATTATTTATTTATTTACGTAAATGTAATTGAAGGACAAACCAACAAACAAACACTTTCGCATATTCTATAATATTATTACGATACATCCAGCAGTAACTGTGAACACCTTGGAGAAATTCGAGCCATTTTTCAAGTAGTTAGTTAGAGAGCATAAAATTAGCATTCCCACACCATTGCACCATGGCTGTACAGTACCCCACAACGTGGGGTACTTGAGTACTTGTTTCTTATCCTGTCTAAAATCTAGAAAAAACAAAGTTCAGTGCGGATGTTCTCACGCGAACGTTAACTTGAAATGTGTTATTTGATCGTCCTTAACTCGTTGTCTAGACAGACTTCGTTTTAGTTTGTTTCTTGAACCGACTTTGAAAAATGGAAAGATTGTTTATAAATTTTTTTAAAAACTCCTCAAATCATAAGGTCAGTGTACTCTAAAAAATATTCTA
Source organism: Erebia aethiops (assembly GCA_923060345.2). Lineage (NCBI taxonomy): Eukaryota > Metazoa > Arthropoda > Insecta > Lepidoptera > Nymphalidae > Erebia > Erebia aethiops. The sequence continues at coordinate 17,297,397 of OV281081.1, read as the reverse complement.
AAATAATCGCTAAAACTAAAAAGGTCCCGCTAAAATATATCGACCCGCATTGGACTAATTCGTGTAGGTAGATACTAAAATATATTAATGGTAAAGTTATATTCACACGGTCACGGCGAATCGCACTTTTATTAAAACTCAAAACTAAATAAATTAGGTAAGTATATTGTGCTGTTTAAATACCAAGAAACTAAAGAATGCAGCTGCATATACCACCAGTCCACTGCGTGACAAAGGACGCGCTCTCATCAGTACTTCTATACTCTATACTAATGTTATATTATAATTGTTATAAATGCGAAAGTTGGTGGATGTATGGATGGATGTTTGTTACTCAATCACGCCAGAACGGCTGAACGGATCTGCATGAAATTTGGCACAGAGATAGATTATAGTCTGGATTAGCACATAGGCTACTTTTATCCCAGAAAATTAAGGAGTTCCCGCGGGAATCAAAAAACAGCGGGCATCAGCTAGTAGTCAAAGTACTTAATACTGCCAAATTAAAAAAAAATCTACCTTAAACATGTAGGTACTATATACCTAGTCGTAAAATAACGTTATGGGTACAAATCTATTGTTACAGTTTTGCCATATTCAGTGAAGAATGGTAAAATATAACCGTGCGGTAGGTACATCGCCGTGTGAAAATGCCCTTATAAAGCTCATATAACGGTTTGGTACGCAATTAGCAAAAACTCGCAAAAAACTGGTGCCATTGTCTTATAAGGCCGTTATGCCTTAGTACTATGTAACAGGTAACTCATATTATTACGTGAGTTAATAACATATGTTTTGGTGATGAGTATTATTATTCTAAAGGTCATTTTTAATGATGCGTTTCCAATTTAACTATGCAAAGTTCATGTGCTCTTAATAGGGTAATTAGAATAGTTTTTTTTATGTTCACACTTCCACTAAGTGGGCTAAAATTCATTGTTAGTCTGTTACCGAAGAGCGCAAGTAGATTAGGTACAGTTTGGGAGGATAGAGCTAAATAATAAAGATGAACATGCAAGAGAGAAAGTGTACTATTTCAGAGGAAAACTCATCAAAGTAATCACTGAAACATTAGGTCATTTCCAATATAACTAATTAAGTAGCGAAGGTACATCAAATGACGAGTACATGAGGGACGAGTGGCCTAGCAGTGACAATGCATAACAGTCGATTGCGTTTGTTAAGCAACTTTGACCCAAGTCGGTAAGGGGTAACTGAATGGGTGATCGAATTTGGACGTTCAAATTTGGCCTTTTCAATTCCTGCGGGCCTTGGAGAGCACAATAAGCCGTTATTATCACTCACATCTTATCTTACTAATATTATAAATATGAAACTTTGGATGGACGTATGGATGTATGTATGGATGTATGGATGTTTGTTATTCAATCACGCGCCAACGGCTGAACGGATCTGGCTGAAATTTGGCTAATTATAGTCTGGAACAGCACATAGGCCACTTTTTATACCGGAAAATTAATGAGTTCCCGCGGGAACCAAAAAACCTCAAACCACGCAGACGAAGTCGCGGGCATTCGCTAGTCTGATAATAATTAATCGTTACAATACCCTCAGATTTTCAATACTCTTGATTCGTATGCGGAAGGACGTGGGAACCCACCGCATAATTATTCAAAGAAAACTCCTACCCTTATCTGATTGATGGAAAGGGGTAACGACCCTTAGTACTGATACGAGGCAGAAAGAGATACATCAAAAAAAATGGTAGCAATAATTACAATTTCTATCTAGACACAATGTAAATTAGTTGTTAACCTACTTTTAAGGTAAGGTACTTACTTTAGGTTTTTCCCAAGACAGATATAATGTCGCCTCGGTTGTTCTAGGGTTCAAGTCATCCTAGTACAAAAAGTTTGGATATTAGGTCCAAGTTAGTAGGTAGATGTAATTATGACGCACACTTCTGAAATGTTTGCGAATTTCAAAGTTCAAGTGGGTAGCTAGGTCAACTATGGTATAACATTAGCATTACCGACGCAGGTCATAAAAACTATTTCCGTTTCGTGACGTTTTATTAGCTGCCTAGATGATGCCCGCGACTTCGTCCGCGTTATTTTCTTTTAAATTCCCCGTGGAACTTCTTAATTTTCCGGGTTAAAAGTAGCCTATGTCCTTCCCCGGGATATAAACGACCTCTATACTAAATTTCATCAATATCGGTTGAAAATATGGGCCGTTAAAGCGCAGCATACAGACAGACAAATAGACAGACAGACACACTTACACATTTTTAATATTTGTATAGATTACAGTACGGGCAGCATACCACACACGCTGAAAGATACTGTAAATAACTAACTATTTATTACACCTAATTTTCACAAAAACGCCCTTTTTAGCGGGCTTTTTACTACTATAACGTGTTACTGGCAATAAAACTTTATTACAGAATACAGACTAATCACTTAATCGGAAACCCTATTTGTTTAATACTATTAATATTATAAATGCGAAAGTTTGGATTTTTAGGTACTCCTTCACGTCACAATGACTGAACCAATTTGGCTGACATTTGGAGTAACAGATAGCTTATAACCTGAATCAATACATACAATTATAGGCTTACGTTTTATACCGTAAAATGAAATAGTTCCCGCGGGAATCGTCAGTATTCCTCACAATGTACCTACCTAAAACTACCTACAACCAATCCAGTAAATCTCACGCGACGTGAAACTATTCCAAGTGCCTTAAATTTTATTTAGTTTTTTCCTCAACGGTACACGTTACAACCGCGCATACTCTTACGAAAATTGCGTAATAAAGTAAATCCTTTGAACCTTGGCACGATCTTTTTATCATCGTTATACAGTTGTAATTGTACTCATTTCCTTATTATTTTGTTAAAGAAAAAAAAAGCTACTGCTGAGTTCCTTGCCGGCTCTTCTCAGCAGAATTTTCTTTCCGAACCGGTGATAGAGACGACGAGAAACATGACGTAACATAAGAGACACTTGTATGTCCTACATGTTTTAAATAAATTGAATTGAATGATAAACTTGAATTGTATTTGTACGAAACATTAGATATCTTAAAACCACTATAATGAAAAATTTTATATCAATGACCACGGCGGGGTTTTTCGTTCACTCTTCCTTTGAATATGGCAATGATTTTAAAGATATGTAAACATGTTCACGTTTTTTAAAGATACGCTCGCGTGCATGTGAAAAATGGGTATAATATGACAAAATGAGTAGGTAAGCATCTAAAAAAACTACGGTTGTCTGTAAAGTCGGTTTACGGACGATAGTTTTACGTGATAACTAGAAGTTCTCGAAGAAGCTCGCGTGGCGGCGTTCTAGTAGCAGAACTATTCGAACTGCTAACTCTGACGTCACGTGATCGTGCCTCTCTATCGCTTGTTCCGCGTTCTCACTTGCGCTTGCACGCTCAGGCTCAGGCGTAACGTGACACTTTTTTGTGCGTGCAGCCGGTGTTCATCGGTTCATAAGACGTTATCACGTCCAAAATCTGAATCTGTTGGTTATTTTTATCCCATATTCTTTCATAGTAATTTGCCTGAAATAAGTATACGGGGAATAGTTTCACCATAACCGCATTATCGCCTTATATAGAGAGATAAGAACAAACCGAACGGTCAAAAATTGATTTGACACGCAACTCACAAAGCAATATGGAAAAAAAGTGTTCTAAATTATTGTTAATCAAAACTGTACTTTACCGTATCGTAATAGAGTTTTGTTTTCCAAGATAAATAACTGCTTCACGTGCTTTTCTCGTTAATATTTCCGAGATCATTCGCAAACAATTACCGACCTTACACTTTCCACTCACAATACAATTTCACTAAATTGTATTAAGCAATAAGTCACGACCCATCCAATAATATAGGCCATTGCATTATGACGTTTAAATTTAATACAATAAAGGTCTATATTGCATGAAATCTGAATTGTAGTTCAGACTTCACGTTTGTATGATCAGGTGGGGTCTGCACGCAAATTCCGAAAGGTTGATTGATGAGCATTTTGGATTAGAATGTTACATGAGGGTAAAACATAATAAGTATAGGACTAATATTAAAATCGGAAAAAGGACGAGAATTGTCGACGTTGGAGGAAAACGACGTTTTGTTCCGTCGCATAGTGTGCGCTCTATTTAAAAATAAATGACGATAACAGACAATTTCGATTTTGACATAGAATACATAACTTACTTAATTTTAATGAAATTTTCTAGGTACAAAGGTAGCTTGCAAGTTGCATCCCTGAAACGGACATAGACTAATTTTAGTCCTGTACCTAATAGAGTTCTAAGGTAATTAATTACATTATAAAGATGAAGTAACATGATAATAGTCGTTAAAGCCCACCAACCCGCATTGGAGCAGCGTGGTGGGTGTAAGCTCTAATTCCCTCTCTCCTATGAGAGTGGAGGCCTGTGCCCAGCAGTGGGACGTTAATAGGCTGTAGTGGTGGGTGGTGGAAAGATGAAGTTACTCTATTGTCTTTTGTTTTAGTGATCTTTAACGTAACTTCTACGTCACTGCTGCTTGAGGTAATAACAGAACTGTCTCAGCTTTATGTTTGAAATTATTTTTAGAAATGGTATAAGTTTATTGACTTCTTAATTGAATTGATATTTGACTAATATAGCCTCACTCATACTTCTGGAATTATTCTTACAATACATAGGTAATTATTAATATCATTGGCTTGAGGTAAGGTCGTTTCCCGGGGAAGGACGTAGGCTGTATAGGAATCAATAAACTTATTCCACACGGACCAAGTCGCGGGCATCATCAAGCTTGTAAATATGTTTTTATACAAGAATATATTTTTCTTTTCTTACTCGTATTATGTTAATGGTAACTGCCCGTTGTGCAACAAGCCTTCATTTTTCTTGCGATTTTGTTAGTGCAGGCGACTGGCGAGGCGGTGTGATGGAAAATTCCATAGAATATTTTTAAAGAAATTTTAATACTCTAATAAAACTTTAGCTTACCTACCGGAACGTTAAATCTCACGTTATTAAACGGCATTTTCGATATGAATTAACATGCAATATGCCAATAATCAGTTTCTTACACACATACGGACAATACTAAGCGATTCGCACGGGGTTACTGCATGTGAATTCCTAACAATACCCCGTTATGTACCCGGTACCTACTAGAACGGGAGCTGGTGGGAAGATTAACAAGGTACTTATTTATGGTGGAAATTAATCACCACATCTATCTATGATATGTTACTTAGCAATGTTGTTATTTTTCCAAAGTTGTATTGTCTTTTTAACCGACTTCAAAAAAAAGGAGGAGGTTCTCAATTCGTCGGAATCTTTTATTTTTATTTTTTATATATGTTCCCCGATTACTCGAAGACGCCTGGACCGATTTTGAAAATTCTTTTTTTGTTTGAAAGGGTATACTTCAAAGGTGGTCCCATACAAATTTGGTGAAGATCTGATGAAGATCTTCGAAGACAGATAATGGAACTCCTCAACGGATAAGAGTACATTGCTCGCGATCAGTGTAATAGCACAGTTTAACGAAATAGTAATAGCTTAGTAAACTGTAGGTATTTAACCAGGCATTGCATATTTTTAACCGAATTCAAAAAAGGAGGAGATTCTCAATTCGTATGTATGTTCCCCGATTACTCGAAGACGCCTGGACCGATTTGGAAAATTCTTTTTTTTTTTTTTTGAAACGGTATACTTTCCAGGTGGTCCCATGATCATTAGGTCTGATGATGGAATCCTGGGGAAATCAAAGGAACTTAAATTTTATAAGGACACGAACCCAGATAGTTATTAGGTAGGTACAGGTCTGTCTACCTTTCGAGAACCTATTTTATATTTACAGCACTAAAAAGCAAACAATATAATTATTTTTAAATAAAAAAAAAACTAAAAAGCAAAAAATAATGCGATATATTTACATATTATTATTTCTACCCACTATGTAGAAGTCGGGCGATGCTTTTTTAGTTTTTGAAGGCGTTTTTTTTTATTTAAAAATAATTTTATTTATCAAATAACAATCTTACTAAGCAACTTATCGACAGATGACAGGCAAAATGATTATTAATTTCGGTCGTGATTTAATAATCCATGGTTAGGGGCCCAAAACGATTTTCTCACTATCCTTTTATTTTCAAAAGCGTTAGGGTTAGTTGGTAAGGGAGAACTTTTACCCTACTGATTTGGGTAGAAATTTTACAGATTTTCTCTTCGATAAGAAATCGGTAGATAAAGTATGTAGTGGATGAAGTAAATCGAATGTCAAGAATATTCTTTCAATGCAATATATGGTGTACAAGAAGGAAGAATAAAAATGATTGTGACTAATTGAAAACTTTAACTGATCTTTTATTTAATTTATAAACTATTTTCTGTATTTGTGTGCAATAACTATATAAAATAAATAAATAAGTATTACATGAATAAAACTTTCTTCTTTTATTTAGCTCCTCCGACCTTGAGTATCCGACCAGATCTCAGACTATACATTTACCTAAGTCTGTTTGGTTTTTGTCCCGTTTAAGATTACTTCTTGATCACTAAATGTCTGTAAAACATGTGTATTGTGTATTTATTTTACTGTTTTAATGGCGATTGTTCTGAGTTGTATGGAAATGCCGCGCAAATTACGGTTGCTGAAATTGGTATTTAACTGTCACCGTCAAATCGCAGAGTCGGCCGTGTTACATATTATAATTAAAAGGCTTAGACAGGACTCCTAAAAATCGGTGTTCTTACAGAATTAGCAATGTTATTTTAAGTTAACTATTAAAAAGCAATGAATGAAATATATTAAGTATACGCTTATTCATACTGTGGGATTTGAAGTCCAAATTACATTTTTTTAATTACTTTGTTACTACTTTTAATAGCTTATAAATTACAAATTAAAATATGCAGCGGATACATAAATGAGGGTTCCTCAACAAACCCCATTTTTCGTCATTTTAAGCGATTCTTGCGTTGGTAAATACGTATTTATGCAGAAAATTTGTATGGGAGTGTGCATTTTTATATGGTCCAACGAGATATGAATACATGACCTTTAATTTAATACCATGATATCCCCACAGCTGTGATTCCTATTTCTTTATAGGGTACCTGGAAAAGTATGATATCCGTATAACGGGCCTTGACGAATAGGTAAACTTCTAACCCAGCAGCTTGCCCGCAATTATTATCAAATTAGTTCAATGTATTTTTTTTATTTTTACAAATGACATTAATTCTAATCGAATTTTAAATACCGCTTTATACAGGGTTATTATAATATGTGCAGTTTGTGAGTCGAAAATACTGTCAAAAATTCTAAGGAACATGATTAAAATTTTGATTTTACTGGGTTCAATAATTTTACAGGCATTTAATTATTAAAATGAAATCTTAAAAGTATAACAGACATAGCTAACGAGCTAAAATCTGAAAGCTGGTAGCTGTATAAGCTATACACTATGCAAAAGACTAATGGAATATAATATTTATGGAATCTTACCCTCAAGTACCTTTAACAACCATGTATGCAAATTAAGAAAATCTTTCATTACATTGATAATATCAATCACTCACCAACTTTTCTTGATGGAAGATTTTTATCACAACAACTTTATAGGGTTTGCATAGATAATGTTCTATCAATATGCAGATAATCTGTTACATTAATTATTAAGGGCGAAAACACACTAGGGATAGGACAGGACAAAACGCCCGCTCAAAACACCCGCGTCATATTTAAAAATAAATATTAATAAGGGAAACTTCTCTAAATAATGCTAAAAAACGATTATTCTTTAAATGTAAAAATAAAACAATATAATTACCTACCTGTTTTTTGTTACAGTCGAAACTCATAACCGTTCAATACCACTTTTAACTGTAATATACCAAAAAAAGAACCTGCACACGTATTGTTTCTGTTTTAACGGTGTGAAATAAATAAAGAATTATCTATCTTATAGTTCGCGCACGAGTTAAATGCAGAGTTAATGTGTTCAACTCGCGCGCGAACTATATCTTCCAGTGTTTTAGTAAGCAGTAGGAGCACTGAGCATTAGTCGAACGACAACCCGTCTGCCGCGCCCGCGTTGTCCTGGAATAATGCTTTTTTATTTTTTTTAAATTTTGCGTGTACAGAAAGAAAAAAAATCAGAATTTTATTAATTATTAGGTACAGCAAAATCAGTTCAGTAGGTATTACGTGCAGAAGTTACCCTTAAGAGGTTATAATTACTATGTCGGTAGTGTGCTTTCGCCCTAAATCACTGTTTATCTCGATGCATTTATTAATCAGTGTAAATACAGCTGTGAATGTAAATAAACCAGTTAAGAAATTAATACTTACTTGATATCGAATAAAATTATATTAGCGATTTACTTTTCCTAAAGAAAATAGGAAAACTACTAAGCACTTCCAATCCGGTTTCTATGATTCGATAAATACAAAATATGTATTTGAAAAATTATGGAATATAATTAGAATTATAGTCAAACGAAAGTCCAACCCACTGGCCGAGTGGAAATTTTCTGCCTGACTTTATACAACTTCCGGCTTCCGTTTTACCTTCCACTTTTAATATACGTACTCGTATCTACAAATCCTGAGTGAATAGGCATCTTCTAGACAAGCGCGCTTCACCTCTGCTGCATTAGTACTTGCAAGCAGGTCTGATTGCAGCCAAGCGCTAGCCTATATTTTTTTAAAAATAATACTTTATGGAGAAACCTATAAAGCAATTATTGATATATTTTGAAAGCTAATAGAATCAAGCTCCAATGCCCGAATAGGACTCCTAAGTCTTAACTACTAGGCTAGACTATGTAAATTCAAAGTAAATATGATTAGTGTGTAAGTGTGTCTTTCTGTCTATATGTTTTCATGGCCCATTTTTTAAATCTACTTTTGACAAAATTTGGTACAAGAAGAAGAAGACATATAATATTTTATATCTCGGAAAATCCAGGAGTACCAGCGGAAATTTTCAAAATGAAGGAATTTTGAAGGAATTTTTTTGAATCATGAAGGCGAAGCCGTCATCTAATTTTTATTAACAAAGCCTTGTTTGTTGCAGGTAATTCACAAGGATCATTCTTTAAAGACAACGTATAAATCTACGGAGAATGTAAGTATATAATAATAAATCAATGAAAATAAATAAAATAAAGTTTTTTCTCTTATCACGTCAACTTTCTACTAGCTTCTAAGTTCTATCATACATCACTATAAAAATTGATATCTAGATAAAAGAAAGTCGTATTTTAGTAAATTATTTTATTATATAATAATTTATTTTATAACAAAATACTTTTTTGTCAACTAGATTTAATACATTTAATTTTATATAAGAAATAATGTGGTTTCATGACGCCTAACTCTATACTTAACAACTCTATCCAACTAAATTTAATTTATTTTCGTCTCTGTATACATAACTCTGATTTTGCGAAACACCAAAATTTAAAGCAGCTGCCAACCTTAATAATTCTACGCACGAGGTACTCAATATATTATAATAAAAGCTTTTGACTTTATTATTAAAAAAATACAAAAAATCATTATGTGCGCGTCAATCAAAACAATATGATCAGTGTATTGTATGAAATGGGCTGTTGAAATATTCATTAAATGCTTATTATTACGATTGTGTAACACCCAGAGCCGCTTTTCACAAGCTTCTGTTGTTATTTTAAATTAATAAACGTAACATAGAGGCCAAAGTATCATAATGTTTTTTAAAAAATTCAATTGCTCCACTGGGCCTATAATTGATAAACACTTTCAACGTAATCATAATATTTCTCTCTTTTTTCTCATTGACGCTTTCTTACAAGTACCTATTGCTATTATTTGAATTATAGGAAGGCATCAGGCATGGGTATGAATAGTTCCAGCGGCTGATTATGTAACTGTTATATTTATAAATCTAATTAAGTAATTTCCGATATTTATAAAATGGTGATAGATAATTTAAAAAAAACTGAGTTTGTTGTGGGCTCTTCTCAGACCTGGGCGCGTTTGGGACTCTCATAGCTTTAGTTTTAAGATACCGTAGTTAATCATCACCATATTCACGTCTTCTAGTTTGTAAGCATGACGTTCAGAAGGTGTAGGTACTTTGTAGGCACCTATTTTGAATAAGTATGTTTGAGTTTGAGTTTAAGTCAATCGTCATTTTCAAAGATAATTAACATTCTAAATTAAAAATCAAAATACCCTTTGGTATACCAAATTGTTACTTGCTCTTAGACTAGTAGTGTTATAATAATACCATTGTATATTGCAAAAGATAGAAATCGTACTTTATACATTTCTTTAATGCCCAAAATAAAATATTTGATTGTTTGTTTAGTTCTTGCAAAATCGGGTTCTTGTGCAAAGTAGATAATTAGTGACTAGTACGCACAAATATTTTTTCTATTATAATATTTTGGAGTTCCAGATATACAGTTTTCACTAAATTGCTTTTGTTTACTTTGTAACTAATAGGTACAATACTTATAATTATTTTTTATTCGTTATTGCCTGTATAATTTTTGACTATCTGAGTGTTGAAGCTTGTAGCTAAGTACTTCATTTGTCTAACTTAATTATTTTAATAATTTACGATCATGCATTGTGAAGTCAACATCTCCTGAGGATGCTCCAGTGTCGGAGTAAAATGTACGTTGAGGATAATTTGAAAAAAATTGTGTGGTGCGGTGAATATCGCAAGCTACAAGTGCAAGATATAGACTGTACCACATACATATATATATTTTTTAATCCACTACAAGCTAGCCCTTGACTGCGATCTCACCTGATGGTAAGTGATGATGCAGTCTAAGATCTTCTTCTTCGTCGTAACACTCTTGACAGAGTGGTCGTGGTCATCACGAAGTGACGGCTTTAGTGGCAGTTGTAATGCGCCTCACGAGCATCCGCCACTTCTCTCTGCTGGCCGACAGCCTGGTGCACTCATGCAATGAACCGCCAACAGCCGACTTAATTTGGTCGGTCCATCGCATGGGCGACCTTCCTAGTAGTAGTAGACCCAGCTTTTTTACAAAATAACCTTTTAAGAGTGTGCTAATTGCTAATTCCAGCTTTAAGTTTTTTTTTATTAAAAGCATGTACTTACTTTAATTTAAATATCGAATCTTTTAGATCACGTACCTTATTTAGAACAAAGTCTTAACGAAATTGTAACCAATTAATACGAATGCGATGTACGATCGTTAATCTTGAATACGGTCATCGAACTTTCGCCCGCACTTTATCAGATCAAGGACAAACAACTTACTCTACCTTTCTGTATATGGGTCTTGCAAAACTGCATACGGGCAAAGAAGAACCTTTGATACCACAACCGCTCACACAAAATTCCGACTTGGTGTGAAGAAAATAAGCTCTTAAATCGTTTCTAAATAATATTGGTAAAGGTTATTTTTGGATGCTGTCCACAAGGTATGCGATGAAAATATATGCTGCATTTTCGTGCATGTCAGATTTAATGTGACTTTTTGGTCTCATGGGCAGTTACAGACACCGAACAGGCGCCATTTCAGCCTTGTGTGATTGTTTAAACTGTTTTTAGTAGCCGTGACTTTCCGCGTTAAGTTCTATTAAAATCCGACAGCATTGATAGGTAGGTTAAGGAGTACCTAATCTAATCAAGTGTCAGTTTTCAAAAAATCATGCGCTAGAGTCATAAAAATTTAGGGAGATATGGAAGAATCGGAGGGAGGCCTTTGCCCAGTCGTGAGATACAGGCTAGATTAGATTAGAGTTGTAACTCTTTTATAGGTAGTAGCTAAGCATAAGTATACCTAATACATATTCTTACAGTGGACCGAGGCCCATACAATTGTTAACCACAGGCTCCACATACACAAAAAAGTATGAAACTGAAATCGTCGGAGGTGCGCTCTCCCGTCACGCCACTGTCACCCCACAGCATTGCTCTGTCGAGACGTGTCCGTTGGATGACTGGCAGAAAATAATTGTATCTCCTGAGAATGTCGTAGTAATACTACCGCAGTGACCTTGAAGATAATATGTAAATATAATTAATAGATCCAAGCTATTACTTGGAGACTTGTTAAACTTGGCATTTACATCGTAACGTGATAAATTGCACGTCTTTCGGGGGCGACTTACTTATTGGGCAAACGCCATTATTGTTTTGATCTGATTAGCTGTTACAAATAAGTTGGGCAAAAAGAATTCTAGGTGTGTAACGTGGACAGGTTTAAATTAAATGCGTGAGTTAGATGGATTTGCGTGTGAAATAGATACGAAGAGATAGTTAGTGGACTCTAATATTGAAAACAATGAATTATATATTGCATGAGTGGAACTAATTATTTAAAAACACTTCATTTAACATGATATTCGACATAGGTATTATCTATACTAATATTATAAATGTGAAAGTTTGGATGGATGTATGGATGTTTGTTACTCAATCACGCCCGAACGGCTGAACGCATTTGGATGAAATTTGGCACAGAAATAGATTCTGGAATAACACATAGGCTACTTTTTATCCCGGAAAATTAAAAAACCTAAATCCACGCGGGCGTAGTCGCGGGTATCAGCTAGTTGGTAGATATATTTTAACGTGATCGAAAGAACACGCAATTCTATTGATGTTAACACATAAATAACTTTTTTCCAGAACAGATAAGAACATGAAGAAATCGTTAAGTATTAAGGAATCTCTGTTATTATTGATATCTAAGTAATTCCATAAAAAAACAATTAGGTACAGCTACAAACAAACCCAAACGACAAAGGACAAATTCTACTGAGAAACAAGTCTTAAAAAAAGTTGACAATGGTTTATTTAAATTCACTGATTCAAGGAAGCTGGAACGTGACACGGACAAATTCGCAAACATCCACCGTAACATTACAGTGGTATTACACGTAATACGTCATAATGCACCGAGGACAGCCCGTGATAGAAAGCGCGGGGCCAGTCACGACGCGGCGCGAGAAAATCGCGCAATAAATTGCTTAGGATAATTGTATATAATAGAGCGAACTGTGACATCATTAACTGTTTTTGTAATACTAGGCGAAGTGTGGAAGCCCGTGTGAAATTTTAAGGCTTTTACCTCTGAAAACATTTCAAAAGTCGGAGCTAGTGCATGGAACGTGAAAATAAGAATAGAAGAGGAAAAATTATGGGTCACTCACTACAATTTGGTATTTTGCAAATAGGTTTTCTGTTTAGCGTTGACCGCTATCAAGAAAGGAATTTATGAAATTCCACCGAGAGAATGTGATACAAAACACAGCATACGGAAGTTCTAAAAATAGATTATTTTATGAAACATATAAAAAGAAATGTTGGAGTTTATAAAAATAAAGAGGGGTGAAAAGGAGGACTGAAAAAATACAAAAACAGGAGAAATTTTAAAAGAATTTGAGTGAAGTAACAGAAATATTTGTGGGAATTTGGGAAGGCAGCTGTTTTGCGCAACACTGCCTAATTTAGTTCGTGATGCTGTCACTTTTCGATAAGTTTATTCTGGTGTTGACATGAAAAGCACAGGTAAAGTTAAACACATTTTCAATTTTGAGTCCTTGTTTAATTTTTATGCAAGTACGAACGAACGAGATGAGTAGTAACTTTTACGGGCACTGGATACATTAAACAGAATCGATAAAAAAATCGATTCCGTTCCTTGCGCAGATCATTATCGTTAAAGGAACCGAGCAATAATAATGAGACTAGAGATATTTATTGCTCGAAGCAATGGAAGATGAATAGTTTTATTTTTAAAACCTGCACTGCAGTATACAGGATATGTAACCTGCAGTTAAGTACATTCGTATGAATGTTCTCTCGAGACCATTTTAAATTTTGTATAAAAGGTTTCTCTCGTATAGTACGGTACCAATCATCACGATATTGATTATTACATTTTATTATATCAGCTCTTTACTCGAATATTATATTTGATCAACCTCCTTTTCCGTAAAACCATCCAACTATACCAACCGTAAAACTATGCCTTAATACAAATAGCTCTCAGTAGCACTTATTAAAAATGCCTTCAAAATTGCATTCACGTAATAAAATGGCGAAGAACAAACACAGTCTACTTTCAAAATTAACCTTTTGTGTACCCCGGGGCGGCCGCTGTAATGATGCGCCATGCAATGAGGATGTGGTGTGGATTTTAATACCGTTTAAAGGCTGAAACAAACAAAACGCTTTACGGCAGCTGCATAGCAGAACGTCACATCACGCGTGTGTAAAATTATTTCTGCTATATCATGGACGACGCCCGCGACTTTGTCCTCTTGGATTAAGGTTTTTATAAATCTATGATTATCGGATTAAGGCGAGTGACGACTGCAGCTCCAATATGGATCCGCAATATTAACGTTTTATACAGTTGATTATACATTTTAACTTCTGGGTGCCTAGCTGTACACGTTTACAGCATCTCTTGGCATTCGCTATAATAAAACGCCACGTTTTGAGGTTGCAGTGTCGATTTCAAGCTGAAAAAACCAGAACGCGGGTCGGCAGTGCGTCCTTCGCGGTTCCTGGGAGAATTAAAACAAAACGAAATGTCTGAAAACGTTCATTGGAAATACACTCCTGAAAATACATGTGCCTTCGGCGTCACAGGCGACGTCGTCGTTCACGCACAGATATTTAGGCCACGTCCTTACATTTCGTCACGCGTTGTTTCTGTCCGAGCCTTAACTTATTAGACAGATTGAGATTATAACTACAGGAAGATTTATACGTTCAAAGTGCAAGTTACGTAACCGACACAAAGAGGCTATTCACTTGACAATGATATATTTACGTTGAAGAAGACGTGTTGGTTATAATTTATGATATCAAATCTAAGTGCACCAGATGATTCTTTTAATGCACTAGTTATACTTTACTATAAGAGCTGAGAGAGATACCTATAGTCTATACTAAATAATTTCGGTTTTTATCTTTCGTTCATAAGGAGTTTGCTTTTACGAGATTTTGATAACGAAAAGTTGTCTTTTCATGTCACAACCCCAACTATTGATATTAGCGGCAATTCGGTACTAACATAATAATTATAGCTGACCAGAACTGATGTTAAAGCATGGAGACTAACAACGACATATGGAAATAGGGATCATTTTAGGGATTTCAAATCTCATCTCGGAATTTTTGTTTTCAAAGCTTGTTACTTTTTGTATTACTTGTATCCCCGATTTATTTCTGTGTTCTTTTTAGGTAGTTAGAAATACCTATCATATCATACTTCATACTTTAATATTATAAATGTGAAAGTCAGTTTGTTTGTTGGTTTGTCCTTCAATCACGCTGCAACAGAGCAACGGATTGACGTGATTTTTGGCATGGGTATAGTTGAGGACGTGGAGAGTGACATAGACTACTTTTTATCCCGGAAAATTGAGGAGTTCCCGCGGGAATCCAAAAAAACTTATTCCACGCGGACGAAGTCGCGGGCATCAGCTAGTTTTGAATAAATATACTTTGAGTTTGAGTTTCTTTCAAATATAATATGAAGACGCTTTAAAATTTTCATCCACGATAATCGTTGTATTGAATCAACGTATAGTACGTACGTAGTGTATTACGTAGTTTCACCGTGGACGTTGACGTCAAAGGTAATATCAAAGACGTCGAAGTCCTCGATAACGTGACGGACAGAATGGAGAAGTTTCATGATGTTGTGAATATCATATTTAACACAACGGAAGTAAAATATAGATTAAAACTAATAAATCAGTGTTTTTTTTTTACAATCCATCAATAAATGACTGAGAAATGACGATTTAAAAGTTTAATTATTTAATGTACACCGATTGCTGTATCTCACTCGTGTGAGAAATTTTGTGAGTGAGTTTTAATACCCGAGATTTAATACTTCAAAATTATCTTCACACACAAATTAAGTGCTTTTAATTCAATTAAGTCCATTTATTTCTTTTATTCGGCTATATAAAGTCTATTGATAGGGAATTATGACGTCTCGTCTCCCGTCTTGTAAGCGCAACTTTAAAGTTCCTCTTTTTCATTTGTTGAGATATATTAATGATTCTTTCATATTTTTGTTTTATTTTGTTTTAACTTTCATATTAAATTAAAAAATAAAAAGGTAAACTTCTCCATTATGAAAGCGCATTTAACAATTTAGAGATTTTTTTCAGCTTCCAAAATTTTACTTTGTGAATCATCACCTTTCCATAAATACCTATTACGAGTAGGTCTGCGTGATTAAGCGCACGGCAATACTTTTCTGTTTTTTTGACTTGGATGCGTTCCAAGTGAGCTTGTATGGATTTGGGTTGGACGGGGTATTGCAGGAAAACCTGCCACAATCTATTACGTAGCTTGAAAGCAAGATGTTTTTGTGTAAGCTGGTCGCTTAAGAACTTTTAAGAAATTCTAAAAGAAGCGATGCTATATAGATTATACTTTTGATGCTATGGACAGCTTTTATGGAATTGTTTCTAGGTATAGTAAAAGAAAAAGCAAGTAAAAACGTGTGAAGTTCGGCATAAATTATGGAACCAGCTTCCATCTTCTGTGTTCCTTCATGATTATATATTAATATGGGGCTCTTCAAAGGGCGTATAAACAAATATCTCAAAAGCCAGCAACGCATTGGCCGTACCTCTGGTGCTGCAAATGTTCATGGGCGGCCCGCGGCGGTAATCACTTACCATCAGGTGACCCGCCTGCTCTTTTGCTCGCTATATAAAATATAAAAATA
Source organism: Erebia aethiops (assembly GCA_923060345.2). Lineage (NCBI taxonomy): Eukaryota > Metazoa > Arthropoda > Insecta > Lepidoptera > Nymphalidae > Erebia > Erebia aethiops. Next base: position 17,280,663 of record OV281081.1, on the reverse strand, counting down.
AAATTTGCTTGCTAGCTGACTTTTATAGGCTCAGGTTTTCATAAAACACCGCAATTAAGAACAATAGATTAGCGAATTACTCTTAAGATGTGGGAGGCTTGGTGGTAGGCTTCGGCCGTGGCTAGTTACCACCCTACCGGCAAAAGGCGTGCCGCCAAGCGATTTAGCGTTCCGGTACGATGCCGTGTAGAAACCGAAGGGGTATAACTGCCATGCCCCTAACAGGTTAGCCCGCTACCTTCTTAGACTGCATAATCACTTACCATCAGGTGAGATCGTAGTCAAGGGCTAGCTTGTAGTAGATAAAAAAAAATGTGTAGTAGAGCCTTAATTGGTAGAGAGAGAGGCTGCCGCCTGATACAAATTACAAACTCAAATGTTACCAAAAGTCCATTGTGATGAAATTTTCACGTTTGTATGTAAACAATAATAGATACTTATAACTTAAAACTTAGAGATAGAATAGAATAGAATAGAATAGAATATTTATTTATTTGCATGATTGTAAGTAAGTAGGTACATAGTACGGTGTTATTATGTAATAAGGAGAGCATGTTACAATCAGCCATACAATGGCGTGCAAAATACTTAAAACTAACATAGGTTTCATAAAAGGGACTAAACAAGTTGCAAGCTTTAAAAATTTGTAAAATTAAATTAAACCTAAAATAAATGGACAAATGAGAGTTTAAATCGGGTGATAAGTTTTAAAATTCAAGAATTCTTTTAAAGAATAGAAGTTTTGGGCTACTAGCCATTTATACAACTTATTTTTAAATAATTTAATTGGTAATGCCTTAATATCTTTTGGCAGCTTATTATAAATTTTTACGCATAAGGCTGAGCAATTTTTTAAGTAAAATTCCGTCCTCGGTCGACACTGCAACACAAGCCTGTCCGTGTTTCTAGTGCACCGTGGGTAGATATCACTAGCTAGATAAGAAAGCGTTTTCCGCATAATTAAACATTTTAACGAATCATTTTGTTTCACTTTTATCATAATTTCCACACTAACACCAGTTAAGTATTGCTTAACTGGAGGGTGCTGAAGTCGACAGCTTGACGGCACTTGAGTGGCAGCGTTAATTATAATTCGAGCCTCGGCGAAATGTCTCTTAAGCTGTAACGTGCCCTGAGCGCCATTCAGCTAATACAAAGAGAACAAAGTAGTAAAATGTAAAAATTGTACTGCATTGTTGAGTCAACATCTCCAAGGATTTTTTCCTCTACAATTTAGCCCTTGATTGCGATCTCACCTAATGGTAAGTGATGATGCAGACTAAGATGGTAGCAGGCTGACCTGTTAGGGGTATGGCAGTTATAATTATTCCATACCTTTAATTGGTTTCTACACGACATCGTAACGGAACGCTAAATCGCTTGCCGGCACGTCTTTGCCGGTAGGGTGGAAACTAGCCACGGACGCAGTCTTCCACCAGGCTAGACCAGGGAAAATTCAGAAAATATAAATTTCCAAATTGACCCTACCGGGGATCGAACATGAGAACTCCGTACGTTAAGACAACAGCGCTTAAGTCTTAACACTGCGCCAGGGAGGTCGTCAACTCCGGGATGCTCCGGTGGTGGAGTGAAATATACGTTCAGTAATACTTTGAAAAATTTGTGTGGTCTGGTGTGGTGGTGCGCATTGCTTCCTTTTCCTGTAGGTATGTTTAGAAGCGGGAGAGCTGGCAATGCAAATCGCATGCTTCACGTTGTAACACATAAATATTTTGTGTTGTAGCGGATTGTCGCAAACTAAATGATGCCCGCGACTTCTTTTTTAAACTCCCGTGGGAGCTCCTTGTTTTTCAGGGATAAAAATTAGCCTATATCCTAGTAGTTTTGTTAGGTTTTTTATTATTTACAATCTTTGAACAAATTACAGATTTGAGGGTACCTTTAAGTGACGCATATTTTCTCGCTTTTTACGAAAAATCCGTAGCTTCATTTTTACTAAGCGGATCTACGAGTATGCCTATACATAAGAACATCTCTCCCTACGACAATTTCAAGTAACTTTTTTCTCAACTCATTACCAATTAAGTGCATTTCGCCGTACCTAAACGTTAAGTATAGGGGTTAGCTGTAAGGCTGCATTTTTGGTGAGCAGCGGCGCGGCGGCGGATCCGCAGTTGCTATACGCTCGCACGTCGCACGTCGCACGAGCGGCGCGGCACTTAGCGGCAAATATTATTTGTATAAAGGTCCAGCCTCACTAAAGACGCGCGGCGCGGCACTAAGCGGCAAATATTCTTTGTATGAGTTTGTATGGAGCTAGGCCCACTTAAGCGATGCGGCACGAAGATGCACTGCTACATCATTGTTTCAAGAATACTTGAACGCGCCGCGCCGCGCCTCTGTAGTGGAGCGAGACCTTCAGTTTGTACGGGGCCGCGTCGCGCAGTGAATATCCGTGCCCGCGGTGCTTAAATGGGCCTCAGCTCCATACAATCTCATACAAAGAATACTTGCCGCTATCTGCTGCACCGCACCGCGCCTCTATAATGGGGCTAGACTTTCATATTCCGCTTCCGCTCATCGCTGTCCACCAAAAAAGCAGCCATAGACAGTCTCCTTGCCAGCCTCCCCTCTAGACGCCTGACTTGTCGGCGTACTTATTACTCGGTAATAATTACCGAGGGAAGCGACATTGGGGTAATGCCTTTTCTTCTCGAACTAGAAAAGGGGCCCTGTACCTATAGGAAAATCTATTTGAAATCATCCACCCGTGAATTTTGATAAAATTTGATTTATAATAAAACTAGACCCACCCGCGATTTCGCTCCCGTGGTTTTTTTTTTAATTCGAGTATAATTCCTTGCCTAAATTATAATATAGGTAACCTGCATGCAAAATTTTGACAGTTGATGAGTCAGTGAGATTGGACTATTCTATTTGTATGAGACTAAATATTATTGTTTGTAAAATTGTGTGAAGTCTGCCAATCCAAATTCAAAAGTCAAAGTCAAAGTATATTAATTCAATTTAGGTACACTGTACACTTATTGACGTCCAGTTACTTAGAAAATATGATGGTGATCATTTGTTACGGTATCGTCAAACTAAAGCTACCAGGAATTCAAACGCGGCTGGTCTGAGCCCACAAAGAGCCCACAACAAACTCAGCCGGGTTTTTTTAATGTCACCATCCGTGACGAATATGGTAGACTGCTACCTAGAGCCTGTTAGTAGAGATGTGCTTTTTTTCAACTTCATTAAAATCTCATCTGTAATTCAACTCAAATTCAATTCAAATGATGGGAATATCTAGAAACTTCTCATCTTCTACTAAAGTTATGTTAGCACAATCTCTCCTTCTCTCTATTCTCGATTATGGTGATGCAAGCTTTCTTAATTTGACCCAAGACCAACTTAACAAACTTGAGCGACTTCAAAATCTTGCTATTCGGTTCATATTTGGCTTACGCAAATATGACCACGTATCTGAATTTCGCCAAAAGCTCAAGTGGCTCCCTATTCGCCGTCGCCGGGATATGCATGTTCTCTCTCTTCTGTACTGTGTTTTATTTCACCTAAATACTCCTTCTTATCTTAAAGAGAAGTTTCAATTTATTGGGGTGCAGTCAGACATGAGAACTTGCCGAACGCTTACTCTGAAAATGCCTTCACATAAAACCAAATTTTTCGGAAATTCATTCACTGTGCAGGCAATTGAACTGTGGAATGCACTTCCACTGAATATAAGACAGTCGAAATCGCTGGGGGTATTCAAAAATACTCTTAAGACGTATTACCTTACAAATTGAAGACGACTTTAGTTTATATTTAATTTTATTGTAAGTATATGTACGTATAATATGTAATTGTATAATATATTTATTTAAGCTATATTATGGTATGTAAGTATATGTATTATGTATATTAGTTTATAATATATTTAGTGCATTGTATGTATTAAGATATTTGTGTATTGTTGTCTATGTATTGTAATGTATTTTTTTGTATGTAGTATTAGTATAATTTTGCGCCACCTGCAGCCTCCAATCCTTGTGCTCTCCTAATAAGGTTGCCTGGAAGAAATTGCTACTTAGCAATAAGGCCGCCCTTTGTACTTCTTTGTTTCTTTTTATGTTTTCTGTAATTTACTTTTGTTATGTGTGGTACAAATAAAGAGTATAATAATAATAATAATAATAATAATCTTTCAACACCCCCATCACTATTGGTCAAGTGGCAGATAAGATGAAATGAAATGAAAATATTTATTTTCAGCTTAACTGTAAAGTTATTACAAAGGTACACTTAATACATTTTTTACGTTTTACATACAGGTCACAAATTAATGTTTTGCTATCAACTACACTAAGCGCAGCTTGTTGTTGTAGTTGACTGCGTAGATGACGTGACGATGACGTTAAAGAAGTTGAAAAAAAGCTCATTTCTATTGGAACAGACTATATGTGTATCTAAGAGAAGATACGTACTTCGTCAGATCATCTCAGCCCATCGTTAGTCGACCACTGAAATGGGCCATACATCTTATCTTACTAATATTATAAATGCGAAAGTTTGGATGTATGGATGTCTGGATGTATGGATGGATGTTTGTTACTCAATCACGCCCCAACAGCTGAACGGATCTGGATGAAATTTGGCACAGAGATAGATTATAGTCTGGAATAGCACATAGGCTACTTTTTATCCCGGAAAATTAAAGAGTTCCCGCGGGAACCACAAAACCTCGATCCGAACCGAAGTCGCGGGCATTCGCTAGTGGACAATAATTAATATTGAACTCGGAGTAGTACCTATAGGCAAGAGCTTGGCAAACACTGTAATACACGTTCGGTCAAAGTTCAACATAACACAGAGTGCATTCATCTTGATTCAAGACTTTATTGCCGCAGCAATAAAACTTGAGAAACTTCTGAAACTTAGTTACACGATGCTATAAAGTTGATGATAATATAATAAAATACAAAATTTTGCTACGGTCAAAGTAGACGTTCAGTAACAGTTGTAACGATGTAGTAAAAGTTTTGAAAGCTATTAAATGTTTTATTTGTTGACTGGGTGGGCCTGGCTTGACGACGGAGAGACGGTATCTGGATCGATAATTATGTATAAAATAATGGTTAGAACCTCCTATTCGGGGGCACACGGGCCATACTGCCAATGCTTAAAGTGATATTGTTGCATTATTATTGCCTTTCGTGTTTGATAATTATAATCCTTATTTTAGAAACGACAAGGTTTTTCGAAAGTGTGTATGCTTTTGCATTGTTTGATATTTTTCGGAAGTTTATTATCCACTATCCAACCAGTGGTCCGTCTTCCTATCACTTCAAGGTGGGCTAGACACCAAGTTTTCCATTTCACCGACCTTTCCGGTTGTAAGCTTGTAGAAAAACTTGCCACAAAATAGCAGTTAGCATAAGAATCAGTTTTCTGTCGGAATTTTAACGCGTGCCAGTCGAGACTCAGTATTCTCTGTTCAATCATTTAATTTACTTTTGGCAGCTCGATTCAATGGTGTTCTAATGCGTTACTGATTTGATTTTTGATAACAATCGACTTCCTTTAAGTCCTTTAAGAAGAAGTTTTAATCGATTTGACACATTGATATTTCTTCTATCTCTCTATCTTTCTCAACATTTTTTAATAAACATACCCAATACGTTTAAACGACTAAGTATATTAATGAATGTATTAAAAAATCATTCATTATAATTTATATACAATAGTACAGTAAATGTACAATGTACATGAATCCGTCAGGTCATAGAAACCATCGATCGCCAAAGATGTATGGTGTTTAAAGGACTATCAAAAAATCTAGTGTTGCAGCTCCGTGACTATTTTGAAAAAGACAGTTGTACTTGTAATTACTAGATGAGTAAACGAGTTACGAAATATCGGATAAAAGGGCACGTCGCTTCACTATTGTAAAAAACTATATGCGTCTATTGCATTTTTTGTCGATGGGTGCCTGTCAATAATAACGACACTTCATAGGCGAGCTTATGTCAAAAGTAAAATAAATGGTTGAACAGATTATAGTTGTAGAAACTTGCTTCAAACATAATGCATCACTATAATGTATGGAGTAAACATAACTTGATCATAATCGAGATACATTTCTTTTATCTTATACTCGTTCCAGAAAGTATATTTTCTAACAAGAGTCTATTAAAAAAAGTTGTTATACCCTGAATGGGTATGACGACCTTACTATGTTGTATGGTTAGCTGTGGCCTTGTAATGAATAAATATGTGTTTATAGAAAGGTTTAAGTCTTGTAGGCAAGCGCGCTCCAACCTAGACCCTCAACATAGGCGTGAATCGTGATTACTGTCACGCGCAAGTCTTTTTTAAACCGACTTCCAAAAAAGGAGGAGGTTCTCAATTCGGCGCGTATGTTTTTTTTTGTCTTTGCATATCTCCGTGGTTTCTGAACCGATTTAAATTTTTTTCTTTTCAGTGGTTAGAGGAAGCTCCCGAGGTGAATAAAAAAATCTGACTCCCTCAATCCTGATGCTGTAGGTGTACCGTACTACATTAAATCCTCAAAACTAGGGAGTTAGGAAATTTTGATGGTGAATTCATATAGTAGGTATCAAGTCACGTATATACGATTCAACTCTGAGTCCCAACTCCTCAACCCTAATGCTGCAGGTTACAGAAATCCTTAAAAATAGCGATTTACGATTTTTTTGTGGTGAAGTCATATTATAGGTGTCAAGCAACGACTTCATACTTAAACTCAAGTCCCAACTCCTCAACTCTGATGTTGCAGGGTACTGCATTCTTAAGCTATGGGGATTTAGAGTACCTACACTAAAAAGTGAAAAATATTTTTTTTTCCAAAAAACCGACTTCCAAAGCCACTGTAAAGTAAAAAATAATTTTGATTTCTACACACTATGTTGAAGTCGGGCGAGTATACAAAGATAGGCAAAGTTGACGTGTCAGGCTTTGCCAGGATTTTTATGCTATAAGAAAAACATACCTAATAACTAACCTGATAATATCACCAAGCACATTCTATATGTTGGTCATAATTCATAGTATTCTGTGACTAACTGCCTACGGATCAAAGACTAATCTTTACTTAAGGCCTAAGGATCCTCCTTAGTATAGATTTTGTACTGAAATCGAATACTACGGAGTTCCTTAAGAAATGTTAGTGTAGTAAGTTATGAATCTGCACGATGATGTAATTATTGTAAATGAATTTTTTAAAAAGAGCAACCATCGAAATTTTTTTTTGGTTCTTCTCGGTAAGAATGTCATTCCGAACCAGTGGTAGATTCACTCGACGATTCAAAATCACTTTTAATAAGTTTATTCGAATATGAGTTTGAATTTGAAATGATAAAGCGACTCCTATTGCAGCAGCAAGCTATGCCACAGCGTCTTACGTTTCAGTCTTTATATACTTACACATAGCTATGCTAATAAAAAGCAGTACTATTTAAAAATTAGTTTTATTTAACGTACCTTGATGCCCCTAAAATAAGGATTATAATTCTACAGCAAGACCATCAACAATATTAAGATAATACTGCTCAAATTCAGATTCAGGTTTTCACAGATCAGATAACAATTTTCGGACCAACTATAATAAGCATTTTTACCAACATTAAAATTTACTTAAGATACTCATCCAAAAGTATTATATTTCTTAGTCTCTCCATCAACGACCATACACTACCTTAATATCTGAATTTTTCTTGTAAAATAATCAACTTACTTCGCTTGCCAGAACCGAAAACAACAAATGCAATGCAAAATACACACTAAGTACAGCAAAGTGCCCACCCGTTTGTGTATAGAAATTTAATCATTTGTCAAACGGATAATTCGATCTGTTTAAGGAGTTCATAGATGCCTGCACGTCAAAAAGCATACAAATGTATGAACTCCATAAACAGTTTTGACGACCTCTGTGGCGCAGTGTTGAGCGCTTATGTTGTCTTAACGTCCGTAGGTCCTGGGTTCGATTCCCGGCAGGGTCAATTTGGGAATTTGTAATTTCTGAATTTTCCCTGGTCTGGCCTGGTGGGAGGCTTCGGCCGTAGCTAGTTACCACCCTACCGACAAACACGTGCCGCCAAGCGATTTAGCGTTCCCGTACGATGCCGTGTAGAAACCGAATAGGGGTATGGGTTTAATTAACTGCCATGCCCCTAACAGCTTAGCCCGCTACCATCTTAGACTGCATCATCACTTACCATCAGGTGAGATCGCAGTCAAGGGCTAACTTGTAGTGGATAACAGTCCGATATTACCCGCACCGTTTTAAGCTGTCAACTAACAATTTGCTTGATGTCAAACACGGAGAGCTCTGAAACATCACCTACCGTTCTTTCTCGCAATTCGTTATACTTCACATTGAGGGAGCCCTTTCCTTTAATACTATTTTCCATGCTAGGGGTTTCTTAATCTTGCGGTGGGCGGCGATTAGATAATAATTAACTATGCGTTCATTATTTCATTATTGCTCTGCATTAATTAGATAACCCGTTAAGTGCCTGTAAAGAAAATTATAATTTTCTTTAATTCAAATTCTCCCGCGCAACAAATGTCACCGAGCCGCACCAGAGGTCTATACTCTATAAAAAAGACAGACTTAACCTAAAAAGCGTCTCGTGATTTTCGTGTGAAAACAATTTGTAAAATAAGTAGCATTGATAATTAATTGCTCAGAAGGATATTCTAATTGTGATTAAGAAACTGACACCGTGTTTAATAACATTTAATGTCGTTTCTTTTCTTACAGGTATGAGAGGTTTTGTTACTTATAACTTTTATTTCATGTGAATCTTAGTGTACAAGTAAAATGAACACAATAAATCTTTTCTTACAGAGAAACTCAATTATGTTTGATTGACGGTGCCATCTAATCACAAATACTATTAGAAACCTTATAAAACGACATTATTGTCACATAATGGAGAAGTTGAAATTTACTTTCCAAGTTAAACCAACAGCGGACGGAAAGTCAAACTTCATCGCCATAACCTCAATTGCCACACAAGATGACAAGGTTTTTCTTATTCCTGAAGAGCATCAAACAATATCACTTCACAAACATATTCTAGCCACAAAAACCTACGTTACAGTGAAAAGTACATTAAAAAAAAGGTATCAAACTAGAAATGTTTGGATAAAAACGACACAGGATATATTACAAACATACGTTGATGAGGATAGCAACATGATATTTCTGGACCAATTCCTAGAGGAAACTACCCAAGAACAATTGGCTATTGCGAGTAAAAAGTCTTTAGAAGATCCTATAGTGAAAATTTTGGAAAAATTAGTTGAAGATAAACAGAAGAAAGAAAAAAAAAGTATGAAAAAGTTAGCTGAGAAATTTGTAATTGAAAAGTTTAACGGAAAAAATTCAAGTGCATCGCAATGGATGGAAGTATTTGAAAAAGAATGTACAAGGTTTGATATCGTAGAAGAGGAAGAAAAAATTGAAATTTTTAGACTATTTCTAGAAAAATCATGCATTGATTGGTATTCTTCCATGATGATCAAGTTTGATTTGCATTCCGAGTGGTCGGAATGGAAATCAAATTTTCTGCAAACCTATACCAATAAAGGTTGGTCTTCCAGCAAGTATGCTCTGTCTTTCAAGTATCAATCAGGGTCTTTATTAGAATATGCAGTAAAAAAAGAAAGACTTTTACTAGAAGTAAGAAAAACAATAGATGAAGGGACCCTAATTGATATAATTGCAGCCGGTTTACCAGATTTTATAACTGATAGAATTGACAAAGAAGAAATTGCTCACGCTAGAGACTTATTTAATGAACTTGGCAAATTAGAACATTTGGTGCAAAGAAAAAAATTCATCAAAAGAAAGGAAGACACTAAACCAGTTAAGGAAAAATGTACCATTTGTGAAAAATCAAATAAAGGTGTACGCTATCATTCAGAAGATTCCTGTTGGTTTAAACCAAAAATAAATACTGAAAAGGATAAAAAGCAAATAAGACTTATCAACAATTCAGAGTTAGAATGCGAATTGCAGTGTGAAGACCAAAAAAACTAATAGTGCCGCCATTGATCAAAGTAAAATTAGTACTCAATAAAAATGTCGAAGTATTTGGGATCTACGACTCAGGGTCAAATGTCTCATTGATAAATTCGAAGTTGTTAAAGATAAATAAAAAGGAGCCCACTCTTTCTAACAATACTAATTTAAAAACGATTAATGGGGTTAAAAAAGCAAATGGAATGATTACACTTGATGTAGCAATTTTTGATGTGGAAAAAAAAATTAAGGTTTTTGTAATAGACAAGGAAAGTTTCGATTACGATTTTTTAGTGGGACTAGATTGTATAAAAGAATTCTACCTAGTTCAAGATGAAAACTTAAAAATTAAGCAGAAAATACCTATTCAAAAAAGTGAAATAGTTTCTAAGGAAACAAATAAAACAGATATGGGTTCTAAGGAAATAAAATCTAATAATGTTGTAAACTACAATGAAGATCTTAGAGAAGAAAACTTCAAAATTTGTATTAACCATCTAGACTGTCGAAAACAGGCAGTGATAGATGCCTTAATATCAAAAAACAAATCTGTGTTTGCAAAGGACAAATATGACATAGGGAAGGTAACGGATTATGAAGCACACATTGATCTTCAAATAGAAAAATATTGCAGTAAAAGACCATATCGTTGCACAATGGAAGACAAGAAAGAGATTGAGAACCAGGTTGCAACATTACTAAAAAAAAATATAATAGAAGAATCATATAGCCCATTCGCAGCACCAGTTACCTTGGCCTATAAAAGAGATGAAAATAAAAGATCAAGATTGTGCATAGATTTTCGAGACTTAAATAAAATAGTTATACCTCAGTCACAACCTTTCCCACTTATTGAGGACCTAATAGTAAAAACAAGAGATTGCAAGTTTTTTTCAACACTGGACCTAAATTCAGCGTTCTGGTCTATACCTTTGCGTATCACAGACAGACACAAAACTGCATTTGTGACACAAGAAGGACATTACCAATGGACCTGTTTACCATTTGGCTTAAAAACCTCTCCAGCCATATTCCAGAGGATAATGTGTAATATTATACGAAAGCACAAGCTCGGAGAGTTCACAGTATGTTTCATCGATGATATTTTGTTATTCTCAAAATCATTCTCGGATCATGTCGGACACCTGAAACAATTATTTCAAGCAATTAAAAGCGAGGGTATGAAACTAAAATTCTCAAAATGCACATTTGCAGCAGACTCTGTTAAATACTTGGGTCATGTAATACAGAATAATTCAGTCAAACCGCTGAAAGACAACCTGATATCAATAAAAAATTTCCCGACTCCAAAAACTCAAAAAAATGTGAGACAGTTCTTGGGGAAAATAAACTTTTATCATAAATATGTGCCAAATATAGCAATAAAATTGGAACCATTGCATAACCTTTTGAGAAAAGGACAATCTTTTAACTGGACTGAAGCATGCCAAGAGTCATTTGACGAAATGAAACAAATATTATGTTCTCAACCAATATTAACAATCTTTGATCCAAACCTACCTATCCACATATACACAGATGCTAGTATACTAGGAGTAGGAGCAGTCCTCAAACAGCCACAACAAAACAATGAAGAAAAACCGGTAGCATACTATTCAAAAAAATTGAATGAAGCACAAAAAAGGAAAAAAGCTATATATCTGGAATGCCTGGCAATCAAAGAATGTGTACAGTATTGGCAGCATCTGTTAATAGGTAGAAAATTTACTGTCTTTTCGGACCACAAGCCACTGGAGAATATGAACATAAAATCTAGAACAGATGAAGAATTAGGTGATCTAACATATTACTTATCACAATATGATTTCCAGATTAAATATTCTCCAGGAAGATATAACATTGAAGCAGACTGCCTGAGCAGGAACCCAGTCCTTGAACCAGAGGAAAACCTAGAGGAACAGTTAAAAGTAGTTAACACAATAACACTAAATGATATCTTACAAGATCAAGTTAAAAATGAATATATACAGTGCAGAAAAGACAAGTTAAAAACAAAAAACAATGTGTACTACAAGAAAGTCAAGAAAAAAGAAAAAATAATAATATCAGAGAAATTCAGCATAGAACTCATGAATAATGTACATACAGATCTAGGCCACATTGGAATTAAACAGATGCAAAGAATGATTAGCTCGGTGTATACAGCAGAAAACATGACGAAAAACATAAAAAGAATCTGTGAGAGTTGTATAGTATGTTTAAAGAATAAATCAAGAGGAAAAAATAAATATGGATTGATGTCCCACTTAGGCCCCGCCACAAAACCTTTTCAAATATGCTCCATTGACACCATTGGAGGTTTCGGAGGATCCAGATCAACGAAGAGATACTTACACCTGCTATCAGATCATTTTACTAGATATGCATATATTTTGACATCTAGTACTCAAAATGCAAACGATTTCATCAAACTTATAAGAAACTGTGCAGAAATTGATGACATCGAATTGATATTCTCAGATCAATACCCGGGTATCAATTCAAAGGAATTCAAGACATTTTTGGACGAAAAGAATATTCCAATAATTTTTACAGCAGTGAACTCACCTTTCTCAAATGGCTTAAACGAGAGACTAAACCAAACGTTGGTCAACAAAATCAGATGCAAGATAAACGAACATGACAAGAAAATAGCCTGGTCAACTATAGCACACAACTGTGTAAAAAAATACAATGAAACAGAGCACACTGTTACTGGATATGCCCCAAAGTACCTACTTTATGGCACAGATGTTACGATTTTGCCAAATGAGCTGAAACAAAAGAACACTGAGTATGATTTAATCCAGGACAGGAAAAGAGCTCTGGAAAATACAATCAGATCACACAATTACAACAAAACAATTTACGATAAAAATCGAAAATATATAGACTACAAAGTTGGTGATACTGTTTTTGTAGAGAACGGAAACAAACTAAATAGGAGAAAGCTGGATGAATTGAAAACCGGCCCCTACAAAATCATAGAAAAAATATCGAACTCAATTTACAAGATAAACACTGACCATAAGAAATCAGAATCTAACTTTTTCCACATCTCGAAGCTGACGCCAGCTCCTGCCTACGCTTAAATACTGGTATGCATGAGCAAACCCATTATTTCATCTTCTCTCAGAGGGGAGATGTAAAGAAAATTATAATTTTCTTTAATTCAAATTCTCCCGCGCAACAAATGTCACCGAGCCGCACCAGAGGTCTATACTCTATAAAAAAGACAGACTTAACCTAAAAAGCGTCTCGTGATTTTCGTGTGAAAACAATTTGTAAAATAAGTAGCATTGATAATTAATTGCTCAGAAGGATATTCTAATTGTGATTAAGAAACTGACACCGTGTTTAATAACATTTAATGTCGTTTCTTTTCTTACAGGTATGAGAGGTTTTGTTACTTATAACTTTTATTTCATGTGAATCTTAGTGTACAAGTAAAATGAACACAATAAATCTTTTCTTACAGAGAAACTCAATTATGTTTGATTGACGGTGCCATCTAATCACAAATACTATTAGAAACCTTATATGCCAATAAAAATAAGTATACAAACTCACTTTCAACCAATATCAGTGCCTCAAATAATACTTTCCTTACTATTTACAATACGAGTGGGTAGAAAACATGTTCCTAGTGAAAAGTCGTTTGTTATAAGGTAGGTACCTCGCGCCTACTGCAAAGAAAGTAAAACTAAGTGAAGTAGCCCCATTAGCATGTGTCAACTTCATATCAGCTGACATTGTACTTGGTTTTTTATTGCAGTCCATGATTGCAGGCCAAGTAAGAGTGAACTTTCAGAGATACTTATATTAATAAGATGATTTTACCTTAGTTTATTTTAAACAAGATGATTCCCGCGACTTCGTTCCCGTGGACTAAGTTATTTCGGTTCCCGCGGGAACTCCTTAATTTTACGGGATAAAAAGTAGCCTTTAAAAAGTAGTCCTTTCCCGGGATATAACCTATCCCCGTACCAAATTTCATCAAAATTGTGAAAGCGTAGCAGACAGACAGACACACTTTCGCATCCATACTCATATTATAAATGCGAAAGTGTGTCTGTCTGCTACGGTAATATTAGTATAATATGGTATATTAATATAATATGGTTGAACATCAGTCCTGTTACTCTTAATTTTCCTTTATTAGAAGTGTTTAAATTTAAAACCACAGATATCCTGAAATGCCTTAAATGATATATTAATCTCATTATTATTTTGCATTAAGGTGGATGACAAGGGTCTGCCCGCGAAATTCAAATTTAATTTGGTTTTTCACAATTTGTAAACTAATACGACAAAGTAGGCTTATGGCATTCAAATTGCGAGCCTAGGAATATCATCTTCACAGGTTTATATAAAAATCTTTACTTGAAAGTGATTAGTCCATATAATGAGTTTGACGTGAGTTACTCACAAATTAGTCAATAATTTGACTAATTTCTTAAACTGGCTACCAAATTAAATTTGAATTTCGCGGGCAGACCCTTGTCATGCACCTTAACAGTTCCACCGACTTATCTGGCCCGGTGGCCAAAACTGGAACTAATTTTTAAGCCTGTTAACTTTTTGTGTTTATTTTTAATATTTACAAGCGACGCTGTCAAAATTTTCAAACCATAATACTTAGGTATAAGTACACTAAGTACTTACTCGTAACAATATCTAGGAGGCACTTATGACTTCCATAATTCAAACCCAAGATTTAAACGAACAAATTTCTCTTAACTTGAAACCATAAAAGCTTAGTTGAATCTTTTTAAACAGACTTCTCTTAACTTTAAATTTTAAAGGTAATTTATGGTTGAGAAGCAAAGTATGTGTTATAAGCTTGGCATGAACACCGAATTGCAGTTGAAGTCAATTAAACTTTTTGCGAATTTGATGGGAAGAAAATTTACTTTTCGTTTACTTTTAAAATTGCATTTCATACTTAGGTAACAAGTCACAACTTCTGGTAGGTAATTAGAAATATGTGTACACTTTCGTTAGTCGAGTTTATTTTTTCCCTATACCATTAACGGTAGTTTTATTGCCAGCGAATGCAGTGAAAGTGTTTGTTATTTTACTGAAGGTGTTAGGAACAGGTTACTAGTTGACGTCTGTCACTTTTTACTGGCTTTATCTCAAACTTAACTATCTCTAACATTACTGATACTACTTTTTCCCAGTACTAAAATGTGTTTTGCAGTTGGGTATAACCCAATTTTAAATGTTTTTAGATGGAGACAGGCAATCTAAATTCTGCAATTAATGCTTCATACGATAATTTATCGCTTCACTGCGATAGTATTTAAGTAATGCTGCAGGCATTATCCTTAAAATACTCAGATTTCGTTTGGTGAAAACTTCTTCAGGCGCGTTGAGCACTTTTTGGTAGGGGGTAAAAATATAGAATACGCAAGAATCGTATTTTTTTATTAATGTATGGATATAATGGATGGATGGATGGATGGATGTTTGTTACTCAATCACGACAGAACGACTGTACGGATCTGGATGAAATTTGGCACAGAGATAGATTAGTCTGGAACACATAGGCTACATTTTATCCCTGAAAATTAAAAAGTTCCCACTTGAACCAAAATAAGTAATGTGCCTTTTCTGTGAGTAAAGGGAGTGCTAGGTCTATAATTATTATAACACTTCATAAATATTTCAAGTAAATTATCTACTTATTTATTTTTTCATATTTCTGTTAGTCAATCACGATTGGTGTCAAATCTGTTTCTTTATTTTTAGGTACTTACCTATATGTAACATCAGCTCCTTGTGTTTCCAAAGGAGTAGGATACTCGAGATATTTTGATGTTCACTGCTAAACGAGAAAAAAAAAAGGTATTTGGGGTAAGAAACACGTATCAAAGGGTGCATTAGTCTCGTTGCTGGGTTTGACGTGTGGGGGGATATTCCCGTTTCAAAACCAGTGTATTTGGAACTCCGAGTTTTACGTACTGCTATTTATGGAAGCTACAGCTGTCGGGATTTATATATGGGTTGTCAAAAACAGGAGGGATTTTGGTGGTTTGTATGAAATATTTGGATTTTGTAATTTATAGTAGGTACTGTATGCTATGTATACCTATTTAACGTAACATTTTTGCTTGCGAAAAGAGCTACTTTTTTATAAATTAAGTCTATTTTTGAATTCACAATATACATCGGTTTAACAAATTTTATTACTAGCTGATGCCCGCGACTTCGTCCGCGTGGATTGAGATTTTTTGGTTCCCGCGGGAACTCTTTAATTTTCCGGGATAAAAAGTATCCTTTGTGTAATTCCAGACAATAATCTATCTCTGTGCCAAATTTCATCCAGATTCTTTCACCCGTTCTCATCCATACATCGATCCATCCATACTTTCGCATTAATAATATCATAGTATAGATTCAAACCTTAACAGAAATCTATTTTTGATGTCATAATTACCTATTATACAATTTTTAATCGGTATAATAACTTATTTTATTATTTTAATCCAAACAAGAGTTTTCAATACCAAATCTATTCTAAGTATAGTGTGACTTAAGCAACTTTGATTGCGGCAGTTACTTAGTATCTTTAATATCTTAGGTTTATTAAACTCGAAGCGTTATTTGTTTGATGGCGGCCACTTTAACGTCTATTGGACGGTGTGCAAACAAGGAGAGCTCATTATATACTGGCACTGTGCTGGTGTGTCGGGGAAATATTTACCAGCCTCTCCAAGTTCGAGAGACATCGCATAGGGCTTAAATGGATAAGACGTTTGTTTATGAGTCTCGATGAAAAATGTGGAAATTAATTCCAGTATAAACTAAAGCCAGATTTTTTTCTATTGCGCAACTATATTCCATAAGACGTAGGATTTTGTTTAAGAGTCTCGATGCTATAATATATAATATATAATATATAATATATGCTATAATATGGAAAAGAATTATTTTTGAAGGCCTACATTTTTGTTTGCTTTTTTGTGGATTTAGGCCAGAATTTCTTCATTTGCTAATACAAAGATATTCCACGGACACGTATATTTTTTGATGCATTAGGTAGGTCAGTCACTCTGTTTATCATTTTTTTTTCCTCTACAAGCTAGGCCTTGACTGCTATCACACTTGGTGCTAAGCGATGATGCTGTTTTTTTACCGGGTAGTTAAATGAAACCCATACCCTAAATCGCTTGGCGGCACGACTTTGCCGGAAGGGTGGTAACTAGCTACCCACCAGACCAGATACTAGAAAATTAAAAAAAAACATAAATGCCTAAACTTACCCTGTCGTGACTCGTGAGACCTCCCGCTTCCAAGACAACGTCGCTCTCACTACGTTAAGGTAGGTTAAGATAAATTAAAAACAAAATTGAGGCTTATCCAGTATATTCCATAGCAACATTCCTTGCTTCTACTTAAGGGGTCGGCCGTAGGGCTACATAATTTCGTTAGCTCCTCTAGTGGGCAGCCCTGACTTATCAGTTGCCCGTTTCAATCAATACCACCTGATTACTCTGCACTGCAGATACCTAGATCATACAAACGATATTCTACAGTACAAAAATACGTAGATTACGATGGGGGAATGTCTTTTCAAAAGTACTTGTTCACAATTGTAGCATTATATTGTACAAACGTTATCTCACCCCTCATTTGAACTGCTAGTTTCTAAAAAGTTAGAAACTGCCAGCTCCTAAAACTTTTAGAAGTTATAAAAAATGCAACTAAAACGGAATTTAAACCAAACAACAATTTCAAAAATGGCCTAAAGAGGATCCTCGGATCATAATAAATCGAAATTAAGCGATATATTTTATCTGAATTTGATTAAATAAAAACTACCTCAAATCACAAAAATAAGTATATAACTATATATATATATATATAACTATATGTATATAAGTGTAACTATTCTGAATGAAAAATGTCACTCACAGTACAATCCACTTAATCACATTAAAAGCTTTTAACCTAAGAAATTATTTAAAGATACAAAAGTATTCAAGTTATCGTTTTATATTGATATAAGTCGTGAACATTGCCCCCTTTAAACTTTAAACTATCAAATGTCATCCATGATAATACTTACTTAGGTACTCATACTCAAGTAACTAGTAGACAACTTTTATTTTAGGTATTTTTCTCTTACAAATGCCTAAAACGCAAGTCTATTGAGGACAGTTCTCAAACTTTGAGGACAGTTGGTTTACTGTATGTCTATGTACCTAGCCCGCAGGTCTATACCTACCTATCTTAGGGACAGTCGGTTTTCTGTATATCTATTTACCTAACCTATTTAGCTTTGTATCTACGACTAATAAACAGTTTATTATTGTTATCTGGGGGGCGGAGGAAAGGAACGGGGCACTATACCTACCTTTTCTCGAAGCGTTTCATCGTATTTTCGAACCGTCATCAAATAAATATTATAAATGCGAAAGTTTGGATGTATGTATGGATATATGGATGGATGTTTGTTACTCAATCACGCCCCAACGGCTGAACGGATCTGGATGAAATTTGGCACAGGGATCGATTATAGTCTGGAATAACACAAAGGCTACTTTTTATCCCAGAAAATTAAAGAGTTCCCGCGGGATCCGAAAAACCTCAATCCACACGCATGAAGTCTTCGCGGACTTCCGCGTGGTTACGTTTTTTTTATTTACGTGGGAACTGCTTAATTTTCCGGGTAAGTAAAGTCGCCTATATCAATCTCCAGGTCCTCAACTATACCCATGCCAAAAATCACGCTGATCCGTTGCTCCGTTGCGGCGTGATTGAAGGACAAACCAACAAACAAACACACTTTCGCTGAATGAACACTGAAAACAAACGCACTTCAATTATTGGATTAAAAATTGAAGTACAGAAATAAAACAGCTTTTAAATTAAGAAATTATTGTAAATTATCATTTATCAATTAACGGATGTGTTTTGCCGCTCTATAGTCTATAATTATTGTAAATTAAAAGTAAAAGCTCCCGTCTATGTGTCGTTGAAGATGAACGATGGCACGAAGAGCAAACATCGATTGATGCAATAACCCGTAATCGAGGCAATCTCCGCTCATTCCGGACGATTGGATGACCGTAGTCCGTACTATAGAACGAAAACTACTAAAAAAGCCGTATGGTATCGTTGTACTCCTCGTAAGAACGTAAGTTCTTTTCGCGTTTAATTCTGCCATAAATTATTTAATTATAAGCTTCCATTGATAGAGAAACTATTGTATGAGATTAACGTTAACTTTTTCACAAAAAAATATTTATATTTAGGGAAAATAAGTAGTTAACGTTTTGATAACTTTCGTAATAAAACATTGCTTTACGTTTCAAAACATTGATCTCTAGATTTAAAATAGACGATAAATTCGCATCCTCTAAACGGACTTTATTTAGTTTGTCATATATAATCAAAAAAAGTTTTGTTAAAACTTTTTATTGGTAAAATCTTAAAAATGCTTTTCTCAGCAATACAATAAATCACTATATCCATTTCGTTTTAAAACATGCAATTTTACATGTAGCTTTCGTGAGCTTTTCACAGTTTGCAGTAATCGAATGCGTCCAATAAAGTTCCCAATTCCCCCAATAGCCCTATACGTCACAGACAATAGTAGCGGCTGGCAGTTAAAGGCGCCGACTGGCGAAATTACTCCTATAATAAATTGTCTCGAATAGACAACCAACTGAACGTTCGGTGAAATGCGTAAGAGTCTATTTGGATTCACTTCTTTTTAGCCTGTTATCATCTATCAAATTTTGAGCCGCAAGTATTAAATAGAAGCAGCAATTTACCCCTTGACTGCGATCGCACCTAATACTAAGAGATGATGCAGTCTAAAATGGAAGCGGGTTGACCTGTTAGAGGTATGGTAGTTATATTAAACCCATATACTTACCCCTAATCAGTTTCTACACGGCATCGCACTAAAACGCTAAATTGCTTGGCGGCAAGTCATTGCCGGTAGGGTGGTTACTAGCCAAGGCCGATGCCTCTCACCATACAAACTTCTTCGAAACCAGTTATCGTTTATTAACACTATTGAGCTACAAGTTTTTAGTGGTGCTGGAATGGCGAAAAATCGGTTCAGCAGACAGACAAATAGACACACTTCCGGATTAATTAGGTATATCAGTATGGGATTTTGTCAACGTCAGCTTTATCAACCAATAAACATCCACTGCTGGATATAGGTCTCTTGTAGGACTTTCTACAATCCACACGCTACGGTTCTGCGTCGCCTGGATTGCAAAAAATTAAATCTAATTGTACCACAATTAGTTGCCATACTGCCAATTGAAAACGCTTAAAGCGGTATACTACACAAAATGACAGTTAGATGTCACGTACCTTGACGTTCCTATAGAGTAAGGATTATAATTCTGAAACACGACAATAATGAAACAATATTACTTTTAGCGTTGGCAGTATAGCCCCAGTCATATCGTAGTTTACAAAATTATTTTTAAATTAAAAAAAAACCGCCTTCATAAACTAAAAAGCAAAATTTTATTGTTTGCTTTTTAGTGCTGTAAATATAAAAAAAAAAGAAAAATAGGTTCTCGAAAGGTAGACAGACCTGTACCTAATAACTATCTGGGTTCGTGTCCTTATAAAATTTAAGTTCCTTTGATTTCCCCAGGATTCCATCATCAGATCTAATGACCATGGGACAACCTGGAAAATATACCCTTTCAAAAAAAAAAAGAATTTTCCAAATCGGTCCAGGCGTCTTCGAGTAATCGGGGAACATCTGTCTTCGAAGATCTTCATCAGATCTTCACCAAATTTATATGGGACCAACTTGGAAGTATACCCTTTCAAACAAAAAAAGAATTTTCAAAATCCGTCCAGGCGTCTTCGAGTAATCGGGGAACATACATTAAAAAAAAAAGATTCCGACGAATTGAGAACCTCCTCCTTTTTTTGAAGTCGGTTAAAAAGCAGTTATTTAATCTGTGGCAATTGACATAACAAAATATAACAGCGCTTAACGGTACCCTCTCGCGTGGCAATAAAATCTGCCACAAGTAGGTCATTCACCGCGGTGTGGTGTTACATACGCTATTGTATCATCGATGATGGCTTCTTAAACGATCCTCCATATATCACAATGAAATTGTGCGACTCTTGTTTCCGCGCGTAATGGTGAATGAATGATCCATTTATGGTCTACTGGCTGATGCTCGTGACTACGTCCGCGTGGATTGAGGTTTTTTGGTTCCCGCGGGAGATCCTTAGTTTTCCGGGATAAAAAGTAGCATATGTGTTATGAGAGAGAGAGAGAGAGAGATTTGATTGATTGATTTTATGATGTTTATTCTTTACCCCAATCAATGATAAAATTGTATGATACAAACAAATAGAAAAACTTTACAACACTTTTTTTTTACTTTCCTTTTTTTTTGACGACCTCCGTGGCGCAGTGTGTAGCGCTGTTGCCTTAACGTGCGGAGGTCCCGGGTTCGATCCCCGGCAGGGTCAATTTAGGAATTTATAATTTCTGAATTTTCTCTGGTCTGGCCTGGTGGGAGGCTTCGGCCGTGGCTAGTTACCACCCTACCGGCAAAGACGTGCCGCCAAGCGATTTAGCGTTCCGGTACGATGCCGTGTAGAAACCGAAGGGGTGTTAATATAACTGCCATGCCCCTAACAGGTTAGCCCGCTACCATCTTAGACTGCATCATCACTTACCATCAGGTGTGATCGCAGTCAAGGGCTAGCTTGTAGTAGATAAAAAAAAAAAAAAACAATCTTTACTTCTAGTATACTAATATTATAAATGCGAAAGTTTGGATGGATGGATGTTTGTTACTCAATCACGGCAGAACGGCTGCACGGACCTGGGGGAAATTTGGCACAGAGATAGATTGTAGTCTGGAATAACACATAGGCTACTTTTTATCCCGGAAAATTAAAGAGTTCCCGCAGGAACCAAAAAAACCCACGCGGGCGAAGTCGCGGGCATCAGCTCGTGAAACTTAAAGCTAGCTAGCCTGATTTTCATCTCGGAAAATTAAGAAGTTCTCGCGAAATTAATAAAAGACTCAAACCATGTGGACGAAGTCGCGTACATAAGCGAGTCATTTAATATTGAGAGTCACACATAACACAACATTAACTATCAGTTTATTAGCAAATACTTGGACACAATATAAATCAAATCACTAATGTTAACACGTCTATAAATCACGGGAGCCGAGTAATCCTGTTCTAGATCACCATCAATGATATTAATGAACATATCGGACTGACGTGCGATCAATACTGGCTTATTGCAATACTGTGTGTCTATTTGTCTGTCCGTGACATGGATATGTCTTAAGGTTTCTGTAATGCTAGAGGATGCTCGCGACTTTGTCATTCTCGGGTCTCGGGGTCGGGGAACTCCTCAATTTTCCGGGATAACAAGCCTATGTAACGTCAGGGTTTACGAATCGTTTTAGTTTGCTTCGAACCGCTAGGTTATGGAACGCCCTTCCGGCTTCCGTTTTTCCATCCGCTTATAATATTGGTATCTTCAAATCAAGAGTGAATACTGAATATTGCTATGGTATGCTGCCAAGCGCTATTCTATAAATAAATAAATAAAACACAAAATCTCCTTCCTCGGGATGTAACCATCATAAGTCATTCAGTAATTATAAATTCCCAAATTCAACCTGCCCGAGTTCAAACCTGGGACCTCCCACATATTAGACCTCTACGACACTGCACCAGGCAAGTCGTCAACGAACTATGATTTTTCCTGTTTGAGGAAATCATTTTCCTGTGAACTATACCTACTACATTTCGTGGAAAATGCAGATAGAAAATTCTTGCTATAGTTTTGTTTTTTCAATATAAACGGTGCTTCTTGCATTTCGTTTAATATCTACTGTGCAATCTTGAGGGTCTAGCCACACAGCTCTTCACAGTGCGCCATTCAATTATAGTACTTAGCTATAGCTAATATCTTACCGGAAAACTGGTAGTATTAGTCCTTACATGGCTAATAGCACTAATTTAAAGCTAATTTATAGTTGATTTACTATAAGAATTAAATTAACCTGTGAGCACCTATAACTAATAATCTGTACCTATGCCTAACAACCGTATTATGTAGAAATTATACACTGCGTTTTATCTTTAGGGCTTGAACCCACACAGTGCGCGACGGAAATGTGTCCACCGCGGCTCTTAGGTGGATACAAGGAAATGTACAAAGACCCTGCCCTACCGGCAAAGCCGTACCGCCAAGCATCATTGCGTTTAATTATTATGCTGCGTTGCACCGGATAAACATTGGGTTTTATAATAACTGTCATAACTCTTTCAAGTGGGCCTGCCATCTGACTGCATCACCACTTACCAGTGATAACACATTAAAGAACTAGTTTGAAAGCGAATTATCAACATAAATAAATTAAATTAAATTCATCATCAAAAAAAGTCAATTCATACCCACTGCTACGAAAATGCATTACCGCTCGCCTCACAGCCATATATAAGTTCTGGCGTTAAGCGATACAAGACAGAAATAAGATGATGGCGCGGCAGTAGGTTTTTTTTTTTTTTAAATATATAGGCTAGCGCTTGGCTGCAATCAGACTTGCATGCAAGAGGTGATGCAGCCTAAGGTGGAGCGCGCTTGCCTAGAAGATGCCTATTCACTCTTGATTTGAAGGTACCTATATTAAAAGAGGAGGGGAAAACGGAAGCCGGAAGGGCATTCCATATCCTAGCGGTACAGCAGTATAACGTCCAACGTCACTGCCGGCGCGGATTTTGTGTGAACACACCTTTAGATTACACAATTGGCCTCTGACCCGCTGTAGCCAATACAGAATGCCTTATAAATTATATCGATATCGATAGGAAACACTTACGGTATCTCATTATGTTGTCATGGCAGTCAGGCGAATCAACGTTTTACCTGCTACCTGATTGGAGTCATCGATTTATTAATAGGAACATTAGAAAACATGTTCATATGTAATTAAATTAATTGATTTGCTACCTAACAATAATTATTATATTTTGAACATGCTGATACTCGCGACTTCGTCTGCGTGGAATAAGTTTTTCAATTCCCACGGGAAATACTTTATTTTCCGGGATGAAAATTAGCCTATGTCACTCTCCAGTTCCTCAACTATACCCATGCCAAAAATCACGTCGATCCGTTGCTCTGTTGCAGCGTTTTTGAAGGACAAACCAACAAACAAACACACTTTCGCATTTTTAATGTTATAGTATGATTATTATCTGCAGAAAATTAAGAAGGATTCAATTCATCGTCATCACCGGCCCAGTAGTCCCAATACTTGTGGACGGGTGTCCTCATAATATGAGAGGGGTTTATGTCCACCTCGTTGCCCATGAGTAGGTACAGTATAGTGAACTCTCGGGTATCCAGGCTACTTCACCACTAATGCAAGTGATTTTTAATTACTTAAAGCGCCCATAACTCTAAAAAATTTGAGGTGCATGCCCTGGATTCGATCCCGGAATAGTAGGCTATCGGAATCATCACGGATCAACCATAATATATTATTTAGGACGAGAAAGGACAGTGCCTGAGGATTTCACGAATCAATCACAATAACTTATTTAGACGTGAAATGACTACCTAAGGATTTTAAGTAAACGAAATCTGCAAGTTCAACAAAAAATGATTCCAGGTTTGTTTTTTTCAGTTGTTAAAGTTAAAAAAACCGGCCAGGTGAGCATAGTTGCCAGTTACATTTTATAAGGTGGTCGACTATGACTCGATAACTTGTTAAGCCTACTTAGCTCCTAGTGTACGGGCACGAAATGAGCGGCAGCGGGGCGACGGCGGCAGCGGAGCGATGCGATTAGTCGGAGAGCTGGCGACGAATTTCGCCGCAATTTTGTCGTACTCATTTGAAAACTATATCACGTATAAAATCGCAAATTTGCAGTTATTATTGAAATTACTCATTAAATACGTGATTAAAATTTCAGATTGCCAAAAGTATATTTTGTGGGAATTTTGATAAAATGTTTTTAAAGAGAAATAATCGCAAATGCTCTACCAGACTGACATGACTGGATCCGCCAGTTGACGAAATTATATTTTTTCACAATTTCAGTTTGCCTAAGGGCCTTCCCGAAATTCTTCGCTAGCTCTCGTACCACATCGCCTCGCTGTCCCCGTCGCTCGGCCGTCGCTAGTTTCGTGTTTGACGCCTTATATTTTTCCTTTTAATTTCGTTATTTAAACTCCTACCATGATTCTTTTCACGTATCAATAACAACCGTTTAGCACTTTAAAGCTAAATATTTAAAGCTAATATGAAAAATGGTGTACCACCATATTTTTGGACATAGATAGCCACGGACACAGACGGATGGACATGGGCGAAACTATAAGGGATCCTTGTAAACTACGGGACCCTAAAAATTAACTCTATCTGAAGTCTTACGCATTATCTAATAAAAAAGTATCGTAAATGGTAAAGTACTGGCTGTTTATACTTTTTAAGCTAAGGCTAACATACAGGGCAAACCGAACGGAAACACTTTCGTTTTTATTTATCATAGAAATAGGTTTATTATGACCAAAAATAATGCGACCAGTTTCGATCGCGTAACAATTCTATATTGGTTGCTAATAAAATTAAATGCTCAATTTGTATTTTTATAACTTTACAACGGATATTGTTATACAATGAATTGAATAATAAGACTATTCTCAGATTGTTAACATGTCCACTGACGACCTCCCTGGTGCAGTTCTTATTGCTATGGTTACTGAACGGGTGGTCGGTACTTAGTTCGATTCTCTGCAAGGGCACTTTGGGAATTTATTATTTAATTTGTCTCTGGTCTGGTGCGTTGGGAGGCCTCGGCCGTGGCTAGATACTCCCAAACCGGCAAAGCCATACAGAACAATGCAGCATAGCAGCTGATTAAGAAAACTTCCAAAGTTCCAACAGAGGATGCACGTTAGTAATCCGACAAAACCGGAGAGAGATCTGGCACATAAATAATAAAATACTTATTGATAATTTGTGCATAAGTCAGTATGTACCTACATGCAATGATTTTATGGTATACATTATTGTATAACTTTAATAATAATTGTTATTATAGTCAATGACTCTATGTGTCAATAACAGGATTTTACTCAATCAAACAATTATAAAGTCTTTAACCACTGGTCAAGTTATTTTCAATGTTATGGTCAAGTTATTTTGACAGGTTCCAGTTAAGTTCTTGCTTCCATTGATAAATTTTCTATGGGATCACTTTCTATTCATTCAAACTTGTATGAATGGACGTATCTACGCACTACTTTATAGATATATTTTGTTTGTTTTGCTTTTCACCGGATGATTCTAAGTTATAATGTAAAATGAATTAGATGATGTGATGCAAAGACTTTATAATTACATACGCTTCCTTTATTAGTTTTTATGTAATTATGTAAGATAATGATGTCTGATGGGAAACAATGATGAGTTTTAGCTTGAGTTACATTTGCCTACAAAACCTATTAATAGTTGCCTTTAAATCTATATAATACTAGCTGATACCAGCGACTTCGTCCGCGTAGATTGAGAGCTCTTTAATTTTCCGGGATAAAAAGCATAGTGCACTGTGTTATTCCAGACTATAATCTATCTCTATGCCAAATTTCATCCAGATCTGTTCAGCCGTTCCGGTGTGATAGAATAACAAACATCCATCCATCCAAACTTTCGCCATCCAACATTTATAATATTATAGTAGGTATAGATTATTAAAGATATCTCTCGTTACATTAGATACGATAACTTATACCCTAAGCCTATCTTAAACTTAAAAACAAACTCCTGTGAATAGTAAGTACTGTTGTATTAAATATTGAGATTTTCAATCTGTAGGTGCGATTGTGGAAAATCGTTAATCGAACTTTTAAGGAGACGCTTACAGGAGGCCTAGTGGGAGATTTTATCTTTGTCGATCGCATTAAAGTTACGATTTGTATGGTATTATCAACCGCTTGATGACAGACAGCGCTCGTTCAATTCCATACAAATAGCAGTATTAACTTTAACGCGATCGAATAGATAAAAATCTCCCACTAGGCCCGCTGGCTTAGTTTGTTGTGGGCTCTTCTCATCCCAGGCCAGGGCGCGTTTGGCACCCTGTTAGCTTTAGATTTTAGATACTGATTATCACTATCATATTTTATAAGTAACTGGACGTCAATAAGTGTACAGTGTACCTAAATTGAAGTATACTTTGACTTTGACTTTGATTGGAAACCATGTGTGAATTTCTTATAAAGTTTCTTAAAGAGAATCTTCAGAAAATTTCGAATCAATCGGACATTCACCGCTTTTTCCTGTGTGTTCTCTTTTTTTTTTTTTTAATATTCCTGTGTGTTCTTTGAAGTGTTTTCTTTATGCAAAGTTGACACTTCAAACTTCGATCGTAGACGGGTAGATAATAAGTACTGAAACGCAAAAGGCATACAGACATGACTGTACTACCGAGTATGTAGTTTTCGGGTATAAATATCACCATTCACCATCGATTCCCATAGTGCACTGTGTCCAATTTTACAACTCAACAATAATTTCGATTGTATGCAAAATGCTTTGGTATTGTTCGAATTTTTTCACACGATGAACCTACTTAAGAATATCCATACACTGTTAAAGTATGCGTCCTTCAGATCTCACCGTCTATTCGGAACATTTTCTTACTCAATGCTGTACTGAATAATTGAAACGAAAAAACTGTCGTACCAGAAAAAACTTTTTAAGTATTTACAGTGCGATAAATTGTAAAAGTTTTTGAAGTGAAACTTCTTTAGAATCGTTGTGATTTGAAAATTCGATGAAACGAAAAAGCGAAACCAAAAAGAGACAAACATACCTATTCATAATAGGATTTAGCCTGCCCGAGAATGAGATAGAATACAAGTTATATCTATCTCATTCTCTCGCACGCTACTTTTCTGAAGTTTCACTTCTGCCGTGTGTGAATTGCACACACACACACACTTTTTTATCAAATTTCCGATAAAACCCTATAATGCAGTCTAAAATGAAAGCGGGCTAAATTGGAAGGGTATAGGCTATGGCGTATCAATCTGAACCCGCATGCACCTAATCATTAATTTAATTAAAAAGATAAAATGTATGTGTAACCAATTGCCAAAAAGCCAAAAATGGTATATTAAGAAGTTTCTTCTTTGTTTGTTTTTTCTTCCACCTCCCGTTATTGCAGGTCATTTCTGCCACGTACCTGTAAATTATGGAACCAGCTTCCATCTTCTGTGTTCCCTCATGATTATTATAGGGGGCTCTTCAAAGGGCGGATAAACAAATATCTCAAAAGCCGGCAACGCATTGGCGGTTCCTCTGGATGCTGCAAATGTTCATGGGCGGCACTTAACATCAGATGACCCGCCTGCTCATTTGTTCGCTGTATATGTATATGAAAAAAAGGAAGTTAACTGCAGTAACAAAGAGTAGGTTAGAGAGTATTGTACGTATTATTTCAACCGAGCGTGCCATCAATATTACATTACATAATTTATATTAGTTGTTGTGCCACTGGCAATGTGTTAAGTCAAAATAGGTTCAAATGGCTGGCATTTACAATGACCATGTAGGCTTAGTACATGCACATCTCGAAAACGTTGATAGTTCTTTCTAGATAAGCTCGTAGGTTCATCGTAGTATATAATATAGTCGTAATAATTATTACATTCAGTAATACCTTTTTTTTGTGCAAAGTTACAATTTGGTGCGCTGGCTGTTCATATAATGACGGAATTGAGTAAAGTAAGGTGACATGGAGATCTTTGCCAACAAAAAACGTTATTTTCCTAATTTTATCATATATAGTCGGGTATATTTATTATCAAACTAGCTGATGCCCGCGATTTCGTCCGCGTAGTATAAGTTTTTTAATTCCCAGGGGAACTCCTTAATTTACTGGGATAAAAAATAACCTGTGGCACTCTCCAGGTCCTCAAAATATGCCCATGCAAAAAATTAAATCGATCTGTTGCTCTGTGACAGTGTGATTGGCGGACATACCAATAAACAAACACACTTTCGCATACATACTATTAGTACGAGTATATTTGTTATTTTTATCAAATTTTCCTCATTGTTATAAAATTCAGGTTAGGTTCTTTCAGACCTATATCTAGAGATTGGTAGTAGTCAAATAACATGGTTTGGTCCTTGTAAAAAAAATATTTTAAATTGAAATGTTTCGATAATCGAAGTCTAACAGCGTTTTCGAGACAATAATACAATGAAAACTCGTACTAGAAGGGTCCAGTAAGCATGATTAAGATTTACGAGTAAGCATTGGTTACTCTCACAGATTCGAGTTTATTGCTACTTCAATTTTGAAAGCACACAATAGAGATTTATCGATGCCTATGTACTACGGTTCTTAAATTTAATTTACGTCCAATTGAATAATCATTTAATTTAATTTTATTGTTTGTTCTACGTTTCCGTCCACTTATTTACGACAGTAGTCTCCCACCCAGTTTCATATTATTATAATGAAAGTTATGGGCAAGTTAAACTTATAGTTTATTGACTAAGCGCGTGGTTTACATTATGCCAGTCAGTGGATCCACTAGGTAATTTCATCAAATAAATAATAAGACTTTATTCTTAGCATCTTGGCATTTTGTTAACTTTATGTTCTATTAGATGATGCCCGATACTTCGTTCGCGTGGATTAAGATTTTTTAATCCCGCGGGAACTCCTTAATTTTTCCGGGATAAGTAGCCTATGTCCTTTCCCAGGATGGAACCTATTTACGAAATTAAATTAAAATCGATTGAAAGGATGGGCCTTTAAAGCGTAGCAGACAGATAGAAAAACACCCTTTCGCATTTATAATAATAGTATGGGTGTTATTACTTAGCTTTAACTTATTATGGCGCGAGTCTTCGCTGTGCCAATACGAAAAAGAGACAATCCGGTGGTGCCGAAACACCACCGGATTGTCTCTTTTTCGTTGCGATCACTTCCCAATATGACCACTTCCTGTTATGACCATTTCCCGGTATGTCCATTCCCGGTATGATCACTACCCGGTTAGCATCGATTGGACCGTCTCAAAGTCCTAGTCAGTTCAAGCATACTTTTACAAGTGACTTCTAATCGTCAAGTGAATACCTACTGGGTCTGAATCCCATTTCATTGGAGAAGAACCATTTTATGTGAACAAAAAAGCACAAAATTTCACTCACTAATTCATTAAGAAATGATCCTTCGAGCACTTAACCAAAATGTTCGAAGGCGTAGAACTATGATAGAAACAAATATTAAACTACCAGTTGACAATTTGAATTACATTATTTCTTTGGCAATTCGAAATTATTTCTTGGCTTTCATTTTGCTTTTTTTTTAAATACAAACAAAACACGTCATTAGCTTCCGTTCACACAAACTTTTTGTAGCCCGACTATAAAGTAGAGCTTTGTAAGAACTTAGAAACAATAATAACTTGCATGATTATACCTACATGCTGCAATAAGAAAATAATGACGCGCAACCCTGGAGTGGCAGCCACTCTCACGGGAACGGCCGTCAGCCGTGACGCGCACAATGTGTGTGTGCGCATACCATGGTACCATGAGTTGGTGTTTTTTTTTAATTTATAGACTAGCGCTTGGCTGCAATCAGTCTTGCTTGGGAAGTAGTGATGCAGCCTAAGGTGGAGCGCGCTTATAAGGAAAATAAGACGGTAGTAGGTACTTATCTCTAACTTTTCGTAGTGATATGCGTTTAGTCAATTAAATACCTGCATTTAACGGCTCCGAGTTACTTACCCACTTTAGATCATCCGTCCATCTAGTGGCGGTTCGTTGGGCGTTGGGATAACGCTGGGATTTTCAGCGCGAGGCCTCCATTCAAGCCTTGGGACCCCAACGCCTATGACCGAGTTCGGTGAAGGTCCATACAGGAGTCCTTTGCCCAGTAGTGGACGTCTATTGGTTGAGTCGACTACGACGCCGACGAGTAAATAGTAAAGCGTTCATAAAATTAAGTGTATACGAAAATATCTTCGTACGGGAGCCTGATCTCTAGTTATCTTTAGATCAAAACCAACAACCTACATATCAAAGTTTCAGCTTCTACTAAATACCTGCTCAGAATTTCCCACAAGTGCCGCGGCTATTACGTTCGGGTAAAAGTGGCGGACTCCCAAGATGTGGCCGATAACGAGCCGTCTTCGTTTCCGAGTTCCACGCTTAATTAATTGAATTGTTTATTGTATTGTAATTAGCTGTACGAACACCACTACGCGTGTTAAACAAAAATTGTATGGAAAATAAAAACGTGTAATTATAATAAAGGGTTACATGTTTCTTTTCGAGCTTTCAATTAACGAAAACGTGTAATTATAATTAAAAATTTTCAGGTTTTTTCCGAGATTTATTAAATTAAATGCCTAAAAAGTGTTAATGATTAAAAGATTATCGTTATCGAGTTAATGGCGCTAATGACCTCCCCGGCGCAGTGTTGAGCACTGTTGCCTTAACGTGGGAGGTCCTGGGTTCGATTCCCGGCAGGATCAATTCGGAAATTTATAATTTCTGAATTTTATCTGGTCTGGTCTGGTGGTGGGCTTTGGCCGTGCCTAGTTACCTCCCTACCGGTAAAGTCGTACCGCCAAGCGATTTAGCGTTCCGGTGCGATGCCGTGTAGAAACCGACTAGGGTCTAGGAGTATTACTGCCATACCCCTAACAGGTTAGCCCGCTACCATCTAAGACGGCATCATCACTTACCATCATCAGTGGAATAAAAAAAAATAAAAAATTTACAGCACATCTGATTAACCGATTTTTACAATAACAGAAATAGTCTTAATCTACGTTTTATTCCGAAAATACAAAGATTTTCAGCGGGATTAAAAAAATAACTCACGCAGACGCATTCTCGAAATAGGTAAGTAATATTCTGTAGAAGTTTCTTGTAAGTTAAACATTTTATCATTGAAAGCATAAAAGCTTGCTTTTGCACAATCGCTCAAATATTATAAAAACCTCGTTATCTTCTAAAAACAGGTATCTAGTATGTAGAGTGTTATGTACTAGTTATATTGCGTTAAAATGAAGTCATAAGCCATAACGTACTGCGAATGCTTACCACAAAACTACAAAAAGTACATAACCATTGGACACGCAATTTTCGCACTTAAAGAAAAAATGAAACGGATCAGAATTCCTTGCGATTTCCCGTTAAAAGCGTGAACTTACTGTCAAGTAGGTATAACTTGACGTCGCGTCGTCTAAGTATACCTCAAATTTGGATGATGTCATAGTTTATAAGCATTTCTTAGCTGTGTAGTGTGGTCATAAGGTCGTTCACATAACCATAATGTTCAAACACGGTAATAGGTATTTCGCCTCGCTAAAGATCAAAATAACGGCAATGTATAATTTGGTTTGTTTAAGCCCCGTGCTCATTTGCATTAATGCTAAGTTAGTGATAAATTTTGCAAGTGTTTTATGTTAATTTTACTAACCGTTAAATTTTAGCAGATACTATTTCTATTATAAAAGCTATTCAAGCCAAAATACTGTAATACCTGCTCGAAAAGTGGGCCTACGATCTACGCTTAAAGCTCCAACCTCGCCGCGCCTTGCTGCTTCTCTGTAGTGGGGCTAGACCTTAAAGCAGTAATATTTTAATATTCTTGACGCTCTTTTTTCAGAAATATAATCCTTATTTTAGGGACGTCAAGCTACTTCACATAAATCTGTCATTTTTTTGCGATGGTTTTAATAAGCCCCCAGAATGCATTCGGGCCGGTGAAAAAGTTCCATTCTACTCGTATCGTCCATTAGGTATAACTACAGTTCGCGCGCGAGTGGAATGCAGAGCTTTTGTATGTGTCACCATACATAAGCTCTGCATTCAACTCGCGTGCGAACTGTACTATTAATCGATTTAAAGCGTGCGAAAGATACCTGTATCATCATTTTGCAGTGCGAGGGAGTATTACCTATTACAAAAAAAGGAATTATTGAGCTCTCTCAAATAAAATTATAGAACAATATCCTGTAAACACTGTACCAATCTGTATAATGCATTGTTTTCCATTTCACCTCTTAAAGTGCAAACTAGGTTTTCTATTACCGTCAATCTAGGCAACAGGCGCTTGTTAAATCGATTTACAACGTTTCTGAATCGATGCAGTTGGTAAGTGTCAAAACACACTATATACTGACAGGATAAATCGTACGTGTTGGTGGAGAAAGACGTTTTGTCTAGTCGCCAAGTGTGTGTGCTCCATACAAAGGTGAAACACGCGGACTATTATTTATCCAGTTTTCCAAATATAGGAACAGGACAAGATGAAAAAGTTGGAGGGTAATACGTTTTGTCCTTTCATGCCATTCTGAGCAGCTTTTTTTTTTTAAAGTATACTGCAACCTAGATCGCATCATGCTTATGAAAAGCAATGGTCAGGTCTAGGTTGGAGCGCGTTTGCCTATAGAAAATTCGTCGTATTTACAACCTCTGGCCACTGCCGAGGTTCATTGGTGAGAGATAACCTATGTGCTTCCATAATCACTGTCCATAATTTTTTTTGTTACATATTTCATAATTTTTTGGTACACAAAAAAATGCCTACCATATAAAAGCGAGGTAAGCGGACTTTTTATTTAGCAGATTTTTTTCTGTCCCTTGTGTGTTTTCACTCTAAAGCTATGAAAGCGGCGGCCGTGCAATTTTGAATTGCAACCAGCGTTATTACTGACAATCATGGAATATTTACGTCTTACACGCGAGCATAGATCTATTTTACTTTTTATCACCGCAACAGCTGTTTTGACTCCAAGGAAGTTGCGAGTTACAGTTTAAGTGCGATATTTGAATCAGACAATCCGGCATTTTCCTGTATGAAAAATAGCGTCCGATACCTACCTCTCCTCACCTATACCTACGAGTATTTAAAGATCACTATGAATTTTGATCCTTTTTGTTGTGGCGTGTGTCCGTCTGTCTTTAGAGCACATCCTTTCAGCCGATTTTAACGAAATCATCCCAACGGAAGGACGAATATTATATGAGTTTCTTGCCGGCTCTTCTCAGTATAAGAACCGATGGTAGAACCTTTACGTATCATAAGTGACACAAATTGTCCTACGTAAAATAAATAAATCATTTATCATGAAATAGGCTAGTTCTTAAATTTAAAAATACCTTAATCCAAGAGGATGAAGTCGCGGACATTATCTAGTTTATAATATAAGTATAATAGCGAGTAATACTGTTGTAACTGCGTATTTTTAACATTACGATGTTATCTGACTCCCCGCTTTGCGTTAATTATCATGTTCCCAACATATAGTGAGTAATATTTGGTCTGCAAGTGTTGTAATGCCATTTGTTGAGAGGGCGAGGTGCAACATTGCGAAATGATAACCTCCTCGAAGTCGGTTAAAAGGCGACTTCGGGTCAAGGCTACGCAAATATCGTGCAGTAGGTATGTACCCACTTGAATGAGGAGAAAAGTACGCTCGCTTTCTTGGTTATTTGTATGCTGAAATTGGTTACCAATTGGTCCACGTTTATTGGTAGAAAATAAATATTAAAAAGTAGTGGAGTGACATTTTAATGTTAATAACGGCAAGGGCCTGAAGTTTTGAATAACTTTATTACAATTATAATACGATTTTTATAATTACGTTAATAATAATTTACACTTATAAAATTACTATGGGATGCCCCGTCGCTCACGTCCGCAGGAGCTACCTTCTACCTCCCTGCACGTGTCCCCTGGGTGGTGCTAAACGAGCGACGAACTTGCAGGCGAAATAAGCGTTCTTTTCATAAAAACGCTCATTATGTACCAAACGCCATACGATTAAATAAAATAAATAAAATTACTAGGTTGTACTTAGTGAAGAGTTTATGACCAAATTGTTTTTCTTTCCCAGAGTTTCCTGGCCGCAAACGCAAAATGCTGGTGGGCGGGGGCCCTCGCAGCCGCCACCGCGGAGCTGCGCTACGCCGGATACGTGGCCCCCGGGGTCCTCCTGGTGGCGGGGGCCCCGAGAGCTCTGGAGACCGTCCGGGGGGCCTACTCCCGCTCTGTGCTGAAACCACCGCCGACTTACCTCATTTGCGGCCTGGGTGAGTACCTGATGCTTAGATTAGGCAATCAAAATCAAAATCAAATATTTTTTTATTCAAATAAACTTTTACAAGTACTTTTGAATCGTCAAGTGAATCTACCACTGGTTCGGAATGCCATTCCTACCGAGAAGAACCAGCAAGAAACTCGGTGGTTGCTCTTTTTAAATAATTCATTTACAATTACTATATCAATGTGTACATAAGTAACCGCTGTCCCTAGCATTGCTGGAGCGATCAAATCCATGCTCCTCTATCATTTACATAATCTTCAACAGTATAATAAGCTTTTTTCAGGAGCATACTTTTAATGGATTTCTTAAATTTGTTTATTCAATTCATGTCAAAGACGGGCAGACAGAAAGTAGCCCCATTCCCGCCGGTGTTTGCAATTTGTGTGGGTACTATGAGCTCAACTCTATAGGTACAGCTTAAAACAAAACAGATGTTTCCATGGAAAAGGATAGGTACGTAACTCAACTGGACATTGGAACGTTCAGAAATACCATTCAACTTTTCCTACTTTCTTTTATTATTATTTAAAAAATGTTGTAAAATAAGCTTCTGCGTATTTTTAAAAACATAATTATTTCTATTCCTAGGGAAAGTGTAAATACCGAGGATTGTATAATATACTTACTCGATAATTCGCATATAAATTATTTTCAACTTTTTTTTATCCACTATAAGTTAGCTCTTCCAAGTTTATTTGTTGTTCCAATATTGACTCTTGTTCTACATTAAATTTTTACCGCGTAATGGAATGGAATTTGATAGAATAATTACCTATTTATGTTCGAGTCTAGAAATGGAATGCAAGCAGGTTAGGTAAAATATTATTAAAAGATAATTTAGGTAAAAAAATTTTTTGCTCTGAATTTTAATCTATGTAACACGCCATGTTTGTACCTTTCCTACCTTACTTACTTGGATGAAACCTTACGATCACTGAAAAGAGAACAACCCACCCAATCCGACATATTTATCCTTTTTCA
Organism: Erebia aethiops; assembly: GCA_923060345.2. NCBI lineage: Eukaryota > Metazoa > Arthropoda > Insecta > Lepidoptera > Nymphalidae > Erebia > Erebia aethiops. Next base: position 17,244,538 of record OV281081.1, on the reverse strand, counting down.
GCCAAAAGTTAGGGGAGAACCCTTTAATCCGTATTTTAAGCCCTCGAAAGCCTTAAGAACCTTATTTAGTCCATTCATACATTGTCATGTATCGGAAGGAGGGCTTCAATTTTTGTGCTCTCCAAAACGATATCTTTTTGAACAACAGCATTTCCGATTGTAATCGCAGGAAGTGTGCAACGAATAGGGGTGGATTTTTTTATGAAAAAGTAAACTTTTTTCCGCCCCCTAGAAGAAAGTTGACCTTTAGGACATTTTTCTCGTTTACGTTTTAACGTGGTTTTAACCAAAAAGATCCCTGACTTTAAAATGTTGAAGTGTCCTTAGGTTTGTCTCGACACAAAGGATAGTTGGTTCTATTCATGGACAAGCAACTTTAGGATTTTAAAACATTGCGAATACTTTTATTACACACTACAAGTTACTAATTCATTGCAGTCTAAGATGGTAGCGAGCTATGGCAGTTATATTCAACTCATACTCAATCGGTTTCTATACGGTATCGTACCGGAACGCTTGCCGGAACGTCTTTGCCGGTAGGGTGGTAACTAGCCACGGCCGAAGCCTCCATCAGATTTTAATTATTTTTAGCAAAATATGAATAACTTACCATCTTTCCGGGCATAGTTAGTTTAAACTCAACATTTCTTTTATCAAGGAGTTTCGTTTAGCAAGAAGGTTGGACATTGATGGCCAGAAAAGAAAAGAAAGATATTTCATACATAAACTAATATTATAAATGTGAAACTGTGTTTGTTTGTCGGTGTTTTGGTTTGTTGATTTATCCTCCAATCACGCCGCAACGGAGCAACGGATCGAGGTGATTTTTGGCATGGGTATAGTTGAAGACCTGGGGAGTAACATGGAGAGCTAATTTTTATCCCGGAAAATTAAGGAGGTGTGGCGGTAATAAAAAAAAACTTAAACCACGCGGACGAAGTCGCGGGCATCAGCTAATTATATAGGATTACAATTAATTTAAAGTTTTATGAAGTACTTTCGAATCATCACGTGAATCTGCCACGGCACTGTATTTATTGTATTTTGAATAATTTTTTTGCAATAAAAAAAAATAAAACTGGTTAAATGACCTTCCTACATAGAAGAACCAACAAATTACACGGGATTATGTTATTACAGCACCATAAGTGTCGTATTTACTCGTGTACATTATATATAATTACGATAAATAAATAAGCACTACACTTACAAAAATATTGTTTTCCATTTTAATTACATACAGTTAATTTAATTATAGCTTTGGTGCTATAATTCGAAAGTGTCAGTTGCATTGATAAAATCTTTACAAGAGTCATGCAGGTATTTACATTGCGTATACAATTTTTACTCTTCACAAGTGCCAAGGCACTTTTTCTTCATGGTCAATTTAATTAGGACATCCGGTGTAAGTTTATATTATCTACTCGTTATACGTATTAACAATGTCTGAATAATCCCTGTTTTCTGATCGAACCTTACCTACGTCATAGAAACAAACACCGCCACCACCAACAGTTCGCGCGCGAGTTGAATGCAGAGTAAATGTATATGTGTCACCATACAATTACTCTGCATTCAACTCGAGCGCGAACTTTAGTAACCTGGTATTCTTCCAGGTCTTTTCTACCTAAAAAATCTAAATTTGCGTTTTATTTGCGATTTTGCGTTTCTGCGTAATGTTTTCCTTTTCCCATGTATTTTATGTTTTGTGTAGCAATAAAGAGTTTATCTATCTATACATATACTATAAATCTATTAGTTGAAGTAGTAAGCACATATAAGTATATACTTATATTATGTGCTTACTACTTCAACTAATAGATTTCTATAAACATATTAGAATAGATATTGCATTCGTAGTTCGTCCGTGACTTCACCAATTAAGGTTTCCACTGAAAACCAGCGCTGCAGCCTGCTGTAGCATGATGCTGAGCTGCTGTATTTGGTCACACAACTTTGTTGCTGTACCTGATTTGATAGTTTTTTGACTAGACTTAGATTGTGATCAAATAAAAACATTTTCTTTCTTTCTTTCTTTCTATCTATCTAAATATATAAAAGGAAAAGGTGATTGACTGAATGACTGATCTATCAACCAACTGGACGGATCGGACTGAAATTTGGCATACAGATAGCTTTTATAATGTAGGCATCTGCTAAGAAAGGATTTTTGAAAATTCAACCCTTAAAGGGATTTGAAATTTGTATGAAAATCGAACTTAACGTAAGCAAAGCTGCGGGCAAAAGCTAGTCATCGATAATTCTAATCTATCTGAAAATTATGAAACCATCAACTGTGTTCCCCCAAAAATATAATAACGTGGCTTTCGTGTGGCAGGTAGGTACTTAATTAAACAAATTCCTAAAGTTATTGTACTGTGTGCAGTGGCGTGCACAGTATTCGGAGCCAGGGTAGGCATTGGTAAGGTAGAGTTAGAGTAAAAAATCAAAACGAGTGAACATGGCATCACTGCCTCTACGGTGGTCGACTCTGGTGTAGAATGTTACCAACCCTACTATAAGATAGATCGGTGGGAAAATGACGCCAATCGCAGTGTTTGTGTGAATTGCTAAATTATAGTATAGTTAAATGGAGGACCAGTGCCTAATTTTAATAGTAGGTAGATACTTGCCTATTTTAAGGCAGGCCATGATGAAAAATTTAAGCTTTTTTGATTAGGGTAAGCAATGTTTTTATGCCTCTATGTCCTGCACGCCATTGACTGTGTCGCCCAATGATGTTAATCATTGTTTTTGTCATCAAAAGGAAGTCGGTTACCAAACGTAATCTTTAACATCTGAGCATAATTTGAACACTGTGTTACGCCATTTTGATGCTCAAAATGGCGCTAATTGTTCTTTGAGTCAGTCATCAAAGCATATAGAACCCGAATACAACTTGTCTAGGATTTAATTGCTAGTATAAACCAGTTAAGGTCAAGATCGACTGGTCTTCAAAAATCCCGTTTTCCTACGGTGAACAACGCCTGTGCACTGCACGTTATTCGATCCTACGCGATCGGCCCACGGCCTTGCAAGGACGACGCAATGTATTGAATAACAACCTTGTTCCATCCTTCACCGTTGTATTACAGAACAACGAGAAACCATGAGCGTTGGGATCCTTATACGGTCGATACCAATCTACTCGCACGAAACCACAGAATAAGTAATAGTACAGCTATACGAAGTTCAAGTTTCAAGATATACATAGTTAGTTAGCGGCAATCAAATAGTCGTCTCTGAGCTGTGGTGCGAGTGCTTGTTTGCGCAGCTCTCACAGAAGCTGTCAAAGTCAACGTACATACTACAAATACTACGCGCGAAAAATATGCTATTGCAACGCGTCTTGCGGTCAACTTCAGACGCGACTAATTGATTGGCGCCAGCTACTTATACAAATCGCTAAAGTTTTGAACAGAATTTCTAGGTATTATGTATCTTCAAGGGGAAAAGTGAAAAGGGTCGACAAGTGCGCTCCAATCAGACCTCATCATTGCTTTCCATACGGTGTCAAGTGCAAGTATATCTTGTAAAAATGCATGTAATATGCAAGGACTTGCTGTTCTTTTTAGTCTATTTAACTTGGGTTTATGATTTCCCCATTATAACCAAAAAAAAACCGAAAACTATCTAAGACAAAGATTGTAGCTAAAACATAAATCTTAAGTGTTAAAACGGACTTTTACTGTTGGAACGCCAAAATTTGAGCAAGATCGTCATTGCAAACTGAAAACAACTAGTTTATATAAATTCAGAAGTACTTGAACAGTACATTGCAAACCACTTTGAAATATTTGTCCAACAAATACATTGTTCGCGAAAAGGTAAGGAGAATTTAGATGACACGGTCTTTGGCAATGAGTTAACATAGAGTTAACATAGAGATACTGACCTAATGCATGATGATGATGCTGATTTTGCAACATTTATTACCTTATTATAACCTTTGTTTTATTCATGTGTGAAAAAAAAGTATTTATCTATATCTAAAATGGGACATACAGACACAAGCTTGCAAATGACCCATTTTGAAACTAGTGTGGGCTCTCTCTACTACTCCAAACACAAATGTATCGATACTGAGTATGCTCAGATAATTTCGCCCTTTCCAGCGCGGGATTTAATATGACTTATTCATATATTTTTCAGCATTTTTGTAACACCACTTGCATTTGGGGTTCATAACTAGAAATAAACTGTTTATCTCTTTCGTGTTAAGTCACTGATTATTACAGTTGTTTATTTGCGTTGTGAAACGAGATGTGACGTATTTCTTGTTATCAGCTGCTCTGATTATGATGAATATTTTGGCATAAAAGTGGCGGCGCGATATCGACAGTTTGAGGCCATTTTTCGGGAAATTTCCGCCTCTAGTATGAAATACCTCACTGGTTTAACAAATGGCCTGGTGGAAAGGAAACGCAACCGCGACGTACTATTGTGTTCTTAACAAGTTTCCAAATAAATCTTCTTTTAAAGTTCACGAACTCGACAGGTCGTGCTCAATGCACATTTCGTGCTCTCTCAATGGTATTGCGGAAAATCAAAGAATTATCGCAGAATTTTATAAATCGCGAAGTCGCGGTCGCGGCCATCATCTTGTGGTTTGGACATTACTAGCGATGCACGCGACTTTGTCCGCGTGGTTAAATCTTTTTTTATTCCCGCGGAAATTCCTAATTTTCCGATTTAAAAGTAGCTATCTGTCTCTCCAAGTCCTCAACTTTACCCATACAATTTTTACGTCAAACACACAAAATACGTTGATCCGTTCCGGTTTTCAAAATCACTTTTTTATTCACTTTATTGTCAACATTTTTCTCGATTTCGAACAGCTATTTTAATGATGATCTACATACAAATACAATCAATGTAGACCGGACCTGCATAACTCCATAATAAACTGGTCGAAAATATTCGCTTTTTACTTTCTTCGGTGTTTAAGGGCTTCTGATTATGTACTTCAGCGATTGCATACAAATTTCTCCCATTACTGGTAAAAGAAATCAAATATTTGGTTATCACGTTTCGAACATGTAGCGGTCGACATTAAAAGATATCAGATAAGTCCTTATGCCCGTATAATAAATACCCGACATCAGCTAAGAACAAGTCTCAAGTCTATGTCTTAAGCATAGATTGACATATTTTACTTGAAAACGTGTTCTTAGCTTGATGTTGGTTTATAAAAACGGACCTAAAGCGGGGTTTACACTTACAAAATGGTTAATGACTTTGGGCCACAGAATAAAGAAAGAAAGAAAGAAAATGTTTTTTATTTGATCACAATCTTAGTAGGTACAAGTCAAAAAACAATCACATCAGGTATAGCAACAAAGTTGTGTGACCAAATACAGGTCTCCAGCTCAGCATCATGCTACAGCAGGCTGCAGCGCTGGTTTTCAGTGGAAACCTTAATTGGTGAAATCACGGACAAACTACGAATGCAATATCTATTCTAATACGTTTATAGAGATCTATTAGTTTAAGTAGTAAGCACATATAGCTATTACATCTTCTCTTCTATATATATAAAAATGAAACCCGTTTTCCTTGGTCACGGCATCACGCGTGAATGGCTGGACCGATTTCACTAATTCTTTTTTTGTTGTATTTTTTATTATTAGGAGAAGGTTCTTACGGAAAAAAAATATTAAGAAAATCTCTCAGAAATATTGAAAAATATACATTTAATTTTGCATACTAAGGCGGTACGAAGTTCGCCGGGTCAGCTAGTTATTTATAGAATAAAGTTTAAATCAAAGCAACTATGTAAGAATTAAAAATAAAAATAAAAAGAGAAACCAACTAAAATTATAATTAAGTTAAACAGGCATAATGAAATTAACAACATTAGTGACACAATGCGGCATAAGTGCTGAAACGATAAATACACTAGAACACAATAATTTCAAACTGTAACTTTTTGTTGCGTTAGTAAATAGTTTTTTAATTTAGTTTTAAAAGTTCCAATAGTTTGTGACGATTTTAGCGGTGGCGGTAGATCGTTCCAGCACTTAGTGGCCGCAAATTTAAAACTTCCCTGGAAAGCTGCTGTTTTATGACTTGGGGTGGACAAAAAGAGGTAGGAATTCCGAGTTATGCGTGCTGCCTTGTCACCAAACCAAATCAGTTTTTTGCGCAGGTATTCTGGGATACCGTTTTTAAGTACGCCAAAGAGTAGAGTGGCAAGGTGTAACTTTCTACGTGCTTCCATCTTCAAGATATTTGCTTCATTAATAAAAGGAGTGACATGTGAGCGTGGTGGGATATTAAAACAAAACCTAGCACATGCGTTCTGAACGCGCTGAATATTTTTTTTTGTCCTACTTAAGAGTCGAGGCCCGTATACAGTGTCAGCATAATTCAGTCTAGACAACACAATAGACATAGAATACATAATAGTTTAGGCCTTAGTCATTGGACGGAATATCTACCGATATTTAAAACGTTTCTATGCGAGCAGCTGCCTACCTACTTAACTATGCAGCTGCGAATATGTGTGCTTCTATCGAAAATACAAAATCGCAGCTGATTTACCTCACCTGCAATATGTCCTACTAGACGATGCCTTTCTAGATGAGCTGTTAATGAATGAATAATCCCGGGTAACTCTTTAATTATCTGGGATAAAAAGCAGGCGTCGTTATCACCTATAGATGGCGTTGCCTCGAAAAATAATGAGACCCCGCAATAATAATAAAAAAACTCCACGCGGACGAAGTCGCAGGCATCATGTAGTTCGTAGGTAATAAATAAACAATGTCCATGTACGTGGCTGATTTATTTCTCAAACTCAAACTCAGATAGTGTTTATTCAATTTAGGTAGGTACACTACACTTATTGACGTCAAGTGACTTATAAAGGCTTTCTTATAATACGTTGTTAAAAAATATAATATAAGAAAATAGTTTTTATAATTTTTTTGTACTTACATACCTACTCGTATCAGTTGTTAGGCAGGTATCAACGGAAATTCTTACAATCACCTTGTAATCAGTCACGCCTTAACTCAGAGGTTATACATCCTATCAAAAAACTCGATGCTTGATTGATCTTCCTCGTGGTGAAGGTCAGGTTAAGAAAAAGGTTAAATTCTATTTTGGCGCATACCTAATATAAAACTACGCCCGTGATATTCTGAGGCCCAATTGTCTAAGAAAATCGTAATAATTTGAGAGTTTAAAACTTATTACTCGAACTGTTTATGGAGTTCATATATGCTTTTTGACATGCAGGCATCTATGAACTCCGTAAACAGTTTGAGTTATACGTTTCAAACGTTTATGATAACGAACAAATTTTCTTACACAAATGGGGGGCTGATTTCAGAGTAGTCTGGAACTGCCAGCTTACAAGAGACATACGAGTAATATTCAGCAGTGGACGTCTATCGGAACGACGCGACGCAGGCGACTTCCGTACAATGTTTTTTTAAATAATGATCGAGAACAACAATTTTTTTTAATTCCACTACAAGTTAGCCCTTGACTGCAATCACACCTGGTAAGTGATGATCAAGTCTAAGACCGTAACTCTTAATCGGTTTCTACACGGCTTCGTACCGGAACGTTAAATCGATTGGCGGCACGTTACTGCCGGTAGCATGGTAACTAGCCACGGCCGAGGCCTGCCACTAGGCCAGGACCAGTGAAAATTGAAAAATTATAAATTCCCAAATTGACCCTGCCGGAGATCCAACCCAGGGGCCAGGACCTTCCATTAAGAGACCACAGCACTCACCACTGCGGTTATTTTGACGACCTCCCATCAAAATAACTCCACCACGTTAAGTAGGTAGAATACCTACCACGTACCAACCTAATGTTACATCAAAGAGGCATGAAAGAGGCGTATTTAGATTGTAATCTCCATGTTATTGGCAAATTGCTTGGGTTTTACTGTACACAAAACAAGTAAATAACTTTTCCTTATCATAATATTTCATAAGGCGTTATTAAGGTTCGTTTTTACTAATCAATGAAATGCACGACAAGACAAAATCTATGTAACGTCCGACTCTCCGTGTACCTACTTGTTATGTAGGTTAAGCGTAATTAATTATAATGTAATAAATTTTATGACTTCTATTAGATAATATTGACAACTAGAAGCGTAAATCGGCCTAATAAATGGGTTTACATCCCAGACCTCCTAACTTTTATTACTGAGTTAGGTATGTGCATTTTAACAAACCAAGTATTACCTACTTGCTTTAACGAGGAAGGAAAACAACGTAAGGAAACCTGTAAACCTGAGAGTTCTCCAAATTAATCCACAAGGTGTGTGAAATCTGTCAATTCACATTTGGCCAGCGTGGTGGACTATGACCCTATACCCTATATAAATCCTTCTAACTCTGGGTGGGGACCCGTGCTCTGTAGACTGGTAATGGGTTCAGATAATGATGATAAAGGGGAATGCCCACCTTCCATAAACACTTTGGCCCTGAGTGCCCACTCTTAAAACTGTATGGTGCTGATAGTATGCAGTTTGAACAAGGAATGGGATAAGGAATTGGTTTTAAAAAAGTACACCATAATAAAAAAAAACTAGTATTTATTTGTCATTAATGTATTACAGTGTGTAACAAACAAACAGTACGGTAACTTGCTTGATTTTAATAAAATACAATTAATAAACATACATACACTCTTCTACATGGTCCTATGATATCAATATTCGAACAGGACGCGAGCGCGGGTCTCGCGTGTGGCGCGCTGGCGGAATGCTATTTATATAACACAATATATAATGTCAAAAACACAAGCCAGACCCGCCCTAATTCTAGTGACATTAAGTCCACAATTCACACAGCGTAAAGGTCCTTTTGCCGTAGTAACCGGCCGGGATGTACTTGGTCCAGTGTGAGCGCCAGGGTCTTCGAAGTTAGCAGGTAACGTATCCAAGTTCGTGCTGGGTTCATCGTGAGAAGCGGGTGCGGGATCTATATTCAAGCCGTGGTCGTCAGGGTTACAAGAGTCGTCGGAGTCCATTTTGCAAAATCCGAGAAATAAAAAGCAAACCACAGGTACAAACACAAGTTGTGATGTGACAATGACAACTGTATTTGTTTGTCATTTGATTATTCGATCGATGTTGCCATATAAAAAAAACTCCGAAACCGATATTGATTTATCGATTTTGGATTTATTTTCTTTTTTAATTATTTTATAAACATAACAATATTATGTTTACGGAAAAATCCCGTTTTAGTTTATTTCTATTTTACGTCACGTCAAAGACTTTATATAAAAGTCTTAGTTTTTTCTCAAAAATGGCAATGTTATATTAAAATATTGGAGATTGAGTGATGAACAAAAACTATTAGTATTGGAATAAATAATATCTGCTTAATATAGCATATATAGATATGCACAAACTGGTAAAAAGTGACAACCGTCACCGGTTGCCACTTTGTTGCTTCCACGCTCTTCTGATTCTCCAACTCTCTTCACATTCGGCCCAGGGATCGCAGTAAAAATAAACCTTTTAAGTACTAGGAATTCTTAAATCTCTAGAAGTTTAGTTTTCTAATTATTTCTATCGCTTGTAACTTCATACATGATAATTGTGAAAAAAAATCTACTAAACTATATTTTATTGCATATTTTCTAACCATAATGGTTTAGGTGTCTCACATCCACAAGGAATCCCAATTTTTAAAAAGTTTTTTTTGGAAATATCTTTTTCTAAAACCCATCGAATTACGCATTTTAACAGTAACAGTCTATTTTTTTTTTTAAATCCTATTTACCTTACTTTATTAGGTATATAGTACGTATTTTTAAACAGTAATATAGAAAAATTAATTATATTAAATATGAGGAAAGCTGTAGTACAAAGAGTTAGTATTCATTATTACAACGAATCACATCATTAATAAGTTGTTATTAAAATGTTAAGTTTTTTCTATGCCCAAGAATCTCGAGAGTATGAGTACATAATGACGCATCCAAATATGATTAAATCACTTTACACGATATACGTTTGTCAGTAAGTTGCTAACTATCCGCAGTCGAAGTTTTAATATAGCTTAACGTAACTACAAACTAGGCTATAACTTAAATGCCGATTAGTACTTACTACAAATAAATCTTATTTAAAAAAAATCGATACTGTTCGATATAAGTATAAAGTCAAAATCGATTAAATCGATCGATATTAAAATGTGGCAATACTGAATGTATATATAGACGAATGGACTGACAGGAAATGGTTTTTGTTTTCATAGATAGTTTTATTACTTTTTTTAAAAAACAAATTGTAGTAAACTTGCTTGATTAAAATAATAATTTTATAGGTAGAGAAAAAATACATAGTTTTTTTCGGCAAAAGGATATTGTTGGGCATTTCTTGGCCATATATGGGCGTCCCCCTTTGCGACTAACGCAAAATTTTGTCGTTCTATTCAAATCTACCTTTAAACATACACAAAATACATCCGTGTGGCTGATTCTTGTCGTGATAACTATAATCAATTCTCTCTCCCGATGGAAGCTGATAGCGGGTGACATATCGAAAATTGATCGCACTTGTATTGCCAATACAATCAGCTAATGCTTTCAAAACAATATCGAGTTGCGGGTAAATGATTGAGCAATTAGGATTATCAGGTATTGCATTATAAATACCGATCACCAGAAAATAAAGGCCAGCGCAGACCGAGCGCGCCCAGTGGGATTGTGGCGCGATGAGTGGTGGAGTCAAAGAGCGGTAGTTTTTTTTACCAACTGAGTTTTTACTTATACCAACTAGTATCATAAATTTGAAATGTGTCTTTTTTACCCATACTAATATTACAAATTTGGAAGTGTGGGTCTCTCTACGCTTTCACGGCCCATCTTTTCAACCGATTTTGACGAAAAGAGAGCGTCGACCTTTCGGATTTCCGGGGACGCTTACGTCACTCAATTAGATCATCTAGGTCATTTCTAAATACGAAAAAAACCACGTCGTAGCTGTCGTGACTTCTGACTTGATTGAAGGACAACCAAATAAACAAACACGTTTTATCCATATCCATGCTAATATAAATGCCAAAATGTGCCTGTCTGTCTGTCTGCTACGCTTTCAAGGTCCATTTGCTCAACCGAATTGATGAAATTTGGTACAGAGATAGGTTGTATCTCGAGGAAGGACATAGGCTTCTTAACCCTTCATGCTTTTTATCCCGGAAAATCCAAGAGTTCCCAAGGGAATCAAAAAAATTTAATCCACGTGGACGAAGTCGCGGGTATCTATAGTTTATAATAATTTAGTTAGGATATGGGGCTAGCCGTGACACACAGACAGCCAGGCGGACTAGAAGGAACTGGATTAAAAATCACTCAAAGTTCAAACTCTGTTAGTTTTACGTAAAAACGGGAAATCAAATCAATTACAAATAAAATTGACTAAGTAAATGTTACTGTAGCATGCCTAGGTTTCCTGGAACTAACGACATCCTGCGATCGTTCGCTGCCTAACTTTGAGGAAACCGCGAATTTAACTAGTTTGCCGATGAATATTAAAACTTCCTGACTAGTTAACATCGCTAAGCACTATTATTTTAATATTGTTGACACTCTTGTACTTTTGGAATTGGGTATTTGACAACTAGACAAATCAGCATCTATTTTCAAACGTCAAAACGCGCGCATAAAGTATGGGTTGTATGAAATTATTAGTTGTGACGTCATCAAAATTCAACGTACTTTTTTTTATTTAAGGAGCTGTGAGCTCACGATATGAAAAAAAAATGCACGAAATAATTTGTAAAAAAATAATATTTATACTTTTCAATACAAATGAATCCGACAATGTGTTTGATTTAGAAATATGAATTTTATCTTATATTTCTAGAGATCCTTAGTCAAGATGATTTGTGAGATGGTGGTAATAAATTAAAAAAAAACCCGACTGAGTTTGTTGTGGGCTCTTCTCAGACCAGGGCGCGTTTGGAACCCTCGTAGCTTTAGTTTCAAGATACCGTTACCCATTATCACCATCAAGTCTTATTCCTTATTATTATTATAAATATGATGTTCAGAAGGTGTACTTTGTAGGTACCTATTTTGAATAAAGTTGCTTTGAGTTTGAGTTTGAGTTTGAGAGCTAATAATTGGTTTCAATAGGGAGAAAAATTGCTTTAAAAGGTAAATTAAGAGGTATGTTTAAAATAAATTTTAGTGCAGAGATTTTTTTAAATTGTGTTTTGAGATGCGTCAATGGCTGCTTAAAGGTCTTGAAAACAGCACCTTATTTTTACAAGCATACATTATGTTACCGTTTGATGGATACTCTGCTTTAAAAAACCCCCTTTAACGCTACACAGGGCCTTAATCAATAGTGTAAAATAATAATCGAACATGAAATTAGCAGTGGACGTGTATATTACGACTTTTGACAGGTCTCATTCTGGTTAATCAAAAAATAATTATTTATTTTTGACATTAGCAACATTCCAATTATAATCCATAAAAGAATAATAAATTAATATAAACACACCTTTGGATCACCGCTTTGATAGAAAGTATGAGAGCACAAGTATTTGAAGAGCTGTTAAATGAGAAAGATTTTCATCATGATAAATTTACAAAGGAAATCATGGGAAAATGGAAATGCAGCACCCGTGTGATAAAACTATTGATAATATTAAAAAGAGATATTTTAACAAACAATAAGCCTGATTTTACTCTGTCCCATGCAGGGTTAGTACTATTAAAGTATACTTTTAATCCCGACAATTTTTATCTCGAAAAACAAAATGGTTCTTTCGGGATACGGGATGAAAGTTTTGCACAGTTTTACTCCAAAACTCGGTCATATTGGAATAGTATAGGTCCCGGGTTCGACCGTTCGAGTCCCGGGTTGGGCCCCATGCCTCAGAGAGCACGTAAAGCCGTCGGTTCTACGTCTGATCTCTCTCCGGTCGTGTCGGATTTTCTATCCCATCAGGCTATGAGAGTAAAGGAAAAGAGAGTGCACCTTTGTTTGCGCACGTACAAGTACACTATAACATCTCCTGCGTAGATAGATGGCTAATCTCTCTGGAAATTATCCACTGTGACCGATATTCGGTCGGGAAGACATTATTAATAAGTATATAATGGGGCTGATTCTCTAGTGCACAGTCTCTAAACTAAACTAAAATTAGAGCATTACAAATATTGCTAACCCTTTCATAATACTTCCTACGGAAAGGGACAGAACTAGAATTAAAGCTGCCATTTTAGTTTAGTTTAGAGATTGTGTTATACAGAATCAGCCCCAATCTCTGGTTTATTCCGAGACTGTAAATCTAAAAAATCGTGCTTTTCTTCGTCGCATTCGTTCCGATTAAAGGAATTCATTGATTTTGATTAAAGAATAGTTACCAAGAAATAAATCATGTCTGCGTGAGTTTTCTCATTGAGATTGCGCCCTCGATCAGAAGTAGGAACTGACTGACATCCGTCCTTCGCCGCCGGAAGCATAAATCAAGTAGGTAGGACGGACAGATGTATTACTGTGGCGTACATAGGTCCGTATGTATATATGACCATGGCGTAAGTATGTCCGTAAGTAAGGCATGCTCGCACAATTATTCTTACATTGCATCCTTTAACCTTAAACAGCTGATATAACATAGATAAAGCCTAGTGGTTGAAAATTCGGCCGTTTATTTGGGAGTTCCGGGTTCTGATCCCCGATGCGTACAGTGTACACCTCTTACATTTTGGTGTTTTTGTCGTTTCAAACAATTTATAATTGACTGGATGATGCCCGTGACTTCGTCCGCGTGGATAAAGGGTTATTTGATTCCCGTTCCCGGAACTCAATTTTTCCGGGATAAAAATTAGTCTAGGTATGTCCTTCCCTATCCCTGTACCAAATTTCATCAAAATCGGTTGAACAGACACAGACAGAAAGCGAGACAGACGGACAGGCAGACAGACACACTTTGGCATTTATAATATTAGGTAGTATGGAAGTATGGATTAGGTGATGCCCACGACTATATCCGAGTGGATAAAGGGTTTTGATTTACATTATGAATTCTATTTTTCCGGGATAAAAAGTAGTCTATTCCTTTACCAGGCTGTAGCCTATCTCTATAGTCTGTACACGCCAAAAGCGGTTGTAGAGATCGGTCGGTTGAACAGCGTAGCAGGCAGGCAGAAATACTTTTACATTTATAATATCAGCATGAATTAAGCATAAATAATAATTTATAATATACAAATATATTAATTAATATATTTAAATAATAACAGCGTGGCAATCATTTACCCGGCGAGATTTTGGTGGACTTTCCTCAAACCAGGGTGCGTTTGGAACCCTCTGCTTTAGTTTTAGATAACTACTGTTTGGATTATCACCATAACGTCCAATTTACTAACAATGACGTTCAAAAAGTATAGGTACAGGTATATTCGAGTTTGAATACATTTTATGAATGACTGTTGAATGTACAAATATTACACGTATAAATGCAAAACAAATATTTATTCACACATACATTTGTAGGTAAATTCAAAACCATCTGTGATCACAAACAAATATTAGTTTAAGCCTAATCATATCATACTAATATTATAAATACGAAAGTGTGTTTGTTTGTTGGTTTATTGGTTTGTTGACGGTTAACGGAGCAACGGATCGACGTGATTTTTGGCACGGGTATAGTTGAGGACCTGGAGAGTGACATGGGCTACTTTTTATCGCGGAAGATTAAGAAGTTGTCGCGGGAATCAAAAAAACTTGAACCACGCGGACGAAGTCGCGGGCATCAGCTAGTCGATTATATTATTAAGCCAAACAATTAGACTCATAATAAATACAAACTCTAATACAAGTTTGTAATACAATCTTCAGGTTTTCAACTTTATCCAAGTATAGCAAGAAGTCACATTGATCCGTTGACATTTTTGAGGACAAATTAATGAACAAACACATTTTCGCAATTATAATATTATAGTAGTAATTTTCTCGACCTAGAATAGAAGTAAAATGTGGTTTGGGCAAACTTTTATTTGACTGAATAGGAATGTAAGGTTTACGAAGCTTACCAAAACCAACCTACCAAAATAATCATAATGTAAAAAAAAGCGAAGTACCAAAATCTAATTAGCGTAATTTTAGCCAAACGAATTAGCATATTTTTTTAATTACAGTCTAAGTATCCTGCCTTCAATTTGCACCTGCTTACTACTTTCACCACCACGACCTTGCTCTTGCTCTGCGCACGCGCTGAATCTTACGCTCTACAAAATGGCCGCTTATGTAACTCTTTTTGTACTTAACTGTATAATTTTTCGATCAACTATATTGAAAAAGTAGCTATGAATTGTTTCAATTATAAAGCTACAAAAATTTAATTAGCATAATAATTAAGCCTAGTAAATTAGCATTAGTTAACATTGGGGTCCTTAACATAGCATTGTAGGCAGCCATCCTGCGTTTAATTCGCACCTGCTTACTACTTTCACCACCACGACCTTCGTGGACCTTGCTCTGCGCACGCGCTGAAGCTTGCGCTCTACACAATGGCACGCGAAAGTAGTTAAATCTTTTTGGAGCATTATACAAATTTTTCTAAACGAATTATGTAATGGTGTAAACTATTTATGAATGGTAAAGCTGAATCTTTAGATCCTTATACCGAGTTACTTACTAACATTTTATTTGTTTTTGTGGATTTATTAAAAAATTTAAAAATGTTGACTAAATTCTATTCAATTTATTTTGTGCAGTACCTATATGTTAGCATGATATGATGTTAGTATGATGTTAGCAACTTTGGTCGTCTGGATTTATGTTTTTATGAATCTCGTAGACCTTAGCTCCTTGATTTTTCGGGATAAAATGTAAATTAAAATATTAAATGTTGTTTCCGGAATGGATGCCATCTCAGTTAAAGGTAACTGATAGACACACTTTCCCATTTGCAAGTGGGTAAATATACAGAATTATAATATTTTTCTTATACTTGCTCGGAAATTGCTAGATAACGCTGCGTATCTACATTGGCTCTTTTTTGGCCACACGCCAGCAATTTCTTTTATTGTCCAGAGGATGGAGTGACATTGGATATAGATACCTACTTTTTATCCCGGAAAATGTAAAGAGCCCATAAAACCTTTAAACTCGCGGAAGAAGTCGCGGGCATCGGATTGTTGTGTAATAATTATTACATTTGCCTAGCCTCGACTAACTTTTAATGACCTCAAAGCATACCTAATATAAGGATCCTGGCACACCTCAAAATTCAAGACACGATTTCGTTCCAGTATTCATTTCATAAATTCTGCTGAAAAGCATTAATGCTACATGGCTCGTGGCCTTAATAATTACACTTAGCAGAATTATTACGAGTAAAAAGTCTACTAGGTAAGTACTCACTTAAACATTTTTTAATAGAGTTGTCGAATCACGAAGTTTTTCCTTCGATTACTAAGAATACTCCTACCAATATTTGATTAATGGAAAGGGGTCACGACCCTCAGTAATGAGGAATACGACGCAGAGAGAGAGACTAAGAAATAGCTTTTTAATTTTCCGTGGTAAAAGTAGCCTGGATGTCACTCTCCAGGTCCTCCATCCATGCAAAAAATTACGTCAATCCGTCGATCAGTTTCAGCTTTGATGAGAGACAAACCAACAAACAACACATTTACAATATTAGTAGGAAGTAGGATGCTTCTAAGTCCATTCACTTCAGTGACTGAGTCATTCATTACATTACCTACTGTTGTTTTTTATATTGTCCGAGATGACTCTCTTATCTACCTATCGAAGTGTCAAGATAACCTACAGTTGGATTCGCCCACTAGTGTATTGTGGTGCAAAACACAAGAGTAGCTAAGCATTTTAAAATACTATGCAGTAAGTATCGTAGCAAGTATTCGTAACAGATCCACCTTGCTATCATATTATTATATTATCATATAATTACTAATTTAACACTTCTTTGAATTTTGAAATAAGTACCTAGCTCTAACTAGAACCTAGAACTAATCTCCCGCCACCTATTTGTACCTACGTTGATATTAATAATAATGCGATTATGTCAAAAACTTTCAGGTAAGTGCCATAAACAATAAAGTAAACTCAATCTATATCTATGCTATAAACTGTATCTCATTCTCTCGCAGACTAAATTCTATTATGAATATCTTTGTCTCTTTTTAGTGTCGCTTTTTCGTTTCATCGAATTTTCAAATCACAACGATTCTAAAAAAGTT
Organism: Erebia aethiops; assembly: GCA_923060345.2. NCBI lineage: Eukaryota > Metazoa > Arthropoda > Insecta > Lepidoptera > Nymphalidae > Erebia > Erebia aethiops. The sequence goes on along the minus strand of OV281081.1, from coordinate 17,227,327 downwards.
TCACTTCAAGAAAAATATAGAAAAGCTATATGCTTTAAAACGCCTAAATCTTTAAACTTAGGCGTAAAAATCTAAAACTTGGATTACCATATTGAGATGCCGTCAACTCACTCTCGCTTCTAGGTGTCCAGCCACAATCTTGCTTTCTCTCGCCATACACGGGGGATTTTTTATGAATTTCTTAAGTTCTGACAAGTGATCGAGAGCGGATCAAATTCGAATATTGATTAACTTTTATGATCTGTCGTCAACTTATACCTAACGCACACCGGCAGAGTAGCGCGGAGACGAAGGATACATGACAATCTCACGTTATAACCAGTGGCATGCAGTTCATTGAGGCATAAAAGCACTGCTTGCCCTAGTGGAAACAAGTGAATGCTCATTTTTCATTATAACAGTTAGTAAATAGGTATTTTGACTAACTAATGCCTACCCTAGCTTCAAGCCTTGTGCACGCCACTGGTTATAACTAACTTTGAGGCATAATCCACCACTCTGGCCCCGCACTTGGCAAACTTCACACACCTTTGGGAAACTATTTATGAAGAACTTCGTCCGCGTGGATAAAGATTTTTTGATTCCCGCGGGAACTCTCTTATTTTCCGGGATAATAAGTAGCATTTATCCTTTCTCGGGATGTAACCTACCTCTATACCAAATTTCATCAAAATCGGTTGAACAGATGGGCCGTGAGCGTAGCAGATAGACAGACAGACAAACGTAAATTATGGAGCTCACGCGGGAATCAAATAAACTTTAATTCATGCGGACGAAGTCGCGGGCATAATCTAGTACTCTTTAATATTATACGAATAAATAATAATGTTTAAATTACTGATGAAATTATCCTACCAGGTACCGATCACCTGTTGGCAGACCCATCAATCAATTTAGTACGTTCACAATTCGAAACTCATTCAAAATTGAATTTTATGTCAATGTTTTAAAGATCATTCTTGGAGACGTAAAATATGTTGCTGCAAAAAAAATAGACATCCGCTACAGTAGATAAACGCGCGTCATTTTTATTGTACCAAAGATAGCATCAGATCGTGACTTCTGGTCACATTAACTCCTCTTTGATCTTACTAGTCGCCGCCGATTGCCTATTAAAGTCTGTGACTTGAAAGCTTGACTTTGGACGACCTCCCTGACGCAGTGGTCTTATGGGAGGTCAACTCGGGAATTTGTGATTTCTGAATTTTCCCTACTCTGGCCTGATGGGAGGATTCGGTCATGGCTGGTTACAACTTACCTTCCACCATTAACCGGCAAAGACGTGCCGCCAAACGATTTAGCGTTCCGGTACGATGCCGTGTAGAACCGATTGTGGGTATGGGTTGAATGACGATCTCCGTGGCGCAGTGTGTAGCGCTGTTGTCTTAACGTGCGGAGGTCCCGGGTATACGATCCCCGGCAGGCTCAATTTGGGAATTTATAATTTCTGAATTTTCCCTGGTCTGGCCTGGTTTTAGGCTTCGGCCGTGGCTAGTTACCACCCTACCGGCAAAGACGTTCCGCCAGGCGATTTAGCGTTGCGATACGATGCCGTGTAGAAACTAAATAGGGGTATGGGTTTAATATCACTGCCATGCCCCTAACAGGTTAGCCGGCTACCATCTTAGACTGCATCATCACTTACCATCAGGTGAGATTGCAGTTAAGGCCTAACTTCTAGTGGCGTATAAAAAAGCGGGCGACCGGCGAAGGCGGCATGTCGTTTGGCAGGAACGTATGACGTCATACATCACATGGAACGTGAAACCTGAATATCTTCCGACTTTTGAAAGCTTTCAGGAAAACTACTGATTCGGCGCTAGAAGTTGTTAATATCATTACATAAGTACCTAAGTAAGTACACCAGCAGCTGCCTTGCATTAAAATAAACTCGCAGCCATCTCTTCAGCGTGGATTCAGGAACTTTTGATTTTTTCGGGATAAAAAATAGCCTGTGTACCAATAATGAGTTATTTATTCATAACTAGATGATGCCCGTGACTTAATCCGCGTGGATTAAGTTTTTTTAATTCCCGTGGGAATTTCTTAATTTTCCAGGATAAAAAATGGTAATATATTGAAAAATTAAAATCATAGACTACAGCTCAGCTTGGTTGTCTATGGTCCTAAAATATATCTAAAAACCTTCTCACAAGCTATACATATCTAATGCAAAAAACCGCATCTCAATCGGTCCAGTAGTTCTCCAGGAAAACGGTAACAAAAAAGTGCACAAACAAAACAACAAAGAAACACACAACCTCTTAGGGCAAATACATATACCGTCTCCGTTTCGTCGAGTGTAAAAATATAATAACTGTAATAAGTTATACTTATAATCAAATCGACGCGACGGTGTGTAAGTTTCCCGGCCGATGTTACAGCTTTTCAAACTTATCTGTGCGTGACAAGGAGGCGCCACTGTCTATTGAAAAACCAAACTTTTACGATCAACACAGACTAAATTCTGTCAGTTCCGAATTTCGCCGCATGCACAGATTAGCTTGTAAGAGATAGAATAAGAGTATAGATCGAATGTTCTTCGGTTACGATAAAAGAACAAGTATATCACCTCATGAGAGCAGCGAAAGTATACTTAATGAGTTGCACCTCGGGCTATAGACGCCATTGCTATACACTGACTCGGAATTGACGTTCATTTGACACTCTTCCGCCTCAAATAGATCTCGGACAAGGTTATTGTGAAATAACACTTGAACACCAATAAATAGAACACAAAATCCCTTGTGATGAACTTTTAAATAAGAAGTGGTAGGTATCTATACCACGCGTAGAGCTTTCAGTCGTTTGTCTGCGAAAACAATTGGAACGAGAGCTAGTGGGATATTTTAAGAAGATGCTTTAGAAAAACTGCATATGGGTAATTTTAAAGTTTTTTTTTGCCTGGAACCAGCTTCTGGAATAGAAATGTACCTACTGAAATACTTTCAAGATTATCTGAACCAGGGATTCCCAAACTATTTTAGCAAAAGACCCCTTTTCCAAAATGTACTGATATCTCAGACTCCCATAGTCAAATTACTTTAAAAATTATTTCTCTAGTTTTTTTCCTATTGATACAAAATACTTACAATTTAAAAACTTTGCGGTTGGTTAAGTGAGTAAACTTGACATCATTTTCTTATCGAAATTTAACATAATAAATAGACAAAATTCAATAAAAATAAAAATAATTATTAATACAAATTACGTAAAAATAATTAAGTAGATAATTATTTTTTGAAAAAAAAAAGAAATAATAAAATAGGGGTCGATTTTTAGATCTCGTTGATCCCCAAAATCAGTTTTCGTTTATGTCGAAACCTGCCTGGGATACCGAAATCGACCCCAACGGGTCGATATTGACCATTTTGGGAATCCCTGATCTAGACTATCGCCTTTGAATAAAAAATTTACCACTGATTCGAAATTGCTCGAATCAAATCAAATCAAATAATGTATCTTTCAAAATATGCACATTTTCAAAGTCAAGTGATAATTTAACGTCAACTTCAAAGACCTTATGGCCTCTATCAAGCTTGCAAATAAGTATTTTCACCAACAAAGAGTTAGCGGAAAAGACTGAGCGATCAAAAATAGTTAAAAAAGAGTCAAAATGAGATCACTCATTTTGTCCACACAGAATCCGATCCGCTTAGCCATTTCTCGCTCATTAACCTTTTGCGGTGGAAAGCCCCCTTTAAAATAATCCTACGAGCTCTTAAACCAAGTTGTGCGTACGCAAGCAATGTCGACGGGGACGCCTGGATCGATGTTGATTGTTTCGTACTGACAAGCAAATTAGCCGCAGCCTTTGTCTCGTTTAGACGTATTAGCTGTGATAGGTGATTGAAAGAGTCCAGATAAGCGGATAGGGTTAACATGAGATTGTACGTCAAGATAAAGTTGATAGAATTCGAACGTCTAAACATTAACGTCAAAGAAAAATGGTCGACAAAGTTGTTACATTTCGAACGCCGAAACATTTAAATAAAATGGACGTAAAGGTCCACGTACTTTGTTGAACGTTGTCAAAGTTCAAGTTGGTCCATACATCTACAGCCAGCGCTCGAGTGGAAACCATTTGAAATTATTTTTGAAACCTTACAATTTTTTTAAAAACATATATAACCTTTTATTATAAGCCTTGTGGTTAATATATGGTCATAAATCCGGGTGACGGGTTCATGATGGACATATCATTTTATTTTAACGTTATTGAGTTTCGACACCCACTCGAATGCTATCATCGTTTGTGAGCTATGAGATCCCATTCTAACCCCTCAGACGTGGTGTTCAATTATGCAGTTCATTTGGTCTTGTATGAATGGAATTACATAGCGATATGACCAGATTGTTATTCAATGTTAGTTAACTGGCGGAACTTTCTTCTATCAACAATACACTGTTGAAAAGATTGTTTTGGTTGACGATTAAAACTTTCACATTTAGAAAACAAACTGCCTTTATTAAAATCGATGTAATTACATCCTAATTGGAATTTATATTGAAATCACGCAGAGCGTAGATGACTGATAGATAAAAGAATAAGGGACATTTAGGTTAAAAATATGAGACATCCCACAAAAAATGCTTCTACAAAAATTGTTTTATTGTCATCTCGTAAGTTTGGATTTCTTAAGTTATTATAAGTGAGTAAAACTTAAAAGTGTAGGTGGCCTAAGGTAAGCCGCCCAAGCGAAGCAAGGGCGAGTCGAGTAATCAAAATATTTAAAAGGAAAACGTGACTGACTGACTGGCTTCAATCTCTCAGCGTACAGCTCAAACCACTGAACAAATCGGGCTGAAATTTGGCATGCAGATAGTTATTATGACGTAGACATCCGCTAAGAAAGGATTTTTGAAAACTCAACCCATAAGGGGTTAAAATAGGGGTTTGAAATTGTGTAGTCCACGCGGACGAAGTCACGGGCATAAGCTAGTTCCAAATATGTAATTATTATAAAAAAATGACAATCGAATTTTTCCGCAGTGTTACGAATAAATATAATCGTTAAAATTTACATAAAACTTCGATAATAACAGATCAAACGGATTCAGGAAACTATTATGCGAACGACGCGGTGCTCAATTTCGGTTATACCGTTAAGCAGTTGACTAACACTATTAACCTGGTTCCCGACATTAACCGTAAACAATAACTAGCGAGCGGCAATCCTATAAATGTATGAAGCCTTCACGATTGTACCATGTATGACCCCAGGCTTTAAGGGTCCTTTCAGTCACCCCACATGTCACAGCCACTCCAAAATGGTACAAAAATTTATGAATTTAACAATAACTAGCGAGCGGCAATCCCATAAATATATGAAGCCTTCACGATTGTACCATATGTGAACCAAAGCTCTAAGGGTTCTTTCATTCGCACTAAAACCACTTAAAAGAGGCACAAACTATGCGAGCAACAATTCCAGAAATTTAAGAAGCATTTACGATTTTTCCTGGGTTGACCTCACACTCTAAGAGTCTTTTCAGTCGGGCCACGACCATTCCAATGTGCCACAAAATCGTAGAGCTGCATTAAATAAAAACTAGCGAGCAACAATTTCATACATTTGAAGCATACATACGATATCATTACTGTATCATGTGTAATCACAGACTCTATCAGTCTTTCGGTGTGCAATATGAAATATCCGTACCTATACGCAAAACAAATCTCTTCTAGGTCTAGGTCTAGGACAAGACGCTGCCAGGCAATATTTTTGACGCTAATATAGTGTCAGGGCCAGGGTGGTGCTGTTGTGGCCCGCCTGTATAGTCTCTTATAGCTATTGAAAGCGATCCCCGTCGAGAAAGTTGCAGTAATTGTACGAAATTCACTTACACCTATATTAAGGTTCTTGGAATCTGATAATTCGGTAAAGTGTTCGTTACACCCGCTTCTTAAAAACTTCGACTATCCAGCGGTGTTTAACATGAAATTGCTTACAATAAAGACCCTTTATGATACAGACAGGATGTGATTTAAAACCATTTTTAAGGTTCCTTAGTGAAACATGGAGCTCTTATAATTTTGGCCAATACGCATATAATGCGTCTGTCTTTGTGTACTAATTAATCCAATAGTCCAGAGTATTAGCTCCAAAGTTCAAAACCATCCACTACTTTCAGCGTGATGGCGAAAAGTTTAGCGATTTGTATTCATAAACTAGATATTGTCTCATAAACTTTCCAAAATATATCAAAAGTACAGGAATCGTCTTGTTACTGTTTTGTTTTAATTATCCTTAATAATTATTATTATCTCAAACGGTAATTATATTTATTTCTACCTAATTATAATTAGTTAAGACTGCCAAAGTTATTAGCAACTACTCGTAGCATGACTACGGAATCTTACCTCATAGCTACTGACAATCGCTTGACCAATATTTTTAAAGCTAATAATTTTTTCGGTGTCAAAACAAAATAAATTACAACTGATGCAACAAAAAAAAACAATTTATTAGCTTGTGAAAACCTAGAGCTTTCTTGTAAACAATGAACATTTAACAGAGATTACTAACTGAGTACCTTAATTGGCACGTGAGGTGAAACAGCCCTTCAAAATTAAATAAAGGGATGAAGGAGAAAGGGTGTGTGAAATAAAGGGGTGAATGAGGCTGAAGTATTTAATTGGTAAATGTTTTTTTTAAAATTAAAGCTCTAATTAAAAGCACCCGACGTTCGATAGTAATTATTTAGTGTCCTATCTCGCAGTTTGTTATATTATACTTGAGGCTAAACTGCTAAGTAAATCTTGTAAAAAATTATCAATTTATAACCATTATAAAAGTTCCTGCTATTTTGTTGTAAAAATTCAATAAGCGACGTACAGAAAGTGTATAGTGCTTCCCACTCTGAATAAAAATATTATAGTATAATAGTATTATGATAGTATACTATTTTATATTACCTATATTATTATTTATTATATAAATTTATATCCCTTTCATGGAACTAGCCATGTTATTTAATATCGGATTATAAGTCCGCATAATACTTACTTGTATTTATGTACTAGATTTTAAAGGAATGTGCAGCCCCCAGACAAGTCGACAAGGCTGGGTTGCAAGGGGTGCTAAGAAACTATACAAATGTAAAAAATATCTATGTTAATAAATAAATATGAAATTGGAACAGGTAGCCTACGAGAGAACAGGCGAACCAATTCAAAAGATTCGAGTTTTCTGTTCAAGTATCTATCATTAAAATATAGATGGACAGTTATATAGGCTACTTTACATACTGGAAAATAGGAATTCAATGCACACTCAACACACACATCAGCGCGGACTCAGTCAAAAGCGAACAATGAGATAACATAAAACTTAAACCCTACTTAACTCGTAAAAATAGGACAGCCAACTATACCTCATTTGTCAAAGTCTAAATACTGCTTTAGCAATTATTAGGAAAGAAGTAAGAACCGATAAACAGGTCAGGTAATTAGTGCTCTCCATAATCTATAATATTGATACCGTCAAATCTGCAAATGGATCTGTAATGAATACGCTAGAATGGTTTCGTAGTAATACAAAAAGAAGACGAGAGTATTGGTGTTTACAAAGAAACGACATTCACAAGCAATAATTAACTACGTCCTTGGAGTGGACAAATAGAAAATAAATAATTATTAAAAAGAAACACTTTCAATCTCATTAGTAAAAACGATATTTGTTCAATACATTCAATTTAAATAGAACTGAGTGTTTGGAAAATACGTCTGGTTACATATAAATTATAAAAATAAAATATTACACTTATCTATTGCTTGAGGCAATTCATTGCATGCGTATCTTTGAAATTGATCTAAAATATCTGCTTAATTATTCAAAGAAAATAATTTAAGAAATACCAATTACATTAGTAATAGGTCGAAAACAAGTGAATAATATAATAACCACGTAAGTTCTTAATTTCATATCAATTCTCATGATAAAGCCTAAGACAAACTTGACATTCCTAAAGTTTATTGTAGTAGCAATCTAATATTATTGTTCACTGCAATATCTCGTAACCGGAAACTTATATTTATAACAAGTAACAACTCCGTATACCAGATTGAATGACTTCGTAATTCAATCGATCGCTTTCCCTATATAAGCTAAGCTTTTCCTGTCATACCTCGGGTGAGTATTTAAATGCTGCTGATGCAAATCTAGGAAATAATACGGTTTCGTATATTTTCACCAGTCAACGATGATCCTGTTATCTCTACAATACATCCGACATCGATGTCGATATGGATCGATCCGTCGGTCGATGTGTGACAGATCGGACAAACCAAACACATATGCCGACAACGCATCACCAACTTACATTTACAGCCAATTATAATTATAGCAAAGTAATAACGACCTTATTGAACTGAATAGTTATTGAATCAATGCTAGATGACTTACGTAAATGTATCATTAGAACAGTGGTTGACGAGCGTCGAATCGTTTTTGATGGTTATCGATCTGACGTAGCGGCAGTCGTAATTGATATTAACGAAAGTGAATGTGAAATTCGATTGACTGTAAAGAAAGCAAAGGTTAACCATTATGACGGTAAAGATGTACGTGAGCTCGGATATGCTATTAAAATATCGGGACGATTCGCGTACATCAATTGGACCATTAGAACTAAGGAAGATAATTTATGGAGCTGTTCTTTTGACAAACGGAGAATGGAAATAGAATCAGACGAAATCAACAATTTTAAAAACTAATTTTATTTATTGTAAGAGACTGGCTCCGATGGTAATGATAATTCGAGGAAACATAATATGGATGAATTTCATTTCTTCGAAATTCGAATTAAATTCTTTGTTTTCGTAAAGACATAGCTCTTAATTATTAACAATGCGCCAATGATGCGCCATGATAAACCAGGATAAAAAATTTGAAAGCTTGCATCGCAAAGACGTACATCGGATTTTCATTCCAACAAAATGAAAAAAGTTGTCACAATTTTTTTTGAATAACTTAAGTCGCGGGCACATAAGGACTTGGGTATAATATAACTGCCATACCTATATCAAGTTAGCCCGCTACAATCTCAGACTGCATCATAACTTACCATCACGTGAAATCGCAGTCAAGGGCTACTTTGGAGTAAGATTGGGTGAAAGATTAGTAGATAGGTAAGATATAAAGTCAAGTCCAATTGCGCAGGCCGCAAGATTTCTTATGTGTCGCCTCGTTTATGTCAAGTGGATATACTCGTACCATTGAGTCATATATTTTACGAGTGCTACAGTAGTTTGCCAAGTTTAAACGGGTTTGCTTGAGGTTGACATCCGGACACCGTTAGTTCATACCATTGACCCGCGCCTTTCTTTGTCCGGTCACATACGTACCACAATTAACTGTTAACAATCGTATCTAATTTTCTATCTTTCATATGAAATTGCTCCTAAACTTTCTCTCGAGTGTGAGATGAAAACGGATTTGTATCTAAGTGGTGCGGACTTCATTTTATTACAATTATTGTAAAACAAGTGTTAATAATAAACTATATGAATAATAAATGATAATAAAATGATATAAGCGTAAAAGTTAAATTCAATCGATTCTTCCTCAATAGATATACACGTTACTCAAACCTTCTAAGAAACTATGTAGAAAAAGAAACACTGAAACCTTGAGCACAGAATACCTATAATTGAGCCTTGAGTGAATAATAATTGAGCCTTAGTGTCACTTTACTGGTTAACTTTTAAATATATTAAATAGAATATTTTTAATATTACATCTGAAGTCTTAATCCTAGGTAGGTAATGCTTCCATGCCAAATTTATCTATACTTCTATACTAATATCATAAATGCGAAAGTTCGGATGTTTGTTACACAATCACGCCAAAACGGCTGAACGGAAGGGGTGAAATTTATCACAGAGATAGATTATAGTCTGGAATAACGCATAAGCTATTTTTTATCCCGGAAAATTAAAGAGTTCCCGCTGAAACCGAAAAATCTCAATCCATGCGGACGGAGTTGCGGGCATCGGCTAGTCAGTAATAAAAATACCGTATCTCCCTAGACTGTGGTAATACACTATTCATACAAAGTATACCAGATCAAATGCATACATGATACAACACACTTTCAAAGGAAAAACTCTATTACAAAATTGGTGTTGTTAGTGCGTTCGCGGTGATTTCCTCAGATTACGTGTGCTATGAGAACAAGACGGAGCGCTTTATCCTACTTGTCATTCTTTTGTTACGCGCCACAATTGTCTTGTTTAGGTTACATTTAGATGGGCCACTTTTACTACGCAATCTTTGTGTTTGGAACATCTTTTTTTATTGTTGACTTGTTTTATCTTAATTTCATATCATTTGATGGTAGATTAGATGTTAGATATGCAGACACAAATGCTGTATATTATTCAGGATGGTGGATACTTTTCACTACTTGCACTTTTCAATAATTTTCATTTTCATTTGTCTATTTCAGACAACATTTGTGGTCCACTTTAGTGTAAGTGACAATATAATCTCAATAAAGTTATTGAGATTATATTGTCACTTACACTAAAGTGTCTATGTTAGTACTTACAATCTAACGTTAGTATTATAACTTAATCTACAATGTTAGTACCTAATAACTAAAAGGGATTTAGTCCTCTGTATGAGTTTCCCCATCAGAGGACTATATCCATCTTCCCCGCTATGCTACTTATTATTATTATTAGGCTATTATTGTGCAAAGGTACTAAAAATAATGCATGAACTCAATTCTTTAGCTATGCTTACGACCAATAAATTGTTTTTACAATTGACGAATTCAAAATGATCTTACGTCTTTAAGTGCAGTTGCCTGCATGGTGGTCTAGGCTTGAAACATTTTCATTCTGAGAGAAGACCCAGGCTCAGTAGTGGACCAACGATAGGTTATATGAGATTATGGGTAGAGAAATGCAACGATATATGATAAACATTGTTATTGACAATTGTTTTGACGACCTCCTTGGCGCAGTGTGTAGCGCTGTTGCCTTAACGTGCGGAGGTCCTGGGTTCGATCGAGGGTCAATTTGGGAATGTATAATTTCTGAATTTTCCCTGGTCTGGTCTGGTGGGAGGCTTCGGCCGTGGCTAGTTACCACCCTACCGGCAAAGACGTGCCGCCAAGCGATTAAGCGTTCCGGTACGATGCCGTGTAGAAACAGAAGGGGTATGGGTTTAACATAACTGTTATGCCCCTAACAGGTTAGCCCGCTACCATCTTAGACTGCATCATCATTTACCATCTGGTGAGGTAGCAGTCAAGAGCTAGCTTGTAGTGGATAAAAACAAAAGACAAAAATGAATGAATGATTAAAGGACATTGTCCAAATTCGCCTAAGAATCAACATACTTTTGAAATATACAATAATTCTTAGTTTATTTTTTAACCTTTATTCCAAATATTAGATTTTAACGGACACTTCAAATTAATTAAAAAATAAATAAATGGGTATTAAATTGATTACCGTTCTTTTCCGTCTTGTAACTTACAGGTTAAAATAATATTTATTTTATAATTAGAGCGCTGGTTCCGTGACTTAAGAAATAAGATAAAAGCAGCTTGAAGCGCTGAATGAGCTAGTGTTCCAAATCTCGCAACGCCATCTATTGAAAGTACAATAAATTAATATTTATAACGCCATCTGTAATGTTTTTGGTGAACTACGACGAAACTTGTTGACGATGATATTTATTTTTCAAGCATATCGAGTCGAAATTACCTTAAAATTGAAAATATTTTTGGTAATAAATAAATTGCCTCAAGTGTCCGTTATTCAAATCTAATTACATTAGTATTTATGTGTTCTTTTGAATCCGATAATGTATGTTTTATGACTGTTGGTTCTTAGGCGAACTTTGTATGGGCGCTGGTCAATGTCCTTTCTTTATTTGTTCACATTACTATAACTACATATACGAGCACTTATAGTTAGATTTCTATTTGCTATGATATTAAAATAAGTGCATTCGATTTTTAAAAATAGGTAAGAACATTGCTGAATATTTTCGACGGTTTACTGACAATGGACTGCAAAAGGAAGCAAACATTACTGAATCATGAATGTAGCCCACATAAGACAAGCCTTAGATCTCATACCGTTGCACCGTTCAGTAAGCATAGAATCACCCACCGTGGCCTTGTATTGTGTTACAACCGCAAACCGATATCTTAAAGTATGTTGTTACTCCTCAATTGATACAAGTTTCTACGGCTAGATACATGAGATATGGGCCATCCGGGTCAAGGTTTATGTTACAACTCCATTCATTGTTAATTTTAAACTAGCGGCTGGACTGTCTAGATTTAATCTGCACCATTATTTGAGTGCCAGTCAGGACTGACCATAAAATATCACAATTTTGGAGTTTACCTCCTTTATAATCGATTTGCATATATGTATAAGCCCGGGGTATGAAAAATTTATGGGGAGTAAAAATATGAAACTTTCTCCGTTACGTTAGTAACTTATGTTTCCATGACTATGTAATGTATTTTAATGAATATAAATTATATAATTAATATAAATAAATGTATTAAGCATGAATGAATGAATGAAATATTCTTTATTTTACACCAAAAAAATATATATATACATTAAATAATAACAATAAAAATAATTAAAGAAAATCGGTACAAATGGCGGCCTTAGCGCTTTGAAGCGATCTCTTCCAGGCAACCACGCTTTATAGGAATTAAGCCTAGTGAGTAGTGAGCATGCTTTCAGTAATATAAAAAAATGCGTCCATTTACCCTCGTTTACTAATCTATATATTTTATTATCGTTCGTAAAGAGTAAACTGCAGTCGTGTGTCGGAGCGGACACATTTTTTTAGTCTACGTCGAAATATTACCAAGCAATTCGGTCAGAGTTAAACTTTTAAAAGTGATATCATTAAAATCAGTTCAATTTAAATAAAAAGGCTTATTTGCATTATTCACACATTTCCCCATACTCTACAACAGACGGACGAATTTCTAACGCGCGTTAAATAAAAAGCATCAAATAAAACACTCAATAACCAAAATCGATTCAACACTAAGGTACTACTTCGTTGCCTTGCAAGATTGTGCATATAAATTATGAGTTTACGATGGCTGAATCTTTTTTCAGTGCCTACCGTTCATAGAAATGTCATTAATAATTAATTAAATGAACAGAAATATATAAATTTCATTAACATGCACTGATCTGAGCAGCTAAGTATACTTCTATACGAAACCTTTTTTATTGGACGACAAATTAGCTCAGAAACATTGTGACTGCAGCCGGTGGAAAATCATATGTGAAAGGGGTCTGACAGTTGCTTTTGCGTTTCGTTGGTTGTATTCTAGTGCAAGTTTGACGCACGATAAAAAAGCGTCCGTGTGAATGTCATCCAAGAATGTAAAAAGTTAAAAACGATTAAATCTAGACCTTGGCAATGACTTTCATTAGCCCAATTCTCAAACAACCAGTTGGAGGTGTTATTTGTATAATTAGCTTTTAAAGTGATTTCGTTTCCGGTTGATACGTCAGGTGCGTGAGAGATTTTAATTATATTTATTAATATGAAAAAAAATACCTACGTAAAGGCATAATGAGTTAGCACGCTGAGTTCTGGGACATTTCTTTTTATAGTCATCAATTTTGATTCATTTTATTGCGTCATTCAAAGCCGAATACTTATTAGCTGACTTTGTTTATTTTTCTATAAAAAAGTGCTTGTGCGGTTTGACAAAGCGGTGGCTTTGACAAAGCGATTAAATAATCAAATGGATGCCCTTTCAAAGAAAATGTAGCGACGTCGTCGTCTCAACCGATAGACGCCGCGACTGGATGAAGGTCGCCTGCATGGATCTCCACAGGGCACGGTCTTTTGCGGTTACCGCTTGCAGCAGTTTCCAGAATTTGATAAGTGGATGTTAACGATTTAACTATTCCTTTTGATTAATACTCTGTAAGAGTGTATTTTATTTTGGTAAAGATTATAACTTTTGTACCAACGTAAATTTAATTTGCCCATCCTGCTAAAAGTCTAATACAAGAAGCTAAATAAAACACCCTTACATCGCTTCTGTTCAGCGGCTCTCAGCGATTAAAAATATTGATTGGTATGAATTGCTTATTTTATTTCGAAACGGTCATTTCATCACTGAGATCTCCTATATCTTCGAATTACATAGAATCCGGGACAGAATTTTGACATTCATTAAAGCCTCTTACGTACGTACTTGACGATTCAAATGAGCTTGTAAAAGCTTGTTCAAATAAACTTATTGCTATTATTTTTAATTTGAGTATAAGCTTTGTTTAATTTGCTTTAATAGCTTTTTAAGTGCAGTTGTATCCGGTTAACACATTGAGAACGTTTCTTCAGATATGACAAAATGATCGAGCACCCACTCGATCCACGCTAGTGATTTCCAATATTTTCTTTATTGTATCGATGAATCGTACTTTAAATTAATAAGGTATTAAATTTCGTCGATGTATCATAACGTCGTGTGGGTTGATATGACAAATTCACAGATTGTAGATATTTCATTGTATGCATTATTGATCGGAATTAAATAAAAAAATATTATTTTTCATTATGTTCTATAAATCTGTTCTTATTTTATTTATCTATAGACAATTTATTTATTTAAGGAGTTAAATCATCGGTACAACAAGCTTTATTTAACTAAGATTCCCTTGGTGGTCGTAGTTTATCATCATTCATCAGTGAGCAAATCGATACTAACTTAAGCCTTGTTTTCCAACATTAAGCTTGTCATATCTTAAGAACATATGTATTAATAATACTTTAACCGGATACTAGTAAACGGTAATAATAAAATAATTTGAAGAGAAAGGCACAATTCGGATTTATGTTACCAGATTGAGGTTAAATTTGAATAAAAAAACGCAATATGTGATGTTTTTGCAAAAATTAGAAAACGGAAGACAAATCCCACGTTCCTTTGCCATAAGTAGATTGAAATCAGCACGAAATTTCTTAAAACGCCACTTGTGTCTTTACCTAGAAACTGCATGAGGAAAGATCTTGTAAACATTGGAACCCACATACATCCTCCTACGCATACACCTCTACTATTTCTTGTTTAACAGATTTCAAAAGTTTCTCACAGTCATTAACCTGATGAGTAAAAGTGGCTAAAAACGGAATTTTATTAAGTAGTACTTCAATGTTACTTTTAATTTTAAAAGAAGTTCGTAAACAATATTTACGTCTGAAATTAAGTGCGTCTGCGTTGAAGTTTTTCCTTCCAAAACAATGATTGTCTCATCTATAGTTAATATTATAAATGCGAAAGTTTGGATGGATGTTTGTTACTCAATCACGTCCGAGCGGCTGAATGGATCTGGATGAAATTTGGCACAGAAATAGATTATAGTCTGGAATAATACATAGGCTACTTTTTATTCCGAAAAATTAAGGAGTTCCCGCGCGAGCCAAAAACCCTCAACCCACGCGGACGTAGTCGCGGGAATCAACTAGTAACTAAGAGTTATAAGTGCAATGGTGTACAGTCACTTTAAATCCAAAAATGTTCGAGCAATAATAATTAACTAATAATAAATTATTTAATCATGGACCTTCTGATTTCACGAAATATCTATCATCCATCTAGTTACCAACTATAACATCTCCTCACAACGAGTATCATAATAACAAAAACGAAAAAAGAAGGTCCAATAACGCGTGATGGACTGTTATATAGAAAGTAAAAGCAGAGTAGCAAAAAGTAGGAAGAGGTTTCTATTAGAAGAAATGATAACGAATACAAGTGGCAACAATAGAATCGACCATCTCGCTCCAATTCCCAGATGGCTGTGATATTTTCTAATCCTAAATCATAATGACTGGTGCCATATTCACACACGTGCGTGAAGACGCTCCTGGATTCCGCTCACAATTGCATTGTTTATGTTTAATTAAGCTTTTAAAGTCTCAACAATACCTATTATACTAACGGTTGAAAAGTGGGGCGAACTCTAACTTTTGTTCAATTTTTATTTTTGTCTGTACTGTCGAATAGTTCTTTGAAATATCGTTAAATAAGTATAAGGCGTTTTACTTTACAGTCTAAGCAAAATTTGTTGCTTAAATGTTTACATTGAACTTTATAAAGTTCATTAAAGTTTATATAGTACATTCGCAATTATAATCTTTCTGACAAAGTGTATAGCAATTTACATATCTATTTCATTTTGTAGATTCATAAAAATAATACTTACGTATATAACCGGTGATTGTGATTTTACACATTGGTATCTAAAAAAACCTTTACTTTAGCTTTGTTTCTGCTTTATCTTCATTTTAACTGCTTATTTCTTCTTCCTCATAATTTCCCTTATAATGCTTTCACTAGTATAATGTGAAGTTGATTGTGAACTTAATAAACGAAATGAAAATAAGATAGAACGATAAATATCAAGCTCTTTCATGTTTACTTCCCATTCATTAAGTTCACACGTTCACTTTTTATTATATTTATCTTCATCACCATCAATTTTTTTTTTTGCCGTCGTCACAATTAGCTTTAATTTGTTTGAATTAGAGCTGGTTCATACTTTTTTACCAATGGTAGATTCACTCGACTATTCAAAAGCACTTGTTAAAAGTCTACTTGAATAAAAAATATTTGAATTTGAACCTATCTCGAATTGGTATCTTAAATATTTCCTTAAAATAAAGTCCAATGAGAAGAAGTAAGATTTTGGAAAGAATATTTTGGTATCAATATCGGTGATGGACAAGTTTTTTTTACCATGGACCATGTTTTGTACCTATTAATTTTAAAATTTCAGAAGTAGGTACTTTTTGATTCGTTTATATTTATTTTGGTCATAAAGGAGGAGGTTCAATTCCTTTTGGTATTTCGACGTTTGTCCTTTTTATGACAACCTAAACCAATGAACTTATGTTACTTATAAGTAAAATTCCTTGTTAGTAAGCCAAAATCTTACCTACTTTGGTTGCAACTGGCAAGTGAAAACGTAACCAAATAGAAAGAAAAGTTAGTTGGCTATTTTATATTTTTAGAGTTCCGTACCTCAAAAGGAAAAAAAACGGAACCCTTATAGGATCACTTTGTTGTCCGTCCGGCTGTCTGTCAAGACCCTTCTTCTCAGGAACGCATGGAGGCATCAAGCTGAAATTCATAATATCAAATACTCAGGTCTACTGTCCCTTGGAGCTGTGAAAAATTCTAACTTCTAAGCCAACGCAATCAAAAGATACAGCCGGTTTTGGTGCAAATTTTGGACACTCGCAAGGGAATCAAAACCTACACGGTACTTCACGTAAACTCAGAATCTTGAAATTTGTAACGAAGCAAAGTCTTATAGCACAGATAAAGGAAAAATTCCGATAAGCATAAATTTTTAGTTACATCATATAATAAAAATATTTTTTATAATTTTAAACTTACTAATGTTATGGATTTAATTTAGCAATAAAAATGCCGTTACTTTTTCTCATATACCTACAGGTTTGTACGGAACCCTCGGTGCGCGAGTCCGACTCGCGCTTGGCCAGTTTATTTTAACAACTACTTATAAAACAAATAATGGCTCCTAAGTTAAATCCATCAATCAAACGAAGCGAGCGAGATAATATAACGTTAAACTTGACACGCGGAAAGAGAGGTATTAACTAAATGTGGGAGTACCCAACACAGGAAACAAATAGAGATTTTGATTTCTTGATTAGAAAATTCACTTTCTACTATATAGTCACGCTCATTGGGCAAAACTTTTTAGATACTTGTGGAAGTAAATACCATGGTAAATACACTAAGTAATATGGTCCTACTTGGGCATGTAAATATGTTTGTTTGTTTGTTTTTTTTTAGTCTTTATTGCCTCTTTGCACCATGAACCATATAAAATTGGAATTGATCTAGTTTTTTTAGGAATACTTATTTAAAGCTTTTTTGGGCAATACCTTAATATCTGGTATTTTAAACAAGTGGTGTGACAGTGCATATCAGTCTTATTGTGCCTGGTTTGGCAACGTACAGCCCGTCAAACTTATCTGACCCGGTGGCCAAAATTAGAACTAATTTTTATGCCTATTAATTTTTTTTTTTAATATAATTTTTCATATCTACTAGCGACGCTGTCACCAGGTCAGATCAGTTTGTGGGTCTGTAAGTCACTGACGGACGTCATCGAGCGAATCACAGATTCCAAGAGGAAGTCCCACAAGAGATCTAAGGTAGTCGATAGACCATGATGACAATTATACCAGACCTAATCTACACATCTTCTTCATGTTTTTGTTAGTATATTGAAATGGTATGTAATAACGTTAGTAACTGCCTTGTTCTGCCTAGTGTGTAGCATGTTCGACTGCGGCTGACGAGGTCCCGGGTTCGAGTTCCAGTTCCAGACCATAATTATGTATTGAGTTTTTCTGACTAGAAATTTTCAGTACCAGCCCGGAGTTAGGAAGTTGGCGGTATTTCACCCCCGTGCCTCGAAGAGCACGTAAAGCCGTCGGTCCCGCTTATTATCACTAACATGATAATAGTCGTTAAAGCCCGCCAACCCGCATAATGCATTGGAGCAGCATGGTGGGCTAAGCTATAGGTAATTCCCCAACTCCTATGAGAGTGGAGGCCTGTGCCCAGCTGTGGGACATTAATGGGCTGTTGTGGTATATGTAATAAATATAGTACATTAACCTGAAATAAGTAAGAAACTATCAATAGGAACTGCACAAAGGAACCTGTCAATCTGCTTTCATTTAGGGAATGCATAAATAATAGTGTGTATGGAATGGACGAATCTGATTTCATAGTCCGATGATTTCAGCTGTATTCTTGTTCATTATAGCGTAAGAGATGTCTTATAAATACATGAAAGTGCCTTAGGTTTAGTGGGTAAAATTAGTTAGTTTCATGAAAATAAGATAAATTGATAAATTCTTTATTGTCAGTTAAACATAAAGATATTAAATAAACACTTACAAGTACAGAAAACAATGTAAGCAAGTGCGGTCTTATCACTAAAAGTGATCTTCTCCCATTACAAGAGACAACTCATCCATTATAAATCTTCAAAAGGATTATATTACATACCAATAATTGAAAGTATATTTTGAAATATGAAAATAATTATTTAGTATTATCACAGTCTACGAAATGTCGTATACTATAACTTACGTTGTGGTATTATGTACGAAGATACGAGGAAAACGTGCAGCACATAAGTCATGAACACGTTTATCTCGTTCAGTTTGCTTAATGCAAGTCTATCAATTGAAACATTTGTGTCGCACACCGGTGCATCCGTGCCACAGACCATTTGGCGGTGATTCGTGCCTATAAACACGCATGCATTTTACTGGAACCAGACGAAAGTGTATGATGTTACAAAATTACGAACTTTTAAGAAAAAAGTAACCAGAAAATTTCATAGCGCGTATCGTATCGTAAAGTATTCATAAGCTTTTTGGTGAATTTGATGGTAAAAAGCCTTTTTGCATAAAGAAAATGCAGTAGTTGCATGTTATAGCTTCATGAATAAACATGAATAAGTACATCAAAAGAAGTGCTCTTATTGTGACTTTATTTCATTACAGGTGTCCTATATGAAATCCATGGTTCGATTGGTCTTGTTTTGATTCTACTGTTACGGCTGGGGTTCGTAAACAAAGAGAGATGCGGGTTGTTTCCAATAATTTATTGAGTTTACACAAATGAGGACAAATGGCACTTCTTCTTCTTTCTCTCGTATTCCTCTCTTTTTTTTGTTGCCTCGCTGACTGGTGACTCTAAACTAACTCCATTGTTCTTACAAAAAATTCACGAAATCACATTGAACTTTGCAGAAATCTTGTGAACAGAGCTTGGAATCATAGCTTGACATGTAGATTGTTTCCTTGTACCATTCACCTAGTTATGTGACATTACCTTACCTCCGCCACTTTAAAAAGAATCTGAGCTGTTAAAGTTCTTCTTAGAAGGACGATCCTTGTTACTACGATTTATGTCTTTGAGCTCTTGGCCTATTATTCTTTTGCTGCATATTCGGGCAATGTTGGCACAACAGTTGTAGATCGTTGACCTTGCTGATAGAAGAAACGAAAGTAATGCCAGTGTTGTGTCGACCCCGGGGTCAAAGATCTGTCGTCGGCCATCTGTAAGGTCTCTTCAGTACCATAGAATAAAGGGAAAAATGGACAAACGTGTTTATAAAAAGTGAAGTCATCGTAATAGCCTGACATAAAAAAAAACCTATGGCCGCTGTTATTTTGGCAAAGCCTCATTCAAGCCTCAACTGTAAGCTTTCCGGTGTGATATCGTTTAAAAAATTAATAAAATCAGAGTTAAGAAATTAAACACTTGCTTTAAACGGTAACAGAAAACATCATGAGAAAACCTACACCGCGCCCGAGAGTTCTTGTGTGAAGTCTGCTAAACCGCACTTGACCGGCTTGGTGGACTATGGCATAACCCCATTCTGAGAAGAGACTTGTGCTCTGTATAAACTATAGAGTTGTCAATGACTTGAAGTGAAGGCACTAAAATCATAAAACAATGCCCTATCTCATTCAATTCGTTTTCAAATTTTTTTTAAAGTCCCACTAATTAACACAAATTATTATTATTGTTTACCACTACAGCCCACAGCTGGGCACAGGCTTCCGCTCTCATAAGGGGGAGGAAGCTGAGACCCACCACGGTGCTCCAATGCCGGTTCGCAGGATATTATTGTTTATTATTATCAATTATTTATGTTACTTATTACAATTACTAACATAGGATAAGTCTGTTAGTAACCCTTATAGACGTTTGTTCTCTGGATAATAAACGATTCATTCATTCATAACTTTTCTATGGTCTTACGTAGTTCAATAGTCCGTGTTTGTCTCACGATGCAGCATCACGATGTTGTTCGTGATTTCACGAAGCATCACGCTGCGATCTCAGATGATAGCGACTGATCGCATTCAAATTGGCGTGGATAATTTCGGATTGTCTGCAAAGGTCATCAAGATTCAAGGACTGTTCCTCCTAAACTGTCCGAAACGTCATGTTGAGCAATGTATTACATTGTTTAAATGTTTCTGTTACTTGCTTTCCTATGTCTAAAGTTGTCGGATCGTGAACTTTGAACATGCACGACTGGTGACCATAATATTTTTCAAGATGTCATAACATATCTACCCAAATTACCAGATTAGGAGATGAATACAATTATATATAATATTTTACTTGATTTTTAGGGTTCCGTACCTCAAAAGGATAAAACGAAACCATTATTTGTCGTCTGTCTGTCTGTCAAGACCCTTCTTCTCAGGAACGCATAGAGGTATCAAGCTGAAATGCATATCAAATACTCAGGTCTGCTGTCCCTTGGAGCTGTGAAAAAATCAAACTTCTAAGCCAACGCAATCAAAAGATACTTACAGCCGTTTATGCTGCAAATTTTCGCCACTCGCAAGGGAATCAAAACCTACAGGGTACTTCCCGTGAACTCAGAATCTTGAAATTTGGTACGAAGCAACGTCTTATAGCACAGATAAAGGAAAAATTGTGAAAGCATACATTTTTAGTTACTTCATATAATAAAAACATTTCAGTTAATTTTAAACTTACTAATGTTATGGATTTAATTTAGCAATAATAAAAATATCATAACTTTTACTTATACCTACAGGTTTGTACGGGATCCTCGGTGCGCGAGTCCGTCTCGCACTTAGCCGGTTTTTAGTTCACAAACCACCAAACGCAGTTAACTGTGGTTAACGGAAAGTTACTAAGAGAAATATAATATCGAATTACTATCTATTCCATTAACAACGTTTATTCGTCCCTTCAAATGTTTTCAACAGCTACCGCTTCGCGTATATACCAACTACTAGCTGATGCCCACGACTTCGTCCGCGTGGATTGAGGTTTTTGGTTCCTCTTTAATTTTCCGGGATAAAACGTAAGCTATGTGCTATACATATTAGACTATAATCTATCTCTGTGCCAAATTTCATCCAGATCCGTTCAGCCGTTCTGGCGTCATTGAGTAACAAACATTCATCCATCCATCCAAACTTTCGCATTTATAATTATTATAGTATTGAGTATAGATTAACTATGAACACATGTCGTTGTGTCTAACATTCAGTAATGCAGTCTTAAATCCCAAGTTAATCTCGTATTAACTTAACTATAACCGGTCACATAATTAGCTCTAATTATATCTAGTCTGTTAGCTTGAAGGTAAAACTTGAAATTCTTCAATCGATTAATGGTCAAAGTCGGGCACACCCGCGCTCGCTATTACGATTCTATATCGGTAATGAAAAGTAAAAGTAATGCGTGGACGTCCTAATATTAAAAGATTCTTTAGTAAAAAGTTTATAAGTGTTGTTTTTTCTACTTTATTATATGGTTTTGCTTCAGGCAAAAGCTGTACTCGTTTTGTAGTGCTAATGGTCGATAAATGCACTTAATAAACCTGAGTTGTGTGGTTTGTTAATTACTTTTTGAGACAGGTATCTGGTATACCTACTGCTTCATCTTACTGCCTTACTCAAGAAATAGATATAAATACATACGTACAGCGAAAGTGATTTATTTCAGAATGGACTTCGAAAGTCGTACTGAGCATTAAATGGCACAGACGAGGGTTACAAAGCTTATTGAAACAAAGATTTTCACAGGTTACATACAACTTATTAACTGATTTCAAAAATATGTTATCATGTATACAAACTTGTCCACCATCCTACAGCCCATTAACGTCCCACTGTCGGGTATGGGCCTCCACTCTCCTCCACTCTCCGCCGCTGCTCCAATGCGGGTTGGCGGGCTTTAACGACTATTATCATGTTATTGATTATTTATAGCCGGGGCAGACTGCTTCACAGTTCACGTCATGCTCTCCGAGGCACGGGAGTGATACGCCGCCAACTTCCTAATTCCGGGCTAGTACAGATAATTTCTATTCAGAAAAACCCAATACTTAATTATGGCCCGACCCGGGACTCGAACCCGGGACCTCATCGGCCACATTCGAACATGGAAACTTGACTCTCTTACGATATATTGTCAGGACACTATCACTAGTTTAGAAATCACATTCTACGGAAAAGAACCTTGGGTCTGAAGTAATTTTGAGGTAATCTTGGGTAGCTGAGAATATTAGGTTCCGGAAAATTCAGTTTGCCACTGAAAGTAAAAAAGGGACCACACAGAGCAAAACGTCTGCATGTGAGACGGGAATATACGTCTTATCGCGCTAGTGTGTGCAGCTCCATATAAAAGTAAGTTACATGCACTTTATGTCCGCCAGACCAAAAAAACTATTATCCCCAGTGCGTGCTTACATAAGAGCAACATAAGACCGTTCAATCTCATTCACACACTACAACTTTGCCCGGGGGCACACATCATTCTTCTAATCAGTATTTGTTTTAACCACAAAGAGTGTCGGCCGTGAAACCTGCCGCAGGTAGAGAAATTGATTTTATCGAAGAAACAATCTTGATAGCTTAGAAGTTCGAATATAATATTTATATATGGATCTATACATATATTATGATATTGTATTGTATTCATCGTAATACTTTGAGAGTTTGGAGTCGTGATTACCGTACTACATACATATTTTTGCGCGAATAATAACTTCACTTCTAACTTAGAAACTGGTCTTGTGGAATACAAAAAATTGCTTGGATATCCTTTCATTTTCCGGGACAAAAATTAGTATCATATCCGTCCCCGGGATTTTATATTATCTCTGTACCCGTCTAAATCCGTTGAATGTGATAAGATAACAGACAGAGAGACAGACAGATACATTTTCGCACTTACATAATTAGTAGATATGGATGATATATTATAGAAGTTCAATTTAATTTAATGTATTGTTTTCAATAAAAAATAAATTTAATCAGGTGGTGCTTTGTCAGTCACAACACATTAAAATTCACACCCACCATAAACAACAATCAAAAACCCATTAACAGTCATCGATTCGCATCAAAAGCACAAAGTTCATTCCAGTTAACTGTTAAGTTCTGCTTACATAACGCGACCTTCAGCTTCACCTCCAAACAATTCGCAATTAGCGCCAAAGGTCGGGGCGTCTAATGAGATCTTAAGAGGGGAATCAATTTCTCTACCTGCGGCCTTCACGGCACGCTTTCATCATAAGGATTGTTGCTTATATTAAACAGATATATTTTAGTTACAAAGCAATCCTTACTAATAATATAAACGCGAAAGTTTGTATATATGGATGTATGGATGTTTGTTACTCTTTCACACCAGAAAGGCTGAACGGATCTGGATGAAATTTGGCAGAGATATAGATTATAGGCTGGAATAACACATAAGCTACTTTTTATCCCGGAAAATTGAAGAGTATTTTACGACGAAAAGAATTTTATATCAAATTAAATAGGCCAATAAATATATTGCAAATGGGTTGACTAAAAAATTTCAGTCCAGAAAATGATTAATTAACAATTTTTTTTTTTAATTTTTCTGGTTTGGTTAGTGGACAAATTCCATACCAATCAAAATAATAAGGCCTATAGAATATGCAAACGGTCGTGATTGAGTAACAAATTTCCATTTATCCATCTATCCATCCATCCAAACTTTCGCATTTATAAAATTCGTATATAGTATAGATGGTTTGAATCATACAAAGGGTCTGGATTCGAGTTTGGGAGACTACTAAGCGGGTTCAGCTCAAATACCTTGTATTTAAAATAGTCAAGGACTTTTCACCAAACTAACCCCCAAATTTTCAAGAGAGAAGTCAACTTTTCACTTTACAGTCAAAAATTTACGACGTTTTCACACATAATATCTATTATATTGTGTTGTCGTGTGTGGTTGCAATAATATTCCACCACCAATTCAAAACCTGAATCATAAAAACAGCTGTTTTTCAATATATTTTTTCTACTTAACTGTCAGACATAGGTATACAAAAATAGGTAATTATTTCCATTTAAATACGTCCTCCAAAGCCTCATAATGACAGGATGAAATTAATTTCCATCTTTACTTAGTCACGATCATTTACCGCTGACCATTGTTAGAATGACTGCATAGATAAATGTTGGTCATTAAGATAAATTGCTTATCAAGACATTTAATTTTTAAAAAAACTAGTTAAGCAAAGCAGAATTCCCTGTACGCGTGAGTAAAATCCTAATGCCTACGTTTAAACATACAAACGTTTTTTTGCTATTTCAGGTCCAGCATGTTATAAAATAGTATTTTTTAGGTACAATATAAATATTTTTTAAGCATAAAATAAGTGTTATATGTTAATAAGAAATGTTTTGCTCTACCGTCTTATCTCTCAAAATGTATGTATGTAGTGGATTTTTAAGTTTACTATACCAATGGCCAATTCTGTATAACACAATCTCTAACCTAAACTAAAATGACACCTCTAAATCTAGTTCTGTCCCTTTCTGCAGAGAGTAATAAGAAAGGGTTAGCAATATTTTTAATGCTGTCATTTTAGTTTAGTGTAGAGATTGTGTACCGCAGAATGAAGAATCAGCCCCAATGGTTTGCGATATATTCGTTACTTCATAAATCGAAAAAAATACGAAAAGTGTACAAAGATATTTGGAATTTATTTGCGAATAAGCTCAAAACCGACTAATAGGTATTTATAAAACAAGAAGTAAGACACAGAGATTTTAAATTTTCTTAAGCTTTCAATGCTTTAAATGCTTTATAGTTTTTTATGTAAAGAAGTTTATTTTTAGTTCGGGTAAAAAAGTTCCTGTTGTTGAAAACCACACCGCCTAAGAAGCTACTAAGTGCTTATTTTCCGCTTTCCACAAGTTTCCACGCAGACATCTGAAAGTGTACTTAGATATAGCTCGCTGTCTCAAGCGCGCACTAAATTGTGTTTCTGAAATGGTTAGAAAGAAAACTTTTTACTTCGTTCCGATGACAGTTTTGTTGGAAAAAATGTAGTCATCTTACTAGTTTTTCAGATTCGAAATGCCAGTAGGTACTTAGCTTCAATCCTATCGGTTCATTTTCCTCACTCGACCTAAGTGTGTTTCCGATTCCCTGACAATATATTACTAATCATACTAATATTATAAATGCAAAAATGTGTTTGTTTTTTGGTTTGTCCTTCAATCACGCCGTAACGAAGCAACGGATCGACGTAATTTTTGGCATGGGAATAGTTGAGGACCTGAAGAGTGACATAGGCTCCTTTTCATCCCGGAAATTTAAGGAATTCCCGCGGAAATCAAAAAAACTTAAACAACGCGGACCAGGTCGCAGGAATCATCTAGTATTATATAAAAATACTAGCTGATGCCCGCGACTACGTCCGCGTGGATTGAGGATTTTTTGTTCCCGCGGGAACTGCTTAGTTTTCCGGGATAAAAAGTAGCCTATGTGTTATTCCAGACTATAATCTATCTCTGTGCCAAATTTCATCCAGATCCGTTCAGCCGTTGGGGCGTGATTGAGTAACAAATATCCATCCATACATCCATTCATCCATGTACATTCATCCATCCAAACTTTCGCATTTATAATATTACTAAGATTATAAAATATGCGAAAATATGTCTGTCTGTCTAGTGCGATTTCACGACCCATCTGTTCAACTGATTTTGATGAAGTTTGTTGCAGAGGTAAGTTGCATTCCGGGGAAGGACATGAGCTAATCCCGCAGAAACACTTTGATTTTCCGGTATATAAATTGTGTCATACCCCGGAATGCAACCCTACACCAAATTTAGTCGAAATTGGTTGAAAAGATGGGCCATAAAAGCGTATCAGACAGACAGACACACTTACGCATTTTATAATAGTACCCGGTCTTGATTTTTGTTCAGTGGTTTATTATTGTGATGTGCGCACAAACAAATTAACAAACTGTATAAATCTTATAATAGCAGAGATTTAAACATAAATCGGAGCACGTAAAGTGTTAACAATGATATTTCTCAGTATTATCCTATCATGCAGCTATTGATTTCACCTCAAAAGTGGTACAAAATCGATCCAAAAACATGGATTATTCATGCCCACCGGAGGGTAATAGAATCGTTTATCAGATGAAAGCGTTTACGTGATCATGTTGATCACGAGTCTTAAATTTTGATTCCTATTTTAAGCGAAATTCACACTTGCTACGTGAAAAATAAAAGATCTTTTGTCATGGCACTTCCTCGCATACTTATAACTGTTTTCAAAGAATGTTTTCTTTGTATTCATAAAGAATATTTTATATCGTCCCACTTGACCTCTATTCCTATTCTTCGGTTTTTAACAATGTGTTTGCAGAACACAAGCTACAATTAAAACTTTGATAGAGTGTAAGTAATACAATAAATCTTGTTTACTTTATCTTTTACTTAGCAGGTATTTATGTAACTTTAAAGCTATATGATTTCTCTACACCGTGCCATTTAAAACACGTAATATTGTGTCATACTAGATGAAGACCGCTACTTAATTCACGTGGATTTAGTTTTTCTTAAATTCCGTGAAAAAACTTTGAATTTCCGGGTATAAAATGGCTTTTGTCCGTGCTATCATCATTATGTCTATTATTCTTATTTATAGTTAAACTAGATGATGCCTAGATGACGCGATTTCGTCCGCGTGGATTAATTTTTTTTATTCCCGCGGAAACTACTTGATTTTCCGGGATAAAAGTAACCTTTGTCCTTCCCCGGGATTTAACCTATCCCTGTACCAAATTTCATCAAAATCGGTTGAACGGTTGGGTCATGAAAGCGACGCAGACAAACAGACAGACAGACACACTTTCGCATTTATAATATTTGTATAGAAGTATGGATTGTTTAGTGATTAGTGATGTTTTAGTTATGTAGGGGCTTATTTTGTCGAAAACATATCTATGGATACTTTACGGTTCCTCCTGAAAATCAGCGCTGCAGTTTGCTGCGGCTTTGTGCTGAGTGAGGAGGATTATATGTTCACGAACAATTTTAATAGACATTAGTTTTTTTTATTGTTTTCGTGAGCAAATTAAACTTAATATATATTTTATTTGCCACACATCATTTAACAAATGTGCCTTCCTCGAATTGAAGTTTGACCTTTGGCGGTCATCATGCGCATAGCTTCTCTATTTAAAGCCGCATCTTTGTTTGGGAGACTAAGCCCTGTCCACTACGTCAATTATGGCACCTAACCACTAACTTGCATCTTTAGCGACCAGCCTCCCTATTGTGTACGAAAATCGTAATAGATTTTCAAACGTATAATTCGACCGGTTTTACTAGATAGAAGTTCATAGATGCCTGCACGTCAAAAAGCATGTATGAACTACTTAAGGCCCTGTGTAGCGTAAAAGGGGGTTTTTAAAAGCAGTGTATCCATCAAACGGTGACATAATGTATGCTTGTAAAAATAATTTGCTGTTTTCATGACCTTAAAGCAGCCATTGACGCATCTCAAAAAACAATTTTAGAAAAACCTCTGCATTGAAATTTATTTTAAACATACCTCTCTTAGTTTACCTTTTAAAGCAAATTTTCTCCTTAATGAAACCAATAATTTGCTCTAGAAATATAAGATAAAATTCATATTTCTAAATCAAACACATTGTCGGATTAATTTGTATTGAAAAGTAATTATTTATTTTTTTACAAATGATTTCTTGCATTTTTTGCGACATGCATTTGCACGATTTCAACCCCGCGTGCCTGTGTTTTCAGCTCGTGAGCTCACAGCGCCTTAAACAGTTCGAGTACTTAATAAGACGTCGTTTACGGACGTCTAAAGCTGTCAATTGATTACGATTTGCAATTGGGCCTCAGGAGCTCTCTTGCTTGCAGTCCTCCATCAATAGTCTTGGAAATTAGGTAGTTTTTAGACGACCTCCGTGGCGCAGTGTGTAGCGCAGTTGCCTTAACGTGCGGAGGTTCGATCCCCGGCAGGTTTAATTTGGGAATTTATAATTTCTAATAATAATTTATAATTTTTCCTGGTCTGGTCTGGTGGGAGGCTTTGGCCGTGGCTAATTACCACCCTACCAGCAAGGACGTGCCGCCAAGCGATTTAGCGTTCCGGTACGATGCCGTGTAGAAACCGAAGGGGTATGGGTTTAATATAACTGCCATGCCCCTAACAGGTTAGCCCGCTACCATCTTAGACTGCATCATCACTTACCATCAGGTGAGATCGCAGTCAAGGGATAGCTTGTAGTGGATTAAAAAAAAAATTGAGCTCCTTTCTACATCCTCATTTCGAAAGTTGGCAATCGGATAAGTAGTTGCTTCCTTTTTTAGAACCCATGTTTCTCAATCATAAGAGATTGACAGATATAGCATTTCACAAGGCAGCATCTTAGCTCGAGCCAAAATACCGGTACCATCTTAGACTGTATAATCGGATTTATCAACTGAGATCGCAGTCAAGGGCTTACTTGTAGTAAGTAGAATATAAAGACGCGTGGTCTGTAAATATCTGGAACACTCTCTGTCGGTACACAGACTTCTAACTGGCACTGGCACGTCGATGCTGGCGCTTACTATGTGCTAATGATTAACAAAACAGCGTAATCGGTTATATGAAGTGAGATCGCAGTCAAGGGCTTACTTGTAGTAGAATAAAAAGACGCGTGGTCTGTAAATATCTGGAACACCTCTGTCGGTACACAGCTTCTAATTGGCACTGGCACGTCGATGCTGGCGCTTACTATGTGCTAATGATTAACAAGACAGCGTAATCGGTTATATCAAGTGAGATCGCAGTCAAGGGCTTACTTGTAGTAAGTAGAATATAAAGACGCGTGGTCTGTAAATATCTGGAACACCTCTGTCGGTACACAGACTTCAAATTGGCACTGGCACGTCGATGCTGGCGCTTACTATGTGCTAATGATTAACAAAACAGCGTAATCGGTTATATGAAGTGAGATTGCAGTCAAGGGCTTACTTGTAGTAGAATAAAAAGACGCGTGGTCTGTAAATATCTGGAACACCTCTGTCGGTACACAGCTTCTAATTGGCACTGGCACGTCGATGCTGGCGCTTACTATGTGCTAATGATTAACAAGACAGCGTAATCGGTTATATCAAGTGAGATCGCAGTCAAGGGCTTACTTGTAGTAAGTAGAATATAAAGACGCGTGGTCTGTAAATATCTGGAACACCTCTGTCGGTACACAGACTTCAAATTGGCACTGGCACGTCGATGCTGGCGCTTACTATGTGCTAATGATTAACAAAACAGCGTAATCGGTTATATGAAGTGAGATCGCAGTCAAGGGCTTACTTGTAGTAGAATAAAAAGACGCGTGGTCTGTAAATATCTGGAACACCTCTGTCGGTACACAGTTTCTAATTGGCACTGGCACGTCGATGCTGGCGCTTATTATGTGCTAATGATTAACTAGACAGCGTAATGATACGCAGTGGCACCCACTATGACGAGGCGTAGCGCCTCGGCGTTAAATTGTTCAATTATAATTATGTTATTATTATGTTATCTGATTGTAAGTATTAGGTGTAGGTAATTATATGTTAGGCGATTCGTGTTTGGGTATTCGATGAGATAAATGTTATGTAAATCGCTGACAGAATAGCTTACGCATAGTCGTAATGGAATAGCGGTTCTATTTATCAAAAACTAGCTGGTGCCCGCGACTTCGTCCGCGTGGAAAAGTTTTTTGAAATTCCCACAGGAATGGGATGCCACTCTCTACTCTCTAGGTCCTCAACTATACCCACGCAAAAAATCACGTCGATCGGTTGCTCTATTACGGCGTAATTAGAGGACAAACCAACAAACACACTTTCGCATTTATAATATTTGAATGAAATAGTTATTTGCTACATCAATAAAAATACTTAAAAAGACAACGGCACAAATACAAATGACTAAAATGGCGTCATAAAATCTGTCATAAATTATAAAAATAAAATTTTAGTTAGATAAAAGATAATATATTCTAATTTAAACCGCATAGATAGAAGGAATGCGTAGGTTATGTTAAAAATCTTTGAGTAAAATAAAATAAAAACAAACCTGCGTGAACCATTAGGTATCGAATCATGGACTACCTAAACAAAACCTATCAGTACCTTAAAACATCAGTCGAAAGTAAATTAAAAATGATTAAACTTTAAAAATATAATTTATAGACACTAATAGATTCAAGACACTAATGGATGCTAAGAGCTTTTGCTTAAACTGATAAAAGTTTATCAGATAGACCGAACAATATTAAAATTCACTTATTTTATCACTTTAATCTTATTTGCATTGAAATCTATTATCACAGAAATGCTTTTATAACAAGCGTGACAGACTATAAACTTGTTAACTGAGGCTAGACTTGTGCCCTGACGTACTTAGCACGCGAGTTTTTATATGAATAAAAATATTAGGACGCTTAAACGCGTTACAAATAGGTACAGCCTACATTTTAAAGTATTAAAATTACAGATTTACAATAAGGTAAAACGGAAATAGCGAATAACTATGGAATAGACGATCACCCATGTCGATAAAAAAAAAACATTTAACGCAAGTGCCAACAGCAACTAATGACACAGTTTCAACGACGCGTGAATGCGATAAACATAACGTTTTTAAGTGATTAATTAATTATATTTAAGAATATACTTGGTAATAATTCTGATAGTTTAATACATATAACCGTTAGTACCGTAATTGAACATTACTTGTCTATTAGCTAGTTATTTAAGAATCAACTTGGTAATAATTCTGAATTCTGGTAGTTTAATATAATCGATAGAACGGTAATTGATCATTACTTACTAGCTAGTTATAACTTATACCATAACTTACACGCTACATAAACCGTACCAGAAATCAGAATTATCACCAAATTGATATATTTTCTTGAGTAGTTTGTCTAACTAGAGACTAATTCCACTACAGCCCATTAACGTCCCACTGCTGGGCACAGGCCTCCACTCGCATAGGAGAGAGGAAATTAGAGCTTAGACCCACCACGCTGCTCCAATGCGGGTTGGCGGGCTAACCGGGACCGACGGCTTAACGTGCTCTCCGAGGCACGGGGGTGAAACACCGACAACTTCCTAACTCTGGGCTAGTACCACAGAATAATATAATAGTACTGACGTACTAGTACTGAGAATTTCTAGTCAGAAAACCCAATACTTACTCAAATATGGCCCGACCCGGGACTCGAACCCGGGACCTCGTCGGCCACAGTCGAACATGCCAACCCCTAGACCAACGAGGCAGTCTAACTCGTAACCAGAGAAATATCAGCTGTGCTATTACGACAAACGATTTGCACTTGCAACGTGTATCGATTAACAAAATACAGGTACAGTCAAGTACAGTCTTCAAGACATCAGCTATGCCCAACAAGAATGTAAAGTTTGCGAAGCTCTTTGCTGAAAGCCGTAAATTAAACGTTTCAAACTTCAACAATCGCGTGCACGCCACTTATCCAGAACTCCGAAGTCGCACGAGGGAAATAGATTTTGAGAAATCCATCAATGTTTTTCTTTAGTTTTTGATAAACATTTCGTCACAATCTTTCTTTATGTCGTAATCTACTTGAGTTGTGATTCGTGACCTTTTCCAATAAAAGGTGACAGATAAAATTCGGTGCGCATTGGTACTTTTACACGGAGCTGCACAGACAGGTACGACAGGTTTCGCGCGGACATTTTGTTCGGTATTGCCATTTGCCTGTTTGCAGCGCCAGCGTCC
Organism: Erebia aethiops; assembly: GCA_923060345.2. Classification (NCBI taxonomy): domain Eukaryota; kingdom Metazoa; phylum Arthropoda; class Insecta; order Lepidoptera; family Nymphalidae; genus Erebia; species Erebia aethiops. The sequence goes on along the minus strand of OV281081.1, from coordinate 17,194,639 downwards.
ATTCAAAGCTTCAAAGTTCCACGGGCTTAAAGATTTAAATAACTTTAAAAACACATCATACTAATATTGTAAATGCAAAAGTGTGTTTGTTTGTTGGTTTGTCCTTCAATCACGCCGCAACGAAGCAAGGGGTCGGCGTGATTTTTGGTATGGGAATAGTCCTGGAGAGTGACACAGGCCACTTTTTATCCCGGAAAATTAAGGAGTTCCCGCAGGAATCAAAAAAACTTAAACCACGCGGACGAAGTCGCGGGCATCAGCTAATACCTAATATTTTCAAAGAGCTAACAGACAGAAATGTCCGCGTCAGAGAGGAACGATGTTTCATATCATCACGCTTGTGTGCGCACTCCATATTATGTGAAATCAAACTCAAAATTATGCGAAATAATATTGAGTTTGATTGCGAGATATATGATATACCTCGAGCGAGATATACCTCGTTTATATGGGGTGCTTGGGAACTCTCAAAGGACACTCAGCTGTTAATCTTAACTGTCTGTGCAAACCCAGATTGTAGGTACCTACCGCCTATGTAAATTATTATGAGCAAAATCAACTGTGCCTTTAATTTAACGGTAAATTTTATCGTTTGAAGTAACTATTGATTTATTGGACAATTAGTGTTATTAAATCCGTTTATATATTGATTAAAATCCGTGGGCGTCTCATTAATTCAGTTCAAGCCTTGGTCAAACACAGCTCCAGGCGCGGCAAATGACTCCAAAATAACTTCTATAGGATTTCTAATACAAGATATTGTTAGAAGGGAAGAAGAAGAAGTTAGAAGGTTCTACCGTGCTGTTGCCATATCGCTAGGCGTTGTGATTTGTAAGGGTTTTTTAGGTTCCCGTACAAGTTAGCCATTGGCTGCGATCTCAATGATGGAGGAGCTTAAGATGGTAGCAGGCTAACATGTTAGGGTTATGTTAAGGAACTTGTGATCCACATAATTCATAGTTTCTTGTAAATACAACGAATCCCTAGGAGCTTCTGCCGCAATAGACGTTAAAAAATTTTATTTTGATTCATCAAGTGAATTGCCACCATTTTGAATTGCCCAATCACGCGTTCAGTGTGGCGTCGTTCCTTGTCGATGTCGTTGCGCGTTATTTGTGACCAGGGCTTTACTCTGTAAAATGACCCGTTGGGACATTGGCTTAAATCAGGAGATTGAGTACATCGCGAACATGGGGTCGATTTATTAAGAAGTATCCGATTACCGCGACATCGCCGATTATTATTATAATTATTAAAATATAAGTGCCTAAGGGTAAACCTATGCTGGGTCTTATGGTAAGTGCGTGTCAAGTTTTACCTTTATTAAAATTACGAGTGTGCGAACCCTTACAAATAAACAATTCTTTACAATCAGCCTAATTTAGGATATCATTTTGTTTTAAATTCGACGGTAGTACGCCTACAACAGAAATAGCCTAATTATGTATTATTTTTAGAAACTTATGCTATCAGGAAAGGTCTAGCCCCACTACAGAGAATATTCTTTATATGAGTTTGTATGGAGCTGGGCGCACACGCGGCGCGAAGATGCACCGCGACATAAGTGTACAAAAGATACATGCCGCCAATGCCGTGCCGCGCTACGTCTCTGTAGTGGGACTAGACCTTAAAACGTCTTCCGAAAATAAAACCATCAGCAAACTACAAACAAGTTGCCCTATCGACATCACGTAATCTTTGCTAATGTACTGCACGTACTCTGCAATTTTCAACGCTCAAGGACACCGTATGACTTAACATGTAGGGTGGACATACACTAGCAACGTTGAATAACATACAAGGATCGTTCGAGCAGTCGTTGCTAGTGGTCAAAAAGATGACAATTCAAATGCAGTTGCAATATACATACAGGAGTTTACTGCACCGGAGCAGTCGACAGCTCGAGAAGTCATGCATGCGTTTCATTTTCTAGCTTGATCGCACATTCACTCAAAGAAACTGATAGAGAGGTAGGTACCTTGTATGATTATGGGAGGAAGTTTGTGATTCACTATGCAGTCGACTCTTGAGACGATCCCGGTCAGTGTTACATGATTGCTTGAATCTGCCCGTGTATTGGTGCCCTAACAACGTTGACACAATTTATCTTTTTTTTTCGCAACCAGTCGTTAATTTTGGTGTTTACGATGCACGCTCTCCCACGTGGGACGTTGCGATTTATTTAATTTTTTTTATTCGATGAGAACTTGAATTCTTGCCTGCGATCTCATCTCTTAGAAAGTGATCATGCAGCCTAAAATGGAGGCGTGCTCATATTTTGTAAGCCGGAACGCTTAGTGGCACAGTTTTACCGGTTAAGTGGTAACTAGCTAAGGCCGAAGATGAAACAAACCAGACTAGCTTAGAGCCAATTTATAAGTTTAAAATTACCTACTTCACTCAGCGACGAATCGAACCTGCCTCCCATTTATTTACCGAGCGCTAACCATCGCACTGAAGAGACGGTGACTTTTTTATTTTATTGCGATATAGTCTTGGGTTTCACGACAATTATGCCCAGTGCACAGCAATGATGAGGTCTAGGTTGGAACGCGCTTGCCTAAAAGATGCCTATTCACTCTTGCCTTGAATTTACTTAAGTTATATGTGGCAGGAAACACGTGCGCTGGGAGGGTGTTCCACACCCTATAGCGGTTCGTATCAGAAACGTCGTCGGAGGTCGGGTCTGTGGTCTGAAGTTCCTTTTTTTTCACAACCGATGGTTAAAATTGGTGTTTAACGATTACGATTAACGACGCAAGCTCTCCCACGTGGCTATCTGTAGAATTGAGAAATCCATAGAGTCGGCGTAGATCTATAAATCTTTCGATTCCTTGCACAATCTGGATTAATGTGTGAAATAGTCCGAATTGGTTTGTTGATTAATTCATGCGACTAGATAATAATCACCATCGCCATATTCGCCTACATGGTCTACAGACTATAGGCTTTTGGCACCTTGCACAATCTAAGGATTAATGTGTAAAAATATGTTCTAGTCTGAATTGATTAATTAATTCAACTAGATAACAATTGAATATTATATATTCATATTGCACATTGTCTGCAATTGAAAAAGGTCTAGCCTAATGGTTTAGATAATCTGCTTCCTATTTGGGTGGTCGTGGGTTCGAACCCCGTGCACGCACCTCTTAGTCTGCATTTTTGGTGGGCAGCAGTAAGCGGAATAAACATGGAATAAACTGCGCAGATTTTCGCCTCCGCGTTTACCGCTGCCCACTGAAAACATTTCATACAAAATGTATGGTGTGTATACACCTTTAATGCAGCCTAACTGTTCTGAGATTTGTGCGTTTTACGCAATTAAATATATCAAAGCTTTCTTGCTTTAACGGTGAAGGAAAACATCGGTGAGGAAACTTGTACGCCGGAGAGTAACTTCATGGTCTTCTCAAAGGTGTGTGACATAGTGCCAGTCCGCATTTGGTCAGCGTGGTGGCCGGCGATGGGTTGAAATAATGATGAATGACGATGAAATGAAAATATTATATGGCTTCCTATCAAGCCAATTCATAACACATCCAACCGATGCCGTAGACACGTTCAATAATAAAACATCAAAAATTCAAAAGAGTGCATGCAGTAAAATTTTCATAAACAATTCTGTGAACATGCGAAATATTTGCGATCGCAAGTTCAATTTATTATCGCATGTTGCATTCCGCAGCCTTGGTGATCCCACACATTCCGTCATCCATAAATGAATATTTTATACGCGTTCGGCACCTTTGGGCTTTACAGTTTACACCCACATTTTATTGCTTGCCGATTTTATCGAAGATGCTTGATACGTGTAGTTGATCGTACAAGTATCTACAGTAAGACAAGGACGCTATTTTACCTACCAATGTACTTACAAAATGCCTCGTCGGTCTAGCGGTTAACATAGTCGACTGCGGATCACGAGGGTTCGATTCCCGGTCGGGCATAAAAATTGTTAGGTATTGGGTTTTTCAATTAAGAAATTCTCAGTGCCAGCCCGGAGTTGGAAGTTGGCGGTGTTTCACCCCCGTGCCTACTGCCTCGGAGAGCACGTTAAGCCGTCGGTCCCGGTTATTATCACTAACATGATAATAGTTGTTAAAGCCCGCCAACCCGCAATGGAGCAGCGTGGTGGGTCTAAGCTCTAATTCCCTCTCCTATGAGAGTGGATGCCTGTGCCCAGCAGTGGGACGTTAATAGGCTGAAGTGGAGTGGTGGAGTAGGTACTTACAAAATAGCAATAGTCATGATGTTAATTGTGAGAATTTAGTACTGTTTGAAGATTTCATTATAGCAGTATAGTATTTAGATAGCTAGACCTCTATTATTGTAACGATGATATTATTGTAACGATGAAGTATAGTGGCCTTGCCACATTGGCCCCGTGTCATATCAGGGAGACAGCATCAAGGCCGGCAGCCGCAAGGCTGAAACCGGCAAGCGGCGGAAGTATGCCTCTCTCATAGAGAGTTACATATTTGTTCCGTTTGCCGTGGAGACCCTGGGGCCATGGAGTCTTTATACCAAAAAAATTTACGAGATATTTCACCGCGGTTAATTGCCTCATCTGGCGACAGAAGGGCTGGCTCATTTTTTGCGCAAAGGATCAGCCTCGCTGTCCAAGTTCCAACGCGGAAATGCAGCCAGCATTCTAGCCACCATTCCACGCGGGCATGATTTATATAGTGATTAGGTTAGGCTAGCTAGCATTGTTCTATTGTATTATTTTCAGTATAGTTGACGTCAGATTTGTAAACCTATACTCTTGCTTGCTACGTCTTTGCTGTTCTACTCAATCTCTAAACTAAATCAACCGGTTTAAGACTATTCTACAAGGAGTTGAAAAGCGTATGAATGTGTCTGCAGTTAATTTAGTTTTAGTTTATTGCGTACTAGCTGACCCGGCGAACTTCGTACCGCCTTAGTATGCAAAATTAAATGTATATTTTTCAATATTTCTGAGAGATTTTCTTAATATTTTTTTCCGTAAGAACCTTCTCCTAATAATAACAAATACAACAAAAAAAGAATTAGTGAAATCGGTCCAGCCATTCACGCGTGATGCCGTGACCAAGGAAAACGGGTTTCATTTTTATATATATAGACTAGCTGACCCGGCGAACTTCGTACCGCCTTAGTATGCAAAATTAAATGTATATTTTTCAATATTTCTGCGAGATTTTCTTAATATTTTTTTCCGTAAGAACCTTCTCCTAATAATAACAAATACAACAAAAAAAGAATTAGTGATATCGGTCCAGCCATTCACGCGTGATGCCGTGACCAAGGAAAACGGGTTTCATTTTTATATGTCGGAGATTAAAATGAAAATGATTATTATGTAAAGCGCCATCTATCTGGTATTAATTGTACTAGTTTAATGAATCGCTCAATTGACTCTAAAGCGCCATCTATAGCGAACTCAGGTATTGTTTGTACTCGATTATTCAAAACCTCATTTGACTCAATTAGTCAATTGACATACTTTCATGCCTGGATGGAGTTGGTGTGGCGGGGGTGACGACTCGATAAAAAGATGAGGGGCTGGTGCACAGGGACAGTTGTGCTGGAGAACTTGGTGGAGCATGGTCTCCCAGTAATACCGCCACGCCGCGCCAAACCCATCGTTCGCTATATACTTAGTGCTACTATTTACTTAGTTAATCTACAAAGTGTTTAAAGTGATTTCTGTTCGAACTACTGTGTTAATTCTAACTAGCCTAGTATTCTACGAAGTGTAAATATAGTGTGTGCAATAAATAACGTGATCGGCTTCTCGCGTTTATTTGTCCGAGTACCCACATAATGCAAAGAGATCAAGACGAAGAACATGCCCACGATGATGTGTCACCTCGGCCTCCGTCATATATATATAGAAGACTAGCTGACCCGGCGAACTTCGTACCGCCTTAGTATGCAAAATTAAATGTATATTTTTCAATATTTCTGAGAGATTTTCTTAATATTTTTTTCCGTAAGAACCTTCTCCTAATAATAACAAATACAACAAAAAAAGAATTAGTGAAATCGGTCCAGCCATTCACGCGTGATGCCGTGACCAAGGAAAACGGGTTTCATTTTTATATATATATAGAAGATAGATAGATATAGATAGAAGATTATAAAGTTAGTCACATCTTTCGCCATTAGCCATACAGCATACTCTGTCATCTACTATATTACATACTAGCCGATGCCCGCGAATTCGTCCGCGTGCTTTAAGTTCTTTGATTCCCGCGGAAATTCCTTAATTTTCCGAGATTAAAAGTAGCCTATGTCACTCTCCAGGTCCTTAACTACGCATGCCAAAAACACGTCATCCGTTTGTCCGTTGCGGCGTGATTGAAGTACAAACAAACAAACACACTTTCGCATTTACAATATTAGTAGGTATGATTGTTTTGCTGTCAAGACCCTTTTTTTGCACTTTTCATATCAGATTCCCCTTCCATTGCTAAGCCTATGCAGCTAAAAGCTCGCAATAAAATCTGAAACAGATTTTGAAAGTCAACAAACAATCATTTAGTTTGCTCTACATTCCATGTAATTAACAAACAAAAGTTCCATTTGCCAAAAATATTCCCAGCATCTGTGAAGAAACTCTTTAACAAGCAGAGTTCTCGTGTATGTAGGTTAGCTGAAGAGGCAATCGAGGTGCAGTTCGTTATCCTCACCTCGCTTGATAAGGAGGTAAGGACCTCTTTGAATCTTGCTTGCGATAAGCTATATCACTGCAGATTTTCGATACTAACTTTAAATTGTGGCTATTACGTATAGGGCAACGACCTCAATTTACATAGACGGGCCTTGTCAAACAATGAATGTGAACGTATTTTACTAACGCCATCTAGTTTGAAAAGCGGGACAGAGCTATGGTGGGGACAAAGACAGGATTATACAGGTGAGGGGCACGCCCCACAGGTTGGACGCCCAACTTTTTTCTATGAAAGGGCCCATCTAGTACCTACTTAAATGTCGATGGTGTAAGGCGTGTAGTTTATGTAAAGGGTCAGTATTTTATCTGATAAAAAAATATTAAAGTTCGTTACCCTCGCCTCGCTAGTCGAGTTAAGTAGGTATACCTCTTTGACTCTTGCTTGCGATAAGCTATATCACTGCAGATTTTCGATAGTAACTTAAATTGTTAGTTTATGTAAAGAGTGATGTCAATATTTTATCTGATAAAAACATATTAAAATTCGTTACCCTTTCCTCGCTAGCCGAGTAGGTAAATACCTCTTTAAATCTTGCTTGTGTTAGGCTATATCACTGCAGCTTAACTTTAATTGTGGCCCTTATATTGTGTAAGATGTTTAGTTTATCTGATAAATATATATTAAAACTAGCTGATGCCTGCGACTACGTCCGCGTGGATAGAGGTTTTTTGGTTCCCGCGGGAACTCCTTAGTTTTCCGGGATTTCCGGAAAGGCTTTAACCACGCGGACCGAAAGTTGTGGGCATCATCTAATTTACAATATTAATATGGGATTCAAGATCAAATTCCATAGTAGACTCTTTAGTAGCATTTAAAATTAAATCCCTATTCCAATGTAGCTCAACGCATTTGAAGTGTACTAACTAACAAAGATTTTACTAGTGTTATATTTTGTAATACGGTTCCATAAAGTGGTTTGAACAAGGAAACAGCACCAGGTATTTAGCACGTTGTTTGCGGAAGAGCAAGCATTGTTGGCAATTTACACGCACAATTTGTGAACGACAACGCAGATATTGTCTTAGTGGACGGACGGAGTAAGCCGATCCGTCTGGCCAATCCACCGACCGATTTGCTTGAGAGCCTGTGGTATGCACTCTACAGCAGGGCTAACATAACCAATACAGCGATATCGGCTTGGTTTCGCTCAAATGGAATTTCTCAGATGCTCTTCTGCAGGCCACGTGGGAGTTTTTGAAGTGAAAACTTCTTTTCTTTTTGGTAGGGGAAAATCTTGTGAGTTCACGTCACCGAAATGCGTAATAGCAGTATATCTATAGCTATACGTACTAAATAAATACACTAATATTCTTAAGTTGAAAAATATGAACAATTATATTAAATATATTTAGTCATTTAAATATATTTAATACTAGCTGATGCCTGCGACTCCGTTTTTGGTTCCCGCAGGAACACCTTAATTTTCCGGGATAAAAAGTAGCCTATGTGCTATTCCAGGGTATAATCTATATCTGTGCCAAATTTCATGCAGATCCGTTCAGCCGTTGGGGCGTGATTGAGTAATTTAAACATCCATCCATACATCCAAACTTTCGCATTACTTATAATATTAAGTAAGTATAGATTAAAAACAATTATATTTAATATGATCGTATATTATTTGTTATTTCAACTAAATTGTATTTATATTAATTAAGTTATAAGTTTTCACTTCCATCGGCAGTTCGATCGCGACAGCGTTAAATAAGTAACATTTATATTTAAGGCGAGTCACCTGCAAGATTTTAGGAGGTGAGGTGTGGGGTGCCGCCCGCGCGTCTCGCGGTACATTTCTCGTAGAGACTGGCGGGGAAGCGGGCAGCGCGGTATATTCTGAAACCGCTTGGCAACGTTCAAATTCTGGGATTAATTTGAATTAAATAGATATAGGACTTCAGTTTGAAATAAATTTTAGCAGGTTCTCATTAATACTTCAAGAGGAATTTATCCATATAAAAATGATGAGCAAAGTCGAAAATTTTATTAATAAAAAATTCGTTTTAAACTTTTAATTTAGCCTGTTTCAAGATTTTTTTTGATCGAGTAAAGTACATCCTATCGTGTAACAAATTAGTACATTCTTTAGACAATTTCTTTAAGTGTATCGGATATTTTTTGTAAGACCGTTATTTAATAGTAAATACCGAAAAAATTTGATCTAGCAAACCAGTTTTCACCGCTGAGCTGAGGTGACTCGCCTTAATTGATTTTCCAGCTGTCTAGCACTTGATAATTCCATTCCGTAGTTAACTTTGTTGTTGGCGCCGAGTGCCCTGTACTTGAAGATAGCAGTTGTTATCATCCCCATTGCATTGGGAAGCGGAATTATCTGTAAAATATAAACAAAGTAGTTCATGACTACTAATAGTAATAGAGTAATATCATAAAACCGCCAACTCATACACCTTGGGGCACAGTCTGGCGCGTTGCCAAAACATGGCTGACTCCGCTGCGACTGCATTGTGATCACAATTTATGGACACAACGCTAGCTCCCCGGTCCCACGGCTATAGGATATGAGCTTCAACACGAATAACTTAATGAAAATACATCACTGAAATGGGATTATTCGTACTAAAAGTACTGAAATTTCACTGAAATTATTTCTTCTACAAGCACTTGACTGCGATCTAACTTGGGGTGTCATGTAGTGAACTGATGATGCAGTCAAGATGGCAGCGGGTTTACCTGCGGTAAAGTAGATATACTAAACCCATACCTCTAATCTGTTTCTAACGTATGATAACGGATGAAAATCGTTTGGCAACACGTCTTTGCCACTTGGGTCTTTGGTATCTAGCCACGGCCACAGTCTCCCGCCAGACCAGACCAGAGAAAAATATTGAAATTAATATATTAACTAATTAACTCTTCCGGGGATTTAATCTGGGACCAATTGCAACTATACCTAATTGAAAAGTGTGATCCCAACTGTAGAAAGCTAATCCAATACTTACTCTACTGGAAGAGTTACGTTATTTAAAAACAATATAGATCAAGATTGCATTGCTTCTGACCATATCCGCGATGATTTCATTTCAGAAACAATATTTGCGTTTATATCGCCAGTTGCAGTTCTATTTCCCCTATGGAAATAAAACTTTGTCTTTGTGCAGAAATACAATTTTGTTGAACGACTTGCACCAATGTATTATTTCAATAGAAATGATACAAAATAAGAAGGTTCACATAAATAAATACGTATATCCGGATACACAACTTTGAACTAATACAAAACTTAGGTGATGTGTATTCTCAAATTGGTTCAATTTAATCATTTTACGTATAGTTTTAGATTTTTCAGTAATTAAATAAAATAAAATCATAGAAACTATTATGACTAAGAATTAAGGACTCCAAAAAACTGTTTGAAAAAAAAATTGTGTAGACCAGATAAAATGCAATGAAAACTGAAACTATAGAACCCTATTTTTAAGTAAGCCTTTTACAATTTAGATAGTTAGAAATACCTAACATTCAATACTTTGCAGCTAGCAATAGATGCTCAAGGGTTAGAATTAGTTTGCAACAATCTAGCATTTAAGTTAGGTCTCAGTTCGGTCCTTCAAAGTTCTAACTTTGGTGTTAGAACTCGATTTACAAGTAGTTCAAGTGGATTGCATGTCTAATAATTGTCTAGTAAAGTTTCGGTACTTAAGATATCAATAGGTTAATAAGTATGGTTATTTTAACTAGGTGATGCCCGCGATTTTGTCTGCGTTGGTTTAGGTTGTTAAGGTCCCGTAACACTTCTGAATACCGGTCTAAAAATTAACCTATGTCCTTCAACCTATAATATACCAAATTTCGTTAAAATCTGTTGAACAGGTGGGCTGCAAACAAAGCTGATAGACATACTGACAGACACATTTTTATTTTATATTATTATTAGTAGATATAGATATGTATAGGCGTGGAAATGTTTTTGTAGGGAAGCATATATGTTCCACATCATGTATATCTGCCACACTTCTACCTGGACGAAGTTGCGGGCATCATCTAGTAATAAATTATTGATACATACCTAATGTAATAGCGGCGAGTAGGTGCTAACTCTAATTCAGAGTTGCTTTCGAAGCACTTTTATACAACTGGTTGCTTTGACAGTGAAGGAATCATTGTAAGGGAAACTGCATGTCGAAGACATGTAGTGTTTTCCACGGTGTAAATTCTGTCAGTCAGTATGCGGAAGGACGTGAGAACCCACCGCATTATTATCCCAAGAAAACTCCTACCATTATGTGATTAATGGAAAGGAGTCACGACCCTCAGTAATGAGGAATACGACGCAGAGGGAGAGAGAAATTCTGCCAGTATACGCGCCTAACCAGCACCGTACATCAAGACTTCTCTGATCTAAATATATTTAAAACCACAATTTTATGCGAATATCTTGTTTATATCTCAGGAACATGTATATAAAATCAATTTGTTTGTCGGCAGGTGACATAGAAGACTGCATCGTCACGCCTGCGTACCAGGGGCAGTTCACCCCCCTCCCCGAAGCGCTGTGCGATTGCATCATGGACCTTACGTCACAGGTAATAAGCTAGTTTTAATTTAAGACTACACTATTAGATTCTAATTAATTATAATTATTATATGGCTAGTTTTTGGACATGACTACTATATGGAAGTTTTATTGTATCAAATAGCCTGATGGGGAATATATCTGACTTTTTTCAAATGGCGAATACTTTTCTTATTTTACTTACCTACTAGAACTCATTTGAAATAATTCATATCGTACATAACTCAGATAAGTTAATAAGTACCTATACAATATATTCTAGGCAAGCGCGCTCCACCTTAGGCTGCATCACCACTTGCAAGCAGGTCTGATTGCAGACAAGTTCAATTTGATACTTGCTATGTATAGAATTTATCCTGTGAAGTAACTAGGTACCAACTTATATATTATCGAACGATCTCAAGAAATCGGTTGCGTACATTTATTTATGCAAAAGAACAATAAGTAAATAACTAGGCATATAAACACAGACAGGCTAATTTTATATGCATAGCCAATGACTTTTTCATTGCTCTCTTTAGTGTGAATGTAAAGCAGTATATGGCGCTTCAAAATGGCGAATGACCGAACATTAATGCGGTGGATACAAAAGCTGACCTCATAGCGTCGTTATTTAGGGATGGTATATGAAAAAACTACGATTGAACGCGTATGGCACAAGTTATAAGCAGTTCCAATTATAATTATAAATCCAGAACCTTTTTTTATACTTCTGTACTTGTCTCTTTCTTGGTTTATCTTTCAAGTTTCAATCAAGCCACAGTAGAGCAACAAATCGACGTGATTTTTGGCTTTTTATTATTATAGTTAAAAACTTATAGTGACTTAAGTTACATTTTATCCCTGAAAATTCTGGGATAAAAGGTTGCATGTCACTAGAGAAAACACAAAGAATTCCAATTGAAATTTTAAAGACCTAAATCTACGCGGACAAATGTGTAGCTGCAGACATCTAGTCTAATTATAGATTTCTATCTAATCTTCAGGTTACAGGTATGGTAGATCATATTATTCTCAGCACATTATATCAGCGCTGTGGCTGCGCCTAAAAATGGGAGGGTCGGCAGGTCAATCTATTACTTCTATGCTAATCAAATATAAATGCGAAAGTTTGGATGGATGGATGTAAGGATGGACGTTTGTTACTCAATCGCGCTAGAACGGCTGAACGGATCTGGATGAAACTTGGCACAGGGATAGATTATAGTCTGGAACATACACTTTTTATCCCGCAAAATTGAAGAGTTCCCACGGGAAACAAAAAACCTTAATCCGCGCGGACGAACTCGCGGGCATCAGCTAGTTTGGAAATAAACAATTTCTGATTTTTATCTGCTCTGGTCTGTTGAGAGGCTGGAGCTGTAGCTAGTTACCACCAAAGATAAGGGCCGAGAGTCTCAGTACAATGCCATACCGAAGAAAAGAGAAACCGATTAGGGACTTATTATAAATGCCATGCCCCATATTATGATAAATGATTTATTTATTTCACGTAGGACAACTTGTATCACCTATGTTAAGTCAAGACTCATGACTTTACCACCGGTTTGGATTTCGGAAAGATGCTTCTACTGGCGAAGATCCGGTTAGGAACTCAGCAGTTGATCTTTTCATAAAAAGAAACAGGTTAGCTTACTGTGGTAGGTACCTACTATCTTAGACTGCATCATTACTCAAGGAAGATCGCAGTCAAGGGCCAACTTGTATTTGAATTTTTAAAAATGGACCACAGCCTAAAATATGCGGCGGGGCAGGTTAGCACATTGGGAACCGGAATGGTATTTTTATTCCACATTTCATGGCCAACAGTCATCATTCCGGTATTAGGCGCGCATCGGATTCCGTATGCAAAAATTCTGTTATAAATGCTGCACCCAAAATAACCGAAATTCAATGGAAAAAACTTAAAGCTTTTTTAACGGATTTCTTTTTGTATCTTCTGTGCCGTTCCTGGGAGGCATTTCTCAATTGCCTGGTAATCTGGTATGGAATGCCGTGATGACTAAGACCCATCGTCGAAAGTTTTGTCTGATTCCTATAATTATTTATAATCTTGGTTAAATTATACAGATTAAAGTATTATGAGGCCCTGTCTCCTGATAACTTTGGTACAGAAGTCAAAAATGAGGAAAAATATCGTTAGGGTTTTAGGCGTTCTACATTTTAGTTGCTTTGTAACTAAGTCAACGAATAAAGTAAAAGCAATTAAATATAAGAAGTAAATAATTATTTCGAATTCCAGATAGATTGTAAAGATAGGGTAAGACCAAAAATATAAGTCCTTTAATTTAACAACGGAACAGCTGTTAAGTACTTAGTATACAGCTCAGGGTTATAACTTAAAAGCGCGATACGATTACAGAATAATCACTTTAATAAACAATTTAGCCTAACATTCCAACGCATGATTTACAAAATTTGTCAAACTTCATAAAGCCTTGTACACACTCTTATTATAATCAGCGATCGACGATTTCATTTGATCACCTGTTGAATTTCAGTCTACTTCTTAGCGATTATGCTTTTGAGGCAGCTGTTTTCAGTATTAACGTCTACAAGTGAACATACGAGTAGGTCTGTGGGATCCAACACGCCACGTGCTTACGCCGCCTAAGTATATCTAGCGGATCTATTACAAAGTAGGTACTATGTAATAGATCCACTGAATAACTAATTTAATTGCAAAGATACACCGACGCTAAGTATTTCTTAATGGAGTCTGTATGAATACTGTCGCTCGCGTATAACCGCGTTTCCGAAACTAATAAAACCGTTAGTCCTGCGTCTGATTCCTCTTTTATTGTGTCGGATTGCCATCGTACTATGATAGTAATAGCCACCGGTTTTTACTTACTTATGCATTCTAGTGTTCCTGCGCATTTGGCTAGTCTCCATCGAAATTGGCAGCCGTGGCCGAAAGATTAGCTTTAAATCTAGTTCTGTAGTAGTACTCCGCAGGGAGTTTTATGAAAAGTTTAGCAGTATTTTTAATGCTGTCATTTTAGTTTAGAGATTCAGCCCCATTGGCCGCTTTGCCGAAATTTTTTCGAATAATCGCGTGTGAGAAGGCCCTATTCCCTTTCGCAACTGAATCGCAATCTTCAACAATAGAATGTCGCCGTCCCGCAGGTCTCACTCTAAATACCAAATGTGGGCTGGAAATTTGAACCGGATAATGAGACGTTTAGATCGCACGACTAGCTATATTGAAATGGAATTATCTTAACAAGGAAATAACAGTGTGGAAAGTTTATGCAATTTTGTTGTTATTGTTGTTATTTAAATTCTGATGTTGGCTTCAATATTGCAGGGCAATGTTGCCGGCGGGTTTGTTTGAATGATTTCACTTGAGAATGTTACTAACAGACCTGATGTTTTCGACTCCGTCCGCGTGGATAAAGCTTTATAAAAATCACGTGGGATAATTTTAATTTTCCTGGATAAAATCCTTATTTATATCCCGGCTTTAATATTGCAAGGTAACGTTGCTGATCATGGATTTGTTTTGGTTTCACTTATGTTTTTGATAGATGATACCTGCGAACCCGTCCGCATGGATTTAGGTTTTATAAATCACGTGAGAGTTTTTCCAGGATAAAAAGTATCCTATTTCACACTTAGCACTGCGCTTTCCAGTGCGAGGCCGCCATTCAAGCACCTTGGCACTCCAACGCCTATCGATTCTTCGAACTATATGGCCCGTCCATTGCCTAAGCTTAGTGACTCTTCGAGCTATGTCGGTCACTCTGGCTCTCCTACATTGCATGACCTCTCTAGTGCTAATTGTTCCGACATGATACCGATACGATGTTTTGTGCGTAAGCTACCTAGTACCTACATTATAAAAGATCCCAATAAATTAACGCTTACTCGAGTTGTTTGGCAGTGCTTAAGTAAATCACAACCGGTTTCTCACCAACTATGGCAGACTATTTATAGTCTTAGAGATGGCGGTGAAAAGTAAAAATTAGGAAGGAATTGAACGTGGACTCGTCAAACAACTCTTTGTATAACCTCTCTCGCGCCCGGGCGGTACATAGCGCGCGCGAACGTGAATGTTCGCTATGTACCTACCACAGCTCAGTTGGCGCACTGAATTGCGCCCACATAGCGCGAGATTTTCAACTATATCTTCGTATTTTATCATTAGAACTTGTATTATATTAAATATTTTTAAAAACTAGACGAAATTTCCCATATGGGCATGATTAAAAGATTTGTTGAGAGACTTGAATCCATTTGTACCATTTGTACTTTGGCATGAAAGTAAACTGAGAGCAAATGATGAGAAATTAAAAAAAAATTAGGAGTTCCCGAATGTTCAAGATTTTTTTGTTGTTATGCCTGTTAGGCCGAAGTGCTGTAAATATATGATAATAATAATTATTATATATTTTTAGATAATCGACTCAGTTTTTATATGGCAATTGGCATGCAGCTGTTTCAATCAACGCTACCATCGCAATTGTTATGACTGAATTTGCTGTGATTGACTTACTACGGCATTCTTACTACAACTGTTCCTTTCAAGTTTAACCTAAAGATACAGTGATATAGTGCTTAATAAAATTGCATTTGACATTGTAAAACTGTCTCTCAAACTATAATTAGTAAACCGGACAAATAATTTAGGACTTGTCGCTGTAGTATCGATTAAATATGCAATCGAAATACGCCACCTTCCCTTGGAATTTGCGTTAATTTTATCGTGAGATGAGATTAGCCTTTGGCTATCGGGACTTATTACATTAATTATTTGCACGCACATGGTCCTTCCTTGTTCACTTATCTGACTAATTGACGAAGAGAGAAACAATGTAATTTTCGATAGTTGCTTTCCAGCTTTTTCCACCTCTACTTTTAAATAGAGATAGAGGAGTTAAAGTTAAAAATAAGAAAAACCACGTTAAACAACTAAAACGTTCTTAAAGAAGAATGTTTAAAATTATTTAAAATTATTTTTTCCCGAAAATTATCTAAGTAAATTACTCGTAAGTCTTATAAAACAACAATTTTTTTTTTTAAATTAATATAATTTAAGAAACGAACTTTTATGAAAATGTCAAATTGATTAGAGCACTTAATATATTTATTTCACAAATAACATTAACAGAAAACTAAGTAGGTAATAAACATGCGACGGATATGATAGTCATCTAGAAGTGAGTTTTCAATTCAAATTCGTTTTTAAAATCTCCGAAGGTCATAGGATATATCAGTGTCCAAGGAGATCTAGATAGTTGATTGATGAATATGCGCATTAGACTGAAGTATGTTTCTTAAAATAACATATTGAAATCTTGATATAGTGATAACAGATAAAATACCTGCTGTCAGCTTTAAGAATTAGTTATGACACCTTTGAAGACTTTATCAAATTCAATACTGACTTAAGTGTCTACTACTTTGCATAGCTATTCCTGGGTAATCGTGATATCGTTTCATCTCATCAGATTAGACCACACGAGTTTTGTAATGAAATATTCTAGTTTAAATTGAATTCTGTATTTCATTCATATTATGCTTCACAATAATGGACATGCAACATATATTTTCCGAATTTATCAGTTAAGTTTATCAGGTATGCTCGTAACTACCATGCCACTAACGGGTTAGCCCGCTAACATCTTAGACTGTTCTTCCTTCAGTTCCATTCCTAAGTATACTTTTTGACGACCTATGTAGCGCAGTGTGTAGCGCTGTTGCCTTAGCGTGCGGAGGTCCCGGGTTCGATCCCCGGCAGGGTCAATTTGAGAATTTATAATTTCTGAATTTTCCCTGGTCTGGCCTGGTGGGAGGCTTCAGCCGTGGCTAGTTACCATCCTACCGGCAAAGAGATGCCGCCAAGCGATTTAGCGTTCCGATACGATGCCATGTAGAAACCGAAGGGGTATGGGTTTAATATAACTGCCATGCCCCTAACAAGTTAGCCCGCTACCATCTTAGACTGCATCATCACTTACCATCAGGTGAGATCGCAGTCAAGGGCTAGCTTGTAGTGGATGGTAAGTGATGATGCAGTCTAAGATGGTAGCGGGCGGGGATGACCAGGCCAGACCAGGGATAATTCTGAGATTATAAATTCCCAAATTGACCCTGTCGGGGATCGAACCCGGTGCTCAGCGCTCAACACTGCGCCACGGAGGTCGTCATAATCGTCAAGATTTAATTATTAGGTAAATAGTAGTACTTTAGTTGATATTAGTGTCTTAGTTAACGAATTATTTCTCAGGGCAATCTTTTTAATAATTTTCCAGGGGCAATCCGCAACACTAGAAAGTATAAGAACATCGTTATCATCGAAGTTCCCTTCAATGCAGACCCCTTCGCAAGAGGTCGTCTACGACACGCTCGCCCAACTGATGCAAGAACGAAAGATCTACCAGACATCGAGGGGATTCTTCATCGTCACACCCGAGTAAGAGCTATCTATTACGTCTTATAAACTTTGGTGAATTCACTGATCTAAAATCTCCATCTTTTAATCAATATCAATGTTTTGTGACATTTTTCTGAGGTAAAAAATTATTCATAATTATCATCTAGATTCTAGACGAATAGGCCTATTACACTGCACTTTTCACAGGGACCCTTACACTTGAATCAGTGTAGTGTAATAAAATTTATGGAGTAAGGGTCCCTATTTTGGTCCTTATTGCTGTGTAAAAAGCTACGCTCTAACTAGCGGCTACGCCCACCCTTACCACAGGGCCCTGTGAAAAGTGCAGTGTATTAATAGGCCTATAAGACAGACTTTACTGTGACACCTGACGTTACTGATCAAGTAAAGAATAATAATAATATGTCCTCCCGACCGAATTTGGCCACGGCGGCCGATCTCTAGAGAGATTAGCCATCTGCGTGGGAGATATACTTATAGCGCACATTCACAAGTGTGTGCGCAAACACAGGTGCACTCTCTGTTCCTTTACTCTCATAGTCCGATGGGACGCGAAATCCCAGGGCCGACGGCTTAACGTGCTCTCCGAGGCACGCGGCGAGGAGTGTGTAAAGGACACAGTAATAATTACTAATTAATAGTTTCAAAAAAAATAGTTTATCAGTTTAGTAGTCGCTTAACAGTTCAGTGTATTAGTTTAGTAGTTTATCGATGTAATTTCTTACGGAAAGCGACATAATCCGTTCAGTCTCCTGACATATATTATGGCGAGGAATTTAATTTTGCATACATATTTTAATCTCATATCTTTAAAAACTGCAACAACGAAAGGAATGTAATACCATAAAACTTTAAATTCCGATTTAGCGAGAGTTAACAGATACCTACCGCAGACTTCCTACAACAACAGAAGGTAAGTAAGTGGCGCAAACTTATCTATTTTATCACCGAATTTAAGTACACTAAAATTTTATTCACCGGATAGGTATCGGTTGTAGTTAACTTGAACTAATGCAATTTGATCTTCAGTATGCATTTTGGATTTATGGAATTGAGATTATATTTTGCATTACGTCACTGAGTCAAAACTTTCAAGGCTGAAACTTTTGTGACTGTCTTTGTGAGGCTATATACCTAATATGAGGCTTTGTGTAAAACTCGACCTTTTTTCAAGTTAAAAAAAATGTGACGACTTCCCTGGCACAGTGGTGAGCTCTGTGGTCCTTAAATTAAAAAGTCCTGGTTTCTATCCCCGACAAGGTAAAAATTTGGAAATCTATATTAAAGACTAGCTGATGTCCGCGACTTCGTCCCCGTGGACTGAGGTTTTTGGTTGCCGCGGGAACTCTTTAATTTTTCGAAATAAAAATTAGCCTTTGTGTTATTCCAGACTACAATCTTTGTGCCAAATTTCATCCAGATCCGTTCAGCCGTTCTGGCGTGATTGAGTAACAAACATCCATCCATCCATACATCCTTCCATCCAAACAACGCATTTATAATATTAGTAGGTATAGATAGCTGAAGACGGACATACACTTAATTCAACAGTGACTACGGATTTTTTAAATAATCCACCGCAGGAATGAAGTTACGGGTATGAACTAGTTATATGCACATAATGGTCTATCTACACCTAAAGGTATGCGTCGTTGATTACAACCATTCTCGCTACGTTGCGCATCTTGCGTACAAATTGACAATTGAGTCGTCTTTGACATTGAACTATTGAGGACATTGAATAATTTGAACCAAAATATTATTTAAATGCAATGGATTATTAAATCATTCTTTGGTCATAGTATACATTATTTAACAGCAATTCTAAGGTCACGTAGCAAGATTGTGTCATGAATGACGTATTTCGAACTCATTTATTTTAAATTCTAGTTTCAATGGTTTTATTTTAATAAATTCAAAAAGGATTGTGTGACCTTCCATGAAATACATAGGTACCCAAATCCATACTTATATTATAAATGCAAAAGTGTGTCTGTGTTTGTCTTTAACGGTCCATGTTTTTAACCGATTTTGATTAACTTCGGTAAAGATATAGGTGTATCCCAGGGAAGGACATATAGGATACCTTTAATCACAAAAAATTAAGAAGTTCGCGCGGAAATAAAAAAAATTAAACCATTCGGACGAAGTCGCGGGCATCAGCTAGTTTGTAAATAGTCATCATCATCAGTCATCATATAATTATTACTAACTTACATCTTACAGACGTAATACACGGGTATAAACGAAATATAAACAGCTAAAGGTTTACACTCACTTTAATAACATGCTATTGAGAGATAAAATCAAAAGATTCGTTAATATGATATAATCGACTGCGGCGTTAACACACTATCTTCGGTAATTGGGCCGTGGGCGTTGATGCTAATGTCTTCAAAGCTTTGCTTAGCTTACTTACCTTCAATAGCTTAATGATATTGAATGAACCTTCAATAGCATCATACGGAATGAACCATCAATAGCTTTATGATATTGAATGAACATTCAATGGCATAATGATATTTACTTAATAATACTTGAATTTTCAAGGATCCATTTCATTCATCCATTTTTGGGTCTACCATCCAACTTGATATGACTTATGAATCATCATTTATTTTGATGACTTCTCTGACGCAATGGTAAGTACTGTAGTCTTGGTGGGAGGTCCCGGGGTTGATTCCCGGCAGGGTCAATTTGGGATTTTATAATTTCCGAATTTTGCCGATGCTTCGCATCAAACCAGAGAGGTTTGATGCGAAGCATCGGCCGTGGGAACTTCAACACTAAATGTAGCACACACAACTAATTTTTATGAATCTTACTAGGTATTATTTTAAACTAGCTGATGCCCGAGACTTTGTCCACATGGATTGAGGTTTTGAGGAACTCTTTAATTTTCCGGGATAAAAAGTAGCCTATGTGTTATTCCAGACTATAATCTATCTCGGTGCCAGATTTCATCCAGATCCGTTCAGCCATTCTGGCGTGATTGAGTAACAAACATCCATCCATCCATCCATCCAAACTTTCGCATATTTGTAAGTTTGTATGTTTCGATGTTTCTTATGTAAGTTCTTGGTTGAAATTTAAAAAGGAAAGTAAAATGTCCCCTCGGGAATCAAGACACCTACTTTAATCCATAAAAACAAAATCGCGGGAATCATCTTTAACTTAATAAGTTAGATCCAATAAAGTGCACAAAATTATAGCTAGCGAATTATAGTCAATAGTAAATCCATGATGCAAAATAATTGGCGAAACATCATTAATTCTATTTATGCATGCTGGTGGTAATACAGAGAAAGAGTTGTAAATTGGTCAATTGGCTATTACCAAACTTGTAGTGTTGCAAATAAGTCTTAAAATATGCTATGTATAATATATGTATAATGTATAATATTATTTCGCAAGATGATGGATTGAGCTTTAACGATTGACATGTCTGTGTTGCACAAAGCTCGAAAGTGCAAGATGCAAGTAATTAGAATTGCTTTGGCAATGATTATCTATTCATACAGATTAGATACCGTCCACCAGTTAACAAACAGTTAAGAATATTTACGTAATGGTTAAACTAAGTGTTTTTAAATTGTTGATTAGAAAAAGAATTCTAAATTGCTACACATAAAACCTACTGAAAATACCTTGGCTGGAATTACTGATTTTTTTTGTGGCGGGTGGTGTCCTATACTGGTTACTCGTAAAATAGGGAAAACTTCAAAAATTTCCAGTTTGTGTAGCCCCAGCGGTTTGAGCTGTACGTTGATAGTGTCGAGTCAGTTAGTTCGTTTCTCCTAGGTCGTAGGTAGGTATGTATGTGATGTTATTTTTTTTAATTATTACTATAGCCTAGTTATAGTGAGATGCCACTATAACTCATCCCATTTCCTAGTTTCTTCCATGTTTGAGTATTGCATGTGTTTCTATGCCAAAGAGGGTTCGCGAACTCTACAATATCGTCTCTCTATTTAGATATTGACATTACTCTCTTTCTTGTGTAATAGTGTGGGGACCAATCTATATTATGTTATACTATATTGATAATTATAATTATTGTAATATTATATTTATGTATTTATGATATGTAGGTATAACAAGCAACAGCGACCCGCTTGATAGGACCATAATAAAAGCAATTTGATAAAGTAATTATTGGCTTCTAAGTTACCTACTGCCCCTAGGCTTTACCAGTGAGGCCATAACTATTTCAGGCTGGATCAATTCATCATTAATATTTAATTCATCTATCTAGTGAGAGAGTATTCAACCGCAAATAAGTCGTCAATAAATAAAAAAAAACGTTACGCTAATTTATCGGACGTAAAAATCCGGTTAGCAAAGACTGCATAGTTGTACAAATTAAATATTTATCAGATGGTAATAAGGCTCAGAATTGATTAACTAGGAATAGAAATTAGAGGTCACACCGTACCACCTGAACTTGCAAGTGCAAAAAAGATGTTTAGAAGCGATAAAAAAATGCTTAAAACTAACACAGATGCAGATGTTTTTTGTGGCAAACTTACTGAGGACATCGATATTTATATGTAGGTACTAGATGGGCCCTTTCATAGAATAAAGTTGGGCGTCCGATTTGTAGGGCATGGCCCTCATCTGTATAAGCCTGTCCTTGTTCCCGCCATAGCGCTGTCCTGCTTTTCAGATAGATGGCGTTAGTAAAATAAGTCCACATTCTTTGTTTGACAGGGGCCGTCTATGTAAATTGAGGTCGTTGATTGAGGACAGCATTTTTTACCCCACGAATTGTCAGAGCGGTCCTACCCCATGAATTTTCAGAGCTACCTCTAGATTGTTATCTCTCTGTCTAGGTACTGGCTACGTCTGAGAAAGGCAGCACCACAATTTTTCGGAAAAATGATCTAGTCTCACTATACAGATGCGGCGCGGCGCGGCACGTAGCTGTGACGTAGCGCCAAGTATGCTTTGTATGAAGTTCTATAGAACTGGACCGGACTCACTTAAGCTACGCGACATGCACTGCCCGACGTAGTCCCTTATTTATCTATATTAATATTATAAATGTGAAAGTTTGGATGGATGAATGTTTGTTACTCAATCACGCCAAACGGCTGAACGGATCCGGATAAAATTTAGCAAAGAGATAGATTATAGTCTGGAACAACACATAGGCTACTTTTTATCCCGTAAAATGAAAGAGTTCCCGCGGGAACCAAAAAACCTCAAACCATGCAGACGAAGTCGCGGGCATTCGCTAGTACTAAATAATATTTGCCGCAGCGTGCCACGCCGCTACGTGCATCACAAGTGGGGCTAGACCTATAATTTCGATATCAGAGTATTTACTAGGCAATATCTTCCTACAAGTCAATACAGAGATCAATAAGTAAGCCACTGTATCTAATGTCCGCAGACGGCGCCGCTCCCGATCGCGGTCCTCCTCCCGCCACCACTCCACGGAGGACGAATGCAGTTCGCCGCGCACCATTCTCATGTCAGACCAGGAGGCGCTGCACCAACTGTACGGAGAGATAACCACAGTGCGCGACGGCGCGGTCACGCATCAGTGCGTGCAGACCAACCTGGCTGATGTTATCTGTGGAGGTAAGTATTAAACTATATTTAGTCAAGGATTAAGAACCCGGCTAAGTTTGTTGCGGGCTCTTCTCAGACCAGGGCGCATTTGGAACCCTCGTACCTTTCGTTTTAAGATATCGTAATTGATTATAACCCTCATGTTTCATAGGTTTCGGACCTAAATTGAATGAATAATTAATTTGATTGATTGAATCTGGTATAGGAGTATAGCAGTTATATTAAACCCATAGTTACCCCTAATCAGTTTCTCCACGTAGGTACTGAAACTTTAAATCGCTTGGCGGCACGTCTTTCCCGGTAGGGTGGTAACTAGCCACAGACGAAGGCTCCCACTACAAGACCTATTTATTCTATTTCAAAAGGATAGGTGAGAAAGGATTAGGTACCTATAGATGCGTCTAATGTTTTTATTTATTTTATTCTTTATTCAGACTAAAATAGATTTTTACAAATTACAGATTGAAGTCCTGTAACTCTCGTGAGTTTATCAGGACATTGCAAATAAAGAACTACATAAAAAATAACTAAAACATTTAGTATAATACTCAAAATATAACCTTATTTATTACTCACAATAACGAGTTAATTCTTCAGCACCTATATGGATTTGTATGCACCAATTTGCAATATGGGAATTCGGTAAACTCCGCTCCCAAAACATCGAACGGCCACTCGAGTTAGGTCAAGAAACGGCGGGCTAAGTCCGTGAAATTTCGCCGCGCGCCGGGTAGATCCGCAAATCCGCAAATCTCATAACTGCAGGCAACACTCCCCTCAAAATCCTCCAGCTCTCTCACAGATAAGTGCTATATTCCTGTGTACTTGTGGAAACAAAACAAAATCTAGGACAGGCCTGCAGTGCCCTGATTTACCGTCGCAACGCTTTGGGCTTCCACGATTTGCATTCACAATTTATGACTAAAGCATATTATTATTTTAGTGGCTCCTAATTGAAGAGTAGAATTCTTAAGTTTTAGTTCTTTTGAAGTTTATTACGTTATAGTTTGTTGCAGTTCAAAATTTTCAGATTTCAGTTTCCTTTTCAATGCTAAATACTTACTTATGTTACTATCGGCAATAGTTACGAGCTTTAATTTTTAGTTTTGCACTTGGGGTAACGTTTCCTACTTTAATTTGTTCAGGGGTTTAAAAGATTCAAAAATTTGCATTTAAGGTTTAGGATTTTAGTGGATCAAAACGTAATTCTGAATCTGGTGTTTACATACTTTGTTTTTACTACTTACCTGAAAAATAGTAACGCCACCACACCCTATCCTCTTCCCAGCTTTCCCTATCCCGCCACTTCCCCTCGCCTTCTTATATCGTCAGTGCATCGGCGCCCAAGTAGCTCTGGGTGCTTAAGTATATTATAGGCGGTTTCCATTCCACCCTACTAACCAACTACTTAATTATTATTAGTTACTATTTACCAACATCAGTGTCATTCGTTTATCAAATCATGTGAGTACGGTACTCCACCATTTGGTATGAAGAAGTTACTGTTAACCACAAATCTCCACGGGCTTAAGATCAGCTACCGATATACTTGTCCTTCCCAACCAGATAAGCCATTATGGACGCAATGGCTTTGAACTTGCGGGAGATAATCGTATGCGCGTATCTTTCATAGCAAGTTGCCAATTAGGGCATCTGGACTATGAACGGACCCGTTACTTCTTCCTTTTACGGGACGCCACTGACATTGTGCATATCTTGTTACGCTTATCACTGAGTTAGATAAAATTCTATGCGGCTATATCTATGTCCTAAGTTGTTCCTAGGGCTTTATTTGAATAATTGTATAAATATATCCTGCTGTCTAGCTGTTTTTCCATTAATAGTTTCCCACGATACTAAGAAATTAAAAAAAATTGCTTAAGGGCCATCTATAAGCAAGGTGGGTTTTGATCTCTTCTTAGGACGACATCCATCAACTTACTTTAATTTTACAGAACTTTATGGAATAAACTTCTTCGTCCCACCCCCTATAGGTAAGCTCCGGTAGACGCAATATATACCTCCCATTATCCTTACTATCCAAACTAATATTATAAATGCGAAAATGTGTCTGTCTGTCTCTCTGCTACGCTTTCACGGCCCATCTGTTCAACCGATTTTGATGAAATTTGGTACACATAGGTTACATCCCGAGAAGGCTACTTTTTATCCCGGAAAATTTAAGAGTTACGGCGGGAATCAAAAAACTTAATCCACGCGGACGAAGTCGTGGGCATCATTTACTTAACTATTTAAAATAAAAATCCTTTGGTTTAGATCTTCTATTCTGTCATCAACATTTTTTTAAACTAGTTAGGTACGCTTTACCAACCAATATTGTACCATCGTGTTATTTTCCCAAAGAATAAATTAAATATTTATTAAGATCACGCGTAAATGTTTTTCGAAATCATTTACGCGTTCATTTTCAAATCACGCGTATTCGAAATGATATGCGAAGAAAGAAAAAAGCTGATTTACAATAATTATTCAGGTTCGTTTGAAAGCACTATAGAAACTTGTTAGAATGTAACATAAAGTGTCGTCGTATGGCTACTTAAATCTCAATCTCCCAGCCCATGTCCATATTTGTAGTTCTTAATTAGTTTGCACTACGCCTTCGGTGTGAAGTTAAGTTGAGACATCATTAAACTTCGTTATTAACTACGACTTTTCACACGCACATCTAGTTAATGTTAGCGACAGGAATTTCTTGGTAAAAATCCTTTAAACAAGCAATTATTATCGTATCTTCTGGATGAACTTTCACATTTAAAATATTAGTAATATTTTAAATGTGAAAGTTTGGATGATTAAATAAGTTTTTATGTTTGGAACATCCAAACTTTGGAGTTTGTTACTTGACGCACGCCACATTAACTGAACTGATTTTGCTGAAATTTTGAATGTAGATAGTTTTTATCTACCCTGGATTAACACATAGGCTGACTTCTTTTTTTTGGAAAATTTGTGTGTGCAATTCACACACGGCAGAAGTGAAACTTCAGAAAAGTAGCCTACGAGACAATGAGATAAATATAACTTGTATACTATCTCATTCTCTGGCAGGCTAAATCCTAATTATGCTGGTCTCTTTTTGGTGTCGCTTTTTCGTTTCGTTTTTCGTTTCATCGAATTTTCAAATCACAACGATTCTAATGAAGTTTCACTTCAAAAACAATCAAAAAGCCTCAATCCAGGAGCTAATCAAGGCGATCTGCCGAAGCAGAAGAACCAAAATCCTACAAAAACTTTAAAAAGCGATAATCGCAGATAAAGTCACGCGCATGATCGAATGTTCTCATAATGCAAACAAAGTTGGAAACGTTGTCTTTATCTCTCATTAAGGTGTTAGGAATTTGGAGCTATTCTGTTTAGGAACACGTTCGATTGTTCGAGGGTATAGTTTTTGGAACGTGAGATATCTCACGGTGCTTTCTTTAATTGAAAAACAATCGAATTGGGACAACTTGTTTTTAGTGTTGTTAGATTATTTTTTCATTGTGTTGTTGTTATCTTTCTTATGCAAAAGATTAACGTAATGTCCACCAATCCATCCATCAGCCCGTATGCATCCACTATGCATAGGGTATAAGCCATTTGGTTGGGTTCTTTAGGGTTAGGATTACCTAAGGACGAAAACACACTAGGGACCGAATAGCACAAAACTTCAACCCAAAACGCCAGTGTCGGAGACCAAAGAAAAAGGGAGTTAGGTACCTACGACTTTTTGTCCGCCAATCAATTTTTATTTGTCCGTGGTGTGTTTGCACGCTTATGTGACGCACGTAATTGATTTACATAACTATAAAAAAAATTTTCAAAAAAAAAATAAAAACCGACTTCAAAAACCACAAACACTAAAAAGTAAAAAATAATTTAATTTATTATGTATACCTACAAGAGTTAATGTAGTTCTATAATAACATTTTTTGGAGTCTGTACCAATTAGCCGCATGAACCGTCTACCTACTTTTCATTATTGTTGACGTGACTCCACATTGGCACCGACTCCAAAAAATGTTATTATAGAACTACATTAACTCTTGTAGGTATACATAATAAATTAAATTATTTTTTACTTTTTAGTGTTTGTGGTTTTTGAAGTCGGTTTTTATTTTTTTTTTGAAAATTTTTTATTTCACAATTTTTAGTGGCCCCACTGTTTTAAAATACAGGATGTAACCAGAACGCTAGTCGACTTGTCTAACTTAGACAAGTCAAGTACAAAGTCCATATGATACCCCACTTGGTATAGTTATCCTACTTTGAAATTTCAAACCCCTGATTTTCCCCACTTTTTTAATTAAACTAAAAATAATTTTCAATTTTTTTGATTTCCATGATATTGGGCCACTATTATATGTATACAACTATTCCAAATTTCATGTCAATAGTTAATAGTTACTGAAATAATCGACTGTGACAGACGGAAAGAGAAAGTAATAAGGGTTCCATTTTTACCATTTTGGTACGGAACCCTAAAAAAAAAAAAAGATATGCTATGCATGGTTAAAACATACTGTTTACAAAACTATCACACTGATCGCGAGCAATTTACTCTTATCCATTGAGGAGTTCCGTTCTCCATCTCCGGAGATATTCATCAGATCTTCACCAAATTAAAATGGGACCACCTCTGAAGTATGACCTACCAAACAAAAAAAGAATTATCAAAATCGGTTCATAATTGGCGGAGAAATCGCGTAACAAACATACAAAAAAAAAAAAAAAAACATACGCGCCGAATTGAGAACCTCCTCCTTTTTTGGAAGTCGGTTAAAAATAAAAAGATTACGTTTCTAGAAGCCCTACTATCACGAATAAGTAGGTACTTAATACCTATTAGGAAGGTTCGAAAAATAAGCCGGCGCGGCGCTTGGCTGCTGTGACGCCCTGAGTAAGACAGCCTAGGTAAAACTTTATTGGAAGGATCCGGACGTTAAAAGGCAATTAGAAATTGCATTTTTTTGCCAAGGTTTATTCAATTTTAAATGGATTGCTGTACCCACAATGAAGGTACATCCGTGATCCCAGCAAGATAAGAAAGGACTGATTTAATCGCTAAGTCTTTGCCTATTCTATAATAATACAATCAGTTGCTTATCTCCTGTAGGTCAATAGTGAACTGTATAAATACATTTGTGACACTGTTCCATATCCGTGTAGCTAAGGTCAGCGCGGTCACACGAGTTCGTGACTTCGTCAATTTGTTTGGGAATCTTAGCGGTATTGTGAAATATGTGTACGACGGCCCAGTCGCAATAAAATAAATCCGATTCATTCCGTTAGATTGTACGATTAGCTTTTTTTTGGTCAAAGTTTAGCAACAATACAGTTGGCGAACATTTGTACTTGTAGGCAAGTTCATGGCTTGTCAAACCAATAGATACCTCTGCGATTAACGAAGGCTGGCAGCTTCACAAATTCATTTCTATTGTTCGCTCCGCGGCACTCGCTATTCTGGTCCACTCCCGTAGGTATGTTGCATAACCAAGGTTTCTTACTGCGATCAATGCCTCTCTTTCCGGCATGATGAGTTGTCGAAGTTGTGTAGAATAGAATAGAATATTTACTTATTTGCATGATTGTACGTATGTAGTACTTACAATCATGCAAATAAATAAATATTCTATTCTATTCTTGTACATTTCGTGCCTTAACGCGTGCCACAGATACGCGCCTTACTCATCTTGTTTGCAAAAGTTTGCGGTTTTGATTGAATTGACATATTATGAATGCATTTACATAATAACGGTGAATCTACCGAACTATACTCTAACAGCCGCACTCAGTGTCGCTTTATCATTACTTAAGGAACTCTTTAGTATAGATTTCAATAAAAAATCTAAGGAGTTCCTTAAGTAGTGATTAAGCGACTCTGAGTGCGGTAGTATATAGTTTCAGGAATTCGGACTGTATAAGGTTATTTTGAGATGATGATTTTTTAGATATTAGAGTGTAATGAAATGTATGGCGACACTGTCTGTTTACTAGACTGTGTTTTTGATTGTTAACCGAATATGATTGATAGGCATGCAAGTGATCATATCATTATCTCTTGAGTGAGCTATTGTGAATATAAAGATGGCTATTGTATCCATTGGTTTTGGACTGTCATAGCTTGAATTATTTTAATTGACTGCTATTAAAACGGTAGTCAAGATCTGTTAATTATCCAACATAAGACGACCTTGCTGGCGCAGTAGGGAGCGCTATGATGTTATGTTGGACGTCCCAGGTTCAATTTAACACCTCTATGGATGGATTTTTCCGGTTTGAGATGTTTATTGTTTCAAAAATAATTTAAAAATTCACTTAGTTAAATGAAACTTATATACTGTCATAAAATACTTAATGTATTTCAAACTCAAACTCATATTTTATTCAAATAAACTTATTAAAAGTGCTTTTAAATCTTCGAATGAATCTACCACTGGTGCGGAATGTTATTCCTACTTACCGAGAAGAACCGCAGCAAGAAGCTCGGTGTTTTGTCTAAAGCAAAATTGTGCACTATACGGGTGCCACAATTTTTTGCTACTGCTCTGTATACTATATACAAACTCTTACAAAATAAATGCAGCGAGCCTAGCAAGGCCACACATATCACACCCTCTATCTACATCCCACACAAGCAAAATTAAGTCATATCTCTAATGCAATAAAGGCTTAAATAGATGCAAAACAAAGTTGTCACTTTAAACCAGTATGTAAGTAAAGAGATCAGTGGAAAGCCGGTACGCAATGCAGGAAACGGCTCTAATCAATCTTTACACCATTATATCTCAGAGATACGCGATAATCACCTTTATCAGGCGGGAATAGGAGTTATAAGATTTGTGTTCGGTGTTAAGATAACAGCAGTTGACATGACAGATGATAGATGCAGAAAAACGTAGGGATTGATACTTAATGTGGCTGATAAGGAGACATGTCTGGTAGATTTATAAGTTTTAGTAAGGTTTACCCAGGTTGTGTATAATCAAAGAATATTATATTATTGTAATAGTACAACTGGTATCATCCATCATCCATCAGCCTGTATGCATCCACTGCTGGACATAGGCCTTTTCTTTAGGTCATCGGACCAGCGGGCTGTAGGTCGTCCTACACTGCGCTTACCGTATGCTACAACTGGTATAATTTGACATTATAACGTATAGGTACCAACGTAACCCCCGAAGCGTATTTCCGTTTGCGTATTCAATAGAAGGAAGTACATCCTCTAATCGCGCACGGGTTTGCGCCCTAATAGGCGCATTTATTTCCGTGTTCAATAGAAGGCAGTACTTGCCTTGATGCACGGAATCCGTGTTTGTTTAATGCGAGGTGTTTGTTGAATAGGCACGAAAACTCAAATTTTTTAATTTTATACTAAAATAGGGGTTTGAAATTTACCAATATCTAAAATAGAAGTTAACGTGAGCGAAGCCCTGGGCCACAGCTAGTTGTAGTTGTATGATGGTAGTAGATTTTATAATTGGGATAATAATTAGGTGGAATCCCATTTCGCTTATCATTTTTTTAAAAACATACCAAATTACCTTACCTTAATTAGGTACCTACCGACATTGTATGTGCATAAATTCTTAATGAGTGAACGTGTGAATTTTCCTTTTCGCATGGAAAGTGACATTAAAGAATAAAGACGTAAGTATTTGATGAGCCCTCTTAACCTCCTTCTTTAATCCAAGTACCTCGTAAAAATCCCTATCAGCAATTGATGGGCATCAAGCAAAAGAGCAACCACCTTCTTGCTGCCTCTTCCAGCGGTAGATTGACTCGACGATTCAAAAGCACTTGTAAAAGTTTATTTGAATAAAGATTGAAATGTTCAATTTTTGTAGTGATTTGTGTGGCATGATACCCAATAATAAAATAAAATGTTTTTTATCTACTTACCTACGCTATTTTTTTTTTCAATAGTGAGTCAGTCGCATAATGATACTTGCATATTATTTATTTTGGCGTGCGGATTTAAAAATAAATATGAAAATATTCCCCTAAGATTATATAACCCATATTAAAGCCATCAATGTTAAGGTAACCGTTTCCACCAAACACTTTCGTTGCGAACGCGAGCTCCCATGGAAAGTGATGCCAGGAAAGGCGCTTCACTTTCCACCGAGCTGTCATATCTAATTTGACAGTAATGGCATGTCATTAGCGCTGACCGTCCGCGATTTTCCCGCCACTGATGCTGAATCAATCAGCGGGGAAAATGGTTATAATTATATCACACCAATGCCTCTTGAATGGATGTTAATGATGTAAACGCCTGTAAAGGATGTTCACTCGGCTCGCCGAAGTGATCTGAGTCATTCATCATCACCAGTTTGTGTTGTACTAAGATTGTCAAACTACTTCCTGTCCTTGTCCCACGCTTTGTGGGGTCGGCATAACATTATTTTTCTTCCATTTTCCACTCTCTTTACACGCATATCCTCTTTCTCACAATATATCCATCTCTTCTACTCTTTTGTCATTCCACGCGACATTTATATAATCATAGAGCAAAAACGCACTACAGACAAAAAATACGCGTAAGCAGAGTTAAGCAAAAAAACTTGCAATTTTCTTAACTCTGGCGTACTTAACAAATTTTTGTGTGGAGCTGCATACGACAGGACAAAACGTTCGATCCCACGTGTTCTTTTACTCTAATATAACACGAAATTATCACAAACAACGTTGCATACAATTTACTTACTGTAGCTCTAAAATTATTTTAATACCCGATGTTTAAGATGGAAGACAATGTACATAATAACCGTCAGGTATGTCCAGCCCGATCCGTCCAGTGCTTAGAGTTGTGCTTCGATAGATCAGGGGGCATACTGTCATCGCTTAGATCCGTATTGTTTTAATATTGATGATGTTCGTGTTTTAGAATTATAATCCTTATTTAACGGCCCATTATCCCGGTTTTTAGCGACTACGCCACTTTTCAAATCAATTCAAAGTCATGAAAAAATAGTTTTTTTTCACTGTTAAAAATACATATTAAAGATACATGCCTTATCTCTTTAATGTACTCATGAAAACACGATAAGTTAAACTTGCCTCGATCATAAAAATTTTTGAAAACAGGTTGTTTTTGTTCATTTTTCTAATGGCATTTCCAAAGCTTTAGACTAAATTTCATAAAAATTATACGTAAATTAAGCTCATTGTATTACCTATTCACTGTACAGACAGATTTTAAATAAAAAAATTGCTGCAAATTTTCGCCTAACAGAAGTCATAAAATGATCTAACGCATCGAATAAGCGATGTACTCAGTGGCTCACGAGCCTCTATACGAGAAGGACCTGCGCAAGTTTTCACGAATCACGCTCCTTTCGCGCTAAAATTATTTATTTTTTAATTATTTGTAAATAAATTCTTTTGCTACATTTAGTGATAAAATTAAAATAGTTTTAGTTAGCCTGTAAATATAGTGTTTCTTTGCTTGTGATTTTTATTTAAAATGGGAAATAAAAGTGCCGGAAAAAAAAAAATATCTGACAGGAAGCGAAGGAGAAATAAAAAAAATATATGGTAAGTGTTTCTTGAGTTTATCAAAATACCTAGTCCTCAAAAGCTCCGAAGAAAATCTGATACGAACTAAGAAAATTATGATAGGTAGAGTAAATTCCGCCACGTGCAAATACCATCACGCGTAACCACAGTTTATACCTATATACAGTCGGTAAGGGAGACGAGGTTTTTTTTGTTTGGCTATACTGAGTTTCTCATGAATACATGATATAATAATATCCTATCCTAAATCTCGACTTTATTTTGGCCATGGCGGTCAATAGAAATTTACCAACTGCGCGGGAGATATTTCTGAACTTCCAACCCCTAGTTTGGTTCATACTAAATAGAAATACCTCACCTACCTACTAATTAGTTTTTAGAAAAATACAAATAATATTAAGGAGCCTAAACCCGGGGATAAACCCGAGACCTGCAGTCGAAGATAGTAGTTACCATAAAACCAACGAGACTCTGTTAGCGATTTTGTACTATCAAAATAATAATTCTTTAAATTTTTATTTCAGTTCAAATATCCCTCGTAAAGGAAATCGTTTTGCATCAAAAAAGAGAGACGACACACCGCTTGAAAAAGATGACATGTGAGTAGTTTCCATACAGATTATATTTTGTTTGATACGTGAGAAAGTGAGACAGTAGCGGACTAAGGGCGATAGGGCACACCGGTGGCCGGACCCTTGGTGTAGAGTTCCCCAAGAACCTTATATACCTAATCTATACCTAATATATCGAACCTATAATAATTATATTTTCAAGGCTTATAAAATCCATATCCATACTAATATTATAAATGCGAAAGTGTGTCTGTCTGTCTGTCTGTCTGTCTGTCTGTCTGTCTGTCTGTCTGCTACGCTTTCACGGCCCACCTGTTGAACCGATTTTGATGAAATTTGGTACAGGGGTAGATGGTATCCCGGGGAAGGACATAGGCTACTTTTTATCCCGGAAAAATAAAGAGTTCCCGCGGGAATAAAAAAAAACTGTCTCTTCACCCGATTTTGATAAAATTTGGTACAGGGGTAGATGGTTTCCCGGGGAAGGACATAGGCTACTTTTTATCCCGGAAAATTAAAGAGTTCCCGCGGGAATCAAAAATCTTAATCCACGCGGACGAAGTCGCGGGAATCATCTAGTTTATATTATATTGTGCTCGTAATTTAATTATTCACTAAAAAATAAAATATTTGTGCTAGCTTCACTCGCATTTCTTTGAAATACTAAATTCAATTTGCTTAATTTTTTTTAAAGTGGGGCCTCCAGTAACTCACCCTGTAATCAAATTATATTCAAGTTCACCACCTCACCGTAATATTATTTCACCTTTATATAATTTCAAACAGTGAATCTGTAGATGCAGTTAGAGTTTAAGGTGGTTTAAGAGCTTTTGTCAATATTTTTTTTCATTCGGTAACAAATACCTACTCTGTGAATTTTATCAAACCTAGAAACGTACCTAAAAATATTTTTGTTGTTACAGGAAAATTGTGTCTGCTTGGAATCTGGGCAGGCGAAAATGAGCCTTTATATACAGAGTACATCGATAAAGATGGTACTTTCTGGTTTAAGAACATGGAGCCAAAGATATTACAATTTTATTTAAAATACCTACTGCCTGAAATTATAGATAGTTGATATGAACGTGGCATGCCTATACGAGACCAGGAAGATATAGAAAACGTGCAGCCTAAAAAACATTCATCTAGTACACCCTCTGATTTGCAACCTGATTTGCAGCAACCAGGTCCAAGCTCACGCGTGATTTTTTACGATGAATTTTGATTGTTTTTGTAATAATAATTTTATAAGTATGTAGGCGCTTTTCAGTGGTTTAAGTTTGTTCATTTAAAAACCAAATAAAAATGTGTGTATTTTATTTTAATAAACTTAATTAAAATTTTCTTAGCACAAACTAAAAAAACGAAGTCTATATTAGTATAGTTAGTTAGTTTAGTTATAGTATTGTTGCATACCAAAAAAGTGTCGGGTAAAAGTAAATTAGTGAATCAGTAACAAAAGAGATTTTCACCAATGTATTTACAATACAGCAACCCCCACTGAGATTGCCGCCCCGGGCTCCCAATGGACTTAGTCCGTCCCTGACCACTGTATACACGATATTGACAGCTAATAAATTTAAAAATGCTTGATGCAAAAAAATCTGTCAGTAGGTCTATCGGCTTTAAATTATAAAGAGATTATAAAGATCTATAGAAATTGTGTTGGAAAATCCCCTTTTAGTAATTAATTATTTTTATTCCCTTTTAGTATTTATTTAATAAAATTGGGGATGACAATTAAAATGGGAAAGTTTTAATATTTTTACTCTTATTTCGAAATTTGGAATGTAAGTTGGCTGAAATTTGCAATATAGATACGAGTAGATTATACCCTGAATTTCATTTTATAAAGTCTAAATCAAAATATAGGTAAAAACGCAACTTCCAACATGTATTTCGTGAAGCGAATTATAATGTAAATAGTCCAACTGTAACAGTTGATACTGTGACGCAAATATTTATGATAGGGTCACGGAGTTCATTTGAACTGCGCGACTCACGGCAATGATCGGTAGGTATCGTAGCGCGGGTCTGAGTGAGCGACAAATGCCTAAAGTGCTGGGATATAGTAGCCTTAAGGGTTTAAGGGTTTAAGGGTTGTCAAGGTACGTTACATAAAACTGAAATAATACTGCTATATGTGATTGTAGTAAGCCTAAAGTCAGTCACCTCTCCTTTTATATATGTAGATGGAAAGGGATCGCGACCCTTAGCAATGAGCAATACGATGCAACGAGAGAAGCACCTCCGACGACCTCCGTGGCGCAGTGTGTAGCGCTGTTGCCTTAATGTGCGGAGGTCCTGGGTTCGATCCCCGGCAGGGTCAATTTGGGAATTTATAATTTCTGAATTTTCCCTGGTCTGAGCTGGTGGGAGGCTTCGGCCGTGGCTAGTTACCACCCTACCGGCAAAAACGTGCCGCCAAGCGATTTAGCGTTCCGGTACGATGCCGTGTATATAAACCGAAGGGGTATGGGTTTAATATAACTGCCATGCCCCTAACAGGTTAGCCCGCTACCATCTTAGACTGCATCATCACTTACCATCAGGTGAGATCGCAGTCAAGGGCTAGCTTGTAGTGGATTAAAAAAAAAAGTAGTCAATAACAATTACCTAGCTAGTATAGGCGTGCATTAGAAAGCAGTATGCAGTATGCACTATACATTGTGGGTGCACCGTATAGTTAATTTCGTTGACAGCTTTCTCGCAACCGGATCATTGTTCGGAAACACTTGCTCATTACCGGTTGTAATTGGACAATGTAGAAACTAGTGAACTACGATATATACTGAACTGCCTGATAGGTATACGCCCTCGCTTCGCTCGCGTTGGAATTTCATATCCGGCTTTATTCCTTGTCTTCTTTATTGTTTGATTTTTTCCTTCGTAATCTTATAATTTTATTTATTTAAATTCGTAAGAGCTTCGTTCTTTTTTTATTTATTTTAAATACATAGGCTAGCGCTTGGTTGCAATCAGACTCGTTTGCGAGTGATGGTGATGCAGTCTAAGGTGGAGCGCGCTTGCCTAGAAGATGCCTATTCACTGTTCATTTGGAGGTTCTTATATTAAAAGAGGAGGGGAAAACGGAAGTCGGAAGGACATTCCATATCCTAGCGGTTCGAATCAGGAACGAGGAAGCAAATCGCTTGGTACGAGTCCGCGGAATTTCGACTGCGTAAGGGTGCAGACCTTGTCTTGCTATTCGATAATAAAATAAAAAGGTGACGGAGGAACCAGATCGAATAATTCTTGAGCACACTCTCCCAAATACATCCTGTAGAATACCGATAGACAGATAATTTTGCGCCGAAATTCAAGCCTAAACCAAAAAAATAAATTAATTGAAATTGAAAAAAGGAAACTCATTTTTGGCTAGACGTTGATGAGACATTCAGTGAGGCAAATGAGGATACATCTTAAAAAAAAAATTTAGGACCACATAACATAAGCTAGTTATCTCACAGAACTAAAAAAATGTATCTATTGTGTATAATAGTAATAAAATAACATTATTGACGAGTATACGAGTACGTAAATAATATGATATTTTTTCATCCTAAAAAATTTAAGGCGAGTCACCTGCAAGATTTTAGGAGGTGAGGTGTGGGGTGCCACCCGCGCGTCTCGCGGTACGTTTCTCGTAGAGACTGGCGGGGAAGCGGGCAGCGCGGTATGTTCTGAAACCGCTTGGCAACGTTCAAGTTCTGGGATTAATTTGAATTAAATAAATATAGGACTTCAGTTTGAAACAAAGTTTAGCAGGTTCTCATTAATACTTCAAGAGAAATTTATCCATATAAAAATTATGAGCAAAGTCAAAAATTTTATTAATAAAAAATTCGTTTTAAACTTTTAATTTAGCCTGTTTCAAGATTTTTTTGATCGAGTAAAGTACATCCTATCGTGTAACAAATTAGCACATTCTTTAGACAATATCTTTAAGTGTATCGGATATTTTTTGTAAGACCGTTATTTAATAGTAAATACCGAAAAAATTTGATTTAGCAAACCAGTTTTCACCGCTGAGCTGAGGTGACTCGCCTTAAGATAAGTTTTCAATATTGGCTCTATTTACATAGTTAGTTTAGTTTAATTTTGTGTGGTTTTTAACTTTTAATTACTTAGGTATGTTTAAGTAGGTACCTACTTAGTTTTAACTTATAACTTTCAGCTGTGGACTGTGGTTTTTAAAAGAAACTCGTAAAACTCTCGTAATAAATTGCGACCACTTTTCTCAAGTCCTAAACGTTTACACTCTTGACTCGGCACACTAAACTGAATGCGGTAGACCGCACTCTTGCTTCCTGGTATGTTTGTTTATATTAATAACCATACAAAGTAAAGAGCCTGCTTATGCTGTTGAGAACATAAGTATATCAAAGTACTTAGTTTCATAACTTTACTTATGTAAAATTTCATGCGCCGCTAAATATATTTATATACCTATAATATGGTGTGATACCTAGTCGAAAATATGATCGTTTCAGACTTGATATACCGTTCTAACTACTTACTTACGTAAATATTTTCATCATCAGCATTGGCGCTACAGCCTCTTGTGGGCCCGGCCTGGTCCAGAAGATTTCTCCATCTGTC
Organism: Erebia aethiops; assembly: GCA_923060345.2. NCBI lineage: Eukaryota > Metazoa > Arthropoda > Insecta > Lepidoptera > Nymphalidae > Erebia > Erebia aethiops. The sequence continues at coordinate 17,156,713 of OV281081.1, read as the reverse complement.
TCTGTCCTTTGCGCTCGTTTACCAATTTTTTATTCCAAACCGATTGGCGTCTTGGTTAACTCCACCTAACCACCGAAGTTTAGCCGACCAATGCTTCTACGTCCATTAGTTTTTTTTGGTGGTCTATGCTCATCCACACTTAAATATATTCAGGGATTTTATTTTCTCCAAAAGTTTAAAAGTAAAAATAGTGTCATTAGAATTCCAACATAAACTATCTACTACGGTCCGCTTTGTGAGTTGTAACTTGTAACATAGGTTTATTTATAAACTGATCCAGAGTTGCACGAATTTAAAAATTTAAGTGATGATTAAACTAAATTAATCACAATACTTCATACAACTTCTGCGATTAGTTTAATCTCTAAGTATACTTAAATTTTTGGATTTGTTTCGTGCACAAAAAAGGGAGATATCACCTTTTAAGGGAGATGTTAAATAATAGCTTCTGAAGATTAATTTGCTATAATTTAATCTGCCAAAACTTTGTAGTTTGGCTTGGCGGAATATAGATTAAAAATCCTTTCGTTCCTTGTGTATCATGAACTTCTGCAAAGTATCGTCAACTTCTATTACAAAACTTCTCATATAAAAATAGGTTAAAACTTATAATAATCGATATTATAAAGCTTAGGTAGGTATTATCAATTGTAATATCACCTTCATCTTAAAGCGCATGCCGCACAGAGGGCGGAGCGAGCGCGTGTCGGCGCGGTATCCACGTGGTACAGAGACGAAAGCGATTCAGAAGAGAATGAAAACTTTTGACCTGGCTACGTCCTTACTTCACAGTCCTCGGCCCTTGCAAAAGGTAAACGTGAGTCTAAAATATCGTGTAGGTAAGTGTGGCTTCTGTTCTTCTCAAATTCCATCCTGCTAGATTCGTTCGAGGCCATGCTTGAATACATCATGTCAGCCTATAGACACTGCTGCACCGTTTTAGGGCAAAACACACAGGGAGCGAGTGCGGGTCGGGCGCGTGTCGGGTCGGGTGCGCGGCGGGTTTAATTCCTTGTATTTATACGGACGACAGCACACAGAACGCGGCCGCAGGTCGGGCGCGTGGCGTGAGACAGTCTGTGATGTCGTCCATATAAATACAAGGAACTCAACCCTCTGCGCAGGGTGACCCGGCCCGCGCCCGCTCCCTGTGTGTTTTGCGCTTTAGAAAGAGCTATGCTACGCTACCTCGCCCAGTGCTCAGCTTTCCTCATCCAGCTGCTTCCCGTGACCTTATAACGTCGGTCTATTTCGTTGGAGAACGCCATTACAGTTACACTACGATACCAAACTCAGTCCTCAAGTCTTCCCCGTCCAGTCTCAGCTGGTCTCCATTCATGTTTTTTTTAATTTCTCTAATAGGAATTAGAGAAAGTAGATATATAGTTGCAGGGCGCAGGTATAAATCAGGGCGGCATGGCATGCTTGATTCTTATTGAGTTTCGAATCACATACGCTCTCGTCTAATAACCATACGATTCTACGATGATAATCAAATACGGTTATGAGAATCACGACTTCTTCCTGTGGACCTTTCAGATCCTTCCGGATGATTTTACCACCAGTGGGAGCTAAAATATGTAATTTTTTTTTTTTTTTTTAAATATATAGGCTAGCGCTTGGCTGCAATCAGACTTGCATGCAAGAGGTGATGCAGCCTAAGGTGGAGCGCGCTTGCCTAGAAGATGCCTATTCACTCTTGATTTGAAGGTACCTATATTAAAAGAGGACGGGAAAACGGAAGCCGGAAGGGCATTCCATATCCTAGCGGTTCGGATTAGAAACGAGGAAGCAAATCGCTTCGTACGAGCCCGCGGAATTTCGACTGCGTAAGGGTGCAGACCTTGTCGATGCCTTGCGGTTCGATAATAAAAAGGTGACGGAGGAACCAGATCGAATAGTTCTTGAGCACACTCTCCGAAATATATCCTGTAGAATACCGACAGACAGGCAACTTTGCGCCGATGATCTAAGCTTTGCAGCTTCGAACTGACCAGTGCTTTGTTGCCGATAAGTCTCCTGGCGCGACGATCCACCGAATCCAATGCGTCAAGTTGGTACTTGGCAGAGCCATCCCATAAATGGCTGCAGTACTCCATGCACGATCGAACTTGTGCTTGGTACAGGATAAGAAGCTGTTCCGGCGTGAAGTACCGCTTGACTTTGTTGAGGATGCCAAGTTTCTTACCAGCTGTTTTTGCCTTGGATTCGATGCATTGTCCAAAGTTGAGGTTGGACGATATATTGATACCGAGGAGCTCGACACTGTCGGTAATTGGAACGGATATATTTCGGAAAGTCGGAGTAAGTGGGAATGAACTCCGTTTCGCGGTGAAAAGACACGCTTGCGTTTTGGTAGCATTAAACTTGACGAGATTGGCGTCACCCCAGTCGGACACATCCTTCAAGGTCAAGTTGATTCGTTCTACCAAAGCCTCTCTGTGCTTAAGAATCTCAGCTCCACTGACTCGGGGACCGGACATGTATCTCTCTGTAACGGTGCTGTCATCTGCATACCCAAAGATACCGGGTTTTAGCATGTCGTTGATGTGCAGCAAAAAAAGTGTTGCAGAGAGAACTGATCCCTGAGGGACACCGGCATTGATCGCCATGAGATCAGATGAGGAGCCATCAACGACTACTCGAAATGATCGTCCACTCAGGAAGTCCGATATCCAGTCGCAGAAGCCAGTGGGTATCCCATAGGCTGGAAGCTTGCTCAAAAGGCTCTCGTGCCAGACCCGGTCGAAAGCCTTCGAGACGTCTAATGAAACAGCTAGTGCTTCACCATACCTCTCGATGGCCTCACCCCAGATGTGCGTGGCATACACTAAAAGATCCCCTGTGGATCGATTACGTCGAAATCCGTACTGTTGGTCCGACAGGAGGTCGTTTTCTTCGAGGTATGCCAGTAGCCTGTTGTTCAGCACACGCTCCAGACTTTTGCAAAGCATGGAGGTGATTGCAATAGGCCTGTAGTTGGCCGGGTCATCACGGCTGCCCTTTTTTGGGACCGGCTGTACATTCGCAATTTTCCAAGCTTTAGGGACCTGAGCAGACTTAAGGGAGAGGCGAAACAAGCGTGTCAGAACTGGAGACAACTCGGGAGCACAGGTCTTCAAAACCATTGCTGGTATTCCATCTGGACCACATGCTTTATTCACATCCAGGTTGCGGAGCACTTTTAGCACCTCATTCTGGCGAACGTGTATCTCTGACATGGCAGAGCCGCAGGATTTTAAACAAGGTGGTATAGCACATCCTGGATCTAGATGCGAATTTTCCGCGAACAGAGTCGCCAAAAGATTTGCTTTATCTGCCGCAGTAAAAGCCAGCGATCCATCTGGTTTGAGTAGAGGAGGCAGCGAAGGACGACAAAAATTTGATTCAACCGACTTCGAGAGAGACCAAAAAGCCTTACTACCACGTGGATAGGATGCTAGTTTGGCCCCAATACGGTTAGTGCGGTTGAAACAAGCCTCTTTAAGAACCTTCTTGTAGGACTTGGCGGCAAGGTTGAACGCTCTCTTCTTTGTGTTGACGTCCGGAGCCTTAACGGTGCGGGCTTCTGCCCATGCTGCAAACGCTGAGTCTTTATGGGCCGCTGCTTCGGCACATTTAGCGTTGTACCACCGTGGAACTTTGCCGTCCAGTGATACGTCAGCGTATGGTATGAAGTACTCCATAGCTTGACGTATCACCCCGGATATGGCTTGTTCGCAGCTCGACGGATCACTCGAAGAGAAGCAAATCTGCCGCCAAGGGTAAGATGCGAAGAAGTGTCGCATCTCGTCCCAGTCTGCCGACTTATATCGCCACAGCCGCCTGGTTCCGGAAGGACCCGAGTCGAAAGGGCGATAGCTCGACACCGCTTTTACCACACAGTGATCAGAAGTGCCCAGGGGGGCCGCAACTGACACTGAGAACCGGTCTGGGTCGGTAGTCAGCAGAAGGTCCAAACAATTAGGTGTGTGACCGTCAACGTCAGGAACTCGCGTTGCTCCTTGGACCAGCTGTGAGAGATCTAAGGATAGAGCAAATTTATGAGCCTCTCTTTCTGATCACCTCTTTCTTTTTTGAAGAAAAAACTTTATGTTGTTCAGTGTTGCTCAGTACATTTACGTAGTAATAGCACAGAATATGAGAATACTAATTAGATACCTGCCCCCCGATTGTGTAAGGAAATCGTAATAGAAATCGTAATAAATCAAATCAAATCAAATAATATTTATTCAATATAGGTAGGTATACTACACTTATTGACGTCTAGTTAGTTATAAAATATAATGGTGATAATAATCAGTAACGGTAACTTAATAGTTAATAGTTTGTCAAACGTATAACTCGACCTGTTTAAGGAGTTCATAGATGCCTGCACATCAATAAGCATGTATGAACTCCGTAAACAAATTGAGTAAAATGTTTTAAACTGTCAAATAATTACGATTTGCTAGAAAATTGGGCCTCTAGTACCTATTCAGGTAGTAATAGTTAGTATTCTGTAACATAGGTACCAAAATGTGTATTTTATAGCGGATACTTAGTCCATAATATCGGGAAGTGATAATTATTCCAAGATAGTATCAGTTTCAGTGACAATAATAAACTCAACATTCCAATTGTAGGAATGCAGTTTCAATATGGCGCACTATAATAAAATCTAGACATTACAGTGAAATCTAAGCTTTATCTAACTAATCCAGGCTAATGGTATTCCTCTATTGGAGCTGTGGCGCAGTGTTATGTAAGTTGCGTGCAGTGGCGCTAGGAGGGGTAGTAAAAATGGTGATTTCTGATCTGATACATATCGTTCAGAGAATAATATGGTAATAGAAAGAAATTTAATTTGCATTTAGATACGAAAATCCAAATATAATACAAAAGATAGACCGTATAGCTAGGATGGTAGGCACAAACTAACATTATCTAATAAGTAGGTACAAAAAGCAAAATTGCTAAGAATTGTCTACCTGTCCAATCAACATTGATGTGATACCTACTAGATGATGCCTGCGTAAATTTATGTTTTAAAAAATCCCTTGGGAACTAAATTCTCGGGATTAAATGTAGCCAATGCGACTCTATTTCTACACAGTAGTACATTTACACATATTGAGTGTTTTTATTGTAGTTAACTTTCCTTTTATCGCCAATATTTTTACTTCCTAAATATTTAATCGTAGTTTGTCTTTTATTATTTGTAAACAGAGCATATATTTTAAAATAATATCGTTTTCTATATCTTCAGCTTTAGTTATTTCTTGCATATTTCCTATTGAAGATATTTTTTAGTAGGCATATTAAATGAAAACAAAAGAAATCCTGATAAAGTCTAATGAAAGCAATAATCATTGAATCTATCTTTTCTCCAACTAGGTCACAATCAGCCATTCTAAACCAATTTATTTTCACCTAGTAACGAAAATTGTGTATCAAATTCGACACATTCTTAGCGTTTGTAGATTGTCGTTCGTTAGCCGTAGTTATCGCTTCAAATAATTTTGTGCTTTCGACGACTTTCGCTGTTTCGCACGCTTTTCTATTCTGTACTAATTTGATGTCATCAGTTCTATTTATTGATATAATCGGCTACTTTCTTGTTATTGGTTCGTGTTTTATTTTTTATTTTTTGGGAAACAATAGATTTAATAATATGATTGTAAACTATACCTGTACCTATTTTAGACCTGTTAATATAGTTAGTGTACATACTAACTATATTAACAGGTCTAAAAGTACCTAGATCAATCGCTCCCCGATCATATCCCCTCTATCAAATACGATCGAAATGTATAGATTTTTCATAATAGGTACCTATCTAGGACTCTAGGTAATTTTACGGTATAAAGTTCTAACACCTTAAAACGCCATTCAATGTCGGTATAAAAAAATTTGTCGTTTCATGTAGAATGTTACTTGCATCGCTAATTATTTCCTATTTCTTAAGCTGCGAGCGATAAATTTTGTTATTGAGGTCTCTCTGTGATACCTATTAATTAATTAACTCGACGAATATAATTGGGTTAAATATGCGTGAAATGAACTAAAGCCAATCCGTAATGAGGTATTGCGTCTGAAATCCAAGGTAAGTACCTAAAACCATTTCACAAAAGACGTTTTCCAACTAACATCAATACCAACAAGGTTTTTTTAACGCCGCTAATCAGCTTTTTGTACAGTTTAAGTCATAAAAGCGTAACGGAAAAGGTAGAACTGACGAAGGGCCGAAAATCCATTTTGCACGGCCCTCCAAGCAATTCAACATGATTATCAAACAGTAAGACACCAAGAACATGACAAAATAATTTATGGCAGGCTGTCTGTGGTCTTTGCTAACTACTTAACCAATTTGTGTCTTTCTGTTTCATTGGGGATCCACAAATTACTAAGCATTGATGTAAGTTGTGGTGAAAAGCTGAGTGATTTGAAAAAAATATTAATTACAGATTTTGTTATCTTCAAATCAAGAGTAAATAGGCATCTTCTAGGCAGCAATTTTATATGGGCTGTTAACACATATTCATTTTCATTTATTTTTCATTCCAATACAATTATTCTTATAATGTTTATATTGCAATATTGGAACCCCGGTGGGGCATGCTTCAATGCTTCTATGTCGTTTGGACACGGAGTCAACAACAACAGACAACGGACATAATATAGACAGAAAGATGAGAAAGACATTTTCACATTTATACCACATATTCGTTTGGAAGAATATATAAATCCTACTCCCATAGATAATATTTATAGTACCATCTCCTAGGGGCTAGGTGCCTAAGTCCTATGCTTTGGCTACTTTAATATTTTCTTTAAACTAGGTATATTAAGCATTGATGGTGAAAATTAAAAAAAAAAAAAACCCGGCTGAGTTTGTTGTGGGCTCTTCTCAGACCAGGACGCGTTTGGAACCCTCGTAGCTTTAGTTTTAAGATACCGTTACCCATTATCACCATCATGCTTTTTAAATACTTATGTAATTTTTAGACGAAAATAAGTGTACCTACAGTGTACCTATATTTAATGAATAAATGACTAAATGACTATTGCTACTTAAGATGGATGTCAGCCGTTGGCGCCGAGCCTTATAAGGCTAAATCTGACCTGGAATCCACCGGGTCCTAGTGACCTAAGCCACTGACACTAAGTCAAGATGTTGACTATTATTGCTCGTATAATTGCCTAGTGCGGCGTAGGAAAGTAATGAATTAAACATGTAATTTGTTTACTGCTTTGCTAGGAAAATTATAAAGTGGTAATTCATTTTAATAGTTAGGAACAGTGATGTAGAATTTTAGTACCTTAGGAACTATAAATATACAGCGTACTATATCTTGTATTCGTAAATGTACTTTCCTAAGCGCAAGGTTTGGACAAATAAACTAAGTACAAAAGTAAATAAGTTTCAAGTTCAAAATTCTGACTTTGCAATCGTGCATTGTAGAGTCAAAATCCTGAAGATGCTTCGGTATCGGAGTGAAACGTACGTTGAGGGTATTTTGGAGGGTTTATGTGGTGTGGTTAATATCTCGGGCTGCAAGTTCAAGATACGCACTGTACCACATAGATTTGCCTTCTGTGGCGGATTATAGCGAATTAAACTTCTAGTTCTCTCATTTTTCTTTATTTTTTAAAGAGGTAAGTTGTTGATAATTTTTATAATCAAATAAAGTAATCGCTAAAATTCCAAATTGTCCCATTGTATGATTATAAGTATAAACTTATGTTTGTTGTGCAAATTAACCTTTGTCAATTTAGTTTACTTTAGCAACATTGATATTTTTTTTAGTTTTAAAGTCCTCGGAGCAGCTTGGTGTCTTCCACACTCATTAAACAGCGGTTCCGCTATTAGCATCGATTATTTTTTTGCCGGCATCTAACCGCGAAAACTAATTTACGAAAATTGGAATATTTAGAACATTAACCTTGACTCTATGTGACTCCTTGGTTTTACGGATTATTCCGATCTGTCCCCCTGTTACGGACGAGGAGAAAGATCGAACTAATTAATTCCTACCTTTCCCCCCGCTGTTTTCTTAGGGGGACAGATAGGAATAAAAAGCTCGAGACACGGTCGGTGACGCTTTTTTTTTAACTAAAAAATATGTTATTGGATAGTTTGATAATAAATTATAATTTTGTAAGAAAGTAAAATACGATTCTATTAATATTAACAAGTACTTACTTTTTTTTTATCCACTATAAGTGAGCCCTTGACTGTGATCTCACTTGGTATGGTGATGCTGTCTAAGATAATAGCGGGCTCACCTGTTACGGCCTACGGATAAAGCAGTTATATTAAACCCATACCTATATCGGTTTCAACACGGCATCGTACCGGAACGCTAAATCGCTTTACGGCACATCTTTGCCAGTTGGGTGGTAGCCACGGCCGAAGCCTTCCACCAGACCAGACCAAAAAGAAATAATATATTCCCAAATTAACCATCACACTGAACTAGGGTTGTTTCTTACCACATACGAAATCCATTTCTGTTTATTACCCACGACGGGACGGAGACGTTAAACGCCTTTGGCGTAAGACGTTGTGTGTGTTTGTGCGTTTCATTTGACGCATCTATGAATGAAACAGTCGACCGAACAACAAACCAAACCATCAACTAATTTTATAGCGCAGTATATCAAACTGGCAGATCAAAGAACAGGAAGAAAATAATCCAATTTCCTGCTCAACCTCCAATCACTATAACGAGCTTAACTGAGATTTAAGTAAGTAAATTAGTTATAGTCGGTAGGTATCTATATTTAGTGGTTTTAAACGGTCTCTCGGTTGCATATTAATTGAGACGAAACTTTGATTTCAATGAATGTGACAAGAAAAATGTTCTAATTAGCTGCTTTGAAAGTCCATAAATAAAATAAATATAGTAGATGATACACGTGACTGAGCTTCAGCTGCGTTGTTTTTTTAAAAAAAATCTCGTGTGTTTTTTTGATTGATAGTAAACGTTATAGTATATTACGTTAAAATTGGTAACGCAGATGTGTCGTATGTCGTAACGTAATAGACACACCCTGCAACCACAAACGTAAAGTGAATCATTGATTCTAAATAAGTTTGAACAGACTAATTACCACCGAGTAATGGTTGTATGGTCTGTGCTAATAACCTACTAAGTACTGCAATTATTAAACAACTAGCTGATGCCCGCGACTTCTTCCGCGTGGTTTAAGTTTTTTGTTATTTTTCTCCGTTTCTCCGTTGCGGCGTGATTGAAGGACAAACCAACAAACAAACACATTTTCGCATTTATTATATTAAGTATTTTGCGACTAAATCATACCACTACACAGACTCTGAAGAGACTAGGTTGGTATGTCATTATATTGTATGCAGCCTAACTAGGTATGCAAGAGGAATGAAAAATACTTTTAGAAATCCTAAGTTATACTATACATTATTATATTATTGTAATATTATATTATATTACATTTTTAGTTAAATTATTATATTAGTGGAAAATAAAAATTTGGTTCATAGGTAGGTAGGTAGGCCATTTGATATCATCAAACTTTCGAATAACCTAAGCAAAATTAATACTTAATCTGAATAGATAGTTAATAGGAATAATTTATTGCTGTCTTCATCATAACACAATAAACAAACAGTGATATTATATTTTAAGACGTAAATTTTATTGATATCTACAATTTTCGATATCTGATATATTTGAATTAATTAGCGATTTCTCTCCTATAATGAGATAAATATTAATCTAAATGCCTGTTTATGTAAATCAAATCAAGAACATATTACAATAAATCATTTTCACAGCCTAGCGGATCTGATTAAAACTTCTAAAGACAAACTAATGTAGATTGTGGACCCGTTCCTCCCAAAATTTTCCAATATAAATATTTAATAGGTGTTGAAACCTAGATGAATGAAATACTTTTCAATTCCGTTAATTTCGAAAAGAATAGCATAAATTAAGATGCAATTGATTCGAAAATCGAACTTCCCACAGACCACAGTAGCAATCACCACTTTGCTATAATGGAGGTCGTCAAAAATCGACCATCCAAATACGAATAGCACATAGACATTTCTTGGGCGAGACTGTAATACAGTAGAGCTAGTATTACTTGTATATCAAATATCAAATATCAAATCAAATCAAATAAATATTATAAATGCGAATGTTTGGATCATGGATGGATAGATGTATGGATGGATGCATCCATCCATGTTCAGCCGTCGTTGGGGCTTGATTGAGTAACAAACATGTTTGTTACTCAATCAAGCCCCAACGACGGCTGAACATCCTTTTACCTAATACTAGATAATGCCCACGACTTCGTCCGCGTGGATTCAGGTTTTTTGGTTCCCGCGGGAACTCCTTAATTTTCTGGGATAAAAAGCCTATGTTCACTATTAATCTATCTCTGTCTAGTGTTGAGCGCTGTTGTCTTAACGTCCGGAGGTTCCGGGTTCAATCCCCGGCAGGGTCAATTTGGGAATTTATAATTTCTGAATTTTCCCTGGTCGGGCCTGATGGGAGGCTTTGTCCGTGGCTATGTTACCACCATATACCGGCAAAAACGTGCCGCCAAGCGATTTACCGTTCCGGTACGATGCCGTGTAGAAACCGAATAGGGGTATAGGTTTTATATAACTGCCATGCGCCTAACAGGTTAGCCCGCTACCATCTTAGACTGCATCATCACTTAAGTACCATCAGGTGAGATCGCAGTCAAGGGCTAACTTGTGGTGGATAAAAAAAAACATCCATCCGTCCGTCCAAACTATCGCATTTTTAACTATTATAATGTTAGAATACATTAGTCACAAATATTTTTTTATTAGCATACGCGACCACTCACGCAGCAATCATTCAAGTTAACTGCTCCAGTTCACCAAACGGCTGCCATACTACCATATACCTAAATAGAAGTGACGCCGGCGCATGGTCGGCATATCCTTGTATCTTCAAATAAATGCACTTTGCAGTTGCATTCCACCGCTGACCCAGATCAGGGCGGGCCACATCCGTTTGATTAAAAATAACATCGCTTTCATTAATAAATACATGCTTAATTCTGTCTGTTGAAACTTACTTTGTCCTAGCATTTTTGTGAGCTTTTGGGACTTTTTGTATTCGAAAGCTTTCCGACTCGAGATATATTTATGGCTCTGACACTTCGGATTTAAGACGAGTTTCCCCTAATAGCCACTACTAGCGGTCGCCCGCGACTTCCTCCGCGTACAACTTCTGATTTCTTATGAGATTATGAAATCCCGCTTCTATGAAAATATAAGAAGAGCTGCTTTTCAACAGAGGCTTATTATACAGCTTATACAGTTTTCCATTATTTAAAATTACCTAATAACCTAAACGATTTTCTTGTCTCTAAATTCAAACACCCAGGACTTTTATACAGCCTTCCAATTCCAAATTCCCCCCTTCTTTTATCAAAATTCAAAACCATTTCTTAGCTGATGCTTTGAACCTATCTTCCAAATTCCAAGTTTGTATGCTTTATAGTTCCTAAGATATTGTTATCAGTCAGTAAGTTTGGCTTTTATATATAATATATAGATGCAGTGGTTTTTATGAATGCATGAAGTGCCGGCCGAAGTGGGAAAAGAAAAGGCAAAGGATAATAGTTATCTGCTACTGATGACCATTATCTGATGAAATCCACCTTTCTTTTGCTATTTGCATGCTTGTATGTAGTTAGGTAGGTAGATAACACAAGCGATAACTTAAATAAAACATACAACTACTTATGTAGTTTTTATCTGACAAATATAACCCAATTTAACAATGACCAGTTGGTCACTTAGCGGTGAAAATTTCACGTCTTACCAACTTGAATTGACAGATCCATTATGCTCAAGAAAAGCGATGAAACCCGGATATTAATATGTGTGTTAATGTGTTTTTGTTTGCCATACAGCCACTTATGGTTTGTTATGAATGGGAGCAATAATATAAGGCATACGTTAAGATAACTATTTTAAATCAATGACTGCACTCTCGAAATAAGCCGAGTGGGTACAGTATACCTACTTACGAGAAGTAAAAAGTTATCCACTGTGATACAAACTAGCTGTAGGTAGTTAGCCTATTTTTAGCTAAACATGGCTAAGAATTTGCTTATTGAAATTGAAATTGAAATTTATTTATTTCTGTAAACTGTAACATTTGTACTTATTTCTAAGAACGATGACGGCTAAAAAAGTATAAACTGCGTTTCAGCCGTCAACGCCCACCTCCGAAACAGCTAGGTTACAGATATCCGTTTCTAAAATTAATATACTTACTTTACAAGAACAATTTACTTAAATTAAAATTAAAATAAAACTTAATAGGGAAGACCTGCATACAAAGTTTATTTATTATATGTGTGTAATGTGTGTGTGTGTGTGTGTGTGTGTGTGTGAGAGAGAATTATTTAACTATTATTAAAAGTTTTTCTTTTGACTCTGTTGTACAGTAAGCTACTTAAGAAAAGGTAATGGCGTCCCGAGATTGATTGAGATTATATTAATTATATAACAAGATGATGCCCGCGACATCGTCCGCGTGGATTAAAGTTTTTTGATTCCCGGGATAAAAAGCCCAGTGGCGTGCACGACTTAGAGGCATTAAGGTACTGCATGCTTACCCTAGTTAAAAAAGCTCAATGCATAATTTTCATCATTCCCTGATTGAATGTAGGTGTCTACGTAACCAATGCCTACCCGGGTTTATGTCCATCCCCAGGACGCAATCTATCTGTACCTGATTTCGTCAAAATCAGTTGAAAAGATGGAACTTTAAAGCGTAGCAGACAAACAGACCGATAGACAGGCACTTAATAGGGTATAGGCAGCCTTCACACACCTTAGAGAACATTATGAAGAACCCTCGGATATGCAAGATTCTTCCATTGTTTTCCTTCACATGACCAGCCCAAAGCTAATTCAGCATATGTTTCAGAACTTATACTTAGTAGCTAAGAACTCTACATTAGTCAGTACAGTACATTCGTAGTACGTACATTAGGCCAGTTAAGAAAAAAACAAACTATTATCATCGCTAATTGCTATGTGCAATTATTTCAGCTTATCCGCAATCGACCAGCCGAATATGGAATCCAGCATTTTAAGTGTATACCTAGCTTGAAGCCGTTTCGATATGCAACGAGTTGGTAGCGGTGTTCTAATGTTTATTTTCAGCTCGTTCACAAGTGCACTCGTGTTTATGTTTATACTTTTATAGTCACGCGTATCATCTCCGTGTAGGTTGTTCACCTCGCCTTCCTCATGCCGTATGCAATGAAGGTCACGGCTTTCGCATTCCTTTTTATTTCCGTTTACTCTTATTTTTTATCGAATACCCACTTATTTTCCGGATAGGAAAAATGTAGGATTGCCTTTTTGGGTAACCACTAACCAGCGCCTTGTTAAGATATTTCATAGTTATGTTTGGGTACTTGTATTGTTGTGCGAAGTAAGACAATCTATTTTTAATCCTGCCTTCAAAACTTCCTGTTGAATTAATTCTAAAGGGTCTTTAAGAAGTAAATTAGGGATCTCTTGATTCTACCCACTTTCACCTGTTCGGTAGCCACTCAAAGCCCATGCAGTACCTACCTACCTATGAAAACAGTACAAAAACTGACGGTCTTCATCGGGCGTTTCACTAGATATTATCACCTCTCAAAGACGTTTTAAACTTACAAACTATAAAAAATTATTAGTAGGTAATTATCTATTATGTCGGCAATTTTTATTAGCAAAAATTTTAGAGGCGTCTTCATAATTTTTAATAGCAATCAACATTCTCTAAAACAGTGGCAACTGGCAAGCAAAAAATGAAAGCCAAGGTCATATTATTTTTTTTTCCATTGAAGGTTTGGTATGTAAATAAAAATAGATTTTCATAGCAAACCTTCCATGAATAAAAAATATAGGTACCTACCTAGTTAGAGAATAGGGGGTAGAACGCAAAATTTTTGGCGGCAGTTTTTTAAAATCCATACCTACCTAATTGGTTTCTACGCGGCATCGTACCGGAACGCTCATTTTTAAATTTTCGGATTGTGAACGTCGGAAGGACAAAATATGTTTGCATGTCTGCATTCTGAATTTTGCATGCCATTTCAGTGCAGATTGTTAAAATATTATACACCACCTATAAATCTTCAATATGAGCAAATGACGTGTTTCCTGCCACATATAACTTATGTACCTTCAAGGCAAGAGTGAATAGGCATCTTCTAAGCAAGCGCGTTCCAAACTAGACCTCATCATTGCTTTGCACTAAGCATGATTGTCGTCAAGCGCAACCCTTTCACGCAATAAAAAAAAGAATACCTAAATGAAATGGAATGAACATGGTAACCCTGTTAACAGTTGGTGCAAGTGACTTGCTAAGTGAATGAGTCGAGTAAGTAACTACCTAACTAGCTTTATGCTAGTCAAGTAGCTCAGTAATCGAAATCGCTGGTAATCCCTGGCTCTATGTCGGATACTAACACTTACTTATCAGTAATCATCTAAGTGCACTTACGATCTCTATTAAAAGCTGGCACACGACACAAAGGAAAACATCTCATTTCTATAAGTAGTTGATGCCAGAGACTTCGTCCATCGCCATCTCATTTTATTTGACGTTCAAAAAGTACCTACAGTGTACCTATAACCTACCTACCTAATTTCAATAAATAAACATTGGGTAAATCTTGAATCTTAGTTAGGTACTTACCTAACATCTATTTAGGTAATTTATCTAATCCAATTGAATAAAAAAACAGGAGCTAGGTTTGAATCAGTTAAACTGTGCAGCTGAATCAACTGAACGTGAAGTTGAACTCAAAATACAAGACGTATATGGAGCACGCTTCAATATGTCACTGTCAGCAGAAACTGCGCTCTTAGGAGTAGGAAGGTAGATATACCTAAGCTATCTTAGAGCTGTTCAACTGTAGTTTTGCTGTAACAAAACACTCGTGCAACCCTTTAGGGCTTTGAACGTAAAGCTCTTCGGATTCTAAAATGCTATACCGCGTCAACAATGTGGAACGTCGAGTCTCCCTGCAGTCGATCATAACACTTCACAAATTCGAGAGCACTTTAGAACGCGGTAGAGGTAGGGTGCTTACTAAAATGGCGAGCAACTCTGAGACCGCAGTGTATATGACAGCCTATTGATGTCGAAACAGTGTAACAATAACAATAGCAAACTTGCAGCCAGGGTTTGCAGCAAGCAAGGCGTTTTCACATCAACAGGGTGTTATTCCTCCCTTTACTGAATTTCAAGTAGAAAAAACCCACCAAATTGAAAGAGAATCTCCTCCTCACAGAGCGAGAATGAAGAGATGAAAGGTTGTTGAGATTTATTGCCAAAATATCTCCATAAACGTCCACAGCTGAACTCTTCTAGGGATTCCCACACGCCACGGTTATATGCAGCTTGTACTTATTCAACATAAAGTAGGTATCTAGGTACTTAACTTCGGTTGAGATTGGTAAGGCCACTAAGCAGTGGGCCAACGCTGCGCTTTTAAGTGTGTACCTATTCCCCACTAGTTTGCCCTTCATAATATTTTAGTCATCTGTCATAGACCTGATTACTAGTACCTAGGTACCTACTTATTTTATAAGAAAATTGGTCTAAAATAATCCATCCACGGGCTCAACCCTAGAACTATCTTGCCTGAAAGAGACATGTCAATAGGTGTCGATGTTAGAAATCAAACAAAACCATAATAGCAAATAGGTGATAAAATCGTCTGCCACTCCGCACATTCGGTTTTATTTCATTCCTGGTCTAGCTGGATTTGAACTCAAATGGCTCGTGTCACATTCCGGTCTATTTCTGTAATATGTAACGGAACGCATGTCGGTATTTTAATGGAGAAGGATTCCACTCAACTGACGGATGAGGCTCCGGCGTCTAGCATCTACATACATGCCAACTTGCAACTTATTTCTCGTTCAAATTTTGGCACAAGCTCCCTTTTGCATTGCTCTCAAGTAGATTTTCAAGTAGACACACACTTCGACGATCTTCGCCTATGATAGCAAGAATCGATACTCATGCGTGGACATATCACTTTCTAGGGGGAAACCTTAAACAGAGGTTTGATATGGAGCTTTTCAATGCGGATTTATGCGGATAGATTTAATACCTATAAGTACCTAAAAGCTTGCAACTGTCAACTCATTGGGTATTGTTCTGACGTTGAACTTTCTTCCCAACACCAAAAACATGATTAGATATGTAATTCTATACCTAATCAGAATCGCTTAACATCAGCGGGCCTGAGCGTCATTAAAACGGTCTGTATGTTGGTAGTCGGCTCAACTCCATAATTAATTTGGTTGGAGAATGTCAGCAGCCAATTTGTTGGCACATGTGTAGATGTTTTTCAGTTTGACTTTGTTTACAGAGTTTGCAAATGAGCGTTAAATTAGCGAGTGTTTATATAGGAACAAATGTTTGGAGAGGACTTCGGATGGAGTTTCAGTACGGTACCTAAGTAGGCATCTTGGGAATGAATCAGCGTTACAAGTAATATGCTCGCGTCTCGACTGCCGCCTGCAGGACTGCGTTACGCATCATTATGTTTGTTTGAGTGACCGCGGTGCTTTTGTTATTTTTGTGTTGAGAAATAACTTTAGGTACCTACTGTCATGAGCATTTGTTACTTTATCTATATTTACTTTTAGTTTGCTTACTTCATGTGCCGACTTTGTTTTCAATTCAATTCGAAATTCAAAATATCTATATTTATTCAATTTAGGTACATACACTGAACACTTATTAACGTCCAATTACTTATAAAACATGATGGTGATAATCAGTTACGGTACCTATCTTAAAACTAAAGCTACGAAGGTTCCAAACACGCCCTGTCTGAGAAGAGCCCACAACAAACTCAGCCGGGTTTTCACCCATCTAGGTACTCAGTTTTTTTTAAAAAGGAGCTGATTCGTAATCCAAGAACGTGATTGAAAGTTGCTAATTTCGGTCCAATTTTTACTAAGGCAGTATCTACTTACTTACTTTTAAAAAATTAAGCGTCATTTAAAGACTTCTCATTTACGTATCAGATTTAGCGAAAATAAGGCGAACTAGCATCTTTCCTAGGGTCTCGGATTCAAGAGGATATAACTAATTATTATTAAGAACAAAACATAACTCAGTCTTAAAAAAAATTGCCAACGGCCTTACGTTGTATCACACTCCGTAAATTATATAGTGTGGAAACACAAGCTTTAACATTACTTAGTTACATGTGTAAACACTCTCGCAACAATACGAAACAGTCATCTTAGACTTAAACGTTTAGTAAGCACGCACTAAATCTGTAAAGACAAAAGGATAATATAAAACCGTTCGGGGATCGTACGTCGATTCGACTGTCAAGTTCAGGCCTGATATATGGACGCGTGTACGGTTCTTTGTGCGTCATACATACGTATGCTCTGATGCATCAGCTGTTTTTAAGTAGGCAGGCACTTGCATTGAACATGGACGGTTTTAGATTTGTTATATTTGGTTACAATTAGTTACGCAGAGAAAGAAAACATCTGCATTACTTACTTGGAAACATTGCTGTTACAGTGTTAGGTACATACACAGATTGCATTAGGAAAAAAACCGGCCAAGTGCGAGTCGAACTCGCGCAACGAGGGTTAGGTAGGTACGTACCTACCTAGGAAAGATTTGTTTTAATTATAGTTCGACCTCTAGGTAATGAAGACGATGCTACATTTACAATTAAAAGTTTTGAAAGAACTTTATAGTAAGAACTTTATACCAACTATTATGTTATGGTTAACCGCTGATATTTTATAGAAACACTGTCATAGCTAAAGACTTCCTTTTATTTTTCTGTAAAATTTACATAAATCCGTGAAAAATGTTTCCTTTTTCGGACCGTAAAACTTCGTTGGTAATGTTTCTATCTGATTACTCAAAACTGTCCAGGCTAGAAACTTCGTTATATCTTTCATATGAAGTTAATTAACATCATCTTCTATCAGCTCAACAACTTAAAAGGAAATAAAAAAATGTTTTCGAATGTTCAAATGAAGCCCTTTCATATATGCCCATATAGTGGCCCAAGTTTAAAATTTTGAACACTCAGCTTTCACTAACAAGCTCTAACAGATTGTACCAAGTAAGTACCTACCTACTTAATCCTAAAAAACCCTCTTCCACCTTTAGCGTTCCGGTATGATGTTGTGTGGAAACCGGTTGGGTCGATATGGGTTTAATATAACTGGCATACCCCAAACACGTTAGCCCGCTACCATATTAGTCTGCATCATCACTTACGATCAGGTGAGATCGCAGTCAAGCGATCAGGTGAGATCGCAGTCAAGGGCTAACTTCTACTTAGTGGATAAAAAAGTGGTATCCAAAACGGTGAAAAATATAATAATCCCGACAAACTTGGACAAACTACCTATTTGTTGTTGCAGGTAACCCCAACGACAAAGTCCTCTACGGTAGACCGAACAAACGTCGAAGCGCGTCGTTCCCCGCGCCCCGCTCGCTCGACCGCCGCCACTCGCTGCGGATCTTCGGCTCGTCCAGCAAGTACCTACAGCGGTGCGCCTCCACCCGCAGCCTGCACCACAAGAACGCCAACACGACCGATAGCTCGTCTTCCACCGACTACCCGCCTAGCGTTGAATCTGCGTCGCCTAGTAAGTACCCCGACAACAAATCTGGTGTTTCGTTGTAAGTACAACTTTTACTTCTCGATATCGCGATCTAAAAACATAGAGCGGCGTGCATGTCCATGTACAAACATAGAACAGCAAGTCGGCGGCAGCAACAAGCCACGTTTGCAGGACATAATTTTGTCGCATCCTGGTAATGACTTGAGTTTGAGCAACCATGTTAAACCTAGCCTAGGTATGTGAGAGCCTAGTGGTTCAGACGCCTAACCCCCAATTACGGAGTCGCGGGTTCGATCCTCTAGCCTGACCTCCAACTTTTCGGAGGTAGGTAAGTATGTGCGTTTTAGGAAATTAAAATAACTAAGTATAACTTGCTTCAAACGGTGAAGAAAAACATCATGAGGAAACCTGCATGTCCGAGGGTTCTTCATAAGTAATATTCTTGAAGATGTGTGAAGTCTGCCAATCTCTGCACTTGGTCAGCGTGGTTCTTCACTTCCTTTCATCCATCAGCCATTCTTCTCATTCCGCGACTCGTGCTCAGTAGTGAATAGTGACCCGGCAATGGGATAAATAAGATTGAAAAGGCATCTTCTAGGCAAGCGCGCTCCACTTTAGGCTGCATCACTACTTCCAGCAAGTCTGATTGCAGCCGCTAGTCTATAAATTAAAAAAAATGATGATGATTAACGATGTTTAACGATTTCTTTTCCGCGTTGCAGAGAAAGTGTCGTTGCTCTCCCGCTTATTCAGACGAAGCGGCCGCAGCAAGCAGACCCGCGCGATGAGCACCTTCTCTGCGCAGTTCCCGCCCACCGAGTGGTTCAACTCCAAGGCGGTGCATCTGCACTGTGTCGCTACACAGACTGACTCTAAGGTAATTATTTAAGCTTAGTTCTTTTATCTCCTCGTTGTCTAACTTGTTATTCAGCTGCCAGTATAAATGGTCCTAGGTCGGGGCAAAGCTATGGGGTAATTCAGTTAAGAAATTCTCAGTAGCCACCTGAAGTTGGAAAGTTGGCGGAGTAAAATGCTTCGGAGAGCTAACTAAGCCTATCTTCGGAGAGCGGAGTTAAGCTATCGGTCTTGCGCCTGATCTCTCTTAGGTCGTTTGATTTGTAATGAATAGAAAGTGTACCTGTATTTACACATTTGTTATTTTAAAAGTTTGAATTTCAAAAAATATCTTTGTTCTCGAAATTAGATATTCTATAACTGCCTTTTTTTCAATTTCAGGAGTCACTGCAGAGTCAAACATCAATCGTGTCATCGTACTATGATGGTTCGGAGATCAGCAATCGGTCGTCGACGCTTCCAAGGAGGCACAAGAGACATCTCTCCACTGAATCAGGACTCGCAACTTCAATGCAATACGACCATTCGCCCGTTAGACAATCGAGTCCCAGTTCCGGCAGTCTTCCAAGATCCACATTGAGCAGAAGTTCCACAAACAAAACCATTCTAGACCATTTTGGGTCACCTCAAAGGCACAGCGACCCAAAATTACGAGAAAGCCCAAACGGAAGTTTGCGGCGTGTGGACTATTCGGATAATGTCATGTCTACAAGCGGCCCATCGAGCTTGGAGAGCACGAATACCCATCGAACGCCGAGAAAAGATAGTAAAAACGGTCAAGCAGATATCCATATGAAAAGAAGTTATCACACAAGCAGCAGCGGTCACTCCAGTCTAGAGTCGCACATATCCGACCGCACTTTAAAACCTTCACCTAGTCATAGTAATGGAGCGCCAGGTTTAAGCAGAGCACAGTCACTCGTAAAAGTTCAAAGCCTACAAAGTTCACCTAAAAGTCTGCACAAATATAGAACGAAACCGCCCATTATTGGCGGCGAATCGATGAAGAACGGCAAAAGCACATCACCTAGAACTTCGCCAAAAAACTGCCCAAATACCCCCAAAAAAACTGCTACCCCTTTGCACAACAAAACCCTCGGATCCAAAGTAGATAACCCCGCTACAACAATGCTTGCTAGTTCTAATTCAAATAACTCAATTACTCTTAAAGTAACCACCAACACAATGTCACAAAATGGGGGTACCAACACCAAAGTATACGTGCAAAATTCTCCCGTTCGATCCGTTATCACTTTTGAAAATGGCAAAGTTACCGACGCCAGTAATGGGAGCAACATCTATATTATTAACGACGATAGACAGGTAGTTTCAGTATCCCAAAACGGAGGGACTAATCAAACGTCAAAAAACCCAACAGAAACGTCTTTCGACGTATGTGTTGAAAAAAAGAAACAAATATATCAAGATGCGGAACCTGTGAAAGTACAAGAGAACAAGTTCAATAAGAACTCAATGAACGATACGGGTATGAACAACAACAGAAAACTCTCTTTACAAATCGGCGGTGTAGCAAATAACAATAGTTTTATCTATAAAAATCAGTTAAATAATACGAACGAAGTTGCTTCGAACCCGGCATCGCCAGCCATCCACAACAATATTCACAACGTAGAAACATGCACTAACAGTAATCCATCTTCACCAACCAAAAGCTACGACAATGTAATTGGTTCGTTAGGGAATTTGAGATATCAAAAAAACGCTTTAACATCAGCGAATAGCGGATTGCATGCGAATATAAATTCGAATAGCGAATTGAAGAGCGTCGATCTATTAAAAAAAGCAGCGGCTTTACAAATGCTAAATGGGCTTCCAAATGTACATAATAGAATGAGTTCAGAGTCGATAGCTAACTTATTGACAAAGGGTATCGACCAGAAACCGACTGTGCTCGGTTCAGAACCAAATCTAGCAGTTAAGAATCAAGAACTGATAAAAGATATCAATACTTCGACTGAGAAAATCCACTGTTTGGATAACAAACAAAAACGTTACAGTCTTAGTCAGGATGGCAAGAAAGAGCACCAAGATTTTTACAATTTTCCAAGTCTAAGCGACCTGAGCTTTAATTTCACTAGTTTAGCTGCGCAAAAGATTTTGAAAGGGGTCAGTATAAATAGCGTGGACACATTGGTCGAGCTGAACATGGCCGCCAATGGTTCGGAAAAGCAGAACAATCGGGACGTCGCAGCCGTGTGCACAGACTTTGGCCTTGTATAGTATTTAGGACCTTGTTTATTTTGTTTAAATGTAAAATAGTAGGTTTAATCTTTACACAATATAAGCTAGTTAAACTTATTTTTAATACTTCATAACATAGGTACCTTAGATATGCACTAATATATTTAGTTGAAACTTTGTACTCGAGGTTTTGTACTCTGAATTTACGAAATTACTTATTCCTTAAAATATGTTTTCATGTATCCCATGTCTATTAACCTATCATCTACTTACATCAGCGTTTCTTCGCCTCTTTTTTGTGGCAGATTCCCTTTATCAAAGACTCTTCAAATCAAGTGGACAATTCTGGTAAAAAATAAGTCTTCAGCCAATATTGCCAGACAAATTCAGATGTCAATTAATTTCAAAATTATGGTCCAAACTCAACTGTTTGAATTACCTACTGCTTATACAAAAAAAGAGGGAGTTAGGACCTTGCTGGCAGAGTCTTACGGGTACACGACAAAATGTGGTTTTAAAGATTGCTAGGGATCTGTACACCCCAGGTCAAGGAATGCTGATCTATAATAATATTAATATAGCCTTAAATCATTCAGTATTCATTAAATCTACTGTAACATTCAGTTCAATCATATACCTAAGTATATAGTTTGTAACTCACTGCAAAAGTTATGTGACAATAACAATAATTATTGTTCCATAATATGTGAATCAATGGTGGCCTAAAAATACCCATACAAATGTAATTTAGTGCCTATATTATTGAGTAGAAAGTGTAATCGCTTCACTTGTAGTACTACGTGTATCGAAACTTTACTAGCTTTTAGCACAAATCTATCCCAAACAGACTAATGGAATATGGAGACTGGAGAGCCCTAGTAGTGATAGAAAAAAAAAAAACCGAATCAATGAGGTAGAGTGAGTGAATGAGAGAGAGAATACGTTTTAAGCATAGATTTATTCTTTTTAAGCTCTCAAATGATTACGATTTTCTTAGAAAATTTAGGCTTCAGCTCTTGAACCTCTTTGTTCTAAGTCAAGTTTTATACCAGACTACCTATCGTTTTCGTCCTTCCATCGTCTCCGTCGTTCAACTTCGTTCCACTTTGTTCCACGGGAACTCCGTAACTTTCCGGGATAAAAAGTAGTCTGTCACTCTCCAGGTCCTCAACTACCCATTACCCATGCCAAAAATCACGTCGATCCGGTGCTCCGTTGCGGCGTGATTGAAGGACAAACCTACAAAGAACACACTTTCGAATTTATAATATTATAGTATGATTTTATTAATTACAAAATTAAGCATTCGGAATCTATTGGTGGCAAAATTAGTCTCCATAATTCATTTAGTCTGTGCATATCTATCACAATTTTACCTCCTTCACATCCGCACTTCTGTTTGTGCCATCACAATTTTTCCAGTGAAATAGTTGAGTACAAACTAGAAAATACATCTCTTACGGAGAACAGATTCCATCCAAAGGTGGGAATTTACTGAGATGATAAATGTAAATTATAATATTATGTCATGTATTAAGTGCCATAAACCATAATGTTATGAAATGTGAATAGCCATGTTCGTACTAAGAGTGTAGACTCTGCAGCTAAATAGTTGGTCGGTGTAGACTTGCCTTGGGATTCTTTGCCCCAAGGCAATGTGTAATCAACATTAAAACTTGACCCCCGAAGCATGGGTCACTGTGACAGGCAAGCCATTGAAAGAGATTGCTGAGTTTGAGTTGAATGTGTATTGTCGCCTTGTGAATTAAAAAAAAAATATCCATACTTTTATGTTGCTAGGTTATGGAATATACTTCAGTATCTATTTCCTTCAAGGCATGAGTGGAAAGGCATCTCCAATAAAGCGCCTACTGTCATCTTACTTAGAGATAATACAAGACAGACTTTATGCCTAATTTTCTCTATAGATCTGAGCTGAGGGACAAATTACATTTATTTAGCTCAATTCAAGTTTCAACAACAAAAACAACATGGGGGTTTCCTATGTAGATTGTTTTGATATCTTTCCTGGTGTTGAGCACTGCAGTCTTACAAGGTCCGGGATGTCCCAGGTTCGATAACTGGCAGAGTCTATTTTGGAATTTACAACTTTTGAATTTTCTCTGGTCTGGCCTGTTCTGCTTGGAGACTTCCTCTGTGTGGTTACCACCCTACCAGCAATCAATTAGGGGTATGGGTTTAATATTATAACTGCTATACTCCAAACAAAATAGCTCACTACCATCTTAGACTGCATCATCACCCACCACCAGGTGAGATTGCAGTCAGGGGCTAACTTATAGTGTTTAAAAAAGATGCATAATATGCATCTATCCAGCTGTGTAAAGCTGTCATATGCCATATAAATGCTAAAGCCTAATCAAGCCAAATCAGAGTAATTAGTCTCTAAAGCTCCTTTTAGGCTGCTAATCATGGTAGTCGTAACTACAGCTCACTGTGTGTGAGGCACTCTTAGCATCCCCATGCTGATCCTGAAAACATAGCACAAATGCACTTGGTATGAACATAGTTATCCAGACAGCCGGTATCGGATGATTGGTGACCATTTATTTTTATTTGTAAACTGTACTCAAAGTACAGTCGAAATAAAGGGTAATATTTATTCATTAGAGAATATAATCGGAAGTCAATGCATATTAGTTGTAAGTGTTCAGTAACACCATTTGTAAATGTATTAACAATATAAGTTGATGCTTTAATTTTCATGTTTTTTATTACCTTCCCTCATTATTATCTACATATACTAATATTATAAATGCGAAAGTTTGGATGAATGGATGGATGTTTGTTACTCAATCACACCAGAACGGCTGAACGTATCTGGGTGAAATTTGCCACAGAGATAGATTATAGTCTGAAATAACACATAGGCTACTTTCTATCCTGAAAGAGTTCCTGCGGAGCCCAAAAATACCTTAATCCATGCGGACGAAGTCGCGGGCATTAGCTAGTACCAATATACATACAAATTACATTGGTGTATTCTTACGCTCGCCAACCTGCATGGGAGCAGCGTGGTGGGTCTGAGATCTAATTATCTATCTCCTATGAGAGTGGAGGCCTATGCCTGGTGATGGTGGATTCTTATAAGTTTGCACAATGTTCGTCCAGTTGAGTTGAAACATGAAAAGTGTTCAGTAGGAAAGTTTCTCAAACAAATGACAAACAAATTTACTAAAGGCTTTGCAACACTTGCCAGGCAACAGCTATTTTATTATAAAATTAAAAAAGTTCAACAAATATTACATAAAATAGAAAATCTTTATTAAATGCATTTTAAGTAAATTATAGCTAGGATTTGCTTACTCTGCTAAGGACAAGTGATAGTACTATGTTCCATTACGTCGGACACCTGAGTTGGCTCGGTTTCCGTCTGATTTTTTATAGAATTTAACCAGTCATCAGTAGGCTGAATTTTTTTCACGTCCAGTTCAGAACACTCTAGGTTGTCTTCATTGGTAATACTTTCTATTTTATTTGCTACAGTCTCAATATCTTTGCATTCATCAACCTTATTATCAATATTAGTTCTAGGTTCACTTACGTCTATAGTATCGTCTAAATCTCGAAACTTCCTAGACACTTCTGCAGATTGAACATTGACAATACATACGCAGTCATCTGTTTCAATTATTTGCTTTAGCGCAGCCTCTTCAATAGCTTCTACGTCATCCTTCTCAGTAATCTCTTCAATGGTTTTATACGAATACATATGATCGTCATTTGGACTGATATAATCTTCTAATATAAAAGTACTGTTATCAAAACTAAGTCTCTCAAAATCAATTACACCATAGTTACTTACGATATCTAGCAATGTGGACTCGTCGCTATAGCTTATATTAATGTTTTGAACACAATTTCTTTCCAATTCTTTGTTGTCTTGGCATTGTTTGCGTATAGCATCGAGTTGTCTCAATGTTTTCAATTCCCTCGCCTTCAAACTCGCGTAAATGCGTGCAAATGACTTTCTAACCGATGCTTTTAACTGGAAATTTAATTGATTTTGTTAGATCGTATAATTCAAGAAGCAATTACATTTAGAAATTAGATTAAAAGCTTACATTTTCAATATTTTGTTCTAAATCATCTGGATCACCCGCCATATTTGTTTATTTAAATAGCTTTTTTTGATAAACGCAAAACGTCAAATCGGTGTATATCTGGAGGTTGGTCTTTTGAACAATAATAATTATTTACTGTAGTAATCAAGCTACATCAAGGTGGTTAACTTTCCTTCGTATTCGTAGTAGTATATAATATGTCACCGTAAGATTGTAAAAACCGTTAGATTGTAATATAACGTTTTTTAAATCAATAGATTATAAACTGTCGACATATTGTGAACCGTAAAATACTGCTTACAATTTAACGCATTATATTTCGTTAAACTGTAATCTATTAATTATGTAGGTACATTAACCCGATAGAACCTAAGTGCCCGGCCTGCGGCCGGGCACTCCCTGAATATTCATGTCAAACCCTAACCTAACCTATAGTTCGCGTGCGAGTTGAATGCAGAGTAAATGTATGGTGACACTTACATTTACTCTGCATTCAACTCGCGCGTGAACTGTACAAGAAAGAGACATGAAAACGTAAATACAATAAATATTTCATAATTTAATACTCAGAACATTGAACGGTTCACAATCTTTCGACAGTTTACAATCTCGCGGGATAGAAATCGTTAGATTATAATCTAACGGATTTTACAATCTTACGGTGACATGTATAATATACTAACCCTATGGCCGTACCACTAAATAATATATCAACAAACATTGGACGGATATTTATTTCAACCAGCTGATACCCGCGACCTCACCCGCGTGAAATAAGTTTTTAATTCCAACGGGAAATTTTCAGGGATGAAAAGAAATTTATGTCACTCTAACTTTAGGTCTTCAACAGCTAAATGCATGCAAAAAATAATGTCAATCCGTTGCTTCTTGAAAGACAAACCCACTTTCGCATAAAATGTATAAATTTATTTACATAATAATATGATCTGATACATTCATGAACACCTTTGTAAACGCCACTTTGTAATCCTTAGCGTTGTCTAAATTGATAGTAGATTAATACATAATGGATAGAAAAGTCTTATGAAAGTTTTGGCAAAGTGGCCAGCGTTTTTTTTATTGGACAAGAAAGTAGTTTATTTTTTGTATTCCACCGATAGCATTTAGGAAAAAATCGAGTACCTAAGTACCTTGTAAGTAACTTATCTGTGTGTCAATTAATCTTTGCAATTATTAATACATTTCAACAAAACTTTTTAGATGTCAACATCAAGTTACCCACTATGACAGACAGCACATACAAGGCTGAAGTATATTATTTTTAACTGGCAACGCGAAACCTCAGAAAAAAATCAAACTATTGATTTTTCGTTTGACAGCTCACTTCAAAAGGAATGGAAAACATCGAATTCAGTTTTTGCTCATTTTGAAATCTTAAAAATTAGTTAGTGGCGTGTTTACCTTATATATAAAGTGTAGATTACGGTCTCTGTAAAAATGAGTGAAATACGGCACCGGCGTGGTGACGGTGATGGGAACGATAAAGCCGAGAACACCGCAGGCGAATCCGATCATGTAAAATAATTTTTATTTCAAAAGCTATAAAAAACCAGTTTCCTTAATTTATGTATTGTTAATAATTTGGTGGTTTGATAGGTGGATTCTGAGGAGGAAAAGGTTTTAGAAGAGAAATATGTAGACGAGCTGGCAAAGTCGCTACCACAAGGTACCGACAAAACGCCTGAGATTCTTGATTCGGCGCTTTCTGGTCTGTCTTCGCGGTAAGTGTTGGATATGTTTACTTTTATTGTATTAAAGCCAGAATTTCCACAATATTAGATGATGCCTGTACCTATAACTCCATGTCCACTTGAATTCACTTTATTAAATATCCTGTGGCAACCCTGGTTTTCCAGGATTAAAGTTTCATCCGGAATGTATTACAACACCAAGTTTTATTAAAATTTGAGAAGGTAAGTAACATGCAGACAAACACAATTTCATATCAGTATTTTTATCATAAAAAAATATTTATATCCCTTTTGTGGGCATCTGTGGCACTTTAAATTAAGAAATTAAAAAAAAATGTCTGGTCAAATGAAACCTCATCCTTTTAATAGTACTTTGTTGATGGTACCTTACTTCACTTATTGAATAATCTACCTGACTGCGAGAAGCCGGCTAAAATTGAATCACTTGGAGTAAATAAACACAGTTTTTTCAATTGGTTGTGTGAGTTTACCTCCTTTTCATTTATCCTTTGCAAGTTTTAAGGCTCAATGATTATTTGAATCTTAGACTGCAATTACACTTATAAGTATTATTTAAGTTGCTTACATACATACAGTCTAAAAGGACAATCGAAAGCTGCGTCATCAATTGGCATTATCAAATCCCTTTAAACACTTTTTGAGCAATAGAGTAGTACATATGTGGAACAAATTAACCAAGGATGTGGTTATGGCAACCTCTGTAGATCAGTTCAAAAACAGACTCAATAAGCACTTAAAGACAAAGCACAAATTTGATATAGGCACATAGCGAAAGCTGCCTAGCCTATTATTAATAATAATAATACCTAAGTACCTACATTATGTTAAATTAAGTGCATAACTAACATTTGCAAACAATACACAACTTACATGACTTTACATTACGTAAATTACTCAAGTAAGCGACATACGTGAGTATAACTAAAGCACTTCACCAAACCCATTCACTTGACAATTCAAAAGCTTCAAATTGAATTTTAAAACTTATGGTTTGTCTAATTTAGGATAATTATTATTACAGATGAAATTTGCATTGTATTGCTTCCATCTGTCTCACTCTAGTCCTTTCACTATTGCTATACACCTCTCATCCTAAATTAGACAAAGCATACAAGCGTGATTGCAGCCCTAAGACAGTTTACATAGACAAGTATTTCAATGTATTTTATTGATGTAGATGGAGAAATTGGGTGATCAGAGGCATTTTCACTTGGCTGATGATTGGGGGCTTCTGTTTGCTCATCTACGGTGGACCCCTGGCCTTGATGATAACTGTTAAGTATTATTTTAGCCATGAATATAATTTGGTATATTATTATACTAATTTTCTTCAAAATCTGGTCTGGTTGAAGTCTTTAACTGTGGCTATTTGCCACCCTACCTGCAAAGATGTTCCGTCAAGCAATTTAGCATTTTAGCATGTCTGGTATGATGTTACAAATAAACTGTATGGGTAATTTAATGATGCCTGCTTCCATTGTGGTCATACCACCAGATGAGACCAAAATAAAAATTATCATTAAATTCTAGAAAAACATCTAAGTAATAGCTAGTTAAGGAGTGAATGAAATTCTTTCAATGACTAAGTATACTAAAATGTTATCATAACTTCATCTTCATATTAGCTGGCTGACGTCCACTGCTGAACATAGGCCTTCCCTGGTAGCACCACCACCAACTTTTCTCTGTTCAATCATTTATTTAACTTTTGGCAGCTTGATTCAATGATTTTGACAACTTTGGTAATGAAGAAATTTTAATCAATTAGGCACATTAATTCTTTATTTTTCCTCAACATTTTTATTGTTTTTTCAGACATAAACAAGCATTTAAGTGACTGGTACTATTGTATGTATTAAATAAATCATTTGTGTAAAGCAGCACAGTAAGTAAATGTACATTTTATAATTTGACTACATCAATCACGCTAGTCATAGAAAACATCCATCGCCAATGCTAGGACAATCAAGAGAGTTTGCGTTGCAGCTTCATGACTGTCTGTCTTTTTGACTGTGTCTATATGAAGTATTGTGTTCTTTTGTCGATGGTTGCCACTCAATAACTAAGAAACTTCAGAGGCATGCTTATGTCAAAAGTTAAATAAATGGTTGGACAGAATATAAGCCTTCTGCATGTTAATGTTTTTACTTATTGTTATGACAGGTGCTCTGTGTCCAAGTGAAATGCTTTGAAGAGATCATCAACATTGGCTATGCGGTGTACCGGGTCCATGGTCTGCCGTGGTTCAGGTCGCTGTCATGGTACTTTTTGCTGACATCCAACTACTTCTTCTATGGAGAGAACCTGATTGATTACTTTGGAGTCGTGATTAATAGAACTGTGAGTATAGTTCGAACATATTATTATTTGGATTCCTGTGACTTCATTTGTGTAGTTTAGTTTATTTTTTTTAAATTCATCATTCGTTCATACATTTAGATAGTCTTTTCTATTTATGTTAGATACTAGCGGATGGTTTGAGGTTTTTTGGTTGCTATTCCAGACTATAATCTATCTCTGTGCCAAATTTCAGCCAGATCCGTTGAGCCGTTGGGACATGATTGAGTAACAAACATCCATACATCCATCCAAACTTTCGCATTTATAATAATATTTATTTGATATAAGTATTTTTTGTATAAGTCATGATGTGTGCACATGTTATGGGTTATAACTTGGAACTGATCCTATCATTTTATACTTACCTGAAATGTTGTAATTATTTCCTGTTTTGTGTAATAAGCAATAAACAATAAACAATTCCTGCGCGAACTCTTTAATAATAAATATATAATAAATAAATAAATAAAAAGTCTACCAAATTTCGTCAAAATTGTTTGAAAAGATGGGCTGTGAAAGTGTAACAAACTCACATTTGCATTTATAAGTTGGAAATCAGAATCAGAAATTATTTATTGCATCATACACATAATATTACAAAGGTGGTACAAAAGATAAAAAGACGAGTGTATTACCATTGTCATGGAGTGCATTTGCAAGATACATCGATACTTAAAAATAATCGATGTAACATATCACGGTATTAATAAATAAGATAAATAGGTAAACAATTATGAACATTCTTGAAATATCGACAAACCCTACATATTATCATATCATCTGAACCAATTAAATATAGAAATTAAAAATTAATATTATCCAGGAATTTATTGCAAAATACCATAGATTTAGGATTGGTCTGTCGTAAAGACCAATGCTAAATCTATGCAAAATACATAATAGGTATGTCAATTTGGGATTTTAACTTAGTAATTGGGCACCTGACATTGGCAAAGTGCATTGTGCTGGTGTCACTAATGAAAGCCATAAAACAAAATAAGAAGAAGATGATAATACTATAATATCTTAAAGATTTTCTAGAAGTATTTGGTATAGAGATAGAGACGTATCTCTGTACCAAATTTCATTAAAATCACACAGACAGACACACTTTCGCATTTAGAATAATAGTATGGATTCAAATGTTTTTTATTCAAATAAACTTTTACAAATGGTTTTTAATTGTTAATTGAATTTACCACTGGTTCGCGGAATGTGGGGATGATAGGTATGCGGTCCTGACGTATAGAACGTTAAATCTTGATAAATCCGTATCGCAACGTCGTGAGAGACAGCCATTGCACAAGTAGAATTAAAGTAAACCACATAACTGCAGACATCAAAAATTAACTAAATGTATGCTTACGAAAATATAAGGTTACGTAAACACGTTATCGTGTTACCTCCGTGTAGTTATATTAAGGTTATCGGATATAACGCGAATCCCTCTAATTGGTTTAACCTCGATTCTTGCACGGCACCAAATCTGACTAGACTAAATATAAAAATACCTGACACGTTGGTGCTTCAGTTCATGTGTCATTGTATTTACATAAAAAATCAGATTATAGTTTCAAAACAAAAAAAAATTAGAATTACATTAGGTTTTGTCTGGTGGGCGGCTTCGGCCGTGGATAGTTACCATGGTGTGATAACTAGCCACGCATGGCAAAGACGTGCTATCAGAGAATAGTGATTTAGCGTTCCATGTAGAAACCAATTAGGGGTACGGGTTTTATAAACATGCCAGACCCCTAACATGTTAAACCCTAACAGGTATTACTTGTAGTGGAATAAATAAAGTTTATTTTTAATAAGTCGTTGTCCTAGTGATAGGAGTGACTCGACGCGATACGACGCCATAGAAAATGTCAGACTTATCTACGCGACAACGTAGGCCACGTGAAGGGTCAGCTACTGTTACTGTCGCGTCGCGTCGTATCAAGACGCGGTGTCGCGTTTGTCGCTCAACTTTTAGGACAACGGATTAGACGGTGACGCAGCGCAGGGGGATTACTACTTACTACCACTGCTTAAAGCAGTATTATTTTAAAATTTCAGTTTTATATGACTTACTTTGATGTCTCTAAAATAAGGATTATAATTCTAGAGTATAATATAAGAATAGAATACAATTTATTTATTTTCTGAAACAAGAACGATGGTAGTTAGTCCCCTGTCCGCTGGCCCCTATCTCATTGTGTAAGCGGCAAGCTAGATTTTCTAAATACAGAAATCAATGAAGCAGACCCCGTGCTTTCTCTAAAAGTCGTAGCCCTGTTTTTTACCTGTTTTTGAACCATGTAAATAGGTACTTTGCGCAAATTGTAAAAAACATGGCAAAGTAATTTCCTAAAACCCCTCACTATTCACGAATCAACCTCCAATGCCTTTATGGATATTAAAATTAGATTTGCCCATGGGAAATCATGATATATGACTTAGAAAATTATACGATATTATATTTATTAATACCTGATATAATAGCCCTATTAGCTTTGTGGTCTAGTTCTACAGTAGTAATACTATTTTATAGTCGGAAGATTTGCGAAATTTTTGTTACGGTCGGCTATACGTGCGATATTCGTGCGTTTGTAGTTTGTAACGTCTTATTTGCTCATAGCGTCGAAATTGCAACAAAGCGTTGAAAGAATTTCAAAATAACATTATACATTTTGAAAGCCCTAAAAAAACTATCAAACTTTTTAAATAAATAAAACATACTTTTCTGATGCCTAAGCATCAGTTCAAATTGTATACTTTTTTTGTAGTAAAACGGTAAGTGTTCAAGAATCCAAATTTTAACTTCCCTAGGAGGTAAACTGACCACCAACCATTATTAGGTGTTACTACAGACTACCTACTTTATCTCAAGACCAAAATCATAGATACTGTGGCTGGGATCCTTACTGTCATTTTATCATGCCTGCAGGGCGACCACATAACTTGTGCATCAATCATTGTTACAGTATCAATTGTTGTGATTGGCTGAATTTATGGTATTCTTGCTGTGTCAATAGATTTTGTCCAATAGTGGAAGAGTGTTAACCAATCAGAGGTGATTGCGATCGTTACAATGTAGCTGTCATTTTTAGCCGGTCGCCCTGCAGATATCGCATCGTCGCCATGGCCTTTGAAAATTGTCACTTCCATACATTTTGTAGCATCTTATAGTCATTTTTAATTTTCTCGAAATATGCTTATGGCCAAGATGTACTAACTCTGATGTAAGTACATTTATTTCCGAAAGATTCAACGTGTAAAAAAACAAAGTGGGAAAAGGCAAAAAATGTAAAGCGCATTGCATAGCAGGTTATGCCGGAATCATTTAGAATACCTATGAATAATTACGATGGCTGACAGGTTTTAACACATAAGGCATTAAAAACTCCACATGTAAACAAAGCAACCATCGCGAAAATGGCACTAGTGCCCTCTGCACTGAGTTTTGCGTGTGGATCTCCTGCAGTCTCTTAACTAATATGAGGTTCATATTTAAAGAAAGAAAGAAAAACTATTTATTCTCACCATTGTGCCATACATTACAATACCTTAAGGTAAATGTTATCATGGCGCCTCTCGTACTTGAGCAATGACTCATGGTCAAGTCCTAGAGGCACCCTGATAATGCTTGTCGTGTGTGGCACAACCTGAAAAAGGCATCAGCTCAGCATAATGCTTAATACCTTCCAATAAGTTACAAGAGCATTCAGCGCTGATTTTCAGCTGGAGCGCTACTCCAGGTGACGCCACGGCTTCGTAACTATATCTACTAATTAATACTAATCAATTATTCTAGATATTTATTGCTTTCCCTTTTAAAGTGTCCCTTGCGGAAAAGGAAATCAGTAGATTTCCTGTTAGATCTGTCAGTTTAGGGATTATGTACCTTATGTACCTGCAGATTTTCACGACCTCCCTGGCACAGTGTTTAGCGCTGTTGTCTTAACGTGCGGAGGTCACGGGTTCGATTCCCGGCAGGGTCAATTTGGGAATTTATAATTTCTGAATTTTCCCTGGTCTGGCCTGGAAAGACTTCGGCAAAGACGTGTCGCCAAGCGATTAAGCGTTCCGTACGATGCCGTGTAGAAACCGATTAGGGATATGTGTTTATTGAAACTCCCATGCCCCTAACAGGTTAGCCCGCTACCATCTTAGACTGCATCATCACTTACCATCAGGCGAGATCGCAGTCAAGGGCTAACTTGTAGTAGATATAAAAAAAGATAAACTCCCAATATGAACCTTGTGTCCTCTTTCAGGATTACCTCAAGTTCCTGGTAACCTACCACCGTTTCATCTCGTTCAGTCTCTATTGCGTTGGCTTCGTGTGGTTCGTGCTTTCACTGGTGAAGCGTTACTACATGCGCCAGTTCAGCCTCTTCGCCTGGACCCATGTGGCTTTGCTGATCGTCGTCACCCAGAGCTACCTCATCATTCAGAACATCTTCGAAGGTTAGTCCATCTTCAGGAAGTAAAAGCGTAGTTTTACCCTGTGAAACTCCAAGTAAGTATCATCATTTTTTTTTCATCATTATCAACCGATAGACGTCCACTGCTGGACATAGGCCTCTTGGAACCAGCGGCTCCCTGCAAGCTCTCTCCTTACAAGTAAGTATATTTATTCAAAATTGATACCTAAAAAGTACACCTACTGAACGTCACGTTCAAGAAATATAAGACGTGCTGGTGATAATTAGCCACGGTATCTTAAAATTAAAGCTACGAGGGTTCCAAACGCGCCCTGGTCTGAGAAGAGCCCACAACAATCTCAGCCGGGTTTTTTTGTAGTGCAGTCTCTCCATTATTGGTAGAGTCAGTTCAATATTGCAGTTTACATGGGTAAATTACAAGGTAATAAAAAAAAGATTCAATCAACACTGTGAAAGCATCATCGCTGAATCAAACAAAATTGAGAAACGATCCAACTCTTCAAAAGTACTTAAAAGCAATTTATTGGTTCAATATACTATTTTTAATTTTTCTAAAATTTCTATGTAAACTGACTTATTGAACAGGATACGGTACATTATCGCAGAAAACGTAGATAAAATTAATCCGTAGTTTGACACAAAATGTCACCGCTTGGACACTGTCAGGGACGGGAAGCCGCTCAACCGTCTAGGTCGGTAACTAGGTCAATAGGGTTAGTATAAAATTCTATCGAGCATGAGTATCGAAACATTTCAGCGTCAAAGTAAAGAAGACCTTCCCACTCTGGTTTTAAAGTTCAAGATCGCCCACGTATCTACAGCCAGAGTTTGCACAGGAAACCTTGTGAATTGCGAATTAAATCTGAGTGGTACTGAATTAACGACTCTTAATTCTAGAACGTTTAGGTCGAAAATACTCAGACGTGTTTTGACGCTCGTATTTAGAATAAACTCAGGTGGGATGTAAAATCTTATGCTAACCATATTGACCGTCAGATATAGGAAATACGGAGGAGGGGAAGCGTTAACTCATACGTAGATAAATGTGTGTCTATTTATATCCCCAAGAGTCGCGTAAATCAGTGAATTAGATGCACTTTACCTTTCAGACAGGTGTGCAAATCCGACCTAATTATCGACCGATATTACCTGCAGTAATTGATTACTTACTTAGCTATGCTGTTCATAAGTTATGTGAGATTTACCTTTATTTAGATTAAGAGAGACTCTTTACCTAACTAAGCAAATAAAGTCAGCCTGACAATAAATTCAGAAACTCCGAGCACAGCTCTCTCCATATCGCACGTTGACTGAAATTTCTTATGAGGTCCATCATGTCTCGGATCCATAGGTTCAGTCAGTCAATGCTGGAGTGCTATGACTGACAATCAGATGCTGAGCGTTCACCCAAATTTATGCTTAGTCTGAGTTTTTACACTGCAGACTCGATTTATAGTAGTAAGCGTCAAAGTAAAATGGTCCCTAAAGCTCTTGATTTAAAGTAACAAATTCAGTACAACCGATTTTAATTTCAAAACGTATCACGCATCACGCAATGCATACACGAAATTGAGCTCTAAATCAATGTATCAAAGGTTCATTTTACTAACTATACTACTATAACGTTATGGTACGCTCAATACTATCGAATTTGCAATGTAAAAACTAAGACTAAGCGTACTGATGCAGAACTGCCAATAAGGGCTTACTATAAATACCTACATAAAGTCTACAATGTTAAAATTTTCTCACGCTGATTACGGGTCAGTAACCCCCGATAGCGGCTCATGAAGTTATGCCACTGATAAATTACGATAATACCTTAGCACAGAATTCAATTATTGATATGAATCATAATGTAGGCCGGAAATCGAAATTTACTTGATATACTTAGTAGTTCAAGGGTTAAATAAGGAAGACAAGAATGGTTCATGATATGACAAATATTAAACAATGAAAGAACTAGAAAATTAATGTGCTATAATCTGCCACAGTTTAATTTGCTTTAATCAGCAAATTAAACTTCTAGTTCTTACATTATCATGGACTTCCGCAAAGTAACGCCTGCTTTTACGTAGAGGTCTCGTATTTCTCGATTCACCGAGTTCAATTTGGTATGTTGGTAACTATAGAGAAATAAACTTGCCGAAAGAATAAGTAATAAATAAATAAAGACGCGCTAGAAAATGGCGATATATTACGCTACTTCAGTGGAAAGCATTGTCAAGCGGCAGGTATCCCTTGTCTAGAATAATGCTTAAAATTTCTTTACCCTACTTCAGTGTAGAATTCCTCACGAGGTTTAGTTTAGCAAATAAGAAGTAGCAGAAAACTCAGAAGTCGCTGACCAGGTACAAGCAATTTAGCCAAGTAGTCAGGCAAGAAATCCGTATTTTATTGTGTATGCGAAAGTATTTCTGCTTATCCTTGAATCACGCTGCAATGGAGCATCGGATCGACATTATTTTTTACTTCCGTATAATGAAAGGCCTTAAGAGAGAGAGGTTTGTACTTCTTCGCGGAATAGGTATCATAGAATTCCGGAATTTTTGAAAACATAAAACTTAGGTACAAGCTATAAATCCTTGCATAATTAATGCATAAACTATTTTTCTTACATACCAGAAATACTTTCGTGTTATTTCATACGGTGCGTTCCAGGTAAACAATGGGTTATTATTAGACGCCATATGATTTTATCGTCCCGCTCGCTGTTCGACACTGTATTGTTACCTCGAAGTGGCTTCCCTAGATTGACGTCACGTTTCTATGCGTTATTGTGTCTTAAAATGGAGCGTGTCGAAAGGAGACGTGGTGATGATGAGACATGCATAATCTAACACATAATATGAAAAGGCTTGTCTTGGCAAAGTGATTGACTGATCTATCAACACACAGCCTATATAATAAGGGGTACGATTTTTTTACAGTAGGCTCCTTTTATGCACGCATTAAAAAATGTTTTTAGATTTTCCGCCTCTAAAGGGGAAGTTTGTTTTGTTTGGATATAACTTGAATAAAGTCGTTATTATTCAAGTTATATCCATGAAAAGTTGTATTTGGGCTTTTAGATAAAAATTACAACCATAAAAGTCGTGTTTCAGAATTTTTTGGTAATGCCACCACCAAGGGATTTCAGAAATGTTCGGAATACCCGTACGTGGTCAAATTAGAAATAAGGAGATCCGATGTAGGAGAACCTAAACACTGACAGCGTATCTGATCTCAATTTCAATGGGCGGGGGACGTAGCTCGAAGAATCGCGAAATGTGATATGGGTGTTGGAAGGCCGGGAGGGAGCTGTTAGAGGCAAACAGTAGGTACAAGATCGTGTTCTGTGGAGACCTTCAGTGGATGTCTAACGTTAGAGTGGATGTTTAACGACGTCGAAAGAATGCATTTCGTGTAAAGCGTGCGGCGCGGTCAGCCCTTTTTATCGTGCAATTTGTAATCAGTAATCAGTTGGTCACCGATCAGTACCACAATATTTTGAATCAGACCGACGATGAAGCGCGTTCCATCAAGTGTTTTGTGTTTAACGTAAAACTAACCTCAAATGGATTGCTTTTGAGCGCAAGTTCGTCCGTACGGTCACAATCAGTATTTGACAGATGTTACTGAATTTGCGACTAAAGCAACGGTTTTGGGCTCATTTTACTCTGACACCGAAGTGCTTCGGCACTGGAATACGCTCAACGTCGGAGTGTCTTCACAACCTGTGTGTAACTACATAATATTAAATCTATTTAATATGTAGTTGTTATACCTTCCTCACTATGAACAGAATAAAGCGGCCCAGTCATGTCAATAATACAAAAGCCGTCAAACGCCGTCTGCATGCCAGTATTTCCATTGCTTTCATCGGCTCTTCGCGATCTGTTTATTTGCAGTACGGGTTAGCGGTTTCCCGCGAACATATACGTTTAATATATAACAGCTTATATGAAGCTACAGTTTTATTTATGAAAAATATTTTGCACACGATTTCCTACGCATGGGTTTGGGTTTTAAAAATCTTGTGAGATAAAAAAATAAAAAAATTTTACCAAATGTCTAAGTAGCTTAAACGGATGAGCCGTGCTAACAGACAGACAGGCGGACATTGAAAAATTGGTATGGATGTCAATTTATATCCATACTAATATTATAAATGCGAAAGTGTGTCCGTCTGCTACGTTTTAACGGGCCATCGCGTCGTTTCAACCGATTTTCATGAAATTTGGTTCAGGGGTAGGTAACTTCCCGGAAAAGGACATAAGCTTTTTATACCGACAAATTTAGGGGTTTCCCAGGGAATTGAAAAAAAAAGTTATTTTTAATTCCACGCGGACGAAGTCGCAGGCATCATCTCTCGTATTAGAAACGATCACATTTTACATTGAATGTACACGGATCGTCAAACTCGGTTTAAAACGTAACGTTTTAACTTTGTTTTTTTATTGCTTCTAGGACTAGTTATTCGTTACGATATTTTAGAATAAATATATAAAGATAAACACTAGAATCTAGATGATGTCCACAATTTGGTACGCGTCGATTTAAGTTCTTGAAAAATTTCTGGGAACTTTCATTTTCTGGCATAAAAAGTATTTTATCCTTTTGCAGAATCCTACCTATCTCTGTATAATTTTTTTTCGAAATTAGTTGAACAGATGGGCCATAAAAACGTAGCATACAGTCGGACAGACACACTTTTGGATTTTTATTAGCACAGATTTTTTTGAGATACTGCATTGCAACTTTCAGTATTACAAATTGTCAAGGACAAAGTATTTATATAAGTATACTAGTCGTTTAAAAACTAGTTTCGCTGTGATTACTCATGAAATGACAACTAACATTTTAATGGTATTCATACAAAATGTTATATAATTAACATACAATGTACTTTGAAGTAGACTAAACGCGATTTGAATGTTTACTTAAATGTACAACGAACTCTCTTACTGAAATTATTCAAATACTAGCTGATACCCGCGACTTCGTCCGCGTGGATTGAGGTTTTTTGGTTCCCGCGGGAACTTTAATTTTCCGGGATAAAAATTATCCTATGTGCTATTCCATTTTATAATCTATCTCTGTGCCAAATCCATTCTGCCGTTCTGGCGTGATTGAGTAAGAAACATCCATCCATCCATCCAAACATTCGCATTTATAATATTAGTACAAAAATACCAATATGAGTAGCTTCAACATTATTCTGTGTATTTCTTATTTCCTTCGGTTCTTTTTGCAAGAATAATTTTATTTCACATGATAATAATAATTAAGTTTTAATTATTAGTTATTACTGAGTTAATTAGAAATGCAAGCTGAATTAATTAAAAATTCATACGAGTAATATTTGCTCACTCATAATACTTTAAGATCTTCACACAAGATTTTAAATCTCACCGATAACGAGCGAAATCGAGCGTCAGAGTAAATTGAACCCAAAGCCATTGATATAAAGTTACAAATTCATTACCCGACTTCGCAACGTGTCTGCTAAGGGCGCTGCCAGTCGATGTATAGCGAACTTGAGCACTAGACAAGGCGGTTATAGTCCATTATAAGTAAAGGCCAAAGTGTATCGACGCTCGAAAACGATCAACGTCGTGTCGCGTCGGTGTGATTTGAAATCTTGTGGTAAGGGTACCTACAGGTATAAAAATCGCCGAGTTTCTTGCTTTTTTTCTCGTCAGGTCATGCCGAATCAGTGCATTGGTCGATTCAAACCATTCAAAAGCACTTTTAATTTATTTGAATAAGAAATCTTTTGGCAAAACAATCAGGCATATTATTGAAAAGAAAAATCGGAGTTGTCAAATAAATAGGCATCTATATCGTTCCTGTACGATGCCGTGTAGAAACCGAAGGGGTATGGGTTAAATATAACTGCCATGCCCCTAACAGGTTAGCCCGCAACCATCTTAGACTGCATCATCACTTACCATCAGGTGAGTTCGTAGTCAAGGGTTAGCTTGTAGTAGATTTAAAAAAAAACTTCTAGGCAAGCGCGTTCCACCTTAGGCTGCAGCACTACTTCCAGCAAGTCTGATTGCAGCCAAGCGGTAGTCTACAAATTAAACAAAAATCATTTGACCTTTCAACCGTCGAAAAATCATGCATGTCTTCCTAAGTCCCCCCAGTGGGGCAGAGGTGTTGCGCCATCTCGAACGGTTAGCATGAGGTCAAGGGACCTCATCCTATGTCATCCTTTGCGATTTGCGATCTCTGCCAGAACCGTACGCAGCCAAGTGTCTTTGGGTCGGCCACACTTTCTTTTTCCCTGAGGATTCCAGTCCAGAGCTTGCCTCGCGATATTGCCTGCATCTCTACGTAAAGTGTGGCCAATCCAGTCCCAAAATCAGGCATACTTTTACTAAAACGTAATACATATTTTTCAGGTCTCATCTGGTTCATAGTGCCAGTGTCTATGATAATCTGCAATGACGTCATGGCTTACGTGTTCGGCTTCTTCTTCGGAAAGACGCCGTTGATCAAACTGAGCCCAAAGAAAACCTGGGAAGGATTCATTGGAGGCGGGGTTTCTACGGTTGCGTTTGGACTTGTGGTATGATAATCAATTTTTTTGTCAGGTAATGTTAGTTTTTTCAGGTCATGTTTGTATTGGTAGGCTGCACCTTAAGGTCACTTTAGGCTGCATCATCACTTCCAGCCAGTCTGAGTAATTTTTTTTTAAAGTGAAAGAAATGGGCTGTCTGGAGGAGATCACTTTTAGTGATAGACTAAGAGATAACTGCACATTTAGTAACTATCGCTTGAAAAGCTGATTCAGTAATAGTTGGGTGCTACACTCTCCACTGAGGACGTTAGTGAAATTCTATAAAAAAATATTAGCAATTATTATGTCGGCAATTTTTATTAGCAAAACTTATGAAGGCACCTTCATAATTTTTAATAGCAATCAACATGACGACATAATAATTGCTAATATTTTTTTATAGTTTGTAAGTTTATAACGTCTTTGAGAGGTGATATCTAGTGAAAGGCCTGATGCAGAGCGTCAGTTTTTGTAGTGTTTACATAGGTACTGTGCATACTTTAATACTGTACAAGAATCAGCTTTTCAAATTATGGTTCATTTTTGGTAACCATATCACGTTTTTGATCGGCCATATCTAGTGATTGGCCCATCAGCATGCGCTCAGAATTTCACTAACGTCCTCAGTGGAGAGTGTAGCACCCAACTATTACTGAATCAGCTTTTCAAGCGATAGTTACAAAAAAGTGCAGCTACTCTTATAGTATGATAAAACCGCCCTTGCGCACGCGTTATTTTCTGTTCTTTGTATGTAATTTAGTTCTGTTTTGTGTGGCAATAAAGACTTTATCTATTTATCTGATTGCAGCCAAGCGCTAGTCCATAAATTAAACAAAAATTTTAGTTTGTTCCATAAATTGAAACCGCACTTTGCCAGCGTGGTGATCTATAGCACGGCATCGAAAGTCAACATAGAAGAATTAACGAAGCGATTTTGTTTTATTTTGACTTCAACTTACCAGTAACCTTCAAATTAGGCCATCTTTAGGCAAGTTAGGCTGCATCATCACCAGTGGCGTGCAGTTCATAGATGCAAATAAGCACTGCTTACCCCAACTGAATGAAACTTATACTCAAGTAAATTATATAATAAAATAATAAAAAAACAACTGTAATATAAATTCATAAAAACGCCATCTATAGTAAATCACCACCCGCATCTATATTAATTCTGTAATTATCACGAAGATGGCGCTGTCACGAATTCTATCCATAGTCAATACGCTCATATTAACATTGAACCGCTCACGCGACGCTGGCGCCACGGAACAAGCAGGAGTTAAAAATGGCTAAAATTTTAGGTGTGTGTGTTTCATATTCAGTAATACAACACGAAATACATTTACATGTGTGAGTCATCACACCTAGTCATAACGCACGACGTTACGTCAATAAAAAGCATAGCTTCCGGAAACTGCGCGATCAACTCAAGACTTATTTTAATAATGAAAATTAAGTAACTGTATTTACCTAGATACCAAAAAGAATTGTTGAAATTATTAAATAAATTAAAATTTTCTACCGTATTTCTTTCCACTGATTTTGTATTCTAAGAAATTATAAAGATTCTAAATTATTAATTAAGTATTAAATCAAAAGCAGTCTAAATTAAAAAAAAAACATAATATGGCCACCGATTAAACATCCAAAAGGGGTAAACATATTTTTTCACGCAAATAATAGCGTAATTAAAGTATTGAAATTAAATATTTTAATAAAAGAGTTATTTAGCGAGACTTCCGCCGGCTACCAGACGAACGCGCGCGCCGCCGCCATATTAGTTATTGTGTTGTTATTGTTTTGATTGCGAATTTCGTCCCGTTAAAAAATTGTTTTAACACGTCCAAGGACATTTCTTTGTAAAAAAACACGTGAATTATTGTGAGAACAGCATGTGACAACTTTTTTAGTGATTAGTGATTACAAAATTATTGGAATTGTTCAGAAATCGGTAACGTAACAATCTACTTACATAGTATTATTATTATTTTAAGTACCTACCTACCTTTTTGGGTGTGAAACGAGAGAGTTCTTGGTGTACTTTTTTGCATTACAATTCACATTATAAAATATATTAAGTACCTAGTAATTGAGTATGGTTTGTTAGCATGGTTAGCATGTTCGACTGTAGTTGAGAGGTGCTGGGTTCTTTCCCGGATCGGACCAAAAAGCTTAGATAAGGAAGTTGATATTAGGTTTTTGTTTTAAGAAATTTTCAGCACTAGCCTAGAGTTGGAAACTGTATGTTTCACCCTCATACATAATTAATGCTTACCCTGGCTTCGAACCCTGTGCACGCCACTGATCATCACTTGCAAGCAATCTAATTGCAGCCTAGCGCTAGCCTATAAATTGTATGGCCTATAATGACCCTATTCATTCTAAATAAGATAAGTGTTCTGTGTAGTGATGATGATGAGAAATGTTGTTCATTTACTTTCCAAAAGCGGTGATAGCCTAGTGGTTCAGACTTCCTATTCGGGTTATCTGAGGTTCGATCACCCGGCACGCACCTCTATCACGTGTTTTGTGCGATTAAAGAAATTAAATATCATTTGCTAACAGTGAAGGAATAGGAAAATATCCTGCATGTCCTAAAATTATTCACGATGATCTCAAAGGTGTGAGAAGCCTAATAATATTGTAACCGTGGGTTTATAGCAGTATTAGTTCAAAATGTCACGTACCTTGACGTCCCTAAAATTAGGATTGTAATTCTAAAACACGAATGGCAACAGTATTAAAACAATACGGCTTTAAGCGATGGTAGTATGCTCTCTGAAAAGACGAATTGGGAAACTCTTAGCATACAAATATCATAAATGCAAAAGTGTGTCTGTCTGTCTGTCAGCTACGCTTTCATGGCTCATCTAATCAAAGGATGTTGATGAAATTTTGTACAGGGTTGGATTGTATCCTGGGGAAGGACATAGACTATCCCGGCAAATTAAAGAGTTTCCGCGGGAATCAAAAAATCTTATCCACGGGGACGAAGTCGCGGGCATCATCTAGTTATCAAATAAATAAAAAAAACTGGCAGTCATTGGGACTGCCGATGGAAGTGGAAACGAAATTTTTTTTTGACGTGACACGCGTGACGGACACCGTTCCACATTTTTACCCTGCCCAAAAAGTGCTCAACGCGCCTAAAGAAGTTTTCACTTCAATAAAATGACTGAAGTGATGATCATATTTTCATCATTCCAGATATCCTACATGATGTCTCAGTACCCTTATCTGGTGTGTCCTATTGAGTACTCGGAGTCGCTGGGCCGGATGACGATGGACTGCGAGCCGTCACTGCTGTTCCGTCTGCAAGACTACACGCCGCCGCAGTTCCTGCAACCGCTCATGAAAATGGTGAGACCATCGATACTAATATTATAAATGCGAAAGTATGGATGTATGGATGGATGTTTGTTACTCAAAAAGGCGCCTACGGCTGAACGGATCTGGCTGAAATTTGGCACAAAGATAGATTATAGTCTACTTATAGTATAGCACATAGGCTACATCAGCAGGCGTTACTTTGCGGAAGTCCATCATAATGAAGGAACTAGAAGTTCAATTCGCTATAATAGTACGGGACTAATAAACATTGACCCTAAAATAAAAAATGTAAAGCTGATTTTTGGCACA
This sequence comes from Erebia aethiops, assembly GCA_923060345.2. NCBI lineage: Eukaryota > Metazoa > Arthropoda > Insecta > Lepidoptera > Nymphalidae > Erebia > Erebia aethiops. Next base: position 17,112,230 of record OV281081.1, on the reverse strand, counting down.
AGTGTTCCTTGGGGTCTGAGAAGTACCTCTTAAAAATTCCCCCCCCCTAGGCCGCGGGCTTAACCCCCCACCCCCCCAAACGTCTCCCCAACCGCAGCTTTTTGTAATTTTCTCAAAAAATATTAGTGCTAGAAAAAAACTTTCTATGGTGAAAATTATCTTCATTAAATTATCTAAAAAATAATATTTCAGTTCATTTCCATAAGACTAATAGTTTCGGAGATATGTTAACCCTTTGTGCATGAAAAGAAAATATTTTGCATGTATGGCTTTTTCTAATGTAGTTTCTTGTAATTTCCATAAAAACTGATAGAGCTACAAAAATATTGTCTGTAGCAAAATGAAAGGCTATTAAATTAGCTATAAAATGATATTTAGTTTATTTTGATAAGAGTAATAGTTTTGGAGATATGCCTACCTATTGTGTAAGATAAAGAAAATAATATGCACATATCGGGTACGTTGTTTTTAACTTTCGAAAAAAAAATAACAGAGTAAGGAAAAACTGATTGAAGCAGTAACAAACATAGTTAAATTACCTACAAAATAGTAATTAGTTAATTTTGATAGCACTAATAATTTCGAAAATATACCTGTCATAGTTAACATAAAAGCAATATTTTTCAAAATTTTATATATTTTCTGTAATTTCTAGAAAACTATTAGAGCTAGGCAAAAAACTCCCAGAAGTAAAAATAAACACCATTTAACCACTTATTAAAAAAAAATTAGTTCATAAAGATAGGACTAATAATTTCGAATATATATCCATGCATAGTGTACGAAAAAAAATAAAAAAATTGCTAGAATCCTATGTTATTTGCAATTTCCACAAAAACTATTAGAGCTGGAAAAAATCCTCGGAAGAGTAATTAATTTCACTAAATTACCCACAAAAAAGTCTTATGGTGAATTTAGATAGGACCAATAGTTCGAGAAATATGGCAACCTATATTCCAAGTTTTTTTTTTTTTTTCGACAATCGTTGGTATATTTTTGAATTTTCACAGAAACTACTAGAACTAGGAAAAAAACATAAGAAGCAAAAATGAACTTCATTAAATTATCTTCAAAATAATTTTTAGTTTATTTTGATAGAACGAATAGTTTCGGAAATATGGCTGCCTAACTGGAATAAAAGACTAAACCTTTGTAAAATCCGTAAATGTTTATTGTAATTTCAAGAAAAAGTATTAGAGTTAGGAAAAAAGCTGTCAGGACTTAGTACAAAGATTATTAATTTACCTATAAAATAGTGTTTAGTTTATTTTGATAGGACAAATAGTTTTCGAAATATACCTTGCTGTTGTGTAAGAACCGGTGGTAGTCATGTAGAATTAGCATAGTACTATGGAATAAATAGAAATTAACCTCTAAATAAATAACGTATTTTTGATTTTAGGCGCAAATGACGTCCTCTTTTCTCCCCACTCCCACAACCCCCCTCCCACCTCCCACCTCCCCCCTACCACGACCCCCCTCCCCCTCTCTAATATCTAGCCGATTGTGCTTTTTTGTAATCGTATTACAATTCAAGTATCAAATCAAATGTTTTTACTCAAGTAAACTTTTACAAGTGCTTTTGAATCGTCCAGTGAATCTACCATTGGTTCGGAATGCCATTAACAGTTAAAAGTTAATCTGATAAAATTATCTGCAAGATAGCTATTGGATGTTGGTGGTTCATTTACATTGTTTTTAGATAAATGCATATTGCATACCTACATATAGTTGAAAGGACTTCGAGACGTAGGTATTTATTATTATTATATTAGTAGGTATTATTAAAGCACATCATCATGGTCGTCATCATCACCTTCTTCCCCATCAATGGTAACATTTGCACACGAACCATGTCATTCCACCCGCATTTCCTTTGCAATCCTATTCGTTATTCTTCGGCCGAGGCGACGCCTTGTCTTTGTTAGAACTTTGAACGAATATAAATAATAAAATATTTAATATATTATTTACTGAGTGTGGTGTTGTTTTGTAGATAAAGATATCATGATTATTACCTACTATTAATTTATTGTAATATAGCATCGATCATTATCAAATAGAATGTGTAGGTACAAAGTCAAAATTATTGCAAAATATTTTTCTGTCATGCACGTTTTCGATCGTCATATTTCCGAAAGTATTCGGTCGATTGAAATGAAATAAAAAGCATTTTGTAGAAAATTTTATGAACTTTCATTTTGTTCTTGTCGTTTTTTTCCTAGCTCTTATACATTTTGTGCAAATCACAAGAAACTTACACGATTTCAAAAAAAAAAAAACAAATGCGTCAAATAAGCCGGCATATTTGCAAAACTATTTATCCGATCATAATGATTTAAGTGCCATATGGTAGATTATTTAATGTTAATTATTTTCGCCATAGACAGTTTTTTTCTAGCACTAATATTTTTTGAGAAAATTACAAAAAACTGCGGTTGGGGAGACGTTTGGGGGGGTGGGGGGTTAAGCCCGCGGCCTAGGAGGGGGGAATTTTTAAGAAGTACTTCTGAGACCCCAAGGAACGCTTGTGCCAAAAATCAGCTTTACATTTTTTATTTTAGGGTTCCCATACATAGCTTGCACAAGTAGCCTGGGCTATAATCCGCGACAATAGGTAAATCTATTGTATAGTCCGCGATATTCACCACACCACAGAAATCTGCCAAACTACTCTCAACGTACGTTTCACTCCGACACCGGAGCATCTTCAGGAGATGTTGACTCGACAATGCTCAATTGTAAAGTCGCCACACAACTACAATCGAGCATTGTCGTCGTCCAGCAGTGGACGTCTATATTGTCTATTGGACGTCTATATTATAATCTATTGTTTTTGTTTACAGTTCGGTCGTGAGAAATTCAATATGTACCCGTTCATGATCCACTCGCTAGCCCTCAGTATCTTCAGCTCTGTCATCGGTCCGTTCGGTGGGTTCTTCGCTTCTGGGTTCAAACGAGCTTTTAAGATCAAGGTAATATCGGTTCATAACAAAAAATTAAAGAATTTTAACACTAATCTTACTAATATTATAAATGCGAAAGTTTGGATGTATGGATGTCGGTATGGATGTATGGATGGATATTTGTTACTGAATCACGCCCCAACGGCTGAACAGATCTGGATGAAATTTGGCACAGAGATAGATTATAGTCTGGAATAACACATAGGCTACTTTTTATCCCGGAAAATTAAAGAGTTCCCGCGGGAACCACAAAACCTCGATCCACGCGTACGAAGTCGCGGGCATTAGCTAGTAGAAACATAAAAGCGACGTTTTTAAAGACCGTTGAATTGCTAACAATATTAATTCGATGAAAATTTTTGAACAATTGCCAATAGACCAAATAATAATTTTGTAGTTTAGATTTACAATTAAAATAATTCGGCAGTACTTACCTAACGATAAAAAATGGGCATACCGATGTACATCGGTTATACGTCGGTGGTAAACATTTTCAGACCGCGACTGTACAGTCGCGGTCTGAAAATGTTTACCACTTTAAGGTTTATCTAGGTTTTCAGACCGCGACAGTACAGTCAAATATTAAAGAAGTAAAAGTATTGACATTCTTGAATTTGACAGCAAGAAGTGAAGTATTGATTCCGCCGTCTTGAATTTAATAGCACCGCATCACCAGTTAAGGGAGGGAAAAATATTCGCCAGGATAGTACATAGATTTATGATATATGTTCGTTTTGCTCCAGGACTTTGGAGACGTGATCCCCGGCCACGGCGGCATCATGGACCGCTTCGACTGCCAGTTCCTCATGGCGACGTTTGTCAACGTCTACATCACTAGCTTCATCCGCACCGCCACGCCGCAGAAACTGCTGCAACAGGTCCGTAACTCAACACGCTTACTGCAGAACTTGAAACTATTGCAACAGGTCCGTTACTCAACATGCAGGACTTAAAACAGCTGCAACAGGTCCGTAACTCAACATGCTTACTGCAGAACTTGAAACCGTTGCAACAGGTCCGTAACTCAACATGAAGGACTTGAAACTGCTGCAACAGTTCCCTATCTCAACATGCTTACTGCAGGACTTAAAATTGCCGCAACAGGTCCGTAACTCAACATGTTTACTGCAGGGCTTGAAACTGCTGCAACAGGTCCCTAACTCAACAGTTTACTGCAGGACTTTGCCGCAGAAACTGTTGCAACAGGTCCGTAACTCAACACGCTTACTGCAGGACTTGAAACTGTTGCAACAGGTCCCTAACTTAACACGCTTTATTGCAGGACTTTGCCGCAAAAACTGCTTGAACCGGTCCATAACTCAACATTTTTACTGCAGGATTTTGTATACGTGATTTAGAGAAAATCATACTAATATTATAAATGTGAAAGTGTGTTTGTTTGTTGGTTTGTCCTTCAATCACGCCGCAACGGAGCAACAGATCGACATTATTTTTGGCATGGGTATAGTTGAGGACCTGGAGAGTGACATAGGGTACTTTTTATCCCAGAACCGCGGGAATAACAAACAATCAGGTCGACTCAATCTAGTATAGTATAAATATAATTATTTTTAAAATTAAAGGATAAGCAGTAAGCACTGCCTACTGCATCTATAAAGTGCACACCACTGATTACAGCCAGAAATATTTTTTGTGGCAAAATGTCGTAATATTTATGTAATGTATTATTGTTGTCTTGCAGGTGTATAACATGAAGCCGGAACAACAGCTGCAGTTGTTCTACGCGCTGAAAGAGTCGCTGGAAAACAGGAACATACTTAACATGATACCGTAAACAAACCCGTACACGAATGCAGGTACATACTCGTGTGTTTTATTTATTTAAATAAATTGAAGTTAACTGAAATTGTAAGTGTAGTTTCACACTTGACGAGGTGCCGCCGCGATTTTACTAAAATAACTATAGCTATTTTTTATATTAAATGATCAAATATTATGCAAATGAAAATGTTTTTTCTTCAGCCAAAAATTTTCAAACTTTGACGGATTCATAAATTTGATATTTTGCCAGATAAAATACTTTGGTGAAATATCTAATTCATTCATCTGTTACATTTTTGATGATTACAAAAACAGGTCCAAATGATTTTTATTAGACATGTACTTATTTTGTTGTTTGAAAAAATAAAAAAATATGTAAAACTAATATTTTTCATAAGTGGAAAAGATGGTATCAGCATAAGAACTAGTGAGACATTTTTAATACTGTTTTTTTTCATTGATAACAATGTGAATGATTTTTTAATGAATATTCATAAAATGATTAAACCCACCGATTGTAAAATTGCAGCAATCTTTAGGTATGCTGAGTGTGAAACTACACTAAGTTTTTATGAACAGCATATAATTTAATTCTAGTCTTATTTTATTGTGACTCATTTCGTTTTATTAACAGCAACTATATCTAAAAAGAATTTCTTAAATTTTATTTTCCGAAAAATACAAAATTCTACAGAAACTACTACTCTAACTACTTATTCTTGAGAAAAAAGTGACGTAATAAATAATTTAGAAATTTTTACCTTTAGTACAAATTTAAACAAAATACATTGTCACTCTGTTTCTATATACTCGTACCTATCTAAATAAATATATTTTAGTATATATAATTATATAGTTTTGGTTGGATCATGTCATTACTCGTTTAGAAAATGTGTGTGTTAGAAAAACTATTAAATTACATAAATAATTATAATTATAGACAATGAGGAAAAAATATGTGTATTAATACTATTAAGTAAATATGCAAATAATTTTAAAACTCTAATATTTCAAGTCTACCTTTCTGTATTTTTAATTATTTCAATATAACATAAAATACATCTCACCTAAATTAAGTATATTATACTAGCGAATGCCCGCGACTTCGTCTGCGTGGTTTGAGCTTTTTTGGTTCCCGCGGGAACTCTAATGTTCCGTGATAAAAAACTTTGGCATCCATCCAAACTCTCGCATTTATAATATTACTAAGATTTAAAAACATAGTTACTGTTTTAATATACTTATATCTTAAGTATTTTTCTTAAAACATTATTTACAGCCTTAGTATATAAACCCTACCAATTATGTACTTAAGGCATTTACATTTCTAAATTCATTGATTTAAATATAGTTTACTCTTGAAGCATACGTGTGCTGGTGCACTAGTCCGGAATGTCCGATGTATGTAGAATGTATTTTTCAAGGTGCATTTACACATTCGCCTGATAGCCGAGACGGGACGCGAGACGTCTGACCTAAAACTCAATGCCATGCTACGGTTTTCGATTTTATAATATAATACTATAGATCTAAATATAGGGCTGAGATACCCTTTATGTATATAAAGATACTAAAGAGTTAATAGTTAAAATAAGTATGCAGGTTTCTTTCATTATATACTAATCAAATTTATATCAGATTCTAATAGGACTAGTGCACCAAAAGCCATAATGTCTTAGCCACTGAAGGAAGAGCGTAGTGATGCGCTCTAGTTCCTATCGATAATAATATGTCTTATCGAAAGCAGCTATAAGGATATCAGAATGTATCAGAAAATCACGTCTAGAGGAATAAAAATTCGTCAGTTTTGTTTGTTAAATTGTAATTGGATAAAACAGGGATGCTTTGCATTTGTTTCTATATTTTAGACTGAAAAATGACTGTCAATAAACATGTGCTAAATATTATTCGTACATCGTATCATTCATTTCGTACGCTGCGAATTTTTACTATTTTTATATGTATTTATTACTCATAATTCAAACTTCACTCATTTTGTACATAACTTTTATGTGAACTCTTTTAATATATTAAAAATAGCATAACTATATTTAAATATCGCTACATTATTCACTCGATCGTTTGTCTCAAATAAGGTTAATAATTACGGGTTATCCTTTGAGTATTGAATAGTGCTACTCATTTTTTTTATATAATAAAAGCCTACTTTTAGTAATACGGAATTTACCCATAAAATATCTCAGAAATATAGTATCTATATCATAATAGAAGATAAATCAAACTCGTTTGTGCTTTACCTTACTTTTAGCTTACCTGTTTTAGTTTAAAAAATAGTGTAATTTAAGAAGTGAAGCAGGCGCATTAGTTGCGAAATTGTAGTGCCGACGTTGTTGCGGCTTCGAGTTTTCCATTCCCATCCAATGTAGTTTTTACGTTTGGGTTCTTTATCAACAACAAACCCGCCTTGTTTAGCGACTTACACGGCGCGAGCAAAGAAGCGGCTTTTTAACTACCATGCGTTCACTTACAAGTTGTAATCGCTAGAGCAATCGCCCTTAAAAGTTGTACGTGGACACGCACTTAGTGGGTACGCGCCGCGGGTTATCATGTTGGTTTAAATATGTAAACCCGTCATTATGTAGATTTTGTTAAGTTTTTGTGATTTATTTGTGATTTTATGTTACGTTATGAGGTTGCGTTTAGTTTTGTGCTTGGTGTTCGGGTTAAGTTAGCTTATAGTTTAGTCGAATTCAGTATGATTGGACTTTGATTTTTTTTTCTTTTTAGAGTTATAAATGCAAACTATTTTTGCTATTTTTTTTTTTATTTACGCTTTCATCTTAGACTGCGTCATCACATTCCATCAGACGTGATTGTGGAAAAGCGCAAGTCTTTTTTAATATCTGTAATTTAAAAAAATATCAAACAAATGCGTTCAGTACCTAAAGATTATTTCTAAGTATTCTATACACCAAATGACCAGTTTATTTGATATATTATTATTCACTGTTATATGTAACCTTTGAATTTATTTGCCATAGGACAAAAGCGTTACATTGCTAAGTATGTTTACGTATGCAAAAGATTTATTTGATGTTAATATTAAATTGTGTCGATATATTACGTTTGTTTATAATGTACATCACTAGTGAAATGTATTTATTTTAAAGGAATTCTCTTTTTCGTCCTTTTGGTTAAATTTGGTTTCGGCCATTTTGTTTTTGGCAGTCAGAAAATGCCGCGTGCCTCGCAAGCTTGGGTTTCAGGTCCCAGCTCGGAAAATGTAGGAAAATTTTATATGATATAATTTTTTTAAACATATTTTTTGGGTTATCGTAATATAAGTACACTTCGCTAGTGATCGAAAAAATCTAATCGTCGTCGTAGTAATAAAGTATTGATGTTCGTAGATGTAGGGTAATTTTAAAAGATTATTGTGTTAATTCTATGACGTAAATCCAAATATCGGTAAACTATAATTCGGCCACAAAATAGGAAATAGGTACATGTTTTATTTTATTTTTAATTGTACATTTTTGCTAGAGTAATTTCATTTGTTCAATTGTTAACAAAATGGGTATCAACCGATGTTAAATCTATCATTTGATTTTTTTTTACACGTAAACCCAATGCATTTGGCAAGTGTCGACCAATTTGTAACTAGAATATGTTAAGTTATAGAAATAATTTCGTCGAGTTTTACAGCCCCTTATCCATACAAAAACGTACAAAAAAATAATCCGTTAAAACATCTCTAGTATTCAAAGCAACAACGTAAAATAAACTAAGTTGGCCGAATGCGTGGGGTTATTGTGTAATGGGGCTTTTACCTTTTAGAGCTAAAAAGTGTTAGCTAATTATAAAATTTTATCAATTCTTGTCGTCACAAAGTGTATAGAGATTTAAGATCTGATGTCTATAAGCTTGAAAACATTATTCGAATCAAATATTAATTTAAAAACATCTATTCAGTAAACAACAAAAATAAAAAAAAAAATTATAAAATTTCTGTATTATATTTTGAACCTGAGTTAAGTTTTTGCTGTATGATACTAAGCTGTGCTTATGTATGCCAGTTGGACAGTATTTTTACCTTGAATTGCCTCGTTGGTCTAGTGGTTAGTATGTTTAACTGCGGATGTCGAGGTCCTTGGTTTGATTTCATAAGTAGAAATCACGTACTTTAAAATTGGCCGAAATTCGGTCGGGAGGACATTATTATTCCATTTAAAGATACATGATACAAAATAATCTGGATGTTTTGTAATTTGAATCGAAAAATGTTTGTCGTTATCTTTATCTTAGTGTTTAGATACGTGTCTAATGTTTTTATTTATTAATTGTGACTTATTGTATTTAAATAAATGTAATAAATGATTCCTGAATCGTACATATTTCTTTTCTTGCATTTACCAAAAGTAAAAAATATTATAATTATAGCGTTATAACAATCAGTTACAGTAAAATATGCGAAAGTGTGTTTGTTTGTTGGTTTGTCCTTCATACACAGTGCAACTCTCCGCTAGGTAGGTACGTATAAACTTGACAGGGGAGACATGAATACTTAAAATATTATTTTAAAATAAGTACTGTTATCTCCCCCGGCCTAGGGGAGACACCAGGACTGAAAATTCCTAATGTCTCCCCGAGGGGGGCGAATCAGGGGAGACACGAGTCCTTAACTCCAGCCGTGTCCGATGGCACCACCGACCACATCCGATAGAACAAAGAATTTAACCATTCCGGATCCTTAACGCCATTTCCTTATCAAGCCTAATTAAAATCGGAGGTCGGAGTGCAATACAATAGATTTAACCAAGGTTTAAAATACTTTTTTGGACAATTATGTGTAGGTAGGTACACCTAGTATTCATAGCAAGTATCAAATAATGTAAAGGGAAGTACCTACTTGGTACTGCTACTACACTGAAGCTAGAATGACTGACAATTTTTGAAAAATGCAAGCTTAAAGTCCCTGTCACGCTTGCTCTGTCCAGACTTCTGTACTTCATACCTATCTTACCTACCTATAGTTCTAGACCACGGAGTTAGGAATCTGCTCATGTCGAATTTTTTTTTTTTGGGATTATCTATTAGGATTTCCCGAGAGACGTGATATCGACGTGCATTGTTATTTCTAGGCTAGATTAGGTAAGTACCATTTTAAACTATCGGGCGTTGAATTCTGATAACGTCACAAGTATTTCATACAAAATCCCATACAATAAGCGCGGGTCTTGATGTTTGAAAGAAGTTGCTGATTTGACTAAGTAGGTACTTAGTTGTCAAATACCCAATTGTTCTGTGGTCTAGATACCTACTGTATAATATTTTCGTCGGATGACTGGTAGAAAAGCAAGCATCTCTACACTGTTGCCTCAATAATATGGCAAATACAACGAATGTCGTAGCCAGTGTAGTAACATAACCACTATATTATGTATTATAGTGATGCCACATGACAGAATATAAGTATAATAGTAGTTGTAGTGCACAAATAGGCAAGTCGGAACACAGTTCCGGCGGTCTAGTTAGTTTATGCATTCGACGCGCGCTAACGTTCCCACGCGTCTTATGTAAGAAAAATGTTCGTGAGCCTCTGCTTTGCGTACGATATGACACAAAAACATGACCAGTTTAATCGTCTCTGTCGTGTAGACTTTTAATTTTTCATTAGATAATGGATAATGCTCGTAAACCATGAGGCCGTAGAGGTCGAAGAAGACCTACAGGCCGGTGTAATGATGAACATGGGTGTTTTCGGTGTTGGAAGCTCGAAGGAAGCTGAATCTGAAGCCAAGACTCACCAAGCCTTGTAGACTGTATTTAATGCTTTGCTAAGGTAGCCAAAAAAGCACCAAGTTGGGCGGATTTTTAGTAATTCTGTGGCCGGATCAGTTGGCTAACTATAATGGATACTTAAATGACGCGAAAATCGCCTCGCTACTTAAATAAAATAAGTAGTAAGGCGCTTTAATTTTAAGATTAGATGACTCTTCTTTTTCCATCTAGGTTATCTCGCACTAATTTTAAAATATCTGATCGAATAAAATAATAGCTCAGTCTTTCTTAGGTACATTTACTGGAAAAGTAAAGTGGAAACGCAACTGCGCTCCAGTTTAGCGAAGATAACATTTGATTATTCACGGCGCATCTGCTCGAGTAGGTAATCTGAATAAAAAGGGAAAGTGCTTAACTCCTTTAATAGACGATTTTATTAGAACTTCTAAAGAAAGTCTTGAACGCTGCGGTCTGCGATGAATTATAAGCAGGGCTATTTAACTATAGCCATACCTACCTACTTATAATAATATTAAAACTGTAACTGTACGAAGACGATTCCTTATAGGTAGGTACATTGAAAATATTTATTGAAAATTTTGATTCGACGAATTTTCATTATTTATCGATACAGAGCCTTATAATTTAACTATAATATTATTACAAACTATGCAATAATAAAACTGTAACTGGACGATTAGTTGTTGTTGTTCACATTAAAAAAATTGAGAATTTTATTTCGAAGAAGCTTAGCTAATTATTTATTGATAAAGGGTCAAAGAAAATTTGTGCAATTATTATCTGTCTGTCTGTGACAAACTACTCGTAGCTCATACTCTGGGTTAGCATTATTTTAATAGGGTATTTAATTTTTGGTCTATTTATCTCGATTACTCCGATAAATCTAAATCGATTTTGATTTTTGACAATACTTACTGTATTTATGTATGTTTGTATTTATATATGTTCTATCATAGCGCCTAAACTACTAGGCCGATTTTGATGAATGAGGTGTCAACCACTTCTAATTAATTTAATTATAATAGTACGGTTGTTACATCCAAAAAGTAAGGGTCTGAATTTTTATCTGTACTTAGTTGGGTTTATAACTAACATGCGTAAATAGTAGATACTAGATACTGCATTATTTCATAATGCAGTATCTAGTATCTACGATTTACGAGTAGCTGTCCAAGGTAAGCTCAACGGTGCAAAGCGTATGTTTGCTTTTTACATAATAGATACGTTATCTCCTAATTTCGAGGAATTAAGATAACCGTTTTGGTCACAGTTTTCCCTTCTGGGAGTTGCAACGGCGGATGTCGCATTGCGTTGGCTTGCGAAGGCTCTAACACTTTTGTTTGCTCGTCATTGCGGACAGGTAACAGCAAATATAACCTATTTTATTTTGTATTAGGTGTAATGTATCTAGCATTACATGACTGTATATGCATACATTATAGTCAAAAGTCGATGTGCGGACGCATCGCGATTGGCCTAGGGAATCCTCAGAAATAGTTAGAGCGCTTGGTCCAAAGCATTTTTTTTAAATCCACTACAAGCTAGCCCTTGACTGCGATCTCACCTGATGGTAAGTGATGATGCAGTCTAAGATGGTAGCGGGCTAACCTGTTAGGGGAATGGCAGTTATATTAAACCCATACCCCTTCGGTTTCTACACGCCACCGTACCGGAACGCTAAATCGCTTGGCGGCACGTCTTTGCCGGTAGGGTGGTAACTAGCCACGGCCGAAGCCTCCCACCAGACCAGACCAGGGAAAATTCAGAAATTATAAATTTCCAAATTGACCCTGCCGGGAATCGAACCCGGAACCTCCGCACGTTAAGGCAACAGCGCTACACACTGCGCCACGGAGGTCGTCAAAAGCTAAATCTTTGTCTTTTGCCTAACGAGTTCTCAGGCCAATCTCGACGTGCCCAAACAGTCTAGCCCGCTACCACTTAGTTAGGCCCGAATTGAAAACCGACCTAGAGCTAAGAACAGGTTCTGGTTTATTAATACGGGCCCTAGACATCTTTGCTTTTAGTTAGTGCCAAACAAAATGTCTCTGAGCTGAGTTGCGTGTACTTTTTTACGCAGCTCTCATACAAACTATCGAAGTCAACGTACATACTACGCGTGAAAATATGCTATTGTGACGCGTCTTGCGGTCAAATTCAGACACAAGACTATTTCATTGTCGTTCAGCCGTTTTGGCGTGATTGAGTAACAAACATCCATCCATCCGTCCATATATCCATCCATCCATCCATCCAAACTTTCGCACTTATATTATTAGTACCTATACAAGTATAGATTTGTATGAGCGTAAACTGCAGTGAAAATAGACTTCATGCTTAGGAATTTTCCTGCTTTTCTGTGGAGATTATTATGAACGTCTTACGTTTTAAAATTGTTTTAGGTTTTCTATGTAGTGAAAAAAGGCATCGTATCTCATCGCATTAGTACAACCCTGTTACAACTGTGTGAACGCAAAATTTATATTCATTTGTTTCGAAATTTCACACACTTGTTTATGCGTCGGAAGTGTAATACTAATAAATAACATTTTTTTTTCGATAACATAATAGTTTGTGAGTTCTACAGTATGTAATAGTCTTCTTTTATGTATTGGTATCATTATCTATACTTATAATATAACAGGTCTAATTCTGTACATTGAAGATATTTTGAAAAAATGTTTTGGAGGGCACTCTATAATCGATACTGAAGCTAAAACTATAAAAACTCTTTAGTGATATCTTCGATATTCGAATGTAATTTTTAATAAATATGACTGTGTCATTCAAAAATTATTAATAAACCTTTTCTCTGTTCAAACAACATATTTTACTTTCATTATCCTAGTTTCAGTTTTATATCTTCAAAAAAAACTATTATCCTGCGTAGGCCCTACTGGCCGCTACAGGCTAGGCGTCGCTTAGAAATGAGTCCTAGGACTCGAAGTCATTGGGGCGGCAACGTCTTCCTAAGGGCGCCTCCTGTGAGGCTCGGGCCACGGCTTAGGGTGACGCGCGTCCATATGCCCCCGAGGCCATAGGTTGAATCCACGTCCGGGTGACGTAAGATATCGGGGTCCTAGAGTTCGCCGGCGAAGACGCTTCTGAATTAATCACGTAAAGGAACTCCAAACATAGCTCTCTATATTATCAAATGACTTGTAGAAATATAATATGACGAGATATATTACCCAAGGATATGAAAAACCGAAACGCAACAATTCATTTGTCATCTGCGTGGATCGCGGCCTGTTGCTGTACTCTCAATGAAACAAATCAACACTATCAATGACACTCCATATTATACTTTCTCTCATGATTATGCTGAGCATGTTTGCGATTAGCACACGCCGGCCACATGACAGCTGACTTCCAGACCAGACCAGTCTCGCGAGAGCACTCGATGAGTGCACATGTGTTCATTTCACGAATAAATTATATTAAACCGCGGATGAAATGCGCGATCGCAAACTCGCTGTAGGAAAATTTGACTTCGCAAGATCTGTTTTGGAAGTTTATTCCGATTCTTGATTATTGTGACAGTGTTGTGCGTGGACTTTGAGTTTTATTGTATTTTGATTGCGTAGGCTTAGGATATCCTTAAAAAGGTAGGTTCAATGTTCTTTTTATTTTTGTCATCTGAACTGAATCTGTGTTGTGTGCAGCGAGCACTTAAAGTTGTTTTGAAAGAATTCATTTCGCGTTAAATGTCAGAAGACCTTAAGCATTGAGTGATATAGATAACAGCCTTATATCAAGAAGTTGTAAAACAATATTAGGGATTTACATTATAATGAATCAATGATACCTGAGCAATTCAATCAAATAAATCTTAAGAGCGATGTTAATTTAAATTAATTTTTATTTACCACAACGTATTTTATGTCGTGGACAAAAAAAAAAATTAATCATAAACGTTACGAAAACTTATACAAACCTGGCAATAATACAACTTATTTATAATTTCGTCTGTTTTTATGATCCCCGACCATAAAGTCCCACGGTAATCATTAACCGAATACAATAATAATTTTCGTGTCCGTATTTTTGTATACCTACAACTTAAACATTGTAATGATGGTATTTAATATGTAATTAAACTAGTTTTGACAGGCCAAAATGACTTCTAATTTATTTTCTAGAGATGATGAAATTGCTTAGCTAACAGTATATCATTTTGATTGGTTATTATTTTTGGTAAAAACCTTGCAAATAAAGTTAATTCATAGGGTATAGAGCCTCGCGCGCGTTGAAGTCTTTTACACCGTTGATAACAAAAAGAAGGTTTATTAACTGAACGAATCAGCTGATCTGCACCTTTTTTGCTCAGGTAGAATTAATGGAAATTTTATTTTAGCGAAGATCCTTACAGTTGCTTAAGTTGCAATTTCAAGTTGCTTAAAGTTGTACGATATACCTAATATAGGTCAGCCAGTCACTTGATTTTTTATTTAAAGCTATTTTTTGAACTCTTTATTTTATTTATCCTATAAAAATCAAAAAAGGCGAATAAGCATCCTTCCAGAAATCATGCCAAATTTTCGAATCATAGATAACAAATAAATGATAGTTATCGTGTTAATTTACATTTAATTTGATTTGACATTTTCAAATCGCGTGCATTCAGTTCTCATTAAGCAAACGGGATTAAAATATTCTCAAGACAGATAAGAAAACATTTAGAAATGGCAGTTGGACCACTTGTAAAGGTTAGATTAGAAAAGATAAGAGAGTATTGAGAGTTTTACTGTTAGTATCGTTTATCTGTATAGTGCAGAAGCTTTACTATTGTTAGTGGGGTCAACGAGTCACGACGTTGAACCCCACGCTCATTATCTATATGACATCGTGTTTGTAACGGTGACCTCTCGATATTTCACCATTTCACAAACAACTTGTCACATAAAGAGCATGTTGGAAGAAAAAGAGAGGGTCCATTAAGATTAAAAACCCTAAATAATTATTATGGTAAGACATTAAAATAGTTACTATTACTAAGATATTTAATATCATAGAGTAGTTAAGAGGTAGGTATAAAAGTCAGTGAAAGTAAATAAATATAGATAATACATAGTGTTTAACTTAATCTTTATTCTATATAAATAAATAAGGTTAGTAGTTTAGTACAAAACCAGTGGTAGATTCACTTGACGATTCAAAAGTACTTGTAAAAGTTTATTTGAATAAAAAATATTTGATTTGATTTACATAACTATAGTGAATAGTTATGTACTAACCTCAAATAATTTATGTAACTCAAATAACTTGCCAACTAACTACGTGTGTAATTGGCGAGAAAATTATTTTTTGTATTTTTGAATATGCAAATAATGTTATTAAAAAAAATTAAATAAAAAAATTGAAACCAATGGCTGGACAAAACTTTTAGCTATCGTGGTGCCTATATTGTGTTTGTGCTATGTCCATGTCAAACCTCCGACAACCTCCGTGGCGCAGTGTGTAGCGCTGTTGCCTAAACGTGCGGAAGGTCCCGGGTTCGATCCCCGGCAGGGTCAATTTGGGAATTTATAATTTCTGAATTTTTCCTGGTCTGGCCTGGTGGGAGGCTTCGGCCGTGGCTAGTTACCACCCTACCGGCAAAGACGTGCCTCCAAGCGATTTACCGTTCCGGTACGATGCCGTGTAGAAACCGAAGGGGTATGGGTTTAATATAACTGCCATGCCCCTAACAGGTTAGCCCGCTACCATTTTAGACTGCATCATCACTTACCATCAGGTGAGATCGCAGTCAATGGCTAGCTTGTATTGGATAAAAAATAAAAAATAAACTATATGTTAAACTTTCATTTGTATGCTTGGGACTTATGTATTTTCACTTTAATAATAATTTAAGATATTTTTAAATGAGCAACGACCGAGATTTTTGCTGGCTCTTCTCAGTAGAATTCCAAACCAGCGTCAGATTCACTCGGCGATTCAAAAGCACCACTTGTAAAAGTTTATTTAAATAAAAGCTTAGCTTAACAATGGCAATCGACTGATATACGTTGTCGCAACAAGGCCCTCTAGTTTTGAGCGAGTTAGTATAAAAACATTAAAAAGAAGCATATGTATTGCTTGGGTAAACAGACTTTTCTCCATCAAATTTTTATAAAATGCCATTATGTCCAGCATATTTTTTAGAAGTTTTATGCCCACGACTTCGTCCGTGTGGATTAAGGTTTTTTTATTCCCGCGGAAACTCTTGAATTTTCCGGGATAAAAAGTAGCCTATGTCTATCCCTATACCAAATTTCATCAAAATCGTTTAAATAGACGGGCCGTGAAGAGTAGCAGACAGACAGAAAGACAGACACAGTTTCGCATTTATAATATTATTGTAGTATGGACATTGATAAAATTACCTGTCAGTTTGTTTTATGGCTGTCAATTGAGCCATTTATGACGTCTGGGTAACATCCGTCTATATTTTACGGACGTGAAAATTCCCCAAAACCAAGCATCCGTCAGACAAATCATGCACAGATATAATGCAAAAACTCAATTGTTATAATTCTAACTGAGCTATCATAGTAACTAGCTAAGGCTGATGGCCTGAGATATGACGTCTTCGGGCTTTCTTGATTCCAAATGCGTTTTTAATAACAGGTTTAAAGTAAAACTGTAACGAACTTAATATAATTGAACTAGATGATCCCCACGTCTTCGACCGCATTGATTTAGATTTTTGTAAAGTCCCGTGGGAACTTTTTGGTTTTCCAGGATAAAAAGAAGTCTATGTCCTTCCCCGGGATGTGAGCAATCTCTGTACCAAACATCAAAATCGGTTCAGCAGTTTCGCTGTGAAAGCGTAGCAGACAAACAGACAGACAGAAGGAAATAATAAGATAGAAGCAGGCGTTACTTTGCGGAAGTCCATGACAATGAAAAAACTAGAAGTTTAATTCGCTATAATCCGCCACAGAAGGCAAATCTATGTGGTACACTAAACTTGCTGCCCGCGATATTCACGACACCAGATAAACCCTCGAAAATACCCTCAACATACGTTTCACTCCGATACCATACTTTACAATCGTGCATTGTAGAGTCGACATCTCCTGAAGATGCTCGGGTATCAGAGTGAAACGTACGTTGACGGTATTTTCGAGGTTTTATGTAGTGTGGTGATTATCGCGGGCAGCAAGTTCAAGATACACACTGTACCACATAGATTTGCCTTCTGTGGCGGATTATAGCGAATTAAGCTTCTAGTTTTTTCATTAGAAGGGAATAAGTTGAAAATATGTAAAATAGGTAAGTAATAAAAAATATTTTGTGAATAGTACCTACGGAGTAGACAACTTAAGCTAAGTATTTTGAAATAATATTATTATAATTGGATCTATAAAATGTATTAAAGAAATAAAACGATTGAGCTTGTTTACTCGGTAATTACATCAGTTCAGGTCATAACCGAACAACAAACCTGTAGCTGAAATGGCCACACCATAAAGGCAGTAACGTTATGTAAGAACACGTGCTTGACATAGCAGATTGTTGAATTATGCGGCCCTTAGAGGGGTCACTGGATTTTGTAACCTAAGTCCTATACTCACGAAAATAAAAACATAATAAAGTTTATATTAATGAGGGTTTCATATTTATTAAACACTACTATATGTAAGTACTATATATATAAGTATGTACTATATATAAGTTTTAGAGGATGGCTAGTGTGTATATACCCTTAAATAATAATAACAATAATAATAATTTATTCATGAGAATGTAGGTGATATAAAGTTGGCATGATTACAGTTTGAGAGCCTTATACATTCTACCAATTAATGGTGTATGAATATTTGGTTTAAGTCATCAAAGTTGTATTTCAATTAAAAATTTAAAATTAGTAAATTAAATGTATAATAATATTATTATAATATTATGGGGTAATGCTGCTGATATTAATTCTGTTTTTGTGTTGCAGAAGAGGGCTGTTCGAGCCATATATAATATGGGACCAAGGCAGTCACTAAGAGATAAATTTAAAGAAATCAATATTATGACAGTGCACAACCAATATATATTTGAAAACTTAGTACACGTGCATAAGCACATTGATAAATTCAAGAAGAAAAGTGATTGTCATAAAGTCAATACTAGACATAAAAATAAACTTGTAATGCCTGTTTCTAGGCTTAGTAAAACTAGCAATTCATTTGTTGGAAACAGTGTCCGCTTCTATAATAAGCTACCAGAAGACATGTTGAAGATGTCTCTGAATAAGTTCAAAGTTAATGTAAAACGTAAACTCATTGAAAAATCTTATTACCATGTAAAGGACTACTTAAACGACAAGGAAGCCTGGCAGTAATTTGCTCTAATGTCTCTGATAGTTCCTTAGTAAGAATATTTGTGATATGGTGATAATAAAAAAAAAAAACCCGGCTGAGTTTGTTGTGGGCTCTTCTCAGACCAGGGCGCGTTTGGAACCCTCGTAGCTTTAGTTTTAAGATACGTTACCCATTATCACCATCATGCTTTTTAAGTAAGTAATTTTTAGACGAAAATAAGTGTACCTACAGTGTACCTATATTTAATAAATAAATGACTATGACTATGACTATGACTAATATGAATTAATATGAATGTATCTATGTTTATCTTGAACAATAAATTAAAAAAAAAAAAGTAAGTCTAACAACTAATTCCATGCTTAGTACCTATGTATAGAATTAGTTGTTATTTCAAAGTCAAAGTCAAATAATGTTTATTCAATTTAGTTGTAAACTATACTTATTGACGTCCAGTTATTTATAAAATATAATGGTGATAATCAGTAACCGTATCTTAAAACTAGAGCTAGGAAGGTTCCAAACGCGCCTTGGTCTGAGATTTTAATTTAATAATGTATTATTTTTATTTTATTCCAATTCGACTTCACAAGTTCATAGATATATTTAGGTGTGATTTTTTTTTTCTGAAGTCAGCTGATTCCGTGTACTCTTGTTGCAGATTTCAAATTATTCAATATGGCAATGAAATTCAAGAGGCTCAAACTGCATTTGAGGACTTTTTTAATGGTAAGTCTTGTCTTTTGTACTTTGAGGCTACTTTTAATCCCGGAAAATTTAGGAGTTCTTGCTGGAGTTTAAAAAATTAATCCATTTAAGTCGCGAGAGGTTCTTTACAGTCGATTTGTAATGTAAACCTAACATCTGGTATCTGGTAAGTATCTCCTTAAGGAGTCCTTAAGAACTTTTAAGCGAAAGATTCCATGTATTCCTTTGCAAACAAAAAAAATACTGGAATGTTATAGAAATGTTGTAGAAACTTGGTTGTTGGTGAATTAAGCACCTTACGAAAATTACTTTTTGTGTAAACCGCAATACTTATTTTAAGACGCGTGTGTGACGGTAGGTCTTTGAATAGCGTCGCAAAATTTCACAGTAGATTTAAGCCCAAGACATAAAAAGCGCGTTGCCAGCGAATCGTAACGACGACGTGTGTAACGCGGCTCTTAGGAACTAGCTAGCTCCTGTACGCTTACTCTGAGTTTTTACATTGCAAATTCGATTGACGTATTGAGCGTTCGATCACATTAGCGTTAAATTAAAATGAACCTTAACTGCATTGGTTTAGAGCTCATTTCACCATTTCATGTATTTATTCACACACCTACTGAATTTGTGACTTTAAAGCAAGAGCTTTTGGGTCCATTTTACTTTGACGCTAATGTGATCGGACCTCAATACGTCAATCGAATTTGCAATGTTAAAACTAATAGTAAGCGTAGTGGGCTGTCTACTACATACATAATATTTAACTTACCTCAATCGATGGTATCAATCAGCGCGGGTCTTAGTTTGACTGGTCGATAAGTACCTACCAGTCGATGACACAATTGATATATCATCTATGGACCGGAGGCTTAGAAAATATAACCATTAATCGGTGGCATAATAAGTGAACATACGGGATTTGGTCTATTCAGTTTCTACCATCGATCTACTTTCGATGATGTATGGAAAAATATTGAGCTTCAAATCCTTTTGATGATCTACATTCTACACTGTGGTGCGTGCTGAGAAGTTATGTTAGATGCGTCACGCGCTTTCGCCTTTGCACTCCAAAGCTTAAAAAATTCCTATAAGCAAGGTTTTAAAGGAAATCAGTGTTGCGTTCAGTGTGACATTCTGCCGTGTTGCTGCCTCCGCGCGGCTCTGCATCGCGTTTTGTGTGTCCAGACCTTTACGTCCTAAACCGTACAACTAATATTGCGTCACGCGCACTTGACACAAGCGCCGACGCAACTCTTTATGGGTCAAACGGATGACTCGTTAGAAAGAGTGCAAGTTGTAGGTATACATATTATATACAATGTATGTTGCGGCATACAACTCTATTATGTAGGTAACTAGCGACCCGTCCCGGCATTACGTGTTATATAGCACAAATTTTCCGTAGATTTCCTGTTGGTTTTTTGACGATGTACTCGGCCTTTTATACCAAACCCTAGTAAATATTAATATATAAATGCGAAAGTTTGGATGGATGGATGGATGGATGTCTGAATAGGCGGATGGATGGACGGTTTGTTACTCAATCACGCCAGAACGGCTGAACGAATCTGGTTGAAATTTCGCACAGAGACAGATATATCTGGAATCATACATAGGCTACTTTTTATTCCGGAAAATTAAATAATTAGTAGTTCCCGCGGGAAACATAAAACCTCAATCCACGCGGACGGAGTCGCGGGCATCCCACCACCACCACCACTACAGCCCATTAACGTACCACTGCTGGGCACAGACCTCCACTCTCATAGGAGGGAGGGAATTAGAGCTTAGACCCACCACGCTGCTCCAATGCGGGTTGGCGGGCTTTAACGACTATTATCATGTTAGTGATATTAGCCGGGACCGACGTCTTAATGTGCTCTCCGAGGCACGGGGGTGAAACACCGCCAACTTCCTAACTCCGGGCTTCTACTAAGAATTTCTAGTCAGAAAAACTCAATACTTAATCATGGCCCAACCTGCGACTCGAACCCGGGACCTCGTCGGCCGCAGTCAAACATGCTAACCACTAGAATAACAAGGCAGTTGATCGCGGGCATCAGCAAGTAATATATACTTAAAAACTTGCAGAATAAATTTAGCTATTGGTGAAAATTGAAAGAAAATCCCTACAGTAGTTCCTGAGCTTTCCCCGCACAAACAGAGTAGCACGGCGGAGAGACATGGTTTCCTAGTCCTAGTATTATATAGCCATAGTAAGGACTACAGACATTCATGGCGCGTCACAGTTTTTTATGGTTAAGAATTATTGTATTTTAAAACCTCTTTTAAACTCAAGGCCAAGGCCTTGTTGCATGAGTGAAAGCTACTCAAACTCACACTCATTGTTTATATGTTTTACTATGCAACAAATAAGTAGTACCAACAGCTAAAATTTGTAATACTGTGGAAAACAAGGAGAAACTCTGTAACTACTTTAGTTCGTGCGAATTTAGTTTATTTCCGTGCTAAAGAAAAATACGATGAGAGTGGAACCAAAAAATGGTTCGGCTTTATTTATAAGATAGTTAACAATTACACAGCGATTGAATGACACATATAGACTTTATAAAATAGGCTCTGAGTCTGGCCGTTTTTCTGGTCTGCATATAAATAGCTACCGGTAGAAGCAGAAATTCATTCTCTAGGTCCAAATCTTTTGTTGGTATGAAAATAACCTAGGGAATGTTAGTGACCGTATCGAATTCGCTAGATCCGTAAATCTGTCGCGCCGTGACTCAAATGCTATAAATTTCAGTATCAAATGGACCTAGTGGTCTATAAATTTAAATTATTTACGCACTTGTATAAAATTTGTATAAGTAATCTTATTTATCTTTCAAACAATTTATGATCTGAAAGAGATAAGCAAGCCGTTTCGTCAAATCTCTAAAGTCCTGAGTATAAAAGTCTTAGCAAAAGGTAGTATATAATACTACTAAAGCTAAAGCTGTGGTGCAAGCACTCACATACACTCTTACACACACACTTATTCTTTTATACAAAATCAAAATCAAAATCAAATATTTTTTATTCAAATAAACTTTTACAAGTACTTTTGAATCGTCAAGTGAATCTACCACTGGTTCAGAATGCCATTCCTACCGAGAAGAACCAGCAAGAAACTCGGTGGTTGCTCTTTTTAAATAATTCATTTACAATTACTATATCAATGTGTACACAAGTAACCGCTGTCCCCAGCATTGCTGGAGCGATCAAATCCATGCTCCTCTATCATTTACATAATCAATACATAATCTTCAACAGTATAATAAGCTTTTTTTTAGGAGCATACTTTTAATGGATTTCTTAAATTTGTTTATTCAATTCATGTCAAAGACGGGCAGACAGAAAGTAGCCCCATTCCCGCCGGTGGCACCCGTTCACGAGCATGACGCATGATCCAGCCATTGCTTCGCTCGACCATATTTGAGGGAACGTAACAACCCGCACCACACGACACCACCACAGAAATGTTTAAAGAGAGCGTGACATACCCAGTCTACCCGTATCAAAGCATCGAATTGAATACTAATATTCAAACACTAATTTATAATAAGTAACCGCTGTCCCCAGCATTGCTGGAGCGATCAAATCCATGCTCCTCTATCATTTACATAATCTTCAACAGTATAATAAGCTTTTTTCAGGAGCATACTTTTAATGGATTTCTTAAATTTATTTATTGGCAAGTCCAAAATAGGTTGTGGAACTTTGTTATAGAAAATAATGTATATTTACATTTGCATTAATCCAAAGATACATAAGTAACAGCAGTCCTGAGCATTGCTGGAGCGAGTCAAATCCATGCGCTTTTATCATTTATATAATCTTCGACAGTATAGTAAGCTTTTTTCAGGAGCATTTTTTTAATGGTTTTCTTAAACTTGTGTAAAGGCAAGTTTATAATAGGAATACCTGGAAGGAACTACCCTCTGCTACAGGTTATCCTACGCGTCGAGGGTAGAGACAATTATTTTATGACACGGTTTTTCAAGAGAATCCCAATACAATGTTACTCTTCCACTTACGGAAAGCTTTGGCCAGTCCACCACGCTGGCTAAATGTGGATTAGCAGACTACACACACATTTAAGAACATTATGAAGAACTCTGGCATACAGGTTTCCTTACGATGTTTTCCTTTACAGTAGCGAGTGATATTTAATATCTTCAAACGCACATGATTCCGAAAAGTTAGAGGTTAATAGCCCCCGCCCCCGCCCTCGCCTATCCGAAAAGGAAATCAGGCGGACAGGCATCTAAATCTAAAATTACCGCTTACTTAAAGTAAAACAAAATCTAAAGAAAACAATCGTAAAGATTCCCAAGTCTCATTCAGCTGCGTGTAATCGAAGGTGGGTGCGCTTGCGCAGGCTTTACATAACAAATCACCTGAGTCACTCCGTTACACGCGGAAATCATGACTTCTAATATGTTGCGCTCAATATTTTGGGTCATTATTTGGGTACAATTTAAATTGGTATACATAGTCCATTCAATCTACTAAGTAACACGCACTCCAATTTTATTATAGTTCTTCGTTCATATAGTTCGTCCGTGACTTCACCAATTTTAAGGTTTCCACTGAAAACCATCGCTGCAGCCTACTGCAGCATGATGCTGAGCTCAGAGCTGTATTTGGTCACACAACTTTCTATATTTTAGTATTAATTTGATTGTTTCATGAACTACATATAGTTTGATCAAATAAAAGCAACAATATAATTAATTAATGTTCTTAATTCTTATTGCGGTCGACACCACTTTATTGGCAAATTCTTTAAATACCTATTTAGGTAGCTCCTGCATAGGTGCAACATTTATCAAAAGCACTCAGATTACAAATGTCAAATGCATATAGTGCATTCAGACTAACATTTCCTTTCGGATTTCGTACAACTGACTTCGATGCATCCAAAGTTCGAGCGGGTTCAGTGACCCTTTAAAAGGACATTAGTAAATTAGCGTCCAATAAATTCACTAAACAACAGGCACCTTATTAGGAAACTGAGCGAAATAAGTTGAACTTTATGGTTATATCGATTCTTTACGTTGTTTCTACCTGCATTGCCAAATAAGATGAGTGATGTCATTCATTAATTGTGACAAGTGGTAGCACAATAGTTCAGATTTTGTCTTGGTTCCGTGGTTCGTACTTCGAATCCAAGTCAAGCACATCGAACATTTCGGAGAGAATATTAAAATAAAATAAAATAAAAATAGAAATGCCTTTATTTCTACTACCACTTTAAATATATAAATTACAACATTTTTTTTGTGCGTCATTGCATGGCAGAAGTCGCCTCCTCGGCGTAGGCCACCCCCAGTTGTCTCCACACGTCCCTATTCCTTGCCATTGTCATCGACTATTTGCTTAAAAATATCTCTCCATCTTTTTCTTTGTCGTCCCTTCATTTGCCCATTTCTATTTAATCCCATTCTGACAAAGTGGGAAGAGAAGTATAGTTATCTGCTCTGTAGTGAGTTTTGACGATTGATACATTTGACGACAAGCAAATTGAACATCCCGGGTTCGATCCAAGGCACGTTCAATTTGCGAATAAATAATTTTTTAATTTTCTGTGGTCTAGCCTGGTGTGGGGCTTGCTTCGGCCGTGACTAGTTACCTAGTTGATCTAGCGTCCGGATACGATGTCATGTAGACACTGATTAGGAGTATGGATTAGCCCGATAACATCTTAGACTGCATTTGATAATGCAGTCTAAGATGTTATCGGGCTAATCCATACCACTGGATGAGATTGCAGTCAAAGGCTAACTTATAACGCACCCACGTTGTATGGGAAACAAGTTTAGCCCTGTCGCGGTAGTATGTGCAGCTCCATATTAAAGTGCATGCGTGGACGTTTAGTCAAGGGTAAAAGTTACACTTACACACTATGCTTTTTGTTGCCAAGCGATATAATGTTTCAAAATGATTATTTTGAACTTATCGTTCTTTTAAATGAGACACCGCTGTGCCCGACGGTAAATATGTTAATGATCAAACATGATATCTGGTCGTTTCTGTCGGTTGTTGGCCTTGAACTTGGCTTTAGTTTTTGATTTGATTTCCAACGGACCGTAAATAATAGACTGGTCGAAGGTTGAAACAACGTAGATTTTGTTGAATAATATGTAGTTACTTACGCAAATAAGCGCAGTGGTAACTAGCCAGGGCCGAAGCCAGACCAGAGAAAAATCAGAAATGATAAACTCCCAAATTGACCCCGCCCGGGACCTCCCACGTTCAATAGCAACAACACTGCGCTACGGAGGTCGTCAGGCTGTATCAAGTATAATATAATTATTGTAATTAGCTCTGACAGGTTCGAAGCCGTGTTGAACTCTTTTCCACCGCGCATTACAGTCATGGAGCTATACGTAATATGGAGCAAGCACTCACTCATAATACCCACTTGAAGAAAATCCTATTTACCGCTATCCCTATCTATTTTTTAAAACAAACTAGCTGATGCCTGCGACTTCATCCGCGTATTTTAAGTTCTTTTTAATTCCTCAATTTTCCGGGATAAAAGTAGTCTATGTCACTCTCCAAGTCCTAATCTATGCTCATGCCAAAAATCAAGTCGATCCGTTGCCCCGTTGCAGCGTGATTCAATCACGCCGCAACGACAAACCATCAAACAAACACACTTTCGCATTTATATAATATTACTATGATATAATTATATACGCTTTAGCTATAGCTTCGTGGTTCCAGTCCAGGCTTAACTCGCGTTCTTGACCGTGTTTCAAGTCGTGACCCGGTACGACACCCGCCCTTGCACCGCGAACTATTGTCTGCGAAAGGTCTGCGCTTCTGAGAATGCGGTTGCAACTACGTAGTTTCGATTGGTATTTCCTCAATTTAAATGAGAGCTTTTACAAAGGGCGGAAGCAAAAAAAAAATTTTGTGACGACCTGTTTTTTATTCAGATTCGATGGTAGACTTAGATTGGTAGACTTAGATTGTAAATATCTCATAATATTATAATAATGCGAAAAGTGTGTTTTCCTATCCGTATATCTGCTACGCTTTCACGACCCAACGAATTTTGGTAAAGAGCTATGTTGCATCCCGGGTAAGGAATCCTACTATTATAATAAATGTGAAAAATTGTGTGTAAGTTTTTGAGTTTGGATGTTTGTAAGCTTGTAAAGTTTAGATGTTTGTTACTCCATCACGCCGCAACGATTGAACTGAAATTTGGAATGGCGATATAAACTGACTTAACACAGGCATCTTTATCCCGGAAAACTTGAAAGTTCCCGCGGGAACCAAATAACTGTAATTCACGTGGACGAGATTGCGGGCGTCATCTAGTTGTGATTAATATGCCATTTTGCTTGGAAAAAAGATCGAAGTACACCTTGAAAGCAAGTTATAAAAAGCGACGTATAACTATTACTACTATTTCTTAGCATGCATTTAACTACTTACTCAACGATTGAACACATTATTACGTAAAGAATATGATGGTCGTAATGATGTTTATTTTATTGCCCAAACATGGCTTAAAGTAGCAATTTTTAAATGTCATTTCAGCTACTTAACGTTACAAGTAACATAATATAAAACCAGCCCTGTGCGTTACAGGCTCACGTATCGAGGGTTCCGTAATGCTCTTGTGAAAAATTATTGTAAAAAATAGCGTTATTATTAATGTACGATTTAGGACTTATTTAGATATTTCGCTTTTATATCTATATATTTCGTGGTTTAACAACGTAGTATAATATAAAACCCGTAATATGTACCCTTGTATAAAACTATAAACATGACTATAAATAATGAAGTATAAGACTATACCGTTATTTAACTGACTTACAAAATAGGAGGACTTCTCAATTCGCCACGTATCTTTTTGGTTATATTATTCTAAAGCCCCAAAATATATCCTTTTGTTTGGAACTGAGATTTTTTGTAAAGCTTTTTGTATTGCTGATTTCTAAATATTTGTGTTAGAGACAAAATTAAATTTTTTCATTTATATAACCTTTTTCAACAAGCGATGTGGACGAACTCGCACGGTTAGGGATTTTATCATTTTGTTACGATATTCTAAAAATAGCAGCGTTATATTTGGTATGGTAAGAATAGAGCGATTGTCTACATAAAAATAATAAAATTTATTCAAGATTCTTTATTTAAAATGAATTTCTTGATTTTTAGTTTTTTAGTTCGCATTCGAATTCTTTATCAATTAAGATTTTAAAATAATTATGAATCTAAACACAAAGGAAAATATTCATTAGTTAATTATACAAATTATAACATTTTATTTTTATGCATAAAAGCCTTTGGTGAAATCCAAAGATCACAGGAGCTGATATTTATGAAGTAATTTGCAATCTGAGAAGCTATTAACATGATAAAGGTATGATCATACTAGCGACAGGTTTTGAGACAAATTGCTAAGTATACGAGTCTAATGATGCACTACGAAATTGTACGCAAACATAAATGCATTATCCTCAGAAACCAAGGACTGATTAGACGCAGGGCTGACTATCTATAGGGATAGGACTAAATATTATTATTGCAAGTCATTTTTAAAAGAGCTACCAGTGAGTATCTACCTAATTTCCCAATACCGCAGAGTCTAACTCCTCCAACTACCCTTTTAAGCATCTACAGAAAATTTACTGACACAAAAATCCAATATCCATCTTTGAAAAGGTGTAAGTTGGAAGAAACTATAGCACCTGTAATACATTAGATATTATTATCCGTTTATATGACCTGTCAGGAAGTGCACGGCGACAAGACAAAATGTTGCGAAACAAAAAGTCGCTAATGTGACCGCACGATAATTTAAGCTAATGAATGTACGTGAAACGCAATTTCTCAAAGGTGGCAACACCGGCGTCTAGCGGCGCCTGGATGTCGGATGGGTGGATACGACAAATCAGTTGGCGTGCTTTATATGACATTTTTGTGTCAATAGATTAGGATTCGCGGGGTCAAGTGAAATGAGGTCTAGACTAGATAGATAATATGCAAAATGCATATTAGTGTTTCAGAATCTAATTTCATAATTTTACGTACCTCGTAAGTTAAATAAACTAAAAATAAGTCCTCGTGATCTCAATTATAGTAAATTAATCCATTATTACTTTAAATTCACCCTTATTTATTGAGACAGATTTATTGTACGTACGCGATATAGTACGAATAGTAACAGTTTGGTGATAATGTATAGTGTAATCGATTTCGCAATGTTAACGGCCCATTATCACGGTTTTTAGCGACTACGCCACTTTTCAAACCAATTCAAAGTCATGAAAAAATAGTTTTTTTTCACTGTTAAAAATACATATTAAAGATACATGCCTTATCTCTTTAATGTACTCAAGAAAACACGATAAGTTAAACTTGCCTCGATCATAAAAATTTTTGAAAACAGGTTGTTTTTGTTCATTTTTCTAATGGCATTTCCAAAGCTTTAGACTAAATTTCATAAAAATTATACGTAAATTAAGCTCATTGTATTACCTATTCACTGTACAGACAGATTTTAAATAAAAAAATTGCTGCAAAATTTCGCCTAACAGAAGTCATAAAATGATCTAACGCATCGAATAAGCGATGTACTCAGTGGCTCACGAGCCTCTATACGAGAAGGACCTGCGCAAGTTTTCACGAATCACGCTCCTTTCGCGCTAAAATTATTTATTTTTTAATTATTTGTAAATAAATTCTTTTGCTACATTTAGTGATAAAATTAAAATAGTTTTAGTTAGCCTGTAAATATAGTGTTTCTTTGCTTGTGATTTTTATTTAAAATGGGAAATAAAAGTGCCGGAAAAAAAAACTATCTGACAGGAAGCGAAGGAGAAATAAAAAAAATATATGGTAAGTGTTTCTTGAGTTTATCAAAATACCTAGTCCTCAAAAGCTCCGAAGAAAATCTGATACGAACTAAGAAAATTATGATAGGTAGAGTAAATTCCGCCACGTGCAAATACCATCACGCGTAACCACAGTTTATACCTATATACAGTCAGTAAGGGAGACGAGGTTTTTTTTGTTTGGCTATACTGAGTTTCTCATGAATACATGATATAATAATATCCTATCCTAAATCTCGACTTTATTTTGGCCATGGCGGTCAATAGAAATTTACCAACTGCGCGGGAGATATTTCTGAACTTCCAACCCCTAGTTTGGTTCATACTAAATAGAAATACCTCACCTACCTACTAATTAGTTTTTAGAAAAATACAAATAATATTAAGGAGCCCAAACCCGGGGATAAACCCGAGACCTGCAGTCGAAGATAGTAGTTACCATAAAACCAACGAGACTCTGTTAGCGATTTTGTACTATCAAAATAATAATTCTTTAAATTTTTATTTCAGTTCAAATATCCCTCGTAAAGGAAATCGTTTTGCATCAAAAAAGAGAGACGACACACCGCTTGAAAAAGATGACATGTGAGTAGTTTCCATACAGATTATATTTTGTTTGATACGTGAGAAAGTGAGACAGTAGCGGACTAAGGGCGATAGGGCACACCGGTGGCCGGACCCTTGGTGTAGAGTTCCCCAAGAACCTTATACTATACCTAATCTATCGAACCTATAATAATTATATTTTCAAGGCTTATAAAATTTACATTAGGTATATTGTGCTCGTAATTTAATTATTCACTAAAAAATAAAATATTTGTGCTAGCTTCACTCGCATTTCTTTGAAATACTAAATTCAATTTGCTTAATTTTTTTTTAAAGTGGGGCCTCCAGTATCTCTCCCTGTAATCAAATTATATTGAAGTTCACCACCTCACCGTAATATTATTTCACCTTTATATAATTTCAAACAGTGAATCTGTAGATGCAGTTAGAGTTTAAGGTGGTTTAAGAGCTTTTGTCAATATATTTTTTCATTCGGTAACAAATACCTACTCTGTGAATTTTATCAAACCTAGAAACGTACCTAAAAATATTTTTGTTGTTACAGGAAAAGTGTGTCTGCTTGGAATCTGGGCAGGCGAAAATGAGCCTTTATATACAGAGTACATCGATAAAGATGATACTTTCTGGTTTAAGAACATGGAGCCAAAGATATTACAATTTTATTTAAAATACCTACTGCCTGAAATTATAGATAGTTGATATGAACGTGGCATGCCTATACGAGACCAGGAAGATATAGAAAACGTGCAGCCTAAAAAACATTCATCTAGTACACCCTCTGATTTGCAACCAGATTTGCAGCAACCAGGTCCAAGCTCACGCGTGATTTTTTTACGATGAATTTTGATTGTTTTTGTAATAATAATTTTATAAGTATGTAGGCGCTTTTCAGTGGTTTAAGTTTGTTCATTTAAAAACCAAATAAAAATGTGTGTATTTTATTTTAATAAACTTAATTAAAATTTTCTTAGCACAAATTAAAAAAACGAAGTCTATATTAGTATAGTTAGTTAGTTTAGTTATAGTATTGTTGCATACCAAAAAAGTGTCGGGTAAAAGTAAATTAGTGAATCAGTAACAAAAGAGATTTTCACCAATGTATTTACAATACAGCAACCCCCACTGAGATTGCCGCCCCGGGCTCCCAATGGACTTAGTCCGTCCCTGACCACTGTATACACGATATTGACAGCTAATAAATTTAAAAATGCTTGATGCAAAAAAATCTGTCAGTAGGTCTATCGGCTTTAAATTATAAAGAGATTATAAAGATCTATAGAAATTGTGTTGGAAAATCCCCTTTTAGTAATTATTTATTTTTATTCCCTTTTAGTATTTATTTAATAAAATTGGGGATGACAATTAAAATGGGAAAGTTTTAATACTTTTACTCTTATTTTGAAATTTGGAATGTAACTTGGCTGAAATTTGCGATATAGATACGAGTAGATTATACCCTGAATTTCATTTTATATAGTCTAAATCAAAATATAGGTAAAAACGCAACTTCCAACATGTATTTCGTGAAGCGAATTATAATGTAAATAGTCCAACTGTAACAGTTCATACTGTGACGCAAATATTTATGATAGGGTCACGGAGTTCATTTGAACTGCGCGACTCACGGCAATGATCGGTAGGTATCGTAGCGCGGGTCTGAGTGAGCGACAAATGCCTAAAGTGCTGGGATATAGTAGCCTTAATACAAACGGTTAGGTACTAACCCAAACTGTGATAGATTATAGTTACAGACTTCGACCTTGGTTAGAGAGTCCGAATTTATTTATATATTTTATTTTATTTATTTATTTGGAAACCAAAACAGATTCCAATAATTACTGATCCAACCCAACCTTTTAATTTTATTATAATCCTGCACGGTCGCACTACATAAATTAAACTCAATTATAATATTATATTATAGTGAAGAAAAAAAAACATCGCAAGAGAACCTGAATGCCTGAACGAAAATATGTATTCGCCTTATTCTCGAAGAAGTGTGAAGCTGAAGGTTCAGAATATCTAGTGTACAAAATTTACTTGGAACTAAAATGTCCTGCAGCTAAGCGATTTAGCATTCCAGTCCAATGTTACAAAGTATAGACCCATTTAACATTTTGGTACCCCCCTAAAATCCTAAAAGACCATAATCACGCCACAATCAGTATAAAACAATTTTAAATATGTATAGATACTTTCAGATCTAGCACTTGATACTTTATACCGGAAGGTCACTTTGATTTAATATTTTGTTTTTAATTACCGAGTAATTGCTTTCAAAATCGTGCCCAGATATTATCTATGTATCTGTCACGATGTTTGATTTGTTATATATCTGGATTGTCTGTCTATCTGATTACAATAACAAAGCCTGGTAGGAAATCCTTGAGGCTGTGACATGATATCAATAATTAACTAAGTATAGCACTGATTAGAATTAAATTCTATGTATTATTAATTAGTTCGGTGTACAGGAAAGGAAATATTTGTTCTAGTTTAAATAGCTACCTACTTAGATAGTTTTATATGAAACCGACTTCCATAATTACTCTAATCACGTACCAATTAATTATTTTTTTCTACTGTCAAGTTAATTAAAGTCAACTTCATTAAAACTTAACTTATTTACTCATTACTAAAGAGCTTTACTAACTTCTTTTTTTCTGCTATCGTCAATCATAGAAATAGGAATCTATGGCAATTGGCAGCTTATATTTTTATCTCAGGGTGCAGGACCGCCCGCCTGCCTGCCTAAATGTATAAGACCTGTGTGCTTATAATCATACAGGTATAGTTGTTTGATAAATCAAAACCCAATGATCGTTTATAACTTTATTCTTTACAATAATATAATATTCTTAGAGTAACTAATTTAATTATTTTCTTTTCGTCCTCCGCGCTCAATTGGATTGTCCAAAAACCATTCCTTTTTAATTAATTTATTTTACGGCCCTGGATTCAAGTCCTTTATAGCCTTATATTTAATATTTATTGCTCATTGTTAATGTCGTACCACAGAATATAAAACTAGAAAATCATGACATTTGGTTTTTTTAAATAAAAGGCATACTTTATATTTGATTATATTTTTAAATAGGCATTTTATAAAAATAACTATGTGTACCCATTTCAGGTTGATAAAAGCTTAGTTTAGCTCGTTGACCCGGAACTTTGGTGATTGACTTATTATAACTTGCATGTATACCACAAGTCATAATAAGTTTTATGTCAATTGCGATAAAAACTGTAACGTTGTTATGTTGTTAGGTCACGTTTCTTGTAGTTTATAATCAGGATGACTGATTTTGCGTTTCAATTAAGTATAAATTGGGTTCAACCAAGCGTTGGAAATGAACTTATCGAGCTTATCTTATCCATAAGTAGGTACCTCAAGTTAGAGGTAATTATAGTGTACGTACTAGGTGTTGCCCGCGACTTCGACCGCGTGGAATAAGTTTTTTTGGATTCCCGCGGGAACTCCTCAATTTTCCGGGATAAAAAGTAGCCTATGTCACTCTCCAGGTCCTCAACTATACCCATACCAAAAATCACGTCGATCCGTTCTCCGTTGCAGCGTGATTGAAGGACAAGCCAACAAACCAACAAACAAACTGACTTTCGCATTTATAATATTAGTATGAAGTATGATTTTATTTATTTATTTTATGGATGTACCTAATGAAAAATGGCTTTAAGTCATGTTACACCGGTGCAGATTGTACATAATATGAATAATTATCCGGCAAGAAACTCAGCAGTTACTCTTTTTGTGCATGTAAAACAAATCACTTAAAAAGTAGTTATTTTTAGAACTTTTTAGTTTTCTTTTAAATTTCGGCAGGAACTCTACGTTTTCCCGTTTTCTATAAAATTAACATACATACCTATCACCTACTTAATATTAACATGAAAATATAATATGCCTAGGACCTAGAACTGTTCAAAATTCATTCTCAATAAACACACTACAGCTAGGTTGTACCTACTACAATATATTTCTTTACATGTCCAAATTCGTCTCACTAAACTTTTGTAACACATTAACACTATAACGTATCGAAAACTAATAATGCACGCACAACGCACATGAAAAAACTTTTATAAACAAACAAATACAATGAATGAACACTAAGGCTAAGTGCACAACCAATATATAAATCGCGCGTTTTGTGATAAATATTTTTACATAGCTTCTTTTTTCAATTGCTGGTAGAATTAGATCGTGTCTGAAAAATCATCTGGTTATTTAAAAAGCTCGCGCGGGAGCTCATTAATTTTCTGGTATAAAATATAGGTAGCCTACGTTTGTCTTCGCGATACAAGAGTAGATAGCGGTACCAAAATTTGTTAAATTGAAATATTACCTATAAATTTGAAAGTTTCTGTCTGAAATTGAATATCTGCCGGTCTTATTGAGGTCATAATGAAACTTGAAAAGGTAACGCACATACTGACACACTTTAGTATCTATACTAATATTATAAATGTGAAAATTTGGATATTTGTTTGTTACTCATTGGAATAACACATAGGCTACTTTTTAACCGACTTCTAAAAAAGGAGGAGGTTCATTTTTTTTTTTAAATGTATGTCGGTGCATATCTCCGTTGTTTCTGAACCGATTTGAAAAATTTTCTTTTCAGTGGTTAGAGGAAGCTCCCGAGGTGGTCTCATAAAAAAATCTGACTCCAAATTAAATACCGAATTAAAACGCAACTGATGAAAAATACATTGTGTTAACGACTTAACAGTTTAGTTAGATAGTGTAAATAATCATTATGCAGTCAACCATTGTGGTCTAATGTATGCAAGTGGAGCGAGGCTGTATCGTCGCGCACTGAAGTGCTAACGTTTCCTAATCGGATGTTATGGCCAGTGGTGAAGTGAGCGTGAAATTCGCTTCGACGACTCTCTTTAAACAAACGCTAAGCGTATACTAAGGCGAGCCGCATCGCATGGATCGTACTTCAAAAACTGTAGATGACTCGGTGTGAGAGACTAAAAAATTTCATTGGCTGCTCAGCCGATACCTGCGCTGCCCGGTGTATGTCGCGGTGAGTTCTTACTTACGATAACATTGAACGAATTACCCTCAGAACAGTGCATTAAAGTTATTATTAACATTCAATCCGTTGGATAATTTTATAGAAGACCTAGATTTATTAGGCAAAATTGAATGTACTAAACTAAACGAACCATCGGAACTTATTCAAAAATACTGTAATTTAATTAGAAAACAAGGCACCTTAACGGTTTTAACATTAAATATTAGAAGTGTATACGCGAACTTTGACCTACTTACCGCATTTACCTCTGGCCTTAACATAGAAATTGATATATTAGTATTAACTGAGTGCTGGATTGACAGAAATAGCCTAATTCCAAACATTGATAACTACCAAGCATTTTCTACTAAAAACAGTATAAACCAAAATGATGGAATAATTGCATATGTTAAGGATAAATATAATGTTCACTGCCGGGAACCCACAGTTTCAGAGGGAAACTGTCTTATTCTCGACATAGTAAATATAAGCAGCACTGTTATATGTTCGTATCGACCGCCTTGTTTTCGTAACACAAATAACTATATAAACTCGTTAGACGATATAATACGTAGCGTGAATTATAGTAGTATTATTTTTACTGGGGACATAAATATAAATATACTACCGGATAACAGAAACAACATATATACAGAGAATTATTTAAATATGATGGCAACTCATGGATTACGACAAGGAATTGATAAACCTACACGATTATTTACTTGCATCGATCACTTTATGATCAGAACGTCAAATAAGTCGCATACTTTTATCTTTAACGAATTAACAGACCATTCTCCCATTTTACTAATTATAGAAAGTGCATCTAAGTTAGACCTAACATCTTATAATAGTAAACTAACATTAAATTATGATAGTACAGGGGATGACCTTAAAAACGTAATTTGGGATGATTATTATTGTATTGGCGATACTAATAAAGCAGCTGACGTTCTTTGTAAAACTGTAGAAGAAATAGTAGAAAAACACAAAACAATAAAGCGTACACCAAAAAAATACAAAATACTTAAACCTTGGATTACAAAAGGAATGTTAAAATCTATAAGAACACGTAATAAACTGTACCACAAACACAAACAGCACCCAGATAACGCAGATTTAAAACTAAACTATATAACATATCGCAACAAATGTAACTATCTAATTAAGAAACTAAAAAATGAACACTACCGGACTCAATTTCAATTAAATTCACATAATACTAAAAATACATGGAATATCATAAAAGAGATAGGTTATTACAATAAAAATAAAACCACACCACAGGAATTACTACATATAAAAGAATCACCACAACAATCTCTTAATTTTGTAAACAAGTACTTTACGAGTGTTGGCAGAGACTTAGCTAACAAAGTATATGATAAAATTTCCCAACAGCAATATAGACCGCCACCCGATATAATTTCAACACAGTGCTTCCTTCATTCTTTCTCATTTTTTCCTACAGATTACATAGAGGTTAAGGGCATAATCCAATCCCTAAAAAATGGTGCTCCAGGGTTTGACAACATTAACACGACTATTTTAAAAAAGTATTATACCTACCTAATTGAACCAATAACACATTTATGTAACTTATCACTAGAGACGGGGATATTTCCTAATATTCTTAAACAAGCAATTGTTACCCCGATACATAAAAGTGGTGACAAATCTATGCCCTCCAATTATAGACCAATCTCTCTACTGTCCTCACTATCCAAAATTTTAGAAAAAATAGTCCATAAAAGAATCCTTTCATACTTAAATAAAAATAATATATTGTCAGAAAATCAGTTTGGCTTCAGACCACAACATTCTACAGAAGATGCAGTATTGAAAATTACATCTTTAATAACAAGACACTTGGATAAAGGAGAAAAGTGCGTAGGTGTTTTCCTCGACCTTCAGAAAGCATTCGACACAGTCTCAATTCCTATTTTAATATCTTGCTTCGAAAAGATCGGTGTATGTGGTTTACCACTACAATGGTTTACCAGCTATCTCTCGAATAGAATACAAAGTGTACGTATAGGAGATAATTTGAGTGAATACGCAGTGTGTGATTTCGGGGTCCCACAGGGCAGTACCCTAGGCCCGTTGCTTTTTATAGTATACGTCAATGAGCTATGTAAGAGTAGCATACCAAGAGCTGATTTAATTATGTATGCCGACGATACTGTCCTATTGTTCCATGACACCTCCTGGAAAAATGTAAAAGATACTACTGAGAAAGGCCTGTGTACAATAGCTGCCTGGCTGGAAAACCATCTACTAACTCTAAACACACAAAAAAGTTCATACATATGCTTCAGCAACAGTTCTCCTGGCACCGCTGAAACAACTTTCTCTATACAAATACACAATACATCCTGTTTAGAGAACCGTGTGATGATGAAATCCTGTATGTGTCCTAACCTGAATAGAGTAAAAACTACAAAATATCTTGGAGTAATAATAGACGACCAACTCAAGTGGACTACTCATCTCACGGCAACAGCGGCTAGGGTTAGGAAACTAATTATAATTTTTAAAAATCTACGACCTTTATTGGATAAAAAACGGTTAATACAAATATATAAAACTCTTTGTGAATGTGTCTTAACCTACTGTATCACGTCATGGGGAGGAGCGGCTAAATCTCATTTTATGACATTAGAACGTGCCCAGCGTGCAATCCTTAAGGTAGCTTTAAAACTACCATATAGATACCCAACACACTTACTTTATCAAGAAGCTGGAGTTCTTAGTGTGAGGAAATTATTCATATACAGAAGTATTTTGAGATATCACCGCATTACTGTTCCAATGCTACCAGAAACCGATAAAAGATTAACCAGATATCCAACTCCAACAGTAAAATCTGCACTAGCAACACGTCATTTTAATTTCCTAGCACCCTTATTATATAAAGCGATTGACAGAAAAACCCCTATTAAAAATAGTAATTTCCACTCTGCCAAAACACAAATTAATTCATTCCTTAAAAATCTTAGTTACGAATATACTGAAGAGCTCTTAAAAATACCCCAATAATTCCCGATATTCCACGTATACTTACCCTTCAACAATTACGCTAGCGTACTCACACACACACACAAACACGCACACACACACACACACACACACACACACACACACACACACACACACACACACACACACATGTCATAATAATGCTAATGTTTTAATTGATTTTTATTATAATTGTTAACCTTACCCAATATTGCAAAAATAGCACCTATGTAATCGGGAAGGCACTTACTCCCATAACACAGTCTTTACTTTTTTGGGAGTTAGAGGCCAAATTATAATTTTGAACCTTGTAATTTTGCAAATAAAGATTTTTTATTTATTTATTTATTTATTGTTTAAAAGACGTCATGGTATTTTAAGCTCGTAAGTTGTAAGCATTAAAAAAAATTGCCAGCCATAGGAACTGCCGATAGAAGTGAAAACTTATAACTTAAAATTTTAGTATTAAAATTTGAAAATAATATAAAATTTTCAAACTTCAATATAAATACGAATATTTAAGATAATAAAAAAAAAAAATACGTCACAGCATGTCGGTGTCGCGAACCCATAAGATTTTCCCCTACCAAAAAGTGCTCAACGCGGCTAAATAAGTTTTCAGCACACAGTCCGGTATATACGATGTGTTATCATACTATTATTATAAATGCGAAAGTGTGTTTGTTTGTTGGTTTGTTGGTTTATTGGTTTTTTGGTTTTGTCCTTCAATCACGCCGCAACGGAGCAACCGATTGACGTGATTTTTGGCATCGGTATAGTTGGAGGACCTGGAGAATAACATAGGCTATTTTTTATCCCGGAAAATTAAGGAGTTCCTGCGGTAACCAAAAAACTTAAACCACGCGGACGAAGTCGCGGGCATCAGCTAGTACCTCATAATACGTCACAGCATGTCGGTGTCGCGAACCCATAAGATTTACCCCTACCAACGTGGCTAAAGAAGTTTTCATTTCAAAAATGTGTAAGAAAGTTCAAACGTATTTCTAGGAAATAACGGCTATTTTTTAAAACTATAGATCTCTCTGCGTCGAATTCCTCATTACTGAGGGTCGTGACCCCTTTCCATTAATCAAATAATCGTAGGAGTTTTCTTGGGATAATAGGGCGGTGGGTTCCCACATCCTTCCGCATACGACTCGGCTAAGAGTATTTAAACTCTTAGGGTTTTGTAACGATTATAATTATCAGATGTTAGTGATAATAACCGGGACCGACGACTTAACGTGCTCTCCGAGGTACGGCAGAAACGAAAAGGCCAAATTTGAACCTCCAAATTCAATCATCCATCCAGTTACCGACTTGGCTCAACGTTGCTCAACATTCGCAATCGATTGATATGCGTTATCACAACTAGGCCACTCTTCCCTCATAGATCAAATTATAGATAGATCAGATGAAATACTTTTTTATTAAATATTTAAAAATAAAAGTACAGCGCACGAAATTCTATAGAATTAGGCGGATGTTTGTGTTGCGGCCCGACACGTTATGTGGCGCATCATAATATGCATTTACCCATAAGTATTGAACAATGACTAAGGTATTGAACGTAATAAAAGACATTGGTATTTTTTTAGTAAATCGAGACAAGTAGATGTTGAGGCCGGTTGGCAAACTAAACCATCAACATATACTTATTTTCTTTAAATTATATTATTATGTAGTTGCGTGTAACTGTAGCTTACGAGTTATCGAATCTGTGATCTAATTCTAAAACTTCGTTTTTACCCAATGTTCCATACCAACTATTTAAGGTATTATGTTTTCACTTGTGACAAAGGCAATATAAAAAAGAATCAAGCAAAATCCGTCAAACTTATCTGACTGGGTGTCAGCGTCGCTAATGTCTATTAAAAATGAAATAAAAACAAGAACATAAGAGGCATACAACTTTTTTCTAATTTTGGCCACCGGGCCAAATAAGCTGGCCGGACAGTACCTACTTGTATAAAGAAAAGTCATATTAAAGTACTTATGTTTTCGCTTACGTCAACATACCTACTTGAGTAAATGTATTAATTGTTTTTCGGGTCAAAACTCTTGAACAGATCCGGAAATTGTCAATATATCAAACTTTTTCTGACAGTTTTTTTTAACTTTTTTTTTTATCCACTACAAGCTAGCCCTTGACTGCATTCTCACCTGATGGTAAGTGATGATGCAGTCTAAGATGGTAGCGGGCTAACCTGTTAGGGGCATGGCAGTTATATTAAACCCATACCCCTTCGGTTTCTACACGGCACCGTACCGGAACGCTAAATCACTTGGCGGCACGGCTTTGCCGGTATGGTGGTAACTAGCCACGGCCGAACCAGACCAGACCAGGGAAAATTCAGAAATTATAAATTCCTAAATTGACCCTGCCGGGGATCGAACCCAG
Source organism: Erebia aethiops (assembly GCA_923060345.2). Classification (NCBI taxonomy): domain Eukaryota; kingdom Metazoa; phylum Arthropoda; class Insecta; order Lepidoptera; family Nymphalidae; genus Erebia; species Erebia aethiops. The sequence continues at coordinate 17,071,823 of OV281081.1, read as the reverse complement.
GACCTCCGCACGTTAAGGCAACAACGCTACACACTGCGCCACGGAGGCCGTCAAAACTACAACACTGCACTACACATGCACATGAACTACATGTTCGTTACAGGCAAGGTATTTTAAATATTAGTTCCGGTTGTTATAAACTGATTGAGCTCGTTATCAGTCAATTTAAATTGTCATTATACACTGACAGTCCGTCATAGGTCGACCTTGGTCACAAACTGACTTAATTATCTGGACCCAGGTCACGTACTGAGAAATGACAAAGTAGGTATACCTGCTTGGTAAAAGTATGCAATTATGGCTAAACAGCTGCCACTGGAACTTTTAAGGCATTTTTAAGGTTAATCAAAATATGTAGGTAGGTATTTCCTTTACTACCTACTACCATTTCGTTATAATTGGCCATACTCACTAGCAAAGACTAAGTCAAACTCAAAAGTCCGTCGTGGATAATTAAATTATTTTAAGTGATTAGTATTGTTGAATTTTATTAACAACTGAGTAGACATACTTTGGATAGTATAAGCTTTTGTAAATCTTCCTTTGTTAGAGGTATTGTTTTTGGAAAATAAATATTTTCATTTTTATTCAATTGTAATCTGTCGACAGTTTACCATTTCGCTAGTTAGATTACAATCTAACGGTTTTTGCAATCTTACGGAGACATATACACTTTATGGATAGTTACTGTAAGTAAAAAAGAATTTTTAACCGACTTCAAAAAAAAGGAGGAGGTTCTTTCAGTCGGATTATTTTTTTATTTTTATTTTTTATGTATGTTCCCCGATTACTCGAAGACACCTGGACCGATTTTGAAAATTCTTTTATTGTTTGAAAGGGTATACTTCAAAGGTGGTCCCATATAATTTTGGTGAAGATCTGATGAAGATCTTCGAAGACAGATAATGGAACTCCTCAACGGATAAGAGTAGGTATTTTTGCCTCATTGCTCGCGATCAGTGTAATAGCTTAGTAAACAGTAGGTTTTCAACCAGGCATTGCATATTTTTAACCGACTTCAAAAAAGGAGGAGATTCTCAATTCGTATGTATGTTCTCCGATTACTCGAAGACGCCTGGACCGATTTGGTTTTTTTTTAAAGGGTTTTATTTAAAAATAATTTTATTAACTGACCTAAAGAAGGAGGAAGTTCTTAATTCGGTTATATTTTTTTGTTTGTGGAAGATCATGTTAGTGCATGACACGTAATCGTGCAATCATCCAAGGATATGGCTAGGTTAGTCTAGTCAGTTGTCACAGCGCTTTCTATAGCATGCGCCCGCGCACGATTACGATTGTTATGACGCAGTGGGCGTGGTTGCGCACTATTGCTCAGGGTTTATGAGGAAAATAAGATTTAAACTGTGATCTAGATTGTACCTATACAAGTCTCAAAAGATTAACGGCATAGATTAAAGTAATACACTGTCAACGGTTAGGGAGCCGACTGAAATCTGAAAGGTATAGATCCCACCCTCTACTTTGTAGTATCACAGTCTAGAAAGATATATACGTCATTTCTATCTGCTATCCGATGAAGACGTCTAGATAGAGCAATTACACTGTGGGGTGATATAGGCAAGGCTTCTACTTTCAGGTTTTGTAACGATGTCCCGAGGCATGAAGGAAACGAAAGGCCTGACCTTCCTAATTCGGTCACCCATTGAGCTACCGATTCAGGTCAACTATCACAATCTTCTAAATGTATGAAACTGAAAGGTGACTCACTGCCTGATTGACTGACTGACATATCAACGCACAGCTCAAACCAATTGATGGATCGGGTTGTTTGGTATACAGAATTCAACCCGGGGGGTAAATAAAATAGGGTTTGAAATTCGTTCAAAAGCTAGCTAGACATAATACCTATTTAGCGTTATCACAAGTGTAGCTAAATTTCGATTCAGATTCGTTCTGGCCCCTTAACAAGCTTTTTAGGGTTCCGTACCAAAATGGTAAAATGGAACCCTTATGGTGCGACTTTCTCCGTCTGTCTGTCTGTCTGTCCGTCCGTCACACTCGATTATTTCAGTAACTACCGAAGCTATCGAGATGAAATTTGGAATAGTTGTGTATATTAGTGGCCCAAAGACACTGGAATTAAAAAAAATTGGAAATTATTTTTGTTCTTATTTAAAAAGGGAGGAAAATCGGAGGGTTGAAATTTAAAAGTGAGATAACTGTACTGTGTGGGGTATCATATGAAAGGGTTTACTTTGTACATTCTAAAACAGATTTTTAATTATTTTTAGTCATGATAGTTTTTGATTTATCGGGGAAAAAGTCTAAAAAAATACCGTTCCCCCCCCCTTATCTCCGGAGTTTACCAATCGAAAAATCTGAAATAATTATGGTCAATAGGAATTTATGTATATTTTACAGGAAAACTATAGCCAATGCTCTAATAACTAGCATAGTTTTTTTGATATTAACAGTAAACCTCTACAAACAAAGTTACTTTTGCGGTTCATTAACAAAGGTAATTATTACCGTTTTTCTTGAGTACGGAACCCTCGGTGCGCGAGTCCGACTCGCACTTGGCCGGTTTTTTTGATACTTGGTATGCGTCCATGCGGGCTGACATTAGACAGCTCGTCTTTTTTTTCCCATTCGTAGCAAAAATCACGTTCTGGCCCCTTATCAGGGTTTTTTGCACTTTCTTCCGCGTCCAAAGCGTGTGTCTCCAATATGAGGATGTTTAGCATTCATCGCGGACGCAGATTTTATCTTCAATTGCGCAGCTGACTAATTGCCTACCTTAGTCCACTTTCCAAATCCACTCGTAAAACCACAAAATGTTATGTAAAATGACACTGGATATAAATCTAACGTGTAGGTAATAAAAGAGATTCACAGGTTTACGTAATATTTTATAAGTATTATTTTGGTATAAGTTATAGTACGCAGTGGTATAAGTTGAGGGACGAGTGGCCTAGTTGCGACAACGATAATCAGTCGATTGCGATTTTTAAGCAACGTTGACCCAAGTCGGTAACTGGGTGGGTGACCGAATTTTTTAGGCCGAATTTGGCCTTTTCGTTTCCTCCGTTCCTCGGAGAGCACGTTAAGAGTCGGTCCCGGTTATAATAACCGGGACCGACTGCTTAACGTGCTCCGTCCAAGGCGTCCGAGGCGTGGCGTACGAGGCGAGGCGAGGCGTCGTGTAACGTCCGAGGCACGGAGGAAACGAAACGCCCAAATTTGAACTAACATCTGATATTAATTGTTAGAAATCTAGGAGTTGATATAGTACTTTTATAGTCGAGTCGTATGCGGAAGGACCTGGGAACCCACCGCCCTTGACTGCGATCTCACCTGATGGTAAGTGATGATGCAGTCTAAGATGGTAGCGGGCTAACCTGTTAGGGGCATGGCAGTTATATTAAACCCATACCCCTTCTAGTTTCTAGTTCTACACGGCATCGTACCGGAATGCTTAATCGCTTGGCGGCACGTCTTTGCCGGTAGGGTGGTAACTAGCCACGGCCGAACCCTTCCACCAGGCCAAAAGGTTTGGAAGGGAAACCAGAGACTTAAGTGATTAATAGATAGGGGTCAAGACCCTCAGCAATGATGAATACGACACAGAGAAAGAGATAAGTTATAGCCCTTGACTGCGATCTCGCTTGGTGGTACTGGTAAGTGGTAAGCGATGATGGTAGCGACTAGCGGACTAACCTGCAGCTATTCATTATCTCAGTGGATATCAAAAATAAAAGCCACTGACATATATTTTTTATCCATTGAAGATTTGCTATGCAAATAAAAATAACATTTCACAGTAAACCTTCAATGGTTAAATCGATTTAAATTTTTGATAGCTTCTGAGTTAGAGAAGAGGGGAAATGTCTACGCGTCATTGTAAAAGCGTTTCCAAATTATTCGATCTGATATCGGATGTCGGATCCGATAGCCATATCGCTCTCACGTTTTCGGTACGTCTTGCCGTTTAGGGTTGTACCGAAGCTTTCCGCCAGTCCAAAAAAGCAACAATAGGGCAAATATCCCTATTGTTGTTGTTTTATATATCAAAAACTAGCTAATGCCCGCGACTTCGTACGCGTGGATCGAGGTTTTGTGGTTCCCGCGGGAACTCTTTAATTTTCCGGGATAAAAAGTAGCCTATGTGTTATTCCAGACTATAATCTATCTCTGTGCCAAATTTCATCCAGATCTGTTCGGCCGTTGGGGCGTGATTGAGTAACAAACATCCATCCATACATCCATACATCCATACCGACATCCATACATCCAAACTTTCGCATTTATAATATTAAGTAAGAAGTAAGATAAGATAAATTAAGTATTTCTCACTGATTATTAAATAGAGGGTCTTCCAAAATACCTAAAATTGACATCCTCGATGAAATTTGATGACATCACAACTATGAATTTCATACAACTTCCATACTAGAAGTGCGTTTTTAAGTTTGATAAAGAGCTGCTGATTTAATTGAGTTGTCATCATCCCTATTCGGTTTTACTTGTACCATTCCACCGCTTTGATCTAATTCTTTGTCGCTTCGACAAAATCTTAGATATCATAGATTAATGAATATCGTGTCGCAAAAAAGATCAATAAACACACATACCAATATTACAACACAATGCACAACGTAACCCGCGTAACGCCATAGCTTCCCATTTTTTCCCACAATTAACTTTATAAGTCAGTTTCCGACTTCTGCAGTGCGTAACAATTTTTACTGTGGTAGTATTTTCTGCATATGACCTGCAGATCTATTCTCTAACTCAGAGACTTTCAAAAAAAATGAAATCCCCTAATAATCTATACTAATATTATAAATGCGCAAGTGTCGATGGATGGATGTATGGATGGAGGGATGGATGGTTTGTTACTCAATCACGCCAGAACGGCTCAACGGATCTGGATGAAATATGGTACAGAGATAAATTATAGTCTGGAATAACACATAGGCTACTTTTTATCCCGGAAAATTAAAGAGTTCCCGCTGCAGGAGGCAAAAAACCTCAATACACGCGGACGTAGTCGCGGGCATCAGCTAGTAATATTACAAATGCGAAAGTTTGGATGGATGTATGGATGGATATATGGATGTTTGTTACTCAATCACGCCCCAACGGCTGAACGGATCTGGCTGAAATTTGGCGCGGAGATAGATTATAGTCTGGAATAGCACATAGGCAATTGACACGTCATAATAATTAAATAGCACCAAGTGTGTTTATTTGTTGGTTTTTCCTACGATCACGCCGCAACGCAGCAACGGATCGACGTGATTTTTGGCATGGGTATAGTTTGACATAGGAATATTGAGGAATTATGTAATAAAAAATAAATAATCCACTTGGATTTGAAAGAACTCTAGACGTGAACAAAATCGCAAAGTAAAACTAGAAGCACACAAATCAAAAAAATGTTCTACATTGTTATGATATAGGTATTGTTTGTAGTGAAGAATTTGCATGAGGAAAACGCGCGCGTTATGCAAATGAGCTTTTATAGAACGAACAATAGATATCGCAGTTCGCTGAACTGTTCGTATCTGTATAACTTACAGGTTCTACATGCATATTTTAGTCCATACTAATATTACAAATGCGAAAGTGTAGTCTGTCTGTCTACTACGCTTTTACCCCATCTTTTCAACGCTCATCTTTTCAACAGATTTTGATGAGGCGTAGAGGTAGGTCGTATCCCCGGGCAGCAAGGGCATAGGCTGCTTTTCATTCCGGAAAATTAAAGAGTTCCCGCGGGAATAAAAACGCGGAAGAAGTCGCTAGCATCATCTAGTAACTACTATATAATGGGTAGCTAGAATATAACCGAGTGGCCCTAAGATGCGTAGCAGAACCATCAAGTCACCGAAATGGCTCGACGAGTCACTAAGCTTAATTAGTGACTACCTAGCAGTGGCGTGCACAATTTTTTAAAGCCAGGTTATGCATTACATAAGTAAAAACCTGCTCAATAGCAGATCTATTACAACTAGGTTAAGCCGTGCTTTTATGCCTGTACTAGCGGATGCCCGCGACTTCGTCTGCGTGGTTTGAGGTTTTTTGGTTCCAGCGGGAACTCTTTAATTTTTCGGGAGTAACCTATGTGCTATTCCAGACTATAATCTATCTCTGTGCCAAATTTCATCCAGATCCGTTCAGCCGTTGGGGCGTGATTGAGTAACAAACATCCATATATCCATCCATCCAACTTTCGCATTTATAATAAACTAGCTGACGCCCGCGACTTCGTACGCGTGGATCGAGGTTTTGTGGTTCCCGCGGGAACTCTTTAATTTTCCGGGATAAAAAGTAGCCTATGTGTTATTCCAGACTATAATCTATCTCTGTGCCAAATTTCATCCAGATCCGTTCAGCCGTTGGGGCGTGATTGAGTAACAAACATCCATCCATACATCCATACATCCATACCGACATCCATACATCCAAACTTTCGCATTTATAATATTAGTAAGAAAGATTAGTAAGATTTGATGAGCTGCACTCCACTGCTACGTACAGTACGCGCGCGAATTGAATGCAGTCGGGGCCTGAGGTGACACATACATAAGCTCTGCATTCAACTCTCGCGCGTACTATAGGTACATAGTGCGAAGGTCTTGTGCCGCCGGGATCCAGCGGATGCTGGGTTCATAGAAACTTAATCTTTATATAAATGACACCTCTTCAAGATCTTGACCCCAAAATGCTTACTGCTCTGACTGATAATGTACTTAACTAGATCGTTGGTGTTAACGACAATATGTACCTTCCATTGTTGTCGGATTAACGTCATTATCCGTAATTGCTTAGCCTTGTCCGTGTGTTTAAGTCACATGTGATATTGATGTAGAAACCTTCATGTTCGCATTATGAAAATGTTTATCCTTAATACCTTTCGTGTAATCTGTATTTTAACCTACAGCTCAATCTAAGTAGGTGTCCACAAGTTAGCCCCTGAAGGTGTGTGAAGTCTTGTCTAGTCTTGAAGAAATCTTGTTTTGTCTGTCAGTACTTGGCGAGCGTGGTGCACTATGGCCAAACTCTTCTTATTCCGAGAGGAGACAAGCTCAATATAGTGAGCCAGCAATGGGTTAGAATGATTTAAGTATGTAACATGGAATTTTGTTTTACCAAATTCGGTTTTCCACGGAAATGGGACTTCCATACAATATTCACCATGCGAGCTTAGATTAGCTCGTGACTTTCCTTTACGTGATGCGAATCATTAATTTGACGTTTGACTCATCTAATAGAAGGAAATGGTTTGGTATCTTTTGTATTGTATCGTCGTAAGTGATGTAACTTTTGTTTTAGTTATTTTGGACGTGGGCGAAAGTTTTGAGTAAATCGGATAGGAAAAATAACGGTATTTTAATGCAAACAAAATCGTACCCACTATAAATAAAAATAATTATGATACATAGATCTACATCATCTAGACAAAACGCAATTCGATTTGTTATTCAAATGAGACAATGTCTGGTCAAATGATAAAATACGCTGAATTAGAATGAAAAAAATGTAGTGGCGTACTTAAAAACTATGTCATGTGTCATGTGCAATATATTTGCAAAATATTCGTGACATGTGGAGTAAGCTTGTGGCGAATAAACTGTTGATTGTCTGTTGTTGTTGTTGTTGTTGTTGTTGTTGTTGAAGCGCACCCGTGGATAACCTCCAACTAGGTGGACGGACGATCTCAAGCGTGTAGCTAGGAGCCGCTGGAAACAAGCGGCACAAGACCGTGCTCTGTAGCGATCCTTGCATGAAACCTTCGTCCAGCAGTGGACGGCTATAGGTTGAGACGACGACGATGAATTAACTATCTTCATCAAGTTTGATAGCTGGAAATACGGAATGCGTTGGCGCCATAAAAGTTTGGAGCACCCGCTTCTTTGTATTGATCAAACCACTGCGTTGGTGATCTTCCTTGTGGCCTTTCACGTTTCCCGCGACTGTTAATTATTCTTCTGTACTTGCCTCCCCGCGTCATGAGATATGTCCGAAATAGCTGAGGATATGCTGCAGATGTGGTGGAAACCAAAAAGACAAGATTTTATCTTCAGTGTTGAGATAAATGACACATTTGCGCGTTTGACCGACCAAGCCCGGAGGCGAAAGAAAATACTACCATCGCATCGCTTAATTCAGTATCCGTTAATTATTCTAAAATATTCGTTCATCGAAAATCAACATTTCGTGTTTTAGTATTATAATCCCTATTTTAGGTAGGTACGTGACATAAAACTGTCATTTGGAAATAACACTGCTCTTAGCTTAGCGATGGTAGTAACTCCCCAGCGGCCCAGCACCACATTTGGCATCAATTGATGCGTTCGAATTGTGATTGTATGAGTATCTCTTTTCTTTTTACACGCTTTTTATTAGCTTCAGACGTATGTATGTTAGTATGTAACGGAATCTTTGAACATGATTTTGACCCCCTTTAAAACGTCGGATTAACTCGAAATTTGGCATTCAATATTTTAAACAGTTTGACCCGTTATCCTTACTAGGATAATCAGGATTAGCGATTTTTTGTTTTCCTGAGACCCGGAGTGTCTGCGTCAAAAGCGTGTTTTTTAGTTTTTTTAAACTATTATTTTATTTATCCGATCATTCGATATAGATTGAACAGACCGCATTGTAATAACAACGTCCGTAGTTCGATGAGTAATGATGACATTGACATTTGTGTCCAAACCGGTGCCGGTGGGTGCGTGGCTGATTATCGACCACTGGAGCAGACATGCCAGTTACAAGCAAAGAGAATATAACCACTACGTTTTGGTTACGAGCTTATGACAATCATTGCGCTGTGTTATTATGCAACTACAATTAAAAATATAACTTTTTAACCGACTTCCAAAACAGGAGGAGGTTCTCAATTCGGTGCGTATCTTTTTTTTTAAAATATAATATGTCGGTGCATATCTCCGTAGTTTCTTAAGCGATTTGAATTTCTTTTTGAATCATCAAGATACCAACTTTCAAATCAAACACACAACTTCACAAACTCGAAGAACTTATGATCTTCTAAAAGCTAAACAGATTTTATTGAATCGTAGAATTTAGAACACACCATCAAACAACCGGTTCATCCGAGTGGGAGCTCAGATGCCACAGACAGGTTTCTTCTTTTAGGTAGGTAGGTTAGTTTTCTTCTTCTTCAAACACTTTCAAGTTAAACTTAAAAAACCCCTCTGTTTGCGACGGGGGTTAAAAAATATTTGATTGTCCGAGCTGAGCGAAACTCTCCGAGTTTAGGTACTTGTTTGAATTCGCACTTCGTCCTCTCTGTCCCTCTCTCTGTCCTCTGTGTCTCTGTCCGTCTGTCTGTCTGTTATGGCTTTCGGAATAAATAATATAATTTTCACTTCAAATTTAGGAATAATATGTAAATCGATGGCCATAAATTACATAAGTATCTACCTACATACTACTGCGTGAAGCTAAGTAAACCATTATTTGTTTTAATCATGTAGAATCATTAAAATTTCTTTATATTTTTTCAGATAATTTGGGCGGCGAGCGGTGGTGCCGGGTACAATTGCCCCTATGGTCAGCACTGCGTCTTTGAGCCTGCTCCGCCGGGTCGGGCGCCGTCCTGCGCACAACCAGGCCTCACTTACTGCCTACACCCCGATCCTTATCCTGAGTAAGTTGAGTTTTACCCATCCACAAACTATAATTAATAAAAAAAAAACACGAATGCGCTGCCTAAAAGTATAGCCATCAGTATATACTTTTAAATCTGTTCACGAATTAATTTAGAAGTCATCGCGGAATAAGAAATATTCACATAAACATACATATATAGCCGAAAACATTACCCTCCTGTTTTAGGCAGTCGTGACTCGTATAGAAATCTCTCTCTGCGTCGTATTCCTCATGAGGGTCGTGGCCCATTTCCATTAATCAAATAATGCTAGAACTTTTCTTGGGATAATAATGCAGTGGGTCCTTCCGGATTCGACTCGACTAGAGTATTTAAACTCTTAGGTTTTTATAACGATATATCAAATGTTAGTGATAATAGCCGGGACCGACGTCTTAACGTGCTCTCCGGGCCACGGAGGAATCGAAAAGGCCAAATTTGAACCTCCAAATTCGGTCACCCATCCAGTTACCAACTTGGGTCAACATTGCTTAACAATCGCAATCGACTGATATGCGTTGTCACTAGGCCATTCGTTCCTCGACTAACCCTTGCGCAAAAAATGAGCCAGCCCTTCTGTTGAGGCAATTAACCGCGGTGAATTGCCACTAAGACTCCACGGCCCCAGGGTCACTACGGTAAACAGTTTCAGCCTTACAAGTACAATTAAAATTTTGAATTTTTCAGAAAAGTGATCCGGAAATTGGTCGAAGCGGGTCAATACGACATTCGCACGCTGCTCTCCGACGAAAGCCGCGACGAATTCGATTCTAAGAAGAAAGACAGCTACCCTTACGGCTATGGACCTAACTCGCTACCCCACGTCGACCAGATTTCGCTCGTCGATGAGGGATACAACAAGGACTATAATAACAAATTCCATGGTAAATTTAATCACGGTAAGTGCATGAGCCTTATTATATTATCTAGTAGCTGATTCTCGCGACTTCGTCGGTTTGGATTGAGATTTTTGGTTCTGCTCTCTCTTACTCTTTAATTTACTCTTTCTTTAATTTTCCGGGATAATCTGGCGTGATTGAGTAACCAAAAAATCGTCGATTCATGCATTACGAATCATACTTATATGTTCATGATGCGAAAGTGTTTGTTTGTCCTTCAATTACGCCGCAACAGAGCAATAGATCAACGTGATTTTTTGCATGGGTATAGTTGAGGACCTTGAAAGTGGCATAGGCCAAAAAATCTTATTCCACGCGGACGAAGTCGCGGACATCGACTAGTTTACAAAATAACTTTACAAAGAGACGATTAATTATTATACTTAGTATATTTAATCAATTAATAACAAATTCTATCTATGTCCGCTCTAGAGTATCGAATATCGCGGCAGGTCTAATCATTCTAAGCTCTATGAAAAACTCATGCAATTACATTTAAATTACCGTTAGTTATAATATTACAACGTCTACTTTTTTCAACAGATATCTTCTCCGACAAGACACCGCTACAACCGCCGTCATCAGCTGACCCAACCCCATACAACGTGAAAGCCTACCAGTCGTCCAACTTCACCAAATTCGGCTTCCAAGGCTACCACACATCGCCCCCTACCTTCTGGAATCCTTCTATCGGCCAATATGAATATGACAATAGGAGATTGAGGCAAAATAGTGACGTGCCTAATCTAAATATTTATAATCCTAACTATTTCAACTCGCCATTGTATCAGAATTACGAATCAGAGTGGTTGAGACAGGCGACTAGCGGCGTAACGCAGTACAACCCTAATGAATGGTGGAAGTAAGTTAAAATTAGTTAGTAGTAATAAATAATAATATAGTTTATTTTTGGAATGTCTTTTCAGGTTTCTGCTTAGTCCAAATATATAAAAAATTGGCAGTCATAGGGACTGCCGATACAAGTGATAACGAATATTTAATTTTTTTTAATAATTTATTCATCTAATTTAAAAAAAAAATTATATAATAAAAATATTTCAAATATAAACCTTAAAACTAAAACATTAAAGTTTAATAATGAATGTACTATATTTATATTTAAGACCTTTTGTCTTCGTAACAACGCGAGGTGTCGGTCACGGTTCCACAGCACTTATTAATATAAACCTTAACACTAAGGTATTAAAGTTTAATTACGAATTTACTATATTTATACCTACTTAAGACCTTTTGTCTTAAGAAGAACGGTGTCGCGCGTTTCTACATTTTTACCCCCAACCAAAAAGTGCTCAACGCGCCCAAAGAAGTTTTCACTTCAATAATAGTACATTATTGCAAAGGCTGGGAAATATGCAATTGCAGGTCAAGTATGAGTTTACGGCCGAGCCGTAGGCGAGGATTTCACTAATACGAGACAGGCAATTGCCATTTCCGCCGAGGCATATATAGTGATTTTCTCAGAAGAATGCAGGGAAATAAAACATACTTTTTATGTTATACATTAAATTTAATTTACCTTTGTCGCTAAATATTTATTATATCATCTGGGGCTTTTATTAAAAATTGCTTTATGTTTTCGCCAGTAAAAATTTTCGATTTCTTACTTTTGAATCCGTTCGATGAAAAGTAGTTAAATTCCCATAATTTTTCAAGTTAATGCCGTTTTTAACATGAACTGTACATTTCAGCATGGAATATATTGCCCATAATGTAGATGGCTTTTTAGTTTTAGCAATCTCATTAAAATACGCCAAAAATACTGTTTCGGAGAAAATGTTCACTTTTTTCTCATTTTTCCAACTCATAAAATTTTCATATACTTTCATGTATTTTTCTTTGGACTTCGCTGGAAGCAGGTTTTCCATTGCCAATTTGGCTTCTGATCTTAAATGTGGTGGAGTACAAACAATCTTGTAGTGGATAAAAAAAAAAAAAAAAAATCTCCATTTCACTCTCTAAACCGTTGGAACTCATTTTACTTATTATTAAATTTATATTTATTAAGTATGTAAATATAAATATATACAAAGTATAAACAAATCAAGTCGAATTTTCAGCTTTGCCGCCAATTTTTTTTTATCATCTGTGCCGACATGCAAACGCATTTATGGCTGTACAGCCACCAATTTGTACTAAGCAAAGAGACTATGGTATGCCAAGAATGACAAAAGAGATCCCATCAAAGAGTATTTAATAACCCCAGCACGCCGTTTCATACAACATTGCAGGAGCGTTGTAATGTTCCAAATTCAAAAAACGCTCCTGCAATGGCATTGATTTTCTTTGTCCGAAAATTCGATACTTCGCGTGTTCTTTTTTCGAAAATAATGACAATATTTCCATGCATGTTTGAGAAAAATATTTTTGCCATCAGATACATATCCCCGTCTCGCTCGGACGCGGACGTGACGATCCAGCGCTCGGTGACGTTTCCAACGCGAACGACCACCCTGCACCACAAGAGGCGAAGACGCAACGCTGAGCTGGTGGCCGCTGCAGCGAAGAGGACCCTCACTGGCGCTGAGGCTTTGAGGATAGCCTTGGGACTGGCGAAGTTAGTGATGTCACTTTCTATTGGTTTTATTTTTGACGATCCCCTGTTGCCGTGGCTTTGAGGATAGCGTTAGGACTGACTTCCAACAAAGACGTGCCTCCAAGCAATTCAAGGGAGTCCAAAGGGACTTTAATAAAACTCATACCCCTAAAAGGTACTATCTTAGACTGCATCATCACTTACCACCAGGTGTGATCCCAGTCAAAGCCATACTTGTAATGGATAGACAAAATCAGTAAATACAAATATAAATCATAAAACTATTATGTCTTGCTGTCATGAATAGGGTCAGCATGGGTACAAAAGGTCTGGTCTGTCTGTCTCCGGTTAAAGCTATTATTTTATTATCATTTAGACATATAATCCTGTTTATGATACTAGAAATACCTATTGTTAAAAATTATGAGTATTGTTGGGCAGCAATATTACTGCCAAGCCGCCAAGGGCTTCTTAAAATTTTTTTTTTCAGTATTAAAGTTCTTCAGATTAAAATTATGCAGTATTTCGTGTACTTCTTAACCTATGTTTACCGTAGCGAAGACGAATCAGCGGAGAGACCGAGGCGCCAAGCGGGAGGGAACACCGAGGAGCTGTGCCAAGTTCGGACACAGTTCATCACGCCCCGTGCCGCCCTCAACAACAAGGGTAACTGGAGATACGTGGTCAACATGCCGGACAATATGACGCAGCTTGTGCGAGCTGAAATTTGCACGTAAGCTTTTTTTTGGTGTGATAACGTCTTATAAATCGATGAACACAGTCTGCACGCACGAAAATGTGTCACGTTACGCCTGAACCTGAGCGTGCAAGTGAGAGCGCGGAACAAGCGATAGAGAGGCACGATCGCGTGACGTCAGAACTAGCAGTTCAAATAATAATGCGGTGGGTTCTCACGTCCTCCCGAATACGACTCGACTATGAGTACCTATTTAAACTCTTAGGTTTTTGTAACGATTATTATCAGATGTTTGTGATAATAACCGGGATCGACGGCTTTGAAATTTGAATGTGCTCTCCGAGGCACGGAGCAAATGAAACGGCCAAATTTGAACATCAAAATTAGATCACCCATCCAGTTACCAACTTGGGTGAACTCTGTTTAACAATCGCTATCGACAGATGAATTCTACGAGATAAAATCGGTAGCTGGTCTTGTACTTACAGAATATTATCTATTGGGTTCTTAAATAAATGCAAATAAATAATACAAAAATTTAAACCCAACAAAAATTATACTAATTAATTTATTATTTTGCCGTTCATCAATAAAATTAACATTCAGCTTAAAATTACCTTAATCTAAGTTCATGATTCAGTCTCTTTATTATCTTTATTATATTCAGAAGCGTCTTTATTATTCGAATATTTAATTTTTCCTACAATATTCAGTATTCCTCTTCGGAAATTGAAAAACTGTCGTTCATTCATCGAACTCAATTCTGGGATTAAGCTTTTCAAGTAACATTCGGATGGGGACAACGTGGCTTTGCTGAATGGTGAATATTGAGATAGTATTCGTGATTGTGTGCCCTTTATCTTGGTAAATTTTCTATTGCTTGGTCCTCTCAGTTCCGGTAAAGTTTTAACTTGTATTTTACCATTATATTCCATACTATCATCGCCTTTATCTAAATCTTCTTCAAATTTTATTGAAATACCTACGTGTGCCTTAATAATTATTATTTTGATAGTAATTTATTTCACGCACAATTATTTTATTGAATATATACATGAAAAATTAAAATCTAAATTAAATCTAAAGTAAAAAAAAAAAAAAAGGAAACTAAAAACTAAACATTAAAAATATCATCTATTCCACTGCAATAAGGCAATGTGCCCAGAATGCTGGCTGCGTTACCTCGCTGAATAGCCAAACTTATATGTTGGCCGAGATAACTGCCAGCCCTCCGGTCACCTGTGGACTCCGTGAGACGAGAAGATAGATCCTTAAAAAAGGATCTAGCATCTTCGCCCCACGACCCCATGGTTTCAACACCAAAAGGCACAAAAATAAAATTATTTTCTATAATTTCATATTTGCGCCTCTTGGCTCTTTCTGCATTAGAGGCCGCCGCCCCCGCCGCCATGGAGGTCGCCTGTAAGTGGGACAACGCCAGCGTATCCACGCATGTGGCATCCCAAACAAGCGACCTTCCTAGCTTCCACGGAACCAGAGTCATCCCGTCAGGTCTCTTACCATCACTGCGTGCCAAGCCATTTGGCTCTAATACTGCAGGCACTTTAGCGGTGGCAAGAGACCTACGGATGATGTCGTTCAGGGAAGCATGACGCGATAGACGACCGGCACTTTTAATGCAAGAAAGCCCGTGATGACCATACGTGTCCACTGTCCCACCACAGTGGCATAGATGTGGCTGTTGTATCTTGGCGCCAAGTCTAAGACCAACCGCAATCGTCAGAGTGAGGTGGTCCAACAGAGTGCCTAAATGCTTAGAGGGGAGAGCTTGAAGCCAGTAACTTGATTCCCTCGTAGACACCGCAAGAAGGCGAGCACGGTCGCTTGCAGTAGTTGAAGAATTTAAAAGCTCCTGCAAAACATCCGAACACAGTGCGTCGTCCCATTGTCTTTGAGAGAATAAAGATACTGGTTCCTTACTAGGACATGCCACATTGAAAGCAATTCTAGCTTCTGCCAAATACGACGGCTCTATGGAACCTAATGAATGGTTTATAATATTGCCAAAGAGCTTGAACGTACCATAAGCAGAAGATAGAAATGCTGGTAATGATACACTACTAATTTTACGAATGCCTAAACCACCGTATCGAACTGGGAGAGAAGCTTGTGTCCATGTCGTGCCATCTAAAGGACAATTTAGAATTTTGGATAGAGTATTTTTAATTTTCTTATCCAAATCGTTCAATAAGGGAAGGAATTTCCATAGTGGTGAGCATCGAAGAAAATAGGTAAATTTTGGAACAAACAGACAATATTTAATAATAAAAAGGGCCATGTGTGAATTAATTTGAAAGAGGCGTTCCGAACATTGATCAAATTTAGTAATTTGGTCATTGATAAAAAGTGGAATAGAATCAACTAAGACGGGAGCTCCAAGAAGGCGAAGCGAGTCTTCACTTAGAATTTTGATTCCTGGTGCCAAATGATTAAATTGTTCAGTAATTATGTGTCTTTTTTGGGCTTCCGTTGAATTTGGAATATAGAGCTCACACTTGCCAAAATTCAATTCCAAACCAACAGATTTAAATTGTTCAATTAAAACCGCAAGATCATCTAAAACAGATGAAGCTTCACCTCCTAAAGTTCCATCATCTAGATACCAAATGTTAAATTTAGAATTCAATTCCGAAATAATTGGGTGAATAGCCAAACTGAAAATGGCAGGTCCCAGTGGATCTCCCTGTTGGCAGCCTACAGCAGAGCTTAGAAAATTGGATTTATACAATAATTTGGAAGGTTCCGCGTAACATTGCCAAAGGTAAGGGAAAATTTTTGGAATTTTGTTTTTAACTTCAGAGAGGAGGATGTTACGATCAATTGAGTTAAAAGCATTTTTAACATCAACTTTCAGCAACACCTCCTCGCCCGAATTTAATAGAAAAGTACGAGCAGCGTGAACAGCAGCTTCACAACCACCCTTACATCCGAAGCCTAGCTGTATAGGTTGAAAAAATTCTGACATAGATGGTGCAATGTTCCTACAGCAGATTTTCGAAACAATGCGTCTTATAGTGGAACCCACAGCAATCGGTCGTACACCACCATCTTTTTTGGTAAGAGCACAAAGATTGGCGCCATACAAAATAGGTGTTATTTCTTTAGGTACGACGCCCAATAATATTAGGTTGACTAAATTTGTGATTGATTTTAAAAGTTCTTTACCAGTTTCACCGTTTAATTCAATTAAATCTTTAAAGTGCTGTGGTGACATAGCATCGATACCGCCAGCAGACCCACTTCTGAAAGACAATACAGCTGCACGAACATCCTCCACCTTAGACAGAAGCGAAGTTGTGTCTCCGAAATTAAGATCTGATACAACTGAAGAAATAGGCTGCGGATGTTTTGAACGAAGAACCTCTAAGGTCTCTTCTGTTTCAGGGGCCAACACATCACTAGAAAATAAAAGCCGAGCTGCACCCTTATAATCGCCATCACTAATTTTATTTTCAATATATACTACAGGATCAAATCTTTTGCTAATTTTATTATTTACTTCTGATATATTATGGCTATAACTTGAGTTTTGGTCATAACATTTACCGCAATTATTTTTTATTTTCTGAGTAAGGGAGCAGCTCTCGCTTTTGTCTACATTTAAAACTCTGTAAGCAAAAGTTAGAAACTGTTCCCAACTTTGAGTAGAATTTTGAGTAACTACAGCATCGATCGTTTTCTTTAAAGTGTTTGCTACTACTAAACGTGAACCCCTAGGAATACGTTTAATAATAGGTACATTGTTTTTCAAAAAGCTAAGATGTTGCCAAAATTCAGTTGATGAAATATTTGAGGTATTAATTGGTGTAGAATTTTGAATTTGAGTAATTTGTGACTGCTGGTTTACCGAATCAGTTTTGTGAATTTTCCCAATGTGTATGTTAAGGCCTACTTTAGTTTTGAAATACTTAGGTTGAGAACAGTACTTACAGAGTAGCTGGCTTTCCAGTGATGAATTATTCCCAAGGCTACCAACTGTAGCACTCATTGAATTGGCGACAAGAAAACAGCAATAAATAACAAAAAGCAATAAAAAATTAAATGTTAATGAAAAAATACACTCAAAATAACTTAAAAATAAGAAACGGAAAAGTTTTAAACTCAAAAGGCCCGGAAAACGAGCCCCCTGCGGCCTGCCACCCAACAAATGGGAGGCAGGATGTCAATCTGAACTACTAAATATAAGTATATAAGTATTATTTGATACTTCGTATTTTCTTCTTTTTTACTTTTTATATGATTTCACGCTGGATAAAACCGAATCTGTTCCAATTTGTCTGCTAGTCGATCAAGGATAGAGTTGAAACTGTGTCCTGACAATACACTTTCCATCATGACCATTAAGATTGGCTTTTGGTCTTCTCAAATGGCTTCAATATCTTTCACTATTAATAGTGCTTGCTATATTTTTATTAAAGATCTAGTAGTTTCTAACATTTTCCATTTAAGAATACGTTTCCAAATAACTAAAATCCTTAAAAGGGTATTATTTTCAATTTTCATGAAAATTTTATTCGTTCTGTTTCCGTGGCACTAGTATCATCACTTTGGGAATCGCTATTGTTATCTGTTTCTAAATCACTCTCCAGGGTTTCGTCGAAATCTTGCTTAGGTTTTGTTCTTGTAAAAGGTTTCAGGTAATTCAAATAACGGGTCAAGTAGTATTCCTTTTTTGTTCTTCGACTTCGTGAGTAGGAGGACCTGATAGATCTCCATCTTAATCGTATCTCGTCCGCTAAAACCAAGATAAATTCTCATATTTGTGTAATATATATAGCGCCATCTATTACGAAATAGCTAATTTACATAGTCAAGACAGGGTCAGAATGCTGAATGCAGGCCAAACATTCTTTCAATGGTTTTAGCTAGTTCCGAAAGATGGCGTTGCAAGAAATATTTTCCATTTTGAGATTCAAAATATCAAACCAAATGAATATTAACTAAACTATGCATTGAATCAACCATCACAAATAATTCGGAACCTATTATTAATTATTTAGAATATCTAATAGCTAAAACAATACAATAGGTCACAGATCTTACCAGATAAGCCCACGAATTTTGCTCCAACCGATTTCCACGCTCTTTCGATTGACGGCTTGTTGTTATACTCTCCGTGCTTGTTATTGTATAAACAAGGATGTCGTTCAATCTCCTTTACAAATTCGACATTAAATCGCATGTCGTCACCCATTATCGACATTTTGACGCGCGTTCTGTCCCTGCCACTCACAAGTTACAACTAAATGTTTCATGTAGCGCATGTGACACAACAAAATGGATTCCCGAGCGCGGTAAGCGTCTATTGAATAGCGCTGCTCCAAGGCTGTCTATCGAATATCGATGTTTTAAGAAATTCGCCATCAAAAAAATTGTTATTATTTATTTATTATTTATTAATTTGATTTTTGACAACCTATAAAAATAAAAACTCGAAAAGCAAATATAAGTATTTTTGGTGTAAAATAATTAACGCCAAGTGAAAACCGAAATATTATTCCAACTTTATCGGTATAACAGTCGTTGGTACAACATTGTCGACATCAAGTTGCGAAGTTGCGAATTTGCCTGGTGGGAGGCTTCGGCCGTGGCTAGTTACCACCCTACCGACAAAGACGTGCCGCCAAGCGATTTAGCGTTCCGGTACGATGCCGTGTAGAAATCGAATAGGGACATGGGTTTAATTAACTGCCATGTTACACACAGGTTAGCCCGCTAACATCTTAGACTGCATCATCACTTACCATCAGGTGAGATCGCAGTCAAGGGCTAACTTGTAGATGATAAAAAAAAAAGTTAACCGAAGCACTATGCGAGTACCACAGATAATTTTCTTTTGCCGTCGGCTTTAACTAACATCATCATACTTAAATATTATAAATGCTAAAGTGTGTTTGTTTTTTGGTTTATTGGTTTGTTGGTTTGTCCTTAAATACGCCGCAATGGAGCAACGGATCGATGTGATTTTTGGCATGGGTATAGTTGAGGGCCTGGAGAGTGGCTACTTTTTATCCCGGAAAATTAAGGAGTTTTTTTTTTTTATCCACTACATGCTAGCCCTTCCCGCGGGAATAAAAAAAAACTTAAACCACGGAACGCGAACATCAGCTATTTAATTAAAAATTAAGTTCAAAATTGCGGGAAAATAGTGATATGCATAGATATCAGCACTACCTACGATCACTAAAAGGACGTCTTGTCTCAATGTTTTATGTCGAGACAAAACATTAAAGCGGATTTGAGTGCAACGGGGACAGAAGACTCGAACAGAACAATTCAGTATTAATATTTTGTTTTCTCTCTGTTATGTCTTCGGGACTTTATCAACGAATTTTGTCGTGTAGACTGTAGATAATAACTTCACGATGTTTGACCTTCATATAAAATGGAGTATCACTGGCAACTTTTTGTCGAACAGCATATTACATATAGTTCGCACGCGAGATGAAAGCAGAGTACCTAAATGTAATGTGTCACCATACATTTACTCTGCATTCAACTCGCGGGCGAACTATAAGTGGTTTTTAAATGAATGCTAAATAGTTGGCTGCATTTGCTACGTTAGTAATTAGAAAACGAAAAACATCTAATAAAAAACTAAAATACTAAATCTAATGAACATACTCACATCACTACTAGTGACATCTGTTGAAGAATAGCAAAGTTGTAAAACTCCGAAGTACCTACTGAGATTCTCTTTATCCAAGCTGCTATTATGACGTATTCTTTGCCCAAGCTGAAATAGTTTCGTTCAAGTATCAGTATATTATAATTTCAAAATTGTTTCAAAAACTGAAATATTATTTTTCTTTGCCAGGTCAACGGAATGCAGCAGATTATGTTCAATACCTCTTGGCTACAGTTCGCGGTGTGAACAAAAATATATTCAAAAACGGTTGGTGGCGCTGGAATCGAGTGGTCAAAACTTATATACCGATGTTTTTTGGATCCCAAGCTGTTGCCAATGTACTATAGTAAATAATAATAATTAATATGAATAACTGATTTATTTTGTGATGTAATAATTAAGTTGATGCTTGTTATAGTTTTTAATTTTGTATGCTAGAATGTGGTACCGCTACTTGATACTAGATGGCGCTGTATGCTTAAGCTTTTAAGTTTTGTGAAAGCTTTTCGTAAGAAAATGTACCAAAATACCTTTCGATTTGTTAGCTTTGTAATTATATAAACTTATAAATATAAATTGTTTTTCTTTTATGATTCAAATAGTGTTTTTCTCAAAAATAGTAGAAAATAAATGCAGTCATGACAAAAAAAAATCAATTCGATGTATTTTTTTTACGAAACTTATCTTTTAGATATTAGAAGCATCCTATGTGCAGAGTATTATAGTTATGTATCTATGTAAAGTAAGTATATATTATGTATATTTAATCAAGTTGATATTATAAAACTATTAATTAATAATAATTGTAAATAGTAGAAATATTATTATTTTCTGTTATAAAAAAAATCATACAAATTATATACCTTAGCTAGCTAATATTATGTATATATTGTTGGCTTAAGAATATAACATAAAATTATTATTGTCATTTGTGACGTGACGTTTATAATGCTACATTCTTCATATTTTTTAATGATAAATAAATAATTGATCTCTAGTTACTAGATAAAATCCAATAAACTACTACAGTACTAATATAATAAAGAGGTAAAGTTTGTGAGTTTGTGAGGTTGTTTAAGGGGTAATCTCTGGATCTACTGAACCGATTTTGAAAATCCTGGTTCCAATAGAAAGCCACACTATTTGTATTTGTACAAGGATAGACATTAACCCAAAACATTAGTTCCCGTTCCCGAATTTAAAAACTTATTTCACGCAGTCGAAGTCGCGGGCATCTGTTAGTTAAGAATAGATCAAACTATTTTGGACCAGTTTACTAAAACAAACTCATACTCTATCTGACCTGCCATAGCATTAATTAGATCGGTGGCCTTATTGGGTAAAAAATATTGCTACAGTGTGACGTTTGCAATCACCCCTGATTGGTTAACACTCTTCCGCTATTCGTTAAAATCTATGTTTGCAGCAAGAATATCATAAATTCAGCAAATCGCAACAACTGAGACTGTAACAATGATTGATGCAGGTCTTGCTTAATAAATGCCTTTTTAAAGCTTAGGTGAAACCATTGATGTAGAATTTTAGTAAATGGGTGAAACGTTATATTCTGACAATCGATGGAACGTTAAGAAAAATCAATTTAAGCAATTAGTTGTTAGAAAATCATATTATGGGTACCTCTATATTTAATTGTTTTATAAATTGTAAAATATGTAATTATGAATTGTTACCATTCTGTGTGTACTTATTATTTCGATATGGAAATTGTAAAAAGGTACCAAATTAATATAATATTATTAGACGTACACCCATGCTTTTTATTTTTTCCTTTTACTATTTTTTTTCATTAGAAATGAAACCGTGAATTTTACACGTGAATTTAGGTTCAAAATGCTACGGGAACTCTTTAATTTTCCTTCATAAATGATTTATTTATTTCACATAGGACAGCTTGTGATATAAGTCAAGACTCAAGACTCTACCATCGGTTCGGAAAATACTATTGTGTGTCCATCTCCGGAATGAACTCGGGCAGCTCTGTACCAGAGATTGAAATATGTCCTGGAAAATGAGAGATCCGGATTTTAAAAACCTAAATCCCCGCGGATAGTGTCATCAGCATTAAATAAAGAACAGGAAAAATATTAGGTGCCCATTTAATTGTATGAGACACTAGCTGATGCCTGCGACTTTGTCCGCGTGGTTTAAATTTTTTTACTCCTTAATTTTCTGGATAAAAAGCCTATGTCTCCAGGTTCTCAACTATACCATGCCCATGAAAATCACGTCGATCCGTTGCGGCGTGATTGAAGGACAAACCTACAAATAAACACACTTTCGCATTTATAATATTATGTAGGTATGGTATTCCAAGTAGTGGGAAGAACAACGGGCAAAGTTCACGGGCGGTCCAGTGTTGAATCATGTATTTCTTACCTGGCCTTAAATTTGACCGATTAGGGGTATGAGTTTAATAAAACTGTCATAACAGGTTAGCCCCCTACCATCTAAACTTCTCAAGCCTCTACATCAATACATCAACATTGAACACGTTCTCAACGACGAGTGCTTTGAGGAGTTATCTAATTTTAATCTAATACCACCTTTCTACTCGTCACAGAAACAAATTTCATCCTCACCACCTGGATGCCTGGTCTTCTCCTACCTCCCGTTATGTCAGGTCATTTCAGCCACGCACCTGCAAATTATGGAACCAGCTTCCATCTTCTGTGTTCCCTCATGATTATAATATGTGGCTCTTCAAAGGGCGGATAAACAAATATCTCCAAACCCGGCAACGTATTGGCGGTTCCTCTGGTGCTGCAAATGTTCACGGGCGGCGGTGATCACTTAACATCAGGTGACCGGCTGCTCGTTTGCTCGCTACGAAAAAAAACTCAAGTTTCGGTAAATTTATGCTTAAGACCAGAACCAGTTCTTAGCTGATGTTTTCTTAACACGGGTCTTAGACTGCATCATCACTGACCATGGTGAGATGGCGATCAAGGACTAACATGTAGTGGAATTTAAAAAAAAAATGTCCAATCATATTATAAGGCGCATTTCCGTGATTCGGGCCTACTTATCCGATTGATTTAATGCTAGTAGAGGGTGAAAATCCACACTGGGGGGCTCGTGGAGCTCACCCCGGGGTAAATGGGCCTACCTTAACAATTTGTGTCGTAAGCAGAAATAAACCATACATCTCTTTTTTGTTGACCTCTAATTTTATATGGTATAGTACACACTTAAGTATTTTCCATTTTACGGAGTTATTAATTACTAGCTGATGCCCGCGACTTCGTCCGCGTGGATTGTGATTTTTGGTTCCCGCGGGAACTCCTTAATTTTCGGGGATAAAAAGTAGCCTATGTGTTATTCCAGACCATAATCTATCTCTGTGCCGAATTTCATCCAGATCCGTTCAGCCGTTCTGGCGTGATTGAGTAACAAACATCCATCCATCCATCATAATATATATATACCTTGTGGGTATGAAGAAATTAATCAAAAAAGTAAATATTTCATATTATTTAAATTACTTTTTCACCTATTTTTTAATTAAGTATCTACCGGAACATAAAACAAGCCCCAACAATTTAGATAAAAGTTTTTGAATTAAATTAAATCAACATTAATTACGTGGTTTAAACAGTCTGTGGCTAAATATACAATTTGCTGGCTTACAAGCAGCACCTAGATACCTACTCGTAAACTTAAGAATAACGTTCAAAATCTGCAAAGATATGTGACTTCATATCATAAACAAAAATTGCTACGTGAATACCCCCACAAAATAAAACCAAAAGCACTCAATCCAGCGCCAAAACTCGCGCTTTTAAAATAAAAATCTAAGCAAAAAGTCGCTCGACACGCGTAAAAGTAAAAGAGGAAGCGGGGAAAAAATCAATGCTTTGCGTTTTATGTTCTGTGCGTGTGACAGATCGGTTGTCATGGCTACCACGGCGGGGGAAACCATGGCGGGAAAAAGGTCGTATGAAAATGACAGTTGAAACAAAATGGCGCATCCGCTTACCGCATAAAGTTAAGATTGCCACGCATTAAATTTTACGCTGTTATTGTTCTATTAGTCTTCGGTATAGTTTCGTGCGTCGTGCGAGCGAGATAGAAGATGGGGTAAGGGAGCCGGTAATCGATATTACGCACTTTTGTGTAGCAATAAAATTGGCGCGTTGCAAGAACGCTTGCACGCATAACGCATTGGAACCTTTTTACTTTTTGATGCCGTTCCAATTTGTGTGAATGCCTTTTGGTGAACTTTCCGCGTGACTCAGAAACTTTTGTTATTTTTTGAGGGATTTTTTGAGTGTTTATAGCTTTAAGCGAATCGTCCCATTTAGAATGTATCTATAATCCCATATAGTACAAAACTAGAGATTTAAAAATTACAATTATTGAAATGCTCACAACAATTTGAGATTGAAAACAATGATTTTTAAATAAAAATTGAATTTTTAGTTTCCTTTTTAGTTTTATTTTTGTATATTTCGTCTAATTTTTGGCTTGGGCCATCTTGGGGGTAATTTATAATTATATGGGTTAATAATAATAATTAATAGGTACTAAACACTTTAAGTCAAAAGAACTTTACTTAGTTATTTTTAAAGCAACAACATCATATTACGTTCAATGAAAGTTCAATGTCATTCATGGTGTTAACGTGTTTGTTTTATCCAAGGTGTTAACATACGAAATGTACCTACTAATAAGTATTCTGTGCTAACACTACACGACCAAAGTTATGAAATTACTAGGTAGGTTATGTACACGTCCGCGTGGATTTAGGTTTTTGACAAATACCGTTGGAACTTTTTGATTTTCAGGGATAAAAAGTAGCTGTAAGGGCTAACTTGTAGTGGATAAAAAAAAGTTGCCTGTAAGCATATACGTAGGTACTCGTAGGGTATATTCTTCCCCGAGATGCAACAGCAACCTATATAGCTATATCAACGTCAAAATCGGTTAAACAAAAGGGCTGTGAAAGCGTATTAATTTATTGAACAGATAAGTATACAGACTTTCGCATTTTAAACATAAGCATGGAATTAGTAACTATAGTTACCAGTTAAATTCATTTATAGTTACCATTTCAAATTGGATTCCAATTTCCAATTTCATATTTAATAATACTTGCTACAGAAGAACAGATGTTGAAAAATGATGATTACGAGAAACAATGTAACGATGTTAGAGGGAGTAAGTAATTTTTATGGTAGGTAGTGAAAATTTGATGAGTCACTATTAGAAAGAGGGGCTGCGGTGCAAGCGTCGAATGACTCTACAATATACATTTGCAAAATTACATTTATCTTGCATTAATATTGTATGGTTTACTAGATGATGACCGGGACTTCGTCCGCGCGGATTACGTTTTTTCAATTCCCGCGGGAACTCCTTAATTTTCCGGGATAACAAGCCTAGATGTCCTTCCCCGGGATATAACCTATCCAAATTTCATCAAAATCGGTTGAACAGGTGGGCCGTGAAAGCGTAGCAGACAGACACAGACAGACACACTTTCGCATTTATAATATTAGTATGCAAGTATGGATTTCATTGACGACCTCCCTGGCGCAACGGTGAACGGTGTGGTCTTACAAGTGGGAGATTCCGGGTTCTATCCTCGGCAGGACCAATTTGGATATTTAAAATTTCAAAATTTTCTCTGGTCTGGTCTGATAAGAGGCTTCAGTCGAGACTAATTACCACCCTAGTGGCAAATTCGTGCCGCCAAGCGATTCAACGTGTAGACTGTAGATACCGACTTAACAATATGTACCTACTTAATCAATCAAATCAAATCAAATTAAATAATGTTTATTCAATATAGGTAGGTATACTACACTTATTGACGTCTAGTTATTTATAAAATATAATGGTGATAATAATCAGTAACGGTATCTTAAAACTAAAGCTACGAAGGTTCCAAACGCGCCCTGGTCTGAGAAGAGCCCACAACAAACTCAGCCGGGTTTTTTTTTTCATTAAGTATCACTGAAATTTATCACTGATATTTTTTATTTCATGTATATCTGCCGTACCCCTAAAATGTTAGACCGCTACCGTCTCAGACTGCATCATTGCTTTTTACTATTAAAGGGCTACCAAAGGCTTACTTGTAGTGGAATATAAAACTATGTACTGGTACCGTGTACTGAGAATTGTCTCACAATTTGCTCACAACATGTGGAAAAATGATGATTATGAGAAACAATCTGCCCCATCAGCCCTATGGTTGAGGGGCAGAGGCGTTCTGGAGTGGAGGCTACATATAACTATAGGCAGTGTGGGATGGAAATTCTTAGTGGGTAGACGAGGATGCCGAAGGACCATATTTTCATATGGTGTTGTATGTTCGACTGCGGCCGACGAGGTCCCGTGTTCGAGCCCTGGGTCGGGCCAAAATTAAATATTGGGTTTTTCTGACTAGAAATTCTCAGAACTAGCCCGGACTTAGGAAGTTGGCGGTGTTTCACCCCCGTGCCTTTGGTCTCGGTTATTATCACTAACATGATAATGGTCGTTAAAGCCCGCCAACCCGCATTGGAGCAGCGTGGTGGGTCTAAACTCGAACTCCCTCTACTATGGTAGTGGAGGCCTGTGCCCAGCAGTGGGACATAAATGGGCTGTAGTGGTGGTGGTTGTAAAAGCCTCCCTCTAGCAGTGGACGCATACACGCTGGTGAATGGTTCATCCCTAGATTTCTTCAGTTTCTAAAGATGAAAGTCTTCGAACAGTGCGTGATGACTTGCGGCTCCGAAACATGGTCGCTTACTAGCGCCTGATAAGAAAGCTAGGTCACTCTGCGGTGATGGGTCAGGGCGTTAGGCTATACGAGTACCTACGTATCATATTCTTATACCTTACTAAATGAAGCCTGTGTCTTTTTTAGATTTAGGTTATTGAATTGATTTTCTTGGATGGGAAGTAGCCCATATAGCCTTCCCAGTGATGTTACTAATAAACCAAACGTAAGAACGTTACTTTTTAATAAATTGAATATGTATAGTACGCGAATTGAATGCAGTTGGGGCCTGAGGTGACACATACATAAGCTCTGCATTCAACTCACGCGCGAACTGTATATGTTACGGGGATGAACTGTATATATGTATTACCTGGTGACTTGAATCACAGGTATTTGCTTAGCTCAAGCACCAGGAAATTAACTGTGAGTCCTTGAATATGTATAACGTGTGGACAAATAAATAAATTCATTCGTTCATTCATTCATTTGTTCATTCATCTCCGTACACAGCAAATTCGGTTGAAAAGATGCGAAAAAGCGTAGCAGGCAGACAGACAGGCAAACTTTCGCATAAATAAAATATATATTAAATAGTACCTATGGATTCTTTTACTACAAATTTTATGGCTTTGAAACCTAATATAAACTGAAATTGGCTTTATAATAGGTTCGCTTGAATAGATCTTAATGACATGTTATTACGATTGGAACTGCACAAAGGTTAATAATAAAAAATTATATCCCCCGCTCTATGGTTAAGGTAATTGATTCGATGCATAGTGTTTCTTTACAAATTGCTGCAAATCTCTATGAAACTTAATAGTATCGGTGACTTTTTAAAATATAAACTGTTTTAGTTTCACAACTAAGACAGTTTATATTTTAAAGAAATAAATAAGTTTTCTTTATGTTACATAGACAACTTTTCATAGAAAACTTTGAAAAATTTAGAAAACTTAAAAAGGCGCATTAAACCGATTGTTACCTACTAGGTACTATTAACGAAGTAACTGTCAAACTGACTAATTATTATAGAGGAATAATTAACCTTAATTAAAGGGTTATGACGATCTCCCTGACGCTGTGGTGGACGATGCTGTATATATTATATAGTATTATAATATAGTATTAGACTTTTCCGATTTTAATCAACCCTCTAATCAAAACCATAGTGTTATTATTTAGTAATTTTATTAAGTAACATTATTTAACTGGCAACAGAAAAGCGAAAAGAAGTGTATGATTCTAGTTTAGCA
The DNA here is from genome assembly GCA_923060345.2 of Erebia aethiops. Classification (NCBI taxonomy): domain Eukaryota; kingdom Metazoa; phylum Arthropoda; class Insecta; order Lepidoptera; family Nymphalidae; genus Erebia; species Erebia aethiops. The sequence goes on along the minus strand of OV281081.1, from coordinate 17,043,398 downwards.
CCCGCATACCGCATACGTGCCTACGAGTACGTACGTACTACGTATTACCTATTCTGTGGTACTACATTGATCAAACAGTTGTTTTCAAGTTATAAGTTTTTGCCGATGGCAGTGCACGAACATTGAATTGTGCATAGACTAATGAAGTTTATATCCTTTTACTTTCCTCTTTATACCCAATATGGTGACGATTTGGAAATTGCTGGCATAGGTTCCTTTTGGTAAAGTTTGTATTGGAAATATACCTACCAATATACCTAATATTTTGAGCATATACCAGAACTAAAAATCAAGGCAAGTCTAGACTAATTTATGTACTATGTATGTATGTTTATAAAGGGGAAACTTTTTAATTTTCCGGGATATAAAAAGCCTATGTGTTATTCCAGATTGTAATCTGTCTGTGCAAAATTTCATCCGTTCAGCTGTTTTGGTGTGATTGAGTAACAACCATTCGTCCATACATCCATCCATCCATTAAAACTTTCAAATTTATAGTATAGATAATTTAAAACCACAATTTATATTTCAATATTTTATTTTGATCAAAACCCGCGTTCAAATGAAGCTCATTTCAAAGCACGCAAGCACTGCGCATATCGATCGCGCAACCCAGCTTACTATGAGCTTACACTATAGAATTAATTAGACAATTGAATTTAGACTATATAACTAGTACAATAAGAGCTATTTTTGTGAATTGTATCGTCTTAATTGTAAGTCGCACTTTTATGTTGTTGGTCTTTGTGATTTTAACATTTAAACCGTTTATAAACACGTACGTATAAGTACAAATATACCCGTATATAGGTATAGCAAGTTAGCTACGCAAGCTCATACAAATTAAGTAATGGATCGAATTGAGTTATGTGATGGCAGAGATACAATAAATGTACTTACTCGTATCTGTTAAATTATGTTATATAGGTTGGTTTATGTAGAGTAAAAACTATTAGGATTTAGGATTGATTGGTAAAGCCCTGAATTAATTCAGGACTTTATTATGACATACGACATTCGTCGACGTGGATTGAGCTTTTTTGGTTCCCGCGGGAACTCTTTCATTTTCTGGGTTAAAAAGTAGCCTATGTGTTATTCCAGTATTTTATCTCTGTGCCAAATTTCACCCAGATCCTTTCAGCCGTTCTGGCGTGATTGAGTAACAAACATCCATCCATCCAAACTTTCGCATTTATAATATTAGTATATAAATGCGGCGGGCCGAATTTTTGTTTTTTTTTGTTCCAATAGAAGTCAGCCCTTGACTGCGATCTCATCTGGTGGTAAGTAATAACATATTAATAATGCAGTCTTAGATGGTAGTTGGAACCAATGAGTCAATACAACTTTTTTTTTATATAATTAAAAATGAATTGGGGTAATAACAATTTGATTGCCTAATTTTTGAAACCTATAATAATCAACGGTGATTTTGATCAAGTTACGCATATATTGTCCCACAAACTTATCTGACCCTGTGGCCAAAATTGGAACTAATTTTTATGCCTGTTTAATTTATGTTTTTATTTTATTTTACATAGATACTAGCGACGCTGTCACCCGGTTAAATAAGTTTGTCAGACTGTATACTTTGCATAACCACAGTTAAATTTTGCTGCGTAGAGATATAATGATTTAAATTGTATTACCATCTTTCTAGGTATATGACGCAAGATCTTCATGTTTTCATAGTGTATCAATATGTAATCGCACAGACTATACAGCTGCTTTAACTAATTCGGTCACCGTAATAAACTCTAGTAAAAGTAGAAAGTGGGTGATAATTTCAATAAATTATTTAGCAAAATACCTTTTGGCTTTTGGAGTTGTAATTGCTTTTTAAAATTTAGAATTTAGAGCTTTGGCGGTATTGAATAGAAGCAGGCGTTCCTTTGCGGAAGAAGAAATTTTATTTGAAGAAAATCTGAGATTATAAGAGTGTGTGTTTGATATTTAAGCTCACGTCGCGATTGAAGCAACGGATCTACGTGATTGTTTGCATGGGTATATAGTTGAGGTGAGTGACAGTGGCTAATTTTTATCCCGGAAAAGTAAGTAGTTCCCGTGGGAATTAAAAAAACTTATTCCACGCGGACGGAGTTAAGTATTCCGTTGTTGTAAGTTGATATAAGAATCATAATAATGAAGAATGCAAACTTTTTTTTTTATCCACTACAAGCTAGCCCTTGACTGCGATCTCACCTGATGGTAAGTGATGATGCAGTCTAAGATGGTAGCGGGCTTACCTGTTAGGGGCATGGCAGTTATATTAAACCCATACCCCTTCGGTTACTACACGGCATCGTACCGGAACGCTAAATCGCTTGGTGGCACGCCTTTGCCGGTAGGGACCACCCTAATTTTAGGCCGTGGTTAGTTACCAATTACCAAATTGGTAACTAACCACGGCCTAAGCCTCCACCAGGAAAGACCAGGGAAAATTTAGAAATTATAAATTCACAAATTGACACTGCCTGCGGGATCGAACCCGGGAACTCCGCGCGTTAAGGCAAAAGCGCTACACACTGCGCCACGGAGTTCGTCAAAAACAGAAAACAATGCAAACTCTCAATACCGAATTGGTTTGTAAATAAATAAAGGCGAAATCTTATAAGACAACAACAAGTCAATGCCCTACGTTCGGGCCGTTTATGAAGGTGCGCGATAAACGACAAGATAATGAGGTGGGCATTAACTGGGTGAAGGGGATCAGCAGTAGCGCCACGTGAGTCTGTCAAGTGTCTGCCGCACCACACGAGGGGCCAGCGGATATAGGTGAGCACTGGGGCTCAGACCCTCGACGCACCTTACTCGCGAAACAATCGGAAACACCAACCTGCCGCATGGGGACACGTACCCTCGCCAAAATGCATAGTTCCATTATCGATTGCAAACCGAGCGAACAGGAAACGACATGGAAATTAAAGAAAAACTAATAGTAATAATGTCCTCCCGACCGAATTTCGGCCACGGCGGCCTATCTCCAGAAAGATATCAGATATTATAGTGCACAAGTGTGTGCGCATACACAGGTGCACTCTCTGTTCCTTCTCACAGCCCGATGGGACGGAAAATCTGACACGACCGGAGCGAGATCCGGCGCAGGACCGACGGCTTTACGTGCTCTCCCAGGCACGGGGGTGAAACACCGCCAACTTCCTAACTCCGGGCTAGTGCTGAGAATTTCTTGTCAGAAAAACCCAACACTTTTTTATGGCCCGACCCAGGACTCGAACCTGGGACCTTGTCCACCACGACCACGCTAATCACTACACCAACGAGGCAGTCAACTAAAGAAAAACTAATCTGTATTCAAAAGTGTGTGAATTTCTCGCAATGCGTAAAAAGGAACACGAAATGCAACGCACAGGGCACAGAAGCGCTCGCGATCGATAGTAACGCGAAAGCTCGTAAACAGATCGAAGCGCTGTGCGGGCCGAATCGAATCCCGCCAAATGCAGCGACAGCTGTGCGTAGCTCGTACGGCTCGTAGCGAGCGCGTAGCCGCGCGGCCGCTGTAGAGGCGCCACCGGCCCGGCCCTATTATTATTATTTGTAAACAAGCGGGGCCGCGTCACGTGACCGGCCGCCATTGGCCGCCGCGGCAGCTGCGTCGCCGGCCGCGCGCCAGTCCGCCGCCGACCCCCGCCGCGAATGCACGCGCGCAACCTCGCGTCCCCACCACGCGCACTGCTAACGCGATCGCGAACGCATCCCTTTTTGTTTATTTTTCGCGCGCGTCCTTCGGGCCGCTTTATATTTCTGAGCAGCGAGACGAAGAAAAAAAGGAGGCGGATGGATCAAGCGACCGGAGAAGGTACCGCGAGTAAAGTTTGTGCGAGTGGAAGTGTAGTTTATAAAGTTGTGGAAGCTTGGTTTGTTTTTTGTGAATTAGGTACGACGACGGCAGTCGAGCGTGAAGCGAGCTTCGCCGGCTCGCGTGCTTCCGCCGGAGCTTTCGTTGTGCAGCTTTTGCGAATCGATCCCCGTTTTCCTGCTACGGCAGGCTGACACGGTGTTTTGATGGACTATAAAAGTTTGGCTTAGAAACCGCACACGTGCCACGATTATTCGTGTAGTTGTATCATTAGAAGTTCCTTCAAACTCGACAAGTCTTTTCAATGTAGTTTTGAAAGGGATATGTGAGTTTCAAGTGATCGAAATAAGTTCGTCAAAAGTTTTGATGGCACAGTGTCTGCCGGTGCAGGAACACGGGTCGGGTGGCGAATTGATGCGATGACGCATCCGCATGTCATTGTTACTGCGCATGATTCCCGTAATTTAGTCTGTAATGTGAAAATATTAGAGAGTTTTAACTACCAATAAAACTTACCTATTATTTTTTCCTTCAATATCCGGAATCCATCTTGAGTCAAGCACCAGTCTTTCTGCCTAAAGTCAGCGTTTCCGGTTCCCTCTCCGATAGTGGCGCCACCTATATGGTACTTACTAAACTTGTTCAAGCACCGGGTGTCCGTTCGTCATTATAGAACTCATGATGCACCAGGTAGGCCTTACCTGGATTCCGGATATTGAAGGAAAAAATAATAGGTAAGTTTTATTGGTAGTTAAAACTCTCTATTATTTGTTTCGGCTCAATATCCGGAATCCATCTTGAGTGATGTGTTTGTTATCACCTGGTGCTGTGAAGGTGACGCTATAATGTGTTATAAAATATATTATGCACAGTATATTATGTTCAACACAGTAAGTATGAAAAATATATGAATAAAACTAATCGTTTTGAAAATTAAGACTCATAATATATCGATCACCCAAATTAATACAAATAATACTATGAGTAAAAAACTTGAATTTGTCCTAATCAGTGGATCAGATTAAGATTTTTTATATAATTATAAAACATGTTAATCAACGGGGTCAAGGTAATATTTTGTAAATTATGATCCAACAATTCTCTGTTTAATAATTTTGAATAGTATGAATCGTCTCCCAATTACGAGTTGCTAGAATTTGATCAACTGGGAAATTTTCTACAAAATTAAGTGAGGCTACTGCTGATCGAACCGAACCCGGAGTGGATTCAATACCTGCATCTTTTAAGAAAGATTTAACCCAACCCATAGATAGTTCTAGATACGGGCTTAATTTCGTTTCTAACTGTTAAAAACAAATTAGTTAAATTTTTTCTACGACTTTGACTTAAGTAATTGCCTTATCTAGAAAACCATATTTAAATTCTTATCGAGATGAGTTTTAAGCCTCCATCCAGACTGTCTTCTATTGACTGTCTGTCTTAGAGTCAAATGCCGGCAATAGAACTATACTAGTGCCTTCATCATTTAAACTATGACTGTTTACATTAAACAAAGTGAAGTCATGAACTCTACGACCTGAAGCTAATAGCAAATAAGTAAGGCTGTAAGTATGTCTCGAAACCTGGTAAAGATTGTTTTCGTCAAGACTATATGAATTCATATATTGCAATAAACGTTTTGGATTCCAAATAGGTGGTTTTGCAGGTTTCTTATCTGCCACGGAAATAGCTTTCAGTATCCGTTTTATAAAGAAATTCGATGATAAATCAATGTTACTTGTCAAATGAATAAAGGTTGATACCTATTACCGATTTATGCACTAGGATAGTTCTATAGGCAAGACCGATATCTTTGTGAAGATATCTTTGTGAGACAGATAGCGTGCTACTTGGTCAGCGTTAGGGCACTTATAATCAACTGAATAGGAATCACACCACTTCTTCGATCGGATCCACACTGGCATGTAGGTCTTGATTGTAGAGCCTTGCCAGCTCGACATTAATAGTTCTTGAATTTTTTTATTTTTGTTAGATTTGGAATCGTATATGCGGACTGTAGGGCTCTGTTTTGAACATCCGCTTTCCAAAACACTTTGTTCCATTTCGGAGCAATGAGTATGTATCTCCCGCTGGATTGGTTCAAGTGGCTGAGGACTCTGGGAATTAGGTTCCACTTTTGGCAGAATGCGTTGTGTTGCTGAGCCTGCTGGTCCTTCATATCTATTGAAACGTATCTCGGCATCACATGAGCTGTTTTCGACGCAAAGAGGTTTATATCTGGTGTGCCCCACATTTGAAATATGACCGCTGTTGCTGCTGATTTCAGATGCCACTCGGGGCACGCTTTCTGACGTGACATGGCGTCCACCTCCGCATTGTATCTGCCCGGAAAGTACTGAGCTATTAGGTGAATATTCAATTCGTCCAGTATTGATAGAAGCTGACGTGTTTGCCGAAGCACTTTCACTGATTTCGTACCGCCTTCTTGGTTTATGTAGGCAACTACCGTTCGATTGTCGGTTTGGAGGAGAATCTAAGCATTCTGCAGCTGATGTTATTGATCTAGTATCGCTGCATATATCGCAAACATTTCTTTTTGATTTGCGTGCCAGGCTATCTGTCGATTCGTTTAAGACCCGGTAATTTTGACATCGTCGAGCTGCGCTCCCCAATCGATGTCGGATGCGTCCGTGGTCAATAAGTGGGTCACAGGGCCCATGTGTATTGGCATGCACCCTCCTATAGACTTGACCCACCACCCCGCTTATGACCGCGCTGGAAGAGGGATTGCCACTCTGCGATAGGGGTGATTCTTCGGCAGCTGTCGGCTGTGATATTGCAGTGTACGACAGTGAAGCCGACCCCTTCGAGTTACGAATGTCGCAAAGTTCAGTCTCCCCATAAGAGATTGTTATTGCTTGAGAGACCATTTGCGATTTTGGAGCTGTTGCTGAAGTGCATTGCGTAGCGTTAGCACTTCGGCTCCGACAAGGACTTTGCGTTGCGTTTTGTGTCCCATGTTATGCCGAGAAACTCGAGGCATTGCGTCGGAGCCAGCACAGACTTGTCGAAGTTGATTGTCCAGCCCAATAGCTGCATAATCCTTATTGTGAATGCTAAGTCGTCTTGTAGCTGTTGCTTGGAGCTGTTGCTGAAGTGCATTGCGTAGCGTTAGCACTTCGGCTCCGACAAGGACTTTGCGTTGCGTTTTGTGTCCCATGTTATGCCGAGAAAATCGAGGCATTGCGTCGGAGCCAGCACAGACTTGTCGAAGTTGATTGTCCAGCCCAATAGCTGCATAATCCTTATTGTGAATGCTAAGTCGTCTTGTAGCTGTTGCTTGGAGCTGTTGCTGAAGTGCATTGCGTAGCGTTAGCACTTCGGCTCCGACAAGGACTTTGCGTTGCGTTTTGTGTCCCATGTTATGCCGAGAAACTCGAGGCATTGCGTCGGAGCCAGCACAGACTTGTCGAAGTTGATTGTCCAGCCCAATAGCTGCATAATCCTTATTGTGAATGCTAAGTCGTCTTGTAGCTATTGCTTGGAGCTGTTCGCTAGAAGAACGTTTTGGGCGCTGATGAAAGACCGAAAGGTAAGCATATTATCTGAAGCAGTTGCTGCTTGTGCACCTTTTGGTGGTAGTTGATTCTCAGGAATCTGCGATGCTGTCGATCTATTGGCACGTGAAAATACGCTTGGCTCAGATCCAACTTCTCCATCCAGTCTTGGTCCTGAAGAAAGTCTGGTACACGCAAGTGATTGAAAAGCCGAAACGACTTTGCTTTTACAAACTTGTTTAGCTGTTTTAGGTTTAAGATAGGGCGGAATGTGTGGTCCGGTTTGGGTACCAAAAAGAACGTGGAGAGGTAGCTGGGACTGTTTTCCGCCTGTTCTAGTATTCCTGTCTCTATCATTTTGTCGATTTGTAAAGTCACATTGCATAACTGCTGGACTCGGAAATATTAGCGGCGGCTTTAGTACAATAAGCGACCATCGTACTTATACGACAGATTGCACTGGCGTAAAGACAGAAGCACGACTCGAGGGCAGCAGAAAAGAAAACTGGCTATACCTGCTCATAAAAAGGCTGGGTTTAGGGGCTGTTTCCGTTTTGCTGCAGCAAAAATATGGAATGATCGCCCACCACCTCTACGCGAATGGAATAAACCCACCAGCGAGATCATTAAAAAATAAACTGAGAAACTTTTATTCAAACGTACAGATAGAGGCAGCAAAATTTATATATTCAAATAATTAATTAAACCTGTATAAGTTAGTGAATTATTTCTATCATATATATTATATATATATTTCTTTTTTTTTTTTGTACAATCAAATAGAACCGGAGCAAACCGAAAACCAGCGCTGAGCATTGTTATCAATGCTCAGTAATGCTGAGTTTGCTTCTGATGGAGCTAGTTTATCTGCCGCAGTAGCGCTTCTTGCCGCAAATTAATTAAATCAGCTCGCCTGCTACATACTAATTGTAAAAAAATCATGAGTTACTTTACTATATTCAGAATCTTTTGAGAATAATGTTTGAATCTTGACAAACAAGGAATTTGGAGTCAGGGACTCTTTGGACTCACTAGCCCAATCGACTAAAGTTTGTAAGGTTATTTGTAATTCGTCCTTTTGAGACAGTAAAGCATTGAACAAGGCAGCAAAAGAACGCTCTAGTAAATACGAACGAGAATCTTCTTTTAATGACGCAGCTTCAAATCTTTTTAATTCGTCGTTAACTTTAAGTTTTACGAATCCGGGGGTAGCTAGATATTTCTTTTGAGCATCTGAGAATCGAATAGCGTACCAATCATCACGGTTAAAGTGTTGCAATTCTGTTAATTTTGCAAGATGACTCTCGTCCGCTTTAATTTAGAAAGGATCCTTAACTGTTGTACCAACTTGGGATAAAATATTGAGTTGGTTATTTTTTTTATCTCACCCTCAGGGCGACGTAAGTTAAGATCATTTGAATCTACTGTTGCATTTTCTTTATTTAAATTCGGAATCTTATAACAAAAGATAGGGAATCTATAAGATTCGTTAAAAATGCAACTTGTTGGGACAAGAATTCGAAATGTGCATTACTCACGGTTTGCGAATCGTTCCTCGTCCTGCTCCTCTTTGGACTTCCACTCGTAGAATCGCTGCTTGAGCTTGGTGATGGAGAACGTCCACGTTTTCGAGTATTTACTTCCTCAGAAACACTTTTGTCCTCCATTTTCGGAGAGGTATTACTTAAATTTAAATTTACTTTTTAATTTAAATTACTTAAATTTAATAATTTTATATTTAACTTTAGGGTAGGTATAAAATTATTTGCGTAATAAAAATGTAACTGACTACTGAACGGCGTGAAAAACGACGCTATAATGACGAACGGACACCCGGTGCTTGAACAAGTTTAGTAAGTACCATATAGGTGGCGCCACTATCGGAGAGGGAACCGGAAACGCTGACTTTAGGCAGAAAGACTGGTGCTTGACTCAAGATGGATTCCGGATATTGAGCCGAAACAAATAATATATAGCAAGTTAGCTAAAGTTAAATATGTACTTCAAAAACAACATTACTCTTACAAATGTTCTATTACATTACATTAATAGCAATGAGTATTTTTTTACGCATTGTTGTCCAAAAGGATTATTGAGACGCAATATTTTCTCTTTAAGAACAAATTCGATGAACTAAAGTAAAATAAGTAAGTAACTTCACCAATACTTGTGAACTAGTAAGTTAGTTAGGTACTAAGTAAACATTTTGGAGCTCTGTGTAATTTCTTAAGTGAAATACATTGCGCGTTGCTTGTAGTAAAGTTATTTTTGGCTGCCTTTTAACTTCAAAAGAAACTTTTTGAATTATGAAGCAAGTTTTACGTACCTACTCCTGCGTGAATCGGGATACCTTGTTTCATAATTAGGATATTAGCCTTCCTAGGTTCTAACATTTAATTTATTGTTTGGGGTGTAATTTTAGTAACAACTTCTCTATATTCTTCGGCTTTGTTGAGTGTCTCATTATTATGTTCTTTGTTCTAATTCAAATAAGAACTTACCGTAATATTTGAATGTTGAACCTTGAGTACTTATATACAAAGTTGGAGCTTTAGGATTATCAGTTATCTATGTTTTTCATGATATTATGCAAAGTCATTGATATGATAGAGATTAGAGACACGTTTAATTTGGTTGACTTAAAACAAAGTTCACTTACTTATTTACTTAATAAAAGATATTAGTACTAAATATCTATTATCTGTTTAAAAAATATATTTAATTAGATGGCTTCGTCCGTGTGAATTAAGATTTTTTAATTACCGGGGAACTCCTTAATTATGCGGGATCAAAAGTCTAAACTACCTCTGTTACTAAGTTTCGACAAAATTGGTCGAAAAGTTAGACCGGGAAAGCATAGCAGACAAACAGACAGTCACACTTTCGCATTTATAATATTAGGTTGTATGGATATGGATAGTATAGAAGTATGGATTGTTTATGATTGGATATGGTTAGGCGGATTTCATACATCCGGAGTCCGGACTCCGGACCTTGTTCAATGTTAAGTGGTCTAGGTATATGGGGTCCATTAAACGAGAGGTTCGAGATAGCAAATTTTGTTAATGTTAATCACGAGTGGCAAATTACCTATAGAGCAGAGTATTATCGCGGAATTTGTCGTAAAAACGTCATCGTATTAGACAGGTATCGGTAATCCGTTATTCCTACCAATGAATGTGGTTAAATTGATACCAAATGAGAGGTTCGACATCAGCCAATTTTGTTAATGTTAATCACGAGTGGCAAATTACCTAAAGAGCAGAGTATTATCGCGGAATTTGTCGTAAAAACGTCATCGTATTAGACAGGTATCGGTAATCCGTTATTCCTACCAATGAATATGGTTAAATTGATACCAAATGAGAGGTTCGACATCAGCCAATTTTGTTAATGTTAATCACGAGTGGCAAATTACCTATAGAGCAGAGTATTATCGCGGAATTTGTCGTAAAAACGTCATCGTATTAGACAGGTATCGGTAATCCGTTATTCCTACCAATGAATGTGGTTAAATTGATACCAAATGAGAGGTTCGACATTAGCCAATTTTGTTATTGTTAATCACGAGTGGCAAATTACCTATAGAGCAGAGTATTATCGCGGAATTTATCGTAAAAACGTCATCGTATTAGACAGGTATCGGTAATCCGTTATTCCTACCAATGAATGTGGTTAAATTGATACCAAATGAGAGGTTCGACATCAGCCAATTTTGTTAATATTAATCACGAGTGGCACATTACCTATAGAGCAGAGTATTCTCGCTGAATTTGTCGTAAAAACGTCATCGTATTAGACAGGTGTCGGTAATCTGTTATTCCCAACAATGAATTTGGTACAACTGATAGCAAAATATTAGGAAATAAGACCAATCCTGCGAAATTGGTAGTTAGTAACTACCAGTTTGTTAGAATTGATTTCTTATTAGGCCCATATACGATCATCGGTTATGACTGTATTGTTTAATGATGAGTGACATGTCCTCTTGGCGTATTCCAACGGCGTCAATTTTGTACCTGAACGTGTTATATGGTTCACTACATCAAAGTTATAGCCGGTTTCTGAATTGAGAATTTCATGTTGACTCTGTCTTAATAACAGAATATATGTCAGAAAGAAAGAAAGAAAGATTAATCTTCATTTGAGGCACTTCTGCACAAAACTAAACTTGAACTAAGCACTTACATGCAAAATCAACACTGTAGTATTGTACATCATTGCAACAAACAGGTAAGCCACTCAGCTTAATGTCAGAGGTAGGGTAGTAAAATTAGTTTGAAATATTAGGTGAGTTTTACCAAATACAGGCAGAACTCTTGCCATTTTTGTCGTACAACAAAATCAAGAGAGCTTCATAACGCGAGCACTGATCAACGGCATGAACTGCCTTTGTTTCAATGGAATATATGCTTTAAATCATCTTTGTTCTGTATTGAAACGTTTATATGGCGAAGAACGGACGGTCCCACGGAATAATCTAATAAATATTACGCCTTCCTCCCGTGAATGCGATAATGGCAGTCAAGTTCAGCGCGGCCAATGAAAACAAATAAACAAATTGGCCAATTTCGCCCCGCCCCGCCCGCCGTCCCGTGCCTCGCTGGATCGCAGAGGATTGTGCAACCAGCTTCCTCTTTATATTTCCTTGTTCTACTTTCTGGTGGCATGCTTGGCTGTGATTTATGTGTGATCAACGATCGTTTTCTGTTTGAAAACCTCCCGATTCTCAACTTCTCACCTTCTCTCCCTGGTTCTGGTTTTAAACTCTCCTGGTTCCTCTAGGAAACCTGGAAATTTTTCAATATGATGATTTTGAGTTTATGTATTATTTCCTTTGTGTGGTTTCCTTTGTGTGTTGTGAGCGAAGTGTGCGACAACAATATTTTATCTTCTCGAATTCAGCATACCAAAGTATTTTGACTCAATTTTAAAACTCTGTCTTTATTGCAAAATTTCTGATACGATATGACTTTTCATTGTTGTTATTGACTGAATATATGGTACTAAGTTAAGCAAACATAACCTATGAGGGTTATTGTTGAAACTAATGATAAAACTACTATTAATAATGGTTATGCTGTCAGCAAACCGTTTTATAATAAAAGTTCATTCTGCAATTTGTAGAATATAAGTTACGATTTTTCATATTTAAATGACAAAATACCTAAAGTAATCTTAATATTGACATGTGGCAACCAACGTACGCTATAGAAGAAATGCCTTTGGTCTCCAAATCCCGATTATTATTCGTAGAAGTAATATATTAAGTTGATTCATATTTTCTTGGGGATAATCCCTATCTTATTGCTCCTTAGCAAACCGAGGGCTTTTGGTATAAAGCTTGGTTCGGATAGGCGTTAGAACGAGTGAACGCGAACAAATATTAAAATTTGACATTGATTCTAGCAGAGCGGTGCCTCTTCTTGGAATAAGAAGGGACCAGCTATAGCCCACCATGTTGGCCAACAACAGGTAGATCTAGGAGAGAGATTTAGTCATGTATACTTCAGTGAGAAGTTCATATTATTGTTTCAAAGTTATAGGGCTACAAAGGAGCGCTGCAGTGCTTCATGGGTTTTCTTAATTTTTTAATTTTATTACTTGAATAACAGAAGTTACACGATTGGCTACAATTCGAGCTAAGTCGCCATGTCTGAAACTACATTTAGGGGTAGAATACTCGGTTGCCCGTTCAAACATCGGTAAGGACAAAGTTTTGTAGTGGAGGATATTTTATTTAGAAGTCTCGCCGGTGAATGCTCGATCCCAGCTCTCTTTGTATCAGAGTTCGTGATTTCTATTTCGGTTCATTCAATAACTGCTTTTGTTTCGAAGTGCAATGCATTAATGGTAATATCAGCAATTTAAAAAAGCTTTAGTTTTTAGGTATAGTAATTAAAATTTACATCTAATTTTTGTGGGACAAATAAATTTTATAAGATGCACAATTTAGAATAACTACAAGTAGGAGACCAATACCAATCTTTTGGTAGAAACTGGACAAATTTTACTTAATTTTACTAGATTTCGTAGTACAATTAATATTTCTAGTTAGAGTGTGGTAAATCAATAGTAGTGTCGATGGTGTTTAACACGCTTTTTACTTAAAATAAAAACAAACAAGAAAGAAAATAAAATGCAAAAAAAATTCAAGCCAGCACTCAAAAAGATTTGCGCTTTCAAAAAGCGGACACAAAGATTATAAAGCTAAACCACAAAACAATGATTATTATTGTATCGAGTTCTAACGCAGCTTTGCATGGTCCGTTAGAACTGGATACGATATAATGTATGTACTTAGTGAGTATAATGATTTAGATTTTGGAATAACAAACCTGGGGCCATACTTACTACCAACTCATAAAGTCATATTGTTTCATTATTGTTGACTTTCGTGTTTTGGAATTGTAAGCCTTATTTTAGGATCGTTAAGGTGTGTGTAATATTGCTTAAGTGTTGCTTTTAAAAACATTGGCAGTATGGCCCCTGGTATTAATAATATGTTAGGTATTATGATTACGAAGATTTCATAGTAAGTTATGACATTATATTATGAAAAAGTTAAGTCACAGCTGCTGAAGATTATCTTTTAATAACCACCAAGAAAACTGAACCAAATTCTAAAATTTCAAGAGGAAACAATACTAAATCATACACAGTCAATACATGTGTGACTTCCTCCAAAACAATTTAAGTCTCATAGGTGTAAGTACAAAAAACACAATTTCCTATGTCGCATCCGACGCTGGAGAAAGACATACACACAAAAAATCCTCACAAAACTATATCGACCATTTTAATTCTGCCGTTTTATTCTCTTCGAAAACAATATTTAGAGTTTTATGTTTAAAAGAATAAGATTGAAATTTGTGTGATTTGTGTTGCGTAAATGAAGTTTATATAATGGTGTGGTATTAAGGCATAAGAAAAAGCTGTAGTGTGGGAAAGATTGTTGAAAAAAACGCCACATCTGCGTCTCTATTGAATTGAAGCCGATTTGAGTGCTTCAATGGGATGGGTCGGTAACTCTATATCGGGATAGCGTCTTATCATTGTAATGTGGCTTGATCATTCCTTTGTTTTTAATCGACTCCAAAAAAGGACTACAAAAAATTAGGTTCTCAATTTATAGCGCATTTTTTTAATATTCAATGTTCTTACCCATTTTTCTAAAACTACGCTTGGGATTTGTTTATTTTATTTGTATTTATGTCAATTATAGTTTAATTTAACAGTAGGTGTAGTGAGAGACAAAAAGACATGAATAACATCTACGTTTTATAATATTATTCTTCTTTTTGGTGTAAGTATGCTACTAATTTTACGCTAAGACATTTTACGTACAACGTGGTACAACTACGTTTTATAGGCATGGCTCGCGACTACTTTACCTGCGATTCAGAACCTTACGATATCTTGGTTATCGATCGATTCGGTTTGTTATCGTACGATAAGATGTATTTTCAATTCAGAATAATCTTAGTTTAATCCTGTTTAACTAAAAGTATAAATTTAAAGCTTATTAAGAATTTAATAAATAAGAAATTATTTTAATAAAATCATTCAAAATAATAATAATATAATAATAATATTAAGTAAATACAAAACAATAATTAATGAAAATAAATATTATATTTACTATATAAATAAATATAGAACTAGATGATGCCCGCGACTTCGTTCGCGTGGATTACGGTTTTTTGATTCCCGCGGGAACTCTTTAATTTTCCGAGATAAAAAGTAGCCTATGTCCTTCCCCGGGATACAAACTACCCCTATACCAAATTTCATCAAAATCGGTTGAACATATTGTTAGAGACAATCCAGAAGTAGGTATTAATGAAACACTTTTAATATATTTGTACTCTCATTTGGAACTTGCACGAATAAATGGTTAAACGTGTAGAGGTTCCAAGAGAGATTTAATGTGATTAGATAAAAGTTGGCTATAATTAAAGATAATATACATTTGATCCGACCACGATTGCTATCGTTAAACTCTGAATCAAAATGCGATCTAAACACAAAAGTATTCAATAATCGCTGAGTCTGCCGGCAGGAGACTGATTTACCATCGTCAAAATACTCGCATTTATACTATTTTCAATATGGCGTCCGTATCCCCACTTTAAAGCGAATGACATGAAACTAGTCAAATTAACTGATATTATACTTCCTGTTTCATGAGATATAATGACAAACAGTAATAATGCTAACAATATGGGCCGTGAAAGCGTAGCAGACAGACAGACAGACACACACTTTCATATTTATAATATATAAATATGTACTAGATTATGCCCGCGACTTCGTCCGCGTGGATTAAGATTTTTTTATTCCCGCGGGAACTCTTTAATTTTCCGAGAAAAAAAGCCTATGTCCTTCCCCAGGATACAACCTATCCCTGTACCAAATTTCATCAAAATCGGTTGAACAGATGTGCCGTGAAAGAGTAGCAGACAGACACACTTTCGCATTTATAATATTAGTATGGAAGTATGGATTAGTATGGATATATATTATGTATATGTTTTTTTTTTTAAATAATAATTAAAATTTCGGGAAAATAGCAAACTTCGTGAATTAACAAGTGATCTCCATGTAACTTGTCGATACCGGTATCGATCCCGATATCGATATCGAACTCGAATCGTATCCGTAAAGCGAATGTTCTGAATTGCACGACAAAAAATTTTCGATACGAGATCGATACCTAATCGTATCGATACGATATGATATCGAAGTGTTGTGAATCGCCCAGCATCAACTATTCATCAAACTTAAAACGCGCTTCTAGTATGGAAGTTGTATGAAATTCACAGTTGTGAAGTCATCAAATTTCAACGCACATTTTTTCTTTAATCTAAATTTTAAAATGGTAATCAAACTTAAAACTAACCGAGGATGTGAATTTTAGGTCTTTTGGAAGACCCTCTATTTAATAATCAGTTAGAAATAATTATTTTTCATAAATGAAAGGCATCATCCCTATTGAGACTGTGACAGTGATTTGTTTAAATTATTGCAGATTAAAAGTAGCTTTTATGACGCACCCTATACTATTATTTATTGGGATACTGGCATCATTTAACATGCAGTAAGCTAACGTTTAATGTCAAAATATTGTTTTACTATATGATGTCCGTGGATTTAGTATTTTTTATTCCCGCGGGAACTCTAATTTTCCGAGATAAAAAGTAACCTACGTCCTTCCCCGAGAAACAACCTATCCCTGTGCCAAATTTCATCAAAATTGGTTGAACAGATGGGCTGTAAAAGCGTAGCAGATAGACAGACAGATACACTTTCGCATTTATAATATTAGTATGGATAACAGGAAAGTATGCACTCTACTAACGATCATAAAACTTTTTAAAATTAATGTATGTAGAGCCACTTTCCTTTGAAGAAAAATAGTGCGGTGCGTCTTCGTGGATCAACTGTCTAGTTTTTTAAAACTGGATTTTTTTCAAAACAAATCAAATCAAATATTCATTTATTTAATTGAGGTTCACTGTAGGTACACTGTTATTGATTAGTTAGTACTTACGAAAAGGTTTTTAACTGACTTCAAAAAAAGAGGAGGTTCTCAATTCGACTGTTTGTTTTTTTGTTGTATGTACGTTCCGCGATCATTCTGCCAATTCTGAATCAATTTTTATGATTATTTTTTGGTTTGGTATATCATACTTCAGAGGTGGTCTCATATAAATTTTATCGAAATTGATTTAGCGCTTTTTGAGAAAATCAACAAAACACAAAATATATACCCAGTTATTGTTTTTTAATTTTTAGTTTAATTTGGTACATATAGGTATAGTTTTGAAGTCAGTTTTTGTTTTAGATGAAAGCGAATAATTATATCAATAAGAATGTTGTATTTTAAATTTGTACACATACGTCATTTCAATAGGTATGCAATAAATTTGGAAGTTCTGTGACCGTCTGCGACATGTGTTTCCAGTTTATATCTGTCCACGATTTACTCTCATATTTCCATTAGCCGCTTCAATATTTTTTGTTTGAGTAATAATTTCGGTCTTTGTCCAACTGAATATTAATTAGTTACATGTAAAAAATTAGCTTATTTATTTTATATTTTAAATCAGGTTCCTTTTGTTTAGAAGTTATTTTTTTATATTTATTGAGTACCAATGAATGGTGCTCAAAATATGTAATTACAATCTAGCCAGACTATTTGACTAATACGTAATTCTTCTTTAACCTTAACTTATAATCATCTTAAAATAATTTAACATAATATTAAATGTACTAAGAAATTGTCTAATGACATATCATTCTTTCTTGTTGCCAGTAGACATTTTTGATCATGTGTTCTTTCAGACAGCACTTCACTACACTATCACTAATCACTATGCACTGACACAAAGAGTTTTGTCCTTTTTGGGCTTCTCACTAATTGCGAAACGTCGAGCTACTGGATTGCCTCAACGTTAACGTGATAGTGAAGCCGGTGTTCATGAATGGACTTCTGCTTGGTGATGACTTTGTCGACGTATTCAATTTTCAGGTCCCGATGAATTACGTCATTTCTAATGTACCAAGGTGCATTCACGATGTTCCGAAACTTTGTTATGGAACCTTTGTATTATTTGTATTTTTAGTGCAGCCCCACAGCTGTATGCCAAAGGCACGGGACGCAATTTTTGACCACCTGGATCCAACGGCTCCTTGCGACTCGCTAGATTTCTCGGTCCACCACATGATTTCATCAAGGCATACACATGATGACATGACATAAATTTTTGATTTTTTTAAATAAATATTCATGATCTATTTTACTTTACTTCTTAAATATTTCACAAAAGCATTCTGTGGTACTTATATTTATTGTCCTGTTTGTAATTGTAACGTACAATAAATAACTTCAAAATAAATTTGTACTTAGAAGGGCAAAAACATTCACACAGCCAACAAAACAATAAAGAATTAAGCACTAAACTAAAATCTTTAAAAAACATCATTTTAGTCTTCAGTATAGTATGAGAGTGATATCGAATTTAGTTTGCATGATCGCAAGACATCAATACCTACGTATTTTATTACACTATTATCAATAACTACCTAGTTATCAGCAAAATGATCAATGTAACGGAGATATCAGTTTCCGGTGCAGGTATTGTGCCGTGCGCGGGCGCCGGATGTGTTACTTTATAAGTTTATATTATGTTAACTTTTTACATATTATTATGTAACAGCCGGTAGTGCCGTAAAAACTTAATCGAACACTAGCTGACCCACCCGGCTACACTCGAATGGAATTTCTAAAAATCCTTTGAAATGGATTACATGTTTATTTCATATATCACAAATAGTTTCACTTATGATATGCCAGAATCAGGACTCTACCGCCGATTTTTGAAGGTGCAATTTTAAAAAATATGAATCGCTTCCTTCAAGTTTCGGTTAAAAAGCAAAATTCCAATTTGTAAAGATATTACCTACCTACTTGTAAAATTACGGAATTACATTCTATATTCAACCCGCTTGTTACATTATCTTTTATAATTCGTGAAAGGCGTGGTTCTTTATTTTGAACCAGAAGCCTAAATACCTATATAAATAAAGTTTCTGCAAGGAAAACAATAAAAATTATTTGCCACAAATTACTTAGTAAGCAAAATAAAAAAAAAGCTTTTTCCATAGTAGTAATATAGAAGCATACGGACGTACGGTAGAATTTTGGAGACAAAAGTTAAGAGACAATTACACCTACCTATTTAAGGATGCAAGCTAAATAGTCTTTCAGCAAAACGCTCGAAAAACAATGGGGCAATGCATTAACGCCTACATTCCAAACGGAACGGCGTCGCAAAAGCGAAAACATGAAAATAACGAGTGAGCGCTTCAAGTTCAGTTTTCAAGATTCAAGGATTTCCGAACGTCATCTAAACATGCAGCGCAACAGAATGCGCCAGGACAAAAAAGCGACAACATCCGACGCTAAAAATACACCGTATAATTACAGCGCAAAGTTGAAAGCGCAACGCTTTCGCTGCAGCGGTTGTACGGTTGCCCTTGACAACCGAGACCCAGATACAATCGCGTTCCACGCACACACTGCATCCTTTCACCCACACACGCGAACAACAGACGAATCCTTGCGCACACAAGCGCACATCGCCGAATAATAACGCACTCACACTTCAAACTCAAGTTGCGTTCCGTTCTGAGCTTTTTAATCTTTTTTTTTCGACGAACGCTCTTTGCACGCATCTACAAAGAGTTTCGCCTTATGATTACTAGTCGGGACATTTTGATCGTACTTTTGAAGCTTGATGACGCAATGTTGGAATAATTCCTTTGGCGTTTGTGGAATGGATTTTATAACGCCACCTAATATTTTCTATACCTAGTAGTATACCTAAGGGTTTTACTACTAGGCACATACTACTATAGTAACAACTTATATTAACGCTACTAGTTAAGGATGCCTTTTCACGAGACCTAAACGAGTAGCTAAGCCACAGATGTGAGTCACCAACCAATAGGAGCGCTTGATTTTTATAGCTTAGACTTTAGAGCGCCTAGATGTTACTTAGATTGATAAGTTTGACAAACATCCGTAGCTTAGCAACGTAGCACATTTCTGATGGAAATTCAGCCTTATGCTGTTGATAACTTGAGTCTTTTAATAATAACATATTGATTTATCGTTAGGTATAAGTTAACGATCCATTTTAGGTAACTAACTTTTATATTATGAAATCATTTAAATGCTTAAGCGAGCTTTCGACTATTCAAATACAAACACAAACCGTAATCAAGTACCTATTACGGTTCCGAAATACTAAATCTAACAAAACTTTAATATTATTTTTTATCAGAAAAGTCACTAAATCTACACAATTTTGATGTCTAATCTACGTCCTTTTCAAAACCCAAGTAAAACAGGATTGGAGGCAACCAAATCCCAAACTATCTATGCAGTCACGTGGTGTGGTTGTAAACAAACTATTATTAGAAAGGTAAGCTATGCCACGCACTATTTCGGATGGACTATTTCGAGTGAACTATTTTCGTTATATTCAATTTAAAACCGCGTTTTCGCCGATACATCCGAGTATTTTTAACTGTATTGTTATTGACGGGTCGTTTAATTTCTATAAATATTCTTCCTGTTTCTATATATAATATGAAATCTTTTTTTTGTGACCTGTATGTCATTACTCATTAGTAAGACGAATAATCATTCTATTGTCTATTAGTCATTCGTCAGATCGTGATTTTTAAACGTATAATAATTTGTACACTTTCATAGTTAACTTTCGGCTATGAAACAATAACATTGGGGGAAAATACCAATTGGGATTTATAGAACAACTAATATCAATAGTTATATAATTTAAATTTGGTTCGTTGGTAGGTATAGGTAGTGATTCTCGTTAGTACTTAAATTCGTTGTTGATCTTTCATCATTAGGATTTTTAAGTAATATTTTATCATAAGAATTATTTTCTCGTTGGATAACCTATCCACTCGACCTATCGCCTACTTATTATTATTATATCGTCGTACTTAGTAGGTAATTACAAGAATGCATTGGAGACTACCATCGCTTAAAGCAGTTTTATTTTAAAATTGATGTTTTAAGTATATTACTTTCCTTGACGTTCCTAAATTAACGATTATAATTCAGAAACAAGAGCGTTAATAATATTAAAATAATACTGCCACCGCTTAAAACAATACTTAAGCAATATTACACAAAATGACAGTTTGTTTTCACGAACCTTGATGTTCCTAAAATAAAGATTATAATTCCAAAACACAAAAGCCATCAATAATGAAACAATATGGCTTTAAGCGTTGGCAGTATGGGCCAAGATAGTACGCACTTTGAGGATGCTTATAGGTGTCAGAGTAATGCGTTGGATACTTAGGTATTTTTCGAAAGATTTGTGTGGTGCATAATATTGCTTGCTTGTTTGCTTTGCCTGCATGAAGTGGGACGGACGGCAGTGCAAATCTATATCACCTACTGCACGTTGAACTATGTAGATTTGCTTGTTTTAGCTAAGACTCTTACGCGTTACGTAATTAATAATCAATTAAGTACATGCATATATAATTCATGTAAATTAATTTAGTGATTATTAAATAGAGGATCTCCCAAAATTCTATTTCTAAAAATCTTATTCTAAAAAATATTAGTTTTATGTTGAATAAGTATTTTAAACTATTAAAGTAAAAAAGTGTATTGAACTTTGATGACGTCACTGTACAATATTTCATACGAAATCCCATATTCCTATTTGACATTTGAAAAAAAGTTGCTGATTTAACCAGGTGACAAAGATCCAATTAGTCATGTTAATATAGTATAAACTAAAGAAATAATTGCATGCGTCATTCTTTTAACAAGTTCCCGCCATCGATTTCGGCACGCTCCAAAACACTGTACACGCATGCGCCCGGCGTTGCTCGGTATATATACCCGAGTGTTGCCATACTTCACTGTTAATCACCCTACTATTTGTAAGGTAAAGTTTCATCACACCAACTCGCTGCTACTGACCACGGGTCTCTACTCTCCTCTCAGATTGAAGGAGGAGAGAAGGATTTAGGCCATAGTCCACCAAACTGGCCAATTTCAAATTGTATTTGGAACATTATAAAGAGCTCTTAATCATACAAGTTTCCTCAAGATGTTTTCCTTCAATGTTAAGGCGAGTCACCGGCAAGATTTTAGGAGGTGAGGTGTGGGGTGCCACCCACGCGTCTCGCGGTACGTTTCTCGTAGAGACTGGCGGGGAAGCGGGCAGCGCAGTATGTTCTGAAACCGCTTGGCAACGTTCAAGTTCTGGGATTAATTTGAATTAAATAAATATAGGACTTCAGTTTGAATCAAAGTTTAGCAGGTTCTCATTAATACTTCAAGAGAAATTTATCCATATAAAAATTATGAGCAAAGTCGAATTTTTTTTTAATAAAAAATTCGTTTTAAACTGTTAATTTAGCCTGTTTCAAGATTTTATTTGATCGAGTAAAGTACATCCTATCGTGTAACAAATTAGCACATTCTTTAGACAATATCTTTAAGTGTATCGGATATTTTTTGTAAGACCGTTATTTAATAGTAAATACCGAAAACATTTGATCTAGCAAACCAGTTTTCACCGCTGAGCTGAGGTGACTCGCCTTAAGGCAAATTAAGATGATATTTAATTTTAGCCGTAATTACTCCAGGATCGCAACCCTGAACACTTCGAATTGGAAGCTGAAGTCCTTAAATACTACCTACTTAGTCTCTTTATAATATTAGTGTCGGTTAAAACTTTCCATGTTCTAATATGCATTTTTTTAATTCGCAGATTGGTGCAGGCCGCACGGATAACCCCGGCCAGCCTCCGCCGCACCGCCGCAAGCTACAACAACACCAACTGAACAAAATTAACCAAAAGCCACAAAAGCCTCAAACCAAAGCCTCCAGTCATATCTTTCGTTTCAAAAAATTTAATATAAGCACTATTTTTTAAAACCTTTTAACGATTAACTTTACGCAAATAGTATACGCTAAATCCCAAACAGTACAAATTAATTTAAGTCTGAATCAATCGGTATTTACAATAAAAGAAGCCTTCAAGAAAAAAAAGAATCTATCAACGACCAGTATTTAACGTTCCAAAATAACATAAATCGTTTAACGAGTGCACAAAATATTTTATTAATAGTTAACGATTGAAACAAGAAACGAACCAATTCCTCGAGCATTTTCTAAAAAAAAGTCAGCCAAAGATTTTTATAAACTCTAGTATATAAGACTCGTATAAGCTGCCTGTTGTTAAGTACTTTTACATTATTTATTTCATAGTGAGAAATCGAAGATATTGTGATTAGTGTAGTGTCAACCGGTGTGCCGTATAATCGTAACGTAAGTGCTATTTAGTATAACGCGGACAAACGAATCCAATAAGAGTACAAATTACCAAGTTCCAGTTCAGTTCAGTGTTCAGTACAACGTATATAGACTAGTACTACTATAAGTAGTGGTTATAAGGATAGCAGCAAAAAAGACGCGATGAGGTTGCGTAGATGTAACACGCCATGAGCGAAACGCTGCGAAGCGAGGCGGGCGCGGATAATAACCCGCACTTGCCGCCTTTCTCGACCTTCGTCGGCGAAATGGCAGAGAACGAGCAGCGCATCTTAGCAGACGCGCGTTTGCTCGATCCAGCCTGGGAGTACTACGAGCGAACTGGTGACACTGTATCCGTGATCAGTCAGCCGCAGTACCGCCCTTGGGAATCAATGCCGCTCACAGTCGGCGCTAAGGACGCCCTGCTGCGCGCCGGCTTCTCGTCCCCGCTCGAGTACCAGTCGGTCACGCTGCAGCCGATCCCCAACAAGCTACCGTCCTTCCAGAGCCAGTTCCAGACGTTTCCAGAAACCACAGTCATACCCGAGACGGGGCTGCCGAGTGTGACTCCAGTACCCGTCACGAGCAGCCCCACGCCCAGCGCGAGCCCTAGTCACTTAACCCAGCTCACGCAATTAACACCTTCATCACCAGCTCATCTTACAACCTTAGCCCAGGTGACACCCCTGTCAACAACCCTGACGACTCTGTCACCAGTAAACGCAACAACATTCCATACTTTAACCGCCGTAAACGCACGAAGCTACCCTATAGTCCCAGCGCCATTACAAGCGCGAGAATTAACGCCCGCTGGTCAAGCATACATAGATGACCGACATATACAGCTTTATCAGCCAAACATTGCGACAATAAACGCATTCCCCGCACAAAATGGCATCCTACATCAAAATGGGACGCTCCTGCACCAGAATGGAAGCTTAATACAGAATATACAAAGTCCGACAGTAGTTCACGTGTTAAAAAATGAGCCGTTCGACATGAAGTCATTGCAAGATAAATACACGCCGAATGGGCTACACCATAGTAATTTCCAAAATCCAATGTTGATTGATAATGGTTATGATAAAAAGAGCAATGGTTTCGGTAGCGCATCGTCACCGACGCGGTCGGATTTTCGGAAAAAGGAGCGGCGGAAAATGCGTGCGAACAGTTCAGAGTCTGACGGGTCTAATATGGAAGTCGGGTCGGAGAGTAGTGGGCAGGTGGCGGCCGTGTCGTCCACAGCTGGGTTCAAGTCTCCGATGCACGGCGCGCCGCCCATGGCCACTGGACCCATGGAGCTGGACGACATATCCAGTGAAAAACAGGTGAGTGTTTAATATTAGTTTTCCATTGACACCTACCATATAGGAGCATACCATCGCTTAAAGCCGTATTGTTTTGATATTGTTATTGTTCGTGTTTAAGAATTATAACTCTTATTTTAGAGACGTCTAGGTTCGTGACATAAGACTGACATTTTGAAATACTTAATACTGCATTAAGCGATGGTAGTAATGGTGGTGGTCCTTATCGTTACATAACCCTTCTTATTAACTTCTGATACATAATATAAAGCGTTTTTGTGAATATAATATTGAGAAGTTGCTCCGGTAACGGTAATGGCACGTTACTTCAGTAGACAGAACCTTGATATCGAATCACAAGAAACAACGACCGTTCCATTTAGATGTAGATCCATCCAAGTAGATGTTTAACGTGTAAATCGGATTCAATAAAACATGAATCGCCTCAAAACAAACTGTATCTTATACAAAGTATGTCTAATAATAGAAGAGATATAAGCGCACACCATAAAATCAGTCAGGATTCAGGACAACCAATCTCTCTTTCCGCGAATTGCGTAAACAAGACGCTCGGGAATTGCGAACAGCGAATATTCCTCAAAAGATATGGGGATTCTCTGAATTTCATCCGACTACGCGGCGGCATGAGAACTGTGAACATATTCGGGGGACTTCGGAAGAGAGAAACTTTTCCCGTAATTCCACCTTTTATTATTCGAGGAGCACTTTTTATTCGGCCCCGAGTTTCGAAACGGCCGAAACTCTCTGTCTTCGCGGCTATAAATTTAATAGTTAGCCGATTCGCTTGCTCCTTCAATAAATTAACTTCCTCGCCCATTTAAAACACAAATTAAAGGCGGGGCGGGGCGATTTACGCGTGTTCTGCTTAGAAAATTTTATGAGCCCCTCTCAAATTTAAGGGCTAATGCAATTAGGCGGCAGTTCTGCAAAGCCTATTAACACTCTAGTTAATAAGGTATTTCACATCAAGAAAAGTCGACAAGTATTCTCCTTTTTCTTGTTTAAGTAATCCTGTAAGCTTGACAAGTAAATGAAAGCATTTATATTTTGTAAATGGCAGCCTGTTAAATACTTGGAAATCATTAACACCCTCTAAAAACTTAAAGATTAAAAATTATTCTCGTTGATTAAAACATTGTAGGGATTTGCGCCACCTATATCCAGCGTCTCGATGGAATTCACTTGATGCCATCGGTTCACCTAGTGTAGGGGTCTGCCAAGATTATTTTGTAAACTCAAAATTGTATAGTTAAGTAACTTTGCCCATATTTTGATATCTGACCTGCTGATGCACCAAAGCAGGCCATACCTCCTTGTGATATTTATGCATGTCTTAATAAAGAAACAAAATTAAAGTGTAAAAAACTGACAGTCTTTCAAATACAGGTTAGAATATTGGCAATTATATCCATAGCTTTCTAGTTAGTGTTACACAATTGACTTTTGATAAACTTTCTAGTTAATGCAATTAAGTAGGCAGTAGCTTCGCATTCAGTAACATGACCTGAATACGTACAGACGAACCAACACGTTTACTGATGACTTTGTCAGACCAAACATGTTGACACAAAAAACCGAGAGTCAACATCACGCACGGTAAACTTTCGCGACTACACCTAAATAATATTTCGGTAGAAAACATTGAAATACTTCGAATTAAATCGAACTTTTCGAAGGTTTGACGGTCCTAGTGATTACTATTTATTCGAATCTGCTGAATTTTCGCGTGTCAACGTTGGAGAACCTTGTTTGTTGTTTTCAAATAATTTTGTTGCAATTTGATTTGTTATTACGAGTATGATATAGATTTCCTTGAAGAATAAAGTAGCTAGGTTACCTCGGCTAGTAGTTTGGGCTATACCACGATTATTTCTTGTTAAAATATATGATTTTTAAATTATGTATGAGGAAAACTCAATAAAGTTAGTACATAAGCTCCAGGACTCTACGTTCGTTGACTCTACTAAATCAGATTCAATTTACTACGTTTTTTATACTTAGCTAGGCTTACGATTATCAACAGATTGCATATCCTGTACAGGCCACCAAATTGGATCGTCTACTATTATTATAAAGTGGTCAAAAAAAGCTCGCCGCGAGCAATTAGTCTAGGTCTTTACTAACTCTTGCACCTGCGTCTGCAAAGGTGTCCGTTTATTAGACTAGGAAACGCTGACATTTGTGCCGGAATGTCGCAGTCTGGACCTGTTTTAGAACTTAGGTAATAATATTTTTACTAAGGAGTTTATGACTAGTCGGTAAGGTAGACTTTCGCCTACTTATAGCCTATCACAATTATTTCGAAAGTTTAGAACATTTTTCGAGGAAGGTTTAATAAGGTTTACCTACATACTTATATTAAGAAATAGGATTTGGCCACTCAACATTCTTAACTTTGGTATGGTCTGAGGGAACAAGCTCTGTCAGCATTGAATTTAAAAAATTATAACATTGGGTGGTTAAATGGCATTTTATCTGAACCGGAATCCGTTAGCGCTAAAATCCTATTTAACTTTTATATTGATAGTATAAAAAATTGAATAGATACATAATTAGAATTTATGAGTGGTAAAATAAATTAAGTAGAATTGTTAAAAATAATGGATAAGCTACAATAGGACTGTCATATACATATTGTATAAAAGCCCTTTAAAATAAATAAAGATTTAAAAAAAAACTTTGGTATGATCAAAGAGTATGTAATCACCATGTATGATAGAAAAAGGATTGAGATAGACGAAGTCCATCCGCTTAACCGATTATGAACAAATTTGGTACTTATACATAGCTTGCCTTGCGGAGACGAATTTATATGAGCGACTAACTATTTATGAATTTAATATACGAATAACTTTTTATTTCGGAAAATCGAAGAGTTCCCATGAGATATTTCTTCATCCATTTTACGTCTAGACGCACGAAATGGGGAATTATCTAGTATTAAACGAAAAATATAACATGCAAAGAAGACATAAATAATATTTAGTAAATACCACACTGTATAGGTCCCTACAATCATGAAAAAGTTATTGCAATAAATTCCAGTTTTTAATTGGTGTCCGTACGGCAGAAAGCAATTAAAAGACAAATGACTTGTTTCATTCAACGCTTCTCTTCAGTATAATTGAATATGTAAATACAGCTTAATTTATGAAGCAACTGAACTACGTGAAAAACGTATTTTGAAGCTTTTGATGACCTCCCTGGCGCAGTGTTGAACGCTGTTGCCTTTTAACGTGGGAGGTCCCGGGTTCGAATTTATAATTTCTGAATTTTCTCTGATCTGGTCTGGAGCGAGGCTTCGGCTGTGGCTAGTTACCACCCTACCGGCAAAGACGCACCGCCAAGAGATTAGGCGTTCCAGTACGATGCCGTGTAGAAACCGACTCGGGGTATGGGTTTAATATAACTGCCATACCCCTAACAAGTTAGCACGCTAACTGCATCATCACTTACTATTAGGTGAGATCGCATTCAAGGGCTTGTAGTATACTTTATTGAAAATATTGCTAGTTCTGGATAATGGATAAAAACTCCATATCTGCACATTTTCTGCAGAGGAAAAGGGCTTATACACACGGGCAGAAAACTGATCAACTTGATAAGAATATCAGGATATGAAAATGCTGTCTTGACATCGAATATTTATATTTTCAAACCCACTGATCCGTCCCTGGTCCCTGCTAATATTTGGCTAGAATGTCATTCATTCATTTCTATAACCAATATAACTTTTCATGGATACCTATAACTTGAGGAATAATGGACTTTAATCTCCCATTTAAGTAACTAATTCTTAAGGTTTCTGTTGTGACAATAAAAGACGTAGTAGGATGACACCTAACTTTATTATTAAAATACCCACAACACCTCCCCCATAAATAAATGAACAATACAGGGATCATCTTCCCCAACAAAAAAAGAAAAAACAAAAGGAAACACAAGAATAACAATAACAATCAATTAAAGTAAAATTGGAAAAAAAATTAAAAATATTAAAATTAAATTAATTAAAATTAATATTAAAATATAAAAAAAAATTCGTAAAATCATTTTTTAGGATTTATGAGTTACTACGTCACATAAATTACCTAAGTACCTACGTTATAAAAATTCAAGTTTAAGTAAGAATATAACGCATTCATATATAATATCATTAATTAATGGAAGTGTTTCTGACAAATAGTTCTTTAATGTTATTTTTAGTCATTTAAATAAATAACTGGTACTTAATCAGCAAAGAAGTCATTATATTGATTAATCTTTAATGTGGGAAAGTTATTCCTCATCGCTGTAGTCTGACTGACGTACAATCTATATGACTAATAACCTTTTCTTTTCCAATAGACGATATACTTTATACGGATAGGCTTTATTTTCGGGTAATAGGCTCTATTTTTCAATACCAGAGCAACTCATTAGGAGTGAGTCAAACGGGAAAATCCAACGCGAAGTTTCCTAGAAACTAAAATACGAAACAAGGAGACGACAGAATAAATTCAGGTTTATTTATTACTTAGCTACGTAACGAATGAGTATTTATGTCTACGATACAACTCTATATTGTAGTTGTAGTTTCGTAATAAATCTTAGTATAGGTAAAGTGTAATTTGTAAGAAGAATATCAGGTAAAGAAATGGTATTGAATAAGAAAACATCTTCCATTTATTAAAAGTAAGAATAACAAAATTGTATAGGTACAAATGAAGAATAATATTTTTTTAAACAAAGTTTAATAAAACTTTAAGACCTAAGTAATAAGTCTTAATAACTATTTTTTTTAGATCTAATAAGGTCTAAAATCGTTAACGTGAATTCTAGAATTCTCGGGTTATTTCTTTGATTTTTAGTGAAGAATTAGCATTTTTCCAACTCTGGGATGCAAGTTTTCTCTGAACCAATTTTTTTCTATTAAATCGGTTAAGGGTTTAGACGTGAACAGATAAAAAGCACATTTTTGCACTTATTAATGGTTATGGACTCTGTTTTGTAAGCAACACTGAAAAGCCTAGTAACTTACTGCAAGTGCTTAGTACGTATACTGAAAACTGCAGGGTCTTTTATTAGGGATTCAGAAAGTTTTATTGCTAGCAGATGAATTTTTTTCGATCAATTAAATTGAAGCCCTATAACTCTAACTTTGAAATAGTAAACTTTCATACAGACGAGTTATGCTTAGGATTCAAAACTGGAGCACAACAACCTTACATGATATTTTAGGATTTATTAAAGACTTCCAAGATAGTGTAAGTTAACGTAAACGGACATGCGGGCTTTTTGGGGTCAGTGTGATGATTTTAATGCATTCACTTTCCACAATCAATAGATTAAGGTGTATATGCTTAAATTAAGTTTGTATTGGATTAACTTTGAATTGAATTATATAACAGCAGATGTCCGATACATTATCAAACTGTTTAGAGACTGAATGCATTTAGTTATGCAAATCGTAGGTGTAAAAATGTTTGATTAGAATGGCGCGTGCCTATAGTAGGGTAGTGGGTGCCATCTGCCGAACCGGAAAGAAACGCGATAGATGTTCAGTGAGCATAGTAACATAGACATTGTAACTTTACTTGAGTATCATAAAGTTATGTTTAAGTATATTTTTACTTATCTATATACATGTAATAAAACTGTAACTAAACGATTCCAGTAATTATAGCTAATATTTATTTTTATTTTTATTGGAAAAAGGTATTATGATCAGTACAGAGCCCAAAAAAATATTTTAATATTAACTTGTAAAATAAAATTTAATTTAAACTTGTAAGATACTACAAAGTTGAAGTTATATCATAACTTATTTCATACAATAAATGCAACAACATTCTGTATAGTTCAAAAGCGGCGCAAGAGTTTATTCATCCTTGTTCATAAATAATTCCATTTTTAAATTCACATCAGCTGTGTTGTCGGCAACAATCGGGCGATTCCGATCTTGACGATACCCGGGCCACGAATGCAGATAATAAAAATGGCTGCAGTTCGCATAACAGCTGTTATGTTTATGGTTATAGCTTAATTTGGGCTTTGTTTTTACTCTGAGAATATTTAGTATTCGAAAAATATTTAAGTTAATAATAATAAGTGAATGACTAGCAAACGCCGCAGGCGACTTCGGTCCCTTAGGTATTATCCTATACAAAATATTCTTTTGATAATAGCCGATAGATATAATATGTTATTCTGATGTTTACTATATCTATTTATATAAAGTTTCGTTAAAGTCATTAGTTATTACGTGAAAGAGTAAAAAACATCCACTCATCCATCCTCAAAAGCTTTAAAAGTAAGATAAAAGAGTGTTGATTTGACTCGCTCCTGATCCCGGGACCTCCCACTTCTAAAACCACAGTGCTCACCACTGCGCCAGGGAAGTCGTCAAAAAAAAAACAAAAAGAAATCTTGTAGTTTCGTTGGACACCCCGAGAGAACATAGGTACTTTCGATTATCTATACTTAATATTATAAATGCGAAAGTTTGGATGGATGTTTCTTACTCAATCACGCCAGAACGGTTGAACGGATCTGAATGAAATCTAGCACAGATAAATTATAGCACATAGGCTACCATTTATCCCGGAAAATTAAAGTGTGCGGGAACCGAAAAACTTCAAACGCGGACGAAGTCGCGGGCATCATCTAATACATAATATACGAAAGTGTGCCTGTCTGCCTGTCTAGTACGCATTCACTCCCCGTCTTTTCATCCGATTTTGATGTTTGTTTATGTTCACCGGGATGAAACATATTAAACCAAATTTCATCAAAATTGGTTGAAAATATTGCAGACAGACAAACAGTCACACTTTCGCATTTAAATATTCGTATGTATGCCTTATACATAATACTCTTACACAGATATAATATTTATGCAATTATGAACCTTGAAGTGGAAAACATATTTTATATCATACTTGCTCAGTAACTAGGGATTACTATGGTGGAAAGTCTCCGTGTAAGTTGGTGTTTGCAATTCAAGGCAACATTACGTCGCACTATGCTTGAATTGTAATGTTCACATTACAGTTCAAGCTATGCAAAACTCCTTGGTAAACAATCTCTTTTCTTATAAAATGGTAAGAAAACTTTTTACTGAAAAAAAACACTGAACATGGCGGCATTTAATTTCCATACATTTCAAACTATGCAAAACTCCTTGGAACTCAGAGCCGTAAAAAAAAAATGGAAAACTATTTACGAAAATTACGATTTATTTGACGACCTCCGTGGCGCAGTGTGTAGCGCTGTTGCCTTAACGTGCGGAGGTCCTGGGTTCGATCCCCGGCAGGGTCAATTTGGGAATTTATAATTTCTGAATTTTCCCTGGTCTGGCCTGGTGGGAGGCTTCGGCCGTGGCTAGTTACCACCCTACCGGCAAAGACGTGCCGCCAAGCGATTTAGCGTTCTGGTACGATGCCGTGTAGAAACCGAAGGGGTATGGGTTTAATATAACTGCCATGCCCCTAACAGGTTAGCCCGCTACCATCTTAGACTGCATCATCACCTACCATCAGGTGAGATCGCAGTTAGAGAGGTCAGTCAGGTGAGATCAGGTGAGTCTAGCTTGTAATGGATAAAAAAAATAAAAAATGGAAATGGCGGCATTTCATTTGATCTGAAAGTTTGTGAAGTTTGTTCGTAGTGATTTAAGTTATTTACAACAATGTCAAGCACTTCATCAGATGATGAAAAATGAGGAGAGCCTGATTTTTGTTTGCTTGAAGCAGAACAAATGATGCAAAACCTTTTGACGACCTCCGTGGCGCAGTGTGTAGTGCTGTTGCCTTAATGTGCGGAGGTCCCGGGTTCGATCCCCGGCAGGGTCAATTTGGAAATTTATAATTTCTGAATTTTCCCTGGTCTGGCCTGGTGGGAGGCTTCGGCCGTGGCTAGTTACCACCCTACTGGCAAAGACGTGCCGCCAAGCGATTTAGCGTTCCGGTACGATGCCGTGTAGAAACCGAAGGGGTATGGGTTTAATATAACTACCATGCCCCTAACAGGTTAGCCCGCTACCATCTTAGACTGCATCATCACTTACCATCAGGTGAGATCGCAGTCAAGGGCTAGCTTGTAGTGGATAAAAAAAAAAAAAAAAAAAAAAAATAAGTCCATTTTCTCTAAATTTGCTAATTATTCTAATTAAAATTTCATTTTGCATTACCAATGTTTTATTTACCTCGCAAGAATGATATAAAGTAGAATGCTTACCTCGGTTGCAAGTAGCTATTACACCCTCGAACTATATTCACCCTCGCTCGCTGCGCTCGCTCGTGTGACTAAATATCTCGGGTGCACGCGATCCATTAGCGCCCTATGCGAGCTGCGCTCGCACTGGCGCCAAATTGGATCTTGTTCTGTAATAGCTTACTTACGTCCCTTGTGTAACAATCTACTATTTCAGACAACGACTGTAGGTACATGAGTCAGACGAATCATTAACGAGATTGGTGGGTACTACGAAATTACCCGCGCCATTATACCACATTATACCTACCGACATAAAGGTCTAGCTTCACTTGAGATGGACGGAGCAGTGCGGCACGTAGCGGCAAATATATTTGTATGAGTTTGTACGGGGCCGCGTCGCAAAGTGCATCTCCGTGTCGCGTCACTTAAGTGAGCCCAAATCCATACAACCTCATACATAGACTACGTGCCGCGCTACGCCGCGCCTCTGTAGTGGGGCTAGACGTTTAGAAGTAATTTGCCTTCCATTGTTTTAACTTCCTTGATATGAAAGTTAACCCGTATGCGTGAAAGTTCTCTGTTATATTCTCAAAGGCGTGTTAAATCTGCTAACTCAAAGCCAGCGTGGTGGACTATGTCTAAACTCATTCTGAGTCGATCAGTGCTCATGGTACTTAGTGGGAAGGGGTTAAAATATATTATGAGAGAGAGAGATAAGACACAAACCAGTTAACGTAAATATTTATATTAATCGTAGGCATAAAATTATACAAAAAATAGTCAGAAAAGTATTTCTTTGCCTATGGGCAGGGTACTTTGTAATGACTAATGAGGTTCTGTCTACCAACGATATATGTAATTTACAAGAATATTATTTAGGTGACTTATTTCAGTGTGTTATTGTTGAATTAATTTTTGGTGCTCTTGCATTAGCAATTATTATTGCTTTAAATAACGGATAAACGGATAATTCGACCTGTTTAAGGAGTTCATAGACGCTTGCACGTCAAATAGTAATTATGAACTCCTTAAACAGTTCGAGTAATACGTTTTAAGCTATCAAATGATTACGATTTGCTGACAATTGGGCCTCAGATAGACGAGCATAATGCATAAACTCGAATTCAATATAATTTAATTCTAGTTCTTCCCTTCACAGACAAAGAAGAAGAGGAAACGTTGCGGCGAGTGCATCGGCTGCCAGAGGAAAGACAACTGTGGCGACTGCGCGCCGTGCCGCAACGATAAATCACACCAGATATGTAAGCAGAGAAGATGTGAGAAGTTAACCGAGAAGAAGGTAAGAGGATTAATTTTATTCTTATTTTTAGACTATTAAACACTAAAGCTGATTCATTATACTTATTACTTATATCTAGGTATATGTGTGGATAGCAAAATTACATGGATAATAATAATTAAAGCCCGGAGTCGACTACAGCAACATCGGTCGAATCGAATCGAGCCGCATTTTTTGTACAGACTCGACTCGATGCACTTTACCACGGCGCAAATCGGCGCAGTTCCAAAGTAAATATTCTGTATAAGGTCATTGTGTATAATGTATAATATTATAAAGTCTGTTTTTACATTGCAAATTCGATTGAACGTAATCGAGCGTTTGATCACATTAGCGTCTATGTACTCGTATAATAAAACTTAACTGCATTGATTTAGAACTCAATTTCGTTACATGCATTCACAGCCAGTGCTCCAAACGATACGTTTCGTAATTAAAGTTGGTTGTACTGAATATGTGACTTTAAATGAACAACTTTTGGGACCATTTTACTTTGACGCCCATGTGATCGAACGCTCGATAAAGATCAATCGATTTGGTGATGTAAAAACTTTGACTAAGCGTACAGGTATGTGCAGTGGCGAATGATTGTGACTCGATTTGACTCGGCTCGGCGTTCCTAGTGGACGTAGTTTTTATTTAGAACACAATGTTATGTTTCTATTGTATGCCATTAAAAGAAGCACAAATTTAATTGGTACGTCCTTGCCTTAATTATTGTAGGTGTACAATTTTGTTCCAACGACCAATGGACTAGTCAAATTAAATGTAGGCAGATAATTTTAAGTGTAAGTAAATTAAATAATTTGTAAATTTTCATTAAAAAAATATGGCATAGATCCCCCAGTGACGCACACGCTTGTAAAATATGACTTATTTATTAGCCGCCATTGGCATTAATTTATTCGTCTGGATTGATTACCATTAACCGCCATCTTGTAATCGGTTTCGCGGGCTTTGTAAAATGGCGGAAGTAATGTGTCTCACTTTATACGCCAAGTATGAGCGTCATATACGGCCGTCGGCGTAGCGTACAGGCACATCTATACCTATATCTGTACGTATTTAATTTTGATGTCAAGAAGTCAGAAAGTGTAATATAACCCTGACGCAGTGTCGAGCGCTGTTCTCTTAACGTGAGAGGTCCTGTGTTCGATTCCCGGCAGGCGGGAATTTGTAAATATGTAGTTTCTGATATTTCTCTGGTCTGATCGACTAGACTATAAAAGAAAGGACTAACTGCCAAGCGATTTAGTGTTCCGGTTCGATGCCGGTTCCGACACATTTTACAACTTATATTTGGTTTATTTGCTCTTCCATAAGGTTGAAATTTCAATCATCTTAACCACCGTAATCATTAACACTAAACTAAAACGTAGAAAGGAAATTCATCAAAAGGAAGGCGGCGCGCAGCCTCTGTGCCTAGGTTAAAGGCTAGTTTGAATTGTTATCAAAAATTAAGCTATGCTTTAATTCCACTCCACGGACATGCGTTACGCCTTACTTTCAAATAAAAGTTTCGTTGGCAAAATCAAAATTTTCTTGGAATACTTATTATAGGAATTTACATGTAATAAGCAAACATGTAAGTACTGCGAACATGAAACCATGAACAAAATAAGACTGGAGACGAATCAGCATCGACCGTGAGTGCACTATGGCTCCATATCATATTATTATTTATCATCATCATCAGCCATTATGCATCCAATGTTAGATATAGGCCTCTTTTAAGTAGCGTCAACGTGCTCTTTCCTCGGCTTTTCGGATAGCCGGATTAGCTATTTATGCAACTGTATCGTAATGAGGGTCATTTTAATTCGAGTGATGTTTTTTGATACGAGGCTTGCCGAGTATCAAAATAGGATAGTACGAGAATTAAAATGACTAATTACGTACAGTTGCATACAAGATTTTATCTACGACAAGGACGACTTTATAATTTTTTACTTTGTAAATTAATAAAAAAGTCAAATCAATTGACTGGTTGGGAAAGTGCCAGAACCCAGAGCCGCTAAGCTATAGGTATCCTATTTATGAAGATAACCATATCGATACAGCTACGACTCATAACGATACAGCTCCCATACAACGAACTGTATCGTTATGAGAAGCAAACACGAAAGAGGGTTCAATTCGATATAGTTGTCAAATTCGAAATTGGAACTTTTCGATGCTGGAGTAGATAAATATATGTATATCATCGCTCCACCTTGCTAGGGGCGCCCTACGCTCCGTTTAAGACGCAGTCTCCTCTCGAAGACCTTTCGAATCCAACGTCCATCGG
Source organism: Erebia aethiops (assembly GCA_923060345.2). Lineage (NCBI taxonomy): Eukaryota > Metazoa > Arthropoda > Insecta > Lepidoptera > Nymphalidae > Erebia > Erebia aethiops. The sequence continues at coordinate 17,007,069 of OV281081.1, read as the reverse complement.
TCCTCCTACACACGTGACCAGCCCACTGCCTCTTCAGCGTGCCAGCGCTTAGGGCTTAGGGCTTAGCCCTTAGAGCTACGAGTATGTCGGTCACTTTAGTTCTTTGGCGAATCACTTCGTTCCGGACTATATTCCTTTAAAAAAAATTCCAAATTCCAGTGTCTTAATATTACTATAGAAGTTAAAACCATAATCATCATACGAGTACTTCATACTAATATTAAAAATGCGTCATAAAAAAGTCAGTTTGTTTGTTGGTTTGTCCTTCAATCACGCTGCAACGGAGCAACGGATCGACGCGATTTCTGGCATGGGCATAGTTGAGGACCTGGAGAGTGACGTAGGCTACTTTTTATCCCGGAAAATTGAGGTGTTCCCGCGGGAACCCAAAAAAACTTATTCCACGCGGACGATGTCGCGGGCATCAGCTAGTATGAAAATACTTAATAGTTGTTTTAAAGACCAACGCTCTAACACATTACAACTCTAATTTATGTCGTAATTACAGTATCAATTTCAGAAAAAATGAATTCCACAAAGAGATTGGCTCCGATTTTTCATGGGCTATTAACTTTGCAGTTGTTTTTATTATACTTTTATGGTAATCGCGCTCTTTGTTTTGGATTTCGATTTGCTAAATTGTTTTTCTGTTGTATTCGTAATGTGCTATATTATGTTTATGCCTTAACTAGCTGATGCCCGCGGCCGCGTCCGCGTGGTTTAAGTTTTTTTTTTATTCCCGTGGGAACTCGTTAATTTTCCGGGATAAAAAGACTATGTCCTTCCCCGGGATGTAATCTACCAATTTTCATCAAAATAGGTTGAACAGATGGGCAGACTGGCACACTTTTATAATTTTTTTTTATCCACTACAAGCTAGCCCTTGACTGCGATCTCATTTGATGGTAAGTGATGATGCAGTCTAAGATGGTAGCGGGCTAACCTGTTAGGCAGTTATATTAGACCCATACCCCTTCGGTTTCTACACGGCATCGTACCGGAACGCTAAATCGCTTGGCGGCACGTCATTTCCGGTAGGGTGGTAACTAGCCACGGCCGAAGCCTCCCACCAGGCCAGACCAGGGAAAATGCAGAAATTATAAATTCCCAAACTGAACCTGCCGGGGATCGAACCCAGGACCTCCGCACGTTAAGGCAACAGCGCTACACACTGCGCCACGGAGGTCGTCAAAAATGTAAATATTAGTAGGTATGGATTGGACATTATCACTGAATCGTTCTGAAAGTATCCACGGATTTTGATAAAATTGGTTTGTAAGCTTTTGTATTTTAATATGTAACATATTATAATATTATTTCTAGTGGGCCCGGCAGACGTCCTTTCCTGAACCTAGAACACGATTGCAGCGCCCCCTACCGGGTCCAATTGTAAATGTCATCCCGAGACCTACTCAAATACACACAAAAAATTTCAATAAAAAAGGTCCAGCAGTTCTGAAATTATGCGAGAACATACGAGTACATTTCGGCAATTAATTTTTATTTTTATACATTTTACTGTCATTAATTAACTTTCGTAAATCATAAGGGGGTCGATAATATTAAGACTTCGACTTCCAACTCGGAGGTTTGGGATTTGAATCACGGCCTTTCAGAGTTAGTTAAATATCACTTGCAACGGAGAAGGAAATCGTGAGGAAACCTGCATGTCAACGTTCATGCACCAAAAGGTGCGTGAAGTCTGTTAATCTGCACTTGACCAGTGTGGTGGACTATGGCCTGAAGGCACCCGTAGGCACTTTAGTGAGTCTATGATGGTTGAATGATGATAAATGATAAATGATTTATTTATTTCTCGTAAGACAACTCATGTCACTTATGATAAGTCTACCACTGGTTCGGAAAGAAGATTCTACTGAGAAGATCCTACTGACTAAATAATGCGTTCTTGACAAACGTTTCTTACGCGTTAACTGACAGCAATAACCTTAAAAACTCGAAAATATAAGCTAGAAAAAAATATCTCTCTTGTAAATAATAACGTTAGGAAGAAATCAATTTCTGAATATACCTACTGTGCCTATAATACGATATCGAGTTAGCGACGAAAGCGGTTCTCGAACGAGATTGATTTTCTATCAAATATACGAGCGAAATATTTCATCGCGAATATTTTTTCGTGAATTGACATTGGAATATTATTTTAATAGTAGGTGCGAATTGAACAAAAAAATATTGATGTATTTTATTTATAATAATTATGAAAAAGTGTTACCTACCGTTTTAGTTCTATGCGGATGTCTACGTCATAGTAACATTTACCTGCGTGCCTTTCAGCCTGATTCGTCCAGTGTTATAAGCTGTGCGTTGATAGATCAGTCCTTTTCCTTTTATATATATTTATATATATTTGTATGTAAGAAAATTTTATAAGCTCAGTTTAACTTTACAGAAACAAGCCTTGAAAACTATTTTAATATAAAAAAATGTGAAAGGCAAATTTAATAATTATAATATGAAGCGGATTCCAAGGGAAAGTTCCTCGAAACTTGAGAGAAGAAACCTACTTGACTTAATTTACGATTACAAGTTAAGGGCTGCAAAGTAAGTTAAACTTAGCAAATTAGTTTTATAACAAGCGCCCGTAAAGCTTCTGTAGGAGAAAGTAGGGCTATCAACTTTTTTCGGCAAAATATAGGTAGTATTTTTCAGGATAAGCTTTTAAAAATATAGTTTACCTCAAATATAATTATATAGTATTTTATGAAAATAGTAAAAAAGTTTTTTTTTAATTTAGGTTATTAATTACTTTCATTATCCTTATAGGTAGGTACTTACACTAACTCATTTTCTCAAGTAAATGCTTAGCCTACCTTGTATTTCTGTGATCAAAAGTTTTGGATTTTTTCATCAAAATCATAGCCAGATATTTATCAACGAATGTAGGTATAATTTTTATGAAATAATTTTATCACTTCATTTTTAGATTTGGTGTCTATAGTTAGCTGCATTTTGTTTGAAGCTTCTTTGAGACCATCGACCTGTTAGGAAAATTACACTCCCTTTTCTTGCATTGCGAGGTTTGTCTGCTAAAAGAAAAATATACCTATGAAATATAGTATTCTTGCGTACTACTTATGTAGGTATTTCTTCAACGGTGCATAGTATGCAGACCCAAAATATGGTAAAATACTATACATTAAAGTACGGTGGGCAGCCCTAGGAGAAAGGGAGACCTTCCCTTGTTCTGTGCAGAATCACCTTTATTCAAAGCCTACTTTTAAAGTAATTATTCTAAGTAGAACGCTATTTTTGCTAGTGCTCTTATTACGATTTATGTGAGCCCTCTACCTACGTTTATTATCATCAATTTACGTTAAATGGTGAGGGATACGTACTTAAATTGTAGATAGATGTAGTCTGAATGGTTTTACAGGTAGCTCTAGCCTAGTTTTTTTTTTGAGGGAAGTAGAGTTCCCTCCAATTTCTAGTTACTTACTATTCTTTGGAGAAAAATGCATGCTACGGTTGTCTCATATCATTTGATTGATATCACCTTGCAGCGATAAGGTTGCCAAATTGAAGACCAGAACAAATTCTGGTGCTCTTTTACTTTTTAACTATAAATACATACTGGCTACAACTCGCGTGTTTTGTCGGAAAATGACTAGTTTACTTTAATTCTACTTTTTTTTACATAATCATCCTAGCGAACGTTTGGGTTGGACACCTAACTCGAAAATAGACAAAAATGTGGAAATGAAACCCATCATTATCTGGGCAGCGTGTACTGTCGCCCGTATAAGAGAGAAAGATATATAATAAGATCTTTAAATGGCTTTAAAAGCTTAATATAAGCTTATACTTCTGTAGGGTATTCCACGACAGCTTGGGACTTTTTTGATGATTCCCGCGACATCGTCTGCGTTAATTGAGGTTATTTGTTTCCAGCGGAAACTCTTTAATTTTTCGGGATAAAAGTAGCCTATGTCCTTTCCCGGGATGTGACCTACCTCTACACTAAATTTCATCAAAATCGGTTGAAAAGATGGGCCGCCAAAGCATAGCAAACAGACAGGCACACTTTCGCATTTATAATATTAGTATGGATGTGCTTTTACAAAACGTAGACCTAATCATAGGCAGCGTCGACCTTTTTATTCGAAAATTAATAAAAACATGGCGGCATATATCTAAAGCAACTGTATAAATCTTTTTCCTCATGACGTCCGTTACGTTAAACGAGTGTTTTTTTCAAGTAAACTTCAGTTAAACCTTATGGCATTATTTATATTATCATATGTCGTCCACATTATCTGTGCGCACGAGTCAAAACGAAATGTGTTCGGCAGCTGCGCGCGCGCTCCAATCACTGACTGACTGACTGCAAATGGTAACACCTCTAGCATACTTTATCATAGGCCGATCCTACAGCCATTGTGGAAAGGTGTTTTTTGTAGGCGGTTTTTGTTATAGCAGCTGTTTATCGATTGTGTAGGTTTTATATAAAATTACTCTTTTTTTACTGTCTTCCTCTATAAAGTGTTTGATTAAAATCTCAAAAGTTGCATTTACTGATATCCTGAAAGATTTAAAAAGGCAGGTCTACTTAATAAGTTGTTCAAATAAATGTATGCAATAAATTGAAGAAAATAGAAAGACTAATCGAAAAATGTGTCAACGAGAAAACTGCGTAAACTCTACTAAAACTAAAACTAATACTTAATACTAAAAGTTTTAGTAAGAAAGCTAGAATTTAGTAAGTTCGTAAGTGATTTACATCGTTAAGTTTTTCACGAAAAAGTGTATAGGTATGTAAGACTAACTAAGCTTTTAATTTTTCATAGTTCCATACTAATATTATAAATGCGAAAATACGACTGTCTGTGTGGCTTGTCTGTCCAACCTTTTTGACGGACTTTGATACCGAGGTATTTTTGATCCTGGGGATGCAATCTACATCGTCACCATAGGCTCTTGTTAATTGTTAATCACAGAATAGGTAATAGTTGTTAATCCCGGAAAGTCAGAGTTCTCACAGCATTATCAAAACCTACATTTAGGTACGTTGATAAAGTCACAGACATCATCTAGTAGATAAATAAACTAAAGACACAAATATGTATCTAAAACATGGAGAGTCAGCTCAGCAGAAAATAGACCTTTGTACCTTTCGCGCTGGCTTTCTTATCATGCATGTGTAATGCCATCTGTTGCCGTCACCTGCATGCACGGAGCGTGGCGTCATTTTATAGTCTAATAAGTCGGTTTCTCGATATTATTATGTACTCCATTTCGCCGTTGATTTAAGGAATTTCCAATGTTGAATGAATATAATACTGAACTTAGTCATCAAAATTCGTATTTTTTAATTCAATCGATAGTTTAAAATGGTTTTATATAACCTGCATTGAAAATGTTTCAATCATAGACATAGGATTTTTTCGCTACGAATGCCTTTTGAGCCACCTGAAACTAGTCAATTTCAGACGAATACGTCATGCAGCGCTGAATGACGTAGCTGCCTTCCTTTCAATCCTGTCAGAGTATCTTTTGTTTATTTCAAACCTTTTTAATTGTCATTTTACCCATCAACTAAACTGACAGATATATGATATTTGTAAACAACAACCGAGCAACTAAAATAAATAAGAAATACAATTTTAATAAAACTCGCATTTTTAACGCAGATTATATGATAAATAGTGTGTGCGCCACGATTTCAGATTTCGGGTGATGCCAGCCCTCGCTTCGCTCAGACAGGCAACTTCACTCTCGTCTGAAATCGTCTTGCTTCACCCCTAAGCACACAATATACTATTTCAAACATAAAACTGACGTGGGACGTGGAAATTACGACTTTTGATTGATCCTCTATTTATTATTCACTAAATAATAATTTATTTGAATAGTTGTTGAAAAGAAGCTTCATAATACTGGCTCAGATTTTTATACCTACCTATTCGCCATTTTCCCAAACGTGTGAGAAAAAGCAAAATATATCAAGTGGTATATTAATTTCAATAAAAACACTTTTTGTCATACCAAAGTACAAATCTAGCTGATGATATTACAGAGATTATGTCGTGATAAATATAAATAAACTTTGGATTATACCAACATAGCAATCAAAAACAGTCGTAAAGCTATATAACTATTGTTCTAGCAATATTATTCCCATAAATATTAGCGACCTAGACAATATTATTACAGAATAGTGATTCAAGTATCATATGAAATAAACAGATAATAGTAGTAACAATAAATCCTCGTTAATTTCAAGATGGCGCGACTGAATTGCCGTTCCATTAATCCAGTACGCGAAAAAATTCCTCGATTAAAAGTAAATGTATGAATAATCCGCAAAACAAAAAAGCCATTAAAATCTGCGATAAAGCAGTGGATTTATGGCAAAGTTTCCCGCTAATGTTTATTGCTGTATTGTTCGTGGATTGTGAAATTCGAGAGGAAAATTCATATTTACATTTCTTTCAGACACTTTTTTCTTTTTTTTTCAGATACTTTTTTCTATATCTATTATTGTACCATTATGTGGCAACTACTAGAGGTATATGAGAAGTACATAGAAGGAGAGTAAGCCCTCCCGTGTGAAGCCAGGGCTGTCATCTAGTTCAGCCTACTTCACTAATATATTAGACTAGCTGATGGCCGCGACTTCGTCCGCGTGAAATGAGGTTTTTTGATTCCCGCGGGAACTCATTTTCCGGGATAAAAAGTAGCCTTGTTATTCCAGACTACAATCTATCTCTGTGCCAAATTTCATCCAGATCCGTTCAGCCGTTCTGGCGTGATTGGGTAACAAACGTTCATTCATCAATTCATTAAAACTTACGCGTTTTTAATATTAGTTTAAATACGAGAGGGAGAAATAGGTAATATAATTTCTCCCTCTCGTGTCTACTTTCACTAAATTTACCTTCGGCGAGAAATATGCTCGCATGTCATTGAAAATTAATAAAATCGCGCACCCCGGTACGCCTATGGCAAAAAACGCGCAAAATTGGCCAAAAAAATCAGCACAGATAACAAATATTGACACTCTCGTGAAAAAAGCACAAAACGTTCGATTTTAAACCGGGGGTTCGACCACGTGGGTGGACTTACGTACGTATAACGGTTACACTTTTGGTTTTTTTATCGGGCACGCGCCAAGGCGTTGTGGCTCTCGGCCGGTGATTCAGTGTAGGGCAGATGGCTGGTTTTTGTGATATCAGCTGATGTAACGGGCCGCATCAGTTAATGATGCATCTTGCATTGATGTCTTACGTGCTTATGTTTACCTAGTACCTACTGTATATTATTATGTAGTAAGTATAGTTATGTATATTAAGCAGGACGTAGGGTACTTAGCGTTGAGTACTGATTGTATTTTTTTTACTTGAATGACTTAAGCTGTATTTAATGGGTTCACAATAAAAATGGGTTGTTTTAAAATAAATGCTAAATTCGCTTACGTATTTTGTTGATTGTTATTTTTTCTTACCTATAAATTCTATTTAATAGGCTCACAGAGTAAATGTATTTTTATTACCCGACTGCGGAACGCACAGGGTTATGTGTTCATCAGTCTATATATGTTTGTATGTTCCTTGCAGGACAGCTACAGCCTAAACGCGTGGACCGATTTTGATGATTCTTGCACCAGTTTATGCCGAATATATCATTCTTGTTTTATACTTTTTGGTATCCAAGCAGTCGGGTTTTTTTAAATTACTTTTTTTTTAAATATTATAAAGGTAAAAACACGTTGAAACTTGAGAACTATATCTTTGTTTTGCAAAGATTAGCTTAAATTTTCACACTTTGTAAAACTAAATATGTACTTAGGTACCTTTGTGCTCAATACATCGATATTATAATAGGCATGATGATTGATGACAGTAACCAAGAATCAATGAAATTATGAATTTATCTAATGAAATAGGATTCATGGATTATAAAAAACGTATAATTTATTATTCTATTTCGAGTGAGATTGATTATTTTGATAAAATAAAATTATAAAATACAGCAATCCGCCATAATGGATTAAACACCAAGAAGCGAATGACGTCACAATGGTTTGTTTTCGAGCTTTGACAATCACACTATTGCTTACTGCACACTGCACAGAGTACATTGGTAATAAAAATAATAGGTACGTCCATGGAACTTATAAGTACTACGTCGTACGTACTATATAGATAATAGTAGATACTTCCGAACATAATCTGACCATTTTTCAAAATCAGTCATCATGCCTATTGTAATTTATACTAAAATCCAAAACAAAACTATTAGGTACCTGTTATTTTTTATTTTAGTTAAAATACTTACCGTTAAAATTACCTAAAATACTTTTTTTAACCGTCAAAAAGTATTGAAAACATCAGTGATATTTTAATATAAATTAGTTTTTAAAAAAACTTCATTGTGTTGAAAACCCCTTTGCAAGATGGCCGCTGTATAAACTTGCATCGAATATAAAGACGCATTGTCGCTCGATAATAAAATTTAAATAGAAGAATTAAAGCTGAGCTCATTCATGTAGGCAAGCGACAAAAACCGGGTCTTCTTCCCAACTGGTTTTGCATATCAATCATGAGCAAGTCTTTAAAATCTGATAAAATATACAAGTTTTAAGGGAATATTAAAAAATATTATGAGATACAGTAAACGACATGTGAACAATTTTATATTTAACCTGCCAAAGAAAATAATTAAATTATTCATGGTTACCTATCGTGACTATCAGAAAAATAGTTTTTTTTTTGTTGATAAAACTGTACAGTAACCGCCGCTTTACCTTGGTTTCTACAGTACTCATTTAAATTAGTCTTATAATTTTAAATATTTCATTACGGTGTATGTGCAGTTCCATTTTTAATTACCTAAGTAGGTACTACGAGTATACAAAATATAAATACCTGGACAAACTAAGCTAAGCTACTGCTACAACTAGTACAATATTGTAATAATAAAGTACAATCTCAGAAAAAATTGTTTGCTGTTGTAATTCTTACAAAAGTAAGAAAAACACACACTTTAATAAAATAGGTATAATAAAGTGGAATACACATGTAGGGCAGGTGTCCAGAAATCTCGGAAAAATTGGTGTAGTATGTATATTGAGGATAAAACTACAATACTCGTCAGATTAAAAATGTCATTAAAACGTAAATAAAAGGTAAAAAATCAGGAAATTATAAGTTCTGATCGCACAACCGGCAACGTAACTACGAGAAGCGTGCAACATAAAGTATAATTTACCTTTTTGAATTAGTTTATTATAACTATTTGACTGTTTTGAAATAAATAGGGATGATACCAAAAAAAAAACGAAGGATTTATTTGAGCTATACAAAACCTTATTTTTTTAATTCTCTCATCTTAAAACTCGCGAAAGCTCTACGATACTCAGCCACGGAGCAACAAATCAATACTTTTTCCTAGCGAAGACTACCCCAATGCACGCACCTAATTCATATAGCCTAGACATAAATAACTCTATCTATACGACCTCCTTTCTACTGGCAAGCAAGTACGCACACATGCAAAGATCTCGACCAATCACGCTCCAGTTTCACAATATAAGTGCACCGTTTGTGCAAGTGTGCGTAAGTGCGTGAGGGGTGCGTTGATGCACCCCTACTAGTTACTACGCATTCGGAGTAATACGAAATGAAGAAAAAATGTTATGCGTATTCATATTTTTCAAATATTTTTCTCTGAATGTAATATGGATTTAAATTATGATACAAACATTAATTATTATAGATAATTAAAACGAGTTTATTAAAATGGAAAGTATTTTTAAATCGGTTTGGATTGTCATACTGTCAGGCATTTTATCTGCAATGCACAAAACAGTAATTCAAAGTTTAAAAAAAAAAACAAGAAAAAAGGAATTCATCGTATTTTTTTTATAAATTTTGATTTGCAGTTAAGTACGATTTAGGTATAAAAGCACTGTAACAACACAGGCCTTAACAAAGTTTTGCTCTATAAAGTTCCTTCTGTAAAGTTATTTAAGTGAGAAGATAGGTGAGTGATACGTATTTTCAAAGGCGTTTTTTTAATATTCCGTGTGGATAAACACAAGCTCCCGCCATTAGCGAAGCGATGCCAAGTGGCGCGTCAAACGCAGCGCGGTGGCAAAATCGCGCGTGGCCACGCATATATGCCTAGTGCCTCCTTCACGTAGCTCCGTTCCTTAACTATTCTAATGGAAGTATGGAGAGTTTTGAGCGCACATTTGAAAAAAAATTCTTCTAAGGTACCCTCTACAATGTAAACTTGCTTGGATGTTGTAATTTGCAGAATTCCATCCTTACTAATATTATAAACGCGAAAGTATGTATGTATGGTTTTATAGATCTTTGTTACTCTTTCACACCAGAACGGCTGAACGGATCTCGATGAAATTTGGCACAGAGATATAGTCTGGAATAACACATAGGCTACTTTGTATCCCGATAAATAAAAGAGTTCTCGCTGGAAGCAAAATACCTCAAATGCATGTTTGTTATTGAATCACGCCAGAACGGCTGAACGAAACTGGATAAAATTTGGAAATTGAAGCATTCGCACGAGAACCAAAAATCTCTATCCACGAAGTCGTGGGCATTATATAGTTCTCTCAACTCTACCGTGGGGAGTTTTTTTTAACCTTATATTACTCCTCTATATTTTGTGAACTCTATCCTTATACAGGCAGAAGTCAAGGTAGGTGTATCTAGGCTGTGTCATAGGTATGCTAGGTAGCTAGCGACGCAACTTGTAGTTCATCCAGTTCATTAGAGACCTCCCCCGGTGGGGGCGTGCAGCGTAAAGCCACCCTCGAGAAATCTAATTCTGGCTTTAGAATACCTACACTTTGTAGCTAAACACAGTTTCCATTCCAACATTTTTTTTTTATTCAAAGCTTTTTTACCTATACATCTGACTTTGTGTAGGTTTGGGTTACAATGACCAGACTCTTTTGCTCATTTTTTAAACAAAATCGTGGGCTACGCTATACCACAGTTTTTAATAAGTAGCCATTTTTCCTTTTTTTACGATCAGAAGTCTGTTATATATTGGTTTTCTCAGTAGAAACCGTGGCTAGGGCATGCGTTTCCATGCCAACCTTTGAAACAAAAAAAAAACAAAAAACCTTTATTTTCATGAACAGCTGATCAGCTAAGATATATCTACGCCACTAGCTTGATGCCAGCGACTTCGTCCGCGTCGATTGAGGTTTTTTGTTACCCGCGGGAACTCTTTGATCTTCCGGGATAAAAAGTAGCCTAAGTATCATTCCAGACTATAATCTATAATTGGTGATTATAGGTGCCAAATTTCATCCAGATCCGTTCAGTCTTTCTGGCATGATTGAGTAACAAAGGTTCCAGGGATTTAAATAACTAAGTAAGGATACGTAAAAATACTTATTTTTTTAATTAATAAACTAACATAAGCTTTGAAATCGGATTCTTTATGATTTCAATAATTAGCACCAATTTATGAAGCTTGCAGGGTATTAGAGGGTTGAAACTTGAAACTTAATGCATTGAAATCATTTGTAGCTTCCAGCACTTTGATTCATTAACTCCCACTCATAAGGGTGTTTGTAGATATGCGCATGAACTCCGATAATTGGAAGTACTTGTATTAATTAATAAGTAATACCTGATTTAAGCTACCTAGGACAGATTTAAGCTGCCTTGGGCTTATCATGTTTTAGTGATAAAAAGGTAACTTTTCGTTTTTAACATTTATTTAAAACAAAGTTTATATGTATCTACTTACTTTTTAATATTTTTTTTGCCAAGTTAATGAGGGTCTTTTTGTTGTGAAATGCTCCTCACTGCTTTTATATTGCACTTTTATTTCATATATAATCATATTTATTTATTGATTTGTATATTAATATCTAGCGTTGCCCTAAATAAAAGCAGTCTATAAACAATATCGTTTTATAAAATAAATTCATATTCAGTTTTATGCCTTTGCCTTTTTACCTCTCTTTTGCCTTTTGGTAATAATAAATTTTATTCTTTCATACGTTAAGATTTATTTTATTAGGATATTCTGTAAGTAAACAGTAAAAACTAAATACACTAATTAGTAATCGTATACTACCTGTGTTGAAATGAGAAAGTTTTTATGTTACGCACAGTTTTCCTCCGCAAAGAAAAGTCCATATTAATTATAAAATCTCGAGATCCAAGTCAAAGCACGCACTAAACGCGTTTCCCCGCTGGAAGGCTTTTCAGTACATAGGTTACACAGTTGAGATACCATACAGTTTGTAAACTGACTATACACGGCGGTGATTGAAGACATCAATATCATGCTTATTTACGTCTTATTCAAGAAACGTTCGTGTCCTTCCGCATGAGATGTCTATACAGGAAATTATAGTTATAAATCTTTTGATGTTACTTGGTATGCCTCGAAGAGGATAATCTAACGACTACGTGTTAAAAAAAAATTGTTTTATAAAATTGATTTTATTTTTGACCAATATAACCCTTGTACCTCACTCTGTTAAACAGTACATACCTAAAGCTTGTGCAAGGAACATCACAAAATTCCGACGAATTATAAAAACTACAAGTAATCCGTTAGCTATGTACTTAGAACTATGGTGATTTTTAGTGCGCTCTAAAATTGTTGACGTTGTTCAGAAACTACAGGTTATTTTATAAGAAGTCATAATATGCGATAATTATTTCACGCTGTTTCTGTAAGGGCGTAATATTGTGTACGTCTTAAACTCATTTTGAGTCGTGCAATAGTCGTGTGACAGTTTTGGACTTTAATATACAAACTGAATGCAGGCTGCCGCAGAAATTATGCGACTTACAAGTCTAATCCACCTTTCCTCATGCTAATTGTGACGATGATCCATCGATCTGAACTGCATGCTAGCTAAGCTGTGGATTCGTGAGTTATGTGCAAGCCCCGCCCCCCTAGGGCGCCTGTACGCCTAACCCATATACCGAGGTGACCTACGCCTCACATCGGTGTCATAGGTGCGTTGTGTGCACGCGGGGAGCTTTAGATACTTTATAAATAGCATTTATTTTTGCTTTGTATCTTCTTCGTTCTTCTACTTTCCTGGTACACCAGGGGCTTTGTTAAATAAAAATGATTGCTACAGTGTAACGAACGCAATCATCTCTGATTGCGTAACACTCTTTCGCTATTGGTCAAAATCCAGTGTCACAATAAGAATAGTTATAAATATTCAGCCAATGATTGAGACTAGCAATAATTTATGCAGGTTTGTCATAGTAAGGCTACAGAGTACCTATTTCACGAGCTATAAGTTTCTATAAGTAGCAATTGCATGACCTTAGACTAATGGTTTTTTTTCCACTATGAGGTAAATCAGCATCAACAGCTGAAGTTGTCAAAGTAATGGCCGACGTGGCTGTACGTTTAGGTCTTCTAACAAAGAACCATGTAATGCTAGGGCAAATGGCTAGGCCTTCATGGTATATTTTAACTCAGTTTCGTTACACATCGCCGTTTTTCCACGTTCCACGATTCTGTAAAGTACGTCCCAAAAATTATGTATTAGGTACCTTCTAATTAAGGTATTGCAATATCTTCAAATAATGAGGCTTCGTGTATAAGTCTAATGCCTCAAATATAAATCTATATAAACAAATAAAAACTAGAGTAAGTAAATGAAAACGAATAGGTAAACATACTTCACAAGAGGTAAAGGATCGTTATGTACTCGTTAAACGATCTCACCTCAGGCTATCCAGGTAATGGGAGCAAAGGGGGCCAAGATAGTTTATGTACTAGCTTATATTCACCATAATATCTAGGTATATAATATGGTAGGGGGACGCATAACCTAGTGAACGCACTGCCTACTTTACAAGAGCCTCAGTACATAGGAGGTAAGGGGAAAAGCAAATACATACTATTCTTACGTACTGAAACGCCTTTTATGTCACTCGCACAGGGATTCGAAAGAATATTCTATTTCCTAGTAAATAAAAGGTGGGACGCAACCTGCACTGTTTGTATACAAACTTTTACTTGCAACTCATAAGTGCAACTGAATGAATGGAGCTTTTATATGCAACTGCAATTCGAGATTTAAAGCATCATGGAAATGGGACTTTTGAAAATTGTTTTTCATGATTGTATTTTTTTTCTAATATCGGGCTAGTAAACAAGATTACCTGAATAAAAATCCTGTGGTAAATTTTCGAATCGTTTATCGATATCATTGCAATTTTGATGATCAAATAAATGAAATTTAATACTAAATATCACAATTCTGCTGCATCCCTACCAGTTCTATCTGGCTCTATGTACCTATATATTTGTTTTAAAAAAAATACTCGTTATTGTATCTACACATACCATACAACAGAATCATGCTAGCAAGGTCTATCCGAACCCATCTACAGTATTTAGTATATTATTATGAAAGTTTAAACTAGTTAATTGTTTAGCCAACATTTACGAGTAGTTAAGTGACTGGTGTAATGCAGCTATCAACACTTATCATAGCAAAGTGACCCTCTGTGTCACGGGTATGAATTTATTAGTAACTTAGTATAGGTACATTTTTTACCATATTTCATTCATTTCCGATCGAAGTGTAAGCATTCCAGTTTTGTGATATAAAATTTTCCCGTTTATTTACGTACGCACGTGAGGCATTGCTGCACTCATCGAACAATCAGAGCTAGGCTAACGACCTCCCAGCTTCAAGCTTTTCTACCCCTTCAGCATACGCCATTATCCCTTGAGCCCCGCATCCTTGTACCCTACTCCCTGCATCCCCTAATCTTCCAAGTTACAGGGAGGTGCGGGAGGTCAAATGATACTGGTTATGGTCTCTGCCAACTTGGTTATTGTGCGAAGCAACTGATAGGTAATTGCAGTTTTTATGCAATGTAGGGTAAGGGAGATATGAGGGATACGCAATTGAAGTAAATAAAATACTCCAATGAAGCCTGATGATAGAGTGTTAATTACTTAATGAGTGGGCTGTTAATGTGGATCGCACACTTATCAGCACGCACCCTACGCGACAAACGCGACGCACTATTGAAAGAAAGAAAAAACTTTTAACTACAATTCGCGCTATCTTTCTTTACTGATCCGCACGTTGATTTACCAAGTCTTAAATCGATGGTCCTGAACAGCTAAATAACGCGAAGGAGTTCATTGAGAATACAAAAGAGAATCTGGTTATATGCATATATGCTCCAAGGGCTATGCTTATGTTATATTGTAAGCACCTATAAGTATTATAGACTGAAGTTTAGAATCTGAAAATCTATATCATATACCTAAAACGTGCTTTTCCCAAATAAAAATAATCCTAATATATATTTTATGTGATATGATCATGTATACAAATTTCCAATCCCTATTTTACTACCCCTTTATAAATGCCAAAGTTTGTTTGTCCTTTAATCACGCTGCAACAGGGCAACAGATTGACGTGATTTTTTGCATGGGTATAGTTGAGGACTTGGACACTGGCTTATTTATCCTGTATTTATCCTAAGGAGTTCCGGTGAGAATTTAAAAAACTGATTTCACAAGGACGAAGTCGCGGCCATGAGCTAGTTTAATATAAATACTTCTGCTATAAAAGTTGATGTGTTTAATTTATAAATATTATCATTATCTGATGGCTAAACTAAGAGCACTGGTCTCCTCTAATATCGAAAACAGTTTTGAGAAACATAGAGAGCTCTCAATTCCATTTTAAGAGACACAGGTAAAATTCGGTTTCAGTGACGAATTTCTTGGCTAACTCGCACACCTCTGGTGGAAATGCACCCTTTTTCTTACTGATTAACGACAATCCAAAGCGAGAATCGTAATAGGCGCACTACGTAACAGGATCCCGGCGGGAACGGTAAAGTATAAAGTATAATTTATTATTTGGCCCCGGCTTCCGCCGCGCCTTGTTCAAATACGTAACGCTGTATGGAGACACCTTTATTTGATTTATGTTACACTTTTTACCACTTTTTTGTTGTATTTGCGTAAAAAGGTATGGGAACTTACGGCTGTCTTAAAGTCTGTATCCTTTAAATGCTCGAAGTCTAAGCTCGATTTATTATTGGAATGTGTCAAAAAGCTCTCGAAAGGAAAAAAAAAAAAAGCTTGATTCATGATGCATCATCAGATAAGAAATAGATACCGACTCATGTACTGTAGCATCTTAGAACTTTTTTTTAAGAATTTCAGTAGGTAATCTGTACCTATGCGTGATTTCCTGTACCTATAGGTACTATCGTTAAAAAAAATAGTTTCCCTAAATAGCTTGGTTTAGAAAAAACTTAGAAAAATCTTGTAGGTCTAATAGACAACAGATATGACGCATATTACGTAAATTTGTTATACCTACTACAGATTTCCGAATTTTAAAACGCAATTTTATGTGAATTTGTTTCATACTTATTAAAGCCAGTGATGCATGCGTTTACCACAGGTACTAAAAAAATTCTACATCAATGTTTACCACAGTTAATAAATTAGCATGTATTTGACAGGCCGTACTACTGGTGTACTATACATGCGTTTTTCACATCGGAACATCAAGTAATAATTACTTGATAACAATAGGTGTTTTAGACACGCACTGTCATTTGCATGACACCATATGCGGTGACTATTTATTGTATGACAACTGTGTCATCAAGTTTTATGACATGTACGGAAATTACACTTTACGTATCACTGATACCACTTTTAGGTATATATTTTTTTTAATTTTATACTTTTGTTATTAAACTAGACATTGCCCGCGACTTTGTCCGCGTGGATTTAGATTTTGATTTCCGCGAGAACTTTTTAATTTTCCGGGATAAAAAGTAGCCTATGTCCTTCCTCGGGATGCAACCTATCTATACCAAATTTCATCAAAATCGGTTCAGTAGATGGGCCGTGAAAGCGTAGCAGACAGACAGACAGACACTTTCGCATTTATAATATTAGTGTGGATTACATATCTGTAAAAAACCATTTAGCATGGGAAAACATTAACTTCTAAGTAGCAAGTTCGATCAAAGAACCCTTAAATTGAATTTTAAATACTAAAATCATAATGTCATCCCAACGCAATAATAATATTATGATAAATGTGAAAGTTTGTTTGTTGGTTTATCGGTTTGTCTTTCAATCACGCTGCAACAAAGCAATGGATCGACGTGATTTTTGGCATGCGTATACTTGAGGCCCTGGAGAGTTACACAGCTAGCTACTGTTTATTCCGGAAAATTAATGAGTTCCCGCGGGAATTAAAAAAACTAATACCACGCGAATGAAATCGCGGGCATCAGCTAGTTTTAGAATACTAGGCAGATCCTAGGACCTAGATCCTTAAAATAAAACAGGGAGCAAACTTAAAATGATTATAATCAATCCACGATTAGGCCTGATGCACATTATCAGTCAATACACCATAGCAAACAAGCGTGCATTTATTATTTTTTGACATAAATGGTCGCCATCTTGAATTAGAGCAGCTGTTGCACCGAGTTCGATGACCCGTTTTTTTATGGTGCATCCAGGTAGGCTCCAATGGGTCGACCATAGAATTTTGAAACCTTTAAGCTGTTTATAGTTATTATATTTTTATTGAGAATTTTTAATTTCAATACAATGATGTATAGCCATAAAAATACGTTATAATATAAATTTAAAATACGCTCCCTATATACCCAAAACAAACATGGTTTAAAAGCTATAATTATACAAATATACCTAGGTACATATTTGCAAAAAAAATTTTACCGGAAAAAGATATTGTGGTAAAAACAAGTGTAGGTAACTAAACAACTAGGTTGAAAAACCAATCCATTGGCTTTATGCTAGTGATAGATTTTTTGCCATCACACCTTGGTTTGTCCTTCAATCACACCGCAAAAAAGCAACGGATTTATTGCATGAGTATATTTGTAGACCTGGAAAGTGACTACTTTTTATCCCGGAAATTCAATTAATTCCAGTGGGAATTTAAAAAACTAATTCGAAGCATTGCTTGACCGAATTTGGTAGATATTTGAACTAACTTACGAGAATTTGATCGTTTAATGTCAAATATTCAGATTCTTACTAACTACTTTACGATATTACAAATACAAAAAAAAGAAACAAAACTTAGGTTTCAAGATCCAAAATGTTACATTTTGATTCTTTTCTGCTCGAAGCGAAAGTTTTTTAAGACATTTTCATGCTAGGAAAATGCTTCTTTCTTATTTTCAACAAACTTGCCAAGTTCCTGTGAAGCTAACCGCCTGTCACAGTCATAACTTGTGCAATAGTAGATGCGTCGCAGTCTACTGCTTTGAGCAAAATGTAAATGTCTGAATTCCTCGGGCATTCAAGAAAATATATCAACAAGGAAACATTATCATGTACTTACATGATAATATCTTTAGACATATGATGTCCTAAGTAAATAAGAAGTTATTAATTAACTTACGACAGAACAGCATTCACAACATTTACTTACGATATTACATGTTTAAAATATTAAGTACTCGTACCGGCTGATGATCGCGATTTCATCCGCGTGGTTTAAGTTTTATTTTATTCCCGCCGGAACTCCTTAATTAAAAAAGTAGCCAATGTCACTCTCCAGGTCCTCAACTATACCCACCAAAATCACATCGATCTGTTGCTCCGTTGCGGTGTGATTGAAGGACAAACCAAAAATAAGTATTAAGTTAATGAATACTCATAATCTCATTCTACCTATTCCTTATTTCCTAGACGCACCTCTTCTAGCTCGACGTGTCCAGTAGTTAAGGCTCTATTCAGAATACACGACGATGAATATAGAAAATTAAAATGCCAAACAATAGTAGATTGTTCATCAAGGGACTAAAATTAGCCATTTCATACGAGATGTTTAGCTTACCGAGCGTAGCAAGGTATGCTAAAGAATCGAGTACCTACAATAGCTTTTAATCCCGTGGTAAACACTGTACTTTTCACTTCTATTGCGAGAAATTAAAACAAATAACGATTTTTAATTATTTCTTTGCCTTTCTGTTACATTTTCATAAGATCTTTATTTTTACTTGATAATTTTAATAAATAAATAACATTCACTTTACCTGCCTTCACCTTGTATTACGTATTGTGCATCGTAATTTGAAATGAATTAATTTTATCATCCATAAAACATCCATTTCAATCAATGTAAAATAATGACAACAAATAAATCTTTGATTTCGCGGCAAACCGCAAAACCAACTTTATTTTTCTCCGTAGCGTTATCAAGAAGGAATTAAAAAAATACAGTAGTACCATAGACATTTAAATCTGTGGGATAATGGTAGGATACGGTGGGTAACATTGGCATTCAACTAAGTGACATAATTTTTTTGGCTGTTGATAGTAACCATAGACTAAAAATTTTGGATAACCGAATGAGGATAACACGCATACCCTGAGGATAGTACGGCAAAAATAAAAATAAAAATACTTTAATCCCTAGACCCTAAATGCTAACTTTAGTCCGCATACGCTAAGCTATATTGACATCTTTTTAGAGCATGAGAGGTCAAAAATATATTTTGCGTAGTGTAGTTCTATCCTTAGCAGATGACTGCGTAACTATTATGTTATTTTATAAACTGTTGTTTAATGAACTATGAGAGCTATGCAGACCCGACTGCATTCCCGTTTAAAATATCAGCTAATACAGCTTGAATATGTGGCATTTATTAAGCGTCGAATGCTTTGAATGTTACATAATAATACAATGGTGCATAAGAATTTATAAATTGTATTGACTATGGAGTGTAAAAAACTAAAAATACATCTTAATTTCTTGTTTAGTGTTAATTAAGAGTAATTAAATTAATTATCAACAAATATAATAGTTAGGTAATTAGGACTACATCATATAATTGTGTAGATATACTATTAAGATTTTTTGATTAAATTTCCCGCGGGAACTCTTTAATTTTCCGAGATAAAAAGCCTATGTCCTTCCCCGGGACACAAACTATCCCCAGACCAAATTTCATCAAAATCGGTTGAACAGATGGCTCGTGAAAGCGTAGCAGACAGACACACTTTCGCATTTATAATATTAGGTAAGTATGTATTTAATCTATTGGGAGGCTGCGGCCGTGTAGGCACTAGTTATCAACTTGCCCTACCGGCAAAGACGTGCCCGATTTAGCGTTCCGGTACGATGCCATGTAGAAACCGATTTGGGGTATGGATTTAATATAATTGCCATACCCCTAAAAGGTTAGCCTGCTACCATTTTAGACTGCAGCAGGGCTAGCTTGTAGTGGAATAAAACAGAGAGAGTTGTACCTACTACCTACCTACCTACTTTACCTAGTGTTTTTGCAAAACATACATCCGTATAAGACGTCGCTAAAAAAAATTTTTAAACTTGATGTGTTCATACTGTATTTTATAGCTAAACAAGCTTTCGCCCGCGGCTTCGCTTATGTTAAGTTCGATTTTCAAACAACTTGCAAACCCCGGATTTATTTTAGGGGTTGAATTTTCAAAAATCCTTTCTAAAGTGAGGCCTAAGTTATAACAGCTATTTGTTTAAAGCCAAATTTCAGCCCGATCCGTCCAGCTGGGAGTTTTGAGATGTGCGCTTAAAGATCAGTCAGTTACCTTTTTCATTTAATTATTTAGATAATGTTCCTCTTGAAGATAAAACTCGTTCCAATCCAAAAAATATTCATTACAAAAAATAGATTTTCAACTACACGCAAAGAACAAGCTCGAACTTACCACATTTTTAACTAGACATCCGGCACGCATAAAGACGTAAGTTCAATTTTAATAAACTTAATACGATCGTACTTACGTTAGGTACACGTAAGTACGATCGTATTAAGTTAATAACACAGTACTAGTACATTATCCTGGAATAATTACAAGATAATTACCACTTGAGATCCCGATTGTTAGCTCAGATCGCTCAGGTGACCTTTATGCTTGTCAGTCATCATAACCTTTCGTTGCAGCTGCCAGGTCGGAAGTAGGCACCATATGTCCGCCATGACAGCTGTCTCCGGCAATGGATTTATACTATTGTTCCATTTAGACGCGTTTAGGCGCTGTAAAGCGCTGAAGTATTTGATGAATGGATTTAATTAATCTGATGGACTTTGGAATATAGTCATATGCAGTTTCATTTTTAGTGAAATCTGAATCTATTTGCTTTTGTTTTCATTTTTATAATTAATGCATTTTTAAGGTAGGTATAGATAAATTATGATGCACAAGTAATTTCTTCTTGGGAAAAAACAAAATCTAAATTCTTCAGTTTGTCTTCAATTTGAACCCTACTTATTTCTAATTAAATACTACTTAGTATAAGTATTTTTAAAGATAAATTATACTTTAGGTAGCCTCTCATCCGCGTATTGTACAATTATTTATTATTTATTGTAAATAATATCTCCAAAATTGTTTCCATAAAAATTTCATCTATGACACCAGCTTTATTAATAAATATAATTAATATTAAAGAAATTAAACAAACTCATGTCACAACGCAATATGACTAATCATTGAGCTGATTTGGCTCTTAAGGGTGTTTTAAGTAAAAGTATATTTCATTGTTTCAGGTAAGATTTCCATATCTTTTCAGAATCATCAGTGCTGGTTGCCGATCAACAATAAGGTAAAAAGTTAATCAAAATAATACCGGGTGAAAGTCGACAGATTTAACGATTTTTAGTCAAACATTTTATCAACGTAACTAAATTACGATACACTGATATTGTCTAACGTCGTATCTGAACATGATATGACAATCTCATTTAGATGTCAATAATGTTGCAAAAATGTTACATAATTTTATTTCTGTTGGACAAAAATATTTCGTGCACCGTAAAATAATGACTAACACAGTCAAAAGAACGTTAAACGTCCAACCGTTTCTAAATAAAACATAGTATTATAAAGTATCTGTAATCTGAAAATACTTTTCTTGCTCTTAACAATTAAATATAAGCAAAGAATTGTAGAATTTTTGCAAATATTTTTGTAAGTAGGTATAGGAATATTTGCTAAGCCGGAAAAAAAGTTTAGGTATCTTAATTAGTTATTCTTATTACAATCTACGGTGAAAATCAGAAGATCCTTTTTGGTTTTATCTCAATGGCTATAATCGATTGAACATCCATACTCGGTAAAGCATATAAATTGTTCTTTCATCCTCTCGAGCGAAGCTGTGAAGGCAAGTGAACTTATCTCTGACTATACCTATAGTCATCTTTCATTAGATTTCTCTTTTTATATAGATTTTGGAAGGTTGTTTGTCTCACACAAATAATGATTCACCACAAATGAAGCGACCGTCCAATTCAGCCCCAATATGTTAAATTTGATAAATACCACATTAGTAATCCACATTCAAAATGACTTGCAAGCCGGTGGTAGTTGCCCGAAAGGTTGAATGAGTCACCGCGGGGTGTGGGGGGGAGGGGGGTGAAAAGGGGGTTGGAAATGCGACGTTGCGTTTTCCCCGCCACCAACTACCGTTGCTACGCGAATTTCTCTTTTCTCTCCTTTAATTACTGCGGATTGTATTTTCTCTAAGCTATAATTCTTCGCGTTTGCAGAGCTATATTTTTTTAAACTTCAGGTATCTTTTGGTGGAATTAGGAAAATAATTTGTGGAATACGCGATGTGAATCTTTCACAAGATAATATTACGTATTTTTACGTCTTAGCTGATAAATTAAACAAATAAGTAACAAATCCAAATCAAATATTTTTATTCAATTAGACTTGTAACATATTCGTAATGATAAAGTGGTTTGAACTATTTAAAGTACAGAAATTAAACTGAATCGCCTGAGTATTTAAAGATTGAACATAACTTCATGCTCTTTATTTTATACTAGCTGATGCCCTCGAGTTCGTCCGTGCGTCGTAACTAACAAATTTGTCCATATTTTCTCACCGTTTAAACCTTCCCTGGACCAAGGCAAACATTTCAAAACCAAATTCAGCCACATCGGGCCAGCCGTTCTCAATCTCTAGTTTTAGCGAGACAAACGAACAGCAATTGATTTTTATATATATAGAAGATACCATTCTAAGAATAAAAATAATGTAAAAACTAAATGAAATGAACAATCGTTTTTTTTTTCATCCCCAGAAAAAGTGAACTTTGATAACAAATAGATTATTGTTTTTAGATTTAAAAAGTAAGGGATTATTTTAAAGTAGAAGTATGTGCTCAGCTTATCAGTCTTGAAATATCTACAGCTGCAATGCTATAAAATTAGCAAGCGATTTATCGCCTTTTGTGTGTCGCAAATCGCAGCTTTCGTTGCGCAACCGTGCCACAAAAGAAACTACCTGGATCTTCCATTTTTTATACAACTTTATTCGCCTCACTGTCAAATGTCAACAACAGATTATAAATTATTAGCCATCGTCTCTATTTAGCATAGAATAAAGGTCATAATCCCGTGAAATAAGGGACAGATGCAAGCCCTAGCCCGCGAGGTCGCCGATAATGTATTGTGTTTCGGAGAAGAAAAAAATCACTTTGGTATGAGATGTAACAATAAATTTAAATTTAACTTTCCTTGCTTTTGTCTTGTGGAAAATAAAAATAAACATGAGAAATATGTTTCGTACACCTGATCTAAGGAACAACTCATATTGCCTTAAAAGAATAAAAATCTACTTATGTTCACTTAAATTTATCTAAGTAGGTAGGTAGTTTCATAATATTTCAAGTTTTTATGCTTTTATATACAGAACATCATAATATTATTATCAAATCGATTGTCCTCATCAAATTACCGCCTAGATTTTCCCCGGTCGGCCTGGTGGGAGGCTTCGGCTGAGGAAAGTTACCACCCTATTGGTAAAGACGTGCCGCCAAGCGATTTAGCGTTCCGGAACGATGCCGTTTGGAAACCCAATAAGGGCATGGGTTTAATATAACTTCCATGCCCCTAACAGGTTAGCCCGCTACCATCTTAGACTGCATCATCACTTACCATCAGGCGAGATTGCAGTAAAGGGCTAACTTGTAGTGGTGTAAAAAAATGACACGAAGGAACGGTGATATCACTTGTTTATTTGAGTACTTTTTCAACCACCAAATATAGATCACCAATCAATCATCTTGCTTGTATTGTACCGAATAAAGGACGATATATTTTGTGATACATATTAATGGTGGATTTTTATTATGTAAAAGAATAACTTCCTATCCAAAGTTCTCTCATAAATATTACTTCCTCTTTAGATCAAAAAACTAAAAAGCATAGCGCAGTGGCGTGCATAGATTTTGAAGCCAGGATAGGCATTCGTTAGTCAGAATACCTATTTACTAGCTTTTTTGATGAAAAAAGAGCATTGAAGTATTTCCATTTGGGTAGACAATGCATTTCGGCCTCTATGAACTGCACGCCACTGAGCATAGATATTACTTTATTGTAATTAAATGGCATTATAAGTAATGTAAATTATACATGCCGCTACATACATTAAGCCTAATTGACCGAGCGAAGCGAAGGTCTCTGAGTCTACTTGGGTGAATTGGCACTTGTCCGTCCGTCCGTCCGTCCGTCTGTCAGAGCATTATAACTTCTGAATTACTGAACGCAATTACTTCAGCTTTAAATATAATATGTAAACCAATGGCCTCCCGCCGAATATGGCTTAAAAAATAATAAAAATCTTTATTTCAGGGGGGCTTCGCATTCGCTTCTATGAAGAAGCGAATGCGAAGTAAAATATTTTTTATAAAGTTACATAGCGTTGCGGTATATCATTTTAAAGATAATTAGGAATAGAGTCCAAAAATTTTTTTTTAAAATATTTTTCCCCCAAAATTGACGAAATGGGGGGCTTTCAAATTGGAGATTTTCTAACGTCCAAAGTTGACCTCAGAACTCTAAATTTTCTGAAAGGATGAGCCTGAAACTTGATCAATTATTTCAATTATATCCTGTAGTTGAACAACAAATACTAAAATTAGATAAATATTGTAAGGAAACGGAATTATTTAATTTTTAATGAGCTTCAGTATTTTTAACAGAACTTCACATTTATGTCAATAGATGGCGTCGCGAGGTCTCAGTTCGGGGCGAACCACTAGTTAAGATTAAATCTAAATCCATGCACAGGTTTTAAAGCCAAGGTAGGCCTCAGTTAGTCCGAATACCTATTTACTAGCTTTTTGATGAAAAAAGAGCATTGACGTATTTCCATTTGGGTACGCCTCTATGAACTGCACGTCACTGAACACAGGTATTATTTACTATATGTATTCAAATGGCATTATTAGTAATGTAAATAGAGCATTCTCTACGTCGCAATGCCGCGATGCGCAGAACCTTGGCCTTATCTTAATAGATTCCCCATATCGTGTCGGATATAAGACGATCGGCCGCAAATTTATTCGGTGATTGCGTATGTAACAAGGTCGCGTGTACTTCCTGCTTTGAAAATATAAGGCGGACGTTGGACGACAGGTTATGCTTTCAGTTTTTTCACAATCACTGCTGTGATTAACATATAAGGGATAATCTACTTTAAATACATGTTAATAAATATCCTTTATTCAACCAAATATCCACCACTATACAGCCCATAAATGTCCCACTGCTAGGCGTTGGCCTCCACTCATAGGAGAGAGGGAATAGAGCTTATACCCACCACGCTGCTCCAATGCGGGCTGGCTGACTTTAACGACTATTAACATGTAAAATTTGCCAAATACACAATCACACAAAATTAAACAAAAAATTGAGTGATAATAGTACATTATGGTACAAGTGAGTAATATTGGTGATTACCACTGAGGCGCCATTGAGACCCGAGCCGTCAGGTGAGGGTCTTAAGATAGCCGAGGACGGTAATCATCAATACACACGTGTATCATACGACGTTTTTCAACACACTTGTGAAGAAAATAATACTAATAAATAGTTTTATTTAGTAGATAAAAAGTTTATTTAGAAACAATTAGTAAATGTGCAGTTAGTAAAATTATAATTAACTGTTTTTGATGGCATAGCGGTCTCATCAGATAGATTATTTACTGAAATACTTTCATGTTCTATTGTTATTTGAGATGGTTCATTATTTGTGTAGGTAGGTGAAATCCAATCATTGGATGTACTTGGTGTTTCGCCAGTAGGACGCGCCTCAGAATCAAGTCTAATTCTTTTTGTGATTTTTGCACAAATTTCCTTCTTGTTTAGTATGGAATCTTCTACGTATGATTCTGCTACATTGCTAGATCGCCACCCACCATGACGCTTCAAGGTCATTATATCAGCTCCTGAATTAGCCAGCAAAGTAGCTGAAGTTCTTCTGAAACTATGTCCAGTATAGCTCTCAGCATCTGCTAAACCTAAAAACTTAGCGATTTCTTTAGGCATAGAACCAAATTTGTTTATACCTATAGGCTGACAGGTACATTTACCATTCTGGTAATTTAGAAAGAAACGGTCATTTTTTGCTTTTGGAGAACGCAAACTTTCATACTTCTTAACAATTTCATAGAATGGACCGTGTATAGTGAACGACCTCGGTATTTTATTTTTCGTGATAGGTATCTTCACTAAAAGCATCTGGCCATGGTTCTCTACGTCTTTTAGAGTTATATTTGTTAATTCTTGTATCCTACATTCACCAGTTACACCAAATATCAAAGCAACCTGGAAAAAAAGAGACAATAATTAAGTTCAACACACAACACAGGCTGAAGTCGCGTAGATATTTAAAATTATTTTAACTAACCTTTGTAGCCAGATATTGGTTATCTGGAGCATCTTTTAAAAATTTTTCAATATCGTCAGACGATAAAACCTTTGATTTCTTGCTTCTAAATCCATCGGATAGTCTCTTTAGATAAGCTGATAAATTAGAGTATGTTTTTAAGTCCACTCCATTCTTTGTTCGGACTGTACTTTTTAACATGGAGTATATACACCACAAAGAGCTAGATTTGTACTTAGAAGATAATTCTTTAAAGTACGCCATGAACACATTTTCTGAAAAAGACTGCGTATTCTTGTTGTTTTGCCATTGTATGAAATTTTGGTACGCTAATAGATATTTTTCCTTGGAGTTTTCAGGTAGTAAACTTTCCATAACGTTAAGGGCTTCACATCTTATATCGGGCGGTGTACAATTTTCTTCATAATTAGTACTTGTTGGCATTTTAATTACTAAATAACTGTAATTTCAACAGTGAAAACGAGTTGTGAAAAATTTTTCGCAATGGCGGGAATAATTAATCAGTTTTCCTATGCGCGCGCATCTTACAATGGCGATCGGCCATAGACTAAAATAATGAGGTTTTTTTTTGCTTTTCGCGAATAGCGTTTTAGCCATTACAAAATGGGAAATTTCAAGTTTTCTTTATTACAGAAAAAACAAAAGTTATATTTGAGTGAAAGTTTTATTTATTAAACACGTACTTACAAGTTAAAATTAACTATAATTTAAATACGAAGTTGCATGAAATGAGCAAGCAAAAGGTACATTATTTTATTTGTACTATTGAACACGACCTTTTTAGTATCGAAACTTTTTTGAAAACAAAGCAACAACCAATAAAAAAAACTCTATAACTCACTTGTGAATAATAGCAATGAAAAAGTCACAGTTTGATTATAGGGGTCATTATGTGCCCAATTGCGGTGAAATTAGAGCCACTTTATGAGCAAGTGTGTTGAAAATAATATTATACTTCAATTATTATTACAGAGCGTCAAAAATTTACCACTGAAATATTAAACGACGAAAAATTCGATCTGTTGCTCCATTACGGCGTGATTGAAGGACAAACCAATAAACAAACACACTTTCGAATTCATAATATTAGTATTGGAAATTGATTTAAAAAGTGTTATAGTGGATCAACTTTCATCACTTTATGCCGATGTAAATATCACCTGCACATTCACTGTCAAGTAAATCCAAATTATCTATACCAGTAAAACAACGATTTTACTCGTAAAATGCATACTCATTTTTTACTTATTCATAACTCATATTATTATATTTAGGTATGTGAAACTCTGTCTGTCTGCATTTAACGGCTCAACCACTGAACCGATCATGACGAAATTTGGAATGAAATATTTAAAAAATTGCAGTATCGATGTAGTTAGAATTAATTAATAATAGTCATTATGTCACGCCTCTTCTCAGTAAAACTTATTTCCGAACCGATGATAGAGTTTGACATGGCAGAAGTTATCCAAGATGAAATAATAGATGTTCTTTGTCCAAATTCTTCCGAAAATTTCATTGCTTTATATCGTTACTTTATCTTATTTTGTTCGCTTAACAACGAAAAATCTTAACCATCTATAAAAAGTCTTTGTCAATATCTACATGCATTTCCGTCACCTTAGCTCGTAAATGAATTATTTTTTTATCACGAGGCAGTCCAAGCTCAATCGATTGGCTAAGGCTGTCGCAGGCTGCGCAAGAGTCGAGTTACCGGCGGATGTAGCGCGGAAGTGGCTGCGAGCGACGGACGTGCGCCATCTTGCGTTTTTATTTTTTTTCTGTTTGCGTTCTTGCGCTTTTGTTTTATGTGCTCGAGCCTTTATTGTAACGTGCATTTTTTATTGGCATAAGTACTTCAGTTCCTGGAAGGCTATTTGATTAAAATGAAGCATATTTTTTTTTTGTATTATAAAGCAACTAGCGGATTCCCGCGACTTCGTCTGCGTGGTTTGAGGTTTTTTGGTTTCCGCGGGTAGGTACTCTTTAATTTTCCGCGATAAAAAGTAGCCTATGTGTTATTCCCATAGACTTAGAATGTACAAGACCAACAGTGACAGATTACGGTGTTACAAAAAATGAAATGTAAATGTGTGCGTGAAATAGTGTTGTCTTGACTCTAGCATAGTATTATCGATAGTCTTACTGGTGAAATCATAGGACTCTAATGAGTTAGTTTAACGAGGTAAAATATAACTATCTTTTAATTTAAAAAAATCAAATACATAAATAGCAACAAAGCTACAGCTAGGTACAAATTATTTATTGATGAGATGACCATGTTTTCTCTAAAAAGTTTTTCAGCGTTACAACACAATGCAACATCATTAGCTGGATATATATATATACTTATTGTGTATTTTCGAATAGTCTCTCTTAATAATTAACGAATTATTACATAGAGCTGTTGGGTCCGATAATAAACTATGTACCTACACAGTCTTCACACTTAACTCTTTTAATAATCCTTTTAATACATACAAATAATTAAGAAAAAAAGAATGTCCATTCATACATTAGTTTTCTCATTAATTCATTTAATTATTTATTATTCAGACTAATATCTATTTTTTTACGCATAGCCCATGATGCTACACCACTGGGGACGGGGTCCATACAATTTTGCCCACTGTTCTTTGTAGAGTTTTTTTGGGGATCTCATTACTTTCGTGCTAACTCAATATTCGATGTTTCCTTTGTAAGAAGCATTTCGATTCAAAATGCTTACTACAAACAGTAGAATTCTTCTTTGGAAACCAGGAGCCCCTATCTATAATCCGTAACCATTTGTTACGTAGCAAAGAATTGGTTGGAAACCTAGAACATAACATTGTAAATATTATGAGATACTTATAGATATTTTAGCCCCATAAAAGTTTTTTTTTTGATATTTCGAAAGAAAGCTTTTAAAATAGAGATATTTTTTAAAAATTCTGCCTGAAAATATACACTATAATTTTTTTGAGAAATAGAGCAGCTTTTGAGATTTTTCATAAAAATTGTTAGTTTACCGCCGCTATTTTTTTAAGGGTGCAAGTAGTTTTAATTTGATTAATTACAATAATACTCTGATATAATGTAAAAGTGACAAGTTAATAAAAATAAATAATAACCATATATGGCGCTTAAGTCATAGCATGACCTCCCCGATAAGCACTTAAATACATAATGTACTGAATTACCAGTATGTACAGTATACCCTGTATATATATTTCATGTACATATGAAATCTAAGACACGCCAAATAAAACAAAAATTAAGGAAAATATTTATTTCGTTCTTTTCTTTTACAGGAAAGTAGTGTTTAATATTGTACTCTACACACCTAAGCTTATGAGCTATCACGTCAAACCTACCGGCAGACACGATTATCGACTATCGATACTTATGACGTCATCACTTTGTCAATCCCTATCGTAACCAAACATTTTTAAGTTTTACACAAAATATCCAAAAATTCTTTATTTAGCAATGTAATTTGATGAAAAGTCTTAAGGGAAACCTATTATCTAAGCTTTCAATAGTTATTTTGCCTCATTTTCAAACAACAAGTGACGAAATAATGATTATGAATAATTCAGAAAAATATTCAGTAATTACCTGTGAAACGTGTATTTATGCGGGTTATTACGTCTTGTAACGTCACATTCATTCACTGAACAAGACACCATGGTGGCAGAACAAAGATTTTAAGTTTTAATCGTAAGATTATTAATTAAATACACAAAATTCACCTTGACTTGGAAAAGGCCGGTACGCTATGGCCTCTTACTCGCGTAAACAATGACATACTGGCCTTTTGTGTCGCTATCTCTTTTTCGCTCGCGGCAGTGTTTATTATCTAAATACCTCTCGCTCTCACGCTTTGTCAGTCTATTGAGCGTAGCGAAAAAATTCTAAGTCTATGGTTATTCCAGACTATAATCTATCTCAGTGCCAAATTTCAGCCAGATCCGTTCAGTTGTTATGGCGTGATTGAGTAACAAACATCCATCCATACATCAATACAGCGATTTAGCGTTCCGGTACGATGCCGTGTAGAAACCGAAGGGGTATGGATTTACTATAACTGCCATGCCCCTAACAGGTTAGCCCGCTACCATCTTAGACTGCATCATCACTTACCATCAGGTGAGATCGCAGTCAAGGGCTAGCTTGCAGTGGATAAAAAAAACATCCAACCAAACTTTCGCATAATTATAATATTAGTATAGAGTATAGATAAAGCATTAAGTAGGCAATTTTACGTCTTTGTTCATAAAATGATTTTTGGAAAAATATTTAGAATTCAAACTGCTCTTTTCCATGCGTCAGATACTATCTATGTCTATACCTACAAATATTATAAATGCTAAAGTTTAGATGGCTGTGATGTATGGATGGATGTTTATTATCTACTCAATAACGCGAGAACGGCTGAACAGATCTGGGTGAAATTTGGCCCAGAGATAGATTATAGCCTGGAATAGCACATAGGCATAGTCGCGGGAACCAAAAAATCCTCAATTCACGCAGACGAAGTCGCGGGCATCAGCTAGTAATTCATAAGCAAAGAGCAAAATATTAGAACGAAAATGGACTTTATTAATAATATATAACAAAGGAGCTCTTGAGAAGTTCAGAACTGTCTTTTTGTCTAATATCTTTAGCTCTGCATTTAATTATGCGTCTGAATTCTACGGTAATGGCCACAACTGATTAATGAATAAAATAGACAGTAAGTAAATCATTAATTACATAATTTATATTCACCAAAATACATTACATAAGTCATGGAAACATAAACAAGTGTTACCATGGAAACATAAAGTCAATTACGTAACGGAGGATGTTTTATTTTACTCCCCATACATTTTCATACCCCGGGCTTATATATGAAAATCGATTCTAAAGGAGGTAAACTCCAAAAATAAAAAATAAAATACTATATTCTATACAAACATTATAAAAAAGAACGAATGTCTGTCTTTCTGTTGTCTTTTCACGGTCCACCCGTTTAACCGACACTAATAAAAGAGCCCGAAAAGTGACGAAGCTTCTTAGGGCTAAGGTCTTCAACCTTTTTGATGTCAAGAGCCACAGACGTTTTGATTTTGGTTTGGCGGGCCGCAAATCACACATAAATTTTCTGTCTATTTATATTTCGTTCGTAAATTAAGTATAAAAAAAAGCAATTGATACAGTTTTTATTCAAATAAACTAAAGATATGTTTGACATTGTTAACAAGTAAGTACCTAACCAATCTATTCTGTGATCTGTCCTTATAGTGACCATAGCAAATATCAGTGATTCTGATCCTTGCTAAGTTTTTTACTCGGGAATGAAAACCTGAAATCCTGAATCGAGAATGAAATAGCTGCTCGCTTAGATATGTTGTGTTTGAAGACCACAGCTTAGGGTGTTTCAAAAACCTATATCTATACGCAAAAGTAGCAAGCGTCTGTATCTAGTATACTCCTAACTGTGTTGCCAAATATACTACAAGCTAGACCTTGACTGCGATCTCACCTGATGGTAAGTGATGATGCAGTCTAAGATGGTAGCGGGCTAACCTGATAGGGGCATGGCAGTTATATTAAACCCATACCCCTTCGGTTTCTACACGGCATCGTACTGGAACGCTAAATCACAGACCTCATCATTGCTTTGCACTAAGCATGATTGTCGTCAAGCGTAAGCCTATCACGCAATAAAAAAAATAAAAAAAAATCGCTTGGCGGTACGTCTTTGCCGGTAGGGTAGTAACTAGCCACGGCCGAAGCCTCCCACCAGGCCAGACCAGGGAAAATGCAGAAATTATAAATTCCCAAATTGACCCTGCCGGGGATCGAACCCGGGACCTCCGCACGTTAAGGCAACATCGCTACACACTGCGTCACGGAGGTCGTCAAAAAACAATACAATATAAACCTTAACACTAAGGCATTACAGTTGAATTTCAAATGTAGTATATTTATATGTTCGCGAGCATGTCGGTCACGGTCACGCGATTCTACATTTTTACTACCAAAAAGTGCTCAACGCGCCTATAGAAGTTTTCACTTCAAAAAAGAATACACTCTTTGACTCTATGACATGAGTGAAAACAAAACGTTTCACAAAATCGCATGGAAAAAGCTCCCATACTTAACAGTAACAGTCTACAAAATCCCCGTTTTCAAGACATTTGAACGCACGGACGACGACAGCATTACTTTCAATTTTAACATCGCGAGCAGAATTATAAAAGTCCAAAATGAACGAAAAGTATTCCATTCGCGTCCCTTTCGAGTCGATAGTCGTGAAAAAGGGACGGCGATGTCGTACCTTCCATTCGCACGTTCAAGGATGACACTTCCGAGAATCGTCTGAGCTTTGAAGTGGGTTCGTATTTGAAAAGCTGTACGCACTATACCGTTAACTTACTACAACTTTTTTTTAAGATATCGATTTTTCCCTTTTCGGCGCAACCCTTGTTTCTTGCAAAAATATTATTGGTGTTACGTTTATTTAGATTAGGAATTGTTATAATGTGGTGATATAGGAAGCTTTTGTTGAAGTTACGAATCGATGTTGTTAGTTGGAGGTGTTAGTTAAGGTTGCAGGCGAGTTTTCTCACATTATGTAACTGTTTACTTTTTTGATAGGGTTGACTATTCCTTTTTATTGATACGGCATCCAGTAATGTTAAAAACGAATTCTTACATAAACTAATGATAGAAACGTCTCACCATTCGAGTTCAAACTCTATATTTTGGGTAAATTAAATCATATTTTGTATCTTCTCTACGTATAGAGATTGTTGATGACAATAATTACCTTAACTGGACGAACCCAGCCATTAAAGACAAGTAGAACTTCTCTCACAGCCTTAAATAAATCATTTTTTTACCTTTGTAGTTTGAGAAATATATTTTTCATTCCAAGAGGGTATTAAAACCTTCACAAGTCAGATAGGAACATTAAAAATGAAAATGTCGGTTTCGGAACGAACTAGCCAAAGAGCCATCCCAACCCCCCTTTCAAATGTCGACGAACGGGGGGGTACGGCGCGCGACGTTGCCAAAACGGAAAGTGAAATTTCGTCACACTCTCTCTTTCATTCACTCACACAAGTGAACGGATTTACTTTATTTGTGTGCGTTGAGTAAGTAATTCGGCACTCGACACAGACGTGTTACCGCTGTGTGGGTTTGTTTTGATGAATACTCGAGTCTGTGTGCCTTGGCTCCGTAAGGGCATTGCAGTATAGAGACAGTATACCTAGGATACGACGCTTCCGTGTTCGATCGACTTTCGTAGACGTTGACTTCTTGTGTAGAACAATTAAAGATGCCGTAGCAATTATATTGCGTAGATGGAGCTATGGAGTGTAGAAGAATTTTGTTCTTCTTCTCTTATTTTATAGAATCTTAGGAAATCTCGACACCTATAGAGTACCTATTGTACTACGTCAAACTACGTCGTTTTTCTGGCTTTAAATTCTCAGTAGGTACTAGCCTGGAATTAGGATTATTTGGCGGTGTTACACCCCCGTGCCTCGAAGAGAACGTTAAGCCGTCGGCCCCGGTTATTATCATTAACATGATAATAGTCGTTAAAGCCCGCCAACCCGCATTGGAACAGCGTGGTGGGTGTAAGCTCTAATTCCCTCTCTCCTATGAGAGTGGAGGCCTGTGTCCAGCAGTGGGACGTTAATGGGCTGTAGTGGTGGGTGGTGGTGGATTTATCCTCTAGAAGTTAGCCCTTTACTACGATCACACCTGACGGTAAGTGATGATGCAGTCTAAGATGGTAGCGGGCTAACCTGTTAGGGGCATGGAAGTTATATTAAACCCATACTCCTATTCGGTTTCTACATGTCATCGTACCGGAACGCTAAATCGCTTGGCGGCACGTCTTGGCCGGTAGGGTGGTAACTAGCCACGGCCGAAGCCTCCCACGAGGCAAAATTAGCATGCATTATCAAATGCATTGCAGCAAAAATAAGGTCCCACAAACTTACCTGACCCGGTGACAGCGTCGCTAGTATCTATGAAAAATGAAATAAAAACTAAAACAAAACAGGCATAAAAAATAGTTCAAATTTTGGCCACCGGGTCAGATAAATTGACCATAAAACCAGCCGATCACAACAATTGAGGTTGTAGCAATTACTTTATTAATTGCAACTTTTTCATAATCGATGTAGGTAGGATTTCAAGCCTTATTAGACGTTATTATTATTTTAACCACAATCGAATCAACCTAATTATTAAATCGATTTTTCGTTTTTCGGCGCAACCCTTGTTTCTTGCTAAAATTGTTGTTAGTACGTTTATTCAGATTAGGAATTGTTATAATATTGTGGTGATGTAGAATGATTTTATTGAAGTTACGAATCGATGTTGTTAGTTGGAGGTGTTAGTTAAGGTCGCAGGCGAGTTATCTCACATTTTGTAACTGTTTACTTCTTAAAAATTCATTACAATAAATGACTGATACTTAAATAAAATCATTACCTAGCAATATATTTTGCACAACTTTCAACAGTATTTTCTTACTTAGAGCACTTAGAGACTTATTGCGTACATATATCAACACAGCCCAAAATACCTTAATCGTATTACGCACGTAGATAAACAACAAACAAAGTAATAATTTATCAAGAAAAGAAAAACACAATGCCAAGCAAAATTTAAGCTTTCAGGTTCAATCTTGGTTGCTAAAAATACTGCCCTAATTCTGTTGTGAATTTTCAGAATGTGCTATAAATAACTTTCTGTTTTTCTTAACTTAATCTATACGTGTCATAATAATTTGTCTTTGTTAGGTAGTTACGCAAGAACAATATTTTTCTTCGAATTTTTTTACATAGCCGCAAGCTTTCGGAAATGCACATTATTTTTAATATACATATATATAACAGCAAACTGATGTTAAGTGATTACCGCCGCCCATGAACATTTGCAGCACCAGAGGAACCGCCAATGCCGGCTTTTGTGATACCTATTTGTTTATCCGCCCTTTGAAGAGCCCCATGGCCCATTTTCTAATCATGAGAGAACACAGAAGATGGAAGCTGTATATTTCTGTTATTAGGTACTTGTTGGCGATAAGGCCGACTTTGGGTGTTTTTTATTGATTAGGTAATGGCTGTTTTGGTACTTATGCAATATAAAATCTACCTCTGATTTGCTTTTCGATCCAATAATAACCGTTAAAACTAAGACGTTCAAGATAATAGGGTCTGCCTCATCAGTCAAAATCCATCATCCTCACCATACATCAGGCAGTTCAGGATATAAGCCCTTATGCAAAACCTATCAGTTATATCATCATGTTGATTTTACTGAAATCAGGCAAAAAATAAATCGTATATATCTATAACATTTTTAACCATTCTAGAGTCGGTCCACTAAAAGTTGTGGGTCAGATTTTTAGATACTGACAACATGGCAACACAAAACTCAAAGCTAAACAAAAAAAAAACATTTGGTGATACCAGATTAATTTTGTTCTAAATTCCGGCCATTTTACACTCACACAGAAGCAATATTGGCTATGGTCGGTATACCGGGTACACTGAATAAATAATTTACAATCTGTGACACCTGACAGCGTGCGGCATTATTGTCCGGACAGATAATTATTCGCGCGATAGTGAAATAAAGCTGTTAACCTTCGTACTGATTGCTACGAGCGGTGGAGGCGCGAAAATCCGATAACTTTCGTGACCCCCCGTCACCCCTAGCGGGGGTTCAACCCCCCCTTCTTTAATGGCATAAAAAATCAATTTCCCGCCCAAATTACGCCGAGTCAACAAATTGCAAACGCGTCTAGTCTATAATCAAGTATTTTGGAAGCGTCTACCTAAGCGTGTTTACATAGAAGATATTAGATAGAATTAATGAATGTTAAAGTTGCCAATTTGTAGATTTATATATGATATCGTCTGATCAGTAATATTATAAATGCGAAAAGTCTATTTATATGTCTGTTTGCTATGTTTTCACGGCATCTATTTATTTTCAACTGATTTTGACGAAGAGATAGATTGCATCCCAGAAATTTATTTAGAGTTTGGAGGAAACCAAACACCTAGATCCACGCGGACGAAGTTGCAGGCTGATCTAGTTTTTAAAATAGGTTTTTCGATTCTTAAATTGTCGATTTTTATAATAATTTATTAAAAGAACTAGCTGTTGCCCTCGACTTAGACTATATGCTACGCGTGGATTATGTTTTTTTATTCCCGCAGAAACTCCTTAATTTTCCGGTATAAGAAGCCTTCCTTCCCCGGAATACAACCTACCCCTCTACCAAATTTCATAAAAATCAATTGAACTGATGGGCCGAAAGTGTAGCAGACAGACTGACAAACTTTCGCATTTATAATGTTAGTATGGATGTACCGAAGATTTAGAAACCAAATATTCTACCTTCGCTCGTAGCTATCTAATACTTACACCTCTTGCTAAAGCTAGCTTTTTATTTTGAGACTCACACAGTTTGATTCGTCGTAATCGTCACTGTTCAATATTTCATACAACGTTACATACTAAGCGCGCGTTTTGGTGTTCGAAATTTGCTGATTTGACTTGTTCTTAAATACCCAATTCCCAAATTGAACCCTGTCGGGGATGGAACCCCACTTTTAAGATCACCGCACTGACCACTGCGCCAAGTAGTTCACCAAAAAATGAAAAAAGACGAAAAGTAGTGTTTTACAGGTAACTAAATACTACACATTAAGCCGTAGTAGAAATTCACTTTCAGTTCCACGTAGCAACTAGTGAAACAGCCCAAATTTGTAGGCCCATGCCCCATACACACTCTCACAGCGCCGATGTCCGCGTGACCTTGGCGCGAGGGTGAAAGTTCCCCCCCTCCCCCCCTTCCACTCCCTCGTGGCACACCCCACGTGTCTTCCGCGTCTATTTCCAGCCTACATTGTAATGTAGTGCCCATGTAGATGTTACATGGTCGAATGAGGTGTATTCATGGGAAAAACGGCGGAACTCCAAATCTACATACCTATGTAGATTTGGAGTTAGACTTAAAATGGGTAAGAGTTTGGCTTGGTTACAAAATAGAGTAAGAAATATCGTAAAGTCATAATATTGTTATAGTAAAATACTTTTTTTATCCATACTAATATAATAAACTATAGCTGATGCCCGCGACTTCGTCCGCGTGTAAATCAAAGAGGTTCCACGGGTTTCTCATATCGTTCTTTAAGGTGTATGAAGTCTGCCAATCTGCATTGGATGCTGTCTGGCCACACACAAACACCACACCAAAACACACAAACACCTATAAAGCGTGGTTGCCTGGAAGAGATCGCTTCAAAGCGATAAGGCCGCCATTTGTACCGATTTTCTTTAATTTTTTTTATTGTTATTATTTAATGTATTTTTTTTTTTGGTGTACAATAAAGAATATTTCATTCATTCATTCATTCAAAATCTGGCCACTTGGCCAGCGTGGTGGACTATGGCCAAAGTTTTCTCATTCTGAAAAGTAACTCGTGCTCAGTAGTGAGCCGGCAATGGATTGAATTCATGAACCAGGACGAGTCAAATTGAACGACCTACTTCTTTAAAATTCGTCAAGCATCATAAATATCTACAAGAGAACGTCGTCCATTTTGAGCTTTTCTAATTCCGGACGTCACGTTTACGTCTTCGATTTTAACAGTGACGTCAACGTCCACGGCAAAAATGTTTTACGAAGACCTAACGCACGTCATAATGAACGGGCATTTAAAAGCCTTCCCCGCGTTTTCGTGATGCCGTGGACGTCCACGGTAACACCGTCACGTTAGAAATTATAAAAGCACACGTTCGAGCATAGTCCGACAAACTTGTATGACCCGGTGACAGCGTCGCTAGTAAATATTTAAAACAAAAAAGTGTGTGTGTGTGCAATTCACACACGGCAGAAGTGAAACTTCAGAAAAGTAGCATACGAGAGAATGAGATTAACTTGTATTCTTTCTAATTATTTCGCAGGCTAAATCCTATATACATATGTTTGTCTCTTTTGGGTGTCGCTTTTTCGTTTTGTTTTTTCGTTTGGTTGAATTTTCAAATCACAACGATTCTAAAGAAGTTTCACTTCAAAAAAAACTAAACAGGCATAAAAATTTGTTCCTTATTTTGGCCACGGTGCCAGATAAATTGGTGGGACTGTAGTTTATCTTCATACACCTGCACTCGTGACCTTGAGCGTATAGAACAGATAAGACAGCATTAATCTCGATAGCGGGCGAGACGCGCGCCAGACGGTCCCTCGGAGGGACCACAGACGCCGTCCCCGGAAATTCATAAGCCCAGGGGACGATGGAGACAACGATGTCGTAAAGGAAAACATTCACAACCTACTTTCATCGCGTGTGCTTCATGCAACGCCTTTTTGTTACCGTGAATTTCTTTCAAAGGAGTTTACCTCCTTTAGAATCGATTTTCATTTCATTTATGGGGAGTAAAATCAAACTTTCTCCGTTACGTTACTGACTTTATGGTAACACTAATTGTTTATGTTTCCATTCCAAAATTATATAATTAATATAAATAAATGTATCAAGCATGCTTTCAGTAATATAAAAAATACGTTCATATACCTACCCTCATTTACTAATTTATATATTTTATAATCGTTCGTAAAGAGTAAACTCCAGTCGTGTGTCGGAGCTGACCCACACATTTTTTTTTAAATTTACCTATATGTAA
This sequence comes from Erebia aethiops, assembly GCA_923060345.2. Taxonomy (NCBI): domain Eukaryota; kingdom Metazoa; phylum Arthropoda; class Insecta; order Lepidoptera; family Nymphalidae; genus Erebia; species Erebia aethiops. The sequence continues at coordinate 16,967,667 of OV281081.1, read as the reverse complement.
TACTAAAGTAGGTACTATACATAGAAGCAATTAAACGTAAACGGATTTTAAGAAATAAGGTTTAGCTAGTTTCGTCTAGCTGTGTGTCATAGTGGGAGATTTTCTTCCCATTCACGAGGAGGAGGTTGCTCGCCATAATTGGCAAACTGTATAGGTGCCATAATATTCTAAATAAGACCTTTACTGTAACTCAGTTTATGCAATAAATAAGTGAAATGAAATGATTCGATCGCGGCTACGTTAACTACGATTTGTATGGAATTGTCAAGCGCTTGACAGCTTCATGCTTCATGCATGCATGCTTGATGCTTCAGTCACATAATATGTCCTATACCAGCGACAAACGCGACTTCATACGACACGACCTGACTGTATCAAATACATATATGTAGCCGACCGACGACACCGACGTAGCATACGTTGTCAAGCATATAAGTTAAGTCACTGTAAAGCCACGACTTTACAATCGTGCATTGTCGATTCAATCTCCTGAAGATGCTTCGCTCCGGTGTCGGAGTGTCGGTATAGGTCGGTATAGGTTGAATGCAGAGTAAATGTTTGGTGACACATACATGTAATCTGCATTTAACTCGCGCATAATAATTTGAAAGATTTATGTGATGTGGTGAATATCGCAAGCTACAAGTGTAAGATATACACAGTGTATACCACACAGATTTACCTACTGTGGCGAATTATAGCGAATTAAATTTCTAGTTCCTTCATCGCGTCGTATTGCGTCGCGTCGCTTTCGTCGCTAACGGATAAAAAAACGAGCAGAACCCAGCGTAAAGAATAATTACTACTACGACTTACCTATGTCAAAAAATACGCGTAGTACAAAAACAGGAAGAAATACGAAACTATATATTTCCTTAGCTACAAACCTTGTAAAAGTGTAGGCGTGTCGTGTCGTCTACACGCTGTCTGCTTGACTGGGATTAAGGCGTAACGTCCGAGCTCCCTGACACCTTTAACGGGTCAGGTTCAAGAGTACACACGGACAAACCTACTTACTTTGTACGCAGTTTTCATTCGACTCGTATTACTCAAAATACTGATAATTTTTGCCCATCACTAGTAAGTCGTATTTAATAGACTCGTGGTGGCTAGTAGCGAAAACGTATTGTTTGGTTGGCATTACTATAGTTTACCCATCACGTGGCTAAAAGTTTGAAACGTGCTACCTCCACCGAGGGGTGAGGGGGTACCGTGGAGGGAGGGTATTTTTAACTCCAATAAACTCCGATTGCCGGAGTTGCGTAGTTTTTTTTTCTACTTTCGCAAATTTTAACAACAATTAGTAACTTTTTTTTTACTGCGAGAGGCTTACGCTTGACGTCAATCATGCAATGAAGATGTCTATGTCGAAATGTAGATCAAATTGTTGAACCACGAAGTACAACGCCTACAATTCGGTTCTGGCACACGTTATCGCGTAAATAAGTTTGTCATTTTATATGGAGTTGTGTCGCGTCACGCCTAGAACAACGGATACGAAAAATTAACATATATATATCTATAAATAACAATACAAATTCAAAGTCAAAGCATCTTTATTCAAAATAGGTACCTACAAAGTACACCTTGTGAACGTCATGTTTACAAGGAATAACACTTGATGGTATTAATTAAATACGGTATCTTAAAACTAGAGCTACGAGGGTTCCAAACGCGCCCTGGTCTGAGAAGAGCCCATAACAAACTCAGCCGGGAAACACAAATTAACATATATAATGGCTAAAGAATATTATCTCAAAGAATGCGCCAAGTACAGGAAAAGAAAGAAATACGAAACTATTTCCTTAGCTACTAACCTTGTAACAGTGTAGGCGTGGCGATTGGGTCTACATGCTGACTGCTTGAATGGGATTAAAGGTCTAGGCCCCATTACAGAGGCGTGGCGCGGCGTAGATCGTAGCGGCAAGTACCTATACTTTGTATGAGTTTGTATGAAGCTAGGCACACTTAAGCTACGCGGCACGGAGATGCACTGCGGGACGCGGTACAAACTCATCATACAAATAGTATTGGCCACTACGTGCCGCGCCGCTCCGTGCATCTCAAGTGAGGCTAGCCTTAAGGCGTAACGTCCGGGCTTAGGGAACCAGACCTTTAACGGGTCAGGTTCAAGAGTACACACGAACAAACCTACTTTCTTTATACGCAGTTTTGCAAAGGCTTCGGCATATGCAGTGAGCAGTCCTTTTCAACGTCTTTCTATTTACTTTTGATCTACTTATTTAAGGCCTTCAGTAGCTTAATCTAAAGTTCTGTGTACTGCACGTGCACTGTATATGTTTGTGATTATTTTGATTTAAATATATAAAAGGAAAAGGTGACTGACTGACTGACTGATCTATCAACGAACAGTTCAAAACAATGATGTAACGGGCTGAAATTTGGCATACAGATAACTACTGTGACCTAGGCATCCGCTATGAAAGATTTTTTGAAAATTCATGCCCTAAGGGGGTAAAATAGGGCTTTGAAATTTGTTAGAAAATCTAACCTAAAGTGAGCGAAACCGCGGGCAAAAACAAGTTTCTGTACAAAAACACGCACAAATCGCAAATTAGCCGCAATGGTCAATGATTGGTGAGTTTTGAACAGTTACACTACTAGACTGATTGTAGTGGAATAGTTATTATTCTAATGTAGTAGAAGTAAGTGACTGCCTCGTTGGTCTAGTGATTAGCATGTTTGACTGCGGCTGACGAGGTCCCGGGTTCGAGTCCCAGGTCGCGCCATAATAAGTGTTGGGTTTTCTGACTAGAAATTCTCAGTACTAGCCCGGAGTTAGGACGTTGGCGGTGTTTCACCCCCGTGCCTCGGAGAGCACGTAACTTTGCCGTCGGTCCCGGTTATTATCACTAACATGATAGCCCGCCAACTCGCATTGGAGCAGCGTGCTGGGTCTAAGCTCTAATTCCCTCTCTCCTATGAGAGTGGAGGCCAGTTCCCCAGAAGTGGGACGTTGATGGGCTGTAGTGGTGGTGGGTGGTGGTAGTAGAAGTAACATAGGTCTATAGGATCGAAGTGTGTACATACATAACTTTTAACCAATCACAATGTAAGTGTCAAAACACGCAAGGGACAAAATAATTGTCTGACGAACAAAAATCTGCGTTACTTTTATATGGGTCCGCACATACTACGCGACAGGAAAAACCTTCGCACACATTTTATCTTGTCTGATTACGTAGACAAAGATTCGCAGACATTTTGTCTTGTCTGATCCACAAACATCCCGTTTTCTTTCTAATACGTAGACAAAGAAGAATGAAGGCCTGTCATCACTTCTCATTTGGAGCGGAGAGCTTTTAACTATTATTTACACTTAGCATCCAAGTTTCGTGCCTTGAGAAGATTTTATGGCTGTTTCTGCGGCGGTAGTATTTTGGAAATGAAGCAATACTTCACGTAATGAGATAGCTTAGTACCTCTTTATATATACAAACTTGTAAGTGAAAATAAAAAAAAAAGAATTTTCAACGGCATTTTAATATCCATGAAATTAAAAAAAAAAACTGAAACTGTGTATTTTAATGTATAGGCTAGCGCTTGGCTGCAATACGACTTATTTTCTATTTATTATTGTAAATTGCCTATTAATTACATGACGTATTCTTATTTTTTTACGGAAAGTCCAAATACAAAGATATAAAAAAAGTAATTATTGTTTGAAATATGACTGAATTTCAGCTGAGCAAAACTCGGAGTATGGTATAATCCATACTAATATCGTAAATAATGCGAAAGTTTGTCTGTCTATTTGTCTGCTACGCTTTCAAGACCCCTACTGTTTAAAACCGTGGGAGGGTAAAGGCTACATTTTATCCCGGAAATAAAAGAGTTCCCGTGGTAATCAGAAAACCTTAATCCACGCGGACGAAGTACACAACCTTAGAGGTAGGTATACTTTTATACCCAAGTTATTAATTAATTAGGTCACGGTGTATTGTTATAATAATTCCTGAAGCCCGACAAACTTGCCTATTTCCCAATTCTAAGAAAAAACTCCAATATCAAAACATGTACATTCAAACTTCAGCTTTACGAAATTCAATAAAGATTGTTTTCAAGTACCGAAAGGCCTTTTATATAATAAAATACTGAAATCCCATGTTATTTATAAAGGCGTTAAAGGTCGAGAGCCTTTTCTCGAGGAATTTTCGCGTAAATATGAGGATTCGAAGGAAAACTGCTGGGTTCCGGGGCAAGGATATTAAAATCTATGTTTTGTGATAGATAAGATAAAACGACAAGCCATACGTGAAATAAAAAAGGGCTGATTGGCGTCTTTGCCTGTAGTCTGTTACCTGAAATACCTGAACTTCGTCTACGTGATTTTTTGGCGATCAAGTATTACTGTACTTCTGTGAATATATCCAAATTCGAATAAATCATTCTCAAAAAATACTAACCTATCACCTCAGTCACAGAACCCCGACTTTTAATCTTGACACAATATAACTAGAGACATTTACTCTCTGGAGACAGGCATAGGTTTGTTTCTACTGCAGGAAAGTCCAAATACAATAAGACCGAGTTACATTATCAAGTTTACTAGCTGATGCCCAAGACTTTGTCCGCGTGGAATATTTTTTTTAATTCGCACGGGAATTTCTTCCCGTTGTTTCTTTCTAAATTTTCCGGGATGAAAAGTAGCCTATGTCACTCTCCAACCCAAGTGAACACCGAATAAAGAAAAAGTTCAAACTATTGACTTCGCGCGAAGTTACTGGTGACATAGAGAATAAAAAAAGCCGGTCTATCCTTTGAGTATATCTCTTTATTTCAGGGTCGAAATAACCCGGTCATACCCTGCCTGCCCGGTGGGAGAGGTCAGGGATACCCTTGAACCTGGCACACGGACCCTTAACAATATGTTGTTTTATCGCAAACCGTAAAAGGATATCGGAAAATCCACCGATATTTGAACATGTCCAAAAATCTAAGAGTAGGTATTTGTTATAATTTCAATTGATATAAATAACTTAATATAATCTAATCTTACATGTATTATGATTGTGAAAGTTTGTCTGTCTGCTACGGTTTAACGATCCATTCAACCGATTTTCATGTAGTTGCACCAACGCGACCGAATTCGCGGGCATCATCTTTTAAAACAATCCATACAAATATTATAAATGCGAAAGTGTGTCTGTCTGTCTGCTACGCTTTCACGGCCCAACTGCTCAACCTATTTTGATGAAATTTGGTATAGGGATAGTTTGTATCCATGGGGAGGACCTCGGCTACTTTTATCCCGAAAAATTAAAGAGTACCTGCGGGAATCAAAAGACCGTAATCCACGCGGACGAAGTCGCGGGCATCATCTAGTATTTTGATAAGAATACTTACGAAATTTTACTTAAAAACAAAATCCCAAAATACTTCGCCGATTAACTTTAAAAAGCTCAAGAGTCTAACTGAGCTTGGAGCTTTTAATAACTATTCGCAGTTTTTTTTTTTTTGTAAAAGTGATTAAGTTTTTAAATATTGTACGATTCTCATATTATATTGTTTTGTTTGCTTATAAGAACTTATTAATGTAAACCACGTCTACGATTGTTCCAAGCATAAAAACAATGCTCAAAAACACGTATCGAAGCTCTATAATTATTAACCATAAAGTTCTAATGTCTGGTTGTGTTTGCACTTTGCATAATTATTTCAATTTTACGCCCATTCCGGTCGAAAAGCTCAATAAACATAAATTGTGACGTGGATGTATGACTCAGCTATTGGACACAATACAATGTTTCCGAAATCTGAATCATCCGCCATCCGCCAATCCGCGGCGCGCTTTAGCACGAATTCCAAATTTAAATGATCCGAACGCTTGATTGACGTTTCATTGTGCGCTCGGCATGGAACTAATAAGTACTACCGTAGTATTATTAGTTCCATGGCGTTCGGAAACAAATAAAGAGTTGTGAGTTTTTAAATTCTCTTTTTATTATTTAGTTGTATTTGGAGCTCTAGATTCTAGCCATCTGAGTACTTTTCCTCATAACTACCATGGTGTTGAATTTTTTCTATCTGCAGCTTTTACAGGTTGTGGTAACTAGCAATTTTTGTCAAATGTTTTTTAAATCGCACTAATAATTTAAAACTTTAATTTAAAATTTTATTATTATACCTAATTATTCATAGTTTATTATAAATATTAAAAAAATTACGAGCGATCTATTGCAAAACTCAAGTCTCGATATTCTAGCGCCGCGCCGTTTAGTTACAGATAATTATTTGTCTCTGGAATTTAGTTTGAGCCATAAAGATATTTTTTGATATCACGGCAGTTTTACAGCTTTAGTTTGCCCCGTTTTTTAGATTCATGTTGAGACTGAATTCTTTTATTCCTTGACAGCTACTGAATTCTTTTATTTCTTGACAGCTTGAGAATTAATGTATCGGTTTTTTAATAAAATGCTTCGCGGCTCTGTATTCTAGGCTTTTGAATGTTATTTTTTTAATCTCCAGGTTTTGTTGCGAACCCTATATGGTCGCCCTCAATTGTAGGCTTTTGGATTTAGACGTTAGTTTTATATTGGCCCTAAATTATTGTTTACTCAATCAATCAATATTTATTTATTCAATTTAGGTACACTACACTTATTGACGTCCGAAACTTATAAAACATGATGGTGATAATGGGTAACGGTATCTTAAAACTAAAGCTACGAGGGTTCCAAACGCGCCCTGGCCTGAAGACCACAACAAACTCTCTTTAATCTCGATTTGTTGCCAATATATATATATATATATAAATGGTATTGTTTAACGTAATGGGAGTGTTGTCCGTGCGTCACGGCGCGGCATCGTAGCGTATCCGCCACTTGGTGGGCGGAAGGCGCATCAATTTGTTAATTTAAGCGCATTCGCCCGTTGCACAGATTCACTCGCGAGGCGCGAGTGGTTCACGGAGGATGTCAATGATTTTCGCGCATCGTTCCTTGCGGAGCGTCTCGTGGTATACATGTAATCATCACGTATCGTGGGAACATCGCAAATCTAAGCCAATTATAGGTACTCGTAGTTCTACTATTTTTACATAGGTACTTACGTCCTTACTATCCTTACTATAATATTATAAACGCGAAAGTTTGTATGTATAGATGTATGGAGCTAGCTTTTGCCCGTGGTTTGGCTTACGTTAGGTTCGATTTTCGTACAAATTCCAAAGCCTTATTAAGCTCCCTAGGGATTGAATTTTCAAAAATACTTTCTTTGCCTACGTCTTATTAGCTATATCTTCATACTTAATTCCAGCCCGATCCATCCATTGATTTGAGCTGTGTGTTAATAGATCAGTCAGCTGTCAGTCACTCGCAATTGATCATGCAGGGATAACCCCAGCAAAGGCCTCTCCCCCTCTGAAAGTAGGTCAATGTTTCGGTTTTAAAATATGGTCTTATGGATTATCCATACTAATCCAAACTGGCGAACTAACATTCGTCGTATTTGTCGTCTTCAACAAACTTTCACTGTGGCACTGCTGGATGTAGGGCCCTTGTAGGTAGCTCTACCAGCGGTCCAGTGGTTCCCTGCTTGCTTGATATCTTCCTTCCACTTGGTTGGGGTCTGCCAATGCTGCGCTTTCCAGTGTGAGGTTGCCATTCCAGCAACTCGGGACCCCAAGCCTGTCAGACTTAAGTAGGCACTTGCTGATGCCTGCGACTACGTCCTCGTGGATTGAAGTTTTTTGGTTCCCGCGGGAACTCCTTAATTTTCCGGGATATAAAGTAGCCTATGTGTTATTCTAGACTATAATCGATCTCTGTGCCAAATTTTATCCAAATCCGATCAGCCATTCGGGGGTGATTGAGTAACAAACATCTATCAAATAGTCGTCTCTGAACTGAGGTGCGAGTGCTCGTTTGCGCAGCTCTCATACAAACTGTTGAATTCAACGTACATACTACGCGCGAACATATAATTGCTAGTTCGACGAGTCTTGCGGTCAACTTCAGACGCGACTAAATGATTGGCGCCAGCTATACACTGTCTAATTAATCTATACGACACATACAGTAAAGCGAGCATGTTACTGCCTACAATAATGTCTGTTACCTTTTCACGGATCAACGGCTGAACTGATCTTTACAAAAGGCTAAGAGTGACGTACCTATCCCAAGACAACAAAGGTATTATCGAAAAGTATAGAGATCCCACTAGATTTTAAAAAACCTAATTAAAATCTACCTAACATGAAGTCGCGGGCATTATCTACTTAGTCAAAGGATTTATCAAATATACAAGTACTTTACAATAACCAAAAAGTGAATCTATGACGCCGAAATGTTCCCTGTTCATATTCTAAGTTCTCTAACCTAGTCCTAGTCCTGCCAACTTATCTAACCCGGTGGCCAAAATTAGAACAAAATTTTATGCCTGTAGCTTTTGTTTAACTGACTCGTTGGTCTAGCAGTTAGCATAGTCGACTGCGGATCACGAGGTCCTGGGTTCGATTCCCGGTCGGGCATAAAAATTGGTATTGGGTTTTTCAATTCAGAAATTCTCAGCGCCAGCCCGGAGTTGGAAGTTGGCGCTGTTTCACCCCCGTGCCTCGGAGAGCACGTTAAGCCGTCGGTCCTGCGCCTGATCTCTCTCCGGTCGTGTCGGATTTTCCGTTCCATCGGGCTATGAGAGTAATGGAACAGAGCGTGCACCTGTGTATGCGCAAACACTGGTGCACTATAATATCTCCCGCGCAGATGGCTAATCTCTGGAGATTGGCCGCGGTGGCCGAAATTCGGTCGGGAGGACATTATTATTTATTATGTCTACGTAGCTGATTCGACATAATATAACTACAGTGCGTCCCGCGTCATCGAATGATTGCGCTGAATTGAGCTTCCGTCGACAGGATAAAAGCATGTCCTCGCTTAAACAATACACGACACGACCGACTGCTGGGTGTACCTAATTGAACTGATTCATTCCCGTTCGCAGCTTGACCTTAATATTATAACAGTGAAAGCATTACTCTGATTACATATTATACACAAGATCTATAGGTTTGTTTGTAGGTTAAGGTGCTGATTTTACCAATTTGTTTAAAAATCTAATCAACGTATGTAGATAATCTAAATAATAATCTACCTTTTATAATATATATCTATTATAATAATAATCTATACTAATATGATAAATGCGAAAGTTTGGATGGATATATGGATGGATGTTTCTTACTCAATCACGCCAGAACGGCTGAATGGAGCGATTGATTATAGTCTGGAATAGGATACTTTTTATCCCGCGGATAAATTTCCCGCGGGAACCAAAAAAGCTCAATCCACGTAGACGAAGTCGCGGGCATCTACTAGTATGCTTTATTTTTGTTCCACTGCAAGTTAGGCTTTGACTGCGATGTCACCTGATAGTAACTTGGTAAAATCCGCGCAGACGAAGTCACAAAATCTTTCGCAAATCTATATCCAATCCATACTATATAATATTTTAATTAATGCGAAAATGTGTCTATATTTTTGCTACGCTTACACGGGCAATCAAATTTAGAGAAATTTGGTACATGCTTCATCCCAGGGAAACATATATAGGCTACTATCTAGTAGGAAATAGTTAATCTCCTATCAATAATTGTACATAATTACTACTAAAATTCTTTGAAAAATAACAGGTAAGTATATAATTATGTGCCTAAGTAGCGCATCAGGCCAGTATATCCTTGAAAAATATTGTTACCAATATAAACAAAGCTATATTAAGATATACGCCATATGTTATCCGAATATGATTAAAAAAGTTATAACGTAAATAATAGTAGGTATGTTAATTCGCCCAACAACTTTGCAAAATTGACCCTTCTTACATTTTTTGCGCATTATTTTGCGAATACTAACACCATCTGTTGTCGAGTAGCGGAACTAAATGCGTTCTTTGTCATTCAGCCCCTTTGGCATGAAAACTGTCATTATCACATTGCTACAATCTCAATTGTTATGATTGGCTGAATTTATTACATGCAACGAATCGGAAGCGACAATGAAGCAGACCAAAGTGTTGATGCCGGCATTGACGAATGTGGTTCTTCCAGCGGAAAACAGCCTAAACGGCAATAATGACGCACGGTCGTCGGTAAAATAAAACAAAACACTCGCAATTAACCTCGTTATTCCACTGTACAGATTAACTTTAGAGATTATCTCTTCGTTTTTATCTTGCGATACAGCGCCACCTGCCATTTTAACCGATTTTATATAACTGCCATTTTAATCCATCATACCATGACAATTTAGCGAATCATGGCTACTTACGTACCAACGGCATAAAAATTACAGCTTGTAAAATTTAAATTATAGGCAGCTACTTTAGTAACAATAAAATAACGGGTTTATGTCTAAGCCGTTAATTTAAACGTTGCGTTAAGAGCTTCCTTTTTACGTACATTTCGGTTTATTTTTTCAAATTTAAACTACCTACTTATACCTACTTTAGATTTCAACATAATCTTATTATAGAGATCATCATCTTATTTTTCAATTATAGTTTTAAATACCTTGTTTTGAATTCGTACGTATAAAGTTAATTTAAAAACTATATCTATTAATATTTCTATCTTAACCTAAATCAATCATTCTGAAAAAATCTGATGTTATGGTTTATGTTCTGGGACCCAAAAATGAGTATCATTAGCATACCTAATTACCTACCTAATTATTTTACACTCTCTTGAAATAATTATTTTAAATTAATCATTGTTATTTTTTTGGGAACCGTCAACCGAGAGAGACGTGTTATATTATTAATTAATAAAAATATTTTTTAGAATGAAACTAAATTCAATTGTAACGGTAAGAAATTGTAGAAAAAACATGCAAAACAATGAGTACTTTGAGATACAACTCAAAACATATTAACCCTTCTTTATCCGAGTAATGACATAACAAAGTCTAAGGAATCTACCGATGATTGGCAGTTACAAGGGCGCTTCTTCCGGCAAAACTGTAGGGTTTAATGACCAGCGCTTGTGATGACACCTTTTGGCTTCGAATCAGTCCCATTTTGAGTGACGGAGATCAATGGGGCAATCAGAGCTCGCGTGACACGACCTGCCCCAACCGGCCCACGTTTACGCACATTGTGCCACCCACGCTTAATAATACTACACATGATGTCTACTTAACATGATAGCAAACCAGATTTGAGAACCGAGTGGTGTATTTGTAGCACTTCAGATTTTGCCCTTGACTTTTAGCAAAAATTCATGCAAAAAGGCATATGTATCTGTTTTATTTTCAAACTTGGCACTATAGAAATTGACAAACTCTCGGTACTACAGGTTTATTTATAGGTTTCTAGATTTTACCTTTGGCTTTGTCCATGCGAAATATAGGCGATAAGTACTCAACGTAGTAAACTTTGCACAATATAAAATTTACCAACAAGTCCTACTAATTAAGGTTTGGAACTGCAATAGTACACTGTACCTACAACGCTTCAAACCAGATTTCTGAATTGACTATGTAGTTTATTTGTGTAACTCTCCAAGTTTTGCCCTCGGGTTTGCCTGCGTGAAATTTAGCCTGAGATAGACAAAATAAACATCTCAGTTTTATTATTTATTTCATAACAATTTTAGTACATAAACGTTTACTACTGACCGCAATAATTCATATTGAAACGAATAAATGAATAATTATAATCATCACCTTAATTATTATCATACACATACGTAGTGCTACTTTCCCTTTAGATTTAGAGGTTTCAGTATTATATTTACTAAATTACTTGAAATATATTCATTGCTTCAGAATTTATTAAGTATAACAAAATAAATAATATATTCAGAATGAATCAATTATTCTGCACTTATACAGTGAAAATTAGGTACCCTTATCTATTCTAATTAAGTTAACGATAACCGGTTATCTTCCTGGCACAGCTGCGTGTTTAACCGTCATATTTACGAGTTCACATATTATTTAACAAATGCTTGTTTCGTGAGATCACACATACAAACATCATACCAATGAAAGATGATTGAATCCTAGTTCTAAATCTTATCTTACTTAATATTATAAATGCGAAAGTTTGGATGTATGGATGTCGGTATGGATGTATGGATGTATGGATGGATGTTTGTTACTCAATCGCGCGGATGAAATTTGGCACAGAGATAGACTATAGTCTGGAATAACACATAGGCTACTTTTTATCCCGGAAAATTAAAGAGTTCCAGCGGGAACCACAAAACCTCGATCCACGCGTACGAAGTCGCGGGCGTCAGCTAGTATACTATAAAAGGAAAAGGTGTCTGACTGACTGATCTATCAACGCATAGCTCAAACCACTGGACGAATCGGGCTGAAATTCGGCATACAGGTAGCTATTACGTTAACAATAAAAATCCGCTAAGAAATAATTGTTGAAAATTCAACCCTGAGGGGACAAATGAAAGTGTATTCCACGAGGACGAAGTCGCTGGCAAAAGCTAGTTATTTATAAAATCTGCGATTAGAATGGGAATAGAATTTAAAATATGTATTCCCTATAATATATTCCCTCTCTCCTATGAAAGTGGACGCCTGTGCTCAGCAGTGGGACGTTAATAGGCTGTAGTGGTGGTGGTGGAATCTTGTAGAGGCTGCACATTTGTTACTGAAATGAAATTATTTATTTATTTCACGTAGGACAACTTGTGTCACTTATGATGAGTCAAGACTCAAGAATGTACCTACCACCAGTTCGGGAAAATGCTTCTACTGAGAAGAGCCGGCAAGAAACTCAGCAGTTGCTCTTTTCATGTAAAGAAAAATATTACAATATATGAACAATACACAACACATACTTACGTTATGTTTTTAAACGTTTCGTGCGGGCAGATTGGACATCAACCACATAAGGATGCCAACGCAGACGGTTTCTCGCTGTTCTGTGGTAGAACGGGGAAGGAAGAACAAGGTTGTGAAGTTCCTGAGCACACTCTCCATGGTATCTCCATGGTATATCTACGTAACAAGTATTACACTGACTTATGGGCTGCTGTGATGCCCAATAAACTCTAACATATGCTATGTTACTTAAGCTGAGCGGTCTAAAATTATTGCTTCCCCTTTTTAAGGAAAAGATTGGAATAGACAACAGTGCTTTATGTTTCTAATAAGTATCTAAAAGTTTTGAGATTTTTGAATATCAAAAATTCAAGTTTGCATCAGAAATTCAAAATATCATTTGTTTTCCTTGTGAGACCAATTATTGATATTGGATAATTTAAGTTATTTTCCAAGATTGAGAGTTTCCTTTATATGAGCAAAACAAGTGATGGTCGCTACAGTTCCTAGCCATTCCAAATCACCTAGTCCTCTAAACATTCTATACGCCACCGGTGTAGCCTCTTCCAGTTCGTTTGTTTAAGTACCTACGCCTTAACTAATCAACTTATTTCAGCAAAGTGGCAAATTTTATAGAGTAATTAGGTACGTTTTAACTCGGAAAAAAATCCCTTCAGATTTTTAAAACCCTAGTAAGCTAGATTTTTAAAGATACTACATAGAAAACTAAATAGAAAATTCATTTATCACCGGTCAGTATGGATATTAGAAGTAACAGTAAGCTGAGAATGAGATAAATTAACGTGCAAGCGAGACGGCGATAGGACGAATGTCGTTCATTCTAACGAACTAAAACGCCAGGTGTGAGCCATGCCATGTGCTCGGTAACAGGACTATATTTATTTAGATATACTCGTATATATGGGTATTCATTTTATCTAGCAATTCGACATACTTCAGTCTATTATAACAACTGTCATTTTTGATGGCAGTTGTTTTAATTTTTAGTGAGATTAATTAAATTTTCGTCGTTGATTTCAAGATTTGATAGGTAACTAGAAAGGTTAAAAAAATAATGATAGGTATGTATGTACTTTTAGTAGAGAATGCTACATCATACTTTCCTATTTATAACATCAAACAATAAGTTATTTTGAAGTCAGTAGTAGTCAAATATTAGGTAACGATAGCCAATTTTGTAGTCAAACGAATTTACATAAAAGTGAAGTTTCATCCAAATAATGCGAGCAAGCTTCGTTCAATGCGATTTGGGGTTTTGGGGTAAATACTTTGTTTGAACAGTGTTAGAAAGTGATGAGCTACAATAAGTAAAACCCCAAATCGCTAGAATGAACCTTGCGAAGCATAATAGACTGGCTTAACTGTCCCAATGGACAGAAAAAATCAACGATGAAAAATGAAATTTTCGTAGTATTTTTAATAAAATTAATTCCGGTATAGAATTTTATTATATCAGCGCCACCTATCATCAATTCACTTAATTTCTAGGAAAGAACTACCAGTAGCGCTGTCTAGTATCGAGTAGCTGAACTATGACGGATGAAGCTTACATAGCTGTTAGTGTGTTAACATAGATGGCGCTGTTGTATATCCATCCATCCCTGAAGCTTCGGTCACGAAAAAGCTTTATTATTTTTTCTCGTCATGTCTAAAAACCTACTTTTGGATTAATTTTTTTATATTGCCATGTTCAAAATGCATTATGCATTATATACTATATAAAATAATAAAACAATCTATATATAAGTATTAAACTTATTTAACTAATGAACTACTGAAATTGAAATTCAGACGCGATTTCTCAGGTTCTTGTTTTGAAGTAAAGACTCCATAAGTTGCTCCATAAGTACTCCATTTCCATAGTATAGTCTGTAATAGGTAGGTAGGTAGCGCAGCTTCAACCACAATTCAACTTTCAGGCTGTGAAAGATCTTCATTACTAAAATCACTAATCTGTCGCCATCTAACCCAACATCCACTGCATGTTTGTCTATTAATTTTCCCCCTTATTTTGTGTTAACGTTTCTCCTTTGTTTTACTTTATTTTGCTTTATGTTAAGTATGCTGTGTGTCTGTGTTGTTGTAGCTTATTTTGGCGCCGGACGGGACGCTGCAGACGGTCAAGAGCGAGTCGCGGCGCGGGCGCGGCAGAGGGCGCTCTTCCACGACCCCTGTAAGTACTTTCTATTTTCTTTCGTATCTGTTTTTGTTATGTTTTTTATCCCTTCCTTATCATTACACTATTAATACAACTTACGTTTGTACAATTCGCGCGATCTTAGTTGGCCCGTCAGAACTAAAAATTTCTCGAGTGACGTAAAATGCGAAAACGCCCATAAGTAGTTGTTGCAAATTCCTGTGAATATCTTCATTAAAAACTCGAGTGTTGTAAAATCCGAAAATGAGCATCTTAGATGCTGCATATGTTCCGGCCGGCCAACTCAAATGGCGCGTTTTGTAAGGACTGTTTGATATACTTACTTAACTTGAGTTATGATTAATTAATACCTAATTATGACTAATTAATAATTAAAACCTAATCAACTGCAACCATAACTCATGCCTTAAGTACTTCCTCATAATGTATCTGCATTGCGATTCGAAAATCATTTTAACGGGTGTAAAGACTGTTAAATTTGTAATGTACCGAGGAAGTATAAGCGTATTTTCTCCAAGAACATGTTCTAGCTAATTAATGATTTATAATTTAAATCGTAAGTTGACTGCAATAGAACTGCATTTCAACTGCAATAGGACTGAACAGCAACTTGTTAATTCCCATTAGAACTGCACACCGACTGCAAGCGGACTGTGCAGTCGGTTTGCAGTTTCGATGCAGTTAAGTTTACTACAAAACTGAAATTTTGCATTCGGCGTGCTGTGCTAAGACAGTCCATCTCTCTAACTCTAGACCCTTGCAGCAAAAATAACTAAATATTGAGACTGTCTCTCTCCACTACAGCCCATTAACGTCCCACTGCTGGATACAGGCCTCCACTCTCATAGGAGGGAATTAGAGCTTAGACCCACCACGCTGCTCCAATGCGGGTTGGTGGACTTTTACGTCTATTATCATGTTAGTGATAATAACCGGGACCGACGGCTTAACGTGCTCACCGACGAGGTAAAATACCGACAACTTCCTAACTCCGGATTAGTACTTATAATTTCAAGTCAGAAAACCTCAATACTTTATGAGCGCCCGACCCGGGACTCGAACCCGAGACCTCGTTGGCCGCAGTCGTACATGCTAACCACTAGATCAACGAAGCAGGTCACTCTCCATATATTATATTATACTAAATAAACAGTGTCTATCGCTTTTTTGTCACGTACGATTTTTCCAGGTCCCGCGTTTTATCCTACCAAAAAAAACTATCTCCGTTCTGCAAATTGAGAGAATGTTTTCATATAACCTGCATTGAAAGTGCCAGTTTCAATGCCTGTAAAACCACCCGAAACTGGTGCATTTCAGAATGACAGTTTAACCATGAACTAAACTGACAGATATCATATTTGTAAACAACAACCTAGCGATTAAAATAAATAAGTAATACAATTTTAATAAAACTCGCACTTTCAATGCAGGTTATATGAAAAATACAGGGTGTGCCGCGGGATGAAACACGATTTCAAAATTCGGGTGATGCGATGCGGTTCGGGTCTGAAATCGTCTTGTTCCATCCCTAAGCACACAATACACTATTTATTTCCTATTCGTTATAACAAATTGTCTGTCCAGCTGTCCACCGAGGTCACCAAACTCGGTCAGTGATAAATCAAAAGCGGGCCACTCTCGCTTTTCCCGCAATGTACAAATAAAATGACCGCGTACGCCAAAGCCGCTGGGAAACAAGCTCACACCATTATTAGTGTACCTATTTCATACCGGCAATAAAAATATTACCACATACATTACCGCTTTTTGAGAAATAAACGCAACGTAAACTTATTCGAACCGATATCGGTAACAAAGTAGAAGAAGACATCTAGAAAATCGCAGTTTTAGAGAGCCACATTTAGTAAAAAATAGCGATCATTTTGAGAGTTATGGACCGATGAACGTGAAATTTTCTATGATGCATTAAAATAACCTTCTTCATAGCTAAGTTTAGTAAGACAACGATATAACAGCTTATATCGTTGTCTTACTAAAATAATGTAGGTGTCTTTATTCCTGAGGTCGTCTTCGTCAACGTTTCAATCCATCGACGGTTTATTTCTAAGCATGAGTCTCCTCTCAGAATGAGAAGGGTTTTGTAATAGTCCAACACGCTGGTCAAGTGCGGATTAGCAGACTTCACACCTTTGAGAACACTATGATGAACTTTCAGAGAGGTTTCCTCACAAAGTTTTCCTTCACCGTTAAAACAAGTGATATTTAATTTCTTAGAACGCACGTAATTCTAAAAGTCAGAGTTACGTGCCCGGGGATCGAACCCCCGGCCATCTGAATAGGAAGCCGTACATCTAAATCACTAGACATTCACCGCTTTTTATAATAATTGTACCGTAAACCGTCGCAATCAATTAAAAAAAAATGGCAAATAATTCGTTTGCCGTATAAAATAAGCAATGGATTGTAGCGTAAATAGTACCAACCGTAGATGTAGAATTTTTCGCAACCTCCCCTCCCACCTGTAGTTCATTCAACAGGATTTTGAATTGCAAATTGTAATTCAATGAGTGAACAATTTCTCGCATTGTCACGCTGCGTCCTTGTGGTTTTTGTACCAGTTTCGCTTTTCGAGGGTATTTTCACATTTTCGGAAATGGTTTAAGGGGTAAATGTACAGTCGCGGTCAGAAAATGTTTACCATCGTAAGGCTCATAATTGCATGGACCTCACAAACTTATCTCCCGGTGGCCAAAATTGAAACTAATTTTTAAGCCTGTTTAGGTTTTGTTTTCATTTTATTTTACATATCTACTAGCGACACTTAATTTTGTCGGAACCATTACTAAAATTCTACATCAATGGTCGGAACATAATATTATGTGGTTTGACTTTGTTATCATAGATTTTTTAACTTTTTCAGCAGGTGGCAAATTTGGCGACTAAATAGGATACCTAAGATATAGAAAACCTCTTTCAATATTTTTAGTAAATGTCACTTTATGAAATGCGATGATGCTAATAATTATGTCAAACTTGAAATTAGGAAATGAATTTTATTATAAAAATGTCAATAATACTCTTTTTGTTGAATTCGATGTTTGAAAACGTTTGATAACTTTAAAACGTAATAAATACCTTGCTTAAGCGTTTCAGACCATAATGCACGCGGTGTTTTAAATAATCTAATTTGAAAACTGGTAAACATTTTCAAACCGCGACAGTACTTGATGATGAACCTTAAAGCATGTAGGCTTTTTTTCTCAAAAGGGAGACCATTTCCATTCCCAATTCTGGTGGGAAATTTATAGTTTTCCAGATCGTCAACGTCGTCAACCGATAGACGTCCGCTACACTGGATATGTCCTGGATATGTCTTTAACAAGGACTTCCACACACCTTGGACTGTCTTCAAACAGTACACAATCTCACAACAACTACAAAACAAAGGAAACAATTTCTTGAATTTGACTTTGGTCACGTTGCCATTGTGGGTTCAAGTTTGTCCAAGACTTTAAATCGCGTATGTCTGACACATTCGACCAAACTTTGGGACGACTCCATACTGTACTCCATTTATCACTATTTCGAGAAAATAGGAATAGTTTCCTTCAGTATTGGTACCCAACTCAAAACTGAAAGAATAACTCCTTCAATCAATAACAAAAGAGCTCCTTTTCCTAGCTTCCCTACTATGGATGGTATATATTTTAAGAAGTTAAAAAAATTGCCTATGCTTTCAACTATATCCATGCAAAAAATCACGTCGATCTCTCATTGTCAAAAATCAGGTCGGTCATTGCTCTGTTGCGGCGAGATTGAAGGACAAACTGTCCGTTCAATCACGCCGCAACAGAGGAACGGATCGACATACTCACTTTTACATTTATAATATTGGTATATGATATACCTACATACACGTAGATAGAGTGGCAGAAGGCGATTTTAAGTTCGATGCGTTTTTCTTTCCTAGTCCCCCTCCCCCAATAGCCCCCCCTCCCCCCCCCTATGGTAAAGATTAGTAGATTGAAAGTACATTAGCTAATAGACTGTTAAAAGTATTGGTTTTGTGCACTTTATATTTTGTTTGTGTTTCTTTTAAAAGTCCATTTTAAAATTAGAAATACGAAACGTTCCATCATTACGGGTATTTTTAACCGACTTCCAAAAAAGGAGGAGTATCTCAATTTGGCGCGTATTTTTTTTTTATCCACCACAAGTACTTAGATAGGCTAATTTTTATCCCAGAAAATTGAGTTCCTGCGGAAAAAAAAGCTTAGGCCACGCGAACGAAGTCGCGAGCATCAGCGAATCGACTGCGCGAAGCGCTGTTGCCTTAACCTGCGGAGGTCCTGGGTTCGATCCCCGGCAGGGTCAATTTGGGAATTTATAATTTCTGAATTTTCCCTAGTCTGGCCTGGTGGGAGGCTTCGGCCGTGGCTAGTTACCACCCTACCGGCAAAGACGTGCCGCCAAGCGATTTATTTCCGGTACGATGCCATGTAGAAACCGAAGGTATAACTGCCATGCCCCTAACAGGCTAGCCCGCTACCATCTTAGACCGCATCATCCCTTACCATCAGGTGAGATCGCAGTCAAGGGATAGCTTGTAGTGGATAAAAAAAAAAAGAATCATATCATCATAGTCTGAATTATGTATATAATTAAAGTTTGTTATTGTAAAACTTAAAAGACTCCCAGCGCATTGAAAGTTTATAATACTAAACCTTAAGAAAAACATACGAAAGGCTCTATTTTATACGGAATCGTCTCGTAAAAACAACGTCCCAAGTAAGAGTAAAAGGGAAAGATTGCGATTTAGGCGCTTTGTGAGTTCCGCTTTGGTTTCGTTTGACAAAAATCTAAAAAAGCTTCGTACAATGATAGTCGTAAAAACTACCTACATGTTATATATGTAACAAGTAGAAAAAGGTTGGAAATAGGTTACCTATATGTTTTATAGCTCCAAAGCTACATTATGTTACACTATACTATATGACGACATTTTTTTAACCCTTGATCTTAACTCTTTGGTTTTCCGTAGGGACAGGCAGATTAACGTAACTTGGGTGTAATGATTTTTTATAGTAAGGTCCACTTGCACAAGGCCGTTAAATTCTCGCCGTTAATTCCTAATTAAACGTAACTAACCTTAATTCCTTTAGTTGTGTTTAGTTAAATTCTCTTATCTGTCCTTTTCATATCAACCCCGGAATAAACTGTAGGGATACAATGCGCTTACAAAGCACCATGACACTACGTATAGTCGCCTGCGCGCGACCGAAGACTATAGTGCTAACCCATCCACCATAAGTGTAACACCTATACCCAAAGTTATAATACATAATATATTGGGACAGTGAATACGACTTTGATTTAGCACTCATCTCATCCTGTAAGTAGTGGTGCCGCTACAAAACTTATCAAAAAGGGACAGCATCGCAAAATTTAACTAAATCAATTTATACAGTGTTATAAGTCTCTTATATTCAGGTTGTTTATAGCGTAATCATCTAAGAATGCATCGTCACATAAATATCTATAAACTTTCTTTCAGGACTTTCTTGAAATCCTAACACTACACAAAAAAAATATCAAACTTAAATTACTCAAGTCATACGTGGAAGGAAACACGGACGCCAGAATGGCGTACCTACCAAGTTATAACGTTTCACATCAGAAATATTGAACAAAAATATTTCGTACGTGTAGATTGAACATCGACACATAAAGATGCCAAAGCTCATGGTTTCTCGCAGTTCTTTGTTAAATTTTCATCAATCTATGTAAAAAGAACCAGGAAAATCGGTCAAGCAATCTCAGAGAAATCGGCGTACAAATAAAAAATATGTATTTAACATCATACCTAGGTGTATTAGATACTAAGACCTTCCTGAATTGTACGTAAATTATGATGGATTACAAACCATTAAAATCGGCCCCTTAGTTTAAGAATATCGTTAACAAACAAAAAAAAAACAAAAAATCGGTTAAAAACAAGTTGGTTAAAAAATTCAAAATAAACGAGTTCTCGACTAAATACGTTTTCCACCTGCAATAAAACGGACTCATTAAAACGATAAATTCACTTCCATAACAACAAACCGGAAGTAGATTAGGTACTAGATACCAAAGTGAAGCTTAACACAAAAGGCTATCAGAACTAACGCCGAAACTAAAACAAATTCTAATCCCGCCGTTCAATTCGGAAATAAATTGAAATCCGACATAATGAAGACGGCGCATAGATGCAGACGTAGGTACTAATTCCGCGGAGGCCATCTTGCGGTTGCCATGGCAACCAGACTGCGCCCTCCCGCCCCCACACTGCACTCTAGACTGTGCTATGTCTAGGTAGACCAAGTGGAGGCTCGCCTGATTAACCAATTCGGCCTTTCGATGCCTTTTTAATCAGGGATTTCACTTTCATCTATACCTAATTCGAGTCGATCTTTTTCAATAGGGACGATGCATATAATATATGGTATAAAATAAATATTTATTCTTGCTAGATGATGCCTGCGATTTCGTTCGCGAGAATAAAGATTTCACTTATTGTCGTTAAAAATTACTTACTTAAAAAAACATAATGGTGAACTAAAGCTACGGGGGTTCCAAACGCGTTTGAGAAGAGCCCACAACAAACTCAGCCGGGTTTTATTTTTTATTATCACCATCTAACAAATCATGTTAACTAAGGAACTATCAGAGCCATTAGAGCAAATCATTGCCAAGCTTCCTTGTCGTTTAAGTAATCCTTTGCATGGTAATAAGATTTTTCAATGAGTTTACGTTTCCACTTATTCAGAGACATCTTCAACATGTCTTCTGGGAGCTTATTGTAGAAGCGGACACTGTTTCCAACAAATGAATTGCTAGTTGCCTAGAAACAGGCATTACAAGTTTATTTTTATTTCTAGTATCGACATTATGACAATCACTTTTCTTCTTGAATTGTGGCGTGAAGGAGTTATACTTACATATAAACTTACAAACATCAAAACTTTCACATTTATAGTTTATAAGACTGATAAGGTCTTCCAGAAGACCAAAAATCATCGTCCTATGTTAGTTTAAAATTTTGTAACCATTTTAAACTATCGATTAAAGAAAAAAAGGCACTGATATTTTATGACGTCACAAGTATGAATTTCATAAGAAACTATACTTATACGCTTTAAGCCGGCCATTGCCGGTAAGTTACGATATACAGCCATGATTGCGTTTGTGAAATGTGTAAGCCAAAGTTTGAAGTGATGCCAACGCACGGAAAGTCCTTGTCCACTATAATCAACAGCCTTAAGTCATTTGGCTTTATGTCATATGACAATTATTTAGCGTGATCGCGAAATCTATACGCATGGCATCAAACCGCTTGGACCGAAGTCTCGAAGGAAGCCCCGTCGAACGAGATATGATGTAATTTGGACTGATGCAAAAATTTTGACGTTCAACCACCTGAATTACAGTGGTGAGCTTTAGATTCACCGCCCTCCACATTTATATCTTCAAAACAAGAGAGAATAGGCACCTTCTATTGTTCGCGCGCGAGTTGAATGCAGAGCTAATGTATGGTGACACATACAAAAGTGAATCTATGAATTTAATTTTCAGTGCGAAATATTTTTTTTGCAATTACATTAATGTTACCAAACCTGTTTTTAACTGGCCCATACTGCTCTATTAATGATACAAATTCCAAGTTTAGAAAGACACGTAGAAAATTTAACATGGTGCGTCAAACTTAAATTTATTTCGAACTACCCCGAACTGCTCCTTCCCCTCGTCTTGAGCGTTTGCGAGAATTGACGCTAGAGGCCGCCTTCGAATTATAAACTCTGACGAAATTTGCACCCAGCACTTTGTAATTGCAAATTTTAGTTGTCTCACGCATGCGCCGACCTGCGATCAATACCGCAAGACTTTATTATATTTTTTCTAAATAGAGAAACGCAATTTACGCGCGAAAACATAAAAAGTGAGGTTATTTTCTCTATGGTATTTTTTGTATTAGATATTTTTATTAGCGAAACGGACCTTCGGCGTTTTCATTTAAATTTTGAATGCTCTCGGAAGCAGGGGTCGGGGATAGGGGTCTTTAGGTGTGGGAGGAGTAGAGGTAGGGGGTCGCCCGCCGCTATTGGATAGTTACTCTAAACTATTGCCTGAAAGTTTCATTAATGCATTCTATTGCCTCGTTATGCATTTTCGGTGTCCCTTTGCCGTTTCAATAGTGGTCTAACTTTGAAATAGTGGTATTGTTTCGGGCGTAATTAAATTTGTAGATATAAGTTAGGTTGGAGTGCTTTATATTTAGTCTACTTTAGTGTCGCGCGAAGTTTTAACTATTAATTCGTATCCATACTAATATTATAAAGAGGTAAAGTTACCCGGAAATTCGGCACAGCACCACACCACACAAATCCTCCAAATCACTCTCAACGTACTTTTCACTCCAACACCGGAGCATCTTCAGGAGATGTTGATTCGACAATGCACTATTTCCAATCGTAGCTAAAGTTATTCAACTTCACCGACTTTCACAAATAATTGTAAAATTAAATGGACAAGATACGAGATTTATCGTAAAAGCATGAAATTTAAAACAAAAAGCTCCAACGATAACGGCATTTCGTTGAGTGGGCGTTCTGAAAGCTTCGATTGTGCTCATAACTTCAGCCGATTTTTCAATAGGTCGAGCGTGTAATCTGTCTTTCAAGCGTGACCGATAATTTATGTTACTTTCACAACATGGCTAGGATTTTTTTAAACTGAAATAGTTATAGTCTCACAAACTTATTTGACCCGGTGGGCATTGAAACTAATTTTTATGTCTGTTTACTTTTTATTTTATTTTTCATAGATACTAGCGACGCTATCTACGACTTCGGCCACGTGGGTTAAGGTTTTTTGTTCCCGCGGGAATGCTTTAATTTTCCTGGATAAAAATTAGCCTATGTGTTATTACAAACTATCTCCGTGCCAAATTTCATCCGTTCAGCCGTTCTGGCGTGACTGGGTAACAAACATCCATTAATCCGTCCATCCAAACTTTCGCTTTTATAATATTACGTTAAGTATACGAATTATATAAAGCAGTTCTATTGAAGTGAAACTTCTTTAGCATGTTGTGATTTGAAAATTCGATGAAACGAAAAAGCGTGATCAAAAGGAGACAAACATATTCATAAATAGAATTTAGCCTGCGATAAGATAAGATAGAATACAAGTTATATTTATCTCATTCTCTCGTAGGCTACTTTTCTGAAGTTTCACTTCTTCCGTAGGTAGGTATGTCAATTGCACACACACTCTTCTTTTTTTAAAACGCAACTGTCACTAGATTTCAAAGGTGAAATGTAAGAAAAACTTTTCTTCTGAAAACGCGCTTCTTTGAAAAGGTAAAGGGGTGAAAAACTGGTTTGAAAGCATACAAATCGATCTTAACGTGAACGAAACCGCGGGCAAAATCTAGTTTTACTGAAACTGCGAAGCTACAAATTTCAATGTTCGGGTAAAAGTAGGCATATAAAGTCCGGAGATTTGAAATTTTGATACCATTTCAAAAGCTGCGTTATGGAGAAGCGTTAAATATTATATAAGCGCTCGTGCTCTTTTGATTACAGCGCCGAAAGGGCGTTCAATTGATTCCATGAATGTTATAACACGCCGTATAATGTAGCTACTCGTAGCGTACAAAATGTTTCCTTCATTTTGTTACTTTTCCTGCACTACAGTCCATTAACGTCCCGCTGCTGGGCACAGGCCTCTACTCTCATAGGAGAGAGGGAATTAAAGTTTAGACCCACCACGCTGCTCCAATGCGGGTTCACGGTCTGTAACGACCAGGGACTGAGAAACAGATTCATAAAGGTTACAGAAATTAAGTGTTACAGAATGAAAGTGTAACAGAATCGAATCTGTAACCGTTTTGAATGTGTTTTTAATTCTGTTAATCCGAAACACTTATATTTCTGTAACAGAAACGAATCTGTAACAGAAATGAAAGTGTTTTAATGTGTAACCGAAATAGCGACGTTGCCAATTTACTGTTGACGCGTATTCAAATTTGAACCTAAGGTCTAGCACCGTTGGTTGCAATTGTTTTAAGAAAAACATGGTACTGATGTGTCAGTACGTGTGAAGTCCGATGAAGTGAGAAGAACGCGTTGGCACACCGTGCAGTTTGTTAGGGCATGTACCTATTAGGGTTACAGATAAAAACACTTATTAACAGAAATAAACGGTTACAGATTGATTGGGTTGAGATACCGCCAACTTCCTAACTCCGGGCTAGTACTGAGAATTTCTAGTCAGAAAAACCAATACTTAATTATGGCCCGACCCGGGACTCGAACCCGAGACCTCCTCGGCCGCAGTTGAACCTTACCACTCTACACCACTAGACCAACGAGGCAGTTGATACTTTTAAATACGTATAATTAATACACTCCACTGCTCTGCCATATTTAATTAAAATAAAAACAAAATTATAGTCAGTGTCACTCGGGAGAATATAAAGATTCTAACGATACCCCATACATACAAATCGCTTCAGAATAAAAATACTTATATTCATGAAACCTGAAATATTACAGTCGTGTAATTAGCAGACCTCCGTCATGATTCATGAACTATAATTTTAGTGACATATTATGTGTTATGTATTGTATTGTTACTCACTTACAGAATTTTTATACCTTCTTAAATACCTATTTAACATCGAAGCTAAGCATTAGGTATTCCAAAACAGGCTTCACTTAAATCTAGAAATAAGAATTTCAAGTAGGTATTTTATTGAAGGGAAACTTTATTTTTAAATAAGCTTATAATGACACGGAACACCTTCTGCCTTGAAATGAAAGCCCTTTAAAAACTCCTCTATAAAAGTAAAAAAAACAACGAAAACACGGACTTTCCTCAACCAATTAAGTCAAGGCTGGCATCATTCGGAACTTTAAAAAAAAGTACTTTAAACAATACCCTATTGTAGCCCGTCTGGTACTCACACATGCGCAAACACGTCTGTATAGAGCCCCCATAGTCCATACATTGCATATTTCGCCTGCATTCTGCGCACATATCAAAACATGTTTTAAACTCTGTGTGTAATAGCTATAAGGTTGATAATTCGATGGGTATGTGGTGTGGTGTGTGGTCCTTCCTAATAACGAGCCAACCTTATGCGGCCCGTGCCTTGTCTCCTTTGCCTATAAGGATATGTATATTATGAAACAGGCTTTTGAATTGGAAAAATCGGATAGAACACGGTATTACACTTTTATGGTGGACCACGATCGGTAGAGAAAACTAGATAGATAGACAAATTCTTTGTAGCCATGCGAAACATTTCATACGAAGTTTGATGAAACAAATTATGAAATTTAAAAAAATTGTATTGAATTAATGAAATCATACTAATATTATAAATGCGAAAGTGTGTTTGTTTGTTGGTTTGTCCTTCAATCACGCCGCAACGGAGCAACACAATCGACGTGATTTTTGGCATGGGTATAGTTGAGGACCTGGAGAAAAGAAAGTTCAAAGGAAAGAATCCCTACTTTGCAACGTCCTTATAAAAGCAGTGGCCAGTTTTTAAATATGTTTTATATAAAAGATAGAGTGGGAAATTCTCGTGTTGACAATGCACTTCTACGTACATTCATTTTACATAGACGCTGGCTCAAATGAACAATGGTGTTCTAGAAAATTCTAGAGTTTACAGATAGGATCACAAGTTGCTTAGGATATTCTTAGAAAATGATTCAATAGTTTGCTATACATACCTATATATTCTGTATGACAGACAGCCTTGTGACAGCCCTATTGTTAAAATTTTATATAGGCAAACCAATTTGCGTCAATGACTTTTTGTAAAAAAGTGTTTGTATATTCTTATAAGAATCGAATGTGCCTACGGAACCCTATCGAATTTCAATCGCAATTTATAAGTACACTCGGGTGACATTATTGGAAGTTAACGAGTGTTGCCACAAGCACACGCACTTATTTCCTCACTTTTATTGTCCAGTAATTTGCAATTGAGTCCATAATATACGCTATTCAATCCAAGTTAAACTAAAACCACTCCTTGCTGTCTCCATATCCAGTCCAGATTATAAAATAATTTTGTTCTTTCTGTTTCGGTTCGGTTAATTCTGCATTATATACCTAAGAGTGTTATGAATAAACCCCCAAACAAGATCCACCGCATTGGATCATGCAGCGGGATTTGTGGCGTCCCATGAAACGATGGAATAGGCATGATGACAGTAACCAAGAATCAATGAAATTATGAATTTATCTAATGAAATAGGATTCATGGATTATAAAAATTTCTTTTTCTATTTCGTGTGAGATTGCTATTTATTTTGATAAAATAAAATTATAAAATACAGCAATCCGCCATAATAGATTAAACACCAAGAAGCGAATGACGTCACAATGGTTTGTTTTCGAGCTTTGACAATCACACTATTGCTTACTGCACACTGCACAGAGTACATTGGTAAAAATAATAGTGACGTCACAAACGACGCCATGACACCGGGGAGCGTTTTGGCGTGAATTTTAAAATTTAAATTTCAAATGCCAATATTATCTACCAAACCTTACTTTTCTGCTGAAATAAGATATTTTTTCGAAATAGTAGATACTTCCGAACATAATCTGACCATTTTTCAAAATCAGTCATCATGCCTATTGCAACAAGTGAATTGGCTCAGTCGAACTATAGACTGCCATAAGATAGGTACTGATGACAAATCATTCAGCTCTACTTACAAGTGACGTACCTACTGAGAATCGGTACTGAATGACAACAATATTTCTTCGTCAACACAATAGTGATTTAAATAAACCTGCAAACAAAAATGGATCAGGCAACGGAATTTGCGGCGTCCCACGAATGTAAGTGATTTGACTCAGTTGAACTAGACTTCGATAAGATACTGGCAGTGAGTAACAAATCCCTCAGCTCTTCTTACAAGTGATGTACTGAGTGTCGGTACTGAACAACTTAAATGACAACAATATTTCTTCGTCGACACAATAGTGATTTAAATAAAACTGCAAAACAAAAATGGATCAGGCAAAGGGATTTGCGGCGTCCCAAGAAACTGTAGAGATGCAAGTTGCAATAAGTGATTTGACTCAGTTTAACTAGACTGCCATAAGATACTGGCAGTGAGTAACAAATCCCTCAGCAGTCAGCTCAACTTAAAAGTGATGTACTGAGTGTCGGTACTGAGCAACTTAAATGGCAACAATATTGCTTCGTCAACACAATAATAATTTAAATATACCTGCCCACAAAAATGGATCAAACGGTAAATAAACTGTAGAGATTCAACAAGTGAACTGGCTCACTTGAGCTGACTCAGCGAAAAGATACTGGTGAAAAATCCCACAGAACTAGTGCTTACTGCGGTGCAGGCAGCGGGAGACAAGCTCGTTACTTATTGCAGACAGACGCTCGGAAAAAAGGCTTGGACACACAACACGCGATTGCAGCATAGTACGACGGTAGCGTGTCTAATGTAGCTCTTGAAAACTGTACGTAAGTGTAAAAGATCCGCTAGTTGGGCCGTATCGAAAATGTTCTAATAAAATTGGCGCAAAGAAATCCACAAACAGAATCCATCGGGATTTGTGTCCTGGCATCCCGCAAAAGCGCGGGAGTGCAACAAGTGAATTGTCTCACTTTAGCCCCGCGCTAATAAGATTCCGGTGACAAAACCGCTTATTTGAGGGAACCCCCGCGGGGCTTTAGCGGTACCGATACAGACAGTTATTGTGGATTGTAAAACGCTTTTTTGCTGTAAATATTGCTGGTGTAAAAAGACAGCGAAAACGCAGGTATTATTGGACAACCCACTGAGGTTTATAAAGTGTCAAAGTTCAGTACTCATGTGGTTGTATAGTCCCGCAAAATAGCGTGGAAAGCAACAAGTGAATTGTCTCACTTTAGCCCCGCGCCAATAAGACTCTTGTGACACAACCGCTTATTTGGCGGAACTCCCGCGGGGCTTTAGCGGTACCGATACAGACAGTTATTGTACATTGTAAAAAGCTATTTTGCTGCAAATATTACTGAGGTTTTTATAGTGACAGAGTTCAGTACTCATATGGTTGTAGTCTGTAGAGACCCGCAAAATAGCATGGAAAGCAACAAGTGAATTGTCTCACTTTTGCCCCGCGCTAATAAGAGTCTGGTGACACAACCGCTTATTTGGGGGAACTCCCGTGGGGCTTATACAGCCAGTTAATGTGGATTGTAAAACGCTTTTTTGCCGCAAATATTAATGAAGTAAAACGACACTTAAAATACAGATATTATTTGAGAACCAACCGAGATTTATATGAGATGATGCGTGACTATGATATTATGTTTCTAAGAATGCATCATCACCACGTTTTACGGCGGTAGAGATCAAATATATGTTGTATTGGATAATGAATAATCCATACTAATATTATAATTAGGAACGTGTTTATCCACTATGCTTTTACGACCCATAAATAAATTTTAAAAATTGGCCGATAGAAGTGAAAACGAATATTTAAATATTTTTTTAATTTATTTTTTTCAAATATAAACAATTAAAGTGTAATAACGAATGTTCTATATTTATATTTAAGACCCTTTACCTTCGTAACAACGTTACACAGCACTTATTAATTTAAACCTTAAAACTAACGAATTAAAGTTTAAAGACCTTTTGTTTTAAGAAGAATGGTGTCGGTTTTGCGGTCGGTCTCGTGTATTCCACATTTTTACCCCTACCAAAAAGTGCTCAACGCGCTTAAAAAGTTTTCACTTCAAAAACACCTCTAACCTTTACAATGCGCACCGCAATGTCACTGCAGCGTGAAAGAATCCATGCAACAAGTGTTCGCAATAAATCCGTGATACCGATACCAGCTGCCATGCTGAACCGCGTGACAACGTGCGTACCAGAAATAAAAACACACCACGTTCTCCTACATCCATGCCACGCTCTCACGTCACTTACGCTATTCAGTGTTGAGCTTGAGCACATTTACTACAGGGCACGACAAAATGTCACTATAGATTGTGACGAAAACATCCCGCTTTGCCCCCTTATATATACTTAAACGACAAGGAAGCTTGGCAATAATTTGCTCTAATGTCTCTGATAGTTCCTTAGTTAAGATGATTTGTGAGATGGTGATAATTTAAAAAAAACCCGGCTGAGTTTGTTGTGGGCTCTTCTCAGACCAGGGCGCGTTTGGAACCCTCGTAGCTTTAGTTTTAAGATACCGTTACCCATTATCACCATCAAGTCTTATTCCTTATTATTATTATAAATATGACGTTCAGAAGGTGTACTTTGTAGGTACCTATTTTGAATAAAGATGCTTGATTATGATTATTATTATGAACGATTTTAAATATCATATATGAAGGGTGTATATTCGTACAGATAGATACAATGATAACGTTCGCGAACCTCATCGCAATGTCACGGCTGCAGCGTGAAAGAGTCCATGCAACAAGTGTTCGCAATAAATCCGTGATAGCGATACCAGCTGGCGTGCTGGACCGCGTGTCAACGTGCGTGCCAGAAATAAAAACACGCCACGTTCCTACATCCATGCCACGCTTTCACGTAACTTACGTTGTTCAATGTTGAGTTTGAGCTTATTCGCTACAGGGCAAGACAAGATGTCGCTATAGATTGCTAGTGAAAGCTATTTAGTGTTACTGACATGTGGCGAACATATGCCGCTTGCCCCCTTATAGGTAGCAATCCAATATAATAAGTGTAAAGATTGAACGATTCTAAATATCATAGATGAAGGGTGCATACGGAAATTGAATACTTCATGTATTCAATTTCACAAGCATCAAGTATTTAATTTTTATTTCAAAAAACAATAATATTGCCAACTCAAATTAAATAGGTTTTAGTGAAACAGATTAGTGATAAAAATAACTTACTGTAATTTTAAGCTAATTTAATACACTTAAAAAAAACGTTTAAAGAACTCTGTTTTATAAACAAAAATCGTAATAACATAAAACACAAAATCTTTGCACATTACATGTGAATATTTTAATGCACAATTATATTTGTGACATTACAAAACTATTTTTTTTAAACACGACGTCTTTTATGTTTCCGCCATCTTCCTCTCTATCGCGTCATATCAGAAGGCGACAACACAAAAAGTCGCAACTGTGAACACATGTTCACGAGGACGTGCAAAGCTTTGTATTCAATAAAAGCTCAATGGGCTGTAAGTCGGGATTTTACCGATGCTTCAGCTGGTTTATTCGTATTGACATTGCCATTGACTTTGCACCGCAGGTTTCAGGCTTTTAGGTTACTGGAAAGCTCCAAAAGTTGACTATAATAGAAATAGCTAGAAGTTTCAGTAAGTAACTGACGTATTTCTCAGCACGACGCGGTGGTTTGAGTAAAACAGATGCATTGTGGTGATATATTATGCAAACTTTCCACGCGCAATACCAACAAATATTTTGCTGCTTTAGATTATTATTTTAAGCGTCGCCGTCATCAAACGATAGACGTCTTCGCTTGGACATAGGTATCTTGTAGGGGGTTATTCCACACGCCGCGGCCTTGTGTCTCCGGATTCAGCTGCTCTCGGCAAAGTAGAAGTTGCAACCTAACTCTAAGAACTCAGAGCTTAAACCCTATAGACGTTGAGGTCCCAACTCCCAAGGTGTGGAATTTGACCCCACATCGGTTAGCGCAGCGTTGGCAAACTCCCCACTATGGGCGGGCGGCACATGTGCGAAGCTGATCTTCTCCGACGGCGCGCTTGGAACCCACGTAGCTTTAGTTTTAAGATATCGTACCATCACGTCTTATACTTTGTAAAATAGATTTTCAAAAAGTGTACTGTGTATAGGTACCAATTTTGACTTTGACTTTGATCTGGGTCAAAAGGTTGGTAAATTTTCTCACTGTAGTTTTATTGGATGTAACTTATTTTTCGAGTTAGAAAATAAAAATGAGTGGGTTGAGACTTGAGATGTCATAGGATGAATACGAAACAACCCACTTTTAAATGTGTTAATCCTGCAATAAAGCTCTAATTAAAATCCATTTTGAAAATAGCTTTCTTTTTAAAACGGTAATATATAATCACATACGAGTAAAAAAATGCATAAAAACCAGGACAAAATTAGCATGTAAACAAAAATGACGGTTCCATTGTTGAAGATAATAACATATACATTATGTATTCCCCGTGAACATGCATAATTCATCGACAATGTCAATTTCCAGAAAGTTCCCTACTACCATTTACATATTATCTAGTTCAAGAAAAAAACTTATGTTTTATTTAAATATGGTCTATGTGAATTGTGGACTTTTCGAAAAGTTTATTTAAATTTTGGTCTTCTACGACCTATCTGAAATATTCTGATTAGTGTCTTGAACAAACTGAAAGTTGGAATGGTGTTTTTATTATAATGATACCTTATATAAAGTTCAAAGGAACTTCACTTAGGGTTTACGTCATTAAAATATAATGAGTTACTCGCAGTTCAAATTCCAATTAACTCCTGCTAGGGTAATCGTAATTAATATTATAAATGCGAATTTGTGTTTGTTTGTTATGCTTTCACGGTCCATTTTTTCAACCGATTTTGAGCAACAGACATAGCTTGTGTCCCGGGGATGTACATAAGCTACTTTTTATCCCGAAAAATTAAGGACAATTCCCGTGTAAATTAAAATAAATTTAAAACACGCGGGAGAAGTCGCGGGCATTTGCTAGTGAAATTATAAGTTTAACACAATTCAATGAAGAAACAAACACATAAATATTTTTATTAAAATGAGCATGGGAAAAATAAAACGAGATGAGGTTACACCTTTGAACGGGGATACAAAGTATTGCTACCGTTAAGGCTTTGAAATGTATTCCATCATTCTTTAAGAATTAACGTAAACAATTCGTCAAAACATTAATTTCCTAAGCCTCCACATTTGTCCCGTAATTTATGGATCCCATGTAGGTACGGTGGGCGAAACGTGTGTTAATTTGACGTGACTTTAACATATTAGTCTTTATTGTAAGAGGGGTAAAGACAAGCTATCGTTGCCCGGTGTACAAGGTAAGAGGCTTAATAGACGACTTTTAATATATCGCGGATTACCCGGGAACGCTGTAGAGTGTAGAATCTGTTTTATAGCCAGATTATATTCCTGGCTTACGGATACGTTTATAGCCCATTCAATATTTATTTCACGAAATTTGCCTAGACTTTTTATTACCTTGAAATTAATCTATACTGTATCTCCAATAATAATTTATGTTTAATATTATGCTACACTCTAGCATTTGCTTGCGCGAATCAAGGTTTTATAATAACCCTTCAGCAATAGAAATACACCCGATGTGAAAATTTCAAGTGTCTAGCTATTTACGGTTTATGAGATACAGCACGCTGACAGACGGACGAACAGCGGAGGCTTATTAATAGGGTGCACCCTTTGGGTGCGGAACCCTAAAAAACTACGAATAACATAGATGGAACGTTGTCGTACAAGGATTTTCGCAGATATTGGCCGTGTTTTTCGCGCTCCGTTTTCCGCAGAGTCGAATTTAATTTAGCGTGGAAATTGGCGAGCCGGGGCGCGCCGGGCTTGCACTCAATTCAATTTGCTCGATAAAACTTCTATAAATACAAATTTTTATACGCTTCATTTACATTTCCATACTAAGAAGGTATTTTATGTAAAAGACGAGCTTTCAGGTTTCAGTATGTACTTTCTATGCTCTATGCACGACTACTAACTGTCATCTGTAGATAGGTATAAATGTATAATCTATTAACTAACTGACTGGCATGCTAAGTAAAGCTACAGTCGCAGGCTATTGAAACTTAAGAGATTTATGTAGATTTTCCTTAAAATATACATAGTTATCGATAGCAAATTCAATTCAATTCAAATGTTTTTTATTCAATAAATTTGAATTTTTGAAGCTTTTGAATCGTCAAATAAATCTACCACAAGTCAACGGAATGACATGCCTATACCGAGAAGAACTAGAAAGGAACTCGGCGCCTTTTAAAAAGAAAACAATAAAATCAAATACAAAGTTTGTTTTCTGAAAATATAAAGTAAAAAAAGACTTACGAAGTATTTCGACGATGGTCTTTACTTGCGAAAATAATGCAGCTAAAATAAGAAAATTAAATAATTTTCAATTATATGATAAAGTCAGACTTATAATATTTCATTACAACTTATTATTTACTTACATCCAAGAAATTATAGCGTCAAATAAGTAATTAAACCCCATTTAAGTAGGTACTGGAAATTGTTTATTACACTAGCCATATAGGTAAAGTTGACATTTATATTATGAGCATGAATCAGAAAGTATATCTAGACAAAACGTCCAATAACTCGTTTTGAACCTACAATTATCGGCACGTCACACAAACTGATCGCATACTAACGCGCGTCGTACGTACCGCATCCAAAGGAGGCCAGCCAGTCAATTGCGAAAAACTGCATCAATAATTGCTTCAACTTCAATTATTGTGACTGTGATATTCCTACTGCAATACTGAATTTAAGTCTATAGTGAGAGAGTGAGAGAGAGAGAGAGAAGTGACTGCGATCGTCACAGTATAGCTGTCAAACTAATCTGCAGATATCGTTCGCATACTATCTGTACTGTTACGCTCTTTAGCGTTCTAAGCTAGCATACACTGATTTATGCTATTGCGCTCAACCAACATTAGTGTAGGAGGAATCCAATAACTAAATAATACAATACGGTGTGGTGCTAGCCTAGTAGTTTGGCGCCCAGCTTCCTATTCGGATGGTCGGGGGTTGGCTTCCCGGGCACGCACGCTTTCACTTTTCGAAGTTATGTGCGTTCTAAGAAATTAAATATCACTTTAAACGGCGAAGGCAAACATTGTGAGAAAACTCACACATTCTAGAACTCTTAGTTATGTTCTCAAATATGTGTTAAGTCTGCCAATCCGCACTTGGCCGGCGTGGTAGCCCATGGCTAAAGGCGTCTAATTCTTTGAAAAAATTCGTGCTTAGTAGTGTACGGATAATGTGTTGAAGTGATGATGTGAAGACGAGAGTAGTCCGTGCCGTGTTTTCGGCCTGTACGTGCTGACAAATATGTGTTCACCTTAAGTCGCCTTGAACCAACAATTATCGGCACTCTCGTAAATCACTTAAAGATATTTTAATTAAACATCCTCAATATATCAGATAGCTTGCAGGGCGGGAGAGGGGGTGAGGCACGGAGGCGGAGGCGGAGGGGGGGACGGAATTAATTTAATTTTAACTTGATAATATATCACCCGGCGTCTTCGCTAATAATGGAATTATGTTTGTACTTCCAGAATCCATTTGCATTCTTATTAGATTCCCGCGGATCGATCTTTTGCGGTTGTATTTTGCTAGACATGAAATTATCTTGTGAACACAATTTACATGACCTGTTTACTTTTTAAGTTCGAGTTTAGGAAAAAATTGTGACTTTTTTTCATTCAACGATCTCACCTGTTGGTAAGTGAAGATTCAGACTATGTAAAGACTATTTTAATAAACAGTATCTATGGTAAAGACCGGTCTTTACCATAAATACTTGAGCCCGTATTAATAAATATTAATACGAAGCGGGCTATCCTGTATGGCAGTTATATTAAACCCATACCCCTAATCGGTTTCTAATCGGCATAGTACGTGATAGTACCAGAACGCTAAATCTCTTGGCGGCACGTCTTTGCCGGTAGGGTGGTAACTAGCCACAGCCGAAGCCTCCCACCAGACCAGACTAGAGAAAATTCAAAAAATATACACGTCAATTCTCAAATTGAACCTACCACTTATAAGACAGCAGCATTACCCAGAGGGGTAACCAAAAACTTAGTACAGTAACAAATAGACAGGGCTAGAAGCTTATATGTATATTTTCAGACGTGCATGATGGCCAGTCACGCCAGGTATTCCATTCAGCGGGCCAGACAATTCAGGCTCCCTAGATTGCTATTCTAGACCCCACCCTAGGGGGAGAATCCCTCCCCTACGGAAAGGGGGGTATGTACCCCCTACGCTCGTACTGCGCTTAATTTCCGTATCGCATGGTCGTTAATTTGTAAAATGATATCTATAAACTTTGGATTTGCTTATGTCATTTTAATTAGTTTAGTGAATTGTGGCTGACGATCCACAAAAAGTCTACTTGTTTGTTCTACTAATTGCCAATACAATTGTACATAGTACAGAAATCCTTGGTTCATAATATACAATACATCAATGATAAAAAAATTGTTTTCTGAAATATTCTAATAAAAAGTTCCGCGTTAAGAACTGTCCTATGCCTAATCAGTTTGTCTGTTTATGACTGTAATAACCATTTTATTTATGTCAGGATTTAGGTTTTTTTAAAAGTCGTGGGAACTCTTTGATTTTCCTTCTGAGTTAAAGGTAGTCTGTTTCTGTCTCCTGCAGGACGTGCACAATGCACTTCCTGGAACAGAAGACGGAAAATCCTAAAGCAATCAAGGTCCAGTTGTATAAAAATCGGTTATGAAGATAGGCCTTGAAAAGGAAACATACAGACACACTTTCGCATTTACAATATTAA
Organism: Erebia aethiops; assembly: GCA_923060345.2. Classification (NCBI taxonomy): domain Eukaryota; kingdom Metazoa; phylum Arthropoda; class Insecta; order Lepidoptera; family Nymphalidae; genus Erebia; species Erebia aethiops. The sequence continues at coordinate 16,931,097 of OV281081.1, read as the reverse complement.
ATGGATTGAGAAGAATACACGAGCGTAACAATCTACTGGTACATAATATTATTATGCACTGCATTAGATTACAACTTAGAAAAAAAAACATCTATGACAATCAGACAGACACAGATTTTCAAAATTCTGTTCTAACTTCCGAATACCTTGAAATACATAATTATACAAATTAGTTAAATCTTACAGCTTTATTACTAAATCCAATTTTTTAATTGCGTTGCAACTCAAAATCAATTAAAAACTAAGCGGGTGGCGGCGCGTTTGATTCACGAAGTTGTTAAAAAAAGGCACTTGTGTATCTGTGGTAAGTTTCGCGCCCTTTCTGCGCCCTCTGGTGGCAATATGGCGGCTAGCTGTCACAGAGTTCCCGCCAACTTTTAATTACCACCATTGTGAGCAAAGTTTTGACAAAAGAAGTTTTCCTAATGAAACTCGGTAGGTAGTCCAGTCGTTATATTTTTGTCAAATAAGATGATTACTCGCTGATGTAAAAGGTTAATTAGGTTTCAATAGATCCACGGTTTAGCTTAAGGCGTAGATTGAGGCTGACAGATTAATCCATGGAGCGTTTTTAGACTGTGCTTAGACTTAAGGTATATCTAAGTATCTACTATCTACATAGGCACTCAAATTAATTAAGTGAGAACTTAAATTGTGAATCTGAAAGTTATTCTGATGTTTGTGACTCCTTCACGCCAAAATGTCGGAACCAATTCGGGTGAAATTTGAAATGAAGGATTAAGGAAGCTTATACCCTTAATTAACACAGTTAATTAAATGTTAACCCGGAAAATTAAAGAGTTTCGATGTGATTTTTAAAGCACTAACCTAGCTCCACGCGGACGTAGTCGCGGCATAATCTTTATTAATATAAAGTGAAATATCATTCACCCACTCAATAATCTCAGGAACGAAAAAGCCTACAAACTAGGTTCCTTCCAAATTTCAAGTTTGCACGCTATGGCGTAGTCATCAGCTAAGAAACGGTTTTGAGAAAATTCATCCCAAAGGTGAAATGGGAGTTGGAAATTTGTTATTTATATTATAGAACTTAAAAAAGATTTTGTCCTTTTAATTTCCGAAAACAAGCAGTTCGTTAAGTGCATATTTCCGAACGTAAATTGCTCGTTCGTCGTGTTTATACTCTGAGCTCTGAGACACGGCGCTGCATAAATTGCAGAGCTCTACATAATTAAAAACCAACATTTATGTTCTATTCAATCTCTACTGTAGCGTCTATTTCACGTTCTTGTTGTAGTAGCTAGCATTGTATTTGCTTGAATTTTGACACCGCCAAGCGATTTAGCGTTCCGGTACGATGCCGTGTAGAAACCGACTAGGGGTATGGGTTTAATATTACTGCGATACCCCTAACAGGTTAGCCTGCTACCATTTCAGACTGTATCATCACTTACCATCAGGTGAGATCGCAGTCAAGAGCTAACTTGTAGTGGAATAAAAATTTAAAAAAAATACTCCGGCTGAGTTTGTTGTGGGCTCTTCTCAGACCAGGGCACGTTTGGAACCCTCGTAATTTAGTTTTAAGATACCGTGGTCCGTGACTGATTATCACCATCATGTTTTATAAGTAATTGGACGTCAATAAGTGTACAGTGTACCTACCTAATTTGAATAAATAAATATTGATTGATTGATTACAGTATTGAGTATTGACTTATCCAGTGCATAGATCATTGAAAGAACTAAGTATATCTTCGATATAAAACTAATTAAAAAAAACATAGCGCGCATTCGTACCAATAAAGAACCTTGTAGCTTAACACTTTCGAAGAACAAACATTATTTCCGAGCGATAAAGTGGAAAACTAACTTTAACAAATCTATTTGAAGCAGAAGAAAACTGGGAAAGCAATAAAAGCGAAATAATAGTTATGGAAATAGTCTTTCATTTTCCACGAAAGAAAACTCCGCGAAACTACCGACAATATGAATGAAACTATAATATTAGAAAAGTTTCGTGCCCGGGAAATGAGAAAAAGCCGTAGATACTCGCTCGTCTAATACGTGTAGTTATAAAGTTGTCCAATATGATATCGAGTGGCGCGGCCGATGCTGCCGTCTCTCTCGCACCGGCGCACCTATGCAGCCTCCCTTTAATTGCATATTCGGCTGAATATTGCACTTTAGAAACTAGACGCTGGCAAATCATAATGGGTTTTGCTTGGGATCGTTAATGAAATCTATCTTTGTTATACCATTATTAACTTGGTGAAAATTAATTCTTATAATACAATATACACGTTTTGTGATTTGGAATAGATTTTAAAATCTTGTTCAGCTATTTTTTTCACCCCACCAGCACAGGCCTCCACTCTCATAGGAGAGAGGGAATAAGAGCTTAGATCCACCACCAATGCGGGTTGGCGGGCTAACCCTTGACTGCGATGTTACCTGGTGGTAAGGGATGATGCAGTATAGAATGGTAGCGGGATAACCTGTTGGGGTGTAGCAGATTAAACCCTTATCGGTTTCTACACGGCATCGTACCGTAACGCTAAATCGCTTGGCAGTACGTCTTTGCCGGTAGGATGTTAACTGGCCCCATCCAAAGCTTCCTACCAGACTAGACCAGAGACAAATCAGAAATTTTAAATTACCAAATTGATCCAGCCCAAATCGAACCCGGGACCGCACTATAAGATCAACTCAATAATTCTAATAATACAATACAGACTTTGTAATTCTGACTAGATTTTAAAATCGTGTTAAGCAAATTACTAGTAGCAGTTTTTTTTTTATTTTGAGCGTAGAAGGTACTTCTAGTCTTCTCTAGATAGCTTCATAAAATAGAACTAAATCAAGTTCAAAAGTTTAACTTTAAAAGTAATACATTTAAAACTGATGAACCTAAAAGAAAAAAAAAACCGATAAAGTTACAGTTCCAAATACTTCATGGATACATTGAGATTTGAGATACATTTCGTCAGGGAAGACGACGGGTAGTCTATCTTTCCAGTTTCCACGTTAGGTTATTGATTGCCGCCTATAGCCAGTACACGGCGAATGCACTGCCTCCTACCTTGAACTCTATAGCCCTGGGTGCATACTACCATCGTGCATCGGTTGAAGCCGTATTGTTAACGTATTGTAGTCGTGTTTTATTATTGTGTTTTAGAATAGGGATGATGACAACTCAATCTAATCATCAACTCTTTATCAAACTTAAAAACGCGCTTCTATGGAAGTTTGTATGAAATACATAGTTGTGACGTCATCAAATTTCAACGCACTTTTTTTGTTTAATCGATAGTTTAAAATGGTTATCAAAATTAAAACTAACCGAGGATATAAATTTACGGTCTTTTGGAAGACCCTCTATTTCATAATCAGTAAGAAATAATTTATTTTTGACATAGTTATCACGCCTATTATAATCCTTATTTTAGGGACGTCAAATTACGTGACATTAAGCTGTCATTTTGAAGTAATACTGCTGTATGCGATGGTAGTAACCCTCCCTGGTGAGGCACTAGCTTTCTTGACATTTGCTAAAAACAATAGATATCTTTTTAGTTAATTATTTTATTACATATTATGCTGCATTATAAACAATATATAAGTGTATGATTGGAATACTCGGTAAAAGAAACAATACAATAATTGTTGCAGAATGTAGTGGTGGATTCACTATCGAAACACAGGGTTGTATCAAGATTAGGTTAACCCGGAACAATATCTAATAAGTACTGACATAGACTATAGACGGCTGTCAAAACGAGAGAGGTGGCGCGTCTATGGCTGCGTTCGGAAACTTGGCGTTACAGTCTCCCCCTCTATCATGAATTACACAAGAGCGCCCCCGCATTCGTGATAGCACCTAAACTTGCTTACGCCGTGGTCTACCCCGTTTGCGTTTCTCTTGAACAGCAGATTGAACGTCTCCAACGAAGGGAGTGAGTTGCGAGGTGTGATACTTCCCCAAGAGTTCCCCATCGCTGATTCTCTCCAGTAAATAAGTGACAGGACTGACGGCCGATCGCACTCGGTAGGGTCCGTCCCTCCGAGGGATGAACTTGGCCGTCTGCCCTTTACCTGTATCATTCAGGCCTTGCGTTTTCAGCAAGACTGGAGCGCCTGGTTCGTACTCCGGCGCTTCTCGTCGCGCCGTGTCCGCGTGCGCCTTTTGTACGCTCTGCGCGCGTTCTTGCACGTCGCGCGCCGCCGCTAGCGCGCCGCCCAGCCGCCGCAGCGCACGGAGCTCTCTGCCGAAAGTTAGAAAGGCGGGCGAATGATCTGTGCTTGATGTTATTGCGGAATTCATCGCCAATCGGATTGCCGGTAGGAATGATTCCCACGATGAGTGGTCCTTGCCGACTAAGATAGCCAACTGCGGCTTTAGGTCTCGGTTCTTTCGTTCTATCGGGTTAGCTTCTGGGTGGTAGTACGAGGTTAATGACTGTTTGATGCCTAGGACATGGCACACCTGCTGCATCACTTCAGAGACGAATTGAACACCCTGGTCACTGATAAGCCGGCGGGCGACGCCGTAGCGGAGGAACACTTCCTCTACGAGGGTCTTCGCGCATTCGAAGCTGGTGGCCTCCCGTAAGGGAAATATTTCCACCCACCGAGTGCATACGTCCTCAGCGATCAGGATCCATCTGTTACCAGTCTTCGTCTCTGGTAAGGGACCAAATAAATCCACAGAAACTACCTCGAATCTCCGAGCCGGGGCAGGTGTCTGTACTAGACCTGCCGGTTTCTTTGTATCTGCTTTGTACCGCTGGCAGGCAACGCAGCCCTTAATGTAATTGGCCACGAAGCTGCGCATGCCAGGAAAGTAATACTTTGTGCAGATACGTTGTAAAGTACGCTCGACTCCGAAATGGCCGGCGGTAGGCGCGTCGTGGTACTCCGTCAACACGCCGTCGCGCTCGTGCTCTGGTACCACCAGGCAAGCGTCGTCACCGTCGGCTTCGGGCGCGTAGCGATAGAGGACGCCGTCGGATAATACGTACCCGCGATCAGCCCACGGTCTCCCCCTGAATGGGGCATCGTCGGCCTCCAGGTCGTCGATGATCTTGCGAACCTCCGGGTCCTTCAACTGGTTCTCGCGTATATCGCTAGCTGCGCGCGTCGGAAAATCGACGACTGCGTGACACAGGTCGCAACCAGCGTCCTTGTCCTGAGCGCAGGACGGGCGCGAAAGCATGTCTGCAACTACATTCGATTTCCCAGGCGTATACTCAATGCGGAGATCGAACTCCTGCAAAATAAGGGCCCATCTGGCAAGTGTACCGCTTGGTGACTTGGTGTTCATCAACCACCGTAAAGGCTGATAGCCTCTGAATTTCTGGACGGCCCATACAACAGCGAGAGCTTCCCGCTCTGTAGTGGTGTAGTTCCGTTCAGCGGCATTTAACTGACGACTAGCGTACTCTATGGGTCACAATACCCGCTACTATCCGTGCGCAGAACGTATGGCAGCGTCTCGTCCGCCTGCCGCAGCACCGGCGCCGACGTCAGCAACGCCTTGACGCGCTCGAAGGCCTGCTGCTGCTGCGCGCCCCACTGCCAGGTGCTGTTCTTCTTCAGCAGCGCGGTGAGGGGCCGGGCCACCTCTGCGTATCCGGGGATGAACCAGCCGGTTCGGAACCAGCTAGAAGTTTGCAGAAAGCTCATCAAATGCTTAGCGTTTACTGGCGCAGGCATAGCGGTTATAGCGGCTGTTTTGTCTGGCTCTGTATGGAACCCGCCTGGTGTTATGATATGGCCAAGAAACTTGACCGAGTCACATGCAAAGCAGCTCTTATCGCGATTCACTCGCAATTTAAATAAAGCCAATCTATCAAAGACCGACTTAAGGTCTGCCATGTGATTGTCGAAGCTGCCAGGCGATAAGACGATAATATCGTCTAAGTAGGCCAGCACTGAGCCATGCAGTGCGGTAAGATTGGACTTAAATCGGTCAATGAGCCTCTGAAATGTGGCTCCTGAGTTACGTAAGCCCATAGGCATGCGGATGAATCTGAACATGCCAAAAGGTGTGACAAAGCTGGTTTTATCCCGGTCATCTGGGTGCACGTTAACGTGAAAATAACCAGAATGCAGGTCAAGTGTGGTCATGTACGTGCACGTCTTGGCCGCATGTAGGACGTCTTCAATCCTGGGTAATGGGTACCGGTCGGGCACAGTTACCTCATTGAGTTTGCGATAGTCAATACAAAGACGCATACCTCCATCCTTCTTCGGGACCATGACTACGTTAGCCGCCCATGGGGACTCACACTCTTCTATTACTCCGGCAGCCAGCAGCTTGTCAAGCTCCTTTCTCAATGCGGCTTTCCGGTTTGGAGAGAGCCGGAAAGGTGGGCAGGCGATCGGTGGGTGGTCTTCCTTGACCTCGATGCGATGGGTCGCAAACTCGGTGGCTGGACCCTCTTTCGCAAACCGTTCCGCTCTGCAAGAGATAAAATTGTTAAGAATTGTCTTCTCTGAGCTTGAGAGGGCATGACCCTCATCAGGCCTCAACATCAGATCATCACCATTGGTATTGTGGTGTGCATCTGGGAATCCAAGATGCTGTGTTTCAGGATCTGATGTAAAATGGTAGGACTCGACAAACCTAAATGCCTGGTTGGGTTTATCTTTAAAGCTCCATGAACCTTCAGATATATTCATTACTATCCCTGCATTCGAAATGAAATCCTTGCCCAGTAAAGTTTTGCCTTCTGGGCTAGGGAGGTACATAAACTCCGTAGGGACCTCGCAGTCTCCAATTTTTACTGCTACTGGGTTAGTAGTGACTTAAACGTAACATACCTGAGGTGAGCCAAATGCCAGACCTATCGTTCGCTGGACTCGAGTGAACTGGACCCCTGCATCAGCCAGAACTTTGTATAGCATGGGGCTGGCCAGGCTTTGTGTTGCCCCGCTGTCTAGAACTGCAACGCCTCGCTTACCAGCAATGGATACAGACACAATTGGTAGATCGCTGTGAACGGTTTCAATGGATTTAAGAACGTTAAAACTAGCCGGAGAGCTAGTCTCAGCTTGGGGTTTGCCCTTGTTGCAAGTATCACACCGCGACCTTGTAACCCCTGGGGTTAAACACTGATAGCACATAATAGGTGACCTAGACTCGGCGGATGTACTAGGCTTACTAGTATCATTTTTAGCTGCAAGTTTTCTACATGAATCTACTGAGTGGTTAAAAGCTTTGCAATAAGTGCAGCGAATGCGAACTCTCTTGTGATTGACAGTGTTATCACTAGTTACAGTAGCTTCTGCTACAGAAATCTTAGAATTATTGCTCTTACTCATAGACTGCGGCTTGCTTATTTCAGCCTTAGCTTCCTCCACCTCTCTCGCTTTTGTTAACAATGTATCTAAGTCACTTACTGTGTTACGCGGGACATATTTTCTTATCTTACGATCTAATAATCCATAAACTATATCTAACTGTAAACACATCTCTAGTCTGTAAGGTAATTTAGCAATAAGCGCTCTAATACGGGGTATAAACGCATCGACACTCTCACTATTTTGCTCACGTGCGAAGATGGTCCGTAGTACTTTATATGCGGGGTGTGGGGTTCCATACATCCCTCGCATCCTCGCCTTCGCCTCCTGCCAGTTGTGTACGTCGCCTTTGATGCCTCTCCACCAGGTCGCGGCGCCGTCCGTGAGGAGCATTCCGAGGCCTCGCAATGCGTGGGCGTCGCTCACGTTCGAGCACTCCATGTATATTTCTACGGCATCGATGAATGACTCGATCGCGTCTGATCCACCGCAGCCGTCGAATCGCGCTGTGCACTTGGAGAGGTTACCGGAAGAGGGCACAGGGCATGGCGCGTCCGATGACGCGGATCGCGACGCCGACATGTCCAACGTCGTGCGCATCACTTTAGAAATTATGCTAGATAGTTGTTCTTCTGACATCTGTATCCTTGGGGTGCGAGGCTGTTTTCGTACGGTAATATTTTCTTCACCGCTTTCATCTGTCTCCGTGAGTGTGCCACGCGGCGACACTACGCGGCGTTGTCTTGGCGTGTCTTGCATTGTCTTGTTTCGATAGGCCACAAGTTGGACGCCACTGTATGATTGGAATACTCGGTAAAAGAAACAATACAATAATTGTTGCAGAATGTAGTGGTGGATTCACTATCGAAACACAGGGTTGTATCAAGATTAGGTTAACCCGGAACAATATCTAATAAGTACTGACATAGACTATAGACGGCTGTCAAAACGAGAGAGGTGGCGCGTCTATGGCTGCGTTCGGAAACTTGGCGTTACATAAGCTTATAATTCATATACACAACCCTTAGGGTGAAAATATACCTACTAAAGACAAAAAATGTTTGGATGTCAAAAGGAACACGCAAAATGTGCAGCTCCGCGCGACATGACATAACGTGTTTCCTATACTAAGTTTCGCATGGACATGACTGTAGGAACTACTATAGTAATAAAAAGAAAAACCACCAAACAAAAACAATTTTATTTTCAATTAATGTGGTTTTGATATTCAAGTTTTAGATAAGTACATACTCGTATTAGGTTTGCAACAGGTTACAAAATGCAAATAATTTTAAAGTTGTCCTGGAGATCGTATCTTAAAAGCGCACTACCGAGATGACCATCTGAACGTCATCTTTGATCGATTGCTGTAATTTATCGATTGACGCAAATATCGATATCAGTAATCAAACATGACAGCAATCGATAAAGTTTAACAAATGCCGATCGATATTGAAATGCAATTCGAAAAGTTTTCGAATGAAATGACATGCGATATTATCGCAATACAATGCAGATTTGGGAAAATTAAGGGCGAAAATACTCTAGCGACCGCACAGGACAAAACTGATTTATCCTGTCCTACTTGTATGTGCAGCTCTAAATAAAGTAAGTTTGGGCAAAAAACACTATAGCCAGGATAGGAGAAAAGATCCACGCAAAACGTAGGTGTCGTCTATAAAAGACGATTCATCCTGCCACGCTTGTCTGTGCGTCTCCATATAAGTGCTTTTTGTCAGCCAGACCGTTTTCACCTTTACGCGGAATTTCTGTCCGCCAGGAAAAGTTGTTTTGAAAAATTTCACTCCAAAGAATCCGGATAGGTACTTCACAGTATAAAACCTACCAATCAAATCCTATAGAAAACCAGTGAAAAAGTTTTAACCGGTTCAACCGTGTGACGTCATCACCGCTAATGAACAATTAACCGTCTACGAGTTCCGTAGCTCGTAGAGGGTCTACGCGCTACGGCGTTTATGCAAAAGAGGCCAATATATTACCATCGCACCTCTTCCGTAGCGGGTACATTATCATAACAATCGCATCCCTATGAGCTCTATATAGAGTTTTATATAGAGTTTTTATTATATAGAGAACGCGGTACACAAGACTTTGTAAAGTCACCGTTTTATTCGTACTAGGGCATGTAGTATCAAAATAATGTCCTCCAGACCGAATTTCGGCCACGGCGGTCGGCGGCCAATATCCAGAGAAATTAGTAATCTGCGCGGGACATATTATTATAGTGCACAAGTGTTTGCACACAGGTGCACTCTCCGTTCCTTTACTCTCATAGCCGGATGGGACGGGAAATCCAACACCACCGGAGAGAGATTAGGCTCTCGGCGGCTTAACGTGCTCCCCGAGGCACGGGGGTGAAACACCGCCAACTCCGGCTAACATGTAATGGGATTTTCTTGTCAGAAAAACCCATTACTTGCTAGTTGCTATGGCTGGACCTGGGACTCGAACCTGAACCCAAGGAGGCAGTTGAAATGATGCAGTCTAAGAAGGTAACGGGCTAACCTGGTAGGAGTATGCCAGTAAAATTAAAGCCATAACCAAAATTGGTGTCTTCGCGGCATCATTCTAGAATGCTACATCGCTTGGCGGTACATTTTTGCCAGCAGGGTAGTACCTAGCCCTGGTCAAACACTCATAACCCCGGACAAAACCAAAACTAATTGAAAAATCCCAATTTGCGTCGGGGGATCGAACCGGGATCTCCCATCTCATCCCAGACCCCTCACCACTATGCCAAAAAGTTCGTCTATCCATCAATCACAACGAATCTTCGTGATTTTTTGGAGAGTGGCGTGTGTTATTTTTTATCCCGGGAAATAAAAGAGTCCACACGATCGAGGTCGCGAGCATAGTCTAGTATTTCATAAACATTATTATCAAAGGAAGCTCCTAAGGGAAGTAAAGCAAAGAAAACACATTTATTACTCCCATCTGATACACGATAATTAACATGTTCGTTCATTCCGTTCCGTTCCGTTCCACGATAACAAACTTTGATGCATATATCGGTAAATATTTGAGGTAACTTTATGAACTGAGTTATGTTCTACGTTAAGCAACAACTAAGTTTATTTGAAGTGAAACGTCTATAGAATCGTTGTGATTTGAAAATACGATGAAACGAAAAACGAAACGAAAAAGCGACGTATTTCGTACGCTGCGTACACCAAAACGAGACAAACATACTCATAATAGGATTTAGACTGCGAGAGAATGAGATAGAATACAAATTATATTTATCTCATTATCTCGTAGGCTACTTTTCTGAAGTTTCACTTCTGCCAAGTGCGAATTGCACACACACACTTTTTTTGCGATTCAAGACATATTTCATAGAAAGCCGATGTCGTCAAGTCATATACGTCCACTGCTGGACATAGGTCTCAAGCAAGGACTCCCCTTAGCTCGATTTTGCCATCCTGCATCCAGCAGCGGCTCCCGGCGAGTCGTTTGTGAGAAAGCCTAGACTTTTTACATAAAAAAAATTCAAAATTCAAATGTTTTTTATTAAAATAAACTTTTACAAGTGCTTTTGAATCGTCGAGTGAATGGTTCGGTATGCCATGCCTATTTTTTTTTTTTTTTTTTTTTTTTTTATTTGGGCCATAAAACTGGTAACAATCATGTCTTAACTTATAATTAGGCTTAGGTATAGAATGAGATTGCACCTTCTAGATATGACCACAACTAACAGACTAATAACAAACAAAACATAAATAAACATTAATATAGTAGCTTAATAGTAACTGCAGTACGAAAATTTAAAATACATTGGAAAAGAAGAAAAAAAAAAAACAAATTACTTGAACATATATTTTAGCTGTTTTTTAAATGAGGTCAAAGAACTAGTAAATATGTCGCAACTATTTCTGTGAGCATTAATAAAATTGCAAATACGGTAGACAGGCGCATGTTGGCCTGCATTGGTACGACATGATGGCAAATGAAATGGCTTGCGATGTTGCAGGCGACTACGAGACCGAGGCACGGAGAACTTTAGGCGCTCTAATATCTCCGGCGAATCAATATAGCCGTTGATAATTTTATAAAAGAAGACCATGTCCAGCATTTTACGTCTGTCCCTGAGTGATAAAAGCTTATATGAACGCAAGCGCAAATCATACGAGTCTAATTCTCGACATTTGTTGTTGTTGTAGGTTAAGTGGTAAATGAAGCGCTTCTGAATACGTTCCAATCTGTCACAATGAACGTTATACGATGGGCTCCAGACTGGGCTACAGTATTCTAGGATACTCCGCACGAGAGAGTTATAAATAGTGACGGACAGATTCGGATCGCGGAACAGTTTCATCTGACGCGATATAAATCCAGATAATTTAGATGACTTTTTTGCAATAGCGTCAAAATGATGGCGAAAGGAAAGTGAGGAGTCTATAAGAATCCCCAAATCTCGGACAACATCAACTTCCTTCAACGGAACGTTATGAGCATAATAAAGACAATCGGTTTTAGACTTTTTTCTAGTGAATTTTATAAGCATGCATTTGTCCAAATTTAAAGCCATTTCATTGTTTGTGCACCAATCAATAACCTTTTTAATATCATTCTGAAGTAAAACAGAATCACTTTCATTTAAAATGGTACGATAAATCTTAAGGTCATCCGCGTAAAATTTAAAATTCGATGTAAGAGCTATACTGAGATCATTAATAAAAACCAGGAATAGCAGAGGACCCAGGTGAGATCCTTGAGGAACACCAGAAGGAATGGACTTGATGTCTGATTTAAAACCGAAAAGAGACACTAATTGAGATCGATTTCTTAAATAAGATTCACACCATCTTAACAGAGAACCGTGTATTCCCATCTGATTTAGCTTTATTAATAAAAGATCATGATTCACTAAATCAAAAGCTTTTTTGAAATCGGTATAAACTGCATGTACTTCAACATTATTATCTAATGCTTCGGCTATATCGGTGACATAACCAATTAAGTTGGTGGTCGTGGACCTACGTGGCAGAAAACCGTGTTGATTTGGGTTAATGTATTTTCTTAACAAATAGAGTAATTTCTGCTGTATGAGTGCTTCAAAAACTTTGGCACTGGGTGACAATATTGATATTGGCCTATAATTACAAACGTTGTCTATGGCACCAGCCTTGTGTATTGGAGTAACATGAGCTATTTTCCATCTGGATGGAAATACACCTGATTTTAATGATAAATTAAATATAAACGTGAGGGGATAAGCAAGATGTCCTGCACATTTCTTGAGTATAATTGGAGGGATCAGATCTGGTCCACTGCCTTTATTAACATTAATAGAAAGTAAGTATTTGCGTACCTCATCTAAACTTATAGCGACAAGAGATGCTGACACTGTTTCGCATTGATAACTATGACCAACATTATAAGGTTGAGAAGTTAGCGAGGTAGAGGTTTGATCCTTGTACACCGATTGAAAGTATTCCGAAAATAAATTACATATTTCTTTACCACCTTTTGCGGATTCATCACCAAATACCATTTTATTTGGGATCGGAGTACTATTCGTCCTTTTATGATTACAAAATCGCCAGAAATATTTAGGATTATTACGTAGATGATCAGCAGCGGAAGTTTTGAACCTTTTATAACACTCTGGTATCAGAATGTCACAGCGGTGTCTAATTCTTTCAAAGGCAAGTTTATCTCTTTCGTTTTTGTATTTTTTATATCTGTAATGATATTTGGCTTTCTCATTTAGAGCCTTTATTAGGCTACGTGAAAACCAAATAGGATACTTGTTTGATTTGCTTTTGGTAAGAGGAGTATGCAAGTAAATTATTGACATTAGAGTTCTATAAAATGTATCTACAACATTATCAACAGCCTCATTTGATTTTAGAACTTTTTCCCAGTCAATTTGGGAAAGATTACTATTTATTGAATCAAAGTCACACAGATTAAAGTTGAGCGAAGCAGCTGAATGACTTTTGAGTAACTTCTCGCTGCAGATCTCGAAATCTATTACTAAAGCTGGGTGGTGGGTATCAATAGGGAGTAACGGGGAGATAGATTTCGTTACAGATAATGATGAATAGTTGGATATAACAAGGTCGAGCATCCGTTCACCATCATTTAAGACAGGGTTATACTGGCGCAAATTACAAAAAGATAAAGTATCAAGAAAGTTATTAATGATTGCCTGATTGGAAGACTGAGGGACGAGAGAGTGATTTCCAGGTATTAAGTTCCAAGATATATGTGGTAAGTTAAAATCCCCTATAAGTAGTAGATGCGAAGTTACTACTGTTTTTTGGCATGCATTTGTTAAGTTTTTTAAGAAAATCTCCATGTAATTAGAATCAACCGGAGGTGGAATATAAACAGCGCACATATACAAGTTTTTATTTCTACCAAGACCGACAGAAACCCATAATTCTTCACATGAAGATTCAAGCTCCATTTTTCTATGTGCTTGGTATTTCTTGTGGATCGCGATTAACACGCCACCACCGTCTTTTTTGTTCAGAAACGATGAGGTTGACGCACGATCCCGGCGAAAAACAATATACCTATCATCTACAAATTCGTGATCGAAAACCGTTTCATTCAGCCACGTTTCAGTAAAAACAATTGCATCATAATCAGATTGCAATATAGATTGATATAGTTCATCAGTTTTCGTTCTTAGACCTCTTACATTTTGGTAAAATACGCTAAAATTGAATGTTAAAAAAGTAAATAAAACGTAAGTGCATGCTTAGACTGTATATAAAAATAAAATCAAAGAAAACTAAAATCACATTGCGCTCAACGCGTCTACACTTTTTATCAGAATCGACGGGGACTCTTCATTTCGGCGCACAAAAATACGACCTCCACGTACCCATACGTAATTGTAATTTTTCTCTTGAGCGGCTATTCTGGTTGCCGCATGCAAACGTTTATTATTTGGAGATAAATGTTCTGTGACATAAACTTGCTGTTTATTTCCTGCTATACCCAAATGCGAAGTGTTGAGTTTGTCGCTAGCATGGTTTTTATTAAACTTTCTCACAGCTGCCAAAAAATTATCTCGTTTCAGTGGGCTTGATAATTTAACAATAATACTGCGAGGGCGTTTAGACTCAGCATTCATTTTTGCTACTCGATGAAAGTTGACTATGTCGCTGACCACTATATCAAAGCTCACCACCTTAGCCATTTGATTTATGATAGTTAATAAGTTTTCTGAGCGATACTCTGGAACACATTGAATTTCTAAATTACACTCACGTGATTGTTGCTCCATTTGAGATATTTTGAATTCAATTTCAGATGATTTGGAGCGCAACTGCGAGTTTTCAGACTCAAGTTTTGATATTCTTTCTGTTAATTTTTCATTCAAGACTAATTGGTCATCGTGACATTCAGCCAGATAAGTGACGGATTTAATTGCCTCATTTAATTCAGCCTGTATAGCCGTAAATTTCGAGATAACGCCTTTGACTTCCTCTTGCAACTTTTGAAGTGTTCCGTTGAAGTTGTCCAGCGTAGATTGCTGAGATTCGAATTTTTTACACATCTCTGTTCGGAAACTACGTATTTCGCTCATTAAAGAATTCAGAGACGAGTCAGACGAGCTAGATGAAGGTGAGATAGCAACTTCGGCAGGCTGCATTCTTTTCCCTTTGTTAGGTATTGGAGTATTGCTATTCCCCTCTTTGGGACGGATGGCAATACATGCTGGACATATCCACTTAGATCGGTGAGTAGTGTTTTCGTCGTAATTAACACACTCCGAGTGATAAAGGAGCGAGCAGTCGCTGCGAGAGCACTTCACGCGTTTTTGAGTAATAGAAATGCCAGAATTGCAAGCACTACAGTTCATTTTTGAATTTACAAATAAAACTCCTCTGCAAAGATACTGTACTATTCTTCCAAGTTCCAAAATATATTTCGAGTTAAATCACAAAAATAAAAATAAGATTTGAAAAAGAAAAAAAAAAAAAAAAGAAAAAAAAACATGTAAGTCCGTGATCAAGGTTCGAACTCAGCGCGCACGCCCGTAACAGGCCAAGCGTACTTCGCACGGAGCCAATCTGGATTTCACGTTAGCAACGAATTATGTGATCTAACCATAGCGTAACGGCATAAACAGTCAACCAAATGGAATTTGTAAAATGTATTGATTTCAAAACATTCGCACTTGCACTTAAAGTTATAGTTCACTTATTTAGTTTTAATTATTATTTACTTTTAATTTAGGTTAATATTTAGTTTAGTGTCACTTTCTTTGTTAATATTATGTAAGTAAACTGGTAAACAAGATATACCCTCACTGTTTATTCAAGATATAGCCTATCGAGAAGAACCAGCAAGAAACTCGGCGGTTGAAAAAAAAATGTAGGTACTAGATGGCGCCTTTCATTATTTGAAGTGAAACTTCTTTAGAATCGTTGTGATTTGAAAATACGATGAAACGAAAAACGAAACGAAAAAGCGACGTATTTCGTTCGCTGCGTACACCAAAAAGAGACAAACATACTCATAATAGGATTTAGACTGCGAGAGAATGAGATAGAATACAAATTATATTTATCTCATTATCTCGTAGGCTACTTTTCTGAAGTTTCACTTCTGCCAAGTCCGAATTGCACACACACACTTTTTTTGCGATTCAAGATATATTTCATAGAAAGCCGATGTCGTCAAGTCATATACGTCCACTGCTAGTCATATATGGCCCCTTTCATGGAAAAAAGTTGGTCATCCGACTTGTAGAGCGCGCTCCACACCTGTATAATGCTGTCCTTGTCCCCGCCATAGCGCTCTCCCGCTTTTCAGACTACATGGCGTTAGAAAAATAAGTACACATTCTTTGTTTGACGGGGCCCGTCTATGTTAATTGAGGTCGTTGATCAACGATATCAATATCAACACTTACACATTAAGTATACATAATATTATGCCCTCAATCCACTAGTATCAATGGTTGATTTTAATTGTTTTATTTTTATAGTCAATTTTACTATCAGTTATAAAAAACGTAAAAGTGTGTTTGTATGCTTTTTTATAAATATTGCTATAATTCTAAGTTCGATTGTATTGTTTTTAATAAATGTTTAAAAATAAACAATAGATTTTTGTAAATATTACCACTGATAAAAATAGAGGATAGAGCGAGAATATAGTTTTCAAACTATACGACCTAGACCTAGACAACCTCGGAGAAAAATTAAGTTTCAATATTAGGTGGAGTCTATTGTAATTTGGGGACACTTCCAACTTCAGTCGATGAGATCAATCGATACTCAATCATATCTAATAAAATATTTAAGCATTTTAAAGTTTTCATGAAATAAACATTAATTTTAAAGTAACTATTTGATGTTTATAGGCATTGTTTCATACAATATCGTCTTAATTATAATTTTGGTGGCGATCGCAAAGAGCGGCGCGGCTACATCGATCAAAAAACTTTTTAATTAAAAGCACACGTCGCGCCTTTGTTTCGTATACTTTTAATATTAATATTTAGTTAGGCTGTATCGTATGCATTAGTTTAATTAAAATTAACAAAGAAAAAGTGAAATCAAAGGATTGTGAATTCGTTCTGTTATCGATAAAATAAAACATAGAAACGTATCGATACATGAATTTTTGCAAAGCACCTTGTATCGTTTGTAATTCAGTAACTTTTTGTTGTACAAAATTTCAGCATCAAGTTGCTATGCCAATAAATTATTTAACCAATAAAGTAACGAAAATATTTCAATTTTAATATTGAATAAATATTGCGAGCCCAAAAAATTAGCTCAACAATAATAACATACTTATAAATTATACCATCCAGCCAATTCTTAGTATATAATATTATTTTATAGTATCAACTTATACAGTACCATTAAATAAGGACGAAATACTGTTGCTTCTAAAGAGTGAAAAAAGGCATCGTAAAAAGTTACGATGACGTTCCGTATGTACATTACAAACGAATTGAAATGATTATAATTCGATTCTTTCGATATGCTTTTCATTTTGTTGAGTCCTTTAACATAACAATGGCCTATTACAGATGATTTATGTGAAGTTATTGTTTTATTTATGAATAATACAATCTGAGGAGTTATGAATTTAAATAATCAAGAATAATAACTTTATTTTAAATCCAACTGATTAAAGTTTAAATGAGTGATATATGTTTAAGATGGAATAATCTTTCTAAGATTTTTTTCGAAGAAAATAATGTTAGACACAATCTATGTAAGAGAATTTCAAGGTCAATTTGTTAAGCTGACAAAAATGGTTACAAGGACATTGATTTATTATACGTTGTTAAAATTTCTAATATTAAATGAAGCTTAGACAGATCCTAGTATACAAAAACAAAGTAATCTATATTGTTACATTTTGAAGGCCAAGCTTATATGAAAGTATATAGTTTAAAAAATCTCTTTAGTAGATAATATAATGTTTTAAGCCTATCTACAAAAACAGTAAGAAAAATTTATAAATTCGAATCTCTAATAGATTTACTACTATAAAACAGATTCTGCAATTTACATGCATACATAGTACATACTACATGTACATGTAGTGTGTACTCTATTTGCATGTAAATAATACACCTACCTACCTAAATAATATAGTTAAGTCATTACGATATTGAGTAGTGAGTACAAGTCGGGCATACACCGACCTCATTTTTAATAAAGAAATAGTTTATGATCATTCCGAAATCCGAATCCGGAACCACTAACCAACAACTACTCTTAAATTACTATTACTACACACGTTAAATGTAATTCCATTATAATATCTACATGTTATAAAGTTTTAACACCACCGGCCAAAACTTTACGCGAATAAAAGCTGCTTCTCCCCATATAATTTTACAACTGTCAGCACGTTTTAGATCTAATCTAATTGTAAACACCAAAAAGAACCTGCTATTAAAGCTCTCCACGTATCTCAAATTCGTAATTTGTTTATCAAACGTCTGTACGTGTATGTGCGGGAGGCGAGGTCGGGGTGTGCGGGGCGCGGCAGGGGCGGCGGCACCGCTCGCGCGGTCCGTCACACTGGCACCAGTCACGTGCGACGCCGCCGGCCCACCGCGCGCCTTACGCAACATCGATAATCGATTACCGATCGCTGCACATCACTACTTCCCGCGCGAATTTAATTAATTCTAATTTCGAATCGCCGCGTGTGCTGTGTTTTCTCGATTTCTTAGTTCTACTTTATTGTGACCAGTTTTGAAGGGATTTTTGGACATTGGAATCTTGAGGTGTGTCTTACACTTTTTTTTTCAATATTTTATAATAACCTTTACTGACTTAAAAATGGAAGAAGTTTTATTCGGAACTAAACTTTTTAGCTTTATGAAATCTGAGTCGATTTCGATGAAACTATTTATTCTAAGCATTTACTTAGGTACCCATTTACTTAGATCCCATCATATTGTGCCAAAGATATTAAAATCTGCGGAGGTAAAATAGGTAATATTTTGTCCATAGCTTAATAAACCCAGTAGCTCAGTGGTGTAGAGGACGGAATGGAATCCGAATCAAAAACGACTGAGCAGATTATGATGAACTTTTTGCACTCCAGTTAACAAATAATTCACCGTAGGTCTTCTTTGAAACGCATAGTAGTGTGGTCAATGTCATACAGGTACCATACGTGTTGTATGAAATACTCGAAAGTTTAAAAACTAATTACTGCCAAAAAGTACCTTTGCCGCGGCCACTATGCGTTTCAAATAAGAATACAATAGACTTGTTAATTTTCATTTTCTATTAAAAAGCAGTTAAAATTAAAATTAAACGATAATTATAATTGTTGGTAAAGGTAGGTATGAAATACTCGTAGGTACGAGTTATATTGCCTATATTGTATTCATATTTGAAACGCATAGTGGCCGCGGCAAAGGTACTTTTTGGCAGTAATTAGTTTTTAAACTTGTTTAAGAATAAATACTTAATTCATTTCAGAACAATTTTAATAGATAGATACGGAGTGATATTGAAAGCAAGATTTTCAGTAAAAGTTTGACAGTTTATTCGCAGTGATATATTGTTATTTGAGGCTAGAATATGATGCCCGTGACTTCGTCCGCGTCGATTAAGTTTTTGATTCCCACAGGAACTCTTTAATTTACCGTGATAAAAAGTAGCCTATGTCCTTCCATGGGATACAGCCTATCCCTGTACCAAATTTCATCAAAATCGGTTGAACAGATGCGCCGTGAAAGCATAGCAAACTGACAGACAGACACACTTTCGCATTTATAATATAAGTATGGATGGGTCTTCTCATTTGCAACGCATAGTTTTGTTTAGAATGAGTGATGTTGAGACTTGAGGTCATTACTCCGCGCGGCACGAAGTGAATGTGGAGCGGAGCGGAGCGGGGCCCGATCTCGCGGAGAGCTTGACCGGCAAGCGCTGCTCTGATAATTCTGTTCCAATCTCATCTCTTTTGACGTTATCCATTGTTTATTATCGCTGGTCACGATACTAGCTTATACTTAAGAAAAAAAATTAGTTGAAAACGCGTAGGTACGAAAAATATTTTAAAAAATTGTCCCGAAAAATTGATGAGTTTCCGCGGGAATAAAAAAAACTTAAACCACGCGAATAACACGGGAATAAAAAACTTAACTTAATTTTTACGCGTTTTCAATTAATCTTTTTTCACAAGTGGCTAGTAAGTATGCCATTTTCCAGGTCCTTTCCCTCGACTATGCCCATGCCAAAAATCACGTCGATCCTTGGCTCCGTTGCGGCGTGATTGAAGGACAAACCAACAAACAAACACACTTTTGCATTTATAATATTAATAAAAGAAGTAGAAGAAGAATGAATTTTGTGATATTCACCACACAAGATACATACTGTACCACATAGATTTACTTACTGTGGCGGATTATATGTATAGCGAATTAAAGTTCTACTTTTTTCATTATCATGGACTTCCGCAAAGTACAAAGTAAACAAATACGCTAGTAGTAGTAGAAGTAGTAGCAAAGTAGTGCTTCTATCACATATTTAAAATATTAGTATGATTAGTATGATAATTAAATTTACTAAAACCAGTAAGTTTTTTGTCAGAAGCTTGTAGGTACTTCAACGAAATTATTTAAAGCTGATGAACGCGACATCGTTCGCGAACGCGAACGCGCCATCCAAAAAAAATGGGTTTTTAAAATCCTGGGTAGTGGGTACCTATTTTATTTTGCGGGATACAACTTTTTATCCCATATCCCTCTCCAGTCAATAATGGCCATGTAAAAAATGACGTCGATCCGTTGCTCTGGCGTGATTGAAGGACAAAGCAATAAACCACCTGGGCACATGCCTCCACTCTCATAGGAGAGAGGGAATTACAGCTTAGACCCACCACGCTGCTCCAATGCGGGTTGGCGGGCTTTAACGACCATTATCATGATAGTGATAATAACCAATAAACCAGCAAAGCAACAAATAAACACATTTTCGTTGCATTAATAATAATTAGTATTGATACGGAAATACAGTATCAATCAATTTGTACTTGCTATATTATATTGTTTTTGATTTTACATGAGAATACGGATCCTCCTTTTTGAAGTCGGTTAAAAATATGATCTATCGACTAGTTATATAGCAATATAGCAAAGTTAAATAATTATCATAAGTTTTATTGCTTGAAGATGAAAAAGTCATAAAAATCTAATCAAATTTATATAATTGGGTATTTGACTACGATCCAAATAAATTATTTTTTAGTGATTATTAAATAGAGGATCTCCCAAAAGTTGTAATATCCCCTGATAGTTTTATGTTGAATAACCATTTTAAATAATCGATCAAAGTAAAAAGGTGCGTAGAACTTTAATGAGGTCCCATTTTAGAATTTCATTTAAGTAAATCCCATACTTAGGACGCGTTTTGACGTTTGAAAAAAGTTTTTGATTTGACTATTTGTCAAATACCCAATTAGTTTATATTAGGTATCACAGATGTGTGTTAGGTATAATAAAAACCACGGAACTTTAACTTTAATAATTATTGTAAGTAAAAAAACTATAAACCAAAATACTTACCAACATTGAAATATTGAATTGTTATATTATTATTTCCTCTAATGAATAGATAAGAAAAAATTAATATTTCTATATGAAATATTCTCAAATATTTCCTTTATCAATTTATCATAAATGTGTTGGGCACAGATCAAAGGAAAACAGTAGATGGAGCTCTCACAATCGCATTTATAAATTAAAAGCCGACACCGGACATAGCTACTTCCACTAGCGATCGAATCATACTTAATATTATAAATGCAAAAGTCAGGTTGCTTTGTTGGTTTGTCCTTCGCTGCAATGGAGCAACGGATCGACGTGATTTTAGGCATGGGTATAGTTGAGGACCTGGAGAGTGACATAGGCTACTTTTTATCCCGGAAAATTGAGGAGTTCCCGCGGGAATCCAAAAAAACTAATTCTAGCATCAGCTAGTAATAAATAATGTAGAAAGACGCTCACTATAAATTATCTTTTGGCTTCGAAAATTACAAGCCACTATGATCTAATGAGTATGTACTAATTAATTTCTGATCTTCTTGAAATATAAGATTTCTTTTGGTAATTAATCTTTGGTTTTGTAATAAACTCGTTAAAAAAATATATAGAATGGTTTTTGTATTTTTTGTAGAACATAAAATACATAGTACGGTTTAATTTTTCAAAAAATTAGGTCAATTGCATACAAAAATTTCGGGATTTTTTATTGAAAACATACAGTGTATCGCATAAAATATAGGTGTTATGGGGCATCATTAATTACGTGAGGCGTTTAAGGGGAGAGGGGGTTGAACGAAATCTCACTCAATCTCACGTGGGGGACAGGGTGGTCTCGGCAAATATCACTTAATATTTTTTCCGCAAGAAACAGTGTATAATTGCGAAAAATCTGGATTAAATCAAGTAAAAAGTATTTATCCACTAAAATATGGCTAAATCATGTATAATAATATTCATCGCGGTTAAAAAAATCTCACGTGAGATTAAGGGAAGGGGGAAGGGGGTCAGCGCGGTCAGACAGCGCTTAAACCTATTTTTCTCCAATGAATAAATGTTTTATGATACTAATGCCACTGACGAGTTTAATATAACGTGTGAAGTGCTTCATAGCTTAGCTGCTTATTAACCATCTATCTTTCTTCTTCAGTCAGAGGTCCCGAGTTCGATTCATGGGTGATTCATATCTCGGGGTTGACATAGCAGAGTAAATAGAGATTGGGCGAGGCTGATACGATATCTTATCTGTCCCAGTTTGCTCTGTGGTCATTTTGTTTGGTTTAAAATCTGTTTACTTGTTTAATTTTCGATACTGATACATTTCAACATATTTTGGGATAAAAAATAGCCTGTGTGTTATTCCAGTCTATCACCTAACTCTGTGCCTTTCATCCAGATCCGTTCAGCGGCGTAACAAATGTTCATCCATACATCCATCCAAACTTTGTGTTAGATTTTCTCGTAGACCCCCACTTGGTAAGGGTTTTCAGAAATTCCATCCGCGCAAAGCCTACTTCTTCACTAACTAAATACACAGTTTTCTATGATCTTAAACTAGGAGTACATGTAACACGCGTGTGTATCTATTTATAAAGTAACGCCTCACGTGGGGCATATTCTACGCACTGCCACATGTGAGCTCCTACGCAACAACACGTACCTACGAGTATATGGGGCGTGAAGATAACGATGTACTTATAACTTATTGTAGAACTATGCTACTTGTGTTCACAGCCTTGTAATTTAAAGTTTACCTGAAGACGTTAAATCACTTCTATCCACGAATATACAGCATACGTCCACGGGCGCTTAACGTAGGTTGGTACGACTGGCCACGGCCGAAGCCTCCTGGAAGCCTCTTTTTTATTTTTATACTGATATCTGTAGGTTTAAAAAGTGTACAATATATTGTTACAAATGGTGTGTAATTCTATTTCAAGCCCCCATCAGGCAAGACCAGAAATAATTCAGAAATTACAAATTCCTAAGTGGGGATCAAACCCGAAACACTCTATATATAGGTATAAGACAACATTCATATTAGTTAATATTCTGTGCCACAGAGCTCACCACTGCGCCAGGAAGGTCGTCAAAGAAGATAAACAGCGGAAAAATCAGGATATCCCTCTATGTTCTAGCTACACTAAGCCTTAGAGAGTTTTTCCAGCATAGATGGGTGTCAAACTCACCAAAAAGAGCGCTTGATTTTCATAGATTACTCTAAGGCTTAGTTTAACTAGAACACTTAGTCGAATTTCCTCATTTGTCCTCGGTTAAGTTATTTCGTAATTATTCAGAAATCCCTCAGTCTGGATGTAGTTACACTAGATCCTTAGATTCTTAAATGCAGTCCATAACTTTCATATTATAATTGCGTGTAAAGCAACCGAATCACGTGTCAGTATTTACGCCCGTGGAGTCACAAGCGCCGAGTGCGCGCTTTATCAGAAGGAACATCAAGGAATCCCTCTCAGTCTTGTTGTAGTTACAATAGCCTTAGATTGCAATCAATAACTATCATATAACTGCGTGTAAAGCAAGCGAACCACGTGTCAGTATTTACGCCCGCGGTGTCACGAGCGAGCGCACGCATTCGATACTCTGAATGGCTCGAGGCCATCGCAGCTGACCTATATTTTTATTCACCGCGCTAATTGTTACGTGTAGGTGTCGCCCATAGACGGCTGTATCGTTTGTACTACTTTCAGCTTCGAATTTATGCTAATTTTCGCTGTAGTTTTTTGTTGCTGTCGCATTTCGCTTCGTACTGAGAGAGGGAGAGAATCATGATCTCTGGCCAAAGCTTTATTAGATCTCTATCTCTAGTAACTATACACAGCGTCATTTTCATCATCGTCGTGTGTCTCCTTCGAATTGCAGATTGGACCGTCATAAGTGGAAAAGTTTAGATACAGGGAAAAATTTATAGAAAAGAAAAATCGTTACTTTTAAACTGTTTGAAATGGACAACGCTTAATTTTATGTTTGACGAAAGCACATTATAATATGATGAGAATGAGATAATAGCCAACTTTCAATAGAAGTGCATGACAAGAAAAAGAATTCCTCTCTTAACGAGAAAACCTAGCGCCTTAATCTTTGTCTATTACTGTCAGTTGTCACCAACAGAAAGTTAATTTTAAATCTATATATATAAAAATGAAACCCGTTTTCCTTGGTCACGGCATCACGCGTGAATGGCTGTACTCTTACGTAACTCTTTTTTTGTTGTATTTGTTATTATTAGGAGAAGGTTCTTACGGAAAAAATATTAAGAAAATCTCTCAGAAATATTGAAAAATATACATTTAATTTTGCATACTAAGGCGGTACGAAGTTCGCCGGGTCAGCTAGTAAATAAATAAATCCTTTATTGCGTTACATTGTTGCAGACTTTAAAAAACTATAATGTACCAAATTTTTATACCATAATATTGTTCTATCTATCTGATACGCTCTAACAGCTCATCTGTTCCCGGGATACAAGTTATCGGGTAAAGGGTATCGGCTTATCCCGCAGCTAAAATTGTGCAGGAAACCATTAAAAACATTGATCTCACAGATGTCAACCAAAATATCTTCTGTAACTGTTCCACCCTCAAATTTTTTCACTTCACGTTGCTGCATAAAACACGGGAGCCGTATAAAGTACGCCGCACACGACGCATAACATACGGTTTTAATAAGCGTCTATATTTTAAAACGAGACGAGAGAGCGTCGGCAAAAAATTGAAAATCAATAGCGGGCCAGCACCGGCCGCGGCAGACGGGGTAATTGCAATATTCCGTGCACAAAGAGAGCTGGCGGACTGTTATATTTAGGGTCTTTAGGGTAAAGTCGAAGTCATAGTCAAAGTCAAAAAATCTTTATTCAAATTTGGTACATTATAGGTACATTTTATGAGCATCAATAAAATATACTAACTGATTGTTCATAATTAATTTCGGTACTTAAAACGAAAGCTACGACGGTTCTAAACTTCTCGAGTCTGAGAAGAGCTAATTACAAACTCATCTAGATACAAATATAAAACGATTTACTTAAATGACCCCGGGAGGGTCATTTTGGGGATTTACAATTACTCAATTTTCTCTGGTCTGATCTGCTGGGAGGCTTCGGCCGTGGTTAGTTACTACACGGCAAACATGTGCCGTCTAGCGATTTAGCGTTCCGGTACGATGTTGTGTAGAACCAGTGGTAGATTCACTTGACGATTCAAAAGTACTTGTAAAAGTTTATTTGAATAAAAAAACATTTGATTTTGATTTTGTACAAACCGATTAGGAGTGTGGATTTAATATAACTGACATACCCCTAATAAATTAGCTCGCTACCATCTTAGACTGCATCATCATTTACCACCATTCTCTAACTCAATGGTTATAAAAAATTGGAAGCTAGTAACTTATATTTTTTATCCATGGAAGGTTTGCTATGAAATAATGTTATTTATATTACTATACAAAACATTCAATGGATAAAAAAAATATATCAGTGGCTTTAATTTTTTGATAGCCACTGAGTTAGAAAACAGTGTTGCAGGTGAAATCACAGTCAAAACTAACCCCGTTTTTATACCAGCCAGCTCTTAGCGTACACGGTCAAAAGCTGTAAATTTTCACTTTTGTCCACGTGGACGTATATTTACAGCGCGACTGAAATTCCAACTGAAAGTGTCTGCGTAATGGAAAGTCCGGTGAATTGTGTCTCTATATGATACGTATTACGTGCAATTTTGTGTGTGAATGTTATCCATATGGACGCGCTCGACGCGCTTTCATTGAAATCCGCGGCATGTAACCACGGCGACATCCATTCTAATCCATACTAGTCCATATCCATACTAAGATTATAAATGCGAAAGTGTGTCTGTCTGCTACGCTTTAACGGCCCAACTACAGAACCGATATTGATGAAATTTGGTACAGAGATAGTTTACAGGCGGCTTTTTATCCCGGAAAATTAAGGAGTTCCCTTGGGAATCAAACAAACTTAATAAACGCGGACGAAGTCGCGAGCATCATCTAGTCTGGTATTATATAAATGAGTAAATGCGAAAGTGTGTCTGTCAGTCTGTCTACTACGCTTTCATGGCCCATCTGTGATTGTGATGAAATTTGGTATGGGGATAATTTTTATCACGAGAAAGGACATAGGCTACTTTTAGACCGGAAAATTAAGGAGTTCCCGCGGGACTCAAAAAAACTTAATCCACGCGGATGAAGTCGCGGGCATCATCTAGTATTTCATATATTTTTATTTATTTGCATTTCAACATGACCCTGTTATGGCATAGCAAGTTAAACATTCTACAAATACATTAATTAAATACAATAACAAATTAGTATTAAAAATGCATTACATTAATTCTTAAATTACCTACATTCAGATTAACAATTACATCCATCGTATGTAGGTACTAGATGGATTTTTCATGGAAAAAAATTGGGCATCCAACCTTTAGAGCACGCTCCTAACCTGTATAGCCCTGTCCACGTCCTTGTCCCCGCCATAGCGCTGTCCCGCTTTTCAGACTAGATGGTGTTATTAAAATAGGTCCACATTCTTTGGCCCGTCTTGGTGAATTGAGGTCGTTGATTACATTGCATTGAATGTCAAATTATCTGTAAAGCAAAGCTCCCTTACTACGAAGAAAGACAAAACACGCAAGGGTTAACTGAATCATACTCGTAAGCATAATTTGATATTATTAATTTTATTTTCCGGCAGACGTAGACTATCCTTGAAAGTTGTGAGGCGAACTTCAGTTTAAATTTACCTAGGTATGAAATTTTGTTCGTCTAGACACGTTAATTCTTTGATAAAACTTTAAAACTAAGTATAAAGTAAGTAACTGTAAATATTGATAAGGTAAACCTAGAATTATTATAGGTAGGTCTTTAAAGTTATAATATACATAAGACTTTTCATTATTTCAGCTCTTGCCAATTCTCAAATCTGTGTTATCTCATCGTTGTAGTAGGATATAAGTAACTAAGTAGTATTTAAGAAGTTAGTTTTAATTTAGTTCTCAGTTTAGAGTTTATTATATTTTATAATTATATCGTTGTTAGTTTTACACCAATTATGTTTAGTTCTGGTACCTATCGCATATTAAAATAGCATTGTTTTATATATATATATAATGTATTGCGCTTCCGATTAGCCCGTGAAGTCACTAGGGGTCATGCCTGAAAACCAGCGCTGTAGTCGAAGGGCTGCAGCAAAAGCTGAGGCAGCGCCTCGTTTAGCCAATTAAATATAGGTTTAAGTTTGTTTAAGTGAGTGCCCGGGTCTCGAGGAACCAAGGTTGGCTTAAAATTTGGTTGTCGCCTTGGTTCCATGAGAGCTGTGGCACTTCATGTATGTTTCACTTAGATGTAATTTTTTTTTTGTTGGCTAAATAAAGGATTATTTATTTATTTATTTCAGACAGAACTTCAGTCATAACTCATAACAATTAACTTTATGTTAAAGTTACTTACTTACTTGTTTATCTTAATAAAAATAAAAGTACTTACTGCTTAATCGTGGCTTAACTTATCAAAAATATGATACATGTTGCTAACTTAAAGTAGTAAGTTGTAACATTTAATTAGTGGTGTCTTTTATATAATTTTTCATTAATATTGTTTCAATTAATGCATTAATTTAGGTTTGTACTGTATAATAAAACAATAGCATGCTTAAATAAAAGAATAATAAATACATATACTATTAGGTATATTAGTATTCACAAAATAAGTAGGCCTGTGGCAGCTTTCTCCGCAGCTTTCTACTAAAAAATGAGGCATCGGCATAATTGTGATCTGAAACCATACCGCCTGATAGTACCGAGGTACTTTGTAAGTTCGCTTAAATCAGTATTATTTCAAAATGACAGCATCTTAAGTCCCTAAAATAAGGATTATATTAATTCTTAAATACGAACGTCAACAATATTAAAACAACGGCTTCTGGATGATGCCGATGACTTCGCTCGCGTGGATTTAGATTTTTTAATTTCCGCGAGAACTCCTTCATTTTCCGTTATAAAAAGTAGCCTATTTCCTTTCCCGGGATGCAATCTATCTCTGTACCGAATTTCATCAAAATCGGATAAACAGATAGGTAGTGAACTCGTGAAAGCTACACGACAGATTACACGACGTACTTTTCAGTACAAACCTAGTTAAGGGGTGTTTAATACCTTTTTTTCTAATAAAAGCGTGAAACTGAGACGCGCTAATTGCGTTGATATGAGTCGTAAACTCAATTACTGCCGAGCCCTATACCGGGTGAATGCGGAAAATTAAAATTTACGCCCGCCGTAAAAGCGTCCTGTATAGCACCTAATGGATGACTACGGAATTACGGCGCTTTATGAGCTATGCCGTGTTACTTAATTATTTAATAGAAAACATATTGTAAAGGGAAACATATTGTTGTATTCCTTGTTCCTCCTTCACCGTTCTAACTTCTACCAAAGAACAGCGAGAAACCGATGCGTTGGTAACATTATGTGGTTGACGTCCAATCTTCTCTAACGTCCGAGACACACTTCGCCAGCTGTGGATTATGGCCTTACCCTTCTAAAATTGGAGAGGAGACCCATGGTCAGTAGTGGGCTGGCGATTGGTTGAGATGATGATGAAGTCAAAGTCAAAGTATGTTTATTCAAAATTGGTACCCACACAGTACACTTTTTAAAGGTCAATTATACAAAGTATAAGACATAATGGTGATAACTAACTACGATATCTTAAAACTAAAACTACGATAATGATGAAAGTGAATCAGAAGTTACTACAACCTCTAGGAGCACAGGGGGCTTACTAGCAACCTTGACGTCCCAAAAATAAGGATTAACTATGGTTGTGAAACAAGAGCGTCAAAAATATTAATATAATGCTTGTTTAAGCGATGGTAGTAAGCTACCAGATTTTCGAATAAAAAGAAACGTTTAATTTACACGTAAACTTCACGGAGGAAAAGCTTGAAATAAGATCGCTCTCGTAGAGATGTAGGCGTTAAGCGATACCGTCCAGACAGCATGCCGCCTCACAGTCACGCCTCTACCTACACAGTTTAATCCTGTAGTGATACCAAATGCTACTTGCCACTAAATTAAATATACTGCCATTTACTCTGTCAACAAACAGATAATTCTATTGAGTACCTCTTCTATACGTACTACTACCTACGATATCATAAGGGTGATAACACACTATGGACAGCAAAAAATATCCGCGCAACACCTGCGTTATATGAGAAGCACATTTCGTCGTGTCGCGGTAATCTGTGCTACTCTATATGTATAACTGTACAAACACACAACGGACAGGACAGGACAAAACGTCTCAGATAGATTAATCCTGAATACTTGAAATGTCCAACTGATATCTCTACTAGATTATATTTTATGATTAAGGTTTTTTTCCCGCGGGAACTCTTGAATTTTCCGGGATAAAAAGTATGTGTCCTGTGTCCTTCCCTGGGATGTAACCTACCTCTATACCAAATTTCAGAGCAGACACACAGACAGAAACATTTTCGCATTTATAATATTAGTATGATTGCTCTACTACTTTTAGGTTTTTTTAAATCGTACAATAAAACACAAGCGAAAGAAATTGATGCAAGAACCTTGGCGATTTTCTACGCTTTTGAAACGGATATTAATTAAACGATTCTGAATCTGATACGATCAGGTGTGAATCCTCAAATACAACTTAGGTATCCTTTTAGAAACACTAGCAAGCTTTTAGAATTTAGAATAATGTACATTCAAATACAAAATAATGTTTAGTATTAAAATTTAATTACGTGCTAATAATGTCCTACAAATCACGCCGGCGTGAAATGGTGCCAAGAATTCTAGTCTAGCTGCATTTCCGCGCTGTGTCGCTATAAGCTCCGACAAATACCTACTTCGCGTATTTTAATAGCCACAGTATCGGTTTTGTACTTTTAGTAAGATCGCCTACAATTTGCTATCTATACTAAGTAAGTTATAAATGCGAAAGTTTAGATAGATGGATGTTTGTCACTCAAACATGACAACGGATCTGGATTAAAATTAGCACAGAGATAGATTATAGTCTGGAATAACACATAGGCCGGAAAATGAAAAAGTTCCTGCGGAAACCAAAAAACCTCACTCCACGGGGACGAAGTCGCGGGAATCAACTAGTTAATTACAGCACCAACCAAAGCAAGCGATATTTAATTCCTTAAGGCTCCATGATAGCGTAAAATCGGCAAAACTAAGTTTTTTAAAGCAGTGTATCCGTCAAACGGTGACATAATGTATGCTTGTAAAATTAATTTGCTGTTTTCAAGACCTTTAAGCAGCCATTGGGGCTGATTCTGTAGAGCACAATCTCTAAACTAAACTAAAATTAGAGCATTACAAATATTGCTAACCCTTTCATAATACTTCCTACGGAAAGGGACAGAGCTAGATTTAAAGCTGCCATTTTAGTTTAGTTTAGAGATTGTGTTATACAGAATCAGCCCCATTGACGTATTTCAAAACACAATTTAAAAAAAATCTTTGCATTGAAATTTATTTTAAACATACCTCTTAGTTTACCTTTTAAAGCAATTTTTCTGCTTATTGAAACCAATAATTTGCTCTAGAAATATAAGATATAATTTATTTTTTATATATTTATATATCCATCGCCATTCAGCGCGGCAATGCTGCAAGTTTGATGGGTACCTTTGGCCCAAGGGCAACCAGGGGTGGTCTTTTTGATTAGGGTTTTATTCTTATTTTTGTTAGTAGGTATATAAGGATTTTAGATTAAAGTTTAGTCTATAAGTTTTTATTATATCTTGTAATTTTGTTTTAAATGATTAAAAATTTATATTTTTAAATTAAATACACTGTCGGCTTAATGTGTATTGAACAGTAAATATTTATTTTTATTTCTTGTATTTTTTGCGACATGCGCTTGCTCGATTTCACCCCCGCGCGCCTATATTTTGATCTCGTGAGCTCACAGCGCCTTAAAACGCACATAATTCTGAAAGATTAGTGGCCCGGGGATCGAACCACCGACCACTCGAATCTAAACCACTAAGCTATCGAAGCTCAATCAAGTGCGTTTTACATTATGCAGTATAACGAGTGTGGATACGCCAATTATTGCGTACGTAACAATTTGTTTGAATGGCCGTGCGCTGCCATTCGGTCGGTGTTATCATCATTATGTACATTTTTGATGCCGAAACACCCATTCACTACGCCTTTCTCATTGACTACAGTTGTACATTTTAATAATGAATTTCCAGGTAATCCGTATAAGCATAATATAAGCATACAGTGCAACACTGTATTGAAGCAAAACTTGTCTTTTGTGGCACGGGGCACGTACCTAATCACTTTGTTAGGGTAAAGCGCGGAAGGTGTAGTAGCTACTAGCTACTTATATGAAGTAGCTAGATTATTAGTTAAAATCATAAAAAATTGCTGTAGTAGTTACATAAGGTAAGTAACCGGGGCGCTCAACTAGTCCATGCAACCTACATCCATACTAATATAAATGCGAAAGTGTGTCTGTCTGCTACGCTTACACGGCCCATCTGTTCAACCGATTTTGCTGAAATTTGGTACAGGGATAGGTTGGATTGGAGCCCGGGGAAGCACATAGGCTTTAGGGATGAGATGACAGTCAGGGACTGATTTGTAGTGGAAAAAAAGTCCCCACGGGAATCTCAAATAGATTATTATTATGTATAATGTACACATCTAAATTAATATTTTTAAATTATTAAAAGATACTTACCTACTGAATAATATACGAGTACGGAGTAACAGCGAATCGCTTTAGCACGTTGCGCGTAGATAGTCGGGCCTACGCTACTCGTAAAGTTGTAACACGACGTGTATTGGATAAAAAAAAAAAAAAAAAAAAAAAAAAAAAAAAAAAAAAAAAAAAAAAAAAAAAAAAAAAAAAAAGTATTGCGGTAGGTACGTGACTGATACGTTTATCTACGTTTACTCTGAGAATATGTACATTCAATGTATGCAGAATTTACATTGTGCACATAAAATTTTTGCAGTCATATTATTCTGATCTATTATTAAATACTTATACAAAAAAAAAACAAGTAGGTATTAAAATATACTTGCTGAATACGCATAGCGCATTCCTCTCACGAAAGTTTGGATGGATGGATGGATGGATGGATGTTTGTTACTCAATCACGCCAGAACGACTGAACGGATCGGCATGAAATTTGGCACAGAGATAGATTATAGTCTGGAATAGCACATAGGCTACTTTATATCACGGAATATTAAGGAGTTCCCGCGGAAACCAAAAACCTCAATCCACGCGGATGAAATCGCGGGCTTCAGCTATGAAAATAAAGCAATAATGAGTGTGGCCGTGCCGGGCATTGCAACGTACAGCTCAAGCCAAGAAGTCTAGAAGCTGAATACCTATCATCACGGCAAAATCGAACATACGTTACTAACTTATAAAAGCGGAAAGTAGATATCAATAAACGACAAAGTTCTATACAAGGAGATCTTTAGGGAAACCCTTTTAAAGAGATCATCGAACTCCGCTAATTCAGGTACCGGCGAAAGGGTGTTGAACTGAATAAAATGTTAAGTTTGTTTACCAACAAACCGACTCCATTCAGGGCTGATCGTCCCGGCGTGCCCCGGGGATCGCTGCGGCATATCCCGGCCGATCCCGCCGAATCCCGCCCTTGAACTTGTGCGTGACGGCGTTGGGACGTTTACCTCGGAAGATTTGCGATCTGACACGCCAGCTAGGGATTTGTCTATTTATAACTCGTTTACCCATTGATGTAGAATTTTAGTACATCCTATAAATATTTCGAAAAAAATGGTGTATTGACTTGTTAACTTGGGTATTCGGGTATATCCATACTTCCATATTTTCATTCCATATTATAAGAGCGAAAGTGTGTCTGTCTGTCTGCTACGCTTTCACGGCCCACCTGTTCAACCGATTTTGATGAAACTTGGTTCAGGGATACGTTGTATCCCGGGGAAGGATTACTTTTTGTCCCGGAAAATTCGAAGGTTCCCGTGGGAATCATAAAATTAACTGTTCAACCAATTTTAATGAAATTTAGTACAGGGGTAGGTTGTATCCCGGGGAAGGATAAAGGCTACTTTTTATACCGGAAAATTCAAGATTTCCCGCGGGAATCAAAAAACAATCCACGCGGGCGAACCCGCGGGCATCATCTACCACAAAATAGATCTAATTAAAGGTTTAAAATAAAACCCGGATGAACTATTCAATATCAGCTGTACAATTCAAGTTGACGGCTAAATCAATTGAGATCGGCTAAATAAAACAACTGTTCATAACACCGTGTTAACCTGTTGTTGTTTGTACACCAACTGGGAATAGTCATAGATCGTTGAATTGATTCCCGGATAAATGCAACAGTTACCCATACCAGGATAAATGGAATTGCGCTTTTATCCGGATATAGAGAACGTAGATCGCTGTAACTTGGCATATGTACGCGTACTGTAACTAGTTCACACTGCAATAAGTTTTCTAACATTCTCGTAGCACCTGCATAAAGTATAACAAGTGAGATGCATGGAACTTTAGCTTTAGTATCTACGATCGATCGGTAAGGTGGGATGTTTCGCCCTTTTCTAGGCCACATTCTCTTAGGTCTCCCGCTGGTTACTTATTATGCTTGGACCTAACAGAAGTTTACCAAAACTTCTTATTTTCTTTTATCCACTACAAGTTAGCCCTTGACTGCGATCTCAACTGATGGTAAGTGACGATGCAGTTTATAATTGTAGCGGGCTAACCTGTTAGGGGTATGGCAGTTATATTAACTTTAATAAAATGTTTTAAAAATAAAAAATAATACGGAAGATTGCCCCAAGTAAATGTAAAAAAACTCAGCTGTGGACTTGATAAGAAATTATCGAATGTCAACAAAGTAAAAAGTACCTTTTTCACATGTGCGATCATTTTCACACAAAACTTCGTAAAAATACACCAATTTTCCCCAACATACGTTACTTTTACCACAACAACCACAAAATAACCGGTAAGCGTTTTCCGGTTTCCAATAAAATAACCGGATAGAAGTGTTATTCTTTTGTCGTATTTGCCCGGGACACGATGTCGATCCCGAGTCCGGAGCCCGACCCGCATCCACTGAATGCTTATCGACTTATTATTCTTTCAATAGACGTGTGTGGTTTAAATTTATACCGCATTTCAACCTTTATTTAAACTAAGTAACTGACCCACCCCTGTCTACGCTATAGAGAGAACAGCTAAAAACTCAAGTTTCTAGACAAAAATTTTTGAACTCAAAATCAGCCAGTCAGTGTCAGTTTTTCGATTTTTGTTTATAGATTTTAATATTTACTTTTTGGCTATTATTTTTGATTAGTAACTTAAACCTACTGATATTTCTCATGGGCGGAAGTTACGGTCAAACTGGGCTAAAGTTTTTCGCCAACAGCTGTTTTGATGCCGCCATATTTTATCGAAGTGTTACTATTTACTAAATTAGAATGTATTTAATTATTAAGATAAGCTGGATCTTACAATTTGATGTTATTTGCATTATCAGTCAATGAATAAACGCACTAACGTGGAAAATGCATTTAAATGCAAATACACCTTCCCTAGCTATATTCAAACTATACGAAGTACTTATATGCAGGAGAGACGAAGCTGTGGCAAAATTTCAAAAAGTGATCACGTCTGAATTTTAAGTTTTACTGAATCAAGAGATTTACTTGATTACTTAATCATAATCATAATCAAGCATCTTTATTCAAAATAGGTACCTACAAAGTACCTACACCTTCTGAACGTCATATTTATAATAATAATAAGGAATAAGACTTGATGGTGATAATGGGTAACGGTATCTTAAAACTAAAGCTACGAGGGTTCCAAACGCGCCCTGGTCTGAGAAGAGCCCACAACAAACTCAGCCGGGTTTTTTTTTTAAATTATCACCATCTCACAAATCATCTTAACTAAGGAACTATCAGAGATATTAGAGCAAATTATTGCCAAGCTTCCTTGTCGTTTAAGTAGTCCTTTACATTTTTCAATGAGTTTACGTTTTACATTAACTTTGAACTTATTTAGAGACATCTTCAACATGTCTTCTGGGAGCTTATTGTAGAAGCGGACACTGTTTCCAACAAATGAATTGCTATTTTTACTAAGCCTAGAAACAGGCATTAGAAGTTTATTTTTATTTCTAGTATTGACATTATGAGATCTATTATGACTTTTAAAACGTGTGTAAATCTGTGTAACAATTTTTTGTTGTAATGTATAAATATCGAATAAGTAATATTATACATGCGGAAGTTTGTCTGCCTTTCTGCTAGACTTTCGCCACCTTTCGCGACATATCTGTAACATCCCAGGAAAGGACATTGGCTATATTTGATCCAAATAATAATAATAATAATAATAATAATAATAAATCGTTTATTTCAGGCAAAATACCCATAACAAATACAAAAGATAAATACAAATTATAAAGCCATAAACGTAATATTAACATAAAGTTAAAATTAAAATTGAAATTAAAACTATAGAATACAATTAAATTAAGATAAAATAATAATGTCAATATAAATATTGCGGTATTTTGCGGTACCTATTTGCGGTTCTTGTCACGATGTACGGCAAGCCAGTACTTTACGATGGCATTATCCGGGCACCCAGAGCATACACTGAGGATCTCGTTTCTGGAGGTGCGAATGCGGGACCAAAACGCCGCAACTCGCGATCTTATAATTGCAAAGTAATCGGGGACTCTGGCGTCGGCAAACATTCCGGACGCACTGCAGTATTTGGGCAGTCTCATCAGAATACGGTATGCGTTATTATACTGTACTCTGATGCTGCTACGTGCACTTTTGGTGTAGTTGACCCAAAGCTGACACGTGTAGAAGCATTGACAATACGCCCTAAACAGCGTCAGCTTTGCCTCAGCACTACACCTCGCAAACCGGCGTGCGAGCATGTTGCACCTAACAGCCAGAGCCCTCCTTTCACGTTCTATATCCTCGTTATCGCGTAGATCCTCAGTTAGAATATGCCCCAAGTACCTGAATCGCTCCACTCTTTCTACCGGTACTCCATCTAGGAAAACCGATGGGATCCTCTCCGGACCTTTACCCGCGCGGAAAACCATCATCTGCGTCTTTTTAACATTATACTTGAGGCCGTGACTTCTTGCATATTGCTCACAGATGTTAAGTAGCCGCCTAAGACCATTGATTGAGGGACTTAGAAGTACCATGTCGTCAGCATAGCTGATATTATTTATGCATGTTGTACCTATATGACAACCTACTCTAGCACTTCTAAGCTCCTCAATCAGATCGTTTACATATAGGCTGAAAAGGTCCGGAGAGGTTAGCCCGCCTTGACGAACGCCACATTCTAATCTAAAATCACTAGAGGTGGCGTCGCCCCATTTCACAAAATTCGTTTGGCTTCCGTACCAGTATCTCAACAGATCTACAGTCTTTCGCGGTACATTAGACGTAATGAGTTTTTGCCATAGCAACTGATAATTTACTAAGTCAAAAGCTCGGCTAAGGTCTAAGAAGCATGCGTACACGGAGGTGTGTCTATTAGTATAGTAGTTGACCGTGGATTTGAGGCTGAAGATAGCAGTATCTGTTGAAAGCCCGGGACGGAAACCAAACTGCGCGTCATCGATTCTAATATTCTCATTTATATCAGAATAAATTAACCTTTCCAGTATTTTGCCTATAATAGTCCCTAAAGAAATCGGCCTGTAGTTTTTGAGGCTGGAAAGGTCACCGGTTTTATTTTTGGGGACAGGAACCACCATCGTCCTCATGAGGTTGTTTGGCAAATAGCCTACGTTTACACATATAGTAAACAGTTCCGCCAGTATATTGAACATGTAATCACCTGCATACAATATGTGTTCCAAACTGAGCCCATCATATCCTGAAGCCTTACCCCTTTTCATTTTCATCACCACACTAGCCACATCGCCGGCTGAGTAGCGGTGAGAATTTTCGTCATTTATGTGCTTTTCACTAAGAATAGGTGCACCTTCTGAGCTCAGAGCGGGTAATGGATCCACTTTGAAGTGGTGCAAAAATAAGTCGGCAATCAGCTTCGGGTCCTGGACGTCATCGACGCTTACGGGTAGGTTAGCCTTATAGTTAAGGCGTTTGGTAGCCTTCCAAAATTTAACAAAATTTTTGTCAGCTTGGTGAGACGCTAGTATGTCCATCTTTATCTGATCCTCGTTATTTTGGCACCACTTCAATTTATTTTTGAAAGACTTACGACTGTCCGTCATTTCATCGTAGATCGCACCAGATTGCGGTCTACCATACCATAGCCAACAGTCAAAGTAATACCTCGCCTTCTGATGACTCTCACGGACGTGGTAGTTCCATCCCAAGACATTCTTACGCCTTGCCGGTACATCGCGACAAACACTATTTTTAGCACAGTCAAAGGATGACCTCTCTCGCGCAGTGGTGAGCGTTGTGGTCTTGT
Source organism: Erebia aethiops (assembly GCA_923060345.2). Classification (NCBI taxonomy): domain Eukaryota; kingdom Metazoa; phylum Arthropoda; class Insecta; order Lepidoptera; family Nymphalidae; genus Erebia; species Erebia aethiops. The sequence goes on along the minus strand of OV281081.1, from coordinate 16,893,281 downwards.
AAGGTCCCGGGTTCGATCCCCGGCAGGGTCAATTCGGGAATTTATAATTTCTGAATTTGGCTGAATGGCTAACTTGTAGTGACGTAAAAAAAAGGATTTCTACGGACTCTTAAAAGAAAAAAATCCACGCGTAGGAAGTTGTGAACATCATCTAATATTTTATATTAAATATGTCTTAGTACAATATAATAATATACTAATATACGTATCTATTGGTTGCAGGTCTTACAAGACATCAAGGTAAATATTGTAGATTTATTCTTACTACTTACAATATTTCTTTTTCTCTTTCATTTTATTTCGTTTTCGTGCAGCTTTAACTTTTCTTTGCGATTATATTTTCATTTGATAAACGTTTTGCTTCCTAACTACGTTTACTCTTAGTAAATACGAGTATACTAGAACAAGAAAGTTTTAGAGTTTCGTACCCAAAAAGTACGATGAACTCAATTTCATTTTGTAGACCAAATAAATCCTCTAACAAACTTTTATCTGTAAAGTAACAAGTATAATATATTTTGTTCTATATTATAATAATCTATTTATCGGTCATTTGAATTAGATAATTGATTATAGTAAGAAAAGTTTATTTTTGCAGTAAGAAATTATTTATTTATACGAATACTACTAATTTTATATTAGACTACTCACTAATATTAAAAAAATCGAGGTTTCTAAAATGTATATTTCTTTTGACGGTTTCATTTACAATCATGAACATTTTAAAAATAAGATTAAGGTAAAGATCATAGGAGTATGTTTACAAACCATTACCTATTCATAAAATCGCTTTATTTTTCGCTTACATTACATACGTGAAATAATTAAGTAAACAAAACAAGAAATTACAACAAAACAAAAAAGAAGGTACCAACACAAAATGTTCCATAAAATTTTATTTTCAATATTTTATTCAGAAATCAATGCAGCCCAAAATTATATTAGCGCAGGTCACCAAGCCTCTATTTTACATGTCTGTATAAAATAACTAAGACGTATCACATCCGCGAAGGTTCGATACGACTAGGGGGTGGGCGACTGGGGGGGCGGTCGATGGGTCGTCGACCCCGGCTGTATTTCGAACCCTACCCCCTACCACCACTTATTTATTTATTATTTCGTACCATATAATATTGACGCGGGCCTTGGGGGAGATGAAATTAAATAAATCTAGACTTTTTAAATTGCTTCCTGATTTTTATGGCGTAACTCCGGGAGGGTTAAATGTTTAATGTTGTCGGAACCTGTATGAAGTATTAATACATAACCCTTATCATTGCTTTGCACTAAGCATGATTGTCGTCAAGCGCAAGCCTATTTTGCAATTTAAAAAAAGCACACTCGAAGACGCGTTCGTAGTCAACCGATAGTAACGTCCACTGTTGGGCATAGGTCTCTTGTAGCGACTTCCACACGCCGCAGTGTTGCCGCGCCGCGCTGGATCCGGCGGCTGCCTGTGAGGGGCGTCTACCATCGCTGCGCTTTTCGGTGCGAGATCGCCATTCCACCTCTTTGGGCTAGACGTTCAACGTCTATCAGTTTTCGAACTACATTATGAATACCCACTTTTTATGTCATCGCTACTTCAGCATTACAAATTACAAATTATACCTCTAGATACCATTGTTCTGCGGATTTCTTTCTTTCTGATCTGGTCAAGGAGACTTACTACCCATTGCATCACCTGCTGAGTAACTTTGAGCTTTACTATGAAGTCCATTGGATCTCCAATCTCCACGTACACTGATTTGCTAATTTTTTAAACGACCTAGTTTCAGTTCTATATTGAAATGCAAAGTCAGTGATGATTCTGAATCGTAGACTTACTGATCAAGTAATGACCACTACATCAGTAACTTTACGATTGAGAATGCTAATTTAGCTAGGATCGCGACAAGCCAGCAAGAAATTCTGTTTTTTTTTTCTCTTTTTTCTTTTTTTTTTCGGGAGAGGAAAAAGTCCCTCCTAAGTTCTGCCAATTCATCTAGCAAATTAGAAAATGTAAAAATAAGTATACCTAGCTAGGTAGGTAAATATACCTACTTACTGAGATCGGCCGTTATATTTGACGGTAATATCTGAAAATTGCCAATTTTACGCAGATTGTAGGCATCAGGGAAAATTGAAAATATTCAATGTACCAATTTTTTTTTCAACTTCATTAAATGTTACTATGTTTAGGAATAGTTTTATCAATTCTGTGATCTTTTATTATAATGACAGTTGAAATTATATATTATTAAACCAAAGGGTACAGCTACAGACCACAGACTTTTTTAATAATTAATAATTATATTATATTATTGCTTTTATCGCTTAGGTTTACTTTTACATAATCAATGCTCTAAGAAACTGAATTGAAACAAAACTGGATCACAAAATACCTACTTATATCAAAATAAGAACAAAATTGGAACTAATTTTTATGCAGCTATATTATTTTTATTTTTATGCTAATGATAATAAATTTATATATGAAAAATAAAAGAAAAACAAAAACTAAACAGGCATAAAAATTAGACTAGCGGTAGCGACGCTGTCACCGGGTCAGATAAGTTTGTTGGACTGACTTATTAACTTTATGAAGGAACTAGAAGTTTAATTCGCTATAATCCGCGACAATAGGAAAATCTATGTGGTACAGTGTGTATCCCGCTATAGCCCGCGACATTCACCACACCACAGAAATCCCCATAACTACCCTCAACGTACGTTTGACTCCGATACCGGAGCATCTTCAGGAGATGTTGATTCCAAATTGCACGATTTCGGTAGTTTGAGTCATGTCAAAAAGGTATAAAAGCCGGAATTTCCGACACGATCATCACTTCGCAATCGTGCATTGTGGAGTGTGTACCACATAGATTTTCCTGTTGTCGCGAATTATAGCGAATTAAACTTTAGTTCCTTCATTATGATGGACTTCCGCAAAGTAACGCCTGCTTCTATCCAATATTATTAACTTTACGTAGCACTATGTACAGAGTACAGACGGTTTCCTACTACAATATTTATAAATTCTTACTAAAGCTAAAGGCCACACAGTATAAATAACTATGAAAATCACCGGCTCTTGAAAGCTCTAAAGAATTTTAAAACTAGCAGCCCGTTTAATTTTAATTAACATTGTGCTACAAGAGAAAAAAAATCACGGTCGAGTAAATCTATTAAATAATCAGTAGGTAGTAAGACGTAATAAACGTTACAGGTTTACTGATAAAGAAAATATGTAGGTATATAATATACCTAGTCGTAGTACTTATAATTACGAGTATATTCTGTGATACATGTAGGTGCAAATTACAATGCTGTCCTACAGTCTACACGTAGTAGTAGTAGACTAGTAGTACCAATAGTATTACAACTCAAATACAGGACATACAGGCGTAACGGTACTCTACCACCGGTTCGGAAACCAAAATCTACTGAGAAGAGGCAGCTGGAAACTCGCATTGAAATCTAGAGAAACACGGGCTACAATTAGAAAAAAACGAGTCGGATGGGTACCTAGTCTTGGAAATTATTGGAAATTTATAAGGTTAGCAAATTTTTTCGTCAAGAGTAATTGATAAATTATTTATCAGTCTCAACTCTCAAGACTGATAAATTTTTCGGTTGATAGTGATAAAGTAATTTCAAATTCCTACTTTAAAAGTTCAATTTCCTAACAATAAAAATAACAAACCTTCATTTAACTGAATGCAATTATAAATTCGATTAAAAATACAAGTAGGAACGAGTAACATCGAATCAACGCGGTAACGTACCTAGCATAACTGTACATAAAAAGCATTCTTAATTCCATCATTCTTCGACGTTAAAGTCCAATTTTGTAACCTTTTCGATACCACCCATCTCTTTTCTACTCGTACACTCATCTCTGTCTTACGACAATCGTTCTATTTACAAAACATTGGGTTGGAGGCGAGGTTGCCGTACTTCGCTGCGCCTGCGCCGGTGACGTCATGTGCTCCGTCCTTCTCTACGAGATCTCTCTCACCGCTTCCCGGTTCCACTATGTGCTACGGAGTAGCCAGGGCCAAGCCGTAAAACAATGGACGTACGAAAATACATAAATTAGATTTGATGTTTTTTTAAAAGCCAAGGCCTCCACGCAGTCTCGAGGTCCACGTGTCGCTAAATTATTATGAGTAATAATAAGTATAAAAAGTTTGTAGATACTTTATTACGTTATGATATTGATAGCGTTTTATTAAAAAATAAATAATTGGACATGAGTCAATGATCATTTATAGTCCGTCAAACTTATGTGACCCGGTGGCCAAAATTAGAACAAATTTTTATGCCTGTTATAATTTATAATAATATAGTCTTTGTTTTTATTTTATTTTTCATATCTGCTAGCGACGCTGTCACCGGGTCAAATAAGTTTCTGGGACATAAGTATATACATATAGATATAAGTAAGTCCCATAAGTTTATCTGACCCGGTGATGGCGTCGCTACTCGCTAGTATACCTATATGAAAAATAAAATAAATACAAAAAAACGAGTGTGCTTTACTTTAGACCACACGACTGAAGTAAAACTTCTATATAGTATGAGAAATAAGATACGTAACTGAAACATACATATACGAAACGTAACTGGTTATGCTCGCATCTCTCTCTTGCCCCTACAGTAATATACGAAACGTAAGTCTCTCTCTTTCTATCTTCACTAACTTATATCTCCCTCTCAACTTTCGTTCGCCTCGCCCGATCACACTTTTCGTAACGCTCTCGTCATGCATTCACCAGCTTACTCCCCAAGTCGAACGTGCGTGAAGAAGTTTTACTTTAAAAAATAAACAAGATAAAAATTAGTTCCAATTTCGGCCACTGGGCCAAATAAGTTTGTAGACTTTTAAATGAGTTGACATTTTCACAGTAACGCCTTTCACTCGGGTATTTCACGACATCGAGCATGTGGAAAACCGTGAAAAACTAAGAACCAAAGAAATGACACTTTAAATTGTTTTCTTGCTTAAAATCTATAATAGTCAAAATCTTATCGGAAGTCATTTTAACATTCTTAATTTAAATATTTTTCTTTTCGCTTTGTAAATTATGATTTTGTTCAGCAGTCTACGTGTACCTATTATATATAAATTTTTCACATGTGAAGCAAGTTTAAGTATCACCCTTGATTCAAAAAATCTAGACAATAGACAAAAGTCTAAACCAACATCAAAAGATTGCTAAAAAATCCGTTTCACTTCATATGTCTGTGAAAAGTGCTGAAAATTTCCCCTTTGCTTCGAACCCAGCCAGCTATATCGCAGGCTAGACTTGTGTAGCTCTTGTTCCCTATTGTTCAATAACTGGCAGACGCCGGAGGCTGTGCGGGAGACAACGAAATTTCAGCCTAAATACTGCCACGGTACATTTGCATTTGGTATTACAAAACGCGTTCGATTTGCCGAGCTTATGTGAAAGCTCTATGAAACGTGGTCTATACTTCTTACACTTTTAAATAATTAAATTCTTAAATCACTAAAATGTATGCCCATTTAATAATTTTCGAAGGGACAAGGAAATATATTGCAATATTAGGATTGCAATAAATGAAGCGAAGTAGTAAGTGCATGTTACTTTACCAAACTTTTTAAGCAGGTCCAGTCGACAAAAGGTTTTTGCTTTTTATCTTAATTTGGTGTACTCAGTAAAAAATAGAGTTATTAATTTGCGGCACTAAATACTTCTTACTTTAAAATACTTCAATAAAAGGCGAAATCAGTTGGGGTAAAAAAGGATATATTTTTCCTTTAATTTAGCTGTTCTGTTTTGCGGCCGTTAATCACACTTCTGATGATATCAGTAAATATACGAACCAAAAAGAGTTTTTTTATCATGGCTCATATAAAAAAAAACTAAAAAAAAGTCTACACTCTATCTATTATCATATTTGAAAGAGTGGCAATAATGAAAATTTGAAGTGAAGTCGAAGAACCCATCCGATAAACGCGTATGCCGAGGAAATTCAAACTTGCATTTGAATACAAAATATGGAAATGCTACAATTATGACCAAGTATAAATAGTATCAATGCTGCAAAACTATGAGTCGAGTTTCCATATCACAGTGACGATGATGTTTGGGCAAGATGGCCGGATGTTTTTGAAATATCCTGAATATTAGCGCTACCGCGTGTCGCAATCGAATGTTATTTAATAAACATTTAACTAATGTTATTGGAGGATATCATAACAATGGACTGATGATAATTAGTTATCGTGTTACGTTTAGATTGTTTCGCGATTGGCGATAACAAAAAAGTTACAAAGTACCGGTAGGTACCTACGTAAAGAAAAAAAAATCAAATAGACTTTTTACAAGTGCATAAGAATAGTCGAATGAATCTACCACTGGTTCAGAATACCGTTCCTACCGAGAAGAACCAGCGAGAAACTCGGCGGTTGCTCTTTTGGAAAAATTCATTTACAATTTCATTAATTTGTAGATACATAAGTAACCGCTGTCCTTAGCATTGCTGGAGCGAGTCAAATCCATGATCCTGCCCTTTGTCATTTATACAGTATCATTTTTATCAGTGTCATTTATAAAGTACAGGTATACCACTTCTCGAGAAGAGATCTCTGAGCAACTTAACATACCTACCTAACCTAATTGTTTTTCTTTTTACTCCACTAAGTACAAGTTAGCCCTTATTAGCCATTGACTGCGATCTTCTGCGGTTTTCCTGTCTTGTAATTCTCTGCACTAGCCTGGGCCCTGGAGTTAAGTAGTTAGCGCTATTAGTAGGTACCTCAAAGAGCACATAATTAGACTAACGAGGCAGTTAAGAAGTTACATAATGTAACTTATTTTATGTGATGCCCGCGACTTCGTCCGTGTCGATTAAGGTTCCTTGATTACCGCCGGAACTCTTTGATTTTCCGTAATTTCCGTCCTTCTCCGGGATGCATCAAGCAACCTATCTCTGCACCATATTTCGTTTCAATCGGTTGAACCCGGCCGTTAGCCGGTCCGTGGAAACGATTCAGATTAAATACTTAATAGCTGTTACTTCGGCGTAGCAGAAAGACACTCAGACACTTTCGCATTTATTATAATACTAGAAGTTTCCGGGATAAATATTAGCCTATGTCTTTCCCCGGGATGCAACCTATACATCATCAAAATCGATTGAAAAGATGGGCCGGCAGACAGACAGACACACAGACAGATGGACAGACACTTTCGCATTTATAATATTAGTATGGAAGTATGGATTACTATGGATTTTTTTGTTTATAACAAGTAGTTATATTATGTTAGTATCACGTAATACGCAGCACGCAGCATCAACCGGAAGTAATCAATTCATGAGAATAATACAGATAGCGAGGAAGGTTAAGGAGTCAATCGAACCACAATACATTCAACCTTGCTCTTACACATCGTATTAATAAATCAGTCAATATGACAAAACATATACCTACCTACTCTTGAGAAGTTACGATCAACTGGCTGATGCCCGTGACTTTGTCCGCGTGGATTCAGCCGTTCTGGCGTGAGTAACAGACATTGATGGATGGAACTTTCGAGTTTATAATCTTAAATATATTATATAAATCACGTGTCACGTTGTTTGTCCGCGATGGACTCCTAAACTACTTAACCGATTTTAAATAAAATTTGCACACCGTGTGCAGTTTGATCCAACTTGAAAGATGGGATAGCTTACATCTTAATTTATGGCCACAATATTATTTTATGTCGGATTTGCAATGTAAGACGGAGAAAAAACGGTCGAACGAAAATGTTTCTTACGAAAAGCTCATTCCACGCGGACGAAGTCGCGGGAATCAGCTAGTTATATATAAAAATCAATTGCTGTTCGTTTGCTCGCTAAAATTCGAGAACGGCTGAACGATTAGGCTCATGTTGGTTTTGAAATGTTTGACGTAGTCCAGGGAAGGTTTAAACGGTGAGAAAATATGGAAAAATTTGTTAATTTCGACGTGCGGACGAAGTCGCGGGCATCAGCTAGTATTAGTATAAATAGAAGGTATATTAAGACTAACCTCATTATAAATTTAAGAGAAATTGAGTTGATATTTTGCTTAGAAATGATATGAACTTGTAAATTATAGTATTTCTGTGCTCTCAAAAGGCTAAATCTGGTTCTTATTATGTAATGTTAGCCAGTAAGTTTCAAATAAGTGAATTGTAAAATTATTTTTGAGACAATAAATATCTTAAATCACATTTATTGTAATTGATTAAATAATAATCATTATAAATCCGAAAGTTTGGATGGATGGTTGGATGTATGGATGTATGGATGGATGTTTGTTACTCAATCACGTCACAACGGCTGAGCGGATCTGGATGAAATTTGGCACAGAGATAGATTATAGTCTGGAATACATAGTCATAGGCTACTTTTTATCCCGTAAAATTAAAAAGTTCCTGCGGGAACCACAAAACCTCGATCCACGCGTACGAAGTCGCGGGCACCAGCTAGTGTGGAATAAAATCAAGTGAATTTTCTTTACTTAAGAAGTTAAGACTAAATGTTAATTTTTTTAATTACTATACTTTAACTATATAGAATTATCATTGACTGTAGGTCTATGAAGCATTAGGCACTAAATTTGCACAATTAAAATAGATAAAGCACCAGGAAAACGGCTCAAGGCAATCTCGTTTACATAAAATAGCGCTACCAAAAAACTAATTTATTAATTCCTCAATATTAAATATTTATTAAATATACGCTTTGAAATGATTAGGCAAAAATATTATCTGAATTATGGAAATATGTACTAAATACTAGTATTTTATTAACAGATAGTATATTTTTTTCCATTAATTCAACTTGCTTGAGTATGATTCGGAAATTTTCCCCTTTCGACCCCTGGCGCAGTAGCGAGCGCTGTCTTATAAGTGAGAGGTACCGGGTTCGATCCCCGGCAGTGTCAAAGTGGATACTTCTGATTTGTGAAATTTCTCTGGTCTCGCTGGTCTGTTTGGAGGCCGTGGCTAGAAACCACCTTTCCGTATAGACGTGCGGCCAATCGATTTAGCGTTCTGCGTGCTTACTACCATCGCTGAAAGCAGTATTATTGTAATGTTGTTTATACGCTCTCGTTTCAGAATTGTAATCCTTATTTTAGGGACATCAAAGTACGTCATTTAATACTGTAATTTTAAAATAATACTGTTTTAAGCGACGGTTGTAAGCCCACTAATAATAGCTACAATTCTAAAGCAACAATATTGATTGAATACGATTAGTCATATTCAAAAGTGATAGTAATCTATCTTGCATTATGAATTGTGATGCAGATCATTTCGGATCTAAACACAAAGGAGCGGCCCGGTTACTGTGTTTCTTTTCTCATATCTATTATTTCGTACAACTTACACTGTGCATGATTGTTGGAAAATGTACGCAATGCTAGGGTTGCCAAATTTTTTAAACTAAGTCTATGACTGGCCCCCCGATTGTGTAAGGAAATCATCGTAATAGTTTGTCAAACGTATAATTCGACCTGTTTATGGAGTTCATACATGCCAGCACGTCAAAAAGCATGTATGAACTCCTAAAACAGGATCCGAGTAATACATTTTAAGCTGTCAAATGATTACGATTTGCTTAGAAAATTGGGTCTCTGGTCTGGGTTGGATCACCATATATATACCTTGGCGGACACGTAACCCTTAAAATATGTCGCTAAGCACGTTAATTAGTCAAAGAAAGTGGCGATTCACCAATCCACCATGGAGTAACTCGAACTAAGTTAACCGATATTAGAGTTGTTACGTATGTTAAATTTTAACGAAAGTAAATTATGACAACTATTGTTGTTGTTCTTTTAGCACAACTTTTTGTCGCGTTGCTTGGAGAAAACACGAAGGAGATTACGAGAACTAATAGTTTGAATCAATCTGGCCCGTCTACTGTCAAGTGACATTATGACTACTAAAATTGGATGGCTACTTTGACGGTCGCAATCATTCTGATTGGCTGACACACTTGGTATTGGCTAAAATGAATAGCAAGAACACAATACATTATATTAAACATAACGTTTATAATTATGGGAATGCGATTTTCATAAAGCTGTTATTTTGTCATGCTATTTTCCTTTTAAGAAAATGTTTTTTTTTATCCACTACAAGCTAGCCCTTGACTGCGATCTCACCTGATGGTATATATGTAATATGACTATAAATTTAATATTTTAGATTTCATTAGTTAAAAATTACGTATGGGAAAATAGTCGTAAGTATATACATGGATATTGCATGTGTAGAATAAAAATAAAGCGTTGAATTAAATTTTTAAAATTGAATTTTTATATTGACAAGTGACAACCCTACACGTGCGTTGTGGATATCTTTTGTAACCCCATCTCTCTTATTCATGTGGTATCAGATAGAGATAGCATAACTCGAAAGATGGACTGTTTTCCATAACAATGGCCATTCAAGTTTTCATATGAAATGTTTTCCCTCGTTTTTTCTTACGTATTAAGAGAAACTCAGCATTCTTCTCAAGTTTTTTTTTCAACTTCGTTTTAAGGAAATTGTGATTTATGTTTGGGCATGTCTGTTAAAAAAAACAATAGGTAGGTAACTTACCTACACTAAAAGTCGCATTGGCAAAATTCGTTTGCGCGGAAAATCAACCTAACGTAACTATAAAACCGAATGTGAACACCATTGAAATACAGACCTTATTGCTTGACCTTAAAATTTTAAACACAAGAATAACAAAGAATCGTGCACGGACTCCGAACTGGCGCGTAGCCAGAGAAAATTCAGAAATTATAAATTCCCAAATTGACCCTGCCGGCAATCGAACCCGGGACCTCCCAAGACCACAGAGCTCACCATTACGCCAGGGAGGTCGTCAAAATCAAGTGAGTCAAAGGGATCCGCTGGATCCAGGCGGTAAAAGACTGCGGCTTGTGGAACTCCTTCCAAATGACCTATATTATGTCCAGCAGAAAACGTCTATAGTCTGTACATTGACGACGATATTTGAGCAGTCTGTAGTCCAAGCGGTCATAAAAAATATATATGTCACTGTAAAAATTTTATCTCGATAGATTATAAACTGTCGAATGATTGTGAACCGTTCAATGTTCTGAGTGTAATTTTTTGAAAAATTCTGTGTTTTCTTGTTACTTTCTTGTAGGTTAGGTTTGACATAAACAATCAGGTAGTGCCCATAACTAAGGTTAAAAAAAGTTAAAAACTTAGGTTTTGTCGGGTTAATATACCTAAATAACAGATTACAATTTACCGAAAAATAATGCGTTAAATTGTAATCTGTCGACTGTTTAAAATCTTGCTAGTTAGATTACAATCAAACGGTTTTTGCAATTTTACAGTGACATATATTACAACCCATAACCTCACAAAACTTTTTGCTTAACGTTTGTTCGACGTACAATCTACTCAGATGTTACATTTTCTAATCCCAGCACAGTAAAATAGCGTTTAGCATAATCGCTATTGATATCATATTGGTATGCAGATTGAACAAATTGGACTCTCTGTAACGCTCCCGCCTCGGGCAGGAATAAATACTGGTCAACGTGGTTTTACACGTGTTGTTAGACTCCCAAGTCACGTACTCACGTGAAACTATGGCATTTTGAACTTTATCACAATTACTTTAGGTCTAATATTCATTGTAGTTGGGTACTAGATATAGCCTACATTACATTATCATAGTTACCTACTGGTTATAAGTCATGAATCACAACTTTTAACTAGTGGTTTTACCAAACTATGATTTGGTATAAGGAAAATTTTAACCTAAAGATTTCAACACTGCATACTCTAGAGTCTAGGTACATGACTCTATCTAGTCAGTAGTCAGTTAAAAAAGGTTTAATCTCAGATTGACTTAGTATGAAAATCAAGAAGTCAAGAAAGAAGAAATTTCAAAATCTAAAAACGAAAAAAATGTGATTTGCGGCGAATAATTTGCTGATTTCAAAAAATTAAATAAAATTAAAACATCATGATAGGTACCTTATTTTTATGTAAATTTCATATAACGAAAACAAGAACGAAAAAATCACAATGTATTTTTTAATTATATACTATATCAATGTTTTGCCGATAAAAACAAAAACCTTCATAATATGATATTGTGTAGGTATAGAATCTTTCGATAGGTATTTTTTTATTGGAGAAAATATAAACGATAGGTTTAATCACAAATTCCAAATTGATATTAAAGAAAATTCTATTTTTTGGCTTACATTTAAAGCATAAATCACAACGAGCACACTGTAATAATACCTTTTTAATGTAAATTTCATTTAACGAGAACAAAAACAGAAAAAAAAATCGCGACGTATTTTTCGGTTAAAATCAGCGTTTTTTTCTCATTCAAAACATTCGCGGGTAGCTGAATAATATTTTTGTAATGAGCGCCGTTTATTGCCCGGGGCGCACTTTGGCTAAAATATGGCCTTTCTCTGCCGCTGTATTTACATACATTCGCCGTTCTGGGCTTTTTACTATCCTGTTTTATCGAAGATCGCGGAATCAGATTAGCATTTTGCCCCGGGACGTGGTTTAAACCTTTTTTTGTTTCAAGGTGAAATTACTTGTACTTACGATAAGAATTTGGTGAGCTATTTCGTTAATAGCTATATCACGTAGAAAGTCTTCGAGTATGATACTCGTGTGGTATCACACTCAACGGTCGTTCGAACACCCTGTACATTATTTAATTATCAGACTGATCAGAATCTGAGCTCATTCAGATTATCTGCCAGTGGGGTTGATTCTGTAGTGCACAATCTCTAAACTAAAATAACACCTTTTAAAATATTGCTAGCCCTTTCATAATACTACGTGCGGTAAGGGACAGAACTGGATTTAAAGCTTTCATTTTAGTTTAGTTTAGAGAATGTGTTATACAGAATTGGCCAAATTATCTACAATCTAATGCTACATATAATATATAGTATCTAGTTCGCACTTATTCGCCGTCGCGTAATCGTTTGTCAAACGGATAATTCGACCTGTAAGAGTTCATAGATGCCTGCATGCCAAAGTGTACAGTATGAACAACAAAAAAGGTTACAATAAGTAACAATACAACAATTCGAACTATAACAGCTGGAGTAATACGTTTTAAAAGCGTCAAATAATTACGATTTCTCTTGAATTATTTAGGTGGTTACTAAATATAGGTACTTTATCACAAACAACTCTTAAAAATATTATGGTTTTCATCAATTTCATTAGACAATTGGGTATTTAACAACTAGTCAAATCCGCAACTTTTTTTTAAACGTCAAAACGCGTAGCTTATTATAGTATGAAATATTGAATAGTGACATCATCAAAGTTCGACGCACTTTTTTACTTTAATCGATAGTTTGATATAGATTTTCAACATAAAACTAACAGAAGACGATATTACGACTTTTCCTCTATTTACCTAATAATAATCGCTAAAAAAAATATTTGAATAGTTGTCAAATACCCAATAGAGCATCTGATCATTATTGCGGCTAAACGACTATCAAAGTCGTCCTTCTCTGTCATGCTTTTATCCAAAAAAAAAATCCTTGAAGTTGTATTTATCGCGTCCCAATGCCGCGGGGCAGGTTGATTGTGCAGTGATTAATTACCAGTTCCAATACGGAAACCATCGCTCCGCTGATAACGCTATCTAACGAGGTCGCCGTAGCGTCTCCATATCACTTTGATTGCATCTAATAATAATAAACTAGTGCATTTTTTAATGATAAGATCAAATTATAGCTGACTAGCCCTGAATTCGTTCGGGAAATCTTGAAAATATAGGTTTACGTAGGTAGATCCAACCTACCTGTAAAATCTCAAGTTTCCAAGAAAGTTATGGCGGAAAAGCTGTATCAATCATTGCTACAATCTCAATGACTGTGATTGGCTGAATTTATGGCATTATTACTGCAACCGTGGATTTTTGAGGTGATTGCTATCGTTTACTTGTAGCAATAATTTTTATATAATAAGGCGCCAGTCTTTATTATGCCGGTCAGTCAGTTTAGCGGTTTAGTTATCCACTATTTATGATATTACTTGCACTCTTACAGTGTATAGAGTTCCTAAATATTACTCTATAACCATAGTTCGGTATATGCAGAAAGGAAACAGAATGCTGAGTTATTCACAGATTTATGCTTTTGATAATATGGAAATAAAAAAAACACTAATTTCTAGCCTTACTAAGCGTACTCACGCTTTAAATGCTATATTATAATTTCATTTTATTTGATAATAATTAAAAATTTACTAAAGCGCATGAATATTATCTTCTAACAAGATAATTTATGTATTAAATTGGATATTTTGCAACCCTATTCACACTACGATAACGTAGTATATCAAGGGCTGCCACATTTGCATTCGTTGAGTCACGATCCACGAAACTAATACGAAATTGCGGAACCCCATTAATCACTATGATGTATACGAGCCACATATCATAATCTAAAAGCAAACAATCGCAAACTGAATTTAATTCGTGACTCGTAAGGCTGGCTGCACTTTGGATGCGTTTTCGTACAAAGAAAATGAAATTGTATAGTATTTTAATCTTAAACGATAAAAATAAATATAAATGAAATGAAATATACAATATACAAATGCTTTATTTCCAAAAATATACTTAAAAGGTAACAAGGTGCATATTAACAAACAAGTAAAATCTTAAAACTAATAAAAATTTTGGTTTAGCTGTTTCCGTTTCAACTCATGTACCTCTTATATGCTTAGCTGTGGACCTCATACTAGGAGACCTGTATCGTGAGGTGAGGTCCTGATATAGGAATTACAGTGCGATATACTCGGACGGGGGTTGATTACATAACACAGAGAATTTCAAAGGTAAACTACCTAATAAATCAAATCAAAATAAAGCAATATTTACCTACATAGAAGTTTAAAGATTAAAATTCATTAATACACAAATGATTAATGTTAAACTAATGGTAAAAATAATAATATCAATAATAATAGGGCGCGTTTGGAACCCTCGTAGCTTTAGTTTTAAGATACCTTTACCCATTATATAAATGATATTTTATTTATTTGACGTACTACAACTTGTGCTACTTATAACACGAGACTCTACCAACGGTTCGGAAAGCTGAGTCTTCTGAAAGTTCGACGAAGTCGCGGGCATCAGTCGATTATATAATTTTGATTGCTTTAATCCGAACCGGTAAGTCACAGGTCAAATCTAAGTCAAATAATAATTATAAATAACAAATGTGCGGTGAGCCTTAGTCAAACGGGTAAAGTCACACAAAATCGCGAATTTACGCCTTTTGACCGCTCGCCAAAAAGATCAAAGTTGCGATGGCCTTCACTGAGCAGGTCCAGAATCCAGATGCATCCGCACCTGCGTAACGTCTACGCAATTTCACCAAGTAACTACCTAGTTGTGATATTAATGTGTATTATAATTGTTACAGCCACTACCTTACCTTACCTTTACCTTAAGTACCTTAAGTTTTACTAAATAGCCCCCGCAATTGCATCCGCGTCGATTTAGCGTTGTTCAAAAATGCTTCTTTCTTTTTCCTCAAATATTTCATCTTTCTCTACTGTCATATCATACTTCATACTAATATTATAAATGCGAAAGTGTGTTCGTTTGTTTGTTGGTTTGTCCTTCAATCACGCCGCAACGGAGCAACGGATTGACGTGTTTTTTGGCATGGGTATAGTTGAGGACCTGGAAAGTGACATAGGCTACTAAGGAAGGAAAATTAAGGAGTTCCCGCGGGAATAAAAAAAAACTTAAAGCACGCGGACGAAGTCAGCTAGTTTATTATAATTATTTCTCAGGTCGCCTCTCACCAAACTGTTAAATGTATTCAATTTATATATAAAGTATCCTTTTCATGTCAACTGTGACAACATCACAAATTTTGACACTCAGTTCAGCAAGCCTTCATTTACTAATTCATTTGGTCGATTTATTGATATTGATCGGGATCCCACAATTATTAAAGTAATTCTAAACAATGACAATTTAATAACACAACACGAATTTATCATTATGGCAATAAAGGCAATTAAATTCTGAGCTAAAGGCGCTTACACAAAGTTACACAAAAGCCGAGTTTACAGGCCAAGTTGTGGGCCAACAATGCCCTTTGTTTGGCGGTAATGGCTTTTGTCGCGGGCCCAAATTTTGACTTATTGTTCGCGGTGTGCATACACCTTTATGGCATCTACAGACTTGCCAACTTCCAACTCGACAAGAGAACGTGAAAACACTATTTGATTTGTGATTAATTACACTACTTATAACTTAATATGTAACTGTATATCTACTTATTGTGACATTTCACTCTTTGAAATGTGCACCGTTTCTTGCCAGCTCTATCAAAATTAGGCGTATACTACCTAATCTCAGATTACCTAATACAATGTGTTGTACATGAAATAATATAATGAATAAATCTGTGTCAAATATAAAAACTCAAGTAGACTTTCTGTATTTGACAAGAGCGACTTTTATAGATTTTTGACATTTACTCTGCATTGTACTTACATAAGTAAAAGTGTCGCTTGGACATACTCAGACTGATTGTAGCCGTGATTGATTTAATCACAAAAGCCTCATCAATAATTGATTATTATTGAACTCTGATTTAAAAAAATCTTAAGTACCTACTGTGATTGAATCTAGACCTAGAGGCGCGGTTGGTATATCTGTAGATAGTTTAAATGGAATCCACATTTTAATTCAGTTTGCAGTTCCGCGCAAACTTTTGCACGAAGTTTAAAAAGTTGATGAGAATAATTAACTCTGTTCTTCCACTTGAAGATTTTAGTTATTATACATACATTATACAATTATTTACCAAGATTAGGCAAAGTTGGCGCAATCTTAAAGAGGCCTATGTCTAACAGTGGATGCATATTGGCTGATATATATAGTATACAATTATTTATTGTAAGCATATTATAAAGGGCTTATCTTTTTTTATTGTTAATATTTATAGCCGTTATAATAATTACCTACGTCTGAAATATTCATACACTACTTCTGGTAACTCTTAAATTTTCCGGGATAAAAAGTAATTTTCCCCCAATTCCATTGAAATGGAACCGTGATGGATTTTAAGTATATTTGAATGCTGGATCTGGAATGATGACATCTCTTCCGCAAACATCAAAAAAGCGTTCCAGGGTTTTTCCACTGTGCGTATATTATGTTCGCCGAATAAGCTCGACGTTTCTTTTTTTCTCAAACAACGACCATATTTACAAAAGTATTGCATTAACCCAATTTTAAAGATGTTTACGATCCTATCATAATTAAATAGAATACAAACTTTCACGCAAGAGCAAACACCCTTTTTGTAATTCGAGGATGGAATATGAAATCATTATCATTTATAATATTTTTAGACGAAGTCGTGGGCATCTTCGAATACTAGCTGATGCCCGCGACTTCGTCCGCGTGGATTGAGGTTTTTCAATTTTCCGGGATAAAAAGTAGCCTATGTGTCATTCCAGACTATAATCTATCCCTGTGCCAAATTTTATCCAGATCCGTTCAGCCGTTCTGGTGTGATTGAGTAACAAACATCCATTCATACTTCCATTCATACAAACTTTCGCATTTATAATATTAGTATAGAAAAAAAAGTTAAAATAACAATAAAATGTGCTCGGTGTACCAGCAAATATCGGATCCCGCAGCTGTTCGCATTGCGCTAGTTTTTGAGGTTCAATCAAGCGGAACGACTCTTTCTTACGGCTTATGAAATATTTTTTTTATCATGTTGGCATTAGGTAACATTTTTAATAGATTTTTAATAGGAAGTTTTGAGGTAGTTTTTTTAGAGTACCATACTTGCTGTTGCCCGCTACTTCGTCCGCGTGGTTTTTAAGTTTTGTTTAATTTCTGTGGGAGCTCTTTCTATATTTTCCTGGCATAAAAAGTCTTCCTTAGTAGGTACTAAGGTAAAATAAGGTATAATAGGTAATATTTATCATAATAATATTATATTATATTATGCGAATGCGTGTGTGTGTGTATTTAATTTTTACGCTTTCACGGTCCATCTGTTCAACCTATTTTGATGAAATTTGATACAGAGTTAGGGTGCATCCCGGCGAAAGGACATTGACTACATTGTATCCCAGAAAATCAAACAGTCCCCACTGGATTTTCTAAAACCTAAAACTACGCAGATGAAGTCACGGGCATCATCTAGTATGCTTATATTTTATTTCACCACATTGTAATAACTAATAATACTACTAGTTGCTCTAAAAGTTCAAAGTAAACTACGAATCACGACAAATTCCAGTCATTAGTCTGTTAATAGAAAATAATGGCAAACAACCAGTAATAACCAATTTTCTATTTCCAATTTAAAATTACCAAGCGATCGTGGAAGGCCCTCGTTACACTGGCTGGTCGAATCCACCAATCGGGGTGTCCCTTTTGTGCTGGAAGAATTTCTAAAAAGAGAACGTTACTTAAGGCGCGCTTACATTAGGTGTGTGACCGAATACGTCGGCCGCATTCGGTTTAATCGGATTCGTTAACCGAATTGGCTTGTCTGGGTTTAAAGGTCTGTGACCGAATACGTTAGACGTGACCTGGAGTAGGGCTCCAGCTGAAAATCAGCGCTGAATGCTCTTGTAATTTATTGCAAGGCATTCTGCATTATGCTGAGCTGATGCCTTTTTCAGGTTGTGCCACACACGACTAGCGTTATCAAGGTGCCTCTAGGACTTGACCATGAGTTTAATGCTCAACTACTGAAGGCGCTGGGGTAAAATTTACCTTAAGGTATTATATTAAATGGTGCAATAGTGAGAGTAAATAGTTTTCTATCTTTCTTCTTTCTATTAGGTTTTCGCCCAACAGCAAATTTCTATGAGTCGGTTATGACCGAAGACGGTCAAATGTAACAAAGTTTTGCACTGAGTCGGTCACTGCAAAGTGCAAACAGGCCACGTTCGAATTCGAGCAACCGAATTACATTAGTTTTAATGCAGTCAAAATCTAATATTGTTCTTATGTAAACGCGCCATTACAACCTTTATGAGAGCCTCATTCGGACCGGTTTTTCCATTGGCGGTTTAGATACCTACGTATTGTAACTAAAATACGTTTTAAAATCGAAATAAAACCTTTAAGCTGACTAGATGATGTATTTTATTTTCACTTGTTGATAACGTTTATTTTAAATCAAAATTACGTATAATTACTGACAACTACTGAACGCCAAACTTCAATTTGAAGATCATGCGCGCGACTTCGTCCACGTGAACCCTAAACCCTGGTTTTTAAGGCTAAAAGTCCATGTCACTCACCCGATCCATAATCTCAATGAAAAAAAAATTCGTCGATTCGTTGCTCAGTTGCCAAACAAACAAACACGGATTTGTGGGAAGAAATACAGAACTTCTGGGCCTCATGATACATGTCCCTGTACTTACCAACATACCTCTGAAACACGAGTACCTACCTACCGTATACCTTATAAACACGTATTCAGCTCCTGACTTATGACAAGTAATATGCTTCCATTGTTGACCGAGCGAAGCGAGCGACTTGTTCGTCCGTCCGTCCGTCCGTCCGTCTGTCAGAGCATTATAACTTCTGAATTACTGAATGCAATTACTTCAGCTTTAAATATAATATGTAAACTAATGGCCTCCCGCCGAATATGGCTTAAAAAATAATAAAAATCTTTATTTCAGGGGGGCTCTCATAGAAGCGAATGCGAAGTAAAATATTTTTTATAAAGTTACATAGGGTTGCGATATATCATTTTAAAGATAATTAGAAATAGAGTCCAAAAATATATTTTTTTTAATTTTTCCCCCAAAATTGACGAAATGGGGGGCTTTCAAAGTGGTGATTTTCTAACGTCCAAAGATGACCTCAGAACTCTAAATTTTCTGAAAGGATGAGCCTGAAACTTGATCAATTATTTCAATTATATCCTGTACTTGAACAACAAATACTAAAATTAGATAAATATTTTAAGGAAACGGAATTATTTAATTTTTAATGAGCTTCAGTATTTTAACAGAACTTCACATTTATGTCAATAGATGGCGCCGCGAGGTCTTAGTTCGGGGCGAACCACTATATAGTTATATATTGTCTACCTACCCTTGGCTTTTCCCGCTTAGCTTGCCACCTTTCGGATATCGTCTCTCAACTCATATTAGTTGTTTTCTGTTGTTTCAACGCCGTATCCTTTGTTACAGAGTTACCGAGGTCGTAAACCCCTCGGCGGTTCAGTGTCAGCGGCAGTCGGGCTGAGCCCAGGGCTGCCAGCCGCCGCGTCTCCCGGGCCCGCCGCGCCAGCCGCGCCCAGCCCTGCGCCCGCCACTGCGCCAGCCATGAAGCAGGACCACCCCAGCCAACCGATGGTAAGAGCTACTATACCAACTAACTTGCCCCTAAGAGAGTCATTAGGATCACCGAGATTCGGGCTGAGCCCAGCCCTCAACCACGTCAGCTGGCTAACTGCGCCTGCCAAGTTCAGCCAACCGTTGGTAAGCTAGCAATCCCTCGTAGTATCAGTGTCAGCACCTATTACCCACCCTGACCTACCATCGCGTCCCCCGGGCTGTCATTCGCACCGCCGGGTTCGCCACTACGCCTGACATAAGGCACTCCAGCTGAACTGGTTAAATCTTCCACTGTTCCCAAGGTTTATGGATCCGAGCCTACCGAACAATCCTAGTTCCCTTTATAGTCGGATCGAAGACAGTAACCAAATAGGCCTAAAATAGATACATGAACAAGAAAGCATAGCGTGAGCCTAAGACGTACACTTAATCATAACATTTTTTTTTATTCCACTACAAGTTGAAGCCACTACAAGCCCTTGACTGCGATCTCACCTGATGGTAACTGACGATGCAGTCTAAGATGGTAGCGGGCTAACCTGTTAGGGGTATGACAGATATGTACTAAATCCATACCCCTACTCGGGCAATATAAAGATACATAGTCGTCTATGTAACTTTATATTATATAAAGTGTAAAATTACTGAGTGAAAAAGGCTGAGGTGTGGACTGTGGATAGATGTTGAAGTGTTTACTAGGGAAGTCTTTGTCCAACGTTGGACTTACAGGATGCCATAATTCTTTAAAAAATCGCGATTGATCTGATTAAGTTTTTTTAATGTTCGTGTACAATTTTGGGCTATCATTGGCTGTACCTACCTGTTTCTTTCTTCATAACGTATTCTCTTACGATAACATTAACATTTCTCCTTAGTAAACTTCTTTTCCTTCCCATTACTAAGTTAAATGTATTAAAACAAGCAAAGCAAGTTAGAATATTATGTAATCAATTATAACACGAACACAAAATTGCTGTCGCAAATCCAAATTCCTCAGAGACTCTCTCTCAAATAAAATCTGCTTGGTATACCATCAAAGAAGTTAAGTTAATTTGTTTATCTCCGCCCTATTACGTGTTAAATAAAGGTTGTTAAACCCGCTCTTCTTAATTATATTCCAGTTTGTGCTTTCGAATAAATTGTGTTGTTTCTATAACGTAATTAATTGATTATGACATTTTAAGTAATCTTTTAAATTCATTAGAGATTTTGGCTTTCATCTTAGTTCTTACCTACTTGCTTCTCCATACAAACTTATCAGATTTCATACAGTTTTTTTTCTGTTAACGAAGCCAGATATAGGCTTATCCTGCCATTATCTAGGTTTACCTTAAACCATTATTAAAGGAAAATTATATTTATTAGTAAGTAAGTAGGTAATTATGAAAAAGTACTTAAGTACTTTCGCCCGTAGAATGAATACCGAACACCGAAGCGCTAAAAAATTATTATTTGTAGCTGATGCCCGCGATTTCTTCTGCGTGGCATCTGATTTTTTAATTCTTACGGGAAGGCCTTATATTTTCGAGATAAAAAGTGGCCTTCGTATTCTCTACTCTTGAGCTACAGCTACTCTCGAGGTACTCAACTATACACATGCAAACAATCACGTCGATCCGTTGCTCTATTGCGGCGTGATTGAAGGACAACTTACCTAATTCAAGTCTGGGGCTCGGCAGCTAAAACTAATCTTAAAATGTTGCAAATCGCACAAAATAAACTAATAAAAGTATTATTTAATTACGACTTTTTAACCTCAACAGAGAAAATATATAAAGAAACAAAATTAATGAACATAACGAATACTTACAAATACTACACATGCATTTTAATACGAAAAATCTTGTCAAAAGAAATACACACAACCATTACTTTCAATACTAATTATAAATACCCACAATTAAAACGTTTAAGAAGTGCGACCTAGGGCTTTCGAATACCGGTTTTTTTCAATACCGGTATTAATACCGGAAAGATTTTTTTCAATACCGGGATCCCGGGATCCCGGTATTGGGAAAAACTTAAAATTAGATAGATTGTTTTTAACTTAAAACTAGTCTTTTGTGAAGGAAACTGCACCAAAAAAAACAGTTTTCCATAAAAAATATTTTTGCACCACATTAACTCCAAAAGAGCACTTTTCTGCTTAAATTAAATGAAGAAATGCCATTTTTTACTCGTAAAACTGCATAGTTTAGTCAAAACACAAATTAATTAAAAATTCAAGTTATTTTTAAAAAGAAAATAAATTTTATTAAAAAAATTGCATTTGATAAAAAACAGATTTCTGAATGTTTCATGAGTCAATGAAATAGAAATGCCAAGCCACAGGGATCTAAATTCAAACACGAATTTTTCCCTCTGAGTGATCAAAAATGACTTTTCTTCACTAGTTTTAAGCAATAAAGATGCTCTTATTGAGCTAATGTAAGCTTAAGATACAAGTTTTGAACTTAGCCGAATAAAAGCAGTGGCATGTACCAAGAAATATATGCAATAGTCACTGTTTCGTTTATAATTTCACCAATACCGGTATCCCGGTATTAGACATTTCCATACCGGTATTGAAAATGGATGAAAAAAGTCCGGGATCCCGGTATTGGAAGCCCTAGTGCGAACAACATAATATTAAGACCACCAAGAACTAATTATGGTTTAAGAAATATCACTTTAGAAAGTGCACACAATGTAAAAGCATGCACACTTTCAAAAAATTACTCAAAATTTACCTATCCAACAAAACTTAAATAAAAATATAATTTGACAATTTTTTACACAAGACAATCTATGTTCACACAGCTCCGTGGCAAACTATCGGTGTATGCGTTGGTATGTTTTTGTACAGGTCGTAAGACTACCCTCACTATAAATTAAAGAAAGAAATTCATATTTTGCATCGAATTGTATCTAGTTGTAATTTATGTTAATCTTAATCTTGTACGCTCAAAATGCTTAATCTCCTTAGCCTGTAAGTTTCATATAAGTGAATTGTTAATTCTTAATGAAACAATAAATATCTTAAACCAAAAATTAACAAACATTATATATAAAAGCATTAATAATATTAATTACGAGTATGATACGGTAATAGCTGTATTTAGTGAATGGTAGTAGATTATAGGTAATAGTTACAGGTAAAATTTGGATGTTTCTTTTCTGTATTATTGAACTTAAAATATTTAACTTGTATGTTCAAGATCTTCATGCCTTCATGCTAGTCATATACCTACGTACACATAATATACACAATATACATATACACGTATACTTATTCCAAGTTCACCAGAAACTTCATAAGCCGCGTTAACAATTAAAGCTCACGTTGCGGCGAAGCTTTACTTAATGAAATTACAACTTCCAAAGCTCCTATTCGAAGATCTGGTGGGGAAATTTGAAGAGTTCATTGATTTTATAGTTCTAATGTTTGAGGGGGTGCAATGCAATACAATAGGTCGATTCGTTGGTCCAAACTTGTGGCCTATAGAATGTGCTATAGTAATCCCAATATGTTGGATTGTGGTCGCTGAGGACTTTGAATTAGATAGAGTATGTAAAATAATGTAATACATTAATAACTGCCTCAAAATTGGGTTTTCAATCAATTGCGATCACTAAATTAATAGCGGTAAAAACTATAAATACTCGTATTTGTAAAAAATAACGGCATATACGGCATCTTGTATGTATACTAATTATAAATGCGAAAGTTTGGATGGCTGGATTGATGTTTGTTACTCGATAACACCAGAAAGGCTGAACTAAATTTATTATTTTTAAATAGCCGTAGCAATTATAAATGTCAAACAAGACTACAATAGACCGTACGGCCAGGTGAGTGCGGCAAGTTTCGATGCTTTTTATAAATCTTGCGATTATAAAACTAATTGCCAGTGCACACCACTGCTCCCAAGTATAATCAAACCAAGTAAAATAAGTACCTCCTAAAAGCCACCCACCGGCTCTCTTTTTATAATGAAATTTGAACTCCAGAAAGCTCCTGTTTTGTAAAGAAATTAAAATCTTTCCAAAGTTTAACAAGTAACGCCCTATGTAACATATTTGCCGCGTGTTCTGCCGCCATTTTGCTCTCTCAACTTTCAGAATTTAATCATATTTCTTACGTCTAATATAAAAAATTCGACGTCTTTTGTTGAAGGTAACTTTTGCAAGCGTTTATTAAATTTTGATTGTATAACGTTACTTGAGTGTCTTGCCAGTTCATCTAAGTAGATATACTTTTTATACTGAGAACATAGTCAGTATTTGACAACAAGTCAAATCAGCATCTTATTTTCAAACGTCAAAACGCGCGCTTAGTATGGGATTTTGTTGTAGTGAGGGATTTAAAGGCACGAGAATCAAAAAACTTTGCTGTCGTGTGAAACATACAACTTTTCACCTCACTAACGAGAAATTAATGCAAGATGAAAGATAAATATTGTACCCACTTTGATTCAAAAAGGGCGCTTTTTCTCATTGAGTGAGCAAAAACGATTTTTGCTTACTGGTTTTAAGCAGCAAAGGCGCCCTTTTTGAGCTAATGAGATGAAAATGTTTTTTTTTTCAGCACCAGTTACTGTACCACTAGTCGCTAAGAGCCTATGTAAAAAGTAGTACATTAAAATTGAAAACTGCATCAAAATCGGCTTTTCAATTGACTGCGATCACTAAATTAAAAACGCAATAAAAAACTTTGAAATACTTGGATTGGATAAAAATTAAAAATTCAAATGTTTTTTATTCAAATAAACTTTTACAAGTGTTTGAATCGTCTAGTGAATCTACCACTATTTAATACTTAACTGCTCGCATAAATTTAAAAATACGTTGTCGAAGACATCTTGTATCTAAAATGTAGATCACCTAACGTTAAAAAAGAATATTTCCCCAAGAAAATTAAAGTTCGCTTAGGAAACTTGTGTTAAGTTCTTTTTTCTTTGTGAGAAAATACAATATTTTAATATGTATTTCGCTCAGAGAGGTCAACGACAGAATGTAAATTAACTTTGATGATAGCTTTTTGCTTTTTATAATGATTTATACTAATAAATACAAGGTTTGTCGACCTCGAAATGCGATTACATAGTTCACAGGTAATTAGGTAAACAAAGCCCGAGGTCCCGCCGCGCCCTTGACCGAAATAACCTGTGAACACAATACGTGGCTACTATGTATCTACTGTACCAGATAAACGGACTATTGTAAACGGAACGTACGAATTAACGGGATTGGTAGATTGAATCAAATCAGGAGTAATAGAGGAGGTTAAGTGCATAATATAGGTACCTATGTTTAATATCGTTGAGAACTCTGCGTTTAGTTCACTTCAGTTGATATGTCTTCATCGAGATTGAAACATTTGAGTATTCTCTGGTATGCATATCACGCACAATAGAAATAACAGTTCTATGACACTCACTGACATCATCTATGCACAGCCCTTTATGACCTAGAAAGAATCCCTAAGTTACAATGTAGAAAAAGAATAGGGTTGGAATTTTCGAAATTCTTTCGAAAGTTAAGCCGCGTGTATTCGCTAGTAACTTGTATAAAAAGAGAAACAACCTTGAACCTTGTACCTATTAATTTTTCTTTATCTGGATTTTATTTGAGGGACGAATGGCTTAGTTGCGACAGCGTATATCAGTCAATTGCGATTGTTAAGCACCGTTGACCCAAGTCACTAAGTTAGTTAAGTAATTGGATAGGTGACTGAACTTGGAAGTCCGAATTTGGCCTTATCGCTTCCTCGGTGACTTGGAGAGCACGTGAAGCCGTCGGTCCCGGTTATTATCACTAACATCTGATAAAAATCGTATAAAACATAAGGGTTGAAACTCTTAGTAGAGTCGTATGCGGAAGGACCTGGGAACTCACCGCATTATTATCCCAAGAAAATCCCTGCCATTATGTGATTAATGGAAAGGGGTCACGACCCTCAGCAATGAGGAATACAACGCAGAGACAGAGAACCAATCATTAGTTTCTCACCCTAACTTTGCTTCCAATATTATGTCCACATAACACCAAAATTAAAACCTGACTCTTTTCTTTTTCAGGCCCCAATGCCGTTCTACGCGGGTGACCCTAACAGATTCCCTACCGCCTGGCAAACTGATCCGTCGCAAGGTATGTACATCCTGAAAGAGAAATGGAACAATGGAGAGAATGAACATTGGATAGTGATACCTTACGGCTGTGTGGTTATTCCCTACAAAACCGACCATGAAAAGATAACACTACAAGTTTCTCCTCTAAAAACATCTACTATTTTCGTTCTAAATACCTATATAGGTTTTTGACAAATCACGATTCGAGCGTTATCTTATCACAGCAATAAATGGCGTATAAAATCTCCCTAAATCCCGATATTTTTATTAGAACGTGTGTTGTTCCCGTTTTTAATTAACGCTGACAGTAGATTAGCGGCCCCTCATCACTTTAATAAACCGCGTTTAATTACAAACACGCACCTTTATTTTAGGCAGCATCATCGTAACCCATTAATCTACATAAATAAACTTCTATACAATTTCGACCAACATACTAAGTTGTATACGTCTTTTTCAGGTTGGCAGAACCAGTTCATCCAGCAGCTTCCGACCCAAGCAGGCCAAACCACGCTAGATTATCAAGGCAACCACACACCTTACGCCACGTCCCCCCACTATCAAGCAAACACCACGTACACCGTCCAAAACGTCGCAACCACTTTCGATGTGACGAATAACACGTATTACCAGACCGGGGTTCAAGCGATACCAGCGCAAAGGCCACCGTCGAACAGAGGAGCTTACACCCCAGTGCCATCTCCAAGAGCGCCCCATTATACAACAGAATACCAGCAGCAGTACGCACAGCAAGCTTCCACTCCAGGCGTAACAACCGGCAATGACTCCAGACCGGCCTCGGCTGCGTCCTACCAAAGTTCAGTGGCATCATCAGCTGCACCAGTCTATACAGTCAGTCAACAAAGCTACGAGCGCACGGAGTACACCTCAGAACAATCGGAAGATTACAACAATGGGGAGAGTGGAACAGACACGAATAATGAGGCGGATAGACAAGAATCGAACGCCTCGAATGGACAGCATTCGGGAAACGCCGAGCCTGGATACCTGCAGGGGAGCAACGGTCCGCGAGCTTCACTCGATTGTAACGGGTATTCGGGCACATACACCGGCGGACAGTATGAGAATGGGCAAACGCAAAACCAAAGCGACTGGCAGCAGCGCCAGTGGCAACACAACCAAAGAATTCAGAATCAGCAACAACTACAAAATCAACAACAGCTACAGAATCAACAACAGCTACAAAATCAACAACAATTACAAAACCAGCAGCAATTGCAAAATCAACAGATGCAGAGCCAACAACAGCAGCAGCAAATGCAAAACCAACAGCAAATGCAGAACCAGCAGCAAATGCAGAGTCAACAGCAAATGCAGAACCAACAGCAAATGCAGAATCAGCAACAAATCCAAAACCAACAGCAACAAATGCAGAATCAACAGCAAATGAATCAGATGCAAAGTCAACAGCAACAAATACAAACCCAACAGCAAATCCAGAATCAAATTCAAAACCACCAAAATCAACAACTACAAAACCAGCAAATGCAGCAACACAGACAAGATGAATCAGAGCAACAGATGTTTTCGCAGTCCGATAGGGTTAATTTAAACTCTAGGCTGAAAACCATGATACTGAACAAGCAAAATCATGTAAGGGACGACTCAAACTCACCTCCAGATAAAGGCGACCCGGGAGAGGGACCCCCAAGGGTTATGGATGATAGAAAAAGCGGGGGTGCCGATGATAGAAATACCACCGGTCATTTTTTATCGTATAGCCACCATCTCCGAGATAATTACCGCATAGGCGATCAGGTTTACCCGGTCGCTGGTAATTATGCACAAAACACTCACGCGTACAGCGTGGGTGGATTCGGAGGTGGTGGCCACCAAGTATGGGAGGGGGGGACGGAAGTCTCGAAAGGTTATGATAGACATAGTTCATCAAAAAACTTGTCTAAGACGCCTCAAAAATTACCATCTTATGCTGATATGAGAGGTCAGTATGGTACGCGTACGAATGTACCTTACGAAGCGCAAAAATATGCAGAAATGTACGGTAGTGATAATTTAGGATATAATCAACAAGATAGTAAGGATTTTCAATCTAAGATGCTGATTGGACCAGTGTCAGATATCAATAAACAAAATTGCGCGAACGCGCTTGATGTTAACGCACAAAAGAGAGCTTATGATAGAGAATCGTATGATGCTAAGTTTAGACACCCGTCAGCACCATTAATACCTAAATTAGAACTTCCTGATAATTACCAATATGTTAAGGAACCTATTAAATCGGAACCACAGAGGTTGATGGGCCAACATGCATATCTTAAACCAACCGAAGCACCAATGAATAATATTTACAAAGAATATCCGAATGGACTTGTTCCCAGGATACCACAAAATACAGTTTTACCACCAATATCAACAATTAAAAACGAGGGTTTCAGTCAAAAACCACCAAATAATTATCAGAACTATCAACAATCACCTTACGAAAGAAAAACAACTACAAGCGAAGCTAATGTGCCGAAGATCCAGGAGAGCTTAGGTTTTCAGAAATATAATAGAAATTTTGAATCCAAATTTACCAAAGAATTAGATCATCGAGACACAATGGTTGAATCTAGACCACCGTATTACATAGAACAGATAAAGTCAGAACATTCACCGCCGGGTCATAAGATTTATAAAAATTTAAGTTATGGTCCACCAAGAAGTGAACCGTATAAATTCGCAGGCGAGGGGGGCCCAGTTTCAATAAGAAACGAAATTGGTTATGCATGTTGTAGACAAGGATCTACAAAGAAACCTCCACCTGAACACTTAAGAGATGGAGCTTGTCCGGGACTTCAAACTAAAGATGAAGTGTTAGAAGATGACCCTGATTCAACAGAAAAAACAGACACTAAATCCCATTCAAAACCTGGTACACCAGTACCAGATCCATACGCTAAAGTTCCTAAAGAAAATCAGTTTAATTATTCAAAGGAATATTTAGAAAACCTTGAAAAATTAAAAAATAATTCAAGAACAGAGGTGCCGGATTGTAATTGTTTTCCAACTGACAAAAATCCACCAGAACCAGGCAGTTACTACACCCATCTAGGTAAGAAACTAAAACTTCACTATATGAAGTAGGTATAGTATCTATCAGGATTCATAATATTAAACTGCTGAGTTTTTTGCCGGCTCTTCTCAATAGAACATCTTTCCGAACCGGTGGTTAGATTCTTGCGACATCATAAGTGGCACAAGTTTTCCTACGTTAAATAAATTATTACATTATTATTTTCAAAGCTACTGATGATTTCATATCTAATTATTTAATTTGTTGTATTTTAACCTCCAAAAACATTACAATTACATTACAGGAGCTGCGACTTCTTTAGCTGAGTTACGAAAAGACCTTGAAGCACGCACGGGACTTTCGGGAAAGGAACTAAGGATAGAGAAAATCTGCTACACTGGGAAAGAGGGCAAAACTGCTCAAGGTTGCCCTATGGCTAAGTGGGTGAGTGTATGGATCGAGATTTATTTTTTACAACACTAAGTACCTACACATTATATTTTCTTAGGCCCTCGCATTTTCTTAAATAATTCACTTGTATGCTAGCTTAAAAAGGCTTTGGTACCCAAAGGGCTATCTTCACAATCGACAGAGTCATGTTCTTGTTCCTACCGATATTGATAACATTGGCGTCTTACAAAAGAAGTATTTTAGTTTCTACCAGCTCCTTTTGATGTAACAAAATAAATGTCTCATTATCTCCAAACAATTACTCTGCAACTTATTTCTCATCTTCATTTCAGGTGATAAGACGATCAAATTACACAGAGAAGGTGTTGGTAGTAGTGAAGTTCCGTAACGGTCACAAATGCGCCACATCCTGGATAGTGGTGTGCTTAGTCGCCTGGGAGGGGATACCGCAGTCGGAAGCTGATCTTGACTATACATTGCTGTCGCACAAACTGAACCGGTACGGGCTGCCGACTACGCGTCGTTGTGCCACGAATGAAAACAGAACTTGTGCTTGCCAAGGTAAGTATGAATGGAAACTTTCTGTTTTTATTTTTCTACCATTTTGCTTTTTACTCTTATTATCCTGACTACTCTCTTAGAAGATACCAAACCGTCCTTAAAACCTTTCTATACTATTAAAATATCCTAATTCCAAAGTTTATCAAGTTTCTAACCCATAACCTTGATAGTGTGTCAGAATTTATTGAGGTCTGAATGTATTGGAGTTAGTTGCTCTCTTAACCAAAACCATACATCTGATACCAAATAACTCCCTTATCGACCTATGATCTCTTTTCAGGTCTCGATCCCGAGACGTGCGGCGCTTCCTACAGTTTCGGCTGCTCCTGGTCCATGTATTACAATGGATGCAAGTACGCCCGTTCAAAAACCGTCCGCAAGTTCCGACTTTCGGTCAAAACTGAGGAGAGCGAGATTGAGGAGCGCATGCATGTTCTGGCGACCCTTCTGAGCCCTTTGTACACCAACCTTGCACCTAAATCCTTCGAGAACCAATGCCAGTTTGAAAAGGAAGCTTCGGATTGTCGGCTGGGATTTAAACCCGGACGACCGTTTTCAGGTATGTTGTATCTATTTATTGCGTTTAACTTTGAGGTTTAACTATTTCTACAGCACAATTATTCTAAGTATCGTTATGCACATATTACGTCAATGTATGAAGCGCCTCTAAGTTTTCTGATTTAGTCAGCAAACATTTTGACCATCATGCAGTCACGTTTATTGAGAGAGTCCAAACCCTTGACCAGAGTTCACATACACGTAAGCGCAGTATGTGGCACTATGATTAGTGTTCACGTTGACCCGACGATATCCAGAGGGTAGGATGAAGTTAATGTATCAGAGATGCTGAGTACCGAGTATGGTGGCACTCATCCATGGTGGCATCATCCTGGTATGGTGACTCAGTCCAACAGCGGATGTCCACAGACTAATACGATAATGAAATAATACTTAACATTACTTCTCATAAATTCCAGGTGTAACAGCATGCATAGACTTCTGTGCGCACGCGCATCGAGATCTACACAACATGAACAACGGCTGCACAGCAGTGGTCACGCTGGCCAAGCACCGCGCGCTGGGCAAGCCCAGCGACGAACAGTTGCACGTGCTACCTCTATATGTCATCGACTCCACGGATGAGTTCGGCTCCAAGGAAGCTCAGGAGGAGAAGATCAAAAGCGGCGCTCTAGAAGTCTTGGACAAGTGAGTGGTGATGTACTATTTGTATTTTTTTCATCAATTAGATATAAATACACACAAATCAAATCCTTTATTTGTTTTAGTTAACCTTATTCGCAAACCAGCCTAAGATGACATGCCAATGTTTACGTTTACTAGAAGTAAATAGGGTGTATTATTAAATACAATAAGATCTTAGATTACAGACTTAAACTTACTAATAATTATAATATATTAAGTAAGTAATTAAGTATTCCTATTTTATTCACTTATTCTTAAAACTCTTTTACGCTTTAATATAGGGAAGGAATTAAAAATTTCTTAAGCCTAGGTTTAAAACAATTTAAACTATTGATATTTTTATTGGATAGAAGCAGGCGTTACTTTGCGGAAGTCCATCATACTGAAGGAACCAGAAGTTTGATTAGCAATTTTTTTTGAGGATCCGTCAACCCTCAAGTGAGACTAATGTTTTAGGGATTTCTGTGATGTGGTGAAAAAAAACACTGTAACACATAGATTTTCCTGTTGTAGCGGATTAAGGCGAATCAAACTTCTGGTTCCTTCATTATTGATATTTTTAATTTCATCAACACAAATAGAAACAAGCACCACAAACAAATAGAAATAAGCGTAAACATTTCCTAATTGTATTGGAAATACTTTTTCATTACATTGCTCTAATGCAAAGCAGCTACGACGAACTATTAGTTTCACTATCACCTAATTATGATCTTCACTTTACAGATATCCAATGGAGGTTCGAGTCCGATCAGTTCCCTTACTACCCTGCAGGCGACATGGCAAGAAGAGAAAAGAAGAAGAAAACTCCGAAACAAATAACTCAACTAACGCTTCCCAGCAGAGCCCCGGAAACCAGAAAAAGCCTCCTTCTCAATGCTCAACGCCAGCACCCAAAACTCCTCAACCGAACGACATCCGGAACAATGCCAGCCCACGGAGCCAAAGCAGCGCTTCACCCAGAGCAACCACTCCAGCTATGAACCAACCCACTCAACCGTTTACCAACAACCCACATTATAACTCGGCCTTTGTTAACCCAAATATGCACAACCCTAATTCAGGACTAATGAACCCAAACTTAGGCAACCCTGCTCTTCTTGACATGGCTAGTATGATAGACAATTTCACCGATGCCCAGCTGCAGAGTAATCAAATATCTAGTACTGTTTTAGATTCACCGTACAACCCCTACGATCAAAGCTACCATTTACATAGCCAAAATCCAGTATATAACCCTAATCAGGTGCCTGCGTTAGCGGAAAACAATCACCAAAGCTCAAATCCTAACCAGTTACCAAGTTTTAACCCTACATTACAAAAAAGAGATCAGCAATATAATACTCAGAATTCCGGACAAGTGGAAAATGCTCAACAACACTGGCCGGAATTTGATAATTCTGAAATATTTCACAACGTCGTTAAGGAAGATCCTGACTCGACCACAGCACATCTGAATGTGACTCACAATAATTATAGTCCAGACTCTAATCGCAGTGATCCTAATTCAGATCAAATGAACAAAACTAACGAAACAGAGAAACTCAATAACATTGGAATGACACAAAAGCTGCCAGAATTTGACATGCCAAGCTCTCCAAGATTAACAGAGATTTCACAGAAAACACAACGGACTCCAGAGTCGCCAGCTCCTTCACCTCAAGATCTTAAGTCACCGAATCCTGATAACCAAGACGTTCGCAAAAGCGTATGGAAGTCACCAGATTCAAAAAACTGGGATCCATCTAAGCCTAGGGATCAAATGACTGAAAATGAGAACGCGCTGTTCAGGGTACCCAAAGCAAGACCTCCATCGCGTTCGCAGTACGTTAATAATCCTCCCGAAGGCATGGAAAATTCCACTTTTCTAAAACCTTACCCACCTTCTGAGAGACCACAACTGAACCATGGCTATGAAAACAGAAGTCCGTATGACAATAGAATGAATGCTGCACCACCAACTTCTGCGCTCCAGACAAATTACACAATTAGTCATGAAGACAACCAAAATGCCGTTGTAAATAAACCTGTTGCGGAATTTACTGGAAATAATTTCCATCCAGTCAATCAGACCACTTATGCCAACCAAGCACCCATGCAAGGTTACGGCAACTACCCACCTATGACTAATGCTTATGCATTCACGTCAAATCCCTACGGGCATTTTAATCCTTATGAAAATTCCTATAACGATTACAATAGCTTAGCGTATTATAATGCTGAAAAATACAAAAGAGAAGAGTTAATACGAAACTCTCACTGTTACAATTCGTATGGATACCAGTATAATCCTAATTTTGCAGCCAACTTCTACCAAAACACCAGTCCCAACTGGTGCCAAACTTCACCTAACTGGTGCTTATACCCTCCGCCGTTTTCAATTCCATATCCACCAGAACCACCGAAAGCAGAACCCATTGGAGAAGTTACTGGCATAAGTGACAATCTGGAATGCTTTAAAGACAGTCAGATGGGTGGTGTAGCGATCGCATTAGGCCACGGAAGCGTACTTTTCGAATGCGCAAAACACGAGATGCATTCAACTACTGCAGTAAAATCTCCGAACAGAGTGAATCCAACTCGAATATCTCTAGTTTTCTATCAGCACAGAAACTTAAACCGTCCCAAACACGGTCTCGAGGAGTGGGAAGAAAAGATGAGGTTAAAAAAGTTGGGCTTAAATCCACCCACACCGAGCACTCCCGGTCCCAACTCCAATTCAGTTTCACCCGCAACTACTCCAGGCCCTGAACATAGGCAGACTCCGGTGCCGGAAAAATGGAAGAATAATGAAAATAGTATACCTGGTGGATACAGTTCTCTGTCAGCTCTAGTGGAAGCGACGAATGCCGCTAAGAAGAGCGGGCAGATAATGCTGCGAGCAGACACGGCGACTACAATGTCGTGGACAACGCTGTTCCCCATGCATCCGTGCACTGTGACGGGTCCGTACCAGGAGTCAGGCACCTGACGCGCGGCGCCGGCCCGTGGTGCTAGAGACGGTGTCAAATCCCTTCCGTAGCCATGTAAGCTCTGAGTTGCCTTCGATACGAGTCTTCTAGACGATGTGCTTTCCAAATTTATTTTGTAGTTCCTGGATTTTTAGGTGTTAAGCTCTCAAATCTCGACGACTGGTCCAATGTTCCCGTGATATTCCTTATTTTGCATTTACATCGGAATTGACTACCGTTTTAACATGTATTTTTCGATGTGAACCGAGTGAGTTTTTAATCAAAGATGTAATTTAAGTTTTATATTTTAATAGTGTTTATCGCATTTCAGCTAGTCTTACGTTACTACATTAGTATCGATCGTATCTAGTAGGCCGTAACCGTAGATATTTGTATATTGTCGTATTTAGTTTTACCGGCGATTTGAATTTTTTTTTAGTAAGTTTATATTTTTACATGCTCTGTGTAAAATAGTGACATTAGCGTACGAATTGTCTGCATATTTTGACAAGGTTCTAATTAAGCGCATTGGCGAAGATTCGCGCGATGCAATGATCTCATAAATACTAACACTACAATTAATCGATTATTCAGAGCGAAAGTACAAAGCATCACAAGTTGAGGCTATCAGTGCTGGCCGAGTAGAAACCGACGCTACAAGCCGACGGTCGTTTTATAGATATTTTTGTACCTTTGCGTATTAGTTACTTTATATTTTAATTATCATTCCTCTGTCTGTCCGGTTGTTTGTTTGCATTTTATTTGTACGAGTAAACTCCTAAGATCATGGCAGTACGTCATACGTGTATATCACAAACATAATGAGTGCTTTTATATTAGGTTAAGAGGTGTGTATTTTTAACTTTTAGACTATTTAACTTATTTATATTGTATTACGTGAATCATTTTCTTTATTAATAATTTACTTAGTGTTATGATAGGTATTAATATTTAATATATTTGCTTTACGATTTGACATTAAATTATTGGCAGTTGTTTTACGCATGTTCAAAAGCCTTCTTTGCTATAGTCTCGACGAGAGTGCCTGCTACTGGCGGAACCCAGAAACATAAATTCTTGTCTTAAATCTCATTTTTGACATATTGATTGTGACCTTAATTAAGAATCGATTGCATCTAATAATGTTCTGCTACTTTAGCGATTGTGAAAATTTTATATAATTACGTTCATACATTAAAATAAGAAAAGAGTAAATAAATTACATACGTTTATAATTAGTGTTGCGGAAACTTCAGGCGCTTCGAAAGATTATAAAGTAGGCATATTATTGAAAATGAATGAGAACATACTGATGAATAGTTATTAATATATAATTAGGTTAAGGAGAAGTTTGTTTTAAAGATTAAACTATTGATATAGTTTATATTTTTTACGTGTACGTATTTATTGAATGGTAAATTTATTGGAACGTGAAATTATTTATAGGTAGAAAGTTTTGAGAACGAAACTTATAAAAACTAAGCAATAATAGACGACTGTCTATGTACATTGTAGGGAGTGAGGGATATTAAATTAAAATAACGAATGGTGCGATTTTCGGTCAGTCTTATGACTCTTATGGAATGCTTGACCTTTAGAAATTGCCTAAAATTTTCGATATTGTTTTAACATTGGTAAATGCCTGTGTCTTGCCATTATTTTTAACGTCTATGACAATGTTTACACGGTCAATAAATATAGTAATAAATAAATAACGTTTAAAACGCATTATGGACAAGTATTGACACGAAAGGCTATCATCGTATTGAGACGAAAGGATATCAAGATTTATTGACTGTGTAAACCTTGCATAAGTAGTCACCCGTAGATGCGTCGTGTGTCAAGACATATCAAAGCGATCACAGTTACGTATAATCACAAAATTATGTAAACCTGAATAGGTGTGTGATAAGTATTTATATAGAGACTCAACTTTTTTTGTTATATACGTCGCAGTCAATTTTTTAATGAAATTTTAACACTTTAATACAGCCAAGCGTATTCAAACACTTACTTACTTTCTTTGATTCAACCAAAGGATATTCTTTACTTTTATAAGCTTCTTTCAGTTTTTTACGAATTCCCTACTTATTAACAACCGACGACGAATGAAAACGACCAAGTTTGGCTGTTTAAAGTGTACTTATGTCAATGATTCTAGAATTTAAAATACATTGATATTAATGAATAATTTGGTTTTCTGGGCCCTTGTTTAACGTGTAATTCTTTCGTAATGTTAAAATTTTGACCTCAATCTTGACAATCCTTGGCGGAAAAACCTAACAATATATATGCAATCATTATTAGTTCGCACTTAGTTACGAATTTTAAACTATATGGGACGATCAGTAAATATCGCGATATTCACGAATACGCTGTCAACAATTTTCTGTAAGTATATTGATGATTGACGCATGCAACATGAGTCATGACACATGCATCATGAGTCATGACGCATCCATCATGAGTCATGACGCATGCATCACGTTATTACTTGACCGTCTGAAACCATATTTTAGAATTAGGGCCCTGCGTGAATATTAAAGTAACTTGTAGTTCGACGCGTGAATGCTGTTTAAAGGTTGTATAACTGTCGTTTATTAACCCTTTTATAAGATCATTTAGGCCACACTAGGAACCTGTGATATACCATTAACTCACGAGTGCTTGACTGCTTGTATGTGTCTTGTTGTCTTCATCAAGCGTGTTGTGAATCGGAGACACAACGTTCATTTAAAGGTGCGTTTTGGGAGCCCATTGAAATAGCATTATGGTATGCGCAATAAATGCGAAAACTAATGTATCTGTTGAATTATTCATTACGGTATTTTATATAACAAATTTATTACAAATTTTATAGCAAATTTGTTGTTATCTTTGTATACAACTTTTCCTAATTAATTAAACAGCTACTCTAACCATTATTACCTATTATACATGAAACAGTATTTTCTAAACTATTGAATTATTAAGCTTCTTGCTGGTCAACATGTCTTGGAAATCTGCTACTTATAACTCAAGATTTTTATAGCCACATTTCTTTTGAAAAAAAAGCTAAAATACAATGCTGTCTGAATTACGTGCTCCCAAAAACATACCTTAACGATTAAAAAGACAGATTTTAAGTGTTTTGTAGTAATGATTAACTTGTGTCGTCGATAATATAAAGAAACAAAAATAGTTACGCCACAAACCAAAAACGACCAGTATTTTAAAATATTGTAACCAAAAAAAAACTCTTTTCTAATTAAGATTACTTTTTAAATAATTTAAAATTACAGTTCCTGTCACGAAAGTTAACATAAGATTTTCATCGGTGCTATATGTACCATGATATATAATTTTTTTTTCTCATGACTATATGTAGTCATGAAAAAAAAGTTCGCTCAGATTAATTTTGCCTAGAACCTTTAAGATGGGCATGAAACAATACTCAAAATCTAGCAATACAGTCGAGATTTACACTCCTGCAAGACCCGTAGTATGAAATTTGAATAAAATAATAATTACTGTAAAATAATAACTGTATCCGACCTACACTCAAGCGAAAGTCCACGAACATAAAGAAATATTAGCCAGATGTCAAATTCCATTTGCCATGAGATATCGGACTGGTCGTTTAGCTTTATAATAGCTTTGTAAAGCCAACATTTCATGACTGTTTAGCAGCGTTCGTGGTCTTTCGCGGCACTAGTGAATCACGTGCGATGAACATAGGCCTTCCCAACTTTCGTGACGTGTACTGTAATGTGGGTTTACCAATGTGGATGTTTTTTACATGTATCCAAAATCGAGTTCGGTGTTCGTTGCGTTTAAGTTACGAGTCGACGACGGACCTAATTATGTATTTTGTGTAATAATAATTTGTCTTCTGCCAAACAAAAGAATGTGTCATGTAAATAGAACTACCATTATTTATTAATATAATAATTTAAAAAGACATTGCCTTGTTTTATTTCTAACTTGATGATACTATTATGACTAGATCGTAGTTTAAATAAAAGTTGACAATAAACACGGAACAACACATTTATTAAGGAAGGTACAGCATGCAGCAAGCAGTTGAGCGCCAGGAGGGTCTTCGTGATAGCTGGTAAACAGGCACCCTGCCACACCAAAGAGTGCTAGCCTCAGATAGATGATTAAGTAGGTATCTCAGGGTCGATCTTACAATAACCCGCGGTTCTTCTTATTGTATTAATTCATCCCGCAGCCGGAAAGGGCATGGCGTTAGGCTACAGACAAAACAAAGATACTATAACGTCACCAGCTTTGCTTATGTTATTTCTAGTATTCAAAATATCGTATTAGCCTAGCACTTACCCCCTCCGCACATTGACACACAATTAATGCAATCTTATGTAGAATATTACATAAAAAAACAAAATGTCTGTATGGGTACACCACTTCACATTGCAGTTCACGGTACCTGCACTGAGAAAAATTTTCATCACAAATACCGTGAATTCACATCAAGCACGGAGCATACTGATATCACCAAAAAGTACGAAGATGCTACTGCTCCTGCTGATAATTGTGTATTATGATGACGTGTCACCATTGCTGTAACCTGATGCGTATACAGTATTTAGTGATTTCCTAGTACTTTTCCTACTATTTAAGTGAGCCTTCCTCATAACACGAATTATTCCTATTATTCATCGTACCATTTATTTATGCTTTCCTCTTAGCTTGAATTATTTCCTATTGTTTTTCCTACTATTCATCTATGATTTCCTTTCGTCTCAGGTTATTTCCTATTATTTGTGCTCGTATTTATCTATGCATTCCTCTCATTTCAGGTTATTTCCTATTATTTGTCCTAGTATTTATCTATGACTTCCTCTCATCTCAGGTAATTACCTATTCTTTTTCCTACTATTTATCTATGCTTTCCTCTAATCTCAGGTTATTTCCTATTATTTTTCCTACTATTTATCTATGCCTTCCTCTCACCTCAGGTTATTTCCTATTATTTTTCCTACTATTTATTATGATTTCCTCTCATCTCAGGTTATTCCTGTTATTTGTCCTGATATTTTAAATGCTTTCCTCGCATCTCAAGTTATTTCCTATTATTTTTCCTACTATTTATCTATGCTTTCCTCTCATCTCAAGTTATTTCCTATTATTTGTCCTACTATTTCTTTATACCTATTCCTCTGTTCTCGGGTTGTGTCCTATTATTTCTTCCTAATCATTTTCTACGAGCTTCCCTTTTTTTGAAGCCGGTATCAATGGTTCCTTCATGTGTGAGTCCAGACATCCAGACCTAAGGCCTCACCAGAAGGGAACCCGAGAAGAGAGGAATTAGAATAGAGAAATAGTATAGTTCGCCTTAAGGTAGCTTTTTTTCAGGTATCCCGCCGAGTACTGTTACAAATAATAATTTTAATTCGTCAATACTATAGAGGAAGAAACTGAAAACTTAAAACATAACAAGAACCTTAAAAGTGAGAAATACATAAAATCACTGAGAATAAACACTTCTAATAGGGGCAGATTGGAGACAACATACAAAAGAAATAACATAAGTAGCATAAATTCAATATTTTATTCAATTATTACCGATACATATATCAGCAGAACTTACTATTTATTTACATCCAATCAATTATAACGAATTAATTACACATAAGACGTATTACCTCGCATTAGAGTTAGTGTGTTTGGGCAAGGACCAACAGCATATTGGTATGGAAAACACAGATTAGACTTACTTGCACGTTTCACTTCTTAAGCATTGTAATGAAAATTAAATTCAATAGTTTCTAGCAATGAAAATAAACATCATCTGAATCGGTCACCAAAATTGTTTGAATTTTCTGCCTCACTATTGACGTGGGTCACGAAGCCGTCTAGTATCTCTGCTCGGCTCGCGTGCCAGTCTTTTTTGGATCGTCGAGCGGGAGGAATAGATATTAAATAAGCAACCCAGCAGCAAAATTGCTGCGATCACTCTCGTCTCTGGTTTTGAATCTGGAAAGAAAATAGAATAATAGTAAATAATTCCGCACCTATTTACTACTGGGCACGGGTCTCCTCTCAGAATGAGAGGGATATAGCAATACTCGTAGCTTACCGCGCAGGCCAAGTAGGTACTTAGTGGGTTTCGCACACCTTTGAGAACTATGTACTCCTAGTGAACTTTCCAGCATGCAGATTACATCACTATGTTTCACAAATATTCACAAACGCACATAGGTATAAAAAGTCAGAGTCCAATGAAATGACCTGAAGCAATAGGCTATCACTACTTAATTCCGCTTGTTTGCATTTATTACTTTTTAGGTATGTAAATATTCATTAAACACAAGCAAAGCGACAGAATAATACACATGATTGTGTATTATAATTTCGGAAAAAAAGTGGTTGTGATATACAAATTTTTGTGGCACTATATAATATGTACCTATGTGAATTGTGAGTGTTTACAGCGAATTTAAGCCCACCTTAAAATCTATCTCCATTCAAAATTTCAACCAATTCGGTTCAGTAGTTCAGTACCTAGTTGAGGCTTGAAGGAGTAACCATTCACATTTCACACTACACACATACAAACTTTTGCCTTTAATATTAGTGTGATTAGCAATTAAGTAGCATTACAATCTACTTCGGTATTCCATGACACAATGAGTAACTAATGAATAGGTATGGTGTATGAAATAACTTAATGAGGTTGAAAGCCCAGTTCAGAAAAAGATCTGTACTTAGTTAAAAGTAGTCAACTTACCGGCAAGTTACTCATTAAAGTCCGTCAGGTTCCATTTGATCAGCAAGTCACAAGTGGCTTGATTCATATTATTAACTAAAACTAATATAAATTTAGGTATCTCTTTCCTTTATAATATACTATTATTTATAAAGAAAAGAATGTCACATGAACTCTAGTCGCACAATAACCACGTTCAGTTGTCACTCCACGGGGACGAAACACAGAATAAAATATAAATAATAGACGAAGCCACAAATGAAATGTTTCGAGTTACGACATGTCGCGAACGTCGCGCGTCGCGCTGCGGTCATCGTATTTTCGAGGACTTTATCCTATTTTTGTTTCGGTAATAGGATTCACATAATAATAATATGATTTAGGTTCATAAAATGTGATGCATTCACTATAAGTGAAATTAAATTACACGTCAAGGTGACTTCAGCGTTTTATTAGAGACTATAGCTTTTGCCCGCGACTTCGTCCGCGTCGAATTAGGTTTCTAAGAACAAAAAAAACAAATTACTTACTTTCGTCATCTATTTCCCCCTTTTAGGTGCGGAATTTACCAAATCTGTAAATCACGAATTCATTTTTTCAACAAAAGCCCAAATCAAGTTTTACGGATATACCTACCTTATAACTTCAAAAAGGAAGGACTGTCTTACAAGCTTTAATCCCCAACTTCACCGTTTTGGGGGTGAAATTTTCAAAACCTGTAAAACACGTATTTCTTCATTTTTAACCATAATCCCAAATACTCGTACTAAGTTTTATGGCTACAACTTGAAAAATGACGGAATTTCATACAAACTTTCACCCCGTATTTAACCCCCTAGGGGGTGGAATTTTGAAAAGTACTTCTTTAATACACTTCTAAGGTATTCAAGGACTATTATTTCAAATTTTCAAATTACATTCCGGGTTTGAAGTTAATTGGACCTAATACTGAGGGTTGTGATGAATGTAACTTCTAAACTACAAAACCAATGACCTTGAAATGTTTATGGATCAATCCTTGAAGTATCTTCTTTATAACAAAAGAAGAATGAATGAAATCGGTCGCCGCATAAGGGAGTTACAACTAAATATATGTTTTAATTTTCATCCCCTCTCCCAAGGGAACCGTGCTGAATTTCGGGATAAAAAGTATCCTACCTCGTAGTATGAACTCAAATCTTGCCAAGTTTCATTTGTATCCGTTTAGTAGTTTCGGCGTGATGAGCGGCCAAGAAACAGACAGACAGACAAACAGACAGACAGACAGGCAGGATGGACCTGTTACAATTTTATTATAAGTAGGTATACATTGAGTTCATAGTAGGAAAGCTTTATAATATACGGAGACACTTTCCTTATGTTTTACAATTACATATAAACATAATTGTAACTATCATCTTATTTCCTCAGAAAGTGTATTATTTCCTATTACATCGTGCTATTACAAGAAAAGGATAAAGTAATTTTATGTGACCGATTTTTACGATGACTAGTATCCTAATATTGCTTTATATATCCAAACAATTCGTTTCTAGCATAACATTTAATTACTATCAACTTATTTTAGAATTACGCACATGTTTTAAAATTATTTCACCATATTTAAGATTAAGAAAAAATGACATTTTTCTCAGTGTGCGTTTCGCTGCGACCAACCGTCCACATACACGGTTTGCTAACTAATGCCTTGACAATTACAAAATATCATAAGTAATGAACATGACGATTTGGAAACATATTTAAAAATGCAATAGTGCAACTTCGTGAGTGGGATTCGAACCTGCGACGTCTTACGAATACGCGGCACTACTTTGTA
The DNA here is from genome assembly GCA_923060345.2 of Erebia aethiops. Lineage (NCBI taxonomy): Eukaryota > Metazoa > Arthropoda > Insecta > Lepidoptera > Nymphalidae > Erebia > Erebia aethiops. Next base: position 16,850,105 of record OV281081.1, on the reverse strand, counting down.
TGCGCCATGGGGATCTACTTGTAAGCGGCGAATATATGCAACCGTACATCATATCAATACGATGAAACAGTGATAGCAACCTTTGCACCAGATAGTAGGTAGGTACTATTCGTTTTTCACGAATAAAAAGACTTGACTTAACTTAGCAACTTTGAAGTTGCTTATCATTACTTAAGATTTTTTAATTGAATTCTATACTAAGGAGTTCCTTGTTTTCTAAGTGCGGCAGTATGAACATCTCCGGAGACAAGCTTTTGATAATAAAACTAACATGGGTTAAATGAAAAATAAAACATCTCTATACTATTAAAACGTATGTATATTTGAGCCATAAATGAGCAAAAGCCCTTAGTATACAAAATTAAAAAAATACAGTATACTGTTAATAGCATGAAAAACTTATTTCATATCTTAATTCATATCTTCTATCTAGAATATTGTTACCTGTATCATACTTAATGCTAATCCCTTGAGTAAGTTAGTAGGTACTTATATTATTATTACTGTATAGAAATCAATATAAATGGAATGGAGTTACCTGCTTTACCTACATTTATGTAAAATTCAAGTAAAATCTATGTTATATGGTAACTAGTTCTTATATAGTCATCTTTTTTTCTTTACTTATACTATACTAGCCCGGGACTTCTGCGTGAATTGATTGAGAGTTTCTTGGTTACCGCGGGAACTTTAATTTTCCGGGATAAAAAGCCTATGTCCTTCCGCGGGACATAACCTATCCCTGTACCAAATTTCATCAAAATCGGTTAAACAGATGGGCCGTGAAAGCATAGCAGACAGACAGAAACACTTTCGCATTTATAAGTATGGATTAATATGGATATAAAAAATATCTAACATTTTCGTATGTCAACATCCGGTTTTCATAATCAGCATTATTATTAAACTCAGAACCTCCTATCCGTGTATCTAAAGCGTGTCTCCTTCATTCCACGTGTCATTGGCGAAGTATATTGTACCCATAGATACCCATTTGGTTTTGTACCAAGCCAAGCCATAAAATCAAGAATTGAATTGTATTATTATCAAAAAGTCAATTTATGTGTCCATTCATAACGATTGAAAGCTACTTTGTATTCAAATTAACACATATCTATTCAAATATCTTCGTATGATAATAATTTATTGTTAGATGAACCTTTTTAGAACTGATAGTCAAATACCTGTTTTAGAGCCGTTGATAGAACTTCGAGCATTTTTGGAGTTTACCTCTTTTAGAATCGATTTTCACATATAAGCCCGGGGTATGAAAATTTATGGGAGTAAAATCAAACTTTCTCCGTTACGTTACGTTATTGACATGTTTCCATGGTAACACTTTTTATGTTTCCATGACTATGTAATGTATTTTGATGAATTAAAATTACATAATTAATATAAATAAATGTATCAAGCACGCTTTCAGTATTATAAAAAATGCGTTCATTTACCCTCATTTAGGTACTAATCATATATTGTAAAGCAGCAGATATTCAAAAAAAATTTTTGTACTACAAAAAAGGGCAATACGTGCAATTTATAATTTAAAACAGCGTGATTCCCTTAGAGAAATTTAAAGAAAATGGTACTCTAACAGTAGCCTCGCAATATATTTACAGTAATGTAATTTTTGTGAAATAGCACATCCATAATTGTAAAAAAAATGCGATCTGCATGATAGACCAACTAGAGGCCGTAATAAGCTCGTGACTCCATCGCTCCGCCTCAAAAAAGTCAGAAGGTCATTCGTGGGAATGGGCATTCTTTTCTATAACAAAGTTCCACAGCCTATTTTGGACTTGCCAATACACAAATTTTAAAAAACCATTTCAAATCAAATCAAATAATGTTTATTCAATATAGGTAGGTAATTGGTATACTACACTTATTGACGTCTAGTTATTTATAAAATAAACATTAAAAGTATGCTCCTGAAAAAAGCTTATTAAACTGTTGAAGATTATGTAAATGATAGAGGAGCATGGATTTGATCGCTCCAGCAATGCTATGGACAGCTTATGTACACATTGATATAATAAATTGTAAATGAATTATTTAAAAAGAGCAACCACCGAGTTTCTTGCTGGTTCTTCTCGGTAGGAATGGCATTCCGAACCAGTGGTAGATTCACTTGACGATTCAAAAGTACTTGTAAAAGTTTATTTGAATAAAAAAACATTTGATTTTTTCGTTCGTAAAGAGTAAACTCCAGTCTTGCGTCGGAGCTGACACACCATTTTTTTAAATACGACTTTAACACGAATATGACTGACTATTTTTTGAAGCGTTATTCTGCCACTAGGTTGCATTGTTTTCCAAATAGGTGACGAGACGAGACGAGAAAGAGAACGAATACGAGGATTTTATAGAGGTCGGAGTAATAACTAGATAATGCCCGCGAGTTCGTCCGCGTGTATTGAGGTTTTTTGGTTCCGTATCCCAAAAGTAGCCTAAGTATGTGTATATCCAGAGTATGATCTCAATCTCAAATTTCAGCCAAATCCGTCCAGTAGCATTTGCGTGAAAGAGTAACCAACATACGTCATACACATGACCATGCATACAATCCAGGGCAACGCTAAGCTGTACACCCATTCTGGGTGGTGACAGACGAAATTGTTACATCTGTAATCTTTGTTTTGTCTGTGACACCATGGTCGAATAAATTGTTTTTATTTCTTTCTTTCTTTCACATATACAAACTTTCGCCTTTATAATTTTAGTGTGATTTAAGATAAGATTTAAGATGAGAAGATGGAGAATGAAAGTACCTAAGACAGCATAATTAACAAAAAAATATTCACTCGTACGTTGCCCAGTCATAATAATATTTTCCCCATTCAAGAAATGATAAGTTCCTAAGAAATAAAGTACTAGGGAATCATAGCTACGATGATGTTTTTGAGGGCGGTCCGCGCGTCACAGTACGGGAACGAGTCGAGAACTTCGCGCGCGCTGTTAATATGCTCCCGCTGTAACTGTTTCGTTTGTTCGATGCCGTTGCCTTCCACTACCGCCTTATACAGCTGTTTGACAATATAAAAAACATGTTAATTCAGTACAAAAGCATGAATTTTTTATCACACCTAAGAAAGTTAATTGTTAAGTACTAAAAATTACATGGCGCAGTCAGTAGGATTTGAAAAATGAAAAATGGCTCCCATTTGTTTAAAAAGTTAGTACTACCAGTAGCGCACAAAGAAAACATAGAGCCTGCATCGCGATAACGAATTTTTCTCTGAATTATCCTATAATATACGACTTCCAAAGGTCATTGTTTATATCAGTGGTCCTCGAGCACAACACCCGCTCGGAGGATGGTCATCCTATTGTTACGGTCACCTGCTCCCGTACAACTATAATCTTAAAAAGAAAACTCATCAACTGATCTGATTTAGTCACCGAAAAAACTCTTACCTCATGATAGTCTACGTCTCGCACACTCTTCTTTCCTGCTTCTATGTATGAATATAGATCGGGTCTAGCTTCCAGAGTAAAAGCTAGGGGTGCACCCACTAGGGAAAAGCTGTCAGGTTCTGGTCCAGTGAAGGCTTCCAAATCTAAGAACGCTTGCCACGCCAGCGCTAAGTGGCAACCGAAGAGGTAACCCTGGAAGACACCAGAAGAGTAAACATTTTGAGTTAGACCAACACATTCAGTCATCAATTTCGGAAATTCAGCGTCTGCTTATTTATTAATCTAAAACCTGCATTCTTTTTGCCTAGTTTTTTTTCACCTATTTTGCCGGGGGAATTGGGTGAACGGGTAGTCTGGGCCGGTCCGGGACGTCAGGAATTTTAGGGATCGCCGTAAGAACAGCGCTGTTGTTTATAAACCATTATGTACATCATTACGCTGAGGCGATGACCTTTTTGAGTATTCCGTGTGTCACAGACTACATTGTCTTAGATTTTATTACTGTAATTTTATTTTGTCTCTGTGTCCAAGTAACCTCAAATAAAGATTTACTTATTCATTTTATTTATTTATTTTTGAAGCGACGTTGGCGACAAACGTCACCAGACATCTTGTCTCGTGACCTTTTGCCTGTTGTCAGACATGTCGTGTGATATCTTTAGCGGCCATTTCGCGGAACATTTTTGTCCTTTCGTGCATACGAGGCTTTACGCTTTTTTGTCACGTACACTTTCCAGCCTAAGTTTACCTAAATCGCTGGGATTTACCTGTGTTTGGAATGAAGGCTTGTGTCCAGCGAGCTTCAAGGCTGCGGAACAGCTCTTGCCCAGCAGAGCGCCTGCGGCGAGAACGTGCCGAGCTGCCCACTCCCGTCGAGCGCAGCCCGCCACGCCTGCCATTGGCAACGGGGAGAGTATGCACTCCCATTCTGGAAAAACAAGATAAAAAGGTTTAATGTTTACTGTGTTGGGTCAGCTAATAAAATAAATTATATTCTATTCTTCTATTCTTATTTCTATGAAAACTAGCGACCGACACTGACTGCGATCTCATCTGATTGTAAGGGATGCTGTGAAGTGATGGTTTTAACCTACCTACAAGTGTAGCTTGTAACCGAAGGAAGTTATCGTAACCCAATCTTTTGATTTCTATATTGCGATTTCCATTCGTATCCAATATCGTGTATCGAAGAGCCGTTATACCTATATAGAGGCATTAACATAATGCACTTCAATTACTTAACGAGTTAACGATTGCCAGCACACACTCACAAAAACTAGAAGGCGGTTTCTAACGATCTGTTGATACTATTAGGTAGATCTAATATGGTTAGACTTAACAATAGTTGTCAAAATTAATAGAGAGGCAAAGCTATAGTAATTCAGTATTCACTATATTTTTGCTAATATCTTTTTGCTACCATCTAATCATTTATTAATTTAATTAGGTACTAGCGAATGCCCGCGACTTCGTCTGCGTGGTTTGAGTTTTTTTGGTTATATAGCCTATGTGCTATTCCAGACTATAATCTATCTCTGTGCCAAATTTCAGCCAGATCCATTCAGCCGTTGGGGCGTGATTGAGTAACAAACATCCATACATCCATCCAAACTTTCGCATTTATAATATTATGAAGATTCTACAAAATAGTGGTAGATTCACTCGACAATTCAAACGCACTTTTAATAAGTTTATTTGAATAAAAAATATGAGTTTGAGTTATGAGTAGGTACTGTTACAATTACTTCCTTTACTTAGATTGTCAAATGTAATAAAACGTTTAAACTTATCTACAAACACGTCGAAGGGACACTAGAATCACTAGAAAATATCTTTTGATTTGATTTTGTTCAATAGAAATTAGAATAAGTAAACACACCTGTGTGAAATCCGGAACGGAGCTTACTAGCCTGTCGTATAAAGTAACAAGTTGCTAATTTATAGAGACGAATGTCAGTGTTTATTGCGATAAAGTACTACCAGTATATTGTAGGCTATACACGGTAGTGCAAACGTTCAAAATATTGAGGGCATCGTAACAGTTTGTTTGAGGTCCGTTGCTTTTTACGGATACCGGTTTGCTTGCCAAGCGAAAGCAGGATCCTTTTAGGTCTTGCTTTCAAAAGAGGCACATAGGGCGCTTTATTTTACTTACTGCTAGATAAATACTTGTAGGCACTTACATAGAACTATAGAGAGTGCACGTTAGCGGCTGCAATAGGCATGATGACTGATTTAGAAAAATGGTCAGATTATTTTCAGAAGTATCGACTATTTCGAAAAAATATCTTATTTCAGCAGAAAAATAAGGTTTGGTTGATAATATTGGCATTTGAAATTTTAATTTTAAAATTCACGCCAAAACGCTCCCTGGTGTCATGGCGTCGTTTGTGACGTCACTATTATTTTTACCAATGTACTCTGTGCAGTGTGCAGTAAACAATAGTGTGATTGTCAAAGCTCGAAAACAAACAATTGTGACGTCATTCGCTTCTTGGTGTTTTAACCAATATGTCGGATTGCTGTATTTTATAATTTTATTTTATCAAAATAAATAACAATCTCACTCGAAATAGAAAAATAAATACGTTTTTTATAATCCATGAATCCAATTTCATTAGATAAATTCATAATTTCATTGATTCTTGGTTACTGTCATCATGCCTATTATAATAATAATCAACCTATCTCTTATCTGTAGATAACTTGACAGAAAGGAAGGATGATTAAGGCAATGAATAAGGAAAATGAAAGGAGATAATTGACAAAAAGGACAATTCAACTTGACAAATAACAACGTTGCTACATAATATTATCGGCAGACCGAGTGGTTATTAATTTCCACCTAGTCTAAATAAATTCGGAATTTCAAACCTAAGGTATAGTTGGTACTATACTTTTTGTTATTGAAATATTTTTTCATTATAATATTATCCGATGCTGCCATAGAATTCTAAGATTGTTGCTGGCAGAGAGACCATGTAGATTCAAAATCGATTATACCTACTAACTATGAATTAAAAAAATAACGAGTAACTAGGTGCTATTCATCGCAATGGTAGGTCCATCGAATACAGACAAGACATTTAAACGATCATAATATGTATTATCCACGTATTATCCTTCTAGAAAGTCCGTTCCATACTTAATGCGGCATTGAAAACTGGAGTGGTAATAAACGTGTTATCATTATAAAAAAGACGTTATGAGCTTTTAAAAAGCTTAGCCTATTGTTCTATTAATAGGTTAATAGTTTATGTAAATAAGAATACATGGGCGCAGTAACTTACAGACCGACAAAGTACGACGTCAAGATTTGTCTCGTGAAGATATAAACTTATTATATTTACGAAAAAGAAGCTTCAACGTTATTATTTATTTCTTTTCAATATTTGTTCAGAATGGAGAAGTTTCATGATGTTGTGAATATCATATTTAACACAACGGAAGTAAAATATAGATTAAAACTAATAAATCAGTGGTTTTTTTTTTACAATACATCAATAAATGACATAGAAATGACGATTTAAAAGTTTAATTATGTACACCGATTGCTATGTATCTTACTCGAGTGAGAAATTTTGCCGAGATTTAATACTTTAAAATTATCTTCACACACAAATTAAGTGCTTTTACATTTATTTCTTTTATCCGGCTTTATAAAGTCGGTTGATAGGGAATTATGACGTCACGTCTCCCGTCTTGCAAGCGCAACTTTAAAGTTCCATAACTTTTTCATTTGTTGAGATATTTTAATGATTCTTTCATATTTTTGTTTTATTTTGTCTTAATTTTCATATTAAATTTTAAAAAAAGGTAAACTTCTCCATTTCCTTGCAGTTTTTACCTGCTCGGTAGATAATATGAACGTATTGTAACGTTCTAAAATATCTCGTAATAAAAGACGTTACAGCAGAGCTAAGACTGCTATAGTAATTGTATTTGTAGATTAAACTAAAATCTGGAAAGACAATGTCACAGATATCAACAAGGTTATCTATTATTTAAGCGACACTTTCATCATACAAAATTTTAAATGTGAAAGTTTGGATGTTTGTTAATCGTTACTACATCACCCCACAATTACTGGTTGATTTGGATGAAATTTGGAAGCTTATGCACCCTGAATTAATGCATACTTTTACATTTTATTCCAAAAAATAAACGAGATCCCGCGAATCAAAAACCTATCCAAGCAAGACGAAGTTGCGGGCATCATCTAGTCATTAAATACATTAAAGCTTCTTGCATTGCAACCTTGAAAACATTTCTTTTACATAAAAATAATATAAAAAGTCGCCGCAGTGAAATTCTTCGGCTTGAGCTCAAACTGGTTGTTGGGTATTTCCCTGATGACACCGGACGACATGTATAAAGTTCCTTATGTACAACTTTTGTTACCATGTAACTAGGAAAATAAATAAAGGAATGTAGTTTAATTTACTACTTTTACTAATTTAAAATAATATTTAATAAATTTTAAGGGTCCTTCTTTCGCACCCTTGTACGTCAATATTTTAGGTCGGATTCGATGTATAACAACTGTAACCCGATTAGGGAAAAAAATTTAAGCGCCCACTTTTTTGTATGATTTTGTTCGTGTGAACGAGATTGACACAGACTGGCAGTAGCTTAGGTGAAACATGCGTATATACAAACATACATATACCTTTACATACTAACATACATACATACATACAACAAAGCCTTATAAAACAGCATTGCAACATAAACCTATGTGATATTTCGCAGTGATTACCGTAAAAAAATCATTATGCTGATTTAAAAAAAAATACACAATATGACTGCTAAAATCCTTCCTTTTGCCTTATTATTGTAATCATCATCATCATCATGTGGTGCATCTTCAAACTGAAGCTCGGCGGTCACTCGGGGAAAACTCTCTCATATATAATTATATCGATTTAAATATGTAGGTTTTTTTTTTATCCACTACAAGCTAGCCCTTGACTGCGATCACACCTGATGGTAAGTGATGATGCAGTCTAAGATGGTAGCGGGCTAACCTGTTAGGGGCATGGCAATTATATTAAACCCACACCACTTTGGTTTCTACACGGCATCGTACCGGAACGCTAAATCGCTTGGCGGCACGTCTTTGCCGGTAGGGTGGTAACTAGCCACGGCCGAAGCCTCCCACCAGGCCAGACCAGAGAAAATTCAGAAATTATAAATTCCTAAATTGACCCTGCCGGGGATCGAACCCGGGACCTCCGCACGGCAACAGCGCTACACACTGCGCCACGGAGGTCCTAGATGGGCCCTTTCATAGAAAAAAATTGGGCGTCCACCTTTAGAGCACTCTCCTAACCTGTATAGCCTTGTCCCCGCCATAGCACTGTCCCGCTTTTCAGACTAGATGGCGTTAGTAAAATAGGTCCACATTCTTTGTTTGACAGGGCCCGTCTATGTAAATTGAGGTCGTTATATCATATCGTTGAACTCCTACTCATCGGTAACGAACGTCATCGGTCGGGGAGCGTGGTGCCCTTTAACCGGCTATCTTGCCTTCAAGTAGGTATAAAGTTAAAATATCTCTATTTTCTTATGCAAAACAGGATTAGGTCGTCTCATAGGTAGCATTATCTATGACATCGAAATTACTAATCTATTACAACTTTTGTGTATATTTAAACCTTGAATTGAAGGTATCTTTGTTCGTGATTTAAGTTATTCTGCCAGCATGTTAGTGTCATAATACATAATATTACCTTTATTCACAGCCGCATTGATCACTTGTAATGTTTTTTGCCGCGGCTCTGTCCGCTTGGATTTTAGGTTTCTAAAATTCCGTTGGAATTTTTTAAAATCCTTTTTAGTACAGATTTTAATCTTTATCGTAATAATATTTTGTACTTATCTACAGGATTCTAAGGATTGTTAAAGTAAATACATAATCATAATCATAATCATAATCATAGCCTTTATTGCTGAGTAAATTCTTTTTTTTTACAATAATTTATGTTTTTTTTTTTTTTTTTTTATTAACAAATTTATTGCTGAACATCAGCTTGTCCTGCGACATAGGCCTCCTCCAGAGCCTTCCAGATCTTCCTCTCCTGTGTTGTTCGGCGCCATGTAGCACCAGTCACCATTCTTAAATCATCTTCCCATCTTTTCCTTTGCCTTCCTTTACACCTTTTCCCATCCCTCGGATACCACTCGGTCACTTCCTTTGTCCATTTTCCACTACTGTCCCTCATCATGTGTCCAGTCCAACGCCATTTTAGCCTTCTTATATGCTCTGTTACATCTTTCACTTTGCTGCGTTTTCTTATAAGTAAATACATAGTTTAAAATAAATATTGCAACAGAACCCTGGATGGATCACTCCTTGCATAATCTGTCTGTAAAAATTGGTACAGCCGTTCCATAGAGTTAAATAAATAAAAACCGTGTGCTTGTTTATTATTTATGTTCAGCTATTCAGCTAGCTGATGCGCGCGAGTTCGTCCAGACCACCAGACAAACAAACAAACTTTCGCATTAATTATATATTGTATTAGAATATTGTTGTTTTATTGTTTAAATGAATTTTATTAATATTTACTAGATGGTGCCCGCAAATTCGTCCGCGTGGAATGAGTTTTTTTAATCCAGAGGGAACCCTTAATTACAGCCGGAGTTGAGATTTAACTTGTCTCTCTCTATGTCTATACCAAATTTCATCATAATTGGTAGGAAAGACGTTCCGTTAATAAAGCGTCGCAGACAGACAAACAGACACACTTTCGCATTTATAATATTAGGTAGTATTCAATATTAGTATGGATTATTTTGTAATAGATATTGTATTTAGATAGATTAGCATAATATGCATCAAGGTCTTGAGTCGAGAGTTCCGCATTTTTTTTTGTTGCAGTAATAAGTATACTACACCTTCACACATCCAAATCCACTTATCTTTTTTTATCTAATATTGAAATTAGTATACATACAAATTTAATGTTAGTTAATGTGTCATGTATCATTGCATTGGTTGGAATGCAAATAAATAAATATGAAATAATCTAACATTTTGAATACTTCTAACAGCCGCGTAAACAAGATATTGCAGGTTCGAACCGTACTCGTGAAACTTGCGTATTTTTTTTGAAAAACGAAAAGAGCTTATGGTACTACTTACGGGATATGCAACGACATCAATCGGCTTATTTTTAAGTTATTTAGATGTTACAGAATCATATACCTATGTACATACGTTAATAGTATATCGAAGCGGTGACTAGTGGAGTTCGACACTCATACTCGTAGCTGATGTTATTACGTATTCTCAGCACACGCGACTTGCTTGCACGATCGACACAGTTCGCTATGACGGCGACACAATTGAGATACTTGGAAGAAATAAGGCTATCCATTTATTTTTTATGGCAACCAAACATACTATTAACCTATTTATTCAAACTCGATCACAGGAGAGAGAAACAAATGTTCTCAACAAGACCAGTGAAAAGGCTTTCAAGCATTAAAAAGTCAACATTCCAAAAAGCAAACAATCAAGAAACTATTTAAAAAATATTTATACCTATATCCAAGTAGGTTCAGTATAAAGGACTAGGGTAGGATTTTAGGAATGTGTCATCTCTTCTACACATTAAATTATGGATGCTCCATTGAAATAAATTTTTGAGTCACATTTGAAAAACATGTACTTGTCAGGTCCTGTAAACCTACCCTGTGGCACACTCTCACGTTCATATATTTTAACCAACAGGATAAAGAGTGCTTTTGACAGAATAAGTACCACTGACAATAGTAAAATATACCACTGTAACTAACGTGACAATAACCCTGAGGCATCGTATCATACCATAATAGCAAATTGCTTGCTTGCTGTGCAATACCAAACGTAACCACATGTGAAACGCACAAATTTTTAAATTGAGTAACAGAGTAAGTAAAATAGTGTGTGAAAAATTCATGTAGTACATAAGTATTACAAAAAAACATAATAACACGGAAGATAATGAGCACAGTACCCTAAGCTACATAGAATTTGTGTATCCTACTAAAATTCTAAATGAAGTGCGTTTGTTTATTGGTTTGTCCTTCAATTACGAAACAATGGATCTGGATCTAGTTAAACCTGGAGAGTGACATAAGCTACTATTTATCCCTGATACCGGAAGACTTCCTAAGAGATTTTTAAAGACCCAAACTAAAAAAAACGAAGTCGCGGGCATCACCTAATAGTTTTTATGATGTGGTGTCGAAAATCCGTTATACGCGTGACTATTTAAGGCGTAACATTTATGGGTTCAATTTGCTATGCTAACACTTAATGTTAGCACGTTTCGCTCATTAAAGTCGCATGCAAATAAGATCAGAGTCAACCTATTTGTTCATCAACGCAAACATGCGTAGGTTCTACCGACAGACTGTCGTATGAATAAGTAATGTTTGTATAATCTGTTAAGACTCATTTAGAATGTAGATATAACATATATCTAAGGTTTTTAAAATATGCGATCGATAGATTTTAGACTAGCGTTTGACACAACTTACAAGCGTGGGGATGTTGATGATACAGCTTAATGAAAACCAAGGTTTAGCCTGTCCTAGGTCCATTGTGCGTTTTGCTACGAGGCACTCCACTTCAGCTAGATCGCGCACTGCCAACGACATCAGTTACAATACCTGAGGCTGGTTCCCTCTGGTCGTGCGGCAGAGGTCGGGAAGGCAGCGGGTTGTTCTGCTCATCTCTCTCTCCAAGGAACTCCGCTTCAGCTAAATCGCGCACTGCTGACGACATCAGCTCGACTAGCTCCTGGTTCCTGGAACAAATAAACCTTTTAGGAAATTTGATTCATTTAATAAACAATATGTAGCGGCAAAAAGACATCCTGTATAATAGCAAATATTGAGAAATACACAGTTAATCTATACATATAAAAATGAAACCCGTTTTCCTTGGTCACGGCATCACGCGTGAATGGCTGGACCGATTTCACTAATTCTTTTTTTGTTGTATTTGTTATTATTAGGAGAAGGGTCTTACGGAAAAAAATATTAAGAAAATCTCTCAGAAATATTGAAAAATATACATTTAATTTTGCATACTAAGGCGGTACGAAGTTCGCCGGGTCAGCTAGTATTTTATAAGTATCAAAGAAAGTTATGCACATTTTCTTTGATACTGAACAATTAATAAATTAAATCAGTTCAAAGTCTATCAAAGCAGAAAGTTCAGTGAAGTGAATTTAAAAAGGACCCTTGTACCTACTTACTCCTATAAAAAAAACGTATGAGAATTAAACTTAGATAACCTTCTAAGTTCCTCCATCTAAATTCAATCCTCATCGGAGATGATAGAGACTATACCTAAGATAATGGAGATTCTCAACCTCAAATCAGAATTAGAAAAACAATTTGGAACTAAGCTTTTTTTATTATATTGCTAACCTAGCTTTGGCCCGTGGCTTCGCAGTTCACCCATGCAAATTTCAATTTTCATACAAGTTTATACAAATATTATTTCTTGGCAGATGCCTACATCGCAAGTCGCAACATAATAGTTATCTGTATGCCAAACAGCCCGATACGTCCAATGGTTTAAGCTGTGCGTTGATAGATCAGTCAGTTAGTTAGTCATTCAACTTTTATATCTTTTCTAGAAGTTACTTAACAGTTCAATGATCTTATGCAAAAGACAATGGTTTAAACACAGAAACCTATTTAAGTAATAAATATCAAAGAATCTCATAAGGTTAATCGCTTATAATTATTATCTATTGTTTGAAGACGCACGATTTTTCGTAATGATTTTATCTTTCGCTGTCATTAAGTAACTAGGTATAAAGTTTAACTGTCTTCAACTTCATTAAAAAAACTTATTGAGTGTATATTTTACGCATAGCATAAATTTTTTTTTTAGTCGATTGCTCTGGGTAAGCAACGTCGAACCAATTCAAACCAAATTATAACCTCAAACTACATAGATGTCGAGGTCAAACTTACCGCCGCACTCAGAGTAGCTTAATCATCACATAAGGAACTCTTTTGACTTTTAATTAGGTGCAGTAAATTGACGTTGACGAAATGTAAACTTTATAGGTTGAATGAAATTTTGAAACGTCAGTTTTCTGCATCTAATTAAAAGTTCGAGTTTAATTTAAAATCTTAGATCTATAAGCAGCTTAGGATGACCGAATTTTAAGATTAATCAGAAAATCAGACTGTTTCTATATCATATCACCTTAGAGAGGTGATATGATATGGAATCAGTCTGATTATGCAAGAAAGCGGGAAAAGCGTCGGTCAGATCAAATATAATGCTTAGGAAATAGGTAGGTAGTATACCTACTGGTATTCCAAATTTACGTTGCGGATCTTATGGCATAGTCTTTGATGTATTGTGGTGACTTTTGATATCATAGGACTTATAATAATATTTACTACCATGTTGATATAGGTGACGGTCGACTTTTTTTAAACTTTATTGTATACAATACAATAGAACTTAAAGCTAGCTAGCCTATCCTAATTACTATGTAAATCATGCCCGCGTGGAATTGTGGTCATTGCCTATTGCCAATACCACGTGTAATCGAGTCGAAAATCGAATACAAATTACACTGATTTGTATCGATAATATTGTGAGATGTTCCGAAGGTCACTTGAAACCAATCTGTCACCGAGGAAATAATAATGGGTTTATTCATGGTGAAATACGTGATGTTGTGGCCTATGGATTTTATTCATTTTAAATCATTATAGTGGCCTAGTTGCGAAAGCGCATACCAATCGTTGACTTTAATTGGAAGTGGTAAAGCCTACTCGTACTTATTCATAGTGACTGGGTAACTTGAAAAAAAAGCGGCTTAACTATTTGATGAAAAATGGCATCTTTGTTTCGTGGGAGGCTTCGGCTGTTGTTAGTTACCGACTTACCGGCAAAGACGTACCGCTAAAGCGATTTAGCGTTCCGGTTCGATGCCGTGTAGAGACTAGAAAGTGACTAGGATTATGGATTTAGTATAAGAGTCATATCCCTAAACAGTCGTAGGATCACAGTCAAGTGGAATGAAATAAAACCAAAGGGACAGCTTCTCAATCAATCTTGTGTGGTCCACCTTCGGGAAACCAAAGACTCTTTATCAATTCAATTCACTTTAAAACCGATCCAACGTATTTACTCAGGTTGTTTACCGCAAATTATACCGATACATGTTGTGGAGGTCATGGTTAAATGGACCCTCATTCAGAATTCAGATGTTAGCACTGCATTTGTTAAATTCGCACGAAGATTTGTAACCAGACCATAAATGGTCTTGTAAGGTTAAAAGGTATTACAAAATCCATTCAAACAAGCGTACGACATGACAAGCGTAGATATACTTTATATATGGATATGATTTACAGAAGGTTTTTGGGAGAATAAAAATACCAAGAGAGACTCACATTCTCCATTATATTCCTCATTGCTGATTGTGCAAAGGTGGAAGGACTATAATGTATCATTGTCTCGGGCTCTCAGATCCTGAAGGAACTAGATTCTAGTTCCTTCAGGTTCTAGTAACTTCTAGTTACTAGAAGTTTAATTCGCTATTCCGCCACAGACAAATCTATGTGGTAAACCCATTGAATTTTAGTACTGGGTAAACCGCTTCGTAAAAACAAGAAGAAACTATCGAAGTACAGTCCCACAAACTTTTCAGGCCCGGTGAGCAAAATAGGAATTGGTTTTTGTTTTTATTTTATTTTTCATATACACTAGCGACGCTGTCACCTGGTCAGATAAGTTTGTGGGACAACCACGCACCATAAGTGTAATGATGCGCATGTTACCGTCATTTGATTGACCTCAATACCTCACACAAAAATGACGTCATCAAGTAAGTCAGTACTGCCACGGTACGACCGGTCGACAAAATCGGGTTAAACTTTCGCATCCACGCCCGTGTGATATGTTTGTTGTTAATAGTTTGGCCAAAAGAATCTCATAATGGTTCCGGTCCACGTACTTTTGAATGCTAAGTTAATATAACGGGTTTTTATATTTGAGCTGCGTTAACTTCATACGGTTATTCTTTCGGTTACTATTAAAACGATAATCTCTAGAAAATTGGTTGAAATCATTGCTTAAATTAGTGTGACATAACTCGGGTAGAGTTATTATAAATCTAGAGA
Source organism: Erebia aethiops (assembly GCA_923060345.2). Lineage (NCBI taxonomy): Eukaryota > Metazoa > Arthropoda > Insecta > Lepidoptera > Nymphalidae > Erebia > Erebia aethiops. The sequence goes on along the minus strand of OV281081.1, from coordinate 16,834,535 downwards.
TCGAATGCTAAAGGAAGTGTTTCAGTCGTCATTGCTTCCTTAGAGCTGTCACCTTCAATTTTTGTTTGCAATATTAATTTAAACTTAGTAAAAAGCTGCTCATAACATTACTATACTGTATGCTATCTTTGTTAAATTCTTTATTTATTTCATGTACGACAAGTCACTATGTCTTGTTTTGACTTTAGCTCTACCACGGGTGCACAATCTGAAGGCATCGGAAGAAATATAATAGAAGCTAGTAGTGGTTATAGTAGTAATAGCAATATAAAAAATGCAAATAAATAGCAACATGTCCTTAGCCAAGTCTTGCAGAAGTCGCTTAAATTGTATACTACAAAATTTGCAAAAGTAAACTTACTGTAACTTGTAAGTGTTTAGTCTGTTTACATAACGCAAAACGCTGATACTTGCAAGATATTGCAGAAGCTATAACTCGCCACCTAGTGAGGGAGGAATGATCTCGGAATCTCGGGGAATCGAGTAGCTGGAATTCGCTGGAAGCAAGCGGCACAAGACCCTGTTCCGTGGAGATCAATGGAGGAGATCTTCGTTCAATGGATGTCTGCCTTCATACTTGCCTGAACTTTAGGAATACCCTTACCATAACAACAAATGTCTAATCATAGATATTATATGGTAGGAATACTCTGAGTCTGAGGGTCTAATCCACAAAACAGATAAGTAAGGTCTAATACTAATAATAGTATCTTCACGCACAACAGACATCCCACTTGAGGTTTAAGTGCAGAAACCTGCCCAGTAGAAAGAAGAAGAAATAAGGTCTCATCAGGTACTAAAATTCTACATCAATGGTCTCATCCTAAAGGCATATAAAAGTCAATTGATCGAATGAAAATAACAATAGAAACTGATGAGAAAAAGACAAATAATGACGAAGTATGATCAAAAGGTGTGTTGTGTGTCCATGCAAAGTCATGCTATCAAAGAGAGCGGTCCGTTATGAAGCATTAAGCAAGATTTAATTAACGCTCGCCGAAATTTGAGGTCAAAACTAAGCTAGTGTTTGTTAGTGAGCAGAAACACAGTATCGCCTCACACTCGCATAAAATTGAGCACAGAATACATGATAGGAAGTATTTTTTTTATTCCACTACAAGTTAGCCTTTATCTGAGATCTCACAGGATGGTAAGTAATGATGCAGTCTAAGATGGTAGCGGGCTAACCTGTTAGGGGTATGGCAGTTATATTAAACCCATACCCTTAGTCGGTTTCTAGTTCTACACGGCATCGTACCGGAACGTTAAATCGCTTGGTGGTTCGTCTTCGTAGGGTTCGTAGGGTGGTAACTAGACCAGAGAAAATTCAGAAATTATAAATTCCCAAATTAACCCTGCCGGGAATCGAACCCAGGACTTCCCACGCTAAGACAACAGCGCTCAACACTGCGCCAGGGTCACTACTAGAACTAGAGATGATCTGAATGAAATTCTGGCGCCTATTTTCTAAATTAACCTTAGTCCAGTCATTGCAACCGTGCGAGCGGCTAAACGTGGGCCAAACCGAAACTGGGCACAGACTTACCAAATTCGCGGCGCGCTAGAGGTCGTAATTTTTGTCAAAAATAAAAAATATAAACACGTAATTGTAGGTCTAAATACAAGTTTGATACTAGACATTTTTTTCAATATCTTTTACGAGAAAAAGAAAATAGCAAAAAAACAAATTTCACTACCTAAGTCTATGGTTTTGTTCGATTATCTCAATAACGTTGAACGATAGGTGAAAAATGTAAAGGACCTTAATTGTAGATCGTAAAAAAGCATCAAAAAAGTATTACATCAAAATAATCGTATCTCAACGGAGAACCGAGTTATTGTGAAAAAACTGAATTTACCCCTTTTTTCAAGATGGCGGAAAATGCACATAGGAAATCTTGGTCGACAATTTGAAGTTAAGCTTTTCTAGACCTCTCCCACGTTATATCAAACATAATTTAAATGTACAGTTATTTTTTAAATGAAATGGAATATTTATTTAATGTAAGTAGAACAACTTGTGCCACTTTTTTCAGAACCAATTAATTAATAATGAGCCAAGAAAACATAGCTTTCCTAATAAAATGATTTGAGTAACTAGTAACTACGTGTCTTACGAACTTTGACTTTTCACACTGAACCACCAGGTTGTTTCTATGCCTATAAAAAAAAACATACGCACCGAATTGAGAACCTCCTCCTTTTTTGGAAGTCGGTCAAAAATGAGCCAGCCCACTGAAGTTATTACAGGTAAGTAGAGATACAACGGATTAGCCGGCCTAACGAAATCTAAAGTAGGTACTTAAATGAAGGTGTGTGTTTGGATGTACACTATAGGGTAATATGATGGTACTTTATGGTAAACTTGTTCATAAAGTGAGTGAACCCGTACAGCTGATGGTCACAGTTCCTTGTACGAGACAATGTGCTTCATCATTCTTATGACGTTTATTAGGGCGCTTACACTAAGGAGAAGCTAGCTTCACAATAATATTATATAATATAACCAAGATAAGTTAAAAAATAAACTTCCAAAATATATAATTGAAGAAGGATCTTTATAATATTACTATGGATGTTTGGCTCCAGGCCATCGATTTTCTTATCATTTGTGAATTTGAAGTAATCAAATTAATTAATTGGGAAGTAATAAAGGCTCCGCCAGACAGACGGACGAGTGCCAATCCACTAAAGTAGACTCAGAGACCTCCGCTTCGATCGTCAAAAACGAAATATATGATCAAGTAAAGACTATATTATACTGTAGCTGATAAATAGTTACACTCAATTATTTTAAAATTTTCATCAGACTTGGTAAGAATTTAAGTTATTCTATAGAACGTAGCCTTATCATTCTGAGAGAGGACAAGCGAGCTCAGTCCTGGGACGGCAATTGATGAGATGATGATGTATGGATAATAAGCAACACCTTCGTGACTATCAACAAACTTCCACCTGCCCTAAAAATTGACTGTAGTTTCGGCAACAAACACGATAAAGTAAAATGCGATAAGTATGTCAATGTAAGTTAACTTACAAAAGGATATATATTACGAGAAATAGGTTTCCGGCGGAACAACCTTTAGAAGTTTGATACTATCATAGTACTTAGGTACGCCCTGTTAAAAGTATAGGGGTCATATTTTCTTGTTCTTAGTACAGGTACCTGGTTTGTTCCTACTTATACATTAATGTCACTCTCATTAGAAATTTAGTAAAATTAGGAAAATATATAATTATATTGCACTGGACTAAAAAGTGTGTTCGCCTATCTTTTTAGTGAGTATGTTTGTTTGAAATGTATCGTATGTAAACACCCTAATTTAAACTTGATTATAGGCAAATGAACTTTTCCTTATAAAATACAATAGGTACACGTCTCATTATTCTTGCAGGCACATTCATCCACGTTAGGGCACAGCCACATAGATAGGGTTGCCACTTGCCACTATGTAGAAATCCAGTCATAATTTCACATATACCCGTCAGTTGAACGTTACTCAGAAATGGAGAAATCGGCCTTTATAGCGTAAATATAATAGCGTTATAAACAAATTATGTAGAGTATAATATTTTAGTTATGGCAATAGGTATTTCTAAATGGCTGTACTTAACTAGGAATCGAATAATATACGCATATATACATAAATAGTTTATAAAATTATATCTTCGCAAATAAAATAACCCACTATAACTGCTGCACGTTGAGTCGCTGATCATTACTTATTTTGTTTTGAAATCTATACTAAGGAGTTTATTAAGTAATGATGAAGCGAATCTCAGTGCAACAGTTAAAAAAATTAAAAAGAAAGCGACCATCATGATTCATAACGCATTAAATTTGATTATCACATTGTAATTGGCATTCGAAAGTTATACCTACCAAAACCGCAATTAAATGCCTTCCGGATTAACACGCAGAATTCAAAATTGTTATAGAAACGTCAAAATTATTTCAATGTTCAAAATGACAGTTTTATGTCACGTACCTTGACGTCCCTAAAATAAGGATTATAATTCTAAAACACGAACGACAACAATATTAAAATAATACTTCTTTATGCGATGGTAGTATGCCCCCAGATAACCTGTAAACCATCAGTGTGCGTTTGTTTTTCTTGACCGTTAAGTAAATGATATTGCTCTAAGCGATTTTTTTTAACTTTTGGATTTTATAGACTTTTAATCAGATGCAAAAATTAGTAAATGGACGTTCCAAAATGTCAGTTCACCTACGAGTATAAAGTTTGAAACCTTTGGTTTGACTACTGCATCTAACAATTTAACACAATAAAATAAAAAATATTTATATATTTATTACTTAAAATATTTATTTATTTAATTATTAATAAGTCCGTGTAACTGTAGAGAACTGTGAACTTTATTGCAAAACAGACATAATTTGCATATCGATCCAACAGTTTTAAATTTATGTTGCTTTGGATACCAGATATATGGGAGAATATTATTTTCTTTCGAATAATTTTGTATGTGTAGCGTATAGTAACACAAAGGCAACACACTATCTCACTTTTAGAGATACATAATATTGTACTACCCTACCATTTCTATTACTTACCTTATTTAGAGTTCTGTGGTTTAACCTCTTGACTTTCCTCCTAACCCCAAAACAATGTAGTTCCGTTATATTATTTTAATATTAACCAGTGACTTCTTATCAAAGCCCAATGTTTTTGTGTTAATAATATCTACAAGGTTTTTTGTATTCTAATACAGGTTAGCCTTTGACTGCGCTTTTACCTAGTGGTAAGTGATGATGCAGTCTAAGATAAGTTATATTAAATTAAACTTATATTTCTACGCGGCATCGTACCGGAACTGTGAATCGCTTGGCGGTACGTCTTTTCCGGTAGGGTGGTAACAAGCCACAGCAGAAGCCTCCCACCAGACCAGACCACACAAAATTAGAAATCATAAATTCCCAAATTGAATCTGCCGGAAATCAAACCCGGGACCTCTTACTATTAGACCACAGTGCTCACCACTGTGCTAGGGAGGTTTATTTTGTGAATAATGTCTTTATGTATTGACTATTGACCGCCTCTTCGTGTGCAATTGTGTACAGAGTTTAACTACCTAATGCTTAGTGCTTACTGCTTACGTCCCGTTAAGTAAATCTCGAATAGTAAAATTTTCGCGTCAGTAATAAGTGGATCTAATGCTTACGTCATGGTTCTTTAGAGTTAAACTATTAAATTACCCTGTCTCGAATAGTAACATTTTCGCGTCAGTCAAAACAAATTTTACCCATAGATAAACAAAACCAGCGCTGGAAAGCTCTGAGAGAACCCAAGAGGCGCCAATAAATATTTAAAGAACATACCCGGTACTATTAGTTCCCATGCTAAGGCTAAGATGCAAAGTACGAGTACACTGATAGAGTGAATACCTTAGTCTTACAGTAAGACGAAACCCTTGGTGTTTATGGGCCAGCACCTTTATACCCAAAATACTGAAATACTTTAAAGAAACAATTTTATTAACTTTTCAGATAGGTACCTAATAAAATTCTACATCAATGCTTTTCAGTCAGTCACAATCAGAGTTGCGATTATGTAAGAATTGTCGATCCGTCAAAGTAAAATAAACCTCAGAACAGCATTGAATTAGAGCTCAATTTCGTGTATCCATTCTCATACATTTAGGTATGTACGATACCCTAAACGGATGAGAGATTGACCTCTAATTCAATGCTGTTATGGTTTATTTTACTTTGACGCCGAACTTTGACGATTTGATCGGAAACTTTTAGATAATGGGGGGCAGATCTGCACCATAGATGGTTTCGTATTCTGAGAGGCTCGGAGTCCTAACACAAACTGAGTGGTTCACCTATTTGAAGCATTGCATTGTACTACTATACAAAACGACTTTATTACTTTGTTGTAAAACGTTGGTACTTGTTACTTATTTTAAGCTTTTTTGTTCAGAAGTTGCCTACAATAAAGATTTTTCTCTCTTTTCTTTCTTTCTGTCGTCTTAAATTACGATATATATTCCACCTTCTCACCCTTATCTCCGCACGATTGCCTTGTTTATAGTCTACTAGCAGATGCCCGCGACCTCGTCCGCATAAAATAAGATTTTTAAATTCCCACGGGAACTCCCTAATTTTTCGGGTAAATATATAGCCTATGACACTCCCAAATAATGTGGCTTTCTATTGGTACCAGAATTTTCAAAATCGGTTCCGTAGATCCAGAGATTACCCCCTACAACCTCACAAACTCACAAACTTTACCTCTTTATAATATTAGTAAAGAATATAGATACGTCTCGGTCGACTGCATGTAGTATCTCATTAGGCTGTGGTACACGGATGTTACACACTCGTACATGGGTGTATAGAAAATGTGGTTATGCAGATAACTTTCACTTGCATTTGTAGTGATCGGTAATACGAAACAGGTGGCAAATGACGTGGGTGTCATGTTAATGATGGGCTATACCTACGGGTTATTGGGTCTCTGCGGTCATTTGACATACGATGATAAAGTCAAAGTCAAAGCCAAGAAAGTTGTTCATTGAAGTTTTATTGTGCTGACTGATTCGATAGAGGTAAAATGCTACGGTAGAATTCAAGTTTGTGTAAAAATCATTTCTGTAAAATGTGTTGTTTTGTGTAAATATCGTTTCTGCAAAATGTGTTCTGGTTGGTGTATAAATATCATTACTTTAAACTTACCAAAGGGTAAAAAGTTCTGTGCACGAATTGATCAGCAGATAGTCGCCTTTCCTTGCAATAATTAGTGGATTCTTAAATTGTGTATTCTAGTTTGTGCAAAAATCATTTCTGTAATACATATATAATGCTCTTGTTTGTGTAAGAATTACTTCTGTAAAATATGTTCTGGTTTGTGTAAATATCATTTCTGTAAAATTACCTAAGGATAACGAGTTCTGTACACGCATTAGCCAGCAGATAGTCGCAATGCAGTAGGGTTATCTTGTTTCCGAATACCTAGCATGTCATCTGATTCAGTATACACTGCACACCACTTACCTGACCTTTATGTACCAGTTGCGATATCCGTTCAAGAAAGTTTCAATATATGCAAGAGTTATGTTAAATATATTCCTGAACCTGAGAGTACAGATTTCCTTGCAACAAGTGAATTTTTAGTTTGCATGATGTTTATAAGACGTATTCTAGTTTGTGTAAAAATCATTCCTGTAATATATGTTCCAGTTTGTGTAAAAATTATTTCTGTAAAATGGGTTCTAGTTTGTGTAATGATCATTTCTGTAAACTTACCTAAGGTTAGCGAGTTCCGTACACGAATTGGCCAGCAGATAGTCGCCACTCAGTAGCGCGATCTTGTTTCCGAATAGCATGTCATCTGATTCAGTGCACACCACTTGCCGGGCGTTCATGTTGACCAGGCCTTTATGTACCAGATGCGATGTTCGGATCATCTCCGTTACTTCTGCTAAGGCACGTTGACTGTGGGAAAGAGGTACTTAAATTCAACTAAGGAAATATCTTTATAATATAAATCATTCATTTTCATATTTATAGTTTTGTCTGTGACACCACTGGTGAATAAACTGTTTTTCTTTTTTTTTTTTAATAAAGTGTTTTAAGTAAGTAACTTACTAGTTATAGCACACAATTTTTGTAATAGCCCAAAGAATTAGTAAGCTGAAGTGGCAGTGGGCAGGCCATGTCTGCGACAGCGCAGAACCGATGGCCGTTGGGGCAGACGCATTCAGAGGTGCAATTATGTAAGGATTGCCGATCAAATCCAAACCAATAGGGTATCGTACATACCTAAACGTATGAGAATGGATACACGAAATTGAGCTCTAATTCAATGCTTGATTTGATCGACAATTCTTACATAATCGCACCTCTGGAGTGGACACCGCGCACCGGTAAACGCAGTGTGGGACGACCTTCAGCCTGCTGGACCGACGACCTTAAAAAGGTAGCGGGAAGTGGGTGATCGAGGAAGGACCGTGTATGGTGGCGCGCTCTCCAAAAGGTCTATGTCCAGCTGTGGACGAATGCAGGCTGATGGATGGATGGATGGTTTTTTGTAATAAAGTACCTACCTGTGCAGTACTCCAGCGGCCTTATCCTGCTCCATGTCAGGTATCTCGGGACTGTGGCCGGCGGCCTTGGACACCAGAAGCACGATCAGTCCCCACGCTTGCATGTTGTTCTTACCATTGTAGATGAGGTTCCTATGGAGAATTAATAATAACTTAGAAGAATAGGGCTTATAGGCCTATTACACTACACTTTTTCAAGGGAGCTCTGAATCAGTGTAGTGTAATAAAATTTAGGGAGAATGGGTCCCTTAATATTTTATCGGACGAAGTTGCAGGCTGCTGCCTCGTTGGTCTTGTAGTTCGTATGTTCGACTGCGACCGACGAGGTCCCGTGTTCAAGTACCGGGTCGGGCCATAATTAAGTATTGGGTTTTTCTGAATAGAAATTCTCAGTTAGTAAGTTCCCGGAGTTAGGAAGCGGTGTTTCACCCCCGTGCCTCGGAGAGCACGTTAAGCCGTCGGTCCTGGTTGTTATCACTAACATGATAATACCTAGTCAATAAAGCCCGCCAACCCGCATTGGAGCAGCGTTGTGGGTCTAAGCTCTAATTCCCTCTCTCCTATGAGAGTGGAGGCCTGTGCCCAGCTGTGGGACGTTAATGGGCTGTAGACTGGTAGTGGTACTAGTTACTTAAGTAGATGAACGGAATAGTGGTAACTAGGCAGGAGGAGGCCTAGTCACAGAAAGGTATATATCAGGACTAAAATCAGAAACTTGCGCCAATGCGATGCGATGCGAAGCCGCTCTATGCACTCTCTATTTCCTCGCTCTCACAGAGAGACCGTAGAGAGTATCAGGCTTAGGGCCGACATATTATTTAAGTTCTCTCTGAGGCACGGGGGTCAAACACCACCTCCAGGCTTGTACTGACAGAAAACCCCAGTAATTATTATTAACTAGACAATGCCCGCGACTTCGTTCGCTTGGATTAATGTTTTTTGATTCCCGCGGGAACTCTTGAATTTTCCGGGATAGAAAGATGTCTTATGTTCTTCCCCGGGATGCAACCTATCCCTGTACCAAATTTCATCAAAATCGATTGAACAGATGGGCCGTGAAAGCGGTGCAGACAGACAGACAGACACACTTTCGCATTTATAATATTAAATACGTATACTTAGTATGGATTATTCTTGGTCTGAACAGGAATCAGGATAGGTATAGAAGTAGAACCTAGGACCACGCTCAGACCAAATTTTAGAGCTTTTGTTCTACGAGTAAGACCAAGAGAATTTTAGACGGGACAGCTCTTGCTTCATTCATATAAAGTTCTTGATAATATTACCTTTTTTTTTTTATCCACTGCAAGTTAGCCCTTGACTGCGATCTCACCTGATGGTAAGTGATGATGCAGTCTAACCTGAGTCTAGTCTGAGGGCTAACCTGATATAGGGGCATGGCAGTTATATTAAACCCATACCCCTTCGGTTTCTACACGGCATCGTACCGGAACGCTAAATCGCTTGGCGGCACGTCTTTGCCGGTAGGGTGGTAACTAGCCACGGCCGAAGCCTCCCACCAGACCAGACCAGGGAAAATTCAGAAATTATAAATTCCCAAATTGACCCTGCCGGGGATCGAACCCAGGACCTCCGCACGTTAAGGCAACAGCGCTACACACTGCGCCACGGAGGTCGTCATAGTTATTTTGCTGCGATCAACGAATTACCTACTTAACGTTGATCATCTAGCGTAGACGATAGGTACTATCATTACCATTCAGTTCAATGAATTATGATGCAAACTGGAAAATAATTACGAAGATTATTTAACTAGGTAGGTAGGTAGGTACCTACTAACGCGAGGAAATAATTATCGTCATTGCACGCAATAAATAACTGAAAGGCAAGGCAAATCCGTTAGTGTACTTGGATTTTAACATTATTTTAACATTTAGTAGGTTTCTATGCCCGCCAACCGCATTGGAGCAGCGTGGTGGGTCTAAGCTCTAATTCCCTCTCTCCTAAGAGCGTGGAAGCCTGTGCCCAGCAGTGGGACGTTAATAGGCTGTAGTGGTGGGTATCTCTAGGTACTTAAAATATATCAATCCGAAAGTATGTCTGTCTGTCTGTCTGCTACGCTTTAACGGCCCAACCTTCAGCCGATTTTGATGAAATTTTGGGTTGTATCTGGGAATGGCTATTTTTTTATCCTAGTTTTTTTATTATTTATTTTATTTTATTGACAATTATTCACTTGGCGGTTTTCAACTAAGTATAGACTTTACAAAAAATATATATAAATTCGAAAATATGTAAGCATGTCTACGTCTGTCTGTCCAGCCCATCTTTCAGCTGATTTTGATGAAATTTGGGGTTGTATCTCAGGGAAGGACGGTTTTTACCCTGGCTTTTTTACTTTTTATTTTATTACTCACTTGGCGGTTTTCAACAACGGATGATTGCTGCCGACGAGTTTCCTCAAATGCAGCGCAACGTTCGCGATTTCATCGCTCAACACCCATCTGAGGCTCAGGAACGAAGTCGGGTAGCCGACTATCTTCTCCGCCTCGCTCACGGCGCGGTTCCAATCAGGCTTCGTGTTCTGTTGAGCAACGGCACGAAGATTCGCGCTAGTGCTCAGTTCACGCGAAGATCCTATGTATTTCGTAACCAACGCACTCGATGCACTAACTTTACTGACTTTCACCAAATCGCAACGCACTGCACTCCGTAAGCAACTGAAACTCATGTTTGGGCAGAAAAATAACCGCCAAAAACACTTTTTATATGGTAATACTTTAAAAGTTTAAAATTGGAACGCACAGCCAACGGCCATAACAAAAATATTAATGTGCGAATTGGCAAGAGTTTGGTTTGAGATATCCTATTGCAAAACTTGTAAGTTTACGCAACGTTTACGTGAATTTATATTTCGTAAATTGTTTCACGTACGCGCCACATTACAAACGTTCCACTCTTTGCCGCTAAATATTTAACTGATTTGCGATTGGTCAATCGGCGCAGAATGGGGATAAAGTGGTGAATGAAATGGTAATGAATGGAAGGGCGGAGTGCGGTGTTACCAGACATAACACTTTTGCCGATTTTGTGGAAACAGAGAATTATAAATTAACGTTTAACACTCGGTTTATAAATAAACTAGCTGATGCCCGCGACTTCGTACGCGTGGATCGAGGTTTTGTGGTTCCCGCGGGAACTCTTTAATTTTCCGGGATAAAAAGTAGCCTATGTGTTATTCCAGACTATAATCTATCTCTTTGCCAAATTTCATCCAGATCCGTTCAGCTGTTGGGGCGTGATTGAGTAACAAACATCCATCCATACATCCATACCGACATCCAAACTCCATCCAAACTTTCGCATTTATAATGGCACTCCTTGATTTTCCGGTATAAAAAGTAGCCTTTATCACTCTTCAGGTCCTTAACTATACCCATGCAAAAAATCTCGTTGACCCGTTGCTGCGTGATTGAAGGACAAACTCTCTATTTAACGTCCTTGGGGATCAAATTTTCAAAAATGGTGAAAAATATACTTCTTCATATTTAACCGAATGCTCAAATACCAACTTCCATGGCTTTGACTTGAAAAATGAATGACTTTCATACCAACTTTCAACCCCTATTTTACCTCTTTGGGGGTGGAATTTTAAAATCTGTGACACACGTACTTATTTTTTTTACCGATAGCCGAAATTCCAAGTTTCGTTGATATAAATTGAAAAAATCTTGAGAAATGGAGGACTTTCATGCAATTTTTCATCCCCTATTTCACGCCTTTGGGGGTCGAATTTTCAAATTGGTGGAACACGTACTTCTTCATATTTAACCAAAAGCCCAAATGCTAAGTTTCATGGCTATAACTTGAGAAATGAAGGACCCTTTGGGGGTGGAATTTTGAAAAACTGTTGGTCTGTTGGTCACATACGTACTTCTTTATTTTTTAACGAAAGCTAAAATACTCAGTTTTGTTGATATTACTTGAGAAATATCTTGAGAAATGATGGGCTTTTACACAAACTTTCATCCCCCAGTTCACCCCTTTGGGGGTCGAATTTTCAAAAATGGTGAAACACGTACCTCTTCATATCTAACTGAAAGCCCAAATGCTAAGTTTAATGACTATAACTTGAAAAATGAAGGTCTTTCATACTAACTTTCAACCCCTATTACACCCCTTCGGGGGTGGAATTTTAAAAGCTGTGACACAGATACTTCTTTTTCTTCGTTAATATGACTTGAAAAATATCTTAAGAAATGAAGGACTTTCATACAAACTTTCACCCCCTGTTTCACCGCTTTAGGGGTGGAATTTTTAAAAACTGTGAAACACGTATTTCTTTATTTTAAACCGTTAGCTTAAATACCAAGTTTCATGGATATAACTTGAAAGATGACGGACTTTCATACAAACTTTCACCCCCTATTTCACCCCCTTAGGGGTGCAATATTGAAAAATTGTAAATCACTTATTTCTGCATATCTAACTGAAAGCCCAAATGATAAGTTTCATGGCTATAACTTGAGAAATGAAGGACTTTCACACAAACTTTCAACCCCTATTTTACCCCTTTGGGGGTGAAATTTTGAAAAACTGTGACACACGTACTTCTTTATTTATTACCTAAAGCCAAAATACCAAGTTTCATGGATATAACTTGAGAAATGACGGAGTTTCATACAAACTTTCACCCCCTATTTCACCCCCTTAGGGGTGGAATTTTGAAAAATCCTTTCTTAGTGTGCGCGTACGTCATAAAAGTAACCTACTGTCAAAATTTCAAGTTTTTAGGCCCAGTGGTTTAGGCTGTGCGTTGATATATAAGTCAGTCAGTCAGGACTTTGAATTTTATATATATTATAGATATATAAATGTGTATTATGTGGTATTATTATTACATTAGATAGCTAACCTAGTCAAATAAACTAAATCAATGTGTAATGTGTAAATACCTTAACTAGGTAGTGCTTAATGTTGGTTACGTCCCTATTATAGTCACGTGTGAGCTGTGGAGCGGCACGTTGGGTCCAAGAACTAGTTTTTTACCATGTGGGTCTTATTTGCACCGCGGGTGATTTAAGTAAGTTTGATGACCTCCGTGGCGCAGTGTGTAGCGCTCTTGCCTTGACGATCGGAGGTCCTGGGTTCGATCCCCAGCAGGGTCAATTTGGGAATTTATAATTTCTGAATTCCCTGGTCTGGCCTGGTGGGAGGCTTCGGCCGAGGCTAGTTACCACCCTATCGGCAAAGACGTGCCGCCAAGCGATTTAGCGTTCCGGTACGATGCTGTGTAGAAGCCGAAGGGGTATGGGTTTATTAAAATAACTGCCATGCCCCTAACAGGTTAGCCCGCTACCATCTTAGACTGCATCATCACTTACCATCAAGTTAGATCGTAGTCAAGGGCTAGCTTGTAGTGGATAAAAAAAAAGTGTACAACAAAAAAACAAAAATAATCGAAAAAACGAAAAGAAAGACTAATAATGTAATTAAGACTATGTTTGTGCTAATTAATGTGCTCTTAATGGAATCTAATAGTAGTAGAACTAAATGCTTAGTGTTAAAAGCTATGTTTAAAAGAGGTGAATTTGGAGTAATAATTTGACCAGAAAAGTTTGGGCACATGAAAATAAAGTACCTACCAAGTATATTTCCACATGCTCGTACTTTTCTGGTTTCTCCTCTGTTTCATTAAAATTTCCTAAAAAAATTAAGCTTATTGTAAGGTATAGTTTTAAATTACTTTTTTTTAATATTGAATATTGCTGGAAATAACATTTTTATGTTATAGCAACATTTCGAGCAAGCTTGCCTTGGCTGAACCAATCACAAGCGTCCATATGACATTCATTCACTGAACATGAATCTCATTCGCTATTTCGTTCAAATCAATCAGTCAATCGCGGATCACCGGCCTGTGTAGTCGATTGCAGAGCGTCACTACATTTTGCCGGCTTTTCCAGTGTTCTTCTTTTAACTGCTTAAACTAACTAAAACTATTGTGTTTCTGTACAGCGTGAGTCTGTAAAAGTGCTAACATAGTGCGTTAACCGTGCACAGTTTCTTTTTTCTATCGAACCTACTTTGAGGTAAGGAATTCGTTGCACTCAGAAATTTATTTTCTCTCGTAAATGCCGATCAGTCTGACCAAATGCCCACGTGTGTTTGCGTACGTGGTCAACAAGAAACACTGCATCGGTGTCAAGTGTTAACTTACAACATAGAATTTACTACATACCTTCATACAAAACATGTTTCCCTAAGCGCCCGTAGCGGTTGTTTGTCACAGAACTGCGCAGTTCTAAGATGAAAACAATCGTCCTATTGTAATTCTTGAAATAAAGATAGGTATAGTTACCTCCTTACTTAAATCATACATACTTACCTACCATGAGACTTACGTACATGCGTAGGTACTTATGAACTACTTTCCATGATTTTGGAACTATGGTATGGTAATGATATTGTGGGTAATACGTCTTGTGATACTTTCTGATATTGGTATAAACATACCAGTGCTAAAATTGCAGGAAAAATAGAATAAATTACACAGCACGTCACAGGTCACTCAAATCTTCCAAAACACTCAACCACCATCTAACTCTGATTTAAGTAAGTTGTTTAAATCATGTGGCAATTTTTTGATTTTCTGGGATAAAAAGTAGCCTTTGTCCTGCCCCAAGATGAAACCTATGTCTGTACCAAATTGCGTCAATATTGAAGAATGTGTGTGTGAACTGTGAAAGAAAAGAAACAAAGAAAAACCATTTACCTACATATACATTTACATTATTAGGTACATACAGGTACAGGTAGGCAGATTTATTTGCACCTCAATGATCTAAACACTTCCACTAATAAAAACAACTCGAGCAGAAGAGGCTGTGCAAGACAGACAGACAGGAGAAGGAAGACATTGTGAGAAAATTCGCATTCTGAGAAAAGAGTCATGCTCATTAGTGAGCTGTTAATAGGTTGAAGTGATGACAATGATGATGATGACATGGAAAGACTCATGCCTAAATGGGGCTAATTCTGTAGTGCATAATCTCAACTAAACTAAATTGACAGCATTAAAAATATTGTAAACTCTTTCAAAAACTCCCTGCAGAAAGGGACAGGACTAGATTTGTAGCTGTCGTTTTTGGTTTAGAGATTGTGTTATACAGAATTGGCCACATTTATCCCCCAGAGTCTAAACTGTTAAGGGAGTAAATAAAACCTCGATCCATAGTTTTTATTTTCCTCCTAGGTATGGAGTGGGAAGGGCCGCCCAAGCAAGGCTTGTACGACCCACAGAACGAGCACGAGGCCTGCGGAGTTGGTTTCATTGTTGCCATCGACGGCAAACGTTCTCATAAAGTAAGTATTGCAGCATCAAAGAGATTAAATAAAATTGAGAGGTTTGGAACTTCTTTTTATCCACTACAAGCTAGCCCTTGACTGCGATCTCACCTGATGGTAAGTAATGATGCAGTCTAAGATGGTAGCGGGCTAGCCTGTTAGGGGTATGGCAGTTATATTAAACCCATACCCCTTCGGTTTCTGCACGGCATCATACCGGAACGCTAAATCGCTTGGCGGCACGTTTGCCGGTAGGGTGGTAACTAGCCACGGCCGAAGCCTCCCACCAGACCAGACCAGGGAAAATTCAGAAATTATAAATTCCCAAATTGACCCTGCCGGGGATCGAACCCGGAACCTCCGCACGTTAAGGCAACAGCGCTACACACTGCGCCACGGAGGTCGTCAAGGAGGTTTTTGGAAGTTTTTTATTTCAAAAATATGTACAATAATGCTGCTACTCCACCAGAAATGTGCTATGTTGCTACTTGATCTAAGCTACTTTTATGGCTTAGATTGCTAGAAGTAAGACCGAGTTTCATACACAAGTAGTACCTTAGTAGGTAGTAAGTACCTTAGTATAAATAACCTTAGGATATTCTGATTTCTGGTGGAAAACTTGTGGTTTGGTTCTATAAAATCTACCTATGAGACATTTTTATTACTTAGTTTAGTAAGTACTATCTATCAAATTCCATTAGTTACAAGAGCTAGAAACTAAAAAAGTAATTATTTATTCATCTTTTGAGTTGACTAAGGAAAATCTTGTATATTTTTATAATAAGGAAAAACTGACTTAACTACTTATAATGTTATTGTACCTAATCTCATCTAAACTTCCGACTTTTGCATGGGTAGGTATCCAGTTTTTTTTTTTTAAACTCCAGTACAAATCAACCTACTCCTTGACTACAATCTCATCAGATCAGAAGATGCACACTAAGATGGTAGCGGGATAACTTGTTAGGGGTATGCCAGTTATAAATTAAACCAATACCCCAAATCGATTTCAACTGGCATTCAAAACAAATCAAATCAAATATTTTTTATTCAAGTAGACTTTTATAACAAGTGCTTTTGAATAGTCAAGTGAATCTACCACTGGTGCGGAATTATGTTCCTACCGAGAATAACCAGCAAGAAATTCTGTGGTTGCTCTTTTGATAAAATAATTTACAATTACATCAATCTGATGATACATAAAAGTAACCGCAGTCGTATGCATTGGAGTGTGTCAAATCCATGCTCATATCATTTATTATATGTATAATCTTGAACAGTATATTATTTCAAGAGCATACTTTTAATGGATTTCTTAAACTGGTGTCAATGCATTTCACCAGAATGATAAATCTTAGTGTGTAACTAGCACCTAAGACTTTATGCATGCTGCAAGATTTTGAGTACATCTAATCCTCTTACTAATTAAAATAATAATTAGTAACAGAAGGATGTATAACACCTGCTACCCACCAGTACAATGTGCTGGTCTAAGCTTACTTGTCAACATGACATTTGCACTTGCGGCTCCATTTCTAATGGTAAAGTAGCTACACCAGATTTGGCAACAGTTACCTACTTGACAGGGCGACAGTAGCGTCATACGTTTCGTGGATATTTTAGCAGCTTCATATATAAAAACTTCTAAGGCCATAGAACAGTGGCCTTACTGTAAGTTATGTGTATACTTTATGATTGGTACATTGCAATGATAATATAGATTTCTTGTAGTTAGGGACTTCCACTTAACGTGGTCTTGCGCCACCTGACTCCTTGCGACTCGTATGATGTTGTCCACCTAGTAGGGGTCTGCCAACACGGCACTTTTCACTGCGGAGGTGCCATTCTATCACCATGCGACCTAAACCTTAGCACCTCAACATTTCAAGTTTCAACCCATCACTGACTCACTACGAGGATGAGTCTCCCCTCAGAATGAGAAGGGTCATGCCATAGTTCACAGCACTGGCCAAGTTGAGATTGACAGACTTCATACACCTTGAAGAACTCTCTGGCTTACAGTTTTTTTCACGATGATTTCATTCCCCATTATAGAGAAAGTCATATTTAATTTCTTGAAATGCACATGAGTAACCCGTTGTCCTAGATGAGGGACACACTCGGCAACGCGACGCGACAGTATCAAACAGTAGCTGACCCTTCCGTCATTTCTATGACGTCGTATCGCCTCTCGTCGCTTCTGTCGCTCACCTAGGACAACGGGTCCCACCGGAGAGTCTGGAGAGTGAAGCCGAAATCTTAACCACTGGGCTACTACCGCTAATGAGCACCAATTAATTTTTCCCCCTCGGTACAGATCGTCCGAGATGCAGAGACTCTCGCGAAACGCATGGAGCACCGAGGCGCGTGCGCCTGCGACAACGACACGGGCGACGGCGCTGGTGTCTTGACCGCCATCCCGCACCAGCTGTACTGCGCTCAGCTCAGGTGAGTCCACCCACAAAAGGTATTCGTGCGTGGCTGCCGAATGCCGCGCTGTTATTGGACGTTTTCCTATGACATTCGTCGCTATAGTCCTTGAATCCTAACTAGGACGCGGCAGAATTGTGTCCTGCAAGCTGCTGCCGTGTTGCTGCCGCGCATTTGCCGCTCTATGTTGGAACACACCTTTAAGGTTAAGCTATAAGTTTTGTTGCCAGCCTCGCCAGTCACTGCTGAGACTGACGGATACCGTTTTTTTTTTATTTTTTGTCGGAGTAGTTCTCTTTAACTGACCTGACTTCTTAGGGGAGAAATCAGGTTACTTACGTAGGATTTTTATTACTCACTCAAGATTAACGGAATTGACTGCTATTAAATAGTGAAATTACTGAATTTCTTTACTCGCATCCTAGTCTGCGCCACTGATAGTGCCTTTTGTGCTTTATAAAAAAACTAGCGCGGGTGGAATTTGTAAGTTTATTTAATTTAAAAAATGTAGTCTTATGTCACTCTCCAGGTCCTCAAATACACCCATGCAAAAAATCACGGTGATCCGTTGTCCTGTTGCAGCCTGATTGAAGGACAAACCGACAAACAAACACACTTTTGCATTTATAATATGAAGAACGTTTGAACATGGATATAAAAATAGTACTTTTTCCGTATCTGTAAAAAATGATGTGTCTGGAACAGCTTTACCTAACACTAAGGTACTGGAACTAGTCCACAAAAACAGAGAACTCATGTCCACCATCATGTGGAGAAAAATGACTTTCTTCGGACAAAGTGGAGCCCAATTTTCACTTCCAGGACTAGTTTTGGAAGGAAGGATTGCAGGCAAGAGAGCTCCAGGTCTCCAAAAGCGCAAGTGGTGGGACGATATAAGGGGGTGGACACTGGACAGGGCTTAGCTATCCAAGACTAAAATATGACCGCCAAACTTCGTTTTGAAGAAGGCACGCGGTGATGATGAAAAAAGATGGAAAGCTTTTGCATAATATCAATGCAGAAATTGTGATTTATGGATTGGGTGTTATGGTTATGAGAATGTAAACTGTGGCTCGTTGCCAAGTACAGGCAACAATAGGATCGGTCCCGATGGCATGCCGCCAGCCGACCGAGACGCGGATCGATTAGTCATTCTGAAAACTGGAGTATCTATGTCACTGCCTATACTGTTATCATATACGAAGTATAGATTGATATTCCAGATTGAAGGTTTTAGTATTGCATTTTAAGAAAGTTTTAAGTAGTGTGTGGGTGTGTGTGTGTGTGTGTGTGTGTGTGTGTGTGTGTGTGTGTGTGTGTGTGTGTGTGTGAGAGAGAGAGAGCGTCTTAGAGAATATATAAAGCTGCCTAGCCTATTATAAATAATTATTAATAGGTAATAATAATTTTATATGTGATAGATAGAAGCAGGCGTTACTTTGTGGAAGTCCATGATAATGAAAGAAGTAGAAGTTTTATTCGCTATAAGCGCCACAGTAAGTAATTCGAATGCGGCAGTATGTATCATGCGATGTTCACCACACCACACGAATCTTCCAAATTATTCTCGAACATATGTTTCACTCCGACACCGGAGCATCCTCAGATGTTGACTCGACAATGCTCGATTGCAGAGTTGTAAAAGACTTAACAATCGAGCATTGTAGATTCATCGTCGTCCATCACTTTAGGTTCTAGAGGGAGTTTGTTTGTGCCTTTGGGTCTGCCAACACTGCGCTTTCCATTGCGAGGTCGTTTTGTTAGCATACTGAAAACAATACCTAAGCAATTTTGTAATCCGATGCTGCATTGCTCGCTGAGGTTAGCGGTTTACCATTTAACTAATGTAATTACATATGACATGTAAACATAATTAATACTATTAAGTAAATAAATCTAGTAAATTATAGTAATGCCTGGCATATACGCTGTAATGCGACTCGTGCGCCTCATTACCGTGACCCATTCCCACTAATCTCATAATGGTAGGAGATTTCTCGGGATAAAAATGCGGTGGGTTCCCACGTCCTTCCGCATACGACTCCACTAAGAGAATGAAACTTTTAGGTTTTGTAATAAAAATTGTTTCTACCTAACCGATGTGCCCCAAAGGCCAAACCATTAGAAAGGCAATAATGCGAAGATGGGTTTAAACCACTAAAATTATTTTTAAATTTCCTTCTTTTTAGCGTAGTATATAAGGTAATACTACTTTTACCTAATGTAAGAAGATACCAACTACAATAATTTCGCACTCCAGTTGTGTGGGCACACATTACCGTGAACTGCTGAGAGAAAAAGACCCGTAGTTCCCCCAACAGAACTGCTGGGAATAATCAGTCACATCGTCGTGCGTTGTTTGACCAAGGCTTATATGCAGTGCAGTTTATCGGAGGATATTTCCACGAGTGCCCTTGAAAGTCATGTAATTATTCAATGTTGGGTTTTGTAACTAGCTACAACGTAGCGTCGACAACGAAGTGTACAACTACCTAGATACTTCAGTTCAGTACTTAATTGTACACTTCAGATTTATGAGTTTTGAACTAGAAATTATGTTGAGTTTCAGTTAGTTTTGTTAATAAGTAAGTATGAATATTTTGAAGTGGAAACTTCTTTAGGCGCGTTGGGCACTTTTTGGTAGGGGGTAAACTTGTGGATTTGCGTCACCGACACCTCGCCGACATGCTCGTGAACAGCGACAGTTACGAAGACCTATCATATACTACATTCGAAATTAAACTTTAAAGCCTTATTGTTAAGGTTTATATTTTAATTTTATTTTTTATTCTTTGGCCGTGGCTAGTTACCACCCTACCGGCAAAGACGTGCCGCCAAGCGATTTAGCGTTCCGGTACGATGCCGTGTAGAAACCGAATAGGGGTATGGGTTTAATATAACTGCCATGCCCCTAACAGGTTAGCCCTCTACCATCTTAGACTGCATCATCACTTACCATCAGGTGAGATCGCAGTCAAGGGCTAACTTGTAGTGGATTTAAAAAAAAATAGAGAGTTCCCACGGGATATTTTTTTCAATCCATGCATCATGGGATGATGATGGATTCATTAAAAATCAAGATAACTACTTTAGATCGTCATCAGAAATGGGGAGGGCAGGACATTGATCTTAAACTATTTGTAGGGTACTATATTCGTTTCGGTCACAGTTCATCAGCTAGACAAATATGAAACATGTAAACATGATGCACACTGTTGTATTTTAAGTTAGAAATTACATAAGTATGTAATTTTTATTTTTATTTTAAATATTATTATAAGTGATGGTCCGTGACGTCATGACCCTTGGGCCCCTCCTGAAAATCAGCGTTGCAGTATGTTGGGTAGGGATATAACTATCTCTCATGCTGCGGTACGAGATGAGGAGGTCGCCCATTGACCACAAGTAGTTTATGTTTAATTTGTATTAGTATAAGTTTAGTTTAAACTAACTATAAAATTGTAGTGTTGGTCAATAAACTTTTATTTATTTAAATCGCACCAACTACCAACCCGACCCGGCCCAATCAGCGCGATTGTCGGATGACCCACTGGCAGGCAATTGCTACTAGATAATAACTATCGTGACTCGCTGCTTCTGCGCAGTTGACTTGTTTGTATATGCATTGGGAAAAACTTATTTTTCTCCCACTAGTTCGGAAATTGCTTCATTATTAGGGCCTATCCAGGCCTCTGATACTCAAGTAGGAAATCATATGATTGCCCATACAATAGAATATTTTAGCGTGAGTTAAGATAAGTGAACGCCATCTATGAGCAATGTAGAAAAGCTTTCTTTTCCTCGCTAGATTATACTTAGATATCTCTCGGTTTGTTTGAAGTTGCTTTTCAAAAAAGCCTCGCTTGCCTTGAGAGATATAGCGTCTAGTTTCGGTTTCGTGTATCTTGCTTCCGCGGTCCCTGGCGCCAGTTGTACTCACTGCTTGCAGTTTGAGGAAGCGGCCGGGTCGACCCCGCGTAAGCCACTGCCCCCGACCGTGACGAAAACGCCGCGAATCCCTACTGCCCTTTTTCGTGAGGAAAAAGGCGCACGGGATCAAACTCGCTCTGCCTACGCCCTCCACACCACGCAAGGCTGACCAGTATACTCCGGTCCGCGGGCGCCTAAGCTGGGCCTCCCCTTGGGGTCTCACCTGGCTGGGTTGCACGCGAGGAGTTGCTGGTCACCCTGCAAGGGCCGCAGTCAAACAGGTTCTAACATCTTTTTCATCTTACCTTTTTCACCATTCTATCCTTCTTTGAATGCTTAATCCCCTGTAACTGTATGCTGCCATGGCCGAGAAACGAACTCTCGACCAGAGGCCGTACAAGCTGGGAAGAGGACGCACTGGAATCCCGCGTGCAGTGGTACGGCGTAACGTTATGGACTTGTCCATAACGCCCCCTGTCGCAGTGACCACAGGACGTCCTCGGACCACCCAGTCCACTACAACATCGCCGCCATCTACAACAGACGAGGATAGCGACGACGACCCGCCCGCCATCGTAGCCCGCGTAGCTGCGTCCACGCTTGGATGCGAACTGGCAAAGCGGGCTCGTCCAAGCACCTCTTCCTCCGGTTCGTCGGGAAACCAGGAGGACAAGCGGGTCAAGCTCAGCCTTGCCTTACCCGCGCCGCCTCCCGACTACCAAGATCCACCGCTTTCACCACCGCCGTCACCACTACCGAGAAGGCGCTCCCTACTACAGGAGCCACACCCCCCACCCCCCCGCATCGAGACTCACCCATATATGGAGGCCGCTGTCCGACCGCACACCCCTGTCGCCGCGCGTCGCAATACACCGACGCCGGCTCAAACGCGAGAGTCGGCTAGCTGGTCGAAAGATTCGACCAGTTATGCAGACCTTGCCTCGCCAACAAACCGCGACGCGCAAATGTCGTCGCCTCAGCCGAGCACCTCGTATGCCGAGGCCGCCGCCGCACCGCCCTCACCGCGCCGCTCGCCACCGCCCGCGCCAGCCGCGCCGACCACCTCTCCTACTGCCACCGCAGACCCTGCGCAGCCAACGCCGCGCTCCGGTTACCCGCCACTCGTAGCGGAGTGCCTCCCTAACTGGTCGAGGCACTTCCAGGCGCTCTCCCGAGTGCTCGGACGTCTACCGAACGCGAAGCCGTTGGGACGCGGGGTACGCTTTCTCCCAAAAGACGCCGACGAATTCCGGGCTGTGCAGCGGTATCTAACAGACGCCGCCGCAAAAGACAGCGCCATATCATGGTACTGTTACAGCCCGGCCTCCGAAATACCCGTCAAGGTCGCCATCCGTGGCCTCCCTGTCGAGACCCCAGTGGACGAGCTGATTGCCGCGCTGCGCGAACTCGGCTACCCGGCCGAGGCGGCGCGCGCCATCCCACCACCCAGAGGACGACATGGCTGCACCTATTTTGTGCGGTTGGCGCACATGACGAAAGAGGAATTGCGCCAACTCTATCAAATAAACGAAATCCTGCACATGCCGCAAATCACTGTGGAGGCGTGGCGTGGAGGATCAAAACCGCCCCAATGTCACCGTTGCCAGACTTATGGCCATAATTCGGCCAACTGTCACCGATCTTTCCGCTGTGTCCGCTGCGCCGGCGAACACAGCGTGAGAGACTGCCCACGCCCCCGAGATGCCGAGCCCACATGTGCCAACTGTGGGCAAAAGCACTCGGCGAACGACCGCCGTTGCATCTACTTCAAACGCGAGGCGAGAAAGCGAGGCATCAACTTGCCGCCGCCACCGCCTCGCGCACCCACCAAGCAACAGCAGCGGGACACGGCCACGGGCCCCGCAACTTCCGCCGCTCCCTCAACCGCATCAACCACTGCTCCGCCAACTACAACGCAGCCGCCCATTGTCGCACCGTCGCTGACGACCGACTCGCGACCTGCGTCGGCGCCACGTGCCACGCAATACTCGGCCGCCGAGAGTACTACTCTGGCAGCGGCCGCAAACCCACCGACGGTCCGAGGCCAACCTGTGCGAGCGAGAAGACGCCGCCGCAACCGAGCGCCTCGCTCGCGCCGCACCGCACCGGCGGCGGCCTCAACTCCGCAACAAACGACGGAACCCGCCACCGGCAGACGACCGCCAGCCGAAGCCACACGCCAAGCGCCACCCACTCGCCTGCCAACCGCCCCACCAGCTGCTCGCACACGTCAGGCTTCACCAAGCCCGACGCAAGCAGACGCACCGCCCTCCCGCCCGGCCGCAGCCGCACGCCCGGCCGGCCGCAGCCGCACGCCCGGCCGGCCGACCCACCACACAACCACCAACCTCCGACAACGCCCACCCTACAAGCCAACCGGCCCAGCGAGAAGCGCAGACCGACCCGGACATCGTGGCTCTAGTCCGGGCCGTGATCGAGGCACTCACGACCGGGCTGACAGCGTACCTGCAGGGCCAGGGCGCAACACAGGCCCTCATAGCAGGCATGACGGTGCTCACGCGCCTTCATGCCTAACAAGGTAACACAGGTCCCCGCACGCGGCGGTGATGACGTCACCCGCAGTGCGGACCACCCACAGCACCAAACTTAAGGGCCCGTAGCCTTTCTAGGCAGGCCCAAGCCGTTATTTACCGGCTTAAAGCCATTCACCGGGGCACAGTATTGCCCCGCGCCCCGCCCGGGTAAGGAGGCCCAGCCTCGACGCCCGTACCCCCGCTTGGCCCTCACGGGCCAAACGAGAAGACCCTGACTGCTGATTATACTTAGATAAAAGTACTGTACAAGTCTCGGCCGAAATAGCAATTCAAGGCTTCGGCTAACGCCTCGTCATTGCAATATTAGTACGGGACTAATAAACATTGACCCTAAAATAAAAAATGTAAAGCTGATTTTTGGCACAAGTGTTCCTTGGGGTCTGAGAAGTACCTCTTAAAAATTCCCCCCCCCCCTAGGCCGCGGGCTTAACCCCCCACCCCCCCAAACGTCTCCCCAACCGCAGTTTTTTGTAATTTTCTCAAAAAGTATTAGTGCTAGAAAAAAACTTTCTATGGTGAAAATTATCTTCATTAAATTATCTACAAAATAATATTTTAGTTCATTTCCATAAGATTAATAGTTTCGGAGATATGTTAACCCTTTGTGCATGAAAAGAAAATATTTTGCATGTATGGCTTTTTCTAATGTAGTTTCTTGTAATTTCCATAAAAACTGATAGAGCTACAAAAATATTGTCTGAAGCAAAATGAAAGGCTATTAAATTAGCTATAAAATGATATTTAGTTTATTTTGATAAGAGTAATAGATTTGGAGATATGCCTACCTATTGTGTAAGATAAAGAAAATAATATGCAAATATCGTGTACGTTGTTTTTAATTTTCGAAAAAAAAAACAGAGTTAGGAAAAACTGATTGAAGCAGTAAGAAACATAGTTAAATTACCTACAAAATAGTATTTAGTTAATTTTGATAGCACTAATGATTTCGAAAATATACCTGTCCAGTGGCGAACCCTCTATAAATGTTAAAAAGCCGGGCTTGCCCAATGCCCTGTGCCCAAAACAAACACCCAAACATACAAACTCAATAAATAATAACTCAGTAATTAATCGATCAGTTTAAATTTCGCGCGTCCTACAATCTCAGTTCAATGACCGCTTGCGATTACGTCTTACGAGCTTAGTTGAGTGATGAGTGAGTGAGAGGGGCTGTGGCTTTGAATTTTCTGTTTCATGTCATACATTTTGTCTGTTTAATCCGATATAAATTCCTATAAATAGTATAGCGACATCTATGACCAGATATGTTTGGCTTTTTGAGCTTTTACTACGAACGATATTTTCATATTTATAATCCGCCTAATTTAAGAAGTCCTACGGGAATTTGTGGAACTAATACTGTACATACAAAAATGGCTTAATTAGACTTCTAGCGCCGCCTCTAAGGGAATTCTTTCGTTATACGGACTAAACCTTCATAAATTCAGTGTTTGCTTTTTGCTGTGGGAGTGCATAGTGAAATAATATTATAATTCGTGAATGAATTATTGGTAAATTTTGTTCAAAATGAGTTTAGATTTAATTAATATTGTTCCTTGTGACAATTTAAAGTGTGTGCAAATATTGATTGGCGAAAATAAGGTAAAAAATTTAACTTTTAAACAGAAAAAACTTCTTATAAATTCACCAAAACCTACTCCAGACTTGTGTACCTATTTCATAAACTTTTAAAAATCGAAAAAAGCATTTTAACAGATCCGCGTATAAAACTTAATGGATTGTCGGTTGTTCTCATACAAATAAATTATATTGTTGGTGTTGCATATTTTTTTCTAACGAAAATAACGTTTGGAATTCGAGTGGATATGATGATTTAAATAATTTACGTGGTGCTATAAGAAGGCATCAAAATTCCCAAAACCATATTATGAGTTCCGTTATTTCTCTTTGTAATTTCGGAAAACAACGCATAGAAACTTCTTTGTCCCGCCAATTGGCAAATGAAATTTCAAATCATATAATTCGCATTTCGCACGTACCTAGATCACAATGTAGTGTACCATTGCTGACATAGGTATCTTAATTCTGTCTAGTAGTAACTTATGCCTTCTGTGTGCTTTGATGAGCTCGTCAAGACAACATAAGTAAAAGTAGACGGAAGAATGCGATGGGCAGCTGGCTTGCCTACGTTTGAACCCTACGGCACGCCACTGTACCTGTCATAGTTAACATAAAAGCAATATTTTTCAAAATTTTAT
The DNA here is from genome assembly GCA_923060345.2 of Erebia aethiops. Classification (NCBI taxonomy): domain Eukaryota; kingdom Metazoa; phylum Arthropoda; class Insecta; order Lepidoptera; family Nymphalidae; genus Erebia; species Erebia aethiops. The sequence goes on along the minus strand of OV281081.1, from coordinate 16,808,017 downwards.
ATGTTTTCTGTAATTTCTAGAAAACTATTAGAGCTAGGCAAAAAACTCCCAGAAGTAAAAATAAACACCATTTAACCACTTATTAAAAAAAAAATTAGTTCATAAAGATAGGACTAATAATTTCGAATATATATCCATGTATAGTGTACGCAAAAAAATAAAAAAATTGCTAGAATCCTGTTATTTGCAATTTCCACAAAAACTATTAGAGCTGGAAAAAATCCTCTGAAGAGTAATTAATTTCACTAAATTACCCACAAAAAAGTCTTATGGTGAATTTAGATAGGACCAATAGTTCGAGAAATATGGCAACCTATATTCCAAGAATTTTTTTTTTTTTTCGACAAACGTTGGTAAATTTTTGAATTTTCACAGAAACTACTAGAACTAGGAAAAAAAACATAAGAAGTAAAAATGAACTTCATTAAATTATCTTCAAAATAATATTTAGTTTATTTTGATAGAACTAATAGTTTCGGAAATATGGCTGCCTAACTGGAATAAAAGACTAAACCTTTGTAAAATCCGTAAATGTTTATTGTGATTTCAAGAAAAAGTATTAGAGTTAGGAAAAAAGCTGTCAGGACTTAGTACAAAGATTATTAATTTACCTATAAAATAGTGTTTAGTTTATTTTGATAGGACAAATAGTTTTCGAAATATACCTTGCTGTTGTGTAAGAACCGGTGGTAGTCATGTAGACTTAGCATAGTACTATGGAATAAATAGAAATTAACCTCTAAATAAATAACGTATTTTTGATTTTAGGCGCAAATGATGTCCTCTTTTCTCCCCACTCCCACCACCCCCCTCCCACCTCCCACCTCCCTCCTACCACGACCCCCCTCCCCCTCTCAAATATCTAGACGATTGTGCTTTTTTGTAATCGTATTACAATTCAAGTATCAAATCAAATGTTTTTACTCAAGTAAACTTTTACAAGTGCTTTTGAATCGTCCAGTGAATCTACCATTGGTTCGGAATGCCGTTAACAGTTAAAAGTTAATCTGATAAAATTATCTGCAAGATAGCTGTTGGATGTTGGTTCATTTACATTTTTTTTAGATAAATGCATATTGCATACCTACATATAGTTGAAAGGACTTCGAGACGTAGGTATTTATTATTATTATATTAGTAGGTATTATTAAAGCACATCATCATGGTCGTCATCATCATCTTCTTCCCCATCAATGGTAACATTTGCACACGAACCATGTCATTCCACCCGCATTTCCTTTGCAATCCTATTCGTTATTCTTCGGCCGACGCGACGCCTTGTCTTTGTTAGAACTTTGAAAGAATATAAATAATAATATTTAATATATTATTTACTGAGCGTGGTGTTTTTTTGTAGATAAAGATATCATGATTATTACCTACTATTAATTTATTGTAATATAGCATCGATCATTATCAAATAGAATGTGTAGGTACAAAGTCAAAATTATTGCAAAATATTTTTCTGTCATGCACGTTTTCGATCGTCATATTTCCGAAAGTATTCGGTCGATTGAAATGAAATAAAAAGCATTTTGTAGAAGATTTTATGAACTTTCATTTTGTTCTTGTCGTTTTTTTCCTAGCTCTTATACATTTTGTGCAAATCACAAGAAACTTACACGATTTAAAAAAAAAAACAAATGCGTCAAATAAGCCGGCATATTTACAAAACTATTTATCCGATCATAATGATTTAAGTGCCATATGGTAGATTATTTAATGTTAATTATTTTCGCCATAAATGGTTTTTTTCTAGCACTAATATTTTTTGAGAAAATTACAAAAAACTGCGGTTGGGGAGACATTTGGGGGGGGTGGGGGGTTAAGCCCGCGGCCTAGGGGGGGGGGGGGGGAATTTTTAAGAAGTACTTCTCAGACCCCAAGGAACGCTTGTGCCAAAAATCAGCTTTACATTTTTTATTTTAGGGTTCCCATACATAGCTTGCACAAGTAGCCTGGGCTATATTACACAGCCGTGAATTGCTTTATTTCCGGCCTGGTCAATTATGTACTATTGTTGCTACCAATTGGAAAAATTTGAAAATTTTGGAAAAACTGTAAGTCAGCTGAAAGTGCGTTTTGTATGAACTCAATTTATTGAAATTTCGACAGGACGAAGTCTTTCGGGTCTGCTAGTGAATAATAAACTGAGTGGACTTAGTTATTTTTTTACAGTTTTAATCTTTTGCTGGTTGGTTGGTAATTGTACGGCATTATTGCTGAAAAATCGTGCTTCGCAAAGAATTCTTGGGTGTCAAAGACATTTTCCTGCACAATACATTATTAACGCCATGTTTACATAACAAGCGCTAATATCGCCTTAGCGTGCATGCATAATTAATAATTATTACCGCCTATTACTCTGTAGGGTTGTCAGTAAGATCTTATTGATTTATTTTTATATTTGAAAGAAAATTTCAAGAACACTTTTAATTCACATTTTTATCGTTTTTTAAATGAGATTTAAATAACACTGTGCACGAGTTAAGAAATGTTAGACGCATGTCTGACAACCCTAGATCTCGTTTAATTTATTTTGCATTCTGATAAAACGATTCAAGGACGTATCGAGTACGGATATAGAAATAGTATTTGAGTCCACGAGTGATCGATTGCAAATCCTGCACTATTTTTTATTTTTTTTACAACTTTTACAGAAGAATCCATACCTACCTAATATTATAAATGCGAAAGTGTGTCTGTCTGTTTGTCTGCTACGCTTTCACGGCTCATCTGTTCAACCGATTTTGATGAAATTTGGTATAGAAATAGTTTGTATCCAGGGGAAGGCTACTTTTTATCCCGGAAAATTAAAGAGTTCCCGCGGAAATAAAAAATCTTAATCCACGTGGACGAAGTCGCGGGCATCATCTAGTATCAGAATAATTAAGATTCTATTATTGATGCAGCTTCAATGAAATAGTGCCACATATTTAAATGCCGCCGAAACGTTACGTGGTCGATCAGGGGGCTTACCACGGAATAGATAATTTATTTTTTCTATGGGGCTTACTACCATCGCTTAGTGCAGTATTATTGTAACATTATTGCAGTTTTGATATGGCGTATCTTACTGTCCTTAAAATAAAGATTATAATTCTGAAACAAGAGCGTCAACAATATTAAAATAATACTACTTCTTTAAGCCCATTTCCATAATGCCATCCCAATTCCAAAGTAGGAAATGGACTTGGATATCACCCGACCAAAAAACAAAGAATGAAATTGACTTCATAATGTCAAATAACCCTAAATCAATAACTAACATCGAAGTTATAAACAACATAAGATTTGCCTCCGATCATAGACTATTAAGAGCAACATTTCTGTTAAATCTACCAAAAAAGAGTAGAAAAGCCTTCAAAATTCAACCAATAATACCGAAAACAGAAGATGAAATCAAAAAAATTATAAACCATCTTAAAAAAGAAATTGGAGATAGAATATTATCAGAAAATGTCCAAACGTACTACAACCTAATGGTAGAAGCCATCAAAAGTAGTTTGAAAATTAACAACAACACTCGAACGAAAGGGCATAAAATATTTAGCACAACCACTGAACATCTTATAAAAAAACGAACTGAATTGATTCTAACAAAAAATAAAGACAGAAATATGAGACAAGAACTAAGCGAATTATTTAAAAAAACTAACAAGTCAATTCGTAACGATTATAGTAAACATAGAAGAAGTATCATAACAACTAACCTCAAAAAATTCAGAAGTACTAAAAAAGCTTTCAAACAGTTAAAGCTTCACAAAACATGGATACATAAACTAAAACAGCAAACGGAAGAAACAAAAACGAGGAAGGATGTTATAGACCACGCAACGAAGTTCTATACGGAGCTGTATAAAAAAAGGGGAACAGACAATAGGGATGAAACACCGAACCTTAAAAATTCCTCCAACTTAATTAAACCAATAGATGAAATAGAAATATACGAACAAATAAAACAACTGAAGACTGAAAAATCACCTGGTTCTGATGGTATACCTAATGAAATAATCAAACTTGGCGCACCTGTTTTACTGAACCATTTAACTCGTCTATTCAACATGGTACTCGATACAGAAATAGTACCGGCACAATGGTGCACATCGGATATAATATTGTTATACAAAAAGGGTAACCCACTGGACATCGCTAATTACAGGCCAATCAGTTTATTAGCTAGTATATATAAACTTTTTGCATCTGTAATATTAAAAAGAATAAATTCGAAAGTCGAAGAATTCCAAACAATAGAACAGGCAGGCTTCCGGTCAGGTTTCAGCACCACTGATCACATCCAGACGTTAGAACAGGTGATTGAAAAGTACAAGGAGTTTAACAGACCTCTGTACCTATGCTTTATTGACTATAGCAAAGCTTTTGACAGTATAAGTCATAAATCAATCTGGACAGCACTGAAACTATCTAACGTAGAACAAAAATACATCAACATCTTGAAAAACATATACGAAAACAGCACCAGCACAGTCAAACTTGAAACAAGGGGTGACCCAATCAAAATAGGAAGAGGAGTAAGACAAGGTGACCCTCTGTCACCAAAAATCTTCATCGCGGTGCTAGAAAACATATTCCGTAACTTAAACTGGACGCAAAAAGGCATCAAGATTCTCGGTACTTATCTTAACCATCTTAAATTCGCAGACGATATTGTCCTATTAGCGGAGACATCTAAGGAACTCGAAGAGATGGTTCACTCACTAAACAGAGAAAGCACAAAAATCGGCTTGGAAATGAATGAAACAAAAACAAAAATAATGACCAACAGCCACAAGATACCAATTGCCCTAAACGGGAACAACATAGATTACGTAGACAGTTATATCTATTTAGGAAAACAAGTATCATTCATGAAGTCCGGAAATGAAGAAGAAATTGAAAGAAGAATTAATTTAACATGGAAAAAATTTTGGGCACTTAAAGAGATCCTAAAAGGAAAATATAGCTTAAACTTGAAGAAAACAGTAATTGATTCTTGTCTCCTACCATGTCTACTCTATGGATGCCAAACTTGGGTACTCACAAATAAAGTTAAACAAAGGGTTAGAACTACTCAAAGAGCAATAGAAAGGAGCGTACTTAAAATAAGAAAAATACATAAAGTAAGAAGTGATAGAATACGACAACAAACAAAAGTAACTGACGCATTAAAACAAGCTCTGACATTGAAATGGCAATGGGCAGGACACATATCACGATACTCAGATAAAAGATGGACGATCCAAACCACAAAATGGAAAGGACCAGAAGGCAAAAGGGTTGTTGGAAGGCCATACAAACGGTGGGCTGATGACATCATAAAAACAGCGGGAAAAAACTGGGCGAGACTGGGAAAAGATAGGGAGAGGTGGAAGAGGTTGGGGGAGGCCTTTACCCGAGAAGGGGCCCATATCTTGTAAGAATTAATACTAATAATTTACTTCACATTGTAATTAAGTAAGATCTTGTAAGATTTAATACTAATTTAATACCAATAATTCACTCCACATTGTAATTAAGTAAAATCTTTTAAGAATTAATACTAATTTAATACTAATAATTTACTTCACATTGTAATTAAGTAAAATCTTGCAAGATTTAATACTAATTTAATACTAATAATTTACTTCACATTGTAATTAAGTAAAATCTTGTAAGATTTAATACTAATTTAATACTAATAATTTACTTCACATTGTAATTCAGTAAAAACTTGTAAGATTTAACACTAATAATTTACTTCACATAGTAATTTGAAGCAAAATTGAGTAAATTATGACATAAACTGTACAGTAATTTAATCGTAAGATATGGTGAATAAATGGCTTTTTTATTTTATTTTATTTACTTCTTTAAGCGATGGCAGTATGCCCCCAGTGCGCAACGTCATTTAAATCAACCATTACGTTACAATATTATGTTAGGAAATTTTCTATCTTACTTCAGAAATATCACAAAAGTAGCTAGTTATACGGTCTACTAAAATATGCAGCAGTGTTCTCTTTCCAAAATCAATAAAATCTATTGAATCACGGTATCCGTCCGTAGTTATACGGTTCGTGCTACGTTGTGTAATGGATTGCGTCCGTGACGTACGTCATCTTGTTAGCATCGGTTAAGGCGCTGTGTGTGGTCAGGGAGGGGGTCTCCAAAGCAGTGTATCCATTAAATGGTGGCATATGGAAGATTGAAAAAAATATATGATGTTTTCAAGACCTTAACTCAGATATTGTTTTATCCCAAAACACGATTTAAACAACTTCGCTGCATAAAAAATAAATTCAAACATACCTCTTATTTCAGTTTTCAAATCAACACATCTCCAAATTGAAAACCTCAATTTACTTGAAAAATATATCATTAAATTCCAAATTCTAAATGACATCCATCGATTTATTAATATTTATTAAAATGTACACATATTTTCTGTTTTCCATTTTATTCCGGTTTTTCGAGAAGCGCTAGCTCATTTTCACCTCCGCCAGTGTTCGAAAGAACTTCACAGACGATGGATCTGTGCTCCTTTGCTCCAGCGTTTAAATCGATATTTTAAAATGGTTTTCAAACATAACATGAATAAGACTAATGTTTATTCAACATGAATTGACAGAAGACGTGGATATTACAACTTTCGTGAGCTATCTTCTTTTATTTAACTAAAAATACATAATCAAATAAATTATGAATATGTGTTCTCTGACCAAACTTTTGACAGCTCGAAATAATGATGCCGTAATGCGCTATCCATTCGATTTTTGACAACAATCGACTTCATTTACGAAGAAGTTTTAATCGATTTGACACATTGATATTACAACTTTTTGTATTGTTTTATAAACATACCCAGGCGTCTAAATGTCTTTTTTATGTATTAAAATAAATATTTTTGGTGAAGCAATGCTGTAAATGTATATTTTATTATTTGGCAACATCAATAAGACAGGTCATAGAAACCATCCAACGCCAAAGATGACGCTACTTAAATGACAATCAAGTGAGCTTGTGTTGCAGCTTCGTAATTATTTTGAAAACTATTTTCAAAATTAAAATCGTACTGGTAATTACTAGATTGACATACGAGTTGCGAAATATCGCATAAAAAGGCACGTCGCTTCACTATTTAAAAAAAAACTCCTGCTGGTTGTAACAATGACGTCTTTTAATATTTCCAAGAAGTAGGTATTATAGTTATCAAACATCCAATTACTGTCAGAGGGTTCACTGCCATCGCTTAAAGCAGTATTACTTAAATATGTCAGTTTTATGTCACGTACCTTGAAGGTCCTAAAATAAGGATTATAATTCTAAAAACACGAACGTCAACAATATTAAAACAATACGGATTTAAGCGATAGTAGTATGCCTCCAGTACAATTTTTGATATGAATGGAAAATAACAAAACAGTGGTAAGACAGAAAGGAAAACTGAAAATCAAGCATTGCCACTTCAGCTTGCTACTGCCTACTCGTCCGCTCTCATTGGACCAGACCGACCAGATAATATTATTATATCGAAAGCTTGCTGAGTAAGGACCTAGTAGTGTCTCAAATACTTCAAATAAGTGCCTATTGCAAGTTTTATTACTAATTGATTGGATATTAGATACCCTTAGGGTTTCGTTTCTGGGACCCGGGAGTTAGAAATTTCCGGGAAATACGTCGTTGGTTTTTTTTGTGATTTCCCGTTTTTGTGTACAGAGTATTTTTTTAACTTATCTCTTGAGAAATATTTGAGAACAAGTTGATCTTAACTTGTTTATTATAATTCTCCCTGACTACTAGGGCATGCATTCGGTGCTGTGTTTGAGTACCGGGAAATTTTGGACCGATATTGGCAAGGAACCGGGAATTCCCGGGACTTTCGATACTTTCGATACTACTTTAAATTATCACAAAAACACGGCTAAGACATTACAGAAAGTATGAAATAGACCAAATATTACTGTTCATTAGGCGTTATACAAAAATTTATCGCATAATATTTCACACAGGAATATACTGAATATTACTATTCATTAGGCATTATACAAAAATTTATCGCATAATATTTCACACAGGACTGTAAATTCATGATTTGTTCTTGTACCATAACTTCAAAGTTTTATTGTAGTTCATAGGTTTTACAGAGATTGCGTCTTGTATGAAAATACACTTTGAAAAGTTGAATTTTTTTTTATCGTGATACGCTCATATGTAACTACTTTTATAGCAATTAGAAGCCAGTGCAAATATAAATTTACTACATCAAGCAGTTTATGAGAAACAAGCCTTGAGGCTTGGATACACGGACAACAAAGTGATCCTTTACGGGTCTTTTTTTATAGACAGGCGTACGTAGTAACCTCACCTCAAAGAATTACAAATGTTAATCTAAATCAACAATATTTTCCAACCCATACTCAGTATTCCCAAGAGAATCTCGTGAAGATGTTACTCTCTCCTATTCTGTGCCGTTTTTTGGTTTTGCCGCACGCTGATTTGGTCTCTACAATTATATTGGATATGGTACCTCTTAGTATTTTTGGTATCCATTCACCGTCCTCCCCGTACGTATGGAGGATCCTAGGATCGAGGACCCTAGGATTTTCTAAAGACGTTTCCTATCAGCCATAAAGAGCCTCGTTACTGCTGCGTTACTGTCCAGGATTCACATCCATACATAAAGATTGGACTGTTCACAGTCTTGGTTTTTACATAACATTGTATGGAGAACTCCTGAGCATCTTAGGGAATTATGGATACGGATATCCATATTTTCTTTCCCTCTGCTATTGGTATAATTGACAGTGGAGTCAAAAATCAAAATTTAGTAGCCTCGGGCTTATGAGGTATATTTTATATTACAGTCTATCAATATTTTCCTGTCAATCTTCATGTGAAATTTATGAAAGTAACGATACAATTAACAGAATATAGCATAATCTACTGTAATTTATTATGGCTGAACAAATTTTATTCCAGTGACAGATCCATCAATTCATTGATCTTCAAAAAAGCTCTTCTCTGCTGGTAAATAATACTTACCAGAAAGACTAACATACGAAACTGTACGAAGTGGCAGTAAAATAATCGTTATAGCCAAAGTAAAAATAGGGGTTTTTAAACTAATACCTCGAATTTGTGAGCATAAAATACAGTATAGTGAATTAAATTATTGTTACATGCAGAAATATCCACACTTTATTAGAGAAGAATCGACAGAATGTATGTACTTCGAGTCTCAAAAGTATCAAAAGTACCGGTTTTATGGTGTGGAGAACCGGGACTGAAAATTATTCAGAAGTACCGGGAATTTTTGGTACCAGGAATTATCGGGAGCATGCCCTATTGACTAGGTACCTCACTCGCGCAGTGCTGAGCACTATTGTCTTAACGTGGGATGTACCGGGTTTAATCCCCAGCAGAGTGAATTTGGGAATTGGGCGTATTTTTATAAAATTGTACATGAAATAAAATCGATGTTTTTTTTTCATGTTTTGTTATTTTATTGATAAATTTGTGTTTCTTAGTTATTTATCTTTATGAGCAGTAGCACTTTTTACAAATATTATGTTAAATTATAGTAAAAACAATCATTTTAAAATTAAGTGACGGAGAATTATTCCATTGAGTAACTAAACTTTATCTCACAAAAGGCACTTAAAAAACAACTTTAGATAAGATTCACAGAAGTGTTTTACTAGTCTTACCAATCATGCCAATCACAAAAATAGGACAGCAAACATAAAATAACAGAAACACTATCAAAATTTGATAATTTTAGTTCTTTTGACTAACGTAAAGGCAAATTTATGTCATACTTTATTATATAACTTCTGAAATAGACAATGCTTTTTATTTTTGTTTTTGTAAGTTACGATAAAAAATATACATTTAAATATAACATAACAATAACTTATATTAATGATAAATTGTCAATATTATAAGCATTTATGCAATACTAGCCGATGCCCGCGACTTCGTACGCGTGGATCGAAGTTTTGTGGTTCCCGCGAGAACTCTTTAATTTTTCGGGATAAAAAGTAGCCTATGTGCTATTCCAGACTATAATCTATATCTGTGCCAAATTTCGGCCAGATCCGTTCAGCCGTTGGGGCGTCATTGAGTAACAAACATCCATACATCCATTCATACATCCATACATCCATCTGTCCAAACTTTTTGGAGGATTTTTTGAGAGGACAATTTGTCAGTGGAACCTTGACAATTACTCAAAGGAAAAGTAAGGGCACTGATCACAATGTTAAGAATTATTGTACTTTCTTACCATAAAACTATAATAGTCGTAGTAGGTACTTTTGAGTATTTTAAACTCTTTATTCTTAATTTTGTACTTAAATTATGTAAAATGTCGTCTATAAAATATAAGTAGAACTTCCAACCAATGTATAGTATGTTAAATCACATTGTAAGAATGATTATAAGTAACATTGTTTTTTGCGTTTTGTCTTCTTCGATTCTCCCTTTCTGATATTTTATCTCACCTCGGATATTTTTCTTGTTCTAGATTTTACGAGCTCCAAGTGTTATTTTCTTATATATTATTGTTTGAACTTTTAAGAGTCCCTCTTTAATTTCTCTATATGCTGCCTTGTTATTTCACCAGATGTCAGCGCCATTGTTACACCTTAATAATTTAATATATACAATACTCGTTTCCAATGCAAAACTCGGGGCCGTAAAAGCATAACCGTATACAAACCTTTAGAAATCCATTGAGTACCAATTTGTTCAATTGACTGACAATTTCGAAAGAGTTACTTAAAGGACCGTAATGAATTCACGGCAACAATATTTTCTTGCATTGTATTTCAAGAATTTAAATATTCTGAATTTTCTCTGGTCTGGCCTGGTAGGAGGCTTCAGCCGTGGCTAGTTACCAATTACCACCCTACCGCCAAAGACGTGCAGCCAAGCTATTTAGCGTTCCGGTAGGATGTCGTGTAGAAACCGATTATATGGACTAGGGTTTAATATAACTACCATACCCCAAACAGGTTAGCCCGCTACCATCTTAGACTGCATCATCACTTACCATCAGGTGAGATCGCAGTCAAGGGCTAACTTGTATTTAATTAAAAAAAAACTGGATATAAGGTACATAAAAGTAGCAATACCTATTTTTAAAAAAATCCCGATTCTCGGGAATTCCCGGGAATCGGCCAATTTTATTCCCGTTTCCTTGAGTTTAAAATTTGCCGTTCCCGAGATTTATTTTTAATTTTGATTGAGTGGGATTTTTAAAAAGTTAATTTGTTTAGTTTCACCCAACCTAAGTCCAGTTAATTAATATAATAGGTTTTGCTTCGGACATAATATTGTCAATCAAACTTATAATTTTAGAGTACGGAAACAACGTACAAATTTGAAATTTTACATAAATTGGCTAATTTGCGGTTTTGGCTCTTACGAAGTTCTACCATATAGATAATTCTGTATGTAAAGATAAAAAATTGTAATCATGACACCAAAATTCTATGATTTTCTTCGTTTTTTATTTTTGAGTATTTTTCAAACACTGTAAATAATACTATATGTCTGCAAAAGACTAGAAATTGTTTTCAATGATCAATTTCCAACATCTTTTTGCTATTTAAATTTTTGAAATAACATCTGTATTTCTTGTTTCTGACAAAAAATGAATATCAGACTCTTAGTCGGTAAGTACATTGTATATACGTATGATATTGATTTATGCCACAATTATACTTGTAATTAACTCACGTAAGTAGTTTATGTAAATAAGATACTTATGTAACTCTAGATGATGCCCTCGACTTCGTCCACATGGATTAAGATTTTTTGACTCCCGCGGTAACTGTTTAATTTTCCAGGATAATGGTTCCGGGTAGCCTATGTCCTTCTCCGGGATGTAATCTATCTTTGTACCAAATTTCATCAAAATCGGTTGAGTAGTTGGGCCGTGCAAGCGTAGCAGACAGACAGACACACTTTCGCATTTATTATATTTTGTATGGATATTAGTATGCTGGGCTAGCTAATGCCCGCGACTTCGTCCGCGTGGTTGAAGTTTTTTTTATTCCCGCGGGAACTCCTTAATTTTTCGGGATAAAAAGTCACTCTCCCTCAACTATACCCACGCCAAAAATAACGTCGAACCATTGCTCCGTTGCGGCGTGATTGACGGGCAATTCAATTAACAATCACACTTTCGCATTTATAATATTAAGTATTAAAATGGATTTGCACACCATATGCGATTTACAATAGGTATTTTGTCAATTACCTACTCATGTAAGAGACTTTGGTAGGTACGTGATTTACTCACTTACGTTATTCTATCAATTTCACAAATTTTGAGTTACCGTGTTTTGTCATCCGAGGGCATCCGTGACATGCTATGACAAGCGCGCGAAAATAATGAAAACCGCGACGGGAGCGCCACCTGGCCGAAGTGGGCATAACTGACGTGAGGGGTGAGGACTGAGGAGAGCCAACCTCTCGATTTGTGTTTTGATTTTAAGAGCTGACAGCGCCTTAAGAGCTAGGTACATTACAACAGCTGCAGTTTCCTACTTATAGAAAACTGAACATTATTGAAGTGATTTTAATATGGTTAGTATAGTTTCCCGTAGTCGAGGGACGAGTGGCCTAGTTGTGACAACGCATATCACAACTGGATGGGTGACCGAATTTGGAGGTTCTTTAGCCTTTTCGTTTCCTACGGGCCCCAGAGAGCACGTTAAGCCGTCGTCACTCCTGGTTATTATCACTAATTAACATATACTTACCTAATAATAATCGTTACAAAAACACTAGAGTTTACATACTCTTAGTCGAGTCGCATGCGGGAGGACGTGGGACTGGGAACCCACCGCATTATTATCCCAAGACTCCTCTTCTTATTTGCTTTTCTACTACTCCTATTATTTGATTAATAAAATGGAGTCACGACCCTCAGTAATGAGGAATACTACGCAGAGAGCGATTTTCCTATAGTTAACTAGATAATACCCGTTACTCCGTCCGTTTAAAAGTAAAAATCAAAAGCAAAATTTCGTCGAAATCGGATGAAAACATAGGCCGTGAAGGCACAGATGAACAGACACACTTTCGCATTTATGATATTAATATATTAGGATAGGCTCCTAAGATTATTTATAGGTATTCTTTTCAACTTCGTATATTATTAGTACTCGGCCTATTTAATATGGCAGTAGGCAGTCGTTTGACGTTTATGATCAGATTCCAGTCGTACGTCTGCGTACGCCAGCCGTCAAATAAATAGCTATTGTTCGAATAGCGAACTTCTTCTATTCAGTAGTATAACTTCATGCATAAACAATTCAATACCTATGCCCTACTTTTTACCACCGCAGTCCCCACAGAAGAGAAGCTATTAAATATGAATTTGTTGAACTGTCCCATGAATCTCTATACAGAACCCAATCCACATCCCAATAACTAAATTTATCAACCACACGAAAACGATGGAAATACTTGAAATGTTTGTAAAAGTTTATTTGAATAAAAACCATTTGAATTTGAAAAGTATAAGAAAGAAAAAACATTTATTTCCACAATTGTGCCACACATAAATAGCATACCTAAAGAGGTAGATCACCACTGCACCTCACGATCTAGAAAAGATATAATATTATCTATACTACAGCAAAGAGGCACAGGAATGAACTGCATTACGTATGGCACAACCCGAAAAATGGTCCAGGCTCAGCATAACGCTGCATGTCTAGTGCAAGCACAAAAACATACAGCGCTGATAAATATCCAAATACCAATTACTTAACAACTGTAGTGATTATTTTTTAAGTATTGCACGCCATGACAATGGTAACTTTTTATCTTTTGTACCACCTTTGTAACATTAAGTGTATCATGCAATAAATAAATTCTGATTCTGACAGAAACAGCGCCCAAAGTTTTTAGTTCCTAGTCTTGTACAACAGCAGCTGGCTGTAGGTCTCTTGTTGGGACCTCCTCGGGCGGCCTGAATCCGACCACTTCACCGTTGGCTCCTAGCGGGCTGCAAGTTCACCTAGGGATCTGAGGCCCAATTGTCAAGTAAATCGTAATCATTTGACAGCTTAAAACGTACTACTCGTACTGTTTGAGGAGATAATAAATGCTTTTTGACGTGCAGGCATCTATGGACATTTAATCGTATGGCGTTTGGTACATAATAAGCGTTTTTATAAAAAGAACGCTTATTTCGCCTGCAAGTTCGTCGCTCGTTTAGCACTACCCAGGGGACACGTGCAGGGAGGTAGAAGGTAGCTCCTGCGGACGTGAGCGACGGGGCATCCCCCAAAATTGGGGGAATTATCCATTTAACGAAAGATTACGATGTCCTTACACAATCGGGGGGCTTCTATAACTAGGCTTTCCAGTGCTGGGGTCGAAATTCTAGCACCTTGGAACCCCAACAAACGTTTATATCAGTTCTTGAAATTATGTTCCTCGGCCATTGCCACTTCAGCTTCGCAACCCGTCGAGCTACTGTGCCAATTTCGTATAGCTCTAAATCTACTTATTTCGCTTTACAGAGGTGTACTCGTATTATGAAAGGGTTAGCAATATTTTAAAAGCTGTCATTTTAGTTAGAGAATACGTACAACTGAATTAGCCATGTCTGTCACTTTAGTTCTACATATCTCCTAATTTCTGATTTGATCAAAGAAACTCCGAGCATAGTTACCTCACTCCGTTGCCCGCTGAGTGCCTTTCGTATGTTACTCCAATTCCCCAGTTCTTATATAAAACTTTTCCTTTACCGATCACTACACTGGGCCATATAGCTGTTATCGATTTTATATTGCCTCTTAGCTCTTATACGCTCCGTCCCAGATAACTTATATACATATTACTATGAGTATGTCAGTTATGTATATACGTTTGCTATGTAATGGCTATGTACTGTACGTTGGTAGAACTCTATATAATATTATCGCATGTAATGTTATTTATAATGTATTGATCCTATCGACTTTGATTGGAAAGATGACGACGCGGAGTTGTTAGGCTTCTTGTTAAGAAGTGGTATCAATTTATCAAATCAAACAAGCCAACAAAATCTAGGTGTATCTAGATATGGAAATAGGTCCTAGTATCTATGTTTCGTTTATTGTATTTATTTGGAAACCAGAACAGATTACCTACTATTTAACATTGCTCTAAGTCTATTTTCTCAACAACAATCTACTTAGGAACATTTTGTTCTTCCCACTTTTATTTTATTCTACTAAAAGTTAGCCCTTGACTGTGATCTCATCTCACCTGATGGTAAGTGATGATGTACTTTCACTCGTCCCACATCTGAACTGCAAGAATCTCAATCACTATAGTTTGTAAAATATAGCCTGATACCTGTGACAGCTGTCAGAGTGACATAGGTAGGGCTAGGACAATGTTGAAAATCCATCATAATATTATCGATATTATTGGTAGGTACTAGCTACATATGTCGATTATAACTACTTGTTATAACGAAATCAAACAAAAGGGACAAATGTATTTAATTATTTCCAAAAATTTATTTAAATGTATAAAAAATGTATTTGTAGTGCCCATAAAATAGACTTTGGTTACGATAAAAAAGGAACGTCACTATTAATGTGCAGAAACCAATAAAGTATGACATTTTTCGCATACATTTTTCATACATTTTTACGATGACATAATACTGAACTTCATAGGCGTCATTTGGATGACATCTGTCACAGGTATCAAGCTATATTTTATAAACTATAGAGTATGGTTTTGTTATCTATAATAATTTGTTTTTTCTTTTCTTGTCAAGTCTTTGAATTTGAAGCCCTGCTGCGCCAATTATTTCTATTCCACGAACACTGCTCTTTACGACAGGATCCTAGTATATTTATATTTTATGGATTTTAGGCCTCATTAATGTCTTGACCGTATGTTTATATTATATCTTGCCCGATCTTGCGTTATCAACGGGCCTTTGTTTGGGCATTAGAGATGTTTATGTTAAATGAGATCGCGTTCACAGTACGGAGCTTTTGTTATTTCCTTTGACTATTTCGGTTTAGTGTAAGCTAAGTAAGTCTAGATAAGACCTTTACTGTAACCAAGTTTATGCAATAAATAAATGAAATGAAATGAAAAAAAAAGTTTTGTTCATGTAACTGTAATAAGATTATTGTATCATGGGGCTGGTGATGTTGTATTTTTGACAATCTAATAACTAAATACTTGTAATCTCAATAACTCAAGTAAATTCTCAGGACATAAGAACTCCGATACTACGAGTGGGTAAACATTTGCTCGCACTCGAAGACAAAAGCCGGAAAAGCAAGGGGTTTTATCGGTAGGTATACCTATTATGTAGATAGTGCATAGTAATCTATTAAGTAGATACTAGATAGTAGATACCATTAGCATTATTAGTTTTCTATTTGATAATAATATTGTAAGTGAATTAATTAGTAGTATCGACACCGAAAAGTACGTCTACTATTCTAAACATCTGAAATGTTTGAATAGTTAGATAAAATTGCGTACTTTTACATTCCGTACTATTATTGTAAACTAGGTTGTGCCAGAGACTTTGTCCGCTAACTCTTTGATATTCGTAGGCATGTGTCCTTCCAAGAGTTGCGACCTGTCTCTGTACCAAATTTCGTCAAAATCGGTTTAACAGATAGGCCGTGAAAGCGTAGCAGACACACACAAACGCTAGCATGGATGTGAAAGTAAAGTTTGTTCATCTTTTCTCGCATCTGATCGATGCGATTTATTTATAGATATAGCTTTATAACCTAGAGAGTGGTATAGGATACTTTTTATCCCGGAAAGAGTACGGGATTTTGAAAAATCCTTATCCGCGCGGACAAAGTCACTGACATCATCTAATTGAAGATACTCGTAGGTAGTCGTGCAAATTAACCGCGGTTGGAATTACGTACTTACTTTATCATTAGGCAAGAAAAGATGAAAAATTACTTGTTATTATCATAGAACAGAATCAGCTTGTTACTATGATAGTGTTAGATTAGTTTATCTGTTATTTTGTTTTTCAAAACATGTTTAAACCGTTAGATTAGATACTAAAATTCATTTCGTCTGATAGAAATATATTATACTAATAATTGCTCTAGTTAAAAATTTAGATATTTCAGTCACAACAACATCGTACGTTATGTAGGTCCGCTCTATAATAATGACGTATATTTTATTCTGTTCGATAATTATTGATTTATGAACGTTGATAATGTTTTTTGGGATTTCTTTTCTAAGTAATTTCTTTTAAAAATTTATATAGGTAGTTAAACACTAGTACATTCAATAGATTTCACACACTAGCGCGAGTGGCGACGGCCTTCGATGTGTATTTACAATACCTACTTATCTCTGCGATATGGGTTCGTTGGTCTAACCACTGAGCTGTAAAATAAAGTCTCTTCTAACTTGTACAATTTTTTCTATTGATTTGCTTAAAAGTGGAATGAAAATAAAACAGATTCAAACGACGTTTTAATTCCGTGGTTTTAACCCTGGATGATTTACATTTATTCGTCCATTATTAAGGCTACTCTCCCTATAAAAAGTAAGAATTTTAGGCGTTTTATAGTATTTAAGTTTTATTAACTATGACATGTACCTAGTTCTTATTTATTCAGTTACATATTGTATAAATATGTATTACTACTGGATTATAATGCCTTAATTATAATAAAAAAATAACTAGGCCGTGGAAGTTAATAATATGTTCTAATAAGATAACAATATCGTGTTTTTTTTTAATCCCACTTCTGCAGGTCGAGTGGCAGTTTTTTTACGCATTCGATCGCGTTAAAGTTAACTACCATTTATATGGAACTGATCGAGCGCCAGCAGTCAAGTGCTGCACAAGACAATTCCATACAGACCGTAGTTGACGTTGTTGCGATCGAATGGGAAGAAAACTCCCACTAGGTAGGTACTCTGAACTCCGAGAACGTGATGTTTTTCACTCGACGACGCGACAGTTTAATAACTAATAATAATCATCCTTGGTTTTTAGCCTTGCAGGCAGTCTTGTTTAATTGATCAACACTAGGTAATTACTAATTAGGCTCTTCATATTTGAGAACTGCTTAAAATTAATTAAAAAAATATTAAGATGCCCTTCTTGATAAGCAGCACGCATACGTCTCATGCATTCGACATTCACTTACTTTGTCGTTTAACAATATCTTTTAACTGCATCCCTGATATAAAACGCTAATAAAGTTTATTATGTTGATGTACCTACCTAGCATTAAAATAGTGGAAATCCTATAGTAGGTACGTACTACGTAAGTACGTACCTACTTAGCACCTATCATAGCTGTATGCAGAAGAATGTAGTGGGAAGTAGGTATTTGGAAGAGAAAGATAACCGATCTTGTGTGATGCTGATGGAGTGATATTGATTAGGTCTTTCTAGCAGTTAATCTTGATACAAGTTTGTCATTTACTTATGAAAGAATAATGCAAATTCAATTGTTTTTAAGATATCTTGATTATAGTGCGGTTTTGTAACTTTGTACGCACACATAATGATGAAAACATTTAAAATAAAAATGTATATTGAACAATTTTGCGTCATGATTATTATTATGAGACGCATTATAATAAGACTGTTTATTTTATACCCCCATATGCCTACGCTACTAATCAATCAATACAGTGTATCCACTGTAGTAGATAAATTAACTTATCAGTGTAATCACTAGCGGAATTACAAACGTTTATAACACCTGATAAAGATAATTCAAGATAAATAAAGATAAAAGCTAGAGTTTATCATTCGTCTCGCGATCACTCGGTAGACATTTGATTACCATCAAAACATTCCACGCGTATTCCATGCGCAGACGATGATAATGACGGATGTCATTGGCCACACACGTCAACAACGAGAGATAACGCTAGGCCTCCAATGGCGTACCGTACCTATACCTCTATGTCACCGTAAAATTGCAAAAACCGTCAGATTGCAATCTAACGCTTTTTATCTCGTTAGATTGTAAACTGTCGACAGATTGTCAACCGTTCAATGTTCTGAGTATTAATTTTAGAAATATTTATTGTATTTACGTTTTCTTGTCTCTTTCTTGTACAGTTCGCGCGCGAGTTGAATGCTGAGTAAATGTATATGTCACCACTCACCATACATTTAAACTCGCGCGCGAATTATAGGTTAGGTTAGGTTAGGGTTTGACATAAATAATCAGGTAGTGCCAGGGGCACTTGGGTTCTATCGGGTTAATATACTTACCTAATAGATTACAATTTACAGAAAAATAATGCGTTCAATTATTGTAAGCAGTTGTGATAGATTGTGAAATGTGAACCTATGTTACGGTTCACAATCTGTCGACAGTTTACAATCTTTCGAGGTAAAAAGCGTTAGACTACAATCTAACGGTTCTTACAATTTTACGGTGACATAATATAGTACGTATATGCTAGGCAAACTTTGAAGACCTCCCTGGTGCAATGTTGAGCGCTGTTGTCTAAATGTGGAAGGTCCCGGGTTCGTTTCGTTTCAAATTGACTCATTTGAGCATTTATAATTTCTGAATTGTCTCTGGTTTGGTCAGGTCTGGTGGGAGGCTTCGGCCGTGGCTAGTTACCACTCTACCGGAAAAGACGTACCGCCAAGCGATTTAGCGTTCCGGTGCGATGCCGTGTAGAAACCGACTAGGAGTATGGGTTTAATATAACTGGCAACTGCCGCCATACCCCTAACAGCCCGCTACCATCTTAGACTGCATCATCACTTACCATCAGGTGATATGACAGTAAGGGCTAACTATAGTGGAATAAAAAACAGGCTGCCTCGGTGAATCTTCTCTAGACTCTAGTTACATAGATCTACTGTCTCTCTCCATCTATACTAGAGAGGGATAGTGTAACGCATTTTATCACGGAAGATTTTTCCAAGCTCGGTCTCAACTCTCAGCGTTTCTTCCTTCCAAAAAGAACTAACTGTTCTAAAATGTATCCAATAGTAACTGACGTCCGACATAAATCGGCTTACACCATTACAGGCGTCCCAACTCCCACGCACTAATTCCAGATTAATTCTCGTATTTATGATTCAGACAGTACATGAAAGCCAAATCTGATTATGTTTTTATGACTTTAAAATATTGGTGTCAAATGTACCTGCACGAGAATTAATTATTAAAATGGTTGCCAGCCTAGCTCGTTGAATCTAAAGATATAAAAAGCATTGTACGTTTAGTTCTGTTAAAGATTACGTAAATGACAAAAGAGCACGGATTTGACTCGCTCCAGCAATGCTAAGGACAGCGGTTACTTAATACTTATGTATTTGTAAATTAATATTTTCAAAAGAGCTACCGCCGAGTTTCTTGCTGGTTCTTCTCACTTCTCTTCTCGATTACTAACTAACGGTTTTCACAATTTTACGGTGACATATCCATTGAGGGTTGGTTATCCAACTATAATTACTAATATTATAAATGCGAAAGTGTTTCCCGGCCCATCTTTTCAGTGCTGAAATTTGGTACAGGGGTAGATGGTATCCCGGGGAAGGACATAGGCTACTTTTTATCCCGGAAAATTAAAGAGTTCCCGCGGGAATCAAAAAATTTAATCCACGCGGACGAAGTCGCGGGACTCATCTAGTATGATATAAAAATAATAGTCACTGAGTTAGAGAATAGGGCTGCTGAACAGCATGCAGGATGAGTATAATACTTAGACCATAGAAAAAATCCCTTTATCTATTCCGTGACTTAGACTATAGAATGTTAAGAAATAGGTACTTATGCAAATCAAAACAAATACCTACTGAGCTACTACCTACCTACTTTTGCTGACTTTTTTGACTTAGAAAATGCTGCATTTGCTAGCAATTGCAACTGCTTAGGTTATTTCTATCTTCCTTATAGATCACTAGCTAATGCCCGTGACTTCGTCTGCGTGGTTTGAGTTTTTTGGTTCCCGCGGGAACTCTTTAATTTTCCGGGATAAAAAGTAGCCTGTGCTATTCCAGACTATAATCTACCTCTGTGCCAAATTTCAGCCAGATCCGTTCAGCCGTTGGCGCGTAATTGAGTACCTAACAAACATCCATGTATAACATCCATCTAAACTTTCACATTTATAATATTTATTTGATTTGATTTGGTTGTAGTTTTTTAAATAGAAATTTATTTATCTAGTCAATACTTTATATTCAAACTCAATGGTTTTGTTCATAGACTTGGGTATAATATTTATGGTTTTGTTGTTCTTCCGTGCTTAGGTAATTAATTAACTATTGCTAAAAATATAACCCAAATAATAAACAAAATGTACTTACCTAATTAACCTTTCAACAATTCGTTAATTAAATATGATTTGCACACGCTAAGCAAAATATATATGTACAACTCTTCAAGTAAATAAAATACGTCATAACAAAGATGATAACAAGTAGGTACATTGGGCCCGGGTAATTATGTAAACAGATTGATCAATACTCCTGTACATATTATACTTCGCGTGGATTGAGGGTTTATCTGGTACCCGCGGGAACTTTTTAATTTTCCGGACTATAATCTAGGTATCTCCATGACAAATTCCATCTAGATCCGTTCTGACGTGATTGAGTAACAAAAATCCACCCAACAATCTATCCATCCAAACTTTCACATTTATAAGAGCTGATTAATTATATTAATTATAAGATTGAGTAACAAACATCCATCCATAGATCCATCCATCCAAGCTTTCTTATTATAGTTTCTTACTGTACACAAATTAAATTTGAAGAATTCTGCTCAACTCCGGCCTTTCCACAAACAAGATCTATATTTTTGGTGCTGTTTTGTAAAACGGCGCTACCATGCTAAAAATACACGATGTAGGACGTAGCTGTGTGTTTATGAAAGTTTCAATTCTATTTATATTTTGTACTGAAATTCACGTGTGGATTTCTAATTTCTGTTCATCAAAGAGGTTCTACTTCCCACGGGTTTTCCATCAAAACCAACTCGCTGGCATTCGCTGGCATCTAGGTAGTCTATCTAACTATAATGTATCTACATACCTATTTTTAAGGAATTATAAGTAACTATGCCAACGACAATAACAAAAGCTTGTAAATGATAATGGTGACCTTATTGCCTTTTGGGTTATCAAACTTTTTATCAACTTTTATGATTAAGTTCCTTATTTTTTTAATTTACTCGTGACACGCGAGCTTTGAAAAGAGTTCAACGACTTTTATTGAGTTAAAATAACTATATCCTAGTCTTACTAGATGACGCCCGCGACTACGTCCGCGTCGATTAAGGTTTTTGATGCCCGTGGGAACTTCAGTTGTCCGAGTAAAATATTGCTTATGTGTTAATTATGTATACGCTGGTCTGCAGACTTTACTCTTCAGACATTGTCTAACGGTGCGGCGACGAAAACCCCAATGTAGTTTACCAAATACTTGCCAGCTTATATGAATTCTTAATTTCTTCCATCGATCTCCTAGATTCCGGACACTAGCTGTTGTAGGTATTGAATCCAGTTCAGTATAGCTAGCAGTTAACACGCGATGGGTGATGCCTAGCGCTCTCGTAACGCCCCGGTAACGCTAGCGAGCATAGTCAATCGAAAAAAAAGTCCCGTCGGGAGTCCGGACCGATTGACGATGGAAATGAAGATCCTAAATGATAAATGTCTATTTACCGTTAGCAAGTTCAGCGTCCGCCAGAAGGCCAGAACTAGTATGTATTTAGTAAACATCCCGAGTTGTCCACCGGGAGTCACCGTCCACCGGGCTGGCGCTGCGCCAGCGCATGCCGGTACAAACATAGATCGGACCATGTGCTCTACTGTGTCACAGATTTGCAAGATATTTCATGAAGTGTTTTCCTTGCATTTTGTTATGGGTTTCACGTGGTTGTACGACTAAACTAAGAAGCCACGCTTTCATCATCGTGATCATTTCAATCCATTGCAATCACACTTTGCTAACCGCCGAGCACAGTGCTGATTGGAAAACTCCACACATCTTCTGGAACATTATGAGAACCACCCATGCATGCAGGTTTCCTCGAGCTGTTGTATTTAACTTCCGAACAGTTCGAGCTGCCCGTGGAAAAATAAACTTGCTGTACTAAACAATAGTCGGATATTCGGAGCCCTTTTGAAATAAAAGGAAAATTCCGTTAATTTCATAGGTTTCTTTATAATTTCAGAGGTTTCTTCGAGATTTCTAAAAAAAGATTAGTAGGTTTTTTGAATTGTGAATTGTAATTTTGTGAGGTATCTTTTTGGCCAAATAAGCCAATTTAAGTGTTCAAAAAATTATTAATATTCCCCTAATCTATTCTAATAATCTTAGTCTCTGTTCGGCTATTGTTTATCTACTCTTATTTAATGCCTCGTTGGTCTAGCGGTTAGCATAGTCGACTGCGGATCACGAGGTCCTGGGTTAGATTCCCGGTCGGGCTTAACAATTGTTAGGTATACCTAGGGTTTTTCAATTAAGAAAGTCTCAGTGCCAGCCCGGAGTTGGAAGTTGGCATTGTTTCACCCTCGTGCCTCGGAGAGCACGTTAAGCCGTCGGTCCCGGTTATTATCACTAACATGATAATAGTCGTTAAAGCCCGCCAACCCGCATTGGAGCAGCGTGGTAGGTCTAAGCCCTAGTTCCCTCTCTCCTATGAGAGTGGAGGCCTGTGCCCAGCAGTGGGACGTTAATAGGCTGTAGTGGATAGTGGAAATGAATTATGCTTATTGTAATAAAAATGTTAACCTGATTTGACGTGAACCAATCGGATTATTGTACGAAGCAAAAGATCAATATAGGTACGACAAACTCTACTACTTTAGTATACTTAAATTTGACATTGACAGCAACTCGGGAAATACCCCTGTCAAGGGTAATCCAATTTGGTGTTCTGACAACCTCCCTGACGCAGTGGTGAGCGCTGGGATCGTACAAAGGAGAGTTCCCGGTTTCTTTTATTTACATCAAGGACCTTTAAACCAGGTCCTTGATTTACATGGACCTAATAAACGAAAACGAGCCGACAGAGATAGTTTGCCCTGAGTTAAATCGTCTCGCTCTATTAGGGTGTGACATTTCCATGAATGTTTGTCCTTTCCATTCTTATACGTTTAGGTATGTACGATACCCTCAACGTATAAGAATTGATACACGAAATTGAGCTCTAATTCAATCATGTTATGGTTTATTTTACTTTTAAGTCGAGCTTTAACGATTTGATCGACGATCCTTACATGATTGCACCTCTGATAAACACAATGTGTTCTGTGGATTCTGATTGAACACAATCGATTCAAACATTCACACAGTGATAATACAATGTCAGTTTATTTGTCACATTAGACTCATTGTCCATTACTCGCTAAGTGATAAGTTTAGCGGAACTATCTGTTTATATTTTGTTCATAATAGAGATGGCTATGGCCGCAAGCCACGCGTTCAGATGTTCGTCAGCCGGTCATACATAACTCATAACCTGACGAACCTTACCTTTTTTTTCAACGAGGGGGAAATCTTCTTCAGATACCCGCTCCCCTGGGGGAGAGTGCGAGTGATGCGGGATTTTTACCCACTATAACCCCCTCGGTGGCCATCCTCTGAGCAGAATGAGAACCGTACCTTACCAGTCTATTATTATTATTATTATTATTGAAGTCTATTGCTTATAAAAAGGACACACACAAAGGACATTATTACAACTTTACAAACAAAAGTCTATTGTGCCTATCGTACAAAAAACAAATCAGTGGAGACCGATATCAGGTAGCGCGTTCATAAGTTCTGTGGCTATTTAGCAGTTAGCACGTTACTCGATGGAGGTAAAGTTCAAAATGCAATGTAGACAATTTTTCTTTAAAAAAAAACCGGCCAATTGTCGGGGCGCGAGTCCGACCGTTGCGCGTTCCGTACAAACCTGTAGGTATAATATAAGTAAAATTCATGGTATTTTTCACATTTTTATTGCTAAATAAAATCCATAACATTAATAAGTTTAAAATTATTAAAAATATTTTTATTATTTGATGTAGGTAACTAAAAATATATATGCCTTTCGCAATTTTTCCTTTATCTGTGCTATATGTTGCTTCGTACCAAATTTCAAGGTTCTGAGGTTTTGATTCCCTTGCGAGTGTCGAAAATTTGCATAAAAATATTGTTATTATATTATGAATTATGATGTAACTAAAAATTTATGCTTTTCGCAATTTTTCCTTTCTCTGTGCTGTAAGACGTTGATTCGTACAAAATTTCAAGATTCTAAGTTCACGGGAAGTACCCTCTGTAGGCTGTAGGTTTTGATTCCCTTGCAAGTATCGAAAATTTGCAGCATAAACGGCTGTATCTTTTAATTCCGTTGGCTCAGAAGTTTGATTTTTTCATAGCTCCAAGGGACAGTAGACCTGAGTATTTGATAAGAATTTCAGCTTGATACATCCATGCGTTCCTGAGAAAAAGGGTCTTGACACACAGACGGGCGGACAACAAAATGATACAGCTATAAGGGTTCTGTTTTTTCCTTTTCAGGTACGGAACCCTAAAATGCGTTCGTTCTTTTCCTAAAATTTTTTTTTTTTTTTTTTTTTTTTTAAATATATAGGCTAGCGCTTGGCTGCAATCAGACTTGCATGCAAGAGGTGATGCAGCCTAAGGTGGAGCGCGCTTGCCTAGAAGATGCCTATTCACTCTTGATTTGAAGGTACCTATAACACATAACAACATATATAAATGACAGGTACACGCACACGAGTATAGATTTCGTCTCCCGTGCTTCCACATCAATTATTATTTCTGAACCTATTCAATGCATATAATGAAGCAAAGCGACAGCTGATCAAAGGATGGCTTTGCTTTTGATCAAATTGTGTGATAGCATAGCGGTGGCACAATTACGCATCAAAAATAAACTTCAATCATCCCTCCCTGTTATCATGCAACCAATCTCCTTTCTTGTAGGTTGCCTGGAAGAGATTTGCCACCTTTACACCGTAACAAGTTGTAAATTCTGTCACGATTCGTGTTACCTCTGTTTAGTTATTTGTTTGTGTGTAATAAAGTGTTTTTACTTACTTTACTTCAACGTCAGGGATTTTTCCATCGCACAAAAATTATAAATATTTTCGTACAGTGATGAGCTAGATGTTGAATAAAAATAGCCGAGTTTAGCGCACTTAATATTATTTCCGTGACAAGAATGTGGCTAATTCCGGCGTTGTTTACGAATTCTAAACTAAATTGACAGGGTTGAATCTTATGCTGTCCCTTTCCGTGCAGAGTAGGTATTATTATGCAAGAGCTGCCATAAAATATGTGATGTCATTTTAGTTTAGAGATTGTGTTAAAAAATTAGCACAGCAAAAGGCTGGCCCTATGGCCAGTCTATACTCGCGCGAGGGGTCCCCTTGGTTTTAGTATAGTCGTAGATTGGACAAAGGTTTTCAAACGAAGTCTTCTTCGCTAACGAGTACCGCGCCAAGCGGCACTAGACATTGCTTGCAAGGATCTCCGCAGATCCACAGATCCTTGCACAATCCTTGTAAGAACCTAGTTTCGTAAAGAATGTTTGTCTTCAACTTGACAAAGAGATCTATGTCCAACAGTGAACGTTTACTGTTTGAAGAGATGGAGTAGTCAGAATTCAGAAGGAAAGTAAAGAAAGATAGTCTGACTAAACTGTAATAGTTGCTATAATTGTGTAAAATCAGCGTTTAAGATAACGCTTACATGGCTAAGTTTATAAATTATAATGAGCAGATAATCAAATCTATTCTGATTTCTGATGATGTTATGAAATATTGTGCAAATAATGCACAAAACGATACTAAGTGCCCTATGATCGAGAAGTTATGTAATTCTATAGATATTATTAATCTATGATCTAGTCTATGTGTCACCGTAAGATTGTAAAAACCGTTAGATTATAATATAACGTTTTTTATCTCGATAGATTATAAACTTTCGACAGATTGTGAACCGTAACATACTGCTTACAATTGAACGCGTTATTTTTGGGTAAATTGTAATATATTAGGTATATTAACCCGATAGAACCCGGCCGGGCACTACCTGCATATTCATGTCAAACCCTAACCTAACCTATAGTTCGCGCGCGAGTTGAATGCAGAGTAAATGTATGGTGACACTTACATTTACTCTGCATTCAACTCGCGCGCAAACTGTACAAGAAAGAGACAAGAAGACGTAAAAACAATAAATATTTCATAAATTAATACTCAGAACATTGAACGGTTCACAATCTTTCGACAGTTTATAATCTAGCGGGATAGAAACCGTTAGATTATAATCTAACGGATTTTACAATCTTACGGTGACATATGCAACTCGGCGGGGGCGGCGAAAAATTATAGACACCGGCAGAAGTAATGTTAGTCCGGGAGGCAGCGACCGAAATTTTGCACCCATTCCTACAAAGCTAATTTTTCTGTCAAGCAATGTTTATACCGTGTAAATAATGAAAGTGAAAGTCTGCCAAGCTTTTAGTGTTGCAAACATTAATAACAATTTTTGAAACCTGTAAATAAATAATACGTAAATGTATTATACCTACAAGACTGAAACTTCTTACAGTGAACAAGGATACCTAAATATACAGGCTAATGATAGTCTGCCGCCTCGGAAGCGTTGCCATCTAAGGTCTTCCACCCACGTAATATGTTGAAAAATTAACTTTTTGGACTTATTTCTACAAGGCTGATTTTTTTTCCTTAAATAGTTAGGTTTATACAAGAACAAAAAAAGACAGTCTGCCAAGAATCCAATGTTGCTAAAGCCTTGGTAGACGCGATGGAATGCGCTATCTCCCGAGCGCAGCTACTGCGCCGATCCGCTATAAGCCGCTCTGAATAATTGGACATACCTTTTTGTCTACGATAATTATTAATAACATTGAATAATAGAACTCAATTTATTTTAATTAGTGTACTTTTATAATTTACAAACAAACTATAAAAAGTTTTTACAAAATAAATGGTAATGTATGAAAATACTAGATGAACCGGTGTACTTCGTATCACCTATCCTAACGACAAAATATATGGGAAAATGAAATTGTTGTGTTTACTATCTTTCTCGCAATTTTTCCATATTTTCTCACCGTTTAAACCTTCCCTGGACTACGACAAACATTTCAAAACCAAAATCAGCTAAATCGGCCCAGCTGTTCTCGAGTTTTAGCGAGACAAACGAACTGCAATTGATTTTTATATATATATAGATACGAGATTTTTTTAGTGTTTGTGGTTATTGAAGTTTTATTTATTTTATATTTTTTTATATTTTACAATTTTTAGTGGTCACGGCTAATAGATAATGCCCGCAACTTCGTCCGCGTGGAATAACGTTTTCGATTCCCGCGGAAACTCTCAAATTTTCCGGGATGAAAAGTGGCCTAAGTCCTTCCCCGGGATACAACTTATCCCTTTACTAAATTTCATTAAAATCGGTTGAACAGATAAATTTTTTGATTACCGCGGGAACCTTTGATTTTTCAGGGATAAAAAAGTAGCATGTCTTTCCCCGGGATAAAACTTATCTTTGTACCAAATTTAATCAAAATCGGTTGCACAGATGGGCCGTGAAAGCGTAGCAGACAGGCAGACAGACACACTTTCGCATTTATTATATTAGTATGGATGTCTGGTTAAAAACCTACTCTTTACTAAGCTATTACACTGATCGCGAGCAATTTACTCTTATCCATTGAGGAGTTCCGTTCACCATGTCTGAAGATATTCATCAGATCTTCACCAAATTTAATGGACCACCTCTGAAGTATGATCTATCAAACAAAAAAGAATCATCAAAATTGATTCATAATTGGCGGAGTAATCGTGTAACAAACATACAAAAACATACAGCCGAATTGATAACCTCCTTCTTTTTTTTGAAGTCCGTTAAAAATAGTTATCCCGGTATAAATTCAAACAAAAAAATCAAATTAAGATTTAAATTAGAAATTTAATTCGTTCAATGGCATTACATTTCCATCAAGTTCTTGCGCTACAACTTATGCCACGTCTACCGAAGCTTTAGCCACCTTCTATCGAAAGTAGACGACGATAATTCAATAATAATTATCGTAAACCGCTTGTAGACGAAAGACCAGCATGCCGGTATGTCCAATTATTCAGAGCGACTTATAGCGGATCGGCGCAGTAGCTGCGCTCGGGAGATAGTGTATTCCATCGCGTCTACCAAGGCTTTAGCAACATTGGATTCTCGGCAGACTGTCTTTTTTTGTTCTTGTATAAACCTAACTATTTAAGAAAAAAAAATCAGCCTTGTAGAAATAAGTCCAAAAAGTTTATTTTTCAACACATTACGTGAGTGGAAGACCTTAGATGGCAACGCTTCCGATGCGGCAGACTATCATTATCCTGTATATTTAGGTATCCTTGTTCACTGTAAGAAGTTTCAGTCTTGTAGGTATAATACATTTACGTATTATTTATTTACAGGTTTCAAAAATTGTTGTAAATATTTGCAACAACATCGGCGCGGCAGACTGCCATTCTGTTTACGTACGGTTTCAAAATAACAAAATAGCAAAGAATCAGCTTTGTAGGAATAATCGCACCCATAATGTCGCTGCCTCCCGGACCATGTAGCTAATTCTGTTCTTAACTAAACTTTGACAGCTTTAAGCGCTGTACTTTTCCGCAGAGGGCATTAAAAAAGGGATTGCAATATTGCAAATATATATTGGGAGCTATCATTTTCCGGATTACATAATTAAGAGCCTCACTCTCTAGGGCGAAAATAAAGTCGATTCGTTGCTCTGTTGCTGAATGAATGAAGGACCACCTAACCAACAAACACTATATCGCATATGTAGCTTTATTTCGGATACGGCAAATAAACCTTCATATTATATCGCGAGACATAACGCTGGTACACACCAACACACTCATTTCAGCTCTACGGTTTTAGTGTTAATGCCTTAATGCCATTCCCTGAAGTGGAAATATCTCGGTTCGTAGGTAGTTTTCCTATTGAGTCACCTTGGCAAGATCGTCATGAAAAGTGGTTGATATAATAACACCACTGAAGATTGATCCGGTGAATAAACGAAATTATGATACACGCCAACAATCAACATAATCATGTCAGCTCTACCGTTTTACTCTTTTAATTTAATGCCATATAAATTCATTCCCTTAGTTTCCATCTCGGTTAGTCAGTTTTCCTATTGTGCCACCTTGGCGACTCTTCATGAAAAGTGGTTGATATATCACAGTGCGAAGCTGTGCCTACTGAAGATTTATCCGGTGAATAAACAAAATTCTAGTAACTAAACTACACGCCAACATCCTCATTTCAGCTCTACCGTTTTAGTGAATACCTTAAAAATGCATTCCCTGTAGTGGCAACATCTCGGTTAGTAGTTTCCCTATTGTGTCACCTTGGCGAGCTCGTCATGAAAAGTGGTTGATATAACACAGTGCGATTTTGTGTCTACTGAAGATTGAAGCTATGTTGGAGTTTACCCGGGTATTAGTCAATAGCGTGTCGGGCGCCATTTCAGCTGTGACGTCATGCGCGCGCACTCGCAAACTCGCAACTGCGGGCTGGCCCTGTATTAGGGAACTCGATGAAATCGTCTCAGTCTTTATTGATTGAATTTATGGAATAAGCATCCATGTCTTAGAATAATGCCTATAATATCCGTTTTGCTCATCATGGTATGTTGGAGTGTCCCAGAATTTCTCGAAATAATGTTTCTTCGCAGTATTTTACAATATCACAAGGTTTTTGTAGAAAATTTTCTTTTTTCCACAACAAAATAACCTAAATTAGATTTAAGTAGATTTAAGTACTTCCCTAGGTTGAAGTTTTTGAAAAATCCTGTTGGAATTTCTCTAAATCATTTCTAAGACGGGGCTTAAATTATAGAAAGCTTACATGTACATTATAATCTCAGTTCTAAACCCTGCGATTTGAACTGTATCATAATGTCAATCAGTCAGCTTCTTTACTCCATGTTTTTTAATGAGGATCCGAAAAATTACCATAGGTCAATCAAGCTATCTGCAAAAATCTCAGCGCATAGCAACAATTCTGATCATCTCATTGCATCGAAGTTACGTAATAGTAGTGTTTTTCTATACTACTTTGACCTTTAAAAACTTCAACACCTTGTGATTTATTATTTTGTTACATATCTTCATTGCAATAGAGTCTATTTTTGTTCGTAAAATATCAAGGTCTAAGAAAGTCTTATATCATAACGTTTTTTATGTTTTCTACTTCACAGTAAACATGTTTTTCCTTTTCATTATCCGGTGCAGACTTTTCCACGTTCACGATTTCTGAATTGGCAGCTTTTAAGTATGTTGTTTATTTTATACGATCCGCAAGATTTTTTAATATGTTTAATATTTTAGCCCGCAATATTTTACTATATTTTACTGGTCTCTCTTTCAGCACTGTATTCCTCGTTGCTAGTCGTGACTCGAGACCCTTTTCCGTTAATCAAAAGAGGGTAGGAATTTTATATAGTTGGAGGTCCCGGGTTCGATTTCCAGCAGGATCAATTTGGGAAAATATAACGGGCAAATCATACGTACCGCAAAGCGTTTTAGCGTTCCGGTACGATGTCGTGTAGACACCGATTAGGGGCATGGGTTTGATATGACTGCCGTACCCATACCCAGGTTAGCCCGCTCCATCTTAGATTGCATCTTCTTGTAACTTGTAGGGGATTAAAAAAAGTTCATCAAATGGTTGATTCCAGTATTCTGTATAATTTTTTTTCAGAGACAGCCACCAAATCGATCTCCCGCCCTTCGGCCGCTACGCCACGGGCATCTTCTTCCTAGACAAGCTCCACCACCAGGAGATTGAGAAGAAGTTCAAAGAGCTCGCCGAGAGCCTCGGTCTCACTGTCATCTGCTGGAGGACCGTCCCCACCAATAACAACAGCATTGGTAAGAGTTTGTTATGTCTTACCCATACTAAATCATTTTGATGTGATGTTCATTTAGAATTAGAGACGAGACTCAATAAGGCACAACGCAAACCTATGGAGTGGATTGGAGACGCTGCGTCTTTTTTTGTAACAAATCAAACACTGTTTTATTTACTTCGGCATATAATTGAACTTGGTATAATGAAAACAGGAAATAGAGATATCAAGCGCCGTTTTGAGTCACCGGCGCTATGCCAAAATAAATAAAAGTATTTAAAGTTCTTGTTAAAAAACTGTGCATCATGGCTACCCTATACGCTTCGTGTCGTCAGCGTTGTGCCTTAAGGAAAAAGATAGACAGAGCCTTCGCGAATCGCGTAGAAAAGTGTTCTAAAAAAAATAAGCGCCGAATTGAGAACCTCCTCCTTTTTTGGAAGTTAACTCCTTTAAAAATGAAGCGAGCTCTATACATACAGCACCCCACAAATCCTAAATTATACAAGTACTTAAAATTTTGTGTTAGGCTTAGGGGCCTAGTGGAAGTTTTTTACCTTTTCGATCGCGTTTAAAGATAACTGGCTATTTGTATGGAATTTAACAAGTGCTCCCGTCTGTCATGTGTCATCAAACGCTTGACAATTCTATACAAATCGCAGCTAATTTTTAAAACGATGAATAGGTTAAAATCTCCCATTAGGCCCCCAGTAGTCAGTAGCAACTACTACTTTTATCTAACCTTTACCTTATGTTTTACCATATCTTGAAGATGTACCTAACTACCTACTATCTACAAAGTTTGATCGATGCTATTTAGGCTCGGCGCAAACAGGCCACCAACCACAGTCACCGGTGGCTGTCGCGCGTGGCCGCCACGTATGCGGCGAGTCTATACAAAAAGTATGAAAAATAATATCAACTGCTTGTCGCTAGCCACGGGTGGCTGTGGTCCAGTTTGCGCCGAGCCTTAGGGTCCAAGAGGAAGAAATTCTCGAAAGGTTTTTATTTCTCTGTCTATCTTTTGCCTTGGTTATTTTCAAATTATTTCAAAAGAATAACCGTAATTTTTGTGTTCTTAACTATACAGAGACATTAATAAAATATTATTTAAATTATGCAGATTCATTGTTCTCGTAGACTCTCAGTTACTTTTTGTTTAACTTTAAATGGAATTGTTTAAAATTGTTCGTAACGGCTTTCAAATGAATAGCATTAATCTCACATTACATTTAAAGGTATAAATTGTGAAGTACTCATACTTAACTATACTTTAAGTACCTATTCATAGATTTACTATGAATAAGTACTTTTATTCTTGTTGAGTTTTCAAAGGCTTTTGAATAGTCAAGGCATGTTAGTAAAATTATTCTATCAGATTCTAGTTCATGTTCCCATCGATAAAACAACTAAAGTTTTTAAATACAGCTCCAAATAACAAACTAAATATTTTATAATGACACATAATTATTATGACGAATTATCATTAACCTGTATTAGTATTTTTTCTCGGTACAAAATTTTAAAGACTCTTTCTTTGATTCTTTCCATAAGTTAATTGTCAGTCATCTTGTCGCCATCAAAATCGGTTCAGCGTAAAAGCCAACAGACAGACTGATAGTCATATAATTACTGTGGTTTATTCTGTTGTACAAAATCTTTAAGGCGAGTCACCTCAGCTCAGCGGTGAAAACTGGTTTGCTAGATCAAATTTTTTCGGTATTTACTATTAAATAACGGTCTTACAAAAAATATCCGATACACTTAAAGATATTGTCTAAAGAATGTGCTAATTTGTTACACGATAGGATGTACTTTACTCGATCAAAAAAAATCTTGAAACAGGCTAAATTAAAAGTTTAAAACGAATTTTTTATTAATAAAATTTTCGACTTTGCTCATCATTTTTATATGGATAAATTCCTCTTGAAGTATTAATGAGAACCTGCTAAAATTTATTTCAAACTGAAGTCCTATATCTATTTAATTCAAATTAATCCCAGAATTTGAACGTTGCCAAGCGGTTTCAGAATATACCGCGCTGCCCGCTTCCCCGCTAGTCTCTACGAGAAATGTACCGCGAGACGCGCGGGCGGCACCCCACACCGCACCTCCTAAAATCTTGGAGGTGACTCGCCTTAAAATGATGGTTTAAGTCTAGTACGGACAGTACAATGGGAGCACCTTAAAAGGGCCTGCGCCCATAGACGGCACGGCACGCAGAGGATTTTTCCCGTGACGAATCAAATTAATATTATAAATGCGAATGTTTGGATGTATGGATGGATGTTTGTTACTCGATCACGTCCCAACGGCACATAGACTACTTTTTATCCCGGAAAATTAAAGAGTTCCTACGGGAACAAAAAAACCTCAAACCACGCAGACGAAGTCGCGTGCATTCGCTAGTAAAAATGTAACTTAACTAGCTGATGCCCGCGACTTCGTCCGCGTGGAATAAGTTTGTTTAGATTCCCGCGGGAACTCCTCAATTTTCCGGTATAAAAAGTAGCCTATGTTACTCTCCAGGTCCTCAACTATATCCATGCGAAAAATCACATCGATCCGTTGCTCCGTTGCAGCGTGATTGAGAATAATTAAGAATAATAAAATTGCTAATCTAAACAATCAATCTGTATACTAAACTAAAATAACAAACCTGAATATAAATATTGCCATCCCTTTCATAATTCTCGCTGCGGAAAGGGACAGTACTAGAGTTGGTGTTCTAGACTTAGTAGTCTAGAATATTTAGTTTGGATTGTGTGCAACAGAATTGGCCAGTCTCATTTTGATTTGTCTTTATGCTTTGTCTAATTTAACATGATAATTTTGACAGATGAGAGGTGTATAGCAATGGTCAAGGACTAGAGTGAGACAGACTGAAGCCTACTATGCAAATGGCATCTGCCAAAATTATCATTAGATGGGCACTTTCATACAAAAAATTGGGCGTCAGACCTCTAGAGCGCGTTCCACACCTGTCATAAGCCTGTCTTTGTCCCCGCCATAGCGCTGTCCCGCTCTTCAGACTAGATGGCGTTAGTAAACTAAGTTCACATTCTTTGTTTGACAGGGCCCGTCTATGTAAATTGAGGTCGTTGCCTAAATTAGACAAACCATAGTGTTTCCTTCAAGAATAATTTTGCATTTGCTAATAATTTAATATAGAAGCCGTTACGATCAGTTGGGATATCATTTTGATTCGTCGAACTGTTTAGATGTATGTGACATACATCACCAAATCACCAAACATTTGTCCAGCTTTGCATATGCATATCCGGGCAGTTTGCGAGTGTTTGCGAATATCATTCCAGGTCACTAGTGTACTAGTACTAAGTCGGTCCTAACGCGGCCCTGCGGTCTTGCGATGCTTGACCAAACGGTTTGTTCAATTTAAAAAAACTAAAGTGTTTTTATAGAAAAACTCATATCAAACTCCCAGTAAATCCAAATATAAAATTTCTTTCCATTAGGTACTCATCCATGTGATGGAAAATAAAGAATCTTGGTTATTTTTGAAATGAAAACTTCTGTAGTAGCGTTGAGCACTTTTTGGTAGGGGATAAACTTGTGGATTCGCATCACCGTCATCGATATGCTCGCGTTGTTACGAAGACAAAAGGTCTTTTAAATATAAATATACATACTACATTCGTAATTAAACTTTAATGCCTTAGTTTTAAGCTTTATATTTTAATTATTTTAATATTTTTTTAAATATTCGTTTTCACTTCTATTGGCAGTCCCTATGACTGCCAATTTTTGGTTTTAAATATTATTATATTAACAACAATTTATTTATTGAAATTTAAAAATTTATTATAGTAAGTAAATAAATTTAACACAAAAACTGACATAAAGTAACACAAAAATTTTATAGTGTGTAAATAATTATTTATTTAGGTACTTACCATAGTAAGTACCAAATTTTGTAAAAAAAAATTTGTGTGACCAGAATTCTTACTAAGATTTAATTCCTTAAATGGACCTCAAAAAATCAACTTAAAACCATTCTGGATAAGCTAGCTTTCATATAAATTAAACCATATTGAAATTGGCTCATTCATTTCATTTTGAAAAATAACAGATAAGTAATAATAGTGCTGCTGAGATTGGTGTGAGTTTTTCTAACATGGTAACGTAATTTGAAGGGAATATTCATTCATTTGTCCACATCTATTTGTGTTCGTATTCAATAGCCACCAATCACGAGTCTCAACAGATTGACGTGGGCCTAATGAATGGAATTACTCCTTATTGAGCGAACGGTACTGACTGGCATTTAGAACTGCATTATAACTAGTTTAAACAAACTTGTCTCATACATAACATGTTGTTTAGTTAATCAGAAAAAAATGTAGTCCGTACTGGTTGCAGTAAAATCAATGATCTGTCTAGATTTCCCATTTTTGAGACAATTTTTATTTTTAAAGTTTTAGTCATCTCAGGTTAATGAATGTTTGAGATTAATTTAATATTTCGCTTCGATGGCTTAATTGATTTAATTAAGTGATATCGAAAACCATTTGTATGTAAAGTTTGGCCTAAAAGTATCATCTTTATTGCCATCAAAGCGCATTGTTATACACATCATGGTATGTTCAAAAGTCTAAATTTAGCCTTTCAGGTATTTACTATTAACGCATGAGTCGAATGCCATCCATGAGTTTTTTGTTATTTTAACCTAGAATAAACAAAAGATCTACCAAATATAAACCTAACAACATTTTTTATCTCTGTCTGGAAATTATGACCCCTTATATTATCACAGTCATATTTTCTTTGTCTTATTAGTTCCCAATTTGTAAGCCACATAGATATAAACTTTAATTAACATTGTTCTGGGGTAAGGGCCTGGTGTCTTGAAAAACAGGTTCATGCCTAGCTCAAGCACCAGTCCCAACACTATAACTGTTTAGTTTAAGATTACTTATTACAAATTTGTGAATGACAAAAAAAAATTGAAAAACAAAATCACTTGCTCATCTCTCAGTATGGCATTCATCTCGCGCGCTGTCTATAGATACGATTAGTAACGCGCAGTCTATAGGATACTCCATATGATAGATTAGTGTGTATTGGGTAAACCCAAAAGAACAGTCAGTAATGGCCTTATTTGGCTCGCTTTCAGGTCAGGTGGCTCGTAACTCGGAGCCATATATGCGACAAGTGTTTGTTACCGGAGATACCACCGACGAAAGCCTCGCACGTCAGGTAAGACCAAAACGGGAGCGAGACAACACT
Organism: Erebia aethiops; assembly: GCA_923060345.2. Classification (NCBI taxonomy): domain Eukaryota; kingdom Metazoa; phylum Arthropoda; class Insecta; order Lepidoptera; family Nymphalidae; genus Erebia; species Erebia aethiops. The sequence goes on along the minus strand of OV281081.1, from coordinate 16,770,866 downwards.
TAACACCACCATTACCGCCTAAATACATTACTGAAGAGTAAAGAGTATGAACTCGCAACAGGAACAAATTGCGATTTCAAACTCCCCCATATGTACTCATTAGGACCCAAAGCACTCTTGAAGCTTTCATTTCAGATCGTCGCGCCGCGCGCGGCTCCGCTGGATCTCCGCTCATCGTTGCAAACGTAAATTAACAAACCCTGTATGAATTACAATATACCCTTTCCATTCCATCGTTTGCTTGGTGGCTGTTACTTGGAACTTCGTCTTGTGTTTGCAGATATTCGTGCTGCGTAAGCGGGCGTCCCATGAGCTTGTGGTGCCGGGTGCCCGATTCTATATCTGCAGTTTGTCGTTGAAGACTGTCGTCTATAAGGGACTTCTGACCTCTAATCAACTATGGGTTAGTACTTAGTACCATGAATTAAACAGTCTATAAAAGTACCTACAATTATTTATCCTTCCCATAAAATAAATTCTTGATCTGACGCTTGCACACCAATTTTGATTGTTTGCGATATCTGTTAGAACAGACTGATATGTGGCCAATTCTGTATAACACAATCTCTAAACTAAACTAAAATGACATCTCTAAATCTAGTGATGTCCCTTTCCGCAGGGAAATTATGGAAGGTATAGCAATATAAATAGAGCTGTGTTTTAGCTTAGTTTAGAGTATAATAATATGAGAGATAACTGCACTTTTGTTAATAATCGCCAAGAAGGCTGATTCTGTATTAGGTGGGTTTTACTTAAGCGTAAAAATAGGACAGCCATTAATTTTACGCCTTCATAATATTTACTAGCAATCAACGTGACGACACGTCATATTATATACGATCTAATAATCACGTCTTTGAGACGTGATATCTAGTGAACGGTCCGATGAATAGCGTCAGTTTTTATACTGTTTACATAGGTACTGTGCATACTTTAATACTGTACAAGAATCAGCCATCCTAGTTATGGTTCATTTTTAGTAATCTCAGCCTATCGAAAAGGTTGCCTTTATTGCATTGTTTGTTTTGCATTAGAAGCCTACTTCTATTAATCCATGGTTGATAATATCGTATGTTTTTGTAGGAATACTTCAAGGATCTGAACAACCCAGCATTTACCACGTACCTGGCTTTAGTACACACTCGCTTTTCCACCAACACCTTCCCCAGCTGGGAGCGAGCGCATCCTTTGAGGTAATTATTTTTTTCCCTCCCCAGTGGTCTATATTTTTAAAGGTCAACATTTTAAGGTAACACTCTTGTTGTTCAGAAACCTCTCGAATCTCAATTTGAACAAAAAAATAACAGCAAAAACAAAACATGTGGAATAATGATTTTATCTATTTTTAATTTTACATCTGTTTTTCAGAGTGCTTGCCCACAATGGCGAAATAAATACATTACGAGGTAATGTTAACCTTATGAAGGCTCGAGAGGGAGTCATGAAGAGCGATCGATTTGGAGATGGTGAGTTTCAAAAGTTATCCATTTTTATGCTTAGATCCTCAAGTCGGTTCTCAGAAGAATATGCTTTCCAAATCAGTGGCAAGCAAAGTTTGTCTGCATGACATAAATATTTTTTCTTTTTTAACTTTACTTCACCGTGAATATAGTTTATTTTATTCATTACGCACCCTCAAAGCAAATAATATTGCATTTTTAATTTGTATTTATATTATTTTTCCAGATTTGAAAAAGTTGTACCCAGTGGTTGAGCCAAATCTCTCAGATTCCGGTTCAGCAGATTGTGTGCTAGAGTTCCTGCTCCATTGTGGGAACCGAACATTGCCTGAAGCCGTGATGACCATGGTTCCTGAAGCCTGGCACAACGACCCGACTATGCCTAAGGAGAAGAGGGACTATTACCAGTGGGCCTCGTGTGCCATGGAGCCTTGGGATGGTCCAGCTCTGGTGTCGTTTACTGATGGAAGATATATCGGTGAGACATCCAGTAAATTAAAATTACTTTTCAAAGATTATGAAGCCCTGGTACTATTCTGCCTGAATCTCGAATATTGATTTCTGATTCAATGCATTTTAAAAGCTTCAAGCTAACGACCCGTTTTTTATCGTGTAGTGGATTTTCTTCGTTTCTGGTTCCATCAAATTGCAAGACCTTGGTACCTGAAGCCTGGCACAATAATTCAACTATCCCTTAGGAGATGAGGAACTATTACCAGTGAGCTTCGTGTGCTTTGGAGCCTTCAGATACGGCAGCTCTGGTGTTGTTCACTTATGGAAGATATATCTGTGAGACATTCAGTAAATTGGTTAAATTAAGGTAGATTATGAAGCCCTGGTACCATTTTACAATCCCGTATCTTTTGGGAGTCTAGTTCAGTAATTTTCATAAGCTCAAGGTCTTGTCTTGTAAAAGTCAGATAAATTGGTAAGTCAAGAGCAAGACGCATTTTTCGGTGGCTGGGCAGTGTTTTGAAGACAAAAGATCAAGCGACGGATAAAGATTATTTGTACGATCGCAATCACCTCTGATTGCCTGGCACTCTCTGTTAAATGTATTGTTGCAGCACATGTACTATAAGACAATAGAGATTGAAGCTTTATGATAATAATCACAACTCAATCGCGATAAGGGGCTGGAAAAACCAAGACTTAGCTAAATATTGATTTTGTTTGTTTCAGGCGCCATTTTGGATCGGAACGGTCTCAGGCCGTCCCGTTTCTACGTCACGAACGAGAACATTCTCGTCATGGCGTCAGAAGTAGGGGTTTACGATGTGGACCCTGAAAAAGTCATTTTGAAGGTGAATAAAACATTACTTCACCAAGTTAGACCTTGACTGCCAATTGCCATCTTACATGCAGACCTAACTCTTGTCGTTTTTGAGAGCTACTGAGTTGGAGAATAGGGAGGCTGGTGTTATTAATAATGCAGTTTCAGACTAGGACGGAACTCTTGTAGCTTTAGTTTTAAGATACTGTTATAAAATCATTACTTTCACAGCATTATGTCATATGGTATATTATTATGTGGTAATGTTGCTGATATTGGTTCTGTTTTCGTGCTGCAGAAGAAGGCTGTTCGAGCCATATATAATATGGGACCAAGAGAGTCACTAATGCTGAGATCTATAGAGCGTACTTTGACTCAGACTTTACTTAGAGTTAAAACGAGATGGACTTATGTGAGTAACATAAATCTGTGTCGTTTTAACCATGTCTTAAGTCTAAGCAAAGTCAAAGTTCGCTCTATATACTATAGATCTCACACTAAGACCCTATATAATAATGTACGTGTGTGTGTGTACCAGAGCCGCCTGAAGCCCGGCCGCATGTTGCTAGTGGACACAGAAGATAAGAGGATCATACAAGACGTGGAACTGAAGCTGGAGATCGCACGCAGCCGCCCGCACTCTCAGTGGCTGCGGGAACAGGTCAGCCATTATACTAATGCGTTCCGGTACGATGCCGTGTAGAAACCGAAGGGGTATGGGTTTAATATAACTGCCATGCCCCTAACAGGCTAGCCCGCTACCATCTTAGACTGCATCATCACTTACCATCAGGTGAGGTCGCAGTCAAGGGCTAGCTTGTAGTGGATAAAAAACATTTTTTGAAGTGAAACTTCTTTAGAATCGTTGCGATTTAAAAATTCGATGAAACGAAAAAGCAACACTATAACGAGACAAACATTCATAATAGAATTTAGCCTGCGAGAGAATGAGATAGAGTACAAGTTATATTTATTTCATTCTCTCGTAGGCTAACTTTTCTGAAGTTTCACTTCTGCCGTGTGTGAATTGCGCACACACACTTTTTTTTAATACTTGGCTGCAATTAGTTACTATTTGATACAAGCAGGCCTTACTTTGCAAAAGTCCACCAGAGCAGATAAATCTATGTGGTACACGTAAGTACCACAGATTTGTCTGCTTTGGCGGATTATAGCGAATTAAGCATCTCGTCCCTTGACTAATTTTACAAATATTATAAACGCGAAAGTTTGTGAGTATGGATGTATGTATGGATGTTTGTTACTCTTTCACGCCAGAACGGCTGAACGGATCTGTATGAAATTTGGCACAGGGATAGATTATAGTCTGGAATAACACATAGGCTACTTTTTATCCCGGGAACCAAAAAACCTCAATCCACGCGGACTAAGTCGCGGGCATTAGCTAGTGTCAATATAACGTCTTCCGGACCGAATTTCGGCTACGCCACAGCGGCCAATCTCCACAGAGATTAGCCACCTGCGCTGGGGATATTATAGTGCACAAGTGTCAATCAAAAGTCGGGTTTTAAAAACGTAAATCCACGTGGACGAAGTCGCAGGCATATCATCTAGTAATAATTTTTTAACAAATCAAATTGAATAATTTGTAAACTTTCTCTCTCCCATATCTATTTCTCGCGAGAGTCATGAGCGCATCTAGGCTTCTTTATTCATCTAAATAAATACTTAAAAGGAAAAGGTGACTGACTGCCCTTTCAACACTCAGCTCAACTATATAGATGGCTATTATGACGTAGGCATTCGCTAAAAAAGTATTTTTGAGGGTAAAATAGGGCTTTATAATTTATATGAAAACCTAACGTGAGCGACACTGGGGGCAAAAGCTAGTCTTTATAGCTATGGATCATTATTTTTATTTAAATTATTGCCTGTTCAAAAACCAAACATTACATTATAATTAAAAATAAGCTAATTTATTTTTCATGCTGCGTATAATGATATTATATTGTATAGATGGTGAGTTACAAATTTCTTCTGGCTGTGGTAGCAATTTATTTGAGCATGTTTGATATTTTTATTTATTAATCTTTCTTTTTTCAGATAACCATGGAAGACATCCACAAATCGGTGTCGCTCCAAAACGGCTCTGTGGCCAATGGTTGCGAGAATGTTGCCATATCGGGGCTGAGCGATAAGAGGTTGGGGCTGTTCGGATACACCATTGAATCTATCAATATGCTGCTACTGCCTATGATACAGAACAAGTAAGTTATATTGCTATTGTTTTTTCAGGCATTGTTGTCACCCATAACAATTTTAAAATACACGCATACTAAAAAAACATGTAAAAACAAGATAATTAAAATTTTATATACTTATACTAAATGAAATATAATTATTTTCGAATTCATTTTCGAAGCCTTAGTTTTCAAGATATAGTTTATCACCATCCACAGCTAAATTCAACAATTAATTATTAATTTATTGATGTTAAAAAAGTTTTAAATAAATGACTATTGACTTTGACTTTTTTTATATAATTACTTATTTTTTTAGAAAAGAAGCACAAGACGGCCTTTAAGTAGATCTTTTAGAATATAACAGAAAGACTACTTGAAATTTGACCCATTTTTTTTTCTACTTCCTAAAGAGTTCCAAACATTCAACGTTCATTAGACATTTATTTAGTTTTAATTTTATCTTGTTACAATAACGCGTTATACCAAGATTTCTTCCCGGTCGCACATATTGAAATGAATTTATTAATTTATTTCACATAGGACAACTTGTGCCACTTATGAAATGAGACAAGACTACCACCGGTATTCGACTTCAAACTTAAATTATACGTCGGTTTCAGGAAAGAGGCACTCGGCAGTATGGGCAATGACGCGCCTTTGGCTTGCCTGTCTCGTTTCGAGCCCCTGCCCTACGAATACTTCAAACAGCTCTTCGCTCAAGTCACCAATCCTCCGATCGATCCCTTCAGGTGAGTTGAAAACAGGAAATGCATTCACAGCCAGTACTCCAAAATCGGTTATACTGAATTTGATTTGCGTTTGAGTCCATTTTACTTTGACGTCAATATGTTCGAATGCTTGAATACGATTCCTACTCTCCTTTCACACCTACGTTAGGTGTGATTTGAAATCTTTCGGCTTTTTAAGAGTATGTCGGTTTATTGATACAGGCTAAAGGTTCTTTGACGATCTCCGTGGCGCAGTGTGTAGCGCTGTTGTCTTAGCGTGCGAAGGTCCCGAGCTCAATCCCCGGCAGGGTCAATTTGGGAATTTATAATTTCTGAATTTTCCCTGGTCTGGCCTGGTGGGAGGCTTCGGCCGTGGCTAGTTACCACCCTACCGGCAAAGACGTGCCGCCAAGCGATTTAGCGTTCCGGTACGATGCCGTGTAGAAACCGAATAGGGGTATGGGTAATAATATAACTGCCATGCCCCTAACAGGTTAGCCCGCTACCATCTTAGACTGCATCATCACTTACCATCAGGTGAGATCGCAGTTCGCTAACTGATAGTGGATAAAAAATCATGTAGGAATCATGGTCTTGTAGAAAAACCAAGGGAAGCAAAAGGAAAAAGAATACGAAAATGATTTAATTTGTATGTTTCACGCAGGGAAAAGATCGTCATGTCGCTGTTGTGTCCGATCGGTCCAACGGCCAACATACTCCAGCCCAGTCCCGAGTTTGTGCACCGGCTGTTCCTTCCTCAGCCGATCCTCTCCATCCCTGACCTTGAGGCTTTGAAGAGGACCAACTACCGAGGATGGAAGGTATGTACAGTGGCTTGCACAGTATTCGAAGCCAGGGGAAGGCATTGGTTAGGTTGATAGCTCTTTCAGGCAGGGCATGATGAAAAATAAGCATTGAGCTTCTTTTAACTAGGGCAATGCAATGCTTTTATGCCTCTGTGTCAGGCACGCAACTGCGGCCGTATCTATACTAAATATTTTATCACAGCGAAACTAAATATTCTTACAGTAAGCTGACGCGCGTACGAATGGCAGACTAGGCTATGGTTACAGTCTGTTAAAGCACTTAGGGCTGTCAAAGTAATGTAAACCAGGGTTACTAACTAGTGAGGGTACTTTATTAGAAAAGTACTTTGTATACTATTATCTCTCATGGGTGTGGTGTGTATGACGTATCTATAATATTTTTGATCTTTGTGTGCGAGAGGGACAGCAACTCGTGTTTCAGGACCAATTTATAGAACGAATAAGGGTTCACATAATAAAAGGGTTAACTACACAATATATTGTGCATACTATTTCCACACCGTAGGTAATAGTAGTTTATGCAACTGTCATATAATGAAGGGTATTAAAACACGAGTGTGAGTTTATGAAACGAGCGCAGCGAGTTTCATAATAGTAACGAGTGTTTTAATACCCGTGTTATATGCAGTTGCATACACTAATTTATCTTCACTAATGCAATTTATCAAACAACAAGAGTAAAAGCTGACAATAGTTTATTTATAATAATTGTTCAAATTTTGGACGGTACAATTTTGAAAGTTAATGTTAATTATTGATCCAGCAGCTGTCGCGGCCGCGGGGCAAGCAGTAGAGCTCGTAGACGGAGTCGGAATATTTATAATTACATTATGCCGAAGATTAGTGCAACCTGTAACAATAAACGATATAATAAGCTTGAGGTACATAGCCAAGGCAAAAACTATGATTTATGAAGTAGTAAAGTGTAGGTACCTACCTACTACCAAATTTATACACAAAGCGCTTAAACGGAGTGTCTAGATAACTTGCGTGTGTAGTACGTAAGTACTAGGTAGATTAAATAACAGAACTAAAATACACTTACCTTTTCAAAAAGATACAAAATATCTGGTGAATCTTCCAGGAACATCTTTATTTGACCTGATGTGAACGTCAAGGACTTTTTTTCCTTGTGTCCTTCTGAACTGCTTTTCAGGAACGCTATGACTTTTGAATACTTCGTGATATCAATATTGTTGTAGATACTCAGTGTGGACTTGAGCATAGAATATTTAGCCCACATAGAAGATGGCTTGAATTTGTCCGAGAGTTCTTTGAGATACGCAAGAATGACATTTTCAGAAAATGATGTAGTTTTCTTTTCGATCTTCAATGCCAAAAAGTTATTATATTCTTTTTCATATAATTTTCTAGATTTTTCTGGCAAAAGATTGTGAGTTACTTTTGTTGCCAATTCTAGAATATCCGGAGGCGTACAAATATCATCTTCGCTATCCATTTTTAACTTTTAATTTGTATTTTAAAAACAAAACACATTGCGAAACATTAAATTCACGCGTACGTGTATTGTCACAGTGAACTTGCCGCCATTAAAATCTAACCAATAAGAGCGCAGCTGCGCGCGCAGGGCCAATCAGGAGCGAGCGCGCGCTGTTCGTTTTTTATTTAATTGGCACAAGATCTTACCAAAGAGTTTTGTGTATGTAAGTTTAGTAGTTTCGACGAAGTTTTCACGTATAACCCAACTGTTTTCAAAAGTCAGCCTAATATCAAAATTTTATACAACTTGTATGAGGATTTTGACATAAGGCTCGCCAGGTTAATTGGTCGCGTTTTATTGATGTTATAATGAGATTTTACGATATCGATGTGGATATTATACCATCATGTGAAATTGCTTAAATTGAGTGTTTTGTTATCTGCGCTATAACAGTAGTAATTATAAGTCAAGTATTGGAAACATAAGTAGAATGTTATAACATTAGTGTAGATAAAAATATTTATGCAATGGGTCGACGCTTATACAATATGACAGAACTGGCTTTCGTGACAGTTGTAACACCCAGGTCCAAGAGATACGGTAGAGCTAGGAAACTGCATACTAGTTTGACGTTGTGTCGAAGTGATAAAATTTTGTTTGAAATTTCCACCAGTTTCCTCCGTTTCGTACCTGTCACCCTGCAGCGTTGCACTGCCCCCCCCTAGCCCAGCTACATACGTTTTATTTATTTGGTTAAAAGCTTAGAGAAAAAATAAGTAAATAGTCTATGGTTTGCGTTTTTAATCGCTTTCGCCAAAGCGTTAGCGATTATAGAAAGAATAGACACGAAACTGTAATTTGTTGCTGTTCAGAGCGCTCTTTCGAACGACTGATAGAAAAGAGCGTACCTATCTCTTTAGACTCTATGCTATTTGTATGATTGCAGACCAAAGTTATCGACTGCACGTTCAATATAACGGACGGCGGGCACGGGCTCGAAGCGTCGCTCACGTACATCTCAAGCGAAGCGCACGCCGCGGCCGTTGAGGGCTACCAGCTGGTGGTGCTATCGGACCGCGCCGCTGGACCCACTAGAGTCCCAGTCAGCTCACTACTCGCGCTAGGTGAGACAACCCTATTTCTTTTGAAGTAAAACTTCTTTACGCACGCTTGACTTGGGGAGTAAGCTGGTGAATGCGTGACGAGAGCGTTACGAAAAGAGTGATCGGGCGAGGCGAACGGAAGATGAGAGGGAGATACAAGTTAGTGAAGATAGAAAGAGAGAGAGTTACGTTTCGTATATTACTGTAGGGGCAAGAGAGAGAGGTGCGAGCACACATTTTCTTTCTCTCTTTCTCTCATAGCCAGTTACTAAGTTTTACTTCAGTCGTGTGGTTTAAAGCACACTCGTTTTTTTTTTGTTCAACTGCACGTTCTACATAACGGATGGCGGGCACAGGCAACCCTAACGTACATCTCCGCAGCCTTCGTCGGCTAACGCCCTACCTGCTCATGGTGCTATTGGACCGCACTCCTCCCCGTCCCCGTCAGCTTTGCGGACAACAAGAAGACAACCCTAGGAAATGCCAATTTTGCACGCGTTAGCCAATAATCTAGAGCTGTATCTTGATTTTACCCCAGCAATATAGAACAGTAAAATAAAAAAATACCCCATTTTTTTCGGAAATCATCGGAAAAAAAAACCTGATTCGTCGTCGTCGTCGTCGTCAACCGATAGACGTCTACTGCTGGACATGAGTCTCTGGTAGGCCTCCTCCACAAGCCACTGTCTTGCGTCACCTGGATCAGGTTTTTGACAGATGACAGACAGAATAAAATCAAATAGTGCTAAAAATTGCTGAGCCGACTACATGTACAGCAATTTTTGATTTAATTTAATAAGAATAAAAAAATGTCAACCATCCAACGACCTCAATTTACATATATGGGCCCTGTCAAACAAAGAAGGTGGACCTAATTTACTAACGCCATCTAGTCTGACACGCCATCTAGCGGGACAGCGCTATGGCGGAGACAGGACAGGGTTATACAGGTGAGGAGCGCGCTCTAAAAGTCGGACGCCCAACTAAGAAAAAACTTTCTATGAAAAGGCCCATCTAGTACCTACATTTATATTGATGCAACCAACCCTATAATTTACTGTATTTCTCTTTTTTTAGCAACAATTTCTCTGGCTTGTACTTAGCTGTTTTTTGCCTGCCAAAAGAAAATTCAGCCGAATGTTATGATATTATGTAGGTGCGGTGCATCATCACCTGATTGAGACGCGCCAGCGCATGAAAGTCGGCATCATTGTCGAGACGGCTGAGGCGCGCGAGGTCCACCACATGTGCGTTTTACTGGGTAAGTTGTACATTATCGCCTTTCATTGCCTCATCTGGTGAAAGAATGGAGTTTTTTTATCACCCCACTATGGCAAAGCCAAAAGGAAGGGTTATGATTTTAGCAGTCTATGTATGTTTGTATTTATTTATGTTCCATCATAGCGCCTGAACCATAGCGCTGAACTACTGAGTCGATTTTGATGAATGAAGTGTCACTCGATTCTTTATTGTAGTCCGCATAGGCTACATTTTATACTAACAAAATTGACATGACGGTTGTGCCATCCAAAAAAGTGGGCTACTTGTATCAAGCGGGATGTCAAATGAAAGAGGAGAAAATTTTTAGTTTCTTAAATATGAATATAGTACAATTTTAAAATATACCAAGCGACAGAAGAATAATTTTACAATACATTTTCATAGTCGGGCCAAATTTTTTCAACCTTTTTAGGTATCTTGTTCCATTATAAGTTAGGGATACGACGGTTATATTAAACCCATACCCCTTATCTGTTTCTACACAGCATTGTTTCGGAACGCTAAATTGCTTGGCGGTACGTCTAGCCGGTAATTATTAATTCAACAAAAGGTCAAGAACGGATATTTCACTTGCTGTTAGTGAAAAACTTGCGCTTTTTAAAACCAAAAATAATTTTTTGAAGTGAAATCTTCTTTAGCCGCGTTGACTACTTTTTGGTAGGGGGTAAACTTGTGGATTCGCGAAGACCGACATGCTCGCGTTGTTACGAAGACAAAAGGTATTAAATATAAATATACTACATTCGAAATTAAACTTTAATGCCTTAGTGTTAAGGGTTATATTTTAATTCTTTTTATTCAAATAAATAAATTAAATATTCGTTTTCACTTATATCGGCAGTCACTTATTTCCTCATTTTCTATAGAAACCAATTATTGAGATCACGAAAGGTTCTAAGTATATTTTTGTACTTTTTAGGTTATGGAGCCGACGCAATATGCCCTTACCTGGCATTCGAGCTAGCATTCGCTCTACGCAACGACAACCTAATCGACCCAAGCCTAACTGATGCGGAAATCTATTTGGCCTACCAGAAGGCCATGGAAACTGGCTTGGCCAAGGTTATGGCCAAAATGGGCATCAGTATGCTGCAGTCATATAAGAGTGCGCAAATCTTTGAAGCGGTTGGTCTGAGTGAAGAGGTTATCGAAAAGTGCTTCAGAGGAACTCAGTCGAGAATCGGTGAGTAATGAATTTATCTATACATAGTAGCGAGATATCGAGCTGGTCTACATGAACCTGACTTGACTAAAGTTATGGCCAAATTGGCACTGGTATGCATCAGTCATGCAAAAGTATAGAATTTATTGAATACTTTAGAAATTAGATCTAGATTTGGTAAGTTAAAGAATGTAAGGTTGCCTTTTCACCAGATATGAGCTAAGTTACTAAACTAGTCAAAGCCACCAATAGGAGTGCTTCATATAACATCCAGTGATCTAGGCTATGAATCAAGGTGGACGAAGCTAAGGATGTGGTTACCCACATCCTTAGCTTAGCAACATAGCACATCTCTGTTAGAAAGGCACCCTTATATTCTTTGACTTTATGCAATCATGGTAAGAAAACCGCAATTTAGACGCTTTCGCTAGTCCCCAATTCAATTCCCAGATGTTGGGTTTCAGGTATGCACAGTTTGTTTCGCCTGCGTCAAGTATATGGATAAAGCAAAATTACACTCATACATTTTCACACAAACTGACTGCGGGGACTGGTTTGGCTTGATAACATTTTAAGCCAAGTTTTTTTTGTTGTAGGTGGTATTACCTTCGAGATTCTGTCGCAGGAGACTTTTGACCGGCACGCGCTGACGTACGGCGATTGCCGCGACATGCTTGTCCTTAGGTAAGTGACAAAAACTGGACCCGGAATAGATCGAGACTAAGGCGGGGATATACAAAGCTATACCATTCGTCCCTCAATATATAAAATGTATAATTTATAATATATAGTGATAGGTATATTAATTGTAATCGGTTGCTCGGAAATGTAATCGGTTTTTCTATCGTATAAACGTTTGCGTCCATCTTAATGAGCTATTTGTTCTAGAAACCCTGGGAACTACCACTGGCGTGCGGGCGGTGAGAAGCACATCAACGATCCTATGTCCATCGCCAATCTGCAAGAGGCAGTGCTGAGTAACAGCCAATCGGCTTACGACCGCTTCAGGTACAGTCTTTGAATTATTATTTCTTTCGGTGTCTTGAGAGTTCATCTTCTTTGGCGTTGCAAATAGCCGCCAAACAGAAAAGCTGTTTTTAGGCTGCCATCTTTTATCAAGGTGTTTTAAAGTACCAAGTACTAGTATAAGTCTTTAGAGAGTACAAAATTGTGCATACAGAACAAAAGGCAGAAAACTTTTGTAATACGCAAAGGCGGCCTTGTCACTAAAGAGATCTTTTAGAGGCAACCCAAGCGTACGAAGCTGATAACACTAGGTCTAGGAGCTCATGTGGTTGATAATATAAAATAACAAACAAATTAATACCATTGAAATTACCTACACATATTGATACTACAATAAATAAATATTATAATATAAAATATATGCCATGGATAGCTGGAGACGTGGAGACCTACCAACTGTACTAATGATTTTAAATGGGGGATTTTAGTTTCGGCCAATTTGTTTCAAAATATATAAAAATAGTTTCAAAATTGTATGTCTAATTGTACCATTAATATTTTACTTATCGTGTACGCAGAGAGAGCGCGCTAGAGTCCGTGCGTGCGTGCACGTTGCGCGGACAACTTGAGCTCGTAAAATTAGATGAGCCCATACCTATATCAGAAATCGAACCAGCCTCAGAAATCGTCAAACGATTCGCCACAGGTAAGTCCTTCATCATGTCGTTTTATTATTAATCGTTTTGAAAAGATCGGCTGAACGGCTCTGAATGAAATTTGACACAGAGATAGGTTATAGTCTGGAATAACACATAGGCTACTTTTTATCCCGGAAAATTAAAAAAACCTCAATCCACGCAGACGAAGTCATCAGCTAGTATTCACATATTATAAAGGTTCATTTACACAGCGACTAAATGAATTATGTTATTCTGTGCCAAGCTACGGTCCTTACAATAAAGTTTTCGCGTTTAGGTGCAATGTCTTTCGGATCAATCTCACTGGAGGCGCATTCGACTTTGGCAGTAGCTATGAACAAAGTTGGAGGCAAGTCCAATACTGGAGAGGGAGGTGAATCTGCTGACCGGTATCTTAACCAGGTACGTCCAATATTCAAACCAATTCCATTTAGCATAAGAGGGTTCGAACTATAAACAAATATACTATGTAGCCAGTTCTTAAAATATATCGTAAAATTCGTACCCGAATAGTTTTGAACCCGTCTTTATCAATGAGCCGGTCCACCCGATTCGTGGGCCACGCACAGACCAGCCAGACGTTGTGCCCGTTTTGAGTGAAAAACGTTAGTTAACAACCACACATACACACACACACTATAATTAAAATGTAAAAAAAGGGTTCAAATTATTGTCTAAAACAAGAAAATTCAATAACTAACTACACCCTTAAAACCTGTACTAGTTTAATATTCCAACAAATTTGTGTAAGGCTCAGATCATTACACAACTAATGCCCGTTTCTACCGACAATCCCTACTTTTAACACTGACAGTTTTGGCGTCGCTGTTTGTCTTAGTGGATTTAGATTTACAGATTTTTAGTGAAAATAGGCATAAAGCGGGGTAAGGTAATAAATATTTTTGCTCATTTTAGGACCCGGAGTTCAACAAAAGATCAGCCATAAAGCAAGTGGCCTCGGGTCGATTCGGCGTGACCGCTTCCTATCTCGCTCACGCGGATGATCTGCAAATCAAGATGGCGCAGGGTGCCAAACCGGGAGAAGGCGGCGAATTACCCGGTAAGTGCAATAGGTATTATGACAGATTTTGAAAAACTGTTAAATAATGCTCGTAAGTATGTGCTAGAATATTTCCGAAAAATCTTATTTCTGCAGAAAAAAGTGTTGTACAAAACTTTACAATTCTATCACTCAAGCGCACATTTAAAAAGAAAAATAATCATATTTTGCCGTCAATGGTGTCACAGTTATAACATTTACGATTATACAAACAAATTGACCCGTGACGTCACTCAAAATGGGTATAGAGTTCAGCATTCAATCCTTGCGTCATGTGCGCAAACAAATCAGGGAGCTGATGTTCAGCCGTGAAGCGGGTTACGTCGCAGCTATGTAAAGGAATCGTTACTAAATTTATTATTATAGCCTGTCTAGTTAAAGCTGAAAACGACTCTCAAGTCGTTTATTAGATGCTAACAACACTGGGCTATATAAAATTTAAGGCTAAACAAAAAAAAACCCTCATTTTGCACTCTCAGCTTTCACTACACGACAGACTAGTCTCGGTTCATCTGTTCCTGTGGTGTTCTACGTAGCAATTATGAAATTAAATGTTTATTTCATGTAGGACAACTTAATGTTTTACGTACGATATGTCGGGACCAATATAGCGTCCTGTACGCTGTACTTATAATAAGTCACTTTTCTTGCTAATAGGATACAAAGTGACAGAAGAGATTGCCAAAACCCGTTGCTCAGTGCCAGGGGTGGGCTTGATCTCCCCGCCACCTCACCACGACATCTACTCCATTGAAGACTTGGCGGAGTTGATATATGATCTCAAATGCGCCAACCCTAGAGCGAGGGTCTCCGTCAAACTTGTCTCTGAAGTTGGCGTTGGAGTTGTCGCTTCCGGAGTTGCTAAGGTAAGCTTAGACATAAATCATTAAGTTCTTTATTGTTCCAAAAACTACTAGGCTACCAGATGTTTATATGTGTGTCTGAGTGAGTGTGAATAATGTATCTTCTTCCTCTCGACTATTGGGCTTGTTTCTTTATGGGATTTCTACACGTTCTGCCTTGCGGCGTGTAGGCGTAGGCGGTAGGCAAGTGTAGGCGGACATTCTCCGGCTCGAAAAAGAGCCCAATCTATCACATCGTGTGTCAACAACCATGATCAAATTAGATTAAATTGAGACTCTGAGACACAGAGTTCCTTGAACTCGCTTGACATCTGACGACGTAGTGGGCAATTTAATCTACGCAAAGTCTTCAGATTTTGTCGGGGGTTGCTAAAAGTATTTCACTTTATGCCGCAACGGCCCTTTTGTATGCATTGGAGCGCCTCTTTTTCTATTGAAAATCAACTTTCCAACCGTTGGGATGAAAACCAAAATGTAAATCAAACGATGCCTCACCGAGGCAGAGAACACTCACAGCTTCGTTTCTGTCGGTTGTCCGGCTTGTCCCTCGTAACTTCACGGTTTTTTTTGTCTGGTAGGGCAAAGCCGAGCACATAGTGATCTCGGGGCACGACGGCGGCACGGGCGCCAGCTCGTGGACCGGCATCAAGAGCGCCGGCCTGCCGTGGGAGCTGGGCATCGCCGAGACCCATCAGGTGCTGGTGCTCAACGACTTGAGATCTAGGTGAGTATAGTGATCTGTGCACGACGGCGGCATGGGTGCAAGGGAGTGAACCGTCACACTGATGATGCGTTTACGGTTATGCGTTTGATGGTCGGTGACCGAATGCGTCGGCCGCATTAGTTTTTACCGGATTCACTAAACGTATTGGCCTGTTTACATTAGGTCGGTAACCGAATACGTCGGTCGCGTTCAGTTTAACCGGATTCGTTAACCGAATTAGCCTGTTTACATTAGGGCGACGACCGATTGAAAGTTTCCATAATTCGGTTATGACAGAATACCACCAACCGTAACCACTTTGACTTGGATTTAGCCGCAATTGCATTCAACCGAATTACTGTTTGCATGAGGCAGTTTTACCCCACTATATATACGCATTTTATTTTTATTTCGTGTTTGTCATCAGGGTTGTGGTCCAGGCGGACGGTCAGATTCGTACCGGCTTCGACGTGATGGTGGCTGCTTTGCTGGGTGCTGACGAGTTTGGGTTCAGTACTGCACCGCTAATTGCATTAGGTGAGTCGATTTATAGATTGTTAGTGTTAGGCTGAAAGTAAGAATGCGTTCAGGGGATTATTGTAACTGTGATTGTGGACGCCAGGCTGGCAACACTAGTCTAGAATAGATTACTGTGTAAGATATCGGCGTTTTGGTCAGTATTTGTGTAAATTGCTAAATTAAAGTTTATTTATGTGGAGAGCCGAGTTTCGTTTTAATATTAATTAGTGTTAGTGTAGGTTGCCTGGCAGAGATAATTTTAGTGATAAGGTCACCTTTTGTTCGTACTTTTATTAAATATTCTTTACACAACTATATTCTTAAGATTTTGAGTTTCAATTTTTATCCCGGACAATTAAAAAGTTCTTAAATTTTGAAGTCATGAATCCACGTTTTTGTTTAGTTTTTGATTGTCTTTAGTACATCGCATCCATTTGGTCACCAGGTTGCACGATGATGCGCAAGTGTCACTTGAACACTTGCCCGGTGGGTATCGCTACTCAAGACCCCGTGCTGCGCAAGAAGTTCGCAGGGAAACCGGAACACGTCATTAACTATCTGTTCATGCTGGCTGAAGAGGTGAGGGAATATTTGCCTAGGGACTAATTTACACTAATTTATCCTAATTCCAATGTTATTTATGGACATGTATATTGTATATGTACCTGATGAGGTTACTGGTTTTTTCAGTAGCAATCCGTTTGTAGCAGTTACCACAGTGTAAACTAGATGGCACTAATTGTAAATATTAATTGACTGAAAACTTATAAGTTACATATAAACCTGAATCGCAATATCGAAGTTTTCTGAGAATATCGCTATATAAAGATCGTTCAAACGGTCGGACCAAAAAGGGGCACAACACCAGCCCGGAGTAAGATGTTATTGGTGCGGAATTGCGGACGAGTACACATAACTCACGCGTCCCACACGTTCGTGAAAAGTTTCGTGCCTTGGAGAGCACTGTATAATGCCGTTGGATTGCACTCTGTTATAAATATGAAGTGTGAGAGAGAGTGTGCACTTGTATTTACACACTTACTTACTGATACTAGGTATAATATCTACTTATTTTCTCCATAGGTACGCACGCATATGTCGGAGGTGGGCGTGCGAACGTTCCAAGAGTTAGTGGGACGCACAGACTTACTGAAAGTGCGGGAACGCAACGACAACCCCAAAGCGCGTCTCCTAAACCTTGCGCTCATACTGAAGAATGCCCTGCATATGCGACCCGGAGTTAACATTGTCGGAGGATCCAAGTCGCAGGTTGGTTCATAATATACCAGTAAACAACATATGTAATGTCCTTTTCAGACATATCATAAGCCGCAATTAGACTTGTAATTTTTACGGCATTTACGGCGTACGTAACTTGCATAACTAACATTACAATACAATACAACTGCATACAATACTCTACTTACAAAACTTTTTATATTACGTAAGTTATTTATGCGACTTACGCGAGTAAAACTTATAAGCGTAATTGTCACACTACTACTACCCTACACACCTTATTCAATCCTCTCACCATAGGTTCCCTGGTGGAGATTGCTCTGTAAGCAACAACGCTGCCTTCGCTTAAATTGTTTTAGATATCTGTCATCTGAACTCTTTGTATTATTTCATGTGTGCAATAAAGTATTCATCTATTTATCTAAATCTAAATATACGTATTGTAGGACTTCCAGCTGGAAAAGCGCCTCGACAACCAGCTGATACAGCAGTGTCACGGCATACTGGAGGGCGAAGACACTCACATAGATATCACCATGAAGATCACCAACGAAGACCGCGCCTTCACTTCCACACTCTCCTACCATATTGCTATGTACGTTCAATCTTACGAGAATAATTGCTATTTTCGGGAGCTATTTATTTAAATACTATAAATAGAAATTTGATATTATTTCAATATGACAAAAAGCATGTCATATTGAAATAGTTAATTTTCAATCAAAATTTATTATGTGCCAGAAACACGATAGGCTTCAAATTTCTTTATACAAACAAACAGAGGATGTGAATCTTTTGGAAGACCCTCTATTTAATGATCAGTTTTTTGACACAGGCATCATTCATATTGTGTGTGTGTTTTTTTAGGAAATTCGGCGACGACGGTCTGCCCGAGGGCAAGACTGTGAACATTTCTCTGACGGGGTCGGCGGGGCAGAGCTTCTGCGCGTTTTTGTCCAAAGGCATCACGGTCACGCTAGAGGGAGACGCCAACGACTATGTCGGTCAGTTATATACGTGCATTCATGTTTTTGAAGTGAAAACTACTTTAGGCGCGTTGAGCACTTTTTGGTAGCGGGTAAAAATTTGGAACGGTGTCGGTCATGCGACACCATTCTTCTTAAGGCAAAAGGTCTTAAGTATAAATATAGTACATTCGTGATTAAACATTAATGCCTTAGTTTTAAGGTTTATATTTTTTTTTATTATTATTATTAATTTGTTTTTTTTAATTAGAAAAAAATATTAAATATTCGTTTTCATTTTTATCGGCAGTCCTTCTAGTCCCTAAGACTACCAATTTTTTTTTATTAGGGTCCCGTTCCATTAGGAAAATAGGAACTCTTATAGGATCACTTCGTTGTCTGTCTGTCTGTCTATCTATCAACCACCTTTTTGGTTTGGTATGGTATGGTATCAAGTTGAAATTAATATCAAATACTAAGGTCAACAGTCCCTTGGAGCTGTAAAAAAAAATCAAGCTTCTAAGTCACAACGCAATCAAAAGATTATCAGCTTTCGCTCGACAGGCTCTAAAAATAGTTTTCTACTAGCTGATGCCCACGACTTCTTCTGCATGTTGAAGTTTTTGGTTCCCCCGAGAAATTTTTAATTTTCCAGGATACAAAGTAGCCTATGTGTATAATTTATTTCTATCCAAACTTCATCCAGAACCGTTCAACACTTCTAGCGTAGCAAACATCCATCCGAACTTTCGCATTTATGATATTTAGTTTTATTTTTCAGGCAAGGGTCTGTCCGGTGGTAAAGTGATAATTTACCCGCCGAAGAGTTCGACGTTCGAGTCCCACGTCAACGTGATTGTGGGCAATGTGTGTCTGTATGGCGCTACCTCTGGTAGAGCATACTTCAGGTTAGTATCTTATTCATTAATCTTCCATGTATAGGTTATATATTGATTTTGGTGTCACTCTTATTAATTTTTTTAATATAAACTTGAATAACTATGAAACATACTTTCGTGATTTTGAATTTATATTCGAAATGAGACTCATTTGTAACATTAGAAAGTGGACAAATTTTATGAAATATCAATAGAAACGTTTTGTATCCTATAAAATGGGGTATGGTCCGGTTAATGCTATAAGTTTTGGCCAGATTAAGCCCAACTCCATATCATTAGAAATTTCTGTCTGCTCATACATTTAGGCAGACACGCCACATACGCCACATACTGTCAAAATATTGCCGGAGCGGATGTACGCTTCTGATATTCATAAAGTGATAGGGACAGTTTCTGATAATATGCGGCCGTTCTTTACAAAACAAAATAAATAAGACTATTGTAAAAACGGGGAAAATAACTTACATGTTCGTCTAGTTGAGTTACTTTTACTAGGTTCGACTAGATAATAATCCTTATATTTTTCAAAATGAACAAAAACAGTGGTATATGCTAGTGATGTGCCGGATATCCGTATCTGTATCCACGGATATCCGAGGGAGAAGTAAGATCGGTATCCGTTACTTTTTCGATGGATCTTTTACCTTATTAATTTTCAATGCATAGATGAAATATATATAGGTGATTAGGTAGCAATGAAAAACTATTTAATTCCATTCAGATTATTTTTTATTTCTTAAAATCAAATATTTGGCACCTTTATATTTGCAAACATTTATCGTAGTGAGTTTCAAGGTCACGCGCACCGACATCGATTGAGTAAATCCGCGGATCTTGACACCAAATATCCTTATCCGCGGATATACATTTTTAACGATCCGGCACATCACTAGTAAGGTACAAAGTAAACATCGGTAGGATCCATGAAAAAAAAATGTTCTTACAGGGGTATAGCGTCGGAGCGTTTCTGCGTGCGCAACTCAGGGTGCGTGGCGGTGGCGGAGGGCGCGGGCGACCACGCATGTGAATACATGACCGCCGGCACCGCGCTCATACTCGGCCTCGTCGGCAGAAACTTCGCCGCTGGAATGAGCGGTAAAAAATTCAACTTTACATTACAGTCCGTCTAACTCATCTGACCCGGAAGCTAAAATTAGAACTAATTTTTATTTCTGTTGTTTTTTTTTTAATTTTTTTTTCATAGATACTAGCGACGCTGTCACCGGGTCGGATAAGTTTGTCGAACTATAACCTTACTCCCTTACAAGAAATTATTTGACAGACTCACCAAAGAATTATTATTATTCAACAATATGCAAAGAGTTGTGAAGAAATAAAAAACATTTTCTTTCTTTCTTCTTTCTTTCAAGAGTTGTGAAAATTCACGACGCCGGTAAAGTCCTAATGTTACCGACGTAGAAGAAACAGGGCTGTACTATCCTGTGTTCGTATTTTATTCCAGTTTCTTTAGTTCCAAGTAGTTGTAAGTAAGATATCCCGAGACTAATTTCAGACAACGGCTATTTTGGGATTTTATTATTTCTAAATTGCCCCTGGTCTGATCTAGTGGAAGACTTTTGTCCTACCGACAATGAAATTCCGCCAAGCGATATAGCGGTCCCAAGGTTGAACCCTGTGACAAATACCAACATGTACTTTCGTTGAACCCACCAGGTGGTATCGCATACGTGTACGACATCGACGGCTCGTTCCAGAGCAAATGCAACCCGGAGATGGTGGAACTGCTGCCGCTGGAAAAGCAGCAGGACTTGGACGAGGTGCAGCAGCTGCTCGAAGAGTTCCTCGAGTATACTGGGTGAGTGGCATTCCTTTTGATATTAAAATTATGGACCCCTGGAAATAAATGAGGGTGACCCGTGACACGTATGTATGTAATATATTCATATATGATAATAATCTACAAGGGCTTCCAAACAAATATACAAAATTTCATAGGTGAACATGTATGTATGTTTGTCTGCAGATTTCTCCAAAACTGTTAACCGATTGTGATAATTATTTTCTTATTGGTTTACATTTACTTCAACTTAGGGAACAGTGTAAATTTCATTAAAATAGTAGTTTCCAAGATATGGACTGTTAAGTCGGTCTACCAGAGTGGGTACAATTTTTATGATCTTCTCTAAGTTGAGCCAATCCACAGGTCAATCATATAAATTTTTCAACTATTTAATTCCATAATAATTGACTCTGAAACTCTTTGTTGTTTGAAAAAAAAGTTGGTTAAAACTAGTATTATAAAATATAGTGAAAACAAAGTATTTGTGAAAATGGCAGGAAGGCAGCGCAGTCCCTACCGATTTAAGAATGAAAACCCGTTGGTAGTTTTCTCGAACTTGTTTTTTTATCGAGGTTGCGATCGCAATTTCTGAGCTACAGGGCGATTTACGATTTACCCTACGTTTGGCCAAATACTTTTTTCTTACGATTCCAATATCAAACTTTTGTCACAGCTCCATAATCGCGAAGAGTCTCCTGGAAACGTGGCCGGAACCAGCCAAGATGTTCGTCAAAGTGTTCCCCTATGAGTACCAGCGTGCGCTCAAGAGCATGGCAGTCAAACAAGCCGCGCCCAAGGCTGAGGCCAACGGCAAGGCTGAGGAGAACGGAATCGTCGACATTGAGGAGGCTGTCCGAAATGTTGAGATGGATAAGAAGAATTTGGAGAAAGTTTTGGATAAGACCAGGTTGGTTGTTTTTTTTTAATCCTACTAAAGGTTGACCCCTGAGTGCGATCTCACCTAATGGTAACGATGATGCAGTCTAAGATGGTAGTAGGCTTACCTGTTAGGGGTATTAGAACACTTAATCATTATTTATTCCTTATTTAGGACATGAGGACATATTATACTAGTGGTTCGCCCCGAACTAAGACCTCGCGGCGCCATCTATTGACATAAATGTGAAGTTCTGTTAAAAATACTGAAGCTCATTAAAAATTAAATAATTCCGTTTCTATACAATATTTATCTAATTTTAGTATTTGTTGTTCAAGTACAGGATATAATTGAAATAATTGATCAAGTTTCAGGCTCATCCTTTCAGAAAATTTAGAGTTCTGAGGTCATCTTTGGACGTTAGAAAATCACCACTTTGAAAGCCCCCCATTTCGTCAATTTTGGGGGAAAAATTAAAAAAAAAATTTTTTGGACTCTATTCTTAATTATCTTTAAAATGATATACCGCAACCCTATGTAACTTTATAAAAAATATTTTACTTCGCATTCGCTTCTATGAGAGCCCCCCTGAAATAAAGATTTTTATTATTTTTTAAGCCATATTCGGCGGGAGGCCATTGGTTTACATATTATATTTAAAGCTGAAGTAATTACGTTCAGTAATTCAGAAGTTATAATGCTCTGACAGACGGACGGACGGACGGACGGACGGACGGACGGACGGACGGACAAGTGCCAATTCACCCAAGTAGACTCAGAGACCTTCGCTTCGCTCGGTCAAATATCAGGACATCGGTAAATCAAAGTGAACTTGAGTTATTAACATTTTAAGGAAATTATTGATACAAACGAGGTCACACGACGAAGTATGACAAGGGGTTGGAGGGGTCCTAAGTTTCGTAACGTCATATTTCAAAATCTAACATCTAAGTGTTGAAATGCCAATTTGAAAACTATTAACGAAAAGCTTTAAAATATCCCTAATTCTATCTGTATCTGTAAGGTTTAAATTGTTTTGGCGAGTTTTCTAGATGTTTCTAGATGTGAAATTGCAAGATATGTGACGTCACACTAGGGAGAGGGGGGTCTGACAAATGTGACCAACTGTGGCAAGGACGAGGGAGGAGTCAAAAAATCACGAAATTAGTGTGACGTACTTTATGGATGACACCTTATTGGCACATATACATTGGTCGTTTTCTTTGCAGAGGCTTCATCAAATACCCGCGCGAGACGTCCATGTACAGACCGGCGGAAAAGCGCCTCCGGGACTGGGACGAGATATACAACTTTGCCCAAGTGCGGCGCGGGCTCAGAGTGCAGGCGGCGCGTTGTATGGAGTGCGGAGTTCCCTTCTGTCAGTCGGGCCATGGGTGTCCGCTGGGCAACATCATCCCTAAGTGGAACGACCTTATATACCGCGCGGACTGGAAGCAGGCCCTAGCGCAACTGCTGCAGACTAACAACTTCCCCGGTGAGTTTGATTATTCTATAATAGATATGAGGTTTGCTGGAAGCCGTTTATGAATGAGGTCTCACCCTGGCAATAGGGATGATGACAATTCAGTCAAATCAGCAACTCTGATAACTGAAAAATGCGCTTCTAGTATGGAAGTTTGTATGGAGTACATAGTTGTGACGTCATAAAATTTCAACACACTTTCTTAGAAACCATATGAATTACACTTCATTATCTTTCAATAATATTTGCACTTATCATTTATATGTTTTTGTGTGTATTACTATGTTGTATGTGTTATTGTGTAATGCGTCATGCAACCTGTAATTTGATTCAATTTTGTCTGTATTAGTTGGTTCAATCATGTCCAGAACTCTTTATTTTCAAAAACGTCGTTTCAAAGAGTTTAGTATGTTCACGAATAAATAAATTCAAGTATCGTATTTGTGTGATCAGAGTTCACGGGTCGCGTATGCCCCGCGCCGTGCGAAGGCGCATGCGTGCTGGGCATCTCAGAACCGCCCGTCACTATCAAGAACATCGAGTGCGCTATCATCGACCACGCCTTCGAGAGCGGCTGGATACAGCCCGAGGTGAGTTCACTATACGATGACATTGTTGTAATAATACTGTCACTTGCAAATTAACTACTGGCCACTCACTGTGGCAGTAGTTAATGTGCAGATAGAATAATAGAATAGGTTTCCTAGCGCAGCAGTAACAAAAGCTTTGTTTTAAATGATGTATAGACTAATTAAGTGTTATATTAATGAAACTTTGAGTTGATATATAAAACTTTATTGTATTACTTTTTGATAACTGTGCATCATGTAGATTGTATGTTTTTGATTAAATAAATAAATGATAAATAAATAGATAAGTCCGACAAACTTATCAGACCCGGTGACAGCGTCGCTAGTATAGTATGAAAAATTAAATAAAAACAGGCATAAAAATTAGTTCCAATTTTGGTCACTGGGTCAGTTATGTTTGTGGGACTATAATTATTATGATTAAAAATTTTTGGCTTCATTAAATTAAAAAATCATGTGCGTCACGTTTCTATCTAATTCTTTTAATGTATTGGATTTGAATATCTACAACATACTCGTATGTCTGCAAATATTCGTGCCCTTGTGTCTTAGAATATTTGTGTCCTCGACTTGTGAATTACTCAAACACTCAAGTTTGAATTCCTCATGTTCTCAATTTTGAACTATTCTATTACTCAAGTTTTTAATAATTCATGTGACGTTTTAAATTTCTCATGTCCGTTAAATTTTTAATTGCTCGTATTGTGATGTCTTCAAGCTTAGAATTCTTGGTCGATAAAAAGCGTCTGCCTGTTCTCAAGTTTTAAATCTCCCATGAGCTCAATATGTCTTGAGTTTGGAATAATTGCTTGTACCTTTTTGCAGATTCCAGAAAATCGCAACGGCAAAACGGTCGCCGTGGTTGGATCTGGACCTGCCGGGTTAGCTTGCGCACATCAACTGAATAAGGTGAGCTGTAAATTATTAATATCATAATTAATTAATTCAGTTGATTTCAGGTATAAAAGATTACGCTGTAGAGGGTCTGCACAAAGGTTCACACTGTGCGCTTTTTTTTGACTGACGAACCGATGGCTAGTCTGTACCAATAAAACTATAAATTATCCGCTGTGCCGGTTCAATGTCAGGGCTCTTTTTTCGTCAAGTTTTTTTTTTTGCTAATTTAACGAGTGGGATGTCAAATTAAAAAGCAGAAAATACGTAAATATGAACATTGTACAATTTTAACATACACCAAGTGACAGAAAAACCATTTTGCAATATTATTTCCGTAGTTGAGTTATAGTTTTTTAAACCTTTTATTTAGTATTAGAAGGAAACACTGGTTCTCCACTTAATTATTATTTATTCCATAGTTAATCTCACAGACATGGTTGCCATCTTGATATTACCCCTCGATACTCCTTCAAGTGTTCCAACAGTGCTGTCACTCTCGAGAGCCATATAAGATCATGGATTGAATACGTTAAAGTTCAGTTAATTAATATATACCCTACAGGCGGGTTACACAGTGACAGTGTTCGAGCGCAACGATCGTCCCGGCGGTCTGCTGCAGTACGGCATCCCCAGCATGAAGCTCAGCAAGGAAGTGGTTGCGCGGAGGATCAAGCTGATGGCCGCTGAAGGAATCGCCTTCAAATGCAGCGTCGACGTTGGCAAGGACATATCCGCTGCGGAGCTGGCTAGCGAGTGAGTGACATCTAACTAACAATACCCTACAGGTACTTCAGGTACCCTGATTCTGAGGTATAAAAACTGACGCTATTCATCGGGCCGTTCTCTAGATATCACCTATCAAAGACATGATAATCTTACAAACTGTAAATAATTATTAGCAATTATTACATCGTATATATTATGACGCGTCATCACGTTCACTTTGCTAATAAATATTATAAGGCGTAAAATTAATAAGCGTAATAGGACTGCAATTAATTTTACGCCTTATAATATTTATTAGAAAATCATCGCGTCATATTATATACGATCTTGTAATTGCTAATAATTATTTCGAGGTGATATCTAGAGAACGGCCAGATGAATAGCGTCAGTTTTTATACTATTTACATAGGTACTGCACATCCTTTAATACTGTACAAGAATCAGCCTTCCTAGTTATGGTTCATTTTTGGTAACCGTAACACATCTTCCACATCTAGTGAAAGGCCCATCCGCATGCGGGCAGACCTTCACTATCGTCATCAGTGGACAGCGTAGCACCCACCTAATACTGAATCAGCCTTTCTAGCGATAGTTACCAAAAGTGCAGCTATCTCGTCTAGTAGAATCGTTTTAGTTTTGTAATGACGCTATTAAATCCGTATTCTAAATTTGTACCCGTTGTTTGTAACAGATACAACGCCCTAGTATTGTGCATGGGAGCAACTTGGCCGCGCGACCTGCCTATAAAGGGCCGGCAGCTGAACGGCATCCACTTTGCGATGGAGTTTCTAGAAGGCTGGCAGAAGAAGCAGGCCGGCCCCGTGCCCGGACACGGCAAGGATACGCCCGCTCTCACGGCCAAGGACAAGAATGTGCTGGTCATTGGCGGCGGCGACACCGGGTGAGTAGGGAACGACCTGCCTCTGAAGGCCGGCCCCGTGCCAAAACTTACGTCGATCCGTAACTGTTATAGCGTGATTGAAGGACACACTATATTGTAGTACAATATGTATGCGACTCCTTCCGCGTGGATTAAGTTATTTTGATTCTCGTGGGAAATCCCCGATGGTTAAAAAGTAGCTCTTTACCGAATTTCATCCAAATCGGTTGAAAAGATGGGCCGTGAAAGCGTATTAGAAAGACAGACAGATATACTTTCTCATTTATAATATTAGTATGGATTAGTAGAGTCCGTATCACGAAGGAAGTTGCGCGGAAATTGGTGCAACTATTACATTTTACATACAATAAATTAGCACTTAGATTGTATTTTCGTAAAATTATTGATTTTTAATTGTTTTGTCTAAACAGGATGATTGCGTAAACATGCGTTTACAGCGCTGCGTCTACGGAACTTCTTTCATGACCATAAAATTTTGTGATTTATGAACATGTATTTTGTACAAAATAAATTACTTTATTGCTCTCTCTAAAAACGAAAACTATACAGGCATAATAATTAGTTCCAATTTTGGCCACCGGGTTAGATAAGTTTGTGGGACAGTACTTTAAAACGCATTGATCGCCTCATGACATGAAATTAATACATAACCACTTTTGTCTACAGTTGCGACTGTATAGCAACTTCACTGCGCCAAGGTGCCAAATCGATCACTACTTTCGAAATCCTCCCCGAACCGAAGAAGACCAGGGGACAAGACAACCCCTGGCCACAGTGGCCAAGAACGTTCAGGTATGGTGTTTTCGTAATTTAACCCTAATTCAAGCACTCTTTTTTTTTTGGCATGGAATTCGAAATAGGCGGAATTTCAATTCATTTTCTTTTTCTTTCTTCTTCTTTCAAAAAATCTATCACATTTAAATGTACAAAAAATATACACCGACCCAATGTTCGTTCATGGGCATTTGACCACAGAACGACGAGAAACCGTGAGCGTTGGCATCCTTACGTTGTCTATGTTCAAACTTCAATCAAGTCGTACGAAACGCTTTTGCTCTACATTCGTAATACGAACTAGGGTTGTAACCGAGGCGTACTTAGCGGAAACAGAGGCAGATGCGGAGGTGAATGGGTTTACCTGGTTTTTATAATCTTCTAAGGACAGTTGCCTTTTTGCTTGTTGTAACTGACTTCACCTGCTTCGATTTGTACCTCTCGCTTTGTAAGTAAGTCAATAAACCTCCGTTACAACTCCGCAAAAAATGGCGGAGGCGGATGCGGAAGCGGAGGTACGATTTCTTGCGAAAGTTCCGCACTTACGGAGGCGAAGGCGAGGTTCCGTTACAACCCTAATACGAACCGCTATGGTTTGGAACGCCCGGCCCTTCCGGCGAGCGTTTTTCCAGCCAAGTATGACTTACCTTCAAGGCGAGAGTGAATAGGCATTTTCTAGGCAAGCGCGCTTCAACCTAGACCTCATCATTACTTTTTATAAGCATGATTGTCGTCAAGCGCAAGCCTATCTTGCAATAAAAAAAATGGTACCTGGTAATTAATGGCTAAGCCGTTGGGCTAAATAAGCGTTAGCTCCTTCGGACATTTTCTGTTATTGATTACTCAGCACTTAAGTCGTTTCGTTTTTCAAAAGGGTGGACTATGGGCACGAAGAAGTGAAGGTGAAATTCGGCAACGATCCAAGAAAGTTCTCTACGCTCACCAAAGAGTTCTTGGATGATGGTAAGGCATATTTAATTATTTTCCAAATCAGAATTATATTCCTGTCTATGCCTATGACAATATAGAATTAGTACCTAGTATTTCCACAGCCCTAATTTTTATTTGGTTACAGGTTACGTAACCTAAGATTTTTTTGACGTCAAGAGAAAGATAGTAAATTAATTCTTACTCATTAATTATTAAATAGAGGGTTTTCCAAAAGACCTAAAATTCACATCCTCGGTTAGTTTTAAGTTTGATAACCATTGTAATCTATAGATAAAAGAAAAAAGTGTGTTTTTCGTTTAGGTGAAGGTAACGTGTGCGGAGTGAACGCAGTAGAGGTGGAGTGGACCCGTGGCCCCGGCGGCAGGTGGGAGATGAGTGAGGTGCCCGGCTCGGAGCGCGTGTACACATGCGAGCTGGTGCTGCTCGCTATGGGCTTCCTGGGGCCGGAGCGATACGTGGCCGGACAACTTGGTGAGAACTGAGAACCCATGCTTTTGGACGAAGTTTCTTATGGGACGATGCGGTCTAGATGCCCTAGCCGGCAAAAAACGTCCGTAACGAAAATGAGTAAGATTTTTTTTACGATGACAAAAGGTCTTAAATATAAATATACTACATTCGAAATTAAACTTTAATGCTTTAGTGTTAGTGTTTGTGTACGGTTTATATTTTATTTCTTTTTTATTAAAAAAAAAAAGAAAAAAAATTTAAAAATAGAACTTGTTATTAATATACATATAAGTAATAAGGAACTTCGTTCCTATCTGGGGTAGTGTGACACCACATGTTTTTTTTAATTTCACTACAAGTTAGCTTTTGAGTGCGATCTCACCTGATGTCAAGTGATGATGAATTTTTTTTATCCACTACAAGTTAGCCCTTGACTGCGATCCAACCTGATTGCAAGTGATGATGTTTTTTTTATTTTTTATCCACTACAAGTTAGCCCTTGACTGCGTTCTAACCTGATGGTAAGTGATGATGCATTCTAAGATGGTAGCGGGCTAACCTGTTAGGGATATGGCAGTTATATTATTAAACCCATACCCCTAGTCGGTTTCTTACACGACATCGTACCAGAACGCTAAATCGTTTGGCGGTAGGGTGGTAACTAGCCACTCCCGAAGCCTGAAGCCTCCCATCAGAACAGACCAGGGAAAATGCAGAAATTATAAATTCCCAAATAGACCCTGCCGTGAATCGAATTCGGAACCTCAGCGTTCAACACTGCGCCATGGAGGTCGTCATTAGTAGAATTAGTTGTCAAAGTGTGTCGGCATGATGGTCAAACGCAACAGCAAATTCCGTAACTGTAAATTTGGTCCTTTGTTTCAGATTTGCGCCTGGACGCGCGGAGCAATATCGAGACAGCAAAAGACAACATTTACCAAACCCCGATGGAGAATGTATTCGCTGCGGGAGGTATGGTTGCGTTTCTATTTAAATACTAGATTTGTGACCAAAAAGCGAAACCGTGTAATACAAAATTAAAACGCTGCGCCCCGCGTTCGCTTCGCTTTGTTTGCCAAAAGCATTAATATATTGTAATCGAAGAATTATTAAGTAGTAAGTTGTAACTAAGCTGTGATAAGCCTAGTGGCTTGGACACGACATATTCGATCCCCGGGCACGCAGTACGCACCTCTTACTTTTCGGAGTTATGTGGGTTTTAAGAAATTAAATATCACTTACGCACGGTGAAGGAAAACATCGTGAGGAAACCTACACGCCTGAGAGTTCTTCATAATGTTGTCAAGGTGTGTGAAGTTGCCAATCCGCACTTATCCAGCGTGGTAAACTATGGCCAAATCCTTCTCATTCTCAGAGAAGTCTCGTGCTCAATAGTGAGCCGACGTTAAAGTGGAGTGATGGTTAAGAAGTTTTTCTATTTGTACTCTATTTGCAATTCTTTGAACAGTATTAGAAGAAAACACTCGTTATCCACTTCATTATTATTTATTCCTTATTTAATCTCATAGACATGATTGCCATCTTGACATTATTCACGGATCTCTCGCCAAGCGCTTCGAATAGCGCTCTCATTCTTGAGAGCCGTAGAGGTAGTAAGACCATGGATTTGGTATGTCAGTATTCAGTCTAGCAGCCGATATTTTTGGGTGCGTCGAGAGTTGGGAGAAGGGTCACTCCTTCGAAAAACTCTTCTCATGAAGCTTTCGCCACAGTAAACAGATTACAAACGCGGCACTCACTACTGACGGCACTGCGACCAGCGCTTAGGGGTCTCGTCGATGCGCATGTTTGTGTGAGTGAGCTGTTTCGAATGTTTGTAGGTAGTTTCAGTACTGTTTGTAATCCGTTTACTGTGCGTTCAAAAGTTTAAAGTAACATTTTATTTCAGATTGTCGCCGCGGTCAATCGTTGGTAGTGTGGGCCATCTCGGAGGGCAGACAAGCGGCGCGCGCTGTGGACACATACCTCAACGGGCGCTCGTGCTTGCCCGGCCCGGGCGGCGTTGTATACACGCACTAAGACTGGAGCGTCATCGGCTTATCCTAGCTGACACACGTATCTACGCAACAACGTACACGTAAAGTCATATTCTATGGCGTCGCTTCTGTCACTCACCTTTTTTTTAAGGTAACTTCTTATGATACCGGATCTCCTAGGGGAGAGACCTGGTTATGTGGGATTGTACCCACTAAACTTGAAACTCAGTGACCATCCTCAGCCCTCAGCGCATGATGAAAGGCTCTTGCGCCGGAGCCTTCCTTTCGCTCATCTAGCTAGTCCAACGGATGAGATGCAGTCCGCGAGGAGTAAGCCGAGCTTTCCATTTGTGCTAGTGTCACTGTTAACAGCAGCGCAAACCAGTTTAACGGTCGCTGAACTTAAATTTTGCAATATATTAACAACTAGCTGAAGTCCGCGACATCGTCCGCTTGGTTAAGTTTTTTTTAAGTCCCGCGGAAACTCCTTAGTTTTCCGGATTAAAAGAAGCCTATTGGGCCTATTACACTACACTTGTTCAAGGGCCCTGTGGCAAGGGTGGGCGTGGACGCTAGTTTTGGCGTCGCTACTATACTGCACTAACTATCGGGCCCTAACTCAGTATGAACGAGAACCTAGATGGCAACACTTGTACATCGGTCGGCAGAGCGCGGCAGACCGGGACGACCCGATGTCCCTAATCTGTCCCTGTCTCCCTAAATATTTTACACTACACTGAATCAGGGTAAGGGTCCCTAGAATAATTAGAGTGTAATAGGCCTTTATGTCCTTCCCTGGAACACAACCTATGTCTGTACCTCATCAAGCTCGATTGGTTCGGGTCGTGCAAACATAACTAGCACATACACTCACATTTCAATTTATAATATTAGCTAGGATAAATACAGTAACAATTGATATGTACGTTTTGGGGGTTTAATCTATTATTTGACAACAATTTTCTCATTACAAATTGCTCGCATAACAATTGGCTACAATTTTATCCATACAAATATTTTCCAGTTTTTTTTTGGTTTGTTCGGAACCAATAATGTTTTTTCTGTATTTTTTTTTAAATTATGAAGATGATAATTGTTACTCTATATTGACGGTAGGCAAAATTACATTCTCAGCTTACTCCTCGCGGACTGCATGTATAATGCGATCAAAACTACCATAGGAAAGTCAATAACCTCAATCTATGAACTGTCACTTAAAACTGACTTGACTATATTAGATATTTTTTATACATTACTAAGTGGGGTCTATCGAAAAAGAAATAATACCTGAGAAGACAATATGGCTAAAAGACATTCCTATTCTCATTTTGATCGCAATATATATCGATAATACCAAATTACGTACATTAAAGGTGAACGCATATTGAAAGACGACCTGTAGAAGGCGTAAAAGAAGCACGATATTTATTTTTACAATTACACTAAATTTGAACACAGAACTCTAAATTAGGTCTGCTATTTTCATACCGGGTTAGAATGAAGCCGATTTTGGACAATTCAAAAAAAATCTTCTGTAAAAAATGTGAATTAAACTGCAACACAATATGAATGTTTTTACAGTCACTAGCATTTCCAGTACTGATCGATGCGTCTTTTGCGGTCGTGTGCGTTCACCTTAACCTAGTGTTTCCATTACGTAGTAAAATACCTCTCAGTTGCGATTGTCCAGTAGAGAAAATTGCATTCGATTGAGAAATTATAAAATTATTCAATGTTTCATATCTTATAATGAATATGTAATGTTTAATAATAATATAAATTAAGCCAAAACTAAACATGTTTATGTTAAAATATATTTCACAAATAATAAAATTATTAAGAAAATTTTATTGTTGTCTTGGATTAAAATTATTAATGTGGGTAATTTTATTTTATTTTTTAATAACATTCCGTTACCTACTTGTGTCAAAATTAGTCACAAAAAAAATTTTTTTTTGTGAGTTTAAAAATATGAAACCAGTATTTGTTGTGAATTTATAGAGATTACTTATTCTCATATTTTTTAACAATAATTTAAAATGATTTAACGTAAATACTTTCATTTATAAGACAACTGCTAATCGAAGACTAGCCGTCGGTCTGTCTGTAATAATTGGTTGAAAATGATCTTATCCATAGTTTACAAATAACTCTGGATCTTACGATCGAAGCCTTAATTTTCATAATGAATTATGAATCTTCATTATTTGAATCTTTTAATCATTTGAATAATGTTATATTATAATTCTCATTATTTATTACTGTAATGACGTTATGTGAACAAAAATAGTTAATAGAAAAATATACCATAAGTATATGGTGGTAGAGTGAGTTATTTTGAACTGAGATTGTTTGTGTTAATTTGTTTACAGTGGCGTGCTAATGTGATTTACGTCAGTTGTATTTGACTAATCAAACAAACATAATTTATGACATTTCATTTAAATAATGTTGCGAAAACAAATTTTAAACTGCGAAAACAAACGTAAGATGTCATTTCTGATTGTCATTCTATATTTTTTCAAGCCTAACATAATATCCTGTATTGTTATGGCAAAAGCAGATCGCGATCAGTAGGCCCGTACTCCGTAGCGCGAGAAATTTACCTATGGAGAGAGAGAGCGAGAGAGATAGTACGCGATATAAATAGAGGATACAGCGCTGTTCGAGCTGAATTTCACTTTATTGCGTCACCGTAAGAGGCAATATTTATTTAAACGTATTTGAGTGAGCCTTCTGTACCTGGAAGAACTATTAAATATTCGGTGGTATTCACAATTTCAAAGTCGTAATAGTAGGTATTACTAATTATAGATCCATGTAAGGCACGCCACTGTATGAACATTACCTGTGTTAAAATGGCGCTTTTAAAGTTCCTACGAGAATTATTAAGATATTGTATCTTCAGGTGATACGTCATTTTAGTTCTAATTATTAGTTTGACGGAAATCACTTACTATTGAAAATTTTCCTAAACGTTTTTTGCGGAAAATGATAGCCTTTAGAACTGTCAATTTAGATATGTTCACAGTTTTTTTTTACAACCTTATTAGTAACATCGTTTTTTTAAAAATATATTTATCTAAACTGATGTACATAATGTAATAGTTACACGGAACATAAAGGCTTGAAATAATGTTGCCTATATAAATAAGTACCTATGTGAAATGTTCGAGTACCATTTCAGTATACGTAATGAAAATATTTTCTATTGAAAATATACTATCACCTGAAGAGTATAATAAAAGCTTTTTATCCTAAGTTATAGTTAACTTTAACCACTGTTATATTTAATTCTAACTTAAAGTTATAAATAAAATGATACATACGTACAACATATCCATAGTTTGCATACTTTATCTATATTACAAATTAAAATACATTATTATTGTTATTTTAATTAATTATTTATTAGCCTTAGAAAGCTGTGCTTTTTCTTTTTAAGAACAAAATTAAATATAAAATTATAATGTAAGTTATGATTAGTCAATTGTTAGCGCAAAGTTAATTTTTTTATAATAAATAATAACATATTTTACTATGATATAAAATAATAGTTGACGTCGTTATAAAAATATGAAATGCAAACAAAATCATAGCAAACTATGTTTAATACTTTAATTAGTGTCACATTCAAAATATAATTTATGTAACTAAAGTTCTGAAATGTTTTTTAAGTGCTTTGTTTAAAATCATGATATGAAATGTAATGAGTGTGATATGATTATTTCATTTAATTTAAGATTTGATTATGTATTTTCATTGAGCTATGAAATTATTTGTGATCGGAACAATAATTTTTCTAAACTATTATTTATTTATGTTTCTTGTGAATTATACCAGTATCTTACACCTAACCGAATATCCATTGAATTTTTACTGAAAATATAACAAATTATTGAAAAATTGCTGATTAATTTTGGAATTGATTTTTTGTTTTGGACATTAATGTCTTTTCTTTCTTTCTATTTAGTGAATCTTGCTACTAAATCCTAGAAAAAACTTGTTTAAATATGACGTAAGCCAGAATTTGCTGTTTAGTGCAACTGCACCTACATTTCCTGAAGTTTAGTTATAGAATAGAAGTGAAACAGTATTGTATGTTTGCTTTTATTTTATTTTATTTAATGTAAAAATACGTGTGAATAATGGTATCTTACACTATTGTGTATAGTAAGTAACATTGTTAATTTTTATTTGTTTCGAATAAAAGTTTTATTAATTTATTTTGGTTATTTTATTTTAA
Source organism: Erebia aethiops (assembly GCA_923060345.2). Taxonomy (NCBI): domain Eukaryota; kingdom Metazoa; phylum Arthropoda; class Insecta; order Lepidoptera; family Nymphalidae; genus Erebia; species Erebia aethiops. Next base: position 16,735,782 of record OV281081.1, on the reverse strand, counting down.
TTAACAGTGAATAATATGTACAAAACGACTTTCTTACCTACAAATGAATAATTAATAATTAAAAATATCGAACTAATAATTATAATAGGTACCTTTAACATCATACTCGTAATTATTGTTATTGATACCTATTCATAACTATAAAAATTCATCATGAGTAAGTTATATATTTTTCAACACACTTGCTCATAAAGTAGCTCTAATTTCACCGCAATTAGGCACATAATGACACTATAATCAAACTGTGACTTTTTCATTACTATTATTCACAAGTGAGTTATAGTTTATTTTTTTATTTTATCTACTAAATAAAATTATTTTTAGTATTATTTTCTTCACAAGTGTGTTGCAAAACGTCGTAAGATACACGTGTGTATTGATGATTACCGTCCTCGGCTATCTTAAGACCTTCTCGGCTCAATGGCGCCTCAGCGGTATTCACCAATATTACACACTTGTACCATAATGTACTATTATTCACATAAAGTGAGTAAGTATTCACATATTAAAGTTTCTGAAAACAATATTTAGGTATAATGCACTAAGCTTGTTTCAAGCTTCACATAATATTTAATTATTCGTTAACTTAAATATTAAGTAGAAAATTTGTTAAATCGCGAAAAAGTATAATTGTGTTTATCAAATTCATTATATTATATTTAATCATCATTGACAATAATAAAATATGTCTATTAGTAGCCAAAGTTGTATTGATGTATTTAAGTAGTGAATTTCGAAAAATATAACTAGTTTGTTTTAGCGTATGAATCTTGTTTTATTTATATTTAAAATATTCCACAAAGTAAGTTTGTCTGCTAATGGTGAGACCTACTTGCCTGAGAGTTATCGCATAATGCGTGTGAAGTCTTCCAATCCGCACATCTGGCGTGGTGGATAGCCTTAAAACCAACTGAATCTGAGATCCACAAGTACTTCATAATGATGACTAAATACCAACTGTGTTGAACTCATTTCCCCGACCAAGTTAAGGTGGATGACAAGGGTCTGCCCGCGAAATTCAAATTTAATTTGGTTTTTCACAATTTGTAAACTAATACGACAAAGTAGGCTTATGGCATTCAAATTGCGAGCCTAGGAATATCATCTTCACAGGTTTATAAATAGATCTTTACTTGAAAGTGCCCAGTTTAAGAAATTAGTCAAAATAATGACTAATTTGTGAGTAACTCACGTCAAACTCATTATTTTGACTAATTTCTTAAACTGGACACTTTCAAGTAAAGATTTTTATATAAACCTGTGAAGATGATATTCCTAGGCTCGCAATTTGAATGCCATAAGCCTACTTTGTCGTATTAGTTTACAAATTGTGAAAAACCAAATTAAATTTGAATTTCGCGGGCAGACCCTTGTCATCCACCTTAAGGCACTTACTTGCAATGGGTTCATAGATTAATTTAATTTATTCATTATCATCTTCAAACTGTATTCATAAATAAATTAGTTAATGGTATACTTGCCGGCACATAAATGTTGAGCGCTCGACACAAGAGTGGGGATCGGTTTGCGCATTCTACGCCTCCCTGGATGGGGAACTTCAATGGGGAAAAGTGGATTAACCCCCTGACGCAGAGACGAACGCTGTGGTCTTATAAGTGGAAGGTTCCGGGTTCGATCCCCGGCAGGGTCAATTCGGGAATTTATTATTTGTGAATTTTCTCTGTTCTAGCCTCGTGGCAACCCTACCGGCAAAGACGTACCTATTGCAAAGCGATTTAGCGTTCCGGTACGATACGTGTAGAAACTGATTAGGGGTAAGGGTTTAACCTTATTTACCAATTCAGTGGGTTTAAGCATACCCATAACTGCCATATTATACCCCCAAGGTTAACCCGCTACCATCTTAGTCTGCATCATGACTTACCATCAGGTGAGATTGCAGTAAAGGGCTAACTTGTATTGGCGTAAAATAAACACAAAGGTAAGAAAATTAAGATTAAATTCGTAAATTTTCACTTCTGCGCAAGTGAAGATTCCTGCCGAGTACTTTATGGGAATAAACATTCACCTCGAAAATAATTGCGTAAGTAGGTATATGTTATTTTGATTTTTGGCACAAGTTCTTTTAGGGTCTTAAAAAAATGCTATTATACTAATAATTAGTACCTACCTAAGTACCTACTTAGAATTTTTGTCTTTGTTTTTTTAGAACGCACTGTGCCCCCACCACCAGGTGACATGGCAGATCGTTTAAAAAGGCCAACTTGTTTTAATTATGTTTTGAAAGTGAGAAAAGACAGGGATATCACTAGTCAAAACTAAGTACCTAGGTATACATAATTATTATGCGATCAGTGATATGGAAAACTGTTCACCACTGATCAGTATTCAATTTTGTGCTCACACATAATTGCTATGACAAATCATGTAGAGCGAATTGCGTGTGAAAATCTACCTCGTAGAATTTTCCTGATTTTCCCCTTCAGTCTTCAAATCTTCCTGCACGGAGAACGATCACTATGCTTAGCTTAACCGGCTTGTGTGAGTATTTTTTATTTTATTCTTATACAGGGTTAATTAAAAAAAAAACTTAAGAGCAACTTCTCTACATAATACTGAACAACTTTTTTAAAAATTCAACGAATAAACTTTAAGCTATTCACTGTAGGTACACTCACACACACAGTTAGACCGTCTTCAACACCGTGTCTTCTGTGGGCAGTAGTCAATTAGTCAAGCGATAATCGGTCCGCCGCGCGCCAACCGCATATGTGGCGTGAAGTAGTGCTTGCCTTGAGCAGCCAATTTAAAAAAAACTTATTTGAAAAAATTGTTATAATATGAACTTACAATTTTAAAAAGTCGTCAAAAGTTGTTCGGTTTTACGTTGTACAGCACGTTTGTGTTACCAGTGTCGTCACGTCCCTCCGAACCTACTACCTATACTACTTTTCCAGTTGTAAAATTGAAGCTATGGACAATTTATTTGTACGAAACGACGGACAAGAAGTTTCAAGAGCAATTCGGCTTTCACATAAAGGAAGTTACATTCGAAAGAATCCTCGCCTATTTGTACACGTCTAAGGATTCCTCAAGTTTAGCTGTTACAAGAATTTTGTTTGGTAAGATGGCATCTTATTACGTGTACTTACTTAAATAGTAAAAAAAGAAACTCGTCCTAGAGCCTGTTATACGTTTGCCTAGTTTACGACCTCCCTGACGATGTGGACTTATAACTGGGAGGTCCCGGGTTTGATCCCCGGCAAGTACTGTTTAGGAATTTATGATTTGATTTCTGGTCTAGTAGACCGTGCAGTATGGGAGGGATGGGAGGCTTGAGCTGCTGTTAGTTACCCTTCTACCGGCAAAGAAACCGATTAGGGGTATGGCTGCTTAACTTCTACCAGTTTTGTCCGCTACCATCTTAAAGACTTCCATCATCACTTTACCATCGGTGATATCAAGGGCTTAGGCAAGTAGGTACCTAGGGAAAAATAAAAAAAGTGTGTATGTGTGCAATTCACATACGGCAGAAGTGAAACTCTAAAGTTTCACTTTCACGTTTTTTTTTAAGTTTTCACGTTGTAGGATCTAAATCCTACGAGAGAATGAGATAAATATAACTTGTATTCTAAATCCTTAGGTAGGTATAATGTTTTGTTCCTTTTTGCTATCGCTTTTTCGTTTCGTTGAATTTTCAAATCACAACGATTCTAAAGAAGTTTCACTTCAAAAAAACTCGGGTTTCAAAAGAACAGAAGTTCAGAGTTATGAACCTGACTCTAACCACGAGCTCTTTATTTAAAAAAATATATTTTAAATTTAAAGTAAAAAATATGAAAATTCTTGAAATGAAATATTTCCGCAGGGGTAGCGATGCTGTTCGATATCCCGGACGAGCGTGGAGGAGCAATCATAGACAAGCGATGGGGCGACCCCATGGTCTGCCACTTCCCGCTCATCCCCTTTATCAGGGCTGTACCTATGCCGTACATGGCTTTGGTCTACGCTGCTCTCTGGCTAGGTAAAATGCACTTCTTGTTTAGGTAAAATGTTCTTGTTACTAGTTGAAATACTACTTCTACTAAGCCGCCATTCAAGCACCTGGGGACCCCGACGCAGCTGCATTCATAACTTTGTAATTCTTTTCTAGGTGCACTAGGCATAGCCCTAGGCTACAGATATCGTTTAAGCGCATGGCTGTTCACAATCTGCTACTGGTATCTGTTCCTAATCGAGAAGAGTTTCTGGAACAACCATAGCTATCTGTTTGGCCTGGTGGCGCTACTGCTTGCCTGTACTGAAGCCAACTGTTACTGGTAAGAAAGAAATATCCACTGGTTAATTTAGAATGTTTTACGTTTAAAGATAGAAACCCATGGCTGGACGTATACGTCTTTGAATGTTCTCTTATGATGTTGAACTCGTATCAGTCTAATCTAGTAGCACAGAATAGGTAATAGTACAGCTGCAATGTCATGCAGTTCATAGAGGCATAAAATCACTGCTTACCCAAATGGAACTACATCAATGCTCATTTTCCATCATGACATTCAGTAAATAGGTACTCTGCCCTAGCTTCAAACTCTGTGCACGCCACTGCAAATAATGCGCTTCCCGGTCTTCTATTTTGTACCATGGACGCAATCATTAGTTACTGGAATGTACCTACCGGCCTAAAGTACCAGTAGTGTTTCCAGACCTGAAACTCGATGCCAAACAACCAGCCAGCAATTTTTTTTGGGTAGGTCCGTAGCAAGAGACGTATACTTAAAAATGTTTTTTTTAGGTCACTAGACGTTTACTTGGGCTACTGCAAGAGCAAGCAGACGGTGCCGTATTGGAACTACTTTATCCTAAAGTACCAGTTATTCATACTCTACTTTATGGCTGGAATGAAGAAAGGAACGGCCGAGTGGCTGACTGGATACTCCGTGCAGAACCTCAGCGAGCATTGGGTGTTCAACCCATTCAAGTAAATCATATATTTTTCCTATTGGATGTCATGGTTGCCCAGAATTTGTCCATATTACTTTTTAAATTTTAATTGTAAAGCCGGGTACACACGGTAGCGGATTTGGTCGACGATATTATTTTATGGAGGGATTTAAAAATTGTCTATGATAACACAAGCAACACTGCAATAGATAGGAATTAGGTTAAGTACACAATTTCAATAAAAAACGGGACATCTAGTTAATTTAAATATTATTGGTATTATTATTGTCTTATTATTACTTTAATTATTTTAAAGTTTATTTTGACATTCAATCAGATACTTGTTTTATTTGAAAAATATACTTCAAGTAAAAATCTGATTATTTCTATTATTTATTTCGTTTTTAGGTGAGAAATACAGCTATCGAAATATTAATATTATAAATAGGCAAGTGTGTCTGTCCTTCTGTTATTTAATAACAACCCGTCCGCTTTATTGATTTTGTCAATTTTACAATATAGATAGCTTGCATCTCGGTGACGGATATAAGTTTTATTCCGGAAAATATTATATAAGAGTTTGCATGAGATTATGGATTAATTTCTAAAACTTAAATTTACCGGACGAACAATAAGTACCTAAGTTTTATCATTTTGCAGGCTTTTCTTGACCACAGACCAGACGGACTATTTTATAGTCCACTGGTTTGTATTCGTATTCGACTTGACTGTGGCCATTTGGATGATGTGTTCGAAAACCCGTCACGTTGCGATGATCTTTTGTGCTCTATTCCATCTTATGAATAGCAGGCTGTTCAGAATCGGTTTGTATTTAAATATGTTTGTAATGTATAATGTAATATAGGAAATATCTGGATATTAAGGACATCGTCAGCTCTAATGCGTCCACTGCTGAACATAATAATGGCTATAGAACATCTAGAGCGAGCCACAGCACCACCTTGTTCACCTTGTTCATCCCACTTCACGCCAGCTCAAAATCATTGCTGTAGTGGACTGGAGCTCGTCTCATTGTCTGCCTTCCAGTTCGTGGTCTTTCGGATTTCTAAGAATTATAATCTGTATGTGTACCTATCCTATCCCGAAGAAACCAGATTGTTTTTCTGGATATGAATATCCTTAATGTTAGCCCAGAGTGTTAGCTGTTATAAGTGTGCCAAGTTTCATTTAAATCCGCCCAGTGGCTTAAGCGCTGAAACATACAGATATAATTTCTGTAAAACTTTGTTTTTTTTTAAATATTATTAAATGTACATGACAGTTTTATTATAAGTATAAATTAAACCTACTTCATAAAAACATTTGAAAACAATTTATGATAGTTGTTTGCGTTCGAAAATACAGTGAACTGTGTTTATTCTAGGTATGTTTCCATGGGTATGCTTAGCCACAATGCCGTTGTTCTACCCTTTCGATTGGCCGAAAGTAATAACGAGTTGTGTAGAAAAACAAGTATCGAAAGTAAAAGGAGGAATTCGCAGTTATATGCATAAGTTCATAAAAAATGGCAAAAACATTGACTGTGCATTACAAGCTACGGAAATTTCCGATGAAAAATCTGACGAAGGGCATGAATTTGACGAAAACAATGAAAAAACAAACGAAAATGATGTTATCGGTGAAAAAATTGAAACAAAAAACGGAATTGATGATACAGAAGAAGATTTTGAAAATAAATTATATTCTGATAACTGTGATTATGAAATTAAGAATCAGAACATTTCCAAACACGAAGAGAATGGGCAAGATGGCAGGAAGATGGTTACTTTCCTACTTATAACTTTGCACGTACTGACGCAAGCGTTTTTACCATATTCACACTTCATTACAAAGGTAAGGTTTACAAAATTTACAACTACCTACTTATAAACTTGCATAAAAACGCGTAATATGTAATAACGACTCATATAATTTCACACAAATGCAAAACAAGTCATAACACTCTCTCTAATCAACATATTGCCGGCTCACTAGTCACTACTTAACAAGTCTTCTCTCGGAATGAGAAGGATTTGGCCATAGTCCACCACGATGGCCAAGTGCGAGTTGGCCGACTTCACACACTTTCGAGAACATTATGTAAAACTCTCGGGCATGCCGGTTTCCTCACGAAATCGGTTGAACAGATGGTCCTTGAAAGCGTAGCAGTCAGATAGACACACACGAACACACTTTCGCATTAAACATATTATTATGTATGAGAGTATGGATTATGTAATTATAACTAACTAACATGATAGAGCATGATGAGGATAATGATATAATAATGTGGCGTAATTGTCAAGAAAACATGATGCGAATCTGCAAGATAATCCTAAAAAAATCATTATAATTATTAACGTTTACGTGAAATAATACAGCTGCGAAAAGAAAATTAGTTTATTGCGCTTTGTATTTAAAAGCAGCCTCTTTACGTACCTGTTGCAATTTGAACATAAAATGTTTAATTAAAAATTTCTCTCACTTTCACTACGTCTATAAAAAAATAGCCTCTATCCCCTGATATCGAATCATTATTAACTTGAAATAGGTCTAAAATTGTATAGGGAACGAAATATCCGTCGATATCGATGCAATTTGTACCTAGGTATATGTTTTTATATTAGGTGATAATATAGGTATATAATTTTTTTTATGGTAATCTATTTATGCGTAATTTAAGTTGATGTAATATATTTTCTGTCTTTCTATCTATCCGTGTCTATTCTATATACGTTTGAACAGAGTCCCTTGTTTGATGAGTTTTCGCAATGATGAAATTCCCCCATTCATAAGAAATTTGGAAGTTGTAAGTTTTTAAGTTGTAAATACACAGATGAACACCTAAAGACAGGAGATTACCTGACGAATGATATCTTGTATTATTATTTACTCTTAATCAGTAGTATTATTTAAAGGATATAAAGGTTCTAAAGGGTCCCAATATTAATCACTTCTTTTTCCAGGGCTACAATAATTGGACAAATGGCCTCTACGGTTACTCCTGGGACATGATGGTCCATACATGGGACCTTGAATCCGTAGTCGTCAAAGTCGTGGACAACACACACCAAGAAGAATTTTACGTTGACCCATATATTTACACACCTAACGATAGATGGACGAGGCACGGCGATATGGTGTACCAATATGCCAAATGTTTAAAAACTAACTTTGTTGAGTATCTCGGGCAGAATAATCGGTATTTTAATATATCGATTTACGTGGATGTCTGGTGTTCTATGAACGGGAGATTTACGCAGCGCATGTTCGATTCTAAAGTGGATATATTGAATACAAACTGGTCGCCTTTGGAATCAGTATCTTATCTCATGCCTTTGCTCGATGAGGCGTTGGGTTGGAGATCTGTTTTACAAGATATACGGACAGAAGTACACTCTTGGAGTAATTACAGCGATGTAATATTTGTTGCAGATTTTCCAGGTAATTTGTCGAACTTTTAAAACATACAACAGGCTACATTTTACATGAACGAAATTTATATGAGGAAGTTACATCCAAAACAAGTGCGGGTCCCTGAATTTTTTTCCGGTGTCGCGTTACATTATTTCATTAAGTACCTAATACTTACTGCTGTAATTTGCTATACTTTGTAGAGGATTTCCAATTATTATAATAGTCCTAATTTTCTCAGGCCATTTTATTCCTTTTGAAACAGGCCAAGATCGACTACCGTAGAGCCTGTTCAATTTTATGTAACTTTTTATCTATTCGCAGGATACGAACAAGAAAAATATGTTCCACCAGAGTTGACGAACATCTCCACGACAGTATTATTCGGAAAAGTGGCTTATCAACCCGAGGTGTCCAAATTTCTGAACGCACAGTCTTACCAGCTCACAAAGGGAAACAACATAAAAATAGATCCAGGAACCTTCCACAAAGTGCTCAATATTGGGGATACCCCAGCCTTTTACATGTACACCTTTGCTAATACTTCTGAAGCATTTGAAGTTTCCCCGCCAAAATCGAAGTTGCCTATTGTCCAAGAATTACTAAGACGTCTGAACAATAGCTTTAAGTTTGCAAGCATTGTTGGTTCAAATTTGTTTCAATTATTTTTTCAATTTAAATTTTGCAATTATTAAATTATAAAGCTATTTAAATATTAGTTTAGGTACCTACACATTAAGTCAAGTAATCTTGTAGATACCTACTACTTACCTGTAAAGTATACAAAATTGCCTAGCTATAGTAGATAGGTACGTATCTTAAATGATAAATCTCTCGTTGTTATTGTTAATTTTATTGCACGATTATGACAAAATAAAATAAAAATAAGTAGGAAAAAGTTACAATGTACAAAAATTAATAATTTATGTAGGTACCTAAGTACTTATTTTAAAAACGTAAAAACATCATAGAGAAATGTTAGTTGTTTACCTACTTGATGTAGATATAGAGTAAAATTATTCCTACCTAGTAACATTAAATAAATGTGTTTAGGTACACTTTCTGTCATTTTCTTTGTTCCTAATCTAGTTACAGTGTTTTTTTTCCCAAAAGATTGAAGATCGATTATCCAATGGCGGCAAATTAAAACTACTCTCAGCTTTCACTAGATAGATTAAATCCATACTTAATATTATAAATGCGAAAGTGTGTCTGTCTGTCTGTCTGTCTGTCTGTCTGTCTGTCTGCTACGCTTTCCCGGCCTATCTTTTCAACCGATTTTGCTGAAATTTGGTACAGGGGTAGATGGTATCCCGGGGAAGGACATAGGCTACTTTTTATCCCGGAAAATTAAAGAGTTCCCGCGGGAATAAAAAAAACTGTCTCTTCACCCGATTTTGATGAAATTTGGTACAGGGGTAGATGGTATCCCGCGGAAGGACATAGGCTACTTTTTATCCCGGAAAATTAAAGAGTTCCCGCGGGAATCAAAAATTTTAATCCACGCGGACGAAGTCGCGGGAATCATCTAGTGATTAATAATTATTATTTTATAAAACGGAGTAAGTAAATATCATAATTAGAATGCCTCCTTTGAGGACGTATTAAGCAGAGGCTGTATTTATACTATACAAAATGTATATCAAAAAATAAATATGTTGGTATGTTTTGTTTCGATATAGACTAGCACTATTATAGCACTGTAAGGTGTGACGTCAATTTAGTATTCTGCGAAACCGTTCTGGTTACTATTCAAAACCTCCAAAACCTCAGATTAAAAACCTTCAAAACGGAACGCAGTCAGCACCTTACCTCGAAAACGCCAGTGCTCACAGCATTAGTATATGAGTGATCTGTGGCTCACAGTACAAAATATGGCGACGAATTATGACGTCATATATTTCCCTAGGATACTGGCTGCGGCAGTATACTGTCAGTCCATAACGGAACGAACGAATGTCTTCCCAGTAAGAGCACTGAAAATTGCTCGCAGTGTATATCGGAACATACCCTTTATTAATCTGGCAACCATGAACATTAGGCATGTTTGCGAATGGAGGGAACATGGAGGGAAATCTTTCTCTTTCTACGAGGGAAAACTCAGAAGGGAAAAGAAACGTGGAAGTTTGTCAATGTCAAATAGATTCCCTAAAATGTCAAAATTGACATTGACAATAGTAACGGCGCGGCGGTCGGCGCGGTCAACGCGTATCCGTATTCCGTATCGGAGTGAAAAGTCGGGTGAAAAGTGGTGGTAAAATCCCCGGTCTCCAGCTCCGTAGCGCGATTTCAGATTTGTCATTTGAGTCATGTTCATGAGCGGTGTGGCGTGAGGCTATGTTCATTCATCGTATCGTCGACGAGTGAATTAACATCAAGCAAGTTCGGGTCGGGTTGCTCGGGCGTCGCCTCGTCACAGCGAAGTGCGAATATATAATCAACGATTTACCATTCCGCGTCCATATCTGGAAATAGTGTCTCATCGGCGATACGCGGTTGCTCCGCCTCTCCATTGACATTTTAGCCATCTGTGATATAATACTTTACGTATCCTGTTGAAAGTTTTTAGGTTAATACACGACCGGTGATCAGTGCATTGTTTTACTATATTTAGACGATAGACTGTGCTTGTTTTCTGTGATTAATTCAATAGTTACGGACTGGTACCATGGAGGCGTCAATGAGTTATAACCTCGACGTATCGCCGAATTATTCGTACATTTTCGAATTCGAAAACGAGTTCATTCATCAAAAGTCTAGGAAATGGATGACTGAGAATTGGACTGTCGCTTTCTATTATGTGGGAGTGTACATGGCATTCATTTTCGGAGGACAATATTACATGCAGAATCGACCCAGGTATGTTTTTATTTTATATTTTTACTTGCTAATGCCCGCAACTTCGTCCGCGTGGATTAAGGTTTTTTGGTTCCCGCGGAAACTTTTTAATTTTCCGGGATAAAAAGTAGCCTATGTCCTTCCCCGGGATGTAATTCACCACTGTACCGAATTTCATTCAAATCGGTTGAACTGATGGGCCGTGAAAGCATAGCAGAAAGACAGACACACTCTCTTTCGTATTTATAATATTACTATCTTTCAAGTTGGATCAAACTGCACACGGAGTGCAAATTTAATTTTAAATTGGTTAAGTAGTTTAGGAGTCCATCGCAGACAAACAACGTGACACTTGATTTAAATATATAATTAAGAAGATATGACTAAAAATTTCAACTTTTAAACAGTCAGTCATTAATAATTTGAACCGGTTAAATTAATTCATGACCTATGATTAAGTAGGTGCTTAAAATATATAGCTATATTATTCTTAATATTATTTTTTTATTTATTTATTCTTTATTAGACAAAAATAGGTTTTTACAAATTTCATCTTCACATCCTGAAACTCTCATGAGTTTATGTGGATGTTGCACATTCCTCATAAACAACTATCTAAAAATAACTTATACAAATCAATAACCTAAAACTAGAATAAGAATCATGATTGTTGTATCAACAATCAAATGTACTCAATTAACTGTGGAGTTACAAAAACTTATTATTAAGTATAAACATGCTGAAAATTGTGTTTTATTGAGCATGTAAGTAATTATACTTCTACCTATAACTTGACATTAAGTATTATTTTTCTTATTTTAATTTTAAATTTCATCATATTAACTAGTAAAATCAGACTATTCAAAGTTGTTGCTTTAACTTAATAGACCTTTTTTTTGCCTTGTTATTGTGGTATAAAGGATTTGAAAAATTTAAATTTAATTAGGTAAAAACTAAAGTCAAGTGAAGTCAATAATGTTTATTCATTCATCAATTTAGGTAGGTACACTAAATTTATTGACGTCCAATTATTTATTAAATACTAGATGATGCCCGCGACTTCGTCCGCGTAGATTAATGCTTTTTAATTCCCTCTGGAACTCTTTAATTTTCTTGGATAAAAAGTATATGTCCTTCCCCTTCATTAAAATTGGTTGAGCAGATGGGCCGTGAAAGCGTAGCAGACAGACAGACAGACACACTTTCGCATTTATAAATTATTAATTAATTATACTTTTAACTTGACTAGATAAATAATCTAAATTATGATAAATCCTAACAATTTGCACACCATTGTATGATAGAATATGCAAGGAAAATAATAATATGTTAAGACCAATATCTGTACCCATATTCCAGCAAATAAAATATTATTTATTTATTTATAATATTAAGTATGGATAATGGTGATAATCAGTAACAGTATCTTAAAACTAAAGCTACGAGGGTTCCAAATGCGCCCTGGTCTGAGAAGAGCCCACAAAAGAACTTTAAAATATGTTAAGTACTTAGGTACTCAAGTAATTTTTCATTACACTACTTAGTAAGTACCTACTTACTTCCTTAAGTAAAACATTTTATTATAAAAATTTTACTTACTAGCAGATTGTAAAAATCTCTTTTTAGTTTAGCCACATCTTTCTCTGACCCAGAAATTCTTTTCAAATGTTAAAGAAATGCTAATTTTAATACCTACTAAGTGATTGCTGCCTGGCATAGACTTGTACTTTTAAATTTATCTTTTAAACTTATGTATAGCAAGTTTCTCATGCTTACTTGCTGTTATTACTTAAGTAGGTACTTACTTAAAGAAAAAAAATAGAAATTTTAATTTTAAGTATTATAAGCCTGAGTAAAATCAAAGTTGTTGCTTTAACTTTATAACTCCATAGATCTCATAAGGGTGCCTTTCCTTCAGAGATGTGCTATGTTGCTAAGCTATGCTACTCTATGAGTTTTCTGAACCAGTGGTAGAGTCTTGACTCTTGACATATCATTATCATTTATGGATGTGTGGCAGACACACCTATAGGGGAGCTTGATCTAACATCAAGCGATCTTAGCTATGAAAATCAAGTGCTCATATTGGTGGATGACATAAGCTGGTAAGTATGATACCACCCATTAATGTCCCACTGCTGGGCACAGGCCTCCACTCTGATAGGAGAGAGGGAATTAGAGCTTAGACCCACCACACACACCAAGCACATCTGGCAAGGGGCAACCAGACCACGCAAAGCATGCCTCACTGCCACCAAATTTTGGGTTGCAATTTCTAGATTTTTGATCTTAAATAAATGATTACTGATTGTACTTAACTATACTACACTTACTATATTATATAGTTTTATACATAAAATGGTTAAGTACAATCGGTAATACTTATTGTACTTAACTATTTTAATTTATTACCACCCACATTGTTTTAAGTTTTAGATGTCAATAGGTGTACCTAAATTGATTGAATATTGATTGATTGATTGATTGAAAGGAATAGCACACTAGGCCACAGTAACTTTCTATGGTGCAAGTTACCGAAGTAACAGTAATTAGGCTTTGTTTACTCAAAATTCGAGGTTAAAGGCTCAAAAGTCAAGTTGAAGGTTTTTGTTATCAAGAGGTCAAAATATGTAATGTAATTATTATAAGATTCAATAAATTTAGTGCCAACAAACAACATAGTAGGTTATTTACTTGAAATCATCCACTGTAGCACTCTTACACCTCATGGGCAATTAGTTACCCTGCTTACTTAATTAATAAGATAAGAATGAATTCAAATAATTTTTTTAAATGTAATTGCCTGTAGGAAGAAAAATAACTTTTATTTTTATTAATGTTGTATTAAACCAATAGTTGCAATAATTTGCCATGCTAGTTTCCTCCTATAGTTACCAGATACTTATATGTATTAACTAACATGTCTTATTCACATTTGGCCTGAGGGCATAATGTACTGTCGCTTTATGGAAGCTAGTGAAAAATTCTTACCGTAGTGAGTATTAAGATTGTATTGTTTTTATTTTTAAGTATTACTTATTGTATTTTATAATGTGACCGTGTTGCCTGAAATAAATGAATACTAATAAATAATAATAATTATTGTTCTGGGATCATAATAATTAGTTAAATGGACTATGTCTGCAAATGATCGGATCTAAGTTTTTTAAAAATACGCAAGGTACTCTTTGATTTTCCGCTATAAAGTGTAGCCTATTTCAGCGTTTGGGTTGCAAGCTATAACTGTACTTGAACAAATATAGTCAGAATCGGTTAAAAGCAAGGGTAAGGTAACTAAAAGAAAGACAGTTCCACTTTCACATTTTAAACATTGAGAGTCGCTTGCATGGTGCACCATTGAATTTGACCACCTCAAAGTAACGAACGCATTTTGGGTTACAAAAGCCTTCCACTTTTTTTTTTATATCCATCACCTGATGGTAAGTGATTACCGCCGCCCATGAACATTTGCAGCACCAGAGGAGCCACCAATGCATTGCTGGTTTTTGAGATATTTGTTTATCCGCCCTTTGAAGAGCCCCATATTTTAATCATGAGGGAACACAGAAGATGGAAGCTGGTTCCACTGGTGCAATCAACCCTTAATTGAATTTGGTCATTTGTATATCTCTTCATTTATCTATGAATCAGTGATTTCATCGCACGATTAAGTAGTTAGTTACTACACTGAAATGTTTGTATAATAATGTACATTATAAAAAAATCACATACTTACTTACATATTTCATTAGAAAAAATGGCATTCACATGACCTAGACAGTACGCGCCGCTGCCCTAAGTGCGACCGTGAGAAGAGCTAGCGAAGCACCGAGACTAGATTATCTACCATTTTTTTGTTTACGGGGAGAAATCTTCATGAGATACGCAACTTCCCCTGTATTCCAGTCAATTGGTAGTTTTATCTGGAAAGGTTTCCGGGAGTTTTGAAAATTGGTGATTTTATAGATTTCAAAAAACTGTTTTTGGGCGCCATTTTTCCAATATAACAAAGGCAAAGATACAAGATGGCAAGATACAAGTGAAAATCCGGAAAGAACACGTCCAAATCTATAAAATCACCAATTTTTAAAACTCCCGGAAAACTTTCCAGGTTCCCTTTTTGAGCACCAAATGACTGGACTACTGGAAGAAATTGGGTTATGTAGGATTTATATCTGGGAGGCGCATATTGGGAGGCTCCGAGATCTCTTTAGAACGCATCGGTGCCTCCCGTTGATATGTAACCTATCTACCTATCTCTACTATTCAGACACAAACAATTTTATTGCTGACGTACGTACCTACGTAATATAACGTAGGTAACTTGCCTATTTTATTCGGGCATTGAAATTACAGTTTCAGATGGGTTTTTTTCGAGTGAGCAGCCCCATACGAACTAAGTTTTTTCTTTATTATTTTGTGAACGATCGTATCAGATTTGCATAAAAAGTCTAGTTCTAAAGTCTAAAGTCACGGGGTCATTGGTTCACGTATAAAATTCGTTGAACATCGGGGGTCACAGAAGTGCCTTCGCCAAGACGAGTATTTTAGTACGGATATCTGACAAACCACAGAGCAGATTTTGATATTCTTTTTTTCCAATTTTGTCCGATTTTGATAAGTAAATGATAATAGTCAAACTTTAGAGAGACACGTCTTAGAAGTCATAAGTGGGATTTTAAGGAAGAACAGCGGGCTTACTACCATCGCTTACAACAGTATTAGTTCAATATTGTTTACGCTGTTGTTTCAGAATTTTGATCTTTATTTTAGGGACGCCAAGCCACAGAGTCGTGTGGCCAAGCTACGTCATACAAAACTGATATGTTAGAATAATACTGCTTTAAGCGACGATAGTAAGCCCACTGCTCGGGCTCTCTCATTCGCCATACGTAGTAATTCGTGTTTTATTGTTTCACCTACTAAACCAGTTATTTCTGCTATGACATCATCGATCAGTTTATCGACTATATCGTTATCAGTTATCAGAAATTACTAAGGTATTAATCGATTATTAAAGTAAGTACCTAAAGTAATCCCTATTAAAATATCCACGTTGCAATAAACACACATTGATAGCATCCATCTACTTATATCGAACATAATTATAGCTCATTATCCTTTTAATAACTTGTTTCCACGTAATTAAAACCTATTGGCTTGAAGTTATTTAAGTACTTAATTGAATAAAGTTTATAAGTTTTCCTGTATTTATTTTAAGTATGTTCTTTCAGGAGATGCGACCTACGAGTAGGTATTTCCGTACCAGATTTCGTCAAAATCGGTTTGCTATGAAAGCGTAGCAGACAGACAAACTATCACTTTTATAAAAGTTATTAAGCGCTTACTTAGTACTTTTTTCCCGCCAGTTAAGTGCTTATGGTTAATAATCACAAATAAATCTGACCATCCTAAACTTACGATATCTAAAGCTAAAACTAGTTGATGACGAATTTGTGACTTAAAATATTGCTCAATTTCCACAGACTCTTAATTTCTTAGATAACAAACGAAATTGATAAAATCGTGCAGTGTAACCGTTCTCAGTTTTCGTTATCAGCGATCGAGGTGTCAGCCAAGTGCTCACTGATAAGAACATTGATAACAGCCAGACAACCTCACGTGTTGGTTCCGTAGTACACGGTTAAACTGAATAGAATATACATAAGGCTTATTAGGATGGGATCGACAAGAGAGTGGGACGAGTGGCCTAGTTGTGACAGCGCATATAAGTCGATTGCGGAGGTTAAGTAACGTTGACCCAAGTGGGTAACTGGATGGGTGACCGAAATTGGGAGGTTCTAATTTGGCCTTTTCCTTTCCTCTGTGCGTCGGAGAGCCGTATATCCCGGTTATGTTACGGGTTGTTGTATGGGTTACGACCCTCAGTAATGAGGAATACGACGCAGAAAGACATACTTAGGATGCCGCTTTTTATTTAGTTATGTCCTGAGGCCCAATTGTTTAAGCAAATCGTAATCATTCGACAGATTAAAACGTATTACTCGAACTGTTTAAGGAGTTCATAACGTTTTTTACGTGCATGCATCTATATACTCCTTAAACAGGTCGAATTATCCGTTTGACAAACGATAACACTTACGATTTCCTTACGCAATTGGGGGGCTGAATTAAAAAAAAAAGAATACGCGCCGAATTGAGAACCTCCTCCTTTTTTGGAAGTCGGTTAAAAATTGACAAGAGAGAGAGAGACTCCGTACCGGTGGCAGAGTCCTGAACTCCTGACACATTATCTTAATTGGCACAAGTTGTCCTACGTGATATAAAATTTTATTTCATTACAACTGAGATACGCATTAGTTAAGCCTTCTTCTAACGATTCTGCTTCTCGGTAGGAACGGCATTCCGTTATAGTGGTAGATTTATTTGACGATTTGTAAGTAATTAGACAAAAGCATTTGTAAAAATTAACTTACTTGGGTACGTACTAAGTAATATAAAAAAAAATTGTATTTGCCTGCTTGGTAGCTCAGGAAGAAATTAGAGGTAAAATCTCTTTTAAAAATACGCTCTGAATTGAGAACCGCCTTCCTTTTTGGAAGTCAGTTAAAATACATCCGACTTCTAGGGGGAAGAGACCGAGAAAAATATACTTAACTCGAAGAAAGGCGATGCATGCTAAAAATCTATCAATACACATTACACAATCAGCGATGAAACATTAATTCAAATATTTCGTCGCGCTTTTTCAATGCAGCATCGATGCGGTATCCATAATGAGTTCCGACAATCGTTATGCAAAAGAGAAACTGACATCGTTCATATAAGGCTGCTTTTCCACTGACGTAGAGCGGAGCAGTGATGTGTTCAATAGACCAATCAGATTACTGATAGATGATAGATGACGTCTTGTAAATTTATGACGTCATATTTTGTATAAGTTTAAGGCGAGTCACCTCCAAGATTTTAGGAGGTGAGGTGTGGGGTGCCGCCCGCGCGTCTCGCGGTACATTTCTCGTAGAGACTAGCGGGGAAGCGGGCAGCGCGGTATATTCTGAAACCGCTTGGCAACGTTCAAATTCTGGGATTAATTTGAATTAAATAGATATAGGACTTCAGTTTGAAATAAATTTTAGCAGGTTCTCATTAATACTTCAAGAGGAATTTATCCATATAAAAATGATGAGCAAAGTCGAAGATTTTATTAATAAAAAATTCGTTTTAAACTTTTAATTTAGCCTGTTTCAAGATTTTTTTTGATCGAGTAAAGTACATCCTATCGTGTAACAAATTAGCACATTCTTTAGACAATATCTTTAAGTGTATCGGATATTTTTTGTAAGACCGTTATTTAATAGTAAATACCGAAAAAAATTGATCTAGCAAACCAGTTTTCACCGCTGAGCTGAGGTGACTCGCCTTAATCTGTCGGAGGCCGTCTGCGCTCCATTGCGCCCGTCTCCGTTTCAGTCAAAACGCACTGAGGATCCAATGGGTATATTGGTATTTTTTATGTAGGATTATTTATGTAGGTTGCTCCTACTTAGGACCCCAGCCCCACCAAAATGATATGGGCATATAATTATTATTAAGGAGAACTCAGAAATTCAGGTTTCCTGTTTTTTTCCTTAACCGTTAATTTTTATTATGTACCTAAGAACTAGCCGATGTCCGCGACTTCGTCCGCGTGGATTGAGGTTTTTTATAATTCGTCAGTTCAAAGTGATGCAACACGTCGTACAAGTCGATACTTCATTCAAATTCGCTCAATTGATGAATCAAATCTTGAATCATCTGCCTGCGTTGCTAGTCGTTAGCCCACGCAGTTTCTATTCAGTGCGCACAAAACTCAGATCGAACCCGTGGATCGAACAGTATGAATGGCATTGCGATTTGCGACCTACATGAGATGGTTTGACCTATATTTATTCTTTATTGCTATATTTTCGACTGTCTCGTTAGTCTAGCGGTTAACATAGTAGTATAGGCCTCGTGATCCGCAGTCGACTGCGGACCTCGTGATCCGCACATAGTTCGATTCCCGGTCGGTGAATTTCACAGTGCCAGCCCGGAGTTGGAAGTTGGCGGTGAGTAACCCCCGTGCCTCGGAGAGCACGTTAAGCCGTCGATCCCGGTTTTTATCACTAACATGAATAATAGTCGTTAAATGAGTCGTTAAAGTTGGAGCAGCGTGGTGGGTCTAAGCTCTAATTCCCTCTCTCCTATGAGAGTGGAGGCCTGTGCCAGCAGTGGGCTGTAGTGGCTATAGTTAATTACTTAGGTCAATTTTAAAGACATACCCGAATCACCCAGAATCCCGAATATCCGAATCAAATAAAACCAGGGGTAGTATTCCGTGTAATCGAAAATCCGGATAATCGATTTTAAAGTCAAATCAAACAATAATTAAATTTTAATAACTTTTTTATTATAGAAAGGGTTTTATATACGTCATTTAGACAAATCATTACGTCAAATAATTTCTAAGTCGGTAATTAGAGCCCTGAAGAATGAGTCCGGATAATCGAGATTCTACTGTATTTAAATAGTATCTAACTACGACATACTCTCTATAGTTCTATACTAATAAAATACTAGATGATGGTCACGACTTCATCCGCCTTATCCACTTTATGAATGCGAAGGTTTGGTAGGTAATGCCTGAAGGACGAAGGTGGATATTTTTAGTTCTGTATAATATTTAATCCCCAAATACTGTATCATAGTAATATTATGAATGCGAAAGTGTGTGTTTGTTGATTTATCCTTCAATCAAGTCGCAGCAGATTGACGTGATTTTTGGGATGTTTATATACTTGAGGAACTGGACAGTGACATAGGCTACTTTTTATCCCGGAAAATTAAGAAGATCCCGTGGGAATTGCCCGTAGAAAAAAAACTTATTCCACGCGGATGAAGTCGCGGCCCGCGGGCACTAGCAAATTATATTTGTGGCAGACGTACCAAGTGATTATTATAATTGAAGTAGGTAAAAAATCCTTTATTGCAGACATTCACGAAAATATGAAAAAAAATTGCCTTTATGAGCCTTTAGGCGATATTCGTTTGAAAATAATTAATTAAGAGTGGCTTAAGCGCTTAATAATATACTAGCTTTGGAGCTAAATTAGCTAACAAAATTAACATAAAAGCTGAAATTAAGATAAGCACAGAACCGTCCGCAAAAAATATCTACATAACTACTCGTACCTATAACTAAACAAAAATTGTAGCTAAATAGTTGGTCGTGGTTTTAAACATGTTCTCAAACGTGTTAGAAATCCGCACTTGGTGCATCGCTTGATGGATGGATGTGGCCTTAACCCGTCGTATCCGGAGAATCTTGCTCAGCAGTGGACCATGAAGGGTTGAGATGATGACGATGAAATAAAACATTGCAGTAAGACCGGTGCGGCCACAGATGTAGTACTAACAGATACCGCGCTCGGAACACGACAGTGCGGCCAAAATTTATTCTAGTGTGCGTGACAGCACTGTCTGGACACATGCATCAGTGTGCGTGAAATGTTGCCACATTAATGAAAAAATGCCAAATTAATGTAAGAAATTTTAATTGTTTGTTCTATCTTTAGACCTTAACTACTTAACCGATTTCAACGACATATGGTAGGAGAATAGCTTGTATCCTGGAAAAGGAGATTCGCATATTACTGTGGTGGTACGCTGGCTACTTTGGAGCTACGCTGAGTAATTTAGCGGTACGTCGAATACTTTCAAGATATGCCAGTTAAATTGGAGGTACGGAGACTACTTTGGAGGTAGGCCGACTACTTTAGAGATACGCCGACTACTTTGGTGGTACGTAGGTACGCCAGCTGCTTTTGAGGTACGTCAGCTACTTTGATGGTACGTAGGCTACTTTTAAGGTTCGCCAGCTTCTTTAGAGGTACGCCAGCTACTTTAGAGGTACGCAGGCTACTTAGGAGGTACGTAGGCTATTTTGGTGGTACGCCAGCTACTTTAGAGGTACGCCGGCTACTTTAGAGGTACGCAGGCTACTTTGGAGGTACGTAGGCTACTTTTAAGGTACGTCAGCTACTTTAGAGGTACGCCGGCTACTTTAGAGGTACGCAGGCTACTTTGGTGGTACGTAGGCTACTTTTAAGGTACGTCAGCTACTTTAGAGGTACGCCGGCTACTTTAGAGGTACGCAGGCTACTTAGGAGGTACGTAGGCTATTTTGGTGGTACGCCAGCTACTTTAGAGGTACGCCGGCTACTTTAGAGGTACGCAGGCTACTTTGGTGGTACGTAGGCTACTTTTAAGGTACGTCAGCTACTTTAGAGGTACGCCGGCTACTTTAGAGGTACGCAGGCTACTTTGGAGGTACGTAGGCTACTTTTAAGGTACGTCAGCTACTTAAGAGGTACGCCGGCTACTTTAGAGGTACGCAGGCTACTTTGGTGGTACGTAGGCTACTTTTAAGGTACGTCAGCTACTTTAGAGGTACTCCGGCTACTTTAGAGGTACGCAGGCTACTTAGGAGGTACGTAGGCTATTTTGGTGGTACGCCAGCTACTTTAGAGGTACGCCGGCTACTTTAGAGGTACGCAGGCTACTTTGGTGGTACGTAGGCTACTTTTAAGGTACGTCAGCTACTTTAGAGGTACGCCGGCTACTTTAGAGGTACGCAGGCTACTTTGGAGGTACGTAGGCTACTTTTAAGGTACGTCAGCTACTTAAGAGGTACGCCGGCTACTTTAGAGGTACGCAGGCTACTTTGGAGGTACGTAGGCTACTTTTAAGGTACGCCAGCTACTTTAGAGGTACGCCGGCTACTTTAGAGGTACGCCAGCTACTTAGGAGGTACGCTGGCTACTTTGGTGGTACGTAGGCTACTTTGGTGGTACGCAGGATACTTTGGTGGTACGTAGGCTATTTTGTAGGTACGATAAGTCTGCCTTATTGTACCTACGTCCATTTCAGCTTTTTTAATCTGTTTTGCCTCTATCTGTTTCGGTTTTCGGTTTCAATAAGTAAATGATACAGAAAACTTACTTTCTTAAACTAAAATATTGACTTTACCAAATTCTTAAACACATAAAATGATTGTAAGTAACAGTTTATAACACTCCAAACTAGTCCGCGTACCCCTATAAAGTAGTCCGAAAAAATAGCAAAAGAACCTTTAAAGCAGTAGTCGTATCTTAAAAGTATCCTTCGTTCCTCCAAAGTATCCTGCATACCTCCAAAATAGATGGCGTACCACCAAAGTAACCTACGTACCTCCAAAGTAGCTGGTGTACCTTAAAAGTAGCCTACGTACTACCAAAGTAGCCTGCGTACCTCTAAAGTAGCTGGCGTACCTCTAAAGAAGCTGGCGTACCTTAAAAGTAGCCTACGTACCATCAAAGTAGCTGACGTACCTCAAAAGCAGCTGGCGTACCTATAAGCTAATCGGCGTACCTCGAAATACGCCGGCAGCGTAGCTGTTTCACAAAAAAAAAAAACTATCTACTAACAGCTCATTTACACCTTCTTTAATTTAAGGGAAAATATTACAACGTAAATTAGCAACACTGATAGATATCGTTGAGGTTTTGTGTTTCAAGTCATCAGCAATTAAATAAAAAGGGAAAAAAAACTTACAGAATGAAAATATAAATTCTTACCTATGAAAAGAAACACCATTATCCTTTTTTAATTTTTGGGAACAATTTTTACAGTGTTTCAAGACACAAGAAGGCATTATTTTGAGAAACTTGTTTAAACACACGTTACGTCGAAACTTCTCGACGCGTCGCATCCAACTAAATGAGATTTGTATTTGCTTTTCGTTTTGTATTTGCTTTGTTGGCGCGCCTGCCGTGTTCCTAGCGCGGTATCTGTTAGTACTACATCTGTGGGTGCGGCACTCACGGAATCAGTTAAAAGTTGAATCCCTCATGATTGATTAATAATCACGATTAAAAAGGATTGCTTAATGTTAAAATCTTAAAATATTCGTTTTCCGATAGTTTTCAGTTGCGTTATCATACAGATGTGTTGAATATGTATGTAGAAGAAAAAAGAGTAGAGGAAGGTCAAAGAAAAGTGGATATTGTTAATAGTTATGCGTGAAAGAGAAGTGGATAATGATTTGACGAATGACAGAAGATAGTGGAAGTGCCAACCCCATAGCGCGGGACAAGGACATGAAGAAGAAGAAGATAAAAACGGATATTTTGTAGAGAGAAAACTTAAGTAGGTAAGTAAGTACTAAAAAAATAAACTGAATTTGAATATTGAAATGAACAAAGGCACAAAGCAGTACAATTCCGATGCGGCAGTTAAACTACGTGCATACCATAGCAGGTTTAATTCCACCGTGGTATGCGCATTATGACATTAATTGGATACAATTAACTGAGCGTACTACGCGTGCTCTCTTTGGGATTTAAGCTGTGTAACTACATGACCTCTATTATTATTTAGATGTTTGCGACTTCATGTACTAATCATAATCATCATTTCAATCCACGAGTCTCCTCTCAGACCGAGAAGGGTTAGGTTATAGTCCACCGCGCTGGCAAAGTGCGGATTACCCATCTAAATAGAAATTAAGTACGTTCATAGTACACAAGTATATCACAGTTCACAATTAGTAGGTACACAGTTTTTTATATATTTTTTGTTTTCTATAAAGCTTTTATTTTTCCGTACAACTGCGCGCCAAAAGTATTCAACCCAACTCTACCAAAGTCATGGTCACAAAAACTAAATTATACTTCAAATTGCGACGAAGCGAGTCTAGATATAACGCGGCGCGCGGCCTAGCCCATCCTTTTACATCTACATTTTTATGGACAACCTGTATTAATGTTATATGGTCCATGTGTGATCACATATTATGTCACAAATATTTCTGATATGGAGGCACAACGATTTCTCTGTTATTGCTGAACCGATTCGGTCCTTTTCTAGCCCTGAGTTTTGAACAGTTTTGATCTTAAAACATATTTTAAAAATATTTTTTGCTTAAAATACATTGTTGACTAGCCAATCTTTATAGGAATGTATTTATACTTTAAAAATTCTTGGTTTAACATTATGTAGGTATACTTAAAGTACTTACTCATAAAATACTCGATTTTTATTGCTGATTGTAATTACCCAATAAATTGTAATTATATTTTATTGATTTTAACTACCCAATAAATTATATAATAAATAAATCTTAATTATAATAAAGCTTCCTTCTAATAATATATGACTCGCATTAAAATAGTTTTACGATAGATTTTACTGCAGAATAATCTCCTTGACGGGGTGAAATTATTTAACCTTTCAATTTTCATTGTATTTTTATTAATAGAAATACTTTTTAAGTAACCACTTCCGGAAGTCAAATATTCTCTTCTGTTCAATATATATTTCAATTTTTGGTTCAATTTTTTCTACTAGTAGTTTGTTGGTTCCGTTTTTCTAGTGCTTTATTATTTAATGTTAGCTCTTCATAATACGATGTAATTACTTCGTGTGCTTCCTTTCTCTAAGTTTTTATTTTAGTCTTCTAAAACTAAGGCCCTCTTGCGCGATGCCGGTAAATTTTCTATAGGGTGTCCTTTACATGTCCACTCCGTAATAAACTTATCAAAAAGTGACAGCATCAAAAAATAAAACTGAATCAGTTAGGGCAGTATTGTGCAAGTCGGCCTAATGTTAGATTATCATAAATGCGAGAATTTCAAGTTGAATTCCTTCAACAAGGCCGCAACTCGCAAGTCGCAACTGAGCAACGGATCGACGTGAATTTTTGCTTGGATATACTTAGTTGAGGATCTGTAGCCTGTAGGGCTATTTCTATTTGTCTATCGAAGCTAACATGGGTGCACATATTATGACTTGTCTCGTTACGTCAAAAGTAGAGATAAAAGTAATACTTTAATTAATTTTCAGAAAGTGATGCGGCGACATTACCGTGTTCAGTTACATAAACATAGCATCGCGTGCGTAAATGATACCTAACGACTTAGACACACACACGGCGATATCACGAACGCGCAGTGTCTGCGAGTTTTCTGTTCAAAGACGTGCTCTGAGGCTGCGTCTGACGCGTGTAGAGTTTGCGTTGGGCGGTTGCAGATTAGCGTTTTTTCGGCGCGTATAGCTCGTTTTTGGAAGCGCCTGGAAGCGCATATTAAAGTCGCACTCTTTGCCGCTCACGCAACTATTACGAATACGAACGTTGACGCGCTACTGACTGACCCACGTGTTCTAGCGAACACTCCGGAATAAGGACGTGTACGCGCGTTCGGTTTTTTGTAGCGCAAAATATGGCGCGCGTTTAAGCGCGTGAGCTGATATTACGAGCTTTAAATACGCCCAAAGAATACGCTAGTTTTAACCGCCCTTAGAATCGCGTTTATATCGCGGCGCCTGCTCCTATTAAAACGCCGTGTGCAGATTTGAAACGTTAATTGTGTGTGAAAAATACCTACTTTGTATATTTGTGTTTACATTATAATATGTTAGAAATGCATCGTATAGAATTCAAGCGTATCATACGTTTCGCTATTAGTGCCGGATTACGTAATATCCATGCATCATAGTAAATAGATCTTTACTCCGAAGAGATGTATTAATGGAAACCGAGATGAAATCGTAAACCAACTTCTAATTAACTTCACGCTGTGATGCTTCTGAAATCAGTGTAACTTCTCTAAGTAAAAAGCTTCGAGAATAAATAACCTCCTCTGCGGTTTTACCAAGTTATACTTACTAAGATCTATAGGCGGCTTGTGCACAGTCCATCTGGACCGCGATCCGCAACCAAAAGCAATAATATAGATGATGACAACACAAATCAAATCGGCAAACAAACTTAAAAACGCACGTCTAGTATGGAAGTTTGTATGAAATACATACGACTTGTGACGAGTTTTGGAAGACGCTCTATTTAGTAATCAGTAAGAAATAATATATAAATTTTGACATAGGCATCACCTTGTCGTGATCTAGATTGATCTGGTACGGGGCGCCATAGAGTGAACTTTTACTTTGCTGAGACAGAAGACAGTTACAACGAAACATGTCATAAATATTACTCTGACTGAGCAGTCTCAATCCACTCTGTAATCGATTACAGAGTGGATCAAGTGGACTCGCGCAAAAACAATACAGATACTACGTAAAATATAAAATGCAGTTGCAGTTGTTAGCCGTGAACCGAACATTAATTATGTACACTCGTGTGGAACGATTAGTAGTCGAGAGCTCGAAAAATCGATTCTGAAACCTATACAAGTGGCATTGCAACTGCGTGATTGATGTGAGCTTGGGAATATATATTTGTTCCGTGACCCGTGCCATCCGATGCATCGATTCGAATCGAATTTAGGTTACTGGAACTCTTACTTTGATGATCGTTACATACAGACAAACTATTAGAAGAACTTCATCATCTCAAGTCTCAACAATTCCGATACAATCGATTTGAATTTCGGATTCAGGTTACTGGAGCTCACGATAAGACTACTTTGGTGATTTGAAACCTAAGCTCGTTTTAAATATAGACAAATTATTAGAAGAACTTCATCTCCATCATCTCAAGTCCCAAAAGTTTCGATGCAATCGATTGGAATAGGATTCAGTTTATTGGAGCTCTCGAACTCGATAAGACTACTTTGGTGATTTCAAGTTAAAGCTCGTTAAAATTAGACAGACTAGCTGTTAGAACTTCGTCTCAACTCTCAAGTTCTCAACCGATCGCCGGTACACTAATAAACACGGAGTTCCTATTAGAATGAGTCTCCTATCCTTATTCCATCACGCTGACCAAGCGCAGACTGGTAGACTCACATTTGACAACATTATGGAAAACTTTTAGGCATGTCGATTTCCTAACAATATATTTTTCAATCGCCGTTAAAGTTATATTTAATTGTTTATTTTAGGTATAACGCATAATATAGCTCCGACATAATATTGCCATTTTAATGTGTGATAGTTATTGCTTCTATACATATAATAAGGGTAATTACTAGTTATTCTTTAAAAGCTGCATCAATCATTCTTACAATCTAAATTTTGTCAGAGATAGTTGCGATCTGTAGCAATCATTTTACCGTAATAGAACCCTGGACACCCGTGGAACGCGTAATACTTCATATTGAAATTTCAATGAACCAGAACTTGGTCAATCATATTTTTAATATCAAGTATAAAATTTGTAAAAAAAAATGTGCCTACTAAGTACTTATGCGGTTGAAACCCCAATCAAACGTCGTGACGATGCTGAAATTGCTATGAATTAGGCACTTACGAGTAGGTACCTATACTATAGGTAATGATAGTAAATAAATAATTTTCTTACATTGTAAACTCGTACAATACCATTACAAATCCCCCTCCTGAAAATGACTTTAGACGCCCGTTATCCTATTCGGATGGTCGCTTTGACGCCACAGATTAAAGATTTAGTACCTATCTACGAAAGACACTGACATGTGTCATGTACCTACATCTACAACAGCGCCATCAAGCGAGATAAACTGCGTGAAATCTACAATGGCAGCAACCAGTAGATTTACCAACAACTGAAATCATAGTCTATCCTATAATTATTGAAGATAATAAATCGAAAATTTAAGCCCGTAGATTATGCATTACATTACGGTATCGACGGGTTAATGGCCGGCCGCTCGCTGGTTCGACCTCGTCGTAACCTTACTACCTACTCAATGCCTAGGTCCAATAGGATTAGTAATGAAACTTAAGTCAAAGTAATAAAATTGAAAATTCCAAAAGCTTTTTACTTTTTATTGCCAATTAAGATGTTATTGAGCGAATGCTGCAAAGTCCAAGTCTACTTCGAAGGATTTACATTTGTGCGTCCGTCTTTCAAAGCCGTACAGCTTTTGAATTAATTCATTCACAAAATATGTAAATCAATAGACCCACAAATACCCTAGGTATCTTTTTCAATGCAAAAGAGAAAGAGCGTCAGCCGAGAAAACTTTTCAATTTGGTCCGATACAGTATTTGAAATCAATTAATGTTGGAACGACTTGGAACCGTTTAACGCACAAAAGAGGTAAAACTAATTAACGCCCCTGTCGGGAGCTATAAATACCATAGAGTAGACTATATAGCGTAGAATATATCATAGACTTTACTCTCATGAAAACATTTAATATGCCGAAGCGTGTCGGCTTTTTGACGAACATCAAAGCTCGCTCGACTTTGTTGAATGTCTGAAAGCTAGACGTTCGCGCTATATTTGAGAGTGAAAATGTTAATCGAATGAAGCTTTTTTTTTGTTTTAGTTAAAGTTATATACATAATATTGTATCAAAGCGGTATTTGGATTTTATACTCAATCCCTGAAATGAAAGCGAGAAAGCCGTTTTGACTGCCTGACCTTTGGCCTACAGCACTTTATTTTTAGTGACTACCGTCAATTCCAGGCGAATCGTCATCCTTCCTTACGACCAGTTGCGACGATGGTCCCTAATCGCCATTGCCTTCTGATAATGTGCTGCTTATGCTGTACTGTTATGGGAGACGGGAGTCGTATGGAGCCCAGAATTAAATCTGATCACCCCGACTCCATGCTTGAAATTACCCAGACAGTTTTGCAAAGTGCGAAGCTAGAAGCTCTTGGAAAAGGGACGATAAAGCTAGTCTTCTGTTGGTTAAACCCATTTAAAAGAACATGACACCTTTAGGCTTGCCGCTATCGAATTACGTATGTTAATTAAGTATTAAGTATAATCTTTTTAACGTAAATGTACCCAAACTGGGCCGTTCTCTTATTCAGCGGTTTAGTATAGTATAGACTATAGGGTACTTTGACTTTCACACTTGTAAATACTCACGTAAGTCGCGAATCGTATGCAAATGTTAGTTATGCAAGTTACTTACGTGCTCTACTTACGCAAAAACTTACAAGTGTAATCGTGGCCATAGAGTATAAGGAGATTGAAAATGAAGTTGGTACATAAGACTTTAACGTATCAGACCTCGGTACTCTAATGCCGACATAAGCGAATTCCGTATCTTAGCGATAGCAGAATCATTATAATCTGTGTACAATATAAGATATGCTAATGACCGACTTAATAATAATATATTCTACGTTAAAATAGTTAGAGGAAACTTCTAGGTCCCTTCAACATTACGTAGGTACATATACGAGTAGAACAGGAAATAGTAGTGAGTACGAGTATTTGATAACAAGCTCCTTAATACATTGCCATGATCTGTGATGCTGTAGCTGACCTTTCTAGTTCAGCCCTGAGAAGTACTTCCAGCTTCCACTAGTAATCTCAATAAGTATTGTAGAAAAACTGGCGTGAGAGGTACTTGTAGTACATCCATCAGTAATCTAATAGCTATTGTGGAAAAACTGGTCAGGAATCCAGTTGCTAGAAGCGGCTACCTAGGTATATGGCGCATATTTTTGTATCGTTTCAAAGTAAATACGATGCGAATGGCGGACGGAGGATTGGCTAAAGTCGAAAAAAGATTCATTATTAGTAGAGACTATAGATATGAGGATTGACTTATGTGATCATGTTTATTGAGCTATTTTCACAAACATACACTTTTTTTCCACTACAAGTTATTCCTTGACTGCGATCTCACCTGATGGTAAGTGATGATGCAAATGATGATCTAAGATGGTAGCGGGCTAACCTTTTAGGGGTATGGCAGTTATATTGAACCCATACCCCTAGCCGGTTTCTACACGGCATCGTACCGGAACGCTAAATCGCTTGGCGGTACGTCTTTGCCGGTAGGGTGGTAACTAGCCACGGCTGAAGCTGCCCACCAGACCAGACCAAATTCAGAAATTATAAATTCCCAAATTAACCCTGCCGGGAATCGAACCCGGGACACGGGACCGGGACCCGGGGACGGGAACAGCGCTCAACACTGCGCCAGGGAGGTCGTCTACATACCTAGCAAAGCAAAAAAAATATGAGTAGGTATCTAAAAGCATTTTTGCGTATTATTCGACGCGTTAACCTGTCGTATCACCTCGTAGCTCATAGCACCCTAACGTTTTTACGGTCTCAACAGGTTGATTACGTAAATGTGTCCGGTGATTTGATTATGCATACTCACGCACTAAAACCAGTTAGAAACGAGTAAAATAGGGAAACACTGCGGCGTGGCACGTGTATTGATAACATTTTGTCTGACATTCTTTTGTTTTCTAATTTTGTAAAAAAATTACGGCAATATTTTATCAAAGAAACATGTACGACCATTCTATAAAAAAATAATTAAAAAAGCGGTGGAGAGTAAGTATTTATAAATTTTTAAATTGACATACTCTCCATACGAAAAATGACAATACACCGCTAGGCATATAATAATTTGAGTAAAATTATATGCATTACAATTAAACATTGATTCATTACATATTATATTATATAAAATTATTTAATGTCAAGTAAGTACTCAAATAAAATATTTTTTTCATTTTTACTTCTGAAGTCTTACCCTTGGTAGGAACATCCATTTATCAAATTAAAATCTAAATTAAAAAATCATCTAATGCCGCTGCAATAAGGGAATGTGCCCAGAACGCTGGCTGCGTTACCTCGCTGAATGGCCAAACTTATATGTTGGCCGAGATAACTGCCAGCCCTCCGGTCACCTGTGGAGGTCCTCCGTGAGACGAGAAGAATAGATCCTTAAAAAAGGATCTAGCATCTTCGCCTCACGACCCCATGGTTTCAACACTAAAAGGCACATAAATGAAGTTATTTTCTATAATTTCATTTCATTTATTCTTTTTTTCATTAAGTTTTGACGATCTCCGTGGCGCAGTGTGTAGCGCTGTTGCCTTAGCGTGCGGAGTTCCCGGGTTCGATCCCCGGTAGGGTCAATTTGAGAATTTATAATTTCTGAATTTTCCCTGGTCTGGCCTGGTGGGAGGCTTTGTCCGTGGCTAGTTACCACCCTACCGGCAAAGACGTGCCGCCAAGCGATTTAGCGTTCCGGTATGATGCCGTGTAGAAACCGAATAGGGCCATGCCCCTAACAGGTTAGCCCGCTACCATCTTAGACTGCATCATCACTTACCATCAGGTGAGATCGCAGTCAAGAGCTAGCTTGTAGTGGATAAATAAATAAATAAAAATAAATTGTTCAGTCCGCAAGGAAGCCATCGACTTAAAAAAACATTCTGGCTGTTTATTTTTTTCGATTCAAAAACCTGTAGCACTATTCGACATGTTTTTTGTTTTAAATTTTGGATTATTCTACTTGATCAAAGTGGAATAAGTGTACCCACAGTGTACCTATATTGGCTATATTGAATAAATGATTTGATTATAACAATTATATCCTGTAACTAAGTATGCTGTATGATTTATTTGCTGCTATAACTACCACCTATTAGAAACTCCTTAATTTTCCGGGATAAAAGTAGCCTATGTCACTCTCCAGGTCCTCAACAATACCCATTACCCGTGCCAAAAATCACGTCGATCCGTTGCTCCGTTGCGGCGTGATTGAAGGACAAACCAACAAACAGCTACACTTTCGCATTTATAATATTAGTATGATGTACTTAATGGTTTTAACGAATTTTTGATCGGTGGTAAAGAATTTAGGTAGGTAGATATTCAATGTTATCACTTCAATGTCTCAAGGTCGGATCAAATTATACGAGGCCAAAAAATCCATAGAATATGCAAATAACTTGCAAAAATACTGAGTAACTATAACAAAAATTAATTGTTTAATTTCATAAGTTAAGTATTTACAATTTTACACTTGTTCCCGTATCGCTCTCATTTCTTTCAGTCTTACCATCCCGTTTTCTTTCAATATCCTATCATCATAATATTAATTACTAGCTGATGCCCGCGGCTTCGTCCGCGTGGTTTAAGTTTTTTTGATTCCCGCGGGAACTCATTAATTTTCCGGGATAAAAAGTAGCCTATGTCACTCTCCAGGTCCTCAACTATACCCATGCCAAAATCACGTCCATCCGTTGCTCCGTTGAGGCGTGATTGAAGGACTAACCAACAAACAAACACACTTTCGCATTTATAATATTAGTATGATTAAAACCAATCGGCACCCTAGATACTGTGCGTGGATCTTCTCTCAGAATGTTATCTGATAAGGGTTTAGACTTTAGCTTTAGGCGGTAGTTTACCTTGGCTTAAGGGTAGATTATATTCTCTGTCCAACCATTTATTTTACTTTTGACAGCTCGATTCAATGATGTCTAATGCGTTACTGATTCGATTTTTGATAACAGTCGACTTTCGTATTGCATATTACTATGGAGTAGTGCATTTTTTTGTCGATGGTTGCCTGTCAATAATTAGGACACTTCATAGGCGTGCTGTCAAAAGTAAAATAAACAGAATATAGCAGACTTCAAACACCTTTGAGAACATCATGGAGATTACTCAGGCTGTTCTCGCATTATGTTTTCAACATCCCATGTAATTTCAGTAAATCCATATTAAATACAACACTGAAAGTATTTCGTCGTGTAACACGAGTGTAATAGATTACAGGAAAATACGGACAGTGGGTGTTTTATGGTTTCCTCAAATCCAAGCGTTGACAGCGACGCGGTAAAACAAGCCTACATTGTTCATTTTCTTATAGTTCGGTAAGCGATGGGTTTCCGTCGTCTGTGCTTCTGACTACGTCTTCTATGTCACGGGGTTTACTCTTGCAAACTACATATAGTGGGACTATCGTGATTTCGAGTTTCGATAGACCCCATAAACTTTTCTGACCCGGTGACAGCGTCGCTAGTAGATATGAAAAATAAATTTAAGAAAAAACTTAAAGAATTAGTAAGTCAGATAAGTTTGACGAACTATACTTGACTTGATACGAAAACAAAATCGCGTCAAATTGAGGACATTCCTCCTTTTTTTTAAGTCTGTCACTGCGGCCATCCTGGTCCAACAGGGTTACGCAAACTGTGTCCACAGTGAGAGAGTTAATGACGGTGTTTTTCGATTTTTTACGGAAACGTTTTCGTCGAATTTGATTCCAACAGCTTAATGTCTAATTTCAAATAAGGAAAGCAAATTAACCACTCTGAGCTTTTTATCCCGGAGAAATCGGAGAGTTTGCCCGGGAATTAAAAAAAACTGTCATCGATTCTGGTAATTTTCCTTGACTATGCTGGAAGTTTTTCCTTATTGACAAAACACAACATACAGCATCTACTGTTGCTATAATAGTTCGTTTTATACGAGTAGTTATGTAAGTAGTAAGATTCTTATCGCTTGGAGATTCTTCCAAGTGTTTTCGGATTAAGACGGTTGCTACAAACACTGGGCTAAGTAGCGTAGGCTTATAAGGGTACGATTATTTGTTGTTGAATATAATTCTTGAAATGGTAGTTTTTATGCTTAGCTCTGTAGAGAATGAACGGACCGTATGATTTGAGGAGATTTCTTTTACGACTATCGAAAGCTTTTTATTTGAAAACTACATAATATTATATATAAAAAAACTTTTTTTTAATATTCCAATATGATCTTTTTGGATCTAGATATATTATGTGACAGAAACACGATTGGGTACAATAATAACTATAGGTTATTTTTTGAATGCTATAGTTTGGCGTTGCTTCATTGCCATCTCTTTCTCGATACACTTCAGTGCATACCTATCTATCCTTCTCACGATCTTTGCATCTTTTTTGGCACTTAAGGTTATATCTTTTATAATGTCGTGTGTGTTTCTGCGGCCTAGTTTGAATTATTTATTAGGCACCCACGGTTTTATTGTCTACCCTTCCTGTCGTTTCGGGATATTCGGTGTATCTCTTCTGTTATGTTTATAAATATTCATTATGTTTCCTCTTGCACAAGGAAACATATTTTTTTACGAGCATTATACCAAAACTTTCTGGCCTGTGAAATATTATTTTGATGGCAAACGGTATTGAAAAAAGTAATACCGTAATCTTAACTCCCTTCAGGACATCAAAGTTTTTGACTGGAACCATCATCATCATCCTCATCGGCCACCGGTCACCTCTTATGTTGAGATCTATAGAGCGTACTTTGACTTGGCTCAGACTTTACTTAGAGTTAAAACGAGATGGACTTATGTGAGTAACATAAATCTGTCTCGTTTTAACCATGTCTTAAGTCTAAGCAAACTCAAAGTTCGCTCTGTAGATCTCACACTTAGACACATAGGTACACGTATATCCTGTGCATACATGTATGATTTTTTTGGAATTATATGATTATTTTGTTTATTTAAATTCTATGTCCCAATTACGTATAGGCAGGGTTACCCTATATTCTTATCTAAATACTGTCTAGAACTAGGAGATATCAAGGAAATTCCAACTTAATCTTTAAAGAACATACCTACATCCACGCGGCGAAATCGCGCGATAATTTAATATCCTTTGCAAATTGCAATAGATAAACTATAATAAAATGTCACTGAACCTGACGCCGCACTCTAACGATATCCCAGGGGCAATCCGCGACACCAAAATTACTGTGACCTAAATTAAATTGCCTCACACTCACACTTGGTATCTAGTTGGTAGGCATTGAAAATTAACTCTTCTGAAAATATCCACGACTTCCCGGCTTGATATTAATGCGATCCCTTAAAATACCTAAGTTTAGCTCATACGGCATTATCATGACGTAAACATGACAAGGGTTATGTTTAATGTGGGAACCCGTGTTTATGACTTTATGACATGGTATAAGAGTAAGTACTTATTATTCCTTTTATAAAGTTAGTGTTAGACTAATATCGCGTTTTAACGTTTAACGTTTTATATACTGCCAGGGCAGAAGTAGTACAGATATTTGCAAAAAGTGTTTAAAAAAGTACTAATTTGCTCCCACCCGCTCCTGTAACCTCCACTCCACGGTCCGCGTTAGGATCACTATGCAGTTACTGGATTAAGCTTTGATGCTTTCTTTGCGTAGTTACTGATGGTTGTGCTGGTATAGGTCAAACAGCATTGAGCCGAACGAAATCTGCTGTTATCATTTGTTTAAATGTATCCTGATACATTGTTACCGCTTATCGTGGCAACGTTACATATGTTTATAAAGCCATGCTGATATCTCTTATCGCCTTAGTTTCTCTGTATATATATGTATGTCACCGTAAGATTGCAGAAACCGTTAGATTGTAATATAACTAGCGATATTGTAAACTGTCGACAGATTGTGAACCGTTCAATGTACTGAGTGTCAATTTTTGAAATATTCATTTTCTTGTCTCTTTCTTGTGGTTAGGTTAGGGTTCGACATAAATAATCAGGTAGTGCCCTTAGGTTTTATCGGGTTAATATACCTAACAGATTACAATCTACCGAAAAATAATGCGTAAAATTGTAATCTGTCGACAGTTTACAATATCGCTAGTTAGATTATAATCTAACGGTTTTTGCAATTTTACGGTGACATATAAATGTACTATGTAGGTATTATTATTATCTGCGTGCAAATCCATCATTTGCTTTTGCATCATTGTATATCAATGGAATCAACTCTAAAATTATACTCAAGTGACGCATGGAGATGCCAAGGTTTAGAGCATAGAAAAAATTAATACAGCGTTTAGAGAGTATACAGTAAGTATAGAAATTAACGCAAACACGATTTACAGGCGTTTTTGGACTGTATGCTCGCTAAGCTGTGTTAAATTTATTGCTTTTCAAGTCGACTGCACTCCACATTACGATACTGTATTGATTTTTTTAGTAGTTTTAATGGAATTTAACGTAGCTTTGGAATTTTTTCGAATGGTCACGTTTCATTGTTCAGTATTTTACGAGTTCTAGATTTGTTATTCGATTTTATGTTTGATCGTTCGCTTTAAAAATGTATTATACATACTAGATAATGCCTGCGTCTTTGTCCGCGTGGATGTCATGATTCTCCTTGGAATACTTTAAATTCCGGGATAAAATGTAGCCCAAGTGTTAATTCAGGGTATAACTAACTCCAAGCAAAGATTTGACTCCAAGTAGTTATATATAAACAAATATAGCTTTCAAAAAGCGCCATAAAATCATACTATGGCCCGTTAATTAGTTATTAATTTATAGCTAAGTACTCACTGGATTACACCTGCCCCCCGATTGTGTAAGAAATAGTAATCGTAATCGATTGTCAAACGGATATGGGAGGGCGGTTTCCCCATCATACAATCGTATTAGTCTCCGTGCATCATTACAATAGAGAAAATATTATTGCACCATAAAATCTACATGTGTCTGTGCCATGTCCCTATGTTTTGCTTTTTTTGATAAATTAATAATTTTAAGAATATGGAATCTTCAAAAATTGCAAAGAATGGCCCAGTTTTCGTGACATTATCAGATATCCCGCAAATAAATTTGACGAATATAATCAAAAAAAAAAAGAAAAACATACCGACATCGCCTAAGTCCTTCTTAAATTATTCTTGAAAAACTTATTTATCGGATGTTATGGAATTCTTTTCGAGGAGCAGCGCGACGGCAATATAATTGTTAAATACCTATTCTCAAAGTTTCCCGATCATGCCATATCCTCTTATGGAGTTCATAGATGTCTGCACTTCAAAAAGCATGTATAATATCCCTAAACAGTTCGAGTATTTCGTTTTTGCTTTACGATTTGCATAGACCATTGGACCTCTGTTTGTCCCGATATGCGGATGTATTTAATAAAGTATTATTGTAGGTAAAATCAGTACATTAGTATCGTGTATAAAAGTCAATATTGAATGTACACAACATACTACGAGTATGTGCTATTAAATGGCAAACATCAAAGGTCAATGTCGAGCTCGAGATGAGCTGAAAAACTGACACAAGATATTATTGTGTAGACGTACTGGGGCTGCCGGCTGCCAGTTTTACAAATAGTCAGTTTGGCAAAAGCGGGGTTAATTTTTTACCCGGGACAGCGTAGAAATCCAGTCACTAATATAATAAATGTGAAAGTGTGGTTTTTGGCATAAGTAGGTATAGTTGAGGATCTGGGGACATAGGTTGTATTTTATCCCGGAAAATTAAGGAGTACCCGTGGAAAAGTAAAAACTTAATCCACGCGGACGAAATCGCAGGCATCAGCTAGTAAAGAATATTGGCCAATTGGGTATTAGACATATATTTAAATAAGTTATATTTTTTGTGATTATTAAATAGAGGATCTCCCAAAACACGAAATTTCCACGTCTTCAGTTAGTTCTATGTTGAATAACCATTTTAAACGATCGATTAAACTAAAAATGTGCGTCGAACTTTGATGACGTCACATCATCATATCAGAGATCATCAGATCATACAGAATCGCATACTAAGCACGCGTTTTGACATTTAAAAAAAAGTTGCTGAAAAATTTGACTGCTGGCAGCACTTGAGTAGATACTAGGAACCTGTGAGTGATGTGTGATACAAGTATATTTAAGATAATGTGAACGTCAATATCATTTTTTTTGTTTGTTTGTTAAAAAAACCGTAAACAAGGAAATTGATCAGTGCTAGTTTTTGCGTAAACAACATTTAAGGTAACTGCCATACATACCTACTAAATTGTAATAATGAAGCTATTCTGTCTGTCAGCTACGCTTTCACGGCCCATCTGTTCAACCGATTTTGATGAAATTTGGTACAGGGATAGGTTAAATCCCGGGAAAGGCTACATTTTTATTCAATCAGGAATCAAAAAAGCTTAAACCACTCGGACGAAGTCGCGGGCATCAGTTAGTACATACTTGTATAACTTAATAACAACTTGATTTAAATATTAAATATCGATTTGTGTTTAATGATGGAATAATATATGATAAGTTACTGCCGGGTTAAGCAAGAATTAGTCGTAAATTAATTAAGTAAGTACCTTGAATTAAATATATTGTTATTATTAAAAAATTCCAACCAGTTCCACTTCCAGGTAATTCCAGTAAAAGTAAAGGATGATTTACGATTACGAAGTAAAGTAAAATTCAGTAAAAGTGTGTTATATACCGGGATAATCGTTTAAAGAAACTGGAATCACTGCTATGGGGATATTATCATTTTAAGTTAAAGGTTATTTATACATCTCTAGTTCGACCATATAAAAATGCAGAATTACGTTTAGGTATGTACGATACCCTAAACGGATGAGAATGGATACACGAAATTGAGCTCTAATTCAATGCTATTATGGTTTATTTTACTTTGACGCCGAACTTTGCCGATTTGATCGACAATTCTTACACAATCGCACGTCTGGATAGGAACCCATAATATAGCTAGATCCGTAGCATATTTTAATTTCATTTAAAACAAAAATTATTTAAAGTATAGGACTTTACTTTTTATTGTATGAAGATTATATTTGTTGTATTTTCCTTACCGTGGGGCATATTGATATGCACATTGCACTATTACGCTGTTTGGCTCGTTAAATTTAATACGTATTTTAGTTTCTACTAAATAATTATCAAACAAATTGTGAAAAAACCCATTATCGCAACAAGAATACCACAAATTCAGACTTCAATTGAGATTGTAGCAATGATTGATGCAGCTTTTACGGATGTAAAATACTATGATGATGGACTAATCCATATCCATACTCTAATATTATAAATGCGAAAGTGTGTCTGTCTGTCTGTTACGCTTTTACGGCCCACCCGTACAACCGATTTTGGTAAAATTTGGTGCAGGGATAGTTTGTATCCCGGGGAAGGTACGCTTTCACGGCCCACTTATTCAGCCCGGGGAAGGACATAGGCTACTTTTTATCCCGGAAAATTGAGGAGTTTCCGCGGGAATTAAAAAAACTTAATCCACGCGGACGAAGTCGCGGGCATCGTCTAGTATATTACAAAAAGCTGCTGATGTTATTCTAGATCTTCTAAGTAGATGCGTACATTGGCGGCCGACCGCTTCGAAGGCTGGGTCGAATTGAAGGTCACAGTGTCAATTCAATCGCCAAATGAGGCAATTGCGGACCCATCGACCATGTGCGGACCCGTGATTATATAATAACAAGTAGCAAGTATCAAGAATCCTGGTAGAATTTAGGGTAAGCCCGCTCTATAAAATCCCGCCTCAGGGTGTTATCGCGCGAAAAAGTAAGCGAATTTTGAATTACCCAAAAAAATCTCACGTGCGACAGAATTGCACAGAATGAAAATATTTAGCGGTTTTTTTTTCGGTTTCACTTTCTAGATTTGAAAACGTGGCATGAGGTAATATTCCACGTTATAAATTACTTAAAACTTCTAAGAGCAACAATTTCTGGTTTGACTTCGAAATCTATCTACAAGTATATATATTATACTAGTGTTTCGCCCTGTGCGCGAGCTGCTAAAGCAGCTCACGGGTTGTGGTTTGACTTACAAGTAGTACAGACTTTTCTATACGATTTTGAACGAATTCGGTCAATTAACAAAGAATTTCAAAATGGCGCATATTTTCTAAAACTTTGGTATCAGTTTTCTGTTTTGTGATCCCAGGGACCCCTAAATATCGATTTTGAACGAAATCGATCGATTAACAAAGAATTTCAAAATGGCGCTGATTTTTTAAAACTTTGGTAACAGTTACCTGTATTGAAATTCCAGGGAGCCCTAAATATCGATTTTGAACGAAATCGGTCCATTAACAAAGAATTTCAAAATGGCGCTGGTTTTTTGAAAATTTTGGTAACAGTTTCCTGTTTTGTAACTGCAGGGAGTCCTAAATATCGATTTTGAACGAAATCGGTCAATTAACAAAGAATTTCAAAATGGCGCTGATTTTAAAAACATGGATATCAGTTTTCTGTTTTGTAATCCCAGGGAGCCCTAAATATCGATTTTGAACGAAATCGATCGATTAACAAAGAATTTCAAAATGGCGCTGATTTTCTAAAACTTTGGTATCAGTTTTCTATTTTGTGATCCCAGGGAGCCCTGAATATCGATTTCGAACGAAATTGGCCAATTAACAAAGAATTTAAAAATGTCGCAGATTTTTTAAAACTTTGGTATCAGTTTTCTGTTTTTTAATCCCAGGGAGCCCTAAATATCAATTTTGAACGAAATCGGTCGATTAACAAAGAATTTGCAAATTGGCGCTGATTTTTAAAACTTGGTTATCAGTTTTCTATTTTGTGATCCCAGGAAGTCCTAAATATCGATTTTGAACAAAATCGGTCAATTAACAAAGAATTTCAAAATGGCGCTGATTTTATAAAATTTCGGTAACAGTTTCCTGTTTTGTAATCCCAGGGTAAAACGGAAACGTATCAAAATTTTGCATAGTTCTTTCTACACTTGTAGTCTCTTCAATATTCGCCATAATTATATTTTCTATGGAAAATAAATTCCGCCATCTTGAATTTTTTTACTGTTCATCAAGTTGAACTTCAGGTCCTTATC
Source organism: Erebia aethiops (assembly GCA_923060345.2). Lineage (NCBI taxonomy): Eukaryota > Metazoa > Arthropoda > Insecta > Lepidoptera > Nymphalidae > Erebia > Erebia aethiops. Next base: position 16,695,342 of record OV281081.1, on the reverse strand, counting down.
ATCTTTTGCCAAGATATTATTCTTCCATCTTTTATACTTTCTGAGATAGACACCAAATAAATTTGTATGGCAGCCATCCTAAATCCGCCATTTTGAATTTTTTTTCAGCTCACGGTCTATTGGCTGAGGTTTCGAATGACATTTGATCGAGCACCTATCTTGAATGCTTCGATCGGTTCATTTCGGCTAATCGGCCGCTATCTTGTTTTTCCGAAATGTCATAATTTTTCCCCACTCCCATCACGCACTCGAACATATCTCCTATACATGAACTATCCTGTTTCGGATCTGTGGCGCCGCGGATCGGAGTTGAAAAATCAAAAATTTGAAATTACTGCAGCTCGGCCGCCATCTTGTTTTTCAGTTTTTTCCACTTTTTCTATTGATCGTTTACTAATTTCTTCAATAATTGCGAGTTGTAACGAAATCGGTTGGAAAACAAAAGAGTTGCAAGAGTCACGTCAGCCGCCATCTTGGTTTTCCAATTTTTTCCACTTTTCCTATTGATCGTTTACTAATTTCTTCAATCATTGCGAGTTGTAACAAAATCGGTTGGAAAAAAAAAAGTTACAAAAAGCACGTCGGCTGCCATCTTGTTTTTCCGAAATGTCATAATTTTTCCCTGCTCCTGTCCCGCAGCCGAACATATCTCCAATACATGAACTACCCCGTTTCGGATCTGTGGCGCCGCGGGTCGGGGTTGAAAAATCAAAAATTTGTAAATACTGCAGCTCAGCCGCCATCTTGTTTTTCCAATTTTTTCAATTTTTCTATTGATCGTTTACTAATTTCTTCAATAATTGCAAGATGTAACGAAATCGGTTGGAAAACAAAAGAGTTGCAAGAATCACTTTGACCGCCATCTTGTTTTTCTATTTTTTCCACTTTTTGTATATATCGTTTACTAATTTCGTCAATAATTGCGAGTTGTAACGAAATCGGTTGGAAAACAAAAGAGTTGCAAGAATCACGTCGGCCGCCATCTTGTTTTTCCGAAATGTCATAATTTTTCCCTACTCGAATCCCGCACCTTAACACATCTCCCATACATCATTGGATCGTTTTCTGTCTCTTTCTAAGAGAACAATTATGCGGGCATGTTGGTAGTTTTATGTTTTTTTTTTTCATGCATTTGGTCGAACACACCTCTTTCTTCAAAATCCTCAATCATCAACTCGCTTCACATTTTTGCCCCCAAAGATTCGTTAGAATGAGGGAACCATAAGTACCCAGTCCCCATAAAGTTCCTAATCGCCATATAATTTGGTATGAAAAAAAAAAATCCGCCATCTTGAATTTTATTTTCATTTTGCTAAATAGAACTCCTCGTCCTGATCATCTCTTGCCAAGAAACCACACTTCCATCTCTTATACTCTCCGAGATAGACACCAAACAAATTTGTATGGCGGCCATCTTAAATCCGCCATTTTGAATTTTTTTTTTGCTCTTTGTCTATTGGATGAGGTTCCGAGTGACATTAGTTAGAGGAACCCCCACCTATTTTCAATACCTTGGCCGTGCCCTTTACCCGTCTCCGAAATCTTCAATCATCAGGTGTCTCCATATTTTTGTTAAAGTTACATTTCCTCACTTCTACACGAAGCCATCAGTGAAAAAAAAAATTTTCGTACAAAATTTTACAGGAGGACATTTTTGGGGAAAATCTCGAAAACTACCCCAAATGTGGCAACACTGTTTAGATATCTCGATACTGCCGGTCGAGCTACACGATCGATCCATACATGTCAACTTTCCCAAATGTTGCCAACTGCCTCAAAATCATGATCGAAATTTTCAAAAACACAAAAATAATACAAAATGGCCGCCACCTCGTTTCACAGAAGCATTTGACATAGTTTCATAATTTTCCCATGAACTACAGGATATACCGCTCCTGATGACGTTTCAATTTTTCATCTCGCTCGCACCCAGCCGAAATGATAGCTCCTGAAAAGAGACCATGTCGAAAATCACTTTTACTTTGATAAATTCCAGTGTTGCCAGACCTCGGCGACGGAAATACCCAAACGTCATTCGTACAAGTGGGACACGTGGTCGCTCGTACTCGAACTTTGCAAAAAATACGTATTTCGATTTTTTTATTTTTGGGGAAAATCTTGAAAATTTCCCGAGAAATGGGGTAAATTTTTTTCCCCAATCCATTCTTCGAGTCGGTACACACAATCGCCCCATAGAAGTCGAAACGCTCCGACGTTGCCAACTGTGAGAAAATTGAATTTTAAAATTGCGTTTTTTCGTACCTCAGACCAAACGGCCGCCGGGACAGCCGCCATCTTGAATTTTTAAAAACCACTCCCGTTCTGTCAAAATACAGGATAGTTGTAGGCGAAAAGAGAAAAAAATATTACGCTCGACCACGCCGTTTCGGATCTGTGGCGCCGCGGTTCGGGGTCGAAAAATCAAAAATTTCAAAACACTACAGCTCGGCCGCCATCTTGTTTTTCCAATTTTTTCCACTTTTTCTATTGACCGTTTACTAATTTCTTCAATATTTGCGAGTTTGAACAAAATCGGTTAGAAAACAAGAGAGCTGCAAGAATCACGTCGGCCGCCATTTTGTTTTTCTGAAATGTCATAATTTTTCCCTACTCGACTCCCGCACCCGAACACATCTCCCGTACATCATAGTATCGTTTTCTGTCTCTTTCTAGGAGAACAATTATGTCAATGAGTCAGTGAGTCAGTGGTAATTGAGCTATATATAGTATAACTAGTGTTTCGCCCTGTGCGCGAGCTGCTAAAGCAGCTCACGGGTTGTGGTTTGACTTACAAGTAGTACAGACATTTATTATGATTATAGCAAAATTATTAATAATGGCGTTGATTTTTTAAAACTTTGGTATGAGTTTCCTGTTTTGTGATCAGAGGGAGCCCTGAATATCGATTTTGAACGAAATCGGTACATTAACAAAGAATTTCAAAATGGCGCTGATTTTTTAAAACTTTGGTAACAGTTTCCTGTATTGAAATCCCAGGGAGCCCTAAATATCGATTTTGAACGAAATCGGTCCATTAACAAAGAATTTCAATATGGCGCTGATTTTTTAAAACTTTGGTAACAGTTTCCTGTGTTGAAATACCAGGGAGTCCTAAATATCGATTTTGAACTAAATCGGTCAATTAACAAAGAATTTCAAAATGGCGATTTTTTTTAATTTTTGGTACCAGTTTCTTGTTTTGTAATCGCAGGGAGCCCCGTCGTGAGCAAAACGGAACCTTATCAAAATCTTGCATAGTTCTACACAGTCTTGTAGTATTCTTCAATATTGGCCATGTATTTTCTATGGAAAAATAAATTCCGCCATCTTGAATTTTTTCCTGTTCATCAAGTAGACCTTCAGGTCCTGATCATCTTTTGCCAAGAAACCAATCTTCCATCTTGAATACTTTCTGAGATGGCAATCAAACAAATTGTATGGCAGCCATCTTAAATCCGCCATTTTGAATTTTTTTTTTGCTCTTTGTCTATTGGATGAGGTTCCGAGTGACATTAGTTCGAGGACCCCCCACCTATCTTCAATACCTTGGCCGTGCCCTTTACCCGTCTCCGAAATCCTCAATCATCAGCTGTCTCCATATTTTTTTTTCAAGTTATATTTTCTGACTTCTATACGAAGCCATCAGTGAAGAAAAAATTTTTCATACAAAATTTTACAGGAGGACATTTTTGGGGAAAATCTCGAAAACTACCCCAAATGTGGCAACACTGTTTAGATATCTCGATACTGCCTGTTGAGTTACACAATCAATCCATACATGTCAACTTTCCCAAATGTTGCCAACTGCCTCAAAACCGTGATCGAAATTTTCAAAAACACAAAAAGAAAACAAAATGGCGTCCATCTCGTTTCACAGAAGCATTTTACATAGTTTTATAATTTTCCCGTAAACTACAGGATATACCACTCCTGATGACGTTTCAATTTTTCATCTCGCTCGCACCCAGCCGAAATGATAGCTCCTGAAAAGAGACCATGTCGAAAATCACTTTTACTTTGATAAATTCCAGTGTTGCCAGACCTCGGCAATGAAAATACCCAAATGTCATTCGTACAAGTGGGACACGTGGTCGCTCGTACTTGAATTTTGCAAAAAATACGTATTTCGATTTTTTTATTTTTGGGGTAAATCTTGAAAATTTCCCGAGAAATGGGGTAATTTTTTTTCTCCAATCCATTCTTCGAGTCTGTACACACAATCGCCTTGTACAAGTCCAAACGCTCCGACGTTGCCAACTGGTAGAAATTTGAAGTTTAAAATTGCGTTTTTTCGTACCTCAGACCGAACGGCCGCCGCGACAGCCGCCATCTTGAATTTTTAAAAACCACTCCCGTTCTGTCAAAATACAGGATAGTTGTAGGCGAAAAGAGAAAAAAATATTACGCTCGACCACGCCGTTTCGGATCTGTGGCGCCGCGGTTCGGGGTCGAAAAATCAAAAATTTCAAAACACTACAGCTCGGCCGCCATCTTGTTTTTCCAATTTTTTCCACTTTTTCTATAAATCGTTTCCTAGTTTCTTAAATCGTTGCGAGTTGTAATGAAATCGGTTGGAAAACAAAAGAGCTGCAAGAATCACGTCGGCCGCCATCTTGTTTTTCTGAAATGTCATAATTTTTCCCTACTCGACTCCCGCACCCGAACACATCTCCCGTACATCATTGTATCGATTTCTGTCTCTTTCTAGGAGAACAATTATGTCAATGAGTGAGTGAGTGAGTGAGTGGTAATCGAGCTATATATAGTATAATATATAAAAAGCGAAAGGTCACTGACTCACTAATCATCACGATATCTCAGGAACTATAAAACATACAGACTTGAAATTTGGAAGGTAGGTTCCTTCATTAGGAAACGGTTTTGGAAAAATTCACCCTTAAGGGGTTGAAATGGGGGTTGGAAGTTTGTATGTAAGTCCTTTGTTTTTGAAGTTAGACATGAAAATTAGCATTTAAGATAAAAGTTTAAAATAATAAAAATCTGTATAATTTTTTTTCCGAAAATCTACCCCAAAGAGGGTTAAATGGGGGTTGGAAGTTTGCATGATGGTTCTAAGTTTTTGAAGTTACAGACTAGAAAATCGGGATTCAGGTTATCAGTTTTAAATTATAATAACCTGTATAAGTACTTTTTCGAAAATCTACCCCAAAGAGGGTAAAATGGGGGTTGGAAGCTTGTATGAAAGTTCTATGTTTTTGAAGTTAGATACTTGAAAATCGGGATTAAGGTTATTAGTTTTAAATAATAATAACCTGTATAAGTCATTTTACGAAAACCCACCCCACAAAGGGTGAAATGGGGGTTGAAATTTTGTATAAAAGCCCTATGTTTTTGTAGAAAGAGACAGGAAAATTCAGCATTTCGGTTATAAGTTTTAAATAATAAAAACCTGCATAAGCTATATAAAGCCTCTTTAGAAAGACTTTTTGCAGCGGGAAAATTCATAATCTCATAGGAAATCAGAAATTGTACGCGGACGAAGTCGCGGGCGACCGCTAGTATAGTTATATTTTTAAGAGCAAAAAAGTTGGACGGTTAACTATTTTATACCGACGTTAGCCATAATATGGCTATTAAATAATATAACAAATATTAATTGACACTAACTGAGTCCCGGGTCGGGCCATAATTAAGTATTGGGTTTTTCTGACTAGAAATTCTCAGTACTAGCCCGGAGTTAGGAAGCTGGCGGTGTTTCACCCCCGTGCCTCGGAGAGCACGTTAAACCGTTGGCCCCGGTTATTGTCCCTAACATGATAATAGTCGTTAAAGTCTGCCAACCCGCATTGGAGCAGCGTGGTGGGTCAGAGCTCTAATTCCCTCTCTCCTATGAGAGTGGAAGCCTGTGCACAGCAGTAGAAAGCTAATGGACTGTAGCGGTGGATCATGAATTGCGGTTATTTTGGTTCCCGCGGGAACTATTTAATTTTCCGGGATAAATAGTAGCCTATGTGTTATTCCGTATTGCGACGCGATTGAGTAACAAACATCCATCCATCCAAAGATTGTTTGTTACTATTATCATTTATTTATTGTATGTTATATTATAAGTTTATACGTAACTATAGTAATGCTAATAATAAATTTATAATAATTTAAATATAAAATTAGTTTTTGCTTTGATAAAATCCACGAGGCTGGCTACTCATTATTATTTTATTTTGTTAATTAACATAAAAAGATCGTTACTCTTGTTAATTTTATGATCCGTTCAAACTTCTAAGTTAGACATCCGCATACACTAAAACAAATATTTTGATAACTGGATTTGATCTATTTATGGATCCTTCTTATCCATATTATAACTACAAAGTTACTTCATTAATATACATAATATTAATTAATTATCATTACCTTAATTTCGCTATCACATACATTAACACGGTGAGGAATTACAATATTTCGAATTTAAATATACCTGCCTAATTTCAACGTTTCGGGAAGTCGATTCATAATACTTGTAATGGAACCGGCTCCCAATTCTGTATTCCCTCATGATTATAATATGGGGTTCTTCAAAGGGCGGATAAACTAATATCTCAAAAGCCAGCAACGCATTTGCGGCTCCTCTGGTGCTGCAAATATTCATGGGCGGCGGTAATCACTTACCATCAGGTGAGCCGCATGCTCATTTGCTCGCTATATATATTTTAAAAAAACTTGTTCCCTCTGCAGTCGATTAGTCTTTGATGCACTCGTAGTAGGTATGCCCAGTACCGCGCGTGGCCGCTGCACGGCGTTGGCGTGTCCGTTCTACATTTCCCGAAGGTCATTCGCGTCTCTTAAATCCCTTAAATAGTCGACAAAGAGGGCCTGAATGCATACATCGGATTACGGGTAGGTACTCGTATACCCGACGGCCAATGTTCCTATACAATTAATATGATAAATAAACACTAGCCGGGATACAATGTCCTTCCCCGTGATGCAATCTACCTCTGTACTAAATTTCATCAAAATCGGTTGAAAAGATGGGCCGGGAAAGCGTAGCAGATAGACAGACACACTTTCGCATTTATATGTTAGTATTAGTTATAGATTTCATAATAATTATACCATCCTTTTAACCTACCATACGCACTATGACACGCGTTCGTGCGACAATTTGTGCTTTTGTACATGAAAATATTTGGACTTGCACCACAGAATAATATAATAGTACTAACGTATTGCACGATAAACGCGCGTATATCGAACGCGACGTCGCGTGTCCCGTCGGCAACACTGCAAACGGCGCGGCGGGTTGTTCCGTATTATTCCATTAAGTCTCATCCCACTAATTTTCATTACCTTACTCAACCCATTTGTATACCTTACTCATCCTACAGCAATCAAAGAGAACATTGCGATAGCATACACTTTACACAGGCAGCCATAGTTTCGCATTCGCAACATTTTAGTTGAGTCAGACGCGTTTTTGTACCTACATGAAATTGTCGCCGTGCGCAACGACCCTTTGTGCTTTAGGAGCGTTAAGGATTTAGTCGATCATTAGTATACTTAGGCCACCTAATCGGTTGTCGGCATCAGTAGGTATATGTTAAACCGCGGGTTAGAACGACCAAAGCACAAACTTTCGATGGTCGCGTAATAGCATTCTATTAGGAACTAGCACTTGCCCGCGACTTCGTCAAATATGTTTTTTAAATTCCCACGGGAACTCCCTAATTTTTCGGGTTAATATATACCTAGTCTATGACACTCATAAATAATGTGGCTTTCTATTGGTACCAGAATTTTCAAAATCGGTTCAGTAGATCCAGAGATTACCCCCTACAACCTCACAAACTCACAAACTTTACCTCTTTATAATATATAAATTGATGCGTGAGACTAAAATTTAAGAGCTGTTTGTTTTATTTCCAGGTTCGAGCTCCGGCGAACGCTGATAGTATGGAACTGCGCACTGGCAGCCTTCAGCATAATGGGCGCGTGTCGGACGCTGCCAGAGTTCCTCCACGTGTTAAGCAACTACGGCATCTACCACTCCATCTGTGTGCCGAGGTAAGTCATCCTATACCGTAAACCATAGGCCTCCTCTAGGTCGTCAATCGTCATCAATCGATATGTCACCGTAAGATTGTAAAAACCGTTAGATTGTAATCTAACTAGCTATATTGTAATCTGTCGACATATTGTGAACCGTTCAATATTCTGAGTGTCAATTTTTGAAATATTCATTGTATTTACGTTTTCTTGTCTCTTTCTTGTAGGTTAGGTTAGGGTTCGACATAATTAATCAGGTAGTGCCTGATATTGCCTGCCTTAGGTTTTATCAGGTTAATATACCTAACAGATTACAATCTACCGAAAAATAATGCGTTAAATTGTAATCTGTCGACAGTTTACAATATCGCTAGTTAGATTACAATCTAACGGTTTTTACAATCTTCCGGTGACAGATACAAGTCCGCAAGACAGGTCTTTTGTAGGGACCTTCACACGCTAAGTATCTCGCGCAGTCTGGATCTAGCGGCTAAGAGTTAAGACTCGCTTGATGTCATGCATCCACTTAATTTAAGGTCAACGCTGTCAACGCTTCGCTTTCCGCTGTGACGTAGCCATTCCGGCACTTTAGGAACAACGTATTTGAAGGCTAAGGCGAATAAGGATGAATCTGCAATGAACTCTTGACAGAGCAAATGCTCTGTCCAGAGTTCACTGAAAATTCAGCTCCGCATTGCAATCCTTACCTACGTCGGTTAGGTACTCTAGTTCTGCTACGGATCTCCTTAGTTATTTCTGGTTTGATCACGTAAAGAAACCCGCAACTTAGCTCCTTCAGTTAGCGGCTGTTACATATTATATGTACTAGATGACCTTGTTAGTTATTAACATAAATAAATAAAACATAATATTGTAATAATAGTTTTTCCATACTATAAGTTAATAGTTTGTGGTAAGTGTTTACTTCCCCAATGGTTCCTGGTTTACTATTTATCCTTATAATGTTTTTACATTTAGGTACCTACATAATTAAAATGTTAACGTTATTGAACCATATTAAGTATAAAGTTTCCATTTACATAGTAATACTTCCATTAAATACCTACTTATAGGTATATATTTTTGATCTGAAAACGTTCGTTCGGTAAATATAAAACATGGCTTATGTTTAACTGCTAACCAAATATAGTAATAAGTTACATAAATATATTAATTGTTAACTCAAAGTGTTTAAATTTGACACCCTATTTTATATGAAACTAGCTGATGCCCGCGACTTCGTCCGCGTGGATTGAGGCTTTTAGGTTTACGAGGGAACTCTTAGATTTTCCGGGATAAAAAGTTACCTATTTGTTATTCCAGACTATAATCTATCTCTGTGCCAAATTTCATCCAGATCCGTTCAGTCGTTCTGGCATGATTGAGTAAACATCCATCCATTCATCCAAACTTTCGCATTAAGTATAGATTAAAACCAAAAAAAATCACATCTTGCTGTCCTATTAAAGCAAATTACTCCAAAATAATCATTGTGAACAAAAGAATAGTACTTAAATGACCACTAAAAATTTTAACCACATTTTATGTAATAGAACATAAGTACCCATGATTATTTATGTTCTAATCTAACCTAGCAAAAAATATCTAAATAAAAGGATGTAGCGACTCGAGGTACTTACCTAATTGAAAGATAAGTATGAATGAATAATAATAAATATAATATTCAAGGTAAGTAAGTAAAAACATAATGCATATATTACGAGTAGGTATATCAAAGTTTTTCGCCCAAGGTAAAGTCGTTATGAATATGCTATACCTCGTTGTAGTTTTTTCTTTTTTCTTTAATAATAAAATTCTTTATTGACAAAAAGTTGACAGCTAGGTACATGTATTTTAGATACCTAACAATTTTTTTATTCCAAAAACTGCATATATTCGTGTTTTGGAATAACTCCAGAGTCCAGATATATACGAAATCGCGATTGGAGAGTCGTCCAAGACATTTTTTGGCATGACCCAATTGCAAAATCTCAAATTGCCAAATATCATAGATACCTATCAACCATGTCTGGAGCCAAGATATTATAAAAATTGGATAGATCAAATAATAATTCTATGAATGACAATACTTTCTGATAATATTGTTTAGCGGAACCAGTACGCATTAATTATTTCCAACTAGTTCGAAGCATCTTGTGGAAAAGAGCCGTGTCATACTTTTTGACAAAGTAACTATGTTATTACAGGGTGTCAACATCGATATATATGTAGGCACTAGATGGGCCCTTTCATAGAAAAACGCCGGGCGTCCGAGTTGCTGAACACGTTCCGCACCTGTCTTTGTTCCCGTCGTAGCGCTGTCACGATCGCTCGTCCTGCAGATAATTTGTTATTAATATGTTAACATCTAAAGTTTAATTAGTATGGCACTGTATAATTTTAATTTTAAGGTAAGTGTTTCAATTCACAATTATACATTTCCAAAAAAACGTTATTTAATCTTCCTATTTAATATTTTTATCCATTACGCAATCATTTAATTTCCGCGGCAAACTGTATGATTTTTTTTTACTAACTGGCCTTACGGCTATGACCTATATTATCTATGACCGAGTCATACGTTTTCAAGCTTTCATTCAAGATGTTGCAAGCAAGTTCCCGCTTTTCAGACTAGATGGCGTTGATGGCGTTGCTAAAAATACGCCCACATTCTTTGTTTGACAGGGCCCGTCTATGTAAATTGAGGTCGTTGGGTGTCAAACGACACCACACACTTTGTTTTTTTTTAATTATGATTAAAGACGTTAAAAAGATTCAGTTCATGTGTTGCTAACTTATCAACTGTTATTTTAGGATTGCTTTATTTGCGATGGTAATTGACGTTACGTGTTTACTTTACCCTTTGCGTAAATTCAAATGAGAATCACTTAGCTTGTACCTAAACGTTTGCAGATTTTAGCGCTCAGTTAAAAATGATTATTTTTAGTTAAAAGTGATTAGCGAAGGATTTATAAATACTTAAATCCATATTATTATCTTACATGTCTATGCGACCTTCCCAAAATTACAGTCAACTATAGTATAATATAGATGATAGTTATGCGAGACTTTTTGATTTAAAATACAATGTCAGTGACATTGTATTTTAACCTCCTCCGTATCAAATTTTGACAAAATTGGTTAAAGGATATGACCGTGAAAAGGTATTTAACAGACAGACACACTTCCGCATTTATAATATTAGCATATATTTAGTATTTATAATATTAGCGCAAGTACTGTCAACGTATCACCTATAATGCGTGCTATTTTACGGAATTGCTCCGTGCATTGCCGGGTCACGTATCTAGGATCACGTAAGGTATGCATTACACGTCTCTATTCGTATCTGTTATATTTTATTCTATGCCCGTCTTACGGCGAAAGTTCAACTGTATATATTTTAAATGCACGTTTTATTATTAATTTATAATGGTCTTTATTGTTATTAGATTAATTGTTAATGCATGACTGTCATTTCATTCATTTGCAATCAAAATTTAAATCCGAAGTGATTAATTTGAATATGCTTTTAATTGGGGCTTATTTGCAAGTTTGTATTGGTGAATACAAAGGTTAATAATATTTCATGTATGGCAAATTGCGGTTGGGCTCTGAAAGTCTAGCCCCACTTGAGATGCACGGAGCGGCGCGGCACGTAGCAGCAAATATTATTTGTATGAGTTTATACGGGGCCGCTTCGCGCAGTGCATCTCCGTGCCGCGTCGCTTAAGTGGGTCCAGCTCCTTGCAACCTTATATAAATAACACTTTCCGTAAGTGCCGCGCCGCGCCGCTTCTCTGTAGTGGGCCTAGACCTTGACACCGGTACGGAAAGCAGGTTCTTCTGAGAAAAGGTGACAAGAAATGCACGTGCCTAGGATTCGAATCCCGGACCCCAGAATAGGAAGTCAAAGTATTAACCACTAGGCTACTGATTCGCTGCTTTGTAGTTAAAGTAATGACGCACGCTTAATAAATAATTTTTGTTATGAACATAATAATATAAAAAAAACCCTTTGAATAACAAACTGCTTAATTTCAACGATGAGCTTCTTTCTTTGTTATACGCAATTCATTTTCAAATGTATCGTGCTATTGAGGTCTATACATATAGTACCTAATAAGAAATACTTGGAAATTTTATAAACAATTTTGTCTTTTCTTTTAAAGGAAGTCTATTTGTTTGCTTCTTTGATGGCGGTAGGGAGTTTGTTATAGATAACTATTGTGGATTAAGGTTTTTATTCTAGCGGGAACTCCTTTATTTACCGGGATAAAAAGTAGCCTACGTCTTTCCCCGAGATTCAACCTACATCTGTATCAAGTTTCATCAAAATCGGTTCAAAAGCGTAGCAGACAGACAGACACACTTTCAGTTTTATAATATACTAGACTAGATGATGCCCGCGACTTCGTCCCGCGTGGATAAAGTTGTTTTGATTCCCGAGGGAACTCCTTAATTTCCGGGATAAAAAGTAGCCTATGTCCTTCCCCGGTATGTAACCTACCGCTATGGCAAATTGCATCAAAATCGATTGAATAGATGGGCCGTGAATGCGTAGCAGACAGAGAGACACACTTTCGCATTTATAATATTAACATGAATTGATAAATAATTGATCTAACGATCTACGGATCGAATAGTTAGTGTTTTTTTATTGTGAATAGACTAAGGTGGAAGATTTATGTCTATCAATAGTCTGTGAGCAGGTATAATTTGCGCGCGTAGATGGATTTTCCCAAATCCAAGCAAAAACGGCATACCATGTTAAGGCCCCGCAATGAAAATGTTGCGACTTTTGGAATGTTTATTTTTCAAAATTGGTGGTGTGGTGGCGCATGGCAGCCATTTTTCACAGTGGATGTCCGCAGAATGATAATGAAGATATTTCAAAACTGAAAGGATCCCATATAAAATTGAGACAACTTTTTAAATATTTAAACGCTACGTCTAGCAAGTAGCCATGCGTTACGTTGTTTGCTTGAAAAAGGTCAATTTCAATTTTTTTATCTTAAAGAGACCTAGTCATTTATTTAATCCATACTATAATATTATAAATGCGAAAGTCAGTTTGTTTGTCGGTTTGTTGGTTTATTGGTTTGTCCTTCAATCACGCTGCAACGGAGCAACGGATCGACGTGATTTTTGGCATGGGTACAGTTGAGGACCTGGAGAGTGACATAGGCTACTTTTTATCCCGGAAAATTAAGGAGTTCCCGCGGGAATCAAAAAACTTAAACCACGCGTATGAAGTCGCGGGCATCAGCTAATTAATGTATATTTTGACACCAATATTATACTGTATTGAACACATTTATAGGCACTTGAAGCAGTAAAAACTTGTTATTTTCACGGCTTTTCTAATTATGTTGACGTACGACCACTATAACTATATTTTTTTGACAAAATTATCATTTTGCGTAAACAGTCCCAGAACTAATTGGTTATACTTAGTTATTCTAAGTTAACAGTCAACCGATGACAAGTAATTTAAATTTGAATTTATCGTATCTGTAAAACATCCGACAAGCGACAATACTTAATGTAAATTGACAGTCAAACTTTGAACAAAATACTTAATGATGAAGAATTGTCTCGATCCTTCCCAAGTTCGGTAATGACCTCTATAGTAAATGATAATGTGATTAGAATGATAAATGAGTTAAATAACTTGAATTTTTAAGATTCTGTAAATAAATCGTAAAGAAAAACGCGAAAATAATAGTTACACGAAATGTTCTACATGATGAGTTAGAATAATGCTGTTTTAGAGCAGCCAATTTAAAAAATCTGAATTTTTATACGTCATTCAAGCAAAAGTTTTAACTTTTAGAAATATTGTCTCAAATGAAGATGTTGAGAAACTGATGATAAAGAATTCTCTAGTAGGTACCGGGTTCGCACTTGACCGTGTTTCTGTGAACTTGAAGTTATGCCGTTGAAATTACGCGTTCCAAGCCGAAACCGCCAAAAAAACCGGTAAATAAGCCTGCGGTATTATATCCGCATGCTGAAAACGAATTGCTGATGGCGATGGTAGCCGGTCGCAGTTTTTATTGCAAATTTCCAAATATTGCCAGTGGTTCAATTGATGCGCTTACTCATATTTATTTTTATGAGATACTTTAACTGCTGGTGATTTAACTGGGAATAACTGGATAATGACCGCGACTTTGTCCGCGTCAATTTAAGTTTTTAAGAATCTGATTTTCCGGGAGTTCGCATTGCCGAATGCCAGATCCACAAGTGATATAAAACTAATGGTAAATAATGACATGTTGAAAATAGAAGATACTACTGTGTTCCTGGGGGTGACTTTAGACGCAAAGCTTCAATGGGGCAACCATATATCAACACTTGCTGGCAAGCTTAGTTCTGCTGCTTACGCTGTCAGAAAGATTCGACAGTTAACTGACATCGAAACTGCCAGGATCGTATATTTTGCTTAATTCCATAGCATTGTCTTACGGAATCTTACTGTGGGGTAAATCGGCAGATATTCAAAAAAAAATTGTACTACAAAAAAGGGCAATACGAGCAATTTATAATTTAAAACCGCGTGATTCACTTAGAGAGACATTTAAAGAAATTGGTATTCTAACAGTAGCCTCGCAATATATTTACAGTAATATAATTTTTGTAAAACAGCACATCCATAATTATAAAAAAAAATGCGATCTGCACGATAGGCCAACTATAGAGGCCGTAATAAGCTCGTGACTCCATCGCTCCGCCTCAAAAAAGTCAGAAGGTCATTCGTGTCAATGGGCATTCTTTCCTATAACAAAGTTCCACAACCAATTTTGGACTTGCCTATAAACAAATTTAAGAAATCCATTAAAAGTATGCTCCTGAAAAAAGCTTATTATACTGTTGAAGATTATGTAAATGATAGAGGAGCATGGATTTGATCGCTCCAGCAATGCTATGGACAGCGGTTACTTATGTACACATTGATATAATAATTGTAAATGAATTATTTAAAAAGAGCAACCACCGAGTTTCTTGCTGGTTCTTCTCGGTAGGAATGGCATTCCGAACCAGTGGTAGATTCACTTGACGATTCAAAAGTACTTGTAAAAGTTTATTTGAATAAAAAACATTTGATTTGATAAAAAGCAGCCTTATGTATAATGTAACTCTCCAGGTCTACAACTACACACATATAATCAAGATGATCCGTTGCTCTGTTGCGGGCTGCGGCTTGATTGAGGGTTGATCAAACAAACAAACTCAAATTGAATTTATACGGTAGGCACGCCTAGTACGGATAAGAAAAGTTAATAATATCAACGTACAACTTAAATCGCTTGGTCTAGAAAAAATATTAATCTCCCAAATAAACCTACCTAACTACTACTAACTTTAGAAAGACACTAGCGAATGCCCGCGACTTCGTCTGCGTGGTTTGAGGTTTTTTGGTTCCTGCGGGAACTCTTTAATTTTCCGGGATTAAAAGTAGCCTATGTGTTTTTCCAGACTATAATCTATCTCTGTGCCAAATTTCAGCCAGATCCGTTCAGCCGTTGGCGCGTGATTGAGTAACAAACATCCATACATCCATCCATCCAAACTTTCACATTTATAATATTTGTAAGTAAGATGTTTCGATCTTAATAGCAATCGTGCATAGCTCTAAAAAAATACTTTCTTTTAAAAAAATTGTTAAATAAACCGTATATTCTTAAGGTCGCTGGGACCTTAAGTATATAAGGTAAGGGCTTTTGTGTACATAAAAAGATCTAAAAGATTCGAACTTAGGAGAGCTTTTGAAATTGTTGGTTGTATCACAAGATAAGAAAGTGTGGTAATAAATAAGCAACCTCATTAGCTTCACAATGATTAGCTGATAGGTCTAACTTACAAAACAGTTTCGTGGTCTATCTGGTAAAAAAATACTGGAGTTTACTCCTTACGAATGAAAAGAAACCATGGAAACATAAACAAGTGTTACCATGGAAACATAAACATAACGTAACGGATAATGGTTGATTTTACTCCCCATAAATTTTGATACCCCGGGCTTATAATTTTATATGAAAATCGATTCTTTTCACGAATATTTTTAGTTTTTAAAATAGTTTATATCAAAAAAAACTACGGGTTTTTCAATCTCCAGTAACATTTAACCGAAAAGGTATATTTGATTTTTCAACTTTCGGCAGATGTTCTACGCCTACAGAAATTATGTCCCAAAATTCGTCAGCTGAGGTTTATTTGGCGATTGTGAAATAGGCCCTAAAATATTTTGACTTTGCCGATATTAATTAAGATAACACATACTCTATTAAAACGCGAAAGACTATTAGTTTGTCCTTCAATCACGCCGCAACAGATCAATGGATCGATGTGATTTGCATGGGTATATTTGAGGACCGGGAGATACACATAGGCTTACTTTTCATCCCGGAAAATTAAAAAGCTCCCGTGGGAATTAAAAAACTTATTCCACGCGGACGAGGTCGCGGACATCAGCTAGTCGCTACATTCATAAACATATTATACTAGCCGATGCCCGCGACTTCGTCCGCGTGGTTTAAGTATTTTTGATTCCCGCGGGAACTCCTTAATTTTCCGGGATAAAAAGTATGTAAAAGTAGCCTAAAAAGTAGCCACTCTCCAGGTTCTCAACTATATCCATACCAAAAATCACGCCGATCCGTTGCTCCGTTGCGGCGTGATTGAAGGACAAACAAACAAACTTTCGCATTTATAATATTAGTAAGTATGATATGATGATACCATGTCTGACTTTAATACATATTTAAGGCAGGAGTGAATAGGAAATTAGACGTTTTCTAGACAAGCACGCTTCAACCTAGACCTCATGATTGTTACGTTTGTCATCAAGTCTGTCTTGACTTATAAGTCGCAGTTTGTAATTAACCTCCTGATCCATATTATTACCCTTTACATATTCATTACATGATTTGCAATACACTAATAAAAATAAATTTCTTATCATACTAATAGTATAAATGCGAAAGGGTGTTTGTTTGTCCTTCAATCACGCCGCAACTGAGCAACGGATCGTCGTGATTTTTGGCATGGGTATAGTTGAGGACCTAGAGAGTGTCATAGGCTACTTTTTATCTCGGAAAATAACAAGTTCCCGCGGGATTAAAAAAAGCCCTACCGACTTCTGTATCTAGATCTACTGTGCTGAACGGACCAAAAAGGAGAGTAATGTTCTAAGGGCTCATGTATGTATACTTTATTCCACCATAACTTCTAAATGCCTGAACAGATTTGGATGTATGGGGTATTGTTAGAATCCTTATATCATCCCGATTCCCGAGTGACTACCACCCACCACCACTACATCCCATTAACGTCCCACTGCTGGGCACAGGCCTCCACTCTTATAGGAGAGAGGGAATTAGCCGCCAAGCGATTTAGCGTTTCGGTACGATGCCGTGTAGAAACCGAAGGGGTATGGGTTTAATATAACTGCCATGCTCCTAACAGGTTAGCCCGCTACCATCTTAGACTGCATCATCACTTACCATCAGGTGTGATCGCAATCAAGGGCTAGCTTGTAGTGGATTAAAAAAAAATGATCGAGCAGTCATTTTTTTCTTAATTTTCTCTATAATGTTAATTTGTTTTCTCCAATATTGTTAATTAATTAATGTTAATTTTCTCAATAATGTTAAATGCAGGATACTAATAAATGAGGGGAAAAAATAAACATCATTAAACTATTAAAAATATTTACAGTAAATTCTTCCATGCGATCTTAAATCAAAAATGATGTATTTACAAAGTAAAAGTATATTCTTCGTTCACTCGTCTACATTAATACATAACCCACATTCTAGGGAATGTAAAAAATATATACGGAAGTTGTGTAAATATAATAATTAATAGATAAAATCTTAGAATCTTTGTTGTCTTGTTCATTTTGTGTTAAGTAGGTATAATGCTAATATTGTAATTTATAAATGCGAAAGTGTGTCTGTCGGTTTGTATGCTACGCTTTCACGGTCCATTTGTTCAACCGATTTTAATGAAATTTGGTAGGCTGTATCCCGAGGCAGGACATAGGCTACTTTTTATCCCGAAAAGAATACAACGAGTTCGTCGGACGAAGCCGCGGGCAGCATTTAGGTATTTGTAAACGCGAAAATGTGTCTGTTTTACCGCAACGCTTTCCCGGTTCATCTTTTCAACCGATTTTGACGAAATTTGGTACAGAGATATGGGTTACATAACTTACATACATCACGGGGAAGGACATAGGCTTTTTCCCGGAAAATTATGAGTTTAAAATTAAAGAGCGGAAATCAAAAAACCTTTCTCCACGCAGCCGAACTCGCGGGCATTATCTAGTATTAAATATTTTTTAATTGGTTTCGTAATAATGTAGAAACTAGATAGTGAAGTGATACCCAACTCTATTCCTTTGGCTCTGGCAGTGCAACATTATTTAATTCAATTACATTTTTAACAGACTTCTAAACAACTTTTGACGACCTCCGTGGCGCAGTGTGTAGCGCTGTTGCCTTAACGTGCGGAGGTCCTGGGTTCGATCCCCGGCAGGGTCAATTTGGGAATTTATAATTTCTGAATTTTCCCTGGTCTGGCCTGGTGGGAGGCTTCGGCCGTGGCTAGTTACCACCCTACCGGCAAAGACGTGCCGCCAAGCGATTTAGCGTTCCGGTACGATGTCGTGTAGAAACCGAAGGGGTATGGGTTTAATATAACTGCCATGCCCCTAACAGGTTAGCCCGTTACCATCTTAGACTGCATCATCACTTACCATCAGGTGAGATCGTAGTCAAGGGCTAGCTTGTAGTGGATTAAAAAAAAAAACACGACCCACGATAAGGCATTGAGACTTTGTTCAAACTTATTGTCACGTGTCCCTTGCCGTCCATCCCGTTACTATGTTACACTTACATGATTAGGTATATGCCATCAACACAAACAATAGGGAAGAATTAATCGCTGAAGTTAATTGAATCTTGATGTAAATTTTATTCAGTAATGATAGTTTTTACTCAATTATTTATTATTACTAATGGATAGGACGAACGAATTCTATAAGCGGTTACAAGGTTGTAAGATTCCCTTGCATTGTTTACATTAGTTTAGCATACCTAATATGTTTTTGTTATTGTTTGGTTTATTTTTTCTATCGCTTTTTTTTCTTTTTTTTTTGACTTAAAGTCGCCACGCTGTGTCATAGGTCGTTGCAGGGTGTTTTAAAGTATAACCGAAATAAGCAACGTTGCCTTTACTGTTAACGCGTATTCGAATTTGAACCTGATGTGAAAGCGGCGATGGTTGCAATTGTTTTAAGAAAAACATGGCCAATGTTGTGTTATTGTATGTAAAGTCCAATAAAGTGAGAAGACTGCTTTGTCACACCGTGCAGTTTGTTAGGCCAACCTATTAGGGTCACAGATAAAAACACTTATTAACAGAAATAAACGGTTACAGATTGATTGGGTTATACAGGCTACAGTATAGTTTCTGTTTCTGTTATATAACAGATTCAAAAAACAGTGTTTTATTATTTATTATTTACTTATTTCGGTTACTGTTTCAGTCCTTGGGTGTTACTAAGTTACAGGCGAAAGTTAAAATATCTAAAGCTTCTAATTAAAAAGTCCTTAATGAATTCAATCAAAAGGTTCATTTTAGGCCTACTCTTGTACACTCTACTATGAATAGAGGAAAATACATAGATTGTATTAAAAATATAATAATTTAGAACAGTAAAGTAAATAACGACCATAAAAATAAAAATGTATTTCCAGTTTTCTATATGTTTCCAAGATGGCAACCTTCAGCCATAGAGAAGGCAGTAGGCGCGAAATGTATCAAATGTCATTTCTGACAGTCACTGTCACAATAACGTGTTTTTCTGTTGAAAACGTCAAATAAATGAATCCGCCATTGTTACCCACTCATGTTTAGTGTTCCATAACTTGGAAAGATTAAATTATTTTACCACTGAAATTACGACGAATTCGTTGATTTGACCAATAAAAACTGGTCTAGTATAGCTTGTACAAGACTTGGCCTACGCCCCATACAAATCTGAACCGTCTCCTACTTCTAGAGGTCCTACTCCTACTCCTACTCCGTCTAGAGACTCCACAAACTTGATAAAATTGTCTCGCGGATAAAATATCGCTAAATAAGCAATCTATCGACAAACGACACTGCAAATTCAAACTCGAATCAAAAGACGAATATAAGTGCTCTTCGCTCCACTTTTTTGCCTCTGCGAGGGTCAAGAGAACACCCGAGCTGACTGAGCTAAACTCCATTTTATACCGAGTTGAGTTTTATACATAGGTACTTAATTTCAGTGATATACATTTATTTAAGACAGTTTAGGTTCAGGAGGGACGAGTGGCCTAGTTGTGACAACGAATTCCAGTCAATTGCGAATGTTAAGCAACGTTGACCCAAGTCGGTAAAGGATGGGTGACCGAATTCGGAGGTTTAAATTTGGCATTTTCGTTTCCTCCGTGCCTCGGCGAGCACGTTAAGCCGTTACAAAAACCTATAAGTTTAAAAACTCTTAGTCGAGTCGTATGCGGAAGGATTATTATCCCAAGAAAACTCCTACCATTATTTGATCAATGGAAAGGGGTCACGACCCTCAGTAACGAGGAATACGACGCAGAGAGAGTAGACAGATTAGCGCCTGACTGTGTTCACTCGATATTGAGAATGAATTGTTTCAGATTTGGATGATGCATTACGTTACCTTGAATAATGATTACAACCTTGCTAGTCATGTTAAATTACATTATATATTTTAATATAGTATATTATATCTATCAATTCCCATTAATTCAAATTCAATAAAATTGCTAGAAATATTAGGGGGACAGGAAAAACTGTCATGTTATTCTTACTAAATGAGTAAAATAACAATAATTATGATAATAACAAAATTGTTTAATTATTACGACTAAGTAGGTATTGTAATAATGTAATGTAAAAATGGTCTATACTAATATTATATGGATGGATAGATATTTGTTACACAATCATGCCAAAACGGCTGAACGGATCTGGTTGAAATTTAGCACAGAGATGGATTATAGTCTGGAATAACACATAGACTACTTATTATCCCGAAAATTAAAGAGTTTCCGCGGGAACCAAAAGTCCTGGATCCCTTGGTAGTTGGTATAGTGGAAATATACATTTCAAATAATTCTGCAATTTGTACCTATACCTACTTAAATTTTGTGCAGTAATTTTGTAATGTGTAACTTTTTCAATGAAAATGTTAATAAGTACTTAATTATATTATAAAAATTGTTTTTAGGCACCAACCATGACGGTCGAGAAACTTATGGAATACCTACCATCTTTAAAATTTGTAAAATAAGGACATTACGATTTATTTTCTATTTCTAATCATTAGGTTGTAAAAGTGCTTAGATATCGCCGAAATTCCACTATCTATAAAAAAAAATATATTTCAGTCGAGCTTCACCAGTTTAAACCGGATAGTATTATAAAACTTCTCAACCAGTTTACGTAGATATCTACGATAATTATTTACCTGAGATGTCCTGTCTCATAATAATAATTATTATGAGTCAAATGGCATTGAAATTCATATGTCAATAAATTACAATGATTGATTAGTCTTATTATCTTTATAATATGGGTTTTATAGTATATTTAGTAGTGATTTATATAGATTTTGATAATAGGGATAATGCCGATGTCAAATAAAAATTATTCCTTACTGATTGTTAAATACAGGGTCTTCCAAAAGACCTAAAATTCTAATCCTAGGTTATTTTTAAATTTGATAACTATTTAAACTACAGATTTAAAAAAAGTGCGTTGAAATTTGATGACGTCACAACTCACAGCTATGTATGAGTTTGATATAGAGTTGCTGTATTGATTGAGTTGTCATCATCTTCTTCATTCCCGTGGAAAATCTTTTAAGATCGGTTGAACAGATAGGCAATGAACAAACAAATAAGCGTTGTAACAGACATACAGACAGACTTTCGCATTTTTAATTTTAGTATGAACTATCGCCCTCTAGTTAGTCATTTAAAAAAAAGTAGTGCCCTGCATTCACAGAATAACTATTATGCCGCATCTCTGATTCACTTTTGCTGCAATATATTATATGAAGCTTGCCAAAAAGAATATTATGTATTCAGTGTACATTGCTCTATTTATTTATTTTATGTGAGTTATGAAACAGTTCACTTTTATCTGGGTTTAGTTTTTATCACTGCTAACATAAAATGTAGCTTATAAATGTATTCAATGTAATGATTGAAATTCGCACTAACTAGTGCGATACGATACGATAAATGATTAAAAGTAACAATGTACTTAACACAGTAATGCGATTTAAACTGTCAAATTCACTGACAATCGGTTCTCAGTGTGGAGCTCTCGAACCATACTGAGTTCATTCTCCAACTCAGTGGCTATCAAAAATGAAAGCTATGACTATTATTTTTTATCCATATTTTTTTTCTCCAATCCATTGAAGATTATAAAAATATAATTTTCATAGCAAACCTTCAATGGATAAAAAAATATATGTCAGTGGCTATAATTTTTTTGATAGCCACTGAGTTAGAGAATAGGATTGTTCAATTAAAATGCTGTGGTATAGGTAGGTACTATTTGTTAAAAAATTAAAAGGCGGAAAAAAGATAGGATTGGAAGTGTCAACTTCAGTGGCTCTTATATGGTTCTTATAGAAACCTAGTACCAACTGGCTGTGGCTGATTCTTTGACCTATTTTCCCGGAGGCCCAGACTCGAGACGTGTGTAGGAGCTATTACGTAATAAATGCGCTCAGAAAATTGTAGGTAGGGACATCAAGAGGCCAGTAAGAAACTAAAATATGAGATGGATCTAGATATATATTCACTGTAGCGACCAATGTCCTGATACTTGAGAAGTGATAATATTCTCTGCTTACAATGTAATTATGTTGGCATGCGGCCCGCGAGGAGAGCAGAAATTCAAATTACAAACTTCAAATAAGTAACAGAATTTTAAAAATAAAATAAGAACGTCGGACTTTACTGTCATCGGCAAAGACTTTTGACTAGAGTGGCCATAATTGATCAGTTCGAGCAGTTGATCGAACAACGTACACAGAGCAGTTCGGAGAGGTTACCACTGCTGTGTGTGCATAATAATGTATCGTGTATGATGATAAACTATTCCCACATGATTCCCGCGATCTTTCTTTCAGGTTCTTTTTTAAATGTCCTGGGAAAACTTTGATTTTTCGATAGGAAAAGTTGCTATCTCTGCACAAATGTCCTCATAATCGGTTTAGTGCGTGGTCTGTAAAAACAGTAGTATTAGACACACAGGCATTGTCAAGGTCTACAATCAATTTCATATGTAGTCGAAATTCCACGGACACGTAATATACAGTTTAATTACTTCCTTGTTTCTTATTCGAACCGCTAGGATATGGCCTTCCGGCGTCCGTTTTCCGCTCCAGCTTTAATATCTAGGTAACTTCAAATCAAGAGCGAATAGGTCTTCTAGGCAAGCTCGCTCCACCTCAGGCTATATCATCACTTGCCAGTAGGTATACCTTTTTAAATACAAGTTTATTGTATGGAACAAGCGGAAAGATAAGTATTTCCCTCTCTCTCTGCTCTCGTACACTCTGAAAATTTCAACTGCCTAGCTATTACGGTTCATGAGAATACCGACAGACGGATGAACGGACGGACGGACAGCAGAGGCTTAGTAGTAGGGTCCTGTTGGCTCCCTTTGTGTGTGGAACCCTAAAAAAGACAGCAAATACCTTCGTATTTACGATATTAAGTATGAATAATGAAAGAAAGATTGCAGTTCGTTACGCAGTCGCACCTTGAAGCGGTCAGTCATGAGTTCATGACTGCTTGAAACTGCCCTTGTGCGGCCGTTCTTAAGCCTCGGCATTCCTGAAAATTGCCTATGTAAACCTTGATTTCTTGCAACATAATTATATGCAATCAAATATCTGTGTCTGAAGTTACGTAGCTAGATTTTGCAAATGGCTCTATTTCTATACCCTCTAATGACTTTCAGTGCTCATACGTCAATTAGAGGTATGTATGTAGGTATGGTGCATTTAGAGATTTAGTTAAAGCATATTAAATTGCATTACGGGAAACCGAAAGTCCTTGATGACTCGAGAGGTTAAAAACTACAACATTTATTTTTAATTCGAAAGAGTAATTTTCGAGTTTTACCAAAAATTGCTGAACACACATGAGGTATTACGGTAGGTAC
The DNA here is from genome assembly GCA_923060345.2 of Erebia aethiops. Lineage (NCBI taxonomy): Eukaryota > Metazoa > Arthropoda > Insecta > Lepidoptera > Nymphalidae > Erebia > Erebia aethiops. The sequence goes on along the minus strand of OV281081.1, from coordinate 16,671,075 downwards.
GAGGAATCAAATTGTTTTCTTTGGGCGCCACTATTTGGACCACCTTGTATAATTTAAATTAAACCTACGCAAACACACATCATATCTCAGAAGCGTTAGAGGTTCGTTTTAAACGCACCTCCAGGGTTTCAACCTGAGATCCCCAGTGGTCTCCACCACTGATCTATCACCGCTTTCATATGTACTTTGCTTGAACTGCACACAAACTGTGAAAACAAGTGAAGAGCTAATATAATAAAAGTAACGTTTTTAATGCTTAGACCTAGAGTCATCACAACGCGGCTCCGGGGCGTACAAATATTTGATTAGCTCTACAATCTACACAAGCGAAGGTACAAGAGATTTATTTACATACCTAAGAATATCGGATTATTTATGCCTAACCTAGACCTACTATAAAGGAGGAAAGCTGATGTGGCGGTCTTCGCAGTCCGCACATAAGCCAATAGATGGCACTACTGGCAGCGCAAGACAAACACAAAGAGTCTGCATCGCGATAACGAAGTTTTCTCTGAATTACGCTTTACATACGACTTCCAAAGATCATTAGATCAATGGTCATATTTGTTCCAGTGGTCCCCGAGCACAACACCCGCTCGGAGGATGATCATCCCATTGACGGTTGAGCCGTATCACCTGCTCCCGTACACTGGGAAAAGAAAACTGAAATTGTTCCCACAATGGTATAACTATAGAAAGATTCTTTTTAGTTAGTTATTTGGCAGATCGCAATTGATTTGCTGTTGAGAAGTTTCGCCTTCCATCTCAGAATTATTCATCGGTCTTCATAAAATTGACATCTGACGAACCTGGCCAACTTTTCTAAACTAAAAAGTATCGTCCAAATAGGCTAAAATGTATTAAAGTTACCTATAAAGTAAAATTGACAAATATTTTCATCCCCTATTCCGAAGGAACCCTTGTGTTTTTCAGGATAAAAAAATTTTCTTGTTGTTGTTTTGGTCTCTGTCGATCCTAGTTATATCTTCCTCCAATAGAAAAATGTAATGTACAGGAATCAGGAATCGTCCAGTTCTATTATAATATGTAACTATTTGATAGATATTAACACCTATAGTAATTCATTTGTAAAGTAGCCCAACAGCTTACGCTTTTAAAACTTCGGCACGCTACGTAATCCAATCTTACTACTTAATTTATGTACTTAATTCTGTTTTTACGTCGAGCTCCATTACCAACGGCCACGTAATCCGTATGATCAGTAAATAAGGTTTTTCACCAATCTCTATAAACCTAGCTTTTTTTTATCCACTAAAAGTTAGCCCTTGACTGTGATCTCACCTTGATCCTAGTTACTTATAGGTAGATATATGATTCGAATTTGGAATATTGAGAGCCGAGACTGTATCGATTGGAATTCTATTTACTTATCGTCGGCAATTGGCATAGAGTGTACGAGAGCAAGTATATGTAGAGACCAGGGTCACGGTCAAAGTCGAATTGTAGATTCAGATATCGAAGCTTCCACGGGAATTTTCAGTAGGTAGTCACGGCTACATTCCTAACTACTGGACCAACGAGGCAGTGTTTAGAAAGGAATTTGTACTTCTATGGCAAAACCACTTGTTATGCTTCCAACCGGTACGCTAGGAACCATCACTAGGTTAATTATGTCGTAGATCGCGTACCATGGCGTCCGCTGACGCCTCGCCACGCGTTTATGTAACCCATCACTTTCTAACGTCTGTCTGTCGGTCACTCGGACGGTGCTTGACGTAACTTTACGTTCCGCGCAGAAGCCCTTCGTCGATTCGGTAATTTGGTACCTCCCACAAACTTATCTGACCCGGTAACAAACATCCATCCATACATCCATCCTTCCATCCAAACTTTCGCATTTATAATATTATAGTATAGATAATTTTGGCCACCGGGCCAGGTAAGTTTGTTGGACTGTACCTTGATGATTGTTGACGGCTGTTGGGAGATTTTTTTTCCGCTACAAAGTTCTGTAAAGAGTTTAGAGGAGCGTGCTTGGGATCCAGAACCCGGACTCTCGTATATACCGAATTCTTGACCGCTAGGCTTATCACTTTTAAGTAATTTGTGTAATATGTTGAATCATTTGAGAACCGATAATGTTTTCCGCATGCTTGAAAATCTAAATTGGCATAGTGGTTGACCCTGGGACATTGAATCTTGTTACATCAATTATGTCAAAATACTCCTTTTCAGATCTAGATTAGGCATTAACACATTATAATGTCCTCAGGGTCATATTCAAGGCAAGGGGCACGAAAATCTGTTTTAAAGTCATTAGACCCCAAGATACATTAAAATGTTAAATTATAAGGTCAACTACCTATCAGAAATATTGGCCATTTAATGTTTGAAAACAAAGGAAGTATGACTAAGTTCTTTGCTAGGATTTTATTTTTACGCCTTTCAATAATGTGGATTAAAAATATCGCCTTGCCAACAAAAGTCTAGCAAAGAAGTTGTTGGTCATAATTTTGATCTCGGCATTTCTAGGAGTAGAAGTGCCGAGGTCCTAGTTGTGCTTGCTTGTACTCTTATTATGTCAAGCCTAACATTATAACTTTTAAAAGACATTATTCTGTTTGATTTATATATTAAATTATGTATCCGTAACAAACGTGGCCTATTTAGCTTTGGTATTTACAAGTCCGCGAGGCGTAAGGTGAGCTTTGCATTTGTGTGAGTGATCACTAAAAGTAGAGTCAGACAAAAAACTTTTAAAAATAAATTTTATTCGTAAAAGATAAATACAATTCAAATATGAAAAAATATTAAAATTCTTCTACATCGGACATTGCATCTTCATCATTTTCCTTATCATCATTTTCACTCTCGTCTGATGTGTCGTCTGTGTTAATAATGAATCGTTCCGATAAATCATCAAGAACAGCGTCATGGCCTTTAAACTTATTTTCTTCTTTTACTGCGTGATCGCATACATTTTTCCATTCTTGTGCAGTGATACTGCCAACTTTTTCTGTCACTAACCTCATTATTACATCCATATTCATTGACACGTTTTTTTTCGCAACGTAGCCTTTTATCATAGCCCAAATGTTTTAGTAAAAAATAAAAATAAAATAAAATAAAATATTAAGAAACACGTCACGCTGCTACCAGTACAAGAGGTGAAGTTGCGTCAAGCGATGGACGCACCGCGCCTCAGGCCGATTGTCAAAAAGCAGTAAAAACCGGTTTATACCAAGCAAGGGACGCGCCGCGCTTTAGGCCAATGTTACACCTACACTATCTATGTACACTCACACAAATGCAAAGCTCACCTTACGCCTCGCGGACTGTTAGACAAGAGGTGGACACCTGGCCAGCTAGACTAATATATTCATAATAATGCAGTGCTGAAATGCCAAAGGTTTGTGACCCATGTTAATGTTATTTGGACATGCGATGCATAGTGCAATAACCTCCCTCAATAAATTAAGGGTACAGTAAAAAGCGCAAATCAGTCGATCATTGGATTGGATGGGAGTTGGGACCAACTTTGCTGGTCCGAATTAGACCATTTCCTCCGTACCCCAGAGAACATTTCGTCCGCGTCGTAGGTTATCTTTTGGCTTGGCGAAACTTCGATTCGAGGAAATCGTTTAAATCAAAACAGTCGTTTTGTACAATACAAAATAACACTCAAAAAGCATAATAGCACTGCGGCAATAGGTAGAGCATTCACTAAGGTGTTCTACATTTAAAGCATTGTTGAAAACGGGACTTGAGAGCAGAACTTTCGAAAGTTTCAAAAAACACTAAAATGAACAATTTTAATAATTTGTTAAAACTTTCAAAAGAGCATTGCAGTGCTGCCATGATTTTTATACAGAATATAAATCTATATATATAAAAATGAAACCCGTTTTCCTTGGTCACGGCATCACGCGTGAATGGCTGGACCGATTTCACTAATTCTTTTTTTGTTGTATTTGTTATTATTAGGAGAAGGTTCTTACGGAAAAAAATATTAAGAAAATCTCTCAGAAATATTGAAAAATATACATTTAATTTTGCATACTAAGGCGGTACGAAGTTCGCCGGGTGAGCTAGTGCATTCTAATATTATAAATGCGAAAGTGTTAGTGTTTGTTAGTCACGCTTGTTAGTTACGCTTTCGCAGCGCAAAATTTTTTGAAGATAGGTTCAATTCATGCGAATATAATATGAGGCTTCTTTCATCCCGGAACATTAAATAGTTCCGACAAAAACCTAAATCCACGCGGACGAAGTTGCAGGCATCATTTACTTAAATAACTCTTCTTGAATGTCAATAACAGATAATTTTCCTCTTTCCAGTTTCATCGAGCACGATAAAGTGTCCGGCTTCTGGACGTGGATGTTCGTCCTGTCAAAGTTGCCGGAACTGGGCGATACGGTGTTCATAGTCCTGCGCAAGAAGCCCCTAATATTCCTGCACTGGTACCACCACATCACCGTGCTGCTGTACACTTGGTTCTCATTCACCGAGTTCACCTCCTCGGCGCGCTGGTTCGTCGTCATGAACTATTGTGTTCACAGGTGAGATATCATTACCTTTAATAGATATGCTGAAAACAAGGAGCCGTTCATATTCCTACACTGGTATTACCACATTATCGTTCTGCTGTACACTTGTTTCGTCGTCATGAACTATTGTGTTCACAGGGAAGATATTATTACCTGAACCCTTTAATAGAGATATGCTCATTACAAGACGCTGCTCATATTCCTGCAAAGCTACCCATCGCATAGGCGGTCCCCGCACTCTTTGAGTCTTCCCCTCTTGCCTTTCTATTACAAAGACGAATTTGACCATATTCTACTTTTCCCGTTCGCTTGATCAGAATGTCACACAAGTGATAATATGGTTTGAGAAGATTCAGTGCGGTTGGTCTATCAGATGCATTTTGCTCCTATAAGGCTTGCGGCTTGCCAATACATCTGAAATCTTTTAATTCCATTAAACTGAAACAATCTTTTTTTCTTTTCCAGTGTGATGTATACCTACTACGCCTTGGTCAGTATGGGCAAGTATCCGCCGAAGATGTTCGCGATGACCATCACAGTGCTGCAACTCACGCAGATGATCGTCGGCTTCGCTGTCAACATCTGGGCGCACAACTATATGACCACCGCCCCACCACACACGTGCGGCATCAGCCAAATCAACATCAAACTGTCTATGGCCATGTATTTCTCATACTTGATCCTCTTCGCGCAATTTTTCTACAAAGCCTACCTCGCCCCCTCTGGGAAGAAAGAGAGGAAAGATAAATCGGAACCTCTTCCCGACATTTCAACGAAGAAGATGGAGTATAATAACGTTAATGGTGGACTGAGACAGAGGAACGGTGTTGTGCACTAGTCGGTATTGTGATAATAATATGGTTACTGGTTAGTACCTATTTGTACAGCGTTATAAGCGGACGCCGATCGAAATAATTTTCCGATTTTTTTATTAAAAAACCTGCCCCTCATAATGTTGCATTTAAAATTGATTAAAAAAGTTAGTTCAATAATTAGCAGCTTTTTTGGTTAAGTCACCATATGATGCGTTTAAAAACTGGTTTAATTGTAATAAATAAATAAATCTGCAAACAAACAGCTGTAATAAATTACCTGTAGGTAGGTATATTTCTTTACTATGAACGAATATCATGGCTCAATGAATCAGTTATTAATAGGCTGTTAATTACATTAGAAAAAAAGTCACAACTGTATAAATGGCTTAAAGCGACTTTGCGTGACAACGATCGTTTAGTATTTTCATTCACGACCACAGAATTCTAAATAACAGAATAGAAATGTTAAATTAAATAACAATGTTAATTAAAAATAAATATTTGGTATAATACTGCTTTTATCGGAAGAGTAGATCGCCTATTTTTATTTAGCAACTCATACAGAAATAATTTGAAAGCACATTAGCATCCAAAGCAAAAAAAATGAATTTCTGTTCAACATTTCCGATACGAACCGCTAAGGTTTGGAACGCCCTTTCGGTGACCGTGTTGCCTACCACGCAAGACAAGCACTCTTGCCTTGAAGGCAATTCCAATAGGCAATAGACAAATGCCTAGAAAATTTTATGCTATGCAAACGCGCTCCAAACTAGACCACCATCATTGCTTTTAAAAAGCATGATTGTCGTCAAGTGCAAATCTATCTCGTACCTAATGAACAGCAATAGAAATACGTCTATTTGTCAAACTCGCACTGTTTCTTTTCAAATGTCATATGCGCTGAGACATTAGGTTCACACTCCTTTATCACTTCTATTTATTATCTATTCTAAGTTCGCGTTATAAATAATAGTCAATTCATGGTCCAAGCGTGTGATAAAAAAACTGCAAGTTTTTCCACATGTTTATTGCGTTTAACATTGTTTGACTTTGTAAGAAAAGCTTTTAAATTGGTTAAACGCTCATTTATACTTGTATTTTTCTATAAATAATGTACAAGGTCCGATTTTATTATTGCTTGGATTAAAGAAATATTTAACTCCAAATAGAGATTTCGTGACCTCTACTTAAAATACAGTAAAATAAAATAAATTCTAAACTGTCATAAATACCATTTGGTGATTTAAATAACGGTAAAATAAACTCTATTTTTGTGAAAGTTGTTACATAAGTAAAATTATTATAATCGGAAACTGAAATGAAACAGTCATGATGTCGGGATATTTAATTATTATAATTAATATCAATAAAATTATAATGGTTTTATTTTATTAATTAATAACATTAGAGCATCGCGTGATCATAATCAGACTGTTAAGATTTTTTTATAGTGTGTTGACGCCAATGGGGCTAATCTATCCGCAGGGCCACGAGCGTTCGCTTTAAGCGATTCGACAACTTCGATAATTCGATATATATATATATATGTAGGTACTAGATGGGACCTGTCATAGAAAAAAGTTGGGCGTCCGACTTATAGGGCGTGCCCCTCACCTGTATAAGCCTGCCCTTGTCCCCGCCATAGCGCTGTCCCGCTTGTCAGACTAGATGGCGTTAGTAAAATAAGTCCACATTCTTTGTTTGACAAGACCCCTCTATGTAAATTGAGGTCGTTCGACAAGCTTAAATGCTTGCCTAAGTCTTTAAACTGCATTTTTCATTTTTATTCTACAGTACGATTCTTCCACTTCAGAACCATCACAATGCACTTCGCCAGTGTCAAGTAGCTTACAGTTGGAATAATAGGTAGATGAAGTAAACTAAAGTTTCCTGTGTTGCCAGAATTTTTGGGTATAAAAAGTAGTGTTGTGACTTGTGAAAAAAGGACCGAAATGAATCTCTCCTTGTATAGTACAGATAGTTGACCGAGCGAAGCGAAGGTCTCTGAGTCTACTTGAGTGAATTTGCACTCGTCCGTCCGTCCGTCTGTCAGAGCCTTATAACTTCTTAATTACTGAACGTAATTACTTCAAATTTAAATTTATAATATGTAAACCGATGGCCTGTAGCCGAATATGGCTTAAAAAGTTATAAAAATCTTTATTTCAGGGGGGTTCTCATAGAAGCGAATGCGAAGTAAAATATTTTTATAGCGTTACATAGGGTTGCGGTATATCATTTTAAAGATAATTAGGAATAGAGTCCAAAAATACTTTTATAAAAATTTTCCCCCAAAATTGACGAAATGGGGGGGCTTTCAAAGTGGAGATTTTCTAACGTCCAAAGTTGACCTCAGAACTCAATTTTCTGAAAGGCTGAGCCTGAAACTTGATCAATTATTTGAATTATATCCTGTACTTGAACAACAAATACTAAAATTAGATAAATATTATAAGGAAACGAAATTATTTCAGCTTCAGTATTTTTAACAGAACTTCACAATGATGTCAATAGGTAGATGGCGCTCTGTAAAAGTTTATTCGTTTTTGCTTACAGATAATAAAGCATCTTATGGATACCGCGAGGTCTCAGTTCGGGGCGGACCACTAGTATACAGGGTGGAAAAAATATTCTAAAAATGCAAAAACAATCAGGTCACTATTTTATTTGCTTAACGTGTTCCCATATGTGATCCATCAACTTTCGTGGCCCATCGTGGAAAACACCTGAATTCTTAATAGGTCATGACTTTTGCTCCCAAGTGACAAGTAATCTAAGTTTCCAATCAATGTTGCACAGCCGCTCGGTAATAACTTGTTTATATTACTGATTACTACATACTTACATGTTACTTATTATTTTACAATTGTTTATGAAATCATGTGTTTGAGTATAATAAGGCGCTATTTTTGTTATTATGACTACAGTGAATGATGTGTTAACTTATAAATAGGCAAAGATTTTCTATCTGTAGATCCGGTTGCCTACCACATTTTATATAGGTATATAAAAGCGCGCGGGATTCCATTTTTGAAAAACTGGTTCATATATTGTTATAAGACGAAAAGATATCTAGATAGACGGTTAAAATTTACATTTATTATTAATATTTTTTGTAAATTATTAAGTAATTATTTTTGCATTTAAAAACAAAATCATAAAATACAAGGTTGATTTTGAATTCTCGTCGATGTTATTTGGCGTTTATTTTAAAATTTATATTTACGTTATCATTAAGATGAATATGATTCAATAACGACGTTAAGTGACTTTGGCACGTTACACGTAGCCCGTTTGCGCCGAGCCTTATTTAAAAAGATATAGGAATGTTTGAATTACTTAAAACTTTTTTAGGCGTTCGTAGTACCTAACATTTAAAATATGTCCCACGAAAATGGCCGCCAAATCGAACAGCTGTTTTGAGGCCTCCGTCTTTTAACAAAGTGTAGGTACCCCAGACCAGAACATTAAGTTAGTTTAGTAGTTTGTAGGTCATAGAACGAGAAACATACCCAGAAGGATTACAAATTACAATCCTGTTTTGAGCTTGACGAGACCATATTTTCAAAAATGTAAATTTTAACCGTCTATCTAGATATCTTTTCGTCTTATAACAATATATGAACCAGTTTTTCACGTTATAGGGAAGTATCACAAAAATCAATTGTTTAAAAACATTGCATTGGAGGGTAGTTAGTAGGTAAAAAAAATCGGAAATTGTTAAACATCGGTGCCCGCTAGCTTATGGGGGCGGTTGTCACTCGTAACATTCCATGCTAGGTCCGTTCCGCTGGTCTGTCAATCGGCTTAGATTCATTGCGCTTAAGGACTTGATATAGCAAGCTTTTCGGGCCCGTGGTTGGGACCCTGTAAAGGCCAATATATATGGCGCTCTATGGATCGAAAAATAATCTAGCAAATAAACGATTGATTGATTATGCTTATACAGCTAGAATCCGGAGCCGAAAATCAAGTCGAACTGTACTTACTTCAATGGAAAATAAATTAAAGCATCATTTTGAAGAAGAGAAAAATACCATAAGGGCAGGACGCCGAGCCGCGCTTGTTTTAAAATTAAAAAATTCCAATCGTCAAGTGTACTATCTACCAATGGTTCGAAATGCTATTCCTACCGAGAAGAACCAGCTAGTTTCGTTCCATACATTTGGTCTTAACAGCGTCTCTTCAGCACCCGCGGGGTGCTTGCTTTATCAAGTCCCATAGTGACGACCCACCCTTACAGCGTTCCTACATTTTACCACCCGATATCGGGCCATGTAAAGTGTGGAAACGCCCTTAGCGTCCAGCTTCTACGTTGATTCTATGCGCATAGATTATACAGAGAAATTAGTTTTGAAATTACTTAGTCTATTACTTATATTTAAAAAAATGTTACACAGAAATTGATAAATCTTTAGAATAATATGATACACAGTGTAGTGTGTACCCGGATCCCTCAGTAGTCAGTACACTATGGGGTACGTCCATAGATCTATTGTGAAGTTGCCTGGTCGATGACGAATAATGATGATTTTTTAGCTGGCAACCCTGAAGATTGTGTTCAAAGTAACCCTGTCACAGATAATAAGATGTAAAATTACCTAGCTCTTAAGAAACGTCAATTATCATCACAATCATTCCTATAGTGATATATATTATTTATATAAACATTATGTATAATACAGTTACAGCGTTTATCACTCTTACAAATTTCTCTGTATGTCCATGTAGCATGGAGTACAGACTCACAGAATAGAAAGATAACAGAACGTTCACTCAATACAACACGTGATAACTGCTTATTCAGCTCAGCTGGCATTTGGCTGATTTTAACGCAATGCATTTAGAGTGGCGCCTTGGCGCACCCAATTGTAGTAACTTTGACAGATTTTATTTTAACGTTAAATGATAGTGGTGCCTCACTGCACACCCTAAGTAGTGTTTTTTTTAGTGCGAATTTATGTTATTATTAATATTAGTCAATATTAATTACAGTTCACTATCGCATGCAGGTTTAAATTTTAGTTAGCGTATGTGAATTGTAACTGCATATCGCGAGTTATATTGACCGGACCCTCTGGTCTTCTATTCTGTGACACGGTGTAGAAGCGCAACTCCTTTGTTGTTATCGTATTTATTACTTAAAGTGAATAGTGATTTGTAATGTAATTTATTTGTAAAGGGTAGTTATATGAGATGTACAGTTTATAGTTTATGGTCTCCAATCAAAATCATAATGGCCGACCTAGCTGTGAAATGGATCGCGGAACTACTTTATCAATGCATTAAGAAGTACAATTTCACAAACTTATCTGTGCGAATGGTGAAATTTGGAATATACTCTGTGTTGATCTTGAAATGTTGATTGTTAATTACACAGTGGCGTCTCCTCCACACGCACTGATTAAGTTTGCCAAGCTGTTAATGATTGTAAGCTTCTATATCAGCTCTATTGCTAGACTGGGTTCACTTCACAGCTGACAAAGTCTTGAACTTAGGTCACCGACGCTGCCATACGATCCATTTTTAAATATTTAAAAAAAAACATCGATAATACTGTAGTACAGTAACTATTTACATACATTGAGGTTCATGCTGTGCCAATGTCCCATAAAAGGACAAAATATCCGATCATACCAAACGTATGGCAGCACAAACGTAGCGGTAAATACGAAAAAAGTTTCTATAATATTGCAGCAGACCCATTTTAATACGTCATTTACAAAGCTAATAGTCCCACAAACTTATCTGTCGCTAGTATATATTAAAATAAAATAAAAACAAAAAAAATGGCAGTTATAGGGACTACCGATAAAAGTGAAATCTTAGAATTTTAGTATTAAAATTTGAAAATAAATAATAATATAAAATTTTCAATCGCCAATATAAATACGAATATTTAAAAAAAATGTATAAACCTATTAAAGTTTAATTACGAATGTAGTATCCAATATAATATTTAAAAATGTCATATTTAAGACCTTTTCTCTTCGTAATACGCGAGCATGTCGGTGACGCGAATCCACAAGTTTACCCCCTACCAAAAAGTGCTCAACGCGGCTAAAGAAGTTTTCACTTCAAAAACTTAATAGGCATAAAAATTAGTTCCAATTTTAGCCACCGGGCCAGATAAGTTCGACGGACTATAACTGTCAAAAGTGGCTTATTAAAATGGTTCACATTAGTCATTGCTGATTGACTGGAGATGGGACTTAGACGTTAAGATGTTCTAGTTGTAATAACTTTGAATCGCTTGTCAAACAAGCGCACAAAGTATATTATTATTTTATAGGTTAGATAATTTCAGGTAGTTAAGCGATTCTGCAGTTATACTTAACATATTGCTTGTTCGTGTATTGACGTTTTTTTATTATTACAGCCTTTCTAGGGTTGCGGGTGTAATGGGAGGGAACCCTTTAATAAGACTTAACGACGTCGTAATTAATTTTTGTATGAAAAATGTCCTTTATAAAGTACTCTAATCATGTTGTCAACATCATTGAAAATATAAAAATTTGTATTAAATTTACTAATTGGTTGTCCCTATCGATAGAAAAGATGTTTGGATTGAATTATTTTGATAGCAACTCTTAAAGTAGTATAATCCTTTTATCCAGAAATAATTGTAAAAGGATACTGTTGATGCGTCTATCAGTTTTGTTTGAAGATTTGTACACCAAATAAGAATATTTGTAAATAATGTAAAGAAGGGCAGTAATAGAGACATAAGTGGAGTATTCCTACACATGGCTCGTGAAGTTTCGCTTAATTTAACGCCCTAGTGGCATAATGTACAAAGATTAGTATATTTATAATAAGTAAGTCCCTTAAATCCCATAAACTTCGCTAGGCCAACTAAGTTGTTAATAGCCGCCATTTTGGCGAAACTAAAACTAAACTCAATTTAAGTGTAAAGCATCTCTTTATATTCACTTATGTTAGAAAAGCAAAAAATGCACTGAAATTGTGTCATCTGTAATTAGTCAGGCGTCACGTCGCGACTAAATTATTGAATTGGAAAAAAAAAGATGCGAACTTAAATTTAGTTTGGTCTATTTGGAAATGAAATAGGATACAAAAAATTTTTAATTGCAACGCCCGTCGATAATATTATATTGCGAACTTTCGTAAATTACGAGGTGTGATCAAAAAGTTTCTGGTAATTTTATCAAATCCACAAGAACTTTACATGCAAATTTTATATTTTTCAACATTATCTACTTCAATACATTTATTTTGGAATATCGCTTTTCAAGTTATCGTATTCCAGCTAAAAAAACACCTCTACCGCAGTCATGACCTCTTGTTCTCGAATTTGGTGCCTCGAATGTGAGTTCTTAGTAAGGGAATATGTATTAATCGCTAGGAGCGAGGTCTTGGGAATATGGTGGGTGTTCCGTCAATTAAAACCATGCATTCTTAGTAGCAGCGATAAAACAGAACACAGTGGCTTAGAGCGACGATTCACAGATAAAAAAAAATTATGAAACACATTACGGTTACAACTAAGAATAAAATATTTATGAATGTCAAATAACAATTTCAAATATGCAATCGGACACTTTTTGATCGCCCCTAGTCTAAAGTTGAAAAAAATACATCTGTACCTCTGCTTACTTTTTGTATGTGATAATAAAATATTTGTGTCAAATCGTTTACATTTTTGTAATGCTAAAAGTGTCCAGAAGTCGAATTTATTGTATAAAATCTTTTGCTATTGGCTAAACGCACATAACATAGTAAGTCGATTTTTCTAAAACAAAACCGATCGATTTAAAATATTTAACGATACGTTATAATATATTATGACAATTGTTTTGCAACTCGAGACTTTGAAAAATATATAATTTATACTTATAATATCGTAATAGATATATCGACAATGCTTACGACACTAAAAATTTTTATGGAAGCGAACAAAAGCAACAAATGACTTTGATTCGATTAGTCAGCCATCGATAAAAAAAATCCACTTGAAATATTTGTATATCTTAATTATTTTATGTTTAAAAAATAAGTAAGTAGAAGGTGTATGTAACAAAGTTCAAAATTAGCCATATTTATAAAAGAAATGTACAATTTTTATTTGAAATTTGAATGTAAAAAACGCAAACTAATGAATTATAACTACTAAAATCAACCAAATGTGCATCTCTGTTTTAAATCTTTTTAGAATATATATTAGGAAATTTTTATTATTAGTCGCTTTTAATATAAAACTTACCTCATTAACAAAGATAACAAACAATGAGGCTGATTCTGTCTGTATAACACAATCTCTAAACTAAACTAAAATGGCAGCTTTAAATCTAGTTCTGTCCCTTCGTAGGAGGTATTATGAAAGGGTTAGCAATATTTGTAATGCTCTAATTTTAGTTTAGTTTAGAGATTGTGCACTACAGAATCAGCTTATCACTCTTTTAAATTAGAAATTAGAGTTTAGTCCAATTTTTCCTTATTTAAAAATATGGCAAGATAGATTATTTTATTAAATAGTTAAAATAATTATAGTAGTTTCTGAACTATAGTAGTATCTGCATATAAAAGTAACAAATTATGAAGATTATTTTTTATCTAAATGGATGTTTAAAGATTTTAAAGGTAAATAATTTATATCAGAAGTGACTAAATAGTGTGACTAATTCTTTCGCACACAATTTCTTAACCAACTAAAATGACAGTACTAATTTGATTTTTGTCCCATTCATAATGCTACCTGCGCAAAAGGACGCCGACAGATTTAGACTAGTGAATTTAGTTTGGAGATTTTGTACAACAGAATTAGCCACAGTATTACATTAAAAGTGACTAAAGCGACTTCGTGTGCAAATTTAACGTAGATTTATAGATCAGGTCAATTTCGACTAGTTAAATAGAAATTATATAGTAGTACCGAATTAGTTTATTTTTTCTCTTCTCTAAATAATGTTCTATATAAATTCTACTATTTCCGGATTAATTAATATTAGAAATCGAATTTGTAATTTAATGAAAGCTTGTTTAGAAAAAAACTAATTAAAATTTGAAGTTAAATCAGCTTCAAAGTACAAATATTTGTATAAAATAGTACATTAATTAATATCATCACATGGGTATTACGGAATAAGTTAATTTAATTTGGTTGGGCGCAGTCATTCATTTTTGTTTGACACGTTGATTTCGACATTGCAATGTTTAATCATTGTTTACTTGTTTTTCAACTCGCATATTAGGCTAGAGCTATTTAAAATGAGGGAAATAAAATGCATTTTCTTTAGGTGTTGATAACTACATACCATTTCTACACAAAACTAAAACTTATGGAAAGGATGTTGTGAAAAGGATGGAAATATAATTTAGGTTTATTTTAAGCCCTAATTATGTATTAGTTTGTTATGAATTGGTGAAATTGTCTAATTACGTAGTACACAAATGTCTAAACTAAACTAAATGTATGTATTGCTATCCCTTTCATAATGCTCCATGCAGAAAATATTCGCGCTACATTTAGAACTTCATTTTAGTTTAGTTTAAAGATTGTGTACAACAGAATCGATCACGTTGGCCCAATAATAGAAAGTACTTGCAATAGATTAAAATTGCATTGTGTACTATTTAGATTAGAAATCGAATAATACATACACAAACTATGTGACTTCATTATAAATGTTGAGCATTTTTGTATAAGTTTTCTCTAGTTTGGTACACACTCATCACCTAGCACTTACAATAATTATTTATTATTTATTGGTGCTTCTATATATTTTTATATAGGGTATACAGTTTCTGTATTTTTTACATGCATAGGTAATATGGTTTAAATAATTTATCCGTCACAATAACTGGTTTAACAGTTTTTCCTGTAAAAAATTGCAAGTTTTGTTAAGTATATTTAATAAATTTATGTATAAAATGCAATTTACTGTTATTGGCAAGTAGCATTTATTTATTATTTTTATTAAAAATGTGTTTGTTTCATTTTCTTGTAACAAGAGAATTTAGATCAGCCTAGCTAAACGAATTAAGGTGGAAACAATTTTTAATAAGCGTTGCGACCTCTACAAGGTAGTGTCAACGGGGGCCATCGCGAATGTTGCGATCTTAGAAAGTCACAACGAGTGTTGCATTTTATTGTCCCTCAGAATTATATGTTCAGTTTGGGTTCATTGGGTTGCGGTGCATGTTAAAAATATGTTTCCACCTTTAGCAATTAAAGTTCCATGGTTTTTCAAGAGAAAATTGTATGATATATTTTTATGGAAACGTTTTGTGATTACAACAAATTCCCGTGTTCAGGAAAATTGTAAAACAAAAAACATCAGATAAATTGTAATCTACAACATGAAGTGGAATTATTCTTGCAGTAATCATTAATTTGTATTTTTTGGGCAATAAAGCATTAATGCATTATTTAATAACTTGTTTTGTTTTATTTTTCTTGATCATAATTCAATCTAATTCCGGATTACCTAGGTATACATACTCAATACGCATACGCGTAGTCAATAGTCATAGTAGGAAACGTCTTACTGAGTATGCAAATGTTTGGATATTTATCCCAATACTACCAATAATACCGTCAAAAAGTTCAAAGGTACAAAAGTTCAAAGGTTCAAAGGATACCTACCATTCCGAGTGAGTGAGTGATATATTCCCAAGAGGGCGCTAGTAGTCGCATGTATATTCACTAGGAGCAATATTAATCATGCAATTTTAGTATTTAAAATTATAATTCTTTCTTTTTTACTATTGAATATTCTATATGAGCATGGACGATTGCCGCGGGAAAAATGTCCCGAGGGAGTAAATCAATATGAATTTCAAACTCAAACTAAGAGGCAAGAGCATAATTGAATCTTCGACTCAACCTACCAGTACCACTAGTTCGGAACGCTAAGACTGAAAAATTGGCCTAGCTGGAGATCGAACCCGAGGGCGAGGCCTCCCACTCAACAATATGACTATACTCTTTGGCTGCAATGATTATGATTATGAAGGCGAGAGAAAATTAAATATCAATTATTATTTTCAATCAAACAGAATCAAACAAGAATGTTTCTGGAGGGCGACCGCGTATCTTTTGCCACAGAGTACATTATATATACGGGTATCTTTTGCATCAATCATTGATACATCGCAATCACCTCTGATTGGTTAACACTCTTCCACTATTGGACGAAATCTATTGACGCAGCAATAATACCATAAATTCAGCCAATCAGAGGTGATTGCGATGTATCAATGATTGATGCAAAAAGGTGCAGGTCGCCCTGCTGCTGAACCAATGACTAAGGTATATTTCTCATTGTGCTGAACACATCTTTTTTCTGACAATGACTTTGACAATTGAAATTTCAAACTGATGAAATTGACATTAATGAATAAACGCAAACATGCAAACATTGGTTTGTTTGTGTTTGTGCACTTTCATTTTTGATTTTTGTAATTAAATTAAATAATGGATCTAATTGATAGTGATATTCGCCAATGGGATGTAAGCGATGTAAAGGAACAATTCGGCGACAGCCTCATGTTGCTTCCTTCTAATGACAACATCAAAGAACTGCAAACCATCCTTCGGGATAAGTAAGTGAGGTTATTTTGACCATACTTTCACAACACAACAGTGCTATTATTGATTTTTACCTCTCAATAAATGTATTATATTTGCGTCAACTTATCATTCTCATATTAAGAGATAATGCACTTACATACAGACATACAATCTTTTATTGGTCACAAAATAACAATTAGTTGCAAAAAAATGTAAATTAAACTGAAGAATTAGAATAGGTAGACACACACCATTTAAGTAATTGACTTATTCTATTGTTTTATTCTTAATGATAATTTATATGATTTTGCTCATTTCTCAGCTGGCTTTGGTGGTATTTCGGGAAACTGCACTTAAATTTCTCGTCCGTTGTGATTGTTGAGTGCTACTTTGTGTATATTCTTGCATTTAAAATGCAATCATATCAAATAAATCACAATACAAGTTTTTTAAAATTTAATTAGGTGCTTTTAAAGTGTCAAACAAAACCCTTGACGGTAGCCAAATAAATTATTCGTACCTATTAAGTTAGCCATATTATTTCTAATAAAAGCCATTACTTTCAAATTACGTTAAAATATTAGTACAATCTACAGAAACACCTCACGCAGTGACTTCAAGTTCTATGCAGACCGTTTAATCAGACTGGTGATAGAGGAGAGTCTGAACAAGCTGCCGTTCACAGACTGTGAGGTGGTGACCCCAACGGGAGCCCTGTACAAAGGCTTGAAGTATGGCTCCGGGAACTGTGGGGTCTCTATCGTCAGGTCGGGGGAAGCTATGGAACAGGTTTGTAGAATATTGATCTATTTCTAATACCACCACTATACTTTGCATTTTATGAATATAAAAATCAATGGTAGATTAGTCCACCAGTCATTTTAACTGTCCCAACTCCCACCGCTATGAGTGGGCCGTAGAGGGACCTCCCCACTGACTGGTCTAGGAATGCCTGCAGAAATCTTCATACATCCCAAAATATATTTTCAATAAGTACACTTAGGTACATAATTTGTAGTTGGTATTTTCAATAAGTCAACCTAATTGTCATTGGAGACCCCTAAAGATTATTTATTTATGTAAAATTAATTTTAAAAAACTACCCTTCTCGCATTTGTATTATAACAAAATACTACCACAATCTATCCAATTTAAGTACTTAAAGTAATACTTTAAGTATTTAAGTCCTTTTAATAAAATTATTGGATTATTGTGCTGTAAACATCGCAAATCTGACGTACGACTTTACGTCACTTAACAACGACTTTGGTCGACAAAATAAAATTACTTATTAAAATTTTCAATCATATATTTTTTGTTATTTTAGGGTCTTCGCGACTGCTGCCGTTCTATACGCATTGGCAAGATTCTAGTGGAGAGCGACAATGACACACATGAAGCCCACGTGGTTTACGCCAAGTTCCCTGAGGACATCTCCCGGAGGCAAGTGCTGCTGATGTACCCTATTATGTCCACTGGCAACACCGTCAAACAGGTAAAACTGCTTTGCTAAATAATCATACTAATATTATAAATGTGAAAGTGTTTGTCCTTCAATCACGCCACAGAGCAATGAATCGACGTTATTTTGCATGGGTATAGCTGAGGACCTGGAAAGTGACATAAGATACTTTTTATCCTGGAAAAATTAAGGAGTTCCCGTTGGAATTCAAAAACTTATTCCACGCAGACAACATTGCAGACTGATTTCAATATGACATCCCAGCACGCACCTTTAACTTTTCAAATTTGTGTGTTTAAAGAAATTAAATACCATTTGCTTCAAATGGTGAAGGAAAACATTGTGAGGAAATCTGCACGCCCAAGTCCTTCATAATGTCCATAAGTAAGATTTTGTGTTGTGTTAACTATAATAGATTCTTACTTTAAATTGTTACAAGGTACAAATAGAACCACTAATAAGTAATGACGTACAGGATATTGTGTGGTTAGTGGGAGAAACACTAATATTGATTATTGCACTAACATAGTAAATATATAAGTCAATGGTGTGAAAGGTTTTATTACTGAAAAAAAGTGTTTATTTCCAGGCAGTAAATGTCCTAACGCAGCACGGCGTAAAAGAGGAGCACATAATACTGTCGAATCTCTTCTGCACCCCCGCCGCCGCGCAAGCCGTGGTGGACTACGTGCCTAAAATGAAGATACTGACCTCTGAGCTACATCCCGTCGCACCAAACCACTTTGGACAGAAATACTTTGGGACAGACTGATGTGAAGATGACTTTTAAGTTTTTATCCTATTTTTAAATAAAGTGAATGAAATGAAATGATAAACTTATCATTTAGATAAAATGCTTGTGCGTCATTAGATGACTTGAAATGAGCTTTTTAGCGTTTTCAAAAATGACTTACTGAAATATGTATTACTTATGAGAATTATTTTTAAGATAGAAAGGACAAAAGCCTCCTTAATTAAAAAAAAACATTAAGTCCTAATCATTTTAACATGTACAGTTGATAATTTATTGTTTGTACAATTGTAATTTAATTTTCCGGGGACTTGGTTTTTGTTCGAAATACGTCCCGTGTGGCCCTGCCGATGTTGATAACAGTATATTATACATATTAGGCTACTTTTCCCTTGACCTCTTGAACAAAGAAACAAAGATGTTTTAGAAAAGAACCTACAGCTAAAATAATAGCTCTTAAAATAAAACTTAATTACCTACCATGTTATTATGTTTAAGTTATTAAGTTAAATACTATATTTATTTAACATATGTTTTCAATATTAATCACTTATAATAATAATATGTATTTGCTAATATTTGCGCCTGATGCTAAAATTTATAAATAAATGTATGTAATAAATATGTAAATACATAATAGAAACGATTGCTATAAATATAAATTTCATCTCGTGTACAGTGCCACAAGTATAGCATGGCGCGGCTGTGCGCAAAACGAATGTACTTCAAGCTAGATCCCTAGCACTAACTACTTTGTAAAGTTTAATATTTTACAAAACAGCTGACATTCATGTTCATATTAACTTTCAAGTGTAAAACTGACTATTCACGATCACAGTAATTAGCAGATTCCTGTTTTACTTGTGGCACTGTCCCTATTCAATGTGTGTATATTAAATGTTTAAATAAAAAGTGCAGACATCTACATTCTACACCAAATAAAATAAATTCAACATGCTATTTTTTTGTTTTATGGCGTCTTACGAAATGTAAACAGCCTTGTTAGTCGCGTATAAGTTACTTACGTACGCTACTTGCGTGATAACTTTCAAGTAATCAAGGCCGCCATAGCTCGTGAGTGTGACTCCATCGCTCCGCCTCAAGGAGGTCCGAAGGTCGTTCGTGGGAATGAGCATTCTATTTTAAAACAAAATTCCACAACCATCTTAAACTTGCCTTTACACAAGTTTAAGAAGTCCATTAAAAGTATGCTCCTGAAAAAAGCTTTTTATACTGTTGAAGATTACGTAAACGACAAAGGACAAAGAAGCATTTTTTCAAAAGAGCAACCGCCGAGTTTCTTGCTGGTTCTTGTCGGTAGGAATGGTACCGAACCAGTGGTAGATTCACTCGACGATTCAAAAGTACTTGTAAAAATTTATTTGATTAAAAATAATTTGAATTTTGAATTTGAATAGATACGTCACCACCTCACGCTGACACATTTTCAAGATTGGAATCTCGCAAAGTAAGTAGTTAGTCTAGTTCTAGTTTGGACCACCGAGTCAGATAAGTTTATTAAGTCTACTTACTTTCTTTCGAGTCATCTTCTTCTTCTTCCTACTGGGCAGGTTTCCGCACTTAAACCCCAGTTGGGGGTCTGTTGTGCGTGAACTTCGAGTGATTTTAGGATTCAATAGTTTGGTAGGGAAAGGAATTACGGAAATAATAACAAACGATAAAGTTACTTTCGATCATTTAATTCAGTTTTTTTCATAGTTTTATACAATCTAACTATGAGTAGATACAAGGTTTATTAGATCAGATCACACAGCTAAGCAATTTAAAAGTGTATAATTATTATAAATTAATCTTTTAACATTTCAATAATTTAAACCCTTAATAAATACCCTTACAAAGTGTTCCCCTTACATTGCGTGGTCGTTCCGCGGACTGCGATCTCAAAAGTCAAACACACAGATATTATGCTGCCCATTGACGGTAAGACATTTGACTGAAGACGCGATGTAAATCCAAAATTTGATCGTGATTTAGCCTAATTTTGGCACGATGGGAATACATGGCAATTCCATGCCCACCATAATCATTATGCCTATTATAATTACCTATGCCTTAAGTCATTTGGCGTCATTACATTTTGACCGTGAGTCCAAAATTCGTGCACTATGGCATCATAGCACGTTCGGACTGGCTACGAACGCTCGTAGAAAGCCGGGGCCACATTTATAAGTCATTTGAACTGATGCCATGAGTAGGCAAACATTTTGGCGTACGTCAAATGACTTACCGTCAATGCCGAGCTTTACTCTTAGAGTATAAGTCTAATGCTAAAAAAATAGTATTCATTTTAATTATTATTTATTTAAAAATAGATATATTATAACATTCGATTACACCATCGTAACGAGATACCCTCATTTGAGGGCAAAAATATTTTATTTTTATTACATTTATTTATTAGTAAAAACTAGACGACTGACGTCACTTAACCGTTAAGTGTTAGGAAGCTTCGAACCGATGTAGTATGGCAACACTGTACCTGCATAGATTTAACATCGGCAACCCCATGAGTAAATAAATACTTAAATAATATAAACATAATTTCGATAAAATTACACTTAATGTTACGCAGTTTAAACAATGACAAGCACTTATATAAGAATAATATAATGAAAAACTTTAAAATCGTCTGGCAACACTTCATCAGACATTCAATCCAAGTGTTGTATGTCTTCAAATGATTATTACATTACATACAACACAAAAATATACTCGAAATTGACTTAGATATGTTATTAAGGCATCGTGTGAATTGCACTAGGTAAATTGACGAATACAAGTCATACCTAAAGGACTAATACAACAGCCAAAGCGAAATTATATGGCAATTAGCGCGAAAAATACAGTTTTCTATACATATACAATTATACATTTCACGGCTGCTGTTAGATACAATCGTATAATACCTAATAGGTAAAAAAAAAACAAAATATATAAACACCTTAAATAATTTAATCGAGTAGAAAAGAAGCGAAATTAAATATTTGTGCATTCACATTTTATTTTAATATTATAGTATTTTTTTTTGATTTTTTTTCGTTTTTGTATAAAAATATTATCGTCAACAACTTGAAGTAACAGACTACGGTTTGACCTTAGTGAATTTTTCGGTAAGGTCGAAAAGTTGGTCGCTTGGCATATCCTTAGTTTTGAACACGCACCAATCTCTCGCGCTTGCGACTAACGGGAGGACAGTCTTGTCGCTACACGAATACAAACAGACAAAAACATTTTAGTCACAGTTTTTTTTATTTTAGACACACCGGAAGCTGGGAAGCGGTCGCTAACTGATCCAATTAGATGAACATTTAAATTTTAAATATCGACTAGGATAACACTGATTGGTAAATTGACACATATCGATTGCGATCATTCGGAAAATATCGTACGATTAAAATATGGATGGAACGTTTGCGTCATTTAAAAAAGAATATCCTTGCAAGGGAAGAAGGAAGCTGGTCCCATAGATATATACAATTCCAAATGCTACGTTGGATAAATTATCTGGTATAACTGTCAAAAATACCAGGCATCCAGGAGTTGTGGATGAAATTTATTTTTACAGCGTGAGGAACGATTATAAAGTAAGGACGGACAAAACTGGTCAGAATATCGTACGACATTTATACCGATCAAATTATTCACGATATTTTTAACCAGGACAACATAAAGTGGACATGGTTAAAATAGAGGAAACCGATATGTGTATTGGTGACTGACATGCTGTCTGCGAAGTAATACGTTTATTAGTGCGACAGAGACGTGGCGAGAGAATGGTGTGCGTTAGAGCGGGAGCGATTTATCTAAGCCCCCTTTGGCACAATCGATTAGAATAGTTTGTGAATATAATTGTTATTCGGAAGCTGGCATTTTTCTTTCCGAACAACTATCGTAAAATAAACTATATTACTATAAAAAAGAGTCACTATTATTATATTCACTGGATGTGATTTTTTAAATTCAAAACAAGCTTGCGCTTCGAAAAAAAATAGAGATGCACTAGTCTAGAAAATGCTTATTAACATGAATTTAATGTACAAATCGGGCGGAGGAATATCATTTCAAACCTTGACGGACCTCAGTTTTAAAAATTATAGAGTTATAGCAGTCTGCGAATCAAGATCCGTCTCTATCGGGGTGGACCTCAGTAATTAAGTTACATAGGAAGGTGGAACGTCATTGCATACTTATAAAATTGCAATGTCTCTTCTCTTAGTCATGAAAATAATCAGTTAACCTGGCTATTTTCAAGACATGCGCGGGAGGTGGAATATCATTTCACACCTTAGTTGACCTGTTGCAAGAATCGACATGTGCCAAAAGGGAGTAGTATGAAGGAGTGGTGTTTACATGAGCTGCTCCTTGGCGCAGTCGGGGCACACGATGTCCTGCTCGACGACGATGAAGCCTTTCCCCACGAGTGAGTTCTTGCAGTGAGCGCAGATGAAACAGTCGTTGTGCCAGTGCCGGTCCTCGAATGAGATGAAGCGCGTGCCACCGATGCCTGCAAATAACAAATACATGACATTTTATTGAAGGCCGTTTAAAACAAATGCGACCTGTTTGCCCATATTTCATGTAACATGGCAGCTGATCGACGTCTCCTGTTTTATGTTCATCTACTTCAATGCTAAATTATGAAACTATAGATGATGTCCGCGATTAAATCCGTGTAGATTTGAGTTTTAAAAATCTAGGGGGACATTTTCCGAGATAAAAGTAGCCCATGTCATCCTCCAGGTCTCCACCGAACCCATGCAAAAAATCACATCAATCCGTTGCTATGGTGCGACGTAATTGAAGGACAAACCAACAAACAATCACACTTTGCATATATTATATTATTTAGTAATTTTGTATGACGTTCAATAAGTGTTGAATAAGATCTTTGAGTTTGAATTTGGAACTAAATTAAGTCAGATGTATCAAAATGATCTAATCTTATTTTTTTAAAACGAGCGAGTCTGTCTTGTCATCAAAGTGAGCTTTTCCGCGAAAAGTTTTTGTCAAAACGACATACAGGTTGTGACAACTGCTTCGTTGGTCCAGCGGTTAGCATGTTCGATTGTCGCCGACGAGGTCCCGGGTTCGAGGGTCTGGCCATAATTAAGTATTTTATTTTTCTGACTAGAAATTCTCAGTAGTTAGTAGCCCGGAGATAGGAAGTTGGCGGTGTTACTCCCGCGTGTCTCGGAGAGCACGTTAAGCCAGCGGTCCCGGTTATTATTACTAATACGATAGTTTTCAAAGCCCACCAACCCGCATTGGAGCAGCGTAGCGGGTCTAAGCTCTAATTCCCTCTCTCCTATAAGAATGGAGGCCTGTGCCCAGCACATGTCAGCAGCAGACGTGGGACGTTAATGGGCTGTAGTGGTTGAGACGTCATGCCTATAACTTATTATCTTCAGACTCACCAGTGATGGGCTTGGAGCAGGACGTGCAGCGCTTCGCGAACAGCTCCCCGAAGCACTCGGCGCAGTAGGGCTTCTCGTCGCGCGAAGTGAAGCGCTGGCCCGCGAGCGAACTGTTGCAGTTCGTGCAAGTGAAGCACTCGCGATGCCACGGCTCGTTCTTATATGTGACGCCGCCTTGCGTTATAATCTGGAAGATGATGTTTATAAAAATGAGTAATTTACTTGATAAAAACCTAACAGCTTGATCAGAGTCTTTAGAGACTTTAAATACCATTGCTTGGCCATTCAAGGATCAAGGATTGTGTGCAAAAGGCTTGATTTTTATACGGTAGGAAAGTTGAGGGACGAGGTTTCTCTATTTGGAACGGCAACTTAACTTTTCTACCAATATACCTATCACAAGAGGCCAACCAGCTTTCAACCTCAGTCGTCTTGAAACTGCGTGTATATCTAATATCGACCAATACAATTGTACATATTGCAATTGCAACATCTACACACCTTGTTGCATTTGACGTAGCGCGTGGCGAACTTGTCCTCGTAGGAGCCAGCGCAGTAGATCTCCTGCTCGCGCGGGATGAAGCTCTTGAAGCCGATGGGGTTCTAACATAACCATCGAGTTTGTAGAAACATCATCATACTTTGTTGCATATTGCAATTGCAACATCAGCATACCTTGTTGCATTTGACGCAGCGCGTGGCAAACTTGTCCTCGTAGCAGCTAGGGCAGTAGATCTCCTGCTCGCGCGGGATGAAGCTCTTGGTACCGATGGGTTTATAGCACATTACTATCGAGTTTGTTAGCAACATCATCATACTTTGTTGCATATTGCAATTGCAACATCAACATACCTTGTTGCATTTGATGCAGCGCGTGGCGAACTTGTCCTCGTAGCAGCCAGCGCAGTAGATCTCCTGCTCGCGCGGGATGAAGCTCTTGGTACCGATGGGTTTATAGCACATTACTATCGAGTTTGTTAGCAACATCATCATACTTTGTTGCATATTGCAATTGCAACATCAACATACCTTGTTGCATTTGACGCAGCGCGTGGCGAACTTGTCCTCGTAGCAGCCAGCGCAGTAGATCTCCTGCTCGCGCGGGATGAAGCTCTTGGTACCGATGGGTTTATAGCACATTACTATCGAGTTTGTTAGCAACATCATCATACTTTGTTGCATATTGCAATTGCAACATCAACATACCTTGTTGCATTTGATGCAGCGCGTGGCGAACTTATCCTCGTAGCAGCCAGCGCAGTAGTTCTGCTCGCGCGGGATGAAGCTCTTGGTACCGATGGTGTCTATCACATTACCATCGAGTTTGTTAGCAACATCATCATACGTTGTTGCATATTGCAATTGCAACATCAACGTACCTTGTTGTATTTGACGCAGCGCGTGGCGAACTTGTCCTCGTAGCAGCCAGCGCAGTAGATCTCATGCTGGCGCGGGATGAAGCTCCTGGTACCGATGGGGTTCTATCACATTACTATCGAGTTTGTTAGCAACATCATCATACTTTGTTGCATATTGCAATTGCAATTGCAACATCAACATACCTTGTTACACTTGACGCAGCGCGTGGCAAACTTGTCCTCGTAGCAGCTAGCGCAGTAGATCTCCTGCTCGCGCGGGATGAAGCTCTTGGTACCGATGGGTTTCTAGCACATTACTATCGAGTTTGTTTGCCAAATCATCATAGTTTGTTGCATATTGCAATTGCAACATCAGCATACCTTGTTGCATTTGACGCAGCGCGTGGCGAACTTGTCCACGTATCAGCCAGCGCAGTAGATCTTGTGCTCGCGCGGGATGAAGCTCTTGGTACCGATGGGTTTCTAGCACATTACTATCGAGTTTGTTTGCCAAATCATCATAGTTTGTTGCATATTGCAATTGCAACATCAGCATACCTTGTTGCATTTGACGCAGCGCGTGGCAAACTTGTCCTCGTAGCAGCCAGCGCAGTAGATCTCCTGCTCGCGCGGGATGAAGCTCTTGGTGCCGATGGGGTTCTTGCACACCACACAACAGAAGCACTTCTCGTGCCACTGTCGCGTTTTGTACTCCATCTTCTTGGTACCTGGAACAATTGAGACAATTCTATTAAGTTGAGGAACCATGTTACAGCTTGGACATCATACGGTTCAAAAACGATTCTTCTTAGGCTTTCTAAGGCAGAACATATCGGATTGTCTGGAATGAATAAGTTATGAGCTGGAGAGATTGCTTGAAATTGAAAGTATATCGATATCGTCGAGGAGCTCGATGTGTACCATCGATAAAAATAAGGGTTTTAATCACAAAATATTTCTACAGTTGGCGGAATTTGACGAATGTATTATCCTTCGTGTTTTAGTATTTAAATAAAATTGAGCCATTTTGATAAAGTAACGTGATCTATAGTGCCAAAATATCCCAATACCCAAATTCTGTATATATGTCACCGTAAGATTGTAAAATCCGTTAGATTATAATCTAACGGTTTCTATCCCGCGAGATTGTAAACTGTCGAAAAATTGTGAACCGTTCAATGTTCTGAGTATTAAATTATGAAATATTTATTGTATTTACGTTTTCTTGTCTCTTCTTGTACAGTTCGCGCGCGAGTTGATTGCAGAGTAAATGTAAGTGTCACCATACATTTTCTCTGCATTCAACTCGCACGCGAACTATAGGTTAGGTTAGGGTTTGACATGAATATTCAGGCAGTGCCCGGCCGCAGGCCGGGCACTTAGGTTCTATCGGGTTGATATACCTAATAGATTACAGTTTAACGAAAAATAATGCGTTAAATTGTTAGCAATATTTTACGGTTCACAATCTGTCGACAGTTTATAATCTATCGAGATAAAAAACGTTATATTACAATCTAACGGTTTTTACAATCTTACGGTGACATATATAATTCAAACTTTCACAAATACGCCGCTTGCGACACGTCATCTAATAGCGCTTTCAGTTTGTTACGTAGAACTTTGAAACTGGAAGTTATAGCCCAACTTATAACATTAGTAGACAAATCTATGGCCATTAGCTAATGCGCTATAGCCCATAACGATAACGGACTTTTTATTTTTTGGAATAAATTATATCGCTTCCGAGAATTATAGGGTCTACAAAATTTTATTTTTGAACTTTAAACTATTTTGGTGAAACTAGATAGACTGGCGTACTTGAAAAAGAGATATTTAAAAATAAAAAATAAAATATTAAAAAAATTGCTAAAAATAATTAAAGAAATTGTTATTTCCATAATTATTACAAGCACAAAAATAAACTTCGACCGCTTCCGACTCTTAATTAAGCAAAAAGCTCATGTTCGGCATGTTAATTAAAAGCAACATAAGTACGTTATTAAAATATCGAATTCGGCGGAACGCAAGGTGGTTGCAATTAAAATACTCCCTACTGCTACCGGTCAAGGACTTCATAATCCTTGAATAACCGATCAGCGAAAAATTTTTTTCACTGATATCCATAAAAAGTAAGGATACGTTTTCGATATTCATGCGTATTTTGTTTGGTGGACTATCAGAAGAACCAATGGTTATCGTGGTATGCGCAGTAAACCGAAATTTTGGGTTAGTTTTTTCGGAATTGAAACAATTAAAAATCACACCAGAATGAACTTCAAACGTGAGGTCAAGGATGAAAGCAGCTTGGTAATATAACAAAGATGAATTCTTTAGTCATTTGGGTCCAACTAGAACCTTACACACAATCCAACAAGAACCTAACGACATCTAATATGTTTGCGACAAGTTGTTCTATGTGCTAAAACGTGCCTACTCCCAAGTGCCAACTAAACTTTTTTGCATATTTGCATTGTTCCTATCAGAGAAAAATAAGTCGTGATTGCAATTAGCAAATCGTGATTGGCTCACTCTTTCACTATAATTGGCCAAAATAAATTGTCACTCACAACAAACATACTATAAATTCTAAAAACAATAATTGAGTTTGTAATTTGTAACAATGAGTGATTCAGCTTTTAAGGAATAGGGTGTTTGGATTGATTGTTATATATAATCAGTCTGACGTTATTAAAATAACGGTAGTAGAATTTCTCTGCATGTGACTTGTCGGCACAACTGTAGACGGCTTTAATAATATTTATGGCAACAAAAAACTATCCATATCTGGTAATCACTTCTATTTTAGTAAGATAATGGTTCAAGATGGATGATGTAATACCTAAAGTGGTTATAAGAAATCATCAGACCTTATAGGTGTGGTCCGTGGGTGCAAAATTATGCGGATCGGCACGGTACGTTAATTATTATTGAAATCAATAATAATTTAATCGTGAATGAAGTATCTTGGATAACGGTGGTTTATTTTTTAAATTAATATTCGTTAAAAGCATTGGAATTTTGAAAGCTTGATTTGAAATACAATAGAGTAATTTATTAGAATTTTTTACTAGAATAACTTATTTTGATAAATCATAACCTTGATTAATGATTGCCAAACGTACAGAATATGATTGCGAAGATTTACCTTTCTACCTGCAATATATTTACTAGTATTTTCCTAATCGAGTTACATGGTATAATTTCAGTAATTCAGCAATTTTTTTAGGTAAATAGGAAGCTTTAGATTCTGAATTTTATAGGTTTTTAATACGATAAGTAAGGTAATTGTACCCTTTTTCGTTATATTAAGACTCCCAAGACTTTAAGATTTTTTTAATATATTCCTAAACATGATATGAGTTTGAAAGCTTTTGTGTCTTGAATATTGGTATTTTGCCAGTAATTTAATGTATGAATTATGTAGTTTTGTTTCGTAGTTTTTTTTATATTAATTTATTTGTGGACCTCTTGTTTGAACCCTATTTCGTGATAAAATTTTGCTCTGCTCCTAAGTTCGTGAATTCGTGGCCCCTATTTCGTGATAAAGTTTTTACAGCGAGTTACGATTATTTATTAATAAAAACATAATTATTTAGGTTTTATAATTATTAAGAACGGGATAAAGATATTTTTTTATAATAATTATTATAATAAAAAAGATGTGAGAGTGAGATTCAGCCGACTGACAGCTTTTATTAGGTACTTACCTACTTGAAACTTAAAATTAAAACAAAGCTAGTCCCTTGTTTGAAACTTTGGTTTATTAAAGAATATTATTAACTAGATGATGCCCGCGACTTCGTCCGTGTGGATTAAGGCTTTCTGATTCCCGCGGGATTTCTTCAATTTTCCGGGATAAAAAGTAGCCTATGTCCTTCCCCTGGATACAAACTATGCCTATCCCAAATTTCATCAAAAAAAAGAGACAATTTTTTTTGGTTCCCGCGGGAACTCTTTAATTTTCCGCGATAAAAATGCCTATGTGCTATTCCAGACTATAATCTATCTCTGTGCCAAATTTCATCCAGATCCGTTCAGCCGTTCGGGCGTGATTGAGTAACAAACATCCATACATCCAAACTTTCGCATTTAAAATATTAGTAAGATAAGAAGTATGGATATATTGCGATACCAGTGGTATGTGCCTTACCTACTAGCCTACCACTATAGATATATCTGTCACGAACTTGGGGAAATGTATAACAAAATAGACTGTCCCTTGGTTCGTGATATTGATTTTTGGAAATTCCAGCATTTAATTTTTTCGACCATTTTAAAATTATGTAAATTAACTATTAACTGCCCTATATATATTAAAAATATACAAATATACCTAAAATAAATCGAATAACAAACAAAATTAAGCTGGAAGTATCTGTGCGAATTTACCTCCAAAATGTAAATTCAGGTCACCTACAAACTCGTTTTATAAGAATTCTAGTGAACAAAACATCTAACGAATTTAGCTCCTAAGAAACTTAATTAAATACATTATTTGATATTCAATTTACATTTAAATTATCTTAATTATTATATAAATGCACGAGCTACAAAAATGTATCTTGAATATCCCTAATTCGGTAGTGTCACGAACTAGGGTACACATGAAAAATAAAATGACCGCTATTTCGTGAGTCGGTTTATTGCAATTTTAAAGGAATCCTATGTTTTTATTTAACTTTTTCCGAGTCAAATCGATTGTTAAGGAACACATAAAAGCCCTATTAAATTTTTTATTCAAATGGACTTAGCTATGCCTTTCTGTGAGCTTAAGAAATACGAGCGCTACCCTTACGGTGACGAGTCATAAAAGCAAGCCCCACAGCTGTTCGTGGCCGGCTGACAGTTTCGAGGGTCGTATTGCTTTCAGTTTAGCAGCCAAAATGTTGGTACTTAATTTTTTGGACAGTTTAAATGATAGAGACTTTATAGAAATGTATAATATAAATAAATATTATTTAAATTGCTTATTTTTTGCGCCAGAAAAAAAACTAACGAAATGACGTACTATCACGAACTAGGGGCCCGTTACGTTATAATAGTTTATTCCAAAGCAGTATTTATGTCTTTTATATTGGACATACAAGAATATAAATATTTTTCCTTGATTTCATTTTAAAGGAGAAAGTGCCCATAAGCATAACTTAATATAATGTTAATAATTTATGTACTATAAAATATTTCAGTTTTTACTTTTTAAATTTCATTGAAACCTTTACAACTTTTATTTTATGACCGTATCATGAAACAATAGGTAGGTTCGTGTATTGGAAATCGTTTGTCGATCGTAAAATTGGTAGGCAGTGACTAGCGTGTTGGCAAAAGGTTCAGAGTTCAGAAGTCCTTGAAACCCGTGGCACCGCGGGTTGCATGTGGCATTGACACTACAGGATATTCGGAAGGTGCACGCGAATCTATAATGCATTGTTCAATTGTGAAGGTTCCCAGAACTGATTTGTTTGATTTGTCAAGTTCATTACCGATAGCATGCTGTTTTATAACATCCTCATTTCTATTTCCAATAGTAGGTATACGTTTTCATGTGACTTACTCAAGTACTTTTACTTCTTACTAGATGTTAGCCGCGATTTTGTCCGCGTGGATTTAGATTTTGAAAATCCTGATAAAGGCAAGTAACTTTTTTCAGACGAGACCATGCTACAAACTCACAACTCACAGTCTACGAGATAAGTTCTTTCCTATAAGTCTCATCTCAGCAATTTTTTCAAGTCGTATGAAAAAATTATGTCTCTCTAATGACTATCTATGGTTGAGAGAGATATGTAACGAAAAACCTACTATACCTCTCGGTATCATTGCAGGGTCTATCATTTGTAAGGGATGAATACATATATACAGTTTACGCTGTGACCATGTTCTGTGCGAATTCTTGTAACACAACATGCGGGAACGTCTATCGGTTGAAACGTAGCAGACAAAAAGTTCAAAACTTATTCTGTTTTATACTAAGTTCAACGACTTGTTTTGTATCACATTATAAGATACGGCGGAGTTTAATGGCCGAAGTTCGGCGGGTTATAAGTTTCAGATCGCGTGACCAACGACACCAGTGTCACAGTTTACCTAACTATCAGTAGGGAAACGGATCGGTCTTCTGAATAGCAAAAATAACAAGAAAAACTTGGCCAGGGACCGAGAATACGTGAGCGTGAAGAAGTATCTCGGGAATTTACTCGAAAAAGGATACGTAAAGCTCAATCAAAATTAATTTATATGGATGACACGATAATTGCTAATTGATGAATTGAAAGAAATATTTATAACAATATAGCACTTTTCGTTGCTTATATTTCCCTTTTGGAGCACGATAAAGCATATTATATTGTAATCTGCCAGTGAATGAATAATAAGGACCTTGGTAAGGAGTAAGGACACATCTTCGGTCTTGTGTGTGCCATATGCTAGAAAAACAGGGCAATATATAGCATAGTAATATTTGAACGTAAGACAATATATTTAAATACTATATGGCGCAAAGATTTGATCGAAACCCTGAATCATTAAACATGAGAGAACAGATTTCGACTTAAAATTCGTACAGGGGCATAATAGAAGCGAGAAAAAGTACAGTAGCAGTACTAAACATATTATTTACGATAATTTCCTATCCAAATATATTATAATAAGTAAGACGTCAAACTGTGTGATTTTGAAACAGTGTTACTCGTGTCATGCATTTGTTCATGGTTCAAGTTCGGTACATTTGTATTCACGGGATCAGATCGCTCGGGCCGATATTGACTTATTATTCTGTTTCGCCTTCGGTATTTCGTATCTGATTAAAATTTGCATGGTTCTCCTTTGTTTTGGCAAGATCATTTCAGAGATATTAATCGTAGTTTTGCATACGATTCAAATGTTTTTGTACTTTGAAAAACCGTCAACCACTGGCCTATTTTCGAAATTTATTCGATGTTTTTTTTCCTTATAGAGTTTTAATGATCACAGATATTTTATTATTTGGACGACAGCAAGTATAGTCGCTAGAATCTAGATCTACTAAACAATTAACGTATAGCTCCAACGGCCGGGTCTAGAAACTTAAGATATGTGACCTGTTCTAGCTGAACCATAGTCCCGAATAAGAAAAGCCTTTGAAAATCTTTGTTTTGCAAGAAAATCCGACACGTACGATATTTATTGTAATGTAATATAGGTTATAAAAAGAGGCTATACAAACAATATTTTTTCTTCAAACAACACAATCAGATCAGATTTAGATTCTTCTATCCATTTATTTTATTCTTAACCAAGTCGCTGAAAAAAGCTTATCTTGAAATTAATACATTTGTCCACCTACGTTTAAAATACAAAATTATGCATTTGGTTCACTTTCCGTAAAAGGTTTCTCGACTTGGGAGACCTCGTTTCACATTGAATAAGCATCTAAATACCTCCGAGATAACTCGTTTGTCGACTCACTTCGCACAGATTTATAATAAGACTAGCTGATGCCCGCGACTTGGTCCGCGTGGAATAAGGTATTTTACTTAATTCCCACAAGAACTCTTTCATTTTCCGGGAGCCTATGTCACTCTCCAGGTTCTCGACTACTTATACCCATGCAAAAAATCACATCGATCCATTGCTCTGTTGCGGCGTGATTAAAGGACAAACCAATAAACAAATACACTTTCGCATTTACACTATTATTATGATGATTTAAATAACATTGTAATTTCTTTATAGACTTGCGCCTGAATCTAGAATTTATTTGTTTCTTAAAAAGCATTATTTTTAACCCTAGATCATATTTAGGGTATTTAATAGAGATAATTATCAGAACCTGACCTGCTGGAAACTAGGTCACTTGTTAGGCGTTGAAATTAAGTACGCACTTTCGCACAAGTTAGATATAACTTAAAACTTCACAGAAATATGTAAAGTTTGCATCATTCATAGGTTTTATTTTATCAAAAAATAAGTTCTTTATATAGTTTTTTTGCTTGTTTCAAAATTATTTCAAAATTATTAGTTATTTACAAAAATCACTGCGTTATAATTACAGAAACAAGCAGTATAAAATGTTTGGCAGTTGGCAACATTGCATATGTTGCCAAAGTTAAAAGTTAAAGGTGATTAAGCAAATCACCTTTAAACTTTGCATGACCCAAAATCCGCTCTAAAAAGGAGAACATAATATTTAGAACGCTGTAAACCCCGACAAAAGTGTACAAGTCAGTGCACTTCAAATTTTACCCACGAGTGAAAGTCCCTACTGTAACAGGAATATAATAGAATACACCACAATGGTATTAAGTTTCCCTTCAGACACGAATACGAGTCGGTAAACCGACACAAAGGCAACTAAATATCACTCTAAGTTTCATGTCTATTTACCCGTCTACTTACGGGTGAGTGAGGTGAGTTCAACAAATAGTGGTGTGTATGTAAGATCAACGGTTCCTCCATAGTTGCTAAACTAGTCTCTACATTTTTATAGAAAAATTCGTCATGGAAAGTACCTATCTTTCTTATACAATTTGTTTCAGTGGTGACCAAATTCGATATGGTGAAAATGACAAAGAGTTATTATAACATGTATCTACCTAGGTACTTATTATTTAAAAAAATGTTAGGTACTAGCACTAGACAGAGCTATCCTATCATTTAATGAAATTGATAGTTTCACTTCCTAAATCCATCCATGGGATGAAGTTCCCAGAACTTATACCTAAGTTGAAGAATTTACCTAAGGACCCTGCCAAAGGAAATATTTGCTAACGAAATGCCGTATAAATTATCCTATATAGGTAACTAATGAGTAGATATAAGTAGATTATTTATGGAATTAGTTGCACATAAGTTAGTAGATATAAATTATTACGCGTTGCGTAAATCAACAATGCAGTTGTTTATTTTACCTAAATCAAAACATCACCTAAAGACATTGTGTGTTTATACAGGAACCAGTCGACCTCTACGACTTTATTACATGGCCTAGACTTGGGTTCAAAATTCTTCGCCTACGATACCAAAGCTTAGCGAAATAACAGTTCAGAATTATAGTCGCACAAACTTATCTGACCCGGTGACAGCGTCAACTATGTATGGTCCTTACTGTATGATAGCTAAACTGTCACGTCACTGAGCAGCCTGCAGGGAATGAACGGAACCTACCTGAAGGTCGTTGGCAGTAGGCCGGGTGATGTCAGATCGACCGAGTGGGAAGAGAACGCGAACCTCTGTGATTAATTAATGTAAGTATAATCGTGCTATAATCACACTTCCACGGATCCTTTGAGCACGTCTCATTAGTCATTTTGACATTGTGAGGGTAGTATCACGATTTACGACTCACGTTTATTCGAGGTAGCATATTTCGTAATAATGCAGTGGGTCTTAATATATGTGGGAAATGTCATCTGCCATACCCCACCTTTCTTAACGGGTTAGCCCGTTACTATCTTACACTGCGTCATCACTTACCACCAGGTGAAATCGCAGTTAAGAGTAACTTGCAGTGGCATTAAGAATACTTACAAAGGGCGGATAAACAAATATCTTATAAGACAGCAACGTATTGGCGGTTCCTCTCGTGCTGCAAATATTCATGGGCGGCGGTAATCACTTACCATCAGGTAACCCGCCTGCTCGTTTGCTCGGTATTTTAATTGAAAAAAAAACCTTAGAATAGTCCCGAGTTCAATTTCCGTATAGGTCAATTTGGGGTTTTATATGATTTCTAACTTTTCAGGGCAGAGCTTCGTAGAGTTACCCTCCTTAGCATTAGCATTAGAGTACAATGCTAGAGATTAGCATACAAATTCTTGTTTGATAGTATGGTAAACATGGTCCATTTTTCTACTTACTTAGATCGTTAAGTAATTACCCATCGATGTTATGTAGATGAAAAGCTAAGCAGACCTATCAAGTTCATATCTTTAATACACGTTTCATTATTGCAATTTGTAGCTAGCCAAAGCACGATAGCCTGTGCCGAATTGAAAACAAAACGTGACTGAGATAAAGAATTAGCATTTAGAATACATTAAAGTTTTTTCTGTATTACTTGGCTTTATATCGTGCCGAATCCTCCATGTCATATTGATGTAACAACTAGTGACACAAATAGAGACAAAGGCTTAAAGATATTTTTTTTCGAGTGACGGTATTATATTGACGGTGGTTTGATTAACTTTTTGTACTAATGTTATGGTATCGCGGTTATACATAGCTAAGTACAGTGCTACAGTTGCAATAACGTGTCTATCAACAAACGTTACAATGATTTGTTAACTCGTTCAAGTTATATATCATATATAACATAATATTATAGCATATGTTCTGCATATTATTATCGCTTTCTTTAGCTACTTATAGATGGTTAGTTAAAAAGGGTTTGTTTGTACGTCAGGGTTGCCTGACTGGATATGTTGTCGCTTTCTAATCATACATCATAACATCATAACATCTCAATTTCACATATTCATACAATTAATAATTTCTTTCTTTCTTTAATGTCTTTTAAGTCTCTTCCCTAAAATATTATCCAAAGTAACAATCCGCGTGCATGTGTCTGAATTTGCTCAAATAAATATATATTCCTTGATCATCGGAAGTTCATGATAACCAAATCAAGCATTCGTTATATAAATTTATTCGCTCATTTACTAGGACAACATTTCATTAAGATCTTTGTTTTATTTAATCAACAGTTCTACAACATTGCCATGGATTTATTATTTACAAGAATTATACCATACAGAAAGGTATTATAAATGACCAAATACCTATTTGTATTTATCTGGTATTCGATGTTTGTTAGTAAAAACTAATCTATTTACTCATACTCTCACGCACTTAAGCCATTTTGATTTTGCTAATAAAATTCCTTAATTTTAAATTCCGTTCGAGCGTTGAACGTAAAAATGTAATTTTAGCGACGCAGTTAAATCATGAATGTATTGCAATGGAAAAATCTGATAACGTTGGTAGGTACGAGTAGTAGGTGCTTTGCATTCGTTATGCATTGTTCTTCTCGAGACTGAGGCGAATTTTAAATACATTAAATTATACCTCCAAATAAATTCTAATGTTTACTACATCTCCTGTTTCATTACGTATACAATAAAGTATTTAATATTGCCAAGCAATTTAATAATATATAGTATTAACATAATTAAAATATACTAGATGATGCCCGCGACTTTGTCTGCGTGGATTAAGATTTTTTGATTACCACGGAAAACCTTGAATTTTCCGGGAAAAAAGTATGTATCCTCCCCGAGATACAACCTATCCCTGTACCAAATTTCATCAAAATCGGTTGAACAGATAAGCAGAACAGTAAAAGCGTACCAGACAGACAGATAGACACACTTTCGCATTAATATTATAATATTAGATTAGATTAGATTTTGATTTTGATTTATTTATTTCATGTAGAAGATCTTATGCCACTTATTATAAGTTAAGAGTCTCTACCACCGGTTCGGAAAGCTGCTGCTGCTGAAATTTAGTATGGATTAATATATCTGCACTAGTCAATATACTCTAGGCTCTTATCGCAGTTTATAATATAATAATCTCTATTTTCATTTCAACTATGGCAACTATTTACTACAAAAAATTAGGAGCGCTTATCACTCTCATATGAATCAATAATTTTAAGGTTAGCCCGCTACCATCATAGACTACATCATCACTCACCACCACGTGAGATTGCAATCAAGAGCTAACTTGCAGTGTCCACTAAAAGTTGTCTTCAAACTTGTCTCTATAAAGACAAGTTGAAGATTAGAGCTTTTAGAAATCTTAAAAGCACCTACAAGTAGGTTTAGTAGTATTTCCCTTTCTAACGGTTAGTTTATGCGACTTGCAAGTCGTAAACCTGGCTTTAAAGTTATGCGATAAACTTATCAACGGCGTGCGATAACAGGAAATTACAGGACCCGCGAGCAACTGGCGAGCTTATACTCGTACCTACTCGTAAGTGGGTGGATTAGTAGAAAGTAGCCGGCCGTTGAACTAAAACTAAAAGCGGTGTGAAACTGCCGATATAGTTACCTTATGGTACCCTGTAAGTACTACTTCCCTTATTATAATTGACTACAGCAAATGAAAAAAAAACTTTCTTATGAGATTTAAGTTTTAATTAAGTAAAAAATTTGATAAATTATTATTAATTAAGTAAATTATTATTGAATAAAAATGTATTTAGGAGTTTGAAGTTAAACTTCTTTAGAATCGTGATTTGAAAATTTTAAGGTTCGAGGTTCTAGCGGTGATAAGGTGACAGACAGATAGGTCCAATTTATAATATTAAGTATTGATTTAAACATCAGTCCTATATTCAAATGGACAAGGAAACGTCTCGCATCTTAACCAAACCGGGCCAAGGGTTGCAACTTGCAAGTTGCAAGCTAAGTAAATATGATAAAACTGCGAAGGTTGAGGTGAACCGGCCGCCATATGTTCCCGTAACCATATACCCATATATGATACATACATACGTCTAGATTGTCCATTCAACTGGCGACCTTGATACGTCAAATGGAGTATGGGCTTAAGGAAGCCGGGTTACGTCCTTTATTTTTTGTAGTGGACGCCTTTGCAAGGCTTTTTATTTCTTTCCAAAAGACCTAAAATTCACATCTGTTAGTTTTAGGTTTGATAATCATTTAAAACGATCGTTTAGAAAAAATTGCGTTGAAATTTGATGACGTCCCAAGTATGCATTTCATACAACTTCCATACTAGCAGCGCGTTTTTAAGTTTGATAAAGAGTTGCTGATTTGATTGAGATGTCATCATCCCTATTGGATCTATGTTGATTTAAAAAGCGGGATTTGTATTTTTTTGTTCAAGATAAACATACATTCATATTAAGGGTATAAACACACTAGCCATCCTCTAAAACTATGGAATGGAATGGTATGGAATTGTCAAGCGCTTGACAGCTGACGCTCGATCAATTCGATCAATTCCATATTTAAATGGTAGTTAACGTTGTCGCGATCGAACTCCCACTCGACCTGCAGTACACCAGTAAGTATCCATGTACAACGTACATGTGTACAACGTACACGTAAAAGTCCATACATAGCTTAAATGCTAAAACTGTGTGCAAGCAATCTGGATCACTCATCCATATAAACATAATCTATATATTATATAAAAATCAATTTCTGTTCGTTTGTCTCGCTAACACTCGAGAACGGCTGGGCCGATTTAGCTGATTTTGGTTTTGATGTTTGTCGTAGTCCAGGGAAGGTTTAAAGTTAAACGGTGAGAAAATATGGAAAAATTGCGAGGAAGACAGGGCAGGACAACCTCTGCCGGGCCCACTAGTCGGTTATAAATATCATTAGGTTCAAACTATTCAACACTCCTCAAAATGCCAAAAATTGTCAACAATGTCAACATAATTTGAGGGTGACTTTATAACTAACTAGCAGATGCCCGCGACTTCGTCCGCGTGAAATAAGTTTCTTAAATTCCCACGGGAACTCCCTAATTTTTCGGGTTAATATACATAATAGCCTATGCCACTCACAAATAATGTGGATTTCTATTGGTACCTGAATTTTCAAAATCGGTTCAGTAGATCCAGAGATTACCCCCTACAACGTCACAAACTCACAAACTTTACAATATTAGTATAGATAATGGACTTTTGACGTCGACCGTACATAATATAGGGTAAGTTGCCATATTATTCTATGTATAAGTCTATAAGACAAGCTAGAGTTGTAATATAACTGCATGTGGTACTAAACGAGAATTTACGATATTATGCGCTATAATAATTGAACCTCCATAATTTCGGTTTGACCATTATTGTGCACATTTATGTCCCCTGTAAAGGTAAGTGCCTACTTAAAAGCATACTGGGTCAAAGTCAATCGTAAAACTGTGCGTAATAACAATAAATTAATTGTTTTAAATGCCCTATTGGGCACCGTGACTGGGACCCTGGTTAAATACCGGGAATTTCAGACTTGCTAGGTCGAATTTGAGTAAACAATATAATAACCGATACAGCCGTTTTTATTTTTAAATCGATAGGTAACTTAATAATACCCATAGTTTTAATATTGTAAATGCAAAAGAATGTCTGTTCGCTTTCACAATCCATACGACTGATTTTGGTACAGAGGTCTAAGGTACCTAGGTTGCACTTGCAGTGCAGGAAGGAAAAAGCTTTGCGTACGTTGTTACTTGTTATACGTCAATAAATCGAGAGCTTTTATAACTTTTGTAGCGAATTTAATTTTTTAAATATGAGTTAACTAACCTAATTGTCAGTGTATAATGTGTATACATATTACATACGGATGCAATAGTGACAAGAATTTTGGTCGCAGTACCTTGCTAAAAAGACAGGTTGATTCTATATGAAAAAAAAATCATAGTTTTCAAGAATTGTTTTAATCAAAAAAGAACTTTGGTAAGTACATGAATAAAAACCAAAGAAATTGAGAATAAGAAAGTAGAAAACTTATAGGTATTATTGTTATCTTGTTTGGGAAACATTTTACATCATTGCTAAAATTTTTACTTACCCGCGTGTTTTTCATATCGAACCTACGGTTCGCTACCTAGAAAATATGAAATAACCACCGAAAGCATACATACAATATGAAATATAATATCACGCGATTAGATAATATTATTGACTGTGTTCGCAGCCAACTTTTATTGGTTGGCATTTCCGAGTTATGGTCGTTTTTATGGCTGCGAAATGGCTTGGAATGGAATGGTTTTGTTATTAGTATCTTCTATATTTTGATAACTAATATGAATAAGATTTGTTAGTAGGTATGCTACTTACCATCTACTTGAAAAATGAGGAGGCACTCGCTCGACTTCAAAATATTATATCGACATATATATTTAATGTTAAAATTTTAACGAAACATTGAACGAAACGGTTTTGCTCTACGTTTCTGATTCGAACCGCCAGGATGTGGAGTACCCTTCCAGCGCATGTATTCCCTGCCGCGTATAACTTAAGTACCTTCAAGGCAAGAGTGAATAGGCATCTTCCAGGCAAGCGCGCTCCAACCTAGACCTCATCATTGTATTAAGCACTAGCTAATGCCCGCGACTTCGTCCGCGTGGATTGAGGTTTTTCGGTTCCCGCGGGAACTCTTTAATTTTCCGGGATAAGAGCCTATGTGTTAATCCAGACTATAATCTATCTCTGTGCCAAATTTCATCCAGATCCGTTCAGCCGTTGGGGCGTGATTGAGTAACAAACATCCATCCATACATCCATACATCCAAACTTTCGCATTTATAATATTAGTATAGATGATTGTTGTAAAGCGCACGCCTAAATATCTTTGATAAAAAAATAAAAATAAAAACAGTTGGAATTTCAATAAGTGCACAATAAGTACCATATTTTCACCAACGGAAAAATATATATAAAACATTTACAGGACCTTTCATATTTTCCAGGTGCAACTGTAGTGTTTGACGTTTGACCATATTGGCTAGGTGATATCTGCAGCTTTTACATAAGAGTACCTTTTACCAAATGGCGCCGCATCAAACGATTAAAGCAAATCAAGTAGGTAAGTTTAGAGTTTAGATAAGTGTTTACATTATAATAATTATAATATTTATGAAAACTCGTAGAGATTATACCTAGCTACTTTAAGAAGGAAAGTGCATGGCACGATTAAATAGGCATCTCCTTGTCTAAAAGCCTATTCAATCTTATCATAGTGTATTGTGTCCTGTGAATAGGCACGGAGAAAGGCACTTGTAAGAGATGCTCTCAGGATAAAATGCTTTTATGCACGACACATGAATTTAGTTTTATCTAAATGGCAATTTTCATATTAAACATACAACTTAAATAATTAAGGCACAGCCTTGGCTGTAATTAAGCATATTAATTAAAATGGATGGACTAATAATTGCACAAGTGGAATTATTATTCCACTATACTATAATATTATAATAGTCTCGTGACGTAATTTATTTTAAGATAACACTGCAATATCAAATTTTAATAAAATCTGGCTTGCATGTATTATTAACTCGCTGACGAGAAAGGGAAGGGACCCTTCCCTCGTTTCCATAATTGTAGAGTTGTAGACCTACGAACGAAAATACGAGAATTTCCAGGAATTCTCCAGTCTCGAGAAATAAAATAAGTCAAGAAATCAGATACCCTAAACTAAACCTGTCTTATTCCGAGACCAGTGGTAAATACGAGTAGTAAATACGAGGTTGGTGATGATTTGAGAATTGAGATGAAGATAAAGTTCACTAGTAATACAACAATAACAAAATAAGTAAGTACATGATACAAATTATTCTGCACACAATGTCTACTCCATAAATCTTATGTCCAGCGAATTTTGCGCAACAATGTTTTTCTGCGACACCGTTTGACAATAGATGAAACACCATAGAATGAAACAATCGAGCTATAAATATCCCCATTAACATAATGTTAAGTAGATTTTATGTAAAATTTGTTGTTGTTTTATGTAAAATTTCTGTTCGCCTTCTATGCGTTCGCTGATCGATCTTTCTATTGAGCCGAGATAATGTACCAACAGTTTTTGATGACACTTGCGTGAGTTTTCAATAAACGTAAAAGTTGGCGAGCGAGTTGTTCAAATAAATTTAAAAAGTCTCCGTGGAACTCTGCTTTTCCAAGATAAAAATAACCTAACAAAACTACCAAAATGACGGACAAATATACAAAAAAGTATAAATAGCCTAGCCTGCCTAGACTATAGAGTTAGCCTGTAAGTGTGTAATCAATGGTAGGTTTAAGATTTATATAACAAAGTTGTATTAGAATAAGACAAAAGATCATTGTATTACCGATGGCTTAATTCCTATTAAATAAAATAAATAAATATAAATACATGATAAAATAACTTTTTTTTATTTATGAAAAATATCACGCAAAGATAATATTTGCAAGTTCTTGTTTCGTTTTCTATATTCCTAAAGGAAATAATATTACGTCTGAACAGTAAAAAAATTAATCACTTTCATAATTCCTACTCCATCAATCTCGTGTCCAGTGAATTTTCGCAGAAATTCTTTCCACGACGTTGTTTGCAGTAAAACCTAATGCGACGGAACAAAATAACGACTCCTAATGTGACTTGTAATTATTCGGAGTCCTTAATAGTTTTTTCGAAGCGGGGAACTTAACAGAACGACTTTTTTATCTGCTTTTAGAGTGCATTTTGCTAACGATTTTTCTTTGGATAATGATTTAATTTAATGTACCTATAACAAAATCGTCCCATGTAGTTTCCTAGCAATATTAATAAAATTTTCTAGTGACTCTGTAGATTGAGGTCATTGACTTTCTACCATCCATATATCATTAAAACATTTTTATAACGATAAGTCCAAAGGTCCATGTCACGTCCTCCCTTTGTAATTAACATTGTTTCGTTACTTGTTGCTTCTTGAAACTAAACAGTTAAGTAATCTTACATATACTGACACTATCATAAAACCATAGATCATCAGCTCTATAGACTTGATGTGCGATATCTTTGATGTGTTCAAATCCATACTAATATTATAAATGCGAAAGTTCGTCTGTCTGTCTGCTACGCTTTCCCGGGCCATTTTCAACCGATTTCGACGAAATTTGGAACAGACTACGTAGGTTATATCCCGGGAAAAGACATAGGCTACTTAATATCCCGGAAAATTAAGGAGTTCCCACAGGAATACAAAAAAAACATAACGCGGACGAGGTCGCGGGCATCATCTAATTAATTATTAATACGTTGCAAAACAAGTCCTCCGTCTTTTTAGAAGTCTGTTAGAAATATGTATTTTTAACATTATTATTATTATCATTTATGTTATGTAGCGTGTACCTACTACTTGGATTAATATCCGTACCTACCAATTAAATTAATAAATAAAACAAGAGCATGCGTTTTCCAGCATTTCATTTCCTTAACACTGAAATTATTATTTTCGTCATTGGTATTAAAAGGTTTGATATTTACAGTGCACAATCGAGGTGAAGGTCGCATCCGAGTTTACTAATTAACATGAGCTCAATGTTTGCTAAGTATATGGACATAATAATATGTACAGATTATGTATATGGACGTAACATAAGCCTTCAGCGCCGGAGTGGTCATGCCCACATGTTTTCCAAACATACCGACAGACGCACGATCTTAGTGTTAGTTTGTTTTTGTTGTAATCGGTCGATAAGTTGTCTGTATTACTTTAAAAAAATAACTTTTAGACAATTATTATAAGTTGCGAAATTACTTACTTATCGACTAATCTGTAATCTGTCGAAAAGTAACTTAGCAACGTTAGCAACTGTCACTTAACATTAACTTTATGACGTTTATAACTTAATCTAAGTATACATATAAAATTTATTGCTGTTCGTTTGTCTCGCTAAAACTCGAGAACGGCTGGGCCGATTTAGCTGATTTTGTTTGGTCGTAGTCCCTAAGGTTTAAACGGTGACAAAATATGGAAAAATTAGTTAGTTAGGAAGCGAAGTCGCGGGCATCAGCTAGTAATGTCAATATAAATTATAGTTCATTTTATACGAAGGAACGTATTTAGTGTTAAATTAAAGTAGCTAATACTGTTGTACACGATATCTAAATTGTCTAAATTAAACTCAAATGACAGATCTTAACATATCGCTATGCATTTTATAATGCTCAATACGTAAAAAGATTGAACTAGACTTAGAACTAAGTATAAAGTTTAGGTTAGT
The DNA here is from genome assembly GCA_923060345.2 of Erebia aethiops. NCBI lineage: Eukaryota > Metazoa > Arthropoda > Insecta > Lepidoptera > Nymphalidae > Erebia > Erebia aethiops. The sequence goes on along the minus strand of OV281081.1, from coordinate 16,626,494 downwards.
TTAGAAACTGTGTAAGACTTGTAATGGCTTTGCCTATCTATAGGTATGGGCATATTTTCATTAGTAATCAGTGGCTAATGAATGAAATTAAATTCCGGCCTTCGAACGAATGTCGGCACTAATTAAATGAAAGGAGAGGACTTCATTCAATTACGAGTGAATGAATTAATAGCGCGTTCCAAATTAAAGAGCTTTGGATAAGTGTTGATCAGATTTTTATTACTTTTAATTTTAGAAATTTTAATGTATAAAGATTTAAGGCTAAAAAAACTTCAGTAAGGTACTCTATTAGGTTATATTATATTTGGGTAAATATAAGAATGCTCTAGAGTAAATTATTAAGTAATTTACTTAGACCTTAGACTATATTTTACAAACTTGTACCTAGGACAAACTCTAAAGGGTAAAAATATTGGATTTTTATCTACCTTTCAAATGGAATAAAAGTGAACAGCTATTTTAGATTTATGTAAATAAAAATATATTCTAACTTACCGTTCTAAATTCAATACAAATTTTAAACGATGAATATTATTACTTACGAGAAAGTATAATAGTTAATAACTTTATTTCATGTAGGAAAACTAGCTGCTGCGTCTCGGACTCTACTATAAAGGAGACTCTACGAAGAAGATAACTAATATTCCATATATAAATTAATAGCTAAGGTTACATATATTTTGAGGCTATTATGAAAGCTTCATAAATTAATCACGTGACAGAACCATAGAGCTTATTTTTGTCGATATAGGTATTAGTTTATTAATATAAAACCGTACAATAATTCGAAACAACGAATACAGTTAGTACAGATAATTCAATTCAATTCAATTTATTTCAAACATGTAGGACATACAGGTGTCTCTTATGCTACGTCATGTTTTGACTCTACCACCGGTTCGGAAAGAAGATTCTGCCAAGAAGAGCCGGCAAGAAACTCAGCAGTTGCTCTTTTTTTTTTTTTTTTAAAACAATCTATTACAATAATAATAAATAATAATGTTTAATTATTTTACTGCACAAAAATATCGGCTAAGTATGAATATCGGTGTTACTACAAAAACACTTTTAAAAGTTTAACTGACAACTAAATTGAACTTAAATGGTGGTATTTTGACGACAAAGTGTTCCGAAAGATGTGTGAAGCATGCCAATCCGCAATTGGCCGGCAGAGTGGACTATGGCCTTAAGCCATCCCCTTCAGAGATAAGATCCATGCTCAGTTGTGCCAGCGTGCCGGCGCGGCGATGGTTTGAGATATTTATGGTAAAGCTTTGTTTAAATATAAAAAATCAGAATAACCTGCAATAGTTTTCCTGGAATCGCCGAGTAGACACTGGTCCTTCATAGCACAACAGAACTTTTTGTTCTCCCGTTCGGCTGTCGCGTTCGGCAAAAACATAGACAATATGGCGACATCCTCATTATTCTCCCTCGCCCTCCGAATCCTCTCCTGCCCTACTGTTTTCGTTTTCAAGTGTAGACGCGACTTGAAATCGTCACTTAGCACGTCCGCCGACATAGCAGATTTTTTTTGTAGCAGTTAAAAAAACTTATTTAGAAAACTTTGCTTTTTTTTAAAGAACGCGAAAATATTCGCGTATTTTATTCACAATTAAAAGAAAAAACAATTAAAAAAAATATTAAAACACCGATAAAAAAGTACAAAACTTTTTTAAAATAAAATTACGCGGGAAATGTTTTTTTTCACGAGCGCGAGACGTAGGCTTCCCCGCTCACAGTTCGGTACAGACTGATGGCACGGGCTCACATAAAGGCTCCTCTACACGCATGTAGGCTGTAGATTGAACTTAATTGAACGTACACGATAAAACGTTTCGGATTCTTTTGAGAGATGAGGAAGTTATAGACTCGTGTCATTAATTTACGTTTGTGAAGCACCGACATGAAAGTTTGCAATTGACCTTAATTTTCAACATGTTACATGCAATATGGGTACTCAAAATACTACATAAAATGTGGGTTCTAGGACTTCTAGGCGAGCTACTAAATATTCGAATGGTAGATAAAATATTTGAATTCTATAAAATGACAAGTCAGCAATTCATACAAAAAAAATGTAAATGGAGCTTCGATCACTGTCAAACCTCATTTCCTAACGTTTTAGAAATAACTCCTTATACATTTTTAGCCTTTATAAAATTAATAATAAATACATAATATCAAAATTTCTATAATGGACCTTGCATCTAGTCATTTCGTCATTTATTTATTGATAACTTTCGTGTCTTATTAAAATTTCATTCTATTAACCGAATGCCGTCACTGTATGGCTCCAAATCTACCTTAGATTGAGATACTAAGATAGAAAACTGACTGCGGCAAAAGATCAACTCATAATGTATAATATATGGCAGGTAAGATGACAGCTCCTAAATAAGATATTTAACTCGTCAATCTTAGCATATAATATCATCTTCAACATTCATATAAGATCATTATAACATAACTAGTCTAATGGCTTGCAATAAAGCAAATCTAAGTGGTACAGGGCAAAGAGTATAAGTATTAAGTAATATATCACAGTAGTAATCAGTAACGGCTGATTTATACCGAGGTGTCAGCTGTACCAGTTATCAGTAATCAAACGTTAAATTAACGACGCTGATGCTCTTGAGATGAAATGTCAATCGCCATTATTAAAGTGACGCGATGTCTATTTGTTGCAAAGGTCGCAACTACTTGCTTCTTGCGCACGTTTTGCCTTGCAACTTTGCTAAAGTGCACATAGATAACATCAATACATATTTTGCGAATGTGTGTCTGCCTGATACTTTCCAGGGCACTTTTATCGGATTTCGTCAAAAATTGGTGCACAAATATCTAACATCCCAGCTTTTTATCCTGATAAGCCAAGACTATCCTCACGGTATTTAAATCCCGATTGTGTAAGGATATAACGATATAACGGAATAGTAATCGATTGTCAAATGTATAATTCGATCTGTTTGAGGAGTTCATAGATGCCTGCACGTCAAAAAGCATGTATGAACTCCTTAAACAGGTCGAGTAATACGTTTTGAGCTGTCAAATGATTACGATTCGCTTACACGGCTGGGCCTCTATTTTTATTATCTGTTGAATTCAAATTGGTTCATGACAACGATTTGTTACAAAAGAAAATTACGCCTGTCAGTTTAGAATTTGTGGTAGAGCTAAAGTAATCTAAAAATGCTTATGAAAATATAACAGTCAAATAAAAATGCGAATCGGTGAATGAATATTCATTTACCATCGTACATTCAATTTAATCGGAATACTTTAATCCGTTCCCTGACGTTTACAATCCTGAACGAACGCTGAATGATTTAATGCGGCCGTTTTTCATACAGTCGCAGATATATTTTGTGCAAAAAATTGTTTTTTTTCGTAAATTAGGCGTGATAAATTGCTGATATTATCCTAACGTGTTCATTTGTTTCGTGTTTAGTTGTAAATTTATGCACAAGACATTTTGTAAGTTGAATTATACGACAACTTCCGGATTAAAAAAAATACATAAGTAGTGATTTTTATTGGAGCTGACCTACTCCCAAATTGTCATTAATATTTTTCTTGGACGTATAAATTATTTTTAAATCAATTTAAGTCTTTTCTAATTAAGATAGGACGAGAAGAAAAGGATGCTTAATCTAAATGAAAGTTTACGGTAAACTTTTCTGTTGGAGTATGTAACTATAGATATAATCAGTGAAAAATGGAGTACTGATATTCTATACATAATATGTACTTTCTCAGACGTGTGTATATTATAAAGTAATTTAGTCCGTTTCTGTGGCAGGTTAACAAAACGATTGTTTTGTTTATTGAATCAGTAATATTCAACTTTTAAACAAAGTTGAATACTAATTCCACTTGCGCTTGCCCTGGAAACAGACTATGCCATCAGCTATTAAGTGATGAAACTATAGTGTATTTATAACAAAACTTTATTGTGGTCATTTTCAAGGTTACACACCATCTGCAAGGTCCGGTATTCGGTAGTGGATGACTCTATGGATAAACTCGTATATTTTTTGAATAATTATATACAAAGTCCACCTACACTACACTGATGAAGTGATGACTCAACGGTCAATTTAAATAAGTTTACCTATACTTAGAATAGTTGTGGGTGACAAATATTGATATAAGCATAGAATAATTGTAAAGAATAAATTAAAAGGTAGAGTGCTATGAGGTTTATTTTAAATGAATGAATAAGCTTAGACATACTCGTACAAAATAATACATAATTATATTATGTATTTTACGACATACGACTTGAACAAAAGTAGTTGTAATTTCTAGTACTTGATTAATTGAATAAGATCCTGATTTGCTGTTCATTATATTTTGTCTATGTTTAAGATGCCAGATGCAGCCTGTTCAGTGTACCTTTTCAATGAAAGTTTCAATACATCTATATTCTATACTAATATTATAAATGCGAAAGTTTGGATAGATGGATGGGTGGATGTTTGTTACTCAATCACGTCAGAACGGCTTAACGGATCTGGATGAAATTTGGCACAGAGATAGTTTATAGTCTGGAATAACACATAGGCTACGTTTTATCCCGGAAAATTAAAGATTTCAAGCGGGAACACTCAATCCACGCGGACGAAGTCGCGGACATCAGCTAGTTTTCAATAATATTTTTTTGTATGAATTCGTTTACCATATTCAATTTAATTTATTTTATTATACTATTACCACAGAATAATATAATATGCTATTACATCCACTCACGGGTTAATAACTTATTAGTCAAAATATAATCTAGTCGAAGCAATTACGGTATTGCCATATTTTTCTAGCAAAAATGTTTATTAGCACGCAATGGCGTGCAAAGCTTTAGTTAATTCTATTATCAATTTATTTAAGCAGATTTTAAGCACTAACTTAGGCAAACGACTGGTTTTTTTGAACTCAAGTACCTATATAATACCTATTATATAAATGCGAAAGTTTGGTTGGATGCGAAAGCTTTATTTACTACAAAAAGTAAAACATATTGCAATGTCTCAATTATTATACTCGTAATTTAAATTATAGTAAAATTAGTGTCACTTCTGTTGTAAATTACTTAACAAATAACTTACCTACATTAGGGTTGTAAGATGTTACTTTGTTTGTACTATGATGTTACTTTGAGCAGAATGCATGCTGGACTGCAGTCATCTGTCAAAACCTACTTCACACTTTTTTTTCTTAGTGCATAGTGAATTTTGTGATCAGTGACGTGCCCAAATATTGTGTCTGCCCTTTTTTTTTTAAATCTCATTTTTATTTTTGGGGTTTTTATTATATATAACATGTCAACCCCATCGAAAGTAGCTTTAGTTTTAATATTCCGTGGCTAGTTATAACCATTACTTTTTTTTAAACGTGACGTTCATGTGTACTTTGTAGGTACCAATTTTGAATTTGATACTTTGGTTTTGAGTTTTGATGGATGGATGAATGGATAGATGTTATTCAATCACGCCAGAACGGCTGAACGGATCTGGATCAAATTTGGCACAGAGATAAATTATAGTCTGGAATAACACATATGCTACTAATTATCCCGGAAAATTAAAGAGTTCCCGCGGGAACCAATAAACCTCAATCCACGCGGACTAAGTCACGGACATCAGCTAGTTTTAAGGTATAACTTATTTAAAGCTACATTTAGAATTTAATTATAGTTTCACAAAACTATTTTTAGTGTCGGTTTGGGCGTGAAAGTGCTCTTATATAAATCATTTGAGTTGCGCTGCTAAATAAATAAATAATACATGGGCTCTCGAAAAGATAAGTTTAGATACGTTCACTTCGCAGTATACGCAGTAAGTTAGATGGTTAGAAAATTAGAATTAGAACTAACATATCCATTTAGCGATATAGTGTGAAACGGGTTTCTTCGAAGAACTATCGTCATTTGGCAGGCTAACTTTCTAATTTGTAGCCTAGGTACCCGAATAAATCAAGCTATGCGTATCTAGATATTAAAACTTGTATAGGTACCTATAGGTACCGTTGTTAAATAGATAGGCACAAGAATACGAAAGTAGATGCAGCGCTCTAAAAGCAATGTTACTTTGTTTTAACCACTACAAGTTAGCCCTTGATGGAGATGGATGTTAGATGGTAAGTGATGATGCAGTCTAAGATGATAACGGGCTAAACCAGTTAGATGCATGGCAGTTATATTAAACCCATACCCCATTCGGTTTCTACACGGCATCGTAACGGAACGCTAAATCGCTTGGCGGCGCGTCTTTGCCGGTAGGGTGGCTAACTAGCCACGGCCGAAGCCTCCCACCAGGCAAAATCTATAGTCCATACATGGATAATTATTGATATTGTGATTTTAAATATGTTTTTTTTAAATGGCAACCCCTCAGTTTCCTTTATAGCACAGAATACAAGTGGTAGATTCACTTGAAGTTATTGAAGTTAGGTACTTCGTTTTTTTTTTTGTAAAAGTTTAGTGACGGATTAAGTAAAAAATGACATATTTTTTATCCCAGAAAATCAAAGTCTCACGGGATTTTTGAAACACCTAAATCCACGCAGGAGAACTCGCGGGCAACAGCGCGAGCACAGGGACCAGACAAGATAAACGTCTGCCATCGCGAAATATCCGCGTCGGAGGTTTGTCCTGTCACGCTAGCACGTTAGCCTTTTTTCCCCTAGCGTGCGCTCTCAGCTTGCTAGCTGAGAGCTACCTGCTGGTATAATGATAAAAAGTATGCAATACCGACGTCAAAGGACCCTAGAGTCTACCCGACAACGTGCCTAATCAAGACCGACGGCTATGCATCATACCTACTTACATCCGACGAGACTCGAGAGGAAAACTGCGAGTAGGTATAGTCACGTTTATCACGAGTTAATTATTATTATACAAAAGACGATATTATTTTGTTTTAATCTATATACTAATATTATAAATGCGAAAGTGTGTCTGTCTGTCTGTAACGCTTTCATGGCCCAACCGTTCAACCGATTTTGATGAAATTTGGTACAGCGGTAGGGTGTATCCCGGGGAAGGACATACTTTTTATCCCGGAAAGTTAAAGAGCTCCTGCGGGAATCTAAAAAACTTAATCATCTAGTTTATAATAATAATATAGAGCAATGGTTTGGTTTATAACGTGTTTATAGTATTCTTTGTCCTATGCCTCATTGCAGATACTATCTTTCAAGCTTTATTAGGTAGGTACTTACTTACCGGTGGCAAATAAGTGTCTAGATCCAGTAGCAAACTTTCTTGCTAAATATTTATGTTTGGACCAGTCGCAATTAGGGAATTAGTCTAATTATATAAAAGAAAAGGTGACTGACTGACTGATCTGTCTGTGAGATTTGTGGGCATAAGCTAGTAACTTATAATTTGTATTCATAGAGCAACCCTCAAGTTTCTTGCTGGCTCTTTCCGGTAAGAATGTAATTCCGAAACAGTGGTAGATTCACTTGACGATTAAAAAGCACTTCAGTTTATTAATATAAAAACCATTTGAATTTCGGTTTAATTTGAATAAATTGAGACCCAAAAATACAAACACGGGCAAATTAATTGGACATCACCCTCTGAAACCAATAAATCGCAGCGGATCGATCAATGACATGCAAACGCGAGATGTCAATGATGCCCTACTAGTGTACACATGGTTTCCATCGCTAGGAATCACGGATCACTGTGCTTGGAATAAATTGAATTAAGATCGACCGATTCTGAATATATAAATATCAGCACCCTTAATACCTACTACATTCTAATTTTCTGAATTATGTGGAGTTTGTCACAAACACGGCTACATAAATAAAATTTTCGTAGCGTATTGTGAAACTCGGTACAATTTGTTCGTAGTGAATAATTCGCGATTTAAAAGTCAAAAGCCCTTAGCAGTTGGAGGCTGCGGCATTGGCAATGGCCGGTTTTTTATCAAATCACCTTACAGCGCCTTAAGTAGCAAGGGTATATCACTGACCTTATATGGGACAGTGAGTAAACCGCCACCTGGACATACAGACCCAACAAATCACCTGATTTTAATCAGGTCAAATGACAATTAATCGTCAGAATTTTATGAAAATGCGCCATTGGATAGCTATGTGTTTTCCTCACGGAAAAGCCTGAAATTACTCGTCTCAGTTTTAAGTTTTAGAATCGAATAGATTGATTTACTTTTAATAACGAATGCTTATATAAAACTGAAAAATAAAAGGCACTACTTAATTTAGCAGTTATTTAAATCTACGCCATATAATAAAAAAACATCATCAATTCATAAGTTTGAGGTACTCGATCTTGCCCACTTCATATAAATTTATAAAAAGTCAAGGACTGGTTAAGTTTTTGTGCAAAGTCTTAAGACACTTCAAAACTATTCCCTGATAATTTATGTTCATCATTTTTCTCATCCGTGTGTCACAATGAAGCGTGACTCAAGTGATAGAGGCATATGTTTGCTAAGCTCTGTCGAGTGCCGGCAGTAAAGTCTACATCCATACCAATGATCGCGACATCAGCATCACATCCTTATATAGCCGGTAATCGTTCAACTCGTAAATAAAGTTTAATGGAAGTGTCAAGCAATAAGTAATTATGCTAAGATTAAACGCAGAGTTGTGATTATGCGGGCTGTATTTGCGTCATGTTTTTTTATCAAGAGTTGAGAATAGTAGTGATGATTACGTTAAGAACTAAAATGGCACCTCCTTTTCAGCAGGGAACATAGTGAAAAGGGCTCTACGTAAAATCTACATCAATTATTTCAAAGGGTATTTGAGACAATTAGCAAAAATAGATATCTTTAGCTGAAACCTGTTCATAAATTCTGGGTGCCTGGTACCATAACAAAACCTCCTAGATACACCTTGACTACCTACGATGGGGCTGGCGTGTCCGTGTCGGTCCCTAATAAATTAAGTTTAAAAAAAAAGTCTTGACTACCAGTCGAGTAATAATAATAATGGAACCAGCTTCCATCTTCTGTGGTCCGTTATGATTATAATATGGGGCTCTTCAAAGGGCGGATAAACCAATTACTCAAAAGCAGACAACGCATTGGCATTTCCTCTGGTGCTGCAAATGCTGTTCATGGGCGGCGGTAAACACTTAACTTCAGGTGACCCGCCTGCTCATTTGCTCGCTATATATATCTCTCTAGCGGTGGTAATTTTTATATATATATATATAAATTACCACCTTTATGAAAAAGCTGTCCTTTACGTGATCTATGTGAAATAGCGCTATCTTTTGAAATCTAAGTATTAGGTGAACTAACTGTAAATAAGCACAATCAAACGGATTCATTAAAATTTTAAAGTATTCCTTTAAAGTAGAGACATTGAAAATAGCAATTTATGCGTGCACGAACGCAGAATTGGAGTCAGTCTGCGAGCGAATGTTAACAAGTTGAAAAGCCTCCTAATTAAAAGCCTCGTTTAATATTTCCACGTCGGATGATGCAACAAGGCTCCCGTCGAATATAAAAGGAATGTGATGCAAAGAATCTCGACGAGGCCGTATTCAATGGATTAAATGCACGGTTGCACTGAAAGTTGTATTGCTTTTTTGCCGTAAAAATCCTTGACTTCTGAGCTTTTGACTTAAAAGTTTAAAATGCCGTTTAAATTTTTATATGTATGAGTATGCACGGCGCTGAGTATTTTATGTAGGTACTAGCGAATGCCCGCGACTTCGTCTGCGTGGTTTGAGGTTTTTTGGTTTCCGCGGGAACTCTTTAATTTTCCGGGATAAAAAGTAGCCTATGCCAGACTATAATCTATCTCTGTGCCAAATTTCAGCCAGATTCGTTCAGCCGTTGGCGCGTGATTGAGTAACAAACATCCATACATCCATACATCCATCCATACATCCATCCAAACTTTCACATTTATAATATTAGTAAGAAGTAAGATGGATAGTTCCTTAGTTAAGATGATTTGTGAGATGGTGATAATTAAAAAAAAACCCGGCTGAGTTTGTTGTGGGCTCTTCTCAGATCAGGGCGCGTTTGGAACCCTCGTAGCTTTAGTTTTAAGATACCGTAACTGATTATCACCATCATGTTTTATAAGTAAGTAACTTGATGTCAATAAGTTTGCCTAAATTGAATAATTAAATGAATTGAATTGAAATATTGAACAAAAACAATTTAATAATAATTATCCTGTTTGAAGTTATCATCAATCATTTTCGCAGAATATGGAGGGCATACGAATTTTATAATATACAATGTTTAATGTAATTTGTCTTTCTTATTTAAATTTTGATTTTTATAATAATAATTATAGGTACTTATAATTTTTTATTTGATAGTGATATTGACATAAAATTGAAATAAATATGGATTTTGTTATCTAAAATAAATAAAAAATGAATTGAAGAATTCAAAATACTTGTTTTAGAGATACAATTGACTACCACATAAACGTATCAAGATTACAAGTTTTTTGTTTGTGATTGAGAATGAATGAATTTGTTAAGGTATCTTTGCAGTCATAGTATTATACTTCGTCGTTTACAAATGTCGTTATCTGTCAAGCACTCGCTAGTTTGTAAAACGCCGAAGGTAAATTGTTCATGGGTTCTTATAGGCCGACCGTTTAACTCGCGTATCGCCTGCGCGGTAAGAAGGGAGCGGGGGCGGGTAACGTTACACACGGAGTCAATAATCCAAAGATTTATCTCGAGATAGACATTGTTGGTAAAGAATAAAATAATAAGTATCTTTTTTTTAGTATTTAACATCTCCCCCGCTCCCTTCTTACCGCGCAGGCGATACGCGAGTTAAACGGTCGGCCTATAGTTCTTACTTCTTGATCACTGTGGCGCAAAACGAAATCTGGTCACTCCGATTCCACGTAGTCTTGTAATTCCTACCCCTGGTATTTTAGTAAAGCGCGAATGAAGGGATATAAACATATCGCAAATATTGAACACTAAGGGTGTTTGTGTTTCGATTTCCATTGAAGCACAAATGTTTAAGAATAGAGGCATTATCCAGAGGCGCCGTAATAATATAATTATAATATCTTACTGAATAAGAGTTTGCAGGATTGCTTCGGGTGAAAAATTGTGCATCACACTTTCAAAAAGCTCGTATTAGCCCTGCAACAACCTGCCTCTACAAGTATAGCAGGATTTCAATTTAGGTATATAATCAATGATGTTTTATGGGTATTACATATTATTTCATTGGCAAGTAAGCGTTGAAAGCCCCACACTTAAGTGGACGGACGAAGCAAGTTACACGGGAGCCCATGGACATAGGCTCCATAGTTTCGTAGTTTCAGTTTTCCGCGGACATCCTGAGATGATAAAGCAGTGGCGTGCAGTTTATAAAGGCACAAAAGCACTGCTTACCCAAATGGAAATACGACAAAGCTCATTTTTCATCATGACAGTCAGTAAAACTGAAAATTATTATTTTTAACTTGACTTCAGTAACTAAGCAACTACATTCTCACGATATAATAGATTAATTTATTCGACAAGACATTATTAAAGTACCTATAGAGAAATAATTATAGACATAAAAATAATAATTTCGAAGCACTCCTGTCACTCAAACTGCATATGCCCTAACGGGGTGACATGTCAATTATTGAATTGTTCATGTTAAATGCAAATAAATGAATCTGAATCTGAATCTAAATAGGTATTCTGACTAACTAATGCCTACCCTAGCTTCAAACCCTGTGCACGCCACTGTGATAAAGTAATGATGCACACTACGGCACTCACCCGCGCGGAAGACCTCGCCACATCCATCGCAGCGGCTCGCGAACTGCGCGTCGTAGCAGTTGCCGCAGTAGATCTTGTCGAGCTTGGAGCCGAACTGCTTGTCCACCAGCGATACGCGGCACTTGGCGCACAGGAAGCAAGCCTCATGCCAATGCTTGTCCTTGTATGAAAGATCCTGGAGGAAAACAAATACAGTGGGTTAACAACCTTGGAATTTAAAAGAGGATAGGACCTTAATAGTACATTATGGTACAAGTGTATAATGTTGGTGATTACCAACGGCTCGGGTCTTAAGATAGCCGAGGACGCGGTAATCATCAATACACACGTGTATCATACGACGTTTTTCAACACACTTGTGAAGAAAATAATACTAAAAAATAATTTTATTTAGTAGATAAAATAAAATAAAAACTCTAGAACTCACTTGTAAATAATAGTAATGAAAAAGTCACAGTTTCATTATAGGTGTCATTATGTGCCTAATTACGGTGAAATTAGAGCCACTTTATGAGCAAGTGTGTTGAAAAAGGTATTTATTGGTCAATATAATCTTAATACGATTTGTAATATAAAACTTTCTTTAAAATGCAATACTGAAACCTTCAATCTGGAAGAGATCCTCTAGCTAAACACAGAATTGTACGATTCTAGTAAGACGCTGGTTCAACCCAATTTTTCACTGTATTTCTTTAATTTGCATTGATTGTTAATAATTAGATATACTTTATATGTAAAATTGGTATATAATTGTGTTTTAATTTTATCAATAAATATTTATTTATTTAATAAGAATCACCCCGGCTTTGCTCGGAAAAATATACTTACTAAATGGGGAGTGGTAGAGTAAACATTTAAAACAACGGATTTAGAACGTGTATGTATCAGTCAACCAGATACTTTTCCTTTTATAAAGCTTCAAAAGAAGATAATTTATTGGATTTTACGATTTTTGTTCAGTTCATAACAAACAATGATAATCACTTCAATCCATTAAAAGCATTAGCAGTGACGTTGCAGGTTCAGAATGATTAATGAGCCCGCTTTGAAGTGATGAGCAAATATCGAGGGTAGGACTTCGTTAATAATTATACATAACTCATGTTAGCACAGGACACATTTACATACGGGCCCATACCACTAGCTTACTATTATTATCAATCAAATAATAATGCTTCATTCCCATTAATTTACGGTTTCCATGATCCCGTGCGAACGTGGGATTTTCCGGGATAAAAAGCTGTTATAAACATAACGGTTCAACTCAAGTTTTTTGTCAGAATATGCCCGATTATTTAAGAGTCCTTTTACGCCCGGAGTCCTTGTTCAGGATCCTTTTCACGCGATGCATTTGAGCATAAACCCTAAAAATATTACACTCCATTTTTTGGGCAGTCGGATAAAAAATATCAAAGCCAGGCAAGCAAGATGTAGCACATACAGTAACTGATTTACTATCGGTAATAGAAATCTGCTACTTGCTCTATGACATAGTTCAACAATAAAAACCCACTATTAAGATACGAAAACATTAGAGATGTGGGCGATATAAGAGATCATGATAAAGTATTACAATGTTTCGGTCAATGTATTCTGTATGTACTTTATCGATTGTGTCGCCTACGATCCAATAAATTTACGCGTAGCCTACATTAACTCTGTGGTAGGTATATAACAAATCTTATGTGTAGGTATAAAAGCCTATTTGGCACGCCATATTTTACTACTGATTATTTATTACATCTTGATTATGGAATTACTGAATAGATAAAACTGTTAAATTAAAGCGTTTCATAAACAATACGAAAGTAAATTGAAAATGTAAATACACGAATAGGCAATAAAATTGGACCTCTATACGTTCTGGACGGTTTGGATCGTAAACAGTTAAGTTTACAGTCATATTTAAAACAGCTCTCTCACGAAAAATCGAGATACTTATTTTACGAGAGCTAAATAAAGGACAAAATTTAATTTAAGGAAAGTCTTAAAATAAACAAAATATATCACGTGTAAAGGACCAGTTAAATTCACTGCATGTTTACAAATACATGCATCCAATCTACGAGTTTCAAAATAACGTCCCCTTCATGTGGCGGTCTATTCCTGGCACCACCGCGAGAACACTACAATAGCACGTTAAAACTAACCTAACTGTCGTAATGTCAATAAAGTGTGCATGTTTATTTTCGCCGATTATGAGAACACTTAGTGTGGATTGAAGACAACAATATAAATCCACAAATGCGAAGGTCTGTGTGTCTGTCCGTTAAGATTTTGCTGCCAAAACATTAGATAAGATTAAACATTGAACTAATGCCAGCCTTGAGAATTCGTAAATATTAAAAAACCTATTTGAATACATATTTGAAGTAGAGGAAAATATAGTTCGAACTTGATGAAACAGATATAGCGGAAGGCGATAGCTTTCTTTCTGTACATAGGGTTCAGCGTAAGAAAATTGAAGACCTAGGAGGCTGCTACGCTAACATTGAAATTTTATTTATTTTAAGTTTTTTAATTGGGATAGTAATAATAAATAGTGTTATTATATAGCTGACCTGCCAAAAGACGTAATATCCACGTCTCCTGTTAATTTTATGTTAGATAATCATATTAAATTATCATATGAAATACTGATGATGACACAATTCAGTATTTCATACAAAATCCTAAACTATAGATGATAATTTTGGCAGATGCCATTTGCATAGTACTGCTTCAGTCTGTCTCACTCTATCCGTCTATACACATCTCTCGTGTCAAAATTATCATACTACATTAGACAAACCTAAGCGTCCGTTTCGAAATTTGAAAAAGTGTACCTGATTTAATACGGAGACGGGGTAAAGAACAACAACTAGCAAAGCATACATCTCTGAAGAATCGCTTGTCGGATTCTTCCATAATTTCTCAAGGTTGAAACCGAATGAGCACATTCAGAATAATAACACTTGTTTCCGACCCAAAATAGCGAACAAGTACTGGGCAGTTTGTTTTCCATTTTGTTTTGAAAACCGTCCACTATTTGTTCCCAGTCTCGTTACTTTAGCTAACAAACTGTTCCACAAGAGCGCCAGCAAAATATTTGTGCTTAAGATACAAATAACGCGTCTAAAATTAACATTGAATTCATAATTCCAGGGAGAATTATTATGAGAATGCTATCATGCATACATAATATACGCGTAGATGAAGGTTCGCCTACATACAGTAAATTGACATGATGAAGTGTTAGTTAGTTTCCGAACCGATGGTGGAGTCACCACAAAGATTTTCCAAAAAAACGTTAACGGCGAGACGTTTTAAGTCGTAGAGTACGCCTATTTTGAGAGAAGAATAAGTCATACTAGGTATGCGTTTCTAATCACAGCTGTAGAAACTTCACTAACTACTTTTTAGTGCAGTAGAAAAATCCAATGTTCCATTGGAAAAATAGCGAATCTGGTGTCCGAGTACGATAGCTACATAGCAAGAGCCTAACAATAGCTTTAGAAGAAAGAACACAGACACTGGTGACTTCATTCATAACATAAGTAAATAAAAAAAAGAAAAACATTTTTCCTCTTAGCTACTTTATCTCCCAAAAAAGACGGCGTAATTATTAATGACACCAACAAAAACATCGGATCACCGTTATTGGATGTAGCATTTTGTTCAAATCATCATTAATAACTCTGTCTTATTTGTTACTGATTGATACATAGTGACTGACGTGCGTAGTTCAAAGAATTTTTAACGTTGATACATTGGGGATATTGCAGCTGTTCGGTATAACGGGAAAAGTCATTCGAGATAAACGTTGTATAGGTATACTTTATATTGGCAGCGTTCTGGCTGGGGCCGTGTGCAGAGGTACGCCCGAAGAATCTGGGCCGGCTGGAGTTACTGAACTAAATTTGATCGGAGTGACAGAGCTAAATAATGCCAATGAAGACACTAAAACTGCGGTGTCATGTTATGTGACACTTTTTGCTTTCTTTAAATCTCTTTCTAGGCCAGATTTATTTATTTTCTTTACAGTTTTACATTACATTAATTTTAAAAATTCAATAAGTTGTCACAATTTTTTGGATTAAGACAATTTTGATACAATTGGCACAGATTTACTTTTTCATCATGTTGCCTGTGGACCTCTACAATAAGGCATAGGCCTTCCCTGGTTAGGCTAATTTTTCCATGGGAAAATATCTAAAGGAAGCTCTGTCATCTTGCTTTTTTCAACTTTTATAACAGATATTTCATTTGGATTATATATCACTTTTTGTTCAGTTTGATTAGGTCAAGGATGTGCCTTTTAAAGCAAATATTTGACATGGATTTGTTAAGGCTGCAAGGTTTAGGAATTCGAGTATTCCAAATAGATTTGGCTGCAATACGATATTTAATAGTTTTGGCACATACTAACATTCTTAAATGGATATAGAAATATGAATCAGTTACAAACACTTCAATGTATTGTGTTTATGCTAAATACGAAGTCATATATCTTCTTATTCAAGAGTGATTTATCAAACCGTTTCAATTATAGGTATTAATAGATGTAAAAGAGTGTAATAGTTACGGCGTATTATATATTACGGTTATAGAGGTTCAACACACTATAGTTCATTTTAATTATACGGAAAATCAGACCGATAGGAAATCATTGAAATTGGGATCGTCGCTACTACTGTATTCCAGCGACCAACCAAATTTGGCCGATCAAAAAGTGTTTGAGTTTCAACTGCATTAGATACACTTTTAGATTCAATTGTGACGCAATCCAGTCTACGAATTACTTGGAAAATGTAGTTAAAGGAGTTAGTAAAAATCCAGAGCTGAGATGAATTTACTGGACTATATTGGAATATCATGAACTGGAAATAAGAGATACAAGAAATTATTCGCAAGGGATTCATTGACATGACTGACCTTCGAGTCGATGCCAATGATTTTGTTGCACTCTTCGCAGCCATTGGCGAAGACGCTCTCGTAGCACTTGATGCAATACGGATGCTCATCCCTCAGGACGTAGCGTTGGCCGGTGAGAGACTCGTCACACTGCCAGCAGCAGAAGTGACCGCTGTGCCAGTCCTTGTTCATCGCCTTGGTGTATTCGCCGCTGAAAATTAGCTGCGAACAAAAGCATCAATGTAAGGTAAACGCTGGCTTATCTTCGGGAATGGTGATATGAGAACTATAAATGGACTCAAAAATATGTTTAAGATCTGGAAATATGAGGCAGAAGAATCCGTATTGCTAACGCCACATAGAACTTTTGTTTTAGTTATATAACAGATTGTAGCACTAAATATTAGCTCAATCTGGCAAATAAACAAATTGAAGTAAACTTAAAATAAACACAATGTGATGAAAATGTATGCCGTGGACTCAAATATCAGAAGCCAAATAGAAACTGCAACTCGGTGAAAAGAAAGCGACTATAACGAAATTGGAAATTCAAGATCAGGGGTACGATAGAGTTTAGAAATATGATATATTGATGTTAGCTGATATATCAATGACTCATTTAAGTCACTGTTTTTTGTTGATTTAGCATTAAATGTCATTAATTTGGGTTGATTAAAGTAATGTATACCTTTGATTAGGTTGGGTATGTGAGGGTGGCCATACTACCTAACATAGTTTGCTTGAATGTCACTATAAATAAACGTGATTTGAAATCTGCACTTTATAAACACTGCGGTCACATCGCACTGCACGAGGGTCAAGGCTTGGCCACCACAACACATACCCATCATCGTTGGTGTTAGTCGTGTTGGTCTGTTCGACTTCTGTGACGGTGACGTCTCCATCCTTGGACTCCCTACGTTTGGAGGTCTTTTTGACCTTCCTGGTCTTCCTTTCGGTTGTGGTGTACTGGACTTGTACGTCTACGTCGGCCATGGCAGGGTCTGTTCTGCCTGTTGTGTAATGTAACTAATGTAACGATTAACGATATCACCGAACGCGGTCACGACCCGAATTCGAATGGCGAGCACCGGTGGCTGAATCGCAGGAATTATTCCAGAATGTTAGGCGCACGCGCCGGTGGGGGGAGTTTAGGATTTAAATTTGGATGAGTGACGGAGAGGGCAGGTGCGCGGGCGGCGCTTCCAAACGTCCGGAGAATAGCGCGATTTCCCGATAACCCGGGTAGCTTTCCGTTTTTGCATGATACCCTTGCGCTTGACTACAAACATGTCATATGGAAAGCAATTATGAGGTCAGGTTGGAAGTTCGAACGCGCTTGTATACACGATGTCTCTTGTGTAAATATTCTCAAAATATGATACTAGACGGGAAATTCCACTGTTCTTGTATGTTTGCATGACTTTTCGGTGTTATGTGACTATGATTGTAAAGCTACACTCCAAATAATATACTGTAAATAACCGGCAAATAGGCAACATTGTGTCAGGTATTTAGCCCACATTGGTGAGCTTATAATGGGCTACGGTGCTGGCTTCAACAATTTGATGTATGGGCCACAACACTTGTAAAATGTAGGGCGAAACGTTTGAGCTAAAGCGGCGAGTTTATCGCTTGGCTGGGGTTCAGATTCGGCAGTAATTGTTTGCCGATCAATGATTTATACTCAACGCAAATATAAATAAACATTGACCCATATTATGCGTTAAACGAGCTGGTTATATGTGCATGTTTTCAGGTATACGACACTAGTGGTTGCGGATTGATATGAATGAAGAAGTCGTATGTTTATCATCAAGTAGATGGAGCCAAAATAATTGCGATTTACTAGGAGATTATTTCTATTGGAGGTTACATACTAACCTTTACCTTAGATAGTCTAATATGTCTTGTAAACAAGATAAACCTTATATATAACTACCAATCTCTCATAATATACTTAGATAATATATTACGTCCGAAATCTGAGGGGTCAAGTTAATAACGGCCACATCAAATATTAACTGATTATTTTTAACAATTTATCTTAGTAAATGTAAGTAATTAGGCGCCTTTCTAGCCTTTCGTTTGACTTTTGTATTTTAGGCGTCTCGTTGAGTCAAAAATGTTATACTGACCGAATTTCAGAGGTAGAACCAACAGATTACTATTATATTACTATTATTCAAATTCAAATTAACAGAGATTCAGTCGCTGTTGCCGAACTCGGCAAAGGAATCATCATTATATTACGTTATTGTACATGCTCTCCGAGGCACGCAGTATACCAGCGCCTGTTCCTTCATCTGAACTGCTAGTGAAAACCGGCTACTTAGAAACTCGTGTCGGGACGAAAGAGGCAGTCAAAAAAAACCGAAGTAGATGATATTTTTTAATTTTTAGTTTTACTTTAGATGTTAATTTATTTCACAGTTTTAATTTGAAAAAAAGTTTTAAATAAATTATGGATAACATAAAAATCCAAAAAATTTACATGAAGTAGGTACTAGGTAGATGTAGGAGTAAATGAGTAAGATTATGAAATTGGTTTTGAAAGCTTGTATTGGATTCGCAATGCGCAGGACTGTGGTTACAAAATAAGTATATTCTGATATAGTCCTGCGCATCTTTGATTATTGATATTTTTTTAAAAGAGCACCAGCCGCGTACTTTCTGTTTCTTCTCGGCAGCATTTCTAGTCTTTCTAGATTCAAAAGCACTTGTAAAAATTAAATTGAATAAAAAACATTTTAACTATACAAAATGTTTCGCAACTTTTCAACACTAGATTTCTCCTTTGCCAATTCCGTTGTTATGGAAAAGTTTCAGTAATACGTAGGACGCGTGTTTTTTTTTGCTTCCTCAAACACAAACAGCCTTCAGTCTAGACGTAGGTCGTTGTCTTGGATCTAGCAAGGTCTTGGTCAACGTTCATTCATTGGTTTATTTTTAAGTTTCGCTTACGCTCGGCTCGCCTGGTCGTGGGCAGAACTTAAAAGTTATCGATCGATTCTAATATCTATACGCCTTCGCAAATGTGATATCTGATTTGGATGCAAACAAAGTTGGTAAGACTATTCGTATATTTTTCTTACTAATGTAATAAGAAAAAAAGAAAGAGAAACATAAGTTTTAAACTGACAAGCCTTGATATTTAGGAGCATGGTGTTTATAGTATCAAATTTAACAAACGGATCCGAGACATGGTATAGGCCTCATAAGAAAGCTAGGTGTCAATCATCGTATACCTACCTACCTATAGTAGTACCTACTTGTCATTAACAAGAGGGTTGCAAAGCTGAAGTGGCAATGGGCGGGGCCTTGTAGCTCGTAAAACCAATAGACCATTGGGATGTTGGAGTTCCGATGCCTGGCCCCCAAATGGAGACGAAGCATCGGAAAGAATAGTGTACGTAACCCCTCACTAGACGGACTAAAATTAGACAAGTCGTTAATTTAATATACTTATTAGGACTTTCTTTAACAATAATAAAAGGTAACTAAATGCAAGAAATATATGTAAGGAATAATAAAAGCTATTTTATTTTATTAAATGAATATATTATTTTATTGGTGTTGTCACTTGTCACAGATCAAATGAATTTCTCTAGTCATCACAATCGACACGATTGGCAGTGCAAAATACAAACAAGCGATCATTTCACTATAGTAAAATATTTGGCTAGTTACACCGGCCAGCCAAACTGTAAATCGAACAGGAATACTCAACAAAATTCAGTTTATTGAATTTGGCTCAGTAAGGATAACAGATTTTACTGAAGCCGAAAACGGGTTGGCTCAATTCTAAACTTCCTAAACACTTCCTAAACACAGATATATGTATTTATTGTATGTATGTATTTATGTATGTATATGTATTTATGTATTTATGTATGTATGTATATGTATGTATGTATAATATTTATGTATGTTTTTATGAATTATATGTATTTTATATGAACAGATTTGTGTATTTTATATTATAATAGTCTTTAATTACCTACTTTGTGTGCACCCTCATTAATTTTTTTTGTTATTAGTTCCTTTTCTGGTTGCCTGGAAGAGATCGCTTCTCAGCGATAAGGCCGCCTCTTGTACAGTTTTCCATAATTTCTTGTATTTTAAATGTGTTTTATGTATGGTGTACAATAAAGTATATTTCATTTCAGATAATTGTTTATGTAAATTCCTTATTTTAATTGTCATAAGCAACTTTAATATATAGTTCGCGCATGAGTTGAATGCAGAGCAAATGTATGGTGACACATACATTTACTCCGCATTCAACTCGCGCGCGAACTGTACCTATGACTACTGTAAAAGAAGAAATTATAGCACGGAATTGTGAAGTTTGCAATCTCTAGTAGGTAATTTTTTGGAAAGATCTACTACAAAGGATTCATGAAGCCTATCAAAGTAAGATCGAAATTGGACTTGCAGCTACCGTATAGATTTCCATGCAGCGTACCTAGAGTTAACTATAGGATTAACAAAAAGATTTTCTTTTTATTCTGAAAAAAAAAACGGTTCTTTAACCAGTCGATTTCTAATTTTTTGTTAGTACGTAAGTTGTAAGGCGAGCCTCACTCAAGCCACACACAAATGCGCTAAAATAAACGAAACGCAATAGATCAGCCGAAACACCAACGCGTAAAAAGCAAGTAAAATCAATAACAAACATATCCTAAGTATTTTTACTCATATTTTTCAAGAGTGCAGTCCCAAATATAAAAATACTTTATTTACACGTCAGCCGTCAAAAATAAACTAAAGAATCACAACTTAAAATAAATACATTGTAATTTTTAAGGATTCGTAGAATTTAAAACCGCAGTTTTCATCGTTCTAATTCATCTATTGACTTTGGCTTCGCATCTATAGAGTTTAGTTCTAAATATAGATTGTTACGACTGTTGGCTTGGGGCGAGAGTAGATTAGAAAGGGGATAAGTAATTCTCATGGGATAATAAATAATATTTATAGAACGTAATGGAAAATGGGCTTGACTGTGAATCATAATTACCTGTTTCCAACACGCTCATAATAAGTAAGAGCTTATTATGAAAATGATTTGATGAAATGATTCTGGTTTAAAATGTTTTCAAAGGTTTAGCAACTTTAATCATCATCGATGCCTCTGAAAATGCATACCTACTATACTATGTATAAATTCGAAAGTGTGTCTGTCTTCTCAACTTTCACGGCCCATCTGTTCAATCGATTTTGAGGTATAGGGATAGATTGTTTCCCCGGAGAAGGTTGTGTGTTTTAAATTTAAATAGAGAAAGGCAATTTTAAAAAAAGTTTTAGAAATTCAGGTTCATATTTTTACCTTAAGTCACTCTGCAGTTAGCCACCTGCCTTGTTCCTTCGATTGATTTGAGGCTATTGAAGAAGATGGGTAAGAAAATTACCTAAGAATCTGCTGCTTACTGGTAGTTCCTGTGCTCTTTACTGGTCCTCTACTGATATACTTGTTTTCTTGTTATCAATGTATCAATAACTAATTTTTAGATTCTATCCAGTGTTTTCCTTCCTATTACGATATATCTGGTCTGTCAGGTCAACTTTAGTGGTACAGGCATGAGGCTAATGAATATATAGAATTTTTCACATACAAATAATTCATCGCAGGAAACGAAACCCGAATTACCGACCTCAGTTTCAGGGTAAATACTTGTTAGAGATATTAAACTAGTTAACAACTGCCAAGTGTCTAAAGAATTTAAAGCTATTGGCAAAGTGGCTACCCGACGTAAATATCGTTTCCTGTTATGTTTACTTTTGAATAAATATATAGAATGCGGTTTAAGAGAATTATTGTCCGCGTAATGGACGCCGTAACTTTATATTTTGCTCCGGCTGACCGCATAGAGGTAAAAAAGTTGTGTTTCTGTGGCTATAGTAAACTAATTTTTAGCCTATAACTTAGATACCTTCAAGGCAAGAGTGAATAGGCATCTTCTAGGCAAGCGCGTTCCAACCTAGACCTCATCATTGCTTTGCAATAGGCATGATTGTCGTCAAGCGCAAGCCTATCTCGCAATAAAAAAGCTATTGTCCGCTACTTCGCGTTTCTATATGTAAATATTCGAGATTTTTCAGTCTAGCATAGAATGATGATTTTTATTCAAATAAACTTTAACAAGTGCTTTCGAATAGTCAAATAGTCAAGTGACGACCTCCGTGGCGCAGTGTGTAGCGCTGTTGCCTTAACGTGCGGAGGTCCTGGGTTCGATACCCGGCAGGGTCAATTTGGGAATTTATAATTTCTGAATTTTCCCTGGTCTGGCCTGGTGGGAGGCTACGGCCGTGGCTAGTTACCACCCTACCGGCAAAGACGTGCCGCCAAGCGATTTAGCGTTCCGTTACGATGCCGTGTAGAAACCGAAGGGGTATGGGTTTAATATAACTGCCATGCCCCTAACAGGTTAGCCCGCTACCATCTTAAACTGCATCATCATCATCAGGTGAGATCGCAGTCAAGGGCTAGCTTGTAGTGAATAAAAAAAAAAGTAAATCTACCACTGGTTAAGAGTGCCTACCGAGAAGAACCAGCTAATCTATCTTTACTTAACTAATTGCTATGCTCATTTTTCTTCTATGATGTTTTATACTATTGATTGTCTTTCAAATTAATGTGTTAAGAAGAATTATTACTATCCTCTACTAATCATTTAACATGAGTTGCAATTTATTATGGTTGCAAACTCAAGTTATTCTTAGATGATACTGATAGCCTTAACATGATTAAATATTATTATTCTACGAAGGTGATCTACAAACTTGTAAAATGCCTTACTTATTTCAAGAAAAGATGTATTTTAAACAATATTTTTACCATTTTTCTGTTTGAAATCTACTAAATGAACTTCGCTATAATCCACCACAATACAAGCAGTTAAGCGTTGCGTTCTTAAAAAATACTGTCGTTTACTCTGATATTGGTATTTGGTATCTATTTGGAAAGACAAATGAGTATCTAACGCTGTCCTAGACTTGTCAAAATATATTACCATAATGAAGAAAGTGATTAGCATCGGTGCTACGGTATTATCCCATATATCCCATAATTAAACGAGGAGTGGCGTGGACAGAAGGTCGCTGCGGCGTCAGTTTAAACGCAAGTAGGTCGAGGGCTCGCCCGATTATTTTAGGATTTCTTGTGTAACTATTCACTGTCCACTAGCTTCTAATAAGCTTAGAGTATTCGAATTTGTAGCAAATGACAACGTATTTTCTCGGTTGATTTTTTAGAGAGCAGGATCTTTTTTTTCAGTCTTGACATCAAAATAAGCTCTTAAGGGCAAAACACACAGGGAGCGGGCGCGGGTCGGGTGCGGGCCGGGTCGGGTGTCAGTGGGTTGAATTCCTTGTACGTATATATGAACGACATCACACAGAACGCGCCGCGGGTCGGGCGCGTGGCGGGTGATGCTGTGTGATGTCGTCCATATAAATACAAGGAATTCAACCCGCCTGACACCCGACCCGACCCACGCCCGCTTCCTGTGTTTCGCGCTTAAGCCTCTTTATTGAGCTTTACTCGGATGGAGTTTCTGAAAATCCTTTCTAATTTGGGGTAGGGACTAGGGACCGTAGGGGTCTATGTAATAAAATAAACAACATGTAACATCTCATGTTCTTATAAGCAGTTGTTTGTAGTTGATGTGTCAGTCAGTCAGCTTTTTCTTTTGTTGTATGAAGTTCTTGTGTCAGTTAAAATAAATCATACTAATATTATAAATAGGAAAGTGTGTTTTTTTGTTGGTTGGTTGGTTTATTTGTTTGTCCTTCAATCACGCTGTAACAAATCGACGTAATTTTTTGCATGGGTATAGTTGAGGACCTGGAGAGTGTCATATAGGCTACTTTTTATCCCGGAAAATTAAGGAGTTCCCGTGCGAATTAAAAAACTTATTCCACGCAGCGAAGTCGCTGAGCATCAGCTAGTTAAAATATATTTCTTATGGCAAAATACTCGAAGGTCAATAGATTTTGTAAGATTCGACCATTTTTAAAGACTTGTCTTAATAATTTAACCCATAAGTTTGTTAATTGTGAAATATTGCGTTGTTTTTCATTTTATATTCATAATTTTTATCATCTAAATTTAGCTGTTCAAACCTTCAAAGATCATAATAAACGTTGCCGTGAGCATTATATAGCTACTTAATTTTTAAAACGCTAATCGATATTTCTAAATACAATGCTAGTTTCTTTTTTGTTTTAATCAAGGAATTTTTTTCAATAGCGTCTACCTCAGAGAGTATACCAAAGAAGCCAAACATAAACTGCAATAAAATCACTTGTTTCCGTCTAAAAGGAAGGTCTAAAGGGAGTTTCAAAAACAAACAAAACAGAGGAACCATCAATTTATTTTTTCAATCATTCATGCTCGCCTATAAATAAAGCAGGTGGTGTAACGTGCTGCGTTAAAATAAGCTCTTCTAATCTCCTATTTTAGACCAAAAATCAACATCTTCCTCCTCCTCAGTTACCTCAGGTATCTCTTTCGTTTCGTCTTTCTCCTCGAAGGAGCTCAATATCGGAACGTCCCTGTGGATACGACTTGCTTCACCTATCTTTTCATCGATGGGTAACGGGCTCCGGGATTTCTCTCTCGATCGACTTCTGGAATAAGAACGTGCCGCTAAATTAGGAGCACTCCCGAAACCGCTGTAATTCTGATCTCTATTCGTGTTTTTGAATTCTGCTTCCTCGAGTGATGTGAACATTTTTAACTCTTCTTCACGAGAAGCTCGCGACTCTCTCGACGAATTCGATGACGAAGACGCGCGTCTTCGAAACGACTTCCGTCTGCCACTCGGATCATTTCGTTGCAACGGCCGATACTTAATCCCGTCAAGAGATCTTAAACAAATGCATCATTATGTGAATAGGATATAATGCAAATGAGGAAATGAATCCGCGTAGTGATAATCAAACTCAAGTGAAGATGACGTAACCAAATGATGCCAAAATGGTGGCTACGTCACTAGAGTGTGCGTTATGAACTTCTAATGGAACACTGCGGTCAAGAATAAAGAATAGTAACCTTAAAAAATTGTCGCTGAGTAATAGTTCTGGGTTTTTGTCGTTGCTGTACGATTCGAATTGTATTTCAGGCAGTGGTGATGAAGGATTGGGACTCTGTCTAGGGCTATATTCCCATGTAAGCTTTCGATTGGCGTCATTTTCCTCATGTCCGGTGCGGTCATCGCGTTCGTAAGCGTTTGGCGAGCGACGGTGCGTGGGCGACGTTGATCTGTTATTTTGTCCTACACTAAACGATTCGGCTGTGTTTGATATTATTGTTTTCGTCTTCGTGGCCGGATACCTTTCTATTCCAATATCACCGTTAGACTGGATGTTCTCCTCTATGGAATCCTGACCAAAGCTTGAGATCTTTGTGGAAAACAACAGAGCTGTGGTGTTGTGTTGCCGATCATAGTATTTGACTTCAGCTGTATTTATCCTTCCTTCTTTATCTTCAGTGAGAGAGAGATATCCAAGGCCGCAGTCTCTGGTCCAGGCCCTTGGAGAATTCGCTGACTTTTGGAGTAGTCTAGTATAATAGTCGACTAAATCATCGAAGTTCGGGTCTGTTTCTGGTACGATTCCACTGATTATGTGTTTCATACATTCTAAAGCTTCATGGAATCCGATGTATGATATGGCTACTGACATAAATATTCCCATCGCTCACCGATCACTGTTTTGGAAAAGGGGAAGGGACAGGATTACCGTTCGACGGGAAAGGGCTTGGACTCGACGATGTAACACACAGCACTAGATATGAACAACTGAATTAAAATACTGCACATTGCCAAACATTGTGGCCGCAATTAGATATGACTTTGGCGATGGGACCAGATAATATGATTACGTTTGTCTCGTTTAATCTTGATCCAAGGTTATATTTGGTTAGAATTGAGACAATGAAGTGACTTCATTATTTGTTCTGTAATTAGGGATGGCGCTTCGTTCGAGGATTTTAGACAGACAGCACGAAACAGAATGAAATTAAATATTTTTCTTATAGGATATATCGTTTCGGATATTCATTCATTCATTCATCCCTGTTTGGGCCCACATAGAACTATTACTATGTATGGATGACATGACATAGATCAGTTTTAATCTATGGTGGATAACGGGCTGTACATAGAACTAGAGATGAACAAAAAAACATAAGGTAAGGGCCACGCAGTTAGGTATAGGCAGTAAATACATCGTGATTATAATATCACATCAATAATATGAGAATTCATTAATGGGTGTAGCCATTAGAGTAGCCCTTATCTCTAGTCTCTGACCTATCGAGTTCAATCAACACAAGTTCCTCACTGGTTCTTCTCAGCAAGAACTATTGGATTAACTTGGCAGTTCAAGCTGAGAAGAGCTATGTTACTAGTTAACTTAAAACTTGTTTAAAACCTGTATATTCTATTTCACAATACCTATCTTGACTTTAAGGTAGGTACATCCAATTCGCAAATATTTTTCAAGATTAATAACTGTATCTCTGTTTAATGTTACCAGATTGTAATTTACGGCTCTCCAGCGTCATCGAGTCGACATTGAGATGCTCGGCGGACTCTTAAAATAGTGTTTCAATTTGATTCTCAACTCTGACATAACTCGTGAGTCATCGACCTTCTAGGATTTAGGATTATGAAAAAATTAAGATGAATTGATGTATTTTACGTAAGACAACTTTGCCGCTTATGATAATTCGCAAGAATCTACCACCGGTTCAGAAAACTTGTACTGAGAAGAGCCGGCGAGAAACTCAGCAGTTGCTCTTTTCATAAACAGAAAAATATTACACTTTGTAAATAATATACAATGTAGGTACGTTAAATAACAATATACGTTACGTAACAAGTATTACACTGAGTTGTGGGTTGCTGGATGCGAAGCCGGCCTTCCATGCAA
Organism: Erebia aethiops; assembly: GCA_923060345.2. NCBI lineage: Eukaryota > Metazoa > Arthropoda > Insecta > Lepidoptera > Nymphalidae > Erebia > Erebia aethiops. The sequence goes on along the minus strand of OV281081.1, from coordinate 16,598,914 downwards.
CTTTGTCATTAAGAAAATCATCAATTAGTAGGTATAATAACCTCGTCTTAACAGATGCTGTTTAGCACAGTCTTATTTATGCATTAGCAAATCCAGAACCTCTTTTGGTACCATGTTATACAATTATGAACAGACTAGCGAATGCCCGCGACTTCGTCTGCGTGGTCTGAGGCTTTTTGTTTTTAGAACTCTTTAATTTACCAGGATAAAAAGTAGCCTATTCCAGACTATAATGTATCTCTTTGCCAAATTTAAGCCAGATCCGTTCAGCCGTTGGGGCGTGATTGAGTAACAAACATCCATACATCCATCCATCCAAACTTTCGCATTTATAATATTAGTAAGATTCTCGCTTTCCCACCACATTATTATTTATACCAATAAGGGTCAGTTTCCACCAGAGATATGCTAGGAAAATTAGCGGTGCGAGGGTGCGTAGCGAGAGTGCTTCAATTTGATTCTCAATTATTCTGACATAACTCATGAGTCATCGATCTTCTAGAATTTAGATTGAGTTTCCACTAGAGATGTGCTAGGAAAATTTTCGGTGCGAGTATGCGTTGCGGACTCTTTTCCTGAAGAGCCCGCTCGCACGGGCGATAAAAGTTGATGGCAACTTTTTGTCCGCATGCAACGTCCATGGAGATGCACCCACAAGACAACTTTTAATCACTGCAACTTTTATCACCCGACTATTTATGTAGGAATGACATTCCAAACCAGTGGTAGATTTACTCGGCTATTCAAAAGCACTTGTCAAAGTCTACTTGAATTAAAAAGTTTTATATTGTATTGTAAAACCGTCAGTTTTGCGCCTGATCTCTCTCCGGTCGTGTCAGATTTTCCGTCCCATCGGGCTATCAGAGTAAAGGAACAGAGAGCGCACCTGTATTTGCGCTTGTCTATTACCCCAAAAAACACTATCTAATTGCCGATTTCACGAATTGAGCACGTCCTTACTCCATGTGTAGCCAAAGCCCATAAGTTGCTACAAATTGAAACTTGAAACAATCTTAAAATACTTTTTAAATTCTAAAAATGGCTGTTTGGAAAGAATCCGTCATTGAGATGGAGAAAATAAAGTTTTGCGCGCGAACCGTCTCGATGACCCTGAACCCGTGAAAAAAAGTTTGAACTTTTTGAAAAACAACGCAATGTTTTTTGTCACCATGCCAACGGTTTATTGCGATTATTGAAAACTTATTTTTTTTATTTTTTCCCGTCGCGATTTTAGTTAAATTATTTTTAAGAGTTGCTATCCTTTTTAGAGCCGAAATCATTGATATAATCTATGATTTCAGCATGATTGAATGATGAATATCATTGTGATATTAATTAGTTTAAGTGATAAGGTCATTGTTTTCTTGTTATCAGTAGCTTCCGGTATACATTTAAAGGCAGATTTAATGATGAAAAAAAATTTTTTTTAAAAGTAGGTACCTATCCACGAAATGACCCTGACGACGATACGACACGTCTAATGGCCAACCAATAACAATAACTTAGCGAGTGCCAAAACATCACTAGACTGCAAGGCGGCTCTCTAAATTCTTGTAATTTTTTTTTAAATAACTATGCGCAAAATTTTAACGCGCCGCGATAAAAAACAAAACGAGCACGATACAGTTATATTCCTTTTTTGAAAAAGCTTTTGAAAAATCCAAACCAGAATTGCGATTCTTTGATGAGTTATTATTTCTATGGGCACTAACTGTTTGGTAAATAAACTCAAACTCAAACTCAAACTCAAAGAACGTTTATTCAATTTAGGTAGGTATACTACACTTATTGACGTTCGGTTATTTGTAACATATACGATTAACAATATAATGGTGATAACGACAGTACGAAATCTTAAACTAAAGCTACGAATAAAAAATACTTGGTACAAATGGACTATGGAGCCAAAGACGATGCTTTTCTCGATCACAGCAAATTAAATAACAAATGTGATAAACAGAGACACACCAATTATATTTTCTAATATCTCATTGCGTAGAATATCTAATCAATTTTTATGTAATTTTAATAACGAAACAAACTTGTTAACTAACTGCTCTATTTGTCTCAGTCGCGGTTACATAGTAACTTACTCTATTTGTTACTGCTATTACGACTTGGTGTCATTTCGATATAAGATGGCCGACTCGAAACAGCTGTTTTGTTTGTCGGTCATTTTGGGCGGAAGTGACGTTAGATCATCATTCCCGTCTGAATTACTTACCAAGTCGCGCCTAAAGAAGTTTTGCTTCAAAATATTATCAGGTGGAAAAGCACTTATGCAGATTGCAGACGTATTGTTAACTGCTATAGTACCAACTCGGATGTTCTAATTATGGCTGAATGACGTCATAGTGACGAAACCGTGCGAATTGGATCGTTATTGAATGAGAGCAATAGATAACATCCATCAGGTTAAGCTTTGTGCAGGATATTAAGCAATTAAACTAATCTTAAAGAGATTTAAATCATGTCAAAGAAATTAAGTTAATTAGTTTTTAGATTAAGCAAACGACCTAATCATTAAAAAAAAATAGGAACCCTTGTCTTTGGCTAGACTAAACTAAGAATCCAGAGCATTAAAACGAACAAAAAAGTTAACAAAACCCAGTTAGTTAAGTAAACCAAGTGCTGTGACTCCAAGAATAATAAGCAAGAGAAAAAATCTCAATACTCAGTTAGGTTATAGGTACTTATAACCCCTACAGAAGCAATCAAAACTCCTTACCCTACGACAAAATCCCTAAGTACCCAGCTCCATGGCAATTAAAAAAAAACAAAAATAAGACTGAAAGAACTAATCTGGGAGTTGGGACGTAGAACAAATGAGCAAACAACAAAAAACATTGCTATATATCTGTCTGTGAACACGGCACGGTGTTTTCCAACAAGTCAGTGTTCTTCCTTCCGAATTCCTCGGCCGTATGGCCGTAAACACAGAATCGGGCACAGTGTCACGTGCCGCGTGCATGCGACCTTGCCTTTGGGCTGGAGTCCGAGTGAAAGTTGTACGGCGTACGCGATGGGCGGGCGGGCGGCGTAACCGGACACCCGGCGTGTGACGTCACACACGCGAGCCGTGTGCACGTCGCCCGCTTGCTGTAGTAACGAACTAGCAACACTGGTGCTGAGATGTGCAATTGGACTAAGGTGTAAGGCCCGTATTAATGTCCTCCCGACCGAATTTCGGCCACGGTGACCAATCTCCCCACTACTGTGTGCGCAAACACAGGTGCACTCTCTGTTCCTTTACTCTCATAGCCCGATGGGACGGAAAATCCGACACGACCGGAGAGAGATCAGGCGCAGGACCGACGGCTGTATGTGCTCTCCGAGGTATGGGGGTGAAACACCGCCAACTTCCCAACTCCGGGCTAGTACTGAAAATTTCTTGTCAGAAAAACCCCAGTGCTTAATTACGGCCCGACCCGGGATTCGAACCCGGGACCTCGTCATCCGCTGTTGAACGTGCTAGCCAGTAGAACAACGAGGCCCTTAATAAGTAGTCAGCAGCTAAGAACAGATTCTCAAGTATCAGTCAATGCTTAAAAACTCCTTATACCGTTTTTCTAACAGCCTTAACAATAGACAATAGACCATAGAAACATTAGAATTACCGTAATAATTAGTGCATAAAATAATAAATAGAAAATAAAAAGCCTATGCCCCTTCCCGTGACGAGTTATGTACATCTCGTAAATAAACGCAATCATAATATTATTATGTAGGAAAAGTTTTTAAGAAAAAAAATATCTGATACTTTTTTTGCAAGGCGGCCAGTGATATATGAGGTAACGCCTAAATGTTACGTATGGCATGACATCGTCCCCGTCTCTACAGTTTAATGTTATATCCGAGTTGGCGAGAGAACATCATTCGCTTTTTTCACATACTTCGCTTCGGGCCGGCCAATTTACGTCCTTCCAACCGTTTCGAATTTCGATACTTTTATTTTATTCAGTGACTAGATTTTTCTCACGATTTTAATATCATAAATGCGAGAGTGTGTCTGTCTGTCTTTTTGTCTGTCTATTTGTCTGCCTGTCTGCTACGTTTTCATCCAGATGCGTTCAGCCGTTTCGGCGTGATTAAGTACATCCATCCAAACTTTCGCATTTATAATATTAGTATAGATGCGAAAGTGTGTTTGTTTGTTAGTTTGTTGGTTTGTCCTTCAGTCACGTCGCATAGGATCAACGGATCGACGTGATTTTTGGCATGGGTGTAGTTGAGGACCTGGAGAGTAACTGGCTACTGTTACTGTTGTTCCGGAAAATTAGAGTTCTCGTGGGAATAAAAAACTTACCACGCGGACGAAGTCGCGGGCATTAACTAGTAGGAATACTTATGATAAATGATAAATTGATTGATTGAGATGTTATGACGTATATCATAGGTTACTAAGTGCATTTCCCGTTTGTGTTCCCTTGTGAATGAACAAAGACCATGATCTATCAACAATCAGTTGTTGGTCCGATGCCGCGGGTTGACGCGACGATGGACAGAAATGCACGGAACTACTGTTTGCCAAATTGCGTCTCTGCAAGTTCGGGGCCACACTAACCGACCCTGAACATTGCTTTCATTCAGTATTAAAGTTGTCAAGCGACGATAGACAAGTGAGCGATTAGCCATCTGCGCGGGAGATATTGTAGTGCACAAGTGTGTGCGCAAACACAGGTGCACTCTCTATTTCTTTACTCTCATAGCCCGATGGAACGGAAAATTCGACACGACCGGAGAGAGATCAGGCGCAGGACTGACGGCTGTACGTGCTCACCGATGCACTGGAGTGAAACACCACTAACTTCCTAACTCCGGGCTTGTCAGAAAAACCCAATACTTGTTATGGCCAAACCCGGGACTCGAACCCGGGACCTCCTCGGCCGCAGTCGAACATGCTAACCACTGGACGAGGCAGTTAGGTAGGTATAATGTAATAATTGACTATACTTAGGTGAACGTGTCCGTATAAAATGGACCTATACTGAGCGAAATTGTTGTGCTTATAAATTAGAATCCATATTTTCCATAACTTATAATATTTTAAATGCGAAAGTGTCTGTCTACCTGTCGTGCTCCCACTACCCATCTTTTCGACCGATTTTGATTAAAATTTTGGTAGAGATAAATTGGTAATTGGTAGATAGATTGGGATAGGTAGTCTATCCCGGGAAAGGGCATAGGCTACTTTTTATGCCAGAAAATTAAGGAGTTCCAGCGGAAATAAAAAAAAACTTAATCCACGCCGACGAAGTTGCGGGCATCATTTAGTATACTATATACTATATAATATATTATAATGGCGTAGTCTGAACTGCCCTGTATTTGGAGTCCACTGTTCGAACACGCACGTGTTAACTTTTGGAGCTATGTGTGTTTAATCTTAAAACAATACTTACATACTTATATACCTTTTCTTTATCGGTTTTGAACAACAAGAATAATGTCGCCGAAAATATATTAACCGACTTACCGATATGGGTTAGTACGAACTAAGTAAGTTCAGACATCTATCCATTACACTCCAATAGTGTTTTTAGTGTAGCCTTAACTTTAAGTTAGATGTCGTAACTCGTAAGTAGTTATTTATTCTATTAAAAAAAGGTAATTTCATCACAAAATCTTTGACGGGGACCTACATAGTAAAAAGTCACATGATATGAATACTAGTAAATAATTAAAATAATAAATGATTCCACTAAGATCAAGCTGCTGTTGAATCAGGAGCCGAAAATTGGAATGGTACAGTGCTGCCACCTTTCGTCGAGTAGCAGAATTTTTCAAAGTAAAAGTGATGTAACGAGTGACGATGAACTTTTCATTTTATCGTAAACGCCAAAATAATATAATCCCACAAACTTATCTAACCCGGTAAAGGCGTCACTAGTATATATGAAAAATAAAATAATAACAAAAACTAAACAGGCATAAAAATTAGTTCCAAATTTGGCCACGGGTCAGATAAAGTGGGACTTTATTGGAATGCAGGAGTTTTTCATAAAAATAAATCATAGATACTAAAAAGAATGTAAACTTTAGTTAAAACGCTAAACTTTTTATACAGCTGTTACGAATGAGGAAGAAAAATAGTTTCAATGGTATTGTACCTATAATATTCTTTAAAAGGAATTAGGAATAAAACGGGAAAACACACCATGCTTTCAAACTTTTTTAAGTTTAAAGTTCACTCACAATAACTTTGCTCGTTGCCCGTTTCCGAACGCACACGAACCACCAACGCAGGAGAGCTTCGCGCGCGAAATTTGAATATCGAATCTCGTAGCACTTTTTCAGTCACAGCTAACTTTTTAATTCGGTTTTCGAACCATGGAGGTTTGCTGGAAGACACACGTCCTCGATAGATGTCGAAGGAGTATTGAGTTCACAGTTGGCGAACGCTGTATGGTAAGATGTGTTGTCGCGTGTGTGAGTCAATTATATTTATTACATCGGACTATGGTTCGACCTGTGTACTATTTTCTATTTGACAGATTAGCCTAGTGTCGTTCCAATCGCATTATGTCGGGAATACTTGCTGATAAATTGTAGTATCGATACAAATCGTATTTTATGTGCAATCGGTTTTTAAGTTATTGATAACATAGGTTGTCACATAGGTACGTGATAAAACTTGGAAAAGATAACAAATTAAATTATTCGAACTAATACAAAATTTGGGAGTAGGTATTTTTTTGAGTTTCGCATGTGTCTACTTTGAACTATTAGCCGCAGAACTTAGATGCTTAATGCTTTACATGCTAGTGAGCTTTACTATAAATCTCTAGTCTAGAGTGTAGACAAAAGCAGCTGCTGTTCTTATTCTATTGTACTCAAATATCTAAACTGAATTTCGACAGGTTTGAATATACATTTACTTTTTCCGCAGAAATTTATAAAAGGCTGGCGCTGCCTATAGCTTATTTATAGCAGTGGTTTTTAGATAATGTAATTATTAGCATAATAGCATATGTACTCGTATGTCATAGTAATAAAATTATAATTATTAATTTATGCGAAAGTATGTCATTCTTTCTGTTATCTTTTCACGGCCCAATTTTCCCGGTTTTTTAAAAACCATATCGACGCAGACAATGTCGAGGGCATCATCTAGGTCCTTGTCATATAATATCGAGATAGATTAGAATTTTGGAAAGAGAAATGTCTTCCGTTCCCATTATACATTTAACTGTCAAAAAACATTCAGATAGGCTTGTAAATGTCAAAAAGTAAGTAGTTACATGAACCGGGTTGTACCCGGTGTGTTTAATCTATAAGCACAGTGCGACAACTTCAAAGAGATCGATCGCTATTAAAAGGATCGATGAGCAAAGATTTAGCAGCCGAAGGCGAGTGTCGTGTGTATACCGGCTCTTCCGCGATTTGTTTAGCGTAAAACTGGCATAATAAAGAACCTTATTTACAGACGTACTAATATCTTTATTTACCTCTCTTAGTCTGTCTACAAAAAGCTTGCGAGTGCAAAATGGCGAGTATAGACAATATTGGCCGGGTGTAGAAACTAGAAATAGTTTTTTTGTCTTGAATTTTGTAAAATCTTACTAACCCCGCTTGTTTTAAGTACAGTTCAAAAAGTCTTAAACGTTTGCAATAATATATAAGGAAAATTAAGGAGGAAATTTTCCCACAAGGCTAATAAAACTTATTCCACGCGGACTAATGAATTCAAGATTTATAACATTCATAACACAATAAATCGTTAAGTTGATAGAATGGAGTTTATTATTTTTAACGTAAGGTATCAATAATTAAAATTAAAAGTATAAATAAATTCATTAAAACACACACACGCACACACATTATCTAGATAACGTAGCGTAAAATTTAAATAGTTTTCACTATGTAACAGCGATAGACAATTTTGAAATGCATAATGGAATTAAAAATAATAAGTACCTTTAGGCTGAATGGATATAGCCCTTTGCCTCGACACTGATCGGATTAAAAAATTAAACGTCAAAACTATTTTCACCCAAGATGGCGCCGAGAAAAAAAGCGCGAAAATGTAGCAACTGAGGCAATGGTTAAAGTGTTACTAAGGTGTGAATAATTCCGCACAGTGGGAGCCATGTTTGCGGTTATTTTTATTCCTTAATCGAATACATGTTAAACATTTTACCGCTTCTGGCCACTTTAGGGCTTAAATGCATTTAGTTGCTGATGGCCATCGTAAACGAGACTCAAATGTTAGATTTTTTAGAATTAATAGAGAGTAGAGTACCTAGGTACCATTAACTAGTGTTAACTACGCCTACTTAAGTTTGTTGCTAAAAATCTTAACGTTATTTTACTTAAGTCGATACAATAATAGGACATTGACGCAATCTACTTTCAATTGAAAAATGCAGCATACGGAATTTTATTTTTATTCCGATACAACTTCGTGTTGCCGAATTATAATATTACGGTAGGCGACTAGACCTACTATAACACCGTACTACCATACATAAAATTATGTCTATCTGAGGCCGGCTGAGTTTTTTATGGGCTCTTCTTAGACCTTGGCGCGTTTGGAACCCTGTGGAATGCGCATGCCTCAATGTCGTACTGTGTAGTTCGGTTGTAAAAAAAAACAGCTTTTAAAAGAGATCGTAGTTATCGCGTCGGAACTCGGAAGTAACATTCGGAATTCCCATGAAATGATCAAATTATTAGCTACTTTAATAGCACACCGGCGAATTCATTACCATCTATTGAAGTTTAACGACCGAATATGATTGACGGCTAAAATCTAACTGATGTTGTATTTAACGGTAAATACATTTAATTACCGTTTAAACATACCAAAATAAATACAAGATTGCATCAGCGACATGTCGCTCTGCAAAATGCTCTACAAACATCAAACATGTCAAGCCAACGCGACAATAAGTCGATTGAACCAACTGCCTTGTACCCGAAGTCGCGAATGGCAAAAGGGTCTGTCCGTCCGTACGTCACGAATATGTAGGCTTGTACACGGAATTCGAGTTGCAGGCATTGAGGTATAGGTAGGGAGGTAAATTTTCAACAGAAAACTAAAATAAACTAATTCCATCGCACCCAGTTGAAAAAGTTCTGCCAAAACTTTTTGGTTGGACGGGTTTCTAAACGCAAATCGGTTTAGTATGGTGCGTTCAACGTTGGTAAAAATAAATGGTAGAGACCAATGGAGGAACCTTCTGGAGCCAAAGGGCTGTAGCGTTGTTGATAATGATGATAAAGACCAGACAAAAAGTTGCGAAACAAAAAGTCTCGAGTACGTACTTGCTTTAAACTGTGTGAATCACAGACTTGATTGCATGTAATTTATAACGTAAGCAAGTGCTATAACCGGGCTCGACTTTGCACGTAATTTGAGCACTTCTGGCTTTACGTACCGCTTTATTATTTTGTGGTCGCAATAAAATTGTAATAGCACTTGTGTTTAACTCGCGACCGATAGCCACGGATTGACTGTTGTAATTTTGAAAAATCAGCTCTTATTTCTCACCTTACAGTGAATCTAAATATGAATCAACCGACTTCAAAAAAAATTGCTGGCATCGAAGTTATAGAAGTAATGCAAGTAGGCAGTGGCGTGCCTAGGGTCCAAAACCAGGTCAAGCCAGCTATAGGTATATTTTATAGGATATTAAAATCTAATTCACATCTTCCATAACTGTAAATTTGTGAAATGAAGAACGTTATTTTACGAAAACCGAAACAACAGCCAGTCGAATTCATAATATTAGATACCTACTAAAGATAAAGATAAAGATAAGTTTATTTCATAAATATAGTGTGGGACAACTAAATAACATTTATAGCCTTACACCTAGGATAAAACTAATATAGTTGATATACATTTTAAATATTATTGTGCACCTGTTCTCCGAACTAGTTAAAACTGTGTCTCGGAAAACAGGGCTTCCAACTCGAGACACAAGAAGAATACAACAATGCATGTGCGTGTAGGCTTGAGTTTGCATGAGTACCTATGGGTGTTGTGAGTTGTGTGTGAATGTGAGTATATGTGTTGTGAGTGAGTGGGTGTTGCGTGTGAATGAGTATTGTGTGTGTGTGTATGTGTGTGATAATTTAGGTAAGAAGGGATTAAACTAGAATCTCCAAAAGTCCTTCAGTAGTCGAGTATGTTTGCTTAAGAAGCCAATTCCTAAGTGCGTCTTTGTAATTATGGTGATTTAAGGAATGCAGAGAAATAATTCTATGCAACTTATTATAAAGGTGAGGTCCAAGGAAGACAAAAAACCTACGACTAAAAGCTGTCTTTAGTTTACTATAGCAAGCAAGCTGAGGTCTACGACGGGGGCAATCACGGGTGAAGTACGTCAGGGAATGTTGCTTGAGAGCAGTAGCCAGAATAAATAATTGGCGTACAGTTAATACCTGACAATACTCGTAAAGCATATTTGTAGGATACAAACGGGGTTTAAAGCAGCACACCTTCAATACAGCTCTTTGTGCACGTTCTATTTGAATAAGATGTGTTTTAGCTGCACCTCCCCAGACTGATATGCAATAGCCAATAATAGATTGACATAGTGCTTGATAGACCATTTTTAAAATTTCAGGATCGGCTGAGTGTCGAAGTTGTTTGAAAACATAAATAAGCTTACGTACTCTGTTTGAAAGGTGTTCAATGTAATTTTTAAAAGTTAAGTTGCAGTCAAGCACTATGCCAAGATATTTTATAGAGGTGACATTTTCCACTAATATGGGATCACTGTTAGGTGTGAGGTTAAACTGCGCTGACGAGGCAACCAGCTTAGGCAAAGAGTTACTAGGGGGAAGTGTAGAATTACGAATGGAAAAATTTATGCATTTTGTTTTAGAAATATTTAATGTTAAAAGATTGTTATTAAGCCATTCCCTTACTGTGTCAAAGCCAATTTGAGCAAGTCGATACGTATCAGACCAGGTGTTAGAAGAAAAAATCAAAGCTGTGTCGTCGGCATATGAAAATATCTTACCTTGATGAAGATGAATGTTACATAAATCGTTCATGTAAACCAAAAATAAGCTCGGGCCAAGAATGCTGCCCTGAGGTACACCATACGTGAGAGGTAACTCAGAACTTGTATAGGAATCTATCTTCACAAATTGGGTTCTACCTGACAAGTAACTCTGAAAGACTGCAAGTTGGTTTCCTCGAATGCCAAGAGTCTCAAGCTTAGAAATTAAGATAGGTACAGAGACGGTGTCGAAAGCCTTAGACAAGTCTAAAAACAAAGCTACACACTTTTGTCCTTTATCAAGTTTGTCCACTAGATGGTCCACAAGGCTGTGGACAGCATCCGCAGTAGACCGTTTCTTACGAAAACCAAGTTGGTTATTAGATAATAAGTTACATGATTCTAGATAGGAAACAAGCCTCAAATTAATGATTTTCTCGAGAATCTTTGACATAGCTGGCAAGATCGAGATAGGCCTATAATTTTCGACATGGTCCCTATCGCCAGATTTAAAAATGGGATGTAAAAGCGCTTTTTTAAACAGGTTAGGGAAAATACCTTTTTTGATGCTGAGATTGCAAATGTATGTGAGAGGGGGAACAATTACACCAATGTACTTTTTTAAAAATCTTGACGAGATACCATCCCAACCAGCTGCACAGTTATTTTTAAGAGAATTGATCAAGCGCTCAACTTCGGACTCATCCGTCTCAAGCAATACAAAGGATTCCCTGTGAGATGAGTGTAACGGAGGAGGTTGATTATTTTTGAGTATTTTATCGGCCAGTTGACTTCCTATAGTGGCAAAGTAGGAGTTGACCTCGTTAATGCAGACTTCTTTATTACAATTCGAAAGCAAAAGATCTCTGGCAGTAGGTTGAGTTTTTGATATATTAGTTACGGACTGAACAACATTCCACAGTAATTTAGGATTTTTACCAGCTTTGATGAATTCATTTTTCTCATAATCTCTTTTAACTTTGCGTAGTAAATTAGAGCAATAGTTACGATACCTTTTGTAAGAAACCTTAAGAACTTCATTTAAAGGATCCTTTTTAAGCTTCTTATGTAACTTATCTCTATGACGTATGCAATTCAGTAGCCCTGGTGTTATCCAGGGTTTGATGGGCCTACGTCTACGAGATAAGGGGATTTTTATGGTGTTCGATGATAAGGCATGTAAAATAGGGTTAATTAAATTTTCAGTTGCAATGTTTGGGTCAAGGGTCGAATATACAGAATCAAAGTTTATGTTAAGAATGTCACTAGTAAGTTTTACTTCATCAGTTTTAGTGGTATAGGGTTTATTTTGATGACTATATTTAATCTTTGACAGAGATATAAATACAGCGTAATGATCAGTAAGCGTAGATTCTAAAACCAGAATTTTAGGTGATACTACAGTTTTTAAGTTAGCATGGTCAAGACATGTGGAGCCATGTGTTGGTATTACATGCCCCGGGAAGAGACCATGTTGAGCAAGGAGATCCAGATAGTCAAGTGAATGGATAGCTTGATGATTATTTGCAATATCGATGTTAATATCCCCGACAAAAATAATGTTATTATAGGATTTATAATCCGAGAGGACTCGATCCATCGAGTGAATAAAATTCGACGGATCTTTGAATGCGTAGGGCCTGTAAATAGAAATAATGACAAGATCGGATCCAACCGTAGTTATTAGACAATTTGCATCAGAAACTACAGGTTCAATAGTTTTGACATTAACTAAATTATCTTTTATATATACGACTACTCCATCGTTTTGATTAAAATTACGACTCGTTTGGTGCGCGTAGTAGCCGTTCAGAATGGGAATAACGGGATTACAGGAAAGCCAGCATTCAGATAAAACAATAATATCACAGTCAGTTTTAATACGTTCAAGCAAAGTTAGAAGTCCACTAAAATTGGCTTTCAAACTACGAATATTTTGTGTTAAGATAGAAAGACCCGTCTTAGATCTCGGTAGTAAATCGGAGCATTCGTCGGGGCTACATGTTAATGCATCACAGAAAGAGACTTTGTCCAGGTTAGATAGGACATCATTTACTGGCGTGAACATGGGGAAAGATTGTTTACTAAGTGGCAGGCAAAGGTTCGTTTATGGAGCATAAACAAACACGAAATGTAAAAATACTCGTATGTTAAAAGATACTTATTCTGTATGAGACATAGCTTATTCAGTTCGTAACAACGATATAGGGTCGAGAATATTATTATATTAACTGTTAGCAAGTACCATAACCTTGAGATAATATTTGCGTATAACATAGATTGGGATGAATGATAGATTCTAGTACGTTTATTATAATGTGTAAAAGGAGTAATTATATAGTGAGTTATGAGTGTAAAAATAGTATTAATTATGTAGATCATTGAGTTATAAAAGTGAAATGTAGGTAGTTGTACAAGTAATATCAGTTTAACAAGGAAACTTAGGCACGGGACACACTGAGAGAAATATACAGGTAAGTAATAAATTACAACAGGATATAATATTATGTTACCTATTAGTCACTTATTTTTTAGGGACACCAAGTCGGACTCGCCTTTTATTTCAATGCAAGCGCTGCCTTCTGTCTTTCTCAGGTAGATTCGGCCTTGGTTTGTCCAACAGTATTTGTAATCAAGTGCTTTTCGCGCATCGCGTGCCATAGCGAATAATTTCCTGTCCTTATTTGTTAAACCCTCCGATATATAAACAGGCATATTAGGCCCAGGTAAGCCGAGAGTAGACGTCGTCAGTTTAGTATTTGGGTGATTTTTGTTATAGTCTTTGGCCGCGCTTAGTATTTTGTTTCTAGACACAACAGTGGTCAATTCAGTGACATCTTCAGTGATTCTGTGGACATCTTTTACTTCACCCGACTGGATGTTCACCCCCAAAGCCACGCATGTCTTATGTATTAAGTTTGTGAGGTCTTGTTGAAAAATGAAAAAATGATTTATTACCATATACAATATTAACAAGTTATTGTGGCTGAGGCCTTCTGTTAAGCATAAGAATACCTGTGTCAGAAGGCCTAGCTCTTCCAATTTTAACAATAATTAAATATTGGTACAATTTTGATACAGGTTATAATCATGCAGGCATGCAAGTGAGTGTGTGTGTGTGTGTGTGTGTGTGTGTGTGTGTATGTGTGTGTGTGTGAGAGAGAGAGTATATGAGTGTATTGTATGAGTGTGCGTATCCATGTATTCCAGTTAAAGCCACAGTTACACCTACCGAACAATCTGCAGAAGAGCCTCCGTTTCATCAAAAGATAGTGTTTTTAGCCAGTCTTTAAGTGTTCTTTTACAGTCATGAATTTTCTTTGGGTAAATGTTCAGGATTTTGTTAACTTTATTATATAAGTAAGTAGATTTATGTCGGTATTGATACCCAGCAAAGGCAGATCTTGCATGGACTAGTTCCACAACAGTATTATTTGTTCTTTTCTTTAAAATACTTGGATCAAAATATAGAGTTTTGTGTAACTTAAGGATAGCGAAAAGGACATATAATTGCCTTACTGTGAGTACATTACTTATTGAATACAACATATCAGTATGGTATCGATAAGGCTTAAAATGCATTACCTTCAGTAAAAAGCGCTGAGCTCTTTCTGCTTCAATGAATCTAGTCTTTGCAGCACCTCCCCAAACAGGTATACAGTATGTAATAATTGATTGGGCAAGAGCTACGTAAATTTTATGTAGTAAGTCAGTTGGGGCGATGTGTCTCAATTTCTTGAAAATCCAGGTTAGTTTCCTTACCCTACTTGCCACAAGTTCTATTTGAGGATACCAGGACAATCTTTGATCCAGGATAACACCCAGATATTTAGTAGAAGTTACTTTATTTATAGGTGGACAAGAGCAAATTTGACTATAGGTGTCTCCACAATTATGTATCTTAACAGTTAAATCATTATTTGGTTGCATATTATTTTTAATCGAAAAACAAATATAATTAGTTTTAGTTACATTAAGGGTTAATAAATTTGAATTAAGCCAAGCAGATATCTTAGCGAGGCCTTCCTCACTCGTCCTCTGTACCTCTTCCCAGGTGCTGCCAGAAAACACAATAGCGGTATCGTCAGCATATGAGAAAACCTGACCATTATTTAAACCAAGGTTACATAATCCATTAATGTAGACTAGAAACAGGGTTGGCCCCAGAACACTTCCCTGAGGCACTCCATAAGCTATATCTATCTCAGAACTAACATATTGTCCTATTTTGACTCTTTGTTTGCGATCACTTAGGTAACTGTTAAAAAGTTTCAGTGGTATCCCTCGAATTCCCATTCGTTCCAGCTTGTTTACAAGGATGGTGACAGAAACGGTGTCAAACGCTTTTTTTAAGTCTAAAAATACACACAAACACTTTTTCTTTTGGTCAAGTTTCTCAACAATTTTAGAGGTTAAATTAATAATAGCATCTTCGGTAGATTTTCCCTGTCTAAAGCCAAATTGAGAAGTAGAAATTAAATTGTATCTGTCTAAGTAGTTAACCAACCTTTTATTCAAACATTTTTCTAGTATTTTCGAGATTGCTGGAAGGACAGATATTGGTCTGTAGTTGTTAACATCATTTCTGTCACCATTCTTATGAACTGGTGTGATAATAG
This sequence comes from Erebia aethiops, assembly GCA_923060345.2. NCBI lineage: Eukaryota > Metazoa > Arthropoda > Insecta > Lepidoptera > Nymphalidae > Erebia > Erebia aethiops. The sequence goes on along the minus strand of OV281081.1, from coordinate 16,583,340 downwards.
CTTGTTTTAAGGGAGACGGAAAAGTACCACTTGCAAAACAGAGGTTTGTAAGGTGACAGATAATCGGAGCGACCACAATTCTGGCCAGTTTTAAGAAACTAGTCGAGATGTTATCCCACCCTGCTGAACTGTTGGATTTTAGTCCAGATATCACGCTGTGTATTTCGTGGACTGAGGTATCCAGAAGAACAAAGGACGAGAGTTGGAGGTGAGATATTTCTGAATTAATATTAAAATTAGAGCTATTTCCTGAAATTATTTTCTCTGCAAGGGATTTTCCAATATTAGCAAAAAAATTATTTACGTCGTTGACTGAGTCAGTAGGGGATGGCTTGATATTCAATAATGGGGTATTATCTGACCTATTTGAAGTTAAATAAGTTACATTTTTTATATTTTTCCAAAGCGCTTTAGAATTTCTTGAAGATTTAACTAATTGGTCTCTTTCGTATTTATGTTTAAGCTTCTTGATAAGACTATTACAGTAGTTACGGTAACGTTTGTAAGATATTTTTAAAGTTTCATCTAGCGGATTAAGTTTTAACTTCTTTTGCATTTTATTTCGGTTTCTAATACATCTAAGGATACCTGTTGTAATCCAAGGTTTAATGATACGTTTGTTTTTAGGGATTTTAACTGTTTTAGTATTCTCTTGTAAAGACTCTGTTATTTTCAGAATAAGCTGTTCAATTACGAAGTTAGGATCATTACTAAAAAGTAGCAAAGGAAGGTTTTTTAAAGCAAGGCTATTTAATGAGTCGTTAAAATTTGTTACAGTTTTAGTTTTTGGGGCTTGAATTTTGTTTCTGACCGATTTTAAATTAAGAAGAATCATCGAATGGTCTGTGATTGTAGTATTTAGGACAACTGTATACGCAGAAACTTTATTTTTGTTTATTTTCAGGAAGATGTGATCTAGACAATTAGCCTCTCTTGTTGGCAGTACGTGTCCTGGTAATAATCCATGGGTGGAGAGCATATTTAAATAATTCGACCTGTTGTTTCGTTCGTAACTTTGTTCAGTTAATTTTGGGGTGATATTTATATTGATATCTCCAGTTAATATTAAATTTTTATGCGTTTTTAGATTACCCAAGTAGCTGTTTAGAGAATCGATAAAAGTATCTGCGTAGGCGTTGGAGGGTGAGCGATAAATCCCTAGAATAATGTTTCTGTCAAGTTCTATTTGCATACATGAGGCATCCAGTAAAATTATTTCGCTAGGATTAACAGTTAGTGATTTTATTGTATAAATAACGACTCCATCATTTTGGTTTAATTGGTTTGTTGTTGCAAAGGAGTTATACCCCTGTAATATTGGTATAGGTTTATTAGTGTTTAACCAGCATTCTGTTAAGACAATAATGTCCGGATCAAAATTAAGAGTTGAAAGAGTAATTTGTAGATCGTCTATGTTACTATAAATGCTCCTAATATTTTGAGATATAACTGTAATATCTTGTTTTTTAATATGTAAATGTTTAGGTAAATCCTCAACATCACACTGGAATGACTGCGAGATCTCTGAATTGTCAATTTCATGCACATTTGTTAAATTGCTATCCATTATATTTCATGAGAAAAAAAAAAAAAAAAATGATCGAGAGAAGAAGAGGGCCCAAAATAATTTATATCGATATTTCTTTTGAGAGATCCACTTGAAAAAAAAAAAATGTTATAAGCGAACACATTTAACAGCTCTTGACTTAGGGTAGTGTGAAAGTGACAATGTAAAATTTGTGGTATGTGAGAGTAGTTTAGACGTGTAGTAAAGTTTTTGTGTAACGTTAGACATTTTACAACATAGTTTAATAATTGGCAAATGATAATAATGGTTTGTGTAAAAGCGTAGATTACAAGCATGCATAAAATACAATAATATTGAAAAATAATCCTTGTATTTGCTAGTCATTTAACTTCTCCTCCAACTAGGTTTGTAAAGCTCTGTTCCGACTTAATATAAATAAAAGGAGCCCCCTCCCTTTTACGCAAGTAGACCTTTCCATGGGATGTCCAACAGAAACTATAATCGTTTGCTTTAGCAAACTCTCGTGCTTGGTAAAAGAGCCTTTTTGACTTAAAGGTGAGGGCCTCCGAAATAAATATGGGCTGGGAAGGACAGTCAAGCTCTAGGGTTTTTGTACACAGCCTATCACTGCCTCGGTGTTCCCTGTTATAGTTTTTAAATGCATGTAAAAGCTTTTCTTTTGTAATTACAGAGGCAAATTCTATGGTTATGGGTTTATTTGTTTCAGGCTTAGAGTTCACCCTATAGACATCACGGATTTCATAGCTTTCCAGAGGCACTTTCAACGCCAGGCTTAATTTTTGCGTCAGATCTAAAAGTTGTGACTTACTTTCGGATTTCTTGGTAGGGATGTTTCTAATTTCTAGGCAGGGTGACTTAAATTTTTTCTCTAAAGACTCTATCCTCTCTTCAATCTGTTCTATGCTGTAACTAAATCCTTTTTTCTCTTTTTCGATTTTTTCTATTTTCTTCTGTATGCCTTCGTATTGTTTAGATAAAAATTCCATTGAGGATCTAATTTCCCCATTTTGCTTTTTTATATCCTCGATTGTGACAAACAGTGATTTTTGGAAAAAATTGTTGTGTCTCATGCTTTACGCTCTGTTGCTGGGGTACATTTCTGATCTCCAAAACTGTGAACTTCGACCTTTTTTGCAGTTCATCAATCTTGAGGTCTAAGGAAGCAATTATTCTGCGGCTTTCCTTGCGCTCATCTTCATAAGAGATCAGTTTCTCTCTCACATCCTCGTATTTTGAGGATATAAAAGTGAGGGACTGCTCCAGTTGAGAGTTTGTGGCCTGGATCTTTGTATTTTGTACTTTTAACTCAGAAATTTCGAGGCAGAGTTTAGACAAAGTGGCATCTTGATCCTTCTTCCAGTTTGTCAGCATTTCTAGAAGTTCTTCTTTTAGTGACTGACCAACGATGTCCTCTTCAGAATTATTCAGCATCTCGTTGCGAGGCCGTTTCTGTCTCCTTATAAGCAGTGGATTATCAGGGTCAAGTTTTGTAATATCACCTTCAGAGGCTCCATGAGGTACTTTTAGAGTACTTTTTTTCAGCGATGCCGACATGTTTTAATAAAGATTAAGTCCAAAGTTTAAGCGGTAGAACTTTCCGTTTGTCGATTTACGGATCTGCGCGTGCGCAAAGAGGTATGAACTATGAAGCGCGCGGTGAAAAATATATGTGTCTTCTTCGTTCCTGTACACTTGCACATAGGCGCCTACACTCACTTAGTACTATGAATACTTCAATTTAAAATATTTTTTAAGTGCACGTCCGTTTACTGACGCGGTCCGAGTGGAGGACCTACTACCTATCCTATACCTATAATCAAAGAATACCTAGTCTATAATTACCAATCAAAGCAAGATAAGTAATTTGTTTCGTACGCTGAGCTTATTCAATTGTATTTAATTTTTTATGCATTTTACTTGCAAATTTAGGACTTTAGAAATAATATGGTACCTAGCCTACCTTCAGGCTTGAAACTGTTTTCCGTTCCGTGGTATTCTCCTCAAAAGAAATATCCTTTCACCAATGCACACATTTTCGATATATAGTTAATGAGTTGACTGAGATACGATACGAGAACTTTTATTTCATCTGAACTAATTTTTTATCAAACATCAATATCACAAACTTCTAAATGCTTAGTAAACTTAATCACCAATTTTTGTTTGTTTACATTTTACCAAAAACAAAACTAGCTGTTTCGCAAATCGCAAGGCGGCACATATACGTACTTCACACTTATTGACGCCACAATTCTCACGAAGTTCACTACGAAGCCGGGCTTATTGCTGCCATACAAAGTGACTATATTTACCTATAATATTTATAGTTGATTTACTCATTTCTCAGCAAGAGAGAAGAGTGAATTGAAAGCCCCATTGCAAGCCAATATGAGCGAGCGGGATGGAACATTACATCCTATCGGAGGACTTCGCGTCTCTCCGGACGCGATCGGCGCGCGGCGGCATGCTAGCGGGCCACTGACCTCTATTTAGTTTTGACAGATCACTGCGCGCGAATTTTAAACATTGTTTGCGTAAAGTAGTTGAATATTTTATAATAATTTTATAATTATTGATAGTAGGTATATCATAGGATTTCGCAACGCAAGCCCGGCTTTTTGGCTTGTACTATAAAAACGCCACTGCAAGTAGGTACTACAGTGTTGGTACTAGGAACATCGAGGACAGAAAAATATCTATTCTTTTCTAATATCTAATCTGTAGTCGACGCGTTGGCTTACTTTTAAGGCCTTTTATCTCATCAATACGTCGTCGAAGAGATCTTAAACGAGGCGATGAGAGATCGATCCCCTTGATGCTTCGATTTCCGCTTATTATTTGGTTTTCCGCAATCAGATTTATCCATACGGATATTTTTGTAGTCGTCACTCAATGAATGTATGTACGCATGTACCTACGTAATATGTAATTTAGAAACCTACAGTGTCTGCAGAGATTGGTTCCAAAATAAAAGTTCAACACAAACGCAGTCTAAATCCATCCCGCAGTAACGGGGTTAGTCATCCGCCACGGCTCTAAACCGCCTACACTTTAACTGTGAGTGGCTAAAATTAGAATTAACTTGATTATGAATTTCATAGACACGTAACCTTTGTACTAAGACTGCCCAAAAAAAGGATCTACCTATCTATGTTGTATGTATGTGAGTTTCTTTATTCCATTATAAGTTCTAAGTGTCTGTGGAGATCTGGATGTATGGGGTATCATTAGAATTCTTACATCCTCCCGAGTGACTCAGGCTATATTTTTTTTTAAATGTCCTCCCGGAAGTCGAAACCAAGAATTCCCACTTTTATGACAGCGCGCATTCAAACAGGTTAAGTTAAGAGTACTAGGTACCTAGGATGTACCTAGTATTTTATAAAAACAGTGACCCAGACAACTGTGTTCGAGTCAGACAACTGTGGTGGAGTCAGACAACTGTGGTGGAGTCAAACAACTGTGGTGGAGTCAAACAACTGCGGTGGAGTGCTCCCGCAACGCTCCCAACCAAGACAAGTAGACTGTAGAGGAGCATAGCGCGGGAGGCGGTGCGCCTAATTTAATAAATAAGACTAATGACGAGTGTACCTGAATAATCCCAGCAGCCACGACCACCCTTTTAAGAGTTCACGACTAGAAGAGGACCTAGTATGTAGGTATAAACTAACTTATGCACCAATACTCTTGAATGAAAATTTTCAGTTGGCAAACCAATAGATATTAAGCAGAGCTACGTAAATACCTACCATGTCAATAAATCTTCCCTTAGGGGAATTCGGATCAACAGTCGTTTGTTAAAACTAGGGCTGCCACTTGCCAATTTCGATTTAAATTTACGTCTTTTTCACATCCTGCGAGCCTACGAGCCTACGATGAGTAGAGCATGCAGTCTACAAACGTCATCTATGAGGTACCTTGGCAAGCAAATTTTCTTTAAAAATTGATCAGATATTTATTAAAAGATATTAAGCTTTAAATTTACAAAAATAATAGGAGTATTAATGAAAGTGCAACCATCAGAAACTAAAACTCATCGAGAATGATTCGGTGGAAGCTCAGATAACAGAAACAAATTATCTGTGGATGGAAGACCGAATTACCGAATGCCGGAAGACGATTCAAAAAGTTTGCATTTTAGGCCATCGCATTTATCCCAAGGAAACTTTCGCTATTTCATTATTTAAAAGCTCCTCTCAGCAAGAGAACTAGAATATAAGATAGATCTATCTATCCGTCGTTCGACGAAGGTGTCTAGACAAAGCAACGCTGTAGCGTCTCAGGGACGTAAAGGAGGAAACTGGCAGAATTTTCAATACAAACTTCTTTGCAGTTTATATCCCTCTCAAGTCTCAACCTGTTGTCAGATTGATTGAGATATAGAGAAGTGGCCGGGTCTGTCATTTGTGGTCATTTGTATGGCCGTAGACCCACTGTGTATTTACGCTGTGATGATACAGAGAGAGCCTAGATCGTGCTTTTGACAACCCTAGTGAATGTGTGTATCATTCAGACTTAGTCTGGACGCAGCGTCTAGGCCCAGCTGGTAAATGTCAAGTCGTCAGTAAGGTACAGGAATAGCTACCTGGACCCTGGTCACTGCATAGTAATATAGAGTAAAAATATGTCTATACTAATATTATAAATGCGAAAGTTTGGATGAATGGATGGATGGACGGATGGATGTATAGATGGATGGATGTTTGTTACTCAATCACGCCAAAGCGGCTGAACGGATGTGGAAATTTGGCACAGAGATAGCCTGGGATAACACATAATTTTCATCAGGAAAATTAAAGAGTTCCCGCGGTGACCAAAACAGACAGGTATATATTATGTCCGTGGGGTAGAGTACAAAAGTCAGAAATTTGGCCTAGGCTGTTATAATAGCCTAGTTGTTTTAAAATATTCGAGTTTGGCATGAGATTAATTCACAAATGTGTTCTTAGCACATTGCACTTCTGTATAGTACGTCTATTAATAATTATTATTGTATGATTCATTGCATCATGCATTGGTTCGCCCAAAGCGTAAGCGAAAGTTGCCCTAGATCAGAAATTAGCGCTTTAGTTTTAATAAACACTTTGTAGGTGCGTTTCTATTTGATTATATTTGGAAAAAATAAAAAATCTGCTGCAGTATCTAAAACTAAACTAAGTATAGTCCGTCAGACTTATCTGACCCGGTGGCCAAAATTGGAACTAATTTTTATGCCTGTTTAGTTGTGGGTTTTATTTTATTTTTAACTAGCAGATGCCCGCGACTTCGTCCTCGCGTCGTAACTAACTAATGTCCATATTTTCTCACCGTTTAAACCTTCCCTGGACTATAAACATTTCAAAACTAAAATCAGCAAAATGGGCCCAGCCGTTCTCGAGTTTTAGCCAGATAAACGAACATTATTGATGATAGATGATATATTGATTTTTATATATATTATATTGATTTTTATATATATAGACTAGTAAGATGATATATACTAGCGAGTAGCGACGCTGGTGCTGTACTTTATTTTGTACCTACGTAACGTATTTTTTAGCCAGTTTTAAGTTAGTCCGACAAACTTATCTGACCCGGTGACACCAGCGCTAGTATCTAAGAAGAATAAAAAAATAAAATAAAAAACAGGCATAAAAATTAGTTCCAATTTTGGCCACCGGGTCAGATAAGTTTGACCGACTGTAAAGACTTAATATATAATATCTAGATTGCAAGTTGTTAGTGTACTTACATGATAATATCAGAAAACTTTTTTTTGTGATTACGACTAATTTTCAGAAATGTGCAAGCAAATTTGGGGTCCCAACTCCCAGATACTTGAATAGGCGGCCTCGCACCAGAAAGCTCAGAATGGCACAACCCACCATTAGACGGACAGACGATCTCAAGCTGATCTCAAGCTGGGAGCCGCTGGAGCAAGCTTCAAATGACCTTGTGGAGATCCATGCAAGAGACATTCGTCCAGCAGTGAAATTAGAAGGCGAGGCGCTTTCAGTACTGGAGTAGTTAGTAAAATAATAATAATTTGACTTACCTCATCACAAGAATGGCACCTCGGCTTGAGTCTCTCTCCATAATGTCGAACACAGTACAGGCGTCCATCCAAGGCACAATAGGCGAGTTCCACGAGAAGCTCATCACATTCGGAGCATGTAAAGCACGCTGGGTGGTAGAATGCCTGGCAAAATTTTAATATTTTTAAGCGACATCTAGTGTCGAGTAGCGAAACTAAGGTAAAACATGTAGCGCCATCTTCGTTTATGTTTTTGTACTGAAGTTGAAAAATTTACCGATAGATGGCAATAGTAGTCGAATGATAAACGCTATCTAGTGTTAAGTAGCGGAACTAATACAACTAGCGCCATCTTTTGTCGTTCTTTAAGATGTACAATTAAACGCTAGATGGCGTTAATTAGTCATAGAATTATGTAAAAGTAACAAAAATACCTCTTCACTAATTCTTGGAGCTTGAATAGCAATATTTCCATTACGAATAGCTTTATTGCATCCCATACAATCCAAGGACGGACCGTGATGTTGGCAGGCAACTCCTGAAGAAAAAATAAAATATTATTCTGTTTTTACTGAACGATAAAAAGAAATACAGGACCTATCAATTGTGGCAAAAACAAAGTTTGTGCAAAAATAATAAAATGATTATGTTGTAAGTAATAATAATATAATAACAGTAATAACCTCGAAACAAATTAATTTGCCTCCATCTCAGCTTATTATTTATTGTAGTCCTTCCCAGGCACGAAATGCTATTGCATACTAGATGTCGTTACAACAATAAATAAGAACGTTTTAAAAAAAATAGCACTGTATAACCTACCGATATCTAACGCAATCTCGTTACGGGCGGCTACGAAATCCTCAAACTGCTTCCGATGAGGTTCCTCTATATTCTTGCATTGCGTTAGCGACAGATCCTGCCTCGGCAGCTGATACGCTAAGGCTCTGGTTCTCCAAGCGCGCCAAGCGGCGGGACCGGTGGCGCCACCGACGGAATTCGGCGCGCGTTCTGCCAACGCCGACCAATATAACTCAGTCTGCGAACGAATAAATTAATTAAGTACTGTAACTGATGCTCTGAATTATGGTGTAAATTTAGAAATTTTGACGTTTATTTATAGTTTGTTTAGCTTTGAATATATTTGGATTCACCTTTGAGTTCAGTATTGTAATATATTTTGGCGTGCAATCTGTTTTATACCAAATCTAGCCACGTCCTACCTACCTACCGAAGTCTATTAATTGTTTTATTTATACATAACTATTAATTATTAAAACTACGTCGGTGTTTAACATACTAGACAGCGCTATGGCGGGGACAAGAACAGGGCTATACATGTTAGAAGCGTGCTCTCAAGGTTGGACGCCCAATTTTTTTCATCTAGTACCTACAAATATATCGATGGAGACAGCCCTACCTGCTTGGCAGTGAGTCCGGGCGGGCTGTTGTCGTAAGCAATGTGTCCCCTGGTCTCCCTCAGGCCGAGCCGGTCCCGCACCGAGCCCAGCTCCTCGTGGTAAACAGAGTGCTGCAGCCGGTCGCAGCCACACGACTTGCAGGTTTTCCTGTAACAATGAGACACCAATTCAAATATATTATTACCACCTTTTGTTACAACAATATTTTATTTTCCTTTTAAATTTCTTTTTATTTTTTCTTAGGTACCATAAAGTTCCATTACAATATAATGGCAACTTTATTGTCTACTACCATCTAGCCTATGGGCTAGTAATATTATTCTAGCTTAAACTTCTACTTACAATTAATTTCTACATCTAATTTACAGTCCACTAACTGTCCTTAGTTTATTCTAATGTACTTTACATTTTTTACAAGAGATAATTGTGGCCAAATCTGTATAACACAATCTCTAAACTAAAATGGCTTGTATTTAAATGCCTACCAGAAATTCACATATTACCCCCAATAAATTCCCAATATTTGCCAAAATTAATAAATGCTCACCAAATTGTGTTTCCTGAAGTATTGTAGAAATGAAGCTAATTTCCTTTTTATTGCATACCTTAAAAATATTTTAATACAGTTAAAAATAATTTCAGAACAAATATTTTGTATTTTCACTAACTAGACGTAACCATTATTTTAATCTATTAAATATATTAACCCGATAGAACCTAAGTGCCCGACCTGAGGTCGGGCACTACCTGAATATTCATGTCAAACCCTAACCTAACCTATAGTTCGCGCGCGAGTTGAATGCGTTAAATTTTGTGAGCAAAGTATTAATTTTGGCCAGCAAAAAGAATATTCAAACAAGACTTAAAATTATTCTGATGTGCGCATATTTTTTTTGAAACTTAAACGTTTTACTTTAGGGACCTCAGTAAAGAATGGGTTTAATTTATTTGGAGTTAGTTATTTTATTTTTGGTGAGCACTTAAATTGTACCCAACTAAACTCTACATCTTTCCGTCCCTTTCTGCAGAGAGTATTATGAAAGGGTTAGCAATATTTTTAAAGCTACCATTTTAGTTTAGTCTAAAGATTGTGTTCAATGTTCAAAATTTTTCACTAGATTTTTACCAGAGACAGACAATTAATTTTTATGTCATGAACATAGAGTAATATTAATAATTATTACCTGTAAGTCGCGAATTTTCCACAAGGCATAGACAATATTTTGTATTTTATTTTCTACACTTAAACAGGTAGGATTTAATAAATTATTGACAGACAAGCATAAAATTATATTGTTGATTGAAAGAGCACATTGTTCATGATTGAAAATGACAATTAATTCATAAATACAGATTTAATGTCTTTAGACACATTAAATGTTTTATATTTCCTGATATTACTAATAGGACATTTGAAAATGCTGTATCATCACACCTCTAACTAATAAAATATTATTTGTTTTGTTATGCTAATAATGCTTTCACATACGACTCACCACGAATCACGATACGTTTTCCTTGGTATATTCTATAGCAAATTATGTCATGCGTTTGTCGTGAACTTAATAATATATGGAAGAGCTACGGAAACAGTCTTGAATAAACCATTTGTTCTCAGGGTTGTCACTATTATTGCTATGGAAGGGTGATAATTTTGACAGATGTATAGCAATAGTCAAGTACTAGAGTAAGACAGACTGAAGCAGTAGATACTATTCCAACAGTAGAATTGCCAAAATGATCATCCTGACCAACCATAATTGTGCGAATTAATTTATCTTCTGCGTTTGGTCGTTTTATGTTGGTTAGTAGGTAATTAGTATCCGAAGACTTGATACCGTGACAGAATTTAGCATGATATACCCCTACATGCATGATGTTAGGCTGTCCCAATCCTATGAAAGGATGACTAGCGATTTGTGTCTCAGTAGTAGGTTCACTAACAGCCTAACGTTAACACAGGCTCTATAACTAACTCAGGTGAGAGCCCTAGCATCACGAGACACTGTATTGAGGGGTGAATGTTTGTATAACGTGTATAGAGACGCGGTAACAATGGTCGGCGATCGGTTGACGTGATTCAATCAGTACCTACTCCGATAAGTGATTTTTAGTGTCGCATTTGCTGGCCCGTTTCGCTAACTACGTACAGTCTGTTTCTACTTCTATAACGTCTGATCATTTCATCTTTAGCTTTAGTGCCGATTTTGGCTTGCCAACAGATCCGATAGATCGGCCACGCTCTACGTAGGGAGCCAGGCAATATCGCGAGGCAAGCTCTCGACTGGAATCCTCAGGGAAAAAGAAAGCGTGGTCGACCCAAACAATCTTGGCGCGCGCGGCGTCCAGTTCTAGGTCGTAACGAGGATAGGGATGACATGGGTTGAGTTCAAGGGTGTAGCTTCTAACCGCTCGGGATGTTGGAACACTGTATCTTTAATTTTAAGATACCGTTAGGTACCCATTATCACCATCATGCTTTTTAAGTAAGTAATTTTTAGACGAAAATAAGTGTACCTACAGTGTACCTATATTTAATAAATAAATGACTATGACTATGACTATGACTGTAAACGCCCTCTGCCCCACCGGGGGGACATAGCACACTAAACAACAGATTCTTGTCACACTGTTCCTACTATTTCTATTAAGTACATGATTTAATTCTGTGGCACCACCACAATATTATTAGTCATTTTACAATTTACATTTATTTTATTAACTTAATTTATGAGGTGCTTAAAATTATTTCATAATAAATGCACAGTTGTTTAAAATATAAATGAAATAAATTTTATTTTATTAATTAAGGTAATTTCCTGTTGCAATATACAAAAGTGGAATGTTGACATAAATGATATTTATAGTCACTAAGGATATAAATCTGACAAAAATAGGTAGCCGACGACGTAACGAACTGAATCTAGGCGTTTACAATAAATCCCATAATCTATACTAATCTATCTATGCTACCTACTCGTAATATTATAAATGCGAAAGATTGAATGGGTGGATGGATGGATGTTTGTTACTCAATCACGCTAAAACGGCAGAACAGATCTGGATGAAATTTGGCACAGAGATTATAGTCTAGAATAACACATACTTATGCTGCTTTTAGCCCGGAAAATCAAAGACTTCCCTTCGGGAACCAAAAAAACTCAATCCACGCGGACGAAGTCGTGGAGAGCCAGTCTGACATAATTTAGTCTAGACAAGTTCACACTTTACATCCTTTTGACTGTGTAGGCTACAAGTACATAGTCCACGCAAGAGATCCGAGGAATCGGGGTCTGAAAAAACGACAGCTGTACGTCACCCCCGATCGTCGCTCCATATCCAACTCGCTCCCAGACTAGTTTCAAGCTTGACGCGTGTAATTTGCGATAGCAGTATTGTTTTGTACTTTAAACAACTGTAGGTCATTACTTTAACATTCCATAGGCATCCTCGGAGCTCGCGCCTGGACATAGTATACCTACTACATACTAGCTAGCTAGATTTTTAGGTTTTATAAATATATTTTTAATTGCTGGATAGGCTTGCGCTTGACGACAACCATGCCTATATAGAAAGCAATGATGAGGTCTAGGTTGAAGCGTGCTTGCCTTAAAGTTGCCTTGCACTCTTGCCTCGAAGGCAGGAAACACAGACGCCGCGCGTGATCCTTCAATTCCTTAGCGGTTCGTATTTCACGTAAAAATTCAATGGGAACTTAATTTTCTGAATAAAAAAAAGTGTGTGTGTGCAATTCACACACGGCAGAAGTGAAACTTCAGAAAAGTAGCCTACGAGAGAATGAGATAAATATAACTTGTATTCCATCTCATTCTCTCGCAGGCTATTGAACGTTTGTCTCTTTTTGGTGTCGCTTTTTCGTTTCGTTGAATTTTCAAGTCACAACGATTCTATAGAAGTTCCACTTCAAGCGGGAATCCTTGATTAATTCTTGTTAAAAACCTTGGGATATACAGATGTACAGATAGACTAACATTTGCACTCCATATATTAGCATGGATAATACGTGGCTATCGTTTTAAGCAAAGATTAGTTAGGTTTATAAATAGCACGTCAACCTGGCTAACGTCTGAAAGGGTATAACGTCATGCCGACATGATTGACGTTAGTTCGATTCCTGGCAATTTATAATTTCTATTGGGAATTTGGGAATTTATAATTTCTGAATTTTCTTTGATCTGGTCTGGTGGGAGGCTTCGGGCTTGGCTAGTTACCAGTTACCACCATACCGGCCAAGAATTACCGCCAAGTGATTTTACGTTCCGGTACGATGCAGTGTAGAAACCGACGAGGGGTATGGGTATTATAACTGCCATACCCCTAACAGGGTAGCCCGCTACCATCTTAGACTGCATCATCACTTGCCATCAGGTGAGATCGCAGTCAAGGTAGATATATGCGCGGTCATACTCATAACACAATAGAGTATTATTATATACAATCCGTCAAACATCTGACCCGGTGATAGCGTAACTGAACAGGCTTAAAAATTAGTCAGTCCAATTTTGGCCACTGGGCCAGCTAAGTTGGTGGGACTATAGACTCTAATACTGAAACGGAGTTTTTATAACGTCACCTTCCTTTGAAAGGGTTTCATTTAAAACATGATTGACGCACCCCTGCATTTAAAAGGTTTTCAGTTTACTCATGGTCATGACCTTATGACGACTTAGGGCGTAACCTTAAGGTCATAAGGAAGGTAGGTAGACTTAAGGTGACTTAACCTTTTTCCAGCGAAAGTGGTATTTCCAAATCTCATAGAGTGCCGCACATATTTATGCCTCATCTTTGTCAAATTTTGACTATACTTGCCTTCATAAAGGTTTTAAAACTTTTGCATCTTATTTGGTATTAGCCAATTTGATTTACAGAGTTTTTAAACCGAATTCGACTGCGTTTTCTTTTCCAAAAATTATGGAGTTTAATATCACAAATCGGCTGAAGATTTTCCTTCTAATATACAAGAAATAACAAGAAAATAATTGCATTCTTCAGCAACCGGTAATATACTACTTTCCAACTTCCTAGTAAATGAGTGAAACTTTGGATATTTGTAAGTTTGGATGTCTGTTACTCCTCATCTTTCACGTCGCAACGAGTGAACCGATTTTGCTGAAATTTGGAATGGAGATAGCATATACCCTAATAATAATACATAGGCTACATTTATCCTGGGAACTTGAGTTCCTGCGGGAATCAAAAAACTTTAATCCACGCACACGAACTCGCGAGCATCATAATATAATTTCTAGTAAAGGCAAGAAGCCAGCTCATGTTCTGAGACAAAAAATACGCATGCAATCTTAAACTTTTCGAGGTGTCAGGAGCGTCATCTTAACGTTGTGGTGAACAAGTAAAGAGTAGGTACCTAACCCTCTGTCAGGACTAAGGAGACACTTGCAGAGAAGAGAGGCCTCTCTTCTGTCTCCAAGTGTCTCCTTTTTAATTACGACTGAAACTCAGCCTTATTCACGGAAGAGAGTCGTCTCCTCTGTTATGTTTTCATTCATTTAATCAAATGGTCGATGATTTAATCCAATTTAAACCGTAAATAAAGCTGAGTTTAGTTGTTATCAAAAAGGTCTCATTGCTTCACAACCTATGAGTCGTAAACTCCTGAATTGTGAGCAAATTGTTCTTATCTTATTCTTCTTATATCTAAAGGAAGAGTCCTACATATTACATCGATTATGCTTGGTATAAGGGATTATTTTTGTAAGAAATGATCAATTACTTAGTATAAAACAAAATAAATGGTTAATCATGTGTTTTAAATTGTTAACATAATTTTTTCTGTATTTTTTTACAATTAACGAAACATATTTTCAATTTTAAACAAAATTAAAAGCGCTCGGAATGTAAATACATAAATTATTTTGCAATTTATTAAAGAGAGTAAGTAACTGTTATTCAGAAAGGTTAGCTTGTAATAAGAGTTTTTAATGTTTTGCTAGGGCAGCCCAAAGAACTTCTTCTTTTCTTGGTTTTTGGCTTTCAGTAGTGCCAAAACAGCACAGTGCACTTCGCCAATGTCGAGTAACTTGAGGGAGGCACGAAGGAGAACTTATAAAAGTTGTTTTGAATTTAAAAAAATCTATGTACCTACCTGTATGTAAAACTGTTACTTGGACGATATGACTGCGTAATACAGCGATGCAATGTCTAGAACGGTAATGAAAGTAAAAGACCCGCTGCCATAAGACAGTAAAGTTTATAGTTTTCAATAGCTTATAGTTTATACGTTCTGTGGTTTAATTTATTAAACTATACAAAGTGTACGTGCCCGCAATAAAGAGAAACGTTTTTATAGGGATTTCAGTGTTTCGGGATCCATTAACTCGGTGGCACATTCTATATTATGTCCTCCCCACCGAGTTTCGGCTACGGCGGCCAATCTCCACACAGATTACCCATTTACGCGGGAGATATTATAAAGCACAAGTGTGTGCGCAAACACAGGTGCTTGCCTAGAAGACGCCTAAACTTGGTAAGTGGTCGGTCGATTCGGTCACTGAGATTTCACATCAACAAACATACAAAAATCAAACTTTCACATGCATAACATTAATAAGATTGTCCTATGTATCTAATATTATCAAGAATGCACCTTGGTCTAAAGCTGTTCTAGTTATACGAGTCACACGTGGCATACCAAATCCTATTATCCACTCCGCCGACAATTCGCTTTGTTCTGGTGCCCACTGCGATTATGTTTGGCCTCGTGACATTGTCATAAAATATATTCCAGACACTTTTGTTGCTGGTTCAAGGCGTAGGGAAAATTTTCATGCGGTCCCATATGGTTTTTAATAGTTTTAATGCGGTGTTTCTATGAGTATTTGTGAGTCGACCCGGATTTTGCGCACTTTGATATATTCTACGGATCTCCTCATTTCTGATTTGATCACTTAGGCAAACTCCAAGCATAGCTCTTTCCATCGCTCGCTGAGTGACGCTGAGCCTTCTTATTAGGCCCATAGCATGCGTCCATGTTTCGGAGCCGTGAGCCGGAGCTTAACTTAAGTCTTTGTACATAATATGCTGATCTGACTTAGCTAACAGGCAGATTATTATCAGAGGTCAATCTCTGATGAAGTAAGTCAAGTCTACACAACGCCTAGGCACACCCAAGGCAATCTAATAACACCCTGAGAAAAGCATCTTGAGCTTGAGAAATGGAATGCTGTTAATGAATGCAGATTGCAATCACCATGCAGTTCTTCATGCGCACTAGGTGTCCTAGCATAGCAGCTTGTAACGCAAATGAACGCAATCAATTACATGATGCTTCGTTGATTATGCAGATATAATCTCGTATACACCGTCCGTTTCACTTGTTTATATTTGACGTTTACAAGCCTTCTTTAAGTTTCTTGACAGTGAAGTGTCGGCTGGACTGCGTTCGAGAAGCTCCAAAATGTCTTCTCGTCCCAAAAATCTTCCTTGGTATCCTAGCATAGCAGCTTGAAACGCAAATGAACGCAATCAATTACATGATGCTTCGTAGATTATGCAGATATGATCTACGAATACAATAAATAATAAAGGAGTTGGAGGTTTTAAGTTTGTAACTCTCCACGATCGACGATCGATTTTATTTACTTAATATTTTGATCTGCTGTCCTAGACAGACCCACCACTAGACAGGGCTCATATATGGTGAAGGTGCTCTACAGGGTCCAAAGTTATATTAATCTGCCGCGCTGGAGTAAATCCAAAAATCCCCTCTTGGGTTCCCCTACCATTGAGCCACATTAATAGATAATAGTACTGACGGTTGTGGTCATTGGGACCACAATCATCAGTGTTGGCTAGGCGAATTCGCTCTCGCTCTTATAGTTAATAATCTTTTTAGTCAGATTTGGAAGTCCCTAGATTAATCTGTCATACAGGAAACATTAAAGTGGTCGGAGTGTGTGACAGTATAGTAGCACTAGCAAAGTTGTAGCGTAGATGCATAGCTTCAACGTAGGACAATCACCTCTATGATATAAATGGTTTAAGAGTAAAAATAGCGTGCATGTTATGATTGATGGGATGAAAATTGTTGGAGGATTAAGAGAAATGGTCAGTACACACGTAAAGGAGTCAATGGCCGAGCTAACGGCGCCGGCGCATAGTCATTGCGCATACCAATTAAGCGAATTACAGATGCCATGGGAACCTACGAGTTATGTAAATCATCTTACATTACTATGAGGTGGGAGGCTTCGGCCGTGGCTAGTCACCACCCTACCGGCAAAGACGTGCCGACAAGCGATTTAGCGTTCCGGTACGATGCCGTGTAGAAACCGAAGGGGTATGGGTTTAATATAACTGCCATGCCCCTGACAGGTAAGCCCACTACCATCTCAGACTGCATCATTACTTACCATCAGGTGAGATCGTAGTCAAGGGCTAGCTTGTAGTGGATTAAAAAAAATGCAATATCTATAATATGTATAATATGTAGACAGTTAGATTCTTATAGACAACCTATTAGCCCTAGATTTCTGTAGCCCTATCATGATTAAACGGCGTCAGTGACGTCATCATACTAATATTATATAAATGCGAAAGTGTGTATGTTGGTTTGTCCTTCAATCACGCTGCAACTTAGCAACGGATCGACGTGATTTTTGGTATGGGTATAGTTGAGGACCTGGAGAGTGACAGCTACTTTTTATCCTGGAAAATTGAGGAGTTCCCGCGGGAATCAAAAAAGTTATGAAGTTGCGGGCATTAGCTAGTAGAGGCATAAAAGTATTGCTTACCCTAGTTGTAATAACTAGATGATTATTTTTTATTATGCCATGAATTCAAACCTACTGACCTTCATCAATCATTATAAAAATATTGTTAACGCGTATATGGTCAACTTCACGTCGTATTTAAAATATTGTGGTAACCCTTACCACAAAATGTTAAAGGCTTTTAGGCTTAAAATAACTTATTTATCAGTCTTAAAGACTGGGTAGCTACGTCATTCAGGGTTAAGGCCTAAGGCGCGCCTCACTTTGCTGATTTGATGATATCATTCACTTGATTTAGCAAACAATAAGATTACATATTGCGATTTACTTCCTACTCACGTTGCCTATGAATATTTTTCATCTAAAGGTTTCGCTACACATTGACCTAATCACCAACGTGTTGGAGGAGGGTTGGTCTTGAGTAAACGCATGTTATGACGATCTCATTTGACGAAATGAAAAGCTAAACGACCTTAGGCTGCTGAAGATCAGACTTAGTGGCACTAAGTCTGATTGCAGCCAAGCTTTTTTTTTAAGTCTATAATTTAAAAAAAAACTACTCGACTGAAATAAATTTAGAATGGTGATAAACCTCTAACAGCCAGTCAGTCGTGCAGAAGGCCCTACAAAAAACATATACATATATGCCCAGCGAAGGACGTTTAGTTATGGGTTGACGGAGAGAAGTCAAATGAAAATTTTATTTTTAACCGACTTCCTAAAAGGAGGAGGTTCTCAATTCGGCGCGTATGTTTTTTTTAATGTATGTCGCTGCATATCTCCGTGGTTTCTGAACCGATTTGAATTTTTTTTCTATCAGTCTTTATAGGAAGCTCTCGAGGTGGTCCCATAAAAAAATTTGACTCCAATTCCTCAACCCTGACACTGAAAAGTTAAAAACCTGTCTGTCAAGTCTGATTTCAGAGCCAAGCGGTAGTCTATAATTAAAAAAAAAAAAAAAAAACCACTTGACTGAAATAAATTTAGAATGGTGATACACCTCAACAGCCACTCAGTCGATTTCTCCTGTTAAAAATTTGAATGCAGTGTATTCTGGTTCTATTTCAATAGCGGGCCGTAGGGGGCCGCTGGATTCAGACGGCCTAAGGCCGTGTAGAAGGCCCTACAAAAAATATATATATGCCCAGCAAAAGACGTTTACTTATGGGTTGACGGAGAGAAGTCATTATGGGTTGACGGAGAGAAGTCTTAAAGTTTTAGATAAGAAATGGTTGAGTAGAGCAATCTAGTTTACTAGTGTTCCATAAACAAAGTTTACGTTTGCAAAGGTAAAACCAATTCCATCAACGAAAGAAACATTGTTAAGGCTTTCTTGGAGAGTGCCAATCCAATCATGTCGTACACGGGCCACGGTTATTGGTTGTATGGAAAGGTATCTAATGGTAAAAAAACAAGAGTGAAATAGTAAGGGTAAAAAGTATAACCCTATCCCTAAGAGGCTTTCCTTACTCGAAAACAATAAAAAAAAGTATGCTTAGTCAGATTAAAGTAGAACTACTCTGCCGAAGAGCTGTTTGTTTTATACTTAAACTAGATGATGACCCGCGACTTCGTTCGCCCACGTGGAATAAAGTTTTTTGATCTCTTTAATTTCCCGGGATAAAAACTAAGAAGTAGCCTATGTCCCTCCGCAGGATGAAACATATCTTTTTGCAAAATTTCATCAAAATCGGTCGAAAAGATGGGCCGTTAAAGCGTAGCGGACAGACAGACAGACATACTTTCGCATTTACCTATAATATTAGTATGAATATAATTCTTCTAGAATTATACACCAGACACCTATATGCCAAAAAAAACATCGAGAAGCTCAAATTTCTAAGCCAAATAAAAAGATTCGTAAAAGTGTAACCGGTAACTAAACGACAGTGAGCAAGGATGGGGTAAGTACACTTTTTTGCTATTCATTTATTTAATAAATACTTAATCTAATTGGAGTCTATCCAAGTATACATATTTATCGTAAAAAATCGTTTGACTTTAAAAGCTATTATTTTATTATTCTTTGTGTCAATGATAAATACCCAGTGAAGATTTATTTGCAACGAATTCGTAATCCGTTCATACGCGGTAATTAATGGAGATTGTAAATTAAGAATAGATTTATGGGTGTTTTCTTTGGACTGGGAATTGTTGCTATCAGCTGTGTCTTTTGGCTTGATGGATACGATTCTATTTTTCTTCAATCGTTTTAATAAAACAAACATTGATGACATATACACATTTTTCTTGGAAAGGTCATTAAAAATCAACGATTGAAAGAAGTAGACGTTTCGCATATTGCATAAAACATCGA
Source organism: Erebia aethiops (assembly GCA_923060345.2). Lineage (NCBI taxonomy): Eukaryota > Metazoa > Arthropoda > Insecta > Lepidoptera > Nymphalidae > Erebia > Erebia aethiops. The sequence goes on along the minus strand of OV281081.1, from coordinate 16,563,290 downwards.
TGTCCTACTTAAGATATGAACAACTTCAAGATAAAAATATCTTTTGGGGTAACTTCTGTGAAGAAATCCCTAAAGTGCATCAGTTAAAATAATATTGCTCGAAGCCACCCGCTCTCGCCCCGTATACATATAGGTGAAGGAAAACTAAGCAATACGTGTTTGTATACTTTTCAACATGAAATCGACTGAAATTATAATTAATTTTTCCAACGCCATCGTACTGTGTCTAAAGTACCTGAGTTATCTTCACACGTAATACCTATATACAAGTTGAGGTATAGATCCGATCGGACGTCTTTATTATAGTTAGTTTTATTTTTAATCGTATATTTACTTAGGGCATTTGAAGAACAGACTTGTGAATTGATAACAGCCTGAGTGTAGACTGTAGTTTAGCGGAAATTCATTTTTACTTGTTAGTTTGAATTTCAATCGTAGGTTGTAGGGCTTTTAGACATTTTCCTATTGAGAACCCAAAGTATCCTCTTTACCCATCCTTTTTAAGTGACCACCATCAGGTGTGATCGCAGTCAAGGGCTAGCTTGTAGTTGATAAAAAAAAAAAAAAAAAACCACCAAGCCTTAATTACCTTGCGACTAAAAACTAATAGTATCCTATTTTATATTATTTTATTATTCCTCCTCTTTTTATATAATTGCCCAGAACTCATAGCTAGTCAAGATAAGCCTGATTACGATTTTATAAATTAAATTATTATCAGCAGAGCTGAAGATATTATGTTCCCAAAGTCCTGAGATGCTCGGCGGCTCCACAAAAAATCTCAGCCGAAAACCAAGATTTATTGAATGAGATAAAGAAAAATGAAAAAAATACTAGAAGTTTAATTCGCTATAATCCACAGAAGGCAAATCTATGTGGTACAGTGCGTGTCTTTCACCTAGGTACAACATGCGACACCCACCACCCAATAATTCGGCACAGCACCACAGCACACAAATCCTCCAAATCACTCTCTTGGAGGATTTGTGTGGTGTGGTTGTAGGTGGGACACGCACTGTTCCACATAGATTTGTCTCCAGTGGCGCATTATAGCGAATTAAACTTCTAGTTCATTCATTATCATGGACTTCCGCTAAGTAACGCCTGCTTCTAGTCAATAACCAAGATTTGGTTTTACTTACTGTTACCAAGGATTGCGATTAGTGTGTCGATCAGGAATAGTAAGCAAGCTTATTTACAAAATAAATGGCCCACTTCCGCCCACTTTCGTACTGATTGCTTGTACTCGTTTTGGTTTCAAATCAATTCTGTGTCGCCTGAAAATATCTACGCGTGTTTTGGGTTACGTATTGGAGAACTAGGATGATGACAACTTGTATTAACGCAATAGAAGTACCTAGTTAAAACTATTTTCGAGACTGGTGGTGATTCCTGTGATTAATTCTTCTCCCCTTCAATGAAAATCTTTTGATGACGTTATAAACGTCAAAGTACGTGACGTCAAACTGTCATTTTGAGTAATATTGCTCAAGTATTGCTGTGTGGCCCCTGGTCTGACCGACGTTTTCGTAAGTACTAACGTTTTTCCTTGTTATATGACGGAAATACCTACTCAAAAGACTTCCGGGAAATCTAAGTGATATTATACACATAATATTTAAACGCAAATAACTCCTAGTGCATATAGAGCTAATATTAATTTAGCGGAGCGGTTAACTCTAACGTAAGGTCTTATTTTGGCTACAAAATATTAAAGCCTTACAGGTTTTTTTTGAATCCTCTACAAGTTAGCCCTTGACTGCGATCTCACCTGATGTTAAGTGATGATGCAGTCTAAGATGGTAGCGGGCTCACCTGTTAGGGGCATGGCAGTTATATTAAACCCATGCCCCTATTCGGTTTCTACAGGTTTCTAGTAGGTTTATAGTAACATATTATTATTTATCTAATTATGTATAATACTAACATAGGATAAGTCTGGAATTAACACTTATGGACCTTTGTGGGAAATAAAATATTCATTCATTCAATCAAATTTTAGAAAACTGCAACTTGTTTTAACTTGAAGCCTATTCAGTGATCTCTACTAAACGAAATTTGTGCGATGCGATTTTTTATCTTTTACTTTTTATCCCTACAGAGTAACGAAACGTACCTTTAATTCCTAGTAGGGCTAGCTGACAGACGAACAGTTTTTATTTGTATAACTAGTAGGTATTATTGAAAGACGCTCGCCGAGCAATTTGGCTGCTATCCAAAAGTACCGTGCCCCTACTATGCCCTGATTTTCGTTATAATTGAGTGCTTCCTCACTTTTGTAATAACCATGATGCATTACCTGATAATATCTACCTCCTTGAAGATTTTCATAGTAAGGTTCTTTGAGAAACGCCGGTATTCCGCAAACAAAGACAGCATCAAGCTTTAATGTGAATGTAAACTTATTGAAAAATCTTATTACAAGGTTTACTAAAATTAGAAGGAAACTTGGCAATAATTTGCTCTAACGATTCTGCTAGTTCTGAATTGGTGATAATTTAAAAAAAACCCGACTGTATTTGTTATGGGCTCTTCTCAGACCATGGAGCGTTGGGAACCCTCGTAGACTTACTTTTAAGATACTGTAATTGATTATCACCATCATGTTTTATAAGTAATTGGATGTCAAAAAGTGTACAGTGTACCCTATTTGAATAAGTAAAATATATTGATTGATTGTTTGATTTCAATAGACGATCGAGGTAAAGCAGTGGACTCTTTTCTTTTTAAGTCTAACGCTGAGTTGCATCGAATGAATTTTTAAATCAAAGATAGTAAATGTCGGTAAGACCTATGTTTTGCGGGATGTCGGACGATGGCGCGAAAACTAAGCCAATTTGCAATTTTTGAAGGTTCCTTGTTCTGAAAATTAATAATTTATTGAAAAAAGCAAAACATAGGGACATGGCACGGACACATGGATTTTATGGTGCAAAAATATTTTCTTTATTGTAATTATCCACGGAGAAAACAGATAAATACGATTGTATAGGGAAACATCGTACAACCAACCATTACTTCTTAAATTCTCAAATTGGTTTCGTGCAAGTCAGCGTAAGACATTTCTTTTTATCCATTACAAGCTAGCCCTTGACTGCGATCTCACCTGATGTTAAGTGATGATGCAGTCTAAGATGGTAACGGGCTAACCTGTTAGGGGCATTGCAGTTATATTAAACCGATACCCCTTCGGTTTCTACACATAATTTCGCTACTGCTGTATCCGTTTGTAGATTATACAACTTCTTTGTTCGTGATCTTGGTGCGTATGAGGTGCGATTATGTAAGAATTGACGATCTAATTTGAAATTTCATAAATTGAGCTCTAATTCAATTCTGTTATGGTTTATTTTACTTTGAAGCCGAAGTTTGACGATTTGATCGGCAAACCTTACATAATTGCACCTATGATTCTCCTTTGATGTTTGATATTTCGATATTTTCTTCGATGTCGCGAGGTTTGGCGTCATCACTATAAATTTTGTGATAAATTGCGTCCACTTCCAAATAACTATGTCATGTAGTTTTATATTATACATCGCAAAAATATAAAGCGCGATTGAGTTAAATGATCAGTTATCACCTAGCCATTCGAAAAATCAACATGATGTTTTGTAAATTTAAGAATTTGGGTTCACGCTAAGAATTTTCTTTGAAAGAAAGTATGCCAACTGAATTTCGTCAGCTTTTAAAAATATTTTATGGTTTGTCTGCGTGCATCTAGGTTTTTGAAATTCCCGTGGAAAATCTGCAATTTTTCGGGTTAAAAAGTAGCCTTTGTCCTTCCAAGGATGCACCTATCTCTGTAACAAATTTCGTCAAAATCGGTTGAACAGATAGGCCGTGAAAGCGTATCAAACAAACAGGCAGACACATTTTCGCATTTATGACACCTATTAAGTATATATTTTTCCTTATTACACAACATAGGAACATGCGGAAGGACGTGGGAAACCACCGCATTATTATTCCAAGAAAACTCCTACCATTATTTGATTAAGTGCTTCCTTGTCCACTATGTATCTGTTTTCTTCATATTTTATAACTTTTTGGTACTAAATAAATTAATGGAAAGGTGTCCGTGAAACGGACTGCCGACTGTGATGATGCACATAATATCATTGCTTGTTTGATGCTTTTCCTTTTAAACTGTTTAGTATAAAAATTGCTAAAGTTACTCAATAAATAGCTTTATGTCGTAATTGTTCGGTGTTCACCTACAATAATATATTGTGGACATTGGCGCATCGCAAAAATTATACGTATCTTGATTTCATTTGAAAGTAACTAATGTACACTTAACTTCGAACATATACAAATGCGAAAGGGTGTTTGTTTGTCTTTGTCTGTTACCATTTCAATTCCAATCATTCGTTCCAAACAATGTTTAACTGATTTTAACAAAATGACATGGGTCAAAAAGTATGGACCGATAGGAGCTGTATATAGCCTGACAAAGTATAATTATATGGATTATTTATCGACTTGGGATTTCGGGAAAGGTCGCCGGTTCAAACACACCTGTTTTACTTATTTCTAGCTATAGTTATTGCTAGCTAACTACTCATAGGTACCTACTCCTAGAACATATAAACATATAAATATATAATGCCATGGTTAGGTCTAACGCCTTTTTAAAATGATAAAAACCAGTCATTATGAGAGGAACTTCAAGGATTAACTGACTCGAAAAATGTAAGTAAAACATCCGGCAAGAGACTCGAGTATGCGTATAAAATCTATGGTTTTATTTACGTTCATTCATTCATACGCTTTTCAAGGATTTTTACATCGATCGATTAAGATAGAACTATTTGCGGTGTTGTGGATGCGGGTTCCGTATTAGCAAAATTAACCGTGCTTAAATAAAATCATTTACTTAATGCTACTTTGCCTGAAATTTCGTCATCGCCGTCGTCGTCAACCGATAGAAGTTCACTGTCTCTTGTATAAATAAAATAAAATAAAAATAGCCTTTATTTCGAAACATAAAAATTCAATCATTAGGTAGGTACGTAGAAATTTGATGATTACATTTAATAATATTTATATTAATAGATTGAATTTAGGTACATTATATTAAATTTAAATTACAAAAATTGCATAATATTATAAAAAACTGAAAATAAAATTAATTAAGAATTGTAATAAAAATATGAATTAATAAGGGATATACAACATTTAATTATTATAAGATGTCGCGCGTTTCGAATTGCCTGATTGCAAATGCCTCCTCTATAGGCCGACCGTTTAACTCGCGTATCGCCTGCGCGGTAAGAAGGGAGCGGGGGGAGATGTTAAATACTTTAAAAAAAGATACTTATTATTTTATTCTTTACCAACAATGTCTATCTCGAGATAAATCTTTGGATTATTGACTCCGTGTGTAGCGTTACCCGCCCCCGCTCCCTTCTTACCGCGCAGGCGATACGCGAGTTAAACGGTCGGTCTATAGTTCCCGCCACTGTGGTTTAACGTGCGCTACTCGACGCTAATTTGGTCCCGCGTTCATTTTTATTTCGTCTTCCCACCACCTATACGGTCTGCTTCTAGTCCTTTTTCCATCCCGAGGATGCCAATTTACAATTTTGCTTCATTTTTCCTGTTTGTCTCTTTGTGAAAGTCCGGCCCATCTCCATTTTTGTGAGTCTATCTTTCTCAGAATGTCAATGACTTTTGTTTTTCTCCTAACATCCTGGCTGTTACTTTGGTCTTTGAGCTTCACTCCTATCATGCTTCTTTTCATTGCCCTCTAACACTTTGCGAGATTCGATCTATGATATACAGTTAGCGCCCAGGTTTCACATCCGTAAGTTAGACAAGGTAGGACGCAAGTGTTAAAAACTCTACTCTGTATTGGCAGGCTGAGATCTCTACTTTTAAGAATTTCTTTGAGCGCCCAGTACTTTTCCATCCATTAGCTATCCTTCCATCAATTTCCTTTGTAGTTTGATCGGTAGGTGATATAATCTTCCCTAAGTAAATGTATTCGTCAACATACTCTATTATTTTACCATCTACTGCGATATTAATTTTTGTAGAGTTTGTCATTACTTTTGTCTTACTAATATTCATAGACAGACCTACTTTTAAGCTTTAAATATTGATGGAGTTAACCTAAACCACCGTAGGTTTGCTGATGATCTTGTACTGTTTGAGAAGAGTCCAGAAAAGCTAGAAATAATGGTACAACAGCTATCTCAGGAAAGCTTAAATGTCTCTTGTATAGAGACTTCAAAACACCGCGATCTTGTGTCATCTTGATCCTTCGACTGGTATGGTTGCTCCTGTCCACCTGGTATCGCGACTCCAGCACAAATGGTTACGTAATAATAGTAAATCCATCCAATCATCCACTAGTACGTCTCCACAGCTGGACATAGACCTACCGGAAAGCACACCATCATCGCCTCCACCTACTTCTGCATTAGTTATGACCTGCCCCAATACTGTACCTTGTTTCTTAATTTTTGCCCCACCTTGATTCTCCAACAGATGTTCTCACGAGAGACACCCAATATAGCCCACCTCTGCTATTTTAGCCCGCTAAAATAATTTAAATTCTAGCTTGTACCACTAATGTAAATATTTTTACTTCTTTCTTATTTTTAGGAAGTTGAATAAGAAGTAATGGATGTGAATAAAGTTTTGTTTTAATACTGTAAACGATCCAATTGCCAAAACACTGACTGTATCAGAGAAGATGGTTGAAAGAAGCAACATGTACTACCGATGAAGCAAGTACTTAAATACTTAAATCCTGTGCGAGTGTCAATAAAATTGTAAACATAAAACATACATTTTTGCCTCGTGAAAGAATGTTTATCTTCATAAATAACGTGTTTATCAGCGGCGGAAGAATAAACAATGATATTGAGTTAAACAAATTGTTTGGTAAACATTTCATTCTTTCAGTGGAACGACTGCTATTGTCGGCTACTATGTCGATGAATGGAACTGGATATTTTGAATTAAAATTTGCATAACTATAGTTGTTTTATATAAGAAAATACTTTCTTGATAGAGGTAGATAATAAACAATTTTTACATTTTGAGAAATCTTCGGCCATAGAGATTCAATTCAATTCAATATCATTTATTCAATATAGGTACACTGTAGGTACACTGTAACAAAGCGTTACATATTTGAGTATTATTTATTTATAACGTAATTATTTATTATTTAATGCCATGTTTTTATTAATATTATATTTATTATTTATATATCAAGATAAATAAGTAAGTATATTCAATACCAATTTCCGAACGCGACCTTGCTAGCGGTCGTTTTTTGCAACTCATCGAACCCGCGGTCTGAAGTTGCATTATTATGCACTTCAGTCAGGCCCGGCGCGTTCCTAGCGTCGGGCGTGATGCTTTTTGTCGCGTCTCAGCGCACTAGTTGAGACGCGACGCCTTCGAATATGCGTTTTTTAAAATTTAAATATAGATAATATGTAAATTCCGTGCAACATTTCTCCCGTATTAGGGAGCAAGGTTCGCACCTTACCATCCTGCTGGCTTACCATCCAGCCACGTCATACCAGCACCGTTCGGGATCCCAACGTTGACCATCTGCTGCGCTCCTCATCCCTGGGCCGCCTACTACCATCGCGGCCAATCACCCAGGAGAGTACCTAACTACCACCGAGGTCAAAGCAGATATCACGTTACACCACGACCCACTACAAATTTGTGTGCCTACCACTCGAGCAAAGCCGCGGTACTCTGTGCCACCATATTAGGGTTCCGCAAATAAACGTTTTTTTTTCCTTTTAACATTTTGCATTTTAATTTCAATTCTCCTTTTTTCTAAATTATTTATTACATTTTATTCCACCCCGGCACAACACTTATAACAAATTACTTACTTATGATGGTGATAATCGGTTACGGTATCTTAAAACTAAAGCTACGAGGGTTCTGAACGCGCCTTGGTCTGAGAAGAGCCCACAACAAACTCCGTCGGGGTTTTTATTATTATTATCGCCATTCAAATTTTAGAAACTCACGATAGTTTAATTAATGTTAAAATTTTAACCAACTAAAGTACAAGCCTAACAAAAAAGTCAACCGAAAATGGCAACCTACCTGAGTTTCTTTGCTGTAAAATCAATTCCGAAATGACTTCTTGTTTAACCATAACCATGCGCAAGAGTTTACTAATTACGATACAGAATTGTGAAAAAATCTCTATTTACTTTTCAATTATAGAAAAACTAGTGATTACGATACAAAATAGTGAATACAGCTGGAAGTTTATTAAAGTTATTATTATGATGGAACGTTTTCTTGGCAAAGGATAAGACACTATTGACACATGAAGGTCGAAGCGACTAGACATCAGTGATAAATTGACACTAACGAAGCAGCTCGACACGACTGTACGAGATCAAAAGGAGATTCGTGTTCAACCATAAATCTATTGTCTTATAAACTGAAGATGAATGCCGCGGATCTATTGCGAATCTTTGTGCCAGTTATCAAACGACTTCCTGTGACGTCACTAGAATCTATCAAACTTACCTAATGACCTTTGAAATGAATTGCAAAAGTTTACCTACGCCTTGGAAGAAAATGATACTCTTTTGCACCACGGCCACCTCCATGCGTAGAATTCTAGCCAGTGTATTCTTTGACTCTCACATCCTGAGTTGAAGTAGTTTGCCGGCTGGTAATCTTAATCTTAATAATCAATAATCTCTAAATTCACTCTGGTTCTTCTCTTCTATTCATCTTCCTCATTATAAGCTTTTTATTTTTTTAATTACTTCATATGTAGCATATATTAATATTTATTTTTTCTCCTTTGCGAGTTATTTTTATCTCATGTAAATTCCATCTGTGAAAACTTGTAATTGGCGTTATACTTATTCTTTATTCATCTATCTATTTTTGGTTGTAGCTTTAAGTTTTCTGAACAAAATAAAATAAAATAATAAGATCCCCAAACAAGTGGTTACTAGTTCAATTAGGAAGCTGCTGGATATAAGCAGTACAAGACAGTAGCGTGTGAAAATCTCTACTTTCTACATCTAGTATATCAACCAAGCAGCGTAAGATCTCGTAATTTATGATTTTAATTTGAGCCACGATATGGAATATCGCTTGCTACAAACAATAATAAAGAAAACTGCAGGTTAAGAGGAAATTTAAGTTATGGAAGTGCACTGGAATTAAACAAAAGTCACGGAGAAGAAATTTGTGTTGAAAAAAGATGTAAGACACAGAGTAAAAAATATGAGTTTGAGTTTCAATAATGGTTCTCTTGTGCAGATGTTATCAGGCATCAAAACTCTCACAAGAAGAGACGAAATGAAAAGCCATTAATTAGCAAAAGACAGACATTGTAAATTACAGCTGCAGCCGAATAAATCGATCGTTTTATAAACTTTTAACTGAAAGACATTTTAATTTTATTTGTATACATGAGATTTGTGAACAGTATCGTATAATTTATCTCCAGCGTCTGGCATCTGTTGGACAACATCGCGTTCCAAATATTTTACTTATCAATGTTAATATCAAAATTTAATTTGAGTGTAAATAAATATCTTGATGATTCCAAGACTTTCGATGTCGAATCGGGAGCGCGAATATTACGTAGGACCATCATAGATGTATAAGGATAGGCTAAATAACGCACCCAAATAATCAACATTTTTCCACTCTTGGGCACTAAAAATATGACCGCACAATAATTAGCCTACAAAAGAGTGACGTAATATTAATTAACGCACTAGTGCTACAAAAAAACCGCCATTTTTGTCAGAGGTATTTTATAGCACCTATTAGAGTGTTAAATACGATTAAGTTTACAATGCAGCCTTACTATGGTTCTACACCCTTTTACTTACTGACGTGTACAAAATAATCAATAAGCTATCTATTATGTAACTACATACATGTAATATGTTAGACGAGGGCGCAGTATGCTTTCAGACTTCAGTCCGTTCCAGATTAGTTCCATCCTTGACTCCGACCTTTGGCGCGCTTTCCACGTCTAATGGAAAGAATATGCCAAGCCCCTGAATGTATTGCCATTTACTTCACATCTGTTTAGAAGCTTGCTAGCCCATTAGGCGTGGGATTTACGATAGCATTCAAATGGGTATTATCCATACTAATATCACAGCGTAAACTTACAGTGGATCGACGCACATACAAATTGCAGACCACAGGCTCACCTACCTACATATCCGAATACAACTATAAGCTGCATACAATTTTGTGCTAGAAATAGTTCACAAGTTTTGATATGGTAAAACTTGTGAACCAATCTAAAGACCAATACAGCATATAGCCATCAGCCAACCAGTGATGAGAGCACCCATGTGAGGTGTTGACTTAGGAGTCGCAAATCCCAAGTACAATTGTAAGCATAATCCCAGAAGTAGGCAAATAATTAAATTACTTTTAAAATATGTTTGTCCTCTTTAAAACGTGCACGAGCGAATGGTCACAACGTGTAGCGGTTTCACGAGAGATTTAATGTAATTAGGAAATTATAAAACTTTAAACTTAAAGAAATATTCATTTGATCCGGCCACAACTGCTATCGTTAAGTCCTAAATCAAATTGCGATCTAAACACAAAAGTATTTAATAATCGCCGAGTCTGCCAGCAGGAGACTAACTTTCAAATGTCAAAATATTCGTATTTATGCAAATTATCCCAATATGGCATATCCCCGCCAAAGAACGAATCGAGTGAAATACATCGAATGAGTCAAATATCAGTCTAATCAAACCTTCATCAATAAACAAATACACAATCTTTTATATTTTCTAAAAATTCCATTCAATTTTAAACACAAAGCTGAATACACTGTTGAGTCAAAAACAGTAGCAGCTGTTCGACCAGGGGAGCTACTAGTTATTACAATCGCTTAAAGCAGTATCACTTCGAAATGACAGTTTTATGTCATATACCTTTACGTCCCTAAAATAAGAATTATAATTCTAAAACACGAACGTCAACAATATTAAAACAATACGGATAAATGATGATAGCATGCCCCCAGTGTATAGTGACACTGCAGAGCACGATCTTGGCGGGTTCTTTCGTAAATTCGAAGGCGAAGGCGAAGTCGAAGGCGTTGTGTCACTGTATATAGTTCTTCTTAGTGGTTAAACTGTAAGCTGAAATATTGAACTAAGTATATTGTTCCAGTGGATTCCGCACAAATCACACGAACCTGTTAAAATGCTTTTGCGAATAAAAAGAGCAGTTAGCGATCTCGATTTATAAACGTATGACGGAGAGCCGTTATAGCAAAATGCGTTAAACTTTTATGTTTCACAATTGTTCACCGCCTATTTTTACCGTTTGGTGACGTTAGTATTGTGAAGAACTTTTAACTTTTGATCAGTGTGCCTAGTGGGAGGATTTTCTTCCCATTCATACAACAAGATTTGTATGGCTGTCAGGCGATTGACAGCTGACGTTCGAAGAATCCACATTAATTAGGCCTGTGTGTCTGCCACGCTTTCACGGCCTATCTTTTCAACCGGTTTTGGTGAAATTTGGTACAGAGATAGGTTGTATCCCGGGGATGGACATACTCGTATTCTACTTTTATCCCGGAAAATTAAAGAGTACAGGAAATAAAAAACGGGAATACAAAAAACTTGATCCACGCGAACATCATCTAGTTCCATATAAATAGTAGTTAGTAGACCCAGACAGCTTACGAAATCTATATATATAAAAATGAAACCCGTTTTCCTTGGTCACGGCATCACGCGTGAATGGCTGGACCGATTTCACTAGTTCTTTTTTTGTTGTATTTGTTATTATTAGGAGAAGGTTCTTACGGAAAAAAATATTAAGAAAATCTCTCAGAAATATTGAAAAATATACATTTAATTTTGCATAGGTACTAAGGCGGTACGAAGTTCGCCGGGTCAGCTAGTACTTACTAAAATTGAAATTATTGCAGACAAAAATCCTGTAGACATTTTTGCTGCTACTTAACAAGTTGCAACTTGCAGCCTTACCTACAGGATGGCAGAATAAAATGGTTTGTTCCGATCCCAAATAATTCGAGCCATAATAAACGCTTTTTCTAATAAAAGAGTAATTTGCGTTCCAGATTTATTCGAAGCAGTGAAATAATTAACATGGGCCATTAAGTATTATTTATTCGTGTCTCATTTCAGCAGAACTCGTCAGTTTTATGCTTCACGGTTGTTTTTCATTCGGCCCTTGTGACAAAGACTTTCTTGGTATTTACAGAGCCAAGTTTGGTCATAAAAGTTGTAAGCGTTCGTAAGTTAATGATTTCTTACGATTTCATTGCGGTCTTAAACTACAACTGTAGGAATTCTCAGCTCTGGCCTAGGTGTTTAGTCCATTAAAGTACTAACTAATGCCTAGCGACTTCGTCCGCGTGGAATAAGTTTTGGATTTCCGCGGGAACTCCTCAATTTTCCGGGATAAAAAGTAGCCTGTGTCACTCTCCAGGTCCTCAACTAAACCCATACCAAAAATCACGTTGATCCGTTGCTCCGTTAAAGCGTGATTGAAGGACAAACCAACAAACAAACTGACTTTCGCATTTATAATATTAGTATGATTAACCCTCTTTGCAGTTAGTTAAAAAGACTTAAATTTTGGAGGGACATCCTCAGAATTTGTAAGTAGTCAAGGTATAAAAAGTCAAGAAGTAAGGAGTTTTATACAACAAGTTTTTTTTTGCATGTTGAGAGGCCTGTGCTTGACGACAAACTATGTATGATGAGATCTACGAGTAGTTTGAAGCGCACGTAGCGCTCGTCTTGAAACTTATATTGTTATACATGGAAGGAAACAAAGAGAGCACAAGGGGTTTTTACCTTAGGAGAAAGGTAAATGCAGAGTAAGGATTTTCTACGGATAAAACTGAAATAGTTAAAATATTCGTTAGACAAATAGGCAAATACATTTTTGTTATAATACACCGTATAATACCATCCACATCCATCCACTACAGCCCATTAACGTCCCACTGTTGGGCACAGGCCTCCACTCTCATAGGAGAGGGAATTACAGCTTAGACCCACCACGCTGCTCCAATGCGGGTTGGCGGGCTTTAACGACTATTATCTATCATGTTAGTGATAATAACCGGGACCGACGGCCTATCGGCACGGGGGTGAAACACCGACAACTTTCAACTCCGGGCTGGCACTGAGAATTTCTTAATTGAAAAACCCAATACCTAGCAATTTCTATGCCCGACCGAGAATCGAACCTAGGACCTCGTGATCCGCAGTCGACTATGCTAATCGCTAGACCAACGAGGCAGTCGAGGCGTGTAATACCACAGAATAGATAATTAATAGTACAAGGTAATACGATGTCCCAACCGGTCATTAGCACTGTTGGAAGGAGGAAAATTGAAATCATACTTCATACTAATATTATAAATGCAAAAGTGTGTTTGTTTGTTGGTTTGTCCTTGAATCACGCTGCAACAGAGCACCGGATCGACGTTGTTTTTTTGCATGGGCATATTTAAGGACTTGGGAACACCATAGGTTACTTTATATCCCGGAAAATAAGGAGTTTCCGTGGGAATTAAAAAAATCCACGTCAAGAATCGTAGGTTGTTCCACGCGAACGAAGTCACGGGCATCAGCTAATATTAATAAAGACTAAAATAACTCATAACTATTAAGTATTACTTAACAAACAATTATTTTCCTGTTTATCATCAGTACCGTAAACATTGTAAACAATACAGCACAGTACTGGTTTCCTCAATTCGATCGGAATGACCGATCATCGGAGCACTAAATGTTTTTGTGGGCATTAAACTTGGCATGGGTGGTCGTAACACGTTGATAGCCTAGTAAATGAGCGCGGCATTTGCTGGTATTGGAGATCCACGGTCGTTATTGAAGACGATACATTAAATGCTAAAGAAAATAATTAAATCTAACGCGAATTTTTCAGCGCAAATACTTTTTATTGGCTATAAAGTGTCGAAATTACAAAAAGCGTAACAGACTTCTCAATTAATTATGCAAGTTGTTATTTTGGTACAACATATGTACTAAAAATTTATCTATAAACCTTATTGGGATTGCAAAGAACGACAAGCTTTCTCAGCTTTCCAAAAGGATAACAAAAATGCCATGAACTCATGAAGTCATGTAGCTTGGAGTTAGAAATCTGTTCTAGAAGGAAGGAGCAGTAGAAGATTCTTCAAGTGTATAGTTACTCTGAACGGCAAACTAACTTCACAAAGTCACCAAGTATGTCACCTGGATCTAAATGCCCGAATACTCATAACTGAATTTTTGCTGAAGTCAGGACTACATATGGAACTAACTAGTTAGTAAGGACTCCATAGGCTTGATTATCTAAAAACATTATAATCACTTGTACTGGAACTGTGCATGATTTTTGATTTGATGATCGATTTGATTTGAGTTGATCTATCATTTATTTATTTAATAAGAAGCCAACGGTCATACAATGATTTTTTTGCCTTATTCTAATACAACTATGTTACAGAATCTTGACTACCATTGATTACACACTTACAGGCTAACTCACGGAACAGAAAAAACAGTTCCGTGGGCTAACTCAACATGCATGATAAAATCAGTTAATAGTAGGCACTTGGATCAAAAACAAAAAATAAATTTACTTTAAACATTAAAAAAAAAAACATGCCAATACATTTTAAATATTTAAACAATAATTTAGATAATATAATAATTAAGTGTCTATGAATCCAATATGATATAAAAAAAGGAACTAATTCATTAGGTGTTTTTTAATTTTTGGTTTAAAATGCGATGCGGAATTTTGAAATATGTCCAAATGAGCTTTTTTGAATATGTTATTATATGCTATGGCTATTCTATTAACGGGAGCAGCCCTGCCAAGGTTACTCTTCATGATTCTAGGCTTAAAAGTTTGCTTGTTCTTTATGAAAGACCTCGCATTTTGCTTTGGTACTGCCAATCTTACCCTATTTAATAAATTTTTACCGTCAATATCCCCATTTATAATCTTGTGTAAGAAACAAAGATCCAACAATTCTGTACGGCTGGATAAGGAAAGGGTTTTATAGCGTTTTAAGAAATCATTGTAGCAATTCATGTCCTTTAATTCATTATCTTTGTAGGCTACGTGCCGTAGAAATTTCTTTTGAACTCTTTCTATCCGATCCTTATGCACTTGGTAATATGGATTCCAGACAACAGAACAGTATTCAAGTCTACTTCGTATCAGTGATGACTTTTTAAATTCTCGCGTACTTCTAATTATAAAGCCTAATAATTGAAGAGATTTTTTAATAACCGTATCTGTATGTGGTATAAAACTCAATTTATGATCTAATATGATCCCAAGGTCATTTATTTGGTTGACGCTTTCTAAAATATTGCCATCTATGATAAACTTAAAAATAATATTATTTACTTTTCTACTAAAGGTAATA
The DNA here is from genome assembly GCA_923060345.2 of Erebia aethiops. Taxonomy (NCBI): domain Eukaryota; kingdom Metazoa; phylum Arthropoda; class Insecta; order Lepidoptera; family Nymphalidae; genus Erebia; species Erebia aethiops. The sequence continues at coordinate 16,547,854 of OV281081.1, read as the reverse complement.
CTAAAACATTTTAAGTGATTTAATTTTATCATGGGCGAATATCTCTATTCAATCTTTAAAAATTTCGAATTAGCTTTTGACAAACAAAACTGATTTCGGTATTTATTTTATAGTTTTCTTACGCACTACTGTCCCATCTAAATTACTTAGTATAAAAAATATCCTACTCATAATACATTATAAAAAAACCTGCCGAATTGAGAACCTCCTCCTTTTTGGAAAAAATGTAATGGCATTTGAAGCAAATACGTTTTCATTTAGGATATACAGCAGTACTTAGTTAACAGTAACTCACCGAATAACGAGCTCCAGCACATCTTCCCTCTCGAAGACCTTACAATAGAGGTGCAGTATCTTCAAGCATGTGTACTGGAGACCTGTCCAGCTCAGGTCAGCAGACTTCAGGGCTTCATCCCAGGGGCAGTTCTCATGTCTTGACAGGCACAGCATGCCGTCGCGAGCAGTTTCCGTTGGAGGCATTTAATCTTTGGTATCTTTTTGTTTCTTTAAAAGCTTTGGTTTGGTTTCGATTCAGTCTTTAATTGCACTATTAGTTATTACCTATACTGAATGGGGGAATGTTTTTATTTGGGGTTCACTAAGGAAGCCGATTCATGAGAGAAAGAGAAATTTGCCATAGCTATTTTAATGTAAGCAGGTGCATAATCATAACTATCACACGATCATTTCTTATTTATTGTCAAGTTTGCTCATGTCTGGCCCCAGCAGAACTTTAATAGCAAAGCTATACCTACTACCTACTCAGAGTCATTACTGCTAAGTGAATGAACGTGCGATAGAGATTACCTTTAACCAAGCCTTTTCCATATACACTTTTTTCTAGATTATATCATTTCTATCCGGGACTGCATCAATAACGTCATGTTCACCAATAAAAACTATCAATCTTTAATGTATTCAATAGAAAACTTTCATACTCTAGTTTAACTTTTAGTCAGATGTTCCGGTCCCATTAAAAAAGGAATAAAACCATAAATGGTCACCGTAATGTTCAAACTGCGCTGCAGTAAAACTTGTTTTATAGCTACTTATTCTAATAGCCTAACCTTCTAAAGTCCGTGCATTGAAAATTTTCTAGTTCATTCACTTCGTAAAGTTTGGAAGATACACATTTTTTTGAAGATGTAAATCACTTGAGAATTTTTTGGCTAAACAGTAGGTAAAGTTATTTAGAAATAAGAAGTATATAATAAGAAGAAGTATATCTCTACTCGCTAAAAGCTCTTTTGCAAATACAATTAATTACTGAAATCAAATATCAGATCCAGCAATAACTAAGATGACGCTTAGTTACCAAGTTTACAGGTTAAGTTAACCAATACGAATTCGTTATGGCTTTGCAATTACTTGCATATTGCATTGCCTGTCTGTGGTAATGATGCCTGTAGCAAAATAGATGTAAATTAGTAAGTAAGTAAGACAGTCAATCTCAACAGACTGCGGTTATGCAAAGCACGGGTGCACTCTTATCCTTATAATCTGATATTTTTTTATGATGGGGATGAAAAGAGATCAGACGCATGGCCGACTATACATTCTCTGAGCTCTCCGAACTACATAGGTGTAACTTTGTAAGTTGTAATACCACAAACTGCTCCTACGAGAAACTGAGAATTTCTTGCCCAAAAATGGTCCATTTTGGACCAATATGTAGGGCGTCATGATCCGCAATCGAATGTACGTACCTTCTAATAATCAGTAAGACATTATTTTACAAGGATTACGCTAACGAAGTCGCAGCTCGTAGTAAATAGAAACCGTTATGCATTGATGTAGAATTTTTTTAGTACGTTATGGTATGCGAATATTTTCACACAATACTCGCCTCTAAGAACAGAAGAAGAAAAATATAATACAAGTTCTAGCCGAGAGGTCGTTGTTCACATTTTTCAAATTCATTCATTGACTCAGGCTTATGCCGCTCACCCATTCTGCCTTATACAGAAACAAAACATTGAACTTAAAGGTTAAAATTGTAATGATGCCCTATACGGTACAGCCTTTTAAGTTCGACGGAGGGTTAAAAGGACATGATGATAATGTTTTGTCTAATACTAATTGCCTTGCTTTGGCTTCACATCGGTAACTTTAAGTGATTTGTTTGTGTTCAATTAAGAAGACTTTATCTTTCGTCAGCCAAAAATGTGGTATTTCTGAACTTCATACATGCCTTTTAGTTGACAAATTATAAGCTTATCTAAATAAGCCTGCCTGTGTGCCTTTTGGGCCACTATCTGTGCATATTTATCTGATTCATCATTCTTCGCATAGGCCTGAGACACTGGCGTTCTAGTCTAGGCAATAAAGCTAAAGGATCCAACAATAATACCTCTGGTCATGAAACTTAACAGTATAATAAAGTATCGTATCATGAGTTAAACGTACCTATTTTATAAATATCCAAAAAAATTAAAGGAAGTAGGTACCTAAGGTATTTTTATGATGTACTCAATTGTTAAAGCAGGAAGGTATATTATCGCGTAAACGCAGTTTAGGTTTGATAATGAAATCTTTTTTCTTGTATAAGTTTTAGTTCATACCATACTATAACCCCGCCAAGTTTAAGCGACTGAGGATTTAAGCAGGGGTCTCCCTCTCCATAAAACAAACCGCCCCATTTCCTAGACTATTGATAATTTTGGGGATGTAGAAAAAGGCAGTTTTCGCCCACAGGTGATCCTGCATTTATTTTGAAAAAGACCATAACTTGATGTTTGCTCCCGTTGCGGCCAACATTACTGTCTTACAGTGTATAAATCTATCCTTTTTAATCACGTTGCCTCGTTTTGGTCATATTTAATATCTTGTCATGTTATATCAATTATATCATACTCGGGTCCTTGCATGTATCACAGAAACAATAGCTGTCAGCGGCGAATTGTTTAAATTAGAACATCCTACTACACCACTTGGCTGCTGCCCGACATTTGCGATACTGTTTGTTTTCTTATTGGACACTTCCGTTGCAAGTCGATTGTTGAATCTTTATTCATTAAAGCAAGCAAGCGATTTTGAGCGAATCTTAAATTTAATTGCAAATTATTTATTCTTTAATTTACTTAATTGTTATCCATTTTATTAGCTGTAGTAGTTATTATTCTTTTCTTTTGTACCTACTACCTATTTGAAAAAATAACCAGAAAAAAATTAAAAATTATGTTTTATGATATGTCGTAATAGAACTGAACAGATTGTATTATTTTTATATTATTACTTAATTGTTTCTAAAATATTCGTTGGCGTGTTAATAAATAAAATAAAACTGTTTCACCTCGAGAAATGATTGCGTGATTATATCTAGTTATACTCTTCCAATTTTTGTGAAGTATGTAAGTGTGACTGTATTAGTTACAACTTAATGCTTTGTACCTGTAAAAATGCTGCGATACAGTTTATACGTATTTGTCTAAACTCTTGACTTTTTAAATAATCTTTTCTGATAGGTCCGTCTGTGAGTTTGTATACTTTGCCTCTCATAAGTCATAACCATTACAAGGTTTCACAAGCTCCTTCAATCTTCAATCAAAATCTACTCAATATGTGCAAGTAAACTACTTACTGACCATTGATATGTCACTGACACATTACGATTTACGGCACCTAATTATCAGTTACAATGGCTCAAATCAGAATGCACCTTATGTTTATAATAATAAAATTCATTATCCTCCTGGTCAGTTAGATCTTTATTCATAGTAACGTGACACTTATCACATCCTACTGTACAAAGCCTTATCGCTGGACACAATTAGCTCTCTGCTGACGATTTTCATGTTTGTTTTAACACTGTGTTTGTACTCGTAGTTCAAGTTTATATTGAAACTAGCTACCCACTAGCTGGGCTAGGCTTAGGTCTACACTCTACATTAGAGGAAAACTATGTAAGACCAAGCCATCTTCTTCAACCCAGCAGTTGGAGCTGCATACTGTGAGTTTGAGAAGTTTCTTTAAATGCCATACCCCTACGGTTAGCCCGCTACCATCTTAGACTGTGTCATCAATTACCACCAGGTCAGATTGCAGTCAAGGACTAACTTGTAGTAGCATTAAAAATTAATAATATAATCATAAATATGGAGATCCATAGTAGAACCTGAACAGACAACATAGCTCAGTTACTAGTTTCAAAGCTGAAGTGGCAAACAACAGCGAAGGTGGAAGAATGGTAATATCCGACCGGAAAGCAGAGGCGTCTAACCGGCTTGCTATAAAGTTGAGTTGTCTTTTTTTGCAAGATCACTGACATAAGAATAGCACTTCTTTTATATCCGTGATTTAGGAAGAGATTTTTTTGATATAGAAAAAAATGCCAGTCGGGATACATAAATCTGAATGTGCAATTTGCTTACACAAACAATAAGTAAGTTAGAATGTCCAAGGTTCCAAAGACCTATATGCTCGGAAACCTTACAATCTTCACAATACCGCTAATGCTCCTCTTAATGTACTCTAACCGGCTACATAATATTACCTATGCCCTTCCTATGCCATTAAGAAAATTTAATTTTTCCCTGACTGTCTCCCTGACTACTGATAATCAACAGTACTCTTACTTGACACCTGAATGTGAAAGGAGAAAAAACCTAGTAATTCTTGAAAAAGAGGTACTTCGTAATAACTTCGGCCCAGTCTGAGAAGACGAAGGAATCATGGAACCTATCGCTACAAATGCTTTCAAAAACTATAGTAAGACATAGTTACCCCAATTTCCGACGTCTATGGTGGATGGGGCATGTAGAGAGGTAAGACGTTACTTGAAAAATGGACACCACAACAACAAAACCTAAAGGTAGACCCGAAAAGATGGATGTACATCCATCTTTTTACATACAATATGTACATATTATAATATGTATCTGATATAAACGATCAGTCAAGGTATCCTTTTCTCTCGACCCTATCTCGTGTTATAAAATTTTGCGTTCGAAATCCAGGGCTTCTGCATGTAGTTTTTTATGAACCAAATATCATGTCATAAGTCAGAACTCACACGACAGTCATAATAAAATAGGTGTCGCTAATTTAATTAAAGCTGGTTTATGGGACCGTGTGTGGTATGAGGACGTAAAGAACAATCGGCGAAAGCTTTATGTTATGTTGGCTTTATGTCAGTTTAGCAAGGCGCGCCGTGACCTCGGCCGTGGCTTCAGCTCATACTCATAACCTCATGGGTGATCTTTTGATTTTTGTTAATTTAATCCTAGATATTAATACTGTTTTTTCTTCTGTTTAACAATGATACTCACTCATACAATGTAGGGAAGTAAACAAAAATTGTAGCAAGACTGCAGCAAGACCAAACATAGCATCAGCTAATCTCAACGGAGAATACTCTGAATAGATTTTGTCATATTTAGATACTGACAACACTGGGCTCATACAAAACGAGTGTTTAAAAAAAAAATGAAAAATATATATTTTTTTAAATTTTAAATACAATTTTGCACTCTCAGGTGACACTACACTGAGTCGAGCAACATTCTTTTATTTATGTAGTTATAGCGAGCGTACGAGCTGCCGCTGGAAATGTTTCTCTGGTGCTCTAAACGTTCAATTGCAGGCTGCAACGTCAGAGGAACCGCCAAAGCGTAGTCTATTACATTTGAGGATTTTTGTTTATCCGCCTTCTAATAGCCTAGAATAGTAACTTTGAGACAAATTAGTGTCAAGTCCGACAAGTGAGAAAGACAGGAGCGGAAAGAGATCAATGATTATAAAGTATTTGATTAACAAAGATTTTGACTGGCGAATCTAGGTCAAGCCGAGATATTTTAAACTACCCATCAGATTGTCAGTTGTCCACCAACGCAACATCACTATATTTTGACATGTCCAATTGTTTTTTATGACAGCTAAGATGTTGGACAGCACAATAGCTTTTTAAGACAATGATACTTTGTGCTCATACATTCAAATAAAATTCAGACGTAATAGACCAGCTTTAAAGTTGATTTCTGTTTTCATCTCAATGGTTTTTGCAAATAATGATTCTGAGAACAAGTTTGTATTGAAATTCTAATGAGTGTTTGAACTAAGCATAAATCGCGGGCTGTGCAACGTGTGTCTATTAACATAATTATCATATTATAGTTTTTTTTTTAATTGTGGTCGCTGGGATCCCTTCTCCCGACATGCTACAACGGCGATCCCGGTGCAGGATAGTATGCCCAGGGGAATATATTATGGTGTATAGTAGAGAGATAGACGATCCCAAGCGAGCGAGCGCGACTATATCTCCCACGCAGATGGCTTATCTATATGGAGATTGACCGCGCCGTGGCCGAAATTCGGTTGGGAGGACATTATTTATTCAGACACAAGTATATTTTTTCATTTACAGAATATGATAGTAATTATATGGTTAAGACATAAATTTTACGACATCTAGCTGGGTGATAGTTAGTGTTTCTAGTTAAATTTATATGTTTGCTATAAAAATATGTACACAAGTATTTGCAACACACATTAATGTATATTAAAGATCAAATCTAGCAGACGTTATGAAATATAAATATTTCTCCCAGATGCTCCTAAAAGCGTAAACAATTCCGCCCGTTGATCGACATTGTTCAAATAAATGATTTAAACATCTCTAATAGAAAATTGTGTACATTAAGTTGAGTGTCGGAATTGTATATGTCACCGTAAGATTGTAAAAACCGTTTGATTATAATATAACGTTTTTTATCTCGATAGATTATAAACTTTCGACAGATTGTGAACCGTAACATACTGCTTACAATTTAACGCGTTATTTTTCGGTAAATTGTAATATATTAGGTATATTAACCCGATAGAACCTAAGTGCCCGGCCTGCGGCCGGGCACTACCTGAATGTTCATGTCAAACCCTAACCTAACCTATAGTTCGCGCGCGAGTTGAATGCAGAGTAAATGTATGGCGACACTTACATTTACTCTGCATTCAACTCGCGCGCGAACTGTACAAGAAAGAGACAAGAAAGCGTAAAAACAATAAATATTTCATAAATTAATACTCAGAACATTGAACGGTTCACAATCTTTCGACAGTTTATAATCTAGCGGGATAGAAACCGTTAGATTATAATCTAACGAATTTTACAATCTTACGGTGACATATACAATGTTTTGTTTCATTATATATGAAAAAAAAAGTGTGTGTGTGCAATTCATACACGGCAGAAGTGAAACTTCAGATTAGCATACGAGAGAATGAGATAAATATAACTTGTATTCTATCTCATTCTCTCACAGGCTAATCCTATTATGAATATGTTTGTCTCTTTATGGTGTCGCTTTTTCATTTCATCGAAATCATCAAATCACAACGATTCTAAAGAAGTTTCACTTTAATTATATATTAAGGCGCTACAAAATTTTGCCACCTAAAAAATTGAATTTACAATCCTCATACAGAGCCGGCCGTATATACGTTATTGTTGACGTAATATGTAGGTAGGTATGTATATGACTATTATAGGTTCTGTCAGTCCTTTATCTAGACTTTAAAGGTTGATTAAGGGTATGATTGTACACTAGTAATAGTCAAATTATGATTTAGAGAGTTCGACTGTTTGCCTATTTTAAAGTACATAATGCCTTTTCGAGTCTTAAGTTATTATCATTGCATACTGCTGCAATGCTGGAGATTTTGTTGAAATCACTACGTACCTACTAACAAGAAAGTACTTATTAGTGATATAATTTGCATCTGGTAATTTCTCTTTGAAATGCTTCGAAATTACCTAAATATAACAGTTTTTCTAATTAAATCAAGATCTCAGCAAATCACACAAGCAATCTTCAACACTGTTTCGAGCTTTAGGCGCATCCTCTTACGACTCTCCCGAACCGGGTGCAAGATACTTGAAGTTTTGCAAGATTTTTGAAAGAAGTCATAAGACGAAGATGTACTGATGTTAGATCAATTCTAATGTGTATAATTGTGTATTTGACTACTAGTGAAATAAATTATTTTTTAGTGATTATTAAATAAAGGATCTCCCAAAAGTGGTAATATCAACGTCCCCTGCTAGATTTATTTTGAATCGCCATTTTAAGCTATCGATTAAAGTAAAAAAAGTGCCTCGTTCTTTGATGACGTCACAGTTGCTGATTTGACTAGTTGTCAAATACCCAATTATTTGCTGGGTACTTAGTTGTTACTTGTTACATTTTAGTGCATGGAATAAAATGACGTCATTATTATTTAGTGGAATCCCTAAACCACTAATTTGTTTAAGTAGAAAATTAGTTCAGAGAAACAATTAGTTCTTATTCCAAATACAACAACAAACGAAACAGTTAGTTGTTGACTTTTTAAACTAAATATTGACATAGCATTGTGTACATAACTACATACTCACGGGCATGCATGTCGTTAGCGTAATGAGTATATTCTACACGTCACGTATCGTTTTGTTCTTTATTTATTTAGAAGCTCTAGTTTTGTTTGGGATATATGTAAGTACCTAAAACTAAAAAAAAAGCACCGTAACTAGTTTATCGTAGTGAGTTAGTGACCTATGACTTAGCTTCCAACTTAGAGCTCCTTAGCTTAGAACGCACCCGTTCTTTCCTTCTTGGAGCCATTTGTCTCCAGCCATCCATGTCAAGAAGCCTACGATATCATCAGGAAGAAGTAGTCAGTGCCGAAGAACTAGTTTTAATACTAGCTACTAAACATAGCTCAACGAGTTGACAATACACGAAGTTGGGGTCCCAAGGTGTTAGAATGGCGATCTCGCAAGTCGCAACGGAAAGTACAGCATGGGCAGACCCCTACTGGGTAGACGGACGACATCAAACGAGTTGGACCCTGGCGGCGCAAGATCGCGTAGTATTGAAGTTCCTTTAAGAGACCTATATCCAACATGTCATTAGGTACCTATAGCCGCTACATAGCCGTTATAGTATAATCGCTAGGTAAACCATTGCTTTTGTAAGAAATCCTTCCAAGTCATGGCTCCATAATGAAAACACCGGCACTGTTCTCCATATTTTATTTGTCTCCATTCGATAGTAATTATTCATCCCTTTGATATAGGAAACGTCTGTCCCTGTTGCGTGCTTCAGGCTAATTCTCATCTAATATAAATTCTTCTTATTTTGTTAGGCCTTTATTATTATTTAATTATTCCATGCTTAATTCACTCCCGCCATCTCAATCTGTCCTCTCCAGACAGCCCCGTCGACCATAGAGTCCAGTCTATCTCTTTTTTTTTTAAACAAAAACCACGCCCTGGGTTCCGAGTTGTTAATTTTATATTCAATCAATAAACAGACGAATAGTAAACAACTCGAAACCTAACACTTTCCTGTCTGGAATTAGGAACCTCCTCGGGGTGTTCTTGTTATTCCCTAGACACCTACGCTATGATACAAATTACGATGATACGCATAAGCAGAGAGGAAAGGGAGTCTTGGCAGACTTCTGGCAGAGCTTGCCACCTATTGAACCATCTAACCAGCGCTATGGCATTTCGCTCAGGTACTTGTTTGGGGAAAGGAAGTAGTAAAGGAAATGTTCTTTTTAAAAAAAGGACCGAATTCAATGTGCCTTTTCAAGCGGCAGGAAATTAATTTAGACATCCCTTGAAAACCTCTTTAACCTATCGAAAAAAGGAAGATTTCAGAACTGATTAAATATTATGACATAGCAAACCAATACTGAGCCATGCAAAGTCATCGCCTTAAAAACTGGAGAGTCATGCCACAGGACATGGTTGAAGAAAAAAGGGCTGTAGTGAGAATGATGCTTTGTGAGGAAATATGTGGATTTTTTATCACCAGACCAAAATTTCTTTGTCCATAGTGTTTTCGCTCTGAACTAGCTTTCTAACTAGAATAGGTAAAGTCTAGACTAGGTTTTGCAATGTCGTCCAACTTTTCGTCATGATATGTGACCCAATAAATAACATCCGACAGATTTTGTTCCATTATTATTCGCAAAGTAACAGAATTCATTGCGAAATTATGATAAGTGGGCAACATAAACCATATTTTTGTTCCCTGGCAGTTGCCCAAATAATATCCATTCTGGATAGGATAGGTATTTGGGGTTACAATATTAATATGTCGCCTGCATTCCATATTTTATACATTGTTACGCATATGTATTTCTAGTAGGTAACTTAATAAACGTAACATAGGTAAATATGAAGTAAGGTTTTCAAAAAGATGTTAGAAAAAGAAAAATAATGTAAGCATCCATACTAATATTTTACATGCGAAAGTGTGTGTATGTCTGCTACGCTTTCACGGCCCATCTGCTCAACCGATTTGAAATTTGGTATTGGTATAGGGATAGTTTGTATCCCGGGGAAGGACATAGGCTACTTTTTCTACCGGAAAATTAAAGAGTTCCCGCGGGAATCTAAAAACCTTAACCCACGCGGACGAAGTTGCGGGCATCATCTAGTAGGTACCTAAGTAAATATTTTGAAATTTTTGTATGGCTATCAATTCAGTATTCACTCTACAGATGGCAAGGTCCTGAGTTTGATTCCCTAAGCGGACCATAATTGATTAAACAGTAAGGGTTAAACAGTAAACACCGTTTAATATAGAGTAGATGGTGTTCAACCCCGTGCCTCGGAGAGCATGTATTCATGTAAAGCCATCGCCCGTCGGTATGGCGCCTGATGTCTCTCCGGTCATGTTTTTTTTGCTATACCAGAAATGTTTTAATTTTAACTTGTAAAAACTGAAAATATAGCTAAGTAATGATTTTTATGTGGGTAAGTGACTAGATGATACCCGCGACTTCGTCCGCGTCGAAGCAGGTTTTTTAAAAATCTCAGAACAACTCTTTGATCTTTTGGAATAAAAATGTCGCTTTTGTCCAGCAATAATATAATAATATTCGCTTCCCGTTCCTGCCCAGGATCCTCTCCAGGTACACTTACCCATGCAAAAAATTACGTAAATAGGTTAAATTAAATTAATTTTTAAATTTGTATAAACCTATAAACAAATTTTCGCATTTAGGTACAGTTAGTATTAAGTACAGACTCCGAAGTGCTCCCGTGATGTTGCACCCAGGACCTCCAACCTTAGTTTAATACAATTAAAGTAATTAGGTCAGAGGGTAGGTAGGTACCTACCTACTTACTTTGAATAACATAAATCACTTCAGGCATTTGAGTAGAAAAAAAATCTAGGCTAGATTAGGTACCTAAAAAGGTCTAAGTAAATAGTTATTACAATTAGTTTTGCCTAGCAAGGTAAGGATAAATTCTTTACTGTCTTCGTGTGATACATTTTAAATCAAATTCCTTTCAAGTCCCAACACAAATCTGAGTCACTCTGTATGAGGCATATCTTTCGGAATAAAATGAGTGAACTGAACCATTTCCAAACATTGAGATTATTGGTTTTGAATCATACTTAATCGAGTTGTATAGTAGGTAGGTAAGTACTTTATATTATACTAGATGATGCCCGCAATTTCGTCCGCATGGATTAAGGTTTTTTCCCATAGTAACACTTTGATTTCTTGGGATAAAAAGTAGCCTTTGTCTTGCCCCAGTATATAATCTAACACTGTACAAAATTTCATCAAAATCAGCAAAATGAGCCTTGAAAGCGTAGCAGACAGAAAAACTTTCACTTTATAATATAAGTATGGATTCAGTGATTGAGTGTTTATGCATAGACATGCTTATTCATTACCTAGGTAATAATTGGATGAACATTTACCTTATATTATAGATAATACTTAATTGATTTTGAATAAATAAATGCAGAGGGTTAAGTCACATAATAACTAAATAGTACCAAAGTACTGCATTACTGGTTATTTTATGAATAAGGGTGGGATTAATATTTAAGTAATTATTAAAAATATAATTTAACAGTATTTTATAACAGTATTTTATAATAAACTCCCAGAAGACATATTGGTGGTGTCTCTCTACAAGTTCAAAGTTATTGTAAAAAGCAAACTAATTGAAAAATCCTATAACAATGTAAAGGATTATTTAAATTATAAAAAAGCATGGGAATAAATTGTCAAAGTGGCTAATTCATCTAATTGATAATAATAGTTCTATTATCTCTCAGCTGGCTGAGTTTGTTGTGGGCTCTTCTCAGACCAGGATGTGTTTGGAACCCTTGTAGCTTTAGTTTTAAGATATCACCATCATGTTTTATAAGTTCTTTCGTAGTTCCGAATCTTACGCGGGCGAATCCAGGGCAAAATCTTTAATCTATTACTTTATCATAGAAATATTATTAAATACCTATTTCTAGAATACTAGTAAGAACTCAACCAAGAAGAATTTAACCACATTGAATAGATCAGTGATCGTTAGATTTCGAATTCCGAACGTAGCAGATAGGTTCAACTATTAATTTAAAAAATAACTATGGCAAAAGTTCAATTTTAATTAATAAGATACAGATTAAAAACCTTGCTAGGGCCTAAGACTTACTATGTTATCTCTGATTTAACTGCATATTTTCTTTCGCAGAAAAATGACTCATGATAATATTATTATCAAACTTCATATCGGTCATTTCCTTCATGAATCACAAACAATAAAAACAAATCAATAATTAACGACGAAACACATTTAAAAAAACAACGAACAGAGCCTCGAAAAAAACACAAAAAAATAAATTGTTTCAGATTTTGAATTTGACAGTTACGTATTTGTTCCGTTCAAAAACCGCGAAGCGCGTGTGACACTGGCGCTAGAGCGACGCGTTTGCGTTCCGGCTTCCCAATGACAAATGCGCGTCAACGGGTTGCTCGTTTGTTTACCTCGGCGATTTCGCTCGCTCAAGTTCAAGGGATTTTATCGAAAAGGAAGCGTGCCGCATAGGGTTGGCACGTGACACAACTTTTACTTCTCAGAACACTTGAAGATTTTTTATTGAAAACTTACTTATTATAGTAACATGGTAATGATGCCTATTATACCTTGTATAAAAATCCAGGTTGCATTTGTATAAGAAATAATCTATCAATTAGAATAGAATGTTTACTAGGTACATTTTTATTCCCTAAAGTAAGTATGTATATTAAAGTATACTATAAGTAGGTATATTAACGTAAATTATCCACAGAAATATATTAACAGAATATCCATTCAAAAGAATTAATTTTGAGCGATTTTGACTTCAAATAATTGGACTAGGTATTTGATGTTTACCTACTATTAAATTTAATGCTCACGTCCATAATTAATTTGCTGGATTATAAATTTTCGTGTTCATTTACAGGGTTCCATATTATAAGTGCGAAAGTGTGTCTGTTTGTCTGCTACGCTTTCACGATGCTGCTGTTGTTGTTGTAGTTGTTGTTAGTTTTATGTTCAATTTTCCGAAAAGCTATGAACCTATCAGTTGATACCAAACTCGATATATTTGTCTGGGTTATATTTTTTTGGAAATCCAGCAGGTACCAGATTCAAATTCTAATGAGAGTAGTTCATGAAGTAAGATGGCTTTAAACATAACAATTTATATATTTGGATTCCGCTAAAAACCTTTCTCGTTGGCCGTTCTCCGTGTAAAAAATAATTTTAGTACCTATAACCTAGCCCTTAATTTACAACTTGGCTTCGCAGTTTAGAAACGCAATAATCGTTTAAAATAATATTTTCATATTTCATATAAAATTATCCCGAAGGTGAAATTAGGCCGTGACTATCTTATCTAGTCCACTGTCGAGTAAACTTGTGAAGAGGTATTAAAGATAGTTATATTTGATCTGCGATAAAATTATTGAAGGACATGACGTGTTCCTAATTAAATATAATGAATTTGGAATGATAAAATTTGGAAATCGATTGTAAAGGGAGCATCGATTCGTTATAAAGTTTATTACTAAACAGGGCATAAAAATAAAAATAAGCAGCTGTTGCAGAGCGCTAGATGGCGTTAAAATCAGCTGGTTTTGTAATTATTTTACATGATATGTTTGTAAAGTCGTGTAAATACTATTTAAAATAAGTAGCTAAGTATATTCAATGTACTCTGTAGTGTTAACTCTATACCCCTATATTCAATGTACTCTGTGGTAGAAACCTTTCAACTTAGGTACAGGTAGGATTAGGTAGGAACAATAGACATAGAATTTGTACGTTATTTAAACGGGACTTTGCTTGGGTACATCATACATGTGAACTATGCCGTTATATTGCCGAGTGCAAAATAATTATTATGGTCAATCGAGTTTTTTATCTCCTTTCAAATTCAGTATTTTTAATTAAAGTTATAAATATATTTTTTTTCAGGGAGAATCAATAGAGCAGAATAGGTAAATAAAAGTTGGTTAGCTAAGTCTGAAGATAAGTCAATTGCCGCCATCTAGTGACAAATAGTGATTCGGCAGCTGATCCTCTGGTTCTGGGTTGACTAAATTTTCATTTGTTGTGGTGTGATAATCCAAGGTGTAAGCAAGACATAAAAAATTGAATATTTCTAAAATAAATTATAAATACAATTTTAAGTAACCTATTCATTTTAATTTCAATAGTTCTGCTACTCGATAACAGATGGCGTGGTAAGCAAATCACAAATAGCGTTAATAATATAGTACAAAAAAGTAAAACCAATGAAGCTGCATACATAAATGTATTGACTTCATAGTTCATTAGAGTAATTATTTGTAAAAGGAAGCAGACATGTAGGTCCTTGCTGTCAGCCTTATTAAAGTCTGCATCATAATCCTGATGCATAATTCATAGCTCGCGTCAATCCTAACTACCTATAACTAGGGCAGTACTTAGGTAATTATTTTTTATTACACTGGTTTTAAAGTTATGCTCAAAGTAATAATACCTATGCAAAAATAAATAATTGTTTTTATGCAGATATCTAATAAGAACAATGCAGCTCCAACCAGCGGCAAATAACAGAAGATTTATACTAAGGGCCGAATTCTTCAACCCCCAAGTACCTACCGAATTTTGATTTTGACAGCTGATATTTTTCATGTCATCCTTCAAGATAAATAATACGTACCTTAGATAAGTAGGGACCATAGATTTATTCTTGGGTTCGCAAGCGCGCGAACCCAAGAATAAATCTATGGTAGGGGTAGGGACATTATAATCGTAATCGAATCTTTTCCTTTGGAACAGATTTGATAGTGTGGTATCAAAATTGCATATGTACACGATATCAAATATTAATGATAGGAGACAGTTTGATCAAAATTATGCCAAAGATCCCAGTTCAGTAAACATATTATCTTGAGTCTTTTGCTGTCATTTTGATGTTATCGATTATTAAACATCATCAAAACTCAGCAGCTTAGAACAGGTTTTCAAGTAGGTATTGCTCAATTTAGTCTTATGCATTGGTTGACCGATACTTGAAAACGTGATCTTGATGAACTGATGAAGTTTGACTGCCTCGTTGGTCTAGTGGCTAGCCAGTTCGCCCGTGGCTAGTTACCCTTACCACCCTACCGGCAAAGACGTGCCGTCAAGAGACTTAGCGTTCCGGTACGATGCCGTGTAGGAACCGATGTATCTAGTAGGTACCTACCATCAGGTGAGATTGCAGTCAAGGGCTAACTTCTAGTGGATAAAAAAAGTTGAACTGCGGCCGATGAGGTCCCGGATTCGATTCCCGGGTCAGGCCATAATTAAGTACCTACTGACTGTGTTTTTCTGAAAACTGTTTTTAGTACATTTTAAGATAGAATTTACACATAATATCCTACCGCGTCGTCGCGTCGTTGACATCTCTCACAAATTATCGTTGGTAAGTACTGTAGTAAGTAGGTGTACCTTTTGCAATATTCACTCTTCACTGTTTCACACAATGGATGTTTTAGTTGAGAACGTGATTCATGAGTTGTTGCACCTTGTACAAAATTATCTGACTCGTTAACACATATAATTATTCCTATACATATACTTACCTACTTTGTTGCGATCCGCTCTACAGACTACACCACAGAACATAATAACCTATTATAAAAATTCTTTCCAAAAAATCGACTTCCAACGCCACTTGTGAAGTATAAAAAATTATTGTTTATTTCTACCCACTATGTTGAAGTCGGGCGAGCCTCATGCGTCAACTTTGGTTATCCTTGTTATACCCGCCCGACTTCAACATAGTGGGTAGAAATAAAAATTATTTTTTTACTTTACAGTGGCGTTGGAAGTCGGTTTTTTGGAAAGAATTTTTATTTTTAACTTTTTAGTGTCAGGGTTGAAGATTTGGAGTCAGAATTTTTTATGGGACCACCTCGAGAGCTTCCTGTAACGACTTATAGAAAAAAAATTCAAATCGGTTGAGAAACCACGGAGATATGCGGTAACATACATTAAAAAAAAATACGCGCTGAATTGAGAAACTCCTCTGTTTTTGGAAGTCGGTTAAAAATAGCAGGTAGGCTGCCTAGTATCTACGTACGTGCTAAGACTACTTGGTAAAATGAAAAAAAAAATGGGTAGGTATTTTTTATTTTCGTCTGATGCGAAAATTGAGACTAAAAAGAAAGCTTGTACTGATGTTCTAGAAAAGTTTGACTTACCTATTTAGGTTTTTTTAGTCTTACCATATTGTCCTAGGCGCAGAACCGTAGATAGTTACTAGATAGTAGATAGTCATTATTTTCTTAAAAATTGTGTTCATAATAATATTTCATTGTTTTCTATATGACGGTCTATGTCTAAAGTGTGATAAATTGATAATACCTACCTATCTGATAAGATTATAAATATAAACTCAAAGCAAATTGAATTCAATAGGTTGCTCGACGTTGCTCGACGTTTCTGATCCGAACCGCTAGGGTGTGGAACACCCTCCCAGCGCACGTGTTTCCTGCCACGTATAACTTAGGTACCTTCAAGGCAAGAGTGAATAGGCATCTTCTAGGCAAGCGCGTTCCAACCTAGACCTCATCATTGCTTTGCACTAAGCATGATTGTCGTCAAGCGCAAGAGATCTCACAATAAAAAAAAAAAGGTTAATAGGTAATATACCCTACTATTCAAGACCCTGGCCCGGTTTAGTTTTGGCCGCTGCAGTTCCACACAGAGAGTAGAGAATTTTTTAATAAGAAGAGAAATCAAATTCAACTTTTTCGCTTTTTTCCGTTCACGTATTAAAAATGTTATAAGAATTATGATAATAATAATATAGTGATTAGTACGAAAATAATGATACAAGTCCACAACTCGTAATATTAATATTACGTCCAATAATTGATAACAGGTGGTCCGATGACAATTTATTGGAGGCAATTGTCATTCGATTGGCACAGTTTGGTTTCGTGGAAGATAGCAGCCGGACACAGTCGGCTTTATCAATTGATATAGGTCATCTTCGTTGCTGAACTAAAAAAGAGTCGATTGGAACTAGTGGATCGCCCCGAACTGAGACCTCGCGAAGCTCGCGGTAACCATATGATAGTTTATTATTTGTAAGCACAAACTATACAAACGAATAAACTTACATAGCGCCATCTATTGACATCTTTGTGTAGTTCTATTAAAAATACTGAAGCTCATTAAAAAATAAATAATTTAGTTTATTTATAATATTTATTATTTTGAGTTCTGAGGTCAACTTTGGACGTTAGAAAATCTCAATGTGAAAGCTACCCATTTCGTCAATTTTAGGGGAAAAATTAAAAAAAAAAAATTGGGCTCTATTCCTATTTACGAGTATCTTTAAAATTATATACTGCAACCCTATGTAACGCTTTAAAAAATATTTTACTGCGCATTCGCTTCTATTCATTATCATTCCCCCCTGAAATAAAGATTTTTATAACTTTTAAGCCATATTCGGCTGGACGCCATCGGTTTACATAATATTATATTTAAATTTGAAGTATTTATATTTATAATGTTTGTTGGTTTGTGGTTGAAGTTAATCATGCCGCAACGGATCGACGTGATTTTTGCCATAGGTATAGATGAGGACCTGAGGTGCGATTATGTAAGAATTGTCGATAAAATCGTCAAAGTTCGGAGTTAAAGTAAAATAAACCATAACAGCATTGAATTAGAGCTCAATTTCGTGTATCCCGTTTAAGGCATCGTACATAACTAAACGTATGAGAATGGATACACGAAATTGAGCTCTAATTCAATGCTGTTATGGTTTATTTTACTTTGACGCCGAACTTTAAAAATTAAGGAGTTCCCGCGGGAATCACTTAAACCACGCGGACACAATAATGTTTTATGTAATCATATAACCATAACCGTGACGCGGACAAAGTCGCGGGCATCAGCTAGTTAGGCATAAAATATTAAGAATAACACAACAAAGTTGTACTTACATATAAGTACCTATTTTTAACCGACTTCCAAAAAAGGAGGAGGTTCTCAATTCGGCGCGTATGATTTTTTTTATCAAATAAAATGTATTAGATAAGTACTTATTTACCTACCTAATATTGTTGATCGTTAATTAACTAATTGTATCATTAGTAAGTGTCTCTCAACTTTCAAGAGCTTATCTTTTGTGTCTTTGTGTATTGTCGAGGCAAAGTCCGATACGGAGCAAAGTGCATTTTATTTATAGGACACAGAGTCACAACACAAAGGTACTTACTACTTAGTAGGTATAAAGGAATTATTATATAGACTAGCTGATACCCGCAACTTCATGCGCGTGGTTCCCGCGGGAACTTTTCAATTTTCTGGGATAAAAAGCCTATGTGCTATTCCAGACTATAATCTATCTCTGTGCCAAATTTCATCTAGACCCGTTCAGCCGTTCTGGCGTGATTACCATCCATCTATCCAAACTTTCACATTACACATATAATATATATATTATAAATGTGAAATAGATATAGGTAGCTTGTATTTTTTAACAAATTTTAAATGCTGCTGTAAATAATCTCTAACAAATCCTAATGTAAGTACATAGCAACAAAAGATAGATTTTATAGTCTGGAATAGCACATAGGCTACTTTTTATACAGGAAAATTAAAGAGTTCCGGCGGGAACCAAAAAACCTCAATCTACGCGTACGAAGTCGCGGGCATCACTTAGTAGTAAGATATTGTATAAACAATAAACGCTAAGCTATTAAAAAAGACCGTGTCTTTTTTGACAATTACTTAACACCACCGTTCCTAAGATTTCTACGCCTACGTTTCTAAGTCTTATCAACAGCTGATTATATTTAAAGACACATCAACATAATATAAAACTACGTCTTTGCCGATAGATAGATTATTATTACTTTCAGCTGTAAGTAATAAGCACAGTAAACAGATACAACCTGTTTACTGTGTAATAAGTATGAAGTAACTGTACCTATTTAATTTGTGCTGTAAGTTTATATTAGTGCACCGACTTAGCACCAAATGTGATAGCCTTAAATACTGTTTAACCTTGCTTTGAGTATTAAATTACAAGCAAACAATACTAGCCACTTGAGTGGGCGTTAACCTGTAGGTATTTTTTTAATTTACCACACGTATCACCAAAGTTTGTCACGTAGATATAATGTGATGATCACAATTGACAAATTCTTTCTATTTATTGGCTTAAATCCACTATTTAGCCAAGAAATTTACAATTTATAATAATACTAGCGAACGCCCGCGAGTTTGTCTGCGTGGTTTGAGGTTTTTTGGTTCCCGCGGGAACTCTAATTTTTCAGGTTAAACAGTAGCCTATGTGCTATTCCAGGCTATAATCTATATCTGTGCCAAATTTCAGCCAGATCCGTTCAGCCGTCGGGGCGTGATTGAATAACAAAACAAACATCCATCCATACATCCATAGAAAAAATAAAGTGCATACATCCATACATCCCAACTATCGCATTTATAATATTTATATGATTTGATTTGATATACCAACCTACCTTCTGATAAAAGCAATTGCAACTGTTGCAATGTTCAAATTATAGCTTCCGCGTTAGCCCCCAGACAATAGACATTCGTAAACTTCAACGATTTCTTTAACAAAAAATGAGGTCAAGGTTTTATCCAATTAGAAAAGCAAGCAGCCATATAGCTTCAAAAAAACAAGTACCTAACACAATAATTAGTAACAATTATACGTTTATTATTTCCTCTGTACACAGTACACTTAGTTATATCACTTAAATCTACACTAACTTATACGCATGACATAATCACAATGTCAAAATATAATATATCGCGTATTGAGCGGGACTCAGTCTTTTAACAAAACTATACTCTATTCGTATCACATAAAGTCTAATTATCACATCCACTTCACAGTCTGTTAATTCTACAGATCATCTGTCATCCTGTGCCATTTTCGCGCAAGTAGCACAATTCGCGTGAGACCGAAAATTGTTATTGTTCACCTTCCTTCGAACAGCGTGGTTCCTTTCTCTCGATGGGAACTTCTGCAACTTATCCGGGACTTCTTCCTTGTCGTTTTTGATCACACGTCTGCATATTTCCGCCCAATCCAACTGTTTCAACGATAAACACATGTTTATATTTTTAAATTACTGTTGTTCGAGCACGCGTGCGTTCGCCGTAAACGCTCGGTTGACAATGACAAATGATAGTCTTTTATTCTGTTGATTTTGATTGTTGATATTTGATGCGCTTGTGACTCGACCTCCTGATCAAGGCTGTAATATTTTTTTCCTCCTTCTTAATTTTCTTTTTATGCACCTTCCCAAGTGTACTTACCTGCTATGTCAATGTCACTAAATGTTTTGTATACTTCTATAGTTTTCGGTATGCCTTTCGTATATCTCCGTCCACCAATATCTGATATGCAAAGGAACAATGGAGTATTCCAGTTCTTCTGAATTTAATGACAGTAAGTTTCTGTAAACAAGTACCAACACATTAAGTTTATTTTCACCAAAAAAATCTGTTATTTTTTCTATTCCAGTCTCTAGAATTTATTAAGAGAAGGCATGAAGGAAGATTAATAAGTGAATCCGGAAGGAGATCCAACGGCTCCAAACTCTTGTCTTGTTGTGGAATGTAGGTTCCAGCATCCAGCAGGTACGAAAGAAGCACGGGCCAAATCGACTGTCAGTATTAAAAACTGAATATTGAATATTGCACGTTCGATAGCTGACAAGCTTGAGAACTGAATGAGCTATGCTGGCGTGCTGATAAGGTTATCTTTGACCCGGATGGAGGCGGCTGCGAGTCTGGCCGATAACGCGCCGTGATTACTTCATTAATTGTTTGCGTCCATTGTTTTGTTTTGTTCGTTGTTAAGGCTTAGATCCCATAACCAGCGTTCAAGAGTTTCGCATTAAGAGTTCTGCGGTCCGCGTTCACATTTTACTTATATGTAACACGAAGAGTGGATCTCTTCTCCAGTTTGGCGAATTTAAGTTTCCGACACCATTGCTATGATAATCTTTTTTTAAACCATTGGCGAAAGTTTTTGAGTCTCTTTTTTAAATCTTTATTTTATGACGGGGCTTTATCACTTGGTGATTATATCATGTCACTCCTGTAAAAAAAACACTTTTATAAAGAATTAAAACTTAATAACAACCTCTTCACTTTTTGAGTCATAACACATCACAATATATATGTATCTTCCTTGTATATTTAGGAGTGTACCTACAGGCTTTGGTGTTAACTTTTTGAGAAAGGCTAGATATACGACTAGATATATGAGATGGATGTAATAGTAGATGAGGTTAATAGAGGCTGGATGAAGAATGCTGCAGAATGGATGAGGTGTGAGAGCTAACATAAAGAAAACATAAATTCAAGTGAATATCCACCGGCTTATGTGATGATGACAATACACTACCTTCGGCCAAAGAAGAAACTATTTGATGTAAAATTTGTTTACCTTGTTAACTTAAAATTGACAATCGAGGTCGGTGTTATATTGGCCTAAGTGATGTTTACTTTTTTGATGTAAATTTATACAGCAACTGATGTATCTATTTTTAGCTTATTTTAGTGACTGTAAATAAACGGTATTGACTTTGTTTTTCATAATAATTTTATTCTGTTTCGCCTAGAAATTACTTGTTTACTCAAATTTTTTTTAAACCTTAGGTAGGTAGACCCTCAAAGGCTCAAAGGTTAAAAAAGGCTAAAATTTTATAATTGAAAGACACAAACATAATGTTCTGTTCTTTGCAATTTGCAAGTAGGTATGCAAGTCGCAAGGGGAGATAAATACAGCCTTAAATTTTTTATTTATTTATTATTTATTTAAAACCTACTGTACTCTGCTACCAATATTACGATAATTTCAAATAATCAAAATGGAGACCATTATGAGGAAGACCTTTTCAATGATTAGATAATGCATGATTATAAGATTTATTATTTAAATAACTGGTATTCTAAATAGTATTATAATTCAGGAAAATGATAAAAGTAAAGATTACTTCAATCTTTTTCCTGGATCTATAATAAATAATTATTATTTACAATGAATCGACCTGGTAAATTGTAAACTTTTATTTTCCTTGACCGAACCATATAAAATTGAACCCCGCTAAATTCTACAAAGACACCTACAGTTTTAAACGCTTCTCATAATTGAGAGCACATGACTTCTTTTTTTTTAATCCACTACAAGCTAGCCCTTGACTGCGATCTCACCTGATGGTAAGTGATGATGCAGTCTAAGATGGTAGCGGGCTAACCTGTTAGGGGCATGTCAGTTATATTAAACCCATACCCCTTCGGTTTCTACACGGCATCGTACAAGAACGCTAAATCGCTTGGCGGCACGGTGGTAACTAGCCACGGCTAAAGCCTCCCACCAGGCCAGACCAGGAAAAATGCAGAAATTATAAACTCCCAAATTAACCCTGCCGGGGATCGAACCCAGGACCTCCGCATGTTAAGTATTTTTTATTCCCGCGGGAACTCCTCAATTTTCAGGGATAAAAAATAGCCTATGTCACTCTCCAGGTCCACAACTATACCCATGCCAAAAATCACGTCGATCCGTTGCTCCGTTGTGGCGTGATTGAAGGACAAACCAACAAACAAACACACTTTCGCATTTATTATAATATTAAGTACTAGCTGATGCCCGCGACGTCGTCCGCGTGGAATAAGTTTTTTTGGGATTCCCACGGGAGCTCCACAATTTTCCGGGATAAAAAATAGCCTATGTCACTCTCCAGGTCCTCAACTATACCCATGCCAAAAATGACGTCGATCCGTTGCTCCGTTGCGGCGTGATTGAAGGACAAACCAACAAACAAACTGACTTTCGCATTTATAATATTAAGTATGATAATATTATATAAGTATAAACGCTGATAACAACTCAAAATAAGCTTTATTTAGTTTGATTTGACATAACTGTTGCCGTTGCCTTTCGAGTCTCCTCCGTGTTTCGTTTCCATTACTAATTTTCATACACTAATTACAAGTTCATGTCAAAGTATACCTATAGTACGCGCACGAGTTGAATGCAGAACTTTTGTATGTGTCACCATACATTAGCTCTGCATTCAACTCGCGTGAGAACTGTACATAGCGCTTACTTATCGACTTAAGATTTTTTTTGGTTCTATTCTTGGTTCCAGTTTGTCAATATGCGTAGGCCCTAAGCATAACGAGTATAACCATTATGCACCCATTACATGCTACTTAAGTTCGTAGTTTGTACCTAAAAATATAAATGTTTTACTTTTCTTTATGAGTGTGATAATGTGACCTATTAAGATAATTGTTGTAACATTTGTTAGTTTTCTACAAAAGCAGCAATTATATCTTACTCGTGCAATAAAACTGTTGCACGAATCTAAAATACAATATGCATTAATAAATAAATAAAGCCTTTATTCAGACATTTACATTTCTTAAACTTCACTATTACTATCCTGTACTGCCTCGACAACCCCGTCCGTTTGCCTAATGGCAAAGGCCTCCTCCAACATTTTCCACGCCTCTCTGTCTCTAGCCGTTCGGGACCATATGCCACCTGCCACTACTTGAATATCGTCGACCCATCTTTTCATTGGTCTACCCCTTTTCCTCTTTAAATGACCTGCGTACCAGTTCATTACTTTTTTGCTCCATTTATCTTGACCCCTGATTGTGTGTATTAGTACATATTCAATATATAAAGATACGTATTGAAATATCTTTAAAAAAAAAAGAGAAACTGTTGAGTTGAGACCGGCTCTTCTCAGCATACATTTCTTTTCAAACTGGTGGTGGAGTCAAACATGACGTAACATAAGAGACACCTGTATGCCCTACATGATATAAATAAATTGAGTTTGAGTTTCAATAGTTTATAGGTATTGCTAATGTTTAGACAGTTATAAATAGATTTCAAGAAAAGCATTAATCATAATTAATAAGAGTTGTAAATATAATTGAGGTAAATATAATATTTTAAATATTACGAGCAAAGGTCTCGATAAAAGCCAAAATTTTGATCATCTTTGTTAAGTAACTAGTTAATGCCCGCGACTTAAGTAGGGGAGACCTAGGAGAGTTGTGACAATTTTTAATTTAAGGGGCATATCTCGCTCAAGACACATTCCACAGATATAACCTGTGTGAATTAATGTAGCACCATTCCTTCCCTTTCCAAAACAATCATCAAAATTAATTAAAGTATTACGGTTTCTGAGAAAATCGACAAAAAGGAAAACTACTCCCTCTGTCACAACTCTCCTATCACCGAGGTAAGTTGTGACAGGTACCGAGGTAAGTTGTGACAGCTTTGTATTTAGACTATTTGAGTATAAAAAAATACCATAAATATGCATTGCACCCACTCCTCATTTGATCTGCTGCTTGCATAGGCCTCGAGGCAAACCAAGCAAAAACAATCATCAATTCTTCGTCATTTCCTTCTGTCTCTTTCGATCTTTTCTTCATATTAGTTTTCTTGGCTTTTTTGGGTTTCTTCTTATCTTCGAAGACACGTTTTTTCACATTCTTCGACTTCCTATTGGCTTCTATAGCAGCTATTTCGTCTTTAGTAGGTGTGTCAGTAAGCACAGCAGATTTGACTTTGCGTCTGTTCGTCTGTTGGCAGTTTTTTCTTGGCGGAGCTTTTGGCAACGGCCTAACTGATTCTGGCGAGAACACATTAGTAACAGTGGCAAGAGGACTATGGGCTTTAAATGTGGAGGCAACAGGTTCATTAGCATCATTGTTCAGGACTGCGCTATGGGCTGAAGAAGTGGAGGCAAAAGATTCATGAGCATTATTGTTCACAATTTTGCTATAGGCTGTAGACGTAGATAAAATAGGTTCAATGTCATTATTATTCAGAACTGGGGTATGGGCTATAATACACGTGGAGGCAACAGGTTCATTGGCATTATTGTTCACAACTGATGAAATGCTAGATGGCATGGTATGTTCTATAGATGCACCTGGAGTAATAGCTCGTGCTTCAACGTTATCAACTGTGCCTGTGTTGAGATTTGGAGTTATGGTTCTTTCTGCTGGATTGTCCACAATTTCTCAATGAAATAGGAGAGTTGTGACAGGCTGTCACAACTCTCCTAGGTGCTCAATATTACGACTTCGTCCGAATAATACTTCATATTTTCTAAACACGATGCAAATACAAAAGATCAATGCAACGTTTTGAGACTTAAATAACCATACAACTTAAGAAAAAATAACACAACAACGCACATGTAATAAGACATGATATAAATTCAATCAAAATTTTGAAGAAAAATTTACTTTTCGCATTTTTTTTCACGCAGACGTCATAATTATGCAACCGCTTCTCGTGCGCTGCCGGTGGGTACTGAGTGAAGTAGCGTGTCTCTAAACCGACAAACGAGCGTTGTTGCCACCTCGCTAACTATTATAAGTAGGGAGAAATCGTCTCTGTCACAACTCTCCTCTGTCACAACTCTCCTAGGTCTCCCCTATGATGGTTTAAGTTTTTTTTATTACCGCGGTTACTCCTCAATTTTCCGGAATAAAAAGCCTATGTCACTCTCCAGTTTCTCAACTATGTCCATGCCAAATATCTCGTCGATTCGTTGCTCCGTTGCGGCGTGATTGAAGGACAACAAACACTCTTTCACATTTATATTATATTAGTATGATATATATATAATATATATATAGATAATTAAATGAATTTCTTCAACTGTTTCAATATAATAGTAATTGGTATATAGAGGTATTGCGCGATCTTGCAACGTTGTTTATATCATCATGATTTATAATGATGTAAAAGATTGTATAATATGCCATAGCCTTTTGCTAGAGACGGGCACAATAGGTCAATGACCTTTCGAATTTCGGTCTGCTTTAACGAAGTAGGTAAGTAATACCTATTCATTAGGAATTGTTCATTAGGCCTGACCAGGAAAATATAAAAAGCTGTTTAGAAGCGCCATTATTGCATTTCTCTTTTTATACAAAGTCAAACACAAAACTTTGTTTCACTTATTCCGCAACATGGTGAGTTTTTTTTTATTATTCATGATCTTTTTTTTGCAGTAGTACATAATATGCATCATCTTGTGTTCTACTCTTAGGGTGTAATAACGTTTGCGTATCGCGTGTACCTACTTAATAATTATAATAGACTAGCTGATGCCCGCGACTTCGTCCGCGTGGTTTAAGTATTTTTGATTCCCGCGGGAACTCCTTAATTTTCCGGGATAAAAAGTAGCCTATGTCATTCTCCAGGTCCTCAACTATACCCATGCCACGTAGCACGTGCAAAATCACGTCGATCCGTTGCTCCCTTACGGCGTGATTGAAGGACGAACCAACAAACAAACACACTTTCGCATTTATAATATTAGTATGATGCTGTACCGATTTAGTAATCGAGATGATAGTTCATCTCGTTTTCATTGTGTCGTGCCTGTCGTAAAGTGTGAACGTAAAAATGCATGTAACTCTACCGTCTTTACTTACTTTTTTTTATTAATTTTAAATTAATATTTAAAATGTGGTAATGTAGTGCGGACCCAGAAGTATAATCTGTGCCACAAGGCTACGACCTTGTCAAAATCGTAAAAGGAGTTATTAATTAGTGATGCAAATAAATTTAATCCATATTTCTTAGCTCTTTTCCCTTCTACGCGTAAGTATCTACCGCTTTCCATTTGCGGTGCATAGGACGTTTTTACTATTGATAATTGTTAACAACTTTTGCCACTGCTGAGCTTATTTTACATTTATTAATTATTTAATCGTATGGCGTTTGGTACATAATAAGCGTTTTTATAAAAAGAACGCTTATTTCGCCTGCAAGTTCGCTCGTTTAGCACCACCCAGGGGACACGTGCAGGGAGGTAGAAGGTAGCTTCTGCGGAATTTGACATTAAAAAAAATTGTCGACTTACCTCCAAGGGTGTGAAATAAAGCCAGGACAAAGCTCGGGACAGTTGTCGCAAGGCCGGCCCTCTGACACCTCCTTTATCCTCACGCCCTGCAAACAAAGGAAAACTAAATTAGAACAATGTTATAAAGATCAAAGCATTTTGTTCAACATACAGAATTACAGATGTGCTGCCTACTCATACACAATCGCTCATCTACAGTAACACAACTGTTAAATTGGCGTTGTTATTTGTCAAAACAAAATGAAATAAATAAAAATGAATCCTACTCCTTAATTATATAAAATTTGCAAAAATCTGCTTTTGTGTAAAACCTATCTGATAACTCAGACTGCTATTTAAAAAAAACTCTCTCGAATATTTATTGAAGTACAGTTATTATCTTGGATATTAATTGTCTATAGAATTTGTCTATCGAGTAGGTACCCCACGTACTCGATAGACAAGTTAAATCAAATTCAACAACAGATATTCAAGTTCATAAAAATTGATGAGTAAATTGTCAAAAAAATATTAATTTATACAGGTTTGTAAAAAAAAAAATAGTATACCATCAATTTATTCAAAGCATCGATATTACAGTCGCTGAAACCGTCACTCAAATTCCAAATATCATCATTATCAACATTTGACGTATCTTTTGCATCCTCATTGGAATCACATTCACTATAGCTATCAGATGTGGTTTCACTATCACGTCTGTTGCCAAACAGTTTGAATATACCCCGCTTTTCTACCCAAGATTCAGCTACTTCTTCTCTGAAACTATTAGTTTTCTTGTGCTTCTTATGGATTTTAAACGGCACCTGTTTTAACCTAGGATGTATTATACAAGGTTTTGGTTTTACAATTTTCTTATACAGTTTTTCATAGTCCTCTTCAGTAACTCCACAGTGATATAATAGATAATCTTTTTTTATTTGTTCTCTTCCAGCTAGATCTCTCCAGCACGTTTCTTTTTCTTTCACTCCTAAGTAGTAATCCAAATCTCTTTCACCTAAATCGCAAGCATCATCACCTTCACTATTTTCATCATCGTTTTTGTCAAGTGGATCATTATTTGCTAAATTATCTTCTACGATTCTAGCTAAGAGGTTATATTTACGTGTATTCGGCATCTTTTTTAATAAACTTGCAGTATTTGTAGTTAGAAATTTCGTTGTTTTTCTATATACTGATGCAACGGACTCCCTTCTCCTTTTCAAGTTATACATGTTTCTTCTATTGAGTATACGTAGAGTAAGGAATACCTGTATTGTAATTAGAAAGCTTTTCAACTTCAAATTCATTTCAGTGTTCACTCATTTTGTTTTTTGCATTATCTTGTATCGTCGTTGCACTTATATTATTTTTGATATTATTTATTATTATTATTATATACTTTATTTGTACCACCACAAGTAAAAATAACAAAGACAAAAATTGGAAAAAAAAGTAAACACAGACAGGATACAAAAGGCGGCCTTATATTTATATATTTATATCTATTGTTAGTTAATAATAATTGTCCTTTTTAGATTTCATATGAAAAGTTACATCACTTCTAATTACTTAATAGATTTTCGTCAAGTTTAGATATGTGTCAGCCTAAGCAATTAAAAATGAAAAGTTATTTTTAGGTTATATCACATAAAGGCAATTTATAACGGAATTGCTATCGCTTTTTCCCCAACAAGGGAAAGTTATGGAGGGTAGTTCCACGTTACGGGGACCGCGAGGAACTAGCGTGCCCTTTTATTGTTACGATTCAATTGCGAAAGTGACGTGATAATGGTCACCTGTTTGTGGGCGTACGAGTTTTACCGTCAATTATATCACGACACCCAATCACCTACAACCTTTCAATGGACCGTGAAGTTAAGAAAAGGTCTTGGAAAACTGGTTGCTTCGGTGGGTTAGACGGTGCGAGGGTGTGGACTTTTTACGATCATGCAAACAACGAGGCTAAATGTGTCCATCGTAAATGGCTTGACAAATTGCAACACCCTTGGGCGAAATTGCTCGTCAAGTCCCTTGTTAGTGGTGGCGATTTCACGTCTTATGGTTATTACTGAACGTATTTAAAAATTAAATAATTTCAATCAGAACAATTGAAAATAATTATAAGAACTTATATTTAATTAATTTGATATCCCTAATCTCTTAGCCTAAAATCATAAATAGCTGATAGAGCTTGATGATTTTATTAGTGTGTATAGCAGTTGAGCGCCATCTATTTTTATATGATAGCAAAAATTCGAGGTGTGTTTCGAAGTCACGGTTCTGTAACAGAACCACAAGTTAGTATCGCCATCTAGCGACGAGTAGCGTACTCGTTGAGGTTTTTATGTAAGGGTCAACGCAGACCGTACTGTATATAACTTATGCGCGGGAAAAGTTCTCTACACAGTAGGTACATCTAGGCGCTTTTGCAGTTTGAGTTATCATCCGCTGTACGGTCTGTACCGACCCTAGATACAATGTGTTCTGCGAATCTGTTAAACTTGTACCTAAGTATTATAAATTCGAGCTCTTTATGTATTATTATTTTTCTACTTACTATTTTCGGATTCTATAAAAATCTATTTGTTTCAAATGCATGTCTTATTGTGATAATTGCGTTACACAATTAGACATGGATTTGAATTTTGAACCCCCATTTAATTAATTTAAACAGTTAATATAGTTATTAACTTATATATAATTAATTGTTAGTTATTTAATATTTTGACAAATATCACTTGTTAAAAAAAGGAAAGTAGGTACCTACCTATTAATTAAATAAAAATAAATGATTTTCCAAAAAACCGAATTTAGGTACGGATTTGGTGCGGTAAAGCTGGAATTAAAAATATTTTATAAATAAATTATTGTTCTCCACGTAGGTATCTGCTATAATAAAATGATAATTAGCGATATCAAGTGAAAATCAAAATAATGACATCATAGCATTACGATTATAGCACCTTTGTTTTAACAGTGAGTAAGTCTTCCATCCGCAAGGTCAACGGTTGTTACCGGCATACTGTAGCAGCTGGTGAGAAGCTGGAAGCATATGTTTTTTCCATTCATTACACTTTACAAACAAAGTTACTCATATCGCGGCTTGCGTAATATAATCGGTGTGGTTTGTTTTTTAAGAGGTAGCGTTCTGGCGAGAATTAGCCAGAAAGTGTTCAAAATAGAAGAAAATGTTATTTACTAGCAACAGACCACAGCTTCACTCCCGTGCGTAGGAATTTAAAAAATCCAGTCATATTCCTTGTCTTCTATATTATAAAAGGAACTTTTTGCAAATTCAAATTTTTTTCTTTCTAGGTCCAAAAGGTTGCACATCAGTCAAGTCAGTCAGTGAATGAGTCAGGACTTTTCTATTTTGTACTAATAATAATTTTGTAATAATAGGATTCTCAGTACATCAAATCATTTAAAATGCCTCCTTTCAAAGTATTAGCCCTAGTTCCATAGTTTTAACTATACGTTATAATTTATAAGTTTAATTTTTGATTTCCGTAACTTATTTTTTGCATTATGTTTATTTTCTCTGTCCTGTATGCACAACTTTATATTTATTCATTGTAAATAGGTGTATTTACAATTGTTGCATTTCTCGATCACTTACCAATTACAATCCGGGTATCTTTAAATCAAGAGTGAATAGGCATCTTCTAAGCAAGCGCGTCCCATATTATTCATCTTATATGATCAGTTGTGATTGTGGTCAAGCGTAAACCTATAAAACGAATTTAAAAAATTGTCAGTCAAAGGGACTGTTGATAGAAGTGAAAAAAAAAACAATTAAAATATAAACCTTAAAACTAAGGCATTAAAGTTTAATTACGAATGTGGTATATTTATATTTAAGACCTTTTGTCTTTGTAACAACGCGAGCATGGGGAAGGTGTCGGTGACGGTGTCGGTGACACGAATCCACAAGTTTACCCCCTACCAAAAAGTGGTCAACGTGGCAAAAGAAGTTTTCACTTCAAAAACTTCATCGCTATCGCCTATAACTTAAGCTCCCCCTAACCCTGTACCAATATTCATGGCCACTAATTGTACGTAACCGAATATTGGCCGGCGACCTCGTATTATGTATTACACAGGGGGTGATATATCAGTGTTGACGCCTCGCGGGGCAAGATGGATCGTAGCGATTACCGTGTCATATTTATAGGTCGTAGGTTCGATACTTGGCTTCTCTCGGGAATAGGGATGATGATGTCAAAAATTAATTACTTCGTGATTGTTAAATAGAGGGTCTTCCAAAAGACTTCAAATTTGAGAATTGAATAAACAAATTTAAGAAATCCATTAAAAGTATGCTCTTGAAAAAAGCTTATTATACTGTTGAAGATTATGTAAATGATAGAGGAGCATGGATTTGATCGCTCCAGCAATGCTGGGGACAGCGGTTACTTATGTACACATTGATATAGTAATTGTAAATGAATTATTTAAAAAAAGCAACCACCGAGTTTCTTGCTGGTTCTTCTCGGTAGGAATGGCATTCCGAACCAGTGGTAGATTCACTTGACGATTCAAAAGTACTTGTAAAAGTTTATTTGAATAAAGAATATTTGATTTGATTTTATTTAATTCACATCGTCTGTTAGTTTTAAGTTTGAAAATCATTTTAAACTATTGAATATAGAAAAAGTGTGTTGAAAGATGACGTTACAACTATCATACAAAGTTCCATACTATAAATGATTTATTTATTTCTTATAAGACAACTTGTGTCACTTATGAAACTACCACCGGTTCGGAAAGATGTCTACGGAGAAGAGCCGGCAACAAACTCAGCAGTTGCTCTTTTCTTCAGAAAAATAAAGAGGTTACAATAATGATACAATACAACACATACGTTACGATACAAGTATTACACTGACATGTGGGTCACTAGAAAGTAGAAACGCGTTTTAAGGTTTGATTAAAGAGTTGCTGCTTTGATTGAGTTGTCACATCCCTATAGTCGTTTATCGTGCTATGGAAAGAGCTATGCTCGGAATTTCTTCGAGCGACCCGAGATGCATAAATTAATCGCCAAAGAATTTCAATAATCGACATAGCGTATCGTATTATAAGTAGGTATAGATAGATAGAAGATATTGATTTGGCGATTCAAAAGCACCTGCACGGGATGTGTGTCAGACACACCAATAAAAAAGCTTGCGCTTGCAGTCTAAACATTTAGCGCATCTCGAATTATGTGACGATGCAGTCTAAGACGGTAGCGGGCTAACCTGTTAGGGCTATGGCACTGGCAGTTAAATACCACAGAATGGGTAATAGTACAATGTTATACTTAGTAAACCCTAGTCGGTTTCTACACGGCATTGTACCGGAACGCTAAAGAGTTTGGCGGTACGTGTTTACCGGTAGTTACCAAACTAGCCACGGACGAGGTATCCCACCAGACCAGACCAGAGAAAATTCAGAAATAAATTCCCAAATTGTCCCTGCCGGAAATCAACCCGGGACCTCCCACGTTAAGACAATAGCGCTCAACACTGCATTGCATCCCTAGGTCATATTATAAGCTATGAAAATCAAGCGCTCCTATTGGTGGGTTTGACACACGTATTTTATAGCTTATCAACGTAGCACATCTCTGGTGGAAAGGTACCCTATGCTTGCGTTATGAGTAGATTTATAGAGCATACTTTGACTGTGCTTAGGCTTTGAATGAATAAATGAATATAGAGCTTTTCCATACAAAGTTAAGTAGTTAATTACACATCAAATAAAATTAGAATTTCTTAAAAAATAACTATGATTAGTAAAAGTTGTCAAGTGTCTTAAAATGCTAATTAGAATTAGTGTTTGTATTTTGTATGGAAGCCTCCTCCTAGCATTTACTTAGAACTAGACGATGCCCGCGACTTCGTCCGCGTGGATTAAGATTTTTGGATTTCCGCGGGAACTCTTTAATTTTCCGGGATAAAAAGTATGTCTGCCTATGTCCTTCCCCTGGGTACAAACTATCCCTCAAATTTCATCAAAATCAGTTGAAAAGATAGGCAGTGAAAGCGTATCAGACAGACACAGACAGAAACACTTTCGCATATACATATTATATTAGTATGAATTAAAACGGGATTTACATAGGCGAGTGTCATAAATCTATCTGGTTTTACCTATGTCTCAAGTCAGTCTCTATAGATCTCGGACTACAGAGTCGTGATAGCACACACCATGATGTCATTTGCAATGCAAATACAGTGAGAGCCGAGAGGTGATGCCTAGTACTGCACTCACTCATACTTTGTTGCACATCTTGGACACGCGCCGCTATTCTGAATCTTACCACTTTGATCATAACGATGTTTTGTTTTGAACTACCTTTTGTGCGCTCTTGGTGTTTTTTTTTGTTTTATTAGGTTGACCTGATTGACGAGTATTTTTTCCGTATATCCCGAATTCGTAGACATTTTTCGAATTTTTCTTTTCGGCACGGATGCATGATGCCCCTTATTTCAATTCAATTCAAATTACTACTTATTTTTATCTGTGTATCAACAGTTAATTTTTTTATTTAAAATATGCCTTGTTTGCTATTAACTGCCAGTGGCCCGGGTAGAGTAAGGTTTTTTGATGATCGCGGGAACTCTTTAATTAAGTAGGTATCTGGAACAAAGCTTAAGTTTTAAATGAGGGTAGCTAAAGCTGTAGGTACATCAACCTTTGTTCAGTCGTTGTGGCGTGAAAGAGTAACAAACATCCGAACTATTGTAACATAATTTTTTTCTTTTTAAAAAGAGCAACTGATGAGTACCTATCTTGACGGTTCTTCTCCGTAGAATCTGTTTTCGGAACCGGTGGTAAAGTCACTTCATAAGTGGCTCAAGTTGTCCAACGAGAAAGAAATCATTTCATCAAGTTTAGCAAAATATGACGATTGACGAAAAGCGCATTTAAACCTATCAAATGTACGCGAGGCGAAAGTTCGCTATGGAACAGAGCAAGCGTTTTAATTGCGATAAATATAGGGTTACGTCATTAAAACTTCCGCTTTGTGAATGCGACAGTACAGAATATAATATCTAATATAATAGGAGCGACAGTTTATTAAACACAGAAATAATAATATATACAATTTCTTAAAGCTTCTGTATCATTATACAACAAATATTTTAATTAAAACTAAGAAATAAATTAAAATCTAAATTAATATATATATATATTTACAAAAAATACACGCCGTCCAAGTGATCGTTAATGGAGCGACAGTTACTTTATGACAAAGTTCTTATATATTAATTTCTGAAATATATCGTTTAAAAAAATAACACAGTGTAATTACATACATAATGATTAATGATGGTGTACTTACTCGATATTTGTGGACGAGTTTCACACCCCGTACTGATATTAAAATAAACGCAAAAGTATGTCTGTCAGACGGATAGACACGCTTTTCTCGTCTGTTAGTCTGCTATGTTTTTACTGATTTTAACGAAGTTTGGAGCGAAAAGTAAGATCAGATCACACTAAGAATCAGACAAGAATTTTTTGTGTGTTTTTTAGCAAAATGTGACTGATACTTAGCGAATAACGCTATAAATTAATGTAAGTGAAGCGAAAGTTCGCTATGGAAGAGAGCAAGCGTGTTAATTGCGATAAATATTATAGTGTCATCATTAAAACTTCCGCTTTGTATTCGTGGCAGTAACTAGTAAGTTTGTGACAAAGTTCTTATATTGAATATTAATTGCTGGAATATAACGTTTAACATATAGCACATTATACAGACGATGTACTAATAAAATATTAGTATGAAGTTTATTAACTAAATGCGAAAGTGTGTCCGTCCATTTGTCTGTCTATATTTTTTTATGGGCTTGGCTGCAATCAGACCTGCTTGCAAGTGGAACATCTAAGGAGGAACGCGCCTGATAAGAAGATGCCTATTCATAAGACATTACGAAATTTATTAGGTAGGTATAGACACTAATAGGTGATCGGGTCCGTGTCCGTGGATATAGCCTTCTTTTTATCCCGAAAATTATATCCCGTGCAATATCTAAAACTAAAATCCACTCGGACGAAGTCTGATTTCTAATTTTTGTCAATAAATGGGAAATGCATTTATTTATTTATACAACAGAAGCAACAGAAGCAAAGACTTAATTTTTTGCATGGGTATACTCGAGGACCTGGAGATTGACATAGCCTACTGTTTATCCTGGAAAATTAAGGAGTCGCCGAACGAAGTCGCGGGCATCAGCTAGTAAAGTATCGTTGTAACACTACAACAGCATTTAGGTAGGGTTCGGGGAAGTCATGGCGTGCCACTACACGCCATTAGGCGCGTAATGGTACGCACGATATCACGGCACATTGAAAGGGGCACATTGTAATGTGCATAGCAAACACATAAACATGACTATTACACCCGACGAGATTGATGCGGGATTCTACTTGTGGAGATAGTTTGAGCATTGAAATAAAGGCATTTTAAAACATACTTACTAATATGTATTATAAATGCGAAAATGTGTTTGTTGGTTTTCCTTCAATCACGCCGCAACGGATTGACGTTATTTGTTGCTTGGGTATAGGCGAGGACCTGGAGAGTGACATATAGGCTAGTTTTTATGCCGTAGTTTCCTCGAAGGAGTCCCGGAGGTAAACAGGAACGTCAAGATGCGTGAATTCAAACTCATTTTGAGTAATATTGCATAATAAGAAGTATATTGCTTTAAGAGTTGATATAGCCCCAGGACCCGAAAAAGTTGAGGCCGAGGAAAGCTTAGCCCTAGAGGCCGCTTGCTTTTTGCTTGACCAAGCCGAGGACTCACCCAGGGCTTTGATTAAATTATACTTTTTTTTTAATAACTAGGCTAACGCTTGGCTGCAAACAGACTTGCTTGCAAATGGTGATGCAGCCTGGTGGAGCGCGCTTGCCTAGAAGATGCCTATTCACTCTTGATTTGCAGCATATACTTTACATATTGCTTGCACATGAAAGTCGTGTATTTTATTATGTAAGTAATTTAGTTTTACAAAAATGAATGGCTGCGCCTTATCCATACATACTTTACGAGGAAAAGAAAGTGGCAGTGACCATGAGACCGGAGACCGGAGTGGCAGTTTTCTTAAATAGACAAAGTACTCTGTGGTGGCAGTTGACAGATGAATCATAGTCAAGCGTTGCGTTCGGATACTTATTAATCTGAGCTTGCAACATTCAACGAGAATAAATTCTTTATGGTTTTTAAATTATTTAGTCTCACCAACACCAATAGAGGTACGAAATTAGTACATTCTATCTGGCCCGGTCAAGGCCCGGTGGCCAAAATTGGAACTAATTTTTATGCCTGTTTAGTTTTAGTTTTATTTTTAATTAGCTTTTGCCCGCTTCGCTCACGTCTGTTTAGATTTTCATACAAATTTCCAAGCCCTCTATTTTAATTTTAATACCAAACAAGTAATAAAGGTACCCTAAATCATATCCTAACCGAGTATCGTGTGATGAGGAACCACGCCCTCTGTAATTAGCTAAACGATTTTTGTCACGACAAGGCCTCGCTCACTTAGAGGCGTGACTCCTTTTTAAAGTATTTTGACGTTGTACTTTAAAAAAGATTAAAGCACCGCTTGGTCCATTTTAAGTTTAATTTTTTTTTAAAATGCTATCAACTTTAGAAAAAAATACACAATACAAGATTAGGTTATGAAAATCGGGATGAAATTGGAAATTCTCAGAAAACCCTATGTAATGTGAAAATACCTATTATATAAGCTTTCATCCCCTATTTAAGTACATAATCCCATTTTTAGGGTTTTAGCCTAGCCTTTTTAGTTGTACTTAACTATTAGCTAAACCTAGTGCTTACCCAATGCTCCAAATGAAAGAATAGAAAATTCCTGTGGAATACAATCAATCAATAAATCGTTTATTTGCAAGAAACATTGTACAATTATGATGACTAACTATTTTAAGAACAAAAATGTTTCGTCATGGCTGACGCGCAAATTTATAAAGTTTAATAGAATATTTTCTTATGAATCCTTAATCATTAAATACTTAACATAATCCACAACAATCTCAAATGGTCTCAAATCTCAATATATATGTTATATTTTTTTTATCCACTACAAGTTAGCCCTTGATGCGATCTCACCTGATGGTAAGTGATGATGCAGTCTAAGATGGTAGCGGGCTAACCTGTTAAGGGCATGGCAGTTTATTAAACCCATACCTACCCCTATTCGGTTTCTACACGGCATCGTACCGGAACGCTAAGTCGCTTGGCGGCACGTCTTTGCCGGTAGGGTGGTAACTAGCCACGGCCGAAGCCTCCCACCAGACCAGACCAGGGAAAATTCAGAAATTATAAATTCCCAAATTGATCCTGCCGGGGATCGAACCCGGGACTTCCGCACGCTAAGACAACACCGCTACACACTGCGCCACGGAGGTCGTCAATATTATATTATATTGATATCATATTGTTTCATTATTGTTGACTTTCGTGTGATAGAATTATAATCCTTATTTTAGGAACATCAAGGTACCTACGTGACATCAAACTGTCATTTTGAGTAATATTGCTGGTAGGCAGTGTGGCCCCTGTGGAGTATTCTACTTTTGGCACGTATGAACAAATATTCTT
Organism: Erebia aethiops; assembly: GCA_923060345.2. NCBI lineage: Eukaryota > Metazoa > Arthropoda > Insecta > Lepidoptera > Nymphalidae > Erebia > Erebia aethiops. Next base: position 16,510,034 of record OV281081.1, on the reverse strand, counting down.
TAACATCCCCGATTCGACGATTCAATACAATTTTGGCAGACTTTCGACTTCAGAAGCAAATAAAAGGACAGTAGTATTTTATTACATTCACTCGTACACCAAGAACAAGTGAAACGACCAAGAAAGTAATCGGAAAACTTTGCCAATACAGAAAACACTAAAAACTGGAGGTAACGTCTCAAAGGTAAGAAGTTTTAATGGCGTAACACTATATTTTTGTATTTTAACGACAGCTTCCCGCTAAATGCGATCGTATTATGTCTTCCACCCGCTTGAGAATTTCAACAGATCTGTTAATTGTAGTAGGTTTTAGGGTTCCGTACCTCAAGAAGAAAAAAGAACTTTTACAGGATCACTTCGTTGTCCGTCTGTCTGTCTATCAACGCCCTTTTTTTCGGAAATGGTATCAAATTGAAATTAATATCAAAGCTGAGGGTCAACGCAATCAAAAGATACAGCCGTTTATGCCGCATATTTTGACACTCACCAATAAATCAAAACTTAAAGGGTAGATACTTACTACGTTGACCTAGAATCATGAAATTTGGCGAGAAGCAAGGTCTCACAGCACAAGTATAGGAAAAAAAGTATTAGTGTGAAAAAATTCGTGTGTGACTTCGAGAGAATGAGATGAATATGTTTAACTTGTATTCTATCTCATTCTCTCGCAGGCTAAATCTTATTATGAATATGTTTGTCTCTTTTTGGTGTCGCTTTTTCGTTTCATCGAATTTTCAAATCACAACGATTCTAAAGAAGTTTATTTAAAAAACCGAACATCCTTAATTAGGGTTCCGTACTCATTGTACAAATTCTGTCGTACAGGCATTCTGTCTAATCCCCAGTCTGCCTAATCGCGAATCTGACGTCCAGAAACAGTCCATTACCGAATAAAGATTTTATTGTTATCTATCCCTTTCATAATACTCCCTGCGGAAAGGGACAGCACTGGATTCGATCATTGTCATCTTTGTACGTAATCCTTTAGGAGTCTACTTTCACTAAAATGCAAATCATGTCAGATTATCTCGGCAAACAAACAGCTTGTATAAGCTTATCTTACCTAAAGTGCAAGAGATCGAATCTCCCAACTTCAACGTGGTACTTTAATGCACTTTTATTGCTACAACCTTCTTAGCTTTTATAGCTAAAACAGTGCATTTTATTCGATTGTACCTACACGGTCAAGGACAAACTAATTTTTTTAAAACGTTGTTAAGTTTAATTATGTTAGCACAATCTCTCCTTCTCCCTCTCATCGACTATGCTGACGTTTGCTATTTAGATGCAACAGAGGAGCTACTCGATAAACTAGATCGGCTTCACAATTTGTGCATCCGTTTTATTTACGGGCTGCGCAAATTCGACCATGTCTCAGAATTCAGTCGTCAACTGAAGTGGCTCCCAATTCGCTTTCGCCGGAATGTTCATATTTTGACATTACTTTTTAAAATTTTAAAGTTCTCTTCCCCTCCATATTTACGCGAGCGTTTTCAGGATGCTCCTGTCCGACTCCGAGTAAGACCGTTGCGTGCCTGTGTAACGGTGACGACACTATAGAAGAGCCCACGTGTAACACCATTTTCTACGCTATGTCTTTTGTAGTGGTTGCAGCGCTTCTCTGCAATTCCCTTCCATAGAATATCCGCGAGAGTCTATCCGTGGGTGCATTTAAGTCGACTGAAGCAGCATTTTCTTTCAACTTTATATGATTAACTATTATAATACTTATGTATGGTAACTATAGTATGCTAATAATGCTTGTATATAATATATATATATAATATTATGTATATATATTATATTGTATATAGTATGGTATACGTATATGTACCTGTTGTTTAAGTTTATATAATATCTTGTTAAACATTATTTAATTCTGTATTTATTTTTATTTTAATGTATTTAAATCGGAAAGTTTTCGTTTCTTAACATGTAGCTACACAGTTTTAACTTATATATTTCACTATTCTCATATTCTGGGGCATCTGGAAGAAATCTCTTCAACAGTTAAGTTGTCCTTGTGCATACGTCCTTTCAATGTTTACGTTTTATTTTTAAGTTACTGGTACAGAATGTATAAATAAATAAATAAATAAGTTCTTTATGGCAGGATAAAACGCAGTTCTGGCTCTGGGTAGGAAAAAATTAAGAACGTGACAGAAAATGCATTGTTCTCTCTCCCTCTAGTATAGATGGAAAAAGGGTGCCTATTAGTAATTATGTTATTATAATCGTGTTGAACACATTAATGTCTGAGAGAGCCACTTTGTCAGCAAGATGTGGTAGGTTCATGTAGCACTTATGAATCTGGCTTTGTATTATTTTAAATACTGCCGTACCCCCTATCAAGTTAGCCCGCTACTATTTTAGACTGCATCATCACTTATCATCAGGGAAAATCGCAGTCAAGGGCTAACTTGTAGTGGAATAAAAAAAACATCTAAATTAATGTAATTTCAAACTTATGCACTAGATCAGCGTATGCGGTGGTCTCATAGTTGCTACGTGTTTTAATTGCTTTACACTCATTATAATTTAAATTACATATTTTCCTTTAACCTCGATGAAGTAAGTTTCATATCTAATGCATTTTATACCAAACTAGCAAATACGCCCCGGCGCGCGTCGTCTCGCGCGTGGGCTGGGCTAATTGGCATGTCATCGAATTCTTATAATATGATCAATCGAATTAGAATTTAAACTAAATGTACTGTCCGTAGTGTGTTTTCGTCCTAAGGAAAGGAGACATCTTTTTTTAATCCACTACAAGTTAGCCCTTGACTGCGATCACACCCGATGGTAAGTGAAGATGCAGTCTAAGATGGTAGCGGGCTAATTTGTTAGGGGTATGGCAGTTATATTAAACCCTTAATCGGTTTCTACACGGCATCGTACCGGAACGCTAAATCTCTTGACGCCACATCTTTCCCGGGTGGTAACTAGCCACGGCTGCAGTCTCCCACCAGGCCAGACCAGAGAAAATTCGGAAATTATTAATTCCCAAATTGACCCTGCCGGGAATAGAACCCGGGTCGTCCCACTTTAAGACAACAGCGCTCAACACTGGGCCAGGGAGATCGTCAAAACTATCGTCAGACAATCTCATGAATCATGATGCAATTGACAGTGGGATCGCATCGTAATATGTCATGTGCCAAGGTCACTGAGCAATGGATGCTGAACAATTGATGTATCCAGGCTAATGTATTCAGTATTCACTGCACGGTGCATTCGTCCATATTCACTTACGGACTACACATACGAGTATATGTCTTTGTTTGTATGTTGTGGGCTCTTCTCGGACCAGGGCACGTTTGGAACCCTCGTAGCTTTAGATAGATAGATAGAAAAAGTATTTATTGCCATACATAACATAGAACTAAATTAATAAACAAAAAACAGAAAACAACGCGTGCGCAAGGGCGGTCTTATCACTAAAAGTGATCTCCTCCAGGCAACCCGTTTCTTATGGAACTTCCCATAAGAAACGGGTTGCCTGGAGAAAATTCCCACAAACGTATTTGACCCGGTGGCCAAAATATGGGGCAAATTTTTTCGCCTGTTTAGTTTTAGTTTTTATTTTATTTTCATACTAGCTGACCCGGCGAACTTCGTACCGCCTTAGCGTAGCAATGATGCACTACTTTATCAATACAGTCTATGGCTGTGAATGACATTGACATTCGTTACGCGCGTTTTTTTAAATATGCAAAATTAAATGTATATTTTTCAATATTTCTGAGAGATTTTCTTAATATTTTTTTCCGTAAGAACCTTCTCCTAATAATAACAAATACAACAAAAAAAGAATTGGTGAAATCGGTCCAGCCATTCACGCGTGATGCCGTGACCAAGGAAAACGGGTTTCATTTTTATATATATAGATAGATTATTACTAGTGACGCTGTCACCGGGTCAGATAAGTTTGTCGAACTATAGTGTGAGAATGAAATGGAATGATTTATTTATTTCCACCACCACACCACTACAGCCCATTAACGTCCCACTGCTGGGCACAGGAATACACTCTCACAGGAGAGAGGGAATTAGAGCTTAGACCCACCACCCTGCTCCAATTCGGGTTGGCGGGCTTTAACGACTATTACCATGTTAGTGATAATATAACCGGGACCGACGGCTTAACGTGCTCTCCGGGGCACGGGGGTGAAACAATGCCAACTTCCAACTCCGGGCTGGCACTGAGAATTTCTTAATTGAAAAACCCAATAGATATCTAGCAATTTTTATGCCCGACTGGGAATCGAACCCAGGACCTCGTGATCCGCAGTCGACTATGCTAACCGCTAGACCAACGAAGCAGTTTATTTATTTAACGTAGGACAAATTGTGCCGCCTATGATAAGTCAAGAGTTCAAGACTCTACCGCCGGTTCGAGCTTTACGTGGAATCAGTTTTTTTGTGTTTTTTTTTAAATGTGTGTTTTGCTAGGAATCCTCCGACATGGTTATCGGAGACTTTATATAGCTTAACATGGCTTTTTTTTCCGTATTCTGTTTTAATTGTAATGAAACAGGTTTTTTTTACTGTGGTCATGAGTAGGTACTATTTTAGCCTTACATTTTGTTTCTTATAATATTTTAACTTATATTTATATGCATATACAAAAAAGGGCAATACGAGCAATTTATAATTTAAAACCGCGTGATTCACTCAGAGAGAAATTTAAAGAAATTGGTATTCTAACAGTAGCCTCGCAATATATTTACAGTAATATAATTTTTGTAAAACAGCACATCCATAATTATAAAAAAATGCGATCTGCACGATAGGCCAACTAGAGGCCGTAATAAGCTCGTGACTCCATCGCTCCGCCTCAAAAAAGTCAGAAGGTCATTCGTGTGCAGTAAAATCTATCATAGTGTACAATAAAATTCCAAAATCAATTAGAGAACTCAGATTCAATCTATTTTAGTCAAGACTTAAAAGGTGGCTTACAGAAAGGTGCTTCTACACAATAGATGAATTCTTAAATTTCAAATAATAGATAATTTTATAAACAAAATAGGTAATTTTGCATGCCTGATTATAAGGTGAAACATTTATACTGGAATCTAACAAATAACATCTCAATGTAAAAAAATGTTTCTGCAAATAAAGAATTTTGAATTTTGAATTTTTTTGAATTTTGTGGGAATGGGCATTATTTTCTTTATCAAAGTTCCACAACCTATTTTGGACTTGCCAATAAATAAATTTAATGCTCCTGAAAAAAGCTTATTATACTGTTGAAGATTATGTAAATGATAGAGGAGCATGGATTTGATCGCTCCAGCAATGCTGGGGACAGCGGTTACTGATTATAAATTAGTGTTTGAATATTAGTATTCAATTCGATGCTTTGATACGGGTAGACTGAGTATGTCACGCTCTCTTTAAACATTTCTGTGGTGGTGTCGTGTGGTGCGGGTTGTTACGTTCCCTCAAATATGGTCGAGCGAAGCAATGGCTGGATCATGCGTCATGCTCGTGAACGGGTGCCACCGGCGGGAATGGGGCTACTTTCTGTCTGCCCGTCTTTGACATGAATTGAAAGAAATCCATTAAAAGTATGCTCCTGAAAAAAGCTTATTATACTGTTGAAGATTATGTAAATGATAGAGGAGCATGGATTTGATCGCTCCAGCAATGCTGGGGACAGCGGTTACTGATTATAAATTAGTGTTTGAATATTAGTATTCAATTCGATGCTTTGATACGGGTAGACTGAGTATGTCACGCTCTCTTTAAACATTTCTGTGGTGGTGTCGTGTGGTGCGGGTTGTTACGTTCCCTCAAATATGGTCGAGCGAAGCAATGGCTGGATCATGCGTCATGCTCGTGAACGGGTGCCACCGGCGGGAATGGGGCTACTTTCTGTCTGCCCGTCTTTGACAGGAATTGAATAAACAAATTTAAGAAATCCATTAAAAGTATGCTCCTGAAAAAAGCTTATTATACTGTTGAAGATTATGTAAATGATAGAGGAGCATGGATTTGATCGCTCCAGCAATGCTGGGGACAGCGGTTACTTATGTACACATTGATATAGTAATTGTAAATGAATTGTTTAAAAAGAGCAACCACCGAGTTTCTTGCTGGTTCTTCTCGGTAGGAATGTCATTCCGAACCAGTGGTAGATTCACTTGACGATTCAAAAGTACTTGTAAAAGTTTATTTGAATTAAAAAAAAAAAAATTTGAAATTTAACTAACATATACATAATTTCTTACTTAATACAATTATTTATCTTAGTTCTATTTAACAAAGTTATCATGGCCTTCAATATACTATTTCAATACTATCGAGTCTTATTTCTATCTAATGTTTTATTTACTACATAATACGAGTATGTGCAGAATTTTAGGAACCTATTTCTAATTTTACTAATCAGTTTAAGTTTAACTCAAAGGAGCCGTTACCTTCAAAGCGATCCCTCAAACTTTGGCAAATAATAAGTTTTGTCAAAGCCTTGACTCAGTAGTTTTAGCAAGGAGATTAGTGAATAGCCACCGAAGACCTAGATGTCTAAATGTTTGCCGGCCGAGACAAAGATAATGCCTCAACCCCCCTGGCACAGTGGTGCGAGTTGTCTTTCTTTTTGCATCGTATTCCTCATTACTGAGGGTCGTGACCCCTTTCCATTAATCACATAATGGTAGGAGTTTTCTTGGCATAATTATGCAGTGGGTTCCCACGTCCTTCCGCATACGACTCGACTAAGAGTAGGTATAGGCTTTATTTTCGGATGATAGTGATAATAACCGGGACCTCTCCGTGTCACAGAGGAAACGAAAAGGCCAAATTTGAACCTCCAAATTCGGTCACCCATCCAGTTACCGACTTGGGTCAACGTTGCTTAACAATCGCAATCGACTGATATGCGTTGTTACAACTAGGCCACTGCCTCGTTGTTGTCTAACTCAGACAAATCTATAAGTGGTACAGCGTGTGAGTTGCACGTGTTAGATAAGACTCATAAGACATTTCGCTCACAGGAACACCCGACTTTTTTACCCGACTACGGCAAAGCCAAAAAAAAGGGTTATGATTTTAGCAGTCTATGTATTTATCTATCTACCTATGATCCACCGTAGTGCCTTGTACTATTCTGTGGTACTTGCGATATTCACCACCCAATAAGCCAGCAATTCGCACGGACGAATTGTGCTGGCTAATTGGGCGGTGAATTTCCCAAGCTACACGTGCAACCTACAAGCTATACCACGTAGATTTGTCTGCTTTGGCGGATCACAGCAAATTAAAAGCTTCCATGTTCTGCAGGTGATATCTCAGTGCAAGGCTACTCGTAGTGGAATAAAAAAGACTGCTCCGTCTCCGTGTACTTACTAAGCAGATGTCCACGTGAAATAAGTTTCTTAAATTCCAACGGGAACTCCCTAATTTTTCGGGTTACTAAATAGCGTATGACACTCACAAATAATGTGGCTTTCTATTGGTACCAGAATTTTCAAAATCGGTTCAGTAGATCCAGAGATTATTCCCTACAACCTCACAAATTCACAAACTCAAAAACTTTACCTCTTTATAATACATAATACTAGCGGTCGCCCGCGACTTCGTCCGCGTACAATTTTTTAAACAAATTATGCAGGTTTTTAACTTTAACCGAAATGCTGAATTTTCATGTCTCTTTCTACAAACACATAGAATTTTCATACAAACTTTCACCCTCTTTGGAGTAGATTTTCGGAAAATTAAATATATATATATAAAAATATATATATACAGGTTATTTTTATTTAAAACCTTAACCCCGATTTTCAAGATTCTAATTTCAAATACTTAAAACCCTCATGTAAACTTCCAACCCCCATTTCAACCGTGTGAACCGGGGTGAATTTTCTCAAAACCGTTTCTTAGCTGACGTCTACACCATGAAGGAATCTGCCTTCCAAATTTTAAGTCTGTATGTTTTATAGTTCCTGAGATCTCATGATGAGTCAGTGACCTTTCGCTTTTATATATTATGTCACCGTAAGATTGTAAAATCCGTTAGATTATAATCTAACGGTTTCTATCCCGCTAGATTATAAACTGTCGAAAGATTGTGAACTGTTCAATGTTCTGCGTATTAATTTATGAAATATTTATTGTTTTTACGTTTTCTTGTCTCTTTCTTGTACAGTTCGCGCGCGAGTTGAATGCAGAGTAAATGTAAGTGTCACCATACATTTACACTGCATTCAACTCGCGCGCGAACTATAGGTTAGGTTAGGGTTTGACATGAATATTCAGGAAGTGCCCGGCCGCAGCACTTAGGTTCTATCGGGTTAATATACCTAATATATTACAATTTACCGAAAAATAACGCGTTAAATAGTAAGCAGTATGTTACGGTTCACAATCTGTCGAAAGTTTATAATCTATCGAGATAAAAAACGTTATATTATAATCTAACGGTTTTTACAATCTTACGGTGACATATTATATATAGATTTATATAGATATAGATAAGTTAATTTTCAAATGGTACACGCATATAAGAGCGCGGCGTACTTATTATTGGGCGTAGGCACGCTATTCGCTATATCACGGAAAGGTTTTAACTTTCTAGGTCAATAGCCATCCCTTTATGTGTTTTGTTCATGCCCCTTCGGGCCAGTTGCATATCGGCCGTTTAATGGACGATTACCGTTAAAATTTTACTTTGATCATCACAAATGCGACCAATGGCTTTTTTGGCTTGAGTGGCTGATTTACGCCGGGTCAAAAACATGCTACAATACGGCATGTCATAAATGGAAACAATTTAGTCGCGTTAGCGCCAGTTTAGACGATCGCTTTATTACGTCGGGCGATGACGTTATTTTTTCATTTAAAAACTTATGAATTTCCTGTATGGTGTTCACAAACTTGCGCTTTTACGCTGCGCCGAGCGCTTTTCTGTTCTCTTTGTAATGTTATTGATTACGTCCACGTCTCGGTGTAAAAAAAGCTCTCATATGAATGGGGGCATAAGCAATATCTGGCATGGCATTTTATTTTGTGCTGATGCTACATCGTGCTGCAAAATGAAAAACAGCACGGACCATCAGACTAATGACGATTCTTGCTTTATATGTACACTAGCTGATGCCCGCGACTACGTCCGCATGGATTGAGGTTTTTGGTTCCCGCGGGAACTGTTTAGTTTTTCTGTAATAATATAATGTAACACTATGCCTTATGTCATGTTTGTCTATGACAGCAATAATTATCTTTGGCAATACCGCCATCTTCCTCTTCCTTTCTGTCAAGTCATCCAACTCGGGTCACTGCTTGGTCTCCTGTGAGTTATAATATAATAAATACATCTTCAAGCTATCGACTCTCTTTTAATTTATCGACCTGTCCACGGACCTCACCAACCAACAGGTTATGGGCCCAGGACACGTGGACAAAAAAAGGTCGATAAAATACTACGCCGTGTCGGCGGCGTGGGTTCGCCATCTTGGAACAACACCCGGTAAAATACGTGAAATTGTATCACGGAGCTCGCTCAGAGTAAGTACGGTCGCATCTTTATACGTCACAATGACGGACAACGAAAAAGATGATTCCAAAATCAAACTACGGGGAGAAGAAAACTGGAGCATATGGAAGTTTCAAGTTACGCTTCAACTTAAATCCAAGGGCTTATATGACACCCTTATGAAGGAGGAAAAAGGGACCGAGAAAGACGCCAAAGCCATGGCGTTATTGGTAAATCGCATGACCGAGCATGTAATTCCGCACGTGTTATCGTGTGACAGTGCCAGCCAGATGTGGAGTAAATTATTAGCCATATATGAACAAGACTCCAATGTAAGTATTCACTTACTATATCAGCAGTTTTATGCCATAGCATATGAATCTAGCATCACAGATTTGCTTACAAAAATTGAAAACCTTAAATCTAAAATTATTTCAAGAGGAGAGATGCTTTCGGATAAAATGATTATTACAAAAGTGTTGATGAGCCTGCCGCAAGAATACAAACACTTCATTTCGGCGTGGGAGTCACTTCCTGAGGATCGACAGACTCTAAATGAGTTAAGCGCCCGGCTACATTTGGAAGAAACAAGGTCGAAGGAAAGCGAGGCCAGCGAGGCATTATTAGTCAAGAAAAAGCAACCTCACTCATCATTCAATAATAAATCCAGATTAAAATGTAAATTCTGTCAAAAATATAATCATACAATTGATAACTGCTGGTTTAAACAACGGAAAGATAAACAAAAGATATACAAGGATAATACCAATGCATTCATATTAGCTTCTGACGAGGAGACTGCGGTTGCAGCTACATCTTCATCGGGATCTAGCGAGTGGATCTTAGACTCCGGAGCTAGTGAACATATGTGTTGTGATCGGTCTATGTTCTCAAAGTTAAGTGAAAGTTCTCAGCGTAAAGTGAAAATAGGTGACGGCACCTCTTTAGATGTATTAGGGATCGGTACCATACAATGTGAAGCCTGGAATGGCACAAAGTGGATTGAAACAAAACTATCAGATGTGCTGTATGTTCCCTCATTAAAAGCAAATCTTTTTTCTGTTGGTAAATGTTTAGATAAAGGTTATTTCATGAAAAGTGATCAAAATTATTGTAAAATCTTAGATTCTGTTAATAGTGTAAGAGCAATTGCTAAGAGGTTAGATTCTAAATTGTATAAATTAATTTTTAAAATAGAACCATCTACTGCTAACTATGTTTCTAGTTTAACTGAGTGGCATGAAAAGTTTTGTCATCAAAATTATCATTATGTTAAAAAGTATCTTGATCTTCATAATATTAGGTATGAAAATACTAAAGTGTATCCATGCAGGTCCTGTTTAGAAGGCAAACAGCACAGAGTAACCTACAGTAACAGTGAGTCAAGATCTTCAGTGCCAGGTGAGTTGATTCATGCTGACTTATGTGGTCCTGTTGAATCTAATTCTATTGGCGGTTCTAAATATTTCTTGTTGCTTAAGGATGACATGTCAGGTTATAGGTTTGTTTACTTTCTAAAACATAAAAATGAAGTAAAACAGCATTTACAAAATTGCATTAAATTAATTCAAAATCAGACAGGAAATTCTATGAAATATTTGAGAACTGATAACGGTTTAGAGTTTTGTAACATTGATATAAAAACCATATTAGATAATTTAGGAATTTGCCACCAGAGAACAGTAGCTTACACTCCTCAACAGAATGGCCGTGCAGAACGTGAGAACCGGACTATCATGGAAGCTGCAAGAACATTAATTACAGGTATGTCTAAACGTTTTTGGGCTGAAGCTGTCAACACAGTTGTATTTACTTTAAATAGGTGTGGATCCAGTCCAATAAAGAATAAAACACCTTATGAGGTATGGTTTAATAAATCTTTTGATATTAATTTTCTTAGGAAGTTTGGTATGCAGTGTTCTGTACATATTCCTAAAGAAAAGCGAAGAAAACTGGATGGAAAAACCAAATTTGGGATGTTTGTAGGTTATGATACCAATGTCAAGGGCTATAGAGTATATTTATCTAATGATAAAATCGAGACAGTGAGAGATGTCATCTTTCTACCGGAAGGCGGAAAGACTCTCCTGGAAAGTCAGGTGGGAAATGATCATCATGACTCTGATATATTATCTTCCAGCGATGAGGAGTCCCAAGAGGAAAGTCAGAGCAGTAAACACTCTCCGGAGGTAAAACACTCCCAGATAGATAAAATCACTACAGATAATACTGGTGAGGTTAAAACTAACCAAACTGGTGCATCATCAGGTACAATTTCAGGTTTACGACAAGCAGGTGATATTATCTTGCGTGATCGTGATAAAATCAGCAACCCAAAGAGGTATGAAACTGAATTTCTAAGCTATGCTTATATGACAGAGTTGGAAAATGAACCTCAGTCCTACCAAGAGGCTATGGAGTCCAATGAGTCAAGTAAGTGGAAAGAAGCAGTTCAAACTGAGCTTAAAGCTTTGGAAGAAAACCATACTTGGGATTTAGCAACGGTAACACCGGAAGAAAATATTATAGACACCAAATGGGTATTTAAAAGAAAGAAAAACAGTGAAGGTAAAGTACAAGTGTATAAAGCTCGCTTGGTTGCCCGTGGTTTCCAGCAGACAGGTATATCATATGATGAAGTTTATTCACCTGTCACCAGCTTAACTATGGTAAGAATCTTAATTTCTATAGCTGCCTATTACAACTGGAATATCTATCAATTTGATATATGTAGTGCTTTTCTACATAGTTCTATTAATGAGAATATCTATATATACTTACCAGAGGGTCACAGTCAGTCAGGTAAAGTAGGAAAACTTAAGAAAGCTATTTACGGGTTAAAGAAAGCACCTAGATACTGGTATGATACTTTCTGTAATTTCATGATTAGTCAGGATTTCAAAAGGTCTAAAACTGATATGTGTTTATACTTTAAAATAACTGAAAATACAAAAACATTTGTTATACAGTATGTAGATGATATTCTGATCATAAGTTCTCATGAGTCCATTGTTGAGTATTTAAAACAACAAATGAGTAAAACTTTTAAAATTAAGGACTTAGGTCTTGCTTCATATTACCTAGGTATTCGAATTATGCAAAATAATGACTTTATTTCTTTAGATCAGTGTGAATACTTGAAAACTATACTACAGTTATTTAACATGTCAGATTGCAAAGGTGTGACTATACCTTTAGAACCAAATTTCAACAGTTCATTCTTATTAAGAGAAAGTTCTGAAAATCAAGAAATAGAAAATAGGTGTAGAAAATTAATAGGTTGCATTATGTATGCTATGTTAGGTACCAGACCTGACTTGTCAATATCCATAAGTATACTAAGTAGATTTCAAAACTGTGCTAGTACAGACCTATGGAAACACTTAAAACATATACTAAGGTATATAAGAGCTACTTTAGATATAAAATTAGTATATAAGAAAAATTTAAATAATATTATTTGTGGAAGTCCTTTGAAAGCCTATGTGGATGCTGATTGGGGAGGTGACACAGTCGGTAGAAAATCAACCTCAGGTTATTGTTTAATGGTTTTTAATAACCTAGTACTGTGGTGTAGCAGAAAACAAACATGTGTCTCTCTCTCTTCCACTGAGGCTGAATATATAGCACTGAGTCAGTGTGTAGCCGAAGCATGTTGGTTAAGAAATTTGTTTTCAGAGTTATCTTTGTTATCCAATTGTGAACTTTGTGTATTAATTTTGGAAGACAATAGGTCTGCAATCTGTGCTGCTAACAACAGTGGCATATCAAAACGTTTAAAGCATATCGATATAAAATATCATTTTGTTCAAGATAAGTTATCTCAAAATTTAATTTTATTAAACTATATAAAAACTGATGAACAAATTGCAGATCTGTTGACAAAGCCTTTACCTAAGCCTAAATTTGAGAAATTTAAAAATAGTCTTGGCTTAATTTAATTTAATTTTTAAGATTTTGTAGTAGTACCCGAGCAAGTCTGAATAAGTTTTATTTGAAAAAAATTGTTTTATTATATAAATTGTTCCATTAAGGGGGGGTGTAATAATATAATGTAACACTATGCCTTATGTCATGTTTGTCTATGACAGCAATAATTATCTTTGGCAATACCGCCATCTTCCTCTTCCTTTCTGTCAAGTCATCCAACTCGGGTCACTGCTTGGTCTCCTGTGAGTTATAATATAATAAATACATCTTCAAGCTATCGACTCTCTTTTAATTTATCGACCTGTCCACGGACCTCACCAACCAACATTTTCGGGATAAATAGTAGCCTATGTGCTATTCCAGACTATAATCTATCTCTGTGCCAAATTTCAGCCAGATCCGTTCAGCCGTCTGGGCGTGATTGAGTAACAAACATCCATACATCCATACATCCATACATCCATACATGCAAACTTTCACATTTATAATATTTATTTGATTTGATATTTTGAATTAATTTACTATGCGACTTTGAGGCGATATGTGACATGCGGCAGGCCACATTGTCACACTTCGCTTTCCTATTATTATCATATTGGCTCGTTTGTTTGACTTGCAAGTTGCAATCCTCTTTGATTTGAAAGTAAGTAGCTTAGTTAAATATCACCAAAAATATTTTTTAAATTTTTTATGGAATACATACAGTTTAAATATAATATAAACACTTTATCCCCGTAACGATAACTACTTTAACCGCCTCATGTGCAACTGGCTCTTAGCGTAAACGCTATGTGTAGTGTGCTCCTATAAATTGAATTAGATGGATTTTGAATAGTTCTGCGATTATATTTTATGGCGATGATGATTGTTATGGTGCCTTCAGCTACGTTGATTGTTATGGTTTCTACGTGAGTGAGCGACATCATCAAACAGTAGCTGACCCTGTACGTGGTCAACGTTGTCGCGTGGATACCGTAGTAGGTAATTTTCTATGGGGTCGTATAACGTCGAGTTGCGTCGCGTCGCTTTCGTCACTTGCCTGGGTTAGGCGTTTTATTATCTGATGGCCCAACAGTTTAAAAAATCTTGCATAACATTAATACAATTATTATACCTTCAAGTTAGAACATAATTGAACGATCTTACGTAGTTGTATACGTATTTATCCACACAGCCTAGTAACTAATTTAGGGTTACTGCGAGATTTGAAATATCAACGCTGATACAATTCGAGCTTCGAAATAAAGTAACTGAGTAAAATGGAATAATTAAAAGCACCGCCGATTTTTACGCTGGGTTTAACTTTAAAACAAGGCAGATAAGACGAAGTTTACGTCTTGGCGAAAATACCTATAGATACTGTGGGTAAAAAAAATGTCTAGAGTGCTTTTATATGGACTTTTATACCGCAACATGTCACAAGGGTCATACTGCCAATTGATTACTATTATTGATGACTTTCGTGTTTTCTAATTAAAATCCTTATTTTAGAAACGTCAAGGTACGTGACATCAAACTGTCATTTTGAGTAATATTGCTTAAGTATTGCTTTAAGCCTAGGCAGTATTTCATGAAAACCTTTTTGTTACGTGTTAGTGTTACGACGCTCGATTTCTATCATCGTTTGTGCGATGTTATCTCACACTAACCGTACTGGTCGGCCTTCAAAGTTCTAAAACATTCCTTTTAGGCTGTAAGCAGTAAGTAGGTTTCGCGTTAGGTCACAGCCGGAGCCGGTCGCCGGCCTCACTCGTCTCGCCAAATACGGCTTTACGGAAAGGTATTGTTCGACGGCATTCCTAAAGCGGAGTACATTACGTTAACTTCGGACCTTGCGAGGGATTTTATCGCATTGTGTTTTATAACAACTGCTTCGTTGGTTTAGTGGTTAGCGTGTTCGACTGCGGCCGACGAGGTCCCGGGTTCGAGTCCCGCGGCGGGCCATAATTAACTATTGGATTTACTGACTAGAAATTCTCAGTACTAGCCCAGAGTTAGGAAGTTGGCGGTGTTTCACCCCCGTGCTTTGGAGAGCATGTTAAGCTGTCGGTCCCGATTATTATCACTAACATGCATTGGAGCAGCGTGGTGGGTCTAAGCTCTAATTAATTCCCTATGAGAGTGGAGGCCTGTGCCCGGCTGTGGGATGTTAATGGGCTGTAGTGGTGGTGGTGGTGGGTGTTTTATACCAAACTTAGCGGTGATAGCCTAGATGCCTAGTCGGGGAGCGCGAGTTCGATCCCCAGGCAAGCACATCTCGTTGAAATGATAATTGCAAAGTTTGGTAGACTTCTTACACGTTTGAGAACGATTAAGTCAAGGACTCTCAGGCATGCAGATTTCCTAACGATGATTCCATTACTGCCATCTTAACTATCTATACCTAATGAGTAATACCTATAATATACTCTGTACTAAATTATAAATGCGAAAGTTTGGATGGATGGATAGATGTTTGTTACTCAATTACGCCAGAAAGGCTGAATGGATCTGGATGAAATTTGGAATAGAGATAGATTAGAGTCTAAAAAAGATGCCAGTGACTTCGACCGTGTGGTTAAGGTTTTTTTAATTCCCCCCGGAACTCCTTAATTTTCCGGGACAAAATATGTAGGCATGTAGCCTATGTCACTCTCCAGGTCCTCAACTATATCCATGCAAAAAATCAAGCCGATCCGTTTTTCGGTTGCGGCGTGATTGAAGGACAAACCAACAAGCCAACAAACAAACAAAACAATAGCATGATTTATTTATTTAATAGAAAATCCTTCATTGATTTAAACTTTAAAGTATAGAGAGGGAATAATATATTAAAGCTTTAATAAACTTTCAGGCTATTCACTTAGAAGATCGCTGAGGATATTGCTTTTACAGTTTAACTTCAAATGTTCGAGATATTGTTGATTCTTCGACAAAGTTTTGTATATCTTGAGCAAAAGTATTAAAAATTCAAATCATTGAAAGCGTAGGTCAATGTTACCGAACGGCCAAAGCTACCTACTAACTAAGCTAACTACCCTGGCATACTCGTAGATTAATATTGTGTCCCGGTTGGCTGAATTTAATATTCTCCTATTAAAACTAGTACTGACTTTTGCTTTACGAATATTCTAAAATTCCGTAGTCTTAGTTTTGATGCAAATCATAGTGGAGTCTGAGATAAAAAAAAAATGCGCGCCGAATTGAGAACCTCATCCTTTTTTGGAAGTCGGTTAAAAGTATCCGAAAATGTACCTTTTGACGGCCTCAAATTATAGTGAACTAGCTGACTTCGTAAGTTTTTTTATTCCCACAGGAACTCCTTAATTTTCCGGGATTAAAAGTAGCCTTTATCACTCTCCAGGTCCTCAATTATAGGTACCTATGCAAAATGTCACGTCGATCCGTTGCTTTGTTGCGGCATGACTGAAGGACAAACCAACAAACCAATACGCCAACAAACTGGCTATGAGAGAAACAGAGAAAGAAAACGTATACCTATGCTCGCACCTCTCTCTCTTGACCCTGCTCTCTTCTGTACGGTAAATCGAAACGTAATATACGAAACGTAACTCTTTCTCTTTCCATCTTCACTAACTTATAGGTATCTCCCTCTCAACTTCCGTTCGCCTCGCCCGATCACACTTTTCGTAACGCTCTCGTCACGCATTCACCAGCTTAATTCCCAAGTCAAGCGTGCGTAAAGAAGTTTTACTTCAAAAAACTGCTTTTTAAAACTACATGTTAACTTATTTTATTACTTCTGTACGGTAAATCGAGTAGCGCCAGCACTAATGTGCTCTGTCAATTGAATAAATGTTATTTCGGATGAGCGATTTTTCACGGGAACTGGTGTTTTGGCCTCGTTCCAGCCGCCATCGCCAGGTCAAACCGGGATTTAATCTTTTTGATCGCCACAGCTCAGCATTGATGCATTGCGGGTGCATTATACAATTTTTTATGTAACTTAAATTATTATATCTATAGTAAATATGAAAAATGCGAAAGTTTGGAAGGATGGATGGATGTTCGTTACTCAATCACGCCAGAACGGCTGAATGGATCTGGATGAAATTTGCACAGATATAAATTAAAGTCTGGATACTGGAATTATACCTAGGATACTTCTTATCCCGGAAAATCAATGAGTTCCCGCGGGAACGAAAGTGTATTATATTATCTTACAATTTCATAGTTCGCAGTGATGGGCATGGTTCGAGAGATTAACGGCCAAATACTGAGTAATAATTAATATATTAATTAATACATGGGTACCTTTAAAGGGATTACGACAAATAACAATACAAATTAATTTATTATAAATGGCCGCTATACATCGCTCTGCGAACTTCGCAAATTTCTTGATATCAAACTCCGCTCTCATGATAGTTTTGTCATTAAAAACAAAACAAACTAACAATACACGATTATGTGACGACATTCGTGGGCTTTTGCGACTCGAGTGTAGAATGGGCATAACTTTGGATATTAGGTACAGGTACAGTGGAACCTCAGTTCTCGAAACTCGAGGGAGATACAAATAAATTCGAGTTATACTTATAGAGTTTTCGACTTAGATTTTTAAAGCTGCGTTTTCGACTTACAGAGTTCTAGAGATTCTACCCCACAGCACTTTAAGTTACAGAGGTGAAAGTGAAACGTATAAAATCCGAATTATAGAGGTAGTATAGATATCGGTAACACGATTCAATATCAAATAAAAATATTTAATCATTTAGTATTTAATTGTTTTATTCCTGTATTGCTCTAGAAAACTTTTCAAAGTATTCCACGCCAATCAATATAGAAACTGGCGGAGTGTATGGCAAATAACAATTAGCAAGATGCTCACTAACTTCTGTTAATAAACAATAATTCTACAAATAAAGACAATGGTATTACCTTTTCTTCGAACTACAGAGGCTTTTTAATATTTATTACGAACTTCGGGGCATAGAGGTGATAAAACAAAACATTGACTTCTTATAGAGGTTGAAGGTTCCACTGTTTATAAGTAACTAGCTGATGCCCGCGACTTCGTCCGCGTGGATTGAGTTATTTTGGTTTCCGCGGGAAGTCTTTAATTTTCCGGGATAAAAAGTAGCCGATGTGTTATTCCAGACTATAATCTATCTCTGTGCCAAATTTCATACAGATCCGTTCAGCCGTTCTGGCGTGATTGAGTAACAAACATCCATCCATTCATCCATCCATCCATACAGTCATCCATTCAAACTTTTGCATTTATAATATTAGATCAAAGGGGCATAATGCCCGAATTACACAAGGCTAGTTTTTCAAGCTAGGATAGCAAGCCAGGACAGTATAGTAGGTACATAAGATAGGTACGTTTCTAGCTAGCTATCCTAGCTTGAAGAAACATAATTCGAGTATCCCGGGCATAATGGATGAGTAAGTTTTACTTAGGCGCTGACAGATTATACAAATAAACAGGCAGGGAGATAGACAGACATATTTTCGTAATATTTTTTTTAGTAATCAAATTAATTTTTAAAGCTACAAAACGTTTTATAGATTGCCGTCAAGCGCACTTTTAATAAAAAAAAGTGTATGTGGGCAATTCACATACGGCAGAAGTGAAAATTCAAAAAAGTAGCCTACGAGAGAATGAGATAAATTTATATTTTTACTTATTTTCTCGCAGGCTAAATCCTATTATGAATATAATATCTTTGTCTCTGTATGGTGTCGTTCTATCGTTTCGTTTTTCGTTTCATCCAATTTTCAAATCACAACAATTCTAAAGAAGTTTGGCTTCATAAAAATAGCTATAAACCCAATGCTAGCGAAGCCGCAAACATTTCCCAGTAATAAGAAATATTAGGTTTAGAAAAATACGAGCGTGACTGAGAAAATCAATTTTATAAATGTCTTATTTCCCAAACTGTTTTTACATTTTGTTCCCTCGTTGCATCGTTTGTAGTTTCATTAATTTCATTTACTGAATTTTAAACGTTGATTTTATTTTGCAGTTTTGAGTTCGCTTTGGGCTAAATGGAATCGTAATTAATTGTACTGAAGTGCGGCTTGCCTGTGTTTTTAGGGTTCCGTACAAAGCAACCCTTATCACTTCGCTGTCCGTCTGTCTGTCTGTATGTCAGTATGTCAATCACCTTTTTCTCGGGAACGCGTGGAGGTATTAACTATTAAGTTGAAATTAATATCAAATAGTATTTGATAAGTCCAAAGTTACTGACAAACACTACGGTCCTTTGTAGCTGTAAAAAAATCAAGCTTCTAAGGTTTTTTGGTTCCCACGGAAACTTTTTTAATAATCCGGGATAAAAAGTATAATAAAAGTATATTTGTTATTCCAGACTATAATCTATCTGTGTGCCAAATTTCATCCAGATCGGTTCAGCCGCTGTGGCGTGATTGAGTAAAACATCCATCCATCCATCCATCTACTAACATTCGCATTATAAATTAGTATAGATGTACCCACGAGCTTTTAAAAATTTCAATTCAATTCAATTTTCTACTCCCGATGTAAAAATTTAACACGGCTTACATATTATTATGATTATGAAATTTACCTACTTGTTTTCTACGAAAATTAGTACAGCTGTTTCGTAGCATAATCCTTTTCAAGGAAGACACAAATATTGGAGAAATATGTGCATAGAAAAATATTATAATTGAATATAATATAAAAATGCTCTAACATCTTTATTTAAAAAATAAGTTTTTTTATTTTTTTATTTTAATATTTATTTATCCACGCCTCTGGTGACCAAAGAGCTGGCGCTTATTTAGCCCAACGGCTTAGCCTTTCCATTCAACGAGGTAATAGCGCCAGTGTTTTGGGCACCATGCCCATTAACGATCACTTGGACGGCGTGTATTTTCTGTAAATATAATTAGTTTTTAATTTAGATTTTATCAAATAATATTATTTCTATGGAAAATAAATATTCATAAAAAAACAGAATAAGTATCAACTATCAACCCGTATATTTTCATAATAAGGAAATATCCGAGAGTGCTTTTGTACGTGCTTTGTTAAACGTCTGCTAAATAATCTCGGATCGTTATGAAGTTATAGCTTTAAAACCACTTACCTTTACTTAATGGTAGAGTATATTTCACTACCTTCATATAAAAAGACGTCAAAATATATTAAAGCGCTTATTTTACGAAAAAGTAACAATTTTCATGTTTACATTCACACTTTCAATCACTACTTAAAAATATTGGCATAACATTTTTGTTATTTTCTTGCGTACGTTGTAAGTTATTTTAAAAATAAGAGGTACTTTCATGTACTTACAACTACTTATACCAACTTTAGTAACGACGATTTGTTGCATAAAATGTGATCGTATTTAAGATGGTAGTGTAACAAAAATTGCTCGCTTTCTGTGTCGCAAGTTATTGCAGTGCTTCCTTGAGTTACTTGTTTTTTTACTAGCTGATGCTCCGCGACTTCGACCGCGTTGAATTAGGTTTTTGTTTCTCGCGGGAACTCTTTAATTTTCCGGGATAAAAAGTAGCCTATGCGTTATTCCAGACTATAATCTATCTCTGTCCCAAATTTCATCCAGATCTCTTCAGCCGCTCTTGCGTGATTGAGTAACAAATATCCATCTATACATCCATCCATACATAACGGCCCATTATCCCGGTTTTTAGCGACTACGCCACTTTTCAAACCAATTCAAAGTCATGAAAAAATAGTTTTTTTTCACTGTTAAAAATACATATTAAAGATACATGCCTTATCTCTTTATTGTACTCATGAAAACACGATAAGTTAAACTTGCCTCGATCATAAAAATTTTTGAAAACAGGTTGTTTTTGTTCATTTTTCTAATGGCATTTCCAAAGCTTTAGACTAAATTTCATAAAAAATATACGTAAATTAAGCTCATTGTATTACCTATTCACTGTACAGACAGATTTTAAATAAAAAAATTGCTGCAAAATTTCGCCTAACAGAAGTCATAAAATGATCTAACGCATCGAATAAGCGATGTACTCAGTGGCTCACGAGCCTCTATACGAGAAGGACCTGCGCAAGTTTTCACGAATCACGCTCCTTTCGCGCTAAAATTATTTATTTTTTAATTATTTGTAAATAAATTCTTTTGCTACATTTAGTGATAAAATTAAAATAGTTTTAGTTAGCCTGTAAATATAGTGTTTCTTTGCTTGTGATTTTTATTTAAAATGGGAAATAAAAGTGCCGGAAAAAAAACTATCTGACAGGAAGCGAAGGAGAAATAAAAAAAATATATGGTAAGTGTTTCTTGAGTTTATCAAAATACCTAGTCCTCAAAAGCTCCGAAGAAAATCTGATACGAACTAAGAAAATTATGATAGGTAGAGTAAATTCCGCCACGTGCAAATACCATCACGCGTAACCACAGTTTATACCTATATACAGTCAGTAAGGGAGACGAGGTTTTTTTTGTTTGGCTATACTGAGTTTCTCATGAATACATGATATAATAATATCCTATCCTAAATCTCGACTTTATTTTGGCCATGGCGGTCAATAGAAATTTACCAACTGCGCGGGAGATATTTCTGAACTTCCAACCCCTAGTTTGGTTCATACTAAATAGAAATACCTCACCTAAGGTAATTGTACCCTTTTTCGTTATATTAAGACTCCCAAGACTTTAAGATTTTTTAAATATATTCCTAAACATGATATCAGTTTGAAAGCTTTTGTGTCTTGAATATTGGTATTTTGCCAGTAATTTAATGTATGAATTATGTAGTTTTGTTTCGTAGTTTTTTTTATATTAATTTATTTGTGGACCTCTTGTCTGAACCCTATTTCGTGATAAAATTTTGCTCTGCTCCTAAGTTCGTGAATACGTGGCCCCTATTTCGTGATAAAGTTTTTACAGCGAGTTACGATTATTTATTAATAAAAACATAATTATTTAAAAGGTTTCTTAATTAAGAACGGGATAAAGATATTTTTTTATAATAATTATTATTATAATAAAAAAGATGTGAGAGTGAGATTTAGCCGACTGACAGCTTTTATTAGGTACTTACCTACTTGAAACTTAAAATTAAAACAAAGCTAGTCCCTTGTTTGAAACTTTGGTTTATTAAAGAATATTATTAACTAGATGATGCCCGCGACTTCGTCCGTGTGGATTAAGGCTTTCTGATTCCCGCGGGATTTCTTCAATTTTCCGGGATAAAAAGTAGCCTATGTCCTTCCCCTGGATACAAACTATGCCTATCCCAAATTTCATCAAAATCGGATAAAGAGACAATTTTGGTTCCTGCGGGAACTCTTTAATTTTCCGGGATAAAAAGTTGCCTATGTGCTATTCCAGACTATAATCTATCTCTGTGCCAAATTTCATCCAGATCCGTTCAGCCGTTCGGGCGTGATTGAGTAACAAACAGCCATCCATACATCCATACATCCAAACTTTCGCATTTAAAATATTATTAGTAAGATAAGAATTATGGATATATTGCGATACCAGTGGTATGTGCCTTACCTACTAGCCTACCACTATAGATATATCTGTCACGAACTTGGGGAAATGTATAACAAAATAGACTGTCCCTTGGTTCGTGATATTGATTTTTGGAAATTCCAGCATTTAATTTTTTCGACCATTTTAAAATTATGTAAATTAACTATTAACTGCCCTATATATAGTAAAAATATACAAATATACCTAAAATAAATCGAATACCAAACAAAATTAAGCTGGAAGTATCTGTGCGAATTTACCTCCAAAATGTAAATTCAGGTCACCTTCAAACTCGTTTTATAAGAATTCTAGTGAACAAAACATATAACGAATTTAGCTCCTAAGAAACTTAATTAAATACATTATTTGATATTCAATTTACATTTAAATTATCTTAATTATTATATAAATGCACGAGCTACAAAAATGTATCTCGAATATCCCTAATTCGGTAGTGTCACGAACTAGGGTACACATGAAAAATAAAATGACCGCTATTTCGTGAGTCGGTTTATTGCAATTTTAAAGGAATCCTTTGTTTTTATTTAACTTTTTTCGAGTCAAATCGATTGGTAAGGAACACATAAAAGCCCTATTAAATTTTTTATTCAAATGGACTTAGCTATGCCTATATGCTTAGCTATGCTATGAATATTGCGAAAACTAAATATCGTATGAACCCTAGTGATCTGAATCGTGAAAAATACCATAGGGCACGTAATCGCTGCAACATGGTGTGTAGAGACAGTCAACGACGCCATATCCATAAATCTGTTGTCGAGGAAGAAGACTCCACTAAGGTCTGGTATTTCCTTAAAACTTTAGGGGTTGGAAAGGCAAAGCAAAATGTAGATTCTCCTAATCTTGATTTAAATAAGCTCAATAAGCAATTTTCCTCTTCCGCTACTTTGGATATAAATGAGAAACATAAAACTATTAATCAACTTTCTGCTGAGCCAACCCCAGACTTTCCTTCATTTTTCTTTAGCCAATTTACCATCAGTGATGTTATGAAGAATATTAAAGCCATCGCATCTGATGCAATTGGATCTGATTGCATTAGTCGTAAAATGATCCTCCCTATCCTTGATATCTTGGCTCCCATCATTACTAACATTTTTAACTATTCCATTAACTCCAGTGATTTCCCTTCATACTGGAAAGAAGCACAAATAATTCCTCTTCCTAAGAAATCTAATCCGACGTACGCGGATTACCGACCCATATCCATCCTTCCCTTTTTATCTAAAGCACTCGAACGTCTTGTGCATCAACAGCTTAGTAAATTTTTTTCTAATCAAAACTTACTAAACCCTTTTCAGTCTGGTTTCCGTCCTGGTCATAGTACGACTACTGCATTAGTTAAAATCAGCGATGACATACGGCTGGGTATGGATAAACAACAAGTTACAGTATTGACATTGCTTGACTTTAGTAATGCTTTCAATACTGTGGACTTTGATGTTCTGCTCGCCGTGCTAAGTTCTCTTAACATATCTCCTGGGGTAATTGGCTGGTTTCATAGTTACTTGCATGGGCGCCGGCAGCGTGTGCGAGTTCAAGATTCTTTTTCTGAATGGTCGACTGTTAAGGCTGGTGTCCCGCAAGGTGGCGTGTTGTCTCCTCTTTTGTTCTCTATCTTCATCAACTCGATTTGCTCCCACATTACTTCTCCCTACCACCTGTATGCAGACGATTTACAAATCTACTCCCAATGTAAGGTGGCGGATCTACCTGATACAATTAGGTTGGTCAATGAAAATCTTTTACGCATTTCTAATTGGAGTAACTCATTTGGGCTTAAAGTGAATCCAAAGAAGACCCAAGTTATAATCATTGGGAGTTCAAAATTAATTTCCCGTATAACTTTGTCGCAGCTTCCACCAGTCATATTCGATGGGACTCTTATCCCCTACAGTGATAAAGTGAAAAATTTGGGCATTATCTTTGACCAAACATTATCTTGGATGCCGCAAATGAGTGAGCTAAGTAGAAAGATGTTTGGTGCACTTGGTTCTCTACGTAGATTGCGTAATGTCCTTCCCATTCCTACTAAAATAGCGCTGGCTCAGTCTCTTCTTCTACCGATTCTTGACTATGCGGACACTTGTTATCTTGATCTCACTGAAGAGCAACTAAATAAACTTGAGCGGCTTCAAAATTACTGCATAAGGTTCATATTTGGCTTGCGAAAGTATGACCACGTTTCCGAGTTCCGCCGTAAGCTCAAGTGGCTCCCGATTCGCCTTCGCAGGAATACTCACATTCTTCACCTTCTTTACTGCGTTCTGTTCAATCCCATCACACCTCACTACTTAAAAGATCGATTTAAGTATATATGTAATTTACACTCATTTTCCCTCCGTTCTCAAAATAATCTTTTATTAAGTACTCCTAGTCACTCAACTTCCTTCTATCAAAATTCTTTTACGGTAACTGCTATACGGCTTTGGAACGTTCTTCCTTTGGATATTAAGCTATCTCAATCTCTTCCTATCTTCAAAACTAAATTGAAACAACATTATCTATCATTATAATTTATTTATTCATCTGTCGTCTATTATCTATTACTTCTATACTGTGTATTTATTCTATATATTTTTACATTATTTTTATGTATATAATATTTATTTATTAGTATTATGTCTCAGTACACCCCTCCCGCTTTCTTAAGTTTCCTCTGCCCTAAGGTTGCCTGGAAGAGATCGCTGTTTAAGCGATAAGGCCGCCTGTTGTGCCCTATCTATTAATATGATTGTTTTTTTTTTATCATATCATTTCTTTGTGTACAATAAAGCATATTTTACTTTTACTTTACTTTACTTTATGCCTTTCTGTAAGCTTAAGAAATACGAGCGCTACCCTTACGGTGACGAGTCATAAAAGCAAGCCCCACAGTTGTTCGTGGCCGGCTGACAGTTTCGAGGGTCTTATTGCTTTCAGTTTAGCAGCCAAAATGTTGGTACTTAATTTTTTGGACAGTTTAAATGATAGAGACTTTATAGAAATGTATAATTTAAATAAATATTATTTAAATTGCTTATTTTTTGCGCCAGAAACAAAACTAACGAAATGACGTACTATCACGAACTAGGGGCCCGTTACGTTACCTACTAATTAGTTTTTAGAAAAATACAAATAATATTAAGGAGCCCAAACCCGGGGATAAACCCGAGACCTGCAGTCGAAGATAGTAGTTACCATAAAACCAACGAGACTCTGTTAGCGATTTTGTACTATCAAAATAATAATTCTTTAAATTTTTATTTCAGTTCAAATATCCCTCGTAAAGGAAATCGTTTTGCATCAAAAAAGAGAGACGACACACCGCTTGAAAAAGATGACATGTGAGTAGTTTCCATACAGATTATATTTTGTTTGATACGTGAGAAAGTGAGACAGTAGCGGACTAAGGGCGATAGGGCACACCGGTGGCCGGACCCTTGGTGTAGAGTTCCCCAAGAACCTTATATACCTAATCTATACCTAATATATCGAACCTATAATAATTATATTTTCAAGGCTTATAAAATTTACATTATATTGTGCTCGTAAATTAATTATTCACTAAAAAATAAAATATTTGTGCTAGCTTCACTCGCATTTCTTTGAAATACTAAATTCAATTTGCTTAATTTTTTTTAAAGTGCGGCCTCCAGTAACTCACCCTATAATCAAATTATATTCAAGTTCACCACCTCACCGTAATATTATTTCACCTTTATATAATTTCAAACAGTGAATCTGTAGATGCAGTTAGAGTTTAAGGTGGTTTAAGAGCTTTTGTCAATATTTTTTTTCATTCGGTAACAAATACCTACTCTGTGAATTTTATCAAACCTAGAAACGTACCTAAAAATATTTTTGTTGTTACAGGAAAAGTGTGTCTGCTTGGAATCTGGGCAGGCGAAAATGAGCCTTTATATACAGAGTACATCGATAAAGATGATACTTTCTGGTTTAAGAACATGGAGCCAAAGATATTACAATTTTATTTAAAATACCTACTGCCTGAAATTATAGATAGTTGATATGAACGTGGCATGCCTATACGAGACCAGGAAGATATAGAAAACGTGCAGCCTAAAAAACATTCATCTAGTACACCCTCTGATTTGCAACCAGATTTGCAGCAACCAGGTCCAAGCTCACGCGTGATTTTTTACGATGAA
Organism: Erebia aethiops; assembly: GCA_923060345.2. Classification (NCBI taxonomy): domain Eukaryota; kingdom Metazoa; phylum Arthropoda; class Insecta; order Lepidoptera; family Nymphalidae; genus Erebia; species Erebia aethiops. The sequence continues at coordinate 16,483,005 of OV281081.1, read as the reverse complement.
TTTTAATTGTTTTTGTAATAAAAATTTTATAAGTATGTAGGCGCTTTTCAGTGGTTTAAGTAATTGTAAATAAAAATGTGTGTATTTTATTTTAATAAACTTAATTAAAATTTTCTTAGCACAAATTAAAAAAACGAAGTCTATATTAGTATAGTTAGTTAGTTTAGTTATAGTATTGTTGCATACCAAAAAAGTGTCGGGTAAAAGTAAATTAGTGAATCAGTAACAAAAGAGATTTTCACCAATGTATTTACAATACAGCAACCCCCACTGAGATTGCCGCCCCGGGCTCCCAATGGACTTAGTCCGTCCCTGACCACTGTATACACGATATTGACAGCTAATAAATTTAAAAATGCTTGATGCAAAAAAATCTGTCAGTAGGTCTATCGGCTTTAAATTATAAAGAGATTATAAAGATCTATAGAAATTGTGTTGGAAAATCCCCTTTTAGTAATTATTTATTTTTATTCCCTTTTAGTATTTATTTAATAAAATTGGGGATGACAATTAAAATGGGAAAGTTTTAATATTTTTACTCTTATTTTGAAATTTGGAATGTAAGTTGGCTGAAATTTGCAATATAGATACCGAGTAGATTATACCCTGAATTTCATTTTATATAGTCTAAATCAAAATATAGGTAAAAACGCAACTTCCAACATGTATTTCGTGAAGCGAATTATAATGTAAATAGTCCAACTGTAACAGTTCATACTGTGACGCAAATATTTATGATAGGGTCACGGAGTTCATTTGAACTGCGCGACTCACGGCAATGATCGGTAGGTATCGTAGCGCGGGTCTGAGTGAGCGACAAATGCCTAAAGTGCTGGGATATAGTAGCCATAAGCCGTCGGTCCCGGTTATTATCACTAACATGATAATAGTCGTTAAAGCCCGCCAACCCGAATTGTTGCAGCGTGGTGGGTCTAAGCTCTTATTCCCACTCTCCTATGAGAGTGGAGGCCTGTCCCCAGCTGTGGGATGTTAATGGGCTGTAGTGGAGTGGAGTGGAAGAATAATTAAAATTGTCGTTTTATGATGAGAAAGATACACGTATGTTTCCGTAATGCTACAAAATGCAAGATGGTAGTATAATGAAAATTGCCCGCTTTCTCTGAGAGAGCTTTTGTACGTGCATTGCTTAGCAGCGACATAACAGTACCAGATCAAGTTATTGCTGTGTGCCCTTTAAGAGTTACTTAACCTTTGAGCGCAATCACCTAGTCCTACGGCGTAAAAGCTTGCATGCTGCATAATAAAGTCATGTGAATCTATTAACCTAGTGCATAAACATTTGATAAGGCTATTCTTAGATGCAACTATGTAGCTCGCAAGTTAGGTACTGCCTATTAAAATTTAAAATCATAGTATTACAGTTAAAGTAAGAGGGACGAGTGGCCTAGTTGTGACAATGCATCAGTTGATGGCGAATGTTAAACAACGTTGACCCAAGTCGGTAACGGGATGGATAACCGAATTTGGAGGTTCAAATTTGGCATTTTCGTTTCCTCCGTGCCGCGGAGAGCACGTTAAGCCGTCGGTCCCGGTTATCACTAACATCTGATAATAATTATAAAAACCTAAGAGTTTAAATAAGTACTTTTAATCAAGTCGTATGCGGATGGACGTGGGAACCCAGCACATTATTATCCTTAAAAAACTCCTACCATTATTTGATTAATGGAAAGGGGTCACGACCCTCAGTAATGAGGAATACGACGCACAGAGACAGTTACAGTACAGGTACGTAGAAAGGCTTTTTTCTCCGTTCTATTTTAGAAAGTCCCTTTAATTATTTTTGTAGACATGTGAGTTAAATTTAGTTGTTGATTCGATTAACGATCAGGGACTAGAACTTTTGATAGACCACCAAGTATTATCTTAATCAAATCTCTAGATATTTAAATACGTATGTGTACGTGTGTGTGTTCATACTATTATTATTTATCCAAACAGCTCAATAAATACGTATCTCCCAATCTTATCTTAACTCTAAGAGCATTTTGGAATGACATGGCAGGAGGTGTTATCTATGTGTGCCAGCCATTATGTGATATGATAAGTGAGTAGATAATACCTACGTTCAAGGCCACGCAATTAGTGAAAATTTAATCCAAGGTTAATATCTATCCTTGACTGATTAAGTAAGCCTACAATTATAAACAGTTAGGTTAAGTTCTATTTCATCTAGTGATTTTGTTAAAAGACGCATTATGGTATATTAGGATGGAAAGACAAAACTGCGTTGTGACCACAGATCACGGAAACAAGGAACAACGGAACAACCACTGAACAACGCGGCATTTAGTTAAAAACCGAGAGAAGTGAACCAATCTTTGAATGACATGCGACTAAAGACAAAAACGGCCATCAGGCCTATTTTGTGCCTGATGAGTTCGCAAGCAACACGCCCCCTTAGCACATCTCCCTTGTTTCCGTGATCTGTGGTTGTGACACTATTTAATATTGCAATCCTTGAAAACAGGGGCTCATAGTAGATACTGCCAACGCTTAAAGTAATACTTAAGCAATATTACTCAAATTGACAGTTTATTGTCACTTACCTTGGGTTTAATAAAATGAGGATTATAATTCTAAAACACGAATATCAAATCAAATAAATATTATAAATGCGAAAGTTTGGATGGATGGATGTATGGATGGATGTTTGTTACTCAATCACGCCCCAACGGTTGAACGGATCTGGATGAAATTTGAAACAAAGATAGATTACAGTCTGGAATAACACTTTTTATCCCGGAAAATTAAAGAGTTCCTGCGGGAATCGAAAAACTTCAATCCACGCGGACGAAGTCGCGGGCTTAGCTAGTTATTAGTAAATAATATAGCTTTGAGTGTTGGCAGTATCCTATGGCCCCTGTGCGAATTGCTGCCATACTTAGGTATTTAAGTTCCCTACATAACATGAACGATGATCGTGAACTGTATTGGACATAAATATTTGTAGGTACTCCCATAAGTAGGACGGTCAACGGACGACATAGAGCGAAAGCGAGTCGCTGGGAGGTGCTGTATCTAACCAGCACAAGACGCGACGTCTGAAAGTCTCCCCACAGACGGCAAGGCACGGCAGGCATTGATGTAGAATTTTAGTATGACGGCAGGGGACTTATCCCGCGACAAATAAAAATATAACTTAATAGCATGACCATAAAATTGAAATTTCAACGCCTATTAAGCATACCGCTAGTACCTAGTGTTATTGTACCTACGATGATCATCATTGAAATTTAAATTTTATTGTCATACTATTTAAACTAAATTAATATACGTCGCATGACGGCGTTCCGTGCCGTCTATAGGCACAGGCCCTAAGAGTCCTATGTCCATAAGTGAATGTCTATCAGTTGACGACGTCGATAAGTACCTTTAACATTCTGTTGCAATTCGTTACACGCTAAGAGGAATGTCAAAATATGTTTAATAAGTCAAGTATCAAGACATTGCAAGCAGACAACAGTGACCTGAAATTTTCAAGGACGATCATTTATTCAACACGCTTTAAAATTGAAGCAGCAATAAATTTCTCAATATTGTTCACCGAGAGCCAATTTTGTGCTTTATAATGTTCAATGAATTGCCGTACTCATCGCGTCAATTAATAGGATTCAGCAAAACGAGATGTATTAATTACGCTATTTAAAGATAATAACGGACGTCGAAAGGTTATTTTATTTATATAACACGCTTTAAAATTGAGGCAGTAATAAAGTTTTCAATAAGTATTATACACCGAGAAGCAATTTTGTGCTTTATAATGTTCAATGAATTGCAGTACTCATCGCGTCAATTACTAGGATTCAGTAACACGAGATGTATTAATTACGCCATTTAAAAATTATAACGGACGTCAAAAGGTTATTTCATTTATTCAACACGCTTTAAAATTGAGGCAGTTATAAAGTTCTCAATATATTTTATACATCGAGAGGCAATTTTGAGCTTTAATGTCCAATAAGTTGCCGTACTTATAATTATGAGAACGGCTCGCGTCAATTACTAGGATTAAGTAATACGAGATGTACTAATTACGCTATTTAAAAATAATAACGGACGTCAAAAGTTTATTTCTATAGTGCGCTTAGTAAGTTTTGGTACTTGCAATTATTGTTGGTGTTATATCAAATTCCACTTTATTTATCTACTATGCTTATTGCTACTGTCGTCTTAGCATCTAGCCTAGAAATAAAGTCAAATAAGGTAGCATTAATCCATATCCATACTAATATTATAAATGCGGAAGTGTGTCTGTCTGTCTGTCTGCTACGCTTTCACGGCCAATCTGTTCAATCTATTTTGATGTTTGGTATGGGGATAGTTTGAATCCCGGGGAAGGACATGGGCTACTTTTTATCCCGGAAAATTTAAGTCGCGGACATCATCTAGTCGAATATAAAGCAAAATAGAAGTCGAATTCAGATTGCAAAAGTCGGTCACCCATCCAGTTACCGATTTGAGCCAACCAGGCAAATCGATTGGTATGCACTTTTGTAACATTTTATTAATAGAAAAAAAAACATCTTTACAGGATAAACCAAACTTATGCTTGCACAGCATAATTTACAGTACCTAGACCTACTAAGCAAAATGCCATTAAGTTCACGAGCATAAAAATATATACTCACATAAAATATGGAATCCGTGACGCTTTACAATGGTATCGTTTTACAAAAGCCAGGAGTAAAGGTACGCAGTTAAAGGTAAGCTATAAAATTGCTAATGGCATAATATTAGGCTGTACGCAAACGGGACAGGCCACACTCCCGACGAATATAGGGCAACAGCCAACACTTTCCATGGGACGTGAGAACGCTTGAAATTCTAAGCGTTAGTTGTTGAGACTTGAGATCCTAAGGTGCTTGGGCTTCGCACTGGAAAAGGCTGCGTTGGACCGCTTCCTACTAGGTGGACAATGGACAAACAATTTCCAGCAAGTAGCTGGGAGACGCTGGTAGGAAGAGCAAGAACAACAAGAGCAAGACCATGTCCTTTAGAGAATGGATCTCTATTGTACATCGATGTACTGTGGACGTATATCGTTTCAAATGACGGTGATGATATAACTCAAAAGCTGTTCCATAAATGGCACATATATTATGACTGGGTTAAACTAAGCTCATTTTCATAGACTGAAACATGTTAAAAAATATCAAAGGGTGCTTTGATATTTTTTACTTGCCCCACATCCAGCGCCAGCCACTAGCTATACACGTCTTTGCATACAAAGCTCATTACAATCATCGAGTGACGCCAATACACCTGTTACGATAACATACGCCACTCCACGATATGGTGATACCTTTACCACGGGTTCTCGAGTCCGATCAATCCATACAACAGTGTGTTCCATAAAGGGCACATATCAAACTCGGCTAAACTAGCCCCATTTTCATTTTTAAAAAAAACAATAAAATAGCAACCTGTATTCACCCCAAATCCAGAGTCAGTCAATATCAACACACTTCGCATACAAAGCTCTTTACAATCATCGAATGACGCCAATACTCGTACAACACCTGTTACGATAACCTGAACCACTTTGTGATATGGCCATACCATTTACAAACACAATGCAATACAAATTCTACCAAATTATATCTGAGATTACTTTACCTTTTTAAAAAGCTCATAAGTCCTTAACAATTTTGTAGGAACCATTGATGTAAAATTTTAGTACCTTCCTTAGGAATCAAAAATCCTTTCCTTTCATGTAATAAATTCGTCATCAAATGAGATCCGTGTGATTTACGAACGAATACACGAAATTAACTGCAAAGTAAATAAGCCTAAAAGTTACTATCTTATAAATTAATAATAAAATAATCTATGCCTATCCTAATCATAGATTAGTAGTTTGACAAAACAAAACGATTAGGATGTAAGTATTCGAGTTGTATATCAACCTAAACTAGTAGTAGGGGATGCCTATTGAATACAATAGCAATAATAAGATACAATATCATTATTAAGTCTTCCTTTGAATGTGAATATAGAAGCCATGACATTTCATTATTATTAAAATATACCATGCTCAGTTCTGTTTACTAAAGACAGATTCATAAACTGGAATGAAAAACCCAATGAACCAAGAGATTTCTCTCCGGTCGTGTTGGATTTTCCGTTGGGTTATGAGGGTAAGTTGTGTTTGCACACATACTTGTCTACGCTAATATTATAAAGAGGTTATATAGTTTGTGAGGTTGTAGGGGGTAATCTCTGGATCTACTGTACCGATTTTGAAAATTCTGGTACCAATAGAAAGCTATATTATTTGAGAGTATAGGCTTTGGTTATAAGTTTGTTTTGCTTGTTTTTAAGCCTTCATCTTTAGTATCGTGTTGTACGTTTCTCGAATCGAAGTTTCACGCGCGAAAAGCTTCTCTATAAAGCCGCATCTTTTAACTATGGCTAAGTAAGCCCTATCGGTGGTGGTCCATAGTCCATACATTAATATCCAAACACTTTGAGTCTTTGGCGACCTGCCCCCTGAATGTGTAAGAATATCGTAATCCTAAAACGCCTTTTAGGATTACGATTACTTTGAAAGCTTAAAACGTACTCGTACCTATTACTCGAACTGTATATAGAGTTCATACATGCTTATTCACATTTCACATGACGCACGAATAGGTATTGTATCTATAACTCCTTAAGGCGCTGTGAGCTCACGAGATGAAAAACACAGGCGCGCGGGGGTGAAATCGAGCAAGCGCGTGTCGCAAAAAATGCATGAAATAATTTGTAAAAAAATTAATATTTACTTTTCAATACAAATGAATCCGACATTGTGTTTGATTTAGAAATATGGATTTTATCTTATATTTCTAGAGCTAATTATTGGTTTCAATAAGGAGAAAAATTGCTTTAAAAGGTAAATTAAGAGGCATGTTTAAAATAAATTTCAATGCAGATATTTTTTTTAAATTGTGTTTTGAGATGCGTCAGTGGCTGCTCAAAGGTCTTGAAAACAGCACATTATTTTTACAAGCATACATTATGACACCGTTTGATGGATACACTGCTTTTAAAAACCCCCTTACGATTACGATTTTCTAACACAATCGGGGGGCTGTGAAATTCCTATAAGAAATATCGAATTTTGAATCATGGGTGCTAAAATGACATGTGTATGCGTACAGTTGCAACAAATCACGCCACCACCTCAAGTAGTGTCACCGCGAACATTCCGCGTGGGCGCGATGACTTCAGAGCTGGGCTGACAAAAACCTGCGTGGGCAATGTGGTCGGAGGCCGGTCAAACTTGTTAACTTTACGCTTATACTAGCTGATGCCCGCGACTTCGTCTTCGTGGTTTTTAGGTTTTTTGGTTCCCGCGGGAACTCTTTAATTTTCCGGGATAAAAAGTAGTCTATGTGTTATTCCAGACAGACCAGACTATAATCTATCCCTGTGCTAAATTTCATCCAGATCCGTTCAGCCGTTCTGGCGTGAAAGAGTAACAAACATCCATACATCCATACATACATCCATACTCACAAACTTTCGCGTTTATAATATTAGTAAGATAGGTTGGCTGCAATCAGACTTGCTAGCAAGTGTTGATGCAGGCTAAGGTGGAGCGCGCTTGCCTAGAAGTTGCCTATTCACTCTTGATTTGAAGGTACCTGTATTAAAAGTGGAGGGGAAACGGAAGCCGGAAGAGCATTTCATATCCTAGTAGGTCGGATTAGGAATGAGGAAGTACGTTTGTTTTGTTTGTTTGTACGAGTAGTAACTGCGTAGTTTCGAATTTCGTGTAGGTACCTATGATCAAGAGTGCTAGTGTTGCAGTTCCGACTATACGATTACCTATTCGTTACTCGTAATCATATAGGTACGTATACGATTACGAGTAACGAATTATCGGATAAAGAAAAGAGCACGTCGCTTAGCTATTGTAAAAAAATGCGTCTATGAAGTATTGAATTTCTGCGTCGATGGTTGCCATACACTAACATTCTATATCAATGATGGTTGCCTGCCAATAATTATGAAACTTCATAGGTGTGCTTATTGTCAAAAGTTAAATAAATGGTTGGACATATATTTTAAAATATCAGTAATATCACAATATCACATTGTGATATTTTAAGATTTTAAATCCACACGGTAAAGGTCGCGGGCAAAAGTAATTTTCCTTTATGATAAAATATGCTCTTAAGTAATCATTTGAACTAATCCCATCCTGTTTTGCATGATCCAACCGTAAAGTGGAACTATTTAATACCCACCTGGGTTAGTAGTTGGCACCCATCAAACAATCAATGTCTTGAATGTTACGTGGGTTTTAAGTGTTTTCCAAGCACCTGTTTACGTCACCCATTAACAACTAGGTACTTACCATTTTTTTTAGTTTTTTTTGGCGTGGCGTAGGTAGATGGCGTCAGGAATTAGGTAAATTCACAGTTGAGTGGCCTATACGGGCACAAAATAGGGAGATGTGAAATCGGAGGGAGGCCTTTGCCCAGTCGTGGGCCAGTGAAGGCTAAACTAGATTAGAAATTTTTTGAGATTTTTAATCTCCAAAACAGTATTCTGTGCAATATAATCCTTTCTTCCAATCTAATAAATAAAATATCTGTCGTCTATTCGTCTGCTACGCTTTCAACAGATTTTATGAGTACAGGGATAGATTGTATCCGTCTTTTTATCTTCTTCTTTCTTTTTATCTCAGAAAATTAAAGAGTTCCCGCGGGTACGGAAAAAGGGTTAATCCACGCGGACTAAGTCGCGGGCATTTACTAGTGTGGAGATAAAGCCGGAGGGTTGACAATAATGAGGAGAAAAACCTTACCTCTTTTGACTCTACATAACGTTTCGTTACGTTGTTAAATTAAGGCCAAATTGCGCAAGGTCGGAAAACGTGTTTAAATGCAACCTCTAAGGGTATAAATAAAATACGCGCTGTATTGAGAACCTCCTTTTAGGAAGTTAATTAAAAATCGAACTTAACGTGACCGAAGTCGCGGGAAATAAAGCTTGTTTACCTATACTACCTCGCGAGCAAAACTATGGAATCACCTACTTAAAATTTGCTACGAGCGATCTTAAAAACTAAATGACTAATGAAGATGAATAAAAATGGTACAATTTTAAAGGCTATACTGTAAACTTTAAATTAATACCATATTCATTGAAATTGGACCCGTATTTCAGGAGATATCCTGGTTTAAGGGAAGGAGAAAGGAAAATTGAAGGATTTGAATTTGGGGAAAAGAACAAAAAAAAACAAAAATTTAGGGAAAGCCTTTATTTGGTGCTTATCAATATTTAGTGTTGCCTCCCCTAGCCCTAATTACAGCACGAAGACGATTCCTCATGGACCTAATCAGCTTCTTGATGGAATCTTGTGGGATACCTTCCCACTCCTCTATCAAAGCCGATTTTAGCTCTTCAACACTTGAAGGAGCCGGATTTCTGGAACGAACCCTCTTTTTCAGCTCATCCCACAAGTGTTCAATTGGATTCAAGTCGGGGCTGAGCGCTGGCCAGTCCAATGTGGCGATACCAACTTCAGCCAGGAACTGAGTTGTGGCACGTGAAGTGTGACAACGGGCGTTATCGTGCATCAGAAGGAAGTTATCACCGACATATCCCGCATAAGGAATGACATGTTCCAGCAGAATATCGGCTATGTATCGGTCTGAAGTTAGACCGCCTCCTCGTCCCCCACCAGGCACGAAAACAAGCTCCGTTTTTCCGTCAACTGATATACCGGCCCACATCATACACGAACCACCCCCGTAGGCTACTGTTTCAGCGAAACAGCACTGAGCAAATCGCTCTCCAGGCCGCCTATAGACCCGGCCCCTTCGGTCGCTACCGTGCAAGCACATCCTGCACTCGTCTGAGAACAGAACTTTCCCCCATTGCTCGACTTCCCAATTAAGATGATCGCGAGCAAATTGAAGACGTGCTTGTCGGTGCCTTGCCGTCAGTTTTGGGTCTGTGGCAGGCCTTTTTGGAGTCAAGTTCGCTTGCTTAAGTCTTCGCCGAACTGTCCACTCACTGACAGCCACCCCACGAACTTCTCTGAGTTCCTGCTGGACGTCAACACCAGTCAAATGGCGATTACGAAGAGAAGTTACCGTGATAAAACGGTCGTCTCTCTCCGAAGTGCACCGCCGCCGCCCAGATTTTGGTCTCGGAATGAAGCCTCCAGTCTCCCGAAAGCGTTTGTAAACTTTCGAGACACAAGACTGGCTTATGTGGAGCTGCCGTGCGACAGCCCGCTGGCTAAGCCCTTGTTCCAATAGGGCAACAATTTGTGCTGCTTCTGTAGGTGTGGTATCCATTATGGTCCAAGGTCACGAATTGAATTTAGCGGAGATGTGTACTGGTCAACTTCTAACAACCAACTGATAAGAAAATTCCGATACCATGCGCTTTTATAGGGGGTCAATGTCGCGCAACTCGCCAAGAATCAACAAATTGAAACTGGCTTTTTTTGTTACTCCTTCACTTAAACCAGGAAAGCTCCTGAAATACGGGTGTAATTTTAATTAATTTGGTATTAATTTAAAGTTTATAATATAGCCTTTAAAATGGTACCATTTTCATTGATCTTTATTAGTTATTTAGTTCTTAAGATCGCTCGTAGCATTTCACAAGTGGGTGATTCCATAGTTTTGCTCGCGAGTGTAGGTAAAGTTTGGGGGAGTTAACTTTGCGATGCACTACCGTGCACCCGGATATGTGAAAATACCACTGCACGGTAATGACGGTACTCAAAGCACAGTCAAAGTTATTGACGGACGAGGACTTAGGGTCTAGCCCCACTACAGAAGCGCGGCGCGGCACGTAGCGGCGTATGAGGTTGTATGGAGCTGGGCCCACTTAAGCAACGCGGCACGGAGACGTACTACGTTACGCGGTCCCGTACAAACTCATGCAATTATTAATTATTTGCCGCTACTTGCCGCGCCGTTCCGTGCATCTCAAGTGGGGCTAGACCCTTAACCAATAAGTTCGATAGAGGTCGAACTGTGATTCACTATAGCAAGAATCGTTGTGATTGCAGCATCGCTTCCAGAAACATGCGTTAAAGGAAAAGTTTAAATAAAACAACTCTGTTTTAAAGAAGAAGAAAATAAGTATAATATCATAATTAAGTTATTACTCATCCTTGTTATCTCATCCATCCGCGCCGGCCCACTATTTATCACGGGGATCTTTTTTGAATGAGATGGGATCTGGCCATAGTCAACCAATTCAATTCAATTCAATTGGCCAATTCGCACTTGGCCAGTGCCAAGTGCGAATGTCAATTGGCAATTCACAATTGGCAGACACACCTTTGAGAAGATTAAAGAGAACTGTCAAGCATACATTTTTACTCACAATGTTTTGCTTCACCGATATACCTAGCGAATGATATTTAATTTCTTAAAACGGACTTAACTCAGAAAAGTCTCTAGGTGTCGGGTGATCGAATCGAATAGGTACGCGCCCAGCCTAATATTGCGGTAGGTATATTTATAGAGCACATTAAATATTTAAGATTATATTAAAGTTAAACAATATATTAATCCGCAAGTTAATCATACAATATGAATAATCCATTCAATCAGTAACCTGTATCGCTGAATAATAGAGCAAATATTTAATGTGTACTTACTTGTTTGCGAAGCTGTCATGAATATTATTTGTGTTTAATATGGGTTACTAGCTGCCCGCGACTTCGTCCGTGTGGAATTTTTTTTTAAATTCTCACGGGAATCTTAATTTTCCGGGATAAAAAGTAGCCTATGTCACTCGAAAAAAACACACTTTCACATTTATAATATAAGTATGAAGTATGATGCCATCCACCATTTCCCACAAAATGAACCAATCAAAATTATGTAATGCATATCCAATATTTACACTAGAAATTGTGTGATAAAACTAACTGCAACGAGATTTAAAGCTTACATGCATAATTCATGAAACACATAATTGATTGACACGGTGCAGGTAGAACTGCCAAAAAGCAATTATTTAAATTTTGTATCGCTTAATAACCTCAACGGATCAAAAAATATGAAATGGTGGGGAATTTTGTATCAAAATTGTGAGATCTTGATAGGGGGTGTATATTCCAAGTGCTTTTTCAACCTCACCTCTGTTAAATCTAATAACGTTAAAATCATTGGTTTAAATTTTAAACCCTAGTAAGTTGAGCTGATATATTATTATGATTTTTGATTTTTAAATTTCATTGAGACCCCTTTTTTGATGAAAATCTCTGTAAGAAAAAATATCAATGTTTTTGAGGTTTTTCAATGTTAAATAATTCAAATATTATGTCAGATTTATTTAATATGCCAGCTATATTTTGGTGAAATATTAAGAAATTATTTGTAATTAGGAAAAAATTATGGTTGGGAAGCATTATGAGATTCCACATTTTCAGAAAAGGGTATTTGACAAGTAGTCAAATCAGTAACTTTTTCAAATGTCAAAACGCGCGCTTAGTATGGGATTTTGTATGAAATACTGAAATGTAACGTCATCACAGTTCGAAGCACTTTTTAACTTTAATCGATAGTTTAAAATGGTTATTCAACATAAAACTAACAGGCGATAGTGGATTACATCTTGTGGGAGGTCCTCTATTTATTTATCGCAATAAAATAACATTAAGAAGTATTTGAATAGTTGTCAAATACTCAATAGCTTGGACTTGCTAAACATCCCTACCGACTGGATGCCTTTGTTTTGCTCTGGAACTTCTGGACTTCTTGGAAGACGCAGGCATCATCTAGTCTCTACATATACCTATAGAAACCAAAGTCATGACTCACTCACTTACTGACTGACCCTTCAACGTACTGCCCAACCCCTTAGACCTTTCTAGCTCCAAGAAACCTAGCACAGAAGTTCACTTTATAGCGTAGACTAAGGAAAAAAGCCAGATTCGCAATTCCCACGGAAGCTTTGGCTAGTCACAATATTAAATCGTTTTTAACCTACTTCCAAAAAAGGAGGACGTTCTCAATTCGGCGCGTATGTTTTTTTTTAATGTGTGTTACTGAATATCTCCCTGGTTTCTAAGACGATTTGAAATTTTTTTTTTCAGTGGTTAGAGGAAGCTTGCGAGGTGGTCCCATAAAAAATTCTGACTCCAAATACTCAATGCTGATGCTGTAGGTAAGGCTCAAAACTAGGGAGTTAGAAATTTTGATGGTGAATTCATATAGTATGTAGCAAATCACGTGTATATGATTCAACTCTGAGTCCCAACTCCTCAACCCTGATGCTGCAGGGTACAGAGCTCCTTAAAAATAGCTATTTAGGATTTTTAATGGTGAATTCATATTGTATGTGTCAAGCAACGACTTCATACTTAAACCCAAGTCCCAACTCCTCTACTCTGATGCTGCAGGGTAATGCGCTTCTAAGCCGTGGGGATTAAGGCGAGTCACCTCCAAGATTTTAGGAGGTGAGGTGTGGGGTGCCGCCCGCGCGTCTCGCGGTACATTTCTCGTAGAGACTGGCGGGGAAGCGGGCAGCGCGGTATATTCTGAAACCGCTTGGCAACGTTCAAGTTCTGGGATTAATTTGAATTAAATAGATATAGGACTTCAGTTTGAAATAAATTTTAGCAGGTTCTCATTAATACTTCAAGAGGAATTTATCCATATAAAAATGATGAGCAAAGTCGAAAATTTTATTAATAAAAAATTCGTTTTAAACTTTTAATTTAGCCTGTTTCAAGATTTTTTTTGATCGAGTAAAGTACATCCTATCGTGTAACAAATTAGCACATTCTTTAGACAATATCTTTAAGTGTATCGGATATTTTTTGTAAGACCGTTATTTAATAGTAAATATCGAAAAAATTTGATCTAGCAAACTAGTTTTCACCGCTGAGCTGAGGTGACTCGCCTTAAGAGTACACAAAAAAGTTAAAAATAAAAATATTTCCAAAAAACCGGCTTCCAAAGCCACTGTAAAGTAAAAAATAATTTTGATTTCTACACACTACGTTGAAGTCGGGCGAGCCTGACGCGTCAACTTTGCCTATATTTGTTATACTCGCCCGACTTCAACATTAACAGTGGCTTTGGAAGCCGGTTTTTTGGAAAGAATTTTTATGATATTTTCCGATTCGTTTCTTCTTTCTTTTTCGAACAGACACGCTTTTTCAAAAGAAGCTAATTTAAATGAAAGAAATACAGATCATCAAACTTTATAAAAACCAGTAATAAGTACGGGCAAAAACTAGTCAAAGGAATGTAAAAACTGGTCATATTTTTGAATACCTTTGTGCAACTTTTGTGGACTGGTTTTTTGTTTCATTTGAGGATAACGAGGTCTGCGTCACTGCAACACTTTGAAACCTGATTTCTTACTGCCACGCGGGTTTAGTGAATCTTATAGAAACTTAAACTCATATTTTTAAAATAGACTTATTCCTAAGTGCTTTTGAATCGTCGAGTGAATCTACCACTGGTTCGGAATATATTCCTACGGAGAGAAAGCAACAAGAAATTCGGTAGTTGCTCTTTTTTTTAAATTAATTCACAATTACATTTTTTTGTTTTTATTTTTTTAATCCACTACAAGCTAGCCCTTGACTAGGATCTCACCTGATGGTAAGTGATGATGCAGTCTATGATGGTAGGGGGCTAACCTGTTAGGGGCATGGCAGTTATATTAAACCCATACCCCTTCGGTTTCTACACGGCATCGTACCGGAACCCAGGACCTCCGCACGTTAAGGCAACAGCGCTACACACTGCGCCACGGAGGTCGTCAAACCTCAATGTGTACATCAATGTGTAGATACTTAAAAAAAAATTCAAAAAAAAAATAAAAACCGACTTCAAAAACCACAAACACTAAAAAGTAAAAAATAATTTAATTTATTATGTAAGTATACAAGAGTTAATGTAGTTCTATAATAACATTTTTTGGAGTCGGTACCAATTAGCCGCATGAACCGTCTACCTACTCTTCATTATTGTTGACGTGACTCCACATTGGCACCGACTCCAAAAAATGTTATTATAGAACTACATTAACTCTTGTATACTTACATAATAAATTAAATTATTTTTTACTTTTTAGTGTTTGTGGTTTTTGAAGTCGGTTTTTATTTTTTTTTTGAAATTTTTTTATTTCACAATTTTTAGTGGCCCCACTGTTTTAAAATACAGGGTGTAACCAGAACGCTAGTAAAAACTTAGCGTTATTAAGAATAACGTCGTTTAATCGTTACTCGTCGACTTGTCTAACTTAGACAAGTCAAGTACAAAGTCCTTTCATATGATACCCCACTTGGTATAGTTATCCTACTTTGAAATTTCAAACCCCTGATTTTCCCCACTTTTTTAATTAAACTAAAAATAATTTTCAATTTTTTTGATTTCCATGATATTGGGCCACTATTATATACAACTATTCCAAATTTCATGTCAATAGCTTTAATAGTTACTGAAATAATCGACTGTGACAGACGGACGGAGAAAGTCGCACCATAAGGGTTCCATTTTTACCATTTTGGTACGGAACCCTAAAAAAAAAAAGATATGCTATGCATGGTTAAAACATACTGTTTACAAAACTATCACACTGATCGCGAGCAATTTAAGCTCTTATCCATTGAGGAGTTCCGTTCTCCATCTCCGGAGATATTCATCAGATCTTCACCAAATTAAAATGGGACCACCTCTGAAGTATGACCTACCAAACAAAAAAAGAATTATCAAAATCGGTTCATAATTGGCGGAGAAATCGCGTAACAAAAATACAAAAAAAAAAAAAACAAAAAAAAAAAAACATACAGTCGAATTGAGAACCTCCTCCTTTTTTTGAAGTCGGTTAAAAATTTGTAACCGCTGTCTTTAAGCATTGCTGGAGCGAATCAAATCCATGGTCTTTTATAAATTATAAATCTTTAAGGTGCCAGCGGAGAATGAATTGCCCATACAAACGTAATACCAAATAATTAATAATTCGAGAACATTTCCACCAAAATGAGAGTTTATTTGGATTCAAATTGTATTTATCTAGTCCCCTGGATTCATATGTTTTCAAAATACTTTCCTAAAATGAAATGTAAATGAATTGCGTTTTGCATATTTTTACGACAAGATGGACATGTTTCCCTCTTATTTGTTTCATATTAAAACCAACGATATCTTACGTATTAATTGGTCAGCAGCATAGCCTATATTGTCAAGTTACAGAATAACAATACGAAGTAAAAAGCACGATAAGTTTTCATTCATCATTTTTGGTATTCACAGAACAAGACTAAATGTATAACAAATTCTGTAAGCTCATATTGCTATCTCGCTTGAACACGATCATGTGTCATCAGTGAAATAGAGATAGCAATATACCTGCAAATTTATATTTGCGGTTCGAATAGAAGTTGCGAGCGGCGCGAACCGGCCTCTTAACAGTAAAATAAGCTTTTTATAAAATCACTAGATGATGTTTGTGATTTACCGGTCACTGTCTTTTGTGTGTCACTCTCTAGATATCTAGGTATATGTATCATCATCATCATCACCATCATCTCAGCCTGCGGACGTCCACTGCTGAGCATAGGCCTTTCCCAAAGAACGCAAACACACGCACCCCACACAGGTATAGGTATAGTTATGCAAAAAATCACTTCGATCTGTTGTTCCACTGCGCGGCGTGATTGAAGAACAAACACACTTTCGCATCTATAATTTTTTGGCTAGTGTTAACTATGAATGGTATTTATTTTGTAAATAAATTTTAATTTTTACTATCATAAAAAGTCGGAACAGAAAACCATGTTTTTCGTTGTCATAGAACATTTCTGATTTTAACGTATGAAGGGAGATAAATTAATAAGTCGGAATGGAAAAAAAATTTGAATAGAATAGATTTTTTTTATTGGCAGGTAGGAGGAAAATTTTCCAAGTTCTCGTTGGGTCAACTTGGAAGAAAAACATTAATACGACAGTAAGATACCTACAGAGAACAGAACGCTATTCAGATTCTCGTTATTTTAATAAATTTAAAACAATACGAAGATAATTATGTTTTTCTTTTATTCATGCTACTTTAGTTTACTTAGGACGAATTTCCCAATCGTCTAGTTGTATTGGACACTGTGTTGACAGTTCTCGTATTGAAATATTTTATTTGTTGCGACTAAATTAACCTAGGTACGTCGTAGGTCATCGTAAATTGAAGTTGTGACAATTGGTTATTTTTGACTACTATTCAATTAAATGATTTTTTTAGAGATTATTAAAATATAGAGGATCTCCCAAATGTCGTAATATCCACGTCACCTAATAGTTTTATGTTGAACTTGCTGACGCCCGCGACTTCATCCGCGTGGTTTAAGTTTTTTTGATTCTTAATGTTCCTGATGAACTCCTTAATTTTCGGGATAAAAGTAGCCTATGTCACTCTCCAGGTCCTCAATTATACCCATGCCAAAAATCACGTCGATCCGTTCCTCCGTTGCGGCGTGATTGAAGGACAAATCAACAAACCAACAAACAAACACACTTTCGCATTTATAATATTAGTATGAAGTATGAAATGATTACCATTTTAAACAATCGATTAAAGTAAAAAAGTGCGTCGAATTTTAGTGACGTCACATTTCAGAATTTCATTTAAATCCCCTACTAAGGACGCGTTGACGTTTGAAAAAAAGTTGCTGATTTGACTAGTTATTAAATACCCAATTTCTGACCACGCATAACATCGTACTTAACTTGTCATAGCTTAAAGGTATTAATAATACAGTCATCTCCACGTATAAACTCGTAAGTATCTAATGTTAGTATTTCTCAGAAAATCTAAATATGTTTGTATCAATATTTAATACCTTATGATATTACAACGGTACTTCTCATCATAGAAGAATTTTTAATTAAATCTAAATTGACAATTTTAAGTAATTTTTTCGCTACGACATTTTGCGTAGGAGTGGTCGATTTATTTAGTTACCATCAGATGAGATCGCAGTCAAAGACTAACTTGTTATAGGGTACTTATTAAAAGAAAGCTTGAATACGGACAAAGTTTCGGGCTTTTGCGATCCATACTAATATTATAATTAAATGCGTCTGTCTATCTGTCTCTCTGCTACGTCTCGGCCCACCTTTTCAACCGATTTTGACGGGTACATATAGGTAAGTAGCATCTTGGGGAAGCACATAGGCAACTTTTATACCGGAAAATTAATGAGTTCCCGCGAGAGTCAAAAAAACCCGGACGAAGTCGCGGGCATCAATGTAGTTTACTTTAATCTGAATCCCGCAATGTCGGACTTTCAATCAGTCGGGTCAAAAATGCTTTGCCAAAGAGTTTAAAAACTTTGAAGCATCTGCCAAATTAGTTTAAGAAGATTTCTTTTAAACTTCCAATTTTTCGCAAAGACCATATCATTATATTGGCGATGTTCCAAGACGTTATGCATGATATCTCCCGCTAGAGGGTGTAATATGAACTTATTTGCAATTAAACTAGCTGGTCCGACCCTGTTTCACTCAAGTGCAATTTCCAAATAATAAATCCTGGGACGCATGTTAAACTAATTAATTGAATCAATTTTAATGGATTTAATTTTATTAACATTTATTTGATTATACTCGTAATACTTAATATGGTAAAGGCGGGATTTTGTATGTGCGTATGTTTGTTATTATTTTATGCAAAAACTACCGGACCGATTTGACTGAAATTTGGCATGGAGGTAGATTACACTGCAGTAACAGTTAACACATAGGCTACGATGTTATAAGATGTTATATGCATGTTTGGACAGTTACTGGTCCCTGAGATACGAGTTTTCCTAGTTCAGGAGTCAGGATTTCATTGTACTTACAATGCTGTATTGAATATCACTAATAAATATTTCTAATTTCTAAACTGCAATCCGAGTACAATCATTGCGACATATTTCTTCCACAGTTTTGTAACGTTTTGTCGACGTATAGCCGCGAGACAGCCTTGTCATATTGATTGTACTCGAGGGCTATTATAGTAAGACATAGCTGCGAGTCACTCGTCATATGAGGCGTAACATGGAAAAAGAATTATAGCATATGTTTGCTAAAGACGATTCTGAAGTAAACAGTACAATACGAGATTTCCAAACGTAAAAGTTTTAGTGATTTAAGAGTTGTACAAAACAAATTCAGTATTAAAATTATACTAGCTGATGGTCCGCGTGGCTTGAGATTTTTTGGTTCCCGTGGGAACTTTTTAATTTTCCTGGATTAAAAGTAGCCTATGCGTTATTCTAGACTATAATCTATCTCTGTGCTAAATTTCATCCAGATCCGTTCAGCCGTTCTGGCGTGATTGAGTAAGAAACATCCATCCAGCATGGGAGTTAGGGGTATTACTTTGGAGTGGTTTAGAAGCTATCTAAAAGGAAGACAGCAGTGTACTAAAATAGGAAATGTAACCAGTGAATTTTCTAACATTACTTACGGTGTCCCCCAGGGGAGCGTCTTGGGACCTACCTTATTTCTCGCTTATATTAACCCACTCTGTAGTTTGTCCCCAAAATCTGGACGCATTGTTTGTTTTGCAGATGATACTGTCGTTTTATTCGAAGGTAGTGATTGGGAAGAAGCGAAGTCGCTCGCTGTAGCAGGACTTCAGCAAATTACATCGTGGTTAGAAGATAACCTACTTACAATTAACACCGCGAAAACAAAATATGTGTGTTTTAGTACATCAATTAGAAATAATCCTGACAAATACCTTAAACTTCCTATTCACACGTACCCTTGTAATCGGAAAATTAACAAAAACAACTGTAGCTGCGATATTTTATCCAAAGAGGCAACTGTAAAATATCTTGGCATAACACTAGATGAACATCTTAAATGGTCAAGTCATATTCAGAACACTTCTAATAAAATTAAGAAACTTATCCCGTTATTCAGAAATCTAAGAGATATTGCGCCTATTGAGACGACAATGATG
This sequence comes from Erebia aethiops, assembly GCA_923060345.2. Classification (NCBI taxonomy): domain Eukaryota; kingdom Metazoa; phylum Arthropoda; class Insecta; order Lepidoptera; family Nymphalidae; genus Erebia; species Erebia aethiops. Next base: position 16,463,052 of record OV281081.1, on the reverse strand, counting down.
GTGTATAAGTCATTGTGTCTTCCGATCATGACCTATTGTATCTGTGCATGGGGTGGGGCTGGAAAAACGTTCTTGCTTCAGTTAGAACGAGCGCACAGAACCTTACTCAAAACTATTTTTAAAAAACCATTTAGATACCCTACTGACCAATTATACAAAGAATGCAGTCTGCTCAACGTTCGTCAACATTACTTAGTTTCAATAATTTAACGCTTTCACTCAAAATTTGATCACTGCACTTTAAATAACAACAAAAGAGTAGTAAAATTTCCATTATCAGTTGCTAACACAAGTTTTGCCCAATCGCAATTTCAATTCAGCTCATCATATGCATATAATGTATTCAGTAGGGCTAACAGTGGTATTAATTTGAATAAAATTAATAAATTTAACCTGGCTAAATCTCTTAGAAGTTGGCTAGCACCTAAGGGCTACGATGCAACTGAAAATATTCTAAAAATAAAAAAATAGCATTGCGCGCACTTACACATGCACTAACGCACACACACACACACACACACACACACACACACACACACACACACACACACACACACACACACACACACGCACGCAGACACGCTCAGTTTTCGTAATAAGTAATTAGTTTTTAAATATATTTTTCACATGTTTCACTGGGAGGAACTACCCTCTACAATACAGGTTATCCTAGCGTAGAGGGTAGGGACCGATATTTAATTAAGACACTTGTTTATGGAAAATAAATATTATTCTTATTATTATTCTTCTTATTCTTATCCATCCATCAATCCATACATCCATCCAAACATAATATTAGATTAGATTATAGCGCCAAGAACAAGTAGTAATATTAAGTACACGCATATATAATAATATTTTTATATTACAAAAAAAATGCATTCGCATCTTAGTAAATATGAAAATTACAGAGTCGTGCCTACCTCACTTTAAAGAGTTAAACATCTTGACCTTACCTTCTATTTATATATTTGAAATGTGTAAATTGGTAAGGAAAAATATATACTTTTACACCAAGAAAGAAGACAAAGCTCGCCGGTTCCCCGAGAGACACGCAAACTGATTCTCCCACCGTCAAAATTGGCACTGCACAGCTCAAGCCCCTATTCAATGTCAATAAAAATATTTAACAACCTGCCAGACTACATTAGGAACTTCGGAAAGAAAAAAGAGTTTAATAACACGCTAAAAAACTACCTGATTGAAAAATGTTACTACAATATTGATGGATTCTGATACTGACAAACACTAATGAAATCGGTCTCCCTACCACCATGTACTATTCTGTTGCCACACCCAAACTGGGTACCCATAGCATGCTTTACTAATGACTGTAATATTATGTTAATTAAGAAATAATGTAAATATGGAATTGCAATAATCAAGAAACTGAAACTGAAATATTACGAGTATAACGCCAACAACGTGACATGAAGTACATATAGCAGAATTTAAACGAAGTCGCTAGCCAAAAAAGACGGTAAACACTAGTATTTTTCTAAAGATAGAACAACCTTATTGGAACTAAATAAATAGTTAAAATATTGTTCGCGTTCGTGTTATAGAATTGTGATCCTTAGTTTAGGGACATAAAACTTCTTTATCACCACTTTGAAATAATACGGCTTTGTGAGATAACAGTAACCTGCCTTATGCGAGTTTATTCGGTTAGCTTTTAAACTTTAATACATCAAGCCGCTTCATATTAACACTACAGACTGTATACAATGGGGAGTATATTTTGCTGGTATAATAAATGTTTGACGTTGAAATATTTCCTACACGCTATTATAGATAGAAACTCTAGGTACACCAATTTAATTTTATTGGAGACCTTGCAAGCTATGCCTAGTTCTTGGTCTGTATACCTGGTACTTATCTGATACAAAAAAGCTCAATTCAAATCGATCGAGTAGTAGTTTGAGATTTTTTTTAAGAACCGTTTTTATCATCCGTTGCAAGCTAATCCTAATTTTTAAGTTAATCTTAAAAATGTGTCCGTCTTTCTGTCTGTCTGTCTGTCTTTCTTTGGTTTTATGACCCAAAGTACATTTTAGAAAAATCAAATAGGTACTTAAAAAACTTTAATACTTTAACTTTTAAAACTTTAATACCTTAACTTTTAAAACTTTAACTTTTAACTTTAAATATTATAAATGCGAAAGTTTGGATGGATGGATGGATGGATGTATGGATGTATGGATGGATGTTTGTTACTCAATCACGCCCAAACAGATAGATTATAGTCTGGAATAGCACATAGGCTAATTTTTAGACGAAGTCGCGGGCATTCGCTATTACTTAATAATTTAACAAAGTACTTTTTAGAAAACCTTAGTCTGCACGATAAACTGGCTTTCGCCTAATAATAATAGTATGTACATAAAGTATTATTATATAAGTCCACCATGGAATAACATTATACTGCAAAAGAAGTATCGAAATGGTATAGAAGCATTCATTGTATGATATTATCCATACAAAGATTATGTTACAAACATCGCTGCATCGATGTGAAAATAAAATGTAATACTTACAATGAATGAAGCCTACCCATTTCTACTCGAACGTATTGAGCCAAAGATATAATATGGGATTAATATTTGAGCGGATTATGCAAACGCTTTACAACGTATCGAACGGATTTCAGCCAATGAATAAAATCATTCTTTGGAAACTTTTTATACAAATTACTAATACCAGTGAAATGAGTAAATAAAATGAATAATACCACGATGTTTAAGTTTTGATAGGTAAAGAAAAAAATAGATGTCTAATTAATTCTTAATATTGCAATCAATGATCGATTACTAAGAAATATTTTAGACTAGCTGATGGTCGCGACTTCCTCCGCGTGGAATAAGTTTGTTTAAATTCCCACGGGAACTCCATAATTTTCCAGGATATATCGAGTAGCCTATGTCACTCGCCAGGTCTTACTATTCCCAAGCAAATAATCACTTCAATCCGTTGCGTTGTGACGGCGTGATTGAAGGACAAACCAACAAACAAACACAATTACGCATTAATAATATTAGTATGATACAAAAGAATTCCTGGCTGGGCCTCTCAGTAGAACTGCTTTCCGATCTGGTGCGTGTTAGAGTCATAAGATTCATAAGTTTTAGTATTTTTGTTTTCTTAATGCTCTATTTTCATGTCACGCTTGAAATCACATTTTAGGTGGAAACATACTTTTAACCGTAAATAGTAAAAAAATTGTGTCACTTGTAAATTTGACGAGCACTTTAAATGGCTTTATCAGTTATATAAAGCCATTTAAAGTTCTGCCTCCCCTATTGTACCTAATGTAATCGTATCTATACGTATGTCAAACGAACTGTTTTACAGAGTTCTGCCTGCACGTCAAAAAGTAGATGTCATGTACAATCAAACTGATAAGAGGAATGCAATACGCTTTCCCGGATATCCCCTTGTTATAATAAACTGAAACGTTAGTAACTATGGCATAGATGACATCGCAATCATGCGGAAACATCTTATTGAATAGAAACGCGTTGCGTTACGTGTTAAAAGTATGCATCTATATTTAAGTGTATCGATGCAATGTTTTCAGAGCGTGAACGGATCTCACTTAAGAGTTCAGTTTTCACCACTTCAAAAGTTGCTTCTTTGAAACAGTACGCGATGCAATAATGAAGTGTTGTTTCACTGTTCACTGCATTTCTTATATATGTTTTTGTGTGTACGTGTGTATCTGTCAACAAATATCTCAAAAGGCTTCAACGCATTGGCGGTTCCTCTGGTGCTACAAATGTTCATGGGCGGCGGTAATCACTTAACATCAGGTGACCTGTCCGCTCGTTTGCTCGCTATATTATGTATTTAAAAAAAAGTGTGTGTGTACTTGTGTACGCACGCAAGAAGTTATACTTTTTACTTTATCAGTTCTCACCCAACATACAGTAAATAATGTTTTTATTTTTATTTCGTTGGTACCTAGGCCTTTTTCTGAAAGACTTTTAAGTTAACCAACCAAAGTCGCGGGCATTATCTAGTACCTAGATATACAAACTATGATAAAAAAACAATTAGATGTTTAGACAGATTTTGTATTGGAAAATCTATTCTGATATAAAATAATATACCTACTTGAATGATAAAATCTACATAGCTATCATTTAAAATTCATCCCCCGAGGGAATGAAAATATTCCTTGTAATATTATAAAATATTCCTTATAATTTCATTGTTGTTTTTAGGGTTCCGTAACTCAAAAGGAAAAAAAAGTAAACCTTATCACTTTGTTGTCCGTCTGTCTGTCTGTCAAGACCCTTTTTCTCAGGAACGCATCTAGGTATCAAGCTGAAATTCATATCAAATACTGACCCTTGGAGCTGTGAAAAAATCAAACTTCTAAATCTAAGCCAACGCAATCAAAAGATGCAGCCGTTTGGTTTATGCTGCAAATTTTCGACACTCGCAAGGAAATCAAAACCTACAGGGTACTTCCTTGAAATTTGATACGAAGCAACGTCTTATAGCACAGATAAAGGAAAAATTGTGAAAAGCATAAATTTTTAGTTACATCATACTCGTATAATAAAAATATTTTTAATAATTTTAAACTTAGGTACTAATGTTATGGATTTCATTTAGCAATAAAAATACCATAAATTTTACTTATAATATACCTACAGGTTTGTACGGAAACCTCGGTGTGCGAGTCCGACTCGCACTTGGCCGGTTTTTATATAGTAAAAAGTAAATTATACGGATTCAAAAAATGTACCACCAATTTAGAGATGTTTATAATCCAAATAACATTTCTTAGTAAGTATATTATACATGTTCATTTTATATTAAGTACATCAAACAGGTACTTAAATAATAATTGAAATTGCCCTTAGGAGTACGAATAATATAAGAATATAAGATTAAAAAAAGAACTTTACATGGACATAGACTAAGAAATAGAAGCATTGTAGACGGGGAAAAATGTTTCTATTCACGCCACTAAAACTTTCCACCATCAACCACAGCCCATCAACGTCCCACTGCTGGGCACAGGCCTCCACTCTCCTAGGAGAGAGGGAATTAGAGCTTAGACCCACCACGCTTTTCCAATGCGGGTTGGCGGGCTTTAACGACTATTATCATGTTAATTATAATAACTGGGACCGACGGCTTAACGTGCTCTCCGGGGCACGGGGCTGAAACATCGCCAATTTCTCGAGAATTTCTAGTCAGGAAAACCCATCACTTATTATGGCCCGACCCGGGACTCGTACCCGGGACCTCGTCAGCCGCAGTCAAACATGCTAAACACTAGAGTTAGACCAACGAGGCAGTCAGTAACTAAAACTTTAGTCAGTCCGAAGTCGGCCGTTTGATTGATATAAATCGGTGGAATAAAAGGTGCGAAAAATATTGACCAAGTATACGAAAAAAAGCATGAAAATAAATTATGAAAATAAGAGTTCTATGATCAGCGTCTTTGACTCCAACTTAACTGGTTAAGTACAGATTAATTATCTTATCTTATTAGATATCTTTTTAAAAGAAAATTAGGTCCGATTAAACTCAATCTTTATTAACAAAATAAGAAGCTGACTGACAATATTCAAATCAATTGGTCTAGGAACTTGAGATTTTACACATAGAAACGTAAGAAAAAAGAAGTAAGAAAACGTAGATCTATACCACAGGTATAGGTACCTAACTACGTTTCGCGCGCAACACTCGACTGATACGCAGCAGTAGTTAAATATCTCAGGTCACGTGACAAGTGAGCCAGGCCTGTCGTTACTACGAAAGAATCAAAACCGAAGTGACCGCTATTCAAAAAGAAAAAATCTGTAATTCAGTAAGCCCGTGGCCGGTCTACAGTCAGGGAAAATTCCGAGACAAACAGACAGAAACAAGAAAACATCCAACAGGATGTTGTGTCCAATGTATTCCATAATTGTTTGCTTGTTTACAACGGGGGCAAACCAGGGATGTGCATCTACATCGGGGAATTATCATCAACTTTCAGTATCTGCATTTTTAAATCAATATTGAATTACATTCTTGACAATCTCCGTGGCGCAGTGTTGAGCGCTGTTGTCTTAACGTGCGGAGGTCCCGAGTTCAATCCCCGGCAGGGCGAATTTGGGAATTTGTAATTTGTAAATTATTATCTGGCCTGGTGGAAGGCTTCGGCCGTGGCTAGTTACCACCCTTCCGGCAATGACGTGCCGCCAAGCGATTTAGCGTTCCGGTACGGTGCCGTGTAGAAACCGAATAGGGGTATGGGTTAGTAACTACCATGCCCCTAACAGGTTAGCCCGCTACCATCTTAGACTGGATCATCACTTACGATCAGCTGAGATCGCAGTCAAGGGCTAACTGGAACACCCTCCCAGCGCACGTGTTTCCTGCCACGTATAACTTAGGTACCTTCAAGGCAAGAGTGAATCGGCATCTTCTAGGCAAGCGCGTTCCAACCTAGACCTCATCATTGCTTTGCACTAAGCATGATTGTCGTCAAGCGCAAGCCTAATGTTTTGTTTTGTGTTTGTTTATTTTGTACGATGGGGCTGACATATCCAAAAGGACAAAAGCCTCAAAAAATAAAAGATTAAAAAAAAAAAAACCCACCATTAAAATTAAAAAAAAACTTGTAGTAGATAACAAAAATTATATCGAATTTGAAAACTTTGAAAATAAATATCGAATAATTGGTGCTGGCAGAGGCAGAATTTATAAATTGTCTCTGGTAATGTGGTCTTGGTAATGTCGGTTGTGGCTCTTACCAACCGGTAAAGACTTACAACCAAACATTTAGTTCTGGTACGGTGTTGCGTACAAACCGATAAGGGTCATAGACTAAGAAAAAGAAGGATTGCAAACGGGCGTTATGTCATTCGGACAAAATGGCTTCCCTTTAAGGAACATGCTCACAACTTACAGATTATAAGGTCTACCTATCTTTTTATATCGCCATACTTTTACAATAGGGCACTGTCTACTATGATCCACTTTTTGGATCCACCAGTGGATCGAATATAACTTTTGATTTCACTAGGATGAAGACCACCAGACCATTGGTGGATCCTGTAATACATACTTCAGCTATAATATTAGGATCCACTGTCCGGCTCCACCAGTAGATCGAAGAGCACTGTGGAAGTTCACTGTGATCCATCACTTCTTAGTGGAGCTGGAACACTTTAATGTCAATTTCGATCCTTTAAGAATAATAATTGTGTTCAGAGATGGCGTTCCAAAATTAACAAAAGACTCGACAAAAAATAAACAATTTTGTTTATTTAGGTATGATAAACACTAGGCTGCGGCCCGCAACTTCGCGAGTATTAATTTAAATAGCGCAAAGCGAAAAGCTATTAGATATAAAATAACAAAATAACATTAGAGTGGGAGTTAAATTCTATTAAAATATTCAGAGGGTAGCCGCTGAATGCGACGAATTTATTAAACGGCAAAGCCGAAGCGACTGCATTGCAATCGGAATGCAGGCTGCAGCAGCCTCGCTGAATCACCGAGAATGTTATGAACTTATATTTTTCCTTTCTACTCAAGCTAGTTTAGGTGCTGATGATGATTACTTCTTTGTATGCCTAGTAAGCAAGAGGTTTACTGCCAGATGAGTATTGCCTGGGTCAGTTTGAAAAAATGATTAAACAGGTAAGATAACGAGGTAACAAGTAATAACTTTTTTTTACATCTTACCAACGTGTAAAGACGAAACAATTTCTCAGTAAGCCTGTTTTTACTTAAAAAATAAAAAAGTGTGTGTGTGCAATTTACACACGGCAGAAGTGAAACTTCAGAAAAGTTGCCTACGAGATAATGAGATAAATATAACTTGTGTTCTATCTCATTCTCTCGCAGGCTAAATCCTATATATGTTTGTCTCTTTTTGGTGTCGCTTTTTCGTTTCATTAAATTTTCAAATCACAACGATTCTAAAGAACTTTCACTTCAATAAATACAGCACAGGTTAGATGCACTGTTGAAACTTTTCTAAAATGACCAGCATATTATTAAGTGTAGGAGTCACATTTTTGCTTAAATATTCAGCGGTTCGAACGAAACGAGAACGACATTGGACTGCATAGCAATCGGAATGCAGGTTCGCTGAATCACCAAGTATATTTATGGGTTATAGCACCGAAGGGATCGTTTCAGCGAGCGCCTATTCCAGTGTAGATAGCGTTCGCACAGTAATGTCCACTGTTGAGCGAATTTACAGTTCGGAAACGAACGTATAACTAAACATCTTTAAAAAGTTAAATGATAAACAGCAGCTGTTGTCGTACCTACGTGTCGTGACAATAATAGATCTTGCACAACTTTTAGTTACTCTCCAGTGGCTTATGCGGTTGAAGGATTTATAAATTCAAATAATTCAAATACGTGTTGATCACAGTTTTTGTGCTACAAAATAATAGTTTGCTGAATGTGACGACTTTTAAAAAAAAAAGGCTCTTGCCACCATAGATATTCCTATATTGCTCATTGAGCCGGCAGGGATTAGTCGGGATGATGGCAAGAGACCTGATGGATTGACGCTGGTTCCCTGGGAACGGGGACGGGCGCTAATGTGGGACGCAACATGCGTAGACACATTGGCCCCGTGTCATATCAGGGAGACAGCATCAAGGCCGGGAGCCGCAGCAGAAAAGGCTGAAACCGGCAAGCGGCGGAAGTATGCCTCTCTCATAGAGAGTTACATATTTGTTCCGTTTGCCGTGGAGACCCTGGGGCCATGGAGTCTTAGTGCCAAAAAATTTTTACGAGATATTTCACCGCGGTTAATTGCCTCATCTGGTGACAGAAGGGCTGGCTCATTTTTTGCGCAAAGGATCAGCCTGGCTGTCCAGCGCGGAAATGCAGCCAGCATTCTTGCCACCATTCCACGCGGGCATGATTTATATAGTAATTAGGTAAGGCTAGCTAGCATTAAGTTCTATTGTATTATTTTCAATAAAGGATATAAAAAAAAAAAAAAAACGACTGGTTAAAATTGTTAACATTGAGACCAATAGTTTCTCAATCAGGGCAAACTTTTAGCAAGTACAGGTCCTCAAAGGGTTATATTAATTATTATTAATGCAGGATTTTACATTTACAGCTAAGTAATTAGCCGGTAATTTCTTTTTGCTTGTTAGCTTCATTAATTTTTTTTAATGTTTTGTGTGGTAATAAAGCATTTATGTATCTATCTAAGCGCATTTGCAGATTAAAAAGTCTAAGGTGAACAGAGAACAGGTTTTGAAGAGGACTTTTATTCAAGTTAACTTTTACAACTGCTTCCAACTTATTAACTGAATATATCACTGCCCTGCCATTTTCATTTATCATACCTGGCATTAAAAGACGCGAACTAAAGCTTGCGCGAATGAGAGCAAAAATGTTAAACGTAGGATTTCCATGCGAAATTGCGACAGTACGAATATTTGGGATCTAACTCGCAAAATAGCGTGAACAAAATCTTGAATTCGAGTAGTGGCCACAAGAAGACGACCACTGTTAAACTGTATGGTTGCTAAACTGTGATGCCCTCACATAATATTCCATACGTTTAAACAGAAATGCCAATTCCGTTTTAAAATGGCTGTATCTTGGAAGTTAAAATGACTCTACTCTACTGCAGCTGCTAGAGCCAGTATTTGGAAAGTAATTTCCTTGCTTAAACAAGATATTCATCCCCTTCGGGATAAGGTTTAAAACTAAATTTATAATTTAGTTTTCAGTGATGTTGATTCGAGCGTGCCACAATGAAACTAATATAAGTGCATCTACTTCTTCATACATACAGAAGCACGGTACGATATTTTCATTTAAAAAAAGATAATTTATCTAATTTATCATCACATTATCATATATTATACTGATATATTATATCAGTACAATACAGTCCACTTAAAACTATCAAATTTATCATTTACTAACAGATGCCCGCGACTTCGTCCACGTGAAATAAGTTTAATAAATTCCCACGGGAACTCCCTAATTTTTCGGGTTAATATATAGCCTATGACACTCTCAAACTTAACCTCTTTATAATATTAAGTATATATTAACCACCACAAAGAACTATACCTCACTAATTTAAAAAAAAAATATCGTACCTACCGATACTTACGACCATAGATTTATTATTGGGTTCGCGAGCGCGAAATCTATGCTTACGACTATCTAGAAATAGTCTAGATAGTCGTAACACTCGTAAGTATCCAATTCTAATATTTAACCTTAGGCTGCATCACTGCTTGCCGGTAGGTCTGAACACAGCCAAGCGCTAGTCATAGATTTATTATTGGGTTCGTATGGCGCTAGTCTATAATTAAAAAAAAAGCAGACTGCCGATAGAAGTGAATACGATTTTTTTTAAATACAATTATTAAAATATAAACCTTAACAGTAAAGCATTAAAGTTTAATTTCGAATGTAGTATATTTATAGTTCGCGAGCATGTCGATCACGCGACCATGTCGGTCACGCGAGCATGTCAGTCACGGTCACGCGAATCTACATTTTTACCCCCTACCAAAAAGTGCTCAACGCGCCTAAAGAAGTTTTCACTTCAAAAAAAGACCTTTCTCTACAATTTCAGATTAAGATTTCTATTAAAGTCAGCCAAACCGCGAAGAAAATTGCTCTCGAGAAATCTAGTAAATTAACTCTTTCTAGGAGTTTTATACGAGCATTTAATATTCGACGGAGCGTACGAACACTACTGACTCAGTAATTAGTAAATTGGAATCAACTGCAAAACACTTCATAAGCAATTTTCTCGGAAAACTTCCGCCGCTCCTATTCATTTTACGAGTAGTTTAGTATAATGCATATTTTCGATGGTAGGCTAATGTAGTTGTATGGAAAATTGACTATTTTATAGGGATCAGAGCAGGAGAATGACAACACAACCACTGGTTTCAGATTGTACTTTAATAATAACGATTAAATATTGAATACATGGACTGAAATAGTAAGGCATAAGTATAAACTATGAGCTAACACCACACTATGACTACTAGTCAAGCAAATTATTATTAAGTAGTGATTTTTTAAAAGAGAATCTCCCAAAAGTAATATCGTCGTCCCATGTTAGTTTTATGATGAATAACCATTTAAACTATCGATTAAATTAAATAATGGCGTCGAACTTTGATGACGTCGCAACTCAGTATTTCATACAAAAATTCATAAGTAACTAAGCACGCGTTTTGATGTTTGAAAAAAGTTGTTGATTTGACTAGTTGTCAAATACTCAATTGTAAATAATACGCACCACTATACAATCTAAAAAAACCCATCCACTGTAGTGTAGTGGATGGGTTTTTTTTGGCATTGGCAAAGTTAGCCTCTGATTGCGATCTCACCTGATGGTTAGTGATGCAGTCTAAGATGGTAGCGGGCTAACCTGTTAGGAATACGGCAGTTATATCAAACCGATATCTCTAATCGCTTCTACACGGCATCGCACCGGAACGCTAAATTGCTTGGCGACACGTTTTTGCCGGTAAGGTAACTAGCCACGGCCGAGGCCTCCCACCAGGCCAGACTAGAAAAAATTCAGAAATATTTAAAATTGCCAAATTGACTCTGCCAGGGATCAAACCCTGGACCGTTAAGACAACAGCGCTCAGCACTAAGTCAGGGAGGTCGTCAAACTTACGAGTATGTTGACTTGTTAGGGGTGCGTGCCCGGGGATCGAACCTTTGACCCCCAATTAGGTATCTAAAGACTTCTCAGTAAGTAACTCAGTAATAAGCAAATTGAAAGCAATCATAAAACAATTTCTAAGCAGTTTTCTCGGAAAATAATTTTCAGCGCTCCTTGCATTTCAGTTTGAAAATGCATACGTAGATTGATTTTCGATGAAAAGGCTCATGTAGGAATCGGTTGGAATTAATAACATTTGTGATTTTTGAAGTAATAAACCCACTATGAAGTTGGTTTTATTGTTAAAATTTAATTTTAAATTTAATCGAAAAGTAGAGAGTAAGAGAGTGAGTGAGCAAGAGAGCTTTAAGGCCATAGTCCATAACGCCAGCCAAGTGCGGAATGGAAGACTTTTCTAACCTTAAGAGTTATGGAGAAATATCGGATAATTCGGACTGCCGCGCCGGAGGCCGACGGTTTATAGTAGCGCATAAGAAGTATATTATTATCATGTAGAATTATGATAATTGATAAACGTGGTCCCTTACTATGGGCCTGATTAGACGGCTCAGGGTCAGGTGGAGAAGGTTATGCTCGGAGTGACCCTTCGTGATAAAATCAGAAATGAGGAGATTCGTAGGAGAACCAGAGTAACCGATATAGCTCGAAGAGTCCCTAAGCTTAAGTGATAACGGGGTACATAGTTCAAATAACCGATAGGTTACAATCGTGTATTGTCGAGTCAACATCTACTGAAGATGCTCCGGTGTCGGAGTGAAACGTACGTTGAGAATAATTTGGAAGACTTGTGTGGTGCGGTGAATGTCGCAAGAACCGATAGGTGCTTGAATGCTTGAACGGCACCGGTAAGCGCAGCGTTGTACGACACCCCAATAGGCGGACAGACGATCTCAAGCGAGTAGCTGGGAGCCGCTGGAAGCAAGTGGCACAAGATCGTGTTCTGTGGAGATCCATGCAGCAGACCTTCATCCAGCAGTGGAAGTCTAACGGTTGAGACAACGGTTATGTAGATTTATGCATGCGCAGTGTTATGTTAACACAAAGCATATAAACATAAATTGGGAGCGAGAGCAGGCTTAAGGTAATTTGTATGACATTTTGAAATTGAATTTCCCCCGAGAGCGACGATGTTGCGAACGGTGGAATTGTTGGCAACAGGGAGACAAAACGAAAAGCACGGGAAAACTTCACGTGTTCCGAAAAAGCGTATCCGAATGGAGTCTGAAAATTCGCGAAATTAAAATTCTCCAGGCAAAAACGCAGCTCGATGCATTTTTCCTATTCTGAAGGTTTGGACCAAGTTCCTTGAAACAGTCAGGGTTGTTTCCGAATACACTGTCGGAAGGCTATTGTTCAATCCCCGAACCTCTAATTTTTCTGAGTTAGGTTAGGTTATTAAGTCTGTTTTAAGAAATTAAATATCATTTGCTTTAGCGTCGAAGGAATTTTATAGCCCTTGACTGTGATGATGGTAAGTCATGATGCAGTCTAAGTTGGTAGCGGGCTAACCTGTTAGAGGTACGGCAATTATATTAAACCCTATCTGGTTCTGGTATCAAATCAGAATACTCATTTTAGCTGGATGTTATGCGAAGTAGGTATTATATTATATTATTAACCATGATAAAACCTTCGCACTAAAATTAACTGTGTAATATGTTACACAATATTATAATTAAGTAGATGTAGTGCTAATTAGGCAAATTCACCTTCGCATGCTTAATCCCGCAAAGGGTTTGTATAAGTGTAATTTTCCAACGCGTTACAATGTACTTACTTGAACGTTTTAAATTTACTTAAGTAATGTTTTTAGATATTATAAGTATTCACTATTTCTTATTTCGCAAAAGAAGTTGAACAATGTTGTATCACATTTTGACTGTATTTTTTTATCTAATATGAGTACATATTATATATTTCACCGTAAGATTACAAAAACCGTTAGATTGTAATCTAACTAGCGAAATTGTAAACTGTTTACTGATTACAATTTAACGCATTATTTCTCGGTAGATTGTAATCTGTTAGGTGTATTAACCCGATAAAACCTGGCACTCCTTGATTATTTATGTCGAACCTTAACCTAACCTACAAGAAAGAGACAAGAAAATGTAAATACAATGAATATTTCAAAAATTGATACTCAGAACATTGAACGGTTCACAATCTGTCGACAGTTTATAATTTCGCTAGTTAGATTATAATCTAACGGTTTTTGTAATCTTACGGTGACAAATAATACACAACCTATACTCACTAAAATTACAATCTAGCCTAAATTTAGACTAATGAGTAATTTAACTTTAACCTGAACTTATACTTGTCTGTATAATGAATTTAAACATTTATCATCGACGTGGCATAAAGGAAGCCATCCGAAAGCAGGCCTTCCACCGCGAGCGGAGCGAGCTCCGTACAAAAACTGCATACAAGCACTTTCACCAACAAAAGACTAGTGGAAAAGACTGAGCGAGCAAGAGTTCAACAGAGTCAAAATAGGCTCGCTCATCGGTGTCAAAAATCGGTGTTAGTGGTCGTATATTACCCATTTCGTCCACACGGAGTCCGTTCCGCTAATCATTTCTCGCTCTGTACCCTTTAGCCGACGAAACCACACTGAAGTAGCAGTGGGCGGGTCATATTTGTCGCAGAACCGACGGCCGATGAGGTAGGAGTGCTCTGAGCTGCGAAAGCGTAGCGTAGGATATGCACTATTAACTATTCTGTGGTAGGACGACCCCGCCCGCTGTCAGCTGGACCGTTGACCTAAAGAGGGTGGGAGGAAGCGATATTGTCGAGGAAGGCAAAGGACCGTGTTTGTCCAGCAACTGATACATAATATAGATAGGCTAGTACAATGAAAAATAATTTTATTAGTAGTAAGTCAAAATTCTACGCTTATAACTATTATGCCACGTCTATTCAGATTTTGCACTCAACTATATATTATGACAAACTAACAAACAGCGGCATTTTATCACTTGCAGTATTATAATGAGGATACTATATTCTCCAAATAGACTTTTAATCGTTTAAGTCAGCAAGGAAAACAAACAGCGCAAATCTGAGAGGTCAGTTTTATTTTTAGCGCCAACGCACGATACGGTCATAAACAGGCCTTTCAAGGCTGTTAGCATTTCATAATTAGCAACATACCCTGTAGATATCCTTTGGTGGCTTGGGAGCGTTCACGTGATATTATGCTTAGTGAACTGTAAATGGTGCTCAATTGGTTTGACTTATACGTTAATAGAGCAAGAAACCTTCCCAGACTAACTGATATCCTAGTACTTTTTTGCGACTTTGTTAGGTGGCATAATTTAGTCTTATCACATCGAATGATAAGATAATGACGTGTTTTGTTAAAATCAGATATACATAGGTGACAAGCTTATCTGACCCGGTGACAGCGTCGCTAAAAATAAAAACAAAAAGAGGCATAAAAAGTAGCTCAAATTTTAGCCACCGGGTCAGATAAGTTTGTGTGTAAAGTGTCTGATTTCCTACAGGTCCCCTACTCACATTTTTGGCAAAATTGTTGAAACTTAAACGCTATTATTTATTTATTTATTTATTTATATATTTAGTACCAAACTTAAAAATATCTGAGGTTATATCAGATATGGCATGGTTATCTTTATCACTTTATCGTATAGATAACAGGGGTTGGCTTTTGTGATAAAATAAGGTTACTAAACCGAGTGTAAAAGAACTTTCAGTGTAGCTGATTGTCTAGTAGGTACTTTTTTACAGAATTGACGGATTTTGTAGCATCATAATCCTTAAGCAGAACAAAACGCTATCTAGGTACCTTGACTGCGTTTTGTTTTGTAGATGAATTATTACAGCTCCAGTAAACCTCCCGATGCTAGCTGCTATCCTAGTACTTTTTCCAACTTTGTCGTTAACAATTTTTCACCTTATTTTATTAACTGAATGATAAGATTGTGTTTTTTGTTTATAAATAAGGTCACTGACCCAAGGTGAAGAGACCTCTCAACACGAACTGTTCTCCTGGTGATGGCGTTTTCATATTTTTTTCTACATAAAATTGGTTTACAATCATGTCGCATAGGTAGCAAGAATATTGTGTTTTGTTTTCGTAATTTTAGAGATTGATAGAGTTATGTTGTAAAGATAGGCCGTAGCGAAATTTCGATTTTCCTTTAGCCTTTTAACTCCCCATATACTCATACATACTTAAATTATAGTCTATGTTTTGATGATTGATAAATAATAGGCCTTTACCTATGAAATTGCCTTTCTTCAGTACTGGTCATTTCAAATAAAAAAAGTTTGTAATGGCTATCTGTATTCTAAATTCAAATTAATTCTGTTTTAAAACCATGACTTTCTTTTTACAAACTCAGTCTTTTGTTTTTTGATTAGCGTTGTATTTTCATTACATTTCAACATAACATCAAAAAGTTTACGGAGAGAGTTTACAAACGAACGCACAACCCGTTATTGGCTTTCCCGGTTCCGTTCTGGAAATTTTGACTTGAAAAATGAAGCTCGTGGTCGTCCGGAGACTTTGGTCAACAATAATGAATTAAAGGCGATTGTGGAAGCTGACGAAACTCAATCTACAGCTGAGCTAGCAGCAGCTTTTGATGTAAGCATCAAAACAATATTGATCCATTTGCGACAAATTGGCAAGGTAAAAAAGCTTGATAGATGGGTGCCCCACGACCTTAACGATCGCCAGCGCAACGTACGCGTCGAGACCTGCCTTGCGCTGCTCAACAGGCAAAGAAATGTGCAGATGTGTACTGTGAAAAACTGGAGAGAATGATGGAGAAGCTTGCACATCTGCAACCAGCTTTGGTCAATCGGTCCCCACTGCTCCTTCACGACAACGCGCGACCCCATACTGCGCAGCAGACAGTCTCTAAGTTGCAAGATCTGGGGTTGGAAGCTCTCCCTCATCCGCCATACTCACCAGACCTTGCACCTACCGACTATTACTTTTTCCAAAATTTAGACAACTTTTTAGTGGGTAAAAAATTCAATTCCCGAGAGGCAGTACAAAATGCCTTTGAAGAGTTTGTTGCCTCCCGTCCAGCTGATTTTTACAAGAAGGGCATCAATAAACTGCCAATGCGTTGGCAAAGATGCGTCGATTGCATGGGTGATTACTTCGAATAACAGAAATAAAAAAGTTTGAAAAAATAAGTACTTTCACTTATTTCATACAAAACGGCAATTTCATAGGTAAAGACCTAATAATAAAAACGTCAATGATTTTATTTTACTGTTACTTGACAACTGTACGTGTCATTCACTTACATTTCAATAAAAGCCGCTGTTCATGCAATTCTCTTTGGATCGCTGTTTTAATTATCTTATTTAATTAGTCTCCTAAATTTTTAATATAAAATCGTTCTCAACGAGGAAACTTGGAACGAATATTTATTTAGCTCTTCCTGTTTAGATAGATAGATAAACTCTTTTTTACACTCACTTAAAATATAAACAATGAACAAAATGAAAATACAGAAGGGTGCACAGGCGGTCTTATTGCTAAATCAATACTGTAGACGTAGAGACTAGAGACGACGATTAATATATTATATAGTCTATTGATTACCATAGTAAAATTAATAAATATTTTTAAAATTTTTGTCGAATATATTAAATGAGATTCATACAATAAACGCAGTTTTATTGTCCATGAAATTGATAATAGCATGGAAATTAACACCTCTATTTCTAAAAGTTACGGCCTTTCTGATCAATCGCAAAAAAGCACCCTGCAAATTAGTGATTCAAGTGGGTCGTGGATATGACACGTCCTTGGCCGTAGGTTTTAAACAATATTTAACGAGAGTCAAATAATTTTGATAGTTTCAATTTAGTTTCAAATTTAATACAGCTGCAATAAATGTTATAAACGGAAATACCTGCATTATTATAATAATTAAAATAATATATGACGTGTTAAACGTTAATGAAAGCAGAAGTATGAAGGTCTCTTGACGATTGTATTTTATATAGAATTGACAATTTAATAAAATGTTAGTTTATATAATTCTATTTATCATTGTTACAATATCGACAGTAATCATTGAAATAGGTACTAAAATTCTACATCAATATAGTGTTATGGGCTGATTTGACGACATCAAATATTTACTTTATTTTAAAGGTATGTGGGGCTACGCTTTATATTATGCAAATATTAATATCATGTGATAATAAATGTCTGCTGCCACACTTTCATCATATTATAAAAACCTTTTTCTTTTTTCTTGCCTATAAAATTGAGTTTAAAAAAATGTGTGTCAGCTCCGATGCACTACTGGAGTTTACTCTTTGCGAACGATTATAAAATATATAGATTAGTAACTGAGGGTAAATGAACGCATTTTTTATATTACGGTTCGGTACTTACAAGTCTTACCTCGGAAACATAAAGTAAATAACGTAACGGAGAAAATTTGATTTTACTCACCATACTTTTTCATACCCCGGGCTTATATTATATGAAAATTGATTCTAAAGGAGGAAACTCCAAAAATAAGACCGTGTTCTGTGGAGATCCATGCAGGAGATCTTCTTCCAGCAGTGGACGTCTATAGGCACAGAATACGTAATAATACAGCTGATATAGGTCTAGACGACGACGAATCACGCCTTATCACTTTTAGTGATAAGACCGCCCTTGCGCACTTTGTTTCTTGTACTTGTTGTTTGTGCGGCAATAAATAATATATCTATGTATCTATAACGACCCTTAGCGATGAGACGACGCTAATCTCACGTTTAGACGACGCTGTTGTCTTAGCGTGGGAGGTCTCGGGTTCGATCCCCGGCAGGGTCAATTTGGGAATTTATAATTTCTGAACTTTCTCTGGTCTGGCCTGGTTGCGGCCGTGGTTACCACACTACCGGCAAAGACGTGCCGCCAAGCGATTTTAGCGTTCCGGTACAATGCCGTGTAGAAACCAAATAGGGGTATGGGTTTAATATATCTGCCATACCCCTTAAAAGTTAGCCCGCTGGCCGCTACCATCTTAGACTGCATCATCACTTACCATCAGGCGAGATCGCAGTCAAGGGCTAACTTGTAAGTTGTAGTGGATAAAAAAAACTTGTATACTTTATCAAATTATGTCATTAATAGATGTTGCCCGCGACTTCGTCCGTGTGGTTTAAGTTTTTTTGATTCCCGCGGGAACTCAATAATTTTCCGGGATGAAATGTAGCCTATTTCCTTCCCCGGATACAATCTACCCTTGTAACAAATTTCATCAAAATCGGTTGAACGGAGGGGCCGTGAAAGCGTGGCAGACAGACAGACAGACACACTTTCGCATTTATAATATTAGTATGGATGTTTGTACGGAATAAATAATTTATCTAATCACGACCCTTGGCGATGAGAAATACAACACAGTGAGACTCATATTATTTCACGACAGGTAAAACATTGCTGGAAACTTCCACCATTATCATGTTATGCTAGATGTTAAAGGTAACTAACCTGAAGTTCAATAACCTGTAATCAAATGGACGGTCGGTTAATGGATATAACCTTTTTTAGGGTTCCGTACCCAAAGGTTACCAACGGCTTACGACTCTATTTCTAAGCCTCCGCTGACCGTCCGTCTGTCAGTGGGATAGTGGTCTGGATAGGTCTTGTTTACAACAGAGCACACAGAGGTCATCAAACTAAATAGGTATCGATGTAAGAGGGAATAAGGCGAGTAGGTAGGTATCTCATAACCGGTCTTATCGACACAAAATTTGCTTGGAATGTTGTTTTGTCTGTCTGTAACAGACTTGCAGGTAGGTATTTGATATGTTCACTTTAGTGAATATTAGAATGTTCATTTTAGTGCTACATATTAGGTTTGAATCGAATCCCATTTATAGAATTGATACTGAAGATATGGCTTAATTTTTAGTGATTATTACATAGAGGATCTCCCAAATAGCCCAAAAGATCGTAATATCCACGTCCCCTGTTAGGTTTATGTTGAAAATCCATTTTAAACTATGGATTAAAGTAAAAAGTGCGTCGAACTTCGATGACGTCACAATCCAGTATTTCATACGAATTACGAACTGCCATACTAAGCGCGCTTTTTGACATTTGATAAAGAAATGTTGATTTGACTAGTTGTCAAACATCCAATTATGTACCTTAAAGTGGTAAACATTTTCAGACCGCGACTGTAAGTACATAAAATAATATAATACATATTATATTTGAGCACAATGTATTTATAGTCTTTGAATACATAAAATAGCTTGTATAGCAGAAATATCTCAGTTCAGTAATAAAGGACTGTTCCAGTTTGTAAATACACCAAGCATTGAGCAACTAAGGTTTAATAATTTTAATTGACTCAGAGTAGCTACACGTACATAGAATCTTTTGAATTAATCAAGTTCTCGGTGTTGAACCAAAGTGTATTGTTCATAATTTCCAACGTATTAATTGACAGGTAATCATTGATTTCTAAGTTCCTACAGTTTGTTAAATTATGTTTGAATTAAATTTAAATTACGAGTACATACAAGTTCAGAAGTGGAATACTTATAATTCAAATTCATACTAAATTCGAAATTGCGTTTGTTTGTCTGCTTGGTACCTACCATAAAAATTTAGGACAGACAATTGAAGTTGAGGTTGGTACACTATCTCTAAACTATATTAAAATGACAGGATTAAAAATATTGCTAACCCTTTCATAACACTCTCTGCGGAATGGGACAGAACTAAATTTATAGCTGTTATTCTAGTTTAGTACAGAAATGGCCACATTTTATATGCCGGAGTCAACTATTTTTATCCCAGAAAATCAAAAACATATTTTCAAACATACTAATACAAGTCATTTACATATTAATAAACCATACTAATACAATGAATACCAAAGTTGGCTTGTCTGTCTGTCTATCTGCGATGCTTTCACGGCACATCTGTTCAACTAATTTTAACAAAATTTGGTAAGTATAGAGATAGGTTACACCCCGGGAAAGGTCATCGAAAGCTCCCGCGTGAATTAAAAATGAACGAAGTCGTGGGTGGTCGTGGTCCACCTACTCTAGTAATAAAGGGTATTATAAATATAAAAATATGCATATTGCATACCGTGAAGTACCTATTTTCTGTGCTATTGATTCAGGAACGACCAAGGCACAGAATAATATAATAGTACTAACGTAACCAAGGTTTAGAACCGAGGCTTAGAACAATATGAAACGTAAATCATGTTCATCATGCCATTACGAGTGCATGACTCATTTCAGCTTCACACGGAGTGGAATGGGTTTCGAGAGGCAGAACAATTTGATCAGAAACCGACCGTACAGTAAGTGGTCCAATGATTGCATACACTTTTTAACCGACTTCAAAAAAGGAGGAGGTTCTCAATTTGACTGTATATATTTTTATGTACGTATGTTACGCGATTATTCCGTCGAATTCCGCGAAGATTATGTAAATGATAAAAGAGCATGGATTCGAGTCGCTCCAGCAATGCTTAGGACTGCGGTAACTCATGTAATCTACCTACCTACATATTTCAAAAGAGCAACCACTGACTTTTTTACTGGCTCTTCTCGGTAGGAATGGCATTCCGAATCAGTGGTAGATTCTCTCGACGATTCAAAAGCACTTATAAAAGTTTATTTGAACATTTGAGTTTGATTCCTGTGAGAATTAGTTTTCTTAGAAAAATGTAGGCTATATATTGTGTTAATTCAGGGTATAAGCTTTCTGCATGTAGCCTGCGCACTATGAACACGAGTTTCCACTCAGAATTAGAAGTGGTTTGACCACAGTCCACCACGCTGGCCAAGTGCGGATTAGCACTCTCAGACATGTAGGTTTCCTCACGATGTTTTCCTTCACAGCTTATAGCAAGAGATACCTACTTAATTGCTCAAAAGCTCAAACGCACTTCCCGCGACTTCGTCCGCGTGGAATGAGCTTTTCGTAAGAAACGTTTTCCTTCGACCGTTATTTCTCCGTCATTGCAAATCCGACATAAAATAATATTGCGGCTATAAATTAAGATGTAAGCTATCCTATCTTTCAAGTTGGATCAAACTGCATACGGTGTGCAAATTTATTTTAAAATCGGTTAAGTAGTTTAGGAGTCCATCGCGGACAAACAACGTGACACGTGATTTATATATACCTATTATTTATTATTTAAGAAGATTATAAAGAGGTAAAGTTTGTGAGTTTATGACGTTGTAGGGGGATCTCTGGATCTACCGAAACGATTTTGAAAATTCTGGTACCATTAGACAGCTACATTATTTGTAAGTGTCATAGGCTATATCTTAACCCGAAAATTATGGAGTTCCCGTGGGAATTTAAAAAACTTATTCTACGCGAACGAAGTCGCTGGCTTCCCTAAACCCTTAAATGCTGACAGTTTGTACAATATTTTTCCTTAACTAAATCTATCTTAATTAATATTTATATTATTAAGTACAACAACATTTTTCTTCATCATCTAAATCAAACTAAATTATTATAAATATTATATTATCGGTTTTTCCAGCTTTCACCTTGTCCTCCCGACAGATAGGCCTCTTCCAGCGTCTTCCATTTTTCTCTTCCTCTCCCTATCCTTTTCCATGTTGGTCCTTCTACTTTTCGCTATTTTGTGGCTATCAAAAAATTAAACCCACTGATATAATATATTTTTTATCCATTGAAGGTTCGCTATGAAATGTTACTTGTCTTTAAATTTTTCCTAAACTTCAATGGATGAACAATATATATGCCACCGAGTTAGAGTAGAGAATAGGGGGGTTGGAGACCGAGCGTCTAAACCACTAGCTGGGCGATCACCGCTTATTCAATAACTACCACAAATTACCTGCACATTATGGAACCAGCTCCCATCTTCTGTGTTCCCTCATATTTATAATATGAGGCTCTTCAAAGGGCGGTCAAAAAAAAATCTCAAAAGCCGGCAACGCATTGGCGGTTACTCTGGTGCTGCAAATGTTCATGGACGGCGGTAATCACTTCAGGTAACCCGCCTGCTCGTTTGCTCGCTATTTAAATTTAAAAAAAAAACTTCTATGCTGCTATTCCAACTTGTTTACGGTTGTAACGAATGATACGTTTACGCGGTCAAATCACCTCTGTTTTGTCTCCCTCGCTCACACAACGCCGTCTCTGTCTACAACAACTTTGACAGAGGTCGCCAAACTTTAAGTTTAATATAATTAACACTTTAACTTGATTGTGTCATACTTATATTTTTATTTTATTTAACTCAAATATAGTTTTACAAATACTGAATGTAGACTTGCAGGTAATTAGGTATACAGTTCAAATTGGTGTGAATATATTTTATTTACACCAACTTAACTCTGATAAAAAATAAAAATCATTATCTTATCGTATCTATATCAAAATAAATTTGAATGAATGGGTGTTCTTCTTAGTGTACCTAACTTACACCAATAAATACAAAACATAAAATTAAATATATATAGAACAATCAGTTTAAACTATAAAGTAAACAACTTTTCTCGCAGGAATTCAACTAATGGCATTCATTAGTAGTTACTTAACTATTTAAATCAAGAGTGATGAAAATTGAATTACAGGCCGTTTTATATATACGTAATATACGTAAATATAAATAACCAGCCTTATATGAAGTGAACATCTGCTGTACAAAAGTAACCGCAAATGCGTTGCCGGCTTTTTAGGAATTTGTTTATCCACCCCTTGAATGACCCCATGTTACAATTTGAGGGAGCACCGCGGATCCGAGTTCGTATTTTAATACAGAGAAAAATATATACAGGTAATATAAAGAGGTGAATTAAAAAATAAAGCTAAATGATACTGTAGTGTGAATGCTTCATATTTTAATATTTGACGTTTGTCTATGCTAATTGTCTTTTTGAAAAAAGCATGACATTGGTCTCTGGGTTTTCGTTGTAAGAATCGGTAACTTAAAAGTTAAACTTTTACTTAATAGAGTTAAATTATACAAGTGATTAAGATAATAATAAACGTGCTAACTCAATTTAATAGTTTTAATAAATATCAAGTGAAACACAACATAATCTACTACTAACACTAACCGTTTCAGAAAAGGCGCTCTTCGGTCTCCTGGCTGGTGTCCCGTTCATCCTAAGCACTTGGATTCAAATCAAAACAAAATCAGCCAATCGGCACGCACTAAAACTTTTTCACGGACACTTGTTGGACTGAAGTTCACTGTCAAACTCGAGCATCCGAACGACTTCGCAAGTTTACTGTTAATCCTCGATACCGGAGCATTTGCTTTTGCTCTATTTAATCTAGTTTTAAGAAGTTGGGAACGTGAGGAACGATGTTCGGCGACACTTAATTTAATCGATGACTTCATGCAATAACTTGTTGATAAGTTATCGAGTGTTTGAGAGTTGGATGTGGTCGGGGGGAACGCGCGACGGGCCTTGCCTACGGTTCGATTATGACTGGCGTACCGGCACAGTAGGTACCTACTGCTGCCATAGTCTGCAGTTGGGTCTGAGCCGCTTTCTGACGTTCCAAATGTTCCAAGCCTCACGTTTTGCCTGCATTTTTTACACGCCTTCTGTACAATAGCCTAACATTTTGAGGTTAGGTTTTGTATGGGAGTCAATCCTTTGTAAGCAGGGCCGATTCGTCGCGCCCTTTTTTGTTTAGTATTGCATACACACAATCCATTTCAAAACGATTAATTGACTGGCTTGTTAGATTATATGAAAATTGTAGTGTGAAAAAGTGGAGAAACCTATTGAAGGATCTAATCAAAGTTTGGGTGAAGCAAAAGTTTCAGAGCAGAAGGACGGTTTTGTGAAATTAGATGTTCCAACTTCCAAGAAAGTCTGGCCTCCATCCATCCAGTAGGTACCTATTTAACAAAGCTAATTAGAAATTGATGTTAATAATCAGCATCGATAAATTTCTTTGACTCAAGCGTTACGACCAATCCATCGCACTTATGTTTGTAACACCAAAATCTACTTATCGAAACTGTTTAAGTGCTTTTTCTTTTCAAACTTGATCAATCGAGTAGCAATCACCTTACCGCAGTTATGTATTCTTGTTTACTTAATACAGTTTAAGTGAACATGATTCACTCAGGAGATGTTTACATTCTATATTTAGGCAGTCGCCTTGGTAATCTGCGCCTGCGACGCTGACGTCACCTCGCGTCGACATTTTATCTGGCTGATACAGGATTGCAATTACTGGACTGAACGTTATCGCAGCCTTCGTAATAAACACTTAGTTACACATTCTTTTTTGTAACTGTTGCCTGCGATCTCACCGTAGTAAGGTAACGATTTAAGACAGTTCAAGATGGAAGCAAGCTAACTTAAAAGGGTTATGGCAGTAATTTCATCCATACTCTGTATCTACGTGTGCCTGGAACGTAAAATTTTTTGGCGGCATGTCTTTGCCTGTAGTGTGGTAACTGGTAACTATAGCCAGGAAGCGATGGCATACGCGGCCTCTCACCAGGCCAAAATAGGAAAACTTAGAAATTTAAATTCCCAAATTTCCTCAACAAGCAATAGAATACGGGTCCTCATAAGAGAACAGTACCACTGCGACAGAGGTCATACTAGGCTCTAAAACTAGGACTTTACCCGGCTGAGTTTGTTCATTGCTGTGGGCTCTTCTCTGACCAGGGCGCGTTTGGAACCCTCATAGCTTTAGTTTTAAGATACCGTAATTGATTATCACCAATCACCATCATGTTTTATAAGTTTCGGTCTTCAATAAGTGTACAGTGTACCTAAAATAAATAAATAAATATTGAAATTGAAATTGAACTCATAAGTAGGTAGTAAGTAATTCAATTAATAATTTGTTCTCATTTCAAATTATTAAACTTTTACAACCACTCGTAATTAAAATGTCTATCCAAATTTATCAAGAAAAGGTGCAGTTTTTAGCGATATTTACTCATTATCAATTTAGATGAAAAGCATTAGGATCGTTAAAGAGATATAAAGACGCAGTGAAAAACTACTGCAACGTTTCCCTACCACTTTTTATATTAGTAATATTATAGGGGTATGGGTTTAATATAACTGCCATAACCCTAACAGGTTAGCCCGCTACAACCTTAGACTGCATCGTCACTAACCATCAGGTGAGATCGCAGTCAAGGGCTAACTTGTAGTGGAACAGAAAAAAAAGTTATTAAGTAAAGATGTAAAATATCCATTGATGTATAATTTTATTTCGATGCAAATATCCAAAGAAAACACTGTTTTGTTTTTTTTACCTATATGTATAGAGTATAGACTAAACCCCAACCGCCTTATTTCTATAACCTTATTTGGGATTCTGCAGGTGGGACTGTTCCCAGGCTTTACCTCATAAGATAAATGGTTTCCATGTCATAATATTATTACATCTACCTATATTATACCTACGTCGTCTTATATTCTGCATGCAAGTGAGAAATTTTGTGTTACCTTTGGGTTAATACCGTAAAGCAATATCAATCACAATCGCTTTCATTCAATTTCAATCTCCATCCTCACCTGGATGCCTGGTCTTCTTCCACCTCCCGTTATTCCAGGTCATTTCTGCCACGTACCTGCAAATTATAGAACCAGCTCCCATCTTCTGTTCCCTCATGATTATAATATGGGGCTCTTCAAAGGGCGGATAAACAAATATCTCAAAAGCCAACAACGCATTGGCGGTTCCTCTGGTATCTGGTTTGTCCTGACTGACTGACAGGTCTATCAACGCACAGCCTAAACCGCTGGGGTTAGAAACTAGAAATTTTAATAGTCCTTCATTTCTCAAGATATTTTTCAAGTTATAACAACGAAACTTGGTATTTTGGCTTTCGGTAAAAATAAAGAAGTACGTCTACAAGAAGTACCGTCACAGGTTATCAAAATTCCACCCCAAAGGGATAAAATAGGGGTTGAAATTTTGTATGAAAGTCTGTCATTTTTCACGTTATAACTATTTGGAAACTCTCTGTGCTTCTCATTTAAAATAAAGAGTTCTATTAAAATTGTATTTCTTATTTATTTTAGTGTTGTTTACAAAATATGATATCTGTCAGTTTAGTTGATGGTTAAAATAACAGTTCTAAAGGCTTTAAATAAACAAAAGATACTCTGACAGGACTGAAGGGGGGGTGCTACATCATTAAGCGGGTAGAAAACCATAACTATCAGCCCTAGGACAGAAAGTGACGGGTTTCTACCTGCAGAATGACGTATTCGTCTGAAATTGACTATAGTTTCGGGTGGCTCAACAGGCATTGAAACTCGCACTTGCGAGTTGCACTTCTTCTGCGTGTTTTGAGGTGTTTTGGTTCCCGCGGGAACTCTTTAATTTTCCGGAATAAAAAGTAGCCTATGTGCTATTCCAGACTATAATCTATCTCTGTGTCAAATTTCAGTCAGATCCGTTCAGCCGATGCGGCGTGATTGAGTAACAAACATCCACAACATACATCCATACATCCACCTATACAACCATCCAAACTTTCGCATTTATAATATTTATTATTTGATTGATTACGATTCTTGAAATACGATACTTCCCGCGTCGATCTTTCGCTTACCTACAGGATTTTGTCTACAAGGTCAGGTTACTACGCTCTTTGTTAGACTGCATCACTACTCACCACAATGTAACCTATATTTTATGCAGCAATGGAACCGTGTATCAATATGGTGGATTCCCGATAGAGTATGTTATAAAAGGAAGCGGACGTACTAAAGATACCTATTACTTTCACCGTTTAGCGGTACAATACCGATTACCGATGGTACCGGTACATTTAACCAATGAATAAAAATACTAACAGGACAGCATTCAAAGAGTTCTTCTATATCGTCGTCGTCATCTCAACCTATAGACGTTCACTGCTGAACGAAGGTCTCCTGCATGGATCGCCACAGAGCACGGTCTTGTGCCGCTTGTTTCCAGTGGCTCCCAGCTGCACGCTTAAGATCATCCGTCCACCTAGTCGGAGGTCGTCCAACGCTGCGCTTCCCGGTGCGAGGCCGCCACTCAAGCACTTTGGGACCCCAACGGCTATCGGTTCTACGAACTATGTGCCCCGCCCATTGCCACTTGAGCTTAGCGACTCTTCGAGCTATGTCGGTTACTCTGGTTCGCCTACGGATCTCCTCATTTCTGATTTGATCACGCAGGGATACTCCGAGCAAAGCTCTCTCCATCGCCCGCTGAGTGACCCTGAGCCTTCTTATGAGGCCTTTTCTATATTATATACTAATATTATACTTAAATGCGAAAATGAATGAACTAGAAGGGTAATTCGCTATAATCCGCCACATTAGATCAATCAATGTGGTAAATCACGTCTTTACTATCGTGCATTGTCGAGTCAACATCTCCTGAGGATGCTCTGGTGTCGGAGTGAAACGTACGTTGAGAGTGATTTGGAGGATTTGTGTTGTGTGGTGCTGTGTCGGTGCGTATTGCTGGGTGGTGGGTGTCGCATGCTGCAGGTATCGACCAAACAGCCTATAAATAGTCGATGGCTGCAGGTGAAAGACACGCATGTTCCACGTAGATTTGTCTACTATTCAATATTTTAAATGCGAAAGTTTGGATGGATAGATTTATGGATGGATGGATGTTTGTTACTCAATCACGCCCGAACGGCTGAACGAATCTGGATGAAATTTAGCACAGAGATAGATTATAGTCTGGAATAACGTATAGGCTACTTTTTATCCCGGAAAATTTAAGAGTTCCCGCGGGAACCAAAAAACCTCTATCCACGCGATCGAAGTAGCGGGCATCAGCTAGTTATTTCTTAATTATTATAATTATAGTCATTAGTAAACACTAAACAAAGCATGCAAACCGAGTTTCTTGCTGGTTCTTCTCGGTAGGAATGGCATTCCGAACCAGTGGTAGATTCACTTGACGATTCAAAAGTACTTGTAAAAGTTTATTTGAATAAAAAAAGATTTGATTTGATTTGATTGATTTGATTTGCTGTGGATGTTTTGTGTAGTCTTTTTTAGCTTGGGTGTAGTCAGTCATAGACAAGTGAGTCAAAATTTTAAGTTTCTAATTCCAAAGTAACTACTGGTAAATATGTTAATCAGTCAGTCAGTTCAGGACAAGCCTTTTATTCGTATAGATTGGCAATACGCGTTGGAATGCGATATGATCTGTACGTGTTACTCCTTTTATGGCTCCATATAATATTATCCATCGGGAATCAGCCGCAAATATATATGGTGTCACTGCCCTATAAATATTATAGAGCTTTATTGAGCGAAATCACATTATTATAGCTCCTTAGTTAGATGTTAAATCTTTATTAGGGTTAAATAATGATAACGTTATACATTCTGCGTTCACTATAATTATAATGTTAATCAGTAAGTGCAAGCGAAAGGACGAAACGTGTTTATCATAAGATGTGGGAATTTCGCTATACGTTATGTCCTTCCCTGTGCATAGTGTTTTTGGCCTTATAATAATCACTGCAAGACTGTCCTTGTGAAATAAATCATCCGTACGATGGACTTATTATCATCGCTTAAAGCAGTATTATTTTAATACTGTTAATTCTCTTGTTTTAGAACTATAATCCTTATTTAAAGGACGTCAAGGTACGTTAAATAAAACGTCAATTTTAAAATACCTAAAATGCTTTAAGCGGTGCTAGTAGGTAAACCTTCGGCTGAAAATATATTAACTGGGGACTTGGGGACTATAGGACTACACGACAATGACGACACGTGTATGGATTTTGGATTTATTAAGCTAAATTTTGAATCTATCTATCAGGCGAAATTGTGTATGTTTGTTGGTTCCTTCAATCACGCCATCGTGCCGAAATACAGCTACGGATCGACGTGATTTTTTGTATAGGTATAGTTAGGAATCTACGAAAAGTAAAGGGCTACTTTTCACCCAAAAAAATTAAAGAGTTCCCGCTGGAACCAAAAAACCTCAAATGGATGTTTGTTACTCAATTACGCCAGAACGCCTGAACGGATCTGAAAGAAATTTGGCACAGATATACGAGTAGATGGTGCACCAGAGATTGCTCTTAGTACAATCTCTGGCAATCTCTGGTGCACCATGGTTTACACGGAATGATGAAATCCATAGATACTTGGAAATGCCAACTATCAAAGAGGAAGTTAACAAGTACTCCAAAAAGTATAAGCAAAGACTAGAAAATCACCCTAACGTATTGGCACATAAACTGCTTGCAAACGCTAACACAAAACGCCTTAAGAGATGGCATGTACTGGATCTGGATTTGAGATAAACTTCCTCGATGATAATATAACCTAGGGGAGGATATTCATTGGAATACCCCTCAATATATAACCAGCAAACCAACTTCTAAAATCTGATTATGGCTAGAAAGCCGATGGCAGATAGTTGAACTGGAAAAAAAAAAATATACGAGTAGATTAGTCTGGAATATCACATAGGTTACCTTTTATCCCGCGCGGGAACCAATAAACCTCAATGCACGTAAGTCGCGGGCATCACCTAGTTAAATTATAAGAACTTGTAATCTGAACAACTAGTTACTAAGGTTACGAGTTACGACTTCACGGATCCGTCGTTTTTCACAAGCAATAAGTATCACCAGATGCGCCCTTTATGTTTCGCATACGCTTTTATATCGCCCACTATTGCTTGTCGTATTAATATTTTTTTGGAGACGATAATAACGCAGTTCAGGGAGGCACGATCGCGTGTACTTTTTTATATGAAGCTGTTCAAATTTATGAGGTACGTGTTGCGTGTTTCGTTTGTAGATATATTCTTTATGGCCTACTTAAAAGATCATACTTCAACGACGACTACTCACTTTATTGTTAGTTTTCTGGAATGTGGTGCCACAGAATAAGAACTAATATAATACCTACTTACTACATTGAATTTGGTGCCGTCATAATATAGCAGCCGACATTATTAAAACCTCGAATGACTGAACCACAGATGAAATCAATCATATCATTATCTTCTAGGAAACGGGGCGGTTGGTTGTATGGAGACCCCCGCATTAAATCCTCAGTCGTTGAAACTTGGCAGGGTTGTAGTATGGTATGAACCAAAACTTATACAAAAATATCCAATATAATTATGACTATTTTTCCGATTTCTTTTTAAAATAATATTAGGTAGTAAAACACTCAAAACCGAAATATGCAAAAGAAATGATTATGCAGAACATCGATATTTAAACCGATTTTATTATTAAACCTAAACTGCGTTCCTTCCTGCTTTCACAATTGGGCATAAAAAACCTTACTTCCTTTCTGTTTTGTTATTGAATATTTATAAAATACGTTTAAGTCATCTTACTTCATCATACTGTAAAGTTTCGTCGTTTGAGGAATTATTTTTGGGGTCTACTACTAGGAGAGCGCGCTCTTCCTTAGGCTGCATTGTTAGCCTACATATTTAAAAAAAAATATAGTTACTTAGAACCGTTTTCTATTAAAACAAGTTGGTATCAAAAGAAACTCTCTCTAGCGTTGTCCTTGATGAAAGGCTAATACTATTGATATGACTAGCAGTCCGCCCCGGCTTCGTCCGTGGTACATATATAGCCTATAGCACTCAGGGATCACGTACATATCCAACAGTGAAAGAATTTTTGAAATCGGTCCAGTAGTTCCTAAGATTAGCGGTTTCAAACAAACAAACTCTTCAGCTTTATAATATTAAAATATAAATAAGTACAGATTTTCCCCGTTGTTGCAACATTTATCACTGATGCTTCGCTCCTATTGGTCGCAGCGTGATGTTATATAGCCTAAAGCCTTCCTCGATAAATGGACTATCAAACACAAAAATAATTTTTCAATTCGAACCAGTAGTTCCTGAGATTAGCGCGTTCAAACAAACAAACTCTTCAGTCATTTCATTCATTCTTCAGATAATATTAGTATAGATATGACTATACGATATGAATGGTGAGAGCCTGGTGATAAACACCGCGGCCTCTTATTCGAGGTGTCTGGGGTGCCATTTCGGGAACCGCACCTCTAATTTTTCAGAAGTGTGCATAGTACAATCACTTGCACTAACGGAACGAAAACATAGGGGTGCTTAGTAGGAGATTTTTTTCTCATTCGATCGCAGCAACATTCACTACGGTTTTTATGGAATTGTTAAGCGCTGTAAAAGCCGGCGCTCGAACAATTCCATATAAATCGTAGTTAACATTGTCGAGTTCTAATACGTAAAAAATTCCCACTAGGTCTGTAGATCCCCTCTCCCCTCTCAGAATGAGGAGAATCGCGCTCAGTGGGCGAGCGATGGGTCGATAATGATGATGAATGGCTATACAATATACTTACCTAACTTTATTATCAAGTTAACGATGAAGACCTAAGAGTTTCCATTTTATTTAAAAGCTTTTATTTAGTTTCACTTGTCCCGGTGTCTGTCTGTAATCAAATTTGGCAAGTTTAGGGTATGAAATGAATATTTTTGCCTACCGTTCCGCCATTTTTATTTTTTTGTCGAAATAGCGACCAATAGGCATGATGACAATAACAAAGAATCAATGAAATTATAAATTTATCTAATAAAATTGGATTCATGGAATATAAAAAACGTATTTTTTTTTCTATTTCGAGTAAGATTGCTATTTATTTTGATAAAATAAAACTATAAAATACAGCAATCCGTCATATTGGTTAAAACACCAATGAAGCGACAATGACGTCACAATTATTTTCGAACTTTGACAATCACACTATTGTTTACAGCACACTGCACAGAGTACATTGGTAAAAATAATAGTGACGTCACAAACGACGCCATGACACCGCCGAACGTTTTGGCGTGAATTTTAAAATTTAAATTTCAAATGCCAATTTCATCTACCAAACCTTATTTTTCTGCTGAAATAAGATATTTTTTCGAAATAGTAGATATACTTCCGAACATAATCTGACCATTTTTCAAAATCAGTCTGCCTATTGTAAAATCTGTATTTAGCAATAGCTGGCATCAATGCAAACAAGTACCTATACCTACTATATGCGACAAAATCTAAAGCGCCTGGTTACCGAGATATAAGCTATCAAAGTTATAGTCTGGTTGCGACATCAACGACGCTTTGATAGCTTAAATCTCGGATATCTGACGCTTTAGAAGATTTTCTAAATGTACTATTGCTTGCTTCGTTTGTAGCGTCTTGACAAGTACTCTGGAGTATAAATACAAATAAAAACTTAACAATAAAAAAGTTGACGAAAAAAAATAGTTATAAATCGAATAGTCTTTTGGGCTTATTCATCTTTTTATTTTTTTATTCCACAACAAGTTAGCCCTTGACTGAGATCTCACCTGATGGTAAGTGACGATGCAGTCTAAGATGGTAGCGGGCTAACCTGTTATGGGTATGGTATGGTGATCTAGACAGTTTCGATAGTGTTTCGGTAGGATTCTAATGTGCTTTGAAGTACAGCGGATAATACCACTACCCAATCTCATACTCTAAAACTAAACAAATACTCCGTGCCAAAAGCACAAAAGTAACCTTGACAACATTTCCAAAAAATTATAAAACACAATTATAAATCCAACAAATTAGTAAATAAGGGCTAAATTTGTTTGAAGCGTTTTGATTTGTGACTCGGTGATAGTTGAATGAAGAAAGTCTCGACTCTCGAGTGTTAACTTTCACCATCGTAACTAGTTTGAAGTTGCAGCTTGGACCAAGATCAGGCCGAAGCTCGATTTACTTTTGATCTAGATTCCCTACATTCTGACTTAGAAAGTCTTTGATTTATGTTCTTTTTATGTTCAACCACTTTGTGTTTTGCGACATTATTGCACACGAATAATTTCCCTAATTAAAATTTTGTATCGTAAGTGATATACGATTTTGTAGTAGGCTCTACTCAAACATAATTTTTTTTTCAGCCTACCTAGTACCTTACCTAGTACATACCTACCCATAAATGTATATTAGCTATTATGTATGCTAGCTGATGCCCACGACTTCTCCGCTTGGAATAAGTTTTTGAATTCCATGGGAACTCCTTTATTTTCCGGGATAAAATGTATGTCATTCTCCGGGTCGATCCGTTGCTCAGTTACTTCGTGATTGAAGGACAAACCAATAAACGTACACACTTTCGCATTTATAATGTTAGTTTGAATTATGACACGATATGATAGCCAATATTCTAAATGTTAACGAAGAGCTGGGTATAATTTTGGTATGCCAAGCTGCATATTATCGAAAATAAAAAATATATTTAATACTTCCTCGGATTAAAAAATAAATCACAAATTGTACAATAATAGACTTTCCAGGATATTTGTGTATTGTGCGTGCATAAATGCAATATTCTAGACAAGAATATCTAATATCCGAAGAGCCAGTCTTCAGTTTCTCCGAAGCTTTACTTGTTAGAAAATAAAATATTTGACGTATTTTAAATTGCACATTGATAAAGGATGCCTATTGGATGCATTGGAGAAGAGTGGGTATTTACCTACCCTCTTGTCGTATCTACTACTATCAGGGGGCATCTGACGTTCGTGTTTTAGAATTATAATCCTTATTTTAGGGACGTCAATGTGTGTAATTTTTTTTTATTCAAGTAGACTTTTACATGTGCTTTTGAATAGTCGAATGAATACCAATACCATAATACCACGTACCAATTATGGAATGAATCAGTCTAAGAAAAACAAAAAAAACAACTCAAATGTATTTTTACCACGTCCGCCATTTTGGATTTGGTATCATCATCACGTTAAGTCCTCGGACAACTAAAGTACTGCAGTAAAAATAATGCTTTAAAATTTATGAATGAATTTGACTCGTGCGTCAGGAAAATGACCTAACCAGGTACAACCGAGCTGTTAAAATATTCAGATCTATTCTAGGAAAGATCAGCACACTCACCTGTCGTCTGGCGCCGTCACAATGCAGCCTGAATGACAAACGCACAGACGTTATGTGGCTAGGACCCATTGCTCTCCTTAGGTGTGCCTTTCATTCAATTCAATTTATTTAAAACATGTAGGATATACAGGTGCCACTTATGTAGGTAAGGGACGTCATGTTTTGACTCTACCACCGCTTCGAAAAGCAGTTCTGCTGAGAAGAGCTGGCGAGAAAATCAGCAGTTGCTCTTTTTTTTACAATATATTACAATACGTAGGTAAGTATATAAAAATAAAATACAATAGTGTAAGTCGTAATAGTATTAGGTATACTTAAGGACTGAAACAGTAACCGAAATAAGGGGTTTAAACACTGTTTTTTGAAACTGTTATAAAATAGAAACACTTATAACGGAAAACGATACTGTAACCCAATCAATCTGTAACCGTTTATTCCTGTTAATAAGTGTTTTTATCTGTAACCCTAATAGGTACATGCCCTAAGAAACTTCACGGTGTGACAACACGTTCTTCTCACTTCATCGGACTTCATACATACTGACACAACATGGCCATATGTTTTCTTAAAACAATTGCAACCAACGGTGCTAGGTTCAAATTTGAATACTCGTCAACAGTAAATTTGGCAACGTCGCTATTTTGGTTACACATTAAAACACTTTCATTTCTGTTACAGATTCGTTTCTGTTACAGAAATATAAGTGTTTCGGGTTAACACAATTAAAAACACATTTAAAAGGGTTACAGATTCCATTCAGTTACACTTTCATTCTGTAACACTTATATTTCTGTAACCTTTATGAATCTGTTTTTCAGTCCCTGGGTATACTATTACTATCCTGTGGGGAGCGGGACCCAGAGCGGTTGCTTCCATACAACTTCATTTATTTTCATTTTAAGCCCTGTTAAATAAAAGTATGCCTTTCCACCAGAGATATGCTACGTTTGTATAAGTTACGGATGTTTATCTAATAATAGACCTATTCTTTGTCCGTACTGTGATTTCACCCTAATAGCGACCTCACACAGCAATTTGTCTTTTGATAAATTTTATATTACC
The DNA here is from genome assembly GCA_923060345.2 of Erebia aethiops. NCBI lineage: Eukaryota > Metazoa > Arthropoda > Insecta > Lepidoptera > Nymphalidae > Erebia > Erebia aethiops. The sequence goes on along the minus strand of OV281081.1, from coordinate 16,427,439 downwards.
TACCCAATTATACCCATGTAAAACTTTCCAATTACAATTAGATAGCTAACTGAATAGTGAATACACGCGAAGATATAATTAGATTTAGAAACATAATTAGAGTCGGAACTACCTTAGCTTTATTCCGGAGCTTTTTCATCCCAGTTAATACAATACAATGCAGTAGCGTAGACTAACGGGATCATTCTATACAACAGCGCTGGTCTTACCGCTAAAGTCGGTTTAGCTGATCAAATGGTCAATTAGGCATGTATGAGTGGTCAATAAACTGACCAGTCCCAGTTTTGCTTGGGTAAACTGTTAATTCATATTGCGGGGGTCTACAAAGAGAGAGAATACATACAGGAAAAATTTAGTTTCCTTCTTTTTAAAAAAATAATCTTTTTCTAAGTATTTTCTTTTTAATACATGTAGTTTTTCGTACAGAATACAGTACGAAAAACAATAGAGTGCGCTTACGCAGAAATTGCGGGCTTCCCCTGATCTCTCTCTGTTCGTGTTGGATTATCCGTTCAATCGGGTTATGAGAGTAAGACGGTAGACAGGTATTCCTGTATTTGCGCAGACGCTAGTGCACTATAATATCTCCCGCGCAGATGGTTAGTCTCTGTGGAGATTGGCCGCCGTGACCGAAAATCACATCTTACATTTCTTTGTATATAATATGATAGACTATTTTTTTTTTCTTGGCAGTATAAAGGTCAGTATTATACATGTGAGCCCATAGGGTAGATATTAGATACGTCTTTCTACATAATTAAGTTTAAGTTCAGTCAGTAGCCTGCGAGGACGGCAGGTAGAGCTGCCTTATTAGGACTAAAAGGCAGGTAGAAAAAATGAGTCAATATTGAGCTTAGCAACACTATATTAACCTTTTGTGCTCTATTTTCTTTGCTTTGCTAAGGTTATATCCTGCGTTTTATTAAATTTTATTCTTGTAAAGTATTTCTTTATTTGATCCTTATTTTGTTCAGAGATTAATGAAATTGTAGTGTTAACAAGGAGTAAACATTGTTTTTAATAACCTCTACAGTCTTATACTATTTGATGTTTTGAAATTGCTGACATATAGGTGAATCTGAACGAAAAATATTAATGAAAAATAAATACTATACGAAGTGTTATCTCTAAGTTATATTATCGGAGTACCTACATGATATCCGTGACTTCGTTCGTATGGATTTGGATTTATAAATTTTTCCGGGATATACATTATTTAGATATTATCCGGGATAAATAATGTTACTCTCCAGCTCCAGGTCCTCAACTACAAATGCTAGAAATTTTCATTTGTTCGCATTTTTTACACGACTGTATTTTCGATGTAACGAAAAATCGACACTTTTATCTTAGCTTTAAGCTTAGTGTAGGCTTTCTTAGCTAAAATTTCACTTCTGCCGTGTGCACACACACTTTTTTATTTTACACACATTATAGCTTGTTATAATAGGTAATTAATACGTAAATTCGAATGTTATACCCAAAAAAGATAATGAGTGTATGTGAATTCAAATAGCCAAAATAAAACTGCTTTTCCGACCGGCGACCGCCATTTTCACTAGCAGAGATTTAATTTAAATTGTTTTCACGCGTTATAAATTGGAACGCGTCCTATTAGCTTTGCTCAAGGGCAATTTAAGCTGCCAATAACAGGCGGAGTGGTAACCCTACCCTACCACTGACACAGATTGAAGAATAAAGATAGATGCCAAAAGAAGTTCAAAGTCAAACAGAATAAAATAATAGTGCCTGCTTCTAGACTTTGTAAAATTAGTAATTCATTTGTCGGTAACAGTAGGTATACGTTTCTATAATAAACTCCCAGAAGACATATTGGAGATGTCTCTCAACAAGTTTAAAGTTTTTGTAAAACGTAAACTAATTGAAAAGTCCTATTACATTGTAAAGGATTATTTGAAAAATAGGAAGGCATGGAGAATTAAACCAGTAGCGGCTAATTATGTTTTAAGTTTCACTTCAAAACTAATTAGTTTGAATTGATGCCAGCATTATTTGACTGACACACCTTACAACTCCTCCACCTTTCTTCACTTCTATGTGTTTATTCTGTTTGTGTGGGGTGTTTCTATCCTATTAATTTAGTCAGTGTCCAATTTTCAACTCTCGTAGCTTTAAGTTCAAGGAAAATAATCGTGCATCCAAGAGCGAGCTGTGTACCCTACTACTATTTTGGAGGGCAATTTTATTCGCCATCGGCTAATTTTGGACGGTGAGAGGCGGTCCAGTACGCTTACTCTGAGTTTTTACACGTTCGCTTACACTTGGCGTGGTGAGCTCTCACGTCGATCAATCGTATTTCCAATGTAAAAACTCAGAGTAAGCGTACAGTTTCACTTCTGCATTATTTGTTCAGTAGATGAATGAAAAATCCCGGCGAGTTTGTTGTAGGCTCTTTTCAGACCATGACGCGTTTGGAACCCTCGTAGCTCGTAGATACTGATGCCCGCGACTTCGTCCGCGTGGTGTAAGTTTTTTGTTATACCCGCGGGAACTCCTTAATTTTCCGGGATAAAAAGTAGCCTATGTCATAAATGCGAAAGTGTGTTTGTTTGTTGGTTTATTGGTTTGTTGGCTTGTCCTTCAATCACGCCGCAACGGAGCAACGGATTGACGTGATTGACCTGAGAGTGACATAGGCTACTTTTTGTCCCGGAAAATTAAGGAGTTCCCACGGGAATTAAAAAAACTTAAACAACGCGGACGAAGTCGCAGGCATCAGCTAGTTACTTATATTTGCAAATAACCTCTATATTCTCCATGTGGTATTTTGAACGTAGGTCAACGCGTGGTCAAGCCATTACAGTTGACTGCAGAGCGTAATGCAATGTGTTTGTATGTTCAATGCCCGTGTAGATTACGGGTCGTACCGTTAGCTTGACCGCGCTGCAAATGCTGCCAGGCTTAGCTATTAAGAGGCCGGCGATCGCCGCCCGCAACTTCTATCCAACGCGCAAATATAAATTTGCCGGTATAGTGCTATCTCTATTTGGCTGATGACACACGATCGCGTGCAAGTGCGATAGCAATATGAACGTTCAATTTATTATACATTAAGGCGAGTCACCTCAGCTCAGCGGTGAAAACTGGTTTGCTAGATCAAATGTTTTCGGTATTTACTATTAAATAACGGTCTTACAAAAAATATCCGATACACTTAAAGATATTGTCTAAAGAATGTGCTAATTTGTTACATGATAGGATGTACTTTACTCGATCAAAAAAATCTTGAAACAGGCTAAATTAAAAGTTTAAAACGAATTTTTTATTAATAAAATTTTGGACTTTGCTCATAATTTTTATATGGATAAATTTCTCTTGAAGTATTAATGAGAACCTGCTAAACTTTGTTTCAAAATGAAGTCCTATATTTATTTAATTCAAATTAATCCCAGAACTTGAACGTTGCCAAGCGGTTTCAGAACATACCGCGCTGCCCGCTTCCCCGCCAGTCTCTACGAGAAACGTACCGCGAGACGCGCGGGCGGCACCCCACACCTCACCTCCTAAAATCTTGCAGGTGACTCGCCTTAAGTCTTGTTCCGTTAAGGCGAGTCACCTCAGCTCAGCGGTGAAAACTGGTTTGCTAGATCAAATTTTTTCGGTATTTACTATTAAATAACGGTCTTACAAAAAATATCCGATACACTTAAAGATATTGTCTAAAGAATGTGCTAATTTGTTACACGATAGGATGTACTTTACTCGATCAAAAAAAATCTTGAAACAGGCTAAATTAAAAGTTTAAAACGAATTTTTTATTAATAAAATTTTCGACTTCGCTCATCATTTTTATATGGATAAATTCCTCTTGATGTATTAATGAGAACCTGCTAAAATTTATTTCAAACTGAAGTCCTATATCTATTTAATTCAAATTAATCCCAGAACTTGAACGTTGCCAAGCGGTTTCAGAATATACCGCGCTGCCCGCTTCCCCGCCAGTCTCTACGAGAAATGTACCGCGAGACGCGCGGGCGGCACCCCACACCTCACCTCCTAAAATCTTGCAGGTGACTCGCCTTAATACCAAAAATGATGAATGAAAACTTGTTGTGATTTTAACTTCGTGTTGTTATTCTGTAACTTGACCATAAAGGCTATGTTTCTGATCAATTAGTAGTAAGATATCGTTGGGTTTAATATGAAACAAATAAGGAGAAAACATGCCATTAATGTCGTAAAAGCATGCAAAACGCAATGCGCTTACATTTAATTTTAGGAAAGTATTTTGAAAATATAATTATCCAGGGATCTAGATAAAAACAAGTTCAATCTAAATAATCGCATAATATGGTGGAAATATTTTCGAATTACAAATTATTTTGGTATTACGTTTGTATGGGCAATTCACCCTCCGCTGGCACCTTAAGCTATGCTAAAGTTATTACTTCTGAAATAGTTACAATTTCTGATTGTATGTTACTAATAGGCCTCAGGTGCCCAATAATTCTGGCATATTGTTTCATTATTGTTTTTAATTTTATTTAAAAAAATACATTTAAATATTCGTTTTCACTTCTATCGGCAGTCCATTTCGCCATTTTTTTTTGTTTTATAACAGTTTCAAAAAACTGTGTTTAAAACTGTAATTTCGAGTAATATTGCTTAAGTATTGCTTTAAGCGTTGGCAGTATGGCCCCAGGCTAGAAGTCAGCGCAGGCCCTTAGTCAGGCCCAAACCATTATCTAGTAGATTAGGTACAACTTTGATAGCTCATAATATCTTGGAAATCTGACGCTAATAGATTTTGTCTCATCAAATAAATATTATAAATGCGAAAGTTTGGACGGATGGATGTATGGAATCTATGGATGTATGGATGGATGTTTGTTTCTCAATCACGCCCGAACGGCTGAACGGATTTGGATAAAATTTGGCACAGAGATAGGTTATAGACTGGAATAACACATAGACTATTTTTTATCCCGGAAAACTAAGGAGTTCCCGCGGGAACCGAAAAACCTCAATCCACGCGGACGTAGTCGCGGGCATCAGCTAGTATTATATACGAGTATAATACTTGTTATTGATTAATACAGGTTTTATGAGTGGTTATATTTCGATAGAAAATATTGAAATTGAATTATTAAAAATAAAATTGGCGGGAAGGCAGGAAGGCCAAATATCAAACATAATAATGAAGTGGGCAAGTGAGGCCGGAAAGTTTTTAAACTTATTAAAAATATAACCTTTGAAGCGTGGCCGGGGGAGCGGTGTCGAAAATTAGCGTGGAAAAAACAAAACTTACAAGTTTTGTTTTTTTCAGGTAAACTTTTATTAATTTCAGTTTTGCTTGTGTAAGTATTGCTGGCAGGCTTCCTTGTTTACTTGCTCTTGTTCAAGAGTAAACAAACAAACCTGTTTGGGAAAACGTTAGTCTAGACTTGCACTCGAAACGGTGATTGCATGATCCTTTTTTTTTATCCACTACAAGCTAGGCCCTTGACTGCAATCTCACCTGATGGTACCTAAGTGATGATGCAGTCTAAGATGGTAGCGGGCTAATCTGTTACGGGTATGGCAGTTATATTAAACCCATACCACTTCGGTTTCTACACGGCATCGTACCGGGAAGCTAAACCACTTGGCGGCACGTCTTTGCCGGTAGGGTGGTAACTAGCCACAGCCGAAGCCTCCCACCAAACCAGTTCTGTGTTCTCCACCTATAGTAGGTATATACTAATTCAGCTTACACACTTTGAGCTATGCTGAAACCTATTAAAGTATTTCATCGCAAATTTCTAGCTCATTATGATGAACATGTCTATGTTAAGTAGATATCTAAGCTACTTACTTACCCAGAGGAAGACTACATTATAATAAATTATATTATTACATACTAACATTAGATTACATTGTAATTATGAGCTATGACATCACGTCATATCAAAATCTTGACCTGAAAACTTTGCACAAACAATAGGTACAAATAGGGGGCATACGTACCTCTTATAGTAGTATTATTTTATTATTGTTGATGCTCTTAGTTCATAATTATAATCCTTATTTTAGGGACGTCAAAGTACCTCATAATATTATAAGACTTTTAAAAATAATACTTCTACTAGCGTTAAGCGATGTTAGCAAGCGCTCGGTACGGCCGATGGCGCGAAGATGTTTTTTCCCTATACTGATTCATATAATTCCAAAAACATAATTCGCTAATAATTATTTCCGATCGACCTTGGCGTGGTGTTGTCTCGTACTTATTTTATTAATGTATATTATAAATTAATCTAAAATCTAAATGATGGCGGCACTGGCAATGCCCACTAGGACCCACAAGAACCCAGAGCCGCCGGTCCGGGCATCGATAAATGAGAAATAAAAATTGTAAAGACTTTGCTTTGACACTTTTCTAATCGAAATTATGACGACCTCCGTGGCGCAGTGTGTAGTGCTGTTGCCTTAACGTGCGGAGGTCCTGGGTTCGATCCCCGGCAGGGTCAATTTGGGAATTTATAATTTCTGAATTTTCCCTGGTCTGGCCTGGTGGGAGGCTTCGGCCGTGGCTAGTTACCACCCTACCGGCAAAGACGTGCCGCCAAGCGATTTAGCGTTCCGGTACGATGCCGTGTAGAAACCGTAGTGGTATGGGTTTAATATAACTGCCATGCCCCTTACAGGTTAGCCCGCTCCCATCTTAGACTGCATCATCACTTACCATCAGGTGAGATCGTAGTCAAGGGCTAGCTTGTAGTGGATAAAAAAAAAAAAAAAATCATTATTACATTAATTTTCAGCTTTAGATTTAGCATTGGTCTTTAAAGCGCGCGAAGCCAATACTACATTATTAATTATTGTTATAATTAAATTAAATTCATTAATTAATTCATGTAAAATATACAAGTACGATACAATCAGTGCATTTTCAACATTCCCCGCGCCCATTTTATGCTGGAACGAACCGCTGCAACAATAAGATAATATATTAACTATTTAATATTTTACGGCCAAAAATAAGCATGATATCGAATCGTCTCGTCATTATCTAGGGCTCTAACGGCTCTAATGGTTCTTTAGATTAAGATGATTTGTGAGATGGTTATAAATGATAATTAAAAAACCCGGCTGTGTTTGTTGTGGGCTCTTCTCAAACCAGTGCGCGTTTGGAACTCGTAGCTTTAGTTATAAGATTCCGTAACTGATTATCACCATCACGTTTTATAAGTTACTAACTATTGCCCGCGACTTCGTCTGCATGGAATAAGTTTTTTAATTCCCATGGAAAATTCTTAATTTTCCGGGATAATATAAACCCCATATATGTCACTATCCAGGTCCCCAAGTATGCAAACACCCATGCAAAAAATCACGTCGATTCAATTTAAAGACCAATGCTAAATCTATGTTGCTCTGTTGCGACGTGATTGAAGGACAAACTAACAAACCAATAAACCAAACAAACACACTTTCGCATTTTTATTATTAGTATGATTGGACGTCAGAAGTGTGCACTGTACACTTCTGACGTCTTCTGAATAATAAATAAATATAAATTGACTGATTAATGCTATATAAAACTTAACGCGGGTGAAGTCGGGCTCATCATCCAGTCTAGAATACGCGGGGAGGGTACGGTAAGATTGTAAAGCTGATGAAAGGAGATTGGCGACGATTTGCATGTTAAACAATGCACTACTAACTACTATGCTCACAGAGACGTTAAATACGACATAGCAGGGTTGCGAACTTGATAGACTTATATGGTTTAACTCATTTATTTTAATTGGACAGAATAATCCATATTATTATAACTGTCCGTCTTTCTGTCTATCTATCTGCTACGCTTTCACTTACGATTTGATGAAAATTGGTACAGAGATTTCAGCATCCCGGTGAAAAAGATACTTTGTATTCAGAAAATTAAAGATTAAAGAGGGCAGCGATTTGAGTTGTAACAGTTGACCGTTAAAGTTAAAATCGACTACTAAATGGTTAACCCAAAAACGACAACCCAAACCATACCATGGTTATGGTAAGGGATAATTTTATTATATGTCAAATTGACTTTGTTTTTGTTTGTTAAAGTAAAGTTTTAGTAATACTATCTTTATTGCATAAAATGCAAATAATATCTGAAAGGAAGCCGAAGTCTTACACTTTTGCGATAAGACTGACTTATTGTCGTTTTCTTGTTTGTAACAGGTTTCTTTAGTTTATTTGGGGTGTACAATAAAGTATATATGTCACCGTAAGATTGTAAAAACCGTTAGATTATAATATAACGTTTTTTATCTCGATAGATTATAAACTTTCGACAGATTGTGAACCGTAACATACTGCTTACAATTTAACGCGTTATTTTTCGGTAAATTGTAATATAATATTAGGTATATTAACCCGAAAGAACCTAAGTGCCTGCCCTGCGGCCGGGCACTACCTGAATATTCATGTCAAACCCTAACCTAACCTATAGTTCGCGCGCGAGTTGAATGCAGAGTAAATGTATGGTGACACTTACATTTACTCTGCATTCAACACACACACACACAGTACAAGAAAGAGACAAGAAAACGTAAAAACAATAAATATTTCATAAATTAATACTCAGAACATTGAACGGTTCACAATCTTTCGACAGTTTATAATCTAGCGGGATAGAAACCGTTAGATTATAATCTAACGGATTTTACAATCTTACGGTGACATATACATACATACTTTTTCTCAGTTGTTACGTTCCCTCAAATATGGTCGAGCGAAGCAATGGCTGGATCATGCGTCATGCTCGTGAACGGGTGCCACCGGCGGGAATGGGGCTACTTTCTGTCTGCCCGTCTTTGACATGAATTGAATAAACAAATTTAAGAAATCCATTAAAAGTATGCTCCTGAAAAAAGCTTATTATACTGTTGAAGATTATGTAAATGATAGAGGAGCATGGATTTGATCGCTCCAGCAATGCTAGGGACAGCGGTTACTTATGTACACATTGATATAGTAATTGTAAATGAATTATTTAAAAAGAGCAACCACCGAGTTTCTTGCTGGTTCTTCTCGGTAGGAATGGCATTCCGAACCAGTGGTAGATTCACTTGACGATTCAAAAGTACTTGTAAAAGTTTATTTGAATAAAAAATATTTGAAATTGAAAATTGAAAGTAGTGTAAACTGTAAAGCCAAACTCCCAGCAAAGCGTTGCCATTAAGTGATTAAGTACGTTTATGGGGAAGTTCAATCATACTGCCATTCCTTATCAATGATCGACCAAATTATGGATGATAACGTGTAAATAGTTATCACCCTTTAGGGGGTGCGTGAGCGTTTACTTGTAATAAGTAATTTTTAAATTGCGAGAGGTCAATATGCGTGATGGCGTACAGCACAATCTTCGATTCTCTAAACAAATTATTCCCCAGATCTTAATATCTACCAGGAAAAACAACCACTTGCCTGCATTCCGGGAACTCTTCGCTCTCCTAGATTCGGCTGGGTCAGGCGGCTGCGACGGGATGAGTCTAGATTGGCTGCTGCGTTAAGTTATTTTTGCGTGCGTGTGAGATGCGGATTGTTTCGCGGCGAATATCAATTAATTTGCAATGAAATGAAAATTGATTTCAACGCCTTTTATAGTCCCAAAAATCTTATCTGACCTGGTGACAGCGTCGCTAGTAAATATTAAGAATGAAATAAAAACAAAAACTAAACAGGCATAAAAATTTGTTCCAATTTCGCCCACCGGGCCAGATAAGTTGGTGGTACTGTATAATATATCGCGATATCCAAATGAAACGTTACCATCGAAAAATTAAGAAAAAGAATAAGTCTGCGTCTTCATTCCTTATTCGCATGGCTAGGGTCTGGAACACTCTACCAAAAACTGTGTTTCCAACCAATTACAATCCGGGTATCTTTAAATCAAGAGTAAATAGGCATCTTCTAGGCAAGTGCGTCCCATCTTAGGCCATATCATTACTTCTCATCAGGTGTGATCGTGGTCAAGCGTAAGCCTATAATGACTAAAAAAAAGAAGTAAATATAAGATTTTTTTTATTTTGATAGCCCTAGATGACGTCAGCGTCACGTGAGCGCATAGACAATAGACATGGGAAGGGAACGGACAGTACAGTCCGTTGCTTTAAATGCAATCAATTATAGCCGGCCGAGTTCCGAGAGCTGACACTTGATGGGTATGTGATATGAATGTGTTGGCATCATCTGCGCCCCGATTGAGTAAGGAAATCGGAATCGGAATCGTTTGTCAAACGTATAATTTGACCTTTTTAAGCAGTTCATAGATGCCTGCACGTCTAAAGCAGGTATGAACTTCTTGAACCGTTCGAGTAATACGTTGAACGTTCTAAGCTGTCAAATGATTACGATTTGCTTAGACAATTGGGCCCTGGTTTCCTAGTACCTACGAGATAACATGTATCGGAAACTTCGAAGGTTTCTGAAATGCGTACCTACAGACTATAGAAGTACAGACCTATCTTGTAGTTAGGGTCCCAAGGTGCTAGAATCTACTTATTATCTCTAAACTATTTAAAACTCGACTAAAAATGGACCTAGGCATGCAGAAAGCAGCCAACTGGGGACATGTACAAATCGAGTTAGGTATGAGCGTTTTTCTGTCGATGGTTTAGTAGGGTATTATTATTATTATCTTCACCTTTATTCTTCTAAATTTTCCCGACATTATTATACAGTTCTGATAAGTTTTATTAGAGTTTAATGTTAATAATGGATGTAAATAAGAGTAAATTAATACGCAGTCTTGCCTTATATGGTTACAAAGGAAAACATTGTTTTTTTTTATTACCTAAAACATATTTCTGCAGTGCTTGTTTATTTATACATTAAAACAACCTTAGCTTTATAAGTTAGCACGCCAAGTAGGCATGCCGATGTAAACACTTTAATGAGTAATTTACATAATAAGTGCTAAGTAATGTACCGTATCGGATTCATTGAAACCTTAAGACTGAAATTAATCCGGTTACAAGGGAAGTAGGTCATTTTCTCCCGCTGTATAGTGATACCGGACGTTAGTGGGCCGGACACACTTACAACACGCCAAGCAACCGCGATGCGCGCCACTGGTGTTGAGTAAAATAATCATGTCAATCATGTGTGAGTCGCGTAATTTTTGCTGCATTCTGTTTCTTATTTAGAAAGTCTGAAAATGCCACACGACGAATCAAACACGTGTCCCAGTTCACTTAAAAGTACTAAAGGATGATACAATCATACAACTTTGCATACTTATAGCTAATAATATGGATAACATTGGTAAAGAATCTGTTTTATCCCGGAAAACAATTATATTATATTAAACCATTATATATTAAACCATATAAAACCACTGGATACAGGATCAAAGTTATTATCGATGTTAATAATTGTTAGGTACTCCTTATGTTCGTGTAACCGACTTTGACATTATTATTCACGATGCAACTCCACAACTCTATCTAATCAGGACCATAATAAATATTAAATATTTGACAATTTTTATTTTATTTTTCTACAATTTATTTGATAAATGCTTACAAATAAAACATATAATAATATATACAATTTCTTAAAATATCTTTAAAATCTAAATTAAATCTAAATTAATCTAAATTATTAATTCTACCAAAACATTATTAAAATATGGCGAAAAACAGAAAAGTAGTGGGCAAGGAAACCCTCATCATATCGCGTGGCGTGTTTTTCCGAGTGGCGTGCTATAAAGTTAATGTGTTTCCAGCTCACGTCATCATCATAGACCTCGGTGCCTAATGGCGCGTCGCATTGCAATGATTTCATTCACAAATCGCATCATTTTCTTGTTCGAACAGCTGTCCCATTATTGGTATGGTAATTTAATATTCATCAAGCAAAAGCAATCGACAAAATTACAACAATATAATTATACTTCTATACAGCTATAATAATATTATAAATGCGAAAGTTTGATGCATGGATGGATCAGATGGATGGATGGATGTTTGTTACTTTTTTTTTATCCACTACAAGTTAGCCCTTGACTGCGATCTCACCTGATGGTAAGTGATGATGCAGTCTAAGATGGTAGCGGGCTAACCTGTTGTTACTTAATCACGCCGGAACGGCTGAACGCAAATGAAATTTGGCACAGAGATAGATTATAGTCACGGGTAGATTATAGGCATAGTTGAGGACCTGGAGTGTGATATAGGCTACATTTTATCCCGGAAAATTAAGGAGTTCCGGGGGAAATAAAAATACTTAAGCCACGCGGCCGAAGTCACGGGCATCAGCTAATATAATAATATACTTAACACTTCAACCTTAGTTGTTTTCAATGAGTTTTGCATGTAATTATATTATTTAAACATTTTTACAAATGAATATCTGGGTTAATAGCCGCTTAAAGAAACAAAATTTATTATTACACTTAATTAATGAGAAAAATAAAAAGTTGCAACATTCCTTCAACTATATAAGAGTTTATGACCGATTTTCTTGAATCATAGCAAATAAAACTCTCCATCAAGTCACCTTCCAAAAAAAACTAATACAAAATCGGTTCATGCGTTTGGGACCTACGATGCCACAGTTAGACACACCGATATACATACTAACCTACACACTATCCTTTTGCGTTGGGTGTTAAAAAGAAATCAAGAACTGGCAGTTCTTTATAATGTCGCTTTTAGACCTTATAAATCATTCGTAATTAAAATTTTAATAAAATAGTAGCGCTTAACATTTTCTGTCAGCGAAAGAATCACGACATTGCAAAGTACCCGCCGTATATTATTGTAATAGTGTCCATTAAACTTACTTAATTGCTTAACTACCAAAGGCTTTTTAATGTGTAATTAGAGACTAGAGAAAAAGGCACCCCTTCAACTTTAAAAAAACGGCGAAGTACGAGTCCGACACGATCGTACAAGGTTTAACACTATATGTATACTTTTTATTATATACAAGTTTACTATATGGGGACCTCTTTTATTTTTTAACTAGCTCATGCCCGCGGCTACGACCGTTAAACCGCATTTAAGCTATCTACTCACCTAACACTAGCTATCACTTGTTATAGCGGTGATGAAAAACATCGTGGGGAAACCTGCATATAATGTTCTCAAAGGTGAATCAAATCTGTTAACACTCGGTGAGCACTTGGTGAGCGTGGTAGACTATGGCTTGAACACTTTTCTGAGAGACGATCAATGCTCATTAGTGGGCAGCAGTCCTAGATGGGTTGAAGTCATGATGATGTTTATGAAAAAATGTACCTACTGATACCTCAATGGCTAAACGGTAAAAAGGATAAAATGCTCTACTTACTCATAACTTTTTAATTACCTACATCTGTCTTATTTTTAACCGACTTCTTAAAAAGGAGGAGTTTCTCAATAGAGTTGCATTTTTTATTGTTTGTTTCCTCTAACTCCATCATTTTAACCGGATTAGGAAATAATTTAAAAATAGTCTAAATTAAAAAAAAATATTTAGACTTCTAATTATAATACAAGTACGTAATTTCTGTTTCAAATGACTATAATATTTTTACTTTATGAAGTTCCGTGAATAAATAATAATTCCGTGAATAATTATCCTCTAATAAAATTATTAAAATGTTGAGTCCAGTTAGTATTTTGTAGTCTGTATACTTGAAACGCCATCTTTATGCTTATGAGTGCAACTTTATGAGCGCCATCTAGTATCGAGTAGACAATTTAAAATTCATCTCTTATCAATAGATGGCGTTACTGATATAAAAATTAAGGGTTCATCCGCACTGCTAAAAACATTTGCGCGATTTATGTTTCGCGTACGTAATTCGGATTTCTCGCGATTTTTATGCGCAAGTGCTTAGACCTCCTTGTGATTTCTAGTGTTACAGCACGGCAAAAAAATATTCGCGCGAATTTTATTAGCAGTGCGGACGTAGCCTAAAAACTGATTCTTAACGACCTCCCTGGCGGAGTGGTAAGCCTGTGGTTTTAGGTATTTAAGTGGAACTTACCGGGTGCGATTCCCGGCAGGGTCAATTTGGGAAATTATTATTTCTGTATTTTTTTCAGGTCAATTCAAGCTGCTACTTAGGTACCTAGTAATTACCGCCACTAATCATTTAGCGTTCTAGTACAATGGCTGTGTACCTCTAATTAGTCTGCTACCATTTTAGACTGCATGAGATAGACGTTTAGTACTAACTTAGTATTCTAAGTGGAATAATATGTACCTATTTTATGATTTTAATTCAATACAAATAAGTACCCAATTAATTTTAATTTCAATATCATATTTTCTCTGTATCACTATATTTTAAAGGATGAGAAAATAAGGTTAGGTACACATAATTATTAAAAATAATTTCACTCAGGAAGGTGGGTTTTAATTTTTTTTAAATTATTGGTAATAATTATTAAATTATAATACATGTTCCACACACACAGATAGTTCGAAGAACCGACAGATGTTGGGGTCCCAAAGTGCTGGAATGGAGAGCTTGCACTGTGAAGCGTAGCGTTGACAGACCCCCAACTCGGTGAACGGACGACATCAGACGAGCCGCAGAGAGCCGCTGGATCCAGGCGGCGCAAGATCGCGGCGTGTGGAAATCCTTGCAGGAGACCATGTCCAGCAATGGACGTCTGTCAGTTGAGGATGATGATGATGACATATTCCATATACGACTGCCCAAAAAAGGAGTTTAATGTACCTACTACATACTGTATTCATAAACCCTGAAAACAGGGTTCATGAATGTACCTATGTATATGAGTTTCATTTCATGATGATTTCGTGTATAGTGTATACAGTATGTATATGAGTTTTATTCCACCTGAAGAGATTTGGATGTATGGGGTATCGTTAGAATCCTTACATCATCCCGAGTGTCAAAGGCTATAAATTTTTTGAAAAAAAATAAGAAAACCTTTTTACCAGAGCAGTCGTGTTTTTAATAATTTGTAGCATAAATTTTGATATTACTTATCCATTTCTTCGCCCTTTTAAGGGAAATAACTTTTATGTTTTACCTAATATTTTTCTTTCTTCTAAATACAGATTCAACTCATATTGTTTTTCTCTGCTATGTTAAAAAATTATGATTTTTAAAAAAATCATGGGGTATTTTTATGGTATATGATCACGCGACGCGGCGGTACGCAAACTGCGTATAATAGCCGCGGCGTAAGTTGAACTCTGAGCAGAAACAAAATTCGGGTGTCAAACGAAGTGCGGTATGAGGTGCGCCGCGAGCCCATACCTACCCCTCGCTCCCCGCGCATGCTCCGCTCGACTCTGTAGTATAATATACCTGCGCAGACGACCGCCATTTTGGTTCAACTTACATCCAGTCGATTATACTGCAGCTTGCAGCAAGACAACTTGCGTGTTGTAAGTACATAATATTATTTATACAAACAGCGATATTCTGGGACTGTCTGTACCCATACTCGTAACTTAAAACCATTACTTGAAGACCAAAGCCATGTAAAATAATAAAGCAATTCCAAAGCCGAGCCATGCGCATCGAAGCGTAGACGATGTGAACAAGAAATAGAATAACGCGTAATCCTTGTCGATGGCGTCACTCCACACCAATAAAATAACCGCCCAAATTCAACTATTACATCACCCTGTTGACATTAGGGTGAAGGTACATCGTCGACCAATATCACAGAATAGGTACACGTACCAATTAACAACTAATAGTTCTTCAAAACAATACCACGGCATTACTTTTTCTCTCGTTTACCTTTTTTAAGGCAGGGGCCTCTAATTACTTTAAACTCTACCGAAATTACTCAGGGATTTGATTCAAGGTCTCAAGGTATCTGTACTCCCCAGTCCACATCAAGCACTTAGAAAGGATTCTGGTGAAATTCCAACGGAACCTTAAAAAACTTGATCTACGCGAACTAAGTAATAGGACTTAACCTGGTTAAACCTGAATACGTGACATTATTTTCTTGTTTTAGGATTCACTATATAAAGGCAAAAACAATGAACTTTTATATGTATTTTAACTATGAAGCATTTTGTTATCATTTTGGTACATAGTTAGCTCTGTACCTATATAATATACCTACTTACCTTGCATAGGAATATTTCACGCCAAGGCTGAATGTCAGGTGCTAATTTTTTCACGAGAAAATTCTATTATATACTAGGTATGAATGTCTTCATTATTAGTTTGCTGGGGTTGGTTTCCCTTTCCCTTTTATTAAAAAATAAAAACTTAATCAAATAAATAAAAGCTTTTAAAACAAAGTAGCGAGTAAAAGATTCAAAAGCACTTGTCAAAGTCTACTTGAATAAAAATGTTTTTATTTGAGTTATACGAGAACGCGGATCCCATAAATGAAATCAGTAAAATCCATATCCATAATAATTCATACTAATAATATAAATGTAAAAGTGTGTTTGTCTATCTGTCTGTCTTCTACGCTTTAACGTCCCATTTTTTCAACAGATTTTGATAAAATTTGTTTTGAAGGTTGTATCCCGGGGAAGGACATACTTAGGCTACTTTTTATCCCGGAAAGTGAAGTAGTTCAAACGGAAATTAATAAACTTGATCCACCGGACGAAGTCGCGGGCATCATCTATTGTATAATATTTAGACCTCTAAATTTCGGATGATTTTACGCATAATATTAGTAGGTACAGAAAATAAATTATAATTTACATACTTTTTGCATAAGTAAAAAAACATTAGTTACAACCTCAAAACACTGAATCACTAGCATCAAATTACGGCTGAATGTGGACGTTTTGATCCTGAGTTTTGATCGGATTTCGTTTAATTTTTGACATTTTACACACAAAAACAGACAGTCTCCTGATGCTGTTTTGGATCGAGCATTAGTTATTAGACAAAACACAAGAAACAAGCCTAAAAATATCCCCTAAATAGTATAATATTATTGGCCATATATTTAGTATTATTAAAGACAACCTCTGTGTAGAGCTAAATATGTAGTTAAAGCTGGGCACGCACGGCGGCCACTTCAAAGCGACGCAGGCGCCTATGGTGTTCTATTTCTGTAGCCTTTACAAAGGTATCTTCTCACGGCGCGTGAAACCACGAGCAACGTCATTTTTATATTTTGTAGAGAGCACGGGAGTTTTTTTTTTAATAAGCAGAACCAGTATGTGTTTAAGCGGTGATAGCCTACTGGTTTAGACACCTGACTTCTTATTCGGGTTAGCCGACGGTTCGATCCCCGGGCACGCACCTGTAACTTTGCGGAATTATGTGCATTTTGAGAAATTAAATATCACTTGCTTTAAATGGTGAAGAAAACATCGTGAGGAAACCTCCATCCTCAAGAGTTCTTCATAATGTCAACAAAGGTATGTGTAAATTACACGCCTTCGATGACATTATGAAGCAAATCCACACTTGGCTAGCGGTAGTGTTTCAGTTTGTCTTTGTACTACAGTCTATGGCCAAATGCTTATCCTTATGTGAGGAGACAGCTCTTGTTCAGTAGAGAGGCCAGCAACGGCTCGCAGTGAGTGGTGGGAGTGACTTCAATACTTATGAAAGCAGTTTAAGCAGATAACACACGTGCTATTGAAGAAATAATTAATTTATTGAAGAAAGCCTTGCTCACGCATGTGGTAGGTACGTGTAGTGCGAACAAATGCGTGGCACGTATCAACTCACGCCGTTGGAAGTCACCTTATGAAACGAACCGTTTTCTGTTCTTTTTAATAACATTACATCATAATCGAGCTCGCTGATGAATGGAATGCGAACTGCTCCTTGAAGACTTTTCATTGATTGTCTCGATATAATAAAATGCGGTAAAATACACGCCGGAATCGTGTGAATTGAATTAAGAATTTAAATTAAAAATAAAAAGCCCCAGTTAAATTAAAAAAATATCAAAATATGTAATGATTTTGACGAAATTTGGTATAAAGTTCTGAAACTTCAGGCCACGGACACGAAGTCGCGGGCAACACTTGGTTTTTTGTATGTTTTGATAAATTTGTTTTAAAATAATATACTTAATAAAGTAGATAAAAAGATAACTTTTAACTTCAAAATAAAATATTACTTATTCTATTAATTAAAATAAAATATGTTAGATAGATAAAAAACTATAATTGCTCTTAGGTTATCTCAACTTCACAGAAGTTAGTATATTTAACTGGCGAAGCAACTATATAACTTAGTTTTGTATATTATTAGGGTTCCGTACCTGAAGAGGAAATAAGGAACCCTTATAGGATCACTTCGTTGTCCGTCTGTATGTCTGTCTGTCAACCACCTTTTTCTCGGTGACGCGTGATGGTATCAAATTGAAATTAATATCAAATACTTATAGGTCTACGGTCTCTTGGAGCTGTAAAAATATCAAGCTTCTAAGTCAACGCAATCAAATGATACGGCCGTTTTATGCCCCATATCATACTTATATTATAAATGAGAAAGTGTGTTTGTTTGTTGGTTTGTTGGTTTATTGGTTTGTTGGTTTGTTGGTTAATTGGTTTTTTGGTTTGTTGGTTTGTCCTTCAATCACGCTGCAACGGAGCAACGGATCGACGTGATTTTTGGCATGGATATAGTTGAGGACCTGGAGAGTGACAAAGGCTACTTTTTATGCCGGAAAATTAAGGAGTTCCCGCGGGAATCAAAAAATATCGCGGGCATCAGCTAGTTTTGCATATTTTGACACTCGCCGATAAATCAAAACCTATAGGGTACTTCCCGTTGATCTAGAATCATGAAATTAGGCAAGCAGCAAGGTCTCATAGCACACGTAGGTACTTACTTGCTTGCTACAAGAGTTTCGGATAGGAAAAATCCGAAAATCGTTTCGGGTTCGCCCATAGGTTATCGAATTGTCTGCAAGCGCTACCAGTTTAGCGCCATGTCAGTTTTAGTATTTCACAGCTGATTAGGGCCCTACGTGTTGTTATGACATCTTTCTTGTTCTTTACTTAAAGAATTTATATTATAAGAATTTATAATATAAGAATTTATATTTGAAATATTAGATAAGGCACTTAATTAAAATATACCCATTATAATAGTAACTTTTTATCAGCGTTATTTAACAGAAAACAATTATTGGATAGAAGCAGCCGTTACTTTGTGGAGGTCCATCATAATGAAGGAAATATACCTAAGTTTAAGTCGCTATAATCCGCGACAATAGGTAAATCTATGTGGTACAGTGTATGTGCCGCACCTATAACCCGCGATATTCACCAGTCACCACACCACAGAAATCTTCCAAACTAGTTACTCTCACCGTTCCAGACTATAATCTATCTCTGTGCCAAATTTCATCAAGATCCGTTAAGCCGTTCTGACCTCCATGACGGCGGGGGCGGCGGCCACTAATGCAGAAAGAGCCAAGAGGCGCAAATATGAAACTATAGAAAATAATTTCATATTTGTGCCTTTTGGTGTTGAAACTTTTGGGGTCGTGGGGCGAAGATGCTAGATCCTTTTTTAAGGATCTATCTTCTCGTCTCACGGAGTCCACAGGTGACCGGAGGGCTGGCAGTTACCTCGGCCAACATAAAAGTTTGGCTATTCAGCGGGGTAACGCAGCCAGCGTTCTGGGCACATTGCCTCATTGCAGCAGCATAGATTATATTTTTAATGTTTAGTTTTTAGTTTTTAATTTAGATTTAATTTAGATTTTAAAGATTTTTTAAGAAATTGTATATATTATTATATGTTTTATTATTATAAATAAATAAATAAATATTATAATAAAATAAGTAAGGATAAAACTTCTAGTTCCTTCATTAAGAAAACATTTTTTTTAATGTACTTATTAATGGAATAACCGATGCAGGTCACTAACCATGACAATTGTTACAATATAATTTTTAAGAATAATAAAAACTTTCTAAACTTCTTAATTATACTACCTATTTTACATAGATATCAACTGAACTTACGTGCAAAAGTTTGAAATATATACGTAAATCGGTTCTCGTGTAAATACTCTGTACACAAATCTCTAAAGGCGAAAATAGACGTAGAAACGGACAGGACTATTTATAAAAACACTTTTGAAGCGGTAATAGCCTAGTGGTTAAGACACCCAACCTCCTGTATGTGGTCGCGGGTTCGATCCCCGGGCAATTAAATATCACGTTTTGCTTCAAACGGTGAAGGAAAACATCGTGAGGAAACCTGCTCGCCCGAGGGTTCTTCATAGTGCTCGGACAATTTGTGAACTCTTCGCACTTCCGTAGGTCCCGGGTTCGATCCCCGGCAGGGTCGATTTGGAAATTTGTAATTTCTGAATTTTCTCTGGTCTGGCCTGGTGGGAGGCTTCGGCCGTGGCTAGTTACCACCCTACCGGCAAAGACTTGCCGCCAAGCGATTTGCCATGCCCCTAACAGGTTAGCCCGCTACCGTCTTAGACTGCATCGTCACTTACCATCAGGTGAGATTGCAGTCAAGGGCTTACTTGTAGTGGATGAAAAAAAAGGACTCCATGCATTTTACCTTACGATGTTTTCTTTACCTAACTCCTTAAAGTTGGATGTGCATTGTGCATCCCCGGGGATTGAATCCCCAACCACTCGAATAGGGGGCTGGGCGTCTAGACCGCTACGTTATCAGTTATCACCGCTTATATCGCGCCAGTGTGCCCCGAATATACTTTTTCAACCGGTTTAAAAGCTCGAATTTTTGATCGACGCATCGCAAACTTCCTCATTCGCCATTAAGACGATGTTACGTCTACGTACAAGAAAACGTTACGTTAGATGACATCATGATTCATGAAGATACATCTTTATCGCTGAAGGAAAAGAAAAACGATTATCTTTCACGATTCGCACGCATCTCTACTCTTGGCCAGTCGCTACCTAACTGTCGTTGGCGGAACACGCGCGCCGCCCGCGCTTCTAAAACCGCGCCGGTTGAATAAAAACTTCAATTAAAATTTCGAAATTAAATTCTCCGACTCAAAATACAACTCTAACTGTGCTTGAAAGGTAACTGAAAAGTGATTGTGTGCTGCTGAAAAAGTGACCACGTGATCGCAAGGTAAATATCAAAGAATATAATATGATATATTTTAGGAAAATCTTCTTTTATCAAATGAAAATGCTATGATAATTTTCTTCCTTAGAGCTGTAAGTTAAGTAAGGTAAGTTCTAGCTGAATTTTTTGTTTAGTTTATTGCTAATAAGAAGGATAACTTTGAACTTATACTTAAGTAAGCCGGTGCCTGAATAACTTATTTCGTTATCGAATGAAAATTATTAGAATTTGCTATAACTAATGTCGTGCAACAGTAGGGAACTGTTGGATGTCCACTACTGGAGTGAACACAGTTCAAAGTGGTATTTTGAGGGATTTTCCTCACTCTAAGTCTACGGTCTTGCCTTGACCCATTGAAGGCCCTAGATTCCTAGATGTTACATAGGATTTCGGTTTAAAACTTTGAGTAGTCTTCGTCTTGCATAAAAATCAAAGTTTTACCTTAATTTTTTATTCATGCCACATGTCGCCCTTGACCGCGCCCTTACGGTAATTCCATAACTTATATTATGAATGCGAAAGTAGGTCTGTCTGACTGCTATTTTATCTTGCATCTGAGATGCATATAAGCTACCTCTTTATTCTGGAAGTTGATCATCCAGAATTCTCATTGGCTTTTAGAAAAACTAATATCCCTAAGCTAAATTAACTTTCTTAAAATTCCGTCATGTACCTATGCCGATTAAATGCCGAGAAATTAAAATAAAATTGTTTTTAAAGTGCTGTGTATAAATCGTCATTATTCCGGCATTTGTGTAAGTGCGAATTTATATTTGAGGTGCGTGAAAAATATTCGAACATTTCGTGCAGAATATTTTAGAATAGAGCTATCTATCTATTTATAATTCAGAGAGCAAATAATAAAATAGGCTAGTCACAAATTTTCGCTCTCTGAAAAATCTGCGCGTTTTTGCAAATTACTTCTCTAAGCCGGTTTTGCTATTTATCAGAAGCTTTCAGAAGTTTACTATAATATTTTTTTTTGGTTTTTATCTTATGATGAAGTTAACCAATGAACCTAGGTATAACCTAACTAACTATTGGTTACTTTATCGTCTAGTTAGGGTTCTCTAGTTAACAAGAAACCGATTAACCTAGTTTCCCTGTGTCTATCCGTCTGTCCGCAGTTTAGCTCAGAGACTCATAGTACTAGAAAGTTGTAATTTGGCATGGGTATACCTACATATTAAACATGCCGAAAAAGTAGTACTCGTAAAATACAATTTTGAAAAATATTTTCAGGTAATGCGTACACGTAAAGTGGGAATGCTATTTTTTTTTGTCGTTTATCCCATGGTGTGGGCCCGTGGGGTATCATTGGTAGGTCATTCAAAAATGCAATATTTTTATATGGGTATGGAAAAACCATTTTTCGATTCAGGGATCCGTTAGTGAAATTGTAAGCTTTAAAATTGCATTCTATATCTGTAACAAATTTTATCAAAATCCGTTGAACAGCTGATAAACCGCGAAAGCGTAGCAGAAAGACAGACACAGACACACTTTCGCATTTATAATATTAATTTGGATTAATAATATTATGTCTATATAAGTTTTAGTTTATTTTGGTAACATTTAAGGTATATCATAATAACATATATATTTTATACATATTTATATTCGTAAAGGCGTCTCCAATGGTGGCCTACCTGCTTATGTTTATTCATATTGCATTTTATTAGAGCAACCGGTTACAGTGTAAATGAATAAAATTCAAATAATTTACACCTGAACTGCCAAATACTTTTCATTTTAATTATATTGTAATTGCTAATGGGATATCACGTCACCTTTATTTTCATTACGGTTAGGTATAATAAATGTTTATTATTATTTTTTTGTCTCTTTTTTTAAAATTGACCATGTCGCGAATATTTTTTTAATTAAATACTTCAGTCGCGGCCAGGGACTGAAAAACAGATTTATAAAGGTTACAGAAATATAAGTGTTACAGAATGAAAGTGTAATAGAATCGAATCTGTAACCCTTTTGAAGGTGTTTTTAATTCTGTTAATCCGAAACACTTATATTTCTGTAACAGAAACGAATCTGTAACAGAAATGAAAGTGTTTTAATGTGTAACCGAAATAGCGACGTTGCCAAATTTACTGTCGACGCGTATTCAAATTTGAACCTAAGGTCTAGCACCGTTGGATGCAATTGTTTTAAGAAAAACATGGCCATGTTGTGTCAGTATGTATGAAGTCCGATGAAGTGAGAAGAACGCGTTGTCACACCGTGCAGTTTATTAGGGCATGTACCTATTAGGGTTACAGATAAAAACACTTACTAACAGAAATAAACGGTTATAGATTGATTGGGTTACAGTATCGTTTCTGTTTCCGTTATGTGTTTCTGTTTTATAACAGTTTAAACCCCTTATTTCGGTTACTGTTTCAGTCCTTAGTCGCGGCTTTAAAGCGGCTCTACAATGTTAACTTTATAACACCAACTATAATGTAGAGTCAATAATACAATATTTATCGCAAAGCCTTTGAACAAGACCTATCATCAAATGTCAATTTTATTATGCGCAAGGATCCAATGTAATAAAAAAATTGAGTGCTTACCTAAATTACCAAAGGTATTTTAGTATAATTATGTTTTATATCATCATCATCATCTAGACTGACGCTAGGGCTAAGACGAAACTCACAGAATGAGAACGGTATTGGATAGCGCTAAACCAATATTTATATAATATCCTTGTATGTATACATTAGAAATCTGTAGGTACGAGTATATTTGTAAAAAAAACGCAATCAATATTTGAAAACTTATAGGTGGTGATACCCATAGGAAGGACAGCAGACGGAGAGGGCAAGGGCTAACTTGTAGTGGATAAAAAAAAGAAACCGACAAACAAACACATTTTCGTATTTCTAAGTATTTACAATATTACAACTAATAAAAAGAGAGTTCGGCAACCACTTGGTTGAGGGTCCGTTGTTAAAACAAAAGATTAATAAAACCTCTTATTTATTGTACACAAGGATCAAATGGCTTATTTGTTGTAGACAAGGATCCAATTTATTTCAAACGCTCGCCAATCGGTTCCAAGAAACGGAACGCCACTCCGAAACTCCTAACCTGAGATGATTATTTGAGCCCACTCGTATTTCAGCCCGCCCGAGTCTGGTACTAAGGATAATAGTGTTGTACAACACGTTCCTATGTATCGATATTTCGATAGATAGTCGATACGCTTCTTAAAATATTCAGCTTTGCTCGGAAGGAATTCTCATAATCCAAGATGATTATTTGAGCCCACTCGAATTTCAGCCCGCCCGAGTCTGGTACTAGGTGACATTATAGTGCTGTACAACACTTGTGTATCGATATTACATCGGTAACGTAGGTTCTCTCAATATTCGGTACTAGCTGATCCGTGACTTTGCTCGGAAGGAAATACTCTACATCCTGTCTTCGCGGAAGTCTACGTTATAGAGAGCAAAATTAAGTTTCTAGTCCCAGCTGTATGTTGATATGACAGTTAGCTTTTACTCTTATAGGAATAAAATAATAAATACTATAATTAACATAGAATATACCAATAAGCAGGGAAAAATCATTATAGCACAATTTTCCTTACAATTATGATGTGCAAAGTTGTATTTATTGCTAAGAATATCAAAAAACAAGTTAAAAATAAAACTATTTGCTTGGTGAAAATAATTAGAATTAGAATACCATTTTCCAGTATCGATTTTTAGTATGAGATTATATCGATATTGGAAAATCAAGAATCGAGTTGCAAATCCCTACTCGAGAGTCCAGACCCCAAACTGCTCGTTGATAAAACCTTCCATTGTTTATTTTGTTCCAGCGATTTATTGATGCAAATTTAATCTTTATAATTTTCATGGCTCCATTCATCATTCTGATAATAATTATTGTTCTTAAAACCGTTTATTGTTTAAGTTGTTTGGTTAACTTTTTATTTTTTACTATCTTTTGAGATTTTAAACTGGTTGTCTCGGTAAAAGTTATGCTAATTGAGTATAACCTTTTGTATGTCATGACACAGATACTAGTTCATTGATGATTAATTATAATTTTTATTTGTTTCTATTAACAATTAGGGCTTAGTTATTAATTTTCCACAATACTCTCTCTTCGTACTTCCCAAACAGGTCAAACTATACCTAATAATTAAATTCATAATTCTGACTTTTTCCTTCCGAATTCATTTCAAATTCCGTTAAATTTGAAATGGGACATTTTCCTTTACCGATTTGAATTTAGCGGTTTTGTGACTTGGGAGGTAATCAATACAGGAAAAGAACTTCCTTTTGAGAATAAAATTTAGTTTAAGCAATACCTAAGTCGGGAAATTATGTGTATTAAAATGTATGTATGAGGGGCGAGTGGCCTAGTTGCGTCAACGCATATCAGTCGATTGCAATTGTTAAGTAATGTTGACGCAAGTCGGTAACTAGATGGGTGACCGAATTTGAAAGTCCGAATTTGGCCTTTTTGTTACTTCCTTGCTTCGGAGAGCACGTTAAGCCGTCGGTCCCTATTATTATCAACTAGCTAATGCCCGCGACTTCGTACGCGTGGATCGAGGTTTTGTGGTTCCCGCGGGAACTCTTTAATTTTCCGGGATAAAAAGTAGCCTATGTGTTATTCCAGACTATAATCTATCTCTGTGCCAAATTTCATCCAGATCTGTTCAGCCGTTGGGGCGTGATTGAGTAACAAACATCCATCCATACATCCATACATCCATACCGACATCCATACATCCAAACTTTCGCATTTATAATATTAGTAAGAAGTAAGAAGTAAGATAACATCTAATATTCGTTGTAAACCCAAGAGTAGAAATAGTAGGTACTCTTAGTCGAATCTTATACGGAATGACCTGGACCTGAATCCACCGCATTATTATCCCAAGAAAACCCCTGCCGTTATATGACTAATGGAAAAGAGTCACGACTCAGCAATGAGAAATACGACGCAAAGAGAGATTAAAATGTATCGTTGGTCTACCAGTATAGTAATTACTAGAGTTTGACAATAGCAGTAAAGAGTTTTATGAAATAGTAGATCTAATATTAAAAGGTAGACAGAGCTACGCAAGTTTGACTGATATAATAGGTAATAATGCAGTTCTAAGAAGGCAAGATCACGTATGAACTAGTTTATATGAGATAAACAAACCGACAAGCACCATCAACAAGCATGTATCAACAGATGTTTTCTTGCCAGGCGTATTCAATTCCGGCAAATTCATTTCCTTACTAAGCGAGAAAATAGTTATTTTATATAGACTACGTACCTACTAATTTTTTTTTATCCACTACAAGTTAGCCCTTGACTAAAATATAAAATGCAAAATTATACCTAATTAAAATTATTATTGCCTTTTAAATGCAAAAGTTTGCATGGATGGATGTAGATATGGATGTATGGATGTAGGATGTTTGTTACTCAATCACGCCCCAACGTCTGAACGGATCTGTATAAAATTTGGCACAGTGATAGAATAACACATAGGCTACTTTTTATCCCGGAAAATTAAAGAGATCCCGCGGGGACCGAAAAACCTCAATCCACGCGGACGAAGTCGCGGGCATTAGCTATAATTTAGATTAGATTTAATTTAGACTATAATTCTTCCATTATTGTCTTATACTATCACTTCAACCTATTGCCAGCTCACTACTGAGACACTAGTCTCATCTCAGATTGAGAAATATTTGGCCATAGTTTACTACGTGGCCCGCGCCCGTCCTGCACCCGCTCTCTGGGTGTTTTTCCCTTAAGATATGTATATGTCACCGTAAGATTGTAAAAACCGTTAGATTGTAATCTAACTAGCGATATTGTAAACTGTTGACAGATTGTGAACCGTTCAATGTTCTGAGTGTCAATTTTTGAAATATTCATTGTATTTACGTTTTCTTGTCTCTTTCTTGTAGGTTAGGTTAGGGTTCGACATAACCAATCAGGTAGTGGTTACTAGGTAACACTTAGGTTTTATCAGGTTAATATAACAAACAGATTACAATCTACCGAAAAATAATGCGTTAAATTGTAATCTGTCGACAGTTTACAATATCGCTAGTTAGATTACAATCTAACCGTTTTTACAATCTTACGGTGACATACCTATACAATATACAAATTACAAATTAAAAATTGGTATTTGTGGACCATCAAGAAAACTACCATTAAGAAATCAAAGTTTCGTTCCAAGAAATTCTACCCGAGCAAAGTAGCGCGGGTCAGCTAGTGTGTAGTCTGTGTACACGAACAGCTGATGCTACAAAAACTGGGTACTATAACGCAAATATTACTATAACGACTCCAAATGTGCCGCTCCATTGACGTGATTGCATCATTAGATACAACAACAAGGCGCATCTGCCGTAAAAGTGTGAAGTGTGAACTTAAGGGCGCTTCCACACATGTTCGCACGTATTCAGATCAGTAATTCAGCTACTAGATGATGCCCCCACGACTTTGCCCGCGTGGATTTAGAGTTGTGAGAATCTGGTGGAGTATTTCATTTTCCGATAAAACGTAAGCTTATGTACTTCCCGGGAATGCAACTTACCTCTGCATCAAATTTCATCAAAATCCGTTGTAAAGATGGACTGGAAAAGCATAGCAAACTGATAGGCAATATTAACGACATACTATTACATATTCTGTGATATTACCTTTATGGTATATATTATCATATATTACTTATATGGATATATTATACCGGGTATTCATTAGGGCAGGATGAAAGTTGTTAACGTTTTGTTTTCTTTGTAATTTGGAGTTTGAACAGGCTGGTCTGAAAATGTGTGAAGGCACCCTAACGCTTGTCCATTCACAAACACCTCGGATGAATGGCCGCCATTTACGATGCGATAGAAAAACCAGCGCATCTGTCAACGTGACTGTACTGACTGCCGACGTGATCGACGAGCCAGTTTTTACTGCGTGGTAATAGCCCTTGTACACTCAATGCCAAAAATGTTACGCTGACTCTTTATTTTCTTGGCTGGGGCCATACTGCCAACGGTTAAATATTACTTAAAATGATGTCACATACCTTGACGTTCCTAAAATATGGATTATAATTCTAAAACACGAAAGTCAACAATAATGAATTATGAAACAATATGGCTTTAAGCGTTGGCTTCCAGGCCTACTGAATAGCTTTTATACATACATTTTTCCTTTTATCAATTGAAAAGGAAAAATTTATGCTCAAAATCCCTCTTACTGGCTCTTCTCAATATAACCGGCCTGCCAAACCATGAGAGCGGCATTGTGCGTGCATTTATAGAACCACTATATAATATGACATTTAAAGCTCCGGAGAAATCCAACGTTGGCAAATTAAAAAAAATCATTTATATTATTTTAATATTAATATCTTTTTTCATTAATAGGTTTATAACATATACCTATGCTCTTGACATTGTCGAGAGTCAAGACTCTTCCACTGTACTGGTTCGGAGAAATTGAATTGGAGAATTGAAACCAATTAAAAATTTATCAAAGAATAATAATGGTAAATAAACTTATTTTTTGAAACTAACTGTACATCGCTACACGTACACACTACCATGATTGTAGACTCTACAAATTAATGAAAGTGACTAATAATGTTGAGTCAAATTTCACTACTTATTCAGAATGAAAGTGACGAAACATCGGTAGGACCGATTTTGATGAAATTTGCTACAGAGGTAGGTTGCACCTTGGGGAAAGACAAACGGAGACTTATTTTAGTTAATATAGTTTTCCTCTCTCACTTTAGCTTTCATCTCAGAGACATTATTCGAACTGGTCGCATTCTGTAGGGGAGGGCAATGCCAGTGTCGTCAACTTTTCAATATATAATTTTTCTTCCAATTTATTTTCAATTTCTTTATCTCGTATTTAAAAATGCGCCTCCAAAGTGAAAACCGGTGTCGGGCGGAATGCTACATATCTTGCGTGACGTCATTTGGCATTCCTAACCTACCGGGATCTCGATCGGAGGTCGAGGAACATTTTTTAATGAGTTATCCGAATGCAGTTTACGTTTTCGAGAAAATTTCATTGAAATCGGTTAATTATATTTCTAAACTGTCCTATTCTGCGTATGCTTTTTAATATTTCACATTTTTAACAAAGTGAATGACAAAAGCTTCTATAAAACCTAGGTATTAGCATAAGCGACATTTAAAAAATTCCCGAGTGTACTTTGTATTTTTTATTTCACTACAAGTTAGCCCGCTAAATCGCTTGGCGGTACCCTCTTTGCCGGTAAGGTCTAGCCAGGGTCGAAGCATCCCAGCAGACCAGTTCAGAGAAAATTCAAAAATTATAAATTATTAAAATGATTGTGCCGGTAATAGAACTTGGAACCTCCCACTATGAGACCGTAAAACAACTGCGCCATGGAGGTCGCCGAACATTGCAAAATAACATTTTTTTTTGCACATACGTCTGTGCATACTAATAACTCTTGTATATAAATCGATGTCGTAAATCAATTAGTTGGACGTGAACATTAACTGGGCAATTGAACGAATTTATTTGGAACGTTTTCGTTTAACACACATCCGACGCGCGGGCCGAAATAATTCTAACAACACGCAACCATTAACTAAATTAAAAATTTTCTTGAAACTGGCAATAATAATCCATAGGAATATAATGGGCGCATGTATATATTTTTATCCTTACTCTGGTTCGAAATTCGACGCCCATAAAAATTGCATACAACAGGCTAGTTTTCGTCGTCCTTTACACGTCCACAGCTGAACGAAGGTCTCCTGTATGGATCTCCACAGCACATGGTCTTGTGCCGCTTGTTTCCAGCAGCTCCTAGCTACTCGCTTGAGATCGTCCGTCTACCTTGTCAATCTCAAGATCTAGATATTCGCCCGTCTTCCCATATTTTAGGCGAATCCCACACTGCGACACGCCAATCGACTGATCACGGGGCGGCGTTGTCCGTAAGTATATTAGTTTGTATAAGTCACCGTAAGATTGTGAAAACCGTTAGATTATAATCTATCTAGCGAGATTGTAAACTATCGAAAGATTACCATTTAACGCATTATTTTTCGGTAGATTGTAATCTGTTAGGCATAATAACCCGATAGAACCCTAAGTGGTAAGAACTACCTGTTTATTTATGTCGAAACCTAACGTAACCTACAAGAAAGAGACAAGAAAACGTAAATACAATGAATATTTCAAAAATTGACACTCAGAACATTGAACGGTTCACAATCTGTCGACAGTTTACAATCTAACGAGATAAAAAGAGTTAGATTGCAATCTAACGGTTTTTGCAATATTACGGTGACATATACAAAATACGCGCAGTATCACCGAGTACCTATTTTGTGGTACCAGTATTACCACACACTAAAAACGACTCTCCGCGCGTGGAATTAGTACCACAGAATAGGCAATTTTGTACGCAGTTCCGCGACCAGCCGCGTCGCAGAACTGGGATTCGCCTTACTTATATTGACGAAAGATACAGATATAGCTTGCATAGCATAGCTTTCATTCAGTGGAGCATCATCTAGTTTGCTATGAAACCATTAAAGTCCAAGCTATTACCGCTGCAATGATGATCGATGTCCTTTAATTTAAATTTCCATATCAAAGAATGACCAATCAACTACATAAATGATCTCCATGATCACATCATTCTTTTAACCTTCCTTCATGACTATTTAAAACTGCTGACATCATGGTTATAGTAAATAGGGATTTATTAAAGAAGCAGTCTAATTTGTGTCACGGGTAGACTGCCGAATATAAATCAATGTCAGTTTTGCGACATAGTTCAAAATAGCCCTGATTGGCGAAATGGGCCCGCGTCAAAGGTCCTCGATGATTTACGATGCCTTTCAGGAACTCGTTGGACTAATGAGACCCTTTTTGATGATTGTTGATTGCTTTTTCAGGGTTCTGTGGCACTACAAGTGGTAGGGCAAAAGGCTCAAGATCTTTTAAAACAAGGCTATTTTCTTTTAATTTGCACCCAATTATCCTCTGGCGATTGCGTCAGAGCCTTTCTGTAGCGAGTTTTGCTCTGAAAAGGGTGCCAACTCACGATGGTCGTGTGAGCGTGTTTCCAGATTTGAGTGCTTGATTATAATATACGAGCAGATGCCCGCGACTTCGTCCGCGTGAAATAAGTTTTTTAAATTCCCACGGGAACTCCTTAGTTTTTCGGGTTAATATATGACACTCACAAATAATGTGGCTTTTTATTGGTACCAGAATTTTCAAAATCAGTTCAGTAGATCCAGAGATTACCCCCTACAACCTCACAAAACTTTACCTCTTTATAATATTAGTATAAGCCTAAAATAAATTTAGCTCAAAATCGGTTGAAGGGATGGGCCGTCAAAGCCGCCATTTATAATAATACAACTACCTATGGATTATGCAGTTACAGAAAATTCAGTTCCTATTTAACCATAGGTAATGACGTATAAGGTTAACGCGCTTAAAATAAAGTTGCATAATGCTTATTGCATTCCTTCAATTTTGTACACACGAGTAAAAGCACAAATCATGTAATGTTATGGCATTAAAGCACGAACGTATGAAGGATTCTGTAGGCAGCCGGCAGCGGGCATTAAAGCTGAAAGCGCTCGGTGTTTCTGCCAATTTGTTGTTTGTACGAATACCACCTGGGGGTGTAGGTACTACCATCGCTTAAAGCAGTAGGTATTGTTTTAATATTGTTGACGTTTGTGTTCTAGAACATGGATGATGACAGCTCAATTTATATATATTATGTAGTATGGAAGTTTGCATGAAATACAAAGTTGTGAACTTGTGACGTCGTCAAATTTCATCGCACATTTTTTCTTTAATCCGTTGAGGACCTGGAGAGTAACATGGGCTACCTATTTTACCCCGGAAAATTAAGGAATTCCCGTGGGTATCAGAAAAACTTATTCCATGCGGACGAAGTCGGGGGCATCAGCTAGTCTATTTATAAGTCTACCATCGCGGGCGCTGGGTAGTTAGTGGTCACTACCATCGCTTAAAGCAGTATTATTTCGTAGATACAGTCTAATGTCATGTACCCTGACGTTTCTAAAATAAGGATTATAATTCTACTAGCTGATGCCCGGGACTTCGTCCGCGTGCTGTGTGCCGGAACTCGTTAATTTTCCGGGATAAAATGTAGCCTATGTGCTATTCCACGCTATAATCTATCTATGTTAATCTATCTATGTGCCAAATTTCATCCAGATCCGTACAGCCGTTCTGGCGTAATTAAGTAACAAACATCCATCCATCCATACATCCATATCCATCCATTCAAACTTTCGCAATTATAATATTAGTATAGATAACACGAACATTAACAATATTAAAACAATACTGCTTTTAGCGATGGGAGTATGCTGTCTGGTCAAGTACCTTATGATTACAATCTAAGATTAGAAAACGTTAATCTTATCATCGAATGCAACTGATATGTTCGGAGGCGTGGCCCTTATTATACAATCAATTCCAAATGATAAAGCAATATTTATTTTAAGGGTATGTTCCGATATACACTGCGAGCACTGTAAGGTGTGACGTCGATTTAGTATACTGCGAAGCCGTTCCTTTATAGTTAGCTATACTGGTTACTGTATAAAACGGAACGCAGTCCAGCTGTCGATCACGTGATCAAAGCACTGAGAGCACCTTACCTCGAAAACACCAGTGCTCACAGTACAAAAATGATTTGTGATGATTTGTGACGTCATATATTTCACTAGGATAGGTACTGTTAGTCCATAACGGAATGAATTTCTCCCAGTAAGAGCACTGAACAGTGCTTGCAGTGTATACCTATCGGAACATACCCTAAATCGTGTATGCAAAGAAACTACTAACATTTTTAATTTACAATTGTAAGAAGGTTGTAACTTGTAAGGCCTTTGAACTAAAAGCTCTTTCAAAATTTGGATTTGAGTCGCTCCAACAAAGCATGGGACTGCGGTTACAAACCTAATACTTAGTTAGGTATAGGTAATTTATATTTGATTATCGTTAAACTTTTGAAAAAAAGCAAATACCGAGTTTCTTGCTGCTTCTTCTCGGTGGGAATGGTATTCTGAACCGGTGGTAGTTTTATTTGACGATTCAAACTCATTGGAATGATGAGGTCGGTTTGTGTCTATTTTTCCGTATCTGAGACGCCAAAAGATGATCATGGCTCCATAAAACGTTGGACCCCAGCGTTTGTCCAACAGGGTACCTTAATTTGTAGGGCTAGATGCCCGTTATAGAGAGTAAAAATTAATAAGTATTGGTTTGAAACTGTGGATTTATTTTAGGTAATTTGTGTTCAAAGATTGTATAGTTCGCGTGAGTTGAATACAAAGCATGTCACCTCAGGCCCCGACTGCATTCAACTCGCGTGCGTACTATAGGTTGTATGCATGTTGTATGGGACTTCATGAAAGGGTTGTTTGCACTTGAGTTGTAAAATAAGGATGTTAAGGTTTACTTTACCTTTCTATCAAAGCTAGTGAGATGTTTAAACAAAAAACTAATCCTACACTACAAGAACAGTTATAGAATAGCCTTGCAGGATATTATGTTCAATCATTGACATGCTAAGAGCATTGCGAATAGTATTTTCTCTTTAAGCCTACAAAACTTTATTGGCACCCGAATTAATTTACGGCCGCTCTATAGCATTCTTTGTTCTAATCGAACGCTTTCACTGTTAAGATGAGTGTACACTATACATTAATGCAATTGCCTTTTCACTCGTAACACCAATATCGGTCATTCAATTATAGCCAGCCCACTATGCAGGTTGTAAATCAATTGCTCTCGTCTGAAAACCCATTCCTTCTTCATAGTGTTCATAATACATCGATACACATGAACAGGCATATGTGCATCCATCTTTATGTTACACCAATTTCAACCTTGTGCATTCGCAATAAGAGGTAGCGAAACCCATTGCTTATTTATAACAACAACTATATTGACAAAGTTATATGTGCTTGCCTTTTTGTTTAATGATTTTGAACTTTATCCCTTTGCAATAGGCGATAGGAATTGATGATGATCGTAAACGACTCTTGAGGGTAATAAAATTTAACTTTCTTCATTGGCTGACTTTTATGCTTTTAGTTATTATAATATGTGTATTGCCTTTTGCCTTCTAAACTTTGCAACGTATTTTACCCGGTTATGGGAAGATCAAATACGTAGTTCTACGGTGTTCTATAAAATATAGAAAGAAAACTGACTGACTGACATATTAACGCACAGGTAGCTTTAACCATATAAGCGTGTTATAAGATTTACTACCGATGAGTCTAAAGACCAGATATTTGGTACCTATACGTAGGTTTTCTCTGTACTGTAGTAAGATCGTCACTAAGAAAATAATTACCTTTAGGTATACAAGTTTTAAAAAATTAGCGTTTTCAAACTATTGGAGTGATATTCACAAACATGTGAGTTAAAATCGATCACATCGTTTAAAATATATATTTAATCTAAAAGTAGAGTGCTTGTATTTACAAGCAACTCTACTTACCAGTATTGCCAGTATTACCAGTATTGTAGGAAAAATGAGTATCTATTTAGATACACATTTTTTTTATTCGAAAATTACATATTAAATGATTAAAAAAAACTTGAATTAGATACGTTCCAGCAATGCGTCAGACTGCGGCTACTTATACGTATACCTATAGTGTATAGTTGTATACTATTTAATTATCCGCCCAAGCTCTTACTGGTTCTTCTCGGTAGGAATGGAATTGCGAACTAGATGGTAGATTCACTAGATTCAAAAGCAAAGTTTACTTAAATAATGATACCTAGTCGGAATTGATTACCTAAGTGCCAAGCTTTTGTGTGCTTACTCTAAGGACGCAGCGCTATTATAAATGATTCAACATGACTTCGATTATTACCTGATTGTTATTGATGATGCGGTCTAAGATGACCTGATTGTAAATGAGAATCATGTGGAATTGGACTCGTTCAACTAGATTGCACAATATATAAGGTATGCTCTAAGGACCTATTGTTTCTAAATATAATGGCAGACCAACAAATTGGGCGAAATCAAACCTCCTTGGCGCAGTTGTGAGCGCTGTGGTATAAGTGGGAAGTCCCGGGCTCATACTTCAATACCCGGCAGGGGCGATTAGGGAATCTAAACTTCTATAGGTATACAATATTATAAATGAGAAAGTTTGGAT
The DNA here is from genome assembly GCA_923060345.2 of Erebia aethiops. Taxonomy (NCBI): domain Eukaryota; kingdom Metazoa; phylum Arthropoda; class Insecta; order Lepidoptera; family Nymphalidae; genus Erebia; species Erebia aethiops. Next base: position 16,392,252 of record OV281081.1, on the reverse strand, counting down.
GGATGGATGTTTGTTAATCAATCACGCCAGAACGGTTGAACTGATCTGGATGAAATTTGGCACAGAAATAGATTATAGTCTAAATTATAACATAGGCTATTTTTTATCCCGAAAAATTAAAGAGTTCTTGCGGAAACCAGGGGCATCAGCAAGTATCTATCTAATTTCTATATTATTGTGTCTGGCGGCCTGGTAGAAGGATTCGGCCGTAGTTATAGTAACAAAACATGACGTACCTACCAAAAAAAGCGTTCCTTTATGACACCAAAGCCTATTGAGATTATGGGTTTAAAAGTATAACTGTCATAGGTACCCTACCAGGCTTGTTACCGTCAAAGACTGAATCCTCACTTACCGTTCAGGTGAGATTACAGTCAAGGGCTAACTTGTAGCCCCTTCCGGAATGCCCTTCCGGCTTCCGTTTTCCTCTCCTCTTTTAATATAGGTTCCTTCAAATCAAGAGTTAATAGGCATTTTCTAGGCAAGCGCGTTCCACCTTAGCGCAGCATCACCACTTGTAAGCAAGTCTGTTTGCAGCCAAGCGCTAGCCTATAATATATCAAAAAACAGGATTTAAATCCGGTACATTTTTGAGTGTTGATTTAACGTCAAAGATGGACATTTACTAATTTAATAACACCCTAAAATAACTTTTGAACCGAAAAATTTCAAGTAAAATTATTTAATTAAACCTTTGATGTTTTCCACATTTGGGTAAACCGGATGTTGTGTTAGCGACCGCGTAACACCAAACTCGGTGCACATCTTGACATAAATGGTGGAAAGACAATACCATAGAGTTAAAGATACCACGTGCGGTCATTATACACAAAGTTGTGGAAATAATGAATACATCAAAGGATAAAAACCGTTCTATGATACTAATATTATAAATACGAAAATTTGTTTGTTTGTTGTTTTGTTGAATTGTTGGTTTTTCTTTTAATCACTATTAATCACAGCGATGGATTGACGTGATGTATTGGGCATCGGCTAGTATGAAGTACTTACCGTTATTTATCGTTTGGTAATTATTGAGTTTTTGAAAATTTATTCAAATAACGCAACGCATTGGCGGTTTTTCTGGTGGTGCAAATGTTCATAGGCGGCGGTGATGACCCGCCTGCTCGTTTGCTCGCTAACTTATCTATTTTTACCTATAAAGTACCTATTTTTTTAAACAAAGGAATGTTTCCTTTGTTTTTCCACCGTTTAATAAAACTCTAACTCGACGATTCCTTTACATAAAATAGGTATTTTTTATAATTTTAATGGAACTCTATATTAACAAGGTACTACCTGTAATATTGTATCTGGACGCCTGGGCAGCATTTCCTACAGCCGATAAAAATAGGGAAAACACAATAAAGCTTGAGTAAATAACTAGTTAGGTAGGAGAGCAGAATAATGGGTAATTTGTAAGTGTTGTGCAGAAAAAAATTAACAAGAATTCAATAGGTAACATAACAATATTATGTAGTGGGTACATTAGGTAAAACTTATTACAAGCGGAAAGACGTCACAGAATATTATGGTCTTTACACAGCTAACATTTCCAAGGATTTGGATAATGTTTATTCAGTTGCAAGAATTCATTCATTATTATCAACCCATTGTCTGCACGCTACTGAGCTGGGGTCTCATTCTGAGCCTCTCAAAATGAGACTCGTTTAGGCCATAGTCCACCATGCTCTGTGGATTGGCAAACTTGACAGCTTGAGCAAATAACTAGTAAGGCAGTCACAAGCAAGTAACAAGAGCAAAAATGGATAATTTAATTAGTCTAGTGTTTTGCAGTAAATTTAAATAAGAATGCAACATAACATAATATTATGTAGTAGGTTAATTAGCCAGCGGGTAGGTATATAAGGATTTTAACGATACCCCGTATATCCAAATCTGTTCAGGCATTTAAAAAGAACAGTTAAAAAAGTTGCAAAAAAGTGAAATGAATAATTTGACGACCTCTGTGGCGCAGTGTGTGGCGCTGTTGTCTTAACGTGCGGAGGTCCTGGGTTCGATCCCCGGCAGGGTCAATTTGGGAATTTATAATTTCAGAATTTTCCCTGGTCTGGCCTGGGAGGCTTCGGCCGTGGCTAGTTACCACCATACCGGCAAAGACGTGCTGCCAATCGATTTAGCGTTCCTGTACGATGCCCGATACGAGGTTAGCCCGCTACTATCTCAGACTTCATCATCACTTACCATCAGGTGAGACCGCAGTCAAGGGTAAACTTGTAGTGGATAAATTTTTAAAAAAAAAAACAATTTCCACGAAGGAAATATCCTTGTGGTTAACACAAACATGTAGCAATCGTTGAAATCAACAAACGCACAATTTGAGGAAGTCTTTTGATGTTTCTGAGGTTTTCTTTCAAGAATTAACGCTTTTTGTGGTCGACCAAAGACGGCTATTTTAAAAACTAATGGTAACAAATCATTACGCCATTTTAAACTTTGATCTATTATGAAAAAAATAATGGAGTTGAACAATTTGTACAAAAAAATAGATAAAATAAATTACCCGTTACATAATCTTTAGCTATTCCAATTTTCATTTCAATGAATTGATACAAGTGCTGTATTTGTAGTAGGTACATAAGTTTTTTTTGTGAAATTCCTTGAACCTTAGCAATGCAAAATTACCAAAAATATGCAATTTCGAAAAGGACACATGTTTTGCTGTCGTTTTTTTAAAAATACTATATGTACTTCTTTACAAAATAATTAGTTTTTTTTAATTCCTGAAAGTTTAAACATGTGCCCTTTTCGAAATTGCATCTTATTCAATTGTTCTTGCCAGATATTCACCAAGCGTACAGTACTATAGGTAAGTTTGGTGTATCGTACTGGAAGACTTGCACATTATTATCTCCACCGCTTCAAGAGATAATCCTGGATGTCTCTACTATCTGTTTCTTAGACACCGAGCAAACAATTTACCATGGCCTAGATGATTGCCTGCGCTTTAGTGCGCGTAGGTTCGAACTTGTTACACAACTTAATACTTCGAAAGTTCGAACTGAAATTATTTCCTATATGGTGATCGTTCAGGACCAATGTTGAAATTTTACTACAAGAAGGTTACATACCTATATTTTTCATTGATAGAACGTCTACAGTCTTTATTAAAATAGAAACTTTCTTCAAAAACCAACTTCCAACTAAATCTGAATTTTCTGTACCAAGTGGGTACATAGCACTTGCAGTCAACAATGATTTAGTTGAGAAAGCACAGCTGCACAGGAGAAAGTAATTTAAACCTTCTATAGGTACTGTTAGGGACAAAATAACTTACATTGGATGGCAGCCAGATAAGCTCAGATTTATATTAAGATATCCAAGTTAATACAGCCCACAATGGTTTGAACAAGGCACGGAAACGCCGAGATAAGTCCCCTCAACTTTCACAGAGTAAACAATCCCTGGCTCCGCTGTCGACAGTCCTGACATCTGACTCAGCGGTAGGGCTAGACATGTCTACCGTCCCACGCTTTGACAGTTACTGCTTAGTTCGAAGAATTCCTTTCTATATGATGCCCGCGACTTCGTCCGCGTTATGGTTTTTTGATTCCCGCGGGAACTCCTTAATTTTTCGGGATAAAATGTACCTATGTCCTTCGCCGGCATCTAAACTACCTCCATACCAAATTTCATCAAAATCAGTTGAAAAGATGGGCCGTTAAGACAGTCATACAGACACAATATAATAAGAGCATAACACAAAATTTTCTTTAAATCCTACTAGTCAAATAAATTATTTTTTTGTGATTATTAAAATAGAAGATCCCCAAAAGTCGCAAAATCCACGTACCTACCCTGTTCGTTTTATGCTGATTAACAATTTTAAACTATCGATCAAAGTAAAAAAATGTGTTTCAACTTTCATGACGTCATCAATTCAAAATCCCATAGTTAGCACGCGTTTTGAAGTTTGAAAAAAAGTTGCTGATTTGACTAGTTGTCAAATACCCAATTTTTGAAAACGGATATTTTCTCTATTGGACTGATAATAATAAGTGCAGGCCTGTACGTAAATCTGAATCGCTGCCACGATTCGGGAGTATGTGTGCCAATGGACCGACTTTTATATCGGCGCTATTTTCGCCACTGTCAACAAACCCGGTCACGAACGCGTCAATGTTTTGTGCGGATTATAATAATTATTGTAGGATTTAAGTAGAATAATTGTAGCTATGGATTGAGGCAGATTTTTTCTCTCTCCATATTACTATTTTTTATAAAATTATTCCTGAGTATGTTTTACATACAAATATATAAAAATAACTAGCTGATGCTCGCGGCTTCGTCCGCGTCAACTGAGGTTTTATGGTTACCGCGGAATCTCTTAAATTGTACGAGATAAAAAGTAGCCTATTTGTTCCATATATTCCAGACTATATTCTAACTCCATGCCAAATTTCATCCAGATCCGTTTTGCCGTTCTGGCGTGATTGAGTAACAAACATCCATACATCCATCCATCCAAACCTTTGCATTTATAATATTTAGCATAGAAACAATCAAAAATTTACCTACATAAAAACCAGATAATGTCCGCGACGTTGCGAGGAACGTTTTAGTGTTCCGAAAATTCCCGTTATCATCGATTTTCCGGGATAAAAATTCGCTGGGACAAAAGCCACAACCTATCTTTGTACTTCATTTTTGAATATTGTCAAAATCGGTTAAACAGGTGGCCTGAAAAAGCGTAGCAGACAGACACACTTTCACAGTCATAGTTAATATTGGTAGCTACGAGTATGTTACTATTTTTTTTCTGTGATCGAAGGTTACTATGGATTACGAGTGATTTATTAAATTACTTATATTTTAAGTGCTTACGTAACAAAGGGCAATTTTTGTCATATCACTTGAGCGAGCACTTTTTATTGATGACCGACACTTGACTTCATTCTCCAGATTGAAGACTGATAGCGGAAACGGCCTCGATAAAGCATTTTTACTTTTTCAAGATATTGATCGCGAAGATTACCTACTTGATTTAAAAATGCACTTTTAATCATGCATTATCTTGTAGAACCATATTGCAATCGTGTTACTATTTCATTTTAGTTTTACTAAGTACATTATTATTTTAGCTCATTTATTTAGCAAGAAAAGATTACAATTATTTTGCTATAATCCGCCAACAGAAAAAATTCTGTATGGTCAAGTTACAAGCGAAGCACCGTTTACCTCCCAACCAAGCAAGAAAGCCAAGTTTCCAAGCAAGCAATGCCACCACCACTCACATGCACCATCACACAAGACTTTTATACTATTCTCGACGCACGTTTCGCCCCGACACCGGAGCATCTTCAGAAGATGTCGACTTTACTATGCAAGATTGTCGAAACTTTTCGCAATAAGACCGTTAACTGATACAACCATCGGAACAACAATAGTTGAGACTTGAGTCAACACTCCACACGGCGGTAATCTCCCAAGTATTTCGATACTTTTTCCTTTTCTGCTTTAGCCAGGTTATCATCATTTATTTGTTTTATTTTTATTTTTATTATATTGAAGACATTGTTATTATAACATTATGCAGTGATGTACCTAGCAGCTAAAACGTTCGATCTCCTGTTTAAATAAGGTAATTTCAGTTGCGGTGAAGGAAAAGATCATGAGGAAATCTGCATTTGAAGCAGGGATTTCCCTAATTACGTACAACTCAGAAATTAAAATATATAATAATAATTAATTATGTCTCTTCTATTATTAACTATAATCCATAATAATAATAATAATTATTATTATGGATTTTAGTTCAAATCTATACTAATAGGTACTTATTATAAATGCGAAAGTTTGGATGGATGTGTTACTCAATCACGCCTTTACGGCTGAACGAATCTGGCTGTTTGGCACAGACAGATTATAGTCTGGAATAGCACATAGGCTACTTTTTATCTCGGAAAATTAAAGAGTTCCCGCGGGAACCAAAAAACCTCAAACCACGCAAACGAAGTCGCGGACATTCGCTAGTTTTAACATGAATCATCTGTTTGATAACAGCCCATCTTTTCAACTGATTTTGACGAAATTTGGTACAGAAATAGGTTACATTACGGGGAAGGACATATACTACTTTTATAAGTTGCATCCCGGAGTAGGACATTGACTACTTTTAATCACCTCCCGAAATTCGTGAAAAAATATAATTTTGTCAATTGGCGAATCGAGAATAAAGTTTTTGTCGGTTATAAACAATAAAGTATTACCAGACCTCTTCAAAATTCTTCCCGAAATTCGTCGCCAGCTCTCCGACTAATCGCGTCGCCCCGCTGCCGCCGTCGCCCCGCTGCTAATTTCATTCCCGTACACGAAGTCGCGTGTGTTATCTAGTCATTTACATTTCTTTCTGCAACAGGTGCTTATAATATTGCCCTAGAGAGTGTACAGTAATTTGTAACTCGATTTTCCGTGTCTCGCGCCAGAAGATAACGATCATTAACATGAAGAATGCTATTTAACCGAACGCCTTATTTGTACATCGGGTATTCGGGTGCATATATAGTCCAAGAGCAGGTGGACCCGAGGTCATTACGGCATTGTCACCGAAACGGTGCGATTTTATTGCGAACTCTCATTATGAGGATGCATCTTCAAGGTCGGGTGAGGTCATTTTGGTTCTGTGAAAGTCACGTTTGGTGCGAGTTACAGGCGGTAGCGGGTTCTTCACCCTGTCATTAAGTTATGTTATAAACGCAGTTCGACGAAGTATCAAAACGATTTCTACTATGAATCAAAAACTTTAGTAATCAAGGTTTTCGATGAAATAATTGCAAATGTAAGTATAGTCTTCTTTTTATCCCGGGAAATTAATTTATTCCGTGGTAATTTTTCGCGTAAGAAGTCGCCAGCACTATCTAGGAAGTATGTAATTTATGAGTTTTATGAATCAGGGCCCCGGACGGGTTCGAAACAAGTCGGGCATTTTCCGATAAAACAAGTGAGTAACAACCTGGAGAATGACATAATTTACTTTTTATCCCGGAAAATTATTTTTTGCATGGGTTGAGGACCTGGAGAGTGACATAGGGTACTTTTTATCCCGGAAAATTAAGGAGTTCCCATGGGAATCAAAAAACTTATTCCACGCGGACGAAGGGCATCGGGCGCGTGGAATAAGTTCGGATGGCGGGCATCAGCTAGAAGTTTATAACTTGTACCACAATTAGCATCAAGTCGTGGTCTGAATTGTGTCACAGCTAGAATTACGATACCGCACAGCACGTTGAAGGCAGGGGACCTTTATAGCAATACATCACTATAACAGTTTAATGACTCACTCAAATCTTTATTGCAGTTATAACTATAACCTAGATCATGCGAGCATGCCTGACTCTAAATTTATGCGTGCCCTGCTAACTGAGATACAGCCAATTTAAAACTAATAAATCTTTAAATAAAGCCGACGCATAGCCGGTATTAGACCAGCAAAATCGCTTTTGCGTAGGTAGGTAGAAACGTAGAAGGAAGAAGGTGCAGTGGTCTGACTAACTCAAAGAAGCCGGTCAATTTTCCAAACTTCTATGAAGCACTCAATATGGTCAATGATAGAACCCGATAAAGAAAGTTAGTTCACCAAAATAGTTATGGTGATTGCGATCCTAATCGGCAACTATCTCCGGCCCTCCACTAAGCACTAGTATAGAAGATGTGATCAAAAAGTCGTTTGAGATAGTTTATATTTAATCTTATATTTTAACGCATTAACAATTAGTTGAAGTAAGTAAAAATTGTTATCACTCACCTTGCACAATTCCCGTATTAAAATTCATTAGGTACATTATTTCTTATCTCTATTCACTACGTAGACAAGTGGTCTACCACTCTGATATCGCAAAATCCATATCACGTCGATTAGATATACTGTTACGTTGAGTCGGTTACTAATACATTATACTTACCAACATGAGTTAATAATTTCCGAGAAAACTACTGAAAGTTTCAAGAAACATGATATAATAACATTTTTTTGGAAAATAATTATAAAAAGGGATGAACCATACTTTTTTTTAGGAATGCACACAATTATTAAATTTTTTATTTATTTTTATTTTCATGAACGCCATAAATTAGATCTATCATGTCACTCGTCATAAGTGATACGCGGGATAGATAGAAAGATAAATGCTTTATTGCTGAGTAAGGAAGATGAGCCACCTTTTTTTAAAAAAAAAATTTAGTTTGCCAACTATGAGGCACGCGATGGCTTGAGCTTGAGACCCATCGCGGCCCACTACTGAGAATGGTATTAGGCCATTTTCTACCACGCTGGGCGCGTATCTGAGTTACTACTTACATAAAATACATCCATACTAATACATATAATAAATGCGAATGTCTGTCTGTCTGTCTGCTACGCTTTCACGGCCCTGAACCTATTTTGATGAAATTTGTTACAGAGGTAGATTGTATCCGGGGAAGGACATAGGCTATTTATCCCGGAAAATCCAAGAATTCCCGTGGGAATCACATGCGGACGAAGTCGCGGGCATCATCTAGCTATACATATAATACACATTACACACGTAGCCTAGGTATACTAAAAGCAACCCTTCCGTAATCTCGTAATCTGAACATGATACGACACTGTCCAAAAAGCCTAAAAGAGCTTTTCCAGTCAGACATTGAACTTCACAAGTACACAAATAATATTTAACTGATTCGTTCCGGCACAAGACATCCGGAGAGCGATTGGCCACGAATGCCGAATTCTTAACGCCATGGAACACCGTTGGATATTGTAACACCATGGAAACCCAGTTGTCGACCGTAACAGCACAGAATAGGTAATAGTCTATCAGTTTCATTTGATTTAGTGATGCCTTCGGTGCATCTGAGTCAATACTGGCATGTTTTAGACAAAAATATACGAGTATATTTACTTACTTACATAACATAAACTAACTTAACATTTGTACATACTTAGTATATGTATATGTGTTAATAGAGAGTTAACAGAATAATAGATCTGAGTTTTTCATGCTAATATTATAAATGCGAAAAATTTTCTGTCTGCTAGGCTTTAAAAGCCCATCTATCTTTACAGCCGATTTTGATGAAATTTGATCCCGAAAAATTAAGGACTTCCTGCTTAAAAAAACTTAATTTGTGTTTATGTTCTTCCTCGGGATACAATACAACCTATCTCTGTAGCACATTTCATCAAAATCGGTTGAAAAGATGTCAAGCATAGCAGATGTCTGTCTGCTGTGCGTAGCACACACACACTTTCGCATTATTAATATTAGTGTGTGGTACTCTAATATAAAAGGCAACTTTGCCCTTCTAGAACCGTTTACTATAAAAATCTGGTTCTTTTCCCATGACAACATCCATGTGGATTTGTGTTTCTTAAGGTTCCGTATGAATTTCATTAAATTATTGAGATACATATGAAATCCCATTAATGGATTTCCATTATTTGATTAATGGGAAGAGGTAACGACTCTCAACAATTAGGAATACAACGCAGAGTAAGAAAGACACTACAAATAAAGAAAATCTACGAGTACATGGAAAATCTCAAGTATTTGAATGCACTTTGAACTCTATAAAGAGCAAAATTTTTTTCAAACGTGAATACGCGAGCTTAGTATGGGATTTTATATAAAATATTGTGTCGTCATCAAAAGTCAACGCACTTTTTTAATCTAATCGATCGATCTTTTCAAACTCATTTAATCGATAGTTTAAAATGGTTATCAAACGCACTGAATGGTTATAAAATGGACTTGGTTATTACGTCTCTTTCCAGGTCCTCTAAAATAGTTCCCAAATTGTTTATCCAAGTTGGGGTCCCAAAGTGCTGGAGTGGCGACCACGCACGGGAAAGCGCAGCGTTGGCAGACCCCCTACTCGCTGGACAGACGACATCAGGAGAGTCGCAGGGAGCCGCTAGATCCAGTCGGAGCAAGACCGCGGCCTGTGGAAGTCCTTGCAAGAGGCCTATGTCCAGCAGTGGACATCTATCGGTTGAGGATGATGATGAAGAAATAATTTTTTTTTGACATATGCAACATGCCATTCGATTCAGCCAGTCAGCTACTGTTTTAATACAAAAAGATTGACCTTAAATACATAAAAATGGACAACAATTAAACAAATTTGTCATTGTCCAACGCAGCCGGGCTTTGTTTGGCTCCCACGCAACATGGCTTGGGCAAACTATGTACACAAATATGTCACTTCACACCTTTACACCTTTCAAGGAGATTAGCTATGAACCTCTGACGCGAAGGCCAACAGAACCTTATAGTAGGTAGCCGCAGCCGAAAATGTTTAAGTTTAAGGGCTCCCGCGCACATTGCAGTTTTCAATTCAGAATTGAATTCAATTCAATGTTATTTATTCAAATACAATTTCATTTTCAAATTAATTGGTGTACTTAAACTTTTTGACGAAAATGATGGAAAACAATGAATTTTGATTTTAACGCATTTTGTTTACATATTTTAACTGTTTACAATATAACACAGAATTGTTTTTAAAAATGCAATAGGAGTGCGTTTGCTAAAAATAAATAATTTTTACCAATAATTAACTTTTTTAGTATAAAGTTCGTCCATTTTAAACAGCTATTGATTATAGTAAAAAGCTAAGTTGAATATTGATGATGTCACAAGTCAATATGTAATACAAGCTTCCATACGTCATCATGTATCATACTAAGCGCGTGTTTGAACGTTTGATAAAAAGATGCTGATTTGATTCAATATTTGTCAAATACCTTTCGTTGCATTTTAACTATAACCCAATCTATATTACTAGCAAGTTGCTAGTAGTAACCTTCTTAATCCCTTTGATGACGTCCCTGACGCAGTTGTTAATTGCTCGCTCCATTCTCCACTCTTTAGCAACGCAACACTCCATCGCGCGTGTAAACGCTCTTGAAAATATCGCCTTATGCGAACTGCGAAGGCACCAAAAATTTACAGCAATTTGTAAAAAAAAGGCATCATTTGTAAAAATGACGTTCTTGTCATCGCGCAAAATCGCTAATGAATCACACGTACTATGACATGTTTGTAAAAACCGGGCAAGTGCGAGTCGGACTCGCGCACGAAGAGTTCCGTAACACCGTAAAAGATTTAACACTATGTAGTTTTTAAATACTTTAGTAAAAGAAACAAGAGCGCGCTCAAAAAATCACATTTCATGTATGAGGCACGCCGCATGAGGGGCACCCTTTATAATATTTTTGTTGCTATCAACAAATAATAGAAATAAAATAAAATAATAATAGTGGCAATAGAAATACACACCCTGTTAAGATTTCAACTATCTACCTATTACGGTTCACGAGATACAGTCCGCTGACAGACAGACGAACAGCGGAAGCTTAGTAATTGGGTCCCGTTGGCACTCTTTGGGTAAGGAGCCCTAAAAATGACGATCTCATTAGCATATCTATTAACTTAGCTCTGTCTTTACACGAAAAACGTTTCTGTTGTAGGGCAATTTGCATATTTATGTTCGTCATCAATTTAAAATGTTTAAATGTGATGAATGATGATACATTCTGTCATATTATTATCTCATTTTAAGCGTTCCGCAAATAAATCGATGAACCCTACTATTATTTTTCTTCAAAGTGTTATCTGAAATGTACCTACGAGCTACGTCTGAAATATAGCGAATGAAATTGATAGTTGATACAACGAAAAGCATTTTTTTTTGCGAATCTATGTTAAGTTTAAGAAAAGTTAATGAACAAATGTTTTTCAGTATTAATTTTTATAATTTTATTACAGTGTTTCACACACGAGGAAAGTTTCTAAACTTACTTAAATATAATATAATATAATATATAAGTTCAAAGTTAATGTAAAACGTAAACTCATTGAAAAATCTTATTACCACGACAAGGAAGCCTGGCAATAATTTGCTCTAATGTCTCTGATAGTTCCTTACTTAAGATGATTTGTGAGATGGTGATAATAATAAAAAAACCCGGCTGGGTTTGTTGTGGGTTCTTCTCACCAGGGCGCGTTTGGAACCCTCGTAGCTTTAGTTAAGATACCGTTACCCATTATCACCATCATGCTTTTTAAGTAAGTAATTTTTAGACGACAATAAGTGTGCCTACAGTGTACCTATATTTATTAAATGACTTGAATCTTGAATCTATATGTATTTAAGTAAGTTTTTCAGTATTGTTAGAGGTTTCAGTGTTATTTAGAGACGTTGCGCAAAATAAGTTATTAGTACTTAGTAGGTATTTTTGAATTGCCTTTGTATACTTAGGTTGTGAGTTACTGCCCGCGACTTTGTCCGCCGTTGCCGTCAAAGCGTAGCAGACGGACAGACAAACACACTTTCGCATTTATAATATTAGTATGGATATGGATTATGTTTTAAATGTAAATTCGATTTTATTATTTTAACTTTGTTCCATTTATTAAAGCTTGTTTTATTAAATTTTATTCAATACTAATTTTTTATGCAACTCCCACTTACCTAACATTTAAGTAAGAGACCTTGACAAATGAATGCAACAACGACCGATTAGGAGACAATCCCATTTGTTTTTAATTTTGTGTATTTAAGTGGGCGATAAACATTATATCCTTGAACTCTGTGTGACCTATAGTCCCGTATAGATTGTAAAGCTGATCGCATACCAGACGGCCTATAGAGTGCTTTCCGAACTACTACACTACTCCGAGCAACTAACGCCGGTCAATCTCAAAAGACACTTTACGCGGGTAATATCCATACTAATATTATAAATGCGAAAGTGCGTCTGTCGCTCTGTCTATCTGTCTTTCTGTATGTCCGTCTGATACGTTTTAACGGTCCTTCTTTTAAATCGATTTTGATAGAATTTGGTATAAAGGTAAGTTAGGATGTAGGCCTTTTATATACTTTTTATCCCGGAAAATTAAGGAGTTCCCTGGGAATTAAAAAATGTAATCTTCTAGTTGTGTTATAAATGTTTTTGCGCGAACACATGCTCCCTCTCATCTCACTCTCATAAACCAATGAAACGGCAATTTAACACAATCGGAGAAAAACCAGGCACAGTACCAACGGCGTTGCGAGTTTTCTAGGCACAGGAAAGTTAGCTTTACAGAAAAATCCAAATCCTACTTTTACCCAACCTGAGACTTGAACCTGGGACCATAATATTATGATCTGTAGCCGACAAGGAGCTATCCATGAGGCAAATAGAGACATAAGTATTCTAGGAACAACAGAAGAACCTAACCAACAGTTAAGAACGGTAGCTACAGAAGTGCAAGCAAGATATTCATGCTGCAAAATTACCTTGCGTCTTTTGTACTTTTAGTGGCTCATGCGGTAATATGCGATCACCTTTAATTGTAATCACATTAAAGTAAGGCATATAATTTTACTAGCTGATGTCCGCGACTTAGGCCGCGTGGACTGAGGTTTTTTGGTTCCCTCGGGAACTCTTTAGTTTTCCGGGATAAAAATAGTTGTTCCAGACTAAGATATCAAAATTTCATCCAGTTCCATTCCAGAGCCATTGGCGTGATTGAGTTACAAACACCCATCCATCAATTCAAACTTTCGCATTTGTAATATTAGTATATATGTATTATCTTTTATCTATGCTAGTTTTGCGCTTTCAATGAAAAAACTATGTTCTTATTTAATTTAACCGTTTACAAGGTCAGTTCTTGCCGGGAATCAAACTCAGAATATCCGGAGGGACGAGAATGCCAATGCCTTTAGAAAATTAACCAAATATGACTGGCGACGAAAAATAAATAAATATCAGACGTGCTCGTGTCGACAGATTATGCATATCTAGGATGTCTAAGTTTACCTACACCGGTCGATGACCCTACCTCAAACAATGGCATCTTACTAAACATATTAAATAATATTTCACTGACATTGCAATGTTTAAAATAAGTAATCACTTCGGCTTCTAAGAAGCCTCCCACAGTTTTCGCAATGTACCTACTTACAATCCGTTTTTAACGATACAAAATTGTAAGTTGTTCTTTTATTTTTTTTATTACATTTCAAAGATATTTTTTTCAGTTTTCATGTACGGGGAAACATTGCATTACCGCACTAGTCATTTAAGTTTTGAGAGCGGTATAATCAACCACTTTACGTGCAAATAGTTCGATTCTGCATCTAAATCTCATCTTCATCATTATCTATAAAAGGCTTTGTCCTGAGTTACTCGACAGGCCTAGACCTACAGCCCAAACGGCTGATCGTAGAAACTTGAAATTTTGAGAGAATATTCCTTGAACACCCTAGGGAGGTGTACTAAAGAAGGACTGTTCGGAATTCCACCCCCAAGCTTTATCCACGAAACTTGGTATTTATGGTTTCGGTGAGAATGAATTTTATTTTTTTCAAAGTTATTTGAAATTAATTACACGCGGACGAAGTCGCGGGCCAACGCTTATTATTATAAAGATTCTCTATAAGTTCCAAAAGTTCTGTAAAGGCTAAATATATTCATTTCCGCGTCTCGCTTCAAATACTGACTAAATAAAGCTAATTAGGGTTTCCCGTAGCTCTGAAACAATACCTTCATTTAAGTCTTTAATTTTTTGAACATTTTACCCCAGAGAGAATTTTCATTTAAATTCGTCTGCAGACCGTACAATACGTGTTTGAATTCACTTTAATTTTGAATTTACTTTTATTAATTTCTTTTTGCACGGTCTAACAGTAATTAGTAATTACGCTTTTATGAAATTCTGACGGAAAGTCGCTAGCATTCATCTGTAGATATTTAGCAATCAGTATTTTTTATTCTGTTGTCACGTAGCTTTTACATATTTTTAAAAATGTAACAAAAATAAAAAAAGAAAGTCAAAAATTTTTGTTTAAAAGAATTATAAAGTATAATATTTGAAGTGAAACTTCTGTAGCACCGTTGTGATTTGAAAATTCGATGAAACGAAAAAGCGACACCAAAAAGAGACAAAAATATTCATAAATAGGATTTAGCCTGCGAGAGAATGAGATAGAATACAAGCTATATTTATCTCATTCTCTCTTAGGCTATGTTTCTGAAGTTTCACTTCTGATGTTCTGTCACATTTGACGACCTCCGTGGCGCAGTGTGTAGCGCTGTTGCCTTACGTGCGGAGATCCCGGCTTCGATCCCCGGCAGGGTCAATTTGGAAATTTATAATTTCTGAATTTTCCCTGGTCTGGCCTGGTCGGAGGCCTCGGCCGTGGCTAGTTACCACCCTACCGGCAAAAGACGTGCCGCCAAGCGATTTAGCGTTCCGGTACGATGCCGTGTAGAAACCGAAGGGGTATGGGTTCAATATAACTGCCATGCCCCTAACAGGTTAGCCCGCTACCATCTTAGACTGCATCATCACTTACCATCAGGTGAGATCGCAGTCGAGGGCTAGCTTGTAGTGGATAAAAAAAAATGTATGTGAAATGTGAATGGCACGGCACACACACACTTTTTTAAATTAATATTTTAGCTCCTTTCCATTCATTCATCCACAATAATTTTATGACAAATTATTCGGAATTGACAAACTGCTAAATAAAATATAAAATACTAGAACTAGATGATGCCCGCGCGTCGCGACTTCGTCCGCGTGGATTAAGGTTTTTGATTCCCGCGGGAACTCTTGAATTTTCCGGGATAAAATGAGGCTTACGTCTTTCCCCGGGTTACAACCTATCCCTGTACTAAATTTCAGCAAAATCGGTAGAACAGATGGTCCGTGCCTGCTACGCGTTCGCGTAGCATGCAGACAGACACACTTTCGCATTTATAATATTAGTATGGATATTAGTTTGGATATGGTTATACTTAGTTAATAAATATTACTATCTACAGCTTAACTTGGTTTTATCTACATTCATTCATTCATAAATCTGTTAGTGTGTCAGTTGCGGCTCACAATGACAGCATTGATCATGATATAATCATCGTCATCCAGTCATCGCGATAAACATGACTTACAATCTGGATTACACTACATACCGCTGTGATTATGTCGTGTGACCTAAAATTACTACAACGAGACTATCAATTCTTTTTAATTATAAGTCATTGAACTATTTCTTTTAAAATATGTAATAAATTAATAATTAAACTCACTGTCTGAAGGTCAGAGTTCGACGTTCCGCTTTCTGAAATCTGAGGTGCCTACAACCTATTCTGTGCTACAACCACAGATCATTTCCGTGATCTGTGGCTACAACTATACTGTGAAACAAGTCAAAGAGTACTTCTTACTTAGTTACTTACTAATCTTACTAGAGTAAACTTGTTCCTTGGTGCTATCCTATCCAACCCCCTTATTCTCTAACTCAGTAACTATCAAAAAATGAAAGCACTCTCCAAAAAATGTTTGTATGGAGATATTCTCATTTTAAAAAAAACCCTTTGGGAGAAAGATATCTTCAATATTTAACGTACTTCTCCTCCAACTCCCATATTTTTTTTCACCGTGCATATTATAAGTAACGGAAAGCGCAGCTGAAGTGGCAGTGGGCTGGTCACGTGTGTCGGAGGACCGATGGACGTTGGAATTGAAAAATCCTCGAGTGGAGACTTCGTCTTGGTAAACGGAGCGTAGGGCGCCCCCAAGCAAGGTGGAGCGATTATATCCGGAGGGTGGCTGGCATCGATTGGATGCGAAAAGCCGATGAAAGTGCACGTTGCAGAGAGCACTTGAAAGAGGCCTTTGTCCAACAGTAGATGCACAACGGCTTATGATGATGAAAGCGCAGCGTTGGACGACTAAGTAGCTGGGAGCAAGTGGCAAAAGGTTGGGTTTTGTGGGCAGTGACGAAGGCAACTTCGTCCAGCTGTGGACTTAACCTTTAAGACGACGAAAATAATATTTATAATAATATAGGTTCTCATGTAGGTTTAACATACCTATTATATGTATACATTGAAGACCCATATATAGCTACCCCATGAAAATTGAAAAGCAGTTATTGCGTAGGTGCGTATTCCAAACGTGAACCAAGAATTCCAATCAAAGATCTCCAATAATTACTAACCATCATGTTATAAGTTATTTATTGCTAAAGAATCCGACACAAATTAGCATAATTTGCATACATTTTACAAATAAACATGTTATCCGATCAGTATTTACTATATTGATAAATCTATTAGGGCATAAAATCACAGGTAAGACTTTTTGCTTTACAACTGCTTTCAAACTGCAACAAGACAGCCTTGCAGCGACATTATAATTTGGGATTTGACAACTGTTCAAATCAGCTAACGTCAAAACGCGTACTTAGTATGGGATTTTGAATGAAATATTATATTGTGACGTCATCAAAGTTCGACGCTTTTACTTTAATCGATTGTTTAAAATGTTTATTTAACATAAAACTAAAGGGGACGTGGATATTGCGACTTTGGGGAGATTTTCTATTCACTAATCGCTAAAAAATAATTTATTTGATAGTTGTCAAATACCCTTTTTTTATTCCACTACAAGTTAGCCCTTGACTGCGATCTCACCTGATGGTAAGTGACGATGCAGCCTAAGATGGTAGTGGGCTAGCCTGTTAGGGGCAGTTATATTAAACCCATATCCCTAGTCAGTTTCTAACGGCATCGTACCGGAACGCTAAATCGCTTGGCGGTACGTCCCAATGCCCAATTCAGAATATTATTAGTTGGTTGTATGGTCTGTGGTTTACATAGAATAAAAGAGAATTTAGTGTGAATTTAGTTACACATCCATATAGTAGGTACATAATTATAAATATTATAATATATAGGTACGTAGTTAATGGGCAACACTACAAATTTCATACTCTACAGAGAACTACTTCACAGAGATTTTATCGCGTTTTGTTTTTATATTTAACATAAATCAAATAGTTTTTACTTTCAAATCGACATCACCACGATACATCAGCGAACATTTCCTTTATGTTCGTAATCATAAAACTATTTCAAGCGACATCGTGAGTACGTTGAAAACAGTTTACCGTGCAGTCGTGAGTGTGCACGAACTCTAGCGGTAAGATTATGATACACAGCCTACGAGGCACCCTGACCTAGTGGGCTTACGTCATGACCGGACTGAGCTTCAAGCCTACACACGGTCAATAGGTAGAGAGGTCTCAAATATATACGCTTTTTGAGTTTGATGTCGTTCGAAGAACACTTTGTTTATGCGTGTTGAAGTTAATAATCGGTCAATTACAGACCACCGAGCACCGTATAATATTGGGTTTGGCACAAAAGTAATGAGACAATACATTTTTTTAAAAATATTCTGTTATCTTTATCGTGAAGGAAGCTCAGTCAATTATGTAGTCTCCATGAACGTCTAAGACCTTTTGCCAACGACCGGGCAAACTTTGAATGCCGCAATGCAGAACTCTGGTGACCGCGAACCGAAGACTTGTCTAGCTACGATTCCCCATCGTATAATATCATGAAACTGTTTATCCGTCAAATAGTTCTTCAAGGCTCTAAATAAATAGTAATCTGATGGGGCGATATCTGGGGATTATGGTGGGTGAGGACTGAGGTACCGTCTCCCAGCCTAGGTGTTCCAGCTGTTGGCGAGTGGTGGATGCGACGAGAGCCGCAGTGGCCCAACAAATACTCGTATAGATATACCTAGAGTTCGAATTTTCCGCTCGTCCATTTTTTAAACACCGAGTTGTTAAATTGCGGTAGCGCTCGTCATATTATACTAATATTATAAATGCGAAAGTGTGTTTGTTTGTTGGTTTGTCCTTCAATCACGCCGCAACGGAGCAACGGATCGGCGTGATTTGGTATGGGTATTGTTGAGGACCTGGAGAGTGACATAGGCTAATTTTTATCCCGGAAAATTAAGGAGTTCCCGCGGGAATCAAAAAACCTAAACTACGCGGACGAAGTCGCGGGCATCAGCTAGTATAATATAATCATAAAGCCAAAGTGTCTAGAATGTTCTACAATATACCAGAATATGTCCCAAAAGAGTCAATTTTAGAAAAAGGAAGTGTATCGATTTTTTCAGAGTGTCTCATTACTTTTGTGCCAACCTATTATTAGGTATGTATTACATCAGAAAGATAATAAAAAGATTGATTCATAATTGTATGGAATGTGTTATTATTAATTTATGCTTTAATTCATCATCTAAGACTTCCGGCCCTTATTTAATTAATGAGTAAATAAACCCGTTATTGCCTCACCGAGATTACCGAGATGCATTAATATACGACAAGTAAAACAATTGTGATTGATAGATGCCGTTAAATATTTGTAATTGATGAATATGGAGGAAGCTTACTTTATTGTTACTCAGGAATTGTGTGATTCAATCTGTCCTTGATTACAATTATCTCTATAATATCTTAGGTATGTTACATCTAATTGAAGCTTAAACACATCTGTATATTTACTATCTTACTAATATTATAAATGCGAAAGTTTGGATGGATGTATGGATGTATGGATGGATGTATGGATGTTTGTCACTCAATCACGCCCCAACGGCTGAACGGATCTGGCTGAAATTTGGCACAGAGATAAATTATAGTCTGGAATAACATATAGATTACTTTTTATCCCGGAAAATTAAAGAGTTCTCGTGGAAACCGAAAAACCTCAATCCACGCGGACGAAGTCGCGGGCATTAGCTAGTTATACTATATATAGCTCAATTACCACTCACTCACTGACTGACTCACTCATTGACATAATTGTTCTCCTAGAAAGAGACAGAAAACGATATAATGATGTACGGGAGATGTGTTCGGGTGCGGGATTCGAGTAGGGAAAAATTATGACATTTCGGAAAAACAAGATGGCGGCCGACGTGACTCTTGCAACTCTTTTGTTTTCCAACCGATTTCGTTACAACTCGCAACGATTGAAGAAACTAAGAAACGTTCAATAGAAAAAGTGAGAAAAATTGGAAAAACAAGATGGCGGCCGAGCTGTAGTGTTTTGAAATTTTTGATTTTTCGACCCCGAACCGCGGCGCCACAGATCCGAAACGGCGTGGTCGAGCGTAATATTTTTTTCTGTTTTCGCCTACAACTATCCTGTATTTTGACAGAACGGGAGTGGTTTTTAAAAATTCAAGATGGCGGCTTTCGCGGCGGCCGTTCGGTCTGAGGTACGAAAAAACGCAATTTTAAACTTCAAATTTCTCACAGTTGGCAACATCGGAGCCTTTCGACTTCTAGGGGGCGATTATGTGTACAGACTCGAACTATGGATTGGGGAAAAAAAATTACCCCATTTCTCGGGAAATTTTCAAGATTTACCCCAAAAATAAAAAATTCGAAATACGTATTTTTTGCAAAATTCGAGTACGAGCGACCACGTGTCTCACTTGTACGAATGATATTTGGGTAGTTTCATTGCCGAGGTCTGGCAACACTGGAATTTATCAAAGTAAAAGTGATTTTCGACATGGTCTCTTTTCAAGAGCTATCGTTTCGGCTGGGTGCGAGCGAGATGAAAAATTGAAACGTCATCAGGAGCGGTATATCCTGTAGTTTACGGGAAAATTATGAAACTATGTAAAATGCTTCTGTGAAACGAGGTGGCGGCCATTTTGTATTCTTTTTGTGTTTTTGAAAATTTCGATCACGATTTTGAGGCAGTTGGCAACATTTGGGAAAGTTGACATTTAAGGATCGACTGTGTAGCTCGACCGGCAGTATTGAGATATCTAAACAGTGTTGCCACATTTGTGGTAGTTTTCGAGATTTTCCCCAAAAACTTCCTCCTGTAAAATTTTGTATGAAAATTTTTTTTTTACTGATGGCTTCGTATAGAAGTCAGAAAACAAAACTTGAAAAAAAATATGGAGACACCTGATGATTGAGGATTTCGGAGACGGGTAAAGGGCACGGCCAAGGTATTGAAGATAGGTGGGGGGTCCTCAAACAAATGTTACTTGGAACATCATCCAATTGGCGATGAGTTTAAAAAAAACTCGAAAATGGTGGATTCAAGATGGCCGCCATACAAATTTCGTCAGTGTCTATCTCAGAGTGTATAAGAGATGGAAGTGTGGTTTCTTGGCAAGAGATGATCAGGACCTGACGGTCTACTTGATGAACAGGAAAAAAATTCAAGATGGCGGAATTTATTTTTCCATAGAAAATATATGGCCAATATTGAAGAATACAACAAGACTGTGTAGAACTATGCAAGATTTTGAAACGGTTCTGTTTTACCCACGACGGGGCTCCCTGCGATTACAAAACAGGAAACTGGTATTAAAATTTTAAAAAATCAGCGCCATTTTGAAATTCTTTGTTAATGGACCGATTTCGTTCAAAATCGATATTTAGGACTCCCTGGGGTTACAAAACAGGAAATTGAAACCAAAATTTTAAAAAATCAGCGCCATTTTGAAATTCTTTGTTAATTGACCGATTTCGTTCAAAATCGATATTTAGGACTCTCTGGGATTACAAAACAGGAAACTGATACCAATATTTTAAAAAATCAGCGCAATTTTGAAATTCTTTGTTAATTGAGCGATTTCGTTCAAAATCGATATTTAGGGCTCCCTGGGATTACAAAACAGGGAACTGATACCAAAGTTTAAAAAAAAACAGCGCCATCTTGAAATTCTTTGTTAATAATACTTGTAAGTCAAACCACAACCCGTGAGCTGCTTTAGCAGCTCGCGCACAGGGCGAAACACTAGTAATATTATAAATCTGAAAGTTTTAATGAATGGATGTAAGAATGGATTATAGTCTGGAATAACACATAGGCTACTTTATATCCCGGAAAACTCAAGAGTTCTCGCGGGAACCAAAAAACCTCAATCATCAACTAGTAGTACCTAGATAAATTGAAACGCTATGAGTCTGGTTTTACAATAAAACGTGCGCTAATGTTTTACTATACATCTCTGTCTCCATCTCATTTACCGCCTTCTATTTTATGTCTGAAATCTGTGTAGGTACCTATCAAAATCAAACGCTTACTTAATAACTCGTATTTTCCTGGTTTCAAAACTGCTTTTATGAGAAATCAACAGTATCTTTTAGCATAATCTCCTCACGTACACCCAAGTAAATACCTAGTGCTTAGGATATATTTCGGTTAGTCACATATTCCGAGATGTGCATTGTAAATTATCTACTGTAGGTGTTCTGTAGCTAAGAATGACGCTTTTATGCAAATTTGCGAGACAGTTCTGTCCGAAGTAGGTTATAATAGAGTCATAGCCTGCCGACACGCCTCTACCTGACTCAGTAATTTATATTTTTAGAAATACGAACTAGGTAGATGGATAGATAAATAATTTAATGCACACAAGAAAGAATACAAAATCTATACAAACCAGGTAAGTAAATAACTAAATACCTGAATCGAAGCAGTATTGATAGATAGATAGATAGATAAACTCTTTATTGCTACACAGGAAATAAAAATACAAAGAAAAGAAAACAAAACAAAACAAAGTGCGCAAGGGCGGTCCTATCACTAAAAGTGATCTCCTCCAGACAACCCATTAATTAAAAACCTTTATGATAGGACCGGGATAGTGCAAACTGTATATTCTTCTGATACTGTGTATATTTATAATATGTAAATATTATTAGTACGTAAACAGCTATCACAAGCTCTATCACTAACAAAATAATAAAATCCATTAGAATGACATTCAAAAAAATCACAAAGAAACTCGCATTATTTTTCAGGCCAAAAACAAGGCCAAAAATGAATAAGGAGCTTGCATCCTTGCTTGCATTGTCCAAATGGAACGGGCGGGCAGTTTAAAACAATACATGATAGCAATTATTATTATAATAAAGTACTATTTTTGTATCTATGTAAATAAATAAATACAGCCTTTATTGCTGATTAGTAGATTAGTCTAAAAACTTTGCACTTTAGCGTCCGTGGCGATCAGCGCGCCCTCTGGCGCATAAGCCTCCTCCAGGTGTTTCCAGTTAAATCGGTTTTGAGCTTCTCTTGTCCATAGTGCCCCAGCGGTCTGCTTTATGTCGTCAACCCAACGTATCCTTTGTCTACCCCTTTTCCGCTTTGAGCCATCCCTAATTTCCCATTCAGTCAACGCTCTTGTCCACTTCTTGTTTTTCTCTCGTAGCATGTCCTGTCCATTTCCATTTCAATTTTTTAGTTTGGATGACTACATCTTCGAGCTTGGTGATAAGTCTTGTATCTATGTATCTACTAAAGTAATAATTGGCCAACCTTATAGTCAAAGCCTTACCTACAAGTTTATGATTTCTATTAAATAAGTATGATAGTGGGCTGGTCAAGAGCACATTCAATATCTCGTGAAACCAGTTATCTATCTAGATTTAATGATACATGTAATAGAGGTGTCCCATATAAAGTAAATATAGAATCAATCAGCATACGACAATATTTTCATATTCATAAGCTAAAATGATTTAAGTATATTATTGCCATTAAATTTTTATTACAATGTAACCTTAAACTAAACCTTAGGTGTTGTTTCAGACTAGCGTATTTTTTGCGCGTATAAGCTCGTATCGATTTACGCCCGCGCGCCGCATCAAAAAAACGAATGCGCGTACTTGCGCATATTCCGGCGTATTCGTTCGGACCCGTGGGTCAGTCAGTAGTAAAGAAAAGAAAGAAAATACATTTATTCAATATAAAAAGGTGTTACAGACAAATCACCTGCATCTTAGACTTCATCGTCACTTACGATCAGGTGAGATCGCAGTCAAGGGCTAACATGTAGTGGAATAAAAAAAACTGACATACAATGTACATAAAAAATATGTTTGTCTTTGACACCACCCAGAATGGGTGTGTACGCTCAGCCGTGTGCCGAGCAAGTTGCGCGTGTGGCAAAGGGCGCGCCTTTACGCGCCTACTACAAGCGCTTCAATACGAGCTTATACGGTCCGAAAAAACGTTAATCTGAAACCGCCCTAACGTAATAATATGCAATTGCCAATTATTATCACTAACATCTGATAGGTAATAATCATTAATCGTTACAAACCTAGAAGTTAAATAAATACTCTATATAATTATGTTAAACTTAATAATATATGGCGCTCATTAGGGAAGTTCTTTGTCGATAAGCGGGCAGACGATATTACCTACTCGACAAAATCTAACTTTTTCGATATATAGAATATAGAGACTATGTTTTGGTTTAAAAAAACAAACTTATGCAGGTTTATTGAATCCCCTGCGAGAGAGAATGAAACTAAATCATACTTATTTGAAACTTAAGCTCAACGCACACCTGCAGAACGCAGTTTTGCCGAGATGCAGCGTCTTTCTTGCTATTAAAATATTTAAATGAAGCTTTATTAAATTTGGCTTAACGATGAAGTCTCCTTCGTGTTTTGTTTTAGTATACCAAATTCAACCGTATGTACTCGTAAAAGTTTTAATAAAGCTGACTTTGGGTTATTATAACAAATACGTGTATATGTATGTCACTGTAAAATTGCAAAAACCGTTAGATTATAATCTAACTAGCGAGATTGTAAACTGTCGACAGATTACAATTATTTAACGCATTTTTTTTCGGTAGATTGTAATCTGCTAAGATATTAACCCGATAAAACGGCCGGGCAGGATTTGATTATTTATGTCGATGTCGAACCCTAACCTAATCTACAAGAAACAGACAAGAAAACGTAAATACAATGAATATTTCAAAAATTGACACTCAGAACATTGAACGATTCACAATCTTTCGACAGTTTACAATCTATCGATATAATCTACCGGTTTTTGCCTCCTTTTGAGTCCTTGTAACGTAGATACTCCACCATTTGCGATGGTCTCTTTAGTTAGGTAACGTAGATACAAACCAACCCGATTCCCTGCAATATATGAAGTGTTTTATAAATAAATTCAACCTAGTTTCAGGATGGTGCATCATTGCCTGATGCAAGCCAGCTCTCTAGTGTTCAAGCACATTTGTTTAGTAACTTATGGCATATTGTGTGAGTGAAACAGAGGTAAGAATAAGATACACATTTCGGGGTTCGAATTCTAGGCACGCACAGGTATCTACAAGTTTTCGGCGTATGTGCGTTATAGACAATTCAACTAAAAAAAAAATGAGCCGTGTGCTGTCGTAGGATACTCCGTAAGAACATATTTACTTTTACTATTATTTAATATAAAATATAGAAATATATGCGAAAGTTGTGAGTGGAATTCGAACCTGCGACATGTTCATGTATACTCATTTTTTTTCACCTCTAGAAGTCTCGTCGTGGCTCAGTCGAGACTCCGAGAGCCACGGCGAGATTTCTAGAGTTGAAAAAAAATGTTCAACACTATAACTAAAATAATAACAAATAACAAACAGGTACCCTGTCTCTCTTCATCTATAATACTAGAGGGACAGAGACAGAGTTTAACATTATTTGGTCACGTATTATTTTTCCAGGTCATATCTTCGAGTTTCCTCGTCCCGAAAAGAGAAAATAGAAATTATGATTACCTAAATCTGTCGAGCTTTAATTACGGTATTTTACACGGTCAACCATTAGGCGCCGTACGCATGTATGATCTAATAACCGTAAATAGCCGTCGCTGTAATATAATCGCTTGTGAGTAAATTGCCTTAGTAAACAATCCAGACCATCAATCATACTTATTCATAGCCTCAGTGTAAGGGTTATTATACACTAGCGATTTCAAGCGTGGAAACGGTCTTGTGCCGCTTGTTTCCAACGGCTCCCAGGGTCCCTATAGATGTTGCTTCATGATAAAATGGAACTGATGAAAAAAAACTGCTCCCAGATACTCGCTTGCAAGTTGCAATCAACCGTCCACCTATATAGTGGGGCGCTGTCTAACTATGTTTCGCCGAAGCCGCGTGGACATGCCAAATACCAATATGGCTTGTACTATCCGACATAGTAATTAGTATCGTGTACTATACTTAAATGATTTATATCCATACTATACTAATTAAAACCTTAAGTTAGTATAGTAATACTGTAAACTTACCAACTTAATGCATTATTTTGTTTTTTTTTGAAAAGAGTAAAGTCTATACTTACTGAGTTCCTTGCGGGCTCTTCACTGGAGCAGAATCGGTTTTTTGGAACGAATTTTTATTTTTAACTTTTTAGTGTCATGGTTGAGGATTTGGAGTCAAAATTACTTATGTGACCATCTCGAGAGCTTCCTCTAACGACAAAAAAATACGCGCTTGAAATTTGAAAGTCGCCCACGGCCCTACGCATGACTCATAAAAGCGCTAATGAATAGGGACACTTATGTCATCGTATCGCTTATGATCGTGGCTTGAATGGACAATTATTATTGTAGACCCCATGAATCGCGATGATCGATTATGGATTCGATACTCGACACTATAAATGTATGTAACCTGAACGCCGATGATTGGCACGTCGAAGCATTGTGACTGACAGGTCGAGTCGTGTTCGCAATGACAATCATTGTTAATATGAGCTTTTAAATTTTATTGGCAAGTTTATTGTCTTCTTTGTTATGTACTTGATGATGCCCGCGACTTTGTCCGCGTGGATTAAAGTTTTTCGATTCCCGCGAGAACACTTTAATTTTCCGGGGTAAAAAGTAGCTTATGTCCGTCCGCGGGATGTAACCTACCTCTTTACCAAATTGGCCGTGATCGTGAAAGCGTAGCAGATCGTGAAAGACTGACGGACACATTTTCCCATTTATAATATTAGTGTGGATGTAAAAGTGAAAAATACTTGGTCCAAGTGAGAAATGGTAAAAATACTTACTCTTTTATTCACTCTTTCTTTCTACCATAAGTTTTAGTCTTATCAACAGAAATCAGAAATCGCATGGTATTTAAAACTCCATAAAAGCCAATGATATTTTATAATATATAACATCTCTTTTTAATATATAACATCATTGATAAAAGCTATTTATAATGCTAGAAAGGAATGAATTGTTTCATAACTTTTTAACCAATCATAATAAAGGCAACGCCCTACTTATAAAAAAATCGTAAAACTCGATCTACTAAAGGATCCAGCAACGAAAGCAGAGTGGTTTGATACAAGAGGTGTACAGTTACATTCCTTTTAAGGGCACGGACAGAATGTGTATTGTGTTTTTGTTGCAATGGCGCCAAATTATGGGCGAACGTGTATTGTACACATATTGAAGCATATGTTTCGTATTACAAATAGGGATGTTCCCTAACTCATGACTATGAGCGCAGAATAGGTAATAGTATGAGATATGAATGAGTTTCATTGACCGTTTCATTCATTTGTTTCTATAGGAATCATATTGCTAATTCAATAATTAGAATGAAGGCGGGCTCGCTTACTTTTTTTATGCAGTTTAAAAACTACAGTCACAAAAATACTAATAGTTAAGAGTGGCTAACCTGGAGAGTGACAGCCAGGTACATTTCATTACGGAAAATGAACGAGTTCCTCTTAGTCTTAGATCCCGATATACGACAACCTTCACCGAACCGCTTGAGTAATATATCAAAATATAGGTAATTTTGTAACAAACGCGAAGGTATAGCAATGGCTACAATAAACTTACAAAAAAAAAAAATTAAAATAGTCTGGACAGGATTTTGATAGGCAACCTATTTTCAGCGTATTTATCTATTATTAAACAAAAATAAAAATCAGGTTTCATCAGTATTCTATTAAACAGATTGGTGAAGGTCGTCGTATATCGGGATGATCTCAGGCTATCTGGGATTTTAAAAACATCAAGATGAAGTTTCGGGTAATATTATCTAAAATTTATGTGGTAGTTGTTATTGTTTACTTATATGTTAGTTATTATGTTATAGGATAATTGCTATTAGGTATGTTTATTAATTTAAATATTACTTAATTATAATTATACTTAGTAAAAAAGTGCAAGTTAACAATATTTTAACTTATCCGACACGCTCACGGCGCTATTTCACCAAGAAGGGCGTTTAAAAATAATTAACTTTTAACCGTAAATGGAGCAGACATCAAAGAAATGCCGACTCTACTTTTACATATTAATTAAATGCGTTACTATACAACACATATTATTGAAAACCTGAAAACCTTTTGATGATCAGAATACCGGTCTGGACTTTGATATTTGACTGTATGACAATCTCATTCTCGAGTAAAATCCTCGCTTAGCAAACAATACAGTCAGCCAACCTGCACTTAGCCAGCTTAGTGAACTTTGGCCTAAGCTATTCTTAATCAGAATTGCCAGCGCACGATGTGTTGAAATTATGGTGATTGATAAATTTCATTCGAGAAAGTGTCGATTCGCTCTCTAATCAAGCCCAAAGAAATTTTATTTCATTCAATAGAATTAAGAAAATAATGTTGTAACCTAACCTAAGATAAGGTACGGCACAGCCTGAAAATAAACTTTTCTCTTTCTTTTTCGTTCTTTCAAAGTATCCGGCATACTTAATTTTTGAAAAAGGAGTGCATGCTTTACATACATACACAATACATGTTTATAATACATGTTTAAATCGGATCAAAGACCTCAATTTAAGCAATTGAGGTACCGTTGCGAATTGCTCTCCTTCGTGTAATTAATCTCGAAAATATCATGTCTGAGCTTCATCTTGTAACTCTATCCCCATTGCCTATTAAGGCGAGTCACCTCAGCTCAGCGGTGAAAACTGGTTTGCTAGATCAAATTTTTTCGGTATTTACTATTAAATAACGGTCTTACAAAAAATATCCGATACACTTAAAGATATTGTCTAAAGAATGTGCTAATTTGTTACACGATAGGATGTACTTTACTCGATCAAAAAAAATCTTGAAACAGGCTAAATTAAAAGTTTAAAACGAATTTTTTATTAATAAAATTTTCGACTTTGCTCATCATATTTATATGGATAAATTTCTCTTGAAGTATTAATGAGAACCTGCTAAAATTTATTTCAAACTGAAGTCCTTTAACTATTTAATTCAAATTAATCCCAGAACTTGAACGTTGCCAAGCGGTTTCAGAATATACCGCGCTGCCCGCTTCCCCGCCAGTCTCTACGAGAAATGTACCGCGAGACGCGCGGGCGGCACCCCACACCTCACCTCCTAAAATCTTGGAGGTGACTCGCCTTAATATTATACCGTTGAGTTAAAAACACCTATTCAAATTGAAACTCTATGTAATTTAGTTAAAGTTCAAAGTTATTTGAAGCCATTGTTCAGTAGTGCAATCATACTTTGTTGTCCCGCCTCCGGACGTAAGGTAGAATAATGTATAGGAGTTATGATCATTTCTTGCAAAGGATACGGCCGTTACTATTTTGCTTTATGCCATTATGCAGATGTGTGTGGGCGTTGCAGTTTACCGAAACATTTCATTTCACTTCCACGCTCGAGCTCTGTACTTCGTAGTTCGTAGTTTACCGTCGTCTGACTCAGCGCATTCCCTAAGTAGGTACACTTCTGTGATTTTACCGATTCGACCGACGTAGATCGATGATGTTGATCGAGTTAGTCGATGCGACTTTGCTTAGCTAAGCGAATGATACTGACGAACTGACGACCTCCGTGGCGCAGTGTTCAGCGCTGTTGTCTTAACGTGCGGAGGTTCCGGGTTCGATCCTCGGCATGGTCAATTTGGGAATTTATAATTTCTGAATTTTTTCGTGGTCTGGCCTCGTGGCAAGCTTCGGCCGTGGCTAGTTACCAGTTACCATCCTACCGGCTAAGACGTGCCGCCAAGCGATTTAGCGTTCCGGTATGATGCCGTGTAGAAACCGAATAGTGGTACCGGTACTTAGTGGGTTTAATATAACTGCCATGCCTCTAACAGGTTAACCCGCTACCATCTTTGACTGCATCATCACTTACCATCAGGTAAGATCGCAGTCAAGGGCTAACTTGTAGTGGATTAAAAATAAAGTGACTGATAATATAATAATATGGTCTATCGGTAAGTATTCGGTGCTGGGTTGCTCTACAATGAGACTCGAGATTCATTTAATTTTATCACATTCGTCGATCGATCATGAATCGATATTGAACAGAAGGAACTTACTTATGTAGGTATTCACTAACAGGAAGGTTACCTAAACTATTTCATCCTAACTATATTTAGGCCGCCAAATTGTATACTTACTTTGTTATGAGCTAAGTTTACTATTGTTTATTTTCCTTTGTGGTGTACAATAAAAGAATATTCATTCCTTCATTCATTCATTCATTCATTTTTACTGTGTATCGATTTTCTTATATACCCGCATACATGGCTTACATCACGAAAATTCGCGCCCTGAATATCCTATGCCTCGTGTACCTTCACTTAGGTACAAAAACAATGTGTAACGACACAATTGTATATATTTAGGAGATTAGGTTACGTGACAATCCCAATTAACTTGATAGTTACATAGGGGTAATTATTACGATAGCAATGTATTATATTAATAGTAGCTTCCTCGAGGCGCCGGCCGGCTATTATGTCATTAAAATTCCTAATTAAAGCACACTGTATATTGTTATATTCAAACTATTTCACACATGATATCATGTAGCTTTATCGGATACTATGAGGCGTTAATTAAATTAATGCCATGTACAAGTAAATAAAAGAATTACAATGATTAATAATTATTATAATCCATATTATAGCTACTAGTGTAAAAAATACTTTATTTATATACCTAGATACTTTAAATATTTCACTTCAATTGATACCGTCCACGATATATCCAGGTAGTTATTTGAAGGTCCATGTAATTTAAAACTGTTTTTACCATTTAAAATAATACTTTTATTGAGAAAATGAGAACAAAAAATGATGAGACAAATCAATAACAAAAACCAAGGAAGCTATATTATGCATAGATATTATGTCACGCATTAGGAGTATAGAGTATAGACCACAGAACACTATTACATATTATTTTTCTGAGTGGCCAACATAAAAACAGAATTACCATACTTAATTAATTAACAATTGCCTTAAAATAATACTAATATATTGTTTTCTTTTAGTAAGCTATATTTAAAACAATTAGCATAATCAACAATTCTTATGTTTTAATTTTGTACTCTAACACTAGTTTAGAATTCCTTTAAACAGTTGATAGTACTTAGAATTATTATTCAGTTTAAACCTAACTGTACCGCATAGCTGATACCTTAATATACGAGTTTAGTCATAGTCATAGTCATTTATTCAGTTTATAAACATATGATGCCTCGTTGGTCTAGTGGTTAGCATGTTCAACTGCGGCCGACGAGGTCCCGGGTTCGAGTCCCGTTCGGGCTATAATTAAGTATTGGGTTTCTCTGACTACAAATTTTCAGTACTACCCCGGACTTAGGAAGTTGGCGGTATTTCACCCCCGTGCCTCGGAGAGCATATAAAGCCATCGGTCCTGCGCCTGATCTCTCTACGGTCGTGTCAGATTTTCCGTCCCATCGGGCTACGAGAATAAGGAAACAGAGAATGCACCTGGGTTTGCGCACACACTTTCTACAGTTATCATAATCTAATTATTTTATTTTAATTTCAGGTAACATCTTTTTTTTCAACTACTTCAGGAATCAGAGTCGGCAAGTAGTGAGTACATCAAACTTTAAAACCGATTCTTAAGAAAAGTATTTATATAGTTACCTACTCGTATAATTATTTCTTTTATGTTTTGCTGTTGACACATTTTGTTCACAAAATGAATAAATAAACTAGGTACCAAGGATACGCCTTTAATAGGCTTATCTTAAAACAAAACCAAGTCCTCGTGTTAATATGTGCAAGGATAGTATATTCCGGTATACGTTATAGGGTTGCCACGGCTGCAAGCTACTCATATTTGTAGATTTATGAGAAAAAATAAAGTTAATGCTTTTGGGGCAGTATTACACCTGAGCAGTTAAAAGCCCCTATCAGTAATCTTAACCCGGTATGCTTCCACTTAAAACCAAAATGCTCAGCGCTTTGTATTGCTACTTTTGTAAGGCTTGCGCTTGACGACAATCATGACTTATCAAACGCAATGATTAACGCATGCAATGATTAATCTAAGCGCGCTTGCCTAGAAAACACCAATTCAAGGCAATTTAAGGCAAGAGTTTGCCTTTAATTGGAAGAAAACGGTCGCCGAAAGGTTGACCAAACCTTATAGGTGTAACAGAAACTAGATGATGATTTGAGATTAAGATTTTTGATTCCCGGAATGCGATCTATCGCTTTAACAAATTTCGTCAAAATTAGTTGAACAGATGCACCGTGAAAGCGTAGCAGAGAGACAAACAAACACACTTTCGCATTTACAATTAATATGGATGAGTCAGAAATAAACTTTTTATCTGCAACCCTACACACAAGTAGGTCACGGGGACCGTTGTCGCTCACGAATTCACACACCTGTACGTGACCGCGTAGAATGAGCTAACTGCCTCTTAATTGACAACTTTCAGGAGCTACGGTTCAACGGATTATACCTATGTGCAAATTAAACTGAAATGCCATACTTACTTCTAACTTCACATATCATAATAAATACGAAAGTTTGTCTGATTACAAATGTTTGTTTGCCCTTCAATCACACCACAACAGAGCAACGAATCGACGTGATTTTTTGCATGGATATAGTTGCGGACCTGGGGAGTAATATAGGCTACCTACTTTTATCGCGGAAAATTAAAGAGTTCCCCCCGGAATCAAAAAATCTTAATCCACATGGACGAATTCGCGAGCATCATAGATGATGCTAGTCTAGTCTAGATCTAGTCTTATAGTAAAATAATTTGTTTCCATTGAAAACCTGCTAATATCAATTTAATTTATTTAAATGTTACCGACTAAAAACGAATGAATTCATCCATTATTAGGTAAAATAATGCTTTATTTTATCAACGCTATCTCATTGCATAATTTTTATCTCATACGAAACGAGAATAGCGCCTTTAAATTGTGCTCATTTCATATCGCGACTACCGCGTTCAGAAAGATATGTGATAACATAATCGGAATTCTTTTGATAAATATGTATAATCTATGACACAATTAAGGCGTCTGTTACCTACACAATTAAGGACCATACTCTATTATATTACACATTTACACTTTTGTCGAGTTCATTACTCAATACTAGCTGATGCCCGCGACTTCGTCGGCATGGAATAAGTTTTTTTCAATTCCCACGGAAAATCCCTAATTCTCCGGGATAAAAAGTAGCCTGTGTCACTGTCCAAGTCCTCGGCTCTCCAGCTCGTTATTGCGTGATTGAAGGACAAACCAACAAACAAACACTTTCGCATTTATAATATTAGTATGATGTCGAACCAATTATACAAAGCAAAGATTTTTATAAGAATCTGATAATATTGTTATTATATGTATAAGAATTCCGCTGAGTACATAACTTGAACATCGAAACGTACTAGGATTGAATATCGGAATTGGGTATTTGAATTCAAATCAGCAACTTTTTCAAACGTCAAACCGAGTGCTTACTATATGGGATTTTGTATGAAATACTGAATTGTGACGTCATCAAAGTTTGACGCACTTTTTTACTTTGATCTATAGTTTAAAATACTTAGTAATCCATCATAAAACGACAGGGGACGTGGATATTATACGACCCTTTTTGATAATAGAAGAGAATAGATTTTCACAAATAAAGAATAAAGAATAACAAAAACAAAATTACTAGTAGGCAAATACTCATTTGATTAATATAATACTATAATATACTAGCTGATGCCCGCGACTTCGTCCGCGTGGTTTAAGTTTTTTTGATTGCCGCGGGAACTCCTTAATTTTCCGGGATAAAAAGTAGCCTATGAGAGTAGTCCAGGTCCTCAACTATACCCATGCCAAAAATCTCGTCGAACCGTTGCTCCGTTGCGGCGTGATGAAAGGATAAACCAATAAACCAACAAACAAACACACTTTCGCATTTATAATATTACTAGATGATTCCCGCGACTTCGTCCGCGTGGACTAAGATTTTTGATTCCCGCGGGAACTATTTAATTTTCCGGGATAAAAAGTAGCCTATGTCCTTCCCCGGGATACCATCTACCCCTGTACCAAATTTCATCAAAATCGGGTGAAGAGACAGTTTTTTTATTCCCGCGGGAACTCTTTAATTTTCCGAGATAAAAAGTAGCCTATGTCCTTCCCCGGGATACCATCTACCCCTGTACCAAATTTCAGCAAAATCGGTTGAAAAGATGGGCCGGGAAAGCGTAGCAGACAGACAGACAGACAGACAGACAGACAGACAGACAGACAGAAACACTTTCGCATTTATAATATTAGTATGGAAGTATGGATATGGATATGGATTTATATATATAAGTATGATCTCGTCTTTTACTTAAAGTTGGAGTTTGGATAGACATTAATTAAGATCTTGTATGCAATTCCAACGTCATCGTCTACGCTGTGGTATGAAAGATGCGTATTTTTTCAGTCTTCTTGTATTTTCTATTTTGTTACGTATCTGTGTGAGAGAATCACAGACTGTTCTCATCTTTATTGACTTCATGAATGATAACCTAGTAAAGATAATATAGACATCGATATATAGGTCCTAGGGAGTTCGATGTCTATGTAGGACTAGCCCTTTCATAGAAAAAGTTGGGCGTCTGACTTGTGGTGCATGCTCCTCACCTGTATAAGCCTGTCCTTGTCCCCGCCATAGCGCTGTCCCGCTTTTCAGACTAGATGGCGTTAATAAAATAGGTTCACATTCTTTGTTTGACAGGATAGATGCATACCATAGGTTAGGTCATACTCGTACTTTATTATATTTTGTAACTAGACTAATATTATAGACTTTTCGGTTTTGACGCACTTTGCCTCAATTAACGCCGCTCTCTCCGTTTTCGTCGATTCTAAAATCGATATAAGTTTGTAACGCGTGGATGGAAAAATTTGAAATTAATATATACTATAATTCATCATATTTTCAAGTATTGGATCACAGGAAAACATGATTGGACGAAATTTTCTCGATAGAAAAAAATTCCAAAGTCATGAAGAATAAAAGAGCAAGAAGGTTTTTTCTCTTAAATGGCTCGGCCTATAAGAACGAAACTTTCAGTATAGGTGTACAACAATCAAATTAAGATTTGGATCACTTTATTTTGCGGTAGGTATCGTATTTCAAATGATATTCTTGATTACTTTAATTCTCGCATGTCTCCATGAAATGTTCAAATCGCATGGAAAGCGAGTACAAAGAATTGTCGACCCTATTGCTTGAGAGTTATGGGCCGTAGTTACGTTATCTTGTCAGTCACACGCGACGCTTCAGCGCGGTTGGACCTGTGTCAGGTTCTCTAAGCGCCTAGGGCTTATTACGATGCCAAAAAATGCCATAGTGTAACGAATTCAGAATGGTATCTTATTAGAAAATGACAAAGTAGGTAATGATAAAATATTTTTATGCCCATCAAAATGAGTTAATATACTGTTTATTTATGTTATTGAAATAATGATAAAAATTGATTCGAGTTATTACTACATTTTAGCTGTAGTATTTACTTTCGATTAGTTGCTTAATTTAAAAATATGTTTTGAAATGTGTGAATATGTGGTTTTTACATAAATTAAGTTTAACCTATTATCCAAATAGACTCGGCTTCATGACTCCTTTTTATTATTACGCATCTTAATCTTATCTTTTTCGGTTTATTTAGTACGATATAAAAACATCTGAAACATATGCACGCTTAAGATATTTTTTTAAAGACAGAATTTACAATAACAAGGATTTTAACTTATAAACAAAACACAATTATAAAATTTTAAGTCATTTTATTTTGCAGGTGCGTTGAAATATAAACAATCCTTTTCAGATGTTTTTGCACACCTGTGTTCTACAGTGGTTTATAGTCATAAAAGACAAAGGATTTTACAACCCCGCTTATTAGCGCAACGGAAGGACTTATATTTATTGATGGATAAGAATCTTAGTTGAGTGTAATTTTTTATCCGATATTACTATCGGAATATCTATGATAGTGTTCGGACTCTATCACTTCATTATAATTTACTTTTTAGTTTTGTAATGTAGTAGTAATGTACACTTCAAATAAATTGAAATCCAGAACCTACTAAGGTAAATATTTTTAGTTGATTTGACTTTTACGGTGCATAGTAAAACACCGCCGTGTGGCCGTGAAAGCGTAGCAGTCAGACTTTCGGATTTATAATATTATATAGTATGGATGTTTTATTCGATTTCTTTACATTTTTTGTAGGTACATTTTTGTTAGGTTTGTCATAGCAAAGATAAAAAAAACTGCAATTGTGAAGTTGCTAGCGCATAAGTGTCAGTACTTACTTTTTAATAAATTAATAATGCTACAAATGCAATTCGTATCTAATTTTCACAATTCTTTTGTCTCAGCCGCGGACACCTTCCTTTGTCATAGGACAAAAGGATTTTACAACCCCGCTTGTTAGCGCAACGGTAGGACTAGTATTTTTTTATGGATTATATCGGTCATTGCTAACCAACGTCTAGCCCTAATTTCTTTGCCCTCACTGTCCATTTTAGCTGCTAGATTTTCGATATTATTTCCAAGCCAGCAAAGTCGAGAATGAACAATAAAATGAATTATGAATTATGAATGAATGGTTTGGCAGTGAATTTGTTTTTACTTGATTACTAAATTAGATACATATTACATGTATCAAATTCAGAAGTGCAAATTAACACCAAACATTTTTGGATTCTTATGATTCTTGGTACTTCAAATTATTAGTCTTTACGTACAAATTTTTAAATCCATAACGTAACAGTTTTGGTTATTATAGAATGTAGGTACTTTAATGTCATTTTTAAAAAAATAACAATAAAAACCATATAAGTTTTCCAGCCCGAGCAAGTGGAGTTTACCATTCCTAAATATAATACTATTATAAATGTAGTTATTCGTTTATAACTAATGTCATCAGAATTGGGCTGGTTCCATTAGATTATTTCACTTGAATTATCATAGCGTTTGGTAGCGCAGCGGTTAAACGACAGAGTATATACCGCAGATGCGTAGGTTCTAAACCTGAGACGTCTTCAAAAGGGCATTTTTTCCTTTTTAACATTTTTTAAGATTATCCGTACAGTTGAGGTGAAATAGGGATCACGGTCAGCCATTACCGGTCGGCTGTCTAGTAAGGTAGGTAAATAAGATTTAGGATTGGTATCCGTGGAGCGCGTGAATCCTAAAACTATGGTTAGGACGCATAGTGTACGTGTCCTATAGTGTCATTTAGCAGTTTGGCTATTTTTGAATTTAAAGAAATCGTTATGTATTAATTTGCAAGCAACGATATTCATATGTCATCAAAAAAACGTAGGTATATTATTAAAAAGTGTTTGAAAGTACTCCAAAAGTAAAGGGGTAAGTTGCACCGAAATTGTAATTAGAGTTGATTAGTACATCAGTTTAGCTTCATATAAAGTGTGTAATGTCGTTTTTTTCTGTTATTTTTACTGCCGATTGATTTTCAATATTATTTCCACGTCAGCAAAGTCGAGAATGGTTTGGCAGTTAAGATTGCGCTTCACTAGATACGGTGTTTGACAAATTTATGCATGGATGCTGGCATCCTTGACAATTCTCCATTTTGTTTTACTCGAATTCCTTTATTTTATTATATAAATGTTGGTATTTGTTGTATTCCATACCTAATACGAACTAAACAAAATAAGAAATCTCTTGGTAAGAATACAAAATTTAGAATGCTTGGAAAGTAATGATTATTTCAAACGATGCTAATCCTAGTACATAATTATCTTTTTATTTATTGCAATTAGAATTGTTTCGATCTTGCACTACTATCAACTCACATCACAGTTTTTTAGTTGTATAAAAAGACTGAAAAAACATATAGTGAAATTAATATTACTTTAATCCATATTAATATTATAAATGCAAAAATGTGTCTGTCTGTCTGTGCGTCTGCTACGCTTTTACGGCCCATCTGGTCAACCGATTTTGACGATATTTGGCATTGTATTCCGGGGAAGGACATAGGCTACTTTTTATCCCGGAAAATTCAAGAGTTCCCGCGGGAATCAAAAAACTTTAATCCACACGGACGAAGTCGCGGGAATCATCTACTTAGACTATAAAAATTAAAGGTAATCAATATCATATATTATTAGGTATTAATAAGATTCATAAACATAATTATTCGTTTAAGTTCGCGAAAACTAACAGAGCTAACTTGAATGGAACTACAACGTTAAGAATTCATGCAAATGCGGTGCGTCGTTTTATTATTATTCTACACTGTGGCCATTCGCAACCGGTAACAGACGTTGGAGTGCGATAGCTGATACCTTGCTCTCAGAATGAAATTTCCGCTGGAGTAGCATGGAGCCTTAAATGTTATCGTCCTTATTCTATCACGTTCACGTGTAGGTACTTATCGACACGTGAACGTATACCAAAATAATTAATCGGTCGTTGTTTTATCACTTATCACTATTACTGTATCCAATTTTTATGGGCAAATTATTTTCTAATAGGTGGTTTTATGCTTCATGAAAAACAATTATTTATGTAGAATAGAATAAATTAATAAGACAAATAAGTGTTTAAAACGGCTCATTAGTTTTGAAATTCAAGTATTTACGGGCGACAAGCCATTTATACCTACAATTTATTTTTAAATAATTTGATTGGTAATAATAGACGTGCCGCCAAGCGATTTAGCGTTCCGGTACGATGCCGTGTAGAAACCGAAGGGGTATGGGTTTAATATAACTGCCATGCCCCTAACAGGTTAGCCCGCTACCATCTTAGACTGCATCATCACTTACCATCAGGTGAGATCGCAGTCAAGGGCTAGCTTGTAATGGATTTTAAAAAAAAGTACTAATGTAGGTACATAGTAGGCAGTGTATTGTAGATATATCTCCTAAGGATGCTGTATTATATGTGAGACATCCATAGTTCCATACCTTATAATGAAATACGAAAGTTTGTCTGTCTGTCTGCTTCGCTTTCACGACCCATCCGTTCAACCGATTTTGTCAAAATTTGTTACTGACTACAGGGGATTTGCATCCCGGGGAAGACCGAAAAGAACATAGGCTTTTTATTCCATGAAATATATGTACCTGTTCTTATTAAATAGGTACATAATACGGTAATACGTAAAAAGTAATTAGTTTCTAAATTGAATTATTTTGGTTCTAATGAAGGTAGGTATATAATCTAATCAAACAATATATATTCTACTCACGATGTACTATCGTAACGGTTAGTACCATAATTCACTTGTCCACAGTTGACGCGTGTTGACTCATACAGTCATACCTGACGCAGCTGTGATCGTACCATCGAAATTCTTTGCACGTATTTCCAAGACATGCCTCCACCTTGTTTTCGACCAAAATCCGGGTCTGCGTGTTCTTTGTCTAGGTTTAGACCATTTAGCAACGTGCCTAAAATTTTTGACGAACTCCCTGGCGCAATGGTTCGCGGAGCTATGTCGGTGACTTTAGTTTTACCAGGTTCATTTGTCACTTGACCCAAGATACCAAAGTGGCTGAAAAGTTCTGAGCCTAAGGTATCTGCAGTCGTGCTAATTACTCATCTGTCGGGTCATAAGCGACATCTATCTATCCACTATATAAGTGGATAGATGTCGCTTATGACCCGCCATTGATGGTAAGTTTCATGTCATTAGCTCCAACGGTTTGATTAATTCAACCCATTGAAAAAAAAAGAAGAGGCAAAATCTGCACAGGAATTTTGTTTCTGCAAGACAATGCACCGGTTCACACAGCGCGCATTGCGAGGCAAGCCTTGCGAGAAACTGGCTTCGATGAAGTAAACCACCCTCCGGATAGCCTAGATCTAGCCCCTAGTGGTTATTTTTATTTAAATTCAAAAAGGACCTACGGTTACGAAGATTTGGGGATGATAAAGAGATGAAGGCGGCTGTAAATGAACATTTTCAAGCCAAAGACGCGGGATACTTTTTTTCAGGAATATAAAAGATGTTTTATGTGCATTGAAGTCTAGGGGGACTATATTGAAAAATATATTTTATTTAGATTTATACCTAGACTTTTAATGCCCTAGGCTCAGAACTTTTCAGCCCTATAAAGTATTCTGTGGTTCTACTACGGTAGGCTTATTATGTATGATAACCCTGCCGCTTATAACACCCTAGCGCTCAGAATTGTATAGTTTTTGCAATTCACGAGCACGCCTGAACTTTACTTGTAGTTATGCACATTGCGTAAGTGTGCGTACCTCTCGAAGCAGTCAGCCGTACGCACACATTTACACGTTGGTATGCAAATGATTATAGATAGGACTTTAACACAACCATAAGCCACGCGCACTCGTGAATTGTAAGAACTATACCAGGGAGGTCATGAAAGATAGACAGATAGAATAGATTTTATTCCGTATTCCGTAAATATGTAACTGACTTCTAATACTTTATCCACCTATACAAAGTAGAGAGTTTTAACTAACAATAAAACTTACCTATTATTTTTCCAACGATATCCGGAATCCATCTTGAGTCAAGCACCTGTCTTTTTCACGTTTTTCGTCCTAGCAACTTCCTCTCTTCGACTTCCGGCGCCACTGTCGCCTCGTTTTATCGGTTATGATGGCGGCGACCCGCATGGCGCTCGGCTTTTACCTCATTATACTTACTCACGATGTACCAGGTAGGTATTACCTGGATTCCGGATATCGTTGGAAAAATAATAGGTAAGTTTTATTGTTAGTTAAAACTCTCTATTATTTGTTCCGTGACGATATCCGGAATCCATCTTGAGTGATATGTTTGTTATCTCCTGGTATGCCCATAATTATTACAATAATTATGTAGATGCTATAATGTGTTATGTTAAAATAAAAAATTAAATTATAATAAGTTATTGAAAAGTAAACAATATTTATTCAATGTTATATATGAATCATACAGTTTTAATCATCAAATTAACCAATTCATTGTTATCGCACAGGTTCAAAGAAATTTGACAAGGAAACTGACGTCGTAAAATCATTATTTCTGGATTGATTCGCTAGCTCTCTTTGATAGTATGTTCTAAAAGTATGTTCTTGCCGCCAATTTCCAGTCTGAAGAATCTGATCAATAGGAAACTTTTCTAGCCAATTGAGAGAGGCTACGGCAGAGCGTACTGAGCCTGGCGTGGCATCGACACCCGCGTCCTTTAGAACAGATTTGATCCAACCACTGATTATAGTTCTAGAAGCTGGTTTTGGATCACCTCTAGCAGTTATAAAAAGTTCTGACAGCATACCTGATTTCCGACGATCTTGTGACGTACCGATTAATTGACGAGTCCAAAATACACAGTCGAGATTTTTGTTCGGATGTGCTTTTAGTTTCCATCCAGATTGCCTGTTGTTAGCGTCATCAGTCTTCGATCCAAAACAAGGCCACATGACAATAGAATTGCCCTCATCTATATATTGGTCGGCATTGATCCTCAGCAGTGTCAGGTCGTGTACTCGTCGTCCTGCCGCTAGCAAAAGTAATATAGCGGCACGTCTGGATACTTGGTACAAATTATTTTCATCTGGTGTATTATTTTCTAAGTATTGTAATACATTCTTTACATTCCAAATAGGTGGTTTCATTTTCTTGTCCTTTGCAACTGAAATAGCTTTTAAAATATGTTTAATAAGAAAGTTAGATGTCAATGTAGTATTACCTGATAAATTGGTAAAAGTAGAAATAACAGATTTATGGACTAGTATAGTTCGATAAGCCAGACCTTCGCTGTTGTGTAAATACGCCAGGTAACGAGCAACTTGTTCTGGACTCGGATCTCTGTAAGAAGAATTGTTAGAGGAGCACCATACCTTCCATTTGTTCCATGCTGGCACGTAGGTGTTTATTGTAGATCGCCGCCAACTTGACATTAACAGTGATCTTTCTTCTACTGACCATTCTTTGATTTCGTCTGTCCACCCAAAATCAGCCAGGCTTCCAAATGAATGTCTTGAATCTCTGGCGGGTGAATTCCGGTTTTCGTGTCGATCAGAACTTGTGGAAGGAGCGGGATGTGATAAGGTTCTTGAATGGCCCGGGCTTGTAGGTCTGCTTGCCAAAATACCATCTTCCACTTCGGAGCGATCAAGATGTACTGACCGTTCGCTGTGTTCAGGTGAGACAATACTTGGGGTATTAGGTTCGGTGGAGGAAATAGCCACGCAAGTTCGTAGTCCCACTGGTGAAGGAATGCGTTGTGAAAGAGAGCCTGCTGGTCTTGCGTGTCCAGCGATACATACCTCATTACTACGTGAGCTGTTTCCGACGCAAATAAGTCTACTTGCGGTGTGCCCCACATCTTGAATATGTTGTCCGTTGCTGTAGAGAGTAGGTGCCACTCGGGGCAGACCTTGCCGCGTGATAGGGCATCCACTTCGCAATTGAATCGGCCCGGAAAGTACTGAGCCGTCAGTTGTAGATTTAAGTGGTCCATCACCTTCAATAGTTGCCGTGTGAGGTTCAGAAGCTTCTTCGATTTCGTTCCGCCTTCCTTGTTTATGTAAGCTACGACAGTACGGTTGTCTGTTTGCAGTAAAATGTGAGCATTGTGAAGCAGGCTGTTCCCTTGTTGTATTGCCGCGTAGACAGCAAACAGCTCTTTGAGATTGACATGCCATGACTGTTGCCGTTTTGTCCACTGTCCTGACATTTTCGTGTCGCCCAGCTGAGCTCCCCAGCCGAAATCCGATGCATCCGTCGTGAGCAGATGAGAAATCGAGTTTGTATGTATAGGAAGTGAGCCCTGTGCTGCCTTTAACCACCATCGCATTTCGGAGAGTACCGGTTGTGGCAATTTCACTTGTTTGTAGGGGTGTTCCCTGGGAAGGTATCGATTGTGAAATTGCAGGGTTCGACAATGTAACCTCCCTCTGCGTATTACAAAAGAGGCGAAGTTGAGTCTCCCCAGAAGGGACTGGGCCTGTCTGAGGGACCAACTGCCTCTGGACATCTGACTGAGAAGTGCTTTGCGTAGCGTTTCGCACTTCGGTTCCGACAGGGACTTCGTGTTGAGTTTGGTGTCCCATGTAACACCCAGAAACTCCAGGCGTTGTGTCGGAACCAGTACAGACTTGTCCATATTGATAGTCCAGCCGAGATGTCTCATTAGGTTCACCATAAATGTAATGTGTTCGCGTAAAACTTGACAGGACTGATTCACTACTAAAAAATCGTCTAGGTATACCACGCACCTCATATTTCGCCTTCTCAGGAACTCGGCTACCCAGTTCGTCAAGGATGTGAACGTTCGTGGCGCTGATGAAAGGCCGAAGGGAAGGCACGTCATTTGTAGAAGTTGGCCTTTGTAGCTGAGTCTCAGAAATCGCCTGTGTTCTTCGGCTATGGGAAGGTGAAAATATGCCTGGCTCAGATCTACCTTCACCATCCAATCGTTGCTCTGTAAAAAGCTTGGAATTCGGAAATGACTGAAAAGCTGAAAACCTTTTAGTTTGACAAAACGGTTTAGTCTCTTCAAATTGAAGATTGGGCGAAACGATCCGTCCGTTTTCGGAACTAGAAAAAATGTTGATAGGTAGCTGGTATTGATCTCGGCTTTTTCTAGTACATGCGTGTCTATCATATTTTTTATTAGCTGTGTCATATGATAACTCTGCTTTGTTTCGTAATTTATTATGACAGATTGATTTGGATATATAAGGGGCGGCTTCATCACGAAAGGAATACGTATTCCCTTGAGAAGTTTGCATATGTGGTTGGGCGCACCTAAGTTCTCCCATGCATGTATATATTGCTTTAGACAGCCGCCCCGAAATGATTGCGAGTCATGATCGATTGTTTCTATTTGATGAGTTGTAATTTGATTTCTTACCTCTTGACGAATTGTGGTGTTTGTTCTTGCCATTGGAAGTCTTGTTGCCGGATGCCCTCGAGTGACCTTTGAACTTATCTTTCGACGCTGAAGTATTTTTACGAAAAAAGTTTTCACTCCCCTGCTTGCTTGTCGATGGTTTCGGCTGGTTATCATACGCACGCCTCTGGCCGGTAGCTGTAGCTGCAGTTTGCTGTGTTGGCTGGAAGCAAGTGGTTAGTTTTTCGGCCCCCCCAATTTTTTGAAGGTAGGCTGCAAGCATATCGTTGTCAAACAAATGTTCAGCACTGGGTGGAATTTTTTGCAACGCCCCACAGTGATATTCCTCCGAAATTTTCTTAATTAATGAATCTCTGCGCATGCTAATGCAGTCGGCTCGACGGCCGCAAGATATTTGTAAAATATCATCGGTCACTTTTGTATAGTTCGAATCTTTATTAAACATTTCTTCAATCTTATCGAAAAGAGATCGTGGTGTAAGTGTTGTACTCTTATCATTAGACCAATCGACTAAACCTTGCAAAATTGTGCGCAATTCGTCTTTTTGAGTCAGTATAGCATTGGATAAGGCTGAAAAGGTTCTCTCTATGAAGTACAAACGATCATCGTTAGACCTAGACGCATTGAAACGTCTCAGTTCATCGTTTACATTGAGTTCTATAAAACCCGGAGTAGTGACGTACTTTTTCTGAGCTTCAGAAAAACGAATTGCATGCCAGTCATTACATTTAAAACGTTGTA
This sequence comes from Erebia aethiops, assembly GCA_923060345.2. NCBI lineage: Eukaryota > Metazoa > Arthropoda > Insecta > Lepidoptera > Nymphalidae > Erebia > Erebia aethiops. Next base: position 16,347,751 of record OV281081.1, on the reverse strand, counting down.
ATTGGGTTATCTTTTCTAAATGTTTATCATCAGACTTAGGGAATGGCGGATCTTTTAACGTAGTTGATAGCTCTGACAATTGGAGCTGTTGATTATCCGCATCATTCGTGGTCGGCGGTGGGCGTAAGCCCAACTCGTTTGTTGTATCATTGTTGGGTCCATTTATTACCTCGGCAACCCGCGAAGTACTCGTTTGAGGCTCCGCGTGTTTTTGCGAAATCAAATTCGTTAGAAAAGCCACTTGTTGAGAAAGGAATTCAAACTGTGCATCACTTACATGGTTAGAAGACCGCCTTTTTCTCCTTCTATCCGGACTAGACTCCTCCGATGATGTACTGCTCGAACTTGAAGAACGATTTCTCTTCCGTGACACGTGTTCACTATCACTTTGTTCTTTATCGTCCTCCATTACGAGAGGATTTTTTCACTACGTATCAATTTACGTTAAATTATTAGATTTAATTAAATGAAAATTAAAATAATGATTGCTAAGACGTGTTAACGCTACGAAAAACGACGCTATAATGAGGTAAAAGCCGAGCGCCATGCGGGTCGCCGCCATCATAACCGATAAAACGAGGCGACAGTGGCGCCGGAAGTCGAAGAGAGGAAGTTGCTAGGACGAAAAACGTGAAAAAGACAGGTGCTTGACTCAAGATGGATTCCGGATATCGTCACGGAACAAATAATAGTATTGAGGTCTAGTTTCCTAGTTGTGTGAGTAAGTAGGCCTCAGATGCATGATAAGCTATCGCTAGATAAGCTGATAACCTCCTGGCTGCAGCGCGTAGTGTCTATTACACAATCAAGCTGATGACTGTTTGGTATTATATGTAAGAGTCACTTTACATCTACTTGACCTGATTAGACTACTAGTGTTAAGAGATTTTATCTATGTTATTCATCATGTTATCAATAGATAGTAAAGTTAACGACAATGTTGCATTGTTGTGTGGCAGAAGTGGATAATGCAGCTGCGGGTTAAAAGCACGGGTTAAAAGAGCCTTATAGCCAACGCTTAAAGCCATATTGTGTCAGTATTGCTGACTTTTGTGTTTTAGAATAATTATAATCCTTACTAGATGATGTTCGCGACTTCGTCCGCGTGGATAAAGTTTTCTTGATTCCAGGGGGAACTCCTTAATTTTCCGGGATAATAAGTAGCCTACGTCCTTCCCCGGGATGTAAGATGTGACCTACCGCTGTGCCAAATTTCATCAAATTCGGTTGAATAGATGAGCCGTGAAAGCGTAGCAGACAGACACACTTTCGCATTTATAATTTAAGTATTGATTTTAGGGAATGTCAAGGTACCTACGTGACATCAAACTTTCATTTTGAGTAATATTGCTCAAGTATTGCTTTAAGCGCCCAGTATCGCCCCTGATTTGATTATTTGGCACCATCGAAGATCGTCGGTCAAATCCTTTCCAAGGTGTGCGAGTCCAACTCGCACTTGGCCGGTTATTTTGAAGTCGGTTAAAAATAAAACTATGACCCGACTATCATTTGAAGGAAGGTTAAAATCCATTTTTACACCGATGCTATCAGCCTCGTGTCTTCATATTTAAATAACAAAACGTGCTTGTCTGTAGGTACTCGAATAATATGAAAAGATTATGCAAATTTTATAGACAAACATATTCGCCGATACATATATATAGCTTACAGTGGCGTGCAGTTCATAGAGGCAAATAAGCACAGCTTACCCCAACTGAATGAAAGTTATACTCAAGTAAATTACATAATAAAATAATAAAAAAACAACTGTAATATAAATTCATAAAAACGCCATCTATAGTAAATAACCACCCGCATCTATATTAATTCTGTAATTATCACGAAGATGGCGCTGTCACGAATTCTATCCAAAGTCAATACGCTCATAGTAACATTGAACCGACGCGACGCTGGCGCCACGGAACAAGCAGGAGTTAAAAATGGCAAAAATATTAGGTATGTGTGTTTCACATTCAGTAATACAACACGAAATACATTTACATGTGTGAGTCATCACTCCTACGACGTTACGTCAATAAAAAGCTCAGCTTCCGGAAACTGCGTGATCAACTCAAGACTTATTTTAATAATGAAAATTAAGTAACTGTATTTACCTAGATACCAAAAAGAATTGTTGAAATTAATAAATAAATTAAAATTTTCTACTGTATTTCTTTCCACTGATTTTGTATTCTAAGAAATTATAAAGATTCTAAATTATTAATTAAGTATTAAATCAAAAGCAGTCTAAATTAAAAAAACATAATACGGCCACCGATTAAACATCCAAAAGGGGTAAACATATTTTTTCACGCAAATAATAGCGTAATTAAAGTATTGAAATTAAATATTTTAATAAAAGAGTTATTTAGCGAGACTTCCGCCGGCTACCAGACGAACGCGCGCGCCATATTAGTTATTGTGTTGTTATTGTTTTGATTGCGAATTTCGTCCCGTTAAAAAATTGTTTTAACACGTTCAAGGACATTTCTTTGTAAAAAAACACGTGAATTATTGTGAGAACAGCATGTGACAACTTTTTTAGTGATTAGTGATTACAAAATTATTGGAATTGTTCAGAAATCGGTATTGCAATCGGTAACGTAACAATCTACTTACATAGTATTATTATTGACCGAGCGAAGCGAAGGTCTCTGAGTCTACTTGGGTGAATTGGCACTTGTCCGTCCGTCCGTCCGTCCGTCCGTCCGTCCGTCCGTCCGTCTGTCAGAGCATTATAACTTCTGAATTACTGAACGCAATTACTTCAGCTTTAAATATAATATGTAAACCAATGGCCTCCCGCCGAATATGGCTTAAAAAATAATAAAAATCTTTATTTCAGGGGAGCTCTCATAGAAGCGAATGCGAAGTAAAATATTTTTTATAAAGTTACATAGAGTTGCGATATATTATTTTAAAGATAATTAGGAATAGAGTCCAAAAATATTTTTTTTTTAATTTTTCCCCCAAAATTGACGAAATGGGGGGCTTTCAAAGTGGTGATTTTCTAACGTCCAAAGATGACCTCAGAACTCTAAATTTTCTGAAAGGATGAGCCTGAAACTTGATCAATTATTTCAATTATATCCTGTACTTGAACAACAAATACTAAAATTAGATAAATATTGTAAGGAAACGGAATTATTTAATTTTAAATGAGCTTCAGTATTTTTAACAGAACTTCACATTTATGTCAATAGATGGCGCCGCGAGGTCTTAGTTCGGGGCGAACCACTAGTTATTTTAAGTACCTACCTACCTTTTTGGGTGTGAAACGAGAGAGTTCTTGGTGTACTTTTTTGCATTACAATTCACATTATAAAATATATTAAGTACCTAGTAGTTGAGCATGGTTTGTTAGCATGGTTAGCATGTTCGACTGCAGTTGAGAGGTGCTGGGTTCTTTCCCGGGTCGGACCAAAAATCTTAGATAAGGAAGTTCGATATTAGGTTTTTGTTTTAAGAAATTTTCAGCACTAGCCTGGAGTTGGAAACTGGCTGTTTCACCCTCATACATAATTAATGCTTACCCTGGCTTCGAACCCTGTGCACGCCACTGATAGCTTAAAGGTACATATAGACTCCCTGGAAGGAATAAATTGGTAATACTCTGAGCTAAAAAGAATAAAGTACATGAAGTCCGCGATATCGTCCGAGTGGATTGAGGTTAAATTTTCCGGGATAGATATATTATAGCATTTATGCTTTCCTGAGATGCAACTTATCTCTATACCAAATTTCATCAAAATCGGTTAAATAGATGTGCCGTTAAAGCTTAGCGCAGACCGAGAATGACTTATTAATGCTACGTTTAGTTCAGCAGGCCGAGTGGGAGTTTTTTACGTATTCGATTGCGTTAAAGTTAACTACCATTAAAATTGATCTAGCGTCAGCTGTCAAGCGCTAGACAATTATATACAAATCGTTGTTAACGTTGACACGAAAGAATGAAAAGAAAATCTCCCACTAAGCACTATTGCTGTTTTCACTTTCCAGAGCCGTCGGTACTGATGCATCGTAGTATCGATATTCCGTGTACATGCAGTACAAAAATCTTACCTAGCTTCATTCCAGGCACCAGGAAGCGCTTTTTGAGCTATACTCTTACGTAGTCGGTAAGCTTTCGGTACTTACTGCATATTTTATATTCCAACATCGGGATCTGCTTTAAGGAAGCGATTCGTCATATGGCTTCTAGTTTCTGCGTCGCGTTTATGAGCAAAACGTATAGCGCCATATATCCTATATTATTAGTACCGGTACTGACTTCATGTACCGAGATAATGTATGCACCTTTCAACAGAACCGCTGGCTGACGTGACACCAGCGTGTAACGGTCATGGGAAGATGACATGGACTCATCTCCCTAAATCACTGAAAACACGCAAATTTAAACCATAAGCCTTCCATTTAAGACTCAAATTCGTAGGATTACTACGCGTCACATACCATCCTTAACAATGAGCCACACACTTAAGAGAAGACATCTTTGCTGATCTTATCGGAAATTGCTGATAAAAATATAAATCCGTTAACACACAGCAATGCTTTGCTACGACAGTGTCTAGGAGCGGTGTCAAGCAATGGTTTATTTAAGTTATAACCTCTTTCACAAATAATAGTACACGAGTCGCTACATAAAGAATACATCATAATCATAATATATAATATAATAAGAATAATATAAAATGTATAAAATAATATTAAAATCATAATAATAGCAACCTGTGGACATCCATTATTAAGTGGTAGATTCACTTGACGATTCAAAAGTACTTGTAAAAGTTTATTTGAATTTAAAAAAAGCATTTTATTTTGAACATAAGCCGGACTGTAAGTAGCTAGATCCGTCACGCTCTTTACAGGATGATCTAGATGACGGAGACGTGTATGTTAAAAAATACGCGGTAGGTCGTAGGACTCGTAGGACGCTCACTATAATGTGGCTCGAAAGCCATCGGCTCTTCGACAAACAATACGATTTCCTATTGCCATATAAGCTTGCTTACGGCTTGTTGAACATAAATATAACTACAATCACGAGCAGAAAGCATTGTGTGAGCTCGTCACGTCATTACAACATAGAAAATATGTATCAAATCACAGTATATCAATTCATCAGCAATTTACGTAGGCGTCCGTATATTTTTGACCCAGTGGTCTCTAAATCGGACTGGGAGGAGCAGAAGTAATTTATATTGCAAATAGCGTCTCCCCCTTAAAAGAAGGGACCTCATCACCTGTTCCTTAAATGTTAATATCGTCTCTCGGAATTGTTTTTGGTCCTAACAATGGGATGATATCACGGTTTTGCTAGCACGTTGTACGAATATAAATTTTCACTTGTAATTTTGAGGTTGTATGGAACAATTATGTGATTTCTACGAAGAGTCAAAGCGTAGCATAAATAAATAATTTATTGCAAATTTAATAATGGACGGGATGGACGGGACTTATCGCTAATCCGTTTCGACATAAAATCCACCGTCCAGAAGCTTAAATAATGAACATCATTATATCGCATAAATTAATTAAGCCATTAACATAATATAAAACTGCATACCTATGTTTTACCGCCTGACATAATAAATTATTAATTTGCGATAAGATACCCAGTTCGGCAATTTCTTAGAATCATCTGATCTTTTTAATTACAAAGAGATAACATTCCACATCGAACACTGGAATCCGTTGATTTTTGTCACTAACACAAGGAATAATAAAAAAATCGGAACCTTGAACCACTAATATTAAGCCAATTCAGCTTATTACGTGATCAGGAGGTTTCTAGACGATGTTAAGTGATATTATACATGTATAAGTTACTATACTTTACATAGAACCTCTAATTCTTGATAACGAAGGAATTTAAAGAATAATTTTAGTCAGTCGAAAAATAATCTCGGATAAATCATCTTTTCAGAATGTAGCATTTGGTATAAATTACCTAATTTAAGTAGATTACTCGTATAAAAAGATACATAAATTCTGTGCTGCTAGAGAATTTGAACTAGAACTATATTTTTCGGAATGTTTTTAATTTCTTCAATCGATCTATTTTTATTAGACTTTATAGATGGAATCATCTTTTTAGGAAATATAGTGACTCGATGATACTTCGTTCACGTGGGTTAAGGTTTGTTGATTCCCGTGGAAACTCTTTAATATTCGGGATAAAATGTAGCCGATGTGTTATTTCAGGGTATATATTATAGTACAGACAATTTGCTATGTATTTTCATCAAACAAACATCCTAACATTCTGATTTTATATTAGGAAGATAGTACTATAAAATTACCAATTAAGCGGCGACTATACTTACTAAGCACTTTAGCTAGCTTGTACACCGACTAACGGACATTCGCACCTGGACGGTGTACATGCAAATTAACCTCAGTGTCACCTTACCATACCCGCTGAGCTTAGATACTGTTGCTTAATATACAATGCATAGCACAGATACTTACTCGTATATTGATTTATAGGGTTATGCACTCTGGTAGACACTCAGACCGAGTCTGTGAGACTAGAATATTTAACTACTTTAATTTAAAAAGAATTTTATTGTAATTAACTTAACAAACTTAGGAATAAAATTGCACTGATAATACATACCTACATAAATAGCAGTTATAAAAGAGAAATAATCACATTATCCTAACACACCCATACCCTTTCATAGGCGTTAGACTATTTTTTCCATAACTTCATCTTGCTTCTTATGGATTTTTAAGTAGATTCTAACTTATCTGGTTATTCTTAGCACACTGATTTTAGTATACGTAAAGAACTTATTCCTTTTGTTAGTAAATGTGCTACAATTATACCGTCTGCATAGACCACAATTGACCCAAAAGAGTATAAGAGAATACTCATTAAACTGTGCAAAACAGTTTTCGTAATCCCACATTTTCGCGGTACATTGTAACCAAGATCTGGACACTGGATAGTGAACCGGTCCGCGGGACCTTTCACTGTATCTCGAGTACGGACAGCCGTGCAAGGGTTATCATTATGAGATTTTGATTGAAATATCTGGCGTTTCGTATCTGGTAATTATAAGCGACATGTAATTGGGCAGTGGGTAGCCTTTAATTGTTTGAGTGTGTAATCTATACTAGTCAGTTTAGTAGCAGTAGCATAATTATTAGTAGTCGATTTGTAGTGTTAGCACTAGCTGTTATAACTAGCTACAATAAAATTGAATAATTGGCTGATACTTTATTTCTTCGTACACATATTATGCAAAAAGCAAAATGAATCTTATCTAGCTTATGATTCGCATCACTATCTATCTGGAGGCTCTAATCTTAACGCTGGAGCAAACACGATAACGCGGCATCTCCTGTATCTCTAATTAAGGTCAACCGTACTATACCAGACATTTCTGACAGAAAATAATCCGACGCACGCCGAAAGGCACTGCTCATATATTTTGCACTATAGGCTGACACGCCGCAAACTGTGTGAGTATTATACACTCCTGATGTTCGTAAAACGAGGGGAACAGATTTTTTAATACAGTCGCTCAAAAAGTGGCGTATTGCAGGGACGTATAGCGTTCGGGATGTGGGCTATTACATACTCGTGCTTTTTTTTTACCTTTCCCGAACTCGTGCGTTCTCTTTCCCAACTGTCAAAATAATGTATATTAAAAAGAAAAACCAACTATGAAGTTTTTACTAAAAAAATTCATAGAAGTTTTTATGATTCATGCAAATACGTATATTTCTAAAAAGAAGCTAATAATTTGTTTCAATATCAGATTTAATGATTTGATTGAATGAGTTTGGTTAGGTTTCATTTCATTTCATCTCATTAAATTTCATTTTCATTTCATATCAATAAAAAAATTCTACTGAAGACTTGGCTGTATGGGCATAGTTCCCTTTGCCTACCAGAATGGGTGAACAAAAAAAAAACTGCTATTCTACGGTTGGCGCCATTTTTCAGAAATTTTCTTTGCGAGTTTAGTTGTTTGTTGCACAAAATCAATAATTTCGACCCTAATTTTTTTGAATTAACACCACCGGAACTCAGTAGTCAGTATTATTGCACAAAATGCTTCGGAGAACATTTTACCGGAAATGTCAAAAAGTCGCTACATATCTACATACGACGAAAATAAATGTTAAGTTAGTTGAGTTTATTGTGTTTTTATTATTTTATTAAATTGCTTCATTTTTTCGCAACTGTATTAAAAATAGTCGTTCAGAACACGTGCGGAACCGTCATTGCAACTTGTTCCGACTGTCAACCCTCGCCTTCGGCTGCGCCTCGGCTCGGGTAGACATTTGTCGGTACTCTTTGCAATGACAGCCTTTCCACACTTGTAATGAAATATACTATTTTCTGACTGAAGGTCAGAAATAATATGTTCGTCTCGTGGCAGACGCGCGAACTGGTAAATTTTTAGCGCAAAGGGTGTCCAGCACGGAAATGTAGCCAGCATTCTTGCCACCGCGGGCATGATTTGTATCGGGATTAGGTAAGCTAAATTAAAGTTTTATTGTAATGTTTTCAATAAAGAAACAACTGATGACTACCATACAGCTTGTGCTACTGCTAGGGGAAACATTTCCGTAAAGCTTTCGACAGGAGATTTTAGAAAACAGTTCAATTAGGTACAATCAAAATGTTCAACAGAAAACTAAATGGACAGAACTACTGATTGGAGCCAAAGATATCCATGTTAATATGGCACTTACATCGGGTTCCAATAGAAAGCCCTCGCACAAAATGGAGGTCCGAATAAATGCACTTCTTGTGTTAAAACAAGAGCCCGCTGTATCGGTTGGATCTACGGCTGGCTGTAAATTTCCTGAGGACCTTTCACCGTTGTAGGTAACTGCGCCTTCTCAGATCCGGGCTACGTTAAGGATTAATTTAGCGATCAGGTTGCTCGTTTGGCTTGTTACTTGCAGTGACCACTTCAATAAGTTTTGAATCAGGTTTTGAATGAATCCGATGAAATTATTTATTTTAAGTAATAGATGTTTCGTTTGATTTACCTCAACTCTGGTACCTATACAAGGCTTGTGTAGAGTTTTGCTAATTAATTGACAGTCACAGTCAAGCCAAATAGGTACCGTGTAAAATGAAGTAAGTGCTATAAGAAATTGCTAAGCACCTGCAAAGCCAAGAATGTAGTCATAATGGCGTTTTCACCTTTTTCTAAAATAATTTTGAGACATATTCGGTTATTGATATTTCAATCGAAAGACGAGAATTCGCTCTCAAAATATAGAGTCACTTGAGGGAGTCTAATTCGTATAAGTTCTGACACTAATGTAAATGATAAATAAATGATAATAATAAACATTTTATCCTTTTCCCGTGGATAAAATCTGCCCGCCCATGCTCGCCCTGCAGGCTATACAGAAGATGAAGAAAACAGGATCTCTCCAGGACCACTATCTTCAGTAATGAAGGAACTACTGGGGAGAGAGAGTGAGATTGCTTTAGGTAATTGTCTGGTGGTGCAATTTCTTAAATAATTCCAATGTGACGGTGGTGCAATTTCTTAAATAATTCCAATGTGACTCACTAAGACTCAACAAGATTTTAAATAAGATCACACGCTTCGCTCGTTTACTATAATTTGGATTGAAAACCGTAAAAGTAGGTCAACACCGAAGTTTCGATCTTGAATCATTTTTATTTACAATTTAAATGGCTGATTAATCACTCGTATGCAGATAATTTACAGTGTACATGGTACATTCCCACTTAAATGTCACTTATAAGGTTACTTTCAAAAATTCAATTTATAGACTTATATTACTTAACAAGGGCTTAACGTACTGATTACCTACTATCAGTAATTAACGAACGTGTAATTCCAAAAATTCTCCATGTAAAATCATAAACCATAAGAGTTGAGGGCCTAGTTCATCTAACTCTAAGATCTAGCTTATTCGGCTATGGATCTTCCTAGGTTTGCCAGAAATCATTTTTTTATTTCGTTATAGGCTTGCGCTTGACGACAATCATGCTTAGTGCAAAACAATGATGAGGCTTTTTTATCAAGAAATTCTTGTTGGGAAGAAAGTTGGGAATCGAATTATATATTTATACCTCCCTCGTGCCTTTGAAATATGTTAAGACATTAGTCCTTCATCGTTTAATCTCTCTCTACTCATATCGGATTGCCGTTCTGACGGACTATGAGAGTTGACTATTACAAGCAAATCTGCTTGCAAAATACATACTTACGACTGACCGATGCGACCGCCCACAAACCCGCATTGGAGCAGCGTGGTGGGTCAGCTCTAATTCCCTCTCTCCTATGAGAGTCGAGGCCTGTGACCAGCAGTGGGATGTTAATGGGCTGTAATGCTGGTGGTAGATAGTTGGATACGACTGTACGCAGTTGGCACAAGTAGGAATCTGTTAAAATTGGATTTTTTTTAAATCATTCAGAAAAATAGCTCTTATCTTCCAGGTTCCATAACTATCTAGCCTTAATGTGCCTTAATGTATGGACGGCTTTTCCTTTTTCACAAATACGAGTATATGCTACTTAAAGTTCCGAGTTCTCCACTTTGTTAATAAATGGATATTTGAATGTTATCAAGACTCTCGCGTTAAGCTAACATTTAAACGGTTTTCATCATTTCGCGTTTGTCTAGAACTCTAGAAGTTAGACATTTAAACGTTTATATGTTTCCCTTTATCTCGACTCTGTCAGCCTTGTTAGCTTTTATGGCTCAAGAAAGGAAAGCTCATTGTCCACTGCAAGCAAAGCGCTAGATAAATTTATTTTCAAATGCATGCCGAAAATACATTCCCAGGGTTCTACTTAGGTATCTTTCTTAGGTTACAATAGAACACTCAGTAACTTTAATTGCTTGTATGATATATTTATGACACTACTAGATGATGCCCGCGACTTCGTCCGCGTGGATTAAGGTTTTTGATTCCTGCGGGAACTCTTTAATTTTCCGAGATAAAAAGCCTATGTCCTTCCCCGGGTTGTTACCCGGGAAAGGACATACATCTGTACTGTACTTTTTAACTGTAGCCATACCAAATTTCATCAAAATCGGTTGAACAGATGAGCCGTGAAAGCGTAGCAGAAAGACAGACAGACACACTGTTGCATGTATAATATTAGTATGGATTATTAAGTGATAAATGATTAATTATTTATTTATTTCATGTAGGACAATTTGTGTCACTTATGATACGTTAAGACTCTACCACTAAGGTACAACAAGATTCTATTATATTTAATGCAAGTGATTAACATTCTGATAATGCACCCACAGCGCTTCCTATTTTGTGCAGTAATGGTATGAAATGCCCTTCCGGTATCTGTATTTACTTCCGTTTATTTCGCACTTTGTACGATAGGTAGCGGCACTTACAGTTTGTACTACAGTAAAAACTCTTTTTTAAAGCTCATCGCTTCATTGTCGCCGATATTATTGCTTTTTAAAACTGGCATCTAATTTTTATTTTCTTTACCGGAGTTGGCCTTAATCATTAGGATGATATTTAAGTTCTGAACCGTTGCTCTTCATAAACCACTGGCGTCGTCAGAACTCATTCTACCTACCACTTTTCCTTGCATGACAAGCTGTTTGCGAATTACTTAGTTTTTGTCAGTGGCCACCTTGAAATGTTAAGATTCAAGAATAATCGCAAGATATCTTAGTATTAACTGGATGCTGTTCTTTGCTCATAACATCTCAGCTACCGGCTCGCGTCTCGAGATTTTACAAACGAAATGTCCGAGGTTATTGAGGTTATCACACTGCACATCGCCATTCAACTGTCCGTGCATTTGACTCATTCCTGCGTACTCTACGATCTCTATGTGCTACGTACGCGAGCACTATAAGTACTGACTACTGTTACCGCATAGATTAAAGATGCCAGCATGTAAATGTGTTCGTTTTCTCTCTCGTATATGCAGATACAGTACCATCATTTCTTATTTTCATGTTTAAGTCTGTGGAATTTCAATAAATCCAGCACTTTCCTTTATTAATTACGATTGTTGGTACGTCAGATCAAAATATTATTTTAATTTGTGGATGATTTTCACCTAGTAGAGAATTAATTACTTGAGATATGTACTACTCCAGGTAATATAAGTGTATATAGCACCTACAGAAAATGCTTTTAATTTCTCGAGAGAAATGTTGCGTGTTGGCCATGCTTTCTTTAGCCGATACTCGGTTGATAACTGGTTAGGTTAATAAGGATTTTGGAGGTCCTTAATCTGACCAATTACGGCGAATGTTTTAAGATGAAATCTCGAAGCTTGTTCTTCACTCTTACTTACCTACTTAAACAAGAAACCCTATCATTGAAAAAGATCCAAAAAAGCTTGAATTTCTAATGTTTGAAACCTAAATAAATACAAACAAAATATTTTGTTTGAAAGTTCAAGATAAAGAACAAATATTGTATTTATTTGCACCAAACGAAATATGTACTGATATGGAAATGGTAGACTTGAACTTTGTATTTGCACATACTTTGTCAAATATTGGTATGCACATCTAATTTGAATGTACTATACAAATATTATCATTAAAATGAGGTTCAACGTCACTAAACAGTTTATACGAGATTCAAGGCCAATGCTGATAAGAAATTTGAATTGGAAATGGATACGATTCATGAATACGGCGTGAAATGTACAGTACTTAGGTACTTAGTTGGCAAATATGGCAAACTTATTTGCGTTTACTGACATTTACTACTTATTAAGTGTAGTCGTAGAATCACTTAAGATCCTACGACATGTTTTCACTTTATTTATTATTTTGTACTTTTATACGGGCCTGATTCTCATGGGCGCTATAATATACCTAAATCGAAGATTAAATATAAATAAACATATTATTTTAATATAATAAATACATACAAATACCCAATTAGGTATATCTTTCTTTAATGGTGAAGGAAAACTTCGAGAGGAATCCTGTATGTCCGAGAGTTCTTTATCAAATATATCTCAAAGCGTGAGAAGTCTAACAATCTGCGCTTGGCCAGCTTGGTGGACTATGCCAAAGCAATGGGTTGAAGTGAGTATATGAGTGATCAACTGGTGTCATGTTTTTGAAAACTTTCACAGTTCGAGTTCCACACACAACCGATATACCAAACTTTGCTGATGAAACAAATATCAGATTTCCCTGTGAACAGATATACTGGTGGTTATACTAGTCTAACTAACGGGATTAAAATTTTGAATTGCTTAAATATATTGATGTATTGAATAATTAGAATTGAATACCAATATTGTACATGCGAAAGTGTGTTTATTTGTTGGTTTGTGCTTCAATGACGCTGCAACGGATCGAAGTGATTTTTGGCATGGGCATACTTGAGGACCTGGAAAGCTACTTTTTATCCCGGAAAATTAATGAGTTCCCGCGGGAATAAAAAAATCTGAAGCTACCTGGACGCAGTCACGGGCATCAGCTAGTAATTCTAATAATTAAATTATCACAGTACGTCTCATTAAACGTAATCTTATTAAATATCTTACAAGTTATACGTGAAAATCGGTAATCGGGCTTATCCATTTTGGTATACTACAATAAACTATCTCTGTAGGAAATTTAGTCAAAATCGATTAGGAAGATGTCAGATAGACTGTACTTTCACATTAAAAAGAGTTTGATTTTTTATTATTGAAAATGTTGCAATAAAACTTATAGCTACAAATACTTTTTCGGTAGACATTGAGTGAAATGCAATGGTCGTAGCGTGAAATATAAATACAATTTTTCTACAGAAAATGATATATTTTACGCAAGATTTATATATAGGAGCTGACATTGACACTTTCTGAGAAATCGGGCCGTCACCGTGCACCGATTTAAATCGGTCCACTTACAAACGCTGCAAATGATGGTTTTCACATTCAAAGAAAATTTCGTTAGATAAAACCGTCAGTTCACCTGAAATAGTAGAGCCAATAACTTCTCTTAGTAGTAGTAAATACTGAAACTGTTCTATTTTACGGTTAATTGCCCGTGTGAACAGGGTCTAACCTTCTGGTATTCTCATGTTACTCGCCACAACCTTCTTCTTTTAGTAGCAGGTATTTAGGACTCGACCACAACACTGTTCCACTTCGGATTAAGCGTCTTTACACACGTCCGTTGTTTTAGTATCTCTTTGTGGTGTGGATGCGTATGCTCTACACGTAGGGCTGTCACTTTCATTTCAATCTCCTAAACACAGCCTACTTTGCACAAAATATTGGGTTAGTTAGAATTGAATGCGGTCGTTCTAGATGATTAATTGAATAGCTAAGTGCTAAATAGGTACAGTTCCTCTAATTTTGTAGGTTATTTAATGACTAGTGAAGTATCTAGTCATCGAGTAAAAAAAACTTTATAACATAAATAATAAATTGTCATTATTAACAGATTCCATCATGAGCCTTTATTTAAATTCGACAAACATAACGCTTTATAAGGCTGATACGTATTTTTTAAATATCATAAACTACCAACAACAGTTCGTACCCTAATAAGACTACGATCTAGCCTATGAGTATAAAGCTATTGAGTAACATTATTTTAACCTAAACTCATATTATATAAAAATTATATCCAAGCATTGGTCCATTGACTTAAAATATTACTTCTTAGATTTATGCTATATTTTATAAGAGACACTTTGTTCTTGAGTTATGTGGCTGTAACAGTAACAGGCATTACTATTCCATAGTAGAAATTAAAATGTTTTAGAAGCTACCCTATATCGTTTCCTATTCGTACCCTACATTATTTCGAGCGACCAAGCATTAATAGATCGGAGCAAATGTTAAAATTTAAAATTTATTGTGTAGATTTTCTGTTTTTATGAAAAGGAAACACTTATGTGAAAATAAACCGAATATTTTAAGAACTTAAATAAGCCTAATCGTTTTATCTCAGAGCAATAAGGAAGTTATATCAGCATTTGTTGATTGTTTTAGTAATAATTTATGTACGTTTACACATGTTCGCTAAATTGTTTTGTCAAGAAGCCACTTTTCATGTTATTCTTCCGTTTAAAGATGGCCTCAGTAGAAATAAAGTTTTTTTTAATGTAAAAAATAGAACTAGTTGTTGCATGAATTAAAGTTTTTTTTTATTTCCGCGGGAGCCCTTATATTCTCGTGAACAAAATGTAGTCTATGTGTCAAATCGGTTCAGAATATGCGGCGTGAAGGAGTAACAAACATCCTACAAACATTCATATTTCATACTTACAAACTATTGGTCGTATTCGGAAGGATCCGCTCGATCACTGCAGAATTATTCTAAGAAAACGCTTCAATTATAATTATGATTGATGGAAAGGGGTTAAGACCCTTAGCACTAAAGAAAGTAGGAAGACGTGTCTACGGAAATGTAAACATTAATGTTTCTTTGTTGATTTTTGGTATATTTACTCCTAAGCTTCCAGCTTCATTGGCAGTCTCTCTTTCTGCGTCGTATTCCTCATTGCTGAGAGTCGTGATCCCAATCATATGATGGCAAGGGTTTTCTTGGGATAATAATGCGGTGGGTTCCCATGTCTTTCCGCATATGACTGATTTAATACTAAGAGTACTATTTCAACTCTTAGGTTACTAACGATTATTACCAGATGTTAGTGAATAGTGATAATAAACGGGACCGACGGCTTAACGTGCTCTCCGAGACACGGAGGAAATGAAAAGGCCCAATTTGGACCTCAAAATTCGGTCACCCATCCAGTTACCGACTTGGGTCAACGTCGCTTAATAATCGCAATCGACTTGCGTTGTCGCAATTAGGCCACTCGTCCCTCAAGTAGTAATGTATCTTCAATGGAGTTCATTGGTAATGTATGTTAAAATTCAACTCCGTTCTTTATTTACCACTAATTAATTTAAGAAGGCAAACATGGACCCACCTAGTGTAATAAAACAGTTAAAATGTCAATCGATCTAGCATTTTACGCGGAGTTCATGGAAAAACAGCGCAGCAAATGTAATGATGTAAGAAAATTCATAGCATTCCTGACTCAATTACGTATTAGCATGAATTTTACATAAATTATCCATTATTAACATTATATTACTGCTGGCAGCTTATTCGATTGTTTTATAATGTAAACTGAATTAAGAGACTAATATTATTTTAGGCCACCCAGATTCAGCCTTGAAAAACCGAAAAGCTTTTATTTTAAGCGTAGTATACTTACACAGATTAGCAATAGTACTGTACTGCAAATAGTTTACAGTAGTGCGTGAGCCATCATGACGTCAGCGTGAGAGAACAGTGTGAGGGCATAGAATCCTTCAACATACAGAATTAAAAAAAGCTTTAAGTGGTATAGGTTTTACGATAAGTTTAACGTACACCCCTTTATGCTACACTAGCTGATAGCTGATGCCCGCGACTTCGTCCGCGTGGATTGAGGTTTTTTGGTTTCCGCAGGAACTCTTTAATTTTCCAGGATAAAATGTAGCCTGTGTGTTAATCTATCACTGAGTTCGTGCGTGATTGAGAAACATATATCCATACATCCATCCAAGCTTTTGCATATACAGGTAATATTATAGTATAGACTAACCTAACCTAACAGATTACAATCTACCGAAAAATAATGCGTTAAATTGTAATCTGTCGACAATGTTAAGGATCGGGTGAATCCACACAATTTTCATTGAGCGAGGCAAAATTTATGATAGTAATAATACGTTTATGGCATAACCGTCTGTCGGGACGTAAAGGTCAATGCCGACGGCATTACAACTTCGGGTTAAATTGTGTCAAAGGGTGCGTTGAATTGCAAATTAATCCTTTACGGTCTAGCAAAAGCCCGTGATTTCGCTCCCGCGGGAATTCAGATAAAAACAGAAATACCTACATATATATCATTATTATGTAGAAAAGGAATACCTATCTACATTAAACGGGAATCACTGTAAAATTTTAGCATTCTAGGTCTAAGTGTTTGGGCTGCGCGTTGACTGTCAGTCAGTGAATGAGAAGTGAATCAGGCATTCTTCTTTTCTGTTTTGTGACTAGTTCGACGTATGGCCTATACATACAATTTCAAACTGTACATTCACTAAGCGGTGATAGATACAAAATACAACTGTTCCCGAAATATTCTAGACTCTAGAACCTACATTCAGCTAATGCAAACAGAAAAATATAAAAATGCACAGGCTACTACGTGTTTAGTGTTTGCGTGGTCGTGTTAATTGGGTGAAGTAGTGAAATATTACTGCACATTCTTTTGGCTCTGAAATAGTCGAGGCCAAGTCTAACTCGAGCATCTCTGAATGATCGATAGAGAAGGAAGTCGTATGCACTTATAACTAACTTTTGCCCTCACGTCAAATTTGATTTTGATTAGTTTAAAACCCCTATTACCCCGGAATAAAAAGTAGCCTATGTCACTCTCCAGGTCCTCAACTATAACCATGCCAAAAATCACATCGATCCGATGCTCTATTGCGGCGTGATTGAAGGACAAACCAACAAACCAACAAACAAACACACTTTCGCATTTAAAATATTAGTATGATTATAAATGTGAAGTTTGGATGGATGGATGGATGTTACTCAATCACGCCAGAACGGCTCAACGGATCTGTATGAAACTTGGCGTCTGGAGTCCTAACACTACTTTTTATCCCGGAAAACTTAAGAGTTCCTGCGGGAACCCAAAAAATCTCAATCCATGCGGATGAAGTCGCGGGCATCTGCTAGTACTTGATAGTTTAGCTGAGCGTTGATAGATCAGTCAGTCAGTCATTCACATTTTCGCTCTATACCTATATATTATTCAGATTTTTACATTTATTATTATGCTTATATAATATGACATAGGAGTTGAGACTACCTTTAATAGTATTTACGGAATTCCGACTTATTAATTAGAAATGTACCATTTGCTATTTAAGGTAAAACAAAATATTCTGTATAAATAAATTAACTATTTGAACTGTATTTAAATTTATTGTGTCTAGACTCAACTCCACATATAGACTAGCTAAACATATTAAAACAAATTCAGATACAATACTTTTAGTGGGCGATAATGACATTATAATGACACATGTATTATTAAAGGATAAACAAAATCCCACATATGGCTTTATTCTATAAACGGACATTAGAACGTCCATTACCATCTTATTTCTTAGTAGCTTAAATAGTCTTAAACCTGACTTAAATATGTAATTTATTACTTTGACAGCGAAAACACGTTTAAATTCTATACTTAACTTAGCGAGGACATAAAATGACACGTTTTGCATATTTAAACAGGCGCTTATTTTAAGAGTCCATTATAGTATTTCTTAAAAACCGTACCCTCTTTTTTGCGACACATAAGTACATTATAATATTATGTACTAACATTATGAATGTGCGAGTATGTTTGTCTATCTTTCTATTTGTTACTATAGACCCTTTCGAGTTTGACTGATTTTGTCGAAACTGATAGATTGCATCCTGGGGAAAGTCCTAGGGACCTGACTCCTGAGCCATTTTCTGGGGTATCCCAGACAATTTGAGTACCCACGGGAATTTTAATAAACCGAAATCCATGCGAACGAAGTTACGGGCATTAACTAGTTAGTTGACAATGTGCTCACATGCTTAGAATATTGTGTACTGCACATATAATAACTTTTTATTTTTACTTTTGTATTTTTATGTACTTGCTTCGTGCTTGCTTAACCTTTATTATTTCATTGATTAGCTTCAATGAAGTTGTATGATGGGGTCTAGAGGTAGTTCTTAAGAACCTGAGTATAGTCTGTGTCACAAAAGAAGTCCCCCATAGAGGCGGCGCAAGTACCTAGTCGCAATTTTTTATATGGAAAATGTATTAGTTTCACTAAGTAATTGCCACGGGACTTCTTTCGTGACACGGACAAAATTTTTTAGACAGAACGGTTTGAGCTGTACGTTGATACAATGAATTATGTCAGTTACGGCAGTGTCTTTCTGCCTATGGCCCTCGTCAGTAGGTACGACCACCCAGCACATGCAAACGAATCTAATGAGCATTGCACAATGAGACATCACTTCATATTTGTTAATAAATGGGTCGTAGTAACAATAACAACAAAGTAATTTACAGGGGCCTGGCGCCTCCGTTTAGTCGCTACGCGCTACCGATCGGATTGGTCCGGTGTGACCACAAATTGTGCTTTAGTCTACGGACATTAAAAAAAAGTTTAAAACCAGTAAAAACAAGAAAACGTCGTTTGGTCTCGAACGTTCTGGGGCCATACTGACAACGCTTAAAGCAATACTTAAGCAATATTATTGATGTCACGTACCTTGACATTCCTAAAATATTCTATCATTCTTAAACACGAAAGTCATCATGAAACAATATTACTTTATGCGTTGGCAGTACGGCTCTTGAGCAACGAGACCAAACGTCTCAAGGATATAATCCGGAACGAAAAAGTAGGAAAACTTAAGTTATTTGTATCAGAAACTTTTACCATAAACGCAGGACAGGACGCTGATGGAGCAAACATGTTCTGGAGTACCGACCGTACACCGGTACTGCGCAGTGTAGTACGACCTGCAGAGTATTAGATCTGATTTATAATCAGGTGACCTCAATAAGGTGACGAGAAGTTGGTGGATGATGAAGGAGGTGTTTGGTGATACACTCTAATACCCGTGTCTACGTGTGCAGGCTAGTGGATTTGATTAAATAATCGGAGTTCTTGAACATTGAAACTAAGTATATACAGTTGCAGTGGCCGAACTTTATATGATGACCCATGAGATGCGTTTCGTAGAATGTTTAAAAGTCATAAGCGGATTTCGAGTCTTGCGAACCTTGACTGACTGCGAATTGCGATCTCGCCTGATGATATTGGTAAGTGATGATGCATTCTAAGATGGTAGTGAACTAACCTTTTTAGGGTTATGGCAGTTATATTAAACTCATACCCCTTGTCGCAGATATCGTTTTCTACACTGCATCGCCAAAAAAAGTTTACCATAGGAGGTACCGGGAGGTACATCCTATGGTAAACTTTTTTTGGCATCGTACTTTTTCATGAGTTGTGATTTGTGAGCCACGTTGTAGCTGCACGCTACATCTACATAACGCAATCCTCAAAGTTACCAAATTGTTGTCCACCCTACACTATCGGCATCCATCCACTCGTAGTAGTAGGTACATTTCTTTCAATTAGAGCCGATATAGGCGACCTTGGCGAGTAGCGGCCGCTGCCTACATTAATTTGCATCGAATATAAACGCGTGCAGTCCAAATATTGTTAAAGCGTGGAATAAGAGGATGTTAGGATATAAACCAGGTTAGTAATGCCGACGCACTTTGATCGCTGAGAGTGTGCAATGCAATACTAAGGACATACATAAGTATACCAGCATCCGGTTTTCAGGGTTTTGCTTAAATAGCAATACTGATATTGTAATATATGTAGTTAGATAACTCCCGCATATAGGGTTGGTCCCTGACGAAAACTCTTCCTTTTCCATGGTCTAAGAATGGGTTATTCTTAAAATAAATTATTCACTTTTTCTTTGCAAGAAACTCGGTGGTGCTCTTTTGAAAAAAAAAATTATAATTTCATCAATGTGTAGATGCATAAGTTACCGCTGTCCTTAGCATTGCTGGAGCGAGTCAAATCCATGCTCTTTTATCATTTACATAATCTTCAATAGTATAATAAGCGTTTTCAGAAGCATACGTATAATGATTTTCTTAAACTTGTGTAAAGGCAAGTTTAAAATAAGTTGTGGAATTTTGTTATAGAATAGAATGCTCATTCCCGTGAACGACCTTCGGAATTTCTTGAGGCAGAGCGATGGAGTCACGAGCTTATTGCGGCCTCTAGTTTGCCTATCATGCAGATCGCATATTTTTTTTGTTTGTAATTGTGTTTAACCTATATCACTAGCAAGTTAGCCCGCTACCATCTTATTTCACTTACCACCATGTGAGATTGTAGTCAAGGGCTAACTTGTAGTGAAGAAAAAGACCTACCTACAGAGTACAGATCTATTTTGATACCAGCTGATGCCCGCGACTTCGTCCGCGTGGATAGAGGTTTTTGCTTTCCGAGGGAATTCTTTAATTTTTCGGGATAAAAGTAGCCTATGTGCTATTCCAGACTATAATCTATCCCTGTGCCAAATTTTTTCCAGATCCGTTCGGCCGTTCTGGCATGATTGAGTAACAAACATCCATCCGCCCAAGCATCCATCCAAACTTTCGCATTTATAATATTAGTATATAATAGATAGTATAGAAGTATAGATACATAAAATTATCACTCACTCGGTTTGTTCTATATACCTTTAGAATTGAGTGACGTAGTCTTTATAAACAGAAATAGTAACAAGATTTAACAGTAACCGGTGCAAACTCAACGTAATGGTTGTACTTTACGGCATGAATACATTATTTTGTACTCAAAGGTCGTGTTTCTGGGACGGATGAGGTAATACGAACAAAATTAATATGAATTTGTTGACTCTATAACTCGATAGTATTTACTTGTGTAGGTATGATTAATTTTAACTCGTAAGTAAATAGAAAACTCATACAAAATGTTTTCAAGACCTCCCGTAAATTCAACCGCTTGGGTTTAGGTCCGTTTCATGTCCTTTCCCGAAATGCAATCAATTAAATTTATACCGAAACTTCGTCAAAGTCGGTTAAACAGAATATGGGCCGTAAAAACGTAGCAGACAGACAGACTTACACTTTCGCATTTTATTAGTAGGTACTTACTGATAATAAAATTAATTGAATGAAACTTTTTATGTGGACTCTACATCCGGTGCAGGGTGCCTTCCTGCCGTGGCAGGTAAGCTGACTTTTACAAATTGCAAAAAAGCATGGAATCTGGAAGGCTTACAATTCGTCTGTAGGCTAGGCTTCGGTCATGGTTAGTTACCATCCTACCGACATCGACGCGCTTCGACTCTGCGCTAGCAATAAGCATGCTCTTAGTCTC
This sequence comes from Erebia aethiops, assembly GCA_923060345.2. Taxonomy (NCBI): domain Eukaryota; kingdom Metazoa; phylum Arthropoda; class Insecta; order Lepidoptera; family Nymphalidae; genus Erebia; species Erebia aethiops. The sequence continues at coordinate 16,325,789 of OV281081.1, read as the reverse complement.
TTACCCTAAGGATGCTCTGTTTCATTAAGCCGCTTTCAAGTTTGCTAATTAGTTTTATTGCCGTCTGTTCGGATGTTTCGCGGAAGGAGATCAAATAGCCGACATTGTTTGACGAGATTTACGAGCAGAAGAGCTATGAACTATGAGACTAGGAGGTCGGAGCTACAATTTAGTTTTAGTCTTATAATTATAGTTTCAAGGTTTGAATAGAAATTTCATAGAACTACATTGATCACGCTAAATTTATAATGTTCTTCATAAACTACGAAAAAGATTACGTATTTCAATTAGTCAATTCAATTACTTAGGTGATTCCCGCGAAAACTCTTCAGCCTATGTTCTTCCCGAGGATGCAATCTAACAAATATAGGTTGCGTGAAAGCGTAGTAGACAGACAGGCAAACATTTTTTATAGTTTTATTAATAACTAGATAATGCCCGCGACTTCGTCCGCGTTGGTTAAGATTTTTCGATACCCGCAGGAACTACTTAATTTTCCGAATAAACTCTTGTACCAAATTTCATCAAAATCGGTTGAACAGATGAGCCGTGAAAGCGTAGCAGACAGACAGACACAATTTCGCATAATATTAGTATGGAAGTATGGATATGAAGTAGTATCAAGTATGGATCCATCTATACTTAACATTCAGTGCTTAGGTACGTAACTGTAGACAAGGACAGAGATTCACTGACCGTGAAATTAAACTGCGCTTATAGCTGTATAATAATGTAAACAACTACTTATTAAAATAAAATAGTAAAGAACAAATATTCACATATATACTTATTTAGTTTATAAATTATGCATATAAGCCTCTTGATTATAATTGAAATTTAAGTTTTTTAAATTATATGCATTCCATTGTTAGTGTGATTGTTAGGCCACACATGTCTCCACTCTCATAGGAGAGAGGGAATTAAAGCTTAGACCCACCACGCTGCTCCATTGCGTACTTAAAAAATGTTCCGCTGCTCTATTTTATTATCAACTCTATTTTGAATTCGCAAGTTATAAATCACTAGCAAGCATCGGTTTAATATGAACACACCCACTCTCCAAATGATATATTCAAACGAGAATTTTCTACCTGCCCTACTTCGGGTATGTAATAAGGTTCTTCTTCCCGTGCACTATTTGTTGGAATTCGAAATATTTTTTTTTGTTGCACAATGGAAGAAAATATCTATCTACACGTTTCAGCTAACATAGGCCTTGAACTGAAAGGTACAGGAATAAATTGCGGTTACGCGTGGAATTTTCATTGAAACATTCAAAATAAAACATACCGCGATAGCCTAGTGATTAGGACACCTGGCTTACAGGTTACACAGGTGGTCCGTGGTCGGGAGTTTGGTCTCCAGCACGCAAGCTCAATCTTTTCGGAGCTGTGTGTTTTAAGAAACTAATTAATATCACTTTTCATAACTTATAATGGTGAAGGAAAACAGCGGAAACCTGCATGCCATAATATTCTCAGAAGTGTGTGGAGTATGCTTTTTTTTTTATTCCACTACGAGTTAGCCCTTGACTGCGATCTCATCTGATGGTAAGTGATGATGCAGTCTAAGATGGTAGCGGGCTAACCTGTTAGGGGCATGGCAGTTATATTAAACCCATACCCTTATTCGGTTTCTAGGTACACGGCATCCCACCAGGCCAGACCAGGGAAAATTCAGAAATTATTAATTCCCAAATTAACCCTGCCGGGGATCGAACCCGGGACCTCCGCACGTTAAGACAACAGCGCACACTGTGCCACGGAGGTCGTCAATGCCAATCTGTACTTGTCCAGCGTGGTGGACTATGGCAAAAATATTTGTCGTTTGCCTGGTGGGAGGCTTCCACGGTCCACCGTGTCTAGTTTCCGCCCTATCAGCAAAGACGTACCGCCAAGCGATTAAGCGTTCCGGTACGATGCCGTGTAGGAACCGACCGATCTTAGACTGCATCATCACCATCAGGTGAAATCGCCGACTATGAGTTGTAATGGTGATAGTGATTTAATACATTAGACATATTATTTGATACGACGACGCAACGTCAAAAATTGTTCTGAATTCTCGAATTCATACAAAAATTTACATTTATTACTTACTTCGAGGCTGCAGTGGAATTCGTGCATAGATAGTAATAAAATTATGCTACTACGTTGACGAAATAGGTTACAAATTACTATCCGGGGAAGGACTTATCCAATTTTCGTTTTTGTTGGTTTTAGGTTGTAGTGGAAAAAAAATTAGAACCGTCTTGATTATAAATCTATATCACTTCGTATAAAAAGTAAATGTTCCTCCTACCAAACGTTTTTGATAAACATAGGATTCTTACAATAAAGATCCACGTACAATACTGGCTAATATTACAAAAACACTTCTCTTATGCAATACGTTAAATCATATTCATAAGCATATCATATTTCGAGTTTATCGAGCGTGCACGAAATGTGTTGGCAAAAAACCGCATATTTACGTGCCATTGACCTCGAAACGCGGGAAGTTGGACTTCGGACAGGAAACGCGTAATTAATGTAATAAGTATTGTACGATACTTCGTCCGTTTTTCTTGGCTTTTCTTGCGATTTCGTTGAGAAACTTAAGATATACCTACATAGTGGCGATAGTCTCTCTAATGAAAGCTGAGAGTCAATAATAATTTATCGTTTTTAGATACCTACCTCCAAGTCCAAACACTGGGGCCATACAAAACTCGTTACATTCGGGGATATCCGACCAATTTTTTTAATGATAGAAAAGCATGGGAATGAATGGTTCAGCGGCTTTTGATAGTTATAATAAGTATAAGATGTTTTGTAAAATGGTGATGATATATTTAAAAAACCCAGCTGAGTTTGTTGTGGGCTCTTCTCAGACCAGTGTGCTTAGCGTGCGCACAACGAGATTATCTCGCGACGAGAGAGAGAGATGTTGTCATTGCCGGCAAATTTTTCATTTACACTAACATGCACAAAATGCGGTATATTACAAGAAAAAAATAGTCGACATTGTAAAGGTTCATAGGTAAAATATCACAGATAAGAAATATTACTTTTACGATAAAAGTACTTTTGACGTAACGAGACAAGTGGTTACTTGTCTCGTTACGTCAAAAGGGGTTATAATACTAATGGGGTTTCAAACCCGCCCTGTATGGTTATACAGGGCGGGTTTGAAACCCCATTAGTTTTAGTTTAGAGATACCGTAGGTAATTATCATGATCATACGTGTCATATTTTTTGACGTTCAAAAAGTGTACGGTACCTACCTAGGTATACTTATTTTTAGTTATCTGTTTTGACTTTAAATTCCCGCCATTTTTTCATTTTTTTAATGTTTGCTAACAATTCAGTAACTGGAATTTAAACAACTGTTTTATTATTTCAGGTAAATACTACGCTGCAGCCAAGCAGAGTGTGATACTTGTGAAAATCAAATAAACAGGTACTTAATATAGTCCCACAAACTATCTGACCCGGTGACAGTGTCGCTAGTAAGTATAAATTTTAATTAAAATTACAGGCATAAAAATTTGTTCCACTTTTGGCCACCGGGTCAGATAAGTTGGACGGACTGTACAGTTTTTCATAACTGTGGCACAATCTCTAAACTAAAATGACAGTCTAGTGCTGCCCCTTTCCACAGCTAGTGTCATGAGAAAGGGATAGCAATATTAAGAGATGGACAATAAATCTACACAAGAAAGGCCATAATGACACAGTTTGATTTACTGTCGCGATGTTAATATAATCAGAAGACATGACAATGTTACTATAGAAACCAGATTAGAATATAATTAGCAAATGTAATATTTTGTTTTGATTTTTTATCAATGACATTATTGACATTTGACAGGTTATCGGTTGACCGCAATTACACCACGGTGGTAAATGAAATAAATGAGACTTAACTATTTTTTGTGTTAGAACTTTGAACTGTCGTGAGTGAAGTACCTAACTCGGCATCCGCTTTAAGAAAGATTTTTGAAAATTTTGGGTTTGAAGAAATATACCAATCAAAGTAGAACTTTAGCGAAGTCGCGGCCAAAGCTTACTAAGCTATAAAAAAAAACATTGAAATTAAAATAAAAAGGAATATTAAAGCAATTCCTCGATCCTTTGCATGTGGCACTGCGCGTTCCAAGGCAGGAATTCAAAATAAAACCTGAATCAAGATATGCAAAAACTGCGCAAGTTTTATTCACGAATCAAAATTCTCTACCTACCATTATTTTGCTCACCATGGGGACAAAACCGGAATGATTTCTGTAACGTTCAAACATTATTTTGGTCACCATGGGGACAAAACCGGAATGATTTCTGTAACGTTCAAATCATCATCACTTACCATCAGGTGAGATCGCAGGCTTACTTGTAATGGAATAAAAAAAAAGGTTTGAAACTAGCATTTATTTTTGTAATGTTTTCTAATAAATCCAAAACTTTCATAAAAAATCCGATAAAAAATCCGCTATTCGCACTCTGATATGGTGTTGCACAGACTAGCGCGACAGGACAATACGTGCTTTCCCCCCGACTTAGATATTTCGTCCTGTCCGATCCCAAGTTTATTTTCGCCCTTAGGAACAAAACATGTTAACTGTCGATATTAATTCATCAGCTTGAAAACTTATAGCTAAGTAGGTTTAGGCGTAATGGACCTACCTTCTAAGGGTTGTATTTTTAGGCGTGAATATCACCGAAGTTGTGGTACAATGCAGCCAACGTATTGAACCCTATGTCTAGTCTTACCCTATTCCTACCCTCGTCAGTTTCTACGCGGCATCGTACCGGAACGCGAAATCGCTTGGCACATCTTACCCGGATAGAGAGTGATAACAGATCATCATCCCACACGCACCATTGTCAAACAGACATTCATCTGTAAAGTCCAATTTATCTCACGTCTCATTTCACCTTGTGCTCAATGCATTTTCCGACAAAGTATGCGAATACATCCGTTCTTTTTTTCTTTATTCCGATCGCACATCTATCAGCATACGCATCGCACATTTCGCATCTCCTTAGTTCTTCAATCTTTACTTTGCAAGGTCTACTTAGTCAGTACTCAAATAATATAATGTTCACCCATCCCAATTACAGCCTTGGCAGCCAATCTGAGCAGATAGTGTACAATTATGTATGTGTGTGTTTACACAGGTAGGTAGGTATACTTTCTTTTTCTAACTCTCGTAGCCCGTTGGAATAGAAATCCGAATTAAATCCGACATAAATCTGTAACCCATAATCGCAATAAATTTAATTACTTGATTTATTTATGCACGTTTCTAAGGTAAAACACGCCTACCCTAAGATAAAACAAAGTACCAACTTCACTCAAATTTATTAAGTATGACAAGATAAATGATATAAGTATACGGAGAAGACTGCGACAGCTTAGTTTAATTTTTAACCGACTTCCAAAAAAGGAGGAGGTTCTCAATTCGGCGCGTATGTTTTTTTTTTTTTTTTGTATGTTTGTTACGCGATTTCTCCGCTAATTATGAACCGATTTTGATAATTCTTTTTTTGTTTGGTAGGTCATACTTCAGAGGTGGTCCCATTTTAATTTGGTGAAGATCTGATGAATATCTCCGGAGATGGAGAACGGGACTCCTCAATGGATAAGAGTAAATTGCTCGCGATCAGTGTGATAGTTTTGTAAACAGTATGTTTTAACCATGCATAGCATATCTTTTTTTTTTTAGGGTTCCGTAGGCTGAGTGGTCTGTGGTTCCGTACCAAAATGGTAAAAATGGAACCCTTATTACTTTCTCTTTCCGTCTGTCACAATCGATTATTTCAGTAACTATTAAAGCTATTGACATGAAATTTGGAATAGTTGTATATAATAGTGGCCCAATATCATGGAAATCAAAAAAATTGAAAATTATTTTTAGTTTAATTAAAAAAGTGGGGAAAATCAGGGGTTTGAAATTTCAAAGTAGGATAACTATACCAAGTGGGGTATCATATTATGGACTTTGTACTTGACTTGTCTAAGTTAGACAAATCGACGAGTAACGATTAAACGACGTTATTCTTAATAACGCTAAGTTTTTACTAGCTTTCTGGTTACATCCTGTATTTTAAAACAGTGGGGCCACTAAAAATTGTGAAATAAAAAATTTTCAAAAAAAATTAAAAACCGACTTCAAAAACCACAAACACTAAAAAGTAAAAAATAATTTAATTTATTATGTATACAAGAGTTAATGTAGTTCTATAATAACATTTTTTGGAGTCGGTGCCAATGTGGAGTCACGTCAACAATAATAAGAGTAGGTAGACGGTTCATGCGGCTAATTGGTACCGACTCCAAAAAATGTTATTATAGAACTACATTAACTCTTGTATACATAATAAATTAAATTATTTTTTACTTTTTAGTGTTTGTGGTTTTTGAAGTCGGTTTTTAATTTTTTTTGAAAATTTTTTATCTATCAAAACGACGCTGTGCCCCAACTCCACTCCAATTGGCTAGCCTGCGTTGCAACTTACCTTAGTGTATGCAGTTTAAATGATGAATCTTGAGTATTGAAAATTGCGTTACGTTCGGCGTGCGTAATGCAACCTGTAAAGTGTAATGTGCGACCCTCTTCAGCGGTCGCCCGCGGTGAAAGCGAACGCGACCAATTTATTTCGGGTTGCGTCGTTTTAAACAGGTCGATTGATTCGCTCGATTGTGAATGGCATTTTTATTAATGTTTATTTTTACGGCCGCGACTTCCTCTGCACACTGATTGAGTTCAATAGAAAATTTCTTCTGGTGCAATTCTTCAGCCATGAGTAGGTTAGGTTTTTGCTCAAGAACAATCTCCCTGGCGCATTGGTGAAGAGTTGAAGACTGGTGGTCTCAGAATCAGAATATTCTTTACTAGATTATACCCGCGAGTCGCGGGTATAATCTAGTAAAGAATATTCTGGCCGCGACTTCGTTATTTTCATTCCAGCGGGAACTCCTTCATATTCCGGAATGAAACGCCTATATGTATAAAGATAAGCCTATGTCACTTTCCAAGATACATACTATGTCTGTACCAAATTTCATCAAAATCGGTTGAAAACACGACCCGTTAAAGCGTAACAAACAGAGAGACAGACACACTTTCAAATTTATAATAGTAGTATGGATTCAAAATTGTACACTGTACACTATTGGATAGAAGCAGATGTTACTTTGCGGAAGTCCATTGTAATGAAGGAACTAGAAGTTTAATAGGTAAAATGTGGTACAATGAGTATCATATAGAAGGCGATATTCACCACAACACATGTCCCTAACAGGTAAGCGCGCTACTATCTTGGACTGCATCATCACTTACCATCCGGTGAGATAACAGTCTAGGGCTAACTTGTAGTGGATAAAAAAAACGTATTGGTGATACCATGATATATTCCAACTTCCAACGATTCCATAGGTGAACCTATGAGGGTTCCAAACGCGCCCTGGTCTTTGGTTATATTTTAGTTTAGTTAAAGCTTAGTTTGATAGTTTAGCTTAATACTTTAATGAGTAGGGGTTTAATATAATTGCCATATATCTCTTCTGGGCTATACCACAGAATAGGTAATAGTGCTATAAACTAAGTCTCTCTAAATAGCAAGTAAATCAGTTTCTGCTGGAAATGCTTCAAATGCACTAATATTAACGTGTCCAAAATAAAATAAACTTAAAACCTAGCCGATGTATTGACATAATATATTGTTCTGGGAACATCTGTAGTCTGTACCAAGCTTGGTGTATGTGTTAATTTATGACACCAGCTAAAATTAAACACCGTCAAACGATTACAAAGCCTATGTGTTTAGCCCTCGAAGGTCGACGAATATCCGGGCTTTGTAGTTTACGACCGCGACGGTCACAGGGGGCATACTACCACGCTTAAAGCCGTATTGTTTTAATATTGTTGACATTCTTGTTTTATTATTATAATCCTTATTGTAGGGACGTCAAGGTACGTGACATAAAGCTGTCATTTTGAAATAGTACTGCTTTAAACGATGGTAGTTAACCCCCCCTAACAAGAATATCCAAAGCGACATAAAAAACTTAACCGCCGACAGACCTTAGAGTAAACGTAAACAATATTAAAAATATGATAAAAATTCGTTTAAAAATATAACCGAGAGTACCTAATCTAAACATGGCGAGATGCATTTTACGTTTCACGAACTTATCTAATAACCACAACTCCTTGTACGTTGCCACGTTGTTTTTGTAGACCAAGAGCCTGCGATCTCTCCTGATGGTAAAGTGAAGATGTAGTCTAAGATGGTAGCAGGCTAACCTGTTAGGGGCATGTCAGTTATATTATTAAACCCATACCCCTAATCGGTTTCTACACGGCATCGTACCGGAACGCTAAATCACTTGGCAGCACGTCTTTGCCGGTAGGGTGGTTACTAGCCACGGCCGAAGCCTCCCACCAGGCCAGACCAGGGAAACTTCAGAAATAATAAATTCCCAAATTGACCCTGCCGAGATCAAATGCAGGACCTCCGCTCTCTACACTGCGCCAGGGAGGTTGTCAAACCTCCTTAAGGGCTGAGTTATCAAAAATCTCTTCTTTAGTCTAGGAAAGTTCGTTGTATGGAGTCACCCGCATTTAATCCTCAGTCGTTGAAACTTGGCAGGGTTGTAGTATTAGTATTATTTTGACGACCTCCGTGGCGCAGTGTGTAGCGCTGTTGCCTTAACGTGCGGAGGTCCTGGGTTCGATCCCCGGCAGGGTCAATTTGGGAATTTATAATTTCTGAATTTTCCCTGGTCTGGCCTGGTGGGAGGCTTCGGCCGTGGCTAGTTACCACCCTACCGGCAAAGACGTGCCGCCAAGCGATTTAGCGTTCCGGTACGATGCCGTGTAGAAACCTAAGGGGTATGGGTTTAATATAACTGCCATGCCCCTAACAGGTTAGCCCGCTACCATCTTAGACTGCATCATCACTTACCATCAGGTGAGATCGTAGTCAAGGGCTAGCTTGTAGTGGATAAAAAAAAAAAAAAAAAGTATGTAATTAGTATGAACCAATACTTATACAAAAATATCCAAAACAAAATCATTCGGAAGATAGGTATAAAACCTAAAACTGAATATGTATGGCTGAATATTTTTTCAATTTTGTTTTAAAATAATAGTAGATAGTATATTTACAATCAAAACTGAAATATCAAAAGAAATAATTATGCAGAACATCGATATTTTTACTATGAAACCTAAACTGCGTTTACGCGATAATGTACCTTCCTGCTTTAACAATTGGGTATAGCATAAAAACCTTACCTACTTCCTTTCTTATTTTTTATTGGATATTTATAAAATATGTTTAACTCATGATACTCTAGCATACTGTAAAGTTTCGTCGCCTGATAAATTAATGTAATTGTGGTCCACTAGCCTTATTGCCTAGACTATCTTAGCGGGATCTTCCACGGGCTCCCGCACTAGAAAGTAAACCCAGCCGCCACAAGATAGTAACAAGCTCATCTCATCGTGATCGCTCAAGTGTGCTTAATCTCGAGTGTGCTCCAAGCCCGATGCAATTCAAGTGCATATAGTCATTATGTTGTCTTCTTGTCTGTTATTGAAATTGCTAATTTCCATCTTACTACTCTAATAATAAGAACCAATACTGTATAGCAAATATTAGTGGCATGCAATTTTCACCTGTTTGGTTTATTTTGGAGGTAAATATTTTTTGATTATTTATTTCTGTTTAAAATTGTATAGAGCAGAAAATTAAGCTTCATAATTTCAATTAAGTAGTTTAAATTAATTAATTAAAAGAAGAAAACAGCATTATAAACCTTCTTCTCATGGATACACTTCTCGGGCCAAAAAAAAGAAAAAATTCCAACCAATTAGGTATAAATTTTGCACTTAGTATATAATATGTCCTTCCTACTCTACGTAAGCAAAAGCTTATATACTTAATTTGGGTGTTAAAAAGACTAACAAAACTAATATTATAAATGCGAAAGTGTGTCTGTCTGTCTATCCGTCTGTCTGTCTGCTACGCTTTAAAGACCCAAATCTTCAAAGGATTTTGATGTTTAGTTCAGTGATAAATAATTCGTATTCCAGTCCAGGGAAGGACATGGGCTTTTTGATTCCGGAAAATTAAGGAATTCCCGGCCGGAAATAAAAACCTCTTCTACGCGAACGAAGTCGGGGGCATCATCTAGTATACTATAAATAACTTCAACCTTGAATAGATTTGTAATTAGTAATCACAAACGGTAACCACCGAAAAGAACATGTAAAAAACTAAAGGAAAAAAAAAACTACGATTTAATTAGGAGATTAACTTTAACTGTGTGTATTGAGTAAGTAAATGACTAATATCTGACACTGCTGAATACGTGTCAGCTGTTTATTATTCACAGACAGCAAGATCCGATTTGCGATAAGGCGAAAAAAGCTCACTCGACGCGTTCACAGCTGTCAGCTATCTGAATAATAATATTCAGTCGTGTGTACTGTTTCGTGACAGCCTATTAGTATACTTAACCACTACTTATGGGCGATTAATCGATTTTTTTTTTATAAACGACCTAGTTAATCACCACTCATAATTTCCGATCCACACAAGCTTTTTTTGTTTCCCGCAGGAACTTCTTATTTTCCGTGATAGCTTTTGTCCTTCCCCGGGATGTAACTTACCTGTATACCAGAGTTCATCAAAATCGGTTGAATTGAACAGTACACAATATACGCAGACACAATATATCCTCCAATATCACGCATGAAATATATTATTACCTGAAACTGTATGTGGTGTATTCCGAATATCGTTAATTACGAGAAAATTACTACTTACTAAATTACAATTGACGATAAGTCAAACGACTTAAGAAAAATGACGTACTCAAAAAATAATTGTCCCTAACATCGAGTGTTAATGTCCAGCATAGATTAGATATAAATTTTCCGTTACCTGTAGTACTCGTAAAATTTAAACCTATACTTACCGTATTAGAAATTATTGAGAGTTGCAGATAGTATGTTGTTGTAGAATATATAATCAAGTAATCCTATATTTGTGAGATGGTGATAATAAAAAAAAATCCCGGCTGAGTTTGTTGTGGCCTTGTGGGCTCTTCTCAGACCAGGGCGCGTTTGGAACCCTCGTAACTTTAGTTTTAAGATACCGTAGTTAATTGTCACCATCAATTCTTATTCCTTGTAAACATGACTTTCAGAAGGTGTACTTTGTAGGTACCTATTTTGAATTTAATTGTACAGTCATCAATGCTCATGGATCCTCATTATAATGTAATGACCCTTCCTCTCGTGCACTGCATCTAATAATACTCTACATGTACCTAGTCGTATTGAAATCAATACTAAAGTCATGAACGCACTGTAAGGCTTTTAATTAATAATATGTATTTGTGAAATGCGAATGCGTTTTAAACGGCTAAAACATACTCTAAATCGGACTATGCCTGAATAGTTCAATACCTGTCGGGATATTGTGACTTATGTTGTAAACAATCGACAGGAGTATAATTAATCTCATGCTGTCCTCTGCAAAAAAAATACCTATTCCGAAATATTGCATATACTTAAAGCTGTAATTTTTGTTATACCTACCTACAGAATTAACAGCCACGAATATGCCCAATGCCACTGCCCCTTTCATTCGGCTACTGTCAGTCTCTTGGCTCGCCTTAGGATTTCCTCGTAACGGATTTTGTCCCACAGAAAAACACCGCCTAACGTGTTACAATTACAACATTTATAAGGCTAAAGCGCTCTATTCTGGAGATAAAAACCCCAATTTTTTAAAAAAAAAGCACTGCGCAACGGTGGTCGTCATAATTGTAATTGCAGATATAAAAGTATCGAGTTGACTTTAAGGCTTATATTATATAGCACCCAAGGCACGTTATAAACACTGATAGTTTGGTCGAGTCGCGCATGCGTAATGAGCTATTCTGCATATGCCCTAATACAGACAGAACAGAATTAGAACTCGATTTATGGCACCGAAGTATGAGAATACTTGTAAGCCAGTGTGTTTGTACGCGTGACTGAGTCTGCGGTCGTGCGATCAGGTGGCGAAGGCATCTACACCATTAGTATGGCGCCCGGAGACACCTGACACTAGACTAGTTGAGTACCTACGACTTGACGACGACCTTTTTGACGACTTTTTTGACGACCTCCGTGGCGCAGTGTGTAGCGCTGTTGACTTAACGTGCGGAGGTCCTGGGTTCGATCCCCGGCAGGGTCAATTTGGGAATTTATAATTTCTGCATTTTCTCTAGTCTGGTCTGGAGGGAGGCTTCGGCCGTGGCTAGTTACCACCCTACTGGCAAAGACGTGCCGCCAAGCGATTTAGCGTTCCGGTACGATGCCGTGTAGAAACCGAAGGGGTAAGTATGGGTTTAATATAACTGCCATACCCCTAACAGGTTAGCCCGCTACCATCTTAGACTGCATCATCACTTACCATCAGGTGAGATCGCAGTCAAGGGCTAGCTTGTATGTAGTGGATTAAAAAAAAAAACCTAGGTATTTCACAAATTTAGCCTGCCTTATACTACCGAATAGACTTATGTGCCGTATTATGTTAATAGCACATTAATAACATAATTTTATTTGCAACCCTGGCTTTTTGTCTTAGCGGTGACAGCCTCGGTTAGTTGTAGGTACCGCCTCCTATTCGAGGGTTCGAACTTTGGGCAGCTTTTCCAAGTTTATTTAATTTAATATGCTTTAACGGTCATGGAAAACATCACGAGAATTCTTCATAATGGTCTAAAATTTTAAAAGTTTAGGAAGAGGTACTTAGTAATAAACAATATATATACAAAATGAAAATTGATTAGTAAATTCAGCAAATTCGTCTGATATGAACTGTCCAAGGCGACGATCCGCGATGCGCTGCATCTCAAGAAGTTGATCATACTTTCCATTACTTGTCATCTAAAATATAACTGCTGAAACGCTAACCTTTATCAGACTCTTTTTTACTCAGTATCTGAAATCTGAATCCGTACAGTCACTTTCACTATTAAAGTCAATCTAAGATCCATCACAGATTATTTTTCAAACTTTCTAGCGCTAAAAAATCTAAATTAACTTTTAATTTAACGCGAATTATCTACCCACTGAGAATGATGCGATTTGATCATGGTTTATTTGGAAAGATTGCTCTTCAACACGCAATTATTAAATTGATTATAAAAAAGTAAGAGCTAGGTACTTACTCAAATCGACTGTGTATTTTTGTGTGGTTGAGATATTGTATGGGCACTGGGAAAAGATTTCGGGATAGAAAAAGGAACTCTATTATATTATTTTTATTACAAAAAAGTGTGTGTGTGCAATTCACACACGGCAGAAGTGAAACGTGGTGAAACTTCAGAAAAGTAGCCTACGAGAGAATAAGATAATTATATAACTTGTACTCTATCTCATTCTCCCGCAGGCTAAATTTTATTATGAATATGTTTGTCTCTCTTTAGTGTGACTTTTCGTTTCATCGAATTTTCAAATCACAACGATTCAAAACAAGATTCACTTCAAAAGGAAGTGCAATTTACAATTTAAAACCGCGCGAATCCCTTTTTAAGGATATTTGTATTCTCCTAAAAAAACAGACTTAAATGCCAGTTTGTACTTTGTAGTTACAGGCAGGGGCTTTTTCTGTAAAAGATAATTTCTGTAAAAACCAAAGAATCACGCTCGTTTCGCTCGCGCCCATGTTTTTTCTGACCAAAATAGACCATAAAATAACAAGGGGGTTATTTTATACAATGGGCGGTATACTAATTTATACTGCATGGCTTTTTCCCCTGCAACGATTGTTTTACATACATGTAGGTACGACAGCTGTAGAATTGATATTATATACTTTTACCAGGTCATATAGTCCGTCATCAAACTTATATGACCCGGTGTCAGCGTCGCTAGTAAGTATCTTTTAAAAATAAAATAAAAACAAATAAAAATTAGTTCCAATTTTGGTCACCGGGTCAGATAAGTTTGACGGAATATAGTCTTGAAATAAGTGACACAAGTTGTCCTACGTGAAGTAAATAATTTCATTTCACTAATACACAAAAGTAAAAGAGGGTAAAAAGAACGGCGGTCAGAGAAGGCAGGAGGTTTTAGTCTGTAGGTCGCCGGGAGCATCCCAGTGAAATCGGGCAATGACATCCATGAGGATTTCCTACTGCCTAGAAAAAAAAATTGGCAGTCATAGGGACTGCCGATAGAAGTGAACACGAGTATTAAATCATCTTTTTCTAATTAAAAATAAATTATAATAATAAAAATATTTCAAATATAAATAATAAGGTCTTAAATATAAATGTATTTATATTTAAGACCTTTTCTCTTCGTAACAACGCGAGACCGACACGGTCTCCTTTCCACGGCACTTTTTAATATGAACCTTAAAACTAAGGAATTTAAGTTTAATTACGAATTTTTTTTACATTTTTACCCCCTATCAAAAAGTGCTCAACGCGCCTAAAGAAGTTTTCACTTCAAAAATACACAAAAGTGTCTAGTTTTATAGCTGTAAAATGTAATATCAATGTATGTGGTACTATTTATACTTAAGACCTTTTGTCTTAAGAAGAACGGTGTGGGTCTCGCGTATTTCACATTTTTACCCCCTATCAAAAAGTGCTCAACGCGCCTAAAGAAGTTTTCACTTCAAAAATACACAAAAGTGTCTAGTTTTATAGCTGTAAAATGTAATATCAATGTATGTGGGTTATCTAGGTTGTACTCGGCAACATCAAAGTGCAAAGGAAATTGAAATTTCAAGCACGACTGCCACGAGTTCAAGCATGAAGCAGCCGATAAAGTTTTGTACTACAAACTTCCTATCTAGTATCTAACTCTGTAACGAAGCAGTAATCTAACTGCCTCGTTTGTCCAGTGGTTAGCATGTTCGACTGCGTTTGACGAGGTCCCGGGTTCGAGTCCCGGGTCGAGCTATAAGTCATAAGTTATTGGGTTTTTCTGACTAGAAATTCTCAGTACTAGCCCGGAGTTAGGACACACGGTTGGGAGGTTGGCGGTGTTTCACCCCCGTGCCTCGGAGAGCATGTAAAGCCGTCGGTCCTGCGCCTGATCTCTCTCCGGTCGTGTCGGATTTTCCGTCCCATCGGGCTATGAGAGTAAAAGAATAGAGAAGTACACCTGTGCTTGTGCACGCATTTGTGCTCTATAATAGCCATCTGTGCCGCATAGATGACTAATCTCTCTGGAAATTAGCCGCCGTTGCTGACATTCGGTCGGGAGGACATTATTATTTATTATTATCTAGTATCCATCCTTTTATGCCTAACCTGCTGTATCCTCATTATTATGTAAATTTAAATAGCTACCCTGTGATTTTTATTGATTTCGATTGATAAAAAGGCCTTTGAACTAATAAAATACAGTAATCAGTAATCACACACTCTAAGTAAAGGTCTCTTCTCACTACCGTGTCGTACCATTACCCTTGTAACAATAAAATACCTTCGCTGTAGGTAGGTAATACTTAGTAGTTTATTTTCTCAATGAATGAAATATTTTCTGCAACATAATATTTTCTGCATGACATAATATCATGAACAGGTTAGGTGCATGCAGTCGGCTGCTATCGAGCTTCTCGCAAGAGAATTCCATTACAAACGTGTTTTTGCGACTAAGTTTATAAAAACAAGTGCGTGTTGGACCCGCATGCGAAGGGTTCCATACCATTGTGCAAGATTTACTAATACACTAAACCTCTATGTACTTTTTAAATACTGTCGTAAAAGATATAAGAGAAGCGGTCAAAAATTACGTTTCATAAACGAGGCGCCATTTTTTATTTTAATTTTATTACTATTATTATTTTTATGATTGACCGAGCGAAGCGAAGGTCTCTGAGTCTACTCGAGTGAATTTGCACTCATCCGTCCGTCCATCCGTCCGTCTGTCAGAGCCTTATAACTTCTGAATTACTGAACGTAATTATTTCAAATTTAAATATAATATGTAAACCGATGGCCTCCCGCCGAATATGGCTTAAAAAGTTATTAAAATCTTTATTTCAGGGGGCTCTCATAGAAGCGAATGCGAAGTATAATATTTTTTATAGCGTTACATAGGGTTGTGGTATATAATTTTAAAGATAATTAGGAAAGGCTGAGGCTTGAAAAACTTGATCAATTGATTGTACTTGAACAACTAATACTAAAATTAGATAAATATTATAAGGAAACGAAATTATTAAATTTTTAATGAGCTTCAGTATTTTTAACAGAACTTCACAATGATGTCAATAGATGGCGCCACGAGGTCTCAGTTCGGGACGAACCACTAGTATAATTTTATTCGGAATAGCATTGGGAATCCGCTAAAACGGGGTTTACACCGCGAGCGAAGCAAGCCCCGTATGGACTCTGTTTAACTCGCAGAAAAAACTGCATAAAAGCACTTTCACCACCAAAGAGCTAGCGTAGAGGACTGAGCGAGCTAAAAGAGTTTAAAAGAGTCTAAATGAGCTCGCTCATTAAATCACTATCAAAACTCTTTTTTTGTGAAAGTGTAAAGCTATTTTTAACCGACTTTCAAAAAAGGAGGAGGTTCCCAATTCGGCGCGTATTTTTTTTGAATACATTGATTTCGATCCGCTTAGCCATTTACCGCTCATTATCCTCTTGCACGAACCCTGCTTACTGAGGTGGGAGTAACCGTACCATACGTCATTCATTTCAACGCGACGGTAGTTGGTACGGAGTACGGACCCGTATAGTGATCGAAAACCTTTAATAGTTGTAGCGTATAGTAAAATGCGTAACTCTATTTGCAGAAAACAATAAACGCAATCTACATACCGACGCTGTGCCATAAGCGAGTTTATGATCGGCATTAAGACACTTTTACGGTCTAAATCTAGATTTCTCTTCATGGCTAGACTTTCTAAGCTGACCTAAATACGCGAGCGGAAATTATATTTATTGTTAGCCGCTTTCAAATTAAAACTTCTTGGAAACCATTATTCATAATATGAAGTTGTCATACTAATACAAAGCACTACATTAAGGGCGAAAGCACACTAGTCGGGCATATTAACTTTATATAATATTAGAGCGCGCACACTAGGCTACCACTTACCAGACAAAAGGTTAAATAATTAACGACCGCTACTATACTACCCTCAGAGTTCTTTTGTTTTCCTGCGTCTGATCCGTAGTATCACAGAATAGGTAATAGTAGGTACTATATATTGTCGCTCTAACCAGTTGTCGCAACGCGATGCGACGCGACGCGACGCGACAACTGGTTAATACCGGATCGCTAAAATCGCTTGGCAGGACATATTTTCCGGTAGGGTGGCACCATAGCCGATTCCACCCAGCAGACCAGAGAAAATGTAGAAATGCCCTGCCGAGGATCGAAGCCCGGTTCTCACACTTGCAAGACCAGCGCTCACCAAGTCACCATTATGCCAGCGCACCCAAACTTTTTTTTTTTTTTTTAATCCACTACAAGCTAGCCCTTGACTGCGATCTCACCTGATGGTAAGTGATGATGCAGTCTAAGATGGTAGCGGGCTAACCTGTTAGGGGTATGGCAGTTGTATTAAACCCACACCCCTTCGGTTTCTACACGGCATCGTACCGGAACGCTAAATCGCTTGGCGGCACGTCTTTTCCGGTAGGGTGGTAACTAGCCACGGCCGAAGCCTCCCACCAGGCCAGACCAGGGAAAATTCAGAAATTATAAATTCCCAAATTGACCCTGCCGGGGATCGAACCCGGGACCTCCGCACGTTAAGGCAACAGCGCTACACACTGCGCCACGGAGGTCGTCGAACTTCAGCTTTGCAAAGAGCTTAGTAACCTTAATATGGATGATGACAACTCAATCAAATCAGCAACTCTTTATCAAGCTTTAAAACGCATTTCTAGTATGGAAGTTGTATGGAATTCACAGTTGTGACGTCATAAAATTTCAACACACTTTCTTCTCAAACTTAAACTAACCGAGGATGTGAATTGTAGGTCTTTTGAAAGACCCGCTATTTAATAAACAGTTAGAATTAATTTATTTCTGATATTTAAAGGCATCATCCCTATTGAGTGTTTGACATCTAATCATATCATCAATACGCGCGCGCTTGGCATGGGATTGTATATGAAAATAAGAAGTCATCAAAAGTCAGCGCACTTTTTTGCTTCGGCCTTCGATAGGTGGAATGGTTCTCAAACTAAAACAGGTCCTCTATTTAATAATCGATAATTTATTTTTTTAATCGACAATTTAGACTAAGCTGAATCGAGCCTAAGTAACTAAACACCCTTGGGTGAGTAGTCGAGGTAAAGAGTAGGTAAAGACGCTATCAAGCTTCCTCCATACTTGTTGTGGTAATTTTATAATAGCAATTAATATGATAAAATATTAGCTTACACCAGGTCAAGTTGTCAACACATTATCAGCTTACTACTACAGTCTCCTCTCTGAATGAAAAGAGTTTGGCCGTAGTCCACCACGTTGGCCAGGTATGGACTGGCAGTTTCACAAAACTCAGGCATATATATGGTTCCTGCCTGCATGGAGACAGATGAAACGCCGACGCATGTGCTGCTAGAATGCACAGGCGTCACAGACCAACGAGAGCGACACCTTGGATCCCCAACCTCGCTACGAGAGGCCCTAGACAACCTGGGCGGTCTTCTAGGCTTCTGGAGCGAGCTCGGATGGCTGGAGTGAAAACTCCAGCGGGGAGGGGCAACTTACGTACAACAGACCTCCAACTAGAGTTTTAAGTGCGGAAACCTGCCCAGCAGAAAGAAGAAGAAGATAGGGTTCCTCACGATGTTTTCCTTCACAGTTATTTCGCAAGGGATATTTTTTTAAAACCGTACTAATTTTTCCCTTTTTTTTGTTCCAGGTTACCTCTCCACAGTCAAAACAGTGTAGTGTCAAAACAAGTGTTAAAATCAATCTAACCTCATAGTATACAAGTTTTCATACTAACAACATGACTTGATAATAAATTAAAATTTACAAGTGTGTATGTGTGTGTGATAAAGTGATAAATTATTCAAAAGTATTACCTATTTGTGATAATACCTGTGTCAGTGTTCAAAATGGAAGCCTTAGAAAGAAGAGGGCGAGTGATTGCGACAGTCGCAATCGTGTTGATCGTCTTTTGGTCACAGTGTAAGTATACATCCATACTTTTATTGTACTCCTGATAAAAAAAATCTAAATAATCCCAAACTAAAAGGTGTGGTAGGCAGTATAAATCGAAAATGAAACTAAAAGGTGTTTTAGTTTAAATAAAAAATGAACCTTTGGTTCATATTTTAAAAGGTTCCACCATGGAACCAATCACGAAATTTGAAGAAGAGATATATCTGGTCTAGGTGCGGAAGGTGGACTAAGGACATACCTTTTTTTATTCTACTACCCAGCTAGCCCGCAACTTCAGTACGATTACTCTGAGTTTTTACATTGCTTGGTGAGAGCTCACCACGACAAGTGTAAGTGAACGTTAAATTAAAATGAACCCAAAAGTTCTTTAAAGTCTCTTTAAAGTCACAAATTCAGCGTTTGGAGCGCTGGCTGTGAATAAATACACGAAATGATGAAATGAGCTCAAAACCATTGCAGTTAAGGTTCATTTTACTTTAACGTTCGCTTACACTTGGCGTGGTGAGCTCTCACGTCGATCAATCGTATTTGCAATGTAAAAACTCAGCGTAAGAATAGAGAGTACACCAGCTGTGTACACACTTCTGCGCTATAATATCTCCCACGCAGATGGCTAATCTCTCTGGAGATTGGCCGCCGTGCTCCAAACTCGATCGGGAGGACCACCACTACAGCCAATGCGGGCATAGGCCTCCACTCTCATAGAAGAGAGGGAATTAGAGCTTAGACCCACCACACTGCTCCAATGCGGGTTGGCGGTCTTTGACGTCTATTATCATGTTAGTGATAACAGCCGGGACCGACCGAGCTTAACGTGCTCTCCGAGGCACGAGGGTGAAACACCGCCAACTTCCTAACTCCGGGCTAGTACTGAGAATTTCTAGTCAGAAAAACCCAATCCTTATGGCGCGACGGGGGGCTGGAACCCGGGACCTCGTCGGCTGCAGTCGAACACGCTAACCACAAACCAACGAGGCAGTCAGTCAGGCAGGCAGGTCAGGAAGAGGAGGAGTATTATTAAATTGAGATGAGCTTATAATGCAAGACACACTATAACAAGATAGCATCGTAGGCGTGCCGACTACATGTAGGTAACGGTCAAGGCTGATTCAGCAGTCAGGTATGAGACATTTAGCATTCAGGGTTGACAACCAACTTTGATATTACAACTCGTAGAATATATGCGAGTGTGTTTGTTGGTTAGGTTCTTCAATCACGCCGCAACAGATCGACGTGATTTTTTGCATGGGCATAGTTGAGGACCTGGAGAGATATAGGTAATTTTATAACAAACGCGATGGTATAGCATTGGCTACAATAAACTTCTCAAAAAAAATTAATTAATTTAAAAATAGCCTGGACCGGATTTTGATAGGCAACATATTTAAGGCGTATTTATCTATTATTAAATAAAAATAAAAAGTAGGTTTCATCTATTAAACAGATCGGTGAAGATCGTGCAGTATATCCGAATCTCTGACTATGACCGAATTTGGCATTTTCGTTTCCTCCGTGCCTCGGAGAGCCCGTTTAGCCGTCGGTCCTGGTTATTACCACTAACATCTGATAGTAATCGTTAGTAACCTAAGACTTTATCATCCCAAGAAAACCCCATTTTATGATTAATGGAATAGGGTCACGACTCACGACCCTCAGCAATGAGGAATGAGGCCTGAAAACCAGTGTATTAAATTCTCTGTGTTTTAGGCAAAGGGGTGGATGGACACAAAAACCACACAAAGATGTCTTACGTGTGTCCGCCGCAGTTCATCAGGCTGGGCCACAGCTGCTACTTCTTCAGCGAGGACAAGGCCACGTGGCATAACGCACTCTTCGCTTGCAAGGTACGTACTATATCATAACACAGTTATTACTTTTCAATTTTATTATAGAAAACCTATAACCACCATGAACTTAGGTCATGAATAAATTAACTTCAGGTATAACTTCAAATTCAAAATTCATCTAATACACGCCTCTTCGGGTGTGCAACAGATGTACATAACAATGTTTAAAAAAATTATAAATATGATCTAATTATGAAAACTTCAAAATCTAAAAATAAATGTAAAATTTTAAAATATCTTAGTTGAAAACAATTCAAATGTCTTATTTATTACAAAGTCGCGTAATGTATATCTACCGCTAATTAAAACCAAAGCAAGTGAAAAATTAATAATGTGCCGCTTTTACTGGCCTGCTGACCGCCGTTGGGTTGGGTTGTTAAGGAACCGAACGTTTCTTGGAAAATATAATACACTAAATAATATAATATATTAATTATAACTGCCTCGTTGGTCTAGCGGTTAGCATAGTCAACTGCGGATCACGAGGTCCTGGGTTCGATTCCCGGTCGGGCATAAAAATTGTTAGGTATTGGGATTTTCAATTAAAAAAAATCTCAGTGCCAGCCCGGAGTTGGAAGTTGGCGGTGTTTCACCCCCGTACCTCGGAGAGCACGTTAAGCCGTCGGTCCCGGTTATTATCACTATAACATGATAATAGTCGTTAAAAGCCCGCCAACCCGCTTTGGAGCAGCGTGGTGGGTCTAAGCTCTATTTCCCTCTCTCCTATGAGAGTGGAGGCCTGTGCCCAGCAGTGGGACGTTAATGGGCTGTAGTGATGATTAATATATTCTAACCTCACGCCGCCCGCTGGTTATATTGTTCCTGATTGTGGAAGGAAATTGTAATCGTAATCGTTTGTCAAATGTATAAGTCGACCTGATAAAGGAGTTCATAGATGCCTGCAAATCAAAAACCATGTATGAACTCCTTAAACAGTTCGAATAATACGTTTTAAGCTGTCAAATGATCACGATTTGCTAAGACAATTGAGGCTCAGATCCAGATAGCACTTGATTTTTATAGCACAATCGACCACAATATATTAATAATTTTTTAGTGCATGACAGTGTTGTTTTTGAAAATGTGGTGTGCTGTGTAGTGTGCCAGAAACATTGCGACCGAAAAAGATTGAATATGAAACACATATATTATTTTGTCTATCATGGTCCATAGACTAAATTTTAAAAAATCACATTCCAGCACCTGCAAATAAAGAGGGAATAGGCATGTTCTTATAAGCTGCGCCTACCTTAAGCTGCATCGTCGCTCGCAAATCTGATTGCAGCCAAGCGTTAGTCTATAAATAAATAAATAAATCTTCCCTTTATGATCGCCGACACCTGGTACTGAATTTTTCAGTAACCCGCTTCTTACCTCGTAGATAGAAATGTGATAATCTTACGGAATTCGTTCATTTGCTTCAAGTAGTCTGGAGTCTAGACTCTAGGCATACCTCCATTTGTAACAGAACACTAGGCGTCGTTAAAGGAAATTGAGAAAAATGAGTTCATCTGCAGATCGCCGAGTCAAGGACATTTTACTTGTGGTTTTAGTGCTTGCAATAAATTCTAATAACTCTAGTTTACTCTAGCCGATTCACTTAGCTAATTACTTCAGACCTTGGAGCTATGTATAGTACCACAAACTTATCTGACCCGGTGACACCGGTGAAAAATAAAATGAAAACAAAAACTAAACAGGCATAAAAAATTGTTATAATTTTGGCCACCGGGCCAGATTAGTTGGTGGGAGTTATACAACATTTTGTGGTGAATGGTATTCATGCTGAAACTGTGTCAACAAGGATTGCAATGACCTGTGAATGGATACCAATCGTTTCAGCCATTCGAAGTTGATTGCAGCCCCTGAGCTTTTAAACTACGACGCGACGGGGGTGGGCTCCTGACTTCCGTTCTTCCTGATAGATGGATAATATAGTATAGATAAACTCTATAATACACACACTTAAAATTATATAATAGTAGATCACTAGTAGATGATGCCCGCGATTTTGTCAACGTGGATTAAGGTTTGGAGTTTCCGCGGAAACTCCTTGGATAATTTTCCGGAAGAAAAAGTAGCCTATGTCCTTCCCGGGGATGCAACCTACCACTGTACCAGATGTCATCAAAATCGGTTGAAAAGATAGGCCATTAAAACGTAGTAGACAGCCACACATTCTCATTTATAATATTAAGTACGGATATGGATTTCTAACGTGAGCTTAGAAAAGTCTGCAGCAGTCTGCCGTGCCATTGCGCTCAGTGTTTGACCAGACCTTTACTTCTAGGACTCGGCGTCACGTGACGTTGTATTTCATATGCAAATCTAAAGAATGGTACACACCGCCGAGCCTTGCTTTGTGAGATGGGAGTGTCGAGGAGGCAAAAAGTGGTCCAGACAACAGTAAAAACGCTCCATTGTAATAAAACGTCTCGCATGGACACGTGGAGATGAATCTCACTTAAAATTAAATTATTCATAGTTGAGAAGTGCATGAATTTAAAATACATACGGTAATAAGAATTCAGTACTTTATTACCATCTCGTGACAATCTGCGGCACTAAACACGGCTTATAGTCGTAAAGATATAGCTGATGTAAGAACTTTATGCACCTTACATAGAGGTACTAAGCATAGTAATTAATAATTTCTAGCCCATTTTTTAAAAAATCTCAAACTTTTAAAATCTACGAAATTCCAAGTATCTAAGTAGGTATTTACTCATCATAATTATTATCATACTAATATTAAATAAGTGGGAATAAAAAATCTTATTCTACCCGCACGAAATGTACTAAATCATAAATTATTCGACAGTTATTATTATTAGTGACTCTCCATCCTATAGAGATAAAAAGTCCAAACAGTTTTGAAGCCTTATTCATTTTAAGTAGGTACATGCGAATAAATCAGGTCACATTCATTACGATAAAATCAAACGAAGGAACCTTTCTTGATAACGTTAACAAAACGAGGCCATGAAACAAGCGAACTATCTGTAACAAAAACTACTGACATATTATATGTCTTTATAACATACATAAATTACTTAAGTAGTATAATATAATTGGATATCCTTCCGGTACAATGCCGTGTAGAAACCGACTAGAAAGTGCGAAAGTGTTTCTGTCTGTGTGTCCATCTGTCTGTCTGCTACGCTATCCCGGCCCATCTTTTCAAGCGATTTTGATGAAATTTGGTACCTATCCCTAGGTTGTGTCTGTCTGTGTGTACGTTATTTTTCCACGGACCATACATTTGGCATAAGGTACAATCAAAAATAAAAGCCTAAACACCATCACTATTATTAATTCTCAAGTTTTCTATAATCATAGTACAGATTAGGATTAAAAATAGCCACTTATAGCTAGTTCGAAATATTTATTTGTGTTTGGCCCACATATCAATATAATGGCACATCTAAATTTATATAAATAGGTCTGTGCCGTGGCATTTTTAAATAGATTAAATAAATAGACCACCGTGCAGCGCGTGGGTACGCCGTACAATCCGCATTGCAAACATGTTTATTTATTTAATCGTTGAGACCCGGTTCGCACTAAATAAACTTTTCCTTTTTTCTCGGCTCACCTCTGAAGTTTAGACACCTTTTTATAAATCAGATTAAAAAAAATAACTGCTCGACAAACAAAACTCATTCTTGACCAATAGCAAAAGAGATGCTTGCCAATAGGAGATTGCGAGTGTAAGACTTGTAGTGATCTATGAATCGAGATAAACATACCTACCGTGTCCAAATTTTTAGAAACTCCTTCATCAGCTATCAGCTTCATTAGCTATTTGACGACCTCCGTGGCGCAGTGTGCAGCGCTGTTGTCTTAACGTGCGGAGGTCCCGGGTTCGATCCCCGGCAGGGTCAATTTAGGAATTTATAATTTCTGAATTTTCCCTGGTCTAGCCTGGTGGGAGGCTTCGGCCGTAGCTAGTTAGCACCCTACCGGCAAAGACGTGCCGCCAAGCGATTTAGCGTTCCGGTACGATGCCGTATAGAAACCGAATAGGGGTAGGTATAGGTTTAGTATAACAGCCATGCCCCTAACAGGTTAGCCCGCTACCATCTTAGACTGCATCATCACTTACTATCAGGTGAGATCGCAGTCAAGGACTAACTTGTTGTGGATTAAAAAAATAAACTACTTTTTTTTTTACTCGAAGCCATCAATCAATTATTGAGAAATCACATCCTCAAATCAACAATCAATCAGCGTTTAAACATAGAAAGTTCGATTTAACGTTTTTTCGTTTCGGAAACATCTTCTACCTATACATACCAAGCTAAATTTTAATACAATCGCACCTTACGTCACAGAAACAAATTTTATCTAAACCATAATGCCTGGTTTTCTTCCTTCTCTCGTTATTACAGGTCAAGTGCTACAGCCACCTGCTGAGTTCTCTCAAAACTTCATTACAACTAATCAAAGGGCGGATGCGCAATTTTCTAAGAAATTACATAAACTACTTTGACGGATACCATATTAATTCTTATCAAATTTAATACGTTAGTTACTTCAAGCATTTCATGCACATAATATTTGTCCCATACACCATACAATTTTAAATAAAATTTAAGAAGTTATTAAGTTAGTTAAGAAGTCAAATAAATTCAAGCGGTCTCACTTCTTGAAATTTTTATACGAACCTAATGCGAGCGATGCCGCTGGTAAAAGCTAACTAGTAAATGAGTGTAATTTTGTGCCCAACCAAATTAGCACCATTATGTAACATCCTGTTATAAAATAAACAAAAATTGCTATTCTAAAATCTTTGGAAATCGGAAAGATCGGAATGTAAACTATTTATTTCTCTGTTGTTATGTTGTTAGAGGCGAAATACAGATGTTGTAGAGAATCTCGCGGCATAGTTTAAAAAGCAAACCATGTGCTACGTTTTAATAAATTCGAGTAAATCAAACCTGACCCATAAATACTACGGGTAAGGACTATTTCATAAGGAACAAATCCCTTTATTTGGAGTTTACTCCTTAAGAATCGATTTTCATATGAGCCCGGGGTATGAAAATTTATGGGGAGTAAAATCAAACTTTCTCCGTTACGTTAAGTTATTTTTCCATGGTAACACTTTTCAATCGTAAGGAGTAAACTCCAACCGTGCGTTGGATCTGACACACCAGTTTTATTTTTATTAAATGTTTAATTTTTAAAAAGTTAATAAAAATATGGTCTATTCAAATACTCCCCACATCTACATATTTATCTACGGATTTGTTTGGCAAGGCTAATTGTTATTCAAGTTTGTATGATTGTCTTATAGCCGATGGGAGGAGAAAAATAGAGACATAACATCGATTTTACGCATCGATAAATTCTAGTAAGTAACTTTTGACTTAGCGAATGAGTGGGTGTGATTTAAATCGATTTTATTTGCTTTATATTCGTTTATATTGACTCGGTAAATAAATTGCTGTCACAGAAGCAATTTGCACATTTTTACATAAGTGGCTGACATTTATTCTTTCCATTTACCTCTTCTTACAGATCGAAGATATGAACAGTATAATATTTTAGACAGGACAAAGCATAAAAGAAAAGATCATCGCTCTATTGTGGAAAAAAAACGAAATAACTAGTAGTAGATGAATAAGTCTATCTTTACGTGCTTTATTGTAAGTACTTATACTACATTTTGTACTCAATAGATTTTACTTTTTCAGATTTTTCGTTACTATACAAACGCGCCCTAACGTTCCGCGAAAATATATTGATCTCATAAACATATCACATTTGCGATGTATATTTTTATGAGCCCTTACGATATTTGTATAAAGGAATAAAGAAACTTTTGTTGTAATAGAATATATTATAAATCGCTCAACATGTTTACAGGGTTGCGGAACTGGCGAGCTTATGGTGCAATATTAAGCCATGAACGACGAAGCTTTTTGTTAAAAGCACTCATGTTCCTCTTTACTGTGGGGCCTGACTAAGTAGGAGGGCCTATAAAATAGGCGTAATGGCCTTGGGATATGCATGTTTTATAACTGTAAGCACTAAATACATTAAAATTCTGCGTAATTTCAGGCCCCATATAATATGGTCTAAGCTCAAAAGTAATTTTTTTACAGTTGGTAGTTTTGTTTCTCAAAGGTACAGTGACACTTTAGAGAAACAACTAAAGACGGAGCCCAAGTACCTATAGGTCTGATTAAGAATGATAGGCCAGTACTAAAATCGTAGGTCGCAGTTGGCATATAGGTCTTTCGAAGCTGCAAACTTGGTATTACATTACTGGCATCTATCCTGACATCCCAAAAATTCTATCTAATATCTATAATCTAAATTATAGACTAAAACAAACGATTCGTAACCTTGGATGTTTTATACACTGACCTTATTTTTACAAAGACATATTTTAATTACTGCACTATTCTAGTTTATCGACATTCGACCCACAAACTACAGGAAGGGCCGTAAAGTTTAATCGATATACCGAATAGCGGTGCCAAACTCTCTGACGCTTCCAGGTATGATGTTATGGGAGCAAGCTATTTTACGTCATGGATTACGAAAACCACCTACATTGCACTACACAATTCGTCATGGTTTATTTGGAAATAAAAAAGAAAATTTTTAATGGGTTTAAGTTTGAACATTTTAAGTAAATGAAAATACTTATAGTTTATTGAACACTTATATCTCTTCTTATATCTACTGTAGACTGTCTTGTCACGAAGATTATTACGAATTATTTAAACCCTGTGAGCATCCTTTGTTTCTTATAATAAAAACATAACTTTTGTCCATCTCCAAGATTCAATCCTTGTAAAAAGCTTTGTCGAAATCTTTTAACAGACAGAAATAATTTCCCATTTAAAAAAAATTAGCACACTCCCGATAGAAGTGAAAACTTATTTATTTATTTTTAAATATTTTAAAATAATTAAAATATAAACCTTTACACTAAGGCATTAAAGTTTAATTTCGAATGTAGTATATTTATATTTAAGACCTTTTGTCTTCGTAACAACGCGAGCATGTCACGGTTCGCGAGCATGTCGGTCACGCGAATCCACAAGTTTACCCCCTATACCAAAAAGTGCTCAACGCGGCTAAAGAAGTTTTCATTTCAAAAATTCAGTATGGATTTATGCTGTCATCTGTGTCACAGGATCAAGTATTTTATAATCTTACCAGACTTATAGATAATATATACGCGTGCGTTGATATCGATACAAAAAATGAAGCCACAAAAGCGAAATCAAATACGCGTAGCTACTGTGACATGTGACAAGTTGGGATACGTCAATCTTGACACATGCAATTTAGTGTGACAAATATGTGACAATGGACAAGCGAGAGATCTGTCAATGTTGTCTCACTCGAGTGGTCACAGTGGATATTAAGACATTAACACCACGCCATGCAAAAGAGATTAACGACTTAGCACATTAACACAAATTAAACTTTCATTTTAAAGATATTATAATGACCTTAAAGGTAGAACAGCTATTGGTATTTTTATACTAAAAAAGTGGACGCAAAACTATCATGGGCAGAAATAGCTGATATCAATGAATTTGACCACATGATCTTAGGTTTTTCGAAATTCCATTGAAATTTCATGTATCATTGATGTATACCCGAATCAATTCTTGAATAAGTATAGAATCTTGACGCAATCTCATACAACTTCCCCTTTTAGATTTAGATTTTGATTTGATAATTTAGTTAGGTTAGGTATGTTAGAGACACTAAGTCATTACTATTGGACGGAAAAAAAGAAAATGGCTATTTTTGCCACATTATTAAGGGCTGTACTTTTGTCCTCTCTATCACTCATTAAAATTAAGATATCTTTAATTTGCTCATTTAGCAGATGAAAGTGTCAAATTGATGATCTCCTTAGAACAATGTTACGAATAATATTTTATGAAGTCTCCCATGCAATTTTCGCGGGTTCGATTCCTCTTTTGGCCAACTTAATTTAAGTCTCGTCAAGTAAGAAAATAGACTACTGCTATAAATTACATAATGCCCGCGACTTCGTCCGCGCGCTCCTTCTGAACGTCATGCTTAGAAGGAATAAGACTTGATGGTGATAATTAGCTACGCCTACGGTATCGTAAAACTAAAGCTGCGAGGGTTCCATATATATATATAGGTACAACCAACCTCTGAAATTTCATCAAAATCGGTGAAAAGGTGGGCCGCTAAAGCGTATCAGACGGACAGACACACGTTCGCATTTATATTATTATTAGTATGAATAAACAAATTTTGTGATGACGTGACATCACGTAGACTCGTGGCTAGACGAACCCATTATCATTACACATAAAAACAACAAATTGACGGTGTTTATAATATAAACGTATTAAACCAAAGCTAAATATAATTTCCTAGTCATTTTGTTAAATAATATATACGTTTATATTATTTCCCATCGACTACGTTCAGTGTTATTATGTCATTACTATAATTCCGTTGCAGTTAGTCACGTACGACCTTCAGTTTCGCTTGTAATTGGAATTAATAGAAATCATAATGTTTTAGCAATAGGTACAAGTGTTATTCTGGGCCCGAAAACAATAAATCATTGATTGCACCATCGATGGTTAAGTTAAATTAACGTAACTTTCAATTTGATCACATAAAAAGGTTGCTAAAGTCAGGGTTCTTCTACTTTTAACGAAAATGTAAAAATATGACTTGTGTCACTCAATTGGCCTGTTTTTTGGTGGTGAATATTAACCTAAGCCTTGACCATCGATGGTGCATTTGACTCTATGAGTTATCTAGTTAATTATACTAAGTCTATTTACTAGCTTTGAGTTTTGAGGAGTTTTTTAATCGCTGAAAAAAATACCGTGGGACGACACACTAAAACGCTGGACCAATATTCTGCTATATCAATCATTCAGTCATCATAAACATGTTATCATCAGTCGAGTCATGACTCATGACGGTCAATCATAAAGGTATTGTATGTTGCAGAACTTGTCGTCTCATGGAAACCCGGAAAATACTTTAGCCAAAACGCATGCGTTTTGTCGTGTCACGTCAGTTTGTGTTGCTCCATATGACAGTGCCGACGCAAGCGTGTTCGTTTTATCTTGGCCGAACCGTAGAGTGTTTTCGCCCTTAAAGTATTGATTGATGCTTTCAACTAAATGTACTTACTACTTAGTTGAATCTATAACATCAACAAAAAACTTGCAATAACATCGTGTTGCTAATCAATCAATGGCCGATAAAAATTCGAATTTTAATGGATTTAGAAGTTTTTTTTGTAATAAGGGATGTTGAGGATGATGGTTGGAAATCATCCAACCCTCGTAATAATTGATGAACCACCGGGTAGGAAAGTGCTCCGAGAAATATGGATCTATCAGCGTCGCATCATTTATTCCTCTAAAAGCTTCGACGTACTTACTCCGTACTAACTATTTAATATAGTTGCCTACCTTTTAGGTTTTTAGGGTTTCGTAGTGAAACCCTTATAAGTATAATAGGGAAGTTCCCTATGTTTAAAAAAATACTTAATATTTTTTTGATGCTTATGAAACAGAGAGTATTCTAAATGAAGCAGATTCCCTGTTCCGTGATGCCAAATGACGTAGGTATAATCTACATCCCGTGTTAGTTCTCAGTTTGAACATTTTAAACAAGTGTGTCGAAAGTTGATGACGTCACTAGACAGTTTTTCATACAAGTTTCCATACAGAGCAAGCATTTTGACGTATGATAAAGAGTTCCTGATATACCGGGGGAACTCTTCAATTTTCACCATGAAAATTATGAAATGTAGCCTTGGGAGAGTGATTTTTCACTCTCCAAGTCTTCAACTAAGTATATCCAAAAAATCGTATCGATCTGTTGCTCTCATGCGTTGCTGTTGCGGCGTGATTGATTAACAAACCAACAAAGAAACACACTGTCGCATTTACTTTTTACTAATAGGCACCTTATTACTTTATGATTATTATCGATTGTATTTTTTTCAAAGAGGAAGCCTTATACATTACTAAATACTTAGTGGTAAATTCACTTGCTTCCAAAGCACTTGTAAAAATATTTGAATGTAACATAAACAAACCCTGACTCATGCTATGTCCCAAATATAGGACCTTGTCAGCTAATACAATGAAGCACAATTTGCTGGTGACCCAAATGTGAGTGGAACTGGAAGCTTTGAAATAGTTCAAGGTTGGACGAAAAGCGTAGAGGCGCGTTATAATCTCTCTTCGTCACTTGACATCTGATTATGACCAGTCATGCGGAAAAGGTCTTTTGTTTTGTTTTAAATTCTTTATTGCACATACGTAGATTACAATGCACAAAGGCGAACTTAATACCTAGAGGTATTCTCTTCCAGTTAACCTTTGGTAGTGGGGACAGGGTTCAAATCACAGTGCGTACAATATAAAGAGAAAAGTTGGGGTAAGAAGAAACATATTAGGTAGTAGGAAATAAAGTGACGTATTGAAATACACAAAAATGTATAATATCCTAAAATATAATATAATACTTAATATTAAGGTAGTAATGTAAATAAAAATAATATAAAAATACAATATATAAATAATTTAATATACATTTGTAAATATAATATATACACAATACACATATAGGTTAAATTAATAATTAATAATTATGAATATGATTATGTGGAGGGATTCTGACATCACACATTGACTGGCTTGAAAACCCTTCAAAATTTTTTATTAATTTTTGTAGTCCAGCTTTAATAATCTTAATAATGCATTAGTAGTTTAATGTTCCAATGTAAACTTGTATAAATATGTACGACTTTTCTTATTTGCATAATGTAACTTCCTGTAAATTGAATTGCGTGTGTAGGTAGTAGGTAGTCTAGGTACCTAGTGCCTGAGCCATTTAACATTTTGTATACCTTCTACATGTAATTCTGTGGGTAGTACAAATAATAATTAAAAAAACACATAATAAGTGTTAGTCGCGATTTATCGATAGTCTAGACGCAGTATTCTTGCTCAATGATGATCTGATTATCTATGGACAGAACACTCAGGTACTGCGGCGAATTTATGATGGGGGGGTTTAATATATTGACTGAATTGTTATTAGCATGTTCTACTGCGACTGACGAGGTCCCGGGTTCGAGTCCCGGGTCAGGCCATAATTAAGTGTTGGGTTTTTCTGACTAGAAATTGTCAGTACTAGCCCGGTGTTAGGGAGTTGGCAGTGTTTCACCTCTGTATCTCGGAGAGCACGTTAAGCCGTCGTTTCCGGTTAATATTCGTTAGAGCCCGGCAACCCGCATTGGAGCAGCGTGGTGAGTCTAAGCTCAAATTCCCTCTCTCTTATGAGAGTAAAGGCCTGTGCCCAGCAACGTGATGTTAATGGGCTCTAGAATTGGTGGTGGAATTGTTTTTAAAAGTAAGTTCCGGGCTTAATCGGAGTTCCCTTGTAATATAAGTAATAATAATGTGCGTTAAACACCTATGAATCACATAAGATAAAGCAAGCCAATTTTAGGTAATACAGATAGATTTGGTATTTTTTATAATTAAGAAAATTATCTGAATACAAATTTCGTCAATATATGCACAATTAAGTAGTGAATAATCCGGTTAGTGAATCGTGAAGCCAGAAGAAATTAGCCGTTTATCCACTTCACTGACGTTTTAAGTTTTAGCAGATATCAGGTTTGATCAGGCTGATTTTGTACAAAAAGAATAAATATTTTGGGTCCTTTTAATCAAATCCGCAACAGCTGAACGCCATATAGACAAAAGAACTTAGACGTTTAAACTAAGTTTAATATCTAAGCTTAGTACTTGCCAAGTTAGCACCGAAATAAAACTATTTTCTCTCAAATCTATACAAAAAACAATTAATCCAATAGAAAGCCATATATTATAACATATATAACAATTCAAGTTACCTAATAAATACAAAAATGTTTCTTCCAAAAATGACAGCGTGTGAGATAAATCTTCAGAAGGCCGTGTACACACAACAAACAATATGATAACCATAATTTTCCACCGTGCAGTGATGTCATCCACACAATGGGGCAGTAAAATGCACCGACCGTTGCGAATAGTCGCGAATTGTAAATACGTGCTCCAAACTGTGAGTCACGTATGATACAGACGTATGTTGCATGTATTTGCTCAATGACTGCACTCGTACAATCGAATAATCATATCATACTTACTTCATACTTAACTATATTATTATGAACGTTAAAGTGTGTTGTTGTTGTAAAGCAACAGCTTTAAATCAAACCGCATTGCAGAGCTATTGGTCGACGTTATTTTTTGCATGGGTATAGTTTGGGACCTAGGTTGATGCCTGAACTTCAGTAACACGGATGCTGTCGAGCGAAGATGTGTGGACACGATACGGCAAAATGCTAAGGAACATAATGAGGAGAAGAGAGGATATTTTGAAATCCAATTCTTTGATTTTCAATTTTGATTTTCCTTGATTTTCAAAGAAAATTCCCACTGAATTTCAAAATACCCCAAGTCCATCAGCTAGTTGTGCGTGCTCCGAGCTGTGAGTCACGCGTGATACAGAAGTTAAGTAGAGTTGTATGTTGTAGGTATATAAATTTGGTCAATGACTGCAATTCGTGAAATTGAATAATGCTTATATAGAAAGATAAAGTAAAATTCGTAGAAGAACTTAAGTGGCCGACATAGCACAAAGGATATCAAGCAAAGGGTTGCCAGCTTTTGGCGAATTTCTTTTTTTGACGACCTCCGTGGCGCAGTGTGTAGCGCTGTACCCTACCGGCAAAGACGTGCCGCCAAGCGATTTAGCGTTCCGGTACGATGCCGTGTAGAAACCGAAGGGGTTTGGGTTTAATATAACTGCCATGCCCCTAACAGGTTAGCCCGCTACCATCTTAGACTGCATCATCACTTACCATCAGGTGAGATCGCAGTCAAGGGCTATCTTGTAGTGGATAAAAAAAAATTTAGAAATCCGCCCCTTCAGTTCTAATAATCATCATTTCAACCCATCGTTACTGAGCACGAGTCTCGAGAAAGACATAGTGAGATTTCTTCACGATGTATTCCGTTCGCCGTTAAAACAGGACATGATATTAAATTTTTCGAAAATAGCACCTATTCATATTTTTAAAATGTACCAGTCAACATGAAGCCACGCAAAGAATCACGTTGATCCATAGCTTTGTTGCGGCGTGATTCAAGGACAAACCAACAAACAAACACACTTTCACATTTACAATTTTAGTACCTTTAATATTACTAAACCATTGCAAAACCATTAATGAAGAGTATCACGTTAACCGTGGGTTACTGTCTCCTAATGATGACATCGGAATGGCATATGATAATTATTCAACAGCTCAAGGTGGCTGCCGTGCTTGCACAGATGCGCTCCACAAACATAACCCACTTTTCTGATAGCCACTAGACGTACCTGTACAGTGTACAAGACAAACAATAATAAATGTACCTACAGGCATCGATATATATGTTTTTTAAAGCGAGATAGGCTACGACAATCATGCTTATAGTGCAAAGCAATGATGAGGTCTAGGTTGGAACGCGCTTGCCTAGAAGATGCCCATTCACTCTTGCCTTGAAGGTACTTAAGATATAAGTGGCAGGAAACACGTGCGCAGGGTGGGTGTTCCACACCCAGTGGCGGCCTTAGGGGTGGCAAGCAGGGCAACCGCCCGGGGCCTCGCTCTTGCAGGGGCCTCGCGCCCTCGCGCTACTGCCCAAGTAGATAAAGTCCCACCTATCAATAGATTGTGAGCTAGGAAGATCCGAACTAGTGACTAACTACATAGACAATCCATTATCTATTGTATTTATTGATCTTAGATGCCAGTGCTGTCAACTGCGAAAGGTAAAAAAACGTGGACGAAAAAGATGGACTATACTCCACAAAGCTTAAGGGCCTCGCAAATATCTACCGCCCAGGGCCTCGCGATGGCTAAGGCCGCCACTGTCCACACCCTAGCGATTCGTATCAGAAACGTCGAGTAAAAACGCTTCGTGCGAGCAGTTTGGACGTCAGTCGTCAACCACATAAGGGTGCCAACGCAGACGGTTTCTCGCTGTTCTGTGGTAGAACGGAGAAGGAGGAACAAGGTTGTGAAGTTCCTGAGCACACTCTCCATGGTATATCCGATAAAAAACCGATAAGTAGGCAACAGTGCGTCGGTGTTGTAGACTGAGCGATTTCGCCTGCGTAAGTGATTGATCGCCAATTATCCCCGCCATAGCGATGTCCCGCTTTTCAGGCTACATGGCGTTAGTAAAATAGATCCACATTCTTTGTTTGACAGGGCCCGTCTATGTAAATTGAGGTCGTTGTACATACAGGTAGCACCTATTCAGCTTTAAAAGAAATACGAAAAGGCTCCAATAGTCCAATACACTATCTTTACACAATACTACAATGTGTAAGGCATAAGATTAATATTATATTCAGGCTAAATTAAAGATCGCTGTTCATTAATTGAGCAAGATCCGTTGATGTTCATATGGATACCCCCAAAAGTCGAAACTCCGACACGTGGGTAATAATATATGCCAAGCGAGCCTGTGTCTTTCCCCGGTATACAATCTATCCCTGCACCTAATTTCATCAAAATCGGTTGAACAGGTGGGCCGTGAAAGCGTAGCAGACGGACAGACAGACACACTTTCGCATTTATAATATTAGTATGGATTTACATAAGGGCTAATAATCCGCGAAAACAAGAAAATGTATTAAAAGTTAGTATTTATAGCTATATTTAGGACTAAGGATATATAGTTAGGTAAACAAAGGCCTATCTGTTAGATAACATAATTATTATTCCGTAATAAAGTGATTTTAATGTATAGGTAATCTACGAACGAGTCTATCAAGTTTATCGCACCAATAATAGCCCGTTAGAACAATGAAAATAATCGTTAAAATCTAAGTATGTATGGTCGTCTCAGTTATCCTTAACAATAAAAATGTCTATCTCTTTCTTACGAAATAATGTTTAATAGTACAGTTGGGCGCAATTGTCTAAATTTTGGGGCTAATATTAATAGGAAGAGTTAAGGCCCTGTGTAGCGTAAAAGGCGGTTTTTAAAAGCAGTGTATCCATCAAATGGTGACATAATGTATGCTTGTAAAAATAATGTGCTGTTTTCAGGACCTTTGAGCAGACATTGACGTATCTCAAAACACAATTTAAAAAAATCTCTGCAAAATTATTTTAAACATACCTCTTAATTTACCTTTTAAAGCAATTTTTCTCCTTATTGAAACAATAATTAGCTCTAGAAATATAAGATAAAATTCATATTTCTAAATCAAACACAACATCGGTTTCATTTGTATTGAAAAGTAAATATGATTTTTTTTACAAATTATTTCATGCATTTTTTGCGACATGCGCTTGCTTGATTCCACCCCCGCGCGCCTGTGTTTTTCATCTCGTGAGCTCACAGCGCCTTAAGCGCGTGCCATAGACGTTCAAAGTCGTATTTTATTTCACGTCAGCTTACTTTAAGTTTCATAAGTACTAGGTACACCTATGAAAGGACAATTCTTCCACCGGTTCTGGACCAAAAGTTGAAGAACTTTGTCTGTAGATTATTCACCCCGCGATACCAACTGTATTTGAACGCTTTTGTCGCTAGCAACATCCGTTGGCCAATAAAATTAATTGGCGATTCTTTTCGAATATGAGGCACTTGACCTCCAATAATGGCACTGTCCCAGATGATTGGCTGTATTAGATCGTCCTTCTCACATCACGTCATCCATATTGCCTAGCCATGCCCCACACGTCGATTTACCCCACATGAAGATACGAAAAATCCAAACTCGGTAAGTATTATTAGGTATAATATGTGAATTAACTGAGAGGGACGATCAGTGGCTGAGCATCAAATGACTTCTATTCTTGGCTAGACTTGAAGTTTTTGGTCTTAGACAAAAACTCGAAAGCGTTAAAAGTTAAAACACGACACACGACCACCAGTGGCGTGCAGTTAATAGAGCCATAAAAGCACTGCTTACCCAAATGGCCACCACCACCACCACCCTACCGGCTAAGTCGTGAGGCCAAGCGATTTAGCGTTCCGTTACGATACCGTTTAGAAACTATGTAACTGCCGTACCTACCCCTAACAGGTTAGCCCGCTACCGTCTTAGACTGGACATCAGAGACCCTCACTTTTTCGGATGTAATATTACACTAACAAAATTGATATAATACTCTCAAAGATCAGTGGGGCATAAGACTAACAACTATAGATTTCATGAGAGAATTGAACTAAATTGTGTTGAAAAGAAAACAACAACCTACTTAATTTTGTTCGTGTAAAATGTTACTCGAACCATAATAAAGAATCGATTGACACCTCATCCATCAAAATCGACTCAGTAGTTTTTTTTAAATATAGGTATATAGCAAGCAAACGAGCAGGCGGTTCACCTGATGTTAAGTGATTAACGCTGCCCATGATCATTTGCAGCACCAGAGGAACCGCCAATGCGTTGCCGACTTTTGAGAAATTGGTTTATCCGCCCTTTGAAGAGCTCCATGAATGTATCATGGACTGCTAAAATCATAACCTAAAAAGCTACTTCAATCACCTCTATTAAACAAATGTGTACTAAATTCCAAATGTTTGATTGGGCGCCACATCTTATAAACACGGCTAATTATAGTGTGTAGCAACAAGGAGCATCACTACCGAGTTAT
This sequence comes from Erebia aethiops, assembly GCA_923060345.2. NCBI lineage: Eukaryota > Metazoa > Arthropoda > Insecta > Lepidoptera > Nymphalidae > Erebia > Erebia aethiops. The sequence goes on along the minus strand of OV281081.1, from coordinate 16,288,074 downwards.
GGATGTCTGATCAGTTATTAATAGAGACTGCTAAATCTCTAGCTTATTGAGGATTTCGTCCGAGAGTTCATGTTCATGGTCTAGGAATCCTAAACTACTAACTACCACAACGTAAACATATAACATTATAATATTATCGTTACAGTGGAAAGACGCGCATACAACTTCGGTCTTCTTTCTGAGAAATTCTTGACTGAAAACCCCAATACTTGCTCGATTTAAAGCTAAATCTAAAAAACATATTTCCAAAAACCGACTTCCAATGCCACTGTAAAAGAAAGAGAAGAAGAAATAAAATTATTTTTTACTTTACTGTGGCATTGGAAGTTGGTTTTTGGAAATTATTTTTATTTTTAACTTTTTAGTGCCAGGGTTTAGGATTTGGAGTCAGAATTTTTTAAGGGACCACCTCGAGAGCTTCCTCTAACGACTGAAATTTATAATTTGTGAATTTTCTCTGGTCTGGCCTGGGGGTAGGCTTCGGCCGTTAGTAGTTACCACCCTACCGGCAAAGCTGTGCCGCCAAGCGATTTCTGGTTCCGGTACGATGCCGTGTAGAAACTATAAACCGATTAGGACAATGGGACTATGGGTTTAATATAACTGCCATGCCCCTAACAGGTTAGCACGCTAGCCATCATAGACTGCATCACCACTTACCATCAGATGAGATCGCAATCAAGGGTTAACTTGTAGTGTATAAGGAAGAGAAAAATAAAAGAGCGACGAGGCAGTCAAAAAAAGATAAAAAATATAACAATCTAAAAGTATTGTTTTGTTTTGTCCAACAATAGAAGCTCGTATTTCATCCTCAGCGCGGTCTATTTGCTGCTGAGCGCTGGCTCATCGCTGAACCATTTGAGAGCTTTCAAGTTCACGGCAATCCGAGCTTAGTTAAAATTAGCAACTTGTGATCTTATGACACACTCTCTAAGAATAAAGGTCTAGTCACACTACAGATGCACGGCGCGGTGCGGCACATAGCGGGAAACATTATTTTAAAAGTTTGTATGGAAATCGTATTAACGGGAAACTTTAAGAATAGGTATTGAACAATTATATTGCTGTCGCGCTGCTCCTGAAATAGAACCTTAAAACACACGATAGGGACAACTTCGGCTTGGACCGATAATACCTATGAAAATCTCGAAAATTCTTACTCTCGTAGGTATTTTTCTGTTTCCTCCTCCAAAACTGAACGCATTTTTTTTTTTCAAGATTAATTCAGACCTTTCTCGTAGCCTTTTCAGCTGTCTCGTAGAGTCATTTTTCAGCTGTCTCGTAGAGTCATCCAGATAACAAGATTCATTGGTAGATTAAACCAATAAGTCCATTTTAGTCAAACTGATGTTTTTATTTAAATCTGACTTGACTCCAATCTTTATCCGGACGAAAGTTGACCGCCAAACAAAACAGCTGTTTTAACGTCAACATCTTTGGTATATAGATCGTTTGAAGTTCCAAGTAGTTAGTGGTATATATAGCTTTATTTTGTTTAAGATAAATAATACAATTTATTTAAGTAAGTAAATCAATTAACAGAAAAGACGAACATGGCATCGTCAGACTAGGACAAATTCGATACAAAACAAATGCTTCATACATTACATTTTAAAACAAACATCTCGAAACAATGGGTTACACAAATTCTTCGGACGTAAATAATCTTGAGAGTTGATGCATGTGTTTGTCCTTGTGTCCCAAATAATAAGCGTAAAGGCGTTGCGGATGAGCGTCTATTATTGTTATTGGTGCATTACTCAATGGCACGTATGAGCGATGTGTGTCGCAGACCGCAGTGCAAATAATTTTAACGGATGACAAAATATGCAAATACTTAAGTATGTGCGGTGCAAGGTATGAGCGGTAGCGATTTTGAGATACAAGCTATCTTCGACAAAACCGCAGATTTCAATGCAAACATATGCGGAAGTATTTTAACGGATGACAAAATATGCAAACACGTAAGTATGTGCGGTGCAAGGTATAATCGGTAGCGATTTAGAGATACAAGCTATCTTCGACAAAACCGCACATTTCAATGCATACATATGCGGGATCACATATTGAGATATTTTCAAGAAAACTCCCATCATTAATACAATTTTTTTTTCTAATTAATTGTGCCATAAGGAATACCTACAATGCAAAGAGAATCTAAAATCTGCATAATGAAGGAACTAGAAGTTTATTTTGCTATAATCCGCCACAGTAGACAAATCTATATGGTACAGTTTGCCAATTGCTGGGCGGTGAATATCGCAAGCTGCAACTGCAAGATACACACTGTACCACCCAGATTTGTCTACTGTGGTGGATTATAGTAAATTAAACTTCTAGTTCCTTTATTATCATGGACTTCCGCAAAGTAGCTTCTGCCCAATAATTAAAATCAAAAATAAAGTTATTTAAAAAATGCAGATTTTATCACCCAGAGCCAGAATCAGAGCTATTATTAAATTGTTTTGATTTATGCTTCATAGACGCTGCTAAAATATAGCAGAATAAAATTATATTATTAACCGACTTCAAAGAAAAGGAGGAGGTTCTCAATTCGTCGGAATCTTTTTTTATTTTTTTTATTTTTTATGTATGTTCCCCGATTACTCGAAGACGCCTGGACCGATTTTGAAAATTCTTTTTTGTTTGAAAGGGTATACTTCAAAGGTAATCCGATATAAATTTGGTGAAGATCTGATGAAGATCTTCGAAGACAGATAATGGAACTCCTCAACGGATAAGAGTACATTGCTCGCGATCAGTGTAATAACTTAGTAAACAGTAGGTTTTTAACCAGGCATTGCATATTTTTAACCGACTTCAAAAAAGGAGGAGATTCTCAATGCGCATGTATGTTCTAAAAAAAAATGTTTTTTTTTTTGAAAGGGTATACTTTCCAAGTGGTCCCATGGTCATTAGGTCTGATGATGGAATCCTCTGGAAATCCAACTAACTTAAATTTTATAAGGACACGAAGCCAGATAATTATTAGGTACAGGTCTGTCTACCTTTCGAGAACCTATTTTATATTTACAGCACTAAAAAGCAAACAATAAATTTATTTTTTAAAAAAAACCGCCTTCAAAAACTAAAAAGCAAAAAATAATTGGATATATTTACATATTATTATTTATACCCAGTACTATGTTGAAGTCGGGCGGGTATAACAAAGATAAGCAAAGTTGACGCAAGGCTCGACGGTCGGTACGGACGGTAGAAATAATAATATGTAAATATATCCAATTATTTTTTGCTTTTTAGTTTTTGAAGGCGGTTTTTTTTTATTTTTTTACTAAACAAATTTAATATTTCAGAAGACAATTTAATTGAAAAGAAAACAATAAAATCATTGACAATAAAATATTTAAAAAATATTAAAGGCAATTGATACTCGTAACATCTCAATACTGTCGCATAAACATTTTAGATTTGAATTTCTGAGAAGCACCAGCTATTTGCTTCGAACTTGAGGGCGGAGTGTTTCCTAGAAATAAAAGCGCGCGTGCCAGCGTTATAGGCCGGATATATTTTACAATCGACGACCAAGTAATAAAAAATATGTCTTCAGTAATAAAACATGTTCACCACGCTGCGACCTTCAGTTTTCTCAGTATTCAAGGTTAAAAACATCTTAAAATTTAGTCTCCAGGTAAGAATGATTGAATCACGATTAATTATTTTCCGCCTTAACTTTCTTTCCAGATTCTTATCTTCTTCTTCTATAAAATAAAAGGAAAACGTGACTGACTGACTGGCTGACTGATTTATCAGCGCACAGCTCAAACCACTGGACGGATCGGGCTGAAATTTGGCATACAGATAGCTTTTATAATGTACGCATCCGGTAAGAAAGGATTTTTGAAAATTCAACCCCTAAGGAGGTAAAATAAGGGTTGATAATTGTATAAAAATTGAACTTAACGTAAGCGAAGCTGCGGGCAACAGCTAGTTTTCTCAAAAGCAAGATTTGAAAGTGTGCCAATCTTTGCCTTCTTTCTGCCTTCTTTCAGTGTACTTTTATCAATCTTCATTTTACTTCATTGGCTCAGTGACCCAAATTGTGCTGGCCTCTGACACGAGTGACTATTCCTGCCTGTCCCAATCCCAAGTAGTTGATTTCATTTATAACGGCTTAAAATTTAAAAAAAATGTGTCAAACTTTGGACTTACAAAATTCTGTAACACAGAAATCAGTTTTAACTAATAGTGTCAGAAACTCTCTTACAGTCGTATCCGCATCGTATAGTATAATTGAACGATGACGGATGGTATTGGCACGTGAATTCGTCTGATACGAATAGGAATCGTAGTACGAAATTGTTGATCGGTTTACGACCCATTTGGCACCTTGTAGAAAGTGACTGGTCCCCGATGCTTTGGGGTCAAGTTTATTTATGACGTAACTCGCTCCGCAATTAATAAATGCCGTGCACCGGCACGTAATTGAATTCTTGAATTCTATCCCGCTCTTGCCTCACAACTTGGTTACCAAAAATTCGTACTAAAGGCATCGTATTACAATGAGAAGCTTCTTATTTTCGTTTACAAAATAATATCTTGGTTCTACCTCACCAAGGAGACCCTGGCACTGCCCAATGCTGTAAAAGTTTTCATCCGAAGTCTTTTGTATTAATCATATCATACTAATATTAATATCTAAATACGAAAAGTGTGTTTGTAGGTTTGTCCTTCAATCACGCCGCAACGGATCGACGTGATTTTTGGCATGGGTATAGATGATTTTTATTCTGGAAAATTAAAGAGTTTCCGCAGGATAAAAAAAAACCACGCGAACGAAGCCCCGTAGGTCAGCTAGTCCTGTATAACAGTCTGATAAATTATTATAAAATCTAATAGCGTTTAAAAACACTTTATGAGCTACTTAGGTATATAGCTACTTTAATTCGCGCGCGAGTTGAATGCAGAGTAAATGTATGTGTCACCAAACATTCACTCTGCATAGCGAACTCTAGGTAGTCTGAGCCATAGTAAATGACGTAAAATAAAAATATGTGCCGGTTCATTCTAAACATTTTAGGAATCTATAAATTTACGAAGACACTTGCGGGAATCTCTTAATAGGTCGTAAATCTTTCTATTAATTACAAATACTGGCACCGTCATTGGAACAGTTGTAAAAGTAACTGCCTCCCATCGGCACAGAGTACGACTGCTTCGTTTAACATCCACAGAACTGACATTAATCTCTGATGTTCTCCAAATACTTTGGTCTTACATAATGAACTGTAATAAATATCGTAAATAGAATAAAGTTTATTATTAGCGTTAGATTGGGTCTATTTGTACCTACAACAATTTTAATGGCTGCTAGACAAGCATTTGCCTACCGTCTCGTATAATAAATCATAGAACTGTCTATAGTGAACTGTGGAACACGGTAACCTGGAAGAGATAATGCTAGTTCACTAGGTCTTTGTAATTTGCTTTCATATTAGTATATACTGTAAGTCCGCCACTACCTCTGTTAGACCATCAGGTCTAGAATCTGGTAACTCGTAATTTTAAAATTATTGATAAAACAGGAACATAATATTCAACTTATCGACAATCCTACTTGGTTGACTAACCAGGCACTCATAAAATCGATTGAACGCAAAATCTTTGGATTATATTATTCAAAACAATATTTTATCAGGCACATGCCTAAATAAGTAATCTTACTATAATACAGGTAACAGACAGATGAATGTGTTACATTAAAATGATGAAATCCAATTGATTTAACTCATTTTATTGAATAATTTATTTTGGATATAAGAAGTAAATCTAACAGGGCCGAAAATAGCAGCAAGTGTTGTTAATTAAAAATAATTTGTTCACACGTCCTCAGGCGAAAGTTTATTATGATCTGTCAACGTATCATTGAGACGTGTCAATTAAAGGCATCAGCGTCGTACACCCAATTAAGTTCTAATTAATTTACGACGGTAGCTGCAAATTAAAATTTCTGAGCAGATAGAATACAGATTAATTTATTGTCTTTTAATATTTTGATGCAATCCGTTCTCGGAAGACCAGCTAATGGATATTATGCCATATGATGGCATAATCACAATTTTCCAGGAAAATGTCATGAAATCAAAAAGTTTGGTAGTGCTTTAAGGTCTAATTCCAACTAAGAGAAATTACAGGCGATGCTTGGTGTGATTTTGATGTAATTCTTTTTCATATATTTACTGTTATTCTTAACCCATAGAATTGGAATACAGCATCTGAATATTTAATAATTAATAATAAATCCAACGCCCAGAGACAAGTTGGATTTTGTTTTATAAAATCAAGGGCAACGGGTTCTATGATCTTCAAATTCAACTTGAATGTCTCCGACACGCACGTACAGCTAATTTGTTTATGCATTATCATGGCATGATATTTCTATAACGTAATCAATTTCCCGAAGAAAAGAACATTTTTTCACGCAGGAAATAATTTAATCTAAATTTTTCATTTAACTTAGTAACTTTGCAGCACATTCCTGATATAAACCCATTGAAATAGAAAGGTACTAAAAAATTTTCAAAAAAAAAATAAAAACCGACTTCAAGAACCACAAACACTAAAAAGTAAAAAATAATTTAATTTATTATGTATACAAGAGTTAATGTAGTTCTATAATAACATTTTTTGGAGTCGGTACCAATTAGCCGCATGAACCGTCTACCTACTCTTCATTAATGTTGACGTGACTCCACATTGGCACCGACTCCAAAAAATGTTATTATAGAACTACATTAACTCTTGTATACATAATAAATTAAATTATTTTTTACTTTTTAGTGTTTGTGGTTCTTGAAGTCGGTTTTTATTTTTTTTTTGAAAATTTTTTATTTCACAATTTTTAGTGGCCCCACTGTTTTAAAATACAGGATGTAACCAGAAAGCTAGTAAAAACTTAGCGTTATTAAGAATAACGTCGTTTAATCGTTACTCGTCGATTTGTCTAACTTAGACAAGTCAAGTACAAAGTCCATATGATACCCCACTTGGTATAGTTATCCTACTTTGAAATTTCAAACCCCTGATTTTCCCCACTTTTTTAATTAAACTAAAAATATTTTCAATTTTTTTGATTTCCATGATATTGGTCCACTATTATATACAACTATTCCAAATTTCAAATCAATAGCTTTAATACTTACTGAAATAAACGACTGTGACAGACGGAAAGAGAAAATAATAAGGGTTCCATTTTTACCATTTTGGTACGGAACCACAGACCACTCAGCCTACGGAACCCTAAAAAAAAAAGATATGCTATGCATGGTTAAAACATACTGTTTACAAAACTATCACACTGATCGCGAGCAATTTACTCTTATCCATTGAGGAGTTCCGTTCTCCATCTCCGGAGATATTCATCAGATCTTCACCAAATTAAAATGGGACCACCTCTGAAGTATGACCTACCAAACAAAAAAAGAATTATCAAAATCGGTTCATAATTGGCGGAGAAATCGCGTAACAAACATACAAAAAAAAACATACGCGCCGAATTGAGAACCTCCTCCTTTTTTGGAAGTCGGTTAAAAAATTCTACATCAATGTATAAACCATATTACTCTTTTATAAAGGACATCATCAATCGTACTGGCTAATAGATCAAATGTGCTTTAACAATATTAAACATGTAAGTATAATGTTTTTTTAAAATAATTACAAAGTCTGGATTCTTAGTATACTTTTATATAAAAACTATTTAATTGCGTTTTTTCTCAAACAGATCACTACAAAGAGCGGAATTCAACAAAACATAGCGTACCAAAACAAGACTGTGTCAATTTCGAAACGTGACTTTGAAATTACGCAACACATTTGAAATCTGGCTAGTATATGTCTCACATAAATCGTCTCCCTAATGAATTCGTAAATCAGTTCCACTGTCGCTAATGTACTGTTTGTTACAGTGAAAAATACATCAAAACTTTTTCCGAGAGCATATACGAGTTAATTAATTACTCAATGTTTTTAAATTAAACGAAACTTTGATAAAGAGTATCGTTGTATTTCTGAAAAAAAAACAATATTTTTGTATAATTGTATTTGTATTTTCAAATACTAATACCATTTAAATCGTCTTTGTATTGTATAATTATAATATCAAATTTTGTATAAGTATAAATGATATGTTAAATTACTGGAAATAGGAGTCAAACATAAACTTAAATACAGCATTTTTGTTATATTTTAGATAAGCAGAAATATACTTATGTTTAAAAAATGTAAAGGAATAAGTATTAATAGGTACATCTGCAAAACTATGGAAAGTTAAAAATACAGTATCTTATCTTTTGTTTGTCTAAAATGATTTTCATCTTAGGCGTACAAATTAAATAAATATTTATTAATTTTTTTTTCTTTAGCAGTCTTTGCCTTCCGTCTCCACGTCGTACCACACGCAATGTAATACAATCCTCATCCTCAGTGACCGTGATTTTGATACTCAAGTTCATTGTCAATCCACGCACACCTAACATACAAATCACCGATTACGCTGTAAATTCTTATCAAGGTATATAATCAAGAGATTATATTTAAGCCCAATCCTTTTAAAATATCATAGAAATTATTTATCCGGGTTCTAACTTTTCGGAATTATGTGCTTTTAGGAAATTAAATATCACTGGTTTCAATCGTTGAAGGAAAACATCGTGAGGAAATCTGCATGCCCGAAAGGTCTTCATAACGTTCTCGAAGGTGTGTTACGTCTGCAAATCCGCACTGAGCCAGCATGGTGGCCCAACCATTTTTATTCCGAGAGCAGACTCGTGCTCAGTAGTGAATAAGTGATGAATGGGAATAACGATGATGATGATTTATGCTACGAGAATTTATATTTTATACCGAACCGAACCGAAAAGACGTGCCGCCAAGCGATTTAGCGTTCCGGTACGATGCCGTGTAGAAACCGAATAGGGGTATGGGTTTAATATATAACCGCCATGCTCTGCATGCCATTAGACTGCATCATCACTTACCATCAGGTGAGATCGCAGTCAAGGGCTAACTTGTAGTGGAATAAAAAATAAAAATAAAAACACGGAAAATTAAGGAGTTCCCGTGCTAATTAAAAAAACTTACTCCACGCGGACGAAGTCGCGGGCATCATCTATTAATTTAATAAGATTTAAAACGATACGCTACGCCGTGAATTTATAAATGTTGCTATTTTATTCGCAACATAGTTCCGCAATACCGGTATCGATTTCCATGATCTTGATCAATTACTGCATAGCTAAGATAGCTGATTAAATTGTAAGTGCCAATTGTACAAGACTCGCATACTTATGCCTTATTTACACATTATGAATCCTGTATAAATGATTTCAAGTACGAGAAATTTTTTTTTATTGTTATGAATTAATACTAGTAACATTTGAAATTGTTTTTCTAACAAGTACGTACTCGTAACCCGTGAGTACTCTTTAAAATAAAGAGTCCGGATGAGTCCGGATACATTTTTTCCTGGGAAATCAGTTCCTATAGGATTTTCAACAACCTAAGTCAACGCGGACAAAGTTGCTTTTTTTTTTGCTTTCTTATCTTAAATCGTATTTAATTAGTTTTTCTTGACCCATTAATTAACTTGTAGGTAACTAGGTACAAATATTGTACCATACGTAACATAGCATCATACGTCACGACAATTCCACGCGTCAATAAATCGACATCGCTACGGAAATTCGGGAATCCCTTATGATATTATCATGAGATATATATTACATATTGATTTTTACTTGTTTCAACGTTTACCCGAATCGTGAAATAAATAGGTCCAGTCTTTAAGGTGTTAACTTGACCTTTTTGTTGCTGTCGATCCCGTCTATTAATATTATTATAATAACCGTTAATCAATTTTTTGCGCGTTTTTATAATACCAAAAAGACTCCTACTGTCATTGCAATAAAGAAAAAAATCACGAGCTCAGCAATGAGTGCAAATAGAGAAAATATTAACGTTTATTATAAAGTTTTAAATATTAGTTTACATTTTAGTATCCAAAAACAGGTTTAGTAAATATTTTAAATGTTAAATTTCACAATTACGTTACGGTGCATAAAAACCTAAGGCGCAGTTATTGTCTAAGCAAATCGTAATCATTTGACAGCTCAAAACGTATCAATTACTCGTTACATGCTTTTTGACGCGAACTCTCAACAAATGAAAAAGGTATGGAACTTTAAAGCTGCGCTTGCAAGTGGGGTGGTGTGACGTCACCCTATCAACTGACTTTATAAAGCCGAATAAAAGAAATAAATGGACTTAACGTGACTTAATTGAATTAAAAGCACTAAAGTATTAAATCTCGGCTAGGTATTAAAAACTCACTCACAAAATTTCTCACTCGAGTAAGATACAGCAATCGGAGTAAATTAAATAATTAAACTTTTGAATCGTCATTTCTCAGTCATTTATTGAAGGATTTAAAAAAAAAACACTGATTGACCGAGCGAAGCGAAGGTCTCTGAGTCTACTTGGGTGAATTGGCACTTGTCCGTCCGTCCGTCCGTCCGTCCGTCTGTCAGAGCATTATAACTTCTGAATTACTGAACGCAATTACTTCAGCTTTAAATATAATATGTAAACCAATGGCCTCCCGCCGAATATGGCTTAAAAAATAATAAAAATCTTTATTTCAGGGGGGCTCTCATAGAAGCGAATGCGAAGTAAAATATTTTTTATAAAGTTACATAGGGTTGCGGTATATCATTTTATAGATAATTAGGAATAGAGTCGGAAAATATTTTTTTTTTAATTTTTTCCCCAAAATTGACGAAATGGGGGGCTTTCAAAGTGGTGATTTTCTACCGTCCAAAGATGACCTCAGAACTCTAAATTTTCTGAAAGGATGAGCCTGAAACTTGATCAATTATTTCAATTATATCCTGTACTTGAACAACAAATACTAAAATTAGATAAATATTGTAAGGAAACCAAATTATTTAATTTTTAATGAGCGTCAGTATTTTTAACAGAACTTCACATTTATGTCAATAGATGGCGCCGCGAGGTCTCAGTTCGCGGCGAACCACTAGTTTATTAGTTTTAATCTATATTTGTGTTAAATATGATATTCACAACATCATGAAACTTCTCCATTGGGCCTCTTACTTATCGGATTGTTGTTGCTATCCACCTGTAACTTGCACCATACGTAACAACTAACACAGTAGGTATCATACCAGTCGGCGGCCGTGATCTTGATCTCGATCGCTGATTACACAGTCATCGACAGTTGCACGCGTCCACAAATCGACGTCGCGCCGGGAATCCTAATCAATGCAATGGTTATCGACAGTTATCTATTACATATTAATGTTTATTTGTTTAGTTATTGGTACTGTTAGTTTTTTATGTAAGCCATCAGTTAGATAGTGTTAGAAGGAAAAATTAAAGCGAGCTGTACATATGGGTACATGGCATGTTTGGAGAGTGGCAACACTGGTATTGGGACGCTTGGAGATTGATTGACAATTATAAATAATACAAGGTTAATGGCGGCCGTATTTTGTGAGAATAATCCATAAATGTGAAAGTGTGTCTGACGTCTGTCTGTCTGTCTGTCTGTCTGTCTGTCTGTCTGCTACGCTTTCAGGGCTGACCTGTTCAACCGATTTTGATGAAATTTAGTCTGTAAAAAATTAGGTAGTTTGTATCTCGGGGAAGGACATAGGCCATACGGTTTTATCCCGGAATATTAAGTAGTTCCCGCGGGAATCGGAAAAAATTAGTTCACGAAGCAGACGAAGTCGCGGGCATCATCTAGTCTAGTTGTTAATAAATAGTTGATATTGAGTGTTTCCTTTTAAAAATAAAACTACATTATTTTTCAGTTAGTTAAGCTTTACGCACTACCTATCAACTTAGCAAGAATTTATTTCTGCCCCTCTTAATATAACATCAAAACGACCAATGAAATTGATATTTCTACCTCTAACTTCTGAACATAATAAATCTCTGCAACATCACTTGCATAATTAAGTATGAAATAAGAAATTGATGCAAACAAAAGAAAAGTTATTGCGCAAGGCAGCGAATGACAACACGCATAGTATGTAATCAAATAAATTAAAAAGTTAACCATATAATTAACTTTCACTTTTAATATTATAGCAGATAGTTATGACAATGTAACAATTTGTATGACAATAGTGTATCCTGTCTTGTAACAATAAATAAAACGGTTTGAGCGGAAAGCACAATATTGTTCATACATCAACTTTGAGTGACGTGTGTCAGTTTAGACCTCTCTTAGAACGTCTTACTGTTTCTATTAATAACAATAACATGTATTAGACTTTCATATTAGTGTCCTACACTCATAGGGCGCCATGTCCTATTTTAATTACTTTCTTACATTTCTTGCAGATTATATCTTACTATAGATACTGCCCGCGACTTCGTCCGCGTGGATTAAAATTTTTTGATTAATTTTCCGGGATAAAAAGTAGCCTATGTCCTTCCCCGGGATACAACCTACCCCTGTAACCAATTTCGTCAAAATCGGATGAATAGATGGGCCGTGAAAGCGTAGCAGACAGACAGAAACATTTTCGCATTTATAATATTAAGTATGGAAATGTGGATTGGCAGTTGGCACCATACTTAGGTGCCATAATTTTATTACTTACACAAAAAATATCATTGCTTACACGTCACTTCTGCCGTACAATTTGGAAGAAGCATCAACTAGTCCTTCACCGGGATGAAGCAATCATTAGTGAACTAAGGCTTGAAAATGAATCATTCAATGTCTTTTGCTTTCATTTCCATGTCTCAAGAGTGAACTCAATTTTTTTTTAAATCCTGTAATTAATATATATCGCGTAAGTATCACAATATTTGTAGAATTTTATATTCATCAAAATTCATGGGCTTACAAATCGTCTATTATAGTCCTTTATTTCGAGAAGAACCAAAAACCACTAAGCGGTTCTTTCTAAAAAAAAAAAGACCATTTACTACCTATAACAATTTTCACGATGCATTACATCATACAAAGGTCAACATTATCTGAGAAGTTGAATTACTTTGCTTTGCATTTTGTAAATACAGAGTACAGGCGTCTGCAATATCCACTATGTATAATGTAACGCCCACAGAATGATCAATCAACTTCTTATCACCACTTCCTCAAGCCAATCTAATGCCCGCTCTACACTCACGCCGCCAAGTTCCGTCATCTTCACGTAGCTGTAGGTAACATTAGTCTGAATGATAAATTCCCATTTACCCCGCAAACCTATTCGGAAAAAGCTGCATCAATAATTAATTATTGCTACAGCCTGCAACCCCCAGGAATATCATACGTCTTACTTCAGATAGATAAATCCTCCGACCCGGTGGCAAAAATTGGAACTAAATTTTATGTCTGTATTAATTTTGTATTTATTTTATTTTTTATATCGCATAGGCGACGCTGTAACCCAGCAGGGCTAGGATGCGCACGTAGAGATATGTCTCTCTAATTTTGTCGCTCTCTTTTCTCTGTCTATCAATATGGATCAGAAAGAGAAAAGAGAGCGACAAAAGTAGAGAGACATATCACTACGCGCGCATCCTAGCCCTGCAGGTCTGATAAGTTTTTTATAATGTCTGTATTTTTACTGCGGAAATGGGTTTTGGCAATAGCGAAAGAATGTTAGCCATTTAGAGGTTATTATGATTGTAATACTAGCAATTATTTTAAGAAATGAGTATCCATGAATCCCTGTGGCCTGACTCTGTGGCCATGAATATCAAATTCCGTCAGTTGGCGGTTCGGAAAAGGCTGCATAGTGCATTCAATCACCGCTACAATATAACTTTTTGTGATTGGCTGAATTTATGGCATTTTTACTACGACAATAGATTTTGGCCAATAGCGAAAGCGTGTTAGCCAATAAGAGGTGATTGCGATCGTTACACTGTATATGATATGTCTATATTGCTGTAAAATAACAGGTCCCATTTCCATCGGACGGGTAACTTTGCGAATTGGGAAATCGCAACACCCAGTATAGTTCAGCCGCAATCATCATACTAATATTATAAATGTGAAAGTTTGTTTGTTTATTGGTTTGTCCTTCAATCACGCCGCAATGGAGCAACGGATCAACGTGATTTTTGGCATGGGTATACTTGAGGACCTGGAGAGTGACATAGGCTACCTGTTGAAAGAGTTCCCGTGGGAATAAAAAAACCTTAAAGCACGAGGGTGAAGTCGCGGGCATCATCTAGTTGATTATTGTTTGATGACTCGTGTAGAGCGGGCATAAGGCGCTCTCAAGTTTTTGTATAACACGGCCAATGACTTATTAGCCAAAGATTGAAACGGGCTCAAATTAAAAGTAAACACAAGATCAATTGCTCTTATAAAATATAAATAAATTAATTGTTTAGAAAAGCTCAAAGCAATTGATTGCTGATATTGTTTGACTTTTAATTATGAGATCGAACATTCCGATCGTCTGTTTTTTGTCGATTAAAATAGCTCGGCCATTGAATCATTATAGCAACGATGAATGAACTGCAACGCATTGGATTACAGACGAGAGAAAACTGACATACTAAAATATGGTCTCAAACATAACTGATTGGTTACCTGACAGGTTAGCTCGCTACTATCTAAGACTATCATCACTTACCACCAGGTGAGATCGCAGACTAACTTGTAGCGGAAAAAACGTATTCTAGCCATATCCACAGTTTAACGAAATACTACATATCGTTCCACCAATGCCGCAATCATGGCTCTGAAACAATGTATTTAACCCAATCTGTCGGATCCGCCGGCTCATTAAATGCTCATCAGTCATGCCAACAACCGCTCAGTGTTATCTCGTTGGAGCTTCGCTAATTGACTGTAAGTACGTAGGTTTCAAGTATTTCATTGAGGCATGCATACTTACAGTTGACATACATTTGCCTACATTACCTGATCTGGAGGTTGAATGAAAGCTTGAAAGTTAACTGCAGGCCTAGTGGGTGATTTTTTACCTATTCGATCGCTTAGACGTTATATGCTATTTGTATGGAATTAAACAAACGCCATTGCTTTTGAAAATTGTAAAGGGCTAAATCGCTTGGCGGTACGTTTAGGGTAGGGTGATAACTAGCTACGGCCGAACTCCCACCAAAAAAACGCGACTGTTAACTTTAAAGCGATCAACTTAACGTTAACTTTAAAGCGACCTTGAATTACTTGTCCGTCGTCAATTATAGTATAGTATAGTAGGATTATCACTAGAACTGGCGTAAATTATTATTTGAAACCAGGCCGTGGGTAGTTTCCGTGTTAAAACACTGTTTTCTTCTTATTATTTATATGCCTTTGAATGGAGATGCTAAATCATGACATTTTCCCGTCTAACCACAGAATAGGTAATAGTACAGCGGTAGTCTAACTTCGAAACTAAGTAACAACTAAGCCACATATTAATATTTAGTTAATATTCTGCGGTTAAGCTAAGCTAAATCAGCTAAGTAACTAACTAACTAGCTAACCCACGTTAGCGTCGAAACTCACGTTAACTTGATTAAGTTACACAAAGACGAAACTGCTTTCTGAAAGCATGTTGACACTAATTTTACGTAAAGTCGAATTCACATCACGAAACTATTTTTATGCATGTTGAAATTAGAAGTTTACACATTAATTTGTTGCTGAAAACAATGTCTTAAACATACCTACTCTTCTTCGGCTCCTTTAGAACATTTTATAATATAATATTATGTCCAAGCTCCCTAACGTAGAAAGGCGAATTATATATAAGCAAAATTCTTTTTATTATAGCGAATTATATATAAATATATTATAAGCTACTTATATACCAAGAAATCTTGCGGTATTTGCGGGCTTTTCTACAATCGATTCGCATGATAAATTGTGCACTTTCATAATATGAAGAACGATGGACGCCAGAATGCAGTTTGGCGGGAAGCTTTGCGATGCATGGAGAGAAACTATGAGTAATGTATACTGACAATGAGCTTATACTTATGATCCTTCTGATTCTGACCCGAATTAGCAAACTTAGCGATCAACCGCAATAAAGACTACTAAACCAATAAAGAAGCTTATTATGTTTTGTCTTGCTTAAGGTGCTGTGAGCTCACAAGATCAAAATACAGGCGCGCGGGGAGCAAGCGCATGTCGCAAAAAATGCAAGAAATCATTTGTAAAAAAATTAATATTTACTGTTCAATACAAATTAATCCGACAATGTGTTTTATTTAGAAATGTAAATTTTATCTTATATTTCTAGAGCAAATTATTAGTTTCAATAAGGAGAAAAATTGTTTTAAAAGGTAAATTAAGAGTTATGTTTAAAATAAATTTCAATGCGGAGATTTTTTTTAAATTGTGTTTTGAGATGCGTCATGGCTGCTTAAAGGTCTTGAAAACAGCAGATTATTTTTACAAGCATACATTATGTCACTGTTTGATGGATGCACTGCTTTTAAAAAACCCCTCTTACGCTACACAGGGCCTAGCTGTAACCATAGATTTATTACTGAACCCAATAATAAATCTATGGCTGTAATAGATACAGAATCAAAAGATGTATGGATGTTTGTTACTCAATCACGCCCGAACGGCTGAACGGATTTGGATGAAATTTGGCACAGAGATAGATTATAGTCGGGAATAACACATAGGCTACTTTATCATTTATATTTTATATTATTTATTCACATGCAATATGTTATGGATGAACGGTCGATGTACCTACAGTTTCTCAACTGGTTCCACCCCATCGATAATCCGCTCGATTTCTTAATCCATTATTGTAATTTATTATGCAAGGGCCAAGCCTCAGTAACAGATGTGTCTTTGAGAATATTTTTCATTCACACATTAGACAAAACGGTCTTAGTGAAGGAATCAAAATGGAACATGTTGACAATATTTTAGAAGTGAAAACTTCTTTAGGCGCGTTGAGCACTTTTTGGTAGGGGATAAAAATGTGGAAACGCGTGACCGACACCGTGACTGACACAACCGTGACCGACACCTCGCGTTGTTACGAAGACAAAAGGTCTGAAATATTAATATAGTACATTTGTAATTAAACTTTAATGTCTTCGTTTTAAGGTTTATATTTTAAGTATTTTAATTTATTTATTTTTTAAATTAAAAAAAAACGTTTTCACTTCTATCGGCAGTCCCTATGATTGCAGATTTTTTTATTCCTCTACAAGTTAGCTCTAGACTGCGATTTCATCTAGTGATAGTACGTAATGGTGTTGCCTAAGATTGTAGAAGGCTAATCCCTGAAATCAAAACAGAAATCGAGGGGTTGGCTCTCTTCAAGCTGGGGACGCTTTGAACCTATACATACCCCTAACTTTCTATACTGCATCTGTTTAATTTTCCGGGATAAAAAATATCTATAAAAAAATAAAATCGGTTGAAAAGATGGGCCGTTATAGCGTAGCAGACAGACAGACACACTTTCGCATTTATAATATTAGTATGGATATATAACGTCTGAAATATCAGGTGTGCCCATAGACATAGGATTTTTTCGCTACGCTCAATAGACTGACAAAGCGTGGGAGCGAGAGGTATTTAGTTAATAAACACTGCCGCGAGCGAAAAAGAGATAGCGAAACAAAAGGCCAGTATGTCATTGTTTACGCGAGTAAGAGGCCACAGCGTACCGGCCTTTTCCAAGTCGAGGTGAATTTTGTGTATTTAATTAATAATCCTACGATTAAAACTTAAAATCTTTGTTCTGCCACCATGGTGTCTTGTTCAGTGAATGAATGTGACGTTACAAGACGTAATAACCCGCATAAATACACGTTTCACAGGTAATTACTGAACATTTTGCTGAAATATTCATAATCATTATTTCGTCACTTGTTGTTTGAAAATGAGGCAAAATAACTATTGAAAGCTTAGATAATAGGTTTCCCTTAAGACTTTTCATCAAATTACATTGCTAAATAAAGAATTTTTGGATATTTTGTGTAAAACTTTAAAATGTTTGGTTACGATAGGGATTGACAAAGTGATGACGTCATAAGTATCGATAGTCGATAATCGTGTCTGCCGGTATGTTTGACGTGATTGCTCATAAGCTTAGGTGTGTAGAGTACAATATTAAACACTACTTTCCTGTAAAAGAAAAGAACGAAATAAATATTTTCTTTAATTTTTGTTTTATTTGGCGTGTCTTAGATTTCATATTATGTACATGGAATATATATACAGGGTATACTGTACATACTGGTAATTCAGTACATTATGTATTTAAGTGCTTATCGGGGAGGTCATTAGCTATGACTTGAGCGCCATATATGGTTATTATTTATTTTTATTAACTTGTCACTTATACATTATATCAGAGTATTATTGTAATTAATCAAATTAAAACTACTTGCACCCTTTAAAAAAATAGCGGCGGTAAACTAACAATTTTTATGAAAAATCTCAAAAACTGCTCTATTTCTCAAAAAAAATAAAGTGTATATTTTCAGGCAGAATTTAAAAAATATCTCTATTTTAAGAGCTTTCTTTCGAAATATCAAAAAAAAACTTTTATGGGGCTAAAATATCTATAAGTATCTCATAATATTTACAATGTTATGTTCTAGGTTTCCAAACAATTCTTTACTACGTAACAAATGGTTACGGATTATAGATAGGGGCTCCTGGTTTAGATAGATTAGATAGATTAGTCTGAATAATAAATAATTGAATGAATTAATGAGAAAACTAATGTATGAATGGACATTCTTTTTTTCTTAATTATTTGTATGTATTAAAAGGATTATTAAAAGAGTTAAGTGTGAAGACTGTGTAGGTACATAGTTTATTATCGGACCCAACAGCTCTATGTAATAATTCGTTAATTATTAAGAGAGACTATTCGAAAACACACAATAAGTATATGATATATCCAGCTAATGATGTTGCATTGTGTTGTAACGCTGAAAAACTTTTTAGAGAAAACATGGTCATCTCATCAATAAATAATTTGTACCTAGCTGTAGCTTTGTTGCTATTTGTGTATTTGATTTTTCTAAATTAAAAGATAGTTATATTTTACTTCGTTAAACTAACTCATTAGAGTCCTATGATTGCACTAGTAAGACTATCGATAATAGTATGCTAGAGTCAATACAACACTATTTCACGCACACATTTACATTTCATTTTTTGTAACACCGTAATCTGTCACTGTTGGTCTTGTACATTCTAAGTCTATGGGTGTGCCCATAGACATAGGATTTTTTTAAGTCTATGGGTGTGCCAACGTTCTGAACTATCGTCTCGCTTACCAGTTACTGTCAACAAGGCTTACTCAATGTAATCCGAAGCGAGCGATAATGATAATACGATATCGAAAGGGACTTAAGGTAAGGACGGTGACGTCACGGCTCACGTCATACCATGCGTGCGATTGTGTAAGACACGTCCAATAAATTCTCAAACACAACAAATTGTATGGGTTAAGTGAAGAGCGTTTTGATAGCCATACAAATTTTACGAATAGAGACCGTATGCCCATTTTCGCCTGCAATTATGCTCACGCTGCAGTTTTTGTGTGTGGAAACTGTCTTGAATTTTTCACACGGTGGATAATTTTAACTCAGGGTTTGCGTTTCCATCTTGAGTTATACATACTTGTCCTCTAAGTAGGTACTCAGTACACACATCAACCACATTCCCTTTTTTCACATCATAAAAATAAGCGTTTTCATAAAAATTTACACTTTTTTTTTATTGCGTGATAGGCTTGCGCTTAACGACAACCATGCTTAGTGCAAAGCAATGATGAGGTCTAGGTTGGAACGCGCTTGCCTAGAAGATGCCTATTCACTCTTGCCTTGAAGGTACTTAAGTTCCGGTACCTGGGAGGGTGTTCCACACCCTAGCGGTTCGTATCAGAAACGTCGAGCAAAAGCGCTTCGTGCGAGCAAATTGAACGTCAACCACATAAGGGTGCCAACGCTCACGGTTTCTCGCTGTTCTGTGGTAGAACGGAGAAGGAGGAACAAGGTTATGAAGTTCCAGAGCACACTCCCCACTCCACACACTTATCACAACGCTCTTACCTTATAGCTTGTACTACACAATAACCCACATTTCCACGCGACTTAAAGGCGCCAAAACTGACGGCATCCTAGTAAAACTTAATTATTATAAGGAGTGGTTTTCGAGCGCACCCCATACGATACTAACGATGTTTGATTTCCATTTGAATGAGTAAGTCCACAGACCAAGTAATTTTCGAACCTCTTTATCTCAAGTACCATTTAACTTAGATAGATAACTAGAATATATAGAAACTTACAGGTTGTCATCATATCCAAATTTAGCTAAGTTACTATAACGTGGACCAAATTTATGAAGGGAGTAAAAACAGCGTGAAGTAGGTCGGAAGAACCTTGCGCACTGCTGTGCGACTCGACAGACCTTGTCATTGTATGGTAACTATGTCAGGAATCGGGACACAGGACCCTATAAATATAATTATTCCATGACCCTGGCATCTATTTGCCTGTTAACCTATTTAAGGGACTGGAGTGTATAATTTTAATTGATTTATGAGGATTTTACGACTTTACTAATTAGAGGTTTAGCCTTGGGCTATGTCGAATGTTTTGAATTGATTAAGTGGCCTTACACTTTTTTGGCGTGTTTAATAATATCTTTATTACCTACTATAATAAAATTATAAAAGGAGAAACTGACTGACTGACATTATCAACGACCTAGACACCTAACAGCCATAGAGGTAATATTGCCTACAGCTCAAACTACGTACCATGTTACACTTATTAGCCTAATAGTAATACCTAGACAAATAAAATCATTATAGCTTAAAAAATATGAAAATGAAACTTGAAAAATATTTAATGCAGGGTTCCAATGTAACATAGAGGCCCCTACTGAGATTTGAGAAAGTTTCTGTAAATTTCACCCGAGTGAAGCAGGGGCAAGTGACAAGTGAACTGGAGTTTCAATTCAATTCAATACAATTGTATTTATTGCGAACTTGGGCTCATAACAGATGTTACACAAAAAATTCATACATAAAAATGTACAGTCAAAAGCTTTAGTGATTACTGTAAATTAACAATCACCAAAAACAGAAAAAAAAGTACCAACAGCTTACAATGAATCTGCGGACACATTTATCGTGTAGCAGCTGATAAGATCTCCATTTTTACGATGGTTGATAAAGGTAGAGCTTATCAACATCTCCATCGACGAGGCCGTCATTATTGACTTGTTCTCAGATAACGAGATACCTAAATTATGTAGATTGTGGACTAATATTCCCGTACGCAACACCTGCAGTGGGGTAGGCAAGGTCCGGCGCCTTTAAAGCAGCTTCCAAAAATTCTGATTCCGCGCTTACTAATTTCATTTTTACTACAAACTAAGCTTCTTTTCGTTTACTTTCAAAATTTTATTATTTACTTATGCAAAAATAAATGAATTTGAAATGAATGAATGAACCAGGGGGCATTTTCAAGAGTACCTTAAAGCTGAAAGTGCAAAAAGGCGGGAATTTAAAAAAATAGGGCGGGTATCCTCAAATTTAGTATTTTTTTTTTTGAGCCTCGACTTTTGTATGCCCCAAGTGTTGCCAGTATCTTAAAAAGTTAAATAATAATCGAGTTTCAGCTTTCACTATGTGAACTCCAAGGTCTAGGTTTTAGTATGTTTGAATCCTCCTATCTGGTTTACTTACAGTCGACTATCCCTTCTACTATATACTACTTCTATAATTATACTATATACTGCATACTCCTTCTACTTTTACGAGTTTTGCTTAATAGTTTCTACAACAAATCTTATTATTTATATTATAAAGGTGTTGAATACGTGATAACGTGTTTGCCTTAATTCAGAACTAAAGAATGCGAGTGGGTCTCGTTTTTTTGCCGAGAAAACAATCCCACTTCAAACTTCAAAGACCGCGTAGACTTTACGACTATACTCATCGTCATAATCATGTCATAATGTTAGTATCAACGTAAAGTTCGCATTTTAAAGTCTTTGAAGTACCCAGGGCGTCTTTTAAATGGACATTACTTTTTAAAAAAAAATTTTTGAAAGTAATGTTGATGTCTTCCTGGTGAAATCGTTTTTCGCAGAAGTTTGAATATTGCTATTGCTATTGGTTTTTCAAAGCGGCCATTAAAATATCGTTACGTCTTGGTAAAATAATAAGTAATTTAAAATGATTCATTATGAACTTAAACCAACGAAGCTGTATTACAGGCTATTTCAGCCTCAAGTTCGTCATTGTTCGCGGTTTGGAAGCAAGTATGATCAGAACCACCTGTTGCAGCCGATCGTTTATGTTAAATCCACCAGGAAACTTGGCATTCGAGTCGGGTAAATAAACTAGTATCCACCTGCTACGAAACATCGCTTACAATAGCGAGAAAATATAGATATTGAAGGTCGTGCGTAAAAATATCCATGAAAGAGGTTGTTTAATATATTATGCAACCTTTTTCGGTCGCAATGTTGCTTGGCACTCTATACACAACACAACACATTTAAAAACTACACTGTTTCAAAATCCATTTATCACTTCAACAATGGAGGTGCTTCTCCAATAAGATATACGATGCTGCAGTCAGCTTTTCATTCAATTAAAAATGCTTCTTATCGAAAATTTGGTATTCTTAGGAATTTAACAAAAACATCCCAAATCCAAAGTTAAAAGCGAAATTTCTTTTCAGATTACCTACGCTTTTATTGCATTTAGTTTTTCTTTATATTCATAAATTGTAGTTACCAGGAAAAAAATTATAGTCTAGTCTCTAAGAGAAATCGAGTTGAGAATAAATCGATGATTTGTATTCGCATTGCAATCTGCAATCGATTCGCAATACAACAGGATGGAAGACGACCTTATGAATCACGGGTGGAGAAAATAGCCGGTATCCCTCACCCAGACCAGTGATTCAGATCTATTTATATGTATTTTGCGCAAGAAAAAAATATACATAAATATTGTGTTGTATATACTTCTGATGAACTCCCTAGCGCATTGGTGAGACTCCCAAGTACGATCCCCAGCAGGAGCACTTTGAACATTTAAAGTAAGTATAATTTCTAAAATGGTCTCTGGCCTTCAAGGCAAGAACGAATAGGCATCGTCTAGACAAGCGCGCTCCATCCTAGACCTCAACAATATATATTTTAAAAAATTGGCAGTCATAGGGACTGCCCATAGAAGTGAAAACTTATAACTTAGAATTAACTTATTTGAAAACAATATAAAATTTTCAAACGCCAATATAAATACGAATACTAAAAATAATCTTACTTCTTAATAATATTATAAATGCGAAAGTTTGGATGGATGTATGGATGTATGGATGGATGGATGGATGTATGGATATATGGATGTTTGTTACTCATCGTTGTTACTCAATCACGCGCAAACGGCTAAACGGATCTGGCTGAAATTTGGCACAGACACAGATTATAGTCTGGAATAACACATAGGCTACTTTTTATCCCGGAAAATTAAGGAGTTCCCGCGGGAACCAAAAAACCTTAATCCACGCGGACGTAGTCGCGGGCATCAGCTAGTTAAAATATAAACCTGAAAACTAAGGCATTAAAGTTTAATTACGAATGTAGTATATTTATATTTAAGTCCTTTTGTCTTCGTAACAACGCGAGCATGTCGGTGACGTGAATCCACAAGTTTACCCCCTACCAAAAAGTGCTCAACGCGGCTAAAGAATGTGAATAAAGAACATACCTACTTTAGTATGTCCATACTCCATACCATCTTCTCGGTAGGAACAGAATTCCAAACCAGTGGTAGATTCACTCAACGATTCAAGAGTACTTGTAAAATTTTTTTTGAATAAAATAACAATTGAGTTCGAGTTTGAAAAAGAACTAACAAATAAACTTCCGTCCGCATTTATAATATTAGTAGCGCTCATATTAAAAGTGATTACTCATAAGTACGTAAGTATGATCAAAATCTTAAATTAAACCAGTCTAGTCGTGTGCAAAAAATCTGTAATATTGTATAATATTATGATAATTCACCCGTTTGCATCGGAGACGTCTTTATCTCGACAATTTATTTGATTGCATTAAACTTTATTCAAGACAAGTTTTTCTTGACTTTTTATTCGACTCTACATTATTGTGGTGAGTCATATAAACTATTCCTAGATTTTATTCGACATTAGATTTAAGTAATTGTGGCCTAGTTTTTATTACTGCGAAGTGCGAATATCAATCACAACGTTGCTCCAAGTCAGTGACTGGATGGGTGACCGTTACTGGAATTCTGAATTTCTCCATGCCTTCGAGCCCGGCTTTTTGACATAAGTATCTAAGGCCCGTTTTAAAAACCAACATCAGCTAAGAACAGTATCAGTCTTAAGATAATGCCGATGCTTGAGAACATGTTCTATAAATATGTATTGTATTTTTAAATACGGTCCTAAAAAACGAAAGAGTCCTCTGAGTTTCATATTAAAAAGTTTTCCACGAAAATCAACATTTACAATATTTTAAAAAACTCATACTTACTTAAAAGAAAAATCGTCCGTAGCACGTAAAGATAGGTACTTTTGAAAAAAAAAAGAATCAAATCATATTAATGTTTATTTATTCAAATTAGGTACACTTTTTGACGTCCAATAGGTAACTTACAAAACCGTGATGGTGATCAATTAGTATCTTAAAACTAAAGCTACGAGGAACAACTTTAGGTTCAAATAAAGAGATGAAGTTGTAACAATAAATTTAAAGAGTCGAAGCCCTAAAGCTCGTAAATTGTTGATTGGAAACTTTCCAAGTTGCACTTGTTCCTAACTTGTTACTTGGCTGCAATTTGCGTCAAGTTTGTTTATTTTCCTTAAGTTTTACTATTCAGTTACGAGTAGGTAGATGTGAAAACTTTAAGTGACGTATACTGTATTTTGTTACAGAAGAACAATTTGGTATTCAATCACTACCATCGGTTATCCTGACGAATATAAAATACTAATATTATAAATGCGAAAGTTTGAATGAATGAATGGATGGATGTTTGTTACTCAATCACGTCAGAACGGCGAACGGATCTGGTTGAAATTCGGTACAGAGATAGATTGTAGTCTGGGATAACATCATACCCGGAAAATTAAAGAGTTCGGGAACCGAAAAGTTTCAATCCACGCGGGTAAAAAGTCGCGGTTTTCATTAGGTTATATATATATACATATAAAGGCAATAGTGGTTTAGATGTTCGCCCTCTAGTTTAGGCGGTAGTGGATTCAATTCTTTGGAACACACTTCTAAATTTCATCGTAAGAAGACCTGCATACCCGAGTGTTCTTCGTAATGGACCTCCCTCTTATAAAACACAGCTGCGTCAGGGAGGTCGTAAAAAATAAAATGGATTAAATTGAATGGAATTGATTAAATGGATGGATGGATAAACAAGTCAATTGAGTTCTCCTATTGACAGTTAAATGGATTTATTTAGCATCATGGACGACGTAGTTAACACGCGAGAGTTTCGATGCATGGATTACGGATCAACATCATCGTTTCGACCCATTTGTGGCTCACTACAGCACACGAATCTCTCGTCTCTCAGAACGAGAGGGGCCGTAGTCCACCACACTGTCCAAATGCAGATTGCGATTGCAGGTCCCCCGACCACCTCTAATACGAGTAGGTAGTGGGTTTGAACATGTTATTTTCATTTCATAGCAATGGGTAAAAAATATATTATGTCACTGGCTTTCATTTTTTGATAGCCACTGAGTTAGAGAATAAGGGGGCAGGAGGCCAAACGTCTAAACCCACTGGGATACGAATAAAAGCATACGGTATACGATGCCTCGTAGAAACCGATTAGGGGTACGGGTTTAACATAACTGCGCCATAGCCCATTATCCTAACAGGTAAACCCGTTGGCCGTTACCATGTTAGACTTCATCATCACTTACAATCAGATTCGACGCCATAGAAAATGACAAACTCGTCTACGCGAAATGTCAGCTACTGTTTGAAACTGTCGCGAAGCTGTCGCGTCGCATCGCATCGAGTCGCGGTGTCGCGTTTGTCATTCAAGTAGGACAACGGGTTACCAGTTACCACCAGGTGTGATCGCAGTCAAGGGCTAGGTCGGAGTGGAATAAAAAAAACTAATATTTTGATGAAAATTCTTAAATACAGCGTGCTATAAAAGCCGCCACCCACCAGAAAAAACGTGGACGAGCCTCGCGATTTACGTCTTGTTTAATGTTCGGGCAGATAAAGCTTAAGAGAGACCGAATTTATTGGACACCACGCCGATAGAACAGAAATACTTGGCTGTGAAATACCCGCTCATAAACCGTACGGGGGATAAAAATACCAACTCGGTTCTGTGAAATTTCTAGGCCAAGGTTTCGTCAGGATTACAAAACATTTGGCATTTATTTTGGCAAATATATTATAAGTATTTAATACACGTTTACATGATGTGTATTACTACACCTACACTGTGTAAAAAATTCGGATCTAAATGTTCATTGTTGGGTCTTTGGGAACTTAGATTATGCACCTCAAACCTCCTTTTTAAAGTCGTTTAAAAAAATCAGCAAGTCAATCAGTAAGTAGCCGGGTTCGATCCCCGGCAGAAGGATAGCATAGCTTAGGTAAAAACTATCCTCCTTTCATTTTTATTTTATATTTCTAAAATACGAGTACGTTTAACTCGTGATACTTTATTTTTATTTTATTTTATTTATTTAGTGGGTACACTAACAATTTACACATGACAAACAGAAGAGCGTTCACATTATTACTATTTCTTATATGCATAGAGGTATAATATAGTAGGTAATCGATTACAAGTGCACATAAAATTTAAAGGTTATATGGAGGTTTATCATACTACTAGCGAATGCCCGCGACTTCGGCTGCGTTTTTGGTTCCCGCGGGAACTCTTTAATTTTCCGGGATAAAAAGCCTATGTGCTATTCCAGACTGTAATCTATCTCTGTGTCAGCCAGATCCGTTCAGCTGTTGGGGCGTGATTGAGTAACAAACATCCATACATCCATCCAAACTTTCGCATTTATATCTTATATTAGTAAGATAAGATATCAATATCAATATCATATTATAAACTTCCGTCGCCTGAGGAATTACTGTTGGGATCCACTAGCTTCCTTTCCTAGACTAAGCGCGCGAAGTGGAAGCATAGATACAGGCTGATGGATCGATAGATAAATAATAATAATGACAACATCGTGTGAGATCTTCCAAATAGTTTCGTATAGTAGGGGCGTGTAAAACAATAACATATATCAAGCGTGGGAAACAGCAATTTATGTTCGCATGATGCCCCGTCAGGCGTTCCACGCTTGCCAACATCTTGCCAACTGGAGCAGCCAGCTGAAATATTATTTTTTCGTCAGAAATACATATTAATATTATGGAGGTGATGAAATACCATTTATCGCGTTGTCATTGTTGTATTCATCTATTATTTTTTCTAAACTTTCTTGAAATCAATTTATAATATAGTTACTTTAGTTCAGAGTAAAGTGGTTATTTAATGAAATTTGGCTATTAAAAGAATACTTAGTAATTTCTCAAGCTTTGTCAATACTGTCTATATTTCTGTGTCTGTCTGCCTGTCTTCAACACTTTAACAGCTCATTGATACGTAAATAGGTTGCATCCTGGATAAGAACACAGGCTATTTTTTATCCCGCAAAACTATGAAGTTCCAACGGCATTTTTCAAAACCTAAATCCAAACAGACGAAGTTGCAGATGTCATTTAATTCTATATAAACAAAAATAATAATAATAACTAGTAACGACAAGTCTGATTTTCTGCGTGACGCGAGATTAACGAAAATCTAAAATTAAAAATACGATTATAAAATGACAGAAGAATCAAACGAAATGAACCTTTAAAATGCTATAAAATTCTGCTCTGTACGTAGGTACTTACTAGTGATGATTTCATATCGAGTCGTAACGATTATTCCTACCTATCCCCCAGGCCACAACGCGATAGAAGTACGCACAATAAGACAGGTGATCAAGAATGAGTTACTAATAATAATAAAAAAAATCGACAAAAGAGCGGTGAAAGATTACAAGTAGTATTCGTTTGAAGAAATAATGAGGATCTTAAAGAGTTCTAGTAAAATACTTTCGTTTAGATTTAAAACTTATAACCTGCAGACTAACATGAATGTAACAATTATATTTCTTTTTCTAACTATAGCTCAAATTTAAGTGGCTGTATCGTTTAAATCCAACAGTTATCGCCTCCATAGCCCATACAAACTGTCTGAATGAATCATTGGGATGGACTCCAAACACTTTATGTGGGAGTCGGATCCCCTTCCAACCATCTTTTATTTGTCTTCTCTTTGGCTACTTTTAGCTCAGAGTTTATTTTCATCTTTAGATTGTTGTATGCTTGAGTGATTTGTGAATCATGATCGTAATTTATAAAGAATGTGTGTCACGTCACCTACATGATACAATTAGGTCAACTATCAAAATTCTATGTCGTGATAACAGAGATGTGTCTAGGAAATATGTGACCAAGCCTTCATCACTAGCTTCAACGTTTTCTATACGAAATGCTCTTTAAACGTCCGCTTTTCCTAATGCGTAGGTAGGTATCTTAGTAGGTAATTTATCTTTAAGGCAAGATTATAGACTTCTTCTAGGCAGTTTACACAATTCCGAACCAGTGGTAGATACACTTGACGATCTAAAAGCACTAGTAAAAGTTGTAACTCCAGGTGAACGTGCCCAAATACGCTGCCACCTCTCTAGGTTTGACAGCTGTATATGCTCTGACATTGACCTCGGCGCGCACGCAAAGTTCTTTGCTTCTGTTACGTAATTTCCTTTCGATAGTGAAGTATATTGTTTTTCTAAATTGTTGTAATCTTGTTTGTATATCTTATATTATTTTGTACGGAGAATAAAAACTACAGAAAGTTCCTCAACTTTCAAATATACAAAGTTTATTTTAATAAATACCATTTGAGATTGAATATGTTTAAAACATCTATAATCTACCCTGTTTTTACTTTTTGGACGGTGGTACTCGTAAGTTTCTTCTTACACGTTTGTGAAAAACAAAACTTGCTAAGAATCATAGCAAGTTAAGAGCGATTAAAGGCATAGCGCATTCCCTACACCTAGATACCTAACATCATTGCTTTCCTTTCTCGGTAAATCAATATTGTCATCAGAATTCTCCTTATCACACACATGATGTCATCAGGGACCCTCGTCATTGGCAATTGTCCCACTTTAGTTCTTACGCTAATATTTACCATCTCTAAAGAGCCTGAACCGCTTCTTTGTATTGAAGCGAACAACTCAATCATTACTATCGGTATTCTAGGAATATACTTACTATGTTTTACGACAATTGCTTCATGTAGACAACTTTAAAGGCTGGTGCATTTTGTTTAAGGTTTAAATTGTAATGAATCAAGATTTCATGTTTGCAAATCTCAATGTAATTTCGTTGGACATTAGGTACTTATGTATGGGATACTCTTTTGAATATACACCGCAGAAGTAGTAATTTTTATACATTTACTTTAACATCTTCAGAGGCTGTTGAATTATTTAATGTATGAAATTTTAAATATGTATATCTAGCTTGCCGTATTATTTATATTTTGTTTAATTGATTTTATTTATTCACGTTCAAAAATGTATAGGTATGAACACCTACCTTAAAAAAAATTACTTTTAGGTACTTTTGACTTTAGTTTGAAGAGATACAGGCGTAAAAGTAATTACCTATCTCTTCTTTCTATTTCATTGAGTACCTACAATTGACATAAATTATCATAAATCACCGCAAAGTGCAACCACAGGTGAAAATACAACAGAAAGCTCCTGAATAACTTCAACTTTGTTCCATTCTCACAATCATCTTGTTTTGACTTCTCACATGATTGTCGGTAAGTTATATACCTACTTATGGAAACCGTACCAATGCGCTGTTTATTCAATAAGAGAGTGAAGAATTCAACGAAGTGAAGAATTGAACTAGATGGACATTTAGTTCAATTTTTCACTTCGTTCTTCCAAACTTTTACATTTTGTACAGATGCAATTATATCCTACCTAATTCTTTTTCTGAGTCTACATAATATATTC
Organism: Erebia aethiops; assembly: GCA_923060345.2. NCBI lineage: Eukaryota > Metazoa > Arthropoda > Insecta > Lepidoptera > Nymphalidae > Erebia > Erebia aethiops. Next base: position 16,257,930 of record OV281081.1, on the reverse strand, counting down.
CTGTTTGTTAATTGTTTCGGGTATCCATTTTTTCATTTCTGACTCACCTTTAAGTTTTCACTAAATTAGTCAAAAATTAATTTAAATTTACGCTAAAGTCGGTTAGTAGGTAGTTGTAACCATCAGTCACACTGATCAAACATTTTGACGTATGGAGATGTTGCAATAGCGAAAAAAATTACTAAAATAACTAAACCTTGCTAACTTTTATGTGGGCGTGCTATTTAAAAATATACGAATATTTATGAACATGAAATATTATTAGCATTAGTTAAATTCTTTAATCGTCATAATACTTGACGTCTCCTTATTAACTTTTTTATTCCGTTTGCATTTACTGATAATCCTCAGTCATGGTTATTTTAACGGCAATGACTTATGAGTATATGACTAACAAAGCTTCATATTTTTTTTCTTATTTACACACTTAAGTTAGTGCTTAGGTACAGACAAAAAAAAAGGGCCGTTTTACGACTTAGGAATCTATCTTAAAGTATAGAAAAGTACTGACTCACTCAAAGACTTACTCATCGACGCCCCGCTCAAATCCTTCGACTAGAAAGCTGATACTTGGCACAGCTTGCTACGTGGCAGCAAGCTGTACATTGACGGGAAAGAACCTTCGATCACACTGTGATCGAAGGTTCTTTCCCGAAGGTTCTTTTCAGAAAGAACTTAGCAGATCTAGCACATCCCATCAAATAAATGAGGCGCAGCAGATACACTGAAAAGGACGCGCGCAGCCAGCGCGCTCATAAACCGCACACCATCTCGGAAATGCTTGAGAAATATCGAAAGTAATAGTGAAGATATTAATTTCAACATATTGATACAGAACGCGCAGTGCTTATACAACAAATCACATTATTAATAAGCTTTTTCGAGCAACAAAATATAGACGTTGCAAGTATTTCAGTAATCAAGTAAGATATGTATCCCAAAAAGATTTAGATTTTTTTTTAAATACCTGCAATTGAATAAAATAGCTGTACTTATTTTAGTAAAATTAAAAAATGACTCGCCATAATTTATCAGCCATAATTTTTTGATTTAATTGGTCGTTACTATTATCTATATTTTTTACTCGAGTGATTTAAATAAATAGAATGAAGTAGTAAAACTTAGTATTTTTTGTTACAGGATCGCGACAGCAACCTCTCGGTACCAGCCCGATGGGAAGACAGAAACCTACGAAACTACCTCAACAAAGAGACTGTCGGTAAGTGAATAATGCGAGAATATTAGGAAAATAGGTAATACTGCCAACGCTTAAAGCAATAGTTAAGCAATAACACTAAAAATGACAGTTTGATGTCACGTGCCTTGACGTTCCTGATGTAAGGATTATAATTCTAAAACACAAAAGTCAATAATAATGAAACAATATGGCTTAAAGCGTTGGCAGTATGGCCCTGTCTTAGTTTTAACACTTCGTAAATAACGAAAGTCTGGGCAATGTCAAAATAAGCTCTACAAGTATCCGCCTAACATAAAAGCGACTAGTCTAGTGCGACAAAACGGCTTGGACGGCGGTACGCTTTTGCTGGCCGAGTCTAGCCTCGACAAAAATATTCTTATCAGAGACTTCTCGAACTTTTAATTAGAGATTTATAGCTTATATCATTACCGGCAGTAGGTTCTTACAACCTAAGATGACGGTAATTATATGAACGGTAATAATGTCCTCCCGACCGATTTTCGGTCACGGCGGCCTATCTCCATAGAGATTAGCCATCTGCGCGGGAGATATTATAGTGCACAAGTGTGTACGCATACACAGGTGCACTCTCTGTTCCTTTACTCTCAATATGAACGGTAGATTGTATCTATCCCGAGAATTTTAAATTAAACAGACAGTTCCCGCGGGAATCAAAAACCGCGGGCATAATCTAGTATTAACTAGTTTTTTTTAATAAAAATTGATACAGTTTTGGTGGGTACTGTAGCACCAAAAAACCAGGTAGGTTTAAATTGCGTGCTCTTCCGTCTTCTATCAATATTAGTTATTAGTTATTATAATATTAGTTATTATATGATATGAACTACATTACTGTAGATTCGTGAAGGATTTAATTTTGAGGAAGGATTGTTATTTGTTAGTCTATAAGTTTTATTTATTTTTGTAATTTGTTTTGTTTTTGCTGTGTTGTGTGAAATCATACTTACTATATACTATAATATTATAAATGCGAAAGTGTGTTTGTTTGTTGGTTTGTTGGTTTGTCCTTCAATCACGCCGCAACGGAGCAACAGATCGGCGTGATTTTTGGTATGGGTATAGTTGAGGACCTGGAGAGTGACACAGGCTACTTTTTATCCCGGATAATTAAGGAGTTCCCGCGGGAATCAAAAAAACTTAAACCACGCGGACGAAGTCGCGGGCATCAGCTAGTCCTAAATAAAGAATTATTTATTTTTATTTATTTGACCGACCCTTAACATGGTGTTCCCAGCGCGGGCCAGCCGTTGGATCGGCGGCATCTACGACTACCCGGCGCGCGCGTGGAAGTGGGGCGGCGAGCTGCGCCAAATGCACTACCAGTCGTTCTCCAAAATGAAGAGGCTGTCGCCCGAGGAGCTGCACTTCCAATGCATCGCCATGTCGCCGGAACTGCTCTACAGGTAGGCTTGCTTCTTAAAAATGCACCTCGGATAAAAATCAGCGTCAGCGTAGGGGCACCTGGTACCTCAGATGTTCGCCATTATAGTGGTTTCGTGTCTGTGAGGCCCAGACTCCGAAGTCCGCCATTATAGTGGTTTCGTGTGTCAGTATAGTGATTTGTGTTGGGACTCCGGGTCTGACTTACCTGTTTGATGCACTGCTGTACAATACAATTGATTTAGTATGCAAGTGTTGTTTAAGTTTATTTCTGTGCAGTGCCTCAAATAAAGATTTTTATTTCTTCTTTCTTGGATATATTCATATGCAACATAGGTTTGATTTTCATTTTACACTCTCCCGCATTTTTAATATTATTATGGATATATATTGCCAGCGACTTCGTCAGCGTGGACTTAAATTTTTTTCTCTTCATTCTATAGGTCCTTCCTCTAAATTAGTCCAATCATTGTGGCGCGAAGGAGTAACAAATATCTAAACAAACAAACTTTCATATAACTATCCACCATGGTCGAAGCCAGACCAGATCAAACAAAATACGCGCCGAATTGAGAATCTCCTCCTTTCTTGGAAGTTGGTTAAAAATTCAGAATTTATAAACTCCCAAATTGGTCGAGGATTGAACCTGGGAACTCCCACTTGTTAGACCACAGCGCTCACCCTGGAAGGCGCCCCCCTTCCCATGCTCTGGAAGGCTAGCTTTGTACCAATTTGCGTCCAAATCTATTTATTGGACGTGAAATGATAACAGAGCATGTTGTGATAGCTTATAATAGGTTGATCATTTATCATGTATTTGTATGCGTCTTAAATATTAATAACAATTATGTATCCACCAATGATGTTATATATCCACTATCCATTGAATCAACGGTTGGCAGTAAAATAAATAAAATAAAAATAAAACAGACAGACATATTCTCATTTAAATAGCACAGCTTAACATCTCAAATCTTAAATAGATTTGAGATAATTCGAGCGGTGTGAAGATTTGCAAAAAATACAATAATAAACATTGTTGACCTTTCTTATCAGCGCCAATAATTATATAATAATATATTCATATCTCAACTCATAACTCACAAAGTGAGGAATACAATATAATGTTAAATGAGTAACGGTCGCGAAACTTTAAATGTCATGACACAAGAGAAAAATAAATCACCCTCGCTAATGTGGCATATAAATGTCAATTCCGAAGAGCTTTTAAGCTTCTAGTTTTATTGATGTTACCGGAACTCTTACGTATTTAACGTTTACATCTTAAGAGGGGTTTAGATGAGCAACAAAACTTGCAGAAGTTGACTTCCGCAATTTATTCCTAGGTTGTCCTTTAGTATATGTCCTATTCCTATCGTGTAAGCAATCGTGTCAATCTCACTTCAGCAAGTTTTGCATCTTGCAGGACTTGCTGCAAGTCGCAACACCATTTTGAAACTTCTTGCGAAAACTTGCCGTTTATTTTGCTTGCAAGAGCAAGTTGTCAGATAAAATCTCGTAGTGAAACGGCACAGCTACATCACAGAGGGCCCGAGAGGGTCATGTGTATAGGGTACAGGGATAGGTTGTATCTCGGGGAAGGACAAAGGCTACTTTTTATCCCGGAAAATAATGGAGAAGTCGCGGGCATCATATAGTAATTAATTAAGTAATAACACTAATCTGATTTTGACTGTATCATTTGCAAATGAATACAAAATATACTATTATTCTACTATAAGCATAAAACACAACATAAACCAAAACAAAAAATTAAGAGAACTATACATTAGGCGGCTCTATCGCTAGTAGCGATAGCTAATCTATTCCAGAAAACCTAGAAAAGGAAATAATAACAGAAATATTTAAATACACAAAGTAGATAATAAGATTAAAGGATAAATTAGTCTTAATAAACAAGTTTATATGTATAGGTTAGTTAATCTATATACTACTATACGAATATATTATCTAATAATAAAACACATAAATGCAATAATAATATTACCTGCAATACATTATATAGTATACCTATGTAATAGTGTAACCAATAATATATATTTGTGTTGTGTGTAGACATTAAGTGTTTTAGGAGTCGCATAAAATTAGGCAAAGATTGCGCCTGCCTAATATTAAGAGGTAGAGAGATCCAAAGAAGAAGTTTTATTGGGGAAGGACTTAGAGTAGAAGGATGTGCTATGAGAAGGAATTCGATTAAAATATCCGCAGATTGGAGTGATCGACACTATAAATTGCATGCAATAAATTTCTTGTACTTACTAGTGTATAAACTCTTTTCCATGTACTTCCACAAGTTATCTTGGAAGCCGCTTGCAGTAGCAACTTGCGATAGAAAAATTGCTGATATTGTAAACGGTTTTGCAAGTGCTTGCGGAATAACTTGCGAGAAGTTCTTGCTAGTCTAAGCCACGTTTTATGTTAACACATAAAATACGTCCCTTTTACGTGTTTTCTTTAATAACAAAGCTTATGGTTTTATGGTGAGTCTATTACAACACCATCAGAGTTTCATGGGAAGGAACGTAGGTTACGTTGCTAATTGCGTAAAAAACTAATTGGTTATTCCATATCGATAACTTTTAATGTTATATTAGTTTCGAAACTTCCTATATAAAGTATCAATAAAAGAACGTTAAAAATTAATCGTTTGTTATAATAGCTATAGGTATATTATATACACCGTAATTTTATGTTTTCATCTACTTACTGAAATACCAAAATAAAGCAAATAAATGATAGGATTAACATGAAAACTATGGATATAAAAATTTAATTCTATGTAAAACTTTATAGATACTCGTAACTAGATGATACCGGCTACTTCGTCCGCGTGGATTAAGTTTATATTAATTCCCGGGGGAACTTAATTTTCCGAAATAAAAAGCGGATATATTTCCTAGATAGCCTATGTCCTTCCCCGGTATTTATGACCTAAAACCATCACAATCGGTTGAAAAGATGTATAAAGCGTAGCAGATAGACAGACACACTTTCTCATTATTTATGATATTAGTATGGATTTATCTAGTTCGTAGATAATAGGTACTTATAAAGGTTGTAAAATTTCCAATTCGTGACACAACGAAGCGAGGGAGAATCAAAGTCAGAGGGAAGCGAACTGTATGTTAAGCCGCTGACACACTGCGAATTCACGACCCTTTACCACTAAACTTAGGAATTCATTGTAATAAAACCAATTATGGAACGCGAAACATGGAACAAGTTATGAGTTAGCACGGTAGTAAATGTAATAGGTCTATGGAGTTAACAGTTTAATAGGCGACGTTCTTTATATATTATTTAACTAGGTCGTTTAATTTTAGCACTATTAAAAGTTTCGCTATCCGCTACCAGATGGTGCTACGTGTTTAGCGTTTTTGATCATGGCTGAATTTTTTTTTAAAGAGCGCGGCTTTGTCGCTTATGTTTTCCATTCATAAATTTTTGTTCTTTAGAACTCTCAAACTAAAATGAATGATTTATGGAGTGGACATCATTGAAGTAATATGTATTAGTGCCTACATTATACCTCAATGCTGGACATGGACATATTCATGTATATTTTTATACTGTAAAACTCCCTTTGCTCGTTAGTGCTAAGTCCATGGTTCATATTTCTGGTCCAGATAAATTTGTGGCACTATAATTGTTTTTGACGGAAAAAAGTCCGCGCAGGCACTTTTACATGGACTGCACAGATCGACGAAATCTATTACCCATTTTCGCGGAGACGTTTGTCCTGTCCGTAATGTGTTTCACCCTACTTTTGATTAGTCATACAAATTTTATCAAAATCGGTTCAGAAATTGGCATAAATATTACATTTAAAAAAACACACGCGCCGAATCAAGAACGCACGCTTCTTTTTAGAAGTCGGTTAAAAATATCCCTATTTTCTCTTTATTCGATGACCAACGTCTTGTTACTTGTGGCACACGAAATATTAAAATAAAACCGATTGGTTAGCCATTATGTTTAACAAAGAGCTATAAGGCGAAACGTAATAAAGTTTTATGCGCGATATTCGAACGAACGTGTTGAAATCGCCCACTGGGCCATTGTGTTAGCCCTTAATTCCTAAACGCAGATGGCCAGTAATCTCATTTTGGGCTTTCTGTAATCCGAAACTAATTTAGGCAAAGGGGGTGTGATTGTATTTGAGGGATGTGTGAATAATCGTTTGTCATAGTGTAGTTGTAGGCGTAGCTGTAATTGCAGGGAATAAATCAAGCGTATTGTCATTTTTTAGGGTTCCGTACCAAAATGGTAAAATGGAACCCTTATGGTGCGACTTTCTCCGTCTGTCTGTCTGTCCGTCCGTCACACTCGATTATTTCAGTAACTACCGAAGCTATCGACATGAAATTTGGAATAGTTGTGTATATTAGTGGCCCAAAGACACTGGAATTAAAAAAAATTGGAAATTATTTTTGTTCTTATTTAAAAAGGGAGGAAAATCGGAGGGTTGAAATTTAAAAGTGAGATAACTGTACTGTGTGGGGTATCATATGAAAGGGTTTACTTTGTACATTCTAAAACAGATTTTTAATTATTTTTAATCATGATAGTTTTTGATTTATCGGGGAAAAAGTCTAAAAAAATACCGTCCCCCCCCCCCCCTATCTCCGGAGTTTACCAATCGAAAAATCTGAAATAATTATGGTCAATATGAATTTATGTATATTTTACAGGAAAACTATAGCCAATGCTCTAACTAGCATAGTTTTTTTGATATTAACAGTGAACCTCTACAAACAAAGTTAGTTTTGCGGTTCATTAACAAAGGTAATTATTACCGTTTTACATCTTTGGTCGTTACAGTTTTCAGTACGGAACCCTCGGTGCGCGAGTCCGACTCGCACTTGGCCGGTTTTTTATACTAAGGCACGATTGATACTTGGTAGTAGTTTGAATTGGATCTAAACCTTTACCAATCAAAATTTTAGTACATATGGGTCCTGAAGGCAGTTATAATTACACATTATGATTTTTGCCAGAATTTTGTTAAAATTTCATTATAAGCTGAAGTTACACGCCTTGTCGTCCAATTTTTGCTGTAATCCGAAACGAATTAAGGCAAATAATAATATAAATCATTTTTTAGGCAATAACCCATCATTAATAGTAAGGGATGTGATTGGATTTGAGAGATGTGTGATCCATCGTTTGTAATTGCAGGGAATAAATCAAGCGTGTTTACGTTTTTTTATATACAGGTACTTGGTAGTAGCTCCAATTCAATTTTACCCTGTAGCTGTACCTACCAGTCAAAGATATGGGTGGGTCCTGGACGCAGTTATCAATATTATAAAATATATGCTGTTGAATATGTTTGCATAATAAAGCTGCTGCTAATTTTAATCATAGCTCTAAAAATACAAAAGCATATAAAATGGTGAGTTTATTATACTGTAGCCTCAAAAGCATAAATTATTAAAATTCATGTGTGCCATACTGTTCGGATTATTCCAAAGATTAAACATACAAGGTAGACATGACATATAGGTACGTAATTATTCTCAGAATTTTCAAGGAGCGCCTATAAATTCAACATGTTTATTACCAATGTGTAGGTATTTGTGAGAGTCAGATTTCTAATTTAGATCCGAAGCGAACAATGGACAATGTGTGACAAACATTTGCCTGCGAGTACTTGGAACATGGGAGCGAAGTGTAAATTAAATGTCAAAGCAGTTGACCCACACGTCAATTTATATTAATACACGTGAATAGTTTCCCTACATTGCCTCCTTATGATGGTTCTATGGGATTACGAGGCTATTTTTATTATGACAGGTTCAACCCATCTAGTGACAACCCAGATGGTATTTACTAAAGCAATTTATGTTTCTGGAAGAGCTACGATTAAGTATAATATATTAGATAAGACTTATCTTATCTAATATATTAAATTAAAAAAAATGATAAATAAATATCTTATATTAATAAGATATTTATTTATTGCAAAAATACCTACACGTGTTTTCTTACAATATTTTTGGGAACAGTGTAGGTACTACCAAATATGGCGATATTGAAGAGTCATTATTTCAATGGTTTACAAAATTTAGCAAGACGATATCTCAGTTTATTCTATCCTCATCAATATGACCACTCATGGACGTAGGTACATTTACATAAAATTATCGAGTCTCTTCTTATGGACGTAACTACATCACCGATTTTTTTTAAATATAAAGACTTGCTTGCAAGTGGTGATGCAGCCTAAGGTGGAGCGCGCTTGCCTAGAAGATGCCTATTAACTCTTGATTTGATTTAAAATCGATCTTATAAATATGACTAGATAAAATAAATAAATAGTTAAAAATAACCATTCATATTTAGGCGAGAATTCTTATTTTGAAGTTACTCCACCGGAAAGAGAAATACATATATGAAGCTTAACTCTAATTAAATCGAATGTATATATTTAGTTATATAAATTTCCCAAATATCAATGTACTTACGGTCCAAAACTCGTTACAAATTATTTTATTTTCTTATTAGTTATATCATAGCTATTTCCGAGCAGAGTGTAAATTAAATGTCAAATGATTTGACCCATACGCCAATTCGCATTTACGACCAGATGCGAGTTTACAATCACCTTTCTCAATTGATCTGATTAAACCGTTTTGCATCGATTGTCCTCGTAACTGTTACTGACTGGGTGGTAACTATTGTACTCCCAGCACTCTATATAGGGGCTTACGTCTGCTGTCTAGTTAGAAAACTTAGTAGGGCAGTGTCGGTATTCAGTAACAACGTTTGTAATTCGACAGTTGAATCCGTGATGAGATGATAAAAGAATGCTAAGCTGAGATCGGCTGACCTCATTTTATGGAATTGCAAAGTTTTTAACAATGATTACATTTAACTTTTTTAAGTTTTACCTTAATTCCCTTACTTTCATTAATTACAGGTGGGCCCCTAAGAGCTGCTTCGAGTCCCGACTGTTCATCTGCCAAACGAAACTAAAGAAGGTTCCTCAGTCGAAACTGAAAAACCTTAGCCGAAGATACCAACGCATGGGGAAAATCAACGTGATCAACGCTCCTAGTGTCAGCAGGGAAGAGGGTGATCCTAGAACTAATGATGTCACAACCAATCCTGTACTAAACCCGAAATCCTACGATTTGCACTCGAATCCGCGACGAGGTCAGAAGAATCCGATCCGTAACAACCGGAAAGTTTACGACCTACGACCCAACGAGTTGAGGAAGCGATCCCGGCCTAACGCGCAGAGGAAGCTCAAGAGACCATTCCCAGGGTATGTAGCATCCAGCTATGTTATGGTCACTCCTTGGTTGATTAATTAAGATTTTGATAAACACCGATTCTAAGGAAAAATATCACAACTTAGATCTTATCATAGCGTTCTTTGTGGCCTAGTACGTACTTGTCATAAAAATTCAGTCATAAAATGATAGATCATAATCCTGAGTGGATATTTTTAGTTATAATTTCGAGACAGTTCGGATGGACAATAAAAATTAATTAACATACGTTCGTTCGAATGTTGGAAACATTTGAACTCACTAAATTTTTTTTAATAGATTTTATAGGTACGTATATGTATTTTTAAAATTTATTCCTAATTTTTCTTATAATTTTCCTATAATCTCAATAATCAATAATCCCAATAATGTTTTGTGATCTATCAAAACGATCAATCAGTAACGGTGTCCATCAAAATTTTCGTAGGCCTATAGTCATATTATTATGTTTTTAATTTAAACTTTTATGTAAAACCTTCGCGATCGATGTTAGTATAGATGTGCAATATTCACATAAGGTGAAGGACAATTATTTTTATGAATTTGAATAAAGTTAACGGGATTAAAACCATGTCATGATCTTTCATATCCAGTTACCGATGGAACCGGCGCGACCCCGAAGGCTCCTACCAATACAACGTGAAAGTCCTCCGCTCAGGACACACCGGCCTCAGTCCTCAGCAGATCAACGCGCACCTCTCCCGCCTGCAACACTTGCGCGACAGACAAGTCGCCAGGCGCAAGCGACTGCGAGACAGAGACGAGTGGCTCGTCAACGATGCTCCACCAGCCATAGTCCACACCCATGCTAGGACGTATACCGTTGATAATAACATTAGCGCTTTACATCCTAAGACTATAGTGGAAGAATTCGATATGATGCCTCCACCAGCTCCCGTTGTGCTACCACGACCAACACGTGGTATTTGGTAGTATACAGACAATTTTTTACAGTATCTGTAGTCATCCTCATGACTGATTTACGACATTCTCAGATTTTTACCTTGCTTCTTGATTCTACCTCAGATTCGTTTTGTTTCCTTTTATTTTTATGATGATGATGATTTAATTTGTTCTATTTATATAGAAATCATATCAGTGACGTCAATAAACGCCTGTGTATAATTTGTAATTTTCACAATACTATGTTACGTTATTCCTACGACAAGCGCATGTAGCAAATTAACCCTTTCGTAAATCGGTGATGAGCCGTCCCAAATATCCCGTTGCATCAAACCCCAAAGATCTCATTGGGGTTAATTCATGAAATAAATATTTTCATAAGTTCATTTCTATTTGAATCTTATCTTTGCGCTTCGAATTCCTAAAGCTTTTAGCTTTTACGCAAGCGTTTCTTTTTTGTGCTTTACCTCTTCGCTTGTCATTTTTTGTTTATTAAAAAAATGTACAACGCTTTCGATTTTATTGTCGTTACAAAAAAATTGCGTGTTTTTTTCTCTTTCGATGTAGCGGCTAAAGGCGACATTATAATTTATATTATTTTCCACTAGGCCCACCCAATATGAAAAGAATCTTTATTAGATTTAGTCTAGACGTGCATATTATTTTATAATCGGCCGACAATTATATAAAATGAAAAATATAATTATATAATGGAAAATAAATATTTAAAATGTCAATTTCTGAAGCACTTTGATGTGATAGGTAATTTTTGCGACAATGACGATTCGTTTCTGTAATAGTCAATAAGTGAACCTCTGAATGGCTGATTATAAAATCAAACATGAACGTGACCTTTTTATATTTACAACAAGTATTTATTTTTTATACACTGTATTTTTATGTAATTTTAAGATTAGCTTCGCTGTGAAGTGTGAGTGAATACTTATTTACTACATCGTGTGTGCTAAGTCTTAGGCTGTCAAACAATCTAATTTATTATGATTGTATTTCTAAGTATATGGTTAAGAAAATGTAGGTTTAGTAGTTGCCACAGACCTAATAAAAAAGTTGGCTCGCGAATAAGACTATGCGAATGAGCGTAAGAATTGAAGTTTTGTAAGTACACACACAATCTTAGGAAATGCATTGCGAAAATTGTGAAATTGTATTCGGTTGTAAGTATAACAAGCTTCTTTATTTGAAATCGGGTTTTCGTATTACGAATTTTGGCCCACCCATCTTTTTTATTTGGTCTATGTTGTTATGTCATTTCTTACAAATAAATTACGATTTTTCCCAACTTTATGGACGAACCATCAAACAGCATTTTAGTCTTAAGTTATTATAGATAGATAGGTATTTTAACGCACTAAACCCTATTATTCTAAAATCATCAAAATTACGTAGTGTAAAACTAGTCAGTAAGATAATTCAAAGAAGTAAGAACTTAAGCATCGAAAAATGCAGTCCACGCTCGTTTTTACACATATTCCCAAAATGATGTATACGTATGAGTGTGAGTTTCTTTATTCCATTACAACTTCTAAATGCCTTAACAAATTTGGATGTATGGAGTATCGTTAGATTCCTTATCTTCCCGAGTGAAAGCGGCTATAATTTTTTTGAAAAAGAATGATAATCCTTTTTGGCAGAGCAGAGGTGTGTTTTAATTTATTTTAATTAATTATACTAGTAATAAAATAATTTTTCCCAAAAAATCTAAATTTATCATTTCTATTTTAGTACCTATCTAATAACAATTTTTAAGTAAAATTTTTTTAAATACTATAGTAATAAAGAAAGAAAAAGAAAATAAATTCTAATATATGATTGCATTACTTTAATTTTATAACCATCCAAAAAGACGAGTGTGGACATATATTTAATTTTTTTTCATCCTAAAATAAGATTCATACTTGTTAACACATTAATAAAGTTCTTTATTTAAAAAAAATTACTAATAATATAATACATATAACTTAATGCTAACATTCTCATCGCTGTAAGTGTATTTATTGGAGAATACGTGTTGAAAATGTGTCGTACTTCATATTGGCATTTGCTTGTGAAATAAAATAATATTAAAATAAGTATTAATTTAATTATACGTTCCACTCCATAGTACGAGCAGCGCGTGTTACAAAAGTTGAAAAAGTCTCGAATGCAAATTCAAATGTAATGTATAAATTTAATCAAAATATACGTAAGTATAAGAATATTGTAAATGGACAATTCAACTTTCTTTGCTCGAGCTGTACATTAATTAAGGTAAAAAGTTATATTGAAACTCCTTAGTTATCATTATAGTGCCAATATCTTAGTCCTCGCATTTAAAAATAATGTTAAAATAATTTATGACAAGTGTGATTTGTAAATTCTTATCTAATTCTAAAAAGACTTAACCCATTATCAATCTCAATCTTTTCATATTTTCCCGAATCAAAATCAATAACACTTTTTATGTTCAGTACACTCAATTTATTATTAAAAAAATACTTATATTTCTCAAACTTTTGTTTCTATATCATGTCATGAGTTTTTCAAAAAATCAACCAGTTTGACTGTTACACTCATTAAACTATGTAAGTATGGCTAACTATGTGGCGTTAGTAGCATGGTTTATCTTTGTAAATGTTTTTTTTTTCAATAAAACTTCACTATAATTATTCTTTATTGCTGTTTTGAATAAATTCAGCTTTATTTCAGTCTTTTTTAAACTAGTGTTGTAAAAAAATAAATATAAACGGCTGTAAAATTCCCACTGTAAAAACTGTTTATAGTGTAGGACGCCTTTATTACTGAAAATCTTTACTTACTTAAATACCTACTCCGGCCACTTGTCAATATTTTGTAAGATATAAATTAAATTCTAAAACTAGTCCACTCTTTAATAGTAACTAAACAAAAATAATATTAAATAGTATTACTTATTTCTACATAGTTTGTGTATTTTACCTTAATAGGTATCTACCTACATACTAAAAATAGCACGGAATAGCTTCTTAAGCAATCAAAAATTATTATGAAAAACCCAAGGAAAAATTCGTATTCATACCTACAAGGAATTAACATTACAATCGAAATTGTATTTAACGTAGATTTATATTAACGTAACGTATTTTCATTCTAGATTTTAAGGAAAATAAAACTTATCTATGAACATTGACCTGTTTTATTTTTGAAACACTAATCAGCGCCATCTTGTATCGAATAGCAGAACTAGGCAGTAAAATGGTTTGTCACAATGTTGGAAAATTTAATTTATAAAAGTCTCGCAGAGGGAATCTAAGCACAGTATGATCCATATACCATACTACTCTATGGTATGATCCGCTGATGGCAGTGAAGCGCTATCACTGCGATAAACGCGCCCCTTTTCGTACACACAATTTGTCATTTGCTTGCTTGGAGGAAAACATCGTGTGGAGACTGGAAACTTTTAAGCTTTTTACAGATATTAAAAAAGTACTAGCACCGATTAAAAAATTGCGAAAAGTAAGAAAATATACTTACTTACTTACGTACCTAAATAATTTTATTATTTTAGTTTATTAGAATTAAATAATATGAGAAATACGAAGTTACTGTTCGCTTAATACAGCCATTTTCAAGCCATCTAGGAAACTCCATTAACACGACGCAATCTGGTTTCCCGACTAGGTACTTACCATAAACATACATAAGTTCGCATAAACTTTATTTCGGGCGAATTTTATTCATAAAAGGAATCTAGGTAAGTGCCTAATGAAAGAGTAAAAAAAAAAAATATATAGAGTCATTGAAATATATGTACTAAAATTCTACATCAATGTATAGAGTCAATGGCCGCTGGTCAAATCACTTGACCACGCAAAGTTTCAGATGCCCCGACAGTTGCCATGGCAACCGCGTGCAAACAACCAACAACCTGTGTGTAATTTGAAGAACCAGTTACAGTAAAAGAAACCTTATTTCTATTGTAATATCAACAATGTAGCTGCAAGACAAAGTGAGTTGGTATCAAGATGATTATTTAAAAAATGCTATACAAAATTGAACTGTATTTGTCAGTGATAAAGGTGATAATTTTTTTTTGAGTTTAAATAGTTCGTTTTTATTATAGTTATGTATCCGAATCGCATTGTAATCGAACCTTTAATCATGCTGAAATGTTGAAGAATATAAAAAAGTATGTAAAAAGCAAAATGTCATACCTAGTTTTATAATACTTGGTAGGTACCTACCTACTCAGTTAAGTTTAGTAAACTTTTAATTAGAATCCCGTTCCAGTGTAGAACCATAGGTACTAGCACAGTACTAGGTAGTAGCACAGCCTGTAGATAGATCCTGTCTTTATCTTTAATCATTAATAATTAATTAATTATTATTAGGAAGTAACACGCGGCGTTTGCAGGACACAATTCTGCCGCGTCCTAGTGAGGACTTGTGGATTGTATGTGTCATCGACCTTATTTGGTCGATGCCCGATGGTATGTGTATACCCACGAATATGCATGGCAGGCATCCATGCATCCACTTTTCTTGTGAACAGAACTACAGATGTGGTGGTAGCCACATCGCACTCAAGGGTTGTAGTGAAGTAAAAAGTAATCAAATGACCTGATAAGACATGAATAACAGTGCTGAAGAGGCGTGCGCGTCTGACGTCCGTATACCTATCTATACCCGTAAAATACCTAGACTGTTTTTATACGAAAATAGAACTTAGTCAACTTTAAAAGTAGGGTAAGGCAATAATTGGGTAGTATCGTTCGGGCAATTATTGGGTGATTACCCTTAATAATAGGATCCATACGCGTTCTCTTTGCTCTGGATATTCAAACATTTTTCTGGGGAAAACTGGACGTCCTCATGAAATCATCGAGTGCAAAAAATATCTTAATTGCCTCATCTGGTGACAGAAGGGCTAGATCTTCTAAGCAGTCTTACAAGTTACAACTAACCGTGGGGAATCTTACGGTGCCTATTGGGTCTATACCTACTCGATGACCGGCGCGTTTCGACCTCGAAGCTTAACTTGCAAGTTCGTGTACAGAATAATCAGGTGTAGCTTTTTTAGGAGCATTTATTGTTACTGTGTATACTCACTTTAAAATAAATTATTTTGACTTCTAGACTCGATGTTTTGCTTTCAGCCAAATACCCAGTCCCACCATTATTAATATTAGTCAAGAGCAATGACTAAGGAAATTGGTCAAGAGTCAATGCCAAGCTCCCGCTCCAGCTTTTGTGATTTCCTATTTCGGTACTTCCTGATTTATATGAAGTAGACGTGGTGATCCTGACATATTAGTAAACTCGTGCCCGAAAGTGTGGACCGGTGCGAACATTCGCGAAGTCGGCTCATGTTTACACGCACTGTTTACACGGGTTAATAGATTTTGCATTTTGCTTTCATATGCCAAAAATAGTATATAAAGCCTTTATTGCTAATGATAGGTGCATAGTTAAATTTTAAAAAATATGGTTAAAAAAATTTAGCGCCCCAAGAGGGTTTAGGTAGACCTCCTCCAAGCTCTGCCATAGCTTTCGGTCTAATTAGGTATGTTATCATAGTATTTTTATATTTTATTGGCACTACATCGCATTCGATAAAGATCTCGCGTGCCGGCTATGTGTTGTGACTGTTGGATTGCCTTTAATTTGCTCCATCGATCCGTTGCTACTTTACCTATGATGGATACCCATCAAATATAACATATCCTATTAATTTTTCTTTGTTAATCTACCTATTTCATAGTTAATTTTAATGGCTAAAAGTTAAAACTGGATAAGTCTTTGATTTAAAGAAGGACACCACGTGGAGAATTATTCTATAGTCTATGGGTAGAGAATAGATATCGTCTTATCTAAAAATGAACGCGCGTCTAGTGCGCTACGCCAATACATGCAATTACACACAAATTGTAAATGGTCGCCCAGTACCGAATTGACACACTTTGATTGAGACACATTTGAATTATGCAACCACAGCAAGCGTTGACTGCGATCTCACCCTGATGGTTAAGGCTGAAGGATGGTTCATTAAGGCGCTGTGAGCTCACGAGATGAAAAACAAAGGCGCGCGGGGGTGAAATCGAGCAAGCGCATGTCGCAAAAAATGCATGAAATAATTTGTAAAAAAAAATTATATTTATCTACTTTTCAATACAAATG
Organism: Erebia aethiops; assembly: GCA_923060345.2. Classification (NCBI taxonomy): domain Eukaryota; kingdom Metazoa; phylum Arthropoda; class Insecta; order Lepidoptera; family Nymphalidae; genus Erebia; species Erebia aethiops. The sequence continues at coordinate 16,240,974 of OV281081.1, read as the reverse complement.
AAACCGACAATGTGTTTGATTTAGAAATATGAATTTTATCTTATATTTCTAGGGCTAATTATTTGTTTCAATAGGGAGAATTAAGAGGCCGGTTCGCGCCGCTCGCAACTTCTATTCGAACCGCAAATATAAATTTGCCGGTATATTGCTATCTCTATTTCACTGATGACACATGATCGCGTTCAAGCGAGATAGCAATATGAGCTTACAGAATTTGTTATACATTTAGTCTTGTTCTGTGAATACCAAAAATGATGAATGAAAACTTATCGTGCTTTTTACTTCGTATTGTTATTCTGTAACTTGACAATATAGGCTATGCTGCTGACCAATTAATACGTAAGATATCGTTGGTTTTAATATGAAACAAATAAGAGGGAAACATGTCCATCTTGTCGTAAAAATATGCAAAACGCAATTCATTTACATTTCATTTTAGGAAAGTATTTTGAAAACATATAAATCCAGGGGACTAGATAAATACAATTTGAATCCAAATAAACTCTCATTTTGGTGGAAATGTTCTCGAATTATTATTTATTTTGGTATTACGTTTGTATGGGCAATTCATTCTCCGCTGGCACCTTAAGAGGTATGTTTAAAATAAATTTCAATGCTGGGATTTTTTTTTTAAATTATGTTTTGAGATGTCAATGGCTGCTCAAAGGTCTTGAAAACAGCACATTATTTTTACAAGCATACATTATGTCACCGTTTGATGGATACACTGCTTTTAAAAACCCCCCTTTTACGCTATATAGCCTAACCTAATTACTATGCAAAGGCCCGCTTGGAATAATAGCCAGAATGCTGGCTGCATTTCCGCACTATACAGCCTGGCTGATCCTTTACGAAAAAGTGAGACAAACCGTCTGTCACCGGATGAGGGAAACAACCGCTGTGAAATATATCGCAAGAAAACCATTTTATGTAAATGAAAGTTTATAACTTTTAATTTCTAGAGATAAATATAAGAACCTACCGTTCTATAGAACGCACTGATCATCCAAACTGATGCTGAATACAGCGACACCACTACGTCAAGGAAGTAAAGTTCACTGACATTCCGTCTATAGCACGCAACCTCTATTAATTAATTAGGGAAGTACAATATGCAGTTCTTTAACCTTTGCTAACTACCTACCAAGACTTTGATTTCTACACCATATTTTATTTGTTATCAGCTTATCAGCCTATCTGAATGGCAATGAACTTGAGAAGTGAGAACATTATTCCAAGTCTAGGTACTTTTATAGTAGAATTTATAACAATAATTTGAATAATGAAATTAATGGTTTCTTTTCGTGTGAGTCGAATTTTATATCGTGATTGTGATAAAGAATCAGAGTGAACTTGATTCTTTTTAATGAAAGTAAGTATTGACTCAGGTACTCATTTTTTTTTTGTATTTTTTGGTTAAAATCAAGGTTTCTTGACAAAGCTTACTTAACATGAAGCCCTAAATGCCTAATAACATGAACAAAGTCTGCTAACACTGCCCGCGCTTAGCGTCAGCTTTCGTTAAACCGATTTTGATACAAGTTATTTTTTTTATCCACTACAAGCTAGCCCTTGACTGCGATCTCACCTGATGGTAAGTGATGATGCAGTCTAAGATGGTAGCGGGCTAACCTGTTAGGGGCATGGCAGTTATATTAAACCCATACCCCGACGGTTTCTACACGGCATCGTACCGGAACGCTAAATCGCTTGGCGGCACGTTTTTGTCGGTAGGGTGGTAACTAGCCACGGCCGAAGCCTCCCACCAGGCCAGACCAGGGAAAATTTAGAAATTATAAATTCCCAAATTGACCCTGCCGGGGATCGAACCCAGGACCTCCGCACGTTAAGGCAACAGCGCTACACACCGAGCCACGGAGGTCGTCAAATATAGTGAAATTAATCTAACTGAAGGTTTAAACTCCGAAAAACTAATAGTTTTCCGTTTCCAAAACCACATTATTTGCGATTTGTTTATCTTTCTGAAGTTTTGGATCTATTAGACCCTGCAGTTTCAGCTGTACGTTGATAATAAATATATATCCGTCATATAGACCTACGTATACGCGGATTTTATCAGAATAGTCTTTAGGCCGTTGTCAGAAGCATAACAAGGCGAACTCGTGATTTCTACAATCGCACTTTATAATTGGCTGCACTTGTGGAATTCTTGCTAGGAACAATGTTGTGTACCTAGCCATCGTCACACTCTTGCCGTCAAACTTCGGTGGTAGGTATGCAGGTAATCCATCCATCTATCCATCCACTATAATATACACGGGACAAGAAAATTTATGTATATCTTGGCCAAAATCATGAACGATTTACCTTTGTCGCTTCAAAATACTAGTAACTTTAAAAAAAACATTTTTATAAGGAAATGTAAGAAGCATTTCCTGGATAAGGGTGCCACTCTCTGTGACAACTGACAATATTATCTAGAAAAGGCTTTCTATATGTAAGTCGTTACCTTTTTTGTTTCTTTTTAAAATTTGAAATAACACAATATTTTAAGCTTATTTTTTTTTTTTTTTTTTTATTGCGTGATAGGCTTGCGCTTGACGACAATCATGCTTAGTGCAAAGCAATGATGAGGTCTAGGTTGGAACGCGCTTGCCTAGAAGATGCCTATTCACTCTTGCCTTGAAGGTACTTAAGTTATAAGTGTCAGGAAACACGTGCGCTGGGAGGGTGTTCCACACCCTAGCGGTTCGTATCAGAAACGTGGAGCAAAAACGCTTCGTGCGAGCAAATTGGACGTCAACCACATAAGGGTGCCAACGCTCACGGTTTCTCGCTGTTCTGTGGTAGAACGGAGAAGGAGGAACAAGGTTATGAAGTTCCAGAGCACACTCGCCATGGTATATCCGATAAAAAACCGATAAGCAGGCGACATTGCGTCGGTGTTGTAGACTGAGCAATTTCGCCTGCGTGAGTGATTGATCGCCAATTATTCTTCGGGCCCGGCGATCTATCGAGTCTAATGTATCGAGTTGGTACTTGGCGGATCCATCCCAAAGGTGACAGCAGTACTCCATGCCAGAACGAACTTGTGCCTGATAAAGAGTGAGGCGCTGTTCCGGCGTGAAGTACCGCTTTACCTTGTTCAGGATACCAAGTTTTTTGGCAGCTGTTTTGGCCTTTGACTCGATACATTTCCCGAAATTGAGGTTGGGAGAGATGTCAATACCCAAGAGCTCAATGTTATCACTAATCGGTACGGATATACCATGGAAAGTTGGAGCCAAGGTGAAGGGGCTCCTCTTTGCGGTAAATAAACACGCTTGTGTTTTGGTGGCGTTAAACTTGACTAGGTTGGCGTCACCCCAATCGGACACCTCCTTAAGAGTCGAGTTAACGCGATCCACCAAGGCCTCTCTTTGCTCAAGTATCTCAGAAGCACTGGCTCGAGAACTGGACATGTATCTCTCCGTAACAGTGCTGTCATCAGCGTACCCAAAGATACCGGGTTTTAGGAGATCGTTGATGTGCAGCAGGAAAAGTGTTGCGGAGAGAACAGACCCCTGAGGAACACCGGCATTGACAGCCATTAGGTCAGAGGAGCAGCCGTCGACGACCACCCGAAATGACCTGTCACTCAGGAAATCAGATATCCAGTTGCAGAAACCAGTGGGAATCCCGTACGCAGGGAGCTTGCTGAGAAGACTGCCGTGCCAGACCCGGTCAAATGCCTTCGATATATCGAGAGAGACAGCAAGTGCCTCGCCGTGCTTCTCGATGGCTTCGCCCCAAGTATGTGTGGCATACACTAGAAGATCTCCAGTAGACCGATTTTTCCGAAAGCCGTACTGACGGTCTGACAGAAGATCGTTTTCCTCTAGGTATGCTATATTAAGCTATATTAAGTACTAACCTAACTTAAACTAAACTTATTTTATTTTATATTTTCGTTAGTTGATTTAAAATGTTATTTATACTCGTATCTTACTAATATTATAAATGCGAAAGTTTGGATGTATGGATGTCGGTATGGATGTATGGATGGATGTTTGTTACTCAATCACGCCCCAACGGCTGAACAGATCTGGATGAAATTTGGCACAGAGATAGATTATAGTCTCGAATAACACATAGGCTACTTTTTATCCCGGAAAATTAAAGAGTTCCCGCGGGAACCACAAAACCTCGATCCACGCGTACGAAGTCGCGGGCATTAGCTAGTTTTACTAATCTTACTAATATTATAAATGCGAAAGTTTGGATGTATGGATGGATGTTTGTTACTCAATCACGCCCCAACAGCTGAACGGATCTGGATGAAATTTGGCACAGAGATAGATTATAGTCTGGAATAACACATAGGCTACTTTTCATCCCGGAAAGTTAAAGAGTTCCCGCGGGAACCACAAAACCTCGATCCACGCGTACGAAGTCGCGGGCATCAGCTAGTAAAACTATAAAACTGCAATGTGAACTCGCTATCCTCGCATAAACGTAAAAGTTTTAGAGGATGGCTAGTGTGTTTACAACCCTAATGTATGTTTATCTTGAACAATAAATAAAAAAAAAAAAAAAAAAAAACTACTGCTGGTATGCAGTTATTATCACAGAATACTTAATAGTACCTTTCTGATATTTATGGTATAGGCAGGTGTCAGAAAGAAAGAAGAAATTTTAATTTGAATCGTCAAGTGAATCTACCACTGGTTCGGAATATAGTTATTGTCATTCAATCACTTGAAGCTGAAGGGTCGATTGGCAATGACTAATGAAGGTGGCGATGGTACCACGGGTCAAGGTAGGTCTGTGACGTCACACAACTCACACACATGAATGACATCGGAATCGATAGTGATTGCTTAACTATGTTTAAAGAATTTCGACGAGGAATTGATAAAAATGATTTTATTGGCGTCGGTTGAACACAGATTTCTAGACATCAGTTCATCAAATGGAATTTAAGATATCTGAATCACTTTAATTCTGTTCAGCATCACAAAAAGACAAGTTTAAAGATTAGGGATTTGCCTATTAAATTCTAAGTAGCCACCACCGGATACTTATATAACAGACTTATAGTTAGGTTCTTTAGAAATGCTTGCTTACCAATCTCAACCATCGACAGGCTGTACCTGCCATTAATTAGAAACAATCCAAAGTACAAAGTAATCAGATAATTTTGACCTAATTTGACTTGAAATGCTTGATACTTTGATCGTTAATTGGCTATTTGTGTGGAGATCCGAGATCCAAGCCATGGATTAACGGGCGATGGAACATGTAAACAGAACGCTGATCTTATTAATCAAAAATCTAGCTAGAGTTGAGGACTCTATTAAAGCCTAGATGTTGATGAACTAAGTATTAAAACTGAGAATGGACCTAAACGATCTGTATTTCTAAATCTAAGGCGACGCGGTATTTGTCATTATGTGGGAAGGATCATAAGATAGGTACGAGTCGACGGTCTCCGTGGCGCAGTGTGTAGCACTGTTGTCTTAACGTGCGGAGGTCCTGGGTTCGATCCCCGGCAGGGTCAATTTGAGAATTTATAATTTCTGAATTTTCCCTGGTCTGGTCTGGTGGGAGGCTTCGGCCGTGGCTAGTTACCACCCTACCGGCAAAGCCGTGCCGCCAAGCGATTTAGCGTTCCGGTACGATGCCGTGTAGAAACCGAAGGGGTATGGGTTTAATATAACTGCCATGCCCCTAACAGGTTAGCCCGCTACCGTCTTAGACTGCATCATCACTTACCATCAGGTGAGATCGCAGTCAAGGGCTAGCTTGTAGTGGATACAAAAAAAAAAAAGAGTACTTATCCAACTTCCTATGGATAATAATTATGTAGGATTTATAAACTAATAAAACCTCGTTGGCGAATATCCTAAGGTGAAAATCTAAGTGTTGCTATTCGGGAAGGTAGTCGACTGACACCTACGAGTAGAGCTATAATTCTACGTCGCCATACAAAAGGGAATACTTGATGGTATACTCGGTAATTCCAAATAATTGTGAATGTTTACCCCTGCGCATTAACCACTGCACACCAGCAGTTTGCATACAATTTCTATGAGCACGCTACTTGCGACGTAAACAAACGGAATTATTTACGATGGACGGACAACACAATTACCTAGGAACAGCTTTAATTTTAGACACGAGGATTTAAAATATTTATAAATAGATTTAATAGTATGTAGTAGAGACACGGAAAGAAGCAGAAAAAATCATTAGTATCATAATCTAGATCAAAATGTTTCACTGTACAATTCATATTATACGACTGAAAATACAATAAATTAAAGCTTTCATATCGACGAAAATTTTAAAACAATGAGTTTTCCGAAGCAGCGCCTCCAACAAGCTTATGAAAAAAAAATGTCCTTCCGACAGAATTTCAGCCACGGCACCCAATCTCCATCTAGAGATTACTGATTAGCTATCTGCGTGGGAGATATTAAAGTTCACTAAGTGTGCGGCGTGCGCAAACGCAGGTGCACACCCTATTGCCTTACTCTCACAGGGCGATGGGATGGAAATCCGACACGACTAGAGAGAGATCAGGCGCAAGACCAACGGCTTTCTCTAGCACATAGGTGCTAGGAGCAAAAAAACGAGCGTAGCCTTATCCAGACGGCCAACTGCATTTACGGTCGCTACTCGCCACATTCACCCTGCTCTGATGGTAGCAAAGGTCTTTTTAAAACAAACAAAATTTTAAAAGAAATACTGACGACCTCCGTGGCGCAGTGTGTAGCGCTGTTGCCTTAAAGTGCGGAGGGCCCGGGTTCGATCCCCGGCAGGGTCAATTTTTGGGAATTTATAATTTCTGAATTTTCCCTGATCTGGTCTGGTGGGAGGCTTCGGCCGTGGCTAGTTACCACCCTACCGGCAAAGCCGTGCCGCCAAGCGATTTAGCCTTCCGGTACGATGCCGTGTAGAAACCGAAGGGATATGGGTTTAATATAACTGCCATGCCCCTAACAGGTTAGCCCGCTACCATCTTAGACTGCATCATCACTTACCATCAGGTGAGATCGCAGTCAAGGGCTAGCTTGTAGTGGATTAAAAAAAAAAAAACTGAGCTTGGTTGTCCCGCCTACGTCTTTACCTAGCTAGCTATAAACAAATACAAAAGCCTCATCCAGTCACCCTATATCGGCAGTATGGTGGTGGTGGTGGCACGTGGGCAGTTGGGCACCGGTCAGTCCTCGCCCCGCGGCCGCCCGGTCGATCCGTGGACATGGCTGCCGAGTGAAACGTAGTGGCCGATTTATATACTTGGACTCTGGAACTACGACGCCATGACTGAAGATATTCCTGGTACGTTCCATTTTCAAAATAACATAGACTACTTATTCATAAACAAGGGATTTTTTTTAAATTTAAGATTCCTGATACGTTTTATTTTAAAAATTGTGAACATAGACTAATCATAAACAAGGGCAACCAATTTTTGTATTTAATTTAAGGTGCTAAAGAATTCATCAAGTTTTTAAACTTTGAAGCTTTCAAAAGCTTCTGATTTTGTTGTAATTAAAATGTTGACGACTTTATGAATTACTAGTGAGTAGTATTTTCGCATTAATTACTTTTAAAAAAAATCTCAAATTCTCAATCTAGAATTTCTTAGATTTAAAAAGGTGTACCTACCTACTAAAGCAATGAACAAAAGGGTTTTACAAAATATTTATTGTATATTGTAGTTTTATCGATTTTTTGTAGTGGCACGAAACTACTGGCCATGTTTTGTAAACAATCTCTCAAAGAATATGCAATTTAAATACATATACCTAAACAGTGTTAGTTTTTCATTGTACCTATTGTGTGGAAAACAATTAACAAAATGTTAATATAGGCCAAATAGTCGATAAAAAAGGCTGTTCATTTCGATTTCCTCAGTATTAAAGGTATGTAATGTTTTCAGGTTTCATGTAAGTATGTATGTGAGTTTCTTTATTCCGCCATAACCACTAAATGACTGGACAGATCTGAGTATTATTATGAGGTATCGTTAGAATCCTTACATCATCCCGAGTGACACTGGTTATAATTTTTTTTTTAAATTCAATATGGCAGTGCAGTCGTGTTTTTTATTTTTTTAATTAAGTACGTTCTTGTTTAATTTTATTCTAATGAAGCAGATGCCCGCGACTTCGTCCGCGAAGATTTAGTTTTTTTAAATCCCTTTGGACTCTTTGACTCTTAACGAAAAGTAGTCTTTATTACTCCCCAACCACTTACTTTATCCATGCAAACAAATCACGTGCTGTGTTGCGGCGTGATTGAAGGACAAACAAACAAAAAAGAACACTTTGATATTGAAAATATTGGTAGGTTTTTAATTTTATTTAAATGCACACCTAGGTTCCAATGATCACTACAACAACTAGGATATGAGTTACTACAACAACTAGGATATGAGTTCCTTATAGCTATCAAAAGTTTCACAATACTGTTACACACATACCTAGGTCAGGACAGTTACTTACGTGGCGTACAATTTTTGTGTGTGTGAGGTCTGAGTGTCTTCTTCTGAGACAGTAATAAGACTAGGAAGGCAGTTAAAGCTACTAATACAGTAAGAAAACGTTTACGGTGTTTGCTTTCCATATATTAGTCATATCTAGGTTACCTAGTCTATTTGCATGTCATTTTCAACGTCGTTTTTCCTAGAAATAGTTTTTCCATATAAGCTTTGCATGATATAGGTACCTACCTGCTTTGTTAATGCATACTAGGAAAGGAACGTTAGCCAGTTTATTTTGTGCGTAACGGAAAATATGACGCACTATTCTGATGAATTATACTCTACCCAAAGTCTAAACCTACCCCCAATCCCAAACAAATACCTAGTTCATAAGCTCGATTTTTTAAATGGAGGTAGCCTAGTGGTTTAGACACCGGCTGCCTATTCGGGTAGTAGGGGGTCCGATCCCCGGGCCTGCACCTCTTAACTTTTTGGAGATAACTAATGCGTTTTAATAAATTAAATAATACTTGATTGGTGAAGCAAAACACCGTGAGGAAACCTGCATGTCTGAAAATTCTTCATAATGTTCTCAAATGTGTGTGAAGTCTACCAATCCGCCCTTGGCCAGCGTGGCGGACTATAACCTAAGCTCTTTTCAATCTGAGAGGAGACGCAAGCTCAATAGTAGGCCAGTGTTACGGAGACTCTTTTTCATCGAATATAAAATTTCGATAGGTATGTTAGACCACGATTTTTCGATATCTAATGACGATTCATTACATATCGAAATATCTAAAAAAAAATATATACTTAGACATTCATTTAACGGACATAAAAAATGCGCGTCCACAGTCTGATACCTGTGATCCACCTGGAAAATGCATAACTACTAAAAATATCACGTCTATCCGTTGCTTAAGAATGATTATTAGGATAGGATGATTGCGTAGCTTGGCGTAGACCCGTAGATATAAGTCTACAATATAGCTACGCATAAGGAAAGACTGAAAATTATCCTAAATGCGCAAAACATCTTTATAATAAATGCACAGGGCCGCGCTGGCATCTTCTAATAATAGGTAGGTACATAATAGTTTCAGTGTTCAGTTTAATATAAAAGCGAAAGTGTTTTTTTCAGTCTTTCTATCTCCCCACGGCCCATCAGTTCAACCGATTTTCACGAAATTTAATCGATAGAAAGATTGCATTCCGGTGAAGGAAATGTGATTGTACTTTTTGCCCAGAAAATTCCGGTTCCCACCGAGTTTTCCAAAAACCCTAAATCCTTGCAGACTTTCAGTGGAATTCATCGCGAGCACATTCGTCGCGAGCACATTCGAATAGTGTCATTTCAAAAGCAATTTTCGAAATCAACTTTTCTTAGATCCCATTCGTTTGAATTTCCATGCAAAATGACAAGAATCAGAAACAGTATTTCCTGAAACTGATAACTAAAAACTAGTGAGATTGACTTTGAAAACTTACTTAAGTATTTTCTATACAACTTGAGACTTCTTTGATACTTTTCTGCAACATACTGCCTTATTACAATTTATTAATTGTTTTATTAATATTCGTTTTCTCGAAAAACTGATAAGGAATATCATACTTCATACTTATTATTATAAATGCGAAAGTGTGTTTGTTTGTTAGTTTCATAGAAAAAATACATATTTATCTATTCCGTGGTTGGTTTATTGGTTTGTTGGTTTGTCCTTCAATCACGCTGCAACAGAGCAACGGATCGACGTGATTTTTTGCATGGGTATAGTTGGGGACCTGGAGGCTTCTTTTTATCCCGGAAAATTAAGAAGTTCCCACGGGAATCAAATAAAGCTTAAACCACGCGGACGATGTCGCGGGCATCAGCTAGTGTGTAATAAACGCACTTAGATTTTAAAATGACACTCCTCCTGGTCTGTGCACTCCTCATTCATCTAGGCTTGTAGGTATCTAGGCTATACGCTAGGATGTTAGGTATGTATATTTACACTACATCGTTTGCCCTTATGTAAACCTCAGAAATTAGATAAGATCGAAGTAGTTATTCGAGCTAGAAATATATTTTTAATGTATGTAAAAGCTATAGAAACGCGTAGGATACAGTTAATGGCTTACACGAAGGGAAAACGCCGTAATTTCCCCGAACAAAAGAACAAAAATTCGGATTTTGATACCAATCTGTAGGAGTGTGAACGGTCAGGCAAGGTCAAGGCAAGGAAGTGACGTGCTGGACTCGGTGCTGATAGACTGAAGGCTTAATAGCTACACTAAAAGGGTACCTACCTACACTGTAATTCTTTTATATAAGTTACTTGGTATAGGACAAATTGCGGACATTTTTATTTTTGTAATAAAGTATTGTGATCTGTACCTACTTACTCTGTATACGCTGATTTTTACGTCCGTCTTAAGAATTTCTGTAACCTTTTATAATGTTCACTTTTATCACCTGTACCTATCCTCCGGCGTAATACCCATCAAAATTTACTTCGAAGGTAATGATACAGTCAGAGGTGGTAGGTGGTTACTATGGCCGAAGCTTACTCTAACAACAACAAAAATATTAGTTAGCAAGAAGTTTAATAAAACTAAAGAACTTATAAAATATCCTACAGGTTTTTGCGAATGGCGCTCGTATTGCGTAGAGCGCAAAAGCTCTATTATGACCTACATACTGCTCTAATCTTATAAAATACTATATATGCGAACGTGTGTGCTTTTCATGTGTGCATGTTGGGGGTTACCTACTTACCTAAAATTTTAAAGCTCATTCGTTGAATCAACGCGTTTATTATTTTATTATTATCGTTATTTGCATCCAAACGTTTCATTATATATGGTAATTTTATTACAAAAAGTGGTAAGGTCATTGAAAAGGTCAAAGTATAGCAGAGTGAAATCAGCTTTCAGGTCCCTTGATATATTATGCGGTCAATTCCTGCTAACATTAGAATAGCCGTCATAGGCCTCATAACTCATAAAAATGAAACATACCTAGTACCTACCTAGTATAATTATGTAAATTGTAATGTAAAAAGCAAGTCGTTGTCGGACTATAGGTAGGTACAATGAAGCAAAATTTTCTTGAACTCGAACAAAAAACCGCATTATAATCGATCCAGTAGTTATTAATGGTAACAAACAATCTCTTAATACAAAAATACCATCTCTGTTCCATCGTGGGTAAAATACAGGTAGCGCCGAATAAATTCAAATTCAAAATGATTTTTATTCAAATAAACTTTTACAAGTACCTACTTTTGAATCGTCAAGTGAATCTACCACTGGTTCGGAATACCTCGGTATAGTTATCGATTAATGAAACTTTTCTAAAAAGCTTTAGCCGCGCTTTAGGACGCGCTCTTTATAAGAACTGACATACAAGATGCTGATGATGAGTTTGTAATTCTTTTATTTATTTGTACACTGATTTCTTTTATTTATTTTTTGTCAGGACTCCAGAGAGAGGACCGTCCTCGCAATTCGCGCCGTCTCAAATATCACTACAACACGTACTATTACCTATTCTGTGGTATCACTGCCTTCTGTATCCGACCCTTTATCTAACAACCAACCGAAAGCTTCAGATTTCTAATGATTATGTTTGGTATGTTGGCAGAGACGGGCGCGGTGTTCACGTTCGGCAGGTCGCACTTCGCGGACAACGAGCCGAGCCACTTCTTCATCAAGAACGACCCCATCGTCGCCATCTCGTGCGGCGACGAACACAGTGCGGTCATATGCCGTGAGTAATAAGCTAAACCACCTATTCTGTGGTTATACTTACCTACCTAGTACTTACGTGTGACGTGTCACTAAAGGTGTCCCTCTGGAATTAGTGAAACTAATAAATTAATAAATAATAATAAGTCAATCAATTTATTTATTGTCCAGAAAAACATGCCAAACAAACAAATTACCTACACAAATCAACACACTCCTTTGACATTTTAACATACAATAATTATTGCATAAATATTATGCGACTTTTTCCTATTAATTTTCCTCCCATAGGTAATTTACCAAGATGGCAGGTCTTAGCCGACACACGGCTAAAATAACTTTACCGGGCAAGCGTTCTCCCTCACGTCACACTCGGGCAAGGAGGCCGCGCCTCGAGGCCCGCACCCCCTAATTCCAACGGAGACGACCCCACTACCTCCAATGGCACTGTGGAGGAACCACAGACCTATAAATAATTATAGGTCTGTAGTTCCTCCACACAGAATTTCGCCAACAGCGGCCAACTTCGATAACCAAGACTATATAATATAGTTGAGGTGTTCGCGCACCGAACCCTTTCTAGGTAAGCCATCAGCAATTCCGGTCTCATAGGGACTAGCTGAAAGGCGAAGTTTCAATGGAAGATGCACCTAGCACAAGTGCATATTATGTACACCTACTATTTTCTATTACCTTGCTGATGTACCTCCCTAGATCGATAAAACGGCAATCCGATCGGAGGAAGATCAGACGCAGGATTTGTCCTGCGGTAGGCACAAGCTACAGCTTACAGGAGCGGAGAGGACCTATCGCCAATCTTCCAAAGTTACAACTCCCTGGTTCTCTAGTCTGTACCTACCACTCGGTATTTTTTTCTTTATTTCAATTCGGTCTTTATCATTATAAATATTAAATTCTGTACTTAGCTTTTTCTATAGTAAGATAATCTTAATCTGTTAAAATGTGAATGTTCCAGAGAACGGGCGCGTGTTCGTATTCGGCGCGAACGCGTGGGGGCAGCTGGGGCTGGGGCACACGGATGAGGTGACGCGCCCCAGCTGCGTCAAGTGGCTCAAGCCGCACCGCGCCACCTTCGTGGCCTGCGGCCGAGCGCACACCGTCTTTGTTACGGGTTAGTACCTACTCTCCCGTTGTTTAAGTACTAAAGAATAGAAAAGATTTCCATTAGCCTGAAGCCACGAATAGCATTGGCCTTGGCCTTTTAGGCCTCAAACGACGAGCCAGGCGGCAAAACGGTACCTGAGAGGATATGCCCGGGTAAGGCACAGCCTCGAGGCCCGCACCACGAGCGTCCGGCGATCGTGATGAATAACCACACTCTCCCGTGCGATAACAATTTACAGCCCGTCAAACTTATCTGACCCGGTGGCCAAAATTGGAACTAATTTTTATGCCTGTTAAGTTTTTTTTAATTCTATTTTTCATATCTACTAGCGACGCTTTCACCGGGTCATATGAGTTTGTGGGACTGTACTTATCTTATTTTTACTCAAAGAGCTGAACCATTAGGGTCCAGTTTGACCTGCCGCTACTTAGAATCACACGTTGTTCTAAGTGAGCGACAAACGCGAAACCGCGACTCGATACGACGCGACGCGACAGTATCCAACAGTTGCTGACTATTCACGTGGCCTACATTGTCGCGTACACAAGTTTGTCATTTTCGTATAGCGTCGCGTCGCGTCGCTTCTGTCGCTCACGTAGGACAACGGGTCAAGGAGTCCACTTACCACTGTCTGTGAAATGCCAACCGGCAATGGCCCTTCTATATAAGCCCACTTAACGACCGCCTAGGCGCGGTTTGGCAAGGGTACGGTTATGGGATACACTTGAAGGGATTAAGAATGCGCCCCGTGTCAATAATAGATTTATAGAGGCTTCCAAATCAGCAAAAATTCGATTAGATTGCTCCGTCTTCATTTCAAAGCTGCATTGACCTACGTTATAAGGTACTATATAATCTTGTTATGTCTTTAATTCCCAGATACGAACGCGATATACTCGGTGGGCTGCAACGACGAAGGGCAACTGGGCACCGGCGACATGCAGCACCAGAGTATCCCGCAGTTCGTAGAGCTGGACGTCGACCAGCCCATCAAGCAGGTCTCTGCGGGCAGCAACCACACGGCTCTGTTGACTGGTAATTTATCAGTGATTTTCCCTTCAAAACCCTATCGTGACTGATGGGACGGCTGAAACTTTTTTCCAAGGGATCTAGTCTCAAGTAGCCATCCATTTCCATCTTTTTTCCAGATTCCAACGTCGCTTTTACACAGTGTGTATTTGTACTCCATGGACCTGGACTCATATTAACCAATGGCCATAGAATCAACTTCAGATTGCTATCTTTAGTCCTGTCATCATTGTCATCAGCATCAGAGCTTTTTATAGGCCCGAGCCAGGTCCAAAAGATTCCTCCATCTATCTTTATCATTCGCGTTCTTCCTTCAACTTCTACACCAACCATCGAACCTATAGTACGCCCACCTGGGGTCGACGTTTACAATGTTCAGTTTATTTGGCGGCCGCTGCTCGTCCATACGTTTCACATTCCAGCCCATTGTAATCTTGCGATTTTATAGTGCAGAATATAATATTCAGCTCATTAAAGATTTTAGGTCCTATACAACTCAAAAATTGTATCTTTAGTCCAGTCACTGTTTGTAATCCCCAAATTCATTGACAATTTTATTCTTCTTCTTTTCTTTTTCTTTAGCTTTTATTTGTGCCAATACAACACAATTTACTTCGCCAATGACTCGTTACTTCTCTTTTTTATGGCATTTTCCAGGGCTATGTGGGCAAAATTTAAACAAGTGGTTTTTTACTGCGCAGAGGACGGCCGCGTGTTCGTTTGCGGCTCCAACTCGGAAGGGCAGTTGGGTCTGGGCGACAATGAGCGCTCCTGTGTGCGCTTCACGGAGCTCAAGTTCGTCGAGAAGATCGCCTTCGTTGAGTGCGGGTACTACCACACCGTGTTTATCACTGGTGAGTTGTACTGAGGAGCCAGAGGATTGCGGCTCTACATATATATCTATATACATCCACTACAGCCCATTAACGTCCCACTGCTGGGCACAGGTCTCCACTCTCGTAGGAGAGAATTGGAGTTTAGACCCACCACGCTTCTCCAATGCGGGTTAGCGGGCTTTAAAGATATCATGTTAGCGATAACCGGGACCGACCGGTGAAACACCGGGATTCTAGGCCCGACCCGGGACCGACCTCGTCAACCGCAGCCGAACATGCTAACCAACGAGGCATAAAAATACAGGCTACATACATACATAAGTATAATGTACATTTATAGCAGGAATACATTATTTTATAGATTCCGGACCACTTCCACTCTGAGTTCTGATTCAAAGTTTCGCACCATTCCTGCACCCACAGCCACTCGTCAATGAGATTTCAAAGTCATTTCACTTCACTACAGTACTTTCATCACGTAGGTAGTTTTGAATTCGTTATAAAAATTTCATTAATTTTTTCGGACCAAATTATTTTAATTCTTCACCTATAGATTAAAACGATTGTGGGTTGGTAAAGGTTCAAAAAATCAATATAGTCTAATCTACTTATAAAGCGCCAATTCACAACTAAGTTATTAGACTTTGAATACATAGACGGCATTGGACACGGGATTAAGAAAACAAACTATACCAACACTTGGTACATTCTTAACTAATAATGGTGTTATATGAAAACTCAATACAGCTCATTTTAATTAATTTTCAGCGCAAGGAGCAGTATTCGTCACAGGCGACAACGAACATCAAAAACTAGGGATTCCCGATATGACGACAATCTATGCCCCTCAGGTGCTACCTCTAGATATACAAATAAAAAGTGCATGTTGTGGCGCCAACCATACCTTCCTGCTATCGATGGACGAAGCTAAGATACTCGCTTTTGGCTCCAATGAAAAGGGACAGCTAGGGATGCCGAAGGATGTGGAAAATGTTAAGGAACCGACTGAAATCAATATGGAGAAACTGTTCGATGGTTACCAGTTGAAGCTGGTAGCTTGTGGCGCGATGCACACTGCTTTTGTTACTGGTAAATTATCACACTTCACTATTGCATACATTTTCTTTGACGTCAAATATTTTTTGGATGTTTTGAAAACAGAATAAGTTAAAAATCAATTGATTGAAATATTTTACACTTAATGAATGGTCTATTAATAGCCGGTAAATTCAGATAACTTTAAATAGTATAGTATACAATAGTACCTTTTAGTAGATAAAATGTGGATTTAAAACCGTTAGGTATATTACTTTAATCAAATGAATTGTGAAATAATAATTTACCTAATTTTATTTTCTATAGATAATGGCCTACTTTACACGTGCGGCGAATCGCGGCACGACAAATTATGCTTGGAAGCAATAGACGCCGACAATTCAAATGAGCCCAATCAATACTTGCCAAAGCGGGTCACCGCTATGAACGGCTTCATAGTCGACAACGTCTCTTGCGGCGGCTGCCACACTCTACTTACAGCCACTAAGGGCTCTAATGCCGACTTTACTAACAACGACTTCAGTATTGTTAACGAAGAAAGAAATATTTCCATACCAGAACTACCGCCTCTACAAAAGATACCAGCTATGCCCAAAACTGACAACTTATTAGAAGATATAACAAACTCAAACATAAATAGGCATAGTAGTGCTGACATGATTAACGGAAACGTCGAAGAAATTGCCTCAATAACCTCCTTAGAGGCAAACGTAAGCGGGTCTCATATAGTCAATATAAATGATTTGGAAATGGATAACGTGAGTAAAGGAAGTTTGAATGAAATACCAAATTTAGTTAAAGATGAACTTAATAAGTTGGATGAAAATGTTGATAATACCATAAAAAGTACGGGTGATATTATGGACAATGCTAAGAATAGTGTTGAACAAAATGTAGATAAATTTATGGAAAGTGCAGAAACTAGTATGGGCAAAGTTATGAACAGTGCAGATAAGAATGTAAACACAATTATGGATACTGCAGAAATGGCAATTCTAAAAGGAAAAAATGAAATCGAAACTATAGCAAAACAGGGAACAGAGGAAATCGAAAATGTAAGTAAGAGTGTAACGGAAGCAATTCATACAAAAACTGAAGCTGTAGAAGATATATTCAAAAAGACAATAGTCGATAGAGCTCCCGGCTTACATTGTGATGATAGGAAAGTGCTAGAAGTTCCCGATAAAATGTCTGAAACAGCCAATTCTCCGCCTCCAAAAACACCAATAATTCAAGATTTATTAGACATTCCTGATTTATCGCAAATGAGTCCAAATTTAAGTAGAAAAAGTGACGATGGACAGAAAAGTGAAACTGGACAATCTGAAAACGAGACTATACCCTGCGGCTCCGACAAATCAAGTCCTCCTGATAAAATCGCTAAAACTCAAGCAGTGATGCCTATAGGTAACCGTTTGTATTTTATTCTTACCTATTACCACAGACAATATGATAGGTATATAATATTATTGCTTTGCTTTTTATCCTCTTATGCTAATAAAGGTAAAGGCTTTTGTTTTGTGAGTGCAGACGCCTATAGGGCAACGTGGGACGCTAAAGTGTCTAACGTTGCAATCTTGTTACAATACAAAGACTATGAGAACATGAAGACTTCACACTGCAAAGCCGGCGCGGCGTTACTAAAGTTTGACACTTTACTCCAAACGACTCACACCGTTACTGGTTGCTATAAATTTTTTATATTAGCATTCCAGCGGTAAAATTGCGAACGTAGCCTAAGGATGTATATATAACTATAGAAGCCAGTAATTTATTTATTTATTTTGTAGTGCGTAGCGAAGACCACATCGACGCTCAAGACGCTAATTGCGAGGATACATCAGACGTAGTTGTCAACAAAACGGAGGAGCGAGGCCGCTTCTCACGCATCTTCCAATCCATCAAAGATAAAGAGAACTCTTGCATGGGGAGGGGAAAGGTCATTGAAGAGAAAGTCGTTGGTAAATGATTTTTCATATATATTAAACGGAAACTTATTTCTCTTTTAAGACTCTCGCAATTCGCAAACTTTAATCAAATATTTCTTAAAAATCAATAAAGGTAATTAATAATCAGACAAAACAAAAACAAAAACTTAATAATAAAGTTTTGTGTGTATTTAAATATGAATATCAAATATCAAATATAAATAGCTTATATTAAACTGTAAAGTTTCTGACTGCCGCATTCAGAATCGCATAATCATTACTTAACGAACTTCTTAGTTATAGATTTCATTTCAAAATCTATTACTAAGGAGTTCCTTAAGTAATGATTAGCGACTGAATACGACAGTAGGTAAAGTAGGAACATTTAAACTTGACCTAAGTGAGTACATAGCTATATATCTAAATTCAGTAATAATTGAACGAATAAATGGTAACAAACAACTTCTTTCTCTAAAAAAACTTGTTCAATTTTTAATAATTGTGCCAAAAAATAATCCATACTTGATATTATAAATGCGTAAGTTTGTCTGTATGTCCGTCTGTCTGTCTGTCTGCTACGCTTTCACAGCTCATCTGTTCAACCGATATTGATAAAATTTGGACGGGAAAGGACATAGGCTACTTTTTAAATATATTGGAATATTCAAGAGTTCCCGTGGAAATAAAACGAGTTATTTCTACGGCACGTTTACTACAAAATAGAGAGCCTTCAGCAAAATCAAGAATACATTCAGCAAAACAAAAACAATCGATTTCTTTCTCGTGAATATATCAAAGTTTTACTACAAAGTCGTAAAACTTAAATTGTTCAGTATTTTGTAAAGATGTTACCTATAAAAGCTATCTATCCCTTCTATGTATGTAAGTATCTAAAGCTGGTGTAATGGTTTGTTACAGAAAATGTCCACAAAGGAATTGACAACGCCGAGGAGTCGGTGCACAGAGTAGAAGAACGAGTGGAGACCGAGATCAGAAATCAGACCAGCTCTAGAACCTGCACCATTTTATAAGTGAACTAGTTAATTATGTGTTTAGAAGATACACTACAGGCAACATTTTAAAAATAACACGTGCGGCCAGGCTATTTAAAATATCTAAACCAAGTTATTTAGATCTATCAATAGTGTGGACAAATATTAAAGGTTTAATTTAAGGACAAGTTAAATTTTGTAACGTATTATATAAAACGTATTTATCATAATATTATGTTTCTTGATTTGGTCCCACTTTTAATAATATACACCTGATACAATATCTAGAAAAAATAATGGTACCAACACATTAGCATAATACAACATCTGACGTATCTTCGACAAGTGTTGCTTTATATTGTTTCTTCCATAAATACGACGTCATGAAGATGTCATTCTTCCCATTTAAATACAAAATTATTCTGAATACTGAGCCTTTTGTGTATCTTCTATGTATTTGTCATACCGGTTTTGTCTTCTTAAATGTTTAATGAATAAGTAAATAAAGTTTTTATTCTTACTACTAATGGAACATTTTATTAAGTTGCGTTCAGACTTCCATTTTACTAAGGAACGATCAATTATATATTTTTTTATAAAAAAGTTAACGTTTAACATTGTGAACACATATTTTAAACATTTTTATATTTATTATTCGACGACGCAGAAGTTATTATAGCATGATCTGGACTTTCTGAATGCACCTTTTAACATTAAGTCCTAACTGAAAAAGCCACAAATCCTGAAAAAGATTGCAGCTTTCAAAGGCTACTTTGAAGTGCTCGTATAGCCTGTAGGAGAACCTAATGAACCCTGTATCATCTAATCACATCCATCTCTACAATAATCAGATGGTTTATGAAAAAAAATGACATACCAAACTTATATATAAGCACAAAGGTTAAACAACAAAAAAGTATCCGAGGCAAAGCGATTAATCGGGCAAGTTATGTCTTATGAAAGGGTCTGATTTCTGTGTGATCATAACAATTTAGAGGACCTCATCTATATGATGATGTTATAACCTTAGAACATAACGTAAAAAAGATCGAGAATACTGATTACTAAAGATCATTTTAAAACCCGATTGGCGTTCGCATTTTTCACATTGCATTGCCTAGATAATCACTTTGCCTGTACGTATCTAACATTAAATATTTAACTCGTTGGGACAGCTTAACTCTATAATGATGTATAAGTAATTCAAAAAGTTATCAATCACAGACTTGAAATAATTTGTCAAGGAAAGCTAGAAAGTGAGTATACTGGTGGCTGTGTCGTGTTGTTGGAAGGACAGTCGTCCTCGGAGACCCAGCGTGTTCCGTAGAGTCATACCTACATCTCTAACTGCGAGATCGTTTTTGTAGTTTGGTACCCACACGGCTGAAACGGACAAAAATATTGTTCACATACCCATAACCCACAGTTGCTGTCACGTAAAAAAGGCTTAGTGAAAGTGGAGGGGATGCCTGCGCATAGGTATATGGTTATATTGCTCTTACCTACAGCCCGGGAATCGAAAGGTTGACTGCTGAACCAATGCGCAACGGAATAGTTCCCGCCTTCATTTCTCACTTTGGAAAACTAAATAAAGCGATAAATCACCCACTGTGTAGGTCAGTTAGTCTAACTCTAGTCTAGGTCTAACTGCGATTCAATTAACAACCAAAGAATTCTTACCAACTCTATTTTTCGCTCGAATACTGACTACTGCGCCAGAAATCGAATTAGGAACACGGAAACTTTCACCGATCACCAACAGTACCTGAAAAATAAGATTTAGTTTTATTTCTTTTGAAAATAGGATACTATGCTGACGATGATAAACTTAAATCAGCATGTCTGGCCGGTGCCCATAAATTTGTGGTATCTGAAATTTTCACACATTGTAAAGCATCCCAAGATCGCTAATGGTCTCTTCCATATATTATGCATCTATTTTATGGAGTGGAGAAAGGTTAGTTGATACTTTAATCGAAGTTGATGAACCGGCTGCCGCTGTTCATATTGGTGCCGTCTTCTACATCAAGTTTTTGAATACTATAACTACGTAGTCCTTACCGCGGTCTCATTCCTTCTCGGAGTCTCTTATCTATTGGAGTCTTACCACTAACATCCATATGGAGTCGAGATCTGAGTCTTCGTTGCGTTTCTTGTCGAAGTTGATGAGCCAGCGGCCGCCGTTCCTGTTGGCACCGTCCTCCCACATTGGGCGGAACTCGTTCTTGAAAACTGCATAATCCCTACCGCGTTCTAGCTCTGAAGGCGGTTTCATATGATGGTATAAGCTGAAAGAGTTACATACATAGAAAGCATCCACCACGCCGGCTCCGAACGTTGCTATCAACATTGGTCCCAATGCAATTCACGCCAATGTGTGTTGCTAATTTCTCGATGAAATAGTTGGAAGAGTAACATTCGGGCTAAAGTTGGTGCAAACGTGTAGAGCCGGGGATAAACAATAGGCATTGGCACAGTTAATTTCGGAATAATCATGAGCAGAGATTTATCCAGGTTATTTATATCGATTTATATCCATTTGTTAAACATCAGTCATTAGAATGTTATCACGGTATGTTTACAGTTAAGCACAGCAGTCACTGTATCTATACCAAAACGACGTTTTAGTGAAACACAACATAAAATATGGTACCTAATCTAGATTACAGTAACCTTCAACAGGATATATTATATGCCCCGGCAAGATAATATTATTTGAGAGCACACAAAGACAGAAATTACATGAATCATTTTCATCGTTTGTTAATTTAATTGGACGTTAGAAAAAATACTTCTAATTAGAATCATGTTAGGTAATTGAGTTCATTTACCACCAATAATCTTCAACAGTGTCGAACGACGTCAACTTCACCAGGTTGTCTTCCCAGTTGCGCTTGTCGTTGGTAATGAGCCACATGCCCCACGAGTGCTCTAACGGGTGCTTTATTGCCACTTCATAGGGGATCTTCTCAATATCCGCAATCTTTTCGCGTTGTTTGGCGTCGAGCTTCTCACTGCTTTCAGTCTTTTCAGTTCTCTCGGGCTTTACGGGCATTTCTGGTTTATCGAATATTTGGGGGCTATCGAGAATTAAGGTTTTCTGGATTGCATCATTTATTTTAGGTGTCTCGGGCAGTTGGGGTTTGTCAAGTGCTTCTGATTTCCTTTCATGTTCATTGGGTTCAGAGCTTTTTGTTTTTTTTGGTGTCCCGGGCCCATTGGTTGTTGTGGGTCTTTTAGGCGTTTGGAGCTTCTGCTGACTGTGAACTTGGGGTCCATTGAACATTGAAGATTTCTCAAGTCCATCAGCCTTATTGGGGCTATTATTTTTATTAGTTCCTTCGCAACTTTCAAATTTTTGGGATCTCTCCTGCCATTTTGTTTTTTTCCGTTGTCCCTTTGGCGTCTCGGGCTTCTTAGTTCTATCAGGAATCATCTGACTCTTGACTTGAGGTTCTTCCGGTCTTTGAAGTTTCCCGAGTTCAACAAGGTTCTTAGGACACTCATATTCATTGAGTTTCTCTTCGGCAGTACCTGATTTCTGGACTATTTCAGACCTTTCAGTTTTTCCGGTTATTTCATACCCTTTTACCATCTCGTTACCCGTTTTAAGCCTTTCTTGAGTCTGGATTTGAGGTCCCACGGGCATTTGGGATTTAGAAAGTTCGTCAGGTGTCTTTGGTCTCTCGTATCCATCGGGTTTATTTTCGAGAGTTTTAGATTCCTGTACTACTTCGGGCTTTCCAGTTGTTTCGGATATCTCATGCTCTTTAGTCATCTCTAGCCCCTTAGGTGTTTCAAGCCCCTCCTGACTCCCAATTTGCAATTCTTCAGGTTTTTGAGATTTCTCGAGTACATCAGCCTTGTTGGGGCTGTCATATTCACTAAGCCTATTGGGGATTTCAAATTTCTGGGATCTTTTATTCCGTTTTGTTTTTTTTCGTTGCCCCTTTGGGGTCTCGGGCCTATTAAATGTCTCAAGTATCACCTGACTCCCAACTTGGGGTTCTTCGGGCTTTAGGGGTTTCGCAATTCTATCAGGATTCTTAAGGCTTTCATGTTCATCAATTGTATGACTTTCAAATATCTGAGGTCTCTCAGACCTTTCTGTTTTATCCCTTTGCCCCTTTGTTATGTCGGGAATTTGTGAAGTTTCAGGCATCTGCTGAATCTTGACTTGGGTCAAAGACGGGTTGGTGGTTTCGGGTGGTAAAGTTTTCTCGAGTTCATCAGGTTTCTGGGGGCTTTCATGTCTATCGGGTTTATTGGATGTTTCTATATTTTCTCGTTCTTCCTTGGACGTTTCAGGCTTCTGAGGCCTCTTAACCTCTTTTTGAACAAGGACCTATGGGGTTAAAAATAAGTACATAATTAATAGTATCAAATCTCAATTGACAAGAACAAAATGAAAGTTCATGAAATCTTCTACAAAATGCTTTTTATTTCATTTCAATAGACCGAATACTTTCGGAAATAAATGACGATCGAAAACGTGCATGACAGAAAAATATTTTGCAATAATTTTGACTTTGTACCTACTCATTCTATTTTTTTATTGATAATGATCGATGCTATAATACCACCAACATCCAACAGGTATCTTGCAGATAATTTTATCAGATTAACTTTTAACTGTTAACGGCATTCCGAACCAATGGTAGATTCACTGGACAATTCAAAAGCACTTGTAAAAGTTTACTTGAGTAAAAACATTTGATTTGATACTTGAATTGCAATTCGATTACAAAAAAGCACAATCGGCTAGATATTTGAGAGGGGGAGGGGGATTGTGGGGGGAGGGGAGTTGTGGGAGTGGGGAGAAAAGAGGACATAATTTGCGCCTAAAATCAAAAATACGTTATTATTTATTTAGGGGTTAATTTATATTTATTCCATAGTACTATGCTAAGCCTACATGACTACCACCGGTTCTTACACAACAGCAAGGTATATTTCGAAAACTATTTGTCCTATCAAAATAAACTAAACAATATTTTGTAGGTAAATTAATAATCTTTGTACTAAGTCCTGACAGCTTTTTTCCTAACTCTAATACTTTTTCTTGAAATTACAATAAACATTTACAGATTTTACAAAGGTTTAGTTTTTTATTCCAGTAAGGCAGCCATATTTCCGAAACTATTAGTTCTATCAAAATAAACTAAAAATTATTTTGAAGATAATTAAATGAAGTTCATTTTTGCTTCTTATGTTTTTTTTCCTAGTTCTATTAGTTTCTGTGAAAATTCAAAAACATAACCACGGTTGTTGGAAAAAAAAATATCTTGGAATATAGGTTGGCATATTTCTCGAACTATTGGTCCTATCTAAATTCACCATAAGACTTTTTTGTGGGTAATTTAGTTGTACTTTTTTACGTTATGAACATACATACTGTAAAAAAGTATTAGCAATTATTGTCGTCACGTTGATTGCTATTAAAAATTATGAAGGCGTAAGAATTTATTTAACAGCAATCAACGTGACGACATAATAATCAGCTTTTCAGGCGATAGTTACAAAAAGTGCAGGTATCTCTTAGTCTATTATTAGTCCCGTACTACAAGACATATCGCGCCTGCCGGACGCCCACACGCTTCCTTAACAAGCGCGCGTATGGCGTATTTAAAAGCATGTTAAAAATTTATAGTTTATAGTCCGTAATGTGCTATGGATTTATAGCAGTTTTGAACAACTCTATCTTTTAACCACATCAAGGCAAAAAATCACATGATCTGTAGCGGCGAGATTGAAGGATAATCCTCGGAAACCAGCAAAAAAACGACCGTGTGCAGATTGTCATTATGATGATCGCCTTTAGGACATTCGTGCAGCAGCCACCCAAACGTCCAAAATTTGCCGGATTGGAATATTGCAAGCCGCGCTCTCCTATATTTCATAAAAAGTCACGATCCTATGTCTATATTTAGTATAAAACTTCGCACTTCAAAAGATAACAGATCTATGTAAGAGGTAATTTTCATCAGAAAAAACGAAACGATGCATGCCAAACTGATTTCATCATAGATAGTGTGCGGCCGGCCTTCCTTGGTAAGTAGTAGGTACCTCAACGAAGATGCAAGTGCGTCTACGTTAATAAAAACACTAATAACAAATATCTTTATAATAGCGTAACCTTAAACGGTTACATTAATACTTTATTAACCAAACTAATCCATTACACAATGATTGCACATTATTTCATTTCATTGAGCCTAAAAGTAAGTGTACCTACCTAAGCACCATTTAATATTATTGTCATTGATAAAGTTGTTACTACTTACTAACTGCTATTAATAATGTTTATTTTAAAATATACCTAACCTCTAATTTAAAAAACTTACCTGTTTAAACTTAGAATAGCCGTTCTTTTCTATATGTTTAATTTTACTTCCGCGGCCCATTGCAATTTCGATTTGTAAATAAAATCACTTCAACTGCCTGTGCACAGAAAACTTTGGTAAAACAGCTTAAAAACTTGTGTACTATTGTTTAATATTACCAAACACGATATTTTATTGGTGAGTCACACTCACGATAGATAGTTTTATGATTCAACAGCAAATAAAAAGTCTCCTTCCTTCCTAAACTACACAAATAAAATCAAGTAACTGAGTACTGACTGTCACGAAAATCCCCGCGTTTTGTAGATTTTTTTTTTTTATTTAACTGGTTTAACGGCTCTGGATTCCAGTCCTTCTGAGCCTAAAGTTCACAGAACAATATAAACATAAAATATTACCCTAGGCGGGCTGAAGTTACATTAACAAATTAACAAGTCTCACTATCACTCTATAGTCTATCTTTTAGCTTTGGTCACAAAAAGTCAAAAAATTCTACAAATATGTTTGAAAAGTTTACATCGGTTCACTGTTTGTTGTTTTCATTGTTTTTATATATCTTGAGCACCAGAAATAAAGGAATATAATGGCCGGAAGAACTTTTTATCAGCTAATAAACTTTGAAGAGTATCAGGAACTTTGCCATCGTTAATATCTTGAATGGAGCTAATGAGTAGTAATCTATTTAGACCAAATTGACGGCATTGAAAAACAAGATGATTTAAGTCGCCATTCGTTTCACCACAATATTCACAATCTGCATTTTCTTTCATTCCCAAGCGATGTAGGTGGGTGGCCACTCTGCTATGTCCAAATCTCATTCGGTTTATAGTCGTAATGAATTTTCTATTATTAATCCCTTTTTTATTATACCAAGGAGTGGCTGGCGGGCTTTTTTGTATTTCATGGTACCAAATTCCTTTGGACTTGCTTATTTCTTCCCAATATGACTTCCATAAAGATTTCAAATCATTGCTTAACAAGGCATATATATCTGTGAATGGTATTTCCAGCATTGAGGAGTGATCTAAACATGTTGATGAGTGTACATCTCTAGTAGCAACATCTGCTACCTCATTCCCAGTTATCCCAGAGTGTGAAGGGACCCACATAAAGGTAACAATCTTCTTTCTTTTATTAAGATTGTATAGCATATTTCTTATATTATATATAATGTAATTTTTTTTGTAATCTATTTTATTAGATTCAATAGCTAGTATAACACTTTTCGAATCAGTTACAATGAGAAACTGTGAATTCACAATATTATTAATGTACAAGAGAGATAAGTATATTGCATAACATTCTGCTGTAAAAATAGAGCATAAATTATGAATTTTAAAAGTTTTAGATATTTTCTTTTGTGAGTCATAAAAAGCTGAAGAAGTATGCTCTTCAGATTTTGAACCATCTGTATAAATTGTATAAAAGTGATTATCAGCTAAATATCTTAACATTTCCACTTGAGAATTCACTTTTTCTTGACATATAGTAACATTGGCATTCATTAAAGCATCATATTCTAATTTATATAAAGGCCATGGTTTGCTTTTATACATATTTTTGGTTTGGGTCTGTGAGTATAAAACAATCCTTAGGATGTCTGGTAATCGACCAGATAAAAGCATATTTACATCAATGTAGCTATCATCAAAGTTAGCAACTTCATAGGGAAGTATTTTTCCTAAAACTAAACTATTTTTTGAACTTATTAATTTAACACAAAATCGTTCAGCAATTTCAAGTCTTCTTATTAAAAGTGGAGGAATACAACTTTCTACTTCCATTACATGAATTGGTGTAGAGCACATAGCCCCAGTTATTATACGCAAGGCTTTATTCTGAATTATGTCTAATTTCTTTAAAACCAATTTATTAGCATTTAAATATGCTAATGTGCTGTAATCAAAATGACTTCTAACTATACTTTTATAAAGCATTGATAACAACTTTGGGTCAGCTCCCCAATGCACACCTGCTAACGATTTTAAAACATTCAGACCCCTAAAGGCATTTTTACATAGATTATTTACATGTTCTTGGAAAGTTAACTTCTGATCAAGCAATATTCCTAAAAATTTTTTTTCCAATAACCAAGGTAATCTTGTGTTATTATATTTTACAAAGTTATCACATGAATTATTTTTTTTGGAGAAAATTAGAGCTCCGCTTTTACTAGGACTGATGTTTAATTTTAACTTATTTGAATAATAATCATGGACTTGTTCCAATGCTAAATTTAAATTATTTACAGCTATATTTACATCTTTATTTACAGTATATACAAGGAGATCATCAGCAAATTGCAGAAAGTTTATATTTCTATCTGTAATGTATTTACTTATTAAACATGTATATATATTATATAGCAAGGGAGATATAGTAGCACCCTGCATAGTGCCTTTGTATACATTTCTAGGACCATGTATAATGTTATTAAATTTAACATACATAGTTCGGTCATATAGAAAATTAAAAATCCATTTACATACTTTTCCAGGAATACCAATCTCACACAGAATATTGACCAGTATGGAAGGATCTACATTATCAAATGCACCTTGTATATCAAGAAATGCACAAACTGTGGTTGCATGACTGGCAAATGAATGATTTATATCTGAAATCAAAGAGGCAAAACTGTCTGCTGCACTTTTTCCTTTCCGGAAACCAAATTGCTGTTCAGGTAAAATATTATTTGCTTCTATGTAATAGTCTAATCTGTTTTTTAACATGTATTCAAATAATTTCCCTACACAAGAGGAAAGTGAAATTGGTCTGTAGGAGTTAAAGTCATGTTCTGATTTATCAGGTTTCAAAATAGGTATCACACATTGCGTTTTCCAAGACTTTGGAATACATTGATTGTCCCAAAGCAAATTGAAGATTTTTAAGAGAGTTTTTTGTCCATTAACATGCATGTTGCTAATAAGTTTGTATGGAATATCATCTAACCCCGGAGTGGAATCTCTCCTTGATTGGATGGCTGCAGTAAATTCATGCCAAGTAAATGCTTTCAATAGAAAAGAACTACTGTCACTACCTATATGATTAAATATTGAATTTAAATTTATAATATTGCTTTCTTTTTCAGATGGTACTACTGTGGGTGCATATTTATCTAAGAAAGAAGGAATCCAATCATCATTTTTTGATGGCTTATGTACAGGTATCCTCTTAAATCTCCTAATATAATTCCAGATATAACTTATCGGAGTATATCTATTAAATGAATCACAAATTCGTCTCCAACTTGCTTTCTTTTTTTCACTGATTAATCTCTTTTTAAAGGCATCAATTTTTTTATATTCTATGTAACTTTCTATTGTCGGGTTTAATTTATAAAATCTTAAAGCATTTTTACTTTTCTTTACAGCTTCCAAACAGTCTGCGTCCCACCAAGGAACTGGTTTTCTCATAACAAACATATTAGGTTTGGTAATTAAAGGTACACAATCTCTCCTTATTTCTAGAAGTAAAGTGCAAAAGTTTTCATAAGTAGCCAACAGATTAGATGTATCAATTGTGAAGTTTTCAAACGTTTTTTTTGTTTCAGCCTGGAACTTTGACCAGTCTGCTTTTTTATAATTAAAATGTTCACACGGTTCTCCTACATCATACTTTTCAACACAAGTATATAAGTCGACTATGGTTGGGTAGTGATAACTACCCATAGGATCATCATATACATGCCAATCACATAAAGGAACTAAAGAAGGACTAACACATGAAACATCAATAGAAGATTGATTAAAATTAATACTTCCTACTGTAGTTGGAGATCCATTATTTAATATACAAAGATCGCATTCATCCAACATGTTATAAATATCAGTGCCTCTAGTTTTTGTTGTGAGACATCCAAAAGCAATATGATGAGCATTTAAGTCACCCGAAAGAAGAAGTGGCTTAGGTAAACTGTTTATAATTTGTTTTAATCTTCGGACCTTAAAGCGACCCCCACTGGGTGGAGCATAAACACATAAAATGGACATATTGCCTAGGCTTGTAGTAAGGGTTATAGCTACTGACTGCATATAATCATAGAACGGTGTAGGGACAACAAAATATTTGAAACTATTTTTAATTAAAATTGCTACTCCACCACGTCCATTTTTTCCATTCTGATTAATGAAATTGTAGTTAGGAATGTTGATAGCTCTATTTTCTCGCAGCCATGTTTCATTTAACAAGCAAATATCTATATCGTTCTTAACTAGGTAATTAATAAGCAAAGGTTTTTTATTATTAATAGATTGTATATTAAATTGTGAAATTCTAATAAATTGTTTATCCATTGTTTTTAAGATTATTAATAAGCATTTCTTTTACAACTGATGTAGTAAGTTTACGGCCTGAGTTACCCATGGCCACCAATGCTCCAATAAGTGCTTTCAAGATAGTATCATTTGTTATAATTTGTTCAATAAGAGTTTCATTATTATTAGTTGTGGTATTAGTTTGGGCAGTTTCTGTCTTTGATTTCTGTACTTTAGGAGTGTTATTAGGTTTAACTTGTGATTTATCTACTGTAACTGTATCTATTTTTGTTTGTTTATTCATTGCAGGGAAGTTTTCATTATAGTTGTTAAATAAATTTTGTATTTGTTTTGTTTGTAAAACTTTTGAATAAGAAGATTTATTATACTTTTCCTCCATTTTTTGTTTTTTTATTGGACAGTCTCGTGATATTGCAACGTGAGAGCCACCACAATTTATGCATTTAATTACCGCATTTTCCTCACATTCAGTGTAGCGATGCTCCTCTGCACATATAGAACATCGCTGCACTGACTTACAAATTCTTGCTCCGTGATTAAATTTGAAGCATTTATAACATTGTAAGAGCGGGGCAACATACTGATGCACCCTATATTGGAACAAGTCCAGATGTACATATTCAGGTAAGTTGGTTGATAGGAAAGTTATACTTACTGAACTAAACGGTTTAATTTGACCATTAACTTTCTTGGTGAAGCGACGCACAGCGACAACCTCATATTTTGATGATAGTTTTTTGAATAATTCCTCGTTACTTATACTTATGGGAACATATCTGAGTACCCCAATCGTTTCCACCGCACTTGCTGGTATGAATGCCTTATATTCGTATTTATCCAGGAAATTCTCATTTTTTAAAAAATCATTGGCGTTGATTGCTCGCGCGAACACCACCCCAACTTTAGATGCGTTTATTCGTCTTATATTAATTACTCCTTTAATTTCATTTTTAAAAACTCCCGCCAACATTAAGGGATTGGTATTGCCTAGTTTGACTCCTTCTTTACGACTCTCAATAAAAACCGTGTATTCAGCCATTCCTACTGATTCAGGGAAAACTCTTTTATAATTTAATTTGTGGTATGGCTTGTAAAAATCGACATTTTCCTGCTGCTGGTCTTGACTACGCCTCGGCGGTTTCCTTTTCCCGCCCGCGTCGTTATCCATGCCTGTGTTCAAACCGTCACTATCGGACGGCATTTTTCTTTATTTTTTAATGAAAATTAGTTAATTTTCCTGCACAAGTCGAAAACAAAATAAGTATTTTAAAATTTCAATTTAAAATACGCGCTTCTTGTTTCCCGCCAAAAACAAGACTCTTCTAATTATTCAGCTAATCAAAACTCTCGCGTTTTGTAGATTACCCACAGAACCACCGACCAGAAAAAAAAGCACAGAACACTTAATATTCTAGCGGAGAACTGACTGCTGAGATCATAGACTACGTATAAACTGGGTTGTACTGTATTAAGTGTTGCAAGCTCAGAGTAAATCAGTTGCAAGATAAATAAAATTAAAGGAGTTGTAGGCCTATTACACTGCACTTTTCACAGGGACCCTTAACTTGAATCAATATAGTGTAATAAGATTTAGGGCGAAAGGGTCCCTAATTTTGTCCTAATTTTGTAATAATTTTTTTTATTTTTAATTTTTAATTTTTTTTATTTTTAATTTTGTAATAAGCGAGGCTCTCTTTAGTGGCCACGCCCACCCTATCCCAGGGCCCTGAGAAAAGTGCAGTGTATAGGCCTATTAGGACCCAGCGAGGCCAGATTGAACTATTCTCAACAATAACAACAACAACTTTATGAAACACAGAAGACATTCGATCCCTTTGCAGACAAAGTAATGAATGCAATACAGAATGGCGGGCAAGAAGGTAACTTTATTATAAAAATTTTAATTGCACATTTTTTGACATTTCCAGTGCTCTGTGTGTGCTAGCAGATTTTTATGAAAAAATAAATAGTGCTGGGGACAAAAAGATAGTTAAGAATCACCTCACTCACTAGGTACAATAGTCACGGGTAACTATAGTAACGTCAAACATCGACACGAAATAAAAGTCGACGGCTCAATCAATTTTTTTATTTTTTTATTATCAACATAAAAATCGATACAGCTTTGTTTACTTTGATACAGAGAAAAACCACGAAGGTTTAAAAAATAGAGAAGCAGTAACTGGTTCATTGACTCATTGACCTGTCACAACTAAAACAAGTAACATCACCTTCGTTCTTCTTCTTCTTAGTTTGATTTTTAACCGACTTCAAAAAAACGGATTCGTCGGAATCATTTTTTTTTATGTATGTTCCCCGATTACTCGAAGACGCCTGGACCGATTTTGAAAATTATTTTTTTGTTTGAAAGGGTATACTTCAAAGGTGGTCCCATATAAATTTGGTGAAGATCTGATGAAGATCTTCGAAGACAGATAATGGAAATCCTCAACGGATAAGAGTACATTGCTCGCGATCAGTATAATAGCTTAGTAAACAGTAGGTTTTTAACCAGGCATTGCATATTTTTAACCGACTTTAAAAAAGGAGGAGATTCTCAATTCGTATGTATGTTCCCCGATTACTCGAAGACGCCTGGACCGATTTGGAAAATTCTTTTTTTTGAAAGGGTATACTTTCCAGCTGGTCCCATGGTCATTAGGTCAGATGATGGAATCCTGGGGAAATCAAAGGAACTTAAATTTTATATGGACACGAACCCAGATAGTCATTAGGTACAGGTCTGTCTACCTTTCGAGAACCTATTTTATATTTACAGCACTAAAAAGCAAACAATAAAATTATTTTTAAATAAAAAAAAAACCGCCTTCAAAAACTAAAAAGCAAAAAATAATTGGATATATTTACATATTGTTATTTCTACCCACTATGTTGAAGTCGGGCGGGTATAACAAGGATAAGCAAAGTTGACGCAAGGCTCGCCCGACTTCTACATAGTGGGTAGAAATAATAATATGTAAATATATCCAATTATTTATTGCTCATTAGTTTTTGAAGGTGGTTTTTTTTATTTAAAAATAATTTTTTGGCTTTTATTTATGCCAAGACAGCACAATTTACTTCGCCAATGACACGTTGCTTGGAATCACCTTAGGGCATCATTATTTTACAATTTGACATTAGCTAGTGTCAAAACGTTACGTCTCAGTCGAATCCAATACGTCTTGGGACCCTGAGACCTCTCTTTTTAGACGCGGACTGTGCTGCTGGTTTTTTAGTGGGTATTCTGCTTCCATCTGTGAGTCCCACATACCCGCCTTGTGCGGGATGCGTAAATGCATTTTTCCAGTAAAAAAAAAAAAAAGTTATCCAATTAAAAATTTGAAGCGTAAATATGTTTATATGTAATAAATACGTATATTATGATAATATGTTTGAACCCCTTCATATTTAAAATAATTTTATTAAAATTTCGTAATATTATTTTAATTATTATATTATTTAATTAAACAGCACAGTAAAAAACATACTTTCGTAACTGGATCAAATAATTTGCATGTAGGTTAAATTATTGAAATGTTCCGGTACCTATTTAAAAAATCGGACGTCACTTACAAAAAAAGCTGGCATCATTATTTTACAATTTGACATTAGCTTGTGTCAAAACGTTATAAAATTAAAAATTCGAATCTATTTAAAAAGCAAAGTGTAAATAAATTATGATTATATGTTTGAACCCCTTCACATTTTTACCCCATAATAATTTCTAATTATTTATTTATTTTTGTTTTGGTGTACGATAAAGAATATTTCATTCATTCATTCATTTTTAATAATTTTATTATACCTAGGTATTTAATTAAGCCGCACAGTAAAAAACATACTTTCGTACCTTGATCAAATAATTTGCATGTAGGTTAAATTATTTAAATGTTCCGGTATTAAAATCGGACGTCACTTACAAAACAAGCTGGTATCATTAATTTGTAGTTTGACATGCCAAATTACTATCTCGATGCTACAATTAACTTTATGCAGGGGGAATTCCCGAAGTGTTTGCGTCGTTCGCGTACACGATTTTTTTCCTGGCTCGGCTCCATTCTAGCTGGTGTTGCCAGATGAGTGGACATTTTGCACAATAATACGGGCTCTGCTCCCACAGAACTAGTATATTTACTACCAATGCTACTCACTTTTAAGTTTTAAGATCGTAGACAGTTCAAAATCGTTTTTTACCCGAATACGGCGGAAGGCTTACGATTTTAATTTATAGTCTTTATAACGCCACTATAAATATTGCCTATTGCGTAAAATAATGCGTTAAATTGTAATCTGTCGACACTTGACAGATTACAATATAACGGTTTTTGCAATTTTACGGTGAAACCTATTCATATGTTCCACCGTTGACCGTACCTAGCGCATAAACTATTACAGCGGGCCAACAGCGGGCCAATATTTTGATGAAGTGTCAATCGATTCATTGCTAATCATGCGAAGTTTATAAATTAGTAGGTAGGTAGTTCACTTCTTTTTAGATTCAGGATCCTTTCCAGATCTTATGAAATACAGTAAATTGATTCCACTTTTTAAATCTGGTAGTAGAAGTGACCCTAATAATTACAGACCAATTTCTATATTAGTACCAGCACTCAGCAAGATATTTGAGAAAATTATGCTCAACCAACTGCTTCTGCACTTTAACTCAAATAAACTACTACACTCAGAGCAGTATGGTTTTACTAAAGGCCGATCAACAACCGATGCGGGAGCTATGCTGTTAAAGCATATATTAGATGCGTGGGAGAAATCACAGAATGCTATTGGTATTTTCTGTGATTTGTCTAAGGCATTCGATTGCGTTGAGCATGAGACGCTTTTAGTTAAGTTGAACCATTATGGAATCAAAGACACTGCACTTGGCCTCATTGCATCTTATCTCAGTGGCCGCATTCAAATGGTATGTGTCAACGATGTGAAGTCGTCCGGATCAGCCTCACTTATGGGTGTTCCTCAAGGCTCTATTCTGGGTCCCTTCATGTTCTTGGTGTATATAAATGATTTACCATACTACGTCCAAAATACTTGCGATATTGTGCTATTTGCTGACGACACGTCCTTGATTTTTAAAGTCGATAGAAACAAGGACAATTATGAAGACGTAAATAATGCAATTTCTCAAGTCACTAACTGGTTTACTGTAAACAATTTACTTTTAAACGCAAAGAAAACCAAGTGCATTGAATTCGCATGGCCGAATACCAAGTCCGCAGGAAACATAAATTTAACTGTAAATAATGATATTTTAAAAATAGAAGAGACCACTGTGTTCCTGGGGGTAACCTTAGATTCAAAGCTTCAATGGGGCACTCATATATCAACTCTGGCTGGCAAACTCAGCTCTGCTGCTTACGCTGTCAGAAAGATTCGACAGTTTACTGACGTTGAAACTGCAAAAATTGTATATTTTGCTTACTTTCATAGTATTATAGGTCTTACGGAATTTTACTATGGGGTAAAGCAGCAGATATTCAAAAAATTTTTGTATTACAAAAAAGGGCAATACGTGCAATTTATAATCTAAAACCGCGCGAATCCCTTAGAGAGAAATTTAAGGAAATAGGTATTCTTACAGTAGCCTCGCAATATATTTATAGTAATTTAATCTTCGTAAAACAGCACATTCATAATTACAAAAAAATATGCGATCTGCATGATAGGCAAACTAGAGGCCGCCATAAGCTCGTGACTCCATCACTCCGCCTCAAGAAGGTCCGAAGGTCGTTTGTGGGAATGAGCATTCTATTTTATAACAAAATTCCACATCCTTCCATTCCTATCTTAAACTTGCCTTTACACAAGTTTAAGAAGTCCATTAAAATTATGCTCCTGAAAAAGGCTTATTATACTGTTGAAGATTACGTAGTTAAATGACAAAGGAGCATGGATTTGACTCGCTCCAGCAATGCTAAGGACAGCTGTTACTTATGTATTTTACAAATTAATGAAATTGTAAATTATTTTTTTTTTCAAAAGACAGCTGTTAACTACTTATGTATTTTACAAATTAATGAAATTGTAAATTATTTTTTTTTTCAAAAGAGCAACCGCCGAGTTTCTTGCTGGTTCTTCTCGGTAGGAATGACATTCCGAACCAGTGGTAGATTCACTTGACGATTCAAAAGTACTTGTAAAAGTTTATTTGAATAAAAATCATTTTGAATTTGAATTTGAATTTTCTGGTCGATTATGATGTCAATGTAAACTACTTAATAATTATATAGCCTAAGATCCCTGTGTAGAACGACCTTCACCGAGCTGGTTAATGGATGAAACCTACTTTTTATTTTAATTTTAATACTAGATAAATACGCCTAAAATAGGTTGACTATCAAAATCCGGTCCAGGCAGGTTTTTTTTGACAGATTTATTGTAGCCAATGCTATACCATCGCATTTGTATATTTTGTTATATAACTCAAGCGGTGCCGATCCGTTCAGTTACCTTTGGACTATGGTAAGTTGGTAAGTTACCACAGTCCATGTGGTCCATAGGTTACTTCACGGATCTGTTAAACTGTTACCACTCACTAAGGAAGGATTAATAAGTAATATAGGGGCTGAATGTTTGTTTTGAGTCATTTCTGTTAAATTAAATACCGGCTTATTTATAGTTGGATTTATTAAAAACGACCCAAGCAGTCTGGGTTGTTACAGTGGTTTGTAAAATAAAACCCGTCTATATGTGGTTTGGTTCTCATCATTGAAAAATGTAACTTATCGTTGTATTATGTATCTCAGATCTTTTTTGCTGAGTGATAGAACCAACCGTTACGACCTCTTTGGTTTAAATAACTCATTTTTGACCAAAGGGTGGATTGAGTCCTTTCTGCGTAACTAGGTCCAATTAGTATGGATTTTTCAAGAGCGATTTTCTGCGTTATCAAGTGACACTGAAGTAGGCAAAAACTTTTAAGGACGCCGTAAGGACGTTATCGTGCGAAGTATACGTAAATCAAAACTACCCTTGAAGTTCCTAATCAATACTAAAATAATACTACTTGTAAGGAACAGGATCGAAATAAAAACAAAATATATTTTAGTAACTTTTACTAAGCAATACCAAAATATCATCCTTTTAGACAGACTAAAACATCAATTGTTAAGGTAGCGAGTACAGATAAAAGTGCATTTCATAAATCTCACAATACCAAAGGGCTTGGTAGAGAGAAGACTGGGATAATAAATATAAAATTTGTTTAGTAAAATCTCAGTATAGCAAGCATACAGTTTGGCAACAAACGTTAATGTGCAGAGCAATGTAGCGGTGGCTTCTTGAAATCAGAGTAGGCCAACTGAAGAATTTTTAAATGTTTAAAAAAATTTATAACAGGAAAAGGCAGTCTACAAATCTACAATTTAAAACCACACTAAAAATACTTTGAAAGAAGTTTAAGGAAATAAGTATTCAGTAGAGTAAGGGTGTAGGTATTACAGTAGCTTCACAATATATTATTTATGACAATAACTTTGATTGAAAAAAGCAACCACTAAGTTTTTGCTGGCTCTTCTCAGTAGGAATGACATTCCGAACCAGCGGTAGATTCACTTGACAATTCAAAAGCACTTGTTTCAAGTTTGTTTAAATCAAAAAGATTGAAGTTTGTTTCCACACTGGGTCTTTGCTATTCTGCAATTAAAATGAATATTTATCTTTTTAGAGTAATACATACTTATATCTAATACGTTCAACAAACATCCTCAAGCACAGCTTAGTACAAACATTAGACTTTCATATTTTGCATCTCAAAATCCATCATGAGAGTATCCATCGTAAGATAACAATATACATGAAAAGTCAAAGTAAAGACTAAATCTTCCATTAAATAAAAAAATATTACTCTAGGTATATATATACAATGACGGATCATGACTTTAAAATTGGTTACAGTACTATAGAATAAAATAAACATGCATAAATCATTATATCTCACAAATCTTTTTGAAGTCATGCACAATAAATATTAAATACATTTTGAAATCGTCCACAGAACAAGAACCCAGAAAGTTATTGTTATTCTTTGTACATGAATCTCTGTGTAGCTCGTTCAAATGAAATCAGAATACAAAATTGTTCTTTCATAAATAAGCTAACTTTGATTTGAGCCCAAATGAACATCTCTTTCGAATCAAAATATCCGAGTACGAAATTAAGAAGACAATTAACTACATTTTACAACAAGTATTTTAAAGCCATAATAACCGTCATTGCATTCTGTATACAAATAATTTAGTGACTAAACAGTGTAAAGATTCTTAGTTGCTGAGCTGTGTTTAACCATGGTGTCCCTATGGAGTTGGAAGCCTATCTTGCCGTGGATACCAAGTTGCTCTTTCAGCTTCCTACCAATCTCCAAGTTTGCTTGTTGCTTTGAGGTGTCAGCTGTCCACACAGCTACAAAAGGAAAGCAGTTTTAAAGGTCTGATTACTTTTGCATTGTTCGTTTGACAACCTCCCTGGTGCAGTGGTGAGTGCTGTGGTCTTATTGTGGGAGGTCCCGGGTTCGATTCCCAGCAGCCAACCGTGGCTAGTTACCACCCCACCGGGTTAGACACGGCCAAGCGATTAAGGTGTGTACAAACTGATATGGGTTTAATATAACTGCCAATGCCCTTCAACTTAGCTTGCTACCATTTTAGACTGCATCATCACTTACCATCAGGTGAGATCACAGTCAAGGACTAACCTGTAGTGTTATAAAGGAAATTAATTTGCGTTTGCATTATAAGCATGTCACATTTTACTCAATGGGAAATGCAATTGAAACTTACCAATTTTGTCCACCTTTGCTCTGACATTTACGACTGCCCCACAGATTTCCTCAGCATGGTCAAAGTTTTCACCAATTAGAAGAAGAATCTGAAAAAAGAAACATTGAAAAATGACATTGTGAGCACACAACGTTCAAAACAAATAACCAATCAGAGTTTAGTCAATTAACAATACAGTTGGTCAAAATTATTCAATCATTTTTTTAGATTGTAGAAATCTGCATTGAAGTACCATTGATGTGACTTATTCTTTTGTATCCAATATGCAATAAACTAAAGTGACATCTCTAAATAAACTGCCATCTCTATCAGATCCCATTCATACAACATCCATATCATATCAATCCAATAATTATACACAATCTCAAATCAAATCAGATATGTATTCATATTTTATTCAATTTTAATTAAAAGGTCACAGTGAAAACATAGGAAACGATGCAGCTGACGAACTAGCACGACGAGCCTCAAACCTGAAGGTAGCGGGACCCGACCCGATCGTCCCGATACCTTTCAGTGAATACAAGATCTGGATAAGGAAACAAACACTACAGACTGCAGACAAACAAAAGAGGCGATACCCAGCCCCAATAAACCACTAACCAAAAAACTTCTGCAGCTCAACCGAGCCAAACTCAGGACAGTTGTAGGTATGATAACAGGACACTTTCCTCTAAACAAACACCTATTTATTCTAGGTATCACCGACAGCCCTCTATGCAGAGCCTGCATGGAGAGCGACAACTTCAAGACACCAAAACACGTGCTGCTCGAGTGCAGCGGTGTTTCCACCCAACGAGAAGCCTACATTGACTCCCTAGCAACACTACCGGAAATCCTTGCTGACATGGGCGGCCAGCTTGGATTCTGGAGTGAGCTCGGTTGGCTGGAGTGATCTAGCAGGGAGTCGCACCAGTGGTTTTCATGCACAGCGGACGCCTACATTTCAAGTGCGGAAAACAATCCCAGGACATGAAGAAGAAGAAGAAGACCATGCAAGCTAGCATCAAATATTACTGTTGGTTCTGTACATACCACATCTAACCAAAACCGGTCAAGATCTGAGTTGCGTTGTTTCTTCTCAAGACTGATCAGCCAGCGGCCGCCCATCTTGTTAGCATCGTCCTCCCACATGGGACGGATACCCTGCTTGAACACTGAATAATCATGGCCCTGGCGCAGCTCCGAGGGTAACTTAATATGGTGGTACAGTCTAGAATGGAAATGAAAAAGATTTATCAGTATATTCATGAATGTCGATGTAATCCTTTTCCACAAGGGCCATTTTTCATCCAGGATGCTCTTTCAGTACATATTATGATATCCAAATCAATTTTAAAGGTATATCTAAAGCACACTTAATATAAGGCAACTACTTAATACCTACTGATTTTACTGAAAAGATTGTAAAGCTCACATTATAGTTGCTATTTTGTGGGTTTCCACTGACAAAACATTCACATAAAATCATGTTGAAAACTCTGTTTTCTGTTCAGCCATGTATGCATTGTCACACAACTTGTCACATTAAGACATGTTTGACATTTCATAGGCTGAGATATGTATTCTGACTTCTGAGACATGTTTAAAACCAAATGTTTTGTACAAATCTCGCAAACACATTGAAACTTTTATTTGTTCATATTTTCCATAGATACTTAATTATTAGTAAGTACATGAAGTTAAATGTATATGTTTGAATGAGTGGAAACACAGGCAACATCAAATCCTAGAATCTGTCATATCATTTTACCCAGTTTTTTGTGTGAATGTCAGTCTTAACCCGGTGTCATTGAGGTTGGGTCAGGATGACCCAGTGTGTTTAAAAATGAAAATATTTTTTTTATGTACTCGAATGACGTTGCCATTCTTCTCAGTAGCTGGAGCCAACGTTATGTTCTAAATGTTTCCGAAAAGAAATGAGCCCAGCGGTGACCACGCTGGGAGCTAACGCGCTTATGTGTCAATAAGGTCAATATGACCCATGCTCACAATTAACGTGACAAAATTTTGCGCCTTAATTTTGTATGATTTTTGTACCAAAAATTTTTTTTGGTGTTTATTCAAATTTTTTCTTATGTTTTTATGTTCATGTTTTTGATGTTATTATTTTAGTGCCTTATATTATGACTGAAATGACTACAGTGTATTTAGATTGAATTGAGCTAATTTGTAAACAAATATGGCGGTACTGATCACGTGACCTTATTTTGACATGACCCCTAATGATGGGACTATTGCTGAATTATATGAGGAATGAACTATTGAACGATTACTGAACGAATTATCTCCAATGCAAAGAATACTCGTATTTTATATAGGAGAAACAGTACTGTTATTGGATACAAGCTCGCTCTGTGACCGTAAGCATCGACGTTCAGAATGGAAAACGTAATCGAATTATTTGAATTGAATAAAAATATTTTTATTCATACCTATATATTATTTATGTATAAATATGTATTTTGATTTCGTTGTACAATCATTAAAGTCATAAGAGAGCTTTAAAGTCCAATAACTGTACCGTTTCCCTGTACCATATCGGTACTGACTAAATAATATTGGGTCAGTCAAAACATCAACGGCCCAATAAAAACTTTGAAATAATATTTTTGTAATTTATTACTTTAGTATTTCTGACTTAATAAGATAATTTTGAAATGAAAAACATTTGTATACGTTATATAATAAAATAACGTGATTTACAGAATTCGATTACAATGTTTTCGATTCTGAACGAATTATATCGATGTTTACGGTCACTGACTCAGTATTAATCATTCGTTTTTAGTCTGTGGTTGCGATGTCGTATCTGAGCAACACTATAAAATCCAAGTAATACGAAACATCAAAAAAAATTTTTGCTTTAATCTGTGGGACTTTATTTGTGTTTTCATTCAGTTTTTATTAAAAATATTGTATAAATACTGGATAAATGGAAGAAATAATACACTGCATGTTTACGTTAGATGTTGTTTGTGGACTGCAAGCAGTTTGTGTGTGTTTTCAATTGCTTTAACATTGTGAAAAGTGTTTACAAAGTTACGCGTTATCAAAAAGGTTCGTTTGTTTACAAATTAGCTCAATTCAATCTAAATACACTTTATATTTTAGCGTTGTAAGGTGATAAAACTCTAAGGGATCTCAATTTTGTAAATTTTTTGAGAGTTTAGGTACCTAAAAGTTTTATATATTTTTAATAAAAATGTTCTGTGATTCATATCTTTTTTCTTTTATTTCTAAGATCAGAGTGTAAATTATACATTATAATGACAAAGATTTCGAATATATTCAATAAAACATGAAAATATTGTACATTATATTATGGGGTTATATTGACCCACCTCAACGTCCGTGTAACAATTTCGTACCACAATGACGCCGGGTTAACAAAACAAATTTTTGATTTGTTTCATAAACGAAAAGTAAAGAGACTAAGTACGAAGATTTAATGTTTTTAAGGGCAAAGAACCCAGAATAGTGCATCTAGTTAGTAAACAAGAAGTAATCTACTTAATTACTTTAAATTTACCTCCAGAAGTCTTCCACAGTATCGAATGATGCTAATTCAATTTGATTCTCCTCCCAAGATTTGGATCTGTCATTATCATAAAACCAGAGGCTCCAGGTGTTTTGCAGAGGATGTTTTATTAAGAATTCAGGCGGGACTTCTGTATTGCTGTCAGTTTTGGTTTCTGCGCCCGCTTGCCCCTTGAATACACAAGTCATTTTTATAACAAAACAATCCTAACCTATAACACTTGATGGACTTAAACCTTATGTCACTTATCACTAGTTACTTAATACAAGATCTATTAAATAGTTCTTTTTTTTATCAATCGCGTAAATCAATTAATTCCAGCCTATTCGGTATAAGTTGACAATTATCACAGTGAAAGTTGACCGAGCCACATCAGCATTCAGTGCTAATTTTATGAAAAAACGATAAGCATAATTATGTTTGAGGGTAGAACTGTATGCCACTATCATGATTTATCCTACCTCAACTTCATCAGCAGTATTTCCAGCCATGTCACTAATTATTTGCTTTTTTTTTCGCATCCGCAATCAGAGACGCGATAATGTTCGCGTTTTTTACAAAAAGACAGACATCAACATTTTCAAAGACAAGATAGCCAGAGACATGCCAGCTGCATGCCAGACTCCAGAGACATTTTGTTGCCAGGGATTTTATGATTTTACCTGTGGATTTTACATCACAAACCACAGATGAGTAGGAACCGACGGTATCATAGACACAAACTCTACTTATGCTAAGTTTACACACCTATTAGTAACCCAGGAAGTACTAGAAAGGGTAGAAAATGTTAATATAGAATAGCAACATTTGAAAAGAAACATCAATAGCGAGATTGTCACTGTCGTGTCATGTCATTCAAACGCTGTCTGCAAATGTGCTGCAAATCTTGTCTCTGCTGCAAATCGTTAATCGATGAAATCGTCTTTGCTGTAACGTTGTAAAGCTGATAATTTTTGCCGGTCTCCGTCCAGTTTCATATTATATTCTATCTACAGAAAGTATTTAAATCAAGCAGGCTATCGAGATGGCTGTTCAAGCTATATTAATGGACTTTTCAATGGATCCTGCCCGCTTGGCCGATGAGAACGGTCAGAAAGCTGTATTTACACAATTAGAAACAGTGCTCAAGGATTATGTACCTAATCTCATCTTAGCCACCGATATGAAAGTGGAAGGTGGTTCACTGAAACTGTTAACGGGGAAGAGAGGCACGACTGTATTCGTCAGGCTGTTCGATCGCGGTCTCGTCACTGTAAATATTGAATATTATAAAGAAGACAATGAGGAGCCATTAATCAGCTTCAAGGTTAGCTCAATTCTGAATTCGCTTAAAATAGCCTTCGTTACATATGCACTAGATTCGTACTCGAGTCGCGATATATTTAAATGTCTACAGTTTTAATTTACAAATAGTTCGATGTTTTCAAATAGGTACGTACGAGTTGTTTTGATTTTCTCTGCGTTGTCAGAGACACTGAAATGATTATAGTGCCTAGTGCCTACCTACCTATCTACTGAAATGAAACCTTATACCCCAGTTGTCTCAAATTAAAGTTCATGCAACTGTAGAAGTCATACTGAGTTGTTCAAAAAAAATTTAACTTAGTAATACTATTAGGGCATAGTATTCTTGTATTGAATTTGTTTCGAACAACTCTTC
This sequence comes from Erebia aethiops, assembly GCA_923060345.2. Taxonomy (NCBI): domain Eukaryota; kingdom Metazoa; phylum Arthropoda; class Insecta; order Lepidoptera; family Nymphalidae; genus Erebia; species Erebia aethiops. Next base: position 16,197,233 of record OV281081.1, on the reverse strand, counting down.
TCTAGATAAGTAAATATAAATGTTAAAAACATAGGATAAAACAACAGTGACAGTGTTGCTTCTTGATTAATTTCAATTAATTATTTTAATTGGCAGACAAAACTAATACTGATTTATTAAAGGATCACTTTAATTATATTAAATAGCCTAGCTCTGAAGATATAATCTCTTTTAATTTTGAGAATTATCTCAAGAATCTATTACTTAAGTTATGTTCTAGTTGAGTTAAAATCACCAACTAAAAAGGAAGAAAAAAAAACTATAACATTTTTGTGAATGAAGGTTGAGCGTATTGTCTTGTTCTAGTGTTCAAAGCTACTGGAAAGTTCTGTGCGAATGTTGTTGGAGTGCGACCGGCTTAAGCTATTGCCAACCATAAAACGGGGCTATAAATATGATGTTTACCTAACAACCTCAGGTTAGCTCATATACTAAAACCACAGAATAATATAATAGTACTGACGTACAGAAGTCTCACTCCTTTGATGTTGACTACTTGCCGACGTTTTAATAGCCTACATAATTATTATTAAAAAGATAAATCACGCACGCAAGCTAAATTAAACTTTATCGCCGCGCGCGAGTGTCCGTATTGCTTTGCATCTTTTCCCTTTCCTACGTCACGGACGACATTGCTTGCTGTCTTGTCTAGGGCTGTCAGCAAACAGTACAACAATACAGTAGGTTTTTCGAATAGGTAAGTAAGGTACCTACTCTGACTATGATCGACTGTGTTTACTGTGTGTCGCTGTGAGTTCTTCACTACGCACGCAACTTGCAAGGCCATTCGTCGCGGCGAAGCAGTGCGGCGAAACATAATATTTCGCTCGGAGAGGTAGGTACACTTCGATCACGGAAATATATAAATATATATTCCGTGCCCTTACTCTAAATCGGCAAGGTGTAATAAGAATTAGGGAGTAAGGGCCTAACTAGGGCGAGCGTATTCCCTGCGACTCGTTTGTACTACCTACAGCTCGTGCCTCGATTCAAAAAAATTACTTGAAAAGAGGCTCATTTAAGTTTGACATGAATTGTACCTGTTCCGTGATAGAAGTACTATTGACTACTTGTTATTGTATTGACTACTTGCTGACGTGCTTGCTAGCTTTAATAGCGTAAATAATGATTATTAAATAGATAAAACACGCAAGCAAGCTAAATTAAACATTATCGCCGCGCGTTAAACAAAGAGTAAAAAAATACAGTAGGTATAACTTTTAATTATTTATTTTAATATTTATAGCTGTTTGACTTTAATATAATGTCTTATATTTTTTTTACAGTCTTTAAAATACCGGTTATTAAATTTAAGCGTGGAAAAAACTCTAAATCTTACATATAATTTAAGTAGGTATTGGGAAGGGAAGCATGGACAGGGAGTCATAAAATTCTAAAGAATTAAGCCATTATAATTCTAAAGATCGATAGACCATTATATATAGGTACATGAGTTTAAATGTCTACAACTATTTATCCTACAAATAATTAATATGCTAAACACTTAACTTAAACTATTAAACAAATATTTTCAAAAAACTATTTACGAAAACAGCGTTAAATTCACTAGCACGTCGCTCGCTTATAACGCGCCAGCCCCGACTGCGTACAGCGTAAGCATTCCGGGAATGAGCGCGATCGTCGGTATTTTCGTCGCGCAAGTACCAAGAATGACACAGGCCTGCTAAAACTTCTAACTTTATTACTGGGGAATGTAATCCTGCAGTAATATTTTAGTATTTTGCGTGAATAAGGATTCTTAGCCTTATGCAGGATCCAGTGAATATCAAGATCCTGCAAGTTTTAAATATGATGGCTTGATGAAACAAAAAAATATCACAATTTTTTGACAGCTATTATGTTTAGATTAAAAAAAACTGGGCAAAAAAACATCTGCCAAGCTAGAAAATAATATTATTTTACAGTTAATGAAACAATTAGTAATTTGTAGATTTACAGTCCTGTAGTAGTTACCTACTAGTCCTACAAGATTCATAAGAACTTGGTATGCATGGACTGCATTCCCTACATATAACTATATTGTTATCATACAACCACTATTCTCTAAAAGGTAATTTTAGAAACACAAGTCACAGGTATGACTCTTTTCATTATTTAATTACTAACAATACTAGAAGTGTGCTTAACCACATGTTTCTTCCATACATTATTGTATGTTGCGAGAAATTGCCACATTTGCTAACTTCATACAAATGTGGAGGTGAATTCTATGGTACATGTCTCAGAAATCTTCTGATAAGATTATATACATTAGTGACCAACCAAAACTATACATACGTTTGTCTGAAAAATCTTTTTTGTGCTATTGTACATTTTGATGCATGTCTGAATGCAATCTTAAAAACATGCCATTCTTGTAATATTTTTAACACATACTGTACATTCTCTCCCATTCCTTTAATACACTTTATTTAACTACAAGTTTAATAAATAACAGCTATGCATGTATTTTCAATATTTTGTATATGAGTTGTTTTTATTTTTCAATACTTCTAGAATTCTGAGAAGACGCTCAACCTTACATTCCATTAGTATTAGAATTTTACAAAAATGTTAAATAGTTTCTGCCATAGACTAAAGGAGAACAATAGATAGTATACAAGTCACCAATAAAACTGATTGAAAATTACTTAATTAAGCAAAAGAACCAAAAATACCAATCGTAATCACACAAACTAATGTTAACAATTCTTTTTTGTGATTGGATCGTTAAGTAGCATTGCTTTCCTGTGATTTACACTATACTATACTCTGTCTTTATCCTAAAGTCTGTGGTGTCCGCACTTTGATTCCATACCTGGGTAATGGGTTTTGTTGGTTTATTTTTTCCCATGTTTTATTTATTTCACTAGTCGGCGAAGATATTGGAAGGTCAGCTGAATAAGTACATATCAGTCATTAAATCGCAGGCGTTGCCCACGATTAAGCGATGCGTATTTGGCAGGTATTATCCTACTTCAGGTAAGTCCAATTTGACACTTTATTTAATAATGCCAGCTAGCTACATACGACGAATCCCGCGTAGAATGCTGATGTACCGAATCACGAATCTATTAATGCGAAAATCCGTGCCTTTTTTTACATAACTGTGTTTGTGACACAAAAACTCGAGTCGCTTCCAACATCTTGCGCGGGATTTGTTACAGTATGACTGAACCTTTAAACTTTTGGCACTGTGTTATACACAGTATATTATAAAATATAATGTAAATCAAAAGATAAAATTATTCTGCTAATAGTTACTATTGAGTGTTTAAAGCTAAAGATAAATAAACTATGCATTTTCTACGTCAGATCAACACACTTATTTGTATTATTTTACTTGAACTGATATGTTTCTAGCCATATTCTTTAGCCCTGTTGTTATGATTATCAACTCTTCATAGTAGGTAATGGTTTTATAGGTATTATTCAATAAGTATTATTCAGTATTATCATAAAAATTGTCTCATCTTGTGTAATTCAAAGCCTATTACTGCTAATTGTGTTGTTCATACAATTTGTACTACATGTTTAATTTGTAAGTAGACATTGGTGAAAATTTCCAGACGAACGACTGCTGGAATATGACATCGATGGTATATTGTTCGACAAACAGTCGTCTTTCCAGAAGGTGCAAGTTGTGCATTCCAAATCTTTTGGGAACATGTTGGTGCTAGATGATTTACAAAGTAAGAACATTAAATCTATTATTCCTACAATTTTTTTTCTAGTGCATAGGTACATGAAATCTAAATCCAAATAGCGTTTCGATATAAATAATTTATTTATTTCACATAGGACAACTTGTGTGACTTATGAAACCTTAAGACTCTACCTTATTCTACCATATTCTCTATATTCATACATTGACGTCCATTCAAATGACAGACAGTTGTAGCACCTTGAGGTACAGTCCTGTGATCCTAAGGTTGAGAGAGATAGAAAACTGCATACGACATTTCACATTAGTAACACAGAATTTTGTATTGAAAATTCTATCAGTTTCCTCTGTCACGTCCCTGTCACCCCGCAGCGTTGCTTTGCTTAAGACGCCTCTGTTGAACGACTGATAGGAAAGAATGTATCTCCACTGTTCTAATACTATAATGGCCCATATGATGAACCGGTTTTGACGTTCGGTACAGTGATAGGCTGTATCCCGAAGAAGGACATAGACCTCTTTTTGTGGTGAGAATCGTTCGTAAATGAAGTTATTTGTACTGAAGCCGTGAATGGGCAAAAATTTCAGAGTCAAAATGGAAGCTTTATTATATTAAGTTTAAAATCGTTGTTTCCAGATATTTCAGAGGCTGACCTTATTTACACAGAAACATTGATGCAAAGAGGGAAGGAAAGCTACGAAGGGAAAGAAATTGTTATCCTAGGTGAGATGTTTTCCATTTATATTAGTTAGGAGTTAGGAAGTTGGCGGTCTTTGTCGTCAGTCCTGCGCCTGATCTCTCTTCGGTTGTGTCAGATTTTTCGGCCCATCGGGCTATGAGAGTAAAGCAACAGAGAGTGCACTTGTGCACTAATATCTCCCGCCGCGCTGATGGCAAATCTCTGTGGAGATAGGCCGCCATGGCCGAAATTCGGTCAGGAGGACATTATAGTTAGCGCTAATCAAATAGTTTTCTCTGAGCTGAGGTGCGAGTGCTTGTTTGCGCAGCTTTCACATAAACTGTCTTTGTCCGTTCCATACTACGCGCGAAAATATGCTGTTGCGACGCATGCACGGTCAACTTCAGACGCGACCAATGGGCCTATTGCACTACACTTTATCAAGGGCCCTTTGGCAAGGGTGGGCGTGGCCGCTAGTTTTGGCGGCGCCATTACATTGCAGTAACTATCGGGCCCTAACTCAGTATGAACGAGAACCTAAATGGCACCCCTTGAGGTGGCACAAAGTAAACTATAACGTCAAAATGCTTCCGCGAGCCGGAGAAACACAACTACTCTCTACGCTGGTCGTGCGACCACTGAGCTCCCTAACCACCCTAAAGTTATTACATTGCCCGGTCGGCAGACCGGGACGACCCGATGTCCGTAATCAGGGACCCTTTCTCCCTAAATATTATAACACTACACTGATTCAGGGACCCCTTTAAAAAGTGTAGTGTAATAGGACTGCGGGAGCTGTGGGCCGATATGCCGTGTAGTCGTGACGTCTTCAAACCTTTCACTCGTCACTCGTCAGGTGGCGGCGACGGCGCGTTACTATATGAGCTCTTGAAAGAGAATCCTAAATATGTGTGGATGCTGGAGATAGACGAGCTGGTGATGAAGGCGTGCAACAAACATCTCCAGGCCATCTGTGGGGACGTGCTCGAGAGGAGGAAGGGGCCTAACTTTGAGGTAACCATACGTACGTTGAGCTGGAGACGTATGATGGGCCAACTTTGTATGTGAATATCATACCAATATTATGAATCTGAAAGTGTGTTCGTTTGTTGGTTAGTCTTTCAATCACGCCACAACAGAGCAACGAATTGACGTGATTTTTTGAATGGGTATAGTTGAGGACCTGGAGAGTGACATCAGCGGACGAAGTCGTGGACATCAGCTAGTTTTATAATATATATAGAACTTTTGATAGATGACCGTTTTTCTAGATGGACGTTTTGCTCCTTAGACATTGTGATAGTAAAGCGATAATAACATAGTGTTTCATGATCTCAAAATCAATGCGCGCGTGACCCCTGGCCCAACGGTGAAAAGCGCTCGGGCCCACTTTTTTTCTAAAATTTATTTGATAACTAGAGGGCCCGACAGACGTTGTCTTATCTGAACCTAGAACCCGATTGCAGCGATCCGATTGTAAATATATATAGCACCCCGGGACCCACACAAACACACACAAAAAATTCCATCAATATCGGTCAAGCCGTTCTGAAGTGATGCATATCTCAAAGTTAAAGTGAAAAACTTATGACAATCGAATTTTTATGGATGAAAATTCGTTAAAAAACATATGAGAAGTGAAATTTGTATGTGCATTTTGAAAAATGGTTAATGGTTTACAAGCTTCAACTCATTTATGAAAAACCTACTTACCGCCCTTATCTTCTTACTAATATTATAAACGCGAAAGTTTGTGAGTATGTATGGATGTTTGTTACTCTTTCACGCCAGAGCGGTTGAACGGATCTGGATGAAATTTGGCACAGGGATAGATTATAGTCTGGAATAACATATAGGCTACTTTTTATCCCAGAAATTTAAAGAGTTCCCGCGGGAACCAAAAAAACCTCAGTGCACGCGTATGAAGTCACGGGCATCAGCTAGTATCAAATACTTTTATTGTTTTACTTTTCAGATAATTGTTGAAGACTGTATGTTGACACTGAAAAAGTTCACAAACGAGCAACGCAAAGTGGATTACGTATTCGGCGACCTCACTGACATCCCTATATCGGACGCGGGCTGCAGTGAACTTTGGGAGTTCATGATCAATATACTGCGAGCCGCCTTTGACATACTCAAGCCTACTGGGAAGTTCATGACGCACGTGAGTTTGTATAATATCCTTTCTTGTATTATCTCCTAGTACATTTTGTGACACACTATATTTGTCCAATCATTTATTTAAGTTTTGACATAAGCACGCGTATGAAGTTCCATAATTATTGACAGATAACCATAAACTAAGTAAGTTAAAACTGATTGGTATTGAGTTGAAACCTCAATGTTACACTTCATCACTTGCCATCAGGTGAGATCGCAGTGAAAGGCTTACTTTTAGTGGAATCAATACTGATATTATAAATGAGAAAGTTTGGATGGATGGGTGAATGTATATTTGTTACTCAATCACGCCAGAATGGCTGAACAGATATAGATTAAAGTCTGGAATAGCACATAGGCTACTTTTTAATTCAGAAAATTAAAAAATTGCAGCAGGAACCAAAAAACCTCAATCCATGCAGACAAAGTTGCGGGCATCAGTTAGTAAAACATAAAACAATGCCTATCAGTTCTTTGAACTAACGCTTAAGTCACCATACTTTTAAGTTATATAAGCTATTTTTTAACTATCCAGGGTAACGGTGCAACATCACCAGAATCCCTGGAGCTATATGAGCAGGTGTTGGTGAAGATGAATCCACCTCTCACCTTCAGCAGGTGTAAGGCTTTCGTTCCGTCCTTCCTTGAGGACTGGATCTTCTACCAGATCGCCTTCAAGAAAGACCAGGCTGAGTAGCATTGACCAAACAAATAGTTCCTTCTAGATGCTAAAACCTTACACACACAGAGTTTAAGTGGTAATTTAAAAATACTTATAACCTCATAAGTCATAAGGTTAGCTTGTGTACATAATATACTGAATAACTTTTGCTCTACGCCAGTAAAAATTCTAAAACAAGATAAAAATCTTTAACCCTTACTATGGAAATAATATATGTTTCCAAGATGGCAACCTTTAGCCATAGAGAAGGCAGTAGGCGCAAAATGTATCAAATGTCATTTCTGACAGTCACTGTCAAAATAACGTGTTTTTCTTTTGAAAAACTTTTCACGTTTTCACTCATGTTTAGTGTTGCTTTTCGTGGAAAGATTAAATAATTTCACCGCTGAAATTACGACGAATTCGTAGATTTGAACGATCAAAACTGGTCTAGTATTTTTTTCTTTCATTTCTCCACTTGTAAAAGGACCGGACCTACGCCCCACACAAATCTGAACCGTCTCCTTTATATGTACATATAAAAGATGTAAAACAAAATTATTGTTCAGTTTATGCACACAAGTTACCAAAAACCTCCTCCTAAGGTATAACCTCCTAGCTTCTTAAGGTTATTCAAGTACTTTTAAATTAACGCAGTATAATGCAACCAAATTAAGAAAAGGAAAGTGACTATTCGCCAATAATTGTGAACATTCTTAATATTACGATTCAGCATATTATATTCAATACATTTTTCAGTAATCGATGCAAAGCATTTTCCTAGTACGCCATAATTTTCGACATCGACTTTCCTATTCTGACTTTGTAGTTGGATGCATTATAACTTAGGCCTAAGGCTGGCCGCATATTAGAAATTGAGTGCCCAAAAAATCTTATCTATTCTGTCAAAATAATAATTAGGGCATTTGACAACTAGTCAAATGTTGTATGAAATACTTGTGACCTGATCAAAATGCGACGCAATTATTTACTTTATACTTGATAGTTTAAAAATGGTACTAAAGAATAAAAGTAACTGGGGACATGGATTTTTAGACGATTCTCTGTTTAATAATAATTATTAAATAGAGGATCATCCACATATTTTTTGTTTGACATAGGCAATATTAAAAAAATGGACAATATACGGCTAGCTATAAGCTACATTTATTAAACCGTGAAGTACTTGTAATTTCTGATAATATACGCCCGGCTTTAAGCTACTGTTATCAAACCGTGAAGTACTTGTAATTTTTGATAATATACAGCTAGCTTTAAGCTACCTCCAGTTATCAAACCGTGAAGTACTTGTAATTTCTGATATTATACGCCCGGCTTTAAGCTACTGTTATCAAACCGTGAAGTACTTGTAATTTCTGATAATATACGGCTAGCTTTAAGCTACCTACAGTTATCAAACCGTGAAGTACGTGTAATTTTTGATAATATACAGCTAGCTTTAAGCTACCTCCAGTTATCAAACCGTGAAGTACTTGTAATTTCTGATATTATACGCCCGGCTTTAAGCTACTGTTATCAAACCGTGAAGTACTTGTAATTTCTGATAATATACGGCTAGCTTTAAGCTACCTACAGTTATCAAACCGTGAAGTACGTGTAATTTCTGATAATATACGGCCTACTTTAAGCTACAGTTATCAAACCGTGAAGTACGTGTAATTTTTGATAATATACAGCTAGCTTTAAGCTACCTCCAGTTATCAAACCGTGAAGTACTTGTAATTTCTGATATTATACGCCCGGCTTTAAGCTACTGTTATCAAACCGTGAAGTACTTGTAATTTCTGATAATATACGGCTAGCTTTAAGCTACCTACAGTTATCAAACCGTGAAGTACGTGTAATTTCTGATAATATACGGCCTACTTTAAGCTACAGTTATCAAACCGTGAAGTACGTGTAATTTCTGGTAATATACGGCCAGCTATAAGCTACAGTTATCAAACTGTGAAGTACTTTGGTGCTAGGCCTAGGAATTGCGAAAAGACAACAACCTCATAGAATAGAGGCCCGGGCAGAAGTTCTTAAAAATCCTTCTTTTTTCTTAAAATGTATGTGAATTGGACCAAAGTTTTGAAATAGGTTACTATAAAAAAGTTGTGATATTATTTTGATTTGGGTTTCGAATAAAATGACGGAGTTTCGTAATAAGACAGATTTATAATTCTTATTTTTGGAAAGTCAAGGTATGTGCCATCAAACTGTCATTATGGGTAATATTGCTTACTTTAAAAGCGTTGGCAGTACTGATTACTGTCTACCGTGCAAAGCGCGTCTCTTTTGCGTTTCAGTACCAAATAAGTCAAAACTCAAATGACTTACCAACATGAGCTTTACTATAGTGTATCGGGTTTCGGGAATAGTTGATCAGCATTACTAACTAGATCCTATTATAAGTATTTTTGTTTTATATTCTAAAGCCCACTTGCACAAAGCCGTTGTTAAAATAAATGTTCTATACATGCCCTTTTCAAATTTACTAGCTGACAGCATCAATAAAATGTAACTAGGTCATTTCTGTGGAACCTGCTTCCATCTTCTGTGTTCCCTAATGATTATAATATGGGGCTCTTCAAAGGGCGGATAAACAAATTTCTCAAAACCCAGTACCGCATTGGCGGTTCCTCTGGTGCTGCAAATGGTCATGGGCGGCGGTAATCACTTACCATCAAGTGACCCGCCTGCTTGTTTGCTCGCTATATATATATTTTTAAAAAAAACTAAATCACTTTAGCCGGCGTTGTGCAAGTCGGCCTCAATGTATCCTATTTTGTTACGTATTATTATTGTTTAACAATCACAGTATTACTACAGTAGTACGAGTAGTTATTTGTAGATATAAGCGTAGTGATCAATATAAAGTTTTAGGTAGTAATTATTCGACGGGTATTGTTATTTTTACTTCAAACAAGTTAATCTCCAAAGCAATGTAAATCTAGTAAGAGTTTGAAGTTCTCGAAAACTGATGGGTCTGATTGGTCTCGATATAACTGCAGTTAATAAAAAACACAAGTTCATTCATTCATTCACTTTTCTAAATTCTGTAAAAATTTTTTTTTTTTGGAAAACATTTCGTTTTGTTATTTAAGGGGTATTCGACTAAACACACTTTATCGAAATTCTGTGCACATTATAGAAAAAAAAGCGTTTTCACAGTTCGCGATACACAATATGTGGAAAACTAGCTGTTATTTTTATTTCGTAAGTTACTCATTTATGCGACTTACGTGAATATAAATTACTAGTGTAATATCGGCCTAAGAACATCATAATGTCATAACTCATGGTATTAGTGTAAGATATTAATTATGATGTCACAAGATGACTCAAGACAGGAAATGGTGACTCGTCCACTATGCCTACTAACCTTCGAGAATCAACTTTGTTGTCGGGAGCTGAAACAGACTGTCTGTGGTATTATTCCTTAAACGTAGGAACTGTATTGGACATAAACACGATATTTCAGTACAAAAACACATGTTCATAGTATACAAAAAAATCTGTGATAGACACTAGGTTTTATACATCAAAATTTTGGTGCTTTTGGCTATTATTAAAACTTAAGTAACAATCTGCTAGGGGTTTTATAGTTTTCTTTGTCTTATTTGGTTTTAGAAATGTGCTGCCACTATTTGGTATTAGGTATTAAAATTAGATCTCCAAAGTTGTTGTTTTTCGAATGGTAAAAATATTTTTTTCAAAAAGGAAAAAATCCCCAAAGTAAGTTAGGTAGTTACTTACTATGCTTGGATTTTTTTTGATTTAGCGGCAAAAAGTATTACAGAAACTTAATAATGCCTTGATTTGTAACTGCATTTTTCTTTATATTATTTATCTTTCGCCAGAATTATAGGATTTATTAGCGACTGTTTTATAGATATTTTTGTTTAGTTTTAGTAGGTAGTGTTTGTGTTAGAAACCTATTGATTTGTGCTTGTTTTACCAATAAAACTATTTCAATAATTTTCTGGTTTTATTTCCTAGTCACAAACTTCAGAAAATATACAACTCTCCTCGCCGGTCTAAAACCACCCTAGCTCCACACCATAGATGAATATGAAACTCCTATGAAACCTGAAACTCCACACCTGGCACACAATATTTTATATACATATTTATATAATCTGGATCACGATCCATATTGACTGTGTACCGCGCCTACAGCAAGGGATAAGTTTAAAAATAAAAACAAAATTGAAAACATATCCTTAAATATTTAATTAATAATAATTACATAATATTTTGTTATAGTGTACATTTACAAAATGAGGACATTTTATTCGCTTTAATATAAAAATAATAATTATTCTTTGATGAGACATACAGCAAGATGCATCTCAGCTATTGTATCAACATGCGTAGTTATCAATTTTTATTTACAAGGACGCTTTTTGACGTCCATATTATATGCTTATTCTGTAATCCTACTCATCAAAGGTTATTACGGTGCGTTTCCACCACGGCGATGTGGCCTAGCGGTGAATTTTACCTCGCGCACTGCTCTGCTGAAAATGCACCCTTAACCTCGCCTTTGAAGGTAAGTTATTTGACTGAAATCACCATTTACAGCTAAAATAGCCAAACCTCGGAAATCCCACGCCCACTATATTCCACATAATATATTATACGTCATTAATTGGCGTCATGACAGATGACTGTAAGTATGAAATCCGTGCGCCATTGCGTCACGCTTCGCGGACTATTGATTCTTCGAAGGCCCCTTAGATCAAGAAATGACGTCATTACTACTGATGCCGTGAGTGGAATAAATTTTGGCGTACAACAATTGCATCTAAGTCAAATGACTTACCACCAGTGGCGAGCTTAGTAGGGTGCCTCTTTACCAGAGAAATGCTACGTTGCTAAGCTACAGTTGTGAGTAGCACATCTCTGGTGTTGACACTAAAGCTGAATTTCATGTATACAATCAGCGACATTCATATTATATAAAAATCTTAAGCTACGTTAGCACTGCGAAAAACATTCGCGCGAATTTTTTTCGCAATTCTGTAACACTGGAAAGTATAGCAAAAAAAAGAACTTTGACTTGATACAAATTTCCCGCGATGAGAATTATACAGCGAATATTAGGTGCTGTACAGGGTCGTATGACACACCCGCATTCGCAGTGTGGAGTAGGTGAAATATAAACCTCGAGAAAAATAGTCGTGCGAATATTTTTCGCAGTCAGAACGTAGCGTTAGACTACGTTCGCACTTTACTGTTCGCGTACTGCTAAAATTTGTATGAAACCAGCGAATTTATTTACCGCGCGAGTTTTATTTTCAACTGCAAACACCTCCATATGATTTCTAGTGTTACAGAATTGCGGAAAAAAATTCGCGAGAATATCTTTCGCAGTGCGAACGTAAAAACAGTAACAGAGGTGTGTGACAGATGCCTGTAGGGCGAGCGCTACTCTGCCTGCCGCAGCCGCGCCAGCCTCTGCGTGAGCTCGTCTTGCTCCTGCGACACTACGGTACTGGCGCCCACTGACGTGCTCGGCACTCCGGACGGGAGCTCCATGTTCAGTTCCAGACTTAAAGGAAAAAAAAAGTAAATAAGTAATATTTTGAAGTACATTACATACATTACATCGCGAGACCGGGAAGTACGCGTTTTCTGGTCGAGTGTTAGTTAGACGACCGAGGTACGCGAGGCCGGCTATATACGAGACCAGAAATGCTCTCCCGGTCGAGGTGTGTATAGTGCTTTTCTAAAAAATGAAACAAGTGACTTTTTTTTAAATATATTATATTATGTAATTAAAAGAAATTACAGGGTATGAAATGTGCACATTTCATATCATTTTTTAGAAAAACTTCTATACGCACGCTTGACTTGGGGAGTAAAACCCCTATTACACTGCACTTATCACAGGGCCCTGTGGAAAGGGTGGACGTGGCCGCTAGTTTTGGCGTCGCTTATTACAAAGCAATAAGCACCAAATTAGGGAGCCTTTCTCCCTAAATGTTATTACACTACACTGATTAAGGGTTAAGGGTCCCTGTGGAAGTTGCAGTTTAGCTGGTGAATGCGTGACGAGAGCTTAAAACCCCTATTACACTGCACTTTCCACAGGCACCTCGCCCGCGACTGTCGCTTCTTATGTATGACCCACGCCTTAAGATGACATTGTGGTGGATGACTCCACATAATACAAATTCCAAAACAAATAAATGGAAAATTGCTTTTGAAAAGAAGTAATATGTCCTAAAAGTAGTTTGAATTTATAATTCCTTTTCAAACTGTACATATTACAGTAATTTAAATTCATAAAAGATAAGACGAGTAAATTCCAAGGAATTTCTGAATGGTTACTAGTGTGGTCTAGTAGGAGGCTTCGGCCGTGGCTAGCTACCACTTCATTGGACACAGACACACTAACAGATTGTTGTACAATTCCACGGTGAAACCAATTAGAGATACCAATTTATTCTGCCAGACAGTACCAGGCTAGCCCGCTACCAAATAAGACTACATCATCACTTACCAATCAGGTGCGATTGTAGTCAAGGGCTTTCTAGTAGCTCTTTTTTTATTTATTCATGAAAGTACAAAATTTAGAACACATTGAAAAAACCACAGAGGTTTGACCTCAATATATATAATAACTAGCTGACCCGGCGAACTTCGTACCGCCTTAATATGCAAAATTAAATGTATATTTTTCAATATTTCTGAGAGATTTTCTTAATATTTTTTTCCGTAAGAACCTTCTCCTAATAATAACAAATACAACAAAAAAAGAATTAGTGAAATCGGTCCAGCCATTCACGCGTGATGCCGTGACCAAGGAAAACGGGTTTCATTTTTATATATATAGATAGTATAGATAAAGTATAGATAGATATTTTAATAAAGCTTAAAAGTAACAATCTAATTATATAAACAATAGCTGTAACATACCCAGCCTCATCAGCAACTTGCTGTAGCAAGTTATCTACGTCTCCCTGCGGCACAGTGGTGGTGGTGGTCTGAGACATGGCATTCTCCATATATGATGATTGCACATCCAAGTCCTCAAACTGACTCTCGAACTTGTCCATGAGACTGGATATCTTCTCAAGGTTCATGGACTTCATAGCTGCATCCATTGCTTTTACTACGCCTGCCATTGAATTTGTGACCTAGAAGAAAATTTTGAAAATGCTGAATATAATGAAAAAGTGATATTGATTGACTGACTGACTGATCTTTCAACTATGAAATGATTTTTGAAACTTCAAAACCAACTGCTGAGTTTCTTGCTGGCTCTTCACAGTAGAATCTACTTTATTATGATACAATCGATCAATCTCTGTACCAAACTTCTTCAAAATTGGTTGAACGACAGATATTTAGAGACATTTATAATATTAGTATGGACTATGGACAAGCTGCTCACAATATTTTTTTTTAATTTATAGCTGGCTGCAATTAGACTTGCTGGCAAGTTGTGATGCAGCCTAAGGTGGAGCCTATAAGATGCCTATTCACTCATTATTTAAAGATACCAATATTAAAAGTGGAGGGGAAAACGGAAGCCAGAAGGGCCAGTGGTTTGAATTAAAAATGAGGAAGCAAGTCATTGTAAGAATACATATAATTTCGACTATTACCTTTCTTGTTGTGAGAGCTGTCTGTACTCTGCTAGACACTGCATCCACTCTAGCAGACATTCGTAAATAGTTTACAGCCTGATTCTTCTGTCGTATTGCGTTCTCTGCATGTATCCTCGCCACCTCCATGTTACCTTTCTGTATGGCCTTCTTGGCTTTTTCCTTCTCCAATTTTTCCTCTTTTTCACATTTTTTTGAGTTTCGCTCTAACTCTTTTACAGCAAATTTTAAATTAAACAAATTCTCTGATTAAAGTGTGTTAAGAAATTCATTGTAGTAAGATTTCATTTTATCTAAAATAGATAAATCTTATAGATTACCTGCTGAGGATTCTGTGGCCAAACACAAATCTGGGAATCAACCATGTAAGACATGCTATACCCAAAGGACTATGAAACATTAACTTACTTAATTACTAAAATATTTTTCAACCGTCTGTTCATGAAACAATTAAGTACCTACTTACCTAGCTAATAATTACTTATAGAGTGACCTAATTGTAACAACGCATATCAGTTGATTGCGATTATTAAGCAACATTGACCCAAGGCGGTAACGGTGACAGAATTTGGAGGTACAATTTTGGCTATATCGTTTTCTCCGTGCCTCGGAGAGCACGTTAAGCCGTCGGTCCCGGTTATTATCACTACCATCTGATAATAATCGTTACAAAAACCTAGGAGTCTAAACACTCTCGAGTCGTATGCGGAAGGACGTAGGAACCCACCGCATTATTATCCCAAGAATACTCCTACCATTATTTGATTAATGGTCAGTGGTCACGACCCTCAGTAATGAGGAATACGACGCAAAGAGAGAAAGTATAATAGTTTAGGAGAATAAAAACTATAGCTGCTAAAGTGTCAAACTCCGTTTGCAGATCGACACTTTAACAGCTGAATTGTAAACACTTCTATAAAATTTGAAAATGATATAACATTGAAAATAACGTTGCAATAAACTTTAAAAGGATACTCTCCATCGCAGACGAAGACATTTCGTTCCCCAGCTTGACGGTTTTATATAAAACTGTATCAAAACACAGGCTATAGCCTATTTTAAAACTTGGATGTATTATTTCGAATCTGAATTTGAAAAATAATATATTTACACTTTAGTTTATTGCTTGGAATTACAAGATGAGTCACAAAACATCGAAGATCAAAGGATCAAACCAGAAATTTGCCAGAAATGAGAAAATCGCAATCAGAGACAAATAACCAGTGTTTCCACTTTAATGATTTGATTTCCCCGCGCCTCAATTCAAATTTCCCCTCCTCAGGGCTTTTTTCCCCTCAAAAATTTTTCTGCTGTAGTTTTTGCTTTTGGCCCTAGTGTAGTAACTAAAAAAAAGGTCTTTATCGATTTTCTTTTATAGCCTGCCCAAGTGCCCACGCCTCTGGTGATACTATACTATGATAATATTATTTACACTAAATGCGTCAACAAAATCACACACACACATCACTAACTGTCAATTTCTTTACGTTGTAATGTTGGTAACAAATATTCTTTCTAATTTGTGGTTGGTTTTAGTGGTTGAGAGCTCCAGTAATTGAACAAAACTAGAAATATTTATTGTGACGGTTGTTTTGTAAAACACAGCGCGCGAAAAATAATTAAAAATGACCGCTTGCGTAGTAAAGAAGTGTATTAACTCATCGGGAAAACAAAAAAGAAGTGATAATATTGCCTTTCACACATAACTCCTTACATTTTACTAAACTAAACTAACTAAAATAAATAATATAAATTACTGTCTTATCAGAATATGCATCAATCCTGTGTGTAAAATCTGGCTTGAAAAGAACGGGAACAACTTCTGTATAACTAATGAAAAATCAGCTAGAAATACCACACCTAAAGTTCGTACAGTTCAATGCAACTGCAAGCGAATCTAAAAAAAATAGACTAAGCATGAATAAAGTATAATTAAACGATTCGTATTTTATTTATAGCCTCACCAGAAATCTATAAAACTTGGGACTGTATACTCACCTCTTATTCCAAGTTAGTTTACGCAATCAGCACATACATTTTAGCACAGAATAATATTTTATGCCTTAAACAGAATGGTAATAAGGGTAATTATACGCCACCTGCACGTGTTGTCACTGTTTCTTTTATACGGCAACACTAGCGTGTTGCCGCCACGGTAGTCCATGAAAAAATTTGTTCCGAAATTTACCGAAATATTTTAAGCTAGGTTTTATCCATGATTTCCCGCAATTTCCCCTTTTAATGTCTTCCCCTTTTTCTTTCCCTATGGACCCTAATTTCCCCTCAAATGGGGAATTTCCCCTCATTGTGGAAACACTGCAAATAACTCTAAGATCGCAATTTTATTGTCAATGTTGTCAATGTCACTCAGGTATCACTTGTCAATCCGACGATGACGTCATGAATTAAATCAGAATGTTGGTATCTAAAGAAATGACGTCTGCACTTAAAATCATTTTACACACTACTTAGTGGGCACTGGCAAAGTTACATTTTATTCACTGAACTTTTGAACTGATTCTGGCTTTATAATTTTGTATGTCTGTGATAATATTTATGAGTAAGTAGGTGCACCATGCAAAAGGGAATTTTGCAAGTTTTGGAGATTCGAAATACATTTTGAGCTTTCAGCAAGGAAATCTACTAAATAACGAACCAAATAGCCAAAAAAAGCAATAGTCTAGTGTGAACAAGTCTTTGGTCTATGACTTCCTTAGTCATTGGGTCTATGACATACAATGTTCAATGTTGGTAGACCTGCTCAGCAACGATTGGCAGCATTCTGTCAAAATTAAAAACAAAAAATGTCATTCAAGTCTGATTTTGGATTTGGAAGGAAGAAAACGAAGTTAAGTTGCGAAGAATTAATCTGAAATAATTATAAAAATCCTTTTAGTTATTAGTTTACAAGTATCTGTTTTTAAATTTTAGTGATATATTTCGACTAATTATAATATTATTTATGAATTTCGTTTAGTTTGTAACAAGTACAAGTAGTTGTATCAGATCGGCTAAGGACGTTTGTTGGGCGTATAAAGAAAATGGCGTGTGCTACTCTTAAAAGGAATTTTGACTGGGAATCCATGGCACAGCTGCCAGCTAAGAGGCGAAGATGTGCTCCATTTGCCGCGAGTTCCAGTGCAAGCCCTGGTCTCAAAATGTCGGAAAGTAAAAGTTCAGTATTCGGTGAGACCGTTAGTGCACCTGCAAAATTGACCCCAGGTTTGTTTATTTTTGTTGTTTTCGGTCGACAAGTCGTGTCAATCTTTTGATCTTGTGCGCAATCTATTTATTTATTTATTTTTAATAATTAAATAATTTGATGACCAGTAGTCAGCTGAAATGATTTATCACCATTGTTTGGAGATATCGTGATTATTATTTTTATTGTGCTAGAAAGAGATGGCAGTCGTATGACCGTTGGGCGTTTATGGCTTTGTTATTTTTTCTATTTTACAAAAAAAGAAGCTTTTGTTACAAATGTTGAGACCAAGCTTTCTGAAGCATGTGATTTCTTTATTGTATGCAAGTCCTAAGCGTGTGGTACATTTACTAGCGATCTGTTACTGACTGGAGAGGTTGCTTGCATGGATAGTGGACTTGCAAAATGGAGTTATCGAAATAAATTACGAAGCACTGCTTAATTTTGACTATCGTGCATTTTTTAACCTACATAGTACTTAGTCACGTAATACCATCTAACCTAAATTTAATTTAGATTGCATTGTCATTACTTATGTTTAATGATTTTCAAAAATGATTGTCATTAATTTGCTATAAAGTAACAAACAAACAACTATTTCATACTTTTTCAGTCTATATTCTATATTATTATGCAGCATAAGTTTGGGACAAACACCCTAAGAGCTGTCTATATTAAGCATTCATGACTGCTACATTTATTTTTTGTAACTAAGTAGGTAGGAATCATGATGAACATAATTTTTGCAATTCAACATCAACTGAGGTATTTAAGACTTCTTTGTGTGTAAATTTAATCACTCTCATTTGAATAATGAACAATCGTGATTAATTCCTAAATAAATCCATAATTATGACAGACCTTTCTTTGTAAATTATTTTTTGCCCTTGGCATCTTTACTTATTGTTAATCTAATTATTTTCCTAAAACAGGAAAAAATAAGTACCTACTATAGACTTGATTCCCAAGTATGAAGAATTGGTATAGAAAAAATAAGTTCCTCAAATAATTCACTTATTTTTGCCATGAACAGCTGTCTAAAATACTACACATCTAAGCAGAACCAAAATAATTCCAAACCAGTCAAACCAACATAGAAAAAACCATTAATAATGGGAATTTATTTCAAAAATGTCCATTTTATGTCTTGTCTGATGCTGATTCATTCAGTATTTATTTTCAGCTTCAATTTGGTATATATTTGTGTGTAGCAAACTTTGCATACATGAGTAACTTGGTATTGATTTTTTGGTTGCTAATGTTGTGTTTGGGTTACTTAGGGTTGTCAATTATTATTGACCGAGCGAAGCTAAGGTCTCTGAGTCTACTTGAGTGAATTTGCACTTGTCCGTCCGTCTGTCTGTCCGTCCGACTTTTCTGAAAGGCTGAGCCTAAAACTTGATCAATTATATCCTGTACTTGAACAACAAATACTAAAATTAGATAAATATTGTAAGGAAACGAAATTATTTAATTTTTAATGAGCTTCAGTATTTTTAACAGAACTTCACATTGATGTCAACAGATGGCACTGCGAGGTCTCAGTTTGGGGCGAACCACTAGTTATTTATAATAGGCTAGGAGTTTGCTGATGCGCCTATATCAAATCTTGTGCTTTAAGTGCTTATCCAGACTGTTCTTGAACTGATTGATATACAGAGGTTGACATCACCACATCCTTAGGCAGTTTGTTCCACATATGCACTAATCTGCTCAAAAAGTGTTAAAAAGAATTTGATGATGCCTATTATTGTACTGGAGCAGCTTTGATCGTGTCCTCTTTGACCGGGGTTTCTTTTTGTTACAAATATTTCCTGCATATTTGGGACATTATAGTAGTTTCCATGAGAACCTGTTTTGTGTACTTTTTCAATAAAATAAAATTACTCCTGCTCAAACACTACAAATGTTCAGCCTTGTCTTTTAATATGTATTGATGGATGTGTCGCAACGTTCCAGAGCGCATGGTTCAGGAGATATGCGACGCCATCAAGCGGCTGGAGCGGCGCCGCCAGCTGCGCCTGTCGTCGGGCGCGGCGTCTTGCTCGTCGTCCAGCGGCAGCGAGGGCGACGCGTCGCCGCCACACCACTCCGCGCACGCCGCGCGCCAGAGAGTGAACCGACGCGCTCTCTTCACATTCAAACAGGTAGGCGCTGTAGATGTTGTCTGTGGATGGTTATGACGACCTCGCTGGCGCAGTGTTGATCGCTGTTGTCTTAACCAGTCCCAGCTTCGAATCCTGGCATGGTCAATTTGGGAATTTATAATTTCTGAATTTTCTCCGGTCTGGTGGGGAAGCTTCAGCCGTGGCTAGTTACCACCATATCGGGAAAACGTACCACCAAGCGATTTAGAGTTCCGGTATGATGCCCTGTAGAAACCGACCAGGGGTGTGCATTTAATATGACTATACCCTAACAGGTTAGCCCGCTACCATCTTAGACTGCATCATCACTTGCCATATCAGGTGAGACAGCAGTTAAGGGCTATCTTGTAAATACTATTCTGGATCTCGGTGTCAATCTTGACTTTGTACTGGGCTAGTACTGAGAATTTCTTTTCTGATAAATGCAATACATTATGGCCCAACCCTGGATTCAAAACTGAGTCCTGTAGTTGAACATGTTAACCACTAGACCAATGAGGCAGCCTTCTTTAGTAATATAAGAAATGGTAAATGCCTAATTGACCAGCCTTTCTCATTCTTATAGAAGACCCATGTTCAGTATTGGACCTATCCCTTCAATATAATCTGGCAAAGTCAAAATAGACAGCCACTATTATTATTATTTATAATAGGCTTAGGCAGCTTTCACTGATGCGCCTATATCAAATCTTGTGTTTTATCTTTAAGTGCTTATCCAGTCGGTTCTTGAACTGATTTAGAGCTTTACAATTATAGACATCACCACATCCAGTTTGTTCCACATATGCACTAGTCTGTTGCTCTAAAAGTGTTTAAAGGAATTTGATGGGGCTTTCGATCCTTTCCTCTTAGACTGGGGTTTCTCTTTGTTACAAATATTTCCTCCATATTTGAGATATAATGTAAAATACTTTATCTACTCCAGCATCGAAAAGTTCCAATTTCGAATTTGACAACTATATCGAATTGAACCCTCTTTTGTGTTTGCTTCTCATAACGATACAGTTCGTTGTATGGGAGCTGTATCGTTACGAGTCGTAGCTGTATCGATATGGTTATCTTCATAAATAGGATACCTATAGCTTAGCGGCTCTGGGTTCTGGCACTTTCCCAACCAGTCAATTGATTTGACTTTTTATTAATTTACAAAGTAAAAAATTATAAAGACGTCCTTGTCGTAGATAAAATCTTGTATGCAACTGTACGTAATTAGTCATTTTAATTCTCGAACTATCCTATTTTGATACTCGGCAAGCCTCGAATCAAAAACAGCACTCGAATTAAAATGACCCTCATTACGATACAGTTGCATAAATAGCTATTTTGAATGTTTCAATGAGATCGTTTTGAAAGTCTTTGCCCATACACATGATTTTTCAGCTCTCTTGGTATTTTAGTGACTCGCCTCTGTACTCCTTCTAACATTTCTATATCCTTGACGAAATATCAAAATTGTAACATGCTGAACATCATCATCTGATCATAGCTCAGCTGACAAGTTGGCCACATATTGCAGGTGCGCATCATATGCGAGCGTATGCTCAGCGAACAGGAAGCGGCGCTGCGAGCGGAGTACGAGACGGCGCTCAGCAACAAACTCGCCGAGCAATATGAGGCCTTCGTGCGCTTCAACATTGACCAGGTATACCCCGTCTTGTACTGTCGCATATATCAAGGATCACGACTTGACTATCTGATGACAATCATGATGATTCGATAACATTTGCACGACGACCTGGCGAAACGTACGACGTATCGACGTCAGTTTACATAAGTAACATTTTCATACAACATTGGACTTACAAGACTGGGAGGGGATAACGTAAGATTTACAATAGCTACTGGTTGGTTCGAGAGGAATAGGCTGCCCGGATACTAGTAATCTGTATCATGACATGAGGATCTGGGTGAAATTGTTCTAATTGGGTATTTGACAACTATTCAAATTAATAATTTTTTGTGATTATTAAATATAGGATCTCCTAAGTCGTAATATCCACGTCCTATGTTAGTTACTCATTTAAGCAACTTGTGTGTGTAAGACTCTGCGCAAATGGGCCGCTGACCACCTGTGGCTAGCGACAAGCAGTTAACATTACTTTTCGTACTTTTTGTATAAACTCGCCGCATGCGTGTGGTCGGTCGGTAGCGGCCACGCGTTACAGTAGTATGAGTAGCGCGACAGCCACGGGTCACTGGTCGGTGGCCCGTTTGCGCCGAGCCTAATACTTAAGTCCCCGGACTCCACAAAAGTGGAGACGAGACGACAGTGGAGGAGATGTGATTTAAACAACCAATAGAATTTCTTTATTTCCACATCTCGTCTCCGCTCAGCTTCAGTGGATAGTGGCTCGCAAGCTGGCGACGGCGCGCAGCGGAGACGAGATGTGAGCAGCGCCGCCTGTGCGTTCATCTCAACATCCAACGCTCACCACACGC
Organism: Erebia aethiops; assembly: GCA_923060345.2. Lineage (NCBI taxonomy): Eukaryota > Metazoa > Arthropoda > Insecta > Lepidoptera > Nymphalidae > Erebia > Erebia aethiops. Next base: position 16,174,655 of record OV281081.1, on the reverse strand, counting down.
AGCTCAGTCCAGCTCTAGCCAGCATACACCTCCGCTCTAGCCGGCACACATCTCCGCTCCAGTCTAGCCAGTATGCATCTCTGCACAGCTTTGGTGGATACACCCTAGCTAGAAAACATCTCTTCTCGTCTCCGCACATCTCCGCTCTGGTGGAGTCCGGGCCTTACAAGTGTAATCGCGGCCAAATATATAAACAGCTTGATAAATAATAAGTATGTGTTGTGCACATTGCAGGTGCAGCGCCGGCCGCCTCCAGCCACGTGCGCGCCGCTGGGGATGGACGCGGAGCACCACATGCACCAGGACCTTGTGCCCAGCTGTGAGTTTTTTTTATAACAAGACTAGTTGATGCCCGCGACTTTGTCCGCGTGGAATGGCCTGGTGGGAGGCCGTGGCTATAGTTACCACCCTACCGGCAAAAACGTGCCGCCAAGCGATTTAGCGTTCCGGTATGATGCCGTGTAGAAACCGAGTAGGGGTATGGGTTTAATATAACTGACATGCCCCTAACAAGTTAGCCCGCTACCATCTTAGACTGCATCATCACTTACCATCAGGTGAGATCGCAGTCAAGGGCTAACTTGTAGTGGATAAAAAAAAAAAAAAATTATTGGTTCCAGCGGAAATTTTCCAGGATAAAAAGTAGCCTATGAGTTATTCCAGACTAACACTAATAGAGCGCGCTTACCTAGATAACGCCTATTCACTCTTGCCTTGAAGGTACTGAAGTCATGCTTGGCAGGAAATACGGTCGCCGGAAGGGACTTTCAAACATGACGTATTATTTTAATATTGATTCAAAGATGAGGCATGTATGACATCTTTTTTCTTAATCCATTACAAGTTAGCCCTTGACTGCGCCTCGGCTGGTGTAGCAGGCTAACTTGTTAGGGGTATGATACAGGAGATTATATATATCGTTTTTATATTGCATCATACTAGAAATCTAAATCTTTGTTTTCTGGTTGGGTGGGAACTAGCCACAGCTGGACTAGACCCAGCTGGACAAACCAACTAACATAAGGCATTTTCAGGGTCTGCATCTGTGTTTAGTTTAAATCCCACTGTTGTGTATGAAGCTATTTGCTTCCTTGTTTCAAATTCAAACCGCCATGATATGGAATATATTATGCTTGCCTATGGAATATAGGCTTCCAGCTTCCATTTTTCCATTTTATAACATTGGTATCTTGAATTCAAGAGTGAATAGGCATCTTCTAAGCAAGCGCGCTCCACCTTAGGCTGCATCACTACTTCCAGCAAGTCAACCAAGTGCTAGTCTATAAATTAAGAAAAAAATAACACATTAGTTAGTACGTTTAATAATTCATTAATATAATTTTTTAAAGAGCACTAATAAAAGGATTTTTATTTTTATTTTTTATTTATTTAATAAAAGGATGAATGTTTATTTTTGTTTCAGATCTTTCCTAATAACAGCGAAGCAGATTTGCGGACTAGAACTGCAAACAATATCAAGACATACATATTTTGGTATATGTGAAAATTATAATATGCGGGAATAGTATAGAGTATCCTAATGGTTGAATATATTGTAACATGTGATAGTGGAATCTGGCTTGTGTCAATATACAGGGTGTAAAATATAAGGTCCATAAAACTTACAATATTTTATTTATTTATTCAGGTATTGGGGCTAATTCTGTAGTGCACCATCTCTAAACTAAACAAATGACAGCAATAAAAGTATTGCTAACCCTTTCATAATAGTCCCTGCGGAAAGGGACAGAACTAGATTTAGTTTAGTTTAGAGATTGTGTTCTACAGAATTGGCCACATTATTTAAATACAAGCTGTAGCCCTAGGACAAGTTTTTAATATGTTTTAATAGTTTATAAAAATGTTTAGCTGTTCCTTACATTTACTCTGTGGCAACCCAAGAGCAATAATAACAGAATTTACTACAAGCAAGACGGCAAGCCTTACATCTGTTTGCAGTTGTAAATAAATAGAGGCCCATTGAATACTACTTGCCAAAAAAATTAAAACAAGCTTTGAACCTGTAAAACCCAACCCAGATGCTATTAGCGTCTGAATTTGATAGTATTTGTTTAAAAAGATAGCGCCGAATGGAGAATCTCCTCCTTTTTTGGAAGTCTGTTAAAAAATACTGAAAGAATTCAAACCACATGAAAAATGTCAATTTAGAAATCAGTTAAATGTGACTGATGCTTATGAAACATGTTAACTTGTTATAGAGGTACAATGGCTGGCGCCAATCATTTGGTCGCGGCTGAAGTTGACCGCAAGACGCGTCGCAATAGCATATTTTCGCACACATTAGAACATTGACTTCAACAGTTTGTGTGAGAGCTGTGCAAAGCACTTGCACCTCAGCTTAGAGATGACTATTTGATTAGCGCTAACTATATCAAGTTTTTTAATTCATCTTGCAATAGAAGCATAGTTTGTAAAGTGTAAAGCCCTGTCTCATATAATACAATATATCAGGTAATAATTGCAATATTATGAAATATGAATTGACAGTGTGTTTGTTTGTTTGTAAAGAGCTTTGTAGTGTTAGTACGACATCTTGCCAATGTTGATAAAATTCGAATGTCAGAAATCTTTAACATAAAGTAAAATAGACCTGAACTGCCTTACTTAACAGCTCCAATTTGTCCATACACAAAAAGCAGGTGCTCCAAACGCGGAAACCTTGGCAAATAAAAATTGGTCAGCTATACATTTCTTTTTTTTTAGTGCAAAATCATATTGTGATCAGTCTTCTGACTATGAGCAGATGTGTTGAAGGCTTTGTGACTTTTTATGACTTTTCCCATTGGAAAAGTCATATAGACTGAGCCTGGATTAAGGAAATGTCAGCAATACATCCCGCAGTATATTATCAACAAATTCTGGCACTCAGTTAATACTTTTTTGTACTACACCCGGCAGACTCGGTATTGACTTCAACACTGAGTCGTTTTTAATTTTTGTAAAGTGATGGACAGAAATCTTTGATCGTATGCGGCCGGGCTAAGCAAGGATATTTTATTAGGACAGTAATGTGTTTGCCTGACGAATTGTGTAATCTACGCTAGCCAGATGTTAATACTAATACTACTGACTGGTTACTGACCCTGGGTATAAAAAACGGTACTCATACACAGATAGGTGTCGTCTAGAACTGTTTGTACTTGGGTGTAAACTTAAAGCGCCATATTGACACAGTTAAGTTCCACAGGAATGTTCATGCCACATAAACATAAAATTAAAAAAATTAGCTTATAATGCTTAGTTAAGATTTGCTGCATAATTGTGTTCATAGACTGAGAAGGATCCACTGAGGTAATGTACGAGGGGGGAAGAGGCTGATTTGGGATTGATTTTCACTGAAAAGTAACCGGAATAGATGAGGCTACATAAGTGATTTATTGCTAATATGGGACCATCCAGTAATTTGACGCACTATAAATCTGGCTATTGATGGTAAGTCGTTTAAGTTAAGTCAACGACATTATACCAAAATTTGTATGTGAGTGTAATCTGTAAAGTAAATGGCACCCAAGAAAATTCCGGGCCCACTATAATTAGCAAAAATTTTGGTCTTCAGTCAAATGACTTATCGTCAATGGAGAGCTTCAGGCAGTTTACTGAGGACAAAAAGATTATTTTGCAAAAGGCTGAACAAAACTGTCATGTTGACCCAAGTTACAGTATAATATAAAACATTTATCAATGTGTGACTTATTGGATGGTCTCTTTACAATACAACTGGTTTGTTAACGACAAGAGGAACCAAAATTTACTAACTGATTAAGTTTTCTAAAGTGACAGGAACTATAGATAGACTTAGTAATATCTAAAAATAACACAAATAGTAAATTTTCACAGAGTGCCTGTTAATTAAAAATCATTCTCATGCGTTGATTGCAAATTAGTTAGCCATAATTTTGATGATTTGTTTAATTTTGTTTTTTTAGTTTAATTTTTAGTGTTATCAAAATAAAATTTTGTAGTGTATACTAAATTTAATTTTATTTTTGTCTAGTTCTTACTGTGTAACACAATATCTTATGAGAAAGCGGGCTTGCGTATCAGACCATTCAATATTCTATCTTACTCTTAATGTAATCTAAAAGTATGAAAATACCTACTATTTCTCATAAATAAATAAACTCATTCGTTACTCTGATACAGACATGGCTTTGTTTAGGTTAATGTTAATTAGCTTTATTAAACTTTTAAGTTATTTTTTTCTCAGCAACGCGAACTTGTGTAAACAAATGTGTTGCTGAAGATTTAATTTTTTACGTTACGTATATTTGGGCTTGTTTTTACATTAATTTAGTTAAAAAGTTTTTATTGAATACAAACAGGATTAATTTGTTACCAAGCAATTATTCAATAAAAATTAGGATAGGTCTTTTTAAAATTGTATTAGCAGCTCATATTACTATAGGTTATTGGCGTTTAAGAACTGAAATAAAAATTAGTTAAACACCACTGAAATTGATTTTTAATTTGTTTGTCCTTGCTATCTAAATTCTAAAGTAATACAACATTCCCGATATAGCCTAGGCAAGGAAGACGTGAGTAACCTTGCGAATAGATATCTAAACTTATGATTTGGACCAAATGTTCCTCCTATATTTATGGTGGCAAGACTTTCCCTCCATACATATTTCGCGTACAGATTTTACCTACTTTGATCTGCGAATGCGGTGAGCGTCATACATCTCCATGCAGCACAAAATATTCGCGCGATTATGGAGTGTAGAGGTAAAGAAAGAGTAACTTGAAAAAGTCAGTGGTTGCTATAAATAACAGTTCAAAAACCTTCCACAGTGGCGCTATTGTACAAAGTATGAATGTAGCAATAGGCATGATGACTGATTTTGAAAAATGGTCTGATTATGTTCGGAAGTATCTACTAAAGTCTAAAACCGATTTGGAAGGTCTCGAGGTGGTCCCATAAAAAATTCTGACTCCAAATCCTCAACCCTGACACTAAAAATAAAAATTCTTTCCACAAAAAACCGACTTCCAACGCCACTGTAAAGTAAAAAATAATTATTATTTCTGCCCACTATGCCCACTATGTTGAAGTCGGGCGAGCCTGATACGTCAACTTTGCATAACCTTGTTATACTCGCCCGACTTCAACATAGTGGGTAGAAATAAAAATTATTTTTTACTTTACAGTGGGGCTGATTCTGTAGTGCACAATCTCTGAACTAAACTAAAATTAGAGCATTACAAATATTGCTAACCCTTTCATAATACTTACTACGGAAAGGGACAGAACTAGATTTAAAGCCGCCATTTTAGTTTAGTTTAATTAGAGATTGTGTTAAACAGAATCAGCCCCAGTGGCGTTGGAAATCGGTTTTTTGGAAAGATTTTTTTACCAATGTACTCTGTGCAGTGTGCAGTAAACAATAGTGTGATTGTCAAAGCTCGAAAAGAAACAATTGTTACATCATTAGCTTTTTGGTGTTTAATCATTGAAATAGAATGAGTACTAGAAACAGGGTCACGAACAAAAAATATCGCAAAAATGTCCCAATTTTCACATACATAAACATTTGTATGCTGAGTGGGAAATGTAGAAAAAGGTATTATATTAGCAACAACTTCAGTTAATTATGCACCTTAAGTTTAACACATAAAGCTACATTACGATTAGAAAATATTAATTTTAAAGACGTTCTTCTTGATGGGGCTATGAAATAAAAATACAGCACAGTGGAATGGAACCGATTGTATTTGAGGTTGGTAAAATTATTATAAGCAAAAAGCAGAACTGAGTGCAACGCCATGTACAAAGGAAGAAGGAATAGAAATTGACATTTCGACATGACAATAAAATCTATGGTTGACACATCTTGTACCACAGATAACTTGCAAATCAGGTTAAACAATTTACACAGAAATTGAAACCTAATTTTTATAATCACAACACTTCCCCTCATGCGTAACATGAGAAAACACTTTACAATGCAGAATGACTCTAAACAATAAATTAACAACTTAAGTTAATTACAATAATAATCTCCACATTGTCTATCCCATGTCTAGCATGACTATACCATGTGTCAACTAATAACCATCCAAAACAATAAACCAGGTGACTGACAACATAAAAACACAAAAGGTCAAATATAAAAAAAATGCCTATGACTCTACATTCCTCATACCTAATTCATTAACAAACCCCAAATACTTAACACTAGATAAGGGCTTTGTAAACAAGTCAGCCAACATATTATCGGATGGTAAATAACTAACACTAACATCCTTATTCCTTACAAAATCCTTTACAAAGTGATATCGAAGGTCAATATGTTTAGTCTTCTTGTGGCAGTATTCTCTAGTCTCAAGCAATTTTAATGCGCTTTGATTATCACTAAAGATACTACAATTATAATGTTTATTAAAAATTTCAAATAAAAAATTTCTAATAAAACATACTTCTTTGCACGAATCACTTAGGGCTAAGTACTCAGCTTCAGTACTTGAAAGCGCAACACATCGCTGTTTGCGCGACTCCCAACATACAGTGGAGCCGCCAATCTTTACAACAAAACCACTATAAGACCGCCTGTCCACGACATCATTGGCCCAGTCAGCATCTGCATACACTGACATATCAAAAGTACCAGATTTAACAAAAACTAATTTTTTATGTATGGTACCATGCAAATACCTCAATATTCTTTTAGCAGCCAACCAATGATCTCGTGTGAATGCTGTATTAAATTGGCTTAAATGACTTAGAGCATAAGTGATATCAGGCCTAGAACACACTGACAAATACATTAGGCATCCAATCAGCTCTCTATATGGATAAACAGTGTCATCCAAAATATTATCATCAGAGCCTTTCTCTAGTTTACCAACAACCATTGGTGTAGAGACACTCTTACAATGGGTCATACCAAAACGGTCTAACAACTTTACTATATAGTCTGATTGGTCAAATACAATAGTTCCACTAGCTCTATCTCTATGTATCTTTATACCTAAACAATTATTTAGGCTACCTAAGCGTTTGCAACTAAATTCAGATTCTAGTAAATTATACAATATGTCCTTTTCCTTAGAACTATTAGTAAAAATGTAAAAATCATCTACATATAAAGCTAGAATCGTTAGTTGCTTGTCATTTCTTTTCATATAAACACATGGCTCGCAGTTATTTTGTACATAACCATTGTTAGTCAATAGAACATTTACACTATTATTCCACAGCCTACTTGCTTGTTTAAGACCATACAAACTTTTCTTTAACAAACATACTTTGGTCTTGTCACTTGTAAAACCTACAGGCTGTTCCATATAAATACATTCATTAAGTTTACTATGTAAAAAGGCTGTATTTATGTCCAAATGTTCAATATCCATATTTAATTCGTTTGCAATACAAAATAAAATTCTAAGACTAGTGTGTCTTACTACTGGTGAGAAAGTATCTGTATAATCTACACCAGGCTTTTGACTAAATCCTCTTGCCACAAGACGAGCCTTATATTTTGTACAGTTACCCGACTCATCAGATTTAAGTTTAAAAACCCATTTGCAACTGACTATGTTGCAGTTCTTTGGTCTATCCACTAATTGCCACACATTGTTTTTAATCAGAGAATTATACTCTTCATGCATAGCGCTGAGCCAAAAATCTTTGTTAGGACTTGCCATTGCCTCATCATATGATTGAGGTTCGTCATAAATAAAACCATTGACTAAAAATGACAAATCTGATGAATCAGATAAATAATAATCTTGATATCTTACCGGTTTTCTATTACGAGTGGAACGAACAGGTCGCTCGCAGCTAGCACTAGGAGCGTCTAGCACTGTACTGTCTTCCCCTCGAACGACTGTTTCGTTACTTACAGTTAGGTCCAACTCGTTACTTTCTCCATCACTAGTGGTACTAGTTGCAGTCCCCTCAGCACTTTGGAAGGAGTCCTCGCCTGAAATTGGAGAAGAAAACACATCATCATCAAGATTCTGACTAGAATTATTAGACTTCCTACTAGTTAGGCCAGTATCATTGCTGCCATTACTATCATAACAAGAAGTATCAATATTATTCTCATTTGGATCCTTGCTTTGCATATCCATATCAATATAATTATTAACAGAATTATTATTATTTTCAATTGGATCAATGCTTTGCATATCCAAATTAATATTACTAACAGAAATATTATTATTTTCAATTATTGGACCAATGCTTTGCATATCTAAATTAATATTTCTATCTAAATAATCATTCCTCTCACAGTGGTTTATAAACTTGGTTTCAAAAAATATAACATTACGAGAAACAATAATCTGCTTAGGGTTTGAGGGATCTAATAATCTATAGCCTTTAGTATGCTCACAATAACCAACAAAGATACAACTTCTAGATTTTGAATCAAGTTTATCTCTCTTTACCTGTGGAATGAGTGTCATAGCACGGCAACCAAAAACACGTAGATGGCTCAGGTTAACTTTGTGACCTGTCCATACCTCCTCAGGAGTTTTATTGGGAACAGCTGCAGTAGGGCTTCGATTCTTAAGATATATAGCAGTAGAAATAGCCTCTCCCCAATATTCTTTAGGAAGATGAGCTTCAAGAAGCATACAGCGAGCTTTCTCAAAAAGTGTTCGGTTAAGCCTCTCAGAGACACCATTTTGTGATGGACTATATGGAGCTGTAGTCTGATGTACTATACCCTCACTCTTTAAAAAACTGGAGAACTCAGCACTGCAATATTCCCCACCTCTATCGGTACGCAGACATTTAATATGATAACCAGTTTGCTTTTCAACAGTTGCTTTAAAATGCTTAAATTTGGACAAAACTTCAGATTTATATGTCAACAAATAGCCATATGTCTTTCTAGAAAAATCATCGGTAAACGTTACCAGATATCTAGAACCACCCAGACTCCTTACCGGCATTGGACCACACACATCAGAATGCACGAGCTCCAATAATCGCAGTGGAAGCGTGCTGGGCCCATAACCTCTTGATGGGGCTATGAAATAAAAATACAGCACAGTGGAATGGAACCGATTGTATTTGAGGTTGGTAAAATTATTATAAGCAAAAAGCAGAACTGAGTGCAACGCCATGTACAAAGGAAGAAGGAATAGAAATTGACATTTCGACATGACAATAAAATCTATGGTTGACACATCTTGTACCACAGATAACTTGCAAATCAGGTTAAACAATTTACACAGAAATTGAAACCTAATTTTTATAATCACAACAGTTCTGTCATCAGAGAAAAGGTAGGAATAACCTTTCAATCCAAAACAAAAAGTAATTTTTAAAATAAGTACAAAAATATTTATTATTAAAATAAAACTTAATATGTCAGCAATAAGGTACTTCATACGTTGTCAAATTGATACCTTTACACTATTTTGGAACAAGACGCAACTCTTGGCATCACATTGTCAATATCATCATCATATCATATCATTGTCAATTAGAATTTAAGTTGAATTACGAATGTAGTATGTTTATATTTAAGACCTTTTGTCTTTGTAAAAAGGCAAAAACAAAAAATTCAATGGAACGAAATTCAAATAGAACAATGGAGACATGGAGTTGCTGATTTTTTTAAAGTTGTATATCGTGGTGGTATGTGGTCATGTATATTTATTACTAGGTTACGCGCCCCAGCAACTCACTTATGTGGTAAACTTGTACAGTATGTTTTATTTATCAAAATAAATATTGATACAGTTTTGGTGGGTAGCACTGCGAAAAACCACGTAGGTTTAAATGGCGTACTCTCTCCTCTTCTATCAATATTTATAACTATACAATGTTATGATATGCATAAGTATCTGTGTAAAAAAATTAGGAAACTAAAACTAAACTACCTAACATTTGTTTAAGAAGTAAGATTTTAACTTAAAATTTAATTTTCCTTACTTAGTTTCATTTTAAAATTAATATCAAGGTTAAAAATCTACGTTTTATTGACGTATTACACGTAAACTTAAAAAGTACCAAGTAAACTGTATTCAGATTTCGCCTTTGCGGCTTTTATTATTTTTTACTACATTTTTTTATAAAATATTTATGTAAAGTATATAATATCTTTATGTACCCATGTATTTTATGTGTATTTATGTAACTAAGGTATGTGTGTTTCCAGTTATATCAATTTTATCAAAATGAATTTGAACATAATTAATGTTATCTGTATATTTTAGATGGCTTAAACAACTCTACTGCATAACGAAATGGATTACCAGGGAATCACTAAGCAACAATACTTTTAAAACACCAACACTACTCCATGCATCCCGTCTATCCAGAACAGTCAATGTTTGTTACAATATTTGACGCATTGTCACAAACATTGGCCAAAGGATATTAGCACACTTTTTATATGAGCACTGCAGCATTTTGACGCGTCGTTATGTTGGCTAAGGTTGGCTCATACTAGTGGCAAATAAGAGCACTTTCGTATTTGTGCTGTAATTTGTCGGGGACATTTTTGAAGCGCTAATCCTACATCTAGTATAGGTACTAAAAAAATTCTACATCAATGTGTTTAATCCATTATGGCGGATTGTTGTATTTTATAGTTTTATTTTATCAAAATAAATAGCAATCTTACTCAAAATAGAAAATTAAACACGTTTTTTATAATCCATGAATCTTGTTTCATTAGATAATTTCATTGATTCTTGGTTACTGTCATCTTGAATCCTGTTTCATTACTCATTAGTTAGATAATTTCATTGATTCTTGGTTACTGTCATCTTGAATATTTGAAGTATGCAGAGTTAAAAAAATTAATATTATTGTCGACTAAAATTGTTAATTATTGAAGATTTCAACAACTTAAGCTGTATAAAATAATGATGAATATTTTCTTTTCTTGTTTATTTCTCAAACCTACTCTAATGGCGCTTCCTTTTAAAACCTTGATGCTAATATGGCGCCCCCAATGTGGTGCATTTCGACGGACACTTTTTACATACAGAGATGTTATAGGCCTATTACACTGCACTTTACACAGGGACCCTTTCACTTGAATCAGTGTAGTGTAATAAGATTTAGAAGGTAAGGGTTCCTAATTTGGTCCTTATTGCTGTGTAATAAGACGTGACGATAGCTAGCGACACTCGTCACTCAGTATAGCCCTCAGATTTATCCATATATGATCTAATGTCGTCACTCGTCACCGCCGCGTGCAAGACCCGTGTCAGTTGTCTCGGAGCAGCGGGCAATGGGGTCACCCCAATGACTAAGGTAACTCGCGCGGCAGGAAAGGTTAAACAACTGACTACCGTCCATGGAACTAATAAGTACTACGTACAACTGGAATGCGTACTACAAACTTATTTAACTTATTTTTAATCAAATTTAATCCTTATGTCACGGACATAAGGACCACTACGCACGCAGTATAAAAATGAATCCGAGTGAGACAGCCACAACATACCGCGGTGTCCCTTTCTAACAGTGGTCTTTGTGTTGCTATTTCACATTTCAAATTTGGTTCGTTTATAGAAGAAATCTGAAAAATGGTTATACTATCGAATTAGTCACCTCCTATCCTCCGATTAAAATTTCAAGCATTTAGAAAATTAGTACGTCAATAATTCACTTGTTTTCGTGTTGAAGGCGGCAATCGTAGTAGTAATAAAAATAAAAATGTTGCAACCATGGAATTATTATGTACTATGATGGTTGCAACACCAACGGCCATTTTGATGAATCTTTCGATCGAAGAAATTTCTCAAGATTGCGTGAATTTATCTTTAAAAAATGGTGAAAATATGCATCGTGGAAGCTTGTAAAAGTGAATATTATCCGGATTGTGGGTTATCTTTTCCTAAGTAATTGTTTAACTATGTTTATATGTTTTGAATGTTACAGAAATTCGGGTGACATAAATTTAGGTACCAAGTATACGGGACAAGTATCGTAAACTATGAAACACGAATTATAACAGGATAGATATCTTACTAATATTATAAATGCGAAAGTTTGGATGTATGGATGTCGGTATGGATGTCTGGATGTATGGATGGATGTTTGTTACTCAATCACGCCCCAACAGCTGAACGTATCTGGATGAAATTTGGCACAGAGATAGATTATAGTCTGGAATAGCACATAGGCTACTTTTTATCCCGGAAAATTAAAGAGTTCCCGTGGGAACCACAAAACCTCGATCCACGCGTACGAAGTCGCGGGCATCAGCTAGTTTTTTTCATATTTCAGATTACCAAAAAATGATACATTGCGTGTTGAAAGTGGTTATAAGCATTATACCTAGTGGTAACAGAAAAGTGACCCAAAATTCTGTAATATGCAGCAAACATTTCATGCCAGAGGATTATATTCCTAATTTATCACGGCCCGTTTTAAAAGAAAATGCTCTTCCCTCACGATTCCTCATGGTAAGCAAGATCAATTTTATTTTTATCTTGAATAGGTACGTTTACAGATAATGATAAAAATCCAGCCCGTAACTGTTCCACTACTGGGCAAGGGCCTCTTCTCACTAGGAGAATGCATGAGCATTAATCACCACGCTTGCTCACTGCAGGTTGGTGATTTCAGACTGTCAAGTCCAGGTTTCCTCGATGTTTCCTTCACCGTATGTGCTGTATCACCGTAGCTCTACAGAATGAAATTAAAAACATTTTCAAACATGGAGACTGGCATAGTGATGAGATGAGTTAAAATATTTTTTTGTATGAAAAATTTGAGCATGTTGATAATTTTATATACCCAGTATGTTCGAAAAGTCAAATATATATGGCTTGAAAAGCCAAATATGTATGGTTCGAGAAGTCAATTTATGTTTCGCTTTTCAGCAATACCAGTTTTATTGAATTTTTAACCGACTAAAAAAAATTATAAAAAATATTTTTTGTTAAACCATCACCGATAATATCTATTTTTACCTAAATGCTTCGTAATTATCGATCCTAAATGGATCGCTGGATCCAGGCGGCGCAAGACCGTGGCTTGTGGAGGACCCTACAGGAGACCTATGTCCTGCAGTGGACGTCCATCGGTTGACGACGACCTAAATGCTTACTTGTGTAAGAGACTTACTAAGAGGCAATAGGCATTACACATAAAATATCAACATCATTATAAATATAAATATTTTAAAATTATTTGCTGATATTTATTTCTTCATAGAGGTATACATATTTATATCCCGTATATTGAAGTATCCCAAAATTCAAAAATAGTGTGGTCACTCTTGTGGAAAAGGGACACAACTGTCAGTATAGTATCTCTCACTCGGCACACTTTATTAACAAGAGCTCATTCCAGTTGTACGTGGTACTTATTAGTTCCATGCTACCGTCATATCGTAGCTGACATTTACGTATCCTCTTAATAGGATTCTTCCATGGAACTAATAAGTACTATTGTACGTAGGTAGTACTTATTAGTTCCGTGGATTCTTCTTACTTGTGCTGTTTACGTTGTCGTCAGAGATAGCCGAGCCTGAGACTAAAAGTTTCCTTAGTCATTGGACTAAACATGATTGTCTCTGGTTAACTTGTCTCTCATTGTCTCTGATGATCAGAGACAACTGATGATTGTCGTTGTCAATCAGAGACAAGTAATGTTGTCAAATGTCAACAGTTGTCAATCAGAGTCAGAGACAAGTTAACCTGTTGTCAATACTCAATCATCGAATTCAGAAACATGAAATCCTCTATTTTTTAAAATCAATTTTGTGTATTTTCGTGTATCATAATCATTGTTCGTTAAAAAAGTATATAACCATTAAAACCTGGAAATGAGCTTAGAAACATCATCAAATAATGGTACCAGTAAGCCAGAACGGAAACATTACGATCGCACCAAATCAGACGATTTGCAGATCTCGAGAACGGACATGAATATGTTGATCATGAATTATTTAGTCACGGGTAAGGTACTTTTGATTTTCGGGCTCTGAGTAAGTAAATAAATATACTGGTAATAGAAAACATTGATAGGAAATGTTTGGAAACAATGACATGCAACTTTAATGTTGAGTTACATGTTTACAACAAAGGGCTTATGAGGCCTTGATTGAGAGTGGACGCACGTTTATTTATGGTTTGCAATTCCTACCTAAAATATCACGGCCAACATCGTATAAAAATTTAATGTTGTTTGACTGTCTGTGCATTACCTACATATGCTGGCATTTTTCTTTGAATGAATTTGTGGTACCTAGGTAAGGATGACATAGTGCTATCACTGTAATAGGTGGCATACGAGTCACTACATTACCTAGTTTGCAATAAAATATCTTGAGTATATAATATAAGATGTCCTGGTTCACACACTGAATGCTGAAATTTTGCACAAAGGTTGCCTTTATAATGTAGACAAGGAATACAAATGGATTTCTCGAAACATCTACACAGTTGAAGTCTCTGGTGGTCGCTAGTTATTAATATTATTCTTTTCAGAGGGTTTCAAAGAAGCAGCTCTCAAATTCCAACAGGAGGCAGGCCTACAGGAGCCTGCATTGTGCAGCTCACTGGATGAGCGTATCATGATCCGGGAGGCAGTTCAAGGCGGCAGAATACCTGAGGCCATCTCCATGGTCAATGCATTGCATCCAGAACTCTTGGACAATGACAGATACCTGTACTTTCATTTACAGGTGAGCCAAAGAGTTAATCGAAAGAATTGAGCTCGTAAAAGGGTTGAAAAGGTGTACAAAGCTGGGGTAGTTTCCAGTAGTAATTATAGAAACAGCTTCCATCTTCATGATTAATATGGTGCTCTTCAAAGGTAGGATAAACATATTTCTCAAAAGCCGGAAACAATGGAGGGCAACATCTGGGAATTGAATTGAACACATTGGAGGTTCCTCTGGTGCTGCGAATGTTCATGGGCGGAGGTAATCACTTAACATCAGGTGACCCGCCTGTTCATTTGCTCGCTATATACATATATTTAAAAAAAATTACTAGTTCAACTGATTACTTCAACAATTGACCTAGTAGGATTTTTCCCAGTAGTTCAACAGTACATTATCATTTCAGGTTGAATTACTAATTAACTACTGGGAACTAATTCAACAACTGTAGCCCGTAGCTGTAGGTGCCAGGTTTTAATTTGATACTAGTCCAAACTGCAAAGTAATGCCATTTTAAGTATTTTTCATAAACAAAGTTGTAGGAAACCATAGTAACTAAGCTTCCTTGTACAAAGTATCTTCACTTTTGTATTGTAATGTAATTTTTTGAATTTATTTTTATTTATGTTATGTATGTAATTTTGAAGGATCTAGTACTTCTAGGTATGAGTAAATAAAATTGTTTCAGCAATTACAATTACTGGAGCTAATCCGGGCGGGCAGAGCAGAGGAAGCCCTAGCCTTTGCCAGTGCAACACTAGCCGAGGCGGGAGCTAACGATCGCAATGCCCTCACTGAGCTGGAGAGATCCCTGGCTCTACTTGCCTTCCCAGACCCTCACACATCACCATTCGCAGACCTGTTGCTACCTTCACACAGTCAGAAGGTAATATTTATATCTCCTTTAGACTTTTACTCTACTCATACAAGTCACTTACAGTCTGATATGTTGAGTATCATTTGAATGTTACTTGTGTAATTTACCTATGTATGCTACATAGTTGTTATTGCTACAAGTGTAAACATGGTCTAAGACATTTGGGATGATGATCCTTGTATTTTTGGGTTCATCATCATCTTCCTGAACTTCCGCAAAGTAACGTCTGATTCTATCCAATATTTAATGAATACAGTATTATGCACTTGAACTTTGACCATCTGCATATGTTTAAAATTTTGATAATTTGTTCCATCTGATAATTTCTTTGTTGTTCAGCTTTTGAACTGTTTTGTAATATGCGACGTGTAGATGGGTAATAGTTTTGCGTATCCATCCATATATTCAAAAGTGACGACTACCTTTTTAACTAATTTTGACAACATAGCTTACATCCTGGTAAATCCAAGAGTTCCTAAGGGATTTAAAAAATATATAAATCCACACAAACATAGTTGTGGGCATCATTGTGACCAATTCTGTATTTAACACAAGCTCTAAACTAAAATGACAGCTTTAAATCTATTTTGGTCCCTTTCTGCAGGGAGTATTATGAATGGGTTAGCAATATTTTTAATGCCATAATTTTAGTTTAGTTTAGAGATTGTGCGCATAACAGAATCAGCACCATTGTATTATTTATAAAACTGTGTGGCAAGAGCCTAGTTATACAAATTTTGTTATAATGCAACAATAGTAGCATCTTTAGGTTTGAAATTAAATCATCCTA
This sequence comes from Erebia aethiops, assembly GCA_923060345.2. Classification (NCBI taxonomy): domain Eukaryota; kingdom Metazoa; phylum Arthropoda; class Insecta; order Lepidoptera; family Nymphalidae; genus Erebia; species Erebia aethiops. The sequence goes on along the minus strand of OV281081.1, from coordinate 16,158,382 downwards.
AAAATTATAATATGTTTCAGATTGCCAGTGAACTCAATGCAGCCATTCTAAAGATGGAAAACCAAGAGTACACAAACCCAAAGCTATGCAGTCTGCTCCGTATGATCCTTTGGTCTCAGAGCGAGTTGGACAAACACAATGTTAAATACCCAAAGATGACAGACCTGGCCAATGCCACTATAGAACAGCCAAAATGAAATAAATTTCGCAAGAAAAGTAACATGTTTAGATGTGATTGATATTATAAGGTTTATTACGGAAAATAAAAACTGCTAGCTGACAAAATGGTGATGCAATTTATTAGGGCCAAAGCACACACAATTCTTTCGTGACGAACCCACCCTACCACTGGCCATACCACTGGTGGTACAGTGAGTTTTGATCAATACCACAGTTCCTTAAGTGTTGTGACAAAAACTGTAAATAAAAATAAACGTTAGCACCTGCAGTTTTATAGCTATTTGGAAGAAATAATAGATTCTCAATTTGACACGTATCTTTCTTAGTGTCTTAAGTTTGCTCAGTTAACAGTTCACTATCAGTGTTTGTTCAGTGTTGTGAACAGTGTTTGTTCAGTGTTGTGAACAGTGTTTGTTCAGTAAACTTCTTTCAAATTAATTACAAATGACAGAAAGATAAATATATGTTAACTATTCACTGCTAACCAACATTTATTCGAAAGCTGTTAGTATCAGCCGTCAGAACACAATACAACATTTTTCACTGCCCTGTGGAGCGTATAGATCTATACATGATTACTATTGAGTCTGGCCTCATTTTGTATCCCAAAATTCATCAATAACTCACTTACTGCAGTGTTAAGGTGTGTCTAAACTTAAAGCGGCAATCGTGCGCGGCTGCCGGGCTTAAATATGTCACCGTAAAATTGTAAAAACCGTTAGATTGTAATCTAACGCTTTTTATCTCGATAGATTGTAAACTGTTGACAGATTGTATACCGTAACATACTGCTTACAATTTAACGCAATTATTTTTCGGTAAATTGTAATCTATTAGGTATATTAACCCGATAAAACCTAAGTGATATAAATTGTAAAAACCGTTAGATTATAATCTAATGGTTTTTACATATATACTATTCAAGTAGGTACTTGTGTCCTGCAAATGCTGCGCTTGTTGCTTTCGCACACTTGACGCTCTTGTTTGGACAGACCTTTAGGCCTGCGGCCTGGGCCCATAGAATATGACACGCTACGGCACGGGATTTCCGTGCTATGAACATAAATATAACTTAAAGCATGACAATGAAATTGAAATTTCAATCGTGATCATCGTAAGTACTAAAACGGTTCACTAATGTTTCGCAAAAAACATTTAACAAATGATCATTTCACAAAAAACGTTTCAAAAACTAATCATTTCACAAACGTCGTATTCCGCAAACATATAATTTATTAAAAGATCATTTGACAAATACTCAATTCACAAATACTTTACTTTGCAAATGTGCTGAATGTAAAATTGTCATTTACTAATTTATTATTTCATAAAATAATTCATTCTTCAAATTCATAATTTTACAAAATATTAAAATATAAATTGTTATTTGAAAAATAAAACTAACTATAGGTCGCCCGCAACGTCATCCGCGTACAATCTCTGATTTCTTATGAGATTGAGATTTTTTATGATATGAATTCAATATATTATATAATATGTTACGGGTAAGGCTAGAAGATGTTGTAAACCTAGGTTTACATGGGTTTACATAGTTTTGGGTAAAGTTCGAATAATAAGTAAAATAAATTTAATTCGGAATTTACCCATACCTACTCACCTAGGTCTACCCAACTCTGGCTGGATAATGTAAGGGATATGGGTTGTCTCCCTCTCCCTCTCACCCCCTCCAAGGCCCGGTCGACGGAGCCCCGCTTCGCGGGGCTCCTTCTTTCTGGGTGGTATAAAAAGGAAATAACCACGAAGAGGATGGCGGGGTCTTTCAGACCCCGCCATCCTCTTCGTCACCTAAACCATCCGAGTCGGAGTGCCCCCAGTCCCGAGCTCGCTTCGCTCGCTCTTGCATGAGTAGGAGTGGTGCCTAAAAAGGAAGTGGAGAAGCTAGGAAAATCACTCGACCTTCGTTTCGCTACGGAGGTCGCCGGTTCGCTTCGCTTGCCAGCTCCTCCCTTCGCTCCACTCGGCCTCGTAGGCTCGCTTCATTCAGGACCTCCTTCGCGAGCTTCTGCCTACGCGCTTTACAAAAACACTCTAGGGGTACTCATACCTATTCACCTAGGTCTACCCAACTCTGGCTGGATAATGTTAGGGATATGGGTTATCTCCCTCTCCCTCTCACCCCCTCCAAGGCCCGGTCGACGGAGCCCCGCTTTGCGGGGCTCCTTCTTTCTGGGTGGTATAAAAAGGAAATAACCACGAAGAGGATGGCGGGGTCTTTCAGACCCCGCCATCCTCTTCGTCACCTAAACCATCCGAGTCGGAGTGCCCCCAGTCCCGAGCTCGCTTCGCTCGCTCTTGCATGAGTAGGAGTGGTGCCTAAAAAGGAAGTGGAGAAGCTAGGAAAATCACTCGACCTTCGTTTCGCTACGGAGGTCGCCGGTTCGCTTCGCTTGCCAGCTCCTCCCTTCGCTCCACTCGGCCTCGCTTCATTCAGGACCTCCTTCGCGAGCTTCTGCCTACGCGCTTTACAAAAACACTCTAGGGGTAGGACAGACAAGACTGCGTGGAGTCTGAGTGCTCAGATTTCGACCCAAGAATGTCAACTTTTTAAAACGGGCTACGCCAGAAGACTCTTACAGTATTTATCAAACAATTCATTTTATCAAAAAATAAATACGCTTTACGTTGTTTTATTAAATAACACGATTAATAAATCAATAGTTTGTCAAATTATATTTTATGAAATGATAATTTATCTGTTAATTGTTTTATCAATTGAATTATTTATAGGACCAAAAGTTTTATAACGATTAATATATGATTCATAATTTTGCGAAACGTTGTTTGTGAAATGAAAATTTGTAATTTGTTTTTTATGAAATGATCGGTCACCTACTAAAACACTTAAGGCACTGGCACTATGATTTATGAGCAATTTTAATTTACAATTTTACTGTTATACTACTAAAAAAGGAAATAATCCTACCTAATATACTTAATTTTTTATGTATTTATTAAATAAACTAACTATAAAAAATATAAATTAATTCATGTCATTCATTCATCCCACGACTATAATAGTAATGATTTGTCCTTAAATCACGCTGCAACAGAGCAACTGATCGACTTGATTTTTGCATGGGCATTGTTGAGGACCTGGAGTGACATAGGCTCATTTTAATCTTTTAAAAAACTTAAACCAGGGCATCAGCTAGTAAGTTATATTTCTATTCGTCGCGGGTAAATCCCCTGCCGTGCCGTGTCTTCTATGGACGCAGGTCCTTATAATTATTTATATCTAAAGCCAACAGCTGACCAAAATATGTGATGCTTGTGTCACTGATCGCAGATATTGTATACAGTATGAGTGTGTTTTGGCCTTAATAAACAACCTGACTGGGGATCTGCGATTTTTTTAAATTATAGAATAATTAGATTACGTTGATAAGTCTAGATGTATAAGGTCTTAAATATATTTCTTTTGGTAACTATCTACTTGATGATGAATTTTTAATAGAAAAAATCAGGATAGTACTTTTAGTGTTAAAATCAATACAAAAAGTATTCCCAGTTGTCATCCTAGCATTGTCCCCACGGGTGACAAGTGGGATTTTAATTTAAAATAATTCCCAGTTATCACTAGTGTTTAGTGACGCACTACTACTACATAATTATTTATTTTCTATTGGACTATATTACTACGAAAGTAGAAAGACATTACATAAGTCTAAGACGACTATCTAAGAAAACCTATGATTTAAATCAGATATAAATTTATCTCTCTCTCTCTCTCTTTTTATCGTAACATTGCTTTTCTTAAAATATTTATGTGGTGATTCCAGTATCCTTTGACACATTCTCTGAGAATTAAATTTTTAAGGTTTTTATCAGATGATAGGGACAAGTGGCCTAGTTATGACAACGCATGTCAGTCCATTGCGATTGTTAAGCAACGTTGACCCAAGTCGAGAACTGGCTGGGTAGGTGGATATATATGTACTGTATAACATACAGTTCTCCAGTCATCCATGAGGTGGGTGGATGGGTGGGTCAATTTGGTAGTCCGAATGTGGCCTTTTCGTGTCATCCGTGCCTCGGAGAAAACGCTAGCTGTCGGTCCCAGTTTATATCACTAACATCTGACAATAATCGTTAGAAACTAAACAAAGAATTGTAATAGTAAATAGTAGGTATACAATAGTTGAGTCGTATGCGGAAGGACCTGAGAACCCACCGCATAACTATCCCAAGAAAACCCCTACCATGGTTATTAATGGAAAGGGGCCACGACTCTCAGCAATGAGGAATACGACGCAGAGAGATCAGACGATAGCGATAATATAATTACAGCGAGAGAAGAGAGAGATTAATTAAAAGGTTTTTTTTTGTGAATTTTCGTTGGTTAAGTACTTCAAATAAAGATACCTACTTAAAATTTCAAAGAGACAACTTTTCTTAATTTTAAGGATTTCGTATGTAAGTTTAGAAATAAACATTAATTTATGAATATTTTATTCGACTTCTTATTTAAATCCATAATTATTGTTATTATATACATTTCAGAATTATTATTTACTAAAACTGATCGCACACCTAGTCTCGCCAAACGTGCCGCACGGATGGCATTCTTATTACAACTTGGTCTGGCAAAGTTTCATTTAGCTTGGAAAATAAAAAACCTCTTATCCAAACACATCCACCTACCTTTCATTATATGCCGTACGAGCCTGGAGTAAAAGGTTCTGAAATATTCAAGTTAATGTGAGTCAGGTAACATCATCGCAAATTGATTAGTAATGGGCGCCTTACTTTACCGTCCATATAAAATGACAGATTAACTGAGATAATACAAACAGATTAACGAGTGTATTAATCTCTGCTTGCTTTAAAAATATGTAATTAGAGGGACCTGATGTGCAATCAGCTTTTCAAAAACATTAAACTAATTTCACTTGCACAAAGCAAGGAATTTGATTTGTAAGGTACAGCATTTGTCACCAGCCAAGCACGTAATCCAACGCCTTCGAGATGAGCCCACTGGATCTCTGAGGCACCGGGGCATTTGGGATTGGTGTGGGACATAGAGATCTAGCAGTGGTTTGTCTGAAATCAAACATCGAAATTTTTCATTAGGCAATTTTAGGGCTGCATTAGATATTATATGGTAGCAGGTTCAAATCCCGCAACAAACAAAAATATCACTTTAGGCTCAGCGGTATATTGAGTAAGGTTGTAATGGAAGCGTTCTTAGCGGAAGCAGAGGCGGATGCGTAGGTGAAGGGGCTTTGCCTCCGCGGATGCGGAGGAATACGGAGGGGAAGGTGGAACAAATATTAATTCGTGATTTATTGAGGAATATAAATAAAAAAGTATTTATTTAAAATAGGTTGGGAAGGTACATAGCACACTTACACATACAATCCTTACTGATAATCAAAATTAAGAAGAGGCAAATGATACTTCACGAACAACAGTTTTGGGGCTTTATCACCTTCTAATCGATTTCTCAGTGGATCATAAATTAAACCAACTCCACTAAATAATTGTCAACGTAAATAAACCTCCGTTACGTCCGAAAAAAAGGGCGGAAGCGGATGCGAAAGCGAAGGTACGATTTCTTCCGCACTAACCGAGGCAGAGGCAAGGTTCCGTTATAACCCTAATACTGAGCAGCAAAATGCTCAAAAATTACTGGTGACTACTAAAGCACCACTACAATAGAGTTTAAAAAAGCAAGGAAGAGATTTTTACATTTATTTGCTCAGTTTGTAGTGACTGTAAGAAAGTAGATGTTTAAGCTACTTTCATAATACTTGTGTTTGACCTTGCAGTAAAAAAATTAAATTTTAAGTATATTTATTAAGGAAACAGAATAATAATTATTAGAAAATTGTCCATAAGAATATAATAATAGCAACACAATTTTGAGTGCTGAAAATATTATAATGATAATTGAAATTAAATGTCAGTTGCGAAGATCAGACAAAATATTCTAGTGTTGCATAAAAAAATACTAACAGCTGTAAGTATATCAAAATGTGCAATCCTTCCTATAGTATTTGAGATACATGGGCTACTTTACGGGTACACCTGCTACTCTAAAAGGTACATTGCCAGGGACAGCTTACCTTATGTGTTTTAAGAAATACATACCTTTCCATAGTAACGTTAGGGCTGGTGGAGGTCACGCGCGGCGGCTCGCGACACTCCACCACGCCCACCATGACTCCGGGCAGCACCTGTCTGCCGTTTAACGCTATAGCTCGCTCCTTCTCCGCACGGGTCGCGTATCGGATGTGGGCCCAGTTGCCAGGGGTGGGGTATTGCTTATCTGGAATAGATTTTCTAAAGTAAAAAAAAGCAATAAGTGCCATCCTTAGAATTTATTTTAAATTCAAGTATAAATCCACTGGCATCCAGTTTATTTTATTTATTAGGTTCACTTACGGCCACTTACATAAATACATTCAAAAGTAATATTATCCTATTTAAAGAAATTGCTTGCTAAGTGCATTGACCACTTACAGGTATTAAAAATATTGCTAACCATTTCATAATACTCCCTGCGGAAAGGGACAAAACTAGATTTAAAGCTGTCATTTTAGTTTAGTTTAGGGAGTGTTGTAAATACGGAATTGGCCTCACACAGTTCTCATTTGAAAGCTGAGAATGTTGGATAGAAGTAGGCATTACTTGGCTGAAGTCTGTGATAACCAAAGAACAAGAAGCTTAATTTTCTATTATCCGCTAAAACAGAAAAATCTGTGGTGCAAGGCGCAACATGCATTAGTCATAGTCATAGTCATAGTCATTTATTTATTAAATATAGGTATACTGTAGGTACACTTATTTTCGTCTAAAAATTACTTACTTAAAAAGCATGATGGTGATAATGGGTAACGGTATCTTAAAACTAAAGCTACGAGCTAAGCATTATGCACCACCCATCCTAACCTTGCATCCTGGAGGCAGATTTAAGCTACTTTTTACTCTGGAAAATCAAATAGTTCCCATGGCATTTTAAAAAACCTATATCTATGGGGTTGAAGTCATCTAAAAACAAAACATATTATAATGACAACAGATTAAAAATTACCAAGTATAGCACCACAATTACTGAATCTTGCCAGCACTGTGTTGGCTGCATTGGGTGGAAACCCAAACACAGTAACCCAGTATTCGTCCAGCTCCTGACACCCATCTTGCCATGCTCCGTAAGATTGATTATTAACATTATTTACATATGAATTCTGCATTAACGAATTATTATTGCCATAGCCTAGGAAACTGTTCTCTTGAAATAACGACTTGTTGACAGAAGGCTCACTCTTTATAGTGTCAAATAAGTCTTCTATGGGAGGTCCGTTGGTTTTGGCTGAATATGAAACGTTGGGAGACTGTGGTATGTTAGGGTATATGTTTTGATGATTGTATAGAGCTTGTTTTTGCATTGACATGTTCTGACGATATAGCTTCTGTTCTGGTGTTGAGGTTTGAGTCGGACTTGTTGGTGAACCTGCAAGTAATACATAAATTAGTAAGGAAAAAGTTGTATGAAGTAATTTGCTTTACATTCAACTGCCCACAACTTCACAAGATAGTATAGTAATTTGTAACAACTATAGCAATCATTGTAAGTTGTAACATGTTTCCTTATGTGAAGAGGTACTGCTGAGTTTCTTGCTGGCTCTTGTCAGTAGAATCTGTTTTCACCTATGATGAATGGTCCATATGATGAATCTTAAATAACAAATTGTCTATATGATGAATCTTAAACAAAAAATATATTAGATAAAAAGGTGACTGACTGGTCTATAAACGCACGGCTCAAACCGCTAGAGGAATCGGGCTTAAATTTGGCAATGCAGATAGCTAATAGGACGTAGACCGTAGACATCCGTTAGGAAAGGATTTTTGGAAAACTAATCCCTAGTACTAGTGGTTCGCCCCGAACTGAGACCTCGCGGCGCCATCTATTGACATAAATGTGAAGTTCTGTTAAAAATACTGACGCTCATTAAAAATTAAATAATTTCATTTCCTTACAATATTTATCTTATTTTAGTATTTGTTGTTCAAGTACATCCCGTACTTGAACAACAAATACTAAAATAAGATAATTGAAATAATTGATCAAGTTTCAGGCTCATCCTTTCAGAAAATTTAGAGTTCTGAGGTCATCTTTGGACGTTAGAAAATCACCACTTTGAAAGCCCCCCATTTCGTCAATTTTGGAGGAAAAATTAAAAAAAAAATATTTTCCGACTCTATTCCTAATTATCTTTAAAATGATATACCGCAACCCTATATAACTTTATAAAAAATATTTTACTTCGCATTCGCTTCTATGAGAGCCCCCCTGAAATAAAGATTTTTATTATTTTTTTTATTATTTGCTTTCAACAATGTTGATTATGAATTACTTTTAGCAATTCTAGTTTCTCTTAACATATCTCCTGGAGTCGTTGACTGGTTTCATAGTTACTTGCATGGGCGCAGGCAGCGGATACGTATCGAAGAAAGATTTTCTGACTGGTGTTCGATAAGTGCCGGCGTACCACAAGGTGGCGTGTTGTCTCCTCTCCTATTTTCGATTTTCATAAGTTCAATAACTCAGCATATATCTTCTCACTACCACCTGTATGCTGATGATCTCCAAGTGTATGCTCAGTCTAAATTACAAGATTTACCCAGGACTATTGATTTAGTTAATAAAGATTTGGATAGTATTGTTCAATGGAGCAATTCTTACGGACTAAAAGTAAATCCTTCTAAGACACAAGTCATTATAATAGGTAGTCAAAATCTAATATCACGCATAGACTGGGCTACTCTTCCCCATGTTGTTTTTGATGGGGTCCAATTACAGTATAGTGATACAGTTAAAAACCTAGGCGTTGTATTTGACAAGTTTCTGTCTTGGGTTCCCCAGGTTAGTGAAGTAAGTAGAAAGGTGTTTGCTGCTGTCGGGTCTCTACGGAGGTTGAGTAACTTTCTACCCATACCTACTAAAATTGCGCTTGCACAATCTCTCCTCTTACCAATTCTTGATTATGCTGATGCTTGTTACTTAGACTTAACTGTGGAGCAATTAAATAAACTCGAGCGCATTAAAAATCTTTGTATACGGTTCATATTTGGGCTTCGTAAATATGACCACGTTTCTGAATTTCGCAATAAACTCGAGTGGCTCCCAATTCATCTTCGCAGGAATACTCATCTTTTATCTCTCTTGTACTGTGTTCTTTTCAATCCAGCCACTCCTCCTTATCTGAAAGAACGGTTTGAGTTTCTCAGTGATTCTCACTCTGGTCGATCTCTCCGCTCTGACAATAATCTAATTCTTAGAATTCCTTCTCATAGCACTGCCTTTTACTCCAAGTCCTTTTCCATTAAAGCTGTTCGTCTTTGGAACTCTCTCCCTCTTAATATTAGGCAGGCAAAATCTTTGCCTATTTTTAAGAGTCTCTTAAAAAAGCACTTTTTGCCTCCTTAATTTTGTAAATCTAATTCCTTACATTCTATTCCTTAGATAGAAAGCTTATATCTAAATATACCTATACCTATTATTTGTTATATATTTAACTTGTATGTATTTATGTATGTATATGTATGTATGTATTTATGTATGTATGTATATGTATGTATGTATACTATTTATGTATGTTTTTATGAATTATATGTATTTTATATGAACAGATTTGTGTATTTTATATTATAATAGTCTTTAATTACCTACTTTGTGTGCACCCTCATTAATTTTTTTTGTTATTAGTTCCTTTTCTGGTTGCCTGGAAGAGATCGCTTCTCAGCGATAAGGCCGCCTCTTGTACAGTTTTCCATAATTTCTTGTTTTTTAAATGTGTTTTATGTATGGTGTACAATAAAGTATATTTTCATTTCATTTCATTATTTTTTAAGCCATATTCGGCGGGAGGCCATTGATTTACATATTATATATAAAGCTGAAGTAATTGCGTTCAGTAATTCAGAAGTTATAATGCTCTGACAGACGGACGGACGGACGGACGGACAAGTGCCAATTCACCCAAGTAGACTCAGAGACCTTCGCTTCGCTCGGTCAAAAATAGGGGTTTGAAATTTGTGTCGTCCACGCGGACGAAGTCGTGGGCAAAAGCTAGTTGACTTATAAATTAAAACTTACCGAAAGCAAGACTGCGGCCTTTTGTGGGTGATAAACTATTCGTCCGCGGGGACATAGTCGTCATGGTCGGTGGATTAATTTCACCTAACAAGAAAGGTGGTAAATATCCCACGTTAGGGCTCCCAGAGGGAGAATGTGTCGGACTTCCTAAAGTCATGGGTTCCATTATGCCTCTGCTGTTACTCAATATCACAAATCACTATTATATCATATAGTAACCTCTGCTAATAACACCGACAAGGTAACTTGTCTTTTTAGCTTATATTTTTTTAATGCAAAGCAGGCAAAGGCTGAACGCAACCTCCACAGATAAATTGGCAATTGGCAACCTCGCAACGGAACCAGCAACGGAACGGTGGAACGGTTTGACATCCTGATTCCTGATCCTGCTGTTGACAGTTGACATCTATTGGATCCTCAGATTGGATCTATTATTGGTTGACATTTAAATTTAAAACGTCAAAAATGAAAAAACAAACAAGCTTCTCAAAGCTTCTCTCTTCTCGCCATCTCCGGATACATGTACCATGGTTTCCCAACGCCCAATAATAATCTAAATGGCACTATTATCCCCAGAAAACCCCTACTTTTATGTTTAATCATAGATTAATATGTATAGGCTGAAATGTATAATGTATAATTTATAATGTAGGACCAGCTGATGCCCGCAACTTCGTCCGAGTGTAATATTTTTTATTCCCACGGGAATTTTTCGGAAAGTAACCAAAATGTCACTCTCCAGGTCCTCAACATTACCCATGCAAAAAATCACGTCGATCCGTTGCAACCCAAACCAACAAACAAACACAGTTTCGCATTTATAATATTAGTATAATGTTTAAAATGATTGACAAAAATGAATCATGATCTGATGATGCCTTAGTTTTACACCACACATGCTTTACATAGTCTCAATGGTCTCAAGTCTCAAGTGAGTTTCAGTCAGAGACATCAGACAAGTAACATATAGGTTTCAGTACACTGTATACAGTGTACAGTACCCTTCATAAAAACTTAAATTGAACGCATATTGAACGCGTGATTAAAAAAAAGTAGCATCATATTTCTTTTTAAAATTGGCAGCATTGATAAGCTTGTCAAAAATAAAAGTCAAAAGCAAAACACAAAACCAGAGACAAGTAACCTGCAAGTAACCTAGAGGATACTCAAAACAGAGCAGACAGCAGTCAAAAATGGATTCAGACGAATCTGAGAACTTTGATTCATTTAGCGAAAATGAAAAATATAAAACAAATAGCAATACTCCAAGTGAACCCGCAGTTAGCAATAATAACATCGTACATAAGTTGTTTAATAGAGAGGTAAGTTTGAACTTGATAATTTCAATAGCAAAGCTCGCCAATCTTTGTATTTTTTGTTTTTTGACTAGTTTCTTCGTATAGGTTTTTCTTGATTTTTATCTGTGAAAACCTTTGAGTAGTTCCCAAATTTTAAGTCGCATATATATGAAATTCTTTTACATGCAAAGATACAAAATATAAATAATGTTTTTCAGATATATGGTAGCACATCCAGAAAGCCTAGTGAGAAAACCAAAAAGATATTCGACAAGATACCACCGCGGCTGCGCTTTTGCCTCATGGACATTGTACCTATGCGGTACTTGAGGGAGCATGTGTTCATGGGGTTCTCTCAATGCGGACAGTTTCTGCTAAGTTTCACATATAGCTGCAATGCTCAAGTTTACTTCAGGGAAAGCTCTAAGTTTACGTATGTATTATTACATTAAAATTCTCTATTTATGTACCCATCAGCCTGCATGTGTGCTCTGCTGATAGCACATTTTTGAAACCACAACTTAACACTGTCCTCCACCCACTAACCCACCAAAACTACATACAATATTGGTACCTTCAAACAAAGCTTTAATAAGTATATTGTAAAATTTCAATTGATTTATTTCCATCATGGAGTTCTTCTTTTGGAGAGACAGTTGTACAGGGCTTTTTAAAGACTATGTATCACATTGACCATTGCTAATTATGATCACCTCCATCCAATAGTTCCTGACAAATACTACTGCCAAATAAGTCAGCCAGAGTAATCTAAGCCTCCTCTGGATGTGCTATTTGCTGTCCTAGGTAGAGACTACATTTATGTGACTACATTTTAGTGCAGTAGCACATGTTGTGTTAAGGGGTAATGGCACCCACTTCCCAAAGTCTACAAGCATCCCTGTCCTGGAGCATTGAATTGGACATGTGTCTGTTCAAACCACAGTACCCTGTTAAAGCCTGGCCTAGTGTGCATTAATCCAGCCACAGGGAGCCGTTGGATGCAAGAGGCGCAAGACCATATATTAAGGGAGTACAAAGACCTATGTCCAGCTGTGGACTTCTGTCAGTTGACAAAGATGACCACATAGTCATCATCAACTGTGATAACTTCTTAAAAGAGTAATTGGTGAAGTCTTGCTTGTCTACTGAAGGCCAGTTGCACCTTTTAAGGGTTCCGTACCAAAATGGTAAAATGGAACCTTTATGGTGCGACTTTCTCCGTCTGTCTGTCCGTCTGTCCGTCCGACACACTCGATTATTTCAGTAACTACTGAAGCTATCGACATGAAATTTGGAATAGTTGTGTATATTAGTGGCCCAAAGACACTGGAATTAAAAAAAAATTGGAAATTATATTTGTTCTTATTTAAAACTATTTGATTTATATTACTATACTCTATATGACTCTATTTACTAGTTCTTATTTGACTATGACTATGACTATGACTAAAAAGGGGGGAAAATCGGAGGGTTGAAATTTAAAAGTGAGATAACTGTACTGTGTGGGGTATCATATGAAAGGGTTTACTTTGTACATTCTAAAACAGATTTTTAATTATTTTTAGTTATGATAGTTTTTGATTTATCGGGGAAAATGTCTAAAAAAATACCGTTCCCCCCCTTATCTCCGGAGTTTACCAATCGAAAAATTTGAAATAATTATGATCAATAGGAATTTACGTATATTTTACAGGAAAACTATAGCCAATGCTCTAACTAGCATAGTTTTTTTGATATTAACAATAAACCTCTACAAACAAAGTTAGTCTTGCGGTTCATTAACAAAGGTAATTATTTATTAATAATGGTACGGAACCCTTCGTGCGCGAGTCCGACTCGCACTTTCCCGGTTTTTTTAATTATACATTGAAATAGGTTGGTGCTATAAATTATTAGTATTGATTACTTAGTAATTAATATTCATAATATATTAGACTAAATGCAATGTGATTGTTTTTCAAACATTGGATTCTATATTATGCCTCTTATTTGCATAACCTGTGTAGGTTAATTGAAAAAAACGTTGCAAAAAACAATAGGTAAGTAGTTACAACTAAAATTAACATACATTATACTGATAGCCAAGCTAGAATTTTCAATTATGAATAGGATTAGTTTTGTACTCTATTTCAGTTTAATTTTCCATATTACTACTATTACTATACTAATCATACCCTGTCATAATACTTTTGTGAGAAGTATGTACATGTCAAGCTCGCTCTTTGTTGTTAAACTCTTCGTCAGAGCAGTCATCATTGTCGCTGCAATGCGGTGGATTGTTTGAGTTTGCATCTCCATTACTTTCCAAAGCTGTGTGTCTACTATGTTCACGCTTTACTCATATGCAATTTACTGCTCTGATGGATATAGTTTGGGCTTAAGTTCCTGCTATTTAAGTGTTTTGTTGCAATAAAGATTTATAGTACAAGTCCACAACTCACGTAATTTTTCGGGATATGCCCGACTAGTTTCGAACTCGTCCGTGGTTTATATTCATGCGTCGTGACAACAAATTCGTACGCCTTTTCAGCTTTTATTATAATACTAGATGATTCCCGCGACTTCGTCCGCGTGGATTAGGATTTTTTGATTCCTGCGGGAACTCTTAAATTTTCCTGGATAAAAAGTAGCTTGTAGGTTGTATTCCACGGGATACAACCTACCCGTGTACCAAATTTCATCGAAATCAGTTAAACGGATGAGCCGTGAAAGCGTAGCAGACAGACTGACAGACAGACACACTTTCGCATTTATAATATTAGTATGGATGCGCTTCGTTGAACCTTGTCATGATTTCTACTGGCCTTCTTCTTGGGGAACTTAAGGACTTTAAGGCGATTATCAGTTGAGCGTTCAGACGTTGTACGTTGTAAGACGTTGTTCTACTTAGATCGACCCGTGAAAACGCGTTCTACTTAGATCAACCCTTGAAAACGTGGATTTATGGATATGTCCTTAGCCTGGTCCACTTTAACGACCTCCCTGGCGCATTGGTTACCGCTGTAGTCTTATAAGATCCCGGCAGGGTTAATTCGGGAATTTATAATTTCTGAATTATCTCTTATTTGGTTTTTTGGAAGTTTTCGGCCGTGGCTTGTTAGCACCCTACCGGCAAAGACGTACCGCCAAGCGATTTAGCGTTCTCGTACGATGCCGTGTAGAAACCTATTAGGGGTATAAGTTTAATATAACTGCCTCACCCCTAACAGGTTAGCCTGCTACCATCAGGTGAGATCGCAGTCGAGAGCTAACTTGTAGAAAAATAAAAAAAAACCGCCACCTCTTGTGTATGTCCCGCACCTCAAAGGCGATTATTTATCAGTTGAGCGACTAAGTCGTTCTACTCAGAGCGACCAGTGAAAACACGCCTTTAGAGATGATCCATCCATCAGCGTGTATGCATTCACTGCTGGACATAGACCTTTTCGAGAGCGCGCCACCAAACACGGTCACACCAAACCTTTACAGATATTGCGACCAATTCTTAATTACAATCTCTAAATCTAAACTAAAATGACAGGTTTAAACCTAGTTCTGTCCCTTTCCGCAGGGAGTATTATGAAAGGGTTTAAAATATTTTTAATGCTGTCATTTTAGTTTAGTTTAGAGAATGTGTATACATACTGCAGAATCAGCCGCATTATGTCCACTCGTTCATAGGCTTCATTTCCTGCTGTGGTTGCCGGGCTGCGTGGCGCGGCCAGTGCACTGCGTGCCGCTGTTCGGCGGCGACAGCGTGGACAGCAAAGTGACCATATCCATGGCGCAGTGGAAGCATAACCCTGGCGTGCTGGTGGTCTATGGCATCGCGTGAGTATACCGTCCTGTTTGATCATTACCGGGAATATAAACAGCGCTCCAAACGGAAACGTTTTGAAATTACATATAATTGGTTGTACTACTGAATTTTTGACTTTAAATCAAGAGCTTTTGGGTACATTGTACTTTGACGCTCATGTGTTCGAACGCTCGAGCACGATCAATCGAAATTGCAATTTTAAAACTTGGACTTACAGCACATAATATCTGGCTCTAACGTTTCAATAATATTCGACAGTGAGTCAGACCTTCGACTTTTCATTGTTTTCCCCAATCATCTGATATAGATCTATCACCAAAAAGGCTGATTCAGTATTAGGTGGCTGTAGGGCTCTCCGCTGATGACCATAGTGAAAGTCTGCCTGCATGCGGATTTCACTAGATATGGCCGCTCAAAGACTGTTTATGGTTACCAAAAATAAACCATAACTAGAAAGGCTGATTCTTGTACAGTATTAAAGGATGCGCAGTACCTACGTAAACAGTATAAAAACTGACGCTAATTATCGGGCCTTTCACTAGATATCACCTCTCAAAGACGTTATAAACTTACATACTGTAAAAAATTATTAACAATTATTATGTCGTCACGCTGATTGCTATTAAAAATTATAGATGGATAGATACTTAGATAAATACTTATACATACATAATGCATACATAAATTACACATATAATATAAATAATATTACATAAGCATAGTAACAAATTACGATTGAAATATAATTTAGTTATTATGGCACGACTTGTTTAAGGAAATATTCTTTGAGACTATTTTTAAAAATAGGTAAGGATTTGGAGTCTCTAATATTTTTGGGTAGTGAATTCCATAATTGCACAGCATACAACGTGTACGATTTGCTGTAAAATTTTGTATGATGGTGTGGTTATATATTATAGTTACGAGTACGCCTTCATATTTTTAACGTGACGATATAATAATTGTTTCACGCGCACTAAGTTGTGGCATGAGTGAGCATTTTTATAATTACTAATTTGTTTGTAGATTGATACAGTTTATAACATTACAGCGAATCTCTGTCTGAACGTTCCTACCTTAGCGTTATTGGAGTGCCTCGCTTGGGATGTAGAAAGTGCTCTGCCATTTCCAAAGACGAAGGTGAGTAACACATACAAAAACTTGATAGCTGTTTAAGCTGATAATACAACTGTTGCCGAAGACACCGTAGCTGTGTGTGCCTGAAAATATGCATACAATATGTTGATGGAGTGGAAAAAGACTAGTCGTACCCATAGTGCCTCGTGCATTAGCGAAGCTTGGTTAATGCAGTGGCATATATAACATATTCTCAAGACAAAAACTTTGTTCACAGATGACCCAGATCCAAACTGGAACAAACGTTGTCTAGAACACAGTTTCGCGATACATACTAAATTCGTCTGCTCCTTCGACTCCAGTTTATACGAGCCAGTGGTACAGCTAGCGTACACCAACCAAATCATCATCTACACGGACTTCATACACATACTAGAAATAGATCTCGTTAAACCCGACTCTGACAGGAGTGAACTTCATGAGGACAGACTTTCGTTAGATAGGGAAGAAATCAATTCGGTTTACACCAATCCTAGCACGCCCGCCTCAGACGTATCCGCCGCGTTTCAGTCCCCCAAATATCAGAACAATGACGTCCAGAATATTCTAGCAGATTTCTCAGAGATTGAGGAGCCGTATCTAATGTCTAGACCGGTTAAACTGCCTGATGTGATGGGGCAAGAATTGTGTATCCAAGCGTCCTCGATATCCCACAATTTGATGGAGGAATGGGAAGGACCTTCCCCTTCAATAAGAACTTTAATAAGCCCACCCTTAAGGTCCCCAAGGAGAAGGCCAGCAGAAGGCATGTCGAGGTTCAACGAAGCGCATAGAATAAAAGCTGAAAAGGCGTACGAATTTGTTGAAGAAGCAGAAATTAAGTGCGAAAAACTCAGCATGTTTAGAAAACGACGTTTAGCGGATAAAAAATACGAATTTTCGGAGGATAACAACGAAAACATCGTTCCTTTTAGAGTTTTAAGGAGTAATAGGAAATACTTCACGGGTTCAACCAGTAACAAAAGTCAGACTAGAAGAGCGAGATCCCCGCCGGTTGAAAGCGTGGTTTTACGTGCCCATAATCAAATTAGACCTTCATCCCCAACGAGTAGCTTAGATCTCAAACACCCGGGTCTTTCCTCCCTTGAATCGGACAGAAACTCCGAATCAGAGTATAGAGTAATGGAAATGTTGGACGACGGAACGCTTAAAACGGTGTCCGTTCACGATAACACTTCGAAAACGCTTTCAGATTGTCCAGTCAGTCCCCAAGACCCATATTTGGTGCATACGGGGAATTCCAAGTGTAGTAAATTCTTCACGAGATACTTTTTGGAAAGTGATGATGAGATCACGTCTATCATCACGGATTCTGAAGGTAAGTTATGCCCTGTACCACGTTTTATATATTACGGAAGTAATGCGAACGTTACTTCCGCCCGTATTTCGAGTAGCCGCCAAATAGAACAGCTGTTTAGAGGCTGCCATTATCATGATGATCATATTATAAAAACTCAAATGCTTTTTTTTTCAAATAAACTTTTACAAGTGCTTTTGAATCTTCGAGGGAATCTACCGCTGAATACGAAAAAGTCACGAAATATCAAACATATGGCATAAGTATCGAAGTTTTTTCGCATTTCTGTAACACTAGAAATAATATGGAGGCATACGCACTTGCGAATAAAATTCGCGTGAAAAAGAATCGCTGGCTTGGTACAAAATTCACTTGGTGCGGTAAGAATTATAATCGCGCGAAAATTTTGTGCTGCATGGAGTTGTATGACGCTCACCGCATTCGCAGAGCAAAGTAGGTGAAATCTGTACACGAAATATTTTATTCTCGCGAATATTTTTCGCCGTGCGAACGTAACGTAAGGTTACACGCAGTAATTTCTCTGTTCCAGACGACTGTATAGCGGACTGCCACGTAGCGTTGCCCCTCTGCGGGCAGGGGTCGGGGCAAGCCCTCCAGGGGGTGGGGGCGGGAGCGTGGGAGCGATTGAGAGCGCAACCCCCCTTGACGCTGCGAGCTCAGCAGAGGACCCTGGACACTGAGCTGCTGTGCAACGAAGTGTGCGGCCGGCTTTGCACTCTGCGCGGAAAGAAGTTCATATACTGCTTCGACTTTGGCTGCCATGTTATTGACGTGTGCCAGTCTAGCGGTTGCCTGTCTGGGGTGAGTGGAAAATACTTTAATTTCACCAACTAATGTCCCATTCAGTACCTCTTTGTCGACGATTTGCGCGATAGAAATTGCAATGGGCTCGTGACTCCTTCGCTCCGCCTTTAAAAAGTCGACGAATGTGCTATATTTATATTTAAGACCTTTTGTCTTTGTAACAACGCGAGCGTGTCGGTGACGCGAATCCACAAGTTTACCCCCTACCAAAAAGTGCTCAACGCGGCTAAAGAAGTTTCCACTTCAAAAACAGTACTTAGTCAGTAAAAGCGTCCCTAAGTAATTGTTTCTAGTGCTGCCATCGTGTTTTTGGCTTGTTCAGTTGTGGTCGACCTAGGAGGTCGTTTGTTTGTTTGTGCACTTTTTGTTACCATTTTCCTGAAAACACTCTCTACTGGACCGATTATAACGCTGTCTTTTGCATTAAATGATAAATGATAAATGATTTATTTATTTCACATAGGACAACTTGTGTCACATATGAAACGTTAAGATTCTACCAGATATTAGATATGTATAGCTTCTGAGATGGTTCTCAGATATGTTTTACGGCCATAGTCCACTACGGTGCGCTGCAAGCGTGTTTTTTTTGTATGTGCAGTTGTGTGCGATGTGGCTGTGGGCAAACGATGGCGAAGCGTGCGAGGCGTGCGAGGAGCCTTCCGCAGGCTGCTTACAGCATAGACGGCAATACGCCGCGCAGGTGTGTACATTACTTGCCGCTACTGACGAAGCAAAGTCTTTATTTTTATTTTTTTATTAATCTATTATTAGTTAGCTGCGATCTCACCTGATGGTAAGTCAAGTCAAAGTCAAAGAACGTTTATTCAATTTAGGTAGGACCATAACACTTATTGGCGTCCGGTTATTTATAACATATGCGAGTAACATATTATAATGGTGATAATCAGTACGACATCTTAAACTAAAGCTACGAGGGTTCCAAGCGGGTCTGAGAAGAGCCAACAACAAACTCAGCCGGGTTTTATTTTTTGTGAAGATGCAGTCTAAGATAGTAGCTAGCTAATCTAAGGGTATGGCAGTTATATTAAACTGGTATGGGTTAAGTTACCTAATCAGTTTCTAGACGGCATCGTACCGGAACGCTAAATCGCTTAGCGGGACGTCTCTTGCCGATAGGGCGGTAAGGGTAACTAGCCACGGTCGAAGCCATTCACTAGGTCAGACCAGAGCTAATTCAGAAGTTATAAATTTCCAAATTGACCCTGCCGGGGATCGAACCCGGGCCCTCTGCACGTTAAGACAACAGCGCTCAACATTGCGCCATAAAATAAATAATTATTGACTTTTGACTTGAAAGCGTAAAGAGATATTTTGCTTTGCGTCATAACAAAAATTATCCTCTTGTAATTTTATAAATTTCGATCTTTGTTATAACTATTTTTAACACGTTAATTTTCATAACTTCTTACAAAATTACTTTTTCCCCAGTGTCTTTTCGTATGGGATCTCGTAAGCGGCGTGTACAGAACGGAACGGGAGGCCATGGCGGAAGACTTTAGTCAAGAGACCTCCAGAGGTACACTTCAAACTGATCAACGAAATATTATCTACTTATCAAATTCTTGTATTAATAACTGGAGTTCACTTCAACAAGTCATGAGGTAAGACCTCATCCTAACTAGCAAAACAAGCCCAAATTCAATACACCTAGCTCTACGCGTCTAGGAGTTCCAGTAGAAGTCGTTGAAGTATACCTTCAGGTCACTCCACCAAGTCTTGAGGTAAGATCTCATCATAACTAGCAAAACAAGCCCAAATTCAATACACCTAGCTCTACGCGTCTAGGAGTTCCAGTAGAAGTCGTTGAAGTATACCTTCAGGTCACTCCACCAAGTCTTGAGGTAAGATCTCATCATAACTAGCAAAACAAGCCCAAATTCAATACACCTAGCTCTACGCGTCTAGGAGTTCCAGTAGAAGTCGTTGAAGTATACCTTCAGGTCACTCCACCAAGTCTTGAGGTAAGATCTCATCATAACTAGCAAAACAAGCCCAAATTCAATACACCTAGCTCTACGCGTCTAGGAGTTCCAGTAGAAGTCGTTGAAGTATACCTTCAGGTCACTCCACCAAGTCTTGAGGTAAGATCTCATCATAACTAGCAAAACAAGCCCAAATTCAATACACCTAGCTCTACGCGTCTAGGAGTTCCAGTAGAAGTCGTTGAAGTATACCTTCAGGTCACTCCACCAAGTCATGAGGTAAGATCTCATCATAACTAGCAAAACAAGCCCAAATTCAATACACCTAGCTCTACGCGTTTAGGAGTTCCAGTCCCCGCCATAGCGCTGTCCCGCTTTTGAGACAAGATGGCGTTAGTAAATTAGGTCCACATTATGTGTTTGATAGGGCCCGTCTATGTAAATTGAGGTCAGTGGCGTGCAGTTCATAGAGGCATAAAAGCACTGCTTACCCAAATAGAAATACGTAAATGATCATTTTTCATCAAAGCAGCATCAAGGAGGGATTTAGACCAAATAATGCTTACTCCAGCTTCAAATCCTGTGCACGCCACTGATTGAGGCGGTTGGATTTGATTGAGGCGGTGATTTGATTGAGTAGTCATCATCCGTATTCATTGACTTAATAATACATGGACTTCGGGTGTAATGCAAAATTCACGAAAAAAGTGTCCGAGAAAACGAGTATACATGTCTATTTTTAACCGAATTCAAAAAAAGGGGGAGGTTCTCAATTCGTCGGAATCTTTTTTTTTTTTATAAACAAACTAAATTATGTCTTAATTCATTATTATACAGCCTAATTTTGCTTGCAATAAGCTATCCGCCTATGTAGCTTCGATTGACGGTCGCCCATTTTTTTATCATATGCAGCTTCTAACGATCAATTGGCTATTTGACAGTTTTCGGAAAAATACTTTAAAATGTACGTAGGTTCATTTTATACCTCTTACAATTAACTTTTTCTCAAAAAAGGCGTTATTTATTAGAAAAAATACATTTTTAATACATTAATTTTAAATTCGCGCGAATACAGCCGGTCACGTGACATTTGCTAGCTGTGACGTCATAGCTCAAAATAAAACAAAGTTAACTATACGACGCTCCAAGTTTTATTTAATTTTAAGTGGAAAGTTTACAGCTTTTTTAATGCAATTGTGGAAATTACTAGCTACAAGACGTGTGTAGAAATACAATAAATAATAAGTAATTAATATCCTGACAAATTGTATAAACACATTCCTATATACTATATTTTACCTATATATTACCTATGTCATAATTTAAACGTCGAAAGCAGTGGTCACAGTTAATCTTCCGAGACCCAGAATTTAAATCGGATAAAATATATCTGCGGTATTACCTACCTACTTTGTGAAGACCACTTTGATGTTAGTGTTATGAAGAAATCAACTTAAAACTCTGAATGAATTAAACCTAACCTGACATTTTCTTCATAAAACATGACATAAAATTAAAATAAATTATATTTCTGTCACTTTACAGCAGCACTTTCTTAGGTCTTAAACACGAGACCTAAGTACTATTACTTTGTTTATTTAGGTACTTACATGGAAGTTTTAATACATTACGAAACTCGGCAGTGCAAAAGTTTACAATGCAACCATAAATGAATCGACTTTAGGCAGATTTGTACTATCAGCTGTAAAGCATAACCCCATTTCATTTAACCGCTTACAATCACAAATCGAAATATATTACTGTTAATTTTCTCAACAATCAACAACACGCAAACGTTAGTACCTACACACGAGGTTTTTTTTTTGAAATGTGACGTCACACGGGGCTCTATCATGACCGCCCGCGTTTCACTTCTTGTAATCCACAGATAAAAAATCTCAAATTTGTTTTGCAAAAATAAAATATTTACAATTTATTTTAATGCAAAATACATATTGTATAATTATTGCTAGCCCACAAGCTACCAAATTTAACATATTTCATATTTTATAGTTACAACTGTCAAGTAGCCAATTTGATAAAACTATTGTGCTCCCCTCCCTCTGTCTTATACGCGCGTAGCGTATTAGTAAAGGACAGATAGATACTTTATGTTCATTTTGGTTGGTTATGCCATTTGTTTTTACAAATAATTGAAATTTGGATGGAATAATATGTTTCTAAGCGAAATAATACTTTTAAATCGTTAATAAATGTTTAATTACTGAAAATATCATACACCATCTACTTTTCTCACCTTACTCAGGTAGTTTTTGCAAGATTTTATAACACAGTGCGGCATTATTGACGTGTGTTCTTTCTTATGACAAACACGAGACTGAAGTGCGATTGGAAACCTTTTTCGCGTTTTGGATCTCTTTCGTTTCGGACACTTTTTAGCGCTGACCCGAAGTCCAAGTATTATTAAGTCAAAGTCCGTATTGTATGTGTTGTGCGCAGTTTCGGGCGTGGAGCGCGCGCGGCAGCTGGCCAAGCGGCTGGGCGCCATCAGCGCGCCGCCCGCGCACGAGACCCGCCTGCTCACCACACTCACTGGTACATGTCTAGCATAAATCGTTATTAAACAGCTTGTTTCATATTTATTAATTAATAAATTACTATATGATGTCCGCGACTTTGTCCGCGTGGATTAATGTTTTTTGATTCCCGCGGAAACTCTTAAATTTTCCGGAATACAAAGTAGCCTATGTCCTTCCCCGGGATGTAACCTATCCCTGTACCAAATTTCATCAAAATCAGTTGAGTAGTTAGGCCGTGAAAGCGTAGCAGACAGACACACTTTCGCATTTATAATATTAGTATGGAAATAGTGCTAGCATAAATATAAAACAAAATCTATCTTGTATCTTTGTTCTTTATGTTATATAAATTAAATTAAATTAAATTGCCGTGCGTTAGTCTCGCAGAAACTCGCAAATTGGCTCGACCAAATAGTTTTTCTTTTTTCGTTCGCCTCAAAACTGGCTCAGAAAAAAATTTAAAAGTATCTTAGTTTTTTAATTCAGAATAAAACTAACTTCCTTTGAACTGAACTGGACAGAACAACGTCTATAGGGTCAGGTAGTTTCTACTGAAACCCCACTGGCTTAGAAGCTTGGCATTAGAAGTGCGTTTTTGAGTTTGTTAAAGAGTCGCTGAATTGACTGAGTTGTCATCATCCCTATTTCAGGTAAATCTCTAAAAAGACTGACCGACGTGGACAACTGCGTGGAAATAACAAAGAACCATCCAGATAGCTCGGAGTCTGAGTCGGAACCTTCGGAAGACAGCGACTATGAGTAGCTTCACACTTCTTAGCCACAGATAAGCGAAAATGTTGAAACACAGATCTATAGAGCGAACTTTGAATTTGCTTAGACTTAAGACATGGTTAAAACGAGACAGATTTATGTTACTCAGATAAGTCCATCTCGTTTTAACTCTAAGTCTGAGCCAAGTCAAAGTACGCTCTATATATCTCAGCATAAGTCAAGAGGAAAATGGACCTAAAGGTGATGTTTTAAGGTCGTTTATTTAATAAAACCTCGCATTTGAAAGCGCAGCGCAGCACAGACCCCCCAATAGGTGGACGGATGACATCAAACGAGTCGCTTGGAGCCGCTGAATCCATGTGTCGCAAATTAGGTATTTAACAACTAGTCAAATTTTTTTTTTTGTGATTATTAAACAAAGGATCTCCCAAAAGTCGTAATATGCACTTCCCCCTGTTAGTTTTATGGTTAAACCATTTTAAACTATCGATTGAAGTAAAAAGGTGCGACGAATTATGATGACGTCACAATTCAGTATTTCATACAGCGTCCCATAATTTTGCCCCTTTTGCCTTTAATAAAAACTTTTTATAATAAGAGCGCGTTTTGAAATTTGAAAAATAAAAAGTTGCTGATTTGACTAGTTGTGAAATACCCAATTCTTACGACACTATGTCCATCTGTGGACATGTATTGGTTAGCGACGACGGTTCAGTTCAACCAGTTTTGGTTATAATATGATGTTTTCAATAGCGAGCTAGTTGATATACGGACGAACCTAAACCTTAAAATAGGACTATTTAGGTACATTTTTCTATGACCTTATAGTTGTCTATCAGCGTTTTCGAAATGAGGTAACTACTAAACTAAAAGCACTGATTGTATCGACGTTTTCCATACAATTTGATCTTCCCGAAAGTTTTCATTTTCGAAATAATTTTACTGTTTCGAAGCAATTTTTCTGAATAGTTTGTATGTATGCAATATGCAATGATATTTTCTAAGTTAAGTTATGTTCGCTGGCGTGCAAGTACTAATAAAGAATAATGTAAATAGGTGACACTTATTTTGAGATCTATAGAGCGTACTTTGACTTGGCTCAGACTTTACTCAGAGTTAAAACGAGATGGACTTATGTGAGTAACATAAATCTGTCTCGTTTTAACCATGTCTTAAATCTAAGCAAAGTCAAAGTTCGCTCTATAGATCTCACACTCAATGGCCATAGTTACTAAACTTCCGAGAAGGAATATTTTTAAAATTTAAGCAATTTAGCTGAAGTATTATTTTAAAATGTAAATTATATATTTTTTAAGTTACTACCGAATGTGGTGAAATAACGTATAATAACCAACGTAAGACTAAAATTAGTTGTGCTCTATATGCATTATATGAAAGTTAATATTTCTCTAGTCTGTAGCCGATCGTATTTTTTTCATAGTAGCATTTGCCCTCGGTTTCCCCCACTTGTGTCGTTTTAAGAAATAATCCGTACTAATATTACGAGTATAAATGCGATAGCGTGTCTGTCTATCTGTATGTCTGCTACGCTTTAACGGGACATTTTTTCAACCAATTTTGATGAAATTTGGTATAGTGGTAGGTTACAGTCCGGGGAAGGGTACAAGCTACTTGTTATCCCGGCTATATTTTTACTCCCACGGGAACCCCTTAGTTTTCTGGGATAAAAAGTAGCCTATGTCCTTCCCTGGAGTGCAACCAAATTTCATCGAAATCGGTTGAAAAAATGGGCCGTGAAAGCTTAGCAGACAGACAGACACACTTTCGCATTTATAATATTAGTATGGATCTACTTGGGTCATATTTTTTCAACAATTTTCAATAAAATATCCTTAGAAACCTAAGTTTTATAATATAATTTAATTAAAATCATAATATTACCTACACGATGCTGGAATGTTGATATCAAACTAAAATGGCAGATCTAAAACTAGCGCTATGCTATCCTTCTCACTATGTTCCTCGCAGAAAAGGATAGAACTCCCTTAGACCTTTCTGTTTGGGTACAACCAAATAATCACTAGTTTCTTCTTCCTTTAAAAGTATGATGAAAGTCCACCCATAGATAAGTATTTTTCTGATAAAATCTTTTGAAAAACACTACAACTGTTTTACCTACATGTGATGTAATATTTGATAGAATTTTTTAATGTAAATAGTACGAATGAATGTACAGTCCCACCAACTTATCTGACCCGATGGCCAAAATTTGAACAAATTTTTATGCCTGTTTTGTTTTTATTTTATTTTATTTTTATCCACTACGCTAGCCCTTGACTGCGATCTCACCTGATGGTAAGTGATGATGCAGTCTAAGATGGTAGCGGGCTAATCTGTTAGGGGCATGGCAGTTATATTAAACCCATACCTCTTCGGTTTCTACACGGCATCGTACCGGAACGCTAAATCGCTTAGCGGCACGTCTTTGCCAGTAGGGTGGTAACTAGCCACGGCCTAAGCCTCCCACCAGGCCAGACTAGGGAAAATTCAGAAATTATTAATTCCCAAATTGACCCTGCCGGGGATCGAACCCAGGACCTCCGCACGTTAAGGCAACAACGCTACACACTGCGCCACAGAGGTCGTCAAAATATTTACTAGCGACGCTGTTACCGGGTCAGACTAGTTTGTGGGACTATACGCGCGGTTGAAGTAAAACTTCTTTAACGTTGGACACGTAAAAATAAAGCAATGTCTTGCGTGAGCGAGAAACGCGACTACGTGAATCAAACAGTAGCTAAACCTTCACGTGGCCTATGTTGCGTAGATAAGTCTGTCATTTTCTATGGAATCGTATCGCGTCGCGTCGCTTTCGTCGCTCACCTAGGACAGCGGGTCAATAAACCATCGAGTACAGGGGCCATACTACCATCGCTTAAAGCTGCATTGTTTTAATATTGTTGACGTTCGTAGTGTAAAATTATGATCCTTATTTTAGGGATGTCAAGGTACGTTGTATAAAACTGACATTTTGAAATAATATTGATTTAAGCGATAGTAGTCACCCCCTGAAGTCATAGAACGACGACTGGCTAGTGTGCCACTTGACTGCTTAGGTATACCACATCGATACAAGATGGCTGACTCAAAACAGATGTTCTGCTGGGCGGTTATTTTCGCAGGATGTGACGTTTGAACTTTAGTGCTAACGAAGATCAAAATACTTTCAAATCGCGTCTAAAATTTTTTTATAAATAATGTACGAAATATAATGTAGTCCTAATTAATAGCGCTCATTTGATTGAACACAAATCCTTAACTCTACAGTTCCGCCGGCGGAATTAATTTACAGTCTAAATAAAAAAAAACCGGGCAAGTGCGAGTCGGACTCGCGCACGAAGGTTTTCGTACCATTATTAATAAATAATTACCTTTGTTAATGAACCGCAAGACTAACTTTGTTTGTAGAGGTTTATTGTTAATATCAAAAAAACTATGCTAGTTAGAGCATTGGCTATAGTTTTCCTGTAAAATATACGTAAATTCCTATTGATCATAATTATTTCAAATTTTTCGATTGGTAAACTCCGGAGATAAGGGGGGGAACGGTATTTTTTTAGACATTTTCCCCGATAAATCAAAAACTATCATAACTAAAAATAATTAAAAATCTGTTTCAGAATGTACAAAGTAAACCCTTTCATTTGATACCCCACACAGTACAGTTATCTCACTTTTAAATTTCAACGCTCCGATTTTCCCCCCTTTTTAAATAAGAACAAAAATAATTTCCAATTTTTTTTAATTCCAGTGTCTTTGGGCCACTAATATACACAACTATTCCAAATTTCATGTCGATAGCTTCGGTAGTTACTGAAATAATCGAGTGTGACGGACGGACAGACGGACAGACAGACGGAGAAAGTCGCACCATAAGGGTTCCATTTTACCATTTTGGTACGGAACCCTAAAAATTGTCGGGTATCCAAGAATGTAGGTACTCAGGATAAACCAATGAAAAAGAAGCACTTGATCGTTTTGTATTAGAGTGTTGCCAGTATTTAAAAAGGTTCAAATTAATCCTCTATTAGCCATGGAATTAGTAAGTACTTGTACGAAGTACTTATTAATTCCATGCTATTAGCTTTCATTAGACAGACTATATTAATCTGTCGGTAACGAACTCAGCAACGTTGTTAGAGTCTGTTCAATAAATCAGTTTACTTATTTATTTATTTTAGAAAAAAGTTGCTGTCAAGTACTTTTGAAGAGTTGGACTGTTTGTCACATTTGTTTAATTGATCGATGATTCTTTCAGTGTTGCTATAAACTATTTTTCAATTACCTTGTAATTTACCCATGCAAACCGACTTCATAAACAGACTATGAGAAAATTTAACAACGTTGTAGAGTAACTAAAGTTTTATATTCTGTGCGGAAAAGAAGAGTATTTTAAGGTCGATTTGTGCACAACTAAATAAGCACCAAGCTCCCAATAAAAGCGAGAGTGAACTGTGAAACTCAATAATGTTTTAATCAAAATGTACGTAATAGTGTCAAATATTTGTCTGTATCAGCACAAATTTAGAAATGCTAAATCGATGTTGATGTAACTTTAGGTAGCGGTACTACTTCTCAGACTACGAATGTATGATAATAATATGACATTATAAATTATGCCTTCTTGTATTAATAATATTGTAACAACACAAGTCTCGCAGACACTAACTCGGTAGCTCATTGCAAGGTTGTGATAGAATGGAATTAGGCGTTGTTTTATTTTAAGTAATGCCTGTGAGAACTTGTTAGTTTATTAAGAAAAATGATCAGGGATTCCCAAACTACTTTGGGCAATAGACCGCTTTTCCAAAATGGACTGATACCTCAGACCCCTATAGCCAAATTACTTTAAAAATCCTATCTCTAGTTTTTTTCCTATTAATACAAAATACTTACCAATTTAAAAACTTTGCGGTTGGTTAAATGAGTAAACCATCATTTTCTCATTAAAATTTAACAAAATAAATAGACATAAAATTCAGTAAATATCAAATGTAATTAATATTTAATAATTAATTAAGTAAAAATACTTAAGTAGGTAACTATTTTTTGAAAAAAACTTTCAAATAGGGGTCGATTTTCAGACCTCGTCGACCCCCAAAAGCAGTTTTCGTTTTGTGTCGACCCCTGGGAAAACGAACGCCTTGGGGTTCATATCGACCACTTTGGGAATCCCTGTTCTAGACGGTCAACAAAATATTATGTTATGTCATTATGTCGTAACATTGCAATAAATCTTTGACATGGATTATCTCTGAAGCTAACCATAGGCCACTTTCCTTCCATACTTCAAACCCCAAACAGTTTAAAAAAAAATGTACTTATCGCATTTAATTTATTCAGTACCTAACGTAACAAACCATATTTTGTTTTGTTACAATATATGATTGTCCATAAATCTCTAAATTATTGAACTTATCGACTTTTTAAAGATTTGTGTACAAGTACAAGTCGCCGGGTACGGCCGTACCGTTTGTATTTTTTGCCAGATCGCCAAAAATACGAACGTGTATTAATACTTACGCATACATCGTATTTCTTGTTGTGCTCAGAATTTCAATTACGTCATGATTTGGATCTTTTATCATCATCATCAGCCATTGTGCATCCACTGTTGGACATAGGCCTCTTTAAAGTAGCGCCAACGTGCTCTGTTTTCGGCTTTTCTCATCCAATCGATGCCAGCCACCCTCCGGACCTTTCGACTCCAACGTCCATCGGTCCTCCGACACACGTGACCAGCCCACTGCCACTTCAGCGTGCCAGCCCTAAGAGCTACATCGGTCACTTTAGTTTTTTGGCGAATCACTTCGTTCCGGACTTTATCCCTCAAAGAAATTCCGAGCATACCTCTTTCCATAGCACGCTGAGCGGCCTGTAGTCGGTGTACTAGTCTCGCTGTCAGTGTCCACGTAGTGGATCTTTTATGTTACAATATTAATCGTTATTTCTAATTAATTTTAGAACTCTTAGGCCCGCTTGCAGTAACGGCGGGTTATCCTTTCAACCCAGAGTTAGCTGCTACTTTGACAGAATTCATATAAAATTCTTTCTTAATTACCTACTGGGTTAAACGTAACCTGGCGTGTCTGCAAGCGGGCCTCAATTCTACAATTCCTCTTTCTCTAGTGGAATCTTCCAATAAACTGATACTCGTATGTATTGAACTAAAATTGAGAAATTGTAAATATTTATTTTAAGTTTTAATTTTAAACACAATAATTATTTCATATATATATATTTTGTGTGCAAGAATTTGTCTCGTTTGTGTTGTTAAACCTAATTACTATATTCCTCATTGTAATATGCTAATAAGTTATAACATAATAACCTCAGGTAAAATAAAGGTTGTGACTGACTTACACAGTACTATTCCGATATGGAAATGCTTGTGTTGCATCTGTATGAGGAAGTCAGAGACAAACGTGCTCGTCCACTAAAGCAGAGTGTGGAGTGTGTAATTGGTTGACAACCAATCACATTAGTGAAATATCACATGACTTATCAATAATTTTATTAATCTGCTCTGCTATGCTTCAGTGGACAAGCACCCTGAGTGTCACAAAGATTATTGCATTTAAATCTGTAGTAGACTAAAATTTGTATGAACTTGCCATCACTATTGAACTTTATATTATTAAAAAATATAATAAATGAACATGTATCAATAAACTACAAAAACCATTAACTAAACACCTTTTATTTACATTTTATTATTAAGTTGATGCCCGCGGCGACTGCTTCCGTGTGGGTTTAAGTTATTAAAAATCCTTTGGGAAATAATTGATTTGCAAAATAAAAGTAGTTTACAGGCAGCATATATGCTTCTGCCGAATGCATTCCGTCTTCCAAATTTCATCAAAATCAGTTGAACCCATTCAGTAAGATGTTCTTAACTCTATGGGTTGGACAGATGGGACGTGAAAATTACCGCGTGCCTTCTTCAAACTAAAGTTTGGCCGTCATGCAAAAGTCTCCTCTATTTTTAGCGTATAGCATGATGACAGCCAAACTTATATCCTGATGATGGCAGACACATTTATAATATTATTATGGATGATACCTATAGGTTAGGTTAGGAGTAGTAATTAATGATTAGGGGAAAAGTTTTAATTTTAATAGTAGTTGGTTGGTACATCCACTTATATTGACTGCATCATCAATCTCATATGCACCCACATAGCTGCAAAAACTTAAATTTTCATTGGAAAAAAAAATTTTGATTGTCATACTGATTTTAATTAATTTCACTTTTACCACAATATGATTATTACAATAAACGATCTATCAATTCCCAAACGTGATTGATGTTGGGTCACAATCCCAATGCATCTTCAAATTCTGTATCATTGTCATGCTCTTGTCCTGGCTGCAGGTGGGCACACTCGTCCAGCATACAGTCTAACGATAGCCTCTCTATATCGTCCCAGGATAACTTGTTAAACTTTTCTTCCACTACTTTTATTAAAAGGTTTGCTTTTGTCCTTGCTTCTGTTTCTGACATACCATTCTTTTTGAAGCATTTTGTAGCAACCTCTAGTAACCCATCAGGCTTCTTCACGACTAGATTCAATTTCGTACCATTTTTTATTGATGGGTAAGATTCGACAGTTTGATTGTCAGTCAAAGCTCGACCTAAAAGTAGTAATTTCTGTTCCTCAATAGGAATCCGCAGTTTAGTTGCGATGTGCTGTTTGATATCTAGTATTTTAGTTGTAGGAGACACCTGGAAAATTATTAAAATTGGGCAAATTACAACAAACACAGCTAAACATACTGAATCCACTATTGTTATAAAGATCGTACGTACCTCTACAGAACATTCGCCTCCTTGCAGTTGTTTTACAGTTATGTTCATTATGTTGCTGAAACTGGAATAACCGTTTTGATTATATTTTTCTAATTAATTGTTTGTTATAATTTAAATAGAAAAAATATTCATAATGTAGGTATTCTGAACTGTTTTGGAATGAGTCAGAGACAAGGAATGAGTTTTGTTTTGAATTGAGACTTTGACGTTTGTTATTTTTTTTTTTTTTTAATTAACTGGTTTAACGGCTCTGGATGACGTTTGTTAATGTTTTGTCCTTCCACAGAGTACATCGTAGACAGAGAAGAGATATAGACATGGCGTCAGCGTATACAGTATGCGATAGCGATAGTCTTAATGCGATATTTTCTTAATGGTAAATAAGTATTTTTTTGTCATACTTTGTAGCATTCATGCGAGTCTTTACAAATATCCTGATTGTTACAGATAAATAGTTTTTATCTGTAACAATCAGATCAAAATAAGGTCAACATCGTAAACTTACGTATTAGGTTATGTTTTCGTATTTACGTTCAGTTTGGCTTTTGCAGCCTAACACACAGCATTACACCATCGTCTATAAGTTAAACCACTTTTTTCGTTAGCTACGAGCACAGTTACCACTTTGTCCTATTCTGATTTCGTACGAATATGGGAATATAACAAAAACGACACAGGATTGTATGACGTAAACTGTCGGATAGGTCAAACAAAAAAAAAGTGATACGCTGAGAAGGACAAGAGAATATGTTCTCGCTCTGTCACTCCTTGGCATTAGCGTCACATTAGCGTAAATAAACTAGTGGTTCGCCCCGAACTAAGACCTCGCGGCGCCATCTATTGACATAAATGTGAAGTTCTGTTAAAAATACTGAAGCTCATTAAAAATTAAATAATTCCGTTTCCTTACAATATTTATCTAATTTTAGTATTTGTTGTTCAAGTACAGGATATAATTGAAATAATTGATCAAGTTTCAGGCTCATCCTTTCAGAAAATTTAGAGTTCTGAGGTCATCTTTGGACGTTAGAAAATCACCACTTTGAAAGCCCCCCATTTCGTCAATTTTGGGGGAAAAATTAAAAAAAAAATATTTTTGGACTCTATTCCTAATTATCTTTAAAATGATATACCGCAAACCTATGCAACTTTATAAAAAATATTTTACTTCGCATTCGCTTCTATGAGAGCCCCCCTGAAATAAAGATTTTTATTATTTTTTAAGCCATATTCGGCGGGAGGCCATTGGTTTACATATTATATTTAAAGCTGAAGTAATTGCGTTCAATAATTCAGAAGTTATAATGCTCTGACAGACGGACGGACGGACGGACGGACGGACGGACGGACAAGTGCCAATTCACCCAAGTAGACTCAGAGACCTTCGCTTCGCTCGGTCAATAATATACTTATTTCGCTCACCTGTGGTATTATTACCTAGGCACCGGTGCTAGGCACCTCTTGCTATATTTACTCAAAGCTGACAACTGACACCAAGACTTACATAGTTAAAGATTTTTTATTAGCTGTCTGTACCGCTCTGGGTTCCAATTCTAGTTAAAGTGTTGCCGCAAGAGACAAAATTGCCGTATAATTTGACAAAAAATGCCGTTTACTACTCAACCTACTCTTGTTTTTGAAAGAAAAACTCGCATGCACCCATTTTAGACTTTTCGGGAGTCAATGGCCCAAATTCTCTTCATTTTTTCACAACTTTGAACCTTCCTTCAAATTTAAAATAAACCAGTTTGCTCACTTGCTTGCTGAGTAAATATTTGAAAGATTGAATATTGCTGTCAAAAAAATCATGGAAGAGAATTAATATTAGGTACCTACATTACGTATGATTACGCGCGTGGACTAAATGCATTTGGGTCCTTTTTTTTTTTTTTTTTTTAAATCTTTGTTTTGTGACGGGGCTTTATCACTTTGTGATTATGTCGCCCCCGTAGAAAAACAATTTTTATACAGAGTTAGGTACACATAATAATCTTCTTAATAATAATAGCTAAACAAGATATAAAATAAAAATGAAATAAGACTTGACTCAACCTTAAATATTAAATAACTACTGACAACAAATATAATAATACACAATTATCAATCTACAAATAATAATGTGCACAGCATCCTTGCCCGCCCCGATAAGGGGGAAGCCAAGATGCTGTTACACAACCCAACGTCCAAATGTCGAGGAAGTACATGTCGACGCTGAGCGGCGTTCCGCTCACACTCCATCAGTATGTGTGTTATGTCATCAATAACCCCACAAACTGTACAGTTCGGGGAGTCAGATATACTCATTAAGTGTGTAAATTTGTTTGATGGAATGTGACCGGACCGCATTCGTAATAACGCGACCACATACCTTCTCCCCATCTTATCAAACCATGGATGTCGAAGAGGCTCACTCTGCAGGGTCTTGTACCAGATACCTTTTGTAAGGGAGCGTTCATCAAAATACTCGTGCCACCTTTGTTTGCATATTGACTTGACTTTCCCAAGGAGGTCAGATGGTAAAGGTAAACAATCGTATGGTGTACCGTCACGCACCGCTTGTCGGGCAGCAGAGTCAGCCTCCTCGTTACCCACTATCCCAATATGTGAAGGAATCCATTGCAGGACAACATTTTTGTTACATTCACGAAGTCTGCAGATAGTGTCTATAACACTAATGGCTACCGGGATGCCTCGACAGCTCGAGGGAATCTGAGCCAAATGTTGGATGCTGCTTTTTGAGTCCGTAAATATGACGAAATTTTAATGATTTAGACTCGTTATGTATGATAGTGCCTCTGCAATAACTATAAGTTCACAATTCATGATAGACACTTCAGCATCGATTTTAAATTTGGTAGCAGCATTAATCTGCGGATCATAAAAAGCAGCTCCTAAACATGTTTTATCTTTAGACCCGTCCGTGTACAGTCTGTAGCTGGTCTGTAGTGTGACCCATATTTATTATGCATGAATTCTATACATTTCCTTCTAAGGTCCGTGACGTTAATTTGACTTTTAGCGCAATCTATTCCAGTAATTTTAATACAAGTAATTTCTGATAAATCAACATTACTAGCCCAAGTACCTAGAGTAAATATATCAGGTATGGAATTGGAATACATATGAGTTTCTTTAAAGATTCTATGTATGTCAACTAATAATGGAGTTTTTTTATTTCTCCAGTAATATCCCCGGCATAGATCAGAAAGTTCTTCCAAAATGTCTTTGGTTATATTATTGTTTATAATGCTGGATCTCAAATAGAACTTCCCTGCAAGAAATTGCCTGCGGACTGTAAGCGGATGAATGCATAGCTCACTTTCCATTACGTGAATGGGTGTACTTTTTATGAACGATCCTACAATCCTCATCGCTTGGTTCTGTACTCGGTCTAATTTAAGTAGATGACTATTAGCACTAGGAGTTAAAGCACTGTGAACCACGTGACTACGTGAACTGAATTAATGTTACGTATTATGAAATTTAAAATATGCCAAGTATTGTTTTGGTCGCAGTACACGGGTACACCTTAAAACAATCCATAAAAACGTCAGTGGCGCCCTCATTTACATTATTCTCTTGTCTGTCAACTTATAAAAATAGGTTTTACTAATGTGTTTATTAATTTACTTGCCCAACTAGATTTTTTTATTCTTTTTCTCCGTCATGAAAAGCAAACTGTCATTAATAAATTCTTGAAATACACAAATAAATAAAATTAATTACCAAGGTGATAATATCGTAGTTATTATTTTAAAAACAACTTTAACAACATGAATGAAGTCGACGTTAAACACCATTTTAGTACTTACGACGAAGAAAACTTATCCGTACATGTATGTGATATAGAAGGTATTCGTTTCATAATTATATTATCATTTATTTCCTTCAATAAACCGAACTTAATAATTATGGACAATAAGTTAATTTTTTGTTTTGAGATACCTGTTATGATATGTAGGTATGATTTAAAATATTTTAAGAACGCACTTGTTTCGAAACAACTTGTAGGTTTAGACGCCCGACTTTCCGCTGGTCAGGGGTTCGATCCTTCGGCACGGCACCTCTAACTTTTCGGTTCGGAGTAATTTATGCGTTTTAAAAATTAAATATCACATGAAGGTGAAGAAAAAAAAATCTAAGGAACCTGCTCAGTAGTGAGCCGGTAATTGGATTGAACAGAATCTCAGCTATTGCTTTTTGATTTGGCTTTACACATTTGATCCTTTTTTGTACGTGGATAGCTACGAAACATTTCCGTAACTTAGTTACTTTGTAATTTGTTGTAGCTTATATTTTTAAATTTTTGAGATAGTGAAACTGATAAATTCATGTGGATGAATTAATAATCATCTTATCGCCACTCCAAGAAATATAGCACGGGTCTCCTCTTAGAATGAGAAGGATTAAGGCCATAGTTTACTACGCTGGCCAAGTGTGGAGTGGGTGAATAATATTATATCCTACCTATCTCATGGATGAGTCTAGGAGATATTATTTTATAAAATATTATAAAAGTGAAAGTTTGGATATAATATGGATTGATGGATGGATGTTTGTTACTCAATTACGGCAGAACGTCTGAACGGATTTGGATGAAATTTGGTACAGAGGTAGATTATAGTCTGGAATTACACATGTTACTTTTTATCCCGGCAAATTAGAGTTCCCTCGGGAACCAAAAACCAACGTTCCACGCGGACGAAGTCGCGAGCATCAGCTAGTATAATTTAATAAAGACCGCTCCCAACGCTCAATAAATTCAAATTACGCGCCCTTAAGGGTTTCTTGCACATAGCTAATATGGGTGAAGTAAGTACATATTGATTTTTCCCAAAAATGCAATAAGTAGGTAGTTACTTCACCGAAAGATTGAGCAGCGTTAGAATAATTAAACTAATGTAATTTATGCAATTATAGAACAAAAGACGACTGACGACTAAAAAGGATAATATATCTTTGACTTAAAAAAGTGAGGATGTGGCCGGGCAAGGAATTCCTTTGCATTTTGCAAAAATAAAACTTCTACAAAAGCGCCCTCTCTTTCCTGGATTGACTTTTTGATCGGTTTTGCCCGGACGGAGCCGTAGCCTAGGAAACGGGTGTAGCTACAACAAACACTTTGCGAATTACATAAAATTTTTGCTGAAACTTATCTATTGGATTAATTTACACGTAAACTTCTTGCTGGATATAACTAGTGCCTTTTGATAAACGTGATTTCTGCGACTGTTGGAAGCTATGATGTTTTTGACAGATTAGAATGGCTGGCAGGTTGGTTCTAATTTTAAGATATTTTTCTTTATTTAATACTATTTAGAACAATATCGACTTTATCTTCGTTTCGTAAAGTCTTTCTAAAGTCGTCCTATCGGTACAAAGGGCGCCAACGGTCTAAATCGTTCCCCCTTTTCCCTCAACTTATCACACTAAAAATACCGAACGCGTATCAATTTTATCATAATGATAGGGATACAAGGGTCCTCGGTGCCTGGCACGATCGGTGCTTGCCACACGCACACATTTACGTGTATAAATTCCAAATCTTTCTAAAAATCCATCAATAAAAAGTTTGATATAATCCAATTGATTTGTGACTATGCTATCTTTATCACAATATTTTACGTATTCTGACTATCATAAAATCACACTTAGACTTTGCAGTAGATTGGTTAAAGTAACCTGGAAAAAAATAAAAAGAATAATTTACATAATATGAAACTAAAATATCAAAATGGTAACAGAGGTACCAAATTAAGAAAAAACGGTATCTACTG
Source organism: Erebia aethiops (assembly GCA_923060345.2). Taxonomy (NCBI): domain Eukaryota; kingdom Metazoa; phylum Arthropoda; class Insecta; order Lepidoptera; family Nymphalidae; genus Erebia; species Erebia aethiops. The sequence goes on along the minus strand of OV281081.1, from coordinate 16,120,897 downwards.
TTGTGTAAATTACTTTAAGCACTTTTATGGTACACCATACAGTTAAGTACACTGAACATAAGCACTTAATTGTCAATTTATCTACAATGGGGTAATATTGTGCAGCCATGCATGGCACACAGAGGCAGGTGGCCCCGTCCAACCGTAACGCACCTGCATCCCCCACTATTCAGCGATCACATAGTTAAACAAAAAGACACAAGCCAACTATCTGTGAAGCACCATAGTAACAGTTGTTAGATCAATATGTGAGGCTGAATGTCAGTGCAAAGTCAAAATAATGTGTTACTGCAGTGTTCGGATTCACTTTAATTTTGTTCCTGTGTAAATTTATCTTTGATTTACTGTGATAATGTCTGAGATGGGCTTTGAGAATGTGTTTTACCTCGAGAGTGAGTATTGAAGTGGCCGGGACGGCGGAGGGAAGGTGTTGCCAGGATACCCTCCCCAGACACGCTCCTCTCCGAGCTTGAAACAGATCAATAACATCTCCGTCAACGCGAACGGTGTTATGCAACGTTTTGCCATTACATTATTTGCAATCACTATTATTTCATAGCATTATTGCTCAATTCCTAAAATAATTATTATATATTAATATACATTGTGTGTGTGTCTTACAAATTAATATATATTTAAGTATAACACACACAGATAACTTCAACTTCAATTAAATTTTATTAAAAAGCCAATTTGTAGGAGAATTAATAAAGTTGAATTTTTGAAAGTTGCACTTATTAGAAAAACCTGCATGTATGAGAATTTTATTATGATAAATACATAATATTATGATTTTATTTAAAGACAATTAAATTGAAAAAAACTTAAAATTTTAAATTCATAGTTATGAAGCCAAAATTAAAATAATTTTAAAATGTTAATCTTGTCTTTGTTTCATTTATTTTACCAAAGAATTGATTATGTGTAATTTTTTTACCACAGTAATAATTATGTACTGTACCTATATGATAGTATGAGAGGGAGGGGCCTGATGCCAACTTATTGTGAACAGTAGGTACAAAGCAATAGATAGGGGTATAAAGCTTCCAATTAATTAGAAAGATTGAGGGGAGTTCTGACTTAACAGCTAGGATAACCAACTTTTTAAATTATTGTTTTTTTTTTTAATTACTCACCTCTTAATTTTATTTATATACTGGTTAGAAGATTTCTAGAAGATACATTATTTTATCCCATATCTTTTCACATGAATAATATTTAATAGGTAAGTCTTGTAAGACTCCTAAATCTTTTAAATAGGGTCTATACAGAGGCTACCTCTAGGCTTTGTTTTAGGTCTTTACTCTATGTAGATTTCTTGTATAGTAAAAGTAAACAAAAGTAGTAGGCTAAAAAAAATTAAGAGGCATTTATTTACGTGTTAATAGTTATATCCAAAACTGGAGGATGGATGGATGGATGTATGGATGGATGTTTGTTACTCAATCTCGCCAGAACTGCTGAACGGATCTGGATGTTTGGCATAGAGATAGATTATAGTCTGGAATAACACATAGGCTACTATTTATCTAGGAAAGTTAAACAGTTCCCGCGGGAACCAAAAAATCACGGGAACTACGCGGATGAAGTCGCGGGCATCAGCTAGTATTACAATAAAAATATGTCTAAATGAAAATGTCCCTAATTATTTGATTGTCAAGACTTGTTGATGGATGGATTGACCATATCTGACAAAAATATACTGCGGCTTACAATCATTGATTGTGTTAGAATGTGTGAGAGAGAAAGAAACTTTAGTTAACCTTACGTGTACATACTATGTAATTTCAGATTTTGAGTGCGCGGGAGCGGAGGTGCTGGTGGAGTCGTCCCCGCCCGCCTCGCCCGGCATGGCGGCGCGGCTCGCGGCGCCCGCGCAGGTATAACATTTTACAGCCCGTTCACACGGGCGGCGTCAAGTTTTGTCGCATCTACTTTTTTTAGGATCCTGCAAAAGCGGATAGTATGTTCACACTGCCGTCCAGTTTTATAGGATTCTTCGGGTCTGTTGAACTGGACTCGAATTGATCTTGTGTGAATACATGCATTGAGATTTGAAATACTGTTGCCACTAAATCGGATCGTACCTACAAAAAACAGTTCCCGTAACCTTATCTAACTGTTTCAATAGCTAGTACAGGGTAAGGACAAAGTAATACTACTACTACTCTCTAGGATACTAGATGATGCCCGCGACTTCGTCCACATGGATACATCGGTTTTTGATTTATTTACAAAGAGTTACCGCGAGTTAAATCGCGGGCCAACTCTTTAATTTTTCGGAATAAAATACCCTATCCTTCTCCGGTTGCAACCTATCTTGGTACCAAATTACCTACCCACCTTTTTGTTTCCTGTTTCTGTGTGCAATAAAGAGTTTTATCTATCAAATTTCATCAAGATTAGTTAAAGAAAGGTCGTGCAAGCGTAGCAGTCAGCAGACAGAAAGGCAGACACACGTTCGCATTTGTAGTAATTATTGTTTGGATTCATATAGAGGAAGCCCTCATCAACTAGGACGGTCTTCTACGCTTCTGGAGCGAACTCGGATAATTAGGGTGATGATTCAGGCAGGAAATTGCACAACAGGCTCCAACGGGATGTTAAAGTGCGGAAACTTGTTTAGAAGGAAGAAATAAAGACATTGGATCGGCGGCCGATGCCCATACAAATGGCACATCCGGCTATCATAGTTATTACCAGTATCACATCCTTGTTATACTTGACATCTTCAAGCTGTATACTTATTTGACATTAGAGTGACAGAGACTTCTAACGCTCGGGAGCATGCGATTAGTTGATTTGTCTGCGGTCAGGTTTTCTGGTTTGCTTGAATTGGGAATTGAGAACTTTTGGAAAAATACTCGTTTTGTGACGTCAGTAAAAAATGGGTAAACGCGTGGTTGTGTAGGGAGCGGGCGCGGGCGGCGCGTCGCCGAGCAGCGTGCGAGAGCTCATCGTTATCCCGGAGCTGCCCGGCGCCATCCACCTGCAGCACGCCATACAACAGGTATTTACAGTTATTACTACAGTTATTTACAGTTATTATTACAGGTATTTACTGTTATTACTACAGGTATTTACAGTTATTATTACAGGCATTTACAGTTATTATTACAGGTATTTACAGTTATTATTACAAGTATTTACAGTTACGATACTGTAATCATATAATAACCTGTACTCACCGGTGAGATGGGTAGATGGGTTGCTAGATAAGGACAGAAGCAGTGTCGACACCCAACGATACTTATAGAAGACTAACGCCTTTAGTACACCTACGCGTTCGTATGCGGCAGCGAGTCACTGCGAAACTACTGCGGTATAGTCCGTGTCACGAAAGAAGACTCGCGGGGATTTGTGGAACTAATGCATATTACATACAATAACTGCATAAACATGCGACTACTAGCGCCGCCAGTAGGGGACTTCTTTCGTGACACGGGCTAGGTGAAACACTGCTAGGAAACGTCTGCGTCTGTGTAACGACGATTTGGCAGTTCCTTGCGAAACAATACCGACAAGGACGCAACTATTTCATGTAGCTAGTGCTAGAGTGAGACATAGCGTATGCGAAATTCTGCCATACAACTTACAGTTTTTTTGTTGTTTCGCGTTCGCATACGAACGCGTAGGTGTACTAAAGGCGTAAACCCTATGGAGACATACGCCGAGTTGCATGAAACAAATCCAAAAATTTTAATAGAGTCAGGCCTTTGAAGCGACAGATATCACAACCGGATTTCCCGCGTATTAATAATCGACTTCCCAAGAAAACTCCTGCCATTATGTGATTAATGGAAAGGGGTCACGACCTTCAGGAATGAGGCATGCAGAGAGATTAATCGACTTCAAAAAAGAGGTTCTTAATTGGACGCGTGTTTATTCTAGGTCACAAGCACTGTCGTGAAGGTGAACGGGGACAGCTCTGGTCACTCCAGCCCTTCCGCTGAGGCTCAGCACACCTATATTGTCACGAGTATGTAACCTTGCTTAACCTTACCTACTTTCTTAGCATGTTTTACCGTTACTTGTGTTTTTTTTTTCTGTTAGAGTAGTTAAAAATGCGCTTAGATGATTTTTAATGATTATTTCCGTTTAGACAGATTTTCAATGCAAAACCTGTCAAAATGAATTCGTTTGTTAAGTTACATCAATTACGTAAATTTTTTTAGATTTTTTTCGATATTTTAACGAAAGTTTATTTTTATTTTATTTTGTTTATTGGTATGCCAACAAGTATTGTAAGTACAAACAATAATTGTCTAGTTCTAACACAATACTTAATTATAGGCATATACAGCATTAAAGATTATACGGTCAATACTATATATTTTTTTCAAATATTTAAGTAAAAATCAAGAATACCTACAATTTGTCATTTTCGATAATTTCGTTGTTTTCTAAATAATTAATGTTAGTTAGAAATCTTCTATATCGATAACAATGCAATATTTTTTCCTGAAATATTTATTATTATTATTTTACATATAATAAAATTCTACTTCATATCGCTGCATATTCGGATGTACTAAATTAAAATGAAAGTATAGTCACACAAACTTATTTGACATGCGACAGCGTCGCTGTTATCACATTCAGCGTTAATAATAAATATTAAAAATAAAATAAAAACAATAATTAAACAGGCATAACTATACATTAGTTCCAATTTTGGCCACTGGGCCAGATAAATTGGTCGGACTATACTAAAATGCATTATTCTTCCAACGACCTTTAGCCAATTTAAAGAGCTACATTGAGATCATCCGAATATGTAACATTAAATATATATGCATTGCATGTTAGTATAGCTTTAGTCGGTGTCTTTGTACGAGGCGACATTGTCACTTGCAGTCCAAGGCTCCAAGCGTGTGAGACGCAACTAAACTGCGAACGCGAGATTTAGCTTCTGTAATGGGGGCTATACGCCGGAGAAACAACATGCGACAATGCTGCATGCTATAAACAGAAACTTTAATTTTGGGTCCTTTACATGCGACAGGCAAGAAAAAGAAGTGAAATTTTATATTACCTATTGTGCTGTAGAATCCACTACAGCCCATTAATGTCCTAATGCTGGGCACAGGCCTGCACTCTCATATGATAGCGGGAATTAGAGCTTGGACCCACCACGCTGCTGTAATGCGGGTTGGCGGGCTGTAGAATGATATGCCGATAATATTCGCTGCATTGACTGCTGCTGTGTTCATTCCCCTGATGGTTGTGGCATGCCTCATTGTTGCACTGTGTTTCTCTGGCGCAAGATAACCTTAACATGGCATACATTCGCAGAGCTGTCGACTGCGCGTGATAATTTTGTCACGTGTAAAGGCACTAAGTGTTAGTGTTAAGTGTAGTGTTATATTTGCACATTGTTTTTATTTCCGTGGCGTTGCACAGTCAACGAGGCGTGGGGGAACGATGAGTCGGCGCACATCAAGGCCGAAGTCCAGAGTGACCCAGAAAGCAAGTTTTATTTTATTTTTTGCACGCTTTTTAAGCTTTTTTTCGTTTTATGGGATTAATAAATATATAACAAAACTAACCCAAGCAAAATAAAAATGTTAAAAAAACAATCAACAATTTTTCGTTTAGATTTTCTGAATATTCCTCATTAGATTTTATAGGCTGATTATTAAGTAACCAATTAATGTTGACGTTTTGACAGTTTTGATATTAGAAATAAAATCTCAAAATATCATTTTTGACAGTTAAACTTTACTGGGACAGCCCTAAGGACGGATTTCCTAACAAATGTCAGTCATAACTTGGGATCATATTGGCCAGATTTCTAAAACAGTAAGATTATCTTGTTAACTTACCGTGAAACTCCTGCGTTTGCGCATTATATTTATTATTTATTCGAAGATGTGACTTTTACTGACCAAATTTATACACAAATACGTTGTGTTCAAAGATTACCTATCTCCAACCTTTAAAAAAGTACTTGTTCCTTGCGAAACCTTTGATGGACTGACTGTCCAAACAAAATCAAGACTACCCTCTGACATTGTATATCTCCATCTGATTATCTCCCACCTGTGAAACTGATATCGCATTTAATGCACCCTTTATTATTAAATTTTACCCCTCAAATTATATTTAACCTTACAGCCTAAAACTTAAGGTTTAAAATTAAGATGTATGTCGAATTAGGGATGAATTTCAATAAAAAAAGTCCTAATAACGGATAATTGTTGTATGCCCCTTCGGATTATCTACCTGAACGGTTATCATCAATGCAGTTAGATGCGGGTTTGTTACAAAACTATACAGGATGTTTTATTTTGGCCATTATCTAATTTTTAAACAAAACGGTCTTTGGTAACCTTCTTTTATGAAAAACACTGGCTTCCTTTTGTTTTTGTTTGTTTTTTTACTATGAAAAGAAATGCCTTAAATAATTAAACAACATGATCTCAGTTTATTAAAACATAATTGATTTTATATTCATAGAAAAATTAACTATTTTTTCCTTTTTTACTTATACAGTGTTGTTATTAAAATTAACATTTAAAGGATATGTCAAATTTTATGTCAGGATTTTTTATGACAGTAGAATTCGTCTTTAATATCTTTTATATCATACTTGCTCAGTAACTAGGGATTACTATGGTGGAAAGTCTCCTTGTAAGTTGGTGTTTGCAATTCAAGGCAACATTACGTCGCACTATGCTTGAATTGTAATGTTCACATTACAGTTCAAGCTATGCAAAACTCCTTGGTAAACAATCTCTTTTCTTATAAAATGGTAAGAAAACTTTTTACTGAAAAAAAAAACACTGAACATGGCGGCATTTAATTTCCATACATTTCAAAGTATGCAAAACTCTTTGGAACTCAGAGCCGTAAAAAAAAATGGAAAACTATTTACGAAAAAAAAAATGAAATGGCGGCATTTCATTTGATCTGAAAGTTTGTGAAGTTTGTTCGTAAAGTGATTTAAGTTATTTACAACAATGTCAAGCACTTCATCAGATGATGAAAAAGGAGGAGAGCCTGATTTTTGTTTGCTTGAAGCAGTACAAATGATGCAAAACCTTTTGCCGGATAAGTCCATTTTCTCTAAATTTGCTAATTATACTAATTAAAATTTCATTTTGCATTACCAATGTTTTATTTACCTCGCAAGAATGATATAAAGTAGAATGCTTACCTCGGTTGCAAGTAGCTATTACACCCTCGAACTATATTCACCCTCGCTCGCTGCGCTCGCTCGTGTGACTAAATATCTCGGGTGCACGCGATCCATTAGCGCCCTATGCGAGCTGCGCTCGCACTGGCGCCAAATTGGATCTTGTTCTGTAATAGCTTACTTACGTCCCTTGTGTAACAATCTACTATTAATTTTGATAACATTTACATACGATGGAAATAATCATGTAGCTTAAATTTAAACGTGCGCGCTTCACACTAAAAATGTATAGATTAATTGCATACCTACACTTAAAACAAGAAAAATAAACAAAAAGGTTAAAAATAAATAAAACGGAATTGTTTTATATAAGTTTGTTCCCAAAAAATATCTTTATTAAATACTGTTTTCTGGAGGATATAAATAAGTATGTTATTATGTTAATACGGAAAAAACCTAATCAAAATCTTAAACGATCACCCATGTTGCCCCTGGCTTTGCGCCCATCAAGCTCGGGACATTATCTAGCTGAATGGTGATGGACAACCTTTAGACCAGCAGCACTGTTCTCTGACTTGGTGACATATATTTTATCCATTGAAGGTTTGCTACGAAATTTTATACATATTTCATGTGGTTTATAGGGGGCCTGGTGGCATATATGGTCCAAATGATCCAAAGTGTGGATCGCCGGTCCACTGTATTTCTTCTTTTATTATTTCCCCATGTACAAGCAAGCAAATGAAACACCCTATGTATGTAAATGTCATATTACACCTGCTTGGCTACCTTTGATGTGACGCGTGCCACGGCTATGTGTCTACGTCTATTTTGTGCGGGGATTTCATATGTATCTGATTAAAGGACTTGTATGTATGAAGTCTATTCAGTATAAACAGGTCATGTATTTATATATTATTTTGAAGATTTTCTAAGGAGCACTTTAGTACCCTACTATTTGTACTTTTCTGGTTCATTCATCATAGTGTATCTATAACATGTAAGACACACATCAAGTTCTAATAAGTTAACTTAAGTTATAGTTGAGAAGAGAATCTGTTTTCCGAACCGCTGGTAGAGGTTTTTTAAATTTATATCTTTAAAATAAATATTTTTAAAGTTTAAATGAAATTACATATTTGAAAATTTAATTGAGTTCTTAAGTAAAGAATTTTTGAAAACAATTACATATTTAAATACAATCATTAATGTTAAAAATTTTAATAAATCTATTGCTTTCATACATAATAGATAGTAAAGCTATTTATATACCTACTGTAAAACGTTTTTAGTGATACTTTTTTGTTATTTTTAATCGACCGTTTGCCTACGAGTAACATGCGATGTTTGAATTACTGTTGTTTCTCTTACAAGGATTCTGTAACCAAATGTTTTAATTAAATAAATCATCAAGAATTACTTATTTTACCCATTATGACTTAAATCAATAAATGATAAACATTTCTTATGCATCAAAAATATGGTTTTACTATCTATCCTCTATGTACTACGTATGCGACTTATACGCTTTTAGAAGAAGTGACATTTTCTTTAAAAAAAACGAAGTCACGATAAAATCCATGTTTTGCAAATGAACAGGTATAATAGAAAGGGGGTATAAACAATATCGCTTACATAATATTCGTCACAATGGGCGTGTTCAGGTAGGGTGAGGCGCTTTGATCTGCTCCGGCGCGACAGAGAGAGATGCAGCATCGGTACGCACCCGTGGCGTACTGCTAGCGGAGCGATAGAGTCGCAAATCTATAAATTATCAAATGTAGTTTGTACTTTTACTTCCAATAAAAACGCCACGTTCACAACCGCGAAAAAATTGTCTCAAATAATAATTTCGCACGGAAATCAATAAACCATCGACGTTGGAGCAAAATCTGAAGCCGTTCAAGAAAACGTCGATTAGACGTTCTCAGTGCAGACCTAAAATCGCATGCTTAAGGCATGCAATTTTGACAAGAAAATGCATGAAAGCGCTTCCCACGTTAAGTGTTGTACAATCTAGAATCGTATAGTGGTCTTTGGGATTGAGATGCAGGTGACAACTGCGTTGCAACATGCCGATTCGGTGTGTACTTCACAGTGTGAACTGGACGTCAATAGGGCACTCAGACTGCGCAGTCAGTCGGCAGTTACTATGCAATAATCGAATCCTGCAATCTTGCAGTCACATTGCAGTCCAAATGGAGATTGTCCCGTTTTACACTCCGTTGGAACAATAAACTCGAAGAAGATGCACTCTAAAATAACTCGTATGATCGACTCCAGAAGTTCTACCAATTTCAAATGGGCTCTTTGAGCACCCTGAAGGCGCTGCACAACGTAGTATTTTTTTGTTACCGACACGGCACATCGTCACAGAAAATCGTGGTTTTGTGTGACGAGGAGGTGGAAGAAATTGAGAACATGTTCAATATCGATTGTGTGAAAATAAAATATTCAATGTTGGCTTGTATCTATATGACACAACACAGTGCACATGGGGTAGTAGGCACTAATTAGGTAGCTTACCAATTTACTGCCAGGTCAAAAATAAGCATTTAGCTATTTCGAGTAGGGTAAGCAGTGCTTATACGCCTATATGCCTCACTGGCACAGAAGTGTCTACAGTCCCACAAACTTCTCTGACTCGGTGACAGCGTCGCTAATAAATATGAAAATATAAATAAATTGCCGATAGAAGTGAAAACGAATATGTAAAATAATAAAAAAAAAATTAATCCTTCAAACTAAGGCATTAAAAGTTTAATTACGAATGTACTATATTTATATTTAAGACCTTTGCCTACGTAACAACGTGAGGTGTGGGTCACGCGTTTCCACAATTTTACCCCCTACCAAAAAGTGCTCAAGGCGGCTAAAGAAGTTTTCACTTTAAAAAAACATAAGTTTTATAGCTTAGCAGTGCCACTGTAGTAGGGTACTTAAACGACAGTGAGAGCTCGGCTCCCCCTCCCTCCCCCCTGGTAGCGGGCGAGGAGGCCAGTGGCCGTGGTTCGGCAGAGTTGCCCGGGTGACGTGCTGCGGCATGGAGGTGCCTCGCTACCGAGCGTACTTCCCGTGTGAGTTAGGCTGGAGGCATACTTGCCACTCGCGACGCGACCGGACGCCACCCGCCCGTAGTATAATCGAAACCACGCACCGTACAACCGTACGGAGTTTGTTGTTGGCTCTTCTCAAATCAGGGCGCGTTTGGAACCCTCCTAGCTTTAGTTTTAAGATATCGTTTTTTTAAATGTCACAATCTTTTTTTATATCAAGAATTGTACAATACCAATTTTGAATAATCTTGGGTAGAAATTTTGAAAATCTTTTCTGAGAAGGCACCTATACAAAGTCTCAAGTCAAGACCCATCTATTTGACCTTTACAATTGATTTCTCATTTAGTTAGTTACTCCATTTATTTGTAGTGTGATTCCGCTCGGCGGCTGGTCGAATCGCGTGTTACAAGTGTGTCTCCGCCTTACACCCACGGCGTACATAGAAAACCTGATACCTTTCCTTTCCATTTTAACACTTCGAATCTAAAGTCATTGCGTCGCTGAAAGTCCACCGTGCGGTTCTTAATTGTATTTGGAATATTTTAATGCGAACCACGCTACGCCTTACTACGCCTTTCCAGCAAATATACCAAAGTAGTGATTTGTGACTAAATATAACAGCTTATTTTATTTTTTATTTCTTGTTAAATATGACAATATTAGGTATCTACCAATTATAATTTATACTTAACAAAAAGATAATACCTTAAAGAAAGAAGGACTTTTTCATTTAAACATGTTATGTTTAGATAGAATACTAACTACTTATTATTTGTATTTAATGTAACCAATAATTCAGTTACTAATTTCACTTACTTGTCTGTAACATTTTATAGTTATTGGTAAAACACTTTAAGAATAATTCCTGCTTCCATTTTGTGGTTTACATAATATACTAACAAATTAATATGTCACTTATCGATTAACAAGTCAAATGTTTATGAATGTTTCTTTTTGATTAGTGTATGTTTTCCCCAGGCGAGGGCGGCAATGGAGTCAACTACCATGTGCAATATGTGGAGCCCCAAGATATCTACACTCAAACTGGACATCAAATGTAAGCACATTTTTATTAGTGTAGTCCCACTTACTTATTTGACCCCAGTCTCCTAGCTGATGCCCGAAATTTTCCCCATGTGGATTGAGGTATTTTGGTTCCTGCGGGAACTCTTTAATTATCCTATATGCTATTTCAGACTATAATCTATCTTTGTGCATTTCATCCAGATCCGTTCTGGTGTGATTGAGTAACAAACATCCATCCATCCATCCATCAATCAAAACTTTCGCATTTATAATATAAGTATAGATAAAAATCAAGATAAAACTAAACAGGCATAAAAATCAGTTTTAATTTTGGCCACAGAGCCAGATAAATTGGTGGGACTGTACAGATGAGGTGTTTTACATCATCATTTGATCCCATCTTCGGCTCACTACTTAGCACGAGTCTTTTCTCGGAATGAGAAGGGTTTCGCCATAGTCACCACCATACCACGCTGGCCTAGTGCGGATTGGCAGGCTTCACACACATTCGAGAACATTATGAAGAACTCTCGAGCATGCAGGTTTCCTCACGAATTTTCTTCACCATTTGAAGTAAGCATTTTTATTCTCTTAGAAAATAGCTCTTTATTTACCTACTTCCCTTGCCAAACCTTTACAATGACTTGGTCAAGAGTTAATTTTCTACTCTTATCATCTTTCTATTTCATTTAATTTCCATCTTATCAAGATTTTAAATAGTCAGCTATTTCGTATTCTTCAAGGTTCTTTGTGTTTTTTTTAGTCGAGGTATCCTTCGACTAAGCTTATATGTAACAAAATAAATCAAGTAATGCTCGATTTTGTTCAATGTATGTCCGATTACTCGTGCCACATACTGAAAAAGTTAAATAATTTATGATCTATGCCTAATCAAACACCATAACGACCTTCTGACACAGATGGATCCACACAAATATGAACCTTAGTCTTTAAAGTGGTAAACATTTTCTGGCCGCGACTGTACTGCTCTAGGAAAAAAACGAGTGTGCTTTACTTCAGTAAAACTTCTTTAGCTCCATCTAATATGTACGTATATATGTTGGAACGCTCTTGCCTAGAAGATGGCTATCCACTCTTTCATAGGCCTGCACTGTGTCTTAGATATCGTATATCTCGTAACTAACGGCTATGGGAGAAAGAGAGAAAGAAAAAGTGAGCTCGCACCTCTCTCTTTTGCCCCTACAGTCATGTATGAAACGTAACTCTCTCTTTCTATTTTCACTAACTTATATCTCCCTCTCAACTTCGGCGAGCAAGGCGCACATTTTTCGTAACGCTCTCGTCAGGCATTCACCAGCTTACTCCCCAAGTCAAGGGTGCGTAAAAAAGTTTTAATTCAAAAAATGTGTATTCATGAAAGTTTAAAATCTTAAATGAAACATTGTCGTAGGGAAACGCTCCGCACATACCCCGTATACAGCGTCGCGAACGTTGGCGCCGTCACCGAAGGCACCGCCGTCACAGCCGTCACCGCCGTCACCGAGGCGCCCGACAGCGCCGAGTGGACGGCCGAGTTCACGTTCAACCCTAACGCGGAGCAACCCACGTCCCCCGCGCCCGCCGCCCGCATGCCGCCCGCCACTGTGCAGTGGCTGCTAGACCATTACGAGACCGCTGAAGGTGAGTGCGCCTAATGCAGAAGCTACGGAGCCAGATACCGCCGAGTGGACCGCCGAGTTCACGTTCAACCCTAGCAATTATTAGATCATACGATCTACCTGTAAGTACTGTCAGTTTGTAAGTTTATCACGGCTTTAAGAGGTGATATCTAGAGAACGGCCCGGTGAATAGCGTCAGGTTTTATACTGTTTACATAGGTATTGCGCATAATTTAATACTGTACAATAAGCAGCCTTTCTAGTTATGGTTCATTTTTGGTAACCATAACACATCTTTGAGCAGCCATATCTAGTGAAAGGCCCATCCGCATGCGGGAAGACCTTCACTGTCGTTATCAGCGGAGAGCGTATCACCCACCTAATACTGAATCAGCCTTTCTAGCGATAGTTACGAAAAGTGTAGCTATCTAATAAGACAAGTTTGTAGGAGTTTACGTCAAATGTGTTTTCCTTTGACTCGAATTATCCCGCAAGCGAGTCGGTCTTTTGCTCTCAAAACTGAAAAGACAGTGTGTCCGGGATCGAACATTATACATCAGTAATTAATAATAATTTATAAATAATTTAGAGGTCTCGTCTCTTCTATAACTTACAACACATTTCTTAAAAATCAATCCCCTAATAGGGCGTACCTACCTACCTCCCAGGGACAGCTAGTTCGATCCAGGACACACTATACTTTAATGCCGGCTGCATTATTATGTCTGGTTTACAAATCCGGAAGGCGGTTGCCCTATTGGTGGAAAAGGAAACGCCGATGAACGTCTATACATATATTATTATTAAATTGAAATGCATAAATCACCATACATATAATTCACCAGTGATTTATGACATGTTAGTGACTATGATACTATGAAGCGAGTTCACGGCTCGGAGTTTTGCTTCTATGCCATGTCATTTTTCGCATATCATTGACGACAAACGGACACTCTTGCTCAAAACATACTTTCCGTCGAAAATCACCATATCACTGACCCATGACGTGTTACTATCAATTTTGACTGCCTCGTTGGTCTAGTGGTTAGCATGTCCACGACTGCGTCACGACTGTCATGACTGCGGCTGACGAGGTCCCTGGTTTGAATCCCGGGTCGGACCATTATTAAATATTGGGTTTTTCTGACTAGAAATTATCAGTACTAGCCCTTAGTTAGGAAGTTGGCGGCGTGTCACCCCCGTGCCTCGGAGACCACGTAAAGCCGTCGGTCTTGGACCTGATCTCTCTCCGGTCGTGTCGGATTTTCCATCCCATCGAGCTATGAGAGTAAAGGAACAGAGAGTGCACCTGTGTATGGTTGCATCAGTTCATTGGCAGTATCATAGACTCATATATCTATCTTATTGCCTTTTTTGTAATATTGATCGTCTTTATTTTTGAGAGATATTGTTCAATATTTTGTCTATTTTAAAGTGTTAAAGCTAATTGTTAACTAACCGGTAACCCCGCACTTGCGAGATCAGATAAATGCATGCCGGCTTGCCGGGTGTACACTCAAAAATTTTCTGTGTTTGTAATTTAATTTTGTGATTGTGTATTATATGCTGGCAAACCATTGTTTAATCTCTCAGAAGATAGGTCGCCGTGGCCAAAATTCTGTCGGGACTTAAATTAAAGGGCATTTATTCATCTCTAGTTCGACACACCGACCACACACCCTGATACTTTTCTGCATAAATATGTTGGTCGTGTGGTCACGGCTCGAAGTGTCCGCAGGCGTGTCGCTGCCGCGCTCCACGCTGTACACGCACTACCTGCGCCACTGCAGCGCGCACCGGCTGGAGCCGGTCAACGCGGCGTCGTTCGGCAAGCTCATCCGCTCCGTGTTCGTGGGGCTGCGCACGCGCCGCCTCGGCACGCGCGGCAACTCCAAGTACCACTACTACGGCATCCGCGCCAAGCCCGCGGCGAGGGACGCGCTCGTCGCGGCCAAGTGCGATGCCGACGAAACGCCGGTCAGTACTCAGTATAATATAAGTCCGTCAAACTTTTGTGACCCGGTGACAGCGTCGCTAGTATCTATCATATTATACTAATATTATAAATGCGAAAGTGTGTTTGTTTGTTGGTCTATTGGTTTGTTGGTTTGTCCTTCAATCACGCCGCAACAGAGCAACGGATTGACGTGATTTTTGGCATGGGTATAGTTGAGGACCTGGAGAGTGACATAGGCTACTTTTTATTCCGAGTTTCCGCGGGAATAACAAAAACTTAAACCACGTGGACGAAGTCGCGCGCGTCAGCTATTAAAAGTAAAAAAAAAACAAAACCATAGCAGGCTTAACAAAATATAAATACGTATAAATATGTAACAGTACTCAGTAGGTATAGTCCGTCAAACTTATCTGACCCGGTGACAGCATCGCTAATATCTATTAAAAAAAATAAAAACAAAAACAAAACTTAGCAGGCTTAAAAATTATTTCCAATTTTGGCTACCGGGCCAGATAAATTTGTAGGACTGTACCTCTCACTCAACACGTACACACTTTTATCTGTTCTATTACTAAATTCGCCATCGACAATAAGTAATTTGACTTAAGTCAAACGATTTGGGTCAAGTTGTATGGACGCTAACATTTTTACTGTATATTATTATTTCTAATGCATGTATAAATAATATTTTAAGAAGTCTATATGTTACTAGCTGATGCCCGCGATTTCGACCGCGTGGTAGTCTCTCGGTTCCCGCGGGAACTCTTTAGTTTTGCCGTTTTATTCCAGCCTGTGTGTTATTCCAGAGTCCAGACTATAATCTATCTCTGTGCCAAATTTGATCCAGATCCGTTCAGCCGTTCGGCCGTGATTGAGTAAAAAACATCCATCCATCCATCCAAACTTTCGCATTTATAATATTAGTATTAGTATACATAGTTTATATTTCTATGGGCAAACAAAAAAAATGTTGCCTGCTCACGACTATGGACGTTTTGATGTCATGGCGCACGTTGTGAGTAATAAAGGAGGGCACGGAATTTACGTGCGCATCGCGCTAAAATTGGCTTTCAGATTTCACAGTCAGATCACTGTTTGGTTTGACATGAAATGACTTACTTCAGTTCATTTTACAGAAGGTTGGATTTTAAAAGCGGTTCAATACTATGTTTATCATAATTTGGTGACTTGTGATAGTAATTCTGTATCGGTGTATCGGTCAGGAGCCGCGCGAGAGAGAGCCGGAACAGAACCCGGTGGGCCTTAGCGGCATCGCACACCGCCAGTACCTGGGCGCCGTGAGCGCGCCCGAGCCGCCCGACCTCGCCGTCGACGACCTGCCCGACGACATACCACCCGACGCGCCCGCGCAGCTCCGCGACCACCATCGGTGAGTGACATGTGTCCGCGCGACACTCCACTGGATAGAGACACTAAAGGAAGTTCTG
Organism: Erebia aethiops; assembly: GCA_923060345.2. Lineage (NCBI taxonomy): Eukaryota > Metazoa > Arthropoda > Insecta > Lepidoptera > Nymphalidae > Erebia > Erebia aethiops. Next base: position 16,104,652 of record OV281081.1, on the reverse strand, counting down.
CGAGCTCCGTGGAGCTGCTGCTGGACCTTAACGGCTTTTGACATCACTTACGAAAATACATTAACACATTTGATTCTTTCAGATTGGAATAGCGCTCCCATTTATTCGTCAATTTTGCAAGAAGTATCAAATTACTCTACTGTGGTGTTTCCATGGTGTTTCTTATTTCTTAATATGTTTTTAAATTAATGAGATAATGAAGAACAAAGTGCGCTTTCCGACCCGAAGTTTGATATATTACTTAGTGTTAAGCGCTACATCGGTGCTCTTCTCTGTCGTTGTGTGCAGGCAACACGGCATAGAGTTCCTCGAGGCGGTGGCGGCTCTGGACATAGGCGCGGTGGAGCGCTGCAGACGCGCGTTCTGGCGGCGCGTGGGGCGCGCGGGCGCGCGGCTGGCGACGCGCAGGGACGTGTGCACGTGGCTGCGGCGCGCCGAGATGCGCCTGCACCAGCGCGCCGTGGACCTGCTGCTGCCCGACGTGCTGCGCCCCATACCCTCGCAGCTCACGCAGGTATGTTGCTGCAATCATACTAGCTATTTTCAATATGGCGTCCTTATCCGCAGATTGATAGGTAATATGCCTACACTTTTCATAGGGCCCTATGGAAAGGGGGGGGGGGGGCGTCACTCAGAGTCAGGGCGTCGCTATTACACTGCATTAACATTCGGACCCTAACTTAGTCTGAACGAGAACCTAGATTGCACCATGGCAAGTGGTGCCATCTAGGTGGCACAAAGTAAACTAAATTAACGTCAAAATGCTCGCGCGAGCCGGAGAAACACGCTCTCTACGCTGGTCGTGAGCTAACCACCCTAACCACCCTAAATTTTATTACCCGGTTGGCAGAGCGCGGCAGACCGGGCCGACCCGATGTCCCTAATCTAGGACCCTTAATCCCTAAGTGTTATTACACTACACTGTTTCAGAGTAAGGGTCCCTTGAAAAAGTGTAGTGTAATAGACCTTTTAATCGAATGACATGACGAGTCAAATTGACAGATATACTTCTTGTTTCATGAGATATAATGACAAATAGTAATAATGCTAACAAGAGTTTATTCAAATGGTTGCTCCGATTGATGTGTCGGTGATGCAGGCGATCCGCAACTTCGCCAAGAGCCTGGAGAGCGCGCTGGCGTCGGGCGGCAGCGGGGCGCCGGCGCTGGCGCTGCGCGCGCAGTCGTCGGCCGCCGCGGCGCTGTCGGCAGCCCTGCGCCGCTACACGTCGCTCAACCACCTGGCGCAGGCCGCTAGGGCTGTGCTCAACAACCAGCACCAGATACAGCAGGTACGAGCTGCCGGAGTCATCATGTGAGAGACAGCGGATCACGATGGATGGTTGTGCACAGATGTTTTTTTATAAAATCCCTTCAGACTTCTGCCTGTTATCAGGGCGACGAGACCCATAAGCGCTACTCACTACTGACGGCACTGCGACGAGCGCTTGGGGTCTCGTCGATGCGCATGTTTGTGTGAGTGAGCTGTTTCAAACGTTTCCTCGTCTTCTCTTCGTATCATATTGCCCTAAGCATTTTCCCATAGCGTTGCCATGCTTTCTCGCTCGATAGCATCAATGTTATGAGGTTTTGGTCGTTCCTTGCGCATCTGACTGTAGGTCCGCACAGCCGGATTGCATGTCTCGGGCTGTCTTCCTTTCCGCAGAAATAAATAAATCTGTTGTGCGTGTGCGCAGATGCTGTCGGACCTGAACCGCGTGGACTTCCGCGTGGTGCGCGAGCAGGCGGCCTGGGCGTGCGCGTGCGGCGCCTCCACACAGGCGCACAAACTGGAGGCCGACTTCAAGGTAGCCTCTAGCACGTTCACTGCTTACACTGTTTCTGCATTCTGTTTATAGGTCGGGTGAAAGCTCGCTCGTAGCCACGGCACGACATTGCACGGCAAAGGGGCTTGCACTTAAGTACTACGTAAGCACCAAAGGAGTCTTTTGCTTTGTTTTGATGACATGGGGGACGGTCTAGAATGTGTTTACGACAGCAATATTTATTTATTTACTTTTTCTGATGTTTCTGCAAAATTTTATGGATTCAAATTTGAACATAATGCGAGCCCTGTTCACCGTTGCTGACAGAGAAATTATTGCATATTTGTAAATATAAATGGTTTATTTGCTCGAAACATTATGTTAGCTGGGAACGTTATGTTGCTTGTTCAACATGGTTTAAGAACTTTCTATACACCTTGTAAATAGTACATTACTGCCTAGGCTGTAAATAAAGCAATTCACGGTCGAGTAATATCGGAAGGACGAGGTCTTCCCTCGTGATTTTAAAAGGGCGAGGCGTTCTGTAACCATGGACTTCAATATTCTCAACGAACAAAATGTACATTATAAAACACCTAATAAATATCAGTTGTCCTTAACTACTTCGCAACTGTCCAGCAATTTCTATTATCGTCCCCTCATCAATTTTTGGAAATTGCTGGCGAAATACATGTTTTTGCAATTAATTAATTTCAGACTTGAGATTAACTGAGATGTTTTTGATTTTTTTGCGGATGAAATTAAGTTTCAGAAGATAGTAAGAGTATAGATAGTAAGAGTGAATAAAAAAAGAAACTTGTATGTATCCATCGGGGATCCTCTATAGTTGTGCTTATTGTACAGTCGCGGCTGGGGCGAGGCGCGCCGCTAGAGTCTTGGGCGTCGTGGCTGGAGGGCATGGTGCGCGCCGCCATGGCTCCGCACGAGGGCCGCGCGGACTACACGCCCCGCGCCCGGCGCCTGCTGCTGGACTGGTCCTTCTACTCCTCGCTCGTTATACGGGAACTGACGCTCAGGTAGCCTCCTACTATTGACACTAACCTATCATATATATTCTATACCAAGGATTCTCAAACTATTTTGGGCAACTATTTTCCAAAATGAACTTTTACCTCAGATTACTTATATAGCCAAATTACTTTAAAAATCCTATCTCTAGATTTTTTTTCTACTGATACAAAATACTTACCAATTTAAAAACTTTGCAGTTGGTTAAGTGAGTAAACATGGTTAAGTGATGTAAATAGTTAGTACACGTAACACAACTTATACAGTATCTTGAAAATTTCAATTAAGAACTTGTGTTAATTAATTAGGGGTTGATTTTTAGACCTCGTCGACTCCCAAAATCAGTTTTCGTTTATATCAACCCCTGGGAAACCAATATCGACCTCTTGGAATCGATATCGTCCACTTTGGGAATCCCTGTTCTACACTTTGGGAATCCCTGTTGTACACTACACTTACCGGTTGTTTTCTTACTTACTAGGTTCACTTTTCGTTGACGGGACTAGTAATTCAAAATGCGGGTATCTTCTTAAAATGTTTATTGGCGGCTGACAATACAATGATACAAAGTTATTGATATACAATGGGGAATATGAATGTGATTTAGAAATGGACAAAAAAACACTTCGTTGTTAATTTATTCATGTGCACGGTGACGTCACAAAACGAGCGCGCCAAAATGGGGGCGTTTAAGTCGTCCGAAAATGATAGTAGTTTTAATTATTATTTTTTAGCTTATTTAATGAAATTTTGCAAGTGTTATATTTTTTTCCGGTTATATAATCACTTATAGAATGGTTTAAAAAAATAAAAAAAATACATGCATATTCCCTATTAGTTAGACATAACGAAGACATCGGAATTAAAGTAATGAAGATATGTCCTCAGGTCGGCGGCTTCGTTCGGTTCGTTCCACCTCATCCGCCTGTTGTACGACGAGTACGTTTCGTTCCTCATCGAGCGCCGCGTGGCAGAGCACCGCCAGGAACCGCCCATCGCCGTCATGCAGAGAGCTATGGTATGTTTTATTTGTTTGTATCAGGTGGTTTTATTTTATCGTGAGACAGAGTAGCTGATATCCAAACATTTTTTTTAGTGGAGAAAAGAGTCATCCGTTCTATTTATAAATTCGGTTCACGCGATTCTCTTTGTGAAAAATTTCAAGAATTTGGCATACTTACAGTGCCTTCGCAATACATCTGCCAGGTAAAATATTAATGTTTATCAAACGCTAAATAACGCGCGATTAAGCGTTCCGTGCGTATCGTATAGAAACTTATTAAAGCTATCATCTTCATCACTATTATGCCATTTGGTGAAATCGCAGAGCTAATATTTTATAGCAATAAATATTGTAATATAATTTATTTTTGTCCGCTCCAGGACGACGATGACGAGTTGCCGGACGAGCCGCCGCGCTCGCCGTCGGACGAGGACGGCGAGCAGGACTGGGAGTGGGAGGACGACGACGACGAGCCGCCCGACCTCAAGCGCGCCAAGAGCGACGAGTAGCGCTGGTATGTGTTCACTGCAGTCGATGATGATGTTCGCGACAGGGGGACGAGGACGGCAAGCAGGACTGGGAGTGGGAGGACGACGACGACGAGCCGCCCGACCTCAAGGGCGACGAGTAGCGCTGGTATGTGTTCACTGCAGTCGATGATGATGTTCGCGACAGGGGGACGAGGACGGCAAGCAGTACTGGGAGTGGGAGGACGACGACGACGAGCCGCCCGACCTCAAGCGCGCCAAGGGCGACGAGTAGCGCTGGTATGTGTTCACTGCAGTCGATGATGATGTTCGCGACAGGGGGACGAGGACGGCAAGCAGTACTGGGAGTGGGAGGACGACGACGACGAGCCGCCCGACCTCAAGCGCGCCAAGGGCGACGAGTAGCGCTGGTATGTGTTCACTGCAGTCGATGATGATGTTCGCGACAGAGGGACGAGGACGGCAAGCAGGACTGGGAGTGGGAGGACGACGACGACGAGCCGCCCGACCTCAAGCGCGCCAAGGGCGACGAGTAGCGCTGGTATGTGTTCACTGCAGTCGATGATGATGTTCGCGACAGGGGGACGAGGACGGCAAGCAGGACTGGGAGTGGGAGGACGACGACGACGAGCTGCCCGACCTCAAGCGCGCCAAGGGCGACGAGTAGCGCTGGTATGTGTTCACTGCAGTCGATGATGATGTTCGCGACAGGGGGACGAGGACGGCAAGCAGTACTGGGAGTGGGAGGACGACGACGACGAGCCGCCCGACCTCAAGCGCGCCAAGGGCGACGAGTAGCGCTGGTATGTGTTCACTGCAGTCGATGATGATGTTCGCGACAGGGGGACGAGGACGGCAAGCAGGACTGGGAGTGGGAGGACGACGACGACGAGCCGCCCGACCTCAAGGGCGACGAGTAGCGCTGGTATGTGTTCACTGCAGTCGATGATGATGTTCGCGACAGGGGATTGGTGGATTTTTCCTCGCACAACGCTCAGCTTCCGCACACATCTTTAAGCGCAAAACACACAGGACGCGGGCGCGGGTCGGGTCGGGTTTCTCGCGTGAGACGCGCTGCTCGTTGTCTTCACAAACAACGCGGGCGCGGATTGGTGGTGGGTCGGGCGCGCGCGTACCTTCAACCTTGCCAGCGGCAGCGCAAATGCATATTGATTCAAATTTGAAATCAATCCGCTGCCATATTCTTGCTTTCAAAACAGTACTTTTATAGTTTACAATAAATAAATATATTAATGAACACATTCTATAATTTTTCCATTCAAATCCATTTTAAAAACTAACTATGTTTTGTAAATAAATACAAAACCAACTCACGACGCGCGTACATGTATTACGACGAAATTCAATGACGCTACACCCACCCGCTACCCGCTCACCCGCGTCCTGTTTGTGGTGGCTGGCGACGGGAACTAGAAAGGCCTCCACTATCTTCATCAGTTGTGTTGATATTTTAAATATTCGTTTTCACTTCTATCGGCAGTCCCTATGACTGCCAATATTTTTTTTGAAGTGAAACTTCATTAGAATTGTTGTGATTTGAAAATTCGATGAAACGAAAAAGAGTCATAATATATTCATAATAGGATTTAGCGAGCGAGAGAATGAGATAGAATACAAGTTACATTTATCTCATTAACTTTAATTTCTGCCGTGTGTGCACACACACTGTTTTTGTTGTTGACATCCAATAGGTAGCTAGATGATAAAGTAATGATAATTGTAAACCCACTTAGAGGTTGCCATAGCTTGCAATAAAAAAATAAATTTCTCTATGGTCCATACCAAAGACGATATAAATACAAAAAAAATGTTAAAACAACATTATTGGTTTCAAAATAGACTTTTATGAATTATGACGAGATAAAGGCAGGCTCATGTTTTTTTTTGTTAATTTCAGGATGTTCGAGTGTAATCTACTCATACAAAAAGCATTGAACAACTCATTTTGAAGACGCCTCCAAAGTAATGTGCAATTTATATATTATGTGGATAACTCAAATCTACATGACACATGATGTATTCATAAAACTTCTTTGGTGTTACGTGTATAGTGTTAAAAAGTGACAATTTGATTAAGTTCAAAAACTATTATTGATTAAAATAAGATGTTTCGTGGTAATTAATGTTAGAACTACATTTTAACTAAGGGTTTCAAATAGTTTTTATTGTATAAAGCATACCATCGTAATCTAGTCACTTGTGGACGTTATAGGCCGGGAGACTGGGGATAATTATAATATTGAATGTTTAATACGGTATTTTCACGCTTTTACAAACATTTAAAAAAATCAATTTGTTATAATTAGCGTCAATCAAATAGGCGTATCTGAGTTGAGGTGCGAGTGCTTTTTAGAATATAATATACTAGCTGATGCCCGCGACTACGTCCGCGTGGATTAAGATTTTTTGGTTCCCGCGGGAACTCCTTAGTTTTCGGGATAAAAAGTAGCCTATGTGTTATTCCAGACTATAATCTATATCTGTGCCAAATTTCATCCAGATCCGTTCAGCCGTTCGGGCGTGATTGCATTGATTTCGCATTTATAATATTTATTTGATATATTTGATATTTGATTTAAAATGTATATTTTAAGTGCGAGTGCTGGTTTACGCAAGTTTTACACAAACTGTCGAAGTCAACTTCAGAAGCGACAAAATGGTTGGCCCCAGCTATACATAAAATTTGCCGTCACATCTTAGAGTATTCTATATTATGTAAAAGGCTCAATAATTATAAAGCTGTATATTTTAAGGGTAATTTGTCAAAAGACTATATTTTAAAATAAACATATTTCTTACTAATTACGAAACGATAAATTGTAGGTTTTTCAAATACTAAAAATATTAATCATTGCGTATTATTTTTAATATTCAGAAAAGAAAAATATTTCTGGCACTTGTAAATAAATCTAATTCAAGTTCTAACACTGTAGTTATTCGATGTATAGAATTCTTCATAAATACGTAACAACACGTTGTATTTGTAAATATAAATATAATATCTGCGACTTGATTATTAATATTTCAATGTATAATTATTGTATATGTACCAAAGAATGATGTTTTTGATTGCTCAGTCTATGTACATTATATGATTGATTCTACTTGTAGCAGAGTAAAACTAAATTCTTATTTACTGGTTCCAATTCTGTTTAGAACAATCTCTAAACTAAACTAAAATGACAGCTCTAAACCTAGTGCTGCCCCTTTCCGTAGGGAGTATTATGAAAGGGATAGGAATATAAGTAGAGCTGTTATTTTAATTTAGTTTAGAGATTGTACTAAGCGGAATTAGCCCCAATGTATTAGTCTTACACAGTGCACTAGGAAATGGATATATAGTTAATCCATTTTAGTCTGACGTGACGATTTGAAAAAAAAATGCAAATTTAGTGAGGTCAACTTATTCGCATGAACTTATATAAAATTATCATGCAATAATTGCTTAGTGTCAAAAAGATTCTAACCTTGCTATTCCACTGCATAGAAAACTGTATTTAAATTCAGAAGATATTAAGTCACTGTGAATGTACTTATTAATTAAGAAATTCAACCTATTTGATAGGTTATTTTAGACGTACGCGCACTAAACTATAAAGTAATTAATATTTTTGGAAAGATGCACGCAAGCACATAATATTTTTGGATTAATATATTATTTGAAACGGATTTGTAAAGTTAGTATGAGTTTTGCAGAAGTTGCCTCGCTACGACGTAGGTAGGTGGGGTTGGTTGTCAGACTGCAATAGGCTCTAGTTTTTTAGACTAGATCTTGGGCGATAGGGACGATGACAGGTCAATCAATTCAGCAACTCTTGTATGAAATTCACAATAGTGACGTCATCAAATTTCTAAAATGAACTAGTGTGGCGCATCACAATTAGCCTATCGTTCTGTTTCATGTATTAGAAATACCTTAGAGAGAAACGACCAAGGAAGTCAGGTGACACCTTGTGTCGTGTCTCCCCCAAACGTATGTTTAATGTATGTGCGTAAGATTTCAACAACCGTTAGATTGTAATCTAACTAGCAAAATTGTAAACTGTCTGTACTGAGTGTCAATTTTTTAAATATTGATTTAGTTTTCTTGTCTCTTTCTTGTAGGTTAGGTTAGGGTTCGACATAAATATCAGGTAGTGCCCTGATTATATCGGGTTACTATACCTAACAGATTACAATCTGCCGAAAAATAATGCGTTAAATTGTAATCTGTCGACAGTTTACAGTTAGATTACGATATGCGTTAAATTGTAATCTGTCGACAGTTTACAGTTAGATTACGATCTAACGATTTTTGAAATTTTACGGTGACATGGAACAGATAGATAGGCTTGTGACGCGTTAGTCATTCAAAAATATGCTACGCAGCTGATGTTATCGATAGCCGTTGAAGTCGTAGCAAAACTCATAGTAACCCTCTGTATTTAGTTGAAAATTATATTTTTATATAAAAAGTCAGGTATTCACCGGTTACCTTCACTGCTAAGTCAGTTTATATACATTTTGCATGTTTGGGTTAGTTTGTTTTTTCGTGGATATCCAACAAATAATAGGTACCTACTCATATTTGAGAAGAAGACTTAATTCGTATTAAGTTTCTTAATGACAGTGGCGTGTAGGCCATAGCGGCATAAAAGCACTGCTTACCCTTTGTATTTATTAATTGCATTTAAAATGTAGTGCCCACTTAATGCTTACCTTGGCTTCGAATCCTGTGCACGCCACTGACATGCCATGCCATGCTGTCCCCGGGTCATTTAACTATGTGGGACAATACTGACCGATAAAAATTGATATGGCCTTATCTCATATCATAACCTATATTAAATGTAGAAAAATCCTTTGCAACATTTTTTTACATATCTGATATTATTATTAGATATCGAAGTTAAGGTCCAGAGAGTTTTATCATAAAACAAATATTTTTCAATAAGAAAAATGAATCAATGCGCAGCCCTTCAAAGGGAGCAGTGTATCCACGGTTGTGTTTTAGAGCAAATATTGCTACTAAAGTTGTAAGTTCTTATACGAATACGATCCTGTCCATTTGAGCTATGTCGGCTACTGATAATGATTTACTGTAAATGCAAAAATGTTATTGTCTAGGGTACCGCCGCAAAAAATCTTACCCTGCAAGATACTTGGACGGAGCATGTTGTGAAAGTAAGTTCTTAGTGGCACTGAATTGTGTGACCACTTGGATGCAATTTGGTATCCTGGAAGAACCATGAAAAAAACATATTTTACAGCTAAAAAAATCTACCAGGCTGACGTGAGACAACCATGGTAATTCATTATATCTTGTGAAGTAAGTTTTCTTTCAACGGAACCACGGACTAATATCAAATATAATATCTAGAGAGAAACTAATAACAGCAAATAATAGGGTCGTCAGGATGCGATTTTAATTTAACCTATGTAAACTGACTCTACTTGAAATGGATTTTTAATTACCACCACCAAATAACTTACCGGTAGCAACTCAAACGATTTGATTTATTTGGCATAGTTTTGGAAGTTAAATTTTACGCTGCAGCAACAACATGCGACAATGCGGCATGAATATACAAAAGAAAAAATAATTTAGCGTGCAGCAGCATGCGGCAGTGTATTTTATTGCCGAATTCTACAAAATTGATGAACGGGTTCGAAAGTCTACCGAATGTTCTAAATTGTAGTAAGAATTGCTACATTTTACATAATTATAGCATGCAACTGTGGCATGTTGTGTATACTATAGCTCAAGCGTAAAGCTGGCTTCAACGATTGTTTTGGTCTTTGACCCTAAAATTGTAAACTAAGATGACAATATGTAAAGGTTAAGTGAATACATCCAAGAGACGGATCACTCGTGCCTGCTATACAAAGTCAAATAAATTTTTCTATAACTAAGGCTAGGATCTAAACTTAGCGTACTATGCAATATTCAGACTTCTATGGATTCCGATTTCTATGGTACCAAGCAAGGAACATATTTGGTACCAACGATGAGTTGCACGAAACAAATTCAATCGCGAGAATTGTATGAAGTCTTGTGATTAAATTAGTTTTATCAACACTTTAATTTATAAAATTGTTTCGTGCAACTGAGCGTATGACTTATGTAATAAGTTTCAGTTAAAACGAGATAGATTGGGTGGGTTTTGTATGTGACATAAAGTTGTTTTGTTTTAACTCTGAATAGATCTGTCTAATCGCCTTATGAATTCGAATTCGAAATTATTTTCGTCGGTTTATCGTCAAAAATATTTATTTATTCATATTTCTTGTATTTCGAAACTGCACTATTACTTAGTAGCTAAGTGGATGTTGTACGAATGTGAACTTTACTCCAACTGATTTAAGGATTTAACTATATTGGATGTATTATTTGTTTGGAACAGAATCTGAAAATGTTTAACCGTAGTCTTTGAGCACAGCAAGATAAGACTCAAATAATATAATAAAATAGCAAATATTGTAAGTTTAAAAAAGTCTTAAACTTAGAATATTTGCTATTTTATTATATTTCATAGATGCTGTTTATTGAAAAAGAATATCATAGTACACGATTGTTCACACATTATTATGCCAATTTATAGTTCCCATGATGATGTCGGAAGTCACAAAAGACAGTTTGACAATGAAAAGGCATAATTAGATCCTGTTTTAAGATTTCCTCTGTTCCATACAAATAAAACACTCAAGACAGGAGTTAAAGTGAAGTTCGCATATAAATGTTATTATATCACATAGTATATAGTTCATGTAACCACATACATGTGTTTAATGTAGGTATATTATGTAATGAGTGTCTTGATAGGTACAGACGATACAGGCGAACTGTAGCTAAAATACTAATTTAATTTCTTGGTTTCATGGGTTTTTGATTGCATCTTTGCTATCGGTGTTTCTTTTATTGATATGACATGACTCCGTACAATTTGACCTCAAATAAATTCGAACTATCTACACGCAGGCAGTTGCCCTGTTAGTGGAGAATGGAATATCAACACTATATTACTCAATAAACTATATACATGTAACAATTTAACATAACTATTATTCACTTAAGTAATTATTTTAAAGGTGTTATATATATAATAGCTGCTTTATCTGGTTTATAGCGGGGAGAGGACTCTACCTCTAACAGGTTAGCCTGCTATCATGTTAGACTGCATCATCACTTACCATCAGGTGAGATCGCAGTCAAAGGCGAACTTGTAGTGGAATAAAAAAACCTGTTCTAACGTTCATAGAGATCAGAATAGTTTGAACTTTGAACCCGTTCCAAATTCAACTTGATTCGGAAAATGAGATGTCCAGGCGGCCAGCCTGCAGACCACACATATTATTAGTTTGATTTGAGGAGTTAGAAACTTGGAAAACTTTCCTGGTCTCTCTCTTTCTGCGCGTCGCATTCCTCATTGTTGAGGGTCGTGACTGTTTTCCTTTAATCATCATCCATGATGGAAAGGGTTTTCTTGGGATGATGAATCCGCATTCCTCAATGCGGTGGGTTCCCACTTCCCAGGTCCTTCCGCATATATTATATTTCGAGGAGGTGAATCAGGTTGTGACTGACTATAGTTTTAGCTACAGTTTGGGACGTCTGACAAATGAGCTTAACTTTTTTACCAAGCTAGGTAAGGTCTAAGAGATGGATGATATTTAAAATTGAACAACGAATGGTGTGGACTACACTCAAAGATAAGAAATTATAAAAATATGATACCTTCCGAGCATTTCGTTCGTGACTCGTGAGTCAAAGGCACGAAGATTTATAAAGTAGATGGAATGCACACTCTAAATACCCATTTCAAGCTATCCCACTTCAACTGACGAGCGAAGCGGGACATCACTGGTGTCCGACCTCTCACTCTAATTTGTTAGTCAAAGTGGGATAGGTATAGGATAATAAGTATTAATTGTTTCAAGTAGATATTATGAGTAAGCAGTCTTTACCCATACCTTCGTGGTTAAAGGCATGAAATGAACCATTAAAGTGAAATTCGATCAAGTTTCCATACAATTTGATTACTCTCACTTAGGTATAAGTCTTACGTTTTTAAAAGAAGCATGATTGATGGAGTGTCCCAAGTGTGTATATTTGACAACTAGTAATTTTTTTTCAAACGACGTGAAAACGCGCCCTTAGTATGGGATATTGTATGGAATACTCATGAATACTGAATTGTGACGTCATCAAAGTTTGACGCACTTTTTTATTTCAATCGATAATTTAAAATGATTATTCAACACAAAAAACGGGGGACGTGGATATTACGACTTTGGGTGATTAATAATCACTAAAAAAGAATTTATTTGACTAGTAGTCAAATACCCAATTATTAAGCTTTTTTTTAAAAACGCGTAGGCGACATTTGGACAGGAAAAATCTGTATCATACAAGCCAGTTGCATTTAGAGTGTGGTCCAAGATGATGTGTCTGTTAGTTTGTAAGTATCTCGATGTATTTTGTTGTTGTATATCATCAGGCAGGGAGGACGGTATTATGTATTGTCTGATAATTAAAGCTAGTCATGTGTTTAATGCTGGTTTCATTTCACTTCAGTTTTCTTATTGACATCTGTTCGTAAAGAAAAAAATGTTCGTTCAGTTATTATAGCGCGACAACCCTGACTACCCTATATGCATATATGTCACCGTAAGATTGTAAAATCTGTTAGATTATAATCTAACGGTTTCTATCCCGCGAGATTATAAACTGTCGAAAGATTGTGAACCGTTCAATGTTCTGAGTATTAATTTATGAAATATTTATTGTTTTTACGTTTTCTTGTCTCTTTCTTGTACAGTTCGCGCGCGAGTTGAATGCAGAGTAAATGTGTCACCATACATTTACTCTGCATTCAACTCGCGCGCGAACTATAGGTTAGGTTAGGGTTCGACATGAATATTCAGGTAGTGCCCGGACGCAGGCCGGGCACTTAGGTTCTATCGGGTTAATATACCTAATATATTACAATTTACCGAAAAATAACGCGGTAAATTGTAAGCAGTATGTTACGGTTCACAATCTGTCGACAGTTTACAATCTATCGAGATAAAAAACGTTATATTATAATCTAACGGTTTTTACAATCTTACGGTGACATATACATCCTGCTCCATGACCTTGAACGAAGAACCCTCCCATAGATTAATTACTATTATTCGTACTTTGAGTCATCGAAAAAATCTTTGCATCTGAGATGCGATTATGTAAGAATTGTCGATCAAAATGTTCGGCGTCAAAGTAAAATAAACCATAACAGCATTGATTTAGAGCTCAATTTCGTGTATCCATTCTCATACGTTTAGGTATGTACGATACCCTGAACTTTTACGATTTGATCGGCAATCCTTACATAATTGCACCTCTAGTTATCCCATAGATGGCTAACGATGTTATCGTTCGTTGTCTCGTAAAAAGGTTTTTGGGGCAAATAAAACAAAGAGAGTTCTCATAATAAATATTATTTCAACATTCCGTGCACTAGCCTAGTTAATGTACAATGATCCGGCCGCAAAGAAACGAACACAAATCAAAATAATATTTACAGAGAAGTAAATAAAAAATATACAATCAGCTGTATTTAGTACTAAAGCAATTTAATCCACCAGAAAATGTACCACGCCCCTAATTCTTTACGACATTTAAATTACCATAAGCAATATATCTTAGGCTCGAGACACATTGCGGCGTCTATGACTGACGCGTTTTTTCAAAATTTTATGGAGTAAGCCACAAATTATCTCATCTAATTAATTAACTTTATCTCCATCTTAAAAAAATAGGCGCGGATGCATTCATCTATTTGATATTATTGCTAACAAATTATGTTAATTTCATAGTGGAAATAAAGTTTAGTTTACTTTGCAACAATCTAGAAAAGCTTCGCTTTGACTCGCGCGCAATGTGCCTTGAACCTTATTTGACACCTTTTCTGAGAACTGTCAAATGTGTCGTAACTAATTGCGATTACAATTTGAATGTCAATGAATAAAAGGAGCCAGTACAAAATAATTATTATAATAAGCAACAGATTTTGTCGACCAACAGAATGACACCTTACTCCAAACCGGATTATTTTAACATCATTCAGATAAAATAATTTTTTTATCTCACAAACATTTAATAATAATCAGCAATTGGACTAATCAATAACATGAGCGTTAGTCAGTAATGTAAATAAATATAACATTTCAATATAAATAACTAATAATAAGGTCCCAAGAAGTAAACTAGAAGTCTTTAGACTATACAAGGCATACATAATATAGAGTGAGGGGGCGCAGTTGTCTTTTTTGATAAATCGACTCGGCTTTGTTATAATGAAAATGAAATACGGAAAAACTCAAATGCCGCGTGACGCACCGCTGTATTTTCTTTATCATAAAGGACATTGCGCCTTGGCTCCATTTTACTCTGTTGGTGTACGTTGCGCCTAAACATAGTTAGTCTCTTGGCTGGTAACAAAGTTGCGGTTAATATTGTTTCATATGACTTTTTAATAACTATTTCACATACCGCATCACTAAAGAATCACAAATCACTAAACGATCACAAATCACTAATCAAAATTCACTTCTTGGCTAATTGTATTTTACAGTGTTTTATTATTTACAATAATGACAATTCCCGTTTACCAAGTTTGAGAGTAAGTTTCCAGTTACATATTTTGCTAAACAAAAGACAATCATCATTATTAATGAAAAAAACCTAAAATGTTAAATCTAAAAAGTATGTATATTAAGTATTGTAAATAAAGTATGATATGACGAATGTTGTCATTTTGCAATGTATGTTGTATATTTGATTTAATTAGAACGAATATTACACTAGTGTCGAACGATCATATATCTTTACTATAGTTATAGTAAGTCAATATAATAACGTTTAAATAGAGTACACGTCACGTGAGTTATAAAGTAGGCGGTAGCTAGTCCCTTAGATATCTTAGGCTCAAGGTGTATAGGCGCAGAGCGACTTAATGCGACTTTTCTAGTATTACCCAGAGTATACTTAACTTGCGTGAAGAAAATGTAAGGACTGGGAATGCATGCTTCGAAGCGGTTGCAGATATTGTTTCATACAGTCATATTTTCAGAGGGTCATTGAAAACGTATATTCGTATCAGTCAGATCATCCACCTTATTATCACTCGAATATTGAATTGAGCGTCCATTTAATTTTTTTCTGTTTTTATTGTAATACTCTTACATTGTGATTCTACGTTGACTGTTGGCAAACTTATAAATAAAAAAAATCAATAAAACGTATCAAAAATTGTACATGTTCTATAGAGCGATAATGTTTTTTTTCGTAATAATGTTTTAAATAAAACCGACAATTATTTAAAATAGAATTAAAGGAAAATACTTGTTGCTGCTGATACAATATACCGCATATACCGCATCCACCACCACCACCACTACAGCCTATTAACGTCCCACTGCTGGGCACAGGCCTCCACTCTCGTAGGAGAGAGGGAATTAGAGCTTAGACCCACCACGCTGCTCCAATGCGGGTTGGCGGGCTTTAACGACTATTATCATGATAGTGATAATAGCCGGGACCGACGGCTTAACGTGCTCTCCGAGGCACGGGGGTGACACACCGCCAACTTCCAACTCCGGGCTGGCACTGAGAATTTCTTAATTGAAAAACATATACCGCATATTGTGTTTAATTTGATAGGTACTTTATGACTTACATAGTCATATTTCCCAGTAATACTATAAAAGACGCGTCGCGTCGCCTGCCTCAATGTGCCTTGAGTATTCATTAAAATCGACTACAAACGTAGTCTTTACATTCATTCCGCGAGCTTTAGATATGTTTGAATATAATATGTTGATAAGAAAAACATAGTGCAGATCTCAACAATCGAGCGGTTCCAGCAATACACAATATCCAATACTACAGACCTAATTTAGGTATAACCTAGATTCAGCTTGTTAAAATGTACCGATTAAAACCGAGGCTAAAATATACGTTGGGAATTTTCATTACTTAGAGCCGAAATAAATTATTTTTATCAATTTGTAATGCATAGCAACGTTACATATCCCAAAAATGGTATGCCGTTTACATCAACTTAAATACTTTAGTAATACCGGTTCTGATGATTTCCAAAAATATTTTTCTTCTTCGGATCGTTGGATCGGGGTAGTAAGCGGACTTTATAGCGTGTAGCTTTGTGTGTTTACTCGGAGCGCCTTGTTGTGTGATGGTCTATGCTATGTTGCTTTGAAGCGACTAATGGGCACTGTCTGCGCGTGCGCATGTTTTAATCCGCATTGATGTATAGATTTCATAGAGCTGCCGCGTGGTGTGACATGTTCAGAGCGTATGTGTGTGATGTGATCATGTTTAGCGCCGTGAGGTTTGATCACGTACAGACCGCCTGGTTATAGTGACCACATTCGGAACCCCTGGTGTGTTGTGGTCACGCTTGGATCGCTTGTTGTAGTGGTGTGATCACGTACAGCGCCGTGCGTAGACAGCCGAGACAGCCGGTGTTGTGGTCACGTTCGGAACGCCTGGTGTGTTGTGGTCACGCTTGGTGCGCTTGTTGTAGTGGTGTCATCACGTACAGCGCCGTGTGGTGTGATCACGTACAGACAGCCGGTTTTGTGATCACTTTCGGAACGCCTGGTATGTTGTGGTCACGCTTGGTTCGCTTGTTGTAGTGGTGTGTACGTGATGTACAGCGCCGTGTGGTCCGCGTTCAGAGCGCGAGCGCGGCGGAGCGTTTGTCGCGGTTCTTGTTGCGGGCGACGGTTCGCGCTTTGTCCGCCGCACTGTTCTGCAGGTGCTGGAAACAAAACGATTATAATTAATAACTTCAATCAATAAGAACAATATAATACGCGTAACATAACATCAGCGAGCCTCACTCGTTGTCCTAGATGAGCGACAGAAGCGATACGACGCCATAGAAAATGATAAACTTGTCTACGCGACAAAATAGGCCACGCGAAGGGTCAGCTACTGTCGCATCGCGTCGTATCGAGTCGTATGACAACGGGTTACTGCACACAGACAGTACTTTAAAAAAAATGAGGCCGGTACTTTGAATGGTTTTTTTTTGCCTTTTTTGCTTTGTTTTATCTAATCAACTGCGGTCGGCACTCACCCCGGGGTGGGGCGACAGTTGCAGCGCAAGCCGCTAGAGTACGCCGTACGCGACGTGTAACACCAGCGAGCTTCACCGCACACGGCCGGTACTCACCCGCTGCAGTTTGTTAAGCTTGGCCTGCGGCGCGATCACGTCGAGCGCGGGGTGGGGCGACAGTTGCAGCGCAACCGCTAGAGCGCGCCGTACGCGACGCGTAAAACCAGCGAGCCTCACCGCACACGGTCGGTATCCACCCGCTGCAGCTTGTTCAGCCTGGACTGCGGCGCGATCACGTCGAGCGCGGGGTGGGGCGACAGTTGCAGCGCAACCGCTAGAGCACGCCGTACGCGACGCGTAACACCAGCGAGCCTGACCGCACACGGTCGGTACTCACCCGCTGCAGCTTGGCCTGCGGCGCGATCACGTCGAACGCGGGGTGGGGCGACAGTTGCAGCGCAACTACTAGAGCGCGCCGTACGCGACGCGTAACACCAGCGAGCCTCACCGCACACGGTCGGTACTCACCCGCTGCAGCTTGTTCAGCTTGGCCTGCGGCGCGATCACGTCGAGCGTGGGGTGAGGCGACAGCTGCAGCGCGAGCCGCAGCGGCGCGCAGTGAGGCGCCAGCGCCACCAGCCCGGCGCCGAGCGCGGCCGCGAGCGCGCCGTACGCGACGCGTGTCGACCACGAGCTCAGCGTCACCGTGTCCGTCCCCACGCGGACGCGTTCAGAGTCTACGGTGCCCTCCTGGAATATAAAATACATTTTAATATATATAAACCAATGGTTCAATTAAAATAGGCTCGGTAAAAGCTCGTCCTTAGTGCTCGCGTAACAACAGTCACACAGGGGTATATTCACCTCGAAGTACTTGAGTATGTCGCGGAATGTAGCTCGCTGCAGCTTGCGGTCTCTCTTGGCGCGGAATTTGTGCGAGTCGCGAGCCAACTGGTCGAGGCGTGGCAGGAGCTCGTCTTCAGCCCACGCAAAGCGCTCATCGTCGCCGCACGCTCGCTCGTGGGCTATAGCCAGGGCTCCGCCGGCTGCCATGCGCACCTGGGATTAAAAATAAAGATGCAACTTTTTTTAAAACTCTAGCGGAAAGGCGCACTTTGATCTTCATATTTTCAAATATCGACACCAGCAAGGAGCATGTCGCTGTTCGCGAGCATGTCGGTGACGCGAATCCACAAGTTTACCCCCTACCAAGTGTTCAACGCGGCTAAAGAAGTTTTCACTTCAAAAACTTATTCTATCCTATTACCTCGAGACTGCACGCGTCGAGCATCTCTGCGAGCCGGCGGAAGGAGGGCTGCCGGTCGGCCAGCATGGTGCGGGCGTGTTGCGGCTCCGTGAGCGCCAGCAGCAGCGCCCAGCCGTCCAGCGCCGCCGCGTGCCACGCGCCCTCCTCCACCGCCGCGCCAGACACCTTCACACTGCCGTCACCCTGGAAACACCAAGTTAAACTATACTGTTCATTCTGTACTTCTACAATTCATGGTGGCGGGAAGCGGGTGGATGAGGAAGGCGTGGGCCCGTGTTTGGTGACGCGCTCTCGAAAATGCCTATTGTCCAGCTGTGGATACATACAGGCTGATGGATGGATGGATAGACTTCTACCATTAGTTTTTAAATACTGACTGGGAAAGCTTTAGATAAGAATTAAATGATGATATAAATTTAAAAGTGCCATTAAAATGTCCAGAACAACTAAACGAACAGGTCAATCAGTTTGTTATATTTGAGGTAAGCAAATGTGTGGCAAAACTGGAAAATAAATGTTTTTTCTTCTTTTCTTTCTTTCTTTCTTTCTTATAGACTTACAACAGGCAGCATGGAAAAAAACTCCATATTAATATAGAGAGAGCAACAGCATACCCGAAACACATCTTAAACCTAATAACTGAAAAGAGATGGAAAAGAAAAAGATGGCGTCAGACTAGACCTCCGTAAGATAAAAGAATTTTGAACAACCTTACTAAAAAAATCAAGCGTGAAATCAAAATAACTATAGACAATTATTAATCTTCAAAAGTTGACGAATGACCGGAGTACACTCCTTCACTCTGGAAATCAACAAAGAATATGGACAAAACACTGCTTCATATTCCGCCAATTGAAAAAGAAAATGGAGAGTGGGCGATAAGCAATGATCAAAAAGCCAAACGATTTGCTGACCACTTAGATAACATATTTTAGCCATCCGCGGGACAAGTCATTCATTTCGAAACTGTTAGAGAAATACAAGAAGATTTAGATATCAGGCTTGTGACACCCAAAGAATTGCTCAGAGAAATTAAATTTAAGTTAGGCCCTAAGAAAGCTCCAGGATACAATTTGATATGAGAGAAATTTTATTAAACCTTCCAAGAAAAGCCATATTTAAGCTAACCACATTAATAAATGCTGCCTTTAGGCTTAAGTATGTGCCTAATCTGTGGAAAATAGCTGAGATCATAATGATAGCAAAGCCAGGAAAACCTCCCCACGAAGGGACATCATATAGGCCTATTTCATTATTGCCTATTATGTCAAAATTATTTGAAAAGGTGTTACTCAAGAGGATGAAACCAATATTAGAAAGCAAAAATCTCATACCCAATTATCAGTTTGGATTCAGAGAGAAACATTCAACTATTGATCAAGTACATAGAATCGTCACTACCATAGAAAAAACAATTGAAGAAAAGAAAGTGTGCTCTACAATGTTCCTAGACATTGAAAAAGCTTTTGATAAAGTCTGGCAAGAAGGTTTCATTTATAAAATTAGAAAACTGCTACCCAAAGCATACGCAGATATCCTGATAATATCATAATATATTACTAAAAGAGCATTTAGAGTAAGACAAGAAGATGCTTACTTAGAGCTCAAATGTATAAAAGCTGGAGTTCCGCATGGGAGTGCTTTAGGTCTGGTCCTGTATCTATTATATACTAGCGACAGTGCAGAGCTCGAAAGTAACACTATTGCCACTTTTGCTGATGATACAGCCATTATGGCTGTAGGAGGAACACACGAAGAGGCAGTTGGTAAAGTACATTCAGCGCTAAATAAAGTATGACAGGACTAAAAAATGGAGAATCAAGCTAAATGAAACAAAGTCAATTCATATTGACTTTACAAATAAAACAAAGAAATACTAATACTAAATGTAACTGGCTATGAGAGAAAGAGAATGTGTGCTCGCACCTCTCTCTCTTGCCCCTACAGTAATAAACGTAAAGTAAACGTAACTCTCCTTCTATCTTCACTATTAACTTCCCTATCTACGGATATTAACGGATTCGCCTCGCCCGATCACACTTTTCGTAACGCTCTCATCACGCATTCATCAGCTTACTCCCCAAGTCAAGCGTGCGTAAAGAAGTTTTACTTCAAAAAGATATGTCATAAAGGGGCGTCATAAATGTCAGTGAGAGGTTATGTCAGTGAGAGATTGTGCTTGTGTATGAAATGCTGCACAGTGACGTCACCGACCTTGAGGTAGCTGCCGCTGAATATAGTCTCGTACATCCGCATCACCTCCAGTATCTCGCTGAGGTCCTCCTCCAGTAGGTAGCACAGCACCGCGAGCGACGAACAGCACTGAAATACACACAAATCATACTAATATTATAAATGGGAAAGTCCGTTTGTTTGTTGGTTTATTGGTTTGTCCTTCAATCACGCCGTATCGACGTGATTTTTGGCATGGGTATAGTTGGAGACCTGGAGAGTGACATAGGTTACTTTTTATCCCGCGGACGCAGGTCCGTCCTCGTGGCCTTTAATGCCTGCGCTAATTGTAAGTTTTCTTTTAATTTACGAGGAAGCTTTTTTACATTGCCGATAGATGGCAACTTAAATAGATAGATTTACTAAACTCACACTAAAATCTTGTACTGTAGGGCTAATTATATGATTTCCTACTTGAAACCTCAAAAGAGCCAATGTATGTGTGTATCGTTTTTTTAAATATAAAGCGTTTTCCGAGCAAGTGGGAGAAATAAATAATTTAATATGTATAGTTGTTTGACCATCTCCCTGGCACAGTGTTGCGCACTGTTGTCTTAACGTGGGAGTTCCAGGGTTCGATTCCCGGCAGGGTTAATTTGGGAATTTATATTTTTTGAATTTTCTCTGCCATGGTATGGGTATGGGTATGGGTTTAATATAATTGCCATGCCCCTAACAAGTTAGTCCGCTACCATCTAAGACTGCATCTTCACTTAGCAGTCGCAGTCAAAGGCTAACTTTCATTGGAATAAAAAAAAAACTTGTGGTTACCTCAGTGCGCGTGTCCAGCGAGGCAGACTTGTCGACGGCCGCCGCGGCCAGCGCCGGCCGTACCTCGTCCATGAACTCCTCCGTGCCTTCCTCGCCTATCTGCATTTAACATTACGTGTATGTGTAAGATGTATATCTTACACATCTGAACATAACATACATCTTAAGCGGAACTTCCACAGCAAAAGGGCAATGGAAATGGTTAAGTAAAATAGAGTCTGTGTAGGCAAAATAGGTTAAAATTTCAACTAACAAAGAGTATTGACAGTTGCCTTAATGAGGGAGCTCATATTGACTCTTTTTGCTTGTTTTGCTCGCTCATTATGTATGTAGTTTTTCTCTACGAGTTAAACAGAGTCTATATGGAGCTCTCTCCTCTTTTATGCCCAGAACTAACATACCGTTTTCTTTATGAGCGGAGTCGTTCTCTAGAGTGGGCCGGCGACGTGCACAAAAGTTGTGATAGCAATCTGATATCTATAGAGTTAAAATGACTCGATGAGTTAAAAAGACTACGCTGAGTTGCATGAAACAAATTCAGAAATAAATGGCAGTTAAATTAATTTAATCGCAAGAATTGTATGTCTTGTGATTAAATTAGTTTATCAACTCTTAAATTTTTTAAATTGTTTAGTGCAACTCAATGTTGGAGTTAAAATAAGATGGACTTAAATGTGAGTGATTTATACCGTCTAACAAAATCAAAGTAGGCTTTATAGAATACACTTACTGTCATCATATAATTTTTACCAATGAGGGTAAGTACAGGGCCTAGTAAATTGGCAAATTTGGCAAAATAAATTAACTTTTCATTATATCTTATTTTTTATCTTATCATAAGTAATAGGCAAAATCTGTATAGAAATTGTTGTTGAAATTCAACATTTCTTGTGTCTTTCTTTTTATTTCAGAAGATAGGACGACATGGTATCTTATCCTTTCTGAATTGCTTATATATTTATTTTTTGGCTACTAACAACAAAAAGTGCTAAGTTCACAAGCAGTTGCAAATTATCAAACAATGAAAGTATTGTCATATTGATAATTACAACTTTTTGGTTTGAAAACATAATTTTGAATCGTATTTTGGGTATGATTCAAAACGTGAAAATTTGCCGTGCACTCGAGTAAAAACTACAATAAACGTAACACAACCAATCAACAAACACGTCAATGCACGTCATAGTTCCATAGGCTTATCTTGCACTTATATCACGCTTCGAGGCGGCACATGATAAAATCTATTACGTCATAGTTACGCATGCAAATTTAATGTTCGTTTTTGTGGATTTTTTTAGAGAGTTAAGAACATAATTCTAATTAACTTTTAGGATTTGAGTTTTATTAGAATTGGAGTGCCAAAAAAAGTAAAATTATCCATAAACACATTAATAATTATATCATATACAAATGCGAAAGCAAAGCGAATTTCTATGTTAGAAGATTCAAACAACACTGCATTGCAAAATGAAAACGCTTCACCACATGGTTGGTTCACCTTGTGGTAGTTTGAGTGTGTCCTTGTGTTCAGATCTATCATTTCTTGATACAGTTTTTACAGATAGACTAGAAGTCCTCGTGAAATTATTTAAAAAAACTAGCTGATGCCCATGACTTCGCCCGTGTGGTATAACTTTCTTTAAATTCCCACCAGAACTCCTTAATTTTCCGTGATAAAAAGTAGCTTCTATCACTCTCCACGTCCTCAACTATACCCATGCAAAAATACGTCGATCCGTTGCTCTGTTGCGGCGTGATTGAAGGACAAACCAACAAACAAACACACTTCCGCATTTATAATATTATAAGTACGATAGTTTTATCGTATGGCATTGGGACTCAAGGGCCATGGCCTCCAAGACTTATCTTCTAGTTGTATGGGCATGCCTAGCCTATCTAGGCTAGAGGTAGGTATATAAACAGTAGGGTAGATTGGGCAAATATGAGCATGCGTACCTGCAAGGCCAACAGTGGCGCCACAGCGGCCGCGGCCCGCCTCTCCCCGTCCTTCCCGCGCCGCAGCGCCTTGGTGACGTGTTCGGCCAACGTCACCCGCTGTCCACACAGGATGTGCGCCAGGTAACGTCTCTGCAGCGAGTTCTTCAGAGCGACCAGCGCAGCGGCCCGCGCCGCGTTGGCCCGGGCGCTCAGCGCGTCGATTATCTCTAGCACCTTCTCTTCTAGCTTGATTTCACTATCTGTAATAAGAAGTTGAGTGTAAATTTAGTGTGAAAATAAAATTTTATTTATTTATTATTTATTTATTTATTACGAGTATAACCATACACTACCGCGCTTATTACACAATTAATGCAATAGACGTGCAAATACACAGACAAATTCGCCAGCACATTTTTAAGGCCGAAATTTAATGAAATCGAAGTTACAGACTTGGGTCTATGTAACTTCCTTGCATTTCCTTTGTGTCTGGGAGAGGATGTTAAGACGTTATTAACACAAATATCTGATTTTAATCGTAACAAACTTAAGAGTTGAATATACTCTTAGTCAAGCCATATGGAGAAGAATTTGGGTGAATTATCCCAAGAAAATTCCTACCATGATATGATTAATGAAAAGCAGTTACGAGTCACAACCCTCAGCAATGAGTAATACAACAGATGATGATGGATGGGCAGAAAAATACTGAAAACATATTTTCTAGTTCACAAAGTATTATTTGTGCCACACGCTGGTAGAATCACACCATTACATCATACGTCATCTATGGATAATTAATACATGCACACCACTGCTGCCAACACCTTTAAATATAACAACGACGAGACGAGAAGAATACAGGAACACTAACACTGCAACACAAATTTAACACCTGGTGGTTTACTCTGACCACTTACCAGTGGGTTCTTTCTCAGTCCTCATTTCATCAGGATAAACAACACAAGTCACCATGTAGTGGCTACGCAGTCTGTCAGTGTACTTGTACCACTTTGTCCTATAACCCTTACCGTCTTCCGGGACGTCTGAGCGTTCGGAAGTCTCCGAGCATGTCATATCGATGCCTGCATCTTCGTCAGAGGAGTAAGGCTGCTCCGTTCTTCTGTGTTCTGGAATAAAAAGTGGCACAAATTAAAGATTATTATATTATTTATAAAATCAAAGATTGCTGTTTATTTATTACTGGCAGCTGCCCGCTACTTCGTCCGTGAAATAGGTTTTTTAAATTCCCATGGGAACTTCTATATTTTTCGGGTTAATACCTATGACACTCACAAATAATGTGGCTTTCTATTGGTACCAAAATTTTCAAAATTGGTTCAGTACATCCAGAGATTAATCCCCTACAACCTCACAAACTTTACCTCTTTATAATATTATACACATTTCATTAAGAAGCTATTCCATATTGTTTGATAATTTCATTAGCATTTAGCAGATAAATAATCTGCTTATTTTTTTAGTCCTTAGTCTTAGTACTTACATTTGAAATGCATTTCAGATTTTCTATTAACCTATAGAAATTCTTAAATAATATTGGAATAGTGTACTTTATTTAAGAGGTTGCAGCCAAGGGCTAGTCTACATATAAATAAATAAAGTTTGTTTATCTGGAGCAAACTGAAAATCAGCACTGGCTGCTAAATGCCAATGCCCAGTTTTGTATTTCCCATTGTAGTAATAACAGTAGTGTAACAAAATAAAGATTTAAATTGTAATGATTATGCCCGCACCTTTGTCTGCGTGGATTGATGTTATTTGGTTGGCAGAAAATGTTTAATTTTCCGAGATTAAAAGTAGCCTATGTGTTATTCCAGACTATAATAGATCTCTATGCCAAATTTCATCCAGATCTCTATGTCAAACAAATACCTAAATTACTAGGAATTTTACTAGGACATCCTAGTGTTTATCATTGCATAAAATAGTCAACACTACAGGCTGTTGGAGTTCAACATTTGTCAATTTATGATATAAAATTATTATAATAAGTACCTAAATCTAGTATTTAACAATGTAATTGCTTTTTAATGATAATAAATATTACAAAACATCAAACTGCTATTATTCAATTGCATTAAATTAATTAAAATCAATTCAGCTTATCACATTTTCATGTAAAAGTGTGTACATAACAACAGTGTTAAAATAACATTTGTTTTGTAATAAACTTATATAATTTTGAACTAAATAATTAGCTGATGTCGAGACTTCAAGGTCGTATTTGTATGATATACATTATGTATTGAAAAAATCTAAGAGAATGTGCAGTTGCCAAAGGTTATCAGCATGTGATAATCTAACATTGTGAAATTAGAAAAGTGAATGTTCTCTACATCTTGCTCACCAGGAAGTGGTCGCAAGGTTGTACCTAATAGTTTCTTTTGTTTTGCAAGCATATGGTTCCATGCCGAGATGCTATCGCGAATTATTGAACTCGTCAAATAGAAAATACGTGGTGTCATGCGAACGCTAGCTGCAGCACAAGGTCGCCGCGTGATCTCATTCTTGGCAAATTGTAATCACGAAAAACAAAAGAAACTGTAGAAATATATATGAAAAACTTACCGAATTTGCCTTTTTTCTTTCCTTTAGGCATGGTGATTGGTGATAGCGATTTCTGGAAACTTACGATACAAATAAAATATGGGTATTCACTAGTTTAATTAACTACGTTTCTCACTTGATCAAGACGGAGAAAAGTATGATATATCAGTTCTTATAGTACGATTTGGGCACCGAATGTAACATAAAACTAAAATTTCAGAAAAACTTTTTAACATGTTTAACCGTACTATCATGCACACTCGACCCCACTTGTTTGCGCAATGGCGTCCAGAGATGGCGTCTGACAGCTTGCTTGTCATTTAAATAGGTGTGCGGCGCGGCATGCGGCGCGGGGAATCTTTTTCCGCCATTTTTGAGGCCATTATACCCATTTTCCAAATGGTGTTACCATAAATTAATTACAATTTACCCACACTAATGAAATACTTGTTATATTAAAATGAGTTTACGTGTACAGCATATGTCAGAAACAGTTTACAGCTTCAGAAATTTTTATTAATTTTTAATTAGGGGATTTTCAAAATGAAACATAAGTTCCGAAGTAGTTAGTTGCATGTTATAGTTGTCTTACAATGTAAAATTTACCCATATTTTTTATATTGACAACATTTAGTTTTACTTTTCGTGGTGCAATACTTCGAAATTGGCGCAGGGAAATATGAACTTTTCGCTGATTCACCAGATTACTTGCATAACGTATATCAACAAAAAGACGCCGTGTTTTACGCATAGACTTAGAATGTACAAGACCAACAGTGACAGATTACGGTGTTACAAAAAATGAAATGTAAATGTGTGCGTGAAATAGTGTTGTCTTGACTCTAGCATAGTATTATCGATAGTCTTACTGGTGAAATCATAGGACTCTAATGAGTTAGTTTAACGAGGTAAAATATAACTATCTTTTAATTTAAAAAAATCAAATACATAAATAGCAACAAAGCTACAGCTAGGTACAAATTATTTATTGATGAGATGGCCATGTTTTCTCTAAAAAGTTTTTCAGCGTTACAACACAATGCAACATCATTAGCTGGATATATATATATATACTTATTGTGTATTTTCGAATAGTCTCTCTTAATAATTAACGAATTATTACATAGAGCTGTTGGGTCCGATAATAAACTATGTACCTACACAGTCTTCACACTTAACTCTTTTAATAATCCTTTTAATACATACAAATAATTAAGAAAAAAAGAATGTCCATTCATACATTAGTTTTCTCATTAATTCATTTAATTATTTATTATTCAGACTAATATCTATTTTTTTACGCATAGCCCATGATGCTACACCACTGGGGACGGGGTCCATACAATTTTGCCCACTGTTCTTTGTAGAGTTTTTTTGGGGATCTCATTACTTTCGTGCTAACTCAATATTCGATGTTTCCTTTGTAAGAAGCATTTCGATTCAAAATGCTTACTACAAACAGTAGAATTCTTCTTTGGAAACCAGGAGCCCCTATCTATAATCCGTAACCATTTGTTACGTAGCAAAGAATTGGTTGGAAACCTAGAACATAACATTGTAAATATTATGAGATACTTATAGATATTTTAGCCCCATAAAAGTTTTTTTTTTGATATTTCGAAAGAAAGCTTTTAAAATAGAGATATTTTTTAAAAATTCTGCCTGAAAATATACACTATAATTTTTTTGAGAAATAGAGCAGCTTTTGAGATTTTTCATAAAAAATGTTAGTTTACCGCCGCTATTTTTTTAAGGGTGAAAGTAGTTTTAATTTGATTAATTACAATAATACTCTGATATAATGTAAAAGTGACAAGTTAATAAAAATAAATAATAACCATATATGGCGCTCAAGTCATAGCATGACCTCCCCGATAAGCACTTAAATACATAATGTACTGAATTACCAGTATGTACAGTATACCCTGTATATATATTTCATGTACATATGAAATCTAAGACACGCCAAATAAAACAAAAATTAAGGAAAATATTTATTTCGTTCTTTTCTTTTACAGGAAAGTAGTGTTTAATATTGTACTCTACACACCTAAGCTTATGAGCTATCACGTCAAACCTACCGGCAGACACGATTATCGACTATCGATACTTATGACGTCATCACTTTGTCAATCCCTATCGTAACCAAACATTTTTAAGTTTTACACAAAATATCCAAAAATTCTTTATTTAGCAATGTAATTTGATGAAAAGTCTTAAGGGAAACCTATTATCTAAGCTTTCAATAGTTATTTTGCCTCATTTTCAAACAACAAGTGACGAAATAATGATTATGAATAATTCAGAAAAATATTCAGTAATTACCTGTGAAACGTGTATTTATGCGGGTTATTACGTCTTGTAACGTCACATTCATTCACTGAACAAGACACCATGGTGGCAGAACAAAGATTTTAAGTTTTAATCGTAAGATTATTAATTAAATACACAAAATTCACCTTGACTTGGAAAAGGCCGGTACGCTATGGCCTCTTACTCGCGTAAACAATGACATACTGGCCTTTTGTGTCGCTATCTCTTTTTCGCTCGCGGCAGTGTTTATTATCTAAATACCTCTCGCTCTCACGCTTTGTCAGTCTATTGAGCGTAGCGAAAAAATTCTAAGTCTATGGTTTTACGTAATAAATTGTAATAACTATTTCAAGAATAATCGTAACCAGCTGAACAGAAGACATCAACTTCCTAAAATATTGCGATGCGACATTCATTATTAGGTATTTTATTAGAATTTTCGTAGCTTTGCTTTCGAACTCAACAATAAAATCTAAATTCAGGCCATATTCAGGTAAGTACTTAAGCGTAGTAAATACTATAACTTAAACAAACACATGAAGGATACAATCAAATAGAAGAAGTAAGTATTTTAATAAAATATCAAAACCACAAAAATAAAAAATAAAATCTATTTGAAAAGTCACTCGAAATCGAACCCGGGAATTGAATGCTGAATGCAAAAAATGAATTTTAGAGATATCTAGAGATAGATATCTAGCTAGGTATGTAATAGTAGATGATTCTTCATCAATTCAAGGGACTAAAATGAGTCATTTCATACGAGATGTTTACCGAGCGTAGCGAGGCATACCTATAGCATACTATTATATTATATTATTTATTATAGCATACTATAGAATCGAGTAGAATGGCTTTTAGTCCCGGGGTAAAAACTCTACTTTTCACTTCGATTGCGAGAAAATAAAATAAATAACGATTTTTAATTATTTCTTTGCCTTTCTGTTACATTTTCATATTGGGAGTAAGATCTTTATTTTTACTTGATTATATTATTAACAATTTAATAGTCACATTCACTTTACCTGCCTTCACCTTGTATTACGTACCTATTGTGCATCGAAATTTGAAATGGATTAATTATCATCCATAAAACATCCAAAATGTAAAATAATTAAGTACAACAAAAAAATAAAACCGCGACAAACCGCAATACCAACTTTATTTTTCCCCGTATCGTATGTACATATTATATACCTACACTTAGTACCATTTAACTAAGTGACATATTTTTTTTGGCTGTTGATCTCTTTAAATCAAAGGTTGATCTCAGATCAACTGTTGATAGTAACCATAAAATTTTGGATAACCGAATGAGGATATCACCGCATACATAGGTACTAAAATTCTACATCAATGCCACATACCGCTGTGGCATACCGATACGAGGATAGTATGGCAAATATTTAAAAAATGACTTTAATCCCTAGACCCTAAATATGCCCTAAATGCTAACTTTAGTCGGCATACGCTAAGCTTTAATGACATCTTTTTAGAGCATGAGAGGTGAATTACCACAAAAAAAACCGACTGAGTGCGTGGCGAGCCACGCGCACTGTAGGGTTCTGTATACTTAAAATTCCGATATTTTAATTCTAGTTTGAATCTGATGAACCCGAGAAACATTTTTTTTTATAAACTTATAGATAAGAAAATATACTAGCTCTCCGAAAAAAGAAATGCAATAGGTAATTAATTGCGTAACCCAGCAAGAGATCAGTTTTAATTATAAACGAGATTCATCGAGGGCTGCATATTATAAAGGCTAATGTGTCGGAAACAAGAAAAAAATAAAAAATATAATCCTTTTTTTTTGTAATTCAATAATACATAATATTACTTAAAAATTATCTTATCCGCGTGATAAAATTATAATTACATCTTTTGCAATTTATAGAACAATAAACTTTCTTTCGAGGAACTGATTTTACTATCAACATTTTCTTATCACACATAAAATATTTCACAACTTTAACAAACACAAACTGAATACGCAAGCAAATATGGAATGCACTTTTAACATATTCGATTTATTTCTTTGTTCTTGTGGTCTTTCATCCTGGCTGCCGTGGTCTTTCCATCGAGCCTTCTCTTGATTCGACCCGAACAATTTCCCGAATTTGTATTCAGCGCACTGGACGGTTACCATCGGTGGTATACCAAGGAAAAGTAATCTAGAACTAATCTTCTTCAAAACTGTTGAACCTCTTAGCTCTTCTAGTTCTCTACCGTTAATATACCAGCGCAGTTCTGTATCAGGATCTCCTCTACAGTACGCCTTCATCGGATCCCCTTCTCCGAATTCCCCCGCTAATCCGTCGAGGATGGGCTTCCTATGAACATGACCGTGTACTTCCATGTAAGCTTTTCGGGTTGCAAATCTATATGGGGGTACATCTCTTTCGATATCACACCTATATAATCCAGTAGCGTCTTCCGTTAATGCTCCAAGTTTGAGACGGCAAGCTGTCGGTCCGCAAGCGACAAGTTCCACTCTACCAACTCCGAGGATAGGGAAGGATCTTGTGCTCGGTGCTGAACCAGGTTTGTATCGGAAAAACTCATTGGAGCCTTTGAACCAGTTGAGTAAAGTGAAGTTTGCGTCGTATCTGCACTCGATTTCGACTTCCTCCAGCCCGGGGGGTACGATTTCTGGGACTATGATGTGGGTTATGTTGAAAGGCCGTGCTTCTGCGATGATGCTCGTTAGAAACAGGAGCGCTAGCACCAGCATGGCGTCGAGACGCGCGCGCGCACTACACTGTTCCCTGACGTTCTGACGCGTCCTTAATTAAACAGTTTAATAAACTCCAACACTTAACCGTTCAACGGATCCCTCAGGATTAAGTTTTAGGGGAATTTTTTTCTCGTTTCGAACAAATTGATAGACAAACGTGTAATTAGGTTTTCGCTAGGGGTGGTATTTAATTAGGACGGATATCTTTTGAGCAATTAGTTACGGAGTGCTCCAGCCGTCATAATTGACAGGATTAAATTAAATTTTATGAGAATTGAGTGGAATTTTGTAATGTCTCTGTGACCCTTGATACATCATGACAAACACATGGCACAATAACACAGTACCTTATCTAGTTTTGATATCGTTATCAAAAATTCTTTAAAAAAAGAAGTGTGTGTGTACTTACGTACGCACGCAAGACGTTATACTTTTGGAAAGAAAGTAATAAATATCTTGTTTATAGCTGTTATCAGTTTTCACCCAACATACTGGACCTGTATTTATTTTTATTTTGTTGGTAGGCCTTTTTTTGCAAGACTTATAAGTTGACCAACTGACGTCAGGGTGTCGAATGTGGGTGTCGGTGTGCGCGCTCATCGTAAAAATTCATTCTGATAATTTTTCCCTAACGCGCCAAAAGAAGTATAACTTCAACAACGCCTGGATGTCGGTGACGGTCACGCGAATCCACAAGTTTACCCCCTACCAAAAAGTGCTCAACGCGGCAAAAGAAGTTTTCACTTCAATAAGAATGAAGCAATTAATTGACCACAGATAGCAGTGGAGGGTTGAAGGTGCCGGCTCCTTGTAAAATTACACACACAAAATGTGTCATCAATTTCGCGAGCTAGATTGATCTAATCTGTTGAATAACTGCTAACACGCCGACAACTACCTACTTGTATTTCCGCTCACTGATTTAGGTGAAAAATGAATTGTTTCATAATTATACCCTCCTGCCTCGGTTTTTATCGAAAATTTGACCAGAATAATTTTCTATATGTCTAATTCTGTACCGTACTAACGAGTAGAGTCCGTCTGTTGAGTCCAGTGAAAGCTAATTATGCCAAATGGCGGGAAATTAAAAAAAATAGGTCGGGTATCTCCCATTACCTACTTTCCTGCTAACGTAGATCTTTATGTTTGTTCAGTTTAATAGTCTTGCTGGGAGAATGGATTTTGGCTAAAAGCGGAAGTGTTCTTCAATCATAGTTGTTTTTGATCGCGCGCGCTAAGACAATAATATTTTTTAGTAAGGCCCTAGATTATTTCACCAATGTAACAAGACGATTTACGTAGCGGCTTATTCGTTTTTAATCGTCGTGTTACATTGGCGAGAAGTGTGTTTACACAGATCATAAATAGGTGCGAACCAGATGTATTGGAGAAGAGGGAAAATTACATTTATTGGTCACTTGAACACGTCTTATCTAACTGATATAGTTGAGTCATTACTTTTATGAGGATTTATAGCCTATTTCCTCCCCCTTTTCTTAGAATTTCCATGCAAAGTACCTGGCTGGCAAAGTACAAAGTACACACACACACACACACACACACACAAGTGCATGCTAACTTTGTATTTTATATAAGCTTAATTAATTAGTGTTCGAAATAAATTAAGTAGAACCTGCGTCTCTCTAGGCATCGCCTTAGCTTCGCGCTTTGAAAGTGTGAGTTCCTTTGGCCACGGCTAGGCCACGGTTCAAAAACACTATCCTCGTTCTGGGGCAGTCGGTTAATAAAAATAGAAGAACGAGAACCCGAAATTTAAAAGGCGTTATGGGATGTTAACAATGTCAATTTTTTTTAAAATATTTTACTAAATAGAGTGTTTTCCAAAATACGTAGGTATTTAGCACGACGTCCTGTTAATAAGTTTGGGTACCATTTTCTATCGATTAAAGATTTTTTTTGTAAAGTAATAGAGGCGGCGCTAGTAGATAGTCGCATGTGACTGCAATTTCCACTAATTGCCGCAGGACTTCTTTCGTGACACGGACTGTGCGTGAATCTTGATGACGTCACAAGACAGTATTCTAACTCCCGCGCTTTTTGACGAGAAAGAGTTTATGTTTTGAAAAATTCCTACCGAAATTCATTTTGATCTTCTGTAATTTAGGGTTAGGCTGGGGTCGCACCGTTCGACCATATTGAGTGCCCACGCGTCTCGGAAGCAAGACATTACAATTTTATTAGCGGTAATACCCTCAAGTGTTATCAGCCTAATTGAATAATGCATCGCCGTGCTGACCGCGGGATTATTATAATGAAACAATAGGCGTAGCACGCGACTCTGTTTGATATTTGATACAGAATAAAGTAAACCAAAGTAAACACTCTGTAAGCAGTAGACAAGAGTAAAACCATAATATTACTATTGTGCCGTCATGGTAGCTTTCTCAGTAATATTACTTACGTATTGAAACAAGACGTTCCTTTATCATAATTGTTTTTTTTTAATGATGGTAGTGACCCCCATCTGTACTCTTTAAAAGATTTTTTTGAAACTGATCACCCGATATGTCAATTATCTATTTATTTTATTAATTTCACAGAAAATGTTGTGTACAAAATTTGCAACTTGTTTCGTCAGTTTTTACTTAAGGCGCTGTGAGCTCACGAGATGAAAAAAACATACTTACGCGCCGAATTGAGAACCTCCTCCTTTTTTGGAAGTCGGTTAAAATCGAGCAAGCGCATGTCGCAAAAAATGCATGAAATAATTAGTATAAAATAAAATATTTACTTTTCAATATAAATTAATCCGACAATGTATCAAACACATTGTCGGATTCATTTATATTTTAGATTATTTTAGAAATATGAATTTTATCTTATATTACTAGAGCTAATTATTGGTTTCAATAAGGAGAAAAATTGCTTTAAAAGGTAAATTAAGAGGTATGTTTAAAATAAATTTCAATGCAGAGATTTTTTTTAAATTGTGTTTGAGATGCAACAATGGCTGCTCAAAGGTTGAAAACAGCACAATATTTTTACAAGCATACATTATGTCACGGTTTGATGGATACACTGCTTTTAAAAACCCCCTTTTACGCTACACAGGGCCTTAAGTATGATATAATTTTGCACGCCATTGCAATGCTGATTGTAATTTGCTCGCCTACTTTGGAAGATCATAGGTACTTTGTTCCTACTTACAATCGTGCAAACTAAATATATTCTACTAGATGATGCCCGCGACTTCGTCCGGGTGGATTAAGGTTTTTTGATTCCCGCGGGAACGCTTGAATTTTCCGGGATCAAAAGAAACCTATGTTCTTCCTCAGGATACAACCTATACCTAACTGTACCAAATTTCATCAAAATCGGTTGAATAGATATTTTTTTTGATTCCCACGGGATCTCTTGATGTTATTATACGTTAATTAAGTAAATTAAGTAATAATTAATTAAGTATTAAGTATGGATTAGTATGGATTATATTCTAAACGAGATGGGAGATCCGTGTTATGTCATGGATGACATGGAAAAGTAAAAAACTAGAGCTAGAGACAGACGAACCATCCTTTTTCATAGGCATGTCGTACAAAGGTAGGTACATACTTAATATCAGTTGTTAACCCGACCGCCGGATACATTCGAATGTCGTAGCATCATCTCGAAATTGACTTTAATGATGCTTTTTAATGAAGCTAATGCCTATACCTATCACGTTAGATTATGATAAAACAGTTTATACGAAGTTTTAATACTATTAGTGGTGACTGAAATATGCAGGTATGGTGTGTGACTGACGGACGGACGAACCAACACTAACTTTAGAGAAACGAACTCTGAATCGGGACCAGTCGCACAAAAAGTTTACCTTTTTTACCATTTTGGTATTTTTTACCATTTAGGCTAAAAGCCAGGACTGGCTTAGGCCTATGATAGGCCTAAGCCAGTCCTGGCTTTTAGCCTAATGAAAATATTCAGTGTGATGAAAGCTCACACTGAACATTTTCATTTCATGCTGCCTTATAATTGTTATAAATTATAATAAAACACATAGAGAGAGCTGTTGTAAGTTTTGGAGTTCCGTACCAAAATGGTAAAAAAGGAAAACTTTTTGTGCGACTGGTCCCGATTCAGAGTTCGTTTCTCTAAAGTTAGTGTTGGTTCGTCCGTCCGTCAGTCACACACCATACCTGCATATTTCAGTCACCACTAAATAGTATTAAAACTTCCTATCAAAGGACGAGCCAGGCAGCAATGCGCCGCCGCCTGAGGGGAAATGCCCATGGAACTAAAATGCCCGGGTAAGAACTAAGAAGTGTCCGGCGACGGTCGTGAAGTATACGATATGCTGTAGAACGTAATTCAAACAGTTTGGTGTAGATGGCGCGGTGCCCACATATTGTGAGGTTGTGAGGTTGTTCACTGCCCACCAGTGAACTATTTATTTATATTATTCACTTTAATACAGACATAGATAATATTATTATATGTCACCGTAAGAATACAAAAACCGTTAGATTGTTTTGTTTTTTAAATATCATACCACCACCACCACCACCACTACAGCTTATTAACGTCCCACTGCCGGGCACAGGCCTCCACTCTTATAGGAGAGAGGGAATTAGAGCTTAGACCCACCACGCTGCTTTTCTTTTCATTTTCTGCTGCGGGTTGGCGGGAATATTATCATGTTAGTGATAATAACCGGGACCGACGCACTCCGAGGCACGGGGATGAAACACCGCCTACTTCTAACTTCACCTCACTCTGACGATTGCGGTTGGTCTTAGACTTGGCGCCAAGTTACAACAGCCACATCTATGCCACTGTGGTGGGTCAGTGGACGCGTATGGTCATCACGGGCTTTCTTGCATTAAAAGTGCCGGTCGTCTATCGCGTCATGCTTCCCTGAACGACATCATTCGTAGGTCTCTTGCCACCGCTAAAGTGCCTGCAGTATTAGAGCCAAATGGCTTGGCACGCAGTGATGGTAAGAGACCAGACGGGATGACTCTGGTTCCGTGGAAGCTAGGAAGGTCGCTTGTTTGGGATGCCACATGCGTGGATACGCTGGCGTTGTCCCACTTGCAGGCGACCTCCATGACGGCGGGGGCGGCGGCCACTAATGCAGAAAGAGCCAAGAGGCGCAAATATGAAACTATAGAAAATAATTTCATATTTGTGCCTTTTGGTGTTGAAACCATGGGGTCGTGGGGCGAAGATGCTCAAGATGCGAAGATCTTCTCGTCTCACAGAGTCCACAGGTGACCGGAGGGCTGGCAGTTACCTCGGCCAACATATAAGTTTGGCTATTCAGCGGGGTAACGCAGCCAGCGTTCTGGGCACATTGCCTCATTGCAGCGGCATAGATTTTTAATTTTTAGTTTTTAGTTTTTAATTTAGATTTTAAAGATTTTTTAAGAAATTGTATATAATATTATTATATGTTTTATTAGTATTAAAGAAATAAAAGATCAATTAAAAACTAATATATAAATACCGTCGCTGTAGTTGGAAAATTAAATAATTACACTTTTTGGGAAATCGACTTTATTGCATTTCCAGAAAGTCCAATTAAAGCCGCATCTTTCTGTATTTCTAATTTTTCTTAGTTAGTTTTAATTAAAAAGATAATAATAAATGA
Organism: Erebia aethiops; assembly: GCA_923060345.2. Lineage (NCBI taxonomy): Eukaryota > Metazoa > Arthropoda > Insecta > Lepidoptera > Nymphalidae > Erebia > Erebia aethiops. Next base: position 16,067,806 of record OV281081.1, on the reverse strand, counting down.
ATTTCACAACGCGCCAAAGGTGGAAAAATAAATATTGAAAAATTGATAAAAAAGTAGCGAATGAAAGTTAAATAACTTATCAAAAAATAAATAAGTTCTCTCATGCATCACTTCGAGAGCGAAAAAAATGCATAAAGTTCGATATTTAGTTTTCCCTCGACACGTATATTCTTAACAGGGGCAATTCAGTTGGGAAAAATTAAACAAAGTCAGTTATTTAATTAATCATCCCATGATTGCTAAGATATATACGTACTATAAAAATTTTATAAGCACATTCATTCAATTATCAAAAAAATACTTCTCAGACTGTTTATAATTTCAGTACAAATATAATTAAATAAGGGATTTTATTCAACATTATTAGAGCAACCGAAACATAAATTATAAGATATTGTTGTTGATATCACTTGCAATCCGGAAATGATTCCCAATAGTCAATTAATAATTGATAGTAAATTAAAAAGTTGATTAATAAATGATTGGACTGCTTAAGAATGTTTTTTTTTATTTTATTGTGCTACAAGGTAGACCTTGACTGCGATCTCACCTGATGTTAAGTGATGATGCAGTCTAATATGGTAGCGGGCTAACCTGTTAGGGGCATGGTAGTTATATTAAACCCATTCCCCTATTCGGTTTCTACACGGCATCGTACCAGAACGCTGTCGCTTGGCGGCACGTTTTTGCCGGTAGGGTGGTAACTAGCCACGGCCGAAGCCTCCCACCAGGCAGGCAGGTTTATAGAACTGTACGTGAATTAGGCTAACTCTTACAGGCATAGTAAATTTTTAGCATACCTATCTACATTTAATTCAGTTCAATCGTACTAGTTTTATAATTAAACCTTTCTCAGTTACTTAACTATAATATTTATAATTGATAGTTTTAACGTTACATAAGCTGAATTCGTTTGAACTGATCTGATTTAAAATGTAAAATTTAAATTTATAAAGGTAAAACTAAAGGAAAGTTGATAGCTGTTATAATTTCAATAGATACTTAGTTTAAATTTTAATGGACGCATGTACCTTTTTGATTTTGATGTCTAATAACTAAATAAATGCAAAAGTTTGTGAGAGTGGATGGATGAATGTTTGTTACACTTTCACGCAAAAACTATACGACGGATTTTGATAAAACTTCATGATGCAAAAGTTTGTACATCAGAATAGCATATTTTATCCCGGAAAGTTAAAGAACTTCCGCGGGAATCAATCATCAGCTAGTCTTTAATAGCTGTGTTCTACAAACTGTTTAAATTTTTATTGTTTTATGTATAGAGTCGTTATTATAACAATTACTAGCTTCACTTACATAATCCTAGTTCGATTAAACCATTCTCAGTTAATTCTATCTTTAAATACATAGTTTTGATAATACTGTACGTTACTCATAAATTATTAAGCTATTTGGTTTGAAAAGGCTGATCTCTATTGTTAAATTTAAATTTATAAAGGTAAAACTGAAGAAAAGTTGATAGTTATCATTTCAGTTGATACTTAGTTTTTGATAAGTATAATTGTTATATTGTTAAAAGTGAAATTTTGTTGATTTTATGAGTAGAGTTGATTAAAAGATTGGTGGTTTAATTTTGTACGTCTGGTAGAAGAATCTAAGTGTTTCAGTAGTTTTGTTGATTACTTTTCACAGTTCTAATAAAAATAAATGTTTAATTGTTGGTTTCCCTTTAAAAAACTTCCTATTTTTAGTTAAAATATTACCCATGAATAGGATAGTCATAGTAAAATAAGTAAATAATAGGTCATTTATTCATCTCACTAAAGAGGAAAAATTAAATAAAGTTACTTATACCGTAAATTTTTCGAACTTCAACGCAATATTGACGAAGAAGAACTAAATAACTAACATGCACAAATAAATAAGTGCATCAAATATTCAAAGGTCTTGCGAGGGAAAATTAAATAGTTGCTTTTTATTTTTTTTCTCACAAACAAATGAATAAAAATGTATGACAAGTAGATTCTGAAATAGATACAGCAACAATCTATAACATATAAAAACATGGACACTTAAATTGTTTATTAAAAAAAAGTTATCCCCATTTTTAACGCAAAAAAACAGTAAATCGCGTTTTACTCGCGATATTGCTTTTTTTTTTTTTTTTTTTTAATCCACTACAAGCTAGCCCTTGACTGCGATCTCACCTGATGGTAAGTGATGATGCAGTCTAGGATGGTAGCGGGCTAACCTGTTAGGGGCATGGCAGTTATATTAAACCCATACTTCTTCGGTTTCTACACGGCATCGTACCGGAACGCTAAATCGCTTAAGCTTTTGTTAGTTATTTAATTTTCCAACTACAGCGGCGAATTACCGTTAATACCGTAATACTAAAATATTATAAATACCGTTAGATGATTGAAATCTAACTAGCGAAATTGTAAACTGTCGATCAGATTGTGAGCCGTTCAATGTTCAAATGTTCAATGTACAATACGTCCGTCAGTTTGCTCGTTACCTTAAATGCGTTAATATCGCAATTCGCAACGCATGCCGAGCATTAGCTAGTTGTCAACCTTACCTATAATACAGATAAAATTCGCAAGTGTTCATACCTACCATAAACCAACAAAAAATGTTTATTGATCCTACCGCAACTGAGCTACGGAATGATGTGATTTTTTCCTAGTACCGAATTTTTGTTTTCACTATAGTGAAAATAAAAATTCGGTACTAGGATAGCATGAAAAGAACAGAAGAAAAGCGCCACACGAGCACAATTCGCGTAAGTGCGCGCTGAAAGTTGGTGCATTATATCCCCGTTAGTCCGTTGCGTTGTCAATTTGCGGCGATTTATGCCCCGGGTACTACGCGCCCGCGTGTAGGGTTACCAATTTAAAAGTCCTGAGAAAAAACCTGTATAGTCTGTTAAATTTATCTGAGCCGGTGTTAGCGTCGAAAAATAAAATAAAAACGAAAACTAAACAGGCATAAAAAGGTCAGATAATTGGCTAAAAACGACAGCTAGGTACAGTGTAACGATCGCAATCACCTCTGATTGGTTAAAATTCTTCCACAATTGGCCAAAACCCATTGACGCAGAAAAATACCATGAATTCAGCCAACCAAACAATTAAGACTGTAATAATGATTGATACAGGTTTTACATAACCACCCTGCTGATTTTCACGGAAAAACTTGAGATTTTATCAAGAGTTACGCTTAATCTTACGGTAAATTATATTTAGTTTTCTAAAATAATATTATATTGTGAAATTATCTAAAGGATTTTTTTATACAAGCTAGCCCTTGACTGCGATCTCACCTGATGGTAAGTGATGACTGATGATGCAGTCTAAGATGGTAGCGGGCTAACCTGTTAGGAGTGTGGCAGTTATATTAAACCCATACCCCTTCGGTTTCTACACGGCATCGTACCGGAACGCTAAATCGCTTGGCGGCACGTCTTTGCCGGTAGGGCGGTAACTAGCCACGGCCGAAGCCTCCCACCAGACCAGACCAGGGAAAATTCAGAAATTATTCATTCCCAAATTGACCCGGCCGGGGATCGAACCCAGGACCTCCGCACGTTAAGGCAACAGCGCTTAGTTTTATTTATGCTGACAAGTAATTTTTTGATAAAAACTATACCTACTTTACTTTATTATTTACTGTATTTTATTAAAAAACTGTAACATCCCTGTCAAAAGCCCCAAAATCCTGTAATCTTAGAACAAATCCTGAGATATGGTAAACCTACCCGCGAGGCGCAACTTATACCCATCCTTTTGCTGTTGCTTCCGTACCAACTTTCATTATTTATTTGTCGTGGTTTCCGTATAAACAATGCCGTAAGTCTTGTAATTTGTACGCTATGTCATTCCAGGCTATTTTAACCCCCACCAGAAAATTAAAGACTAAAAAGTTCGCGATCGAATTCGAGAAACGGGAATGTTTCAGACTGAAAATAAATAATTTTACATTTTATGAAAGAACTTTTGAACTAATCCTGTAGGTAAATGTTTAATTCAATAGTTCAGCTCTACGATTCAACAAAGTTTAGAGTACAAAAACAACTACTTGGTTTTATTTTTAGAAACCCATTGTCCCGACTACCAGTGTTTCAATTGCAAAGTTTATCTATTCATTGTCAACGTTACGGCTTTAGGCTGATAGCAAACGAGGCTACCTAACAAGAGAGCCTTCCTTTACCCGACTATATAAATTATTTTTAACCGACTTCCAAAGAAGGAGGAGGTTCTCAATTCGGCGCGTATTTTTTTTTTTTTAATTGTATGTCGGTGCATATCTCTGTGTCCAAAGCCACTGTAAAGTAAAAAATAAAGTGTTGATTGTAGCTTTGGAAGTCGGTTTTTTGGAAAGAATTTTTATGTAGATGATATAAAGTTACAGAATAGTAAAATAATTAGTAAGCTGATGCCTTTTTCAGTGAGACGATCAGCAGTGGGCTTTCGAAGAAGCAGCATCAATTGCTGTGATTGGCTGAATTTATGGTATTCCGGCTGTGACAGTGGATTTTGGCCAATAGCGAAAGAGTGCGTGCTATCAGGGGTGATTGCAATCGCTGCACTATAGCAATCGCTATAACGCAATAAGGGTTCAAGCTACAGTATACGACTGATTTCACCTCTGATTGGCTCGCATCCATTTGCTGAAATACACTGTTGCAAGAAAAAAATAAAGAAGATTGCAAAACGTTTAGCCAATCACAACGCTTACAGGCATGACTTAATGACTTAAGCCTTTTAAATCAAAAAGCAAATTCTAACTACACACAAAACATATTTTGGGGGATCATGACTGTGTGAAACGACTTAGGTATGTTTAAAAAAATGAAAGAGTTAGCACGTAAACCAAAAACCCTCAATCCAGGTCGAGGTCGCGGGCATCAGCTAAGGATTTCAATTACATTACTGTCGTGTTTGTCTTGCGTTTGTAGGACACCTTATTGCCTTGGTGGATGCCAAGTTAGCCCATATAAATGGAAATGAAGCAACTCGGTGGAATCTCGTTTTTATACAATGTTTTCAATTTACCGGCACTTTGATGGTAGTTCGCGAACTTAGGTTGTTTTGAACGTACTACAGTGCCTAATAGTTAGTATTCTATGGTAGGTACTTAGGTACTGCGCTGTTTTTTATTGAGATTGGTTTCATCGGTGCGTATTTTGTCGATAATGGCATATCGACGTTTCTTATACGAACCGCTAGGGTGCGGGACACTCTCCCAGCCCACGTGTTTCCTGCCACTTATAACTTAATACCTTCAATGCAAGAGTGAATAGGCATCTTCTAGGCAAGCGCGTTCCAACCTAGACCTCATCATTGCTTTGCACTAAGCATGATTGTCGTCAAGCGCAAGCCTATCACGCAATAAAAAAAAACAATGGAATCTTAATTTAAAAAAAAAGTGAACAGACTTTAAAATTTTTAATTAGATACTTTCATACAATTATTATTTATAAAACAAAAAAATTATTTTTAAATAAAAAAAAACCGCCTTGTGCCAGTGCTTTTTAGTTTTTGAAGGCGGTTTTTTTTTATTTAAAAATAATTTTATTGTTTGCTTTTTAGTGCTGTAAATATAAAAAACAAAAGAAAAATAGGTTCTCGAAAGGTAGACAGACCTGTACCTAATAACTATCTGGGTTCGTGTCCTTATAAAATTTAAGTTCCTTTGATTTCCCCAGGATTCCATCATCAGACCTAATGACCATGGGACCACCTGGAAAGTATACCCTTTCAAAAAAAAAAGAATTTTCCAAATCGGTCCAGGCGTCTTCGAGTAATCGGGGAACATCTGTCTTCGAAGATCTCGGGGAACATCTGTCTTCGAAGATCTTCATCAGATCTTCACCAAATTTATATGGGACCACCTTGGAAGTATACCCTTTCAAACAAAAAAAGAATTTTCAAAATCGGTCCAGGCGTCTTCGAGTAATCGGGGAACATACATAAAAAAAAAAAAAAGATTCCGACGAATTGAGAACCTCCTCCTTTTTTTGAAGTCGGTTAAAAATCAAAAGTTATTTTTTGAATTCTTGTCCAAGTGCGTAGGTAAGTACCTAATGAATTTGCCTTATATTTCGTTATCTAATTAGTATTATTCAGTAGGTATGGTTTGGCGCAGCCATCAAAAACTACCCACAGTAGGTATAAGTTTTGATTTTTGTTCATAGGCTAAGAGTAAATTGGGTGAAAGTAATTAAAAATTTATTTAATGCTTTTCAGTGCTTTTGAAGTCTGTTCACTTTTTTAAATATTTTTTGTACGCTTATTAAGTTAGAAATTATTCGTATTTCAATAAACTATCGAGAGTGTGGAAGTTTTTTGCCGACGCGGGGCCCATACAAACTCATCTGCGGAGTTTGTGAAACTTTACTACATGTGTGAAGAGCTATTAACCCTTAATTAGGCGCATGGGGTCAGAGCAACTTGAAATTGAAAAAAATATGTTTTATAGTTTTTCGAGCGCGTTCACGCTCTTAATAGCTTCCTCACTCCCCGCGGGGAACGCAAATTAGTCGCGTCCAGAACATCATGTGGACGAGACGGTCCAGCAATCGACAGCTAAGCGTGGGCGCTGTTCATCATGTCCTAGAAAGGACGACAAAAAAGTGCCAATAAAATGCTTCAAGTGTCGTAAATTTATTTGTCAGCAACACTCGAGGGTTTACTGCGTAGGATGCAGAACAGAAGAATCCGCTGATGAGACTGATTAATTTTCTTTTTAAGTTGACCTCGGCAATGCCAAAAAATATTAGTTTAAAGAGAGGTTACATTTTTTTTTTTACTAAGTATAATGTTCCAGTTATGTTTTTGTTTCTTAGAGTTAAATATTAAATATTAAAGAACTTTAGTAATTACTATAAAATACATTAAGTTTTATTTATTTTTGACACTCCTTTCCCAATGTTTTTTTGGGGTCACTCAATACCCCATGCGCCTAATTGGGTGATTTTTTTAATGCGCCTAGTTAAGGGTTAAGTAGGAACCATGATATGGGTGTTACTGGGTGTGTCTTTTGTTAATTTAATATCATAACTTGTATGGTATGTTGACCTGGTATTAGGTATAAATATGCCAAGATCCATTATTTAATATTAGGTGTATTATTATAAGTAGTAGGTACCTAAATAAGGGAATCTTAACTTGGATTTTTGCTCTTATAGGCCGACCGTTTAACTCGCGTATCGCCTGCGCGGTAAGAAGGGAGCGGGGGCGGGTAACGCTACACACGGAGTCAATAATCCAAAGATTTATCTCGAGATAGACATTGTTGGTAAAGAATAAAATAATAAGTATCTTTTTTTTAATCCGCTAACATCTCCCCCCGCTCGCGATACGATACGCGAGTTAAACGGTCGGCCTATAGATAATGTTTCAGCTCTTAGATAAGTAATATTATTGTGTGAGCTTTTACAAATGAATTGGAATTTTGTAAGTAATTATAATAAGTATCGGTGTTTTACCTTTATCCATTTGAGTAACATAGCGCAGCACAGAAGATTGGTTTTCCAATGCCACTTCCAGCAGACCCACACCATACAAACTCCTTGTGATCCCCACACGGGATGAGTCGAGTACTATGTAGAACTTGGTGGACTGTTTCTAATTTTAAAGTAGAGAGTTACACACGGGCCTTTTATGAGTTTTGTTGCGCGACTCCTCTTTCCACCCTTTAACCGTAAAGCCTGCATCAAACAAGACTCGTGCCGGTAGCGTGTTTATCGCGTTTATGACCTCATACAGAGCCGGATACGTCTTGTTTCATCGTTTTCAAATTCTTCTTTTTAGGGTTCCGTACCTCAAAAGGGAAAAGCAGAACCCTTATAGAATCAGTTTGTTGTCCGTCCGTCTGTGTGTCAAGACCCTTTTTACGCATGGAGGTATCAAGCTGAAATTCATATCAAATAATCAGTTCTACTGTCCCTTGGAGCTGTGAAAAAATCAAACTTCTAAGCCAACGCAATCAAAAGATACAGTCATTTATGCTGCAAATTTTCGACACTCGCAAGGTAATCAAAACCTACAGTGTACAATTCCCGTGAACTCAGAATCTTGCAATTTTGTGCAACTGTTTAGAGCACAGATAAAGGAAAAATTGCGAAACGCATAAATTTTTAGTTAAATCATATAATAAAAATATTTTTTCGGCAAGAAACTCAGCCGGTTGCTCTTTTCAAAAAGCTAAATGTTACTATACATATGCAGTTGTGTAAGTTATTATAACACCCTTAGGGGCGCTGGACGCAAAGATTCTACTGAGAAGAGCCGGCAAGAAACTCAGCGGTTGCTCTTTCCAAAAAGCTAAATGTTTCATTACTTAATTAGGTATATTGTTACGTGGGTATAGGCTTAGTATTGCAGTCGTACCGTGTAGTGTCCATGTTACCAGTGTTACACTGCCGCCAGGAGTTTTGTTTGCATCAAGCCTTAAGTGTCGGTGTTTCTCCATAGCAGTGCACTCTCCGTGGTGTAATTACGAATCGTTTTGCGGCTGTCGACAGTTTAGAATGTGTTCACTGTTGTTCAGCTATAGAATTCCCATTGCTGCTAACTTCTACACAATTGCTGTCTCAATTGCCTCGTTGGTCTAGCGGTTAGCATAGTCGACTGCGGATTACGAGGTCCTGGGTTTGATTCCCCGTCGGGCATAAAAATTGTTAGGTATTGGGTTTTTCAATTAAGAAATTCTCAGTGCCAGCCCGGAGTTGGAAGTCGGCGGTGTTTCACCCCCGTGCCTCGGAGAGCACGTTAAGCCGTCGGTCCCGGTTATTATCACTAACATGATAATAGTCGTTAAAGCCCGCCAACCCGCATTGGAACAGCGTGGTGGGTCTAAGCTCTAATTCCCTCTCTCCTATGAGAGTGGAGGCCTGTGCCCAGCAGTGGGACGTTAATAGGCTGTAGTGGTAGTGGTGGTGGCTGTCTCAATAATTCCTAAGCCATGTTCCTTTGAGGACGGTTTATGAAGAAACTATTACGTATTTCATGTGTGGAACGTTAAATTGCAGAACTTAAGTTTTGTAATCATTTTGTAACTGCGTTTCTCTCTTTATTTATCTTCTGTGTGTGTAGTTGTGTATGTACTAGATAATGCCCGCGAATTCGTCCGAATGGGATTAAGGTTTTGATTTAAGTGGGAAATTTTTACTTTTCCGGGATAAAATGTCTTGTTTTAAAATGATTTTTTTTCTTTCCCGGGATGTAAATTACCTCTATACTACATTTCATCAAAATCGGTTGAAAACATGGGCCGTGAAAGCGTAGCAGACAGATACACTTTCGCATTTATAGTTAATATAGGTATGTATGTACGGATGGAATGTATGGAGTATGGAATATTACTGCTACTACCTAATCGATAACAGGTTCTCAAACATGTATTGGGCTTAAAAATACTGTTTCTGTCTGTCTGTAAAAAAATTTTTTGTATTAATTTTTCTCGTTTCGCCTGAAAGGAATTAATTAGACCAGTTAATGCCATTAATGAGGCCAGATGAGTCCATTTCGCGTACAACGGGGCTTTACTTGATTTGTGACGAAGTTAATTCATTTAAAAGTCTCCTCGGACGGGAATTATACGGGTTTTCTTCTTTTCACGTCATCTTCAAGGCATTCCTTTGCGTTGACGGAATGGCTTCATTATTTTTCATTTTCTCGTCTGTATTTTGAATTTTGTGTTGAGAATCCAGATAAAAAGTATATTTCTAGGTTAAAATTAAATACCGCTAAGAATTTTACATTATATTCTTCTAAAATTAAGTATGGAAATGCGACATTTTAAGATGTTCTTAATTAGAAGCTCAAAAGAGCTTTTCGAGTAGGTATTGCCTCGTTCTTCATTGATTAATTAAAAAAAAATGCTAGTTAAGGAATTAATATATTTTTTTTAATTTACCCAAATACTAAGAAGAATATTATTCTAATACAAAGCTTTCAAAAATTGCCATTTTCAAAAAGCTTTCGGGAAGATTTGTACCTATTTATTAATTACTAGCTGATGCCCGCGACTCCCTAATTTTTCCTATGACACTCACAAATAATGGCTTTCTATTGGTACCAGAATTTTCAAAATCGGTTCAGTAGATCCCCCTACAACGTCACAAACTTACAAACTTTACCTCTTTATAATATTGGTATAGATAGATTGCCTTTAAAAAAAGAGTCATAAGAGAGTCCGCAATAAAACCACCTTTTTAATAAACACGAACAAAGACCGACCCAGCGAATTACTCGGTCCAACCGCTCGCATATAAACGTCCTTAAGCAGTGCCTTAGAAGCCTTTTACACGGCGTACAACCTACCTGAAAACACATACGATAAAACAATTTACGCGAAAATGCACTTTACTAACTTGTGTAAAAGATTGAGGATCGAATAAGCTGAATGTTTCGTGGCAATGTGTAAATTCTACATCATCAAATATACATTTCGGGTTAGTCTGAGAGGACAGAGGCGAAATAGGGCCTTTGAATATGTATAGAGGAAGCTTCGAACAAGACATCTTCCGTGAGTCCATAAATGAACTAGTGACTTGGATGGGCCGAAATATGGAGTGAATGGTTGGAAACGTTTTTAATGGCATTTTTGTGCTATGTCATGTAGATTTTAATAAGTAGCTCTCTTTGTGTGTTTGTCTATTTGTGATGTTTGTCAGGTGAGAAAGTCTTAAGTTTGAAAGAAAGAAAGAAAGAAAAAACATTTATTTCCACAATTGTGCCACACATAAAAAGCATACCTAAAGAGGCAGATCACCACTGCACCTCAAGATCTAGAAAAGATATATTATCTAAACCACAGCAAAGAGGCGCAGGAATGAACGGCATTACGTATGGCACAACCCGAAAAACCTCTTTAGGTATGTTTGTTATGTATGGCACAATTTGGAAATAAATGTTTTTTCTTTCTTTCTTTCTTTCAAAAATGGTCCATAATAGCTCAGCATAATACTGTACCTATGTCTATTGCAAGCACAAAAGCATACAGCGCTGATTTTCAGCCGGAACCCTTATTCAGGTGACACCACGGAAAAAAATAACGTAGCTGCAAGCTAGTTCGACACTTAAAAAACTATAGTTTGCGTCCTGCAAACGACATAACATACCTACTTTATATGTACATTTTTTACGGCTGTACAACTTGTACTAACCTCTTGGGGGTATGGCAGTTATATGAAACATACCCCTTATCGGTTTCTACACGACATCGTACCGTACGACATTGGTAGTTTCATAAGCCTACGTTTCGAGCGGAAAGTTAGAAACTTATGTTCTAAAGGTCCCATTTGAGATGCACGGAGAGGCGCGGTACGTAGCGGCAAATATTATTTGTACGAGTTTGTACTGGCCACTGGGCTGCGTCCAAAGCCGCGTGCGCAGTGCATCTCCGTGCCGCGTCGCTTTAGTGGGCAAACTTATGTTCTAAAGGTCTAGTTCCATTTGAGATGCACGGAGAGGCGCGGCACGTAGCGGCAAATATTATTTGTACGTGTTTGTACTGGCCACTGGGCTGCGTCCAAAGCCGCGTGCGCAGTGCATCTCCGTGCCGCGTCGCTTTAGTGGGCAAACTTATGTTCTAAAGGTCTAGTTCCATTTGAGATGCACGGAGAGGCGCGGCACGTAGCGGCAAATATTATTTGTACGTGTTTGTACTGGCCACTGGGCTGCGTCCAAAGCCGCGTGCGCAGTGCATCTCCGTGCCGCGTCGCTTTAGTGGGCAAACTTATGTTCTAAAGGTCTAGTTCCATTTGAGATGCACGGAGAGGCGCGGCACGTAGCGGCAAATATTATTTGTACGTGTTTGTACTGGCCACTGGGCTGCGTCCAAAGCCGCGTGCGCAGTGCATCTCCGTGCCGCGTCGCTTTAGTGGGCAAACTTATGTTCTAAAGGTCTAGTTCCATTTGAGATGCACGGAGAGGCGCGGCACGTAGCGGCAAATATTATTTGTACGTGTTTGTACTGGCCACTGGGCTGCGTCCAAAGCCGCGTGCGCAGTGCATCTCCGTGCCGCGTCGCTTTAGTGGGCAAACTTATGTTCTAAAGGTCTAGTTCCATTTGAGATGCACGGAGAGGCGCGGCACGTAGCGGCAAATATTATTTGTACGTGTTTGTACTGGCCACTGGGCTGCGTCTAAAGCCGCGTCGCGCAGTGCATCTCCGTGCCGCGTCGCTATAGTGGGCCCAGCTCCATACAACCTCATACAAAGAATACTTGCCGCTACGCGTCGCGCCGCGCCGCGCCTATGTAATCGGGCTAGACCATAGAGGTAATATTATAGTCTAACTCAGTGGGCTAGACCTTAAGCCTTTTAGTTCGATGTCCTACTATATTCATTGCTGTTGATCCCGTATTATAAGTTAAGATAAGTAAACAAGCTTGTTTTGTAATTGTAAAGCAAGTTATCCAAGCTTGAAACACTGTCTGTAGGCTATGTTCAGAGATCGACTTCCACATCTGTGCACACACAAACAGGGTGTTCCATCCGGGCAATCTCACCAACTTGCTAAGTTATACGGAGCTCGAGTCGTCAAGTTGTTAAGAAATTATTATACTTGGAAAACGTTCGCAAATGCTTTAATTTACTTGTGCCATGTTGGTTTACGTTTGATGACACATGTTGGAAGTGTGTAACTGAGATCTTCTAATGACAATTTTTTGAACTGAAACTTATCATAAGTTTAACTTCATCCGTATAATCGACGAGGCGGACGGACAGACAAACAGACCGCTGATGAGTAACGAGCTTTGATTGCGGCCGTCACTCCACTGCCACTGACACCCGTGTATCTACCTATCAACATAATTTACCTACTACTAAGGCACTATGGCCAGAATGTTGTGTTGAGTTTCCTGTATTGGTCCTTAAAAACGATTAAAATAGACTTTTTATTTTGGATGTATGTATGGACAAAACCAAAACGAAGAGGTATGTATATTTGTATTAAAATATACCCATGTTGCCTAAACTTTTTAAGCTGATTTTGATGAATGAGGTTGACAGTTGAAACTTCATTCACCGATTTGTTATTATAGTCCAGGTGACAGAGGCTACGTGTTATTTCCGTAAACTGACATTTTTTTTATCCACTACAAGCTAGCCCTGGACTGCGATCTCACCTGATGGTAAGTGATGATGCAGTCTAAGATGGTAGCCGGCTAACCTGTTAGGGGCATGGCAGTTATATTAAACCCATACCCCTTCGGTTTCTACACGGTATCGTACCGGAACGCTAAATCGCATAGCGGCACGTCTTTGCCAGTAGGGTGGTAACTAGCCACGGCCGAAGCGTCCCACCAGGCCAGACCAGAGAAAATTCAGAAATTATAAATTCCCAAATTGACCCTGCCGGGGATTGAACCCAGGACCCCGCACGTTAAGGCAATAGCGCTACACACTGCGCCACGGAGGTCGTCGAACATTCTATTTCTATTAGACGTACTTAGCACCCCAAAAGGTCGGTCTATTTATGTTTAAAGAACAATAAAGAAACTGATTTTTTATAAAGAAAACATCGTATTAGTTACAAGTTAATCCGTAATATTAATATTTCTTAGTACACGCTAACCTGCGTAAAGTTTCCACGCGGAATTTCGGAAATGCAAACACGGGTGTTGGAATACTTCGGAATTTTCCAAGTTCGCAGATTTATTGCCGGCACCGCGCTCCGTACGATAATTTACGGGAATTTCGTGTCATCGTATATTTTAAAATCCAATGCGATTTATTTAATAAATTTCTCGCTTCGAGATTAATTGTTTTGTTTGAGTGCTGCCATCAGTGAGCTTACAATAGTAACATTAAAAAATCAATCAATCAATTTTATTGCAAATTGCAGGGTAGGCGTACAGAGTGGTCTTATTTTCTATATTATAATATACCTAGCGCTCGGCCAAATTTCACCTTGCGGCATACCAAATTTTAAATTTTAAAAATAAGTAAATGTAAGTAAATGAAATAAAAAAATAAAATGAAAATTAAATATTGTATTATATGATTATGTCGTTGCATCAGATAAAAATTCAGTTCATCATTTATTTATTATCATTGGCTGCCATTTTTAATTTATTCAGTGGAAGTTGCTTATAAATAATATGCTCTGAACAATTATTACTTTTTAGCTAATCGGCCTCGGCGTACCTGGGGTTGAATTTCTGAAAAACTTTTCTTAATATGGGTTGTAATTATACTTAGCGTACATTAACGTCCCACGGCTGGGCACAGGCCTCTCATAGGAGAGAGGGAATTAGAGCTTAGACCCATCACGCTGCTCCAATGCGGTTTGGCGGCCTGTAACGACTAATTATCACGTTAGTGATAACTGATAATAACCGGGACCGACTTAGCTTAACGTGCTCTCCGAGGCACGGGGGCGAATACCGCCAACTTCCAACTCCAGGCTGGCACTGAGAATTTCACTGAAAAACCCAATACCAGCAGTTGTACTTAACCTATTCAGTGCCAATACCCAACATTTTGTATGCCCAACCAGGAATCAAACCCAGGACCTCGTGAGCGACTATGCTAACCGCTAGACTAACGAGGCAGTTACTTAGCGTATATTACGAGTGTTTATTTTGATTTATAACCCAGTATGTGCTTTTGATTAACATGGTCGCATTAAATCTTCATATAACGTCTACGTCTCTACGGGACAGACGCAGGATGGAATAGGATAGACTTTGAGCTGTTAGTAAATAAATTTTGGAGGAGCTTAAGGGGACGTTACACAAAACGACCCTTGTTTGCGTTGCTAATTGAATTCATTGTAGCCGCTAAAGCGAGCCGCATGCGCGCATTTATTACGGGATTTAAATCCTTTTTTGAGACAATCTCATATGGATAATGAATGGGGATTTGTTCCCGATTTCGACTGTTTTATGCGCATCTGTATGGTTTGATGAATCTCATTATTGTTTTAATTGGTATTTTAATGAAACGGTGATTTAATAAAATCAATGTTCACACACTCATATTATATTCGTCAGAAGTTCGGCATTCTTTGGTCAGAATACCTATTATAGTTGTTTTGATGAAAGTTGAGCATTAACGTATTTCCATTTGGGTAAGCAGTGCTTTTATGCCTCTATGGACTGCACGTTACTGCACGTGCAAGCGCTAATAACTGTTATATTCCCACAAACTTATTTGACCCGGTGGGCACAATTGGATTTAGTTTTAGTTTTTATTTTATTTTTCATACATGTATACAGGCTACTAGTGACGCTGTCACCGGCTCAGATAAGTTTGTCGGCCCATAATATTATTTACCAATCAAAGACCAAAGTTCCGGTCTGTTGGGAGGCTTCAGCCGTGGCTAATTACCACCCTACCGGCAAAGACGTACTGCCAACGATTTAGCGTTCCGGTACGATGCCGTGTAGAAACCGATAGGGTTATGGGTTTAATGTAACTGCCGTACCACTAATAAGTAAGCCCGCTACCATATTAGACTGACTCACTTACCATCAAGTGATATAGCAGCCAAGGGCTAACTTGTAGTGGAATAAATAAAAAAAGCATCTGGATTCTGGATCGAATAAGTCTTTGCAGTTGCGTAACTACCTAGCTATAGCCACTAGACCCACTAGACCAGACGAGAGAAAATTCAGAAATTATCATTATTATAAAAAAATATACCTACATCTAACAATAATTCCAAGCATTCAAGTATTCCTTACCTCCATAACTCGTCGCTATCTAAGAAATTCCTGTCTTCCTTGCGCTATAGTTTTCGGAAGACATAACCGCGACGTTCATAATATCATAGCGAGCATGCGATGTTACCCGCACACCGTTGTTTTCGCACTTTATTGTGTGGCGTGCCTTCCGTGATATATTACTTAAGAACCGCGGCTTGAACAGCTGTTTCTTTAGCCCTCCTCAAAATATGTAGGTGCCTGACCTTGTAGTTCATGTTATCTATCTCTGCATTGCTTATCTCTTTTTAGGGTTTCGTACCTACAAGGTAGGTTTGCAACCCCTGGTGCGACTATAACTGTCCCAATGACATTTTACGGTGATAAATATAATAACTCTATTGTCTGGCCGGTTAAATTTAGCATATTCTAGTAACTATTAGCTGCAGACTTGAAATTTGGAATAGTTTTAAATAATGCGTACCCCAGTAGCAAACTTATCGAAAATGAAATAATTAAAAAATATTATAATTTAAAAAAATAAATAAAATATTATAATATTAAAAAATATTATTAAAAATATTATTATTGCTATTAGGAAAGATCTGAAATAGATATGGCGTAGTATCGCATCGCGTCGTGTGGCGTCGCTTCTGTCGCTCACCAAGGACGGGTTGATGGTCCGTGGAATTTCAATCACGCACTTAACGCCTTTTCAGGGAAAGGTATAGTAACTAAAGGTAATAACCGGTACCGACGACTCGACGTGCTCGTTGTGGATCAGAGGAAACGGAAATACCAAATTCAGATCTCCAAGGTCTTATTCTACTGCGGATTCAACTAATTTGCACTGGCGAAACTAAAGCACTATAGTTTCAGTAATATTTGACCGAGCGAAGCGAAGGTCTCTGAGTCTACTTGGGTGAATTGGCACTTGTCCGTCCGTCCGTCCGTCCGTCCGTCCATACGTCTGTCAGAGCATTATATATAACTTCTGAATTACTGAACGCAATTACTTCAGCTTTAAATATAATATATAAACCAATGGCCTCCCGCCGAATATGGCTTAAAAAATAATAAAAATCCTTATTTCAGGGGGGCTCTCATAGAAGCGAATGCGAAGTAAAATATTTTTTATAAAGTTACATAGGGTTGCGGTATATCATTTTAAAGATAATTAGGAATAGAGTCCAAAAATATTTTTTTTTTAATTTTTCCCCCAAAATTGACGAAATGGGGGGCTTTCAAAGTGGTGATTTTCTAACGTTCAAAGATGACCTCAGAACTCTAAATTTTCTGAAAGGATGAGCCTGAAACTTGATCAATTATTTCAATTATATCCTGTACTTGAACAACAAATACTAAAATTAGATAAATATTGTAAGGAAACGGAATTATTTAATTTTTAATGAGCTTCAGTATTTTTAACAGAACTTCACATTTATGTCAATAGATGGCGCCGCGAGGTCTTAGTTCGGGGCGAACCACTAGTTATCTAGTTGCCCACTTGTTTCCTTTGCACTTGTTACAAAGTTAATGTCCATTACAAAGATGAACGTGACTATCAACTTTTTAACTGTCTTGCACGTCGACTTGTACTGAACTGTAGCGCGTCTTGTTATTGGCAGCCTACGCTATAGCATCGAGGAAATAAATTTCTGATACAGTGCTACGAGGTGCTACGTGATCGCATAACTTCGTAGCACTGACTACGTGTATAAATTTCTTGACTCTTATAATTCATTATGACTTACAGCTATTCTGTACTTTTATGTTGTAAAATGTAATAAGTAGTTGGCAATTCGTAGTTTAAGTTTAACTGATTGTAAGTACTCTTATATTTTGTAAAAATTCACAATAAATCAAGAAATTCATAAATCTACTTATTTCCAAGCCTCCTTTGTACCAATTTATAAAAGTTAAGGCCGAAAGATATGTAAGTGAATATAAACTGTAAGTTTAATCTACTTGCACGTCTACTAGTTCTGACTACTGAAGTTGAACCTCCGCTACTCCGCTAGGAGTAATAAGTGTTCTGTGAGTTGAACAAAAGCGTGTGTTATTGGCAGTTGGCTGTGCGGTAGCAGCGTGGAACTAAACTGATACAGTGCTACGAGACGTGACCGCATACATAGGTACTCGTATAACGGCGAAGCACTCGCTACGTGCTTGCTACTTTCACACTTACGTAAATACAATACCATCTACTTCATGAAAGATACTGAAAGATAATATATACTGTCAAATGTCGCGACACCAACCTCAACTATTCATTTAAAAAACGGTCAAGTGCGAGTCAGACCATAAGAGGGTTCCGTACCACCAGACTATATAAATTATTGTGTGGTAAACAAAAACAGACTTCAAAACTATACCTATAGGTACTAACTTAAAATAAAAAGTAAAAAACATTGTTGCTGATTCTGTATAACACAATCTCTAAACTAAACTAAAATGGCAGCTTTAACTTAATCCGCATACGCTAAGCTATAATGACATCTTTTTAGAGCATGAGAGGTGAAAACAAAATATATATCCAGACAATGGGGCTGATTCTGTAGTGCACAATCTCTATACTAAAATTAGAGCATCACAAATATTGCTAAACCTTTCATAATACTTTTCATGGAAAAAAGTAGATTGTTCATCTACGAAACAAAAAAGAATCATCAAAATTGATTCATAATTGACGGAATGATCGCGTAACATACATACAAAAAAACATACATTTGAATTGAGAACCTCCTCCTTTTTTGAAGAAAGATGCCATAACACGGAATCAGTTGCGAAATAACTGGCTTAAGGCCCCATGCTAGTCCAGCGCAAATTTCATTCTGAGAGCAAAGTATCAGCTATCGCACTCCAACGTCTGTTACCGGTTGCGAATGGCCACAGTGTAGAATAATAATAAAACGACGCACCGCATTTGCATGAATTCTTAACGTTGTAGTTCCATTCAAGTTAGCTCTGTTAGTTTTCGCGAACTTAATAATTATGTTTATTAATCTTATTAATACCTAATAATATATGATATTGATTACTTTTAATTTTTATAGTCTAACTAGATGATTCCCGCGACGTCGTCCGTGTGGATTAAAGTTTTTTGATTCCCGCGGGAACTCTTGAATTTTCCGGGATAAAAAGTAGCCTATGTCCTTCCCCGGAATACAATGCCAAATGCCAAATATAGTCAAAATCGGTTGAGCAGACGGGCCGTAAAAGCGTAGCAGACGGACAGACAGACAGACACATTTTTGCATTTATAATATTAGTATGGATTAAAGTAATATTAATTTCACTATATGTTTTTTCATTCATTTTATACAACTAAAAAACTGTGATGTGAGTTGATAGTAGTGCAAGATCAAAACAATCCTAATTGCAATAATTTTCTTATTGAATTATACGCGGCATCGACTCAGTACGCTAAATTTAACAAGTAAAAATAAAATAAAAAGATAAATATGTACTAGGATTAGCATCGTTTGAAATAATCATTACTTTCCAAGCATTCTAATTTTTTTTATTCTAACCAAGAGATTTCTTATCTTGTTTAATTCGTATTAGGTATGAAATTGTAACCTTCAATCGAATAAAAAAATATAACAAAAAACTATTGATACAATTCAATTTATACTTTAAAGGTTACTAAATAAGGTAAGTTTTAAGACAAATATTTTACACCAGTAACTTTTTCTATGACTGCGAGCCTAAAGGGTCATAAAGCTTATGTCATATTGTTTCTATTATTTTTAATACATATTTCACAAAATAGGTGACTCTGCTGCCATTTATATAGAAGAATTGAATAAATTACGTAGTGAAATACAGTCGTTTTTTCAAAATTTTAGTGCTACACAGAATCAAAACAATAACAAAATTATTTAAAATTATTTTCATTTGTCGGCGCGTCGATATTTTTAGAGTGACAAGGAACGCATCCGACATTTGTCTTTAGTCTGTGGCGTTTGACAGCTAACGCTCTTTGTCACTCTGGCACAACCCCGAGCGCTAGTGTGACTCACGCGCGGTGAATTGAGAAGAAATCCTTTTGCATCGCGCGGTTTAAGCTACGTGTTCGGTGGAGTGCTTGTTGGGAATAAACCATAAAATTAACGTGATTGTAACTCAAATTATATTTCTGTGATTCTATGCAAGTTTCAATGAATTCTCCTCGCCCGCCAACCCACAATGCATAGTATGGAATCGGCCACTGATGATGAGGGTACCCCGGTGTGCCTTTATCAGAAGTGGGATATAAAGGGCCTAGACCAGAGGAGAACAGTCGCAACCATGAAACTACTACGTAAGCGTGCGCAGACCGGAGGGCGGCGGAACTAAGGCTAACCTCCTCGTGTTCATGTGTTCAGGAGGTTCATGTGAACGTCAATCATCGAGAAGCACTCTCGCTACATTATCCGGTGAGCTCGTTTCCTTTCTTTTTGATAATGGATCTGCTTGTTATTAGTAACTGATAGCTTAGTCAATGAATTTTCTGGTACTGTGCGGAATGATTTGGTAGATCTAACGGGAATTGGCCGGGGAAACGTTGAGTGTGTATCGCAGATTCTTAGTCCCATCAATGTACAGGGCATTTCGTTGACTGTGCTTTTTTATGTAGTACCCGACGTTCGTTCATTACTGGTAGAGGGTGGCAAGCGTAGGCGTATGGTGTAGCTGATTGAAAGGACTGGTCTACATGGGTCGATGTTCTTGATCAGACTACAGTTTGACTATGACTTTGGTTGTTGCATGGGGTGATTGTTGAATGGTCTAAGGGACTGGCTCATGCGGGTCGAAGTTCCGGATCACTTCAACCTGGGTTAGTACTGTATGTGTGAGTTGGGTGGTAAGTGAATGGTCTAAGGGACTGGCTCATGCGGGTCGAAGTTCCGGATCACTTCAACCTGGGTTAGTACTGTATGTGTGAGTTGGGTGGTAAGTGAATGGTCTAAGGGACTGGCTCATGCGGGTCGAAGTTCCGGATCACTCCAACCTGGGTTGGTACTGTATGTGTGAGCTGGGTGGTAAGTGAATGGTCTAAGGGACTGGCTCATGCGGGTCGAAGTTCCGGATCATTTCATTTGCGGCAGCGTGTGAACGTGTGACGTTCGTTACTAGTAGGAAGGGATGCTGACGGGTTGTGTCCGGTCCACGTCATCACATTGAGGTGGTGACTGGTCGAAGGGAAGCCCGAGTTCAGTTATCCGCTTCAGTAGGTGTTGTGGGTAATTGACGCAATGGACAGCTCCAGTAGGTGTGTGGGTAGTTGACGCAATGGACAGATGTTATGTTAGCGGACGATCTTTTTTTTTTTTTTTTAATCCACTACAAGCTAGCCCTTGACTGCGATCTCACCTGATGATAAGTGATGATGCAGTCTAAGATGGTAGCGGGCTAACCTGTTAGGGGCATGGCAGTTATATTAAACCCATACCCCTTCGGTTTCTACACGGCATCGTACCGGAACGCTAAATCGCTTGGCGGCACGTCTTTGCCGGTAGGGTGGTAACTAGCCACGGCCGAAGCCTCCCACCAGGCCAGACCAGGGAAAATTCAGAAATTATAAATTCCCAAATTGACCCTGCCGGGGATCGAACCCAGGACCTCCGCACGTTAAGACAACAGCGCTACACACTGCGCCACGGAGGTCGTCAAAATCTAAAAGTATCTAAAAGTAGTTAAGTGTCAGGGATGGGCGAGCATGTCCAGACGGGTACTTCAGCTGTTTGTTTTTCTTTGCAGATATCCCTGGGCACGAGCAGACGCGCGAGGGCGCGCGAATGTCAGTCCGGCCGTGTCGGCGCGTCGATATTTTTAGAGTGACAAGGAACGCATCCGACATTTGTCTTTAGTCTGTGGCGTTTGACAGCTAACGCTCTTTGTCACTCTGGCACAACCCCGAGCGCTAGTGTGACTCACGCGCGGTGAATTGAGAAGAAATCCTTTTGCATCGCGCGGTTTAAGCTACGTGTTCGGTGGAGTGCTTGTTGGGAATAAACCATAAAATTAACGTGATTGTAACTCAAATTATATTTCTGTGATTCTATGCAAGTTTCAAGGAATTCTCCTCGCCCGCCAACCCACAATGCATAGTATGGAATCGGCCACTGATGATGAGGGTACCCCGGTGTGCCTTTACATTATTTTAATAACATAAATAAACAGCATATTAACTAACTCATTTTGATGGGTATAAAAATATTTTATCATTACCTACTTTGTTATTTTCTAATAAGATACCATGCTGAATTCGTTACATTATGGCATATTTTGGCATCGTAATAAGCCCACGGCGCTTAGGGAACCTGACACAGGTCCAACCGCGCTGAAGCGTCGCGTGTGACTGACAAGATAACGTAACTACGGCCCATAACTGTCAAGCAATAGGGTCGACAATTCTTTGTACTCGCTTTCCATGCGATTTGAACATTTCATGGAGACATGCGAGAATTAAAGTAATCAAGAATATCATTTGAAATACGATACCTACCGCAAAATAAAGTGATCCAAATCTTAATTTGATTGTTGTACACCTATACTGAAAGTTTCATTCTTATAGGCCGAGCCATTTAAGAGAAAAAGCCTTCTTGCTCTTTTATTCTTCATGACTTTGGAATTTTTTTCTATCGAGAAAATTTCGTCCAATCATGTTATCCTGTGATCCAATACTTGAAAATATAATGAATTATAGTATATATTAATTTCAAATTTTTCGATCCACTCGTTACAAACTTATATCGATTTTAGAATCGACGAAAACGGAGACAGCAGCGTTAAGTACGGCGCTAAACTGGTAGTGCCTGACATACAATTCGACACCCTATATGAGTACGGAACTACGAGTAACTTACTACTTACTACCTAACTAACTAACTAATTTCAGATATTTTCCTATACTTTTGCTGTAAGCCTTGCCAAATATATAATTCTAGGTCAACCCGAAGTACCTAATAGGTTTTGATTTATTATTATTGATTGAAAAGGATTAAAAATAAAATGCATTTTGTGCGAAAAAGAAAAGTGTAATTAAAAAAACACATCGGGGATATAAGGACTTACGTCTAAAAAAACTTAAAAATATGTGAAAAAAGTAACTGTTCGTGTGTGCAAATAATTTACCCAATGGAACAATAAAGTCTATGAATGATTTGTGTTGAGATTAAAACGCAAAAACAACTTATAAGCAAACTACTAGCAACCATCTAAATAGGAATTTCATATTAGAATATAAATGTTGAACCGTCACACTTAAGGATTTACAATTCATACGTGAAATATTAATTTATTACCGCAAAATAATCACAAAATCGGATGGAACTGAATCCTGATCTCATGAATACAATTAAATGTACCAATTTTATTCTGTAGTTTTAGTCTATGAATGTTTTGTGTTGAGATAAAAACACAAAAACAAAAACTTATAAGCAAACTACTAGCAACCATCTAAATAGGAATTACATATGAGTAAGTTGAGCCGTCACACTTAAGGATTTACATTTCATACGTGAATTATTAATTTATTACCGCAAAATAATCACAAAATCGGATGGAACTGAATCCTGATCTCATGAATACAATTAAATGTACCAATTTTATTCTGTAGTTTTAGTCTATGAATGTTTTGTGTTGAGATAAAAACACAAAAACAAAAACTTATAAGCAAACTACTAGCAACCATCTAAATAGGAATTACATATGAGTAAGTTGAGCCGTCACACTTAAGGATTTACATTTCATACGTGAATTATTAATTTATTACCGCAAAATAATCACAAAATCGGATGGAACTGAATCCTGATCTCATGAATACAATTAAATGTAGTCTATGAATGTTTTGTGTTGAGATAAAAACACAAAAACAAAAACTTATAAGCAAACTACTAGCAACCATCTAAATAGGAATTACATATGAGTATGTTGAGCCGCCACACTTAAGGATTTACATTTCATACGTGAATTATTAATTTATTACCGCAAAATAGTTACAAAATCGGATGGAACTGAATCCTGATCTCATGAATACAATTAAATGTACCAATTTTATTCTGTAGTTTTAGTCTATGAATGTTTTGTGTTGAGATAAAAACACAAAAACGAAAACTTATAAGCAAACTACGAGTACTAGCAACCATCTAAATAGGAATTACATGTACCTATGTTGAGTTTCATACGTGAATTATTAATTTATTACCGCAAAATAGTCACAAAATCGGATGGAACTGAATCCTGATCTCATGAATACAATTAAATGTACCAATTTTATTCTGTAGTTTTCTTTCGAAGCCGGTGTGGTTTTCTTACCTATTATAGGTACAATAAGCAGTTGCGTGCACGGTATTCGGAGCCCGGGTGGGTATTAGTTACGTATAGTTCGCGCGCGAGTTGAATGCAGAGTAAATGTATGGTGATAGTTGATACTTACATTTACTCTGCATTCAACTCGCGCGCGAACTGTACTTTTAATCTAGTTTTTACGTGTGCTTAATATTAACTTACATTCTAATGATAATAGCTCGGAGAAATCACGTATGCTCCGAGGATAAAGATTTGATATTCTTTAAAGACGTTTTAATCTGAAACAAATACAAGATATGACGTTAAAAACAGACCTAAAAAAACTGCTCGGATATCTGTACAATACTATAAATGCGAAAGTTTGGATGGATGGATGGTTCACGCACTCAATCGGGCCAGAACGGTTGAACGGATCCGGATGAAATTTAGCACAGAGATAGATTATACTCTGGAATAATACATATGTTACTTGAGTCGTGCGGTATCGTTGGAAACCCTAGAGGAAATTTAAAAAATACAAATAAACTAATATACAGCAGTTGGACTCCAACCTGGGACATCTTATAACACGGTTCCTATATACTACTGAGCCATTGCGGCATCTAAATAAGTATTTATAACTAACTAAAATCTATAGCCAATAGCCATACTATAATATTATAAATGCGAAAGTGTGTCTGTCTGTCTGTCTGTCTGTCTGCTACGCTTTCACGGCCCATCTGTTCAACCGATTTTGATGAAATTTGGTACAGGGGTAGGTTTTATAAAGATAAAACCTACCCATAAAATATATATAAAAGTATAAAAGTAGCCCATGTCCTTCCCCATTGGGAAGACTTTTTATTTACTTTTTATACCCGGAAAATTAAAGAGTTCCCACGGGAATCAAAAAACCTTAATCCACGCGGACAAGTCGCGGAGCGGACATCATCTAGTAATTAATTAAAAAAATGATCAGCTCTCTCCATCTATACTATAGAGGGAGAGAGAAAGAGGGTAACGCTTTTTTGTCACGTACTTTTTTCCAGCCGAAGGCTAGTTATTATTCTGTGCCGAGGGCTCCGAGTTTTATCCTGCCATAAAGAACTAATTTTCTAGTAGTGTACTTAGGTACGTAATTAAAAATGGTGAGCCTCTCGTGATTGATGTTCTGAAACAAGGAATATGAAGAATTAACGGTTATCAGAAACTAGATGCCCGCGACTTCGTCCGCGAGGTTCCCACAGGAATTTTAAAAACATATTCAGGTTTTTAACTGGAATCAATAGGTTTTTAAAATTCTTGTGGGAACACGACTGCAACATGGGATAGTTTTTAACCGACTTCCACAAAAGGAGGAGGTTCTCAATTCGGCGCGTATTTTTGTTTTTATCTTGTGTCAGTCTCCAATACACTGTATATCTGGAGTAGGTCTTGTAGGACCTGCCCCGCTATTCTCTAACTCAGTGGCTATCAAAAAGTGAAAGCCTCTGACATATTTTTGATCCATTGAAGGTTTGGTTGGTATGAAAATGTTATTTTTATTTCATAGCAAACCTTCAATGGATAGAATCCATACTAATATTATAAATGCGAAAGTGTGTCTGTCTGTCTGTCTGTCTGCTACGCTTTCACGGCCCATCTGTTCAACCGATTTTGATGAAATTTGGTACAGGGGTAGATTGTATCCCGGGGAAGGATATAGGCTACCTTTTATCCCGGAAAATTAAAGAGTACCCGCGGGTATCAAAAAATTGTAATCCACGCAGACGAAGTCGCGGGCATTATCTAGTATATTATAAGTCAGTGACTTTCATGTTTTGATAGCCACCGAATTAGAGAATCGGGATGCAGAGATTGTTGTAATGATCAATGACATTTTAGTCAATCTAGCCAGGAATTAATCTCAAGGCTAAGCCCCAGCAAGCATCGCTAAAGAGGCTGTGGACCTGCAAATAAAGTTCTAAAAATTAAATGTATACTCACTTGTAACTATGGAATTTTTGAGCTGTTTCGACCTCGACGATATTGGCGTCCTTTGCCGGTCAACAGGCAAGGAAGAAGTGGTCTCGACAAGGAGAAGGACAATACCATTAAAGTGGTCAGGTACCGGCCTTCTCCTGGAGAGTGTGGTGGGTCATCTGCGGACCGCTCGCGAGGAGCGGGGCAGCGATTCCGCGCCAGCCTCGCGGCCGCGCGGCGTAGTGGGCCACTACGCCGGCGGCCGCGGCGACGCCTGTGACGTCACTGTGGCACAGGCGTACGCGGCAAGCGGCGGAGGTCTTCTGATGGGAGCAGTCTGCAGATTAGCCTGAAAATAGAACAGTTTTTTATAATCCGATGACAGTTTATCCTTTGTCTGCGATGAGCGATCTCATGCAAGTCCAAGATGGTAGCGGCGTAATCCGGACAGGGAACCCTACCCCTTAATAGGCGTGGTCTACATAAGACATGGTAGGTGAGAATTAGCCATGTTAGAAACCTTCCAGTAGACCAGACCTTATTTTATGGCCAATCTTGAAATCCCAAATTCACCATAGCTCGTGGCGATTGGATGCTTGAAACCTCAGAGTTCCGGATACAGGGTGCTGAAATGCATGAAATCATCTCAGACATCTGTAAAGGAGTGGTTCTGGATCAACGACCTCAATTTACATAGACGGGCCCTGTCAAACAAAGAATGTGAAATTAAATGATTGCGTAATGGATAAAAATATTAAATAGGAAGATTAAATAACGTTTTTTTTGGAAATGTATAATTGTGAATTGAAACACTTACCTTAAAATTAAAATTATACAGTGCCAAACTAATTAAACTTTAGATGTTAACTTAATAATAACAAATTATGTGCACGACGAGCGATCGTGACAGCGCTACGACGGGAACAAAGACAGGTGCGGAACGTGTTCAGCAACTCGGACGCCCGGCGTTTTTCTATGAAAGGGCCCATCTAGTGCCTACATATATATCGATGTTCTGGATCCATTTCCCATTGCGTTTCAGCTAGAAAAATTACATGGTCTAAATAAAAACGAAAAACTAAAAAAACTTACCAAACTCCCATCAGAAAAGTTGTGATGCGGGAGCCCTGGCTCACTGCAATGGAGAAGTAATATTAAAGAAATTGACTGAAACTGCTTGAAATAACTACACTAACTAACTGACATATCAACGAACTACAGCTTGAATAATTGATCTATGATCTTGAAATTAGAAAATTAAAACTGAAATTGTGAAACTAAATTTATCAGAGTAGCCAAGAAAAATATCATGTATCTATGCTGGAAAAAATATAAAAGATTGCTGTATAAACATAGATTTAAAGGTCGTGCGCGCTT
Source organism: Erebia aethiops (assembly GCA_923060345.2). Classification (NCBI taxonomy): domain Eukaryota; kingdom Metazoa; phylum Arthropoda; class Insecta; order Lepidoptera; family Nymphalidae; genus Erebia; species Erebia aethiops. The sequence continues at coordinate 16,040,562 of OV281081.1, read as the reverse complement.
CACCCGCGCGCGAATCTTTAAATCTATGTGTATAAAGGAGTCTTCTCTTTTATAAGTTCAGATTTTAAACCTAAAATGGAAAATGCTCCATGATAAACGTAAAAAGAAGAAAAATAAAACTAAAATTTAGTAAAAAGGTTTAAAATCACGGGGTAAGTAAAAGAATTTAGAAAAAATACTTATACGCGGCATGAAATCGAAAATTTTTCAAAAGTTAATTAAAACTGAAACTACAAGTATTACAATATAAGTGTAAACAAAAGAAATCAATATGAAAAGATGAATATGTGGTGCAATGTTAAAAATATCAAAACAATACAGAACAATAAGAAATATAAATAACTTATGAAAATATAACAAAAAACGCGTGGAGCAAAATTCTTCACAAAATGGCGGATGGGTCACTAGTCACTATCCGTAATTAAAATAAACTACTTACGCCCCGCGTCGACGCCTGAATGCACCGAGTGCTTTGGGCCGGCGCTTTTTATGCTGAAGATAAGACTGCTTAGCTGAAAAACGATGTAACTATGTAAGTAAAAAGTAAAAGCTAATTTTACATTTATTACATTTTATTAAACCTCCCGAATCTTCAGCATACTTAATGATAAAAATATCGTTATGGTTAATGCACTCAGTGGAAAGGAGCACGACCCTCAATAACTCAATTAAGAACAAGAGGCAGTGAGAGACTTGTATCGTCGGTATTTGGACCATAGAAAAATAAGCATGTAAGCTTTCATGTAACTTACTCGTAGCATAATATGATTCGCATGTAATTTCAAAGGAACATAATATACGAGTAGTGTTCTTTTAAAAACACTTTTTAAATTAAATATTTGGTTATTTTAAAATTATCTTACGTTCTTACGGAGTGCCACACGATTTTGTTATTTATATTTCATAATTTATATTTCCTTGCTGGCTCTTCTCATAACAATCATCTTTCCGAACCGGTGGTATAGTTTTGACTTATATATCATAAGTGACACAAGTTGTCCTACATGAAATAAATAAATTATGGTATCATTTAGGTAACATAATAATGGTTTGCCCTAAGTATTTAATTGTAAATAATAAGTGTTTATGTTCATTAACTTAGACGTTATGAAACTGCAGAGGAATTGATGCACGGAACAATAACTTATTTATTTAATTTAAGTGGTCTTGCTGAATCACTTAATATTGCATAAGTCCTAACGGGGCGACATGTCGATTATTGTACAAATGTTCATAATAATATAATGAATGCAAAATAAATGAATCTGAATCTAATATTAAGAGCAACTTCCATGCATCACGGTGAAACTAATGGATTCAATAAAATAAATAATAAAATAAAAACTTTTTATTGTGGGCAACTGTCAGCCCATATTATATCTTGGTAACAATCCCTTAACCTATGTAAGTAATGCTTAGCCTACTCTTATACCTACGCCTCAGCTCATTGGGGCATCCTAGGTTGTATCTGTTTACTGTGATCCTAGCACCAGTACAGTACTTTCACAAAAGGGCTGTCCAGCCAGCCAATGTGCTGAAGAGGGTGTTGGTACTGTTCATTAGCTTGCATTTAAACGCCACTTGGCACACTTGTGGCCAACGACCTCAATTTACATAGACAGGCCCTGTCAAACAAAGAATGTGGGCGATTTTTAGCAACGCCATCAACGCCATCTAGTCTGAAAAGCGGGAACTTGCTTGCAATATCCGCCATTGCTGAATGACAGCTTGAAAACGTATATGACTCGGTCATAGATTAGTACAGATACGCTTGTTGAAAATAATACCTACATCAGTGTACTCTCTGAGGTAAACGATAAATGATGTTATTTTTACCACTTTTGTTACAACTTTCCTGAAAACTATTGGACCGATTATAATGCGGTTTTTGCATTAGATATGACAGGTATAGCTTGTGAGAAGGTTCTTAGATATATTTTAAGGTCAAAGTTCAATGAATGGGGAATTGCAGTACGTCGTGGGTTTTTTAAATTTTATTATTTTTTAGTTATTGATACTGAAGTTTTGTCGAAAATTGACAGAAATAAAATCATTTTTAAGGTTGCGTACCAAAATGATAAGGAAACAACCCTTGTGGCGCGACATGTCCGTCCGTCACACTTTGCATAATTCAGTAACTACTAATGCTGAAAACTTGTAATTTATTGTAGTTAAAAATTTAATTCACGTCAATAATAAATTTTATCATATTATTATTATAATAATATTAAATTAAATTTAAATAGAGTTTAATTTTTAATATTAATGCCTATTGTACGGTCTGCCCGTGTCTAATCTTGATTACATTTTTTTATCGTACTGGGCTGACTATTCTACGGCTGGAACCCAAAGCCCAAAGTTTTTACTAACTGGCCAGTTAGTAAAAAAAAAATCATACAGTTTGCCGCGGAAATTAAATGATTGCGTAATGGATAAAAATATTAAAAAGGAAGATTAAATAACGTTTTTTTGGAAATGTATGATTGTGAATTGAAACACTTACCTATAAATAAAAATTATACAGTGCCAAACTAATTAAACTTTAGATGTTAACTTAATAATAACAAATTATCTGCAAGACGAGCGATCGTGACAGCGCTACGACGGGAACAAAGACAGATGCGGAACGCGTTCCGCATCTCGGCGGCCCGGCGTTTTTCTATGAAAGGGCCCATCTAGTACTTACATATATATCGATGCTTGTGGCACACACACACATACTTATAGTTAATTCACTAGATCAATATATTATAGGATATTTGTATTCCGAAAACATAAAATTCCTTTACGATAGGGATGTGAGTTCCTGATGATTTTACTAGAAAACTCAAAAAATGTAGCTTTTCAAAGTTTTTGGTAGGATAAACCAACCCGTGCGAAGCCAGCTCCGGTCATCTAGAGCATAATATGGGTTTTCTTTATAATGTAAACCCATTCTTAGTAAGGAATTGAAGAAATAGTACTTATCTAGATTGTTTCTAAAGTTAATATTATTTTAGTATGAAATGCCACTTACCAGTTACCACTTTTTCTTTTTTAAGCGATTGTTTTGATCGTCTATACATGAAACATTCCAGAGCCTACAAAGCGAAATCGTACAAAACTACCCACAACTGTATCATTAAAATATCAAAATTTCTTTAAATATTACACTTTTGACAATTATATTTGTTAAATATTTATATTTATGTGTTATTTTGACGACTTTTGATAATATTAATTAATTACCTACATTATATAATTATTAATTTACGTAAACATACATTTATCGTAAAACGCACATCTAGATGCATTTCTCTTCTTTGACCACTTGACATAGCGATAACGAATTATAATATTACCGATCTGTTGTGGCGTGATTGGGGGACAAGCCAAACAAACAAACACACTTTCGCATCTATAATATTAAAATTTATTGTAAGTATGATGAATTGAATTTCAAACAAAAGTATGACTCAACAGTAAAGTCTGCGAACTCAAACAGTTAGCATGGAAGTCAAAGATCGCATCCCTGCAAACATCCCGCCGGGCGGACGTCCGGTCCGGGCCCGGCGCGCTCCCGGCCCGCTCCCCCACTTTACAATATTTAATATCTTCTGCTGCGAAATTATTTTTCAACGGCAGAACTTGCGGTTTTAAGTACATCGTGAATTTACTACTATATAAATTATTATTGATAAATTATTTATTTATTTCACGTAGGACAACATGGGAAGTCAAAACTCTACCACCGGTTCAGAAAGAACTTCACTGAGAATAATCTTTATTGGCCGCTATGAATACGAACTATACAAAATAAATCAGAATTAAAAACTTTACTAAGTTACATTTATTGATTTATATAAGCCTATAATACTTGGTTTTCTTTAATTAGTACTTTTTATTATTATCTCTTCCATCTTGGGACCATGAGGTCCCGGACCTTTGGAAGGCATACGAGGGGCCGAAACCAACTCGCAGAGGCCCGTTGGACAATCTTCCTCTAAAGGAAATGTGACACCAACCAGCGAATATCCCTATATGCACTATGCGAGTGCACCCAAGGACAATCCCCGGTTAGTGCAGGACTATTGCAAATCATGGACATAAATAATAGGTATGGGTCTATTTTCTTATTTTGGGCTCTGCGGAACCAGAGTTTTCCTCTAAATGCATCTATCTCGTCCCTCCATCTGGTAACAGGTCTTCCTTTTTGCCTTGTTAAATATCGTGGTAACCAAGTTGTTATAGGTATTTTTGCTCCATCTTTCATTCCCTGGCCTTGCAACATGTCCCGCCCAGTTCCATTTTTAGTGAAAATGGAACTAAGTTACATACCTACATATCAGAAATTGTAAGTTTGTACAGCAGTGCAACGCTACAGGTGAGTCACTCAGCTTGTGTTGGGGCCTCTCGGTCTTAAAACTGGCGATGCCGCCAGGACTCGCGTCTGAGGTGCCAGGTGTCCCAACGCTGATTTTCAGTGACCACCTTTAGATGCGAACGTCATAATGGCATTTATATAAATCCTTTTATATTATATATTTATAATAAGTTATGTGCGTTTTAAGAAATTAAATATCATTTGCTTTAAACGGTGAATAAAAAGATCGTGTGAAAACCTGCACACTCGAGAGTTCTTCATAAGAAAGCTGCCAATTCGATACACAAACGTGGTGGATTTCCGCGCCTGGGGTTCGAACCTCTGACCAACCGGATGTTTTAAAGTTTAAAATAACTACTATGCTATCACAAACCGTGTGTTGATATTACCTACGTCCACAAAAAACAACTTTTTAAAAAATTGCACTACAAGTAAGCCCTTGACTGCGATCTCACCTGATGGTAAGTGATGATGCAGTCTAAAATGGTAGCGGGCTAACCTGTTAGGGGCATGGCAGATATATTAAACCCATAGCCCTATTCGGTTTTTACACGGCATCGTACCGGAACGCTAAATCGCTTGGCGGCACGTCTTTGCTGGTAGGGTGGTCTAGCCACGGTCTAAGCCACCAGGCCAGACCTGGGAAAATTCAGAAATTATAAATTTCCAAATGGACCCTGGACCATGGACCCATCGAACCCGGGACCTCCGCACGTTAAGACAACAGCGCTACACACTGCGCCACACATGGACAATGGTCGTCAAACATTTTTTTATCTTACTACCTATATACAATACCTACTAGTCTTCAATCTTATCCTCGTATCTCCCCAGTGGCTGGAGACTGATCACTGTCCCCATCTCACCCGATTTCCCTCATTAATTTTTTGCCCCGCCCTCCTCTGCGACTTTTCCCTTGAAGAATGGATGTACCCAATCAATGAGGATGACTGCCATTTGTAAGACGCTCCGAAATCTATACTAAAATATTATAAATGCGAAGTTTTAATGGATGTTTATTACTCAATCACTCCAGAACATCGGAACGGATCTGTATGGGCACAGAGATTGGTAGTCTTGAGTCTTGACTTATAATGTGACTGAAGTTGTCCTACATGAAATAAATAAATCATTTATCATTTATTTTATCTATTATTAGAATAATCTATTAGGTAGTAACTGCCTCATTGGTCTAGTGGTTCGCATGATCGACTGCGATCGACGAGGTCCCGGGTTCGAGTCCCGGGTCGGGCCATAATTAAGTGTTGGATTTTTCTGGCTGGAAATTCTCAGTACTAGCCCGGAGTTAGGAAGTTGGCGGTGTTTCATCCCCGTGCCTCGGAGAGCACGTTAAGCCGTCGGTCCCGGTTATTGCACTAACATGATAATAATCGTTAAAGCCCGCCAACCCGCATTGGAGCAGCGTGTTGGGTCTAAGCTCTAATTCCCCCTCTCTCCTATGAGAGTGGAGGCCTGTGCCCAGCAGTGGGACGTTAATGGGCTGTAGTGGTGGTGGTGGTGGTGGATTAGTAGGATTAGAAGTAACGGTTTGCCCGTGATAGGCTGAAAGTATTTTAGGTACGTGTATAGACGTGCTTTCTGAGTTTTGGTCCGTCAAACTTATCTGTCTCGGTGACCAAAATAGGAACTGATTTTTATGCCTGTTTAGTTTTTGTTTATTTTCCATAGAAACTAGCGACGCTGCTGTGTCACCGGGTCAGATACAGTTTGACGGACTGTAGCTATTTCAAAGGGGCATAGACGCGTTAAGTACTAAAATTCTACATCAATGCATAGACGATCCAAAACTTGAACATGACCGATAGCAAGCGACAGTGCGATCAAGTTGGCTCGGTGATGTACGACTCGGAGCGGCGTTTCAAATCGGCCGTCGCATCTCTCCCGACACATAAGTCTGCCGATAGTTTTATCGCATCGCAACGTTTGTGCCCGGCTTAACACGTTCGCTGAATTTACGACACTGCATCCAGTACGCTTACTCTGAGTTTTTACATTGCAAATTCGATTGACGTAGTGAGCGTTCACTCACATTAGCGTCAAAGTAAAATGGACCCAAAGCTCTTGCTTTAAAGTCACAAATTCAGCGTTTGGAGCGCTGGCTGTGAATAAATACACGAAATGACGAAATGAGCTCTAAATCAATGCAGTTAAGGTTCATTTTACTTTAACGCTAATGTGAGTTAACGCTCACTACGTCAATCAAATTTGCAATGTAAAAACTCAGAGTAAGCGTACTGGCCGTTCCGAGGACATACTGCCAATGCTTATAGCAATACTGAAGCAATATTACTCAAAATGATTATGTGACGTACCTTGACATTCCTAAAATAAGGATCATAATTCTAAAACGCGAAAGTCAACAATAATGCGAAACAATATGGCTTTCAGCGTTGGCAGTGCGGCCACAGTACCGTTATTCTAAGTTTTAATACTATTGATAGTATAAGAATTTGATGACATTAGCGTATCAGTAAAATAAACACTGTATTATTATTACAGTATTACATTGCTTTAAACCCCCTTGTATGCATGGTTTTTTTTTTCAAATGTAAAAACGCTCGCTTTGTACGGGATTTTGTATGAATACCTACTTGGTGACGTCATGAAAATTCGACGCACACAGAACCCTTATTATAGGATCACTTTGTTGTCCGTCTGTCTGTCTGTCAAGACCCTTTTTCTCAGGAACGCATTTTGGTATTAAGCTGAAATTCATATCAAATACTCAGGTCTACTGTCCATTGGAGCTGTGAAATAATCAAAATTCTAAGCCAACGCAATCAAAAGATACAGCCGTTTATGCTGCAAATTTTCGACACTCGCAAGGGAATCAAAATCTATAGGGTACTTACTTCCCGTGAACTCAGAATCTTGAAATTTGGTACGAAGCAACGTCTTAAAAGACGTTGTTGTGCTATAGCACAGATAAAGGAAAACTAATGTTACTAATGTTATGGATTTCATTTAGCAATAAAAATACCATAACTTTTACTTATATAGCATAGTACACGTGCATAAGCACATTGATAAATTCAAGAAGAAAAGTGATTGTCATAATGTCAATACTTGAAATAAAAATAAACTTGTAATGCCTGTTTCTAGGCTTAGTAAAACTAGCAATTCATTTGTTGGAAACAGTGTCCGCTTCTACAATAAGCTCCCAGAAGACATGTTGAAGATGTCTCTGAATAAGTTCAAAGTTAATGTAAAACGTAAACTCATTGCAAAATCTTATTACCATGTAAAGGACTACTTAAACGACAAGGAAGCTTGGCAATAATTTGCTCTAATGTTTCTCATAGTTCCTTAGTTAAGATGATTTGTGAGATGGTGATAATTAAAAAAAAAACCCCGGCTGAGTTTGTTGTGGGCTCTTCTCAGACCAGGGCGCGTTTGGAACCCTCGTAGCTTTAGTTTTAAGATACCGTTACCCATTATCACCATCAAGTCTTATTCCTTATTATTATTATAAACATGACGTTCATAAGGTGTACTTTGTAGGTACCTATTTTGAATAAAGTTGCTTTTGAGTTTTATTTTAATACCTACAGGTTTGTGCGGTACCCTCGGTGCGCGAGTCCGACTCGTACTTGGCCGGTTTTTTTTAATTTAATCGATAATTTTAAATGGTTATCGAACATAAATTACGTATTTTAGGAGATCTTCTATTTGATAATCACTAAAAATAATTTATTTTTGACATAATTATTATCATCCCAGTTTGCTATACACCTACTTAGCGTGTGAGCGTTAACACGGAGGCGCGTTAATGTTAGATGACTCATGACATCTTCCTCCTTGAGATGAATGTAGATCGAAGATCAACACTAATAGATCCTTACTCACAGAATGAGTTGATCAGACAGCTCAGTATCAAAGCATTTACTCTTGTTTCTCATTACGACAAAACTCGCTCCAACAAACTCGCCGGAGGAGTTTTAACTCCACTATTTACACTTAATAACTGTTAGCGCGGCCGCACACGACCCGGCTTTAAATCCGGGTCACAACTCGCAAACATTCATAATTCACTTAGTTTCAAAGAAGCCGATTTAGCTCTCGATGACAGCGTGCTGCGATACTTTTTGTTTGAACTAGCGATATTATAAGATTTGTTTTGCATTCCACTCCTCAAGGGTAGATTGATGTATCTTTATAAAAATCTCTAATACCTACTTATATTGATTTGATACATAATAAATGGATTCAAATAAACTAATTGAATTGAGTTTCAAAGATGTTTAACGTCTGAAAATTTAAAGTGTTCACAAAAACAATCCTTGCCTCGCGCCCTCGCCCCGGTTTCGAATGTGCTTTTTTCTCTTTCTTTCCTCTTAATTACCATTGCGACAAAGTTCCATTTCTTAAAAAACAAACGGCATATCATCGGGCTCAAGATCCGGTTCTTAAAACAAACTGGTGTGTTTCTTCCCAGCCTTAACCTTCTTTAGGCCCCTTATCCAGCGTCAGAAATGCATTCAAGAAGTTTGCAAGTTGCATTTACTCTCTTAAGTTGTTATTGAGTCTCACTTAACAGGCTACAACGTCAGCTTAAGTTGTCCGTACTTAGTCATATCGATGTGTGAACTGTCTTAATATTTCTAGGGCTCTTGAGAGGTTTAAAATAAAGATATAGAATAAAGATAGAGATATCTATCCACCACCACCACTACAGCCTATTAACGTCCCACTGCTGGGCACAAGCCTCCACTGTCATAGGAGACAGGGAATTAGAGCTTAGACCCACCACGCTGCTCCAATGTGGGTTGGCGGGCTTTAACGACTATTATCATGTTAGTATTACTATTATCTCCTACTAGTAGTCTAGTTGGGTCACTGGTCCAGCGAAATAAATTACAAGATAAATCTTAAACTTTTTTGTACGGAAAACGTAGGTATACACTTTGCTGTTTTGGTGGATAAATCCATATTAATATTATAAATGCGAAAGTGTGTCTGTCTGTCTGTCTGTCTGCTACGCTTTCACGGAGGCTGTGTCTCGGGGAAGGACATAGGCTAAAATTAAGCTAGGAAAGTTAAGAAGTACCCGCGGGACTTGATGAAACTTAATCCACGCGGACGAAGTCGCGGGCATCATCTAGTACACTCATAAAAGAAAGAAACCTAATATTAACCACTTGCAACAATTGTCTCAAAAGCAAATCTGATATTGAATTTGATAGCTTAAAAGGTGTTACTCAAACTGTTTAAGGAGTTCAGACATGCGTTTTGACGTGCAGGCATCTATGAACTCCATAAATAGGTCGAATTATCCGTATGACAAGCGATTACGATTTCATAATCGGAGGGCTGGAATCCGCTGCGTTGGCCAGAAAAACAGACGGGTCCAGTTTTAAGGTCACCGAAGACGAGTGATAACTTTGCGAGAGGATGCTTTCGAGTTCTTTTCTTACACATAAGATAAAATTAATATTAGTCTAGGATTGTAATTTCTAACAATTAAAAGATGCGCGCCGAATTCAGAACCTACTTTTTTGGAAATCAGTCAAAAATAGGATAATAAGTCCAATTTAATAAAGTTAAAAAATACAAGCTGATGTCCACGTGGTATAAGTTTTTTGGTTCCCTGATAAAAAGTAGCCTATGTCACATATACCTAATATGGAAAATCACATCAATCCGTTGCTCCGTTACGGCGGATTGATGGACAAACCAACCAACAAACACACTTTCGCATTTATAATATTAGTATGACTAGTTAATACCCGCGACTTCGTACGCGTGGATTGAGGTTTTTTCGGTTCCCGCGGGAAATCTTTAATTTTCCGGGATAAAAAGTAGCCTATGTGTTATTTCAGACTATAATCTATCCCTGTGCCAAATTTCATCCAGATTCGTTCAGCCGTTCTGACGTGAAAGAGTAACATCCATACATACATCCATACTTACAAATTTTCGCGTTTATAATATTAGTAGGATTTACCTACTCATTTGTGAGCAAAATGCTCGAGCTATCGAAGTCCATATTATCCATACTATTATTATAAATGCGAAAGTGTGTTCCGACTGCCACGCTTTCACTTTTCATCTGATCAACCGATTTTGATGAAATTTAATATAGGGATACGATACATCTCTGGGAAGAACATAGCCTTTTTATCCTGGAAAATCTAGTACTTTATATGTATATCAATGCAAATAGCTCGAGTGCTCTCGCTATGGCCGACTGCAGAGGATAAAAAATAAAATGCATTTGTACGAAAAAGAAAAGTGTAATATAGTAAAAAAAGAAATCAAACATCGGGTTTACAAAAGGACTTGCGTCTAAACAAAAATCTTACTTCTAAATAAACTTTAAAACATGTGAAAAAAAAAAATAACAGTGTTCGTGTGCGCAAAGTTACGACCCAATGGAACAAAGTGGAGAATATATGAACTATAACATATTGTTTCATACTATGTTTAACACTAAAACAAAATCTTTTAAGCAAACTTATTTACTTATACAACCATCATGCCCGCATAAAGCAGCAGCCAGCCGTACCTACATATTAGTATGTTGAGCGGATGGTATTCATGAGTGAATTATTAATTTATTATCGAAAACTAATCGCAAAATCTGATGGAACTGAAGAATTAAATTGAGGAATTTAAAACAATTTTATTCTTTCGAAACCGGCGTGCGTCTCCTTTCTATACAATAAGCTATGTATTTTACGTGTGCTTAATATTAACTTACAATTCTAATGATATTTATTAGCCTCGAGAAATCATGTATGCTCCGAGGAATAATAGATTAGACATTTTTTAAAGACTTGTTAATCTGAAACAAATACAAGACATGACGTTAAAAAATTACCTAGGTATAGATAAGCATTTAATAAAACATTTTAAAAATCTGCACGAATATTTAATTAGGCATAGTATTTCCGTTAACGGAAATGGTTATTTTTAATTACAAGTTGGCTCTGACTGCGATCTCAACTGCAGTCTAAGATGGTAGCGGGATAACCTATTGAGGGTATGGCAGTTAAATTAAACACATACGATACCCCTAATAGTTTTCTACGTGGCATCGTACCGGAACGCTAAATCGCTTGGCGGTACGTCTTTGCCGACCGAGCTACCGAAGCCGAAGCCTCCCACCATTTGCGAATTTGGAAATGCCGTAAATTGTAATGCTAGTTGAAAAAGTAATTTTTATAATCTTATGAGTAAGTAAACAAGCAGTGTGGTATTCGTTGTAAGAAATAAATAAAAAGTACAAATCAACATAATAAACAGCAGTGGGACTCGAACCTGCAACATCTCACTTTTAACACGGCTCATTATTACGGCTGAGCCATTAAAAACTAAAATAATTAAAAATTGGTCTTCTGTCTCTCTCCATCTATGCTACAGGGAGAGAGAAAGAGGCTAATGCTTGTCTGTCACGTACTTTTTTCTAGCTTAGGGCTCTGCGTTTTATCCTGCTATAAAGAATTAAGTTTTAAAAGTAAGAAGAATAAGTACTTACGATATGTAATAAAATGGCAAAAAGTATCGTTGTGATCAATCAATGTTCTGAAACAAGAAATATGAAGAATTAACGCTTATCAGATACTAGATGCCCGCGACTTCGTCTCGCGAAGATTGAGGTTTCTAAAATTCCTGTGGGAACACGACTGCGGCATGGGATAATTTTTAACCTAAAATTTGATGATTTTTTATCTTGTGTCAGTCTCTAATATGCTCCAATGTCTGTGCTAAAGTTTTGCCTAGGTCTTGTAGGACCAGATATGGTTATTATAATCAATGACATTTTAGCCAATTTAGCCAGGAATTTATCTAAAGGTTAAGGCCCCAGCAAGTATCGCAAAGAGGCTGTGGAACTGCACATAAAGTTAAAAATTAAAGAATACTTACTCATATTCGATCACGCTGGTGGTTGGCGCCGTCCCTTGTGTCGGTCAGAGCCGGCAAGTCTCAAGGAAGTCGGCAAGGAGAAGGTCGATACTTGTTTCCATTGAAGTGCCGGCCTTCTCCTGGAGAGTGTGGTGGGTCATCTGTGAGCCGCTCGCGAGGAGCGGGGCAGCGACTCCGGGCCAGCCTCGCGGCCGCGCGGCGTAGTGGGCCACTACGCCGGCGGCCGCGGCGACGCCTGTGACGTCACTGTGGCACAGGCGCACGCGGCAAGCGGCGGAGGTCTTCTGATGGGAGCAGTCTGCAGAGTGGCCTGAACATTGAACAAAGCTTTTTACATTCCGCTGACAGTTTTTTTTTTTTTTTCGATTACAAGTAAACCCTTGACTGCGATCTCACCTGATGGTAAGCGATGATGCAGTCTTAGATGGTAGCGGGCTAACCTCTTAGGGACATGGCAGTTATATTAAACCGGCATCGTACCGGAACGCTTTGTAGCCACGGCCGAAGCCTCCCACTAGGGCAGACCAGGGAAAATTCAGAAATTATAAATTCCCAAATCCTGCCGGGGATCGAACCCAGGACCTCCGCACGTTAAGACAACAGCGCTACAGAGGTCGTCAAAGTTTATATTTTGTATGCGATGAGCGATCTCATGCATGTCCAAGATGGTAGCAGCGTAACCTGTACAGGGAATCCTAGCCCTTAATAGGCGTGGTCTACATAAGACATGGTAGGTGGGAAATAGCCACTTCGAAACCTTCCATCAGACCAGACCTCATTTTGGGACCAATTTTATAATAATGAAAAATTCCCAAATTGACCATAGCACATCTGACCAAAGCATCAAACAATTTCACAGATTTAAAAAACTAAGTACTAGGTGTCATATCTTTTATCTGACACCTCAGGATTCGGATATATATAGTGTTGAAATGCATGAAATCATCTCAGAGATAAAACAATACATGGTCATGGTATAAATAAAAACGAAAAATACTTACCAAACTCCCATCAGAAAAGCTCTTGTGACGCGGGAGCCCTGGCTCACTGCAATATAGAAGTAACATTAAAGAAATTTACTGAAACTGGTTGAAATAACTATAGTAACTGGGTGATATAATACGAGTATCAACGAACTACACCTTGAACCATTGATCTATGATCTTGAAAATTAAAAAAAAAAGTATTAAATAATTAAAACTGGAAATTTGAAAATAAATTTTTTAGACTAGACAATAAAAGTATTATTGCTGTACAAAAGAGTCTTCTCTTTAATATATTCAGATTTGAAATCTAAAATGAAAAATGCTCCATGATAAACGCAAAAAGAAGAAAAATACAATCAAAATCTAGTAAAAGGTTTAAAATCATGTGGTGATTATAAGAATTTAGGAAAAATATACGCGGCATCAAATAGTAAGATTCTCAAAAGTTTATTAAAAATGTAACTAAAAGTATAAAATGAAAAATGCTCCATGATAAACGTAAAAAGAAGAAAAATACAATTAAAATCTAGTAAAAGCGTTTAAAATCACGTCGTGGTAATTATAAGAATTTAGGAAAAATATACGCGGCATGAAATAGAAAGATTCTCAAAAGTTAAAAATGTAACTAAAAGTATTACAATCGAAGTGAAAAAAAAGACACAATGGACACAATGTTAAAAATCTGAAAAAAGTGAAAATATAACAAAATACGCGTGGAGAATAATTCTTCACAAAATGGCGGATGGGTCACCAGTCACTATCCGTAATTAAAATAAACTACTTACGCCCCGCGTCGACGCCTGAATGCACCGAGTGCTTTGGGCCGGCGCTTTTTATACTGAAGATAGGACGGCTTAGCTGAAAAACGATGTAACTATGCAAGTAAAAAGTAAATTTTACCTTTCAGAAATACAATAATTAAACCTCCCGATTCTTCAGCATAATTAAAATCAATATATCATTTATTCAATTTAGGTACACTGTAGGTACACTTATTGACGTTAAAAATTACATATGTACTTATAAAACATAAAACATGATGGTGATAATAGGTTACAGTATCTTGAAACTAAAGCTACGAGGGTTCCAAACGCGCCCTGGTCTGAGAAGAGCCCACAACAAACTCAGCCGGGTATTTAAAAAAAATATATTTTAATGATAAAAAATATCGTTATGGTTAACTATCTGAAAGCGATTTTTAGAAAATCACTGTGCCAGTATGTATGTACCATTATGCATGTAGTGGTAAGGGAACGACCCGTAATAAAAGAACATGAGGCAGAGAGATTTGTACCGTAGATAATTGCACCATAGCCAAACAAGCATGTAACTTAGCATAAGATTCGCATGTAATTTCAAAGGGACATAAATTTAGTTCTTTTAAAACACTTTTTAAATTAAATATTTATATTATTTATTTAATTACACTCAACTTATGTTCTTATGGAGTGTCCTGTGACACAACACGATTTTGTTATTTCTATTTGATGATTTATATTTTCTTGCCGGTTCTTCTCAGTAGAATTATCTTTCCGAACTGGTGATAAAGTCTTGACTTATTGACTTAATGGCACAAGTTGTCTTACGTGAAATAAATACTTAAATAATTTATCATTTAGGTATCATAATAATGGCTTTAGGCCATTAAACTAGAAGAAGAGTAAGTATTTTATAACAAATTATAGTAGCAGTTGCCCATGACTTCGTTCGCGTGGCATACATTAAAAAGTGCCAGTGGGAATTTAAAAACTTAAATTCCCACTGGCACTCTTTAATTTTCCGGGAAAAAGTAGCCTATGTCACTCTCCAGGTCTTCAACTATGCCCATGAAAAAAATCACGTTAATCCGTTGCTTTGCTGCGGCGTTATTGAAGGACAAGCTCTCTATTTAACGTCCTTGGGTATAAAATTTTCCAAATCTGTGAATTACTTATTTCTTCAAAATTTTTTTTCAAAAAAATTTTTTTTTTCTCAAAAACCGTGAAACAACTATTTCTTCGTTTTAAACCGGTAGCTCAAGTACCAAGTTTTATTGTTCAAGTTAGAGAACTTGAAAAAATACAATACAATTATTTCAATCCCTATTTCACCCTTTTGGGGTTCGAATTTTCGAAAATGGTGAAAGACGCACTTCTTCATATTTAACTGAAAGCTCAAATACCAATTTTCATGGCTATAACTTGAAAAACTACGGACTTTCATACTAATAAGTATTTAATAATAAACAATAAATATTTAGAGCAACTAACAGCTACGCATCACGGTGAAACTACTTAATAGAAGGATTTAAATAAATAATAAAAGAAAATATTTTTATAACAGGCAACTGTCAGCCCATATTATGTTAGTAACAACCCCCTATCCTATGTTAGTAATGCATAACCTACTCTTACACTTACGCCTCGGAGAAAACTATAGGGATCTTTAGGGCCTCCTTGCTCGGATGTGTGCAAAAGGGCTGTCCAGCTTTTATAGCCAATGTGCTGAGGAGATTGTTGGTACTGCTCACTAGCCTGCATTGAAATGCAACTTGGCATACTTATAATTAATTCACTGAATCAACATAATATTAATTATAGGATATTTGTATACCGAAAACATTAAGTTCCTTCGGTTTAGGGCATGAGAGTTCCAGATGACTTTACTAGAAACCTAAGAAAATGTAGATTTTAAACGTTTTTGGTAGTACATAAGGTTAACAAACCCGCGCAAAGTTAGCTCCGGTTATCTAGTGCATCATATAGGTTATCTTTATGATGTGGACCCATTCTTAGTAAGGAATTGTAGTAAAAGTACTTAACTAGATTGTTTCTAAAGTTAATATTATTTTAGTATTAAATGCCACTTACCAGTTACCACGTTTTCTTTTTAAAGCAATTGTTTTGATCGTCTATACATGAAACATTCCAGAGCCTACAAAGCGAATTCGTACAAAACTACCCACATTTTAAAGCGTGTCATTTTAATATCAAAATTTCTTTAATTATTAAATTTTTGACAATTATATTTTGTTAAATATGTATATTTATGTGTTATTTTGACGACTTTTGATAATATTAATCAGTTATTCCTGAGAAAACTTTATTTTAAACTACCCACATTATTTATTATTAATTCACGTAAATATACTTTTTTTTTAATCTTTATTTTGTGACGAGGCTTTATCACTTCGTGATTATGTCGCCCCCGTAAAAAATGTCTTTTTATACAGAGTTACTTAATAATAATAGTTAAACAAGATATAAAATAAAAATAAAATAAGACTTGACTCAAACTTAAATATTAAATAGCTACTGACAGCAAATATAATAATACACAATTATAAAACTACAAATAATAAAAAATTTGTAGTTTTATAATTGTGTATTACAAATTTATCGTTACGTACATCTAGGTGCATTTTATTTTTATTTATTCAATAATAAACAGTGGTAAAAAGCTGTCGACGAAGCCTCCTACTAATTCATACTTTTAAACTAATATTATAAATGCGAAGGTTTAAATGGATAGATGGATGTTTGTTACTCAATCACCGTCATGAAGAATTCATGGGCATGCTGGTATTTTCTTCATCGTTGTACCAAGTGCTATTTAAACCCATATATACTTACTTACTTAAAAAAAGGTGAGAAGTGCATGCCCGAGGATTGAAGCCCCGGCAAATCTAAAAGTTAAAGTTAAGTTAAATGTCAAAATATGTTTATTCAAAATTGTCACTTAATACTTACGTAGTACATTACCTATTCTGTGATAGTACATTCTATGAATGTCAAGTATACAATGTATAAGACGTGATGGTCATATTCGATTTAAGGTTCAAAACGTGCCCTAGTTTAAGAAGAACACGCAACAAATTCATCAGTCTATTTAGTATTTATGTATGTATACGTTACAAATTCTCAATACTAGCCCTTAGTTAGGAAATTGGCGGTGCTTCACCCGTGCCTCGGAGAGTACGTTAAGCCGTCGGTCCTGCTGCTTTACTCTCTCCAGTCGTGTCAAATTTTTCATCCCATCGGGCTATGTGAGTAAAGGAACAAAGAGTGCACCTGTGTTTGCGCAAACACTTGTGCACTATATTGTCTCCAGCGCAGATGGCTAATCTTTCTGGAGATAGGCCGCCATGGCCGATATTCGGTGGGAAGGTAATTATTTGTATGTGATCCACGATTTTAATGACTCAGGTGTCAATCGATTCAATATTTTGGGACGGGTAGCATGGCTACATTTTATTCCAACAAAATCGATATGACGGACATATTATATGACATCCAAAAAAAACATACGCGCCGCATTGAGAACCTCCTCCTTGAAATTTTAATGTTAGTTGGGTTGCAGTTTTTAATTAATACTTACAGCTTGTTATCGTTTTTATTTGTCTTACCCAAAAAGTCGGTTGCAAAACATTAAGGGTTTCAATAATGAAGTTTAATTCGCTATAATCCGCCATAGTATACAGATCTG
This sequence comes from Erebia aethiops, assembly GCA_923060345.2. Taxonomy (NCBI): domain Eukaryota; kingdom Metazoa; phylum Arthropoda; class Insecta; order Lepidoptera; family Nymphalidae; genus Erebia; species Erebia aethiops. Next base: position 16,022,862 of record OV281081.1, on the reverse strand, counting down.
TTTGTACTTAAATAAAACTGTGGTATCTTTATACCACAACTAGCTGATGCTCGCGACTTTGTCCGCGTGTTTTAAGTTTTTTTGATTCCCGCGGGAACTCCTTGATTTTCGGGATAAAAATAAATCTATGTCACTCACCAGCTCCTCAACTATACCTATGCCAAAAATCACGTCGATCCGTTGCTCCGTTGCGGCATGATTGAAGGACAAACCAACAAACAAACACACTTTCGCACACACTTTCGCATTTATAATATTATAACTAATGGGCTGCGTAAAATACTTAGCGCCTACTTCTATACAATATTAAGGTTTTCGACGTGCAGGACCCAGGCACTTCTAAGTTTCCTATCTCTTAATGTATCTATACAGTTAAACATACAAATAATACATCTCCTAACAGGGACAAAGGCAAAGCGTCCCAACGAATTACCCCTTCCATCTTGCCGACTGGCCGCATATAAACGTCTTTAAACAGCACCTAAGAAGCCTTTTACATCATGTACTACCGACCTTAATCCAACATACATTCACTACATTCACTTAAATATACACTCTATGTTTGACACATGAAGGTTGGAATTTCAGTGGGTCAATGTTTCGTTGTCTTGTGCAAATTCTAAATCGTCAAATATACATTTCGGGTAGCCTGAGAGGACAGAGACAAAATAGGGCCTTTGAATATGTATCTACAGGAAGCTTATAAGAAGAGATTAAAATTGATTAATTGAAGTACGTTAGTCGTACTTCATTAATAGAAATCGATAGAAAATATCATAGAAATAATAATTATAAGTAACTAGCTGATGCCCGCGATGCCCTAACTCCGCGTGGATTGAGGTTTTTTTGTTCCCGCGGGAACTCTTTAATTTTCCGGGATAAAAAGTAACCTTTGTGTTATTCCAGGCAATAATCTACCTCTGTGCCTTTCATCCAGATCTGATCAGCCGTTCCTACGTGATTGAGTAACAAACATCCATCCATAGATCCAAACTTTCGCATTTATAATATTAATATAGATATATTATTTACTTGAATGAAATTTCCCTTGTGTTGAATTGTCGAAGCCTGCCTGCCTGCCCTAGTATGACTGGAGAAACTTTTGCTGCCATTTCATATTCACTCAGTGTGGCGGACAGTGACCTTAACCCTTTTTTAGGGTTCCTTACTCAAAAGGTGCCAACACGACCCTACTACTAAGCCTCCGCTGTCCGTCTGTTCGTCAGCGGGCTGTATCCCATGAACTACTCAACCGATTTTGTTGAAATTTGGTACAGGGGTAGGTCGTATCCCGGGGAAGGAGTTTCTATTTTTTCTTTCTTTTAAATCTTGTACAATGGTACGTGACACACCGTGTGCGAGTCCGACTTGCACTTGGCCGAATTATTCCTGTGATAAAAGCCAGCTCGGCTATAGTGTAGTAGGCTCTGTAAACCCAAAGTCCATACACCAATGTTCTCAAACCTCCGAGACAGACAAAGAAAAGTTTATAAGAATTAATGGGCGCAAGTCAAATATAACTGGGCTAACATGCGGGCCTTTTTCATTTAAACTTCGGGAAGAACTGAAAGAAACAACCGATAACAAACAAAACATAAAACCCGAAACGTTGCTAAATTGAGTATAGCTCAAGCTAACTGTTTGTTTACTTAAATTGGGGAGTAGGTACTTATATAAATAATAAAACGAATTTCGACGGGGATTAGTACTTAGCACTGAATAGGTAAATATATTCAGTGGAAGTAGGTAAGGACCTAGTAAGTATCCATTGAATTTTTACTGTGACTGTCCTTTGCTAGATTTCGATATTATTGTATAGTATAGTAGAATATAGGTAAGTTGTTATTGTTTTTAAGTAGGGTAAGTATATTCAATCTCAAATTCACAAATTAAATGCAAATGGTTGGCCGTGGAATCCGAATTTCAATTAGTCAAGAAAAAGTGAGCGCCTGCCTGATTTGTCACTGCAAATAGGTACTATTCGCGAAAACTTTACGATTAGATGTACCGCGCACCCGCGACGCGACAGTTGGACAATGATATCTATATGTTTAAAAAATAACTGATATATATACATTTTTCTTATCCACTACAAGTGCGACTTAACTGCGCCCTTAACTGCGATCTCACCTGATGGTAAGTGATGATACAGTCTAAGATGGTAGCGGGCTTACCTGTTAGGGGCATGGCAGTTATTCGGTTTCTACACGGCATCGTAACGGAACGCTAAATCACTTGGCGGCACGTCTTTGCCGGTAGGGTAACTAGCCACGGCCGAAGCTTCCCACCAGGCCAGGGAGAATTCAGAAATTATAAATTGCCAAATTGACCCTGCCGGGGATCGAACCCTGGACCTCCTCAGCAGCGCTCAACACTGCGCCACAGAGGTCGTCAGGCTATCTTCACAGTTAACCATTGATGTAGAATTTTATAATAGCTATGCTCTATTTCGATGCAATTATCCTTAATTCGGTCCACTAAATTAGTTAGTATACAAAAATATTCGCCAGAGTTTTTTGTAGAAATCTTCTCAGACAGGGCGCGTTTGGGACTCTTTGTAGTTTTAATATTAAAACATCATAATTTTTTATTAATTGTCGTCATAACATCTTTACCATTGTTATTGTCTGCTTGCCTTCAATAAAATAAGACTTCTTTCCTAAAAGGAGGAGGTTCTCAATTCGGCGCGTGTATTTGGTATTTAGATACATGATGCCCGCGACTTCGTACGCGCGGAATAAGATTCGAGAATCTGCCTATGTTCCCGCCCCCAGGACACAACCGGTTTCTGTGCCTAACTTCAACCAAATCGGTTGAAAAGATGGGCCGCAGACAGACAGACAGACACACTTTCGCATTTCGATTATGAATATATGGATACTGGTGTCAAACTACAACCACAGAACAGGTAATGGTACGTTGTACTACGCTACTAACACCTAAATAAAATAACAAATAAAGTGATTAAAACACCGGGATGTGATTTTTAAATGAATCGCATCAGAGTAAAATATACGGGGACGGGGGAACCTCGTAAATTACGCGCTCGGGGGCGGCGGGGGCTGTAATAAATCTGCGAACTTGAAAAAATTCCGAAGTTCTCCTCCAGCCCTGTTTGTGTTGCCGACCTCTGTGGAAACTTTTGCTTTATGGAAACGCGAGAAGTATCAAAGATTACGGAAAATTATTGGAACATTTCCCATACCAATTTGGCGAAAAAGGGAAAATTTACGTTTGACGACGTCCCTGGTACATTGGTGAGCGCTAGAGGTCCCGGGTTCGGGTACTGAAAATGAAATTTAGCAAGCTAGCGACAAAACTGAGCCATCTATTCAAAGAGAGAGCGAACAGGAAATTATCCTTTTAAAATAAGTCTACTATAAACTTTTCGGCATCGAATTACAGTAATCGTACCGATGAACTTCGATTACGCCGAGATATCGAGAAATCGATACGATTTGAATTTAGACTGTGAATTTAGAGCTGAAAACTTTTTCGATTACTAACTTTGGAATTCTATCTCGAACGATTATTAGAACGGAAACACACAACGGTCCAAATTTCGCGACTACAAATGCCAAATATATGCTGCACATACAAGGCGTCAGGACAAAAAGTCTTTCCCCTCCGACGAGGTCGCTTTTTTTAAAAATCCACTACAAGCTAGCCCTTGACTGCGATCAACCCTGATGGTAAGTGATGATGCAGTCTAAGATGGTAGCGGGCTAACCTGTTAGGAGCATGGCAGTTATATTAAAACCATACCCCTTCGGTTTCTACACTGCATCGTACCGAAACGCTAAATCGCTTGGCGGCACGTCTTTGCCGGTAGGGTGGTAACTAGCCACGACCGAAGCCTCCCACCAGACCAGACCAGGGAAAATTCAGGAATTATAAATTCCCAAATTGACCCTGCCGGGGATCGAACCCAGGACCTCCGCACGTTAAGGCAACAGCGCTCCACAATGCGCCACGGAGGTCGCTTCGTGAGGAGGATTGAGTCTTGATATTACTACTGTTTGATAAAGTCGCGTTGCCGCGTTTTTTTTTATTGCGTGATAGGCTTGCGCTTGACGACAATCATGCTTAGTGCAAAGCAATGATGAGGTCTAGGTTGGAGCGCGCTTGCCTAGAAGATGCCTATTCACTTTTGCCTTATAAGTGGCAGGAAACACGCTCAGGTGTCGCTCAGCTAGGACAATGGGAAACCTACCTCATACTTTCTGATAGTACTAGGTACTTAAAGGAAAATTTAGGAAGGTGTCCCGGTAAAATTATATTATCGTAATGTACAAAACACCCGGCGCTTGAAAGAATAATATGTTTTTCCTTTGTAGTCCGCCCCGCAATATTTCTTGCTCGGCCCACTTTTGTTTCCCATATTTTTCTTTGTCACGTTAAATACGATCACCATTAATTTATAGAATAAAATATTATATTTATATATATAATATTATATTTCATGTTATAACTAGATGATGCTCGCGATTTGGCCGCGTGGATTTCTTTATTCCCGCAGGAACTGCTTAATTTTCCGGGATAAATTAGTGTTGTGGGAAAAAACCTATCTCTATAGTCCATACCAAACATCAAAATCGTTTGAGAAGATGGGCCGCTAAAGCGTAGCACGCGTAGCGTATATATATATACCCGCGACTTTGTCCACGTGGGGTAAGGTTTTGATTACAATTCTAAAGTTTAAGATCTCATGTGTGCCATCTATTTTAACCAAGTGCAACTAAAGAATTCCGAAAGAGTTTGAAAATACACACGGACCAATCACGTGTCTTAAGCTTGAATTCGATTGATTGTGTAAGAATTCGAAGACATTAGCGTCAAAGTAAAATGAACATTAATAAATTGATTTAAAGTCACAAATTCAGTACTCAACCGATTTCAAATTTACGTTACGTTCAAACGTATCGTTTGGAGCGCTGGCTATAAATGATACACGAAATTGATTTCGAAATTAATGCAATTAAGGTTCATTTCACTTTGACGCTAATGTCATCGAATTCTTATACGATCAATCGAATTCAAATTCAGCATAAGCGTAGTGGACGTAGATGGAGGAACCATCTACCGAATTAATAAAAATAATAAACAAACCACTTACAAACAAGTAATAAATCGTATTGAACGGAGCGCGCAAACCGGAACGTTAGTAACCCTTGACAATACAATGAAGTTCGTCGCATTTTATTATTTTTCAGCCGCACGTTTTATTCGCGTAAATGATTTGGGGCTAAGGTTTGTACTACACCTGTCATAACATCGGTAAACTTAAATAATATTGTTTGAGACAATCCAGAAGTAGGTATTAATTTTATTATAATTAAATTTTATTTTTTATAATTAAACACTTTTATTATATTTGTACTCTCATTTGGAACTTGCACGAATAAATGGTTAAACGTGTAGAGGTTCCACGAGAGATTTAATGTAATTAGGTAGATAAAAGTTGGCTAAAATGAAAGATAATATACATTTGACCCGGCCACGATTGCTATCGTTAAGCTCTAAATCAAAATGCGATCTAAACACAAAAGTATTCAATAATCGCTGAGTCTGCCGGCAGGAGACTGATTTACCATCGTCATTCGTCAAAATACTCGCTTTTATACAAACTATTTTCAATATGGCGTCCGTATCCTCAGTTTAAATCAAATGACACGAAACTAGTCAAATTAACTGATATTATACTTCCTGTTTCATGAGATACGAGTATAATGACAAATAGTAAAAATGCTTACACTATAGTCCCACCAACTTATCTGACCCGGTGGCCAAAATTGGAACTAATTTTTTAGCCTGTTTAGTTTTTATTTTACTTTTCATGTACACTAGCGACGCTGCCACCGGGTCAGACAAGTTTGTGGGACATAGCTGGATTAATTCTTGATATATTTTAATGATTCTTTCATTTTTTTGTTGTATTTTACCTTAATTTTTATATTTATGTAGGTAAATAATAATAAAATAAAACATTAAGAATTTTCCATTTAAGATGCTAAATAACGTAGCAATAATTTTATTAATTAAGTTAATTGCCTCATCTGGTGACAGAAGGGCCGGCTCATTTTTTGCGCAAAGGATCAGCCTGGCTGTCCAGCGCGGAAATGCAACCAGCATTTTTGCCACCATTCCACGCGGGCATGATTTATATAATAATTAGTTCTTTTGTATTGTTAAGCGCGTTCCAACCTAGACCTCATCATTGCTTTGCACTAAGCGTGATCGTTGTCAAGCGTAAGCTTATGTAACAATAAAAAAAATTGGCAGCCATAGGGACTGCCGAAAGAAATGAACGAATTTTTTTCTTTTTCTTTTTTTTAAATTATTAAAATATGAACCTTAACAATAACGATTTAAAGTTTAATTTCGAATGTAGTATATTTATATGTTCGCGAGCATGTCGGTCACGCGAGCATGTCGGTCCCGGTCACGCGAATCTACATTTATATCCCTTACCAAAAAATTTTTTTTGCTCAACGCGCCTCAAGAAATTTTACAAATATAAATTACCAAAAAGTGCTCAACGCGCCTAAAGAAGTTTTCACTTCAAAAATTGTTTTCAATAAATGATTTAAAAGAAAAAAAAGAGCGTAGCAACTAGCAAATAAAATAAAAGATTCAGTGTGTCCTCAGCCTACAGGAGTTATTCCCGACGGGCAGCAGAATAAATACAGATAAAATATAGTTGGAAACGTTGTAATTGGAATAATAATGCTCTGTTGCAAACGAGCCGAGTGATTTAACTTTGTTTTGGTGTTGTAATGGAGCTGTGTAAAGGTAATATTCCGCTTATTATTAACAAGTAGATGGTGCCCACGACTTCGTTCGCATGGACGTAAGCGTAGCCTATGTCCTTACCCGGGATACAATTTATCTCTGTACCAAATTTCATCAAAATCGGTTAAACAGATGGGCCGTGAAAGCGTAGCAGTCATACTTTCGCATTTATCATACTAGCATGGACTAGATGATGTCCTCGACTTCATCCGCGCCTGGGGTAACTCTTTAATTCTCTTTAGCCTTCACCGGGATGTAATTTATCGCTATGCCAAATTCCATCAAAATCGGTTTAATAGATGGGCCGTGAAAGCGTAGCAGACAGATAATTATAATTTCTGATGTTTCTCTGGCCGGTCTGTTGGGAAGCGTTTGCCCTATATTTGATGCTTCGGATAAATATCATACTAATATTATAAATGAGAAAGTGTGTTTGTTTGTCCTTCAATCACGCCTCAACAATGCTACGGATCGACGTGACTTTTTGCATTGATATAGTTGAGGATCTGGAGAGTGACATAGGCTACTTTTTATCCCGGAAAATTAAGGAAATCTGGTGGGAATTTAAAAAAAAAACTTATTACCTACACGCGGACGAAGTCGCGGGCATTAGCTAGTCAATTATCAGGCTATATTATTTATAAAGGATCCCATTACATTAAGGCATCGTACTGAATACATCTCTGTCCAGTGAGCCGCACTACACGTCACTCACGCTACGCCATATTACGTCACTGTGACGTCATTACTCCACGCCGCCCCTCCGCTTACGCACGATACATTATGGCAGAAGAGAAGCGGACTTTTATAAGATGTTTTTCCTTGTACTTCAGCTATTAGGTGGGGGAGGAATGTCCTTCAGTTTTTGGGGTTAAAATGTTAAATTGCTCATAAATCTTCATAAATAGATATGCGGGTAGCTTTGAAAAGGTTTAGTTTTCACGAAACTGTATATTATATAGAGGGACGAGAGGTACTAAAATTCTACATCAATGGGGACGAGTGACCTAGTTGTGACAGTCGATTGCGATTGTTAAGCAACGTTGACCCAAGTCGGTAACTGGATGGGTGACCGAATTTGAATGTTCAAATTTTATCTTTTCGTTTCCTTCGTGCCTCGGTCTCCCACTAAGGTCAAAACCCTAGTTAACTAAGTTAGCCCTTGACTGCGATCTCATCTGGTAGTGATATGATGATGCAGTCTTATATGGTAGTAGGCTAACCTGCTAAGGTTATATTGTCTTTAACTACCAAAAACGTCACTAAAATCTGTGAAAAAACCGTGCTTTCACAAAACTATAGAGAGAACTGGATGGCGCCTTACCAGCGCCGTGCAGTTCTAAAACCCCCTATCTATAGTATCATGGAGCTCTTTAGTCTTACCTTACATAACACAAAAGAAAACCGAAAAACGTATCAACGCTTTCGCACAAAGCTTAGGAGAGCCGCCACTCTATCACTCTCGCCTCATTTCCACTCGCTATCACCTTTTCGCACGCAAAACTTTAATATTTTCATTTTCCCAAATCCTTTTACCATACTAAAATCAAACTTAACTTAATGTGGTAAGATATATTTTGTATTAAACCAAGGTGTGAAAATTTAACGCATATGTTACGAAAAAGGTAAAGGCTGTAACATACGATACGTGCTAACGCAACAGTAGAGTTTTTTTTAAATTATTCTACTACAAGTTTACCCTTGACTACAATATCACCTAATGGTAAGTGATGATTCAGATTTCAGTCTAAGATGTCAGCGGGCTAACCTACTATGGGTATGGCAGTTATATTAAATCCATACCCCTAATCGGTTTTTACGCGGCATCGTACTGGAACGCGAAATCGCTTGGCAGTACGTCTTTGCCGACAGGGTGGTAACTGGTAACTAGCCACGGCTGATCAGGCAAGACTAGAGAAAATTCAGAGAATATTAATTCCCGATATGACCGTGCCGGGGATCGATCCCGGGATCTCTCATTTATAAGAACACAGCGCTCACCACTACGCCACAATCGTCTTCCGTCTGACTGCAGCATCATTCACAGAGGTGAGTCGTTAGCTTATTGTAGATTTAAAAACAAATACCTACTACCTATGTAGTTTGACGACCTCCGTGGCGCAGTGTGTAGCGCTGTTGTCTTAACGTGCGGGAGGTCCTGGGTTCGATCTTCGGCAGGGTCAATTTGGGAATTTATAATTTCAGAATTTTCCCTGGTCTGGCCTGGTGGGAGACTTTGGCCGTGGCTAGTTACCACCCTACTGGCAAAGACGTGCTGCTAAGCGATTTAGCGTTCCGAAACCGAAGGGGTGTATTGCCACTATTAGGTTAGCCCGCAACCATCTTAGACTTCATCATCACTTACCATCAGATGAGATCGCAGTCAAGGGCTATCTTGTAGTGGATAAAAAAAATTTAACGAAATATTTTCCCAGAGTTTTTCTCACAAAATGAGTTTTCCCGTGATCCTTTCATCGGGACAAAATATCGCTGACCGTAGAACAAAGGGATTTCTCCCATAATTAAGAATACATCCCGCGCTGTTGTTCTACGTCTAATCAATCAAAGGCCACGCACTGTGCACGGTTGTGGAATCGCCAAGTTCAGTGACCGAATACGTAAAATAAAAAACCAAAAATAAGTACACATTTTTGTACGTATTCAGTCAAACAGCACTTAATCCATAGTAACTTAGATGCCACAGCTTACTGAATTTGATTGCTGATAATTTACGATCTGATATTTCGTTTTTTGCTCGTGGTGAATTTTTATGGTGCGACTCTTTTCGACCGTCCATCCGTCCGCCCATCTTATCGTTGCTTATTTCAGTAACTACTAATGAAGTGCTTTAAAATTTGCTTGCTAAAATTCGACGATATTTGGCACAGAGATAATTTACATCCTAAATCTTACACCTTAGATACATTTTAGCTCGGAAAATTAAAGACTTTTCCACTGATTTTAAAACCTAGATCCAGAGAAACCTAAAGCCTGGAGACTATAAAGTATTTTACTTCTGTAATCAAAATCTATATCAAAAATATATTTACCAGAACTTTTTGGAACAATGTTTTAATCAGATATTTAGTTTAGAGTAGTATTCCACTCTCTAATGGTGAATTTTTATGGTGCGACCGTCCATCCGTCCTCCCATCTTATCGTTGCTTATTTCAGTAAGTACTAACGAAGTGCTTTAAAATTTGCTTGCTAAAATTCGACGATATTAAGCTTAAATTCTGTGTAGCTCCGGAAATAAGAAGCTTCGATTATTTATTGTATAATATTTATATTCTTACTAATATTATAAATGCGAATGTTTAGATGGATGTATGGATGTTTGTTACTCAATCACGCCCCAACGGCTGAACGGATCTGGCTGAAATTTGGCACAGAGATAGATTATAGTTTGGAATAGCACAAAGGCTACTTTTTATCCCGGAAAACTGAAGAGTTTCCGCGGGAATCAAAAACCTCAAACCACGCAGACGAAGTCACGGGCATTCGCTAGTAAAATAATATAAAACAAACCTCTTTTAAGTAATTATATTGCGGGTCTTGGCCGTGTTCTTAACTTTATCGTGAATGTGATATAGTGGATTGGATTTCATGAATGATTATGTCTATCGGGCAGATAGGAGAAATATGAGCAATAACAATTTATTATTCTGAAGGAAAAACAACAATGGACTATGCCACATAATAATATATTATTTGAAGCTGTATTTTTATCATTCACGTATACCTAATATTAGCAAATTACATTACAGAAGTGGTAGGTAGTCTACCGTGTTACCAACTACCAACTGAATGATACCTACTAGGTACTACACAATTTTGAATGACTATACTTAGTAAAAGTAGAAAAGTGTCACGTTCGGGATTTGAGCCCCAGGAACTCACGTCTAGCTTTTTTTAGGATTTATAAAGGCATTTAATCACTATTCCCTCCGGATACACCAGATGAATCCTTCGGACTCTGAAAGGTTACCCGTGTTAAATATTATAAAAACCTATTCTATTCATATAGGTCATAGCCGTAGCGTACGCGGCCGACTTCCAAAAAAGGAGAAGGTTTTTTTTAATGTCTGTCGATTTGAGGTCGGGCGAGTATAACAAGAATAAGCAAAGTTGACGCATCAGGCTCGCTCGACTTCAATATAGTGTGTAGAAATCAAAAATATTTTTTACTTTACAGGGGCTTTAGAAGTCGGGTTTTTAGAAAGAATTTTTATCTTTACTAGGTTCACGAAACTGTTCTATACTTCATGTACAAGTTTAAAATTCCAAACAAAGCATTTTAATTACGTACCAACGTACAAAATTGCGTCAATATGTTTAATAAACTACCTCTCAACGCCGTTATAGTGTGCCCTAACAAGTCTGTAACGGTCATAATCGCCTGTCAACGTGTCACGGGCTCTATACGAAGTGAACGCGTTAACTCCATTGGCGACACGGTATTTTCGCTCTAAAGTGCTGAACATTAGAGTAATGCTACCACTTAATCCACGTCCACTGCGAATTCTCCAGCTATATTGCCTAAGCCAGGAGTTGAAAACAATTTTTTAGCCCTTTTCAAAATAAAAATAGGATCCAGTCATACTTATATTATAAATGCGAAAGTGTCTGTCTGTCCATAAGGAGATTCCTAGTTCCATTGTCAGTTCGTCTGTCTGTCGATCTGCTACGTTTTCACGGGCTATCTGTTTAACCGATTTTGATGAAATTTGGTACAGGGATAGGATATATTCCCTGGAAAGATGCTTGAACACATTTGGATGTATGGGCACATACATACATAAAAAGTGGTGTGGGGTATCGTTAGAATCCTTACATCCGCTCGAGTGATACTGGCTATAACGTCCATGTGTCTCTTCTCAGTACGAGTTAACCAGCTTGGTGGACTATGGCCAAACCCTTCTACTTTAGAGAACAATGCTCAGTAAAACGGCGAAGGTTTGAGATATGACAATTGACAATGATTGTAAGAGGTCACTAGCCACTACCAGACATCACGTTTAGACTTTATTGCACATCATGCTCCAAAATAAATAAATTTGATAACCCAGCTGAGTTTGTTGTGGGTTTTTCTCTGACGGACGCGTTTTGAACCTTCGTAGCTTTTTTATACTTTACTAGCTGATGCTTGTGACTTCGCCCGCGTGGACTGAGGTATTTTGTTTCCAGCGGGAACCCTTTAATTTTCCGAGATAAAAAGTAGCCTATGTGTTATTCCAGACTATAATCTATCTCTGTGCCAAATTTCATCCAGATCCATTCAGCCGTTCAGGCGTGATTAAGTAACGAAAATCCATCCATACATCCATCCTTTCAACATTTGGCATTTATAATTTACTAGCTGACCCGGCGAACTTCGTAGCGCCTTAGTATGCAAAATTAAATGTATATTTTTCAATATTTCTGAGAGATTTTCTTAATATTTTTTTCCGTAAGAACCTTTTCCTAATAATAACAAATACAACAAAAAAAGAATTAGTGAAATCGGTCCAGCCATTCACGCGTGATGCCGTGACCAAGGAAAACGGGTTTCATTTTTATATATATAGATAAGATAAGATAAGATAAGATAATTAGTATAGATATACCGACTTGACGTTCAAACAGTGTACTGTGTAGGTACCAATTCCGAATAAACATTCTTTGACTTTGACTTTGGAAAAGAAGAGTAGTGAGCCATTGCATTGCAAAACGCGGCTGATTGGCTCGGCGCTGGATCCACCTCTAGTGGGCACTCGGCCTAATTCGTCGCCCGTTCCTTTGCTAATTGGTTCGTTACTTTGCTGCGAACGAAACAGTATCGATTGATTTGATCCTTTTTTTAATTAAACTTTATTACACAATCTGAACTATAGTTCGCGCGCGAGTTGAATGCAGAGTAAATGTATTTTTTTTTAAATATATATATAGCGAGCAAACGAGCAGGCGGGTCACCTGATGGTAAAGTGATTACCGCCGCCCATGAACATTTACAGCACCAGAGGAACCGCCATTGCGTTGCTGACTTTTGAGATATTTGTTTATCCGCCCTTTGAAGAGCCCCATATTATAATCATGAGGGAACACAGAAGATGGAACCTGGTTCCACAATTTGCAGGTACGTGGCAGAAATGACCTGGAATAACGGGAGGTGGAAGAAGACCAGGCATCCAGGTGGTGAGGATGAAATTTGTTTCTGCGACGAAGAGTGCGACTGGAGAACACGGAAGGTGGTATTAGATTACACTCCCCATTGTAGAGATGATAGAAGACACAAAGAGAACTAACGTCTCTTCGGTGTTCCAGGGACTCCAGCGAGCAAGTAATTTTAGGATTGTCTACGAGTCGAACTGTCCGCTTTTGTATCCGGTCAAATGGAAGGAGCTGGTACTGGGGTGCTCCAGCCCAGAGGTGAGAGCAGTACTCCATGTGGGGCCGAACTTGCGCTTTATATAGCAGAAGCCTGAGGCGCAAAGTATCTTTTCGCTCTGTTGAGCACCTCGAGTTTTTTAGAGGGTATGGTGACACCATGACACATTCATTTACTCTGCATTCAACTCGTGCGCGAACTGTAGCTGCTATGTACAATAGGCGGACTAAGCACAGAGGCTCGATTGTCTAAGCAAATCGTATTCATTTGACAGCTCGAACTGTTTTAGGAGTTCATATCTACATACTTTTTGACGTGCAGGCATCTACGAGTATGTACTCCTTAAACAGGTCGAATTATACGTTTAACAAATAGAATAGGGGCAGAATTGGTACGTTGCTTAAAGCTCGAGAGCCTTATCTCCCAGTCGATCTTTGGAAGGTGTGAAAAAGGCGTGTTGTGGGTGTGCTGGAAAGCAGTCATCAGAATAGCAAAATACTGAAAAAATAAATATAAATGATTAAACTATGTATCCTTCTTGAATTTTACCTAATAATGTAAAATTTAATATTCATACAATTCATATTTTACAGACTTGACCCTGCCGGGCATCGAACCCGATACCTCAAACTTATCAGAGTACACGCTCACCACTGCGCCAGGGAGGTCGTCAAAATTCGAAAAAGTAGGTCGTCGGGGAAGGACATGGCTTGTTTTTGTTCAGGAAAATCAAGCAGTTCTCGCAGGATTTTGATAAAATCCGAAATCCAGGCGAACGAAGACGCAGGCCGGATTTAGTTATTATACATTGTCATAGCCTGCACAGACAGAAATACAGCAATCATATTTCAGCTAGACTTTAACTGCCTCGGTGGTCTAGTGGTTAGCATATTCGACTGCGGCCAATGAGGTCCCGGGTTCGAGTCCCAGGTCGGGCCATAATTATTAGGTATTGGGTATTTCTGACCTACAAATTCTCAGCACTAGCCGGGAGTTTCATCCCCGTATCTCAAAAAGCATGTTAACTGTTATGCCGTCGTCGGTGCGGTCTGGTCTATCTCTGGTCGTGTCGGATTTTCCGTCCCAACGAGCTATGAGAGTAAAGGAACAGAGAGTGTACCTGTGTTCGCGAACACACTTGTGCACTATGATATACTAGCTGATGCCCGCGACTTCGTACGCGTGGATCGAGGTTTTGTGGTTCCCGCAGGAACTCTTTAATTTTCCGGGATAAAAATTAGCCTATGTGCTATTCCAGACTATAATCTATCTCTGTGCCAAATTTCATCCAGATCCGTTCAGCTGTTGGGGCGTGATTGAGTAACAAACATCCATACCTACCGACATCCATACATCCAAACTTTCGCATTTATAATATTAGTAAGATCTCTTGCACATGGCTAATCTCTCTGAAGATTCGGTAGTTAGGATATTTATTTATGTATTATTAAATGGCTAGGTGTATTTTACCTGTCTTCATCCATTTACAAAAATTCCCTAAACAAGTAAATCGGAAAAGAAGCTATTATCTCAAAATTAATCTCGTCAAAAACATCCACGGCGGGGAAAATAATTTAATTTCCCCATTTCCACTCCAAAAACTGGATGGCACTCGAAAGAGTAAACCGTTTGAGTTCTGTATGAAAAAGCAATTAGAATAATGAATCTGAAGGGCCTTCAAGACCGGTGGGGGGATGGTCCAGGTTAGATTGGTCTCGTAATGCAAAGAACTTTCAGGGTTTCAAGGATCAATTTACGCTAGTTGATCTAAAGAATGGGCCTACCTATTTCATTGTGCGCCTACACTCAAGGCGCTAAGATTTTCGCGTCCAAAATCTCTTTAATACGTTGAAGTGGCTTCGGTAAGTATTTAGATGTTTTCCTGTTCGTTTTTCCGACAGGTGTTCCATACAAAGGCGTCGCCCACCTTTGTAAGGTGGATAAAATCTAATTTTGGCGTGTACCTACTTGCCAAATTTTGAAATTCTGCCAATGGGGCTGATTCTGTAGTGCACAATGTCTAAACTAAACTAAAATTAGAGCATTACAAATATTGCTTATCCTTTCATAATACTCCCTACGGAAAGGGACAGAACTAGATTTAAAGCTGCCATTTTAGTTTAGTTTAGAGATTGTGTTATACAGAATCAGCCCCAATGACTGATTTGCTGTTGAGTAAATGTTTTTATTTAGATTTCCTTAAAAAGCTAGCTTGAATAAACTGCATTGTATCTTATTTAGTACCCATATGCATATAAAATAAAAATTAGTTAAACTTTTTTTTTTTTTTACTTTTAACTATGTTAAACATTATGTAACAATGAAATATTTATCTATAATATGTTGTAATTTTAGTAACTCTTTTTCTAGGAGGGAAAGTCACTGCAGCCTAAACCACAGGATATCCTACAATAGGCTACAGAGACCAACCACACACTGTATTGTAATCCTAAGTCTTACTTTTGTAAATTTTGTGTGAAAATAAAAATTTTATTAATTAATTTTTTATTTATTTTAACTTTTTTTACCACTTTTTCGGTGCGATTAATAAGTTGTCAAATTACAGATTTCTAGTACTAATTGACCGAGCGAAGCGAAGGTCTCTGAGTCTACTTGGGTGAATCGGCACTTGTCCGTCCGTCCGTCCGTCCGTCCGTCCGTCTGTCAGAGCATTATAACTTCTGAATTACTGAACGCAATTACTTCAGCTTTAAATATAATATGTAAACCAATGGCCTCCCGCCGAATATGGCTTAAAAAATAATAAAAATCTTTATTTCAGGGGTGCTCTCATAGAAGCGAATGCGAAGTAAAATATTTTTTTTAAAGTTACATAGGGTTGCGGTATATTATTTTAAAGATAATTAGGAATAGAGTCCAAAAGTATTTTTTTTTTAATTTTTCCCCCAAAATTGACGAAATGGGGGGCTTTCAAAGTGGAGATTTTCTAACGTCCAAAGATGACCTCAGAACTCTAAATTTTCTGAAAGGATGAGCCTGAAACTTGATCAATTATTTCAATTATATCCTGTACTTGAACAACAAATACTAAAATTAGATAAATATTGTAAGGAAACGGAATTATTTAATTTTTAATGAGCTTGAGTATTTTTATCAGAACTTCACATTTATGTCAATAGATGGCGCCGCGAGGTCTCAGTTCGGGGCGAACCACTAGTAGTCTTTGAGCTAACTCTCAGCTAAGCCACGGACGGACGGACGGATCGAAACTCTATAGGACTACGAAGTCCTAAAAATGATTATCGTACAATAAAAGCTAAATTTCATTAAAATAAATTATTAACAAGTACTTACTTAATTTATATCTATATCAATATTATAAATGCGAATATATTGTGTATGTCTGTTTGCTATGCTTTCACGGTAAATCATCACGGGTTGCATCCCGGGAAAGGATAAGTACCTATAGGATTATTTTTATCGCGGAGAATTAATTAGTTCCCGCGGTTACAAAAAAAAACTTAATCCACGCGGACGAAGTCGCGGGCAACATCTAGTTTACTTTAAATAAATTAAACACTATGATTTAATTACAAAGCTTTAAATTCAATACAAACTAAGTATTTATGTTCTCAGTGTGTGCTCAGAACAAGTAACGACTGGATGATTTGTTATGATCATCCTTTATTGCTCTGCGGGTGGTGCAAACTGCATCGAGATTGGTACAGCCGACTGCGATGGATATTAAACTCTATGATTAAAACCATTAGGTGTAATTTCACTTAATAGTTTGTTCGCTTAAATTGCAAAACAAACAGAACTAAATGATATTACTGTAACGATTAAGAAAACAGAGATGGAGAGAGCTCCGTCGGAATCAGATTACGTCCCATTGAACAATGAGAGTAAGGGAATTGAGGTTGTAACTATGTTTGCGCATACATTTTCCACAAAAATTGTGAGATAAGTACACTCTCACAATTTCTGTGGAAATAGCTTATTCTTACTCATGCAATCATCTCTTACTTGCTTGCTTGAAAGAAAGAACAGAATAAAGAACGGAAAAGCTTAGCGCCGTAGCTAAGCACCTTACCCATTTTAAAATGAAATATTTATTTCATTGGTCTGGTGGGAGGCTTCGGCCGTGGCTAATTACCACCCTACCGGCAAAGACGTGCCACCAAAGTGATTTAGCGTTTCGGTATGATGCCGTGTAGAAACCGAATAGGGGTATGGGTTTGGGTAAAAAAAAATGTAGGACAACTGGTGCCATATTCTAAGAACTCTCACCGTCTCACAGTTTCCTCACAATCTTATCCTTCAGTCTTCACCGTTTCATGCACGTAGCTTAAAATGCACATAGCTTCGAAAATTAAAAAGGTGCGTGTCCGGGGATCGAACCCTCATTTAAAGGAGGTGACTTATGAATTAACTATTATCACAGTACTTTTTATTAATAAGTTTTTTTTAAATTATTTAGTAACCTAAGTACCTAAGCAGTTAAGCACCTTATCTAGATGATGCCCGTGACATCATCCGCGTGAATTGATATTTTGTAATTCCGGCGGGAACTCTTCTATTTTCCGGGGTAAAAAGTAGCCTATGTTCTTCCCCGGGATGTAAAATATCTCTGTACCAAATTTCATCAAAATCGGTTCAGTAATTGGGCCGTGTAAGCGTAGCACACAAACAGACAGACACACTTTCGCATTTATAATATTAGTATGGATTTATCTATAGTCTCGGCATGTTAAGCTGATCTTTTATTATCTCAGCCCACAAATAAATAAAACACAAAAAAGATAATACCACATAAAAGCCATACTCACATTCCAGCAATCTACCTTTGGGGATTTAAATTTTACGAGCATTTTAACAATGAGCTTTTATCCCCGGCTTTAATGAAAATGTTCGCTGGAAATTTTATGTTGACGCTAAAAGCCGGTATTAGTATGAAGTGCGAAATATTTGTGGTCCGACCATTGATATATTACATACAATACTAATTGTTTACTATAATATAGCTGAATATAGCTACTAAATAATGTTTGTGTCTCCCTCTCTCTCTCTGGCTACTATTAAAAAGACATGTGAAAGTGGAGCTCCGTGTTTCATTGAAGAACTGATGCCCGCGGCTTCATCCGCGTGGATTGAACTCTTTTATTTTCCGGGATAAAAAGTAGCTTTGTCATTGAAGACTTTAACCTACCTCTGTGCAAAATTTCATCCAAATCCGTTAAGCCGTTCTGGTATGGTTAAGTAAAAAATATAGTAATATATTAGTTTTTAGACGGAAATTTAAAAAGGATTGCATATGGTATCACTACTATGATTTTGTAGAGCGGCAACACTGATGATGAATGATTATTAAGATGGTGGACGTGTTTCTGTGTACAAAAATGCTAATAAAGTATGATTAAAATGGTTAACGAGTGTTTCTACTTATTATAGTATGAAAAGACAGGTGTCCGGAATTAAACCGATAAAGTTTGCAGAGGTGAGTGTCCCCTACAGTGAAAACTATACCAGACATCATCCATCTGACCTGAAATCCTGAACACTAATCTTTTATTCCTTTTATAGCAACGGCATCCTTTTATAGACACATCTCAAACAGCAAACCACTAAATGGATTGGGCTGGTGTATCTTAGTTACATGTATATCAATGGTAGTTTGTTATAAACAGCCTAATCGGAATCGTTAACACCCTAATTGGCTGTTATATGGGAATTAGTTTATGGTGACCATTGATTTCATTCGATCGAACGGAAAACTTTATTGTGCTGGGGGCTGTATTCATATAAAGGCTTTATTATGTACTTAGTTGTGAAAGAAAATTCTGTTTGATTTTTATGTCATTGTATAAATTGAGTTGTATAGAAGTATTTATTGCGCATTTACTGAGCCCATAGTTTTTCTTATATACCTACTCCATGATGATGCATTAGTTTTTCCATAGTTATTTAAACTATGGAAAAAATAATGCTATAATAATTAATAACTTCAACTTTTTTTATTAAGGCAACATAAGCCCATGATTGTTAGTTCAGTTCCATGTCTATTATGTTATTAAAAAATACTTGGTCAGATCGTTTAGTTTATGAGTACTTTGATTAGATTCTATTACTGCCTTGTTGGTCTAGTGGTTTTTTTTTTTTTTTTTTATTTATTTATTTATTACAACAACAATAATTGTGTCACAAATAAGTTGGTGTGAACACAAACTTTACAAGTTTTACCGCACACCAAGCGTCGCCGCCACCGTCGACATTCAGTACGTATTTCACCCATCCACTTATATTAAACTCTAGTAATACCTACACAAACAAAACAAATATTATACCTACAAACAATAAATTAATATACTTCTACACAATAAGTTAATATACTTATAAATCTTTTATAAAATATAATCCAACATCTTAGATGGTTAGAATGATTTACTGCAGACGATGAGTTCGCCATCAGAATCCCCAGGTTCGATTCCCGGATTATGTCTTAATGGGTTTTTGTGATGAAACCGATTGCATTGGTCGTTTGAATAAGACGTCTTCAAGCTCAACTCTGGCCCACTGCTGAACACGCCTCTCAGAGTGAGAAGGGTTGAGGCCAGTCCACCTCGCTGGAAAAGTACGCATTGGCTGGTTTTACATACTTTAAAGAAAAATAATGGATTTAGGCATGTAGGTTTTCTAACTGATATTTCCTTCTCCGTTGAAGAAAGTAATATTGTTTACTAGCTGTTGCCCGCGACTTCGTTTGCGTGGAATAAGTTTTTTTATTCCCACGGTAATCCTTAATTTGAGTAGCCTATGTCACTCTCCAGGTCTTCAACTGTACCCGTGCAAAAAACATGTCGATACGTTGCTCTATTGCAGCGTGATGGAAGGACAAATTAACAAACAAATACACATTCGCATTTATAATATTAGTTTTATAAATTAAAGCCAAGTAATATTGTTTAATATTGTTCACCGTTAAATAATATTGTTTAAAATGCATATAGCCCCAAAAGTTAGAGCAGCGCGCCCGGGATCGAACCCGGTCCCGCTGAATAGAGGCTTTAATCGAGAGTTAGTCGTATTAAACCGCAATTTAACAGCAAGTGGTAAACCACTAACAATTCCAATAAGGCTTCGCGGCACCCCGCAATGGCGGCGGGTGACGCCCCCATGGCAATTTTATGTCACCGTAAAAGCGGTGCGTTATCTACGCATCTGCCATATTGTGCGTTTCAGCGCGCTTGTAGCGGTTACTGCGGAGAAAACATACGGGTAAGCTTTCGCTGCGAAAAGCAGCGATACGTTTTATGAACGACACAATAAATTATTAACGAATACATGTGACACTGCTACAAAGCTTACAGTAGTAACTAAGGAGATACGTTCTTACCTACCAGTTATCTGACTGAGATAACCAGACTTCAGACAGAGCACAGCTCCAGGGTGATAGGTGCAAGACGGGGGAGCGTAATCTTCAGTCTGGCAGAATTTTCAGTACTTACATTTTTTTAAAAAGTAATTCTAGTGCAATATTAGTTATGCAGCAGGTGAGCTTGTTGTCTGCAATTTGTATTTGCGTCGATCTACTGTAAGGTGATAAGATAAGTCGTTAATATTTACCTACGCTGTGGCAGTAAGTTACTTTTTATGCCGGAAAATCAAAGAGTTCCAACGGGATTTTCAAAACCTATGGATTCAAATGGCTTTTGAAAATATCGTGGACAAAGTTGTGGGAATCATCTTGCACATATAACATAATATTATGTAGAATCCTTATCTGCTGAGTCGCTAACGGATTTTGAAAGCAAAACTGAACCGTACATTCCGCATTAAGGCTTTTGCAGCAATAAAATTTGCATAACTACGCTCCTTGGCGCGGCTGCAGTCTCTTATTAAATTTCCGCCCCTCGGTAAGTCATTAATGGTTTGTACTTAACCACCTAGCAGCATACTATGATAAATCATAAGGTATCAAACGGCGGCGTCTTACACGGCCTCCCTGACTTTTATTGCCGTCTCGAGATGGCAGTAAGCCACGGGATCGAGGTCGCGCCGTGCTAAGGATTACGGATAATCTTTTGTTTATACTCAATTCCACGGATATTATATGTAATGACTAGCTTTTGCCTGCGGCGTTATGTTCGATTTTCATACAAATTTCAAAGTAATACTTTAACCCCATAGCGGTTGAATTTTAAAAAATCGCGCACGAGTTGAATGCAGAGCAAATGTATGGCGACACGTACATTTACTCTGCATTCGACTCACGCGCGAACTGTATCTCCTAATCCTCCTCACGTTATCTACTCAGCAAAATAATTTATGATTATGATTATTTTGTTAAGCCATTTAAAACCAAAGATTAAAAAAACTGCTTACAATAATTTATTGTTCTTCAGTAATTGTAGGGGGATATAAACGAAAACCTAAATAAACAAACAAGTCTAATTTACACAGGCTAATATTTTGTATAACAATCCATTATGGAAAACAGATCCCACCGGCGAAAGTTCGAGAAATAAACAGTTAAAAGCAAACCAACGCAAAGTTGGCGCCAACAAAACTTTGATGATTCAACAATATCAGCCGAATATGAATAGCGGAAAAGAAATCCGACACTCTCAAAGTGTACAGACTAAGAGAGGGAGGTAGATGGAGAGTGTGTCTGTCTGAAGCCAGCGGCGAAGTTTTTAATATAAAATATATAGGCTAGCGCTTGGCTGCAATCAGACTTGCTTGCAACTAACCAACCAGTTGAAACCAACAGTGGAAAAGTTTGATGATTCAGAAATATCGCGAATCCCTTAGAGAGAAATTTTAGGAAATAGGTATTCTTACAGTAGCCTCTCTATATATTTATTGTAATTTAATCTTCGTAAAACAGCACATTCATAATTACAAAAAAATATGCGATCTGCATGATAGGCAAACTAGAGGCCGCCATAAGCTCGTGACTCCATCGCTCCGCCTCTAGAAGGTCCGAAGGTCGTTTTTGGGCATTCTATTTTATAACAAAATTCCACAACCTATCTTAAACTTGCCTTTACACAAGTTTAAGAAGTCCATTAAAATTATGCTCCTGAAAAAGGCTTATTATACTGTTGAAGATTACGTAAATGACAAAGGAGCATGAATTTGCAATGCTAAGGACAGCTGTTACATATATGTATATTTTACAAATTAATGAAATTGTAAATTATTATTATTTTTTTCCAAAAGAGCAACCGCCGAGTTTCTTGCTGGTTCTTCTCGGTAGGAATGGCATTCCGAACCAGTGGTAGATTCACTTGACGATTCAAAAGTACTTGTAAAAGTTTATTTGAATAAAAATCATTTTGAATTTTTTTGAATTTTATCAGCCGAATATCAATGGCGGAAAAGAAATCCGACACTCGCAAAGTCCTGAAGTGTACGAACTAAGACACGGAGATAGACGGAGAGAGTGTGTCTGTCTGAAGCCAATTGCGAAATTGAAACCACCAGTGGAATACTTTGATGATTCAACAATATCAGCCGAATATCAATGAAGGAAAATAAATCCGATACTCTCAAAGTTCTCAAGTGTACAGACTAAGAGAGGAAAATAGGCAGAGAGAGTGTGTCTTTGCTGGAAAAGAAATCCGACACTTTCGGCCTGAAATGTGCAGACTGAAGGGACAAGATAGAAGGTGAAAGTGTGTCTGTCTTAAGCAGCGTGATTGAGTAACAAACATCCATCCATTCATCCATCCATACGAAATTTCCATCTATCTTGTATGTTTAGTCTGTGAGTTGAACATAGCCCTTTGTGCCTCTGGCCTTCCTGCGTTCTGAATGCGAACTCAATCAATAGTGTTGGGTTTCTTCAGGACGGCTGCAAAGACGCGGCTGTCATGAGAGTCGTTAATCATTTCCCTTTGAAGCCAGTTCGACTGACGACAGTGAAACTACTTATATTACATTTGTATAATTTATACACTATAGCTTAAAAACTAAGTCTTACAAAAAATACCACTGATTCGGGTAACTGTTAAATTTTCAGAAGGGGAAAACATTTTTGGGGAAACTTTCCAGCACTTGAGGCAGCTTGAGAGTGCAATAGGATTTTTAAATCAAACGTTATCGAATCGAAACTTTGGACAGAACATAAGGCTATTCGCCCTAAGAGCAAAAAAACGCATTTCACAATCATTTTGTCTCTAATATTGCTCATGGCTATCAAAATTCGTTAGGGAAACAAGTTTGTTGGTAGTATTGAAATTTCATTGACTGTAACGTAATAATGATTATGAACAATATCTGGGCTTTGAAATGAAATGAAATGAAATGATTTATTTATTTCATGTAGGACAACTTGTGACACTTATGATACGTCAAGACTCTACCACTCTACTATTTGTTGGTAGATGTTAGCTTCATAGCTAGTGGAACGGACGATATCGTCGTGCAATCGGAAAAAACGCACTCACACAGGAATTGTCGTTCAAGCATTGTTTTAATCAACGAATGTTTTAAATATCAATGCGAGTAGGTCGCATCCTAACTTGTGGAATGTGTGATATTATATATATACCAAAACCTGCCCTCATGATCAGAGGATGTGGGTATTGTTTTTGTCGACGACTGATTTATGTCTCTTGTCTCGCTCCGCGTTACGTGACGTCACAAGGAGTCAATGCGAGCAGTTTGCACCCTAATTTGTAGAACGTGTGATCTTTTCGTGCCACGTAGCGAATAAAGCGCGCACTCAGGCAGGCGTCTTCGCCTGGGCATTGTTTTTTCGACGACTGATTTAGGGTGCCATCCCAACAGAGAAGTGCTAAGTTGTTAAGGTACGGATGTGTGATAAACCCACTAATAAGAGAGCTTGGTTTTCATAACTAAGATCGCTCTATGTTAGATCAAGCGCTCCTATTGGTGGGTTTGACCCACAGCCGTAGCTTAGCAATGTAGCACATCTCTGGTAGAAAAGCAGCCTTATGTCTCGTTTCTCGCACCGTCAAGAGGCGTCAATGAGAGCATTCGTGTATTGACGTTAATTTTTCCTCATACGATGAAGGTTTTAAAGACAGACAGACAACAGCTGTCGCATTTGTATCTTTGTTGAGTAGTTCGTTTTATGTTCTTACTTCTGCGCTGGGTTGTAAAAGGGCAATGTTTGTACAGATTTATTGTTAAGTTTACCGATACAGAATTTTTGGATACCTCGGTCAGCAACAGTTTTTTGATAATATCCGTGATGTCCAAGCACAATCAGTACGACAACATATTTTTAGTCAACGTCAATTTCATAATTTAACCCTTAATATTAAACTCATACCTACCCCTAATACCCCTAATAGAACGCTAAAACGTTAAACGATGATAATATCATTATCATCATCGTTTGAAACCTATTTTTCAAGTTGTATAAATCAATCCATCCTGTTTTATGTAAATCAATCCACGGAGTACACAGCTCGCTTCATTACCGTCACTAAATGTAGGGAGTCATAAAATATGCGCCATAAAACTATTTCAAGTATCCGAGCCCTTGGAATATATCATAACCAGTCCAGTCGAGCGCAGGGATGCCTGCACCAGGGCATTATAAATTGCGTGGTACGGTGCGGCTAGCAGCGGGTAATCGAAAATGAAAATCTAATCTAACTAAACTAATCTCATCTAGCCTGTACTATCACACGACTGGGCTAAGGCCTCCGTCCGATTTTTCCACATCTCCTTATGTTGTGCTTCGATGGGTAGCTGAGTAGGTCCAATTTCGAGAAGGAGGTCAACCGCCGAATCCATCTCGGCTGGGCTGCGTTCGGGAAGCTTCGAGATGTCTTCTCGTCCAAAATCCCTCAGTGTCTGAAGACCTAAATCTTCGAACAGTGCGTGTTGCCAGTGATGACTTACGGATCCGAGACATGGTAGCTGACCTGATAAGAAGGCTCAGCTCAGCTCAGGCTCAGATAAAAACAGAAATGAGGAGATCCGTAGGAGAACCAGAGTCACCGATATAGCCCGAAGAGTTGCGAAGCTGAAGTGGCAATTGGTGGGGCACATAGTTCGCAGAACCGATGGACGTTGGGGTCCCAAAGTGCTGGAATGGCGACCCCGAACTGAAAGGCGTAGCGTCGGCAGACCCCAAACACGGTGGACGGACGACATCAAGAGAGTCGCAGGAAGTCGCTGGATCCAGGCGGCGCAAGTACGTGGCTTGTGGAGGACCCTACAAGAAACCTATGTCCAGCAGTGGACGTCCATTGGTTGACGACAACGACGACGACGACGAGAGATGAAGTGTGCTTGTACTATGACATTTTCTCTTTTATAGGGTCAGTACTGCTATCAGTACTGCCCGGCCTTTAGTTTAGGACATTTGTCACGGAGCGCGCCGCTACGCGTCTAGAACACGTTGACTTGCACTTTACGACGCTATGATGAAGTGAGCTTGTACTATGACATTTTCTCTTTTATAGGGTCAGTACCGCTATCAGTACTGCCCCGCCTTTAGTTTGGGACATTTGTCATGGAGCGCGCCGCTACGCGTCTAGAACGCGTCGACTTGCACTTTACGACGCTATAAAGCGATGAAGTGGGCTCGTATGACATTTTCTCATGCTTTTTGTGCGTTTTTCATTTCGGCTCTCATAATAATGTCACACGTTAAAATAGAAATTATATTTTCATGCAAGCAGCTTGAGAAAGGATAGCGGAAGTTGCTCCTGACACATTTTTTATAAAGAAAAATCTGTTGAGTACAGCATTTTTTTTTCAAAATTGTATTGTATCAGGTGCTTTGTTGGCAATAAGACACTACAGAAAGGAGTTGGTTCTGTGCCGTCTCCTTAGATAACAAAACTAATCACATGTCAGTGGCTACAGGTGACTTTGGTAGAGTCTTTAAAATGCTCCGAGGGTAAAATGTATCATTTGCCATTTAGCGCAGTTAGCCCACACTCTAGGACGAATAAGTGGTTAATTCGCTAAGGCATCTTTGTCTAGGAGATCAAAAATATCCAGTCGTTTCAGCGCTATGTCGAAACAGACAAATAGCTACAAAAATGTTTTAAGGCTCTGTATCAATCATACAAAGTTCCCCTAATATAAAAATATATTATACTATGTACAATGTGCAGATTAGATATGTACAGAATGTACGGATATCTTCTAGTTACTGTTTTATTATATCTAAGTAAAGATAATATTGCGTGTCAAGTTCTTTCAGAATCAAAATCTTCGGTGAATCACATTAGAATCCAATCTATTTTGCGCTCCACAATCTCTGCGTCTCAAAACTATCTATCCAAGGGCTGTAATTCGATTACGTCTTACTCCGTGATTCGATAATAAATCTAGTAGCACATTTATACCGCACCGCTCCCGCACAGAGAAAAATGAGCATTCAAATAAAATAAAACATATTATACACTATTCTATTTAAATATGGGCTTAATCAGGAGCTTAAGCCCATTTATAAAAAATTAAAGACTAGCGCTTGGCTGCAATCAGACTTGCTGGAAGTAGTGATGCAGCCTAAGGTGGAGCGCGCTTGCCTTGAAGATGCCTGTTCATTCTTGATTTGAAGATACCAATATTATAAGTGGATGGAAAAACGGAAGCCGGATGTGCGTTCCATATCCTAACGGTTCGAATTAGAAAAAAGAAGCAAATCGTTTCAAATTTGAATGCTCATTTTTCTGCTATTGCTATGATAAACATACAAATCGTTACAATATATAGTTAGTTTACAGTGACAGTGTAAAATAGCAGACAGCACGCAACGGCTTGCTGCAATCTATCTACTCGATGGTTTACGTCTTGCTTACCGCAAGCTTTGAGCAAGCAGTCCGCGTGCTATAGCCGCATGGAGCAAGCTGCACGTATGCGTCTACCGCAGTGGGTTACAAGCAGCCTCTTTAATGACAGTGCGTGGACAGAGAGCTGTATGCTAGCTGTCAGCTCGTGGACAGCGTGCGATTTGTGGCGCAGCCGTGCGGGTGCTATACGGGTGCGGTGCCGCATAAGTGTGCTATGACCTTAATTCGAGAACCCATTCGACTTTCCGCTCGAGCAATAGAATAGGGATGCGAATCAAGATGAATAGTGTGGGGTGATTTTTCTTATTTTGAAAATTAAAGTGATTTCTGATGTTGTCTTCGCTTGGGGATAAATGGTCTGTCTGTGATTAAGAAGATCGTTATTGATGGCTCTAAAGGAAATGCTTTTTTTTAATAGTTGATGGAATTCGTTTCAATTGACTCAATAGTATAAGATGATGCAGTCTGAGACGAAACACGGTAAAATATAAAAACTAAATAAATGCAGCTGAACTCAAATATTTTGAACTAGCTGATGCCCGCGACTTCGTTCATGGTTTAAGTTTTTTTATTCCTGCGGGAACTGACTGCATAATTTTCCGAGATAAGAAGTAGCCCATGTCACTCTCCCGGTCCTCATCTATACCCATGGTGATCATGGTTGATCCGTTGTTCCATTACGGCGTGATTGAAGGACAAACCAACAAATCTATAAACCAACAAAAAAACACACTTTCGCATTTATAATATTAGTATGATGGATTCTAGGAACAAGATTCAGTTATATAATTGACCGAGCGAAGCGAAGGTCTCCGAGTCTACTTGAGTGAATTTGCACTTGTTCGTCCATCCGTCCGTCTGTCAGAGCCTTATAACTTCTGAATTACTGAACGTAATTACTTCAGCTTTAAATATAATATGTAAACCGATGGCCTCCAACCGAATATGGCTTAAAAAGTTATAAAAATCTTTATTTTTCAGGGGGGCTCTCATAGAAGCGAATGTGGGTGCAATTCACATGGCCTACGAGATAATGAGATAAATATAACTTGTATTCTATCTCTTTTTCTCGCAGGCTAAATCCTATATGTATTTGTCTCTTTTTCGTTTCATTGAATTCACTTCAATAAAAGGTGTTAACATCGCTTGTTTGCATTCAATCAATTTTCTAGCGCGAGTATACTAAAACCGCTAAACACTACTATTGTTAGCAGCGGAAGTGACAAAGTGGTGGGACATTCAAACAAATGAAACTACAGTTTGTACTCCATACGACGCTAGTTTAATGAGGTAGAGTTACGAAATATACTAGAAGTGAACTCTTTAATTTATTCTATAACAAATTATTACGTAATTAAATAAATAAACTATTTAAAGTAACTAAAGTTAGACAAAAATTAGACAAATAATTTTCTAATTTTGTGTATTCTGTAGTTCTGAAATATGAAGTTTAAGTAGCTCCTTCAAATTCAAATTCAAATATTTTTTTATTCAAATAAACTATTACAAGTGCTTTTGAAGCGTCGAGTGAATCTACCACGGGTTCAGAATGACATTCCTACCGCGAAGAACCAGCAAGAAACTCGGTGGTTGCTATACATACGAGTAATTAAATAACCGCTGTCCTTACGGCACAATATGTACATCTTTTTTAATCTAAAATATTTAATCCTTTATAGAGCTTTGTCCATTTATATCAGCTTAATATATAAAATAATGTTGGTCTGCCTGTTTACATATTCTTACATTCAACGTACAAATTGTGAAATGCGGGTGGTCTCGCAAGTCGGCAACCAAAATTATGTTTTCTACAAGTTAATTTTATTGTAAAAACGCTAATCCCTAGGTGGCCTTTTAGCGTTTTAACATAAGAGGTAAAAGATAACACTAGCATCGCATTACCTAATTACTATTAATAAAAAATTCTGTTAAAAGCTAAAGGCGATAAGTAATTAAAAAAACCCGGCTGAGTTTGTTGTGGACTCTTCTCAGACCAGGGCGCATTTGGAACCCTCGTAGCTTTAGTTTTAAGATACCGTAATTGATTATCACCATCATGTTTTATAAGTTTCGGACGTCAGTGTACAGTGTACCTAAATTGAATAAACAAAATATAAAAAATATTGATTGATTGATTCAACATTCAACGTTGTAAATGTCACCAAACATAAATCGCCACTTTCGAAACAAAAGATCATCTATGCGATGGACCGTGTGAATTAGCCTCGTTTGTACGACGACGCCTAATACGGCGAGTGGAAAGTGCGCTCGCCTTATTAAACGGGGTACAATGGGGCTTAATGTCCGTACGAGAACCGAAAAGGCGTACTTAAAGCTTACACTCTGTGAGATCTATAGAGCGAACTTCGACTTTGCTTAAACTTAACACGTGGTTAAAACGAGACAGATTTATGTTACTCACATAAGTCCATCTCGTTCTAACTCTAAGTAAAGTCTGAGCCAAGTCAAAGTACGCTCTATAGATCGCAGCATGTGTCACTGGATTAGTTATGTAAGCTGATTTATTTTGGAAGAAATGCATCTGTAATATTATTGGAGTTTACCTCCCTAAGAATCGATTTTCATATATTACTAGCTGACCCGGCGAACTTCGTACCGCCTTAGTATGCAAAATTAAATGTATATTTTTCAATATTTCTGAGAGATTTTCTTAATATTTTTTTTCGTAAGAACCTTCTCCTAATAATAACAAATACAACAAAAAAAGAATTAGTGAAATCGGTCCAGCCATTCACGCATGATGCCGTGACCAAGGAAAACGGGTTTCATTTTTATATATTATATAGATATAGATATAGATATAGATAAGCCCGTGGTATGAAAATTTATGGGGAGTAAAATCAAGCTTTCTTCGTTACGTTATTGACTTTATGTTTCCATGGTAACCCTTTTCGTTCGTAAGGAGTTAACTCCTGTCGTGCGTCGGAGCTGACACACTTTTTTTTTAAAATGCGAAAGTGTATACCTTTTTTTATTCCATTACAAGGTAGCCCTTGACTGCTAGGGGCTAGGGATAATGCAGTCTAAGTTGTTGGTGGGCTAATCTATTAAAGATATGACAGTTATATTTTACTAGAGGATGCCCCCGAATTCGTCCGCGTGGATTAAAATTCTATGATTCCCGAGGGATAACCTTAAATTTCGGGGATAAAAAGTAGCCATTGCCCTTGATGTAGCAGACAGACACTTTCGCATTTACAATATTAGTATGGATATGGATGACACATTCAAAACAAAAAGTGGTGTATGGCCTATGGTACAATAGACAAATTAAGTTTGTTTGTTATGCGGTTCCTAATATGGTAACTGGTAGGTAAGTACCTATGTTGTGAAGAAAGCTTGCTTGAAACGAAGCACGAAATTGCTGTTTTTTTAACTTCAAAGATATAATTATAAAAATAATCAAACTAATTTAGCTTTCAAAGCTAGAAATTATTTGATATAGATTTTTTCACTTTTTAAATTGTACCCTTGTATTTGACACGTTACAGCGGAAACACACTAAGATCGACGTTTTACCCTATCTTGCTAGTGTGTGCGCTCAATACACAAGTGAACGACGCGGAATTTTTATCTGACCCGGTGACAGCGTCGCTAGTAGGTGATACCTATATGAAAAATAAAATAAAAACAAAAACTAAACAGGCATAAAAATTAGTTCCAATTTTGGCCATCGGGTCAGACAAAGTGGGACTATAGTAGACTCATATCAAACGATTGAAAAATCAAACCTAAACGATTGTCTCAATTTTTTGTACAGGGATTCATAACAGTTATCTCATTTTCTGTAAAATTCTAAATCTCTTGGCCCATGAAATTTTGCATACTTAACACCCATAAGGAAAATTCTTTGAGCATTTAAAAATTGAGGGGAAAATTGCTTAGCATTCACCCCCAATGGGTAATTTACTATTGATGGTATACTATAGTAGTACACTAGTAGTACACATGTGACACGTTACTTCACGGCGCTTTACAAATGGCGCCACAATCGCAGTGCTCTTATTAATCTGTGATGCGATTGTGATTTTGCAATCGGAATCGATTAGCAGGACGTGTTGCTTAGTAGAAATTGATTGCTCACTAGACTAGGTCACTTAAAGAGGATATTCCGACACTAAAAGTTGTCCAGCGACATTTTACGCCACCTTACAAATCATTTACGTCTTATAAGGCGTTTAATGTTTTCCCATCGTCTCCTAAATTAAAGATTTGCCGATAGTGATCATTTTTTAGGCTTCGGTTCCGAATTTTTTGTCCGTAAACTACTCAGATGTTTAAAAAATCTTTTTTAGTAGTTTTCCGAGATTATTTTGATACTTGTAACTAAAATTAATGTCCATATCTATAGTCAATCATTCATTTGATTTGGAAAAAAAATTGGTTTGTCTCTCGTCTTTAAAAGAGTCGCAATCCCGATTCCGATTGGTCGATCGCAATCGCACGGCAACAGTGTCGATCGCGTCAAGTGCGACCGCGTTAAGGGCCCTACACACGAGAACACTCGAACATCTGTCGCGAAGCTTAAGTTTAAGCGGTGAAAACCCCCGCTTTCCTTTGTGGAGTATTAAGTATTTTTGCGGTGTGGTGAACTCTGAAGTGACTCTTATAGAACTCTTGTACAACCATTATAGAACAGTTATGAAGCAGTCGTTATAATTATTGATACTTTGTTGCGATTGGGGAAGTTTATTAGGAAATAGTTTTTCTTTTATGTGCATTCAAATTTTGCGTAGTGTTTCGTGATTAAAGTGCACGAGTTTATAATTATTGGAGTTTTACTGTGTGAGGCCAGACGAGCGTAATTTTTGAGTTGTGTGTCGCGTATTTTAAGACGCGATATTTCTGCTGTTCACATTAGTTTACAGTTTTCATTTTCATATAAACAAAAAAATGAAGCGTAGGTGTTAAACATAAAAAATAAGTCACGTTGTGTGACAAAAAATAAAAGCTATTTTTAACCGACTTCAAAAAAAGGAGGAGGTTCTCAATTCGTCGGAATCTTTTATTAATTTCTGCTATACAGTCTGTTTCATAAAAAAGTCCGAATATGCCAGACAAAAACTCAAACTCAAATGCCCGACACTTACTGCTTTTTGCATGCACTTAGATTTAGGTTTCCTTCGGGAAATTTCTGACTGAAGGATAAAATCTCCGTCCATCATCACAAATAAATAAAATAAATCAAGCTATCCGTCTGTCTGACACTTATAGTAAGCGTGCAGGTAACTAGCCACGGCTAAAGCTGTCACCAAACCGAAATAGAATTAAAACGGAGGACGAACACTACGCACGTGGAGCCACATAGGTACATTAGAGTAAACCATACACTATACAGCCTGTTACCACTAAAAGCCTTATTTATAGTTCCAGTCGCAAAGGTTGAGGAAGCCGGAATAAATACAGGGAAGGAAGGCACCTATCACGTGGAGGTAATAAACACAGGCTCTTTGGTTAGCAATAAAAATAAATTAGTAGGGAGAGTCAATGAGATTGCTGAGAAATAAATAAGAAAAGTTACTTATCCTCTTTCTTTTTCACCACAAGTAAGCCCTTGAATGCGATTTCACCTGGCGGTAGTGATGATGAAAGACTAGATGATGACCGTGTCTTCGCGTGGATTAAGTTTTTCTATTCCATTGGGAACTTCTTATTTTTCCGGGGTCAAAAGTAGCCTATATCATTCCCCGGGAAGCAAACTGTCTCTATACCGAATTTCATCAAAATCGGTTAAAAAAATAGGCCGTGAAAGCATAGCAGACAGACAGAAAGTCCGGACAAACAGACAGATAGACAGACACTTTCGCTTTTATAATATTAGTATGGAAGTATGGATGATAGTGGTCTAACCTGTTAGTGGTATATAAGGCATATTAAAACCATACCCCTAATTGGTTTCGCTTAATCGCTTGGCAGTACGTCTTTGCCGGTAGGGTGGTAACTAGCGGCCGAAGACTACCCACCAGACCAGACAAGAGAAAATTCAGTAATTATAAATTCCCCAATAGATGCGCGGCGGGGGCGCATCAAATGCGGACCTCCCGCTGATAAGACGTCAGGGCACACCATTACGCCAGGCAGGTCGTCAAAATGATGATGATCAAAATTTCGGCCGCATGGGTTTAATATAAATGCCGTACCCCTAACAGGTTAGCCTGATACAAGCTTAGACTGCATCATCTTTTACTATCAGGTGAGATTGCAGCTAAGGGATAACTTGTAGTGGAATAAAAAAAAGGCAATGCTCGTGGATTAGGTAATGTGTTTAGGGTTTTCAGTTTCTCGCTCTACAAATGTTGCAATTTATTTCAATCTCTCATGAATCTCAACATTAACCGTTGCTCAAAACAATACAACCGTCATTAGAACACTCAATTAACAACATTACCCCACCTCCCGAGGAGGTAACCTGACCTAATAGGTCGTTACGCCGAACTGCCGAGAGGGGAGTGATTATACAAATTATATGCGGTTTATTTAACAAACCTGTAACAAGAGGTGTCCTTTGTGTTTATTTTACCTGGGTAACGTTAATTTGTCATATTTATTTTTTGTAGGCTCCAGTACACAATGGACCAACACGTCGGCGAGTGTCAGCTAATATGAAAACGCGGTTTGACAATGGTGCCACTGCCAAGATATAAGGATGCTGGCCAGCGATGGTCTTACCTTGCGAATGAACAATGTTGTGTACAAATATCAATACGCAAATACGCCTCTCCATTTGCACAGTGTTATTTGAATTGAGTGGTTTGACCGAGCGAAGGGGCCAATGTGTTCGAGGCTTTTTATTTTAAAAACCTATTTAGTCACAATTCTGCTAGAATTGTCTCATCGATGGCCATGCAGGTTTCCTTACGATGGTTTCCGTGACCGTTAAAGCAAGTGATATTTTTTTTTAAATTAACCCCTACTATTTAATGACCCAACTCTTAAATAATTAGTAAAAATTCAATTATTAGTTAAAAACTAGACGATGCCCGCGACTTTTGGGATTATTCTCTCTTTAATTCTCTCTCTTTAATTTTCCGGGATAAAAGTAAGTAGTCTATGCCCTTCCCCAGGATACAACCTATCCCTGTACCAAATTTTATCAAAATCGGTTTAAAAGATGGGCCGTGAAAGTGTAAATATTTTGGATATGACTGGTAATACTGAAATTGGACGGTAATTATTAGGGTCTGTTTTGGCACCAGATTTATAGATCGGAGTAACTTTCGCTATTTTCAGTGCGTCCGGAAAAGTTCCTCCAGCAATGTGTCCGTTGATACAGTTAGCCAAATCGTTCCCTATGAGTTTACTAATGCATTTGATGACTTTTGTGGTTATGCCGTCGATTCCAGTGCTACAATTTGGATCAAGATTGTCAATTATTTTATAAATTTCGTCAATGTCACATGGTATAAAAGTAGTAAGTTTAAAATTTTGAGTTCGAGAATGAGACAATGCGGGTGTATCATGTTGTTGTTTGGATGTAATGGCGAAGGCAAGTGTCGAACCAATCGTAGAAAAGAACTCATTGAATTTCTCACAGATTTCATTGCCATCAGTTATGGGGCCTAACTCAGTTAGCAGTTTTGGGGGGGAGCAGTTTAATTTAATTTTATTATTTGATAGTGTGTTAACTAAATTCCACATTTTCTTTGGCTCTCTTATGTGTTTCATAAATGCCTCGTAGTAATATTTTCCTTTCGTATTTTTTATCCTTTCGGCTGTAGTTATTCTTTCCAAAGCAAAACTTTCCTTGATTTCGGCATTATCTGGATCTGCTTTCAATTTGTGCCAAATTTCATTTCTTTTCTGGATTTTACTAATAACTTCTTTACATATCCAGTTTTGTCGTGGTAAATTTTGTATTTTGACCTTAGTTACTTTACTGTCATTAATAGCACATTGTATGTGTTTTTCTAAGTCTTCATAGTTGTTCAATGTTTGATGTTCTGTATTTTTTATGTATGTGTGAAGTTTATCATAGTTAATTGCGTCATATTTCGTGTGTTTCTTTTTCGGGAGTATGTATTTCTTCATTTTTAAGTAGATTTGCTTGTGGTCAGACATAGGAGAATCAATAATGGCCATATGAAATTCTTTATCTTTTAAGTTTGAGCATACGTGGTCAATGATGGTTTTTGTTGTTGATGTTTCCCGCGTGCAGTAGTCTTCATTAATTTTGTTGATAATTTGAAAACCGGACTCTCGCAAAGTATCACGGTAGCGTTTGCTATAACGATCTTTTGCGAGAAGATCAATGTTAAAATCACCGAAAACTATAGCTCGTTTCTTTTGGACCAGTTGTGTAGAATATACTTCGAGAAATTCATTTATATTTGAAATCCCAGGATTATAAATAACGCCTAATTTCAGCGCACATTTTTGAAGATGCACCCAGAGATAATTGACGCCACCTATGTACATTTCTTCATCTAGGCTATGGTTCAGATTGTTATGAACATATATTGAAACACCACCACCCCTGGAGTCTGTTCTGATGTTATAGTAGTGTGTATAGTTCGGGATTTGGAATAATTCAGCTTCTTCATTAGATTTTAGCCATGTTTCCGTTAGTAAGATGACATGAAGTATGCATTCAACGGATTTCAATATACACTTTAATTCATCGAATTTCCCTTTTCTACATATACTTCGAACGTTTGCATAAAATAGGTTTAGGTTTGATTTAGAGGTAAATAGATCCTGATAAGTATGACAAATCTGGTAAGTAATAGTTTCGTTAGAATGCTTATCCAATGTATCTGGTAAGTTCAGTTTTTTGGCTGTGTTTGTATAATTCTGGGTGTGCCTTTGATATATTTAATAATCAGGTTTTGTTCTCCATTGTTTTTGCGGCGGTTTAGTTCTTGGCTGAGCTCTTTTAGCATGCTTTTTTGGGTAGGGGTCTGATCCGAGTATATTTTTACAAGTTTATATACAGATACATAGTTTTAGTGGCTTTTCGAGGTGAGGTCGGAAGGCAGAATAGCTGAGGTGTTTGTGGTCTGCGAATATAAAAATTCCCACATTGCGATATCCGGGGCCGCATTTTTTGGATATTGCGCCGGGAAAATTAAATTCGCACCCAGGCGACTCACGGCGATAGTTGCAATATGGTTTTAAGGGTTATTTTTGTACATTTTGAGGACAGCTTAAAAAAGTTAGTTCATCCCTTCATGCAGGCAATCCATCCCCAGTAATTGGGTATTTGATCAGTCAAATCAGCAACTTTTTTAACGTCAAACGCGTGCTATATATTTGCTAGATTTTGTATGAAATATTGAATAGTGACGTCTTCAAAGTTTGATGCACTTTTTTACTTCAATCGATAGTTTAAAACAGTTATTCAACATAAAACTAACAGGAGACGTGGATATTACGACTTTTGGGAGATCCTCTTTAATAATCACTAAAAAATAATTTACTTGAATTGTATCAAATACCCAATTATTTATCAAACTGGCCAACTTAAGAACGCCTCTAGCGCTTTCCGACAGGATCCATCTAGAGATGTCATAAAGATGATAAAAAACCTCTAAAATCGTTGGTAGTTAGGCACAGCTTCTAGTTCTTTGTTTTATTTTATCCCATTTCACCATTCCTACCATTAGAACTGTTCGCGACAATGTGTTTTACCATACATTTTTCGTATAGCGTAACTTGGGTAGATAATATTTTCGTGTTATTTACTTTTGTTTTATATAGCTGCTGATTAGGTAATTATATTCTATAGATAGATTTTAAGATTCCCTACAAAATGATATAAGTTTCATTATAGTAGGTAGACTAGATCCGAAAATATTGTAAATTAAATACCTAAAATTCATAGGAATACGTAGGAATTAGGTATATTTCCGATTATTTTGTAAATAATAAATTAACCTATTGTTTAGTGACATATATCATTAGATAGCATAGAATAAGGGCTTTATAATGATATAAATTGTTTTTATGTAAGAGAAATAGGTTAGAAAATATTTTCGGATAAATATGTAACGCATAATAAAAATAAAATAAATGTCACGTCATCGCGTTGTCATCTGGCGCGGCTCTCTTTAAGGTAATAACATCGTAGTACATAACCGCCTTCGCGCGACGTGGTGGTGTGGTCGCAAGATAGTCGTCAAGCTCAGCTCACAAACGAGGTCGTGACTATTCAAGAAATCAGTGTTTCATTTGTACTCACCCTGGACCAAACTACGGTATCCAACAGCAGATTCGTTGTGGTAGCCTTTTTCAAGGCTAAATTTCCTGTTTAGTGCCCGACGAACTCTGTTAGGTACATCACCAGCTGAATATCCTGCGGTCTTCGAGAAGGTGATCTACGGTCATCGGCAGACAGTAACTCGCTTAAGGGGCCCTTTTCAGGGCCAACTCTTTCCTTTCACGAGCAACCTTTCGAGGTTTGCTTCCCCGGGCGAGAACTGTTCGTGCATCATTCCACGGGTATCGGCTGCTACGGTACGAGAAGACATCAAGCGCCACCCTTGAACAACGCGTGAGCTCTCGTCTTTTTCAAGACGATCTCACATTTCCTGTCAAATCGGTCTAATACCGACCTACGCGTTGTTTGCCGGGCAAAGGTGCATGTCTAGTACATTTGCTGGTCCTTCGAGAAGCCGGATCCAGGGTGAAGTACACTGCACTGCCACGTCACGTCGCTGACCACAAACCGTTCGTAAGTGGTCAAGCGTTTTTTCACCCGCGCCGCGAAAAGCCGACGTGTTAACGCTCGAAACACGATACGGCTAAGTACATCGACGCCGGCGGCGAAATATCGTTTTCGTTCAGCCAGGCGCCCGCGTCGCGATCCGCCGCAAACTAGCGCGCCGATCAGTCTCAACGATCGAGCGCCCCGCGTACCGCGTCCCTCCGCAACGGTCGCCCGGTGCCCGTGCACCGGCGCTGACAAGGCACGCCACCGTAACCCGCGCGGCCCCTCGGCTACGCGCCTCGCGTCCGATTCCAAGAATTCGTGTACCTGCCTACCGCGACGCGCCGCGCTTAACTAGCGCTTGGCGCCGTGTTTGCGTGTGTACGTATAATATTGCGCGCTCCGTGTTTTCGTTCCGTATAGTATATAAACTGTGTTGTGTATATAAACTGTGTTGTGTATATAAACTGTGCTGTGTTCGTGTCAAGAACTCAAGATGCCTATCACCAGATCACGTGGCCAGGCAGCTGAAAACTCCGAAGAGGCGGTGGGTGTCACTCCGTTCGCTTCATCTCATATCACCCGCCGTTCTCCACCTCCGCGTTCTCCGAGTGCTATAGTGGTTACGGAATGTACTTCCGGTCCGTTGAGGGAAGAAACCTCGAAACATCGACAGCCGGCGTCGTCAAGCAGAGAGACATCGCCGCGCCAAAATACAAGATATAGACAGCCGGTTTCGCCGCCGCCAGAGGTCGCGTCGCCGCGCCATATT
Source organism: Erebia aethiops (assembly GCA_923060345.2). Taxonomy (NCBI): domain Eukaryota; kingdom Metazoa; phylum Arthropoda; class Insecta; order Lepidoptera; family Nymphalidae; genus Erebia; species Erebia aethiops. The sequence goes on along the minus strand of OV281081.1, from coordinate 15,984,517 downwards.
AGAAGACCACATAGCAGAAATTCGTTAGTTCGGGAAGACACTACAGTTACGACAGTTTATAAGGGTGCACGCACACGCAAGACAAGTACGTCCGACCAAAGAGCTTTGCAAATCGACGAACAAATAAGTGAATTAAGGACTCGACTAAAGCAGCTGTCGCGGAAAAAAAGGCAGCTCGCATACGAAAATTCCGAAGACGACTATGATGACGACGGGCAGTCACGATCCGAGTACGTGCGGTCCTGGGTTCAAGACACCAGCGCCGTCAGGCCCGCGTCTCCACGCACCACCAAACGCCGGGAAATAGAAGAGGACGACGTACCTAGGCGAAGGAAGCCAGGACCGTTGCACCTACCACCGCACCCGGAGCCGAAGCAGGGAGAAAGAAGCTCTTCGCCGATCATCGTAGAGCCCTGCCCGGCAAGTTCGAGAATAGTGATAGATCCGCCTCTTAATTCCGATATCCGTGAAGAACCGGGTTCTCAACCTCAGGGAGAAGTGTTGAAGAATCAAGGTACGTCCAGTATACCTACGAGTCAGAGTATACAAGAACGACAATTCGCTATTCTACTTGAAATGGAAGAAGACCTTCTCAATTTCAAGAAAAAGTACTTCGGGCTGGGAGTAGGGTGTCCATTACGTCAAGAAAAATCCGGGACAGTCTACTCGCCGCCAACCGAGCCCCGCAAAGAGGGTGAAATTCGTGTGGATAGCTATGCTATTACGTCGTACGTCATGAAGCTGCCAGAATTCAGTGGAGACGTTAATGGCTGGATATCATATAAGTCGATATATGATAATTCGAAAAATTCGTTCAGCAGATTTGAGAACATAGTGAGACTTCGAAAATCGCTGAAAGGAGAGGCGCTTGATTGTGTGAATATATTAATCGCTACAAACGCCGATCCAGATCAGATAGTTGAAGAGTTGCATCGAACATATGGCCGCTCCGACCAAATGGCGTTCAAGGAGTTCAACACTTTGAAGGACTTACCGGACGTCAGTGACAAGCCAAAGGAGATTGTCCAGTTCGCCCGAAAAGTGAGACAAGGGGTGTTACTTTTCCAGACACTTGGGGAAGAAAGGTACATCGAGTCGCCGGAACTTATGCAATACCTACAAGCAAAGTTGCCGAACCACATGAAGAGTAAGTGGAGAAAGATTCAAGCTTCGAATAAGAACAAGGCATCGCTGGTACAACTCAGGGATTTCCTCGATGAAGAAGCGGACAGCTGCATTGCCGACCTACCTCTGGACGAGAAACCTTCGACTAGGCGGTCATTGCAACGAACGCATACAGTCACAGAAGACACAAACGAAACTTTAGACGAGAGGAAACCCACCGCTATGGAAGAAAAGAAGCATGCTGCTGAACCAATCTGCAAGATCTGCACTAAGACTGGGCATCGAAGCGTCGACTGCTACAAGTTCAAGAGCGGGAACTCAGATAAAAGATGGGAGCTCGCCAAGCAGTTCCAGCTGTGCTATCGGTGCCTAAGGCCTCGTTCACCTGGACATATGTGCCGGAAGGTGAAGTGCGGTATCGAGGGTTGTACTGGTACCCACCACAAACTTCTTCATGGCCCCAAGACCGAGAAAACGAAGAATGAAGCCGTAGCGAACACATGGACGAAGACTACACCTCAAGCATACTTGAAAATAGTTCCAGTTACAGTCATAGGACCGGCGGGAGAATCGAAAGAATTCGCTCTCCTTGACGACGGCTCAACCGTATCTTTGATGGATGAAGAGGTAGCTGACAAGATCGGAGCTAAAGGACGTACGGAACCATTGAACGTGCAGACGATGGGGGAGAATATACGAGACTCGAACTCACGTCGAATCACACTCGCACTCTCTGGCCGCCAGGGCGAGAGAGTCGCTTTCAAGGTCCGCACCATCCCGTCGCTGAAGCTATCACCGCAGACCGTCGCTGAGGATGACATCGTGGGATGCAAGCACCTCGACAAGATCAGAAAAGAGATAGTGTACGAGGCCGCTGTTCCAAGAATCCTAATAGGACAAGACAACTGGAACCTACTGCTCGCCGAGGAGGTAGTCAAAGGGCCGGAGTCACAGCCAGTTGCATCGCGTACGCCGCTGGGGTGGGTGCTACATGGCGCGCACACTCGAGCTCTGGGACACGCTGTCCACTATACCAATTCGTTAACTTCGGATGCAACACTGAACTCTCAACTAGATGAATATTTCGCTTTAGATTCGCTTTTCGTGAATCCCCGAAGACCGGACTCCGACCCAGAGAAGAGGGCGGAGGACATCTTGAAGAAAAATACGCACTTTACGAAGGAGGGCCGCATAGAAACTGCGCTTCTCTGGAAGAAAGAAACATTTGTGATGCCTAATAATTTCGAGACTGCTATGAAGAGGCTCACAAGTATAGAAAAGAGGTTGGATAAAAATCCGGAGCTGAGTCAAAAGTACGCCGAGCAAATGGACGCTTTGGTGAAAAAAGGATACGCCGAACCAGCTCCGAAGAAAACGACGCCGGGAAAGACCTGGTATTTGCCACACTTCGACGTTAAGAACCCCGCGAAGCCGGACAAGTTCAGAATCGTCCATGATGCAGCTGCTAAGACGAGAGGAATGTCGCTCAATGACTTCCTGCTCACAGGACCAGACCTACTTAGATCCCTACCTGGGGTCCTCATGCGATTCCGCCGCCATGATATCGCCGTATCTGCTGACATAGCTGAGATGTTCATGCAGATAAAAATTCGTGAGGAAGATAGAGATGCCCTTCGTTACCTGTGGCGAGGGGATCGTCGTGAAGGCGCGCCCGACGAGTACCGTATGACTTCGTTAATTTTTGGGGCCGCCAGCTCGCCGTGCACTGCCATCTACGCCAAAGATTGGAATGCAAGACGTCACCAAGAAGAACATCCGAGGGCGGTGGAAGCAATTACCGATAATCATTATATGGATGACTACCTCGATAGCTTTAGAAGTGTCGAAGAAGCCATCACCGTTTCGAAGAAGGTCCGGTCAATTCACAGCGAAGCGCATCTGGAACTCCGCAAGTGGCTTTCGAATTCGACGGCGGTAATAGAAGAATTAGAACCGAACACCGATACCGCCAGTTTAGTGAACATTGGCTCCAAAGAAGAAAAGATCTTGGGGTTAATGTGGAATCCGTCAACAGATCAGTTGGGCTTCAACCTAGGGATGGCTCGACTCCCAGCTGATATACTCCGTAAAGAAACTGTGACAAAAAGAGAAGCTCTGAAGATAGTAATGTCACTCTACGATCCGCTTGGCTTCGCGTCTCCGGTCACAGTGAACGCGAAGAAAATTCTACAGGAAGCTTGGAGGAAAAACGTTGACTGGGACCAAGAGCTCGACGAAGATCTAGCTGCCCAATGGTCGGCGTGGAAGAAGCATCTAGAAAATTTGAAGACAGTTAGTCTGCCAAGGTGCTACTCCGGCTTCAGCGATGCAGTCTCTCTACAGCTGCATGTATTCACCGACGCCAGCGAGACCGCCTACGCAGCAGCAGTATACTGGAGGGCGGTCACTCCCGACGACCGTGTCCATATCTCTATGGTCATGGCGAAGGCGAAGGTGGCTCCATTAAAAGTTACGTCGATCCCACGTCTCGAACTGCAAGCAGCCGTCATGGGCAGTCGCATGGCCGCCGCTGTTATAGAAGAACACCGTATAGTTCCCGAGTCGAAAACCTTTTGGACCGATAGCAAGACGGTTCTCTCATGGGTAAAAAGAGGGGCCAGATCGTACAAACCGTTCGTCGCACATCGAGTGGCAGCCATAGAAGAAAACAGCAAGACAGATGAGTGGCGCTGGGTTCCAACGAAACTCAACGTCGCCGACATCGCCACTCGAGATGTGCCTCCTGACTTCGGGCCTGAACACGACTGGTTCAAGGGTCCAGCGTTTCTGCTCGAAGCTCCCGTATCCTGGCCCGTAGAGAAGATCTCAATCATCGAATCGACCGGGGAAGAGCGCGTGCACGCCTGCACCGAAGCTGCAAGTGCGCCGAAGCTCAAAGAAGCAGTTCCAGACCCAAGCCGTTTTTCAAGATGGGAAAGACTAGTCCGCGCGACAGCAAGAGTACTACAGTTCGTACACTTATGTCGAAGATCGAAAGAGAAAACGTACTACAAAAGAACGGTACGTAATAAAGAAGCCGATCCTGACTGGCGAAAGAAAAAACCAAGGAAGGCGAAGAAGACTTCCTCCGTTGTTCCGAAACATTCTTCGAAAAACTACATGACTCTTGACGCCGAGTTCATAAAGAAAGCCGAAGAAATACTCATCCGCGCCAGCCAGGAAGATTCGTTCGGGGAAGATATCCCAAACCTTCGTGAAAAAGAACCAGTGAACAACAATAGTCGTCTGCGAGCTCTGCCGGTGGAATATCGTGATGGCCTCGTAGTTCTTCGAAGTCGAATCGCAGCCGTCACTGAAGTTAGTGAAGAAATGAAGTCGCCACCGGTCATAGATGGAGATCATCGTATCACTCAGCTGTATATCGATTGGACACACCGCTGCCTACATCACTGTGGAACAGAGCCCACAATCAACGAGGTGCGTCAACATTACTGGGTGATCAGACTCCGACCCTCCGCTAAGAAAATCATCAGTCGCTGCCTCCGGTGCCGCATTCGTAAGGCACAACCTCCGACTCCGCCGACTGGTGATCATCCAAGAACAAGACTCGCACATCATCAAAAGCCATTCACGTTTACTGGTTTGGATTACTTCGGACCGCTTTCCGTCACCGTGGGTCGCCAGCATCAGAAACGCTACGTGGCCCTATTTACATGCCTCACAACGAGAGCGGTTCACCTGGAGATCGCTGCCAGCCTCAACGCAGACTCTGCTGTCCTGGCACTCCGCAGATTTGCAGCACGCCGTGGTCACCCGACTGAAATTTACAGCGACAACGGGACGAATATGCACGCTGCAGACAGAGAACTCCGTGAGGCACTCCGAGAAGAAGCAAGTCGTCGTGGGATAGTTTGGCGCTTCATCACTCCGTCCGCGCCGTTCATGGGAGGGGCCTGGGAGCGCCTAGTCCGCTGCGTGAAAACCACGCTCTACACTGTCCTGCATGAGAGACACCCGACCGAAGAAATCATGGCCACCCTACTCTGTGAAGTGGAGTACACCGTCAATAGTAGGCCATTGACACACGTATCCGTGGATCCCGACGACGACGAAGCTATTACCCCTAACCATTTCCTGCTTGGGGGGTCAGCAAGAGTACCGACTCCGGGTATTTTCGACGAAAAAGACCTAATCAGCAAGAAACACTGGCGGCGCGCACAAATAATAGCAGACATGTTTTGGCGCCGCTGGGTCCGTGAGTACCTACCCGAGCTACAACACCGGCGGGAGCCTCATGGTCGTGGCCCTACGTACGAAGTTGGCGATCCAGTCCTCATCGCTGACTCTCAACTTCCTCGCAACACGTGGCCGCGCGGGAGGATAGAAGCCGTCTATCCAGGGAAAGACGGCCAAGTACGCATAGTCGAAGTACGCACGTCCGGTGGAACTTTGAAGAGGCCAACGAAGAAGCTCGTCCCTCTGCCGAAGTAGACGACATCGCCGCTCACCGATTGGGGTGCAGCATCTCGACGAGACCTGATGCTGCACGGCGGGAGAAATGTTCGCGACAATGTGTTTTACCATACATTTTTCGTATAGCGTAACTTGGGTAGATAATATTTTCGTGTTATTTACTTTTGTTTTATATAGCTGCTGATTAGGTAATTATATTCTATAGATAGATTTTAAGATTCCCTACAAAATGATATAAGTTTCATTATAGTAGGTAGACTAGATCCGAAAATATTGTAAATTAAATACCTAAAATTCATAGGAATACGTAGGAATTAGGTATATTTCCGATTATTTTGTAAATAATAAATTAACCTATTGTTTAGTGACATATATCATTAGATAGCATAGAATAAGGGCTTTATAATGATATAAATTGTTTTTATGTAAGAGAAATAGGTTAGAAAATATTTTCGGATAAATATGTAACGCATAATAAAAATAAAATAAATGTCACGTCATCGCGTTGTCATCTGGCGCGGCTCTCTTTAAGGTAATAACATCGTAGTACATAACCGCCTTCGCGCGACGTGGTGGTGTGGTCGCAAGATAGTCGTCAAGCTCAGCTCACAAACGAGGTCGTGACTATTCAAGAAATCAGTGTTTCATTTGTACTCACCCTGGACCAAACTACGGTATCCAACAGCAGATTCGTTGTGGTAGCCTTTTTCAAGGCTAAATTTCCTGTTTAGTGCCCGACGAACTCTGTTAGGTACATCACCAGCTGAATATCCTGCGGTCTTCGAGAAGGTGATCTACGGTCATCGGCAGACAGTAACTCGCTTAAGGGGCCCTTTTCAGGGCCAACTCTTTCCTTTCACGAGCAACCTTTCGAGGTTTGCTTCCCCGGGCGAGAACTGTTCGTGCATCATTCCACGGGTATCGGCTGCTACGGTACGAGAAGACATCAAGCGCCACCCTTGAACAACGCGTGAGCTCTCGTCTTTTTCAAGACGATCTCACATTTCCTGTCAAATCGGTCTAATACCGACCTACGCGTTGTTTGCCGGGCAAAGGTGCATGTCTAGTACAAGAACACTTATGCCAAAATCAACAAATCATCACATCCTCCTTAGTTGCTGCATCATTTCCCCTCCACCATATAAAGCTCATGCATAATAATATACGTTGAGACATTATTACATTAAGTTGTGCCCAAATTAAGTTGAAGTTTGAAATGTGGTCATGATTATTAGAGAATTAAGAATCAATCTAACTCTATGAGTCGGTTGGACGAACCGAATTTGGTTAAGGAATGTACTATGTTGCAGTTAGAGTAAATTTTTGGTATTTGAAAGAGTTACCGTGTCTTATATTCAGATGCGTGAAATTGTGTCCATATTATGTCCAGACAAATTTATTATAGCCGGGCTTTCTTAAATACCTAATTACTTATCAAGTTAATATTTGATTTAAGAATGGTTTACTTTGAAAAAGCCGTTTCAAACTCATGTGGAAATTCGGCCATAGAAAAAGCAATTTTATGTTTCATTTATTTTAAAAAATATAGTTTGCACGGTAGTTCGGTGCAAATTTGAAACAGAAACTTGAAATAGTCAAAACCACAAAAAAAACTTACAAAAATGGTAGAAAAGTTGATGTTTATCGAGATACTGAGCAAAAGCAAAAGTTTTTCCATCTGCCCTACAAACTAAAGTCTATATTTTGATATTAGATTACATTGCGGTTGCCTTGTAGCTTTTTCAGGAAACTAAAATTAGTCTACGCCAACTCTAGACAGTCAATGTAGGCCCAATGCTACACTCCAACGTGTTGATGTCCGAGTTTCTTGCTGGTTCTTCTCGGTAGGAATGGCATTCCGAACCAGTGGTAGATTCACTTGATGATTCAAAAGTACTTGTAAAAGTTTATTTGAATAAAAAAAATATTTGATTTTGATTTGATTTGATGGACAAAATATAAAATTATTGCCCCAATGATCAAGCCAATATTGGTACGATTACTAATTTCTCAATCCATACGTTGAACGGGAATCATAGGGCCAACGTTGGTGCCAACGTGTGGAATCAGGGTTAAGAATGAATCAACTATTAAAAGTACCTGTAATTAATAATTGAATTGTATTGTAGATTTCAGTTAGTTTGAAATGAATAGGTCTCTCTCTGCGTCGTATTCCTCGTTGCTGAGGGTCGTGACCCTTTTTGGAAAGGTACATTAATCAAATAATGGTAGGAATTTTCTTGCGATAATAATGCGGTGGGTTCCCATGTCCTTCCTCTTAGGTTTTTGTAACGATTATTATCAGATGTTAGTGATAATAACCGAGACCGCCGGCTTAACGTGCTCTCCGAGGCAGGGAGGAAACGAAACGGCCAAATTCGAAATTCTAACTTAACAACGACAACGAGCAAGCAACGACAATGAGACAACGAGCTTAACATTCACAATCGACTGAAATGCGTTGTCACAAGTGGGCCACTCGTAAATAGTCACAATCAAAATATCCCCAACACTGATTACGAGCTACAACACGGTGTATAATCACCGTAGATATTATCCGGAGAAAGCTCTCCTTTTTGGGAGTGTGGCTTTCTCCGTAATTTGCCCATAATAGAGAGGCCGCTCGAATTACTATCAATACCGGCCTGATTGGACGGAACATTATAATTCGTGTGTGAGATTTAGTAATGTTTTATTTATTTTATTCTCATAACTCGGGTAGAGCCTAGAACCCAGTTCAAATTCTGTTTTTACTTTATCCTTGGTTTTCCATATTATTGTTATTACCTACCTAACCAACCTACTTAATTAAATACGTCCACTGATGGAAAGTCTCTTGCGAGGATCTTGTAGATGACAATCCATAATAATCTAGCCTATGTAGTCATGCCTATAGCCTAGCAACGTACTATATCAACGTTGATAAATTTTTATTGTTGAGACATCGTAAAGCCTTTCTTGAAACTAAAAAAGACATTTTCTTCGACCTTTTTTTTATTCCACTGCTGATTCCCAAATGACCCTGCCGGGAAGCGAACCCAGGACCTCCCACGTTAAGACAACAGCGCTCAACACTGCGCCAGGGAGGTCGTCAAATATCTTTCAAGGTCGGAACTTTTTAAAACTGTAGCCTAATTTAATATTGTATGTTTTGTATTTCATCAATATAGAATTTCATGAAATATTTATTTTTCGGTAGTGGTCGTCCAAAAAAAATATAAAGGAGAAGAATTACTGAAAAAAAAAATCGCTAACCACAAGCCCAAGTTGGCTTATTACAACGGAAGAATTTTAACAAGACGCTAACTTGTTTATAAATTGAATTTCTGAAGAACAGCCGGGCGCCGCATAGATTAACTTTAAAACTTCGATCATTTCTTCACAAAACGCAACAGGGCCTATACCGTTGATAGGGAGAAGATATAGGTAATGCTCCCTTTGGCAAATGTACTAATCCCATTGGGCACAAGAAATGTGGAACCATAATGAAATGTCTTTATTTTATGCTGAACATTTGTTTTTTCACTTTACAACGGTAACAGATCGTGTGGATGTGCTGTGCTTTTTGTTCCGGCATCCGTCAGTCACAGCAGTTACGTAAAACTAAAACCTAACGACGAGTAAAATAATGGACTAAAGTAGCAATCGAACGACTTATCAATTTCAAAATTTCAAATTCAATTTCTCAAATTTCGCAAAAGCTGGCAATGCATTGGCGGTTCCTCATGAGCTGCAAATGTTCATGGGCTGCGGTAAAAACTTAACATCAGGTGACCCGCCTGCTCGTTTGATTGCTTTAAATATAAAAAAATCAAATAAAGTACCGATATCATACTGCACAGACAAAATCGAAGATCATATTTCATACTTAATATTATAAATGCGAAAGTGTGTTTATTCGATGGTTTTTCCTTCAATAACACCGCAACGGAGCAACGGATTGACGTGATTTTTGGCATGAGTATAGTTGAGGATTAGGAGAGTGACATAGGTTACTTTTTATCCCGGAAAATTAAGGAGTTCCCGCGGGAATAAAAAAAAACTTAAACCACACGAACGAAGTCGCGGGCATCAGCTAGTATATGAATAAAGAGCGAAATTCACGAATTAAGTCTACTCCTAAGCGCGTTGTTTAACATGAAAATTCGATCATTTCTTCACGAAATTGATGTTGTATTTTTTTTGGGCCAACATAATTGGCTTGTGTCGGTTATTGGCATTTTTTCGTGTCGAGGGCGGGCGGTGGAAATTAATAAAACTCAATTTGGGTCTATTAAAAGTTGTATGAGGATATTATTATTGAATTCGAAGAAATAAATTTATTACAGAGATTTCCTGAGATATTTATCTGAGAATTGAATGACTGTATTTTGAGTTAAAATGGATTATTTCAGAATAGAACATTTCTGGTTTCAATTCAATTGCAAAAGTTCTGAAAGATTATTTTTACAGTTTGGTTGGCAATATCATAATATAGTAATATTATAAATGCGAAAGTGTGTTTGTTTGTTGGTTCGTACTTCAATAACGCCGCAACAAAGCAACGCGACGGATCGACGCGATTTTTGTATGGGCATAGTTGGAGAGTGACATAGGCTACTTTTTATCGTAGTTCCCGTGGGAATCAAAAAAACTTATTCCACTCGGACGAAGTCTCGGGCGTCAGCGAGTAGTAGTATTATTATTATATTTTATATATTCTAATACTATAATATTTATAAATGCAAAAGTTTGGATGGATGGATGGATGTTTGTTACTCAGTCCTGCCAGAACGGCGGAACAGATCGGGATGTAATTTTACACAGCGATAGATTATATAGTCTGTAGTTACATAGACTACTTTTTATCCCGAAAATTAAAGTATCCGCGGGAACCACAAAACCTCGATCCACGCGGACGAAGTCATGGGGATCAGTAGCTACATAATAACTGTGAAATTAATGTAGGCGTTACAGTAAAGTACGGGTAGGTACGCAGTATTATTGAGTTGGGTTGAGTGCTTGAGTACTTTTCAGGACTCCATAAACGTTTAAGAAAATAATGGATATTTCTCAGGCTTACAGGTTTAAACCAAGTGATATTTAGGTAGGTACTTGCTTAAAAACGCACGTAAATCGAAAAATTAGAATAGCCTGTCCAAGGATGGAACCCCGTATACAGGCTATTACTGCTAAGTTCTACAAATCATTGTTTCTAAAGAATCAATTAATTGCGAAATTAAAAATGATTCACGATACTTTTCGGAAACCAAAACACTTAATTTAATTAAAACGAAATGTTTTAAAACTCCCTCGGTAAAAACCGTAAGATATATCTCTGGGAACACGGAAGGGGTTGGTCGGTGACTAAACAGTCGTTAGCGAATACAGCTGTGGATAATGTTTTTGTTTTGCTTAAAAATGCAGGGGTAGTTAGTTAATTTTTGCCAGCCGACGAAGCAGAAATTTCGTATTTTGATAGTCTGCAACAGCCTTAACTTAATCTTCTCTGTGAGTAGTTTTAATTTTTTTTGAAATGGTAGGCAGAAGTGGCGATAGCCATTTCAAGACTATCTTAGACAGAAGTTGTTTAAACACGGGGCTTACTTTATTCAATAGAGGGTCTTCCAAAAGACTTAAAACTCACATCGCCGGTTAGTTTTAAGTTTGATAACCATTTTAAACTATAGATTTTCAAGTTTGTGTAAGACCCTAAACCACAACAGCACTAATCTTGACATTCACTTTGACTCGTTACCTAAGTTCCGTGATAAAATCAGAACATGAAACTTACCATAACTATTCTCTGAAGTAAGTATAATTAGTTACCTTAGTATTATCGGTCATTTCTAGTTTTATTCCCGTACTATGTTGATTTTTCATTAATTTTTTTTTAGCTTTGTAACGAATTTATTTTATGTCCGTTAGTAGTCCTAATAAATAAAAATTAAAAATAAAATAAAATATAGATTAAAGAAAAAAAGTGCGTTGATATATTTTGATGATGACACAAATCTGTATTTCATACAAACTTCAACTGCGTTTTTGAGTTTGATAAAAAGTTGCTATTTGATTGAGTTGTCATCATCCCTATAATTGCTTTACTTCCAGCCTGGGCAGTAATGCACTATTTTTTCTTTCAGGAGCTTTAAGATACACGGATTTAATGACAGTAGCACTTATTTATTCTTGGCTCTGAATCCGTGTACATGCAATGACAATACAGCATGTTTATGATCATTTTATGTCAGTTTTATGATCACCACGTGCATGCGTGATCACGACATATTCTTGATTCGTCATTCCCCACTAGCTACTTCAACCGAAATCCTCGTTTTTCATGTGGTTCAAAATACAGATTTGTTGCGGGTTAGAACCTATCAAGTTCTCATACATACCTACTAATATTATAAATCCGAAAGTTTGGTATGTAAGTATGGATGGATGTTTGTTACCAGAACGGCTGAACGGATCTGAATGCAATTTGGCACAGATATAGATTACAGTCTGGAATAGCACATAGGCTACTTTTGTCTCGGAAAATGAAATATTTCCCGCGGAAACCAAAAACCTCAATCCACGCTGACGAAGTCGCGGGCTTCTATGTGTGTTATTCTAGAGTCTAGACTATAATTTAATCTATCTCTGTACAAAATTTCATTCAGATCCGTTCAGCCGTTCTGGCGTGATTGAGTAACATCCAAACTTTCGCATTTATAATATTAAGGACCTAGATGCAATTTAGGTTTCAAATCCGCTATCCGTTAATACCTTACACTAACAACAGAAGAACAAAATATCGTAAAGCTTCTCATAAAAAGTCAGTGTGAATATTCTTGCAGTTCGTAAATTTTACGACGTTTTGCGTTTCAAACATTTACAAGTATTGTTTGCGCCCGAGTGTACAAGGAATAAAGTTTATGATGACGGGAGACCCCGCCCCGGCGATGAGTTTTACGAATGTATGAGGCGACATTTGCAGGGAAATCTCTGATAGAATCAAAAACCAGGATAGTTTTTTTAAAGTTGAAATAACCGTTATCTGTGGGTACCTACTTACTTAATCTTCAGTCTAGGTAGAGCATTCTTGAATCTAGATATATCATAATATAAGTACTTCATAGCTTTTTTCCTTGAGTTAATTTATAATATAAATAAAGTTGTGAATTTTAACCGCTGAATATTTATTCAGTATTTTATTTATTTAGTAGGTACACTTACAATTTACATATTTGACAAACACTAGAACGTTCTCATTATTACTATTTCTTATGCATATTTTATGTAAATCAATCTATGTTCTACTATCTTCATCAATCAATCCATATCCATACTAATATTATAAATGCGAAAGTGTGTCTGTCTGTCTGTCTGTCTGTCTGTCTGTCTGTCTGTCTGTCTGTCTGCTACGCTTTCACGGCCCACCTGTTCAACCGATTTTGATGAAATTTGGTACAGGGGTAGATGGTATCCCGGGGAAGGACATAGGCTACTTTTTATCCCGGAAAATTAAAGAGTTCCCGCGGGAATAAAAAAAAACTGTCTCTTCACCCGATTTTGATGAAATTTGGTACAGGGGTAGATGGTTTCCCGGGGAAGGACATAGGCTACTTTTTATCCCGGAAAATTAAAGAGTTCCCGCGGGAATCAAAAATCTTAATCCACGCGGACGAAGTCGCGGGAATCATCTAGTCTACTATATTTTTTGTTATATTAGAAAATGCACTACACTTTTATAGTGCATTTTCTAATATATTTAAGTAGTTTATAGTTTTTCCAAGTTAGATTAGATAAATGGTAAATTTTGAGCATTTTTTACCGCTGAGTATGGGCACTAACTGTAGTAAGAGCATTTTTAAATATAGCGTACCTATACGAACGCTATAATTTTGCTGCTCAAAATAAAATAAAAATTTAATCGTCCAAGTTAATCTACCACTGGTTCGGAATACCATTCCTACCGAAAAGAACCAGCAAGAAACTCGGCATTTGTTTTTTTTAAAGTCTCTTGCTATCTCTATTGTAGCAAATTAACCTAAATGAAATAGAAAATCCCCGGAAAATTCCTATTCAAAAAGTAGGAGCAACGGAATAACAATAGTCTCCGAAACCCAACATAAAAAACATGGCGTCCCCCACGATAAACACAGTAAGCGACAAACGAGTAATATAAAAATGGCCGCTTTCAACGAATAAGCGTTACCATAAAAAAGGTTTTCAGTGAGCAAGTGAATCATAATTTATGAATTCCGGTGTCCAACGGTCGAGGGACCGAGGACTGGGAGATTTACGCAGGGTCGTTGTGTCGGCTCCTGACTACGATCTCATGTGTGTTTAGAATGTATAGACATGACAATTTTTAAAGTGAAACTTCTTTAGAATCGTTGTGATTTGAAAATTCGATGAAACGAAAAAGTGACACTAAAAAGACACAGACATATTCATAATAGGATTTGTTTTGATTTAGCCTGCGAGAGAATGAGATAGAATACAATGAGAATGAGATAGAGTACAAGTTGTATTTATCTCATTAAATAGAAAACAAGCTATATTTATATCCTTTTTTGAGGTTTCACTTCTGCCGTGTGTGAATTGCACACATTTTTTAAAATTCAAACTTTCAAACTTCAATCTTTATTTATTCAAATAGACTTTTACAAGTGCTTTTGAATCGTCGCTTAAATCACAACTGGTTTGGAATGACATTTCTACCGAGAAGAGCCAGCAAGAGACTCAGTAGTTGCTCCTTTCAATCAAAAATTACAGTCATGATAGGGATACAAGTGGCTGCAGACCCAAGCATACGCTGGAGCGAATCAAATCCATGCTCTTTGATCGTTTACTTAATCTTCAACAGTGTAATAAGCTTTTTTACTTCACTTATTCCAGTACCTTTAGTCGAGTTTGACCTTGATTGCAATCTTATCTGGTGATAAGTGATGTTAGTCTAAGATGGTAGCGGGCTCACCTGTTTGGGGTATAGCTATTATAATAAGGTATACCCTTACCCATAATTGGTTTTCTACACGGCATCGTACCAGAACGTTGAATCCCTTGCAGGCGCGTCTTTACCAGTAGAATTAGCCAGGGATCGAATCCGGGATCTCCCAATATAAGACCACAGTGCTCACTAGTCATCACTGCGCCAGGAAGGTCCTCAAAGATTTTACCATGTCTAATACTTCTTAATCCTATGTCGGATCGTCGTTAATGAAACATAAGGGGTGTCGTGCATCCCTCCGTACATCCTCTCCGGGTTAGCGGCAAACACAGATATAGTCGCTAATCGTTGCCGAATCCTCTCTGCCCTACGGAAAATGTGATGCTTATTTCGCAAGAAAAGTATTATGGCTGTTTGAATAGAAGAAATTACTCTGTGATTTCTTTCTCTGGGTTTTGTGAAACCTTTTGATATTTTGAATCGAGGTTTGCTTGTTGCTGAATCCATCCTTAGTACTAATATTATAAATGCGATAGTTTGGATGGATTGATGGATGGATGGATGAAGGATGGATAGATGTTTGTTACTCAATCACGCTAGAACGGCTGAACAATCTTACTTTTATTTATAGCTTTTTTTTTCTGTATCTATATACTTTCTGTACTTGCCTAGCTGGAAGTTTTCATAAAATAAAGTAAAAATATCCATCTACTTCCTCCTCTCATAGCATACTAGGTCCTTACATGAAATGCGTTCACAACTCTGAGACGATATAGATATAATTTTAATTAACTTTCATCTCCACGCACTAAGACTCTCGCAACTCATTTGAATGACGTGTTCATTATGAGACCCGTCTTTATCGAGGATTCACCCCATTACACACTATCATTTATCAACCAATCATTAATCTTCAATGCACGGTTAAGACGTCATTCGCCTATACTCGGTCTATGAATACTAGTGGTTCGCCCCGAACTGAGACCTCGCGGCGCCATCTATTGACATAAATGTGAAGTTCTGTTAAAAATACTGAAGCTCATTAAAAATTAAATAATTCCGTTTCCTTACAATATTTATCTAATTTTAGTATTTGTTGTTCAAGTACAGGATATAATTGAAATAATTGATCAAGTTTCAGGCTCATCCTTTCAGAAAATTTAGAGTTCTGAGGTCATCTTTAGACGTTAGAAAATCACCACTTTGAAAGCCCCCCATTTCGTCAATTTTGGGGGAAAAATTAAAAAAAAAAAATTTTTGGACTCTATTCCTAATTATCTTTAAAATGATATACCGCAACCCTATGTAACTTTATAAAAAATATTTTACTTCGCATTCGCTTCTATGAGAGCCCCCCTGAAATAAAGATTTTTATTATTTTTTAAGCCATATTCGGCGGGAGGCCATTGGTTTACATATTATATTTAAAGCTGAAGTAATTGCGTTCAGTAATTCAGAAGTTATAATGCTCTGACAGACGGACGGACGGACGGACGGACGGACGGACGGACGGACGGACAAGTGCCAATTCACCCAAGTAGACTCAGAGACCTTCGCTTCGCTCGGTCAATTAATATTGTGCTACTATAAATTGTAATTAACTTTTCATTTTGTGCTGTCCCTGTTAACTAGTTTTCTCTTTAAAACTAAGTCGTAAACCATTAAAAAACGTTTTAAAAACAATTTATTGTTCGCCATATTGAATTTAGCGTGACGTCATTTTATTTCCTGTATTGTTCTCTGCAAACCCTTTTAATTGATACCCATTAGTTCATGGGGCATGGTATAATAAGGGTTGCATGAAAAGTAACTAGTTCGTCATCCTTGGGAGTCTATGTTACCTGAATTAAGAAGTATATATGTTACCCCAGAAAATTTAAGAATTCTCGCGGCGACAAGAATTCCCCTTGTAGTCAAAATTATAGTCTAATAGTAGATAGGTAGGTCCTTGGCTTAATAGGTTAAATGAGGTCAAAATGTGTGGACTGTCAGACTGCCTGGAAAGGTAAATTTAGGTCTCAACCCGGCTTATTTTACGTGATTAACTGAAAAAAAGTTGAGAAATTCTATTTTGAAGAGTACCCAAATCCCTCTCGGTTAGAGAGGCAAGTAGCGTGAACAAATTGATTGATAGATAGTCCCGTACCCTCTCAAAGCTTCAACCTTCAAATGCTCCCCGAAGGCGAATTTAACTCATTGATGGATTACGTTAAATTTTATGCTGCAAAAATTTTAGAAGACGGAAAATATTTGTGGTTGTGAGAGCTGCTATCACTACCCAAATTATAAACGCGAAAGTGTCTGACTGTCCATGAAGTCTGTCCGTCTGTTCGTCTATATGTCTGTCTGTTAAATCACCCTGGACCGATTTAAATTAAACTTGACACATTTATAGCTAACACACTGGGATAACATAATAGTGGGTTCCTTCGGCGGATATATGTATAATAGACTAGCTGATGCCCGCGACTCCGTTCGCGTGGATTGAGGTTTTTTGGTTCCCGCGGGAACTCCTTAATTTTCCGGGATAAAAAGTAGCCTATGTGCTATTCCAGACTATAATCTATCTCTGTGCCAAATTTCATCCAGATCCGTTCAGCTGTTGGGGCGTGATTGAGTAACAAACATCTATCCATACATCCAGACATCCATACATCCAAACTTTCGCATTTATAATATTATATAGTATAGATATATTAAGTTTAAGTATTAAGTATATAAGTACAGATTGCAATATTGAAACGCACACGTCCCAAATAAAGTCAGTCAAAAACAAAATCGGTGGAAAATGGGAAATCTGCGTTTTCCTCACGATGTTTTCCTTCATCGTTTGAAGCAAGCATTGATGTAGAATTTTAGTACCTGAAGCAAGTAATATTTAATTTTTTAAGACGCACATTTAACTCCGAAAAGTTAGAGGTGCGTGCCCCGGGATGATCGAACCGGCGACCCGGGGTATAGGAGGTTGGGTATAACTAGGCGATCACTTCTTCAATTATATAATATAATAGCTTTTGCCCGCGGCTTCGCTCACGTAAGGTTCGATTTTCATACAAATTTTAAAGCTCTTTTTACCTCAACAAACATTTACCTCCTTAGGGGTTAAATTTTCAAAAATCCTTTCTTAGCGGTTGCCTACCTTATAATAGCTAAGTATCTGAATGGTAAATTTCAGCCCGATCTGGCTAGTGATTCGAGCTGTGTATTGATAGGTCAGTCCTTTTCCATCTGACAAACATCCATCCATCCAAACTTTCGCATTTATAATATTAGATATACCTAATAATCATATTAAGGGCACATGTCCTTAATATATGCAACTTGGCTAAATTTAATTGCTCCCAGGATGTGCTGAATACAGAGTTGTAGGCAACAGCTAATGATTACTATAAATCTACCGGATGCGAGTTACGGTAATCTGGAGGTTATGCAAATCGTGGGCAGTGCGCCAATTATCATGAATTGCGTGTATGTAATGTGGCTGAATGTTCTAAACTGACTTGACTGCCTCGTTCGTCTAGTGGTTAGCATGTTCGACTGCGGCTGACGAGGTCCCGGGTTAGAATCCCGGGTCGGTTCATAACTAAGTATTGGGTTTTTCTGACTAGAAATTCTCAGTACTAGCCCGGAGTTAGGAAGTTGGTGGTGTTTCACCCCCGTGCCTCGGAGAACATGTTAAGCCGTTTGTCCCGGTTATTATCACAAACATGATAATAGTCGTTGAAGCCCGCATTGGAGCAGCGTTGTGGGTCAAAGCTCTGATTTCCCCTCTCCTATGGGAGTAGAGGCCTGTAGCCAGCCGTGGGACGATAATGAGCTGTAGTGGTAGTGGAATGCGGCTGAATTAACGGGAAGTCTGCCTTGAACCTAGCTGAAACTGTCTATCTATAGCATTGATGTATAATTCTATGATCTATACTAACGTACGTACTATACGTAAAATATTAAAAAAAAATTGTGGAGGGTTGGAGGATACAATAACAACTATAACTCTTATACTTATGTTACTGCTACAACTTCCTTTCAATATAATTTCATAAAACTGAAATAAAATTCCCCACTCACCAAAACAATCCATACAAAAACGCGTAGGAATTGGTAGCATTATAGCATACGAATAAAATAACAATAAAACATTCATAGCAGTCAATACTCGCGTTTACGTAGTTTGGTATTAAATATGATGCTATGTGAATCAATTTATGGATTATTGGTTAGGGTAACCATCAAAATCATAAAAATATGCGTGTCTCTTTACAATGAAATGTTTTAATTCACGTATAATAATTTTTGCTACTTATGATGAGTCCGGACTCAACTAACGGTTCGGAAAGAAGATACTGCTGAGAAAAGCTGGCAAAAAACTTAACAGTTACATTAAAGTTCATTTAATATTAAGTTTAGCTGAGCAGGTTATGATTTCATATTAAATTCGTTGAGAATTTAATAGTCGAATAGTTGTTAAGAAAAGGTTTGTGTAATTTTATTTTATTTATATTTAATTTTGTTCGGAAAACTTACTGCTGCATAATTTCCTATTAAGTACGTCTATGTCTACAGCTACGTAATTCTGTTTTAAATTATCTATCTATAATAAATTGTTAAAACCGGCAGTCGATTTACCCGAGGTTTTCTTTGCAAATTACCATAATAATTACAAGTAAAATGCCTTTATTTATTAATTTGTACAAAATTCATATTACTTAAAACTTAAAATAATTTGCCGAAGATTATCTCTTTAATAAATAAAATCTTCTAGCTTCCCTTGAAAGTAAATAAAATGTTATTAATGTAAAATTTGCAATGCCCTGACAGGGCCTCATGTGATGTAAACATGAACGCAAATATGAAATATGAAATAAAATAAAAATAAAAGTAAAGTGAAATAAAAAAATTGTGTGTGTCAGCTCCGACGCACGACGGGAGTTTACTCTTTACGCACGATTATAAAATATATAGATTAGTAAATGAGAGTAAATGAATGCATTTTTTATATTATATATTTAGTATGCTTAATTTATTTAGATGATGCCCGTGACTCGGACCGCGTGGACTAAGTTTTTTTGATTCCCGCAGGAACTTCTTAATTTTCTGGGACAAATTAGCCTATGTCCTTCCCCGGAATACAACCTATCCCTGTACCAAATTTCATCGAAATCGGTTGAAAAGGTGACAGACGGACAGACAGACGCTCTTTTGCATTAATAATATTAGTATGGATAATTATTTAAGAGAAAAAGTGATGAGGAAAACATCTGGACATGGTCACCGTAATATTCAGTAACAATTGATGCTATAACCGAACTACTTTACTGTTCGCGCGCAATAAAATATTCCTCTACGCGTCTTGCTGGCGAGAGGCGGGCGTCAAGAAAGATATAAATCGATCAGATTCACTTCACAATTATAGCTTTATTACTGCTTATTTATAGCTATAATAATACCTACTCATGCGTGATGGTGGTGGCCTACATTATACAAATGTCACACTGTCTACATGTTTATCGGCGATTATTTCAATTCATCCATACTAATTATTAGTGGTGTGTCTATCGGATACCTTTTAATGACCCTTCAGTTAAGCCGAATAAGTCAAAATTTTGCCAAAGCTAGGAGACTAACTTATAGGAAAGTACAAAATGCCCTCGCGAAACCTGGACCCGCATCGTATGGGAAACAGATTTCGTTCTGTCGCGGTCCTCTGTGCAACTTTTTGACAGTTTTTTTTGTTAGTAGTCTATTTTCGGCCTGCCAGATTATATTTTTTGTCCGTAGCGTCAGCGTGCTTTCGGCCTAACTTTTTCATGTTAAGTGTACGATGTAAGTATAATATATTATACTAAGTTGGTATAATTTAGGAGCTAGCACGGAAGCACAGTCGGAGTGACATGCGGCACACAATGGGCTGCTTCAAATGACAGGCCATTTTGTTTCGCGACGTGTCCTACACGTTTCCTTTACGTGCTGGTACAAGTTACGGTACTTTTTGTTTAATATTTATAATAATTTATGAAGTACTAGCAACGTACTTACTATTATATTCTGTGGTAATAGTACGTTGCTAGTACTAGACTAGATGATGCCCGCGACTTCGCCCGCGGGGATTAAGTTTTTTGTATCCCGCGGGAACGGGATAAAAATTTGCCAATATTCTTCCCCGGGATACAACCTATCTCTGTACCAAATTTAAATAAATCGGTTGAACAGATGTGCCATGAAACAGACAGACACACTTTCGCATTTATAATATTAGTATGGATGCGAAAGTGTGTCTGTCTGTCTGTCTTTTAAACCGATTTTGATGAAATTTTTTATAGAGATAGGTTGCATCCCGTGGTAGGATATAAGCTTTTTTATCCCGGAAGGAAGAGCTGCCGTGAGAAAAAAAGAACTTATTCCACGCGGACGAAGTCGCGGGCATCATCTAGCATCAGTATAAATTAGTACAAGTAATATTACTACGAATAAATAGCCCTTCTGATTCCAAGTTGTGTTAATATGTACGCGGTGTTCCTTCAAAGGTAAAAGCACTTGTCGCTCCACAATGTAGGGGGCTGCATACCACAAAAGAAATCCCTCGCTTCCGATACGGGCCTGCGTCGCGTCGTGTAAGTACAATGGACAGACTTATGAGCCTTAAGGTGAAAGCCTGAAGGGTCATATTGGGAAATACGTTTTGCTTGGTGTTCACTGTACGTTGTATGTATAGATAGAATATGACCATATATAGGTAGGTATTGTGCTACTCATTGCTTGAAGGTTGTGGATTTTTACAATGACCAGTTAGCCCTAAGCTTTATTTTCTACTAGATGATGCCTGCGACTTCAATCAATCAATCAATCAAATCATTTATTCAGTATAGGTACACTGAGGGTACACTTATTGACGTTGAAAAATTTCTTACTTATAAAACATGATGGTGATTATCAGGTATATTAAAACTAAAGCTTAGTCCGTGTAGATTAAGATTTTATGATTCCTCTTTAATTTTCCGGGATAAAAAGTAGCCTATGTCCTTCCCCGGGATACAAACTACCACTATCAATTTCGTCAAAATCGGTTGAACAGATGGGCCATGAAAGCGTAGCAGACGGACAGATAGACAGACACACTTTCGCATTTATAATATTAGTATGGATTCACTACAAGTAGTAGTTAGCCCTGGACTATGATCTCACCTGATGGTAAGTGACGATGCAGTCTATGATGGTAGCGGGATAACCTGCTAGGTTGGCAGTCATATATTCGGTCGTGGCACGTCTTTGTCGAGTGATTATAGCAGATCCGAATGCAGATTACGAGATATTTGGAACCTACCTGCGTTTGCAAACCGACGAGTGCACAAGCAAAGAGTATGAAATCACTACGTGAAAATAAGTACTTATCTCCTGTACAGAAGGCTCGTGGCAGCCGGGGGCAAAATTCGGCCGGAAGATAACAATTTGCTTATAAAAAAAATTGGGTATTTGACAATAAGTCAAATCAGCAACTTTCTATCAAACGTCAAAACGCGCGCTTAGTATGGGATGTTGTATGAAATACTGAGATGTGACGTCATCCAAATTCAACGCACTCTTTCACTTCAATCAATAGTTTAAAATGGTTTTCAAATTTAAAACCTGACGGGAGACGTGGATATTGCGACTTTTGGAAGATCCTCTATTTAATAATAGCTAAAAAATAATCTTTAATTTTAGTTCGTCAAACTTACCTGACCCGGTGACAGCGTCGCTATAGTATCTATTGAAAATAAAACAAAAATTTAGCAAGCATTAAAAATTTGTTCCAATTTTGACCACCGGGCCAGAGAAGTTTGATGGACTGTAAGTGTTTATTAAGCTTGCATTTGCAGTAATTTCAATTAAAATTAAAAATATTACAAAATCAAGATTTTGTTTATTTTAATTTAATTTATTATTAAATAAGTACTAAATATGTGGGTACCACTTAGCCTGTTACTCCTGGTAGGTATTTTGTATTCCGTATTCACATTTAAGCCAGATGTTGCAGGCGTAAAAAACGTACGTGACGTCAAACGGACGTTTTTTCCCGAGTACCGAGAATTTACATAAGCCTTGGAAGGTAGTAAAGGTGCGACAATTTTCATTATTATTTTTCCTTATCCACGGTAAAAAGATGTTCTTAGCTTATCACATGCGGACCACAAAGTCGACCACAAACGGATCGGGTTGAAATTTGGCAAAAAATATTTGCTTTATTACGGCATCAGTCCAAATGTTATTCAAATAACTTTAGAATCAAATAACTTATAGTCAATTAGTCCGACAAAATTATCTGACCCGGTGACAGCGTCGCTAGTATCTATGAAAAATAAAAAAATTTAAACAAAAATTCATTGATGTAGAATTTTTTTAGTAGTACTCATTCTATTTCAATGCAAAAATTAAACAGGCATAAAAATTAGTTCCAATTTTGGCCACCGGGTCAGATATTTTTGTGG
The DNA here is from genome assembly GCA_923060345.2 of Erebia aethiops. Lineage (NCBI taxonomy): Eukaryota > Metazoa > Arthropoda > Insecta > Lepidoptera > Nymphalidae > Erebia > Erebia aethiops. Next base: position 15,961,576 of record OV281081.1, on the reverse strand, counting down.
GATATGTCATCAATGGCCAGCGTTGATGCATTGTTGCGTTTGATTTTTAAAATGTCTGTAAAGTGTAAACAGCCATCACCTCTGATTGGCTGAATTTATGGCATTCTTGCTGCGTCAATGGATTTCGTCCAATAGTGGAACCAATCAGAGGCGATTGCGATGTATCAATGATTGATGCAAAAGATACGCGGTCGCCCTGCTGATGCAATGTTCAGACAGATAGTTAACTACTTTATTCTTAAGGCTTGTACGGAATCCCAAAATAACGTTTGCTACTTCAATAAATCGACTCTATCTTCAAACGCGTTACAATATAATCCCCAGCTTACACAGAATTCGGTAATAAATACAAAGTTGAGGTTTCGCGAAATTAATTCCATGCTAGCCGGTAATCCTCGGCGAACTAGCGTAATCCGGCTAAGACGAGGACTTAGCCGACTATACCGTGTACATGTTTGGACTAGCTAGGCTGGTGCCATACCACCATCCATCGCTTAAATCAGTATTATTTTAAAATGTCAGATTTATGTGACGTTAATTGACGTCCCTAATAATAAGGATTATATTTCTGAAAAAAGAATGTCACCAATATTAAAATATGGTAGTAAGCCATAGCGCGCTGTTTGCGTGTGCTTAGAACTAAGTAATTTGCTATCTTGGATTAATTGGATATGATACGGTTTTAGTTTAGGTAAATGTTGAATCAAAACCATGTGACGACCTCCATGGCACACTGCTGTCCGTCTGTTTGTGTTGTTTTACCATTGAAAATGGTTATCAGATGCAAATCACCTGAGAGGTATATTTAGCCATAGCTCCGAGGATTTTGGGAGGATCGAGATGAGAATAGTACCAAGAGTTGAGACACGTGTGAACGTTTGAATTTTGAAGTCGGCTGGTAACTTATATTGGAATTTTGAAAATTAAAAAAAAATCGGGCTTTTTGGGGGGTGTTTGTTTACTACATTGTAAATATTTCGAAATAAACCGACAAAAAAAAAATTAAAAAAGAATCCTAGGGTATTAAAACTGGTGAATTTTTTTTGAAAATCGGTTTATAATTGTGACCTGTAAGGTGGTCCCTTTAGATTTGGAATTGTAGAAAAGCGGGTATTTCCGTATATGAAAAGTGATGTAGCTTCTGTGATTATTAATCGATCGTCATGGTAATGGTGTTAAAAGATGCGGATGCAGGTGACAATGTGCTTTTCGTAAATTTTTGTATTCATTTTCAATGCTCCGATTCTTGCGGGGACTGCGAAATCTGTGAATTTTTGTTTTATAGTGGTAGGCCTCCGGTTCAATTCTCGGCAGGATCAATTTGGAAATTTATAATTTCTGATATTTCTCTGGTCTGGTTGGAGGCTAGTACATTATTTTGCATATGATACGCGGTTTAAATTTCGTAAGTCACTCCTTACGTTAGTAAATCTTACAAGTGTAATTTTGCAAGTGTTCAAGTGAGGTCGTAAAAAATCTCTACAGCAATTGATATTTTTATCACAGGCATCAACCGTGAGCGAGTATAAAATAGCGTGAAAGAAAATGTGGCCAATAAAGTTTAGCATTCAAAACTTGTCAATGTTAATTTCCTTTAACACCTAATGGCAGTGATGGCGCGCAAAATGTGCTTACGTCAGCTGCGTGAGGCAGGAGGCCATCAAACCGCCACGTAACGTGATCTAGAAGTTTCGATTCAACATCGTTACCGTTACAAAGTTGTGGGCAACGTTTAGTTATTATTAGCTGATGCTCGTCCGCGTGGATTGAGGTTTTTTGTTTTCCGCGAGATCTCTTTAATTTTTCGGGATAAAAAATAGCCTATGTGTTATTCCAGACTATAATCTCATTCAGATACGTTCAGCCGTAATGGAGTAGGTAACAAACATCCGTTTGAGGTTTTTGGTTCCCGCGGGATCTCTTTAACTTACCGGAATAAAAAGTAGCCTATCTGTTATTCCAGACTATAATCCATCTTTGTGCCAAATTTCATCCAGGTCAGTTCAGCCGTTCAAGCGTGATTGAGTAACAAACATCCATCCAAACTTTCGCATTTATAACATTAGTATAGATTAAAAGCTTGCAACAAAGACATTAAACTTCTACTTGAAAGATCAAAACTTTCGTCTGAAATGTTTCCACGCTGGAGCTATCCTTACAGATTAACAAACACATCCAGTAGAACAGACAGTCGCGTACACCAGTAACTTTCATTAGCACCAAACTACTCGTACAAGTCGTAGACTCGAGCCTTCTACACTGTTCTGGAGGCATACTACAATGGCTTAAATCCGTATTGCTTTAATATTGTTGACGTTCGTGTTTTAGAATTATAATCCTTATGTTAGAGACGTCAAGGGACGTGACATAAAACTGTCGTTTAGAAGTAATACTGTTTCAAGCGATGGTAGTAGCCCCCAGAACTGCTAACTGCTTCAAACTGCTCCCGTACGCCGCTGTAAACACCTATTACTGTTCAACTAAGTTCATGTTTCTTTGTTAACTTTAAATGATGTGGAAAACAGAAGGTGCCTTTTCTACCCGACTGTACCGAAAGGACGGTAATGTTTATCGGGTGTACCTGTGCTGTGTATATATATTATGTACTAGATAATGCCAGTGACTTCGTCCGCGTGGATTAAGGTCTTTTGATTCTCGAGGGAACTCTATTTTCCGGGATTAAAAGTAGCATATATCCTTTCCTGGGATGTAACTTATGTCCATACAAAATTTCATCAAAATCGGTTGAACAATAGCAGACAGACAGATATAATTTCGCATTTATAATATTATAGTATGGATGTGTCAAATTATGTTTAGGCATCGCATGTTACCAAGATTTTAACAAATGCTTTTTTAAGTTTTTTACAAGAAAATAAGTGGTCGGCAGTTAAATAAGTATAGAGATTCAAAACTATATACAAATAGTTTGAAAAGAAGTATTTCTAAAAGAGTTTTCCGAAGTAAAATCCCACTGCAAATATGATGCCCGGCCCGCGATACAAGCCACGAAGCGAATGACTTTAAAAAGTCCGTCGTTTTCCGAACAAGACGTCCGCTGCAATTGTAAGGCCGACTTGGACGTCCACTTCGATTCCTACTTTTAAATTGTTCAAAACTTGACGTACGAAGAGATTGAACTGAATACAGAGCGGCAATACGAGTGCCTAGGTATCCATATAGTTGACGTGAAGTAACCGAAACAAGTATTTTTTCATATACCATGCATTGAAAATGCGAGTTTCATTGCCTGTTGAGCCACCTGAAACTAGTCAATTTCAGACAAATATTTGATGCAGGAGAATGACCCAGCAGCCCACCTTTCAATCCTGTCTGAGTATCTTTTGTTTATTCCAAACCTTTTAAATTGACATTTTACCCATCAACTAAACTGACAGATATACCTACTATTTGTAAACAACTCAACTTAGCAACTAAAATAAAATATAAGGAATACAGTTTTAATAAAACTCGCACTTTTAATGCAGATTATATGAAAAATAGTGTGTGCGCCACGGGATGAAACACGATTTCAGATTTCGAGTGATGGACCTAGCTTCGCTTAGGTAGGCAACTTCACCCACGTCTGAAATCGTCTTGTTTCACCCCTAAGCATACAATATACTATTAGGACTAATTTAATAAGCATGTCTGTGGTCTGCACTTTATCATGACTTGTGACATGCCAGGTTAATACAATGACGAGAAATAACTAGCGATCCGACACATTCTGACATCCAGATCAAACAGATCCAACGTTTAGGTTGTGTAATCCTTGTCATATTATGTCACCCAATATGGTATGCAAATTTTATTTTCGTTTCTACCGGCATTTTGTATTTACCACCGCCATTTTAAAATTATCTTTTTAATTCTCTACAAGTAAGCTCTTGGCTGCAATCTAGCCTCGTAGATGTCATGATGTAGTCTACTCTACCCTAATAATCGTATAGATTGTGTGTTTAACAAAAACCTAGCATATACAGGTATCTAACTATTACATGACTTAAACGATCGTTAAATACCTCTTTGTTTAAATCCAACCAGCCGATGAGATATACCCAGTCTTACCCTGCAGATACGCGTGAGAACTCGTCAAAAAACTTTTAAATTATGACTTGTTGCTTTGTCCTATCTATGTAAATGTATCGTTTAGATATCTCCGCTCGAAGCTCTTGGGTGAACTCGCTCTGAATGTTCTAAATTTTCATTTTCCGTTATTAGCTTTTCTAAAGTTGGCGAACTAAGTTTCGAGCAAGATATTCAAGTAAACAAGCTCTCTGAACTAGAATTGCTTGGAAATAGTGGTTACCTACTCTATATGACTATTATCTCTACTTACTTTCAACGACCATGCCAGTGCAGCCCTACCCTAGATTGCGATCTCACCGGATGGTAAGTGATGATGTAGTCTAATATGGTAGCGGGCATACTTGTAAGGGGTATGGCAGTTATATTCAACCCATACCTCTATTGGTTTCTACACAGAATTGTACCGGAACGCTTATATCGGTGGTACCTCTATGCCGGTAAGGTGGTAACTAGCCACAGCCGAAGCCTTCCACCAGAATAGATCAGATTAAATTCAGAAATTATAAATTTCCAAATTGACCCTGCCAGGAATCGAACCCGGGATCTCTCTCAATGAGACCACGGCGCTCATCACTGCACCAGGGAGGTCGTCAAACTACCGTAAAGCTTAACTAAGTAACTTATTAAGGTAAGGCTGTAGTCTTAAAAGTGAGAGATAGTGGGTTTGATTCCATGTAGAGGCTGTTTGGAGTTTTACAGCTTATGATTTATCTTTAGTGAGAGGTTTAGGCCGTGGCTGGTTCCTGTGCCGCTAAGAGATTTAACGTTCCGGTACGACGCCGGACAAAAACTGAAGTTGCGGGTTTATTAATACTGCAGTAAGTATTCCAGATTAGCCTGCTTCTATCTCAGACTGCATCATCACTTACCACCCTTTTATTGTAATACTCATATTATATCTGCTGCTCAATACTTATTAAAAAAATTGGGTTTACGGCAGTGAACGTACAAGTTTATGGAAATAAGTCAAGTTAAGAATAGCTAATAAGGAATTATTATGGACTTTCAGCGCACACCTGTAGAGTATTGTTCACAAAAGAAACATTCTATAAAATCAAAGCGTATAAATAGGCGTATCCAAACAATAACTCATTTCATCTTTATTACCGTTCCCATTAAACGAAGTTTTCCGCTAAGGTTTCCACGATTAAACACTACAAAGGAAACTAACCTTTAAAACTATCATGCTTTCGCTTAAATTCGCTTGGCGCAATTATGTAAATGGTGCTATTTTCCGCCGCGAGTTGTTCCACAATAATAAACGCATAAATTTGAAACTTCGGCTTTGGCGCGGTTAATGAGTTTGTTAGCATTAATTAAGACGTCCCTTTGATGCTCATTACTCATATAAGGCTTTACTATACCCCGGCTAAATAGTATTTCCTGTTTGACAGTACACACCTATCACGTTCCGAATTCGTAGGTCAGCAGGCCAAGCGAGATTTCTTTTTACTTCTCGATCCTTTTATTTTATTTAGTACTTATTTGTGATAAATACATAATATAAATGAACTATAAACTATTCTATATTATAGATGGGTACCTAAATAATAATATGTTACAGGTAATGTATGAAATCCGTCATTGTATAAATTTCCTAGACAGTAATTTCTGGGTGCTCAAGGATTTCTGGTTGGTTAAAAAATTACACGAAGAAAGAAATCACCACTAACCTAAACTAAATGCAAGGATTTCTTGGTGCAACTTTCACATAAAATCCCAGAGAAATTTATTTGTTTATTTGTTCACACCAACAACTTCCATACATTATACAACAAAAATATATTTCCAACTTTGCCCGTATGGTTGTCCATTACAGGTGTGACACTAAAATCTAGTTACTAAACATGCACTTACAATATTTTAGAGATCCTAAGTTAACTAAGTTTTATAAGGTAAATCGCCAATTTAAAAAAAAAACGTAAATTTAAAATTAACAACAATAAAGTTAAATGATAAGATATACAATAATATACCAAGTAATGAAAATATGTGAAAATAATTAAAAAACCAAAATATATCTACCAAAAGGAAAGGGCTCAGTGACCAGCAATTTTTCTTTTAAATTTGGGCAGTTTATCGTGGAATATGTCCACATCGATAGCACCCGATACACAAATGTCATTGTAGCTCCTGAGCATGCGAGAAACGGGTGAATTACTGCAAGATGCTGTTCTTGCAAACGCCACGTGAAAGAGACGTTTCTCTCGTCTTCTTACTCCGAGTCGAGGGATTATAATTTTTATTTGTTCTAAAATGTCTGAGCACAAAAGCTGACCGTTTAAGATTTTGTGTAACAAACATACGTCAAGTCTAAATCTACGAACCACCAAGCTGTCCATTTTGAGAATTTTTAACCTATCGTCATATTTGCTGCGTCTAGGAACTTGGATATTATTAAATGATAGATAACGTGTAAAAGAACGCTGAATTCGTAAATAAAAAAAATGTGAAATAAATAAATAGATATACAAATTTGTCTAAAATTGGATCGTCATTGAATGTACATCTAGGAAGTATATACAATTAATCTTTGTTAATAGTTGACTGTGATCGCGTCTGTTAAATTGCAATTAATTTGTATGGCGTCAAGAGTTTCTATACAAATCTGAATTACCTTTAACGCGATCGAATAGAAAAATACCTTCCACTAGGCCTAATTTGTAATAGGATTCGATCCAATGATGTTCTATATTATTATTTAATTGATTTGATCTGTCAAAATGATATTCATGATATGGACGAGCTATAATATCGTATATAGCGAGCAAGCAATTATCACCTAAATGTATTTCGGGTTGTGACCCAATTTTCCGTAATCAGCTTTGAGGGTGACGGTAATACTAGCTCGCATATTACATGTAACTGTAAATTACTTAGAGAGAACTTCGCAGGATTTCCTAGAATATACTGCAGTCTAAATTATTTGGCACATCATAATATTTTAAAAACAATAATTTCATTATATTATAATATTTCAAAGTTAATAATTTCTTATGGTTTCATAAACCCGCACGTTGATTTGTTGGATCAAATAATTTTATTTTCGTATTTTTTTACGTCGTACCTACCGTCGTATTTTTTCGAGCCAAAACGTACTGCGTACAATTTGTAGTCGTCGTTATCGTCGATATATAATATAAAAGGAAAAGGTGACTGACTTACTGACTTACTGATTTATCAACGCACAGCTCTAAATGTACTCGTAAAGTCAACAAAAGTTAATAACCGTGCCAGCTAAGAACAAATATGGTGAGCGCACTAGAGCATACATGATCCCTCGCTTGATAAATAGTATTGATAATAATCAATTTAAAATGGAATTAACTAAAAATAATTTAAAATGTAAGTTTAAATCGTATTTTTTAAGTAAATTGTAGGTAGTTTATTTTAGTTTTAGTTTTCTTCATGTATTTTTAGTAATTTAGCTATCTATAAATAGTTAAAATTCTGATATGTTTACGGAAGAGCACGCAATTTAAACCTTCGTGGTTTTTCGCAGTGCTACCCAACAAAGCTGTATCGATTTTTATGTTGATAATTTAAAAAAAAAAACCACTGTACCTACGAATCGGGCTGAAATTTGACATACCTACAGATAGATATTATGACGTAGACATCCGCTAAGAAAGAATTTTTGAAAATTCAACCCCTAAGGGGGGCAATTAGGGGTTTTCAATTTATGTAGTCCACTCGGGTGAAATCGCGGGAAAAAGCTAGTCCTCGTATAAACCGAGAGACATCCACAACTGGACTCTGGTCTCCTGCATGGATCTCCATTCTCAACAGAATAAGGTCTTATGCCGTTTGCTCCCAAGTGTCAGCGGCTCCTAGCTACTCACTTCAGATCGTTCGTCCACTGTCTTACAACGCTGCGTTTCAAATAAATAATTAAATAATAAATAAATCTTTATTGACCCACACAATAACTAACTAAATTTTAACAATTAATTAACTTAAATGGTACATAATATGACGTATTCTACTTAATTTAAAGCCATGTGGTCAATGAGCCCACCTCCTCAGCCTGTGTCGCAGCATGATAGGCATGTGCCTATCATGAAAGTATTACTTCCAAACATAAAATTGTATTTGCCAAGTAAACAAAAACAAATATTTTTTTCAGGGAGACAACCATTTTATTATTGTCAATGCATCTCCACCAGAGATAGTCGTAAATAATAATGTTTTCGGCGAGTGTTCCGCCTGGCCTCCCTAATAGTCCGTGACGTTATAAATTCTAGGGGGGAGGTGACGTTGGAGGGAAATCGGTGATAGAAACATTGCAGTTATGTATGACGGGAAATAATGCTCGCCTATTCTCGTAAATAACTGATATTTACGAGAATAGGCGATTATTCAATGTTAAAATCACAGACCACTACTGAACGCGCTCCTCTCAGAAGGATACAGGTTCAGGCCATAGTCTACCACGCTGGTGAAGTGCGGATGGACACGTTTCGCATGCTTTTGTGAATATTAGCGGGAACTTTCAGGCATGCAGCTATTTTTTCACGATGCCTTTACCGTTAAAAGCAAGAGATATTTTTTTTTCTAAAACACACAAACATTCCTCCAAAAAGTGACAAGTGCGTATCGTTCCTCCATTTAAAAATTTCAAAATATATTTTAATACACAAAAATCACCCAGTAATATTTTTAACCGACTTCCAAAAAAGGTTCTCAATTCGGCGCGTATGTTTTTTTTTAATTCCAGTTTGACGTATTAGCTACTATAAATACCTAAAGGGAATATATACCTCAAACTCAAATTCAAAACTTATATGTATGTATATTCAAAATAGGTACCTACAAAGAACACCCTCTGAACGTCATGTTTTTTTTTTTTAATCCACTACAAGCTAGCCCTTGACTGCGATCACACCTGATGATAAGTGATGATGCAGTCTAAGATGGTAGCGGGCTAACCTGTAAAAAAAAAGTACTGGCTTACAAAGACGTGATGGTGATAATTAACTACAGTATCTTAAACGTAAAGCTACGAGGGTTCCAAACGCGCCCTGGTCTGAGCTCTTCTGAGCCCACAACAAACTCAGTCGGGTTTTTTTATTTTTTTACTATCACCATCTCACAAATAGCAAGATATCCCAGTCAAAACAGATAATAAAAAGGCTTTGAACAGAATCAATTCGTCTAGTCACCCCACTGTAAGTAATGCTCTCCCCTCGATGACGGCCACTGCCGGACGCCCTCTGTCATTAGACGCACTCATCATTGCACAGGAAGTTTGCCGGATTTAAGATGCAGTGATGCTGACGACGATACGGACCAGAGGTCTCATAAATAAAACAATTTTCAGTACAATGCTGTGTAGATACCGATTTGTGTCTAATGTTGTCCGTCCGTCTGTCTGTCTGCTACGCTTTCTGTTCAACCGATTTTGATGAAATTTGGTACAGGGATAGATCGTATCCCGGGGAAGGATGTAGACTTTTTATTCCGGAAAATTAAAGAGTTCCCGCGGAAATAAAAATATCTTAATCCACGCGGACGAAGTCGCGGGCATCATCTAGTTATGAATAAATATACTTTGACTTTGACAATTGAAAGCTGATGGTAAACGATGATGCAGATTGCATGCAGCCCGGATGAATTTACACTGGTCCATCTTTTAATTTGACCCTGCTCGGGATCGAACCCGGGACCTCCCACTTGTAAGACCACAGTGCTTACCACTGCACCAGGAAGATCGTCATCATTGTTGAAAAACTCGCTATAAAAATTTATATCCGTAACATGCAATGACGTAGAATAACAAAATCAGTAATTACAACTTTCCCGTTATGATCCAATCAGTAAGCAAAACTACCCTGAGTTTGTCCCATTTCCAAAGCAAATAAACTAGCACAGTTATTATTTTCATCTGAGTACAACGAGCCTTACTACCATCGATTAAAGAATGACAGTTTTGTGTGCCGTAACTTGACGTCCTTAAAATAGGGATAATAATTTTGAAAGAAGAGCGTCAGCAATCTTGAAATAATACTGCTTCAAGCGTAGTAGGCTGCCGGCTCTAGTTGCTATTCAACATTGCGAGTACAAAGTCAGAATCCAGGGAGCGAGCGCACCGCCCAAACAATAGCAATATCGAGAAAAGGTTAATTCAGCTGACTCATAAGTAACTCGCATTCGCTTGCCATTTTGTGAAAAGAAATCTTTTTTGTAAAGTCTCTCTTCAAGCGTAGTTGCAATGAGCTTATGTGGCCAGCTCTTGTGGATTTTGGGGAAAGTCCTGTTTTTTTTTTACTAAAACCATAATCGGAATGTCGCAATAAATTGCAAATATATTTTTGTCTGATTTTGTTTATTTTGTGCTTAAAAACATATTTAAAGTATCTTGTAAAATTGAAAATCAAGCTCCTTTTTAGGGTAAAAAGGGTGCTGTTTTTTACCCACTACAAGCTAGCCCTTGACTGTGATCTCACTAAGTGACGATGCAGTTTAACGGATTACTTCAAAATTACTGGGTATGGATAATTGCTGTACTGATAAAACAGTCACGAATTTATTTGTAAATATGTCAGAGCTTAATTTTGTGAGCTGAAAAAAGCTAATATTTCGATCATAATATTAATATAAATGCGAAATTTGAATAATAGGCCAAACCCGATGAATAACAAATCACTTTTGTACGAGTAGTATAGCATAAAATAAATTGTCCCAAACAAATTCATATTCAATATTATTTTATATTTATATATTTATGATTGTATAATGTACTGTTATGTATGTATACTAGTACTTTATTTTGTATGTATGTTATTAATTTGTGTATTTCACGTATATAATAATATTATATGTATATTTTATGATATTTATTATCATGAACAAAGCTTTATTGAATCCCATACAATTATCATAAGTCTTATTAAAAGTTTTTACTCTAGTTTATAAGTACCTACTCAGTTTTATCTATTTTTCACCATTCTCACATTCTAGGGCTGCTGGAAGAAATCTCTTCTAGAGATAAGCTGTCTTTGTACATGTCCTTTAAATTTTTATGTTGAGTTTTTAAATTTGGTACTAAATAATATATAAATAAATAAATATTCATGACAGAATAATGCCAAGAAATAGCTAGTTATCCAAAATAGTCGAGTAGATATTTATTTTAATGGAACCTTTGTATACACCTCCAAGCTGCATACCAATTTTGTACTAGAATGACTGAATTTTGTACTGAAAATTCTGCCAGCTTTATGGAAATTTACAAAACAATGTCATGAAAGAATTTGAAATTCACTATAATCCGTAGAAGTAGATAAGTCTATGTGGTACAGCTTGTACCTTGCGATATGCACCACCCAGTAAGCCACCTAGTAATAGTATAGATTTGTCTACTTTGTCTACTTTGGCGGATTAAATATAGGTAGCAAATTAAACTTGAAGTTCTTTCATTATCATGGACTTCCGCTAAGTAACGCCTGCTTCTTTAAAAAAACTAATATTTAAAATACTTAAAATATAAACTAAGGTATTAAAGTTTAATTACGAATGTACTATATTTATATTTAAGACCTTTTGTCTTCGTCACAACGCGAGGTGTCGGTTACGGTGTCGGTCACGCGGTTCCACATTTTTACCCCCTACCAAAAAGTGCTCAACGCGCCAAAAGAAGATTTCACTTAAATAAAAAAATGTCCTGATAACCGGTACCCACGCGTGGCAATCCTGACGAAAACCGCCTTCCCTGCTAAGTAGAACCCTCTCCCTCACATGATTTGAGTTTAATATCCCTGCAGAGTGCTGCATTCTTTTACAAGGGAAATGGCAAGCGGGGGGAGTCTCTATGGCATGTTAAAGTGACTGATGCGGCAATGACAGGGTGGAAATCTTTTGGAAGCTTTTGTTTATAGCGTTTAGGTATTCCGTCTATGGAAGGGCGTTTGAAAGTTTCCGTGGAACTTTGAAATGTGTGACGGTGATTGATTTGAATTTAAAACTTACTCGTTGATAGAGATTATGCCTGCGACTTCGTCCGCGTCGATTAAAGGATGACTTACGCTAAGCCGTGTCGGGTCCGGCCCGAGCGTCGGCCGTAGCACGTTGCATTGTCCAATGCTTGCCTGTCACTCGGTTGCCGCTCGGTAGCGTGAGTGTGTCCATACAAAATATACGTAATATTAAGTTAAGGCGCTGTGAGCTCACGAGATCAAAATATAGGCGCGCGCGGGTGAAATCAAGCAAGCGCATGTCGCAAAATATGCAAGAAATCATTTGTAAAAAAATAAATATTTACTGATCAAATTAAACCGAATTAAATGTGTTTGATTTAGAAATTTAAATTTTATCTTATATTTCTAGAGCAAATTATTAGTTTCAATAAGGAGAAAAATTGCTTTAAAAGGTAAACTAAGAGGTATGTTTAAAATATATTTCAATGCAGAGATTTTTTTAAATTGTGGTTTGAGATGCGTCAGTAGTTGCTCAAAGGTCTTGAAAACAGCAAATTATTTTTACAAGCATACATTATGTCACCGTTTGATGGATACACTGCTTCTAAAAACCCCCTTTTACGCTACACAGGGCCTTAACCGTGCTACGGCCGACGCTCGGGTTGGGCCCGGCACGGTTTGATTCTTGCGGAAACTTAAATTTGCGGAATTTGCGGATATTATAATATTTTTATTAATTCTTGTCTTCATTTTTGTCGGTGAGCTTGCTTTGTCTAAATGATACAGTTTTAAACCAATCGATCGAGCAAGTTAACGTTTTAAAAACGTGTTACAAAAGTCAATAAATGACTTGAAATGTATCAAAGTATTTGATTACACTAACATCTCAAACCCACTTAAAAAATAAATAAAATATTGTATTAAAATAAATAATTTAAGGGAACCTGCTGCACTCAATTTCACTAACGCCAAATTTATTAATGCGTAATTTGAAAACATTTAAGGGCATTTTTCGCCAATCGTTAACGTATTAGCGTATAGGGTGCTTTGCCCTAATGACCCGTGTCGCCATAAATTACAGGACATGGGGACGCGTACCTATCATACTTCGACCAGATTTAAAAACAAGGGGTGGAAATGTATGAATGTAGGTATAACTCGCGCCAATCATTTATGCCGAGATCTATAGAGTGTACTTTGACTCAGCTCAGACTTTACTCAGATATGTTATTCAGATCCAGATAAGTCCAGACTTATCTGGATCTGAATAACATAAATCTGACGACCTCCGTGGCGCAGTGTGTAGCGCTGTTGCCTTAACGTGCGGAGGTCCTGGGTTCGATCCCCGATCGATCAAGGTCAATTTAGGAATTTATAATTTCTGAATTTTCCCTGGTCTGGCCTGGTGGGAGGCTTCGGCCGTGGCTAGTTACCACCCTACCGGCAAAGACGTGCCGCCAAGCGATTTAGCGTTCCGGTACGATGTCGTGTAGAAACCGAAGGGGTATGGGTTTAATATAACTGCCATGCCCCTAACAGGTTAGTCCGTTACCATCTTAGACTGCATCATCACTTACCATCAGGTGAGATCGTAGTCAAGGGCTAGCTTGTAGTGGATTAAAAAAAATAAAAAAAATCTGTCTCGTTTTAACCATTTTTTAAGTCTAAGCAAAGTCAAAGTTCGGCCTATAGAACTCAGCATTAGTCGCGTCTGGAGATGACCTGTGTACCGAATTTCATCAAAATCGCTTGAAAGAATGGCCGGGAAAGCGTAGCAGAAATATAGACGGACACATTTTCGCATTTATAATAACTTCACTTCACTGATTAACTATAAAATACTATAGTTAAGTAAATAAATAAATATTTAATCTAAGTAACATAATTTTAATTATTTATTATATGATAACTAGGTATAAGCAATAGGCATAAGTGTACGGCAAAATATTACGAGTAGTTATGCGCGAACTCGCCTACAAGTTACAACAACTAATAAACTATAGTAAATTTATGGTGACACGTCATACATTTACTCTGCATTCAACTCGCGCGCGAACTGTACGAGTGAAGTTTGGTGAGAAACATAATTTTTTGTAGTTGTTTGTGCAATTAATAAAATAAAAAATTCTGGCGGTGGAAGTCGGTTTTTTGGAAAGAATTTTTTATTTTTAACTTTTTAGTGTCAGGGTTGAGGATTTGGAGTCAGAATTTTTTATGGGACCACCTCGAGAGTTTCCTCTACAGACTGATAGAAAATAAATTCAAATCGGTTCAGAAATCGCGGAGATATGCACCGACATACATTTAAAAAAAAATACGCGCCGAATTGAGAACCTCTTCCTTTTTTGGAAGTCGGTTAAAAAAATTAAAAAAAAATGGTATGGATTAGTATTGGTAACATTAAAGCAAAATACTATAACTCATATTTTTGAGGAAACCGGACTATTCGTTAACCGCAACAGAATATTATAACATGAAACTTTGGAAAACGAGCAAGAATAATAAGGCATTGTATTCGCGACTTGTAAAGGATTCAGGATGATATACAGCCGTTCATGCCGACCGCCCTCGCTCCGCTCCGCACCGACTTATAAATAAGTTATGGGGTGGAGATTTACAAGATTCTCTGACCTTTATATTAAAACTGTGGAGATTTATACTTTCCTGAAAAGAGGTTTGGTGAGTAAAGTCGTTCGCTCATGCAAGTTGCGCAATTCAATAGATTACAATACGATTAAATTTAACGTCAACTCAATCAAATCAGCAACTCTTTATCAAACTTAAAAACGCGCTTCTAGTACCTATGAAATATACATATTATATAGTTGCGACGTCATCATAAATATATTATTCACTAGCTGACCCGGCGAACTTCGTACCGCCTTAGTATGCAAAATTAAATGTATATTTTTCAATATTTCTGAGAGATTTTCTTAATATTTTTTTCCGTAAGAACCTTCTCCTAATAATAACAAATACAACAAAAAAAGAATTAGTGAAATCGGTCCAGCCATTCACGCGTGATGCCGTGACCAAGGAAAACGGGTTTCATTTTTATATATATAGATTTTATCATCAAATTTCAATGCACTTTTTTCTTTAATCCATAGTATAAATAGTTATCAAACTTAAAACTAACCGAGGATGTAAATTTGAGGGCTTTTGGAAGACCCTCTATTTAATAATCAGTAAGAAATAACTCATTTTTGGCATATGCTTTACCCTTATTCTCCATAATAATATGTTACGACGTCGGGGTAAAAGTCTCGAGAAAGATAAATTACTCGAAGTTAATATTTTGCTTGGAATTGTATGTTATAAACTAATTTCACTTAATCCTGTACGCTCAAAATGCTAAATCTTGTTTACATCAAGTATTTTAGCCTGTAAGTTTCATCTGTGTTTCATTTCAAATTATTTTTGAAACAATAAACATCTTATACCCGAACCCGAGAAACTTATTGTCACGGGAAACACTGAGGGCAGAGCGAGAGGCCGCTCGCCCACTAGGGCTAGGTGGTTTAACCAGCTGAGGGAGTCCAACGTGTCCAAATTCTATAACATTTAGAGTGGCCATCATAATATTATTACTTGCTCCGAAATTCGTCGCTCGTCACCAAGATGATCTAAAATAATACAGCTAAGGATTACATTGCATTGAGTTTCAATCATAACTGGATGCCGCAGTACACGAGTATCGCCCTGCTGCATCCGATTTCAGCTAGCCTACATTCCCTGGCCACGGATATAGAGTTAAATATAGTGCCCATAATAATTTCTAGAGCACTCGTTACTCCTACTAAGTGGTATACATAGAAAATAATATAATAAATTGCTTTTTAAGACAAAACTCGGTACAGAGAAAACTTGCGTCTTTAGCAGGTGGTACTCGCAGTCTTGAAATATCATAAGTGAATACATACATATACATATTCAGGAACATAAGCAATGGAAAAAAAAGCCTCACATTATCAACTCGTACAAGGCATAAGTAGTACTTAATTTTTTTCATAGTTTTATTAAGAGAGATCTATAAAGTACAAAAAGAAAATGTAAACTATTGTTCCGATATTGTGAAATAGGGTACTGAAACAATATCGATATCTATGGTATCAAACTATCCAATATAATCACAAATCCATTAACAACACAGACCATCCAATAGCAAACATAGTGCTTATCGAAACTGTACAGAAGTTTACTGAGAGCTTAAAGCTCTTATAGCTTAACTGGTCATACGAAACTAGATATATAGTCTGGATATAGTACCGTCTTAATAGGGATGTACCTTTGTCAAAAGCAAATTATTTCTTACTGATGATTACATAGAGGATCTTCTATAAGACCTAACATTCACATCCTCGGTTAGCCATTTTAAACTAAAATCATTTAAACAACTAATGAATGACTTTGCATGACTAACACGCCAAATTCAAAATTCAAATCTTTTTTATTCAAGTAGACTTTGATAAGTGCTTTTGAATCGTCGAGTGAATCTACCACAAAACAGTTGTGTTAGATTCACACAGAGTAAAACATTTTATCCCTTGAACGTTGCTAGTAGGGTAGAAATAGACTATTTTACATCGTATCCAGTACAATCCACTTCGTATCCTTTATCCGCGAAAATACTTGTACATACAAGCTACAAACCTGCCTGACCCAGATTTTTTATATCACTACAGAGAGAATGAAATTGCTCGTAGTGGGCTCTCTGCGTGTTTTTTATTCTTTATTTATTTTTTAAGGTAAGTCCACATTACGTCGTCTACTGAAATCTATCGAGTTATTCTCTGAAACTCACAGCAGAGAATTATGTTGAGTTTGCTGTCGAATTTTTGTCCTAAACGTCATGGCATGGCCATGGATGTAAGGAAGTATTTTCACTTTACGTCACGTACAAAATATCACGTCGATCCGTTGCTCTTTTGCACCAAGATTGAAGGACAAACCATGAAACGTTTTTCCATCCGCTTATAATATTGGTATCTTCAAATCAATTAATCAGTGAATAGGCATGTTCTAGGCAAGCGCGCTCCACCTTATGCTGCACAATTACTTCTAGCTAGCCTGATTGCAGCCAAGCGCTAGTCTATAAATAATCAAAAAGCTCCGACGCATGACTGGGGTTTACTCCTTACGAACGAAAAGTGTTACCATGGAAACATAAATATAACGTAAAGTAACGTAACGGAGAAAGTTTTATTTTACTCCTCATAAATTTGCATACCCCGGGCTAATATATGAAAATCGATTCTTAAGGAGTAAACTCCAAAAAAAAAATACAAACCAATAAACAAACAAACAAACACACTTTCGCATTTATAATATTAGTATGATGTAGCCCCACCTTTAGAGGAAAACACTTTTTATTTTGATATTACATCGTATCCAGGCCCACCGCTGGCGAATGATATGCGTCGACGGCGGGAGTATATTTTATGCTGATGGAATAGGCTTTTTACTTATATTTGGGAAAACATTTTATTATTTACCGCGTTCCCTGTATTTTCCGTTACTTTTTACTATCCGATGTACGTTCATCGGTATTTTTTATTCTTTTGCTTTCAATTTGCTGTTATCGGTTGCTATTTGGGTCTTCATATCAAAATAGTGGTAAATTAGATTTATTTTACGGTAAAGAACCTTCCTCTAATACTTTTTTCCCTTTAATACACGTATAAAGATTGAAATAAACTTAAATCTGAATTCAAGTCAATTTCTTCAATATCACTTTTGAAAAAAACTAAAGAGACATCCTCTGGTGTCACAGCTTTGTTTTAACGGTGAAGGAAAACATTTCATTTTCTTTCAGTTCTTGATAATTTTCTCAAGGGTATGCATTTAGCCAGCGTGATGGACTTAGGTCACAATTCCTCATTGATCATGGGAACAAAACAATCAGCAAGTAAAATGCTTTAGCGTGCATCGCGAAAGACGTTATCTTATTATTATCTTATAACATAGATAGATAGTAGTCTGTGTTATTCCAGACTATAATCTATCTCTGTTTCAAATTTCATCAAAATCCGTTCAGCCATTCTGGCACGATTGAGTAACAAACATCCATCCATCCAAACTATTGGATTTATTGTCTGATATAAATAAATAAAAAAATAACCAAGAAGTAATAGATAATAATTATATTATCGTGGATAAATTAAACTAAGTTTAGTTACCCGGTAGGCGGTAATGTATGCTTCCCTCGCAGTGAAGGCCGACTTGGTTACTTGGGGCGTGCGAGGCAGCAAGGTGGAATGTTTCAGACTTGTAAATCATGAGAACGAGACAACTGGCACGTGAAATGCTTTAGCGTACAGGCATAAAGACGTTATTTATTTTATTTATTTATTTTTATTATTTTTGTACAAAAATATTGTCTTAAAACTAATAGAAAAAAGTGGACAAAGGTAAAGCTTATCTCTAAAAAAAAATTTCTTCCAGCCATACTTGAAAGTGAGTAAGTTGAAATTGTGAAGTTACGTTACCTACATAATACTAACATTTATTTAATTGGGTCACTTATATAAATGCAGTTTTTCGCCATTGTTTCATAAGCGTGATTTGCTCCTAACATTTCACACACTCAAACAATAGTATATTGTGTGCTTAGGGGTGAAACAAGACGATTTCAGACGAGGGTGAAGTTGCCTGCCTGAGCGAAGCGAGGGCTGGCATCATCCGAAGTGCCACCTGCCCTAGGGCAGAAAGTGGTTGGTACTTGGTGGCATGGTTTTCTACCCCCTAAATGACGTATTCGTCTGAAATTGACTAGTTTCGGGTGGCTCAACAGGCATTGAAACTCGCAGTTTCAATGCAGGTTATATGAAAACACTTTTACGAAATGGTGACAGAAGTTTTAGAATGGCTTGATAAAAAATCAACAGCGCTCAGCACTGCGACAACCCTGTCGCAGTGTTGAGCGCTGTTGTCTTAACGTGGGAGGCCCTGGGATCGATCCCCGGCTGTCGCTAGTCACCACCCTACCGGCAAAGACGTGCCGCCAAGCGATTTAGCGTTCCGGTACGATGCCGTGTAGAAACCGATTGGGGGTATGGGTTAATATAACTGCCATAGCCCTAACAGGTTAGCCCGCTACCATCTTAGAATACATCATCACATACCATCAGGTGAGATCACAGTCAATGGCTAACTTGTACTTGATTAAAAAAAAACCCTTACGCAGTCGAAATTCCGCGGGCTCGTACGAAGCGATTTGCTTTTAATTCGAACCGCTAGGATATGGAATGCCCTTCCGGCTTCCGTTTTCCCTCGTATTTTAATATCGGTTCAAATCAAGAGTGAATAGGCATCTTCTAGGCAAGCGCGCTCCACCTTAGGCTGCATCACCACTTGCTAGCAAGTCTGATCGCAGCCAAGCGCTACATGCAAAAAAAGTTACATGCTTAGGTTACATTAACATTTTTGAATACTTGGTGTATTTTTATATTTCCGTTTCCGAGAACTTTACTTATTAAGGGTCGGTCTGAGTATAAGCGGGCACCCAGTGTTAATTGTAAGAAGTTGGACGGTTTCTTGCGCAAGTATAATAAATCAATCGTACGCCACAGCTCGACTTCTATCCGCAGGATTCCAACCACCCCGGTAAGTAGTCGTACCTTTTTTCGTAGCACTTTTTGTTACGTCTGACTTGAAATGAAATGAAAATGAAAATATACTTTATTGTACACCATACATAAAACATATTTAGACAAGTACAAGAAATTATGAAAAACTTTACAAGAGGCGGCCTTATCGCTGAGAAGCGATCTCTTCCAGGCAAGGGAAAGGAAATAATAACAGAAAATTTGAATGAGACTGCACACAAAGTAGGTAATACAATTAAGGTATAAAACACTTAATCAAAGGTAGCAAATCTATATTTAAGACCTTAGACTTCTCGTGCTTTGAGGTTCAAAACTTTGGAGTACTAGATTTTACTCGCGGCTTCGCTCACATTAGGGTCAATTCTCATGCAAATTTTAATGCCATATTTTACCCCCCCTTAGAGGTTGAATTTTCAAAAATAAATAAATAATTGTTTATTGATTCCATCTTACTTAATATTATAAATGTGAAAGTTTGGATGGATGTTTGTTACTCAATCACGCGCCAATGGCTGAACGGATCTGGCTGATATTTGGCACAGAGATAGATAATGGTCTGGAATAACACATAGGCTACTTTTTATCCTGGAAAATTAAAGAGTTCCCGCGGGAACACGCAAACGAAGTCGCGGGCATTCGCTAGTAATTTATAAAAGCAAGTCTTGGGTCTAATGATACATGGATGATCGGTTTCTGCTGCCTAATTAAGATATCCTGTGATTTAGGCGTCAGTGAATTTCCCTCCTATAAATAGAGTGACAAAATTACAACAATTTTGTAAAATGGAATATTGGAAAAGGTGACTGACTGATCTTTGACAGTCAGTCAGTCATAGATCAATACAGATGGTTGAAATTTGAAATACAGATAGCTATTATGACATAGGCATCCGCTAAGAAAGGGTTTGTTAAAGTTTACCCGTAAAATAGGGATTTGATAACTAGCTAATCAAAATCGAAATCGAACTTAACGTGAGCAAAGCCTCGAGCAAAAGCTAGTCTATAGTTAGTATTATAAATGCGAAAGTTTGGATAGGTGGATGTATGGATGGATGTTAGTTACTCAATAACACCACAACGGCTGAACGGATCTGGATGAAATTTGGCACAGACATAGATTATAGTCTGGAATAGCTTATCGGAAAATTAAAGAGTTCCCGCGGGAACCAAAAAACCTCAATCCACGCGTACGAAGTCGCGAGCATCAGCCAGTTTAGGAATAAAGGATACAATTTATTAAATCGGATTTCTGTTACAATACCACACGATATCGTATGCAAGAAAGAATGTTTTATGGTTCCTTGAAAACGTAAGTATGTCCGCGTTAGTGGAATAAATCGAGTCCTCCAGGAGCTCTCCGGATGCCGCGCATGCCATGTCCGGGCCGGTCCTCAACCCTTAAATATAACCGGCTCAGGTACCCATTCACCGGTTTTTATAAACGGCCGCAATGATAAATCTTCTTTGGGTTGAGGTAAGGCTATTGTTAGAAAGTAGGTCATACTATACAATGTTGTGCCATTCGTCCTAGCAATTTTTGCTTGCGTCCAAAAAAATGCAGAAATATTACCTTGAGTTTTCAGTACATAATTATAATACTACTAGCTCATGCCTGCAACTTTATTTGCGTGGATTGAGGGTTTTTGGTTCCCACGGGAACTCTTGAACTTTCCGTAATAAATAGCCTATGTGTAATTCCAGACTAAAATCAATCTCTGTGTCAAATTTCATCCAGATCCGTTCAGCCGTTCTGACGTGATTTAGTAACAAACAACCATTGAAACTTTCACATTTATAATATTATAGTATAGAATATAGATACTAGTCGAAGCTGAAGTGGCAATGGATGAGGCATATAGTTCGAAAAATCGATGAACGTGGGTTCCACGTGAAAGCATAGAAGACAGACACACTTCAAGGGCTAGCTTGTAGTGGATAAAAAAAAAATATATATTTTATGATAGCTCAATAATAATGGCGAACGACCTCGCTGTCCGATTTAAGTCTTAAGGGCTAGCTTGAAGAGGAATAAAATAAAGGGAAAACTAAGAAATCTCTCTGCTAATGGCATACGGAATGTATAAATTAGCGATGAAAAATGCAGAAGCGTTCACGTCAATTAATTAAACAAGGGATGGGCCTGTCCTAAATAATATAATGGTCGTTAGGGACGAGTGCAACCGGAGCATCATTATCTTCAGACCTTAGGGTGCGGTCACATTGCCAGCGGAAACTGTAAACAAGTCAAATCAGCAACTTTACACAGCCATAATTATCTATATCTGATGCCCGCTTCGTTCGCGTGGATTGAGTGTAACTAACCTGACGGGGTCCCTAAGAATCTATACACCTTTCTCTATCTTTAAAATTCAATGTTTCTTTATAATGGCTCATGAATCATCTAGCAGTACAACCTTCAATACTCAACCACGCGTATATAACGCGTGTCATTAGCCAGTACTGAATCAATACTTGGTCGTTTTTATAACATTTCTATAACTGGAACGCGTTTCTAAAACCAGTCTTATGTAAACTGAATTTCATCTAAATCGGTCTCTAAGCAAGTCGTTGGGTTGATTGAATTCGGAGCTTCTAAAACTAAAAGATCTTGGATTATTATGGACGCAACGATAATGAGGGTTTTACTGCTGGATGATTCACGAGCCATTTTAAAGAAACATTGAATTTTAAAGGTAGAGAAAGGTGTAGATTCTTAAAGACCCCGTCAGGTTAGTTACATGAGGTATTTTGGTTCCCGCGACAACTCTTTAATTTTCCTGGATAAAAGTAGCCTATGTGTTATTTAAGCCGTCTCTGGGCCAAATCAGCCGTTCTGGCGTGATTGAGTAACAAACATCCGTCCATCCGTCCATCCATCCATCCATACATGCAAACTTTCGCATTTAAAATTTTAAGTAAGTATAGATTTAAAAGAAGTTACAGGTATTACAAGTTTCTATGCAGTTCAGTGTAATGATCCGCTACTAGTAAGGCGGTATGTTCAAGGGCGGATGGGTATTTCTTTTATTTTCGGGCGAAGCAATTAGAACAGAAGCCCTCAAAGGGTTTGAGGGGAATAAAAATGTGAAATCACGATTAAGACGATATAATTAAGACGCGGTCAGGCTTCTAAATATGTCTAGATTCAAGACTCTTAATCCAAGACTGCTGCGCTATTTCTAACGGAATGGCGCACCGATGACTCGCATCTCAATTAGTTAATGATAAGTTTTATGTTCACAGTTCAGTACTAACATAAGAAATAAGTTTGTACTACTAACAAACATGAGTCAATGTTATTTGAAATAAATTTGTAGTGTAACAATTTAAATTAAAAATATTGTAATATAATATACATTAAATAAAAAAAACCTAATTAACTTAAGGTGCAATATATTTGATTAGCTTAAATTAGGATTTACATGTATATTTACCTATTTTATTACCTAAATTAAGCTAATCAAATATATTGTATCTTAAGTTAATTAGGTCTAAGGCTAGACCTCCCTCTCTCCTATGAGAGTGGAGGCCTGTGCCCAGCTGTGGGAGGTTAATAGGCTGTAGTGGATGGATGGATGGATATTTTACAATATGTTTAATTTAAATTGTTACACTACAAAGTCTTATTTATTTATTTACTGAGCAACAAGAAGAATACAAATATTAAGAATTTTTCTCCTACTTGCTCTGAAATTGCGATACCTATTCACATTTATAACATTACTAAGATAAAATTAATGTTCTGAATGTTATTGATTAAAGCACAATTTTTTTAATACCAAAAATCTGAAGAAATACTTAGGTATTCTCACACCGTTTCAGGGTTATATAAATAATTCAAACGGGTACATATGCCAAAAATGTGTGTTCACACAATACAAGAATTGTGAGTTGGAAGTTTCGCTTCTTGCACAACTTTGCGTCACTTTCCGCAACTTTGCGCAAATCCGATGGTTCGAACACGTTTCGACGATTCTAAGTGTTCTTAAGTATTCGTAAACCGATTAGCATATTATTATTGGGGGCACGCTAAACTTTGCACTTAGAATTTACATACATTTCTGTCTTTTAAACGTTGGGATTGGTTCCTTTGTTTTGATTCCAAAGTATTAACAGTTTAGCTTTTTCATGTAAAACGGAAAAGGACGGTTTGTTTGCTTTGTATTCACGATTAGGTTGATTCACCGTCAACTTTTCTTAGGAGTTCTGTATTCTGCAGAGGTAGGTACGTGAGATTCAAACTATGGACCTCTCAAGGAGGCTATTACCACTTTGCTGTCAATTTTATGACATGAATGTACATATGTACATCATATTAATGATAATATATTTTTTTTTAATGATCTGGTCTGGCCTGGTGGGAGGCTTCGGCCGTGGCTAGTTACCACCCTACTGGCAAAGACGTGCCGCTAAGCGATTTAGCGTTCCGGTACGATGCCGTGTAGAAACCGAAGGGGTATGGGTTTAATATACCTAACTGCCATGCCCCTAACAGGTTAGCCCGCTACCATCTTAGACAGTATCGTCACTTACCATCAGGTGAGATCACAGTCAAGGGCTAGCTTGTAGTGGATTAAAAAAATTAAAAAAATAAACTCAGCCGTTGCTCTTTTCTTAAAAAAAGAAAAAGGTTACAATAAGTAACAATACAACACATACATTACTTTACAAGTATTACACTGACTTGTGGGTCACTGGATGCGAGCCCGGTTGCTTCCATGCAACTTTGTCATTCAGAAAATCATCGATAGTGTAATAACCTCGCCTTAACAAATGCTGTTTAACACAGTCTTTAAATTTATGTAATGGCAAATCTAGAAACTCTTTGGGAAACATGTTGTAAAAGCGTACACTCGACCCCACAAAGGATTCCTGCACCTTGCGCACACGATATGACGCAGTTACAAGCTTATTGCGGTTTCTAGTAAATCGATTGTGAGTATCACTTATTTGCTTATAAAGATTAATGTTCCGCCTGACAAAGACTATGTTATTGTAAATGTACTGTGAAGGCACCATAAGTATACCAAACTCCGAAGTGATTCGCGTGATCCGAGTTTATTAATAGACCGATTATTGTACGATACTCAATACTGAATTATTTATTCACTGTAGGACACAGTACAAGTATCTCTGTTACGTCATATTTTGACTATACCACCAGTTCGGAAGAAGATTCTACTGAGAAGAACCGGCAAGAGAGAGTCTAATACGTGCCTTCTAAGCCTACGAGCTTAGTTATCATGTAATATCCCACTTGATTGAGTCAACGTCTTATATCGATGCATCCACTCGTCTGACAAATTGCTTGTACTGGTATCATGATAGGATTAACACCTATGTTCAGGGTTATGCAAAATTGGATTTACTGAACCTGGTAGGCTGTGGTGAAGCGTTCAAAGTCAACAAAAAATAAAACATACCTTCTACTTTTGATGTAAGCCTTTTGGCAAAAAAAAATATCAAAATGAACAGAAAAATCGAGAGAGGCGTAAAAATAATCACATTTTTAGCATTTTGATTAGGATTAGCTGCTAATGTGTTTAGAAGGAAAAACTAGATTAAAAGTATCAAAATTTTCAGTCCATATCCGGCTTGTAATATTGGAGAAATTGTTAAAATGAATAACTGCGCCTGGATTAAAAACTTGGCAATGCTTTTACAATTTCGGCGGAATGCAACTAAATGATGAAACGAGTTCCCAAGTAATCTTACTGACCTAAATATCCTTTAGAATGAAAGATGCTATTATACTGTTCTTTGCATAATTTTACTTAGTAGTGAAATTTTAATAATACCTCGCGAATATATTTTTATTATATTTTAGTTAAACCTTTATTGAAAACAATACAATGGAACTCAAAGCTAGCTAGCCTAAACTAATAACATATCGCATCTCAAGAGGAATGGTGACAAGAATGCGGGCTGTATTCTGATGTTTTGCGTAAAAATGAGCCAGCCTTTCTGTCTCCAGATGAGGAGTTAACCGCGGTTAATTAAATATCTCGCAAATTTTTTTTGGCACTAAGACTCCACAGCCACAGTGTCTCCACGTTAGTAATTTTAGTTCGATGTTTATCATGACGTAACGAGTGATAATTTTAATTTACTTTTGGTAAAATAGTTAAAATAGTTAGTTTAAAAATATATCAGTGGTTTTGAACTACAACTTTTTCATACTAAAATATAAGTAAATACATAAGCGCGCGCTAGCACAATTTGCACCTTAAATTAGATTTCTTAGAAATATAGAAAACAGGTCAATGTTGATACGAGAACCACGTATATAGGTCTGTTGGCTGCGACAATACAAGAATTAAGACCCGAGTTGGTGCCAAATTGTCGCTTCACGTAGTTTGAAAGAAAATGAAGTTAGAGACAAGTTTTACAACACATAATAACAACAAATAAAAGCTAGCAGTAATAAAAAGGATTATTATCATTCTTCAATCACTGATTCTTCCACTAAAACACGTCCTCTCTTAGAATCGTATAAAGGATTTCTAAACGCTGTAGCAGTACCAACCCCAATCGGTGCTGCAGAATCTCTTCTCGTTAAAGATACCACACTTTCTGTCCTCCTGTTGAACCTCGAGAACATACTAGCTTGGTTTCGACCCATTATAATAGGGTAGTTGATCTGTGGTACTTTATAATAATAAACATAAATACCAGACATTACCAGGACAACAGCGAAGAACATAGATATAAATATCTTCCCTCCCATACCGGATTTGGAAAGAGGGCTGCCGCTAACTCGCATCTGTTGCCCCAAATTCCGCTCCATATTATATGAGATAGTACTTACTACTTGCGCACTAGTCTGATCATATCCATTCTTATTTATAACGACAACTTGTACTTTATTATGCACGAGCCTTCCTACGTGGTAAACTAACTTATCTCTGCCGTAAGTATCAACAATCTTTTCGACTAGCTCCTCAAATTGCTTGATGTCGAAAGTTTCATCAATATTAAAATCGATGGCGCCTCCGCAAATTTTGCAGCAGTGTCCAATAGGCTGGATGGGGTCAACACAGATTGGTTTTTCGCAAAATTTTGCAGCACAGTCGATGTTTAGAAGCCTGTATTGGCATGGACACCCAGATCGCGAGTTGCACTTAAGATAATTTCTTATCGCAATACCAGCATCCTGATACTGATTTAGGATAAATTGCTGAGCATCATTTTGATCTCTTAAAATGTAACCTTTAAAATCATTGTAGATTGTCTTTCCGCCCACTTTGATTGCTTGAACTCTTTGTGTGACATCTGGTAAAATTACCGTGAAGGTGCTGTTCGGCGGAAATTCTACGATGTCGTCGTAACAAGGTACTCTCTCTGCATCGGGCGTTGCATCATTTATCCGTGAAGACATCCAAACATCAGGTTGATTCCACGACGCTACTGTCTTGTCCATATAGTAAACGTT
Source organism: Erebia aethiops (assembly GCA_923060345.2). Lineage (NCBI taxonomy): Eukaryota > Metazoa > Arthropoda > Insecta > Lepidoptera > Nymphalidae > Erebia > Erebia aethiops. The sequence continues at coordinate 15,934,530 of OV281081.1, read as the reverse complement.
GCCAGTTTTACATTCAACATCTTCCGCAGGTCCCAATCCAATTTCTCCTTCAGCCAGAAATATTTCTCCATTTTCTGGCAGTATAAATCCACCCACCGATGTTCCAGATTCAATTAGAACACTTCCGGACATAGTTTCGGGAAACACTACTGTTTTCTTGGAACAAGGTATCTTGCCATCATCAAAATTGATTGGTAAGTTAAAACTTATGTTTGGTACCCATAATACTTTTGCGGATAGAGTGATGGTAATAAATGACACAAATATCAAGAGCTGCTCGCGGTTCATTTTTCAATACGCACGTATGCAATGATCGGATGGAATGGTAATGAATATTGAATGCCATACCAGATAGTAATTGGATATTATATGATGTCTGTTCGTTTGTTATCGGTGATCAATTTTACACTGACGTAATTCATCAATTTTAAATACAATCAGTGGGTGGAACTTTAATTACGTGTATGTATTGATTCTAAATTATTCTAAGCCAATAAATTTGCGCAAAGGATCAGCCTGGCTGTCCAGCGCGGAAATGCAGCCAGTATTCTTGCCACCATTCCACGCGGGCATGATTTATATAGTAATTAGGTTAGGCTAGCTAGCATTAAGTTCTATTGTATTATTTTCAATAAAGGTTAAAAAAAAAAAAGCCAATATGATGAAATGGACAACGGTGTAAATGAATTGAGAGCAGTGTGGAATCACCTAATAAGGAGTGGATGAGTGACTGACATGTATAGGTATTTACTGAGTTGTAACAACTCAGTAAATACCTTAGTTACTTAGGAGAGCAGCATAGAGCCCCGGACGTACAACGACGTATATATAGCTATGTAATATCATCCAATATTTGAGGAGAATAGTTATAACCTATAATAATCATTCCCCTATGAACCTATATTAAAATTTTAGCGATTTATGGTACCTTTTCATTTCAATACTGTCAATAATATAACTTTGATGTCTAAATAATAGAATGCTTTTTGGGTCTTTAATCTGAAATACAATTTTCCAGACACAAAAATTTTGGGATTGTAAAACGGTTGTGATTTTTTATTAATTACCAGCTGATGCCCGCGACTTCGTCCACGTGGATAGGGGTTTTTGGGTTCCCGTGGGAACTTTTCATTTTTCCAGGATAAAAAGTAGCCTATGTGTTATCTGTGCCAAATCCGTTCATCCAGATCCATTCAGCCGTTCTGGCGCGATTGAGTACAAACATCCATCTAAACTTCCGCATTTATAATATTAGTAAGTACATTATTATTATTAAAATATTAAAATATAGAATTGTTTTTTTTGGTCTCGGTTAAATTTTTTATTTATCTGTGAATACGAGTATCCTCCACAAATTTTTGTTTCGTTATATAAAGCTTCAAAAAAGCTCTTTCAAAAGTACAGAGGCAATAGTTCGGTATAAAAAGGTGTAAGATACTAACTTATCATAAAATTTGTTCGTATAAAATTCAAAAAACAAAAAAGTTATTTACTTTATCACTGATGCGCATAAATCAAAACAAACAACTTTGCATTTCTTTAGTGTGTAAAAAATTCCCAGTTGCATTTTCGAACACAAAAGAGCACTTAGTACCCTCCCATTTGAGTAATTATGAATGAATTTATTAACTTGACTGATGAATCTGCCTTGATATCAAAAAGTATTTAATGCAAAAGTTAGAGTTGCTTAAAAAGTTGAAAAAGAAGCGTTGCAGTTAAACATTTATGTCTTCTGCTAAATGAGCTTTTATCTTAAAAGGGAAGTTTGTTAGTTTTTTAAATCTTTGTTTCGGTGATGATCATACAAAAAAGAATGAGTGATTTTCGAGTCACGAAGGACAGAAAAGACTAACATTAAGATGCTCTACATAAATTTAAAAAACTCTTTTTTTTTTCTTTCAAAACACACAACGTAAGAACACAAACAGATAAGGTATGACAGATGTTGGCCTAATAAATAATAAATGATATAATTATTTAACGTAGGACAACTTGTGCCCCTTATGAAATGTCAAACTCTACCACTGGTTCGGAAAATAGATTCTACTGAGAAAACAAGCCTGGCGGGCAAAAATAATAGGACACACTACTTCTAGCAATGGAGAGATTTTCAATTCGGTGCGTTTTTATATACTAGACTAGCTGATGCCCGGGAATCGTCCGCGTGGTTTAAGTTTTTTTGATTCCCGCGGGAACTCCTTAATTTTCCGGGATAAAAAGTAGCCCATGTCACTTTCCAGGTCCTCAACTATACCCATACAAAAAATCAAGTCGATCCGTTTCTCCGTTGCGGCGTGATTGAAGGACAAACCAACAAATCGATAAACCAACAAACAAACACAATTTCGCATTTATAATATTAGTATGATAGTATGATTAGGTAAGGAATAATTCACATAAGAAGCACTGGGTACTGATAATAGTCACCATCTGACCTACGTAAAATTAAAATCCAATCTATGCATGCCATAGAACACAGCCTGGTTATGTGAATCTACCCTTAAAAATGTAATCAAGGCTCACGCTTGACCGGTTCTCGGCTAAAAGTTTTCCTATTCTTCCGACCCACTAACTCTCTTTGCAAAAGTAAATTGAAACCGACATAAAAGCAACCTTAGCGAGCTTAGCTCGTCTTTTGTGGTCGGCCGCTTATCGCTTAGCTATACGTATGTGACGTCACAGAGAATTTTCTACACACATCACAGCGTAAGTATATATTCATACAGTGGGTCGACGCGACGCTCGATTATCAGACAGTTTCTAGTAAATGAAAATGAAAATGAAATCATTTATTTCACTTAGGACCTTGTGCCACTTATCATAAGTCGTAAGAATCTACCACCGGTTCGGAAAGATGATTTTACTGAGAAAAACCGACAAGAAACTCAGTTGCTCTTTTCAAAAACAGAAATATGTTACACTTTGTAAATAGTATACAATGCATCCGTTACGTAACAAGTATCACACTGACTTGTGGGTTGCTGGATGCAAAGCCGGTTGCTTCCATGCAACTTTTTCATCGAGAAAATCATCAATAGTACAATAACCTCGACCTCGAACCTCGACCTTGTATATAATAATATCACAGCATTTAAAGTACATATTAAAGAACTTACCTATTTCCTTAGACTGATATTAATATCTACTAGCATCTTGGGTATTAAGAATTCCTCCCTGCGGTGGTATCAATAAAGATTTAAGGTATTAGTTTTTAAATTAGATATTAGTTTATGAAGTAAAACTTCCTTACGCACGCTTGACTTGGGGAGTAAGCTGGTGAATGCGTGACGAGAGCGTTGCAAAAAGTGTGATCGGACGAGGCGAACCAAAGTTTAGAGGGAGATATATGTTAGTGAATATAGAAAGAGAGAGAATTTCGTTTCGTATATTACTACAGGGGCAAGAGAGAGAGGTGCGAGCACACATTTTCTTTCTCTCTTTCTCTCAAAGCCAAGTTTCGTATATGTATGTTTCAGTTATGTATAGACTTATTATATTCTCATAACATAACGAAGTTACCTGAGTCGTGTGGTCTAAAGCACACTCGTTTTTTTTTAAAGTTACTTTTCTTTATTAAAATAGAATTTAAAATAAAAAAGCGTTCTTGACGTGTTGGTAATTCATGATTTATTTGAATTTTGAATGCCACTAGTCGTTTTGCGTTTAGAGCGTAATAAAATTTTAAATTTGGAATATAATGCCGCCATTCAGATGCAAGAAAGACAATTTGATTAAAATATTAAAACCATGAATGCTGTAATATTAACATAAAATATCAGTAAATTACTGTTGAGAGTATTTAATTTTAATTTGCCATAGCATTCCATTGAATAATATTGGAGGAAATTCTAACTCGTATGTTTGATTAATTTCCATAAAGAATAAGCAAATTAAAATTAATAATATATTTTTTTATTCTAGCCTTTGACCTCATTTATTTAGCAATCTCACCTGATAGGAATGTGATGATGCAGTCTAAGATGGTAGTGGGGTAACCTGTTAAGGTAATGGCAGTTATATGAAACCGCCCATACCTACCACTAGTCGGTTTCCATACAGCATCGTACCGGAACGCTAAATCGCTTGGCTATACGACTTTGCCGGTAGGGTGGTATCTAGCCACGGCCAAAGCCTCCCACCAGACCTGCCCAGAGAAAGCTCAGAAATTATAATATTCCCAAATTGAACCTGCCGGGAATCGAATCTGAGACTTCTCACGTAAGACAACAGTGCTCAACACTTCGCCAGGGAGGTCGATACTTACTAAATATAATTAAGTTTTAATGAAGCTAATAATTAGGTATGTCGTTTGAGATCTTAACCAAGCAACGTAGAAAAAATAAACAGATGTAGATTGGCTTTTTAACAATACATTTCCATACAATGTCTGATTTGACAAAGAGCTCGACATAGGCACGATAAAGAACCCTTCGATTGCGAAGCCACAGTCACAAACCCTCGTTTAACGTTCGAAAAATGAAAAACAATTCCAATTTGGCGCGTCAACCGTTTGAATTTGGAACGGGAGGCGACGAGGCGTGCGACGCGTCGAGGCGGTCGCCTGTTGTAGAGGTATGCACGGCTCTGGATGATAGAAAAATAATTGATATGACGTCTTTTTCAGCCCTTTTAATACATTGCTTGTACAAACATTCTGGCAAAATTATGAGTACAGTCGGTCAAACTTATCTGACCCGGTGGTCAAAATTGGAACTAATTTTTAGGCCTGTTAACTTTTGCCTGTTTATTTTTCATATCTACTAGCGACGCTGTCATTGGGTCAGATAAGTTTCCGGGACTATAGGTTTTATTTTTACTAGTTGACTGTTTCCCAGTACTAACTGGGATATTTTTTTATACAGAAAACCCCAAAATATTTTTTGCCTGACCTGAGAATCGAACTAGAAACTACAATTCAATATGCTACTCTTGTGGTTAGCATGTTCAATTATGTACTGGCTAGCATTGATTATACATAGCGCTTTATACGATTTCTGATGCACTGCTGGAGAGTGACATAGGCTACGTCTTATCCCAGAAAATTAAGGAGTTCCCGTGGGAATTGTAAACTTATTCCACACTGACGAAGTCGTGGGTATCATCTTGTTTGTACTATTATCGTTAGATACTATGGAGGGATTGGAATAAAAGCACCTTCTCCAAGTATTTGTGCATCCAAGTAATCACCCGCATGTCGTCGCCACCGCTTGTCACTGCGTCGCATACAAACACCGTGCGACACGGTGCGAAACTGATGCAAAAGTTATTAGTTACTAGCTGATGCCCGCGGCTACGTCCGAGTGGGATTGAGTTTTTTTAGGTTCCCGCGGGAACTCCTTAGTTTTCGGGATAAAAAGTAGCCTATGTGTTATTCCAGACTATAATCTACCTCTGTGATAAATTTCATCCAGATCCGTTCAGCCGTTCGGGCGTGATTGAGTAACAAACTGCATCCATCCAAACTTTCTCATTAATAATATTTATTTGATATTTGATTTTATACCCGTTGTTCGTAAAGCGATGATATCCTAGTGGTTGAGACGCCGGGGTCGCGGGTTCAATCCCCGGTTACGCACCTCCAACTTTTCAGTTCTTATAATGTTCTCAAATGTGTGTGAAGTCTGCCAATCCGCACTCGATCAGCGTGGTGGACTATGGCCAAATCCTTCTCATTCCGAGAGAAGACTCGTGCTCAGTAGTGAGCTGGTAATGGGTTGATAAATAAATAAATAAATCGTTTATTTGCTGGAAACATTGCACAATAGGATGACAAAGACAAGAGAGACATCCGTTGTTCCAGGTGAGCGACGAAAGCGACGCGACACAGCGCAACGTGATACGAATACATAGAAAATGACAAGCTTATCTACACTACAAGTACAACGTAGATCACGTGAAGCTAGTACTGTTTGATTCTGTCGCATCGCGTCGCATCGAGTCGCGTCGTCACGTTTGTCGCTACGTAGAATAAAACCTTAGGTTTCGTACCATAATGGTAAAAATGGAACCATCAGGCTGCCTTTTCACCAGCGAGGTTTTTTTTAAATTTCCTACAAGCTAGCCCTTGACTGCGATCTCACCTGATGGTAAGTGATGATGCAGTCTAAAATGGTAGCGGGCTAACCTGTTAGGGGCATGGCAGTTATATTAAACCCACTATATCGATACCTCTGGGCTCAAAGGTCGTAAAGGACATTTGGGCGAAAATGAGTTTTTGACATGGTTTTACTCAGTTTTTAATTTTCTATCGATCTGTATATTCCGTTTTACGAAATTCGCAAAAAAATGCCTTTACGACCCACATAATTTAATACGATAAACCAAGTTTACCGACAAAATATGGATGTAAATAACACTTATTTTACATAGTTTATTCATTTTGGTAGTAAAGCAAAGTATAGAACAACTATTGGGCATAAAATACATCTAAATTATCAATTGTCTTATGCCACCTCAGGTGGTTATTATAAGTCATCTCAAAATTAGGAGGCAAAGGACATCATCTTTACAAATTGTCCTGTACACCCTTATAATTTAAAATAAAAATATACAAATGACCTTTACTACCTAGTTTCATTTATTATGTGCTTCCACTAAGGGCGTAAATAAACGTATTTATAGATTTAATTCGTTGTTGTTATAACATTGTAGGATTAACTACCTAACTTAATAAAAAATACACCCTTTACACAAAACTATAAACTCACAAATTTGAAGATTTTGTCTCAATTTCCAAGCTGAGGTATTAACTTCATATCGTTGAAGTTGATTTCTGTACAGAAACTTTCAACCGCTACCTAATTAAAATGTTTCTAATAGTCGTTATAAATTACCTATAGTCAAATACAGCCTAGCCCATCAGCCCAATGCAGTCCCAGTGGGGTTGCAAGTGTGTTTGGATGAAGAATGGTCGCTGCTTGCTACATGTGGCGGTTGGGCCAGGTGTTGTACGGTTGGGCAGTTGTTTTTTCCTTTAATGGATTTTGTATTGGGTGACTGTTGTTTATTTTGGATCGGTGGGAGCTTTTCAAGGCTCGATCCTGGGCACAGCCAGCATGTTTCTTGCAATTAAATGAATTTGATTGGGCCCTATAGAGAGGTTGGTGGTTTTGCCAGGAGACGGATATCTAACTTGAACTCTGTTAGTATTGAAACTTCGGAATGTGTTTGACCGGGACTTGGAGTACAATAGACAAGACTTGGATCTGAATGGTGACCCGGGTGATGACGCTGTCGTCTCTATTGCCTGATTTTGTGAGCTGCCCAACAGGGCTTATTTCTTTCCTTGGTTTGCTCCTGTTTTGTGGCTTTTGTAGATTGCATTCCTCTTAGGTGTGGACAGCGGATGGAGATGTTCTGTTTTTTTGGGTCGACGACCGGATACGGTTTGTCAGTTGTGGTGATCGGATGGAGGTTGTGAGTGTTCTGGTGACTGGATGGAGGTTTGCAGTGAGTGTGTTTGTGGTGGGATGGACGTCGTATTGGGGAGCTTCGCAGGGTGATGAACCTTGGTTTGTTTTGTTTGGCTTGGGTGTGTTAAGAGAGATTTTTGTTTATGTGTCGTTTAATGAGCTACTTTATTTAATTTTGGAGGTATTTGAGTGGAGGTTGGTGTTGTCTTAATATACAGATGCCAAATTTCGTTTTGTCGGATGCTGGGATGGGGATATCCCTGACTGACTGATGGATTTAACGTTTCTTTTGGTGCTGTTTGAAAGACCGACTTGGCTGCTGATCCTACCTTTGTTTTGAATAGGGAGTTCTGGTGGAGTCAGTTCTTCACCAGAACTATTAACAATTTTCTATTCAAAACAAAGGTTGGATCCCTCTTAATATTAGGCAGGCAAAATCTTTGCCTATTTTTAAGTCTCTTAAAAAAGCACTTTTTGCCTCCTTAATTTTGTAAATCTAATTCCTTACATTCTATTCCTTAGAAAGAAAGCTTATATCCAAATATATATATACCTATTATTTTTTATATATTTAAGCTGTGTGTAAATATTAGTATAATATTTAAGTATGTATTTATGAATTATATGCATTTTATATGTACAGATTGGTTTTATGTATAATAATAGTCTTTAGATTTGCTAGCTTTGTTTAAGTGATTTATCCCCTAATTGTGTTACCTACTTTGTGTGCACCCTCATTCAAATTTTCTGTTGTTAGTTCCTTTCCTGGTTGCCTGGATAGATCGCTTCTCAGCGACAAGGCCGCTCTTGTACAGTTTTTCATAATTTCTTGTATTTGTCTAAATGTGTTTTATATATGGTGTACAGTAAAGTATATTTTCATTTCATTTCATTTCATTTCTTCATTGAAGTTTAATCATGACATTTCATAAAAGGCACGAGTTTTCCTGCGTGAGATTAATCATTTCGTTTTGTTTTATTTCATGCCTTGGCATCACGTTGCCTGACATTGTGTTTGTGTTTATTTTAATTAACCATCTCAATTTCATTACACACAATATGTACGTTTTATTTGCATAATTTGTTATTTTGTTACTTTTTGTAAAGAAAATATAATATTATGTAATAAAAAAATAACACACATTATTACGTAATTCATTGAATACTGTAGTTTAATTATTAATTTATCCTTACAGAATACTTATGCTGGTGATCCTTACCACCCTAAAAATTATTACACTTGTCGATTATTTCCTTATTTTGTTCAGTTTTGTACAGTAAAGTAAATTTACGCCCTTAGGTAATAACATAGGATGAAAATTTGAAGGGTGTAAATAACGTAAATTTTTAAATTTATGGACGTAAAGGCAATCTATCTCGATAAATACAGCACTAGGATAATTTTTCAATATTGCCTTAGAAAATACTATAAATTCTAAGCACTTTATTCTTAGGTTTCATTTAAATAACTCAAGGAACAAAGATGCTACAGTAATTTTTTTTTTTTTTTTTTAGTTTTTTGCTTCTCCTGAAAAGTCGCATTTTGTCCTTTACGACTTTTGAGCCCAGAGGTATCGATATGTGCTACGTTGCTGAGTTATGGATATGTGTGTCAAATGGACGACGTCGATTACATTTTCATGTAACATTTTAAATATGGATAGTGATAATTAGACATCGGATTATATGCACTATCAAAATGCCAAAATATGCATGCAAATATGCGCTAAAATGGGCGAAATATGCACACAATATGCATAATGAAAATACTATTTATTATTTGAATTCACGTTTTTTTTTCACAATATTTATATTATTTATCCATAGATTTATCATATTAATCTGTTGTAATTCTTTTGACAATATACAGTCAAACATTTTTCTAGATTTTCTAGAGTAAAAGGAAGATAGTGAACTCGGAAGGGATTTTTTCCAATATTTCCAAGGACTTGACTTTTTTTTTTTTTTTTTTATTTATTCATATAAAAAACAAAAAGTTACAAACTTAGTCTATTTGGTGTAGCATAAACTCAACTGAGTTTTTCTGTACACCAACGAGCCCTCGACATTATGGACTATATATAATATTACTTATAAATCATAAACTACCTATATATTAACTAACCATAACTATACCTAAATACTAACTATCTTCTACACTCCATAATACTAACTAATAAGCGAACGTATTATTAAATGCCTACCCACATTTTAAAATACACAATGTTACAAAGAGCATAAAAACTTGTTGACATATTTCATATAACTACAGGAAGGTTTTGGATTAAAAAATTTTTTGGCATCGGGTATATTGCTGATATGTGTTGAATAAGAGCATATCTAACTTCTGAAATAAGCGCTATTAATAAAAATGTACTAAAATATGCAGTAACGCTGTAAAAATAGCGTTTTATGTATTTGCATATGCAAACATGCAAATGCATGTAATCCGATGTATAGTGATAATATATAAAATATAGAGGGGCTATAAAAGATAACTCCCAGGATAACCCGATTAAATCTGGTATCTCTAGTACAATAGGCTACGTTAACACGCACTGTATCGAATTACGGGGACCATGTTCCGGTGGGACATTTCACGATGTACCTACTGATAGGCAGGACATTCTGTGTCCTGTGTATAGAGTTAAATATCAACCTTCTAACAGTATACGGTCGGCTAATACCTTAGTTTAGCTAGCACGACGTATTTGATATTTAACTAGGGTTCGCTTACTATTCAGAAAATTATTTTGCAGGTCTGGTCCAATTTTTTTACATTTAAATTAAGTTTTTTTTGGGGGATGCTCGACGAAATTTTTATAGCCACATTTTGGAAGAAAGAAAGAAAAACTATTTATTCTCACATTGTGCCACACATTACAATACCTTAAGGTAAATGTTACCATGGTGCCTCCAGTACTTGAGCATTAAACTCATTCCTAGAGGCACCATGACAACACTTGTCGTGTGTGGCACAACCTGAAAGAAGGCATCAGCTCAGCATAATGCAGAATGCCTTGCAATAAATCACAAGAGCATTCTGCGCTGATTTTCAGCTGGAGCCCTACTCCAGGTGACGCCACGACTATCTACTTATTATTACTAGGTACCTATTCAATTATTCTACTTATACTAAAGGGCTGTCTGTACAGGTGAATTAAAATTCTAATTCAATAATATATAGCTGGTTAAAAAAAATAAATAATAAAACCAATCAAATATAAATAAATAAACTATACTAAAATATACTATACATTCTCATGCGTCAGCTTTCGCTACACAAATCAAAAGCCATGGAAATATATATATAACTATTTACCGTAGGCTCTTACTTCCAAGACAAAACTATTTTTTGACAGACTACGTGTTACATAGCCTTTGTGCTATTCCAGACTATAATCTATCTCTGTGCCAAATTTCAGCCAGATCCGTTCAGCCGTTGGGGCGTGATTGAGTAACAAACATCCATACATCCATACATCCATTCAAACTTTCGCATTTATAATATAAGTAAGAAGTAACATTTCATATATAATATTCAGCAATTTATTTAAAAAATATTCAATGTTAAATATCACCGAGTCCTAACAACCTTCTAACATAAATACCGTTGACTTTCATTAACCCGGTTACAGGAACTGCTTTAGTTTCTTCACGACCTTCTTCAATAATTTCCTCCTGGGAGTGCCATCCTAGGTTATCACCATCAGGAGGAGGTTTATCCAACAGTTTGTACGCTTCTTCTTCATTTAAAACTTCCTGTGTTTCACTCTTCTCGGTCGTTGTTGTTATGCGAAATCTATGGATTGGTTTCTTTGTAGCTAACCTGTGAAAATTCATTAAAAAAATATTATGTAAGTACAACCCAATCCAGATGCTATTAGGATAGTGAAAATAACTGTTTATCTCTTTTTCTCTTAAATGAAAAGTCACTCGAGAGAAAAGGATAGAAGGTCTATCTGTCATCGTAATAACATATTTTGGATATGATAGAAAATTTTACCTAGTTAAGCGACCTCCTTGGTGCAGTGCTGAGCTGGCTAATTTTTATAAGTGGGAGGTCCTGGGTTCGATTCCCTGCATGGTCAATTTGGGAATTTATAATAACTTAATTTTGTCTGGTTTGCTCTAGCTTTGGTAGTGGCTAGTTATCACCCTACCGGCAAAACTGTGCAGCCAAGCGATTTAGCGTTCCAGTACGATGTTGTGTCAAAACTGATTAGGGGTATTGGTTTTATAATATAACTGTTATACCCCAGTCAGGTTATCCCACTACCATTTTAGACTCCGGCATCACTTACCAACCACCAGAGAAGATCGCTGTCAATGCCTAACTTGCAGTGGAAATTAAAAAAAAACATTTATTTTTCATACTTAGCTCTCTTAGAATCCGATAGCAACCGTTCCTTATTCTGTATTTCCTTTATAAAAGTTTCCGCAGCTTTTTTAGCGAAAACTTGTGCTAATTCGGTTAAATATTTCACAGACGCTTCCGATATTAAACTGTCTATAACTTGCTTTGTATCGAGTTTGAAAATTATATCTTTACTGTACACCAACAAAACGAATGAGAAGACAGAGTAAAATTGAATTTTTATTAACATTGTCGATTCAATCTTGATACTCAACAAGCCACTCGAATTTATTACCAATAAACTTTATTACATTCTCAAAGGCTGTTCTTTATCCAATTATATTAACATCTTTAGGTTTGTTATTTTGTTTTTTGTAAGAGCTACTTCATTTAAATGGTATTAAATAATTGGTCCATATTAAATAGTCGGTAAAACCCAATACTTAGTATTATGGCCCGACCTGGAACTCGAAGCCGAGAACTCGTTGGCCGCAGTCGAACATTCTAACCACTAGACCAACGAAGCAGTTATTAATAACTAGATGATGCCCACGACTTCGTCCGCGTGGATTACTGTATTGATTCCCGCGGGAACTGCTTAATTTTCCGGGATGAAAATAAGTCTTTGTCCTTCCCCGGTTACAAACAATCCCTATACCAAATTTCATCAAAATCGGTAGAACCGTGAAAGCGTAGTAGACAGACAGACAGACATACAGACAGACAGATGGACTGTCAGACAGACACACTTTTGCATTTACAATATTAGTATGGACAGAACAATGATACCTATTAATATGAACTTACCTATAACAAATAATTAAGCATTAATTATAAAACTATCCTGTGGAAGAGGGAATGCTATTATGCTACGCTACCTATCTCTCATGAATGGTCATATCGTTTGCATAAGCACTAGTGCCTCTTTGACTATTGATAAAATGCGATATTCATGATCTCGACTAAGCATTATTAATTCCTGCCTTCCATTACTCTTGTAGTAAAGCGGGGCTTCCACCGCGCACCAAGCGAGCGCCATACCGAGTAAATGTTTTTTTATTATTTTTCCAAATTTTTCGCGACACCTGCCTCTAGAGATGTCGGGCGATGTTGGGCGATGTCGATTGACGTCACCAGATATCTTCCATTCACTTATTGTTACCTGTTCCCCGACTTGTCGTGCGATGCCACCCAACTTCACTAGCGAGGTTTATAGCTAATGTGTCTATATAGAGTCCCTTTCGCTTAGCCATTTCCTGATCATTACACTTTTGCTGTGGAAATCCCGCTTAACATTGCGGTCGATAAACAAACCGATTTTCGCATTAGGTTTAGATTCTTGAATTAGTTTATTAATTATGCAAATATCAATTTCGATACAAATACCTCGTCTAATTGCTGTTTGAAATATGCATTACTATGAACAACTAGCTGACCCGGCGAGCTTCGTACCGCCTTAGTATGCAAAATTAAATGTATATTTTTCAATATTTCTCAGAGATTTTCTTAATATTTTTTTCCGTAAGAACCTTCTCCTAATAATAACAAATACAACAAAAAAAGAATTAGTGAAATCGGTCCAGCCATTCACGCGTGATGCCGTGACCAAGGAAAACGGGTTTCATTTTTATATATATAATAATAATAAAGAAGATTATTATTTGATAAATTTTCTAATTTGTTCTTATACTTCTTACATAGAGTTTTTTTTATTCCACTACAAGTGATGATGCAGTATAGGATGGTATGATGAGTTACAGGTATTATTAAACCTATACTCTTCATCGGTTTCTGCATGGCATTGTACCGGAACGCCAAGTCACTTGGCGGTACCTGGAAATGTATCAAAGAACATTATTATAGTGTTAGCATTATTACTGTTTGTCATAATATCTCATGAAACAGGAAGTATAATATCTGTCAATTTGACTCGTTTCATGTCATTCGATTTAATCTGCGGATACGAACGCCATATTGAAAATAGTTAGTATAATTACGAGTGTTTGAACGATAGTAATTCAGTCTCCTGCTGGCAGACGCAGTGATTATTGAATACTTTTGTGTTTTGATCGCATTTTGATTTGAGCTTAACGATAGCAATCGTGGCCGGATCAAATGAATATTATCTATAAGTTAAGCCAAATTTTATCTAATTACATTAAATCTCTTGTGGAACCTCTACACGTTTAACCATTTACTCGTGCAAGTTCCAAATGAGAGTACAAACGAATTAAAAGTTTCTCATAAATACCTACTTCTGGATTGTCTCACAATAGAAAATTGTATATTATATTCTTATTTGTATAAGGTCCCGTTACAACCTCCCAAGCAATCGAAACTAATATTATAAATGCGAAAGTGTGACTGTCTGTCTGCTACGATTTACAGCCCATCTTTTCAACCTATTTTGATGACATTTGGTACAGAGAAAGGTAGTATCTCGAAGTAGGACATAGGCTAATAATCCACGCAGATGAAGTCGCGGGCATCATCTTGTACGATATAAATTGAAAACCGTTCTATTTGAACATCAAACGACCCCTTACCCTTTGTAGATTTTTATATGATCCTACATTCTGGTGCTTCGTAAGAATATCCGAACATTATTTTCGTCATATTATCGTCGGGAAAGGCTTAGTCCCTGATTTGTTGACGTCATTATTTCGAAGATTTGCTTTATGACGAATTGTTTCAATCGTATCTACCTAAATATTCCTTTGTTTTGGCACTTCAGTAATATTTTATTTCTTACTAGCGAATGCCCGCGACTTCGTCTGCGTAGATTGAGGTTTTTCGGTTCCCGCGGGAACTCTTTAATTTTCCGGGATAAAAAGTAGCCTATGTGCTATTCAAAACTATAATCTATCTCTGTGGCAAATTTCAGCCAGATGCGTTCAGCCGTTGGGGCGTGATTGAGTAACAAACATCCAGACATCCATCCATACATCCATACATCCACACATCCATCCAAACTTTCGCATTTATAATATTAGTGAGATAAGATTAGTAAGATGTAGGATTCTCAGGCCCATTTTTAATGCTGTCGCTTTTTGGCAACTGTAATATACTTTAGCCAATTAAATAAAGTCAATCAAAATCAAAGTCAAGACTTTACTATCGTATATCATCGAGTCAACATCTCCTGAAGATGCTCCGGTGTCGGAGTGAAACGCACGTTGAGAATAATTTGGAAGATTTGTGTGGTGTGGTGAATACCGCACGCAACACGCTGTACCATATTATTTGTCTACTTTGGCGGATTATAGCAAATTAAACTTCAAGTTGTCATTATAATATTATGTTATTACATAGCTAACTTAACCTACCCTATCCACCAATTCCGTCAACGACTCGACATCCAATAAGTATAACTGAAGGAACCCAGCTGCAATTTCGCTGAGTGGCCACCATTCAGTCAGCAATTAGATAAAGTAGCGTTGCAGCGAAGCCGTACTGGACTCCGAAGTTATTTTCCGACCAATTTTATTCTCGGATATAAGCGTGAGGTTTCACTGGAAAATATCGCGCTGCGAATTTTTTTTAGTAATTTTTTTGGGCGTTATTTTTTTATTGCAGGATATTCTTGCACTTGACGACATTCATGCCTGTAGAAAGTAATCATGAGGCTTACCTAGAAGATGCATATTCAGTCTTGCCTTGAAGGTTCTTAAGTTATAGCTCAGATGGTTATCGTTCTGGTGGGTTACTACCATCACTTAAATCAATATTATTTCAAAATGACATTTTATGTCACGTACCGTGACGTTCTTAAAATAAGGATAATAGTTCTACAACACGAACGTGAACAATATTAAAACAGTCCGGCTTTGAGCGATGGTAGTTGCAGGAACTCTTGCAACTATAGTTCCTACTCTTCCATTTTTAAAGTCGGGTAAAACATCCCCAGCATGATTAAGCTCTAAAAAAAGAAGTCCATACCGGTGGTTCGATCAACAGCGCGACAGCACTTTGATCAACCATTTTTAGTTTAAACTTTAAGTTGCTAGCGCAGACTGGAATCCCGGTCGCTGCGAGTTTAATAGCTTCCTGCACGATTGCAATGTAACTATGATCTAGAAACTACGAGACGTCCGCCAGCTTTCTGATTTTAATACGGTAATTTGGTGCTCAAAAAGGGGGTTACCTGGAAAGTTTCTCGGGAGTTTTGAAAATTTGTGTATTTTATAGATTTCGACGTGCTCTTTCCGAATTTTCACTTTGCCACCTGTATCTTAGCCGCTCGCGCCGCCATATTGGAAAAATGGCGCCCAAAAACAGTTTTTTGACAATAACTCCTTTCGGAATAATTTTACGATGAAAATAGTTGTATTAAATTAATTTAGAGAAAATTTTCTACAGTTTAGTATCCTTTTTTTGTAAAATCAATTGCATCGTACAAGAGTCGCAAACCAAAACCTAATATATTATGGAAGAGCCCATTATGGACTCGTTCCAGGGGAGGTGATCTACCCACCCGTCTTTAGGCTTAGCAGCGTGATGTAGAGCTGCCGTCTTCCCTGGTTCGTCTGCTACTTGAGGAAGCGCAGTCGCTCGAAACCCCTACGACCCATCGGCCAGGGTTATTGAGTTGATGGGTCACTTCCTCACTGACGTCTCCATCTCGGATCACGATCAGTTGCTCACCTTGGACGAGTTGTGTTGGTTTTTTTGTCACATACGATTTTTTTCGCGTTTTATCGTCCCATAAAGAACCTATGTCCCAAAAAAGATATTTAATTGTGAAAGAAATGCAAATTGGCAACACCAAAAAATATAAGAGTGCTAAACGTTGTTTGAGTTGTTTCCACTGCAAATTATTCCTAAACAAGCCTTATTAAGGCGCAGCTGTTCCAACAAAGGCATTGAATTAAACGGCAGTGAAAAGGAAAGGAAAAACCCTTGTAATTTAAAAATGTTGCCTCGTGCGACCGTACTGACGGCGCCTTAAACAAAGAAACGGCTCGAGTTACAATTGAACTGGAATAACTGACAAAATGTTTAGGGAAAATAAAATGCATACTAATTTTATCTAAGCAAAAGTGTGTCTGTCTGCTACGCTTTCACGGCCCATCTTTTTAACCAATTTTGATGAAATTCGGTATGGTGATTGGTTGCATCCCGTGAAAGGACGTTCCCGCGTTCCCCAACATATTGTTTCATTATTTGCCTGGTGGCTTCGAATTAAGCGTTCCGGTACGATGCTGTGTAGAAACCAAATAGGGGTATGGGTTTAATATAATTGCCATGCCCCTAACAGGTAAGCCCGCTACCATCTCAGACTGCATCATCACTTATCGCAGGTGAGGTCGCAGTTAAGGGCTTTGTAGGTGATAAAAAAAAGTTGACTTTAGGTACGTGACATCAAACTGTAATTTTGAGTAATATAGCCTAAGTATTGTTTAAGCGTTGGCAGTATGGCTTCTGCTGTCAATAAAAACATTTCATTCGAAAAGCCACATTATTGCAGCAACTAGACAAAGATATCGTCTCATAAATAGTCACGTAGCAATTCAGGCTTTGCAAATGGACGTAACCCAACAAATAGATCTTCTTGGTCGTAAATTCGTCCTAATAACCGCGCCACAGTGGGATTCATTCTGCGGATTTATGGCGTCGTAACACCGACGGAATTAAAAGTTTGCCGCACTAACGAGAGAGTTTTGGGAATTGGAAAAATTGGAAATGGGATTCTGGTGTATCGAAAAATTACGACTGGTATATATTTTATTTAACTTACCTGTACCTTATATTATTTAATCATGTTGTTTTACCACTACCACGTTGCTGCTCCAATGCGGGTTGGCGGGCGTTAATGAATATCATCATGTTAGTGATAATAACCGAGACCGAGGGCTTAATGTACTCGCCGAGGCATGGAGGGGGACTTACCACCAACTTCCAACTCCGGGCTCTCTTATGAGAGTGGAGGCCTGTGCCCAGCTGACGTTAATGAACTGTAGTGGTGGACATTTTGTTCTACGACTATTCGGTAGCTAAACGTTACCAAAACATGCCACGATAATCAAATTTAACCCGAAATCTTTAATTTTGTAGTTCATGCAAGTACTTTTTTGTAACATGTGACAGCCAATTAAGCGTTGGAATGTTAACACGAAAAAGTATTATCCCGTTCCTACTGATGTTTATAATCGGAATCACATTGACTATAAATTCGTCTTCGGTTCATTTGAATGGTAACTAATTAACATTCTCGCGGCATTCATCAAAGAGCAAACGGTCGGTAGTTGCGTTTGCACTCGGAAACATTTGTCACTTGTCTTGTTCTTAATTAATTTCACTAGCTAGTACTATGAGAAGAGCATCTCTGTTACAAGTTAATTCATGTGAATGAATCTGAAAGTATGCCACTTGCTGCCTAACCCTGGCTTCGCGCGTATATCTAACAATTTTTATTTTTTTTATCCTCTACAAGCTAGCCCTTGACTACGATCTCACCTGGTGGTAAGTGATGATGGAGTCTAAGATGGTAGCGGGCTAACCTGTAAGGGGCATGGCAGTTATATTAAACCCATACCCCTTCGGTTTCTACACGGCATCGTACCGGAACGCTAAATCGCTTGGCGGCACGTCTTTGCCGGTAGGGTGGTAACTAGCCACGGCCGAAGCCTCCCACCAGGCCAGACCAAGGAAAATTCAGAAATGATAAATTCCCAAATTGACCCTGCCGGGGATCGAACCCAGGACCTCCGCACGTTAAGGCAACAGCGCTACACACTGCGCCACGGAGGTCGTCAAAACTAGCTGAAGCCTATGGCTTCTTCCGCGTGGATTGAGGTTTTTTAATTCATGCGGGAACTTTTATTATAAATGTACCTATAGGCTAGCGTTTGGCTGCAATCAGACCTGCTTCCAAGTGGTGCTTCTGTTGTGAGTCTTATAATATATAAGCTTAGTTCGTGTGTTTTCGCCCCAAAAAACGACGTTTTTCCGAGAGCTCCAAGCCTGTAACGACGTGCCTGCTCTACTATATTTACTCTATTATTTATTTATTATTTAAGGTTTACTAGCGATTTTTTACATCGAAATATTAAGTATAGATACATGCAAGATGTAACATTCACGATGTGTAAAAATCATATAAAAGTAAACAATAATCCCCCAACAATGTAAAATAACAATTACATAAGTAAGTCTGTATGGTTAAATACAATCCTTACTATCCTTTCTAATCAAATCAAATATCAAATCAAATCAGACTAATATTATAAATGCGAAAGTTTGGATGGATGTATGGATGTTTGTTATTCAATCACGCCCCAATGGCTGAGCAGATCTGGACGAAATTTGGAACAGAGATAGATTATAGTCTGGAATAATACATAGGCTACTTTTTATCCCCGAAAACTAAGGAGTTCCCGCGGGAACCAAAAAACCTCAATCCACGCGGACGTAGTCGCAGGCATCAGCTAGTATTATAAACGCGAAAGTTTGTAAATAAATGGATGTATGGATGTTTGTTACTCTTTCACGCCAGAACGGCTGTACGCATCTGGATGACATTTCTCACAGCGAAAGATTAAAGTCTGGAATAACACACAGGCATTTTTATTCTGGAAACTTACAGAGAGAGAGAAGTCGCGGGCATCAGCTAGTACCCCATAAAATAATCGACAGTGCGTTCGAAATCGGAAGAAAATCCTCGGAGATCGTCGTCGCTATAATTCACAGGCTGCATGAATTATTGATGTCCATGGCACAATGCTGCCAGCGGGATATTAGATGATAAATAAACGCGATGACGCTGCCAGTAACTCAAGAATAGAATGGATCGAGACGCCCCGCCCCGGTCTAGCCTTTCATCCTTGGATATTTTATCGGGAATATGAATTTTTGCTATTCCTTCTATCGCGCTCTGATCGAGTTTAATATATTTTTGATACTAGCTCGTTGAATCGGAAAGTGAAGTCATGTTATCATAATAATGTCATAAATGCGAAATAATGTTTGGTTGTCCTTCAATCACGCCGCAACAGAGCAACCGATTGAAGTGATTTTACGTGTGGGTCGTAGCTATAGTTGACAAATTGGAAAGTGACATCTAGACTACTTTTCATTCCGGAAAATCAAAGAGTTTCTGCGGGATTTTTAAACAAAAATTCACATGGACGAATTCTAGTCTACTCCTCGAATAAGAAAACATCTTTTTAATAATGTCTATAAACTCTGAGCTATATTCTGAATCTTTAAAGCTAGTATAATGTTCTATGGTATGGGATCTTTAACTAGCTCTAAATATTGGTCCTTCGTCAGCTTTATCTACGTAAAATTTGGGTTCATTAGTAAACTCATTCACTAATAATTAAGATCATACTTTATGCTATTCGGGAGCTTGTACATTCCTGTTGGAAGGATTTTACATGATTTACATCAATGAATAATATACCTGTAGCTATTTGACTGTAGCTCGCAGAATCCTCGTCAAACATGATCGACTATCTTTTTGAGTTCCATCTCTGCGGTTGACAGTATCGGAGACCATTGTATCCTACCGACTGCGCCACGTCTGTACGAAGCGCGGTAATTATCTGTCCTGTGTTAATGCTACTGTGACGTCACGGCCAGTCATCATTCCGCGTTTGGTGCGGATCTGCGGTCTGATCGTATGAGAATGATCATGGAATGGAGAGTGATTAATTTGGTGCAATGTACTTGTTTGTGAAATGATTTATTTATTTGTGAGAATATGGGATGATACAAGAGGTTTATACACAAGTAATAAAATTAAAAATTTTAAAAACCCACGACGAACTACAGAGCTCCATTGAAACAACAATTAGAACTTAGCAAAAGTAGGTATATATAAAATAATATCTAAAACACAAAACTGCATATTTGCCGGCTCAGTAGTTCTTTTGACCAGCGTGGTGGACTATGGCCAAACCCTTCTCATTCCGAGATAAAACTTGGGCTTAGTAATGAGCAGAGGTGTCAAATGGTGTTAAATTTTAATATTCTGATAAAAATTGTTTCAAAAAATGTGATCACTTAAGGAGTTCCCATAACCACCTCCTGGCTCCATCATAAGACCCTGAGCAGCATCTAGATGCTGCTCAGGGTCTTATGATGGACTCTTTTGATTTGTCTTGACTAGCACTTTGTACCTAGGTACAAAGTGCTAGTCAAGACAAATCAAAAGAGTTCAAATACAACGGGTTTACGATGAGAACTTAAGGAGTTCCCATGACCACCTCCTGGCTCCATCATGAGACCCTGGGCAGCATCTAGGTACAAAGCGCTCGTCAAGACAAATCAAAAGAGTTCAAATACAACGGGTTTACGATGAGAACTTAAGGAGTTCCCGTGACCACCTCCTGGCTCCATCATGAGACCCTGAGTAGCATCTAGGTACAAAGTGCTAGTCAAGACAAATCAAAAGAGTCCAAACACGTCGGGTTTACGATAAGAATTTAATGAGTTCCTATGACCACCTCCTGGCTCCATCATGAGACCCTGGGCAGCATCTAGGTACAAAGTGCTAGCCAACACAAATCAAAAGAGTCCAAACACGACGGGTTTACGATAAAAACTTAAGGAGTTCCTACCACTTACCAAATCACTAGCTCAGCTTGGTTGTCTATGGTCCTAAAATATATCCAAGAACCTTCTCACAAGCTATACATATCTGATGCAAAAAACCGCATCTCAATCGGCCCAGTACTTTTTGAGAAAAATGGTAACATATTGAAAAATTAAAATCATAGACTACAGCTCAGCTTGGTTGTCTATGGTCCTAAAATATATCTAAAAACCTTCTCACAAGCTATACATATCTAATGCAAAAAACCGCATCTCAATCAGCCCAGTACTTTTTGAGGAAAATGGTAATATACTGAAAAATTAAAATCATAGACTACAGCTCAGCTTGATTGTCTATGGTCCTAAAATATATCTAAGAACCTTCTCACAAGCTATCCATATCTAATGCAAAAAACCACATTTCAATCGGCCCAGTACTTTTTGAGAAAAATGGTAACATATTGAAAAAATTAAAATCATAGACTACAGCTCAGCTTGGTTGTCTATGGTCCTAAAATATATCTAAAAACTTTCTCACAAGTTATCCATATCTAATGCAAAAAACCGCATCTCAATCGGCCCAGTACTTTTTGAGATAAATGGTAACATATTGAAAAATTAAAATCATAGACTACAGCTCAGCTTGGTTGTCTATGGTCCTAAAATATATCTAAGAACCTTCTCACAAGCTATACATAGCTAATGCAAAAAACCGCATATTAATCGGTCCAGTAGTTTTCCAGGAAAACGGTAACAAAAAAGTGCACAAACAAACAAACAAACAAACAAACACACAACCTCTTAGGGCAAACACATATACCGTCTCCGTTTCGTCGAGGGTAATAAAATTAAAACCGCATATTCAGTCATTTAACCCTGACGTACAAATTGGTTATTTGTACAAAGTTACACAATAATTCTAGTTACTTACTATAGGTATTGCCAATCTGAGTAGTTAACACATTTCTACAGAAAACATTACAAGTATATTTTGTAACTAAACCTAAAAGAATTAAATTATGAGGTATAATTAACATAACATGAAAGGATATTGACCGACCGGTCACCTGACCGAAGGTAACCGTCATAGTGAGTTAATTCGAATTTGAATCGAACCCAGGCGCCTTACTACGTTAAAATGATCGCTGTAATGTTAAAATCCGCTTTCGCAGAAAGATGCCATAAATTCAGGTAGTTACAATCTCAGATTAATAAATGGAAATATATTTAGGATTGTGTAATTTGTCACAATGGTCTGCTTAGTGACAGGTGCGAGTAAGAAGGGAGATTTTCAGCAACCTGATTTCAAGGCAACAAATATTATGCGACAAAAATGACCTTTACGACCTCCCTGGCGCAGTGTTGAGCGCTGTTGTCTGAACGTAGGAGGTCTCGGGTTCGATCCCTGGTAGGGTCAATTTGGGAATTTATAATTTCTGAATTTCTCTGGTCTGGCCTTGTAGGAGGCTTCAGCCGTGGTTAGTTATCACCCTACCGGCAAAGATGCGCCGCCAAGCGATTTAGCGTTCCGATTTAGGGTTTAATATAAAGATTAGGGTTTAAAATAACAGCCGTACCCCTAACAGGTTATCCCACTACCATCTCAGACTGCACCATCACTTTTAACAATCAGGTGAGATCGTTGTCAAGGGCAAATTTGTACTAGTTAAAAAAAATTGTAGTGGAATAAAACATTTAACTACAGTAGTTATGCAGGTATGTTTTATTTAGACACTAACGGTAGGTGAAATCACAAGTCTCAAGGAAAGAACCGGCAGCAAGGGATGCCTACGACTATTGATCCGACACTAATCCCCCTAATCCACTTAGAACGTCTTCCGGAATAAGTATGAGTGACGTGGGATTACGTACGGAACCCGGCCACGGGCACGATACGGAAATCAAATCAGATTTGTTATGGAATTAGAAACGGTACAACGTGTAATAGGCGTGGTTAATTCATTCAAATGTATCATGTTTTGAAATTCGAATTCCATAACTGGTCCACATAATTCCAGTAGCATTCTGATGCAGAAACTGGATTGGCAATTTTTGATCGAGAGAGACATAATCCTCTAAGCGCGGCTATACCTTAACAGGATAGTGAACGAATCTTACCTTGTGTTAGGCTGAACGTTAACATATTAGATCCATGGTCTTACTGCCTCTATGGCTCTCAATAGTGGCAGCACTGATGGGAACGCTTGGAGAGGGATCGAGGTGTAATGTCAAGATGGCAGCCGTATTTGTGAGATTAGATAAGGTATTAATAATAATATAAGATAAATAAGCTAACCAGAGTTTCCTTTTAATACTTGATATCATAAAGAGTTGTTCTTTGATTTGTCCTTCAATCACGCTCATCTACAACAGAGCAAAATCTGTTCCTTTCTTACATTGGTAGGTCAGGATTTTATAGGAAGGAATTTCGTTGGAGCTATAATATCATTATACTAACTAGATCTACTTCAGCAAACATCCCGTCCCTCAGTCATACGTAGCAAAACGGAGAGTAAATATCGGAACATTAAATCACCCCTATTATCGAGAATTGAAGATCGCGCTCAAACAATCGATTGACTGAGTCCTGAACAAACTTCATTAAGCACCAACGCGATACGCAAATCAGACGGACGGACAAACAGGAGGGTGGAAAATATATAAAACGAAACAATGAAACACATTCGGAAATCGGAGGAAGATAAGCGAAATGGAAATTCGAATAAAATTGTGGGAATTTTCACGATTTTACTTTACCAAGTTTTGTAAAGCCAGAAAGCATACTTCCATAAGTTAATATAAGTGAGGAAGTATAGATATAGAATACATAAAAATAAGCATAACTTTCATAGTGTTTTTAAACAAAAATGTACCTTTCCCATGGCAATGACTAACAAAAGGTTTCTGGTGATAGCCATAAAAGATGAGCACCGCATACGGAAACCGGGTAATCTCTTAAAAGCCGCTTTACAGGTGCTGTAACCAGTTTCAACCGGTTCCGAGCGGTTGGAACCGGATAAAGGCGGATTGTGTGATTCGTGTCACGTGCCGCAGGTCCCAATCGTGAATTGGAATTAGGGATTACGATGTTTCGGAGTGCACCAATTCCGGACGCAGTTGTAGTTGCTTAAATTAAGTAGGTAGAGTATTCATGACAGAAAACAGTAATGTAAAAGTAAAGTAAAATATACTTTATTGTACCTACACAAAGAAATGAAAAGACAAAAACAATCATATTAATGGATACGGCACAACAGGCGGCCTTATTGCTTAGACAGTGATCTCTTCTAGGCAACCTTAGGGCAGAGGAAACTTTTAAAAGAAAGCGGGAGGGTGTACTGAACAGTGATAAGGTAATAGCGTTAATTCTAGCGTTCGTTCATGGATTCAGATTCAAATTCAGATTCTTTATTTCCTTACAAGATTATGCCCGCGCCTTCGTCCGGGTGGATTAATTTTTTTAATTCCAATGGGAACTCCTTAAATGTGACCTACCTCTGTACCAAATTTTAATACAATCGGTTGAAAAGAAGTTAAAGCGTAGCAGATAGACAGTCTGACAGGCAGACAGACACACTTTCGCATTTATAATATTCGTATGGAAGTATGGATTCGGGCGTCCTTCTAACTTTACGGAGTAATGAGATGAATTAATGAAAATGAATTAAAATAAAATAAATGAAATGAGTGCGTTTTCGGTAAATAATATCACTTGCTTTATCAGTGAAGGCAATAAACTTTAATATTATTTGAATGAAAATTTATTTCCGCTTTGACCAAAGTGGCATTGTACCTATTTCCAGTAAGCGAAAAAGATATTTGATATTTCTTCGTCGTGGCTCTTCCTTACGGAGATTTCGAAACTTAATCCAGCCCTGGAAAGCAGACGACACAAACATTCCCATATTGGAAATCAGAGTGTTTGCTTTAAAAATACACACATGAGTTTGGAGTGAAATTTGAAATCGGATGTACGATGCTTCTCACAACTACATTTTATTTCCTGAGGGCGTACTATCATCGCTTAAGCAGTACTGTTTTAATATTGATGACGTTCGTGTTTTATAATTATAATCCTTAAGTTAAGGCACGTCAAGGTACGTTACATAAACTGTCATTTTGAAGTAATACTGCTTTAAGCGATGGTAGTTACCCCCCTTGTAGCTGAATACTTGGTAGTTTCGTCTTCAATTGAAAAGCTATTAAATCTACACATATTCTAAAATTGCGGTACTCTGATACATAGATATATATAAGAATTTATTTGACAGTTTGTTTCTTTGTTTGCTTGCACAAAACGACTTTACAAAAAATAAAAAGTATTTTTTGAATCATGATTAAGCCAACAAAGGGTGTTAGTTGGAAAAACCTTCTTCGCAACTTTTCCTGCGCGAATTTAGCTTTTATATTTTTTTATTGTGAGATTTTCTGTGAAAGCTCTTTAATTTTCAGGGATAAGAAGCCTATTACGTCCTCAATACACAATCTTTATACCAAATTTCGTAGAAATAGGTTGTTTAGATAGGCCGTGAAAAGGTATCAAACAGACAGATAGAAATACGCCCTTTAGCATTAAATAAATGTTGTCTTGTAAAATTTGTTATTTATGTAATACATGAAATATCATAGGAAAATATTAAGCAAAGAAATGCACGCAAATTCTTTTAATGGTATTGAAACATTTTATTTGAAAGAAGGCAAGTAGGTATACAAATCTTAATGAACAAGTTCAGTGTTAACAAAACACAATAGCCAAGAAAAGTTGAACGTGATTCTTACTACAAATTGTCTGCCATCTAAACAAGCCTTATTAAGCGACAGCTGTTACAGCGAAGGATTAAATTAAACGCAACTGGAAGGGAAAAACCCTTGTAATTTAAAAATGTCGACTTGTGTAACTTACTGGTACAAACGGGCTTGGAATGAAAAGCAACGAAACGACTCTTGGTACTGCTTAAGTGTGATAAATGGAAATACCTATTTTTGGAGTGGTGATAGCCTAACTGTGTTTAAAGGTCTAGCCCATCTATACTAATATTATAAATGCGAAAGTTTGGATGGATGGATGCATGGATGTTAGTTACTCAATCACGCCAGAACGGCTGAACGGATCTGGATAAAATTTGGCACAAAGTTAGATTATAGTTGGGAATAGGCTACTTTTTATCCCGGAAAATGAAAGAGTTCCCGCGGGAACCAAAAAATTTAAATCCACGCGGACGAAGTTGCGGCCATCAGCTAGTACATTATAATAATGTGTAACTAGTCTAGCCCCACTTGAGATGCACGAAGCGGTGCGGCACGTAGCGGCAAATATTATTCGTACGGGGCCGCGTCACGCAGTGCATCTCCGTGCCGCTACGTAATACTTGGCGCTACGTGCCGCGCCGCGCCGCATCTCTGTAGTGGGGCGGACCTTATGACTTCAACCTTCTAGTCAGTAGTCAGGAGGAGCGAGTTCAATCGCCCCGGGCATGCACTTTTTACTTTTTAGACACTTGTTATAACTACATTACATAACAAAAGAAAAACATCGTGAAGAAATTTTTCATAATGTTATATATAGATGTGTGAAGTCTGCCCATCTCAACTTGGCCAGCGCAGTGGACTGTGGCCAAAAACCTAATCAGTCAGAGCTGGCGATAGGTTATAAAGGTGATGGTGGTTGGTCTTATAAAAAAAAATAAAGCATTGTTTTCAGGCGACAGGTTTCTATGATCAAATTGCGAGCGGAAGTACAAACTCATCAGGTTCCACGCAAAGTATTAGCATGTTAATAACATCACATCCGAGAGGTATGCATAGTGCTGTCAGTGTATAGGCGTTGCTCATTAGGACCAGGTGAATAAAGCTGTTCCTTTCATGACATTGTTCTGCCTACGCGTAGAACATGCCTCGGTGTTTAAAACAATCATTCGTGTAAATAGTGTGATATAATATTCGTGTAAATATTATTTAAAATGACTTGTAAACAAAAATTTACCAATAAATTTACTATTGACTATTGACTAATATATTAGATGATGCCCGCGACTTTGTCCTCGTGGATTAAGGTTTTTAGATTCTAGCGGGAACTCTTTAATTTTGGGGGATTCGGAACCAAAAACCTAAATCCACGCGGATAAGTCGCGGGCATCAGCTAGTCATAAATAAACCCTACCGGGAGTTTAATCCGTGACCTAGCCTGTTTATAAGAGTACAGCGCTCACCGCTGCACCAGGGAGGTCGTATAATTCAAATATGGTCGAATATTATAAATTTGAACATGTGTTTGTCTGTCTGCTACGCTTTCCCGAACATCTGAAAATAATCGTTAGAAACCTAAGAGTTATAATAGCACTCTTAGTCAAATCTTATGCGGAAGGACCTGGAAACCCACCGCATTACTATCCCAAGAAAACCCCTGCCATTATGTGATTAGTGGAAAGGGGTCACGACCCTCAGTAATGGGGACTACGACGCAGACAGAGTAGTTGCTCTACTTATGTACTTCTGTGTAACTGTTTGCTATATTCAGTTGTATACCACAGCCCCCGTACATAGAGTTATTGTCCCTTAGAGGGGGCGATGCACAATGGATCGTTTATTGGCATTCCATCGCCGACGCGACTATTGTCACCCGACTATTGTCACTAATGACAAATCGTTGAATCACGACAAACGGTTGCCTTTGCATTCGCTGTATCGATTGCTACTGTAAGGAGTGCAGCTACTTGAACTGTTCATAGATATTAAATACAGTTGTAAGGATCACTTTCACGTTTATTCGCGCATGTGGATTGAGGTTTTTCGGTTCCCGAGGGAACTTTCCGGGATAAAAGTAAGTAGCCTATGTGTTATTCAGACTATACCTAATCTATCTCTGTGCCAAATTTTATCCAGATCTAACTTTCGAATTTATAATATTAGTATAGATTTTTAAGCCTATTTAGCTTTTGTTTTTATATTATTTTTCATATATACTGGCGACGCTGTTAACGAGTCAATTCAGTTTGTGGGGACTATAACTGGCACTTAGTAGTATTCCCTAAAATAATTGAGGCATTGTTGGTAAAAACGGGTGGCCATAAATCCAGCCAATAACAGCAATTGAAATAATAGCAATGCAATTATCACACAAGTTGCGTAATACGGAAGCTGTTATTGGCATTCCGTTGGCGCGGTGCATTGCTAGCTGCGACCGAACTAATGACAAATGGCTGAATCTCCACAAACGCTCCGTTGCATTCGCAAATTGCTCTATCAATTGGTAACAAGGGGCACTTTATACCACTACTTGCTGATAACTACAGAGCTAAGAGGTCCTTTGTGTAGTTGGTTCATTGCTCAGAGCCTTTACCTTACCAAACGATCTTTTACTCAGTTTTTTTAAAATACTAGACATAAGTTTTATTGTAAGACTAAACCAAACAAGGGATGAACAAAAGTCCGCTTAACTCACTTTTACATGGAAAACGCATATTGTCACGGCAGTAAAAAAAGACGTTGCGAGCCAATATCAACAATTATTATTGAATAACTAGATTATGCCCGCGATTTCGTCCGCGTGGATTAAGGTTTTTGATTCCCGCGGGAATTCTTTAATTTTACAGGATAAAAATTTGTCTTTCCCTTTGCCTTGGCCTTCCCCGGGATACCAACTAACCCTATACCAAATTTCATCAAAATCGGTTGAATAGATGGGCCGTGAAAGCGTAGCAGACAGACAGACATATTTCGCATTTATAATATTAGTATGGGTTCGCAATACGCAAAGCAATTATCACAAGTTTCGTAATACAGAAGCTGTTATTGGCATTCCGTTGGCGCGGTGCATTGCTAGTTGTGACCGAACTAGTGACAAATGGCTGAATCTCCACTAACAACTAACTAAATTGGTAACAAGGGGCACTTTAGACCGCTGCTTGTTCGATAACTGAAGCTCCTAAGTAATTGCGAGTGATTCCCAAGAGATAATAGATTAAGCATTTACCTTACAATATGGTCTGTTGATATCCAGATTTTTTTGTAAATGCGGGAGAATAAAAATGTTACAAATAATATTGTGTTAAAATGAACCAGCAAAATCTATACAGCTATCATTGACAGCTATACATATAGTTCACGTAATCTATATTGTAATTCTGCTTATAGTATGATAACTTTAGCGTATAGCGGGGTCTATTAGGAATCGAATCGAGTAGTTTTTTTTGTACTCGATTGAACGCCGTTAATCGGTTCAGTTTTATCTAAATAAATAAAAGATGACTGACTGACTGACTGACTGATGATGGATCGAGCTGAAATTTGGCATACAAATAGCTTCTACAGCGTAGGAATCTGCTAAAGGATTATATAAGGTACATAATTACCGGATAATACTCACGTGTTATGTCGGAAAATGCCCGACTAGTTTTGAATCCGTTCGGGGCCCCTATTCATGAGGCTGTTCGCGCGACGCGGTCGCTGCTCGACTGCGGGCCGCGTATCGTACAGCTCTCTGCGAGGTGTTAAAGGATTTTAAAATTGAGGTTTGAACTTAACCTAAGCGAAGCTGCGGGCAATAGCTAGTAATAAATATATAGGCAGCGAGTTACTTCGATTCTATCTATCTTTTAATGTAAGTATTTTATTTGTTTGACTTAATACAAGATCATTTGTTACGTTCTATTGTACCTAATGATGTCCAATTTTTATCAATTTACCAAAAAACTAACACCGTGGTCGTATTAGTGAGATTAATGATCTTTTCATTCGATCAACTTTTACAATATTTTGGAGGGTAGGTCATTCGATATTATCTAATTGTAGCCATTTATGTCAAACGATTCAAATAGGATAAGTTTGTGGAACTATAGATAGCGCCTGTGATTCGTCTCCTTTCTGTAGTTTTTATGAAATCTCGTGGGAACTCTTTAATTTACCACGCTAAAAATTAACCAATGTCACTCTCCGGATACCATAGATTTAACATTGGGCTCGCGCGCTAGCGCTAGCGCTCGCGAGCCCAATATTAAATCTATGCCGGATACTTACCTACGAGTATATCCGTGCAAAAAAACACGTCAATCCATTGCTCTGTTATGGCGTGATAACCAACCAACATACACTACGTCGATCCATTCATCCATCCATCCATCCATCCATCAGCCTGTATGCATCCACTGCTGGACATAGGCCTTTTCGAGAGCGCGCCACCAAACACGGTCCTCCGCCTGCCTCATGGTGGATGAGTTGGAGGATGTTAATTTTAGGTCTTCCAAAAGACCTAAAATTAACATCCTCGTTTAGTTTTAATTTTGATAACTATTTTAAACTAGATTAAAGAAAAAAAACCGGCCAAGTGCGTGTCGGACTCGCGTACCGAGGGTTCCGTACTGAAAACTGTAACGACCAAAGATGTAAAACGGTAATAATTACCTTTGTTAATGAACCGCAAAACTAACTTTGTTCGTAGAGGTTTACTGTTAATATCAAAAAAACTATGCTAGTTAGAGCATTGGCTATAGTTTTTCTGTAAAATATATATAAATTCCTATTGACCATAATTATTTCAGATTTTTCGATTGGTAAACTCCGGAGATAAGGGGGGGGAACGGTATTTTTTTTGACTTTTTCCCCGATAAATCAAAAACTATCATGACTAAAAATAATTAAAAATCTGTTTTAGAATGTACAAAGTAAACCCTTTCATATGATACCCCACACAGTACAGTTATCTCACTTTTAAATTTCAACCCTCCGATTTTCCTCCCTTTTTAAATAAGAACAAAAATAATTTCCAATTTTTTTTAATTCCAGTGTCTTTGGGCCACTAATATACACAACTATTCCAAATTTCATGTCGATAGCTTCGGTAGTTACTGAAATAATCGAGTGTGACGGACGGACAGACAGACAGACGGAGAAAGTCGCACCATAAGGGTTCCATTTTACCATTTTGGTACGGAACCCTAAAAGTACGTTCAAATTTGATTTTATACAAATTTCCATTCTAGAAGCGTGCTTTTAAGTTTGATAAAGAGTTGCTGATTTGATTGAGGTGTCATCATTCCTATTCTGAAACCTCGAGTTTCTAAACCCAGCAATTTGCGGTATAACGTATATCCAAGTCACTAAGGTTATCTCTACGTTGTATTACTTGAATCCTACCCTGTGAATAATATCCAGTATCAAAGTAACTGTATTTTTTCGCAAAGTACAGGATTATGTAGATTAGAAAACAAACGGACCAAAGAATGCAAAGAACTTTACTTTGGAATCGTACCTGCTTCTTGTTAAAACGGAACGCGAGTACTTTGAGTTTCCTTATAGTCGAAATAAAATCCTCCGGGGTGCATAAAATAACGATGAATCCGTCGATCTTTAGATTAAGTCAGGTGCCTATTGAAATCTTAATGCTTTTTTTCGCATGCACTGGAAATGTGGGCATGAGTTTTTATGAGGTACTATAGAGTTAGATGACGTTTGATCTAAAAACGAACGCGCCTCCAATGTGTTTTCCCTAACATGACGTAAACTAGACCTTTGACAAAACACTCTGTTTAAATGTTTTGACGATATTATATACCGGAAGTTCCAGGTTAGATTCTCAGCTCATTCTCATTGGCAGAGTAAATTTTCAAAATTTTCTCTGTTCTGGTCTGGTGGGAGGCTTTAGCCGTGGCTAGTTACCACCCTACCTGGAAAGATATGCCGCCAAGCAATCAAGCATTTCGATACTATGCCTTGTAAGTACGTGTACAAACCGATTAAGGGTATTGGTTTAATATACCTTAGTGCTTATACCCTTTATAGCAGGTAAGCCTGTTACCATCTTGAGCTATATTTAGGTACTTATCACCAGATGAGATCGCAGGCAAGGGCTAACTCGTAGTAGATAAAAAAATCGTACATTTCCACGTCCAACCTGACCTGATTTATTGACCAATTATTACATAATTGACGTGAACGTTTATTTAGGCGCGTTCGTTTTTAAATTAAATTATGTGTTTCAACTTAGTAGTATTGAATATTTTTGTTAAGACATACTTATATAACAGCACTAGGAGCATCATGCAGAATCAATATCGAGCCTAAGTAAATAAAGTACACTACGAATAACTTTTAATTATATCCCAAAACTTTCGTTTATCAAAGAACTACGTTTCTATTTAATGGACACAATATACATAGGTTTAACGGGAAATATTACTAACTTTTTCCATCAAGACCCTTTCACGGAAGAGTAATAGAGCAATTAGGGAATAATAGCACTAACATGTGGCAGCGTACCACATGGCCTTCGATAAATGTAC
Source organism: Erebia aethiops (assembly GCA_923060345.2). NCBI lineage: Eukaryota > Metazoa > Arthropoda > Insecta > Lepidoptera > Nymphalidae > Erebia > Erebia aethiops. Next base: position 15,901,948 of record OV281081.1, on the reverse strand, counting down.
GGGAGATATATATTTATTAGGGCATTCCGATATTATATTTCACCGATATGATATGTGGGTGCAATTAACGTGATAAGGATCTGGGATATGTTGCTTAGAGGATTGTGACATCAATGAAAGTTGAGGGAGGGTTGGTTTAGTTGTGATAGTTTCTAAATAAATATTCAGTAAAGGTATTACTGAATATTTACAGCGTGCATACTGCCATTGCTTAAAGTAATACTTAAGCAATATTACTCAAAATGACAGTTTGATTTTACTACCATAGATTTAGTATTGGGTTCGCGCGGTCGTAAAGACCAATGCTAAATCTATTACTACTAACTAATAATAACTCACATAGATATTTATTAGTATTGAGTGGTTCAGAGTAGGTAAAAAAGTAAGTGAAGGAGTCCAGAAAAAACTAAATGAAGTTTTCAGTAGGGACTCCTTCACAGTATAGTTATAAATGTAAATAAATAAATACGTACTCGTATAATATGTAGTGAGTAACTTTTATTATATTTTTACATACGCATAAAGTTTCATATTTATCTTTATTTATTGACAGGCAACCATCGACAAAAATACTACATAGACGCATAATATCGTTTTTTACAATGGTGAAGCGACGTGTCTTTTTATCCGATGTTTCGTACCTAACTCGTATACTCATCTAGGTAGTAATTATAAGTACGGCTTTCGTTTTCAAAATATTCACGGCTCTGCAACACTGGCTTTTTTTTATTTTATTGTGAGATAGGCTTGCGCTTGACGACAATCATGCTTAGTGCAAAGCAATGATGAGGTCTAGGTTGGAACGCGCTTGCCTAGAAGATGCCTATTCACTCTTGCCTTGAAGGTACCTAAGTTATACGTGGCAGGAAACACGTGCGCTGGGAGGGTGTTCCACACCCTAGCAGTTCGGATCAGAAACGTCGAGCAAAAACGTTTTGTGCGGGCAGATTGGACATCAACCACATAAGGATGCCAACGCAGACGGTTTCTCGCTGTTTTGTGGTAGAACGGGGAAGAAGGAACAAGGTTATGAAGTTCCTGAGCACACTCTCCATGGTATATCCGATAAAAAACCGATAAGCAGGCGACATTGCGTCGGTAGCGGTAGGAGCTTTCTTGATAGTCCTTTAAGCACCATACAGTTTTGGCGATGGACGGTTTCTATGACCTAAACTGCCCAACCCCAAGTGACAGAAGCGCCGAAAAAACAGGAGTCAAGAGTGGCACAACCCGAAAAAAAAACACCGCACAGAGTCCGTTCCGCTTATCCATTTCCCGCTCGCCCTTTTGCAATGGAAATTCAGCTTTTGCCTTCTGTTCTTTGTGATACAGTCATTAAAAAAACAGATATTTAGGTAGTTACGTGTACGTTTAGCAAATTAAATCAAAGGGTATTTCAGTGCCCTATTTTCAAAATGTTTCGAACCCGTAAAATAAAAAAATTGACTGATCCGTGATCCTTTCAAAATTTACCGTAATTTTGGATATGCGTTGTAAAAAGTCCAGTTTTACGTGTGTACGTTTGGAAGATGGAATTGATTAGGGGCATTTCAAAAGCCCCGCCGGGTCCGTCTTGCCGGACATTCATTACGCTAATGGATTGCATAGGGACACGGTAATGCAACGCTTTTTATTTTTTAAATTTTCACTCAGTACCTATATTTTTAGTCCAGAGTTTTATTTTCTAAGCGAAAGACTCGCCCTGGTTTGGCTTGGGTTGAATTACTAAAAATTTCTTCTTCTTTATTCTAAATTGAATGATGTTTTCGTTCGCTAGGATACGTAAACATAGGATATTTAGTTTCTTTTAAAACGCACATAACTTTGAAAAGTTGGAGGTGCGCTCCCTGGGATCGAACCTGTTACTGTACAGGAGGTCGGGAGTCTCTACCACGAGGCTATCACTGCTTCACTGCTGCTTGCTTGGTTATAACATAGTAAGACCGCTTTTCTTGGACAAGTCCAATGGTTGGGATTTTTTTTATCGACTATGTATCTTTAATTATAAGAAAATTTTGGAATCACTATGTTTACAGTACTAGAATTGTTAAAGAAACGCGACGGATGTTGGCATATTTAAGATCAAACGTAACCTTGTTATATAGTATGTGCATTAAATCAATCAAAAATGTAATATCCCACTAACATCCTTCACTTTACCGTAAGTCTTTGAAATACCGCATGTATAATAAAGGAGTATTGATATTAACGTCTGGATCGAAGCGGGGGATTTCCCGACGGGCCTTCGCGCTATTTTATATGGGAGCCACTTGAAAGAGCTTATTTCGCTTAAGCATTTTATGCTACTTTCTTCTGTCAGAACTGCCGCAAGTCGATTAAGGGACTTGAATGTGAAAGTAGAAAGTAATATACTTTCCGTTAATTTAAATTGTTATCTATCACTGTACGCTTAGCATACGGAAAGTATATGGTATACTAGCGATTGCCCGCGACTTTGCCTTTGTAGGGATTCCGAAATGTCCTGCCTTTCTCGTCTAACAGACAGATAGACACACTTTCGAATTTATAATATCAGCAGGGTTAGAGACAGTTGCATATTAAATTTTACTGACAGTTTCTTTAGATACGCAGCCAAAAAGTGTAGACGGTTATAAATCCTAGTAAAACTGAAAACATATTCAGACTAGTGTGGTGGCGTATAGCGAATAATATGCACAAAAGAAAGTGTTCAAAATCGTGAGCCAAGAAAAGATTCATTGTAGCTTGTTTACGCGGCGTGAATGGGTGCCAAGAGTGAAAATTATGCCCAATTCCACGCCTCTTTGCTGAGCTTTTTAGATTTTAATAGTGCTTACAAATTTTTTGCAGAAAATAAGAGCAAGTTTCTCGCCACGTGAACTTGTAGAAAGGTCACGATTTTACTATAATTTGGAGAAAACAGGCATTTAAACTTTCTTGTTATGAAAATGATTTATGTACGACTAGAACGCTATTGCTGGGCTTAGCTGGAAATGTTATGGTGAGTTATAAATCGCTCGCTTATAAACTAAGTAGTATAGTATAGTAGTAGTCTATAGTAGTAGTAGTCTATTGGTAGTAGTAAATGCAGTATAGTACCTACTTAAATACTGGATCGCTTGGCGTCAGGACTAAAATCATAAATGTGGTAAATGCGTAGGTAGTTAGGTACTCATATCAAAAATAATAAAGTGTCTCTTTGTCTGTCCTTCAATCACGCCGCAAGCGCAACTGAGCATTGCGAGATTGACGAGATGTTTGGCATAAGTATTGTAGAGGACCTGGATATGACATAGGCTAGGTACTTATTATCCCGGAAAATCATAGAGTTCTGACGACATCTTATAGAAAGGAAATCCACGCGGAAACAATCTAGTGAATCCATAATCTTATGAGTTGGGTTGTTGATGGTTCATTTGGATTGATAGATGGGTCATTTTTAGTGTCTTTTCTCAAACCACCATCGTCCATCACTCTACAATGTCATACCAAAAGCATGCATACCAGAAAATTCTATGCCCTCTGTAGGTACATTCTTAACAAAACTTGGTTCAGTTCTCCATCTTGCGATTTCCTGATTGTAAGTAGATGTGTATGGAAATGCCACAGTTAATACTATTTCTAGATATATACATGTATTTTTAATAATAACAGCTGAAAAATGGGAACAGGGGCTTTATTTTCCGTTTAAAAAGCTTCTAAACTGTTCAGAATTTTCCCTAACAGCAACATTACGCATTGGAGGCGATTTAGCCGAGCATTACCATAACAGAAACGCGCTACAAGTATCAAATATTTTTATACGGAGGATATTGACACGTTTACATTTTCTCGACACGAATGTTCAAAATTGTATTTTTTAGTCAGAACAATTAGACGTCTCTTGTAGAATACGTGCGTCACTTGCAAGGATTCGGATTCCGGTCTTTTGCCGCGTAACCCAGCTGTTTACAGTGATTAGCCCGAAATCGTCAATCCACGTCCTAGTCTGAGATCTCCCAATGCTGCACTTTCCGGAACTCGGTGCGAGGTCGCCATTCATTTTAAGCCAAATTCCTATTGGTTCTTTGATAATTCAAAGAATATTATTTCCTGCCTATTGCTACTATATTCTCTGGTAATTGGGCTAACATTTTACGTTGTCATCAATATATATAAAAGTGCTACACTTTAATAATGATGACAACGTAAAATGTTAGCAATCAGAAAACTAAACAGCCGATCGATCATTAAAAAGCTTATAACAAAGCAGCCATATTTGTAAATACTCGAGTACAAAGTTTTTAAATGTACCTTTGGTTTAGTTAATTAGTATAATACTATTTAATTGAACTTTTATGTGCCGATGGGGATCTTAATTACGGAATGATTGTCGGTCCGTCGTTATGTGAACGTGTTTTTTATTGTTCCCAATCAGATAATACAAAACAATACAAACCCTCAAAACAAAAGTACCGTATTGATTTTGTCTCATCTGACATCCCATTTTGAGTGCTATTATAATTTTTTTGTTCTCAACATTTTAATGTTATTTGATCAGTTTGTACAAAATAATATTAATAATCTTTCTTGGTGGGAGACTTCGGCCGTGGCTAGTTACCACCCTACTGGCAAAGACGTGCCGCTAAGCTATTTAGCGTTCTGGTACAATGCCGTGTAGAAACCGAAGGGGTATGGGTTTAATATAACTGCCATGCCTCCAACAGGTTAGCCCGCTACCATCTTATCATGCATGCATCATCACTTACCATCAGGTGAGATCGCAGTCAAGGGCTAGCTTGTAGTGGATAATAAAAAGATAGGTTTTTTTTAAATTTATTTTGTGCCAAATACTTAAGAAACACCTAGAAAAACAGAAACATAGTGATTTGGTAGATTTTTCATATATGTAACGTAATAGGTTACTTTTAAACTTAAATTCTAATTATTATTTAATTAAATCATCCTTTGAACGTCTTTCGATTAGTTACCTACCTATAACATTTAACAAAATTCAAAATTATTTTATAAATCAACGCGCGACATACGCACGACCTTGGATGCGAACAGCCGATGCGAGCGCGGTCTCCCTTTCCCCGCGTCCCGCGGCTAGCCGGTTTCTTTAGGAATTCATGCGCTCGCACAGGGCTCCGCGACATTGCGCTCCTACAGCCGAAGACGACAGCCCGTGATAACTTTTACTGCTGAACACCTTATTCGCCGTCGCATACTTTAAAGCCAATTTAAAGATACGTACGTATTCATCCCCGGAATATCGGGTAAGTGTTGCGTGCGCCTTAAATTGTTTCCGCTAAATTATTTAAAGTGTAAACTCCGTCTGATTGTGACCAGCGACCACCATCTTTAACTGTGTACCCACCCGTAGCTTGATGCGTGGTCATATTCAGGCGTGAGGATGTAGGACAGTGCTTTATTAGCTGGACGTTGATTACAGGGATCTACGTACGAGTTTAAGTACTATTGCTACGCCCTAGCTGCTGCCAGCGCTGAGTCACGCACCGCTCCTGTGTGTCGCGAACTCAGATTGGCCTTTACTGCTTGTCGCTGAGCTTACGAGTACCGTGCGCTGCGCCCACTTCCGGCCTGCGTACCTTGCCGAGCATCCTTCGCTTGCGGCTACCACAGCGACCAAGCCAGGGCAGTACCTAGTCCACCGCGGATTGGGAAGCAAACAATTGACGGGCCCCCTAAAGCTCACGACCCGCTTAACGCTACTTATCTTAATAATATACCACCTTATAAAATTGAGATGACGTTTTCTTTAGTACTCTCTCATCACTATTTATAAGAAACGTTACATTGGCGCTCTCAACGTGGTAATTTCTTCATTTCATGGTCATTGTTTTGCTTCCTAGTACGTGGTGGTAAATTTGGTGTGTGTGCTTGTCTTTTAGTTGTAAAACGTTAACTATTTTATTTTTGGTTGCTAGCAACTAAGGTGTCCGAGGTACGTACCTACTGTATTACTTGTAACTTGTTAAGGCGAGGTTACCTTGATTTGACCTAGGCCACGGCCTAAACTTATAAAATTTGTTTTTTCATTTTAATTTGTTTTATTGTCGCTTTGTAATTATTTGTGTAATCTGCGTTTATTTTTTGTTATTAATTTATTTTACATTCGTACTCGTACACATTCTTCTTCTTCTCATTCGTTCGCTCTTGGCAGAGCGGTCGTGGTTATGGTTGGGCCTTCACAGCAGCTCCTGCGATCTCTTTCCAACGACTTCTGTTGGCGGCATCTCGGGAACACTCGGAGAGGGATAAATTTGTGACGGAACGGATTGAATCTGTCCACCTAGTAGGAGAACGACCACGTGGACGCGTGCCTTCAACTCGACCTTGTACGACGAGGTGTTCCATCGTACCAGTCTTCCTTGTTATATGCCCAAAGAACTTAAGGATTCGCAGTTGAACAAGCGACGAAAGCCTTTGAGTTATATTAAGCTCTTTGAGTATGGAGACGTTTGTTCGATGCGCTGTCCAGCTTATTCTTAATAGGCGTCTCCAGCACCACATTTCTAGGGCATCGATTTTTCGCCGGTCAATTTGTCTGAGGGTCCATGTTTCAGCCGCATATAGAAAAATCGGAAAGACAAGACATTTCATCAGACGAACCTTTGTATTTTTTGTGATTCTTTTGTCCTTCCAGATTTTCGATAACTTCTCAACGGCTGATCTGGTCACGGCACAGCGTCTTTTGATTTCGATCTCGCAACTCCCGTTATTAGTGATAGTGGAACCAAGGTAAATGTAATTGGCGACAACCTCACAGTTATTAATATGAGTTATCTCGGGTCTGTTATTATTTTTCCTATCAACTATCATAAATTTGGTTTTGTCACGATTAATTGCGAGTCCAAAATCAATGCTAACATCCTCAAGGCGTTTGAGAAATTCCCCTATATCCTCCTCAGATGATGCGAGTAGGGTGGTATCATCAGCATACCGTAGGTTTGTAATTACTTGCCCCCCTATTGAAACGCCTTTGGTCCATTCATCGAGCACAATTCGCATTATATATTCAGTATAGATGTTAAAAAGTAGTGGTGATAGAATACATCCTTGTCGAACACCGGCTTGCGTCTTCAAGATTGCCGAATCCACACCGTCTACCCGAACTACTGCCGTTCCATCTTCATAAAGTTTCCTTATTAGGTAAACGAGGTGTTCAGGAACGCCCATTGTCAGTAGTATTGGCCACAATTTGCACCACTCAACCGTGTCGAATGCTTTACGGAAGTCTACGAAACAAATAAATAGCGGTGTGTTAAACTCTCTGGCTTTTTCAATAATTTGTCTTAACACAAGTATTTGCTCCCGAGTTCCTTTGCCCTTGACAAACCCAGCTTGCTCCGGCGCAATTTCGCGATTCAAATATGCTTGTAGTCTGGTATTCATGATGTGGAGAAGCACTTTACTTGCATGAGATATAAGTGAGATTAACCTGTAGTTGTTACACTTTTTGGTCGACCCTTTCTTATGAAGTGGTATGAAAACAGTTTGTAACCAGTCGTTCGGCCAGTCGCCAGAATCCCATATTCGGGTACAAATAGTGTGTAATATATTCACTCCCAGTTCACCCATTTCTTTAATAATTTCAATGGGAATCTCGTCTATACCCAACGCTTTGCCGCTTTTAAGATGTTTAATTGCGGCTCGTACCTCGTCTTTCAGGATGGAAGGTTCTCTATCGTGGTTATTTATGAGAGGTGGAGCTACATCAGGTCTTATAGTTTGGCTTGCAAATAAAGATGTACAGTATTCTTCCCATACCTTCACAATCAACTTTATTTCTGTAACGGTGGTACCAGTTGCATTGCCAATTGCCCAATTCCTTGGCTTGAATTGTCGAGTTAGGAATCTAATTTTCATGTGAAGGTCCTTTGTTTCAAACTTCTGGGCGTACACATTAGTTGCAATAATTATTGATTTTGTTTTGCTTATTTGATTTTATTTTGGTACCTAGTTTTTTTATTTTTGTTGCAATCATTCATTCAATCATTCATTTTTCATTTTATCATTTTACGCTTTTAAAGAAAAACAACCAAAACGTTATTTATTCATTTAATTTGTAACAGACGGAGTAATTAGTTGTTTTTTTTGCTCATTTTACGTACAACACTTCATTTTCTTCACTTCACTTCACTTGTTGATTTAAAAAAAAAATGTCTTACGAGATAAAATTCATGTCCTTACAAAAAGGAGAACTTGAGTATGAGGTAGCTATTAGAGGTGAAACTCCCGGTTCTACAGTTCAGGAGCTAAGAAAACAAATTGCAAAGTGTAGTCCCTCATATCCCTCGGAGGATATCCTAACGAGCCCTTTTGAACCTTCAGTTGACCTCGTTGGCGTTTTTGAAGCACTCGACAAGGTCAGCGCTGTAATTTCTACACCAGCTGATAAGAGCGCACTCCTGCGATCTCAAAATCTACTAAATCATATCTATCACCGGCTTCACCGGATAACACGCACAGATAAAATTCAGGAGGATTATGACGAGAGTGTTGGTCTTTACAAAGATTATAGATCCACACTCAACAAACTTCTGGATACAGCGACAGATCCCTTAGCAACCACGAGTAGCGAATCTCCTTCTACGTCCAGTACCTCAACTTCACCTCTTACTGTTAATGTCACTTGCGAAGGCAATACTTTAAACTTATTTTCTAAAATTAAATTTGACGGAAAAACCTGCGTTAGAGCTTTTCTTCAACGTATAAATGAATTTTGTCTCGCTAAGAATATTAAATCGGAAAAAGTTTTAAGGAATGCGACGGAAATTTTTCAAGGTGACGCGATTCACTGGTATCGTAGTGTCAAAGACACTGTTAATACTTGGGATCAGCTTGCAATTCTCTTGAAGCGGGATTTCAGTCGGCCGGACTATGATTATATACTTGGCTCAGAAATCAGATCTCGTACACAGGGCGAAAAAGAAAATATTGCTATTTACCTTTCGATTATGTCTGGTCTTTTCTCGCGACTATCGAAACAACCTTCAGAGGATGAAAAATTAGAAATTCTTCTACACAATATTCGGCCATGTTACGCAAGTACTTTATCATCAGTTTCATCAATAAAGTCGATTGACGAGTTAAGAAACGTATGCCGAAATTACGAGGACATTAAATCTCGCCTTTCGCAGTTTAAAGAACCACCGAAAGCTACAGCTGACACCGTAGCTCCTGAATTTGCTTACGCTAGTAGTCCAAGTGTCAAACAGAATCCTAATTTTTCACATAAATTTAACTATAACTATAAATTTAAGAATACAACTGGTGACTATAATAAATCTAACTCCAATAAACCTCAACATTCAAGTATTAAAACTACAAATTCAGATAACAACTATGTTCACGTAGTCAGTACTCCTGAAAATAATAAACGACCTCGTTTCTGTATTCGTTGTCGCACTGATACTCACAGCACTAGAGGGTGTACTGCTGACCGCAGCGAAATTTTCTGTTTCGGCTGCAGACGTAAAAATGTGAAATTTCCAGACTGCCCAGACTGCGCTAGAAATAAACGTCCAGATGCAAAAAACTAGGTTCAGAGAATTGTGTGGATACCAAATTTGATAAAAATAATTGGCAAAATTGGCTTGATACAATAAATTTATATTTTAAAACCTATAGAACCCACACAATTCTCGACAAAAACTATAACTACGATAGTAGACCTCACGCATCGGTTCAAGTTTGTGGTCACAATTTTTTAGGTCTTTTGGACTCAGGTTCTGGTGTTACGATCTTAGGTAACGGTATCCACTCCACTTTTGAAAGCCTCGGTCTATCTCTAATTAAGGAGAACTGCATCACTGTTATAGCAGCTGGTGGTCAACGTTTGCGAAGTCTCGGTAGCATTAACTTACCTATAGAATTCGAAGGTCAATTTCACATTTTACAAGCTTTTGTTGTCCCGGAAATTACACCTGACATAATTCTCGGTATTGACTTTTGGCGTAAATTTCAACTGTGTCCAAAATATGTGAATAGCGTTCGCACGGTGAGCAGCGAAATTAATAATACTATAGTTGATACCTTTATACAACCTTATACTAATTTATCAGAGACTGAAAAACAGCTGGCTGACAATGTCATTAAACTTTATAATGATATTTCATTCGAACAGAAGGGTCTCGGTATTACCAATCTTACTACCCATAATATTGATACTGGAGACGCTGAACCGATTCGTCAACGGTATTACCGAATGTCACCCGATAAACAAAGAATCTTAATTGAGGAGTTGGATGCAATGCTTAAACTCGGAGTCGTAGAACCTTGCGAGAGCCCTTGGTCTTCTCCAGTTCTACTTACCCCTAAAAAGGACGGAAGACTTAGGTTTTGCTTGGACAGCCGAAAACTCAATGCTGTTACACGTAAAGATGCGTACAGATTGCCTTACGTTTCTGAAATTTTAGATAACCTCAAAAACGCTAAGTACTTATCCAGCATCGACTTGTCTAAAGCTTTTTGGCAAATACCGATTACGGAGAAAGATCGCGATAAAACCGCTTTTTACATTCCCGGTCGTGGTACTTATCGATTTGTAACTATGCCATTTGGATTAACAAACGCGCCAGCAACTCAGCAACGATTGGTTGATCTTTTATTTTATGGTCCCGAGTTCGAAAACTCAGTATTTGTTTTTGTGGATGACATTATAATAATTTCGCCAGACTTTGATACTCACATATCCTTATTAATAAAAGTATACAAAAAATTACAATCGGCTAATCTAAGCATAAATTTATCTAAATCTGTTTTCTTTCGCGATGAACTGAAATATCTTGGGTATGTTGTTAATTCTAAGGGTTTACATGTCGATCCTGGAAAAGTAGATGCCATACTTAATTTTCCCACTCCTACTAACAAGAAAGAGGTGAAAAGATTCATCGGTACAGCTTCTTGGTACCGACGGTTCGTACCAAATTTTAGTACAATTGCAGGTCCTTTAAATCAATTAACGTCCTCTGGTAAAAAGGCTAAACCTTTTGTTTGGACTAAAGAAGCCGAGGAATCTTTCAACAAACTTAAAGAATGTTTAATCTCAGCTCCCATTTTGTCTTGCCCAGACTATAATCTTCCGTTTGAGGTACATACTGACGCAAGCAATTTCGGGATTGGCGCTCTGCTAACTCAAACTATCGATGAGGTTGAACATCCTATAGCATATATGAGTAGAACGCTATCGGCTAGTGAACGTAATTACAGTGTGACTGAACGCGAGACACTTGCGGTTCTCGTAGCGCTAGAGCATTGGAGATGTTATCTTGACAATGGCCAACGATTTACCGTCTATACCGATCACTCAGCCCTTAAATGGTTCCTTAATCTAAATAACCCTACTGGCCGTCTTGCTCGCTGGGGTGTCAGACTCTCGTGTTTCAATTTTGAAATCAAACATCGCCGAGGAGTCGATAATGTCATTCCAGATGCTCTTTCGCGTGCTTTCCCGGTATCAACTTTAACAACCACTCAAATTGCGGACCCGTGGTATCTTAATATTTTTAATGGTTGTCAAAATTCTCCAACATCCTTTCCAAACTTCATAGTTAAAAATCAACAGCTTTATCGTTACATGCAATCTAAATGCACTCTTAACAAGGATTTCGAATGGAAGGAAGTCGTACCTGAGGAGCGACGTCAGCAGCTTTTAAACGACTGTCACTCCGAACCTACTGCTGGTCATCTAGGTATTTTTAAAACTTATAAGCGTCTATCACTTCGTTTCTATTGGCCAGGAATGTACGCAGACGTCGCTAAATTTGTCTCTGGTTGCGATAAATGCCAAACTTATAAACAGTCTACACATGGCACCTTAGGAACTATGGGTAGACCGAAACAAGTCTCCCGCCCCTTCCAAATGATCTCGGTTGATCTAATGGGCCCTCTTCCCATTACTAGGTCGCGTAATAGTTATATCCTTGTGGTAACGTGCTGTTTTTCAAAATTTTGCTTAATTTTTCCAATAAAGAAAGCTACGGCGGAAATTATAACAAAAATACTAGAAGAATCTGTAATATTAATGCACGGCGTTCCGCAAGCAATTTTGATGGACAATGCTAGCATTTTTTGCGGAAAAGTGGCGGATTCTTTCTTTAAAAAATATAGAATTCCAAAAATATACTATACCCCTAAGTACACTCCTCAAGTCAACTTAGTTGAGCGGTATAATAAAACTATAATAACGTGTATCTCCATGTATGTTGACGATGATCATAGGTCATGGGACATACTCATTCCCAAAATTCAATTCGCAATTAATACCTCAGTAAACGAGTCAACAGGATTTACTCCTTCATTTTTAGTTTATGGTCGCGAACTTGTTCCTTGTGGGTCACACTATGTTGATAATGATCACGGCGATGAAATATTATTTTTGCCTCGTGAAATCTATGCAGAAAACATAGGTCATTTAGCTTCAATATTCGATACAGTTCAGTTCAGACTTTGGCAAGCTCACGTAAAAAATACTTCTCATTATAACACTCGCAGAAAATTCGCAGAATTTAACGTAGGTGATATAGTCATGAAGCGTGCTTACTTCTTAAGCAACAAGGAAAATCAATTTTCACGGAAATTGGCTCCTAAATTTATTAAGGCCAGAATAGTAGGTAAAAAGTCTCCCTTAGTCTATGTTTTGCAAGACATGACTGGGAAAGACCTAGGTTCATGGCATATAAAAGACTTAAAATTTATAGGCAAATATTAAAATGAAATCTAGAATTAATGAAATTACTATATATACAATTCAATTAACTAATATAAAATATTGGATTTAATATTAATTGCTATTGTTACTCTCCTCATATTTAACATCTTTTATGCTTAGTTTGTACAAGAGTTTTTGGGTTTATAATACCATTAACTCTGTCGTGATAGGATGCGTCAGTATTTTAAACTAATACTTACTGTTGCTTTTATTGTTTGCGTGAAGTATGAAAGATTATGAAAGGACAGGTTTGAATAGATAATGTACTTACGTCTCTTTAGCAGTTAAGGTTTGGTGGATTTTATTTTGAAGATAATAAAATCCTTTCGTAGGAGAGGGGGATATGTAACGTAATAGGTTACTTTTAAACTTAAATTCTAATTATTATTTAATTAAATCATCCTTTGAACGTCTTTCGATTAGTTACCTACCTATAACATTTAACAAAATTCAAAATTATTTTATAAATCAACGCGCGACATACGCACGACCTTGGATGCGAACAGCCGATGCGAGCGCGGTCTCCCTTTCCCCGCGTCCCGCGGCTAGCCGGTTTCTTTAGGAATTCATGCGCTCGCACAGGGCTCCGCGACATTGCGCTCCTACAGCCGAAGACGACAGCCCGTGATAACTTTTACTGCTGAACACCTTATTCGCCGTCGCATACTTTAAAGCCAATTTAAAGATACGTACGTATTCATCCCCGGAATATCGGGTAAGTGTTGCGTGCGCCTTAAATTGTTTCCGCTAAATTATTTAAAGTGTAAACTCCGTCTGATTGTGACCAGCGACCACCATCTTTAACTGTGTACCCACCCGTAGCTTGATGCGTGGTCATATTCAGGCGTGAGGATGTAGGACAGTGCTTTATTAGCTGGACGTTGATTACAGGGATCTACGTACGAGTTTAAGTACTATTGCTACGCCCTAGCTGCTGCCAGCGCTGAGTCACGCACCGCTCCTGTGTGTCGCGAACTCAGATTGGCCTTTACTGCTTGTCGCTGAGCTTACGAGTACCGTGCGCTGCGCCCACTTCCGGCCTGCGTACCTTGCCGAGCATCCTTCGCTTGCGGCTACCACAGCGACCAAGCCAGGGCAGTACCTAGTCCACCGCGGATTGGGAAGCAAACAATTGACGGGCCCCCTAAAGCTCACGACCCGCTTAACGCTACTTATCTTAATAATATACCACCTTATAAAATTGAGATGACGTTTTCTTTAGTACTCTCTCATCACTATTTATAAGAAACGTTACAAACACGTTAGTGGACAAGGAAGCAGTTATCTTATAAGAGATCTCTACCAGTGACCCTTGGCAGTGGGAAAGGTTGATTTTGTTTCTTTTTCCTTTTATTGCCAAAATTAATGTTTAAAGGTAATAAGGCTATAGTTTTCAATAGCGGCCATGTAAAACCAAATGAAACATAATTAAGCTTTACATTCCTGTAGCAAATTATTACTTTATTATTCATTGGATCGGTGCAGCGTTCGCATTAAGCAGTCATCAACAGCGATAACCTCGTTCGATTTTATTTATTTTGTAGTGTGAAATTGTTTTTGGACATGCGAAAATTTGTTTTTGGCTTGTTCAAGTTGAAGTTAAATAATAATTAATCCTGAAAAATCGATATGAGAACCCCTCTATGATTAACAGTTTGTACTAATATGATAATGAGAAAGTGTGGTTTTGTTTGTTGGTTTGTCCTTCAATTCCACCACAACAGTACAACGGATCGACGTGATTTATTTGCATTTATGGCAGTAATAATAATTAAACCCCTATTTAGTTTCTATACCAGACCGCTAAATTGCTTGGCAGCACGTCTTTGGTCAGGAGGTCTCTAGAACAATCAGAAGCTACGTCTTTTATAATTATCTAGGTGTAAAAGACAATTTCAGAATCCAGCAGCCTAGTTGTGTAAAACCTGCATCAATCATTGTTACAGTATCAATTGTTGTGATTGGCTGAATTTATGGTATTCTTGCTGGGTCAATGGATTTTGTCCCATAGTGGAAGAGTGATTACTAATCAGAGGCGATTGCGATCGTTACACTGTAGCTGCAGTTCTTAGGGTATGTTCCGATATACACTGCGAGCACTGTAAGGTGTGACATCAATTTAGTATTCTAAATTGATGTCACACCTTACAGTGCTGCGAAGTCGTTCCTTTCAAATCAAATCAAATCAAATCAAATATTTTTTATTCAAATAAACTTTTACAAGTACTTTTGAATCGTCAAGTGAATCTACCACTGGTTCGGAATGCCATTCCTACCGAGAAGAACCAGCAAGAAACTCGGTGGTTGCTCTTTTTAAATAATAATTCATTTACAATTACTATATCAATGTGTACATAAGTAACCGCTGTCCCCAGCATTGCTGGAGCGATCAAATCCATGCTCCTCTATCATTTACATAATCTTCTACAGTATAATAAGCTTTTTTCAGGAGCATACTTTTAATGGATTTCTTAAATTTGTTTATTCAATTCATGTCAAAGACGGGCAGACAGAAAGTAGCCCCATTCCCGCCGGTGGCACCCGTTCACGAGCATGACGCATGATCCAGCCATTGCTTCGCTCGACCATATTTGAGGGAACGTAACAACTTTATAGTTAGCTTTACTGGTTATGTTTAAAACGGAACGCAGTCAGCACTGAGAGCACCTTACATCGAAAAAGCCAACGCTCACAGTACAAAAATGGCGACGATTTATGACGTCATATATTTCCATAGGATACTGCGGCAGTATACTGTCAGTCCATAACAGAACGAATTTCTCCCCAGTAAGAGCACTGAACAGTGCTGGCAGTGTATATCGGAACATACTCTACAAATCGCCCCGCTGTTTAAAGTTTTGACAGTACATAATACGTCGAATTCGTATAGCTACAAAACCACTACGACATTCTACATTGCTGAAAAGTGTAAAAATGTTTATTCAGAGACCCGTAAAGCATACAGAGAGCGCCGGGGTGTACACGACAGTGCAAATAAAAGTTTACTCTGCCATCCGCCAGTGAGACAGACCACAGAGCAACAAACTTCATACGACAGGCGCTAAAAACGTCCCATACGAGTACCATATGCCAAATACTACCAAATACCAGAGACATAAAAGGCATTTAACAAGCATAAACAATGTTGGCTACCGGGCCAGATAAATTTGACGGACTATACGTTGTTGCTATGTTACAGTTAATACTTTACTGTAGTAAAAATTACACTAGTAATATGATACAGCTACTATTACAACTTGCTACTACATTCAAGACAGTAAAAAAGAAAAAGTCATGTTAACAAACGTAAAATTAACGTTTTCATTTCATATTTTCATTTATTTAATACCGTATTTTTTGTGATACCTAACAAATTTGATAGCCAATACGGGATTCTTAGCTTATTTTCCTGTCTCTGTACCTTTTGGAACTCCTACTTAAAATCGTGAACGTTTGCACTTTCACAATGATACCGGTTAAGTCTCCTAAGCTAATAATAAACTGAAAGACAACTTCAAGTTAGGACCAAGTAAGAACTGAGATGGAAATCATTGCTGGATTTGTTTTTTTTATTCCACTACACTTGACCCCTGACTGCGATCTCTGATGGTGAGTATCCAGTCTTAGATGGTAGCGGGCTATCCTGTTAGGGGTATGGTAGTTAAGTATATTAAACCCATACCACTAGTTGGTTTCTATATGGCATCGTACCGGAACACTTATTCGCTTGGCGGTACGACTTTGTAGATAGCCTCCAAACCAGGCAAAACCTCCTACTCTCCTTTTGTTCCTCTAGTAACAGGATAACTCTCTGCCCAGGCAGCGGTCAGTTAAAATTTCACGAGCTCGACCGCGGCTCGGTCTCCAAATTGTTATTCGTGCGTTATGTTCCAATTCACGTCACTTTTATTTGGCACTGTAATTAGAAGTCACTTTTTAATTGGGAAAATGGGAACCCTTAGTGAACTATGTGTATTACTGTTAGGGATTCGCACATGGCTGCGTTTACACGGACAGTCAAACGCGTTAGTGTGCAAATACACTAGGCACAAAAATAGTCAATGTGGCCAATTCTGTTTATCCAAATCTGTAAACTCAACAACAGCTTTAAATCTAGTTATGTCCCTTTCCGCAGGGAGTACTAGGAAAGGGTTAATCCACCTACTTTCTAAAAAGCAAAGAAAAGGGTGCATCTGTAAAGCATGTGGCAAATATTGGCGTTTGACTTGTTATCAAGAAAGAGAGCGGGGTGTGAACTGTGAAAGTTACTGCAAGATACCTATGTCCAGCTGTGGATGTCGTTGGCTTATTAGTGTAGACAGTGATGATTTTGTAAGCTAAATCAAACAAGCTACTTACTAGCTTAGCGAAAAAGTCCAACCATAAAGAGTTTTGATATGTTATTATAATTTTACTCTCGGGTTTAATTCAAAACTTTAATTAAATTTTAATAGTAGTGCCATTCACGTAGCGTTTTAAGTTCCATAACTAACAAAGTTCACGCTATCACTCAAAGTTTTCCCATTTATAGTTGAAACGGAAATTTTCGGATGAGTGAAAATATAATGTTGAAAGGGTAAGTACATACTGGAAATTACCGTCATAAAGAGATAAATCCATACAAATATTATAAATGCGAAAGTGTGTCTGTCTGTCTGCTACGCTTTCACGGCCCAACCGTTCAACCGATTTTGATGAAATTTGGTACAGGGATAGGTTGTACCCCGCAAAAATAAAAAAACTTTATCGCGTATCGCGCATTGAAGTCGCGGGTATCATCTAGTTATTAAATAATAATCATACTAATATTAGAAATGCGAAAGTGTGTTTCTTTGTTGATTTTTGCTTCAATCACGTCGCAACGGAGCAACGGATCGGTGTGATTTTTGGCATGGGTATAGTTGAGGCCCTGGAAAGTGACATAGACAACTTTTATCCCGGAAAATTAAGGAGTTCAAGCGGGAAGGATAAAACCTCAATCCACGCGGATGAAGTCGCGGGCATCAGCCAGTAATATATAATTTATAGCAGTTTAAATTATAAATGGATGAGGGAACCTCTGCATAATTCTGGAATAGCATATATTTATATATGCTATTCCAGACTATAATCTCTCTCTGTTTTATCCAGATTCATTCAGCCGTTTTGAGATTGATTCAGCAGATTGAGTAACAAACATCCATCCAAACTTTCGTATTTATAATATTAGTATAGATTCACCGAGCCGTGCAAAAAAAAAAAGTCTAATTTACCTTTTATGTAAGAATCTTTAAGACGTATGACGAAGAAACTCCCGAAAAAGATTACTACAATTTTTCTCCCA
The DNA here is from genome assembly GCA_923060345.2 of Erebia aethiops. Lineage (NCBI taxonomy): Eukaryota > Metazoa > Arthropoda > Insecta > Lepidoptera > Nymphalidae > Erebia > Erebia aethiops. Next base: position 15,883,928 of record OV281081.1, on the reverse strand, counting down.
AAAATATAATGATTTCCACCAACAAAGGAGTATAATTTTCCGCGTTACAATGACAGACTTTTATAGAATACCTTTTTACGTTTCTTCTATTATACTTCCTACTTATATTAATTGACCGAGCGAAGCGAAGGTCTCTGAGTCTACTTGGGTGAATTGGCACTTGTCCGTCCGTCCGTCCGTCCGTCCGTCCGTCCGTCCGTCCGTCTGTCAGAGCATAATAACTTCTGAATTACTGAACGCAATTACTTCAGCTTTAAATATAATATGTAAACCAATGGCCTCCCGCCGAATATGGCTTAAAAAATAATAAAAATCTTTATTTCAGGGGGGCTCTCATAGAAGCGAATGCGAAGTAAAATTTTTTTTATAAAGTTACATAGGTTTGCGGTATATCATTTTAAAGATAATTAGGAATAAAGTCCAAATATTTTTTTTTTTAATTTTTCCCCCAAAATTGACGAAATGGGGGGCTTTCAAAGTGGTGATTTTCTAACGTCCAAAGATGACCTCAGAACTCTAAATTTTCTGAAAGGATGAGCCTGAAACTTGATCAATTATTTCAATTATATCCTGTACTTGAACAACAAATACTAAAATTAGATAAATATTGTAAGGAAACGGAATTATTTAATTTTTAATGAGCTTCAGTATTTTTAACAGAACTTCACATTTATGTCAATAGATGGCGCCGCGAGGTCTTAGTTCGGGGCGAACCACTAGTTATTTTAAGTCGTTTCCTCGTCCGTTTTTCGCAGCTTGGGAACATCTGGATCAAGTAAATTAGTTTCATTATCACTTTTCCTCAGGTGCAGCTTCGGAAAGACGCTCCAGACACTTTTACTTATTAATTTGCGAATATCCTATTCACTACTGAATAAGATACTTAGTGTAAACTTCTTCTTTGCAAGTAAGGATTAAGGATTGTTTTAACTTGTGAATAGTAAGATTTGCTTTTGTTTGTGGAAGTAAATTGAATTTGAAGATTATTGACCGAGCGAAGCGAAGGTCTCTGAGTCTACTTGGGTGAATTGGCACTTGTCCGTCCGTCCGTCCGTCCGTCCGTCCGTCCGTCCGTCCGTCTGTCAGAGCATTATAACTTCTGAATTACTGAACGCAATTACTTCAGCTTTAAATATAATATGTAAACCAATGGCCTCCCGCCGAATATGGCTTAAAAAATAATAAAAATCTTTATTTCAGGGGGGCTCTCATAGAAGCGAATACGAAGTAAAATATTTTTTATAGAGTTACATAGGGTTGCGGTATATCATTTTAAAGATAATTAGGAATAGAGTCCAAAAATATTTTTTTTTTAATTTTTACCCCAAAATTGACGAAATGGGGGGCTTTCAAAGTGGTGATTTTCTAATGTCCAAAGATGACCTCAGAACTCTAAATTTTCTGAAAGGATGAGCCTGAAACTTGATCAATTATTTCAATTATATCCTGTACTTGAACAACAAATACTAAAATTAGATAAATATTGTAAGGAAACGGAATTATTTAATTTTTAATGAGCTTCAGTATTTTTAACAGAACTTCACATTTATGTCAATAGATGGCGCCGCGAGGTCTTAGTTCGGGGCGAATTACTAGTTACCTATGTGTGAGAATATGGGATGATAATAACTAGTGGTTCGCCCCGAACTGAGACCTCGCGGCGCCATCTATTGACATAAATGTGAAGTTCTGTTAAAAATACTGACGCTCATTAAAAATTAAATAATTTCGTTTCCTTACAATATTTATCTAATTTTACTATTTGTTGTTCAAGTACGGGATATAATTGAAATAATTGATCAAGTTTCAGGCTCATCCTTTCAGAAAATTTAGAGTTCTGAGGTCATCTTTGGACGTTAGAAAATCACCAGTTTGAAAGCCCCCCATTTCGTCAATTTTGGGGGAAAAATTAAAAAAAAGTATTTTCCGACTCTATTCCTAATTATCTTTTAAATGATATACCGCAACCCTATGTAACTTTATAAAAAATATTTTACTTCGCATTCGCTTCTATGAGAGCCCCCCTGAAATAAAGATTTTTATTATTTTTTAAGCCATATTCGGCGGGAGGCCATTGGTTTACATATTATATTTAAAGCTTAAGTAATTGCGTTCAGTAATTCAGAAGTTATAATGCTCTGACAGACGGACGGACAAGTGCCAATTCACCCAAGTAGAATAAGAGACCTTCGCTTCGCTCGGTCAATAATAATAATGTCCTCCCGACCGAATTTCGGCCACGGCGGCCAATCTACAGAGAGATTAGCCATCTGCGCGGGAGATATTATAGTGCCCAAGTTTGTGCGCAAACACAGGTGCACTCTCTGTTCCTTTACTCTCATAGCCCAATGGGACGGAAAATCCGACACGACAGGAGAGATCAGGCGCAGGACCGGCGGCTTTACGTACGTATGGGATGATACAAGATGTCTATCTATCCACGCGGACGTAGTCGCGGGCATCAGCTAGGATACATAGAATTAGAACCGCATATTCAGCCAGCTAATTCTGACTTACAAATTTATTGAGCTACACTAAAACTAATTACCTACTTACATACTTTAATATTGCGATTCTCCGTTGTTTACAAATTTCAACATAAAGACTTAAACCTTCTAAAATTAAAATAATTAAATTATTTATCTGCTTAAAACTATTAGATTATAGAAAATATTATATGACAAAAAAAACTAAACGAAAATCGATTCATCCGTTTAGGATCTACGATACCACAGACAGATACACAAACAGACACGTTAAACTTTAACACCCCTCTCTTTTTGCGTCGGGGGTTAATAATAAATTATACCTTTCAAAATAAATTATATACTGGTTTTGTTTATAATTAGCACCAACGATAAGATTCGTAAATAATTTTGTGAAATAAATTTTGTGTATTCGACTGTAGATGAGGGTCTGAAATTCAGAATTAAAATGACAGTTACAGGAAAGATTCGGAATTAATTTGGGCACAAAAGCTCGCGTTATCAGGTGGGTGACGATGAATTATCAGCACACTTCAATGCTCTCGTGGAAATTAAATGACATTTAACGCGTGGCACAAGTTCTAGTAACTTTTAACGTTGTACCACAGAATATTTAATGTCCTCTCGACCGAATTTCGGCCACGGCGGCTAATCTCCAGAGAAATTAGCCTGCATCTGTGCGAGAGATATTATAATGCACAATTGTGTGCGCATATACATAGGTGCTTTCTCTATTCCTTTACTCTGATAGCCCGATGGGACGGAAATTCCGACACGACCGGAGAGAAATCAGGCGCAGGACCGACGGCTTTTCGTGCTCTCCGAGGCACGGGGTTGCAACACCACCAACTTCATAAGTACGGGCTAGTACCGCAGAATTTCTTGTCAGAAAATCTAATACTTGTTATGGCATGCTTAGTGCAAAGCAATGATCAGGTCTAGGTTGGAACGAGCTTGCCTAGAAGATGCCTATGCACTCTTGCCTTGAAAGTACTTAAGTTATAAGTGGCAGGAAACACGTGCGCTGGGAGGGTGTTCCAGCTGAAAAGAAAATGATGAGCGACTTCGTCCGCGTGGAATTAAGGTTTTTGATTTTCGGGAAAACTCTTTATATTCTCTCTCTTATATTCAGGGTAAAATCTATCCCCATTCCAAATTACAGCCGAATTGGTTCAGTCATTGTGGAGTGAAGAAGTCTAAAAAGCCAAATTCCACTTTTTACATTGGTAATTAGTATAGATTTAGACCGCTAACAGCTTATGTCTTGTTCTGTAAACCAACCGTAATACAAGCACAAACGAAATTAAATGCACCGCCAAAATTCAACAATGGTTATTTAATTAGACGTCATAATTTACTGAAAGCGGAACGAGGGTACTCCATATCTCATCCCACCTGACTCCTGAGCGTTGAAGCTACCTTTGTTGCTGGTAATGAATATTTAAGGAAGTCGGATGGGAGGTGCTTTAATAAATATCTGAATTTACTGTTTTGTGGGATTCATTATCGAATAATTATCGTCTCTACCCATCGCCACACTGATAAGGTATTTTCTCTCAGAATCTCTCTCTCTGCGTCGTATTCCTCATTTCTGAGGGTCGTGACATCTTTCCATTATACATAATGATACGACTGTACTAAGAGTACTACTTCAACTCTTAGGTTTTCTAATGATTATTAACAGTTGTTAATAACTGGGACCGACGGCTACATGCGCATCTAGTTAATGTAAAGGCCCAATTCAGACTTCGTAATTCGGTCACCCATCCAGTTACCGACTTGGGTCAACGTTGCTTAACAATTGCAATCGATTGATATGCGTTGTCACAACTAGGCCACTCGTCCCCCGAATAAGAAAGGGTTTTTTATTCTACTACAAGTTAGCCCTTGACTGTGGTATGATGATGATGGTGATGATGCAGTCTATGATGGTAGCGGGCTAACCTAAAGGCAGTAATTATATTAAACTCATACCCCAAATCGGTTCTGACACGGCATCGTACCGGAACGGTCAATCGCTTGGCGGCACGTCTATACCGGTAGGGTAACCAGACCGTAGCCCCACCAGACTGAACCAGAAAAGCCAGAAATTATATTTACCTGTGGTACTATTCTCCACGAACCCTTACATGTCGTTTTTTCTAGTAATATATCGCATTTTGTGCATGTGAGGGTAAACGAAAAATTAGCCGGCAACGACAACATCTCTCTCTCTCTCTCTCGTCACGAGATATCTCGTAGTGCGCATTCTAAGCCTGCTGAATTTCGAATGACATCGGCAGTTCACCATTCGATCAACCATATTTCAAAGCTCTAAAACTGTTGGTTGGATTGAATTAGATTATGCGAGCACAAATCCCCGGCGCTTTGAAAAACACACGTACATAAACAATAGACGCTGAGTTCTAGTGAAAAATTCATAGATTCGCAATTTTAGCAGCCGTATCACTATTTTTTTTTTATTTTAGGATTCCGCAGGCAATCAATGGGTGGTACCTACCTTAAAAAATTCAGAGGTCATTTCGGTTGCTAACTCGGATTACGAAATACATAATTTACTCCAACATACAGTTCCTATAACTCCTGACGAAAATGGATATTCACTAAGATACGGAATCAGTTTCCAGATATAGATGTTAGGTTTTATAAATCCAAAACTTATAATAGAATAATAATAAGTTGACTCCGCGAATTCAGCCGTGTTGATTTAAGTTATTCATAAAAATCCTGTGGTGATTTTTGATCTTCCGGAATTAAAAATAGCTTTTTCACACCACTCGCTCGACAATGCCTTTAGTAACTTGTAGCTTTAGTTTTAAGATACCGTAACCGATTATCACCATCATGTTTCATGTTTTATAAGTACCTAAGTAATTTTTAACGTCAATAAGTATACCTACAGTGTACCTTTATTGAATAAATGATATTGAATAATCGTCAAATGAATCTACCGCAGGTTTGTAATACCATCTCTACCGTGAAAAAAATTACAATCATTATTAATATGATAGATACAAGTAACTGCAGTCCCAAGCATACAAGACATTGCATTGCGACACGACGCCGTAACGTGCCACGATGCAATGTCGTATCGTGTATGTTTGGCCCTTAGATAAATGTACTGTCAAGCCTTCGATAGGCTTTATAAGAAAAATAAAACTGTCTCATACTCATATTTTTTTAATTCGAATGAAGTTTTGAACCGTTGAGTGAATCTACCACTGGTAAGGAATGCCATTCTTCATCATAATAATATTTTCATGTTTTGTTTTAAGGTTTGAGATCCTATACCTATACGGAGCCTTATAAGCTAAGTAAGTACACGCACATGACTGCATAAATATAATTTTATTTTTTTGATCCTATCAGCTTTTTTGGCTTGGAAACTGCGCAATTCATAAAAATACTAGAAAAAATATTTTGGGAAATTCTACGCCAGGAATACTAAAAAAGTCGAGTCGGCTTTTTGTTTATGTTCATCCGATTTCGTATTTTTATGTTTGTACCAAAGCTTTGAAACTCGAATATTTTTGACCGACTGTAAAGTGAAGTCCTTGGTGAGAGTTTGCCTACAAAAATAGATTTTCGTGTTTTTATGTACTGTGGATAATATTATTTCCATATATTTAGGTGCATGATAAGTCTGTGTACTATTTTATGATTTATTTTAGACTAGAGGTCGCCCGCGACTTCGTCCGCATACAATTTCTGATTTCCTATGAAAATATGAAATTTTCCCGCTGCAAAATGCCTATCTCTAGAGGCTATATAAATAGCTTATGCAGGTTTTTACTAACCTAAATGCTGATTTTCTTGCGTATACTTCAAAATCATAGAATTTTTATGTAACCTTCCAACCCCTTTTTTTTTAGCCCTTTTGGGATTTTCGGAAAAAAATTAAATTTATTATTCTTGAATTTTTTCTGGTCTGTTGAGATGCTTCGGCCGTGGCTAGGTACACACACAAACATACTGGTTAGAGCTCCCGTGCAGAAAGCATGCAAGTAAGTAAAGCGGGCAAAAGATCCATCTACTCGTATCGTTGCGGATATCCGCACGTCACTCGTCGCTCCCAGCGTGACAGTGACGGGACAGCGTGAAGGATTGTCTGCGAACGGAATAGTACAGTGACACGTAAAGTGGGGAATGTGTACTCAATTCATGTATATTTATTAACGTAATTATCAATGTTATTAATAGCCCAGTCAAATTAGATCTGAAATCAAAATTTTGGCACTCAACTTTGCATTTTTGATATAATGTACTTTTATTGATACAAAAACAATGTGTGAAGGTTTTAGTGTCTGCAACCCCCGGCAAGGGTGAAAAAAAAATATGTCAAAAGTGTTTCTTCACAATTACTCGAAAACAGTAAAAATTAGACAAAAAAGTTCTATGAAGAATATGTAGAACTTAAAATTTTACATACAAAAGGTCCTATAATTTTTTTTCCTCCGGTCAAAATTGACCGAGTTAGGGAGGTTTTTAAGTATAAGAGTGCAAGCTCCATAATATAGACTAAGAGATATCGGCAACATCTCCGATTTAAGTAATTTACGATTTAAGTATTCATAATAATCCTTTTAGATCACCTGTGATAATCTATATTATGTATATTCAAAGTCCTCACTGACTGACTGACTTATAATATCATCGCAAGCCTAAAGCGCTGATCCTAAAGGCATGAATTTGGAAGCTGTGTTTTTTGTGAAGAGTAGGCATCCATTAAGAAAAGGTTTTTCGAAATTCTATTCACAAAGGGGTAAAATAGGGGTTGAAAGTTTGTATGAAAGTCCGTTTTTCTTAAGTTATAGCCATGAAACTTGATATTGGGCTACCGGTTTAAAATGAAGAAATATGTGTTTCGCCATTTTTGAAAATTCTACCCCCAAAGGGCTGAAATAGGGAATGAAAGTTTGTCTGAAAGTCCTTTATATTTTACAAGATATTTTTCAAGTTATATCTACGAAACTTGAATTCTTGACATTCGGTAAAAAATAAAGAAGCACGTGTGTCACAATTTTTAAAAATTCCACCTTAAGAAGTGTTGGATCTAGCTACTTTCATTTTCTCCACAGCGTAAGCCTCCGCTAGGTTCTAAAACTGATATTGAAAAATTCCATCCGACCGAAGCTAGTCTTTCACAAACAAAAACAAAATTATCACGCAATTATTTAAAAAAATCCAAGTAAGTTTATAATATAAGCTGGTTAAAAAGGTTTATCTGTGGTAGAAAATGAATAAGTCAGGATAATATTATTCTGCAGCGCCAATCCTTTGCTGTCCCGGCACTGTCACGTCAAGTGACGCGGTACTTCGTGACGTGACATCTTAATATACGTGGATATCATCACAGGGAAGATAAATGACACCGTACGCCTGTTTTATTTAATGAGATTCTTATATAAGACTGGCTTACTTTCGCGACTACCTAGCGTATTCCCACGACTTCGCTAGTTTCAAAAATAGTTTGAAAGAGAAAGCCTACGGACGAAAAGGCCACGATGCCAGAAGGGGCACAATCTTGAAAAGATTGTCATTACTGGCAAAGTGGACGGAAAGAGACCTCGGGGACGTAGCCCGATGCGTTGGTCAGATCAAATCCGCACCGCTCTCGATAGCAAGGTTCACGAAGCCCTGCAGGTCGCAGAAAACCGAGCAACATGGCGCGACATCGTTCATAGAAGGATTATTGGTGGAAGGGGTCACGACCCTCAGTAATGAGGAATACGCCGCAAGGAGGAGCTTTTGCCAGCGACTTCGCTCGCGTCACATTCGATTTAATGAAAACATTACAATTATGATTTAATAGGTACAGTAGGTACTCTTAGGGGTTGAATTTTCAAAAGTTCTTTCTTAGCGGAAACCTACATCGTAATAGCTATTTTTGTGCCAATTTACAGCTCGATCTGTTTAGTGGTTTAAGCTGTGCGTTGAATTAGAAGATTAGAATTTATTATTTTATGAGTGTTGCGAGTAAAAGCTGATTGAAAACATTTTGTAGCATTTTTTTTAAATATCTTTATTTGTTTTTTATAGCGCTTTTATACAACTTGTATATGACAGTCCTTAAATATTTAACATACTTCCTAAATAATTTTTTACACTGTTTATGTAAAATTTAAAAATAATTCTAGCTGAAACCGAATTCATTTATGCTAGAAGCGAGGCACACAGCGCCCGGCAGCTTTGTTCATCCCGACAATGTCACGTCAGTCGACTCGGTACTACGCGGCGTGACGTCTTGATATACGAGTACATGGATATCACCAGAGAAGATAATATATTATGGTGCCCTAGGTCAGTATTATTTAGTGAGATTTTTATATAACAACAGCTTACTTAGATTTCTTACTTACTTTAGATTGGTCATAGAGATTGGTAAAGTCAAAACATGACGCAACATAAGAAACACTTGTATGTCCCACATCAACGATTTTTTTAAGTATACCGTTCTACATGGAACAAGTAAATCGAGTATTGAGTATTTTGGTTGGGTGGAATTTCCAGAAAGAATTTCTTAGAAGAAGTTGTATGTTTAAGCCGTAGAAAAAATGTGAAATCTTATTCTGTTAGACGACGCGCGTTGATTTATTGTCAGTCAGTCAGTTTACCTTTATATTATGACTGGTTGTTGAAAATTTCTAGCCTTGATAAAAATACGTGCTGGAAGTTATACGACGATATTGTCATGTCAGGCAACGCGAAGTCTTAATATATGAGTAGGTACCTACTCGTAAATGGATATCACCAAAGATAAATTTCATTTTATGTCTGTTTTATTTGATGAACTTAGATTATTCTACTGGCTTTTATTGGTGATGCGACGATCTCATTACATTAATTCTAAGGCGTTATGTTCAAAAGTAAAATTTCGGACACGTATTTTATAAGCATACAACCGCCCACGCCATTCTGATCGATACAATTTTTTTATCTACACTTACAAAATTGCGAGCATTCGATAGTAGGTATTCAGGATTCTTTATAGTAAGCTAGGGAAAGTTTATTTTAATATTATCAAGTCTGATTTTCCATCGACTTATTTCTGTCTGTCTGCCTCCAAATATAGATTGTTACTAGTTAATGCCCGCGACTTCGTTCACGTATATTGAGCTTTTTGGTTCGCGTGGGAACTCTTTAATTTTCCGACATAAAAAGTATGTATTATTCCAGACTATAAAATATCTCTGTGCCAAATTTCATCCGTTTCATCCATCCGTTCCGCCGATCTGGCGTGATTGAGTAACAAACATCCATCTATCCATCCATACAAACTTTAGCATTTATAATATTAGTATAGATTAATTTTAAGTTTATTCTTCTTAATGTTAAGTTTATTAGAAAGTTTTATTTCGTCGTTACCCAGCTCGTCTCGTATTTGTGTGGGGTTGAGCTCGTGAATTACCTCGCCGGTTGTCTTAAGCCCGTCCGTAAACTGAAATTAGGTGCAGCCGTCTTTGTATACACGGATATGGACAGCGAACAACAAAAATATTTTTGTTTTTCGCTTCGTCGTTTGTTTGTAAATATTATCAAATTGATTGCCAATACCTCGTCGACGTGTGATCACTTTGCTTTTCAGTTTAGGCCGTCACGCGACGTCGAGTGTTGGGGTCATACTTTTTTTGCTCGGTTTATATTAAGCTGGCCGTAGTATAAACGCAGATAGATTTGTTAGATGCCTCTCCATGGAAAGAATTGACTAATTACATATTTAGTTAATAAGCATGGAGGAATGTGCAGTGCTCAGAAAAGCCGTCAAGCGCTTACGAGCACGAAGAAACCATAAAATATGTACTTTTTACTTGTGAAATAAATAAAATAATTAGTGTCAAGCGTTTATTTTTGCGTAACAAAATTGAATAGTATAAAAACCTCCAGTATTTTGGAATCTCAATTTCTCAGTTTTTCATGTACACCATTGAACTATGTACCTAAAGCATTTTAGCTTAATATATTGCTCGTTGACAATAATGGTAATACCTGTTCTTCTGCAGATACATTGGTACCGTAGCAAAATCTGATACTGGCCTCTCCATCGCCATAAGTATTTTTTTAGGACCTACTATAGCTTTATAGTTAGCGATCCAAAAGTAGGAGCCGTATTTTTTTTATTTAATCGTATGGCGTTTGGTACACAATAAGCGTTTTTATAAAAAGAACGCTTATTTCGCCTGCAAGTTCGTCGCTCGTTTAGCACCACCCAGGGGACACGTGCAGGGAGGTGGAAGGTAGCTCCTGCGGACGTGAGCGACGGGGCATCCCCCAGTGATAGATACAAGTACTCGTCTATACTAATATTATAAATGCGAAAGTTTGGATGTATGGATGGATGTTTGTTACTCAATCACGGCCCAACAGCTGAACGGATCTGGATGAAATTTGGCACAGAGATAGATTATAGTCTGGAATAGCACAGGCTTTTATCCCAGAAAATTAAGGAGTTCCCGCGGGAACCAAAACAGACGGAGTCGCGGGCGTTGGCTAGTTGGTATATAAATGCTGGCTATTCTTTAGGTCTGTATGTATCTCGCTTAGTTCGTCTAAATGCAAGATGTAGCACAACCTTCTTTGATGTTTCTTTTTACGTGCCGTCCGATTATACACCTTAATCCGTTAATTTACAGTATATTATTAATATTTCATGTGTTTTGTCCTGTTTCATTCCCTACATGTCCTAGTTAAGTTTTAATATGTTAACGTGCATGCCGTACTAATAGCTCACAATTACGTAGGTCATTGCAGGTAGGGTTTGACCTAAATGCTAGGATTTTTATGTGTAGTTGGATGTTAGATATTAGTAGTTGGATTTTTACAACTGTTCTTCGTACAAAATTTACCTACTCGCATATCTAAATGTATAAAAGGAAAAGGTGTATAACTGACTGACTGACCTATCAACGCACAACTCAAATCACTTGACGAATCGGGCTGAAATTTAGCATGCAGATGACTATTATGACGTTGAAAGGATTTTTGAAAATTAAACTCCTAAAGGGGTAAAATAAGGGTTTGAAATTTGTGTAGTTCACGCGGACAAAGGCGCGGGGAAAAGCTAGTTCCTGATATTTAAAGTACTCAGTAGATCAGTGGTCTAACGAATGAACCCACTACTGCAGGGCACGAGTCTATGAGAAGGGTTTGGTCTAAGTCCACCGCACTGTCCAAATGCGGATTGGCAGACTTCACATACCTTTTCAAACTCAAACTCAAAGTATATTTATTCAAAATTTGTATCTACACAGTACACCTTCTGAACGTCACGTTTACAAAGTATAAGACTTGATCATATCCTCTGTATTTTAAAACTAAAGCTACGAGGGTTCCAAACTCGCCCTAGTCTGAGAAGAGCCTTCAAGAACAATATAAACTCTGCGGACATGCAGGTTTCCTTACGACGTTTTCCTTCACAGTTAAAGCATGTGATATTTCAATTTCATAAAATGCACATTAATCTGAAAAGTCAGAGGTGGCCCGGTGATCGAACCCCCTACTTTCCGAATAGAAAGCCGGGCGTTTTAACTATATATAGCAATAGTGAGGGACTAGAGTGAGACAGACTGACGCAGGAATGTCCTCTCGACTGAATTTCAGCCACGGTGGCCGAAATCCAGTTGAATATCTCCAGAGAGATAAGCCATCCGCGCGACAGATATTATAGTGCATAAGTGGCACTACAATATTGTGCGCATACACAGGTGAACTCTCTGTTCCTTTACTCTCATTGCCCGATTTGAAGCGCAGGACCGACGACTTAACGTGCTCTCCGAAGCACGCGGGTGAAACACGCCGACTGGATAACTCCGGGAAAATACTGAGGATGTTTTGCCAGAAAAATCCAATATTTGTTATGGCCCGACCCGGGACTTGAACCCAGCCGCCGCAGTCAAACATGCTAACCACTAGACCAACAAGGCACTCAGCTATGAAAGTGGCATCTGCCAAAATTAACATCTTAAATTACACAAACCATACTAGAATATCACCGCTTCTGGCATCATCAATTCGGCTATAAAATAGGTATATTTTTATTACTTGCCACAGAAGTTTCCTTGTGCCACCGTAATTTATCTAAAGGCATTTTATTACCTCAAAGGCATATTTCACCTTTACCCGGGCAAAATAACTCGGGGGAAAACAAAATGTGACAAATATTCGTAATCCTCTCGGAATTTTCTTTATAAACAGGCTTCAGTACAAATTACAGGCGCGGGGCATCCAGTCTTTCCAATTGTACCACTTAATCGCTTTTACAATATCCGATATTGTCCAATTCGATCAGATATTGACATATTAAAATAATTTGTGTAAGTTATTAGTGAAAAAGAAACCACCGGTTTTGGTAGTTTGGCCGACTTGCATTTTACTTATTTTACATTGACGGAACAAGTCAGAAACCTTCATGTAAGTGTCAAAAATGACTGTATAAAGTTTGGCCTAAATTGTATTATGAAAATGCATAAGTAATACGAACAGACAGAGAAACCCAATTTTTTGGGAAAAGACTATTGCAAAAGTATTTTAGTCAGTCGAATTATTATGACGTAAGCGTCCGATATCTGATCGTATAGTATGAAAGTCCTTTTACAAGAACCCATTTACGTAAAATTGCTCCCAATTTATTAGGATTCCGAAAATAATTCCGCCGGTCAATACCTTATATTTCGGGAGAAATTCCGGTCTAAATGCCTTAAAACAGCCGCTCCGTAAACTCTGTACCTGCACTTTGGAGGAATGTGACCTGGATATCTAAGATAAACGATAGACTGCGATCCAGCTGAGAGCAGGGTGCCACTTGAGATGCACGGAGCGGCGCGGCACGTAGCGGCAAATATTATTTGTATGAGTTTGTACGAGGCCGCGTCACGCAATGCATCGCCGTGCAGCGTTGCTTAAGTGGTCCGTACAACTTTTTCCAAAGAATTCTTGCTGCTACGTGTAGCGTCGCGCTGCGACTGTTTAGTGGCTAAACCACCCACTAAACAGTCGCGGCGCGACCTATAAAACCCTCAGCATAACCTTTATACTGAGATCTATAGAGCGCAATGAAGAGCATAGGTACTCTGACATTGATCAGATTTTCATTAGAGTCAAAACGTGACTTATGTGAGTGACATAAACCTGTTTAGTTTTCTGACCAATAATAAACTACGCTCTATAGGAGCCAGACATAGGATACTTTAAAAACCAGAAAATCTAAGGATTTTGATAAAACTAAAACCATCACCAGAAAATAATAGTTTAAAAATAAAAGGCTCAATGTTTAAGGGGAAGAATGCTACGTTCTTATTTTACACGCCTTGCAGGTAAGCCCCGGCGATAGACACAAATATGAATGACTATATGGTAACATTTTTTTTTAAATTGCGTGATAGGCTTACGCTTGACGACAATCATGCTTAGTGCAAAGCAATGATGAGGTCTAGGTTGGAACGCGGTTGACTAGAAGATGCTTATTATATGAGGTGGGGGTGGTATGTACTATTAGTTATGTATATGCGGCAGGAAACACGTGCGCTGCTAGGGTGTTCCACACCCTAGCCACGGCCTAGCCTAGTTCGTATCAGAAACGTCGAGCAAAAACGCTACGTGCGAGCACAATTTAATTTAAAGATTTTTTAGTATTTTTAATTTAAAGCCTATATTTTGTCTGGTGGGAGGCTTCAGCCGTGGCTAGTTACCACCCTACCGCAAAGCTGTACCTACCACCAAGCGATGAACCATTCCTTTACGATGCCGTGTAGAAACCGACTAGGGGTTTAATATAACTGCCATACCCTTAACAGGTTAGCCCGCTACTATCTTAGACTGCATTATCACTTATCATCAGTCAAGAAAGAAGAAGAAATGGCAGTCAAGGGCTACTGGAATTTAAAAAAAACCTATTTTTTATTATGAGCCTTCCAGATTTTACTAAAGCCAAATCTTAAACGAAATTTCGTGCATACTATCTAGGGTTTTATCGAGAAGATATAAAAACCCACCCAATATACCTAAGTACGTATAAGCAGTCAAATAAATCTTCTTTGATGTCCGTGGAATCGCTTTAAAAGAACACTTATCAAAAGATGCCTTGCCGAAATACCATAAAAGTGTAATGAATTGGATCCGTAAGATAAAAACCCCATTAAAAGCGAACGGGATATAAAATCGAATAATAAAGGATCTTACCTATAACTCCTCTCTAGAGGTTTGGATATAAAGTTTTTTTCTAAAGATAGAAATAAAATCGGTTTTAATTTGAGATGGTTTATTTCGCTGGTCATTATCAAATTACTTCTTCTTCTGATTATGAATTGTAAAGATGGACATAGATTAGGATGTTTTTGTAAAGATGGCGAAATAAATATGTATAAAATCCGTTGCGTTTTTGTGCTCTTGTATTCGATAGATATTTAGGTATTGTTTTTTGATAAGCCTGCCTTTAACAAATATGTAGGTAAAATTTTGCATTGATCAATAATATTATTCGTTATATTTTGGCGCTGAAAACGGATCACAAAACATTGATGGATGAACAAAAGGATTTATTCTGTTTTATAGTCGCACAAACTTAACTGACCCGGTGACAGCATCGCTAGTAGATATATTAAAAATCAAATAAAAATAAAAACTAAACAGGCATAAAAAGCATTTCCAATTTTGGCCACCTTAAGAGATTTCATTATTTTTGATGTACAAAGGTTTCTGTCAGAAAACAAAGCACATTTAATTGAATCTTAATTATTTATTTGATCCTATTAACGGTAAAATTTTGAATCTGGATTTTTAAAGGGAATTAGTTCTATTTTTTAGATAATTTATTTTAGGATTTCATATTATATTAGATTTATTTTACGATTTCGCGTACACATATTAATCGATTTATAGGAGACTAGATGATGCCCGCGACTTCGTCCGCGTGGACTAAGTTTTTTCGATTCCCGCACGAAATTATTATTTTTCCGGGATAAAAAGTAGCCTATGTCCTTCCGCGGGATACAACCAAACCCTATACCAAATTTCTTCAAAATCGGTTGAACGGATTGGCCGTGAAAGTATAGCAGACACACAGACAGACACACTTTTGCATTTATAATATTAGTATGGATTCAACCAGCAACATGGATTTGTCAACCAGCAATATGGATTAACATGATTATTTCTAAACTATAATATCTAGTCTATATTACTCGTGCTGAAAGTTTTAAATTTCAGTTTCCCAAATCTCCCAAGCCGGCAAGTCCTGACATCAAACAAAAATATGCTATAAAACCTTTTTATTTCATCATTAATGAGTTCCTGGACCGACCGCGCTGACGGGGGATTAAGATGCCGCTGCTATTTGTTCTCGATCGAGATTAAACTTCTTGATATAGTTTCTCACATTCACACAGGCAGTAGTAGTAGGCAGGCCTCCTGTCTGCTAACGCTGTGCTTCATGTAAATTGTACATCGCTATTTCTGCACCTTGGCGCCCGAAAATAATAAGTATTATAAACGCCCATTAGCACTCTAGCTTCGTAAGTCGTTGAACTACGCCCGGTTTTTCTAGTTGTTCTACGGATCTATTCAGTCTGATTTGATCACTTAGAGAAATTCTGAAATCATAGCCTGCTTCATTATTTGGTCCGTAGGCAGTGACTACGTTTCGGATAAGTTTCTCACTTTCAAGCACAACCTAAATATTTTCTTTTTTTTTAATTTCTCTACGACGTCCTAATTATAAGATAGCACACACCTGACACAACTGCGACGAAATGTTGTTGAAATACTCAATAGTGTTATTTAATGCATTGTTTATTGTGCACTTGTAATTAATGGTATTTTCAAGTGAATTCGCACTAGTAGAGTTCGGAAAGGACGATTTAGTTCTGACGCCTAGCTCTTGTGCGCTCCATATAAAAGTGAACGACGCGGACTTTTTGTACGTCTGATATTTTCTTTTACAATGGTAGGGGTTGGTAAAAACTGCAACGCTGCTTGTTGGGATAAGTCTTTTTGCTCCTGTCCCGGAGGTGATTTTGCGGAGAAATTAATAACTGACTTCGAGATTGATTAGAAGAGAAAGTTGTTTTTATGACGAAGGAGTTTACAATCTTGAAGGGGATAATTATGCACATCGTCTTTATTACGATGCGCTTCTTGAGAAATAAGACCAAGTATAAAGAAAAATATAACCAAAGGGTGCAGTTCATCAGAATAAAATAAAATAAAAATAAGAATGAACTTTGTTAATAATTATTAAGCAATGTAAAATTATTTTATACTACACCCGCTCAGAAAGTACCTTCATTCTTTTTTAGATACGAGGTAGAAAGTACGTCATTGCTACAAACCAAATATGCGGGAGGGAAAGATGTATGAAATTTCATTTCTAACGTGCTAAGCGGGGAGAAAAACTATATGAAAATCCATTTCTAACGCGCTGTTTTTTTTTAATTTTAAGTAAATTAGGAATATGGACGTTGAGAATTTGGGTATGTCCTTAAGGATATAATATTAGAAGCAGCTTCACCGTATTTCACATACAAAAGTCAAATATGGTGGATGTCGATTGTCGATATCAATGTCGATTTTGATGGTCGATTGTCGATATCGATGTTGATTGTCGATATCGATGTCGTGGTCGGTTGTCAATATCGATTTCGATTGTCGCTATCGATGTATCGATGTCGATTGTCGATGTCGATTGTCAAAGTCGATTGTCGATGTCGATTGTCGATATCGATGTCGTTTGTTGATATCGATAGTCGATATCAGTGTTGATTGTCGCTATCGATGTCGATGTCGATATCGATAGTCGATATCAGTGTTGATGTCGATTGTCGATATGGTAGTCGATTGTCGGTATCGATGTCGATTGTCGATGTCGATGTCGATTGTCGATATCGAAATCTATATTGAAATAATCCTCAAAATGTACCTAGTCTAGTTTTGATAGTGAAGCTTCGAATGAAGCGACTCATATAATTATGATAGAACTTCACTTTGTAAGTTCGTTTAATCACTAATTATTATCGCTTATTTTCCTCGCAGGTGTAGTATAAAGCACTATGTATCACTCGGTAGAAAGTACGATTCCTACCTCGCGTGTATTGCGGCCCTTCGGCTACGCCTCGGGCCTCAAACTACACCCTCGGTAGTAATCGGTCACTTTCTCCCCTCGGTGAACAATGTACTAAAATTCATGCCTTTAAATATAGGTTTAGAGGCAGAATGTACTATTAGTATGAACAACAAAAATACATTTCTCAATGTTTAATAATAAATATGAAATATCAAAGGTATACTAATATCATAAATGCGAAAGTGTGTTTGTTTGGTTTGTTGGTTTATTGGTTTGTCCTTCAACCACGCCGCAACAATCAACTGATCGACGTGATTTTTTGCATTTATCCCAGAAAGTTCCCGTGGGAATCCCATTTCGCCGCGCGTGCGCTCAGCGGGCGGACGTGTATTATTTTGCTACGCGAAGAGAAATCCGTAATTACCGTGCGCTAGTTGCCTAGTTATTGTCACATTAACGTTTTCAAATTCGAAATTTAAGATGGTGCAGTGTAATAAGTGTCGATTATTCGTCTCACTTGCCAAGGACGATGTCCTAAAGTGTAAAGGCCCATGTGAGGCGGTGTTTCATAAAAAGTGTGTAAAGAACGTAAAAAAGTTCATGAAAACTGAAACATGCGAGGATTGTATGCAAAAGGAGGATAGTTCGCAGATCGAGGTCAATATGAAGGAGGCATCTGCTGAAGGATTGCTTAGAGAAGTGAACAAAAAGTTGGAAATCGTGTACAAAATAGAAAAAAAACTCGAAGATATTAGTGAGGCAGTTGACTTTTACGCTGAGCAGTATCAACAGATGGTCGCATTTAAGGAAGAAGCGGAGAAAAAGATTAAGTCGTTAGAGCAAAAGAATATCTACTTAGACAAATGTAATAAGGCATTAGAAGAAAGAATATTAGATATGGAGCAGGGTATGAAAGCTAATAATGTGGAAATAGTGGGTCTTGAAAAGCATGAGAGTGAGAACACAATGGAGGTAGTACGAAAAATTGCCCAAAAACTAAAGTTGGACCCGGACGATATCAGGGACACGGTCAGAGTTGGGCGGGAAAAGTCCGATGACAAGAAACCGCAGCCGGTTATCGTGACACTGAAAACCAGATCAGCCCGGGACCAATGGATCATATCCAGGAAAACTCCGATTACTAACAGAGACGTATATAAAAACAATTGCGACCAGCCCATTTACATAAATGAAGACCTACCGCGTTTTAAGCGGCAATTATTCTGGACCGCTAAAAACCAGTTAAAGGGAATATGTAAATATATATGGATTCAAAACTCAAATATTTTGGCCCGGAAGGAAGATGAGAAAAAGATATATAGAATAAAATGCGAAAAAGACATTGAAAATATAGTAGGCTGAGATGCAACTAAGGCGCCATACACATGCGGCAAGATTAATATAAATAATAAAATTCAACGACTTCATAGATTTCTCACCAGATATACAATATACTAGATATAACAACATTGAATCTTGGTATAAAAATAAGGATAATATTATTACAAAAAAATTACATATACTACACTTAAATATAAGATCAATCCGAAAACATTTTAATGAGCTATTGATTTTATTGGAGCAAACAAAGTATCAAATCGATATACTAGTACTATCAGAAATAAATATCAAAGAAGAGGAAGTGTCACTATTTACAATAACGGGGTTCACGAGTTTTGTCAGAACACGACAGTTAAACAGAGGAGGAGGATTATTGTTGTATGTGAAAGAGAATTTGAGTGTTTGTATAAAAGAAACTAAAATCACAGCTGCTGAAACTATTTACGGGGTGCTAAAATTAAAGAATTCTTTCCTACATATTATCTCGGTGTATAGACCGCCAAACAAAAACAGACTGCACTTTCTGGAACAAATGAATGTTTTAGTGAAGGGTATTCCAAAGAACGAAGATTTAATCATCATCGGAGACATAAATATAGATATATCAGAAGGAAAATTAAATGCAACCTCAATCGGTTATAAAAATATCTTGTGTGAACACGGCCTACAATGTGTGATACCTACAACGGAGGTGACACGCGAGGCAATCGTGGACGCGCGACTCGACCGGTCGTGCATTGATCACGCGTGGGTGCGAGCGGGACAGTTGCGGAGACACGAGAATGCACCTGCTACGTCTTTTTTAGTTGAGTGCAATATTTCGGATCACCATATGATAGGAGTTTCGCTCGACCTTGACCGTGAGCTATACGACTGCGAGTCGGACAGGTACAGTGAAAAGCTTGTACTAAGTGATAAATTAGTTCATGCAAAATTAGATAGTTATGACTGGACTCAATTCTTAGGTATTATTTGCCCATTGTTATTATTTAGTAAGCTTTGTAATGTATTTAAGAGTGTCTATAGGGATAGCATGATACAAAAATCGTTGAGGCACGGTAGAATAACACAGCCATGGATCGAAAAGAAGCTATATGTTATGATTGCAAAAAGGGATAGCTTGTTTCGTTCATGGAAAGCTTCACCGAATTGTATGAGTAGACGTTTAGAGTATACTAAATTTAGAAATAAGGTTAATAAACTTGTGAATATTGCTAAAAATAATTATAGAAGGCAGGAAGTAAAAAGTTGTGGCGGCGATTATAGAAAAGTTTGGTTAACTGTTAATAGCTGGTTAGGAAGGATTAAGCCAAATGTAGATAGTGTTATTAAGAAATACTTAGGTAAAATAAATAATATGTATAGTATATGTAATGAGTTTTCAAAAACATTTACTCAAGAAATAGAAAAAATAAAGCACAATTGCCCAGTTAAATTTTTAGAGAGACACAAGTATGTTAAACCATGCAATATTTCTTTTAGATACATGAAAGTTAATGCTTCAGACATAAAAAAAATAATTAGAAAATTAAGTACTGAAAAAGCTCCAGGCTTCGATAAAATTAGGGTGCAAGATATAAAGTTTTTGGCAGATAGCTTGAGCTCAGTACTGGCTAATTTTGTAAATTTGTGTATTCAAAAAGGTCTATACCCCGAAGAGTTAAAAAAAGCAATGATACGACCTATATACAAGGGTGGCAGCCATCTTGAATACACTAATTATAGACCAATAGCCATATTATCAATAATTAATAAAATAGTTGAAAAAGTAGTAGTAGGCCAGGTGTCAAGATTCCTTGAAAAGTATAATATATTGAGTGATGCACAGCACGGGTTCAGGAAAGGCCGGAGCACTGTAACCGCCCTTACTCAGTTTGCAGATGAAATTAATTGTAGTCTAAATAGTGGGAAGCAGGTCCTAGCGCTTTTTATTGATTACAAGAAGGCTTTTGACACGTTGGATAAAGGGATCTTACTCTTGGCCATGCAAGAATGTGGTATCGTGGGCGCAACAAATGAGTGGTTTCGCAATTATCTTTCGGATAGAACTATACGCACTACTATTGATGGCATAACGGGGGATGAATGGGACGTTACCTTAGGAGTGCCAACTGGCTCAGTGTACGGACCAGTGGGATACCTCATGCTAGTTAACAGTGTAGTTAACGTTATTAGGAAGTGTCGAGTATATATGTATGCTGACGACATGTGTTTGTTGTATGCGTCAAAGGACGTAAGCGAGGCGCGCGATAATATCCAGTTGGATTTGGAAAACGTAATTAAATGGGCGCATGACAATGGTATAATTATCAATATGGAAAAAACTAACTGCATGCATATATACTCGCCACACAACAGGCGAGCCAAGACGGTCCAGTATCAGGATATAGGGATAGTCGGTCATAGCTACGATTGCCTGCATAGGGCTAAAGATTCATGTGCATGTCAGCCGCTGCGATACGTGGATAATTATAAGTACCTAGGACTGCACGTGGATCGAAACTTTAATTGGAAAACACATGTGGGGGTCGTATGCAACAAGCTAAGGTCCGTCTTAGGCAAGTTTTATCACCTCAACCGTGTGC
Source organism: Erebia aethiops (assembly GCA_923060345.2). Classification (NCBI taxonomy): domain Eukaryota; kingdom Metazoa; phylum Arthropoda; class Insecta; order Lepidoptera; family Nymphalidae; genus Erebia; species Erebia aethiops. Next base: position 15,862,464 of record OV281081.1, on the reverse strand, counting down.
TAAGTAGGCATAATAAGCTTGTTGTGTACTATGCGCTGGCAGACGCAGTGATTAGCTACGGCCTAAGTGTGTATGGAAGGACATTTAGCACCTATTTGGACGAAATAAAAAAAATACAAATTAGAATTTTGAAGTATGTTGTGGGGAAAAAGGAGAGGAAAAGGTATAAGGGAAATTATGATAATATATTTAAAGACCTGAAGTTATTGCCAGTACATAGTAAAGTGGAATATCTAATAGCTAAAGAACATTATTTCTCGGACAAATTTAAAACACCTACTAAACTAAGAGATAACGCGAGAAGTTGCAGAAAGGTAAGATTTACGTTGCCAAAGGTATGTAACTATTACGGTAAAAGGTTGAGTTGTTATTTAGTACCCAAAATTTACAATAGCATAGATTGGCTAAGGGAGGAAAATAAGGTTAGTGTAGGAATACTTAAGAAGAAGTTAAAAGGTCACTTAAGTATCAATAATTAGTTAGTTATTTTTATTTTTCTCTCCTCTTTATTTATATTTTTTATTTGCTCTTTTGTTTATATTGTCTAGTTGTGCTTTTTTTTGATTTTGTTAAAATTTGTTTGTTAGTGTTAGGTTATTACTCGTAGGTTTACTAGTGCATATTTTTAGATACAACTTAAATATTATGTATAGAGCGCCAACTCGCCAACAAACTGGCCCACCAGTTTGGCGAGATATATATTATGTAAAAATTGTTGTATCCATTAGAAATAAATAAATTAAAAAAAAAAAAAAAAAAAAAAATTAAAAAAACTTTCTCCACGCAGACGAAGTCGCGGGTATCAGCAATTGAAATTATATAACTCCGGGCTAGCTATCTATTTGCTAACTTGAGAAACTTAATCTTTATTTCTATACTTATAGCTAAATTAATATATCATAGATGCAAAAGTTTGGATGGATGGATGTATGGATGTTTGTTAGTTGTTACTCAATCACGCTATAACGGCTGAACGGATCTGGATGAAATTTGGCACAGAGATAGATATAGGCAACTTTTTAAGAGTTCCTGTGGGAACCAAAATACACCCAATCCACCAGGAATGGGTCCACCAGGAATCCACCAGGGATGGGTGACATATCAGTTAGTTGATGTAGAGATTTAAGCCTCAATTTTAAGCATCACCGAACTAAGTGAGGTTTTGTTACTACAAAACGTACGTTGTAGTACAACGTACTATTACCTATTTTGTGGTACAGTATAAGAATAAAAAGTATACTTAGAGTTTTAAAACAGCTTACAAGCAGATAAATGTATAAAGCCTGTATAAGAGCTCGATGAAATACTCTGAAAATACTATTGTAGGTAAGCCGGTTGTATACAGAAAAGGGGATTTCACCGTTCACAGTTTCAAAGGGCGTCCAATAGAGGAAACAAAGTAAGCAATAAATTTGATATAATTCCGCCGTTCGCCGCGGTATTACACCGCAAGCCTTCGTTGAAAGCGGGTCGTTTGCGTTTTTGTTCGAATGTAGGTACATCACTTGGAGCGAACGCTTTTGTAATGAAATACTTGCGGCCTGAAAATGTTTTCAATAATTATGTTAACTAAGTAATTTCAGTAAATATTAGTAAATGCGAAAGTTTGGATGGATGGATGGATGTTTGTTACTCAACCACGCCCGAACGGCTGAACGGATCTGGATGAAATTGGCACAGAGATAGATTATAGTCTGTAATAACACGTAGGCGACTTTTAATTCTGGAAAATTATACAGTTCCCGCGGAAACCAAAAATCCACGTGGACGAATTTATCAGCTAGTCTGAGATATAATAAATATGGTATTGTGTATTGGCCTGAAGCCATCATATCATAAATAAACAAGTAGTATACAAAATTAATGTTTCCTTTTTGTCTCGTATATTTATACTTATACTTACCTTTATATCTATATCGATCATGTTGAAACTTTGTACAGTTGTTGTTGGAAATTACGGGAAAAATTCAATTTTTCACACCAATAGTATCTACAGTAGGTACTGCAATAGGTAGCATTGCTAGCAGCTGCTATACTATACTACTTTTACTAGAATATTAAGTATTTATTTTGATTTTGAAAGAACAAAATATAATGTAATGCCCGCGACTTCGTCCGCGTGGAATAAGTTTTTTTGGATTCCCGCGGGAACTCCTCAATTTTCCGGGATAAAAAGTAGCCTATGTCACTCTCCAGGTCGTCAACTTTACCCATGCCAAAAATCACGTCGATCCGTTTCTTCGTTGCAGCGTGATTGAAGGACAAACCAACAAACCAACAAACAAACTGACTTTCGCATTTATAATATTATAGTATACTAGCTGATGCCCGCGACTTCGTCCGCGTGGAATAAGTTTTTTTTGATTCCCTCGGGAACTCCTCAATTTTCCGGGATAAAAAGTAGCCTATGTCACTCTCCAGGTCCTCAACTATACCCATGCCAAAAATCACGTCGATCCGTTGCTCCGTTGCAGCGTGATTGAAGGACAAACCAACAAACCAACAAACCAACAAACCAACAAACCAACAAACCAACAAACAAACTGACTTTCGCATTTATAATATTAGTATGATAGTATAGTATGATATGATATGACAACTATAATATGCAGGTTTTTTATTTAATGTTTATTATTTTGTCGTTATATATATCATAGACCTAAAAAAGAACTCTTTATAGTTCCACGCATGGCAGGTGAAAATTACTGAGCTAAGAGTTATAATTCATGTACGTTATAACTCATTTTTATTTGAAAAAAAATATGAAAAAAATTAAATTTTTTCATTACAAAAACTAAACAGATCATGTTAATGCTTTCCTGTTTCACTTTACAATCCAAGACATCCTTTCTCCTTTCCTGTCTTAAAACAAATACCATCTAGGAAGACATTACCATGCATTTCCATGAGTTATGCCATCGCTGCAGCACAGTTATGGCGGAGTTAATGGCGTGTGAATAATAAATTAACATCGGAGTTTATCTGAATGTTCCTTCCTTATTCCGAAGTTTCACTACACTATTTCAATTCTGTAGTTCGGTTTGGTTAACACTGAGGTGCATTTATTGTGGATTGGATGTACGCCAGTCTGTATGGCTATCTATATTGTTGCACTATCCCGCTTGTTTCTGATTATTGGGTTGTCTGGAGGAGATCACTTTTAGTAATAAGACCGCTCTTGCGCACTTTGTTTTGTTTTGTTTTCTTTTTCTATGCATTTTTATGTTTTGTGTAGCACTAATGAGTCTATCTATCTATCTATCTATCTATCCATCTATCTTTTGCTTAACATTTGACGCACTGCACTGCAGCTAAATTAATGTATCACATTCGCTCAATGGTTGATGTGCTACTTTAAATTATGTTATGCAAACGTAAGCTCACGTAATAGGTAGGTACCTAGTTTTCTACACCTTGTGAATTTATATTTCAAGTGAAAAATGCGAGGTTTTCCTTAATACTGAAGGTATATAATGATATAATAGTAAACTCAATAAACTCAATTAATTTATAACATGTAGGACATACATGACGTATTAGTAAGTTTTTCCTGAGTCTGGACCTACCTTGAAATTTGATTTTATAGCATACTCTAGTATATCGAGTGGCTTTAAGCAAACACCCACATCGAATAGTCAGTTCCAAACTTCACGGTTGTGTGTGTAAATTGAGTGTAACTTTGAACGGCCGTGTTTAACATGTGTATTATTTATTTACACCCTATTCCGAGCCGGGTTTGATTGACTGCATTTTATATGCGATTGTTCATTCGATCGAATCGAAAATAGGAATCGCCTGGGACATAAATCCATGAGTGTATAATTTTGAAACACGATGGATTGATTAAAAACTTTTTATTGAACCGATCGGGTTTTTATAGCATAAAGATTGTAAAAAAAGTTGTGTTTTAGCCATTGAAATAGAATGAGTAATACTAAAATTCTACATCAATCGTTTTAGCATATTATTGTAAAACTAGTAACAATTTTTTTTTGCGAAATTTAAACTAATAGTTTTTCAGGTGTCAAAAACAGGCTGTCTGATAATCAATTTACCTTATCATCAGAAAACTAACTACAATAGGTACTTAAGCAGTACCTATTGTGAAAACCGGCCATATTTGACTACTAGCTGATGCCAGCGACTTCGTCCGCGCACGTGGATTGAGGTTTTTGGTTTAATTTTCCGGCAAATAAACTCTATGTGTTATTGCAGACTATAATCTATCTCTGTGCCTATAATTTCATCCAGATCTGTTCTGGCGTGTTTGAGTAACAAACATACATCAATACTTTCGCATTTATAATATTTGTGTAGATTGAACAATTTCATCAATATCCTTGAGCACAACTCTCGAAAGCTTATCAAAACACCATACACAGTAGCAACAAATCACGAACAACAAACTAGTTCCAAGTCGGGCCACTCGCATTACGTCGTGATTCCTACAACCCAGCCGGGCCACATTTTGAATGTCGCAAACTTTGCCCGTTACTCCTCCCCTTACACAGGTCACGTACCTTACCCTAAATTTAAGGAAAACACTCCATTTACTCGGATAATATTATTACTATCCACATATTCTTGAATTAACACAATCCTCACAAAAGCTGACAGATAGGACAGCGCTTTCAAAGCGCACTGGATGTCCGCTTTAGGTAGTATGTAGGTAAGCGTATATTAATTATATCTAACTAGCTGATGCCCGCGACTACGTCCACGTGGATTAAGGTTTTTTTGGTTCCCACGGGAACTCCTTAGATTTCCGGGATAAAAAGTAGCCTATGTGTTATTCCAGACTATAATATACCTTTGTGCCAAATTTCATCCAGATCCTTTCAGCCGTTCGGGCGTGATTGAGTAACAAACATCCATCCATACATCTGTCCAAACTTTCGCATTTATAATATTTACTAGCTGATGCCCGCGACTTCGTACGCGTGGATCGAGGTTTTGTGGTTCCCGCGGGAACTCTTTAATTTTCCGGGATAAAAAGTAGCCTATGTGTTATTCCAGACTATAATCTATCTCTGTACCAAATTTCATCCAGATCCGTTCAGCCGTTGGGGCGTGATTGAGTAACAAACATCCATCCATACATCCATACCGACATCCATACATCAAAACTTTCGCATTTATAATATTAGTAAGATTATTTGATTGATTGATTGATAACTAACATAGAATAAGTCATACTAACACAAATAATTGTTTCATTATTTATGTAATTATAGGTATAATACTAACATATGATAAGTCTGGTATTAACACTTGTCATGTCAGGTCATGGACTTTTGTAGTCTAGGCAATAAAATAATGTCAGGCTTCCTAGTCCCGGCCGATCTTCGGGTACGCACATCTAAGTAGCTTTACGGAGCTATGTGCGTTTCAAGAGATTAAAAATCACTTGTTTTAAACGGTGACATCAGAGGCCCAATTGCCTAAGCAAATTGTTATCATTTGACAGCTTAAAACGTATTACTCGAACTGTTTAAAAGGAGTTCATAATGCTTTTTGACATGCAGGCATTTATGAACTCCTTAAACAGGTCGAATTATCCGTTTGACAAACGATTACGATTAGGCTCGTCCTTACGTAATATTGAAATTAACTCCAGTATTACCTACGGAGAAATTTAATTTAATTTGGAACGAAACAATTATTAGCCAATTAATGTTTGAAGATTTGAGCAGTGTTACGGCACAAAAGATAAGACGTATTTAACCCGAATTAATATAACTTTGAGAAGCTCTTGAGAAACTTTTAATTAAGGCTGGGCTTACATTAGGTAGTAACTTGCGAAGATTATGAGCATTTTTTTTGAGTTTACGTTGATTTGAGACCCTGAAGTGGGGCAACTGCGGTTGTATCCAGGATGATGAGGCTGAACTTTGATACCAACCCCGAAGGTTTTTTAAATATACAGTCTAGCGCTTGGGTGCAATCGGTCTGCTTGCAAGTAATGATGCAGCTTAAGGAACAAGAACAAATATTGTAAACATTGATAAAATTTGAACTCATTAGAAGTGGACTTTCTAGTACTGTGAACTACTGGCCCCGAAAGGTAAACATTTTGAGTTATTGATAAAATCTTAAAGCTAATTCGAGGCTGGTCTCAGAATTTTTAGGCTACCTTTGTCAACGGGCGTTTGACTGGCTCGATCGCCGCAGGCATGTAACCCAAGCTGAATTCGCGAAATATTGAAACAATAAAACAAGTTTCGAGTGATGAAGTTAGAATTTCTTCGAGTTTACATCGATTTATAAGTTCCACGGGGCCTCAAAAGTTGAACAGCCAGGGCCTTGAGATTGATGGGGCACTTTGTTACTGGCCCCAAAAAGTGAAGACAGTTTGGTTAGGCGTAAATTAATTATGATGAGCCGTAATGGATTTACAGGATACGGCCTTTCAGGTAATTTCGGAAATTAACTATTGAATTCTTTTGTTAGTTACGTAATTCAAATTGAATTAAATTTCAATTAGGCCCTTTGAGATAGATTTTAGTACCTTTTATCCTCTACTATGCATTAAGGTTAGTGTTTATAGAGTTACATTATACTGTGATTCCGAAGTAAGGAAATTCAAACCAACCCAGTTACGCCTTCGAATTTTCCCAACGACCATAATCTCCACCCATAAACGACGTGTATACCCATTATTCGGATAGCACGAGAATGTGAAACCATATCCGTATTAACAACATACCCGTTACAACTCCCGGCGCCTTTGCCGGAATATTAACTAAAAGCAAAACAATGTCACACTGTGGGACGCAAGTAAAATAAACGTGAATTTTCGCTCGCATCTTAGTGTCTTGATTTTATGCTGTGAATTTTGTGTTTGTTACATTTAACTAGCCTAATAGCAGCTGACTATCTTTACCTTTTTACATCATTGGTTACCTGAAAGTTAACCAGTAACCCATTGATGTAGAATTTTTTTAGTACCTAGTAACCAGTCATCATCGATCGATTTTTTGAGTAAGTATTTTACTAAGGTAGTTCAATCTAGTAATCGTGCGTAATATAGTGGACTATAATAAGTGTATAGATGCAGGCGTTACTTTGTGAAAAATTATGATAATCAAAGAACAAGAAGCTTACTAACTGCTATACTGATGATATTATCACAGAATAGATAAAGATTTATTTTTTCTATGGATATTATAAATGCGAAAGTTTTGATGGATGGCTGGATAGTTGTTACTCAATCACGCCATATCGGCTGAACTGATCTGGATAAAATTTGGCACAGAGATAGATTATAGTTTTATCCCGAAAAATTAAAGAGTTTTCTGGGACCAAGTCCCTGACATTGAGTAGTCAAGTAGTTCGCTATAATCAGCTAAAACAGACCAATCTATGTGGTACAAGGTGTAGTCTGCGACATGTATAACCGCCCAATAAGTCAGAAACTCACACCGCCGTGCAGCACCACACCACAAAAATCTTCTAAATTACTCTCCAAGTTTCACTCCGACACTGGAGTATCTTCAGAGGATGTTGACTCGACAATGCACGATTGAAAAGACTTATAATCGTGCTTTGTTCATTCAACATCTACGATTCACTAAATTAATAAGTCTATAAGACTATGTAGTTGATACGTAGTCCGTTTACAATCTGCCAACCTTTTCCCTCTAAAACAATTTTAAAATGTCGCCGTTCTAACAAGTTACTAAGCTAATTTGAACTGCGCTCTCTAGCCCGTGCTTCTAGCTGTAGGTACGCCGCGGTCAGGTGTGCCAACTGCCAAGAATACACGATGAGCGAACTGCTAAACTGGAGCGGGGCGTTTAATTAATTTTTAATTGATCTGGAAACTTTGGGGGCATTTTCTTGGTCGGTATTAAGAAGCGACGCTATTGTGTTGTCGTTCGATAATTATTGTAAGTTCAAGGGAAAATTATTTTATTGTTAAACTAGATGGATACCCGCGACTTCGGCCGCGTGGACCAAGTTTTTTCGATTCCCGCGGGAACTCCTTAATTTTCCGGAATAAGCCTATGTCCTTCCCAGGGATATAACCTAGCCCTGTACCAAATTTCATCAAAATCGGTTAAATATGTGAGCCGTGAAAGCGTAGCAGACAGACACACTTTCGCATCAAATAAATATTATAAATGCGAAAGTTTGGATGTATGATGGATGTTTGTTACTCAATCACGCCCAACGGCTAAACGGATCTGGATGAAATTTGGCACAGAGATAGTTTATAGTCTGTAATAACACTTTTTATCCCGGATAATTAAAGAGTTCCCGCGGGAACCGAAAAACCTCAATCCACGCGGACGAAGTCGCGGGCATCCGCTAGTAATAATTAAAACGAATAGTGTTAACTATACCGTATGTATATTTACAGCTACAAGTGTGAGAAATATATCGAGATATGAGATCACTTCAGCAATTCTCTATAACAGCAACCGCGTTTCGGATACGAGTTGCGACAAAACGTTGCAGCGGCGATATTTTATAACTCGTCCACGTAATAGGGTCCTGCGAAGGATACTCCTGGCGCGACGCCAAATAGGGCAGTGCGCATTACTATGCTAAGTGATTACTGGTGCAGTGTAACACTTGTTAGAGAAATACTCAAATATATAAAAGGAAAACAGAAAATTGGCAGGACTGCCGATAGAAGTGAAAACGAATATTTAAAATATCTATAGTATTGTCTTCGTGAAAACGCGGAGTCGGTGTCGGTGACGCGAATCTACTAGTTTACCTCCCACCAAAAAGTTCTCAACGCGGCTAAAGAAGTTTTCACTTCAAAAAGGTGACTGGCTGACTGATTTCATGGTTGGACAAAATAATTGTAATTAATACCGTGTAGTTAAATGCTTTCTGTATTTATAGCAAAATTTCAATAGGTATAGATATCCATACTTCCATACTAATATTAAAAATGCGAAAGTGTGTCTGTCTGCCTGTCTGTCTATATACTTTCCCGGTCCATCATTTCCACCGATTTTGATTAAATTTGGTACAGAGGTAGTTTGCATCCCGGGGAAGGACATTCTATCCTTCAATTCTATCCTTCTTAGGAATCAAAAACTTAAATCCACGCTGACGAAGTCGCGGGAATCATCTAGTGGTTCGTAAAATGTCTTTTTAATTGCTTACTTCTAATAATATTTGTTGAAAATAATTATAAAATTTTAATGAATATAAAACGAAAATAGAATATAATTGTTCTGACTCGTTTGACAGTAAATTAATCCAATTAAAGTTAGTTGAAATAAAGTTATCGGTCGGGGAATAACGCTTTATCGAAGTTTTATTTCGAACCGTAATCGAATTTTGTTAAGTTAGCAATCTATTACTGTGTTATCTAATGTTCTTTATTTTAACTCGAAGCCAATTCAGTTTAGATTGCCCTTGTTTTTTGTAATTACCATTGCTACTAATATTACAAATGCAATAGTTATTTTATTGGTTTGTCCTTCAATCACACCGCAACGGAGTAGCGGATCGACGTGATTTATTTGCATGGATAGGTGAAGCTTTGGAGGTATAATAATTTAAGCTACTTTTTAACCCGGAAAATCAAATAACTTCCACGTATTTTTTTCAGATTTAAAACCCATCCGCTGCGCTGGACTGTCCAGGGAAAAAGGAATCCCATTGCTCAGTACACAAAATGTGAAAACGGGCCAATTTTTCATCAGGTTTGTATATATTTTTTTTTATCCACCACAAGCTAGCCCTCGACTGCGATCTCACACGATGGTAAGTGATGATGCAGTCTAAGATGGTAGCGGGCTAACCTGTTAGGGGCTAGGCAGTTATATTAAACACATACCCCTTCGGTTTCTACACGGCATCGTACCGGAACACTATCGCTTGGCGGCACGTCTTTGCCGGTAGGGTGGTAACTAGCCATGGCCGAAGCCTCCAGGCCAGACCAGGGAAAATCAAGAAATTATAAATTTCTAAATTGACCCTGCCGGGGATCGAACCCGGGACCTCCGCACGTTAGGGCAACAGCGCTACACACTGCGCCACGGAGGTCGTCAAACTATTTACTAATTGAACAAAGTAACTCAGTGTGCCTTGTGGTAATGGCTGGCTTATTCGGCTTCAGATGATAAGATCCAGGATTCAAGTCCCGTGTTGGGTAAAAAGTTATTAGGCCTAAATTATTATGTAGAGAAATTCCCATTGTATACTTCTTTGCCCGTCCGATAGCATGAAGAGCCACACCATTGATTTTGTGCCTGATCTCTCCCGTATCTCTCTACAGATTATCTCAGATTATGAAAGTGAGGGAATAGAGAGTCTGCACCCATTTGTGTCTCCATTGAGATTAGATACCTACTGTTTCCAAAATTTGGTGAGGAGTACATCTGAATGCCCACTTTTCAACGTTCGTGACGCCCAGTTTTAAGGTCTAGTGGCGCGTAGCGGCAAGTATTCTTTGTGCAATTATGTCGCCGTGCATCTCCGTGCTGCGTCGCTAAGTGGACCCAGCTCCATAGAAACCCGTACAAAGAATATTTGCCGCGACGTGCCGCGCCGCGCCGTGCATCTGTAGTGGGGCTTGAGGTTAAACTGTGCGTCATGCGCCTGACGAAACTAGGTCATTATATCTTTTCTTTGTCTATCTAGATACCCGGACCGCTTATATTCAAATTATGCAGCGAACATCAAGGAACTGGCCGGAATAGTTAAAATTATCCAACTTTGGACAGAGGCAGAGGTACCCATATACAGGTATGCGCCGCTACTCCGACTGCTTAGAGGCCATTCCTTGCATAGTTCGGGTATGGTGCAATTTATCAGCGAAAGCGGTAAATATTTGGATATAACATCCGTCATATAGATTTTGTTCGCATAAAATGTAGACTATGTCACCCGGACCATAATAAGGATAACGGATCATTTTTGAAGTGAAAACCTCTTTAGGCGCGTTGAGCACTTTATTTAATTATTTATCTCCATTCATAAAAATCAGGTCAGTAATTTAGGCGCTACGGTGGAACATCGTACTTAATATTATAAATGCGAAAGTGTGTCTGTCTGCTACGCTTTCACAGCTCACCTGGTGCAGGGATAGGCTGTATCCCGGGGAAGGACATAAGCTACTTTTAAACCCGGAAAATTAAAGGGTTCCCGCGGGAATGAAAAAACTTAATTCACGCAAATGAAGTCGCGAGCATCATCTAGTAATTATTTATAAGTACAAACATACATACATAGGCTGCTAAAATCCCTAAAAATACTTCGCTTTGTTTTGTCTTCTCAGGAAAAAACGCCGCTCTCTCATGACTAATATCCAGCAATTTAAGGGGAACTTTTCCAATATATGTTACCTCGCTGTGGTCACGGCACTATTGTTGTTCCCCGTAGGATTTAAAGCCACTTTTAATCTTTAAACCATCCTTTAACTCGAACGTTGTGTGGAATTGGCGGAAAACGGCCACCGGTGGCATTCCTAGCGTTTTGGAAGTTTAATTTTGATTGTATTGAACGAGCAATGGGAAATAGATTCGACAATGGAATTTTGGAAAGGTACCGACTAACTAGAATATACTGTGTATAGTTCGACAAATTTATCTGACCCGGTGACAGCGTCGCTAGTATGTATGACAAGTAATAAAATTAAAATTTTTAAAAAACCCACGACGAACTGCAGAGCTCTAGGTACAAGCTAAATATATCTAATGCAAAAAACCGCATCTCAATCGGCCCAGTACTTTTTGTGAAAAATGGTAACATATTGATAAATTAAAATCATAGACTACAGCTCAGCTCGGTTGTCTATGGTCCTAAAATATATCTTAAATCCTTCTCACAAGCTATACGTTTCTAAAGCAAAAAACCGCATCTCAATCGGCCCAGTACTTTTTGTGAAAAATGGTAACATATTGAAAAATTCAAATCATAGACTACAGCTCAGCTCGGTTGTCTATGGTCCTAAAATATATCTAAGAACCTTCTCACAAGCTATACACATCTAATGCAAAAAACCGCATCTCAATCGGCCCAGTACTTTTTGTGAAAAATGGTAACATATTGATAAATTAAAATCATAGACTACAGCTCAGCTCGGTTGTCTATGGTCCTAAAATATATCTTAAATCCTTCTCACAAGCTATACGTTTCTAATGCAAAAAACGGCATCTCAATCGGCCCAGTACTTTTTGTGTAAAATGGTAACATATTGAAAAATTAAAATCATAGACTACAGCTCAGCTCGGTTGTCTATGATCCAAAATATATCTAAGAACCTTCTCACAAGCTATACACATCTAATGCAAAAAACCGCATCTCAATCGGCCCAGTACTTTTTGAGGAAAATGGTAACAAAAAAGTGCACAAACAAACACACAACCTCTAAGGGCAAACACATATACCGTCTCCGTTTCGTCGAGGGTAAAAAATAAAATAAAAACAAAAACTAAACAAGTATAAAATTAGTTCAAATTTTGGCCACCGGGTCAGATAAGTTTGTGGTACTGTACACGTTTGTACATACGTGTAAAATAATAAAAAAATGGCAGTCATAGGGACTGCCGATAGAAGTGAAAACGATTTTCTTTTTCTAATGAAAAAATAAATAAAAAGTAAATAATAATAATATAAATATTTCAAATATAAACCTTAAAACTGAGGTATTAAAGTTTAATTACGAATGTACTATTTAAGACCTTATGTCTTCGTAACAACGCGAGGTGACACCCACGGTTACACAGCAGTTATTAATATAAACCTTAAAACTAAGGCATTCAAGTTCTATTACGAATGTACTATATTTATATTTAAGGCCTTTTGTCTTCGTAACAACGCGAGGTGTCACCCACGGTTTCACAGCACTTATTAATATAAACCTTAAAACTAAAGCATTAAAGTTTAATTACGAATGTACTATATTATTATACTTAAGACCTTTTATCTTAAGAAGAACGGTGTCGATCACGTAAGCCACATTGTTACCCCCTATAAAAAAGTGCTCAACGCGCTTAAAGAAGTATTCACTTCAACAAATAGCTCTCATAAATAAAATTATTGCCAGTTGCTATTTTTTGGGTCAAACCTGGAGGAACTATAGGGCATAGGCTAATAATTTGTCCCGGTCCTATTTCAAAAAATATTTGACCTCAAAAGTATACTTAAAGGGCTGTCAAGTGCTTACTTTAAATTAAAACAGCGAATGTACTAAGTCGTCATTGTTAAAAGGAAGTGATATAAGTAACAGTTCTTAAACCGCAAATATCAAGTCAACAACATCAGCTGTCGCGACTCGCGTACGAAAACGTCTCTATCGACTCTCTAAGGTTTCCGAAATCGATATTCGGGCTCGATTATTAGTATCGAGTTCCTGACATCGAGTTAACGAGGAAAATAATATTCGACACTGGCCGCAGGTGGCGCGTGTCGGGGAATTAGAAAAAAAACCGTAACTTATACCACGTTGACAGGGGAGTAAAGGCCAAGGGAATTTTAGCTCTAAAACAGGACGTCTAAAGTAGAGAATCTTATGCAGTTTGCTAAGGTTATTTAGGTATTAGCTTTACGTAAATATTACTTATACTGTTTGTCATTGTTTCGGGTGTCATATTTCTTCGACAAAATGCTCAGCGAAGATAGAAAATGGAAGGTAAGTAATCTTTGTTATGATCTGTAAGAGCAAAACGCTGTATTTGTATAGTACCTTTTTCTTTTTGTGTATCAATCTATATCTTCAAATAGTTTTGCAATCTATACCAACAACATAGTTAAATGCGAAGGTGTGTCTGTCGGTCTATTTGTGTCTAAGACAGATTCGATCACATTACTTGCAACTTTTGATCATAATTTATAACATTAGGCATTGAGAAAAATCTATCAACGCGGACGTAGACGCGTGCATCATTTAGATGCCCGCGTCTATGTCCACGTTGATAGGATTTTTTCTCAGGAACTCCTTAATTTTCCGGGATGAAAAATAGCCGTTCTCCTTCCCTGGGATGCAACCTATCGTTGCACCAAATTTGATCAAATCGGATGATAAGATTTCCGAGCGCACATTCATATAATTGTACAAATATAGCCATATTTTTACAATTATTTGATTAATTTAATCATTTGCATATTATGAAAAATATAGGTACCTTTATCTTCAAAAAACAAAGTTAAAATATGTTTATTTTGTTTCTGAATTTTGCTTTGCGACTCACCCCGCACGACGTTTCCCTTTAGAAAGGGTCGCGGGCCTAGGCAACTTATTTAGACTTTTCAATAGCAAACTTAGAAAATTGAAAACCATCATGAGTGTATGTGTATGTACCACGCAACATGTATTTTTTCATCCACTGCAAGTTAGCTCTTGTCTGCGATCTCGCCTGATGGTAAGTGATGATGTATTCTGAGATGGTAGCCGAAGCCTCCCTCCAGACCAGACCAGGGAAAATTCACAAATTATGATTTCCCAAATTGACCCTGCCGGGGATCGAACCCGGAACCTGAACACGTTAAGACAACAGCGCTCAACAGCGCCAGAGAGGTCGTCAAAACAATAAAATCGTTTTGCGGTTCCCTTTGAGTCTATTGATCTATTCGCCGAAGCATCAAGGAAGTCATAACTGTTGGTAAGGAATACTGCAGGGCAATTTGAACTTGGGAATTTGCATTTTTATTGTAATTTGACGACCTGGTGCAATGTTCAGCGGTATATTATAAGTGGTAGGTACCGGGTCCGATAGTCGGCCAAAGTTATTTAGAGACAATACAACCCTGGTAATACTTTAATTAGTGCACTAACACTAGCCCGGAGGAAAATTTTCCTCTAGTGTTAAGAAGTTATTAAGCCCTAAGCCGGATAGAAGGAAAATACTAAAATTCACCCAAGTGAAATCATATACTTATTGTGATCCTCTTTGTAGCGTTATCATAGCCTTGTATTATATTTTTTAAGCATTTACATATATTTTATTCATTTCTTTTTATAAACAAGTGTATAGTTATTTAAATTTTTGTAGTTTTGCTTTCATCTTAATACTTTAGTAGTAATTTTTTCAACGTATTGTAAAAAGTTTGTTGTAAACTTCTACCCCTTAATTGAAATTTGTTGCCGTTTCATTTGAAAGTGACATTTCAATGTCACTTTCAAATGAAACGGCCGTAAAACGTGGAAATTTAATTTGAAATAATCTATCCGAATTGAAGCCCCTGAATCATTTATCGCCACAGCTTAGTACCTCGTAATGTCCGATTCGGTGTGAGCGGATTCGGTCGCTCTTTAGCAAGTAGAATTTATGTCGCCAGCCCGGAATCCGGATATTTCCGGAACGTGGGCCGTTTCAATTTGAAACGTTGGAAATATCTAGGTTTCATTCCACCGGACTTGGAATAGCTGCTGTAGGTTTTCAATTGCAAACACGTTTTAACTTATATTTATTAAAGATAAACCGGCTTAATGCTGGAGGCAAGCGCGCTCCACCTTAAGACTGCATCACTACTTCCAGCAAGTCTGATTGCAGCGAAGCGCTAATCTGTAAATTAAAAAAATGGCAGTCATATGGACTGCCGATAGAAGTGAAAACGAATATTTAAAAGAATAAAAAAATAATAATATTAAAATTACTTAAAATATAAACCTTAATACTAAGGTATTAAAGTTCTATTACGAATGTACTATATTTATATTTAAGACCTTTTTTTTCGTAACAACACAAATTAACCACCAACCAAAAAGAGCTCAACGCAGCTAAATAAGTTTTCACTTCAAAAAAGTCTAGTCGAAGAAAACCGCGGTGATCCAGTTAGTTGCTATGTAATTTTTTTCATGGCTTTGGTGTCGTGATTTACAGTCATTGATGACTAAGGCTGGACCGAAATCCTTTGTAAGGCCACATGCATAGTCTCATGCCTTGCATAGTCTGCAGCGGCTTCATGCAACTCATTCAAACTCAAATATTTTTTAATTACTTTTGAATTTTTTTGCACTTGAAAGATCAAGTGCTAAACATAAAAAAAAAAACATTATTAGCTTTCTTTATTTCAATTTTATTAATTAGTGCTAAACTAAAATAAATGTCAACACTTGTTTGAAATGCCAGTCCTACCGAAAAAACCTGCAAGAAAAATAATTTTAATCCATACTAATATTATAAATGCCAAAATTTAGTCTGTCTGTCTGTTTGTCTGCTACGCTTTCACGCTCCACCTGTTCAACCGATTTTGATGAAATTTGGTACAGGGTTCGAATGTATGTACTTTTTATTCCCGCGGGAATCAAAAAAACTTATTTACATACGATGACAAAAACAAAGTCGCAGGCATTATCTAGCACCAAAAGTATAGGTAGACCATACACACTGCAGTTACAGATTATTCCACCTCGTAGTAGTCTACAAATGTTGCGTTTTCCTACAAATCGCCGTGGTTCCAGCACATTGTTGTCCACATCGAAATTGTGTTCGTTCGAATATTCAACGCCTAAAATGGCCGATAATAATCATTGCGGTAGACCGTGGTGGTCCATGGTAGTCCATGGGAGCTGACAATAGCCCGAACCGCGCACGGTTTCCCCAGATACCTAATGTACTTACTTTGCCTCATTATTATGTGGTCGGCATCCTAATGCCAGCTACGCTACTGCCGAAGACATTTGAACGTTATAAATTGATGGCAGAAAGGACAAAACAGCCGAGTTGCAAAGATAAAGTCCAATAAACAAGCTTTTTGGCAACTATTTTCTATATCATTTTTAAGTACCTAATGTTCATTTCCTATATCCATACGACTTTGCCGGCGAAATATGAACGAAAGCCGGTAACTTTGGCAGTGCAATTAATGTCAGTGACCCACCTGCTCGTTCACTTAACTATATTTGGTTGTAATAAATGCAACAGTGTGTCTGTCTATACCTAATACCTTTTCAGGAGTCAATAGCTGAACCGATGTTACTACTGATGAAAATTGTCACAAGAAATTTTTTGTTATCTCAGAATATCGAAGATTTTTCACGGAGATAGAGAGAAAAAAGCAAAAATTCACGCGGATGAATTTATCCATATCGTAATTTTAATTATAAATTTTTTTTTTCGCCTGCTAGCCGATGAACCTCTTCTCAATTTTTTCACACCACAAAACAAAAATTGATCAACATTAAAGTATAAATCCTAATTTCCGCTCTACATTTTAGACAATCTCTTTGACTGCATCGGTTAAAGTTTAATATCACTAGAATATTGAATGCAATTTTGCATTGCTAAGCATTTAAAACATTTATTCCTCATTAATTCGAAATGAGCTCGGAATTTATGCAAATCATTATGGGAAATTACTTTTCTATTGATTTCGATTTAGTCCTACTGCTTATTGCTAACGATATAATAAATAGGCATCCTAATGCACTTAAAACTCTATTTAGGTTTAAATGCAAGCTAGAATAGGTAGAGTAGAGTAAAGACTATACTTATGATGACCTCTCTGGCGAAGTGGTGATCACTGTTGTCATCCTAAGAGGAAGGTCACGAGTTCAACTCAGGCAGAGGAAATTAGGAGGAATAATCTATTTGATTGTCGTGTCAATACCTACACAGTCAATGTTCATAATGGCGCGTTAACATTAGGTCAGTGACTGAATCCGTTGACCGTATTCGGTTTTCGGTCAACAGCAAGTTTCCATATGTCGGTTATGACCGAATACAGCCAACCGTAACAACTTTACTCTGGATTGATCACCGCAAATGCGGCCAAACCGATCTGAACTAACACGCCATAGCCCGTTGTCCTAATGACGCGACGCAATACGACGCGACGCGACAGGAACGAACGGTAGCATGACCCTCGTCGTGGATAAGTTGTCGCGTAGACAAGTTTGTCATTTTCTTTGGAGTCGTATCGCATCGCATTGCTTTCTTCGCTCGCCTTGGACAACGGGTTAGTCTCATAAATAATAACTAGATGCGATGCTAGAGTCAAAGTCTCCAAACAAAAGAATTTGTGTGTATCTAGAAACAATATCGTTCGTGTACTTATAAATTATTATTAATTTAATCATCCGAGGAATTTAATAAATTATTTTGTATTCCGTATTTGTATTAGAATTTCCAAACAAACATTTCAGTTATATTCGCCGTGGAATATTTCCAACGAATTTGCAATAACCAAGATCGGTACCCTTACCAAAAGTACCTATTCCAATCTACGTTGATTGTATTCGAGCGTTCGAACATAAATTGGCGTCGAAGTAAAATCCTAGTCAGGACTTTAAATCAAGACCTAAAAAGGCAATTAGAAAGCCAAATTAGCCTAGGCTAGATTTAAAGTCACAAATTCAGTACAACCGATTTTAATGAATGAGAAGAGTTTGGCCATAGTCCACCGCGCTGGCCAAGTGCGGATTAGCAAACTTTACTCACCTTCGAGAACATTATAAAGAAATATCGGGCGTGCAGGTTTCCTACCTATATTTCAGTGAGTCATATTTAATTTCTTAAAACGCACATTAACTACGAAAAGTTTGCGGAGATTGAGGTCAAGACGTGTGTAAACCACCAAGCTCTCGTATCAGCGTTTCAATCAACGTACCTAGGTGTGATTTAAAAACTTGTGGTAAGGGTACGGAGCTACGGAATTCGGAACAATCTTAGAGCTACGTCCGCTTGTATCGAAGTCCGGAATTCCGGAATAATTCTGTTATTGAGCTGTTGTTGCCGGAATTAATTTATGGAATAATTTACGAATTGCTTGAACTTTGAAGACCTTTTAGCCATATTTAATGACCACGGCTAAGACATTCCAAGTTTATAAGCTCTCTCTTCTGAACGTAGCTAGATTGCCAGGCGGTAATAATCTCCACAGAGATTAGGGACTTGTGCGGGAAATGTTCTATTCTGTCTCTATTCCCTTATTCTCATAGCCCGTTGGGACGGCAATCCAATACGACCGGAGAAAGATTAGGAGCAGTACTAACAAAACGTGACTAATTCTGATAATTTCTTGACAGTAAAACTTCTATCGACAATCAGCTACTATTGAATATGCTTACCACCAAGGGGTTACTATCAACGCCTGAAGCAGTATTATATCAATATTGTTGACGTTCTTGTTTCAGAAATAAGATCTTTATTTTACCGACGTCAAGGTACGTCATATAAATGTGACATTTTAAAATAATATCTAATGCTCTAAGTCTAACCAATGAAACAGTTAAGGCTACAACGACACACTAACACAGACATGTCATATAATAATAATTGACTGCCTCGTTGGTCTAGTGGTTAGCATGTTCGACTACGGCCAACGAGGTCCCGGATTCGAGTCCCGGGTCGGGACATCAATCAATCAATCAATCAATCAATCAATCGTTTATTTGCTAACATAACAAGTATTGGGTTTTCCAACTATTGGGAAATTTTCAGTACTAGCCCGGAGTAAGAAAAATAGCGGTATTTCACCCCCGTGCCTCGGAGAGCACGTAAAGATCTCTCCCCGGTCGTCTCGGATTTTAAGTCCCATCGGGCTATGAGAGTAAAAGAAACAGAGAGTGCACCTGTGTTTGCGCACACATAATTATGCACTTTAATATCTCCCGCGCAGATAGCTAATCTCTTTAGAGATAGGCCACCTTAGCCGAAATTCGGTCGGGAGGACATTATTATATAATGGATTTAAGCCACCAGTTTCCGGATGGCTTATTTTGAGTGAACACGTCACTATATTAACCACACGTTAGTGCAAACTCTATTAGTTTTATCGCAGCATCGCTATCGAGGTTTCACGGGTGACTGGCCGCGTCATTCCCACGTCACTACGGAACACTAGCCCGAGAGACCACCGCTAGAAATTACCGGCGGATAAACTGTATAGGAAATGGGAACAGAAAAAGGATATCTGTACTGATATCATAAATGCGAAAGTTCGGATGGATGGATTGATGTTTGTTAATCAATCACGCCAGAACGGCTGAACGGATCTGGATGAAATTTGGCACTGAGAGAGATTATAATCTGGAATAACACACAAGCTACTTTTCCGGAGCCGAAATACCTCAATACAAACAACAACCCGGATGAAGTTGCGGGGAACAGCTAGTTAGTTAAATAAAAATGTATTAAATAACAATATAATACATTTTTATTTTATTTATACACGGCATCGTAACGGAATGCTAAATCGCTTGGTGGTGCGTCTTTACCGGTCTCGAATTTTAAGTGTTTTTTTTAAATTACTGTGAGCGGCACAGTTTCTAGACTGAGCCGCAATTTAATTTTACTTTAGATTATCGTGGCAAAAATACAATAGTTTAACAGATTAGAAGTTTAACAGAAGTTTTAAGTGGTGGTTTAACAGAAGTTAAAAGTCAATCATGGTCTCTTTTGCTAAACCGTTCATAAAATAAATGCGATCACTGCAAAATGACCCTTATCATCACGTAATAGAGTTCCCCTGGGAAATTGTAATAGAAATTGGAAAAACTTCTCAGCGGCCGATAAAGTTGTTCCGTGCGGTACCGCCGCAGAGTTAGACGCGTTAGATCGCCTGATATTAGTTTATTGCAGTTTTACAGCTTTTACCGGCTTTGTGTTACTTGTTACTTACTTATGTACTTAATTGAGCTTGAACTGCTACTGTGTGACGAATTCACATAGTAGGACTTCCTGAATTTCTAACAACTTATTTAGGGTTGCCATTGACGAAAAGTCATCTGACTTAATGTAAATCCAAGGACCACCAAGGAACTCTTCATCCGCAGTCGAACACGCTAGCCACTGGACTGACGAGACAGTTACTACCAGTTAAGGTCTAACCCCACTACAGATGCACAAAATCGCGGCAAATCTTACTAATATTATAAATGCGAAAGTTTGGATGGATGTAATGGAGGTTTGTTTCTCAATCACGTCCCAACGGCTGAACGGATCTGGCTGAAATTTGGCACAGACATCGATTATAGTCTGGAATAGCACATAGGTTTCCGCGGGAACCAAAAAACCTCAAACCACGCAGACATAGTTGCAGGCATTCGCTAGTATTAACTGTATAAGTTTGAACAGGGCCGCGTCGCGCAGTAAGGTAATCTCCATGCGGCGTCGCTTAAGTGAACACAGCTCCATACAGCCTCATACCGCCGCGCAGTGCCGCGCCGCACCGCGTCTCTGTAGTAGACCTTTAGAGTGCAATTACTTTCACAGACAGATACACACGTAACTTATAGCACGCCTCTATTTGCATTGAGAATCCATACTATATAATATTATAAATGCGAAAGTGTTCCTGTCTGTCTGTCTGTCTGCTACGCTTTCCCGGCCCATCTTTTCAACCGATTTTGCTGAAATTTGGTACAGGGGTAGATGGTATTCCGGGGAAGGCCATAGTTTTTATCCCGGAAAATTAAAGATTTCCCGTGGGAATCAAAAATCTTAATCCACGCGGACGAAGTCGCGGGAATCATCTAGGTAAAAATATGCAGTAACAACTAAGCAATGGAAATGTAGTCAGCTATAAAACAATTTCCGTCAAACAGTGGAACGTAGAATTTATTTATTTATTTTTATTTGTGGAACGTAGAAGTGCATATTATCAAAGGAAGTAATTCCAGGTTCCCAGTTCCACTTTGTTCCGATACTGCAATGAAGCCGGCCAAACGGAACGCGTGACTTTTGTCACGATCGAGGCATTTGGCGTGAATTAGGAATGATAATATATTTTATTTTCCTTTCCTGAGACATTTTAAATTAAAATTTAATTTCTTACAGTTTCTTATCATCTATCTTTTCCTATGTTAATAAAAAATTATTGCCTTCTATTAGTCTCACAAACACTCGAAATTGGCTGGATCGTTTTTGATGTACTTAATTTTTTCTGTGTGATTGAGTGGGAGTGCGGGTATAAGGTGGAAGGGGAAGCAACTAGACACAAACGTTTGTGCACTTGTTTGTTGATTACTGGTATTTCGGTACGAGATAAATGAAACACCCGAATAGCTCCCTAGCTAGTTCAATACTGTCAAATGACAGACTGCATTGCGAGTGCATAGGTAATAGGTATACATATATGTACATAATCTACACATTGATTGTTTGAAAATAAAATACTAGTGGTTCGCCCCGAACTAAGACCTCGCCGCGCCATCTATTGACATAAATGTGAAGTTCTGTTAAAAATACTGAAGCTCATTAAAAATTAAATAATTCCGTTTCCTTATAATATTTATCTAATTTAGTATTTGTTGTTCAAGTACAGGATATAATTGAAATAACTGATCAAGTTTCAGGCTCATCCTTTCAGAAAATTTAGAGTTCTGAGGTCATCTTTGGACGTTAGAAAATCACCACTTTGAAAGCCCCCCATTTCGTCAATTTTGGGGGAAAAATTAAAAAAAAAAAATTTTTGGACTCTATTCCTAATTATCTTTAAAATGATGTACCGCAACCCTATGTAACTTTATAAAAAATATTTTACTTCGCATTCGCTTCTATGAGAGCCCCCCTGAAATAAAGATTTTTATTATTTTTTAAGCCATATTCGGTGGGATATATTCCGCGATATAGCCATATTCCGCGATATGCGCTAAAGAAGGATTATTATACAGATTTTTTAAAACTATTTGGCAACAGATTTATCATTGGAGGTGATTTCAATGCCAAGAATACCTTCTGGGGCTCGAGACTTACCACAACAAAAGGTAAAGAACTCTTAAGTGCTATCCAAAATATTAATTGCGATGTAGTAAGCACAGGAACGCCAACATACTGGCCTACAGACCCCAAAAAGATCCCAGATCTCATAGATTTTTATATATATAAAAATATATCACCAAGGTATCTTAATATTGAACAGAAATACGACATGAACTCTGA
The DNA here is from genome assembly GCA_923060345.2 of Erebia aethiops. Lineage (NCBI taxonomy): Eukaryota > Metazoa > Arthropoda > Insecta > Lepidoptera > Nymphalidae > Erebia > Erebia aethiops. Next base: position 15,839,671 of record OV281081.1, on the reverse strand, counting down.
TCATTCTCCTATCATGTTAACAATTAGCGAAAACATAGCATTTAAAGAGACCAATGCTACACTAGTTAATAAAAATACTGACTGGGATAGCTTTAAGATCGACTTGAATAATAGGATAAACTTACAAGTTCCTCTAAAAACACCTGAGCAACTTAACTTTGAACTAGAAAAATTCATAATTGATATACAGCAATCGGCTTGGCTGAACACGCCAAATTCTAAGAAGTGGCGAAAGGGGGCAACATACCCCAGTAAAATCATTAAACTCATCAAAGAAAAAAGAAAACAGAGGAAAAAATGGCATTATTCAAGATCCCCACAAGATAAAAGACTTCTTAACAAACTAACCAAACAAATTAAAAGAGTAATACAAAAATTTAATGAAGCTACCTTAAAAAATCATCTTCAAAGTTTGACCGCTGATCGTGATTCTAACTATGCCCTCTGGAAAGTTACAAAAAACATGAAAAGGCCTATAACACAAATTCCTCCAATCAGGGATGTTAATGGCAAATGGGCAATCAACAATACAGAAAAAGCTAAATTATTTGCAAATCATCTTCAAAGTATATTTCAACCAAACGATGGTCACACATATCAAAATGACCTCCAGCTAACTCAACCAATAGAGGAAGACATCGACATTAAACTCGTCACACCAAAAGAAGTATTACGGGAAATAAAATATGGCCTCAGTCAAAAGAAATCACCGGGCTACGATCTTATCACCGGAGAAGTCTTAAATAATCTACCACGCAAAGCCCTTGTTAAACTTACTAATTTAATCAATGCAGCATTTCGACTTAAGTATGTACCTGATTTATGGAAAATTGCTGAAGTTATTATGATATCAAAGCCAGGGAAACCTCCCCAAGAAACAACGTCGTACAGGCCAATCTCACTGCTACCTATAATGTGAAAACTATTTGAAAAGCTATTGCTTAAGAGAATTAAACCCATAATAGATGACAAAAATCTCGTACCAAGCCACCAATTTGGATTCAGAGAAAAGCATTCTACAATTGATCAGGTTCATAGAATAGTTAACATAATTGAGCAAACATTAGAAGAAAAAAAGGTTTGCACTACAGTATTTTTAGATGTAGCACAGGCCTTCGACAAAGTTTGGCATGAAGGACTTATATATAAGCTGAATATGATGTTGCCCAAAGCATTTTCAGAAATTTTGAAATCATATTATATTACTAACAGAATGTTCAGAATTCGTCAAGAAGATGCATATTCTGAACTGAAGGAAATAAAAGCTGGGGTTCCACAAGGAAGTGTACTTGGTCCGGTCCTGTACCTTCTGTATACCAGTGATATCCCGGTGTCAGAAAACAATGTGATTGCTACTTTCGCTGACGATACTGCCTTAATAGGAATTGGAAAAAGTCACGATGAAGCAGTCACAAAAGTCCAAGCTTCCATTAATAAAGTCTACGACTGGACGACCAGGTGGCGAATTAAGTTGAACGAATCAAAATCGGTCCATATAGATTTTACAAATAAAGCACCGAAATATCACCCTATTTATATTAATGGGCAACAGATAACGTATGCTAATACAGCTAAATACCTGGGTATGACACTGGATACTAAACTGAGGTGGAAAACGCATGTCAAAAAGAAACGAGAACAGTTAGAAATACGTTATAAAAATATGTATTGGCTACTTGGCAGAACATCTTGTTTGTCAATATATAATAAAATTCTATTATATAAACAAGTCCTAATGCCAATTTGGACTTATGGCATACAGCTGTGGGGCTGCACTAAAAAATCCAATATTTAAATAATACAAAGGTTTCAAAACAAAGTACTTCGTAACATCGTGAATGCACCGTGGTACATTAGAAATGACGTAATTCATCGGGACCTGAAAATTGAATACGTCGACAAAGTCATCACCAAATTTGCAGAAGTCCATGATCATCGGCTTCACCATCACGTTAACGTTGAGGCAATCCAGTTGCTCGACGTTACGAAATTAGTGAGAAGACTAAAAAGGACAAAACCCTTTGAGTTAGTGTATAGTGACTAGTGATAGTGTAGTGAAGTGCTGCCTAAAAGAACACATGAACAAAGTGTCTATTCGCAATAAGAAAGACTAAGATACGTCATTGGACAATTTCTTAGTACATAAGTTAATTATAAGCTTAGGTTAAAGAAAAAATACTTATTAGTCAAATAGTCTGGCTAGATTGTATTTATATTGAGCACCTTTCATTGGTACTCAATAATAGAAAAAAAAAAAAAAAAAAATATTCGGTGGGAGGCCATTGGTTTACATATTATATTTAAAGCTGAAGTAATTGCGTTCAGTAATTCAGAAGTTATAATGCTCTGACAGACGGACGGACGGACGGACGGACAAGTGCCAATTCACCCAAGTAGACTCAGAGACCTTCGCTTCGCTCGGTCAATTATATTCAACGGTGACTTTTATCCGACTCACAACACAAAAGTGTCTACGTTTGCGCAGTGCCTAATCCATTGGTTCTTTTCTAGACACGACTACGCATACTATAAAACCGATGGCATAGTCTAAAACCAATGGTATTATAAAACCGATGGCATGTCAATCGACAAGACAAAATATTGTTTGAAAAAATCCCTAGTGTGTTCGCAGTGTAATATTAAAAGCAAGTCCAACTGCAATGTGTATATGCAACACGCGTTCACAGGTATTATCCGCGCGGAAGTCGTTCACGGTGACATGCATTGTTGCATATTGCGGCCGCGGAACCGCGGAACTATAGCGCATAGCTTTCCAGCGTGGAGACTGCGGAATAATACATCTAGACGACACTGCTTCTGCTCTTTAGACTAATGGGTCTAGAAGGAAAATTCGATTGCAGATTATGACTAAAGTAGTAGCCTAAAGTTGATAAGTTAACAGCGATAATCTCACGTACATCGGAGAGCATGAAAAGTCGTAGATCCTACGCTTGATGTCTCCCCGTTTGTCTCAAATTGGCGTCTCGGACTGAGTTATTTTTATTACCATCCTAACGAAACCATTGTATATATTATACTTAGTTTTATCTAAAACTAAGTAACAGTAAGTAAGTAAGTGCTAACACTAGCACTATAATAGTAAAAGCAAGTCCAACTGCAATGTAATGCAACACGCGTGACAGGCATTGTCCGCGCGGAAGTCATTCACGGTGACATGCATTGTTGCATGTTCCGGCCGCGGAATTATAGCACAGCATTCTAGTGTGGGGGCTGCGGAATAATTACATCTAGATGAGACCGCTTCGTTGATTTAGTGGTGAAATTTGACTGACGGGTTTAATTTCCTAGTCGGACAAAAATTAAAATGAGTAGATGAAATATTTACAAAGTCTATGTAATAATATTAGAAAAGCATTCTAACATTTTTACATAGACTTTGTAAATATTTCTATTCATTCTATTTAAAATGTTAAAAAATTACAACAGACGGCCATAGAGAGGCTCAATTTTTTTGCAATTTTGGAGCGGAACCCTAAAAATTGACACCAAATAGAAAATTTAATAAACATGTTTGGTTATCCGCAAATCAACGATTTTTTAATATTTTATGATAGCTTCTAAAACACACCGCTGGAAAAAAGACTTCAAGCAAAATCTAAAGCTTAAGCTAAATTCAAAACTTGTTCCAGCTCCAAAAAAGCTGACATACGCCTGACTGCCTGTCGATAACGAAAGCGCATTGCGAAATATTTTATATAGAGTGCTTATATTTCTAGAGTTACAATTATTTTCCTGCAAACGACTTCACGTTGTACGTAAAATTTTAATATTCGAGCTTTTTGACATTTATGAAAACAGTGCGCGACTTGCTTTTTCTCATTCTGAGTGCTGAGAGGATATTATATTAGGTGTTCATACGAAATAGCAAAATGAAGAAGAGTTTACAAAGAATTTAAGTAAATAAATTGAATTTTAAAAGAAAATTTTTTGAAATTGAAATAAAAAGAAGTTAAGGCAACAATTATAAAGGATGATTGCAAAAAGTGAACAGTAATACCCATTTCACTAAGTTAGTCTTATATATGTACCTATGTCTTATATATCTTAGTGTGTATTTTGTGTTTGCAATAAAGATATCTAAATAATAAATAAATAAATACTCTACTATGCTTTTAAATAGTTATATGTCTCGTTATCATTACGTATACTTATTGCGTTTTTTTTGTTTGTATAAGGTTTGATTCTCCACAATCTAAACTTTTATACAATAAATTTTCAGCTCTGCAAAGGATATTACAAAATGAAGAATATAGCAGGCGCCTCTTGAAATATGCGTCGCGTATTCACAAGTTATGATGGTAGAATGGTTGGGGTTGAAATGTGGATTTCATACATTTATGTTGGATTCAATTTTTTAACCTATTGGGTACAAAGATCATTAGTGTTCGAGTAAACTATATTTATAGAGCTTGAAAAGACTATTTTTCAAAATTATTTACTGCATAATTTGATAGTCACATGACAATAACAATAATAGTATATATATAATAATACACACATAAGATATGGGGGTGTCTTTGACTAATGACAAACAGATGGACAGATGAATTGGACGAAATTGTAGGGGTTCCAGGTTTCGTGGAGGATTGGCTTGGGCGCAAGCATGGCGCCCTAAACCTACCGGATGACTACTGCATCGTATAGGTCGGGAGCAATCGCCCGGTTGCCATCACTGTGAAGACAGGCCCGAAGACACGGCGCAGCACACATTGGCGGATTGTCCAGCATGGATAGAGCAGCGCCGTGCACTCGATACGGAAGTCAGTGGCCTCTCGCTCCCGCAGTCAGTGGCCTCTCGCTCCCGAACATCGTGCACGCGATGGTTCGGAGCGAGACTGCGTGGAATGCCGTTTCCTCCTTTTGCGAAGAAGTGATGCCCGTAAAGGAGGCGGCGGAGCGCGAGAGGGAAAGTTTGGCGGAGGATCCCTCGCGCGCGCGCGCGCAGGAGACGCACCGGGAACCGGAGGGCGCATTGTGACCTCCGGCCGCCGTGAGTTGCCGGCCTGCGGGTGACGGACGTATAGGGGGCGTCCGTCTCCCGGTCTAAAACAGGCCAGGAGGAGGCGCGCCGTGTTCCGGGGGCGCCCCTGAGACGGATTTAGCGGCCAGGCTGCTAAGGTGACAGGACCCGCCTGCCGGGTCAAGACTCGCGGAAGCGCGGTAGAATACTTTCTTAAGTGTAGCCCGGGTAACCGCCGGCCCGCCGAGGAACAACACAGGTTTTAGTGGGTGCAAGTCCCACATAACCTCTCCATTTCCCCTGACGGAGAGGTATGCGTCAGGAATTTCCTGTGTATAAAAAATAAAAGGGGGGGTTCCAGGTTTACTTACTACAAAACTCTAAATTGGTGCTAATTCAGTTTTGCGCAATCTCTTAACTAAAACAAATGAACATTAATAACAAAAAATTGGTACACAGATATGTTGTATCACGGGGAAGGGCATAGGCTACTTCTTATCGCCTTATCTTCTCAGTAGAATCAGCTTCCCGAACCAGTGGTAGTCTTGACTTCTCTTAAGTGACACAAGTTGTCCTACGTGAACTATTTATAAATCATTTCATTGCATATCCCGGAAAATTAAGGAGTTCCCGCGGGAATACAAAAAACTTAATCCACGCGGACAAAGTCGCGGGCATCATCTTGTTCTAGTACCTTGGTGTAGCCCTACTCGTACCTTAGTGTTCATCGCAAGATAAGATAACAGCGTAACCTTTCAATTTCTTATCGTAATAAGAGATACTTTGTATTTTATGCGCCTACCGTATGACCAGGTACTTAAGACTACCGCGCGCGTCCTGAGGACGTATTGTGACAGGGTTGCGATACATAAAGTTATGTGGATACCTACTGAGTGAGTCACACTAGAAAATTCACCGAAGCTTATAGTGTGGAATTTCAGTCCCACAAATTTGTCTGACCCGAAGACTGCGTCGCTGTTATCACAGTTAAAGCTGCTAATAAATCTACACTTTAATATTATAAATGTGAAAGTTTCGATGGATTGATGGATGGATGTTTGTTATTCAATCACGCCAGAACGGCCCAACGGATCTGGATGAAATTTGGCACAGAGATCTCGAATAACACATAGGCTACTTTTTATCCCGGATAATTAAAGCGTTCTTGCGGGTACCAAAAATCCTCAATCCACGCGGAGGCTCCCAGCTAGTTTGTCATATTTATTTCCCTTTAACTGGTTAATTAGTGTTAATTGTATTATAAATTAACGTTTCACGTCAGAGGAAACCCCATTAACATTACAGATTTAATCTCACGAAAACAGGCGGTCAGAGCACCTCCGAACTCGGAGAGAAAACGCTACTTTATTTGAGAAACATACAGCGCTAGAAACTGTTCACAAACGTACGTGTTTTGTTTACCCATTCCATTTTGTAAACAAACAAATAATTATGTTTTGGCCAAATTAATCTGTAGGTAGGTACGTGCTCTCATATCAAGCCCATTAAACATGGATAGTATTAACATAATTAATTTTGTTATTTAAGTGAACCAGGCCATGTATCAGGCAGATAGAATACCAACGCACCTGCAGTGGTTAGAATTCACAGTGGTAGATCTTTCAGGTATATTTAAAACTAGCTAATGCCCGCAACTACGTCCGCGTGGATTGAGGTTTTTTGGTTCCCGCGGGAACTCCTTAGTTTTCCGGGATAAAAAGTAGCCTATATGTTATTCCAGACTATAATATCTATCTCTGTGCCAAATTTCATCCATATCCATTCGGCCGTTCGGACGTGATTGAGTAACAAAAATCCATCCATCCTAACTTTCACATTTATAATATTTATTTATTATTTGATAATTTCCGTAAAAATGGAACTGACATCAACCTTAACAATGTGATTATTTTTCTGCAACTAAGGTGTAAACATAAATCTGCTGCGTTTTTATATAAGCGCTCTTTGATGTTATAATCTCCCGTATGTATCCACAAAGGTGTTCCCTTTAATCTTTCCAGATCCTCATTAATTCGTTTAAGTGACGTTCAGTAAATCCGCTCTGACGTTCTTAATGTGAACTTAATTAAGTTTTATTAATGAACTTTCTTTGGTAGCAATAAAATTTCAAATAAAAGCCTGCCTACCTGACACAGGTAGTAGGACAAATTGGGTACACAGATAGGTTGCAACCCAGGGAAGGACAAAGGCTACTTTTTATCCAGATAAATTAAGGACTCCAAAAATCTTAATCCACGCAGACGAAGTCGCGGGCAAATCATTTAGTATTATTATAATTTTACACTATTTAATTTTAACATTAATCTTAAAAGTCATGATTATCTGCACACAACTAAGTTTGCATTTTAATTTCAAGAACTTCTCAATGTGCACGATCTTCCGTAAAATAATTAGTTACACCAGTGTTATATTTCTGTCTGTTTGTTTGTATGTTTGTATATTTATCTCAACCCGTTTGATGTGACGCTCACACGCACCTATATTTATTTTGTCTGACACTTCAAAATAAACTGGTTCGACCAAAAATAACTGCATTGACGACGTTAGGGTAAAGGTTGTTTTAGGCCACGTATAGCGGATGTGATTTCAGATTCAGATTCAGATTTCAGATTCAATTCATTTATTAAACATAGGTACACTGTAGGTACACTTATTTTCGTCTAAAAATTACTTACTTAAAAAGCATCAGGTGATAATGGGTAACGGTATCTTAAAACTAAAGCTACAGGGGTTCCAAACGCGCCCTGGTCTGAGAAGAGCCCACAACAAACTCAGCCGGGTTTTGTTTTTTTTTTAATATCTCCATCTCACAAATATTCTTACTAAGGAAGTATTACTAAGGAAGCCTGGCAATAATTTGCTCTAATGTCTCTGACATTAGAGCAAATTATTGCCAGGCTTCCTTGTCGTTTAAGTAGTCCTATGGTAATAAAATTTTTCAATGAGTTTACGTTTTACATTAACTTTGAACTTATTCAGAGACATCTTCAACATGTCTTCTGGAAGCTTATTGTAGAAGCGGACACTGTTTCCAACAAATGAATTGCTAGTTTTACTAAGCCTCGAAACAGGCATTACAAGTTTATTTTTATGTCTAGTATTGACATTATGACAATCACTTTTATTCTTGAATTTATCAATGTGCTTATGCACGTGTACTAAATTTTCAAATATATATTGGTTGTGCACTGTCATAATATTGATTTCTTTAAATTTATCTCTTAGTGACTGTCTTGGTCCCATATTATATATGGCTCGAACAGCCCTCTTCTGCAACACAACAACAGAATTAATATCAGCAGCATTACCCCATAATAATATACCATATGACATAATGCTGTGAAAGTAACTAAAATAAACTAATCTCGCCGTTTTTATATCTGTTAACTGGCGAATCTTTTTAACCGCGTATGCAGCAGAACTAAGCCTGTTCGATAAGTCATTTATGGGATGGCCCCATTGGAGTTTAGCATCTAACGTTATTCCGAGAAAAACAGCAGTATCCACTAAATCTAATTCCTCATGATCAAGTTGTACAGTGGTTTTTACCTGTTTGACATTAGGTAATATAAATTTGATACACTTTGTCTTTTTTCCATAGAGGAGTAGGTTATTAGCTTCAAACCACTGTACCACTTTAGTGAGAGAATTGTTTACTTCGTCAAGAGTTGGTTCATAACAATTTATTTTAAACAAAAGTGATGTATCATCAGCAAACAATACTATCCCATGATTATTCTTGGCAAGATAAGGAAGATCGTTAATGTAAATGAGTAATAAAAAAGTCCCTAGTATTGAACCTTGTGGAACCCCCATTTTTACAATCGATCCGGAAGACTTTCTATACTTGATCTACATCTACTTAGCTTTTTTAACTTGCTTACATACTATACATTACTTACTGTAAATCATATCCATACTAATATTATAAATACGAAAGTGTGTCTGTCTGTGTGCTACGCTTTCACGGCCCATCTGTTCAACCAATTTTGATGAAATTTGGTATAGAGTTAAGTTACATCCTGGGGAAGGACATAGGCTTTTATCCCGGTAAGTTAAAGGATTCCCGCGGGAATTGAAAACCCTTAATCCATGCGCACGAAGTCACGGGCATCATCTAGTAAAAGTATAAAACTGACTGATTGTCGTATAATCAACGTGCGGCTGGGTCTAGAACATTGAGATTTTGCATAGTTTTCTTTGTACAAGAAACCCAAGACAGGAAAATGATTTTGGTTCAAAATTTTTAGCCACATTAGGCTATATTATATAGTATATTAAATCGTATCCAGTTTGGAGAATTCTAGCCTTAATTGCACTACACTGCACTTTTACTGGACCTTTTGGGCAATCCAGCACATTATTGTTGAGAACGTACCCCGATGTCTCGACCAAGGAGAGTTTTTACCAGCCACTCTGCCGTAGAGCAGCCTGTGAGGCTGCCCAGCGATGGTAGAAATATCTTTAATCTTTACTGCCAGCTATTTACGACTAAAAACCATATGATCGATACCGGTTTTCGTACGAACATTTCAATTTGGCAAATCTTGCAATCAGTGACCATGGCTCCTCTACGGATCTCTTTATTTCAAATCCAAATACCCAGGGAAACTCCTGAGTCCTGGCATATAGCCTTCTCCATCGTTTGCTTTAGCGGTAGGAATGGCATTCCAAATCAGCGGTAGATTCACTCGACGATTCAAAAGCACTTGTAAAAGTCTATTTGAATAAAAAAGATTGAAGTTTGAAGTTAGCTGACCGACTTTGAACTTGTGAGTCAGACCGCTTTTAAGCGCCATACTCTCGATTGGGAAGAACACCCTGGTTAAACCTTCTGCATAGATGAATTGACTATGAAAAGACTTGACTAATTAATTTTAATTCTCAGAAATGGAATTACTTTTAGTGATGGCTGAAACGATGCCGAATTTTGTCCGAACGTGTCAATTTGCAAGATTTTGTACATTCGGTAGGTACTCGTAGCTTTGAATAAAACATTCCCGTATAACTTTACTTGGAGATCGTAAATGGAATAGCAAACACGGCATGTGTGGGCTCCGCCATGCATTCATATCGCCCGATTGAGATTCACGTATCCAATGACAACTTTACTGTTTCGAATGTTTTTGATTTGGGAGAGCAAAATTGCTTTTGCTCAAACGGAATCCAAAAGTATTTTTAGTTTTATGGAAAATATTTGTTGAAGTGCGAGAAGAATAAAATTGAGGCTCTAGATATCCACTACCACCACAACAGCCCATTAACGTCCCACTGCTGGGCACAGGCCTCCTCTCTCGTAGGAGAGAGGGTATTAGTGCCTAGACCCACCACGCTGCTCCAATGCGGGTTGGCGGGCTTTAACAACTATTATCTGGTTAGTGCTCTCCGATGCAGGGGGGTGACTCAACGTTAACTTCGGCCTACGGCCGTAAAGCACTCTTTAAATATGCATGCCGAATAGCGAAATTCGCTATTGCCAGGAACAGAGCAATCGATACAGATGCATAGTTCATCAAATAAAGCATCAATGAGCATAATATTATAAGATGATACTTGTATATAAATCGTATTGCTCTGTTCCTCGCAAAAGCCAAATATAGTCCTAAAATATTAATATTAAATTAGAAATTAAATTATAAAAACAACAAATTATAAATAACATCAAAACGATATAAGATATTACCAAAAGGGCAAAAAACGACCCTTTTCATGAAATGGGACACCTGTACAAAATTTAAAAAAAAAACGTTAACTTCCAACTCCGAACTGGGAATTTCTTAACTGAAAAACCCAATATCTAACAATTTATGCCCGCCCGGAAATCGAACCCAGGACCTGGTGATCCGCAACCAACCATGCTAACCACTAGACCAACGAGGCAGTCGCTTTAGATATGGAGGTGAATAATAGGAGTCTCAAAGACCTAATAAAATTTCGTTTTGTTTGAGAATTGTTTGACCAATCGCCGTTTTTATTCTAGTTTATTTGGTAGTGGGCCGGCAAGTAGTTGAAACGATGATAAGTACTTTTAGAGTAACAGTTTTTAGAGTCAAATGGAATCACGCGATGCCAGTGCAATTCAGATACTTTATGGTATAAAAAAGCTGATGCAGCTTAAAATATTAAAAAAGCTTTGAAACTATATCGCGTGATGCAATCAAATATGTATAGAGTCATTTCCACTGCAACTCGCAACTCAATCAATTCACACAATACATCCTTATCTTGCAACTGACCAATCTTCCCAAAGCCTCTCAAAGGGAATACCATTAAAAAGAAATCCGCTTACGGATATACCTACAATACCGTAATCAATTCTGAAGTACCCTTCTAATATTTGGGGTCGATTACAACATCTGTTACTGCAAAACTTGACAACTTTAAAATCATACCCAGCTAAACCAAAACCCACTTTATTTCTTCTAACAATAAAGATCACGGTGTGCGCAGATAAAATAACAGCAAGGACCAGAACCCAGTCTCCACATACCTTAACATCGATACAATATAAATCAGTGCAAAGGATATCCGCACTTATGTCAATCAAAATAGAGTGCTGAGTAATGAAAAATTAAACATTTATAAAGCCCGCGTTTACCACACATGGTAGTCCGTAGCGGTTATTAATATACAATTGGACCTTTTTCACCCCGACTTTTTGAAGCTTGAAAAAATTATAATGTGATTTCTTTTTTATATGACGAAAATAACCACCAGATTATTTTATTCAATCAAACCCTGACATAATATCTTCTTCTTTTAGGCAACTTTATCTTATCTTGTACCTACACAGATGTAGGCAAATGAAATGTTTTTATTAAAAAAATAGATTTTTAATTATATATAAATAATTAAAAAAGCTTGAAGTATATTAAGGTGAGCCTGCCCGTGTGAAGTTGTGGCAGGTCAACTAGTCAATAATAAATCTTCCAAAATTAATGAAACGTAAAACAAGTAAACACACTCGTGATGGAACACTAAAGATAAATCACTAAACTAGATGATGCCCGTGACTTCGTCCGCGTTAAGTTTTTTCTCTCTCCCGGGAACTCTTTAATTTTTCGGGATAAAAAGCCTATGTCCTTCCCCGGGATGCAACCTATCTGTGTATCAAATTTCATCAAAATCGGTTGAAAAGATGGGCCGTGAAAGCGTAGCAGACAGATAGATAGATAAACAGACAAACACACTTTCCCATTTATAAAATTAGTATGGACTGCTTCATTGGTCTAGTGGTTAGCATGTTCGATTCTTGGGTTTTTCTGACAAGAAATTCGCAGCACTAGCCCGGAGTAAGGAAGTTGGCGCTTTCACTACCGTGCCTCGGAGAGCACGTAAAGCCTGGTCCTGCGCCTAATCTCTCTCCGGTCGTGTCGGATTTTCCGTCCCATCGGGCTATAAGAGTAAAGGAACAGAGAGTGCACCTGTGTATGCGCACACACTTTTGCACTATAATATTTTCCGCGCAGATAGCCAATCTCTCTGGAGATAGGCGGCCGTGGCCGGAATTAGGTCGGGAGGACATTATTATATAATTATTATGTAAGTATAGATACAACTGTGTACATTTTACTTTTATCTCTGTAAGCTGTTTTTGCAGACCATAGCTGCCTACGAGGCGCAAGGGGGGAAAATGCAATTAATTTTATCACAAAGCCGTCCCGATTCGGGGAGACCAATAACATAATAGTCGGGAATGTCTCACTAGGAACTAACGAGGACATTTTTCGATAAATCACTTAGGAAAACTGTTTTTCTTCCATTGTGGAGCTATTGAAAAGCTTTTATGACCAAAGCTGATGGAAGATTATGGTATATAATTATTGAATCGATATCAAAGCTAAACTGAAGCGAAGTGGTAAAGAGTTTTGGATTTTGACTTTTCGACTAGCTCTACATGAAATAAATAAAAACTTTAGAAATAAAATCATTTCATAGAAATAATTCTAGTTAACTTTTCCGTTCAAACTCAATTAAAACTTGAATTTCTTTGTACTTCTTGTCACTTGTAAATCTACACACACACACACACACACACACACACACGCACACACACACACACCATAGTAGTCAACTTAAGAACGAGAATTTATGAATCGTAATAACCTATTATTACGTAACATACCTAATTAATACTTTATGTTATTTATTTCAATAAATATACGAACCCTTTTTAGAGAGTTTGATATACAAACAAGGTTATATTGTACGAATAGGGCTGGACGCGGGGCAAAATCGCGTGCAGTCAGTATTTACATAAAATAACGCCCTTTATCCCTTCTAAGCTAGGGTCTTCGACCCGAAGGCTTCCACAATTAAAATAGGTCATTATCGGCTTTCCCTAATTCTTAGGATTAAGGGTATACCTGACCTGGGCTTGCTTACTTAGGGTTACCAAAAGTTTGGATAAGTTTAAAATTTTGAGGATACTATTTATTTTTTCTTCGGGGCGGGGGGAGGAAGAAATTCCTCCGGACTTCTGCCTGTTGGCAGGGCATGACCGGGTTGCACAGACTAAAACAACCTCCCCCTCCCACGTCTTCCAGGTCAGCACGGAACCACTTAGCATTACTTCGTGCTGACCCTCTAGTTCTTACTGTGTCATGGGGATACTGTCTATACATTTATTTATGTATTTATAGACTGGATTGGCTGTAATCATTTAAGTTCACTAAAATTATTGACCAGAGTATTAGTTTGAGCTTTAAATAGTTTTTATTTTTTACCATGCGATCATTAAAAATGTTTAATGTAACCATTATCTACTAGGACATATGTAAGTTAATTTATTCTATTTTCTTTTATTATTGTATGGTAACCCTCATTATTACGTTCCACTGAAATGCAAATCAATGAAAAGGGGAAGATCACAGAAGTATATTTCGCGACTGTTAAATGAGACAAAAGTAAATGCGTAATATCGTAAAGTTTTAGAAAAAAGTAATTTTGGAATTAGATATTTCATCTAAATCAATAGAAGAAATAGGTAACTGACTGATGTATCAACGCATCTCTTAAACCACAAGCCGGACCAGGCTGCAATTTGGCGTAGGATAGCTGTTATGAAGTAGGTATCCGCTAAGACGGGATTTTTGAAAATTGAACCCCTTAAAATAGGGATTTTAAATTAATCAATCAAAAGAGCAAAAGCTTGAAATAAAGCTTTTTTTAGGTCTTTCAAGACTTTATAAGTAGTTACTAGAATTGAGAGCTATGCCGGATGTATATTTGTATATTTATATTTAATCTTCGCTTAGACTTATAACAAGCGCTTACGAAAGTCAGATCGGTATAATACAAATTTGTATGTCATAAAAATTGATAAGTTACCCAAGTACCTAGTCATACAAAATTTAAATAATGTTATTTACAAATTACAATGTCAAAGCTTCATAATAATAATGTAATTATGTCATATTATTGTCATTATTATGATGGACATAAAACTTACTTATTGGATCATTTATGCCATTTGGGCACGGAATCTTTGCAACGAATAATCTAAATAAAATCTAACATTCAAATCGCAAGTATCTATGCCTCATCACGTGTGACTTGTGAGAGTGCCGAGGCAAATAATGCTGAGATATAAAATCGACATCGTGTCCCGGCATTGTCCTCAGAAAGTGCGCTGTAGACACGGAGCTAAGAATCTAATTAACATTTTAAATGCGAATCAAATAAAGCTCCTACCACTTGCTTAGTGTTAGATAGGTACTTACTCGAAAATAAAAATCGCTTCCTCCCTCTTATGTAGTACTGAAAGCCTAGTGGTTAAATACACCCGACCACGCACGGGCACGGGATCGTGGATTCAACCTCCAACTTTCATAATATTCTCTAAGGTGTGTGAAGTCTGCCTTTCCGCACTTGGCCAGCGTGGTGGTCATTGCTTTCGTTCGTTTCTCCGTTCTAAGCCATTTGCGTTCTGAGCCCAAATGTCTGTTAAGAAAAATAAAAGGATGCGACAACAAATAGAATATCATCAGTAATCAGTCATCAGTAATATATTTTTATTCAAATGAACTCGTCAAATTGTACGATTTTTACTTAAATGTTAATTCATTTCGTGATATATAGATATCCTTAAACTCCCATCTTATATAAAATAAAGAAAACTTTCGAACAAACCAAACAAATCTAATTTTTTCGACAACCAATGATAAGGTATCAATGTATTGTATATTTATTCAGTCAATTATGCGTGCGAAGCTTTTAATTTATCGAATAATACCGCTTTGTGCGCATTGGTTAATCGATTTAAGTTATTTCCACATCGTTGCTCTAAATGTTTTTCAGTGGAATTTGACAATAATTTTAGTTCAACGCTTCAATAGGCACGTGCGAATATTTTTTTATTAAAATGTTCTACTAATAGAAGTTTAACTATTATTTCATCTGTGCTATGGAGTAACAAGCTTAAGTAAAAAGGTTAAGTAAAAAGCTTATTATACCGCTAAAGATTATGTATGTAAACGATAAAAAAGCATGTATTTGAATACAATGCTTGGGACTACAGTTACTTGTATACATATTATAACGACTGTAATTTTTGATTGAAAAGAGCAACCACCGAGTTTCTTGCTGCATCTTCTGGGTGTCACCGAGTTTCTTGAATAGCATTTCAAACCAACAGCGGTAGATTCACTCGGTGATTCAAATGCACTTGTAAAAGTCTAATTGAATCATTGATGTATATACTTGAATAAATAAAGAAGTATTGAAATTTAATATTTCTATTCTTAAATACATAACCAAAATTGTGAAATTTTGGTAGTAGTGTTCTTGTGATAGTGATCCGTTGGGTTCCAACATCCTTCCGCGTACGACTCGACAAGAGTATTGAAACTCTTAGGTTTTTGTCTCGATTATTATTAGATGATTGTTAGAGATGATTACCGGGACCGACGGCTTAAAGTCTCTCCGAGATACGGAGGACACGAAAAGGCCAAATTTGAACCTCAAAATTCGGTTACCCATCCTGTTACCGACTTCGGTCAACACTGCTTAACATTCGCAATCGACTGACTTGTTTTGTCACAACTAGGCCACTCGTAGTCGTCCCTCAGTGTGAGATGCTACCTATACCTAGTAAAAATTATAAAATTCGAATACTTTGCACTCGACCGGCACAAAAGGCGTCACAATCCATGTGAATACCTCTCAATCCTGCGTTTGATCGAGCCATGCATTATTAATGAGTGTCGGCGAGTAATTATGGGGCACACAGATTTATAGCTTTGGGCGTTTGAGGCGTTTCTGAGAAAGTGCGTGGGGTGGATTGATATGTTCGGTTTTTAAATTGTGTGCTTTATCTTTTTTAAGGTGGAATTTCTGTAGGTATCCAGCGTCAGTCCGCGCTGGGCAAAAAATTTCTTGTGTCTTATCAGACACGCGCATACAATATCTGATATATAAATCATAAGACACAAGACATTGTCTTCTAATGCGTAATAGGCCTTAGGACTAGATAGTATAATTTTTTACCATTATAAAGTTTTGAAAGTTTCAAAGTAATAGCACAGAATAAGTTATAATAAGAAATTTACTTTTTATATATTATGATAGCCGTTCGAACTAGATACGATGAAGCAAATCGCTTCGTACGCATCCGTGGAAGTTCAACCGTAGTTGTACTGTTTGTAATTTTGATATATTTTAAAGTGAAATATACTTTATTTTTCAGTTGAACTACAGTAGAATCTCATCAGTGCCAGCGGATCTATAATTTACCTCAAATAGTAAAATAATTTAATTGTATTTTGAAGACAAAAAAAGGCATAAAAGAACCAGAAAAAGAATAATAACCATTGAAGTTGATTCGATGAGACTATATTAGAATAACAATTTCATGTTTAAAATTCGCTACCAGCTCCCAGATACGGCCGAATTAGTCTACTTTGCATTTTAATCGTTTGATTTCTGATTAAAGCGATTAGGAGGATTTTGTATAAGCTATTTAGTCTCATTAAACCTAATTGGAGAGTTCGCCGAGGTCAAAGTATGTATATGTCACCGTAAGATTGTAAAAACCGTTAGATTGTAATCTAACTAGCGATATTGTAAACTGTCGACAGATTGTGAACCGTTCAATGTTCTGAGTGTCAATTTTTGAAATATTCATTGTATAATTTACGTTTTCTTGTCTCTTTCTTGTAGGTTAGGTTAGGGTTCGACATAAATAACCAGGTAACTTAGGTTTTATCGGGATAATATACCTAACAGATTACAATCTACCGAAAAATTATGCTTTAAATTGTAATCTGTCGACAGTTTACAGTATCGCTAGTTAGATTATAATCTAACGGTTTTTACAATCTTACGGTGACATATACGTAGTATATTATTTTACGCAGCATCCATTACTTCTATTCTCATATTATATATATAAGTAAGTCTGTCCGTCTGTCTGTAGGTAATGGCCAATTTATTAAATCGATTTTGATGAAATTTCTATTTTATATACCTACTTATAATAAAACTGTAACTAATACAATTTGTTACTTATAAAATGGAGCGCAAAATAATTTTAAAAAAAATCGTGTAGGTATATTATGTAGGTATGTCTGAAACTACTACAGTCCGCGCACGAGCTCCGAGGACTAGGGGTCTGAAGAAGCGTCGGCTGTACGCCACCCCCGATCGTCGCTGCATATCCAGCTCGCTCCCAGCACTAGCTTCGAGCTTGACGCATGTAATTTTGCGATAGCAGTATTGTTTTGTACTTTAAACAACTCTAGGTCATTACATTCCATAGGATTCCTCGGAGCTCGCGCGCGGACTATAGATGGATTCAAATTTAACTCTCGTAAAGCTAACATAGCCGGGTTGACATAATATTATTTTTAGGCGGTCATCAAAGCAGGATAATTACATTTAAGACAAAAAAGTAACCGCCGACTTTATTGCTTGTTCATCGCGGTAGGGAGGGCATTTTGAATCATTCGTGGTCTTACTTGACTATATGAAAGAACCTACGAAAGTGAATTAGAAACCTGTCTATTCTATTATTTCTTATATAAATGCAAAAAAATACTGACTGACATATAAACGAAGTAGCTTTTGCCCGCGGCTTTGCTCACGTTAGGTTCAATTTACATACAAATTTCAAAGCCCTCTTTTACCCCCTTAAGGGTTGAATTTAAAAAAATCTTTTATTAGTGGATTACGTCTAATAGCTATCTGAACGCCTTTCAGCCCTATCCGTCCAGTGGGTTGAGCTATGTGTTGATAAATCAGTTAGGCAGTCAGTCAGTCAGTCATCTTTTTTTACATATATTTAGATAGGCAATTCTACGCGAATGTATCCCATAATAATAAAGTGTGCATCATCAGGTATATTGTAACAGATTAAATAACCTATCGCTATAAAAAAACCAGTGCGTATCATTAAATTTTAACGAATTTTTGGAGCGCTGCAACCACTAAAATAATATGATAAAATAATTCGCGTGACGGCAGACAGTAAATTTTGTTCGGTAATTTTTGAAACACGATCCAGAAATCGATTTTACATGTGTTATTAACTTCTTTTCTGTTCTTCTTTTACATCGACAGGATCTGAGACGTGTTTTTTATATCACTGTCAGTATATAGTAGGTATAAACAACCTATACTCACTAAAATTACAATCTAGCCTTAGAATTAGACTAATGAGTAATTTTACTTTGACCTAAACTTATAAATTATCTTATATACCTATACTATAAGAAGTAATCCATTGACGCATCTTAGTCTTTCTTTATTCAATTTGACGACACTATGTTCTTGTGTTCCTTAAGGCAGCACTTACACTCAGGGTCACTCGGTAGGCGATACTGAGCTAGGCTTTTATTGGATAGCATTTGTCGTTACTTTGTGGAAGTCCATGATAATCTAGGAACAAAAAACTTAATCCATCCAATCCGTACTAAAATTACAAATGCAAAAGTGTGTCTGTCTGTCTGCTACGCTTTAACGGCTTAACGTTTCAACCAATTTTGATAAAATTGATTAAGCTTGGTATGGTTACATCCCCGGGAAGGACAGACTTAAATTCAAAAAAATTCGCACCGGCACAACACCTCCATACAAATCTTCCAAATTACTCTTAAAGTATGTTTCACTACGACACCGGACTATCCTCAGGAGATGTGGACTCGACAATGCACAAATGTAGGCAAATGTAAGTATAATTAATTATTTATTTTCTCAGCTCTCTATACCATAGAATTGCATTGACACAGGATTCTTCGAGTTAATAATTCACCATAACTAAGCCACTGAAGCCCCTTTCCATACTTTACAAGCAGAGATAAAGCCCTTCAACACAATATTGTGTAAGCTTATTTACTGTAAAGTATCTACCGTATATTTGAGCTGCGTCATCGTCTACCGCGATCGACAAATAACGAGCTCATTAACTGCTTAAAACCGATTTGTTTGCAGTTAAAGCCTTGTTCACCCTGATTGGGTCTAGGCTACACCAAACGTAGAGCGGGATCTATAAGCAGCTCTGTTTTTATGGTTCCTCTTATTAAAGTGAAAACATCTTTAGCCGCGTTGAGCACTTTTTGGTAGGGGGTAAACTTGTGGATTCGCGTGACCGTCACCGACATGCTCGTGTTGTTACGAAGACAAAAGGTCTTAAATATAAATATTCTACATTCGTAATTAAACTTTAATGACTTAGTTTTGAAGTTTATATTTTAATTTTTTGTTTGTTTTTTAACATGTTTTTCAGAATTTTAAAAAAAAATTAAATATATTCGTTTTCACTTCTATCGGCAGTCACAGCCATTTTTTATTATTATTTATCACTTCGTTGTCCGTTTGTCTGTCTGTCTGATAACGCCCTTTTTCTCTGGAACGCGTTTATCAAGTTGAAATTCATTTAAAATACTACGGTCCCTTGGAGCTGTAAAATAATCAAGCTTCTAAGACAACGCAATCAAAAGCTGTGGCTATCAAGTACAGACACAAGCATAGGAATAAAACCGAAAATCGATAATTAGGATTCCACACTCATAGGGTGTCGAATTGTTTGTCAGGTGCTAAAAGTTTATGAATCAGACATCCATATCTCTTCTTATGGAGAATCTAGAAGAACTTACAAAACTCCTTACTCCTCACTCCTGTTTAATTGTTTATTGTTGTAATTCTGTTCCTTTCATTCTAAGCATAAATGAATAACCTCAATAAATCCTTGTCGGCACAGGCATTTGTTTATAATAATAACACATTGTTACCATTACATTTTGTATGTAATGACTGTTTTTTTGCCAAAATAAATAAAATAAAAATAAATAAATTAGAATCAATTTTGGCTCCCGCGGTATGTTTGGCAGCGCCCTTAAGCTGTGAGCCCGATAAATACGCTTTGTTAAGGTGAAGATGGCAGTGTTGCCCGCCTACGTGCAATTAAGTATTTAGATAAAGGCCACTTTATAATGCCATACGGGAACGGTAACACGGCACAAGTTGGACTGTAAGGGTTGCTATACACATAGACGGCTCAGCACGTCCGGGCAGTCGTTGGCAACCGATAGATGCCCGATACGCCTTTTATTTTACGTACTTACCCAACTTATTTGAACATTATTGGCAAAATTTCACGCACATTAATTGGTAGAATGTATAAGGCTCTCAAACTGTATTTATGTTAAATTTATATCACCTGCATTCTCATGTCACTACAGCCCATTAACGTCCCACAAACACACCACGCTGCTCCAATGCGGGTTGGCAGGTGGGCATTCTTATATATTTATGTGCTGGACATGGACTCTTGTAGCGATTTCGACACACCCCAGTTTTGCACCGCCTGGATTCAGCAGCTTCCTCCAACTGAGGTCTACCAACGCTGAGCTTTCCAGTGTGGGATCGCCATTCCATCATTTTGAGACCTCAATGTCTATCGGTTTATATGCTAATATAGTAATTAGTAGCCCATCGTATTGGCACTAATTTTTGGCTATGGCAACATTCGCAACCGTTCAAGCAACTTTTCTGATCTCTTAATTTCTGATACCTATTCTGTGTCTTAGTTTTCGTTATCACGTATCAGAGATTCCGAGCATAGCCGAGCACTCTCCATCGCCCGCTGATCGTTATTTTCTAATAATTACCACGAGTACCTATTAGGTAGTAACTAGCCACGGCCGAAGATACCAGAGAGACTAAGAGAACTAGACCAAAGCCAATTTACAAATTATAAATCCTGAATTGTCCCTGCTGGAAATCGAGCTCTTGCCTTCGCATTTATAGTAGATCTGCTCTGCAGTCACTGCTGTGCCATCGAGGGATTTTAACACCAAAAATAATCTCGAATTAACCTGGGTGGCTAAGTGTATAGAAGCCTTAATATAGGGCTGGTAATAAAGCACATACGTAACGTTGTCTGGGGTAATAAAGTTGACGAGTATCTTTTTAGCGTGTGTGAATAAAATACATTTTAATGACACGAACTGGTCCAATGCGAATGCAAAAATGTAGATAAATGAGTTGAAGTTGATGAAAATGTATTGATTTAGTATTTGTAATAGATAAATGTCAGAAAATCTTAGAGTATGCAGCTTCGATCGCGTGGATTTAGGTTTTTAATTCCCGCGGTTTCTTCTTGATCTATGTCCTTTCTTGGTACACACGCTATGTCTGTACCAAATTTCATCAAAAACGGTTATTTTCAACCGTTTGAGCATAGCAAACAGACGGACAGACAGACACAGTTTCGCATTATAATATTAGTACCTTATGCTATTTTATTATTATGCTAACTGCCGTAATCAGTGTCGCTAATGATTACTTTAAAGCACTCCTTAGTAATAGAATATGTATTGATATCTATACTAAGGAATTCCTTACGTAATGACTAAACGACACTAAGTGCCTCAGTATGTGTACGTTCGATACTGAAACATTAAACACTAAAGTCAGTTCGGAAAGAACACTGAGTTCTAACTTTGCACAGCTGTTGTTGAGACTTGCGGAATGACGGAGCGTGCCAGGCGTATTCGTGGAATATTCTCTAATTTCGAAAAATAATTCAAAATTAAATGATTTATTCATTCACGTAGGACAATTTGTGTCACTTATGAGAAGTTAAGATTCGAACCATATAAATTTATTTTCGCACCTAAATAAGTTCAAACATTATCTCTCAACTTCTGACTCCTCAGGTAACCACGTGACTGAAGTACCTACTTCTACAATGCATAATAAAACTCCCTTTTATGATACAAGTAAAACAATAAAGCCAAAACCAATCAAGCAAAATAAATATTTCAATGCGTGCCCCAAATCCCAGTTCACATCTTAATTACCTACGGGCCGCGCTTGAAGGGAAATAGAAATGTAGTATCATCGATATATCGGATTTATTATATTTTTCCGGTTGGTTTGGAATGGAATAATAAATGTTATGATGGTAAAGGTTTTTTATTAAAAGAAATGTTGTGGTTGCATGACCTTACTTTTTTGAATGGCAATTCAGAGTAACTAACTCTTTAGGTATAATGTCCTCCCGACTCAATTTCGTCCATGCGCTGCTTTCAGTCTCCACAGAGATACTCGTAATTCATAACCGAGAAGATTGTGTCACTAATTAACCTACTTCAAAGGAGGAGGTTCTCAATTCGACATCGACATTAGACATCGCATGGTTTAAATATCAAAATTTACGACTGCATAAACAATCATAAACGTCGATCTTTCGAATATCCGACAGAGGACATCTTCATCGAGGGCCGGCCATTAAAAATAATAATTACTTCGGCTTTAATAACCGATTAACATGCGAGTTTTGTTTGTTAATTACCATGTTAAGTGTACCTACTCTGGATCGATGGGCCGTTAAAGGGCACTATAAAAATAATATCCAATACACTGTATAAAGAATTTGGTATAAAAACAGCAGTGAAACCTTCACTTCGTTTGAAGGGTTCAAACTAGGGTTGTAACGGAGGCGGGAAGCAGAAGCGGATGCGGAGGTGAAGGGGTTTACCTGCATTTTCTGTGCTTTAGGATGCGATGAATCCTACAATTGTTTTTTTTTAGGTTTCTTCTAAGGACAGTTGCCTTTTTGCTTGTTGTAATGGTGTAACTGGCGTCACCTGCTTCGATTTGTACCTCTCGCATTGTAAGACAACGTAAATAAACCTCCGTTACAACTCCGCGAAACAAATGGCGGAGGCGGATGCGGAAGCAGAGGTACGATTTCTTCCGAAAGTTCCGCACTTACGGAGGCGGAGGCGAGGTTCCGTTACAACCCTAGTTCAAACCTACGGCAGATAACTCAATCTTTTTATAGAAATGTGCATTTTACGCAGATATATTGCTTGCTTTAATACCTTTGAAGAACTCCCTGGCTCAGTTGTGAGCTGTGGTCTTATTGCGGGAGGTCTCGGGTTCGATACCCGGCAGAGTCAATTTGGGAATTCATAATTTCTGAATTTTCCCAGGTCTGGCCTGGCTTCCGCCGTGGCTAGTTACCACCCTACCGGCAAAGACGTGCCGTAAAACGATTTAGGGTTCCGGTACGATCCCACGTAGAAACCGATTAGGGTTTAATATTGTACCCCTAACAGGTTAGCCCGCTGCCATCTTAGACTGTATCATCACTTATCATCAGGTAAGATTGCAGTCAAGAGCTAACAATGTAGTAATACATCGCGGGGAAACCTGCATGCGTGAGAGTTTTCTATGATGTTTACAATGGTGTGCGAAGTTTGCTAATCCGCACTTAGCCAGCGTGGTGGACTATGGCCAAAATCTTTATGGAAGGAAACTGGTGCTCCTGGGATGAGATGTTGAATCCACAAAGCAAGTAATTATCTAAAATCGTAATCAAACGAAATCCGAAAAGAGGGTTTAAGTAGTTTTTATTCCCTTTAAAAGAATTAGGTAGATATACAAGGAAAGCTTCTAACTAATTCCTAAACGCCGCTTTATTATTTTGTGTACCGAAGCCGTCTAATTAAAATTGACTTTCAAAATGAAATCCTTTTTACAAGAACAAAATTAATCAGTTCTAAAATCGTGGAGCCGAAACCCTCGTCTTAATAAAAGTCCAAATTTTTATCAGTATTGATCGCCTAAGGGCGCGTTTATAAGATTAAAAGGTGTTTTTTTTTTAAATTTCGATACTGCTGTTTGTGACTAAATCCTATTTAAATTATAAATGTGAGAGTTTGGATGTTTGTAAGTTTGCATGTTTGTTACTCCTTCACGCTACAATAACTGAACCAATTTGGCTGGAAAAACAAACATTTAGCTGAAAAACCATAATTTTTCGGAAAATATTTGTTTCTAAAAAAAATTGGCTATTGTGTTTAATCAATTTAGATTACATAAAGAACCATTTATACTGACCTCCAAAAACGAAAAAAAAACATCTTTCGCCCATAGGTTCTTTGAACTATGTGTCTTGCCCATTGACACCTAAGCTTAGCGACTTTTCGAGGGAAATTTTCATAATATAGATAAGGCTCGTTAAAATCATCGATTGAAAATCTCATCTGCAGATACTTTGCACTGCCTCTGCTAGCCCGGGTATGTGTGAACACGTCCTAGCTTTGTGTAAGTTCCCACCTTATCTGATTCACCTGTCGGCATAGTGTAACAAATTCGTGGAGCAGGTAGTTTTATGATTTTGTTCCGTGTGCTTGTTTGTGCTTGTACGTCGTAACAACACCGCTCAGCTCAGCGGGTGATATATGATGCATCCATACAAATATTATAAATGCGAAAGTGTGTCTGTCTGTGTGCTATGCTTTTATGGCCTATCTTTTCAACCGATTTTGATGAAATTTGGTATGGGGATAGTTATCCAGGGGAAGGTTATAGGCTACTTTTAATCTAGGAAATTTAAAGAGTTCCCGCAGGAATCCACGTGGACAAAGTCGCGGGAATCATCTAGTTAGATATGAATGGCAATTATAACGGATCAAAAGACTACCTCATGAGTCTAGCGGTTAACATGGTCGACTGCGGATCACGAGGACTGGGTTCGATTCCCGGTCGGGTATAAAATATATTCGGTGTTGGGTTTTTCAGTTAAGAAATTCTCAGTGCTAGCCCGGAGTTGGAAGATGGCGGTGAGACACCTCCGTGCCTCGAAGAGCACGTTAAGCCGTCGGTCCCGGTTATTATCACTAACCCTTAGTGCCGATTTCACCAACTCCGCGTTACGTTTAACCTAAGATTAAAATTGATGTTTTGACAGATGTTACGTAGTAATTCTGTCAACTAGGTTAAACGTAATTCAGAGTTGGTGAAATCGACACAGTGGGTCTAAGCTCTAATTCACTATCTCCTATGAGAGTGGAGGCTTGTGCCCAGCAATGGGATGTTAATGTAGTGGTAGATCAAAAGAAATGAAATAAAAGTTCTTCATAATGTTCTCAAAGGTATGTTAAGTCTGCCAATCAAGACAAACCCTGTTAAAAGACTTGTGCTCTGTACTTAGTAAGTCGGCAATTAAATATTTAAAGTGATGATAATATATTAAAAACTGGTAAGGATAGAAGTAAGTTGAGGGATGAGTATCAGTCGGTTGCGATTGTTAAGCAACGTGGACCCAAGTCTGTAACTGGATGGGTGACCGAACTTGGAGGTTCAAATTTGGCCTTTCCGTTTCCTCCGTACCTCGGAGAGCACGTTAAGCGTCGGTCCCAGTTATTATTACTAAAATCTGATAAAATAATCGTAACAAAAATCTAAGAGTTTAAATAAATACTCTTAGTCGAGTGTTATGCGCAAGGACGTGGGAACCCACCGCATTATTATCCCAAGAAAACTCCTACCATTATATTAATGGAAAGTGGTCACGGCCCTCAGTATTGAGGGATACGACGCAGATAGAGAGAGGAATAGAAAACGCTGCAGAAGGTTTCTTACAAATGTACCGGCCCAGCCTTATCGGCGGCTCACGTCCCAGCATTGTTTGCGTGACTCATGCTAAAGGAAGCAGACAATCGTGTGCCAACAGTCGGCATGGGAAATGTTAACCGAAAATCGCTTTTATTGTAAGACAACTAACATTATCTTACTTATCCATATTCCATAGTAATATTATAAATGCGGAAGTGTGTCTATCTGTCTGCTACGCTTTAACAGCCCATATTTTCCACCGATTTTGATGAAATTTGATACACAGATAGGTTATATCCCAGGGTGCACATGTACTAATTTAATTTAAATTTTATTTTATTCGGGTAAATTGAAAATTTCCCGCGTGAATCAAAATATATTACCTAATCCACGCGGACGAAGTCGCGGGAATCATCTAGTCTAGTAAAATGTGAAAGATTGGATGTTTATAAGTTTGGATGTTTGTTACTAGGCCTGACGTACGTATAGAATACCACCCTGAGATACCACATTTCAGGGTAGTATTGAGCCTTGACTTGATTATATGACCCTCGCCGAAAGATGTGTGATCTTTTTTCGGTCGGAAGTAACTTTTTCAGGCTCGAATTGCTTGTTTAGCCTGAAGAAGTTCTACTATACTAATACCTATTACAAAATTGTAGGACCTATTTATTTTATTTAACTTAAAGATAAGAAAAGTAATTTATTTCTGCCTTGATCCCTTGCCTTTTTTATATCTATTTTTTTAGATTAATAACGCCGAACATTACTGGATCCATACCTTTTTCATTTCGCTCTGTTGGTGGTCAACCTTATCATCCCGGATCGCTGTTCCCAATCATTAGACCATGTTTGATTATGCCGTGTGTGGTAAAATTCTCTCGCGTTATCTCTATAGCATCGGAGAGGGTAGGATGATCGTAAACATACGTCCCCAAGATTGCTTTGTTTTGTAGAATAGATAAAAATGATAAGACAAGATTGGTATGTGTTAGCGGTGAGGGCATTATTGTGGATTTCAAGAGTAAGTAAACTCTTTTCCGATCAAATATTTTACCAAAAAAAAGGTAGAGGCCTGTTTTGCTGCCATTATCCGATAAAAGGTAATTCATGAGATCTGAGATTTTGATGATTCCGGTCGTGAGAGTGAATCCATCGAGCGACTCGACGTGCAGGGCAAGGTGGAGGGCACCAGAGGGCGAGGAAGGTCGCCCATGCGATGGACTGACCAAATTAAGTCGGCTGTTGGCGGTTCATTGCATGAGTGCACCAGGCTGTCGGCCAGCAGAGAGAAGTGGTGGATACTCGTGACGCGCATTACAACTGCCACTAAAGCCGTCACTTCGTGATGACCATGACCACTCTATCAAGAGTGTTACGACGAAGAAGAAGAATAACTCGACCTGTTTATGGAGTTCATACATTTTTGATGTGCTACTATCAATGTTTAAAAAGTTAATTTTACTGAAAAGAGTTTACAAGTTTTGAGTACTTTCCTTTAAATTACTACAACACTATTTAACTAGAAAGAAATATTTATTTCTTTGTAATCTTCTATTTCACCTGTAATAAATTGGGGTCAAGCATTTTTGAGCATACTACCATCCGTATTGTTTTAATATTCTTATTTTAGGAACGTCAAGGTACGTGACATAAAACTGTCATTTTGAAATAATACTACTTTAAGCGATTGTAGTAACCCCCCAGATTTGAGTGAATAGATATTTAATTAGATGAAATAAACTACTTTTTAATGCTAAGTGTCGGTAATACACACAATCAAATAAACACACATCTTTTACAAATATGTATAGCAATAAAATTAGTAGTGGAGATTAAATAATATGTTTGAGGGACGAGTGTGCCAACGCATATCAGTCGATTGTTATTGTTAAATAACAATGACCCAAGTCGGTAACTGGATGGGTGACCGAATTTGGAGGTTCAAGTTTGGCTTCTGTGCCTCGGAGAGCATGTTAAGCAGTCGGTCTCGGTTATTATCACTAACATCTGATAATAATCGTTACAAAAACCTAATAGTTCAATACTGTTAGTCGAATCGTATACAGAAGGACGTGGGAACCCACCGCATTATCATCCCAAGAAAACTAGTTCCAATTCCAATGCTGGCCACCAGCCATTCCAGCATGATCTACCACAATGGAAATTGAGACAGCTCATTTGGTTATTCCGACAATGTCCAACGATTCCAACGACGACATAATATGCAATATCTGGCCATTACAGCGTGTTCTCAGCAGGAATTTTCAATCAAGATGCATATCTTCCGCTCATTAAGCCAAAACAAACAGTATCCATTCTTAAATTAACAATTGTAAAGCCGTTCGCATCATTCTTCGCCCACTCCTTTGTCCGAGCTATTTGGGCTAGCAGTCTGAGTTGGAAGCGCAAGCGGTTTTAATAGTATAAGTTATGAGCGGAAGCGTTTATTAAATTATAATGCTGTTTATTATATTTTTTTTAACTAATGTGACAATATTATTTTACTGAATTTATGTATTTGTATCCTCTTAAAAAACTTACAGAATATTACTCTGTGTACGTAGAGGTTTCTAATTTTAATTTCTTATGCATCCCGCTAGATTTTCCCGATAAATTTTATAACTAACTATAATTTATTCTTATAAATTACTATTGAGAGGGATTACGATGATGTGCCTATGAGGCATTTAAATGAAACTTTCTGGGGAATAGATTTAAAATTTAATGTGAAGACCAGGCAAGACTTTTGTATCATAGAAACTCGCGAAATAAAACTCGCTTCACAAAAATTGCTTTACCTTTGCTAAACCTTTGAAGCGGTATATGTTTAACCATGGCATGGTGTACATTTTGAGCCCTGTAATTATCATTAGACCATACTTAGGTTGAGACGATGAAAGAACATTGTACAGTAAGTTATGACCGACCGCTAAGTCGAATTTGGATAATAATATCGTTTCTGTTTTCTATTTGACCCGCTATTCCTAATAAGTTTAAATAGGCTTATCGCTTAAGATTCAACCGCTGTGTCTAACGTGTAAGGTAAGTCACGACCGGCCACCGAGCCAAAAGCGACATTTCATAATATTATCGTTCCCGTATTACATTGATGCTGTGTTTTTTCCCTTACCAATGTTTTAAGTAAAAACACTTGTCTCCTATGACTCGAGCCCTGTATCGAACGTGTAAGGTAAGTCACGACCGGCCACCGAGCCAAAAGCGACATTTGATAATATCGTTCCCGTTTTCCATTTGACCCGTTGGACCTTTGAACGCTATTCGGCTGCGTCCCGTATTGGGCTACGTTTGTGGTTTAATTGTTTTATAGTCTACTCTCTAACCACTTTGTATTCTTTTTATTGTGTTAGTTAACTGCCTTGTTGGTTTAGTGGTTAGCATGTTTCACTGAGGCCGACGAGGTCCCGGTTTCGATCCACGGCAAGGTCAATTTTAGAATTTATAATTTCTGAATTTTCTCTGGTCTGGTCTGATTATTGGTATGGGTTTAACATATTAACTATGATATCTCGAACAAGTTAGCCCGCTAACATCTTAGACTGCATCATTGCTTACCTACCACCAGGTGAGATCGCAGTCATGGGCTTGTAGTGAAATAAAAAGAATAAAAGTGCCAGGAGGTTGTCAAAAAGCTCTCTGTAGTCTACAGCATAGAGTCAAACTTAAGAACTGTTCTAACAAATTCCAAAGCATAGCCAAGGTACTATGTCATCTAGTAAGTAGGTAATCACTACAAAGCAACGTTTTGTACACAGCTGCCGCACAATTAAACCACAATTTCGGCCAACTAATTTTCGCATTGTTTACTAAAACAGCTTAATTTACCAAATTCATTCGGGGCTTCCAAATAATTTAGCAAAATATTGGCCACAATGAGCTTTGATAGAATCAACCAGATTTGATTTGAATATAATAAATCGGACAGTCCGCAAGGCATTGTTTTAAGGTCTCATCCTTATTTCATTACTGCGTATAAGCTTCATAAAAAGTTTTAGTTAAGTCGTTCATAATTACTTAAAAGCTACAGAAGTAATTATTATAATATAATCTGTATAGTTTGGATAACAGCGAGTGTCATATATATTATAAATTATAACTAGATGATGCCCGCGACTTCATCTGCGTGGATTAAGTATTTTTATTCCCGCGAGAACTCTTTAATTTTCCGGGATAACAACTAGCCCTGTACAAAATTTCATCAAAATATAGGTTGAATAGATGGGCCGTGAAAGCGTAGCAGATAGACAGACAGACAGATACACTTTCGCATTTATACCTAATATTAGTAGGGATAATAGGGTTGGTGTGTAGTGTGTCTGGCACAAGTCCCATAAAAATATATATAATATGTTACTAGATGATGCTTACGACTTCGTCCGCTTGGATAAAGATTTTTGATACCCGCGTGAGCTCTTTAATTTTCCGGCCTGATTAGCTTATGTCCTTTTCCGGGTACCAAATTTCATCAAAATCGGTTGAAAATATAGGCCGGGAAAACGTAGTAGACAGACACACTTTCGCATTTAAAATATTAGTATGGATTATGTTATTCTTCGAGGATTTTTAAAGCTTCTTTTACAAACAAAAGTATGGTCGTGTCATGAACAACAAATTGCACCCTGTTTCCGCTTTCATAATAAACACGAAAGTGACACAACACTCCATGGCCGGGGAATCGACACCGTAATTAATTCGCCACCTACAAAAAGGGCTCACGGAAGTCCCTCCTGACCTTCCGTTGATGAATTACCCTCCTTAGCCCTTTGTCGCCGTCGATAAGGGCCCGTGCCCTTTTCGATTGATTAGCTGACATTTCGGCGCCTTTCATTTGTATGGCGTCTTGGAAGAAGCCCGAATAATGCGCGACCCCGGCTGCGGTGTGCATTGAAGGGAGGATTATTGTAAGGGACATTTTACAAAGTTCACTTTGATAAATGACTTGTGGAAATGTGGGCATTGTAGCTATGGAATCGCCAGAGGTTATTATGAGGTTTAATTGAATATAATACTAGCAAACTGAAACTGCCTCGTTGGTCTAGCGGTTCGCATAGTCGACTGCGGATCACGAGGTCCTGGGTTCGATTCCCGGTCGGGCATAAAAATTGTTAGGTATTGGGTTTTTCAATTATGAAATTCTCAGTGCCAGCCCGGAGTTGGAAGTTGGCGGTGTTTCACACCCGTGCCTTGGAGAGCACGTTAAGCCGTCGGTCCCGGATATTATCACTAACACGATAATAGTCGTTAAAGCCCGCCAACCCGCATTGGAGCAGCGTGGTGGGTCTAAGCTCTAATTCCCTCTCTCCTATGATAGTGGAGGCCTGTGCCCAGCAGTGGGACGTTAATAGGCTGTAGTGGTGGAAACTGATGCCCGCAACTTCGTCCGCGTGGATTGAAGTTTTTTGGTTCCCGCGGGAACACCTTAGTTTCCGGGATAAAAAATAGCCTATGTGTTATTCTAGACTATAATCTACCTCTGTGCCAAATTTCATCCAGATCAGTTCAGCTGTTCGAGCGTGATTGAGTAACAAACATCCAACTATACATCCAATACATCCATCAATCCCAACTTTCGCATTTATAATATTTATTTTATTGATTTTGATATCTTGTACTTAAGTCGACCTTTCGGCCACCACGGCCTATCTCCAATTACCCATCGTGGGAGATATTATAATGCACAATTGTGTACGCAAACACAGGTGCACTCTCTATTCCCTAACTCTCATAGCCCGATGGGACGGAAAATGGACACGACCGGAGAGAGACCATAAGGCGCAAGACCGACAGCTTTACAAGCCCAACACCGTCAACCGGGCAGGTATGAACGTGTACTTAAAACATCTTTATTTATACATTCGTGACAACAGCAAGTGTGATTAACAGTAAGTAGCGATTGGCCGAATTTTTTATCGACACCTGCGTACCTACTAATGTACCCTACTTATTGATTGACTCTTTATTTTTAAGTACCCAAAGCTGTAATGTATTCAAATTACTCTCTCCCCTATGCAAGTAAAAACGTGCATTTTAAATTGGAAGAATGAGTTAAAAACAAAATGTGTCGGTTGGTTACCTAATTAATTTACTTACTCATTATGTAACACACCTTCGAATACTTCAACTCGATCCATCCGTGCATGCGCAAAGATTTCAAATCAACAGATACGCAGACTTACAGAGTACAATCTCGCTTGTCGTTGTCTCAATAGACGTGCACAGCTGGACGAAGGTCTCCTGCGTTGATCACAGGACTCCGTTGCGTGCCGCTTGCTTCCAGCGGCTCCCAGCTACTCGCTTGCGATCGTCCATCTTGTTGCGGGTCATCCAACGCTGCGCTTTCAGCACCGTTTCAGCACCGTGGGATGTAAAGTGGCAATATTTCGACGAACCGATAGGGTTGGGCCCTATCGGTTCGTCGAAATATTGCCACTTTACCTTAGCGACTCTTCGAATTCTGCGGACACTCGGGTGCCAACTAGAGGTGAGGATTAAAAGTTATAACTTTAAATTTAACACAATATTTATTTTTAACTTTTAACTTTGTTATAAAATATTAAGATGTTCGTTAAAAGTTATAACAAGTAACAACCGTACACTATTCTACTGAGCAAGCAAATTTTGCTATTTTAACGCTCTCTAGTGGCCTCATTAGTCGTTATCGCGTATTGGACATTGACAACGATCGTTGTCTTTTGCAAAAAATTGCATGGTAGTTTGGGTGGCTGCCGGACGTTGGCGCTGTTACGACATTACAGCGTCTGTCCGGCAGCCACTTTTGTACTGCTTTACCGATTTTTAATTATAATACAAGTAATTGTGAGCCTTATATTAATAGTGTTAGCTTTTATTATAGAATTTATGAAGAAACCAATAAATAACTTTTTAATGTTTAACGATTTCAAAAATAACGTAAACAAATAAATTACCTACTGTATCAGTTGTGAGAAATGTGTTGCGAAGTTAAATGTTATAGGTACTTAATATTTATTGATAATAATAAGCAATACAAATTATAACATTCATTTCATTGAACATTTAACGAAAATCATTAAGTATTGTGCAATAAAAATTATAACATTCATTCCATTGAACATTTAACGAAAATCATTAAGGTGCATGACACGGGTATGCCCGCGAAATTCAAATTTAATTTGGTTTTTCACAATTTGTAAACTAATACGACAAAGTAGGCTTATGGCATTCAAATTGCGAGCGTAGGAATATCATCTTCACAGGTTTATATAAAAATCTTTACTTGAAAGTGCCCAGTTTAAGAAATTAGTCAAATTAATGACTAATTTGTGAGTAACTCACGTCAAACTCATTATTTTGACTAATTTCTTAAACTGGACACTTTCAAGTAAAGATTTTTATATAAACCTGTGAAGATGATATTCCTACGCTCGCAATTTGAATGCCATAAGCCTACTTTGTCGTATTAGTTTACAAATTGTGAAAAACCAAATTAAATTTGAATTTCGCGGGCAGACCCTTGTCATCGACCTTAAGTATTAAGCAATAAAAACTATAACATTCATTCCATTGAACATTTAACGAAAATATAAATAACATCATTTGGATATCTGTTAGCCTTATCAGTTATAATTATAACTTTTAATTTAACGTGTTATTTTTTTATTATTATAACGTTACAACAGTTAACGTTTTTTAACATTTAATCACATCTCTAGTGCCAACACTGGTCGGGTACTTAATACACCTTACATACTCTAATATCAACTTAATCTACAAAACTGTGATTTCGCAATTAAATTATCCATACATGTATAAAGTTCACTCCTACTTGCTAGGATTTCCAAAAATTCCACTTGAGCGAAACCAGTGTGATGATGCCAACAACGTTGTCCGCGTTGATTTGGTCTTTTGAGAATTCTGTGTAAAATCGAGGAGATTTTAAAAGTATGTCCTTTCCTTGGACAAAGTAAAAGCACTTAGGCAGGCAGGTAAGTTTGTGTATCTAATTGTGTTGCACAAAGGCAGGTTGGTCTTTGTACTAAATTTCACCAAAATCGGTTCAACGCGCCATGGGCCGTGAAAGCGTAGCAGATTCTTGGAATAATAAGCGGATTCTTGGAAATTATTTCGTATTCAATTATTTCTGACTGCCTCGTTGGTTTAGTGGTCATCATGTTCGACTGCGACCGACGCGGTCCCGGGTTTGAGTCCCGGGTCGGGCCATAATTTTAAGTATTGAGTTTTTCTGACTAGAAATTCTAAGTTAGGAAGTTGGCGGTGTTTCACCCCCGTGCCTCGGATAGAACATTAAGGCCAGCGGTCCCGGTTATTATCATTAACATGATAATAGTCGTTAAAGCCCGTCAACCCGCATTGGAGCAGCGTGGTGGGTCTAAGCTCTAATTGCCTCTCTCCTATGAGAGTGGAGGCTTGTACCCAGCAGTGGGACGTTAATGGGCTGTAGTAATGGTATCTCTAACAAGAATGCTATTTCCGGTGCTTTTCATTTAATGGGTAGGTACTATAACCTCCAGGTCAATGATGTAACTATAAAAAAGGAGTTTAATATACTTATTCCAATATCTATTAATATTAAATACAACAGCTGATCTGTGGTTTTTCGATGCCATCTATGGTTAACTGACATTGACAGTTGTCAATATCGTTTCTGTCATTTTCACTTGTCTCCTGTTCTGTTCATTACCTTTCATTACGAAACTCTGTGTAAGCACTAAGCCCGCCGCTGTTTGCTTAAATATAAAATCCATTTATCATTGACCGAGCGAAGCGAAGGTCTCTGAGTCTACTTGGGTGAATTGGCACTTGTCCGTCCGTCCGTCCGTCCGTCCGTCCGTCCGTCCGTCCGTCTGTCAGAGCATTATAACTTCTGAATTATTGAACGCAATTACTTCAGCTTTAAATATAATATGTAAACCAATGGCCTCCCGCCGAATATGGTTAAAAAAATAATAAAAATCTTTATTTCAGGGGGGCTCTCATAGAAGCGAATGCGAAGTAAAATATTTTTTATAAAGTTACATAGGGTTGCGGTATATCATTTTAAAGATAATTAGGAATAGAGTCCAAAAATATTTTTTTTAAAATTTTTCCCTCAAAATTGACGAAATGGGGGGCTTTCAAAGTGGTGATTTTCTAACGTCCAAAGATGACCTCAGAACTCTAAATTTTCTGAAAGGATGAGCCTGAAACTTGATCAGTTATTTCAATTATATCCTGTACTTGAACAACAAATACTAAAATTAGATAAATATTGTAAGGAAACGGAATTATTTAATTTTTAATGAGCTTCAGTATTTTTAACAGAACTTCACATTTATGTCAATAGATGGCGCCGCGAGGTCTTAGTTCGGGGCGAACCACTAGTTATTTATAGTTTTATTTCAATAAATAAAAACATTAGGTTATGGCCCAGCTGGCCTTAATTGTTAAAAATAAAGTTTTAAATCAATAAGTAAATTCAGTTAGTGGATTCAGTTAGATTTCACGGGCAGACGCGCGGGCAAATTTTTCCTTTTCAGCCATTTTCAGCCAACTTTCAACGAACATGTCGTCGAATAACCCACTTGCATTTATTGAGAAGCTCAACGGACGTGAAAATTACAGCACATGGAAGTTTGCAGTAAAAACTTATCTTCAACATGAGGAATTGTGGGATTGTATAGAATCAACACGTGCCGTAGATGACAAACGCGACACAAAAGCAAAGGCTAAAATAGTATTACTGGTGGACCCGATAAATTATGTCCACATTCAGGAAGCGCGGACGGCAAAGGAAGCGTGGGATAACCTAGCACGTGCCTTCGAAGACTCTGGCCTGTCACGCAAGGTAGGGCTTTTGAGGGATTTAATTAATACCAATTTAGACAATTGTCCCAATGTGGAAGAATACGTTAATAAGGTGATGTCCACAGCACACAAACTCAGAAACATAGGTTTTGCCGTAGATGATGAGTGGTTAGGTACTCTATTACTCGCAGGTTTGCCGGACACTTACAAACCTATGATCATGGCGATGGAGAGTTCTGGTGTGTCTATTAGCGCAGATTCTGTAAAAACAAAAATCCTCCAAGATGTAAAGTCCTCTGAATCCTCCGCTTTATATACTAATACTAATAAAAGGAATGTACACAGGTTTAACAGGAGCAAGGGTCACAGTAGGGGCCCCAGGTGCTTCGCATGTAATGAGTATGGCCATTTGAGTACTTTTTGTACATCAAACAAGAAGAAATCAAATAGTAAGGGTAAATCTAAAAGTAATGATAGCAATTCTGGATTTGTAGCTGCTTTTTCTGCTTTTTCAGTTGATGTTGACGATTGCTGGGTCATCGACTCTGGTGCGAGCGCTCATATGACGAACCGTGATGATTGGTTATACGATCGCAAATCAGCAACAGTGGCAACAATCAAAGTGGCAGACAGTAAAAGTTTACAAGTGAAAGGATGTGGCAACTTAAATCTACAAATACCAGGATCCAGTAACAACACTCAAGTCATTCAGGTCAGAGATGTTTTATCTGTGCCAGGACTAGCAACTAACTTGCTGTCAGTCAGTCAAATGACTCGGAATGGGTGTCAGTTACAGTTTACAAAGAATGAATGTAATGTATATCAAAATCAGAAATTAATTTTGACAGCAAAATGTATAAATAATATGTATGTGGTGAATGATTCTGCTTATGCACTATTTACTTCTACTTATCTATGGCATCAAAGATTAGGTCATCTAAACTTCAGTGACCTTGCAAAAGTTAAGGAATTCACCACTGGTACTGATTTACCACAGTCAATAAATACAAACAATGTACTTTGCACTACTTGTATAGAAGGAAAGCAGACTAGGCAGTCATTCAAGCATGAAGGCACAAGAGCTTCTGATATCCTCGGTATAGTTCACTCTGATATATGTGGACCTATGGAAAAGCTATCTCTGGGAGGTGCCAGATATTTTATGACATTTATTGATGATTTTTCTCGCAAAGTTCATGTTTATTTTTTGAAATCAAAAGCAGATGCCTTAGAAAAATTTAAAGAGTTTAAGAATCTTGTTGAAAATCAATTAAATACAAAGATTAAGATTTTAAGAACGGATAACGGTAGAGAATATGTGAACAATGATTTTGATAACTTCCTAAGAAACTCAGGTATTCAACATCAAACAACCAATCCATATACGCCTGAGCAAAATGGTTTAGCCGAGCGAATGAACCGAACGTTGGTTGAGAGAGCTAAATGTATGCTTTTAAATTCCAGTTTATCTAAACAATTCTGGGCTGAGGCAATGTCAACAGCAGCTTATGTCATCAACAGAGCTCCGACAAAGTCTCTAACATATAAAACTCCTGAAGAAGTATGGAGCGGAAAGAAGCCAGACATAAGTAATTTAAGAATATTTGGCTGTCATGCTATGGTGCATATACCCAAAGAAAAAAGGCTGAAATGGGACAGTAAATCTCAAAAATTGATTTTTGTTGGATATTATAATAGAAAGTTCTGATACAACTCATGACGTTGATGAGACCTATGTACCAGAGGAGTCAATCAATGAAGTATCATTAAAGAAGATGTCATTGAGACCAAGGCAAAATATTAAAAAGAGCTATTTATGTCAGGCTGTAACCAGCTCTGTCACACCGCTCGAAGAAGATCCTGACACACCAGAGGCAGCTCTATCTAGTAAAAATTGTCTTCAGTGGCAAAAGGCAATGGAATCTGAGTATAATTCGCTAATAGAGAATAACACGTGGACACTCACTAATCTTCCTGCTGGACGTCGAGCCATACCTTGCAAATGGGTTTATAAGACAAAACTTGATGCAGAAGGCAACATAAGCAAATATAAGGCCAGATTAGTTATTAAAGGCTATGAACAACGGCGAGGTATTGACTATGAAGAAGTATATGCCCCGGTTGTCCGTCATACCTCAGTTAGATACTTGATCGGCCTGGCTGTTAAATACAGGATGAAAATAGAGCAGATGGATGCCGTGACTGCCTTCCTTCAAGGTGAAATAGATGTGGAATTGTATATGGAGCAGCCACCATTGTATAAACAAAATGATCAAGTATGTAAGCTTAATAAATCAATTTATGGCTTGAAGCAAGCAAGCAGAAGATGGAATATGAAATTAATTGAAGTCTTACAAAATATTGGTTTAAAAAGGTCAAAGGTTGAACCTTGTATCTATTATAACATTTCTGACAACAATAATATATTAATAATTGCAGTTTATGTGGATGACTTACTTTTGTTTTATACACATGAAAATGAAGCTAAAGATATAAAGCAACGGTTGAAGGATAATTTTAAAATGCAAGACATAGGAAGAGCTAATCACTGTATTGGGTTTAGAATTACATACCTAGAAGATGGCATAATATGCATTGATCAGACAAGGTATATTGATCAAATCTTGGAGCGTTTCCATATGAGTGAATGTAAGCCTGTAAGTACACCCATGGAACCAGGAATGATACTTACACGCTCTGGCAAGGATATCCTAAAAAACATACCTTATCAAGAGGCTATTGGGTGTTTACTATATTTATGTCAAGGAACTAGGCCTGATATAACCTATGCAGTGAACACATTGAGCAAATTCAACAATAAACCTGAAATTCACCATTGGCAAGCAGTGAAGAGATTAATGCGTTACCTGAAAGGTACAAGAAATATGAAACTAATGTTCAAGCCTAATAATCAATCTATTGTTGGATACTGTGATGCTGATTGGGCTTCCAACTCTGAGGATCGTCGCTCTTGTACTGGTTATGTTTTTGTTTTTCAGGGCTCTGCCATATCGTGGAACTCAAGAAGGCAACCAACAATAGCCTTATCCACCACTGAAGCAGAGTATATGTCTTTATCTGCTGCAGTTCAAGAAGCCTTATGGTTAAGGCAGCTTCACATTGAACTATGGCCGGAAGAAAAGCTTTTTCCTCTAAAATTGTACTGTGATAACCAAAGTGCAATTAAGCTAACATGTAATGAAAGTTTTCAGGCTCGCAGCAAACACATCGATGTACGGCATCACTTCGTGAGAGATAAAGTAGCCAATGGGGAAATATGTGTCGAGTACATCGAGACAAGCATGATGACAGCCGATTCACTGACCAAAGCAACTACCAGGGCCAAACATGAAAAATGTGCTGATGGAATGGGGTTGTATTTAAGGGAGGATATTAATATTAAATACAACAGCTGATCTGTGGTTTTTCGATGCCATCTATGGTTAACTGACATTGACAGTTGTCAATATCGTTTCTGTCATTTTCACTTGTCTCCTGTTCTGTTCATTACCTTTCATTACGAAACTCTGTGTAAGCACTAAGCCCGCCGCTGTTTGCTTAAATATAAAATCCATTTTATAGTTTTATTTCAATAAATAAAAACATTAATATCATATACTCCTTTTTTATAGTTACATCATTGACCTGGAGGTTATTGCATTAAGTTACATATCGATGCACCGTGCCACGCTCCGTGATCAAGTTAATTTAATTTTAGAGTCAAAAAAGCTTCACGTTCTCTCAGGGCTGCCACTTAAATATTATTAAAGGAACACTTGGGTATTTTTTATTACTTCACACGTCAAAAAGTGACATAAGTGGTGTGGCTGTAACTACCTTTAACTAGTTAACATAACTTTATACTCAAAGCGAACTAGATTTTAGGCATCCACATCTAGGAACAGCTTTTAAAAGCACTGGTGTCCCGAAGTTGGCAGAGTGTGTCACTGTTACTTCACTTATACAAGGTGACTTATTGGCTGACGTATGACGTATCATATAACATAGCCTGCAGCTTTTTTTTTATCCACTACACGTTAGTCCTGCGATTTCACCTGATGGTAAATGATGATGCAATCTAAGATGTTAGCGGGCTAACCTGTTAGGGGCATGGTAGTTGTTTTAAATACACACCCCTATTCGGTATCAACACGGCTTCGTACCGGAACGCTGCTCCACGGAGGTCGTCAAAATCGTTCTATAGATCTTGAAAAGAAGGCCGTTTTGGCAGCCCTATCTATAAATACTAACAGCTTTTAAAAGCGCCGGTGTACCAGTGGGCAGGTGTGTCGCTTTACTTCACACGTCAGAGGTGACTAGCTCATAGGGCACATTTAATGGGAAATTATTCACGCATCAAATGCTTTTGTATTTGAACAGTAAGCCTATTATTTGTTAGCCCCTTTATTTTCAATATGGTATTTTTTATCCAGATCAAAATGGACATACCTATCTTTGCATGACAAGTACCTATTCATAACCTCACAAGATGATGCCCGCGACTTCATACGCATGGACTAAGTTTTTACGATTCCCGCAGGAACGCCTTCATTTTCCGGGATAGCCTATGTACTTCCCTGAGATACGACCTATCCCTGTACCAAATTTCATCAAAATCGGTTGAACAGTTGGGCCGTGAAAACGTAGCATACTTCATTTATTAAAGTATGGAATTAGTATGGATATGGATATTATGTCCGATGGACCCTTTTGCTACTTGACCGTTCACAATGTTTTGGTCTACCTCGCAGCTCGTTCTTAAAGATCTTTAAGAGAAGACTTACAGACAACAAGATTTCTGGCAGCCCTATTGACAAATACTAATGCTGGTGTGCTAATGTGCAGTTGATTTGCTGCTACTGAATACTTCAGAAAGGCGACGAATTAATTGACGTATTTTTTTTTTATATTTACTTGTCGTATTTGACAAGAGGCAGCTTCCTCCGATGTGGTGGTCGGAGACGTTTCTTGACTTATTTTTAATTTATGCATAGTTTAAGTTAATTTTTAATTTAGTTAAGTTTATTTTTAATTTAGTTTTATTTTGTATCCTATTTATTTCAAATCAAGTTAATTTTATGTTTTATTTATATTTAATTTGTGCTCAATTGAGTTTTAGTTAAGTTTAATTTAGTTAAGATTAGTTTTTGGTTTAGTTTTATTTTGTATCATATTTATTTTCAAATTAAGTTAAGTTTATGTTTTATATTGATTTCAGCAGCTACTTTTTTGTTGTGGCGATAAGAAGGAGCAGAACACGCGTGATTTCTACACATGTTAGATTTTATATTCAATAATATAAATTAAACATTGTGTCTTTATTACCGAGTTCTGTTCCTTTCTATCGCTGTTTTTGCGATTCTAACTGCAAATTTTAAAAAGGGGGTTCTTGTTTCTTCGTTTTGTAGCATGGCGGCCAGGGAGCCCCTACACAGACTCATTTGTGTTTCCTGTTGCAGATCTTCTCGCGCTTTGCCGTGCTGCGGACACTCAACTAACATGTGTAAGATTGTTTCGTCGCAGTTTGGGTCGCAAACACAGCTTGGGTCGTCTTTACATTTAAATCTGTGCAGGTACTCCGCAAAGCCACCATGGCCAGTGAAAACTTGTGTCAAGTAGGGCGTAAGTTTTATTTTCTTTAATATTTTATGGGCCATTTCTACTGACGGTAGGAAGGTCTTTGTTACGGACGCGGTAATTGACGTATTACTCGCAACTAGTTCATACTAAAAGAAAACTTCATCTTTGACAACCCTATTTATTAAAACTAACAGCTTTAAAAAGCGCCGGTGTACTAGTGGGCAGGTGTGCCGCTGTTACTTCACACGTCAGAGGTGACTAATTGGCCGTTGTATGGCTAGCTCATAGGGCTTATTTAATGGGAAATTATTTACGCATCAAATGCTTTTGTATTTGCAGGGTAGGCCTGATGTTTGTGAGCCCTTATAAGCGAAATCACACTACGGACTGGCAGGACAAAACGGCCATGCGAAACGCCCGCCTCGAAAGGGAAATACATCACCACTTGCAAGGAGGTCTGATTGCAGCCAAGCGCTAGATTTTTTAAGTATATAAAAAAAAAACATATGTGGAGATCCATTTTCATCTATGACACATTTTTTTTTGGATATTGATTGTTTTTGTATAGGTTAAAGCCCTTTCACTGCCTAGGGTTACTGGTAGTAGAGATATTTGGAGATACTGCTGAGATATTTGTAGAGATGTGCTTCCTTGTCGATTTCTTTCATTTAATTATAATTGTTTGGTACAAAATAAATTTAATTATAAAGTAAAAGGAAATTATTTCTCATAGAAAGATTTTTCAAGTCGAAAGTGGACAAGGAACCGCGCGCCAGAAAAATGGTCAAATATTTGAAGCAAGGTGTCTGTCCATAATAGAAACTGTCGCTTACAAGTGTTACAAATAGTCACGGTGGATTTAATTTTCACGCTTGTCGACTCTTGTCGAGTTTAGAATGCTTTAAAATTGAAGCTTAGGTATGTGGATAAGGTACGAAGCGTGAAATGTGATGAACGTTGTTTGGTTTTTCTTTTGTTTGTAATTTGTAGGCTGAAGGTTGTTGTATTTTGAAATGTAACGCTATAACATAACATTTAAGATACATTATAGTGTGTTTTTATTTGGAACATTGACTTAATCGATGACGTGGAAATACAAACTACACACTTACACACATACATAGTACTTAACATATTTTAGACTAGAATATATGATGTCCGCGACTTCGTTCGCTTGGATTCAGTTTTTTTTAATTCCCGCAGGAATTTTTTAATTTTCCGGGATTAAAAGTAGCCTTTGTTCTTCCCCGGGATTATACCAAATTTCATCAAAATCGGTTGATTAGATGGGCCGTGAAAGCGTAGCAGACAGATAGTCACACTTTCGCATATATAATACTAGATGATGCCCGCGACTTCGTCCGCGTGGATTAAGGTTTTTTGTTTCCCGTTAACTATAACTATAACAAATTTCATCAAAATCAGTTGATGGGATAGTTTTTTTTTATTCCCGCGGGAACTCTGGAATTTTCCGGGATAAAAAGTAGCCTATGTCCTTCCCCGGGATACAATCTATACCTGTGCCAAATTTCATCAAAATAGGTTCAACAGATGGGCCGTGAAAGCGTAGCAGACAGACAGACA
Source organism: Erebia aethiops (assembly GCA_923060345.2). Classification (NCBI taxonomy): domain Eukaryota; kingdom Metazoa; phylum Arthropoda; class Insecta; order Lepidoptera; family Nymphalidae; genus Erebia; species Erebia aethiops. The sequence continues at coordinate 15,796,854 of OV281081.1, read as the reverse complement.
GATAGACAGACAGACAGACACACTTTCGCATTTATAATATTAAAGTATAAAGTATGGATTAGTTTGGATACATTATAGTAAGGTTTTGTATTTTGTTAAAAGGGAGCTCGAGTCGTCAGAATAAACTTTAAAGATCTTTTTAAGGATCTTATACACCAATGTCTGATTATGATCAGCAAAGTCTCAGAATGAGGAGTATGTATTTTGGCCAAATAACGTCAGTACTCAGTACCATTCCATAATGGTATTCCAGAACCAGAATGGTACCAGAACTCTTAGCCTACCTACCCTTACCCCCCTCTCTCCACCACCACTCTTACCCTTACTCTTAGCCTCTTAGTATACCTATGCAGGTTTCCTCACGGTGGTTTTTCTTCACCGTTAAAACAATTGCTAATAGCGCTTTCCTACGAATAGTGACTTATTTGCATTTTGCACCCTATAGATCCCTCAAATAGGCGACTATATTGCTGTCAGATAGGTTGTCTATTTTAGACCAAAAATAAAGGTGTAAACATAAATAGGTACCTATTTCATTTCATAAATAAAAAAACAAAGTCCACAGTTAAACATAATTTATTTCATATTATTTTAATTATCACAGATCCATTTATTTTAATAGTCGTCACGTTAACAAAAATATATATAGTCTACAGTGGTGACATCTGTCCATATACAATATCATTGTTGCCTTGATATAAGTGCTAGTATGAGTTTTGTAACGTTTGCTTGATTTTGTCTTCGTTATGTATTTGTAAGAAAAAATATACACCGCTCGAGGAACGAAGTTGGCATTATTAAAAAAGAGCTTGTGGTGTTAACATGCGATAGCTAACCCGATGAGCGACAGAAACGACACCACGCGAAGCGACGCGATACGACACCATAGAAAATGGCAGACGTATCTATACGCGAACGTAGGCCACGTGAAGGGTCAGCTACTGTTTGATACTGTTGCGTCGTGTTGTCTTGTTTGTCGCTTACCTAGGACAACGTTTGAGGTACCTCGATGTATTTACTAATTTAGTGCTTACTCCAAATTTGGTAAAAAAAGTAAATCACCCACAGCGTAGAATAAAGGTCTGAGTTCTATTTAACTGACTGCTGATTTTTCAGCGAAGTTGGCTTTAATGAGGAAACGTTTTCAAAACTCACACTAGACCTATTTTCAAACTACGTGTTAAATGCGATACAAGTATTTACAATCTATTATTCTCCTTATATACAGACGTTAAGTAGAAAAATGTTAGTAGTTATCCATAGTATAGGTAAAATAAGTGTTCCAGCCAAAGAGTATAATACCGTCGACCCAATTTTGAAACTATCTCTCATGTTTTTCTGCTTTTCTCAAAAGGTAGATCTCATAATAATTTTGGCTGAAACACATTAGGCAGTGAATGTGTAAGTGTAAAAAAATGTAGTGCCGATCTCATCTATTTTAATTTGTAAAAAAAATTCTCAATTTTCATAATCACCATACTATTTTCTGCATCGCTTATGGTATTATAATAGTAACTTGTCATTTCATCAAAACTTGTATGGAAAACAATAATTGATTTCAGCCTCAGGTAATGCGGATAAATGATTGAAATCGACACTACACATGAAATCTTGGCTTAGTTTAATAGTTGAAACATAAATGCATTGGACACAAGTCTTCTCCGTTTTTCAATTTTAAAAAACATAAAACACTAAACTACCTAGAGTTTTATTATTTTAAGCTCAGCATAGTGCACATTCAATTGTATTATTGCCAAAGGTAATGCTGCGGCATCATCGATTTGGCACGTAGTCTTAAATAAGCTATGTTATGCAATACATTTCAAAGAAAAAAAAAACATAAATTTTAATTAATGCTATAGAGTTTCGATAACGTCTTTCATTTTCAACCAAGGGCCATAAAATGTAGTGGGGTGCACTGCAAAAGGCCCAGCAGTGTACGAATATGGGGTGAATGATTGGTATTTTGTATTATTTTCATCAAATTGACACTATGATGACGATATAATTTGATTTATTTAATTAAGGAGACCAGAATGCTCAAGCTCGCAACTTGGCGAAATTATTTAGAAAGTTATTGCATATAATAGCTCAAATCATAATAACCAAACAGGTATAGAGAATACATCGTAAGCAAAAGAAACAAGAACCTAGCTAAAGAAGAAAGAAGCTATACTTTATTAATTATAGTTGAACACTCAAACACTTATAAAAAATAACAAAATTTAACCAACCGTGTATTACCAACTATAAATCGTTGGTGTCGTTCTTTATAAGAAATAGGCACTATTATTGCTACTATAATATAATTTACTCTCCCGCGTATCTACAGCATAGATATAATATAGGCTCTATACAAAATAAACTACATACCCACGATTTTACAAAGGCCGTCAGCCTACGAAACTATTTATTTCGTTTTGCTCTAAACAACATTTAAACTACACATATTATCAACAAACGTTTATAAAACAGACATTAAGTGTGACGGTATCGTAACTGGTAACACAAGAAACTGCACTAAATATGAGATTTTACATCTCACCAAACATTGATATTGGATATAAAAGTATCTCAGTACTTAAGAACGATATTATTCCAGCAATTTCGTTTGGAGCACTGGATGTAAGTTATGTGGATGAACTTGGACTTTAAAAGAAGGAATTTCAGATATATTTTACTACGATAAACTGTTTTTACGCTCTAATTTTAGGTATCAATGTTGGCAAGTTGTAATTTTTCTTAATAACCCTACTTAGGAACGCCCGTAGGATCCACATTACAGCCATTTAGTGAGACTCATTTTATACAGTTCCTTGTATTACAAATCGTAGTTTTCTATGCTTTCCTACCAGCGCACATTGTCTATCTAGGCCTTAGAAATGCACTGTATCAGTATTCCCATATTTAAACACTCACGTATTATGTAGATTACTCGAACTGATTAGGAATTCATAACCAGGAGGGTCTGCCCTGCAGTAATTCAGCCGCATCGTGCCTGTCCATTTGGCGTAGTGCGGCGGCGAGGCCCGCAGTGGCGCCGGGCCCGCGCTCCCTGCATTCCCACAACTCCAAGATAGCTTCAGTCGGCGAGCTCTTTGTAGCGAACCACGTTGTATAACGATCTACCCCTAACCTTGCAGCGAGCGCCCGCCAGTCGTTACCGCGAGCGTTCGGGGGGTCCAATATAGCACACAACTGCCTCTTCACCCGAACGCTTAATTTGAATGGACTTTCAGCGCACTCGTTCACTCCAGTTTCGTTCACAGTCACGTTCCTTTTACCGCTTTCGCTTCCATCCTCGCTCCTACACATACGAGCCTCCAATAAATTCTCTGTTATGTTAAAACTACGCTGGGATTCCCGCGGTGAACGACCTCGGGGCGATCGGCATCGCAAATCATCGACCGATATTCTAAACGTCTGTTTATACGATGGATTGGTTCTCTGACACGCTGAGATACTGAAATCTATATTATCGCAGTCGTACGTCCTGTCCAGGACAAAACTGCAATGGAGTGCATTGTAATTCGACCCCCAGACGTGATTGAAAGGGATTTCTTGATAACCAATCCCAGGTTTAGCTTTCCAACCTGGACTTAAATGCTCTAAATTCAAACACAAGTTTGATCCACCGTCTTGGAATAACAAAGTTTTGGGGCGCTCGAGTAAAACACCCCCTAACTTCTTCTCCTGTTCTTGACAATAATACGGCGCGCATGGAGTGTCCTCGAAAATGTATAACCGTATGCTGTATTCCGTACACGAGTCGTTCAATGTCGCAGGTGCATACACCGCTAATTGTAGAGTCTTTACGGCTTTTCCGTTAAAACTTTCACCGACTAGCACAAAGGTGGAAAGCATGTCTGTCACAAGGAATATTTTGTCTGTATCCAATTGTGTGAACACCGGTGTGTTGATCGTCTCTTGTCCAAGACTTACTATTTTCTTCCATTGCGGTTGTAGATCTGTCTTTGCTGTATTGTGATCTAAAGCGTAAAGCGCGAGGTTCCAGAAGCCGTGTTTTAGACTTGCACAGTGTGGTATTTGAAGGACAACCGACTTATTAAGCTGGAGACGAGGCGGGCCACACTTAACTACCGGACTGAGTTGCGTGATACCTGCGGGCAAAAAACTGTTTCAACAAAACGCTCTACGATGTTAGCGACGTCCGCCTAAGGCTCGCTTGATATTACTTTGCATAAATTACCCGCTACGATTTCACGTTACATAGGAGTTTTTAATGGTTCGTATTTATAGTTTGCATCTAGGTTCCTTTTCTATATTTATTATTAGAGATTTTATCTCCTAAACATATTGTAGCTTAAGGCTATTTTTAAGCACAATTTTAGCTCATTGAGATGTCAATTTTGGGTTTATTAGTCATGAATCATAATTGAGCTTTTGTAACTATTGATTAAAAAACATTCATCAACGATAAAATACCAATTGGATTTTAATTATACAGGTTAAATCTTTTCTCTTTTATGCATGTTTTAGTAGTAAATTAAATTTAGTAAATTTTAGCTTCTATTTTCAGATTCCGTACAATTACAATGGTCTCTATCAAAACATGATGGTCTAACGCAGTCTAAGATGGTAGCGGGCTAACCTGTTAGGGGTATGGTATTAATATTTAACCCATACCTCTCATCAGTTTCTACGCAGCATCGTACTGGAACGCTAAATCACTTGGCAGCATGACTTTGCCGAAACTGTGGACTAACCATGACCGAAGCTTCCCACCAGGCCCGACCAAAGAAAATTCAATTGCAACATTCTCAAATAGATGTATTGAACTCGGGACCTCCTGCAAGGCAACAGCAGTCATCACTATGCCATCTATGATAATATGTTTGCAAAGTTTGCCTGGATGTATGTTTGTAACTCAATCATGCCAAAACGACTGAACGGATCTGGATGAAATTTGGCACAGATATAGATTCTAGTCTGGAATAACATATAAGCTACTTTTTTTCCCGGAAAATTGAAAGTTCCCGAGATAATTAATAAAACTTAAATCCACACGCGAAGTCGCGTGCAACAGCTAGTAAAAAAATAAACTAGTCAGTACCTTTTCCAAATCTCGACCGGTATCTATCATCTTTCACAACAGCCAAATAGATTTGCTCCCTGCGTCCCCTACTAAGGGCTCCTTCAGGCATCGACAATGCGACTCCAGCGGCCGGTAGAGCGAGTCTTGCTCCAGAACTGGATACTGCTAGTGATTGTGATATCGGTGAGTTCGAGACGAGTTCCGCTAGTTGGAGCGTCACTGACTCATTCGCTGCGTCATACATTGATCCGGCTGGAACAAAAGCTGTACTTAGAAAGTCGGAAATTACTAAGGAGTATTAATTTCAATGGTAAATAGATAGTAAATGTTATAATAATGTCCTCCCGACCGAATTTCGGTCACGGCGGCCTATCTCCAGAGAGATAAGCCATTTGCGCGGGAGATATTAGGTATAGTGCACAAGTGTGTGCGCATACACAGGTGCACTCTCGGTCCTATACTCTCATATTCCGATGGGACGGAAAACGACACGACTGGAGAGAGATCAAGCGCAGGACCAACCGCTTTACGTGCTCTCCGAGGCACGGGGTTGAAACACTACCAACTTCCTAACTCCGTGACAGTACTGAGAAAAATCCCGTGCTAATAAAATCCACCACGCTGGCCAAGTGCGTATTGGAAGACTTCACACATCTTTGAGAACGTAGAGATATTTAACTGCCTAGAATTAGAACGCATAATAACTCAAAAAAGTTTGATGTGCTTGCCTGAGGAATCTCCGATCACTTGGAGAATAGGCCTAATAGGCCTATTACACTGAACTTTTCACAGGGACCCTTACCATGAATCAGTGTAGTGTAATAAGAGATAGGGAGAAAAGGTCCCTAAATTGGCCCTTATTGCTTTGTAATTAGCGACGCCAAAACTAGCGGCCACGCCTACCCTTTCCACAGGGCCCTGTGAAAAGTGCAGTCTAATAGGCCTATAAGGCCTTAACCACTAGGGCTATCACCGCTCCGATATATTATATACCAAAAAAGTTAACATACTTAAGACAAATTAGTTTAATAATTATACTTACAACTAGTAAAACAACTGGACGCCGAGTGTTCAGACTCCGTGTAAGGCTTGCTGTCATACTCGTCGCTTTGGCCCTTGCTCGAGGCGCATGGAGTGACTTGATGGTCCACCGGCGATGCGTAACTACGGGGCGAATTACTGTATTACCATTTTTATTTCATTGCTGCCTGATTATCGCCTTTAGGAAAATATTTTTGTTGCTTGACAACCCTAATTATTGTGTCATGTAAAATTACGTGTGCCCCATTTTTTTTTTAAATAGCAGTTGTAGATTGTTGATGTGTAAATATGTGGAAAATTATTGTGTTTTCATTGTTTATAATGCTTGCCTGATACCTTTGTGTTGTTTACTGACAACCCTAATTATTCTTTTAGTATGCGAAGAAAAATAACAGTTTATCATTTCCACTTTTAATACCTGTATGTTTACAGAAAATTTTGACCAATGTGCGCGACAGGAACTAAAATTCTACATCAATGGCGTGACATCGTCCGTGTAGATATACTTACATAGTGGGATAAAAAATTACGGATTTTCTGGGAAAAAAATATTCCAATTATGTCAAAATCAGTTGCACGGATGGGACTGATACACTTTGTCCTTTTTCCTGGATGTTTTTTTATATGAATATAATTCTTCAAAAGATAGATTAAGTCCAAAATTTATTAACGAGTAAATTGAAGTTTGTGATAAATCTATCAAAAGTTAAACTCAAACTCAAATGTTTTTTATTCAAATAAACTTTTACAAGTGCCTTTGAATCGTCGAGTGAATCTACCAATTAATTTTGAATGAGAATAGCGTTACTACTACCTATTAGTTAGATGAGGGACGTCATAATGATGCTCAGTCCTTGGATCCGGTTGGGGGTGCTCGTATCTTGGAGGTCGATGCTGCATCAGGTCAGGGGCCAGCGACAGAGATTGCTTCTCTACGGTGGGATATATCTCCGGTTGGAAATCTTTAGGAAAATAAGTTTGGAATTATTTTAATGGAACGTAGTCTCTTACACAACATAAAGAAGGTATTTAATAAGCTGGTGATGGTATGTATGGTGAATGATGGTATTCTTTAAAATGTGAATCAAAATTTTATATTCAAAGTATTACTACATAAATATAAATAGCTTTAGTGTAGTACTTATTGAAATTAGCGTATAGCCTATTTTATAAAGGTAACATTAGTTCTGGCCAAATTGCACAACACTTTCAAATTAAATGGTAGTAAAATATCACTTTTTAATATTATGATACAGTTTATTCCGGGATTGACATGAAAAGGACAAAGTCACGGCCTCCCTAAAGCAGTAGTGAGCGCTGTGGTCTTATAATGGGAGGTTCCAGGTTCGATTCCCAGCAGGGTCAATTTCGGAATTTATAATTTCTGAATTTTCTCTGGTCTGGTCTGGTGGTAGGCTTCGGCCGTGGCTATTTTCCAGCTTACCGGCTAAGTCTTACCGCCAAGCGATTTAGCGTTCTATTACGATTGGCATCAGCTAGTAAAACAAAAATAAAACTCACCAGTCCTCGTCATAGTATAGAGAGAGTGGTCGCGCGTCTTCCTCTGCAGCAGTTTGTACACCACGGCCGCGCCAGCCAGGAACACCACCACGGCAACCGCGATCCCAATGTAAAGCGGGATGTCGCTGTGGGCAGCAACTGTTAACAAAATATATATTTATTAACTTTGATTTAGGTAAAAGGTATTTTGAAATATTGGGAAGAAAAGCAAAAGGTAGTAAAAATGCACCATATATATTCCAATTCAGTTATTATTCAGGGTATTTGACAACTAGTCAAATAAATTATTTTTTAGTGATAATTAAATAGAGGTTCTCCCAAAAGTCGTAATATTCACGCCCCCTGATAGTTTTATGTAGAAAACCAATTTTTAACTATCGATTAAAGTCATTGATGTAGAATTTTAGTAACTATTCTATTTCGATGGTTAAAGTAAAAAAGTGCGTCAAACTTTGAAGACGTCAGAATTCAGAATTTCATACCAGGCGTTCTGACGTTTGAAAAAAAAATGAACAAAAAATAAGGCAGAAATTTTCTTGCTGATAAAATATCAATGTCGTCACTTCATTGTTAATTGAAAAATTGCCAACTTTATAATGATTGATAGTAATCAGTGTTGAAGCACTTTCAATACAATAAAGATCCAAATGGTGTCAACATTTCAAAACATAAATATATATTTATGTTTTGTTCAAAAGTTTCTAAAAGTTATTTCTCTCAGAATAAATTCTAGAACAATGTTGGGCGAAAACAGAGGTTTAAAAACATTCCTAGGTTTAAACTCACTTTCCTGCTATTAATTCGTTTTGCGCGTGTCAAGATTTGTTCCAAGAAAATTTCCTCAGAACAATGCAAAAGCTAACACGGTACAGTACCCCTTACCACAGTTTAAAATAATATCGACGGTGAGCGTATTCGAGCATCGAAACACTCTGGTGTTAAAGTAAAATGGTCCTTTTCTTTCTTGTTTTTGAGATCAAATTTGTCCATGCATGCAAAAATCCAAATGCCGAAATGGCTGGGCATTCTGCGATGCCATGTAGAAACCGATTAGGGATATGGGTTTATAATAGTGCCATATACCACTAACAGGTTAGCCCGTTACTATCTTAGACATCATCATCACATAAGCATCATGGTGAGATCGCAGTCAAGGGCTAACTTGTAGTGGAATAAAAAAAAATCAAATTAAATTATTAATTGTGTGATTTTTATTGTTTTGTATTTTTAGTGGTTTTTTGTTATGTATGTGCAATTTTAGTAATTTGGATATTGCAGCCTGAAAAGACGAATTGGGAAACTGTAATGTCTTATCGGGTATGTTCTATCAATAAAATTAAAATAAGATTTTACTCGGGCGTGTTTCGACACTAGAATATACGCTCAACTTATTTCATAATCGTATACAGTATACTGGTTCAAAGTTTGTGTGATACAGAATCTTGTGGTAAGGGTGAAGGGAATAGGATTGAATTCTTGTTCTTGCGGGAACCAAGTTCCCGGTTCCCACATAACGATCTCAATGTTCGCCGAAACTCAACAAAGGCAGTATAAATTACAAAGTTATTCACTCGCGAAACTGACAAACTTTTATTACAACGAAATATTGCCGCGTCACTCAGCACTCTCGACGGCGAAAACTTCGTTTTCCTTCAAGGAATGAAATCAAACAAATCTATAAAACTAATCTAGTTTGGGAGCTGGTGAACAGTTATTTGCCATATTTTTGGCCTCATTATCTAATTAAATTTTGCCCGCGATTTAGCCTATGTCCTTCCCCGGGATACAAACTTATCCCTGTAAATTTCAGTAAAATCGGTTGAACAGATGGGCCGTGAAAGCGTAGCAGACACAGATAGACGGACAGACAGACAGGCAGACACACTTTCGCATTTATGTGTGCAATATTAAGTATGGTTAAGTATAAAAGTAAGGTGTGTTTATTTTTCAGCTTGTTTGTTTTTCCTTCAATAACGCCGTAGAGACAAATTGATTAAGGATTTACGTCTGAGCAGATTGCAGGTTGGTGTCTTTCACGGTTTATTAAGTAAGCCAAATTCTGACGCAGCGTGCAGTCTGTTCAGATTGTTTTTGATTAATAAGTAATGGTTTTTGTTGTTTTAATGTAATTGTGTAATTTATGTTTTATTTGGGTACGATAAGGCTGACATACAGCTAATAATGTAAAAGCCTTTAAATAAATGATTTAAAAAAAAAAAAAAAAAAAACGCCGCAGCGGAGTAATTAATCGATTGATTTTTTGCATGAATATACTCGTAGTTGAGGACGCGGAGAGTGATAAGTATATTATTAAGTTACTCGTAGCAAAGCTGGCTTTGAGACCCTTCCAGCAACTTAACTCTCCGAGGCATACGGCGTTACGTGAATGACGTTAATAAATGCATTTCAAAATCATCCACCACCTCTCAAATGAGGCGAATCCATAAAACGAATGTACACCTGTATGATAAGCTTTTAACGCTTTACGAGTTTGGCCATAAAACGTGAAATATGCTCGACCGAAATAACCAAAAGGTCCAGCGCGACGAAACCTGACGTTGCTCCTACAATATAAGGTGCATTATCCGAATAGGTAATTTTCTACATGAAAAATAAGGCTGGGCACACCTTGGCCACTGTGACAGCAATCTGTTGCTATGTCCGATGTTAAATTGAGCCCGAGAATTAACGCAGCCGCATAATATGCCCAGCGGGAACGTCTATCGGTTGACGACGACAAACAAAGGGTTAGTCTGGCTGTTCAGTGTCGAAATGCGGCAAATATTATAGTCACCATTCCATGTGGGTATGATTTGTACAGTAGGAAATTTAATTATTATCACTTAAACCCATCGTCGTCTCACTATTGAGTATTGTGTATGAGTCACTTACCAGAATGAGATGGGTTTGGCCATAGTCCACCGCGATGTCCAAGTATATAGTGTAAGTATCAGATATTCTGCCACTATATACTGTTAATTATTACTGTTAATTATTATATAACTGTTTAATAATATTTCCAAATATTTATTTTATTTTGACCATTTGTCACTTTTTCCGTAAAAAAAGTAAAAATTGTAGGTAATAGAAAGTAATAAACCTGGTACAATCCTAGCTTATAAAAACAACTCCATCCTTCAATGTATTCTTACTTATTATATACTTATTTCGGTTATTAATCGAGTATTGATTGCTTCAGCAACAAATAAATAGCACCAGGGGCTTATAGTAGTTTATAGTTCAGTATGTGGTCAGCCTAACATATTTTATTGCTTACAAATGAAATAGGCATCGAGTTTCTGGCAACGGGCTTGATATTATTTATGTCAGCGCGTCTCAACCTTTACGAGTGGTCTCGCGGTGCATTTTAACGAGTTATTTTTTTTTGTGTAATATTGTGAACACACTGATGTGTAACGGACGAATTAAGGGACGTTTTTGGTTAACCATTTAGTTTGGGGAAATGCTTTCGAGTTTCGACGTTCTGAACTTCTGGGGGCTTACTACCACCGCTTAGAGCAGTATTATTTTAATATTTTTGACGCTCTTATATAATCCTTATTTAAAGGACGTCATGGTACACGATTTGTCGAAACAATATTAAATTATACTGATTGAAGCGATGGTAGAAAGCTTTTTGGTCAACTGAGTTTGGAAGGTCGCGTCGATTTAAACTTTGTTATACTATTTTTTGAAGCGAAACAGTTAATTCATGTGCATGAACTAAGCTTGATAAATTGTTATTAATGTGATGTTTTTATAAACACTTAATCGTCAGGTAATTTTTTTAAACAGTAATAATTAAACCCGGTTAGCACTGAATTTAGAACTGACACATTAATTTTCAATTTACTTAATTTAATTACGAGATTTGTACAATACCGATTTTTATTCCATAATGTATGCTAATATTCTCATCTGATGATGTGTGAGTGAGTAACCATGCAGTCTGAAATCAGACAAGCCGAAGAGTAGGTGATAGCAGTTTTATTAAGTCCATAGCGCTAATCGGATTCTACACGGCAACGCACCGGTACGCTAAAATCGCTAGGCGATGCTACTTTGCATTTGCCGAGACAGTAGTAAATATTAACGGTACGTGCTCTTTGGGGAGTTTAACCAATTTTCGTACATAAGTATTTCACTTTGAATAACAAACTCTATACTAAAACCAAGCAAAACCAGCCTTTTCTACATGATTGATCAACTAAGCATTCCTTCACTAACAAATAATGACCGAAAAGATGATGCCTTTAAAAGTTAACTCTTTTTTTTCTTTTCTGTTACTAAGTCTCGACTTCAAAGTGCCTTAAGGCGATATACGATACCATTACGTTCAATTACAGGGACAGAATTTATAGATTGAGTGTCCGCCCGTTGCACCGAAAAATTATCTTTTTAACCAATCGAGAGTTACGATGAAGTTATTCCATTCGATCGAGATAACGATCGGTGTGATAAATGCCAGGGTATTAAAACTAAGAAGCCATCTTGAATTCTTTATTAAGGTTTTATATTAATGCATGAGTACTCGCATTGGTATTAAAGTTCTATTGGTAGAGAATCATTACCGCGAGCCATTGTGTTAATTATATTATTAGGATGACACTATGATTATAAAGATTGAGGGACGAGTGGCCTAGTTGTGACAATGCATATCAGTCGATTGCGATTGTTAAGCAACATTAATACCAAGTCGGTAACTGGATGGGTGATCGAATTCGGAGGTTCAAATTTGGCCTTTTTGTTTCCTCCGTGCCTCGGAGAGCACGTTAAGCAGTCGGTCCCGGATATTATTACTAACCTCTTATAATAATCCATCGCATTTTTATTCCAAGAAAACTGCGCTAACATTATTTAAGTAATGGAAAAGGGTCACGACCCTCAGTAATGAGGAATACGACGCAGAGAGGTGAATTTTCGTTATAGCGAATTTAAGAAGAGGAAAATGATGACGGTGACCTTAACAGTATGGATTAAGGTTTTTTTTATTGAAGTCTGCGGGGACGCTTTTAATAGGAAAAAATAGCCTGTCTATACCTAGGATGCAGGCATCTCCTTACTAAACTTCATGACAGACACTTATACTGCTATGCATACAAGGAGTCTTATACAAGAAACCGGAAGACTTTGGAAGACCTTATACAATATAAGGATGACCGTGTTAGAAACCGATGAAGTAAAGTATGACTTTGATAAAGCTGCCATAGTTCTTCCAGGTTAGCCCGCCTTCTTAGAGAGTCATCAGCCATTAGACACCAGGAGAGATCATAGTCAAGGACTAAAGAAACACTGCAACAAACGAGCATAAAACAATACCTATAATTGTTAACCTTTAAAAGAATCAGTAGTTGAAATCGTTTATCCAGTAAAACTAGAGTTCAAGATTTATTGTGAGTCAGCAAACATCACGTTTGAACTTCGTACATTTATTTATTAAGACTACAAGTCTAAGCACTTACATTTAATCAAGACCCGATACAGATAGCCTGCATTGTCGCGCGGGACACGTCTGACCTGGATCTAGACAGAGATTGCAGTTCTAATGCATTTGAGCAGCCGCACACGGCAGGCTTAGGCAGTACTCATGACTGCTTGACCAATTGCTGAGTTTTTTGACGGGTCTTCTCGGTATTCTAATCTTCATTCCGAACCAAAGAAACAAGAAAAGGAAACTTTTTATCAAACTCAAACTAAAAACTGAGGTAATTAAAAAGTGATCATCGGGAGCCTAAGATAGGTGCTGGTGTTATTGGGACCCTTAAATAGGTGAAGATAATGAATTGCAACTGCAATTTTTAACTGCGCGAACAGTTAACAACCGACAGCTCAAGTGGTCCTAGATAGGTACTCTGTTCTTACTGTTTACCCATAGCCACATGTATTTGTATAGCCCCTCTTATATTATGAGTACCAATTTTAATTTTCTCCTGAAACTGGAAATTGAAAATCTTGGTACATTTCTGTGGCAGTGTTATCTGCAACATTTTTCAATTTAGTTCACATATTTTCTATTGGATACAGTATTTTTGAGTGTATTTTCTTAAAGATTGTTATAGAATCAATGATGACTGAGACATTTGTCTATGACCACACTGAAGCATGTAAGGAGTGGAGATAGTGTAACTTAGTTATTTTGCTAATTATTTATTTCTGTACGAAAAGATGCCCGCGACTTCATCTACGTGGATTAAGGTTTTTGATTCTCGCGGAAACTCTTCAATTTTCTGGAATAAAAATGGAAAAAAACGTTTAATTCAAGTTATAAGCTATCTCCATTCCAAATTTCAGCCGAATCGGTTCAATCGTTGCGACGAGAAGGAGTAACAAACATCCTTTACAAACTTATGCTTAGAGATTACAAAATTATACCTATTGTTTATTTCAAAATATTTCATCGACCACTCAGCTGAGAAGTCAATGACCTAGTTACATTGACAAAACTTTACCAAGACGTATTACCAGAAATTGTTAGCGGTTAGTACGAAATAAATTACAAGTACTATTTCAAGAGGATTTACATGCTATCACAGCGACTTATAGTGCCACCTCAAGAAATATTAAAGTCGTTTCCATCAGTCATATATCATTCCAGACTCGAGTCTGTTTTTAATCGATACCATAAATCTCCCATCAAGTTCTGCCTACAAGTTTTATAGCGATCTTTATCTCGATAAATCACACATCCGCTACTTGAGCCGGTCGTTAACTAAAATATCGTAAACCGTGACGTCCCCGGAATTAATTTGCGTGATACGTGTTTACGCTTATCCGATTAACCCTACACTAACTTTCGGACTGGAAAGCCACGTATTAGACACGTGCGGGGTCTTTACGACCTATTATAATATTGATGACAGAAAACGTTAAACATTGTGTTGCGCTGGCACAGTTTTTTGAAAGAGGTCATTAAATAAAATGTCAAGATTTTTACAACGCTTTCAAATTATGTGGTCGATTAAACTGAAAATATACAAGCATGTCGTGATGTATCGTATCTATCTCTAACCATAATAAATGTATGAAACCAATATAGTTTTGATGCTTCACGACTCACGACACGCTAGTATATATCCAGATCACACAAAAATGTAATAAAAAATAAAAGTTCCAACGATACTTTACTTCTGGGTTGAATAAGTCATGCTCATTACATGATAAAGCTGTTCTAATAAGTACACATACGTGAAACATTTCAAGTCATAAAATATATGCGGACGTGTTATATCAGAGACTATAGTATTATATTATATTATTTGAGATACCTTTTCCTTTATGCGCACTATTAACGATGAAATATTGAAAATGTACACCATTATTGTGATTTAGAGCGAAAATTACTGACACTAAAAAGTCAAGAGCAAAATGAAACGACGCGGTATGAATTGCACCCCGCTGCGCAGGCGAGGGTTATGTTGAAATTTGTACACTGTGTAAATATTTGTCAGTGCCAGTCGTACATCCGAGTCCAGTGCAGAGATTTGAGATACAGAATCCAATCGAAATCTACGAACCCTTGTCGCTTAGCCATAACGTGGTAGGAGGCCATTCTGAATTAAATTCTCCACTTTTACGCCTACGGGAATCGCAGCCCTATTTTCATATAGGATTAAGGCTATAATCCTGTGGATGTTTGGATGCAGTTTGCGATCTCCCGCTGCGTTCTCTCAGCGAAATCACAACAAATCATTTATGGAGCCCACCTCCTGTAATGAGAATTGCATTGCGCATCCCTTTCGATACGGCGTGTTTGTATTGGAAAAAGTTGCTGATTGAATTTATAAGTGAATGTGAACATCCACCAGAGGATTAAAATAAAAAGTGTTATATTTATAAGGTACTTTATCTATACTAGTTTAGAATTCACAGAACATCCTATATCTAACAGATAAGTATTGAACATAACCACTATAATTGCATTTATACGATGGGACCAGTAGGGCCTGGACCTACAAGTAATTTGTAATTGTGTTAACTTTTCCGATCACATAACTTAATTTACCTAATAGAAACATGAATAGGTACATACAAATAAATTTAGGCTACTTTGATAAAAATAAACTTCGTGTAGATACAGGAGCCAAAAGCTATTACGAATTTATGGTTTATCAGCCAATTTTATTACAAGTATGAATTCAATGATCAATCACTCAACCACTAAATCTGTCATCAAAAAAAAAACACTTTACACACATTAAGAAAAGAAAGTTCATGTTTTCGTAAGCTTATAGTCATCAATCTCCAAAAGTAGGTAAACACAGTCGAATGAAAAGATTAACACACGTTGTATTTGCATTTGAAAAAGCTCCAGTGTCATCAATTTAAACTTACATTTTTACGATGTCTAATATAAATGATAAAGGGCTAAATGTTGATCGTAAATCACTTGTAATAGATTAACAAAACACTTAACATGTATTCAAATTTTTGAATATGCTGATTGCCGAACCCGGTATAGAAAATTGGTTGTAAATACATATTATGTAAGAACCGGTCTAAATACAATTAGTTTACCAACTATTAAAAAATCTATTTTTAAAGTAAATTGAGTGGTTACTTTCTTTTGCGAATATCTAGTATATTAATATATTCAGAAATTGGATGGAGACTTCAAATGAAATTTCAAAAAACCATCACATGCAAAAACTAAACATATTAAGCGGGACAGGGTTTTAAGAGTTAGTCTGTAAAAAGTTAAATCAAATTAATTAAAAAAAATTAAGGATTTAAAAAAAATTGCTTTTAATCTGTGGCAGTTATTTAGTTATCAAAAACCTCTGTTATTTACTTCTTTGTTAAAAGACGATCTCAAGAAAGATATTTTGTTTTACCAAATTCCAAACGTCATTTTATATTATTGTTATGGAAATTTATTATTATGGAAAACGTTTTACGTTACATGCGATTGAACCAAAAACTAAGTTAGTCCCAAGAAGAAAGCTCTGACACACAAAGACAATTTTGTGTATCGGAGCAAAAGTCAAGAGTAATCAGAAAACATGTTAGCAAAGCGAACCAATTTCCGAGAGGCTTCCTAGTTTCAATATTGAAGTGGCAAAGGTTTCAGTGGAACAAACGGACCACTATTCCGATGTTTAGGCAACAAAAGATGGGAAAGCCATAAAATTCCACCGTTTCCCCCCTTTGTGCGCTCGCAATTAGGCTAATGAAGAGGCCGGTGCAAATGAATGACTCCTCCACGGTCTTCGCGTTCAATGGTTCACCTTTCATGTGGGTAATTTACCGATGCTGTTAGGGTTGTCACATTTCAGAGGCTCTAGATTAACCTTTTTAAACGATGGAGTAGTTAAGAGGGTGGGGGGGGGGGTTCGTGGTACCCTTGCGAAGCAAACGAGTATACGACGATCGAGGAATGGTATTTCGAGCTGGTAGGCTTTTGATAACTATTATTCTAGGCAAGCACGTTCCAAATATGACCATCATTGTTTTCCACTAAACATGAGTGTCATTAAGAGCAAGACCGGTGCAGATGGACTGTAGCTTCATTGATTCGAAAAAGCCTTAGTAAAGTAACCTACTGGTAATCAATCAGCCTAAGATTTAAAAGCTTTGAGATTTTGAGGGTTAAAGTCTGAGCTTTTATGAATAAGATAATACACCTGAGCTCTATTCCACTCGTAGGTCAGCATGACGCCTTAGTCGAAGTTTGATGTAAAAACATATTGCTGCAAATAAATAATTTGAATTTAATTTTAGAATTCTAAAGAAAAGTTTTTTTAAATAGAAATTTAGTATAGCAAGTACTGTCCATCGACTGGCAACCCTAGAATGTCAAGTACTGTTTTACTAGAATTAGCTATTTCCCACTGACCTTTTTACTGCCTTTCAGAGAGCTTGTTTAATGAGGATTGCTTTAACCTAAAACCTCTCTATGATGTATTCAGATTTGTGGAATAATAATTTATGCAAGTATTTCATAAATGGACTATATGAGGCTGATTTAGTTGTACGTTTGAAGCTTTTAAGGACAAGTTAATTATATACCAGCGCTACTGAAGCTTTTAAGTTATATTTTAAAACTAAAGAAAATACCACCATAAAAGTTCTGAACTGTAATTAGACTAGGTCCAAGACTTATAAATATAATACCAATAGTGCCCAAAAGTTAGTATATCTTACAATGGTAGCTGCTGTAATTATAAGTTGAAATTCTAATTAAAATATATAGAGAAATAAATGAAAAAGATACAAAAATACATATCATCAATTCAGTCATTTACAAATAGAAAGACACCATAGATACAACATAAGTCGCTAAAGGGCAATACAAAAGCAATCTAAAGGCAAACATGTCAGATTGTAAATTTATTTAGCGTGAAAGAAAGGCGGTCGTGGAAACAGTTTAACCAAACATTGCCAGCGGCTATTTATCAAAACACACGATAAACAGAATAGGAAATTGAAACCGAGTCAACGGGGGCCTCCGGATGTGATTTATTGCCATTATAAACAAAAATATTAGACTGATCATTTTCCCATTTGCCATATTGGATTGGGTCTGCCATGAGAATTATAGCGTGAAATACGTTGAATCTTTTCCACCGATGATGTGTGATGAAAAGGGTTAATTAATTAAACCATGGATGGTAAGCTAATTGTAAATTAACTTAATAGAAACGGTTTAAAACTTTGTAAAAAAATATATTGATGTCTCCCTGTTTATATTTAGATCACGTTTTTTAGAAATGGTGTGGATTTTAAGCTTACTGATAACTATCCACACTACGAGTATATGTGGCATGTGCTATTTTTACGTAAGACAGTGTGTACTAGAATACTAGACATAATATGGAAATTGTATGAACCCTGTGCAGACGTGATTTACATGCGTGAGCGACTTCATTTAAATTTGAATCGAATAGGCATAGGTAACTTCCTATAATCCACGAGGTGAAGTTTCTTTTAAAAAGCTGGAAAATTAAATCTTAAATAACAAGGATACATAAAGATGCGTGCAAAAACTAGTAATAATCTAAAGGAAATGTTATCTCAAATGAACTAGCTGTTGAAATGCAAACAATACAAGCTTTGTGCGACCATAAAATAAAACACTATACAAATGAAAGCGTGAATCATCATAAAGCTGGTTGTTCTAAACGCAAATTGTTTGCATTTATATGGCATTTGTATGGAAAACGCTAGCAAAATTACACAAATAAGGCCTGTTGGCACTCAGTTACGATGCAAATAAAAGATATGCTGCGTTCATTATGAAATTAAAAATGGCTTCTCTACATCATATTTTTCATTTCTTAGAGCCATGACCTTCATTGACAACGTAGGTAGGGGCTTGATTTGGATTTGCTATGCTTTGGATTACCTACTATATAAGTAAAATATATATACATATGTAGGTGCAATATTTTTCTTACATAAAAAATAATCTTTATTTATTTTTATTGTATTTTCTCACTAGTGAGGTGACAAGTTGTGTGTATCACATGTGCGATAGCAAAATTTTTTGTTTTTCGTGCCTTTTAATTCCTCACTACACTCAGTATTCTAACTTACACTCGCTACTCCCGTGATTATATTATAGGATTCGCTTGCTTGGGATTCAAACTAGGCACTCGCGACAAAACGAACTTTGCTTCAACAAATAACTATTCAAAGCACGTAGGAATAGTAAACAATTGGCCTACCTACACCATCCTATCATACTAGCACTAAAGTTGGTTGACCACCTATTTACCGACTTGATACATCATCATCATATCCGTTGTCACTATCATTTTCATCTCAATTGAACACTCGTCTCCTCTTAGCATGTAAGGGTTTAGGAGACTTAAGTCTAGCTAAGCAACTACGAGACCTACAAGACCACATTTTAGTTACAAAACTTTTCTAAACTTTTTTGAACTACTTTTCTGTTTTTTTTACATGTTATGTGTGGCAATAAATAATTTATATCTATCTACTTTAGACACGGAACATAGAGATATGAATATTTAAGTCAATGTTACGTAAGTGTACCATAAAATTTTAGGTCCTCTTCTATATTTAGACGGTATGCCGTATGATACGACCCAGATGGTCACGGCACCCGATTTTAGTATCTCCAATCTTTTAACGTGACCACCCAAAGAGGAGCTTTAACGCTCCTTATCTACTTGTTTGGCCCTTCAAATTCTCTACACCTTATAGGACTTCCAGAAGATACGGCGGGCCTAATAAAGCTGGTAGGTAAGGGTTACAGCCGATAGCCTGTTATGAAGAGACCAGTCTGTGTAACATTTCATAGTTATGAGCGCGGAAAAGGAAGTGTATTTTTAGTCATGGCATCTGGCTGAATGGTGCCGTACGCTTTTCATGGAATCGGCTTAATTAACATGTCGCGTTGGCAACAGTTTCATAACTAGGAGGAGTTACTGACAGCTGGTCATAGGCATCAGAACGGTTTTTATTTTAAACTAACTAATAAACGCGTGGATAGAGGTTTTTTGGTTCCCGCGGGTTTTTTTTATTTTCCGGGTTAAAAAGTAACCTATGTGTTATGACAAACAATAATTTATCTCTGTGCCAAATTTCATCGAGATCTGTTCTGCAGTTCTGGCGTGATTGAGTAGCAAACATCAATCCATCCATTTATCCAAAATTTTGCATTTACTTAGAGTAGACTAGCTGATCCGCCCCGGCTTTGTACGCGTAGGTCTTTTGCTTGCGTTGCATAAAATAGAAAAGTGGTGGTAAAGAAATAGGTATTCATTTTCTATCAACTGTACTTCGTTGACTGTATTGCAATTCGTAGTTCCATTTATGTTCTACTGTTTTGTCATTGATTTTTATGTATTGTACATATTAATTAAGGAAGTGTTTTCTAAGAGAATCCTATTCCCTCTTTTTCCACTTTAAAAATAAAAGCTAGTTGCCCTTTTTGAACATTATTTATTTATCTGGACCATCCTGAATATCCATTTTACAAGCCCATAATAAATTACCGTAAAGAAACGCACAAAATTTACATTTATACAATATTTGTATAGATTAATGAAATAAGATTCACATAACAGTTACATAAACAAGGTGGTCTTGTGTATATTTGTGTGTGTTGCAGGAAACGAAGTTGTAATAAAGTTGTTCAGTTTATGAAATGGCGAT
Source organism: Erebia aethiops (assembly GCA_923060345.2). NCBI lineage: Eukaryota > Metazoa > Arthropoda > Insecta > Lepidoptera > Nymphalidae > Erebia > Erebia aethiops. The sequence goes on along the minus strand of OV281081.1, from coordinate 15,776,117 downwards.
CGTGGAATTTCGATGGGTCTTCATAACTTCCTCTTAGTTTCTCAGAGAAATCTGATAAATGGCACTCCGGCGAGTTTCTTTGAGTTATCGACGATAGTTTGTGGAAGTTTAAAAGTTAGTTTTCTGAGCTCAGTAATGAAAATGAATTTATGGAATTTGGCCTTTGGTGCTTTTCTAGCAAAATGGAATGCTAGAGAATTATTTATCTAGGGAATTTGATATTTTCAGATGTTAGTGATAATAACCGGGACCGACGGGTTAGCGTGCTCTCCAAGTCACAGAAGAAACAAAAAAGCTTTTGCTTGCTTAAAAATCGCATTCGACTGATATGTTCCTCTTTCATGGGTCTACAGAAATGTCCGTAATGTCATACGTCTATCTTTTAAGGATAGCTTACTATACCCATTTTAATGTACACGTTAATTATTTTGTTAAACTTTGTCACTAAGATAGGACATAGAATCAGTATCCCTTTAGTAAAAACTTCACCAACCTCCATGGACGCCGCAGTAGTCGCCAACACAGTCCGCATGCTGCACCTGAGCTCCGGAACACGCGTCCCCCACACAGGCGCGCCGTCTTGTCTGCCTGCAGTCGGACCCGCAGACCGACCATTCCGTCCACACAGCCCAGCGGCCCGGTGAGGCTGGAATAAACATGAAGTTCAGTATTCAAACAAAAATAGGGATGATGGCAACACAATCAAATCAGCAACTCTTTGTCAAACTTAAAAACGCACTTCTAGTGTGGAAGTTTGTATGAAACACATATTTGTGACGTCATCAAATTTCAACGCACTGTTTTTCTTTATTCGATAGTCTAAAATGATTATCAAACTTAAAACTAACAGAAGTACGAAGAACGTATTTTAGGTCTTTTAGAAGACCCTCTATTAATAATTAATCAGTAAGAAATGACTTATTTTGGCATAGACATCATCCGTATTAGAGTTGGTATTAGGTAAGGTTATATGACTAACGCTGAGTTGCACGAATCAAATTCAAAAATTTAAATGACAGACTTTAAACCATGGAACTAATAAGTACTACGTTGTACGTAGTACTTATTAGTTCCATGCTTTAAACTAATTTAATCGCAAGAATTGTATTGTTGTCATTGTAGATTTTTCTGTTTCAAATTCTTTTGCATACAATTAAAATGCAATCATTCTATGATTTATTTCAACCCACCTATCTCGTCAATAAATTATAATTGTATACCAATACTCCTTTAGTACAGAATAACTATCCACATGAAACAATACCTATCATGAAATTGATATGTAACGTGGGCCATGCTACGTTATTATTACCGACCACCATGCGATCTGACAATTTGCAAATTCGATACCTGCGCCTGCCGGGGTAGTAATAGTGGTAAGTAATAGGCCACTTCCGCCAAATGGTATAAAAATAGCAACAGATTTTTTCAGTACTGTGAATCATGTGTATTGATCAGGGTAATGAAAAAGGGATAACCCGCATGCTGAAACTTTTCATAAAGCGTCCTATAGTATCTACACTAATATTATATGGATTATGGATAGATGGATGGATGTTTGTAACTCAATCACGCTAGAACGTAACGGATCTGGATGAAATTTGGCACAGGGACAGATTATTATCTGGAATAACACATAGACGGATAATTAAAGAGTTCCCGCGAGAATCACAAAACCCCAATCAACGTGGACGAAGTTGCGGGCATTGGCTTAGTACAAGATAATATTACTAATTATTGGGCTTGTCTGCATCCATACGAAAGGTGAAGATGCAGCCCAAGGTTGAATATGCCTTTCTTTGAAGGTACCAATTGGTGAAAACGGAAGCCGGAAGGGCTTTTCCACAGATCACGGAAACAAGGGAGATATGCCTATGAATCAAATTGTATTGAAACCTGCTGTCTCCAGTTTATCCCTACCTATCCCTACTACCTGCTACCAATACAAGCAACTAAATAAATACAATAGACAGGAAGTCTCACTCACTCACACGCATACCGATAGATCAGTGCATGAGGCACGAACAAATATACAATTTATTGTTTACCAAACAGGGTTCAATTTCAATCACCGTGCATCTTACTCACACAAACGTAAAACGTTGTCGATGTGCTGTGCAAATTTCAAATATGATACAATTAGTGGTTGACTAAAATGGATCTATCGATGCTAAATTTCTTCATATTTGGGTTTTTGACAATGACTACCAAAAATAAGATGTAAAAAATCATCTCATATTAGATTATTTTAACCGACTTTCCGAAAAAAGGACGAGGTGAAGGAAGAGTGACATTAAATATATCAATAAATGAGTAATGAGTATCTACGTAAATTGACATTATATTAATTCACCTAGTATATTTTTTATACGTTTCGTCAGCTAAGTAAGTCGAGTACTTACATTAAAAAAAATAGTAATAATTATGACTAAAAATATAGCTATAATGAATTTTACTCACGATAGTTTAACCGTTAAAATAGCAATTATTGTTTATTAAGTTATAATTAAGGTACTATTAATTATTTAAAACTATCTAAACAATAACTAAATATTTAATTATTAAACGATCATCGTTTGGTCGTTAAAATATCGACAACTGCATTGTACTCGTACCTGCATCGTCACATCTCTAGTTCACGGCACGCCGACAGCGGCCGAACTACGAAATTTGATCTATCGTGCTAGTGAAAGAATCGGTAAAGAACACTTAACCATTGCGTCGTAAGACTGGCCGATTCATTGATAGATTTCTACTAAGCAAGCAATGGTTTTTGTTCATAATGAGATATAGACTTGTCACTTTATTACATTATGATACCACTAAATAATGTTTTATTGATTTTAATGGAAAATTACAACAATTTATTTGTACTTACGTGTGAAATGAGATGCCATCTTTCATGTAATTCACTTTGCAGCTTGAATTTTTACAAACAACCACTGAACAACGCGGCATTTTGTTAAAAACCGAGAGAAGTGAACCAATCTTTGAATGACATGCGACTAAAGACAAAAACGGCCATCAGGCCTATTTTGTGCCTGATGAGTTCGCACGCAACACGCCCCCTTAGCACATCTCCCTTGTTTCCGTGATCTGTGGGCTTTTCATATTCAAGAAATGCGTATTCGAAACGAGAATGCAAATCGAAGAGTCCGTGGGATGAATGAAGCATCGTGAAAGACCGCAAACCAACAATGGTTTGCAGTCTTTCACGATGCTTCATGTCCTATGCCAAATCTTTGCCAGTTTTATTTTAAACAAGATGATGCCCGCGACTTCATCTCCGTGGATTAAGCTTTTTAATTCCCGTGGGAACTCCTTAATTTCCCGGGATAAAAAGTAGCCTATGTCCTTTCCCGGGTTACAAACTATCCCTGTACCATATTTCATCAAAATCGGTCGAACGGGTGGGCCGTGAAAGCGTAGCAGATAGACAGATAGACATACACACTTTCGCATTTATAATATTAGTATGGATATATTGTGTCTGATTTGTATATTATGTTGTCCATACATTAGTCAAAAATCGATTCTATTGACCTCTAAGTGTTAATATACATTTAAGAGCATTTTACCGATAGTTGGTTTAATGTCAGACATCATACTAATATTATAAATGAGAAAGTGTGTTTGTTTGTTGGTTTGTCCTTCTATCACGCTGCAACGGAGCAACGGATCGACGTGATTTTTTGCATGGGTATAGTTGAGGACCTGGAGAGTGACATAGGCTACCTTTTATCCCGGAAAATTGATTCCACGCGGACGAAGTCGCGGGCATCAGCTAGTGCGGAATAACTTATTCCGGATGCTGATAAAAGGTTAATCCTAATCAGAAAAAAACAACGTCATAAACCTAATGAAAGATGAAAGGTTCCATAAATAACTAGGAAAAGACTTTAAAATAAAAAAAAATATAGGAGCAAATTTGATCAAAATATTTTCATAATATTACTATCTATAAAAGGACACAGTTGTCGTTTTCATAACACTGTAAAGTTATAACTCTCTATAAACTATATATAAACGCGTTAACTCATAAAGTATAGCACTATAAATTGAAATTAAAGTACGCGACGCGCTGGCTCTGTTCGGATAAATCACATGTGTTTTTTACAAAAGAAATAATAGAGTTGAAGTCGTCCTCTTGGTGTGTGGTCCAAGTTATTGAATGAACCATTCGTAAAAGCTTTAGACTTATTTTTAAACGAATAAAAAATATCTTAATTATCCTATGAATAAGCTTTTCAGAACGGTATTCAGTGAAAAAACTAGAGCTGGGTTTTTTTAAAATTAAGTTTTAGTAATTTTTATTATCATGTTTACCCACACTGAGGGAAGTTTCTAAACTGTATTCTTAAATATTCCTAAGTATATCAGTTATAATTCATATCAGTCGCGTGGACTGGATTAAAATAGATGCATATCACTAACGGGTAAGTGAACCGTAGCCTAGCGGTCAAAGGTGTTCCGGGCGCAAATTCCAGAGAGACACAGGTTCAAATCCTGCGGTTCCGCAATTAATTAAGTTTTCTGCATAGTAAATATTCTGGAAATTATACATAGGACTTTTGATCTTACTTCTTACTAATATTATACATGTGAAAGTTTGGATGGATGTATGGATGTTTGTTACTCAATCACGCGCCAACGGCTGAATGGATCTGGCTGAAATTTGGGACAGAGATAGATTATAGTCTGGAATAGCACATAGGCTTTTTATCCCAGAAAATTAAAGAGTTCCCGCAGGAACCAAAAACCCCAAACCAGGCAGACGAAGTCGCGGACATGCGCTAGTTATTAATATTGCTAAAAAAATCACGAGTTGCGTTGAAAAACCAATAAGAAATCAATTGCATTTAAATCATTTGATTGTAGTATAAATTATTAAACATTATACTGTACAATACACAATCTACATACAAGAACCCTTTAAAAAATAAACGCACACCCTTCCTCCCAAGAAATATTACAGCATATACAACAATGGCAAGTAAATCACGCAATTTGCTCATATCCTGTACCAATCAATAACACCCACCCGCGTGGGTGCATACACATTAAACTATGTGTGCGACGTTCCTTATTAATTAATGCGCACACATAAATCAGTCGAGGTTCGTTAGAGGAGGAATAATGTCGGCTTTCACATATGCCTTTCTCCCGTAAAAAAATTGATGCGTAAAGTATGTTAATAAATTGTAAGCACATACTTATTTCAAACAGGAAAGCGCAGACGGCCGACAGGAAAACTAACTTAATGCTCGCATGTATTTAATTTATTTTACCAAATCTATTTTACTTCCCATCTACATGGAACCAACAACAGAGCTGGTGCGGCTTGTGAAGCGGCTGAAAAATCTAAAGCATGCAAATACATAGGTCTAGGCTCCGAATATGATTTTGTCCCATTCAGTGTCGAGACCCTTGGTCCGTGGAATCCTAGCGTTATAAGGCTTTTTAAGGAAATAGCAAACAGGTTAGTCGACATCACAGGAGACCGAAGAGCTGGCAGCTACCTCGGACAAAGAATTAGTCTAGCTATTCAAAGTGGGAACGCTGCCAGTATCTTCGGAACCTTGCCTGATAATATATTTTAGTTATTATACTATATATTTTTTTACAAGATTTTTAGATGTATTGTGATTATTCGATAGTTATTAGTTAATAAATACAATAAATGATAAGTATGTAAAACTAGCGAATGCCCGCGACTTCGTACGCGTGGATCGAGGTTTTGTGGTTCCCGCTTAAATTAGCTTATGTGCTATTCCAGACTATAATCTATCTCTGTGCCAAATTTCATCCAGATCCGTTCAGCTGTTGGGGCGTGATTGAGTAACAAACATCCATCCATACATCCATACATCCAGACATCCATACATCCAAACTTTCGCATTTATAATATTAGTAAGATAATTATAGATACAATATATGCAACATGTGCACAAATCATTTATTTTACGTTTATTTAATTTCAAAAACTTAATAGTTTTTTGCTTTATTAATTTAGGTAATATTTGGTATAATATTTTCACAAAGGATAATTGTAATAAGGTGTTAATTTTCCAAAATAGTTTATCACTATCAGATTAATACACAGACAGACAGACACACATTTACAATAATTTTAGTATAGATACGTCAGTCCACTAAAATCTAAAGTCTGTGTTAAACTGTAAGGAAGCCGATAACTTTTTACGAAAACACTCAAAATATCCAAAGAGTACGGAAGTCATTTTTGACGCCCTGCGACACCGAGGTAACAAGATAAATTGGGTATTACCATAATCGTTAAAACACTGAGCCGCCGCTTACAAGACGTTTATTGGGATTTATTGGAGAAAATAAATGACACTCACAACTTTTTAAAACTTATTTAAGTATTTTTTGTACTTTTTGGTAGCGATAACATTTATTTTGACGATACGATCTCAAACATTTAAGAAGATCGTCGAGCTTTAATTTAAATTAATAATTGGGTGTATTCCAGAGGTCCACTTTTTGAAGATTTTGACTGTAATGATTTCCACCTCATATTAATTTGTTCTTTTCCGTTTACAACCTCTCCCAATCCCAGGTGTCACTGGTAGAGATCTCTTGCTAAATAAATATAAATGCTTCTTATATAAATTATAATATTAATGCTTCTTTCTTTGTCCCGTATTTTTATTTAAAAATTAATATATTTTTTATTATTAAATTATACTAGTGGATACCCGACGTGTGCTACTACGCTATAAAAAATCTTACGGAATCTTACTGTGGGGTAAAGCGGCAGATATTCAAAAAATTTTTGTACTACAAAAAAGGGCAATACGAGCAATTTATAATTTAAAACCGCGTGATTCACTTAGAGAGAAATTTAAAGAAATTGGTATTCTAACAGTAGCCTCGCAATATATTTACAGTAATATAATTTTTGTAAAACAGCACATCCATAATTATAAAAAAAAATGCGATCTGCACGATAGGCCAACTAGAGGCCGTAATAAGCTCGTGACTCCATCGCTCCGCCTCAAAAAAGTCAGAAGGTCATTCGTGGGAATGGGCATTGTTTTCTATAACAAGGTTCCACAACCTATTTTGGACTTGCCAATAAATAAATTTAAGAAATCCATTAAAAGTATGCTCCTGAAAAAAGCTTATTATACTGTTGAAGATTATGTAAATGATAGAGGAGCATGGATTTGATCGCTCCAGCAATGCTGGGGACAGCGGTTACTGATTATAAATTAGTGTTTGAATATTAGTATTCAATTCGATGCTTTGATACGGGTAGACTGGGTATGTCACGCTCTCTTTAAACATTTCTGTGGTGGTGTCGTGTGGTGCGGGTTGTTACGTTCCCTCAAATATGGTCGAGCGAAGCAATGGCTGGATCATGCGTCATGCTCGTGAACGGGTGCCACCGGCGGGAATGGGGCTACTTTCTGTCTGCCCGTCTTTGACATGAATTGAATAAACAAATTTAAGAAATCCATTAAAAGTATGCTCCTGAAAAAAGCTTATTATACTGTTGAAGATTATGTAAATGATAGAGGAGCATGGATTTGATCGCTCCAGCAATGCTAGGGACAGCGGTTACTTATGTACACATTGATATAGTAATTGTAAATGAATTATTTAAAAAGAGCAACCACCGAGTTTCTTGCTGGTTCTTCTCGGTAGGAATGGCATTCCGAACCAGTGGTAGATTCACTTGACGATTCAAAAGTACTTGTAAAAGTTTATTTGAATAAAAAATATTTGAAATTGAAATTGAAATTGAAAAAAAACATCTTCACATTATTTCCTTTGTAATGAAACCGGTTTGGGGCACATCAGCTGGATAGTTTGAGAGTCTATAACGGACATAGGTAGAAACGATTTTCGTATTTTATATATAAAGAAGATTTGTAATTTATTTAAGAGCGGCCGCTCTTATCCTCTAGTTCTAAATAGTTTCACTAGTAGGTATAATTATGTATGTAAAACAAAATCATCACAAACGTGTGACAACGTTGTCTCTCACGCGGGAATAGTTAAACATATTTTAGTCATAATAATCAATACAAGAACGTCGTATACGCAAGTTACATCTAAACGGGACATGTGTAAGCAATTATAGTTGGAACAATGATCCGGGTTTCACTGAAATAAACGTTCTTGATTAGATTTTATTGTCTACCCGGTTGCTCTAGTTCACTACACACGGTAGTGACAAACGCTGAGCCATTAATTTGTTCAGGATAGCTACGGGTTTTCTGGTAATAATTCAGAAGCACTACTATAGTTGATAAAATATAGCTTGAAACCTGTGACAGATGTCATCCAAATGACGCCTATGAAGTTCAGTATTATGTCATCGTAAAAATGTATGAAAAGTGTATGCGAAAAATGTCATACTTTATTGGTTTCTGAACATTAATAGTGACGTTCCTATTTTTATCGTAACCAAAGTCTATTTTATGGGTACTACAAATACGTTAAATCGGAATAAGTTGTTACTTTTTAAATTAAAAAATCTAGTTATAACATTTTATGCATATTATTATTTGGGTAATTGAAAAAATAATAGCAATTTAAATACATTTTTGGAAATAATTAAATACATTTATCCCTTTTTTTTGATTTCGATATAACAAGTAGTTATAAATTATTATCCTAGTATAGTATCAATGAAAACATTATATAGTAACAATAAAATCGACATTTGTATCTAGTACCTACCAATAATATCGATAATATTATGATGGATTTTCAACATTGTCCTAGCCCTATCTATGTCACTCTGACAGCTGTCACAGGTATCAAGCTATATTTTACTAACTATAATACCCACTCGTGCTGAATTTAGACTGATCGCTAAGTTAACTTTAGTTCAATAACGTAATAAAATTATTGATAACTGTATGCAATGTTCATACCAATTTGGTATTCGGTGAGTTCGATTGCAGGATCAATGTTCTAATTTCTAAAGTGTTTTTAAATTAATATTTATTTATTTCCTAGATAAACATTTATTTCATTAATTAATTTAGTGAATCATTAAACTAGTGCAGTCTATTCATCTCTTTGTGTATCTGCTATGCTTTCACTTTGTACATCCTGGGGAAGGACATGCTGGCTACATTTTATTCCGGGAAAAAAGTGATTCCACAGAACTTTTCGGAATCTAAACAAAACTACACAACTGAAGCGTTAATTACATTCTAAAATAAATTCTTGATGATTTGATATATAGAGAGGGAGAGAGGGGATATTATTTTTAAGTCCAACACATTTATTTCATTAATTAATTTAGTGAATCATTAAACTAGTGCAGTCTATTCATCTCTTTGTGTATCTGCTATGCTTTCACTTTGTACATCCTGGGGAAGGACATGCTGGCTACATTTTATTCCGGGAAAAAAGTGATTCCACAGAACTTTTCGGAATCTAAACAAAACTACACAACTGAAGCGTTAATTACATTCTAAAATAAATTCTTGATGATTTGATATATAGAGGGGGAGAGAGGGGATATTATTTTTAAGTCCAACACAAGGTTAGTGCGGATATTTTACTTGATACAGACACAAGAGACAGACTATGTCATGCCCAAATAAGTGTCGATTGTACCAACTCCGAATAACGTTTAATCTAGGAATAAATTTCAAATTTTTACAGAATTCATATTATAAAACATCGGTCAAAACATCAAATTACTTTCTAGGTTAGACGCTATTCGGAGTTGGTAAAATCGGCACCAAGTGTGAAAAAATTAAAAAACAAGGCCAAAAAGCTCTGTGAACTGCACTGACTTGTCATTTTTTAGATCTGTGTGACAAAGCAGAAATCCTGAGCTTTCTTCTCTCACCAGCTATAATTTAACTATCGCTATGAAACACTTAAGCTTTAGATGTGACCAGCCGCATACTGGTTTATGCCTTTACGTATTAAACTGCGGGATTTTTATAGTTTTGACACTGTTTCTCAAAGTTTCCACTTTTATTCATGAGTTTGTTTTTTATTACTAGCCTTGTTATTCATTATAGTGATTTTGTATTCTGACCTTAATCACGGGTCATTGAAAGTTAAATCTATTAAAAAGTGGTCAAAATACTTAGAGAAATAATCCTCGGGCTCAGTGAAGAAAAACATAGTAAGAAAAGCTGCATGCCTCATTTCTTCAAAATGTACCTAACGCCAAGCGATTTAGCGTTTCGGTGCGATGCCGTGAAGAAACCGATTAGTATAAAGGGTGTAATTTAACTGCCGTACCCTTAAAAGGTTAGCCCGCTACCATCTTAGACTGCAACATCACATCACCATCTCAGGTGAGATTGCATGTAAGGCTAACTTGTATTGGAATAAAAAGAATGGTCTCGAATGTTTACCTCACTTTGCTAGCTTGGTGAACTATGACTGAAACCTTTCTCATTCTAAAAGAAACTTGGAAGTGGGCCGGCGTTGATTTGTGTCTATGGGGTAATCATATTATTTTTATTTATACATTAAGCAGCGCCACAAAGTTTGGAAAACGCTGGCTAAGATCAGAGATAATTTCATAGTGAATGCCGAATAGCATAGCACGTGCTCTGATGTTTACATCTTTCATATAAAGCGTAAGTGGGTGGTTCCGGTTGTGTATTATTTTAATTGGGAGTTCTTTTTGACTCGTTTTTATACGGACATTGTGTATAGTTGACTTTCTCGAAATGGAAGAACAAAATGGTACACGAACAAAAAACTTGGAAAATTATCTACGAAATTTTAAATTTGCGAGCGCTGTATTTTCCGCATAAATTGAATTTTTTATTTCAAATCCTTAGCATCCGGAAAATTTGAGTAATTAACAAACGAATTTCCACGAAAAATCGTGGCACATACAGTGTAGACAAAAATATAATATTATGTATTGGTACATATTTTAAGGTAATAACGATTTATTAGACACAACGCACACCGACAGAGTCGAGTGCAGATGAGACGCAGCATTATTTCTTCGTACTAACTTTAACTTAGCCCTACTTACGTTGATAATTCGGTCTAAATTGTTGAAATTCATACACAGAGGACATTAAAACGTTCACTGCCGAAAGTTCAAAGAAAATGAAGCAGAGTTACTTGATAATATCAAACTGATGCTGCGCCTAGGCAAAATTACACTAGGTATGCGTTGCGTCTTTTTCTATTTAGAACTAACTTACCAATTAAAAGTTGTTGTGTATTGTCATACACTTGTAGATCCATGTTGTATCCATCTTCAGAGTAAGCATTAAAAAATAATTATGATTAATTTTATAGTTAAATTTAAGAAAATATATTTTTTCTTGTCATCATTGAATAAAGCTAAATGCATGTAAAATTGCGCATTTAATAATTTTTGAGACTTGGTGCGCTGGTTTAAATAAGCGCAAAACACTACAACACTTTTATACTCTTATTTGCGCATCCTTTATTCGGACCGTCGTCCAACATTCAACATTTCGTCACAATCACGACTGCATATTATGAGTCTACGCTTCAAGCAAAGTGAACAGGAGCGAAGTAGATCATTAAAAAAAACTCTATATAGACATTCGGTTGAAACTTTCTTATACTAACAACTAAATACTGAGTCAGAAGACTAAGGTCATGTCGCCTCTAGTTGTTCCATTCCACTCTGCGATTGTGCGTCGCGCCTCAGTTGATCTATGTGTTATATACAATTATTGTATCTACTCGATCGAGCCATTTGTAATCTAGTATTCCCTGAACATGAATACATTACCAAGAAAAATGGCTACATCTATAAATTACTTCTTTGATGTTTCGCCGCATATCTGAAGCAAGAAATTCCTCATAGAATCATAAATCATGCACGGCCATTGCTATACATTGCCGCCATCTTATACTAATTATACGTACTCTTTGTGCCACCATCAAAGGACTTAATAACTCAGTCTTGGCTCCTATTTCATACCGGTCTCCGTAATTAGGGTTCCTTTACATTATAAGAGCCTTTCATAGGACATCACTCGCCAACGACGTATATTAGAGACGTTCGCAGAAGTCTTATAATAATGTAAAGGCGCCTTTATGTGATTAATGTTCTTGTAGAACTAGGTCTTTTCATGTGCCAAAATATTTTGTGAAGGCGTGTATTCTGTATTAAATAACTTCCATTTTCACAAGCTTTTGTTTAACTTGCAATGTTGGTCAAATCTCGCAACTGACTTTTAAACCAGTTATCTCCAAACGACTGAGCTAAAACTTTGCATATTCGTTTAGTTTGAATGAAAATAAATGGTTTGCTGTGACGTCATTCTAAATCCATTACGGCGGACATCCCACGATAACAATGTAGTTAATTATTTTTTATACATCCCATGATATGGGTATCAATTAAAAGGGTTTGTTGAGTAGAATGCAAAAAATTAAATGACGTTATAATAAATACAAAATGCTTGTTTATTAAATTTATTAAGATAGTGCAGCATGTATGTGACTGCCTCGTTGGTCTAGTGGTTGGCATGTTCGACTGCGGCCGACGAGGTCCCGGGCTCGAGTCCTGGGTCGGGCCATAAGTGAATATTAGGTTTTTCTGACTAGAAATTCTCAGTACTAGCCCGGAGTTAGGAAGTTGGCGGTGTTTCACCCCCGTGCCTCGGAGAGCACGTTAAGCCGTCGGTCCCGGTTATTATCACTAATACGATAATAGTCGTTAAAGCCCGCCAACCCGCATTAGAGCAGCGTGGTGGGTCTAAACTCTAATTCCCGATCTCCTATGAGAGTGGAGGCCTGTACCTACCCAGCAGTGGGACGTTAATGGGCTGTAGATAGTGTAGTGGTAGTGTAGCATAATTTTTAATTTAAGACTTATTGTTAATACCTACCAATTTCTAACCAATAACCAAATTTAAATGAAGAATAAACATTCCTTTACGTTGCGCAGAGTGCAATCGAGTAAAAAGGACAAGATATTATGAGAGTTTATCTGATGAAGATGCTGCGCAAGTACGGTTAAAACTATTAAAGGCGTGTGACCACCACACGCCCTTAGTAATTTTAACTATACTTGCGCAGCTTCTTCTGTTACGAAGTTATGGTGCGTAAGTATTTATATTATGCAAGGTAACAGTATACAGGCTCGAAGCAATCCCAGACCTGAGGCGTAGATTGCAAATTACAACGTAAAATGTCTGGTTCATTCCTCCAAAAAATTCGTTTGATAAAAATACGATCGAAGAAGATTAGAGCACAATTTTTTCCGATAATAAGCTGTTCGAGAAGACGTGATTATCAGAACGAAAGAAATCAAATAAAAGCGCTATTTAAATTAAACGTTATAGGACAAAGACCTGAGACAAAAAAGTGATGAGAAATTTTTGGAGCGTAACTGTTAGTTTACAGTCAGATTGTGATCTGTAATTGGTTTCTTGCTCACTGGCTCTGAGGTGGGATGGAATAATGAACTTATAAGCTCGTTAAACTGTCATGATATTAAATCATAGACAATGGAAATTTTATTCAAAATAGTTCAAGAGAGTACGGTCAAATGTTATGAGGAAATCATATACCAAGAACAAGAATAAACAACAATCCAATAATTCAACTAAAAATTCAAAAGAATCTAAAATGCCAAAAGGTAGGATTAAAAAAAATTGGGTCCCCAAGTGCTTGAGGAGTCACCTCACAAGAAGAAACAGTGTCGAAAGACGGACGATCGGATCGGACATTTTTTTTAATTTATTACAGGCTTACGCTTGACCACAATAACACCTGATGGAATAACATAACATAATAATATAACACATACATAACATAAGACAGAATGTAAGAAATTGATAATGAAAATGATATTTGCCTGTCAGTATATATGATAATGATTTATCATATATACTTACCTTAGTTTGAAAAGTGTCACACGAGCTACAATAACCAAACTATCAATTTGTATCCCAGACAAACATTGGTAATTTAGATTTTGAACTGCCATAAATTTTCGCATGTATAAAATTGAAGAGTTAATCATTAATATCGTAAAAAATAGTAAGGTAATAATATAAGGTAGGTAAAATGCGTATTCTACATTGGTCTCTTCGAAAATCGTACATATATTCCTTCACATAAAATAAAAATGTAAAAAACATGATACTGCAGCAAAATCCACCGGTAAAAGTATTCAATAATTGAAAACGTTCGTCCTACTTCCGAGCTCTTGATGATCCTACGGCAACGAGGTCGAATATCGAGTGGTCTAGAAGCCAACGATGCAGAGCCTTTCCAACTCGTATTTGTGAACTTGATCACGTTGAAAAACGTTTTACGTTTCTTTTTTGTACTTAAAATGTTATATTTCATATCTACAAACTCTTTCATATAATTATGTTAATCGCTATTTTAATCCGGTCATCTCTTACTGAGGCCATGATTTTAATACATAGGCTTTAATTCCTCTTTCTACTAGTCATTTGCTTACGATCAAGCGTTAACGAATGAAACATAAGTTCTCAATTCCATCACAAATATTTTTAAGTTTACTTAAATATTTTTTAAACAGATTTGAAATTGAGTGATGCAAAAAATATCGAGCATACGAGGATAACAGTAGACGATCTACATAAGTTTCACTTTTAGTCAATACGCAAACCTCGAAGAAAATGGGCATAGTTAGGATTCAGACCCAACCACACACAAATGGTCAAATTATTACTTAGTAAGTTTTCTAAAAAGTAAGTATAATGTCGATTATATGAGTAGTTAAAAGCAAGCTTTTTTTTAAATTGAAATAAAAATAACTACGGAATATCAACCCGCGATTGTGTAATGAAATCGCAATCGTAATCGTTTGTCAAACGCATAATTTGAGGAGAGAAGGATACTTGCACGTCAAAAAGCAAGAATGAACTCCTTAAACAGATTGATTAAATACGTTTTAAGCAGTAAAATTATAACGATTTGCTTAGACAATTGGACCTCTGAATCTCTGCTCTGACTACAACTGAATCAGCTTACATACCTCGTACTTTGTTATAGGAACATACCACTTTGACACAGAACGCAATCAGCTGTCTTCTGAACGCTCTGCCCCTGGCAAGGCGCTCCTCCGTTGAGCGGATGTGGTTCTGTACAAGTTCTGGAGCGACGCTGCCCCGCCACTCGGCCGTTACACCTGCATTGTGTCCACGGGCCCCATTGACTCCAACCGCCATTTACTGGGGAATAAAAGAAGGAGTTAGGTTTGAGGAACCCACTGGCACAGAAGAGTTGTATAGTGTGGAGCTCCAGTATGGCTAGCATGGGCACAACGAGTAAAATTATGTCTGCCCGTTATCTCTTTTTGTCTACCGAAGCTAACATGGTTACTTGTCGCGTTACGTCAAAACATAAAAGTAATATTTCTTATCTTTTGTTATTTTTCTCTACGAACCCTTACATGCCGGCAATTTTTTTCTTGTAATATACCGCATTATGTGCATGTTAGCGTAGGTAAACGAAAAATTTGCCGGTAACGACAATCTCTCTCTCTCGTCGCGAGATATCTCGTTGTGCGCATGCTAAACCTGCTGGCTACGATGCCAGGCAGAAGTTAGTTTTATAATTTCCAATTTGCCTCTGGTCTGGTCTAATCAGGATGAGGTCATGGCTACACTAGCACCCTACCGGCAAAGCCTGATATATTCTCTTTCCTTATATATTTAATTACTTAAAAAACTCAATCAACTACGAAAAGTATACACACTACTATAATACCTATATGAAGCTTATTTTCCTTGAAATCATATTTTGCCTATTTCTATTTGCTTTTAAAGTTGATTGAAAAAAAAGGTACGAAACAATTTTCATATTTTTCGGTGACATGTACGGTGTATAAAGGAAAACCAATTTCGATTCAGAATGTAGCATCGAATATAAATTATATTATGGTAAAAATACATTTTGGACATTTAAATAGAGAGGTACCTACTATGAATATAATATACCGACTTAATTAAAAGAGGGTTTTGATTGTTAGATAATATTAAAAGACTACTTGACCCACCCCAGCTCCACACGAAGTTACTGATATTATTAGTGCGAATGTATTTGTTTGATGGTATATCCTTTAATCAAGCCGTCGCAACGAAGCAGTGGATCTACGTATTTTTTGCATAGATGTAAAAAATATAGTATACTTAAAAACCTGGACAGTGACATAAGATACCATATTATTATTTTGACGACCTACCTGACGCAGTTTTGCGCGCTATTGTCTTAACGTGGGGTCAATCCCCGGCAGGGTCAATTTGGGAATTTTTAATTTCTGAATTTGCTCTGGTGTGGCCTGGTACCCCTAATTGGTTAGCTTACTACGATTGACTGCGAAATCACTTTACATTCAGTAGAGTGGCAGTCAAGGACTAACTTGTAGTGGAAAAGAAATAACGGAAAAAGTCGCGTACTTCGGCTAGTAGGTAAAAGTAAATAGCCACCTAACTAACGCTCAAAAACCAATAAGATTTTAATGAACCCATAAAGAGGCTACGTCTCATGAAACGAAATAAAACGTAATGTTGCCAGCACGCAAGCCAGGCCCGTGTGTAGCTTTATATCTGTTTCAAAGATCGCGCATGTAAGACGGACATGCTAGGTCGCGTGCTCAGGTGACCTAGCTAGAACAAAACCTCTTGTTAGGATATTTTCTATTTGAGCAAGTTTTGTGCGTTGAGTTTACTGTTGAGAGATTTTTATACGATAGTATAGTAATAAATAAATAAATTAGCTTCTATTTTTCCTTACAATGTAAAGTACTTCCTGCACATAGTTATTCAATATTAGAATTTATTTTTTAATCGATATGACTGTTGAAATAAAGCTTAATCCTACTTTTTACTATAAGTTTTTTTTACTATAAGTAAAATAATATACTGCGTATTTATCTTTTTATCTGCCGATCTGCACTTTTACCAAATTTCTACAAAATCAAAAAGAAATGAGTTAAAGAAATGAGACAATTAACAGTTATTGACGAAATCTGGTACAGAAAGAGATTGCATCTCGGAGATGGACGTCTACTTTTTATCCTGGCAAATGAGGACGATACAATTTCTCATAACCTATCCAAAGTAGAAAAGCTAGTCAGTGCAACGGGTTGAAATATTATTTGAAGTTCGAATCGTTCGCGACTATTCAGATTTTCATATTAATCAAAAGGTGCAATAAAAGGATCAAATAAGAACAAAATACGCGTAATACGTGGAGTAGCCTAGTGCAGTTACATTATGAGATTTAAGACAGAACGAAGAATTTTAAGAGCAATAACATAATATTGTTAAGTATCTATACTTTTATACTAATATTTTATAATAAAAATAAATGCGAATGTTTGGATGGATGTATGTATGGATGGATGTTTGTTACCCAATTACCAGAACAGCTAACAAAACTTGAGTCACGAGTAGTAGTAGTTAGTAGTACCTACATAAGAAAATGAGCTTGTAAATATTACATCGCGTTTCACAAAACGATCAAATACAAAAGGTGCAACATTACATAGATACAAGACAAGATAAAAATATTAAGCAACAAGATATATTATAAGCAACAAGGGCATTAGGTAAAAATTGCTCCCCAAGAAACATTACCATAATTTCCTTTCACATCGAAAGTGGAAGGATGTTTAGCTAAAACGTCGTATAATAGCTGATGATTCCCCAAATTACACGTAATGTGGGTTACATTATTTTAACGGTTATAAATTGACAGATTTCACACCACATGTTCTTTGGGAATCAGGATTAATGGACATAATTTTTTGTTTCGAGGCATCGCCCTAAATGGTTTGAAGAACATTATGTTGTTTTTCTTGATCATTCACTGTCTCCCGAATACGAGCATTAAGAACGATCTCACGTCTTTAGAGGCTTTTCGGGCTTTAAATCAAAAGAGGTCCAGAGTCAATAATTTATTAATCTTTAAACTTTTCAGTAATTAGACATAGTAGAGTTAGTATTATGGTTGTAATTAAGAATGTTTTGTAGCTAAATTGTGATATAACCTTAGCTTAGGTTGACTTAAAAGCTGTATACGCGCTAATTTAAAAACTTTTATTAGCTATACCAACTTTTGTACCAAAACTCTGATGACAAACAAAACAGACAGGGTTTCTATCGTAGTTTTTATAATTCCTAAGCCGGAAATTGTAAAATTTAATTTCAACAACTAACTACGAAACTTTGACAATAAAACCACAAAGACTCGACCATGCCCATTAGGGCAAATCATAACGTCCGTAATATAATATAAGCACATTATAAATGAGCACCTAAATTTAAGTTTAGAGTTTAACCAAAACTTTCAGCATAAATTCTGAGAAATTACAACATACGATTAAAGTTCTTATATCCATAACAATAATGGCCAAACAAGTTTTTTTATAATATTATATAACTGACGTTTTAAGTCAAGCATATAAAATCTCTTTTGTATCGTACCAACTATTAAAATAGTCCTACAAAATAGTTCACACCTTTATTATAGACAGATGATTAGGGACATATGAATTATTTTACAGGGAACAACCCCTCCCTTGAAAGCAACAGCTAATTATAATGGATGGGGTGTAATAATTATAAGAAAAAAAAAACACTTTAATACGACAACAGCTAATCTATGTAATATCTTTTGTTTAGCTTAAAGGAAAGGGTCCTTAGAAAGACCCTCCTATGTCTGAGGCTTCAGGGAAGCCGTTTTAATTTTCTAATTTCCGCACGTCCGTCCGTCTGTCCGTCTGTCACAAAAAGGGTCCCCTTATGCTTTCAAAAATTTCGCCATACTTAAGTGTAGGTATCAGAGAAAGCATGTCTTTCGTTTTTCGTCTGCAAAATTATTACCTACCCCCTTAAAATTGCTGCCGGGGGAGTATTTAATTATTGAATTATAAAAGAAACCTTGACTCATGGTATTACAGAGTGTATTTGGAAGAATTAGTAGTGTTTCCATTTAGTCATCCGTAATAAATGTAAAAGAGCAGCAAAATAAAGTTAAAAGTAAAGCAAAAACGCAAAAATCTATTTTTAAAATACCTAAATATTTACAGGCGGCTACAGTCATGAATAATAAAAAATAAAATCCTTATTCATTATAATTTCCGCCTGTTTAGTCTACAGGGTGCTCGTATTAAGTAGATATGATGATGCTAAAATATGTTTCTTAAAAAATGTATGCCATCCATCTTATGTAATAACAGTAATTAAACCATAACTACTTAGACTCAGGATTGGTCGAAGATTAGCTGAATATCAATTCGAATATCTATGCCAAGAAAGTAATATTTCAACTCAGTGGCCAGTGACCACCCGTGGACTGTAACCCAGCATTCTCAAAGCGATAAAAATTGATTGCCCATTACTCCTCTTTATTAAACTTAATATAAATAAAGATCACCGCTCTAATGGAGATTTTCGGGAATCTATTAAAGCTATTAACTCCGGTATTCAGCTTAATGATAATGGTCAAGACAAGTATGGTTTTGAATTTAAATTAGAGGGTTTTCGATAATTAACGTTTTTCTTTTGATTACGTGCTGCACATTGAATCTGTTTTGCATTTTTTACTGAAACTTATTAAAATCATATTCGTATCCATACGAAATAAATTATAAATGCAAAAGTGTGTCTGCTATGCTTTAACAGCCCATCTTTTTATCGATTTAGATGAAATTCAGTATAGAGATAGATAACATCCCAGAAGGACAAAGGCTTTTTATATTGGAACATTAAGGAGATCCCGAATTTCAATCCACGAGGACGAAGTCACGGGTACCATCCATCCATACTAATATTATAAATGCGAAAGTGTGTCTGTCTGCTACGCTTTCACGGTCCAACTACTTAACCGATTTTGATGAAATTTGGTACAGAGATAGTTTACATCCCGGGGAAAGACATAGGACATACTTTTTATGCCACAAAATTGAAGAGTTCCCACGGGAATTAAAAGAAACATCAATCCACGCGGACGAAGTTGCGGGCATCGTCTAGTCTATTGTAAATATAGTTTCGCTGAGGTAAACTGTGGCTTAGGCTGCTGCTAAAAAATAGTTTGTAAACAATATAATACTCGTAGCAAATTAATTAATAGGCTTAGTAAGTAAATAAAGTAGAGCCTTACTTAACTTTATCAATACAACGTAAACCTTGCCCCGCGTCGCATGACAATCAATCACCTGTTATAATTAAACACGCTTTGTATACGCGTTGAAATATGAAAAACTCTTAACTGAAAGTCTCCATGTTTATCGTGGTAAGCCTTTTATAGCTGTTGTTCACAAAATTAATACATTGTTGTAAACTTGTTTGTTATTTCGTCACGCACGGGCTAATTGATGGATGGCTTACTAAGGGGTTTGTTGGGAAAACTCTGTGTTTAGGTAAAGTGTCAGTTTAATGAAACTGTTCGTTACCTACTTTTATACCTAACTTGGTGATGCCCGCGACTTCATCCACGTGGAATAAGCTTTTTATACGACTGCCTGAAAAAAGGAGTATATTGTTTTCAGGGTTCATGTATGTATGTAAGTATGAATGTATGTATGTATGTATGTATGTATGTATGTATGTATGTGAGTTTCTATATTCCACCATAACTTCTATACGCCTGAACCGATTTTGATAAATGAGGTATCGTTGGAATCCCTAGCTTATTCCGGGTGACATAGGCTAGTAAAATTAAAAAAAAATGATGGGGTCACGATGGTCCCGCATTAAAGACTAAAGTTGAAAAAAAAATTCGAAAATAAGATTAACTATATTATAATCATCATCTAGAAAATGATGAGTAGATTCCAAAAATATATAACACTATAAGTTCAATATCCAGTGATTCACATAAAATATCATTTAATAAAAATGTGAATAAGATTTTTTTTTTATCCACTACAAGCTAGCCCTTGACTTCGATCTCACCTGATGGTAAGTGATGATGCAGTCTAAGATGGCAGCGGGCTAAGGGCTGTTAGGGGCATGGCAGTTATATTATTATGGAATCTAATATTAGTTATATTAGCTGATTCCTTTTTTTTTTTTTTTTTTTTTTTATTGTGAGATAGGCTTGCGCTTGACGACAATCATGCTTAGTGCAAAGCAATGATGAGGTCTAGGTTGGAACGCGCTTGCCTAGAAGATGCCTATTCACTCTTGCCTTGAAGGTACCTATAAGTTATACGTGGCAGGAAACACGTGCGCTGGGAGGGTGTTCCACACCCTAGCGGTTCGGATCAGAAACGTCGAGCAAAAACGTTTTGTGCGGGCCGATTGAACATCAACCACATAAGGATGCCAACGCAGACGGTTTCTGGCTGTTCTGTGGTAGAACGGGGAAGGAGGAACAAGGTTGTGAAGTTCCTGAGCACACTCTCCATGGTATATCCGATAAAAAACCGCTAAGCAGGCGACATTGCGTCGGTGCTGTAAACTGAGCAATTTCGCCTGCGTAAGTGATTGATCGCCTATTATCCTTCGGGCCCGGCGATCTATAGAGTCTAATGTATCGAGTTGGTACTTGGCGGATCCATCCTAAAGGTGGCAGCAATACTCCATGCCAGATCTGACTTGTGCCTGATAGAGAACGAGGCGCTGTTTTGGCGTGAAGTATCGCTTCACCTTGTTCAGGATGCCAAGTTTTTTGGCAGCTGTTTTGGCCTTTGACTCGATACATTTCCCGAAATTGAGATTGGGAGAGATGTCGATTCCCAAGAGCTCAATGTGATCACTTATCGGTACGGATATACCCTGGAAAGTAGGAGCCAAGGTGAAAGGGCTCCATATTCCATAGGTAATTTCAATACGGGCTACGGCAGAAAACCAATTTTAATGAGTAGGCAATCAAACTCAAACAAAACAGTTATCTAAAAATAAAAAACCGTAGAAACAATAATAGGAAACAATAAAACTACAAGCGGAACCGAATTTGATAGCAATATCGACCAATACTTACCTAACCTACCGTTTTACTACTATCCATAAGCCCGTGAACCAAACAAAGACCATTTACCCTCTAATAAGCTTAATTGGTCAGCTTAAAGCTAAGCTAAGCTTTAGAACTTTGCTACGTAGGACAAAGAAATCAAAATCCTATAGCAATATTACTGTAACAACGCCTGTCACACCCTAGCGATCATACAGTTCAGAAACACCTATCCTATTCGAACATGCCGATTGCGTGTAATGGTAGGTACTATGTACCATGACCAACCATGTACCTACTAACCACATAAAATATACTTACTCATTTACTAGATTGAGTAATATAACTGAAGATTATTTTAAACCTAGAAAAGCGGCATTTTATCAATTAAACTTAATAAGAAGATCAAAATTGACACTATAGGTATAGATAAATAATTTATTTTTCGTAACTAGTGTGTAATTTGACCGAAATACAGTGGATTTCGGGTATAACGACGATAAAGGGACCACTCTATTTTCGTCGTTAATTCCGGAAGTCGTAACAGGCAAAGGTAAAGGTTTCCGACTTTTCTTTAACAGTGAATGTGCGCCTAGCAGCCATACTTATTCAAAAGTTTACTAAACCCAGTTGCTACTCAGAATATCACTTTGTAACTGAACCATAAATTTAACTCCGCAACGTACACGCTTCCCTACCTACTTAGCTGATATCTATAAACAAAAGGTAAAGGTCTTCACAGTTACTGACCATCTGTGTGGATGTAAACAGAAGAGAAATGTTTGTGAAAGAAAGAAATCTTTCTGTCTTTAGCGTCCGACACTGGACCGATGATCTAAAGAAGGTGGTGGGAAGCAGGTGGATAAGGAAGGAAAGAAACTGTATGATTTCTAAGCTGTAACAATACTCGAGTATATCAAGAACAACAATTCCAATTAGAACCTACGTTTCCAAAGCGGAATTTACAGAGCAAACAAGTCATTTCCCGCGGATTCGGTCGCTTCCCGCTAGGTAACCAACAAACCACTAACTGCACTGTTTGAGTTGGTGTCTGAAGGGAAATTAATGAAAATTCCGTCGACAAACTTATCAACGTAATGCTTTTAGAGCGTGTAACTGGTTCCGTCTGCGTGTAGGCTAAACTTGTCCCCGAAATTGGGATTCGGAAGTTGGGTGTCCAATAACTTTGTTTGGTTCGCCGTGTTTGATTAGTCAAACCGTTTTTTGAAATGTTCATTTAGTTTAACTGGTATTTTGATTTAATATTGTCGTACAGTTAGTTTTAATAGTATGTAATAAAAATTATAGGTTGTTTAATACATATTAATTGATTATGGAAATTAAGGCTACAGTATTTTAAAGATCGAAAATAAGAATTGTTGGATATTGGATATAAGCAGGCGTTACTTTGCGGAAGTCCATCATAATGAAGGAACTAGAAGTTTAATTTGCTATAATCCGCGAAAATAGGAAAATCTATGCGGTACAGTGTGTATCCCGCACCTATAGCCCACGATATTCACCACACCACAGAAATCCCCAAAACTACCCTCAACGTACGTTTGACTCCGATACCGGAGCATCTTCAGGAGATGTTTTCAAATTGTTGTTTGTCAGGAGATGTTGAGGATGTGTTGAGGAGGAGAATTGTTAGAGTATTTCTCGAAATAATATTATTAGGACTGCAAATGCAATTTAACTAATGCACACAATCAATATGAAAGTGTATCTAATCTGTCTGTTAGGCTTTAACGGCCCACATTTTCAACCGGTTTTGATGAAATTTGGCTACGAAATATAGACCGGATAGGCTACGGCTTTCCTTACCTGGCATGTATCCCGACATGCCAAGTAAGGGCATAATTAACGCAGACGAAGTCGCGGGCATCATCTAGTAAAATATAAAAATAATTTCATAATAACACAGATAAAATTTATTATACTCCGAGTTTTTGGACGTGCCAAGTCAGAGGTACCGATTACAATCAGTTAGGCAGGCGCCATATTTTCAAAGATGGCGTGGGCGAAACATCTCTAATGACTCTCCCATGCGCTTGCGCTTGCAATAATTGCAAGCCATCGGTGCGTGCCCTTTGATCTCAGTAAAGTATAGTTATTACAGTCAAGGGAGGGTGAAATGAGCGTTAAAGAGGATCGAGAATTGTCGGTTGTCAGATAAATTGAACATGAAATAATAAAACGTGTTAGACGCCTTGTTAAGGTATCTAAGCCGACAATAGTATAAGAGGTGGTCTATTCAGAGGCCGTATGTTCTAAGCAAATCTCACTAATTTGACAGCTTAAAACATATTTTAAGTACGTACGTTGCTTAAGGAGTTTTACATGCTTTTAATGTATCAGTTTGACAAACGATTACGATTACGATTCCCTTACACGTTGTTTGTTCAAATTGGGAGAAGGAGAAAGAATAGATTGTGAAGAAAGTAGGGAGCATGACAGTAGAAAACATAGTTCCGACAGTACTAAGAAACGAGGAGAACTGAATTGCTATCGCAAACTATATAGAAAGAATTTGAAGGAGAAGGAAGAAGAGGAACACGCAGAAGAAAAAGTATGTGAAGAAGTAGAAGAAGAAGTATGTAAGACAAGAGTGTTGCCACACATGTCAACAAGGACACAACAGTGGTTTTAGCCGGTAAGAGTCCGGCACTATGGAAAGCTATACACTATGGACTTTAAGCAGCCGTCTCTCACACTATGCAACTAGTTCCATGGTAATCACTTTAGTATGATATGCTTTGATACACGTAACCACGCGTAGGAAATAGTTATTTCTTGCAAGCGGAAAATCCGTGAAGGAATTATGAAATAATCCCTTTGAAATTATAAATAGCGCTTCCCATATTACTATAGATTGCTAATTCACTGCCTATTTCATAAATACAAAAGTTTGTTTATTGAATGATTTTTCTCGTCGATCGATTAACATTTATTATAACTACAAAAACATATCTTAACTAAACATCAAATTGTCGCAAAGAACAGGTGAATTGTTAAAACTATTATTATATTTAATTGTATTAAAGTAGAACAAAATTAATTGCTAACGTAACCGATTAACACAGCAACATGATTTTTAGGGTAACAACACTTTCGAACGTAACTACTAAATTCAAGGTCTAGCCCCGCTATAGATGCACAGCGCGGCGCGGTATTTAGCGGCAAATACTATTTGAATGGTGATAATAAAAAAAACCCCGGCTAAGTTAGTTATGGGCTCTTTCCAGACCAGGGCGCGTTAGGAACATCACGACGTATTATACTTTGTAAACGTGACGTTCAGAGGGTGTACTTTGTAGGTACCTATTTCGAATAAATAATATGTTTTGAGTTGAGTTGAGTTTGTATGAAGCTGGACCTAAATGGGCGACGCGGCACGGAGATGCATAACGACATATTATAATTGTACAAAGAATACTTGCCGCTACTTGTAGTGGGGCTAGACCTTTATGCTACAGCGCTAACTTTGGACGCATAGTGCTAACGTGACCTACTTTCCTAACCATAATTTAAACACTCGTACATAATTACATTTTAACATGAAGTCTCAAAATTAATTACTAAAGCATTGTAAATTAATGATGCTAATGCAGTTGTTTACAAAACTTTCAAAGTAAACAAAATTAAAAGAGCCAGAGACGACGTCCTTTTTCATTCTTTACCAAGAAGAACGCATTGATTGGGTAGAAACCTTTTGGTTTTGTATCAAGCTAAGAGGATTGATTTTATATTGAACTCAATTGGACATAATCTAAAAAATAAGAAAAATAATAATTATTGAGTCATTATTGGAATATCCAGAAAACGCCGTAGTAACAGAGAAATATTATAAACTAGCATTTGTCTACGACTTTATCCGCGTGGACTACACAAATTTCAAACCCCTATATTTTTACCCCCCTAGGGGTTGACTTTTCAAATATCCTATCTACGTCGTAATAGCTATCGGCATGGAAAATTTCAGCCAGATTTGTCCAGAGGTTTGAGCCATGCGTTGATAGATCTGTCAGTCAGTCAGTAACCTTTTCCTTTTATGTATTTATAAACTAACTAATGGCTTACCATAAACAGTCAACGTTGCAGATTCTGAAATTCTCTTGCCCGCCATATTTTCGGCAACACAGCTGTAGTTCGCCATGTCCTGTTTAAAGAAAAAGTTTATATTATAAGTAAAATATCAGATATAGAATTATAAATTAGCCAAAAAGTGTAAATATTTAATTCTGTTTTACACAATCTCTAAACTAAACATTGAAAAATCCTGTTAAGAACAATGTAAAGGATTATTTAAATGATAAAAAAGCATGGGAATTAATTGTTCCAGCGGCTAATTAACATAATTGATAATATTTATAGTTCTATCAAAATTTATGTTTGTGAGATGGTGATAGAAAAAAAAACCAGCTAAGTTTATTGTGGGCTCTTCTCAGACCAGGGCGCGTTTAGAACCCTCGTAGATACCGTTATTGATTATAACCATCATGTTTTATAAATTACCTATTGGACATCAGTAAGAATTCAATTGAAAAGCTAATTTAATTATCCAACAATAAACAATAAAACAAAAATTGTGTACAAGAGAGTAATTGTGTATAACACAGTATCCAACTGATTTTTTAAAAAATGTTATCGTTATTAAAGCACTTCTTCTTCTTCCTACTGGGCAGGTTTCCACACTTAAACCCCAGTTGGAGGAACACGTAAACGTATTTTGAAATGTTTAAACTTTAAATAATTTAAAAAGATCTAAAAACAAGTCAGTTCAAATGACGAAATAGAATTTCGCAAGGAGCAAAAGCATTTCCCAACCTGTTTACATTGAAAGAGACTCTAGAGTAACATTAGATGAAGATAGCTCTGAACGATGTAAACGCATGACTATAAACATTACATTTAATTAAGAAAATGGCTCCAACACCTACAGAGATAATGTTACGGGAGTTGCGCGAGGGGTAGCACTGGTTGCAATTAATCCATGCCTCGCCGCAAAGGCTAATTAGTGAGTGTTCTGTGCAGGAAACCGGAGATGGTGTGAGTTATTTGCAATTTTGTCGTCACGGTCCAGGGTAGAGTTGATTACGGTGGACGCTGGACCGTGATTGTAATTATGAACGCGGTGCAACTAGTAGGTACAACTGTAATCGAAATACTACTGAATGTTAACAGCTTATAATCACATCTTTTAGCTTAATAACATGTAGGTACACGGTGAATCCAAAAACAATGTAGATCTGACCATTTTTTTATTCAAACTCAGAATATTATGGCAACGGAATCTTTATTGTTTCATTGAAACACGCAACTAGGTATAAGCATGACCTCCACGAAGATATTAACCTATATAAAGTTATCTTCGTGAGAAATATTACTAGCGTATAGATATACACTTTATGGGTATAACGAAGATTAACATAACCGCGATTTTGTGGTTCCTGTGATATTTCTATAATTTAATTTTTAATTTAAGAATGCAACGTCAAATCAAAAGAACACATTTCTTTTAAATTAAAAACTTTTAAACTAATCAATCCGAGGCTTGGGTTCCTGGGAAAACAACTCAAAGTTCAAACCGAGCTTGATAATTAACTTTGGCATGACGGTGTAGGTCGACTGTCGACTATGTTTAGTTTTCAGTACTTACGCCAATTTCAGCCATGTATTTATGTTTAGTCGTTATTTTTGTCAAATAAAAATTGTACTTACGTTATCAAGCTTAGTTTGAGTTGTTTTTCAAAGTGTCACAAGTATTTTTTGCAACTGGTAATGAAAAGCATATTATAATTTTTTATCTCAAAGAAAAGTTTGGAGCTAACAATACCCAAAAGCAAGTTGCAATTGAATTACGTGAACATGTAACTCATGACAAAAAGACACGACCACAGCACTACATTAAAACCGACAAGGTTCACAAAATTAAATTAATTATAAAGACAAATGTCCATTTCCAGAGAAATGTAGAATTAAATTAACCCAGCTCTCAGTGTTTTATCAAGTACCGTCCATGCACTTTGAAGAAGCGTACCGGAACGTGACAAAAAGGAGATCGCGACCGGCGACACCGACTTGTGTCGCAATTAATAAACGTCTGTCCCGCTCGACTAATTAGTCGTAGTCGAGATAAATAAACATTCGCGACAAGATGCTGCGATTGTCTGCACTCCAACACCAACTCAGATAAATGTGGGGACTTTCTTATCAGGTTTCTATCTCAAGTGAAGAAAGAGCCCGATGTTTAATGGTCACCATTTAGTAACATTCACTGCATACTTAAACTGACAAGATCAGTGCAGTTTAATTAAAGTAAGGCTTTTCAGCTTGTTTATAGAGACAAGAACGAATTGTGCGAATAACTAAAGCTGACCAAAGTCTAGTTAACCATTTACGTTTTCAATCTAATGCTTAACTTTATTGTGTAGAGATTAACAGCTGATTATATAGTATTAAGTAAATTAAGTAATTGACTAAAGCAGGATTGCTGGGATAAGTATAATAAGCTACAACTATCCTGCATGTGAAAAGGTGCGCTCTACCTTCTGCATCATCACGTTCCAGCATGTATGGCAACGGCAATTTTACAGATTAAATTAATGGGCACATTAATAGTCCAAACAGGTCTTAATATCACTAAGCAACACAGTTTTCCAAAGAGTGTTATAAAAATATAGAGATGTGAATCATATTTTTAAATTAATGCTGAACATAACTCTTCATTAACACAAAAAAATAGAGTCAAAAACCCAAGGTATGATTGACATAATAAATAATTTAGCAACGAAAGATACAAACCAAGTTGAAATGAATAAAAAAGAATCAGACACGTGTGTCAGAATGAGTGACTCATCATCTCGTGAGTAACAAAAATAATGTACCTACTCGTACTAGTGGTATTAAGGATTTTCAGCCCTTTCATTTCTAATGCTAACGACAAATAAATCAAGTTATTTGTTCACTTAGCAGTGTAGAGCATAATTGTTAATACCTATGTAGGTAGCTATTGAGAATTTGTATCTTCGATTTTTATATCATGGCGAAATCATTACATAACATGATCCAGAGCCGTTAAACCAGTTTAAAAAAAAACATTATGATCAATGGAGAAGTTTCATGATGTTGTGAATATCATATTTAACACAACAGAAGTAAAATATAGATTAAAACTAATAAATCAGTAGTTTTTTTTTCAAATACATCATTAAATGACTGAGAAATGACGATTTAAAAGTTTGATTATTTAATGTACACCGATTGCTGTATCTTACTCGAGTGAGAAATTTTGTGAGTGAGTTTTAATACCTAGCCGAGATTTAATACTTTAAAAATTATCTTCACACACAAATTAAGTGCTTTTAATTCAATAAAGTCACGTTAAGTCCATTTATTTCTTTTATTTGACTTTATAAAGTCGGTTGATAGGGAATTATGACGTCACGTCTCCCGTCTTGCAAGCGCAACTTTAAAGTTCCATAACTTTTTCATTTGTTGAGATATTTTAATGATTCTTTCATATTTTTGTTTTATTTTGTCTTAATTTTCATAATAAATTTAAAAAAAAGGTAAACTTCTCAATTTTTATATAATATAAAATATCATTGATTATGATGAGAACAAGATTGAATTGATTGTTCATATTGTATGAACACACGCTTTGGAAGGGAATTCAATGCTTTATTTTATTCAAAAGGTAAATAAAACATCCCAAAGCTATTACAAACACGTGAACCCAGCTTACACATTATATTGTAAGACTTTAAAGTTAAATTAACTGCAGCTGTTTTTTAGCTACTTTTCATTAACGACTCAATAAATAAGCGGATAGAACAAAAACCAATGATTAACTTCTTTTAATGAAAAACTATAAAGTAGAAGTAATTTATCATAGAGTACTCGTAGTTATTAACGAATCAAATGCAAATGAGGAGTTATCAAGATCTCACGTCGTATTACGGCATAAAGCTATTAAAAGTTATATCTATACCTAGCTGACAATTAATTAAAAACTCATCGAGAATTGTAATTAAAGACTGATATGAATAAAATATTAAGTTAGTTGATAGAGAAAGCCTTGTTGGGAAGAATTTTAATTTCATATTAAATTGATTGAGTACAAATTTCCTTTTAGAAAAAAAGAAAGTATTTTATTAACCAATTTAAAGTTACGAATGAAAAGATCCTACTTGGACTTTTTGACTGTTACAAGGAATTATTTTGTTGAAAAGAAGTCTATAGAAAACAAAAAAAAAGTTGTTTAAGAAATTAATGTTTTAAAAGAATTCCATAAATTAAAAAATGTGTATTCTTATTGAGAACTTGTAATATTTAGATAACGTTACAAAAATTATTAATAACCTGGTTTATCTAAGAGAATATTAGAAATATAGAGACAATCATACTAATTTATAAATGCGAAAGTGTGTTTGTTTGTTGGTCAATCACGCCGCAATGGAGCAACGCGATTTGTGGTAGAGGACCTGGAGAGTGACATAGGCTACTTTTTATCCCGGAAAATTAAGGAGTTCCCGCGGGAATAAAAAAAACAACCACGTGGACGTAGTCGCAGGCATCAGCGTGTAGCGAAATAATTGAAAATTTCACTGAATTAAATATTAAACTTGGTTGGTATATAAGGGACTTGTAGTCTGTTGAGCGCAAAACAGGAAATATTCTGTTACATTACAACAGTAAACGTGAAAATACCCGATCTCTTGAATGGGTGTGATTTGAATGCAATTTATGCAAATGCTATTCGTATTTAGCGGAAAAGCAGCTTCAATATGCGCGGTCGTAAGTTGTTTTGCAATTCAATAAAATGTAAATATATTAATTTCCAGAAAGTCGTGTAAAGCAAATGCGCAGTGCTGTCGTGTATTTACAAAACTCAATGCGGTATCGGGTAAAATGCAGCGTGAAATGAAATGAATGAATGAAATGAATATTTGAAACACATGATGTTTGATATGAAAATTTGGCTGTTTCCTGCACCTTTGATGATAAATCTTCGATTTATAAAAACTTACACGCCTAATTGAGAAGTTCTTTGACGTATAACTTATTAATGTATGTTTTAAGGTATCATTGAAATGTACCTAGTCACATATTTTTTTAAGAGTTTCTTTCGAGATATTTCACCACAGTTAATTACGTCATCTGGTGACAGGAGGGCTGGCTCATTTTTTGCGTAAAGAATCAGCCTGGCTGTCCAGCGCGGACATGCAGCCCGATTTCTTGCCACCATTCCACGCGGGCATGATTTATATTATAGTAATTAGGCTAGGTTTACGTTCTATTGTAATGTTTTCAAAAAAGAATGAAATTTTATTTGATAAAAGTAATTTAATTCATTTGGTACTTTAAAAATTAATTGTACTCATTAGTTATTTCTTAAGTAAGGTAAAGTATTTTTTGTTAACAAATTTAACAAGTAAAACAATTTAAAGTTAAGAAACGATTTGTTCGTAAGCAGGAACAATCGTTATGATATAGATAGAAGCGTATTTCGAAGTCTAATTAAATTAATAAGGACAATATCGTTAACTTCGATGAGAAGAAACCCCGGGAATGCGAGAGTTACAGGGGGTGGCAGAGAGGTGGTGGGGGCGTGATAGACGTATAGTTATACGAGGGTGTCAATTAGGAAGTGCGAAAAGTAGATACGTTTGTCATGATTAATGATATTTAATTACCAGTATCATGGAAACTTTTATCAATAATTGATTTCTGGTAACGAAGTTGCGGGCATCAGCTAGTTTATATTATAATTGACGACCTCCGTGGCGCAGTGTGTAGCGCTGTTGCCTTAACGTGCGGAGGTCCTGGGTCCGATCCCCGGCAGGGTCAATTTGGGAATTTATAATTTCTGAATTTTCCCTGGTCTGGCTGGTGGGAGGCTTCGGCCGTGGCTAGTTACCACCCTACCGGCAAAGACGAGCCGCCAAGCGATTTAGCGTTCCGGTACGATGCCGTGTAGAAACCGAAGGGGTATGGGTTTAATATAACTGCCATGCCCCTAACAGGTTAGCCCGCTACCATCTTAGACTGCATCATCACTTACCATCAGGTGAGATCGTAGTCAAGGGCTAGCTTGTAGTGGATAAAAAATAAAAAATAAAAATTCTCGCATAGGCAGGATAATACGTTGAGCTAGCACAGTCTTATCTTTAGTGAAGTAAGGCAATAATTATAATGCGACTCCATGTAGAACTTGAATATATCGATTCAATTGTTAAGAGTAGTAGCGTACAGTCCGTCAAACTTATATGACCCGGTGTCAGTGTCGCTAGAATATATTTAAAAAAAAAATTAGTTCTAATTTTGGCCACCGGGTTAGTTAAGTTTGACGGACTATAAACTTTTTTTTAATTCCCTACTAGTTAGCCCTAGACTGCGATCTCATCTGAAGGTAAGTGATGATACAGTCTAAGATGGTAGCGGGCTAAACTGTTAGGGACATGGCAGTTATATATTAAACCCTATGCGGTTTCTACACGGTATCGTACAATGCTAAATCGCTTGGCGGCACGTCTTTGCCGGTAGGTTGGTAATTAGAAACGGCCGAAGCCTCCCGCCAGAAACTAATTCAAATGATAGAATATCTTGATTTTGAAACTCCATTTTTAAATTTTACTTGCCTGTAATGTGGCTCTAGATATAAGCAGGTTTCCTTCAGCTGATATAAGCACATTGTGGTCCTGCTGCAATGGTATTCCATGTTTCAGCCAGGAGACTCTTGGTGGGGGGGCGGCAGCAGGTGGTGAACAGCGGAGGGACGCAGCCGACCCTGCTTCCACTGATGTTGGAGATGGCGATACTGCGAACTGCTTCTTGAGATCTGGGGTGAAGAAATTTAAAACGTCAATATACAGTATTTGGAATCAGGTGAACAGAAACAAGAGGAATGTCAGAAAATTCATACTAATAATATTATAGACTCGAAAGTATGTCTGCATGTCTGCTACGCTATAACGGTCTATCTTTTCAAAATATTTTGATAAAATTTGTTACAGAGATAGGTTGTACCCCAAGGAAGGACATAGGCTATTTTTATTTTATTTTATAGCCTAGTGCTTAACTGCAATCAGATTTGATGCAAGTAGTGGTGCAGCGTAAGGTGGAGCGCGCTTGCCTAGAAGATGTCTATTCACTTTTAATTTGAAGATACAAATAAGCGGATGGAAAAAGGGCTATGGAAAATTTATCTTAGAAAATTAAGGAGTTCCTGCGGGAATTCAAAAGCTTAATCCACGCGGACGAAGTCGCGGATATCATCTAGTTTTTGAATAAATCATAATCAAGATCATAATATTACCTAAAATTATTGAGAGCTATTGTGAATTAGTTACAGTATAATCAATGTAATTATATGAAAGCCCGCATGTGTCGAAATTAATAACGAAATAATCCACGGTATGGAGATCAAACGTCAATATCAATTTATGGGGACATGTGATATCTTCACAGCGCCGAAAGCACGCGTAATTCAATAATTGATGTTATTTGTACAATGGATTGTGTATTACGTAATGCCGTTCATGGTTGCATGGTGCAAGTAATAAAAAAATATTATCCTGTACTAATCTTATAAATGCGAATGTTTGGATTGATGGATGGATCTTTGTTACTCAATCACGCCAGATCGGATGAACGGATCTGCATGAAATTTGGCACAGAGACAGATTATAGTCTGGATTAGCACATAGGCTACTTTTTATCCCAGAAAATTAAGAAGTTCCCGCGGGGACTAAAAAACCCAAACCACGCGGATAAAGTCGCGGGCATCAGCTAGTTATCTTTACTTCTATAATCATACTATGTATAACATAAATGGAACTACGAATATATATAATAATATTATAAATGCGAAAGTGTGTTTGTTTGATCGTTTTTTGGTTGAATTATTGGTTTGTTCGTTTGTCCTTCAATCACGCCGTAACGGAACAACCGATTGACCTGATTTTTGGCATGGGTATAGTTGAGGACCTGGAGAGTGACATAGGCTACTTTACTACGGTAGAGTCTTGACGTATCATAAGTGACACAAGTTTTCCTATGTGAAATAAATAAGTCATTTATCATTTATATCCCGGAATATTAAGGAGTTCCCGTGGGAATTAAAAATCTTATTCCACGCGGACGGAATTTTGTCAAGTAGTAGATATTTTAAACTATGTAAGATCAATTAAGGAATACAGAATTAAAGAATTTTGAATAATGACATTAACTACAGCATAATTATCTAAAAAAATGTTAATAAGGAAATTGGAATTTAATTAACGCTTCCGCTTATTAGTTGCGCAAGCAAAAGTCTTCCCATGTCAATCTTAATAAAAAAAAGTCTAACAAGACCTCCGATTATATAATGTAGACCACGCTTCGTCCAACGAACGATAATTGCTTTTCATTAAACAATTAACCGCTATTTTGGCGCGTCCTAGACGATCGGGAGTTAATTAACTTAGGAAATTGGGTTGGTTACAAAAATCGCTTAGTCAGGAGCGTAACTAATGAAAAAAGAAGTAAAGACCATGGGTAATGGTTACAGGAAATAATAATGAACATTGCAGTTAAACTGAACATTATTATCCCAAGAAAACCCTTGCCATTATATGATTGATAGTAATGGGTCACGACCCTAAGGAATGAGGAATACGGCTCAGAGAGAGAACTACCTATTTGACTGAAAATTGTGTCTTTTGTGATAGCTTTGAAATGTTTGGGATCGTGCAGACCTAAGACCTACCTCTATACTAAATTTCAACAAAATCGGCTGAAAAGATGGACCGTTAAAACGCAGCAGACAGACAGACACTTTCGCATTTATAATATTATTATTAAGTAGTTGGATGTACGAGTACGTCCGTTGGATACAAGGTATTTTACTAATTAATCTTAGTCAACCTTTTCGAAATCTATTAATAAAATAATAGAGCGATCGTCAAAAGTTTATTGTTTAACGAATTTCCTTATGAAGTTGCCGCGTCATGAAAGCCCGGACGTTCTCATAAAATTTGGCCAGATGTTCCCGGAACGCCTACAAAATTGGAGTAATTTCTGGGAAATCCGTCATATTATTTATATAATAGGCTACTTTTTTACGATTTAATTAACTTTTTGATTGTTTATATCGATTGGATGTTATGAAGCTATAAAAGTTTTGATTGTAAACCTAAAAAAAACTGCGTAGATTTTTTTAATCCAGGCACTTTTCTTTGCCTTTTATTCCGGGATAAAAGTTAGTCCATGTTCATATCCACGATTTGAGCTATTTGTGTACCAATTTTTGTTGAATATTTCAGGTAAAGATAACAAATATAATATAGAAAATAAGACACAAATACATTTTCAAATTATTATTATATGTATTAGTATAGTCTTACAAGCAATATCATAATAACTTAATTTTGACAAAGCAAATATACTCTCCTTCACGCAATTTGCAAGACCTCAAGAAGTTGACCTCATAAAAATTTTAATAGTTTCAGAAAACAGGATGAATAGTATAATTTGGAAGCGCATTCAAGAGTAGTTTGATAAGTTTCACGAAATTAAATAAATAAGAAATGTTTTGAAATGAAACTAATATTCTATGGTTAAAAATTGTAATAGGTTGAGAAGTATCATTTGGAAGCGCATTCAAGAATTGTTTAATAAGTTTCACGAAGTGTCACATAAATAAAGAATGTTTTGAAAAGAAACTACTTAATATTCCCTGGATAAAAATTGTAATATTTAGTTTCAGAAAACAGGATATGAAGTATCATTTGGAAGCGCTTTCAAGAATAGTTTGATAAGTTTCACGAAGTGTCACATAAATAACAAATGTTTTGAAATGAAACTAATATTCCCTAGTTCGCGTACACTTGGTGCAAAATGAACGTTTCAACTCTTGAGTGCTTTAAGCGGAGCGGAGCTATAAATCTGGTGAGTATACGCTCCATTACATGAGCGCGTCCCGATGTACTACCATAATCTAGCAATTGTACAGTCCGGCTTACTATGATCGTGAGATTTTAGTTACTTTTTTTCTTCGACTTAAAATTTGTGCAGTTTTCTTCCCGATTCAAAGGCAACCCAAGCTCATAGCTGCTTAACTATGCAGCAATGATCTTGTGCAGCGTTGAAATCAAGAATTACAAGTATTCTATCTCTACCACTATTTACATTTGCTGTTCAATACTTACACTTATACACAATTCGATAAAAAAAACTTAGTCATTGGCTTTATTCTCGTTTTCTTTTTCTGAAAAGGGCTACATGATACATTGATTCCAAAATCCGGACTAATTTGTTACTAAACTGTAAACATATTAAACGTTGGTACATCTGTGTGATATGTTTGCTTTGCTGTCGGCCTCTGTACTGTGGTAGCTTGAAAAGAGATTTTCTAAGTCTATTGTTTGTTCTCTATGCATATTCAACTAGCTGATTTTGTATTTATTACAGCTTTGTGGCTAACACGTTCATTTTGTAAACCTCGATAGTTTTAGCAGGTTTTAAACGCCTACGTTTTGCATAATACATATTATTATACTGTTTACTTGACAAATTAATGCTGAGCTGTACACCCATTCTGGGTGGTGTCACAGACAAAATTTTTACACATGTAATCTAAGTTTTGTCTGTGACACCATTGTCGAATAAACTGTTTTTCTTTCTTTCTAACTTTTGATATGATTGTCCCTGTTTGATTATTGGATATTGATTAGTTGTATGTGGAAGTATGTCAGTGTTACTGTTAGAGTGCAGTCTATACTGATACATTACATGACTCAGCTGCAGCTCCAGATTTTTTATAAAATTTGGTATAGGTACCTATGGAAGGACAGAGGCTACTTTGTAGTACGGAAAATGAAATTAAGCAGATTAAGCTGGAATAATCTATATACCACATAATTACATCTCTAATAGTAATAGTAAAGGGCCAAAAAGGTTAATTTTGAGGTTGAATGAAAAATAAACAAAGGTAATTAAATAATGTTACAATTAAAGTAAGCAGAGAAATTATTACAAGGGTTAATTTATTAATAGAGTCATAATTAATGTAAAAACATAATTTTGCGCGCTGTTGTAAGAGACAAGGTACTGGACAGATGTAATAAATTGCACGCGTACTTTATTAAAAGCACGCAAGTCAAAACAAATAAATCCTCGACAAAATAAATTATTAACCACAAAGTGTACTTTGTTTTTTGGAAGCACTTAAAGATTCGCAAAACAAACATCTGCTTCCACGCAGTCCCGCCGCGAATTCTTTTATCTCAACCGCTTTTGAGACAAAATACCATTAAGATTTTCTCACGTTCTACTTCAATGAATTCATAGAACATTTGAATAGGAAAAAGATGAATATTCTTTGTAAATATAAAATGTGTTGTTTGGTTCATATCGCCGCTGTAGTTGGAAAAATAAATAACTAACAAAACCAATATCGCGAGTAAAACGCGATTTACTGTTTTTTTGCGTGAAAAATGGGGATAACTTTTTTTTCATAAACAATTTAACTGTCCATGTTTTTATATGTTATAGATCGTTGCTGTATCTATTTCAGAATCTACTTGTCATACATTTTTATTCTTTTGTTTGTGAGAAAAAAAATAAAAAGCAACTATTTAATTTTCCCTCGCCAGACTTTTGAATATTTGATGCACTTATTTATTTGTGCATGTTAGTTATTTAGTTCTTCTTCGTCAATATTGCGTTGAAGTTCGAAACATTTACGATATAAGTACCTTTATTTAATTTTCCCTCTTTAGTGAGATGATTAAATGACCTATTATTTACTTATTTTACTATGACTATCCTATTCATGGGTAATATTTTAACTAAAAATAGGAAGTTTTTTAAAGGGAAACCAACAAATAAACATTTATATTTATTAGAACTGTGAAAAGTAATCAACAAAACTACTGAAACACTTAGATTCTTCTACCAGACGTACAAAATAAAACCACCAATCTATTAATCAACTCTACTCATAAAATCAACAAAATTTCACTTTTAACAATATAACAATTATACTTATCAAAAACTAAGTATCAACTGAAATGATAACTATCAACTTTTCTTCAGTTTTTACCTTTATAAATTTTAATTTAACAATAGAGATCAGCCTTTTCG
The DNA here is from genome assembly GCA_923060345.2 of Erebia aethiops. Classification (NCBI taxonomy): domain Eukaryota; kingdom Metazoa; phylum Arthropoda; class Insecta; order Lepidoptera; family Nymphalidae; genus Erebia; species Erebia aethiops. The sequence continues at coordinate 15,738,092 of OV281081.1, read as the reverse complement.
AACCAAATAGCTTTATAATTTATGAGTAACGTACAGTATTATCAAAACTATGTATTTAAAGATAGAATTAACTAAGAATGGTTTAATCGAACTAGGATTATGTAAGTGAAGCTAGTAATTGTTATAATAACGACTCTATACATAAAATAATAAAAATTTAAACAGTTTGTAGACCACAGCGATTAAAGACTAGCTGATGATTGATTCCCGCGGAAGTTCTTTAACTTTCCGGGATAAAATATGCTATTCTGATGTATAAACTTTTACATCATGAAGTTTTATCAAAATCCGTCGTGTAGTTTTTGCGTGAAACTGTAACAAACATTCATCCATCCACTCTCACAAACTTTTGCATTTATTTAATTATTAGACATCAAAATCAAAAAGGTACATGCGTCCATTAAAATTTAAACTAAGTATCTATTGAAATTATAACAGCTATCAACTTTCCTTTAGTTTTACCTTTAAAAATTTAAATTTTACATTTTAAATCAGATCAGTTCAAACGAATTAAGCTTATGTAACGTTCACCAAAATCAAAACTATCAATTATAAATATTATAATTAAGTAACTGAGAAAGGTTTAATTATAAAACTAGTACGATTAAACTGATTTAAATGTAGATAGGTATGCTAAAAATTTACTATGCCTGTAAGAGTTAGCCTAATTCACGTACAGTTCTATAAACCAGCCTGCCTGGTGGGAGGCTTCGGCCGTGGCTAGTTACCACACTACCGGCAAAAACGTGCCGCCAAGCGACAGCGTTCTGGTACGATGCCGTGTAGAAACCGAATAGGGGAATGGGTTTAATATAACTACCATGCCCCTAACAGGTTAGCCCGCTACCATAGACTGCATCCTCACTTAACATCAGGTGAGATCGCAGTCAAGGGCTACCTTGTAGCACAATAAAAATAAAAAAAAGCCATTCTTAAGCAGTCCAATCATTTATGAATCAACTTTTTAATTTACTATCAATTATTAATTGACTATTGGGAATCATTTCCGGATTGCAAGTTATATCAACAACTAAATATCTTATAATTTATGTTTCGGTTGCTCTAATAATGTTGAATAAAATCCCTTATTTAATTATATTTGTACTGAAATTATAAACAGTCTGAGAAGTATTTTTTTGATAATTGAATAAATGTGCTTATAAAATTTTTATAGTACGTATATCTTAGCAATCATGGGATGATTAATTAAATAACTGACTTTGTTTAATTTTTGCCAACTGAATTGCCCCTGTTAAGAATATACGTGTCGAGGGAAAACTATAGTAGGCATCTAAACCTGCACGTTCTCGTCGACCGTTTCTATGGTAACGGTCGTACGATTCCCCGCCGCGCACGTCTCACCCCGCTACCCGCTCTCCCAACGCGTGGCGCACGCGCCCCCGCGCCGACAGTCCTCTGCGAGCCTAGCGGCTGTGTACGCGCGTTCATATTCTTAGTACCTAGTATAGTTTTTCGTGTGACCCATTTTCATTTTAAGTTTATTTTGTTCTTTTGTGTTTTTTTTTGTGATTATACTTTTATTTTACTGTGCATAGGTTATTATTTCTCTCTTCAACCTATTACACTGGCGCTCCAACTAGTGGCCCGAAAAACTGTTACGTAACTAAGTACTTCTGTGAACTGTGATCGCGTCGCGTCCTAACCGGCATTTTTCAAAATGCCTCGCGTCGCTGCTAGTGCAAGTGAGACTCAAAATGAGGGAATGGAGGAGCGTATCGCGTCTTTGTTGGCTTCCTTCGCTCAGGCTCAAGCTGATGCCAACCGAATGTTGGTGGAAACTTTTTTGGCCTCGCGCGCCAACCAGACTGATCTTCCTACTTCCCCGTCGCCGACCTTGTCCACGTCTGTGCAGCCTTCCGGTAACTTCGCCAAGTGCTCAGCAAGATTTAGTGGCGCAGGTTCAGCTGATAATCCAGAAATATTGGAGGCATTCCTAGACTCCGTTAAAATATACAAAGAGTGTGTCAATGTGAGTGACGAACACGCTCTCAAAGGCCTACCGATGCTTCTAGAAGGCGATGCCGCGGTATGGTTTCGAGGCGTCAAGGCAACCATCAGCTCATGGGATGACGCGGTATTAAAACTCCGCAGTATGTACGGTGTACCTCGTCCGCCGCATAAAATATTCCGAGATATTTTCGCGGCCGACCAAAGTGAGGAACGCGCGGAAGTTTTCATTGCCCGTCTTCGGGCCCATATCGCTAGATTGCCATATAAAGTTGAAGAACAGATGCAAATAGACATGATCTACGGCTTGTTAAGAAAAAACATTCGAGATCGTCTAACGAGAAATAAAGTGTCCACCTTAGACGAGTTATATGAGAAAACCAGAGCAATTGAGGAGTCTTTGTCCGAAGTTCGGCCTCGCGACGGAAATGTACCTACGTCTGATGTCAGCTGCTCGGCGCGAAACGGCGCGAGCGCGGAGGTCGTCGCTCGCCGCGTTGAGCAAGTGTCATCGACCGCCCCGTGCGTACCTACGCGCGATGGGCCAACGTCGACGAAATGTCTCAACGGCAGCGCGTCTTCTTCGATGCCGGCAACGAATACGGACTCGCGTGCGGTAAACGTAACTACTAGCACGAAAGGTAAAAGTTTCTGTGTTTATTGTAAACGTGGAGGACACGAACTTAAGACTTGCGTTCGATTGAAACAAAAGAGTGAATCGGTTTCTAGTAATAATTCTCCGCTGTCTTGTTACCGGTGCAAATCAGATGGTTTTATCCGTGCAGACTGTGAGAAGTGCAACTCGTTTAGTTCGTGCGATATTTATAGTGATAATCATATCGATAATCGTAATCATCGTAAAAGTGATCAACCGCGTAGTGTGCGTAGATCTAAGAATACTATACCTACTGGTTGTCATAGATCAATTTTGTCAAAGAATAACAATACCTTTTGTACCTACGAATGTTTGTCTCTCAGAGGCAATGTTTCTTGTAATGATTGTAATGTAACTCAGGGTTCGCAGTTGGACTCGGTAGTTGCATCTACCATTTCGGCTTCGGGTGAACGGGTAACGGGTACCGGCGATCGTCCTATTCTCGATATCGTGATTTTAGGTTGCCGTGGTACCGGTTTAATTGACACCGCCGCAAAGCGTAGCATTGCTGGCTTTAGGCTTTACAATTGGTTGCAAAATAAACGTCACCCTTTCCGAAATAGTAAAATGACAGTAAGACTCGCGGATGGAGTCGTGCGTACCCTTGAGGTCAAACTCGCGGACGTACAGGTTAAGTTAGCCCAGAGTGACCTAGTGGTACCTATTACTTTTGTCATTTTCCCTCATTCACGTACCAGTGATACACTTCTTGGCATTGATTTCATACGTAAGGCGCGACTAGTTTTCAACATAGATTCGAACAGCTGGTTCACGGCCGATCGTCCTCACGCTGTTTATCCGCTTCGGTGTGAGTCCTCTCGCAATTTCGTGGAGTGCGCTTCCGCGAATGTGCTTAGAGTGGACGAAAGTCCTAATCTGTCACCTGCTGAGCGTAATGAACTCGCATGCCCGATTGACCAGTATCAGGATGTCTTCAAAGAAGGTATTTCGCCTGATCCGGTTAAGGTACGTGCCATACAAAACATTAAACCACCAACAACTGTGAAGCATATTAAGAGCTTCTTACAGACTTGTTCGCGGTTTCGTAAGTTCGTTCCAGGTTTCGCGAATATCGCACAACCCTTAACGATGCTTACCAGAAAAGACCAAGCTTGGGTGTGGGGAGAAGCCCAAGACCGAGCTTTTAAAGAACTTAAGCGCTTACTTACCTCTTCTCCGATTCTTATCCAACCGGATTACAGCCGTTCCTTCGTGTTGAGGACTGATGTCAGCAGCAATGCTCTCGGTGCTGCTTTACTCCAGGGGGAGTCAGCTCACGAAGAGCGCCCGATAGCTTATGCCAGTCGTCTTCTCACAGCAGCCGAACGTAACTACTCGACCACAGAGAGGGAGGTCCTTGCGATGGTGTGGGCCTGCGAGAAGTTTCGTGGCTACATTGATGGACACTCGGTACGAGTTCGTAGTGATCACCAGCCTTTGAAGTGGCTTCTTACCCTTAAGTCACCTACAGGTGGCAGGCTGGTTCGCTGGGCAATGAAGCTGCAGGCATTCGATCTTCAAGTGGAGTATACGCCCGGTAAGTTCAACGTACTTTCTGATACGCTTAGCCAGCCGCTCTGTGACGAAGAGACGCGGAAGGCTTGCGATGTCTGTACGGTTATTGAAGACACGCCTCGTTGGAATGCAGAGTCCGTACGAGAGTCATAGTTAGCTGATCCGGGAGTGGCTCAAATATTTCAAGGATTGGAAGGTAAGAAAGAAATATCCCGCCAGACTTGCATAGAGTGTCAGCATTATAAGCCTTGTAATCAAAAGTTAGCTGGCTTATTGCAAACACCTGTGCCGTCTGATTGGTTTGAGGTATTAGCAGATCGTGATAGCAATCGGCCTGAACCAGTTCGTCCTAAAAGACTTAGTAGACCGTGCTTATCTGCCTAACCTCTATTGTTTAACCTGTTGTGAGGACACAATAACAGGTCAAAAGGGGGAGTGTATAGTAGGCATCTAAACCTGCACGTTCTCGTCGACCGTTTCTATGGTAACGGTCGTACGATTCCCCGCCGCGCACGTCTCACCCCGCTACCCGCTCTCCCAACGCGTGGCGCACGCGCCCCCGCGCCGACAGTCCTCTGCGAGCCTAGCGGCTGTGTACGCGCGTTCATATTCTTAGTACCTAGTATAGTTTTTCGTGTGACCCATTTTCATTTTAAGTTTATTTTGTTCTTTTGTGTTTTTTTTTGTGATTATACTTTTATTTTACTGTGCATAGGTTATTATTTCTCTCTTCAACCTATTACAAAACTAAATATCGAACTTTATGCATTTTATTCGCTCTCGAAGTGTTGCATGAGAGAACTTATTTATTTTTTGATAAGTTATTTAACTTTCATTCGCTACTTTTTTATCAATTTTTCAATATTTATTTTTCCACCTTTGGCGCCTTGCGAGATTCATTTATTATTATCTTTTTAATTAAAACTAACTAAGAAAAATTAGAAATACAGAAAGATGCGGCTTTAATTGGACTTTCTGGAAATGCAATAAAGTCGATTTCCCAAAAAGTGTAATTATTTAATTTTCCAACTACAGCGACGATATGTATCAAAAATAGAATAAAAATGATAATTTGATGTCAAAAAATAAGCACAAAAGTAACAATTCGCAAATAGTTTCACAAAACAATAGTAAGCCACAAAGATAGATAAATACATCAAACACAAAGGAACTTCAAACGTATAAAAATTCTATGGTCGTAATTATAAATAGTGAAACGCCTCATTTGAACTCTTTTGAAGCTCTGAAAGGCAATCTCTTAAAGCAACAAACACTTTCAAACGCAAAAGGACGAGATGCTAACGCTTGGCAGACTACCAAACACTTGAAATTAAGTATACATTGAAATCAAGTTTCAACACAACGCAGTTTCAAAGTTCTAACGCACTGCAGTGAAAACTTGGCAAATTTGGTGACAGCGCACACCAGAATAAGCAGTAAGCACGCACAGTTGAAACTCATAAACGTCTAAATATACATGAAGCAGAAGCAACTTAGACATTCCCACTTGCTCCTAATTGCGCGAGGCAACCGTGTGTAATAGAAACGTCCCTAAATTTTCATCTCGACAGTTTTAATTGTTCCGCGAGAGCTTTAAATACGCTCCCAAGTGGTATCCATGTAGCTATTAATGATGATACCTACAGGATCGTGCGTGTAAAATTGTCGCAGCTAAGACTTCTTGTTGAAGATTTACAAGCTGACGTACTTTACTCAATCTCCGAAGTACGTTGGAAGTTTAATGGCGGAACACATGTTACAGCTAAAAGGCCTATATATTTTATACTGGCACGAAAATGACAATTTATTTTATTTTCCGGATTAATGTTTTGTTATTTATTGTAACAAATGTTGGAGTACTTATTAATTTTCATATTATTTTATTTTTCATGGATTATGTAGATGCATCATATATCGTGTTGTTGAACTGCTTTAATTTACACTTGTTTTCGAAAATAATAATGTGGTAGGCTCGATCATATGGATCAACTATGGCAATGATTTCAAAATCTAACTGAATATAATATTTTTTATAACATTAAAAATAAATCATGATATCGTAGTGAATAATTATTTATTCGTTTATTTAAATTGTGTAAAAGGAATTAACTTTTTAGTCCGTCTTATACTCGCGTTTGTAACTTTCAAGCATATTATTATTTCAGAACTGCTAAAACTGATAGGCGTAAATGATAAGTGGCAAGTAACACCGGTGGCAGAGCGCTCGCACAAAGCTATAAATCCAGCCAGCAACGTTTCATTTCCTGAATAAGATTCACACCAAGCGAACCGAGTAGATATAGTGGAACATTGCCTCCTGGGCTGCTTTATATGGAAATCTATTGTGGGTCTATAAATCAAAACGATTGAAAGGATAGTCTAATTAGAATTATACTCACTATGCAGCAAAAATGTGGTAAATCTAATTTGTAAAGACTATTTCAGAATTTAAATGTCTACATTAAGAGCTAAACTTAGAGTACTCAGAGTACAGGAGGCAAAGATGTAATATTATAATAAACTAGCTGACGCCCACGACTTCGTCCGCGTGGATTGTGGTTTTTTGGTTCCGCGGGAACTCTTTAATTTTCTGGGATAAAAAGTAGTTTATGTGTCTATGATTCCAGACTATAACCTATCTGTCTGCCATCATCAATTTCATCCAGATCCGTTCAGCCGTTTTGGCGTAATTTAATAACAAACATCCATCCATCTATCCATCCATCCATCCAACATTTCAGATTTATAATTTTAGTATAGTATAGACAAACTTTATGTAAGAGTAATATTGTTTCTGATATCTTTAAGAACCTTATTTTATAAACACAAGCGCCTATGCTCAGTATTCTTAAATGAACAAGTAAATTATCGCTTGCTGTTAATAAACTCATATTTACTGATAACAATATCAGAACAATACCACAAACAAGAATAATACTTTAATGGCTAGTCACATAACAATCACTACAAGTTATAAAATAGGACGCGATAACTCATTCGTACTCGTAAAATGCTCGTAATTATGATAGCTAAACTAATGTTCACTTGAAGTCTGATTTATGAGGTAAATTATTTCTTCTAGTTGGTCTAGCGGTTAGCATACCTAGTCGACTGCAGATCACGAGGTCCTGGCTTTAATTCCCGAGAGTTTATCAGTGCCAGCCCGGAGTTGGAAGCCCCGGTTTTTTTTGTTATTGCTCTTGACGACAGTCATGCTTAGTGCAAGGCTCATTGCCTAGGTTGGAACATTGTCCATTGAAGTCTAGGTTGGAACGCGCTTGCCCAGAACTATGCATTTTCCTTGAAGGTACCTAAGTTATACGCAGCAGGAAACACGAGTGCTGAGCCTAGGAGGGTGCTCCACACCCTAGCGGTTCGTATCAAACACGTCGAGCAATAACGTTTTGTGCTAGCAGATTATTATTGACTATTCGTCTATTAATCATTTTAATCATTCTATCAAATGACTATTCTTATAAATTGATAAGTTGTATTATCATCTTAAATTTTCGGAAATTGCTTAGTTATATAACCGCTAAAGGACAAAATTGTCCTTTATCGGTTTTTCGTTTGTAACGGAATCATCCGATATTAAAGTTTATATCGTGTATAATAAATATTTTTATGAGCAATCAATATCCATAGAAAAATAAGTGGTTTTACAATTTCATCCATGTTCATTAAATCATGCTCGACATAAATCTATGAAATGGCTTCTTCGACGTTCTTTTAATATGCGCGGAAGATTTACTTCTATTTTAGATTGAATTTAATCGTAGCTTGCCTTCGTATTTAAAATAACAACTTTGTATACATATATATTTTATTTGTAATTATTATGAATGCAAGATTTTTCATTGGCTTTGCGCCCGAATGCGATCTCAATTTTCAAAATTAGCTTGAAACAAGCATTTCATTAATGATGTCATTTAATGTTCGGGTCAAAGGTCGGTTGATTCAAACCATTGGTTATCGTAAATTACGTTCTTTAAAATTTAACGAACTTTAACGTCTGTTGATTTCCTAGTTTTGCTTCATAATAAAAATGGCGAATCAATTCCTACTTTGACTAACATTCGTAAGCGCCATATTTAAAGGTACATGTACCTTATGCGTACCTTATGCGTACTATGTTGAGTTGGCATAATGTAATATACACATTTAATGAGTGTCTTGTAAATTTAATAAACGTCACAGGAGATATTAGTTTGTGAGCTTAATTGAAAATGTTTTTTGGAGTTGTGAACTTGTTATTTTCTCCTCAATTTTGAAATGAATAGGTATTAACGAAGGAAATTGTGACTGCAAATTGGATTTCAACTTGATTACGGCTAATAAAGTTCGAATGAAAAATATAAATGAAAATGCGTTACATTCTATCAAGTTTAAAAGACAGGGCAGTAACGTTTTTCTATTAGTTCATCATTTTTGCAAAATAAACTAACATTTTACATTCAAAACTTAAAATGGGCTCGAAAATAAAACTGTCATAATTTGACAAACTTTTGTGACGGATATCTAAGATGAAAACGATATACGAGTATGTGTATTGATAAGAATCAGCCGCTCAGTATAAGAGGAAGAGTATAAAAAAAAACCCGGCTGAGTTTGTTGTGGGCTTTTCTCAGACCAGGGCGCGTTTGGAACCCTCGTAGCTTTAGTTTTAAGATACCGTTACCCATTATCACCATCATGCTTTTTAAGTAAATAATTTTTAGACGAAAATAAGTGTACCTACAGTGTACCTATATTTAATAAATGACTTGAATCTTGAATCTACTTATATAGTTGATTTTTATGAGAAATTCTCTTTAAAAAAACTGAACTTTTTTCAACTGAATGAAATTACTATACGAGGATTTCATGCGGCTCCATTTAGCAGGCTCCTTTACGGCGCAAAGACGACTGCAGCGAAACGAGCGGTAAAAGTAGGTTAGCCCGAAATAACGAACGGAAACTCTCAAATTATTAGTTTTGATGAAATGTTGCTCCACGCCCCGTTTGCACCGGAAATATGAATTTTAAAGCTACACCGATATCTAATTACAGTTTATTGACGGTTTTATTGGTGTTGATGTTTCGAGAAATATGATATAATTTGATATGATTGGTAACATAATTGTAATTTATTAAAAACAAGAGATGATGAACTTAAAAACAACGATCATTTTGAGTTCATCAACTTTTAATTATGGGCAAGCCGTGAGTAACTTGTAGGTTTGTATTTGTAATATATTTTTAGTGTACTATTGTGAGGTATGAGAAGAAAAAGAACCAATGTACTTATTTTGTCTCAGTGTCAGCGGGCCTAGGACATGACACAGATCAAACAAAATCGCAATGTTGTCTGAAGGTTTATACAAGCTGACTAATAGTGAGACATTAGTTTCATAAGAATACGTTATTTATATACTCACATGCTAATTCGACAATAGCCGGTTGACTTCTTATATCTCCACGACTGCTCCACGCGTGACAAGTGCACGAGAACCTATCCTCACCAAAATATTCTTCCAAATTATCCCTCGTTACATTACATTCAGCTTCAACAATCCTCACACCACTCTGAGGGTCTACAAATTCAAAATGCGCACTACCAACTGAACGTACATCATTACATTTAAAATAAACTTGCAAAGCATTCGCTGCACGACACCTTAGCGTCGCTGGTTTATTGCGTACTACAAAAGCGTGTTGTGGTTCTAGTAAAAACATAGGAAGATCATCAGTTGAACTCTGTAAGAGGTGGTCTCCCGATAAAGAAGGCAATTCATCTGCATCGTCTCTATTCTCATGTTCATCTTCTTTATGAGACTCCTGGTCGTAATCTTCTTCTAAATAATCTCTGTGGTTTAGTGGAGGATTATTTTTCTCTGAGTTGTATGGGTCTAATGCCTCTACACCAGCTGGATGCGCGTATTCTGGCCTGAGCGGTATCGGTGGTGTTGGAGCGACTGTACTATGTTCTGGTTCTGTTGAACTTGGCTCGTCTGTAACAAAAGAAAGACAATACTTTAAAATCACAATACGTTATAGTTATACCAATGAATGAATGGGCCCGTCAACCCGCATTGGAGCAGCGTGGTGAGTCCAAGCTCTATTTTTCTCTTTCCTATGACAGTGGAAGCCTATGCCCAGCATTGGGATGTTAATGAGCTGTACTGTAGTGCTGATAGTGGTGGATACTAATGAATAATGTTTTCTTTAGACTGGGCAACTGATTTAATAGCCCGAATGAGCATTTTCATTTTCAATCTGCAGGTAGTCTTTTGTCTTCACAATAATTTTGTATATATTTGGAGATGGCTGTTGTCTATTTACAGAATAAGTGTTAATAGACTCAGCCATTCTCGAAATAAATGGCAACTGTCATAATAGTACGTCCCCTAAGTAGCGCCATCGATTTCTCCCAAAAGCCCGCACCTGGTTTGACGCCTCACTCGCGCCTGTTTACACGCAAAACATAGCTGATATTTGGATACCGTATACACTACCCAACCAATCTCCCCAATTACTCTCCAAAAATGGACTTAAAATCAAAGCATTAGAGGTGAAATTGAGTATTACGAATCTAATTTTAAGCACCCTCGTCAAAATTTTGCTCAGAATCTGTTATCAGTACATAAGTGTATGTTACTCTTACAACAGTGCTGACAGTAATACCTCAAGGATTGTATTATTATTTGAAACGGGGAATGGCATAAAAATAAACCGCAACTCGAGTGAAGCGAGGATAACTTAATTAGTTTCACTTCCGTTCAGTGTGTTTCTATTTCCGATTTCGTAGGGACCGAACGCTATTTCCTTCTTGATTCTATTTTTCCTTAATGGGATTTGTTTCGATGGTTCTTTACCTCATTCTATGGTTACGACCACTGTATTATATCAACGTTATTAAAATTCTAATTCCCTGAAGATTCTGAGGTGTTGTAATCGAGTTTTATTTTTCTACTAGATGATGCCCGCGACTTCGTTCAAATAGGTTTTTCTTTATTCCCGCGGGAACTCCTTAATTTTCCGAGAAAAAAATGGCTTTGTCCTTTCGCGGGATAAAACCTAAAAATCTCTGCTCCAAATTTCAACAAAATCGGTTAAAAGATGGGCCGTGATAGCGTAGCAAACAATTTCGCATTTATAATATAACTTAGTATGAAACTGATTTTGATAAGAATGTAGATCATGACCATTGTAATATATACTTAGTATGGATTCTTTCAACAACCTGGAAACCATTTGAAGTATCTTAGAAAAAAATAGTAAACATTTTTCTTTAGTCTCTAGATTAATATTATGTGAGAAAAGTAACATGTTTTCTGAAATATTATGACATCAGTAAATGCTAAAATACTAACAAAAAATAAGTCGCAATAAAGTTTTATTCAAGCTGCATTGCAAGTTCAAGTTGCAACTTATAATAACACGGTCAAAATGCTACCAAGTTATTGTCTTCCAACCTCCGAGAATAGAACGCCCATCAATATTTACGAAGGCTTTAAGCGGCTCGGCTTTATTTATAATCATGAGTTCGGATCGATATTCCAGTAATTTCGGTCCATGTCACATACTTGTTTATTCTGACGTGGGTAAGCCAATTACATATTCCATTAAACGTCGGATCGTCCAAGCATTTGATGGAACCTCGTTTATTCCGCAGGGAGCTTCTATTATCACTTTAAATTCTGTGACCAGTTCATTAAGTAATAACTAAATTTTCCAGTTTAATTAAGTTTTCAACTCAATTATAATATAATTAAGTTTATTTCTTCACGACTATTATCTTTATGGTGCATAATATAATATTCTAAATTTGGTGAAGATTTCATGTTTTTTATCGCCTTTGAACCGTGTGAAGCTGTTTATAATTCAAATTACGAAACCGCTCATTTACGGTTTCATCATTCGGGTCCACTTTTTTATTGAAGTGCTCATTATTCTTATTGTAGGCAGGCGAAGCTATGAATCGAATATAATAAATAAATATGGCCACTTGGTCTGCGCCAGAGACGAGCGGGATTTTTTTTATTATTATTCGTATCGTGCCGCAACTTTGAATTTTACGTGACCATTATTGAATGCCCCAGTCTAGTACACAATTATACTGACAATATTATGATCTACGTCTAAATTTTGTTTAGACAAGTATTTATTAAGATACTAGCAGATGACTGCGACTTCGTCCAAGTGAAATAAGTTTTTTAAATTCCCACGGGAACTCTCTAATTTGTCGAGTTTATATGTAGCCACAATAATGTGGCTCACAAATTATGTGGCTTTCTAATGGTACCAGAATTTTCAAAATCAGTTCAGTACCCCCTACAACCTCACAAGCTCACAAACTTGACCTCTTTATGATATTAGTATAGGTTATATTATAATGCCAGGACTTTTTAAATAATAGTCATTGGCTAAATAATTGTGTAGCGATTGGACTTCTTAATAACAAATATCTCGCTCTGCGGGATATAAGTATTATGTGAGTAACAGATGCCCGCGGCTTCGTCCGCGTGGATTAAGGCTTTTTGGGCATCGATATAATATATGTAGGTACTAGATGGGCCCTTTCATAGAAAAATGACGGGCGTCCGACTTGCTGAACACGTTCCTCTGTCGTCACCTGTCTTTGTCCCCGTCGTAGCGCTGTCACGGTCGCTCGTCGTGTATATAATTTGTTATTATTATGTTAACATCTAAGTCTTATTAGTTTGGCACTGTATAATTTTTATTTTAAGGTAAGTGTTTCAATTCACAATTATACATTTTTTTTTGTACCAAAATAACGTTATTAATCTTCCTATTTAATATTTTTGTCCATTCCGCAATCATTTAATTTCCGCGGCAAAATGTATGATATTTTTTTTTTACATATCTGGCCGGCTATGACCTATATTATCTATGACCGAGTCATACGTTTTCAAGCTTTCATTCAAGATGGGGCATATGTTGCAAGCAAGTTCCCGCTTTTCAGACTAGATGGCGTTACTAGACATATGCCCACATTCTTTGTTTAACAGGGCCTGTCTATGTAAATTGAGGTCGTTGTTTTTGGGTCCCGTGGGAACTTCTGGGATAAAAGTAGCCTACGTGTTATTCCAGACAATAACCAATCTCTGTGCCAAATTTCATCCAGATCGGTTTAGCCGCTCTGACGTGATTGAGCAACAAACATCCATACATCCATCCAAATTTTCGCATGTATAATATTATACTAGCTGATGCCCGCGACTTAGTCCGCGCGGATTGAGGTTTTATGGTTCACGCGGGATCTCTTTATTTTTCCGGAATAAAAAGTATTCTATGTGTTATTTCAGACTATAAATAATCTATCTCTGTGCCAAATTTCATACAGGATCCGTTCAGCCGTTCGGGCGTGAAAGAGTAACAAACATATATATTATTATAAAGTAATAAAAAAAGTATATATGTAAGGATATAAAGTGACAAACCCATTTGGCTAGATATTTTTTCAAATTGCTAGAAAGGTAGTCTAATTAAACCCTTACTATGATTTAAAGCTTGCTTATAATTGCCGCTTGGATATCAGCTGTTAAAAATAAAGTTTCGTAATCCATTGCATGCATTGAAAACTGATTTTAATTCTCGACGTAACCAATAAACAACGCAGCGTTTGAGCTTCCAGCTTTGATATTGAAATCAATTTTGTGTTTTGTAACAAGATTAATATTGTTTGGGAAATGCTTCTGTGTGGTCTGTAATCTATCGATAAGGTGTAGTGTCGGTAATTTGTAAGTGACATTCAACACATTGTAAGTGATGACATGTAATATTAGGTTCATACTAAATGATGGCTGCGACTTCGTTCGCGTGGATTACGGTTTTTTGATTATCGAGGGAACTCTTTTATTTTCCGCAATACTATACAAACTACCTCTATACCAAATTTCATCAAAATCGGTTGATGGGCCGTGAAAGCGCAATAGACAGACAGACAGACACAATTAAGCAAATTAAGTATGGATTATAATATTGTCACTATTATTACCTTCTTCAAAAGAATCTATTTGGAATTGACTTAAATGTAAGGAACTTTCAAAGTTCAAAGTACATCAGAGAAAATATATTTGAACACTTCAAGGCATCAAAAAAGGTTCATAAGATCAATCACCGTTTACTTTCAAAATATTAATAGATACGGTTATTTTAACGAAGGCCGTTCCATCATGTTAAATATGAACATTCTATTAGACGAAGCCAAGTAGTAAAGCCATTTTAAAATAAACAAAAACAAACCGACTGAGACAAGAGAGAGAGAGAGAGAGAGATAGACGTCCACAGCTGGACACGGGTCTCATGTAGGGACTTCCACCCCTCGCGGTCTTGCGTTGATTTGATCCTAGAGAATATTGCAAAAATAATAGTATCTTAGAATAACATAATTAACGAAATCGACTTAAAGCTTAATTATCTGAATCAACAAAACTCTTGAAAACGAATGAATGAAATGAAGATGTTTTGGTAGTTTTAAAATTCCTTACAAAAAAGACGAAACGGGAAGGAGAAAATGAATGCAAATGGAGAAATTCCTTATTGCCGCAGCGCGAGGTGAAATATGTTAGCCTGATGAATGGTCGGATTCCGCGGGCTCCTAACGAGATCTAAAAACAAACTGACTTTCATCTTATCAGAACAAATAGAAACGCTGATCCTTCCCGACCATGTGATGGGGAGAAGCTTTAAATGACGTTTTCTGATACTACATTATAAGACCAGTTGGTCCATCTATACTATGTAATATTATGCGAAAGTTTGAATGGATGGGTGGATGAATGTTTGCTACTCAATCACGCCAAAACAGCTGAACGGATCTGCATGAAATTTGGCACAAAGATAGAATATAGTCTGGATTAGCACATAGACTACTCGTTATTCCGCAGGAACCAAAAAAAACTCTATTCAGGCGGACAAAGTCGCGGGCATCAGCTAGTAATATTATAATATATTCGTCAACTTAGAATAAGAATAAGAATAAGAAGTATTATAAGTAGGTACCTACATTTTTAACCGACTTCCAAAAAAGGAGGAGGTTCTCAATTCGGCGTGTATTTTTTTTTGTGTTTGTCGGTGCATATCTCCGTGGTTTCTGAACCGATTTGATTTTTTTTCTATCAGTCGTTAGAGGAAGCTCTCGAGGTGGACCCATAAAAAATTTTGACTCCAAATCCTCAACCCTGACACTAAAAAGTTAAAAATAAAAATTCTTTCCAAAAACCGACTTCCAACGCCACTGTAAATTAAAAAATAATTTTGATTTCTACCCACTATTGAAGTCGGGCGGGTATAACAAGGATAAGCAAAATAGAGGCAACAGTCGGTTTTTTGGAAAGAATTTTTATAATGTGTTGCGTCAAGGGTGCGTCGAATTATGTTTTCTACTAATAACTAGCTTTTGACCCGCAGCTTCGCTCACGTTAAGTTCAATTTTTACAAATTTTAAGCCCCTATTTTACGCTCTTAAAGGTTTTTTCAAAAATCCGTCCTTAGCGTATGCTTACGTAAGCATACAAAAGCAATCTGTATGCTTAATTTCAGACCGATCCGTCAAGTGGTTTGAGCTGTGCGTCGATAGTTCAGTCAGTCAATCAGTCAGCCACCATTTCCTTTTATATACTCGTATCTAGATAAATATGTACTTTAAAAAAAAAGACGAGAGAACAGTCTACGTATAGGTGTGTAGCTTAAAGGATTAGAGTCATCGCGAGTTGAATGGGACCGCCTCCTGTCATTTTGTCCGACATTCGGATAATTAAGAATGGGATTTACGCTATTTGGGTTCCTTAGGGGTAATGAAATCCAATGGTGTTTTGTCGGAACTATACAGGATTCTTTTTAATTTCTTTCCATTTCATGCATCCGTGCCGATACTAATTTTATTTGGTTTTGCAGTCAAAATGTCTAGTTAACTGGACTGATGAATGTTTCGATTCTTTAGATTAAGTATCAAAGAAAATGTTTTTAATTAAGGCAAGGCATACTGTCCTAAGGAGATTTAATAAATAAATACACTATGACAGTTGAATCACACGCACACTTTGGCCCTACGAGTTAGCACGAGTTAGTTCTGATTTCTAACATTCAAACTAATATTAAAAATGCGAAAGTGTTTCTGTCTGTCTATCTAGCTGTCCGTCTGTCAGTCTGCTGCGCTTTCACGGACCATCTATTAAACCCTTTTGTCATCCATCATCTAGTCATAAATACTTTTTTTGTATTTTGTTTTGTTATGCGACTCCAACAAAAAATAACAAGTGTCAAAAAGTTACCTTAAACATGTTACGAATTTTAGTTACCTAATACTAATTTCAAATGAACACTTTAAACTGAAATTATCCCGACGAGGAAATGTAATTAACGACTTGCTTAGTCAAAACAGCATGACAACGTTAACATAACATTTCACATTTGCCACCAATTTGTAACACGTTAACGTTAACCTGCCGCTCTTCAATGATGCAGGAACAGAAATTGAAACTCGATTCACATTGAAATACGAAACTCCAACACACGCCACAGCTGCTTCGAACGAAACAGAAAATAATAGAAGACTCCCCGGAGACGCCATTATAACTCGACTAACAAAGGGATTATCTTGTTTGGGAACCTCTTGACTGGCACTCGACTACTCTTTGTATATATCGTGTTACATTTACGAAGGTGACTATTGAACAGTTTTTGTGGGTGTGGCCGGCTTTTGTGTTTTTTTTTGGCAAATCGGTGAGAATTCGTCGGTTCCGATGTTCAATAGACTTCGAAGGTAATTTCGGATTTGGGTTTGCACCTTGTCGACATCAATGTTTTTTGGGGAAGCTTAGATTTCGAGTGAGTTAATCCCTAGCTTTTGTGTGAAATTTGAAATATCTGGGAAACATATTGTATTGAGTTTATTAAGTAGGTACTTCCACTTACCAACTTGTAAATCCTTACTAAGTAATATTATAAATGCGAAAGTGTGTCTGTCTCTCTGTCTGTCTGTCTGTCTGTCTGTCTGTCTGCTACGCTTTCGCGGTCCATCCGTTTAACCGATTTTGATGAAATTTGGTATAGAGGTAAGTTACATCCCGAGTAAGGACATACTACGAAAGCTACTTTTTATCCCGGAAAATTAAAGAGTTTCTTTGGGAATCAAAAAACCTTAGTTCACGCGGACGAATTCGTGGGCATCATCTAAATGTAAAATAGAGCAGGGACCTAAAGATAAATTATATCATGTAGTGTGACATAAAAACATTAATTCAATTCAAAATGAACAGGCTGAAACGTTACATCCATTAAGTCACGATACATGAATTCGTAATAAACTGCAACCGAATGTCCTCTAACATTTGATTCACGCAAACGTTATGAGCAAATAGCCGAGACGTCCATTAACTAGCGAATCTTTTTACGTCTCAGAGTTAAGTGCATTTACGAGTAACTGCATGGAGTTGAGCGAGGGGCTGGGGCATCTTCACAGCGGATGCGAATGGATCCTTGAATGTTTTATGACGTTCCATTTTAAGAAGAGATATCAAAGTTACAGATACGGGTGTTCAACTATTTTTTGTAAAAGCAGCTAATGCTTAAAGCAGTAAATGCTTTTAATTTCTCGCAGCTGGGCGACATATTATTATTCTAGATTCTAAGACGCTCTTTAACTCTCAGAAGCTCATAATAGATACCAAAGTAAAAAAAAATTGTGTGTGTCAGCTCCGACGCACGACTGGAGTTTACTCATATTTTACGAACGAAAAGTGTTACCATGGAAATGTAGTAAATTACGTAACGGAGAAAGTTTGATTTTACTCCCCATAAATTTTCATACCCCGGGTTTATATTTGAAAATCGATTCTTATGGAGGTAATCTCGAAAAAGAATCATACACAATGTGCTATAATCAACACTAACATTAAAAATGCGAAATTGTGTCTGTCTGTTTGTCTGCTACGCTTTCACGGCACATCTGTTCAACTGATTTTGATGAAATTTGGTACAGAGATATTGATTTTGATTTGGGCTGTATGATGTATTCCAGGGAAGGACATAGGCTACTCTTATCCCGAATATTTAGAGTTCCCCCGGGAATCGAGAATCTTATACCACGCGGTCGAAGACCTACCTCTAATATGCTCATAATATAATAAGCAGATAAAGTTTGGAACAATACCATGCAGAGAATTAACGAAAGAGAATATTGTAAATTTTTATAACTGGCGTAACAGAGGTTTAAAAATATACAGAAGCAGAAACATGGACGCTTAATACCATGTGCCAGCTCTTCTCTATATTTTTGTACAAAATAACTGCAGTGAAACTCCGGAAAGGATATGAATCTTAATATACAAAGTGGGCGAAGATCTGGTTACTAATTGAAGAGTCTCACGCACCTTAATCAAAATAAAAGGAACTAGATAGAAGCTGCATCAAATTTATAATAAGATCCAATACTTTATCGATGCACTCCAAATGCAGGCGGGTGTAACGGCCGATACGAATATCTCCGACATTACTGTGGATGTTTTATTCGGCCATATTCATTTTAAGCACCACTCATTACTTGTTATTGCTTGCATGTGTTATGTTCTGTGATAAAAATGTGTGAGTGAAACCATTAAAGATTTTTTTAAGAGGATCTATTAACCAATAAGTAAATGGTGATTTAAAAGAGGACCATCTACTTGCTTGATAAGACGAAAGTGCTTTATAGGTTTTAGTGTAAGTCATAAAGAAATGTATCCAAAGGAATATTTTGATAAGCCGTATTCCACTTAGTTGTTTTAATTAATGGTGAAAGTTCTAATCAGAGTTGTGAGTCCCAAAGCTTTTATTATTTAACCGTGGTTGATTCATCCTATGATTGAATATTTGAAGAATTCCAAACAAAATAAATATTATTGAATCTTTCAAATATGGAAAACTACGCAGCCGTGTACTTAATTATTTTATGAGAAAGTATAAAAAAAATAAGTAGAAGAATAAATATATAGGGAGGATGTGGATATTGTGCAAAATGGAAGCTAGAGCAAAAAAGCGAACCGAGAGACGGCTAAGTTGGAGAAAAATGTATTCCATCATGCCAGTTCGGAAAATGTATTCTAAAACATACTCCATACCTTTCACTGTTATAACTTTTAAAATAGAAAAATATGAACTCAGTATTTTTAAAAAAAAAAGGAAATTGCGTCTTTTTCACTCTTACAGTGTGTACTTGCCGAGTCGTATGTTGAGAAACTGACTGACTGACATTTCAACGTAGAGTTTAAATAAATAATCAAGAATTTTGAAGTTAGCTTGTACTCGTAGTTTTTCTGGTAAAGTCGGAGCTAAGTAATAATCAAATTTCTACCCATTCCCATTTTTTTATTTATTTTTAATAGAGAAATAATATAATCCTGTTAGATTATCAACCACTTTCTAAGATTTTATAATCGAGGATCGAATATCTTAAAATTAGCTCACTTCGAATAGCAGATAATGCAAACGTATTTATCTAGCGGCGCTTTTGTGAGTAAGGCATCGTATCAAGTGCATCCGAGCTTCGGGAATACGTCCCGGACGTTGATTAAGTGTTTCTCATCAATAAGCCCTTCTCTATCTGGAGCGGCATCGGTCAAGTGTGAGATGGAGCACAAAACAACCTTTGATCAATACTTATTTTCATTCGCTTCATTCCGAACGTTTCATTATGAACGGAGATCATTTCATGGAGTCTTAAACTTAGTTTTTGTAAATTTAAATTTTTTAAATTTTATTGGGGACCTTATGTACTGTATAACCTAGTGCATCCCCCAGACAAGGTGGTAAGTACAAAGGAAAGTAAGTATTCTAGATATTTAAAAAAATCGTAGCGGAGAAATACCTACTTTACCGCCTTAGGTATAGTTTTATTGACCCCTAAAAATGATTTTTTTTTACATTACATTGACTGAAATAACTTTTTGTAAATTTAGATATTTATTTAATAATTAATGTAAAAAAATGTAATATAGTTAAGTATTGAGAAAAAAAAATATTTTATCCGAAAACCAAAAGTATTTTTTTACCGTTTGCTATAAAGATAGGAATAAATTCTTATAATGTTTACAAAAAGCTAAGTTACAATGCAATGGTAAGTCGGTATTCACACAATAAAATGTAATTCGTTAGGTGATTGTGTTTCTATAGATGGTTAATGCGAGAGTCGTGTTCGGAAGTCGCCGGTGAGTCGTCACGATTTAGTGACTTTTTTGCGTACCTTCCCACTCCATTCTAAAAACTGTCTTCTTCCCTTTTAGGGTTCCGTGGGAATCTAATTATATTTATTTATTTTATTTATATATTTAGTACCAAACTTAAAAACTAAACATAAAAATTTAAAGGACATGTACAAGGACAACTTATCTCTAGAAGAGATTTCTTCCAGCAGCCCTAGAATGTGAGAATGGAGAAAAATAGATAAAACTGAGTAGGTAGGTACTTATAAACTAAAGTAAAAACTTTTAATAAGACTTATGATAATTGTCATAAACATATACATATAATATTAATATATATACTATATATAGCTCAATATTAATATATATACGTGAAATACACAAATTAATAACATACATACAAAATAAAATACTAGTAAGTATACATACATAACAGTATATTATACATATTGTACAATCATAAATATATAAAAATAAAATAATATTGAAAATATAAAAGCTAATCATATATAGAAGAAAGATAATGCTGCTTCAGTCTAGATTTGTTGTTGTTGTTAGATTTGTTTTCTAAGCATTATCTCTAAAAAAAATTAGCGATTTAAATCAAACTACGTTTCAATTTGAAGACCTCCCTGGCGCAGTGTTGAGCGCTATTGTCTTAACGTCCCGGAGGTCGTAACCCTGCCGGTAAGCCCGGGTTCGATTCCTGACAATAGTAATTTATAATAACTGAATTTTCTCTGGTCTGGCCTGGTGGGAGGCTTTGGCCGTGGCTAGTTACCACCCTTCCGGCAAAGACGTGCCGCCAAGCGATTTAGCGTTCCGGTACGATGCCGTGTAGAAACCGAAGGGGTATGGGTTTAACTGCAATAACTGCCATGCCCCTAACAGGTTAGCCCGCTACCATCTTAGACTGCATCATCACTTACCATCAGGTGAGATCGTAGTCAAGGGCTAGCTTGTAAATAGAAAGTATAGAATTAGAAACCAGAAAGTCTATCTCGGTAAACTGATTGATATATTGTAACAATTAAAATCACCTTTGATAGATTGTTACTCTTTTTCTATTGGCCACAATCCATTAACGCGACAAGAATCCATAGCTTCAGCTCAGACAATAACAAAAAAATGGAAGGGCATTCCAAATCTTGAATGAATGAATGAAAACACTTTTATTGTACTCCACAAAGCAAATTATACATCAATAAAATACATTAAACTTAGCTATAAACAAAATAATACAATTTGGCGGCCTTATCGTTACATGGCGATCTTTTCCAGGCACCCAATGGTGTAAAAGGACTTAGCTACAAAATAATACAACCGGTGGATGGTGCAGAAATATTAAATTAAATAAGTAAATAAAAATACATATATAAAAAGCTACAAATTATAATACATATGTTAAATAAATGTAACATTAAAATCACAAATCTTCTACCGGAAAGGTAATTATAAATTTTCTACATTTTCGCAGCTAGGAGTTGAATAGTTCGTAAAGAAATATTTGCTCCAAAGGAATCACATTAATTGAAACTTCTAGATACATAGTATATAATTATGTTTAGAAGTTAAAGTAGATAAACAGAACCCTCCGAAAAGATTTCTCTTCAAAGTTTTTGCTTGAGAGCAATCTTTGAATAATCTCTGGGTACTTTTTGCCGGGCGACCTCCTTATCTGCCTCGAGATTAGGTGCTAAGACGTTAAGTGAAAATTTCGGCATCTTTAAATTACTTCCACCCTCAGATATTGAGGGTTGTTGGTGATGAAAAAACTCATTAAAAAAGCCAGCCACACTTATGGCGCTAGTGATTTTTTGTATTATTCGACCAGTGGCGTGCACAGGTTTTGGAGCTAGGGTAGGCATCAGCCAGTCACAGTACCTATTTACTAGCTGTTTTGATGAAATATGATCACTGACGTATTTTCATTTGGGTAAGCAGTGCTTTTATGCCTCTATGAATGCACGCCACTGTATTCGACAGATTAAATAGCTTCTTATCGTACCATGGTGTACGGTCTTCAACAAAATTTAAGTAAAACCTTTTTATCAAACCTACTAATGCACTATTGGGATTTAGGATACATCTGTTTTCCTCCATAATTAAATTCATAATAAAATATAATTATTGTAAGTAAATGGTAATAAATTAATGAATTCATATATTACTTTACTTTCACAAACAACGGCTGAAACAACATAATGTAAATTGACAAGGATTTGAAAGTGCGACTCCTTTATCCCAGGTCACAATAAGATTTTGCAAAATGCATTACTTACCTACTGCATTGAATTTCATGTAGTAAGACTTTGAGATATAAAATAGTGCATTATTGTCCAGGCCGGAAATAAAGTCAGTAATTGACGGCCGAGTAATTCGAAGGACGAGGCGAGCCGAGGACTTCCCAAGTGATTTTAAAAGGACGACCATACTTCTTCTAGTACCTAGTACTATTGCCACTATTGCTAGTAGTTTAGATCAACTAATTAACTCCTCAAAACTCGTTATACGAGGTGTCATTATGTCTTCTTCCCAAATTGCCCCTGCAGTGATTGTAATAAGGGGAAAATTCCAGAATTGCCCCTAGTGGAGCACCTCCTCCTCCCATTCATAAAACCATAGCGATCACTTGTATGTCGGTGAGAAAAAAAAAAGCATGTAAAAGAGGTTCTCATGACTCATATTACAGCATAGCCAAAGAGCTCACCATGTTTATCCGCGACGACGGCGACCACCCATAGCACGAGCAGCACGCTCCCGCGCGCCATCGCTTCACATGCGCGCGCGCATCACCTAAAACAATAACCCACTATTTGAATACGAGGAGCGGTCACCAATATTTGAACATGGAACTTGTTTGATGTTTGCTCGAACAAAAAGGCCTTTCAAAAGCAAGGATTGTCTTGTGTGCCATGACATTTCCGTAAAAGCGAAGTGGCTATCCTTTTGTATGGTTGTACCTACATGTTTTAAAATATATTTTGTATATAACAGAATTGGGGATGAAGATGCACAGAGAGGTTTCTATATAAAATATTATTGTTTTAGATAAAAGTGAAATCAAAACGAATAATAGTAAGTAGGTACTTCCTTAGTATAAAACTTTCGAAAAAGTGGAAGTTACTTTAACTATTATATTTTCCTATTTTTGTTTAAAATAGTTCTTCAATAAACTTCTAATTTACAACTAGGTGTTTATTTTGTTAAAATATTATAATGAAATTTAGCCACAGATTCAGGATATTGGAAACTTTAATAAATAGGTACCAGCAACACTAGTTCACACTTCGTATATCTTACACAAATCACAAGTTAACAATCACAATTCGTCTGTCCACCATGTCGAATGGTAATTATTGCTCTCTACCCACAATCATAGATATATTTTAAAATTCTTTTACTTATTAAACGTCAAAGTCATCACTAAATTTGCAGAAGTCCATGATCATCGGCTTCACCATCACGTTAACGTGAGGCAATCCAGTTAGTTGCTCGACGTTACGCAATTAGTGAGAAGATTAAGAAGGACAAAATCAGTGATAGTGTGGTGAAGTGCTGCCTGAAAGAACACATGAACAAAGTGTCTATTTGCAACAAGAAAGACTATACATCATTGAACAATTTCTTAGTTCATAACATTTTTTTTATAAGGTTCGACAGCGATTTTTACATAGGTTAATCTTACGTTACATAAAACTTCAAGGTTTATATAATATAAGCGTAAGTTAAAGAAAAAATACTTATTAGTCAAATAGCCTGGCTCATAGACATAGGATTTTTTCGCTTTCTAAGTCTATGGTCTGGCTAGATTAAAATTAGGTATATTGAGCACACTATTACATTGATACCTATTTTACTTTTGTTAAAAATAATTAATTATTAGTATTTTGTACTTACTTAATTAAAATTCTCAAATTATTCACAGATAAATTTATAAGAAATACTTAAACTAACAAATAGAGAAATATTTATCAAGCTATATTAAAGATCTACTATTTAACATTCGGGGTAAATTATATCTACATTCTACACAACATATTATAATGTAATTCATCCTACACAATATAAATCTACGATACCTAAAATATGCCTAAAATGATTAGAGGGCTTACAAAAAGGTGCTTACTTTGACTACTTTGATATTCTGTTTCGTTAATATTCGAGTTAGATCCCGTGTCCGTAACCTAAAACAATAACCCCTTCTTTGAATACGTAAAAGATGATCAATATTTGAACATTTGAATACGTTTACTCTGACAAAATTATGTGAAAGCACTTCTTTTTTTGGTCATACCCTCAACAAAAGAGCATTGTTCCTCTAAGAATAGTTCCTCTAAGCAAATGACTATGGTATCTTTTAATTGCAAATCGGTTAAAAGATCAATTCAATGTGTCAGAGAACTATGCAGTAAAACGGACATTGTAGCACTACAGGAGACATGGCTGTTGCCCCATGATTTAGACATTATGCAGAGTATCCATGCTGACTTTGGGTGCGCTGCCATCTCCTCAGTAGACTTTTCAGCAGGTGTATTACGTGGGCGACCTTATGGCGGTCTCGCCCTTATGTGGAAAAAGACTCGGTTTAATAATGTGTCTGTTATAAACTGCGCCAACGACAGATTAATGGCTATTCGAGTTAATTTAGACTTACGATCTTTTCTAATATTTAATGTTTATATGCCAACAGACGACATCGAAAATCTACCCGATTTTACTAATTGTCTAGCACGAATAAGTGCGATTGTCGACGAATGTGATGTGGCGTCTGTGTATATTTTGGGGGATTTTAATGCGCATCCGAGTGCCCGTTTCGGCAACGAGCTGAGGCATTATTGTGACGAGCAGGAGTGGGTTTGGGCTGATATGAGTAAGCTTGGTAGGAATTCTGACACGTTTACTTTTATCAGTGAATCGCACGGCAGTCGCCGTTGGTTGGATCACTGTGTTACTACCGAATCTGCGTGGAAATCTATAGTGAGCGTAGACGTCATGTATGATGTTTCGTGGTCTGATCACTTTCCGCTACGCGTAGTATGTAATATCGAAGCGACAGAGTGTCTCACACTTGACGACGGTATCCTTGCCGGGACGGGCATTCGGTGGGGTGACAGAGATGCTAGTCAAATAAATGAGTACTCTAATTACTGCAAGAATAGACTTGTTACAATATGTGATCAAATTGTATGTAGCGCCTGTGATAATAATAGATGTAACAACGTATATAGTCACTACTTATTTATTGACAAGTTATATAATGATATTGTAGAAATTTTACAATCAGGTGCTAAACGCTCATCAAAGCGATGTCAGACCTACAATATCAAGCACAAGCAGGTCACAGGCTGGAATTTTCATGTTCAAGAAAGTCATAGTAGGTATAAGTTTTGCTTTCAATCATGGGTGTTGGCGGGTAAACCGTCTACTGGTACTGTGCATGATAATATGTTAAAATCACGTAAAATCTTTAAAAATAAATTACGTTGGTGTCAAAGAAATGAAGAAGCCATTAAATTAGACATTTTGGCCATGCAACGTAAACAGAAAAATTTTGTTAAGTTTTGGAAACAGACTAGGGCATTTAATTATAAACAAAGCAAACCAATAAAAGTAGACGGTTTGCAGTGCCACAAACAGATAGCCAATATGTTTGCGGAACGGTTTAAAATTCAACCGCTGGAAGTAGATCCTATGTTAAAAGGTAATGACTATGTCCATTCAGTACCCAACTTTGACGAGGTTAAGATACGGTTTAAGACTGAAGACATAACGAAAATTGTAGTACAAATGAAAAGGGGGAAGAGCCCGGGATACGATGAATTAAGCATTGAGCACGTTTTATATGGTGGTTTAGTACTACATGAGAAATTATGTGGTCTATATAACTTGTGTGTAAGATATTCGTATCTTCCCCATAATTTAATGAAGACAATAGTTGTTCCAATTGCAAAAAATAAAACCGGTGACTTGGGTTCTGCTGCTAACTATCGTCCTATATCCCTGGGTACAGTAATAGGTAAGATTCTAGAACGTCTAGTACAACCCGAACTGCTTAGAAATGTGGTAATCGATGATGCACAGTTTGGTTTTCGTCCTGGTCTCTCGACGGACTCAGCTATTGTTGGTTTGAAACACACGGTACAGTACTACACTAACCGTGAGACCTCTATTTATGCGTGCTTTCTAGACCTGAGCCGGGCTTTCGATCTAGTTAATTATGATATTCTCTGGGAGAAATTGTACCGGTCTCAGGTCCCAAACGAAATTGTGGGTCTGTTGAGACACTGGTACGGAAACCAAACAAATACTGTGAAATGGGGCGAAGCGACCTCTAGTTCGTATAAATTAGACTGCGGTGTTCGCCAGGGAGGAATTACTTCTCCGGACCTTTTTAATATCTACATGAACAACTTAATAGAAGAGCTGAGGGACACCAATGTTGGATGCCATATCAATGGTGTTTGTGTGAACAGCCTGAGCTATGCTGATGACATGGTGATCCTCAGCCCGTCTGTCCAAGGCCTCAGAAAGTTGATTTCCGTCTGTGAGCATTATGCGAATGCTCATGGCCTGAAATACAATGTTGATAAAACTGAGATGGTAGTCTTTAAGTCAGGAAAAGGTCCGGAAGGGGTTCCAGGAATAATGTTAAATGGTAAAGCAGTTCGGGTTGTACAGAAGTTCAAATACCTTGGACATATTTTGACAGATCAATTAAAGGACGACAGTGACATTGAGAGAGAAAGGAGGGCACTCTCGATTCGTTGCAATATGCTGGCGCGTAGATTTGGCAGATGCAGTAAGGCAGTTAAAATAACACTATTTAACGCCTACTGTCAGTGCTTTTATACGTGCCAGCTATGGACTAACTTTTTGAGGAAGTCATACACTGCAATACGTGTGCAATATAACGATGCTTTTAGAATACTCATGGGGCTACCGCGGTATTGCAGTGCTTCTACAATGTTTGCTGAAGCGAGAGTGCCTGACTTTTATTGTATTGTGAGAGCTCGTGTGGCGTCTTTCTGGGAAAGGCTCCGGAGCTCAAACAATCGAATCCTCAAGGTCGTCTGTGAGGGTCCTAGCCCTATTTTTGACTATTGGCTGTCTGTGCACCGTGACAAGAACAGAAAGTAGTACCTACCTGTGACCTGCGACATCTGAAATGAGTTTTTTGAACCATTTCGGTTAGCCGTAAGTTTTAATGTTTTTATATATTGTGTCTTTTGACTTGTGACATCTGAAATGAGTTTTTTAACCATTTCAGTTAGCCGTAAGTTTTGAATGTTTTATATAATGTGTATTTCTATAGTGTTTTGTGACTTGTTTTATATTGGGTTTTATATGCCTTTTAATAAATACATATTATTATTATTATTATTATTATTGCAGCAATTTAGATTTACTAACCGCGAAAAACAAAATTTTAAAAAATTGTTATTCTTTATTGTGATTTTGCCTCTTTGAATACTAAATTAATTTTCCTTGTTATAATTTTGCGTAATTACTTACTATTAAAAGGAAACTCGGTTCTCCACAAAAAATAACTTTACTAATTAATTTAGCAATTTACACAAAGGCTGAACGCGGCCGCCATCTTGACCATCCATCATAGAGTTAAGACTATTGTTGCCAATTCGAGAACCATAGAAGCAGTTAGGTTTTACTACTTCTTTCTTTTCTTGCCATTTAGCAATCATGAAAGGTAATCATAATTGATTCATAGTTAACGTGATTTTGAGCTAAAGCTTAACGTTAGGCTTGGCTTCTTGAGCCAGGATATTAGTTCCTGGGATAGGCATGTGTACGTTTGCACTTTATCTTGCCTTAAATCCGTACTATTATCATAAAGGTCTAGCCCCACTACAGATGCACGGCGCGGCGCTGCACTAAAGCTAGGCCTTTAATGCAAAAGTAAGTATATTTGTCTGCCTGACTGTCTGTTACCATTTGTGGTTAGTCTGTTTAACCGATTTCGACAAAATTTTGCTTGGAGACGACACAAGCTACTTTTCATCCGGAGAAATGAAAGTCTCCCCGGGATTTGTCAAAAACCTAAATTTTCGCGGAAAAGTCGCGGGATACCTATTTTATCTGACCTTACCCAACAAAATATAAATATAATGAAAAGAATGTGACCCTCCAGGTCTTCAAATATACCAATGCAATAAAATCACGTCAATCCGCTGCACTGTAGCAGCATAATTGAAGGACAAACAAACACACGTATGTATGACTGGTGACTGTCTGACTGATCTATCAACGCACAGCTCAAACCCCTGGACGGATCGGTCTAAAAGCAAAACAGATAGCTTTTATGACTTTTGAAAGGATTTTGAAAATTCATAGGGTTAAATAAGGGTTTGAAAGTCGTATAAAAATTGAACTTTTAATAACGAGAGTGAAGCTGCGGGCAAAAGCTAAATAAGTATAAAAGTTCAACAATCTATTGGTTTATTCATGAGGATTGTGTCAAAAAATGTTGTCCAAACAAAATACAAAGTAAGTTTAGTTAGAGTAGAGTTTGATCATATTTCAACGATAGCATTCAGCCGTCGTTTATTCTGTGTTGAATGCGATAAGGACATTATTTCCTTTATACTTCGGAACCGGCCCGCGCTAGCGTACAATGTTAGTCTGAGAGCTAGTGACTGGCTTGTCTGACACGTTTCTTCATTTATACCGACCTAATATTGTACTTATTTTAAAGAAAAAGATTAAACCCCGTCACAAAGCATAAGTAAGACATCCACAATCTGCAGTTACCTACCTATAAAGCAAGACTTTTTTTACTTTTACCTCAAAACTTTTTAAAACTATCTTCAAAGTGCTGAACAGATTTTCTTGAAGCACATTTTTAAAAAAACTTTCAAATAAAAAAAATTGTCTGTGTGCAATTCACACACAATTATTTAGGTATGAAGTAGCCTATGAGAGAGTGAGATAAATATAACTATTCTATCTCATTCTCTCGCAGGCTAAATCCTATTTATGAATAATATATTTGTCTCTTTTTGGTGTCTTTTTTTCGTTTCATTGAATTTCCAAATCACAACGATACTAAAGAAGTCACTTCAAAAATAAATCAAAATCGGTTACTCGTTTGGGAACTACGATGCCACAGAACACACACACACTTATGACAGTCCTTTGTTTGAGTCGAGGGTACAAAATAGTATCTAGCTCTCACAGCATATCCCTTGAAGGCATTATGTGTTTTATTAGCCGTATTGTCAAGCGTTCTTTTGACACGAAACGTTGTGAAAACCTTCGAGTCATAGTAAATCATGACGCGTCTACAGGGAAAATAGTATATAGCTTTGCAACTAACTAGTTTCGAAAGTTAGTGTAACTAAAACATTGCTAGTGTAACTATTATTACTTGACTGTACTAAAAATAGTAGGACCATTGTGTTCGTAAGAGAGGAGACTATAACTAAGATCTATTCTATAGTAGGTACGTACTAACATATTATTATTTTCAACACACTTGCTCATAAAGTAGCCCTAATTTCACCGCAATTAGGCACATAATGACACTTATTATTCAAACTGTGACTTTTCATTACTATTATTCACAAGTGAGTTATAATTTTATTTTATTTTATCTACTGAATAAAATTATTTATTTTATCTACTAAACGAAATAAATAATTTTTTAGTATTATTTTCTTCACAAGTGTGTTGAAAAACGTCGTATGATAGGTACACGTGTGTATTGATGATTACACACTAGTACCGTAATGTTAGTAGTAGTGTAGTACCATAAGGCTCTTTTTGTAGGTCTTAGCGGTCATGAGCTAAGTTCTTTGTTGACGAGTGCATAATAATATCCGACCGACAAACTTATCCGACCCGGTGACAGCGTCGCTAGTATCTATGAAAAATAAAATAAAAACAAAAATTATAAGGCATAAAAATTTGTGCCGATTTTGGCCACCAGGTCATATAAGTTTGTGGGACTATAATCATGTGTTTTTTTTAATTCATACTCAATATATTATGGAATTTATATCCCGTGAAAACAAAGGGAGGAAACCCTTTATTAATACCCAAGATTATATATCTATTTAACGAATACGCGGATATTGTCACGGTAAAAAGCTTCAGATAATATGATTTACATAATTAAACAATATAGTTTCTAAAAGCAATTCTAACTTTAAAAAATCTTCTCTTACTTAAATTTCCATAAAACTTTTCGAATCTTTAGAAGTTTAGAACAAGCCTAGCCACGTATTATCTGTCGGGCTTTTACAGCCACAAAGAATTTTTGTGCCGCACCATTCCATAACTAATTGGTCCCTTTAGGAACTTTTTGGGGAAAAAATAAACGAACGTGTTGTGGGCTCGAGCAAGAAATGTTGTAAAACCGCTTCGGAATCGGTCGAACTGTTAAATAATAGAGTTCGACACAAATCGGTTCAGAATAGACTGGTTTATGTTTCGCTAGTGAATAATTTGGACGCTTCTGGTCTGTAATTCCCACTGGAATTTATTAAAGTATACAATCATCTGTGGTTGTTAAATTGTTGGTAATTAGTTTTGCCTGCACCTAATTTTGGCACCAATGATTTGTAGGATTTTACTGTTGATTTTTGTCTTAGGTACTTACTGCTGGCACATTGCTTTGCAACGTTGCTGCAATGCTGATATATTTTTGTAAATAGAAACCCCTACAAAAAGAATAGGAGTAGTTCAGACAAGACTGCTTGGAGTTGGGGTGATCATAGTATTTTATTTGAAATCCTAACTTGTTTATCCTTATCCTAGATAGATCGATAGATCTAGATAGATAATTGATGTCGATCTGCTAGAAGGTTATGATGATAAATTATGTATGTCCGGAGTCTACATTTTAACCTTTTTATGCTTAATTGATTAAAATTCTAGTAACGAATGAATAGATCAAAAGAAATATTGATTTTAATAAGCTGTAATATATGAATTATGGTTAAAGTTACCTTGCCTGTACCTGTTACTAATTCTGTCAGTTTACGTGTCTGATAATATAAGGTATTTTTCAAAGAATATAGGCGATATATATTAAATCGGTTCTTCTAACTGTGTGCCCCGCCCATTGTCACTTCAGCTTCGCAACTCGTCGAGCAATGTCGGTTACTTTAGTTTTTCTGCGGATCTCCTCATTTGTCACGCACCACGCACAGGAAAGCGCAGCGTTGGCAGACACCCTACAAGCTGGACAGACGACATCAGGAGAGTCGCAGGGAGTCGCTGAATCCAGGCGGCGCAAGACCGAGGTGTGTGGAAATCCTTGCAAGAGGCCTATGTCCAGCAGTGGACGTCTATCGGTTGAGGATAATGATATTATTTAGGTTCAACGTTTAAAACCATCATAAGTACATGATGAGGAAATCAGCATTAAGGCTCTTTTCAGTGGAATCTGCTTTCTGCACGGAATGGTAGACTGTAGAGTTGTATTATCATGATACTGTCTGCATAGAACAAATACATTACTACATACTAGCTGTTAGAAAAAGTATTCATTCCCATAGTAATCTTCCCATAAATTTCAGCCGGAACTTTACATTAAGCTCCATTAATCTCTTTTAATGCCGGTAATATATTAATGGCGTTTACACACGCATTAATCAGTGTAATCTTTTCAACAACGTTATCTGTGCTTTTATCGCTCGGGTAATTATGAAAGGCTTTGCTGTGTGCTACTGTGCTATGTGCTATCAGATTAGACATTACAGGACCGCCCAAGTTTGCTTGCACTGTCTAACATTGCCTTTTTAGGGTTCCGTACCTCAAAAGGAAAACGGAACCCTTATAGGATCACTTTGTTGTCTGTCCGTATGTCTATCAAGACCCTTCTTCTCAGGAACGCATGGAGATATCAAGCTGAAATTATATCAAATACTCAGGTCTACTGTCCCTTGGAGCTGTGAAAAAATCAAACTTCGAAGCTAACGCAATCAAAAGATACAGCCGTTTATGCTGCAAATTTTCGACACTCGCAAGGGAATCAACACCTACAGGGTACTTACTTCTCGTGAACTCAGATTCTTGAAATTTGGTACGAAGCAACTTCTTATACGTAGGACAGATAAAGAAAAAATTAAATTAAAAGAAAAGCATAAATTTTTATTTACATCATATAATAAAAATATTTTTAATAATTTTAAACTTACTAATGTTATGGATTCCATTTAGTAATAAAATACCATAACTTTTACTTATATACCTACGGGTTTGTACGGAATAATCGGTGCGCGAGTCCGACTCGCACTTGGCCGGCTTTTTTAGACTATTCATGTTTTGTAAGAGTCCGCGTGGATTGAGGTTCTTTAGTTCGGAAACTCTTTAATTTTCTGGGATAAAACGTAGCTTATGTGTTAATCCAGGGTATAATAAATCTATCTCAAATTCAAATTCAAAATATGATTTTTATTCAAATAAACTTTTACAAGTACTCTTGAATCGTTAAGTGAATCTACCACTGGTTCGAATGCCATTCCTACCGAGAAGAACAAGCAAGAAACTCGGCGGTTGCTCTTTTGAAAAATATAATTTACAATTTCATTAATTTGTAGAATACATAAGTACCTAACAGCTGTCCTTAGCATTGCTGGAGCGAGTCAAATCCATGCTCCTTTGTCATTTACGTAATCTTCAACAGTATAATAAGCTTTTTTCAGGAGCATCTCCATTCCTAGTTTCAGCCAAATCCGTTCAGTAGATTTTTCGTGAAAGAGTAACAAACATATACACACACTTACAAACTTTCGCCTATGTAATATTACTAGCTGTCAGCTGAATCCCGCGACTTCGTCCGCGTGGTTTAGGTTTTTATTCCCGCGGAAACTCCTTAATTTGTCGGGATAAAAAGTACCTTATGTCACACTAAAGGTCCTCGGCTATACCCATGCCAAAAATCACGTCGATTCGTTGCTCCGTTGCGGCGTGATTGAAGGACAAACCAACAAACAAACACACTTCCAAATCTCTCTAGTCGCTATCGTTAACGGTTTTCATTTAGGAATGCTTAGTACACAAGTTCAAAGCTAGAAACTAAAGTCACTGTTAATATAATATTGCTGTTAGCAGTCATTGTAAAGCGGAGTCGTAAAATCCACAATTTGCTTAACTTTCTAGTCATTACTACAACAAGTTACGGATAAAGACTGAAAGCTAGCAAATTGCAAAGTAAATATTAAAGTTAGGCACTTTAGCGTTACCTTGTATGGAATAAAGTGTTATGGTACGGAGAAATGATATCGGTTTATAATTCAAGTAATTTTCTCTCTAACAAAATCTTTGTTGACAAAGTAATTTACTAGAGTCCGTTACTTTTTAACTGCTTCGTTAGTGTAGTGATTAGCATGTTCGACTATCAAACAGGACGACGAGGTCCCGGGTTCGATTCCTGGGTCGGGGCCATAACTAGGTACTTAAGTATTAGGTGAGTAAAAAGAAACCCAGCTGAGTTTGTTGTGGGCTTTTAAGACCATAGTGCGTTTGGAACCCTCGTAGCTTTAGTTTTAAGATACCGTCGTTAATTATCACCATCACGACTTATACTTTGTATACTTGACGGTCAAAAAGTGTAGGTACCTACTGTCTGTGTAGGTACCAATTTTGAATAAGCATCTGTTGAGTTTTTCTTCCAAGAAATTCTCAGTACTTGCACGGAGTTAAGAAGTTGGCACTTGGCAGTGCCTCGGAATGGACGTAAAGCTATCGGTCCTGCGCCTGATATTTTTCTAGTCGTGTCGGATTTTCTGTTCCATCACATGAGAGTAAATTCGATCGTATTCGACAAAATTAGCAGTGTTTGACCAAAATTGGTTCAAAACCTCATTCCTTAAGAATTTTATTTAAATATTTTCACTAACTACTAGTCGTCATCGTCGTCGTCGTCAACCGATGGACGTCCACTGCTGGACATAGGTCTCCTGTAGGGTCCTCCACAAGCCACGGTCTTGCGCCGCCTGGATCAAGCGACTCCCTGCGACTCTCTTGATGTCGTCCGTCCACCGCGTGGACTGCCGACGCTACTCCTTCCAGTGCGGGGTCGCCATTCCAGCACCTTGGGACCCCAACGTCCATCAGTTCTCCGAACTATGTGCCCCGCCCATTGCCACTTCAGCTTCGCAACTCTTCGGGCTATATCGGTAACTCTGGTTCTCCTACGGATCTCCTCATTTCTGATTTGATCACATAGGGATACTCCCAACGTAGCCCTTAATACTAGTACGGAAAAAGAAATAAATGTTTTGGTATAAATTTAAAGTTTTCTTCAATATTTAAATCCGGCAGGCTTAAACTTGCAGGTTTGGAAAACTGAGTTTTCTTAATAGAAATAAAAGTAGCAAGTTTTAAGAAAGCCAGTTGAACCAGCCAGGCGACAATATTAAACTTAAAAATGCACTGGCTAGCTTTTGAATTTCATGTTTAGATTGATGTACAGATAGGTATAAAATGTAGGTAACTTATTACTTACTTAAAAGTTTTCAAGAAAAGATAAGATTGGTATCATAATCATCACTTTAATCTGAACTCGAGTTTCCTCTCGGAATGAGAAGGGATTGGCCATAGTCCACCACGCTAGCCAAATGCGGATTGGCAGACTTCACACACCTTCCGAGAGCATTATGAAGAACTCTCGGGCATGCAGGTTTCCCCACAATATTTTCCTTCACCGTTTGAAGCAAGTGATATTTAATTACTTAAAACGCAAAAGTTACTAATTGAACCCGCGCCCTCATATAGGGGGTGCCTAAACCACTAGGCTATCACCGCTTCTAAAATTGGTGTCAACGTCAATTAATAGTCATATTTTTCGAATGTATCATCAGGTCGCTAGTAATCTTAACTTAGTTAGAAGGAAAAGGTGACTGACTGACTGACTGACTGATCTATCAACGTACAGCTCAAACCACTGGACGAATCAGACTGAAAGGCATGCAGATAGCTATTATGAATAGGGGTTTGAAATTTATGTAGTCCAAGTGAATTAAGTCGCGGGCAGAAGCTAGTTAAAGATAAAATTATGTATACATATCGAGAGCAAAAATTCTAGGATATTACGTAACGTACCCGAAACTCTTTTTTTACTTATCTTAGATACTCTTGTGACCTTTGTATCATGTTGTTCAAATATGTAGGCAAAATCGCTCGACTTTATTGCCTATTTGCCTTAATACGTAATAAGCAACGGGAGCTGTAAGTCCCAGAGGCAGGTTGTTTTATTTGAGATAAGGCGAACTTCCGTCGCCCTTATCGGCCTTCATAAACAACCTACCAGCTTCTGCATGTTTTATAACATCTCATATTACTGATTAAAGCTAATGAGGTACAGGTCGGATGTTGCTGATGACGAATACAAAGTACTAGGTATAACAAGCCGCGTGGTGTGGTTGAACACAAAAGTTCTCTTTTGTAAAAAAAAATTCATTCGCGAATTTCTTGAGAGGTCAAAGTCTAAGTATATGTAATCAATTTAGGTAAATGATAAATGATTTATTTATTTCACATAGAACAACTTATGTCACTTATGAAACGTTAGGACTCTACCACCGGTTCGGAAAGATGATTCTACTGAGAAGAGCCGGCAAGAAACTCAGCAGTTGCTCTTTTCTTCAAAAAATAAAGAGGTTACAATAATTATACAATACAACACATACGTTACGATACAAGTATTACACTGACTTGTGGGTCACTGGATGCGAGGCCGGTTGCTTCCATGCAACTTTGTCATTAACTTACACTTAGTACACTTATTGACGTCCAATTATTAATACGAGTAAAATATGAGGAGAGATTCGAGTCTGCGACATCTCGCTAGCGATTTTTATTAAGTATAACGGTCGAACTCCTAACGACTGTACTACTAGAACCTATTTGGAAGTCACCAAATTGTTCAACAATAGCTAAAATAAGTCAATACATTTTTTTGTCCACTACAAGTTAGCCGTTGACTGTGATCTCACCTGATGGTAAGTGATGATGCTATCTGAGATGGTAGTGGGCTAACCTGTTAGGGAAATACAGGACGTAGGACTCTGCCATTTCCGTCCTTACTACACTTTTGAATCTCTTAATTATTAATATTATTAATGCGAAAGTTTGCCTGTCTATCTGCTACGCTGGGCCATTAGCCCATCTTTTTAACTGATTTTGATGAAATTTAATTAAGAGATCGGTTGCACTTGCATCCCGGGGAAGGCCTTTTATTCCAAAAATATAAGGAATTTCCGCGGAAATAAAAAACTTCATTCACGCAGACAAAGTTGCAAATATCATCTAGTTTATTATATATTAGTATGGATCCAAATGCCTTAGCCCTATATCTCAGATAAAATCTGTCGGCTTCTGTGTCAGGCCGCTGATTGGTCTCGATAGGTGTCAGGCATTTAAAGACTAGGTTTCATTTTAATACTAGAGCACGCTATGAGCCTAAATTACTACTTGTAAATGATCATTTAATGGCGCCAGTAAAGTTAATAGCTTTCTTGTTACTAGAGAGCGGCAGTTTTAAAGGAAACTACGCAGTAAATACTGTTATGTGAGTAGGTAATACGTATATGATTAAATCTATACTTCTTTACTAATATTATAAATGCGAAAGTTGGATGGATGTATGGATGGATGTTTGTTACTCAATCACGCCCCACGGCTGATCGGATCTGGATGAAATTTGGCACAGCTACACCAATAAGCTACACTTTTATCTCGGAAAATTAAAGAGTTCTCGCGTGAACCGAAAACCCTCAATCCACGCGGACGAAGTCGCGGGCATTAGCTAATTTCTCTATAAAATCCATACTATTATTAATATTGCGAAAGTGTGTTCATCTGTGTGCCTGCTACGCTCTTAAGCGCTCTGTTCAACAGATTTTGATGAAATTTGGTACAGAGGCACACGATACTCGTGTGACAGAGGTAGGCTGCAACCTGAGGAAGGACCTGGACAGTTACATTAGATAGTTACAGAACCTAAATCCACGAACCTAGCGGATGGTGGCGTTAGCATCATATTTTAGTAAAGTATATTATAAATGCGAAAGTGTATTTGTTAGTTGGTTTATTAGTTTGTTGTTTTGTCCTTCAATCACGCCGCTACAGAGCAACGGCCGTGCCAAATTTGGCACAAGTGGCAATTTGGCAAAATCAAAGAGTTAGACTAAGAATTATTCGCTTGATCCAATCTTAAGCCTGGTAAATTGTAAATTGTAATCGATATTGTAATTACTTTATTCTTTCCTAGAGCTGATCCTTTGTACATAAGCTTGTTAAAGAAGGTAAGATGATTGAGCATAAAATCATAATTAGAGGCATATTATAAACCCTGAATACAAGATGAGAAAAAATGCATGTGTATACTTTGGAGCTTTTTAATCAAAACGACAAGATTTCGACGTAATCGTAGTTTCTTACTATAAGAAACGAAGGAACTGCTATCCTAGCTAGACGGAGAGAAGCGTAGAAAAAAAATAGTACTAAGTAAATAGAGAAACAGAATCTGGGATAAAATCAAATTAGAGACTACAACGGCTGCCTTATCTAGGCAGCGGTTGTAGTCTCTAATTTGATTTTATTTTAAGCCAGTAAATTAATGAAATAACTCTTTCTAAAATGTTACGAATCTGTGTGGTTTTACTTGCACTTTTTGACCATCAACAGTCTCATATGGTTTTTCTTCGAGTCTCTGTCTTGAGTTTTCGTCTTCTTCTCAAGCGATAGATGTCAAAGAGAGCTCTCGTGTACAGGACGTCACTTTTTGTGTTTAGGAGTAATGTGTTCAGTAATTTAATAATATGAAAGCTGTAGCGATGCGATCAATTATTATCAGTTTAAGCAACAACGCAAAAGTACAAGTTATATTAAACATACAAAAAAAATCATGCACCGATACGATACGACAAAACGTAGTCGTAACGTTTAAATCTACCTTCAATACAATCCTATAAGATATTAATCTTTGTTCATGACAAATAAGGCCTTACATACGATCAAACAGCCTTCGGCGCGCTATACACTCAACTCATACAAGTTGCTCGTATGAAATAATGGAATAGCTTAGAGCTATAGGGCTGCAGTTATAATCCAAGGTTTTATTGGTAATTTAATAAGGCATTCGGAGTTTCGTAAGCGCACAATCATGCTTAGTGTCTACTAAGTAATACTTACTTAAAACATTTTTTGTTCGTTTCATAATTACTAGGTAAGTACGTGGCTCTTATACGAGTCTTAAGATGTGATAATGGTGTTGCAAGAGCTACGAGTAAGGTATGGAACTCTCATGGCAAATGTAAAAAATGTATGTTGCTTAATAAAACTCTTATTTAAGATGAAAAAATAGATCAAAATTAAAACGACAAGGACAAGTTAATCAACTAATTAAAATTAATACATATAAAATATACTAGAAATATTATATTATAAAAGAAATTATAATTAATACTTAATAAATAATATCATGAGGGTGGTGGAGTTCAAACTTTAATTTAAAAAGATTTAAGTAAGTGCAGCGTTTGGAACTTTGGACTACTGTTCATGAAGGAACCTTGTTAACTTCTTACGAATACTTTTTAAAAGTTTATTATATTGTAGCTAATGCCCGCGACTTCGTCCGCGTGGATTGAGGTTTTTCAGTTCCCGCGAGAACTTTTTAATTTTTCAGGATAAAAGTAACCTATGAGTTATTTCAGACTATAGTCTATCTCTGTGCCAAATTTCAACCAGATCCGTTCAGCCGTTCTGGCGTGAATGAGTAACAAACATCTATCCATACATCCATCCATCCATCCAAATTTTGCATTTATAATATTCGTATAGATTATAATATTTTTCATAATAGTGAACTATATAAGGTACGAGGGTTCAGAACATATCCTTATCAGAATTTTCCAAGAAAATCAATAAAAAATAATTGTGCTTGCACAAATATAGGTCGCACGCATGCACATCATCGTAAAACGCAAAACGCAAACTTTCATCATCGACGAAAAAATCTTCGGCATTGACAATCTAATATCTCTCACGTATCTCCTCCCATTCAGACGCCTTATTAGAGACTTTTTTCCTCGTATCAGCAAACATCGCCACGTGACTAAGCACGGTAATGTGTGTACCGCATTAACCTATTTTCCCAAACGCATAATGGGTGCGTTTTATCTGATCTGAGAAGCTCCCATCAAAAAGCGGTTGCGTAAGTCGTAAAATGAAAAGGTAGAGTTAAGATTGGGTTAGGTAAGATTTTTTAAAACAATTTTTTTATCACCTACAAGTTAGCCCTTGACTGCAATCTCCCTGATGGTAAATGATGATGCAGTCTAAGATGGAAGCGGGCTAACCTGTTAAGGGCACGGCAATATTAAACCCTAATCGATTTCTCGTACACGGCATCGTACCGGAAAGCTAATTCACTTGGCTGTACGTCTTTGCAAGTTTGCCGGCAGGGTGGTAACTAGCCAGGGCCGAAGCCTCCCACCAGGCCACCAAATACGTTGATATCATGACAAATCCAATATGGCGGTCTCCATGTAATTTCATGAAGATCTGATAAAATAGTTTTTTTAATCCACTACAAGCTAGCACTTGACTGCGATCTCACCAGATGGTAAGTGGTGATGCAGTCTAAGATGGTAGCGGGCATTGCAGTTATATTAAAACCCTTCGGTTTCTACACGGCATCGTACTGGAACGCTAAATCGCTTGGCGGCACGTCTTTGCCGGTAGGGTGGTAACTAGCCACGGCTGAAGCCTCCAACCAGACCAGACCAGGGAAAATTGACCCTGCCGGAGATCGAACCCAGGACCTCCGCACGTTAAGGCAACAGCGCTACACACTGCGCCACGGAGGTCGTCGTTAGGGGGTTGGCTTGGCGGGTGGACAACGGGAATATATAGATTTGCAAAAATTACTTAACTAATTTAGATATAGACATAAAAGATGTGGTGTACAATAAAGTACTTGTCCACCTGTGCGAAGCATATAATAACTTAATAATGTACTTAACTCAATCC
Organism: Erebia aethiops; assembly: GCA_923060345.2. Classification (NCBI taxonomy): domain Eukaryota; kingdom Metazoa; phylum Arthropoda; class Insecta; order Lepidoptera; family Nymphalidae; genus Erebia; species Erebia aethiops. The sequence goes on along the minus strand of OV281081.1, from coordinate 15,697,769 downwards.
GTAAGAAGCCTTGTAGTTTATCCATAATTCCATACTAATACATATTATAAATCAGAATGTGTGTCTGTCTGCCTATCTGCTACGCTTTCCCGGCACAACTTTTCAACCGATTTTGACAAAATTTGGTACAGAGATTAGGCTAAAATTAAAGTGTTCCCGCGTGAATAAAAATATCTAAATACATACACGTGGACGAAGTCGCGGGGAGTTTCTAGTACTGAATAAGATCTGTGACAAAGAAGCATAAATTATATTGATAACATACGATTTGTAGAGTTCTGTCAACGATATGAAATTCGGTCACAGAGTTATCAATCGATACTTATTAAATAAGTATATACTAAGTAATACTTATATGTTGATGTTTATTTTCCTTGTTAAATTACATTATACAATCATAAAAGTTAATGTAAAAGTTAATTAATTGAGTACGAAGAATATTTTAGTTTTGTTAATTTAAGTATATCAATATGTTTTAATGTTCTAAAAAAAAATGAAGCTACCTATTTAATTTTAATTGTTTTGCGCAATATATGTGCTTAAGGCGCTGTGAGCTCACGAGATGAAAACATAGGCACGTGGGGGTGAAATCGAGCAAGCGCATGTCGCAAAAAATGCAAGAAATCATTTGTAAAAAAATAAATATTACTTTTCAATACAAATTAAACCGACAATGTGTTTTATTTAGTAATATAAATTTTATCTTATATTTCTAGAGCAATTTATTAGTTTCAATAAGGAGAAAAATTGCTTTAAAAGGTAAATTAAGAGGTATGTTTAAATAAATAAATTTCAATGCAGAGATTTTTTTAAAATTGTGTTTTGAGATGCGTCAATGGCTGCTTGAAGGTCTTGAAAACAGCAAATTATTTTTACAAGCATACATTATGTCACCGTTTGATAGATACATTTCATTTAAAAACCCCCTTTTACGCTACACAGGGCCTTAAGTAAGTATAATAATATATAAATCTGGTGCTTCGAGTTTTAGAATTAGTTCTTATATTAGGAACGTCAAGGAACGTGAGTAATATTGTTTATTGGCAGCATGACCACAGAACTTTTAATTTTTAATCTTTTGGTTAGGATAGCAAAATTAAGTTTTTCATGAACGTTAAGTTTTTTTCAAATTATTTTTTATTGTTTGTTCTGGGTCAAATTTTTTAAAGCGCATTGCTTCGGCTATACTTTTCAAGGAAAAGCTTTCTGCAATGTCTCTACCGTCAACCTTGATAGGTATCCCGAGGTAAGGAAAAATACACCTACTTTAACTTCTTATGTGTAGGATCATCTTCGTTCAATATAATCCTCCTAAACTAAGACGAGGACCGGCTCTGGAAGCGCCTAAGTCGACATTTTATCTTTTATTAACGTAAGGATTTCCCTTTTATCGAAATCTTTATTCGATATTCCCTACAGTAGCCAAATACCGAAAGAACCGCACAGCTTTACTGAATATTTGAAAAAAATATGCTGTAAGTCGATAAAAGGTAAAACGTGAAGGTTTTAATAATAAAAATCCTACTTACTGGAATATTTAAAACTTATACACCCAAAAAAGTTATAAATAAGTACTTAAGTACCTACCTATATTAATTATTTTCTTCAGGCCAATATAGATTGATTTCGATTAAGTACCTAATTAGTTTGTTTACTTAACTGTATCCATCCATCCATCCATCAGAATGTATTCGTCCACTGCTGGACGAATACAGGAGAGCCTTTTGGAGAGCGCGCCACCACACACGGTCCTCCGCTTTTCTCATCCACCCACTTGCCGCCGCCTTTTTAAGGTCGTCGGTTCAGCGGGTTGGATGACGTCACACACTGCGTTTTAGATTCTTAGGTTTCATATACTTACTTATTAGAAAAGCCTTAATAATATACCTACCTATCTTATTTCTTGCAAACTGATTTGAATTTCAGTCAAAAATATGAATGAAAATGCTTCAAGCTTGACATATTTTGGTGACGAAAATGTAACTAGGTACAGTTAGAAACTCAAATGTAAACTCATTATTATCGTGCGCTATCTTCAAAGAAAAGTTTCGTGGTCGTTATATGCGAAAAGTTAAGGTTTTGACGACTGTAGTCTTAACGGGCGGAGGTCCCGGGTTGGATCCGCGACAGGGTCAATTTGGGAATTTATAATTTCTGGTGTGGCCTGGTAGGTGGCTTCGGCCGTGGCTAGTTACCACCCTAGTGGCAAAGTGCCGCCAAGTGATTTAGCGCTCCGGTACGATGCCGTGTAGAAACCAAACAGGGGTATCGATTTAATATAAGTGCCATGCCCGTAACAAGTTAGCCCTCTACTATCTTAGACTGCGTCATCACTTACCATCAGGTGAGATCACAGTCAATGACTAACTTGTAGTGGATAAAAAAAAGCTTAACTTATGTAATTTCAGATGATAGCTTAGCAATTAGCACTGTCACTCCCTTATTTCCTTCATTCGTTTGCGTGTTGCTTATTTCCTTGAGATTTTTAATTGCTTTCTTTTTTCATGACGCTTTCCTAAAATTTTCATATCCTACACCAAAATTGGGAACGCAAAAAAGATAATACCAACCAAACAAGTTTGTTAAAAAGAACCTTTTATTCCCAAACGAGATTAACAAAAGCGGTTGAGACTAAGCTGCTTGGAAGATACTAATTTGTCTTTCGATCCGCTACGAACTTAATCAGGGGAGAAATTAGAGAAAAACCCTCCACCTTGTTAAAAGGAGACTTAAAGATGAGACTTTTGTAAGAGAATCTTTCAGTTTAAAGAATCCGTTAAACCTATTTATCTATTTGTCGGAGATAGAAAGAAATAAGACGGGAGGAGTTTAATGATGTTAAAATGTAAGTAATTGAAATAAAGAGGATTTTTAGGCAATAAAATTAAGTATACATAAACCACAAAGAGTTTAAAAGGTGATATTTAATTTCTTAAAACGCACATAGCTACAGGTGCGTGCCCGGGAATCGAACCCCCGACCATCCATTACCTAACCCATAAATATTTTTATGTGTTATCATAAAATCATCAATATGCGCCATAAAATTAACTATAACCGAAGTGTTATAGTATTTTGTGATATAATATTTATAACAGGTAGCAAAAAAGCACTTCGGCCTTCTGCCTCGGGTCAGCGGCTCATATAATATCTTTGAGCAAAAAACTGATTGAACTGATTGCTATTGTTTTGTTGTGAATTTTAATTAACGCAGCTTGTTACTGCTGCGAGCAAAACATAACTTGCTCATAAATATTTAAAGCTTGTAATTGGAGTGTAACTTAACACATGTTATTATGAAACATTTGATGTCCTGTTGATAAAAATATGATTTACTAGCTGATGTCCGCGACTTCGTCCGCGTGGATTGAGGTTTTTTGGGTACCCGCGCCCGAACTCTTTCATTTTCCGGGATAAAAGTAGCCTATGTATTATTCCAGACTAAAATCTATCTCTGTGCCAAATTTCATCCAGATCAGTTCCACCGTTCTGGCGTGATTGAGTAACAAACTTCCATCCCTACATCCATACATCCATACATCCAAACTTCACATTTATAATAGTATAGATAGATAGAAGAAGTATTTTCATTAACTAATACTAGTTACCTACTATTAGTAATTTCATACGGAAAAAGAAAGAAAAGTTTTTGTATAAAGTTTTCTTCAATATTTATATCCCGCAGGCTTAATCTTGCAAGTTTGGAAAGCTGAGTTTTCTTAATAGAAATAAAAGTAGCAAGTTTTAAAAAAAACCACTTGAACCAGCCATGCGACAATATTAAACTTTACAAGAGCACTAGCTTGCTTTTGAATTTTATGTACAGAGAGATATAAAATCTATCACCCATCCATCCATCCATAATACGAGTACATCCATCCCAACTTTCGCATTTATAATTAGTAATATTAGTAAAGATTCAGAAAACCTATTTAAAGTTTAGTCTGATTATGTATTTGAGTAGCTTGCAGTAATTACTAATTAGCAGCAATGCTACAGTGCAGTGGTATGATGGTAGGTACTTGCCTACCTCTACATCACCAAGATTATCTATTTTTTTTTAAATTTATATAGCGAGAAAACGAGAAGGCGGGTCACCTGATGGTAAGTGATTACCGCCGCCCATAAAAATTTGCAGTACAAGAGGAACCGCCAGTGCGTTGCTGGCTTTTGAAATTTTTTTTTATCCGCCCTATAAAGAGCCCCATATTAAAATCATGAGGGAACACAGAAGACGGAAGCTGGTTCCACAATCTGCAGATACGTGGCAGAAATGACCTGGTGGGACCTAAAATAATGGGAGGTGGAAGAAGACCAGGCATCCAGGTGGTGAGGATGAAAGTTTCTGCGACGAAGGGTGCGACTATGGAACGCGGAAGGTGGTATTAGATTAAATAACTCCTCAGAGCACTCCCCATTGTAGAGACGGTAGAACACACACGAAAAACTTACGTCATTTTGGCTAAAATGTACAGTTGCAGCAAAAACTTAACATAAATTGAGCCAATCCCAAAAATTGGGATAATTAAAACTTCTAAAAAAAAATTTCTTTGCGTAACACAAATATAATATTAACACTAGCTTTTCCCCGCAGCTTCGCTCACGTTAAGTTCGATTTCCAAACAAAGTCCAAACCCCAATTTTAGGTACTTATTGAATTTTCATAAATTCTTTCTTAGCGGAGGCCTACGTCATATATTAATACCTAGCTATCTGTATGCAAAAATCCAGCCCGATCCGTCCAGTGGTTTGAGCTGTGCGTTGAAAGATCCTTGAAGTTACCTTTTTCTTTTAAATATTTAGAAGATAAGAACAGAAATGGCCATATTATTACAATCCTACGAATTCATGTAAACTGAAATGGCAAACTTTGTTTAGAAGTGCAGGACCGGTTGCAGAGGTCAGATGGTACCTAATCACTCTGAAACTAGTAGCTGGTCTAATATGGACTTGAATATGGTCAAATATGGGCTCTGGTCTATAACGGGAACTTGAAGGGACGAATTTTACATTAGGTTTAATCCTATAGGTACCTACTTACTCGTTTTAAAGTCAGCCAATGTTCATATTAAGTTTCCAGCTCATAACTTAATTAATTTTGACGTATCAAAGTGTTTCGAACCAAAACAACCAATAAGTTTAAACAGTTTAATTCAACATGACAATAAAAAAGGCGCGACGAAATGATAATAGCCGTCACGACTTGCTAACGACTCAATCAATGTACTTAATCAGACAAACCATTACTATTGTAGAGATGGATGGAATGTAGAAAAATTCATAACGTTAACTCTAAGTACCAGACTGAGGTCTCAAAAAAAAAGCTCCTGTAGACATTTTGTGAATCCAATTTAAGCACACGGTATGTTTTTATAACTTGTTAAGTTCATAATTTATTAGATAAGCAACAACAGCTACTCATAAACAGAAAACAGAAATTCTTAAGCAAAGTAAACAAGATTACCAAAAAAAAAACTAACAAATCCTTCAAAATAAGTTATGGAACCCAATTATTTAAATGAAGTATTTCAAAACAAGTTCCTCCGATAAATTCATCAACAAAATAATATAATTACATAGAGATACTCGTAGATACAAAAGAGAGAGGTACAAAAATCAAACTTACACCATAGAAACAAAATCCAAAATGGTAATCAACACTGATAAATTAGTCACTAATTATTCACCGAATCCCATTTATTTAGTGAGGTAAATAGTACAAATTCACATCACACCGTAACTTAATCAGATTTCACTTCACGTATGCAAATGACACCAACGAAAACAGTTTCCACAAATACGCGAGTTCGAGAACGGAAATTCCCGGGGAACCGACACGTCCGTCTCCCGCCGTGGACGCGATTCAACTGCCTTAACCGTTCCAAACAGACTACAGAGGGGAATTGGGAATGGAGGGGAGGGGAAAAGGGAGTCTCTTCAACTGAGGAGATAACTTTTGATCTTTTTGGAGCCATAGAAGATTTTAATGACACACTCACATCTGGAGAGACTGAAAAAAGTGCACGTCAGTTAAGTGTTAATGCATGTCAAGGGCTTAGAAGAAACGGCGTGTTAGGAGTAAGTGGAACGAAGTTTGCGGGTGACATTTCTAAAAATAGCCTACATTAAGATAAACTTGGAACTCCTGCATTCATTAGCCATAAAACTGGTGTACTAGAAAAGCTTTTAAGGCAGCAATATCAGAAATAAAAAATATGGGACAAAATAACACTTTCATACGTTCAGGTCAAAGCAGAATCCGCAAGTAGGGTTTGTTCCAACGACCGCTAAAATTTCAGAGCACTCAATTTACCATCGGAGCTATCGATGCTAAAGGGTTCCCATATTAATAGGTACATACTGAGCTTTCAAGTTCCATCTAAATATGTGTTATAGAAATGGGCGAAAATGTTTGACGTTGTGTCTACACAGTCCAATTTTCTTCTCTCTCTCTGCATCGTATTCCCCATTGCTGAGGGTCGTGACCCCATTACATTAATCACATAATGGCAGGGGTTTTCTCGGGATAATAATGCGGTGGGTTCCCAAGTCCTTCCGCATGTTCAAAAACGTTGAACATAGGAGCGTATCGGATTATTCCTATAGGCAAAAAAACTGTCCATTTTCCATTGATTAGCCGTAAATCTGGAGATACCACAAAAACGTTTTAGGCGAGATTAAAATCTTCCCGGCTGGAATATAGGAGGGAAATACGAGACGTAATATTGCGATGTACATTCTTCCGTATTATTTTCACATCATCGCAGACGTCGAGGCAGATATTCTGCGTTGAAAAACGCAGGTAAGCCATGCGTGTTCAATTTTGAGTTACTGAAACCGTTTTATAAGGCCTAATATTTTCTACTTAGCTATTTTTGGCTCGTGTTTCTATCGTTCACAATTTTCGAAATAAGTAAATGTTTCAAACTCTGACACCGAATATTTTATGCTTATTAAAATTATTAGAGATTATAGAAATTTTTTTGTGAACCAAATGGGGAAAATTTGACTACATTGAAAACTAAACTATAAAGTGTACCTACATGGTTAAACGGTTTCTTTAATTCCTACTCCAATTGACAATTAGTTGATGCCTGCGACTTCGTACGCGTGCACTAAGTTTTTTTGGTTCCCGCGGGAATTCTTTTATTTGCCGGGTTAAAAAGTAGCCAATGTGTTATTCCAGATTATGATCTACCTATGTGCCAAATTTCATCAAGATCTGTTCAGCCGTTCTGGCGTGATTACGTAACAAACATCCATCCATAAGTATAGATCTCGAAACTTGCATTTTACACTTGGCTGTATTTGAGTTTCAAGACGGCAGATATTGCACAAGGCAGGTTTTTGTCGCAGCCCCGCACATGTCAGGGGTAGCAAAGGCACAAAGGGCTGAGGAGTCGAGCAGGTACAAAAGATCCCATTCCCAACCCCGGTTCAAGTTACAACGGATCCATAGATTGATGAGGAGAACATTGTGGAGTTAAGAACCCAAAAATTTACAACTGCATTGTGCACTATGTGTAACAAAAGGGCACAAAAGATCGGATCAGCTTCTGTTATTAACGTATCGTTTATCGGTTCGATAATTCTCTCACTTTCGAGTAATACGAAATGCATTATACTTGAGGATTTCTTTTGCTAATAATTCTGTACTACAGATGTTTTTGGGCGTACCGTTATTATGAAGAATACAAATAATTTAAGTAGCACCTAGAGATTAAATGTATTATAATTACCAGGAAATTACAGACTTATTAGAATTATTAGAGAGAATAACGCCTTTATTTAGGCGATAATTATTAGATAATCCATGAATAGTATTTTAAAAATTAGCGAGTTTTTAATATTCACAATTTTTTATGTTTACAAAAATTGACAACCAACTTATAATTAATTAATTAGACACACTCATAGCCACGAATACTTAAACACACACACACACACACACACACACACACACACACACACACACACACACACACACACACACACACACACACACACACACACACACACTCACACACATTTTATTTTTATTTTCAAGCCTAATAATGTTTATTTTAATGTTAGAAACACTCTTTGCAAATTGTAAATTGTATTCTTATGTGCCAAGCACACAACTTTTGGTAAACCGAGGGAGAGGGCTGGTTATCCTTAACACAGATCTAAAAAATCTAGCTAGGTAGCCAGTTCTTGATCTTGCAACTTGCTGCAAATTTAAATTAAGCACATTATATTTGTAATTGTTCAAGATCATCCTGGATAGTGTAACAAAATGATGGAAAATAAACGATTTTGATTTGATTTGATTTGATTTGATTTTTATGAACAATACTAAACAATGCAACTTCCACGTGCATTCAGTTTTTTTTTAATTCTGTCGAGTCTCTAAAAATATTTATATATCTACAAAGTATGGCCCAGGCTGTACTGATGTCCGCAACTTCATCTGTGTGGTTTAAGTTTTTTTGATTCCCGCGGGAACTCCTTAATTTTCCGGGATTAAAAGTAGCCTGTGTAACTTTCCAGGTCCTCAACTATACTTATGCCAAAAATCACGTCGATCCGTTGCTCCGTTGCGGCGTGATTAAAGGACAAACCAATAAACCAACGAACCACCAAACAAATACACTTTCGCATTTATAATATTAGTATGAAGTATGATTATAGACGTTTGAGATTTTACAAGCCTTTTTTATTAATAATTTAACATCAATTATAGTTTGTCATATTTTTTTCACAATATCCAAAATAGCACATGCATCACACTGTCATAATATTTTAATCCCGCTAATTTATTGAATAGTTCCATAAAGCTGGGAAAGGGACGCATTAAGCTTACATGATATAATATATGATGCAATATAAAACTGTGCCAGACACCTGAGCCAATTCAGATTTCATTTTATGTTTTCAAATATAAAATTAAATTGTATGGTGGGTTTATTAATCACTAGCTGATGCCCGCGTCTTCGTCCGCGTGGAATAAGTTTTTTTGATAAATTTAATAAATTTTCCGGGATAAAAAGGAGTCTATGTCACTCTCCAGGTCCTCAACTATACCCATACAAAAAATCACGTCGATCCGTTGATCCGTTGCGGCGTGATCAAAACGACAAATCAACAAACAAACTGACTTTCGCATTTATAATATTAGTATGACATCACATATCGTATCAATATAAATAATAGAGTTTAATGATTTCGAGGTAGAGAGAGGTGTTAAATATAAATAGAAAAATTTTGGTTCAAATATACAATATTGATAATAATATCATACTAGCTGATCCCCGTGACTTAGCAAACTGTATAACCTATCTCAGTGCCAAATTTCATCCAGATCAACAAACATCTATCCATCCAAACTTTCGCATTTATAATATTATATAGAAAGTATAGATTAATTATTATTACAGTGTTTTTGATACGAAAGTGACCCATTTTTTTGGAATGCTCTTCTGGTCACCAAAGACGCGTTTCCCGAAATTGAGCTTGGGAGAGATGTCGATACCCAAGAGCTCAATGTGATCACTAATCGGTGATAGTAACGATTTGGCAGAATACACAAAAATTTAACATTCAAATATTTGTGCAAACAAAACCAATGAAGCTTCCGACAACCAACACAGCACAATACAAAACTAGTAAATAGGCACACGGCCGCAAAATCTGTATTCAGCACTCGTGGCGATAAGTCATCAAACAGTAGTGTGTGCTTTGAAATAAAAGCCACAAAGCAAGTCACGGAAGGTAATGAGTAATGATATAAAACCAAAGATACATTGTTACTTAGAAATGTATAGTTCCACAAACTTATCTGACCCGGTGACAGGGTGGCCAGTGTATTATATCTATACTAATATTATAAATGTTGGTTACTCAATCACTCCAGAATGGCTGAACGGATCTGGGTGAAATTTGGCACAGATATAGATTATAGTCTGGAATAACACATATAGGCTACTTTTTAACCAGGAAAATTAAAGAGTTTCCGCGGGAAAAAATGCACACTTCACGTGGACGAAGTCGCGGGCATCAGCTAGTGAAAAATAAAATGAAAACAAAACTAAGGAGGCATAAAAAATAATTCCAATTTTGGCCACCGGGTCGCGTATATCCGTTTGCGTGTTTAATAGAAGGCAGTACTCCCTCGAAACCCGCACTTCCTTTCTAAACTCGAGCTCAATTCAAGGCACGAGTTCTCCAATCGCGCACGCGTTTGCGCCTTGATAGGCGTATTTATTTCGCACGCACGCACGCACGCACGGAATCTGTTGTTGGCTCTTCTCAGACCAGGGCGCTTTTGACATCCTTGTAGCTTTAGTGTTAAGATACCGTAATTGATTATCGCCATCATGTTTTATAAGTTTCGGACGTCAATAAGTGTACAGTGTATCTAAATGTAATAAATAAATATTGATTGATTAATTTAATTTTTTTAAACGCACGTGACACGTTTATTGACCGAGCGAAGCGAAGGTCTCTGAGTCTACTTGGGTGAATTGGCACTTGTCCGTCCGTCCGTCCGTCCGTCCGTCCGTCCGTCCGTCCGTCTGTCAGAGCATTATAACTTCTGAATTACTGAACGCAATTACTTCAGCTTTAAATATAATATGTAAACCAATGGCCTCCCGCCGAATATGGCTTAAAAAATAATAAAAATCTTTATTTCAAGGGGGCTCTCATAGAAGCGAATGCGAAGTAAAATATTTTTTATAAAGTTACATAGGGTTGCGGTATATCATTTTAAAGATAATTAGGAATGGAGTCCAAAAATATTTTTTTTTAAATTTTTCCCCCAAAATTGACGAAATGGGGGGCTTTCAAAGTGGTGATTTTCTAACGTCCAAAGAGGACCTCAGAACTCTAAATTTTCTGAAAGGATGAGCCTGAAACTTGATCAATTATTTCAATTATATCCTGTACTTGAACAACAAATACTAAAATTAGATAAATATTGTAAGGAAACGGAATTATTTAATTTTTAATGAGGTTCAGTATTTTTAACAGAACTTCACATTTATGTCAATAGATGGCGCCGCGAGGTCTCAGTTCGGGGCGAACCACTAGTGTATATCCAGTACAATATATCCATGGTAATGAGTAATGGACCCCAGTTCATTACTCAACGCCCGAGAGTTTAGCCGTCATCTGTCATCGCCGTCTCTCAGCGCGTCCTCTATAATGGCTCTATGTTCCTCCGATGTTCCTTCACTTATCTCGAACAAGGATATTGAAGATAATACTAGTCACAGATAGGACATGGACAGGACATTGTTACAAAAGTCAAGTAAAATCTGCTCATTGGCCATTATTTACATGGATGTATATATATTTATTTTTCTGTTGATTTAGCTGATGATTTTAGCCGTCATATTCTGTGATCGGCGTCTTTCACTGCGTTGGTTTTAAGGCCCTGTGTAGCGTAAAAGGGGGTTTTTAAAAGCAGTGTATCCATCAAACGGTGACATAATGTATGCTTTTAAAAATAATGTGCTGTTTTCAAGACCTTTGAGCAGCCAATGACGCATTCAATCAAAACACTATCTAAAAAAATCTCTGCGTTGAAATTTATTTTAAACATACCTCTTAATTTACCGATTTACGATAAAATTTATATTTCTAAATCAAACACATTGTCGGATTCAGTTGTATTGAAAAGTAAATATTAATTTTTTTACAAATTATTTCATGCATTTTTTGCGACATGCGCTTGCTCGATTTCACCCCCGCGCGCCTGTGTTTTTCATCTTTTGAGCTCACAGCGCCTTAATAGCTTATTCTATTCTTGTTTTTTTATTTTAATATTACTTATATATATTATATGAAAACGATAAGTTTGACAAAAATGAGGCTTATAATTATTACTATACGTACCGATATACATTAGCGCTGTTATAAAAAAGCTGCGGGCTGCTATCACAGTGGTATTTTTCACCAATCTGGAATACCGAGGTTTGATTTGGATCATTCTGTATACCTGAAAACATGATGATATCAAAATTCTTGTATGACAATGTTCGTGATAGCCACTCTTCAGTTCAATTTAATATCTTTGGTGAAGCGTTAAAATTTAGATAACGGTGAAGTCGGTACGCCTTGTGTCTTGTTTGTTTAGAGCGTCTGTTTGAACCGCAATAGTATGAATATTCACGTTTAGGTTCTTCACTATGTTAGCCTTTGCATAAGGCTTTGTGTTTGGACATGATATTATAAATTGGCCGGACGCTATATAATTATAAGTTAGAATAAAAAATAAAATACTACATGCCAATATTCCCCACATTGGTATTAATTGATTGATTGAAAGCTTAGTATAAAACAAAATGATTTCTACGACTTCGTTCAGGAGAATTTACATAAGTGTTTTAGAAATACCATACGAACTTTGATTCTCTGCAACTTTACCAAATTTCTGTTCTTCTTCTTCAAACTGACTGCCAATCTTAGCTAGTTAGAAAAATCGATTAGAAAATCTAGAAGACGACTTTTGTATAGGTATATATATATTTTGTTTATCCACTACATGTTAGCCCTTGTCTGCGATCTCACCTGATGGTAAGTGATGATGCAGTCTAAGATGGTAGCGGACTAAGGCAGTTAATCAAACCCGTACCCGGTACCCATATTCGGTTTCTACACGGCATCGTACCGGCACGTCTTTGTCGGTAGGGTGGTAACTAGCCACGGCCGAAGCCTCTCACCAGGAAAACAAGTGTAGTAGAAATAATATAACCAGCTTATCCTAACGCAAAAAAGGAACCTCTAACTTTATTCGTTTCTTGAACGTATATGTCAAGGATAATGCCAAAAACATGTCTCCAAATCTCTCGCTTAATAATATAAAGCTTGGATTTCACGTCATTTTTTGCTACGCTTCCCTACTTCGGTGTAACGCGTGATATTAATAATATGATCTTTAAATAAACGCTCGTCCCAAACGAGTTCCAAAAACTCAGTTTTATTGAAAACAAGTGAACCCTTTGACTGGTGTTTTTTGTAATCGCTGGGTGGTGTTTTTAGGGTTCGATATCTCAAAATGAAAAACTGATATACTCCTATTAATTTATTTAAAAGTTTATTCTTGAATCCATTTTTAGCGTGCTCTCACGAAACTATATTTTGTCCACTTCTGAACACCATCTATGACGACTTGTTTTCAGAAATATGTATGTATGTATGTATATACTTTATTGTACACCACAAAAACACAAAAGAAACAGATTATTAAAATGAAAACTTATAACGTAGGTACAATAAGGCGGTCTTATCGCTAACCAGCGATCTCTTCCAGACAACCTTATCGATACGGAGACATGAGCAAGTGAACAGTAGGAGGTGGTGCATAAAATTAAACTTAAATACTAATAGATACATAAACTAACCAATATCATAAAATTATAACATATTAATACACTAATATATACAAAATAAATAAAATAGACATACGTAAGATTTAATACATAAATAAATACATATTTATATAATGGACAAATTAAACATGTCGCTATTGATGATTACAGAGAGACAAGTAATGATTTTTCACGTCAATTTTAAACTTATTAAGAGTTTTAGCTCGATGTATTTGCGAGGGCAGTTCATTCCACAAGCTAATGGCCTTGAACATAAATGAATTTTTGAGATATTTTGTCCGATAAGATGGCACTGCAAGAACGAGTTTTCCGGCTGACCGAAGAACTCTTTCTGGTCTGTCATGACCAAGATATTTAAAGTTTTCCTTTAAATAACTTGGAGTCATAGGATTGAACAATACACAGTACAGAAGGGAAACAATATGTAGATTCCGGCGAAAGCGAATGGGTAACCACTTGAGCTTTGAACGAAATTCAGAGACATGGTCATATTTGGAAATACTATACTTTAAACTATACGTTAAAATGGTACACTACTAATTAATTAATTATAAAGTTTGCATTGCCAATGTCTGTCAGTAGGTATTCATATTTATTTCCCAACTCATCCCTAAGGTTGCTAGTCTAGTCTACCCTAGTCTAGCAGTATAGTCTATTAGAGTCTAGTCATCGATAGGTTTAGCTCTAGACGTCCTTGTCGATCAACCGAATAAATGAAGTATCTCTTTCGAGACTACACTCTGTAGTTAGCTTTTCTAGTGACCTATGATTTTTCTATGCCTGCACAGTTTCAATGTGCTGTGCAGAGATAAAATGGTAATTTTAACTTATTAGTTTATATCCTAGCACAAAATAAGTAAGTAATAGTACAAGATCGTAGCTCTTGTTTGTCAGCAAACTTTTTGTACGGAACCTTTCTTACGCGAGCCTACTCACTCCTAACCGTTTTTTGCGTTTAACTACCTTACTTATGAATTTTAGAGCCGGTTATGTCAACTGCACGCCATATGCGTACACCCGTTGAGAGATCGCAATCTCATTTTTGGTATCGAGGAATTTATCACCTCTTTTCAATAAGTAATTTTCATCGCCGGTACTGATAAGAGGGGTTTTGTGAATCAAGTTTTTGGTAATCCTTAATACAATATTGATTTCAACAATAATCTTATCTTATCTTACCTACTATTATTATAAATGTGAAAGTTGGGATGGATGTATGGATGGATGTATGGATGTATGGATGTTTGTTACTCAATCAGGCCACAACGGCTGAACGGATCTGGCTGAAATTTGGCACAGAGATAGATTATTTATTTATTTATTTATTTATTTATTTAGACAACTGTACCCGAAGAGACCTTACAGTTGCCCAATGCGTCATATTATATCATGCGTATTATTATAGTCATATTATTATCCCGGAAAATTAAGATTTCCTGCGGGAACCAAAAAACCTCAAACCACGCAGACGAAGTCGCAGGCATTCGCTAGTTTTAGTATTAAAAAAAGTTGGATTAAGCTAGAATATGCAGAATTGTGCTATTTATAACATAATTTAAATTTATTCATAATCATACCAAAATACCAAAATATTTGGCCATCTAAATATACATCTAAAATATGTTACAAAATGCAATTCCATAGGCAGGATAAATATTTAAAAAATCGGCATGAAGCGTACGTTTCTTTGCGGGCCCAATACAAAAATAAATATGTATATTAATATTAGAAATGTGATACAAAGATATACAAGATATACAAAGATATACATATTCAAGAAACGTGTAACTAATCATCACAGATCTAAAGGTTAAATCTAAAGGATTATAGGACTATACTTAGTATAATTTAAATATGCAACGCGAAAGCATTCTTTTATTCTTTATACACTACACTTTCTTAATAGTATTCGCGCATCTAAATTATCTCATAAATTGAAACGTTTTTATACGGATCCCTTTCATAAATGATAATTTCATGCTTGACTGAACTTTCCTGAACCGCAAAGCACTACATGTTCGTACGTCTGTCACCGATCCCCCGATCAGATAAACGATATCTGTAATTTTAATCGATATGTCATAATTAATTTAATCAATTAAAATTCTCGCTTCTCGTAATGGAATCTTGTATGGGCAGTAATTAATATTTTTATGGCAATGTCAAGGCAGTAATGTCTTTATAACATTATTGCATTACTTTAAATCTTGATTTACATGTTCTGATTTATTTATTTAGATATCTTTATTGCACACACAAAATATACAGTATACAGTTTAGAAGCAGTAGTAAAACTACATAGAAATGTGCAAAGGCGGTCTTATTGCTAAAGCAATCTCTCTCTAAGGTTGCCTACCTTTGGTGAAAGGATACATAAACCGGATTTTTATGTATGTTTTGTATTAGTCCTAAAAGAAATAAGATAAATTTTGAAAAATTAATCAATGACTTCAAGAAGATTTCACTCTCTTCCAGACTTTCCATTAAATTGAAGATCTTGGTATAAATAGAAACCTTGAGTGGCCCAGCCGTTTCCATTTTATTATTTTTTAGGGTAATTATCTGTACTTCTATTCTAATATAATAATTTTCGAAAGTTTGGATGGATGGATGGATGGATGAATGTTTGTTACTCAATCACGCCAGAACGGCTGAACGTATCTGGATGAAATTTGGTACTGAGATAGATTATATTCTGGAATAACACATATGCTACTTTTTATCCCGGAAAACCAAAAACCTCAATCCACGCGGATGGAGTAGCGGGCATCGGCTATAATATATTAAGGAGGAAAGAGGAGCGGTGACTAGTGATGCCGAGCTGTGCCTGCTGTTTTTTGCGCTTCACAGTCGAAGATATTCATAGCGTTTGCCCTCAGCACCATATTTCAGACACGTTTATTTTTTGTCTTGGAAGAACCTTACATTATAATAAAAATTTCAGCAAAGAATTTTCGGTAGATCTACGAATTTAGGTCAACACCTTACCTCGGTGTCTTTGTGGGAATATTACAGCCAAATTTCTTAATATTGGACAATTTTATTACAACATAATCTGCTGGATTTAATAAGAATTAGAAATGTAGGGACGCAATCGCTCAAGGTTCCTTTCCGCCCGAATTCCGGCCCGTTTTTGACCGCAAAATATTCGGAGATAATTAAAAAGCTCTGCTGATTGCTTTCTCCCGGTTTCTACTTTCTTCCGGGCATGCTAATTAATCCATACAAATTGTAGGCTCTAACCGCCCTACAGATTGCTTTTGACCACTTTACCTTATTCAAAAATGGGGCATTTTAAATAGAGGTAGGTATACCATATATAATAATTAATTATGTCATTTATAAATTCATCAGACAAGTATCTTTAGGATATAGACATTACGGCTAATTCTGTAGTGCACAATCTCTAAACTGTACTAAAATGACAGCATTAAAAATATAGCTAGACCTTCATAATACTCCCTGCGAAAAAGGACAGACTAAACTAAACTAAAATGACAGCTTTAAATCTAGTTAAAGCTGTCATTTTAGTTTAGTTTAGAGATTGTGTTATACAGAATTGGCCTCATTATCTAAAATTCTTCTTTCCATGTTGCGTGAGATATCAGCTTAATATTCTAACACCTAAACTCCTAATCATTTTAATTTCTAAACTCATAAAACCTGTTCTGAGCTAAGTAGGTACTTGATGAGGAAACTACTGGATCAGTTCACTTATAAGGTGGTGCAACATTTGAAAAAAAAAAACGATCGTGCAATCGTCATTATTAATTGCTTTTCCTAAATCACTTAGTCTTAAGGTAACATTAAAATATTTTTTTATTAAATCTGGAATTGACTCCACAACTCAAATAATTATATACTTACTTATCTACTAGCGAATGCCCGCGACTTCGTCTGCGTGATTTGAGGTTTTTTGGTTCCCGCGGGAACTCTTTAATTCGCCTATGTGCTATTCCAGACTATAATCTATCTCTGTGCCAAATTTCAGCCAGATCCGTTCAGCCATTGGTGCGTGATTGAGTAACAAACATCCATCCATACATCCATACATCCATACATCCAAACTTTCGCATTTTTTTTAAATATATAGGCTAGCGCTTGGCTGCAATCCGACTTGCATGCAAGATTTATAATATTTATTTGATATTTGATTAACTTATACTGAACCTATAACTTTTGCCTTGAAGGTTCAAGGCAAGAGAGTAAAATGCAACTCTTCTAGACAAGCGCGCTTCAACCTAGATCTCATCATTGCTTTGTCGCATGATTTGCAGCATGGTTGTCGTCAAGCGCAAGCCTATTCTGATAAAATGGACGAAATAGCTGTCCTTACAGAAAATTAAATTTTCTTCAATATCTACTAGTGTGTTCTATCTAATTATCTCCACTTGCAAGGCGAGTAAGCTCATAGCGCAACCAAGATTCATTCAAGTACACGTTTGGATGCTCGGGACGCCAGCAACATTGTTATGCAGGCGTCGTTCCAACATCACCCATCCGCCCGTTGCGCGTCGCGCCGATGCACCATGCACTATAGTCTATAGCTATCAGGAATTTCTTCACGCCCAGTGCATCGGTGCCGACTTTATAGCCAATTTGCTGGGGCGGAGGAATTTTTGATGTTCAGTGAAGTTTTATAACACTTTTGAAGTGCTTAAGTGACAGGAGGATATGGTTATAATGAAAACATAACACACTGTTCTTTGGGTTTGTTTTAAACTTTAGAAAACGTTCAGTTTTTGAGTTGATGCACATAATTATTATCCTACTTACTCCTCAAGTAAGTGGGAGGATGATGTCTACTTAATTAAAATAAATATCTCATTTTTTACAGAAATAAATTAAGGGGTGTAAGAGACTGTTTTTGTAACTGAACTGAAACTAAACGTTCGCAATTTAATATCATTAAAAGAGATTTAATATAATATCATACTTCATACTAATATTATAAATGCTAGTTTAGTGTGTTAGTTTGTTTGTTTGTCCTTCAATCACGCTGTAACGGAGTAACGGATCCACGTGATTTGCATGGGTATAGTTGAGGACCTGGAGAGTGACATAGGCTACTTTTAATCCCGGAAAATTGTTTCCGTGGGAGTTCCCGTGAGAATTTAAAAAACTTATTCCACGCGGACGAAGACGCGGGCATCAGCTAGTAAATTTATATACCTACTAAGTGCTGGTGTAATTGTGATACAATATAAATCAAATTTAAAATTGACAAAGGCAAAAGAAGACTGTTATAGAACTTAGCTGCATCATCTTTCAAGTTCCTAATACACCCTTACGTAATACGTATCAATTCAATAATAAAGTAGTGATTCCATTGAAAACTAAAATCAGCTAAATCATCGAACACCGCAAAAGATGTTGATAATCTAAAGTTGCTTTTTATCAAATCCAATCTAAAGTCGTCTGTTGTTATAAAAAGAAGGCGTCAAGTTTTTTTTATAACGCGTGTAGCTGGTGATTTAAATTGAAAGGTATCTGGCAGAATCACAAAACGGTTAACGGTCAAGAAGATTTTTGCCCTCGAGAGCGAGAAGATATCAAGCACTTGCGTAAAGGACGCGATTGCTTCTGTCAAATGACTGGACCAATTGGTCATATGAACGTGTTAACGCGGTGTGGCTGAATTTTTGATGTTAAGTTCCGTTTTCGAATGTTTTGCGTCCATTCGACAAAATGATAACTGTCCCAGCCTGAAGTCGTCTCTCTGGCAAAATATAATATTGATATGGTAGCGCAAAATTATGAAAAACCAAAGAAAATCTGCATCAATTCACAAATTGATGCAGATTTTCTTAAATTTTCTTAAATTTTAGCGAAAAAGCCTGAACACATTCAGTTTTTTGTATGTAATATGTCTTTTTTTATTACTTATTTAATAATAATAATGATTACCATCTTCCATCTTCTATGTTCCCTAATGATTATAATATGGGGCTCTTCAAAGGGCATGAACGCATTGGCGGTTCCTCTGGTGCTGCAAATGTTCATGGGCGTTTGCTCGCTATATAGGTATATATATAAAAAATGGTCTTCTCTTATATGAGTTACTTGAGTGTCAAGAAGTATCAAATCGTGACTGCAGCTGACGCAACACCATTGCATCGTCCAGTAAATTAAAATATTAGGAGCCCGTGAAAGCGTACGCAGTTGCGCCGTAAGTAGGGCTTTAACCAATTGATATTGTTTATTTAATGGTTAACTCACGTCCGTTCTAATAGGTTTGATATTTCTCCATTGGATAACATCTAGCCTGTCAGATACGTTTTATAGGGTACTTGGTTGGAATTAGACTGATTCATAAATAAAGTGCCTGTGTAGAAATTGAGTTCTAATATTGTTTTACTAATAATATCTTAACTTTAATTAAACAAATAATACCTACGTCGTTACTTTTGAGTAATTAGTACCATAGCTATAATCGTCATCATGGTCATCCCATGGCCTATCTATACTGCTAAGCAAAAGTCGCCTACTCATAATTAAAAGAGTTAAGGTCCACCACGTTGACCAAGTGCGGAACGGCAGACATCACACACCTTCCTTCTCAGTTATAGCAAATGATATTTAATTTCTTAAAACGCGCATAACTCAAGGGTCACTGGTAGAGATCTCTTCCTCATAAGTGCTTCCTTGTCCACTAGGTTTTTGTATTTAAAGATATTATTTTATACCCATTTAGTACAAAACAAATTAAATAATTTTTAAAAAATTGCGTGCCCGATAATCGAACTTCTAACCATTTGAACTGGAGGCCGAACGTCTAAACTACTAGGCTACCGCCGCTCACATCAGGCCTCTACCACCACTTATGTGCTTATACTAAACAACACAGAGAAAGAGTTAAGTTGTCGCAGTGCTTAAAAATGCCTTTTCTATGCAAATTGCAACGTGCTCAGTTAGGATCGTGGCCTAAATAACGGTGAAAATCTGATTACTGGAGTCTAATATACTTTCCGTAGTAGAATAGCATAAAACTGAGTTAAAAGCGATTTAGCGTTCCGGCACGATGCCGTGTAGAAACCGAAGGGGTATGGGTTAAATATAATGGCCATGCCCCTAACAGGTTAGCCCGCTACCATCTTAGACTGCATCATCACTTACCATCAGGTGAGATCGCAGTCAAGGGCTAGCTTGTAGTGGATAAAAAAAATAAAAACTTAATATTCAATATCATGCAGGGATTAAGACGCGGACCAGTTTACCATGTGTGTGTGTACTTCCTTAGGCATTGTCGTAAATAGAGAAATTAAATTATAAACTCAAAGAGTTGGCTCATAAACTTGAGGTTTTGCATGAAGGTAAAACTCTATAACAAGATCTCTACTATTTTCTGGTATATTAGTCATGATCTATGGAAAGTAATGATCACAATAGATCGGCATCGCGCAAAATGATACTTGGTCTCTAGGAGCCCTGCATATATCTGCATCTCCAAGAAGAAGAAGAAGATGGAGAAAATCCATACTTCCATATCCACCACTCCACCACTATCCACTACAGCCCAATAACGTCCCACTACTGGGCACAGGTCTTCACTCTCATAGGAGAGAGGGAATTAAAGCTTAGACCCACCTCGCTTTCATATAGGTACTACTCCATATTTTTATACAAATGCGACAGTGAGTCTGTGTTTGCTACGCTTTAACGGCCCGTCTTGTCAATAGCTTGTATTACGGGGAAGGACATAGATTAGTACCTACTCTATACTAGGCGGCTATACTACATAGGGTACTTTTTATATCGGAAAATTAAGGGGATAATTCCCGCGGGAATTTACAAAAAAATTGGCAGTCATAGGATAGGGGCTGCCGATAGAAGAGCAAACGAATATATTTTTTTAATAAAAAATATTTACAATATAAACCTTAAAACTAAGGTATTAAAGTTTAATTACGAATATAGTATATTTATATTTAAGACCTTTTGTCTTCGTAACAACGCGAGCATGTAGGTATTCGCACGCATGTCGCTGTTCGCGAGCACGTCGGAGCGAGGAGTCGGTGACGCGAATCCACAAGTTGACCCCCTACCAAAAAGTGCTCAACGCGGCTAAATAAGTTTTCACTTCAAAAAACTACGCGGGTGATGTCGCGAACAGTCACTTCCATCCAAGATAAAATAAACATAAGACAAAACAAGATTATCATACGGCTCCATTCAGCGAAACAAGCTTGACCTACATGGTTAATACGATAAAGGGGGTTAAGGCACTTACGCCAAGAAATACAACTGCAAAACATACATAGAGTAAGGTGAAATTACGACGCATAAGGGAGAATGTAACGTAATCCGAGTCCTTAGTGGGTTAATGAGCTTACTCCTACAGTGACGTAAGAGCAACCTAATTCACCCTTCCTTTTACATTTTAAGCAAAATATTCTAAAATATAACTCATTAAACTGAGTTATTTTACTAAAGAAAGTGTATTACACTAGCCTTTCTCATCCGCGTGGTTTTATGCGGATTTTATTTTAATCTATACCAATATTATTTAAGTTTGGATGGATGGATGGATACGATATGGCTGCTCAATCACGCCGGATCTGGATGGGCACAGATATAGATTATAGTCTGGAATAACACATAGGCTACTTTTTATACCGTAAAATTAAAGAGTTCCCGCGGGAACCAAAAAACCTAAATCCAGCAGACAAAGTCACGGGTACCATCTAGTTAATAATTGTTTACGTTATTTTTTTTTTATTTAACTGGTTTAACGGCTCTGGATTCCAGTCCTTCTGAGCCTTGTTTACGTTAGTTACCTAAAGTTTCTGTCATACCTAATATTATGTTTCATGGCATAATTATTACATACAAACCTGACTAAAGTAATTATTAACTATAAACTAATATTACCTCAATTAATCTAATACTCCAGGCAGCCATGAATTTTGAAATATTCCTAATATTAGACTTGTTACAACTCAAACACGAATCGTAACATTGATGGAACAGGAGCGATCGGAAAACGCTTAGGCTCTCCAAGCAGAAGTTTGTTGGTCAACAACCGATTCGGTTTTAATTACTTTGAACTAATTTCCTAGTATTAATTAAATATAAGTACTCTGTAAATTTTGTTATTCTGGAATTATCTACAGGTTCTTTTAAGTGGGTCATAATATGGGTATTTGACAACTTTTCAAATTATTAAAAAAAATAGAAGATCTCTCAATAGTCGTAATATCCACGTCCCCTGTTGGTTATATGTTGAACTAGCTGATGCCCGCGACTTCGTCCGCGTGGTATAAGTTTATTTCGATTTCCGCGGGAACTCCGTAATTTTCCGGGATAATAAGTAGCCTATGTCATTGTATTATTACACTTAAGACAGTGTATTTTTTTAGTATGTAGGCTAGCACTTGGCTTTTTAATCAGAGGTGCAATCATGTAAGGATCGTCGATCAAATCGTTAGAGTTCGGTTTCAAAGTAAAATAAAACATAATATCAATTATGGTTTATTTTACTTTGAAACCGAACTCTGATTAAAAAGCCAAGTGCTAGCCTACAAACCAAAAAAATACCAGAACATAGGCATGCGTTTATTTTCAAACCAGAATTATTTACGTTTACGTTTATTTTTTTCATCATCTAGATTCTAGAATATTACGAGTAAAAGGTTGCCTCGCCATTAAAAACACTGAACCCTGAAAAAAAGTTAAGGCGATAACAGCCCTTAAGTAGTATTCAACTCTTTTTTCCTAACTAATATTCAGCTTTCACTCGCGAACTCGTGGAAATTTTCCTTATTTTGGAGTACCTATCTAATATTTTACGTGACTGCTCCGATAATATCTTGCCTAAAGATTCCATTAGGCCCTTCGCAGGTTTTTTTTTTCTGCTCCGCGTCCTTTTGTTAAAGAGTAATCTTTCGTAACGGTTATGCTTTCCGTTTGGCATTTACACTTACATTTTAGAGTTCCACAAAAAATGTGTAGATAACAATGTATTTCAGTCAGTACTATTCTATGGGGTATTGAGTACCTACTATTGCTGATAGGTAAAAGTGACGCTATGCAGTGTATTTATGTAACGTTACTTTTGGTACCTATTTCATTATTAAACCTTTCGTAATGTTTTCATAACAAAAATGTTTCAGTTTTTTTTTAATATAATAGGTCAAACTGTGTAGTTTAATTAAAACTCGTAAAGAAATCTTAATTTAATTTTTACTTCGAATGCTAATTAATTACATATAAGAAAAGGATACGCTTGTTTATTTTCTGTTAATTAATCGTAAATTTTATATAGCCAATAAAAGGAAACTTCTAAGAAATTATCATTAAATTAACGTCATTTTCGTACCATTAATTCTAACTTCTACAAGAAAAAAATCGGAAAAGCTCTCGTTGTTTTATCATCAGCATCGTACTTAGATGCTAAGAGCTTGAAAGATTAAGTTTTATCTATTGACGCTTTTTTGTTTTCTTTCAAGTAGACTATAGAGCAAAAAACATGCATCTTTTGAGAACATTTCAGTTTTTGTGCTATAAGTTTTTACCATGATTTTGAGAGTGCGTGTTTCTGTTCTAACAAAAAAGTTTTGTTCTAATTTTTGTTATTGAAAATCTCTGAATTTGCTACGCTCGTGTCTAAGTATAACTACATGTTATGGTTTTCGCGGAATGTCTCGACTTTAAGGACTATCAGATGTTTTGCTCAAATCTGCATCGAAATTCAGACTTTTTGTTATCATCAGATGTCTCTTTGTCTCCGTGATAATTTTAGATGCTAGTCTGTACCTACTCATTTTAATTTCATTGAAGTAACTTACTTTTTTTTTCAAATATTTGTGATAATAAGTTTAATAGCTTTATCTACACTTTTCTGCACAGCATAATATTATCAATCAGCTTTTCTATTATTATTGGGTAACTTGCTTTTGTTATAACTTCGTATACATAGCAAAATTATTGAAATCCAGGATATAAAACGTGATCCAAGACAAAGCATAAAATCAACAAACTATTTAGCAAAAGCGGAGGAGTGAAATGGACCGAAATGAAAATCAACTAAGTAGCATTAACCATTTCCAGTAGTTTCAATTTAAATCATCAGCCGTCAACTTTCGAGTCAAAACGTCGCTCTCGTAAAACTCCCATGTTATGGAGCGTGGAATAGCAACAGTTTATAGTACCAGTGTAACATGGTGCAGGAACTAGGAGCCAGTGGGCGTGGTAGATGCAAAATTGCGAGCCCGAGGCGGTAGACAAATGGTGTTCGTGCGCCGACCGCACCGGTAGCACACGACGCGAGCCCGAGGCCCGTGTTTATTATTCAAAGCTCCGGCGAAATATGTCGCCCTGGTACTTTGAAAGTTTTAAGCTACGACGCGCAGTTCGGTTCCTACAATGAATGAATGTATCATCTGAAAGTTAAGTGAACCCATAAGGTTTGGTTTAAGGAAATTGTGGGTTGAAGTTTCGTTATAATTAACTAGATGATGCCCGCGACTTCGTCCGCGTGGATTACGTTTTTTTTGATTCCCGGGGTAACTTCTTAATTCTCCGGGATTAAAAGTAGCCTATATCCTTCCCTGCGATGTAACCTACCACCATACCAAATCGATTGAATATATGGGCCGTGAAAGCGTAGCAGACAAACATACAGACAGACGGACAGACAGCCAGACAGATACACTTTCGCATTTATAATACTAGTATGGATTCGTTGGTATAAAATTCCGTTAACATTTTCATATACTGTTCTCTAATAGTAGTCCTAAGTAGAATACAGAAACGAGTATTGTACGAGCTATTGGAACAAGTAGAAAGTTTGGAAAAACTGTCTATAAATGTAAACAAAAGTAACTTTCAGATAAATCAATGATCAATGTCTCTAAAGAATCAAGAGATCCTGTTACAAAGCTTTTATGATTTAGTAACTGCTTTCCTCATCATCTTTTCCATCGTCATTTAATTTATCATCCATCAACTATATATACATTACTTCTACAAATTGAGATATGTAGAAATTATTTCGTACAATTTAATTATCTGTGCCAGTTACAATTCAGCTGTAGTTTATCGACGTATCAATCAGTTTGTTTAATCCAGTTTTGACAGGCTATCAGTTTTTGTATAACGATTGCAATCTAACCTCCACAACCCGTTTTCGATCAACATTAGTTTAATGATTTTCTTGTTAGAAGATTAAACAGCTAGTTATTTTTAATCTAAATGATAATAACTTACCGCATCTTACGTAAAACTCTACCATTATTAGGCGATGAATGGAAGAGGGTGTGACGTTATAAAGATGATTACCACGTTTTGAAAGAGACAGTTAGTCTCGCGTACAAAAATTTAGAGTCCCAGACCTGTTAGGCTGTTAGCTACTACAGTAGACCAACACTAATAGCTTGACAATGATATATTTTTGGTTCCAAGCAATAACTTACTTCCAGCAAGCAGTTGGTGAAACAAAGAATTAATGTTGAAAATGATATATCACCCAAGTACTTTCGAGTCAAGTACATGATTATTTTACGATCGTTTCCGCTAAATTGGCGCCCAAAGGCAGCCTTGCGTGACTCCAAACCGCAATCTGATCGTAAAATAGGTCAAACTGAACGCGAAATGAATATGTTACTATTGTTATCTACGAAGCAGGGTTATCGCTACGTAAGATCGCAGTTGGCTATTACCACTGGCTTCACTATGGACAGTCACGTTAAGAATATTATGCTGGTAATCTATAGGTATTGGTAATTTCAATGAGATGTATTTTGTAAAGGGCGCTGATATCAAAGGGGCCTATGATAGTGAGTTATAAAGGTCTGGCCCTACTGCAGATGCGCGGCGCGTTGCGGCGGGTATTCTTTGTATGAGTTTATATTATGAAGCTGGGCTTACTTAAGCGACGCGACAAAGATATGCACTGCGACTTAATAATTAGTAGATATAGTTACGAACCCGTGGCGTCACCGTGGAGTAAGGCTCCAGCTGAAGATCAGCGCTGAATGCTCTTGTTATTTATTGCAAGGCATTCTGCTTTATGCTGAGCTGATGCCTTTTTTAGGTTGTGCCACACACGGAAAGCGTTATCAAGGTGCCTCTAGGTCTAGGACTTGACCATGAGTTTAATGCTCAAGTACTGGAGGCGCCATGGTTACATTTTATCTTAAGGTGTTCGAATGTGTGGTTTTAAATTCCTACGGGATTTCCTTCATTTTTACCTAACCTATGTCACTCTCCAGGTCCTCAGCTATACCCATGCAAAAAATCACGTCGATCCGTTGCTCTGTATTGAAGGACAAACCAGCAAAACAACAAACAAACACTCTTTAACATTTGTAATATTAGTATGAATAGCACTTAGCACTTTTGCATTTATAATACTAGTATGGAAGTACTAAGTTGGCAAATATCTTGCCATGCAACGATTGCCCGAAGCGATGTGGCACATAAAATTCAATAAAACATGACGCTCTTACAAACCTCGCGATAATCAGTACCTTTGCTCGAACGGTGCTCTGCGGTATTACCTATGGTATTACATTAAATACGCGCGAAATGTGAATCAACGTACGAAGTAATTGGCTTGTAATTATGAGGTGTAAGCGAGAATCAGGTTGTATTTTAGTTTTTTAATAGCGAGGAATAGCGATAGCATACATTTTACTATTAACGTCGACAATGGGGTATTTGACTACAAGTCAAATCAGTAATTTTCGTTACCATTTTATCTCAGAGGATTGGCATGCTCAGGTATGTGGTTGACGTCAAAACTCTCTAAAAATGCATCGATTTGGTTCGCTATTCCTGATACTGTCTGTCTGTCTATCTGCTACGCTTTAACGGCCCATCTTTTCAACCAATTCTGATGAAAGACACAGTAATAGACATAGGCTATACTTTTTATCCCGGAAAATTAAAAAATTCCAACGGGTATCAAAAAACCTTAATCCACGCAGACGAATTTGCGGGTATCATCCAGTAAACAATAACGCTAACATAATATTATAATACTTGTGGTTTTGTCAAAGCACAGCAAAGCTCGATGCGTTGCATACATCGAAATAGAATGAGCACACTAAAATTCTACATCAGTGATGCAGTCGTAGTCATCGTCGTCGTCTCAACCACTAGACTTCCACTGCTGGACGAAGATCTCCTGCATGGATCTAAACAGAGCACGGTCTTGTGCAGCTTGTTTGGAGAGGCATATAATGCAGTATAAGTAAGAAAAAACAAAGAAGTTTCCATAAATTGGAAAACAAATTGTACCAATATCGTTCCCAGATCTTATAATTAGATTTCGTATCCACAGAACCCCGTCCTTGTCACGTCCAAAATGTTAACTCAAAACGGCATTCATAAAGTGGGAAAGACAAAGCTGTGTCAAAAGAAAAGAACATCGAATCTGTTTATAAACAATCTTATATTTAGCGGGATCGTGAGCAAAATAAAAGGACGCACAGACGTCAAATAAAACATCAGTGCTAATCCCCCAGGACAGCGCTGCGGCTGGAAATATTATGATTTATTTAAGTAAGGAAACAAAATGCTTACAAGTTGTGAAATATACGAAGGGAACCGACGTGAAAAATTGGTCAGGAATTTTTCCTTGGCCGCGTATGTTGAGATTTATGTTTTGGATCATCTTAGTACGATGATAGATATTGGTATAATATTTTTGTGATTAATTGTTAAAATATACCAACCTTCTTCAATTATCAGTGAAGAACACTCAAGAACACTCGTATTCCAAGTTTCTTTATGGTGGTTCAGACCAGGAAATGCAGTGTTGGAAGATCCTTCACTTGGCAGACTCTGGCCAAAAGCAGCATAGGACCATGTTCTCTGAAGATTCTTAACGTGACCTTAATATCTAGTTGCATGCGGGCTAAACTTGACTCGTAATGATTTTAAAGACCATTAATCTACTGGAAAGTGGAAACGCTGACAATATGTCTGCTGAAGTGGAACAGACACTTGTGCATTTGAAATATATCGTCAGATAATCATTAAAACACGCTTAATCTTTTTCATGGTTTGGCAGAAAAGCTCTCTGAGAGCACTTAGGCAGCATCACTACAGGTAAAATAATAGTTAGGTAGATACTTTGAAAAGTAAAGGCTCATCAAGTAAATTATATAAATAAAATATGCTCTTTAGGTACTTTGAAAGTAAAGACTCATCAAGTAAAATATATAAATAAATGCTCTTTAGGTACTTTGAAAGTAAAGACTCATCAAGTATAATATATAAATAAATACTCTTTAGGTACTTTGAAAGTAAAGACTCATCAAGTAAAATATATAAATAAATGCTCTTTAGGTACTTTGAAAGTAAAGACTCATCAAGTATAATATATAAATAAATACTCTTTAGGTACTTTGAAAGTAAAGACTCATCAAGTAAAATAATTCAATAAATGCTCTCTAATTGAATTTTAAAACTTATCACCCGATTTAAACTCTCATTTGTCCATTTATTTTATGTTTAATTTAATTTTACAAATTTTTAAAGCTTGCAACTTGTTTAGTCCCTTTTATGAAACCTATGTTAGTTTTAAGTATTTTGCACGCCATTGTATGGCTGATTGTAACATGCTCACCTTATTACATAATAACACCGTACTATGTACCTACTTACTTACAATCATGCAAATAAATAAATATTCTATTCTATTCTATTCTCGGGTCGAATCCTAGGCGATCACGTTTGTCAGGAATCATCAGTGAGTGTCTAGAATTTTTTTACCCCAAATGTAACGGTCTCACGAAAAACATGACTATGTTGATCGAATTAAGATACCGCAAACAAAACTGAGACCGAACCGCCGGGGGATTCCGGATTTACATACCACAATTTATATTTGGGTAATAAAATGCGCGAACATCATATTTGGACACGGAATTTTGCGGTAAAAGAAAATATGACTCGGTAATTCAGACAGGTACAAGGATATAATAATGTTTATCTCTTAAATAAATAAATGTTATGTCGTAATTTAAAAAAACTTTATTTTCATGATAATAACATGTATATTATGATATTTTAAATGATAATGCAATTCTGAAAACATTATCAATTTTAAATAACTTAAGAAACGTTTCATTTTCTTTTTAATATATAACATCATTGTTTCATTTGTAAATTGTATGGTTTGCTATACAAATTACAAGTGAAATGTCCTATTTACTCAAATAGTATTACTACTAATAGTACTCAATTAGTTTTTTTTGATATATAGGCTAGAGCTTAGCTATAATCAGACCTGCTTGT
The DNA here is from genome assembly GCA_923060345.2 of Erebia aethiops. Lineage (NCBI taxonomy): Eukaryota > Metazoa > Arthropoda > Insecta > Lepidoptera > Nymphalidae > Erebia > Erebia aethiops. Next base: position 15,668,148 of record OV281081.1, on the reverse strand, counting down.
CTTGCTTGCTTGTGTTGCTTGGTGATGCAGCCTGAGGAGCGCATTTGCCTAGAAGATGCTTATTCACTCTTAATTTGAAGGTACCTCTATTAAAAGAGGAGGGGAAAATGGAAGCCGGAAGGACATTTCACATCCTAGCGGTTCGAATTAGGAACGAGGAAGCAAATCGCTTCGTACGAGTCCACGGAATTTCAACTGCGTAAGGGTGCAGGCCTTGTCGATGCCTTGCTGTTTTTTGCAGCGCGACATCGGACGAAGCGGTTACCCAACTAGAGATGGGTGTCACAGTTTAAGAAAAAATGTCCAGAAGAAACGACCGCGTCGGAGGGTAACAACATTTTATCCTATCGCCTAGTGCGCGCGCTCCACGTAAAAGTGAATGATGCGAATTTTTACAAAACTTTGTGTCCGTAATGTTTATTTTTCGCTCTTATTATTCTGTTACAGTCCGTCAAATTTTCTTTTTCTGACCCGGTGACAGCGTCGCTAGTAAATATGAAAATAAAATAAAAAACAAAACCGTTACAGGCAATTAGTTCAAATTTTGGTCATCGGGCCAAATAAGTTTGACGGATTATACTATTATACTCGTACCTATTGATCAGAAAAATGAAAAGAAAAATGGCATATTTTATTCTTGTACCATAGTCGAGCATCATACATTACCTTTTCACCTCAAAGCAACTAGCCACACAAAAGGCTCGCAACGTAAAAGGAAGACAATTTCACAGCGCCATTTGGTGTAAGGGCGGCGATATAAATCTACAACTGTGAAAAATTGGGACATAACGGGTTCCTACGTGACGGTTACCCGAGGTCCGAGTGGATGTTTCTACCTTTTATTTTATCTTCTAAAGCTATGAATGCCTGGAATATTATTGTTTATTCACAACAAGAGCCTGCAATCTCACCTGATGGTAAGTTATGATGCAGTCTAAGATGGTAGCGGGCTTACCTGTTAGGGGCATGGCAGTTATATTTCAATTCTAATCGGTTTTTGCACGGCATCGTACCGGAACGCTAAATCACTTGGAGGAACGTCTTTGCCGATAGTGTGTCTTAAGACTTTGGCCTTTTATTCAAAGAGTTCAAGATTTAAATCCCAGACGGACACCCAGGCGGAGGTAAGTGTTTTTAGCAATTAAAAATTGCGTTATCGGTGAGAAAAACATGCCGAGAAAAGGAAAGTCTGACAGTCCGCACTCGACCAGCGGGGTGTATTATGGTCTAACTCTACAGTCTAAACGTTTATCATTCTGAAAGAACAGGCATGTATTAGTAGTAGTCTGGCGATAGACTGAGCATTGAGATAATGAGATTAATATTATGAGGACGATCTTTGAAAGAATATTGTCTTTAGGTCTATTCGTCAAATCCTTTTAGTAGAAATTATTATTTACTAGCTGATGCCCGCGACTTCGTCCGCGCGTCGTAAATAACAAATTTTTCCATATTTTCTCACCGTTTAAACCTTCCCTGGACTACGACAAACATATCAAAACAAAAATCAGGTAAATCGGCCCAGCCGTTCTCGAGTTTTAGCGAGACAAACGAACATCAATTGATTTTTATATATATAGACTACTAGCTGATGCCCACATCTTTTATAAGCGAATAATTTTTTTGATTCTCACGGGAACTCCTGAAATTTCCGGCATAAAAAGTAGACTATGTCACTCTACAGGTCCCAACAAACGAACACACTTTCGCTTATAGTAGGTATGATAAAATGAATAACATAGTGTTTTTTTGTTTAAAATTACAAAGAATTTAATTAAAATTACAAAATAATTCCCGCGGCGATGACGAAAATCTACAACGATAATCTAAATGAAGATACAATAAACTTGAATTGATATACCGTTATAATATTATAAGATCGGCAATAATAATAATAAAAACCATACACAAAAAACAATACCCTGCTAAGATTCCCATAGACGAGCCATAAGGTTCAATCAATCAATGTCCCTAAAAATAAAAAGGTAGGCTAACACGACCCACGTTAACTAAAAAAAAACAACCAAAAAAGTTTAGTATTTTTTGTGACCCGACCAAGGATTCGTTCCGTACTATTAATGATTCGTTGGTTTCTCAATTCTATTTTAGTTAAATTAGATGCATGTTTCAAATAGTAACATATTTTGGATTGTTACGCCTCTTGAATGTTTTTAACGGAGGGATGATGAATTGGTAATGATATATTTTTGTGTGGCTAGTTCATAGAGTTAGATTTAGACTCGACGTGCGACACAAACATGCGACATATTGTCGTGCCATCGCATGCACTATGTAGATTGTAGACATTGCGGTCGCTCACCTCAAACTCTCTCCACGCTTTACTTTGCTTTTGTATACAAATTAGTATGGGTGTTGTCTCCTGCGTGTCGCGTGACAAGGTCGCATATCTCAGGCCCTTTCCTACGTCAGAGATAAACGCGACAATGCGACTGTTCTGACGGGACGGTACAGTATCAAAAAGTAGGTGACTCTTCACGTGACTTTTTTGACAGAAAATCCAACGATTATTAATCTGACCCAGAAATAAACCCAGGACCTCACGATGTGCATCCGAATAAACTAGTCGCTAGCAAAGAGTCAAGTGAATAAGCCATGCGTTACATAACTCTATCATTTGAATGGTATTACAAAGTATGAACATTATTCAACCGTATAAAACATATCTAACGAGATTCTGTATTACGTGCACCGTAATCATGGACCCACAAATGAATTTGAGCATTAATGCATACCAAGATAATATTACGAAATCTTGTCTAACAACTTAGCTTTAACAAACTAACGACTTGTTGCAAGACAAAACATTGAAACACACGAGTTCCTAACTTTTTGACTTGCATAAAATATGGATATTCGATAATGAATTAGTTAATCCACCATGTAGTTTTAAAACTAGTGTCTTACAACTGCACTGAACTGCTACTTCTCAAACAATGGTTATCTACCATGCATTGTGTTTAATGAAAGTGTAAGACTATAATAATACCAAAGACGTACGTGGCGGAAAAAACCTAAACTCACCAAATAAGACAAAAAGTCTTAAGTGTGATCTAGCTCTTAGAAGCGAGATCTCATTTATTCCTTATATTCGTCGCTCACATGTATGTAAATGTGCTTTATAACATATTTGACACACGTACAATATTCCACATAAAAATTATGATTACCTTTCTCTTTGACAAACGCCGTATATCTTGCACTTAGCAGTTCGCGCCCCCTTCAGGAACGTAGCTTTTCCTTAATCTTGCAAGTGATAAAGTGGTTGAAGGATATTGAAGTACCTACATGTAATCTCTATCAGGTCTTGATTTTACTATGCCGAGTCCTTTTACACACACACAGTACAGTCACACACATAATATGTAGACACACACACTTCGCATAAAGATGCATCATAATACTGCATCTCGATATTGACTTTTTTTTAATAGAGACTATAAATTAAACAGAAAAAATATTTTTCGTATTTTTTAAAAACCAACCTCTTTTTTTTGGTACAGGTCGAAGAACATTTTACGCCTCTAGTTTTGGTCCCCTTTGATGCTTTGCGCAGTTATCTCTGGAATGAATGAATATTTATAAGTTGAGCACATTTTTGTCGCTGTCTTATATGGGTTGGCAAAGACTTGAAATCCGGCAGGCGATTCCTAAACTGGGAGTCCAAAATCTTCGCAAGAAGTTTTCATTAGAGATTTAGGGTATTCGTGCACTACTTCAAATTTCATACCAATGAAGCTGTATTTTAATGTCTGAGAGGGAACAATTTTATGTCACTCAGAAATTTTGTCAAGAAAAAGAACGAGTGTGCTTTAGACTACACGACTGAAGTAAAACTTAGTAACTGGCTATGAGAGAAAGAGAGAAAGAAAATATGTGCTCGCACCTCTCTCTCTTGCCCCTACAGTAATATACAAAACGTAACTCTCTCTCTTTCTATCTTCACTAACTTATATCTCCCTCTCATAATCCGTTCGCCTCGCCCGATCACTCTTTCGTATCTCGTCACGCATTCACCAGCTTACTCCCCAAGTCAACCGTGCGTAAACGCTTGGCGGTACGTCTTTGCGGTAGGGTGGTAACTATTCACGGCTGAAGCCTCCCACCATAAACCAACTTTCATGAGCTAACCCTTTTCTTTTGGTGTGCAAAAGTTTTTTTAAACGCTTAAGATCTTCTGTTGCTATATTATATTTCGTGGATAGTCTAGGCCACTGAAATTGAAATCATAGAATTGATAGAACAGAAAGATCATGGTAAGCAAGATCTGGCATGTGGTGAAAAGTGTATGAAAATCCTTAGGATTCGAATATGGAAGCCGTCCGACCAAACTTGGTCAAGTCCGTCGAATGTCAAATGTATTTTGTTTATTATACTTTCAAATCGCGGAATACCTCAACCGTAGGTCGGTTTTTAGGTCGAGTTCGTTACGTTCCCTGTCGTTATTTTGATTTAAATCGCTTATAGACATTCCGACTACCAAAAAATAGGCCCATACTAATATTTAAAATAGAAAGTGTGTCGGTCTATTTGCTACACTTTTACGGTCCATTTGAGTTCAACAGATTTTGATGAAATTTGGAACGAAAATAGACTGCGACAGCGGAAAATCATACGAGTTCCCAAAGTTTTGAAAAATCTAAATACATTATTGTGCACATTATCTGAAACTGGGAGTTTTTGTTATACTAGGATTACAACAAAAATCTCTTTATAAACTGTTTCGCAATCTAGATCACAAAATAGATTTTACGTACTCACTTCCTAGTTAAGAATACTACTCATATCTATGTTGAATTGACTAGTTGGCACGTCTGGTGGCGCCTTAAGCTTTAGTCGTGAGCTTTTAAATCAAAATTTTATTCATCGTGGCCGAGCATCTCCGCTTGAAGCTTTATAGGTTTTATTTTTTAATTAAAACGCTGCATTTGGCTGTTGAAAACAAGACTTAGCAAACATATGGGATAAATGTGCTGCAATACTAAAACTTATGAGAGCTGAGCTGCAAATCAAATAGTCATGCATACTTTTATATTATTGTAGACGCTTTAATGAGATATACATTCTTTAGAACTAGGTGATGCCCACGACTTTGCAGATTGGGGAATTATATAAATCACATTTGAGATGGGAATCCTCATGATCGTCATCGTTATTTCAACCCATGTCCAGCCCACTACCTCAGCCCACTGTCTCAGGATAAGAAGGATTTGACCTAGTCCACCACGCTGGCCAAGTGTAGATGCAGCGGCAGACTTCATACACCTTTAAAAATTCTTGGGCATGCAATTTTATTTTTACAAAAACTTAAATTAAGAAGTGCGCACCTGAGAATCAAACTCATTCTGAACGTCTGACGTCTGGACCACTAGAGTATCATCGCTTCTCTAAAAGAAAAAAAATGCCCATTTCCGTCGCCGGGATGCATCATGTATGCCATCTCTATAGTAAATTTTATTAAAATCAATCGTAACAGACATATTTTCGCATTTTTTACTTATTAAATTAATTAATTTAAGCCCAGGATCACATTTGCGACTTGTCGCTCGACAAAATTTTTCAAAGGTAATATTATATAATAATGTTACAAAAAGATTACTGTAGATATAACTACTGTAGTCTAATACATGCCATCGCTGTTATGCAGATAGTTTCTGTTATCCATTGATTTTAACCAATATAATACTTTAAAAATACCAAAATAATTTAAATCTACTCGATTTTAAATGGGAAATGTTTTTCATGTCGACATGGTCCATAAAGTCTGATAGTGTCAGTACAATATTTGGTTTACTTAGATCCTATAAAAAGTAAAAGGGCTCTTATTTTGGTCGTCTTACTAATTTTTGTTATGTCAAAATGATATCTGTGCGTCTAGACTCTAGAGCATTTATTGTAGAAATGTTTAGATGATAAAATGTCGCCACTCAAGTTTATGGAACCAAGGAAAGGCAATAGAAATATAAGTTTTAGGAGAAGTCGCAAGTGTGTCTTCTGTCATAGAAATTTTTTATCATCACATCTATTTGTGTGCTCGTAACTTTTTATTCGGCTCGGCCCTCACGAGAGTCGTTATTGTTTTGTTTCAACGTGTACCTCCATCTTGAATATTGACTTCGTTTTGTAAACGGCGGATTTTAATTGCAACCTTGCTGATTTATCATTTATTAAAGCAATATTGTACCTTTATATTACAGTATCTATACCCTACCTTCGCAAGATGTTGGTGTGAGTCTTTTCAGATTCATTAAAGGGTTAGCCCCACTGCAGATGCACGGCGCGGCGGCATGTACTCGTAGTGGCAAATATTATTTGTATGAGTTTGTATGGAGCTAAGTCCATTGAAACGACGCGGCACGGAGATGCACTGCGATTTGCGACATAATAAAATTGTACAAAGAATACCTGCCGCTGCGTGCCGCGCCGCGCCTCTTTAGTGGGGACAGACCTTAATATTTTTATTGTAAAGCCAGATCCATCGAAATTAGGCTCAGTAAAGCCACAGAATACACAATAGTCTAGAGCTTGTAAAGACAGGGACAGACAGACACGCTTCCGCATTTATAATATTTGTATTGATTAAAGTCACGGGTCATTAGTAGAAATCAAAAATTATGTCTGCTTTGCTCTGAAACGGAGGTGAACTTTGCACCTCAAAATAATAATATTCATATTGCCAGCCTCTCGCCGTGATTCTCATAACGTCGGCGGCTCACGTATCAAGATGACGTATTGATACATCAGTCAGTGTCTAATGAGAGCTACGGGTTAGAGGGCGACACCGGCTCGTCTCGTGTGTTGAGTCAGACAGAGAGAGCGTTGAACGATATATATGCTGATAAAACTGTTTTTAACTCACAGATTATGTTCTGAGACACATGATTGGCGGATTTTAGTTGACCTTTGTTGTCTCTTTGTATTCTAGTTTATTACGTATCCACTGCAAAGAACTAGTAAGGCAAAAGCACTTGTTTATTGAATAAAAATATTGAAGTTTGATAAGTATCCAACTCTTTATGGTCCAACACGATGTTTTGCTTTACTGCAACTCAAAACTCAAACTCAAAGTATTCAATATTAAGTATTTAATTTAGGTAAACTGTACACTTATTGACGTCCAATTACTTATAAAATATGATGGTGATAATCAGTTACAGTATCTTAAAACTAAAGCTACGAGGGTTCCAAACGCGCCCTAGTCTGAAAAGAGCCCACAACAAACTCGGACGGGAAGTTGTTATGCAGAAGGACCTGGGAAGCGGGAACGCACCGCATTATTTACCCCTGCCATTTTGTCATTGATGGAAAGTGGTCACGACCCTCAGCAATGAGGAATTGCTTAAAACACAAATAACTCCCAAAAACTAGAGGTGCATACTCAGGGCTCCTGAATAGGAGATCGAGGTTTCACGCTCCACCATAAGGTGCATCACTACTTCCAGCAACTCTGATTGCAGCCAAGCACTAGTCTATAAATTAAAAAAAATACTAGACTATCATCGCTTTTTCATGAGGGCATTAAATTATATATTTAATTTAGTATACCTAATGTAAAAGATCACCTGTACAATAATCTTAACATGACTTTATAAAAACTTTAGCATAAAGGAACACGTTTGATCTCTCGACTCCCCATGACTTGGAGTTTGTGATGCTTGTCTCAGTAATTAGCGTATGTATTGGGACTATAAAAAAGTTTGTATATCAGTGTGTGAATAGCTGTTTTTATGGCTTCACAACTAAATAAGATTGATGCCTCTTAAACATAGTCTTTATTAACTCTGATCTGACTCTATTAAATGGAATTGATGAGCGATCCAAAGGTAAATTGGATATAAGGTAAAATAGTACCCTGATTTTAGTACTTGTAAATCTTGGTATAATGTCCCTCTTGTCTCACAAGTAGGAGATCTCGTGGTTCGATTCCTGGCGAAGATAATTCGTCTCTCTGGTAAGGTGTTTTTACCGCAAACTATAATATACCAATTGAGCGAAACTTAAGTAAGAACATGGTAAGAACTCTTTACCTAGATACTTACAATGAATAAACAAGTAAAATTTTAGGGCATGACTCTCGAATGATCAAATAAACATTACATTTCATATTCGTTGACACGGTAGCCATCTTGAAAACATATTCACGTCAAAATTTCGAGCAGCGTTGGCACAGATTTTATAATTATTTTATTCAAGCAAGCATTTATGAAGGCCGTTTATATTTGCTACTCTACGATATTTTACATCAACTTCGATGGAAGAAAAACCAGTAACGATATCAGACTTATAAAAAACAGGAAAAATCAGTTTGTTTTAATATTAACTAACTGTTAAATAGATATTTATTCAGTTAAATAGATATTCGTTCCTTAGTTCAAATGAAATAAAAAGTGGTGAAAATACCAAATACCTAGAGATGTCATGCAACAATCAGAGATTACGAAAAAAAACGTCGAAGAAGTTAACATTCATATCATTTTTCAACGGCTTTGCATTGTATACTTGTAAAATAATCCTTTACAGGAAAAATAGGAGATATGAAAGTACCTCGAAAAATTCGATTGGTGTGACGAGGCTAAGTACCAGTTAAATAACTTTTTTAATGAGTTTCAGATTTAAAGTAGGTTCAACATACTGTAAACGTGGTCTTGACGTACGCATTTGTGATGATGGCTGTGAGATAGCGTCAATTTTGAAGTTTCCTGCGATAAGGCACGTTCACTGGAAGGGTGTTAAAAGTTGACTTCCTCGCGCGATTTCAATTAAAACTCCTCTTTATATTTACGAATAATATAATAAATAAAGGAGTTATCATCGCACAGTTAAAAATGTAAAATGACTACTTTACTTTAAAAAAAAATAAAAAAAAACGGCTGAGTTTGTTGTGGGCTCTTCTCAGGGGCGCATTTGGAAGCCTCGTAGCTTTAGTTTTACGATACCGTAACGGTGTAACCGATTATGACCATCATGTTTTATAAGTACCTATGTAATTGTTAACGACAATAGGTGTACCTACAGTGTACCTATATTGAATAAATGATTTGATTTGATTTAATTTCAAGTTACTGGTACAGAATATATAAATTATTAATAAATAAATAAAATTAATGAGATGAATTATTATAACACATTATTCATTTTTTTTAAATTAACTTCTTCAAAAGCCACCAACCAGTTTCTTGCTGGTTCTTCTCGGTAGGACGGCATTCCGAAACAGTGGTAGATTCACTCGACGATTCAAAAGCACTTTTCAAAGTCTACTTGAATAAAAAAAATTGAGTTTGAGTTTCCTCACACTGCACTGACTGTAGCATACATATTACCTACTCGTACATTCAAAATTAACGGCTGTCCGTTTATAATGATCCTACCGTTGTTTATTTCAGATGCTAAACTCTATATTTTTTTAATCCCTTGATCTGACCTGATGGTAAGTGATGATGCAGTCTAAGATGGTAGCGGGCTAACCTGTTAGGGGCGTGACAGCACTTGGCGGCACGTCTTTGCCGGTAGGATTGTAACTAGTCACGGCCGAAGCAAGGCCAGAACAGGGAAAATTCAGAAATTATAAATTCCCAAATTGACCCTTTCGGGGATCGAACCCGGTACCTCCGCACAATAAGACAAGCGCTCAAAACTGCGCCACGAAGGTCATCATAATGATTTCATTTTAGTTCATAATATTTGCGACCTTTTATTTGTATTAAGACCACATACAAGGCCCAAATGAGTATAATCGACCAAGGATCGGGCGAAAGAGTCAACATGACATGCATTTAAGGCTTTAGCTTTAAGACCGCTTATCTTTACGGAACGCCTTTTTTTCTTAAATCCTTCATCCCGGGTGGTCCCGGTTTTACAAAATCGGATGATGAAATCGCGAGTAAGACCTCATAATTCCTTTTAAGGGACTTGTTCCTGATGGATCGAAGTTATTCCTTGGGCTTTACTTTTTTGTGTCAGCTATGTGTAAAGATAAAACGTTGAGATACTTATTAACACAAGGTGTGATACGAATACCTTATTAATGTTAAATACAAAAAAATATCTATACATCTTTAATAGCTATACTAATATTATAAATACGAAAATTTGGATGGACGGATGGATGTATGAATGGATGTTAGTTACTCAATCGCTACCGAACGGCTGAATAGATCTGGATGAAATTTGGCACAGAGATAGATTATAGTCTGGGATAACTCATAGGCTACTTTTCATCCCGGAAAATTAAAGATTTCCTGCGGGAACCAATTCCCGTGGAAGAAGTCGCGAGCATCAACTGATCAAATGATCTAAAGTTAGTTTTTATGCCAGTAGGTACTTTATGCACAGAATTGAATTTATTATCACTGTTGGATATCTCATAATATCAAATTTATTCCCAAAAGAATAAAATACTGCAAATGAGTTGTTGTAAACAAGAAATCCGTCCGAATTCTCAATTATTGTTAGTTAATCTGTTTACAGGAATAATGTTTAAATTAGATTTCACATGCAATTACTAAAAGTAATTATTTGCTGCAAATATCGAGTTCATGCTCGTGGGAATGCAATAGAAATTAAATGTATTCAGTTGGTTGAACAATTAACTGTACTGAATATTATAATGTTATTATTGTGTTGTTTCGAGTTATATTAAATTATGTATCACAATCAGTAGTACATATTGCGTGGTGCAGAATGCAAAATTGGTAAAATGCAAAAATAATTTACAATCGTGCATTGTCAAGTCAACATCTCCTGAAGATGCTCCGGTATCGGAGTGAAACGTACGTTGAGGGTACTTTGGGGAATTTCTGTGGTGCGGTGAATATCGCGGGATATAGGCTGGATGCACACTGTACCACATAGATTTACCTATTGTAGCGGATCATGGCAAATAAAATTTCTAGTTCCTTCATTGTCATGGACTTCCGCAAAGTAACGCCTGCTTCTATCCAATAAATGCAAAAAGGTTTTATTTATTTCTATCTATGGGATAATAAGCATTCACTCTCTCTTTTTCTTGTAAGTCATGATGATGATAAGCAAGAAATAAAGAACAAGAACAGCTTTTCCTTGATTATCATGGACTTCCGCAAGAAAGCAGACCAATATCTTGATCATGATCTGTTCCCATGAAAATTTTCTTGCAGATCACATTATAGCGCTATAGACCTTGGTTCTTCTAAATTCAAAGCAAGACAAAACATTACAAAATCCTATAATCAACCCATAGAAGCATTCTAAATTCACGTAATGTAAAAAAATATGCGTTGTCAAAATATAATGGTAAGGAATCATTGCTACATAAAGATATAACAATGATCATAGATTGAAATATTTAAAAATATACTGACAGCTTCTAAGTCCGGTTATATCACTGCAAAAGAAGTAGAATAAGAATAAAATTGAGGATGACAGTTCTGCTCAAAAGCAAAACCTTCAAAATCAATTAGAGTTATTCAAAACGTAATGAGACTGTCTGTAATATTGTCAAGGATTTGTAGGAGAAAATAAATTCACAGAAGCCATTGAATTATTCAAATAAAATAATAATATTATGAGTGGGAATTCAATACAAACAGAAACACAACTCACGCCTCATATATAACAACAATATTCAGCGTAACGTATTTCAAACATTCAACTACACCCATAATTACCACCAACGGTCCAAGCTTCGTTATACCAAAGTCAAAATCATCAAGGGAGCGTAATAAAAGCAACACTTCATATTTGTTATTGCGAGGACCGCGGGAGGGTTCCATTCATATTCAAATTACTTTCAAATCTACAACTATTATTATCCCCCAAGCATTGTGTAGGTCCTTAGGGATCTATATCATTATTCCTCGGCGTCCTTCAAATCATTCCCGCTTACGAGCTACGTCATCTGAGCGACTATTTGTTGCACTACTTTTGATCCTGTCTCCTAATACGCATATAATATCTGACTAGCTTTTGCCCGTGGCTTTGCTCACGCTAAGTTCTAAAACCCCTATTACACCGCACTTTTCACAGGGACCCTGAACCCTGAATCAGTGTAGTGTAATAAGATTTAGGGATAAATAGTCCCCAATTTGGTCCTTATTGCTTTGTAATAAGCGACGCCAAAACTAACGGCCACGCTCACCCTTTCCACAGGGCCCTGTGAAAAGTGCAGTGTAATAGGTTTTTTTTTATCCACTACAAACTGGCCCTTGACTGCGATCTCACCTGATAAGTGATGATGCAGTCTAAGATTAATAGTTTAACCCCTATTTCACTACTTCAAGGATATAATTTTTTAAATTCCTTTCTTAAAGGATGCCTACGTGATAATAGATATCTGTTTGTGAAATTTCAATACGATAGTTAATCCTTCGTTTGGTTCGAGGCTTGAGCTGTGCGTTGAAAGATTAGTCAGTCACCTTTTTTTAATATATGTACTAGCTGATGCCCGCGACTTCGTCTGCGTGGATTGAGGTTTTTTGGTTCCCGCGGGAACTATTTAATTTTCCGGGATAAAAAGTAGCCTATGTGTTATTTCTGACAATAATCTATCCCTGTGCCAAATTTCATCCAGATCCGTTCAGCAGTTCTGGTGTGAAAGAGTAACAAACATCCATACATCCATACATACATCCATACTTACAAACTGTCGCGTTTATAATATTAGTAAGATTTAGATAGTAATAATTATTAATATACTTAAGAAACAAATAATTAGAGTTTTTTAAGGACGTATTCGATGGGTAATTATTGGTTTCAGCGGATTATAGCGAACTAAAATTCTTGTTCCTCGGTCATAATATTATTTTGAATATTGAATTACAATAGAAAAAGATAGCAAAAATAACGCTCGCCATTTTAACATTTAATATCGTCAGCTTTATAATGTCGTAATTTTCTTTCTTAAATGTGTGCACCTTCATTTTGTTCAGCATGAAATTAGGCATATTATATATATTTTTTTAACATGACATGTCTCCGGTGTGATCCCGCTAAGAGCATTGTAAAGTTCGACGCTGGCCAACGCGTGGGCCAAATTATTGTCAAGAGGGCGATCCGAAAACGTTTTATTTCAATTTACTACCTATTTACCTTCCCGTCCCATTCACGGCACAATTGATATAACGCTTTGTGGTGAATGAAAATTATAGTTCGGATACTAAAAAATTTCGTGCCGTGATTTAGTGGCACTAAAATTTTAATTCTATAATTCTTAGAGGAGGCGACGCTAATAAATTCTCGAATTTCGAAAAGGAAATTATAGTCTGCCAACATGCATTAGTAATAAAACATTGGTCGTTATACTCGAGAACTCATCGGCTTCTTTAGAGCGTAATTTATGTGCAGGTAAATATTTTTATGTTCCATTAATGTACAATTTGATTCTGGTATCGTGTTTTCTAATGCGCATGGCGCCTGAATTCCGGATGCCGGTGGCCGCTTACATAAAGTCGAGTCCCAAACAAACACCAACTTTTAGCACCCACCCCTAGTCGCGTTGTTTTTTAAATAAGCAACCTCTGTTGTGGTAGGATTACCATCGGATAATTTCAAAATATTGACTCCATTCATCACTACTAGTTGGTATGTCTTAACATAATATTCCTCTAAAGGATACTATTATAATGGTTTTGTAATATTTTTAGGGTTTATATTGCAGTAGGTTTACTTAGTTTTATATCATAGTTCACTTGTTAGTGTTTATGCCAGAAATTTCTTTCACTTATCTAGACTAATTATTATTATTGGATATAACTGTTTAAGCTGTACGTTGATAATAATTGATATTTGTCAGTCAAATTTTCCTTATCTATACTCTAATATAAGAAGTGCGAAAGTTTGGATGGATGGATGGAAAGATAGATGGATGGATGTTTGTTACTAAATCACGCCAGAACGACTGAACGAATCTGGATTAAATTTTGCACAGAGACTGATTATAAGTCTGGAATAACATATACGCTACTTTTTTATACAGACAAAGTCGTGGGCATCAGTTAGTATCTAATATCATAATTTTTTGTAGTACGTCTTGTCATTATTGGATTACAGAAGCCAGAATTTTGAAGCCAATACCGAAGTGTACTTGAAACGACAACAAACGGAAAGTGAAACTTCGACCACACCTTGTTATCATGATAACGCACTCAACATTCATGACGCGTACGAATATTATGCTTATGTCATTCAGATTATCCATACAAACAGTTAAGAAGTAAAAACGACCATGAAGCCACATTATAAACACATATCACTGCCCGTTTCCGCTGATGGTGTTAGAATGATAAATCCAGGATATGACAACACCAAAGCTATTGTTTCAAAGGTAACAATGAACAGACAAACAAAAAATACAAGAACGAGTGGAGAGAATAAATCTAAATCGCATTTGAGGTTCGAGAACTGGTCTAGTGACTTTTTTGTGTCCATCGGTTCGTGGCGCATCGACTAGTCACTTATCAATAGTATTCGATAGGGTGGGTTCACTTTTATGGCAGACCGTTTCTTATATTTTTAAGTTGTTACTGATATATCTACACTGGACAAAAACAACTAAATAACTGGATCTGGACAAGAAGATCTAAAACATAAAAATTAAATAAAGACAGTGAAAATACTTATACAATACAAAATATATACAAGTATAATATAGCGTTATTGCTGCAAGTTTGAAAGAAAATATGGCAAGGGCAATAATCGTTTTAACGATTAATTTGGTATAATTTAGCCTTAACTGTAATAGGGACCAACTCTAAGGCTGATAACATAAAATATTCTTTGCTGATATTTGTACTTACGAGGCAGATTCATATCAATTCTAAGGCTGATAATAATAGATAATATATTGCTTGCTCAATTTGAACTTACGAGGCAGATTCATGTCAGAAAAATAAAAATGTCTCGTTAACTGTGTCTCAAATCTAACAACGTAAGTGTTGTCTTTTTAGAGCTCAGCATGAATCCAGTACATGAGTGCAAATAAATACTAGAATAGCAGTAACACTAAGGCGGCAGATTTGTCTTTCCTAATAACATTTAAATGCGAAAACGTGTTTGCCTGTCCGTCTGTCTGTCTATCTGTCTGTCTGTCTGCTAAGCTTTAATGGTCCATCTTTTCAACGGATTTTGATAAAATTCGCCAGAGAGGAAGGTTATATCCCAGGGTAGAACACGGGCTACTCTTTATGCGTAATAATATACGTTATATAAGTCGCGGGCATCATTTAGTAATATTATAAGTGACATAATATGTAGGAGACTTGTAGTGGACTGTAGGCTTGATGATGAAAAAAAACACGACTCGTGGCACAGTGATTTAATAATTTTATACTTAGGTACAAAGGAAGCGAAAATACGTCTAAGCCCTGTGGCAGTTCTTGAGGTAAGAGAGATAGACAGACGTTCTTTTTTACATAAGAGACAGGTTGAATGAATTGGTGAACGATCTGCCCATAGACTAAAAATACATTTTATGTTGTGTTTCCAAAATAATATACAGACCAAGGAATTTACTCCTAACGTATTATTATCTCTAAACTACACCTCCAAGCGATAGGATCCTGTCTTATTTATCAGTTAATAAATTAATTATTATACGAAGTTAAGTTTATCCTCTTATCATAACGAAGGTTACATTAATTATTTTTTGGGTCGTCCTGGTCACTGACTCTGGTCGAAGCAGTTCGTGGAAGATACGAGTACTTGAATTTAATGAGGTTTTATTTTTTACTTCCATTTGCCTGACTGCAAACTTACCTCTTGCTTGGTTTCATAAATTTTGAACAAAGTTTATGAAACTAAATTAAAACACAAGTTTTGAACATTATCCTAATTTTTAAAATAACTTAGGCAATAAAAAATATTCATTGATGACCTAAATCAACAGCTAATAAGTAAATGAAAAAGTAATAAGAATTAAAAAAATGGAAAATCATAATATTGTCCTCTCGACTGAATTTCAGCCACGGCGGTCAATCTCCTGGGAGATTAGCCATCTGCGCGGGAGATATTATAGTGCACAAGTGTGTATACAAAC
Source organism: Erebia aethiops (assembly GCA_923060345.2). Taxonomy (NCBI): domain Eukaryota; kingdom Metazoa; phylum Arthropoda; class Insecta; order Lepidoptera; family Nymphalidae; genus Erebia; species Erebia aethiops. The sequence continues at coordinate 15,652,121 of OV281081.1, read as the reverse complement.
ACAGGTACACTCTCTGTTCCTTTACTCTCATAGCAAGATGGGACGGAAAATCCAACACGACCGCAGAGATATCAAACGCAGGACCGACGACTTTGCGTACTCTCTGAGGCACGGGATGGAACACCGGCAACTTCCTAACTCCGGGCTAGTATTGAGGATTCAAAAGCAGTTATTAAAGTTATTTCAATTAAATCTCTTCTGATTGGATTTGAAACATCTTACATCTACGGAAGTAAAGTCACGTGTGGTTGCTAGCAGTCCATAAAGGGATGGAATTATGCGAGCACTTCGAATGTTGATAGACTTTTTTCGAAGACAAATTTATTCCTTCCGCACGAACGCTTTCACTCCAAACAGCGGTCAACCGTATTGATCGCGCGAATTTTTGCCCGCACGCTCTCTGTGATACATGTGACGGATTTCCATATGCAAATTAGTCTGTGTCCCCCTATAAAAGTGTAGTATTTGTTTTGGATGTCTGACCTCCCTGTATGGCTCTAGATTTATGTGCGATACCGGTACGGATTTTAATTTGTACAGATCTGTGTTGTACCTCTTTGATTCAGTGCAGCTGTGATCTAGGCGGTCCTGGATTCGATTTAACGATCAAACAAAAAATAAAATGACCAAAGAGTATTATGTAGTAATCCCACAAACGTATCTGATCCGGTGACAGTGGCGCTAGTAAGTAGGTATAATACATAATATTATATTACTAGTGGTTCGCCCCGAACTAAGACCTCGCGGCGCCATCTATTGACATAAATGTGAAGTTCTGTTAAAAATACTGAAGCTCATTAAAAATTAAATAATTCCGTTTCCTTACAATATTTATCTAATTTTAGTATTTGTTGTTCAAGTACAGGATATAATTGAAATAATTGATCAAGTTTCAGGCTCATCCTTTCAGAAAATTTAGAGTTCTGAGGTCATCTTTGGACGTTAGAAAATCACCACTTTGAAAGCCCCCCATTTCGTCAATTTTGGAGGAAAAATTAAAAAAAAAAATTTTTTTGACTCTATTCCTAATTATCTTTAAAATGATACACCGCACTCTTATGTAACTTTATAAAAAATATTTTACTTCGCATTCGCTTCTATGAGAGCCCCCCTGAAATAAAGATTTTTATTATTTTTTAAGCCATATTCGGCGGGAGGCCATTGGTTTACATATTATATTTAAAGCTGAAGTAATTGCGTTCAGTAATTCAGAAGTTATAATGCTCTGACAGACGGACGGACGGACGGACAAGTGCCAATTCACCCAAGTAGACTCAGAGACCAGATTCGCTTCGCTCGGTCAATTAAAAATGTAATAAAAAACAAAACTAAATAGGCATAAAAATTAGTTACAATTTTGGACACCGGGCCAGATAAGTTTGTGGGACTATACATTGTTATCGAAAGATTTATAATTCTGATACAAGTTTACCACGAAAATCCAGTCTATAGTCTATGGTGGAAGTAATCTGGCTTACTCATCATAATTATTAATTTATTTTTACTTCTTTATTGCTACAAATTCTCATTCAAAGATTTTATAATGTTTGGGTAAATCAAAATCATATCTGGATCATTTTATAGCCGATTATGTACACGATTTGGTACGATCATCGGTTTCGAGAATACGTCGTTTTCAGAAGTGGCATCGTGGATTTCAACAAATTGCTTTCGAGAGCAAACGTGCAGTACCGACTGCTAAATTCGATTTTATTTCGAATTCGTCGCGAGTGATGCGATGCTGTAAAGTGTAACTCGATTTGGCTGGTATCATTGTCAATATAACTGAAATTAAATTTTCCATTCGCATTTTTAACTCGATTATTATCTGAAAACAATACTCGACATCGTTTTGACGTACTTGCTGTTGCTCTACATGTTGTTATCTTCGTATACAAATATTGAGTTTTATATTAATTGTAATTCAGTTTTATTCATTGAATTAATAATGTTTAAAGTATTGAGTTCGAATTACGTAAATGGTATCTGTAGATTTTATATATAGCCTAGGTATCTACACTATTTTAATACCTACGTAGATACTTTTTATACTATGTTAAATAAAAAAAATCGGCAAATTAGGTAACTTGCGTCCTTTGATCCAATATTTCAAGTCAAAGTCAAAAGCAATCTTTGAGTCTTTTTCAATGAAAAAAAAAGTTCAATAAAAAAGTTGCATAAATAAAAAAGTTGAATAGCTAGTTAGTAGTCTGAGCCAATGATATTTTTTGTAATATTTATTTTTTGATACATTATAAACTAGCTGATGCCCGCGACTTAATCCGTGTGGTTTGAGGTTTTTTGGTTCCCGCGGGAACTTTTCAATTTTCCGGAATAAAAAGTAGCCTGTGTGATTTTCCAGACTATAATCTATCTCTGTGCCAAAATTTCATCCAGATCCGTTCAGCCGTTCTAGCGTGATTGAGTAACAAACATCCATCCATATCCATCCATCCATCCATCCATCCAAACTTTCGCATTTATAATATTAGTATAGAAGTATAGATTTATGTTACTGTAAAGAAATTAACCATCTCATTCTGAGAGGAGACTCGTGCTCACCTGTGAGTGATGAATTGAAATAATGATAAATGATGAACGAAAGCTTTATAAAAAAATAAATTGTAATTAAACTTCTACATTCAGAAGCAGCTTGTTACCACGTGACGCGGCGTCAAACACGTCGGACGTGACGTCGGCTGTGTAAAATGATATTTTCGCCGTCTGCCCCGAGGTGTCAATTTATTCGTTTCGGATATTATTTTGTGTCATGTTATTCGGAACGCTTTGGAACGGTTGAAAATTATTCTCACCCAAGAATATTTTTCGCGCTGCACACAGTTTTAATACAAAAATATAAGTTTTACATAGGTAACAGGTAGAAAAATCTCTCTGTGTCGTATTCCTCATTACTAACTCATGACCCCTTTCCGTTAATCAAATAATGGTAGGAGTTTTCTTGGGATAATAAAGCGATGGGTTCCTACGAGTACGTCCTTCCTCTCTGAGGCACGGATGAAAAGAAAAGGCCTTTGAACCTCGAAATTCGGTCACCCATCCAGTTTCCGACTTGGGTCAACGTTGCTTAACATTCGCAATGTTTCGGAAATAATCCTTAATTTACTTAGCCGACGAAAAGGCTAGTTATGAATATAAAAAAACTGATATTTTTTGATCATTCTGATGAAGTTATATGTGCATCATGATAAATAAATGTATTTTTTTTTCTAACCAAATTAATGTTAGAAAAAACGATGATCGATTACTATTACTGATTGCTATTACGTCAAATTTTAAGTCTTTTTAAAGTCAGGTAGAGTTAACGGTTAAACGGGAAGATACCTAGTTTGAGAGTGTGACGTCTTTATAACATTCCACTACAACTTCTTTTAGCAATTAAAAAGTTCCCACTTGGCGCCATTGATTGAGCAATCACATCCATAGGTAAGCTCTAGTGTTGGGAGGTTGACGAACGAAAGATAAAAATGAACTGCATCACTTTCTATAATGATTCCTTTATGCGCTCAATAAATTACTCAAGTCGACGACCTCCGTGGCGCAGTGTGTAGCGCTGTTGCCTTAACGTGCGGAGGTCCTGGGTTCGATCCCCGGCAGGGTCAATTTGGGAATTTATAATTTCTTAATTTTCCCTGGTCTGGCCTGGTGGGAGGCTTCGGCCGTGGCTAGTTACCACCCTACCGGCAAAGACGTGCCGCCAAGCGATTTTTTCATAGACACTAGCGCTGCTGTCATCTGGTCAGACTTTGTCGGACTAAACATAACTAATATACCCAAAAATGTATGACAAACCTCATGGCAGCCCTACAGTAAGTTCAATCATTCTCACAATAGTTCTCACGGCTAGGGTTCTGTACTAATTAATTAGAACGACTTTTCGTTTGTTCGTTCGTGGGTGGCGCGAACAATTACTGGGGCGATTCTGTAATCAAATGCAACGCCATATGATACCGCGGACGCGGGTTAGCAAGCATACAGTGAGGTAATGAATATTTTATATTATGTGAGATAAGGTTGCGTTTTATTATTATTTTTATTCATTTATTTCAGGCAACAAGACCCATAGGTATTATAAAATACATATAATATTTAAAAATAAAAACAATACAAAATAAAGTACAATCTTATTACAACGATAAGGATTTTATTGCCCTAAATGAACAAAAAGTTATAAAAAAATTCCACATGCTACAATTAGTGCAAGTAGCCTAGCAAGTAGAAGAGTAGGCCATTTCTCTTTCGATTAAATAAACTATTAACAAATACTTCCGAATCAACCATTTTCATCTACCACTGGTTTGGAATGCCCTTTGTATAGAAGAGAACCAGCATTTCGATACGAAACCGTTTAGGTAAGGACTGGACTGTGCAAACAATGAGATTGCAAACTCGAAAGAGCAAAACTAGGCCACTAACCGTGATGAATATTTCCCTACTGATGATTGCTAAACGGCGTCGTGGATTTGTTAGGGCGCTTACTCATTTTTGAAATGGATTTTTCCAAATTTTCGTTTTTTTAATTATTGAAAAGGGTTTGATTTGAAAGCAATATGACTTATGAGTGGTTCTTTATAAATATTGTGAGCTCTTTTGTTTGTACTCGGTGATCATTTTACAGCAGCGATCGCACGTGTCGTTTTGTTTACACACATTTTTTGAATAATGGAAAGGAATATGCAAATGAAAATCCTAATGGATGTTCGGTATTTCATAATAAATATGTATGTATGGGTACATGCGGTCATTTTTACAACAATTTTCTTGACTAGATAGAACTTCAACCTATTGTATTAATGCAAACTAACAAGCCTTGCCATGAATCTAGGTCTAATCTAACTTTTCGGACTTATGTGCGAGTTAAACTTTTTAATTACACTTGCTAAGAGTTTCTTGCCAGCATGAGTAGAATTATTATTCTCTTTCCGAACCAGTGGTAGAATCAAAACAAGACATACGTATCATAATCAGAGTCAACCAATTGGAGTTTGAGTTTGGTAAAGGAAAAGATGGAGAGGAAACGTGCATGTCCAAGAGGTCTTTATAATGCTCTCAAAGCGTGAAGTCTGAAAATCCGCACTTAGCCAGCTTGGTGGACTATGGCTAAACTCTTCTCATTCTTAGAGAACGCTATAACATGGGTCTTTCGTAAAGCCAGGAAATAAACAATCCTAATTGAAGGAGGCAAACGGATTGCCATTCTCTATTTATAATAATATTATAAAATATCTAAAGGGACCAAACTTTTTATATGCAAATCCATAAACGTATTACTCACATTACGTAAATTATAGCCAATGCGTATTTTCCCTTGCATTTATCACGTGCCAGTACTTATAATGCAGTATTTACTGCAAATTACATAAATTTACACACACGATTAAATTTTATGACTCGTCTCTAATAGGAAGTATAAATAATATATTTTAATTTAATATTTTCCAACTACTTTCAAGACCTAATGGTGTATTAAAAACTCCCGAGTCTCGTAGACTATTAATATAACCGTGCCCTTAGGTGCCCTTAGTCTTAGTTTTAACATTGCAATTTCGTTTTTTGGTATTCGAGCGTTCGAACACGTTGACGCCTAATTAAATTGGACCGAAATTACCCTGTTTTAAAGACACAAATTCAATACAACCGATTTAAACTTAGAAACGTTTCAGTTTCGAGCGCTAGCTTTTAATGACCACACGAAATTTTTCTCTAAAACATTGCGTTTAAGATTCATTTTGATTCGATGCTAATGTGTTCAAACTTCAAACACCCAAATACGATCAACCGAAATTGCAATGTTAAAACTGAGACTAAGGGTACCGTTCAGATGCATAAATACATAGACGCGGGACGATCATTAATTTGCATATCCCGTCTCTATACCTAGGAGTTTTTCAGTTGAACAACTCACATATTTTAAATCACTAGCTCTTGGCACAAGAAATGGAATAGGGATGTTATCGTAATTGAATCGATAAAGAAGTCAAAAATGGAATTAACTCTTTTAACGTTTAAATTTTTTCGATGTTGTTTTGTAAGGACAAACGGGTAGACACCAATTAAATTAATCACACACGTATTTTGATTCTACATAATCCATATCCATACTAATATTATAAATGCGAAAGTATTTCTGTCTGTCTATCTGTCTGTCTCTCTGTCTGCTACGCTTTCAAGGCCCATCCGTTCAACCGATTTTGATGAAATTTGGTACAGGGATAGTTTTGTGAACTTGAACCTCGAAAAACTTAACCCACGCAGACGCAGTCGCGGGCATCATCTAGTATTAGGTATGATTAGTCCCTGGCTCATTTCGCGGAACGGGTATTAAAAAAGTATTGGGTTTTTCTGACAATAAATTCTCAGTACTAACACAGAATAGGTACATAGGTACATGTTACTAGCCCGAAGTTAGGAAGCCGTCGGTCCTGCGCCTGATCTCTCGCCGGTCGTGTTGGATTTGGCGATCCATCGGGATATGAGAGTAAGGGAAATTAGAGTGCACCTGTGTTTGCGCCCATACAAATGTGCACTATAATATCTCCCACGCAGATGACTAATCTCTCTGGAGATTGGCCGCCGTGGCAGAAATTCAGTCGGACATTATTATATTGAAGTAAATTACGCCATTTTACCAGCACTGCAGTACAGTCAGTATTAGAGCTTAGTTTTGGTCGCTAAATGAATTAAGCGCGGAAATTTCAAGCGAGAGAGAATTCTGCAGTCTCTCCGCATAAAGTAAGCATAAACATATAACGCGTTTTATCGATAAGGCTGTGTGTATGGTGCCCGAGCGGAGAGGTGACGGGGTTAAAGGACTTATGGACGTTTTAAATGTTATCAGCGTGAGTTAGTGATGTATTTGAAATGAGAATCTTTGAAGATTTCCTCTGGCGCAGTGGTAAGCGCTGCGGTCTGACAAGTGGGAGGTCTTGGGTTTGATCCCCGACAAGGTCAATTTGGGAATTTATGATTTCAAAATTTTCTCTGGTCGATCCGGTGGAGGTTTCGGTCAAAATGTGTTACGTAAAGACGTGCAGTATGCTATTTAAGCATAAATATCATGTTTTATCGATAAGGCCGAGTGTATGATGCTCGTGCGGAGAGGTGACGGGGTTAAAAAGGATATATGGACATTTGAAATGTTATATCGGCCTGATTTAGTGATGCGTTTGAATCAGGAACGCTGTGGATTTATTACAATTAAAATCGTCGCTTTGTGAAAATTTCACAACTTTTATTAATGTGATGAGAAGGTAAGTTTGGAAACTGTAGAGGTGAAGCTAGTCAAAAAATCCCTGCTTTAACTTTATTTTCTGGCAGGTTTAATTGCGTCACCACTCATAAATTTTTGCTAAGTCTGTATGGTATGTTTTAATACCTCTGCTTCTAAATTAGATGCATGTATTTTATAGATCTTCTTCTACTTGTCTTTATTTCACGCTGTATAGGGTTAGCACAACGTGTCTTAATCTACCACTCACTTCTGTTATCATGTTATCAAAGGTTATCATCATCAACTCTTTCACACAATCCATCTATGTATTTTTTGGTCTTCCTCTACTCTTTTTTACTTCTACATGCATGTTCTAAGGTTTTGAAAATTCTGTATTATTTAATTTTTCATGCGCCATTTTTGTTACCAAACAGGCTGACAAAATAAAACCGTACAAAGCACGAATATCCTCTTAGTTATTTTTTATTCCCGTCCATCGGACTATCACATTTTTCGTTCCAAACATCGGCAAATATCCAACAACACACCATTCTTACACACGTTGGCCGCGGGCTGAACTATTTTTACTAAAAAATCCAATTCACCGCTTCCACACTACAATAAAACCGCGGTCAGTTTCGGGCGATCCGTATTTCACGGGCGGTCTGCATTTAATAGCCGGCGGTACCCCGATAATTTTATTATTGGTGGATTTTTTAGAGTTCCGTTCTCATAACTAAGTGTAGAATGTTTTCGTTCCCTCACCAGTAGATTTATACTCAATACTCAATTTATTTATAACATGTCGGACATACAGGTGTCTCTTTATGTTACGCAATGTTTTGACTCTACCACGGGTTCAGAAAATAGATTCTACTGCGAAGAGCCGACAAGAAAATTAGCAATTGCTCTTTTTAAAAACAGATATTACAATAACTAGGTATAGTATAGGTAGGAGGTATGGGTATTTAAAAGCACTTGTTATAAGTTTATTTGAATTGTTATTTTATATTTAATTTAGTTACTAAATTAATTTGTAGGAGTAATTCCTAAATAAATAACAAAAAACTAATCAGAATATAAAAACAACTTTTTTAATTATTATTGTGGTAACTTGCCTGAAATTCACATCTAAAATAAAAAATATCAATCATGAAAAGAGAAAACCCCAAAAATAAAAATGAGATTTAAAAAAAAAAGGTCACATCAAATTAACCGATCTTGTTGAACAGTTAATTTAAAATCATTACGAGTTTTATCAGTTTTTCAAAAAATGTGCTCTAAACTTGCTATTTTTTGCACTCAACTATTACTCTGACGAAAAATCCAAGAAAAAAATGGTTTAGCACATTTTCTAATACCTATAATCTAGACTAGGTAAGTGAAAGAGATATATACCTACATTTTTAAATTACGGAACACTGATTGTGCAAGAACATTTTGCACTTGTCCGATATTTTCTTTTGCTTCTGCCAATGACGCCCTAGCCTTTAACAGGATAAAAATAATAGCGCCAATAGTGAAAGTCACCTCGGGTGGTCCGTAATGGCGTTTTTAATTGTGTGTGGCTAATTGGTTGGGTTATAATTCTTAAACTCAGCAGCCGTAATATACAGGATATTTGAGGGCTAAACTTTTTGAAACATGAATAATAGGTTATTACGATACTAGTGACTTAAGTTGCTCATTATTGTAACGCTTGAGTTGGCGCCCTTGCTTCGAGCAATAATAAACTAGACTTTATTGCTCATGTAACCTAATCTCACGTAAAATATTATTATATCCATGAGATTTATCCCTATAATATAGCCTATATAAATCCATAAGATTAATTGCGAAATTCGATTTTCGATCGAGTTTCGATTCGAATTATACAGATAGTTTTAGTACTTAGCACAATTTAAAAGTGGACTCTTTTAAGCCACGGATAAGCGATACTTAGTGCTTACACTAGTGTTGCTTAGTGTAATCTACTATGTATGCAAAAGCTGTATCAAATTTTATTTTTCCATTAATAATTTAATCTTTCAATAGACTTAATAAGTTAGACGTAAAATAAAGTCAATTAATCATAATAAGCTATCCGTGGGAACACGAAGCATATTTGTACAAATGACTATATTATTTTCCAAAATTAACAAACAATAATCGAACCTTATAAACTTTATTCTGCCTATAATAGAAAGTTTAATAAAATACTCGTTAGTAACAATTTGAACCTAAAGCCGTTGTAATAAGAAGGATTAGAAGTGTAAATAGGCTATGACACAATAGTTAAGGGGTCAAAATGAAATGTGTGGGCAAGTACAATGAAATAAAATGGTTGAACGGACGGATCTCTACAATAGTAGGGTTCAAATCGATTAGTAGCGTGATAATAGCATCTAAATGGATTAGCCATGATTTATGGAACATGCAGGATGTTTTGAGTCTCAATTATTCGTCTAAATCTATCTAAGATACTATAGTTCTCAACAATAATAGAGCCTATTACATGACCTAGCCTGACAAGTAGGTATTGTACCTACCTACTCTCAAAACCGTTAAGTTAAATTCCGGTTTCATGAAATTAAAGCTTGGGAAAGCCTTAATAATTCCACTTCCTATTGATATTGTTAAACTTGCTAAATAGTTGTTTTTTAATTCGTAGGTTTGTCTTATAAAAATCATGGAGCAACGGTTTGACGTAATGTTTTGCATTGATACTGTGATACTAGCTCATGCCCGCGACTCCGTCCGCGTGGATTGAGGTGTTTTTAGAGTTGCGTCCTATTCTCATATTATCTACCTCGTGGGAGGCTACGGCCGTTACTAGTTACCGCCCTTCCGGCAAAAGACGTGCCGCCAAGCGATTTAGCGTTCCGGTACGATGCCGTGTAGAAACCAAAGGGGTATGGGTTTAATATAACTGCCATGCCCCTAACAGGTTAGCCCGCTACCATCTTAGACGGCATCATCACTTACTATCAGGTGAGATCGCAGTCAAGGGCTAGCTTGTAGTGGATTAAAAAAAACTACCGAATATACACAAAAAAAATCATAAGAAAGCCGTTTCGGAGGAGTTTTGTTTCAAACACTGTGACACGAGAATTTTATATAGGTACTCGTATTAGATATTTTTTAGTATATGTGCTGATTTAAATTTATATGAATCAGCAGATATCCTAGAAACTCAAAAATTGTGGAGTCTGTACATTTTAACCCCATGTTAGATCACTTGCATCGATCAGACTAAGCCCTTTCTGCCTAACAACCTATGGGTTACTTTGATATTTTTTAACATGTTCATTACAATCAATACTTTCGTACCAACCGATAAAAACCGCTTCTCTTTATTCAATAACTAAATCAATTGCAACAAAATTCGCGTGATCAATTTACATAATAAAGACAGAGTTTGATAGATGTTTTTATAAGTAAACTATGGAGCAAAAATAGGATGGATCCTACTTTTGAGTAGGAAATATCGAATAAGGTTAGGTAGTTTGGAAAAACATTAAAAAAATTGTCTCAGGCATCCGGTGCCGGTTTTATATACAAATATGAGAGCTGTGGCTTTCTACCATCGTTTAAAGCAGTATTATTTTAAAATTGCAATTTTGTATGGCGTACCTTGACGTCTCTGAAATAAGGATTATAGTTTTGGAACAAGAGCGTCTACAATATTAAAATAATACTGTTGCGATGCCAGTAGTAAGACCCCAGAAGTGAGAATTGAGATCACCATGAACGACAGCGAATAAAAATATAAACTGTATAATTATTATAAGTCTTATAGAGACCCGACAGAGAAATATAGTCTTTGAATTGTCCCAAAAGTTAAAATATTCTAAACATACTTTAACATCCTCTCCGAATTCAAATTCAAGGAGACCGAACTAAAATTCCATAAGCACACCAATGAATCAACCTCCAAAACATTGTGACATATCTACACGTGTTTGATTCAGAGCGGGCAGTAAATAAAAATCGCACTCGAAACGACACAAAAGCCTAATATAAATCATTCATAGCACTCAACACTTTACGATTCGATTCAAAAAACGATTCAATGAATCGCAACAATGAAATTCGCCGTAACAAAAGGATATGCGGATGTCCAAGGTAAAGGCGGAATGAGGCGAGACGATTGTCATACAGTTTTAGGAACATTTAGAATGCTTGCCATACTTAAAGCCATATGGATTCATTATCGTTGACTTTCGTGTCTTAGAATTATAATCCTTAATGTAGGGACATCAACGTTAGTATTACGTGACACCAAACTGTAATTTTGAGTAATATTGCTTAAGTATTGCTTTAAGCATTGGCAGTATGGCCCTGTCCCGAATTTGAAGCAAGGTCTTTTTATTATTAGTAGGTATAATTTACTAATATAAGATAACGACTTCGGGTGGATTTCAGTTTTTAAATCCTAAGGGAGCTCCTTTAGGATATTAAAAACTTACTTTTCTTGATTTGAACTTGATTTTCGAAATTAAAATACCCATGTTCGAGATGCAAACTAAATTAAATAACGGAGAAAGACGGGTAGCCGGACAAATGCCTACATTTTCACATTTATTACATTAGTATGGCTACATCATTAATATCTGCACTGATTGAGCACTTAATGATAACGAAATTGACACACACATTATATTTTACTAAAACGCAAGTACATAAATTATTTTACTTAAACGCGAAATTCTTTGACTTGTACTGAATTAAAACAATAAGAATCGCCATAACAGAGCCGTCGGTTTATAAGCTAAAAATTATAAATATGTGGCACAATCATGCTTAAAGCTATTGTATTTTTTATTCATTTAGAATTGCTAACGAAACTTATCTTTTGTTTTTGTGCAAATTCAATAATAAAGTAATTATAATGTTTTGAACACTCCTGTACATGCACCTAATGTTATGGTACGCCAAGTATAGCGTTAAAAGATGGAATTCAAGTTATATTTATCCCATTCTCTCGTAGACTACTTTTCTGAAGTTTCACAAGGCCGTTTGTGAATGCCACGTGCACACTTTTTATCCATTGAAGGTACGCTATGAAATTAAAATAATATTTTCATAGCAAAAGTTCAATGGATATAAAATATATGTCAGTGGCTTTAATTTTTTGATAGCCACTGAGTTAGAGAATAGGGCTGCAGGTGACATCGCAATAATAGGCTAACTATTACATTATTAATTATTTGGATAACAGCTCATGTTCAAGTCCTACCCGGAGTCACAAAATCATATTGAATGTGAATGTATGACAAACGATCCAATATTTGCCGCCCAATTGAATGTCTTGTTCAATACGCAATCATTCAATCATGAATCGAGTGGTTTAGGAGTTCGTGCGATCTGGAACTGTATTATGTTTATTTTGTTGATGTTTTGTTCTCTCGCATTCTCCCACGTATTCGCAATAGGTACCTAGGTACCTATATAAAACCTTCTTCATGTTGTCATTGGTCGCTGTTCAGTCGAGAGTAAGAGACCTTTGAAATATTATCTTGTCTATTATTCTAATTTATTTCATATTTTCATAGATACGACGCGACGCGACAGTATCAAACAGTAGCTGACTCTACAGTTACACGTGGCATCTCATTAGATATAATAATCGCTCAGATAACAGATTTTTAGGAATATACAATAAATGCTTTGGAATCAGGGATTATTAATTATTGCTGAAAAGATCGTCTTACCTAAAAATGAACGCATAAAACTAAACTTTCGCATGATTAATAGTTGACCCACATGTATTAATAACTGATGGCTAGATTGCCAATGAAGACAGCCAAATTGTCTGTTTTGCGATATAAAATACATTATATAGCAAAACATATATATATTATTATTAAGTACATAGGTACTTAACACGTTCGCTGCCACCCCCGCACGGGTGCGGGGTGAGGTGTACATACGCGGGGCCGTCCACACCGGTGCGGTCTCGCGTCATAGTAAATTCTTAGAATCAGTTTGGCGCCGGCATCGGGCCAAGAACACTGTATTTGGATCGGCACTGTGATTGAAATTTTAAATTGTCTTACCGTCTTTTTGGTTTTTTCGTAACTTTGACGGTTCAGTTTTTATACACAAATAACGAATATTTGGCCTCCCCGTTGATCATAAATTTTTCAAGTGGCAGCGAACGTGTTAATAATAATGTCCTCCCGACCGAATTTCGGCCACGGCGGCCAATCTCCAGAGAGATTAGCCATCTGCGCGGGAGATATTATAATGCACAAGTGTGTGCGCATACACCGGTGCACTCTCTGTTCCTTTACTCTCAGCTATTTATGTCGTTACTTTGCATATGAATGACTGATAGCACATCACAGGCTCACAGGCTTATCATTTTTATATTAGACTAGCTGATGCCCGCGACTTCTTCCGCGTGGAATAAGTTTTTTTGGATTCCCGCGGGAACTCCTCAATTTTCCGGGATAAAAAGTTTTTTGTCACCTTTGTCACCAGTTTTCTCAGTCTTTGTCAGTAGCTTCCAGGTCCTTAACATGCCAAAAATCACGTCGATCCGTTGCTCCGTTGCAGCGTGATTGATGGACAAACCAACAAACCAACAAACGAACTGACTTTCGCATTTATTATAATAGTGTGATGACCGCTACAAAATTAATTTTTATTTTTATTTCAATTGTCGGTTGCAAGTTTTATACACATAACATTATGCTCTATAATCTATATTATGATTTCGATCCAAGAACGCGATACATAATACCAATTACGAAGGTACATACACCCTCCTTCCACCCGAGCTATCTTATTTTGGCAACGCTTAGCAAATTGCTCCTAATCTCTACGGCTCCCATCCGGATATGAGACCCTCATGGCATTATCCAGTAAGCAATCTATAGGGAGGCCTGATGCACTGATTAGCGACTGCGCTCGCCGGAGCGTACACAAGCGGCCGATAAGGGTCTGATAAAGCCTAATGCAACGTTATCCTGCACTCTGTATACTAACAACGCTACTAATATTGCAGTTACGGCCTGCCTCGTTGGTCTAGTGGTTAGCATGTTTGACTGCGGCCGAAGACGTCCAGGGTTCGAGTCCCGGGTCGGCCATAACAAGTATTGGGTTTTTCTGACAAGAAATTCTCCCGGAGTACGAAGTTAGGAAGTTGGTTCTGCGCTTGACCTCTGTCCGTTCGTGTCGGATTTTCCGTCCCACAGTTCAGTTCGGAAAACTTTTTGACCACACTAAATTAATTAACATGGCGGAGGAAAAAAGCTTGTTTTTTAAAATATTTGATAGAAGCAGGTGTTAGGTACTTATAGCGGGAGTCCATGACAATGAAGGAATTAGAAGTTTAATTTGCTATAATCCGCTATAGTAGACAAATCTACTCATAATCGATCATTCTACACACTGTTCCACATCTTCGGATTTGTCTACTGTGGCGGATTATAGCAAATTAAACTTATAGTTCCTTCATTTAAAAATATTTTTTAATTATTTTTAATTATAAGTTAAGTGTGTGTGCCTGCTTAATTTTACTGCAAATATTTCGTAAAACTCGAAAAGCGTCACGTAATTTCTCATTTCTCACGTATGTTCGTAAACGTAAAGCAATGTCGCTAATTCTTGTTATTTGTTCGCGAAAGCGTTTAAAGTTTAAAACATTTGTAAACAGATTAACACTGCGTGTTATTTGTTTTACACAACCGTCGTATAGTTTTAACTTTCTCATGTTAATTGTCCCTGTCACGTGTTTAAATATTTTATTTTATCTGTAAGATATTGTTTTTTTTTAGTTAACAGTACTCTAAGATTTGTATTGTACCACAGAATATGTTATATTACGTTGATTGTACTCGTACTATCAACTATACCGATCTGACTTTCGTAAGCGCTTTCATAATATTCTTAAATTTATAGCCTACGCTTTCATAGCCTAAATAATAATATTAATAAAAATATAATTAGATGATGCTTGCGACTTCGTCCAAGTGGTTTAAATTTTTGAAAAATCCCTTGTCAACTTTTGGATTTACAGGGAAAATCGGTCTATATCTTACCCGGATGCAATCTGTATCTGTACCGAATTTCATCAAAATGATGAGCCGAGAAAGCATAGAAAACCGTCAAACAGACAGACACACGGACACTCTTTCGAATTTATAACACTATAGTATGAACAAATAAAAAACCTCAAACATTAATTTTATCTTTGGCAATGTTTTTTACCTTTTCACAAGGTGATTTTGATGAAATTTGATATAGTAGTAGCTTGTACTCCGGAAATGGACATAGGCTACGTTTTATCCGAAAGGTCAATAGTGACCCAGGATTTTTTTAAATTTATACAAATTCGTGCGGACGATGCGATGTCCGAATATTCAAACCGTCCGCTTTTTGAATTGAATAAAAGTTCCCATAAAAGCGCCTACAAATTTCTATGCATTGCGCAGAATAGTCGCAGGTAAACATAATATACCTCATATTATAAATTATTCTGACCGTTGTGACCTTCCATTATTGCTGAATTTGTGAGGCAACCTCACGGACTCGAGTTTACTTCACAGAATTATCTTGAAGACGATTTATATGGAAATCCGAAGTTTACTCCAAGTCCATGCGACACACCCGCGCCATAAACTATGTTTATCTGACGCTGTCTGAAAGCTTTTATGATTGTGAAGTAGACGTATACGAGCAGTGAAATCTACGCAATTGGGTAGGCATTTAAAATTGCATGTTTTATTTTACAATTTGTTTATAATTTATCTATGGGTTTGCATGGGAGGGCTTCATCTCAAAATTGGGAATCCAATTATATTTTGTATGCTTTAATTACATACAGAATTGTAGCTACTACGCTTTCACGGCCCACCTGTTTAACCGATTTTGATGAAATTTGCTATAGAGGTAGGTTACATCCCGGGAAAAGGCATAGGCTACTTTTTATCCCGAAAAATTAAAGTGTCCGCTCGGGAATTAAAAAACTTTATCGACGTAGAAGTCGCGGGGCATCATCTGATATTATATAAAAATATAATAGTCATGGGCATTAATGCGCTCTGCCTTATATTATCTGCTTTTCTGCCTGTTTGTCTATATTTTTTTACACGACTGCCCAAAACGTTGTGTAAGTGTTTCATGGTCTAGGTATGCATGCATGCATGTGAGTTTCTTTATTCCACCATAACCTGAACTTGGGTGACTTGGGTGTATCCGAGAATCGTAAGAATACTTACATCATCCCGAGTGGCACTGGCTATATTTTTTTTAAATAAGGTTCAATATGGCAGAGCGTTTGTGTTATTTTAATTAAGCACGGCCCATCTTGTGTCAAAATTTCGTCAAAGTAGAGCAATGTTTCTTTAGATTTTTTTACACAATATTTTGTTTTAGCTTTCATCCCAAAGATGGACACAGGCTGGCTGTTATCCCGAAAAATTGAAGAGTTTCTGAAAAAAACAGAATCCAAGCGAAAGAAGTCACGGGTATTTTCTAGTTTAAAATTATTGGGAGAAAATAAAATTTTAATCAAGACCTGATTTTTTTTACCTACAAAACCGATAATCAAAACGCACAAAAAAATTGTTTTATTGTGACATTTGCTAGAAGTCGCCTCTTATATTTGCATTTTGCCTTAAAAAAGGAGCAGTGAAACTGCTCTGAGAGTTCAGAGACGGTATCCCAACTTTCGGCTTCAGTTCGAAATGTTTGCGAATAGTTCTCGAACAAGAGTAGAGCAACAAAACTGCTCACAAAAACATTGTGAAGTTTGCACTGAAAGCATAGTTGAATATTGAAATTTTTCGTATGACTCCTCTCTGTGTGATAAAATTATTTTTGCTCTTTTTAGGTGCCTGAGTTACGATTTTTTTTAAAGATTTTTAAACAGCAAAATGAGAATTTATAATTTAACCACAGATATTCGCAATATTGGCAGGCCACAGACTGTAGATTACCAGCCACAAAAAAAAAAAACTAAAGAAGATAGATACCGGCCTTTATCTTCTGTAGATTTTTTATAGCTTAAATGGATTGACGGTTTTAATTAATGCCAGATCCGATGCATTAATTAGAACGCTAAACTAACTAAGTAAAGCAGCTGGCATTAGTAAATGGTGATAGAAAGCTGAGGATAAGTAGAACAGAATGAAGGAAACACTTGACTAGGCTATGGCCTAGATTGGGACTGTAATGATGGTGGTTCAAACAATACCAAAGTCAAAGCGTTAAGGCCAGATTGTCCTACCAACAAGTGACTTTAATTTATGCACTTGTAGGATCCAACGTCTTAAATGAAGTATAAGTCATCACATATTTGATTAATTCAACCTAATTAGAAGCTAATTAAGTTTAAATATAGCCGTCCTTTGACTCAATAACTGCTGTAACACAGCACGATTGGCTAACAATTATTATCAAAGCACTCAATATTCCAGATAATGGTTGGGAATCAGGTCAATCAACTCGGCCTCTTAACGGTGAACCAAGTCAAATGATAACTGACATGACAGAATTAACTTGACGACTTTATTTAGAGTTAAAGCAATTGTTAATTTCCTCCAATGAGCTAATGGTCTAAATCCTCTTTGTCAAGTTTTGTAATTGGTTGATTGGGCTGTACCTCCCTTTGTATAGTGAAAGAGTGAATTGATGAGCGTGAATATGGGTTAGAGCGAGGTGGGGGCTTTATTAATTTGGTTTGGGATAAAACCCAGCGTCATCATGACGGATGTTCTCAGGATTAAGAATCATTGAGTGTTAAAATAATAATAATAAAATTTTTGCTGTCACTAATTATATTGTTTTAGGTGTGAGTTTATAAATTATTTTTTTAACGTGAAGGATTTAAGGGCACTTTATAAATCATATATTGGGCCACTTTATTAATAAATATTATTATTAATAATAATAAATATGTTTTTATGATAATACAGATAGAATAATAATTGTAGAAATTCGTTCTTAAAATCTGGATCGGGTTTTAATCAGACCAAATACTTGTGTCTATTCCCAATAATTAACTGATGTATGTTAATAATGAGCATTAATTTTGAACTTATCTGGCTATTTTAAATATTCATTTCTACTACTTACTACTATAACCATAGACTAGCTGGTAATAGCTATACCTCTTATAGGCTTCAATTTCATTCGAAGCTCCATGACATAACTGCACCATTGTGTAATTTAGACGTTGGTCCATCGTTTATCTCAAACATCAGATGACGATCGTTAACCTTAAGTGGTAGATTATTCCCTGATTATTTTAATCTTAACGTTGTTACTGGGGCTGCTCAGGTTAGATGGCTATCACTACAGAAGTAACATGTTTATTAAAACAAACTATGCACTTATTCTTATAAGAATAGTGTCCATAGCCCGATAGACGTCCACTGCTGGACACAGATCCCTTCTACAGGCTTCACGATTTTGTGCCGTATGTATGTACGTGACGTCGACTGTCCACATAGTTGGTAATTGCCTCGTTGGTCTAGTGGTTAGCATGTTCAACTGCGGCTTACGAGGTCTCGGGCTCAAATCCCGGGTCGGGCCTTAATAAAGTATCTATTGGGTTTTTCTCACAATAAATTCTCATTTAGCCTGGAGTTACGAAATTGGCGGTGTGTCACCCCCATGCCTAGGAGAGCACGTTAAGTCGGTCCTGCGCTTGGTCTCTCTCCGGTCTTCTTCGAAAGTTCAAAATATCCAAACATGGGCTTCTTCGTGCGTCGCTTAAGTGGGTGCATCTGTAGTGGGGCTGTACCTTAATTGAATTAGAGAGCTCGTATGTACGATTTAAAGTTTAAAATTAACCGTCGGACAACATAAAGTATTCCCATCGAATGCTATGTTCGAAACCTTTGGTGGGAACAAATTCTTCGGTCTGACTGTATACCAATACAGATACCTATTCAAATAACATTCTAAATGAGATTTCATGTTCATTTTAACGTACATGTTAAACAACACGATTCTATTATGTACGGTGCTTAGTCGTAGGAAACTGGTTTTCTTGCAAACCAGAAAGGCCTTCCTTTGTTATCATTTACGACCCCTTTTATGTGATGATAATTTCTGTAAGTAGGATTTACTTACATCTGATATTGCGTTGAGGGACGAGTTGCTTAATTGCAACAACGCATATCAGTCGATTGCAATTGTTAAGCAACGTTGACCCAAGTCGATATCTGGATGGGTGTCCGAATTTGGAAGTCTGAATTTGGCCTTTTCGATTCCTCCGTGCCTCGGAGAGCGAATTAAGCTGTCGGTCCCGTTTATTATTACTAACATCTCATAATAACCGTTAGTAACCATAAAGGTTAAAACCTAAAAGGTTAAAGGACATATCAGGTACCTACTCTCAGTCGAGTCGTATGCGGAAGGACCCTGGGAACCCACCGCATTATGTTCCCAAGGAAACCCGTACCATTATGTGATAAATAGAAAGGAGCCACGACCCTCATCAATGAGGAATACGACGTAGAGAGAGAGATATTGTGTTCTCATCGTCATCGTCGTTAACGGATTTACGCTGCACATAGGTCTCTTTTAGGAACTTCAAGGATCCCAGCGGTTCTCTGCAATTCGCTTGATCAAAATCAAAATCAAATGTTTTTTTATTCAAATAGACTTTTTACAAGTGCTTATGAATAGTCGAATAAATCTACCACTGGTTCGGACCGAGAAAACCAGCAAGAAACTCGGTGGTTGCTCTTTTGAAAAAAATTAAATATATTTACAATTGCATTAATCTAGAGATACTTAAGTAACAGCAGTCCTGAGCATTGCTGGAGCGAGTCAAATCCATGCGCTTTTATCATTTATATAATCTCGGACTGTATAATAAGCTTTTTTCAGGAGCATGGTTTTCTTAAACTTGTGTAAAGGCAAGTTTTTTAATAGGTTGTGGAATGATATCGTCCGTCCACTCAGTGGGGTCTGCCAACGCATCTGCACCCTGATGATCCCAACGTATATCCTTTCTCTGAACTATGTAGTATGGCTGCAGAAAATTCATCAATTCATTGGCAAATTCGATTTTGCAATAACTCGTTACTTTTGTTTCCAGAAAATAAAGAGTTTCCGCAAGCTTCAGGCAATCTTTACGGACGAAGTCGCGGGCGTCATTTATTATTCCGATATAGTGATAAAAGATAAACGAATAATCCAGGTATGCTATTGAAAGGGTCATTATTAAGTATTAATTATAATGCCAAGTATATTTTTATTTTTATTTGATTCGAGAACATACTTTCGATTCTAAACCATTATGGAAGTGCATTTCGTATACATTACAGGAAGCTTCCTTGATATCGAGCTATCCAATCGAATTGTTCCAATAGACCGATCTCGAGCTGCGATAGGATGCTGGATTCCTCGTAACAGTAATGCCTCGAATGTTTATTCAAATCAAATCATCCCGGTGGCTTTTAAATCGACTTTTTCACATCTCAAATATTGAGGTTGTAACTATACGTATCTTACTATTCAGGGGAAAATAATTTATTATTAAAAAAAAAAAAAAAATAAAAAAAAAAAAAAATAAAAAAAAAAAAATAAAAAAAAAAATTTAAAATATATTATAATGATAAAATAATAGTAAAATAATATTAAAACAATAATAGAATAATAGTACATACTATATGTACATAGTAGTATATATGATCTAATCGAAGGTGCATGGAAACTTACTAATGAGCTTCCCGGCGTCCGGTCCACTCGGCAAAACGAGGATGGCGACCTAACGCTATATGTGGTGCGCAACGCGGCGCGTGGCTTGTTGTCATCAGGTGTGTTGTTGAGTGTGATTATTCTCGTTCGCTGTGTACTCGAAAGACTACGAAGATTGTGATTTGAATGCTCGTATACTGACTACTAATGCGGAGCAATGGAAATTGAGCCCGATTCATGTTGAGTGTGGATATGCTCGCTCGTTGTGCCAATATTGTATTGCATACATACTTGTTGTTGGATGCTTTCTGGTAAGGGAGCCTTAGTACTTGTACTTCGTGAACCTGGCTGGAGAGCGTCCGACGATATTCAATCTGCCTATGGTGGATTTATAACATATTTAAATATAACATATTACATATAAACCCATAACATACAATTATCATTGCAGGTTGAGTTGGGCCTGTAGAATATATCACTCGCTCCTGCGATGCATCGGCACGGCTGGTTCTGTCTTGATGTTTACCTCGGTAGGACGTCAAGATGGGATAGGTTGTTGTTGAACCAGAGAGCTTGCTTTCTGTGCGTAGTACACTTCGTGTACATTTCTATGTTCTACAGTACGTCTGATTTTACCATGCGATTTTATTGTAACAACATACCTATTATATGCAATTACGATGTTTGCTATGGTCGAACGATAACTAATTATTATATGAAATTACTACGATGTTCGCTATGATCGAACAATAACTAATCATGGTTGGTGGGACTCTGTTTACTACTACCAATATCAAACTTACTTCCAAACAATGTTCTACTACCCATGATGGTTGCGCGCTATATTTGATTAATATATTATTACTGAAGGTTGCATCACGCCTGTGGATTCTGTTTCGTTGCGGCGAACATCCCTGCAGTGCGCCTGGTGTATCCTTGAAACCTATTACAGGTATATGTGGGATTACACCACTTTAAAAATGTAATTATCCAGCTTTATGCTGACATAAGTGGAACGCACCACTCTAAAGTACACTCGAGTACGTTGCGCCATTTCGCGGTTGATGCCTAGTGGTTGGGGGGGGAGGCTTGTTGGCTTTTGGTATTTTATGAGGCTTATTGGCCCATGTAACTCATGTATCGATATGTCTTTTGGAATACCAAGAGTGGGAAGAAGACTACCGTTGATGGCGGGGCGGAGCCAGTCAACCATCATATATTTTTGTTAGTCAAAGTATATGATGCCAAACAAAGCACCTTCCTTTATAAAAGGAAGATGCTTGCCACTAGGAATAATTAGCTTCACCACTGTGTGACCTTATGGAGTCTTATGGAACAACTTAAATGTATGTTACATAAGATAGAAATCGAAACTCTGAGTAACTATCCATATATAAGGTCAACTCTCTTGATTTTAAATATATTTCGCATAGAAATATAATATGATTGATCCTATACATAAGACTGACTTATTGTGTATGTTAAGAGGCAAACATAAATCTGGCTTGCTGTGTATGTTAATAGGCAAAACATTAGAACGAACAAAGCGCAGTATACTTGAACAGGATCGCATAGTAAAAATACACCTCTAAATGTGTGTCATGGTTGTATACTATTTAGATACTCGAACACGTTAAATATAAAACTCTCATATAAAACGTGTGTCATAGTTGTATACTAGTTCTATACTCGATCACGTAGCAAAGCACTTTCCTTCACTTTGTTGATTTATACTTGATCATTTTACAACTTTTCTATAACTCGAACGCGTAATTTAAGCCAGTCTTATGTGAACTGAAATTCATTGAAATCAGTTCTTAAACTAGTCGTTGGGTTGATTGAATTCGAAGCTTCTGAAACTCTAAAAGAACTTGGGTTATTATGTTCGCAACGATGATGAGGGTTTACTGCTAGATGATTCATGAGCCATTACAAAGAACCATTGAATTTTATTTGTAGAGAGAGGTGTAGATGTTTAGGGACCCAGTCAGGTTAGTTACAAGGTCCCGGTCAAAGAAACTATTATTTGATCTACACTCGATCTCGGGAGCGGCGACGTTCGAAAAAACTGGCTGGATGACGAAGATACAAATATTATCTGTTAATGTGTGTTTAATATTATCAGTAAGTATCACATAATCTATTTGTTACTTATAATACTTTTGACACTTATTTGAAATGATGTTTTTAGCATTATTTATTTTTAGATAAAACTACACTTCTTGCCTTTGATAAAAATACCATATTTTTGTCATTTGATAACCTTCCAATATTACGGAATACGAATTTGATATGTTTTTTGTACCATTGAGTCAGATTTGTAACATAGTGTACGAAATCTACAGTGAATATAACAAATGTAGGTCAATTCAACTAAGTCTCAACATTCACAATACATCCACATAGTCTCCTTTGCTAATTTTGGCATACCCTTATTGTGTTTTCTATGTACCACCTCTGACTATGTTCTGCTACTTTTCTAACACATGCCTTCCATTGACGAATTTCAACAGGTTGAGTAATAGAGTTGTTTGTTCGAAACAGCATTGTATGATCCGATAAGCAATGAGTGCGAACTAAGATCTTAATTCCAAGGAAGCTACTAATTGAAAGTTACTCGGCGGAGTGACATTGGTCCCTTAATAAATCCAATGGCCACAGGCTGTATTGTGCTTTGTTAGTTGTCAGATTAGCGGCTCCCTCGGCGCCTAAGTAACAAACTAGGATTGTCCAAGTCAGGCTGTCTGACTATTGTCGGGATCTCGGGAATGAGCGGATTTACTCGTAGTTGGTGCTTAGCGTGGTGTTCTTACGATAGTTTAGACTTAAGATAATTACTGCTTCCGTTTTCCTCTAATCTTTTAATATAGGTACCTTCAAATCAAGAGTGAATAGGCATCTTCTAGGCAAGCGCGCTCCACTTTAGGCTGCGTCACCACTTGCAAGCAGGTTTGATAGCAGCCAAGCGTAAGCCTTAAATATTAAAAAAAATATATTACGCAGCAATTAATTGAGGTTCGATTTTTGACTTCCCTGGTGCAGTGGTGAGCGGGAGTTTCGGGGCTCGATCCCCGGCAGAGTAAATTTGGGAATACATTCTGAGCTTTATCTGGTCTGGTCTAGTAGCAGTCTATGCTTCAGCAGTAGCTAGTGACCACCCTAACAAACGATTTAGCGTTCCGGTACGATTTAGTGTAGAAACTGATTAGGGGTACGGGTTTATTCGCAGTCAAGGGCTGACTTGTAGTGGATAAAAAAAAGGTATGTCAGTTAGTAGATAATGTAAATATCTTGATACTAACCCATTTCTAGGACGAAGACTTAATATAGTAATATTATAAATGCGAAAGTTTGGATGGATGGATAGATGGATGGATTTTTGTTACTCAATCATGCCAAAACAGCTGAACGTATCTGGATAAAATTTGGCACAGAGATAGATTATAGTCTGAAATAACACATAGGGGTTACCACCTTTAGTAGTAGTAAGCCCACTTTAACACATAAGTCGCGGTAGTTAATATAAATTTCTTGATGCTAGGACGAAGACTATAGGTAATATACAAAACTGCCAAAGTTAGTGAACTGTATTAGCGAAGGAATCCAAACATGTTGACTTGCTCTAGTTACAGCCATTAAACTGGTAAATCGTTAGACGATGTCAGCGCGGAAAACTTGCTAACTACAAAAGTTTCGGCAGTTAACGAAGGAGACTGGGTACAGACAGATAAGTAGGTCGTTAGTGCTTCTTTGATCGATGATTGGAATGATACGTGAGTTTGTTTGCGCCGAAGTTTACTAATCTTACTAATATTATAAATGCGGAAGTTTGAATGGATGTATGGATGTTTGTTCTAACGGCTGAACGGATCTGGATGAAATTTAGCACAGAGATAGAATAAATTATAGTCTTGAATAACACTTAGGCTACTTTTTATCCCGGAAAACTAAGGGATTTCCGGCGGAAACAAAAAACCTCAATCCACGCGGACGTAGTCGCGGGCATCAGCTAGTTAAAATTATAAATGCGAAATTGTATTTGTTTGTTGATTTGTCCTTTAATCACGTCACAGCGGAGCAAGAAATTATAAATTATATTGACTCTGCCGGGAATCAAACCCTTGACCTTATAAGACCACAACGCTCCCCTATCTGTCCGTCTGTCCATCTGTCTGTCTGCCTTCTACGTTTACACGGCCCATACATACGTTTTTTGAGAAAACTTGGTATAGAGATAGGTCTAAATACATTGTGACAAGCATATGAAGCGTACAAAAATCAACGTATTTCGTCAGCATACTGGAAATACATTATGATATCTGAACAGCAGAATCGGAACCCACCAAAAAAAATACGGACTACAGTATGCAGAAGTCTACGTAACTGTACGTCACATGACTACACGTGATCCAACGTAATCCAACCATACTAAAAACTAATATAATAAAT
Source organism: Erebia aethiops (assembly GCA_923060345.2). NCBI lineage: Eukaryota > Metazoa > Arthropoda > Insecta > Lepidoptera > Nymphalidae > Erebia > Erebia aethiops. The sequence continues at coordinate 15,626,803 of OV281081.1, read as the reverse complement.
GGAAAAGTGCGTCTGTCTGCTACGCTTTTATGGCCCATCTGCTCAATTCTGATGAAATTTGGTGCAGGGATAGCTTGTATCCCAAGGAAGGACTTATCAGGCTATCTTTTATGGCGGAAAATTAGAGTTCCTGCGGGAATAAAAATAAAAATTCACGTGGACACAGAAATATATACAAAATTATATCAGAAATCGTAAACAACTTCAGGCTACACAATATAATTCTGGTTGAAAACATTTAATTACCTTAAAGCCGAGTCATAAATCTAATCCTCGAGCGCGATCGTAAAACGTCATATTAGATTTTGTGCAATAATCCACGCAACTTGTTGCGACCGACCAATTGAACGTATATATTATCTACTATATACTAACACAACGGTTCAAATGCCTTTTCAACACTCAATTTTAAAGAACGGCGTCATCATACCACAATGAAAATTATATATCTGAGACAAATTGTGTCAAAATCAGTTGAAAAGGTGGACAGTCAAAGCATATCTAGCAGACAGACAGACACTGCGACTCGATACGACGCGACGCGAATGTATCAAACAGTAGCTGACCCTTCACGTGGCCTACGTTGTCGCGTAGACAAGTTTGGCATTCTCTATCTTTTCTTTATGGCATCGTATCACGTCGCAACTCTTCTGTCTCTCACCTAGGACTAAGCTCTAATTCTTGTGCAGAGGCCTGAGGCCTCTTCTGAGGCCTGTGCCCAGCAGTGGGATGTTAATGGGCTGTAGTGGTGGACTCACGGAGCGGTTATTGTGAAATTGAAACAAACTTATCGTAACCGCAGTTGGAAACGCGTTAAAAACTAATGTCCAATAAATCAGATGGTGCATATAAAGGCGGTATTTACGCGCTCCGACCGCTAATGGGCGCGTTTGTATAAATCAAGCGGCAATAATTGTGGTGATTTATACGAGTATAGATAATTAAATTAGCGACACAAAGGGAGCAGGAATTAATCACGTCAATGCGTCAAACACATTATACGCTGTTTTGATAACGCACAGTTAAGTCGTGACGGCGTAAACGAGCTATTTATAAAATGTTAAAATGGTACCTAAGCCCACTTTAACATTTATTTTTTACACGTTTTTAAAATAGCGGTTTTCTTTTAACCTGATTTTATTATCTAATTATATTAAGCTTTTGCCTGGCTTGTCTCACGTTACGCTTGACTTTGATCATAACATTAATATTAATAATGCGATAGTGTATTCGTTTGTTGGTTAGTCCTTCAATTACGTCGCATCGGATCGACATGATTTTAGCATGTTTGTAGTTGAGGATCTGGTAATAAATAATGCCCAATTGATATATTAATAAATCCTACGTCACAAGAGCTATCTGTATGCGAAATTTCAGCCCGATACATACATTGGTTTGAGCGACACCTTGATGGATCAATCAGTCACATTTTCCTTTTATTTATAACACATTTCTCGATACATAATATGTAATGATTGTTTCTGATTCAACTTACTTCTTTACTTCGTCAGGAATTCTCCATACGGAGACGGACATGCTTAACACGAGACCGCGACGAGTCAGATAAATAATACTGATATTATAACAGAATCGAGTCGTTAAAGGACAAGGCGCCAATTGTACACATATAAAACATTTTACAGCACTATAATTGCAATTTCTCGATAAAGGAGAGAGTAACAGCGTGTAACACACACTTAAACTGATAGTGATGTCAAATGTCAATCGATAAGCGGTATCGATGAACGGTGAACGATTGTTACCATACGAATTGACGTATTAAAAATGAATATGATCGTTTTCTTTGAACTTTATTGTTGTTTATGTCCGGTTCTGTTTTCTTGGGACTATTATTTTATAACTACCAACATCCTATGACTTTGTTTGCGTATTGAAATATTTTTCATTAGATTTTGCTTATAGCTAATCTGAGTCTGTTGTCTCAAGTTATATAAACCCCAAGGAACATAGGATAAATTGTATAATCTTTGCGCATAATCTTGGCAAGATCAGCTCAGCTTAGCAGTCAGATTCACAAACTTAATACATTTTATGCTAACGGATTTTAATCCGATTTAGCTGATAAGAAATTGCCAGCAAACTTAGAGTATACAATCTACAGATTACAATATATCCAGACACACACACTAGTTGTGTTGACGCTTATAATTTATAAAATATGGAATAAATTATCTACTTGCTATGATCATATTACCCAATGTGTTTTTATACCGCTATCCATATCCATTAATTTGACAACACAAATTCCAAATATTTATTCCAACATTTTGTTTTGAACTCTGTTTTGTTTCGGATCTCATTTAAAACACTATTACGTTTCATAAAGTTTCATAATTTGAATCATGTATAAAATATTAAATTCAAAACCTATCGCATTGGAAATAAACTGTTTGAAAAAAATATAGCAATTTGTTGATGACTTGTATTTCTATATTGAAAATTTAATTGATGGTTGTTTCTTTCATATTATCTTTCTATGGTTACAATTTTCATATTGAAATTTGAATGTACAGAGGATTTTATTTATTAGGCGCCTGTTTAACTTCGATAGCTGATATATTGGATGCGAGTCGGTCTGCATAGTTATTACTTACCTATTGCACAACTGATGGGTACTGTGGCACTGAGTTTACCTTTGTCAGTGAACAAGCTAACTTTTCCATTTTGTCATCGACCATTGTAGTAATCAACGATCAGTGCATTCATTTTATTAAACCAAATTTTATACTATTTGTTTTTAAATCCTAAATCCTAATATTACGTGAATCTCATAAATGACTGCAGTTTAAAGTAACACAGCGGCTGCGCAAAAAACAAAAAAATGTTATATTTTTCGATATTTTTAATCTGAAAAGAATCAACTTACCAAAACAATCGATGCTGAGAAGTGATTAGATAAATGTTATACCGCAAAATGATCTACTTAAAATAAGATTGGGATCTAGTTAAATTTAATTTACTGTAGCTAATGCTAACTCATAATTATGTGTATCCTAATTTTATTTCATAGAAATATCTCAATCAAATCTTGCTATTATACAGTTAAAATGAACGGCATTCTGAACGATAGAGATTCATTCGACTATTCATAAGCACTTGTAAAAAGTCTATTTGAATAAAAAACTTTTGAATTTGAATTTGAAACAAATAAAAATGCCACAGTAGGTACTCATGAGTCGTGAAAGGGATAATAAACGCACGTTTGTCATGAAGGTCAACGCACTCATTGTTATTGGCATTACTATGGACAGTCCTTATTGTAATAGAGAATGTTTAGTGCTCATTTGCAAGTGGGTTACTGGAGACGGATGAATCACGTACGTGTAACAAGAAAATAATGGTAATATACCACTTTATTGATCCGGCCTTTTTGTTGGACGTCAGTCGTCACCTATCGAAGGAAGTTGCCATATCTGCGCGTTCTTTCGCGAAATTCTCGGAAAGTAGGTATTGTCGGTTAAGGAATTCATCTAAGAAGTAGAGGCGTAATTCTTGCCACCATTTCACGCGGTCTTGATTCTTACATAATGACTCTTATGTTAATATTTTCAATAATAAAAAAGAGGTGTTGTTTTGGTCTTAGTTTCTTTACTACGGTAAAACGATTTTGAGTGTTACGATTAGGTGAGCGATTAAGAAACTATAATCAGGTTTATTATTATTACTTAAGTAATCTATATAATACGGTGGTAATCTGCGTTCTCCAGGGCATTGAGATTTGAGAATTGGTAAAGACAGAATTCGAAGCTTTAGGGTACGTTCACACTGCGATAAACATTCGCGCGGATTTTGTTCTCGCGATTTATTTTGCGTAGGAATTTCACCTACATCGCACTGCGAATGCGGTGAGCGTCATGCAACTCCGTAGGTACAGCACAAAATATTAGTTACAAAAGTTTTTATGTAGCGAGAAAAACTTGTCCTGACCCAGTCAACTATACATTGCCACTGGGTGGTATGGGTGTAGGTTGTAAATTGTAATCCAACGTGGCTGCGAGCGTAACCTAGTAAACTATTTGAGCTTGGAGCAAATTTTCTGTGAAACGGTATGCTAATGCAATTCAGTCCCTACATGACGGTGCTGTTCCCAAAATTAGAGTTCACTAGATTAGGCATGTAATCAACTGGGCATTTTGAGGTTTTGCCACGGGAACAACCAACATACTCATTTATTATTCGCGCGTCTCGCCTTCTGAACTCTGTCTACAACTAACCTAGCATAGATTTATTTTATGTCAAAATGTGTAGTGTACGTCGAAATCTAACCAATGTATTGATACAGTCAAGTGCAACTGATTGATTAACAACAGCTGGTATAGTTCTCGACAACTTTCTTGTGTATCAACACGTACCTCTGGTTTTTTAGTGTCTAGTTGTGAAAACCTATAGCTATAGTGAATTAGCTATAAGTTACCTAATTTTAAGACTATTTAATTACTAGATGATATCTTTCTGTATTTGTAATTCTTGCTTTGCGATTGTGTATTATGTGTTTTAGTCCTTGACTGCGATCTCACCTGATGGTAAGTGATGATGCAGTCTAAGATGATAGCGGGCTAACCTACAGTTATATTTTATCCATACGCTTAATTGGGTTCTATATGGCGTCGTACAAGAACGCTAAATCGCTTGGCAGCACGCCTATTCCGGTAGAGTGGTAAGTAGCCACGGTGGAAGCCTCCCACCAGGCCATATCAGGGAAAATTCAGAAATCAATTTGGGAATTTATCCCAAATTGACCCTGCCGGGGATCGAAACCGGGGCCTCCATACGTTAAGACAAGAGCGCTCAACACTGCTCCAGGGAGGTCGCCAAACCATTAAATAATATAAATAAATATTCAGTGCATGTGTTGAGATCTAGACCGCAGATTAGGGGTTAGGTCACCTTGACTCGCCGCAGGTGTGACCTGGGTGAACGCAAATATTTGTCGGTACAACATAACTGGTTTCTTAGCACGTAAGACTTCAAGACACCAAGCTTGGTGAGCGATGGCCGAACCCTTCTCATTCTGAGAAGAGACTCGTGACTAGTGAGCCGTTTTTGGATCTCAATGATGATAAAAGTCATGATATCTCCTGAGGCCAAGAAAATAACTGCCAGTTGTGTCCGTACTTTACTTATGGATATTTTTGATTGGGATCGAACTCCAGTCTCCAAGTTTTTCATTTTAATTCAATAAAGCATTAATATTATAAGCGCGCGTATATGACTAAGCGCTGGGGGTTATCGAGCATAATCTTCGTGACTTGTAATTTCTAAGTCCTACATAGTACAACCTTTGTACGTAACATTGGCGATTTCTAATCGAATTCATGTTGCAGTGTAGGCCGAGAAATATCCTATCAGCGGGGAGCATTAATAAAACACGTGCTATTGACATTTGACAAGGAAGGCTCCGTGTATAGTTTATAAACGATAAGGAACACCTTTAGACTTGGCGATTTAAGAAGAAAACCAATTAATCGTCTACGACTAAGGAAACTAGAAACTTTAGATAGTCTTAACAAATTAAGTATTGAGTTGGGGAAAAATATTAACAACGTTAAACTATAATAATGAATGACCACAGCTGCTCAAAATCCTCTTTCTTATTGGACAGAATTATACGAAGTTTAGGTTGGTAGATTTACAAAATATATCCTAGAATTATTTAAATCAACGCACAGGTCAAAACCATTGGGTGTACAAAGAAATTAAGCATATGATTTTTTATAAATTCAGTCACCAGCTGATTGTAATATTAATTAGTTGATAAACAATAATACTTAAATTTTTACGTTTTTTTTTAAATAAATAGACCTCACTAAATAATTTGTTTCAAAAATTCGATTACCTGGGGCCATACTGAAAACGCTTAAAGCCAATATTGTGGCTGCAAGCGTTCCATTATTGTTGACTTTCGTGTTTTAGAATTATAATCTTTATCTTAGGAACGTAAAGGTGCGAGACATCAAACTGTCATTTTGAGTAATATTGCTTAAGTGTTGCTATACCTAAGTGTTGGCAGTATGGGCCTTGATAGTCAATCAAATTATTATTAAGTATGTAATTAGTCGTAACGATATATCGTATCGTCTGCTCACCAAAAGATTCCGTTTAAATCTTAGAGCCATGCCGTTATCCACTAAGCGTGGACAAGTACATGATCGGTTGACAACATGACGAGAGATTATCTAGCAGCAGTAGGCGGTTACGCCATGGGAACCGCTCGGATGAGGAATGGTTGCGCGAATGCTATCAGCGCTGTCACGGCACGATGAAAGAAACATGAATTACTCAAGAAGTACGTATGTGGTGTCATTTGGGTTGACATACGCATCCCTAGCATGACATGTCAAGAAATGGACAAAAATATGCGGTTGCGGAATCTAAAGTCTAAGTTAATTTAACCTAATATAATCTGTGTGGCTTGTTCTTTTGTGCACACAGCCCAACAAACTGTCACTAAACTTAATAGAAACTCTATCTTTTTTTTTTTTTTTTTAAATTTTTTTTTTACCTTTATTGAAAATAATACAATAGAACTTAATGCTAGCTAGCCTAACCTAATTACTATATAAATCATGCCCGCATGGAATGGTGGCAAGAATGCTGGCTGCATTTCCGCGCTGGACAGCCAGGCTGATCCTTTGCGCAAAAAATGAGCCAGCCCTTCTGTCACCAGATGAGGCAATTAACCGCGGTGAAATATCTAAATAAAAATATAACTCTATCTAAATTACTCGTCAAGTCATTTGTCAAGGATCGCATACGCATCCCTAGCATGACATGTCAAGAAAATAACAAAAACTACTCGGTTGCTTCCGAATCTAAATTCAAGAGTTAATTGCACTTAATAAAAAAGTGTAGTTTATTCTGTTATGCACAACAATATATTATTATCTGTAAACTAAATAGACAATTATTAGATATATCGAGATTTTTACAGGCATTATTCTATAGGAGCACTATAGCGACAGCAATTTAATCAGACTTATATTATGAGCAACAGAATTAGCCACATTATATTATGCTGAGGTCAGCAAAGATCAGCCATTTGGTTAAGCTTATTCACAAGAGATACATTTTTTCTAAATACTCTTACGGAGATAATTTATTTTTGTCTTCTTATAATTCGACACACTACACTCGATCTTATCCAAAAAAGCATGTATCTCTAACTGGACATACTCGAAGACAATCGAAGAATAGAAAAAAAAATTACCAATAAAAGAATACAGAAGATGTATAGAAGTGATAAAGGAGACTAAAACCTCACAAATAGACTAAACCATTAGCGAGCCTTATTTGTAGGATCAGATGCTTAAGCGTAGTATTGACAAGTTTAATTTTCTATATGTTGCAGATGCTTAATAATTATCTCTGTAGTCGTGTAGGGTTAAGTTTAACTGGCATACCCCTTATGTTAACCCGGTACCATCTTAAACTGCATCATCACTAACCACCAGGTAAGATCGCAATCAAGAGCTAACTTGTTGTGTGTTAATGTCATAATTAATATGTCCCCCCAATGGGGCAGAGGGCGTTTAAGAGAGAGCTAACTTGTAGTGGATAAAAAACAGCTCTATGAAGGAAGATACCATTTCTGTTACCTTTTTAAAAATTCTGTGACCCAAACATATACCGAGAATCAAACGCCGCCGATAAACATGACGCGGCAGAACAAAAGGGTTATGAAAAAAAACAAAGAAGTCATTAGCATGCACGCCTGTACTCGATGCGGTATCGATACACTAACAGCACTAACGATACACGACTGATTAGAGCGTTGGGTAACTGACGAAAGTGGGCCAGTTATAACGTGAAGATACAGAATCTACACATTGATGTAATTTGCTTTTTATTTATTTATTATATAACCAAAAAAAAAACGAAATGATAAGTTAAGAAAAAACCATTACTTATTAATTAAATTTACAAAAAGTATAATTATTTTATTTAATTATTTAATAAACCATCCAAGTATATAGTAGTTAATGGGCATGGGTGACTAAAGTACTGGCGCTATTACCACGTTGAATAGCAAGGCTAAAAATGAACTATGGCGCTTATTTTGCCCAAGGGCAGTTTTTTGGTCACCAAAGGCGTGGATCTGTTTTTGGGACACGACATTTATAATGTCTTTGTCGAAATTCTTCGTGTCCGATGACCACAGGTCCATAGTCTCAAAAGCACCGCCACCGAGTTTCTTGCTGGTTCTTGTCGGTCGGAATGTCATTCCCAACCAGTGGTAGATTCACTCGAGTATTCAAAAGCACTTGTCAAAGTCTACTTGATTAAATAGATTTGAGCTTAAAGTTGCAAAACCAATTTAGTTAAGGATGAATAATATTACACCTTATGGCATGAGAAAGGAGCTTTATAATTTTTTTTTTTTATTTTTTTCTCTGACTGTCAATTCCGGCATTACGTTGAAACTACTGATCGGATTTGAATATACTTGATTATTAGCAATGATTCTGGGTTAAAAAATAGGCTATTATGTATGACTATTATACATAAGACCGCTATAAGCATCAGAATTGTCAGATATTTTGTAAGTTAGGTACATAATATATTTAAGTAACTCACAAAAAACTTACATAATATTAAATTGCAAACGATACACGGCTTCTAGACTGTTACCATATTTTGGTAAGTAACTCGAATGACATTTCAGCGATTTTCCTTATTAAAACTTAAAAGTGTGATTGCAGCCTAAGGTGAGCCCTCCCGTGCGAAGCTTAGGCGGTTCAACTAGTTATAAATATTAAAACACCTTTTTCGTGGGACGGAAATAGCCAAGACTTCAAATAGGTTACTTATATGCAAAACTATCAATATGCGAGACATTTCATATACCCCGGGGGGCCTGGGACTCAATACGGAGTGTTATTTATTCCTTATCTATTAAGAACTGTGATTTAAACGATACCGGCATTTGCATTAACGATCTGAGCCATAAATTTTCCTATTTCACTTTAGACGTACCTATACAATAAACAACATGTTTTCAATTATTGTATAATGGCTTTCTGATAGTGTGAATTGGTACATAATTGCTGGACTCTTTATATTAGCACCATTGATATAGTGGCTAGGATGTTTAGCAGATTTAGGTCCCGGGTTCGCGCCCTATTCAGGCCACAAAACAATGCATTTTTCCTGTACCTACATTTCTATATACGCGTCTGGAAACGTTGACTTTTAGTTACCGTTAGTTTTATTCGTGTTTTGTATCGCTTTGTCTGAACTTATGTCTTTAAAGATTGATTGATAAATTCCTTACCATATGATGAATGCATTTATTCCTTAAAAATTCTCGTATTACTACGCGTCTGAGAACACGAGCGTAGACACCCCATTACCGCTCGATCGCGCATTGACCCAGCATTAAGTAGCTGCTCTTTAGCAGAAGAAAGAATTTTATTTTTATTCGTGTTTTGTCTGATTGTCGTCGTTAGATTGATGAATTTCTCTCCATGATAAATGCATTTTCTTGTACATTCTGGTGTACATTTCCACCCGTCTGGGAACGCAAACGTTGACACCTCGTTACCACACTATGCGCATTGACCCGGCATTAGGCGCTAATTAGAGCGCTTAGAACAATGCCCATTGTGCGTGATGCCGACACCGATGTTAATTTCGAGTGTGAAACTTTAGGATCTGAACACACCTAAAAATATTGAATTTTAACTATAAATAACTACCGGTTCTAAACTCACGTGTTTTGTTAGAAAAGTGCACGACTAGTTTCGAACCCGTCCGGAACATCCCTCGCAGAGAGCTTTACGGCAGGCAGCCCGCAGTCTTTCAGCTGCCGCGTCGCGCGAACAGGCTCATGAATAAAGGCCCCGGACAAATTCCAAACTAGTCGGCCACTTTTCCGACAAAACACGTGAGTTTAACCGGTATAGTTAAAATGAATATCACTCATGATAATTTAAACGTTAAGATAAAATACTAGCTGATGCCCGGGACTTCATCTTCGTGGCGTAAGTTTTTTAATTCCCGCGCAAAGTACTCAATTTTCCAGGGTAAAAGCCTCATAAATAAGGCCATGACTTATGAGTGTACCAAATTTCATCAAAATCTGTTGAAAAGATGGGTTGTTTTTTATTCTTATTCACTAATGCTTCTATCGGGTCCATTAAAATTGACTTTGTCTGCAATCAAAGTTCTAACCCAGTTAATTTCATTCAAAAGTCTTTCTTTTAGCTTTAGTAGTAAAATGGCCTCACTGTGCCCGTGTTGACGTCAAAATATTGAAATACTTAGTATAATCAGAAATGCAGTATCATATCATTTTCTTGTAAATTGTCAACAACTGACCACTTTAGTTTATTTATTTGCTTATATAACCTAATTTGAAATGGAATACATACAACTTTACCGTAAATAATGGAAACCATTGCCTATTTTGAAGCGAATTTATATTCAGGTCTACTATTTAGCTGTACCTACTAGTTATAATGTACAGTACATGGCATATTTCATTTTATTCAGCCAGTTTTTGGTTCACATTATTTTTTAAATACATTTTCATAGCAATATCAAAATGGGAAGGTGTCTCTTTATCCACTACAAGTTAGCTCTTGACTGCGATCTCACCTGATGGTAAGTGATGATGCAGTCTCGTAGGTAGTGGGCTAACCTGTTACGGGCATGGCAGTAGGTATATTAAAACCATAATCCGTCCCTAATCGGTTTCTATAACACGGCATTGTACCGGAACGTGCCAGAACGTTAAATCGCTTAGCGGGTCGTCTTTGTCGGTAGGGTTGTAACTAGCCACGGCAAGACTGGACTAGCCCACCATTAAGTATGTAATTACTTTTTATCATTATTTTTTTATTTAACTCGAAATTATTTTCAAAAAGAACTACTGTGTTTGTACGTAATTTATAATTTGCACGAAATGTCTTCGTATGAGCATCTCCCAAAATAGAGAAGGTAGATATAGAAGAGAAGTTTGTACATAATGTAGCCCCTGTAGGTCCCCAAAAGTTGTTTACTTGTATTTCGAGGCACGCGTTAGTTAAATAACAAATTAGACACGTAGGTTCTTGGACAACTTTTATAGAGCTACCTGGAATTTGGACCGGCAAAATTTTGCTCTTCACAATAATGTTACGTTCATATTAAAACGTCTATAGCGACTTGTCAATTAATTAACTAATATCCAGTTTATTACGTTTTTAAATAGTTAGATATAATCTGTGTAATAGGTAATTATTTTACACGATATTTAAAAAAATAGATTCCAGTTAACTCATTTTATTACTTTTGAGACTATCCTTGAACAATCAATTTTAATTTTTACATGATTTAAAGTAGGTATGATATTTACAAAATATCACCCACTAGAAAAAAAATGTCTTAAAGACCTCCCTGACGCAGTGGTGAACACTGCGGTCTTACAAGCTAGAGCTTTCAGGCTCGATCCCCGACCAGATCAAAATGGGAATTTATAATTTTTGAAATTTCTCTATTCAGGATCTGGTGGGAGGGGAGGCTTGGGTTCAATATCAATATTTATTTATTCAAATAAAACATGATGGTGATAATTAATTACGGTATTAATTACGACTAAAGCTACGAGGTTTCCAAAACGCGCTCTGGTCTGAGATGGGTCAACAACAAACTCGTAAGTCGTAAACCTAGTTGCGCGCAAAAGCTAGTAACTTCTAATTTATATATTCATATCAAGTTGCAAAACAAAGTTTGGTAGCGGTAGTAAAAAAGTGTGTTTTTACATCCAGCTTGATGTATCTTGCGGTCGGTAGCATCAACAAAAAAAATATCATAACAGTTTCATAAGCGGTTTCCGAACGGATGGGTCCGAGAGTTTTTATACCCCTTTTTTATACCGCAACTACGCCCTTTAATACAAACAACCAAATTGCGTTTATTTCCTGTTTAATATAAATGTAGTACCCAATACTACTATGGAAAAAACATTTATTATTTTGAGTTTTTTATATGAATCTTTAAAACAAATTGCGCCCATATCCTGTACTATAGGTTACCGTGTTTAAAAGAGTTTTTTTCATAATGGGTTATTTTGTAGGGTTTCTAGTAGAGATAATAAATCGATGCTTTCCTAAACTCTAGAAAAACCCCATACAAAAACTATTCTATAAAAGGCAAGTAGGCAAGTAGATACTTTAAAAAATACTATTCACTATACACAATACACATTTTCGTATTACAAAACCGTACAAATGGTTTCAGAAATAATACATTCTCGTATCTACGAAATCGTTCGAACTTCGAATCTTTTTTCCTTTTACCTAAATACCTTTGCTTTCTATCGCGTTTATCGATTAAAAAAAAAACAATATGGCCGCCCGAGCAGCACAAACCGTGGTAATTGACCAGGTTTTATCGAATGCCATCTCGTGCCAGTAATTGGGAATGGGCATTTTTTTCTGTAGCAACATTCGGCGTGCCATCGACACTCATTCGGATGCTTTGAGATTAAGAAATATTCTCGTTCCTTTGTTAATAATTTATTATGTAAGATCGGGGCTCTAGAGTGTGATTATTTTAATGACTAGTGAGTTTTTCACCGACTTCGAAAAATGAAAAGTTCTCAAGGAATATAAGAAAAGATCCAACAACATGGTTATATATCACACACTAGCCGATGCCCGTGACTTCCCCCGCGTGGATTGAGGTTTTTTGGTTCCCGAGGAAATCTTTAATTTTTCAGAATAAAAAGTAGCTTACGTGTTATTCTAGACAATATTCTTATTTTAAAAAAAACATACCTACCAAAATTAAAATGGGAAGGTGTCTTCAAGGTAGCCCTTGACTGCGATCTCACCTAATGGTAAGTGATGATGCAGTCTAAGGTGGTAGCAGTTTAATCTGTTAGGAGCATGGCAGTAAGTACACTAAAACCATACCCGTTTCTACACGACATCGTACCGGAACGCTTAATCGCTTAGCGGCTTGTCTTTGTCGGCAGGGTAACTAGCCACGGCAAAATCTTCCCACCATTAAGTCCCTGTGTAGCGTAAAAGGGGGTTTTTAAAAGCAGTGTATCCATCAAACTGTGACATAATGTATGCTTGTAAAAATAATATGCTGTTTTTAAGACCTTTGAGCAGCCATTGACGCATCTCAAAACACAATTAAAAAAAATCTCTGCATTGAAATTTATTTTAAACACACCTCTTAGTTTACCTTTTAAAGCAATTTTTCTCCTTAATGAAACCAATAATTTGCTCTAGAAATATAAGATTAAATTCATATTTCTAAATCAAACACATGATTTCTTGCATTTTTTGCGACATGCGCTTGCTCGAATTCACCACCGCGCGCCTGTTTTTCAGCTCGTGAGCTCACAGCGCCTTAAGTATGTAATTACTTTTAATCGCTTTTTTATTTAACTCGAAATTATTTTCAAAAAGAACTACTGTGTTTGTTCGTAATTTATAATTTGCACGAAATATCTTCGTTTGAGCATCTCTATCTCTATGCCAAATTTCATCCAGTTCCGTTCAGCCGTTCAGTTTGGTAACTAAATTAATCCTCAAATAGCCTGAGCCTGTATTATTCCTTAGGACCTCCAATATAAAAGACTCTTCACGACTGCACCAGGGATGTCATGTCATGAAGTCAACAAGAGATTGTTTTATTTGACCTTCAAAGAAAACCTTCGCTTTATTTTCCGTTTAGAGTATACCCTAACATCTTAATCGATCTGTTCCGTATTTTTGATTCCATACCCACCCCAACTTTTTTCCTCTCATTATAAACCCAAGTGACGTGAAAGAGAGGGCCGATTTTTATCTTCAACCCTACTTTTAGTCACATAAATGGCGTTCTAGAGAGTTCGCGACTCTTTAAGGAGCGACGAAGCATTAAATAACTGGGTTCTAAAGCCACCCATTCACGTCACGACTAAATAAACGGCGCCCATTCAGAAAAGCGTTGCTTTAAGATCGTTATTTCAAAGGATTTACAGTTCTCTTACGCGTTTGATAACATTGATTTTTAACTTTTAAAATTCTCTGATAAGTTTTAAAGCGCAAGGAAAAGCTTTTAGGATACTTTTAAGGTATTGGGATTTGATTGATTTCATGTGATAGGTGACTTCTTCCACGTGGTTTGAGTTTTTTTGGTTCCCGTGGGAACTCTTTAATTCTTCGGAATAAATAGTAGCCTATGTGTTATTCCAGACTATAATCTATGTCTATACCAAATTTCGTTCACATCCGTTTAGCTGTTCTGGCGTGACTGAGTAACAAATATTTATACAAAACCATCCAAACTTTCGCAATTATAATATTAGTATAGATTACTTATTGATGTGAACTTAGCTTTGCCCATTTAAAGAGCTTAAAAAATATAGTACTTAGTTGTCTGAAATTAATATTAATTAATTTAATAGATATTAATTAATAGTTAAGGTTCTATTTTGATATTATGATGATTTTTGATTCAGATCGACAGAGGGGAAAAAATATTTCGACCGTAAAGTATTGTAAGGTAAAGTACTTAAACCTATTTAACCTAAAGCATGCTTGATTTATCAGATAAAGAAGGGAGAAAGGGATTGTATAGTCAACATTTCGACTATACTCTCCACGTTTGTTTTGTCATACACCGAAAATGCTGACTCAAGAGACTCTAGTACAGCAAAACTCACACATTTCACACTGTTTATACAACATATCTTAACAGACAAAGCTGTTTGGCTGCCAAGTGAAATATTGGTAGTCTGCGGCAAAGCAAAATGCTTTGGAATGTCTGCGGAAAGCGGGCATGAAGTTTTCTCTATATAATTAGCTCATTTGTAAGTTTAGAAACGCGCAAGTGACGCAGCGTTTTAATAACAGCCCAGTTCTACTCGCGAGTAAAATGCTGCATGCCCACGACGCCACTGCCGTCTGTGTTAAGTTTTTAAAAACTCGTGAGATCTATTTATTTGTCCAGAATAAATACTCAATACTCTCTTAGGCTTGTGTGACCCTACAAGAGAACTTTGTCCAGCAGTGCACGTCTATCGGTTAGCGACGATGACGAAGACGACTCTCTTATTTTACGGAAAGCAGAACAGTGGTAGAGTAGAGTAGTATGTCTTTATCCAGATTATCTTTACATAATATAAAGAGTAAGGTACTCACTCACTGACTGAATAACTTCCAGAGACTGATTTAGAGAGCTTAAATTTTGCACAGAGGTTCCCTTTAAAGTTAGTCAAGGAATAAGGATGGATTTGTCGAAATTGCCACGTAAGCAAACGTAAAAGCGATCGCTAGTTATATATTCATGCCAAAATCAAAACCACGTCGATCCGCTATATCGAACAAAAAATTAAAATCCCACAGTCAGCACTGTAATCAGAAGTGAGAGTTGATAATCTCCAAGCGGATAGGTTACGCCGCTCCCATATATTACCACTAGCGAGCGAGCAAATAGATTTAAGATAACCGATTTGGAGTCCCGTAAATCAGTTCGTTACAATTAAATAGCCTGCTATAAGGCATTGGACAAGAGTCTAAAGTACGAACGATATTTAGGCACACCTACCTATTATATAACTATTTAGGGACTTGTCTGACTAACTTACTGATCTATCAACGCACAGTCTTTAAACTTTGTATAAGACGGATGCAACCACAAAACGATTTTTGAAAATAAATGAATAGTGACGTAATAGTGAACGTATTTTGCTGTTCTTATTCTCTCAATTCTTGTTTTTCTGCTAAAAAAATCAAAATGAGGGTAGTTAGATTGGTAGACATCTGCCGTAAGTTTATGTTTCGCGCCTACACAAGACGTCTTGTTTAGACACAATCTACTCAACTATATAAACAAGTTTACGCGTGCATATATTTTGGCGCGGCTGCCTAAGCGATATTTTAGTGTCCAGTGTCCACGCTTTCATTTAAATTAAAAAAGAAATGAGAAATTGAGTTGATTGTCGTGATAACTTTGCTTATCCATACTAATATTATAAATGCGAAAGTCTGTCCGTCTGCCTGTCTGTCTGTCTTCTACGCTTTCACGCTCCATCTGTTCAACCGATTTCGATGAAATGTGGTACAGGGATAGGTTATATCACGGGGAAGGACATAGGCAATCGAAGAGTTTACGCGGAAATTAAAAAACAATCCACGCAGACGGAGTCACAGGCATCATCTAGTTATTAATAAACTAGCAGATGCCCGCGAACGTAGTTGCGGGCATGTTTATTTACTACAGTTTTTTAAATTCCTATTTAATAGTATTACTACAGTTTTTTATTATTCCCACAGGCACTCACACACACTTAATTTTCCGGGATAAAAGGTAGCCTATATGTCACTAGATTTTTATTTGAAGTCTTACAAAAGTTGTAACAACTGTGAACGCGGGCTCAAAAAAGCTAAGCTCACTTTACCGCGTGTATTGTATCGTAATTGGAACGTCGCTGAATGATCGATATCTATCTGAAACGAACGATTCGATCGAACACGTTTTATAAATCGGATTATGTAAAAGAGCGATTATGATTACGATTTGAAATTACTTTGTCAACTATGCAGTTGATCTACCTGAGTGTATATTATTAGAAAGTATTTTATATATCTATCTGCATACTCTACATCTAAATGTATATCAAAAGAAAAGGTGACTGATTGACTGACTAACTGACTGATCTATCAACGTATAGCTCAAACTACTGAACTGAAATTTGGTATACAGATGGCTATTGTGACATAGAAGAAAATATTTGTGAAAATTCAATCCCTAAGGGGGTAAAAAGGGAAGTCGCGGGCAAAAGCTAGTCTAGTATAGTATTATTTATTACTAGGCATGTATAGTATAATATTGTAACTAGATTATGCCCGCGACTTCGTCCCCGTGGACTTTTTTCAATTCCCAGGGGAACTCTAGCCTATGTCATTTCCTGGGATGTAACCTACCTCTATACCAAATTTCATCAAAATCAGTTGAAAAGATGAGCCGTGCAAGCGAAGCATACAGACAGACATACTGTCGCATTAATAATACTAGATGATGATCGCGACTTCGTCCGCGTGGATTAAGTTTTTTTGATACCCGCGAGATCTCTTTAATTTTCCGGGATAAAAAGTAGCCTACTCCTTCTCTGTAACCTATACCTAAACAAAATTTCATCAAAATCTGATGAACAGATAGGCCGTGAAAGCGTAGCATATAGACAGACATACTTTCGCATTGATAATAATTAGTATGAACGTGAGTAATGATTTTATTTAAAAGGAAAGAGTAAAAGACTAAAGGGAAGCTTGGTATTTTGCTAATAATATAGACATTGGTTCTCAGAAAGTGTCCGTGCCAACGTTGATTGATGGACTCGCGAAGATGCAGTGACGAGGTGGATCGCTTTGCTTTGATAAAGGTCACAACTCACAAGCGGAGCGATAAGCGTGACAAATATTAATGGAAGGATTGTAATTGCGTCATCTCATTTAGTTCCGAGAAGACAACAACTTTATTCTAACACTAGATGATGCCTGTAACTTCGTCCGCGTGAATTAAGGCATTTCGACTCCTGATTTATAAGTAAATAGTAGTTTTTTTTATTCCAATAATTTATAGTACAATTACCAATTTTAAATACATAAAATTTCTAAAATAATCATTCATGGCACCACCTCGCGAGCTTCCCCAAACCACTGAAAAAAAAATACATAAAAAAAAGATACGCGCCGAATTGAGAACCTCCTCCTTTTTTGGAAGTCGGTTAAAAAAGAGTTATAGAATCACCATGTTACAGTTTTAATAAAACTGTAAACCTTGTAACTCCGTGCCCGCATGGGGGTGCAATTATAAAGTCATGACTGTTTAAAATAACAGTAACAATTAACTTCATCAAGTTAATGTTCAGTTTTTTGAAGGGGCGGGAATCGTTTTGTATCTGAGAACGTGTAAATTAAGATGTGGAGCAAGATAAGGGACGAAGATTTTTTTGATTGAATATTTCCTACTAGCTAATGCCCGCGACTTCGTCCGCGTGGATTGAGGTTTTTTGGTTCCCGCGGGATCTCCTTAATTTTCCGGGATCAAAAGTAGTATATGTCACTCTCCAGGTTTTTCGACGACCTGCGTGGCGCAGTGTGTAGCGCTGTTGCCTTAACGTGCGGAGGTCCGGGTTCGATTCCCGGCAGGGTCAATTTGGGAATTTATAATTTCTGAATTTTCCCTGGTCTGGCCTGGTGGGAGGCTTCGGCCGTGGCTAGTTACCACCCTACCGGCAAAGACGTGCCGCCAAGTGATTTAGCGTTCCGGTACGATGTCGTGTAGAAACCAAAAAGGGTATGGGTTTAATATAACTGCCATGCCCCTAACAGGTTAGCACGCTACCATCTTAGACTGCATCATCACTTACCATCAGGTGTGATCGCATTCAAGGGCTAGCTTGTAGTTGATAAAAAAAAAGGTCCTTAACCATACCCATGCCAAAAATTTCATAAAATTTAAATTATGTTGATTAGGTACTTATCTCGTGGAAATTTCAAAGCATCCGACCGCATTTTTTGTCTGGGCCCACTTGCACAAGGATATTTAGTTAGTCAAATTTTTTAATATGGCCACTTTTTGTCAGACGCTTATTTTTCACTTGATAACAAGTTAATAATTAAAAAAATTAAAAACACGACTGCCCTGCCAAAAAACGAACTAAAAAATAATTAAAAACCTAAACGAACTAAAAAGTTAAATGATATTTTTTTGTGAATCACTGGATACTGAACTATAGACACTGGATACTTCTAGATGATTATATAGTTAATCTTATTTTCGAATAGTTTTCTTCAACTATAGCCTTTAATGCGGGACCATCATCATCAATTCAATCATACCATCAATTTTTTTTTAAATTTTACTAGCCTATGTCACCCATAAGCTAGGGATTCTAACGATCATTTATAAAAATTGGTTTAGGCGTATAGAAGTTATGGTGGAATATACAAACTCACATACATACATACATGAACCCTGAAAACAATATATCTACTCCTTTTTTCAGGCAGTCGTATAAAAAATGTCAGCATTAAAAAATGTATAGTCCGACCCGGTGACAGCGTCGCTAGTATCTATTTTACTTCTTACTAATATTATAAATGCGAAAGTTTGCATGGATGTATGGATGTTTGTTGTTACTCAATCACGCCCCAACGGCTGAACAGATCTGGCTGAAATTTGGCGCAGAGATAGATTATAGTCCGAAATAGCACATAGGATACTTTGGCATCTTTAGATAGTAACTATCTGTTAAGCATTGATGCTTTGAGTTTCAGTCAATGGCAGCCGTGGCTAAAATGCATCATCACCTACCATTAGGTGAGATCGCAGTCAAGGGCTAGCTTGTAGTGGATAAAAAAAACATGTTAATTATTAAGGTCGAATGCATACTACGAACAATAAAATATGACTCCGCGCTTGCAGTTTTAGGTGGACCTATACACAGACTAGAGCGATAGCAGAAACATGTTTTCAAACAACGCCGGCGCGACGATTGGCGCGGATGTATTTTTTCCTATCCGTAGTGTGTTTTCACCTATAAAGGATTTTTAAGTCAGTTTTTTAAACAACACTAAACAAATCACGACCTTATTGTTAATCAAAGTTAGTTAAAACACACGTTTTTCCGACGCAGTTGAAATTATAATGATAATATTAAAAGTTCCGTGCGCACGCGTCGATTTCACATCAAAAGCAACCGCTTTAGGTGCTTCGCTCACACAGTCTAAGGAGATACGTTCTTTCCTACCAGTCGTTCTATGTAGACGTCTAGACAGCAACGCTGTGGTGCGACAGGGGAGGATTTCGGGTTCAGAATGCCATTCTTGCAGTTTCTCGCTGGTTCTTCTCGGCAGGAATGGCATTCTGAACTACAAAATGGTAGATTCACTTGACGATTTTCTATTGAAAAGCACTTGTAAAACTTTATTTGAATAAAAGAGATTTGTATTTTGAATTTTATCTCCAAACTGGAAGAATTTTCCAAACAAAATTGTGTCACTCTAATGTCAAATTAGTATGCAGTTTCCTACCTCTCTCAGGGCTGACCTAAGTACTTAAGTAGTAAGTGACCTTAGTAAGAATACGGGGCTGACGAAAGAAACGGTTTTCAAAACATTTAAAAAAGTTCTGTGACAGCCCTAGGTGTCACAACTGTCATGGTAGCCGGGTCTGTCATTTATATGGGCATCGACCCACTGTATGAATATAAATGTTTACGCTGAGATCTTACTATAAAATGGAACTGTGCCACAGAATTCAACGTAGGGTAGGTAATATAAATAGGGTTGTGATGTTTGTGTATTTAAAGGAAGGTACATTATTAAATTTCACGTTCCGAAGGTTTGTGACACAATCCCATAAACCTACAATAAATTTTTCAAATCGCATTGCAACGTTGGATTAATAATAAAAAAATCTTAGTTACCCTAGCAAGTGTCTACTAACTAATTAATTATCTAACGATCAATAAAATAAAAACAATTTATATTAATAAACATTTAAAAATCTAACAAAACTGTTGTTGATTTTGAGTTATAACGATCTTAGTTCGCAACGAAGGCTGTTTAATCAAATTAAGGCCGATGTTTGAATAGGACGAGCGTGCACCGTGAATATCCCAAAATCACATCTTAACGTGTGTTTAATGTATTAATGAGTTGTAAACGGCAGGGGGACTGTTTAGGAAATGTGTTATTAGATAACTTTGGTTAGTAATAATTGTTACTGGTTATGGATAATGTGTACCTAACCATAATGTTTCATTAATGTGACTAACAAGAGCGCTTTACTCAAAAAGTTACTATGGAGTAAACTAAGTCCTTGATTATATTTATTAGATACATAAAAGGAAAAGGTGACTGACTGATCTATCAACACACAGCCCTGACCACTGGACTGATTGGGCTGAAATTTGGCATAAAGGTAGCTTTTATAATATATAGGCATATACACTAAGAAATAATTTTTAAAAATTCAAGCCCTAAGTAATGGGTTTAATTAAATAGGGGTTAAGAATTTGTAAGAAAATCGAACTTAACTCGAGCGAAGCTGCTGGACAAAAGCTAGTAATATAATAAATGCGAATGTCTGTCTGTCTGTCTGGCCACATCTTCCCAACTGATATTAATGAGGTACAAGTTGCATACCGATTGCTTTCATCCCGAAAAATTAAAGGAATGAAATATGAAGTTCCCGCAGGAATGAAATAAACATAACCATCATCTAGTTACTATATAAAGAACTTATTAAGGGTATCGTGTATAGTTAGGTAAACGTAACTTGAAAAGTTGAACAACTTTTTGGAGTTTACTCATTAAGACTCGATTTTTTTCATATATAAGCCCGCGGGGTATGAAAATTTATGGGCAGTAAAATCAAACTTTCTTCGTAACATTACGTTATGTTTATGTTTCCATGCTTTCAGTCATTCAAAATTCTACATCAATGCTTTCAGTAATAGAAAAAATGCACGTTCATTTAGCCTCATAATACTAATCAATATATTTTATAATCAAAATCAAATCAAATCAAAAATCTTTATTTGGAACATATTATTACATATTTTACAATAGTTGGCAACGGTGGCACTGCAATAGTATAAACCATAGACATAGGATTTTTATTCTAAGTCTATGGTATAAACTGTTCTGCAGATGCCACCGCCCACCTCCGAGTTTCAATGCACATAATAATAATAATGTTCCTCTTACATGCAGTTATAAAAAGTTACAAAAGAGCTCTGCATGTAATGAGTGTGTGTGTGTATGTAAGTGTATGTGTATGTGTGTGCGTGTGCGTGTGTGTGCGTGTGCGTGTTTGTGCGTGTGCATGTTTGTGTGTGTAGACAAGAGAATATAAATTACTGTAATCGTTCATATGGAGTAAACACCAGTCGTGCGTCGGAGCTGACACACACAATTTTTTGTTCATCTCTTTAAAAGCTCTTGACTTAAAATGGTAGACCAGCTCTCTCATAAATGCTTTTCCAAAATTCCATCATAGAAGCACTAGGTTCTGTCCCAACTGTTAACTTTTCTCCGATGTCCATGTATATTTGGGATTCAGTATTGTACTTGGGCCACTGTACTCCTAATTTAAAATCAGGTGTTGGATTCCTAAAAAAAATTATATTTTAGTTTTAGTAAAATACTACTAATACAAGTTAATGCTCGTGACTTCGTCCACGTGGATTAAGCTAGGTCCAGTCTTGAAAAATCCTACACTTAGAACTCTAAATATCGTAACTATGTTAAGTTCTAGGGTGCAGTGCTGATACTACGTGATCAATATCAGCAAGATTAGGTTCAGCAAGGTAACAGACAAACATTTATAATTATTTTAATAATGTCCTTCCGACTGATCATAGCGTCCAATCTCCAAGCGAGCGGGAATCTGCGCGGGAAATATTATAGTGCACAGGTGTGAGCGCATACACAGGTGTAATCTCTGTTCCTTTACTTTCGTAGCCCAATGGGACGGAAAATCTGACAAGACCGGAGAGAGATAGATAGATAGATGAATACTTTATTGCAAACAAGAAATAATACAGTGTAGAGTTATAACTAAAAACTAGGTATGCAAAGGCGGCCTTATTGCTTACTGAGCAATCTCTACCAGGCAACCTTTGGTGAGAGGATTGAACGAGATGTGTAGGGTAGTGTGGCACAATAGAATACACGTTATTATAAGTAGGTAAGCACAAACTATAATAAATAATAGACGTATTATATGTATATTTACACATTACATATAAACAAAATAAATAGATAAATACGGATAACAATATATATCTATATATATAAAAATGAAACCCGTTTTCCTTGGTCACGGCATCACGCGTGAATGGCTTGACCGATTTCACTAATTCTTTTTTTGTTGTATTTGTTATTATTAGGAGAAGGTTCTTACGGAAAAAAAAAATTAAGAAAATCTCTCAGAAATATTGAAAAATACACATTCAATTTTGCATACTAAGGCGGTACGAAGTTCGCCGGGTCAGCTAGTTATAAATAAACATACATAATATTACATATTATATAATGCATAATATATAAATTACACATATACATATTTATATATATCGAAATGTATAAGATAGCTATTATGGCATGACTTGGTTAAGGAAATATTCTTTGAGACTATTTTTAAAAATAGGTAAGGATTTGGAGTCTCTAATATTTTTGGGTAGAGAATTCCATAACTGCACAGCATACACCGTATACGATTTGCTGTAAAATTTTGTACAATGGCGAGGAGTTTTGAGTTTATTATCCATGGTAGAACGCAGCTGCATATGGCGATCAACAGCACCGAGAAAGTTGAAACGTTCTTTAAGATAGCTGGGAGTATGAGGAGCATATAGTATAGAGAATAGTAAAGACAGAACATGAAAATTTCGACGCAACCTTATTGGAAGCCACTTGAGACGAGCACGATACGCACTAACATGATCAAATTTCCTCAATCCATACATGAATCGTATACACATATTCTGTAAACGCTCAAGCTTGTTTAGTAACTCCTCAGTGAGATCCGTGTAACTGCTATCGACAGTATAACTGCCGTCCGTAATCCGTGTAACTGCTATCCGTGTAACTGAGATCAGGCGCAGGACCGATGGCTTTATGTGCTCTCCGAGGCATGGGGGTGAAACACCGCCAACATCCTTACTCCAGGCTAGTATTGAGAATTTCTAGTCAGAAAAACTTATGTACTTAATTATGGCCCGACCCGGGACTCGAACCCGGGACCTCGTCGGCCGCAGTCAAATATGCTAACTAGCGTTGGAATACTATAAAATACACTTTTTTTTTAATTAGTCATTAAATTAAAAAAACAAAATACTCACCCTAATTTTGCGAAATTGGTTAGTAACGAACACGTGTTTCGGATCATTTTATAGGAAGCAGCATTCTTATTTATCGGTAAATTATACTTATTCGCATTGAACACATACATAAGATCATCAATGTGTGCAACTCCGTTGATTCCGTATTTGAAGCCTTGTTTGCTTAAAACATTCCGCTCAGACATGCATGAGAACTGATACAGGTAAATGTTTTTGTTATCAGTAAAATTATATAAATGCCTCGCATATCTGATAACATCATAGTTAAAAATATCCGTCGCAAATTGCACGAACTGCGGCATCATTTTTGCAGATAGAGCTTGTGACCCACTGTAATATTCTTTAATTAAATCTGCTAATTTTAAAATAGTTTCCGGGGTGCTTTGGTAAATAACATTCCTTGGAACTAATGCTTCTTTGTATCTATCGTAGTTTTCAATCGTAGATGAATTTTCGAAGATAAAAATACCAACCACTGCTTCAGCTGTAGTATATCCTAACAAGATATCTACATTATGAACTCTTTTATTTCGAACCGATACATCAGGTGGCTCCATTAAAAACCTTTTTTGGCCAAAATCTTTTTCCACAACTGGTACGAAATACGCCCTCATAAGAAAACTGATATAATCTTCGATTGCTAAAACAGACGAGTTAGTTCCAACCAGTCGATTAACAGGAATTGTTTGCAAAAAATCTAGAAGTGCTGTAGTATTTGTGGTTTCGTACCCAAGTATTTTACCAAGTACCAAAGCTCTATGTTTTGGTAGTAATTCAACAGAGAATTCACTTATTGGTACTCCACTCATTGCTATGACTCTATGAAATAGTCCTTTTGACATTGGCGACAGAGCATGCAATAAACAGGACGCACTACCCGCACTTTGTCCAATGATAGTAACTTGGTTAGGATCACCACCAAATGTTTTTATATTTCTTTGTACCCATCTTAATGCAGCTACTTGATCTTTCATTCCTGCGTTCCCGGGAACTTCCTTATTATCTAAGCAAAGAAAGCCTAGAGAGTCAAGTCTATAATTAATTGTCACCACAACTACGTTTTCGTCAATAAGAAAATCGGGTGCATAATTATCATCATTGCCGGAATCAAATGCATAACCACCGCCATGAATAAAAAACATCACTGGTACTAGACAATTCTGGGTCAAGCATGGACTGTATACATTTAAGAAAAGACAATCTTCGCTGCCAGGTACAAACTTATTTGTAAATTGATCCACTTGAGGGCAAACATTTCCATGTACTGTAGCATTTCGTATTCCTTTCCATGGTAATGCAGGTTGAGGGGCCTAATAATTAATAAGCATTTATTTTATTATTAATAACATTACCCAACCACATCGGATTTTTTTTAACTGTTCTACACACAAAATCACCTGTGCATAAAACTTAGACATATATAAACTTAGGGTGGCGGAACCACACATAATTTAACTTATAGGCAGCCACATCATGCACAATATAAGGGTCGTACTTACAAACAGAAACAAACTAACTTACTCAAAAACAAATTATTATGTTACTAAATGAAATATTTTTTTAAAACTATCTACTTAATTACCTATTGCTAAAGAAAACAAAAAAAAAGGTAGGTAATTCTGGGATATCTATAGTTCCATTAATAATTAATTTTAATTAATAAATTTATTTGTGAGAATATTGGAATCGTTTCGTTGATCATACCTATCCGTTTTAAATTTTTTCACGATTATTAATTATACTCACTTTAAATCTCAATTTTCCAATGGGTGGGGCTGAATATGGAATACCTTTAAAACTGTTGTATAATGTATTTCCCGTTATAGTCCACTTTTGATCTCCTTCTAACAACCCTTGCTCTACTGGTACAACAATAGCTGCAACAATGTGCTGGAAAACATTTGAGTTTTACATTTTCCTTAACTTTTATTACACTTATAATATCAAAAATAGAATTATATTTACCAGTAATATTCCATGAACAAGTAAAACTCTGACTGAAAACATTTTCTGACTTCTTACTATATGAATACCTACTAAATAATAAAACGATCGTCAGAAGAAGTAGATAAAATCTTTTTTCAGGTGCAGTTTCATTTGCATAATTTAGCTATCGTGTAAATAATGTTTTTATTACATGATAGCAACTTTATTAAAGATAATAATTATGTAAATTTACTTATCTTATTCTTTCAGCGTCTAAATAATAATTATAATGTTGATTAATTTTATTCTTCTAACAAAACGAAAAAGGTTTCTAAAGTCATAATTTTTATGAAACAATGGAAGAGCGGTGTTCTCTTAAAGTTAAACAATATCACCCATAGAGTGGTCAATAGTGAATTTTAAGAGGGTGTGGCAAAAAGATAATCGACCGCGAATCCAGACTTGTAACATTTGTTAATTTTTTTGCCATACTCGGCCTCTTTGATGTAGAAAAAATGGTGTATGGCAAAAAAATCGTTTCGTTCCGTTCCAATAGATTTTGGGCGTTGAAGTACAATAGTTATGGTGCGTGGCAAATTCTTTTATTTTAATAGACTTGCGCCCATAGTAATTAATTTTTGAATTGGTTTGGAAACACCGTCAATATACTACCAGTTTCTTTATGTGCTAATCAATTTTGAATACAAAAAACAAAAACTGCAAATAAAAAAAACAGCCTTTACTAGCTGCTGATATACAGCATCAACTTATTGTTGCTTTCAAACTTGCAATCTTTGGCATGACTGTAATATTTCCAAAGAATGGTTGAAAAGTGGGTATGAAGCAGTAATTTTTAGGATAAATTTTATGGAAGAAAAAGTTCAATAGTGTGTAACACTAACACCAAATACAATGAACTTCTTGAAAAAGAATTGCTAGTGGTATGCGATTCCATACAACACATAATTAAAAAGCATACAACGAAAAAATGGTAGATAAGTGGGTAATGGGAGAAATGATAAAATATGTCAGTAATTTTCAGGAAAACTTCTATGCAAGCTTTTATGGGACAAGAAGCCAAATACAATAAACTTCTAGAAATATAATTGACTAAGGTTGGCGCTTGCATACAACTTAAAATAAAATTAAAATGGAAACGGAAAAGTTAATATAATTACAATGATACTTTATAAGGTCGTGAGTCACGCGTTACCGCAGTCTCGCACTAAATATGGATGAGGGAATTAAAATAATACAAGCCGTATCCGAGGTGAGATATGGGTTAGGTTATTTGAATAAACAGGCTTCGACCTTCCGTTGGGCCCACCATTTGCATGTGACACGGCGATGAATACGTTACTATTTGTCGGATGAACTGAACTACCTGTAAAAATAAGCTTCCCTAATACAACGGTATAACTATCTTATTTATTTACTAGATAATTCCCGCGACTTTGTCCGCGTGGACTAAGTTTTCTCGATTCCCGCGGGAACTTATAAATTTTCCGGGATTAAAAGTAGCCTATGTCCTTCCCTGGGATACAACCTATCCATGTACCAAATTTCATCAAAATCGGTTAAGCAGTTGAGCCGTGAAAGAGTAACAGACAGACAGACAGACAGGCAGACAGACAGATAGACAGACAGAAGGACAGACAGACAGACTTTCGCATTTTAAAAAACATAAACATTGAAAGGACATGCACAAGATCTTAGAGTAACTGCTGAGTTTCATGCTGGCTCTTCTCAGCAGCATAATATAGCATTACCAGTAATAGAGTCCATGACATAATTAACAGAAACGTTTCTAAGAAATAACAATTTCTAATCTGAGTTTCAGTTTCAAAGAGAGAGATACCATAAAAATCCTAATGGACATCCATTTTTTCTACCTACATCATTCATCACATGGGCGTCGACAATAGGTTTTGCTAAGTTTTCTACACTTTTGTCAGCTTTTAATGATAGTATTTGCAACACAAAATATTTATTATCTCAATCTTTCATCACTCATGATTGACTACAATCGAACTGGATATAATCCTTGATCTAAACGAATGTTTAACAGGGCCTTATGATATTCAGTCGGGTCACAGTTCAATCCGTGTTCTTGATTGATATTAAAGTATACCTAGTAGGTACCTACGTCAAAATATTTTCATCAATTTCTCATCCACCAGTAAGTTCACAGATTTATTTGACACCAAGGTAATCATGTAAAGAAAGTCTCTAATTTTACATGGAGGGTATTAGCTTAAGCAAGATATTACATATTTTGAAATTTAACTAGATACTTTGAACTAGAAACTAAATCTAAATCGGATCTTCCTAAACACACCATCCATCACTCCGCAAGATCATTAAAAGAAATTTAAGCATTAACATTTAAAACCAACGCCTGAACGAGTCTAGTTAATTAAAAACGTCAATCAGCCCCAAGTAGATTTGGCTCTCTAAACGGCATAGACTTAAATATATGGACGTGCCACTTCAATACATTTGATGACCGTTATCAAATGAAGCGTAAACTAACAGTGGCAAGTATTAATGGGCTATGGGGATAAGTAAACCACATTCCTTGTTCCATAGAAAATGGAGTTAAATAGCTTTTGGAAAAAAATAACTTAAGATCTAACCCCACTAAAGAGGCGCGGCGCGGCGCAGCACGTAGTGGCATGTAATATTTGTATGAGGTTGTATGGAGCTGGGCCCACGGCACGGAGATGCAATGCATGACACGGCCGGGTACAAACTCATACAAAATATAGTATTTACCGCTACGTGCCGCGCCGCTCCGTGGGTCTCAAGTGGGGCTAGACCAGAGAGTACCTAACTTCTTCCGTCTTATAATTGAAATGCTTTTGTCCAGATTGTACCCTGGAACGGACTTTGTATATCTACTACTTACTATCTCAGTTTGATGGGCATTCTTAGGATGCAGGATGAATTTGGACTCGATGAACTCTTTAGTAAGTAAATAAAATAGCCTTTATTCAATTGAAAATTATAGAGTGCCTGCATATAAATTTGATACATATTTTTCTAATAGCTACTTAAACTGAGAAACTTCTCACAATCTCATAAATGTGAAAGTGTGTTTGTTTGTTTGTAACAGAGCAACGGATCGACGTGATTTTTGCATGTGTATAGTTGAGGACCTGGAGACTGACATAGAAAAAAAAGAAACAAATCAAAAAAAAAAATTGTGCCACACATAAACAAGCATACCTACCTAAAGAGGTACATAGGCTACTTTTTATCCCGGAAAATTAAGGAGTGCCTCTCCGAATCAAAAAAATTATGCCACGCGAATGAAGTCACGAGGATCAGCTAGTTGCTTGATAAAAGCTTCTCAAGAATGAGTGAAACGATGAACTGAAATAAAATTATACAAAAACAATCTACATTTACTTAATACTGCAAGAAAACAATAAAGTGTACAGTAATACCGAGGTATTAAACTAGCTGGTAAGTATTTAAAGTATACAAGAACAAAGTCGCTGGTAAGAGCGAGTTTAAATTACCTTTTATTCTTGGATCAGCCCTCTATCTTACAGCTAATGATGGAAACAAATAAATCGTCAAATTAAATCTCTTTAAAGTTAAATGTCGGCCGATATTTCGTGAGCGCTTTCAGTTGGCTGTTGTCGCGACTGGCGTTAATGAGACAACGGCTTTAATAGCCTGCTTTGGAAATTATTGTTATTGTGTCACTTTCGTGATCAAGACTAGGGCTTGTGCAACTGGTGGACAAGACAGTCGCAAACGATTTTACAGCCAATAATAAAGTAATAATAATGTCCTCCCGACCGAATTTCGGCCACGGCGGCCAATCTTCAGAGAGTTTAGCCATCTGCGCGGGAGATATTATAGTGCACAAGTGTGTGCGCAAACACAGATGCACTCTCTGTTCCTTTACTCTCATAGCCCGATGGGACGGAAAATCCGACACGACCAGAGAGAGATCAGGCGCAGGACCGACGGCTTAACGTGCTCTCCTAGGCACGGCATAATAAAGTAATATGGTACCGAATACCTTCGAAAAGTTGAGATATTGGCGACCTCTCTGACGTAGTGGTGAGTGCTGTGGTCTTATAAGTGAGTGGTCCTGGGTTAGATATCCAGCAAGCTTAATTTAGGAATGAATTGTCTGGTCTCGTGAGAAACACATCAACCACCAGGTATGATCGCAGTTAAAGGGTCTTTTGACGTCGACTAAAAAATACCTACACAACGTTGGCGTATCTGAGCCGGTGACAGTGTCGCTGGTATATATTTTTCAAATGTACTCGTATAGGCCTATAGCGCTTGGCTGCAATTAGACTTGCTTGCAAGTGGTGATATATGAAAAATAAAATAAAAACTTAACCACTTTTGGCCACCGGGTCAGGCGAGTTTGTGGGACTTTAACATAGCTCTACTACGCTTTTACGTTTACGTGTAAATTTTGTTCCAAATTTTGGCAGGAATGCCCTATCCCGTATGAAAAATTCAAGCTTATCGACTGTACGTTCAAGTAATTATAAGTAGGTAATTATAATATCATCTCTTCCTTCAAGCTTCACCTTGATAAGATGTAAAGTGTCCGTAGTTTGAAGACAGCCTTAATTTGACGATAATTTTAGAATACTTCGTATAATACCGGGGCCAAAATGTTGAATTCTTGTTAAAATCTTAACTGCCATGCTATCTTTGAAAACGGACTTTGTGCGAGCAATTGTGGTTTATTATACCTTGGCAAAACAGAAAACTCTTCTTTTACCCGACTAAATGTGACACTTTATATTTTTAAGTACTTAACGAACTTAGCTTGAGTGTTGACAATCTTTTTTGTTGGAAGATGTAATGTAATTCATTAACCTATTAGAGACGTTACGTCTTCATTCAAATTATCCACGGCTGGATAATTACCTCCTCCTCCTCACGCCTCACTCACTCACGCTGGGTGTATAGGTCTTTTGTATAGATTTCCATAAATATAATATGTTTTATTTAGAATAAAATGCTTGTTTGCTTATGCCCGCGACTACGCCTGCGTGGACTAGACAATTTTAATTTTACAAATTTGAGACCCCTATTTGAATTTTTGAAACCCTTTCTTAGCGGATGTAGATGTCATAGTAGCTATAATATCTGCATGCCAAATTTAAGCCCGATCCGTATAGTGATTTGAGCTGTGCGTTGATAGATCAGTCAGACGGTCACATTTTTCCTTTTTATATAAGATATTACTATTTACTAGCTAATGCCCGCGACTTTTTTCCGCGTGGATTAAGGTTTTTCGGTTCCCGCGAGAACTCTTTAATTTACCGGGATAAAATGTAGCCTATGTGCTATTCCAGACTATACTCTATCTCTGTGCCTCAGCCGTTCAGGCGTAATTGAGTAACAAACATCCATCCATCCATCCAAACTGTCGCATTTATAATATTATTACTATATAATTTAAAACTTTCCTGTATAGAACACACGCCCAGCTTACATCACTGCACTAGGGACTTAAAAAGCTAAAAAGTTCTAACCTATAAAAAATAAAATTCACTCGTACACACCATCGAATAGTTTTGTTTGATATACAAATAATTACTTATCTCTCAGATCCTACCAATATATCAAAAGATTTTAGTTCCACTGCCTTCTAGAACAGTAAGCTATATAATGCTTAGTATCTAGGATCCAATTCCCTGCACTTACCTGGCTATAAAGCAAGTATAAAGCAAACTTTGTAGCTTTAAGCGCTGCAATAAATTCCTCGGCTTAACTTTGTATATCAATTTCCTTAAAGAGGTCTCGGGAGTGTAACATTATAGCTCAGATTACGTTACATAAATTTTAGGGCAAATTCTTAGTCAAATATTTAACTATGTGTACAGGTAAAGTTTGGAGGTTTCTCAAATTTTACTTAAATTGTTGTTAACGTTAACCAGTTTATTTGTAAAATCAAAATTATGACACTCCACGGTCCTTGCATGGATAGGATTTCTGAAAATTATTTTTGAAATCTGCGTTATAACTTTTATGGAAATCTTTAAACTCAAACTCTATCCTCTCTCAAATTTCTTGATCAAATTGTTTGAGCTGCACGTTACACGTACGTTACGTTGTTGTTATTGAATACAGTAGATAATATTATATTAATATCGATATAATCCACTCAAATCCATTACTAGAATTTACCAACTTGGAATTAACAGAAGTCTAAGAACACAAAGAAATATTTGTTTTTGATTTATGAGTATCCTAAGCAATCTATAAGAAATGACTCAATATCCTCCTAACAACCAAAACATCTCTACCGAATGAATCCACTCCAAATAAAATCTCAAGTATGATTACCCAATTATCATAATACATCGTAACAACCTTTTAGCAAATTGAATGTTCATGTAACAAAAAAAGGAACGGAGATTCGCAAAAAAGTCGTTGTTAATCCCGCGAATAAAGATTAATGAAGAATCAATCGGGACGTGTCCCACAGATAAAAGAAACGTCCGGACAATCAATTTTAATCTGGGAACCGTGCACGTGTTTACAACCATCCTGCTCGCACTTTGAAAAAGGCAATACGGAAGAAAGGGTCAGACAGATCAATAAGGCTTGTATCGGTTTTGATGGAGGTGCCATTACAATGACGCCAGCGTACTTTCGGAATTAAAGTCCGCTAAAGAAGATTGAACAGGGGTTCTTATCTCTAAAGACAATGATGTAGCTGAAAATACTAATAGATGCGATGGCAAAATAATAAATGAGGTTAATGTTCTTGGTATCTATTATTCTTGCGAAAATGGAAAACACTTTATTAAAGAGGAATTTTATCGCGCATAAAAAACGTTACCATTTTTTTATGCACTTAATAAAATGCTTGATAAATTATGAGTAATTTTATATCAACCGTTTGAAAATGAAATAATTTTTGGCATTGGCGTTGATCAGTTTATATTTGAAAATTGATAGATTTAATTCTAATATTTTAACTAGAGAGTTTTATTCATGCAGATATTATTTAAACTCGAGACTTAGCAATGTGTCTTTAAGCGTAACGAAAGCTTATAAGTTCAGAAATAGCTAAGCTACTTTCTAGCTACATTGCAATATTCACATTGAAATTCAAATGACAATTCGCATTTCACACAACTTTTAACGATTTATCACAATTTACACCAATAGGCCCTTCAGCAAAAAGATTCCCTGCTCTGTGTTACTCTTCAGTTCACGCTGATATCACCTTTAACCCTGTTATTATTAAGTTGAGTTTTGAATCAATTTATAATAATGATCACAGCTTCACCGCGGATCGTTTGTAATGTATCATCAATCATACACACTGCCACATCAATACCAAGAGCAAATACTCTGTAACTGGTTTTGTATTACAAATCGATTTTAATCCTGTTAGATTTATAGGCCGTGTAATTTATTGTATTCCTCGATATAAGCCGGGTACTTAAAATGTTAATGCTCGTTTTGAATTTGTATTTAAGTTTGTACTTCAGGTACGTACTTACTTGTTGTGTTTACGAGCGTTAAGCCTTTATAATTTGTACAAACTACTAGTTAGGCTTTGCATGAATTAGCAACAAAAATAAACTTCTCACGGATTTTCTCTCTCACTGCACTCTCGAGTACGGTAACGAAAAGGAATGATTGGCAAAATTACATACATTTGAGAACATTATACCATTACACCTAACTTTCGGACATGCAGATTTCATTAATACGAGTATGTCTTGTAAGTGATTCCTATAGGCCCCGTCACGTAAAAAGAACGCTGGCCGTTTACCTGTGCACTGGGCGTTTTATCGATATGTACCTATATGCGACCTAGCAATACCTGTGCTTAGAATAGATACAAATATTTAAATCTACCTTCAAATAAAGCACTATTTTCCTTAATGCTAGTCTATCGTATTTCCAGGCAAAAACGGGGAAAATTTCAAAACACAGCAGCAAAGGCTCTAATCAAACAATCTGCATACATAATATATGACACTGCGGCATACAAATTAAAAGCCTGCGGGCGTTCCTATGGCTTTCCGGCGGTGTTTTAGCAGGGCTCCGCCAGTCTTGAGAACTAACAGATGGTTCTACTGTGGTGTTTAGATTAGATGGAGAAGCTATGCGCAATTGATGCGGTATTATGATCTTTTCGCGTACAGAATGTCCTAATATATAAAAGGGAAAGGTGACTGACTGTCTGACTGATCTATCGTGTTGATAGAACTAGAACAGCTCAAATTACTGGATGGAACAGCCTGAAATTTGGCAAACAGATAGCTATTAAGACGTTGGCATCCGCTAAGAAAGTATTTTCGAAAATTCAACCCCCAAGGGGGTTTGAAAGTGTGAAAATCGAACCTAACGTGAGCGAAGACGCGGGCAAACGCTAGTTTTTTATAAAATACAAAATATATAACAGATTTAACAGATAATGATTTCAAATTTATCGGCGATGGTGAAGTAGATATATATAAAAGGAAAAATGTAGGGGTGCAAATACAGAAAGAAACAAAATAAGAGAGAATTAAAAAAAAATATAATGGCAGTCATGGGGACGGCCGATAGAAGTGAAAACGAATATTTTTTTTAAATAAATTAAAAGAACAATATTTAAAATAATTAAAATACAAACCTTAAATTTAGGCATTAAAGTTTAATTACGAATGAAGTATGTTTATATTAAAGACCTTTTGTCTTCGTAACAACGCGAGCATGTCGGTGGTCGCGAGCATGTCGGAGCGTGGTGTCGGTGACGCGAATCTACAAGTTTACCGCGTTGAGCATTTTTTTGGTAGGGACCAAAAAGTGCTCAACGCGCCTAAAGAAGTTTTCACTTCAAAAAAATAGAAAAATATTTGATCCCCAAAATGATCTTCAGCATGTGTTGTATTTGTTAGGTATTAGGATACAGCGCTGATATTCCTTAGTAATATAATTAGGTAGATAAAATGCTGTATCTACTCATGCCTTCTCCAAACTAATTCAATAATGCATGTCAATACCGACGTTTATTAGCCAGTTCCCTAGAGTGTGGCGGTGTTTTTCCAAGGGGGCGCCACTATAAAAAATTCACTCCAGCCAATATAGCCTTCGATGGCATTGTATTTTTCCGCCCGGAAGTTAGCATTTTGTTATGAATTACTTATGGAGTGATGGAAGTTTTTTATTAGTAAAATTGATGGTGGAAAAAGTTAATATTATGTAATTAAAAAAAAATAACATGAATGCGATGTTAGCTTAGTGGTCAGAAGTTCAGGACTTCAATCTTCTGTCCGTGTTTGAATTTTGTTTTTATTCCTGCGGGAACTCTTTAATATTCAACAAAAAGTAGCCTATGTCACTCTCCAGGTCCTCAACTATACCCATGCCAAAAATCACGTCGATCCGTTGCTCCGTTGCGACGTGACTAAAGGACAAACCAACAAACAAACAATATTTTTTTCCTCAAAATAATCTGTCAATTCACATCATGATGTTCAGAAGACATGGTGGACCATAACCTAAACATTTCTTATAGCTTAGAGGTGAAGATGAGGTTCTGATGAGTTACTAGGGCAATATTTTTTTCTTTCCTTTTTACATAATATCGGAAAAGAATTTTTGTTATCCAGCTTGTATTTCTAATATAACAATGATACATAGAGCAGTCATCGGCTATGTTACAATAAGATCTATGGCTCTATATTATTAAAACCATAAATGTTTTCGTTGCGTACCACTAGCCCCGAGTATTTCGGGCGGTGCATTAATAAATTAGACGCTGCCACTACGTTGTATAATGTATAATATAAAATGTATAATATCCGTCGTTCCTAGTCTCTTGTACATGCAATGGGCGATGATACCTCATTAATATTACTCTATACAGCGTTGTCTTTGTCATAGCACTGGTGTGTTAAATGCTACGTTCCATACAAGACCTTGGACTGATCCTTATTTTTTTTAATTCCAAAAAATATAGCAATAATATTTTGAACATAAATTTAATAGAGATAATAAACGCAGACAAACTTATGGTTTTAAAAGTGCCAGATAAGTAGACCTATCAGAGATTTATAGAAACCTAATTTGTTTGAGTAATTCTAATAAGTAAATAATATGTAAGAACGTAATGAATGTTATGTTTTTAAAAACCAGGATACTGACATTGGTCGACTAAGCATGCGTATGGCCTTGTTGTTCAAGAAAATAAGCTTAAGCCATCATGCATCCTCTCAAAAAAGCCGATCGGCTTCTAGTGACAGACCCCACGTGGCTCAGTGAGCCAGCAAAGTAATTTAACCTTTTTTTAAAAATGAAAGTTACGAAGTGGAACACACCAACATCGCGGGTAAATTGAATACGTCGGGCCCGCCTCTTACCTGTACCTCGTTATGTGTTCCTGAATATTGAATGGCCTTTGGAAATAAAGGTCCGATAGAGCCATAAATAACCTATATAAATCCCCTTTTCACTACCTTCCATACTGGTGAAAATTAAAATGGAAAATTCCATTTTAATATTCTGCTAAAATTTTTGGTATACGTGGTGCTCTTGCATTTCATAATAATACGCTTTTTAAAATGTAGGTAGCTCGAGCATTATATTATCTCTGCCGTTTTTTAACACAGGGGCCATACTGCCAACGCTTAAAAAAATACTTAAGCAATATTACTCAAAATGACAGTTTGATGTCACGTACCTTGGGGTTCCTAAAATAAGGATCATAATTATTATTCTAAAACACGAAAGTCAACAATAATGTAACAATGGTTTGATGAAATGGTGTTAATGGTACAGGTACTGGTAATAACAGCCCAACGCACGAGTCTCTTCTTAGAAAGAGAAGGGTTTGGCTATTAGTCCACCACGTTGGCCAAGTGTAGATCAGCAGACTCCACACACCTTAGATAATATTTAAGGTGTGTGGAGTCTGCTACTCCACAATATTATTATGAAGAACTCTCATTGTATGCAGATGTTCTCACAATTTTTTCCTACCTATTATTTATTTTAGGGACGAGTGGCCTAGTTGCGACAACGCATATCATTCGATAGCGAACGTTAAGCAACGTTGACCCAAGTCGGTAACTGGATGGGTGACCGAATTCGGAGGTTCAAATTTGGCCTTTTCGTTTCCTCCATGCCTCAGAGAGCACGTTAAGTCGTCGGTCCTGGTTATTATTACTAACATCTGATAATAATCGTTACAAAAACCCAAAAATTTCAATACTCTTAGTATTATTATAGTATTATAGAGTCGTATGCGGAAGGATGTGAGAAGTTGAGAACCCACCGCATTGTTATCCCAAGGAAACTCCTACCATTATGTGATTAATAGAAAGGGGTCACGGCCCTCAGTAATGAAGAATACGACGCAGAGAGATTATTTATTTGATATTTAAATTACAACGGGTTCTAAAAAAATCTATATACCCACGTACAAAGTCATGAAAACCTTAAAAGGAAATTCGTTTGAGTTCGCGAATTTCCTGAAGTAGGCACCTACGAAATAAATTCGAAATTCTGAAGCTATAACAATTTATTTATTTCAAGTTAACTCATAAAACTCGACGCTAAATCCCTTAGATTAGAGTTCGCTGTAATACGATATGATACACAAAGGCGGTTAAACAAATTGCCTTTACCGCGTAACTAGATAAGCGCCTTGATTTAGGTGCGTTAATTGCAACCGATTACATCGTTTCGTTACAACGTTAAGCAACGGTTGTTATTCACGCGAACCTAATTAAAACGATAAAACGCAGTATATCGTCGAGTCCACTAGTTCAAGATACGGCTGCATTATTTCCTGCGTGTGTATTAGCATTCACGGTGTTAGGTTATAATAATATGTACTCGTATAACAAAAAAAACCGTAAAAGTGCGAGTCAGACTCGTGCACCGAGGGTTCCTTACAAACCTGTAGGAAGTTAAAAATTATTGAAAATATTTTATATGCTTTTCGTCATTTTTATCTGTGCTATAAGACGTCGCTTCGTACCAAATTACAAGATTCTGAGTTCACGGGAAGTACCCTGTAGGTTTTGATTCCCTTGCGAGTGTCGAAAATTTGCAGCATAAATGGCTGTATCTTTGATTGCGTCGGCTTAAAAGTTTGATATTTTCACAGGTCCAAGGGAGAGTAGACTTGATTATTTGATATGAATTTCAGCTTGATACCTCCATGTGTTCCTCAGAAAAAGGGTCTTGACAGACAGGCGGACGGTCAACAAAGTGATGCTATAAGGGTTCCGTTTTTCCTTTTGAGGTACGGAACTCTAAAAAAGGTGATGTTAAGGATGATTACGGTCTTTTGATTACCGCGGAAACTCTTTAATTTTTAGGGATAAAAAGTAGCCTATGTCCTACCCCTTGATATAAACTATCCCTATACCAAATTTAATCAAAATCGATTTAACAGATGGGCCGTGAAAGCGTAGCAGATAGAAAGACACACTTTCGCAACTATAATATTAGTATGGATATGGATTATTTAAATTGTTATTTTATTTATTGACATTCGTAAGAGATTAAGTATAGGTCAAAATCGAATAATAGATGATTTTGTATTGTAATTGTTATTGTTATACCATTAGTATACCCATATTATACCTACAACTAGATAGTACTAGCTGTCGTCTGCGTGGATGAGGGTTTTTTCTTTCCGTGCGAGCTCCTTAATTAGTCGGGATGAAAAGTAAGCGTAGTTCCGCGTGACACAACCTGTATATTTACTAAATTTCATCAAAATCGGTTGAAAGGTGAGTTGTCAAAGCATAGCAGACCGACACACCTTTTATCCTCGAAAATTAAGGAGTTCCCGCGGGAATGAAACATAATAAACCACGCGGACGAAGTCACGGGCACCATCGAGTAAGATAATATTGTCACCTCAACCATCGCACAGAGCTGTACGACATGCGGCCCGCAGTCGAGCAGCGACCGCGTTGCGCGAATAGGCTCATGAATAAGGGCCCCGAACGGGTTCCAAACTATTCGGGCAGTTTTCTGACATATCAGGTGAGTTTATCCGGGAGCTATGTATAGTTATAAGATAATATTATTTTACAACCGTCTCTCAAGCTATAACGATAAAACGTCGTATCGTCGAGTCCGTCGCAGTAATTGGATAATAGACGCGTTGACAAACTAATGCGATGTTTTTACGATCAATTGCCCGTGAAATTATTTAATTTTTTTTAGTTATGGTAGTTGGTGACCTGGTAGCCCTATTATGTAAAACCTGCGTCAATCATTATAACAGTCTCAATTCTGATTGACTGAAAGTGATGCGGCTGCAACAGTGGATTTTGGCCAATAGGGAAATATTGTTGACCAATCAGGTGATGATGATGATGATGAGAGAAATGGTGGTGTCAGGGTGAAACTTATGTTGAGAATAATTTGGATGATTTGTGTGGTGTCGTGTTGTGCCGGTGCGAATTGCTGGCTTATTGGGCGGTGAATATCGCAAGCTACAAGTACAAGCTACACGCTGTACCACATACATTTGTCTGCTTTGGCAGATCATACCGAATTAAACTTCAAGTTCTTTCATTAACTTTACAACATGATGCCCGCAACTTCGCCCGCGTCGACTTAGGTATTTGGTCCCGCAAAAACTATTTGATTTTCACCCCGGAATAGATATAGAATGTCCATTCCCGGGAACAAAATCGGTTGAACGAGGCCATGAAAACGCAGACGGATAGACATACGTAACATTAGTACGGATTTTAAAGTAAAAGTCGGTTACAGAAACACATTAACATATCGGCTTATATCATAATATGCAAAGTGGCTACTTTGTTTAGTAGCAAACGTCAGATTAGCTGTTGCTTGCCTGGGGGTTTACCAACATCGCTTGAAGCAGTATTATTCCGAAATGACAGCTTTATGTCACGTACCTTGACGTCCCTAAAATAAGGATTATAATTATAAAACAAGAACGTCAACAATATTGAAATAATAGGTACGGGTTCAGGTGATGGTAGTATGTACACTGTTCCTTTCGCGTGTAATCTTGTCGTTCCGTAAGCAGCTTAGTTACGCACAAAATCCGATTTCTGGGTTGTCCAGTTTAATTCAGCAGTAAGCAGCTATCGTAAGAGTATATTTAGATCAGACCGGACCCGTGCATGGCTTTAAAACGGTTGAATGAGTTGAGGTATGATATTATTGAATTTAAGTACAAATATATTTTTGTTGTGGGCTGTTGGTCTGAGAGACCAGTAGGTCAGCGCATTTGGAACCCTCATAGTTTTAATTTTAAGATACCGTAATTGATTATCACCATCATGTTTAAAGTTTCGGACGTCAATAAGTGTATAGTATACCTAAATTGAATAAAATAAATATTGATTGATATTTTTTCCAATATCTACAACTTGACTGCGATCTCATCTAGTGGTACAGTAATGATACAGTTTATGTTGGTAGCGGGCTAGCATGCTAGGGATACGACAGTTAAATTAAACCCGTACCCTGTATCGGTTTCTTCATGCATCGTACTGGAACGCTAAATCGCTTGGCGGTACGTCTTTTTTTCCGGTATGGTGGTAACTTTCCACAGTAGCCAGAGAAAAATCAGTAATTATGAATTCCCAGAAATTTACCCTGCTTCTAATAAAAACCGGGACAGTATCAGGTCTTAACTATAATATTGCAAAAAGTAGAACCGTAAAAAGGCTGACTGAAAAAAATGGTCTCATAAATTTTCAGAATAGAATTACCGATAAAGTTATTTAGAGTAGGTAAATCGTGATATTCAAATTATTTTTACATTATTACCTATTTCAATAACAGGTAAAAAGTTGTCTATTTATCAAATAAAAAGAAAAAAAACCAAAGCACGTAGGTTGACGGAAGTTCCAGATGAATAGACGCAAATAAAATTTTTAGCTTAATAAGTTTTTAGTTTAATAATAAAAAAGTACAAGTTTTTGCAGACTAACATTGTTTTTTTTGTAATAGGTATTTTTTACACTTCATTACTACAAAATTGTGACTTCTAACAAAGTATATAATATTGTTATATAATTTATATGGCTATTATCAGGCCAATGGAGTAGGTAAGTATAAAGTTATGGATGCCTGCGTTAGATTCTAGAATTAAGTTACATGCATCACTTTTTTTTTACTTGGTGTACAATTTAGTATATTTCATTCATTCATTCACTTATAACTGATGACCCGCAACTTCGTCCGCGTGGATTTTTGGTTCCCACGGGAACTCTATAATTTTCTGGGATTAAAAGTAGCATAATATGTGTTATTCCAGACTATAATCTATCTTTGTGCCAAATTTCATCCAGATCCGTTCAGCCGTTCTGGCGTGATTGACAAATAAACATCCATTCACCCATACATCCAAACTTTCACATATAAGTTATAAGTATAGATTACCGGCAATGTGGAGTAAGTATTACAGTTATGAATGCCTGCGCTAGATTCGAGAATTAAGTTACATGCATCATTTATATGGGTTTATTGTAGTTTAATTATATTTTTCAAATGATTGAATAAAAGCAGGCGTTACTTTGCGGAAGTCCATGATAATGAATGAACTAGAAGTTTATTTCGCTATAATCCGCCACTGTAGACAAATCTATGTGGTACAGTGTGTGTCTTGCACTTGCAGCCCGCTATATTCACCGCCCAGTAAGCCAGTAATTCCCACCGGCACCACACCACAGAGATCTTCCAAATTATTCTCAACGTACGTTTCACTCGGACACCGAAGCATCTTCAGGAGATGTTGACTCGAGTCGAATTTCAATTTTTAAATTGTTTTTTGTTTCAATGAACAAAGCAGCAGCTGACGGTTAGTCTGCCACAGTCTGTTATTCCCATTAACGGGTACACAACAGACCGCATTCCCGCTCCCAATTGTTACCGGCGCGATAAACGTTTAATCAATTCGCAAATAACACCGGTTACGAACATAACCGCTCGTTGGCGACTTTAAATTATCATTGGAAATTTTATTCCGGTACCAATTACAAGCGATAGCGTGTTATCATACTTAGTATAAAACTCTGCACTGTATAAAATAAATTGTATAACCAAGTTTCTTCTTATTTATGGGGTGAATCAACACATTGATGAAGAGGCAAAGTTTTAGAGCAAAACTACTAATGACAAACAATTTTAGACAGGCGGGCAGGTCCGCAAGCGTACTTGTATGTGCAGCTGCAAAAACTACCATGACACGACAAGACGTGTTTCTCTCACGATACACGGAAGTTTCGCATGAAAGTTCTGTCCTTATTGTATTTTCACTTAGACGGTAATTACTAAACATAAGATGATTTTGCGTGCTATTGAAAATAAGCTCTATTGCTTCCATATTTAAAAAATTCAATATTTTAGATAAAATACTTTAAAAATACAAAATATTAGCTAAAATACTCTGTGCGAGAAACGGGCAGTACGACCGCTGCGCCACGCTGAAAAGCTGTCTAATTTATAGATCATCGATGAATCACGCACAGAATTGTTAAAAGTTGTTTTAATAATTAAATAGGTAAATAGGTACTTACTAAAAAATTGGAGCATCTAAATCTAAACTATCATTGATGTGGCAAGAAATACTGTGGCTAAAATGCTGGCATCGTGAAAATTTTCCAAGATCGCGACATCCTATGACTTACGTAAGCATTTATAAGGCCCACGGACCACGGTAGTGATTATTATCAGCTAGATTGACATGAGTTAAGGCTGTTGATTACATGAAATCACTGTTCAGATTGCACCTTAAGCCTTAAGGTTGCTTCGATGGCGCCTTTCAGGTATACCGTGGAAATATTATCGTTTCTGTCAAACTACCTAG
This sequence comes from Erebia aethiops, assembly GCA_923060345.2. NCBI lineage: Eukaryota > Metazoa > Arthropoda > Insecta > Lepidoptera > Nymphalidae > Erebia > Erebia aethiops. The sequence continues at coordinate 15,584,207 of OV281081.1, read as the reverse complement.
TTCCCGCGGCTTTAACCATGAAGCTAGTTTTAAGCTACGGTAGAAATCCCTGCGTCACCCATTTTGGAAGCGCAGCTGTCTCGAACACATTGGAAGGCTGGTACTCCACGCTATTCCTAGCCACTCATGCAAGTTTTGGAACCAGTTTTTACCTTGTTCCAAAACACCGAATCTATACTAATATTATAAATGCGAAAGTTTGGATGGATGAATGTATGGATTGATGGATGGATGGATTGATGTTTGCTACTCAATCACGCCAGAACGGCTGAACGAATCTGGATGAAATTTGGCACAGAGATAGGTTATTGTCTGGAATACATGGTTATTTTTTATACCGGAAAATAAAAAAGTTCCGTCGGGAATTTATAAAAACCTTAATCCACGCGGACAAAGTCGCGAGCATCATCTAGTAATGATATATCTGTAAAGCCGTCAAGGCATTGCCAGTTTCAATAAAATTTATATGGGACCACCTCTGAAGTATGATCTATCAAACAAAAAAAGAATCATCAAAATTGATTCATAATTGGCGGAATGGTCGCGTAACATACCTGCATACAAAAAATAAAAACATACAGTCGAATTGAGAACCTACTCTTTTTCTGAAGTCGGTTAAAAAGGAACTGGTAAGAGATCGTTCGTCTCGTGGTTGCGTAAGTCAATATTCCCATCAGGACAATGCACCATCGGCCTTAGTCACTTTAGAAATAAAACAGATAATACAGCTAGTGTAGATTGTCTAACTCGATTGCATGATAGTAAATAATTGAACACATTAATACCAATCGACAGTTAAATAGTTAATCCGATTGTGGTATTGATAAGCTTTAAGTTCAGATAGAGTTGAACCAAGCGAACGTTTGCGACTTCCTCCGCGTATTTAATTATTTATTTGGTGACTACACTTAGTTTTAAATTAAGTAGAGTACATAAGTACTATTTAAGTTAATTTGTTAAATTTTACTTAGGTATTGTTTGGATAAAGATTTGTCAATAAAAATATTTATTTATTTACTTTACTCTGTAATAGTCTTTGCGGAAATTATTCAGTCAATTTATAAAATTACTAGATGATGTTCGCGACTACGTCCGCGTAGATTAAGTTATTTTTAAATCCTTGAGTACCACGCCAATTTTCCGAGATAAAAGTAGCCTATGACCTTCTCCGGCATGCAATATTATTTTGAACCGGTTGAAAAAATTTACCGTGAAACCGTAGCAGACAAACAAAAATGACGACCTCCATGGCGCAGTGTGTAGTGCTGTTGCCTTAACGTGCGGAGGTTCTGGGTTCGATCCCCGGCAGGGTCAATTTGGTAATTTATAATTTCTGAATTTTCCCTGGTCTGGCCTGGTGGGAGGCTTCGGCCGTGGCTAGTTACCACCCTACCGGCAAAGACGTGCCGCCAAGCGATTTAGCGTTCCGGTACGATGCCGTGTAGAAACCGAAGGGGTATGGGTTTAATATAACTGCCATGCCCCTAACAGGTTAGCCCGCTACCATCTTAGACTGCATCATCACTTACCATCAGGTGAGATCGTAGTCAAGGGCTAGCTTGTAGTGGATAAAAAAAAAAAATCATCACTTACCATCAGGTGAGATCTCAGTCAAGGGATAACTTGTAGTTGATAAAAAATATATATATATTAGTATGAATATAATTCGTCTATATGCCATACCAATCCATGGATTGGTATCGTCTATCAATTAACGACGTTGACGTCGACGAAGGTATGATCGCTGAATCTTAAGGTTCGTATACGTATCTATACCACTTTTTATGCGGGAAAATTAAGGAGAATTCCGGAAAGGAGGATTCCATGAGGACGAAGTCGTGGGCTTCAACTAGTAACGTATAAATATTATGTTAAGCGTACAGATACAGCTACATACTTTTACAATAGTACAGACCATAGAGACAATATAGATAGTTTCGTTCCCGCAAAATAATGTCAGCTGTTCATATTATCAGAGTCAATAATTTACGGTACATTGCCTTCGCCGGTTCCCTATTGTCCTGATACAGAACCGATATCGATTCCGTTGTTTATTTTACGTCGTAACACCGCAAGCCTACTTCCAACATTATCGCTTCTGAGGCATTTGAGTAGCAGTCATAGTGATATTGTATAGGGCCGTATTTTATATTCATAACTGTTGGTTACTCCGGTTGTTATCATTTGTTTTCGGTGCATTGATTCTGCACAATGCAACTGTAATGGAAGTTACGATAACAAGTGCTTACCAAGTTATATTATGTCCATTTAGAATATTTATAAGCTAAAGGTATAATTTTAAATGAGAAGATTAGATCATTCGGGTAGATAGGTGCTACGACATCATGTATGTAATTGTACGTATATCCACACTGTGCTACAAATAATGAAGCTACTTATGATTTATACGTCTACAAGTCTATGGAATTAATAATTTTCTATCATGTTACATGACACTCTTTAAATTTAAATTATAGGGAGAAAATAATATCTACCTATTATTTTCTCCCTATAATAAATAACAGGGACAGATAAAAACAAGGAAGAGAATAAAACAATGACCTTTTATATAACTTTGTTTTTAAAAAAGTACCATTGGAACGCATCCAAAACTGTGATCACTTCCTATAGCAAATTTTCTTTATGCCTTACCTAAAAGCCGATTAAGGTATGAATCAGACATCTAGCAAATTAACTTGTGCAGGAGATAGAAAATAAAATCTAGGGTGTTTTAGAACCTCATCATAAGTGTGAAAGCGCCGATTAGTCATGTTACTAGTCAGATGCAACTTTTACCAATAATAAATAATCTTAACGCAACTGTCTAGTTAGCAAGGAGAGAGCTAAAAGCCTAACAGACACTTAGCTTTGACGGTTTACATTCAGCTGTACCAGCAAATTACTTTCGTGTAATACAACCACCATTGAGTAGCACGCTTTGGAGTTGGCATGCAGATGTCCAAATGCTGATACGAACATTTTAGTTAAACATAGTAATAAGCAATAAAATATCGCAATTAAATGCGACAAATTAATATTAGAGTGGAAAAATTAACAATACGCAGTCTTTGTCTTAGAACAGGATCAGCGCACATTTACTTAATCAAAGACATGGTGGAAGTTATGTGAAAATTATATAGTTCTTTGAATAAAAAAAAACTGAATCAATTAATGAGTGTTATAAGTATCCACAACCTGACACTGTACTAACACATTTACAAATTTTTTAAAGCATTTTGGTACCAATAAACCAGCGATGGATATTATCTGAATGCACCGAATGGAATAAAGTTGGGATTGTGATGTGTTGTGAGGTGGTATTTCAATGGTAAACACCACTAAATTGCTTCATGAAATCAGTTTTGACAAGATTTATTTACAGAGTTACTTTATATTTTATACCCAGTGATCTGGTACTTTGGAAGAAGTGGTTGTTACGTAATATTATGCCTTCTTTGGAGCGTAACCGTGCATCTTTTCGTAAGCCTCTCATAAATTCTCTGTGCTATTTTCATGACTGTACGAAGAACCCGATTGAGGCATTAAGATTAACTAGTGCTGGATTTGTAAGTTAATGAGAGAAATAAAATATGTTTTATGCGCTTCATTCAAAACAGCACAAGACGTAATCTGCGTCCTCAAAGAAAAGATGATTCAAGTAAAAAAAAAACATTCCTATAGTTCTTGGACTTCGATGACTTTTGAGTTCGTGTTAAAAATACTTAAAATGATTTTTGGCAAAATGTTACATAATTAATAATTAGGTGTATAATTTCACAGATTATAATATTATGAGACCATGAAACCTACAAATTTATTTCCCTTTGAAGAAAAATGTATTTTTTTAAGTAATACTTTCATATAAAAATCTTCTTTCAAACAGTTCTTCTTTTTTACTCGGATGTAAAAGCATCCATGTCAATTACTATGACAAAACATTATACTTGAAAGTGCATAAAAAACTTGAAATGTAATTTTCTTCTCGTGAACACTTATTGTATTCTGTTACACCTCCCATGCTTTAACTTTTTACTTTTTTAACGTAAATCGGTCGAGCAATGCGATAGCGTTTATTGCTCGACGTAAAAACTACATTGTCAATCTCGCTTCGGATATGCTGCGTTTGAAATGCTTCAAGTAGACAAGTTTGTAGGCAAGTAACAGTTGGTAGCTATAGCTACATATTACACTAGCAGATACCCGCGACTTCGTCCGCGTGAAATAAGTTTTTTAAATTCCCACGGAAAGTCCCTTATTTTTCAGGTTAATATATAGCCTATGGCACTCACATTAAATAATGTGGCTTGCTATTGGTACCAGAATTTTCAAAATCGGTTTAGTAGATCCAGAGATTACCCCCTACAACGTCACAAACTTACAAACTACCTCTTTATAATATTATAGTATAGATGATAGATGAAACTTAAAGCTAAGGCTAAATTGAGCAGTAAGCAAATTATAGTTTTATTTGGTGTATAGTATAAAACGCGGTACCTACTACAGCGAGGGTAACTAATAACTATGTATACTTTGTATTTAGTTTGTAGGTTCGTTAGGTCAACTATTGTTGTCGCGAATATATGGTTATAGGTACTTACAGTACTATGTCTTACTGGCAATCTATAGATGTGAAACGAATTTTAATCTTAATGTCTTAATTCTTTAAGGATTTTATTATTTCTAGCCAATCAATGACTTCAAAAACTTGAGCAAACCTGATACCTGAAACTGAAAACAGAATACTTTTTACATGAAACGCGATATTTTTTAACCTACTGCTGGTTTGAGAAAAATCTAAATTATACAAGGAGATAATGGATGAATATTATAAAGCATTGTAAATATGATAACTTGCTTTAAATTAAATTCTTTATAAACTCAAACGCAGCATCAATTTTTGCCGAAGGAGCGACAAAACGTTTCAAACCATTTTATAATTCAAACACTAGAGGACGTAAAGCTTTTTACTTCGCATTCCTTTACGATCACCCACATTAAACACTATTACATTAAAACCGTTCAAGGAATATACGACGTTGTTACAGAGTACAATGTTTTTATATTTGAGCAATAATTGTAATGTGATCAGTTCAGTTTCAGTTTCAGTTTATTTATTTAAACATGTAGGACATAGTCATACAGGTGTCTCTTATGCTACTTCATGTTTTGACTCTACCACCGGTTCGGATCTGCCGATTCTGCCGAGAAGATCCTTATATATCGTACAACTGTACTGTATACTAACTATTATGTCATGTTATTAATTGATTGATTTTGTTTTTGTGACCCTGTTAAGGTCAGCAATAGCAAAATATACCTACCTTTACCTAGATAGGTAAAAGTTGAGCATATAGCTAGACTAGTCTAGTTCAAACTCATAATAACTTCGAGCTGAGTTCGACTGATTCGAGAGATTCGATCGAACGTAAAATATTTATTCGTTATTCCATAATTTTTCACGAAATTACAATATAAATCGTATTTTAATGTGACAGCGTCGCTAGTATCTATGAAAAATAAAATAAAAACAAAAACTAAACAGGCATAAAAATTAGTTTCAATTTTGGCCACCGGGTCAGATAATTTTTCTCGGACTATAATTTGGAATGTCCCCTGCCAACTAAGCATTTTATTTGTAGTTAATTTACAAGTACGACAAAAAAATAAACTATCAACAAAGAACAGTGCAATATACAAAAAAAAAACAGACAGTAAACGCCTAATAAGAATCACGTTTCGTTGAAGAAGACATTTCGCACTTAACTACCTACCAAGAAAGCTCCATTGTGGGCGTGCGGAATTATCTAAATTATGGTTCAAGTTATAAACGGTAGCATATTAATATCGGATCCTATATTAAAAATGCGAATATCTGTCCGTCTTATCTATAACAATTTTATCCATATTTCGCAAAACCAATCCGTCATAGGTTGTCCCGGGAAAGGACATAGGCTACTTTTATCCCGGAAAATCAATGGGAGTTTCCAAAAACATAAATCAACGTGGATGTAGTTGCGGGCATTATCTATTCTGAAATAATTATAAAGAAAAGAAAGAGAGAAAGAAAGAAAATTAGCCTACGAGAGAATGAGATAAATATAACTTGTATTCTATCTCATTCTCTCGCAGACTAAATCCTATTATGAATATGTTTGTCTCTTTTTGGTGTCGCTTATTCGTTTCATCGAATTTTCAAATCAAAACGATTCTAAAATAGTTGCATTTAAAAAAATCGTTGGGGACTAATTGCTAAAATTAAAATCACGCTGTTTCTTATCAATAGTACCAATCAATTTCAAGTTCACTCGTGCGCAGATGAAGTTGTTCAGATCTGCATCATTTCTTTGCAATCAGATAACAAATTGCCTACCGTGCAGAGGAGCTTCGATGCTGAGATATTATTGTGGATTGTCATTACATCATTACATTCATTTCATTCTGATTGCTTTATCGGTTGATCAGTGTTTTGAAAGTTGTATTTTGATTTACTTAAATTAAATTGTAAGTGGTCAGTAACCACTTTTATAAAATAAGCTTTTGTAAATCTCCCTGGCGTATTTATGTGTTGTGGTCTTGTAAAAGGCAGACATTTAAGATGAGCACTAGGGTAGATAGAGGCGAGAAGGGGGAGGGGGGGGGGAATGGTGCACACTATGGAGATGCAGAGACTGCTGCGAGAGGACGAAACTAGTTTCACATACGATGTGGGCATTACGAGTGGACGTTTTGTCCTACTGTGCCTATAGTGTGCTTGATTTGCTCGCCATACCTATTGACACGGCTGGAGCCGGTCAGAAAAAGTTAAGTATTAAGAGTGGAAAAGATGTCGTCCACCCCGGCCGTCGCGACGCGCAACTTGGACGTCGCAGAATTGGCGTTTTTCCGCGTTTCAAAGCTCACATAAAGCTTTCCTGACCGGCGTTTGGTGAGACCCTAAGCTGACTCATCCGCTAACACTAAGGGTTTAGTTTCACTGTATGTATTTAGTAATTACACTGCGCTCCAACAGGTTTATTTCTCCCACATCCATCGGCCGGCAATCACGTGTTTACACATCTAGATACTGCTGGCACTCAATTTGTACTGAATATTTTAACAAGTCTGTTTGTTCTATTAAGTTTAATGCATTGTAGTATCGTCATTCCTTTGACGGATTCCTTTCATTCCAAGGGTGGAAGAGACAATCCAGAAGTAGATATTAATGAAACAATTTTAATATATTTGTACTCTCATTTGGAACTTGCACGAATAAATGGTTGAACGTGTAGAGTTTCCACGAGAGATTTAATGTACCTAATTAGATAAAAGTTGGCTAAAATTAAAGATAGTATACATTTGATCCGGCCACGATTGCTATCGTTAAGCTCTAAATCAAAATGCGATCTAAACACAAAAGTATTCAATAATCGCTGAGTCTGTTGGCAGGAGACTTATTTACCATCGCCAAAATACTCGCATTTATACTAACTATTTTCAATATGGCGTTCGTATCCCCAGATTAAAGCGAATGACATGAAACTAGTCAAATTAACTGATATTATACTTCCTGTTTCATAAGATATAATGACAAATAGTAATAATGCTAACTCATGTATGTATAGGAAGCATAAAACGCGACTAAGCGATGAAATTACATCGTACACTTAATTAGGTAAGTTTTTTATTCCCGCGGAGACTAACTTTCCAGGAAATAAAGTATTCCCTGGGATGTAAGCTACCTCTATACCAAATTGCATCAAATTCGGTTGAAAATATGGACTGTTAAAGCGTAGCAAACAGACAGACAACAATAATATTAGTATGGACGACCTCCCTGGCGCAGTGTTAAGCGCTGCGTGCGGAGGGTTCCCGGGTTCGATACCCGGCAGGGTCAATTTGGGAATTTATAATTTCTGAATCTTCCCTGGTCTGGCCTGGTGGAAGGCTTCGACCATGGCTAGTTACCACCCTTCCGGGAAAGACGTGCCGCCAAACGATTTAGCGTTCCGGTACGATGCGGTGTAAAAACCGATATGGGTTTAAGTTAACTGCCATGCCCCTAACAGGTTAGCCCTCTAAGATCTTAGAATGCATCATCACTTACCATCAGGTGAGATCGCAGTCAAGGGCTAACTTGTAGTGCATAAAAAAAACTGGAGTTTCAAAGTCTATATCCAATGAAATTGAAATCACGGCATACAATATCACTAACACTACACCGCTCTATAAAGACGTAATTTTAAGGCCTAGCGAGATTTCGAAACGGCGACATTTGCATAGTTCGGAGTTCTAGTACATTGGCCAAAGCATTTTATTGTACTTTACAACCCACTTGCCGATTCAAATCGCCGCTTTACCTTTATTTACTGCTTATTAGAATGTCTGAGAAACATTTTCGTACAGATTCTAGTATATTATAAAATACTAGCTGATGCTTCCGACTTCGTCCGCGTTGAGGTGTTTTGGTTCCCGCGGGAACTCTGCAAGGGTGGTGGCCCCTTTCCATTAATCACATAATGGTAGGAGTTTTCTTGGGATAGTAATGCCATGGGTTCCCACGTCCTTCCGCATATCATTAGGTACTATCTATACCTACTCTATACTAATATTATAAATGCGAAAGTAAGGATGGATGGATGGTTGTTTGTTACTCAGTCACGCCAGGATGGCTGAACGGATCTGGATTAAAATTGTCACAGAGATCGATTAGTCTGTAATAATACATAGGCTACTTTTTATCCCGGAAAATTATCCCGGAGTTCCCGCGGGAATCAAAAAAAGTAAACCACGCGGACGAAGTCGCGGGCATCAGCTTGTGCTTCTTTATACACAAAAAACACGTAAAGTTATTGTCACTGTATAAAATACAGACAAAATAAAATGCAATAACGTTTATTCACGGTAACGGTATGCAATCAAGTCTTCGAATACCGGTATTGATTGCCGCTCTATTGAATATTACATGTTATCGCCGCTCGTATCACTATTGTAAACGCGTGTGGCGTTTTAGAACCACTTCCACCGGTTAATATCAAGCCTGAGTTACATGATTGTTACTATAATAATGTTTTGATAGATGTCTGTTTATATGTTTGTTCATTGTGCAAGAATATAATATTATTTATCGATTGTGGCTGCGATTGATTTTTTGGTAAAAATGGTCCACTAGGTCCAGTGAAGTAACAGTAGTAGGTTATAGTCTCAACTTATCTGAGACAGTGACAGCATTTCTAGTAGATTTGAAAAAAATACTTATCAGGCATAAAAATTACTTCTAATTTTGATCAAGTGATGAATTGCCTCATCTGAACTCGCCAGAACTTAATTTAATTTAAGATGGCGTTTGCTAACTTAAGTAGTAAGTATAATCACCACTTTAGCATATGAAACTAGATATATAACGTACTTTAATAGTTACAAATATATTTGTCAAGTTGTAATTTGCAGTATTAAGTCAAGGAAAGTCGTAGAGTTTCCACCAGGTGCGATCCTTCTCACAATTTCTCATGCAAACGGCGACGGTAATAACAGGGCTAGACGTCTCCTTCGTATGTGTTTTAAGTCCATTAAAAGATAGCTTACTTTGAAACTATATTCTAATTTAAGTCTGGAAATGTTTAGTCTGTATTTAACTCATTGTACTTTTAAATAGCCGTATAATTACGTCAAAGCAACATTTTTAAAGTGAAATATCCTATCCTACTTCCTATTTATCTATACAAATATTATAAACGCGAATATTTTGATGGATGGATAGATGGATAGATATATGGATGGATGGATGGATGGCTGTTTGTTTGTTTCTCAATCACACCAGAAAAACTGAAAGATCTGGACGATATTTAGCTTTGGCACAGAGATTATAGTCTGGAATAACACATAGGCTACTTTTTTTTCCCGAAAAACTTTTGCCACTAGTTTTCGGAGTTCCCACGGCAATCAAAAAATCTTAAACCACGCGAAGTCGCGGTCATCATCTTGTCATTAATATAATGAACTGTAATCGTTATCTCCACTAGGTTTCATAGAGCATTTCCGTGCCGGGCCAATGCAGGGATTGTGCCAGACGGACGGTACCGTGATAAACCACCGATCATTATTCTGATTCATTCAAAATCGTAAGAAACAGATCTAATTAATCTTGATTCATGGTGAATAATCAAACATAATATCATCGATACTGTATACTAGTGACTTTCTTGCAAGCTTTATCAGAAAATATTTGACCTAGTAATGATAGCTGTAGGTATTATTTATATCTTTCACATAAAATGATTGGTTCGGATGGGCGGTGTCTTATTACGTAGAACATCTTCATTCTCAACGGATAGACGTCCACTGCTGGAAATAGGCCTCTTGCAAGGATTTCCACACGCCTCGGTCTTGCGCCGCCTGGATCCAGCGGCTCCCTGCGACTGCGACAGACGACATCAGGCGGATGTCGTCTGCCCAGCGAGTACCTAGGTGGTCTGCCAACGCTGCGCTTTCCCGTGCGTGGTCGCCACTCCAGCACTTTGGGACCCCAACGTCTATCGGTTCTTCTATGTGCCCTGCCCATTGCCACTTCAGCTTCGTTATTTTTATTACAATTACGTAGAACATATCGCCCTAAAATGTGGTACCTATTATCATTTGATTCAATTTCAACCCTAGTCAAGCATAAGTCTGTTAAAAATGCAACAAATAAAAAAAACAATTATTTCAATAATGTAAGCACATTCCGAATACGAACGCACTGAAAATGAAAGTAAACCCTTGTACAATACTGAATATGCAAGTTATTTTAAAAAATGCATCCCCAAACCATGTCGGAGTAATTGCGAAATGCTTGAATTAAAATAAACAACAATGATTTAAAAAAGCACGTTGTTTTGAATTCAAATCTAAATAAAGCTCTGGTTGCCGCTTTATGAGGCACGCGAGCGATATTATACATTACATAACTACGAGACGAGCACGATACGATTTTAACTTTTGTAGGAATCACCACTGGAAATAATATATTATGAGTTTGTTATCAGCCATTGACGCGAAAACAATATCTATGGCAAAATAAATAATGTAATAGACTAGCTCTCTGGTTTCTTATTTTGACTATACCTACCCTTTATAAAATTAAGCATATTATCAATCGTGAAAAACCGTTGTCGCACCAGTTGTGCTTGGTTTTCAGCAAGGCTACCGGCTACAACTGACAGCTACAGTGTAACGATTGCAATCACCTCTGATTGATTAACACTCTTCCACTATTGGACAAAATCCATTGACGCAGCAAGAATACCAAAAATTCAGCCAATCACATTAATTGATATTGTTATAATGATTGATGCAGAAGTTACGCACTCGCCCTATTGGACGACGATTCTTCGCCATACAAATGGACTGATACTACTCTACTAGTACTTCTCTACTGACAAGAATTTGACCAATATTTAAACTACTGCTAATACTCTGGAATAAACATATTTAAGGGTACTTTTTTGATACCAAAAAGCAATGGAGTTCCTTCTGAGTAGGGCATTGAAATAGAATGAGTAAACTAAAATTCTACATCAATGGAGTAGGCTGAAAGTTTTGTTGATTTTACTCCATAATTCCATCAAATCTGAACCAATATTGACATGATATTTTTTGTAACATTTCTACAACTGTCAGGTTGGTCACAATATGTGGAAGTTTTTTTTAATGAATAGTTCGGAAATAGAGGGTAGAATTCGTCCATGGGTAACAGACTAGTGGTTCGCCCCGAACTGAGACCTCGCGGCGCCATCTATTGACATAAATGTGAAGTTCTGTTAAAAATAATGAAGCTCATTAAAAATTAAATAATTCCCTTTCCTTACAATATTAATTATCTAATTTTGGTATTTATTGTTCAAGTACAGGGAAAAATTTAAAAAAAAAAAATTTTGGACTCTATTCCTAATTATCTTTAAAATGATGTACCGCAACCCTATGTAACTTTATAAAAAATATTTTACTTCGCATTCGCTTCTATGAGAGCCCCCCTGAAATAAAGATTTTTATAACTTTTTAAGCCATATTCGGCGGGAGGCCAATGGTTTACATATTATATTTAAAGCCGAAGTAATTACGTTCAGTAATTCAGAAGTTATAATGCTCTGACAGACGGACGGACGGACGGACGGACGGACAAGTGCCAATTCACTCAAGTAGACTCAGAGACCTTCGCTTCGCTCGGTCAATAATTGACTGCGAAGATTTTTAACTCACAAATTCAAAACAAAATTAAAGGCTTTTAAAATCAAAATTTAATAGGCCCACCCGAATACGGGCAAGGAAACGCTGACGATACCTTTGTGTTGCGTCTGACTCTCTGTTCTACTCTAGTTTATATCTACACTTGGAAATCCGCCTTGTGTAAAGACCCTATTATGAAAACTTAGAAACTAATGTCGTAGTCGTCACGTACCTATGTAAACGAAAATTATAACAACCTCACGAAGTTTATAATGTAGGTATCCAGTCGAGCGTCTATTCTCGGCCATGTTGTTGCAGTATTTATTGAAACAACACACGCTTTGCTACTAAACAACAAACCGAACAAAAAAGAAAAACAACTTAAAGCCTTTACATGGTGGTAATTGAAAAACTATACCTGAGCGAACAGAGGCCATAGACCATTCTGCGAACGCATAGAGCAATACCTAAGCAATATTACTCAAAATTACAGTTTTATGCCACATACCTACCTTGATGTTCCTAAAATCCATACTAATATTATAAATGCGAAAGTGTGTCTGTCTCTGTCTGTCTGCTGCGCTTTCACGGCGCAACCGTTCAACCGATTTTGATGAAATTTGGTACAGGGATAGTTTGTATCCTGGGAAAGGACATAAGCTACTTTTTTCCCGGAAAATTAAGGGGTTCCCGCGGGAATTAAAAAAAGCTTAATCCACGCGGACGGAGTCGCGGGCATCATCTAGTAAGGATTATTATAATTCTAAAACGCGAAAATCAACAATAATGAAACAATATGGCTTTATTATTTAGGCGTTGATAGTATTTCCCAAGGTACTCTATTCGAAACTTCTCTTTTTTAAAGCAATTTGATTTTATCTGAGTGAATGCAGGAAAAGTACCTGACTTCCCTGGCGCATTGGTGTGCTGTAGTCTTACAGTGGGAGGCACTAGGTTCAATTCCCGGCAGGGTCGATTTGGGAATTTATAATTTCCGAATTCTCTGGTCTGCTCTGATGGGAGACTACTGCCGTAGCTAAGTTACCACCCTACTGGCACAGACGATTAACGTTTCAGTACAATGCCGAAGTGTAGAGACCGATTAGGGGTATGGGTTGGGTGGGGTAATATACTAATTTTATTATAACTGCCGTTCCTCAAACAGGTTAGCCCGCTACCATCTTAGATTGCATCAGCACTTATCATCAGTTGGGATCGCAGTCAAGGACTTGTAGTCGAACAAATAAATAAAATAAAAAAAGAAGAAAGAAAGAAATCTTTATTCAGGGAGACAAGACAAAAAACAGACTTTATCAGAAGAAAAAAATGGCGAGATGAGACTTGATCCCCAAAATGGTCTTCACTCAGCATGTCCCCTGTTACGATACAGCGCCAGCCAGTATAAAAAACGGTTCTCAATGGCTCTTCTATCAAGAAGAACCAGCAAGTATCTTTATGATTGCTCTGAAAAAAAACCAACCCAGAAATGATAACTGATATATAGACATACACAATTCAGCTTATAAAATATGTTTGTATGGATTTGAAATAGTCTGTGCTCAACCATTACGTTAGACAAATAACAAACATTATTGTCGTGAGAAATTCTAACTTATCACTTAGTAGTTTGTTTATATCCCAAGGAATCAACACTGTATACAGAAGTCCCGAACAATAGCTGACGGCACTGGCGTCTAAGGGTTTACACAATACTTGAGACGTTATTCAATATTTGCAAATAGGTTTGAGAGTGCATAGTCATTGTACGTTGTAATTGCGGTGAGTCGTAACTCGGTGGAATCTTAAATGGAAGGTAAACAAGATGTGTTTGTGTAATCGATTTGTGATGTTGAGTGTGTGCTGTTATGCGCTTGTAATTGTCTGGCAAGTTGTGTTGAGTTATTGAAGAATACACGCTTCGGCCCCTAAGTTATGATAATGTTTGAATCCAAATAATATATCCCACCAAAAACATTCCTTGGTTGCCAAGACTCACAAATTCAAATCATAGTGCTTTCACTGTCAAAAGTAATGAGATTTCTAATAGAGCCATGTACTTACTTGAACTCCGATTTTGAGCTGAGCATGGCATGGCAATTTTGTAGATTTAAGTAACTCATGACTGTGCCACGTTTATACAGGCTGTCCCAAATAGTGACGTCCTAAGAAAAAAAATAGATTCTTCGTACCTACCTAAACCTATCGGAAAATACCCCATGTATGTTTCGTCAGCGATTTTTGGTAGTTTTCGAGTTGTATTTTTTTTAGTTTTATCGTGAGATTTCTGAGGGAGTGAGTGTTAATTTTTTTTCTTTTTATTAAGTAGTTTTTTCTGAGTATTTCTTTTGTGAAAATACTTAAATTCAGTTTTTTTGTAGGAAATACTTAAATTCAGTTATTTTCTACTGAAATTAGCCATCAAATTGTCAAAAATAGGCAAAAATCAATTTTAAGAATCAAACAGTAAGTTCAGAAAATTCCGCGTTACCTTACCTTTGAAGTTCGATTTCTCACAATAATACCTCCTTAAATACCAAATTTTTAGACTATAGGTACTAAAATTCTACATCAATGCTAAAAAGGGTAACTTAGGAACCCCAAAATTTTTTAAAATTAGTCGGAAGTGACTTAGGTTTATGTATTTTTAATCTAAAGTTAAAAATTCGTCTCTATCTCGTCGAACGTGACTATGACTATGACTATGAACTCACAAAAATAATTTATAACTCGACAATTACCAAAAATCGCTAAACATTTAAGGGGAATTTTCTAGTAGGTCTAGGTACGAGGAATCATTTTTTTTTCTTTGGACGTCACTATTTGGACCATCCTTTAAAACAATAAATAATAAATAACTCTACCAATAAGCCTTGTCTCCACAAACTCTACATCTAAGTAAAAAGGTATGGTTTAGCCGTTTCGTGATTGTCTTCTTAAGTATTAAATGATATGTCCCGTAATCGTACTACGAACTTATTGATCTTTTTATAATTTCGGAAAATAGAATAGCTCTCATATGCTTTTTTTATCTCTGAATCCACAAAGATTACCTTGTTTATATTTGTATGGATCTAATAATCTTTAACTTGTTTTAGGTAAACCTTACCACATGCAAATCTAGAATTGCATGGGATCTAGGGAGCGCCTTTTGACTGTCTACTCTGATAGGCAATAATTGATCTCAAATTGCATTTGCTCGAGTTGATAGTTGATACTATAATTACTTTAAGCCTACGCTACCATAGACGAATACGTCCAATGACCGCCACTTGTAACTACCTCAAGACTTTAGGGGCGAACAATTTCATATTAAGAATTTTATTTTTTATTGAGCATCGCAAAAATTGTCCCAAAAAAATTACTTTTAATCAAAAAGTCAAATCACCGCACAAGTTCATAAATATTTATATTAGTTCATATATATTCATATGTAATGTATGTGTGTAAATGTGGGTAGTCTAAGTATAGTTGTCATATTTTTTGTATCGGTGAGTTGTCGGAAATTATAGATGGTGCCTTGAATACGTGGTATTATTTACTCCAAATATTTCAGTGGCGACGAGTGTCTTTTTAAAGAATTTCACGCGTGTGTTTGTTTAGAATACTGTGGTCGAACATGTCGATTGGTAAAATCGCCGAGTTTAAAGTGGAAAGTGACAATTGGCGATTGTACGTTGAGCGCCTCGAACAGTACTTCGTTGTGAATAAGATTCCACGCGAATTGCAAGTGCCAACGTTAATAACGGTTGTGGGGGCGAATTGCTATGAGTTATTAGTGAACTTGTGTACACCGGACAAACCTATCACCAAGTCGTTTAAAGAGTTAACGGACATTCTCGGTAACCATTTACAAGCGAAACCGAGTGTATTAGCCGAAAGATTTAAATTTCGCCGTCGGGTACAACAAACAGGAGAAAGCATATCGCAATACGTCGCAGACTTAAAAAAAATGTCGAAAACTTGCGAGTTTGGGGCCTGGTTAGAAGAAAGTCTTCGCGACCAGTTAGTTTGCGGCCTATCAAGCGAGACCATAAGGCAACGGTTGTTCGCGGAACTGAGTTAGATTTTGCCAAAGCGTATCAGCTGGCGAGCAGTATGGAGGCTGCTGAGAAGGATGCCGCGCTGGTGGAGAACCGACCGAATACACCAGCTGCACCAGGCGGGAGTGGAAGTGTCTCAGCGGATTGCCAGGCCATGGCGGGAGCATGGCGGGGCAAGGGCACCGGCAGTCAAGTCAGGATAACAAACAACCGGGGGCGCGGTCAGAGGCGGAGCTCCAGTAACAGCGATGCGCAGGCATCGGCACGGGTGGCGGCTTCGGTGGCGGCTGGCCGGGGGCTGCAGTGCGGCGCGTGCGGAAGTAATGCGCACGGGAGAGCTGGGTGCCGCTATGGCCGATATTTCTGCAGGGTGTGTAACCGGCAGGGTCATTTAGCCCGGGTTTGTTCGTATTCGACCCACTACAACACGACCGCGAGGGAGGTAATGGACGATATGGAACCGTACAGCGACGGAAGTGAAGAGGTAATTGTGAATATTAATCAGATATCGATAGAACGTTGCAAACCTATTTTAATTACAGTTAATGTTAACGATCACATACTAAAGATGGAATGCGATACGGGCAGTGCCGTTTCATGTGTTAGTCACGAGCTATATTTACGCAAGTTTGGAAATTTAAAATTAAACAAGTGTAGTTTAGCTTTAAGGTATTATACGGGCGAGGTGGTATATCCCGTGGGGGTAATACGTCCGTTAGTGAAGTATCGGGATAAGAGTAAACCGCTAGATCTGTATGTCATTAAGAACGGGAAAACTATGTTATTGGGTAGACAGTGGATTATGGAACTAGCAATTCAATTGCCTGTGTATAATTGTAATAGTATCGAAGGTTGTGAGTTTAATTTTGCGGAATTCAGTTCCAGATACTGTGATGTGTTCGCGGACGGACTAGGCAGGTTCACTGGCGGTGCGGTGAGCATCCACTTGCGGCCGGACGCAGCGCCCGTGTTCATGCGCGCGCGGCCGCTGGCGTACGCGCTGCGCGAGCCGGTGGAGCGCGCGCTGCAATATCTGACGCGCGACGGCATCCTCACGCCCGTGGAGCGGTCCGACTGGGCCACGCCGATCGTGCCCGTCGTCAAAAAGGACGGTAACATTAGGATATGCGCTGATTATAAGTTGACGCTGAATAAAGTTATCGAGGTTGACCGTTACCCTTTACCGCTAGTAGAAGACCTGCTGACCCGTCTGCATGGTGGGGAACGTTTCAGTAAGATAGATTTATCCCAGGCGTACGCACAGTTCGAGCTAGACGAACGATCAAAACAATTCACGGTTATAAATACGCATAAGGGTTTATTCAGGTACAATAGATTGGTGTTCGGGCTATCGTCGAGTCCGGGTATATTTCAAAAAAAATTAGAGTCGTTATTCGCCGATTTGCCGCACGTAGGTGTCTTCTTAGACGATATCATAATCACGGGATCGAATAACAGGCAGCATATAAGTAATCTACATAAAGTTTTTGACCGGCTACAGTCAAACGGTTTACGTGTGAAAAAGGAAAAATGTAGTTTCTTTGCAGAATCGATAGATTATTTAGGACACGTCATTAGCCGAGCGGGCGTGCATACCTGCCCGAATAAGGTCAAGGCCATCGTTGAAACTCCCGCGCCGACTAACGTATCGGAACTAAGAGCTTTCATCGGAATGATCATGTACTATTCCAAGTTCATAAAGAATGTAAGCACCATTTTAGCACCTCTTTATAACCTGTTGAGGGTTGGTGTCGCGTTTACATGGAGTAAAGAATGTCAGAATGCTTTTGCTATAATTAAGAATAAATTAATTTCAAGCGAGGAGCTAGTGCACTATTCCGTCGAACTGCCGCTAATCCTGACGACTGACGCGAGTAGTGTCGGAGTGGGGGCAGTCATTTCCCAAGTCACGGCGGAGGGGGAGAGGCCCGTCGCGTACGCGTCGCGCTCCTTGTCGGCCGCGGAGCGGGCGTACTCGCAGATAGATAGGGAGGCACTCGCCATAGTGTTCGGAGTAAGGAAATTTCACCAATACTTATACGGTAGGAAGTTTACACTTAGAACGGATCACAAGCCATTAACGTACATTTTTGGAAACAAAGTAGGCATTCCAGTTATGGCGGCTTCGCGGTTACAGAGATGGGCGGTTCTGTTAGCCGGTTATAGCTATGATATAGAATATATTGCGTCCGGAAAAAACTGTGCGGATGCTTTGTCCCGACTACCGTCACAAAGGGATGATAACCGCCTACCTGTGAAGGAAATCACTTACGTGAATTTCGTAGAAGATTTTTTACCTATCACTCATGACGACGTTAGGAAAAATACTTTGAAAGACAGAGTGCTTAGTAGAGTAATGGCGTATTTACAATCGGGTTGGCCTGCTAGTTGTTCGGATGAAGAGATGAAGCCCTATTACTTACGGCGTAATGAATTATATTGTGAGCGGGGTTGTATCATGTGGGGGTACCGGTTGGTCGTTCCTCAGCATTTACAAGAAGGAATTCTGAAGCAATTGCATGTCGGCCATATGGGCATTGTAAAAACAAAGGCGATAGCGCGCAGTTATGTTTGGTGGCCTAATATAGATGCACAAGTAGAAGCCGCTTGTAAGAGATGCGAAACGTGCTCAACGGAGGCGGCAGCGCCGCCGCGGGCCCCTCCACAACCCTGGCCTTATCATGTGCAACCGTGGTCGAGGTTGCACATTGACTTTTTAGGCCCTTTAAACGGTAAAATATTTCTAATTATTATAGATTCTACCTCGAAATGGCTTGAAATTTTCGAAATGTCTAAGACGAATGCATCAAACGTTATAAAAGTACTCAGGCAAACGTTTGCGAGATTCGGTCTACCCTTGGAAGTGGCCTCAGACCGAGGTCCGCCTTTTTCTAGCGTTGAATTTAGAGAGTTTTTGGCAAATAATGGAATACGCCAGTCGTTTTCACCAGTGTATCACCCGGCGTCCAACGGGGCTACTGAAAACGCAGTCAAGTTATGCAAACGCGCGATAAAGAAGGCTCAAAGAGATAAGGTTGACCTGGACGCAGCGTTGCAGGCGTTCTTGATGGCATATAGGAACAGCGTCCATTGCACTACAGGTGAAAGTCCAGCCAACGTGCTACAACGCCGTTCATTGCGTTCGCGTTTAGACTTGCTGCGTAGTGATCGCGCGCGGGAGGAGCAGGTGCGTAACGTTCAGGAACGTCAGGCAGATTTAGCAGGCGGAAAATTGCGAGTTTTAACACCCGGTGAATCGGTTTGGGCGCGCGAATATGGTGCACATGAAAAATGGTCAAAGGGTACGGTAACCACGAGTGAAGGCTCGCGGCGATACGTCGTGGCTACGGATAACGATCGTGTTCTACGTAGACACATAGATCAAATTAGGCGCAGATCACGCATGTCCGATGTGCCTTGTCCAGAACCCAGTGACAAGCGAGACGAGTCTCGAAGTGAGGATGTCGGCGCGCCCTCGGTAGCCGCGCGTAGTGAAGCCTCGGTTGAGGAGCCAAGTCCCCACAGGTCAGGTGCGGAAATGGTAGGGGAGGTAGATAGGAGTGACTGCCAAGATACGGGCGAAATTAGTGCTTCCTCACCCGAGGTTTTCGCAACACCACCATCAGTGAACCCGTCTAAACGAATTAGGAAACCGGTGGTCCGGTTTCAACCTTAGCGATAAGTAATTATTTGTAAAATTAGTATTAGTCGTAGATTTAGGAATGTGAGTGTGCGGTAGTTAAGATTTAAATTAATTAGATTTAGTATTTTACATAAGCTAGTAATTTAGTTGGGAGGTGTAATGTATGTGTGTAAATGTGGGTAGTCTAAGTATAGTTGTCATATTTTTTGTATCGGTGAGTTGTCGGAAATTATAGATGGTGCCTTGAATACGTGGTATTATTTACTCCAAATATTTCAGTGAGGTTATTTATAATTGATTAATACTTTATAGTAAGGGCTTTATCTCCTATGTTAAGGATTTTGCGTCCAGTTTTATGCTTTTACTTGATGTTTTAAACAAGGGTCAAACTATGGTAGGTAAATAATTCTAAGATATTCCAACAAAACCTAAAGTTATTAAGTCAGACCTTAATAGGACCTAATCTGTTCTGGAATTTACTGGGTGTATGTCAAGGTTTTTCAGTGACAAATTATATTTTGCCAACCCTACTATCCGTAAAACTAGGTATTGGTTTAAGTAAAGATAAAATAATATAAGATATTTATTTATTGCAAAAATACAAGTGAAGGGTTCTTACATTATTTTTGGAACCAGTGTACTATAATATATGCGTTATTAGCGGTTTAGATCATATTATCTACTTAATAAACTACTTAGTAAAACAATTTATACCCAGCGCGATAGGTACACATATTATTATCATCATTAAATTATACTAAGCATAAATCATCTAGTTATCTATTTGAATCTTTGAATCGTCAACTAAATCTACCACTGGTATAAAATTTATACCAGTAGTGTCCTTTCTACCGAAAATAGCTAAACCAAGAAAGTCTGTGGTTTCTCTTCAAAAATACTGTCCCAAATAAAAGGTAAACTCTCCGATGACAAGGTTAAGCCCCAGCAGCCACAGTTTCCTATAAATATTAACCCTTATAAATATTCCGGCCTCGTTTCAATTCCGTCTTAATCTTCGGAAGGATTGTTTACAGCAAACATGCAGATTGGAAGTTAACTGAAGGATCTTTTGAACTTACTGTGAAGCATTTACAATTCTAATCAATCCCGCCAGTGTTAGATGAAGGTTCGTTCGGTTCTACTGAATTGGACAGAGTTATTGCTGTCCGAGCTTTGAATTCTGATATAACGGACACCGGAATACTAATTTCGCCTTATTATAACCAGGGAGTTTACTACCATCGATTGAAGTAGTATTGTATTAATATTGTTGACGCTCTTGTTTCAGCATTTAGTTGATGATTAATTAGTTGTCGCTTATTATCGTACCTATCATAATATAGCCAACGCCATGTATCTTTATAGTTAGACTAGGAAACCGCAAGATTCGATTACGCGCGCGGCGTCATGAACTGGGAACTTGCTGGCCAAAAGTAAATAATTTTTATTTCTTGTTGGAGATGCGTGGATGACGAAATAATATATTTTTTTTACTAATTATGGATTATCGAAGACCGCAGTCAAGGTCTAGCTTGTAGTATATTAAAAAAATTGTAGTGAAAACTAAGAAGGTTCAAGTGGCGTACCGTTCCGCTTCCTATCACATTAAAGATTGAAATATTGAGTAAATGAAAAACCAACGTACTATGATTATAGTTATAGTATAGTCCCACGAACTTATATGGCCCGGTGGCCAAAATTGGAACTAATTTTTATGCCTATATAGTTTTTGTTTTTATTTTATTTTTCATATAAAGTAGCGACGCTATCACCAGGTCAGATAAGTTTGTGGGACTATTGATTTATTAATTATCCCGAACGCTGGCTTTTCGCGATAAAATAATAAAGGCTTTCCATCTAAAGGTATTCAAACAAATAATGAGCTCACAAATGAGTTCCAACATACCCGCTATAATATATTCACAGGCTGCTTTAAACTCCCGCGTTCCCGAAACGTTCCTTACCACAAGTTTATCACCTAAGTTCGTTGATTTTATTCGAGCATTCGAATATAATATTATGGGCGTCAAAGTTTATTTTATTTTATTTATTTTTGACACCGTACCGCAAGACGACACCGTTACTGTGTCATCGACGTTCCATCCACACGCAACAAAGCTTTTCGTCTTCATTCCTCATTCGCACGGTAAACATGCTAGGGTGCAAGCATGCTGGAAAACTAGCAAAATTTTTTTACCACAAATTATAATCCAGGTGTCTTTAAATCGAGAGTGAATTATTGATATCTTCTAGGCAAGCGCGTTCCCTCCCATGAGGAGTGATTATAGTTAATCGTAAGCCTATAATGAATTTTTTAATAAGTAAAATTAACCTAAACTCCATTGTTGTAGAACTCAACTTTGAGTATGCATTCACATTCTGTGCTCCGAACGGAAACGTTTAGAAATTAAAATCGGTTGTAATGAATTTGTGACTTTAAATCGATAGCTTTGGGGTCCATTTTACTTTGGCGCCAATGTGCTCGAACGCTTGAATACGATCTACGTAGATTAATGATTCAAAAACTTGTGGTAAGGGTACTGAAATTCATTTTGCGAACCGTAACAACCCTATTGTCTTCCTATGTGAATGCATGGCTTTAAATTGCCGTAGCGTTTCTAGGTTGAGCAGTTCATATGAAATTTTGCATAAAAATGGTCCCTGATGAATCTAGACAATCTATTATGGATCGTTTTATAAATTACTGGGGATTATGAGCTTTACTGCGGATGTATGACTCTGCTATAGGTATCCATGCCAAATATCACGTCAATCCGTGATTGCTCACTTTAACAGGTCATCGTGCAATTTATAATTTAAAACCGCGTGATTCGCTTAGAGAGAAATTTAAAGAAATTGGTATTCTAACAGTATAGTCTCACAATATATTTACAGTAATATAATTTTTGTAAAACAGCACATCCATAATTACAAAAAAAATTGCGATCTGCTCGATAGGCAAACTAGAGGCCGAAATAGGCTCGTGACTCCATCGCCAGAAGAAAGTCAGAAGGTCATTCGTGGGAATGACCATTCTTTAACAAAATTCCATAACCTATTTTAAAGTTGCCTATACACAAATTTAAGAAATCCATTAAAAGTATGCTCCTGAAAAAAGCTTATTATACTATTGAAGATTATGTAAATGATAGAGGAGCATGGATTGATCGCTCCAGCAATGCTAAGGACAGCGGTTGCTTATGTACACATTGATTTATTAATAATGTACATTAATTATTTAAAAAGAGCAACCACCGAGTTTCTTGCTGGTTCTTCTCGGTAGGAATGTCATTCCGAACTAGTGGTAGATTCACTTGACGTTTCAAAAGTACTTGTAAAAGTTTATTTAAATAAAAAAACATTTGAATATGAATTTGAAATTCATCACAAAATTCACATGGAAACAACCTGGCGGTATTAACTTTGAAAATAAAATAGAATCAGTTCAATTCTCTCTGCATCGTATTCATCATTGCTGAGGATGGTGACCGCTTGGGCATTAACCACATAATAGTAGGAGTTTCCTTGGGATAATAATGCGATGGGTTCTTAGGTCAACTCCACTAAGAGTAATGTTGCAACGATTACGATTTTTATACTTACGAGTATTTATGTTACACTATAAAACTTTCAGGGCAATGCGCTGTGACATTTATTCATTTATTGCGCTGTGGCTGTACATTAAAAAGCCTCAAGTACCCAAGTTTAAATTTCTAAACTTTTAACATTTTTTACAAGGCTCTACAT
The DNA here is from genome assembly GCA_923060345.2 of Erebia aethiops. Lineage (NCBI taxonomy): Eukaryota > Metazoa > Arthropoda > Insecta > Lepidoptera > Nymphalidae > Erebia > Erebia aethiops. Next base: position 15,560,597 of record OV281081.1, on the reverse strand, counting down.
AAAACTACCCCTGAAATTACGTGAAACATTCCGTAGAGCGTAAAAGGGTATTGTGGTGTGGTACCCATGTCACGTGCATGCTACACTGAGCTCAAATCGACGTGGCAGATCTAGGTCGGTCTAGCCACTGATGTGTAAATAAATGGTACGATTATTTTGGCTGGTATAGAGATTTCGGTTATATTAAACTAGTTGATGCCCGCGACTTCGTCCGCGAGGATTGAAGTTTTTTGGTTCCCGCGGTAATTTTCCGGAATAAAAAGAAGCCTATTATAACAAATAGGCTATGCCCCGGACAAGACAAATAGGCAAAATATTTTAACAATTTGGCACAGAGATAGATTATTGTCTGGAATAACTTCCAGACTATAATCTATCTCTGTGCCAAATTCAGCCAGATCCATTCAGCCGTTCTGAAACTTAAAAAAAAATACAGGTTCACTGTTAAGGCAAGTGATATTATTAGTAATTAAAACCCATACCACTTCGAAAAGTCATTTAATAAATCAAAATGTGCCTAAATTTTTGTCGGAATTGAGCCTCGTATACGAAAATGATCATTTCCTCAGACCACCCTCTATACAAAACATAATATTGACGTTCAATTTTCATTTGGCAGAGTATTTCTAAATTCCAATTGCCTAAAACGCGAGCACATTCAATTTGCACACGTGAAGGTTCTCTATATAGGGACGGCTGTAAGCTATTTATCGGTAAAAACCTTAGGGTGAACGCAGACTCTGGACAATTTTTTTTGCCTGCCTGAAAAAAGTCCATATACAACTCTGGCATTTCGTGCAAACGTTGATCAATCAATGGCATCGTCCTCGTGGTCAATGGATACACGTTCACTGCAGCTGGACGTAGGTATCTTGAGACTTTTACACATCGTGGTATTCCGCTGCCTGGATCCAGCGACTCCCTGCGACGTTTGATATCTTTTTTTTAATTTATTCTCTTAAACCCCCCGGTTACTCGTTTGATATCGTTACCACCTAGTGGGGGGGTTTTCCGACGCTACGCTTTTCAGTGCGTGGCCATCACTCCAGCACCATGGAATCTCAATACAAATACAGATGTATGCAACACCGCCATCAGTTACGCGCGCTCGTTTATTGCAAGAAGTATTCATACTAATATCCATACTAATATTATAAATTCGAAAGTGTATCTGTCTGTCTGCTACGCTTTAATGGCCGATCTTTTCAACAGATTTTAGTGGCATTAGGCATAGAGATAGGTTGCATCCCGGGGCATAGGTTATTTTATCCGGAAAATTAAAGAGTTCCGTCGGTAATAAAAATCTCAATCCACGCGTACAAAGTCGCGTTCATAATCTAGTAGTATATTATCGGCGAAGAGAGAGAAGGTAGAGAGACACTGGTGCTTCAAGTATTCAGGAGTTATGAAGGAACTAGAAGTTTAATTCGCTATAGTTCGCCACATGCAGCTTTGCACTTGCAGCTTACGATATTCACCGCCTAATCAGCCATCAAATCGCAACGCCACAACACCACACCACACAAATCTTCCAAATTATTCATATGCAAGATACACACTGTAAAGTAACGCCTGCCTTTATTCAATATTTCAGGAGTTACCTATACCTAAAGACGCAAATACTTAACAGTCTCCGCTAAAATTCAATCAAGCGAGCTGAATATTTGCCGACATTAACGCAAAACGCAACACAGCAACTCTCATTAAGCATTCAATTAAGTAAAACGCAACGCGTGTTTGCGGAACACTCGGCGCCGTGTTTACCGACACGCGGCGAAATTACTGTGACGTGTAGTGTACAACATTATGGGTATTAATGAATTGGTAGAATCTAGATACATATTTAGACCGATAGTAGTAAGAGAAACTGCGGCGTGGCGTTAGTAGGTATACCTGACTCATAGTTATATTATTTTTGTTCCGTTTGGGGACCATGGAACTTTATACCCGAACAGCCCGTTTTTGGTTTTTGGTTCCATAACAAAATTGTAAAAAAAGGCCTTATTTGCCGGGTCGGACTCTTCGGCTCTAGCTAGTTGCCACCCTACCGGCAAAGACTTACCGCCAAGCGATTTAGCGTTCCGGTACGATGCCGTGTAGAAACCGACTACGGGGATATGGTTTTAACATAACTGCCATGCCATGCCGTGCTTAATATGACTAACAGGTTAGCCCGCTACCATCTTAGACTCAATCATCATCAGGAGAGATCTTATTCAAGCGCTAACTTATAGTGGAATAAAAAATATAGTGCGCCGTGCGACTATGTCTGTCTGTCCGTCTTACTTAAATTATTCATTAATAACAAATACGCTTAAAATTTTGAAATTAAAATTGGGTAAAATTCTTTATACTTAACTCCTGTTAACTCGGGATTGAACCCTATACCGCCGACTTAAGTAGGCCGAAATCTTAACTTCTAGGTTATCACCATTTTTAAGCCTGGCTTATGTGTGTTGAACTGAAAAGAAATTCGGAAATGCCTGATAAAAATCATCCATTGCAACTTTACCCATACCTTCCCTCTCAGTTTTAAACAAATGTGTGTGTCATTGTGCCACTTATAAAATGCCATGAATGGTCTAATGAAAAATGTCTATGGAAAGGAGATTCTACTGAGGACAACCGGCAAGAAACTGAGCAGTTGTTCTTTTTTTATAGCTGCATCTAATTATCCAGTCTTCCAAACCACTGCCCTCATAAACCCATGACAAACGTCATCCTCGCATGTGTTTCCACTTAACAAACCGAAAACGTACTGCATGGCGGTTTGAATGGGAAGCGGTGACTTAATGACCCGGTGCTACCAATTATACGTCACTTTACCTTATATTGTTTACATTTTATGCTCAATTCGTATCGATATATTATTTTGGGAGAGAAAATTGAGTGTTTCCGTTTTTGAAATTGGGTAATTAAGTTGAAAAGCGAGCATTGTAAGCATACTTTAGGATACAAGATGTATTTTATTATTATCACTATAGTATTGATTTCATCAAAAGCGGTCTAGAAACTCGGCTTCCTGTAAGGGTGGTCGGGGTTCGAAACCTGGGGACAAACCTGTTACTGAAAAATAGGAAAGTAAAAAGTTATGATTATGGATCATACTTAATTATTATAAATGCGAAAGTGTGTTTTTTTTGTTGGTTTGTTTTGTTTGTCCTTCAATCACGCCGCAACAAAGCAACGGATTGGCGTAATTTTTTGCATGGGTATAGTTGCAAAAGTCGACCTGGAGAGTGACATAGGCTACTTTTATCCCAGAAAATTAAGGAATTCTCGGAGGAATTGAAAAAAACTTATTCCACGCGGACAAAGTCGCGGGCATCAGCTAGTTTCATATCGATTTGCGGACAGTTTTTGAAGAAAAGCTTTTGAAGAATATCTATTATATAATATGCACTTCGTCGCCACTTATGGGTACCTACCTCTTCAATAAAATATAAGAAGCGTATTATATTATTTGGTCACTTTAGAATTTTTAAACTCTAGCTTCAATGTTTTCCAACCTCTTTTTTGCCAAACATTTACTTCAAACTACGCTCATTTCCCAAAGCGATATGTAAGCAATTTGGGCGATCATTCATAAATTATATTTTATCTATTTAATAGTAGGTATACTGGTGGGTAAAGGCTTTCAACAACACAGTAAGAGATTTTCGTAGAGTTATACGCAAAAACCTTCACAAAATATGCGTGCAAAAACGAGAAATTCCGTGTATAAATGGCCGACGATAAAATAAACTCAGACCACTGACGTGAAGGTAGAACGGCGTATATTTTCTCTTTTGTAAACGGGACCTAAACGTTTGTCTCAAAGAAAAAGATGCTTGTTCTGACAGATGTCATATCCAGGTCGCTGGCGCTTTGCCAAGACGAAAAATTTAAAAAAATACTTTAGGTAAGAACCGATTTGGGAAAATATGTCCTTTTGTTTTAGCAAAAAACTCAACATTGAAAATACTTAGTAATTAAATACTTAAGGGTTAATCGTTTTTCTTAATTATGATCATTCTGATGGGACGAAAATCTAGCACGACCGGAGAGAGATCAGGCTCAGGAACGACGGCTTTACGTGCTGGTGGTGAAATGATGTGGAAAGTGGGTGAAAGACCGCCAACTTCATTACCACGGTCTAGCAGTGAGAAATTCTCGTTTCTTTACCTCAACCTAAAACAATAGATACTTCATATTATAGCCAGCGCCAATGAAATAGTCGCGTGTGAAGTTGACCGCAAGACGCACCGCAATAGCATATTTTCGCGCCTAGTATTACAACGTACTAACACCTATTCTGTGGTATTCGGTGGTGTGGTAGTGTGGTGGTGTCGACATCGATAGTTTGTATGAGAGCTGCACAAACAACACTAGCGCCTCAGCTCAGGAACGACTACGTGGTTGGCGCGAACATACTGACTGACGTAGACGACTAGACTGAGTTATTATTTGGGGTTACTGCAGGTGTAAAAAATTGGAGCCATTATCGTCTGGAAGTTGGCACAAGAAACTTACCAACCAAATAATTTTGCTTGGAAGCGGTTCTGTAATTTTGCTATGTTGGTATTTGGTAAAACCGCCTCGTCCGCAAATATCAAGGACGCTGCATCACTGTATGTATTTACACTGCGCTAGTAGCACGGAATCCAGAGACGATTTGCAGACTTATTTTGTAGTACAAAGAATATTCCCACTGAGAGAACGTCAGCGTCAGGTTTAGGAATTCATGCACCATGATATTCCCTGAACCCTTTACGTTATTAATACTTCCTCACTAAGTATGTTAAAAGCGTTCCCACATCCTAACATCTTACTTAATCTTTGTTTACAATAGGAGATACGAGTTAAAAAGCGTCAAAAGAAAATTTCTTCACGCTCTGAAGACAATGACAGCATTGTAAGCAATTTGGGTTAGTGTAGTTCACTCAACTCTCGGCCGAGCTCCTGCGGGATACACAATCCTTCCACGTACCACTTCATTATTCCCCATATAACAAACTCCTACTTTTTCTAACTGTGCATCATCTATTGCGGTTTTCTTTGCTTCAAATTTGAAATCATTTATTTCGGGAGCATCAATGTACGTAATTTTATACTTTTTATCATTTCCTCTGTCCATTTCCTTAGTTTCTTGGTGGAAGGTAACCCGATACCACGAAACTACGCGGTTTACACAGCAAACACAATACGAAGTGACTATTGACTATTCCCGTTCCCAGCACGACGATTATTTTTCAATTTTGCGTTTTCTATACTGAGGACGCGTGTCGAATTTCATAGGGGTCTGTGTTTTTTGTTAAATAGGAAATAATAGTGGTTGTTGAATATGGGGATCGTATTACAGGGTTTTACGTAATAACTATTGATACGTGATCGATTTTCAATAACTCCGAATTAAAATAACCCTTTCTTTTTATTGTAGAGAATCGATATACTGTCTATATAGAAAAGTTTAATAAGCAAAACGTATATGGCATGTCGCATTGGACCAACTAATGCCATTGTTGCTTGCGACAGTGGAATTTATTATTTGATGAACGGAGAGCACGAAACGTTTGCCCAAAACGACCGCCTCGGAGGCAAACGACGTTTTATCTTTTCGCCTAGTATGAGCATTCCCTATAAAAGTAAGTAACGCGGACTTTTTTTTCCAGATTTTCATTTTTTGTTTGTAGTTCGTTTTTGCCTTTTACAGTCAACTTGCTGGGGGTTTTTAAAGCAGTATTATTTTAAAACTAGCTGATGCCCCGATACGTCCGCGTGGTTTGCTGTTTTTTTGTTCCTACCGGACCTCTTTAATTTTCCGGGATATAAAGTAACCTATGTGTTATTCCAGACTGTTTAAAAATTATATCTGTGCCAAATTTCATTCAGATCCGTTCAGCCGTTCTCGCTTGATTGAGTAACAAACCAAATTTTCGCATTTATTATATTAAGTACAGATATCTATGATTGTAGTTTTATAATATGACGTACCTAGATGCCTATAATAGGGATTATAATGCTGACACAGGAGCGTCAATCCACTCTTCCATATCCATACATATAGGCAAAACGGGTAAAATGGGGGTAGGATAACATATTAAATGAATTCATCTTTGTCATTTGACCCGCATTAAGGCCGGAGTGAGAAAGGCTGTAATTAAAGCAAATCGTTGACATGGGTTGCCTTCGTGTGTTATTTAGATTTAGCATTAAAACATTTATTGAAAACAATACAATAGAACTTAAAGATAGCCTAACCTAGCTCCTAATTATTTATATCATACTTAATCAAGTATGATAATATAACTAAATATTATATCATACCTAATTATTAAAGTCATGCCCGGGTGGAACAGTGGCAAGAATGCTGGCTGCATTTCCGTGCTAGACAGCCAGATCCTTTGCGCTATAAATAAGCCAGCCCTTTTGTCACCAGATGAGACAGATAACCGCGGTGAAATATCTCGCCAAAAAATTGGCACTAAGACTTCACGGCCCAAGGGCGTAAAATAGAGCCAATTCAGATTTTGAGTAAATAATTGAATGTAATATGTAAACACACCGTGCGCAAAAAATTACCTTTTACATGAATAGCTGGTAGTAGCAAGATGATGGCTACAACTACAACCGTGTCGGTCTTATAATATGTCCCCCCTTCGGGGCAGAGGGCTGACACTACTCTTTTCCAGGCCGATCTGTCGGACGCCTTATGCTTTAGCCCCACGTAAGGCCGATCTTTTTCGCCTCATCAATTATAGTACGCCGCCAAGTCTGTTTTGGCCACCCGTGTTTTCGTAGACCTTGCGGACTCCAATCCAACGCCTGCTTAGGTATATGGTCAGCTGCTCGACGCGGTGTATGCCCGATCTAGTTCCCTTTTTGGCGTCGGATTTGAAGATCTACGGGTTGTTTATGACAAAGCTTCCTGCGTCTATGTCGTGCGACATATCCGCGTCGATTCAAATTTTGAAAATCCATGACTTTTCTTAGGTAAGCAGCTGGGAAGCGCAACGTTGGCAGAATTTTGAAAATAATACTTAGGTACAAGGAAACCCTCGCATATAAATCATCCAAATCACGCATCGAGTGAAAGCAGAATGTATAAAAAAGCAACGAAAAACTTTATGGGAGTACCATGAATCATAATTAAAGCAATCACACGTGCACAGTATATATCAATTAGTCGCCGAGAAGCATATTTCTTCGGTAATTAGAGCCCGGTGTTTTAACATCTGCCTCCAATTATTTCACGGCTTTTAATGACCGTGTGAAGTCGAATTTCGATATTAATTTGGGTATCTGAAGGATTATTCCGGGTCCTGATTTTTTGATTTGACAAATGGAGGACGGAATTTGTATTCCTTTGTTCAAAAAACTCTATACAACTTTATTTGCTTGTGTAGGTATTTTACATATTTAGTTATTCAGATTTCTATAATATGAAAGACAACTTAAATTATTATTAAATCAATTTGAAGATAACTTAGTCCAAATAAATGATTTCAAAACGGCGTGTGCTAAATGTTACACATTTCCTTTTTTAAATAACCCCAGATTACGATTTTGTAAAATTTCTATCCAATATAAAAAAATATCAAGATGGCGTTGACCTGTTATATTTTTCGCAACAGTTTCCGTTTATATGATCAAAACATGGAAAATCAACAAAAAAAATGATCCCTACAAGATGGAAATACAGAACTGAACATGGAAGAAAATTACTTACATCTTACACAATATTTTTATATGTTATAATATTGTGTAAGGATTGACCATTTTAGTGTTTACAGTTAAGTAAATCTAGGTAAACAAATACGTGAATAAATTCCATTCAAACCATTTACATCGTATACCTAGCTCTTACCTAAGTCCTACATAAAAGATATCGGTGAAGCCACTGAGGTCCGATAAATCGTAGTGCCAATAAATGGGCAGCGGGCTTCGACGTTGAATCGAAAGGTGCAGCAATTAAATCCCTCAAGATTAAATGGACTCTATCCATTTGTGTTCTTAAGCTTTATGTTTTGTGGTGCGAGGTGGTGGGAAAAGCGATTTAAAAAAATTTAAATTCATTTTATCTCATCTTATCTTACTTATATTATAAATGCGAAAGTTTGGATGATGTATGGATGTTTGTTACTCAATCACGTCCCAACGGCTGAAATGATCTGGCTGAAATTTGGCACAGATAGATTATTAGGCTACTTTTTATCCTGGATAATTAAAGAGTTCCCGCGGGAACCAAAAAACCTCAAACTACGCAGACGAAGTCGCGGGCGTGTGAATAATTTAGGATTAATTATTTATTGGATGATACTCTATAAATAGTATAGTTGATTGATCATTGCTGTAAGTGTGTAAAAAACATCCCATCTTCAGTTCATTACTACATCACAGAGCACCTGCCTACGTCTCCTCTCAGAATGAGGCCGGTATGACCATAGCCTACAGAAAACATGAAGAGCTCTCTGGCATTCAGGTTTACTCACGATGTTTTCATTCGCCGATACAAGCAAGTGGTATTTAATTTCTTAAAACACGTTACTCCGAAGATCGAACCCGCGACCCTGTTGTAGGAGGTCGGATATCTAAGGCTATTACCGCTCTTATTATAATATAAATAATAGTACAGCTTAAATACGCTCTTTATTCATCACTTAAGCCAAGCCCCGAGGCGATGTCTGATCGCAAAGTAATTAATGCTTTAGATGTAGCTTTCTTGTGTGTAAATACTAACTGGGGACACTAGGAATTGGTCTGGAATAAAGATACGTACTAAATCCACGATAAGAAGCTAATGGAATTAATTTATATTCGCCACCGGCTATCGTGGTAATAGATAAAATTAAATTAGTCTAGTTCTTAGTTGTTACCTTAATGTATACTAATATCACCTATTCTGTGCTAATATACTAATCTATACTAGAAATGTGAAAGTTTGGATGGATTGATGTTTGTTACTTAATCACGCCTGAACGGATCTGGATGAAATTTGACACAGAGATAGATTATAGTCTGACATAATACAAAGGCTACTTTTTATTCCGGAAAATGAAAGAGTCCAAAAAACCTCAATCTACGCGGACGAAGTAGCGGGCATCGGGAAGGAACTGGATTTGATTCCTAGACAATTGTTTTTGTTCTGTATCGGTGGAAACCTTCAGCTATGGCTCTTTTATAAAACCCTGTTATACAAATACAAGTTAGCATCTCTACTATAAAAGGATGAATTAAGGGCAAAACACACTGGGAGCAGGCGGCGGGTCGGGCGCGGGTCGGGTCGGTGCGCGGCGGGTTGAATTCCTTGTATTTATATGGACGACATCACACAGAACGCGGGCGCGGGTCGGGCGCGTGGCGGGAGACGCTGTGTGATGTCGTCCATATAAATACAAGGAATACAACCCGCCTGACACCCGACCCGGCCCGCGCCAGACCCGCGCCCATTCCCTGCTACGGGCCAAAAAGGACAAATAATCCTACGCGGACTTTCTTTATTTTACTATTCCACTGCAAGTAACACACAACACTATTATAAAATCGAAAGTATGTCTAACTGTTTGTCTGCTGCGCTTTCATGGCCATCTTTTCAACCAATTTTGATGAAATTTGGTATAAGTAGAGGTAGATTGTCATTGTATTCATGTCGTAGTCTCTTCTCAGTAGAAACAGCTTTCCGAACCGGTGGTAGATTCTCGCGACTTATCATAAGTGGCACAAGTTGTCCTTCGTGACATAGATCTTTTCATTTTCACTATCCCGGGGCATAGGCTACTTTTTATCCCGGAAATTTAAGTAGTCACCGTGGGAATATAAAGAACTCAATCCACGCGGACGATGTCGCGGGAATCATCTAGTATGCTATGTGCTGGTATATTCAGTGTGTTGCAAAAGGTATACGGTACAATACATATTGTATGGTATAATATAAACAGCTCTTTATCGAGATTGAATTAGCTTGTCTGCAGACGTCAGTGTATGCTAATTTGATACAATGCCTCGACTCTGTTTTGCATTATGCTGTATGCAAAATACACCCATATGGCACTAGACGCTGCATAACTGTGAATATTTAAGCCCTTTGGCATTTGATAACGAATATACCTACCTGAAGCTATCCAAGTGATAATGTTTTCGAAAAAGAAAACACTTACCTGGAATCACCTTGAAAACTAAAATTTACTATGTGAATATACGGTTGCGGTCTGAAAATGATTACTAGTTTTCAAACTAATTCTTATTAGAGCAAGGTATTTATAACGTTCCGAAGTTATCAAAAGTTTTCAAATGTCGAATTCAATAAAAATGAATTAAAATCATTTCCTAATTTCAAGTTTGACACGTTAGCATCATCTCATTTGTCACAGTAACATTTATTAAAATATTGAAAGAGGTTTTTTACATCTATCCTACCTAAGTAGTTGCAAACTTGCAACATTTGCCACCTACTGAAAAAGTTTAAAAAATCTGTGATTACATAGATCACAGATTTTTTAATAAATCTTAATCAAACCACATGACGAACTTCTGACACAGATATGGGTCCATGCAATTATGAACCTTAAGGTGGTAAACATTTTCTGACCGCGACTGTATGTGTGTATGTCTGTTACCTATTTTATGTTAAAAATTTCAAATCTAAATCAAAATTCTATAATCATATAATCTATAATAATATAATCTTTTGTATGAAGCTTAATATTGGCCAAGCGCTGCTGATGCTATTTCTATTGGGTACAAGTCTTATTTACACAGACGATATAAATTACACAAATATTATGTTGATACCATGTTAATATGCCATTAAAATTTACGCATACAAGGGGGCATAAGCCGTATTGGTTTAATATTGCTGACATTCGTGTTTTAGAATTATATTCCTTATTTTAAGGGCGTCAAGTTACTTGACATAAAACGGTCATTTTGAAATAATACTGCTTTATGCGATGGTAGTATCCCCCCTGTACAGAACAATCAATGATACATCAGCCAATGTTAATTTGTAGTGTAAACAGAAGTGGCAATCAGAAATACATTAGTAATGAGCTCTTACTATGAGGCTTTATCGATAAAATTTATAATAATTATTAATGTGATTGAATAATATTGAGTGTATTCTACACCAGAAAAAACTCCGTCGAAAGCAGAAATAGATGCTTAGTTATTATATGTACTGTTAAAAGAAATAAGCGGATATGAGTACCAAATATTTTATTAAAGTGTTAATACAATCTTGTTTTTAAAATAATTGTAATTTTCGTATCCACCCATACTTATAGATTTAAATCTGGAATCACAACTTTCAAGTCTTACTTGAATTCTAAGCTAAAATTTTTCTGGAAATTAACTACCTACTCGTATTTCATACTAGCACAGAATACTTAATAAAACCTTTCTGAGGCCATACTGCCAACGCTTAAAGCAATGCATTACCCAAATTGACAGTTTGATGTCACGTGACGTTCCTAAAATACGGATTATATTTAATTCTAAAACACGAGAGTCAACAATAATGAAACAATATGGCTGTCAACAATAATGAAGCGTTGGCAGTGTAGCCTCTGATACTATTGCCACAGGATACTAACTATGGCTATTCTGTGCTTTAACTACGTACCAGTACCATGCGTGATACGACAATATAATAATAACTAATATTCCTTTTTGTTTTTAAAAATAAAACTATCTTAACTCTACTCGGGAAACACTTTACCCATACCTAATAGAAAAACAGTAAAATTGCTTCTGAAAGGAAATGTATCAAACAACTTTTTATGTTTCATTCACAAACCTCTTTTTCACTCGGCACTCGAATCCACTTCAAACAAATGGTTGGGCCGGCATTTTAAACGCGGTCGATGCCGAATATTTGCCGAACATATTACGTTATTCATTGTAAGCCCCGACGGTAATGGATACTAGCTACTATATTGCGGATATTGCAATTTTATCTTTCTATTTATAGTGTATTTTGTGTCTTTTTCTAGGGACAAGCGCAAGCGTGTCTTGTCATATAAAAATAATAACTGAAAGATTTCTATGCACTGTGTGTATGCACTATATTTTATTGTTTTGAGGAAGCTTTCCTATCCATGTTTTTTTTTCTGTCTGTCTGACTAATCGGGTTCGGGCCACAGGCATCAGCTAGTACGTAAATATTCCGTAGTATTTATGCTAGGATTAACTAGTCTAGATTAATAAAGCATAACCACTCTAGGATAGAGAACTTCGTTTAGTATTTAACTGGCATTCAAACTACTAGTTGTGTACGCAAATTATGCATGTCGGAATCATTAGACCATAATATTTGAGAACTGTGCGGACTTGTGAGACATACGCCAGCCTCTGAGAAGTTCGATAGTGTTGGACAGTGTAATTCATCGATAAACTTGCATGAGCCTATACACGAAACGGGTCAATTTTATCTTTTTGTTATTGTTCAATTTCAAGAAGAAATTGCTGTGTTGTTGTTGTTCAAAGTTCATCATCTTTTCATTTCTCAGAAGCTATCAGTGTCTTAAACAGTTATATTTAACATAGCTTAGTGAAGTTAGGACACGATGATGTTTAAATTCTTTATTAATTCATGTTATTATGATACTAATAATTAATTACAATATTTACAAACCTTCCTGCTACAAAAAATCTAGTATAGAGATATATTTACAAAAAATATAGAATACTAGATGGTGCCCGCGACTTCGTCCGCGTAGATTAAGTTTTTTTGATTCCCGGGGAACTCCTTAATTTTCCAGCATAAAAAGTATCTTTATATGCATCGTAATGTCCTTCCAGGGAATGTAACCTACCGCTAAGCATACCAAACTTCAAAATCGGTTGAATAGACAGGCCGTGAAAGCGTAGCAGACAAACAGACACACTTTCGCATTTATAATATTAGTATGGACTATGGATATTATGATACTTACAGAATATCATTAACACGATGAAATAAGAATATTAGTAAATTATCGACACTCAAAGAGCACCAAAGTTGGGAATCACTAGTGCACTAGTGTGTTAAGAGAGGATGGGTGACGGAGCTCTTGAGGTAATTGCCGTATTCCGTACTGCACTGGCTGCTGCATACTCCGTAGCTTTAAGCGACTTCACTTCTATATCGCTAATGATATCTTCTTAGACTTGGGACTGAATGGGATTACATTAGTAAAACTATTATAACTTTAAGACTAGGTCGAAATAAAATGAGACTGTGAACAATGAGTATAATAAACTAGAGTATGCGAATTCGTCTGGCGTGGATTTGGGATTATAAAAATCTTGTGGGTACTCTTCTATAATTTTTCGGGGAGAAAAGTAGCCTATGGGATTCTCCAGGATTTCGACTATATATATCAATGTATGTACACATTCATTTGTTTTCTATCCACTACAAGTTTTCCCTAGACTGTGTTCTCACGGTCACCTCGATCGTGTGTGTGTGTTGTTTTCACGCGCCTTTTGAGAACACTTTAAGGAACTCTCTCTATTATAATTATAGAACAAGATAAAACATGAAAAAAGAGAAGGGACGAGTGGCCTAGTTGCGACAACACGTATCAGTCGATTGCGATTGCTGACCCAACGTTGACCCAAGTCGGGAAGTGGATGGATGAAATTTGGAAGTCTGAATTTGGCCTTTTTTTATCATTCTTGCCACGGAGAGCACGTTAAGCCGACGCGTCGGTCCCGGTTATTATCACTAACATCTAATAATAATTGTTACAAAAACGTATGCGTATGCGGAAGTACGTGGGAACCCAACGCACTATTATCTCAAGAAAACTCCAACCATTAAGTGATAACGCAAAGGAGTCACGACCCTCAGCAATAAGGAATACGAGGCAAAGAGAGAAAGTAAAATAGTCATAAACAGAATAAGCCATCGCCGAGTGTGTGTATTTCCCGCGTCACCGAACTTAATGAATTGGATTGGAATCGACCGCTTGCCGGGTTCGCGGTGAACGCAGGTGTTGATTACACCTCCTTGTTACCTGGAAGCCCTGGATTATGTTGTGAGTACCATTTCTATGTATATATTCTAAACAATTTAATTAGGATTTCATACATAGCTATATCTACCTCGAATTTTTTGAATATATAAAAGGAAAAGGTGACTGACTGACTGATTATATTTTTGGAATGTAAGTTCTTAATGGCACCATACGAGCTGGAAAATTCGTGACAAAAATGTGGTAAACTTTGTCTGCCTCCCACAAGTATGTTTTTTTTATCCACTACTATTAGCCCTTGACTGTGATCTCACCTGATGGTAAATGATGATGCAGTCTAAGATGGTAGCGGGCTAACATGTTAGGGGTATGGCAGTTATATTAAACCCATGCTCTATGTATCACAGTACCTTTGTTTTTTTATTGTTTTTTGGTTTATCCTTCAATCATGCCACAACCTGTGCCACAACGGAGTACTTCACTCACGGCACAGATCTGGAGAGTGACTTAATATTAGGACTTAATATAACCTTTGCTACTATGTATCTCAGAAAATTAAATTAATATTTCCATGAGATTTAAAGCCTATCTTTTACCTAAAAATCTCGTTACCGTATTGTAAGAATTTACATAGAAGATGTATTTTTAATTCGAATATTCATAAATTCGCGAACATAATCGATGTATCTAGAGGGTTACGGCCAAAGAATCTGTAACGTGAATCGGTTCGGCTCAATGGCTACGAAGCATTATTGAAATACGGATTACGCAATATTGGAGGAATATTAAATATTCAGGTATCATTTTATATTGGTCGTATTTTTATTGGTGGCCATCGGTTTTCTTTTTATAAAACAAATTTTTATTACGTAGCATACAGTCTGAATATCTTATGGATATGGAAGCGGATAGAAATCCTAAAGAATGGAGGTTGTAATCCTTCGAAGGTTTTATTTTATTCCACTACAGTCTACAAGTTAGCCCTTGACTGCGATATCACCTGCTGGTAAGTGATGATGCATTCTAAGATGGTAGTGGGCTTCCTTAGCTTGCTTACCTTACCGTAGCTTGATAGGGATATGGCATTTCTTCACGGCATCTTACTGGAACAGTGACACGTGTTTGCCCGTAGGGTGGTAACTAGCCACGGCAGAAGCCTCCCACCAGATAAGGTACCAATTTGTGATACCTACTTCTAAGCCTAATATAAGCCCTATGCTTAGATAACAGAGAGCATTAATCATCCTAAAGGCCTGTTCCTAAATGTCTCTTAAAACTACAAACAAACCCACCTAACCCTTTTTATAAAGAGAATGAGAATGAGAGAGTGAGGGAGTCAATACATGACGTTACAATATAAGAACACCTGTATGTCCTACATGTGATAAATAAATTGAGTCAAAATTGAGTATAACAAACAAAAAAGCTTCGATATAAACTAACGCGAATTCTGCCAATTATGTAACGCAAAACCTACAAAGCGAACATCTTAATATTTCCATACAGGCTCCATCAACCCTTTCACAGAAACTATTTGTAAAGCAACTCGTTTGACAATAAACGGAATTCTATCCAGGTCATTTGTTCCCAAAACAAAAGGTAAAGGATAAAAAAATATTATCCTGTTCTTTTTTTCGTAAGAAAATCCAATCTATTATAATGTCGCTTCCCGCGCTTCGCGATCTAATTTCCCATTCATCGAGGACCTTGTATCTGGCATCCATCTGGAAAACAAACCCATATTTGCTACCATTACAACCTCTATTTCAAGTAGCATAAAGCGCTTTTTCATCTAAATCTATAGCATCAAAAATTCAATATTGATCCAAAAGCCAAAGGTATCCAAACATTAATATGGATCGTAACCTAAAAAGAATACGTGCTATACTCGTTTGTTTCGTGGAGTTATGATTCTAATAGGAATTCGATACAAATTCGTTGTGTTTATATTTCT
Organism: Erebia aethiops; assembly: GCA_923060345.2. NCBI lineage: Eukaryota > Metazoa > Arthropoda > Insecta > Lepidoptera > Nymphalidae > Erebia > Erebia aethiops. The sequence goes on along the minus strand of OV281081.1, from coordinate 15,544,709 downwards.
TCATTTCGCGGAAGGCCAGAATTATGCTGAGCCTATACAAAAATATCGGTTCAAGATAAGAACGTGATTTATCAACAGCCGACTGCGTTACAAATCGTTTCCTAAATAATATAATCTCTCATATCTGAATGAAAGCTTGAAAACCGTCTTACTGAGCACAAATCTTCGAGTGTTTATATTTTTATTGAAAATCCACCAACTTAAAAATCACTGTTCACTGTTCAGTCTATTTAAGTTTTCAACCACGAACACCTAGTTTTTTCCCTAATCCAAGTTCAACAAAGTTTTTACAAAGCGGACGAAGTCTTGGGCAGCATCTAGTTCACTATAACTAGATACTAGATATGGAGAGAAGGTGAAGTGCCCCGCTTACCACCGTATCTCACCGTGTTTTCCAGTCACACCCTTCGTGGCAGAAACAAATTTTATCCTCACCACCTGGTCTTCTTCCACCTCCCGTCATTTCTGCCACGTACCTGCAAATTTCCGTCTTTTATCGCATCGGATATACTTTGCAGTGTGTGCGTGTGTGTGTGTGTGTGAGGAGGGGGAACCCCAGCCTACCCCAACCACTACAGCCTATTAACGTCCCACGGCTGGGCATAGGCCTCCACTCTAATAGGAGAGAGGGAATTAGAGCTTAGACCCACCACGCTGCTCCAATGCGGGTTGGCGGGCTTTAACGAATATTATCATGTTAGTGATAATAACCGGGACCGACGGCTTAACGTGCTCTCCGAGGCACGGGGGTGAAACACCGCCAACTTCCAACTCCGGGCTGGCACTGAGAATTTCTAAATTGAAAAACCCAATTGAAAGACCGGGAATCGAACCCAGGACCTCGTGATCCGCAGTCGACTATGCTAACCGCTAGACCAATGAGGCAGTACTATTTCGTGTACTTTCTCCCCATTTTATTGTTTTGACCATTAATAGTCGTTGTTACTCTGTCACGTTAACATAAAATTGCATTTATTTTCGATAGCCCAAAATCCAAGATAGGCAAATTGTCAGATGTTACGATGTTGCTTTTACTAAAAACTTTTGTTTTTTGTTTTTCATGATTTGAATATATAATTCATAAAAAACAAAAGTTATTATATCAAAATATCCATACTAATCATTGATGTAGAATTTTAGTATTTCAATGATACTAATATTATAAATGCGAAAGTGTGTCTGTTTATCTGTCTGTCTCTCTGCTAAGCTTTCACGGCTCATCTTTTCAACCGATTTGGATGAAATTCGGTATTAGTTTGCATCCCGGGGAAGGATGACTCAGACTCCATAGACTACTTTTTGTCACTGAAAATTGAGGAGTCATCAAGTTACTTATAATTTCCACATTATTTGCTAACCTAGGCTTAGTTACCCAAAATTAAAAGATGCTATTTTTAAACTCCGATTCGAGGAATGTTATGATGATGACGATCTTGCAACATTGCAATTATCTGAGTAATTGAACAACAAAAAAGTTTCAGTTAGTCACAAGGAAAGTTAATGTCAATCACCTAAATAATTGAATGAATGCTTGATCGAGTTCCAATCCCCTTTTCCCTTCCCTAAGGAAATGATCTCCTTCCTGGGATATTGGATATTGCTAATCTACGGGAGCAAAATACTCCGTCGTACAGAACAAAACTTTTAGCAGGGATTTTTCCATTGGTTTATTTTATTTTATACCAACTTGCCGAAACTTACGACTTCGGACTGGAATTCTCTCCTATTAAGTGATTGGTCAGGACCATTATTTACGCTGCTATCATGAGGGTAGTATACGAAGAGCAAAAAATAATGTGATATTCAAATTATTAAAATTTTTCAAGTACTTCTGAATCATCTGGTGTATCTACTATTGTGTTGGGAAGTCATTCCTACCAAAAAGAGTAAGCAAGAAATTCGGCGAACCTTAATGATGTGCACTCGGTGAATATTGATAATATTAGATTCAATTAATAGCTATAAATAATTTTAAAAAAATCGTTTTAAATCCCAAATAGTAAAGATTTTGGGGTTCCTTTGATAAAAAACGTTGCTGAAACTCTACATCCTTAAGATCAAGTAAAAAGAACAGTTATTTTATTTTATTTTTTTATTTTACAGCATATTAAATAGGTACATGTGGGCATTCTTATGACTAAGAATACAGTTTATCATAAAGTTAAAACGTTTAGCAGACTAAAATTCGCCTTTACAAACATTTAAAAAAAAAAGTAATGATTTAGTAATAAGTCTAACATTTTATTAATTGAGCAGAGGACATTTTTCGAATTACTAAGTATCTATTTGTATTTTTTACCGACTTCCAAAAAAGGAGGAGGTTCTCAATTCGGCGCGTATTTTTTTATTATTATTAAAACTGTCTATTGTACAGCTGTGTGATTTTGATCGCAATTACTAATTGAATGGATGCTTGATTGAATTTTAATCTGCTGTCCCTTCCCTCGGGGAAATGAGTAGTTTCCTGCGTTATTGCATTGGACACCGTTCATCCATATTCACTCCTGTATTGTTATAGGTATTGGTTTATCGATACTGCTGACGTACGTCCCAGTTTCTCTCTCTTCAGTAGTTAGTGTCTGAACTTATTTTGTACAGTTTTTTATTTTCAATACTAATGAATTTCAAATTATAAAACATGAAAGAATGTCGCATTTTGACGACCTCCGTGGCGCAGTGTGTAGCGCTGTTGTCTTAATGTGCGGAGGTCCCGGGTTCGATCCCCAGCAGGGTCAATTTGGGAATTTATAATTTCTGAATTTTCCCTCGTCTGGCCTGGTGGGAGGCTTCGGCCGTGGCTAGTTACCACCCTACCGGCAAAGACGTGCCGCCAAGCGATTTAGCGTTCCGGTACGATGCCGTGTAGAACCCGCTACCATCTTAGACTGCATCATCACTTACCATCAGGTGAGATCGCAGTTAAGGGCTAACTTGTAGTGGATAAAAAAAAATATTTAAAGAGATCAAATAAATGATGATTATGATTATGATTCGTGTAAAATTCAAATGTACCCGAATGAACGATAATTTCAAGCTTTTATTTAACTTGGAATGATCGTATGTTTGTCAAATCTTGCAACTGAATTTGAAAACAGTTATACCCAACCGATTGACCTTTTTGCATACAATATATTTAGTTCGGATGACTAAGCTAAGTGACGTGATTCTAAATGTAAAATGGCGGACTCCCAAATGGCGAACTACTTATTTTTTATGCAGCCCATGATATGAGTATCAATACAAATAGTTTGCTGAAAAAAATATGAAAAATAAAATGTTGTCTCACACTAAATTTAATTTAGCGAACGATAAAAGTTTGTTTTTGAAAACGATGTTTGATGATTTTTACCTATCTAAGGTATGTTAGTTTATGATGTAAGATATAGATAAAGATATCCCAACTACACTACTATGAGTTGCTTTACTTAACTCCTTAACCCGAAATAAACTCGTCCCTTCTTATCAATCTATCAGAATGTCTTTGGCAAAAAAGGGTCTTTCCAAAACAAATTCAAGTCATGTCAGAGCCGGGTATGTGAAAAGAACACGGGTTAAGTGCGGATATCCGATGGCGGTTAATTTATTTACACACCGGGTACAAGCCGGGCATTGGGTGATTGACCCGGATATTTCCACCCGGGTGATCTCGGGCTGAGTCGCTGAGGTGGATGTAGGTATAAGATTTGACGTGGAACGGAATAGTGAAATAAAGGTCTAGTCCTACTTGACATGCACGGAGCGGCGCGGCACGTAGCGGCAAATGTTATTTATACTACACCCGCTCAGAAAGTACCTTCATTCTTTTTTAAAAACGAGGTAGAAAGTACGTCATTGCTACAAACCAAATATGCGGGAGGGAAAGATGTATGAAATTTCATTTCTAACGTGCTAAGCGGGGAGAAAAACTATATGAAAATCCATTTCTAACGCGCTGTTTTTTTTTAATTTTAAGTAAATTAGGTATATGGACGGTGAGAATTTGGGTATGTCCTTATATGGATATAATATTAGAAGCAGCTTCACCATATTTGACATACAAAAGTCAAATATGGTGGATGTCGATTGTCGATATCAATGTCGATTTTGATGGTCGATTGTCGATATCGATGTTGATTGTCGATATCGATGTCGTGGTCGGTTGTCAATATCGATGTCGATTGTCGATATCGATGTCGTTTGTTGATATCGATGTCGTTATCGATGTAGATTGTCAACATCGATGTCGATATCTTTGTTGATTGTCGCTATCGATGTCGATGTCGATATCGATAGTCGATATCAGTGTTGATGTCGATTGTCGATATGGTAGTCGATTGTCGGTATCGATGTCGATTGTCGATGTCGATGTCGATTGTCGATATCGAAATCTATATTGAAATAATCCTCAAAATGTACCTAGTCTAGTTTTGATAGTGAAGCTTCGAATGAAGCGACTCATATAATTATGATAGAACTTCACTTTGTAAGTTCGTTTAATCACTAATTATTATCGCTTATTTTCCTCGCAGGTGTAGTATAAAGCACTATGTATCACTCGGTAGAAAGTACGATTCCTACCTCGCGTGTATTGCGGCCCTTCGGCTACGCCTCGGGCCTCAAACTACACCCTCGGTAGTAATCGGTCACTTTCTCCCCTCGGTGAACAATGTACTATTGTATGAGTCTATACGGGGCCGCGTCGCGCAGTGCAACTCCGTGCCGCTTGCTTAGGAGGGCCCAGCTCCAAACAACCTCATACAAAGAATACTTGATGCTACCTCTGTAGTGGGGCTAGACCATAAGGTAACGGTTTCTAAGATTTAGGCTTATGACAAAGTCTAAGAAAGCATTACTATAGGAAGTCGGACCAGACTTTTCCTAATTTCTTGCAGATCGCTGTACCTCACTGGCACAGTGGTGAGCGCTATGAAATGAAATAAAATGAAATGTTTATTTCATATAATATTATATAGGACAAATTCATGTGACACTTAATATGGTTTGCGTAGGACTCTACCACCTATTAGGAAAGATGATCTACCAGTACAACCGGCAAGAAACATAGCAATTCCTCTATTTAAAAATGTTACATTAACATCCTGTGGAACGCTGGACGCAAAGTCGACTGCTTCCATGCAAGTTTATCACTAAGAAATTTGTCAATTGTGTAGCCTCAACTCAACAAGCGTCGTATTCTATGATCTTACAAGTGAGATGAGTCCCGGGTTCGATCCCCGGCAGATTCAACGTGGGAAATCATGATTTTGAAGTTTCTCAGGTCTGGACCAGACCAAACTAAAGCTGCCCAGAGAAAGGCTTCGGCCATGGCTTGTAACTGTCCTATCAACAAATCCATAAAGTCGCGGGCATCAGAGACCACTTAATAAAACTTCGTTCTTCTATGAAGTTAGAGTAAAAGGAAGCCTTTTAAAGTCGTTAAGAAACCAAATAGCGCTATAAAAGTCAGTCAAACAACTGGAAACTTAAAACTGAGAGCCATCGACGTTGTGCGGTCGCAATGGAGGTTTTGAGGCTACATTTCCACTAGGCGTCGTACTCAAAGCTTTTTACCCTACGGGCTATATAGGCTAAAGCTAAACGAACGCCCAATAGTTTAACTTTTCATACTTTTAACTAATATTATAAACTACCTGATGCCCGTGACTCCGCGCTCCTTTAAGTTTTTTTTATTACCGCGGGAACTCATTAATTTTCTGGCATAAAAGTCGCCTATATAACTCTCCAGATCATCAACTAGGTATATACCCATGCCGAAAATCGTTGCGGCGTGATTGAAGGGCAAACCAACAAACCAACACTATTTCGTAATTATAATAATAAAAGTATGATGCCCTATATATGTTTGCCCTTCAATCACGTTGCAGCAAAGCAATGGGTCGACGTGATTTTTTGCGTGGATATAGTTAAAGACATGGAGACTGACATAGTCTGATTTTTATTCCGGAAATTCAAAGAGGTAAAGAAAGAATTAAAAAACAACTTACACCACGCGGACGAAGTCGCGGGCTAATCAGCTGGTAACTAATTTTATAATTATTTTTTCAGCTTTCTCATAATATAATTTATTTTGAGGTTTTGACAGACATTTTAATTTCGTCTGAAAAGTAAGTTTAAATGAAATGAAATGATTGATTTCACGTAGGTCAACTTACAATAAGTCGCAAGAATCTGACACCGGCTCGGATAACTGATTCTACTGAGAAGAACCGGCAAGAAAATATTCTTGTTAATGTATAATGTGTTGTTGTTAATTATATTATGTAATAATACAATTACATAATTAATATACTAAAACCGTGAAAATTGTAAAATGTGGGCAACTTTACATTTTACATACCAATTAGGTTTGTACGTTTTTTTTATGTTACAATAAAGAAAATAAACAAATACAACCTGTCGCGCATTACTAAAATGTAACTAAAGTGAAACAAGTGAAATTCCCAAAAGCGATTTGTATCCAATACGTAGGTATAGTGAGGTTCCGAACGAATAAGGAAATACACACGAAACCAACCCCCGTGGGACAGCGCTAGTGATTGAATTAGTTTCACCGTGTTTGCAGGTGACTGGGGCTTGATATTGTTAGTTTATTTTCCTCTACTTTTTTTTACGTAAAGGCTTATTGCCGGACTAGGAAAATCAATTCGAAATAAATAATGCGAGTAAATTCTATTATAATTATTATTGTTAACTGCCTAGTTGGTCTAGTGGTTAACATATTCGACTGCGGCCCACGAAGTCCCGGGTCGGCCCTTACTGGATTTTTCTGGCGAGAAATTCTCAGTACTAGCCCGGAGTTAGGAAATTGGCGGTGATTCACCCCTGTGTCTCGGAGAGCACGTTACGCCGTCGGTCCTGCGCCTCACCTCTCACCGGTCGTGTTGAATTTTCCGTCCCATCGGGCTATGAGAGTAAAGAAACAGATAGTGCATCTCCCACGCATAGGTATGGCCTATCTCTCTGGAGATAGGCCGCCGTGGCCGAAATTCGGTCGGGAGAACATTATTATTATTTATATCTTCCAAAATATATATTAAAAGACTAGCTGATCTATCAGCTACTATGACGAAGGTTTTGTATAGTGGGAGCCGGGAGGCTTCGGCCTTGGCTAATTACTACTGTACGTGCAAAGACGAGCAGCCAAATTAGGTACATTGTACACTTTTTGACGTCCAATAAATCATAAAACAAAACGCGCCCGGGTCTAAGAAGAGCCCACACAAATATCAGTTGGATTTTTTAAATTATCTCCATCCCATACATCATTAAATAACTAAACTTAAGAACTATCAGAGCCGTTAGAGCAATTTATTGCCTAGCTTCCCTGTTTAGTAATCCTTTACAATGTAATAAGATTTTTAATGAGTTTAAATTTTACATAGTACATCAGACTGCATCATCACCGCCTGTCGGCACCATTAACCGGTCAGAAAAGCTTTATGTGAACTTTAAGTAGGTATATTTCCATATGGATTGAAAAATACGTCGCACGCCCCGACAGACGCGACACGACAGGTACCCTGCCTTTTCACTCTTAACACCGTATACCTACATAAAGCTCACATAAAGCTTTCCGACACGTACGACAAGCCAGTTCCGCGTCTATAGGTTTGGTGAGACCCTAAGGCGCCCTGCGCTTACTTGTATGCAGTCTAGACTTTGGTACTTCTCCTTTGGTAAGTAAGCTTTGGTACTCTTCTTTGGTAAATAACCTTTCTTTTCAGGTGGATCTCTTATTTCGAATCCTATCCCTCATATTAACTCTTGACAATAGTCATTGCTCGTTGATCGACTTTGAACCTGGTGGATTAGGGCGCCGTGTCCACGTTTAATAACCTCCGTGGCGCAGTGTTGAGCGCGTCCCGGGTTCGATCCCCGGCAGGGTCAATTTGGGAATTTATAATTTCTGAATTTTCCCCTGGCCTGGTGGAAGGCTTCGGTCGTATCTCCAAGCGATTTAGCGTTCCGGTACAATGCCGTGTGAAAACCGAATAGGAGCCGCGTAGAATTAGCCCGCTACCATCTTAGACTGCATCATCACTTACCATCAGGTGAGATCGCAGTCAAGGGCTAATTTCTAGTAAAAAATAGTACTTAGCTGAAGTTAGCAGCGACATCCTAAAATCGGTAAGAATATTTGGATCTAAAAAGTTGTTGCTAATAATTCTGTAGTCAGCCGTTATTGACAATAGGATAGAACTTCGTACAACACACCTAGATGCACATTATTTTTAAAAACAAAAGAAAATTCAAAAGGCGCGGTGCACACTGTACAATAGTTCCAGTACTAAAAGCGAATGTGCATCACGACTATAATACAAATTGAAAATAGAATAAATGAATTGAAATGCCAAACAATTATGAACTCTAAACTGAAAATATTTAAGTTCAAAATTAAAATTAAGTAAGTCCAGTATATGCGGGCTACCATACGCTTGGACAGAGAGTGTTCCATTCGTATTCTGCAAGCCTCTTACCACGTGACCTGCATAATTGGGATTGTAAATAAAAATTCCTGCACAGAAATTTCTGCTCTATCCCGTAGTCATTAAGACTATATTCTAATGGTTGGTTGAAGACGAACGTGTTGCTTGCTGTAAGGTCGAATAGCTTCATCTGTTTTAGGTGAACATTTTCGACCGTGTTTTTCTAAACTCGATGGAAAGCATCGTTTATTTTGCGCTCCCGCAGTTTCGCTACTTTTTCGCGTAATCCGGAGTCTGATTTAGGTTTGGACTTTCGAGCTAGCTTGGATTTTAAACGTGTTTCTCGAATTTCAACTTTTAGATTTAGTGAAGATTTGAAAATTTTGAAACAAAATGAAAACGAAATGATTTATTTCACGTAGGACAACTTGTGCCCTTATGATAAGTCGTAAAAATCTACCACCGGTTCGGAAAGATGATTCTACTTAGAAGAACTGGCAAGAAACTCAGCAGTTGCTCTTTTTATAAACAGAAAAATGTTACACTTTGTCAATAATATACAAAGCATAACTTTCGTAAGAAGTATTACACTGACTTTTGGGTTGCTAGATGCGAATCCGGTTGTTTTCATGCAACTTTGTCATTGAGAAAATCAAAGACTACAGGAGAAAATCATCAATAGTGTAATAACTTTGACATAACAGACGCTGTTTAGCAAAAAGTAAGTCATATGTAGCCTACGTAGGTATATACCTAACTGTCACCGTAAGATTGCAAAAACCGTTAGATTGTAATCTAACTAGCGAAATTGTAAATTGTCGACAGATTGTGAACCGTTCAATGTTCTGAGTGTCAATTTCTGAAATATTCATTGTATTTACATTTTCTTGTCTCTTTCTTGTAGGTTAGGTTAGGGTTCGACATAAAAAATCAGGTAGTGCTACCGAAAAATAATGCGTTAAATTGTAATCTGTCGACAGTTTACGATTTCGCTAGTTAGATTACAATCTAATAGTTTTTGCAATCTTACGGTGACATACCCATTATATCGCCTTATTGCATGATGAATGATGATGCAGTCTGAGATGGTAGCGGGCTAACTTAGGGTATTCAAGGAACAAGAAGCTTAATTCGCTATAATCCGCCAAAGCAGACAAATCTAGGTACAGCGTGTACTTAGCTTGCACATGTAGCTTGCGATATTCACCAATAATTATATTTGGCTTATTATTGAAAATTACTGGGCGGTGAATATCTAGCTACACGTGCAAGCTACATACTGAACCACAGCTGAACTATAACCCATTATGTGGTAGGTACCACATAGATTAGTCTGCTTTCAATTTCAATTTATTATTTCCAAAAAACTTACACACTAGCCACACCAATATCAAATATAAATCACATTTTACTTACTAGTAAACTACAACGGAATAATTTGGCCATTTGCGTGGGTGGCTGGGTCTGAATCCTAACTAGTATGACTGTGACTAGGATTTCATGCAAACTTCCATCGCGGTTTGCGGCTCGTTAGTTTATCCAGTTTATTAGATATTAAGATAGGTACTTTACTCCACATAAATACTCCTAAAAATGCACGAAAACTTAGCAAAAACTCCACACTTAAAATTGGCTGATTATAGCGAATTAAGCCTCTTAAGTTTCTAGATTATCATGGACTTCCGCAAAGTACCGCCTGCTTCTATCCAATATTAGGGGTATGTACACCGGGTCAGATAAGTTTGTGGGACTGTACTTACATATTAGCACCTATAGGCAAGCGCACTGCAGTTTAGGCTTCAAGCACAGTAAACAGATACAACCAGTATGGAAACTGCCTAGAAACTTTCGAAACAGCTCACTCACACAAACGTGCGTATCGAACATGCGATGACGCGGCACTCACTACTGATAGCACTGCGACGAGCGCTTGGGGTCTCGTCGATGCGCACCTTTGTGTGAGTGAGCCTGTTTCGAACGTTTCTAGGTAGTTTCTATACTGGTTGCATCTGTTTACTGTGCTTCAAGTCAAGTTTGATTAAGGCCAAGCCCTAGTCTATTTTAATTCTTACTAATATTATAACTGCGAAAATTTGGATGGATGTTTGTTAGTCAATCACGCCCGAACGGCTGAACGGATCTGGATGAAATTTAGCACAGAGATAGATTATAGTCTGGAATAATACATAGGCTAATTTTTATCCCGGAAAATGAAAGAGTTCCCGCGGGAACCAAAAAACCCCATTCCACGCGGACGATGCCGCGGTCATCAGCGGTAAGTAGTGGTAGTAGTAAAAAAAAACCTATGAAAATTTCATTACTCTTTCTCAGGGCTTTTTCATTGCAAAAGCCGCGGATAGATTCCCACTGATTGTTTGTACTTACTCCATTTTTAACGACCCCTAAATTTAGTATTCTGTGCCTAAACATTCAACCCTTGACGTTATTTCAAGGTCATAACTAAAAGGATTAATCGCAAGGGAGTGCGCGTAAAACCGGGGCAACTCTAATAACACTAATGTATGTTTACTACTCAAAAATTTCTCGTAAACACGCCGCTATCTAGTTAATGTACGGTAAATAATTGATTAACCTTATTACAACGATGTTTGCTAAGTAGAGATTAGTGGGAAGGATCTTTCGAAATATAATGTTTACATGTTGTACAAAATTACGCTTTAAATAAGTTACTTAAGGATTTTTTTATAAATTTATCAGTAGTTTATTTTTTTTAATTAAGTGGGTCCAATTTTTACATCATACTTAATTGAAAGTGGTATGGAAATTATAGTGTGCGAAATCGTTTTTTTTAAATAGAATTTTGTTAGTTCTAGAGTTTACAAACACTGACTTTTTATGTTACTAGTGATAAAATAATGACCTTTAGAGATTACTGTAAAAAAACACCCGTATGTAAAAAAATCTTGGTATATAACAGTCACAGTGTTAGAGTTCATAAAATCATAACAGTCCATTGTAGAATTAATAGTAACATTTCATTTTTATAAAGATTTAAAACTCTAAGAGTTTTTCAAGAATGCTGTCGATCAGCCAAGAAAAATATGGCCTTTTTTAAATGTAATAATGAATTTCCTTACACTTTTTAACAAATTTTACAAGTTTTGATGAAAGTATAATATTTTGAAGGAAAGTTCATCCAAGTATCCCGGGAAAGACAAAGAACTGCTCCCATAAAATAGAATCTCGGCAAAGAACCAATAAACTATCTAGGCTAAACTTTAATTAAATTTTGTATTGTCTTTATGAGCGTGCTGCAAGTCACAAAATCGGTCGTGATATTTAGTGTTTTTTGTTATATACTGACTAGAATTTATGATGAACAAAGTGATTGGCAATGGATTATTGAAAAAATACTTCCTCTATCTATTTCAATGGAAAAATTAAAATATTTAAAAACTTATACCTTATACTTATGACAATGACTATGTAGGTATATTACACAAAGTTTCGTTTTTTTTTTTTTTTAATACACTACAAGCTAGCCCTTGACTGCGATCACACCTGATGGTAAGTGATGATGCAGTCTAAGATGGTAGCGGGCTAACCTGTTAGGGGCATGGCAGTTATATTAAACCCACACCCCTTCGGTTTCTACACGGCACGCTTGGCGGCACGTCTTTGCCGGTAGGGTGGTAACTAGCCACGGCCGAAGCCTCCCACCAGGCCAGACCAGGGAAAATTCAGAAATTATAAATTCCTAAATTGACCCTGCCGGGGATCGAACCCGGGACCTCCGCACGTTAAGGCAACAGCGCTACACACTGCGCCACGGAGGTCGTCAAAAATCAAATCGTCGTATCAAACGCTACGCGCACCTGCAGAAACGATTCGAAGCACGGTGCCGTTTTTTCTAACAATTTACATACCATATACATACATTAATTTTAGTATACGGTTCAAATTGGTAGAGCGAAAATAAAATATTCAGAGCCATGAAGCGCGCTCTCTTGATTCGCAATAACGCTCCTATTCCAAAGTAAATAAAGCCGATTTTGAGTTTTTAACAAGGTAAAACCTGCAACTCATCACCACGCCACTTTGCAGAAATGAAATTAGCTTGCATAATATTATAACAGATATAGTTTAGCAGAGTTGCTAATTAGAACGCTAATACTGCCCAAGTTAAATCTGAATATTAAATGCCAATTAAAATCCAAATATTTCCAAATATCCAAATTCATTTTTGATTTCATATTCTAATGCCTGCTTGATTCACGAAACAACGTTGCAGATTGGTTTCTGCTCTTTACCTCTTTTCTCTTATTGCTACGTTAAAATCGCTACCGCTTGTGATTTAAACAATGTTGTAAGTTATCGCTGTACGTTGAGAACTTTGAACAAACTCTTTAGCATGAGCTGACTTGAACCTGCCAACATTTAGCATTAAATGTTAACCATTATTAGCATTAATAACACTAACCGCAGTTAAACTAAAATGGCTGAAGCCTTGTCCTACGTCAACCAACGCGACAACGCGACTTGATACGACGGGACGTGACGTGACAGTATGGTTGTGTTATGTATGTCACCGTAAGATTGTAAAAACCGTTAGATTATAATATGACGTTTTTTATCTCGATAGATTATAAACTGTCGACAGATTGTGAACCGTAACATACTGCTTACAATTTAACGCATTATTTTTCGGTAAATTGTAATATATTAGGTATAATAACCCGATAGAACCTAATAATAAACTAACCTAAATAAACCACTACCTGAATATTCATGTCAAACCCTAACCTAACCTATAGTTCGCGCGCGAGTTGAATGCAGAGTAAATGTAAGTGTCACCATACATTTACTCTGCATTCAACTCGCGCGCGAACTGTACAAGAAAGAGACAAGAAAACGTAAAAACAATAAATATTTCATAAATTAATACTCAGAACATTGAACGGTTCACAATATTTCGACAGTTTATAATCTAGCGGTATAGAAACCGTTAGATTATAATCTAACGGATTTTACAATCTTACGGTGACATATTATACATGTTCAGTATGACTGTAGCTAACCCTTCACGTTACCTGAGTTGTCGCGTACATTTACTATGGAGTCGTATCGCGTCGCGTTGCGTTGCGACGCTTTCGTCGCTCTTCTAGGACAAGTCAGTTCCATTTTAGATGAGATCCTACTAAAGTTACATTTCACGATAAGACGCAAACTAAAAAAAAAATATTCATTAAAAAAGGCTGTCAATTGTTGAGAAAATATAATTTAATGACCCCTGTCAGTACCTACTCATAACAGATATAATGTATATTATCTAACTCAATGTGAGTTAGTGAATAAACGTTGTACAAAATTTATATTAAGTAGTCAATGAATAACGGTAAAAACAATGTGAAACGAATTATTTCGGCGCAGGCATTAAATTACAGCTCCGTGTAATTACAGTTAAAATTGGATTAAAATACTGTGTGATTAAAAAATACATTATTATGTTGCTACTTTCTGCAATATTTTCATTGATATTTATAAACTAGTGTAGTTTTTTTTCATATATTAGGCTCCTATGCGTTTTTGACAACATGTTATTTTAGAATTGTAAACATATTTTTTTGCTAGAAGGCATGGTAAGTGTTTATCGGGTACCTACCTAAGTAATGCTTGTATTGAATTTTTTGAAATGTTAATATTTCATGATGTCAAATCAAATCAAAGGATTTTTTATTCAAATAAACTTTTACAAGTGCTTTTGAATCGTCCAGTGAATCTGCCGCTGGTTCAGTTTATCATATTAATATTATAAATGCAAAAGTGTGTTTGTTTGTTGGTTTGTCCTTCAATCACGCCACAACTGATCAACAACTAACAAAGGATCGACGTGATTTTTGCATGGGTATTGCTGAGGATATGGAGAGTGAAAAGGCTACTTTTATCCCGGAAAACTAAGGAGTGGCCGCGGGAGTTAAAAAAAAATATTCGCGGACGAAGCCACAGGTATCAGCCAGTAACTGATAAAATAATAGGTATGTATTTTGTGATTTAAGAATTTTTTAAGGCGAATTGGGATGGGATTCCTACACCTAACCCCCGGCCCTGAATATATTGCCAACGTCTTAACCACTAGGCTATGTGCCTATCAAGACTGGATATCTTTTTAAATCCTAATTCACCAAAGTAGCTGCTGAATGTCATCAAATGGCTCTTTCATCCATGGTCTCAATTTTCATTTAACGCTGTCTGGGCGCACAATAGATCCTTTGTGAGGGCCTTCCATCATGGCTTCAGTTGCTCACACATTGAAACCTTAGACTGCCTTTTGAGTCTTACTACTTACCTTTAGTCTGTTCCATACTCTAAGCGCGTTTTAATGTATGACTAGATGATGCCCGCGACTTCGTCCGCGTGGATTGAGGTTTTTTAGTTCCTGCGGGAACTCTTTAATTAATTTTTAATTATTAAATGTAGCCTTTGTGACTGTTGTGTTGTGTTTCAGACTATAATCTATCTATGTGCCAAATTTCATCCAGATCCGTTCTGCCGTTCTGGCGTGATTGAGTAACAAACATACATCCATCCATCCAAACTTAGGTTTATAATAATAGATATTAGATTAGATGATTCCCGCGACTTCGTCCGCGTGGATTAGGATTTTTGATTCCCGCGGGAACTCTTCTTTCTTCTTCTTTCCGGGATAAAAAGTAACCTTTGTCCTTCCCCGGGATACAACCTGCACTTGTACCAAATTTCATCAAAATCGGTTGAACGGATGAGCCGTGAAAGCGTAGCAGACAGACACACTTTCGCATTTATAATATTAGTATGGATAAGTATAGAGTATAGATAAAGAGTTCCTGATTTGGTTGAGTTTTCATCATCCATACTCGCGGCATCTTCTATTTCTCTTCCTACTGATCGTCAGTTCTGAACACTGGGTGATGTCATAAAAAATACCAAATTCATCTAATTTGTATTACAAAGACGGCAGATTTTGGCAACGATTGGAGCGAACCACAGATCACGGAAACAAGGGAGATATGCCTATGAATCAAATTGTATTGAAACCTGCTGTCTCCAGTTTATCCCTACCTATCCCTACTACCTGCTACCAATACAAGCAACTAAATAAATACAATAGACAGGAAGTCTCACTCACTCACACGCATACCGATAGATCAGTGCATGAGGCACGAACAAATATACAATTTATTGTTTACCAAACAGGGTTCAATTTCAATCACCGTGCATCTTACTCACACAAACGTAAAACGTTGTCGATGTGCTGTGCAAATTTCAAATATGATACAATTAGTGGTTGACTAAAATGGATCTATCGATGCTAAATTTCTTCATATTTGGGTTTTTGACAATGACTACCAAAAATAAGATGTAAAAAATCATCTCATATTAGATTATTTTAACCGACTTTCCGAAAAAAGGACGAGGTGAAGGAAGAGTGACATTAAATATATCAATAAATGAGTAATGAGTATCTACGTAAATTGACATTATATTAATTCACCTAGTATATTTTTTATACGTTTCGTCAGCTAAGTAAGTCGAGTACTTACATTAAAAAAAATAGTAATAATTATGACTAAAAATATAGTTATAATGAATTTTACTCACGATAGTTTAACCGTTAAAATAGCAATTATTGTTTATTAAGTTATAATTAAGGTACTATTAATTATTTAAAACTATCTAAACAATAACTAAATATTTAATTATTAAACGATCATCGTTTGGTCGTTAAAATATCGACAACTGCATTGTACTCGTACCTGCATCGTCACATCTCTAGTTCACGGCACGCCGACAGCGGCCGAACTACGAAATTTGATCTATCGTGCTAGTGAAAGAATCGGTAAAGAACACTTAACCATTGCGTCGTAAGACTGGCCGATTCATTGATAGATTTCTACTAAGCAAGCAATGGTTTTTGTTCATAATGAGATATAGACTTGTCACTCTATTACATTATGATACCACTAAATAATGTTTTATTGATTTTAATGGAAAATTACAACAATTTATTTGTACTTACGTGTGAAATGAGATGCCATCTTTCATGTAATTCACTTTGCAGCTTGAATTTTTACAAACAACCACTGAACAACGCGGCATTTTGTTAAAAACCGAGAGAAGTGAACCAATCTTTGAATGACATGCGACTAAAGACAAAAACGGCCATCAGGCCTATTTTGTGCCTGATGAGTTCGCACGCAACACGCCCCCTTAGCACATCTCCCTTGTTTCCGTGATCTGTGGAGCGAACAGTTGGTGCCACGAATACTTCATGTAATTTACTCGTTTTGGGCCCGAATAAATTTGCTCCCGAAAAACTCGACTTCACACTGTCCTCGACAGATGTTGGGGGTTTGTTTTACGGGCAACTTCTTATTATTTTAACATTGAGCGTCTTTTAATCTAACTTACACAAACAATTTTGTTACGACGTTTGGAATTCTGGAAATGTTTGGCCATTTTTTTTTATTTGCTGGAAAAATGCATTTACGTATACCGCACAATGCGGGTAGCATTGTGCGGGATACACAGATGATACACACTGTGGGACCCACAGATGATGCAGAGTACCCACTGAAAAACCAGCAGCACAGTCCGCGTCTGGAAAGAGATGTCTCAGGGTCCCAAGAGGTATATTGGATGCAACTGAGGTATTTGACACTGAACCGATAATAGGGTCAGATGCGGATCAGTGGAGCGATAGCGTCCAGCTCTTGAGGGTGACTTTGTAACTAACAAGCCATGTGTACTTATTCTGTATGGACTCTTGACGT
The DNA here is from genome assembly GCA_923060345.2 of Erebia aethiops. Taxonomy (NCBI): domain Eukaryota; kingdom Metazoa; phylum Arthropoda; class Insecta; order Lepidoptera; family Nymphalidae; genus Erebia; species Erebia aethiops. The sequence goes on along the minus strand of OV281081.1, from coordinate 15,527,512 downwards.
CGACTGTACAAGAATTCCTACACCAGTATGTCCAGAACAAATCACTCTGTACTTTATAAGGTACAAAGCGTCAATATCCTCTGAGTGAAATATACAAATCCGTTTCGAGACAGACCATCTGCAGCTCTCGGAATACGTAACAAGTTTACGCGACTGGAAACCGAACGTGTGAAACTTTGCCGTTGACAAGTTAGGGTTTTATTCGCTTCAATATTATACCATTGAAATAGTTTACGTTGAGGGTTTTGAAATTTTTAATGCTTGGCCATAGAACATTGATGTAGAATTTTAGTATACTCATTGGGTTTCGATGCAATAGTACGATTTTTAAATATAAACCTACTTTAAAGGATGAAAAGTCAAAATATAACTTATGAATTTTCCTCTATGTGTTCACACGCTGGCTTTTTAACGCCGGGCGTTCTTCCTTTGAAATGGAAGAAATAACGTCAACGCTCGGCGTTTAAAAACACTCATCTGAACTATGCGTCTGAATAGAGGGTTTATCTGTCTGTTAAAACTTAGTGATGCTAATACTACCAAGGAGACCGTACCTACTGTCTTTAAATATACTGTATTGATTTTAGATTTTAAAAAGAAGGTTTTAAGTTCTAAATTAGTAGAAGCTGATAAGAACTTTGTCTATTTCACTTAAGTTAAGTACTTTCTCATTAATAGCTGTCCAATTAACGATGTAATTATAGGACCTAACGGTTACAATAACCTGTGCAATAACTAAGTATCCAAGTGCTAGAGTTTCAAATTGACAGGCTGTCTTTGAGGTTTCACAGCGTTTTCTTATAGTCATACTATAAATCTTATGTCAATGGACTAAGACACATTTTAGCTTTTGGGACGCTGTAATAAAGTTGTCAGTATCCTTTGTTGGATCTTTGTGAGACAAAGTGATACTCCGCGATGCTCACAAAAGACTGTGTAAAGGTCTTCTCATACGGGCCTGAGGGCCGCGTTTTAGAAGTGAAACTCCTTTAGAATCGTTGTGATTTGAGAATTCGATGAAACGAAAAAGTGACACCAAAAAGAGCCAAACATATTCATAATAGGATTAAGCCTGCGAAATAATGAGATAGAATACAAGTTAAGTATATTTATCTCATTCTTTCCTAGGCTACTTTTCTGAAGTTTCACTTCTGCCGTGTGTGAATTGCACACACACACTTTTTTTACGTATTTGATAGCTACAACGTTAACTACCATTTATATGGAATCGATCGAGCGCCAGCTGTCAAGCGCTTGAAAAGTCCATACAAATCGTAGTTAACGTTGTCGCGATCGAATGGGCAGGGTTTCCGCCTTGATTTTCCTTGCCCTGAAGCGCGATAAGAGCATGACATGTCGTGCCGAGTTACTTGCATGAAAGAAAAAATTTCATGTTTTCTTGCATGTATGTGCTGCTAAATACCGTTGTGTAAATAATAAATAAGGAAAGTTCCAAAAAATTCGATAATGATCATTCTTACCCTATTTACTACGGCTTACCATAGTGAGAAAGTGTGTTTTTGATGCTTTCAATATTTGACCACTAATGTCGAATACCTACTAAAAAAGTTCATTAATTAATATTTGAGAGCATCTCAAGGATTTGTTTAATTTTCTTATTTCACTTCGATAATATTCCATATTATATATTTAATAACTGTTAAATTTACACGTCCAATTTCGACCTACGCAAAAAGGCCAAATTATACACGTCAAAAACTCTTACACAACATGCATATTTTTTATTAGAGAGTTTATATCTTTAAATTAAAACGCGGCTCTTCTATAACTCCTCTTAGATGGCTCGTTTAGATTTCAAAAGATATTGTTAGCGTCGATAGGAGCGAAGAATGTTCGGGGCAAAATAAATAACGATAAAGACGGTTACAGCCTTCGAACTTTATTAATAGTACCTATCAACGGTTGCCTACAAATGTTCGCTCGAGCTTTTTGAGGTTATTTAACGTACGATGCCTTGTAGAAACCAATTAAGGTTGTGGTTTAGTCTCCAACTCATAAATAAAATAAAAACCATATTAGAAAATATTAAGTAATAGTCTCCAACTCTTAAATAAAATAATATAAAACGCATGTTAGAAAATATGAAGTAACTAGCTGATGCCCGCGACTGCAACCGCGTGGATTGAGGTTTTTTGGTTCCCGCGGAAACTCCTTAGTTTTCCGGGATAAAAAGTAGTCTATGTGTTATTCCAGACTACAATCTATCTCTGTGCCAATTTTCATTATAATCCGTCCTATCCGAGCGTGATTGAGTAGCAAACATCCATCCATACATCCATCCAAACTTTCGCATTTATAATATTTATATTTGATATTTGATTATTTGATTTGATATTTGATTTGATATTTGTTTTGATGGGTAGTTTATTAGTGTTATTACCTAGTTTTTAAAACTGTTTATGTCTAGTTTGTTTTATTTTAATATGTTTAGTTTAATTTTAATTTTAAGGTGCTTTTTGTAGTCTTGGGACGAACTGTAATGTCTCCCCAGGTGTGTTTCATAAATAAAGAATATATTAGATATCTAACTGCCATACCCTTCACAGGTTAGGTTAGGTTACTGACTGCGATTTAGTGGTAGGTACCTAAGCGACGATGCAGTCTAAGATGGTTGTGGGCTTAATTTTTTATTCAGGGAAGTACAATATTTCCATTAGAGTATGATGATTGGACCAATAGTTGTTTTATTGTAGGACGGAAAATCCGACACGACCGGAGAGAGATCAGGCGCAGGCGCAGGCTTTACGTGCCTCCGAGGCGCGACGGTAGGTATCAGTCATAGAATTATCCTTAACATTACAGTCTTCTCTTTAATATTTTGTGCAAACTGGTTTATAAATAAATCCTTTTAAGATTGAGTAATAATAAAATTAAAAATAAAAAACTGCCATAAATCCAAAGAAAAATAGACCCGAGAAAAAAGGCAACAAAAGCCGTTTACATAAAGCCCGTGGCGGTATCACAAAAAGAACATTTTTAATCAGAGCAAAATCTTTTGCGCGACAGGAGTGAAATATTAAAGTAAAACAGAAACTTTTGTTCGCGCCCCACCCCCTATTGTCACACGAGGGTAAACAAGCCCCTACAGCACCTAGTACTAGCCAACAATGTGTAATTACTTGGTACATACTTTTATGACTGCGCACTTTGTTACGCGGCGAAGACAGGAAATGAACTGGGGTTTTTTCGGGAATTAAAAGAACAAAGCCAATATTATAAGTATAATATTAATTTTAGCATTCCAGATATAGTTTACTATCTTTTTTGTTTACATATTTTGTTCACATTTTAATTTTAATTCCTCTATCAGTTTCAATGAATTTACTATTTACTGAACATTCTTACTATTTGGGAAATGATAATTAATATAGAAATGAAATATACTTTGGGAGAACGTCAATTATATTACTGCCGTTAGCAATTCGGTATATCAATTAATTTGATCAGCCGTAATCTAACTCAGCTCGCCTCGGAGGCTGATATCGGAACAGGTAATGGCGTGGAAGGAGCAAACGCTGCGGTTTCGGCATCCTTGCAGAAATGATTAATATTACGCTTCATAGGTAAGTATATTTACCTAGCGTTGCGTTAATTCTACCTAAGTGTTTAAACAATTAAGGTAATAATACATGTAAATTTCGACGACCTCTGTGGCGCAGTGTTGAGCGCTGTTGTCTTAACGTGCAGAGGTCCCGGGGTTTGGTCCCCGGCCGGGTCAGTTTGGAAATTTATAATTTCTGAATTTTCCCTGGTCTGGCCTGGTGGGAGGCTTCGGCCGTGGCTAGTTACCACTCTACCAGCAAAGACGTGCCGCCAAGCGATTTAGCGTTCGGGTACGATGCCGTGTAGAAACCGAATAGGGGTATGGGTTTAAATAAAACTGTCATGCCTGTAACAGGTTAGCCCGCTATCATCTAAGACTGCATCATCACTTACCATCAGGTGAGATCGCAGTCAAGGACTTGTAGTGGATAAAAAAAATTTCAAAAAATAAATAAAAACCGACTTCAAAAACCACAAACACTAAAAAGTAAAAAATAATTTAATTTATTATGTATACAAGAGTTAATGTAGTTCTATAATAACATTTTTTGGAGTCGGTACCAATTAGCCGCATGAACCGTCTACCTACTCTTCATTATTGTTGACGTGACTCCACATTGGCACCGACTCCAAAAAATGTTATTAAAGAACTACATTAACTCTTGTATACATAATAAATTAAATTATTTTTTACTTTTTAGTGTTTGTGGTTTTTGAAGTCAGTTTTTTTTTTTTTTTTTTTTTTTTTTTTATTTCACAATTTTTAGTGGCCCCACTGTTTTAAAACACAGGGTGTAACCAGAACGCTAGTAAAAACTTAGCGTTATTAAGAATAACGTCGTTTAATCGTTACTCGTCGACTTGTCTAACTTAGACAAGTCAAGTACAAAGTCCTTTCATATGATACCCTACTTGGTATAGTTATCCTACTTTGAACTTTCGAACCCCTGATTTTTCCCACTTTTTTAATTAAACTAAAAATAATTTTATTTTTTTTTGATTTCCATGATATTGGGCCACTATTATATACAACTATTCCAAATTTCATGTCAATAGCTTTAATAGTTACTGAAATAATCGACTGTGACAGACGGACGGAGAAAGTCGCACCATAAGGGTTCCATTTTTACCATTTTGGTACGGAACCCTAAAAAAAAAGATATGCTATGCATGGTTAAAACATACTGTTTACAAAACTATCACACTGATCGCGAGCAATTTACTCTTATCCATTGAGGAGTTCCGTTCTCCATTTCCGGAGATATTCATCAGATCTGCACCAAATTAAAATGGGACCACCTCTGAAGTATGACCTACCAATCAAAAAAAGAATTATCAAAATCGGTTCATAATTGGCGGAGAAATCGCGTAACAAACATACAAAAAAAAAAAACATACCGTCGAATTGAGAACCTCCTCCTTTTTTTGAAGTCGGTTAAAAATATCTTGACTCGACTGCGGTTAACCGACTTCCAAAAAATGAGGAGGTTCTCAATTCGGCGCGTATGTTTTTTGTAAAGACTTTGATGTTATTATTGTAAACTAGATGATGACTATGACTTCGGTTTTTTAGTTCCCGCGGGAACTCTTTAATTTTCCGGGATACAAAGTAGCCTATGTCGTTTTCAACGTCTTAAACTATAACCATGTATAAATTACGACGATCCGTTGATCTGTTGCTGCGTGATTGAAGGACAAACCAACAAACAAACACATATTCACATTTATAATATTAGTATAAAATGATACTCACTTACACATAAACATATAGCGTGTATGAACTGGATAATATTCTGATTATTATGAATGAAGACAGAGCGCAAACAGCATTTGTGAAATTGGTAATTACGAAGCGCGTGTTTGCTCGTATTGTTGATTATTGATTCGATTAAGAGACGGGTATGTTTTGCCAATTGATATAAAGGTAGAAGCCCACGACTGTTATTGCTATGCCAGTAATTTAGCGTTGTATAATGGAGAAGTTTCATGATGTTGTGAATATCATATTTAATACAACGGAAGTAAAATATGGAATAAAACTAATAAATCAGTGTTTTTTTCTTACAATCCATCAATAAATAACTGAGAAATGACGATTTAAAAGTTTAATTACTTAATGTACACCGATTGCTGTATCTTACTCGAGTGAAAAATTTTGTGAGTGAGTTTTAATACCTAGCCGAGATTTAATACTTCGAAATTATCTTCACGCACAATTTAAGTGCTTTTAATTCAATTAAGTCACGTTTAGTCCATTTATTTCTTTTATTCAGCTTTATAAAGTCTGTTGATAGAGAATTATGACGTCACGTCTCCCGTCTTGCAAGCGCAACTTTAAAGTTCCATAACTTTTTTATTTGTTGAGATATTTTAACGAATCTCTCATATTTTTGTTTTATTTTGTCTTAATTTTCATACTAAATTAAAAAAAAAAATGGTTAACTTCTCCATTTACACTTTTTCCATCTCTCATCAAATACTTAATTGGGTTGCTACTACCGATAGTTACTTCTGTCACGAGCATTGATGTAGAATTTTAGGTACTCATTCTATTTCAATGGTCATGAGGATTTAGTTTTCTAAAGATTCTCTGTGATTTTTTTCATCTGTACATTAATTGGTCTACGACAGAAGAGAACCTAAATATCAAGTTTCTAGTTAGTCATTTAATTTTCTTTTGAAAGGAAATTTAGATTTCTTCTTATTTTCCATCATGCTCTGCCTGAAAATAGGTGTCTGCCTCACCAATACCCTGGCCCCACATGCTGTGCACGCTACTTAAGCTAGATATCGTCGCTTTTTGCTAGCACATTTTTTTGTATTATGTAGGTATAAATCTGTATAATTATTGTAATTTTTTCAGCCCTTCAGCATAAAGACCGGCCGCCTGGGATAATGAAAGGGTGCAGGCGATGAATATTCAGGACACGGGACGAGCATTATGTTTTAACCAGGTTATAACTATGTTTTGACGGTGACACTAACGCCTATTACCTACATGTCGTGATATTATGTTACCTTACTACTTTGAATCCGGTAAATCCATACTAAGTAAGTAAGTAAATACTTTATTACACACAAACAAATAACAAAACAGAGGTAACATGAATCGTGACAGACTTTACAACTTAAATATTATAAACCCGGAAGTGTGTTGTGTCTGTCTGTCACGTTTTCATGTGTTCAACCAATTTAGTTAAGTGTGTATATGTAATGAAACAAATCGCAGAAAAGGGCATTTTTACCCCATAAATAGGGATAACGCCTGTGTCGAAAATAAAGTATTATATACTAATTATTAAATAGAGGGTTTCCAAAATTCACATCCTCGGTTATAACCATTTTGAACTATAGATTAATGAAAAAAGTGCGTTGAAATTCGATGACGTCACAACAATGTATTTCATACAAACTTCCATACCTACTAGAAGCGCGTTTCTAGTATGGAAGAATAAGAAGTTTACGAGAAATAAGTTTGAAAAAGAGTTGCTGATTTGATTGAGTTGTCACTATCCCCAATTGCAAAAAAATCCTAGATAAAGTCGCAAGCATCTATGTAGTATCCTGTATCTAATATAAAATGTAAAAAAACAAATACATTTGATTATTAGTAGTTGCTAGTAAGATCCCTTTCCGGATATCAGACTAATTACAGCTCACAATTTAGTTTAGAGATAACAGAATTAGCCACATACCTATTATTTTCTTTTTAGATACCTAGATACAGGAGGGTACTGGGTAGGACCACGCAAATTGCCAAATTATTACTTAGTAAGTTTTCTAGTAGATATAAATGTAGATTTTAATATTTGTGTGGATTTTGTAAACTTTTTTGAATAAATAAATTGAAATTGAAAATTTAAATTGTACGAGTATATAATGAAATTTGGGGTAATTTCACACCTAACCAATCCCCACAGTTTTCGATCCACAGCATTTAATTTCAGTAGAGTACAGTACAGTTTCCAGTAATAAAGGAATTCCTCAGCTCCTTTATCGCTTCACAGACCATTGCAGCTGCTTTGAGTGCACGCTCAGGCGGCAGCAAACGAACTGCAAAATTACGAGCAGAGGATGAAAGGAAAACGCCACATTAACTTCACGTTTACTGGAAAGTGACGTTTTTTCGGTAAATACCAAAAAAGTACCTCTAACATCTTGTACTAATCGACATTATATATTTATAATAAAAACTAGCTGATGCCCGCGACTTTGTCCTCATGGATTGAGGTTATTTGTTTCCCGCGGGAAATCTTTATTTTTCCGGGATTTATAAAAGTTGTAGTATGGGTTATTCCAGACTACAATTAACTAACGTTGTACGTCAACAAGATCAGTTCAGCTGTTCTGGCGTAATAGAGTAACAAACAAACATCCATCCATCCAAACTTTTGCATTTATAATATTAATATAGTTGCTCCTAACTAGAAGATTCCTGTAGTAATATCTTTTTTTTTAAATTTTAATGGGACAGGATGCCTTACATAATTATAATCAAAATCTAGAGAGTAAGCGCGCCTACTTTGACTTCATCATAATTTCATCCTGAGTAAGTACCCCGAATGAGAATGGTTTGGCCGTTGTCCACCACGCTGACCAAATGCTGATTGCATATTTCGGTCAACGTGGTGGACTTTACATGCCTTTTTGGACATTATGAGGAATACTCGGTTGGAACGCGCTATAATATTATAGTTATTATAATATTATATAATATATTAAAGTTATATTTAATTATTATCTAGCTCAGAAGACAGAACTGGATGCCCGAGAATCGAACCACCGGTTGCCGACCGGCAACCCGTACAGTAGGTCGGACGTCTAGACCATTAGGTTATCACCGTCTCTCTTATATGACAGTGGGGCCGTTAAAAAACAGTGTGTCATTTCGGTTTTAAAGTAAGTACGTGAACAAGGTTGCAAGAATCTGCTATATTGCAATAAAGTTTGCGGGTAGACCGATATAAATCAATATTGATGAATGGGCCAACGCGATGACTTGCTAACGTCACCGGAGCTCGGCCATCATTTTTCATGGCGTTACGTACATTTATCGCACAAGTTTTCTGCTAAACTTTCGACACTCAAGCAATATTTTAGAATTAATGAATTTCTAACTTTTTTCTTGCTTTAACGGTGAAGGAAAATATCGTGAGGAAACCCGCATGTATCTATACTAATATTTTAAATGCGAAAGTTTGGATGGATGGATGGATGGATGTTTGTTACTCAATCGCGTCAGAACAGCTGAACGGATCTGGATGAAATTCGGCACAGAGATAGATTAAGGTCTGGAATAAAACATAGGTTACTTTTTATCCCGGAAAATGAAAGGGGGGAACCAACCTCCTGTTCTGATTATAGCTAGTCATACAGTCTAACATGATCTAATTTTAGACTGTACCTATCATCTTTTACCACGCAGTCAAGGGAATAAAAAAATAAATGTATCGCGTCAAAAACGAAAGTGTTTGCCAGTACTCGACATCACATGTCGTAAGCATTCTCCTCTTGCGTAGTTGTCAGTTTCAAAGGTTATTAATTCGTCCACCAGGAGACACTTCAGTGTTCAAATACTTCAAAACTGCTAGAGAAACTGCACCCTTATTTCTGAAACTTATAAGGGTGTTTCATGCTGTTTAAATAAAGAGCTCGTGTAAATGAAAACCCAGTAAGTGACCTTTTTGATAAAATGGAATTTTATATTATTACTAGAGATCGCCCGCGACCACGTTCGCGTGGTTTCAGTTTTTTTGATTCCCGCGGGAACTCCTTAATTTTCCGAGATAAAAAGTAGCCTATGTCACTCTCCAGGTCCTCATCTATACCATGCCAAAAATCACGTCGATACTTTGATCCGTTGCGGCGTGATTAATACTGCACAGTATAGATACTCTTTAATAAGAAAAATTAAGAATTTCGAAGTATTGACACGTCAAGCTTTATTTAAAAGCTAGATGAAAATATGTCCTTACTGTGTTTTGATCTAAAGCAGCAGTATAGTGTGAAGGGCAATAAGTGGCGATCAAATTGAGATATGGAGCGACACGTGCGGGTTATTGCTTCATAAGTGTTTGGACAAACTACGGTATTGCTTATTGGGCGGAAAATCTGCGCGAACAGTTATTGAGGGTTTATCTTATAAGAGCCATTCGATGTTTTTAACTTGGTTTGAGCTAGAGCACGTATTCTGTATCTGTTATTATTATAAAGTTGATATAGATTTTCTGTTTGTTTGTTTTTACAGGTTTCACGTGCTTTGAGGTACTGTTGATTCTAATGACAATAATAACGACAGAACTGCAGCTGTTGACGTGGGATAAACTTAATCCAAAAGAACTACGTTATACATGTACGATTAATTTTAGAATTTGATGTATTTCATATTTTTAATTTGATAATAATATTTTTGATATAAAATAAATATGGACAATTAAAATAAAAAGTGTTTATGTTAATATATTAACTAAATTACTTATATTTTTAGTGTTTCTGTCTTCTTCACGGATCTAGTTAACTATATTTTATATAACAAAATGCAATAAACAAACTAGAGTAAAGAAAGTAAGTTAATGTTGTTGTTACATACTGTGTTTTTGAACACTATCCATCATCATTATCATCTTACACGGGTATTTTCTCAGACTTAGAAGGGCTTAGGCCATAATCCATCCCGCTGGCCAAGTGGGTTTTGGCAGACTTCACACAAAGAACTTAACTCTTAGACTTACAACTTAGCTTAACGCATGTACCGTTAAATATAATAAACATAATAATGTATGGGGAATAACATTAGCAGTAATGCAGTTAACCGCACGCATGCAATTATGATTTGCGGTGTACCAACATACAAACATGTAATGACTAACTCGACAATAAATTACATTTGAAATCTTCAACATTGTGACTTGGCAAAGAGACGACTCATTGACTTGTAATTATTGTTGCAATTATTTACAGTAATTTCTTTAGCGTAGGAGAATTATAATAATACTCGATGATGCCCGCCACTTCGTTCGCGTGGATTAAGGTTTTTTGATTCCCGCGGGAACTCTTTAATATTCCGGGATAAAAAGCCTAAGTCTTGGGATGTTACCCACCTTTATACCAAATTTCATCAAAATCGGTTGAATAGATGGGCCGTGAAAGCGTAGCAGACAGACAGACAGACAGGCAGACAGACAGACATGCAGACAGACACACTTTCGCATTTAAAATATTAGTATGGATTACTAATATGAGTATTTCCAAATAGCAATGCAATATTATGAGGTTAGCAAATTATTCTATTGTATAACAGGTTTTAGAATAATAACTTCAATGAATTTAAAAGGACATCATATTTCACAATGTAAACTAACTAAGCGACCGTAAGACTCCCGAACTATTCACGAAATATTTTGCGATTTTACCACCACGTGAGATTGCAACCAACGGCTATATATTATAACTTGTAGCGATATAAAACAAAATGAAAAATTCAAATTATTTCTATTCAAATTAAGTTTTACAAATGCTTTTGAATCGTCGAGTGAAACTACCAATTGTTCGGAATGTCATTCCTACCGAGAAGAACCAGCAAGAAACTCGGCAGCTTTCATATCAATCAATCAAATCGTTTATTTTTCAATCATTTTGTTACACGTATACTACAGTATGATGTTGAACGATGACTTATTAATATAGTTTTTTATAGTCCCATAAGACATATTGGAGATGTCTCTCAACAAGTTCAAAGTTTTTATAAAACGTAAACTAATTGAAAAGTCCTATTACAGTGTAAAGGATTATTAATTGAATGTTAATAAGGCATGGGTATGAATTGTTCCAGCGGCTGATTATTATGCAACTGTTATATTTATAAATCTCAATAAGTAACTGCCTATATTTGTGAGATGGTGATAATAAAAAAAACCTGGCTAAGTTTGTTGTGATCTCTTCTCAGACCAGGGCGCGTTTGGAACCCTCGTAGGTTTAGTTTTAAGATACCGTAGTTAGTAATCACCATCACGTATTATACTTATCGTGCATAAAACGTGATGTTGATAATAAATTCAGAAATTGTACTTTGTAGGTACATATTTTGAATAAATATGTTTTGAGTTTGAGTCTGAATGTGCTTAATTAAAATTCGGTTATATAGTCTAGGACCTAGGTATTCGATCATACTGTCTCCAGTACCTAAAAGCATTGTATCAACCCATACAGTGGGGAATCCGCAAATTAGCACGCCTGTATAATTGGCCACAATTAGCCACACGACGCGTGAAGCCGTCCCCAGCTTTGATCACATCAAAAGCCTGTGTGCAGCTGGTGTGAACGGTATTAAGTGTTACCTACTCTATTATACACAAGTGTTAGATGGCCTAATGGTAGATTTCGGCGTACTATTCAGTGAGTCCAGTATTCAAATCTCAGACGCAACTTTTAAAACGTCGTGAGAAAATTTCATCTGAGACTTCTTTATAATTTCTCAAAATATTTGTAAAGGGTGTGTTGAATTCTATGACAGTTATTGATGACAGGGGCCATACTGCCAAAGCTTAAAGCAATACGTAAATACTTAAGCAATATTACTCAAAAATATAGTCTGATGTCACGTACCTTGACTTTCCTAAAATAAGGATTAAATAATAATATTATAAAACACGAAAGTCAACAATAATACTCGATATGGATTTAAGCGTTGGCAGTTATATGGCCTCAGTTCTACGATTCAAAAACTTTAATAAAAGTTTATTTAACTTTACATATATATATACACTACTACATATATATTTTAAATTTACTTTCTGGAAAACTTTAGTAAAAGTTTATTTCAATAAAAAATATTTGAGCTTGAGTAAAATACGTGCAGTAGGCAATTTGTAAATAAAAACCTTGTGAAAATGTGTTTGAATAAAAAATCTTTTGAATTGATTTGTTAATCCGCACTTTGCCAACGTGGTGGAATTTGGTCCTTTTCTTATTTCAAACACATAGTAAATGTTACATTTTTATTTTATACAGTTGGTAGTCATGGCCAACGAAGACTACCAACTGTATAAAATAAAAATTTATATCCCAATATATAGATTCACAAATTGGTGTCGTAATTGGGGGCAATCAATCAATCTATACACGTACAGACAGCATGAACTAGGGTTGATTTGGTCAACTCAATGATTGACACGTTAATATAGAATTGACGTGTTGATATTATGTTGACATCATAATGATATTGTTCATCATCACTTCAACCCGTTGCCTCGCTCACTACTGAGTACGTGTCTCCTCGCAGAATGGGATGGGTCTGGCCGTGGTCAACCACACTGGCCAAGTGCGAATTGGCTGATTTCAAACACCTTTGGGAATATTATCAAGAACTCTCGTGCATACAATATACCTCACGATGTTTCATATCACTGTTAAAGCTCGCCGCGCATTACTGCACAGTAACTCGTACCCATGCTAATATTATAAATACGAAAGTGTCTGTCTTTTCTTCTATCTGTCTGTCTGTTTGCTACGCTTTTGCGACCCATTTGTTCAACGGACGACGAAATTTGGTTCTGTTGCATCCCCGGAAAGCAGATAGGCTATCCTGAAAATCAAAATCAACTTTTTTTTATCCACTTCAAGCCCTTGACTGCGACCTCACCTGATGGTTAGTGATGATGCAGTCTAATATTATATTGTTATATGGTAGTGGGCTAACCTGTTACAAGTGAAAATCCAAGCGGATGAAAATGTGATTTTCTCATCTATACCTACTAATATAATAAATGCGAAAGTTTGGATGGATGGATGTATGAATCGATGGATGGATGTTTGTTACTCAATAATCTAAATGAAATTTGGCACAGAGATAGATTATAGTCTGGAAAAACACATAGGCTATCCCGGAAAACTGAAACTGTCCCGCGGGAACGAAAAGCCTCAATACACGCGGACAAAGTCGCGGGCATCAGCTAGTAAAATAATAATTTAATATCTCTTAAATTCCACAAGTCTACAACATAAAGTGCACTTTCAATGATAAAATAATTTCCTTAGTCTATTTAAATATACGAAGTGTACTTGCTCCTGGGAATAAATTATGATTTGCGCCTGTGCCAAGTTCGCTTCGGTTGTAGTTTATAGTGCTAAATAAAGGCTCGCCCATAAATAATGATCCATTAAGAATATTAAAATGCATTTTGTTCCTTCACTTAATGAATGAAGATATTTTGACTAGCTGACCCGCACCGCTGTCTTCGCAGAGACGGGATTTCTTAAAATAATAAAAATTTTATTTTTCATATCTACTAGCGATGCTGTCACCGAGAGATAAGTTTGTAGTACTATAGACGCCTCCGTCAAAAGACCGGTGGGATAAGTTATAACTCCTTATAATTTGCCAAGTTGCGTTCAAAAAGTTTCAGCGTGATGCCTTATCAGACAGACAGAGAAGACCTAAAAACTCTTTGAGCTCTAAAGAGACTAAAAAGTCGCGGGCATTATCTAGATATCGATAAATCGATAACTAGATGATGCCCGCTACTTCGACCGCGTGTATAAAGTTTCGTTTGCGGGGGATATCCTTAAGTTTCTAGGATAAAAAGTAGGCTTTGTCCTTCCCTAGGATGTAACCTACCTATATACCTACCGAATTTCATCAAAATCGATTTAAAAGGTGGGCCGTTAGCATAGAAGACAGACAGACATACAGATAGACAAACAGGCACACTTTCGCATTTATAATATTAGTGTGGATTAATTATAGATAGAATATACAACATATACAACTGTAGTGTATGAGTATTGTGTGAGGGTGGTTTAATAAAACAATTAGCATCCGACCGCTGTGTTTGATTCACGTATATTACAACATATACGTACAATAACCCATACAAAACAGAGACGAGTCAGGCTAGTCTGTAGGTACCTATTAAGTATGATATTTTGCTCCGCTGACAAGTCTCCCTTCTAGTGTAATGCAAACGCTAAAGTCTGCCCATAAATTATGATCCACTGAGGGAATTTTAATGCATTTTGTTCTTCGTTTAATGGCTGAGCATTTATTTTAAGCACAAAATGATACCCTTGCAAATGTGTACTTTAAACATCATACGGTTCCTTTGATGGTGTATTGTTTTGCAAAATTTTGATGATGGATTATTATGATACATTTACCTATTGGTGAAATTATTATAAATATATGCTGTAATAATATCGAATATAATATCTTTGATGCAATATTTATCGAAAATCCTACCCAAATTGTTATATAATTTCGGAAATCCTGAAAATCTTTCTATTTTTAACTAAAACAACTTCCATTGAATGAGGTAAATCGGAATATTTATAAATGAAATGGATCACTGTTACTGTCATTGGACAGATCGGGCTTAAATTTGGCGATAACTAATAAAACGTATAGGTACAACCGCTAAGAAAGGATTTTTGAAAGTTAAATACCTATATTGGGGTATAGTAGGGGTTTGTTTGTATAAAAATCGACCACTTAAAATCCATACTAATATTATAAATGCGAAAGTGTGTCTGTCTGTCTGTCTGCTACGCTTTCACGGTCCATCTGTTCAACCGATTCTGATGAAATTTGGTATAGGGATAGTTTGTATCCGGGAAAGGTCATAGGTAATACTTTTTATCCCGGAAAATTAAACAGTTCCCGCGGGAATCGAAAAACCGCAATCCACGCGGACGAAGTCTAGTTCTCATCTATAGTTATGAATAAAAGCTTCGAATATTTTTTACCGCTGCAAATTATTATGATATCACTCAGACAGGAAACGATGCAACTCTCAAACTAAATATGAGGCGTCGAATGTGCATTTATAACTTCCTGTGAATATAAAGATTCTATCGCGTACGGTCTAATCCACTTGGGAGTTCTATTTGATTATTATCACATAGTGATCTTGCATTCTCTGTTCCTAGTAATTTATTAGGGCTTCTCTATTTTGAAATAACTTTGTATAGAGTAAATTGACACTATGCAGTTCGCTATCATCGTCGTCTCAAGCGATGAACGTCCAGCGGCCCCCGGCATGAAATCGTCCGTCCACCTAGCAAGGGGTCGTACAAAAATGCGCTTTCCAGTGCGAGGCCGCCATTCAAGCATCTTGGGACCCCAACGCTTATCGGTTCTTCGAACTATGTGCCACTTTAGCCTCGGTAGAGACTCATAGAGCTATGTTGATTACTCTAGTTCTCGGATCTCCTCATATAATGATCATGTAGGAATACTACAAGCATAGCTGTCTACATCACCCGCTACCAGAATTCACATTATTTCCTTTCCTTTAAGGTAAAGTTTTTTACGGATGTTTGGGATGAGGACTTATCTAATCCAAAATAAAACGACAGAACAACTGTGGCGATAAAATGCTAATTCTGAACAAGTATGAGTTAAGAACGTAATTCTTTAAACAATTCGTACATAGCTTTATTTCTATAGGGTGTCTACTACTACATACAGATAACTTACAACACGGCTACTTACATACAGATTTTTTCGAATTATTACTCATGGGCAAAAAAGACACTCAATCTCCACGATAAAGATTTAAGAGTCCTGAATCTGGAAATCTGATTTGGGCGATTTGAATTGCAATCACGTTTGAAATCAAAGCACAACCTCAGTCTACGTTATTTTGTTCTTAAACCGTATAAAGCGGTAAAATTCAAGGCATTTTTCCATTTGACTGGTTAAGCGTAAGGGCAAGATCACATCAAAGACTCTGAAACTCAATATCAGGTCGCACTCTGAATAGTTCGATGTCAGAACCCTGTGTAGAATATTTATCTTGTAAAATAAGGAATTTTCAAGTGGCGGATATTGAAGCATTTTTTGTCTGGAGGACAAAAAGTGTAAGTGAAATAAAATAAATACAATAGCTTTTATTTTTTCTTACAGTTACATAAACTACATTTTTACAATTTCAATAACAGTTTTAATGATCTCCTCTTTACTTAAAACCAACATGCACATAGTTAATCAATATTTAATAATTGGCAAGTGGTAGATTTTTTTTTGTATAATACAAAATAAATTGCTAAATAAAAAAGTCTAAGTGCGCACTTATAAATGGAGCTGGACAGACTATTGCCACAGCGTTTTGAGCGGACTTTTTCTCCTATCCTTTGTGTGTTCCTCCTTACTTGTAAGAACTTCTAGAAACATCGTTGGACGTAACTTTTGCGCCGCCGCCGCGCCCGTCACGTTGGCCATGCAGACATTGCGCGATGTGTGTTTTAAGCCTCAGACTTCAGAGATTTCGGGACCGGACGTTGCCGCGTCATTTGGTCTCACACTACATTTCCCACAAATGACGCGACAAACATTTCAATCGACTTGCGGATACCGTTGCTTATTTTATATACGGCTTCCGGATCTTTTGGATCTTTTTATTGGTTTGAGGGAGTGCCAAATTTTCCTTTAACCATATTTTGTGGCCAATTAGAGATGACTTTTATTGATATGGTAAATTATTATAGTTTTTTAAAATTAAATATAGTAACAGGTGTTTGGCTAAATAAAATGAAATGAAATAGAAGGAAAACCGTCGAATTAAAGAAAGTTGTAGATGTAGGTATTATAATACTAAAGTTTTTCAAATTATCAATACCTGCTATTTATTGATAAGTTATTTAGCAATTGTGTTGTTCTTTGTAAAAAAACAATACTATAATTATCGTTATTACTACATGACTAAAATTATTAAAATGACATTATTGAAATTACTGCTATTTGGAATAAGGGATGAAAACAGGTTATTTCGTCAAATCTGAGCTGATGCGGGTCAGTATCATTAGGTATACCGAATTACAGATACAAGATATTTTCTCTTGCGATGTAATATTATGAATCTGGTAACACAAATAATACCAATTCCTGGCAACGCCTTAACGTTTTATTCCACTTTCCATTCCAATAACCAGCGAAATGTAATACGATATTCAATAAACAACTCCTATAATAATTTTACTTAGAAAATGCCGACATGAAAGCACTGACTTAATCAGGAAACGAGCTTCCGATTTCTAGTTACTCATGGATGACGTGTAGTTTAAATAACTAGCTGATGCCCACGATTTCGTCCCCGTGTAATATTTTTTTTAATTCCCGCGGGAACTTCTTCATTTTCCGGAATAAAAAGTAGCCATGTCACTCTCCAGGTCCTCAACTATACCCATTCAAGAAATCTCGTCAATCCGTTGCTCTGTTGAGGCGTGATTGAAGGACAAACCAACAAACAAACGCACTTTTGCATTTATAATATCAGTAGGTATGATATGTATGAAGTATGATGCGATAGTGAATGTCCGTCCGTCTGTCTGCTAAGCTTTCACGGCCCCTCTTATAACGGATTTTTATGAAATTTGGTACAGAGATAGATTGCATCCTGGGGAAGGACATATGCTACTTTTTACCTCGGAAATCACGCAAAACTGTCGACAGAAATAGCTTGCCAGCCTGGCATGATATAAAACTTTTTTTTATCCCGAAATATCGAAGAGCGCCTACTTTTTTTTAAATACTCAATATACGCGGACGAATTCGCCGGCATCAGGCATAAATATATAATTCATAAACCCACTAATCACGATTAATTAATACCCAGTCTAAACCACAAAGTGTAATATAACCCAAATTGATTTCGAAGCAAATCAGCGGTGTGACAACAGTGATAAAGCGCTATAATAACAAACAAAACAGGCGGTAATGTCGACAGAATTTAGAAATATGCAAATCAACTGCAAATCCCTATTCCAAAGAGTAAATAGAGTCACAGATGATACAAAATATATAGCCCGGAAAATCGAAGTTTGCCTCTACCCATAGGATAATTATTAAAGAATCAAAATACATGAGAACCAAAGACGCAAGCGTCATCTACTTATTAGGTATCTATAATTATATTACGATATTATATTGAATAAGAATCCGTTCAGAAAAGATAAAAAGCTGAGTTTCTAGCGGGTTCTTCAATACATTTTTTTTTATCTACTACAAGCTAGCCCTTGACTACGATCTCACCGAATGGTAAGTGATGATGCAGTCTAAGATGGTAGCGGGCTAACCTGTTAGGGGCATGGCAGTTATATTAAACCCATACCCCTTCGGTTTCTACACGGCATCGTACCGGAACGCTAAATCGCTTGGCGGCACGTCTTTGCCGGTAGGGTGGTAACTAGCCACGGCCCTACTACACTAGCCATAGGCCAGACCAGGGAAAATTCAGAAATTATAAATTCCCAAATTGACCCTGCCGGGGATCGAACCCAGTACCAATAGAGCTTTCTGAACTGTTGGGAGAGTCACAAGTCACAACATATCATTAGTAGTAGGTAGGTACAACTTGGCTTAAAATTATTATAATTAAATTAAGTAATATAATTTAAATTTTTTTTTGTCGATTTTTTTTTGCGAATATTTATTAATAAATCAGTACATTTATTTTAATGGTCTGTTCTTGAGGAATTGATAATGTATACATATAATGGGGCTTACTAGAAAATAATATTAGGTACAAAATTTTGTCGTATCTGCTATAATTTAAACGATCTTTGGGCGTCTGTCGTTGGTTTTAATTAATATTTCTGCTCACAGAGTATCTGCATTCTCTGAATATGAAATATAATATTCAAAGCGAAACTCTATGCTAATGGCGCGGCCGGTGGAAGGTGCTTGTTAGAAGCGCAAGTTATTTTAATAAGTTCATCTTTGAGTGGTAAAGACATCATTATTTTAGGAGACTACTCAAACAAGATGAGCATACTTAGTTTTTTTTAGTTCTCATTCTAGTGTTTTTTTTTTTTTATCCTCTACTATTTTTATCTCTCCTCTAGCCCCTGACTACGATCTCACCTGATGGTAAGTGGTGATGATGGTAAGTGGCTTAATAAAAATTTTATTTATTCATTTTGTTACTGTAGGTTTCGTTAATTATTTTATTTAACTACTCAGTTTCTTGCTAGTTCTTCTCGAACGCATGAGAATACTTACATCTAGATACTAATATTGTTATAAATGCGAAAGTTTGGATGGATGATTCCCTCGAATTCGTCCGTGAGGATTAAAGTATTTTTCCGGTATAAACCTACCCCGGTATATACCAAATATCAAAATCAGTTGCAAAGACGGGCCTTTATAGCGTAGCAGGCAGACAGGCAGATAGAACGACACTTTCGCATTTAGATTAATACTAGCTGATGCCCGCGACTCCGTCCGCGTGGATTAAGGTTTTTTGGTTCCCGCGGGAATTTTCCGGGATAAAAAGTAGTAGTGGTAGATAAAAATCTCTGTGCCAAAGTTCATCTAGATCCGTTGAGCCGTTCTGGCGTAATTGAGTAACAAACATCCATCCATCCATCCATACATCCAAACTTTCGCATATAATATAATATTCCGGAATAAAAAGTAGCCTATGTATTAATCCCATTGACTTACCAATAATTAATCCAGACTGTAATCTATCTCCGTGCCAAATTTCATCCATTCCGCCGTTCTGGCGTGATTGAGTAACTGCAAACATCCATCCATTCATCCATCCAAACTTTCGCATTTATAATATTAGTATAGATTGTCCAACGATGTCAATGTAATTGCCGATAGTTTATTTATGACACGTATATTATGTTTGTTTATCTGTGACACTTCTGACCCAACACCACAGCCGAATCTAAGAGGCATACACTTGTCGCCGCCTACAAAGCCGTCACGTACACCCCAATGTTCCCAAATGTAAAGCGATTGTTGCGTTATGTGATCGGAATCCACTATAGGGGCATCGAAGAACATCAATGGGTCATTTTTGTCCCATTTCGGTACACATTTGGAATGTATTATTCGATATTCGACCGCTTTAGATCCTAATCGTACTAATATTTCATAAAAAGATTGTATCTATGTAGCATCTAAAAATTTCCTTGGAATCGAGGTTAGTGGTCTACCAAATAATTATTGTATACAATTAGGTAAATAATATTGTTCGAGCATGACGATATTCTATTGCTTAAAGCTTTGGCTCCTATTCGCGGGGCTATGGTTTGTATAATACTGGTTCTGGTCTAGTGGAAGACTTCAACTGCGGCTAGTTACCCAGCTAGCTAGTTACCAAACCCACCGGCCGACTCGGTGCCTATTGCTCCCTATTATCGGTGTTGGGGTTCGAATACTGGCTGGCTGCGGCTAGTTACCCAACCGGCTAGTTACCAAACCCACCGACCAACTATAGACAGCTTAATTATTGGGTGGATCCACCTTAAGATGTTAGCGGGCTAACCTGCAATAGGGGTAGGTATGGCAGACATTATACCATACCTCTAATCGGTTTCTACACGGCATCGCACTGGAACGCTAAACCGTTTGGCGACATGTCTTTACTGGTAGGGTGGTAACAAGCCTCCTACCAGCCCAGAAGAGAAAAAGTATAAATTCCCAAAATTATTCTGCCGGGGATCGTACCCAAGACCTAAGACGACAGCATTCACAACAGCGCCAGGAAGGTCGTTAAAAAACTAAAATCCCACCTTATTTTTGATACAGAAAAATGGCGAGAATAAGCCATATTATTTTGACATAGAATGCTCTATTTGGCTGGATAAAAAAAATGCTATTCATAACATTTCAAACCTAGGGCCAATAAAACAGCGATTAGTCCCAATACCACAGTTAATATCGCGGCCTGCCATTCAGAGCGGCTCAAGGCAAATATTAAACTCGCTCCGAAGAAATATATTGCGCCGTAACCCGTGGATTATGTTAGTGTCAACACAGACGGGATTTCACTTTGCCCACTATTAACTTAGCCTCACTCTCTCTACGAAGAATAATTCCTTTTTGCTAAGGGCTACGTATAACCCTTTTAATAAATCAAAATTGGTATATTTTCTTCTTCAACACCTTCCATCCGATAAAATAGACATGTACCTCTCAGTAGCTTAGATTTTAGTTAATTTTCAAAATGGCCGCCATATTTCGTCCAAGTGAAAAATGAGAAATGTTTTGAAAATGAAAAGTACTCAGTGCCATAGAATAAAAACTCTATTTTGTAAGTATTTCAAGTTTAATTTCATAAGATTTATTATTAATTGTGTCATTATTTACGCTAAGACTAGGTGTAGATGACCGCTTTGTCCGCGATATTTTGGATTCCACGGGAGCTCTTTTATTTTCCGCTATAATGTAAATTCAGGCCTTGCTATTTGTATTCCTAGCCTAATGCTTCAGTCATTGTGGCGTGATGGAGTAACAAACGTCCGAACACTACAAATTGGCCTGGTGGGAGCCTTTGGTGGTGGCTACTTACCATACAAGCAAAGACGAAAGAAAGAAGCAAGCGATTTAGCCTTCCGGTACGATGCCGTGTAGAAACCGATTAGGGGTTCCCCTAACAGGTTACACACAACACAGCGATACCCCTAACAGGTTAGCCCGCCACCAGGTGAGATCGCAGTCAAGGATTAACTGGTAGTGGATATTTAAAAAAAATCACTATCAAAGCAAAGTTGGCACCTGGTTTTTGAATTTTCAATGAATTGAAATCTTTTGTAATCGCACACTTTATTTTTTAGTTGTTAATAAAAATATGTATATTTAATAGACAATTAGGTGTGTTCCGTAGAAAATACGTTTCAGTACATTATTCCTAACATTTCCTTCCCAAAAGTCAATATGCGAAGTCCTTAATGAGTTCAGTATCAATTTCACACTCGACTGGATGCAATGATCTCCGGGCGAACGTCGAGAATAAATTAATCTCTTTGTCTCGAAATCATTTTCTTTAGAGTTCTTCGTAATTTAGCGGCATATAATTAGTTCCTAGTTAGATTGAGTTCAAATAGAAGAGATCAAACACCAATTTTAGCTAATATAAAAAAAGGCCACTTTTTTTAACCCTCGACTCGTCGCGTGGGGTCTTTAAAAGCCTACCTTTTACAAAAATGCTAATTATGTACTATTAAAATACTCCAACTGATGCCTTTGCAATATTTAACCACTAAAGTAAGCTTTGCGTAGCAATTGATGCTCTGTTATATATTATAGACCTGCATTCAGATTGGTAATTTCATTTTTTAATTTTCCAGGCTATTTTTGTATTTTTAGCTAAATAAAACTAATAAAATATCAAAATGTTATTTATTGAATGAACATAATTTGTTTATTGAATCATGTTTTTTTTAAAAATAGTTTATGTACCCAGGCTACGTTTTAGAAAATGAAATAAAATAGTTAATGCATACGACACCATCTGCGTGGATTTTTATACTCAGCTGTAGGAACCTACTCTTTTTTTCTTGTTTTTTAATACTATGCATCACCGGAATGCTTGTATCTATCTACATTGTGATAAACTTTCTCTAAATCCTTCGAGCAGTTGGTTAAATGCTCGAAGTTGAAATCGTTTAAATGGTATCAGAACTGAGGTCCAATCGTATAAGCAAATCGTAATCATTTGACAGCTTAAAACGTTTTACTCGAACTTTTTATGGAGTTCATACATGCTTTTTGACATGCAGGCAGATCTACGAATTATGCGTTTGGATATCGGGGAATTATCGAGGGACACTACTTTCGCTTTATAATAATTAATAATATAAATGAACTATACATATTTATACAATTTCTTTAAACAAAGTTTTAAAGTAGAATTTAACGCTTACACATTATAATTGAAAGAATTAAAATTAAATGGTTTCTTCGGTTTGCAGCTCGGGTCCTTCCACGCCCACAAGTTTATCTTGTTAATTTCATCGCAGCTCCGTACTTCATTTCTGGAAAGGAGATAATTATATACACAAAGCAAATGTCATCACATGACGTACCTTTATTATTATGAAGATACAAATACAGAAAACAATATAGGATCGCCTGAAAATCAGCTGAACGATGCCCTTTTTGTTGGAATTATTTTTGTTTAGTTGTATTTTATCTGTGTGCTTTGTTATTTCAAATAAAGTTATTTTATCTTTTTACTTTAAAACTCATAGACGGAGAGCTGGCGACGAATTTCGGTAAGGTCCTTTTGGCAAGCTGAAATTGTGAAAAAATATAATTTTGCGTTATAGAGCGTTTGTCTTTCCTGTCCCCACCACAGCGCCAGCGACTTCGTCTGCGTGGATTGAGGTTCCTTTGGTTCCCGCGGGAATTGTATGTGTTATTCCAGACTATAATCTATCTCTGAGCCAATTTTCATCTAGATCCGCTTAGCCGTTCTGGCGTGATGTTACTTAATCACTTCAATCAGCGAATTTTCAAAAATCTTTGAATGCAGTTTTCTTTTTATTCAAAAATAAAGGAATGTTTTCTTTGAGTAAAATTTTCTATCTGCAGTATTAAGAGTACTTTCCCTTCAGGTGGCATTACAAAATTCCACCCTGTATAGTAATAGTAATATTAGTAAAGATAAAATATGTCTTACCCAGGTGCAGCTAAATAGAAGGCATACGGTTGTATCTGCGTGACTTTATCACCCACAGCGCACAGCATTTGGGCCGCTGAGGCTTTTCTAACTTCAAGAAGTTGCTCTGAAATAAATATTATTATGATCAATTTATAAATTGGAATTAGCCTACCGGCAAAGACGTGCCGCCAAGCGATTTAGCGTTCCAGTACGACGCCGTGTAGAAGCCGATTGGGTTTAATATAACTGCCATACTCCCATCAGTTAGCCCGCTACCATCTTTGACTACATCATCACTTGCAGACTTGAGATTGCAGTCAAGAGCTAACTTGTAGTGGAATATTAAAAAAAGCTTGTATCAAAATAAAAAAGTACTTACCCAGAGTAAAAGCATTGGGTCTGTTCGGCCGCTCGTACCAGTGCCTATCAGAGACCACGCTTCTGATCATCTGGTCTACCACCAGGCAGTAGAAGGTGTACGGCGTGCGACCACCGGGAACGTACTTCTCTAGCCACAAACCAGCCATCAAATCCATGTCATCTATGTCCTTGTATCGCTCTTTGAGTAGTTCTACTCTCTGTTGAAAGAAAATAGTAACGTTTAAGAATCACACAGACAAGAACCTTTAATTATTTTATAAGACTACTTTCTTCCTGTTTATAGCGATTAAAACTTCTTTTTCTTTAGCTGTTATCATGGATTTCTATCCAACACCCAAAGCAGGTGTGTTATTTTACGGAAATAACATG
This sequence comes from Erebia aethiops, assembly GCA_923060345.2. Taxonomy (NCBI): domain Eukaryota; kingdom Metazoa; phylum Arthropoda; class Insecta; order Lepidoptera; family Nymphalidae; genus Erebia; species Erebia aethiops. The sequence continues at coordinate 15,502,805 of OV281081.1, read as the reverse complement.
ATCAAAAATAAGGTAATGTAACATATATGGAAATACCAGCGTTCTTGTATATATATTTGATGTATATATTTTGATATATATTATATTTATTGGATATATATTTTTTTCGATTTTGATAAAATTTGGTAGGTATAGGTTTAGGTTCTGTTTTAAGAACTCTCTCATTTATTTGTACAAATTTATAAAATTATTTCTAAACACGTTTTACATAAATATATAAAATACTATACAAAACACATTTAAAAATAACCTTATAAAACTTTCACCCACTGCGGGGTCTTAAAGACCCAAGCAGCCGGTGGTCAGGGCTCCAGAGAGAGGAACTTCCTCACAATTCGTGCCGTCTCAAGGATAACCGCCTTCTGTACCCGACCCTTAAGCCAACAACCAAGCGAAAGCTTCTTAAGGTGTTGATCGAAACTTTTCGCAATAAGACCATTAACTGATACAACTATCGGTACAACAATCGTTGAGTCAACACTCCACATGGCGGTAATCTCGTGAGCAAGGTCCAAGTATTTCGATACTTTTTCCTTTTCTGCTTTCACCAGGTTATCATCATGTGGAATAGTAACATCAACAATTGTTGCTCGGCGCGCTGAGCGGTCGACTAACACTATGTCAGGTCTATTGGCAACAATAAACCTATCAGTGATAACCGACCGATCCCAGTAGAGCAAGGCACTACTATTTTCGAGAACTGGCACGGGGTCATACCTATAGTATGGTACCTCAGTCTCAACAAGTCCGTACTGGAGAGCCAGTTGTTGATGGATTATTTTGGCTACTTGATTATGTCTGTGCAAGTACTCTCCATTAGCAAGATGAGAACAACCGGAGACAATATGTCTGAGGGACTCCCCAGGAAGATGACACGCACGACATATGTCAACAGTGCCATCTTTCATAATGTGTCTCCGATAGTTATTCGTCTTGATAACTTCATCCATAATTGCACACACAAAACCTTCGGTTTCCCCAAAGAGGTCACCGAACTGTAACCAAAATATAGATGCTATTGGATCTACCTCCGCCCTGGTTAGGGCCTTGTAGAATCTACCATGCAACTCCTTGCTCTCCCATACCGCCATGCGATCCGAAGCAATAAGTACTATTGGTTTGCGCCAGTTCTCTTTGCCTAAGGAAAGCGGGGTGAAACCCTTATCAACTGTAACTACATCCTTATCCTTATTTAAGATATTTATTGTTTCATTAAGAATTAACAATTCATTTATATGAAACTTACAGGCAAAGGAGATTAAGCATTTTGAGCGTACAAGCTTAAGATTAGATAAATTACAACTAGATACAATTCGATGCAAAATATTAATTTCTTCCTTTAGTTTATAGTGAGGGTAGTCTTACGACCTGTACAAAAACATACCAACGCATACACCGATAGGTTGCCACGGAGCTGTGTGAACATAGATATATCTTAACTAGAAGTGTCTTGTGTAAAAAAATATTTAATTATATTTTTATTTAGGTTACATACCGGGGTACAACAAAGGCTACTTCTAATCCTAGAAAAATAGGAATTTCTCCGGGAATCAAAAACGAAGTCACAGGCGGTCTAGCATTGGATCCAAAACGCTAGTAGCCAACGTTGGCCTCGCAGCAGCTCCACACAAGTGGGACTGGGCCGGACATAATATTGTGTGACGTATGCCAGATGACTTGTGCGCAAATTCTGATTCGTTCTGGACCCCCTATAATCATTAACGCCAAGGTAGTAGGCTGAGGCGACGAAGGCGTGATGAATTAGATAAATCTTCAGTTGAGTAGCCAATAGAGGCACAAAATAGGTAGATGTGGAGAAATTGCAGGGTGGCCTTTGCCCAGTCGTGGGACAGTGCAGGGTAAATAAGATGAGATTATATTATGTATTATTGGAAGATACCATAATTTTTCAGTTATGCTAGGTATTAAGTTCTGGCTGCAATTTAAAAGAAAAACTTTATTTGCACTTTTATGATCGTTATGGGTCATGACGTAGGTCGTAGACAATCTTAATTAATATTATTTACTAAAATATTTGTTTCTAAAAGTTTTCTGTATTCTTTTTAGGGTTCCGTACCTTCAAGTAAAAAGAAACCCTTAAAGATTGTCCGTCTTTTAAGTCCCTTTTATAAGGTTGTCCATACGTTCCTGACAAAAATACCTATTCAGTTTCAGAGAAAGTCAAGTTGAAATTATTAATCCCAAATACGAAGGTCCTTTCATGGAGCTGCAAGGACAAAGAAATCAACACAATCAAGAAATATGGCCATTTATGGCGTATATTTTAACACTCACCAGTAAATCAAAACCTTTTTAGACTTAGGATCATAAAAGGCAAGTAAAGAAATAATTGCGAAAATCATTAATTTGTAGAAAATTACTTAAAACCATATTTTGTTATTGTCCTGAAACCCTTAACTTGTTGTAAGAGAAAAGTGCGATGTTTTAGTAGTTTATGAACATCATCAGTTCAGTAATGTTAACTACATACGAGTTTGCACGGAACCTTCAATGCGCGAGTCAGATTCGCACTTATCCGGGTTTTTTCGTTATTGTGATAAAAACGTAATATAGACGAAAACATTTAATTTATTACTAACGTAATAATTATTATTAGTATATAAATTTTTATATTCAGGTACCTAATAAAATTAAATGAAACAGATAAAACTTTATTAACTGGTTTTTAAGCAATTAATTATACAAAGATACTGTAAATGACTACTTAAATATACATACCTCGGGGTCAATGACATCAAGTAAGTCATCAAAGGTGCGATACTGTTTTCCAGAACAGTATTTTCTGTACTTGACGTATGGAGGGAATCCAAAGTATCGGTTCTTGGTCAGATCACTGGAAAACACGTCCGCAGCCAACTGGTGAGGGCCGAGGACCGTTTCTGCTACCTAAAACGACAAACATCTATAATAGTCTTCTGTACTAATATTATAACTGCGAAAGTTTGGATGGATGGATGGATGAATGTTTGTTAGACAATCACCCCAGAACGGCTGAACAGATCTGGATGAAAGACACAGAGGTAGATTATAGTCTGGAATAACACATAGGCTACTTTTTCTCCCGGAAAATTAAAGTTCCCGCGGGAACCGAAAAACCTCAATCCACGTGTACGTAGTCGCGGGCATCGGCTTCCCGGTTATAATCACTAACATGATATATAGATAATAGTCGTCAAAGCCCGCCAACCCGCATTGGAGCAGCGTGGTGGGTCTAAGCTCTAACTCTCTCTCTCCTATGAGAGTGGAGGCCTGTGCCCAGCAGTGGGACCTGTTAATGGTCTGTAGTGGATACTTACATCTGGGTCGACTACATAATCGAACTTAGCACAGGGCTGTCTATAAGCGCCATGTGTGACAGATTCTAAAATATCATCCAGGATTCCTGTCCTTAGGGTCATATTCACCACTTTAGTTTCCTTGAGGAAGTTGCCTTCTTTATCGTACATCCTAAAAAAAAAAATCTTCAATTCAATTGAATACTTGCATTGAAATCTCAATTTACCTAGTCTTATTATCCAGTTAAAGTTGATGCCCGCAAGTTTCCACGTTTAATTCCCACGGGAACTCATTTTTCAGAATTAAAAAGCCTATGTCACCCTACAGGTCCTCAACTATTCCCATGCAAAAAATCACGTCAATTCGTTGCTCTATTGCGGCGTGATTGAAGGACAAACAAACACACTTTCGCTTTTCATAATCATAACTACTAATATTTTAAATAATATTAGTAGGTATGATTTTGAAAATTTGGCGCAGTGTTGAACACTGTTGTCTTACAAGCAGGAGAAAGGCGATCTCGGCAGGTTCAATTCGGGAATTTATAATTTCTGAATTTTCTCTGGGGGTATCTACTTCTTCGCTTGAATTAAATCGTATCGCTCAAATCCGTATTATTTTAATATTGTTGACGTTCGTGTTATGCTTGACATAAAACTGGCATTTTGAAATAATACTGCTTTAAGCGAAAATAGCAATAGCAACCACCGGTCTGGTCTGGTCCGATCCGGCTTCGGCCGTGGCTAGTTACCACCTATATTAGGCGTCGTTCCAGAAGTTTCTATATGTCTGTCTGCTACGTGTTTCACCGCCCATGTTTCTACTTGATTTCGATCAAATTTGGTATACACATAGGTTGCATCCCGAGAAAGGACACAGGCTATTTTTTATCCCGAAAAATTAAAAAGTTCCCGCGGAAATAAAAACCTAATACACGCGGACGAAGTCACGGGCATCAGCTAGTACTGAATAAAAATAAATATGAATACAAACTTCAAGTTTCCTTCCTGTATAGTGTGCGCCCACCGGAGGACGGCCGGGTACTCCAGAGATATTTGTGGGAGCACCTCTTCGTTGTATGTGTCCCTGAAGCCAGGGTACGCCGATATCACGCCGTCATTCACTAGATTCTCGTAGCCTATGATAAAATGAATGAATTAATTAATGAAAGAATATAATATGTATTGTTTTAGTTTTTGTTCGTTGGTGTATCTTTGTTACCAATTCTTAACACTACTCTCATTAAAAGTTAATTGCTTGGAATTGTACGTTATAAACTAATTTAACTAAATCCGCGCTCAAAATGCTAAATCTTGTTTATATTAAGTATTTTATGTTAGCCTGTAAGGGCCACTTGCACAAGGTCATTTAAACTGATTTAGTTAAATTTGGTAATGCTGTCCCTTTTTTGGCAAATGCATATTGTAGTTGCCAAAAAGGGACAGCATTAAAATATTTAATTAGATGAATGTACAAGTGGGCCTAAGTTTCTTGTTATTTTTGAAACAATAAACATCTTAAACCAGATATACCAGAATATGTAGTTGCATTAGCTACCACTGGCAAATTAGTTCATATTGTTTCATATTATTCGTGTTTTAGAATTTTAATCCATAATGACATCTAACTGTCATTTTGAGTAATATTGCTTAGGTATTGCTATTAAAAAACTTAATCCAAGAAGACGACGAGAAATGGTCAATGTTCATGGATAATATCATTTAATATAAAAAACAATATAGAGGATAAAAATTTTGGTTATTATTTTTAGACGATCTGGCGTGCTAAATATCCGCGTGCGCGCACTTTTATATAAGGCTGCACAGACAACCGCGACAGGACGAAATGTTCCGATACGACGCGGGTGTTTTGCGCAGACATTGTTCAATCCTATCCGTAGTGTGCAGTCGCTCTTATTCTCAAGTTTCGTAGAATTGACGCAAGTTACTACTTAGATATTCTTATGTACCTAACAAAAAGTTCATATTAATATTAAAATTAGTATTCATATATTAATTAATTAGTCTGAACAAAATATACGTCATACCAGATAGCTGAAAAACATTAAGTAGTTTATCGGTGCATAAAAATTAGGTTTTCCGCCACTCCACATTATACTGGTAATAACAACCAAATATTCTAGTGTGTTATGTAGATAATTCTGACGTTATTTCTGTTTATTCACTACCTAATTACAAAAAATTTAACAAACGTTAAAACCATAACAATATGGCTCGATAATTTAAATAAAACTAGCTGATCTCCGCGACTTCGTCTGCGTGGATTAACTGTGCCTCATCCAGATCCGTTCAGCCGTTCTCGTCTGATTGAGTAACAAACATGCATCCATCCATACATCCATCCATCCAAACCTTCGCATTTATAATATTAGTATAGATATTTTAGATAAAGACAAACTCATAACTACGGATTTAATTACTAACATTATAACTTATAAGGATCTGAGACATGGTCGCTAACTATGGGCCTCAGAGGAATGGGATCAAATTAGAAATGTAGAGATCAGTATAATAACTAAAGTAACCGATATAGCTCGACGTGTTGGGAAGCTGGAGAGGCAATGGACATGGCACAAAATTCAAAAAACCGATAGACGTTGGGGTCCTAAAGTGCTGGAATGGCGACCTCGCACTGCAGCCCTATTCTCTAACTCGGTGGCTATCAAAAAATAAAAGCCACTGACATATTAAAATATTTCTTATCCATTTAATGTTAGCTACAAAATAAAAATAATATTAATTCATAGCAAAACTTCAATAGATAGGTAATTAATACGTCAGTGGCTTTCATTTTTGGATAGCTACTAATTTAAAAAATAGGGGTGCTGGAATGGTTTAGCCCCACTACAGAGACACGACGCGCATTGCAAATAGCGGCAAATTTTCTTCGTATGAGTTTGTATATGGAGCCCACTTTAGGATGTGACATAATTTTACAAAAAATACTTGCCGCTACGTACCGCACCACACCGCACCTGTTTAGACCTTAAAGTGCACCATTGGCAGTTGGTGCACGGACGACACCAAAATAGTCGTAGGGAGTCGTTGGATCAGGCGGCGCAAGACTTCGGCATGTGGAAGTCCTTGCAAGAGAACCTATGTCCAGCAGTGGACGTATATCAATTGACAACGCCGAAAAATTATAACCCTTTTTCAATTATCTCATAATTAATATATCTAGTTATAAAAAGCAGTGGCCTTGCCTGATAACTTGGAGGACGTAAGACAGCTACTTATATTCATGAATATACTCATAAAAAAGTAACGGCTTATAACTGTTATTAAATAGTTCAGACTGGTTCTATTTTAAAATATATATTAACTTAAACAGAATCTACCAGGCTGTACCACTTAACTAGATAATAAAAGTCGTCAAAATCATTAAAAACGCAAACACGTCTAGAAACTAATAATTTCTGATGTTTTTTTTCTAAGGAGAATCTTTTTTACCATATTATAAAATGAGGACAGGAACTTAAAACGTTAAACTATAATTTTATTAATATGTAAGTCAAGTTCCTAATTAATAATGTATACTTTTTTATTTTTAGCTTCACTACATGTACCAATGATATTCCGTTTAATAAAAGGACAATCATATTATTCTTTGTGAAAAGTAATTTTATATTTTCTTAATTGAATGAGAAGGCACTATCTTCTATCTTTTATGTATTTTATACAGTTTTTACTTTCACCGGCCGCACACAAGTTAATTTAAATTATGAATTTGGATGAAATTAATAGATTTACTTTATATTTATTTAAAATTTAAAGATATCCTTACCCATCAGTGCTGGCATCAGCTCGTAATAGTAGATTTGGTAGATGACAGCAATAACAATGTCCCGTGTGGTAAAGAAAAGCCTCTCGTCGTTCCAGCACGGGTTGATCTTGCTCAGCTCCGTCGCGATGCGGTTGTGAAGCCTCCACGTCCAGATCAGATATAAATTTACGCCCAGAACACTGTTTGCGCCCAGTTCCGCTGGAATACGAGACAGTTTGTTAACAAACAAACACTTTAATAGCTTAAAGCTTTGGTTAAATCTAAGCCAAACCCGCACGCTGTCTATCTTTGTAGAAACTACAAAAAGATCCTTGCAATTGCTACAGATAAGTCACGTTAAGTCAAGTTACTCACGTATATCATGGCATCTAGTCTCATGGGGTAACTGGTTCAGGAAGCACAGATGTTGGTTGGTCTTGAAACTCGGTGGCCAAATCTTCCCCCCAGAGACTTCGAATTTGAGTAACCCTTTCTCGAAGAGCCTTCCTTTGGCGTTCAATACCTGCATACTGTTGCCGTACACGTGAGACAAGTCAAACAGTGGTGTTGCAGTCGTAATCTGAAAATTGATAATTGTGTAAATAGATAATTGTGAAAATTGTAACAGACTTTATACCGTATAATATCATTATAAACTAGCCGATGTCCCCGACTTCGCCCGTGTGGAATAAGATTTTTAAATTCCCACGAGAACTCCTTAATTTTGCGTTCGCATCGCATTTATAATATTAGTATGATGCGAAAGTGTGTGTTGTTTGTCGTTTAATCATGCCGCAACAGTGCTACGGATTGACGTGATTCTTTGCCTGGGTATGGTTAAGGACCTGACATAGGCTAATCAGAGTTCCCACTGGATTTCGAAATAAACTAATTCCAGGTGGACGAAGTCGTGGGCAGGAACTAGTAGTTAAGTGGAAGGTACTGGGTTCAATTTCCTGCAGGAATTTAAGATTTATAAATTGCTAGATACAGTTTTGCTAAATTTAGACCCAAATTTCACGTTTGTTTAGTTGATGCTTCGAGCTTTACTTACTCTTTCAGGGGTTGTATTGTTTCTCAAGCATCCTCTAGACTGGAAGCTCTCGGGTCTAGTCAAGTTCATGCATCGAATAGAAGAGAACCGATGTACTGGATCGTCATCTTCTATCTTGATAGGAATGCATGCGTTGTCTGTTTTCCCTTTCTCTTGACAGCAGTACGGCTTCCATTGGATGTAATTTACTAAAAGTAAATGAAATAGGGAATAAATGAATTAGCCTATACCCAATGAGGGGTCCTTGTCAATAATATACAAGCATAATATTCATACTAACATAAAAAATGCTAAAGTGTGTCTGTTGTGCTACGCTTACACGGCCTATTTGTTCACCCGATTTTGATGAAATTTGGTACTGAGATAGGTTGCATCCCGGGGAAGAACATAGGCTACTATTTATCCCGTGTGGGTTTAGGTTTTTTTAACGCTGGAACCCTTTATTCCAGCGTAAAAAAACCTTAACCCACACGGGACGAAGTTGCGGGCATCATCTAGTGCGTGCATAACTAACAATTATTAACTAACACAAAACAAAACATAACTTGCTACAAGCACACACATACGCAGGAAATTTAATAATAATAGTGATACTCACAAACTAATAATTACAAATAGATATGATAGTTAGAAATTTTGTAAGGAATTAATAACTCAAATAAATATTATTTTTGCTTGTTCACTACATTGTTTCTTTTTTTAATGTTTTGTGTGGCAATAAAGTATTTATCTATCTATCTATCTATCTATAAATGCGAAAGTTTGGATGGATGTATGGATGGATGTTTGTTACTCAATCGCGCCCGAATGGCTGAACGGATCTGGATGAAATTTGGCAAAGACGTTATAGTCTGGAATAACACATTTTATCCCGGAAAACTAAGGACTTCCCGCGGCAACCAAAAAACCTCAATCCACGCGGACGTAGTCGCGGGCATCAGCTAGTAACTAATAAGGAAAATATCTGGTTTAAGATATTTATTGTTTCATTAAGAATTAACAATTCACAATGAAACTTACAGGCTAAGGAGATTAAGCATTTTGAGCCTAAAAGATTAAAATTAAGATAAATTACAACTGGATACAATTTGATGCAAAATATTAATTTCTTTCTTTAACTTATAGTGAGGGTACTCTCACGACCTGTACAAAAACATACCAACGCATACACCGATAGTTTGCCACGCAGCTGTGTGAACATATAAATATATGCTAAAAAATACAAAAATGGTGATCATGACATTTCTTACGTGTCCTTCATGAAATGAATCATATTTTCATTTCAATTCAAACCCACTGGAAAAATTGGAAAAATGTTAACTGGTTTTGTTTTAACAAGTGCATCAAAACCAATAAAAACTTTAAGGTTAGCTACCTACTTAACAATCATTAGCATTAGCTTAGCATTCAACGTAAATTATTATCATAGTGCGCTCAGTTTTCTTTCATATTATCGTTCGTTTATATCTTTAAAATTAAGTAAAGTTTTAAATTAATCATAAATATTCTCTCGTCATTTTCTTTCGCTCGTCAGGCGCATTCGAACATGCTAACTACGAGACCAAGGAGGCGTTTATATTTTAGATAGATACGTTTATATTTTAGATAATATAGTAATAGGGATGATACCCATATCAAAAATAAATTATTTCTAGTTTAGTTTTAAGTTTGATAACCATTTTAAAATATAGATCAAAGAAAAAAGTGCATTGAAAATTGATGACGTCACAATATTGTGAACATACAACTTCCATACTAGAAATGCGTTTTAAGTTTAATAAAAAGTTGCTGATTTGATTGAGTATTAGATTTTTTTCAGTGAATCGGAATAATTTAATTAGGTTTTGCCTCACCAGTGTCATGAACAGACAGGACGTCCGAAACCATAAACACCCAGAAGTGTAGAAGCAGCTGCGTCATCGACAGATCTGGAACATGCCCCTCCGGCAGCAACCAAGTTCGCAGCTTCCTCGGTAATGGCAGGGGATCGCCATTTTTACTACTTCGAGGCTCGAAATCTAAAACAAATATTGTTGTTTAATCTTACTATACAGTAGGTCAATCACTTTACTGTCGGAAATGACGTGCATGCTCTCAAATTCGATGTTTAATTTACTTATATTTTGGCAACCAAAACAGATTACAAATAATCTTACTCTAACCTAGTCTTAACTATTATAACATTTTGATCTTAATCATAATCCTAGAGGGTCGCACTACATGAATAAGATTCTAAAGAAGATTGATCGTAGATACATTCATCAGGTACCTCAGCATTGGAGTGTGAGCTGGACCCCTTAGTGGGGTTCTCCATCAGTGGCCATCTACTATTTTTGTCTCCAATGGGTGGCAAGACATCATTATGAACCAACGACCACTACCACCACCACCACTACAGCCCATCAACGTCCCACTGCTGGGCACAGGCCTCCACTCTCATAGGAGAGAGGGAATTAGAGTTTAGACCCACCACGCTGCTCCAATGCGGGTTGGCGGGCTTCAACATCTATTATCATGTTAGTGTAGACACCGGAAAACAGGGACCGACGGCTTAACGTGCTCTCCGAGGCACGAGGGTGAAACACCGCCAACTTCCTTACTCCGGGCTGGTACTGAGAATTTCTAGTCAGAAAACTCGAACCTGGGACCTCGTCAGCCGCAGTCGAACATGCGAACCACTAGACCAACGAGGCAGTTGCACCAACAGTATCATAAAATAAAGATAATCATCTGGCTGCTGGCTTCAATATTGGAGTGTGAGCTGATCCCCAATATTAGCTTCTTAAGGCTGTTGCATGAGCCGTCTACTCTTTTAGCCTCCAGTTGGTGTCAAGGTACCATCTAAACTATGCACTAACAGTATCATTGAAAAAAGAAAACCACCTTTGCCATATTCTGCTGGTAGCACCCGCAGCATTGGGGTGTGAGCTGACCCCCTGTTCGGGTGCTTGAGGTTGTTGCACGATCCATCCACTCTCCTCCCCTCCAGTGGGTTGCATGGTAACACCTCGTTTATGCACCAACTTTATCATAGAATAGAGAAAAACACGGTAAAATTATACCAAACTAGATGATGCCCGCGACTTCGTCCGCGTGTGTTTAAAGTTTTTAGATACCGCGGGAAGTCCATAACTTTCCGGGATAAGAAGTAGTCCTTCTACGGGACGTAACCCGCCTCTATAACAAATTTCGTTGAAATCAGTTGAAAAGTAAGGCCGGAAAAGTGTAGCAGACAGACAGTTAGACAGACACACTTTCGCATTTATAATTAGTAGGTACCTAATATGCATAAGTTAAATTCATACATTATTTTAAGTAGCGATGAAACTAATTTAATTTCAATTCAAATGTTATTTTTTTCAAATGAACTTTGAAAAGAACTTTGAATCGTCGATGTAAATATTTACCACTGATTCGGAATGCCCTGCCTGGAAGAGCCAGCAAGAAACTCGGCGGTTGCTCTTTAGAAGAAGAAATCATAATCTTACTAATATTATAAATGTGAAAGTTTGGATGGATGTATGGATGTTTGTTACTCAATCACTGGCTGAAATTTGGCTTTTACTTTTTATCCCAGAAAATTAAAGAGTTCCCGCGGGAACCAAAAAACCTCAAACCACGCAGACGAAGTCGCGGGCATTCGCTAGTAATTATTAAAGTCTGCAGTCACGAACATTGCTGGAGCGAGTCAGATTCACGCTCATTTACTTAATCTTCAACAACAAAAAGAACAGTCATTGTCAGCATTGAATTAAAAAAAATATATAATATTGGGTGGTTAAATAGCATTTTATTTGAACCGGAATCCGTTTCAGCTAAAATCCTATTTAACTTTTATACTAATAGTAGTATAAAATATAGAATAGATACATAATTAAAATTTATGTGTAGTAAAATAAATTAAGTAGAATAGTTAAAAATAATGGATAAGCTACAATAGGACTGTCATATAGGTACATATTGTTTAAAAGGCCTTTAAAATAAATAAAGATTTAAAAAAAAGAACAGTCATACAAATTGTACGAAGTATTGTTATTAAATTAGTTTAATAATTAATAATTACCACTGCCTCATCTGATGACAAAAGGGCTGGCTAATTTTTTGCGCAAAGGATCAGCCTGGCTGTCCAGCGCGGAAATGCAGCCAGCTTTCTTGCCACCATTCCACGCGGGCATGATTTATATAGAAATTAGCTTAGGCTAGCTAGCATTAAGTTCTATTGTATTATTTTCAATAAATTTAAAATGTTTCGTGCAACTAAGCGTTTATGATCTGTTAGTTTGTATTAAATTTTTGACGGAAAATTTCATGAAATAGTAACCAAGCGTAATATGATTATAATTATTCCTGCTTAATCAACGTGTGTTTAATTGTTTACAGCTTGTATTGAAATAATTACTTAGCCGTTATTAAATACCTAATAATTCGCTGCATAAAACAATTAACTTTTGAATTGGAACAGCATTGAACTAGATTAATTAATATTTTTGTATTCAAGAACTTCCGTATGATCACGCACTTCAAGTAGGTAATAGTACAATGTATTTTTTAAATTAACATTACTATTATCTATATATTGTTTTTAAAATCCTAATGATAAAAATATCATATTAAAACTATGAAATATATTAAAATCTAAATTAAAAAGTAAGTATAATGACTAGCCAAAATGATATGTTGGCCGCGGTAACTGCCAGCCCTCACCTGTGGATCCTTAAAAAGGATCTAGCATCTATAAGGTCCCCACGACCCCATGGTTTCAACACCAAAAGGCACAAATGAAATTATTTTCCATTATCCTATTTCCTGGACTGCCTCGTTGGTAAAATGGTTTAAGTATGCAGTCCTGGGTTCGATTAGCGGATCATATCAATTTTTTTTATTATTATTGTTCCTCTACAAGTTAGCCCATAAGTTAGCCCTTGACTGCGATCTTACCTGATGGCAAACTTGTTAGGAGTACGGCAGTTAAATTAAACCCATACCCCTATCGGTTTCTAGTTTCAACGCGGCATTGTACCGGAATGCTAAATCGCTTAGCGGTACGTCTTTTCACGGCAGGGTGATAACTAGCCGCGGATGAAGCCTCCCACCAGACTAGACCAGAAAAAAATCTATAATTATAAATTCCCGAGTTGATCCTGCCGGGATCGAACCCGGAACCTCCCACTTATAACACCACAGAGCGCACCACTGCACCAGGCAGGTCGTCAAAAGGAAGTTTAAGAAGTAAAGATGTACATAGTATTTTTAAAAAAAAGGATGCTTACAAAGTAGTATTTTGCTTGATATGCCCTTTGACCACTTCATTGGATATCGTATTTCCCGTGTACGAGTCATAAAACACTGACTGAGCGGCGCAAGCGCACACAAAAAGACCGAAAAATAAAATATACATTATCGCACTAGTTCAGTTATAAATTTTTGATTTTACACCGTTTTTCTAGCGATTCACATACACACTGAGGCAGAGATCGAATAATTTAGTAATTTTAATTTAAAGATAGCGAACGGTCTTATATACTGGTACCAGTAAACCGGTTAGCGAAAATCCACACTAGCGATGCGTCGTGTCGTGCGATAAATAGTCGCTTTTTGAGACATCCATTTTATAACTTACTAGCTGTTGCCCGCGACTTCGCCCGCGTGAAATAAGTTCTTTTAATTCCGCGGGAAATCTTTAATTTTCCGGGATAAATAGTAGCTGGCATGACAAAATTTCACATTTCCAATATATTGATATGAATACTCAAATAATAATATTACAAATGCGAAAGTGTGTCTGTCTGTCTGGTACGCTTTCACGGGCCATCTGTGCAACTCATTTTGATGAAATTTGATTTGGTCTCAAAGTCAGAAAAAGGATTTAAGAAACCTCAATACACGTAGACGAAGTTGCAGGCATGATCTAATATTTTATGCTGGACCTGCATTGCAAATAGTACAGCAAAATGTCCCTAGTGTGGCCTGAGGCTTAGTAAAATATTTTTTACACCTGCATTAACTAACCCGAAAAATTAAATAAATTTTGTATAGGTACTGTTTTAGTGCTTCAATTTTCAGAAATTAACTGGCAAAAACCCTTTTATGATCTAATTCTAAACTAATAGATTTTTTTGATCCTTTTTGGGTACTTTGCTTAGGGGTTTAAAGATTTTTTTATCAATTAATATCAATGACAAAAAAAGTAGGTCTTACATAATATTAAAAATACATACATAATTTTAAGAAACAATCACTTCCGTTATTTGGATAAAAAAAGTTTTAAGTAAGTACTTACTTATTAGTATTTAGAAATTTCTAATGATACATAGTAGATTCGCCAGTTGACGAAATTATATTTTTTCACAATTTCAGCTTCACAGTATGCGCGTGACACTCTACGGCCGAGTGGGAGTTTTTTACGTATTCGATGATCGTGAAAACGTTAACTGCCATTTACATAGAATTGATCGAGCACCGGCTTGTAAATTCCATAAAAATCGTTAATAAGTTGTCGCGATCGAATGGGAAGAAAATCTCCCAAGCTATGCTCCCAAGGCACTTAGATCTCATTGCCGTCACCGGTTCGCGCCACCGTCGACATATTTCTTGGGTCACATGAACAAGTGAGCCAGGCCTGGTAGGCCTGGCTATTCACCTACTGTACTGGTACTACGGTACTGGTACTACGTTGATAAGTATAAAAATACACGAATTTCATACAAAAAGTTCCGAGATTGTTTAATATTGTTTAAGAACAATTTTTGTAAGTGCATTTTTTATTAGTTTTTGGGCACTTAGCTAGTTTTTTTTGCTTGCCTATATATTTAAAAAATTGGACTGCCGATAGAAGTGAAAACGAATATTTAAAATAATAATAAAAAAATATATTTATAAACCTTTAAACAGAAGCATTAAAGTTTATACGAATGTAGTGTATTTTATATTCAAGACCTTTTGTCTTCGTAAGAATGCGGTGTCGGTGTCGGTGTCGGTCACGCGAATCCACAAGTTTACCCCCTACCAAAAAATGCTCAACGCGGCTAAAGAAGTTTTCACTTCAAAAAGTCTACAACGCTGGCCTGCGTATAGGCAGACTTCACACAGGCACCTTTGATAACGTAATGGAGAACTCTCAAGCATTCAATTTCCTAACGACGTTTTCGTTTACCATTAAAGCAAATGATCTTAATTAGCTTTAGTTTAGTTTACCTACTTAATACCTACCCAAAAAAAGGTATTAGGTATATGAACCCCGAATAGTACACCGAGTTAGCCAATTAATTACCTACTTAATACCCATCGACCAAACAAGGCTGTTTGGTCGATGTTAATACCCAAAAAAAGGTATCAGGAATATAAACCTCGAATTCTATGAATAGTAAACAATACCTACCTTCCATGGATAAGAAGGAAGTCACGGTTAGTATAAAGGTTTATTAGCTCATTCAAGTTCAAGCCGCGAACAATATAAGTGGTTGATAGGAAATTCGCCAGACAAAGAATGTACAAATTCAGTGTAAATCAGATAACGCCTTGGCATGGAATCTAATAGAGAGGTGACGCAGACGGGCGTTAATTGTGAAACTCGTTTGCAAAAATTTTCTTTTTCGCCTGTTACTTTTGGCAGACTGCTCGTGTTGCCTACTTCTCGTGTCTCTACTTCTAGCGATAGCGATAGTATTATTTAAAAGATAAAAAAACATGGATTTAACTCGCTCTAGCCATGCTTGGACCTGCAGTTAACTTACTTGAATCCTCATAAACTGTAATTTTTATAGAAAATAGCAACCACCGAGTTTCTTGCTGGCTCTTCTTCCAAGTAATGGCATTCCAAACCAGCGGTATATTCACTCGGCGATTTAAAAGCACTTGAAAAACTTTATTTGAATAAAATTTTCAAAAAAAAAAAAAAAACGACTTCGAAAACCACAAACACTAAAAAGTAAAAAATAATATTTTAATTTATTATGTATACAAGAGTTAATGTAGTTCTATGATAACATTTTTTGGAGTCGGTGCCAATGTGGAGTCACGTCAACAATAATGAAGAGTAGGTAGACGGTTCATGCGGCTAATTGGTACCGACTCCAAAAAAGTTTTTGAAGTCGGTTTTTTTTTTTTTGAAAATTTTTTATTTTTTATTTTATTACAATTTTTAGTGGTGACAACTATTCCAAATTTCATGTCAATAGTTAATAGTTACTGAAATAATCGACTGTGACAGACGGAAAGAGAAAGTAATAAGGGTTCCATTTTTACCATTTTGGTACGGAACCCTAAAAAAAAAAGATATGCTATGCATGGTTAAAACATACTGTTTACAAAACTATCACACTGATCGCGAGCAATTTACTCTTATCCATTGAGGAGTTCCGTTCTCCATCTCCGGAGATATTCATCAGTTCTTCACCAAATTAAAATCACCACCAGGACCACCTCTGAAGTATGACCTACCAAACAAAAAAAGAATTATCAAAATCGGTTCATAATTGGCGGAGAAATCGCGTAACAAACATACAAAAAAAAAAAAACATACGCGCCGAATTGAGAACCTCCTCCTTTTTTGGAAGTCGGTTAAAAAATGATTGAAGTTTGAAGCCTGTCTTGCACACTTGTGTACCTACTGGAATTTCCATTGTGACGATTATTTGATCCGTCAAAGGTGTTTGAAGTCGTGCTAATCCACACTTGGTGAGCCTGGTGGATTTCAATGGCCTATGTGCCTAAGCTTAGGGCCATTACGTTACACAATTATAGGGTTAAGGCCCTAAACCACAGCTTAAATAATAGTTGATTATTTTAGGGGTATGAGTTTAATACCTATAACTGGCATACCCCTATGCCCTAACAGGTAAGCTTGCTACAGCATCACTTAAGTACAACAAAGTGAATTTTCAGTCAAGGTATAACTAGTGGTGGAGTAAAAAAACCTAAACCTTCCTTATTCTAAGAGATAGGCATAACATGGTTCTTAAAGAGTTTCTAGATTTACTATGACATAAATTTAAAGACTGTGTTAAACAGCATTTGTTAAGTCGAGGTTATTACACTATCGATGATTTTTTGAATGACAAAGTTGCATGGAAGCAACCGGGCTTGCATCCAGTGACCCACAATTCAGTTAATACTTGTAACGTAATGTATGTGTTGTATTGTTTACATAATGTAACCTTTTCTTTTTTAAGAAAAGAGCAACTGCTGAGTTTCTTACCGGCTCTTCCCGGTAGAATCACCATTCCGAACCGGTGGTAAAGTCTTAACGTATCATAAGTGACACAAGTTTTCCTACATGAAATAAATAAATCATTTATCATTTAAGTGATGACTTACAAGGTGAAGTTTCAATCAAGGTATAACTTATGGTGAAGTAAAAAAAAAATTAAACATGATGATGGCGATGACGAAAATGTTTGACTATTGTAAATGCAAACCTATTTAATCAGTTGCATTGTGAATTACTAGTAAGATGTCAACACTGTTTTCCGTTTCTTCTTGCTTGTCCGTTCAATATCGGTGTCCGTGTCCGTGTGTTCTTTTTACTTACTGCTTTTGTAACTATTTCAAGTACCGGAATTAATGATTAAACGTTATTAAATACTTGAAACAGAGTTCAATCTTTTTCTTCAAAAAACAACGTGTAAAAAACGCTTATACAACCGTTGGTCTGCGTGCATCAGACGCGCATTGCATGTAAAACAAAGCGATTGAGTCAACGCACACGCCACGGAATTCTGAGCGTCTCATCGCTTCCAGGATCTATCGACTAGCGACCGAACATTTTACTATTGTATTAGGACGATCTTTCCTCACTTATGGACTAGCTAGAGCTTCCTGGGGCCAACTTCTGCCAACGCCTAAAGCCATATTGTTTCATTATTCTTGACTTTCGTGTTTTAGAATTATAGTCCTTATTTTAGGAAATTCAAGGTCCATGACATTAAACTGTCATTAAATTAATATTGCGTAAAGTTCCCAGTGGCAGCGTCGCTAGTACCTAGATATTAAAAGTCAAATAAAAACAAAAACGAAACAGGCATAAAATTTTATTCCAATTTTGGCCACCGGGCCAATTAAGTTTGTGGAATTATAAGTATTGCTTTAAGCTTTGGCAGTATGGCCCCTGGCTTCTTTGTAACTAGCGTCTATAATAGCTCACCTCACAAAGAGTTTTTTTAAATAAGTAAGTAAACACCAGAACAACCCGTTGTCCTTGGTAAACGACAAACACAGTAAGTAATGCGACGCGACAGAAACAAACGGTAGCTGACCCTCCATGTCGTGGCCTACGTTGTCGCATAGATAAGTTTGACATTTTATATGGAGTCGTATCGCATCGCGTCGTGTCGCTTTCGTCGCTCACCTAGGACAGCGGGTAACTTATAGCACATTTGCCCCAGATTGCAGATTTATATGGTACCGGACATCTATGTCATCAATAGACACATGCCAAGAATCGGAAGGAAATGTGTGATATAACTTTTCCTAGATTAGAAGAATAGAATTATTGTACGAGTACATGTCCTAAACAGCATTTTCTGAGTGGTTAAAAAAATACTACAAAAGCTGTGGTAAAAGTTGAGCGCAGCCCATTCATCCTGCCCTACTGTAAGAATTTCTGGGTGCAATTTTATACATTTCCTAGACGTACAAATATTTTTCTACACATTTTCATAACATTTCCGATGAATTGAAAACAAATGCTATAGTTTTCATACATTTCTGGTGACATCATAATATTATTACAAATAATTATAAAATCAAATTTTGAAAACTACAAAAATTACGAACAAGGATTTAAAATAAGACCTATATTCCGCTAGTGTATTATACCTACCAGCAAATAATACGTCTTCATTTTTATTTTCAGAACAAAACACACCCTCGCACGTGTCAATATCATTAGAAACAGATGCGGGGTCTGCGCGTGAATAATAATTGATGGGGGAGCAATTGACGAGTCGCCGGATTTTGACAGTTCGCCGGATTTTGACAGCTCACCGGATTTTGACAGTTCCGCTTGAAGTGACGCGACACGACGCCGCCAAATGAGAAGTGATGTGGAATTTTGGAAATTTACCGTGAACATTTTGGTTGGCGAGACGAAATTAGGAATATGACTGAAGGAAGTGCTTATGTAGGTATAGAACTTTTGCTTACTTGCTTATCATCTATTACTTACTAATACTTACTAATATTATAAATGCGAAAATGTGTTTGGTTGTTGGTTTTTTGGTTTGTCCTTCAATCACGCCGCACCGGAGCAACGGATCGGAGAGTGATATAGGCTTTTTATCCAGGAAAATTATGCAGTTCCCACGGGAATCAAAAAAACTTAAATCACGCGACGAAGTCGTTGGTCACCTAGTATTATTATAAACGCAAAAGTATGACTGCTTGCTATGATTTCATGGTCTTTATTTAGTTCAACCGATTTTGGCAGAATTTTGGTATAGTGATAGGTTTTGTTAATCCACTACTAGTTAACACCCTAGACTGCGATCTCAACTGATGGTAAATGATGATGTAGTCTAATATGGTAATGGGCTAACCTGTTAGGGGCATGGCAGTAATAATTAACCCAAACCCCTGATCGGTTTCTACACGGCATCGTACCGGAAGGCTTAATCGCTTGGCGGCACGCCTTTGCCGTTAGGGTGGTAACTAGCCACGGCCGAAGCCTCCCACCAGATAGATTTTTATACCGGTGCAAGGCAGGCTACTTTTATTTCAGATAATCATTGAGTTCCCATAGGTTTTTTTTAAAATCTAAATCCAATCCAATATCTAGTAACAAGTAGGTATAGTAGTTGGAAGAGAATACTTCGCCTTTGTGTTGTATGTTCAATAGAGAATTTAAAACAAACAAACATACAAACAAGTATCTTAATGGAATTTGTTTGTAAACGAATCTTCCATATTAATTCTATCCTTTTCACCAAGGATGTTTTTATTTACTTTATTTAGCTTATCACTGAAAGATAGTGCGTGACCTACCTACTGTAAGTTTTTATCTTTTGAAAACTACCAAACCAAGGTTGACATGATGACAAGTGAAATAAAAAAAAAAAAAACACCAGATCTTCAGTATTATTAATTTTTACCAGATTTACCTGTTTTGTTTTGCCTATCAATATATATAAATCTGTCATTTTAATGATTTAAATAAATACTGTGTGAAACTCTCGCTTTTGGCTAAAATGCTATTAATAAAGCATACCATAAATTCAGCCAATCACGAGAATTGGCTGTGTGAAGTCTGAAAATCCACACTTGACCAGTATGGTGGACTATGGCCAACTCCTTCTTATTCCGAGAGGAGACTTGTACTCAGTTGTGAGTCGAAATTATATTTTACTAGATGATGCCTGCAACTTCGTCTGTCGTCCGCGTGGATTGAAGTATTTTGATTCCCGCGGGAACTTTTTAATTTTCCGCGATAAAATATCGCCTATGTCCTTCCCGGGATGCAACCTATCTCTGTACCAATTTTCATCAAAATCAGTTGAGTAGTTGGGCCGTGAAAGCGTAGCAGACAGACAATCTTTCGTATTTATAATATTAAGTTTGGAATATTTGTATGGATTATATTTTGATGATGATGATGATGATGGATGGATGGATAGGTACTTCTACATGAGATAGACTAATATGATTTGGAAGCAATCACTGACACAGTCACACTGTCAAAACACAAAATGAGATCCGTTCAGCCGTTCTGGCGTAATTGAGTAACAAACATCCATCCATCCATCCATTCAAACTTTCGAATTTTTAATGTTAGTATTAGTATAGATTATAGGAGCGTCAAGGTACGTGCCATCTAATTGTTATTTTGAGTAATATTGCTTAGGAATTTTTTAATCGTTGGCAGTATGGGCCCCAGCTCCATAATAGCTTAAATATTACGGTCAACATGAAGGGTCTGCATTTAACGAACTACACGTGTCCGGGCAATAGTTGACGACTTTAACACGTCACTTGCAAGCACTGCTCATGCGTATAAAGGGTACCTATTCAAAGCTTAGACCGGCTTATTCTCCATGAAATAGAGTCCTAATTGGAGTAGAACTTTCACTTTGTTACATACATTACAATTAAAAACAACCCTGTCTGACTCGACAAGGGGGAGGTGCTATGCGAAAAGTTCGTTAGAAAAATACCGGATCATTTGGTCTCAAAAATATTTAAAGGTGCAAAGTGTGAGTGATTGTTTACGGATTACATAAAACTAGGCATATATTAACATGATAGATTCAATTTCTGTTGTATTAAATACCAGCGAACGAAATACTGATTTTTGTTTGCTACGAAAGCGATAAATACAATTGATGCAATTTTCAAAAATATTTCAGCATTAGGTACTGACCAAAATATTTGTTTTGATCACAAACAGTTTTGAACACAATGCTAATAATCCAAGTTTGGTTTTGAGGGTTCGCACATTGCTATAAGAATAGAGCGGTATTTTGTTAGGTTTTCAGCGTCCAGAAAAAGCGGCAGAAAGACACATCATATAGAGCGATTTATAATCCCCTGTGCATACAGTGGGTGATGATAATATATAGATCTTACTTGTGACTAGGCAGTGAGCTTACCTTATTGTAGAGTACGTAGCAAAGGCGAGATGTTAAGGCCTGACACTAGATGGCGTTGTGCGGAATTGAAGTGTACACGAGAGCTACATATTATGTCAGCTCCTTGGCGTGTTGTTCAGCCCACAATAGTTGCGAGTGAGTTGATCGACCATCTATTATGCAGCAGTATGTTGTGACGGGGGCTGGTCGTTAAATGGCTAGTTTTGGGTTTCAAACTGTGATGGACAAACTGACACATCGTTAAACGAACATGGTGACGTTTTGAGTAATTATCATCCCGTATGCCTTGTGTTTCTCTAAGCCGCTAAGGGGGTAGCATTATATTATTTTGGAGTATTTACACTACTTCATTTCACGCGTGAAGGGTTTATCAAAATCCTGTTTCGAATTCTATAAAGTTAAATTAAAAAGAAAAGGAAAGAAAAGAAAGATCACAAGTAAGAAATGAAGACTTTGCATATTAATAACTAAATAGATGATGCGCGCGATTCGTTTTTCGGATCCCGCGGGAATGCCTTAATTTTCCGGGATAAAAAGTAGCCTATGTCAATCTCCAGGTATTCAACTATACTCATGCCAAACAAAACCGTTGCCCCGTGGCGGCGTGATTGAAGGATAAACCAACAAACTAAAAAACAAACACACTTTTGTACTTATAATATTAGTATAATACGTCTTGTTACCTGAGGCATAATATCATCATCACCTTTTGACGACCTCCGTGGCGCAGTGTTAAATGCTGTTGTCTTGACGTGCGGAGGTTCCGGGTTCGATCCCCGGCAGGGTCAATTCGAGAATTTATAATTTCTGAATTTTCCCTGGTCTTGCCTGGTGGGAGGCTTCGGCCGTGGCTAGTTACCACCCTATCGGTAAAGACGTGCCGCCAAGTGATTACGCATTCCGGTACGATGCCGTGTAGAATCCAATTAGGGGTATGGGTTAATTATAACTGCCATACCCCTAACAGATTAGCCCGCTACCATCTTAGCCTGCATACCATCAGGTGAGATCGCAGTCAAGGACTAACTTGTAGTGGATAAAAAATCCTAATTGAGCATGCAGTACACCAAAATATATCCCACACTGCGAAATACAACTCAAGTTCTGACTTTGTAATAAGCGAATATATTTCTGCGCTTGACTGTACATGAAAAGCAATATTATGGAAATATGGCGGCTCTCGGACTTATGAGAAACTCTTTTCTCTTCCGTTGTTGTTTCAATACAACTCTTACTCTTAGTACTACATAAGTCTATTCAATATGCTCGGAGCTTTAATATTAGGTTTTATATAAGTTTTAGACAAAGAGCGGTTTTATGGTACAAATACAGTTACAATTTACAAACACATTCCTTTGTGATCTAATTTAAAGAGAGACTAGCTGATGCCCACTCCGTCCACGTGAATTAAGTTTTTTTCATTCCCGCGGGAACTCTTTAGTTTTCCGGGATAAAAAGTAGCCTATGTTCCCCGGGATGTAATCTACCTCTATACCAAATTTCATCAAAATCGGTTGAACGGTTGGGCCGTGAAAGTGTAGCAGACAGACAGATACACTTTCGCATTTATACACTAAAAACGATTTTGAAATATGATAGCTCACTAGTAAATCCTCACGGTGCACTAAGCATACATTTCCCTAGCAAACAATGCTTGATACCGTTTAGAATAAAACAAACGGACCAGCATCCGTCACGATCCGTGCCGTTACCATGACAACTGTTTTCCGACCTACCCTACACAAGGAAATCTAATAAAAATATTTTTTCACCAACATTAGTTTTGCGTTCCCTATCAACCTTAGCTTCACGAAAATAAAGACTATTTTAGAATAAATAAGAAATATTTACAATTCGATATAGTTTTCAAGAATAAACGGTTTGGATATACAAACAGTTTTCCGCCCCCGCTTATTTAGTAACGCAATACGTTTCTTATTCAAAGGGAAAATGCACGGAAAATATATTGGACTTATTTTGTAGTGTTGTCGTAGGCTACAGTCTGTGAACGTTTGATACCTCACGTATCCTAGCGTATGCATGTTTAAAAATACGAGAAAATAATGATACTGCGCTCCGGAGACGTGTCTTTTGCTCTTTGAATGTATGAAAAGAGTGTGTATTGTTGCGCTGAGAATAACAGCAGTAGTTTCTACTAATAAATACAGTGGAATATTGTTTCCAACTTTATTTATGTTGAGACGAGTAGCATCTGAAACTTTGATAGAAGTAATATATTGAACGTCTATTCCAGAGCAAACTAGTTTTCTGTGAAGCTGTCAATCTAAGTATGACACTGTTAAGCCATAAAGATATACGCTAAAGTGAGTTGAAGCCAGCATAGTCTGTTTGGAATGGTTTTTCTTTATTCCACTAGAAGTTAGCCCTTGACTGCGATCTCACCTGATGGTAAGTGATAATGCAGTCTAAGATGGTACCAGGCTAACC
The DNA here is from genome assembly GCA_923060345.2 of Erebia aethiops. NCBI lineage: Eukaryota > Metazoa > Arthropoda > Insecta > Lepidoptera > Nymphalidae > Erebia > Erebia aethiops. Next base: position 15,478,643 of record OV281081.1, on the reverse strand, counting down.
TGTTAGGGGTATGGCAGTTATATTAAACCCATACCCCTATAGTCGGTTTCTTCACGGCATTACGGGAACACTGAATCGCTTGGCGGTACGTCGTCCGGTAGGGTGGTAACTAGCCACGGCCTAAGCCTTCCACCACACTAGACCAGTGAAAATTCAGAAGTAATAAATTCCCAAATTGACCCTGCCGGGAATCGAACCCGGGACCTCCCACGTTAAGGCAACAGCATTTAACACTGCGCCACGGAGGTCGTCAAAAGGTGATGATGATAATATTATGCCTCAAGTAACAAGTATTCAAAACTACGCCAAAGAGGTCTTAAAAGTAGTTAATTTATGTTTTAAGCAAATATTATTTGAAATTAAATGAGATTCGGAAAAAGCTTACTGAACGAAAAAAATCAGCATTATTTACAGAAAATAGTGAAATACTCGCTCGGTAGAACGTCAATTAATCGAAAACCGCTGTGCGAGCAGCAAATAGTTTGCGAACGGATTTAAATTAAGGGTATTCAAACAAGTGCAGACAAGTCAGCGGGAAACTTCGCAAAAGGGACAAACCAACTACCGCTGAAAAGGCGATTCAACTTTGAATTTTAAAATTGATGTTGAAAATATTTTTCGCTTACTAGTTGCAAGAGTTTATTAAAATAATTACTTAAATGGATTTTTAAAAAATCAAGCTTGACTAACATATTTATTATTGTTCTCATAAATTTCATTTATAATATCTAATATCGTGGCGTCTTGAAACTCGAAATTTTGTAATTTGATTCTTCTCTATACCATAGACTCCATACCGAAGTAAGGTTTTTTGAAGTGAAACTTCTTTAGAATCGTTGTGTTTCGAAAATTCTATGAAATGAAAAAGCGACAGCAAAAAGAGACAAACATATTGATTATAGGATTTAACCTGCGAGAGAATGAGATAGAATACAAGTTATATTTGTTTCATACAAGAATACAAGATGTACTTAGAATAGGTACAAGTTATATTTTATTTCATTCTCTCCTAGGCTACTTTCCTGAAGTATCACTTCTGTCGTGTGTGAATTGCACACACATATTTATTTTTATTCCACCAGCAAGGAGTCAAGACAAAATATCTGCTAGTTCAATAAATACCAAACAGATGGGTAAGTAACCAGAAAAAATATGAAATATATTTTAATTTTGATAATAAACAGCGCACGGATCCATTAAGCCAATTCGCTTCCTTCATAAATCAAACAACAACGTCGATTAATCGGAAATTTGGAATACATGACCCTTGGGCGCACCTGCCGCCATTTATGAAAATTAATTCCAAACTTGGATCCGTAAGCGAGTACTTTACCCTACATTTTACGTATAGGTTTATCCATACAAAATTAGTGTTTGTGTATTAGTTCGTTCACTAACCATGTATATACGTCATAATATTAAATTATATCGACGTGTTACAATAATAATATATTAATCTAAATTTCATCATGAAATGTAAACACGATTGGATATAATTTCTTTGATAGATAAAAAATCAAAAACCGCTTTTAATGTTTAGTTTTCTTTTTATTTAGATTTATAAATTTAGATTTTAATTTGACTAATGGATGTACCTGCCTAGGATTAAGACTTCGGTAGTATGTTACACTCAAAATCGAAATATCATAATCATGCAGAACATCGGTATATTTATTATGAAACCGCTCCAAATATTTTTTCTAGATTATGTTTTGGTCATGCTAGTGTTGACTAGCTGATGTCCGCGACTTCGTCCGCGTGGACTTATGTTTTTTGGTTCCCGCGGGAACTTTTTAAATTTCCGGGATAAAAAGTAGGCTGTGTGTTATTCCAGACTACAACAATCTATCTCTGTGCCAAATTTCATCCAGATCCATTTAGGTTTTGTTGTGGCTTCTATTTTCTTGGCGTTTGTTGTATCCTTTCGCCACTTTTGGCCATTTGTCATTTAAATAGGTTAAAATTAAATGTGAACTAGGTTTTGTTAAATTAAATTAAATGTCAATCGGTAATATCCAGTAATATCGCTAGTTGAACGGGAGCGGTCACGCGCGGACCACAAATCATCGCCGCCGGAACCGCGCGTCGCGGACTGGACGTGAATTCAATTTCCTGCGCTAATCTGATCGCTGGATTAAGTGGAATGACATTAAGTACTGTACTGAATACATTGTTCAGCAATCAGCCTAGTTGCGACAGCGGGTAGTTTTACCCTATTCTAATAAAAAATACGTACCTAGCTGTTTTAAAACTTTATACTTGAGTGAAAATTTCTTTAGCGCGTTGAGCACTTTTTGGTAGGGGGTAAAAATGTGGAAACGCGTGACCGACAACTCGCGTTGTTGCGATGACAAAAGGTCTTAAATATAAATATATTACATTCGTAATTAAACTTTAATGCCTAAGTTTTAAAAACATATTTGATTTATTTTAAGTTCTTTTTTTAATTATTTCGGCAGTCCCTATGACTGCCAATTTATTTATTTTTTAATCAAGTACAAGTTAGCCCTTGACGGCAATCTCACCGTAAGATGATGATCTCAGCGGTAAGATGATGCAGTCTAAGATGGTAGCGGGATAATAGCGGGCGGGTATGAAACCCATACCTACCCCTATTCGGTTTCTACACGGCATCGTACCGGAACGCTAAATCGCTTGGCGCCACTTCTTTGCTGATTGGGCGGTAACTAGCCACGGGAAAATTCAGAAATTATAAATTTCCAAATTGACTCTGCCGGGGATCGAACCCGGGACCTCCCACGTTAAGTCAACAGCGTTTAAAACTGCGCCAGGGAGGTCGTCAAAATTCATGCAAACCTACATGCCCGAGAGTTCACTATGTTCTGCCAATTCGCACTCGACGAGTGTGGTTGGTCGTAATGGAATGTGGTGTAACTGCCTCGTTGGTCTAGTGGTTAGCATGTCCAACTGCGGCCGATGAGGTCCCGGGTTCGATTCCCGGGCCGGGCGATAATTAAGTGTTGGGTTTTTCTGACTAGAAATTCTCAGTAGGTACGAGTACTAGCCCGGAGTTAGGAAGTTGGTGGTGTTTCTCCGTGTATCGGAGAGCACGCTAAGCCGTCGGTCCCTGTTCATATCACTAACATGATAATAGTCGTTAAAGTCCGCCGCCAACCAGCATTGGCACTAATTCCCTCTCTCCTATGGGAGTGGAGGCTTGTGCCCAGCAGTGGAACGTTATTGGGTTGTAGTGGTGGAGTGTGGTTGACTTTGGCCTATCTAACTCACCAACATTCGCAAACCATCAGTCTATTAAATATATTGTATACTAGCCCGCGACTTCGTCACCGTGGATTAAGATTTTCAGTTCCCGCGGGAACTCTTTAATTTTACGGGATAAAATGTAGCCTATGAGTATAATCTATCTCTTCGCCTAATTTCATCCAGATCCGTTCAGCCGTTGGGGCGTGATTGTGAAACAAACATCCATCCATAGGTACATCCAGACATCCATAAATCCATCCATCCAAACTTTCGCATTTATAATTTAGTATAGAGTATATAGATTTTCTGGAAATTATTGTTTTGTTTTATACCATTTGAGATGAAATGAATATTTGCTAAATAGCCTCTAAGTACCACATTATCCAATAATTATGTGATTTTCAGCTTCATTCCTGTGGTTTTAAGGATGATATTGGAGTAAAGCAGAAACGTCATAATTTCCGGAAAACTAATTAGATGAGTCCAAAGCTGTTTCAACCATAGCGTTCGGATTTTATGAGTTATGCGCGATTCGGAGAACGAAAATACCAGATTTTATTCGCTTACTAGGAAGCCGTGATGGTCGCTCGACGTTTCTGGTACGACTTGAAATTTTCCCAAGAATACAAAATGCCTTTTCAGCGCACTTTTACGATAACCTGTCTTGTAATTTAGACAATATTCGGCTAATAAATTAATCCATATCAATAATAATGACCTCCCGACCTAATTTCGGCCACGGCGACTAAGTAATCTCCACAGAGATTAGATCGGTGCAGGAGATTTTACAGTGCACAAGTGTGTGCACAAACACAGGTGCACTCACTATTACATTCTCTCATAGCTCGATGGGACGGAAAATCCAACACAACCAGAGGTTATTAGGAAAACAATTAAAATTAGCTTCACTAACAGAATTTTCTTCTCATCATTATTAATCACTTTAAAGATGTTTTTTACACTCTTGAAATCATTTAAAATGTAAATTAATAAGAAATAGGGAAAACGATAACTGAACCAAATCAGCAACTCTTTATCAAACTTAAAAACGCGCTTCTAGTGTGGAAGTTTGTATGAAATACATAGTTGTGACGTCATCAAATTCTTTTATTTTTTTTAAATAAAAATGGTTATCAAACTTAAAACTAGCCAAGGATATGAAGTTAAGGACGTTTGGAAGACCTTCTATTTAATAATCAGTAAGAAATAATTTATTTTTAACATTGGCATTATCCCTATCGTCAGTGTATTATCACCAACAAGAACCATCGTATTTTTATTTCATTTCATGTCTGAGATGATATATGTTACGCCTTAAAGCGAAAATAAAACTCGCGATAAAGTCATTGACGGAGTATTTTTATGACAATCGTAAACATGGGATGGGAGGTGACCGCGTGAAGTTATTTGGACCTTATCCAAGTTGCTTCTAAAATACACCATATTTAATGGGAAAATATCATACAGTTTTACGCTGAACCGGTGTTTTCACCGCAAGCGCAGCGAGCTCTTTATAGACTTCTTTGATTTCCCAGAGGAAGTCTGTATGCAAACACTTTCACTAACAAAGATGTAGCAGAAAGGACAAGCGAGCAAAGAGAGTTTAAAAAGAGTCAAAATAGACTCTTTAGCGTACGGATTTCACCTACTTTGCACTGCGAATTCGGTGAGCGTCATGTACAACTTCATACCCGTCACAAAATATTATATAATACCGCGTAAAATTAGGTAGTTATATCAAACCAGCGATTTATTTTCGCGTAAATTTTATTTGCAAGTGCGTACGAGGTGTACGCTCTTGTGTATTATTTGTTTGCATTGCGAACGTAGCCTTACTGACTCAGTGACGTACAGTTTATAGAGGCATAAAAGCACTGCTTACCCAAATGGAAATACTTCAATGCTCATTTTTCATCAAAACAGTTAGCAAATAGGTATTCTGACTAACTAATGCCTACCCTAGCTTCAAAACCCATGCACACCGCTGCTTACCGTTTTAAGTTATAACTTAGCACTGAATAGTGGCCAAATCACAATATTATAGACTATAGAGCAAATTGTGCGGGCTAAAATTAAGCTGAACTTGTAGCAGGTAATCATTGGTTTAAGTTGTACGACTGCGGATCGCTAAACTACATTCTGCTTTATCCAGTAGCGCTAGATAATTAGCGATAAATGTGGGCAATTACCGTTTATATCGCACGTTTATCAAGATCCTGCGGCTATACTGCCATATTATTTCATTATTGTTGACTTTCGTGTTGTAGAATTATAATCCTTATTTTAATAACGTCAAGGTACGTGACTCAAACTGTCATTTTGAGTAATATTGCTTAAGTATTGCTTTAAGCGTTGGCAGTGTGGCCGCAGCGGTGAAAGAACTCGTTTAGCGGTAACTCGACGATGTATGCGTCGATTTGCATACGACTTGGAAACATCTAAAGTGGATATAGTTTTTGCATGTTGTTGAAGTTAGGGTTATTATAAGTTGAAATTAAACGATTAATATTGAATTATTTAAATATTTATTTTAATGAGCACGGAAGGACATGTTAATTTTGTAAAGTTGATCGAAAGAAGGGAAATTATAGTAGGTGACAGCTGACAGTTAAAATCACAGAACATAAAAATGGCTGTCACCGACAATAAGCCATAGATATATTTTTTGTCTCTAACATAAATTGCGCCGGGCAGAATGCGCTGATGAATAAACTTATAGTTACCTACTACAATGATATTGAATTATGTACTTACATGTATGAAATGTTAAATTGAGCAAGTATATAAATAAATTCTGTATAAAATCTAATATGAAGTTACATTTAACCAAAATTACATTAAAAGCCCTTTTTTGGTTGATGAGACAAAGTATTATTAGGTATTACTTAATAAGTATTTTAAAAAACAATTATGTACTAAATTTATAGTTGGCTTTATTGCCAATTCAATAAAGAAATGAATGGATACATAAATTGTGAAAGTTAGCTCACACTAGAAATCAATGTATATATAAGTTGTAGAAGTTAGTTAAACTTAACCTATCAAAAACATGTAAAAAACCTTAGTAAATTAACTAAATAATATATTACCTAGATATTACGCTGTCTTTTTAATCTAACCTAAACCTTAGGATAATATAATATAGGAATAGGATTTTAACAAGTAAATAGTTGCTCTCTTGGCATCGTAGACCAGTGAAGCTGGACCTACACTTCAGAAGAAGTCCTACGAGGTGCTAACTACATTATATAAGGTAGTGTCATCATCAACTGGCAGCACTACCACCTTGGATATAGCCCTATCATGGAGCTTACCATTACAGGTCCTCACTTGGACCACTCTGACTTTAGAATCAGAGCCTACATATACCTTAGATATTATACCTAGGGGCCAATACAAAGGTGAAGTATTTTGATCTCTCAATAACACAATCATTCCTACTTTTAAATTAGGATATTCTTTCATCCATTTGGTTCGACTATTTAATGTTGATAAATATTCATTTGACCAGGCCCGCCAGAAATGCTGTCGTATCTGTTCGCATGACCTCCATAGCCGGAGCCTATGTGTAGGAATACTTTCAAGGTTTTCTTCAGGAAATGAATTTAATGGACACCCTACTAAAAAGTGACCTGGTGTTAAATATGAGTAGTCATTAGTGTCTTGAGATAGCGGCATCAAAGGTCTTGAATTTAATATAGCCTCAATCTGACAGATTATTGTATTGAATTGTTCAAAAGTGTACTTGGTAGAGCCTGCTACTCTCTTCAAGTGATGCTTGGCCGAACGGATTGACCGCTCCCAGAGCCCACCATGATTTGGACTGTAACTGGGAATGAACTTGAATGTTATGCCTTTCATCGACAGCATATTTTGAAATTTATCTTGAAAGTCATTAGAATTTTGTAATTCATATAGAGCCTTTAATTGATTGTTTGCTCCTTTTAGGGTAGAGGCATTATCACTGTAAATAACTGATGGAACTGATTTTCTTGATATAAAGCGTTTGAATGCGGCCAAAAAACTTTCAGTAGACATATCTGAAACTACTTCCATGTGTACAGCCTTAGTTGCCATACAAACAAATACGACAACATATCCTTTGGTTGAAGTAGCCCGTCTTAAAGTTGAAACTTTGATGCTAAATGGTCCGCAATAATCTAAACCAACATTTTGAAATACTCTACCAGGAGTGACTCTATCTTTAGGCAAAGAACCCATTAACTGTTTGGCACTTTCTGCCTTAAATCTTTGACAAATTACACATTTATTAATTACACTTTTAATTTCTCTTGTTGAGTTAATTAAATGATATCTCTGTGATAAACTACTAGAGACTAACTTTAAACCAGCATGAAGTAAAGTCAAATGTTCATTTCTAATTATGAGCCTTGTTACATGAGTCTTACTAGGTAATATTATAGGAAATTTCTTCTCAAATGAAAGTGAAGAATTTTGCAACCGCCCACCTACTCTTAACAAGCCATCTTTATCTAAAAAAGGATGTAAGGATTTTAAGTGAGAAGTTACATTTTGACCTTTCTGCAAGCATCTTATTTCATCACTGAAGTAAATATGTTGCAGTCCTTTTATAATGGTATGTAATGAATTCTTCATTTCCATCGCAGAGAAAAAACCTGTATTGATGGAATTTCCTTTACATTTGTTTACAAATCTCAACATGTAACAGACTACACGCTGCAATTTATATAAACTTGAATAATTTGTATAGATAGGTAAAACCTCAAGACTATCAATATTACTGGAACAAACATTTAAATCTGTACTTTCGCAGTTTTGTTGTAATGGAATTTCAATTATAGACAAATATAGATTATATGGACTCTTATTTTGTAAATAATCTGGCCCATGCCACCATAATTGATTTGTGTGAACGGTGTTTGCATCTGAACCTCTGGACAAAATATCAGCTGGATTTAATAAACCTGGTGTATGAAACCATTTCATATCTGATGTCAATTTAGTTATTTCTTTTACTCTATTGCCAATATAAGCTGGAAGTTTGATAGGAACTGAGTTTAACCATCCCAATACAATGTTGGAGTCAGTAAATAAGCTGATGTTTTTAATATCTGGAAATATGGAAGAAACCTTAGTCATCAGGTTACTCAGTAATAGAGCTCCATTTAACTCAAGTTTTGGGATTGTCAACTTCGAATTCAATGTTGCTATTCTGGACTTTGAACAAAGTAAATAAATTTTATATTGATCACCTACTTTAACTTTTATATAAATGCAGCAACCATAAGCATCATTGCTTGCATCACAAAAGCCTATTAGTTCAGATTCATCACAGTCAGACAATTGCACATTGCGCGGAATCAACAATTCTTTCATATTACTTATTTCATTTTGAAATGAATACCAAATTTCAGCTAAATCATTGGGTAAAGAGGCATCCCAGTCCAGGTTACGCTGCCAAATCTGTTGCAATATTAATTTGGCCTTAACAATAATTGGACCTGCAAAGCCTAAAGGATCAAAAAATCTACTTATGGAGCTTAACACACTTCTTTTTGTAGGTACTTTGGGAGAATCAACTGTGCTGCCACTAATTTTGAACACGTCATCCCTAGTGTCAAAAGACAAACCTAGTGTTTTTACTACCAGTGATTCCTGATCTAGATCCCGTTGTGAGAAGCCTAGTTTTTCCTTAGGTATATCTGATATTAAATCTGAACTGTTTGAGCACCATTTGTGCAACTGAAAATTGCCAAGTTTTAAGAGTTCTATAAGCTGAGTTTTTAGTATTAGAGCTTCCTGCAGAGTAGAAGCTCCGCATAGAATGTCATCAATATATGAATTTTGTAATATTGCCTTGCTGGCAAGTGGAAATGTATTACCAAATCTTAAAGCTAGTTCTACTAAGCATCTTGTGGCTAAATAAGCAGAACTTTTTAAACCATAAGTTATGGTCTGCAATTGTAAACATTGGAGTGTTAAATTTGGACTTTCTCTCCAGAGAATATTTTGTAATACTCTGTGCTCTGGATGAATCAATATACATCTGTACATATGGCGTATATCACACATTAGTACAAACTTAAATGTGCGAAACTGCAACAATATGTCAAATAATTGCTTTTGGACAACTGGTCCATTACATAACATGTCATTTAAACTGGGACTACTATTATGTTTATTTTGACACCTGGCAGTACCGTCAAATACGGCACGCAATTGGTTTGTCAATTTATCCATGCGCAATACTGCATGGTGGGAAAGATAATAAAGTGGTTGGTCTGCATTATTATGTATATCAATAGGTATTACCTTGGCATTACCTAACCTAATGTATTCATTTATAAAATCCTTGTATAAATTATAAAATGTAGAATCTTTTGAGAAACGCTTCTCTAAATTATAAAATCGCTGCAATGCGATTGCAAATGAATCATTTGTATTAATATCTGTTAAACTCACCTTTAAGGGATATTTAACAGAAAATGTATTATCTTGTAATTGGACTGATTCCTTGAATATAATCTCACTTTGTTCATTCTCTGGTAAAGATTCTTGGTAAATCTCAGGCACCTTTTCGGTGTCCCAGAACCTTTTCACTACGGAATCCAGATCAGTACCTAACACTGTATGCAAGGAGACATTAAAATTGCAACTAGGAGAAGATGGAAAAGAATCACCTGAGATGACGTATCCAAACCTCGTTTTAACCAGTATAGGGTCCGAAGGTCCTCCTTCAATTTTCCCATCTTGTATAACTTGAAAGAAGATGTCAGCTCCAAGCAGTATATTTATTTCACCTGGAATGTTGAATTCAGGATCAGCTAACGGTACAGATTTAGGAATTAAGAGATTATTTAAGTTGAATTTTCTTTGAGGCAGTGGTTGTGATATTTTATTAATGATGGAGCAAGTTACATAACAATTATAATTTTCAGTCATAGAATGGATGGTAAGATTGATTGCCTTATGGGTTGTATTTATATTGTTACCTATGGTAGCTACATTGTTTTGAAGATCAAACTGCTTTAAACCTAGCTTATCAGCAAGACTGGAAGTGCAAAATGAACTTTGACTCCCTGAGTCAAGTATCCCCCGGACAACAAGCCTGTCCCCGGCTGAGTTGCCAACCAGTACCTTCACAGTTGGCAGTAAAACCTTATTACTCAACGGCTTATGTGCATGTAAATTTACCTCCGGACTGCAATCTGAATTGTCTGACTCTGGAACATTGACCTTAAATCCCTTTTGACATAGTAAGGAATTATGCTTATAATCTTTACACCCACTGCAACGAAAACGCATATAGAAACGGCACTTTTGTTTGTGGCTGTTCAAACAAAGTTTACAGTAATTATTATTATTGACATACTCTAACCTTTTATCAATAGGCAGTAAATTAAATTTAGGACATTTAAATAACTTGTGGATTTGACCTCTGCCACATAGCTGGCATGATTTGTTTTGATTGACTAACTGCTGAACTCCTGCAAGGTTAACAGATTTTGATTTGGGTTTGTCCACACTATGCGAGGAGGTCGCTTCCATTGCAGCAGCCCTCTTTGAAACAAAATCTAATAAATTCTCTAAAGTTGCTATTGTTGAGGTATCTCGCTCAGCATGAAACAATCTAACTGTTAATGGATCAAGTTTTCTAATAATAATACACACTAGTAGAGGTCCCCACTGCTCAACGGGTTGCTTCAAGTTTTCTAAAGCTGATGCATGCTGCCTAATACGGCTTACAATGTCACGCAAATTGGTAGCTGTGCCCTTTTGAACAGCAGGTAAATCCAACAAAATATTTATGTGATTATTTATTAACAATGAGATGTTATCATACCTCTTATTCAGTAGGTCAATTGCAGATCTGTAAGATTCGTTGCACACCGGCAAACCTTCTATAAGTTGAAGTGGTTCAGCGACTAACAAAGTTTTTAAATAATAGAATTTTTCAACGCTTGTTAATTTGCTATCTTTATCAATCACTGCACTGAACAAATCTATGAACTGCTTGTATCCACTTATGTCCTTCCCATCGTAGGGCTTGATATTAATGGGAGGAAGGTGCACTCGCTGCTTAACACATGAAGAACTAGCACACTGTCCCTCCTGCTCCGCTGCACGTTTAAGTTTCCTCAGCTTGGAGCAGAGCGCTAGGTATCGCTCTTCGATGATGCATGTCTCGTCATCCTCTTCTCCTCCGCCTTGGCAGAGAATGTCTAGTTGTATTTGTAGAAACCTTTGGTAATTGCTAGTGAGGTTGGCTTCGCGTACTTCTATGTCACTCAGTTCAAAGTCTTTTTCTAGATTGAAGTAGGCTTCTAACCGTGTAATTGCCCCTTTGCACTGACCTCTTGCACTTCGGAGCCGTTTGATGTCATCCAGCGGCATCGTGGACACCTGTTCGCGCCTGTGGCGAATGTGTAGGATGTGTGGCGCAGAACTGCTTGGCTAACCAACCGCGTGGTTGCCAGCGTACAACTACGCCTAAAACCGTCTTTGTGGCTGCTAATCCTTAATAAGTTGGCCTCCCGGCTGCTGAATGATGGTCTCCGGTGCTTCTAAGGGTCCTTCCGTGCTCTTGTACAAAAAAAATTGATGTGGAGACACGTGCTCGCGAGATTTGAATCTACGTCGAAATACTAATTTTGCACATATTAAACTGAATTTCTATATTTTCGGCACCAATGTTGAAGTTAGGGTTATTATAAGTTGAAATTAAACGATTAATATTGAATTATTTAAATATTTATTTTAATGAGCACGGAAGGACATGTTAATTTTGTAAAGTTGATCGAAAGAAGGGAAATTATAGTAGGTGACAGCTGACAGTTAAAATCACAGAACATAAAAATGGCTGTCACCGACAATAAGCCATAGATATATTTTTTGTCTCTAACACATGTTTATCGGTCTCTAATAGCTTCTCACGATCTTGTAACTGGCTCTTTTGTCATTAAAGCGTGCTGTACGCATATTAGTAAACACCGCACGTGTACCTACCTACCGGAACCCTTACACCTTAAAACAGTAGAAATTATTATGAAGTAAATCAGGTATCAAACCACAATAACATCAAAGTAAAACTTTAAATGAATTTAAATCATGAATGCAGCGTGTTTACTGTTTGGAGCGCTGTTTGAAAAAAAAAAAAAAATACATTGCGTTGGTACTTCAAAATAGCAAAAGAAGTACATTGTGTTAGTAGGATTTATATTATAGTAAGTAAAAGCTATAATATTTAAATACTGTGGTGTGTGTGTGTGTGTGTGTGTGTGGTGGAATTTCCAACCATCCTTTACTTAGCTTAAATTCAATGCTCAGAAAGACAAGAATTCAATGAGATCAAGAAATATTCACTCCGTGCGGCGCATCAGGAATTCATGACAATGTCTTAGGTGTGCAATCAGTTTTAATTGTTTTAACTTATTAAAATGATAGAACATTCTTCCGAACCGGTATCAAGCAGAAGGCTCCTTTAAAAAGTAAAAAGAAAACGCTTAAGGCGCACAGTTCCCTTTAAAAATTTATTTCCGTTTCACCCTTGTTTTTCCAAGGAAATTACCCCAGCCCCCCATGGCAGTACAAACTCCTAACGTTCATAACAAATAGAATCCCGTAATAAAGCGATGCATTATTAACTTCAACAACTTTGATGTTACGGAATAAATAAATTATTGGGGGAGGTTATTTTTTTTTAATTCGCATCGCCACTGAATCGGTTAAAGTGCAACAACCTGAAGCATTTTTCATCCCTTATTTTGTTAGATTATAAAATTGAAAACTTTGTATTATAGGTGCCTATTATGCTAAATAATTATAAACTGACTTCCAAAAATTAGCAATTCAGCGGCTAATTATGTATTTGTTATAATTATAATATTATTTTATAAATCTAATAATTAATTTACGATATTTTTGTGAGATGATGATGATTAAAAAAACAGGTTGAGTTTGTTGTGGGCTCTTCTCAGTCCTGGGCGCGTTTAGAACACTCGTAGCTTTAGTTTTAAAATACCAGGGTTATCACGTAAACGTGATATTCATATAAGGTGTGTACGTGTAGGTACCTATTGATACTTAATATTATAAATGCGAAAATGTGTTTGTTTGTTGATTTATTGGTTTGTTTTTCAATCACGTCGTAACGGAACAACGGATCGACGTGATTTTGAGTAGATATATACTCGTAGGTATAGTTGAGGACCTGGAGAGTGACATAGGCTACTTTTCATCCCGGAAAATGAAGGAGTTCCTGCAAGAATCAAAAAAACTTAAACCACGCGGACGAATTCGTGGGCAAGTGGATATGTAGCAGCAGTGGCGAAGCAATTATATTGCAATACATATCCACTCCCACATCATTGCGCCCATATTGCGTCCATAGTCCATACATCTCAAACAGCCTGCGGCCAACACGCCAACATGCCAGTGTCCAATAAAAACACAAACAAACGTGTTACATCCCACTTGTCACACATCACTTCGCAAAGAGCTTTAGGTACATAGTAGAGAGGCTATTGGCAACATTTTTATGCAAAAGACAATAGTCTTTGTACCACAGTGGAACCGTACAATGTGCTTCATCAGCATTAACCTACTTTTCATTATACATTAAATTTAACAATCAATCAGTGCGCAAATCACCATCGCGACCAGCACGCGTGCCATTCATTTATAGCATTTATCATTTAATTATAATTATACTAAAATTTGAGTATCAATCAATCAATAATATATCAATCATATTATCTATCATTTAACGGTTTTAGACCGAACAGTCTGTCTTGTGAAAGCTGAATGCAAAATTGGTGGAAATTTTAAAACAAAATTGGATCAGGTATCCCCAAAATATATTACATTTTTTTATGTTTACTCGTGAGTTTTATACACTTTGAATATAATCTTAGCTTTCCATCAAGCCTTAGACATAAATAGCACTTTAGTCTTAAGTACGTTCTGACGTAGGTATTGGAGCAGTGACGTTTAATCAACAACGAAAAAAGCAATAAGTCTATCTTATGGCTATATTATTTTAATTCAATCTGCATAGTTATTGACATTATCATAATACGATCCAGAGTTAAAATTTTATTTTATTTATAGGTTAAATTAACACTGCAGATTTCAGTCATTGACTTTTCAAATTTGTCGCTAGGTCCTATCTGCTGTTAATATTACGTTTAAATATCCCTGCTGAGTGACCGTTATCAAATCGCTACCTTCATTTTGCGTTTGTTTGGCTTCTTAATTAAAGTGATAATAAAGTTGAAATTATATTGAAACAAGTTTAGAATAATGTTGGCGTACAGATATTAATAACCGTTTTCATTGATATTGCACGTTTTTGATTTTTATCTGAACCTAAAGCAGTTCGTGGCTTTGTCATAAATAAAGACACTGTTGTTAAACTCAGTGTTTATGAATAATTTATTTCAAGGATTACTTATACTACAAGATTCAATAGTACTTATTTTGAACCAAACAATTCGAACGATTTGAATTTAGTCCGGGCTGTTTTTGTGCCTTCAATCTTATAAGTGTTTCAATGGATTTGTAATTCATCATAGAAAAAATTTCATGACCACAAGATAAGTTTATCCAGGCCGACTTTCACAACACCAATTTAGTGAATTTTTTTGACGCTGTCATTTTGAAAACTTTACCCCGGGGTTGACATGAAAAAGACAAGTATTGAAAAATTAACTATATTAAGTTTAACGACCTTGCCTTTAAGTATAATGGCCTTGTTTTAAAGGCCATTTAAACAGATTTAGTAAAATTTTGTATGCTATGTTACTTTTTGGCTAGATTACCTAATGTGGTTACCAAAAATTGACACCATTAGAAAATGACATGTCCAAGTTCAGTATGGAGGGTGGTTTTTTATTCTGAGTGTCAATGAACCAGAACCAAACTGCCTTCACGTGAAAGAGGATAAAATATAACATTAAACGCCATTTAAATAATAATTTTAGAAAACCCCGTTTTTTTAAAAATTAATTATGAAAAATATCGTTTGTAGAAAATATTTTTCGATCGATGGCAACATTAAAACTTTTTCTAATAATATATAGATCTATCAAATCTGGTACCTGTAGGGCGACCGCGTAAATTCTGCGTCAATCATTGTTTACAGTATCAATTGTTGTGATTGGTTGAATTTATGGCATTCTTGCTGCGTCAATGGATTTTGTCCAATAGTGGAAGAGTGATAACCAATCAGAGGTGATTGCGATCGTTGCACTGTAGCTGTCATTTTTACCCGGTCGATCTGCTTTTACTTCATTTTGACCTGCCAAAGACCAAAGTTCAAAAATTCAAAATGCGCCGCCGCCATTATCAGTTGTCACTTTTGCTTTTGCCAGAGACTTTTGCGTCCATTCACCATTGAATGATTGAATTGTGTTTTTGTGATTTTCATTTTTCAGTGAATTGGCATAACGCAAAGGATTGTTTATTTTACGCTCCAATTTAAAATTGTAAGTGCGCAAGGTAGACCACCTTGCGCATTTATAACCTCAATGTAAGTGTAGTAGTAATTCATCATTTTTTACGTGTTTTTAAAGTATGTCACAGATGTAGTACTATACAGATACCGCGCTCGGAACACGACAGTGCGGCCAAAATTTATTCTAGTGTGCGTGACAGCACTGTCTGGACACATGCATCAGTGTGCGTGAAATGTTGCCACATTAATGAAAAAATGCCAAATTAATGTAAGAAATTTTAATTGTTTGTTCTATCTTTAGACCTTAACTACTTAACCGATTTCAACGACATATGGTAGGAGATTAGCTTGTATCCTGGAAAAGGAGATTCGCATATTACTGTGGTGGTACGCTGGCTACTTTGGAGCTACGCTGAGTAATTTAGCGGTACGTCGAATACTTTGAAGATATGCCAGTTAAATTGGAGGTACGGAGACTACTTTGGAGGTAGGCCGACTACTTTAGAGATACGCCGACTACTTTGGTGGTACGTAGGTACGCCAGCTGCTTTTGAGGTACGTCAGCTACTTTGATGGTACGTAGGCTACTTTTAAGGTTCGCCAGCTTCTTTAGAGGTACGCCAGCTACTTTAGAGGTACGCAGGCTACTTAGGAGGTACGTAGGCTATTTTGGTGGTACGCCAGCTACTTTAGAGGTACGCCGGCTACTTTGGTGGTACGTAGGCTACTTTTAAGGTACGTCAGCTACTTTAGAGGTACGCCGGCTACTTTAGAGGTACGCAGGCTACTTAGGAGGTACGCAGGCTACTTTGGTGGTACGTAGGCTACTTTTAAGGTACGTCAGCTACTTTAGAGGTACGCCGGCTACTTTAGAGGTACGCAGGCTACTTTGGAGGTACGTAGGCTACTTTTAAGGTACGTCAGCTACTTAAGAGGTACGCCAGCTACTTTAGAGGTACGCAGGCTACTTTGGTGGTACGTAGGCTACTTTTAAGGTACGTCAGCTACTTTAGAGGTACGCCGGCTACTTTAGAGGTACGCAGGCTACTTAGGAGGTACGTAGGCTATTTTGGTGGTACGCCAGTAGCCTGCGTACCTCTAAAGTAGCTGGCGTACCTCCAAAGTAGCCTGCGTACCTCTAAAGTAGCTGGCGTACCTTAAAAGTAGCCTGCGTACCAGCAAAGTAGCCTGCGTACCACCAAAGTAGCCTACGTACCTCCAAAGTAGCCTGCGTACCTCTAAAGTAGCCTGCGTACCTCTAAAGTAGCTGGCGTACCTTAAAAGTAGCCTGCGTACCAGCAAAGTAGCCTGCGTACCACCAAAGTAGCCTACGTACCTCCAAAGTAGCCTGCGTACCTCTAAAGTAGCTGGCGTACCTTAAAAGTAGCCTGCGTACCTCTAAAGTAGCCTGCGTACCTCTAAAGTAGCTGGCGTACCTTAAAAGTAGCCTGCGTACCAGCAAAGTAGCCTGCGTACCACCAAAGTAGCCTACGTACCTCTAAAGTAGCTGGCGTACCTCTAAAGAAGCTGGCGTACCTTAAAAGTAGCCTACGTACCATCAAAGTAGCTGACGTACCTCAAAAGCAGCTGGCGTACCTATAAGCTAATCGGCGTACCTCGAAATACGCCGGCAGCGTAGCTGTTTCACAAAAAAAAAAACTATCTACTAACAGCTCATTTACACCTTCTTTAATTTAAGGGAAAATATTACAACGTAAATTAGCAACACTGATAGATATCGTTGAGGTTTTGTGTTTCAAGTCATCAGCAATTAAATAAAAAGGGAAAAAAAACTTACAGAATGAAAATATAAATTCTTACCTATGAAAAGAAACACCATTATCCTTTTTTAATTTTTGGGAACAATTTTTACAGTGTTTCAAGACACAAGAAGGCATTATTTTGAGAAACTTGTTTAAACACACGTTACGTCGAAACTTCTCGACGCGTCGCATCCAACTAAATGAGATTTGTATTTGCTTTTCGTTTTGTATTTGCTTTGTTGGCGCGCCTGCCGTGTTCCTAGCGCGGTATCTGTACTACATCTGTGAAGTATGTACTTTTATAAAGCAGTGATAGCCCAGTGGGACTTGCTTTATGTGTTTGTGGCAACTTAAATATCACTTGATTAGCGGTGAAGGAAAGCATCATGAGGAAACATCAAAGGTGTGTGAAGTCTGCCAACCCACAACACAATTGGCCAGTGTAGTGAGCTATGGTTAATTGGTAAAATCCATCTTATTCTGAGAGCAGACCTTTGCTCAGTGTTGGACCTTAAAAAGCGGTTGAAACAGACTTTAAAAAAGAACTGATTTAAGTTTAAGCCTTAAAGACCTAATAAAACAATAAAATATGTTTCTCTTTTTTATTATTATTAATTTGTTTTTTAGGTAACTGATGAAGAACGAATTTGCCATTCATAAATCTTTTGTAATAGAATTAAACATCAGGAATGAGGGTTACATTGGTGGGCAACAATTTGGTCATGAAGCAATTTGTATTTCTTGTGGGATGTCCATCCATAGAAGATCAGGCAGAAGCTCATGCTCCTTACTAGGGGGACATCCTGAAAGAGCTCAAATTATCGCCAACATCAACTCCCGTCAGGTATATTCATATATATTATATACTATGCTAATCATGTACTCTTATGTTTTTCCCTCTGGGTAAATCTGTGATCAGTTTAACTTTCGTGGATTTGTTCTAGAGTGCTTTATTTCTGTAATGTGATCACTTTGTTCATAGTGATTGTATTATTTTCTTTACTTTAATATCAAGATATCAAGATTAAACATAAATTCCATTTTAGGTCCCTGCAAATGCTCGAACATGTAATGCCTGCTGGCAAAGCACTCATCGCCAAGTTCAGCAACTAGTGGCACAACCAAGTACTCAAGATGTTGAAAGAGGATCTAGCCCTATGACTGAACCTGTCAGTGCTCCTAGCTCTGAGCCTGTCAGTGCCCCTAGCTCGGAACTGGATGGAACAGGCCGAACCAGAATGAGTAGAGAAATATCAATTTAATCAATTTGGATGGTTACCAGCGAACTTCGGATACATGTAATCATTGTTTTGTTCCAGAGTGTGGTAACTCAGAAAGATTGAGATTACCTGCATTTATAAAAAAAACAAAATGTATCATACATTTGATGTATCAATATTGTTTTTTATATATATATTATATTATTATAGCACATTATAAAAATAATATAAGCCTTTATTACTGAATTTGTACATGGTATATATGTCACCGTAAGATTATAATATAACGTTTTTTATCTCGATAGATTATAAACTGTCGACAGATTGTGAACCGTAACATACTGCTTACAATTTAACCCGTTATTTTTCGGTAAATTGTAATATATAGTCATAGTCATAGTCATTTATTTATTAAATATAGGTACACTGTAGGTACACTTATTTTCGTCTAAAAATTACATAAGTACTTAAAAAGCATGATGGTGATAATGGGTAACGGTATCTTAAAACTAAAGCTACGAGGGTTCCAAACGCGCCCTGGTCTGAGAAGAGCCCACAACAAACTCAGCCGGTTTTTTTTTTTTTTTTTTTTTATTATCACCATCTCACAAATATATTAGGTATATTAACCCGATAGAACCTAAGTGCACTACCTGAATATTCATGTCAAACCCTAACCTAACCTATAGTTCGCGCGCGAGTTAAATGCAGAGTAAATGTATGGTGACACTTACATTTACTCTGCATTCAACTCGCGCGTGAACTGTACAAGAAAGAGACAAGAAAACGTAAAAACAATAAATATTTCATAATTTAATACTCAGAACATTGAACGGTTCACAATCTTTCGACAGATCTGATTATTATAGATTGTTAATCATATTTTCTTACAAATAGATTAAATAAATTAAGACACAAATACACTGTTTTATTTATTCAGTTTGCCCGTGGGCATAGTCATCTGACATGGGCGACCTCTTTTCCTTTTTCCCGTCCTTGGGTTATGCACATTAGTTGTGATTATTAATATTCAATTTCAAGAAACTACCCATTTTCCACTACATAGTGCATACAATATTAAAAGATTCGTCGTCGTCGTCGTCAACCGATAGACGTCCACTGTTGGACATAGGTCTCCTGTGGGGTCCTCCACAAGCCACGGTCTTGCGCCGCCTAGATCCAACGACTCCCTGCGACTGTCTTGATGTCGTCCGTCCGACATATTATAAGATTAATAAATAATAATTGAGTATTTCAATCATTCGTAAAATATTAAATAACAACAATAAAATAATATGATAAACAAAACTGACAGTTGACATTTGACAATGACATACGTGAAAAAAACAATCAAGTTTTTTTACTGTTTTTTTTTAATTATAATTGATAAGATTCAGACAAAGATCTAAAAAAGCAACAAAATAAAATAATATTTTTCTCGAAATTGGGGTCCTCTAAAAATGTGTAAATTATGCTAAAAGCCATATTTTAGGATCTCTATTCACGTGTATTAAAATCATCTTGGTTCATGTTCAAGGCCCAATTTTGGACAAGTCCTTTACAAAATCAGATATAAAATCAAGAGTATCAGTCAGGTAGCTAAACGTCATTTTTGAAATCATTTACCCAGTATATTATATATTTTTGCCGCAAACATTATAAATTCAGCTGGAAATCTTTTTCAGATTTGGTAAGGTCATTCCAAAGTCATTTCGTTGCCAATTTGACAGTATGACCAACCGTCGAATTGGCTACTTGACAGCTGTAACTATAAAATATGAAATATGTTAAATTTGGTAGCTTGTGGGTTAACAATAATTATACAATATGTATTTTGCATTAAAATAAATTGTAAATATTTTATTTTTGCAAAACAAATTTGAGATTTTTTATCTGTGGATTACAAGAAGCAAAACGCGGGCGGTCATGATAGAGCCCCGTGTGACGTCACATTTCAAAAAAAAAAACGTCGTGTGTACTAACGTTTGCGTATTGTTGAGAAAATTAACAGTAATATACTTCGATTTGTGATTGTGAGCGGTTAAATGAAATGGGATTATATATGCTTTACAGCTGATAGTACAAATCTACCTAAAGTCGATTCATTTATGGTTGCAAATTTATTTGCGTGTAAACTTTTGCACTGCCGAATTTCGTAATGTATTATAACTTCCATGTAAGTACCGAAATAAACAAAGTAAGTAATAGTACTTAGGTCTCGTGTTTAAGACCTAAGAAAGTGCTGCTGTAAAGTGACAGAAATATAATTTATTTAAATTTTGTCATGTTTTATGAAGAAAATGTCAGGTTAGGTTAATTCATTTTTGGTAGATCAGAGTTTTAAGTTGATTTCTTCAAAACACGAACATCAAAGTGGTCTTCACAAAGTAATACCGCAGATATTTATCCGATTTAAATTCCGGCTCTCGGCAGATTAACTCTAACCACTGCTTTCGACGTTTAAATTATGACATAGGTAATATAGTATATAGGAATGTGTTTATACAATTTGTCAGGATATTAATTACTTATTATTTATTGTATTGTATTGTTCTACACACGTCTTGTAGCTTGTAATTTCCACAATTGCATTAAAGAAGCTGTAAACTTTCCACTTAAAATTAAATGAAACTTGGAGCGTCGTCGTATAGTTAACTTTGTTTTATTTTGAGCTGAGCTGTGACGTCACAGCTAGCAAATGTCACGTGACCGGCTGTTTTCGCGCGAATTTAAAATTAATGTATTAAAAATGTATTTTTTTCTAATAAATAACGCTTTTTTTGAGAAAAAGTTAATTGTAAGAGGTATAAAATGAACCTACGTACATTTTTAAGTATTTTTCCGAAAACTGTCAAATAGCCAATTGGCAACGAGGTCAAAGAGGTATATTATAAATCTGTTTTCATTTCCGTCAAAAATATCGTACGACGTACGAAACCTATGCGAACAGTCAACAACCGCCTCCCATGTCACCCGTCACAGATTATGCAAAGAGTGGCAAGTCATTTCTTTTATATTACAAGCCTATTAACATAATTGTGGCTGTTTGCTGTCAGATTCACGTGAGAAATGCTAATATTAGTGACAGTGATGACGTGTGGTATATGGCCACCCAAATCTGACACATGTGATTCTTCCAGACACTAATTGCTAAACTACGTAAATACTATTATAATTAATGCCAAAGTGGGTATTTCTGCTACGCTTTCACGGTTCATCTGTTCAACCTATTTTGACAAAATTTGGCACAGGAGTAGATTACATCCCGGGAAAGGGGATTCCTACTGGATGCAACTTTTCTCTGTGCCTAATTTCATCAAAAGAGGTCCAAACGATCGCCCGTGGAAGCATACTAGACAAACACAATCGAATTTTATCGTTTAAACCAGTCAGATATCAGGAGTCAGGCTCATAAATAAAGGTTCGAAACCAGTCGGGCATTTTCCGACATAGCACGTGAGTTTATCCGGTAGTTATGTATAGTTACAATTGCATTTATAATACTTAATAGTACAGGTTTGCCAAAATTTTTCCTCGCTTTTTTCTCGTCATTCAAACGAATTTCTATAAAACATTCATAAATGTATGTACAAGGGGGTTACCATCGCTAGCAGTATTATTTCAAAATTATAGTTTTATCTTACGTTCATTGATGTGCCTAAATAAGAAATTAAAAAAAATTGAAAAGCATAAAAGTCAACAATTTTGAAAAATACGGCTTAAAGCTGTGCCCCCTGTATAAAATATGACTGGGTAGGTAATATTTGCCATTTTGTTTCAGCTGAGTAATGATTATCAATCACTTGTATTTAGTCAATGATATTTTATATGTCAAATGTCTTAATTAATTAATCCTAATTTAGTTGAACCTAAAAACAAAAAATGCTTTAATTTAAAGTGCATCTGTCAATTTGGTATGTTTGTTGTTCAATCGTCCAAAGTCGACCGGCGGCCAACGGCGGCCTGAATACGTTAATCAACTTTAATGAACGAAACCGTCCAATAAAACTGACCAATTACTTGAATAAATCGACCGTTCTGTTAAAAGCATTCCTTTAATAAATCGGCGTGAGTAATTCGCGGGGCAAGCTGCGATTACTTTTTTTTCCACTACAAGCCATTACTAGCCGTTGTATTTTTTTAATTCAAGTACTAGCTAATGCCCGCGACTTCATCCGCGTGGATAGAGATTTTTCGGCTTCCGCAAGAACTCTTTAATTTTCCGGGATAAAAAGTAGACTATGTGCTATTCCAGACTATAATCTATCTCTGTACCAAATTTCAGCCAGATCACGCCCCACACACATACATTGAGTAACAAACATCAATAAGCTTTTGCATTTACATTATTATAGTAAGAAGTAAGATGACATTTTTTTTTCTATTCTCTATATTTTTTTCAGCTTGACTGTGGGAAAAGTGAAAATTGTGTAGTTTTCGTGCGTCACCTCGCAAAAATTGCATAATATCACGTTTGGCTAACTTTTCCAAACTTAAACTCAATTTTTTTTGTATCCAAATAAACAATTGTAAAAGTTGCTTTTGAATCGTTGAGTGAATCTGCCACTAGAACAAAGTGAAACAGCTTTTTTTAGCTATAGTATTTGTATTGCGGCAAGTGTAGTCGAACTCTTTGATTATTTAACCTTCTCAATACTAAGGTCAAACTTGTCCAATTTCTTGTATAAATCGGCCGTTTGTCTCAAACATTCCTTCAGGGCAATAAATCAGTGCGAGTCGGAAATACCAATTGGAGTTTCCTTTAAATTCGATGCTGCATGCGCGTGAGTAGAACCGCCTGTTGCCAATTAGAGGTGCTATGACAAATGGAAATGAGTTATGATGCGCTTATGACACGTTGTTAAAGCGAATCAGTGAGTCAGGGATGTGATTTGAAAGCAAAAGACACGCTTTCCTTTGCAATTTTTTATTTTTTCTGAAACATTTTATTATTTTACAGGCCAACTAACGTTTACACTACAAGTCAGCCCTGCGATCCTACCTACCTTTTGGTACCTAAGTCATTACTTGGGTGCCAACAGGTTAGCCCGCTACCATCATAGACTGCATAATGATATATAATGGTATAATATATAATGCTATAATGGTAGCGGGCTAAGCTGTTAGGGGTATGGCAGCTATATTAAACCCATACCCCTAGTCTACACGGCATCGTATCAATAGGTAAGTAATAAGTTGAAAATATAATGTATTCTGGAGTGACATTTACACAAATTTCGAAGTAAAGTCCCACAAAGTTATCTGACCCGGTGACAGCGTTGCTAGTAGATAATGAAAAATAAGTTTAAAGAAACCTTAATGGGCATAAAAATTAGATCCAGTTTTAGCCACCGGGTCAGCTAAGTTTGACGGACTGTAAAGTCTAGTAACTGATGACAGTCGTTACTATTAGATAAAATTAGTATAGTTAATGGTGAAATCATAGTCAAGCGCATAGCTGTCATAAAAATTACAAAAATAATATTCCTTTCAATTCATAGTGTAACTAAACTTGTAACATCCAATACTTGGTGTAACTAAAGTATACAAAGACAACACATTATTAGTTCAGGCAGAACAGTGGGCTCACTACCGTCTCTGAAATCAGTATTCTTTTAAAAATGCAATTTTATAGGACGTACATTGACGCCCCTAAAAAAGGGATTATAATTCTGAAACAAGAGCGTCAACTGTATTAAAGTAACAGTGCTTTAAGCGATGGCAGTGAGCCCCCAGCGCGTGCGCATGCAACGTTTAGTTTGACAAATGGCGCTCCCCGCTTATTACGGGACGGGTCGGGACGAGACGGGACACAAATACGGACGACGTTTGTTACCAGTGTCATTCACGGATGTCTTAATAAATATTCGTCAGCGAGGGATTCTTGGAAACGTCTAATATATGAACCCTGACGTTGCTCGTGTATGCAGACGATACTTTAAAGGTAAGGTTACACTCACATACATGCCATGCGACGAAATACCAAATTTTGTGTGTATAAATTATTAAGAAGGAGCACTTTATAACATAACACTTAATTCCTTAAAAAATTAGGTACTCGTAGTTAAGTATCGTTTACCACTCTCATCTAATACGGTAATAGCACTGGCCACTGGTAATAGGTCGATGAGTTATGCCGATCTGCTTATAGCGTATCGCGCTAGATCTGCAAGAAGAAGTCCAAAATATAGTAATTAATGATGTTCTATATATATAGAACATCATTCAAAAGTATTTAAAACCAAAAATTCGCAAATGTGTCCTTGCTCTTAGAAATAATGCATTTGAATACAAAGCAGTAGCAGTATTAAATAGCTATGAAACAATTATAAGCCGGAAGAACTTGGATGTTTCAGTTTTATAACTATTTCCTTAATGAGGCCAAGTGTGTTACGTAGATTCATTTCTGTAAAAACATACTTAATTACTTACCTTTTCTAATATTAAAATATTAATTACTAGACGATGGCCTCGTTATTGCGTTGATTAGGTTTTTTTATTCCTCCGGGAATCCGTAAATTTTCTGGATAAGTAGGCTTTGTCCTTCCCCAGGATGAGATTTTGAGATATCTCTATACCAAATTCTATTAAATTCTGGAAATGACGAGCCGTTGAAATGTCGCAGACAGAGAGACAGACAAAAGGACAGACACATATTCTCACTTACGATGTCTGTGAATTGTTCCGCGTGGATTGTAGTTCTTGTAAAATCCCGTGGAGATCCTTTGACTTTGATTAGAAGTCTAAATATGTTATTTTCCGGGATGCTCTCTACATATCAAAACTTGTCTAGAAATTTAAAACCTCACTCCACACCATTGAAGTCACGGGCATCAACTAGTACACTGTACAGTATGAATAATTTGTTAGATTAGAATATAAGAGTTTTTTGGAACAATCGATAAATGTACCAAAAAATAACTACTTACTTACTTAAATTACCTACTTACTACCTTCATAGTTTTACTTTCACAAAACCAATAAAAAAGTCAAATAAAACAGAAAACTTCATCTCACATCTCATATCTTTTAATAAAAATTTAATAGAATAATTTTACGACACCCCTAAAAGTAGAGGTCCTCCTAAAAATTCGTCCAGGGGCCTACTGCCAACGCTTAAAGCAATACCTAAGCATTATTACTCAAATTGACATTTCGATGTCCCGTACCTTGACGTTCCTAAAATAAGAATTATAATTCCAAAACACGAAAGTACATAATGAAACAATATGGCTTTAAGGGTTGGCAGTATGGCCCCAGAAAATCTTGAGAGGAGCTCGTAAAAACTTTAACGGGCCTTCAGAAATTTCCCGAACTGCTAAAATGCGCACAATCGCCCAATGTATACGTCTGTCATGGACGATTTTTGGGGATAATCAAATTTAATTAAACTCGCATCAGTGGGAAGTTGGGAACCGTTGGGCAGCAACTTTTACTTTTTTGCCCCCTATTTTTTCTACCACCGTAGCACTAATTAAAAACAAGCTTTTGAAGGGAATTGTTTCGAACGTTTTGGCGACAGAATTACAGGCTGAAAATAAAAGTTCTGAAATTAGAAGAGAGAGTAGGTACATTGCATACCATATTTTGTGATGTAAAATAATAATACTTAGTAATTAATTACGGAATACTAGCTGATGCCTGCAACTTCATCTGCGTGGATTGATGTTCTTTGTTTCCCGCGGGAACCCTTTAATTTTCCGGGATAAATGTAGCCTATGTGTTATTTCAGAATATAATCGATCTATATATATATTTTTTTAATCCACTACAAGTTAGCCCTTGACTGCGATCTCACCTGATGGTAAGTGATGATGCAATCTAAGATGGTAGCGGGCTAACCTGTTAGGGGCATGGCAGCTATAATATTAAACCCATACCCCTATTCGGTTTCTACACGGCATCGTACCGGAACGCTAAGTCGCTTGGCGGCACGTCTTTGCCGGTAGGGTGGTAACAGGCCAGACCAGGGAAAATTCAGAAATTATAAATTCCCAAATTGACCCTCCCGGGGATCGAACCCGGGACCTCCGCACGTTAAGACAACAGCGCTACACACTGCGCCACGTAGGTCGTCAAATATGCCAAATTTCATCCAGATCCGTTCAGCCGTTCTGCCCTGATTGAGTAGCAAACATCTATCCAGTATCCACACATCCCAACTATCTATAATATTAGCATGGATGCCTTCAATCAGCAAAGTTAGAAATCAATTATTTTTTCCGTTTCATCTCAGCGGTACAAGTCTGCGACCTCTGCAATTTAAATTATTTTCTCTAGGTCTTATAGTGAAAGCTCATTTTATTTGCCTATAGGTTCAGACATTGTTATATGACAAAAAAGGGGGAAAAAAGAAGAAAACTCAATTGCGAGCCTCGTAGACGATTCAAATAGTACTTAAGTCCCCTTCGATTTGTTGCAAACAGTTGAATGCAATGTCCACTATACATACTTTTACTACCAAGATATTATTACAAACAATATACACGAATTTCCTCTTTAAATTTGAAACTATAAGAGATATAATAGCTGCACAAGCAACACTGTTTTTGTCCGTGACGTAACCATGGCAACATATCGGGAGACAATAACTGTTAGCTCTTTATTATGCGATTATGACTCTTATATCAATAGATTTATGTTTGAAGTGAATGCATAAAATATACCTTTCATTGCATAGAATTTCTTCTGCAATCCCATGTTCAATCAGCTTTGATGACAAATAGGTAGGTACTATATTGTTGAATATCTTATTTCACGAGAAAAGAATGGACTTTTTATGGAAAACTCATTCCCTTTTCTTAAAAAAGGTATTCATTTTCAATTTCATACAGATCCGTTCTGCCGTTCAAGCGTGATTGAGTCACAAACATCCATCCATCCAAACTTTCGC
Source organism: Erebia aethiops (assembly GCA_923060345.2). Taxonomy (NCBI): domain Eukaryota; kingdom Metazoa; phylum Arthropoda; class Insecta; order Lepidoptera; family Nymphalidae; genus Erebia; species Erebia aethiops. Next base: position 15,451,106 of record OV281081.1, on the reverse strand, counting down.
ATTAATAATATTAGTATAGAAGTATAGATAGATAGATAGATAGAGGCACCTACAATAATAACAATAATTAGTGTAGAGTACGGCGCCTCCGGTACTCCGGTATTATAAAGAGACATAGGATAACAGCTATTGTTACAATATAATAATATAATAATAATATTGTCTTTGTATTCTTGGAAAAAATAATTAAATCAAATTAATAGCACTAACTGAGGCCGACTTGCACAACATTGCCTTAACTAAGTAGTTAAATTTTAATACTGTCACTTTTTGATTAGTTTATGTCGTAGTTGAGATAAAAATGACAGGTATAGAAAATTTCTAAAGTCCCACAAACGTATCTAACCCGGTGAACAAAATTGGAACTAATTTTTATGCCTTTTTACTTGTTTAGTTATTTTATTTATTTTTCATATATTATATACTAGCACCGAGTAGTAAGGTCTGTGTATACTAGCGACCTGATACCGGGTCAGAGAAGTTTGTGAGACAACAGCCTTGTCAACAAGTGGGTCTAAACAATAAAAACTTATGGTGAGTGAATTAGTTGTTAAACTTAAATGTGTGAACTTAACAAGGCAATTCAAAAGTTTAAATTCAACTGTTGGTAAAGCACTAAAATTTATTTTAATTAACTCACAAAATATGTTAATTAAAACGTTATTTAAAACCCCTTTTAATACCCCAACACGGGTTAAGTGTCCCATAGATATAAAATTTCGTAAATGGTCGTAAAGTTTCCCTTAGGATTCGTCTCTAATTCATTTAGGACGTTTATGTGAGCGTGAATTTATTATGAAATGGCACCAACGTTTCACGTCTAGAACACAATTCAGTCGCAACGGCGATTTATTCTCATAACAAGGTGTTGTAAAAATAGTAGACACGGATTTATGGTTCAAGTGTAAGACCGTGACAGAGGACAAACGCATTTGTCCGTGGCAGAAATCGATATCATGCGCAAATTGTATACTACGATTGTTATATTGTTTCATTTTCATAGCTTAATGCTATGCTTTGTTCAAGCACATAATGGTATTATGGCTTAAATAAGCTCCGCAAAAAGAGAGGGGTGTTATAAGTTTAACGTGTCTGTTTGTGTATCTGTCTGTGGTATCGTAGCTCCCAAACGGATAGATCGATTTTCGTTTAGTTTTTTTTTAGTCATAGATAATTTTATCTCAAGTGCTCTTAGCCATGTTTCATGAAAATCTGTTCAGCCGTTTGATGATCACCAGCTCTTTAATAGTTGATGAGGGGATCTGACTACCTTCCATATATATCGATTCGAAATTTGGTACCGTATTGACTTCAATGATATTGAAAGAACATGGTAATGTAACCATGACTTCAAATATGACATGTTTTATTAACTATTTAGTTGAGTAGTAAGCCCAATATGGAAGCTAAGTAATATGGAAGCCCATTGCACATTTTGAGCATGTAAAGCCATCAGTCCAGCGTCTGATCTCTCTCCGGTCGTGTCGGATTTTCCATCCCATTGGGGTGCAAGAGTAAGGTGTACCTGTGATTACGCACACACTTGGGCACCTATCTCCCACGCAGATGGCTAATCTCTGTGGAGATTGCCCACCGTTGCCGGAAGTTGCCGTTGGTCTGGAGATTATTATGTGGACACCCTTCGCATTATTAATCCAAGAAAACACTGTCATTTTGAACGCTGTATTCCTCATTGATGATCAACCTCAATGAGGAATACGGCCCAGAGACAGAGAAGACCTCTACATAAAACATAAAATACATGCGAAATATTATATGTGAATAAATGCGAAAGTTTGGATGGATGGATGTTTGTTATTCAATCACGCCAGAACGGCTGAAGGGATCTGGGTGAAATTTGGCACAGAGATAGATTATAGTCTGGAAAAACACTTTAGATAGATAGATACAGACTTTATTGCCACATAACATAAAAGTAAATTATAAACAAAAAACAGAAAACAATCCGTGTGCAAGGGCGCACATAGGCTACTTTTTACCCCGGAAAATTAAAAAGTTCCCGAGGGAACCAAAAAACCTCAATCCACGCGGACGAAGTTGCGGGCATCAGCTAGTAAAACATATAAAACAGCATAACGTGTCCGTATTTTCTACGCGTAATAATATTAGCTCATACAATATACCTACGTCCATATTTCAGTGGAACAATGTCTCGAAATAAAAAAAGCATGGCGTGCGACATCTCCCGACATGGGCGATTTATACTGCACTTCGAGATTACGAGACCGGAAAATATTGCGATGAAATAATATTGATATACTAACTGACTCACCCCAGCTACGCATGCTCCTTAAATTAATTGAGAAAAACAACTAAGTTATATTTGAGCTGTATCTATTAATTGAGAAAAACAACTATGTTATTTTGAGCTATACTTATCTATTAATTGAGAAAAACAACTAAGTTATATTTGAGCTGTATCATCTATTAATTGAGAAAAACAACTATGTTATTTTGAGCTATATCTATTAATTGAAAAAAACAACTAAGTTATATTTGAGCTATACTCGTACCTATCTAATAATTGAGAATAACAACTATATTATATTTGAGCTACAGCTATTCTATTCCGATTAAACTAACCGTAGCCTAAAAGGCTTATCAGCATCAATACCTATGCAGTAACTAGCAGTTATCAGCCAAACAAGATTAAGTTTGTCCGGGCGACATCAATTAACAGATTAACAGTCTGATCGCGTAAAGTAGATTACGCAAATCGACTAAGCTTCCTATTAGCGTCCGCTTAGAGTGAGCTTAATTCAGAGCTAAATTCAAATCCAAAACTTTATTCATTCATTCATTCAGAAAGGTAACTTAACATCATATACCGCTTGCATAAATAACACTTTTTAAATTCCTCTACAAGTTTTGTAGCCCTTGATTGCAATCTCGCTTGATGTTACTTGTTGATACAGTCTAAGATGGTAGTGGGTTAACCTATTAGGAACAAACCGTAACCTAAAAGGCCAGCATCAATACCTAGGCAGTAACTAGCAGTTATCAGCCAAACAAGATAATGTATGGGCGACGTCAATAAATAGATTAACAGTTTGATCGCGTAAAGCAGATAAGATCGCAAATCGACTAAGCTCTTGTTAGCGTCTACGTGGACTGAGCTAAATGTAGAGCTGAATTCAAATTCAACTTTATTCATTCATTCATTCAGAAAGGTTACTTAACAAACATAAGAAACCGTTTGAATAACTTTTTTTTAGTCTCTATCTGCAATCGCACCTGGTATAGTACAGTAGCACTTCTTTTGACACTTATTGCACATTGCAGCCCGTGCCCGTGACGTCGCCCGTTTTGATTCCCGCGGGAACTTTATAATTTTCCGGGATGCAAAGTAGCTTGTCTTATTTCTTTAAGTCATTCTGGCATGATTGAGTAACAAACATCCATCCATCCAAACTTTCGCATTTATAATATAAGTATAGAATATATACTCTTTGCATCTATGAAACAAAATGTTATTAAAGGCTTTCAGTCCATTTATATCTACATAACTGTGTAGGAATTGATTAAATTTTCAACGAGACTAAAAAAAAACTCTTTAAGCGTACCTCGAAGGCTGGAAGTCAGTTGTCGTCTCAAGACGCTAGACGTTAGATGAAATCTGACGCCATCAGACGATTTGAATCTCGCAAATTGGCAACGCGGGCTAATTAGCGTTTACTGCGCTAGTTGGGGCAGGGCCATGAAATTAAAGGTTTGAGTGGTACTATACTTAGTACAAATACAACATAATTTTTTTCAAGACTAGCTGATGCCCGTGACTTCATCCGCGTGGTTTAAGTTTTTTATATCGCTATCGCCCGTTTCATGGCTCTAAAAACCTAGCGGTTAATATGATCATAACAATATAATTGATAGGACTGTACTCTGTAGTTTTGCATTCCATTCGTGATGTATGTACGACAGGCGACATGGTGACAGACATACTCTATGACACTAACTAATGGTGATTAATATAAAGAGCGTGACTTAAGAGTTATTTAAAGATATCTAATGATTTACAGTATCTAAATAAGATACTTACCCGGCTGAGTTTGTTGTGGGCTCTTCTCGGGGCGCGTCTGGAACCCTATATACATTCATTTATTCATTAATAATTAAATATCCAAAATTTCAAACATACAAAATAAATTAATGAATAGACATGATTTATTATGAATCTCGGCTACTAAGCATCGTTTCTATATTACGTTAACGTTTAAGCAGGCATCTATTATCTAGTAACAAAATTTTACCATAGAATCTTGAATAGCAACAAAAAATATCATATCATGTTTATTGTTTTGCTTTCAATTTTAATACAATCACAACGAAAATACGGGTCCATCGATCATATCTCAATTAAAACATGGCCGCCATAGCATCCCTCACAGGTTTTCCATTTCGCAGATAATAAATAAATCAAATTTTATAAACTGCCAAACCCAAGCCGACCCGCCGAATAAAACCCAAACAATAAACAATTTAAAAACCGAATCCATCACGACAAACTTTCACATACACTCCCGCTGTACTTTTCACCCCTGTTTTAACACGCAAACTTATAAAACACCTGGCACAAAGTAAATCTAACTTTATCGTCATAAGAATAAAGGATATCCCTGCAGAATTTGGAAATTGTTAAGATTGTTAAATAAATGCATCTGTGCAAGGCAAAATAATTCTTATTGCAATGGTATTGAATTTGAAATTAGTTTGTTTTACAATGAGGGGAAGATTTCTCGATGTATTGGGAAGAAGTTTACAGAATGTCGCTGCGATTTCGGACATGTCAGTTTAGTGCGTAAACTGTCACGTCACAGTATTATAGTGGTTGGGGCTACGAAAGTCGCGGTGCAAATTTTAAACAATATTTTATATTATAGCACTGCAGTTTTATCGGATCACATGTATCGGTGTGTGAAATTAACAGTACCTAACAGTCCGCTCTTTAGACCGACCGAGATAATAAAATCCCAAAAGCTATCACAGAAGAAAAAACGGAAATAGTTTTCAAACGTAGACTCAAAGACTGGTTAACATAACAATATTTTTTTACAACTATAATTATATAGTTATGTTAAATATATAATTTCCCTAGACTAATATTCAATTGTTACTAGCTCGTGCTTGCGACTTTTTCCGCTATCTCAGTGCCAAATTTCATCCAGATCCGTTAAACCGTGATTGTGTAACAAACTTCATCCATCCATTCAAACTTTCGCATTTATGATGTTATGATATAGATTATAATTTAATTTAAGTAAGTACCTATAATATTGTAATCCGCGTCGGACGGGAACGACATGTTTTCACATGCCGTGCGTTTTTTGGTTACAATCCATATCCATACTAATATTAAAAATGCGAAAGTGTGTATATCTATCTGTCTGTCTGCTACGCTTTCACGGCCCATCTGTTCAACCGACTTTGATGACATTTTGTTTAGAGGTAGGTTTTATCCCGGGGGAGGACATAGGCCTCTTTTTATCCCAGAAAATTAAGGAGTTGCCGTGGGTATTAAAAAAACTTAATCCACGCGGACGAAGTCGCGGGCATCATCTAGTATTATATAAAAGTGACTCACGGTGACTATTAATTGACCTGACAGAAGTGTTTTGTGCCTAGTGAATTTACTCTTTTAATGGCCCAGCAAACTTTTCCCCAAATATCACAAGAGATTGCTTTCTGGAGGGTGATTGAATCTAACGCTTTGTTTATTTTTGCTTACTCCTTACCTACCTATCTATGTACTTACCTACTATGCCTACCTTCAAACTGTTAGACGGAAAATTAAAGCGAGTTTGTGAAAGGCCTTATTGCCTTTATTATGGTTCTCGAATATGTTCTAGACTTGGTAACACTGGTCTAGGGACTCAATGGTGGATACTGTTAATGGCTTGATGTGTGTTTTGCTAATTTATATTTACACTTACTGATTATAAATGCCTAATATTTGTTAGTCAATCATGCCAGAACAGCTGAACGGATCTGGATGAAATTTGGTACAGAGCACTAGATGAAGCCCGCAACTTCGTCCGCGTGGATTTAGTATTCGTATCCCCGCGGGAACTAATTAATTTTCAATGATAAAAAGTAGCCTATGTCCTTTCCCGTGTAAAACCATTACCTGCACCAAATTTCATTAAAATCGGTTTAAAACATGGGCCGTTAAAGCGTAGTAAAAAGACAGATAGACAGACAGACACTTTCGCATTTATAATATCAGTAAGCATGGATAAAAGTGCTTTTTTTCCTTAATCAAAAGTAATATAAAACCTATAATTAACAATGTGTATAATTATAACAATGTTACAAGCGAGCGTTTATAATTACCATAAGGCCAGGTGCACATCAGTTATCCGCTAATTGCAGTCGGTGGGAAATGTGAGCGCACCCTTATAACCGTTCAGTCGTTGATGGTGTTATTTACTTGTCTGTTTGTCGGGTTGATGGGTACGGGAACTGTGAACTTGGGATGTTTTTGCTTACTTTTGTTATATTTTGCCTCTAAGTTCAAGTTTTGACGACCTCCCTGGCGCAGTGTTAAGCGCTTTTGTCATAGTAAACATTTCTATCGTAGGTTTTTCTATCTAGAAATAATATACGAGTTCTTCTCAATAAAGTTTCCATTCCACTTGCACTCGGCAGCAATGGGGTAAATCGGTAAATGACTTTGACTTTTGGCACGTTATTTGACTACCCTATCCTTGCCCATAAAATTAATTAACAACATTACCTACCCACTGATTAGCTCTTTTTGCTAGCTAGCTACAAGTTCATACAATACGCTGTCACACTCGGCAGCAATGGGGCAAATCGGTAAATGACTCCCCCGTTATTTGACCACCTCTGCCCTTTAAGCGCTAGCTTGCACTTCTCTTCACTTCGTATTAATTAACGTATTTGTGTTATTTACTGTCTAGCTATTTTGTTCATGTATCTATTGAATACAAGTAGTTCAGATTTGTCCACGACTTCGTCGGCTTTCATTTTATGGGTTATAGTGCCCTTACTTGTATTATTACTAAATGATGCCCGCGACTTCGTCCGCATAGATTGAGGTTTTTTGATTCCCGTGTTAACTCCTTAATTTTCCGGGATAAAAGTAACCTTTGTCGTTCAACGGGATGCAACCTATCCAAATTTCATCAAAATCGGTTGAAAGGATGGCTCGGGAAAGCGTAACAGACAGACAGACAGATAGACAGACAGACACCCTTTCGCATTTATATTATTAGTATGGAAGAATGGATATTGTAAGTAAATTATATTTAACTTCAAATGTTAGTTTGTGTGTTTGAAGTTCAAATCTTGCAACTAAATTTTTATAATAATATTAACTTATTTAAATGTACTTCTCTAATCTAATCTAGATTACATACATTTTTTTCAAAAACATTCAAAAACAGTCAAACATTGCGGGCAAATTAACAAGTGGTCACTTTATATTAGTAGTACTAGTATAAGTCTTTATTGCATCTTAACACATAAACATTATGCATACAAAACAGAAGACAGGAAACTGGTAATGCACAAAGGCGGTCTTATCACTCAAGTGATCTTTTAAAGGTTATTTTTTATTACAGATTTTGTAAAATACTGCCTTTCCATTGAAGAAAAATATAGAAAGCTTGTTAAAATTATGAAACGTTTTAATAATGTATTTTGAGTATGTCCTTTTTCTTTATGCTATCAAGTATTTGATAATAAAGCTTCTAAGGATTTGAACCCGGTAACCCCAGAAACGCATAAGTGCGCCATTTCGCCATTGAATTTCCTTAAAATACCAAAATTACATAAAATAAGCCGGGAAATTCTAAACCCCCCATACAATAATACATCAGAACACCGCAGCCTATAATTTGCGGCGTTCGCTGTCTACAAATGACGGGGCTCACAAGATAGGGGGTTGGAATTCATTAAAGTCGCTTGTCGGTCTGTCTGTGTAACCGATAATTTTGCTGTCTTTTCAATCATTTTCTATGAATTCATTATCTATTGAAACTGCCATGAATTTGAAAACGATTTAACGTAAAGAAATTAGAAGTGAATCTGTACTAACGTTATAAATGCGAAATTTTAGATTGATGTTTGTTACTCAATCATGCCAGAACGCCATGGATGGATGTTTGTTACTCAATTACGCCAGAACGGCTGAACAAATCTGGATGAAGTTTGGCACAGAGACAGATTATAGTCTGGAATAACACTTAGGCTACTTTTTATCCCGGAAAATTATAAAGTTCCCGCGGGAACCGAAAACCATCAATCCATGAGGACGAAGTCGCGGGCATCAGCTAGTCCGTACTAAAATTAATTATTCGTGCAAAAGTGTTGTTTTGTTAGTTAAATTGTCAGTCACAATAGTTAATTGGTTCATTAGTTCGTCTTTCAAGCCGGAATAAAGCAAACATACTCGTATCAACTGTTTTTTGCATGAGTCTAGTTTAGGGCCTGGAGGGTGACATTTTATATAGGTACTACAAAGCCAAAATTTTCTCTTTTGAGAAACTAATTTTGAACGCTAAATTCTCAAATTGCCTCTGCCGTGGATCGAACCAAGACCTCTCACTTATATACCACAGCGCTCAACATTGCGCCAGCTAAAACTGCCTTTTACAGCTTGCGCTATAATAATAGCCACACTTTGTTAACCAGGCACTAAACAAAGTGTGGCCCAGTTTCTAACGAGACGTGAGCCTACAATTAAATATGATATGAGAAACTTAACGTAGGTACACGCTAAGTTGTGTATCACGCCTTTGAGAAATTAGTGTATATTATACAGGCCTAGGTATATTGCGACTTCTTTCATGTACCTACTTCATTATTTTTTTAACAACCGATGTAAATCTGCGACATTTAATATGTCAGTAGCTTCCAAACAGTAAGGCGATTGTCTACAACCTGCATCAATCATTGTTATTGTCTCAATTGTTTTGATTGGCTGAATTTATGGTATTCTTGCTGCGTCAATGGATTTTGGCCAATAGTGGAAGAATGTTAACCAATCAGAGGTGATGGCGATCGTTACAGTATCATTTTTAGACAATCGTCCTGCGGATGAACTGATTTTGATTTATTAGTTTCTTTTTGTTTGAAATTGACAGGTACTGGGTAGATTAAAAATCATTAAAATATAAGAAAAATCTCTGCAGATGATATTAGTTTACACAGTTAACGATGCCCAAGATAAAAATAATTTACAATGCTATGCTTCTCTCTATGGTTTATTATGAAAACAACTGTCCAGCACTTCCCAGCGTCTCTTCAATGGGCATTGTGTGAAAACTCCACAGTCCTTGCTTACACACTATACTTGTTGGTCGTAAACCACACAATGCTCTGGTTTCGTGGAAAATAAGTTACAATGTTAGGATTCCGAATGCTAATAACACAATTTTGTAAGCGAAGCAAATACATTATCGTTTTGAAGACGTTCCTGGCGCAGTGTTGAGCGCTGTTGTCTTAACGTGGGAGGCCCGGGCTCGATCCCCGGCAGGGTCAATTCGGTAATTTATAATTTCTGAATTAGTGGGAGTTTTCGGCCGTGGCTAGTTACCTACCGGCAAAAACGTGCAGCCAAGCGTTTTAGCGTTCCGCTTAGTTGCCTTGTAGAAACCGATTAGGGGTTAGGGGTATTATAAATGCGAAAGTTTGGATGGAAGGATGTTTTTCACTCAATTTTATACCCCAGAACGGCTGAACGGATTTAGAAATTTGGCACAGAGATAGATTATAGTCTCGAATAACACTTTTTATCCCGGAAAATAAAAGAGTTCCCGCGGGAACAAAAAAGCCTCAATGCACGCGGACTGAGTCGCGGGCATCAGCTAGTACGTTATAAAAAGAACCAACTGTTTGAAATTCCTAACTTAGTCTGGTTTGGTACGTGCGCGAGTTGAATGCAGTCGGGGCCTGAGTAATACATAAGCTCTGCATTCAACTTGTGCGCGAATTATAAGTGGCCTTGCGTTGATAGATCAGTCAGTCAGTTAGGTCGAGCCTGTTTATTTATAGATACAGAAGATTATGTTGGTACTCGGAACAAATAACCTCGAAGCAGGCCAAGTTTTCATGTGTTTCTGGAAGACAATGCAGTAAGTCATAAAAGCGATTTTCAATCATTCGCACACTGCCCGGTAGCTCCACGGAACGGCGTAAAACTGATTTACGACCAAAAACCAGGAGGAACAGACACTATGTAAGTCTGTACGTACCATTGGAATATTATGTAGGTGCCTATAGGTTTAGTAACGGTGAATACGTGAAACAATTTTTAAGAATCAATATTGGATCCACGCCTCAGGTGACCAAAGTTCTGGCGCTTTTAGCAAAACGGCTTAACCTCGCCATTCAACGAGGTAATAGCGCCAGTGTTTTGGGCACCATGCCCATTAACGACCACTTGGACGGCGTTTATTTTTGTAAATGTAATTAGTAACAGCTTTTTCTTCATTTTTCTATTCTTTATTTAATTGTGAGTGGCCTTTAAACCAGTAGTTAAACATAATATATTTAATAGATTTTTTTTTATTGTATTTATAACCCAGATAAATTAAATTGCGAATAACTTTCGACAAGTAATTTTTGTGACGAAATTCGTCGGATAGTGATTCCAATAGGTAGATCTATTTGAAATTCTCATTTATTATTCTATATTAAGCGAATCGATAAAAACTTGTTTAGTTTTCAATTTAGTTTTAATTTAGATTTTAATGTATTTCATAGTTTTAATTTCAAAATAATTTGGTATGAAACTAAAATGAAAATAATTAGGTGGTTGATTAAGAAAGCTGAAAAGTAAAGAAATTGAAATTTATCCAGTGTTTCCTGTCTGATGTTTAGCCCAAAATAATTCCATCTTCCAAAAAAATCTGAAAGCCCAACAAATGTGAAACTAAACTGAAAGAAATATAATAATAACAGAGTCCAAAACGAAGCCAGAAAATTTCAGAACTTTGCATAGAAATCGAGATCATATTAAAAGTTGAATATAAATAAATAAAATTCTTCGTCGCCACAAGCCATTGTATTTTACCACGGTAAGTTTAACAATAAGAAGCTAAATAAAAAGAATTAGAAAGAAAGTTTGTTCTTAATAAACTTGTCACGGCACAGGGCGAAAGTTAATTTCCTGTTTCGTCCGGTACGCCGGGGTGGATGCTTGTTTTCCTCCGCTGGAGCTCTGTGCTTACACAAGCTAATAAAGTTTTCTGATAAAATTATTATCGTAATTTTTCTCAAATATTTTAAATCACCTTAAGAATATCCTTACCCGCCTTGTCCATTTAGATTCGAGATTGTTAACTTACCGTAGCTATTTTTACAGAAAAACAACACAGTACACATTGGTTCGTTCCCTTTATTATGTGTTTTCCAGGAGAGCAATATCGTGAGGCATCGATAGTGTAATTTATCATTTATACCTAATAATTAATCGGTCGTCTGTGTCTTCCAGGGGGGCATACTTCCATCGCTTCAAGCTCTGATGTTGTGGACGTTCGTGTTTTAGAATTATGATCCTTATTTTAGGAACATCAAGATACGTGACATAAAACTCTAATTTTAAAGTAGTAGGTACTGCTTTAAGCGATAGTAACCCCCCAGATAGCTTTAAGAATTTAAGTTCCTTATTGTTCAAAGCTATATTATTTTAGTTATCACCATCGCTTCGCTCCCAATTTTATTATCGGTTATCCTAAAAACTTAAAAAGAAAAATTCAGCTTTATTTGAGCTCTTAGTTTTACTCAGCATGTTTACTATGTGAGATGAGATAGGGGCAGTAAAAAGATCTGTGCACCACGTGTGATTAATTACACGATACAAAACTTTTTTGAGGCCCGTATCATGCCCGTATTTGATTAATATTTTTGCTACCTTTACCTATCAATAAATTCCTCCAGAGAAAAAAGTAAAACTCACTACCGCTAGAGACCGCGGATACAGGGCAAAAAGGCTCACGCTTGACAACAATCATGCTTGGTGCAAAGAAATGATGAGGTCTAGACATTTTTTACATTTTTACTATTTTAAGATAATTTCCTAGTCGTTTTATTTTGTTTCACCATGTAATGGAATGTTTTAGTTTAAATTTTTCAATAAACTCCGTTATTTAGACAGAATTATTAAAACTAAGTAATATTTTAATTTCTACATACTATAAATAATTATATAACTTCAAAGGCGAGGAGAAAATGCTAAAAAAACTTGTGCCAAAGAAAATCAGTTAACATCAAAACATTCCCTATAATTTAGTCCTTAATTATATAAGCAGTTAATTATTCCATTCATCGTCTATTTTACCATAAGCCTCATATTATTAGGAAAATGTCCTCTTTAATCATGTCCCCTTTCTATGAAATGAATACGCGAATCATTACCGGGTATAAGCCACATATTATAGCTATACAAAATGTAGTAATTGAAAACTATTATGTCGTGCATAATCACTTTTTATGACTTGTCCGCGACTCTAGAGATTTCCAAAATCCCGTCAGAGTTTGTCCACATTCTGGGATCAAAAGAAGCCATCGTAACATACCTCTGTACAAAATTAATTCAAATCATCTGTTTTTTCAAATCGGGTAAACAGGTGAGACATAACTACAGACGGACGGACGCAATTTCACTTTAAACCCCAATAAGGAAGGATTTTGAGAAATTCAACCGAGCGAACAGACGTTTTAACACAGGTTTTAGTGATTTAGCAGTCTGTCCAGTTCGTAGCGTGATTTTGCCTTACCCAGGTATGGGATGATGATAGGGTTTTTTCCTTTGTCAGAGATATAGAAACACAACAAAGGCTGTTCTTTTACAAGTAATACCGACAAGATGCTTTCAAATTCAAAACGCATTAAAATTCAGCATCTTCAGCGCGCCATAAACGCTTTACATTCGCGTAAATGTCACAATGCACGCCGCCATGTTTTATTCGAAATTGCAAATGGCGGCGTAAATTAAACGTTTTATGTGGCGTTTATGATGGCATTTCGCAAGTGAGATCTCAATCTTGTCTCAGGGGATGAGTTTAAATTGTGAACTTTGTGTCAGGTGATTTTTTATTGCATTTTGGAGAATTTTAACAATTCCTCTCTAAGTTTGTTACTAATAGACTTCTTGCAATTTAAGTATTTTTCTGCGAGCTAGCCTCAAAATTCAAATGCCGATAAAAAATATTATTAAATGATTATAATTACAGATGATTGCGACATTTGTCTTTTATTACCAAAGCCAAACAAAGCAGCTCTACCAAAAATCACTTGAGCATTTATTGGGAGCTGCATTTATAGCGAAACAGGGAGCTCTAGATTTATCTAATTTAGTGATAAAAGGAAAAGTGACTGATTAAATGTCTGACTGACTGACTGTACTACCAACGCACAGCTCAAACCACTGGACGGATCGGGCTGATAGCTTATATGACGTGTGCATCCGCTAGGAAAGGATTTTCGAAAATTCATCCCCTAAGGGGGTAGAATAGGGGTTTGAAATTTGAATGAAAATCGAACTTACAGTAAGCGAAGCTGCAGGCTTGTTGATTTATATAAAGGGGTCAAAAGCTTCGACAATATTACCCCTACAGATAGACGTACATAATACCATCTGAAAGCCACTATTAAATCAATTTTGTGCTACCATTTCCATAATTACCAATGGCTAAATTCGACGGCTCCGAACAATCGTTCACGCCGCTTGGAACTGTTTGCGTCGCGTAGTGTGTAGTGTGTACACACATAATGCCACATATCGATGGCGCCTAATGACTTGCGCGATAATTAGGCGTCATTCCATGCGTCAAAAGCGTCGAGCACAATGCTCGTACAGAGTATGCTACTGGATATTAAAGGTATTGGGGCTGATTCTGTAGTGCACAATCTCTAAACTAAACCAAAAGTAGAGCAATACAAATATTGCTAACCCTTTCATAATACTCCCTACGGAAAGGGACAGAACTAGATTTAAAGCTACCATTTTAGTTTAGAGATTGTGTTATACAGAATCAGCTGCATTGTCTTACTACAGATAGGTAATGATGATTTATTAGTGTGTTTATTATGTACAGGTTAGACCGTTTTGTGTTCCCGATGCTAACAGGGATTTCTTGAATTTTTAAATCATTGTTTTTTTTGGACGATAAAACGCACCGGGAAAAATCGTACGTGAAAATCGATCGTAAAAATACGTTAAACTTTGTCTCCCTCCTTCCAGAATAGATGGAAAGGGACAAAGTACCTACCTGCACGTAATTATTTTACTTAGTGTTGATTTTAAACATTTCTCAGTAGCTCAGCGGGTAAAGAGCTGCGTCATAAGCAGAAATTCTCATTTTTTTAGGAACTATAGCGTAGCGTAAACGGCTTGTTCTTCGTGACGGTATGTATCTTCTTGAATGTAGGTGTTCTGGTCCTTTATGAATTTAAATAAGCACTAAGAAAAAGAAATGAGGAGTTCCAACGAGATTGTTAAAAACCTAAACAGATGTGTAAGTACAAAGTTGCAAGAACAAGATACTTAGGGCCTGTTTCACAATCGCCAAATCTCAGCTGATTTTTTGACAGGATTCCTACACAACATCTGTCGAAACATCAAATCTAGTAAAACCTTCACTATAATAATTATGTTTCTGTTTTTCTACGTATTTTATAAATTTTTGGCACAAAAAATAAATAAATTTAAAAAGTCCTCATACATGTACGTTCACTGGGCGATCGTCACAAGGATCCTATAAATATTGTTAAGCGTGGAACAGTGTCTACGCGCCGGAAGTGATGTAACGGGCGACGTGCAACGTTCGATATCGACATTTCAAAGTTGGACATTCGACATTTGAATTTTGAATTAACTGTATTTTGCATGTCAAGATAGCTAGTTGCTAAGTATTGAATGCAATTTAATTCAGACACATGTGGCGAATTGACATTTGACAGGTTTTAACTGTGACTGAATATTTCTGTGTAAAGTTTCTATCTGGCATTAGTGTACAGTCGCAGTCAGAAAACGTTGATCACCTTAAGGATCATAATTGCATAGACCCATCTATGTTAGAAGGTCGCTATGTACCTACTTTGATTAAGCTACGAAAACTACGAAAAGTTAAAAATCGATGATCTATATGATCATCGATTTTTTAACTTTTTCGTAGGAGACATACTCGTATGTGGCAACTATATAGATAGAATAGATGTAGAACACCTCTTTCAATAGTTTTAGTCAATATCACTTTATTATGAACCGACCTGAGAATCGCGTACCCTTGAACCTTGTATCATACTTAAAATTAATAAATTTAAATTATTATTTATTTTAATTAAATTTATAAAGTAATATTATATTATAATGAGAAGAGTGCGAAAGAGTGTTTCTTTGTCCTTCAATCACGCCGCAATAGGGCGACGTCATTATTTGCATGGGTATAGTTGAGGACCTGGAGAGTGACATAGGCTACATTTTATCCTTGAAAACGAAGGAGTTCCCGTTGAAATCAAAAGGACTTATTCCTCGAGGACGAAGCCATGGGGCCTGTAACTGATACCTATACCCAGTACCTACCAACCTACTGCATACACTTACGTCTCACATATTCCGGCACGTGTTATGCTGTTGCTATGCGAGAGGCTACGCTGATAGTCAGCGCAGATTCCAACCTGTTACCTCGCAGACATTCTCAGTATGCTGCTAGCTACGTTACAACTAAACGCCAGTACTAGCCTTTGGGGACTAAAATGATGCTTTTCTATTGAATTGAAGAGGCGATAGACATTCAGGTGGCCTGGTGTTCGATCCTCGGGAACGTACTTCTGTCTGTCTGCTACGCCGATATTGACGAAATTTGGTACAAACATAGCTTGTTTCTCGGATATGGACATAGGCTTTTATCCCGGAAAATTGGGAGTTCCCGCGGAAATAAAATAAAACTTAATCTTGTTTAGAAGTTCTATAGGTCTATAATATGGCCTAGATCAAGTAAGTAATGCTCATGTAATTGGTGACTATAATATGGCCTAGAATCTAGATCAAGTAAGTAATGCTCATGTAATTGGTGAAAACTTGAATAAAATCCGTTCAGTTCTTTAAATAAACATTTCTAATAGGCGGCCTACAATGCCAGGCAGCTATTCAATAATTTAATAGGTAGGTACTTACGGATCATACAAAAAAATAAGTTTTTCATTTAAATAAACTTTCATAATTAATGCGTTTTAATCGTCTAGTGAATCTCCCACTGGTCCGGAATGATATTTAACTGAACTAACAGGATACTGAAACTCTTCAATATTGCCGCTGCAAATTTCATTCAGCGCTGTCTTATCACTGCAAAGTTATTTTGGACACTCGGACCGGACGCAGGGACGCTCGAGAATGTCCGGTGGAACTCAGAGCCGGACAATGTGGTATAATACCCGTATCTATTTGACGACTCCAACTAGCGCAGCGAAATATTATAGGATTCAGTCTGTAGTATAAAATCGAGATAATCACACTTTAATTATCGTGGCGAAAGTTTGTATGTGTGTGAGTGTGTGTATGTCTGTGACTCTTTCACGCAAAAACTACTGGGTGTATTTCATACTGTCCAGCTGGCAAAATAAAAAATATTACTGTTATATTTACTTTTGACGACACTGAGACAAGAGATAATTGTAACCATGACTAATACTACGCTAATACTAATGCTACGGCAGACTAATAGATATAACGCGAGAAAATGGGTAGACATAATTTTCTCGTAGTGCACATGCTAACCCAGATGAGGCAATAATTAACCGCGGTGAAATGTCTCGTAAGAAATTTAGTAATGATAAGCGTCATTTTAAACGCGTATATGCTTGTTTTTGGAAGCGTGAAGGCGCGTATAGGTGCGCCCTTAGCCACACGCGTAACTCTTACGTGCGACGCTGACGACGCGTCTTACGCGCTTGTAACGCGCTTATAAGCTCGTATACTACTGAATTCTACTACTGACTGACCCACGGGTTTGAGCGAATACGAGCTTATAAGCTCAAAAAATACGCTAGTTTGCAACCGCCCTAACTTCCAACTTTTAGTGAATCAAGCCATATTTTCATTAAGTTTATAATTATTGCATGATGATAATTTATTTTATTAGGTATATTATACATACAATTTCTTAAAAAATCTTTAAAATCTAAATTAAAAACTAAAAACTAAAAATTAAAAATATAATCTATGCCGCTGCAATGAGGCAATGTGCCCAGAACGCTGGCTGCGTTACCCCGCTGAATAGCCAAACTTATATGTTGGCCGAGGTAACTGCCAGCCCTCCGGTCACCTGTGGACTCTGTGAGACGAGAAGATAGATCCTTAAAAAAGGATCTAGCATCTTCGCCCCACGACCCCATGGTTTCAACACCAAAAGGCACAAATATGAAATTATTTTCTATAGTTTCATATTTGCGCCTCTTGGCTCTTTCTGCATTAGTGGCCGCCGCCCCCGCCGTCATGGAGGTCGCCTGCAAGTGGGACAACGCCAGCGTATCCACGCATGTGGCATCCCAAACAAGCGACCTTCCTAGCTTCCACGGAAATTGATAATTAAGTGGTAGTGAAGTTACGTACATTTATAGTTATGTATGCATCCAATATGCATAATCACGACATCGGGCCGTCTGTCCCGCGGCCATGCATTGTTTAACAGCGCATAATTATTGGCTAATTGATTGATTAGTAGCATCCACTAGGAAGGCCGATGTCCCTGCTTTGACCACGCGTACTGATTTACATACATGACCATACATTAAGATTGTATGGTTGTTTTAATATGCTCCTACTATTACTAAAGTCTACTATCTAGTAGAACTGATTGGCGTTGGGGTACCAAGGTACTTGGATGGCGGTCTCATACCGGAAAGCGCAGCGTTGGATTACACTAAGCGGGGTTTCGACCGCGAGCGGAGTGAGCGTCTTACGGACTTCATTTAACCCGCAGTGGAAAATTGCATACAAGCTCTTTCACCAACGAAAGGACTTACAGAAGTCGGTAACACAACCAATAATACTAATATTATAAATGCGAAAGTGTGGTTGTTTGTTGGTTTGTCCTTCAGTCACGTCGCAACAGAACAAAGGATCCACTACATTTTTTGAATGGGTATAGTTGCGAACCTGGAGAGTGGTATAGGCTCTATAGCTTTTCATCTCGGAAAATTAAGGAGTTCCAGTGGGAATTAAGTGAACTTATTCTGCACGGACAAGGTCGCGGACATCAGCTAGTTTTTTTTAAATAAAAATCTACGTTTAAACTTTAAAATTCTTTGCCAAGATCCAATTTTCTCAGCACAATATTATCAAAGCATTCAGAATATATCTAGACTCCAGTGAATAACGTCACATCCTAACATATCTGTTTATTCAGAGCGTATGACTCATCGATTCCCTGAATCCTAGATGGCTCCATGTTCATATAGTTTCACCATTAAAATGATTTACGCAATATAAGCCGGTCTCGCTGTGAGCACATGCAAATGCTTTTTACTTACAAGACTATTATATACCTAAGATGGCGTAGGATAATTATTACGTTATAAAAAACATTAAAACATAATAATATATTTTAAAAAACCCCGGCTGAGATTGTTGTGGGCTCTTCTCGAACCAGGGGGCGTTTGGAACCCTCGTAGCTTTAGTTTTAAGATACCGTTGTTTTATAAGTAACTAACTGCTGCCCGCAGCTTCGTCCGCGTGCAGCAGTTAGCAGAACTATTTAATTTTTCGGGATAAAAAGTAGCCTATGTATTATTCCAGACTATAATCTATCTCTGTGCCAAATTTCATCCAGATCCGTTAGGCCGTTCTCGCGTGATTGAATAACAAACATCCATCCATTCATCCAAATTTTCGCTCATAATGTT
Source organism: Erebia aethiops (assembly GCA_923060345.2). NCBI lineage: Eukaryota > Metazoa > Arthropoda > Insecta > Lepidoptera > Nymphalidae > Erebia > Erebia aethiops. The sequence goes on along the minus strand of OV281081.1, from coordinate 15,432,215 downwards.
AAGTAGGTACCTATAGTTATAGAAATATAGATGAGGATTAAAGGAGAGCTGACTTGCCTTACTCCAGCTAAAGTCTAGATATCAAAATAATTACTCACGTAATTAACCAATATTAATTACTAATTACAGTTATTTACTGCTTTGTCTTTGATCTAGAAGAGTAATGGTAATATTATCTACTCCGATATTTTCTCTGAACAAGTTTACTCTACGTATTTGACTAATGGCACGCTACAGAAATAACACTTTGATTTGTTACTTGAAGTTGAGACCTAATTTTGAGCCCGCGAAGCGCTTACGATACGATAAACAAATCGAAGAATTTTAAAATAGCAAAGAGAGAAGAATCACAAAGCTAGGTATGGGAAAGAAAAATAAAGTCAACAAACAGCAGCCTTGACGCGATCGTTGCCCTCGTATTCATATGGCACGCCCGAAGATACATTTCCCCTAAAAAGCCCTCTTCTTTCTGAAACTTCTTTCTTTTTTTTTCTTTTCGTGATCTTGATTGTTCTAGGTTCTAGCGTCTTTTGCCGATTTTGAAGGTCTTCCTTATGGTACACTTTAAGATATGTGACTTACGCTTTGTCTGTTGGTTTGCACTCTATGGCTAAGTGTAGGGCATAGCAGTTGCACCTCCAATGCTCTCTATACAATAATTTGACACAAAACGCTATGTAAGTGTCGTCTGCCAGGCGCCGCGGTGGTGGTTTCCAATATATCTATACTAATATTATAAATGCGAAAGTTTGGATGGATAGATGGATGTTTGTTACTCAATCACGACATAATGTCTGAACGAATCTGGATTAAATTTGGCACAGAGATATTTTATAGTCTGGAATAACGCATAACTTACTTACTTGTCATGCCGGAAAATTAAATAGTTCCCGCGGGATCCAAAATGCCTCAATCCACGCGGACGAAGTCGCGGGTATCAGCTAGTAATAATATCGTGAGTTGTAAAGGCTAAATTATTTTGATGAGGCGCGCATCCCTATGGATGGGATTAAGTCCATTGGGTGGTCTGATGTTTTAATGAGTTTTAATGTGTTTTATTTTTATACCACTTAATGCACTCAGCCCGATAGGTCAGGGATCGGAAATGGTTCATAAAAACCATATTGTACAGACAATTTAGTATCTATTTTGATTTTCGTGTTGAGATAAATTGAATGTAAAACATTCTTCTCGAGACTTGAGATTAGGGGTCTTATGTTGTAAGCGTTATTGATACTTCATGCACTTTTATTTAAAGATGTTTTGTTTTTTTACCTGATATTATAAATATATTTTACTGGTTAGATGGGCTCATTTTAAGAGCACGCAGTATGTGCGAAGGAATTCGCAAGTTCTCAAACTTATTTATTTAAGCCCAAAGTTGCTATAAACTTAGTGTTAAAATAAGACGTATCCTTCGAGGCTTATAACTTCCAAATCTATATATATTTATTGTTTTATATCCCCATAAGCCTAGATAATGACGAGACAAATCGATATCATGCTTATTTTTGGGAGTTCAATCACCCTTTTGCGTTTGTATAAAGAAAGCGCTATCCCGCGCAGCCTTTTAAGAAGGCTTACGAGTAAATTGAAGGACTTTTAAATGTGGAATGTTTTCACGAAGTACCTACCTACAACTTCTTAACACTTCTCACTTCTTCACACCTAATACTCATAAATGTGCTTATGAAGATTTGAATCTCAAGTAAATCATATTAATTAATTAATTTATTTTATTTTTATTGTGTGATAGGCTTGCGCTTGACGACAATCATGCTTAGTGCAAAGCAATGATGAGGTCTAGGTTGGAACGCGCTAGCCTAGAAGATGCCTATTCACTCTTGCCTTGAAGGTACTTAAGTTATAAGTGGCAGGAAACACGTGCGCTGGGAGGGTGTTCCACACCCTAGCGGATCGTATCAGAAACGTCGAGCAAAAAAATATTAATGTGCAATTAAAGTTTAAGACATTGAATAGCACATGCTTTGACGGTAAACGAAATGCATCGTTAAGAGACCGGCATTCTTAAGTGTACTCCATAAAGATGAGGTGATGATGATGATTATAATATTGTTAGGAAAATTAAAAAAAACAATACAAGATAGTTTGTACAAGAGTCATTTATTTATAAAATATCACAGTTTTAAATACAATATTTACAGTCTGTATACAACGCTACGCTTAATTAAAAAAGTTTAATTGGCTTTACAGTTTTTTTTTTAATTTAAATGCAATTTAAATTGGCTCTAACTAGCTCGTTGGATTACATTCAGTCTTTAGCAAATGAAGGAATACAGTATATTTCAACAATTATAATTATTATAAGCAATGTTGACCCAAGTCCATTAAGGGATGGGTGGCAGAAATGGAACAGCGCTAAATGTAAATACATAGTTTGATAATAGACTAAGCAACGTGACTCTAGCCGGTAAGTGGATGGGTGCCCGAATTTCGATATTGCTTCATTTAATGCAATATCAAAGCAAGACTTAAACTACTTCGTAGTATTCGTAATTTTATTATTTTTGACACATTTTCCAAAGATTATAAAAATAACAACTAGAACCGATTTTCAAATCAACTCAATTCAACCATTCTTAGAATTAAAACACAAAGCTTACATAAATAAAATAAATTAAGTATTAATTATACACTTCAAAAATGTAAAACTATAAAACAGTACTTTTGAACTTTACAACGAACTCCAAATACTAGACTACTGCTATTTTTATATGACATCCATACTATAAATGCGAAAGTGTACCTGTCTGTAGTATATCTGCTACGCTATAAAGGCCCATATTTTCAACTGATTTTGACGAAATTTTGGTAAAGAGATACATTGTATCCCGGCCATATAATACTTTTTATCTTGGAAAATTGAATAGTTCTCGCGGGAATAAAAAACCTTAATCCACGCGGACGAAATCGCACGCTATCATCTAGTATCTTCATATTTCGATGATTGTAGTAACCCAGAAATTTTCATACATACAATTTTAATAGACCCATTTTTCGTTCTACAATTTCTATTTAACTATGGTTAAGCAGATTTTGTCTCTATAGCTATTCTCCATAGGTCCGGGAGGTAGTGTCACCGCCACGTCAACCTTCGAGTGGGAGGTGGGTGATGACGTCACTAACTCAGCTAGCTGTGACGAGGAACACTCGCTAGATCGTGACGTCATGGTTCTGGCTGTAAACAAAGACCAAGTTTATTTTTCTAATAATATCTAAATATATAAAAGGAAAAGGTGACTGACTGACCGACCTATCAAAGCACAGATCAAACCACTAGACGGACCGGGCTGAAACTTGACATACATATATGGAACCAACTGGACAAAAAGATACTGGTACAATGTTATGGAACCAGCTTCCATCTTCTGTGTTCCCTAATTATTACAATACGGGGCTCTACAAAAGGACGGATACCTACTCAAAAAAATTTCTCAAAAGCCGGCAACGTATTGGCGGCTCCTCTGGTGCTGCAAATGTTCATGGGCGGCGGTAATCAATTAACATCAGGTCAGGTGAGCCGCCTGCTCGTTTGCTCGCTATACATAATATGTTTAAAAAAAGGTGTAATTTTTTTAATAATTTATAACTTGTGTAGAGGAGGCCAAGACCCCACAAGGGGTTGTAGCGTCGAAGTAAGTAAGTAAACTTAATATATGACGGTAATAATATTATGGTGGCTTTAAACGTAAGGAAGACAACGGAACACGATACAGGTTTGCGGTGTATTAAAGGTAGGATTATTTCACGGTGGTATTACTTACAATTAGTGTAGCAACTTGAGGCCGAGTCCCCGGAAGGACTATAAGGCTTCATCTCGTAGTGGTTGCTACCCACTGACGATTGCTGTCTACTCCTGTTGCCGAATGGAGACGCATAGCTGAAAACGAAAATTCAGTTAATAGTCCAAAAAATAAATCGAATACTCAGAGAATTTTGGGTATTTGACAACTATTCAATGAAATTATTCTTGTGATTATTGTTTTTGTTTTGTTGAATTTTATGTTTTAAACTATCGATTGCCCGACCGGAAATCATACCCAGGACTTCGTGATCCGCAGTCGACGCGACCATGCTAACCTCTAGACCAAAGGGGCAGTGTAATACTTACATTTTCCTAAATAATGAAAGATATAATTGTACTCAATCCATTCCACATCCACTATGGTCAAAGAACCAAGATTTCAGTCAAAGATTTCTTCAGATAATAATATAAAAGGTAATATATATAAAGGGAATATGAAAAAAAAAATATGGCAGATATAATTTTATTTTTCTTTTTCGTATTCATTTCCACAGTAATGAGATTTTGGAAAAAGAAATGGATCAAATCTTAAAGTCCTAAACATATTATTATCCTAAATACGTGCACGTAAATATTATTATTATCGAAACTAAGTATTGTTGCTTTACCTGTCTCGTAGTTGTGGCATGTCGTAATGATTGTCCGGCCTCATCCAGTACTCGTTACAGGTCCTCGTAAGATCTGGAGCGGCATTGTTCTTGTCTCTTCCCGAATAGGTCTTTGGAATACCTGAGAAATTGCCTCCTAATGAATAGATGACTATTGAAAGCCTTTTTTAAAGCATTGTCTCACAAACTCCAAGATACGCTCGCATTGGTCTATTGGAATCTGGTTCATATTTAAATGAAAAAAGGAAAACGTAGAGATTTGAAAATGGTAACGACTAGGTACGAGTAAAAAATGCATGAAGCAATCGTAGATTTTAACATATTTTACTCTTAAAGGAAACAAATTATTTATTTTGCTCATAATAAGCAAAATAATAATAATACCGTATTTTTATTATTATACTCTTGCAAATTCCAGCTAAGTTCTTCTGTAAGCACGTTCTGTTACGTTAATTAATAGCTACTGTGAGACAAACTTGAGAGTGGAACGGTTTGATTCGCCGTTCTACACAAAACAGCGAGAAACCGTCAGCGTTGACATCCTTATGTGGTTGACGTCCAATCTGCTAGCACGAAACGTTTTTGCTCGACGTTTCTGATCCAAACCGTTGAACACCCTCCGAGTGCACGTGCTTTCTGCTACGAATAACTTAGGTACCTTCAAGGCAACAGTGAATAGGCATCTTCTAGGCAAGCGCGTTCCAACCAAGACTTCATCAATGCTTTGCACTAAGCATGATTGTCGTCAAGCGCAAGCCTCGTCGTCGTCGTCGTCGTCTCAACCTATAGACGTCCACTGCTGGACGAAGGTCTCCTGCATGGATCGCCACAGAGCACGGTCTTGTGCCGCTTGTTTCCAGTGGGTCCCAGCTGCATGCTTGAAATCATCCGTCCACCTAGTGGGAGGTCGTCCAACGCTGCGTTTCCCGGTGCGAGGCCGCCATTCGAGCACTTTGGGACCCCAACGCTTATTATATAGTATACAAACTGTAAAATTGATATCATTCCTACGTACTATGTGCCCCGCCCATTGCCACTTGAGCTTGGGGACTCTCCGAGTTATGTCGGTTACTCTGGTTCACCTACGGATCTCCTCATTTCTGATTTGATCACGCAGGGATACTCCGAGCATAGCTCTCTCCATCGCCCACTGAGTGACCTGAGCCTTCTTATGAGGCTCATAGTTAGCGACCAAGCGCAAGCCTATCTCACAATAAAAAGAGTCTATTGGTGCAGGTAGGTAATATACAACGGAGTATGACCTATTAGCCAGATGCATGTAATATTTACCAGTCCTAGCAGCAGTGTACCCCGGCCGGACGCTTCTGTACTTGCACCACACGTAGAGGATAGCCGCTCCGGCCGCCAGCATGGCCACCGTGATGCCAATACCAACGTACAGTGTTAGGTTGTTCTTGTAGATTCCTACAGGATTATTAGACTTAAAAATCTTTTTTTTTATACACATAAATACAGAGTTAATTTTAATTTACCAACAACCTCCCACATATAACTTCTATTCATGATACTGAACAACATTTGTTCAACGACTTTTCACATAACTCAATAAATTAACCAAAAAAAATTCTAAGTTTTTGTTGAAAAGTCTGTCAGTTTTTTAACTCTATGGTCAATTTATGTAATGCCTGTTCCACACCTGTATGTAATGGCATTCCGAACCAGTGGTAGATTCACTTGACGATTCAAAAGCACTTGTCAGAGTCTACTTGAATAAAAATATTTGAGTTTGAGTTTGAATTTTTTAGTGCAGAGTTGAATATAATAAAGACTGAATAATATTATAGTAACTTACACTACTACTGTATATTATAAACCTACTTAAAGTAATGTTTTGCTTTTTAAAAAGAGCAACTGCTAAGTTTCTTGCCGGTTCTTCTGAATAAAATCTTCTTTCCGAACCGGTGGTATAGTCAAAACATGTAAAAAATAAATTGAATATCTCACAGAAGTCTATTTTAAACAAAAAATCTCAATAGAAAATTGAAAGGAAGTAAATGTCAAAAGATAATTCGAAAATGGATTCCAATTTACTTAATTTTAATACTTAACGTCGGGTAAGGCTGATTTATTTTATTGTAACAGTCGGTCGAAGATATTTTGTATTCTACTTTTTCTTGTGCATTATCATAAATTTAAATAAATAAATACCTGACTGAGTATAATTATTATCATTAAAACTCCCTCACTATACATAATGCTTCATTAGACTACAACACAATGACACTGAATCTAAAAGTTAAATCAAGCACCATAATTAAAGCATTTTTCTTGACATTCCTCAATCAACCTGTTGCTTTGTTCGTAGCAAGTGGTGCTAAACAAAAACTATGGGAAGTGTTAATTAAATGCTGAGAAACTTCGTGCACAGGAGTTTCCACCATTATGTATTGGCCTCAATAATAACCATCGATTATAATGACGCTTTGTGTGACATTCTGGAGAAAATATACAAGTTTTTGCTTATATTAAGGAAAACTTAAAACCGCTTTGATCAAAAGAGATCAAAGAAAACATAAAACTTTATGGAAAACGTCGCAAGAAAACCTGTAGATTTGCTGACAGGTCTCCATAATGTTCTCAAAGGTGTGTAAAGTTTTTCAATTCACACTTGGCCAGCGCAAATCATTTTCATTCTGAGAAGAGACCCGCAGTGACCTTGAGGGCTTACTAGTGGGCTGGTGATGGGCTGAGATGATGAAGATTTAGCGATATAGGGGATTAATATAACTGCTACATACAGATTAGATTGCCATAACAGATTAGCCCGCTACCATCTTAGAATGCATCATGTGGGATCGCAGTCAATGGATAAATTTTAGGGAAATGCGTAAGTAAAGTCTTTCAATTTGATAAGAGTGGTGCACTATCACCTAAACCCGTCTCATTTTGAGAGCAGGCTCAGTAAAGCTGGTAATGAAATGAAAATGGAGGTCATAAAGATCATGTGCAGGAAAGATTGGAAACAGACAAAGAAAAAGAGTTCTTACTAAGTCCAGCTGAACATAGCCCGTCGACGCAAGCAGCGTGCTGTAGAGTGGAGCCAGGGCAAGTCCCGATGCATTGTCTACGACGTACCCTGACGCATTCTTCACTACAGGATGACCAAGCGCTCCAGGGTGACCAGGAACCTTTATTACAAATAATAAATAAATTCTATACTTATATTATAAGTGCGAAAATTTGGATGGATGGGTGGATGTTTGTTACTTAATCAGGCCAGAACGACCGGACGGATCTGGATGAAATTTGGCACAGGGATAAATAACACTAACACATAGGCTACTTACACATAAGTCTGCAACACACGCACACACAGGGTTACACATAGATCATAGGTTACACATAGGTGTGGAATAACACATAGGCTACTTTGTATTCCGCAAAATGAAAGAGTTACCGCGGGAACCAAAAAACCTCAATCTTCATGAATAATAGCTAAGAACACTATTGATCATCTTTAAAAACAAAAAAAAACTAAATCAAAATCAATTCATCCGTTTGGGAGCTACGATGTCATAGACAAACACACATACATATAAACACATTAAACTTTTACCACGCCTCTTGTAGCATCTGGGGTTAAAAAAACTGTCCTGTTTTTTAACCCCAGATGCTGTCCTGGAAAATTAACAAATATCATTGGATAGAAGCAGGCGTTACTTTTCGGAAGTCCACGATAATGCAGCAACTAGAAGTCCGCCACAGTAGACAAATCTGTGTAGTACAGTGTGTATCTTGCACTTGCAGCTTGCGATATTCACCGCCCAGTAAGCCAGTAATTCGCACCGGCACAACACCACACCACACAGATCTTCCAAATTATTCTCAACGTATGTTTCACTCCGACACCGGAGCATCTTCAGGAGATGTTGACTCGACAATGCAATTGTTGATTTTAAAATCGCGCATTATAGCGAATTAAACTTCTGGTTTCTTCATTAACAACAATTCTCTCTCACCACTCTGACAACTGAGACAATCTTCATCACTCTGCGAGGCCTGCCCCCGACACGGCACGCCGCCATTAGCTGGCGCCGGTTCTGTGCACGTCCTAGTTCTTCGTCTGCCGCTGCTCTGAGACCCGCATCTGCAGGGGTGCCAGGAGGACCATTCTGACCAGCCGCCGTTCACTGGTTGAATAAAAAAATGTAATGCACTTTGAAAATTTTAACTTACTAGCTGACCCGGCGAACTTCGTACCGCCTTAGTATGCAAAATTAAATGTATATTTTTCAATATTTCTGAGAGATTTTCTTAATATTTTTTTCCGTAAGAACCTTCTCCTAATAATAACAAATACAACAAAAAAAGAATTGGTGAAATCGGTCCAGCCATTCACGCGTGATGCCGTGACCAAGGAAAATAGGTTTCATTTTTATATATATAGATTATTTAAAATACGTTTACGTTTAACTAATCTTAATTCTTGTATATTAACTAACTAGAAGACGCCCGCGACTTCGTCGGTGTGGATTAATTTTTTTTATTCCCCTGGAAACATTTTGATTTTCAGGAAAAAAATTGCTTCCTACCCCGGGATACAATACAAATCGGTTGAAATTATGGGCCGTCGGTTGATGAAATTAGGTATAGAAGTAGGTTGGTTACATAGGCTCCTTTTTATCCCGGAAAAATAAGGAATTCCCGTAGGACTCAAAAACTTAATCCACATGGATGAAGTCGCGAGCATCATCTAGTATCCCTGCATAAATTGATATAAATCCTTGCAGTAGTATTGTAAACTTTGTAGGTATTTTGTATTTGAAAAAGGAACCTTTTTCTCCAATCCTAAAGTCTGTTCTAAAAATAAGGCGAGAGTGAAGTAACAAAAATCAAAACCCTAAAATGAAATCACTGAACCAAATATTTTATCTCTTGCACTGAAAGAGAAATATTTTTTCCTCAAATAGAAGTTCGCCAGTGATTTTAAAACTGCAACCCACTGAACTCAATCTATGAAACCAATACTTGACAAAGGCATCAAGCCAGTAATTCGCACCGGCACAACACCACACCACACAGATCTTCCAAATTATTCTCAACGTATGTTTCACTCCGACACCGGAGCATCTTCAGGAGATGTTGACTCGACAATGCAATTGTTGATTTTAAAATCGCGCATTATAGCGAATTAAACTTCTGGTTTCTTCATTAACAACAATTCTCTCTCACCACTCTGACAACTGAGACAATCTTCATCACTCTGCGAGGCCTGCCCCCGACACGGCACGCCGCCATTAGCTGGCGCCGGTTCTGTGCACGTCCTAGTTCTTCGTCTGCCGCTGCTCTGAGACCCGCATCTGCAGGGGTGCCAGGAGGACCATTCTGACCAGCCGCCGTTCACTGGTTGAATAAAAAAATGTAATGCACTTTGAAAATTTTAACTTACTAGCTGACCCGGCGAACTTCGTACCGCCTTAGTATGCAAAATTAAATGTATATTTTTCAATATTTCTGAGAGATTTTCTTAATATTTTTTTCCGTAAGAACCTTCTCCTAATAATAACAAATACAACAAAAAAAGAATTGGTGAAATCGGTCCAGCCATTCACGCGTGATGCCGTGACCAAGGAAAATAGGTTTCATTTTTATATATATAGATTATTTAAAATACGTTTACGTTTAACTAATCTTAATTCTTGTATATTAACTAACTAGAAGACGCCCGCGACTTCGTCGGTGTGGATTAATTTTTTTTATTCCCCTGGAAACATTTTGATTTTCAGGAAAAAAATTGCTTCCTACCCCGGGATACAATACAAATCGGTTGAAATTATGGGCCGTCGGTTGATGAAATTAGGTATAGAAGTAGGTTGGTTACATAGGCTCCTTTTTATCCCGGAAAAATAAGGAATTCCCGTAGGACTCAAAAACTTAATCCACATGGATGAAGTCGCGAGCATCATCTAGTATCCCTGCATAAATTGATATAAATCCTTGCAGTAGTATTGTAAACTTTGTAGGTATTTTGTATTTGAAAAAGGAACCTTTTTCTCCAATCCTAAAGTCTGTTCTAAAAATAAGGCGAGAGTGAAGTAACAAAAATCAAAACCCTAAAATGAAATCACTGAACCAAATATTTTATCTCTTGCACTGAAAGAGAAATATTTTTTCCTCAAATAGAAGTTCGCCAGTGATTTTAAAACTGCAACCCACTGAACTCAATCTATGAAACCAATACTTGACAAAGGCATCGATATATTTTTTGCCGCCAGCAGCAGAGATGCTCGATGAATGAAATATTTTTAATAAAAACGGCTGAATGAATAATATTTCATTTAATTCCGGCGAGTATAGGAGGAGGTTCTCAATTCGGCGCGTATCCTTTTTTTTAATGTAAGTATACCGAGTTTTCTGAACCGATATGAAAATATTTTTTTCAGTGGTTAGAGGAAGCTCGCGAGGTGGTCTCATAATTTTTTTTTACTCCAACTCCTCAATCCTGATTCCTGATGCTGCACTATAACTGGCACTGCACGGCACGGCACTAATAAGCCGGGGGGATTTTGGAACATTTGTTGGTGAATTGAAATTGGTAATAATAATAATAATACTGCAAAAAATAGTCGCGCGAATATAATTTTTTTCACGCCGCGTGAAATTTGAGCACCAGAGATCGTCGGTCGTAACCCCTTTCCAATCACATGATGGTAGGAGTTTTCTAGTGTAACTCTGTAAGAGTTGCGGAAATAAAATTGCGAGGTTTTTTCGCAGTGCGGGCTTAGCTTATCGCTCTTTGGGAATAAACCTACCATAAACTGACAATACTGCGGTGTCGGACTCTCGTCGACCGGCTATGTTTTCAGCGATGCATGTGTAATTCGCCATGTCCTGCATAAAGAGAAAGTATTATAATATTTATGATAGTATCATTCCTAATCCTTCCTCAGGGTCTTCCAATTAATGCTCTTATGGCTACGGCTTAGGAATAATGCTATTTGCTTCCAAATCCTTCCACATAACGATACGCAATTTGCGCACGGGCGCAAAAGACAATTTGCTTTCTCGTTTCTAATTCAAATCGCTAGAGTATGGACTATGGAATGCCTTTCCGGCTTCCGTTTTCCCTTTCGATTTAATAATATGGGTACCTTCAAATCAGGAGTAAGAAAAGCGTGCTCCACTTTCAGCTGCATAGCAACTTGTGTTAGTAAGTTTTATTTAAGCAAAGCGCTAGTCTACTTATTAAAAATGGGGTCAAATTTACGAGATAGCTGATTAGATTCAAAGATCATAAATGCATCATGAGTACAAGTTGTGAAATGGTTTTAATCTAATCTTGTTTTGCTTAAAGGACATTATATTTTGTAATGCAATAGGTTCTATTTTTAACCGACTTCCAAAAAAGGAGGAGGTTCTCAATTCGGCGAGTATTTTCATAACTACGTTAAAAGCTAGTTAAAACATGAATTACTTATCTTATGGGGTGATCAACAAAATAAGATGGCCTGTATTTGCGATTCCTACACACCTGGTCTTTCAATAGCTGAAATTTTGCAATAAGATGATCTTTACTTGTAGATTATAGCAAAGAACGTGACATTAAACAAGCTTGTCATACCTTATAAGTCATACAAAGACCTATTTCATTGGAAATTTGAATAACGCAGGAATAACATTATCTCATATAATCATAAGCTACTAAAAGGCACTTCAGAAACACGCAGAATCCTGGCAGGTGCACCGTGCATTGGATAACGGCCAAGAAAGATAGCAGATTGCTTTTATCTCAGCTTCACTGTCCTGAACAGACGTTGAGTGCATTGTTCTAGGATGCTGTGCAATGATTTACTCCTATTTTTCTCTGCAATGTAACGTTTTAAGTAAAGGATTTTTTGTATGGTTGATAGGGATAAATTTTCTTTAACAAATATTGTTATCTTTATTGAATTTTTATAAGTGGACGGACGAGAACAAGCTAGTCATTAGGACTAGGGAGCCACTGGGTCCAGGTAGTGTAGTGGAGTATGGATGTCTCTATAAGAGACCAACAATGTCCAGCAATGGTCGTTTATCAATTGATAATGATGATGCTCCAATTTCATTTGAAAAGGGCAACTTCAATGTTTCTTGCTGGTTCTTCTCGTTAACGAGGGCTTTCCAAACCAGTGGTAGCTTCCTTTGATGATTCAAAAGCCGTTGTAAACAATTACCTATTCAGATTAAAAAATCTATTTATTCTGCTCTCCTACATTAGCTCTATGCAGGGCATAATATTATTACAGTGCACAAGTTTGTGCGCAAACATGGTGCGCTCTTTACAAATCCCTAGATCTCAAAGTCCGATGGGAATGTAATCTGACACGATCACAGATAGATTAGATGAAGCTTTACACACTCTTAATTAAAATTATATATTGAACAACAGCGATATATTCCCGAGCCATCTGCTAATCTCCAGAGAGATTAGAATGGAGTTATAAAACTTCCATCCCTCTTACCAGGTTATCGCGCTAACTGGTACGAGTCGAAAGACTAATTACAAAGCTAAGATAAGAATTACGAAGTTAGAATGTACCTAACTATTTTTTGGTTCCAGGATGATGTTGTACAAACCTGTAAACCAACTCTTGGCAGTACAAGAGTTTCATCAGTGGCTTCGATGGTGACACCGTTCCGGACCCACTTGATTGTAGCCGGCGGTGCAGCGGCCGGTGGACTACAGTGGAACGACACCTGTCTGCCCGACTCCACTGTAGCAGACTGGGGCTGCTGCATGAACTGCTTCTTGATATCTGTTAAGAGAAACATGCTTTAAATTTGGGTTAAGACTAAAATCTGGAATTAGTATTAAAAACCCTTATTAGCCTAATAGTTGTCTTTGTCTGTAATGTCTTGAAAATCAAGCAGTCAAAGGTTGAAATTCTAGACACGCACTTCTATCTTTCAGAACTGTTTCTGTTTTAAGTAATAGTTAATACCTACCTACCTAGTATTTTGAACTATTTAAATTAAAAAGCGGCTGCATGCCGTTAGTTTCACCAGTTAAACTTACGGCAGGCAGTCCGCAGTCTTGCAGCTGCCGCGTCACGCGAACAGGCATTTTTCCAGGCATTTTTCCGATAAAACACGTGAGTTTAACCGTTAGTTACTTATAGTTTAAATGACTATCACTCACGAGTCACGATGGTTTAAAGTTTACAGTTTAACGTTTAAAGTTTAAACGTTAAAATACCTAGTATTTACCTAAAAGGTGAAGAAAAACATCGTGACAAGTTTTCTTCACCAACAGGTATTAAAATGCTTGAGAATTCTGTATTCGAAGTCGAAGAAAGTTTTTCGAAGTCTGCTAATCCACATTTAGCCAGGTGGCTTATGACCTAAACCCTTCTCATCCCTAGAACAGACCAGTATTCAAAAGTAGGCCAGTAATTGGCAACATAGTTACATCAGAGTGCAAACAAAAATCGATACCAACTCTCGCTAATTGTCATCGCAGCGTTAATTCAAGTAGCTATTACAGTCAAGTCACTAAGGCAACTCGAGCACCCCAAAAGTGTACCAAGCATCGAATTAACGAGCGGATATAATGTTTCCTGCACTTAATGGTTCCGCGCCGCGGGCGTAAGACGGGGGTGGAGAGCACTCGTTAAAAATTACGACAATTTAAATTGACACATCTCGAATGTATGTGGAAGCGTCAAGGTTATTTCTGAAAGCTTCGGGTTTTATAGGCGTAAAATGGTTATTGAATTTTTGGGCTCAGACACAATTTTTCTGGTCCTTGGCCGTGGCTAGTTACCATGCTACGGGCAAAGACGTACCGCCAACCGATTTAGCGTTCCGGCAAAGTACTATTACCTATTCTGTGGTTCCAATACGATGCCTTGTAGAAACCGATTAGGGACATGGGTTTAATATAATTTCCATATCCCTAACAGGTTAGCCCGCTACTACCTTAGTTAGACTGCATCGTCACTTACCATCAGGTGAGATCGCAGTCAAGGGCTAACTTGTAGTGGAATAAAAAAATCGATTATGACCAGACGCTTGTAGACAGAGACTTAAAAGCAAACTTTTATGGACCGTATTTTTAATGGAAAAAAAATGTCTTCCCAACTCAATAAGAACATCGAGATATAGAGTAGAATCGACCATCTACCTGCATATTGCAGACATAAAAAGTCATACTTTGTGTAGATATTATAACCTCTTGACTTCTAACACCTCATCACAATCAATTTACATCATTTAGTATAAGTTTCAACCTGGCTAAACACTACTAAATATTATATTTTTAGGTGCTAGCGTCAATAGCAAGGCTGCATAACAGTTAGTAAGGTTTGTTTATGGACTCTTGTGGACATAACCGCGGCCGCTGGCTTGTTTTACCTGCTCTTAGTTGCATGTTTGTACTATGGTTGCAGTATCGCGTCTAGACTGCAAAAAACTCGCTCTACCGGTTGCCCGCCCGGGTCGCAATGCAGTAGGTACTGGCACTTGCAAAAGGGTTATAAACATTTTTTGGCAATTTTAGATCAATGATTTGTGTTTTCACTTTTCAGTCATATTAAGTTTAAATATTTTTTTATTATTTTATTTACGTAAAATAAACAAAATTAACCAAAGGATCCCTATTAACTAATTTTATATCCCTAATATTCATTCAAAAGTGTATCTGTCCGTCTGTTTTATTTTCATATATTTCACTCATTTTGATAGAGATACTCAAGTCAGATTTCATATGATATAGAAAACCTAGATGCAAAATTTAAGAGTTCTGGATCACACAGTTGGCCTTTTACCCTTGAGCTTATGCCTACGTTGATATGTAAAATAGTTAAAATATAATGTCATAATCTTTTAGTAAACAGAAAAAAAAATTTGCTATGTTTATTACTGTCTAAAAATTATTCAAAGTACTGCAATAGTTCATTATAAAATCAAATGATTGACGAATGATAATTATCAAAGCCTATATAAAAAAATTCAAACCTCTTGAAAAGTTTAACAACACTGAGGTCCCCTTAAAACCCTTAAAATCCCCTTAAAATCATTTTAAAACTTCTCTTAACTTACTGTACTTTTATGAAGCGCAGCCGATCGGTAATACAACGATCATGCCCATAATACAAAGATTTTATATTAACGGCTCATCCAGTGGGCTTACTGCCATCGCTTAAAGAAGTATTATTATAAAATTGACATTTAATATGACGTATCTTGTCGTCCCTAAAATAAGGATTATAATTCTGAAACAGGTAACCAACAATATTAAAATAATACTGCTTTAAGCGATGGTAGTAAGCCCCCCTGTATCCAGTTTTTATCCGGATTAAAGTAACACAATGCTTTCGAGTGGTTACTTTGAAACCATAATCTTTTACTGTAACTAATATTGCTTTGCCGTCAATGCTATTCAAGTTTACACCTTATGTATGACAGAATAAAGTTGAAAAATTTGAGTTTGTATTATTTGGTTTAAATAATAAGAGAGACGGTAGTTTGATTTCCTGTAGATCACCAATCAGGCATCCGATTTCATAGAATGAATTTTGGTTTTTGAAAAATCCTGAGGGAAGTCTTTAATTATTATCTATTAACCTATGTTCTTCCCGGGGATACAACTTATGTTTATGCCAAATTTCATCAAAATCGGTTGATCAGATGGGTTGTGAAAGCGTAAAAACAGACAGACAGATTGACAGATACTTTCACATTTAGGTATAATATTAGTATGAATATCCGCCCTTTTTAGCCTAGTAATTAGCAAGAAGGCGGGTCATCTAATGTTAAGTGATTACCGCCGCCCATGAAAATATTTATGCAATGATACTTTTGAGGAAATTGTTTATTGAATTGTATTGCCGCCATAATATTGTTGTTTTGTAGGAACAAGGCAGTCTTATTCTATATACACATTTTATTTATGATGATAGATATTTTCGGGAACTTGAAACTAAAGCTACAGTGCAAAGGTTTCAAACGCGCCCTGGTCTAAGAAGAAGCCCGCAAAAATTCAACCAGGTATTCTTTTAATTTTTTAATCCTGTTTGATATTTACTTAAATGTGTAAATATCGAATTAATTAAAATATGTCACCTGCCTAATATTCATAAGACAAAAGACATGTTTGAATGCCTCATAGATAATTGCTACTGGCTCTTTGGCTATGAATAATAAAGAGTACTTACTCACCTAACGGTAGCATATTCAAAATGTTACATCTGCCTTTTAACAATCGAACGTAATATAAGAAGGTAGATTAGAATCATTTTGTTAGTTAGGTGGTTTTGTCACAAGGGCGTGTGAAAAGGTTTTTAAAAGCTTTCAATTTTTATCTTCGGGGAAGATAAGTTAGAAAATACATTTTAAAGGTTAAGCTGGTTCCCACTCAAGCTCTACGGAATTGTAATAATGGAGTGATAAAGGTGTACCCTCTACCTCTATTAACTACCTAATAATATTTTGTAATTCCTGACTTGGTATGCGTTTTGGCATTGCTGTACCGAGGATATTGTTTAATAAATCAATTATAAACTAGATGATATCCTGGACTTCGCGTGGAATCGCGTGTTTTATGACTTTACGTGGGACAAGTTAAGAGAAGAGCCGGTAAGAACCTCAGCAGTTGCTCTTTTTTTAAAAGAAAAATGTTACACTTTTAAAATAAAATACAATGCATACGTTACGGTAACATGTACTTACTTAATACATATTTACGAGCATATTGAATGATACCTACTTAGTAGTAAATTCGACCTATTGTATGGATACGAGCAAAGTAGGAGCGATTCAGCTAGTTTTCCACATAAATAGCCGCCCCACGCAAGGCAATCTAGAAATATATTTTTATGTCACCATGTCGGGTGAAATGCGACGTCGTAGAGAACCTAAATATAGAATAATCGGCACCTTCTGCGGTATGAGTTATGATGACCCAGTTTTGAATTTTAAAATAATACAATTTCTAATATTCGTATATAGTTTCAAAATCCTACCTTGTTCCTTGACGTCCCTAAAATAAGGATTATAATTCAAAAAGATAAACCTCTACAAAAAAGCGATGTTAGTATGCCCCCAGGCAGTGGCCTGCTCGAGAGGAGAGAGCTCATAGAGGCATAAAGGTACCGCTTACCCTAGTTAAAAAAGCTCAATGCATAATTTTCATTATTCCCTGTCTGAAAGTAGGTATCCACTTAACCAATGCCTACCCGGGCTCTGAATACTGTGCACGCCACTTCCCCAGGTTTGATAATTTTCTACGCCTTTGGCGGTAGGGTGGTCACTAGCAACGGCCTAACCCTCCCCCCCTAACAGATTAAAACAATAATTCCCAAAATGGCAGAGATCGAATCCGGATCCTCCCCGGGTATTGGGATAACTGCTTCAGGGAGGTCGTCGATCGGCGCGGCGTCGGAATATTTTTTTCTACTAGTAGGAACTAGATATATTAATTACTTACATGATAATTAATATAGACTGTCGCCTGTCACCACTACACCACTTCGGTGCTAATATACACAAATACATACACTGAATACAATAGTGAAATGATTTAGGCACTTGTAGACTTTATAAATATTAATGATTAAACGAACTTACCTGTACGTGAAGTTCAATCATAATTACTCGAAGGGCTTCGTTCGAAGATATTAGCAATGTATACATTGTAGTTTCACGTTAGACTCGCCGTTTTGCACTTTATTTCGGAGGAAGGTAGAACAAAAAATAACTCGATGTCGCACCACCCCGCCCCGATCGCTTCATTAAGTTTGGAGAATGCAGAGCTGTTTAGAATTAATAATCTTACGTATGTTTCACGCCCAGGGGCCTGAGTAGTTCATGTAAGGGAGGGAGGGTTGCTAATATCTTCGAACGAAGCCCTTCGAGTAATTATGATTGAACTTCACGTACAGGTAAGTTCGTTTAATCATTAATTACTCTCGAGCTTCGTTCGAAGATATTAGCAATGTATACATTGTAGATGTTGAGAGAAAGTAATTGTCGTGAAACATATGTAGATATTTAAATTGTAAGTTAAGTATAAGTTTTTCTGAAAATCAGGCAAATTAATTATTTCATAAAATCTTAATCTTAGCAAAAATAATTATATAAATTATAAAATTATTCGTAATCATTCTAAATTATAATTTCTAAAATGATTATAATTTAACTACATTAATCTCTTGTAATGAGGTAATTAGGTATAATTACTATAATTATATATTCCTGGCTAATTCTCTATTCGAATAAGTCTCATTAGAGACTGTTCTATTATATTATTTTTCGAAAACCAATGAATTTGAGCTTCATCCTGCGGTATTTGTAATGATGTCTATACTGACTTGACCTGTAGGCTTTCGAAGTTGATGCATGCCTAGTACTGTGGGCAGTGAATATGGATGTGTCTATTCCAATCAAATGTAAGGTACTTTAGATCCACCTACTCAATGTTTGAGATAAGATTTTAGTATAAGGCTTTCTGAATGAAATTAACGATGTAGTTACATATTTTCATAAGTCTTTGGTTCTTTCACAATATACTTTAAAAGTGTCCGCGGGACATATTTGTGGTCTTTGTGAAAAGAAAAATAAATACAAAATTGGTGTAAAGCACCAGCAAAGCAAGCCGTGAAGTCTTTAATCTTTATTAAGTCTGGATTTTTTATTGTTACCTCAGTATTTGTGAAATTGTTATTATTTACATCTATCACCGAAAGTGTTTGAACTCTGTAGGCTGTGACCAGTGCTAACAGGGTGATTAATTTTTTTTTTTTTTTTTGCTCAAATTGATTAATACCAATTTGATATAAATCCTGATCAATAATCCTATGTAAGATAATATTTTGGCAATGTAGGCCGTTAACGAAAAAACTCCTCTACGGAATCTCTTAGTTAAATCATTGTTAACTACATCCTAACCTAACAATTATGAAAGAGCGGATCTACAAGTGTTGTTCTGTATTTAACATTTGGATCAAAACTCAAAACGTTCGTAATTGTGGCATTAAAAAAATCTAAATCATTATCTTGGCAGTGCCAGTAAGTAAACCATTTTTAAGACAAGTGTCATAGTGTACGTGTCTGCAAGTGATGCCAGCATTACTGGGATGGATGACTGAGGGACGCCTCTTCGGAATAGCTACGAGTAAGTCCGGATAAGATCCCTACAACCAGGGTAATCTGTCGGCGTAATACATGATTGCTACAATTAGAAATTATCAAATTATCTTGTGATTTTAATCAATAGTTTTGATGTTTCTAGTAGAGTGGGTTGTGTATTGTATTGTATTGTATTGTATTGAGACACTACTACGATCCCCATTCCTTTATCCTTAATTATATTTCGTAAGGTCTTTAGGATAAAAGAAATTATAGGAAATATGTAAAAGAAAAAACATAGTAAATGCATTGATTGCAAAGGCATCCAGATGTTTATACCATTACACGTATGTGTCACATTTATGATTAATCCTATTCGCAAAGAAATCTATCGAGGGAATACCAAATGTCGCCGTGATTGTAATATATAAGCGTTGTTTGATAACTCTTATTCAATATCAGGATGCGATATTCGCGATTCTGCATCCGGAATCTTATCAGAGCTGCGTATGTAACCAGCATGGACCATTATTTTACGCATTTCGAACCATTTTCGTTATTGCTGTGTAATACATACTTGTTGAATGTGGAAACTGGATGCCACCCCCTATTCTATTTACGAGTATATATATGATATTCCAGTCGTATTGTCAATTCTAAGCAGAGTTTGACAGTTTTGGAGGTTATTTGCAAAATATTTGTGGTACCAGTGGTAGATTCACTTGACGATTCAAAAGCACTTGTAAAAGTTTATTTGAATAAAAATCATTTTGAATTTTGAATTTTGAATTTAAGTCCTAAAAAGAGCAATAATTCTAAGTAATTGTTAAGTGACTGCCGTTCCTGTTCATTCCATGGCCCACAACTCACAAGCAGAATCCTCACCACAGGAGGCCCCCCAACCCGTTGTTGAGGCATCAGTAAATATTTCCATGGTTTAACTAAGTGTCACCTTTAACTTTTGTTTAACCACCAATCAATTCAAATATTTACAGCGCTCAAAATATTTTTTGTATAGCGGGGACACGCGGAGGTAAGTAAATCAAAAACCGAGCAAATTCCCTAATTAGCATCTTTTCAAATTTTTAAATTTTAATATTTCATTCTAATTATTTCTCTTTTACTATCTGGTAATTTTATTTCTAAATTTGTAGAATCTATAATTTTTGCAAATATTTACAGCATCGATGAGGCGTAAATACACTTTTTGCTGTATTATTAATGAATCCTAAAGATTCTGGTAATGATCTTGTATCGGACATATTTTTAAGCAATGATTATAAGACTGCCCGACTAAAAGAAAATCATCTAAATAAAAGTAACACAAGCGGATAAGTATCCCATGGATCGCAGTAGTTTTGCAACAGGTGTAAGAATACGTAAATAAATACGTAAGGAGCTGTATTCCATCCAAATGGTAAAACATTAAATTCATAAAGGTTGTGATTCCATTGAAAACCTAAATATTTCCTTGAATTTTAAGGAAATAAGCGTCTTTTATTTAGGTCAATAGTACACAATTAACTATTCTTTGATATTAATTTAATAGATGTTCTAAGATCTTCCAACTTAAAATGTTACGTATCTATGGATTTATTTAATTCCTTTAAATTTAATATAAAACGATTTTTACCATCTGGTTTTGGAATAAGTTTTGCTTTTTTTTTTTTTTTTTTTAAATAAGTAAGACATAATGATACAGCTCCAATTGATAAAAAAGTAAGTATCTATAGATTCTTTGAAAGTTTGCTTCTGTATATAGGTACAACTGGTTGTCACAGAGCATGAAAATATAATTTCATAACCTTCATTTTCACGTTAAGTGATATCCAAAATAGAATTTTTGAATTATTAGTAATCAATAACCATTCATTATAGAAATAAGTCAAGCGGCCTGCCGGCTTTACCGTTTCTATCTCCTGAGTAATGGAGGCTGCTGATGCGACGACGTCCTCGAGGCAGCGGCGTGTTGCGTCGACGTCCTCGTCCGCTTCGCTGGCGGTTGCCGCGTTGGCGGAAGAGAGGCCCTCGCTGCCGCCTGCGGCGGCATGACTCGCGAGGAGCGCCCCGGTAGTTTAAAGTCTATCTGCCGGTAGTTGCGGCAGCGTTCGCAGGCGTTTTCGCTGCAGGCCTTGTTGTAGATCTTATATTATCTTCACCAGATTTATTAATAATCTTTGCCGACTTCAAAGTTTCAGCCAAATTGTTGCCAAAAAATGACTCGTCGATTTTTGTTTTTTCCATTTTTTCCAGCTGTTCTTTTCATTATTTCTTTACTATAGTAAGAATTAAAAATCTCCTTAGAACTGAGTCACTTTGTTGAATATCACCAAGGATTCGAGCCGTATCCATTAGGCAATAGTTCGAGCAGCTTTTGATTGGCATCATTAGACGATAAGAGAGTATTGGCTGCGCAGACTGATGACAGCGCACAGAAAATTGATACTTGCTTATTTTTTATCCCCTTATCATGTTTTAGCATTCAGCGCCGGTGCTTTTATTAATTTCAATGGGTTTAATGTAGGCTCTGTCAATGCATCCGGCAGAGCAGTAGTCGATTCAGCAGTTGAGGTAGCTGGGTCGACTGAGGGCTGGAGCTGCGGCGGCGCGCTGGGGACAGGAACAACCGCTGTTGCAACGGTGTCAGCAACATCGGTATGGTGAGTATTCACATTGTTTTGTTCCAGGAGTTCGGCACAGTAAGAACATCCTTCTTGACGTTAAGTGACGTTGTCATCAATGGCGGCGATCGGTTCGCTGCCTGTGAAGCAAATATGCTTCGCTTATCTATAGTAAGGGTGTATGTGAGACTCCAGTATGAGAAACACGCAACCCTGTATAGTATGGGCGTATGTGAGACTCCGAGATGAGAAACACGCAACCCTGTATAGTATGGGCGTATGTGAGACTCCGAGATGAGAAACACGCAACCCTGTATAGTATGGGCGTATGTGAGACTCCGATATGAGAAACACGCAACCCTATTGTAAAGGTATATCGTTTGACTTCTATTTGAGAAACACGTAACCTATTTGTGATGTGTTAATCTAAATTCATCAATATACATAGAAATCATTAAGTAGGTACCTACCTAAATTTTATATTTCTCATCGTTCGGGATAGCAGCGAAATACTATCGCTATCCGATGACGAGCACGACGTCGACGCTTCCTTGCTATCTTATTTCGCTAGATAATCTAAATCACAATCATCACATATATCTTTCTTCCTTTTTGACATTATAAAACCTTTAAAACTTCTTTTATCTCGAAGAAATACTAAATTAGATTTAAAACGTACAAAACAGCGATGCACTAAACTGTGAATGAAGCGATCGGGGCGGGGTGGTGCGACATCGAGTTATTTTTTGTTCTACCTTCCTCCGAAATAAAGTGCAAAACGGCGAGTCTAACGTGAAACTACAATGTATACATTGCTAATATCTTCGAACGAAGCTCGAGAGTAATTAACAATGTCGTGTCTTTGGCTTCCGGACCTCCACCGTGCTCGGCGGCGTCCTTTGACGTTAACATTTGTTATTTTAACAATCTGGCGCCTTGTACTTCTTATTCACATTACGTATATTCATTATAGATATATTCGTTACTAGCTCCGCCCCGGCTTCGCACGGGTAGCACTAATCACAGGGGCGTACACAGTATTCGGAGCTCGGGTAGGCATTAGTTACGTAAATACCTAATTTCAAGCAGAAATTATGAAAAATATGCATTGAGCTTTTTTAACTAGGGTAAGCAGTACCTTTATGCCTCTATGTCGTGCACGCCACTGACTAATCATCATAATAGTCCATACCCAATAATAGCCAGTCGTATCTGGGCAGAACATTAGGTTTTACAATAGCGATACGATATCGTCTAAGATATTTGTCTAAATTAAATGGTGTAAAAGGCGAATTTGGTCTATATTAAATACTTGAGATGACCAACAAGTTTATTTTGATAAGTATTAATACTATGTGAGTAAAAACACCTTCTAATGAAAAGCTTTGTTTAGACCAAATTTGAAAATCATAAAAATGGTTATTGTGAGACTTTAAAAGATAGATAAATGCTATCGCGAACTTTTTTTAAGTACTTTTTGAGAAGAACAATTCCACCATACATTGTTTTCGTGTAACTTTTACTATTCACTCAGCGCACGCCACGGAACCTCTGACTTTTTCCGACTTAATTCACATTATTGCAATTTTCGTAGGGATCCTTAGTTTTTTGAAAATAAAATATAGCCTATGTTACTCGCTGATAAAGTAGCAGTATAAGTGAAAGAATTTTTAAAATCGGTTGATTAGTTTTTGAGTTTATCCATTACAAACAAAAAAACCTTTCCTCTTTATAATATTAGTTTAGATGAAAAAGCAATGCCCGAATATACCTCACTGATTTAAACCACGGGATTAAACCTTTGCTTTATTTTTATTATTGTAGTACATACGCTTGTTCTATTATTTCAATGGGCATGCACCTTGCTCTTAGTTATGTACAAACTACTGTTGAGAATATGAGAATGCAAATGTACCTAAAATACCTTCCTGGCTTACTCCCTGTATTAAATAGAACTAGCCTAAACTAGCCTAACAAAAAGCTAGCGAAGCGAGTGGAAAAAGTCAGTATTCTTATATTACATGTAAGTAGGAAGTATAAAAATCCTGATCTTTGCTTAGCAATGTACCTTCTTTTAGGTGGTCATATTTAACGTTAGCCATAACCACCGATAGTGCAATCAACCGTAAGAATTGAAGAAAGTAGATTTTCACATTACAAAACCTATTGCTTGCAAAAGCAATAGGTCTATGTAAACGTATTTTTTGACTCATGTGTAAGTTAATGTTTACATGGTTTTGTTCAATTTCTTCATTTTTATTTTCTGGGAAAATGTCAAGCACAAAAATATATTGATAGATTGCCAAATGAAATATCCGTTTACGATATTTTTAAAAATGTTATGCACTTATCTACCATTAATTTAATAGTCTCATTTTATAAAATTTTAATGGAAATCATCTAACTGTGAAAAATAACTACATTATGATTTATTAAGTAACCAAATTTTGTGGGAATGGCATGGAAATAAATAAAAAGGCCCTGCAGATGGCTCCAAAGGATCGTTATGGGTAAATGAAGCGTGACTAACTGAATATTTTAATGCTAACGACTTTGGGCAAGTTAACAAACCGAGAATATCGGAGCAAAAAATATCTAATTATGAAATAGACTACCTGCAGAGTCGAGTGGAAGTTTCGGAATTAATCACACAGAATTTAGATAATTATTATTTATTGTTGAAATTAATGTTTTAATTGACGGATTTTTTTATCCATCGACTGATATTTTATCAACATCTGCACCAGCGCTTTTTCAGGTACAGATTAGAAGGCATGTTTACTAATAAAATAATACTGAATACTGAATCCCAGTAATTTTCAATCAACTTACACCTTAAAAAAATTATATTCAGTCAAAATTTAATTAATAATAATTATAGTGGTATGGAATTTAAATAAACCAATCATTAACTAAAGGTGGTAGATAGATAGGTAGACTTGTAGTGGAATAAAAAAACTAGGCTAGGATACTCGTAGGCTTCATCATGATATTAAGTATTATTATACATTTCAGTTTATTTTCTGGTTATTTCCATAACTACCTACCTCCTTTGAACTAAACAAGCAAACAAACCTTTATTTGTTGCTAACTTTGCTGCAGTCTCTATCTAAAAAATGAAGAAAAAGATCTGATGCAAATTCTCTGTAAAAAAAGTAAAAAAAGTAATGCCTGTTCCAATGACAACTCAACGTCACGATTTTTGAGTCCCTTCTTAATATAGAAAAGAGTTAATTATTATATACTTACAAGCATATTCAATAAAGACTCCTTGACTGCGTATCTTGCCTTTGCTGTTCCAAGCATAGCAATCACAGCTGTACTTCCCACCAAAATACTCTTCTAGCTCATTTCTAGTCACATTAAGTTCACCTTCCACCACTCTCACACCGTTTTGAGGATCAACATGATCCAACTGTACAGTCTTATCACTTCTTACATCATTACACTTAAAAAATACTTGTAAAGCATTAGCGGCTCTGCATAGTAAAGTAGCTGGCTTAGTTCGCAGCACATATGAATTCTTTGGTTCTATTAGGAATATTGGTAGACCGTCTATAGTCTCGTCGTTTTCTGGTAAAGGGATGTAGTCTTCTTCTTCGACTTCATGTTTAAAGTCGGATAGGTATGGGTCGAAGTTTAGTAGACCATCTGGATGGATGTATTCTGGACGTGTTTCTTTTTCCGTCGTTTGCTCCATACCTGCAAAGAGTAAGGTTATTATTTACATATCGCTCGTGTTCAATCAAAAACCAAAAAATAGTAGAATAGTTACCTTCTAAATTTTTATGAATTCGATGGTCTTACCAACTTAATGATACTATACAACACAGGTAGAGACATGATTTGAACTTTGAAATAAACATAGATAGGTGTCTTACGTACCTAAGTATTATTACTTAGTTATTATTAACTAGCTGATGCCCGCGACTTCATCTGTGTGGATTGAGGGTTTTCGGGTTTCTAGGGGATAAAAAGTAGCATGTGTGTGGCTATAATCTATCTCTGTGCCAAATTCCATCCAGATCCGTTCAGCCGTTCTGGAGTGATTGAGTAACAAGCATCCATCAATCCATCCGCCAAAGCCTCTCGGCATTTCAAAGGCCTAAGCTTCAAAGTTATCTCTGTATTTACTTACCTACTGAATCTACCGCTAGTTTTAAATTTTGTATTTTAGGTCAAAAACTAATCATTGGGAATTCTATTATTTTGCTGTAAGCAAATTATAACTGAATAACAAGCAAAACCTCAACGAGATTTGGTACGAAAACAAACTGTAACCGAGTATATAAAAAAACCATTAAAACCTCAGAAAATATTACGTAATAGATACCATTAAACAGTAATATGAGCTGAAAATAAGCCCAAAAAGATTTTGTAGTTAGGAAAAACAGGAAGCGAATGGAATAAGCAGACGAAAGCCACTGGAGTTGCTGTAATTTGATAGCGATCCTTAAATTTAAACGTGGTGAAAATAGGTAGGTTATTATCACTAACATGATAATAGTTGTTAAAGCCTGCCAACCCGCATTGGAGCAGCGTGGTGGGTCTAAGCTCTACTACTGAGCACGTCTCTCGGAACGAGAAGAGCTTGGCCATAGTCCACCACGTTGGCCAAGCTCAGATTGGCAGACGTCACACACCTTCGAAAGCATTATGAAGAACTCTCGAGCCTTCACCGATTGAAGTACCTAAGTGACAAATTTAATTTCTTAAAATGTGCATACTGCATACCTAACTTCGAAAAAAGGGAGGTGCGTGCCCGGGAATCGAACCGCGACCCCAAACAGGAGGTCGGGTGTCTTAACCACTAGGCTATCACCGCTTCATCATTATTCAAAATTCCCCCTGACAGGAATCGAACCTAGGACCTCAAACATCAAACCACAGTGCTTACCACTTCGCCAGGTAGAGAAATCTTCGCTTCGAAGCGAAGCTCTAAAAAGCTCTACAGAAATATCTAAGAACATTTATCTACTATGTTAAATTCAATCCAATCAAAGTACAAAAAATTAGTTCAATAAATGTTAAAAGATACGCGCCGAATTGTTAATTGAGAGAGAGATATTCTTTTTTTAAAGTCGGTTAAAAATTAAATTAACTTGCACATTTTCAATTGGCATCATCCTTGCAGAATGAGAGTCCTGGAATACAGGTTTTCTAAACTTACAACCTAACATTAGCTTATTTATCCATAAATGTAAACAGTTTAAAAAACATAGGTACCTCCATTTCTAACTTTTCCAACAGCAACGCTTATCAAAAACAGAATCCTCAGCACATTTTCCACACACATCACTAATATAAGCACTTATCACGAAAAACACAACTTAATTTGCTTAACATCTATGAAAATATTCGTTGCGTATTCCTCGATGTGAAATTCCAAGGGGCGACGCGTGCATCCCCTACCACGGTCGGAATGGTACTGAATGGTATATGCATATAATTGTATATGCTATATAAGTCCATATGTGATTTTCGATGGCGTGTGACGATGCCATATTGAGTAAGTACATCACTTCCCATACACTCGATATTATGGTGTCGTAATTAAGAAGCTTTCTGGCATCAATTATCGGCTCAGCGTTTCTCTTCACCGAGTCTTTCTTTGATTAGTCTTTACAAATAAGCTTACAATAATATTATACTGAAACTATAATTTTGTAATAACAATCACTTCCTGATGAGTACATAATCATGGATAACAAAAACGCCTTTAGCTCAAATTAAAAGAAAAAAACAATGTAGTTATAATAATTAGTCATAATAATATACCTATTTAAATGGCGAAAACCTCAACCATCTACGATTTGCAGACGACTTGATACTATTTTCGGTATGTCCAAATAAATTACAACGTATGCTGCAGCAAGATGAAAGTGCTAAAGTAGGACTCACGATGAATACGAGCTTTTAAAACCAAGATAATGACAATCTCTGACAACACAAATCAAAGTAGATAGTGAAACAATTGAGTACTTCGATGAATATTATTACCTGGGGCATTTATTGTCAACCAAGGGCTGTATGGCAAAATAAATCGACAGAAGGGTGACAAACTCCTGGAAACGATATTGGTCACTCAGCGAAGTGATGAAAAACAAATATATGCCCATTGAGAACAAGAGGAAAGTTTTCAATACTTGCATCCTACCATGTCTGACTTATGGGTCACAAACATGGGCGCTTACAGAGGAAAACCTCACAACACTGAGAACCTGTCAAAACTCTATGAAAATAAGTATTTTAGGTGTAAGGCTACGAGACAGAATAAAGCTAAAGGATATTAAAGGAAAGGCAAACTTTAAAAGTGTAGAAAGAGTAGTCAAATGACAAAAGCGGCGATGGGCAGGGCATATGGTAAGAGAAAATGATGAGAAGTGGACCAAAAAAGTTCTAGAGTGGTACCCCAGGAACAAAAAATGAAAAAGAGGCAGACAATTTAAAAGATGGGAGGACGATATTAGGAACTTGATTGGTAGTACGTGGACAAGGTTAGCCAAAAATAGAAACGCTTGGAAAAATCTAGAGGAGGCCTATGTTGAAGGACACGCAGAGCAAATATATAAATATTAATATTATATATTTTTAAGTATCATATTAGAGCAATAAAGGCTCATTTTATTTTATTTTTATACCTATTTAAAATACAATGTACACTTATTGGTATAATAATATTTTGCTGCCAACATTATTGGAAATAGGTACCTTCAAATACCTGGAAATAACTTAGATAATTGTCAAAAATTAGTGAAGCTGAAAATATATCTTGAAAAGTTTTATAGGCACAAGTAATTATAGTTAATGCTCTAACTTAAGTCTAAATAATTACAGCCCGAAGGGGCAACCACAAATAAACTACTTACGAGTACATCAGCTTTAACGAAAGCTTATACCTACTTAAGGTCAGTAGGTACCAAACTTGTAGCATCAAACAGTAGGTACCAAACTGAAAGAGGATATGCGTATAAAAGGAGTGAATGATAGGTTGACGGATAACAGAAGTGAGTGGAAGAAGAAAACATGTTGCGCCGACCCCAAGTAGCGTGGGACAAGGACAGGAAGAAGAGGAGGTACCAAACTTGTCTGTATCTAAGGACCTAAGCTTCCTTTACAATTAATATTGGAATGCTAATATTAACAAAGCGTCCTGAAATGTTGAAATTCTTATTTTTTTCAACTTTTGTATATAATATTATATTTTAACGTAATTTTTATTATAGCAAAGTATTTTCACATTGAAGAATTCAGGTTTAGGTAATTTTTCATAAATAAAATAAATAAACAATAATTTATTCATGAGAATGTAGGTGATATAAAGTTGACATGATTACAGTTCGAGAGCCATATACATTCTACCAATTAATGGCGTATGAATATTTGGTTTATATCATCAAAGTTGTATTACAGTTTAAAAAAAAGAAAATTAGTAAATTAAATTAATAAAAGGTCATACAACATTAAAATTAAAAATGAAAGAAAATAATCAATAATAATATTATGATAATAGTACTTAATTACAATTAACTTACTTAATTCTTAAACTTTAATTAAAACGTTTCAGCTGTTGTAAACTCGAATTTAACTTTCATATAGCGCCAGCTGTTGAAGGGGATCTAAAAGTCTAAAACCCACGAAGTTTACACAAAGCTCACTCGACAGTTCTAAAAGCTCTGCGCAGCTTTCGACGTACCATGCTACATAATAGTACATACGATTGACGCTAGATGGCGTATGATCAAGAAGTTAAGCATCTCACCAAAAGATGGCTCTTTTACATAATATTAATTATTTTGTGACCTGTAAAGTGCCATCCTGCGAGATACACACAAACTAGCAGGAACCTGTTTTACACTCAGATGTAGTATAATGGGAAGTAGGAACCAAATTGATTGTTCAATGGAGTATAGAGGGTGCTGAACAGAATCCTTAAAATATCATTGGTACTGCTTAAAAATATTCTAATTAATAATAGACAGAATACGTTTAGTCAGAGAGGACAAGGACCGGATCACAGAGTACATTATATATACGGGTACCGGATTTTGATAGGTAACCTATTTTAGGCGTTTTATCTATTATTAAATAAAAATAAAAAGTAGGTTTGATCTATTAAACAGCTCGGTGAAGGTCGAGGTATATATCCGGATCTCTGACTAGTTGGTAAGTATCGGTATTTTAGTAACTAGCTATGTTATTTAGTTAAATTTTCAGTTCTGAACAGCATAATGTAAAAAGAGGAAGATCTGTGTCTTTGAACTTTCAGTAGCTGGTATCTCTAATATTACCTTCTTAGTAAGTTAGGGGTTTGAGTCGGATACACCACGACTTTCACCGATCTGGCAGAACATTTCTTTTTTTATTAATTAATAAATACGCTTAGCATAGGCAAGCTATTTTAGGCGTACTTATTTATCTATTCTTATTAAAAATAATTAAAAGAACATCTGGTTAACAGATAGGTGAAGGTCGTGGTGTATCCGGCTAAATACCTATAATAAAGTTATTGGTGCGTTTTGATAACCCTGCGCCCATTGCTACAAGCTACCGTTAAGTTGATTATCATAAAAATATTTGAGCATCTTAAATTTTTCCTTCCAATTTCTCGCGAAGGCGAAAATTTGAAATTCCAAAAAATTATCGCAAATTCAAACGAGCACTCTGCACTACTATTGACTTCTAACATTGAATATTGATTGTACAAAAGGAGTTCGCCGTAGCGTATTTTCGATTCAAAATTATTCGCTATCCACCGACTCCTTTTGATGATTCCAAATATGTATGGAGACCATTGATATACCTACTCACCTACATTGTCAAAGATATACAGTTCCGAATATAACTTCTTGTCTTAAAATGTAATACCCGTACAATATACTATAATGACGTGAAAAATATATGTTTTCTATAGTATTATAAATGCGAAAGTTTGGATGGATGGATGTATGGATGGATGCAGGATGGATTGATGGGTGGATGTTTGTTACGTGCTCAATAACGTCACAACGGCTGAACGGATCTGGATAAAATTTGGCACAGAGATATATAGTCTGGAATAACATAGGTTATTTTTTATCCCGGAAAATTAAAGAATTCCCGCGGGAACCGGAAAACGAACCACGCGGACGAATTCGTGGGCATTAGCTAGTGTGTTATATTATGAATTTAATTATGTACTTATATGATTTTATGGACATAAAAAAATATGCCCTTATAAAGATTTCTTCGATTTCTTAAGTAAGTGATTTCACAATGCGATTTTCAAGTACCGTGATACCTACTTTTGTTGTTATGCCGTAAACTGAAGTCGAAGCGACACTTTCTGTATGGTTGTATATGTTACTTCGTAGCTTTTCACAAACTGGAAATAAAATCATACTAATATTATAAATGCGAAAGTGTGTTTGTTTGTTGGTTTATTGGTTTGTTGGTTTGTCCTTCAAGCACGCTGTAAGGGAGCAACGGATCGTTTGGCATGGGTATAATTGAGGACCTGGAGAGTGACATAGGCTACTTTTGATCTCGGAAAATTAAGGAGTTCCCGCGGGAATCAAAAAAATTTAACCACGCGGACGAAGTCGTGGGCATCAGCTAATATACAATAATTTATCAATGACATTATATTGATTCCGATCTATTTATTAGTTATAAATAGTAGTTAGTTAGTTATATTAAATTCCTTTATCTACTTATCTTTTCTCTGAATATTGCTACCAAATTATAAAGGGACTTCTAGAAGCAGGCCCTCGCCACATTGTCCAATGTCATTACAGCCCATCTTATCTCTACAGAGAATCCAGGACAGAAAGCTCTGGCGCTTACGCATGGAGGCCTGACCAAACGAAATAAGACAAGAGCTAGAAGGTATATAAATATATACCTATCTTTAGTTTCATGTATCATTGGTCTAGTCAAAATCTCCAGTCGCATTTTTACACTTTTCTATTCCTAATATAGTATTCACCTTTCCGTCTATCTTGTGGGGAATAATTTTGAATTGCTGTAGCCCTCTCGCTCTTATTGAGGTACGGAAATTCAAATTTGGCGCCCAGCTCGCCTTTCCGGTGGATTTTGAAGTATAATGAGGCATAAAGGTTGTGCAATCAATAGGAAATGGTAAAAGGTGATTGAAAATTATGTTTTTCCGAGCATTTTGCGTGAAGAAAATAATATTTTTGCAATAGGTAGGGTAAGGTGCACTTAAAACTCGTAACGTGGCTCTTACTCCATCGCTTTTTAAACTAAAAAGTAAGACTTTTACCAAGCTCGGATCAAAATATATTCGCACAATAATTATTAGCCTTTCAAAGCTCCAACCACGCAAAGGACAACGCTGTCTGAAATAAAATATTTTTATTTTTTAAAGTAGGTCCCAGGTTCGATGCCCGGCAAGGTCAATTCCAGGACCAGAGAAAATTCAGAAATTATAAATTCACGAATTTATAATTTCTGAATTTTCTCTGTTCTGGCCTGGTACGAGTCTTCGACTGTGTCTGGTTACCACCCTACTGGCAAAGACGTACCGCCAAGCGATTTAGCGTTCGGGTACGACACTGTGTGAGACCCTAAGCCGTAAGTGAGTCCGTCCACCTGCGTATTTCTAGGAACTAAGTAGTTATTACGGCATATTAATGCGTACTAATGCCTCGTTTATCGTACACAATAGTAGATAATATATAAACCTGGTAGGTAGTGATAAGTAAGTCCACCTGCGTATTTCTAGGAACTACGTATTACGGCATATTAATTCTCAATGCTTCGTTTATCATACACAATGGCTATACAGACCTGGTATAAGTGTAAGGGGTGTATTATGTAAGCAGTTTATCGCCGGGCAACGGGGCTGGTTCGCGTTAAGTCTCCAAGATTCGAACAATTGTGGGAGATTCGCGCCGCGCACTCGTTTGTGCTACGTGCTTAGTTTACCGATTGCCACTTGAATAAAGGCTTTTATAGTATGCGACACACAATATAGTACATATATCGTATAGGTATATGTCCGATATATCGTGCGGACGGATTTGAAGGTACAAGGTGCCTGTGTTATGACTTACGATCTCTCAGGCGCGTTCTTAGCAAGCAATGACATAGTAATAATTAAAGGTGTGGTCAGGCAATAGCTGATTTGTAGGACAAGTACAATCACAAGCCATCACCATTCTTACACCAACTGCGCCATTTTGAAATTTAAATTAAAAGTATTAATTTCATTTAGGCCAACTGTTGACTCTACTAGTTCATAAAGCAAGCCAACAAAGATCGTTGGCCTTTTTTGTATCTTAAAAATTGCTCATAATATCTACTTTAATTCAAAAAAATTACAATCAAACGTAGTTCAACCTGGATAATAATATGTGCCATCAAATAGCAGATTTTATTTTGGTAAAAGTTAATACCGAGTTTTGTTATGTTAAATATAATAGCGAAATTATGCTATCAGTTATACGTATATCATTGGTATGCAAAAATACTCTCCGAACCGGTAAATAATTGCTCTATTAAATAAATCATCACGACAAATCGTACGCTATAAATAGCCCCCAACCACTCGAATCCCTGCAAACTCACCTTACTGAAGTATCGGGCGATTGTCCCGCAGTGTATCCCCACAAATACGGATTTACTTAAGTTTTGTCCGGAGTCTGGACGCTGGACCGCCTCCTAATCGCATCAATTACTTATCAGGTGTTTATTGTTTTAGATGGGATAAATCTTTTTTGTGACCGAGTAAACTGGTGGCGGGTAAACTGGTCCTGAGGGGGTTCGGCCGTGGCTAGTAATCAACCTACTGGCAAAGACATACCGCCAAGCGATTTAGCGTTAAGAAGGCATGAAAAGCAGTGGCGTGCTCGACATAGAGGCATAAAGGTACTGCTTACCCTAGTTTAAAAAGCTCAATGCATAATTTGCATCATTCTCTCCCTAAAAGTAATTATCTACGTAACCAATCAACGCACGCAATCAATCCTTTTGGAGTGGAGATCCTGGGGCCTTGGAGTCTTTGCCAAAAATGTATTTGCGAGATAATTCGACGCGGTTGCCTCATGTAGGGCTGGCTCATTTTCTCAGAGCGCAAAGGATCAGCCTGGCTGTCCAATGCAGAAATGCAGCCAGCATTCTTGCCGCCATTCCACGCGGGCATGGTTTTTATAGTGATTAAGTTAGGCTAGTTAGCTTTAAGTTCTATTGTTTTCAATAAAAGTTGTTATTAATAAAGTTTAAAATATACCCCCGAACTGGAATTTGTGCCACTCGGCCGCCAGCCGATTCCATCAAACTTCGAACAAGTGCGAGTTTTCCCACTAACTTATTAATTTTTATATTTTTTCGATCCGAATTAAAACCTTTATCTGATTATCTGTTATCGGGCAAAATAAATCGAAATAAATAAAATAATTTCGCTGTGCACGCTTAAGCCGATTCGTTTTTTACGGTGTAGTGCATCTATATGAAAGTTTTTTTTATTAACTCGGTTAGTTTTCGAGGGAGATCATTGTGACTGTGGTATTGTTGCTTATAATAATAATTATACTCGTAGTGTGTTAATAAAAAAATATTATCTGTGGAATATTATTATAATAATAATGCTCAGTTTTTTAATTAGCGATCGCCGACGATTTCATACATGTTGAATTAGGTTTTAAAAAACTACTCGGTTAACTCTTTCGAAATAAAAAGTATCCTATAGCCTTCTCTAGATTTAATGAAGGAAAAGCTATATGTACCGACTATCGTTTATTAAATACTAGCTAATGCTAAATGCGACTTAGTCCGCGTGGATTGAGGTTTTTCGGTTCTACTTTTTAATTTTAAACTTTTTAATTTTCCGGGATAAAAAGTAGCCTGTGTTTTATTCCAGACTACTATCTCTGTCAAATTTCATCCAGATCCGTTCAGCCGTTGGGACGTGATTGAGTACCAAACATCCATCCATACCTACATCCATCCATCCAAACTTTCGCATTTATAATATTTATTTGATTTGATTTGTTATTTGATTTAATTGATCGTTTTGGTTTTGCTGTGAAAAATTAACAGACATACTACTACAGATAGTTTTGCATATTTACCTATAAAATCTGAAAGAAATCGAAGTCGTTAATACTTGTCGCTTTTTTCTTAATTTTTGATAAAACAATCAAAAAACATATTAAAGAACAATATGGGAATTTGTTTATTTGATTTATTTAAGTCTACCTACGAGCTCGCACAAAATTGATATCTAAACCATAAAAAGAAAAGGTGACTAAGTGACTAACTGACTGTCTGATCTATCAACGCACAGCTCAAACCTCTAGAGTCTAACTCTAGACGGGTAGGGCTGAATGGCAATGGCTTACAAGTACCTATTATGACGTAGGCATCCGCAAAGAAAGGATTTTTGAAAATTCAGCCCTAAGGAGTTAAAATAGGGCTTTGGAATTGGTATAGCAATCAAACCTAACGTGAGTGAATCCGCGGGAAATACATTTTCCAGTAAAAACACAATAGTAAATAGCACAAGACTCAAACCAACGCAAACTGCTAGCTGCGCCGGTATAGTAAGCTGCTCGCGTATAATCCGGGATGCTGGCCTACCCTTTAACCAATACGTGACCGCTTGTATTTATTACACTGATGCGCAAATTATGGACGTGTCGTTATTTTTTTAAGCACATGAGAAAAAAAATTGAGCAATTAAAAACTAATAGTTATTTGCTCAACAAGATAGAAAAGTTCGTTTTTGTTTGTGTCTAGTTTGAATCCTCGTGTGTGAGGGATTTATAGGCACAAGAAACAAAAACCTTTGGTATCGTGTGATAGGTAGGTACAATTTTTTACCTCAATAATGAGAAAATACGAACAGATTCTGAACGCTTCGTGGACTATATAAAGACACTGATCCACGGCGTTCTAAATTTGAAATACTTTTTCACTGAGTGAGTTTTTTTACACTGTTTTTCACAAATTGTGTTTCGAGTTTTGCTCCAAGTTTTTAAGCAGCAAAGGCGTTTTTCAAGCTAGCGAGGTGAAAAAATAATAATTACTTCGGATAATTATGCGAAGCGACGAGAATATTCTACGAGGTATGAGGTTGTATGGAGCTGGGGCCACTTAAGTGACGAGGCCAGCAGATGAACTGCGTGGACCCATACAAACTCATACAAAAAATATTTTTCGCCACGTTTTATTTTATTATTTATTTTTTATTCCACTGCAAGTTAGCCCTTGTCTGCGATCTCACCTTTGTTTTGTTGGATAAAACGTGCCGCGCCACTAATGCCACATCCACAGCTCTGTAATCCAGTCCACCCCGGGCAGGCTTGTCTCGTGTCGGCCGCAATCGGCTCAGAGCGCGCTCCAGCGGAAAATTGTATTCGACGTGCACTGCCCGCCCCGGCTCCCGGCAAATTATCGGCTTAAGACAAAATACCCGTGTTATTTCACGCGATCATCGCTCCGCCGGTGTGCGCGAGGGTTTATGGGACAGGTGTTTTTTATCTGTTATAATTTTAATAAGTTTAATAATTTCAAGCTTGGACAAGTTTGATGAGTGTTTGTTTAAGCTGATACTACTCCCAAACCCCCATGGTTTGATGTTGTCAAATCCTCATTTTGAGAAGAGTTTTCAGAATTTTAACCTAAGCAAAGATGGGGCGGGTCGGTTAGTTTTTATATACCTTTTAGCATGGTAACAGGTAGTAGTTTTACTAACAAGAAATTCTCAATATATGTAGGTATAGATAGATATAGGTACTAGTAGCCTGGAGTTGGTATTGATCCACCCCCGTGCCTTGGAGAGCACGTAAACCTGCACCTGCGCTTGATCTGTCTCCGGTGTTGTCAGATTTTCCGTCCCATCGGGCTATGACAGTAATTAGGGAATACAAGTGAGCACAAGCACGAGACTCCTCTCATAATAAGAATGGGTTAGCCATAGTCCACCACGCTGGCCAAATAAGGATTTGCAGACTTAACACACCTTTGAGAATATTATGAAGAACTCTCGAGCATGGAGGGTTCCTCACGATGTATTCCTTCACCATTATAGAAAGTGGTATTTAATTTTCAAAATTAATTACTTTTAATACCTAAATCAACTAAACGATACTCACATCAATTCAATAGTTTGATTCCCGGGACATAATAAAGTATAGCCCATATTCCCGGTACAGTCTGCGGAGCGGGTCTCCCGGGAGGGAATAAAAAGTGACGCTAAAACGCTCTCTCGCTGCGACGAGCGAAAATCATATTCTGTTAAACTCGTTATGTGCCCACGCCTCGTCGCGCTGACCTAGCATTTGTTGGGATAACGTGGATACGAATATATTTAAACGTGTGATATTTTAGCTATGCCTAAAATATCATACTTCTAAATATAATATTTGTATCAAATTCATCATCATCATCATTTCATCCAAAAGACATGTAACTTTACTATATTTTTTACTAGATGATGCTAGCGACTTTGACTGCTTGGATAAAGGTTTTTAAATTCCCGGGTGAGCCCTTTAATTTTCCGGGATGAATAGTAGCCAATGTCCTTACCCGGGATGTAACCTACCTCCATACCATATTACATCAAAATTGGTTGAAAAGATAGGAAGTTAAAGCGTAGCAGACAGACATATAGACACACTTTCGCATTTATAATATTAGTACGGATCCTATCGCCGGCTCACTACTTAACTCCTCCCAGAATGATAAGGGTTCGATCATAGCCCACTCCGCTGGTCAAGAGCGGACTTGCAGACTGTACACCCATTTGGGAACTTTATTAAGAACTCCCGGACTGGAATAGGAGACTATACCCACGAATATAATATGCGCGGCATTTAGAGGACGTTTCCAATAACAGCGCGGCAAAAGACGCGCGGTAGCCGCCCACGATTGCCGCTATAATATGTTTGGACACTGCATAAAACGTCAAAAAATTAGTGCCCAAAGATAAGGCCGTTTAAATTTCTAGGTGTCTCACAAATTTAATTTTTATTCAAATTGATTTCTGTGTTTTGAAGTGCTTTTGAAGAAACATTTAAAACTTTCCATTTCCAATTTTACTAGCTTTTTATCACAAGCGTTCGAAATAGATGCAGTGGCCATGAGGTGTGATGATGAGGTACGATTGTAACACGTGATTTCCGTTAACTGAAGTTTATATATTACAACTAAAAATATCTTATACAGGTATACTAAATACGTATCCACGCTATTTCCAACACAGCACTTCGCTGTGAAAGCAATACTGTATTGAGTTTTTAGCGGCCAGGACTCAACTGTCGTCCGATAGCAGGAAATATTGCCTCCGAACCTTTTCGCCGAAGGGGTCCAATGTGGATTGATTTCTGATTGAATGCCATTCGCCTGGCGCGGGATTTATTTAAGATATTTTGTAGGAATATCAATTTTACTTACGTTTTTATAGGGTTCGAGATTTTAAGTGTTAAGTAGCTACAAGTGAAGTTTTTCACTAACATCAGACTACGAGTAGTTGCCTATGTAAGACCACAGTCATAACTCTTAATGAATGAATGAATGAAAAATTATTTATTGTACACCACGAAACAGATACTTATAAACAATTACAATAAAACTAAGCCATGGTACAAATGGCGGGCTTATCGCTTTAAAGCGATCTCTACCAGGAAACGATGCACACAACGGATTAACCCAGTGAGAAAGCTTCAGGGTGCACGTTATTTAAAAGGAAAACTAATAATTAGTTCTAAACTAATAAACTAATCCTAGCCAATAAAAAAAATGTCCTATACAATCAAATAAATATACAATAATACAAGTATACCTACACAACATATATATATACACATAAAATAATAATATAAATAGATAGAATACATATACATATAAATATATATATATACTTATATACAATAATTATATATAAAAAAGAGTAAAATTAAAAACCAACAAGACGCAAGGTAGGAATGAAGAATAATTATTAGAACATGATGATAATAAGGGATTCAAGGAGGAAGAAAGTGCGCTTTAATGAGATTTTTAAATTCTGCAAGAGATTGCGCACGTCTAATTTGAAGCGGTAAGGAGTTCCATAGCCTAACCGCTTCAACGGAAAAGGATCCAATATCTTAATCCATACTAATATTATAAATGCGAAAGTGTATGTCTTCTACGTTTTAACGGCCCATCTTTTCAGCCGATTTTAATGAAATTTGGTATAACCTTCTATACCAAATTTCATCAAACATAGACTTTTATCCCGGAAACTTAATGAGTTCTCTCAGGTAATAAAAAAAACTGAATCCACATCATCTAGTACTTAATAGTTCAGGTCTAGTATGGCATAGTGAGAGATCATTTTCAAAAGCTTTTGAAAAAGTTTTTTATATCATACGAGTATCATGGGCATAATATTATAGATTCACAATAGTGTTCTAGATAGATTGATAAGCTATTAGTACGTACCTACTACTTAGTGGTAGATTCATTTGACGATTCAAAAGCATTCAAAGTTTATTTGAATAAAAGGCATTTGAATTTGAGTTTGAATTTACACTAACCTAGATAATAATAATATAATGTACATAGGTACTTACTAAATTTTAATTTGTATTTAATTCTCAATGTAAGTGAACTATTTTTGTGTTTTTATTGAGTTTTTAAACCGAATTGTATTTTTTTTACAGCTTCTTGCAAGTTAATTTTAAAATAGCATATCCAAAATAGACAATTTGAACAAAAATCTTGAAAATCTAAAAGATGTATAAATAATTAAATCAAATTGCAATATACAATGAAAACACAAACAACGCAGATTGACTTTTTCCATACAATCCCAGAATATTGGTGCCCACTTGTATTCAATGTTCTCACAGGAAAATGTCGACAATGACCGCCCACTTCACCGCAGCGGGACGCCAAAAATTAATGCCGAAAACAATAGTACACTAGAAAAATCACCGATCCGATATCTCATAAAGTGTTTCTTTATTGTTTTGACCAGTTATTACGTCAAGTGGCTATCGCGTTCCCAAGAGCGAATTTACCAACTTTAACCGGTCAACTGAACAAATCTATTTTTACTCTATTGGTTTCTAATAAAGGTGGTATTTGATCGTGTCGGTGGTAAGTAGTTGTTGGTTAGGGATGTAAGTGGTTATCGAAAACATAATTGATTTCAAAGTATTGTGGAGTACAGTAGGTTGAGAGGAGCTCGGTTGCTGTGAAAGGTATTTGTGAAAATAATATCCTGGGAGTATTAACTGATTGTAAACTACACACATACATATAAATGTACGTTTTTTGCATCTATACATTCTATGTTGTATACTAGACTAGATGATGGACGTGGCTTCGTCAGCGTGGATTGAGGTTTTTATTGTTCTCGCGGGTACTTTTTAATTTTCTGTGATAAAAAATAGCCTATGTGTTATTCCAGACTATAATCTATCTCTGTGCCAGATCCAAAATCCAGATCCTTTCAGCCGTTCTGGTGTGATTGAGTAACATCCATACATCCATCCATCCAAACTTTTGCATTTATAATATAGTATAGTTCCTATATGAGTAGATACAATGGTATTGTAAATTTTTTTGCGTGGAAAGCAATGTTTGTGGGCTCTGGTTTATTACATAGTAGAAATAGAAAAAGATGTTTTTATAGTTGAACGATTACTGTGAAGTAAGGATAAGTAATAACTATTACTGAAGGCTTAACGTGGTCTCCAAGGCACGTAAGAAATGAAGAGGCTAAAATATTCAGATATCAGAAATCGATCGCCCATCTACTTAGTTACCAACTGACGTCTACGTTTACCCAGCATAATCGACTGATTTGCATCAAGACTTACTTCAATATAGTGAACATTACCTAAACTCTTGTTAAACTCTCATAGTCCAAATATAGTGTTTAGTTTTTGTTTTTATTTAAATTTTAAAAGATACTAGTGACGCTGTCAACGGTCAGTTATTAAGTTTGTGGGACTGCAACTTTCAGTAAGTATTCAAGAAAAATGCTAGGTGTCGAAAACTAACCTTAAAAAGTTTCAATCATACGAAAACGTCGATATACCTAGAAGGCTTTACTGCGGCCATCTTG
Source organism: Erebia aethiops (assembly GCA_923060345.2). NCBI lineage: Eukaryota > Metazoa > Arthropoda > Insecta > Lepidoptera > Nymphalidae > Erebia > Erebia aethiops. The sequence continues at coordinate 15,391,034 of OV281081.1, read as the reverse complement.
GGCGCAATTTTTCCGAAGCGATTTACGCTATCTCCCGCAACCGTGCTGTGACCGACATATTCTTAGCTGCCACCATCTTTGACCCGAACAGCGACGTGATTGGAGTAGATCTTAGCATAGCTTTCATTAAAGTAAATCCCTTTTTCTCGCACCAGTAAGGTAAAAGTAGATCAGTTGACATCTTACAAGTCTCAGAGAGCCGCTGGATCCAGGCGGCGCAAGTGTGGAAAACCGGATGGCGTAGTAAGCCGTTGATATTGTTATAATATTGTTGGCGTTAGTGTTTGAGAATTGTAATCCTTATTATAGGAACGTCTAGGTATGTGACATAAAACTGGCATTTTGAAAATATAGCACTGGTTTAAGCGATGCGATGGTAGTAACCCTCTTGACAAGAGCACTATGCTTCGCAGAACGTCTATCGGTTGACTACGATGACGATAATGTTTCTTTAATTAACACTGGCACACATTCTGCTTTACTATAGGTTTCTTGATCTCAAATATTTCATAACCTCGAAGCAGACAAAATTATAGGCGACAAGGCGGCCTTTGTATACTATATACTATTCATAGTTTAAATGTCTTCTGAAATTCCTTGTACTTGCGTGCAATAAAGATGAAGTCGCGGGCATCAGCTAGTATTTTCATAAAGTTCCAGTAGGACACGGCTCCATGCCACCTCTATTCTATTAAAGGAATATATATTTTTACGATTCTCGCACCATCTCGCCCGATCCGATGAGTTAGTGTCTCGGAGCGCGGGCGACGTATGCTGTTCTATATTCAAATTGAACGGCCCCGGGAATGCGACCGACGCCATTTTGTCATCTTCTCGCGGCGACGAAATGGCGGACTTTAAGCCGCTTACTTTAAATGTTCTTGGAAATGAAACATGTTGATGTTTGGTACAAAATAATACAGATTATCTTATTCAAAACTTTTTTGCTTACGTACAAAAAGAAGAAGGTTCTCAATTCGGCGCGTATTTTGTTTCCGTAATGACAAGTTTGGCGTTTGTATAAAGAGTTGCCACCTTAGGCACAAAGCATACTGGCACACTGCAACAAAGGCACGATGTCTTTCGTGATAACAACTCAATCGGAGCTTTATTTACTTGACAGTTTAGGTCACATAAGCGCACCCAAGCATACTACACAAACATTATTTTCGGTATATCAATTTCAACCGAATGCCAATGTAATAAAGCCGGGTTTAAGTTGTTATTAAAAACTTTAGGCTCGGCTCCAGTAGATCTGTAAGCGTTGCCCCATTGAAGGTCTAGCCCCACTACAGATGCGCGGCGCAGTGCGGCACGTAACGGCAAGTATAATTATGTAACAGTGCATCTCACTGCCGCATCGCTGAAGTGGGCGCGTGCCGCATCGCCAGCTCCATACAAACTCATACAAATAATATTTGCCGCGACGTGCCCCGCCGCACCGTGCAGCTGTATTTGGGCTATACCTTTATTCTAAGAAGATACTGAAGCTTTTCGTCAACGGGTGAAACATCCGTAGCTCCCGTAGCAATGTTGGAATATTTTGTACCCTCTACGACTAGCTACGAAAAAGTGTAGCGTATGAGTCCGTTACTGTCTCTTTCTTAAATAATATGTCACAGCTACAATACGAGAACTTACCTAACACACATATTGATACGTCTTAAAATTCTTAATGTGAAAATCTGTTTTTTAGAGTTCCGTACCTCAAAAGGAAAAAATTGAACCCTTATAGGATCACTTTGTTGTCACAAAAGATACAGCCGTTTATGCTGCAAATTTTTGACACTCGCAAGGGAATCTGGATTCTTACCTGGATATAGTTGTCTATAGACCTGGAAGGTGACATAGGCTACTTTTTATCGTGGAAAATCAAAGAGGATTCAATTTTCCGGGTTAAAAAGTATACTATGTAGTGACATATTTCACACAGGCTAATTTGGGCATAGACAGATCATAACCTATCCAGGCTATGATCTATGTCTGTGCCAAATTTGCATCAATCTATCCAAAAACAACACTACTATAAAAGTTCACTAAAGAACACTATTATTCAAATACAGTACATCAACCCAAAGTAGACATCTTGCCTTCACAATAAAGCACAAAAACCGCCCTGTTCCAACAATAGCATCCCTAATATTACAGCGGGCGACAATGGCCGACGCTACTAGTTATCTATTTAAACCTGGATTAGCACTCGATAACCCGTGATTAATAGCCGCGCCGACGGACTGTACGGTTAGCAAAAAAAATATTTATATCTGATTACCAACATGATCGTGAATGCTGGCATCATTTTCAGGTGGCCTCTCCTTATCAAGATCGGCGGGAACATGCAACACATTTCTGATCAGAATCCTTTCTATGATCAGACCAAGTAGTTGATGCCCGAGACTTTATCCGTAAGTTTTTTTAATGGCACCTAGAACTCCTGAAACGTGCCTTTTTTTATGCCTGTTTAGTTTTTATTTTATATTTCATATTTACTAGCGACGCTGTCACCAGTTCAGATAAGTGTGTAGGACTGTACGTCTTATTTTCCAGAGAAATCGACGCGACGACGAGATTTTTGTGTATTTATTCAATACTAGCTGATGCTGCCCGCGACTTCGTTCGCGTGGATTAAGATTTTGATTCCCGCGGGAACTCTTTCGTTTTCCCGGATAGCCTATGTACTTTCCAGATACAACCTATCCCTGTACAAAATTACATCAAAATCGGTTGAATTGATGGACCGTGAAAGCGTAGCAGACAGACAAACAGACACTCTTGCATTATAATATTAGTATGGATATGGATTTTAGTTATTTTAGTACTTGGTTACATTTTTTTGTTGTCTGTACACGGGAACGGACGTATTCAACTCGAAGCGCGGAAGGTTGCGGCGTGCGGAGAACAGATAGTGGTGGACGTGCGCAAAAGTGCGGATTTGCGCGAATTATTTATTGCGGATGTCCGCTCCGTGGTAAAATTTATTTGATTTTAATTAGCTTATCAATAAAGCTACTTATTTTCTCTCCGCATTCTCTGTTTAATTTGGTAATTTCAGATGAGGTTTTCGAATATATTCTGAAGGAATCTTTTAGTAAATATAATATCTCATATAAACTCCATCTTCCTCTATTAAACAGTTTCTTAGTATATGCAGATATAACGCTTATGTATATTCAAACGAGCCCTCATGGTCTGTAATCCCAGATTGAATTAAGTTCTGCATAGATCATATCTACTCGCATATGTATGTGTATACAGCGTGTTCATAATATTACCACGAACGGTGAAACTATTCTTTATAGTCAAACTTTCACCACCTCTTAGGAAGTTTCCCCTTATATATATACTCGTGTGCTTTGACTTTGGAACTTAATCAGAATAATAATATCATTAATAATAATTAGTAATATGTTTGACAGTGAGTTTAGTTATTTAAGTTTTTCTTTTTGTCAAAGTTAAAGTGGCAATATACACATAGTTCGAAATACCGATAGGCATTGGGGTCCCAAGGTGCTTGAATGGCGGCCTCGCATCGGAAACCGCATCAATAGCCCCCTACTAGGTGTACGGAAGATTATCCAAGCGAGTAGGTGTGTTCTGTGGGGATCTTTACAGGAGAACTTTGTTCAGCAAACCTAAATGCCCATTTGTTGAGGCTTCGATGACAATGATTTTGATTGAGTTTGATGAGCTTTGATACCTATGCTTTTGTAGTTTTTGCAATCCCGAATAGTGAATGATAAGTCTTTCCCCGGGATACTATCTATATACCCGTCAAATATGGTTCTACACATGGGCCGTAAAAGCGTAACAGACAGACAGACATACAGATAGACAAATAAAAGATAAACAGACACACTTTCCCATTTATGATATTAGTATAGATTTAAAGACTAGCCGATGCCCGGGACTCCGTCCGCGTGGATAGAGGTTTTTTGGTTCGCGAAAGATCTCTTTACTTCATATTGTAAATCACTAACTGACGCCCGCGACTTCGTCCGCGTGGTTTAAGTTTTTTTTGATTCCCGCGGAAACTCCTTAATTTTCCGGGATAAAAAGTAGCCTATGTCACTGTCTAGGTCCTCAACTATACCCATGCTAAAAATCACGTTGATCCATTGCTCCGTTGCGGCGTGATTGAAAGAAAAACCAATAAACCAACAAACAAACACGCTTTCGCATTTATAATATTTGGTAGTATGATATGAAGTACAGAAGATTTCGTATCATCCTGTATAAGCCTTTCCGGGAGTCCGGTGCACGTGAGCTGATCTAAGACGGTGGGAGCCACATGTCCTGACACACCTGACGGTGGTATCATCGAGTTCTATCCAACGTGATTATTTATGGGGCTTTAAATACAATTAATTATAGACTTAGATAATGTCTTTAGATATTATACGAATAAACCACGTTTGGTAAAATCGAACCGAACCAGAGTCAGAACAATTTATAACAGAAGCGTGACCTATGATGTATGAAATAAAGAAATATGGGTTTGACTAGCTGATGCCCGCGACTCGTCCGCGTGGAATAAGTTTTTGCGTGGAAGAACTCGTAAATATTATTAAAAGTGGCCTATGTCAGTCTCCAGGTTCTCAACTATACTCATGCAAACAAAACGTTGATTCATTGCTCTCTAGAGGCGTGATTGAAGGACAAAGCAACAAACAAACACACTTTCGCATTTGTAATATTAGTATGATTTTGAATACCAGGAAGAGAAATAATGTGGAAGGACTGCCATTCCGTTGGTTGGATATTGGATATTGGTAAATTTGGAGTTGACTTGAACAACTACGTTGGGAATCGCCTGTCCAGAGGATGCATACACCTAATGATGAGACAAAAGGATTTGTTAGCTTAAAGTCTTATGCGCAACTAAGCAGAAATAGGTGTTATCAAGATTATTTTATCAAATTCAAAGGTGTGTTGTCAAAATCGATCACAAGCAGCATTTTTAGCCACCTACGATTTATATTGTATATAAATCGTAGATAGCCATCTACGATTTATCTTCTTATATATATAAAAATGAAACCCGTTTTCCTTGGTCACGGCATCACGCGTGAATGGCTGGACCGATTTCACTAATTCTTTTCTTGTTGTATTTGTTATTATTAGGAGAAGCTTCTTACGGAAAAAAATATTAAGAAAATCTCTCAGAAATATTGAAAAATATACATTTAATTTTGCATTCTAAGGCGGTACGAAGTTCGCCGGGTCAGCTAGTATACAATATATACGGGCGTCAACTTTGCTTATCCTTGTTCTACTCGTCCGACTTCAACATAGTGGGTAGAAACAAAAAATATTTTTAACTTTACAATGGCGTTGGAAGTCGGTTTTTTGGAAAGAATTTTTATTTTTACCTTTTTAGAGTCAGGGTTGAGGATTTGGAGTCAGAATTTTTTATGGGACCACCTCGAGAGCTTCATCTAACGACTGATTGAAAAAAAAATTCAAATCGGTTCAGAAATCACGGAGTTATGCACCGACATAATTAAAAAAAAAATACGCGCCGAATTGATAACCTCCTTTTTTGGAAGGCGGTTAAAAATATTAACAAATATTAAATAGGAGAAACGTGCGAGAACTCGAATATCAAAAAACAAAGAGTTTTTTTTATTTTATTTTTAAATAAAATCCATAGTCATTGGTCATCGTTGCCAATACTACTCAATATATAATTTACGCTTATACTTAGGACAACGCTCACACACAGAACATAAAATAAAATATTAGGTATAAACTGCATTTTATAATCGATTGCACTCGATCGAGCAAATGTCATATCGATATTCAATTGAATTAATAGCGGTTTGAATTCGATTACATTGTACATTACAATTCAGAATACAATTCAATTACACATTATGGTTTTAACAACTGCTCCTAGATTTTTTTAATGTTTTTGTTAGGGTCAGTTTTTACTTTGAATTATTTTACGTGCCATTAAAATGCGAGTTAGGACTTTCTAAGCTAAAATTGCATGCCTTGTTCTAATCAAATAGACATGAGATCCGTACCAAATCCTTTATGGAAATAGGTTTTTACCATCAGTTATAACTTATTACTATTATACCCATGGATTTAGTTGCTTTTTGAAATTTCTCAGGGTAGGTATTCATTGATTTTCCGGGATAAAAAGTAAGTTTTATCCTTTTCCGAAATACAACCTTATTCTTCAAAATTGTTTAAACAGATGAGTAGCGAATACCTAGCAGACATACAGACAGACACACTATCGCATTTGTAATAGTGATTTGTATTTATTCTTTGCAAAATAATAGGTAGGTAATTAATGTCAAATCTCTACTTTCGTCTTACTTCTGGTCATTTAACTGTCACAATTTTTTAAAATCTAAATAATAGTTAATAATATGTACGGATTAAGTATTTTAAAACAATAAAGAAAATAATAATAGAAATGGAATCACATCATTAGGAACCCCTTAGCGAAATAAATCATATTTTTAAAAAAAACCTCTTCTGTCGTTCCATTCAAAATGGCGCGATCAGATCTAACAAAACATAAATTTAAATTTAGAATCGTACACCCTTTCAAACCGTTCACCCCTCGAGCATTAGCGGAAAAACCATCAAGCGCTTTATGCTGAAATGGCCAAAAGTGGAAGTCATAGTATTGCAACCACAGAACAGGGAATTAGCAAGATAAATAAATATCCAAGAATTGATATATTTTTTAACTGTTGTCATATTTTTATCAGTAGGTATTTCCCAGATCAGAGCAAAGAAAAATGTAATGTCTATCCTATCCACGTTTATTATCTTATCACGTTTTAATCACACTTTTCAGGCTTTTGTTGTGCCAAGCTTGCGAACCAACAATTAAATAAATCTTTATTTGCCAAAAATTGAGAACCCCTCCTTTTTTGGAAGTCGGTTAAAAAAGCTAAAATCGTCTGAACACAAAAATCTACCAAAATTAAATTTACAGATTTAGCAATAAATTAGTGTAACGTATTATAATAATTATGGGACGTACATTTATTTTACAATTTGAGTGAACTTATAGCGGATTCAAAATAAGTATTATTCACTTTAAATATTAATCCTTATTATAAGAACCAATGCACAATTCAACAATTTTGTCTCTTGATCATTAAACTCAGCGCTTAAACCGCTGTTTTGCTCGGGGCTTAATAGAATTTGCGTATCTTACTAATGGAACGGTTGGCATAATGAAATAAGGTACTTTCTGTCCACCGATCCCAGGCGATTTATTAAAAATTGCTCGGTTTTCCAATATGCAGTCTCCAATCGAATCTGTCTTTTTATGGCTGCCAACTTTTAAATTTAGGTATTAAATACCTTTTTTTGTCATTCATACTGCTAAGTTATAATCACTTTTGATGAAGTCCGTTTTAAATTCACTTAAGGTACCTACTCATTGTACTCATGGTACTTCAATATATAGTATTGGAAAGTTAGATAGTTGACAGATTTGAGAGTGTTTACTTAGTTTTTTATTTTTAATAAACCTAAGTTTTCAGAAATCGATCACGAAAGGCTTGAAGATATCAACCCACAGTACCACAACCTAATGAAACTAAGTTTAATAAAAAAGATACGTTTTTTTATTATTATTTAAAAAATTACCATACTCAATTTTCTAAGATTTGCGAAAATTCTCTAAGGCAATTAGGCACCGAGAAAAAAACCACTGCAATCTTAATCTACCTCCATATACCAACTGTCAAGTCCTCACAAAAAAAGCTTAGAAAAATCCACCTTATCTTCCATCTTTCCACTCCCTAACAAAAGGGGGGATATTTAGCATAATGAGTGAAGTCTAAACCAACGTTTAGGGAGACAAGACAGGCTGTATCCGAATTTATACGAGTTGGAAAGGGAGAGGTGTAGATTTTAGAGAGAACAATATCGCAATCTTGTTTCTGGACCATTTCCTTTAATTAGTGGTAAAGGACAGCAGATTTATTTAGCGTTATGTTGGAGATAGTCAGTCAAACGCCGGCTTCAGACAATGAAGGGTTGGACATTAGGACTGGAGATAAGTGCTTATTGCGTAGCTGCTCTATAGTAGATTCTGGACGATTTACTTTGAAAATTAATAAATTTTCTTCGTCGGACTAATAATCTTATCTTACTTGATATTATAAATGCGAAAGTTTGGATGGATGTTTGTTACTCAATCACACCAGAACGGCTGAACGCATCTGGATGATATTTGGCACAGATTATAGTTTGGAATAACACATAGGCTACTTTTTATCCCAGGAAATTAAGGAGTTTCAGCGGGAATCAAAAAAAACTTAAACCACGAAGTCCATGGCATCACCTAGTTCTGTATTACACAATCTCTAAACTAAACTAAAATGACTCGTCTAAATCTAGTTCTGTCCCTATCTGCAGAGAGTGCTATGGCAGAGTTAGTAATAGTTTTAATTCTGTCATTTTAGTTGGGTTTAGAGATTGTGTACAATAGAATCAGTACCACTGACGAAATTTCGTACACACTTAGCTTACATGATACATCACGTAGACAGGCATGGGCTTTATAATGTGTAAAATTAAAGATTCCTACTGATTTTAAATAAAAACCTAACTAACAGGGACTTGCCTTTATGGAAATGTTACCAAGAATACCAGACAAAAATGGCATAAGGAAATGCTAAAGTTTCTGTCAGACGGCGAGCGAAAATTCGCGAACAGGAATAGTTTGTAGTTTATGCGTTAACAACCCTCAAGATGGCGACGGCGGATGATAAATGTGTGCGGTTCAAAATACTCTTACAATTTGCATGCCGACGCACTTGGATGCCGAAGCCTGTATAGCTATTAGTGGTTGTTTAATTATTATTTTTATTTCTACATTCTTACCGGACGGTAAAATGATGCAGTCTAAGATATAGTAACGGGCTAATATGTTAGGAGTTATGCTAACCCATATATCCCTATTCGGTTTCTACACGGCATCGTACCTGCTGGAACGCTAAATCGCTTATCACCCTACCGGCAAAGACGTGCCTCGTCTTTGCTAGCCACCCACCAGGCCAGACCAGAGAAAATTCTGAAATTATAATACCCAAATTGACCCTGCTGGGGACCGAATCCGGGACCTCCAATGTCAAGACTAACAGCGCTCAACACTCATGAGCCAGGGAGGTTGTCAAAACTTTGAATAATTTACTTTTATTGACTTACTTATTTTCATTTATTTTTTAATTACTTAATTTCATAATGACTTCACTGAGATGTCAATTAATGTTAACAGTATAGGTATTCTGAATTATCATGATGAAATCAATAATTAATTTATTGATATAGATAGAAAATTTTAACAAGTAGTTTTCAAATTTTTTTTTTGTATTTTGTCAAACCTTATTAAATTAATTGCTATGCATTTTCATTTTTCCACAGAAGAAAATAGGTTGTTAAAAAATATATATAATGATAGTATTTACATTTATAAAATCATGTTATACGAGGAATATAGTTTTTGATCACCATATTTAGGATACGTTACTTAACATCACTCCACGAAATAAGTGAAATTCTTTCCAACGAATTAACCCTTCAAAACCGACACGAGGTAATAAAGACCGCAACAAGCGAGGGAGACACGGTCCTTACATTAAATTGAGACATTTAACATTGAGCGCTTTTGTGCTAATGGCCGAATACAACCCGAGTGACACCGTGGCTAAATTAGCCTTTGAACACTATTAAATACATTCTATTGAGTTTTGATTTACCCTCAAAATATTAAGATATCAGGAATTTTTAATTTAGCCTATAGCAAATTAAACCTTGTAAAAACCTTTCCACTGTGTAATTTTATATTCATACATAGAAGAAAGCTGCTTAAGAAATAATCATAAGAAAACTATTGATATCACAAGTACATTTTTGAATTTATTTTAAAAACATCATTACTGAAAATAAAGAAGAGTTTAATATTTTAATTTAAATTTTAGTGTATTTTTTAATTAATTACAATAATTAAAATATTACTATTATATTTATCTAACTAAAGTTTAGTGAAAGGACGTTAAAGTGACTTGAGAAAGAAACTAATCAAAAATTTTAAAATAATAAAGTCACTTTTATCAATATGCTAGCATATTATAAAATAGTTGGCAGCGGGATTAAAGAATCTTGGTAGTGAGAAAAACCGAAGAAAATCAACAAAAAACAGTTCATAAATCATCTTGGGGCAGACGGACCGGGCCGAGTCTGAATATAAAATGAGATACCATTCATTTGAGGGTTACTTCTCTTTATAATGTTTGTTATGGATTTTTTTGAATCACAATCGCCAGTGATACACGAGTAGTTCAATATTATGTTTGAAAGAATTATACTATTACCTACTAGATAATGCCCGCGACTTCATCCACGAGGATAAAGGTATTTGGACTCCCGCAGAAACCCTGAAATTTTAAGGGATAAGAAGCAGCCTATGTCCTTCCTTTCGAAACAACCTTTCTCTGAACCAAATTTCGTCAAAATCGGTTGATCAAGATTGTCCGTGAAAGCGTAGCATATAGACAGACACGCTTTCAAATTTATAATATAACTAGATGTCTGCGACTTCTTTCACGTGGATTAAGTTTTTTGATTCCTAGGGGAACTACTTAACTTTCCAGGATAAAAAACTTATCCTACCCCGGGATGTAACCTACCACTATACTAAATTTCATCAAAATCGTTTGAAATTGAAAAGATGGGCCGTTAAAGCGTAGCAGACCGACAAGCAGCGACTGACACACTTTCGCATTTATAATATTAGTATGGAAGTATGGATCAATCAAGTAAGACTGATTATATTTTATACATATTACTGCCCAACAATAACTAATTGCAAACAAAAGAAGCCTCATTTTAAATTTATTAACCAAAAGAAGGGAAAATATTAAAGAAAACACTCCGCTACAATGGAGCACTTATTCACGCGGCGTTTCCTGTCGGCCATTGTCTTTTTTTTTAACTTTTTCTCTTCATTTATTTCGTCCGTTGTTCAGGGAGCAGGATTTCTTGAACCCATATTTCACGCTCATATTGTCTGCTCTTTTCAAATGAAAGTCTTATTTTTACAGCTTCCGAACACACCTTTCCACGTTCTACCTTTGTTAGAGAAAAACCAAACACTTGTGATGTAAACCTAACAATTATTTTTTGGCAATGGTTGTACCCTAAGTTCAAATAGTAGATTTTTTTGTATTTTTTTAATTTAAACAACAAGCATTGTTTATAGTTGTACAATGTACATAGGTAGATGTGTATTCTATACTCCATAATTAACTAGCTGATGCCCGCGACAACGTCCGCGTTGTTTTAGTTTTTTCGATTCCCGCCGAAACTCCTTTATTTTAAAAAGTGTTAAAAGTTTAAGAGTGACATAGGCTATGTCACTCTCCAGGTCCTCAGGTATACCTATGCCAAAAATCACGTCGATCCGTTGCTCCGTTGCTGCGTGATTGAAGAACAAACCATCAAACCAATAAACCAACAAGCAAACACTTATAATATTAGTATGATTTAACGTCTACTTACAGGCTGTTGTTAGAGTAGGTACCTAATCAATCGAAGAAAACTATTCATATGTGGAGCCAGGGCATCTAATTCGGTGAAAAAATATTTGTTCGGTCTCTTGCCATCTCTGAGGTTATGACCGCTATAGGCTTATAGCAATCATTTTTAAAAGTTTTATCAGATTTGACGGCAACCAACTTTCCAAACATCAAACAACCCCCCACAACACCACATATGTCTAAGTGGGTCGTCATAATTAAAAGCAGCACTCGACTTGGGGTAACCTAATGCAATTATAGTAGAATTTTTCGCGACATATGGCCTCCGAAACGTTTATGAGCTTAGCGTGGATGCGGTTGGGTATCGATTTTCTTAAAAAGATATATTACGATTGTATTTAGCGACACTGGTAGTAGATTGATGGATGAAAATGAGAAATTTGGGAATCCGCTTGTAACGAAAATGATGATATATAAAATATATAGCTAAACATAGTATTGACTTAGTAATTAAAGTTATAAAAATGTCACTGTAAGGAAAAAAAAGCTATTTTATTTTACTTACTTATTTATTTATGTACTTAAATATTTTCTGAAGTCGAGGTATCTGTGAGTCCACCAGTTTAATGGAGGCGCAACGCAGACGCAACAAAATCCTAATATTAGAGTTCAACGCCGTTAGTAAAATGAGATCTATTTTTTTAATTTGAAGTAGTATTATAATGTCGATGTCCATTGAACAGTCTTCTCTAAATATTCCTCCGAGGAATAGAATCCAACAATTACAAACGCCCTACTACCATCGCTTTCATTAGCAACGGATGGTCCCTTGAGTAAACGGTAAGCCCAAGAGTGCATATGGCGAGTAAATGCTTCTCGTATTGCGCACCCCACTTGTGGTTGAAGTCTCTTTGTAGTGTGTGGAACTCGATGCAGAGTAACGGGCTCAGGTTACATTCGTTGTAAACCAAAATCAATTGAGCAATTTGTAAAATTGGGCAGAGAAATCTATAAAACTCTTCCTTTTCCTTCTTATCTATGCATCCGTGGAAAATTCTAAAGAACAAGATATAGAATCTGACCACTAGAAATTCAGCATATTTCCAGCTATACAAACAAATATTCGTAGTCTACTGCTTATATTTTGCTTGATCTTCAGGAGGAAATTCATTTGTTGATCTTGACAAGTTTTTAGGAACAATTTTTCAAAATCATAAAATCATAATACCTCCTCCAGAAATTAATTTTCCTGTTTCTACCAGCTTCTCTTAAACAAAATGAATAATTTTAAATTTCAACTCTAAAATGAGACCGAAATTGTTTCATAAAAGAAATAACTCAAATAAAAAACTGTGCTCGAGTAAAACTATTCCAAAAAAAATTGTTAAAATTATGTTTCACTCAAAACTTTGCATCAAATATCAATATTGCTAATTGAAATTTCTGACCTAATATTTCACTATCGGCTATTGGATTCACAATTTGCACATCAAAGTAAATAGTTCTGATTACAAGCAGATAATTGTCCGTCTGTTCACTGACATCGCGATCATTACATCCATGGCGATCGTTACAACTATGGCGATCAGATGGCACCAGACCACTAGCGCATATGCTGCGATTTTCATCATTGGATTGAATGATTTTGATACTTGTTCATTAATTGTACAACATCGACGTACAATTACGGAATTAGTTGTGTTGATAGTACATCAATTAAACGATGATTTTAATGTGAAATGAAGAGTTGCCTGATATTATGGGATTACAGTCCATTAGAATCTGCAGCTACAGATGAGTCACAAATTTTAGTTTTAAAGAATAAATCAGTTGCAAGTTTATTCCAAAACTTTAGTTCATCAATGGTAGAGTTGTTTTCCTATTAAAATTGTTTGCGGAATTTGAAAAATCTTCAATTAAGTTGGTGATCATACCAGCAACCACCTAGTTTCTTACTGGTTCTTCTCAGTAGGAATTCATTCCGAACCGAAGTAAAAGTTTTATTTTAATTAAAAACATTCGAAATTTAATTTGATTAAAATTTTGCTCACATATTGTTCACATGTAGCCACCATAATTTTGTACATTTGAATGACGAATTCATTCTTCATTGGAAAAAAATAATTTTTATTTTATCAATATAAGTTTCATCAACAAGTAGGGAGCTACTTATTAGCAGTAAGCTTGGTAATAATAATTTTAACTTAATCACTAAAAGAATTGAGCAATAAAATAAATTGCTTTAAATTTTGAGTAAGCTTCTGAAACTTAAGTTTAAAGATTTTAAAACATACGCAGGTCTTCTTATGTTTTATACCCTCGGTACGTGTACAATTCTCATGACACTTCATTCCAACTACAAGCCCATTGTCAAATAATACAATACGCATTATTGCACGGCTTTGTGCAAATGTTTATTCGTGCACTCAGCGCATTATTGCCTTCAAGCTACAACTACAGGCCATCCAGTGATGATTATGGGTGAAAGTTTCACTTTTTTTGTTAGTACACTTCTTTGCCCAGAATATTGTTTAATATGTAACTAAAGTTTACTTACTTTTCAATCTTTGCCCATGACCGGCTTTTTTATTATTTTTTAATAATTGAAATCATAGTATCTTTAAAATGTCAATATTTAACTTTGTAAAATAGATTCTACAGAAATATTATTACCATATTTTAAAGTTTGAGTGTTTATTAAATATGCAAGTTACTCATCTAAATTTTTTAAAGGTAGTTCAGATGTGGATTGAGCAATAAAAAATTTAAACCTCAGTGACTTTAATAGACTCATGTCTATGGCATAAAATATTAACAATATACCTATTACGTAGGGATCCATGCCTAGTATGTATGTAAATTCAATATTATGATTAATAAAGTTTGAACACTCAGTTGATAAGTGCAAAATCAATGAACACATTCATATTTAATACGTCATTCATCATACATCTTCAAAGCTCCATACGATTCTCTTGAAAACGCATTTAACGCGTCCCATATGGTAATAGTGTACCAGCATGGGGGTGTATTGTCCATGGACCACGGCGGCTTTTACACCATATGGTACAAAAATTCATAAACAAGTGTGCACCAAATCCCACTTTAATGTTAGGTTATCATTCATTTCGTATACACCATATCCAAAATTTTAAATACCAACCTTATACAAATACAAATATAGCTGAAAATGTTCAAAGTTAAAACTAATTTGATTTAAAATCTATCACGAAATGAAAATAAACCATGCAAACATAGCTCCAAAGTTGAAAATGCTACAGCGATATGTGAAGGTAATAGAAAAATAGTAAGTATTGACATAAAATAACGCAACGCAGTTAGTACACTGGAAATTGACAATGAGAATAGAATTAAAGGAATCATAGCTGTATTGCTGTGTAAATAAAGTAGGTTTTGAATAATTTCATGACACGAGTGAGTTTGGGACGATTAACAGGGTGGTTGATCTAAGAGAATTACTGAAAGGGAACGATTATTGTCCGAGATTAACTGCACAATGATTCAATGGATATCCTAACAACGGCTAAAATTGTGTACGCAATTACACACCTTAATACAAATTGTTAGGACGTAGAATTCGTTGCATGACTTCTTTTGATAGTGCAGAATTTTTCGGTGGACCAATTCTATAGGTTATTGTTAGATCGGCATACCATATGGTAGGTTGGTATTAGTTTTCAAAGCAGCAAGGGGTGCATTAAACATATTTTAATAACGTGTTAGTAGTACAGGTGTTGTAGTAATTTATAGGATTAACTGCTTCCATGAATCCCATAAGCTAAAGTTTTGACTGAATACAATAAATATTTGAACATTAATAATAATTACTGGATAGGTATTATTTTATGTAGTTAAATAAAAAACATGCTAATTATTTTTATATGATGATTATTATTATTAGTTTATTCAGATATTATGAAAACATTCAGTATGTTTTACGTAAAATTCATTAATTTCAAGGACAGTAGGTAATATATATATCAAATAATATTGTAACTGTCTGAAATAATGCACATTTTAATGTTAACTTTATTTAAATAAATAAATAAAATCTTTATTTGCGAAATTACAAGGTTCAAAATATATAAAATTTGGTCTCTAATTGACCTATCAACAAGTTTAAAAAATTGGAAGTCAATCGCGGACCAGTTTAATCCCTATTATAACAGAATAAATCCAATGAAGCTTTGAAATGAAGAAACTTACTTAATTTATTACTAAATGTACAAAAATTATATCTTAATCAAAAAGTCTACATCTAATGCAAGACGTTCACAATTTCTTTTAATACAATCGTACCTACTAATATCATAAATACGATAGTGTGTTTGTTTGTTAGTTTGATGATTTCCTTCAATCACGCCGCAACAGAGCAACGGATCAATGTGATTTTTAACATGAGTACGATAGTTGAGGACCTGGAGAGTGACATAAGCTACTTTATATCCCGGAAAATTAAGAAGTTCCCGTAGGCATTATAAAAACATGCAACGCGGGCGAAGTCGCGGGCATCAGCTAGTTATTAATAATCACAAAAATAATATCAGTGGAATGAAAAGAAAACCACTTCAAACAAGAGGTCGCAACAAAACCAAGTAAAGATTTCCCAGTGTCTCAATCAACCGGTCCCAAGAGAGGTGACAAATAGAAAAAGAATATTAGCAGCCAGCACCAAGTAATCTGTCTAGTGTAAGATGGGTGTGCGACTCGAGGGAGGCAGGCCATCGTTCTGCCAATCTAACTCGCAGATGTGACCTTTGACTTGGTATCATCAGTCAAAGTGTCGATAGACTATCGAATCGTAAACGTATTTGTCGAAAACCTAGTATAAGTAGTTATCTAAACTATTCTTCTCTATCTGCGTTATTTCCCATTACTGAGGGTCGTGACCCCTTTCCATTAATCAAATAATGGCAGGAGTTTTCTTGGGATAATAATGTGGTGGGTTTCCACGTCCTTCCGCATATAAATGGACTAAGAGTAGCTCATAAGTTTTAACGATTATTATCAGATGTTAGTGATAATAACCGGGACCGACGTGCTCTCTGAGGCACGGAGGAACCGAAGAGGCTAGATTTGAACCTCCAAATTCGGTCACCCATCCAGTTACCGACTTGGGTCAGCGTTGCTTAAGAATCGCAATCGACTGATATGCACTGTCAGAACTAGGCCACTCGTCCCTTAAAACTATTCTTAAATACATATTTTTATATCAAAAATTGCGGAACCGGCAGGATTTCAACCTGCGTCTCTCTGGGAATTGCGCCCGGAACTTCTTTGACTGCTAGGCCACCTGACAGCCTATGTTTTGCCTTAAACTAACTAATTAAATTACGCATATATTTATTTTAATTTACTAAAGCCAATCTTTGCAATTTTTTAACAAATAAATTTTTTGAAACTTATTGAATCCATACTATGTATACTATATAATATTATAAATGCGAAAGTGTTTCTGTCTGTCTGTCTGCTACGCTTTCCCGGCGCATCTTTTCAACCGATTTTGCTGAAATTTGGTACAGGGGTAGATGGTATCCCGGGGAACGACAAAGGGCTACTTTTTATCCCGGGAAATTAAAGAGTTCCCGCGGGAATCAAAAACCTTAATCCATGCGGATGAAGTCGCGGGAATCATCTAGTATAATATATTTGTAAAAGAGATAAGTTTAATTATACATCTTAGCATCACGGTTAACAATTGTTGGTTTCATTTCATTTCATTTCATTTCAATAGGTAAACGATCGCTTTTGGGCTTACATTTGATCCCTATTATGGAATCACATATCAGTATACAATTATCACCTCCAAATACTCGTACCCCTGGCACGTGCGGCCTAAGCCCAATCACGTGCCTCAAATTACTTATCAGCTAAACATTATAATATGTCACTTCTTACTATTCGGTATCAGACCGATTAAATTCAAATCATTTGTTCAATATAGGTACAATGTAGGTAAACTTATTGTAGTTAAAAATTACTTATTTAAAAAAAATGATGGTGATAATCGGTAACAGTATCTTAAAACTAAAGCTACGAGGGTTCCAAACGAGCCCTGGTCTAAGAAGAGCTCACAACAAACTCAGCCGGGTTTTTTTTTAATACCACCATCTCACAAATCATCTTAACTAAGGAACTATCAACATCAGAGACATTGGAGCAAATTATTGCCAAGCTTCCTTGTCGTTTAATAGAAATAATTGAATGTCGATAATAATAGAAATAATTGAATATGAATTTTTACTACAAGTTAGACCTTGACTGCGATCTCACCTCGTAGTGATGATGCAGTCTAAGATGGTAGCGAGCTAACATGGGCGGGCATGGCAGCTATATTAAACCCATATTCCTATTCGGTTTCTTCACAGCATCGTACCGAAACGCTAATTCGCTTGGCAACGGTAGTGTGGTAACTGGTAACTAGCCACGGCTAAAGCCGGCACCAGGCAAGACCAGGGAAAATTCAGAAATAAAAAATTCCTAAATTGACCCTACCGGGGATCGAATCCGGGGCTTTCGCACGTTAAGACAGCCAAACAGCGCCAGGGAAGTCGTCAAAATTCAAAGTCATGTAACTCTAACAAGAGTCAAAAGAGAGTCAATAATAAATAAGTCAAAAGGATGGAAGTATGTATTATTTTTAATTTTACTTTTTAATTTAGTTATTATTGTTATAGGTATACAAAAATTAGTATTTTCTATATGCACAAACTCATAGCTACTCTATACTAATATTATAAATGCGAAAGTTTTGATGGACGGATGTAAGAATGTTTGTTACTCAATCACGCCATAACGGCTCAACGGATATAGCTGAAACTTGGCAAAGATATAGATTATAGTCTGGAATAACCCATAGGCTACTTTTTATCCCGGAAAATTAAAAAGTTCTCGTGGGAACTATGAAACCTCAATCTACGCGGACGAAGTCGCGGACATTAGCTTGTCGAGTCATAAAACATCTAAGCTAAGGTCTAAAAGAATCTCATTAACGCGACACCTAAAATAAATGGAACAGATTCCCAAAGAATGGACAAAAAATGGCTAAAATCTGACAAATGGTTTTCCTTTAACGTCTGCGCCCATCTTATTATCATTACCCACTACCGAACAGAACTCATTTGAGTCTCCTTAGCACTTTGCTATGTGTACTCTATCAATGAAACTTCTACTTTATTAGAAAGTGTTTATAGTATATTTTACAGCGTCATCATTTTCTGTATTTGCTTTGGCTTTATCCAAATAACTTTGAACTTTATTTTCTATCTATTAAAGTTCAGGTTGCGTTGTGTTATAGTTGTGTAGGATATCAATTTGAGAAGAAGCGTCTGTGTTAATAGCATTATTCGCAATCTCATCCATACACTCGGGGGTTACGCCGCCTATAGCCGGAGTATCATTTTTTATGCCACATATAAAACATATTTATTGCAATCATAATCGTTGTGAGTTTTTCTAGTGCCTTGTTTGGAGAGATAAATAGAAGATAATAATGGAACTTTTAGCTATAAGGCATGAAACATCAATTTTTATACTGATAAAGTTTTGTGAGATATTATTACAAGATAAATAAAACTAGTTTAGTCGTAGTATTTAAAAATTAGTAAATAGGTTAATACCTAGTATCTACTCGTTTAAAACAAAAAATCTATTAATACACATGAAATACAGTTTCCAAAAAAAATTAATACAAATATTTTTTTAAAAATCCAATGTCGATAAAAATATTTTAAATTAACATTTTATAAAGCAGAGGAAGCTATAATCAGTATTCTGTGCATACATTTTAAACTTTAGTCAATGTAACATTTTGAGGAAACACTCAACAAGCGATTGTTTAAAAAGTCATGTCGAAATATTTTCGCATGATCCGTAGAAGCGGTTCACGATTTTCAATATCATACTGTCTTTGTCGAGTTGACCCTACCACAACTCAATGCGCTCTCAATTCACGGCAGCTATTATTATCTTGACCCGGTGATTGAGCTCTCCTGCTCGCTATCGTCTGAACCTTCACTGATTGGACCGACGGTTCCAATCACGCCTCTCGCTCAACGCTCATTGGCCGCCCGGCCCCGCCTCTCGCCTCGAAAGCCTCTACCAAGGGTAGTTTTAAACCCCACTTATATATTTTTCACCCTTGCTTTTCTCTCGTTCGACTCATTCGCAGAGTCACTAACGGGTAGTACGCACGCGTCTCTGTACAGATCCGTAGCGATATAAGTGAGAAAAGTTTTAGTTTCGAGTGCGACAAATTAAATGAGAAAACAATGACAATGGACGTTCAAAATAATTACCAAAATTATAAAGAGCAGTCTCCTGACTCAAAGGAGACTAGTTTGAATATTGAAAGTGCGAAAACTTCGCAGAACATGCAAACGACGGTTCTTAATCAAGGAAAGGCTTCAAAACGTTCTTTTGATGTAGCCTTTTTAATGATGCCGGATGAAAAAGTTCGCCATCTACAACCGGAGAGGCAACTGCGGGTTTCCAAACAATTATTTAATACAGAAGAGTGGGAACCATCTAAAAGAATAGCGGACATTTACAAGCATAGTGAATACTCCAATGATAACACATTGGATTCCAAAGATCTGGACGAAGACCGAGGACGTATAAACAACATGTCTCCGGGTTTCGGTTCCGACGTCAACATCGACGTCGGTACGGACGAGTATCCAAGTAAGTCCATATATTGCAGTGATTCCGATACATCTGATCAATCGAGAAGCCGGCCTAATTCGAACGAGAGTGCAGCGCGGCATCCAAAATTTTTGCCCGAATACAAAAACAAAATATTTGATGACCCCACACTAATCAGCATACAGTCAAGAGCAAGATTTGAAAGCCGATTTGGAGAAAAATCTCATGAGATGTCGCCGAAAAGTGCATTCACTAAAGTATCCAACTTCACTGTCAGGTCACCAAATCCATCGGTCAGTCCAGATAATCTTCTCTATCAGAATTCAGTAAGTCCACCACTGTCAGCTTCTACACCGCCGAGTTATAATAAATCAAGCTTCAACAATCTCCTGTCACCAGCTCATTTACTCAATGGCCACAATTTTTTCAAGGGGCAAAATGCTCCTTCTACTTCGCCAAATTATCCTGAATCAAGCCCTGTCCAGAGATCGAGTGGAACATTTAAAGCAGTGGAGTACCAAGGTAAACAGGACTCGAAAACACCGCATATGTCACCTAATAAAATGAACTTTCTGCCCTTCAGACCAGAGTTACCTTATCTACAGGCGGGACCGTCTTACCCTTTCGGTGTTCAAAGTTTTCAGCCTCCGAATCCTGATTTTATAAAATTCTCGGGACCTCCTCGAGAACCGGTGAATCCTTTGATTGCTAACCCTGCAGCAGCAATTCTGAGTACGCTTTTACCTTCAACTATTGCTGCATTTTCGTTACCAGCACAAAATGTATGCGCGAAATGCAGTATAAGTTTTAGAATGACCTCGGACTTAGTTTATCACATGAGGACTCATCACAAAAGTGAATCGGCTGCCGATCCGCATAGGAGGAAAAGAGAAGAGAAACTAAAGTGCCCAGTGTGCAACGAAAGTTTTCGAGAGAGACATCATCTCACGCGACATATGACGGCCCACCAGGACAAGGAAGGTGACTTGGATGACGTATCGCCTACTCAGAATTATAATAAGAAAAGCAAACAATTTTTCCCCCACAGCGGGGGACCTCTCCTTCATAAATAGGTGTCTAACAAATAATATTCTAGATGGGAATTTCCTTCTATTCATAACAATTCGTAGAAATCTTTGAGACTCTTTCGATTTTGTTGGATTCCTGTTAAAATGGCGGTTTAATTAAAAAACATTGTTATTGTTATTTAATTATATTCTTCATGTGCAATATTAGTTGTTAAGAATTTATTTTGTAAATATTGAAACGATATAGTAGCAAATCATCATTAAACATATTAAGAATTAATTTTCTCTTTTATTTCTTTTTCTTATAATATTTAAGTGATATAAAAGCAAAAGTTGTACTCTAAGTTGAATTATAAATCAACCTTTAGCAGAATAAAAAAATAACCAGTTGGATTAATATTTTTGTTTCAAAATTCAATATGCTCTTGGCATCGATTTTTAAGTTTAACTGGTACACTGTACATCCGTAATGACACGGGTTCGATTCCTGATTCTATCTGCTGTTAATTTGCTCTTCTGAAATGTGATGATTTAGCAGTTTTTATTTTTCACTTGAGTCATTCAACAAAAAACTTGTTTATACGTTGCGCTTGACAGGAATCAAATAGCAGAAAGATACAGCTTTGGTGAAGCGCGCCTATCTAAAAGCTGTACTTATAAATATTATAAAAAAATACGCGCCGAATGAAGAACCTCATTTCCTCCTTTTTTGGAAGTCGGTTAAAAATAAAGCTATCCAGAAAAACAGAAGCCGGAAATGTATTTGATATTCTAAAGATCTAGCCCTAGCCTAGGCAAGTGTTTTTTGTATGACGTTGTATGGAGCTGTGCCCACCAGCACGGAGATGCACTCCGCGACGCGCCTCCGTACAAAGTCATACAAATAATAATATTTTCCGCTACGTGCATCTCAAGTGGGGCTAGCGGTGCATATTAGAAACGAGGAAACTTATTCCTTCTTACGAACCCGTGGGCCGAACCACCTAGCAGGTCTTTTATGTTGTGATCCTGATGAGCCTTCCTCTTATTCCTAATGAAAAGCTAACATCTGCATCCCTATTCTCTAACACAGTGGCTATCAAAAAATGAAAGCCACAAAAAGTAGGTATGTGTCAACATACTTTTTATCCATTGAAGGTTTACTATGAAATAAAGATATCATTAATTAATAGCAAACCTTCAATGAGTAAGAAATATATGGCAGTGGCTTTCATTTTATGATAGCCACTGAGCTACAGAATAGGAGGGTCGGTTAAATTACTGTTCAGGGCTCATACTGCCAACATTTAAAGCAATACTTAAGCAATGTTACTCAAAATTACAGTTTGATGTCACGTATAACCCTGAAGGTCCTAAATTATGGATTATAATTTAAAACACGAAAGTCAACAATAATGAAATATAATGAAAATGGCTTTAAGTGTTGGCAGTAAGTATGCCCCAAGAGCATAGTGCATCCATGTTAAAGAATAACTTACCAAGGACTAGGTATACCAAAAATATAGACTAGAAAAAACTTAGAATAGAAATTTGCAAATTGTTGCATTTTCTGTAACAACTAACAAGTTTAACGTGATCTCTTTATCCGTCACCCTCGCGCATGAATTGGTTACGCCGCGCTTCGTTACCGATTCTGATTTTGGTTACAGTTGGGGATGTTTTTGTTGATTAGGGGGTAGGTATCAGACTAAGAGCATGATAAAATTTGATAAAAGAGCAAGGATTTGACTGGCTCCAGCAATGCTAAGGACAGCGGTTACTTATGTACCTATCTACACATTGATGAAATTGTACATGATTTTTTTCAAAAGAGCCACCTCCTAGTTTCTTGCTAGTTCTTCACGGTAGGAATGGCATTCCGAACCAGTGGTAGATCCACTTGACGATTCAAAAGCACTTGTGAAAGTTTATTTTAATAAAAAAACATTTGATTTTTAACTTACAATCGTTTTGTATGGCTTTGACGGTAGAATGGAGGGGTACCTACCTACTACGGTTTACAGTAACTGTACTGGAAGTATTTCTGGTAAATTTTACCAGACCTTTGATGATTATAAAACCCAAGAAAGATTTGGGGTTAAGTACCTATTCAAATTTACAGACAACCCTTTCTCTTTATTTAAGAAATATATGCCTAAATTCACTACTGGTTTTTAAAACGTCAAAACGGGTGCTTTCATTTCCTATACAATAATTAATGTCAATAAATACTTACAGCGTCAAGTAACTAACTGAAAGAGGTCGGTTGAGCGTAGCGAAAAAATCCTATGTCTATGGTACATATAATTGTAGAAATAAGTAGCTTGATGTCGTCATATTTTATTGTAATTTTGTCAAATAGTTCGTATTTTGTAATTTAAAATATTAAAACTGAACTGGCCGATAAACTTACCTAGCATTCAAACTCAAAATCCGATAACCATAACACCATTTCTACACTATACTATTTTGATAAAGTCCTAAATCCCTTAACAATTCCCGCAGTTAGCAAAAGTCATCACCCAAAATGGATCAGGCGTGTCGAAAGACGCGTGTCTAAATCCTTGCGAACGACTTTGTTCCCATGCTCGTGGGTGGATAGCTTAATTCGATGTATATAATTCGGTTTGTACGTCGGTGCGAGTCAGTGGTCTGATGGCCGTGGAGAATCGGTATGGGAAATGCGACGCAGATTGTCTGTGTGTCTAACAAAAATAACTGACCCGGTGACAGCGTCGCTTTTATCTGCACATTTAAAAATTGCTCACAAATATTAAAAATTAAATAAAAAGAAACACTAAAAATTTGTTACAATTTTGGCCACTCGGCCAGATAAGTTTGTGTTCCAACGGGTTTGATTTCTAGATAGAGAACGATATCAATACTAATAATATACTTATATTATTATAAATGCGAAAATTTGGATGTATGGATGTATGGATGTGTGGATGTATGGATGTATGGATGCTTGTTACTCAATCACGCCCGAACGTCTGAACGGATCTGGATGAAATTTGGCACGGAGATAGATTATAATCTGGAATAGCACATAGGCTACTTTTTATCCCGGAAAATTAAGGAGTTCCCACGGGAAACAAAAAACCTTAATCCACACGGACGGAGTCGCGAGCATCAGCTAGTAGTATATATATTTTCTCTTGTCTTCACTTACATCTTGAGAATCCTAAGATGTATTCTCAAAGCCAAGAGTGGGTCTTTTATTCCTACTCGTATTCTCTTATTCTAGTTTATAAATTATGTACTTCTAGGATAATTCTCCATATTAGATAACCCTGTTAATACCTAATAATATTATAATAAATGTCAATGTATGGATGTTTGTTATTCAGCCTTCCGATTAGGCTGAAATTTGGAATAGATATTACTTTAGCCTTTTACACCAGAATCAACGCATAAGTTAAATTTTATGACGAAAAATTAAAGCGTTCCCGCCGGAATCTAAAACCGTAATCAACGTGGACTAAGTTTCAGGTATCATCTAGTATAAGATATTTAAATATAATAAAGAAATGGAGGTAGGTATACCGTATACGGTAGTGTGGTAATGAAGAGAGTCTAGAAGTTACGCCATAAACTAAACTTCCTACTCGGTTCAGCAGTTACAGCCAAGTTCGAGCTGAACAATGTGCATTGAGCTCAGAACAATATTCAAATGTAGCTCCACTGTATTACGGGTCACATCCGTCATCAGGCGCTGGCGTCTGCAAACATGCTGTACATTATACAGGCTGCTCCGATATGTCTATAATACAAACTATTGGATCATCATCATTCAACCTCATTCATTGCAGGCTCACTACAGAGCACGAGTCTCCTCTCTCTCTCTATGAATGGAAAGGTTTGGCCATAGTTCACCACGTTAGCTAATTGCAGTTTGGCAGACTTCACACACCTTCGAGAACATTATGAAGAACTCTCGGGCATGCAGGTTTCCTCACGATGTTTTCCTCACCGTAAAAGCAAAAAAGAAGTTAAAAATTCATTAATTCTAAAATATTGCTGGAGAGTCGAAAGTTTAGCCGAAAACTTGTGCAATAAATGTAACGCAATACAATGTAAATGTTATGTAGTAAGAAAATGATATTTAATTTCTTAAAATGCACATAACACCGAAAATAAATAACTGAATCGACCTAATCAATTATGGTAACTAAACTGTAACGTTACTAGTCAAACTAAAACTGTAAAGTTACTCGTACTTGTAAGTATTTATCGCTCTGCGTCGTAAATTACTAATTGCTAAGGGTCGTGACATCTTTCCATTAATCAAATAATGATAGGAGTTTTTTTCGGACAATAAAGCGGTGGGTTCCGACGTCCTACCGCAGTAAGGATTGTAAGTATTTATCGAGGAGCAATTGTAATCTCAACATCACTGTCGAGGAGTCGTGAATTATTGATTAAAATTGCGAAATCTTAGTAACAGGTATTGCAAAACAAAAATATTATAACATTTGTTAAACAACAGCCTGTATATGACAATACAGGAGGGGCGCACTGTCCCCAATATGAATATTTTCTATTGAATTACTCACGGTTCGGCGGACGAGTAAAAATATTGTTTTCCTCGCACTTTTAGGACAGCCTGTAACTTTTGCCATTCGCAAATAGATAAAGCATTTTGGGTTCATCTCGGACGTTACGCATTTAATAAGCAGGTGCAAAATTTTAGTACCTACCGTTTTTTTTATTCTACTGTAGAAGTTAGCCCTTGACTGAGTTTCACCTGCTGGTAAGTGATGATGCAGTCTAAGATGCAAACTGACCTGTTGGGGGTATAGGAGTTATATTGAACTCATACTTTTAATCTTTTTAGGTATAAATAAGGCACTAGCTGGTGCCTGCGACTTCGTCCGGGTGGAATAAGATTTTCTGAAATTCCCATGGGAACTCCTTAATATTCCAGGATAAAAAGTTACCTATACTTATCACTCTCCGGTCCTCAACTATACCCGTTGCTCTGTTGCAGCGTGATTGAAGGACAAACCAACAAACAAACGCACTTTCGCATTTATAATATTAGTATAATTTTACCAGACCGCAATTTTACGTTTTTTTCCGATAGTGGTAGCAAACCATAACTGAATTCTCTTACCAGAACAGACCAGATAGATATCCATTTAGTATTTGGTAGTATGACAGTTTGCTTTTTATAATCATTCAAGCAATTAATACTAAATTACACAAAAAAATCACTTAATGTCCCTTGCGATTTCAGCAGATGGTAAGTGATAATGCCGTCTAAGATGGTAGCGAGCTGACCTGTTAGCCCATTAAACAGCAATCAAGGTAAATAGACAATCGTAAATCATCATCTAACGTCCAGAACATTCGACAGTCATCCATGATGAACGGAAAGCTCAATATTTTCCACTCAAGCGCCTCTACGCGCCTAAAAATAATAAATAATGTATTTCTGAACGCACTTACAAGATTACGATATTAGTTACAAATTGTAGAATGGTCCACGAAAAACGTAGAAAATGTGACCTTAGAAGAGCAGTAGTTTCTCTATTTCCTTTCTTTTTCCAAACCAAATTTATTATATTTTTATGTACGACATAGTTTTTAGCGAGTAGATATATATTTTTTAAAGAAGATCATTAATTATTATTTTCGTTCTATATTATACAATTAGCGAACGTGAATGTCAAAAGCGTTGAAGTAAGAAATTTACCTACCTACCAGATAGAATGATGTGATACAATGATAAAAGAGTTATTTCATGATTAAACTACATAATAATATTATAATGTAATAACTGGGACATACCATGAGAAATTCGACGGTTGTTTAAAATCATTAACTATGATGACGTAGATTATGCAAAAATCAGCTAACAGTAATGCTGATTGATAGTTTTCCTAATTTAATTCTGCCGAAAATAAGACGACAAAGAACTGAGCAGGTAAATGTGCGTAGCGCATAATATCGTGCGTAGATATTTGCTACATAATACATTTAAAAAAAATTATATACTACGTTTCGTGTTGCCCAAGTTACACATCTCTGGTACGCGTTCTTCCGATTCTATAGCGTCATTACAAATGATAAATAGTCGGCACACTTCGATAATCAAATTCAAATTTGGAATCTGTTTCCCTCTTTTTTTTCTACGGCGCCCGGCAGCGGTGCTCAGTCATACAGCCGCGTATTGTGAAAAGATTGTAACGTTATTAAGCGTGAACGGAATGCCTTTGAGAGATTGGTCGCGCTAGGCACGTGACCCGGAACCTATTACGGTATTACTGAACCGATTTGTGAGTATTTGTATGTAAATCGGTGCTAGGGGTGGGGTGGGGAGATAACCAGGCGTTATTGATAGCGATCGATCTGATTGAATTAAGTGTGGCGGCGTTTAGTGCGTTTATCTTTATCTTTTGACTCTTGGCTCGGGGTTGAGGATGAGTTATAATTATTGAATTTTTATCTTTTAAATAAATTGAACAATAAATCTTATTTCACTTGCTGATTTAAAAAGAATGAAGCTTTAACAGTTTTTAAGTGTAAATTATTATATCAGCTGTAAGCTAAAGCTTGTCTAGCACCTGCGTAGAACCAAAGACTTTACTAACACCGAAACACTTCCAACTTATCAACTCAAATTGGTACAGAGTTAGGTTTTATTCCGGGGAAGGACACAGGTTAGTTTTTTATCAATAAGAATCTGAGTCTTCATAAGATTCCCAACCTTTCTGAATGCCAAGGGTAGAGATCTGGTACAGAGATGAGTGTCCTTGAGAGTTCCTTGTCCACCATATTTCTGTTTTTCTACATATTTTATAACTTTTTAGTACAAAAAAAAGTTTTCTAAAATCAAAATCCACGCAGACGAAGTTGCGAGCTTCTTTTACATGTTACACTCAAGCTGTGGTTATAATAAGAAAATACTGAAGGCATGGGACAATAGACGGTATTAATCAGGGCAGTTCCGTTCTGGCATAGGGCAGCAGACAATGCGGCTGGCAACAGACGGAACTGCGGCAGACGACCCTGACGGCGGCCACTAGCGACGAGATAATTTTACTATTTGCATGCTAAAATAATTACAATCTGCTAAGATTTTTAAATAATATGGTAACTAAATAATGTGTCCACACTAATATTAAAAATGTAGAAGTGTGTCTCTCTGTATGTCCGGCTGCCTGTCTGTCGGTATGCATTGCATTCATGGCCCATCTTTTGACATATTTTTTGATGAATATTTATAATTTTATTGCGTAATTAGGAAATTTGGTAGGGTTATATAGCATCCCGGGGAAGGACATAGACTGTTTTTTATTCCACGTAATCAAAGAGTCCCCACTTCATTTTTGAAAAACCTAGACCCACTCGGATGAAGACACGAGCTTCCTCTAGTATATTACACTTACAATAAGACAATAGACGGTATTAATCAGGGCAGTTCCGTTCTGGCATAGGGCAGACGACCCTAATGACACCCGGTCACTAGCAACGAGATAATTTTACTATTTGCATGCTGAAATAACTACAATCTGCTAAGATTTTTATAATGGGTGATAAATTAGGAGGTACTTTTTTCAAAACTAAAAAAAAATTATAAAAAACAAATTTATCGGGTTATCTTTATTATCGTACAAAAGAACCATTCTTGACATTTAATTTTCAAAGATTATTTCTTTCAAATGTGAACTTGGTTAATTCTGCAGTTCCATGACATATGGCAAATAACGCGACCGGTATTGTGCCATGATACCGGACTATTTGTTTTCTGAAATTGAAGCCCAGGTGATCCAGAAGTGATCTCCAGGACATTTGGTACCAACAAGACTTCGTCACTTCACAGCACGTGAAATCATGGCTTCATTTCGAGATCAATTTAGTGAACAGTTAATTTTGCGCTTCGGACCGGTGAGTTGTCCGCCTAGATCCTGTGAAATCACACCCCTAGACGTTTTCTTTGCGGCTTTTTTTCTTTGTGAAGTCTATATGGATATGCCGCGTACGACTGAGCAACCGAAAGCCAAAGTTACTCGCGTTATTCGCCAAATACCACTCGAAATGTACGGACGCGTCATCGAAAAATGAAACTGCAGAATGGACTATATTAACTGCAGTTACCGACAACATTTGAGAAAAATAATCTTTATAAAATAAATGTCAAGAATGGTTATTTTGTATGATAATAAAGGTAAACCGATAAATTTGTTTTTATAAATGTTTTTAAGATTTCAAAAAAGTACCTCTAAATGAATCACCCGTTATAACTACTCGTACCAAGATGATGCCCTCGATTTTGTCCGTCTGGTTCTAGGAGTTTGAGAAATCTTGTAAGTACTTGATTTTCTTGAAAAGCTTGAAATGTATTTTCCACCTATTCTTGTAAGTTTAATACAACTTATAATAGTTGCTTTAATAATTGAGAAGCTTTTTCCTTTGTTTTTTTTTTACCATAGAAACATCGACAACTTAGCTGGGTTGTCGATGCATAGATACAATAATAAGTAGAACCTAAGTTACCTAAGGAATTCTTGCCATAAGTAGTAACGTAAGAACGAGCAAGACAAAATAATAATGTATTCAGTGAATATTGCTATGGAAGGCCGCTTATTACTTTCTTACTAAAAGTTACGTTCCTCTTATGCCCTACGTCTTTTTGTGAGAATTCAACATAAAATTGATAATTATACTTGTTTAACTGTGTAATTCATGACTTCCTGGGCGCAGTCGTCTTATATAGAGGAAGTCCCTGGGTTGATTCCTGGGAAGGGCAATTTGGGAATTTATGTTTTCTAAATTGTCTCTGAACTAATCTGGTGGGAGCTTCGAGCATTATAATAAACATACATGCATTTAAGCGTGTATTTGGTAAACAATTTTCTTTGGCAGTGGTTAGTTAGCAACTTACCGGCAAAGACGTACCAACCAGTGATTTTAAGTTTCAGTTTGTTCAGTAGTTTCAGTAAAGTTCAGATTAGTGGTTAAATTAAACTACTATGGCTGTACCAAGCTAATAATAGCTGTGTAAGCTATACACCCATTCTGGGTGATATCACAGGCAAACATAATATTCTTGTGTACGTTATGTATGTTGTTGTTTTCTTTCTTTCTTTCCAGGTTAGCGCGCTACCATCTAAGACTGCATTTAGAGAAAATCAATTACCTATGAAATTGCCGTTTTGTAAGGGAGGAACATAAGTCGATTTTTTTTAAATAAAATATATTTATTTGATCAAAGTGTGTACCATTGCTATCTATGCACTTTTACCATCTCATAGGTAGTTCATTGATCCCTTTACAAAAAAAAATCATTCGGACGGGAATCAATAAAATCTTTGAAGGCGCTTTGGACTGACCCTTCGGAGTTGATTTTTTTCCTGTACAAGAAGTTATCCAAATTTCGAAAAAAAATGGTAATCTGTTGGAGCAAGGTCCGGGGAGTACATTGGATGTCTAAAACATTCCAACTGAAGCTCCTCTAATTTGGTAGCCGTCTGTTGTGCAGTGTGTGGTCTAGCGTTGTCCTGAAGCAGCAGTGGCCTAGAGCGAATGACCAGTCTCGGTTGTTTAGCAGCTAGCTTTTCCATCATGGTTTACAGTTGCTGACAATAGAGATCCGCCGTGATCGTCTGGCTAGATTAAAGAAAGCTGTAGTGAAAGACACCGGCACTAGTCCACCAAACGCTCACAAGTAATTTTTTTTGAGTCAATTTTCACTTGGGGCAGGATTTGGCTGGTTCGCCAGGGTTCAACCATTGCGATGAGCGTTTCCGATTATCGTACAGGATCCACTTTTCATCACAGGTAATAATTCGATTTAAAATCCCTTCATTGTTCTGGCGGTTGAGTAATGTAACGCAGCAGTCGACGCGCGTTTGTCTGTTTGCTGCACTCAAATCATGAGGTACCCACCTTTCAAGCTTTTTCACCTTCCCAATTTGCTTCAAGTGGATTAAAACAGTCTTATCACTAACACTGCAGCTTGCAGCTAGCTTGGACGTGGTTTGCGATGGATCCGCTTCCACAATAACCTTCAATTCTTCATTATCAACTTTGGTCTCCGGCCGTCCATTGGGGCTTGTTCTACAGGTCGAAATTTTCAGAACGAACACGTTAGAACCAAAAACGCACTGTGTTTCCTTTTAAGACAACGCCACCATACACATCATTAATCCTTCGTTCCGTTTCTGCAGCACTGGTGCCACGATGGAACTCGTACTCGTAAATATCGCGATATTTAAAGTTTTCCATTTTGTAAACTGAGTGACGCAAAGAAAAAACCAAGAGGAAAAAACAAATTAATTAGGGTTTTCAAAACACAAAAGCATGTGTAAATAGCTATATAAATTTGAAATTGAAATTTTTAACCAAAGAGGAGATTTTTGAGATCAAAGTGGCTAGTACGACAGAATGGCAATTTCATAGGTTACGACCTATTATTTATTTGTAAGATCACAGTCTAGGGCTAACTTGCTAAAATAAAAATAAAAAATTAAACTAAGTTCTGAATCTGAAAGATGTAAATTCTGTAAATATGCCTTGCGTCGTAAGTGGAAGAAAGCAGTTAAGACCGGGAGCGGCGGCATACATCCATATTAATTTGAACCATATTTCACTTTATTTAATTCATATGCTAAATAGATACGAAGCTTTGTCGAGCGTACTATTTCGCATGAATCTTTGTAAATAAGTTTTCAACGTCACGAGTCTATGATATCCTGGTAGATACAATATTTTGAAATAAAATCCGCTAAAATCGTCACATTGGAACTTTTAAAACTAAATTAAAAAACTATTTACTAACGCAACAAAAAGTTACAGTTTGAAATTATTGTGTTCTAGTGTATTTATCGTTTCAGCACTTATGCCGCATTGTGTCACTAATGTTGTTAATTTCATTATGCCTGTTTAACTTAATTATAATTTTAGTTAGTTTCCCTTTTTAACCGACTTCAAAAAAAGGAGGAGGTTCTCAATTCGACTGTATGTTTTTTTTTTTTGTTTTTTTTTGTATGTTTGTTACGCGATTTCTCCGCCAATTATGAACCGATTTTGATTAATTCTTTTTTTGTTTGGTAGGTCATACTTCAGAGGTGGTCCCATTTTAATTTGGTGAAGATCTGATGAATATCTTCGGAGATGGAGAACGGAACTCCTCAATGGATAAGAGTAAATTGCTCGCGATCAGTGTGATAGTTTTGTAAACAGTATGTTTTAACCATGCATAGCATATCTTTTTTTTTAGGGTTCTGTACCAAAATGGTAAAAATGGAACCCTTATGCGACTTTCTCCGTCCGTCTGTCACAGTCGATTATTTCAGTAACTATTAAAGCTAATGACATGAAATTTGGAATAGTTGTATATACTCGTAATAGTGGCCTAATATCATGGAAATCAAAAAAATTTAAAATTATTTTTATATTAATTAAAAAAGTGGGGAAAATCAGGGGTTTGAAATTTCAAAGTAGGATAACTATACCAAGTGGGGTATCATATGAAAGGACTTTGTACTTGACTTGTCTAAGTTAGACAAGTCGACGAGTAACGATTAAACGACGTTATTCTTAATAACGCTAAGTTTTTACTAGCGTTCTGGTTACACCCTGTTTTTTTAAACAGTGGGGCCACTAAAAATTGTGAAATAAAAAATTTTCAAAAATAAAATAAAAACCGACTTCAAAAACCACAAACACTAAAAAGTAAAAAATAATTTTATTTATTATGTATACAAGAGTTAATGTAGTTCTATAATAACATTTTTTGGAGTCGGTGCCAATGTGGAGTCACGTCAACAATAATGAAGAGTAGGTAGACGGTTCATGCGGCTAATTGGTACCGACTCCAAAAAATGTTATTACCTATAGAACTACATTAACTCTTGTATACATAATAAATTAAATTATTTTTTACTTTTTAGTGTTTGTGGTTTTTTTATTTTTATTTTTAATTCTTACATAGTTGCTTGGATTCAAACTTTATTCTATAAATAATGTAATACCTTTAGGTGCTTACTACTTAAACTAATAGATCTCTATAAACGTATTAGAATAGATATTGCATTCGTAGTTTGTCCGTGATTTCACCAATTAAGGTTTCCACTGAAAACCAGCGCTGCAGCCTGCTGTAGCATGATGCTGAGCTGGAGACCTGTATTTGGTCACACAACTTTGTTGCAATACCTGATGTGATAGTTTCTTGATTGTGATCAAATAAAAAACATTTTCTTTCTTTCTTTCTTTCTAAATATTATTCACGATTTTAGAATAAAAGTTCGTCTCTCTTTACTTGGCTATATAAAAGTTTATCTTTAAATCTATGGAGCTGAAAGATCGTGAAAATGTATTATCTCAACGTACGCGAAACACACTAAGAACTTGGACAGAACAAAATATCCATGCCAAAAGTTGAAAGGGAGCGATGTCTTCTCCTGTCGCCTAGCATGTGCGCTCTATCTCAAAGTGATAAAGGCGAAATTTTTGTCCGTAGCGTGTTTTCCTCTCAAAAATCCGTCCCATCGGGCTATATGAGAGTAAAGGAACAGAGAGTGCACCTGTGTACACACTAATTGTGTACTATACTATGTAAATGATAGAGGAGCATGGATTTGATCGCTCCAGCAATGCTGGGGACAGCGGTTACTGATTATAAATTAGTGTTTGAATATTAGTATTCAATTCGATGCTTTGATACGGGTAGACTGGGTATGTCACGCTCTCTTTAAACATTTCTGTGGTGGTGTCGTGTGGTGCGGGTTGTTACGTTCCCTCAAATATGGTCGAGCGAAGCAATGGCTGGATCATGCGTCATGCTCGTGAACGGGTGCCACCGGCGGGAATGGGGCTACTTTCTGTCTGCCCGTCTTTGCCATGAATTGAATAAACAAATTTAAGAAATCCATTAAAAGTATGCTCCTGAAAAAAGCTTATTATACTGTTGAAGATTATGTAAATGATAGAGGAGCATGGATTTGATCGCTCCAGCAATGCTAGGGACAGCGGTTACTTATGTACACATTGATATAGTAATTGTAAATGAATTATTTAAAAAGAGCAACCACCGAGTTTCTTGCTGGTTCTTCTCGGTAGGAATGGCATTCCGAACCAGTGGTAGATTCACTTGACGATTCAAAAGTACTTGTAAAAGTTTATTTGAATAAAAAATATTTGATTTGATTTGATTTGATTTGATAATATCCCGCGCAGATATCTAATCTCTCTGGAGATAGGCCGCCGTGGCCGACATTCAGTGGTGAGGATATTATTGTAGTTTTCTTTTGTTTCATATTATCTGAGTCCACGTATTACAAAAGCAAGATCAGGGTTTTGATGCACAACTTCCAAACTACCCGCATATATCATTACTATTATAGTTGACAGGGACCTCGGAAGGGCACAGAATATTGGGTCTATTGTGACACCACAATGCCGCAAGGGAAACGGAAGTGCGTTAGTTTGGCCCTTATTCCTGAAAAGCCTATTTATGTTTCTATTCGAAAATTGTTGGGAAATACACTTATGGCTGTAAACTGTTTACAGATTAGGTAACCTTATAGGTAGATTAGGTTGACTGCCTCGGTCTAGTGGTTAGCATGTTCGACTGCGGCCGACGAGGTCCCGGGTCGGGCCATAACAAGTATTGGGTTTTCTCACAAGAAATTATCGGTAGGTACTAGCCCGGAGTTAGCAAGTTGGCGGTGTTTTACCCCCGTGCCTCGGAGAGCACGTTATGCCGTCGGTCCTGCGCCTGATCTCTCTGCGGTCGTGTCGGATTTTCCGTCCCATCGGGAAATGAGAGTAAAGGAACAGAGAGTGCACCTGTATATGCGCACACACTTGTGCACTATAATATATCCCACGAAAATGGTTAATCTCGCTGGAGATTGGCCGCCGTAGCCGAAATTCGGTCGGAAGGACATTATAGGTAACCTTTACATGTAGTCCGGTGAAGACGAGGATGCCGGACGGACGGACTAGTCTAGTCCAACCGACCTCCCATTCGTCTCAACATCATACTAAGACGTGTTCCATCTTAGACGTTGCCCAACCCCCTCCCCCAAGCTTCGAGTGCTAGGGCTCATTTCTTAGCGACGATAGCGGCAGAAGGACCTACACAGCATATTCCATCCGAAAAAAGTCTGTTTTTGTCACTTTTCACCTTGTTTACATTCAACACTTTAAGCAGGACTAGTTCATGCAAAAACACACGTCGATCCGTTGCTCTGTTGCGGCGTTGTTGAAGGACAAACCACGGAAGTCTAGGTTGGAACGCATTTCCCGAAATTGAGGTTAGGTGAGAGGTCTCAATTTACCTAAGAGGTACTTAGAGGTATATAGGTATATATATATATATATATATATATATATATATATATATATATATATATATATACTGTCTGCCCGTCTTTGACATGAATTGAATAAACAAATTTAA
Source organism: Erebia aethiops (assembly GCA_923060345.2). Taxonomy (NCBI): domain Eukaryota; kingdom Metazoa; phylum Arthropoda; class Insecta; order Lepidoptera; family Nymphalidae; genus Erebia; species Erebia aethiops. Next base: position 15,355,434 of record OV281081.1, on the reverse strand, counting down.
GAAATCCATTAAAAGTATGCTCCTGAAAAAAGCTTATTATACTGTTGAAGATTATGTAAATGATAGAGGAGCATGGATTTGATCGCTCCAACAATGCTGGGGACAGCGGTTACTTATGTACACATTGATATAGTAATTGTAAATGAATTATTTAAAAAGAGCAACCACCGAGTTTCTTGCTGGTTCTTCTCGGTAGGAATGGCATTCCGAACCAGTGGTAGATTCACTTGACGATTCAAAAGTACTTGTAAAAGTTTATTTGAATAAAAAGATATTTGATTTGATTTGATTTGATTATCTCTCTATATATATAGGTAGGTAGGTAAGAGCTCAATGTGGTCACTAATAGGAATAAATATACTCTGAAAGTAAGAGCTAAGGTGAATGGGCTCCTTTTTGCGGTTTTTTGATTTTTCCATCTTTATCTATATTCGTAATAGAGATAAAGATGGAAAAACCTTTCGAAATTAAATTGATCGTGCCCATAAATCCGTTGCGACGCTAATGTGATACATTGAGCTACGCCGCCGTTAAACATACTTAGTTAGTTAAGAGGCTGCACGTCTATTAATTTTCTTCGTCAATTTTTATTCAAACATTATTTTCAAATGAATCGTAAATAAAGAGTAGGAATGTGGATTAATTAAGAGGCAGTCTTAAAGTCTTTTTTTTATAATTATTTCCCAAAAATATAAAAATGGTGGCCTTTTACACTGCACGTTGATATTACTGGCTTACGAGTACTTATGTGCATAAAATAATTATTTTTTGATGTTTCAGTTATTATGTAGATTATTTATATATAGAATAGGTACAATTGGTAGGTAACGTAACTCTCTACAAAAAGCCTAGTTGAAAATGAAAAGAAAGTTTGTTTAGCCAAAATGAAAGAATCATAGGATGGCCTATAGGAATTTTGGTTAAACAAATTTTGTTTCTTTTACTGATAAAATTATTTAAATAGGTACTTAGATAAATAACTGACGAGTATGTCAGTAAACTAAGAAAAAATTACTGAATTAGTAGCAAAGTGCAAAGTAATTTTACACTTACAATAAAGTTAGGTGTTGTAAAACAGAAAACTTGGATCTCATTGCTAGTAAAATGGTAGGATGGCTCTTAACTAAAAATATGATTGGCCAATATCGAACGATTGTCTGATCGCAGATTTATGTGTAATCTATAACTCTCTGCGTGATTGTTATTTGACGGAGAGCTTCCTCGTGTAATAAGTTCACATTTTAGGAGCTTTCTTCGAGGATTTCATGAGGATTAATGGGACACATTCGATAGTATGTCTTGTAAAAGAACAGGGATATTAGGAAATGAAAATTATTTAGATTCAGAATATCTATATTAATGTTACAAATGCGAAAGTTTGGATGGATGGATATTAGTAACTCAATCACGCCAGAACGGTTGAACGGATCTGCATGAAATTAGGCACAGAGATAGATTATAGTCTGGAATAACACGGTACGGTACACCTTCTGAAAGTCACGTTTAAAAAAAATAAGAAGTGATAGTGATGATTAGCCAGGGTATCTTAAAACTAAAGCTACGAGCGATCCAAACGCGCCCTGGTCTGAGAAGAGCCCACAACAAACTCAGCCTGTTTTTTTAAGTTATCATTATTTACCCATAATATTTTCAAATTAATTCAATACAAAAGCAACGGTAGGTATTTTGTCTAAATTAACAGATGGCGGCCCGCAGCGCGCGGCTTAGCTTGATTTACAGTTTATTTTTGCATTTGAATAATATTCCCAAGGAAAATGTTGCAAATTTGTGAATAAATAATTCATGCTTTACTTTAGATACGTAGTTAGTATTGATACTTTTTTTTAATTTTTTTTAATTTTTTTAATTTACTTGATATTGTATTAAGGTCGCTGACTAACTACCTTTGCAATAAGGTTTTTTAATAATAAAAAATATATACTTACTTCACTACTTAGTACTTACAGCATTTTCTAATAGCCTTTATGTCTAGCTGCACTAAAAATATTATTCCCCAGGAAAATGTTGCAAATTTGTGAATAAATAATTCAAGCTATATTTTAGATACATAGCATTGATAAAAAACTGAAATTATGTTTTATATTACAAAAAATTATGTACTTCAATACTTACAGCATTTTCTACTAGCCTTTAAGCACTTAAGAATTAATAAAATGATAACCTTAGAATGTTTTACCCGAGCATTGGACCGAGGCTTCCGTATGTCGTAATTTATATATTTTACATTTTGCATGTTCAAGCGCAAAGGAAATATTGTACCGATGGTATTGAAGAGCGCAATAAAACCAGCGGCGCATGCAGATAGCAATAAAATATTGACAATACTCTGAATATAGCTGAAGCGAGATAAGGTGCCGCGAAAAATATGCGGACTCTAGGAAATTGCTGAAGTGGAAGAAAACAATGCGAAGAACTATTGGTGGGAATGCCCCTTTCATGAGTAAATTGGTCTCTTTCTGCGTCGTATTCCTCATTACTGAGGGTCGTGACCCCTTTCCATTAATCAAATAATGGAAGGAGTTTTCTTGGGATAAAAATGCGGTGGGTTTCCACGTCCTTCCGCATTATTAAGCGCGCGCGAGTAAATTGGTACAGGTTAGATTTTAAGTTGAGAAACATTAGCTAACATAAAATATTTATCAAGAGCTTATGTCGGTGACTTCGTCCGCCTGGAATAAGTTTTTTTAATTCCCACGGGAACTTCTTAATTTTCCAGGATAAAATGTAGCCTAGTAGCCTACTCGTATGTCACTCTTCAGGTCCTTAACCATGCAAAAAATCACGTCGATCTGTTACTCTATTCCTACATGATTGAAGGACAAACCAACAAACAAACACACTTTCGCATATATAATATTAGTATGATAGCATTGAGAGTACTCAACCAAGAATAATGTGGAATGTGGAATCCCAAAAAGTGATATAGATTTCTATTATAAAATTTTACAGGTTTTCTTCACATATGGTTTTAGCTTTCAATGTTACCCATTTATCGGTTTCTACACAGCATCGTACCGGAACGCTGAGTTGCTGGGCGGCATGTCTTTCCCTGTAGAGTGGTAAAAAGCCACAGCCTAACCTGCCCCAGACCAGAGAAAATTCAGAAATTATATTTATTTACTTATGTACTTTATTATAAATATTTAGATTCATGACCAGGTCGAACTAAAAATTAAGTTTCGTCAATCGCTTCTTCACCATTAAATAACAAAAAATAAAAACTTACTGCATAAACAGCTGTAATCTATTTTAAATCATTATTGATATTTAAGTTCATACAAAAAGCATAAATAAAACATAGTAAATTTTCCCGCCCCAAATTATAATGTATTCCATTATAAAATACACATGTTTCACAAAATATTCGTACCAATAACAAACAAACAAACCATTAATCTCCCACACAAAGAGACAATACCATTGCGAAAGCTTTTTTCAGGTTTCGCCGGATGCGAGCCGACTGTATCCGCACCCTATATACACCCTGTATAGCGTCCCATCTCTTTCCTTCTTGGAATGTCAGAGGGGGATGGTGAGAGGCATTTTAAAGCGGATTTTGAGAACGATCGGCGTTGTGGTCACAGGAAACAATACTCGATGCCCTGAATTAATGACCGCGACTGGGAGTCAGGGGTTGGTAATTGTTGGTGTTGGTTTGTATTTTAATTACTATGAGTATTTTATGCTAAGTTACTTGTAAGAGCTCAAAATTATCCTGTTATAGCTTTTAATCCCCGATTTAACTTGACGCTCGTAAAATTGGTAAAATAAGACAACACATGGATTTACTTTTTGTATATGCCAGTAAAAATATTTAATTGACTAGGATAAAAGTACGCTTTATCCGTCTCAAGGATGCAAGCTAAATTCTCTACTTCTGTGTCAAATTGAGCGGATAGACAGTAATAGAGAGATGAACATTTTCCAATTTGTAGAAGAAAATGTATTTTTCTTTTTTTTCTTTCACTAAATTAAATTATAAAAAATGTTCTCAACAAGTGCCTTCAGCAATATTCCAGTAGAACAATAACAAGCGATGTCCCCGTGCTCGTTCGGGTCTCACCTGCGGATATTAGCGCGCCGCCTCTCATGTGCAGAGGTAAATGATTCTGTGTGTAGCCACTTCGATTATTATTGAAGTGAAACTTCTTTAGAATTGTTGTGATTTGAAAATTAGATGAAACGAAAAAGCGACACCAAAAACAACCAAACAATACAAGACAACCATATTCATAATAGGATGTAGCATGCGAGAGAATGAGATAAATATAACTTATATTCTACTCTCGTAGACTACTTTTCTGAAGTTTCACTTCTGCGGTGTGTGAATTGCACTTTACACTCGCACACTTTTTTCATGTTAGGCATTGATCTAAATATTATATAAAAGGAAAAGGTGACTGAGTGATCTATCAACGCATAGCTCAAACCACTGAACTAAGCGGGCTGAAATTTGGCATTCATATAGCTATTATGACGCTTAGAAAGGATTTTACAAGGGTTGAATTTTCAAAATTTTGATAACTTATAATAATATTTTGACGACCTCCGTGGCGAAGTGTGTAGCGCTGTTGCCTTAACTTGCGGAGGTCCTGGGTTCGATCCCCTGGGGTCGATTTGGGAATTTATAATTTCTGAATTTTCCCTGGTCTGGCCTGGTGGGAGGCTTCGGGCGTGGCTATCCGGTACGACGCCGTGTAGAAACCGAAGGGGTATGGGTTTAATATAACTGCCATGCCCCTAACAGGTTATCATCACTTACGATCAGGTGAGATCGCAGTCAAGGGCTAGCTTGTAGTGTATAAAAAAAATAGACTCTAGTAACAAAATCCGGAATTTTAGTGAAGAGTGAAGCTACGTGGGAAAGAGCATGTTAGTTATGAGGCGAGCGGCGCGAATTCATCCGGCCGGTTCTATTGAAATTAGAATGAACGAACCAACACGAATCACTGTTTTCCGGATTGCCCCCCTCTATAACAACTCATAGAGAAATTTTGACTTAGATGTTTCAACTTTCCAGCTATTGTACATGTGAAATGAAATGAACTGTATATTGTTTATAGAAGTGTAGCATTTTTATGAAATGAGCAACTGCTGAGTTGCTTGCTGGCTCTTTTCAGTAGAATCAGTAGAATCCGAACCGGTGGTAGAGTCTTGACTTATCTAATGTATGACTTGACTTATGGTACAAGTTGTCCTATGTGAAAGAAATATTTTATGTAGCTTGTGTCACTGATGATAAGTCAAGACTCTACCACCGGTTCAGAATAGTACATTGTTCACCGAGGGGAGAAAGTGACCGATTACTATCGAGGGTGTAGTTTGAGGCCCGAGGCGTAGCCGAAGGGCCGCAATACACGCGAGGTAGGAATCGTACTTTCTACCGAGTGATACATAGTGCTTTATACTACACCTGCGAGGAAAATAAGCGATAATAATTAGTGATTAAACGAACTTACAAAGTGAAGTTCTATCATAATTATATGAGTCGCTTCATTCGAAGCTTCACTATCAAAACTAGACTAGGTAGGTACATTTTGAGGATTATTTCAATATAGATTTCGATATCGACAATCGACATCGACATCGACAATCGATTTCGACAATCGATATCGACAATCGACATCGATACCGACAATCGACTACCATATCGACAATCGACATCAACACTGATATCGACTATCGATATCGACATCGACATCGATAGCGACAATCAACAAAGATATCGACATCGATGTTGACAATCTACATCGATAACGACATCGATATCAACAAACGACATCGATATCGACAATCGACATCGACAATCGACATTGACAATCGACATCGATACATATATACCGACAATCGACATCGATATTGACAACTGACCACGACATCGATATCGACAATCGACATCGATATCGACAATCGACCATCAAAATCGACATTGATATCGACAATCGACATCCACCATATTTGACTTTTGTATGTCAAATATGGTGAAGCTGCTTCTAATATTATATCCATAAGGGCATACCCAAATTCTCAACGTCCATATACCTAATTTACTTAAAATAAAAATAAAACAGCGCGTTAGAAATGGATTTTCATATAGTTTTTCTCCCCGCTTAGCACGTTAGAAATGAAATTTCATACATCTTTCCCTCCCGCATATTTGGTTTGTAGCAATGACGTACTTTCTACCTCGTTTTTAAAAAAGAATGAAGGTACTTTCCGAGCGGGTGTAGTATAAAGTATTTTACTGAGAAAAGTAGTTATTAAGAAAGTCTTGCATGGAAAAGAACTGAACACGAAAAGACGAAACATGTTTCCCAAACGATCCTGACGTTTCGCGTTGACGTTTTATTCTGTCCTATCCTTAGTGTGCCTCGGCCCTTATAATATCTTAGCACTAGATGAAGTCTGCGTCTTCGTCCGCGTGGATAGTGGTTTTTTGATTCACGGGGGAACTCTTTAATTTTCCGTGATAAAAAGTAGTATAAATCCTTCCCCGAGATACAACATAACCATGTATTTCATCATCTCATCAAAATAGGGTCCAATTCCAATTTCCAATTTATTTATTAAATTGTTTACATTTATATGGTTTCTCATCAACCCTTGTCGACTTGTCTGCGTTTGAACAGATAGGCTGTGAAAGCGTAGCAGACAGAAAGACAGACAGAAGAACGGACAGACAGACAGACACACTTTCGAATTTATAATATTACGAGTAGTAAGGGAGGAAATAATTCCTAATGATACCTTAACGATACTTTTACAAAGTCCAATTTGATACGTCAGTGAATTGAAAGTGTGAAGTTGTGATTTTCGAAGCGAGCCGTAACTCGCGAGCGCACTGATTCAGCGAGTTCGATAAGTTAATGTTGCGAGCGGGTAACTATAGTTGCGTTTACACTCGCAAATCGATTTTTAATACAGCCTTTTGGCAACTTTACTACACTTAAAGATCATTTTCCAGCGGTACTTATTACCTTGGTCCTTAAAATAGATACAGTTTAATCAGAACGACAGCTGTGGCATAATAATTCTTCCTCTTTCTTTTACTATTATCTATTCTGTGATTATTTATATCTATATTTATTGAAATTTTAAAAACTATAGGTGGCTTCTTCGCCCGTGATTTGTTTCACGAATCTAAAGGGAATGGGACCAGACACTAAATCCATAATATTAAAAATGCGGAAATGTATCGGTCTGTTTGTTACGCTTTCACGACCCATCTGTTCAACTGAAATAAACGATTTTTGATACAGGGATAGGTTGCTTCTCGGGAAAAGACAGGCCACTTTTTATCCCGGAAAATTAAAGAATTCCCTCGAGATTTTTCAAAAATCTAGGTTGTCTCGAGGAGATCACTTTTAGTGATAAGACCGCCTTTACGCAATTTTTTTTTTCTTTTTCTGTGTATTTTTATGTTATGTGTAGCAATAAAGAATTTATCCATCTATCTATTTTTTATGAGACCAAAATATGCATTGCAGTCATTCGTGAACCATTAAAGGCCGCAATCACCGAAATCGGCATAAGTCATTAACCCTCTCACAATTAGTTGACGCGCGGGAAAAGTTCGGCGATTTCGTTCGGGTGTTTTATCTGTGCACTCGCGTGTGAATCATTGAGTTCCGGCCGCGACTCGGTCTGTTCGAGCTGTGGTTCCAGCTGGAGCTGTACACTACGCATCCAATTTGGTTGCGTAGCCAAGCCAACATGAGCCAAGCCGGGGTCACCCACTGTAGGGCAACCACTAATATGTATAGAGCTATTTGGCGTCTCACTACTCGACCACCAGTTGCAATACCAGGGACTAAAAGCAAAAACAGTGCTAACTTTTCGACGTCCCTTTTGAAACTGACAATCCTGCTGACACATGTGTGTGTGTGTGTGTGTGTGTGTGGTTCTAGTGTTTATTATTTGGTAGCTCAAGACACCACGGTGGCGTGACAGGCGCCGCCATGGTATTCTAGTGAGACATTGGCTTTAGAGTTGGAGTTCAGAAACCATTAGCGTTTAACTGTGGGTTTGTTAACTGCAGACACCACAAAATGTCATGAACTTCTTTGGGAGCCGAATACCATTTAGTAACCTTCTTTGCCCCAATAACTATTAGGTATTTTAATATACTCGTATTTACTCGGATTTTAGAATTCATACTAATTTTATAAATGTGAAAGTGTGTCTGCCTATCTGTCTGATACGCTTTCAGTGGCCTGTATATCGGGCCTTCACATTTGTCTATATTATTATGAGGGGATCTCTATGAAAAATTTCAGCTTTCTAGGCACGGATTTGTGCTAGATAGTTTCGTCATTAAGTTAGTGAGTGATTTAGGACTTTTGTTATTGTATGGAAGATATAGAATTTGTTGATTGTATTCAATTATACAAACATCATCATCATCTTCACTTACACTCAGCTCAAGTAGATCACGAGTCTCTTTCGGAATTCAAATTCAAATGATTTTTATTCGAATAGGTACTTTGAATCGTCGAGTGGTAGATTACCACTGGTTGGGAATGCCATTCCTACCGAGAAGAACCAGAAAGAAACACGGCGGTTGCTCTTTTGAAAAAAAAATTTACAATTTCATTAATTTGTAGAATACATTAAGTAACAGCTGATGTCCTTAGCATTGCTGGAGCGAGTCAAATCCATGCTCTTTTGTCATTTACGTAATCTTCAACAGTACAATAAGCTTTTTTCAGGATCATACTTTTTTGATCAATGGACTTCTTAAACTTGTGTAAAGGCAAGTTTAAGATAGGTTGTGGAATTTTGTTATAAAATAGAATGCTCATTCCAACGAACGACGAATGAGAAAGGTTAGGTCATAAACGACCACTCTGGCCAAGTGCGGGTCGGCCGACTCCACACACCTTCGAGAACATTATTAAGTACAGAGCATGCAGGTTTTCTCACAATGTTTTTTTTTGAAACAAGTGATATTTAAATTCTAAAAACACACAAACCTCCGAAAAGAAATCTTTCTGCGTCGTATTCTTCATGACTGAGGGTCGTGACGGCGGCATAACGTGCTCTCCGAGGCACGGACGAAATGAAAAGGCCAAATATGAACTTACAAATTCGGTCACACATCCAGTTACCGACGTGGTTCGAAGTTGGTTCAACCACCATCGACTGATATGCGCTGTCACAAGTAGGTCACTCGTCCCTCTGAAAAGATAGACATAAACAAACATGGAATGGTAAAAATATAATGCTGCGCTAATGTGTCTCTAAGCACATTATTCTGTAAAACAAGTGTGTATCGACGCGTTAACGCCGATACCTTAGTTCCAAACGTTCGACTCTCAGTCAAATGGCATGGAAACGTAGGTGTGACGTGCCAACTGGCTTGATGACTTACTTTTCAGTACCTTTTTTTTTTTTTTTTTTTTTTTCTCTGGGGAGGAGGAAAATCCTCATTGGATACCTCAGGAGATTTGGAGGCATGCCCGACTCCAATGGAGATGAAACCCAGCGGCCTACGGACTAAAAACCTCCTCCCCCTTCTCCGCTCATTCTTTCAGGTAAAGCCTTTGCATTCCGTCTGAAAGATGGCTGTTTTCAGGCGTTTTCCTGTCTCTGCCTTTCCCACTCGTCCTTAATTCTCTTTTTAACAATAGCACGCAACATTTCAGCGCATGCCTCCCACTGTTGTTCGCAATCTAGCATCCGGGGTATGAGGTTCGCAGGGGTTATTTGCTCGCCTTCTCCCTGGGCTTCTTTCCGTTTTCCCTCGAATTCCGTGCACTGGAATATTGCGTGCTCTGGCGTGTCTTCTTCACCACAATATGCGCATGACTCACTTGTCGCCTTACCAATTGCGTGAAGGTAAGTATTGAACACGCCATGTCCACTAAGAGCTTGGGTTAAGAACTTATCCACTTCTCCGTGTTTCCTTCCAATCCAGGGCTTTAAGTCCGGGATAAGTTTTCTCGTCCAGCTCCCTTTTCCGCTTTTCTCCCACTCTGCCTGCCACTCCTCAACCGTGCGGTTCCGCTCCTCCTTCGGCGTCCTGCGGTCCTCGCGGCTATAGACCCTCATGCGTTCCATCGCCAATCTTTCGATGGGTACTAAACCTGCTATTACCAGTACCGCATCTAGCGAGATGGTTCTGTACGCACCGCAGACTCGAATAGCCATCTGCCTCTGAACCTTGCACAACATGTGTTTGTATTTAGCGCAGTTAAGAGCTCTAGCCCACACTGGAGCTGCATACAACATTATAGAGTGGGAAACTGACGCTAGCACTCTCCTTTTACTTGCTCTAGGGCCTCCTTGTTTAGGCATTAAGCGACTCAATGCAGTAGTTAGCCGCTCTGCTTTCTCCGATACTTCTTCAACGTGCTTCCGGAAAGTGAGGCTTTTGTCGAACCATACGCCGAGGTATTTAAGCTTGTCTTTGGGTTCTATCCTGACGCCTTCAATTGTGAAAGTGATAGGCCCAAGTCGTCTACGTCCACTCAGCATGATGGCTTCGGTTTTTTCCGGTGCCAAGCGCAAGCGTTTGCGGGACATCCATCCACTTATATCTGCTAGTGCCTTATTCGCTTTCATTACCAGGTCGGTTTCTTTACGGGCAGCTACTACAAGGGCTAGATCGTCGGCAAATCCCACTAAATGAACATCGTCCCCGAAGTTGGTCTTTAGTATGTCGTCGTAGAGGATATTCCACAAGGTTGGCCCGAGGATAGAGCCTTGTGGAACTCCGCTGCTTACTTTTAGAGTCGCCGTCTTCCCTTCGCTATCGCGTACTATTATTTGTCGCTCCTGCAGATAGCTATTTATGATGTTGTAGATATAATTGGGGAAGTCTCTTTTTCTGAGTTCTTCCAATATTAGCTCCCATGAGGCGGAGTTAAAGGCATTCCGGACATCCAGTGCCACCAGCGCGCAGAGTTTCTTAGTCCGACGTGTTCCTTGTCTGGCTGCCTCAGCGATACTTAAGACTTTATTTAAGGCGTCTAGAGTAGACCTACCGCTTCTAAAGCCGAATTGCGATTCTGCTAAGTTTCCGTGGTCCGGCAAGAGAGCTTCGATTCTGTTTAGGATAATCCTCTCTAGCAGTTTCCCAAAGCAGTCGAGTAGGCACAGTGGTCTATAGCCTGTGGGGTCGTCTGCTGGTTTTTTTGCCTTCCTTAGTAAAAGTAGTACCGCTACTTTCCATATCTGCGGAAATTCCCCAGTTTGTAGGGCATTATTCATGACTTGTGTGATTTTGTCGGGGATTGTGCTAACGGCGAGTTTCACTATTTCCGGTGGTATAAGGTCTGGCCCCGGCGCCTTCCCGAGCTTTATCTGGTCACATGCTCGTTTTAGTTCTTTGCTGGTAACCAACGGTATTTCTTGCGTAGGGTATCTTATGCGTTCGAAGGTGTCATGTGTTGGAAATAGAACCTCGGCTATTTGGCACATTTGTTCAATTCCAATCTGTATTTGAGGCCCTTTTTTGAGTTTCTTCGTAACTATTTTATATCCTAGGCCCCAAGCATCACTATCTACTGCATCACAAACTTCTGTCCATTTACTGCCTCTTGACTTCGTGATTAGTAGCTGTAGGTTTAGTTTTGCTTCTTTATATACTTTTTTGGGTTCTTCGACGTCAATATCTTGTTTCCTTTTGTATTTCTTTGTCATTGCTCGTGTGTATTTTCTTCGTCGCTCTATACATTCCTTTCTTGCTGCAGCTATCTTCTCATTCCACCAATACACTTGCTTTCTGCGGCCACGTTTTTTTCTAGGCATCGCTTGGTTGCATGCTTTAGTCGTTGCAGTAACCAGATCAATGGGGCTTGCAATCCTTTCGTGACTGAGTGTTTGTTGGAATGCTTCGTTATTAATTTTATTCATATTCCATCCTTTTTGTGGCGGGAGTATCTTATTATCCTCCTGCAGCACATCGAACAAAATATATTTATGTCCGCTGAGGGTTTCATCCTCAAGAACTTTCCAGCTAGCAACCTTGCCCGCCCAATCTGAGCTAGCTAGTGTCACGTCAGGTCTAGATGTCTTGTGCCCCCTCTCAAAGGTTGGTGCGTTTCCTGTATTTATGGTGACCAGGTCCAACTCTGCAAGGATTTCCATTAAGTATTTGCCTCTTCGGTTTGTAGTTTTGCTTCCCCACAGCTTTGAGGCAGCGTTGAAGTCCCCGGCCACTAGTATATTCCCGTGTTGGTTTCTTATGCTATCTCTGAGCTGGTCAACATCTTGTGTATACTGGTCCATGCTGCAGTTAGGTGAGAAATAGCAACTGTATACCGTAAGACTTGGTAGTTGTAGGCCTATATATCCATTTCCCTTTATTATCTTCTTGGTTGTAATAGCTTTGTTGTATATTACTATTGCCGCATCGCCCCTTCTATCTCTTTCCCAGCCCGCTGCTGTAGATATCTTTTCATTTGGCTCAGCTATAATAGCGAGGTCGATATTTAGTTGCTCAACTGTTGCCGAGAATAGATCGTGGGCGGCTCGCACCCTATCTAAATTGATTTGAAGGACTTTTAAGTCCATTATGATATTTTGAATGCCTGTGGGTCTTTGATTGCATTCCGGAATTCCGGACATCCTGTGGATGCGGCTTTATGGCCCACTTCATTGCATATAGGGCAATATAGTCTGTTTGAGCAGTTAATTGCTTTGTGTCCCTTTCTTCCACATTTCATACAGAGATCCGACCTATCCGGGCCCTGACATTTTGTAGCAATGTGCCCAATGCCCCAGCATTTGTAGCATTTTCCAATGTTTACCCTTTTCCTTATTCTACATCTAGTCCAGCCTATGTTGACCCACGCTGAATTTTCTATATTTCTGGCATGGCTATCTCCTATCGATATCGTCGCATTTTGGCTTCCATATTGTGTGGGCCTCAGTGACCGTACTCTTACTGGTACCTTTAATTCAGCTTCTACAGCCTCTTTTACCTCATCACAACTGGTTTCTTCTTCTATCCCGGTTATATGGAATGTGGTTTCTCCCCCCGTATTAACTTCAATATTTTCGCCTTGGAATGCTCCAACAAGTTTTTCTTTTAAGCCCCCTATTTGATCCTTGTTTGCTATGACCTTCATTATCATCTGGGCTTCCCCTGCTTTCCCGCCCACTTTTTTAACGGATTTGACTGTCACTCCAAGCTCTTTTATGTCAGAAGCAGTCACTCCGGTTTTTGCCTTTTTGAGCATGTCAGCGTATGTGCCTTCGCCCCTTACTATGATAGTCTCCAAATTCCTTTGTTCGATCTTGTCTTTTTTCTTTTCCTTTGGGGGCTCCTTTCCTTCTACTATAATAAGAACTTTCTTGCCTCCGCTGTTACGATAGAGTGCCTCCATTATTTTTCTTACCTTACACTTGTCAATTCCAGCTTCAACGACGACCGCAAGACCTTTGTCCTTGCTTTGATCTTCACTTAGCTTCTTTAGTAGATCAATTTGTTTATAAAGTTGCTCAATGTCTTTCCGCTCCTCCAAGATGGTGTTACAGGGCAGCACATATATGCATCTTTCTCCTTCACCGACGCCGCTCTTTGAGCTCTTATTGATGCGGACAGTGAACTCCACTTTACCCAGTTCTCCTTCGTCAAGTAGTTCCATTGCTTCGGGGTAGCCTCTTTCCAATAGTTTTCTCACCCCCTTTGCTTTTTCTTTCTTTCCCTCTTTCTTTGGCTCTGCTAGCACCACAAAATCCCAGCTTTTGTCTAGTGACATTGGGTTGGCCTTTTGTATGCTGACAGCTTTATAGGCTTCCTCTGGCCAGTCGTTCTCAATTATTTGGGCCAAGCCGTTGAAGTCGATGCCTTCATCTAGCTTCTTCTGTAGCCCGTCAGTAGACTGCATTATCTGCCCATTGTCGGCTTCTGTCTGGTTGCTCTGGTCTCTGGACGGCCTTTCTGTCTGAGTACACTGGTTTCTGGTGGGTGTGATTGACTGAGTGCTCTGTAGTGTTTCTCCATCTACTTCTGTGCTATGGCTCTGGGTGGCTTTATCCTGAGTGTTTTTACTAACCACTCTTAGTCTTGTCTTTGGGTGATTCTGTATATCGTGTTCGCCCAGATCTCTCATTTTACGTTTAAGCCCATCCACCCGGCTCTTTAAATGTTTCACGCCATTCTTAATTTCCACTTTGGTGTTTGTGTTCTCACTCACTAGTCTGCATAAGTTATTTGCGATCTGTGATAGTTCTGAACATAGAGCTAACATTTCTTCGTACCTTCCATCTACTGCATCCTCTGCGTCTCTTTGGCGTTTTCCTCCTACCATTCCTACTCTTGATTGAAAGTTTCTTAGCTCCTCGGTCTTGTGTGAGGCTGGGAGCGATCCACTTCTTTCTCGTCCAAACTGTGATGTGTTAATGGCCTTAGTTTGCGTTCTCTGTACGTTTCCTCTACAAGCAATGGGGTTTGTGAAGAAAGATTCTTCCACTTCGGTGTATTTTTTGCTGCATTCTCCTTCCAGTTCCGTAACTGTTATCGTTCTGTATTCTTCTGTCCTCGTACCTATGGTATATGTGCTGTTTTCCTTAGATATTATATCAGCTTCGCAAGTGACAGCAGGAGCATCGCTTCGTATGATTTTTCTCTCCTGTGCTTTGTCTTGACCTGGTGGTGTCCTCCGTATAGATTCTCTCCTTGCAAAAGGGTCTATAAGTTCCTCCAAATTTTCCCTCCTTTTCTCTTCTTCTTTCTCTTCTGCCGTTACTTTTGGTGAGCGAACTTTGCCCCCCCCAGAATACGTGGGGCAGACTGACGTAACGTCAGTGAGGGATTCTCCTTCTGTTGTACAGTCGGTACCCTCCTGGGGTAGTCTATAATGTCTCTTTAAATTCGCCATCAAAGTATTCCCAATTCCCCCTTCACGTTTGCAGAGCGCCCGCCGGGTTAGCAGAGTAAACCCCACTCCTCCCGCCAGCCGCCGACATCTGGACTGACCTTTTTGGTTCCACGTCGACCTCATCAGCTCAGCCCAGTACTGAGGGTACTGCGCACATACCACCCTCAGGAGTTTTAAAACGGCTCTCCAGCTGGTTTGCTAGTATTGGTCCGCGCCAGGTATTTGATTTCCCTGGTTCCACCCATATCTGGGAGGGATTCCCCTATCCGCCACCTGGGGACGCGCCCGATGGGGGGACTAGCAACCCCACACGGGTTACTTTTCAGTACCTACATTGTTATATCTAACCTTTTTTTCTTCTTCTATAGGTTGGATGTCTTCATGGATAACAACAGTATATTGTCGTATGTATGGTATGTTCAGACGTTTGGACTCTGTGTAGAAATGAAATGAAATGTTTACCTATTTCATGAAGGACAACTTGTGCCACTTATGATATGTCAGGAGTCAGGACTATAGCACCCGGTTCGCAAAGCAGATTCTACTGAGAATAAGGTACCTACTAATTACCATCTAATCACCAAGTACTACCTGGTACTACCCAAGTAGATCAGACATTACTTCTACAACATTTGGCAAATTATCTTCTCGCTTGTAAATAACATCTACTTCTAGAATTTATGGAAGGAATGAAAAATATAGAGTTAAAATATACAGTTGGTAACCCTACCGGCGGGCTGCGTATAAATCAGTTAGCGAAGATTGTCGCTAGATGACGTTGTAACGCGGTTTGCGCGGTACGCTACTGTTTAGCACAACGAACAGCCAGGGCTTCCACGTAACAAAAAGCTGGTACAGAATACGTTTTTTTACTGCAACGATTTTGTGAATCTTTTTTCTATGATGAATATTTAAGTCTTTATAGGTGGTCTTACCTTAAACCACAAAAGAACTACATACGTATAGATCTTCATTATAATAACAGACATTTTTTTTCAGAAAAATTTTTTTTATTCCTTCAAGTAATTAATCTATAACGAACTATATAAGTCTTCTATAACGAAGGACATTTGTAAAAAAATTAAACCGAGATGACCTTTGTTTTCCTCCTCCTCTCCTCCTTCTTTAATAGTCTTTTTCTACTTTAGCATAAATCACCTAATTTGTCTTTAAGAAATTATTCATCTCACAAATTCCGGGAAAACTCTTTAATTTTTCAGTATAAATAATATGTATATATCCTTCCGATCCTCCATTATACCCATGCGAAAAATCAAGTCAAACTGTTACAGCATGATTGAAGGACACACTAACAAGCATGCCACACTTTCGCATTTCATTCTGTGTTATAAATGAGGTTCTTACCTAATAAGGTGCCAACCCTAGCGACCCCGGTCATAGCCTAAAGGGTTCGTTCCCCAACAAATTGTCGTTTAAAAACAATGTTATTAAACAAACCGCGCGCTGATGCGTTTTGCGAACTCATAAATATTAAACACGATGTTTTTACATTTTAAACTTCAGTGGGCCAAAAAGTTTTCCCTAAAAATTTACATTATGTTTTTAGTTTTCTATCCTTGTTATTAACTACTACTACTAGCGACCGGCAGCGACTACGAGTTCGTGGGAATTTTACAAAAATCGACCTTATTCCTTGAGTATATTATAAAGTGAACTAGGTTCGAAAGTTTGGGCTAGGCTTTGATAGGTTAATCAGCGAATGAGGACCTAGTAGGTACATCTTATTAAAAGTAATACAAATTCAAGCTTTCAGTTTTTGTTCTTATGACTTGCATTCTAAGCAGGGTCGGCTTCTACGATCTCAAATTTTCATTTCTATAAATCTCTTTAAAAAACTCGTAGGTACCTAAAGAAGTCGGTGATAGTCTTGTGTTTTAGATTTCCGACTATAATTCTGGTGGTTAGAGATTTAATCGCGAGCATGCACCTATAACTTTTCCGTTAGTAAATATCACTTGCTTTTTCGCAAGATACATAATAATTATATTTATAAAAACGGTAAAGGAAACCTGCAAGCCCGAGAAATCTTCATAATGATCTCAAAGATGCGTGAAATCTTCAAATCCTCACTTGGCCAGCGTGGTGGACTGTGGTAAATTAACCCTTCACATTATAAGAACGAACTCCTGCTCAGTTGTGACCCACCTATGGGTTGAAGTGATGATGATGAGGATGACCTAAAGTAGTATTTTTAAACTGTCCCACATATTTTCTTCTACTTGGTTTAAATATAAAAAGGTACACGGTACGTATACCTACTTTGTCTGTCTGTCACAATGCAGGCCCGAGGCGAGGCGAGATTGGAATATGCAAATACGTTGTTTAACTTCGACAACTGGTATCATGGCGGATAAATGGTTTTCAGACGAGTTACGCAAATATTGTAAGTAGCTGTATTTTTTACTAGCTGAAGCCAGCGACTTCGTCGGCGTGGATTGAGGTTTTTCAGTTCCCGCGGGAACTCCTTAATTTTCCGGGATATAAAGTAGCCTTTGTAACTCTCCAGGTCCTCAACTATACCCACGCCAAAAATCATGTCGATCCGTTGCTTCGTTGTGGCGTGATTGAAGGACAAACCAACAAACACTTTCGCATTTATAATATTAGTATGATTTTAATTAATGTACCACAATATATATGTCTGTATCGCAATCTGCGCCGAGTGGTGATAATGAATTGGCAGCGTATGATGGATGCGGCCCACCGTCATCCGCTAATGGTAGGGGCGGGTTACGCACTGCATAAAATAAACGTAGCGTTTTAAAAACGCATGTCGTCATGGGCATTTTACAATTAATGCAACTCATTATCAAACATCATAAGCACATGTTCAGTACGGAATGTTGTATGAAATACTCACTTGTAATGTCATCATAATTCGGCGTAGGTACTTTTTACTTCAATCGATAAGTAGCTTAAAAAAGTAATGAAATATGAAACTAATAGGAGACGTGGATGGTGGGTTTGTACGTGGATCTTCCGTTTAATAATTACTAAAAAATAATTTATTTTTGTCATGGGAAAAGATTCTAGAGCAAATGTATATTTCTCCTTACGAGCAAACGACGAATAACTGTCATTGCATTGCCAGCTTATCAGAAATTTGTTGATTTTTCACTTGAATGAAAATGGACTTCTGTCAGTCATCTGCCCGATGGGATGAATAGTTATTTGTTATACAAGAGTGAAAAGTTGTTTTTTAACTGCGTGCTCAATTTTGATAACCGAGCAAGCGAAGGTACGCTCGTGATTCAAAAATTAGAATCCTGAGCGTCAGCGAGGGAATCAATAGAGCACAAGGTGAAAAATCTTTTCACTCGAGTGCAACACGTAACTTTTCATCCCACCTCAGCGAGGAAATGACTAAATGCAAAAAAAAATGGTGCGCGCAAAGCAAGTTAAAAAAGTACACCAAGAAGGTTACGAGTGTGAGTTTTTAACAAATTAAAAACGGTTGTATGGAAATTCGGCACCATAGAGGTAGAAGTAAATAGGTTTTAATGATGTTTGAATTCACAAACATCATAGACGAGTGATATTTACTAACGTGCACACGATGTTCTAAATTCAATTAACTTTATCCTCAAGTGGATAATAACGGCTTTTGCATTCAGATATCGAAGAGTAAAAATACTCTTTCCGAGATGGTGGGATGAATAAGTTTTTTTAGCTTTTTTAGATCATCGGTCTATGAGAGTTAGATAATAAAGATAATACTGTATTTTTCTTTGTGCACACACTTGTGCCCAATGACAATATGTCCCGCGCAGATCGCTAAGCTCTGTGAAGATTGCACGCCAAGGCCGAAATACGGTCGGGAGGACATTATTAAAACATTGATTTCAATAAACATATGGTTAATGATAGGGAAACCAAAAGTCACAGAGCAAAAGCATTTAAACAAAATTGCGACAAGATTAGTTATAACTTCCAAGTTTCCCGCAGCGTTTTTTCTACCCAGTGCATACAGTCAAGACTGAGCGCATTTCATATAATGAAATATGATTCACCGAGCGACGGGAAAGACGTTTAGGTCAGATGTGCTTTCATACACCCCATTTGATACTGAATAACCAATATTTTGGCAGTTTTGTCCACTTTTATAGCAAAATATTTAGTGTGACCTCACATTATAAAGTTCAAGATAGAGTAAAGTAGATACGGTAAGTTATTTAATTTTTATAATGGATATACCTGCCTTAGAATGTAAATCGATCTACGACATTTTCTATTTTTATAAAAACCCTTTTTTTCTATTCTATTAGATATTATATATTAGATCCTATTATTTATTTATCAATTTTTTTGATAATGTGTGTAATTTTAAGTAAACTTTGTTTCGTGTAGGAGGGGTAAATCCTCTTGGACATCCGACTTTATATACCTACAAGGACAACATAGTTTTAGTGTGTCTGTATAAAAAAATCACAGGAAAATCTGTAAACTTAACTACCTATTAATATAAATTATTATATTAAATGCGAATGTGTCTGTGTTACCGATTTTGATAAAAAATTATAGAAAAATAGGTAACATCCCGAGAAAGGATATAACCTCCATTATATCCCGGAAAATTAGAGTTTCCGTGGGAATCGATAAAACTTTAAATTCTCGCATATACGATGGGCATAATTTTGATAGAAATAATTTGAGGGTAGTCAAAAAATTCACTATCCACAATATTAGCCAGCCCCTTTGGCAAAGCTTGAGCTGTCCGTCGGCATATGTGACAGCTCGCTGCGACGGCGCGCAATCTACTAAATGGCCATCTTTCATACAGAAATATTGGATGCGCTATTTGATATGAAATTAAATGATTTATTTCATGCGGGACAGCTTGTGTTGCATAATTAGCCGGTCGTCTTATGTTACATGTCATGACTCTGCCACTGGCTCAGAAAGTATTTTCTCAAAAACTCAACTTCTTTTGCTCAAAAAGAAGAAAAATGTTATAATATGTAAGGTACACTGTCTTATGAGGTGCTTAATGCGAAGCCAATTATATTATCTTCCATGCATCTTTGTCATTATGAAATTCATCAATAGCATAATAACCTCGACTTAACAAACTATCCTATGATTTTCATCCTGTGAATGTTAAAGTATTATTTTTTATTCAAAATAACTTTAAATTACTAGTTCTAGTAATTCGAACTAGTAAACGTTTTATTACCAACTGAATCGGAATTACCACTGGCTCGGAATTCCATCCCTACCCTTTGACGATAATCATGCCATAAGGAAAGCTATGATGAGGTCTAGGTTGGAGTGAGCTTGCCTGAAAGATACTTTATCACTCTTGCTTTAAATTTGGCAGGAAAAACTTCGGCGGATCGCCTCAGATACATTGAGGGAAAACGCTGCGTGTCAGTTGTATGGATGTCGATCACATGTATCAATATTCACATTGTCTCTCTGATTTGCAGGCCGAGTTGGAATTTTGTAGTCCATCGCAACAACGTTTTAACTGCCTTTTTTATCGAATCAATCGAGCGCTAGCTGTCAAGCGTTCGAAAATTCCATACAATTCGTAGTTAACGTTGTCGCGATCGAATGAAAGAAAACCTCGGACGAAGCACTTTGTGTAATGGTAAATGGGTCCGAAGCTGATCGAGCTGAACGAAGTCCACTAGCAGTTGTAATAGTGACGGTGCTGTAAGCAGAGCAATACGGGCTATGTTTGCATGTATAGTTTTTTTTTGCTATTTATATTTATTACATTTTTCGTAGCTCCACGACATTGCACGCGATGACGTCTCCATTGCATTTCTCTGTCCAATTTAATTATATGAGAAAATCTCAGCATTTTGTAATACTCTCCTACACCATACATCATAATTTGGACCATTTCCAAAAATATCTGATCCATATCTACTGATATTATAAATGCGAAAATGTGTCTGTCTGTCTTTAACGGCTCGTCTGTTTAACCGATTTTCTTGAAATTTGGTACAGAGATAGGTTGCAAGTTATAACACGGGGAAGGATACAGGCTACTTCCTGGATAATTAAGGAGTTCCCGCAGGAATACAAAAACCTTCGCTATAACTATCCACGCAGTCATCAAAGGAACTTTTAATTTTCTGGAATAAAATGGTCCAAGTTTCCTTAAACTGGCCAACTGGAAGTCTTGTCTTATTTTATCAGCATTTTTATCGCTTGGTAATTTAATATTAAAAATGGCACAAAAATATTCAGCTAAGCCGATATCCGATATTAATTAATAACGTAAGTGGCATACTGTCGCGATGTAGCGCCCTTTGTGCAATACAGTTGTAAATCTCAATCAGAATGATGCTAACGGCCGGACGGACACACGGCGTTACTCTGATAACGTAACGCTATCTCCTAACGATATCGTTTGTTACAATTTGGTAAAATAAACTTTCGATATCTCAAAACGAAAGCAGGCTTGTAGTATAGTATTGATTCTAAGTACTTGACTGCAATCTTATACCTTTTATATTTATGGCAAATGACAATGATAAGATCAAGAGTCCACTTGCAAGTTTTTTTTCAGAGGTCACTCTTATTTTCATTTCAATGTCAATTCCTGCAAAAATCTAAAGACAATTATTAAGCTTACTTCTGCAAAATTTTGGAGTGATTGCAGTAATTTTTCGTGGACAATCGTACTAAGTCCTAGGCATTATAATTTAGCAGAGCTGACAAACCTCATAAAAGTTTGTATGACCAGTTTTAAGTAAACTAACCTACACACGCGATGATGCCCACGATTTCGTCCGCGTCGATTAAGGTTTTTTGATTCCTGCCGGAACTCTTGAATTTTCTCGGATAAGAAGCCTATGTCCTTCCCCGGGATACAACCTATCCCTGTACCAAATGTCATCAAAATCGGTTGTACATAAGGAAAGTGAAAGCGTAGCAGACAGACAGACGGACAGACAGACAGACAGACGGACAGACAAACTTTCGTACTTATAATATTAGTATGGATTATAAAATAATGGTTCTAGAATAAGGCCGTGGACAGGCGGCGACGGGTGGATGAAATATGCTCGGCCAGAACCAGATAATACATGACGGGAAACTTTAAAATATTAGCACAATGTACGTTCAGTACATATTGCGCCATAAACCATCGAATTAGCTGACGTATGCTGAGCAGGCAAGCTTGCCGGAATGGAATGGAAATGGAATGGGAACTGAGATATTGTAAGGTGATGATCACCATTGCCTGCCTTACCTGTACCTGCTTATTATTATTAATTCACCTATCTTGCATTGAAAAGTAAATAATGACTTCTGTTGAAACATCATAGCCGTATCTATAGGTCTTTCAATGTACTGCTAAGTACTCCGTTATAGCTGAAAGTTACTAAGTATTCATTTCAGAAATATATTATCCATAAATACTTAGGTAGTTTATATTAGGTACCTTCAAGGCATTTTATCATTGAATAGGCATTTTCTAGGCAAGCGCGTTTCAACCTACACCTCATTGCTTTGCACAAAGCATGATTGTCGTCAAGCGCATGCCTACTTATCTCACAATTAAAAAACTTATATTCGTCGTCGAACATTCTTCATTATAATTGATTCAAGATTCAGACATTCTCGAAGATGTGTGTGTGTGTATAGAAATATAAGGTAACATACCGGGAAAGGTCAGGCATTTTCAAAAACATAAATGCACGTGGATGCAGTCGTGAACATCATTTAGTTTTTTAACCGACTTCCAAAAAAGGAGGAGGTTCTCAATTCGGCGCAAATCTTTTTTTTTAAATGTATCTCGGTGCATATCTCCGTGGTTTCTGAACCGATTTGAAAAATATCTCCCATAAAAAAATCTGACTCCAAATCCTCAATCCTGATGCTGCAGGGTACAGAAATCCTCAAAAAATAGGGAGTTTGATGGTGAATTCATATAGTAGGTATCAAGTCACGTGTATACGATTCAACTCTGAGTGCCAACTCCTCAACCCTGATGCTGCAGGGTACTGCACTCCTAAGCCAATTCCAGGGTTAATTTAGGAACTGTTGATGGTGAATTGATATTAAAGGCACTGAACATGGACTTCATCATCGAAGTTTGAACTAATGAGTACACTAAAAAGTTAAAAATAATAATTCTTTCCAAAAAACTGACGCAAAGTTGACCCATCAGACTCGCCCGACTTCAACATAGTGTGTCGAAGTCAAAATTATTTTTTACTTTACAGTGGCTTTGGAAGTCGGTTGTTTGGAAAGAATTTTTACAACAAATAGACTTACGTATACGGAGGGCACAAATCTCCGTATAATTTCTAGTGTAGAAATAGGCAGACATTTTTCATAGCTGTCCCATCCCAAGGTCCACAACACGGCTTCGCCATTACTGATATTGTTTCGTGAATCTAATCACTTAAAGGCATATTCGTGTCGCTAGTTACCATATTTATTAGCGAGCATACGGGCACTCGCGATGAATTGGGTCCGCATATTGTTTTTAAGATATTGCCGGGGATGAGAGAAAATATACAAGCTCTACTTTTCGAATTAGAATTTATGAAGATACCTGAATGGTGAACGATGTGGTGCAAGGTTCTGGGTTCGATTCTCGGCTGGGAAATTTGGAAATTGATGATTTAAAAAATTGGATTCAGTCTAGCTAGACTTAGCGCTGTTCATGTCTTTGGTCTGGTCTTGGTCTTGTGGTAGTTGAATTCACTTTTTGAATCAGTCACTAACGCTCATAGAATCCAATTCTAAAAACTCATAAAATCAGAATAATTATTTCATGCGAAAATCACATTTTATATTCTTCTTTATTTCGTGTTATAAAATCAGAATAATTATTTCTTTTATTATAGTTTTTCACTTAAGTGAATTTCCGATTTCTAAAAACTAAATTAAGGACCTACAAAATATTTGAAAAGAGATTTAAAAAGGTTTAATGTGTTAATTGTCTATTTATTATTTTAAATTTACGGGGAATATTATTTAGAGGAATTTTTGATATGGATTGTTGTTGCTACTAGTTGGTTCACCTTCTTGTAATGAGTTTCATATCAGGCCCCAGCCCAGTCCAATATAGCTCGCCGCTGAAATATGCTATTACCATATTCACTGCGCAAATGAGATGTCCGTAGTATAGTCTAACGCCCCGGCCCCGCCTCCCTATTACCTCGCAGCCGCGGGCGAGGTAAAAACGTCGAACCTACCACGGATTTAAAGTTTCCAAATGAGCTTTAAAATGATATCGCTTCATATAGCTTTAGTTTCAACATACCATTACCCATTATCACCATCATGCTTTTTAAGTAAGTAATTTTTAGACGACAATAAGTGTACCTACCTACAGTGTATACCTATATTTTTTATTTAATCGTATGGCGTTTGGTACTTAATAAGCGTTTTTATAAAAAGAACGCTTATTTCGCCTGCAAGTTCGTCGCTCGTTTAGCACCACCCAGGGGACACGTGCAGGGAGGTAGAAGGTAGCTCCTGCGGACGTGAGCGACGGGGCATCCCCCATACCTATATTGAATAAATGACTTGAATCTTGAATCTATCGATGAGACTGCCAATAAATTGTACCATTGCTTAATTTTATTGTTATTGTTAACCATAGTATGGTCTTGCTTCCGTGAATAATAAATAATATTTCATTCATTCATTATATTAGCCGCAACAGATTTTAGAATCATTATTTTAAGAAGGCAAGCTTAGTATAGCGTCTGATTTTGCGAACCTATTTCATTAATTTATCAAATTCCTTTTATCTACTGCTTACTACTTACCGCTGGTTTTAAATGAAAATTTTACTGCCGCATTCATAATCCTCCCATAACGTCGATTCATGATAAAAATGTGTTAATGGGTATACTGTTTGATAGCAAACTCACATTTAATCCGCAAATTGAAAATGCAGTTACCAAAGCCTCAAAAATGTTAGGTTTTTTACTACGGAATAGTAAAGTACCTATTCCAGCCTCGAACAAAAATAAAAATTTATAATACTTACATCAGAAGCATTCTCGAATATTGTAGCGTAGTATGGTCTCCTAATTATTCTACTCACCAGTTGCGGATGGAACGCGTTCAAAAAAGATTCTTGAGACACCTCGCATACTCTTGTAAATTACATAAACAACTTCCTTCCTACAGTGACAAACTCAAACATTTCAACATGACCAGTTTAATTAATCGCAGAAAGCTCCTCGATATGACCTTCCTTTACAAAGTGCTTAACAATAAAATAGACTGCCCACCACTCCTACAAATAATTAATTTGAAAGTCCCACATAGAGTTCCTCGTCAAGCATCCGGCCTTTTACATCCACCCAGAGCTAGAACGAATCTCAAACAATTTTCAGCCATATCCAGAATTACAAAAATGTATAATTCCATCAGCACAGAGGTAGACGTTTTTCATGATACGCTGCCAAAATTTAAAAAAGAAACGTTAAGATTGTTAAGGTCGACTTAAGCTGTCTCAACTATCTATTAATAATTTTTGTTTTATTTTTTCTTTCCATAAATTTTTAATTGTATATTTTTTGTATTTTTGTGTAAGTCTAGGTTTTTTTTTGTAATGTAACTTTTAACTTTTAATTTTTCGTGCATAAGCTTTTACTTTTTATTTATTTTTTTAGTGAATGATGTGGCACCTTTGATAAATTGTTCATTTAACAAATGTCCTAAATGTGTCTAGTTTTAAGTTTTTTTATAATGTAACAATTTTTGTTTGTCCAAATAAATAAATATAAAATATATATATTATAATGTAATAAAAATGTCTTGAAAACTAGAGTTTTTACAATGCATCTTTTAAACAAACTTGTAAGTTATATTTTTTATATCCGATGATAGAGCTAAGTGGTTAAATCGTAATCATTTTGCCCGTGAAAATATATACGGGATATATATTTATATATATCCCTATAGCCGAAGTAGACCTAAGTTTCACCGGCTCTGAAAAGGCAAAGCCAAAAATAAATATAGGTAATTAAAACATTAGAATGGATAGGTATAGGTAGTTAAAGATGATGGCCATTTCCATTTTCACATAAGTCTCTGTAGTAATAAGAGCCGCGAGATGGAAATATGAAAGACCGTGGATAAAATATGTAATACCCATATTGGGCGGCACTACCCGTCCGCCATATTGACTGCCGAGTACCGCACTACCTTTCAAGTAAACAACTATGCAAACCTGTTGTTAATTTTTTCATACCGACAAACGCGTGGATGTTTTTTGATGACGTCATTGGCGCAGTGTTGAGCGCTGTTGTCTTAACGTGGAAGGTTCCGGGTACGGATTTTCTCTGGCCTGGTATGGTGGAGGGTTTCGGTCGTGGCTATAGTTACCAGTTACCCTACCGGCAAAAACGTATCGCCAAGCAATCTAGATGCCGTGTAGAAACCGACTATAGGGGTATGGATTTAATATAACTGCCATACCCCTAACAGGTTAGCTCGCTACCATCTTAGACTGCATCAGGTGAGATCGCAGTCAAGGGCTAACTTGTAATGGAATAAATAAAAAATAATATGATTTCAAGTCTTTATCTGCGCCCAATTACATACATAGCACGTTCTACTTAAAAAAATAATTTCCCTATTGTCCCTTGTAGCGGTCTTCGCAGTCCGCACATAATCCAATAGATGTCATTACTAGTAGCGCACGATGAACACGAAGAGCCTAACTCACGCTAACGAAGCGTTCTCTGAATTACGCCTATATACGACCTCCAACGATGAACGGTCGGACCAGTGGTCCTCGAGCACAACACCCGCTCGGTGGATGATCATCCTTTGTTACGGTCGAGCCTTGCGCACACCCCTTGTTTATTCTATTGAATAACTCCATAATGTCGCATAGTTTCAAAGAATTACAGCAAATAATTAAGCTAATTTTAAAGTTTGAGAAGCTTATTTGAATTTTTTTTTAATACTCAATCTACACGGACAAAATCGCGGGCATTAAATCAAATTATTTCAAATAAAATATTTTTTATTCACTTAGACTTTTAATAAGTGCTTTTGAACATTCGAGTGAATCTACCACTGGTTCGGAATGCCATTCCTACCGAGTAGAACCAGCAAGAAACTCGGAGCTAGTTTAATCTTATAGTAAGAATTCTTTTTTGGAACAAATAATATTAGGCATCTCTGAATGGCACCAAACACATTTCCCCTATAAAACATAACAAAAACACATAAGCCAAGAACATACTAACAACTTCCAAGGGCTCCGAAAATACAAGAAAAACCACAAGTCACCGTACCGCTCACGACACAGCAATTTATATCAGCAATAAATCGGTTATATCGCAAACGGAATCAGATTCGCCGCGTCGCCTCCTATCTGCTGAAGTTTGACAATAAATACGCGGGATCTGCATAACTCGAGTATACCTAACGTTGCCGAGTTACGTTCTCTTTCGTATGTACCGCGGATTACATAGATGAACACTCTACAGGCTTTTGTAGATGTGGCTTTTATTAAACCACCATATTTTCCTTTTAGAAGTCGGTTATAACACAAACGGAACCAGATTCGCCGCGTCGCGTCCTATCTGCTGAAGTTTGACAATAAATATACGCGGGATCTGCTTACCTCGAGTATACCTAACGTTGCCGAGTTACCGTCTCTTTCGTATGTACCGCGGATTACATAGATGAACACTCTGCATGCTTTTGTAGATGTTACTTCTATTATTCCCGCATTTTTTCCTTTTAAAAGTAATGGCTCTTTAATTACATAATCGTTAAATAATACAAGCGCTTAAAAGCGTCCTTGAAGAACATCGATTTTAAAACTGAGTTTCTGTTTGCTATGACAATTTAGTCACTATTGAGCCGGCCATACTCGGACTGCTCGAGCAGTTATAGTCAGCTTGAAGCTACCGTTGATAACTGCTGCCAACCACCCGAAGCAGTCGCAACTAGTTCACTATACAGTCGTAGCTTGAAGCAGTCCATCCTGACTGTTTCAAGCTGTCCGTGTATGGCCGGCCTTATATAGTATAGAATTGTCTATCCTCTCTCGAAAAGTTGTCTGGAAGATGTTGTTTGGCAATAAGATCGTCTTTGCATCCATCTTAATCTTTTTACCTCATGTCTTTTGTTCCTTTTTTTTAAGCGTGTGCAATAAAGATTGTTTCTATTCCATTCTGTTCGAATATTAATCACGTCCCCATAAGCTGATCTGAAGAGCTCTAAAATTATTTTATCATAACAACTTTTTTAGAACGTACACAAATTTTTTAAACGAAGGTTTATAGGTTCTATGCGAACCTACAAAGGTTCTTCAGAGAAATAGATACAGTCCAACAAACTTATCTGAAAAAAAAAAACAAATTAAAAAAAAAATTGTTCCAATTTTGGCCACCCGGTCAAATAAGTTTGTGGCACTATAATATGTTGTACATAAGTGATCAAAATACACCGCATCCAACGTTTCATACATCATCCCATTAAATCTAGATGGTTGAACATAAGAGAGGTTGTACGGGGCCCGCTTCCGGCGCGGGCTCGGTACAACTGTCTGTTTGTCTGCGCGCTACATCGCAGCTCATATAGTGAGTACATACGCGCAAGAATTATTGCTCTACTTTTTGACATGTATGCGCCTTGATGAGCTTGTCGTATGGAAATGGGTTTAGAGTTGAGATTATTTGCTTCTCAGTAGTAGGTATACCTACCATAGTATAATCCATATTCATACAAATATTTAAAATGCGAAAGAGTGTATGTCAGTCCGTCTGCTACGCTTTTACGGCTTATCTGTTTAACCGATTTTGATGAAATCGGTTTCTACACGGCATTGTACCGGAACGCTAAATCGCTCGGCAGGTCTTTGCTGGTAGGGTGGTAACTAGCCACGGCCAAGCCTCCCACCCGGCCAGATCAGGGAGAATTCAGACTTTATAATAGGTACCAAATTGACCCTGCCGGGGATCGAACCCGGTACCTCTGCATGTTAAGACAACAGCGCTCAAAACTGCGCCAGGGAGGTCTTCAAAAGACCTAAGATCATTGAGAAGTTTCTCTTAAGGTCTCAAAAACTGGATGTGTTCATGAACAGCGTGCTCCGTTATCTTCGGAGGCGTTCGTTTCTCTCCGCTCTGGTATTCAGAAGGTGTTGCCAGTCGTTACTCGCGAGCATAGATGTTTAAACGCGCACTTAATATTTTATTAGCGCAAGATTCGCGAAGAGCAGGGTTGAGGCAACATCGGTTTGACAAAAAAACTATAAAAATTTGCATGTATCAATACTTTATTCATACTAATCCATACTAATATTATAAATGCGAAAGTGTTTCTGTCTGTCAGTCTGTCTGTCTGTCTGTCTGTCTGCTACGCTTTCCCGGCCCATCTTTTCAACCGATTTTGCTGAAATTTGGTACAGGGGTAGATGGTATCCCGGGGAAGGACATAGGCTACTTTTTATCCCGGAAAATTAAGAGTTCCCGTGGGAATCAAAAATCTTAATCCACGCGGACGGAGTCGCGGGAATCATCTAGTACTATAATAAGTATGCCTGTCTATCTGTCTGTCTTGCAGTCTGTTTGTCAGTTACGCTTTCCCAACCTATCTTTTCAACAGATTTTGAAGAAATTTGGTACGAGGTAGTCAAATAAGACGTTCCCGGAAAATTAGTCAAATAACACGTTCCTGTGAGAATTGAAACACCTTCCACGCGAAAAGTCGCGGGCGTATAGTATAATACGAGTGATTATGTGAATACGAAAGTATTTGTTTGTTGCTCTGTACCTACTTCAACCAAGTCCCAACAGAGCAAAGATTTAGTTTAATTGAGTGTAATTGACGACCAGTCACTAGTAGAACTTTTTTATAAACGTCAAATCGCGCGCTTGGGATCGGATTTTGTATGAAATACTTACTTACTTTGTGACGTCATCAAAAGTCAACGCATTTTTTTTACATACTTTAATCGATACTTTAAAATGGTTATCAAACATAAAATTCACAGGAGACGTGGATACAGGTCCTTTATTTAATAATCACTAAAAAATAATTTATAATACTTATTATATTAATAATTTTTGACATGGATAACATCCCAATTATTAGAAGCTGGTTAAATTTGACTTTTTTTAATATATAGGCTAGCGCATATACTCGAGAGTGCCAGCGCTTAGCTACAATCACACCTGCTTGCAAACTAAGGTAGAGCCCGATAGCTTATAAGATGCCTATTCGCTGTTGATTTTATGCAGCATGCAACCGCAGATAAAAAATTAGTTATTTTGTTTTATTTTGTGTGTACTAACATAGTTTTGTACTAACAACATAATATGGACTAAAGGGCCTGAGATAAACAAATTCTTTTATTTATTTATTTATTTAAGGTACCCTTATAAAAAGAGGAGCGTAAGACGGAAGCCGGAAAAGCATTCCATATTCTAACGGTTCGAATTAGGAACGAGGGAGGAAATCGCTTCGTACGTCCAAGATTTGTTCACATTTAATACTTTACTTAGCTAGTAAGTCACAGGTGAAGCTAACGAAAGCGTGTTAAAATGTAGGTAAAGAAAGCTCCCGTCGGCAAAGCCCTACGTCGATATCGCGGTCACGTAGCCCGCGAGCTCGCGCCTTGCATATTCCCCGCCTTTAAACCTTATCGTTTGCTCACTAATTGCCGCAACAGCCTTGCGCGCTATCTTAATTGATGTATTTAGATATTCTATTTCAATTTCTGTCCCCTTTTGTCTTTAGGAATCAGTTCGCCTCGTATCTACCACTGTGTTCCCTCAAAGCTACGATGTAAGGATAGAAGTAGGCGTTACTTTGCGGAAGTCCATGATAATCAAGGAAGAAGTTTAATTCGCTATAATCCGCTAAAGCAGACAAATGCAGTGCAGTGTTTACTCTGGCTGTATGAGAAGTCCCAGGTTCGATCCCCGGGAGGGTCTTTTTTTTAATATAATATTACCGGCTGATCCCGCGACTTTTTCCTAGTGTAATAAGTTTTTTTATATCCCACGGGAAATCCTTACTTTTCATCAGGATAAAAAGTAGCCTAGGTAGTAAAATTATACATCAATGAGCCAATGTCACTCTGCAGGTCCTCAGCTATACCCATGCAAAAAATCAGGTCTTACCGTTGCTCTATTGGGACGTTATTGAAGAACAAACAAACACACTTTCGCAAATTCATTAAATTATTGTGATTTCTGAAAATTATATACCCTTATCAACCGATCATAAATCTAAGATGACCCGCGAACACCATTAAAAAGAAAAAACACAATAAACAAAAAACGGTGGAAGTTTTCATCGCTCCATCATCTCCTGGGGGTGGTATCAACAATATCTCGTTTATAGTTAGGAAACAATCCCCCGGAGGACATTATAAGTGGCCAATGATTATTTTGCGTTAGGGGTGTATTTGTTGAGCATGCGAGATAAACACTCAATATATGTTTTTCTTGATAGAGTTTTTTATGGAACCATCGAAAGCTCGGAGTTTAAGTTGCCATTTGAAAGGCTTCAGAAATAGCTTACCGGGCATGTTTGAACAGAAATAAAAACACATCAATATTAGTTTTTCCTAATAATAATTGGAATTAATTTATTTCCCTTCTATTATGTAAGCAATATTAAATAATTAAAATGTACCTATGTAGTATGTAGGCCATAAACCACCATCTATAACCATCATCCCTAATCAAACCAGAGGGTTCAAATCGATCAACGATGTAAAGGTCAGAACGCGACACTAACATTGATAACACTGTGGTAAGCCAAACGCAAATAAGATAATTTCTCTATAATCCTCCAAATTCCTAAGCGAAAATTTGTCGATCGACATAGTGAAGGTTTCAGAATAGCCTCCCACCCTGGCCCGCATTCGCCCCTCTTAAGATGCTCATAAACATGTTTTTCTCCCAATAAAAATGATAAATCACCTTTTTTTATATGGTCAATCAGGGGATATGGTGTTTTTTCCATTGACGGATAAAATCTATGGAGTCACCGTCCTTTGCCGATGGGAATATCAGGGCACTAAGTATGATTTCATTTTGATTGATGCCTATCTATGATATACAAAATCAGAGATATTTTATAGAAAATTTTGTAAAACTGTGTCTGAAAGTGAGAACGGCAATTTTGATTCCAAAATCACGTCGATACGTTGCTTTGTTGTTCATCAATAAACCAACAAGAAAACACATTTCGCATTTATAATATTAGTGTAATATTTTCAGGGTTCCGTAGTCAACAAGGAACCCTTATAGTTTGGCCATGTCCTTCCGTCCGTCAGTCCGTCCGTCCGTGGCTTAGCTCAGAGACTATTAGTTTAAGAAAGATGTAATTTGTAATAGGTAATACATATTAATCACACAGATAAAGAGGTAGAATAAAATTTTGAATTATAGGATATGGATAGGTCGTTCATAAATATTGTGGATGCGGAAAAACCATTTTTCGATTCAGGGATCAGCATAGAAAGAGAAAAAAATATGTTTCCTTCTATCCCTTTCTGCGTGTCACGGGTTTTGTGCTTATTGCATACTATTGTGCTAGACAAATTATGACGTTTGGGAGTTTAAAGCGCTATTTTTTTGTTAGAGTCCAGTGCCCCCCCCCTCCCTCCCCCCCCCCCCTCTACCAGCTAAATGGATGTTTCTGGCTGGATATGTGATAAAAATCACGGAAGTCGTAGGTATATAATACTACGAAGTTAAATCACAAGTTTACGAGTAATAGTACGAGTAAATGTATAGATTATTCGGAGCATTAAGTGAGTACATTTCTATGATTTATTATATCTATAATGGCTATCAATGTTGGCTAGTGTTTATTATGAGACGTAGAAGATTTAGGATGGACGCGCAAAAAAGTTACTGCAGAAAAAGAATGTAGTAATTTTTCTTTCCACTTTTGTTTTCTGTGTCAAGAAAGTTGTATAAAAGTATTGATAGTACTTTTTTTGCTTATAATCAGGTAGCTTTGATTGGTAAAAACCTGTAATTCGTTGTCAAGGGCTAACTTGTATGTAATGGAATAAATAAAATAAAAAAAATATTATTCAAATTGCACACCCTACTCCTACTTTTTCAAATATATATCTACTGACTAATACCTATAGGAAATTATGGTACATTTATATATTTACTTAATAGGTTGTATTACGTACCTACCAACAGAATGGACAGGCATATTTTATTGTACTCAATACACAATTTAGTTATTCCATGTAGGACATACTCGTAATTAAGTGTTTCTTATGTTGTCATGTTTGACTCTACCACTGGTTAGGAAAATAGATTCTACTAGGAAGAACCGGCAAGAAACTCAGCAGTTGCTCTTTTAAAAAGCAAAATATTACATTAAGTAGGTATATATGTAGCCGAAGTACCTAAAAGAGAAAAAAGTAAAATTCCCAGCTCTGTGGAAAAAATAAAAGGCCTACATTTTTCGCAAAATAGATGCTTTTACATCGGCATATTCATGACAAAATATCTGCTAACAAAGCACACGTTATGCCTTATTAAATATGCCGCAATAACAAACGGGTGAGTTACGGGCAACGCATGAAAACAGGCACTATATCACGCGCCCACAATGGCGGCCGATGTTGGGAGAAAAATACCTTTATTCTAATAAGCCTCTATTGGGAACAAACAAGTGATGTATCATAGTAATTATATTATGTAAAAGCAATAAATTGACCATCAATAACCACTACAGCCCGTTAACGGCCCACTGCTGGGCAAAGGCCTTAGTCAGAAAACGCCAACACTTAATTATTTCCCGACCCGGGACTCGAACGAGGGATCTCGTCGGCTGCAGTCAAACATGCTAACCACTAGACCAACATTGACTTATATGTATACTATATAAGTCAATGTAGACCAACGAGGCAGTTACTAGACCAACGAGGCGGTTGGCAGTCAGAACATCAATTTAATTTTATTGGTTAAACGATTTATAACTGCCTCGTTGGTCTAGTGGTTGGCATGTTCGACTGCGGTCGACGAGGTCCCGGGTTCACGTCCTGGATCGGGCCATAATTGAGTATTGAATTTTTCTGACTAGAAATTCTCAGTACTAGCCCGGAGTTAGGAAGTTGGCGGTGTTTCATCATCGAGCCTCGGCGAACACGTTAAGCCGTCGGTCCCGGTTATTATCACTAACATGATAATAGTCGTTAGAGCCGGCCAACCCGCACTGGAGCAGCGTGGTGGGTCTAAGCTATAATTCCTCTCTCTCGTATGAGAGTGGAGGCCTGTGCCCAGCAGTGGGACGTTAATGGGCTGTAGTAGTGGTTAAACGATAATACCGCAGTCTGTGATTACATTTAGTGGTACGTGATGCAGTATAACTTTCTAAGGTGGTAGCGGGGTAGGGCCCGTAGGTATAGCAGTTAGATTAAACCTATATCCCTAATTGTTTTCTACGCGACATCGTATCGGAACGCTAAATTCGCTCGGCGGGACGTCTTTGCCGGAAGTGCGAAGCCTCCAACCAGACCAGAGAAATTTTAATTCCCAAATTGACCCGGCAGGATCAAAACCCGGGACCTACCGTTTATAAGACAACAGCACTTACCACTGCGCCACGGTGGTCGTTCTTATAAGAGACCTGTTAATATCCAACTGTGAACGTCTATCGGTTGACGACGACGACGTTCTTCGAGCATTTAACAAGTAAATCTATATATATAAAAATGAAACCCGTTTTCCTTGGTCACGGCATCACGCGTGAATGGCTGGACCGATTTCACTAATTCTTTTTTTGTTGCATTTGTTATTATTAGGAGAAGGTTCATACGGAAAAAAATATTAAGAAAATCTCTCAGAAATATTGAAAAATATACATTTAATTTTGCATACTAAGGCGGTACGAAGTTTGCCGGGTCAGCTAGTTATTAATATATTCTAAGATTTACTATGGCCCGCCTGGAAGTCTACCCGTTTTAGTCGTAAACTAATAAAACCTTCCCCTCAAAACAGACTCCGAAACAAAACTAGTTAATAAAACGATACAATAAGTCAGAAATAAACGTTTTGCAATAAACAGAATTAACTCGAAAACAAAACTAGATTAAAACAAAAGCAGTTCATATTTTTATTATTTAGCTTTTGCATCTCCAAAACAGTTTCCAACAAGCCACTGTGCTCGACACTGTGTCGATGATTGTATGGAAATTTAAAAAGCTGTGTGCTCAGACTCGGCACAGTGTGGATGGTGAGTGCAAGTGAAAAATAAACACTATGGCGGAGTCGACGCCAAGTTTTGATGATTATTGCTTTATTAACCAATATTGAGTGGCGGTAGTATAGTAAGGACATGTGGCAACATGAGGATTCTAATTTTTAATCAATGATTAAAGGTCACATGAATGCTGGAAGTTTCAACTAAAGGTTAAGTTCTTTTTTACCTCGAATTTTCAAACCAACAGTAATTATCTATTTTCAAGCAATGTTATTTTGATGAAATCTTTGTATATTGCTGTACTAGTGTTACATGTTCCGATGTTACATCGCTAATTAGATGTTCATTTATACCAGAGTTATATTAAACAATATTAAGTTTTTGAGAATTACTCTTCTTTACTCAATTTTGGCAAGAGTTTTCGACCGCGGGTATTATAGATCAGTTTAAAATCAAAATGAATAATATATTATCTGGTATTTATTCACTTTTTTATTTTATTTCATTACAGTTAGTATAGTAATTAATTGACTAGGTACGTAACAAACTAAAAATTAAAACTAACATTTTTTTTTTAATTGATATTAATCGTTGGTTAAATTTTCGGTGCAACCGGTTTAAAGCACTCTCGAGAGCGGCAGTTAGCCGGGGCGTCGCCGCTTGATTGGGCTCCTCGTAAACCAATCCGCGCTGCCTGATTATAGTGATGCGCTTACGCTGTGCTAAGGTTTATCGACTAAAAAATAATTCTATTTCTAGACTAAATGATGCCCGCGACTTCGTCCGCGTGGATTAAGTTTTTTTGATTCCCGTGGGAACTCTTTAGTTTAGGTTCTTCAAAATTCCTTCGATTTTGCGGGCTTTTTCCGGGCCTATTTAGAACCGTCGCCGACATGCAACGTATTTCTGCACTGTACCCGTCAATACAAAATAAAAGAAAGACCCGGCTCTTTTTAATTTTAATGGATTAAATCTTTGTCCTTTGATTTCTATAGGATATTAACTAACCTACACATATGCAAAATTTCGTCAAAATCGGATGAAAATATGGGTCGAGAAAGTGTAGCAGACGCACAAACATACTTTCGCAATTATAATCTTGGTATGGAAGTATGGATTGCAATAATTGTATTATAATAATATTTATTTAGATATTAAATTCTGAGTTCTGGTCTCTATAAAAACGTAAAATTAATTATTTAAAAAAATATCGACTCTTCTCCACTCTAATTTAAAACTTTTCAGCGACAATCTGAGTAAGAATGTTTTTTAAATCTGCCGACAAAAATGTCGTACTTATGAATGGATGGCTGGATATATTGCCTATTTTTTTGAACCCTTTGTACGCGAGTATAACTCGCACTTGACTGGTTTTACCCAGTAAATAATTAAGCCGTCAAAGATAGTCGCTAATCGGTTTCTTCACGGCATCGTACTGGAATCTACACCAGATCGCTTGGCAGTCGCGGTACGTTGTTGCCAGTAGCGTCGTCTGGTAGTGATAGTTACCCAGACAATTTATAAATTGGGATCGAACCCTGATCCCAGATCTTCCACAGCGCTCACCACTCTCGATGTCGTGTAGGAAAGATCGTGTCGCAAGGCTAAAATGGTCTGTCACAGCTCCCTGGCTGAATACTATATTGTGTAAAATGTGTTTAGTTTGACAACCCGCTGGCATGGAAAGTGTGGCCGTTCACATTATTTGTGGCACTTGTTCGCCTCTTCGCAGTAGGTACCTAATGGGCGTTGGATGCGTTACTAGCTTTGTCACGACCATAATTATTATGCTATTGAAGTGAAAACTTCTTTAGTCGCATTGAGCACTTTTTGGTAGGGGTTAAACTTGATTTGTTTATTTTAGTAGGAGAAAGCGATAGACTCATAATATTTACTGAGAAAGCTTTATTATCGATACAGAAAGATGTTCAAAATTGTCAGTTACTACCTACGGCTTGAAACATTGGAAGCAACTAAAATGCAACAATGGTACTAACCATTTATAATAAAAGACATTTTTCTGATCTCATGCATAAAATCTGGTAAGTATAATAATAATATTATTATAAGAGGATAAAATCATATCTGAGCCTCGCGCAATTCAAACTCGCACTCTGTGATGTAAAAAAAACTCGTTTTAAAAACAAACCCCTAGTTCATCTCTAAAAGTTTTTCATGTAAAGAAAAATCATTTTCCTTTGAACATACCCATGGCGCCATCTATGATATAATCGCGAAAACAGTTTAGTGCCATCTGCCGTAATCTTTGTGTACTACTAAGCAAATGTTACTGTACAAGCTACACAGGAGATTATTTTTCGAAGAGATACATAAATTACCTATTAGGTGTCGCTGTTATATAAAAATTCAAAAGGTTTTATTAAAATAATTTAAAAGTTTTTTTTTTAATTCAGACAATATATTATAAATATTTATTAATAATATTTTTTTCTTAAATTGTAAACACCTCGGTAACATAGTCTGGTGTCATTTGTCACTGGATATTTATTTTGCGCAAATGTTAATCAGTCTGATTGTTCAGCCAGTATTCATACCATCCCCAGAATCCTTACTTTAAAATATTCTTTTATGCCACCATTCTATGGCATAAATATAAAATATTTGTACAGTTATTAGATTGGGGCTTATCCATATCCATATTTCCATATTACCCATATCCGTACTAATATCATAAATGCGAAAGTGTGTCTGTCTGTGTATCTGTCTGTCTGTCTGCTTCGCTTTCACGGCTCATCCGGTCAACCGATTTTGATGAAATTTGTTAGGTTGTATCCCGGGGAAGGACAAAGGCTACTTTTTATTCATGAAAATTGAAGAGTTCCCGCGGGAATCATCTAGTTTATTATATACTAGCTGATAGATAGCGTGGATTGAGCTTTTTTGAACTCTTTAATTTTCCAGGATAAAAAGTATGGGATGTGTTATAGGTATTCTATTTCTGTGCCAAAATTCATCCAGATCCGATCAGCCGTTCTGGTGTAACATAAAGTAGGTAACAAACATCCATCCATCCATAAAAACTAAAACAAACAGTCATAAAAGTTAGTTCCAATTTTGGCCACCGGGTCAGATAAGTAATATATAATAAATAATAATATATACTAATATTTTAAAAAATATCGTGAAATCGTTGATTCGTCGTGAAACTTCAGCCATGCGAATGCGTCCATGCCCTTAGCACGTAGACTCGATAAAATATCTAATGCCCGCTTCCGTATTCGCTGGTAACTTTGATGGTTCGGCTAATATTAGCCGCCGTGTTCTAGATCCGATACTCAGGCGTCCTACTGACTGTTACAAGCGTTACTTGTTACCTACTACAGTCCCACAAATTTATCTGACCCGGTGACAGCGTCGCTATAGTATCTATGAAAAATAAAAAATAAAATAAAAATGACTGCTATTTTTATTTTATTTTATAATAGAAATTTTATGCTGAAACAGCATTATCTGTCTTTTCTATCATAATTATAAATTAATATATGTATCTGTTAAATAATTTAGTATAATATTTCATATGTATGTTAGTATGTATATATATATTTATGTCATTAGTATATGTATATTTTGTGTGTTTTTATGTAAGTTTATGATATAATATCTCGTTTCATTCTATCTCATATCTTGTTGTACCTATTCTTCCTCCACAACCTTTCTCACTGCCAAGAGTCACTGGTAGAGATCTCTTATAGAGATAAGTGCTTCCTTGTCCACTATGTATGTGTTTTTCTTCGTATTTTATAACCTTTTGGTACTAAATAAAAAAAAATAAAAGAAGTGAAAACGAATATTTGATTTATTTTTGCAATTTAAAAGTAAATAAAAAATAAGAATATAGAAAGAAAAAGAAAACGACTGCCGGCCACGGTTACACATCACTTATTTATATGTATAAACCTTAAGACTAAAGCAATTAAGAGCACGGTTCTCAAACATTTCTCCATACAAACGTATTGTACTTATTATTCTATTCGTGGTTGTTCTAGATTCAAAATTATGACTGATATCGATTCTTCTCCTCATTATCTATGACTGAAACTAATAATGAAAGTAAGATTGTATATATTTTGAAAGTTATGACCCCTCAAACACCGCTATTTTAGAGCAAATTTTCAGGGAACTTTGTGCGTAAATAAACTATATTAGAAACTACAAATTTGCTACAAAAACTGTCATCAAGCATACTTTATTTCATAATAATTTAGAATGTCTAGTTTGGTTTTAAAATAATGTATATTTGTGAAAAAAATAGCACAATTCCAAACGCTGCTTTGGGATATTTTACTTCGCCGCTTTTGGTAAATAAATCATGTATCTCAAGTGAATTTGCGTCGGCCGGCCCCCTGCGCGGGGTGGTGGGGCGGAGAGGGAAAGCGAACGATTCCCGAATACCGCCGAGACCATTCAATTGCAAATCTCAAATCGCAGTTTGTGCTGCGTGTTTTTGTTTTGCGTACACCTATAAGTTTATTACTTTTTATGTGTGTAGTTGTGTGTATTGGACACAACTTGTAAAGTGTTTTTTTTTATCCACTACAAGCTAGCCCTTGACTGCGATCTCACCTGATGGTAAGTGATGATGCAGTCTAAGATGGTAGCGGGCTAACCTGTTAGGGGCATGGCAGTTATATTAAACCCATACCCCTTCGGTTTCTACACGGCATCGTACCGGAACGCTAAATCGCTTGGCGGCACGTCTTTGCCGGTAGGGTGGTAACTAGCCACAGCCGAAGCCTCCCATCAGGCAAAGTGTGTTTATCTTTTATCAATACCAGTAAACGCAAAAAGCAAGGAAAAGGTCGACGAATAGGTACTCGAAAAGAAAAAAGAAACAGCTGATGATAATAATAATGAGTAAGTACCTTTTTTACCTCCCCCGGTTTCATCATAGGTATACCTACTATACTTACTAATATTATAAATTGTACACGAAAGTGTGTTTGTTTTTTGGTTTGACCTTCAATCACGCTGCCACAAAGCAACGGATCGACTTGATTTTTTGCATCTAGGCATAGGTACTTAGTTGAGGACCTGAAGAGTGACAAAGGCTACTTTTTATCCCGGAAAATTCTGGAGTTCCCGTGGGAATAAAAAAATATTTCACGCAGACGAAGTCGCGGCCCGCGGGCATCAGCTAGCAACTTCATATGCCTAGCCTACCTACTACTTACAACGTAAGCACCGCTCTTGACTCAACTCTACCGCAAGTCGAAAAGCAGCATCAGTAGTCTATAATATCTATACCAAAAAAATACAAAATTATTTGCAGGTAGGTACCTACGTAACTATTTACGGTCTATTTAAAAATAATTAATAAGAGAATATATAATTATGCATAAGTAGTATCATGTTAAAAGTTTACAACTCTATTCGGAGTACTATACATCAGTTTACCTAATCCGAAACAAAATATGACCTTATGGTTAGGCCAGATTTAGTAACATGTAATAAAATTAAATGTTACTTTTTATTTTTCGAAGATTCAATTTAATAAGGTTATCTTTTTAATAAAATAGAATGAAAAATTAACGTTAAATATTAAGGACTATTTTTCTTATTGCCTGTAGGCTGTAGTGTAGTAATTGAGTCATTGTGACGTCGCTGCGTCACAGTGACTCAGTGCTTAGTCTATAGTCTATACACTCTAAAAATTTTGTGGTTGTTTTCCCGCAGGCAAATTATTTTTTTTCGGTAGTACAATCAATTTATTATAACAAAAATGATTAGAATTCAAATGTGGCAGATTTACCTACAGTCAAAAAGAACAAAATTCGAAAGCGACCTCAAACCAATTTTTTTTCTTAAACCTCGCGAGCACCTACGTTACATCTAGGAAATTACTATTTTTTCGCTTTTATAAACAACTAGCTGATGCCTGCGACTTCGTCCACGTGGTTTAAGTTTTTTGATTCCCGCGGGAACTCCTAAATTTTCCGGGACAAAAAGTAGCCTATGTCACTCTCCAGGTCCTCGACTATACCCATACCAAAAAACACGTCGATCCGTTGCTCCATTGCGGCGTGATTGAAGGACAAACCAACAAACAAACACACTTTCGCATTTATAATATTAGTATGAAATATGATATGAGTCACTACATGTAGTACAGATTTAATAAGCTACTGCCCACTGTCTCACAGCTCATTCTCACTTTTTAGATGTTCTCCGGGCCAAGTGTTGAGAGAGAAAGAAAACAATGCAAATGTCCTCAACGTGAGACCAACGATAAATTTGTAAGTGGTTATGATAATAGGATCAAGTGTGTGGGTATGCACGTGTGTGTATGTGTTTACGTGTGCGTGGTGTGATAGCTTATATTATTATGTGAGTGTTTAAAATATATTTATGACTTGTAATCGAATTTCAGATATGAACCCGGACCATCTGGAGCTATGATTCCTTTTGAAGCTGATTTGAAGCTGAGATCTTCCTATTGTCTCGGTCGAGCACACGTTCCGCTCCTAACAGAATCATTCCTGCTTTGTTTGATTCTTCTTTCTTTCATTCTTTCAGTAATTCATACTAATTACTGTTTAGTCCACTACTACTATACATAATACTATCCATTGCCTGTCATATATTGCATCGCGACCGGAGCAGATAATATTATATGAACGAGCGAAGAACTAATAATCATAACATGATATCGAGTAACTAATATTTAAAATCATAGATTATATTTTGTAAATAATCAATATTTAAATTCAATATTATAAATGCGAAAGTTTGTATGGATAGATGGATTGATTGAAGTTTGTTACCCAATAAAAGGACGTAGGCTGCCTTTTATCTCGGAAAGCTAAGGAGGTCCCGCGGGGATAAAAAACTTAACTAACGCGACCGAAGTCGCGGGCATTACCTAGTTACTTATAGTACTTATACTTAGTACTTATAGTACTATTAGTTTATTTACTTATTATTATTATAGTCCATAGTAGGTACTGCCGTACCTGTAGCTCAGGCTTCAAATTCAGAACCTGAGCACTTGCTACTAAATTGTTCTTTGCTCTGTTGAACAAAATACTAATAAATGTGCAACGTGCATAGTTGAAAAAAAACGAGTAATTTTATTTACCCATCTTATATAGATTGTACAATATGTTCATGAATATATACTAGGGGTTCGCCCCGAACTGAAACCTCGCGGTATCCATAAGATAGTTTATTATTTGTAAGCACAAATGAATAAACTTTTACAGAGAGCCATCTATTGACATCATTGTGAAGTTCTGTTAAATATACTGAAGCTCATTAAAAATTAAATAATTTCGTTTCCTTATAATATTTATCTAATTTTAGTATTTGTTGTTCAAGTACAAGATATAATTTTTGAATTATATCCTGTACTTGAACAACAAATTAATAATTGATTAGGTTTCAGGCTCAGCCTTTCAGAAAATTGAGAGTTCTGAGGTCAACTTTGGACGTCAGAAAATCTCCAATTTGAAAGCCCCCCATTTCGTCAATTTTAGGGGGAAAAATTTTTTGGACTTTATTCCTAATTATCTTTAAAATGATATACCGCAAGTCGCAACCCTATGTAACACTATAAAAATATTTTACTTCGCATTCGCTTCTATGAGAGCCCCTCTGAAATAAAGATTTTTATAACTTTTTAAGCCATATTCGGCTGGAGGGCATCGGTTTACATATTATATTTAAATTTGAAGTAATTACGTTCAGTAATTCAGAAGTTATAAGGCTCTGACAGACGGACGGACGGACGGACAAGTGCAAATTCACTCAAGTAGACTCAGATACCTTCGCTTCGCTCGGTAATAATACTAGTATATATAAAATATAGCAACAAAAGTTTTGATAACAAAGAAAATAATATTATGTTACATAGTCTGGACACACCCTAATTTACGGCATTTTTCGAGGTTTGATTGTACACTCATAATAGGTGTACCACCTGGAATTTCGTTTTTTTTGTATTTTTCACCAAATTACAAAAATACTAATAAGTAGGTATAATAGGTACGCAACGCACACCAGCAGAATTTGACATAGCGTGTCCTCCGCGTTTTTTTTTTCAGTTTACCAATTATTTCAACCGTAATAGATATCTGTAGTTATAATCCGTACTGATAATATTATCCTGAACTAGAAAAATGACGGACTGTTGTACCTACAAACATTCATCCCCTATTTAACCCCCTTAGGAGTGAAATTTCCAAACATTGTGAAAGACTTACATCTTCATTTTTGATCATAACCTCAATTACCTATTTTCATTGATATTACTTTATCAAAAATCCTATATTTGTGAGTGCTTACGTCATAAAAGAAACTGACTCAAAATTTCAAGTTTCTAACCTAGCGGTCAGCGGTTTATGATGCGCGTTGTGTGTTGATAGGTAGATCAGGACGTCAGGTCAATCGTGGTGCATCATGTTTACAGTATACCAAAAATAATGTGCAAAAAGGATGTATTCGTTCTTGTCTCATTTAATCTCAGTTTTTCTCGCTCTAATTTTTTGAGGGCGTGCAATAGTTCCGCACTGTACTGAAAGAAGAGGTTGTCTCGCTCTCTAAGTTCAAAACGCTCCCACACGAGACAGAATATATTTCGGCCGCGCCCACCACTGAGTTGGTGACCGCTTGAACTGGCACCTTAAAGCAAAGTTTACTATCGAATGTACTATATTTATATTTAGTACCTTTTGTCTTCGTAACAACGCGAGATGTCGGTGACGGTTACACAGCACATATTCATATAAATCTTAAAACTAAGGAATAAAGTTTAATTACGAATGTACTATATTATTATACTTAAGACCTTTTGTCTTAAGAAGAATGGTGTCGATCTCGGATATTCCACATTTTTACCCCCTACCAAATAGTGCTCAACGCGCCTAAACAAGTTTTCACTTCAATAAAAAACTAAACAGGCATAAAAAATTGTTCCAATTTTGGCCACCGGGTCAGATAAGTTTGTGGGACTTTACTTACCCACCTATGTGCGTTTTAAGCAATTAAATATCACTTGCTTTAACGGTGAAGGAAACCATGGATGCGGAAACCTGCGTACCTGAGTTGTTCATGATCTGCCAATCCGCACTTGGCTAGCGTGGTGGACTATGGCCCAACCCTTCTCAGTCTGAGAGGAGAATGCTTAGCATTGAGCCAGTAATGGGTTGAAACTTGAAATGTCAACACATTATCTACATAATAAGGCCTTTTCACTCCAGTACATTGGTTAACATATGTTTGAATGCGGATGACGCGGTCCTGGGTGTGATTCCAAAAGCAAGAAAAATCCGAAATTTTTGTTTCTAAGTAACAAAAAAAATTGGCAGTCCCTAGACTGCCGATAGAAGTGAAAACGAAAAACGAATATTTAAATTTTATTTAAAAAATTCAAATATTTGAAATACTTAAAATATAAACCTTAAAACCAAGACATTAAAGTTTAATTACTAATGTAGTATATTTATATGTAAGAACTTTTGTCTTCGTAACAACGCGAGGTGTCGGTCACAGGTCACGGTGTCGGGTGTCGGTCACGCGTTTCACATCCTACTAAAAAGTGCTCAACGCGCCTAAAGAAGTTTTCACGTCAAAAAACATGGACGTTTGTCCTTAAACCTAAAACGCAGTCTATTGGCAAAAATAATAAATATCAGTGTGGTAGCCCTAATTAATAATAATGAAGTAGTAACCCTGCACAATATGCAGAGTTCCTTTAAGAAAAATAATTAAGTCCTTACTGATTTATTGCCGCCAGCGAATGACGTGGTAGGTTGATACCACCGTGCCACCGGCGCGGCGATACGGGCTGCGATAACTGTACAGTTATTATACGGTGGTTAGAGGAAATTTATAAGCGCAAACTGAAAGCTTTTGTAAAATTTATGACGACCTCCGTGGCGCAGTGTGTAGCGCTG
This sequence comes from Erebia aethiops, assembly GCA_923060345.2. Taxonomy (NCBI): domain Eukaryota; kingdom Metazoa; phylum Arthropoda; class Insecta; order Lepidoptera; family Nymphalidae; genus Erebia; species Erebia aethiops. The sequence continues at coordinate 15,310,517 of OV281081.1, read as the reverse complement.
TTGTCTTAACGTGCGGAGGTCCCGGGTTCGATCCCGGCAGGGTCAATTTGGGAATTTATAATTTCTTCATTTTCCCTGGTCTGGCCTGGTGGGAGGCAGGCCGTGGCTAGTTACCACTCTACCGACAAAGACGTGCCGCCAAGCGATTTAGCGTTCCGGTACGATGCCGTGTAGAAACCGAATAGGGGAATGGGTTTGATATAACTGCCATGCCCCTAACAGGTTAGCCCGCTACCATCTTAGACTGCATCATCACTTACCATCAGGTGAGATCGCAGTCAAGGGTAATTTCAACCACCGGTTGACAGAGCCAGATAAGTTGGTGGGACAATAGTAATGGAGCTACTACAATTACGGTTCGTCTTGCCTCACGCTACATCACGTCTTAGGATTTGTATTCTAAAAGTGAAGCGTACACATCAATTTTGATTTTGACTTTGACTTGACAAACATCCTAACTTCCACAGTTACCTATCATATAATCAATCAAATCAAATCAATCAAATAAATATTATAAACTAGACGCGACTTCGTCCGCGTGGATTGAGGTTTTTCGGTTCCCGCGGGAACTCTTTAATTTTCCGGGATTACACATAGGCTACATTTTATCCCAGAAAACTAAGGAGTTCCCGCGGGACCCAAAAAATCTAACTCCACGCGGACGGCATCAGCTAATAATAGATATCCTACTAGCGGATGCCCGCGATATAAGTTTTTTAATTCGTTCATGCACTCCTTAATTTTCCGGGATAAAAAGAAGCCTATGTCACTCTCCAGGTCCTCAACTATACCCGTGCAAAATAAAACACGGCGATCCGTTGACAAACTCTCTATTTAACGTCTTTGGGGATTAGTAAGATAGGATAGGAAAGATTCTCATATTTGTTGTCCCATATCTCATTTGTCATTTTTCTCTCAACAAGTTCAAAGTTTTTTTAAAACGTAAACTAATTGAAAAGTCTTAATATAGTGTAAAAGATTCTTTGAATGATAGGCAGCCATGGGTAGGTATGAATTGTTCCAGCAGCTAATTATGTTATAATAGGCATGATGACAGTAACCAAGAATCAATGAAATTATGAATTTATCTAATGAAATAGGATTAATGGATTATAAAAAACGTATTTATTTTTCTATTTCGAGTGAGATTGCTATTTATTTTGATAAAATAAAATTATAAAATACAGCAATCCGCCATATTGGTTAAAACACCAAGAAGCGAATGACGTCACAATGGTTTGTTTTCGAGCTTTGACAATCACACTATTTCTTACTGCACACTGCACAGAGTACATTGGTAAAAATAATAGTGACGTCACAAACGATGCCATGACACCGGGGAGCGTTTTGGCGTGAATTTTAAAATTTAAATTTCAAATGCCAATATTATCTACCAAACCTTATTTTTCTGCTGAAATAAAATATTTTTTCGAAATAGTAGATACTTCCGAACATAATCTGACCATTTTTCAAAATCAGTCAATATGCCTGTTATAAATATACCTAATTAAGTAATCCTATATTTGTGAGATGGTGTTAATAAAAAAAAACCCGGCTGAGTTTGTTATGGGCTCTTCTCAGACCAGGGCGCGTTTGGATTTTTGGAACCCTCGTAGCTTTAGTTTTAAGATACTGTAGTTAATTATCACCATCAAGTTTTATTTCTTGTAAACATGACGTTCAGAAGGTGTACCTACTTTGTAGGTAGGTAGTAGGTACCTATTATATCATGCGAAAGTGTGTTTGTTTGTTGTTTTATTGGTTTGTCCTTCAATCACGCCGCAACGGAGCAACGGATCGACGTGATTTTTGGCATGGGGATATTTGAGGACCTGGAGAGTGACATAGGCAACTTTTTATCCCGGAAAATTAAGGATTTCCCGCGGGAATCAAAAACACTTAAACCACGCGGATGGAGTCGCGGGCATCAGCTAGTTTTGAATAAAGATGCTTTGACTTTAACTTATCAAAAAATTATCGACTGCGTCAAAAAGCAAAATCACAAACTCAAGCCACTTTCTTTGTGTGTCGGTTAATAAATAAAACATGCAAGTGATTACGGGGCCGGTGGGACGGTGGGAGTGGGACCGCCGGCGCGCTGCAAAAAGAGCAAAAACACGCGAAAGCTGAACAACTCAATTTTGGAGGCACAACGCGATGGAAATAAGACGAAAAAATACCCGAGATCCTGCACTACTGGACGACCGAACGGTACTGAGAATTAAGGGAAGTATAAAATCATTCACAAAACCGAAACAAACACGAAATTGAATTTAAAATTTCTGAATTTTCTCTAGTAGGTAGGTATGTTCAGAACTACCTAGAAAGGCGGTAGAACTATTCAGATCAGGCGGTAGACATAAATAAATAAATATTTGGAATTTCCAACGAAACAGATAAAATACAAAAACAAAATTACAAGTACTTACAATACTCAGGAACTAAACTGTGACACAAAAATAATACCAAAAAGGGCAGTGTGATGCTGTTATGGTGCAGTAGACACAAGATTTTCAGGCGATCCCTAACACTTTTTGACGCCCGGACCGGCCTGTTCACCATCACCATTCAGTAAAACCATTCAGTTCAGAACTGATTAGACTGTTTAAAATATGACACAGACCGGTGTCGCGCAGCAGCGACACTTGTGGGAACAATCTAGCCCTGCGATGACCAACACACCTGCCCACTGTTTTACCTATAACAAACTTTAGTTATAGGTAACACTTTGCATGGGAGACAACAGCGCTACATACAGCACCCCTCAACAGTCTGCTAAGTCGGTGAAGCACGGTAGCACAGGCGCGGTCGGATTACAGGCTACAGCGTACCGCGGTCGGTGGTCCGCGCCCCACCTAACGAGCGTCCGATTAATTTGCGGACCCACTCCGGCTGCGGTATGACGTATAATATGTACTTGAAACGAACCGTGCATAATCGAACCTGGGACCATTGATGTCTTAGAAGAAAGAAATCGATCTATAATCATACTAACGTTACAGTTTTGACAATTCAGTCAAAAAAGTATATGATTTTGTATCTCATAAGATAGAATGATACGAGATATTACATAATATCTTGTTGTACCTATTCTTCCTCTACAACCTTTCTCACTGCCAAGGGTCACTGGTATAAATTAAGGTCCCTTACATTTTTCACCTATCGTTCATCGTTATTGAGATAATCGAAAAAAAAATGTAGGTAATGAAATTACTAAAACTTGTAGAGCGTATTCAGACCTACAATTTTGTTTTTCATTTTTTATTTTTGTCATAAATTACAACCTCTAGTGCGCCGCAAAGTTGGTAAGTCTGTGCCCAGTTACGGTTTCGCCGCTCGCACGGTTGTATCCACACGTATCCACGGTGTGTGTTCTGAAAATGCACATAGGATATCTTGGTCGAAAATTTGAAGTTAAGCTTACTAGACCGCACCCCACGCAATATCCAAAATTTAGCTTTCTGGGTTCACTTGCATTTCCAAATGTATATCCTTACACTGTTAAATATTAAATGATTTACCACCCACAGATATAGTTACCACCATACTATTATATCACAGTGTAAATAACATATTTTAGACTAGATGATGCCTACGACTTCGTCCGCGTGGATTAAGTCCTTTTGATTCCCGGGTGAACTCCTTAATTTTCCGGGATAAATAGCCTATGTCCTTCCCCGGGATATAAACTGCCTCAGTTCTTTTCCACGCCACGTGAAAGGTCAGCTACTGTTTGATACTGTCGCGTGTGATATGTCGTATCGCGTCGCGGTGTCACGTTTGTCGCTCACCTAGGACAACGGGTGAGCCTAAGTATAATGAATGAAAAGGGGTGACATATAAGAGTGGCTCGAAGTTTTGTACATAATATCTAGTCAATGCTGGTCTATACTTATCCATAGAACGTTATTTTACATTCAGCGTAGGTACACAAGTTTATTTTGTAAAGTATTATCTGTCTATATTAAACTCTTATCATAACAAACGCTATTTAAACTAAACAATCATATTTAACAACAACACCTCCGCATGACATTTATAACAAAGTAGCTGATGTCCGCGACTTCGTTCGCGTGGATTGAGGTTTTTTTGGTATGCGCGGCAACTCCTTAATTTTCCGGTATAAAAAGTAGCCTATGTGCTAATCCAGACTATAATCTATTTCTGTGCCAAATTTCATCATCAGATCCGTTCAGCCGTGATTGAGTAACAAACATCCATACATCCAAACTTTTATTATTTTTTTATTATTTAGTATAGATACAATCATATTTAAAAACAACACCTCCGCATGACTTAAATAAACAAATAATTGCAAAAAATAGATCGATGCGAGAAACACACCATGAAAACAAACACGTACTTTCGCCGATTGCCGTTCCCACAGTCGCCTCCGTGACTCCCGACAAACGGCGGGACGTCCAAAAAACGCCGTCAAAGACACGTCGGGACGTCCAAACGTGTCGTTCACCGCATCGGACACCTTTACCTTTTATTGGTACCCTAGTACCCCTGCGTTGGGTTTATCCCGTTTATTGTTTAATCTGCCGCGGGGCGATTTCGACACGTACGATTGAGTCGGAAGTAAATTGTAGGTTGACTAGCTGATGCATGTGGCTTTACCCTTATTTGAAATACTAGCTAAATAAATGCGAAAGTGTGTGTGCCTGCCTGTCTGCTACTTACTTATCCTTTAACTGCCTCGCTTGTCTAGTGGTGAGCATGTTCGACTGCGGCCGTTCAGGTCCCGGGTTCAATTCCCGGGTCGGGCCATAACAAGTATCTATTGGATTTTCCTGGCAAGAAATTCTCAGTACCTACTAGCAGGGAGTCAGGAAAATGGCGGTGTTTCACCCCCGTGCCTCAGAGAGCACGTAAAGCCGTCGGTCCTGCGCCTGACCTCTCATCGGTCGTGTCGGATTTTCCGTCCCATCAGGTTATGTGAGTAAAGGAACAGAGAGTGCACCAGATGGCTAATCTCTCTGGAGATAGGCCGTCGTGGCCGAAATTCGGTGGGGAGGACATTAACGGCCCATCATTTCATTCGATTTTGATGCAATTTGGCACATAAATAGATTGTATCCCAGAGAAGAACATAAGCTAGGTACTTTTTATAACGGAAAAAAAGAGTTCCCGCGGGAATCAAAAAGCCTTAATCAACACGGACGAAGTCGCGGGCATCATTTAGCAAACAATATTTTCTATTACTAATATTAGTTCGATATACAGTATGTGACTATACTTACCGTATATTATACAGTATTATATACAGCGTGTCCCACTGGAGGTTGCGCGGCTCGTCCCGACTCCATTCGATGCAAATTCTCACATCGACCGTATTTGCGTGCGGGTCAAGTCATAGGCGAAAGATAATCATTTTATTTTAACCAGATTGTTAGATTAAATTATGGGCTTCCGTTTTCCCTTCCACTTTTAATATTAAAGGAACCTTAAAATCAAGAATGAATATCCAGCTTCTAGGCAAGCGCGCTCCACCTTGGGATGCATTGCCACTTGCAAGCAGGTCTGCTTGCAGGCAAGCGTTAACCCATAAAAAATAATTTGACAGCCTATATTAAACTACCAGAAATTGTAAGTCTTTTCAAAATGCCTTAAAAATTTGAAACTTAATCGCCTTCTCGTGTAAAGCTTCTTCTTGTTTTGTTAAGGTTCCTACTGTTATCAAAGCTGTTGTCTAATACAATTTATATCTATGTCGTGGCCGCATATTAACCTTACTTAACTTTAATTATGTATTTGTAATTATATTGTGATTTAGTTAATGTATCTAAAATAATCTTGGAAATTATATATCAATAGCACGCATGTTTAGTTGGCAAACTAGTAGCAAATAAAGCACTGAAGAGAATACCCGCTTTTGATTTATTTAAGTCTCCTGAAGTAAAGTGAACCTTATTAGAGTGAACAGATGTTTTAATAAAGAGATTTTTTTCAATATGTACTGTGTTTACATTCATATTAAAACACTTGAATGCACAGTTAATGTTGCCTACGATATATCTTGTGTTCTTTGCATTTTTCATTTTCAATTCATACCTAATGCTACTAGACGATGCCCGTGACTTCGTCCGCGTGAATTAAGTTTTTTTCATTCCCGCGGAACTCTTTAATATTCCGGGATACAACCTATCCCTGTACCAAATTTCATCAAAATTGGTTAAGCAGATGAGCCGCGAACGTGTAGCAGACAGACAGACAGACACTTTCGCATTTATAATATTAATATGGATATGCTCATGAATTAGACCAACCCCTGAGGTATGTCAGGAACGCAATATTCGCCTCTATGGTGTAAGGGCCGCCTTTATATATTTAATAGCGATGTTACGGTGAAGGATTATGTGATCGGATGGCAATTGTTTCTGTGTTTATGTGTGACCATAAAGAACGTAATTTTAAAATTCCCAAAATAATATACTTACTACCTTAGATCTGTGTCATTTATAATTTGGTAATAAGTAGTGTGTTTTAGTAATTGAGGACTCACGAGAGGTGTTTCTTTTAAGTAGACCAAAAGTACGTTTCATTTTCAGGTTTTACGACGCCTGATTTTTATTTCTCGGGTTAAGAACTTAAATTATCTTTTATTCGAAACTAAAATATGTTGAATAATGTATCTCATGCAAATCATTATTTAAATTTTCTGATAATACGATACCACAACATTGTAATTTGCAAATCATTTTAAATAAAAGCTTTTAAAAGCAAAATATGTATATCAAATAATATGTAACCATAGAGCTTTGTTGAAACGACGATTAAGTTCTTCTCAGTCAAGACCTTAAAAACTTTTATACCAGACTCGATATATTTCCATTTTCCATTAGCTTTACAGATACGCATAGAACGCAAAAAAAGCCATCGATGCCATATCTATTGAGGTCCAATGAGTAATTTTGGGGTTCCAAAGTAACATAATCTAACAGACTACTCAAATCATAACCCTTTATAATCAAATCTAAGTGCAAGTGTAAATAATAAATAATTGCCTATATTATCATAGTAGAAACTAGGAACTAGAGCCTCGTAACCCCGCGGCCTCGCAAGGTCCCGTGGGAATGGATTCCTCGAGCCTAATCCCTTGGACGCTCCTGCTTTGCATACTCATAGTTTATTTGTGTCGACGGCTACGTTTGCTATTAACTTATTGTAATCGCGTTTGTAAATGGAAGATATATGGTTTTATCAAGATAGCTGTATACTTAGATATTATATTACTAATGGACCACTATATTACATTACTTTAAAATTAATTATGGCCAGAACCAAAAATATTTAAATAATCACAGCCGTTGTTTTTTTTTTTTCAAATTTTTATGTTTTTATAATATAACATAATGTAGAAAAAAGTTGGTAGTTTTAAATCAGCATTTTTGGCAAAAGTTGGTAGGTTTTATATAAGCATTTTTTAGTTCGAAAGCAATCGTACAACAAAATCGCTTTCGCTTAAGCTTGTTATTCTATCGCACAAACGGTTAAATTAGTCATTGCGCGCTTTGCTCAGATTAACAACACCAGCATTTACAATGAATATTGATGTAAAAACCCGAATCAAAGGCGAGCGATTAAATAGCGCTGCGAGCCTAATTTAAATATAGAAACGTAGGGTTTAAATATGACCTATTAAAGTTCTTGAAAACTTAGGTACGACTAAGTAAAAATGCGTGTAAAATATATTTTTAATTGGTTAGTGATGAGATCATTTGACTTCAGTCGCTTTCAGTTGTAGCTTGGATCTTCACGCACACGCTTGCAAATTGGTCGGCTGGGTGGTCGCCGGTCAATTTACACTTTGGCCAAATTGAAGTTGCTTTGGGACCTGAGATGCAATCACGGAATAGTTTGTCTAACCCTATGGAGGCTATTTGAGCAGCGCTGCAATACTTAATGTACTTAAAACTTATGATAACTAGGTGAAAATAGTTGTAGTTAATGCAAGTAAAATGGTCAAATTCTTACCTGTTCTATAAAAGTTTTGAATAGTCCCACTGCTACACTTAGAATCGCTTAACAAATACTCCAGGAACTCTATAGTATAGATTTTGTTCCTCAAAGTTATGATTAAGCTACTCTGAGTGTGGCAGTAGTTATTCGCTTGAAAAAGCTTTTTTTTATCCACTGCAAGGGAGCCCAATTGACTGCAAATCGCTACTGCTTATGCCTTGCCTCCTTCACCTTGATTGTTCAATCGCTGCCGCGTATGAATTGCGTCTTAACGCACACGCGTGCAAATTGGTCGGGCGGACGACACTGCGAACGTGGCTGGGTGGTCGCCGGCCATTCCGCGCTTTGCCCAAATTGAAACCCGGCGATACTGGACGTACTGTGGGAACCGAGACGTAATCACGGAAGAGTTTTTGTTGTGACATGAGCTTTATTATCCCGTTATATTGTAATACATATTATCGTTAGGGTGTGATTATATTTAGAGAGCCCGAGTACAAGGTAAGAAAACGTTTTGCTGTCGGGAATTTTAGTTGGTTTTCTTTCATTTTCCGGCCTTGATGAATGATGATTTCATCGCGTGGTACTATTTTTTGGCATGGAGAGGACCTGGTGAGTGAAATATGTTACTTTTTATACCGAAAAATTAAGGAGTTCCCGTGGGAAATAACGAAGTCGCGGGCATCGGCTAGTACTTACATAATAAAATGCCCATTTCCTTCCCCGGGATGCAACCTATCTCAGTACCAAATTTGAAATATACCTTCTATGCTAATATTATAAATGCGAATGTGTGATTTTTTATTGGGTTGTCCTTCAATCACGCCGCAAACGCACAACGGATCGACGTGATTTTTTGCATGGGTATGGTCGAGGACCTGGAGAGTGACATAGGCTACTTTTTATTCCGGAAAATTAGTAGGAATCATAAACCTCATTCCGCGCGAACGAAGTCGCGGGCATCAGCTACTATATAATAATTTAGTTCGGATTCCACAGACCACAGATACCTATTATTACATACGTATTATCCATACGAGATAATTATTCTAGCTATTGTAGTAAAGTAGTTATAATGACCTTTAGCAAGGCAAGTCTAGTTTTTTTCGGATTTTATTGTAAAAACGTAAAAAAATAATGCTTTAATTACATTTTGTGTAAAACTAACACAACCGCGAAAGTATTTCCCACAATAAATCTTCTAGCGAGCGAGCCAAATTGGAGGTCACTGATTAAAGCTCTTGTGCACTTCATCCGATTAGAATCCGACAGTTTCTAATATTTCATCGATAATAATCGATAACTAATAATCCACCATGAAAGATCTTCAAAATGCCCAAATTTACACAATGGGGCTGATTCTGTATAAAGCAATCTCTAAACTAAACTAAAATGGCAGCTTTAAATCTAGTTCTGTCCCTTTCCGTAGGAAGTATTATGAAAGGGTTAGCAATATTTGGAATGCTCTAATTTTAGTTTAGTTTAGAGATTGTGCACTACAGAATCAGCGCCCCAATGATGACCAAGCTTAGAGAAAAAAGGGAGCCGACCCCAACTAACATGGGATGAGGCTAGTTCTATATAAGGCATTTATAATTTCTTAATTTTCCTTGAACGTGCCGTAAAGCGATTTAGCGTTCCGGTACGATGCCGTGTAGAAACCGAATAGGGGTATGGGTTTAATATAACTGCCATGCACCTAACAGGTTAGCCCGCTAATATCTCAGACTGCATCTTCACTTACCATCAGGTGAGATCGCAGTCAAGGGCTAACTTGGATTGGATAAAAATGCTACACGTTACGATATTTTGTCGGTTCGGCGTCGTGCGCAGTGCACAGCCGCTCTAAGTCCGAGACGCCGTCACGCGGCCGCGACCTCCCCAGTCCCACTCCCAGACGCAGTAATTACGCGATAACAGCGGCGCGCGCAGCCAACGAAACGCCCATCTGATTGTGAAAGTAAATGGCCTAATGTCTTTATTAAAACCTTTATTCTAATTACTAGATGATACCCGCATATTCAAATCTATGGGTTTTAGAAAATATCTCTTGTGAATTCCTTATTATCTCTAATCTTGTCGTAGGTTTTTTCTTCCATGACGCTGCTGTTGATTTTTTGATTGGGTATAGTGAAACTGGAGAGTGAGATTTAAGGTACTTTTTGTCCCGGAAAATTAAAGAGTTCCCATGATAACCAAAAAACCTCAATCCTTAACGCGACCGAAGTCTCGGGCATCAGCTAGTATTGACTTAGAAGTTGTTAAATATACTCCAGTAACAGACAACTCCTTACGTTCGTCTGTTGACCTGGGTATCGCATCGCCAATCTACCCCAACCCGCGGAGCATGGCGTCTGCTTCCCAATCATTACACCTTCCTATTTACAAGTTTCGCATAGCTTTCACATGCATCCATTGAACAGTCGATGCGGCGGGTAGAATCGCAGAATGAAGATTTTTTTTAATCTACTACAAGTTAGCTCTTGACTGCGAACTTACCTGATGGTAAGTGATCATGCTGTCTAAGATGGTAGCGAGCTAACCTGTTAAGGGCAGTTATATTAAAACATACCCCTATTCGGTTTCTACACGGCATCGTACCGGAACGCTTAATCGCTTGGCGGCACGTGTTTGCCGGTAGAGTGGTAACTAGCCACGGCCGAAGGACAGACAGTACATGCTGGGGATCGAACCCGGGGCCTCCCACGTTGTGTGAGTCTGCGCCATGGAGGTCGTGAAAGATGCCAGTGAAGTATCAAGGCATTTTAAAAACATACATAATTTATTTTCATAAATTCTATGGATATAAGCAATATGGGATGCAAGAGACCTTTCTCTAGCATCCCATATTACTATTCCCGTATTCCCATAAGGCTGGTGTAAATATTTTCGTATGGGCACAGTTTAAATAAGTAGTAACTTCGTAAGTACAAGTTAATCTTCGTACATAGCTGAGAACCGACGAATTACTGTCCTTGCTTTTAAGCTAGCAGATAAGTTAAGGTATACGTATAAGGTATTAATTCATTACTGAACACTGAAAACTGAAGGATTTTATTCGAATGATTATCTTATCTTTATAGCGTTAAATAATCAAATCAATGCGCTGACTCATCTCATACTTATGGTTGTATATTATGTATGTAACATAAACGCAACATTAGCAATTTTACAGCTAGGCAGCAGTCGGCACCGGCTTTCATGGCGCGCGACAGTCGTTGCGGCGCCGATATAGTAGCAGACGCGGCGCCGCACCATCTATCCGCCCTTCCTATAATTGTAGATGTACGCACTCGCTAGAAGAGATAGTTATTAAGCGTCGCTGACCTATCTCATCACCTATAGAATACAAGAGCTGATGCCTGCGATTTGGTCCGCGTGGATTGAGATTTGATGGTTGCTCTTTAATTTTCTGGGATAAAAAGTAGCCTATGTGTTATTTCAGACGTTAATCTATCTCGATTCCAAATTTTAGTGTGTTTCAATAACAAACATAAACACATTCATACAAACTTTCGCCTTTATAATAGGTATTAGTGTGATGGCTGTAATGAACGTAAAATACGTAACATTAGCGGTTTCACACCTAGTCTGCAGTCAAATTTAGCCACTTTTATAGTATAGTCCGCAACAGTCGATGCGGCGCCGCGCCGATAGCAGACGCAACGCCGCACCGACTATCTGCTTTTTCTATTAAGTAGATGTTCTACAATGTATAGAAGTGGTAGGGTAAGGCATGAGTGAGGTGTGAACTAAATTAATTATTTTGTGATACAAAGTATGTAATTCTTTTTATAGTAGGTTAACACTAACAGTTATCATCGATAGACAGATAGATAGGTCTCCTGTAGGGACTTCTTGCTACACCTAAACTGCAGGCTACCTTACATAATACTAATAAGGATATAATTACCTACATTGATGTCATAATTTTACCTTGCCTGCCAATAGTGCCCTTTCCTGTGTGAATATAACCTGTTATGTTGGCTGTTAACCTAAATAATACCATAGTACAAACAGATAATACTTTGCATTGGGCCGTTAATTTTGTAAATTACAAAAAAAAAATTGGCAGTCATAGGGACTGCCGGTAGAAGTGAAAACGATTTTTTTTAATTAAAATTATTAAAATATAAACCTTAACACTGGCAAGTTTAATTTCGCATGTAGTATATTTATATGTTCGCGAGCATGCTCAACGCGCCTAAAGAAGTTTTCACTTCAAAAATATCACGTCTAGGAGCTCTAAGCCGATGAGGACATAACGTAACATATTAAGCGAAGTAGCGATTTTATATCCATTGCGCGTTTATCACGGTTGTTACTATCGAATTAAAGCGTTCAACGAACCCTAAGTATATTGATAACATCTTCGTTGATTGAATCATAGTATACTTCATACTTGCCTAATGTCCAGACAGGTACCTCATGAAAATCAACGTTGCAGTATGTTATAATTTGTAGGGACATACGTACCTACCTCTCATACTGTGGCACAGGCTGAGTAGGTGGCCCATTGACCACACAGTTTAAGCACAAGTATGCATTCAGTAGGTACATATAGGTAAGTTATTCTTTTTTTTTTTTGATATAAATAGATCGTTTAATATCACAAGATGTGAAAAAAATTGTCTCTATTGTATGTTTATTTATTTTTGTTGAAGGTCCGAAGGTTGAGTAGTTATTCTTTATCATAAACAAATCGAAGATGAAAACAACTCGAATACCTTCTAAGTTGTAACTGCTCCCAGGATCTTTGTGTCACGGAGAATAAAATAAGAAGTAGGTACATACTTACCTACTATCTACATATATGAATTCGCCAACATTCTTCGTTAATTAAAATACTTCTTTGTTGCATCCAATATAAATTATCACCAATTTATAGGTAGGATGGGCGGCAGACGCCTTTTTTCCGTCGCTGGTGGCTACATTCGAACCCGAAATCTGACATGGGATGCGAAATACCGATGGAGATAGAGCAAAAATGCGCCATTTTGAATACCTAACACGACCAGGATCTCTAATTAGATGTTTGACATACTCTATGGCACAGCACGGCGAGAACGTACCAAAAGTGTAACGTAAACACGACGCGACAGTATCAATTGTTAGCTGACCATTCACGTAGCCTACGTCGCGTAGACAAGTTTGTCATTTTCTATAGAGTCGTATCGGATTGCGTCGCGTCGCTTTCCTCGCTCATTTACGACTACGCATCACAAGCTACAGATTCGATTGGCAAGAGAATATATCCAAAAGTTTTTACTCAATTTTTGTTATTAGAAAGTACTACTTAATAAGATAAAATCGCAACATTAAAAAGTAAAAATTGTTAATGTTTCATAATAATTCAAAGTCGCGTATTCTGGCGAATATTAAATCGCGTCTGCAATCAGTATAAAAATGTTAAATGTCGATCTCAATCGAACGGTGAAATGTCGATTAAAATCGCTCCAAAGTACTGATTGACCGCCCTCAGGGTAAAGCTTGCGCACAACACAAGCTACGCTATACTTTACTAGCTGGTTACAGGTAGCAACTCAACAAGTTGATTTTTTAAAGTCTCATAAACTGATCAGGAAATTTTATAAAAAATTCAATAACAGTATATTAATTGCTAAAATATTGAGAATATTCAATATCATCATAATATATAGCTTTGAGAGAGTCGTGGCTTGGACAAGAGAACTAATTCTCTATCGGAAATTTATTTCTTATGTGACTTATGATAACATATGAGGACTCTACCACTAGTTTAGAATGTAGATTCTACTGAGGAACAAACAACTCAGCAGAAGCTTTCAGAACTCAAAAGCTCTGAACTTCAAAAACCAATGTCCTGATACAGTCTGTCGATACTCCGGCCTCTGGTTCCTTCTAGCTCTCTTTTGTCCTCCAGGCTGCTTTACTACAACGTTTTCAAGGCTTTTGATCATTTTCCTGCTTAATGAAATTCTACAGGGAAAGGTTTTGAAGAAATTCGGTTCTTACAAAGTTAAAAAGCTTTCGAAAGAACACGCATCTGATAGAACTGAAAATTGGTTTTTGATTAGCGATATAAAAATCAAGGTCAAAAAGAAAAATGTTATTTTATTGGAAAATCAGGTTTTCGTTAAAAATATAGAAATGAAACCATCTTTGTGAGCAACCAACGCAAATCTTTTATTTACTTTATTAATATATAAGAGCAACCCCGTACCAAACTTTGTGGTCTGTTCCGTGCCTATTTAGTAACTTTGCTTAGGTATAATAAAATAGACTACCTTTCTTTAAGAATTAAATAATAAGCAGGGAACAGCGCTACAGCATAGCATATCCTGCAGCGTATGGCATAACTTCTGACGCATCGCCCGAGGCCTCGGGCCACCCGGTGAATTTATGAAAATAACCTCGCGATGTATTATTTTATGTTTTGTCGCGTATCTCATCCGCGGCGCGGCCAACAGGTGGCGCGAATTACCTGCCGAACTCATGCGCAAATAAATCGCAGGTAATTCCGACTCGCCGGGTAACGGGATGAGGAACGCGGGCGATTTATCTCTGTGTGACGATCTCTTTTGGAATATTCCGATTCGAAGGATCTAAAATTAGTTTTTTTCTGGTTTTTTTTACAGCTAAAAGTTAGCCCTTGACTGTCATCTCACCTGGTAAGTGATCGGGCTAACCTGTTAAGTGTATGGTAGTTATATTAAACCTACACCCCTAATCGGTTTCTAGTTTTCTACACGGCCGCGTAAACGCTAAATCGCTTGGCGGCACGTCTTTGCCGGTAGGGTGGTAATTAGCCACGGCCGAAACAGGCGAAATTGATTCTGTAGTTGCATACATCTTGTGAAACATGGGTCGGGAATAAAAAAATAATACTGAAATTTACTAAGATGACGTTGTATTTAAACGTCTAAATACGTATAAAAAAATTTAATAATGGTGCCTAATTTTCACCAAAACCTCTCACATGAGTGTGAAATGGCGTGAACAGTATGTAAGGGAAATATTTACTCTTCATCAAATTTATAGGATATCGTATGCAGATGTAGGCGTACCGCGTGCATCGCACGCGCGCTCGTCTGAGGTGAAAATGAGCATATTTTGTACAACACAGTACTTTATCTTCTCTTTCTAAACATACAAAAAAAACACGTGACTGACTGACTGATCTATCAACGCATACCTATCGAAAAACCAATAAAAACCTTATTGGCTAAAACCACTGGACGGGTCTGGCTGAAATTTAGCCTAGCATATTATATCCGCTAGGAAAGACCTTTGGAAGGTGTTAATTTACCAATAAAAACGGAATTTAGCAAAGCCACGGGCACAAGCTATTATTTTCTTATATAAACAAATATACAATTTCCTTACCTAAGTCTGCCACAATTCAATAAAATTCAGTTAGTGGGCTTGATTTGGCAAAATAATCCGATCTCTAATCCAATAATTTTCCAAGATATCGCTTCCATATTTAATCTGCGCTACCAGCTTAAAAAATACTCTTTCTTTCAATCAATTAGTGTATGCACCTAAACCTTGTGTGTCTTTGCATGAGCATAATGACCTTTAGACTTGGGCTAGTTGAAGTTAGGAAGGTAATACCTACTATATGGCATTTTAAAGTAATACTCTACACATGGGCATGGCGACCCAAAGAGAAGGTTTTTCAAAGATCAAAAACGGAACCGAAGTACATTTTCATCTCATTCAGGAGCCTTGCATGGCTAAAAAACGATTAAATAGCAGTTCCTCGGCTCAACCCGCCCACCCTACGAGTATCACATGATTTTTTTGTACCATTTCGGGCACCCTTTTTAAATAGGTTTAAATAGGTTAAGTCCAAGCCTCATTTTTTTTATCTGATACCATTATAGGTCATACGTTAGAGTTTAGACCATGCCATGAACACTGGCGCATCACGTCGCACGTGGCATTAACATGTAGGTACCTACGTCAGTGTCACGAAATATATTTTTACCGTACCATCAGTTCTCACTATGATCTCGATTTATTTATTAAGATTTTTTTATGTAATATGTGTATTGTGTGTAAATCAACTAGATGATGCCCACAACTTCATTCAAATGAATTCATGGTTTCATGACCCATCCGTTTCACCGATTTTAATGTTTGGTAAGGAGATACCGGAGACGTTATCGTGTAGAAGCAAAATATAGGTACTTTAAATAAAATAATGGTAAATCATAAAAGAGAGCAAAAACAAAAAACAATTGGCAGCCGATAGAAGTGAAAACGAATATTAAATATTTTTTTATTAAGTAATTGGAGGCACAGGCCTCCACTCTCATAGGAGAGAAGGAATTAGAGCTTAGACTCACCACGCTACTCCAATGCCGGTTGGCGGGCTAAGTTCGATGATGTATTCTCTGCACTTAATAAAATTCGAATCAGGGCGAATCACATAAATCGAAATTAAGAAATAGTAAGAACAAGTGGTAAGAGCAACGCCGACGGAGTTATATTTACTAGCAGGCGTGAAAGAGATTAACCAAGCTCGACCTACCCACCCAATATCAATACCAATAGCCACATAATAAGTATACCGTATAGATACAGTATACTGCTAGCGCGAGTCTGAATAACGCTAATGTATTGAGTATTGAGGATTTTGGTTCCCGTGGGAACTCTTTACTTTTCCGGTATATAAATTAGCTTATGTGTTATTCCAGACTATAATATATCTCCATCCAGATCCGTTCAGCCATTCTGGCGTAACTGAGTAACAAATATCCATCCATCCAAACTTTCGCATTTATAATATTAGTATAGATTTTATCAAACGTAAAGCATTTTCTGAATTTTCTCTGGTCTGGTCTGATGGGAGGCTTCGGCTGTGGCTAGTTACCACATTACCGGCAAAGGCCGCCAAGCAATTAAGCGTTCCGGTACGATGCCGTGTAGAATCGGGAACTGAGATCGCAGTCAAGGGCTAGCTTGTAGTGGATAAAAAAAAAAAAAAAAGAACCCGATTAGGCGAATATAGGTTTAATATAACTGCCATACTATATTATCCCTGTGCTTAGACTATTACATCAATTTTAAACAGCATCATCAGTTATCCCTAAGTGAAATCGCAATCATAGCCCATAGGTTTAGTTGATAAAAAAACTAAATGAAAACAAACTTCCTTTTCTCGTATTTGAGTGAATAGGCATCTTCTAGGCAGTGGCGTGCACAGGGCTTGCAGTTAGGGTAGGCACAGAGTACGTATTGATAAGTCAGAATACCTATTTACTGACTGTCTTGATAAACAAACAAACACACAACCTCTTAGGGCAAACACATAATATACCGTCTCCGTTTCGTCGAGGGTAAAAATGAGCATTGACGTATTGCCACTTGGGTAAGCAGTGCTTTTATGCATCTATGAACTGCACGCCACTGCTTCTAGGCAAGCGCGCGCCAACTCAGGCTGCATTACTACTTCCAGTAAGTGTGATTGTATCCAAGCACTAACATATAAATAAATATAAAATTGGCAGTCATAGGGACTGCCGACAAAAGTGAAAACGAATATTTAATATTTTTTTTAATTATTTAATTTTATTTATTAATTAAAATTAAAATATAAACCTTAAAACTGAGGCATTAACGTTTAATTACGAATGTACCATATTTATACTTAAGACCGTTCCACATTTTTACCCCCTACTAAAAAGTGCTCAACGTCAGAAGTTTTCTCTTCAAAATAACATAGAATACTAATTCTTTATCCCGGGAAATCCCAAAGCCACATTTTAAAAGCTCTACTAAACGGGTAATGCAAAATAAAAGCATACGTTTATAAAGTGAGGTAACACAAAACGCATTCCTTATACGCGCAGCACAAAATGTACACGCTTTGTCAAAATTCCGGCGTAATGTCTTCATTGCGTCTGCGCAACGCATAATTATGTGATGCAAAATGACTAAATATTATGTAAAGTGCGTCCGGAGCACCGCTGCGCACAACTTGAACCGTGCTCTACTATAAACAATGGGTAAAAACGATTATTTATTCACAGTTTCGTATAGAATGTCCTGATTTAGTTTTTTAGTAGATGGGTAAAGGCGTGTTTTTAGACTAATGGGATTTTTGGATGGGACGAGCCAGGCAACGTCGTTTACGTCGTTTCCCACATTGTCACATAATTATGAGCGAGCGAGTAAAAGAAAGCAGAAAAACGAGCGAGTCTGAAAAAAAGGTAAATAAATTATTTTCTTCATGGGGCCTACGTTGTCTCGTAGACATTAAGTAAGTTTGTCATTCTCTATGGCGTCGCGTAGCTTCTGTCGCTCACCTAGGACAACCGGTGACAAGAGTGTGTTTAGAAGAGTTTTTACATTGCAAATTCGATTGACCGTATTGAACGTTCGATCACATTGGCGTCAAAGTAAAATAAACCTTCACAAATTCAGTACAACTGGAATCGTATCGTATTCGTAATCTTACATGAACGCATAAACGAAATTGAGCTCAATCTCAATGTTTCTAAGGTTCATTTTACTTTGACGCTATTGTCATCGAATGCTGATACGATCAATCGAACAAAAACTCAGAGTAGGCAAGCTGATCCGGCAATGTGTTGAAGTGACGATGAAAATATAAATAATGTCACACAGAGGATACTCCGTGCGTGAAGCGCAGGCCACCCCGGTCGCAGCTCGTTTCTCGTTAAGCGTGTAATTGTCAAAATTGTCATAATTCCCGCGCGACGGCGACAACGGTGTTTATTCCGACCGCGATAATCGATATTATTATCGATACACTCTCCGATTTGTAACTACATTCTATATGAACATCACTATAGCCGATTGTTCTGCTTCTTCACATTATTATGTGGTTGGAAATTGACTTTATGAGACATTTAAACTGTTAGAACTTCTTTGGGTTTAAACTTCTGACTTTAATAAAAGGTAAAAAAATATGTACCTAGTCAATTTATACTTCTTGAACGAAGCGTATAGGCTGAGCTAGAAAGTATCCACACGCCAACAAAACAATCCATCCATACTAATATTATAAATGCGAAAGTGTGTCTGCCGATTTGGATGAAATTTGGTATAGAGATCCCGGGTTGCATCCCGGGGAAGGAAGTTATATCCCGGAAAATTAAGGAGTTCCTGCGGTAGTCAAGAAAATTTAATCAACGCGAACGAAGTCGCGGGCATCATCTGGTAAAAAAAGTGTCAACTATCAATGTCAAAGTTTTCGGTTCTTAATTACCTGAAATGTAAATGACCAAACACAGGTCGGCGCTGGCCTAAAATAAATAGGACTAAAAGAAACTTTAGAAGTGTTTAGTACAATGGCGTTAAGCTATTTAACGAATCGACTTAATCCAAAACATCTGTCGCAACTAGCTGCTTATTTCAAAAGATGGGGTATTTGTTAAACTCAGGTGAAAACAATACTAATAACTACAATTCCAATATGGATACCTGTTACACCGATATGTAACACTCATAGTAATTCTGGAGCGCTAAAACTAAAGAGCCAAGTTAGCTTTTAGTTTTTAGGGTTCTACAGTACATCAAGGAAGGATTATAGTTTCGTCTCGTATGTCTATCTGTATATCTATATCATAAATGATAAATCTATACTTTTAGAGCCATTTAAAAAAAGAGCTATAAAATTTAAATTTATAACATTTACAAAAATATGTTATACCTAGCTAAATAGAGGCATAGATATTTAAAAAAATAAATTTAAAAAATCGGGTTAATAAAGCAATCTCCTAAACATGAAAAATAAAAGTCAAAAAAAAATTGTGATGTGTCAATGAATTTGTTTTTAAGATCACTTTAAGGATTCTTGGATAGTTAATGAAAAACATACCTACTGTTCTCAAAGAGGCAGCGGGACCCTACGTTATGCGCGTTCTGAAGCGCACTTAACCAGTTAATAAGTCTAATCCGGAACACCTGTTGCTAAATAAAACAATACATCATTTAAATCCTTATCACCGACAATACGGGCATCTTTTACACCGTCAAGCAACACTTTTGCTAAAAGTGTAACCAAAACGGATCTATTGTCTTGTCTGTATTGTCTGATTACTTGCACGTGTATCTATTTCAAAAGAGATAATTTTATAATGAGTTTGTAAAATAAGGCCATCTTTTAATTTTATTTAATCGTATAGCATTTGATATTTTAAAAATAAGCGTTTTATTAAATTACATTTTTAAATATTTTTTTAGTAATATGTCAAGAGAAAAAAGGCACAATGAATTTGCAACTATCTGCCATTAATGTTGAAGTTTGATGTAGAAATTCTATCCTTGCTTTGCCTCGATAACTTTCATTCTGGAATCTATTTATATGGAGAATATGAGTTCCCAGGGGTATTTTATGACATCTTTTTTATTAGGAATGCAGTCGCGAGATAAATCTAGAATGCTACAATTTGAACCGAGTCTTGATTTTTCATATGGAGTAGTTTTTAATACTTACGTATGAATATGAATTTTAACCTACCGTTGAAATTATGAATGTATCCTTAGTAGTAAAACATACAATTATTTATTGTTTTCAGTGGAATTGAATAACCCAATAATAAAGACGTACTATCAATACATAATAAAACTCATCACCTACAAAAACTAGATGACTCATACAAACCGAAAAAAAAGTAGTGATTTCATTCATCCATTTATTACGATGCGGTGTGATAAAAGCTTCAACGTGCGTGCGTTCTATGACATACACCTGCCGTACAACCTTGACTTTCACTTGTTAAATAAGCATAGAGATATTACCCTTATTTATATTTCGTTAAGATTGATATAAGCTTGAACAAAATTTGGTATAAATCAAAATCTTAATGGTCTCTGATCAGGAAGTATACTCTTTACTTAGCTTTTTAGATTATAAATTATACTATTTTATTCGACATTGCTATATCATTTTTCGCATTTCTTGAGTGTAGAATTTATCTACATGACAAATGCATAATTATTATTATTCATAGGTTATTACCAAACTGATATTTTTTCAAATAGTTTTTTTCTTCAAAATAAGTATAATTTTTATATTATAGGTACCATTGACCTGGAACCCACTTTAATCAAAACGATATTGATGCTACATACGTCACCGTCTTGCTGTCAAATAAAATACGATAGGAGCCGGATTATTGTAAACTTTTGTGGCACTAATAGGTAAAGGCCATAGAACAAAATAAGAAGAAGATTGTAAACTTTGGGTGAAAAAACTCGGTCATTCATAGTTGTTTGGTTAGTTGAATGGGTGTAGAAAAGGCAAGGCATGGACCGTATGAATGAGAGGCTACCTAAGATAAGTAAAATATTTATTACCTAAATGATTTACGTACCAATAATAATTAAGCTAATTAATTTTCAGTTTGTTGTAGGGTAGGACTAAACAAGTAAAAGTATTACTAGTAAATAAAATCACAGGCTAAAATATAAGTCAAATTGGTAATGATCGCTGTCAAATAAAAAATACGGTAGTGTTTGCATTATAGAGTATCTTTGGGTGAAAAAAAACTCGGTCATTCATAGTATGGCTATTTGTTTGGGTGTATGGAAGGTAGAGATTCGGCGGTATGAATGGAAGGCTACCTGAGATAAGAAACGTATTGAGGGGTGTCGGCGTAAGCTGCGTTTCCGTTTACGTTTTTGTGTGTTGTTTTTTTTTTCACGCCCGTCCGGATGTGAGGCAAATTGGAGCTGACCGTTAGGTTTAACACTCATTAGAGTACCGTAGGGATGTTTAAGTTACCCATTTTTGATGGTTTTTTTTAAGTTATGTTTTATTTTCGTTTGGTTATAATATAGGTTGCAGTTAGCGTAAGTTCTTCACTAATCAAATTATTTAACTAGGTATATTTAAAATTATGTGATTGACCTATCATCAAACGGTTCCCGAGTTCTGTAGAATCTAAGGTATATTTAGATTTTGTTTGACTTGACTAAGGCAATAGTTATTTGTTTGTACTTTGCCGAAGTCCATCATAATAAGGAACTATAGAAGTTTAAGAATTGTCGCGGCTTATAGCGAATAAAACTTCTGCTTCCTTCATTAAGTCAGTTTTTATTGCGAGTACCTCGTTTGAATCCCAATCGAGTTATAAATACTATAATAAAATCACGAGAGTACCGACTTATTCTAAGTTAGTATCAAAAATCTTTGCTATCGTGTGATACGATAAAACATTTCACCTCAACAGCGAGAAAATAAGTACTGATTCTGAATGTCTCGTGAACTATGTAAATAATGCCCAATCCACAGCGTTCTAAATTCAAAATACATACTTTATGTAACTGCTTAAAAACAGTGAGCAAAAACGAATTTTACTCTCTGGTAAGTAGTAAGTAGTAAAAGCACGTCTTTCGAGCTATAGAGGTGAAAAATTCTACCTCCAAGCGACTCAGCTAGTGAAAAAACGATTATAGGCTAAACATAACTGCCATACCCCTTACAGGGTAGCCATGCTACCAACTATATCATCACTTACCACCAGGTGGGATCGCAGTGAAGGGATATCTTAACAACTTAACTTAAGTAAAATAACAAATAAATTAAAAACTATATTGAATTCAAAAATCGACCTACTTAAAACTATACGGAACCCCCAAGCTGTATTATAATTTCGAGATTAGCATCGGGTACTGTGGGAACCACTTGTTATGTACCTTTCCACCAGATGTAGACTATGAGAAGACAGGTATTTTAATAGACTTTTATTTTCAAACTCCTTTCTTTTGCAAATAATGTCTTTTTTCATTCACAAACTCAGCCTTGAGAATTATTTGTAATAACTTATGCCGTTTCAAATAATATTAGTAGCTGATGCTCTTGACTTCATTCGCGTGGATTGAGGTTTTTTGGTTCTCGCGGGAACTCTTTAATTACGCGGGTTAAAAAGTAGCCTATGTGTGATTCCAGACTATAAAATTTCATCCAGACGTTCAGCCTTTCTGGCGTGATTGAGTAACAAACATCCAACCATCCATCCAAACTTTTCATTTATAATATTAATATTAGTTTATGTTAGAAGATGGGTAATGCAAAACAAATGAAACAAATTTTTATAATGAATGAATATGAAACAGTGAAGTATAACTTCATTTAAAATCTCAGCGGCTACGCGCCTACGCGCTACAGCCGTAGCCTGCTACGCGCACAAGTACTTAGATGAAAACCTCCGCTACGCAGGAATGCTGCGCGTAGTATACTTTATTATTTATTTGTTTTATTCTACAATTTAGCCCTTGACTGCGATCTCACCTGATCGTAAGTGATGACATAGTCATAGTTAGGGATACGGTAGTTATATAAAACCCATACCTCTTGTCGGTTTCTACCTTCTACACGGCATCGTACCGGAAAGCTAAATCACTTGGTGGTATTTGCCGGTAGGGTGAAAACTAGCCACGGACGAAGAATCCCACCAGGAAATACTGACATAATTTGTTCATCAGAAGCTATTTATATGTCTCTTCCGGAAAAAAGCTCTTGATCGAAGGATCAATAGCGATCTAACTAGGCAAATGTACTTACAAAATTTTATGCCAGGATTTAAACCTAAGACCAGAATCAACACTGCACCAGAGAGGTCGTAATGCTCTAGTAAATCGTGCAATTAATATCTAATCTTACTTAGGCACTACTATCATATCTGCATGGTGCTATTAAAAATAGGAAAGTCTCTTTTCCTCTTGTGATTACAGTCACTCGAGAGAAAAGGTTAGACTAAGTAATAATTGTCCTATAATAGCTTCTGGATACATAAACGGATTTAGAAATTTCCTAAAAATAGACCAAGAGGCCCATTAAAATTTGTAGAAGAAAGGAAATTTTTAAAAGTAGGTATTTCTGGATGTATTGAAGCACGGCACTCCATCTCTCGCTAAAAATAGAATGTTAGCTTCAGAAATATATCTTCCTAGAACTGCGAATGCGGACCTGGCGCAACGCACATTACTCATGTATTATTATCTATAACACCGGAATATTGGGAAATTTTATTGTAGTTATAGTACTGAAAATTTTTCACACGGTATATTTACTAAGTACTACATGTGTCGACCTAACAAAATACCGCAGGTTAAATCAAATCGGTCTACGCTTTTTATCTCTAGAGTCTAGAGTATCAAAAAGAAACAAACAAACAATATTATATAGACATTTGAATTCTAGTTCATTTCATAAATAACTTGCCCTAGTAGTCCTGATAATAAAAAACCTGTCTGAATTTGTTGTGAGCCCTTCTCAGACCAGGGCAACTTTGGAACTCTTAGTTTAAACTTTACTTTTGGAACTTTAGTTTAAAGATACCGTTCATAAGTTTTTTTCATCATCGGGTCTTCTACTTATATACCTAATAACGCTCAAAGAGTGTACAGAGCACCTTTGAATAATATATTCTGATTCGTAGAGGAAGGAATTTGCATTAACCTAACAAAAATACCGTATGCTTAACCAATTCGATCCACGCTTTTATTCTCTACTAGCGAATGCCCGCGACTGCGTCTGCGTGGTTTGAGGGTTTTTGGATCCCGCGGGAACTCTTTAATTTTCCGGGATAAAAAGCCTATGTGCTATTCCAGGCTATAATCTATCTCTGTGCCAAATTTCAGCCAGATCCGTTCAGCCCTTGGGGCGTGATTGAATAACAAACATCCATCCATACATACATCCATCCAAACTTTCGCATTTATAATATTAGTAAGAATAGTAAGATAGTCTTACAGTACCAAACGAAACAATCAAACATTATTAGTATATTAAATAGTCTGATGAATACAGACACTCATTTGCATTGCGCAGTCGACTAAAAAGTGTCCAAACTCTAAATGTTAAAATGAGTAACAGAATTAAGTAGGTACAGGTAGAGAATTGAGATTTTCTGAATTAAAATAACCGACTCTATCATTTTAAATTAACCCAATAAAACCAACAAAAATAATACCTGGTTATTATTTTGAAAAAGTGGAATTAACGGTTGTTTTGATTATGTTCAATAAAATATTTGTATGGGAATCGGACTATTTCTTCAGGTTACCTAAATAAAGCAAAGTACTACCTACCAGTAAAACTTGCAGAAGTTAGCTCTGGCAAGATACTTGCAGCTATTCAATATCCGTAACTGTGAGTAGGTAGTCAAAACTAGTGAACTATTCATATTTAAATTCTAGAGAAAGTATTCATTCATTTCTCATCGCATATTATTATATCATCAAATACTGAAAAATTAATTCGTCAATCTATTTAAAAATACATCAAAGCTAACAAAATATCATTCAAACAACCAAATAAACAAATCTGTCTTGACTCACTCAGTGAATTACTCACACGCTTTGAAAATAAATTGTGAAGCGAAAGGTACCTATCTGGAACTTAATGATGCGTGTTCATAGAAATGCGACTATTGTCTTTGAATATAATATGGATCACCTTTATGAGTAATAGTCAATATTGTGATGGACTGTACTTCTATAAACAACTAATACTTTCTTGCTGGTTTTTCTCAGTTGGTCTACATAGTTATCAGAACTGGTGTACTTTGATATGTATAAAACCAGATTAAATTATAATATTTAATATAGTACTTACATAATTAATCGAATATATAATATATTATACCTACATTCCCTACAAATACCTGTACATAAAAAATAGGCATGTACATATTATATTGCTTACAAAAGTAATTACAATTATGTAGAGCTGCAAAAGGATAATCTAATACTAACAAATCTTATATTAACAAAAACCGTCTCCGAAAGATAGGAGTCTAGAAAGGACTTGAATTTGCGATTTAGTACGCGAACTGACTCAACACCTTTTTCGCCAAATTGTGAAATATGTACTACTACTACTACTTTAATATTAAATTTAATATTAACTAGCGGTCCGCCCCGGCTTCGCACGGGTAGCACTAATCATCTAACTTTTACTATTTACGCAGCGAACGCCACGGAAGTGCTCAGATTTCAGATCAGACTTCATTCACATTATTGCAATTTTCGGAGGGATCTCTAATTTTTGAAAATAAAACATTGCCTATGTTACTCGTTGACAAAGTAGCTTTTTCTTAAGTGAAAGAATTTTTAAAATCGGTTAAGTAGTCTTTGAGTTTATCCATTACAAACAAACAAATCTTTCCTCTTTATAATATTAGTTTAGATTAAGGCTGACTTTGGGATAGAGCCTAGCTCGCGTACATACTCGTGCGTCTATTAGACTGTCGTGTATCGAGTAGTGAACATCCCCCGGCGCACGTGCGGGTGGCGAGTGGCGAGTGGTGAGTGGCGGGTCGCCGCAGGGGCAGACACTCGCATCGCCAGTGCGGCGGGCGGCAGGCGCTAACCCGGCGCTAATTACATCGGGCTGCGAATTAATCATCCGCGGGTAAATCGGCGCGTGGCGCGTGCCTCGGCGCGGCGGGTTGACTATTTCGGTGTAGGCGGGGCGCGGGCCGGAGCCGGAGGGTCGCGGGGCCAGTCGCGCGCCGGCTGCCGACGTGCGAGGGTCGCACGAGTGAGCGACGCGCGAGCGCTGCGATGGCGCGATGAAGACGTGCGGGCGCGCGGCGTTTTGCTGGGCCCTGCTGTGCCTCGCGGGCAGCCTGGCGGCGCCGCGCCGCCTCTACTGCGAGCGGGCGGACGTCGCCTGGCGCGCCTACCGAGCCCCCGCCGCCTTCGAGGCGCGCGTGCAGTCGCTGGCGCGCGACGCCGCCACGGTGCAGGTGCGCCGCGTGCTGCGCCGCCAGGGCCGCTGGCCGCGCGAGGACGCCGTGCTGCGCCTCAAGCTGCCCCAGGAGGCACGCGAGTGCGCCGGCCGCTTCGAAGTGCCGCTGCAGAACAGAAAGAACTATATCGTGTTCGCGGAGCGCCAGGGCCACGCCGCCGTGGCGCTCGGCCCGCCGCTGCGCAGGACTGCCAAATTGATGCGGAGGATCCGCGCGGTCTACAGGCCCGGCTACAGTGAGTGCTTTGTGTTTTATAGTGCATGGAACTGTTCGACTCCTCAGCGCCTCGATACGAGCACGTGAGTGATCTCTCAAGATCCCTCAAGGTTCGATCGCACGTGGACTTCTGCATGCTTAGGCTTAGAATCACCATCTCAGGTGTGAGTTTGCACCTGAGGAACCAAATTTCAACGTAAGCCGTATATTTGACTCGACAATCCTATCGATATCGAGATTACCATAATTCACGAAGTTTTAATAGAAACAGAAGACGTAGCTAAAATTATAACCGCGCTCGAACCTCGGAATATAACAGGCGAGCAGACTGCACAATGCGAAACATATCATTACGGTTAAAGATACCAATAAATTGTACAGCTAACAAATATGCTATGGCAGGTGTATCGTTGGAACAAGTAGCCATTAGGAATCCATTTTAGGTGCAGTGTAAATAGTCGAGCGTGGCCACTGTAGCAAAACATAGCCACTAAATGCACACTTGCCTCGATCTCATTTATGCACCCTTCATAAACGGTCAGATGCATAAGGAAACATACAATTCGTTATAACTATCGAGAACTCCATAGATCTTTATTTTATTCTCACTTTGTTATATTACAGGAATTGAGTCTTAACTCAAAATTAATCTTACCGACTTCTTGATCAGCGAATCTACAGTTTTAGCGCATCAAAAACATTTTTAAAACAGGGAATTTAAGGTAATGTGCCAACTATGTATCAAAACTAAACCTAAACATCTTGAATAGATCCAATATTAATAATTTAACAAATTTGCAAAAACAATAGACGCCAGAACATCTAAAAGAAGCTTTGAACTCGTGGAAACTGCTCGCTGAACTCCACGACTCGCAAAACAGAATGTAAATCAACACTACTTAAAAAATAAACTGAGAACGCAACGAAACATTTTCGCAAAGAAAAATGTACCGTAAGGACGCACGTTTCAAAGAAATTAATTGAGAAGAGATATCAAGAATAAATTAAGAAAATTACTCGAGCCCAAATTGTTAAGTAAGCAAAAAATTGAGTGGTAGAGATAATAACGGCAACGTGTATTTAAACGCTGGTAAAATTTTAATTATTAACATAGTTAACCTTTTTAAGGCAAAGTGCACTTACGGTACTGGAATAGATAAAGTTTATTATTTTACTGTTAACGTGATTTAAATTGTAAATCCAACATAAACAAAGGTACAAACTTGTTAGATATGAGAAAAATAGGATGATAATATGAATGAAAGTATCAACATTGAGCTAAGATAGATAATTTCAATAATGTCAAACGTCGATCAGTACAAAGTTAAAACGCTCCGGAAATATCGGTACAAGTGTCAAAAAAACTGATCGCAGGGTTCACGTAAGAGAACGTCACGCTACATTTGACAGACGGGCACCGACAGCTATGAACTGGAGCGTGTCATGACGTCACCGACTACTGATCCGATCCCATCTAAACGCCTCCGCTATCCGCGAATCCGATGCAATCTACGATTAGCTAAGAAAAACCGCAATCGTTCAGTGCCTTTATCACTAAGGTTTTAGTTTTTATTTGGGTATTTCAATTTCATCTCAATAATATACATGTGTTTAGATTAGATTTGAAACTAAATTGAGTCGGAATTTTGCTATAATATCTTATACTTATCACATTCGACTGTGTCATTGTATTATCTACTCTAAATTATATAGAAGATTTTCCCACTCTATCCAAAGAATAAATACTTAAATAGACACAAAAATATGCTCCCATTGTAATTAACAACTGCGTCTAGCTTTATTTTCCTAACCTGTTAAAGTTCTTTAAAGTTTTAATTGCTCATAAGCAAACCATTTTCGGTAGAAGAGTGGCGCTTGCCGCAATGTTTACGTTCGGCGTTCGGTTGTTCAAAATGTTTATCTATCTGGATGCTATCCATCGTTTTTCCTTTGTTAATGTTCCCCTCATTATTGGCTTGTAAATCTGCTTCGGTTTGATCTACTTTGTGCTAGCCATACAATACGTTAAAACTTTTTATACACATCAGTCCCAATGGCGTCACCTAGTTGGTCTGCATATCAGCAAATTTTGCTCATGCAACCTAATTCAGTAACTAAAGGATGGATGTCTTAATTTTTTGTTTACTTTTCTTGTTTCGTACAGTACGTTGATTTGCTAGTAATTAGTACTACGTAAGCTATCTAAAATCTGACAGTAATCTTCAATCTGGATTTGAAATATTCTTATCTCCAGTCTCTGAATTTCATAATATCAGAAAAAATATTAGTGGCTTAAACAATGAGTGTAAGCGGAATCAAAGCAAAGAGAACATGTCAAAACTTGTAGCATCGATTCTAAACGATCATCAAAAGATTTCGACGCCTTTTGATTTCATCTGTTTATGTTTCTTTAATTTCTCTAGGTGTGTTTATAATCTTTGAATATTTAGCATTGTTGTCTATCGAATACCTACTCAAGAATTATAGCTCGTCAAGTCGTCGAGTGGCATTTAATTCGGCAGTCAACAAACTCTGGTGTTACTAATTCACAGATTAGTCACCATCGATTTGATCGTAAACCGTTGTTATTTTGTTTGATAACGGATAAATTGCTATCTTCGAGCCAACTTTGAGCATTTATCCAATAAATCTCGACACAAACCTTTACCTATATTTTATACCCATGAATATTTATTTACCCATTTTTTTATGTCTATCATATTAGCGCTAAGTATCTCTATCTATCCATTAAAATTTTACTTCAAGACTAAGTATATTATGAATAAATTACTAGCTATTTTAATAAACAGACCTTTAGTAAAGACTTAAATAATTTAGACTTACAACTCATTCATATATTTTTTTTTTTTTAATTATCGTTAATGTTTATGATCTTAGCGTATATTTCTTCAAATGAAACAATTTTGGCTTTATTTGAATATAATTCTCAATTTGCTACTTTTTTTGTAACATACAATATTTTTACTTTTATTAGTATTAAATCTGCGTACTTTATAAAATTTTTAATTTATAAAATCATAGCATTTTCTAAAGGTTTTCCGTTCGACTTGTCGTAAATTTTGAAACTTATTGAAATGAAATGATTTTTTTTTTCACACAGGACAACTTTTGTCACTTATGATAAGTACATCAAGACCATTAGTTGCCTTATTCATGGAGCATCTAATAGCAATAGCACCTATGCTCTTCTTGAAGGTGGATCATAATTATTGTATCGTAGCCGTCCTGAAATCAGAACTCTCATAGAATTTTCTCAAATGAGCGCGCTACTATCTAGACGTAATTATTGCTCTCTATTATGTATGCTTACAATCTTATAAATGCTGATAGATATGTGTTTACTGTCTGTTTATCTGCTACGTGTGTATTTCACAGCCAATCTGTTCAACTGATTTTAACTAAATTTCGTACATAGTCAGTTTGCATCCCAGGGAAGGACTCTACTTGTATTCCGAATTTTTTATGAGTAAATTTTTCACGTGAAAATCTATTAAAAAATATTTTTGACAATTACTTATATCATTAAAAAAAATTATCCACGTAGACAAAGTTGCGAGCAACACCTAGTAAAATATAAGTTCACAAAAAGTCACGGCTCTTAGCTTTTACGTTATCTAGTATTCCTATTGTAGTGTTATTAAATAATCTTAATAGTCATAAATTGTAATACAAACATTATCATAGGTGCAGTCGGCCTTCGCGGAGGAGTCACACGGCGTCTTATTAAACGCTTTTATTTCGTAATGGCGTCACGGGTAGCCGGCTCACCATTATGCCCGACGCGCTCTGCCGACTTTACTGTCCTATTAGTGCTGGGCTGCACGGAAGGTTCTACCGCTGCGGAAACGCTCGTGAAACGTCGATCACGCCATGAACACATATCTAAGGGACCGAAATTCAAAACCGTAACGCGTCGTAAGTGGCGCATAGGAAGGGAATCTAAATAACGGTAGGAAACACTACATTTATCACTTATACTTGAGTCGTAATAAAAAGAAGCAAGACATCCAGGCAGTATGACTTTTGGCGCGCAAAATGCGCTTATCATTGATAAACACCAAATCTTACTACTAAACTATACAATATACCTACATAATATATTATGTTGTTAGGTTGTTCCAAAAGTTTTTAGCCAGTGAGCTATGGCTCATTTTTTCGATATTCATTACAAATAGAAATTCAATTATCTCTTCTTCTTCTTCCTGTCCTTGTCCCACGCTATGTGAGGTCGGCACAACATGTTTTCTTCTTCCACTCACTTCTGTTATCCGTCAACCTATCATTCACCCCTTTTATACGCATATCCTCTTTCACACAATCCATCCATCTTTTCTTTGGTCTCCCTCTACTCTTTTTTCCTTCCACATGCATATCTATCATTCTTCTCGTAATATGCCTTTCTTCCCTCCGCTTTACATGAATTATGAATTATTATGAATTATGAACTATGAATTATGAATTACTATGACGAAAAAAATTTCTTATTTCTCACTTAAATATCTGCGGCGGTAGATCCGAGCGTGTAGCACAGCCCTTATTGCTCTATTAGATATTATTATATTAACGTACGTTGCTATATCTTATGTCTTCATTTTACTCCATTTTATCGTAATCTCTTCAACTTTATCTTATACATCACTTTCTTTTGAATAAATTTTCACTTGTGCCATTGTGTGAACTTTAAAGCTCGAGTTCGTTTCAATTTGTTGCGTTTAAAGCAAAAGTTTATTTCGGACGTAAGAATTTTAATGACTTCATTTGAGTAATTTTTATTTTTTTGTATTAACATTTTAATTCCTTCATTTAAAAATACGTACCACACATACGTACGGACATAGGATGCTTTTTATCCCGAAATGCAACACGGTTCCCTTGGGAGAGGGTATGAAAGTCAAAATGTGTACTTGGCTGTCATTCATAAACACATAGTCCGATTTCATTCATTCTTTTTTTGTTAGAAAGGAGATCTTATAAGATATCCTTTGATCTTATAAGATTGTCCCGTAAATATTTCGAGGTCAAGGTTTTCTAGTCCAGAAATTACAGATATCACATCCCTCAGTATATCTGGCGCCAATTATATTTAATCGTGTCTGAAGTTGACCGCGGAACAGGACTTGATAAGGCGGTTAGGGGGACGCAAGGGGTAAGACGCTTCATACTTATAATTGTATAAATGCCAAATTGTGTCTGTTTGTCAATCACGCTGCAATAGAGCATTTTGCATGGGAATTTTTGAGGACCCGAAGGCTGACATTTTACACATGATAGAAGGCTATTTTGTATCCCGGAAAAAACTTAATATAGGCGAACGAAGTTCCAAGCGCGTTCCAACCTAGACGTCATCATTGTTTTGCACTTAGCCTGATTGTCGTCAAGCGCAAGCCTATCTCGCGGTAAAAAAAAAAGAACGAATGAAGTAGCGGGCATCACCTAGTGTTCTATGAGTTCGATAGCCGATGGCACAAAATCCATATAATTAACAAACGGCAGGCAATGAATCGAGACTGTGTATTATGCGGTGAGGGCACGGATGCACGCGTTAGGCGCAAGGCCGGCAGCGCGCCGGGCAGCATTGTTCGCCGCCAGCCATCGATGTCGACTTCCCATGCCCATTGGACATAGACGCTTTTTTGTCAAACATGTTCAGGAAATAAACTGCAACGTCACACGATCACTTCCGCGGCAGACCTATTGGGGCCATACTGCCAACGCTTAAAGCAATACATAAGCAATATTATATTACTCAAAATGACAGTTTGATGTTCATGTAACGTACCTTGACTTTCCTAAAATAAGGATTATAGTTCTAAAACGCGAAAGTCAACAATAACGAAACAATATGGCTTTCAGCATTGGCAGTGTGGGCCCTGGTTGGTTAAGTGCAGGGACTCTGCCAAACGTTTTCAGTTCGCGGCGCACTTAAAGGTTTTCTATTTTGTGTCGGCACCCTTAGCTAGTCGAAAAACTCCACCAAATCGGAACACGTGAATCTTGTTTTAAGGCTACTGTCGTAAGAGAGTTCAATGAAACTTTCTTAGACTTCTTATTTTATTTCATATGCATTTGAGTGAATAAACTGTGTTACAGTAAACGTCTTATCGAATAGTTACAACATTATGGCACCTACAGATTGCCAATTTTGGCGTGCAAAATAATTATAAATCTTCTTCTTGCGAATTAAATTCTGGTGGAGCTTGTGCGTGGATAGGAGCTTGGATCCACGCAAATTATTATTTTGTACCCGCGAATATCTAATGGTTAACAGGATCTTGCTTTTAACTTTGGATAACCAAGCCCAGTCCATCCCCGTATATCGTTTAACCACTTCTCACCCGATAATACCTAAGTGATTACCGCCGCCCATGAACATTTGCAGCACCAGGGGAACCGCCAATGTGTTGCTGGCTTTTGAGAGATTTGTTTATCCGCCCTTTGAAGAGCCCCATATTATAGTCATTAGGGAACACAGAAGATGGAAGCTGGTTTCACAATTTGCAGAAATGACCTGGAATAACGGGAGATGGAAGAAGACCAGGCATCCAGGTGGTGAGGATGAAGTTTGTTTCTATGACGAAGAGTGCGACTGGAGAACACGGAAGGTGTGAAGGTTTAGACCTAAATAACTCCTCAGAGTACTCCCAATTGTAGAGACGATAGAACACACAAAGAGAACTAACGTCACTTCGGTGCTCTAGGGACTCCAGCGTACAAGTAATTATGGGATTGTCCACGAGTCGAACTGCCTGCTTTTGTATCCGGTCAAATGGAAGGAGCTGGTACTGGGGTGCTCCGGCCCAGAGGTGAGAGCAGTACCTACTCCATGTGGGGCCGAACTTGCGCTTTATGCAACAGAAGCTTGTTTTAGGCGCAAAGTATCTTTACGCTCTGTTGAGCACCCCGAATTTTTGGAGGCTAGTTTGGCTTTGCCTTATGCTCACGGAACTGGACTTCTTTCGATATACTAACACCGAGGATCCCAATGCTGTTAGATGGATTCAAGGGAGTGTTCTGGAAGAGAATAGAGGTTGTAAAAGCGGTATTTTTTGCCGAAAACGCGCATACTTGTATCTTGGTGAGGTTGAAGTGCACAATATTTTCTGAGCCCCATTGTGATACTTGGTCGAGACAAGACTCGATGTTCGACACAAGCGTGATGTCCTAAGAAAGCTAGTTTTCTCCGCATGACGGTGGACATGAGTACCCGGTTTCAAAAATTAATTCAGTTGAAATATTTCTTTAGGTACGACTAAACCTACAAATGGGTCATTAATTTTTGAACTATCATATATTTTTAGTGGAATTCTCAGTCGACACTAAAGTCGCTCTGGTATTTTAATATTATCGTGTCGATAGAGGCGCGGGCGTGTCTGCCCGCCCAGCGAAACTGTATAAAAACACAGCCTAAGAATATATTCATACAGTGGGTCGACGCCCATACAAATAACAGACCCAGCTAGCGTGACAGTTGTACTCTCACCTATGGTTGAGAGAGGTAGGAAACTGCATAAAATAAGACATTAGAGGACAGAATTTGTATTGAAAATACGACCTACGACTACACACCTCCGTCGAACGACTGTAGGAAAAACGTATGTCCTTAGACTGTGATAAAACTCACTAAAATAAACATAATTTGTCATATTTTTAAATTAAACCTGAAGACTTGTCTGTGCCGATTACTCTCAGAAGCATAGTAAAGAAAGTCGAATGTGAAAAGTCTGAATATAATGATCTCTTTGCAGCTTTGTCTCTATATACAATCTTTTTCTGTAGACCATCGATATATATGTAGGCTGTAAACGTACTTTGAGGGCGGGCGGTTTAAAGTCCGCGCGTTGTTTCATAACATTACAGTTTTGTGTACTCCTAAAAATTCGAGATACTTACTAAGGAAAATATTTGTTTCTATTTTATTCAATTACTTTTTTTTTCGTCAAAGTTATGATTATAGCTTTTCTCGAAAGTTAAAAAAGGTTATAGGAAATTGTGTGGAAATCACAAAACATGATTATGTTAATTTATTTATGAGATAAAATTAAGATGAACATATGACACGAATTAACAATAAATGATTTCCTAATTCTAAATTAAGTATCCAAACTTAAAACAAAGGTTCTTTGAATGACGACGCGTTGCCATTAAAATTTATTGCATTATTATAATTAAACAGACACTATTTAGATAAGATGTTATATTTTTAGACAGCTATAATTTTTCCTAATAATACAAAATCACATGAAGAGCTTTAATTTTATGCTAATTTTATGCTTTTCCCATAATTAATGCGTCCCATTGTACCCATTTATATCATAGTAATTTAGTTAGTATTCTGTGGTTATATAGAAAAAATATATAGAAAAAATACTAGCAAACTCAAATGTTATTTATTCAAATAAACTTTTACAAGTGCTTTTGAATCGTCTAGTGAATCTACCACTGGTTCGGAATGAAGTCCTTAAATTGAGATTGACGAGATTGAC
The DNA here is from genome assembly GCA_923060345.2 of Erebia aethiops. Classification (NCBI taxonomy): domain Eukaryota; kingdom Metazoa; phylum Arthropoda; class Insecta; order Lepidoptera; family Nymphalidae; genus Erebia; species Erebia aethiops. The sequence goes on along the minus strand of OV281081.1, from coordinate 15,275,116 downwards.
TATTTACTGCAATGTAAAATGTACGGGTTGCTGACGTAATGATATGATATTACATACCTTACATACCTTACATAATTCTAGCTACAATATTTTTTAATAATTATCACAATAGAATTCTGGATAATCATCATTAAAATAAGAAGGAAAAATGAACAATAATATTATTTAAATATTTATAACTCTCTCTCTCTCTCCCTCTCTCTCCCTCTCTCTCCCTCTCTCTCTCTCGCTGTATCTCTCTGCGTCGTATTCCTCATTACTGAGGGTCGTGACCCCTTTCCGTTAATTAACTAATGGTAGGAGTTTTCTTGGGATAATAATTCGGTGGGTTCCCACGTCCATCCGCATACGACTCGACTGTGAATATTTAAACTCTTAGGTTTTTGTAACGATATTCATATAAAATTAATGCACCTTTATTCTGCGTTGCCACCTAGTTTGCCACGTTGTATATTGCCGATTTCTCAAATATTCGAACAGGTATGAGGCATGCTAATATTTTGTCGGAACAGAAATAGTTTACACTAAATCAATAGTATGTGTAACGTGAATTTTTTCACCTCCTCCCTGGCTTGCGATTTTACTAGCTGTCTACTCTATTAATAATAGCTTGAGTCATGGAGCTAGGTGTCAGGAAAATGCAGTGTGATTCTTTCAATCCAGTTGTTGCTGTGCCAACGGAATTGACGGACGAAAATAGTGTACACTGAAATAGTGCGAGCTTGCTTTGCATATCCATGACATAAATGGACATAAAAGGGATAAAAATCGATCATATATTTATTCAAATTAGGTAGACTGACCACTGTACTATACTCTTTGACGTCCAATAACTTTTTTTTAATCCACTACTACTTATAAAATATGATGGTGATGTACAATTATTACGGTATCTTAAAAAACTAAAGTTACAAGGGTTTCAAACGCGCCCGGGTCTTCTCAAAGAGCCAATAACAAACAGCCGGTTTTTGTTTTTTTAATTATCAAAACTATGGTAATATCATCAAGTAAGTAATACATCGATCAATACCCCGTAATAAATACTTAATCTATAGCAAGAAACCTCTCTCCGATCAGATTGTAATAGTTCTAGTAATCTGCACTTGGCCAGTGTGGTGGACTATAGCCAAACCTTTCTCATTCCGTCAAGACATTCTTGCTCCGCAGTGAGCCGGCATTTGGTTGAAATGATGATCTATACTAATATTATAAATGCGAAAGTTTGGATGGATGGATGGGTTTGTTACTCAATCACGTTAGAATGGCTGAACGGATCTGGATGAAATTTGGCACAGAGATAGATTATTGTCGGGATAGTTTTTCTACGTGAAAATTAAAGAATTCCCGCGGGAACCAAAAAACCTCGATCATCTGTTAGTAGATCTGCAAAGGACAAAAAATATCTAAACTTAGAACGAAACGTACAACAATTCGCCAAATAAAGTTAAACGCACATTATATTAAAGGTCCATCAGAATGCACCGTTGGTTTTTGCGACGGCCGTGTGAAAGCGCTCATCATGCGCGGGTGGTCCCCGCTAATGCGCGCCCTACCGCATGGGACGGTGATTGTACCCCGTATTGACAATTTAATTTACTTATTAATATTTCCGAGGGACGAGTGGCCTAGCTGTGACAACGCATACCAGTCGATTGCTATTGTTGACCGAAGCAAGAAGAGGGGTGACCGGGAGCTGTAAAAAATCAAGCTTCTAAATCGACTCAATCAATAAATTATTATGAGACCGTTTATGCCGCATATTTTGCATATTTTGACACTCGCCAAAAAATCAAAACCTATAGGGTACTTCCCGTTGACCTAGAATCATGAAATTTGGCAAGAAGCAAAGTCTTACAGCACAAGTATAGGAAAAAGTCCGAAAATTGTTAATTATGGTTCCGTACTCACAAGCTGGACAGCATCGAACAAACGTCTCCATACTCAAAGAGCTGAAAATAACTCAAAGGCTTTCATCGCTTATACAACAGCGAATCCTTAAGTTCTTTGTTCTTTAAAAAGGTGGTTAACAGACAGTCAAACAGACGGACAACGAAGTTTATTCCTCTTGTGGTACAGAACCCTAAAAACTAATATCTAATCAAGTTATTGAAATCTTTTTAAGATAACAATAGTTAAACGCTACTACACCCACTTTGCTACAGCTTACAATCTGCAGTAAGGTTGACGAAGAAATTATCGAAGTTGTCTCACCTTTTTGGCAACCCTATCGAAATCAATGGAGCATAAATAAATCTCTGAGACCTTATCATGACTTTATCACTCTAATTTCTCCGTCATAAAGTTAATGAACGCAAATGATAACCTGCGGAGGACATATTGCGTAACTGTTGACCAGTGACCGGCCGCGGGTGAGATTCGGTCGAATTTACCACTTGCAAATGTCGAGGACGACGGTATAAGACTCAGGCGTAAGCGGTAAACGCACAATGCTATTTGGTCATTTTTGAAATATTTAAATAATGAATTAATCATTTTATCAATTTTGTTTCTCAAAAGTTGGTCTGCGCTACTGGTGAGCCAAGAGCTGGCGCTTATTTAGCCCAATGGTTTAACCTGGCAATTTAGAGGGGCAATAGCGCCACTGCCTTAGGTACCATGCCCATGAAAGATCATTTGGATGGTGTATATTTTTTGTAAATATAAATGTTATAGATTTTTGTAGTAGGTTATTGTTTGTAAATATTTTAACTATCCGAATTGATATATAATAATTAATAAAAAATTAATTTATTTCGGTTAACTCAGCTTTATTGTTTTACCCTATAGTAAGTATATTTTAGTTATCGTTATCTTATATAATTTTCGTTATCTTATAAATAACAATAATAATTATTATTTGAAAAGCTATAGTTTGTAACGGAAACTAAGATAGAAAAAAGTTTAGCTTTAATTCACATAAGCAATCCAGTTTTTTTTAAATATCTCAATCCTATATCTTGAAATTCTTGACCCGCTTATCGCCTTGCCCTTTACACTTAAGGCAAACGCAAAAAACCCTGATTCCAATGACATTTAGAATTAATTGGTAGGCGCGGTCACATAAGTGAAAATGTCTACCGTAGCCTTAAAGAAAGTGGCCGCGTGGTCTTTATCCCAATTTGCTTTTAGGTCAATTCGGTATTTACCACGCCGCGTATGTCATTTGCCGATAACCATAATAATTAATTATTTAATTAAAACATTTTAAGTGATCGTCATGAATTTTTTTTATCGGTGGGATCTAATCTGTTTAATTATATGGAAGGAGAAAATCACTGACCTTTACTTCAATGTGTAATATTACTGTAATATTCCTCAATATTGAGGGTATTTTTTTATTCAAATAAACTTTTTGAAAGTGCATTTGAATCGTCGAGTGAATCTACCACTGGTTCGGAATGCCATTCCTATCGAGAAGAATCAGCAAGAAACTCGGTGGTTGCTCTTTCAAAAATATCATAAATTACAATTATTATATACTATCAATGTGCATTTAGGTAACCGCTGTCTTTAGCATTACTGGAGCGAGTCAAATACATGCTCTTTTATCATTTACATAATCTTCAACAGTATAATAAGCTTTTTTCATGAGAATATTTTAATGTATTTCTTAAATTTGTAAATAGGCAAGTTTAAAATAGGTTGTGGAATTTTTTTATAGAATAGAATGCTCATTCCCACGAATGACCTTCTGACTTAATCAAATAATGGTAGGAGTTTTCTTAATAATGCGGTGGGTTCCGACGTCCTTTCTTCCTCTCCTCCCAGGTCATTTTTCTACTCCTCTCTACCGTAGGGATAAGTGGAAACAAAATCTACTCTCACCCCCAGGGGGATATATTGGTGGGGACTAGTGGAACAGGCCGAGATTATCAAATGAAGCATACAATACTTATGTAAGCCGCATTATAAGCGAGGCACGTCGCACATAGATCGACACAGCCAGATCGGGCTGAACGGCGCCATCGCCTTATGCGGACGCCGTTTTTATATTGATTCGAAAATTAATCATTAAGCCTCTATATGCCTGTATGATGGGTCATCAGTCTTAGCTTACCACAGCCACAGTCTAAGGTGATACGTACTTTTCTACCAGTCATCCGAAGCTAACGTACCTATAGACAGAGCAACTCTGTTGGCTTACAGAGGCGAGTCGGGGAGGATCTCTCTAAGTTGGCAGAAAATTCTGTCAATCTAGCACAAATAGGTTATATGGTTTATTTCATATTAATCCTTTAAAAAATATTTTTAATGCCATCTTGTGGCAATTAATCCTGGAGTGTATCTTCTTCTTTCATGTTTCGTTTTAAATAAATATGTAGGCAATTTGACACAGATATTTGTTTCTTAAAAATATGTACCTTAGATTATTATTATTATGGTTGAAGGCGATAACTGAATTGACATAAATAAAAATTGCAATTAAATTCTCAAGTAGGTATATATGATTATACCTATGTACTACAAAAAAATATGCTCTCACGGTAAAATTGCCTATAAAGATATAATGAACTTATTTTTGAATGGATATAATTATTAAACTAGGCTTTTATTACCTATTGTGAAAAACGCTACGAAAATGTAAAAGCGTGAGCAGGTACGTTTAAAGTTTCATAGTTGTAGTTAGACTTCCCAAGAACTATAGAAGATCGCTAGCTTCCCCTTAAAACCGCGTCCTAACTTTATAATTATAACATTGGTTACGTAACGCAAGTGGCCCAAACTGAAATTATATTTTCAGAGTTCAGAGACCGGCGTTGCGGCCAGACGTATATCGACCTTGTGGGTCACCTGTTAAAGTTTATTTTGCGATGTCGGCTCGTGCGGTGATTGCGACGTTTCGCTGTGGTGGCGCCACGTGTCACATATCACTCGACGCGACGCTTCCTTTTGGACAATATTAAAGAAAAAAGTTTGGTAACACGCCTCGGATCCCGACGGCTTTAATACGTAATATAAAATACGTCGGATTCACCTTTTTTGTTGCATTTTGATTTCTCAGCTAAATCCACCGCATTTGTTCGAACGATAATATGTTTTTGTTATTATATTTGATAGTAAGTTTTTGCTAGAAGCCCGGATCCGTTCTCGGATATTGAATCACAATAATATGTTTTACTACCTTTTCCATACTTAGAAACGTTGTCATCCCCTTTTAAGTCTTTACATTAAAGATTTGCCTTGTAGGTTTTTTTTAATCACTTTTTTTCAATAAGGTTGGTATTTTGCTCTAAACACTATGAAACTTATATTATTGGGCGATGCAAATTAATTATTTATCAATATAGTTATCTGTCTCTAGTCTTTCCGCACAATCTGGGACAAATTGTTACGTAATTAATAATGACCTACAATTGGTACATTTACCTCAATTACTGGTATTTATGGTAGAATCAGGCTTTAGCACAAATCTAAACTTGCAGCCTCTAAGCTGTTCTGTCCTTACCACGATAACATACCGTGTTTAAAACCTCTGTTTTCATTCACATAAGGTTCAATCTCGTGTGTGGGCTGGTAAATATAAGTTTGTTGGTACGTAACGGGCTGGTATCAGATGTGTGGCAGAGTACGAGACGGCATAAAAAGAAGTTGTTACCATATTGGACGACTACGATTATTAAGTAGCCGTAAGTGGACAGGTCAGACTCGGTGCCTTAGGAAGGTCCAGGGCTTAAAGCCAAGGTCGGTGCGCCCCTTACTAATACGCCAAATAAACTGCGCTTTTGTAACATTGTTCTAAGGGTGCATTGGAGTAAGTGCCTCGTTGGTCTAGCGGTTAGCATAGTCGACTGCGGATCACGAGGTCCTGGGTTCGATTCCCGGTCGGGCATAAAAATTGTTAGGTATTGGGTTTTTCAATTAAGAAATTCTCAGTGCCAGTCCGGAGTTGGAAGTTGGCGGTGTTTCACCCCCGTGCCTCGGAGAGCACGTTAAGCCGTCGGTCCCGGTTATTATCGTTAAAGCCCGCCAACCCGCATTGGAGAAGCGTGGTGGGTCTAAGCTCTAATTCTCAGAGTGGAGGCCTGTGCCTAGCAGTGGGACGTTAATAGGCTATAGTGGTGGTGGATAGGTATTTAACTGCCTCCTTAGTCTAGTGGTTAGCATTTTCGACTGCCGCCGCCGAGGTCCCGGGTTCGAGTCCCGGGTCGGGCCGTAATTAAGTGTTGGGTGTTTCCTGACTAGAAATTCTCAATACTAGCTCGGAGGTAGGAAGTTGGCGGTGTTTCATCTCCGTGCCTCGGAGAGCACGTTAAGCCGTCGGTCCCGGTTATTATCACTAACACGATAATAGTCGTCATAGCCCGCCAACCCGCATTGGAGCAGCGTGGTGGGTCTAAGCTCTAATTCCCCTTTCTCCTATGAGGATAGAGGCCTGTGCCCAGCATTGGGACGTTAATGGGCTGTAGTAGTATTTAAAATGTCGCGTGTGAAAATAATAAATCGTTGGGAAAAATATGAGTAATGAGCAAGTAATATTACATTCCTCGCCATAAAACGCTGATATCATAGCACATATTCGTAATAGGAGTTGTATGTAACACCGTCAACTCCTTTGTCCATTTTATATGGAGTTATGGTGCTTTGAATGAAATATTATAGTTTAATGAAATTTATGTGTGAAATGTATTGGTACACCACAGACCTAGTATTTACCTAGTAGGTAGGTACCCCGAAGCTTATACGAAGAACAGTAATGAATATATTATTATGTATCGTTGATTTTTTTTGCAATCGTCAGAGGAAACACGTTTTGTTCTGTCACAGTAGTCTGTGCAGCTCATAGATTTAGGATTGGTCTCCGCTGTGACCAATCCACAATGTATTGTGCAGCTACGCGCGCGGACTTTTCGTCCAGCAGACAATTTTTTGACACGTGTCGCTCTTAAAACACTGGGCTATAATATGTTAACGCCTGTCATCGCTTTTTTTTTATTATTATTTATTTATTACCTAAAATTTATAAAAAACGAATAAAAATATAAAAATAGTGGACAATGAAGCACTTATCTCTGAGAGATCTTTGTCACTGAAATGATATGTAATGAAATGATTTATTACACGTCTGACAACCTGTGCCACTTATGAAATGTCGTGAGTCTACCATCGTTCGGAAAGAAATTCTACTGAGAAGAGCTCATTTCACTTCTACAACTGTTTCCTGTTTAGCTAAGTCCATTTCTTTGCCTAGTCTTTTTTGCCCGTAATAAGATTATCTTAATTATCTTAGTATTGCAATAAATTCACCGACCGGCGCTATCCTTTAATAGCTATGCGACCAGCTCGCTTTGCATCTGTATATGGTAGCTACATAATATATAGTATACAATATACGCACAAACATAGTTTTTATTAGGCTTACTTTGGTATTACTAGAAAATATGATCAGGGACTATATAGATACTTTATACGCGGTGACAGGTAATTTGACATGTGTCAGCATGGCAGCTACCACAGAACTTAGAATCGGTATAGAAGTAGCAAAGGACATGCTTGTCGCTTCGCAGGTGCTTGGGTAAAACTTCAATACGCGTTACTTACAAACTCACATAATGTTTGCACAGTATGTTTAATTTAAAAGGATTTTAGTACAGTTTAACTTGAATTAATGGTGATAATTTTATTTACGTCATCTTGAAACTTAGGCTTTTCAAATGTTTGTTCTGATAGGATATTAAATATAAACTCAAATTAATCTTACCAATATATTAAAACAAAGTAAGTGGTATTTCTATACCTTAAATATTATCTTTAGAATTAGAAGTGTTAGCATGTCGCTAAACGGTTAACGGCTAATGGTTGAAAATATTAGTAGACAATCTTTACTTGTGTGCTAGTGCACTTGTGATTGTTTACTAATATTTTTAAAAAAACGTTCTTTTTTTACTATCGTTTGTTAAACGGTAAGCGGTTAACAGTAGTAAACGATCTTTACTCCTGTGAAAAAAATAACAGTGTTTTTTTACTACCGTTTACAGCCGTTAACCATTAACCGTTTAACCGTTTAGCGATATGCTAACACCTCTATTTAGAATACTTGGTAAGTATTTATATACCTTATTATATGATGTTCTTTAGAATTCTGTGGTAGCTACTAGCTACCAATCAAATGCTACGAGCTACGGTGACACTTCTTATACTTTTGCGAGTATTTTGAAAAATAGTCTAGTGTCTATGAAAATGGGGTAATGTTCTTTTTACGGCGACAGTACATTACTAACTTAGGTAGTTTGTTTATTTCTAGAGACAGGGGAGTACGCTGTACGACCCCTGGCCTGCCAACGCTTAAGTACTACTTAAGCAATATTACTCAAAATGACAGTTTGATGTCACGAGCCTTGGTGTTCCTAAAATAAGGATTTAAATTCTAAAACACGAAAGTCCACAATAATGTTGTTTCATTATACATTACTTAATTTTAAAAAAATCATTTCATAGACAAATTTATATCTACGCGACAATGTATGGGTACGTGAAGGGTTAGCTACTATCGTGTCGCGTCGTATCGAGTCGCGTTGTCTCAGTTTTCGCTCACGTAGGACAATGCTTGCGCGAGTTCTTTTATAACGCTGTGTACAAAATCCATTTTTCCTCCATACTCCAATATTCCGCAAATAAAGGCATGAAAGCATTTGATAAAGGCCATGCCTACTTCCCCTTCGCCTACTTGCACGTGATTGCGACGCGGCGCGCATAGCCTGCTCATCGCCTAATATGTACGTTTGACCTCGGCTATGCCACATACAGGTGGAGTTTTATAGTCCGCGACACGACGTGAAGACACGACACGAGGCTAGAGAAATCGGGTTAATACAAAACTTATATATATGACTCATCGTATATAGAATCTAATGTTTAACACTTATGCATATCCATAATTATAGTTGATGCCCGCAACTTCGTCCGCGTGGATGAAGGTTTGATTCCCGCGGGAACTCCATAATTTTCCGGGATATAAGTACAGTTCGCGCCCGAGTTGATTGCAGAGTAAATGTATGTGTCACCATACATTTACTCTACATTCAACTCGCGCGCGAACTATAGCATATGTCCTTCCCTGGGATGCAATTTACCTCGGTACTAAATTTCATCAAAATCTGTAGAAAAGATGGGCTGGGAAAGCATAGTAGACAGACAGACACACTTTCGCATTTATTTTACTATGGAAGTATGGATATAACATAGTTAAAAACTCGAGTGCTTTAAATCAATCAAAAGCTTACGAGTTATGTGCCCGTATCAATGCCGTATCGTAGTCGTTGAATAAAGAAACATCTTCTGTACAGAATACAAGAAACCTTAAAAAAAGCTGTCGTTTCATACCTTCATCGTCTTCTCATTACCTCATAAATATTTATTATATTTTGCGTAAAAGTCGCCACTACGTACCTACTACGCAGACGTACCTACCTACGTTACTACGAGTCAATGTTGATCTCAGTTGAATGCTAGGTACTCTTGAGGATATTATAAATCGGGCGAGCTTTCTTTTGCATTTGTTCCTTAAGACTTTTTTGTATAAAGATCATTTTCCTTGAGTTTTCCGGGTTTTATTTCATCATCAATACAACCCATTTTCAGCTCATTATTGAGCACGAGTCTTTTCTCAGAATGAGAAGGGTTTGGCCATGGTCCGCCACGCTGACCAAGTGCGGATTGGTGGACTTCACGCACCTTTGAGAGTGTTATGAAGAACTCTCAGGCATGCAGGTTTCCCTAAGATTTTTATATCACTCAGAAGTTAGAAATGCTGGTCCGAGGATCGAACTCGAATCGGAGTTCGAACTTCTGTGCGAAATGCGAAAGCTGATCTGTCTGGTACGCTTTCACGGTCCAACTTTTCAACCAGTTGTGATGAAATTCGTTACAGAGATAGTTCGTACCCCGGGGATGGACATAGGACATATCTTACCAAAAAAACCTCCATCCACGCGGAAGAAGTAGAGGGCAAGTGCTAGTCATAGAACAAATCTTTTGATCGGTGCATTCACTTGTGAGGTATAGTATCGCCCGCGTAGATGGCTAATCTCTGTGGAGATTGGCCAACCATGTCCGAAAATCAGCCGAAAGGACATTATTTTATCATTGGAATTAACAACTGCTTAAGCCGATATGCCATATCCGAACAAAATTACATTGTCGGATGTAAGTTGAAGCTATAAAAGGCAATTTCTCAGTATGGATCTATCTGTCAGTTTGTTTACGATTCAGACAAAAGGGTGAAATGTTTAGTCTAGCCTTCATGTCTAGACTTGAGGAAGCTAACGATGACATACAATGATATTAATATCTAATTATTTATAAACATGTCTGAGGCATTCCTCAAGTGATAATTGAGATATTCATTTATACCTAAATGGGACGTCCCGGGTTCAATTCAAGGCAGAAGACTTTTTTAGTTTCTATAGTGTCTCTTAATATCTCAGGCTTCCCCAATATCTCATATTGTCAGGTTTGACATGTCTAATATTCTAAAAAATGTAAAATCCATACTCATTTTGTAATTAATGTGAAAGTATGTTCTTATGTTTGCTATCTTTCAGCTCCCACAGCTTATCCAATGTTGATGAAATTTGGTATGGAGAATATAGTTTCCCAGAGACAGAAACCGAAGAGTTCCCGCGAGATTTTCATAACTCTAGATCAGTACTTACCTATTAGGTACTCTAGTCATCTAGTATTTATGCATTTAGAATCTTTAGTCCCATACTAGCTGACGCCCGCGACTTTGTACGCGTGGATCGAGGTTTTGTGGTTCCCGCGGGAACTCTTTAATTTTCCGGGATAAAAAGTAGCCTATGTTTTATTCCAGACTATAATCTATATCTGTGCCAAATTTCATCCAGATCCGTTCAGCTGTTGGGGCGTGATTGAGTAACAAACGTCCATACCGACATCCATACATCCAAACTTTCGCATTTATAATATTAGTAAGATATGTCAGGTAGGACGTCTCATATTATCGACAGAAATCATAATATTCTTTATACGAAAAATAAAGCTTTTCATCGCGAAAATTAATGAAATGTATAAAAATTTTCTTCACCAAATAATACTTTTGGATGGAAGACGAATTTTCCACCAGACGTAAATAATAGCTATATACCTTTATCTAGGTACAGTCTCTGTTTATATGCCTACGCTTTCCCAACACAGTCGGCATTAACGGTCGATAACTGCTGGTATACGTAACACTTCGTTACCTTGATTTCGGATGACTGGAAAACAGTTTCCAGCGGCGGATTCGCGCGAGATTCCTGGAATCCGCACCGCGCGAAACGTTGACCCATATGTTTACATTATATACAAGCGGCGCAACGAACAACTTGTTTTATATATAAACTATAGACACTAGCGAGTAGCATTTGATGCCCGCGTGGTCTAGATTTTGATGTCGATAATTACTGAGTCTCATAAACATGGATTATGTTGATGTCATTAATTTGTTGTGTTATACGCGTAGCCAAAACGCTCTTATCTGTTCTCGCCAAGTGAGCGACAGAAGCGATGCCACGCGACGCGACGCGACAATATCATACAGTAGCTGACCCTTCACGTGGCATACGTTGTCGCGTAGATACGTCTTGTCACTTTACCTAAGGCAACGGACAGCGATAGAAGCGACGCGACGCTACTGTTTACATACGGGTATTTTTATCACGGAAAATTAAAAAGTTCCCGCGGGAACCAAAAGACAATAGCGTAAACGTTTACGTTTGTATACTATACCTACTTACATCACTAATTACCGTAGCTAATTGGATAGAAGCAGGCGTTACTTTGCGGAAGGCCATCGATAATGATAAAACTAGAAGTTTAATTCGCTATAATACGCCACAGTAGGTATCTATATGGTATAGTGCGTATCTTGCACTTGCAGCCCGCGATGTTCACCACACAAATCTTCCAAACTACTCTCAACGTACGTTTCACTCCGATACCGGAGCATCTTCTGGAGATGTTGACTCGACAATGCACGATTGTAAACAATCTGGCTGCAGTGCAACTGTACCACATAGATTTGCCTCATGTGGCGGATTATAGCTAATTAAGGCCCTGTGTAGCGTAAAAGGGGGTTTTTTAAAAGCAGTGTATCCATCAAACGGTGACATAATGTATGCTTGTAAAAACAATGTGCTGTTTTCAAGACCTTTGAGCAGCTATTGACGCATTACAAAACACAATTTAAAAAAAATCTCTGCATTGAAATTTATTTTAAACATACCTCTTAATTTACCTTTTAAAGCAATTTTTCTCCTTATTGAAGCCAATAATTAGCTTTAGAAATAAAAGATAAAATTCATATTTCTAAATCAACCACATTGTCGGATTCATTTATATTTAAAAGTAAATATTATTTTTTTTACAAATTATTACATGCATTTTTTGCGACACGCGCTTGCTCGATTTCACCCCCGTGCGCCTGTGTTTTTCATCTCGTGAGCTCACAGCGCCTTAAACTTCCAGTTTTTTCATTACCTTAGCTTACACAAGAGTGAATAGACCTCTTCTAGGCAAGTGCGCTCCAACCTAGACCTCATCATTGCTTTGTATTCAGCTTGATTGTCGTCAAGCGCAAGCCTAAAGATATTAATAAAAACTCACCGAAGATAATAGCATCAGCTATATTCCAAACATCTTTTGTTTATTTGACTTCTATATTACACAGAATGTTGGCGCCGCGACGTCAGTGCGCTGTTTTCCTAGAACCTAAAAACACCACCAATATATACACTAGTAGTTTTTTTAAATATCGATAATCAAGTTTTATTTTTTGCACTATTTTATGCATCACAGCTGACGTATTGTGTATGCAGTTATTTGTTGAATTTCTATAGTTATTCCATGGAGTGTTCCACGTCTGAATTATACAGAACGTAGTGTATAATACGCAATGTATAAGGCCTGTATATTTTAGCTCGTCCCCGTAGTCTGTAGTGTCGCGCAAAAGGCTATCTGCGATCGCTCTCACCGCGGCTGAATCATAAAGTGATCACTCCTGATATTAAATTTGTTCCCATACATTGTATGATCGTTCTATAAAATAAATAATAATATCTTTTAAGTATATTGTATTTGAGGGACGAGTAGCCTAGTTGTGACATCGCATATCAATCCATTGCGAATGTTAAGCAACGTTGACCCAAGATGGTAACCGGATTTGGTAGTCTGAATTTGGCTTTTTTGTTTCCTCGTCGATTGTTACTCAATCACACCAGAACGGCTGAACAGATCTGGATGAAAGGCAAGGAGATAAATTTTGGTCTGGAATAACACACAGGCTACTTTTTATCCCGGAAAATTAAACATTTCCCGAGGAACCAAAAACATCAATCCACGCGGACGAAGTCGCGAGCATCAGCTAGTCTATACTAATATTATAAATGCGAAAGTTTGGATAGATGGATGTATGGATCGATGGATATTTGTTACTCAATCACACCAGAACGGCTCAACGGATCTGGATGAAATTTGGCACAGAGATATATTATATTCTGGACTAACAGTAGGCTATTTTTTACTCCATAAAATGAAAAAGTTCCCGTGGGATAGAAAAAAACAATCCACGCGGACGAAGTCGCGGGCATCAGCAGCTAGTATCATATCATACTAATATTATAAATGCGAAAATGTGTTCATTTGTTGCTTTGTCGGTTTGTCCTTCAATCACGCTGCAACAGAGCAACGGATCGACGTGATTTTTGGCATGGATTTAGTAGCGGACCTGGAGAGTGACATAGGCTACTTTTGGTCCCGGAAAATTAAGGAGGGAATAAAAAAACTTAACCTACGCAAACGAAGTCGCAGGCATCAGCTCTAGTATTCATATAAATTCAGCACTCCGTTCACCAGAACACGACCTCTGACCAATCCTTGAACCAGCGCGTTTAGTGGCGCTCAACGCCGCAATACAAAATCGGTTGCTTGTTAAATCACCCCATTATCACCATTAGCTTGTTAACGTGACCGTTCAGACACCTTTCCCGGGCGCGGCCTGCAATGTGACCCATATAACCGGTATTAAACTAAAATTACCTATTAATAATATTTAGCTGTAGCCGTAATAGCCTTGTAGTTTCGATGACCGACTTCCTATTCGAGTGGTCGGGGATTCGTTCCCTCTGACTTTTCGGAGTTTTATCACAGAATAGAAATAAATAGTACGTTGTTATATTATGTGTGTTTTAAAGGCTAGCACCACTACATATGCACGGCGCGGCGCGGATTTTTTTTCGGATAGAATATGCCCTCCGCTACAGCGTCACGGGGGGCTAGGAATGGGAGGTCGGTTGGATGCACGGCACGGCGCTGCACATTGCGGCAAATATTCTTTGTTTAGGTTTGTATGGAGCTGGGCCCACTGAAGCGACGAGTTAATCACTGGCTAACTGCTCGAGCAGTCCGTGTATGGCCGGTTTAAGAATGAAAAAAAGAAAAACGTCATTCGCAAAAGCTCAGCGCACATCATCATTTTCGATCGCTTTTCTTTCAAACGGCAGTCCTTGCAGTCTTTCCGCATATTATTACCATTGGATTTTTTTTTGTTTTTTCTTTGTAAACAGCTTTGCTCAAAGCTCCAAGGCGATTCCAGTCACAATATAGCAACCTTACAGTTCGAAAATATATAACGAGTAAATACCAGTAACACGTTAGTTATTATGAACGATATACGACTATTAATCTAAATGTATCTAAACTAATATTATAAAGTGGAAATATTTGATTGTTTGGTTGTTTGATTGTTTGTAATGGATGAACTCAAAAACTACTCAATCGATTTTAAAAACTGTTTTCAGCGAGTAACATAATTATGCTATATTTTATTTTCAAAAAATTAGAGATCGCTAAGGTTTAATATTTGCTGGAAACCAGCTCTGGTACTATGTGAATATTAATTTCTTGGCTGTTTAAATTTAAAAAGCTCCTGTTTTGCAAAATGCTTCTCGCAAAAGCAAATTCATAGTTCGAGTAAACATGACGCTTTGAAATATTTTTATAAGCACTCTTCTTCTTATTTTGTTTTATGGCTTTTTATAACATCTCTTAATGATATTTCATGATTTGAAAGCAATTGTAAAAGTCTATAATATGAATTAAAAATTGACTTTATTTTATTGCACTAATAATTAAGTATTGCTCTGTATTTTTTCACGAATCATGTTAGAAACGAAACTTTAGTAAATAATGTGATTTATATTACTAGCTATTTACGTAGAAGCTTATTCAGTCAACACCTATATTTTATAGCATAAATCAAGCGAGACTCTGATAAACTGTTGCATTCATTCATTACACTATAGATGATTTTCTTATTGACATAGTTGCATGAAAGCAATCGGCCTCGCATCCAGTAGCCCACAAATCAGTGTAATACTTGTAATGTAACGTGTGGTGTATTGTTTACTTATTATAATATTATTCACTTTTAAAAAAGAGCAACTGCCCAGTTTGTTTGCCGGCTCTTCTCAGTAGAACCAGCTTTTCGAACCGGTGCAGTGGTAGAGACTTGACGTATCATATTATGTGACACAAGTAATAGTCCTACGTGAAATAAATAAATCATTTATCATTTCTGCGTCAGTATAATATGTCGGAACTGTAGGATAGCTAAACAGAATTCCCAACCAAGAGTACAAGAGTACACGAGGTGATGAGTTACGCCTGTCTATAAATACAGACGGACAGACACACTCGCACTATTATTAACCCCTCATTGCTATGAGTAACCACTCTATTGTTAAAGCACTTTTTCAAGTGTAAAACAACTCAGTACGTATGTACCTACTAGCTGGTTAACAATGATATAGTGGACAAAAATGGTAAACAAACTGTAAAAAAGTCTGTTTTAGTTGGTTTACCTATTGGATTAGATAATATTATTTCGTACAAGTTTGGTTTTTAAACATAATTACAAATAAGTCTATAATAATTGATTGATAAGATTGTCGACAGTTTGTGAACCGTTCAATGTTCTGAGTGTCAATTTTTGAAATATTCATTGTATAGGTATACGTTTTCTTGTCTCTTTCTTGTAGGTTAGGTTAGGGTTCGACATAAATAATCAGGTAGTGCCCTTAGGTTACTTAGGTTTTATCGGGTTAATATACATAACAGATTACAATCTACCGAAAAATAAATGCGTTAAATTGTAATCTGTGGAAAGTTTACAATTTCTCTAGTTAGATTCTAACGGTTTTTGCAATCTTACGGTGACACATATCCATTAGGTTTTAGGTTGAAAATAAAGAAGCATTTTCAGCGTTTTTCGGAAATTTCACAACAGGTAGGTAATTGCCAAAACTTTCACCAGAGACAAACTTTCAGCTAGTGCAGATATATAAGTGAATGCTGTTTACTTGTACCTACACGATAACGTATGTATAACTCGGTGCAATTGCAATTTTCCTTAAGATTTTCTCAGAACGTGCAAATCTTGTTGCTTCAATGCCGCCGACAAATGACAATACCTATCGTTCCTAATTGATAGATACGGGAGATAGTATTTTAATGGAGAAGGTTCAAGTATGAGTCATTAATTATATTCCAAGGAATTGAGAACCTCCTCCTTTTTTGGAAGTCGGTTAAAAAAGTAGACATTCAGTTGTTTATATTTTAGGTAAGTATCACAATAATTGAAAGGATGAAATTAAATACAAGTGTATTACGACATACACAATCAGAATCCGTTTGTATTGGGTTTCAAGGCTTCCGAACAGTTTACTTTTCCTCTCGTACATGATAGAGTTACCGAGTTGCGAGTGTGTATCGTTTACGCCTTTCGCTAACTCAAAATACACATCAGCGGCATGTCTCCCGACAAAATGTTGGGTGACGGACGCGTAGCAAAATTTTTAAAAGTAATCGAGTTTGTGCAGCATTTATTTTTATTATCAACTACAAGTTAGCCCTTGACTGCAATCTCACCTGATGG
This sequence comes from Erebia aethiops, assembly GCA_923060345.2. Classification (NCBI taxonomy): domain Eukaryota; kingdom Metazoa; phylum Arthropoda; class Insecta; order Lepidoptera; family Nymphalidae; genus Erebia; species Erebia aethiops. The sequence goes on along the minus strand of OV281081.1, from coordinate 15,258,186 downwards.
TAAGTGATGATGCAGTCTAGGATGGTATCGGGCTAACCTGTTACGGGTATGGCAGATATATTAAAACCCATCCCCTAATCGGTTTCTGCACGGCATCGTACCGGAACGCTATATCGCTTGGCGGTAAGTCTTTGCCGGTAGGGTGGTAACTAGCCACGGCCGAAGCCTCCTACCAGGCAAACATTCTTCAAAATTAAAACTCATTTTTTTATTCAAGTAGACTTTGACAAGTGCTTTTGAATCTTCGAGTGAATCTACTACCGAATTAAGCATTAGGTGCAACACACACCAGCTGAGCGTTGAAGAGTCTGCCTTGGCGCAGCGTGTTTGACAATGACTCTAATTAAATCTTTATTTTCTTTGGCATAAAGTCCGAACGTTTTACTTTTTTTAGATTCAGTTCATTGATAACAAACTTAATAAATATAAATGTATTTAAATTTCTGTTCATACTAAGCTCTTCTCCTTCCTCTTCCTTTACGCGTTACTTAAAATCAACTAGGTAATTAGTTTTATCTTTTCATGATAGCATTTTCTTTACACACATTGCAGGTTAATTAATTGTCTTGTGGCCTTTAAATGCATAAAAATCCGATTTATAACGGATAAAATACCCAAACAATTTTTACTTGAAATTCTTATAAGAATTCTTGTGGCAAGCTTATTATTAAAACTGGAGCTTTTTGCGGAACGCTGTAGTTAGAAAATAAAGCTATATAGCTGCTATCAGTCCACAAGGATCCACTTTTTGCACATTTGTTTTTTTTGTTCGGCTTAAATATTTTTACCTGAAAATACGAATTGGGAAGCTGTTATGTCTTAGCAGGTATGTATTAACAATAAAATAAAAATAATTAATTAATTAAATACAACAAAAAGTCTCTAGTGTCCAGGGTGATCTTACGCTCAAATCCGTCGTCTGATAAAAGAGCAAAAAGTGATGCGCCACGGTCCACTGAGTCAACTATCGATTTCGTTCTCGTAGATTTGTTCTTCCTGGTGGATTATCCGATGCCTGTTTATGTAACTTAGCTAAGTTAAACTAGCTAAACTTGACGTCTGTTATTGGATACAAGCAGGCGTTAGGTACTTTGCGGAAGTCCATGATAATGAAGGAACTAGAAGTTTAATCCGCTATAATCCGCCACAATAGGTAAATCTATGTGGTACAGTGTGTGTCTACTTGCAGCTTGCGATAATCACCGCCCAGTAAGCCAGCAATTCCCACCGGCACCACACCACAAAAATCTTCCAAATTATTCTCAACGTACGTATGACTCCGACACCATCTTCTTCATCTTCAGGAGATGATGACTCGACAACGATTGTAATGACTTAAAAATAAAAATTTTAACTTATATTTTAGACTTTACAAGCAAGATACACACTGTACCACATAGATTTGTCTACTGTGGCGGCTTCATTAACGTCTGTTAATATCTATTGTATATAGTTCTGAATTGTATCGACTGCCTCGTTGGTCTAGTAACTAGTTCTTAGCATGTTCGACTGCGGCCGACGAGGGTTCGATTTCCTGTACGGGCCATAACAAGTGATAAATGATAAATGATTTATTTATTTCACATAGGACAACTTGTGTCACTTATGAAACGTTAAGACTCTACCATCGGTTCGGAAAGATGTTATACTGAGAAGAGCCGGCAAGAAACTCAGCAGTATTAGGTTTTTCTGACAAGAAATTCTAAGTACTAGCCCGGAGTTTGGAATTTGGTGGTGTTTCACCCCCGTGCCTCGTAAAAAGCACGTAAAAGCACGTAAAGCCGTCGGCCCTGCGCCTGATCTCTCTCCGGTCCTGTTGTATTTTCCGTCCCATTGGGCTATGAGAGTAAAGGAACAGAGAGTGTACCTGTGTATGCGCACACTCTTGTGCACCAAAACATCTCACGTGCAGATGGCTAATCTCTCTGAAGATAGGCCGCCGTGGCCGAAATTCGGTTGGAAGGACGTTATAGAGTTATTATGATCTAGTGGATCTGTATAGACATTAGACACCACAGAAAAAGGAATCTGCTTATAACTAATATAGAGACTATTCGCTTATCCGATTTTGACGAAATTTGGTAGGTTTATAGCTTGCATTCCGGAGACGGGTATAGGCGTAAAGACTTTTTTCGTCCCGGAAAATCGAGTAACTCATACGAGATTTAAGAAAATCCCAAACGCACGCCGACGAAGTCGCAGGTATCATCTAGTTATTTATTTACTTCAACAAATCTATGCGTATGTACGGTATCAACGTACTCATTGCAAAAAAAAAATACCAAATTAAACCAGTCTGCAAAAATGGAAACATAAATAGCTAACAATGTATCATAGTTCTGAGGAGTGAAGAGGCACTGGCAGCAAAAAGCAACGCTTATTTTAAACTAGACAATGATAGTAAAGTAAAGAACCACAGGCTAGCGCCACAGTCATTAGCGCCGCTCGACTGGCCCGCCGTATTTCCGCTCCGAGGTAGACAGGCCAGCCAGCTGCGAGCAGTAGGTTCTAATGAGTGTTCCGTACATATCGCTTTTATTTTGGACAAACGCTTGTTTGTTATAATTAATATGAAAATTTATTAGAATACTAATTTAAATTATTAGTAAGATAATGGGGCCAATTCTGTTTAGCACAATCTCAGTCTAAACTAAACTAAATTGACAGGTCTGAACCTAGTGCTGCCCCTTTCCATAGGAAGTATGAAAGGGATAGCAATATAAATAGAGCTATCATTTTAGTTTAAGTTTAAGATTGTGCTACACAGAATTGGCCCCATTATAATAAAAATTAATTAGTTTTTAACTGTGTTAAAATTCTATTTATTTTTGAAGTGAAACCTCTTTAGAATCGTTGTGATTTGAAAATTCTATGAAACCAAAATACGACACCAGAAAGGGACAAACATATTCATAATGGGATTCAGCCTGCGAGAGAATGAGATAGAATACAAGTTATATTTATCTCATTCTCTCGTAGGCTACTTTTCTGCAGTTTCACATTTGCCGTATGTGAATTGCACACACACACTTTTTTATTCCACTACAAGTTAGCCCTTTGCCCTTCCTCCAGCCCTTCGATCTCACCTTGGTAAATGATGAAGCTAAGATGGTAGCTCTAGCGGGGTAGCGGGCTCACTTGACAACACAATTTTAAAAGAATTAATATATATATTACGTACCAATTGAGTTCATTTGTTAAAATTTTGTCAGTTATGTGTGGGTCAATAAAGATTCATTTATTTATATATTTACTTGTTAGTGGTATGACAGTTATATTAAACCCATACCCCTATCGGCTTCTACACGGCATTGTGCCGGAATTTAATCGCTTAGTGGCACGTCTTTGACGGTAGGGTGGCAACTAGCCACGGCCGAAGCCTCCCACATGACTAGACCAGAGAAAATTCAGAAATTATAAATTCCCATATTCACCGTGCCAGTAATCGAGCCCGGGACCTCCGCACGCTCCGAGGTCGTCGTCCTAGTCCTAAATAGTATGCAATAAAACTTATAAACGTTCAAAAACGCAATGAATCAATGAGAGCATCTCCTAAACAGCAATGAGAGTTCCTCCCACGTTAAGTCCACAGTACTTACTACTGCGCAAGGGAGGTCGTCAAAACCGTCCAACAAAGGAAAAATATTCTTAAGCGCAACTACTAGGATACCCGTTCGGTCGTGCATTGGTCTGTCAATCATTTTTATGTATATCTTATCATGATAATTGACCATAATATTGACTTTTCTCTAGCAGATGGCCGCGACTGCATCCGTGTGAAATGTTTTTTTTATCCGACGGGACAAAAGTAGCCTGTGTGACTCTCCAGGTCCTAACTATACCCTTGCTAAAAATCACGTTGATCCGTTGCTTTGTTGCGGCGTAATTGAAGCACAAACCAGCAAACCAGCAAACAAACACACTTTATAATATTATTATGATTATGAATGTAGTAGGGCATACATAGTTTCAAACGTTACACTTAGAACAGGGGCCATACCACAGAATAATATAATAGTACTGACGTACAGAAGTCTCACTCCTTTGATGTTGACTACTTGCCGACGTTTTAATAGCCTACATAATTATTATTAAAAAGATAAATCACGCACGCAAGCTAAATTAAACTTTATCGCCGCGCGCGAGTGTCCGTATTGCTTTGCATCTTTTCCCTTTCCTACGTCACGGACGACATTGCGAGCTTGTCTAGGGCTGTCAGCAAACAGTACAACAATACAGTAGGTTTTTCGAATTGGTAAGTAAGGTACCTACTCTGGCTATGATCGACTGTGTTTACTGTGTGTCGCTACACAGTGAGTTCTTCACTACGCACGCAACTTGCAAGGTCATTCGTCGCGGCGAAGCAGTGCGGCGAAACATAATATTTCGCTCGGAGAGGTAGGTACACTTCGATCACGGAAATATATAAATATATATTCCGTGCCCTTACTCTAAATCGGCAAGGTGTAATAAGAATTAGGGAGTAAGGGCCTAACTAGGGCGAGCGTATTCCCTGCGACTCGTTTGTACTACCTACAGCTCGTGCCTCGATTCAAAAAAATTACTTGAAAAGAGGCTCATTTAAGTTTGACATGAATTGTACCTGTTCCGTGATAGAAGTACTATTGACTACTTATTATTGTATTGACTACTTGCTGACTTGCTTGCTAGCTTTAATAGCCTAAATAATGATTATTAAATAGATAAAACACGCAAGCAAGCTAAATTAAACATTATCGCCGCGCGTTAAACAAAGAGTAAAAAAATACTGTAGGTATAACTTTTAATTATTTATTTTAATATTTATAGCTGTTTGACTTTAATATAATGTCTTATATTTTTTTTTACAGTATTATTATTTTATATATACATGAGTGTCTATTTGTAGGATACATAGTTGTAGACATTTTAAATGTCTACAACTATTTATCCTACAAATAATTAATATGCTAAACACTTAACTTAAACTATTAAACAAATATTTTCAAAAAACTATTTACGAAAACAGCGTTATTATTCACTAGCACGTCGCTCGCTTATAACGCGCCAGCCCCGACTGCGTAAGCATTCCGGGAATGAGCGCGATCGTCGGTATTTTCGTCGCGCAAGTACCAAGAGTGACACAGGCCTGGCCATACTGCCTACACTTAAGCCAATACTTAAGCAATATTACTCAAAATGACGTTCCTAAAATAAGGATTATAATTCAGAAACTTAGAACCTCCCAGCTATCCCCTTTAAAGCGTGTCTCCTCCATCCACGCGTCATTGGCGAGATATATTGTACCCACAGATCACGGAAACAAGGGAGATATGCCTATGTATCAAATTGTATTGAAACCTGCTGTCTCCAGTTTATCCCTACCTATCCCTACTACCTGCTACCAATACAAGCAACTAAATAAATACAATAGACAAGAAGTCTCACTCACACACACGCATACCGATAGATCAGTGCATGAGGCACGAACAAATATACACTTTATTGTTTACCTAACAGGGTTCAATTTCAATCACCGTGCATCTTACTCACACAAACGTAAAACGTTGTCGATGTGCTGTGCAAAATTCAAATATGATACAATTAGTGGTTGACTAAAATGGATCTATCGATGCTAAATTTCTTAATATTTGGGTTTTTGACAATGACTACCGATTATGAAAAGTGATATTTTACTTGTGTACCAAAAATAAGATGTAAAAAATCATCTCATATTAGATTATTTTTAACCGACTTTCCGAAAAAAGGACGAGGTTCTTTTTGTGCACATTACAACACTTTTTTCTTCAAGTTTGTTTGGTTGTTTGTTTGTTTGGGTGAATTTTAAGTACACATTAATCGAAAAATTATTTTACAAGACCTTTGCTCGTAAAGTGGCTCTTACTTCCTCGTTATTAAATATACTTTAACCACCCTTGGGCGACGAAAATATCACCCAAACGTCCCAACTAGACACAGAATTTGTACTTTTTTTTTTGCTGGAAAAATGCATTTACGCATCCCGCACAAGGCGGGTATGTGGGACTCACAGATGGAAGCAGAATACCCACTAAAAAACCAGCAGCACAGTCCGCGTCTACAAAGAGAGGTCTCAGGGTCCCAAGGCTACTGAGACATCACGACGCTGAACCGACCATAGGGTCCTAGACACCTATACTAAGGCGGGAAAAGGCGAGCGAAGCGTCGCCTTCTTCCCCCCTGTCGTCTTCTGCGGATCAGTGGAGCGTTAGGGTCCAGCTCTCGTTCCCGTTCCGCAGCCTCCTTCAGCTCCATAACATTTTCCACTAGGGTATGGTGCGCTGTGTCCTCTGGAGTACCACACTCATGACAGATGGCTGTTTCCTCCCGTTTCGCAATCTGGTGCAAGTACTTACCGAAACAGCCATGTCCCGTAAGTACAGAATTTGTACCTACTTCACTCAGAAATTACTAGACTATTTTATCCCGGAAATTAAGGAGTTCCCGCGAAATTAAAACAAACTTAATCCAGGCGGACGAAGTAACGGACATCATCTAGTGGGTATTATTAACTTACAGTCAACACAAAACGCAAGTTCAATGTTGGGATTGACCATTCGAAGAGCCGACGAACCATCTTCAATGGTTGAAAGCACTTTGGCTCAAAGTGATACGAGCATATTGTGCTATTTTTCGTCGGAAACCAGCTTGGACCTCTTCCTGTAGCATTTATCCACTTTTCTTTTCTTTCTGCATCCTTCGGATATCTTAAATATTAATATTAAAGAGTGACATTAAATATATCAATAAATGAGTAATGAGTATCTACGTAAATTGACATTATATTAATTCACCTAGTATATTTTTTATACGTTTCGTCAGCTAAGTAAGTCGAGTACTTACATTAAAAAAAATAGTAATAATTATGACTAAAAATATAGTTATAATGAATTTTACTCACGATAGTTTAAACGTTAAAATAGCAATAATTGTTTACTAAGTTATAATTAAGGTACTATTAATTATTGTATCACAGATCATCGTTTGGTCGCTAAAATATCGACAACTGCATTGTACTCGTACCTGCATCGTCACATCTCTAGTTCACGGCACGCCGACAGCGGCCGAACTACGAAATTTGATCTATCGTGCTAGTGAAAGAATCGGTAAAGAACACTTAACCATTGCGTCGTAAGACTGGCCGATTCATTGATAGATTTCTACTAAGCAAGCAATGGTTTTTGTTCATAATGAGATATAGACTTGTCACTCTATTACATTATGATACCACTAAATAATGTTTTATTGATTTTAATGGAAAATTACAACAATTTATTTGTACTTACGTGTGAAATGAGATGCCATCTTTCATGTAATTCACTTTGCAGCTTGAATTTTTACAAACAACCACTGAACAACGCGGCATTTTGTTAAAAACCGAGAGAAGTGAACCAATCTTTGAATGACATGCGACTAAAGACAAAAACGGCCATCAGGCCTATTTTGTGCCTGATGAGTTCGCACGCAACACGCCCCCTTAGCACATCTCCCTTGTTTCCGTGATCTGTGATTGTACCCATTTGGTACAAACGCAAGCCATAAAACCAATAGTTGAATTGAATTAAACAATTCTAAAGCACGAAAGTCAACAATAATGAAAAAAATATGGCTTTAAGCGTTGGCAGTACTGCCCCTGGTAACATAATTATTAAAGACATCCTTTAATTTTATGGTTACTTTATCCCACAGCTTTTGTTATTAATTCACGTTGCAATGTTGTATGTTATACTTATCAGCGAAACACAAAACATCCGCAAACACAACAAGAGAGACTAGACACTGCAGTAACACGACACCAGCTGCTAGAGATGTCAAAACTTTATCGATAAATCGATTACCTTTACTACTTAAGCCGCATAATATTATTTTTAATTATAATGACATTAAGCTCGCCTCGCACCTGTTTCAATTTCTATCCGATCTAAATATTACAGTGTAATAATAATTTAACTAAAAGGTGTTACTGTTCGATAAATCGAGGTTGCATTCTATCAAAATTAATTAAATATGTCGATACTAACGAGTTGTTCACTACATTAAGATAATTATCAATAAAAAAATGTGTAAGACAACTTACCTCCGACCTCCGTGGCGCAGTGTGTAGCGCTGTTGCCTTAACGTGCGGAGGTCCCGGGTTCGATCCCCGGCAGGGTCAATTTGGAAATTTATAATTTCTGAATTTTCCCTGGTCTGGCCTGGTGGGAGGCTTCGGCCGTGGCTAGTTACCACCCTACCGGCAAAGACGTGCCGCCAAGCGATTTAGCGTTTCGGTACGATGCCGTGTAGAAACCGAAGGGGTATGGGTTTAATATAACTGCCATGCCCCTAACAGGTTAGCCCGCTACCATCTTAGACTGCATCATCACTTACCATCAGGTGAGATCGCAGTCAAGGGCTAGCTTGTAGTGGATAAAAAAAAAAAAAAAAAAAAAACATGAAAGTCTACCTAAAACATTTATATCCCAGCAGAACCGTTTTCGGACAAAAACAAAGAGTATAAAGTTTCCTAATATTCTATTAAGAGAATGATTTGTCAGATTGATTTTCTAATTAAAAAAAAGAGATATACTAAAACTAAGCGCTGCTTGCACCACGCCAACTAAACTGATTTAGTTAACTTTTGTGATATTGTCACTTATTGATTAGTTTATGACGGGGTTGACATGAAAGAGACAGGTATAAAAAATTTGACTTAAAACACATTTAGCGACCTTGCGCAAGTGGGGCATAACTCAATAATCTGTCAAAACTTCAAACTAACATAATATTTTCTTAATTAATTAATTAGATTGGTGGAATTTTAATCAGATTGAAAGAGTATGATAGTGACTCATGTCATTTGTTTCCTTTTTCAGCAATTTGCTTGGAATACCAGTTAGTGTTTCACAATAATTTATCTTACTCAGCTTTAAGTTGTAAGACTTCGTTTATAGAAAAAAGGTGTAAATAATTGTACTAATACTGCCCCGAAAAATAAAAAAAAATACAACATAACGAATCCCTGGGCCTAGTACACACACTAATATTATTAGTTTGAGAAATATTATTGGAATGTTTCCAAAGAACTTTTCCAGTTGCAAGATAACACTTGCACGCTCGTTGTTAAATTAGTCGTGTCTGATTAATAATTGAAAATTAATTAATCAGATAATAGAACTGCTGAAGAATTACATATTGTTTGTTTGCGTTGTTTATTATTATTCCCGTGTTGGAATTAAATATTTTAACCAACTATTATAATAGAATTAAGATTAATTGTCACTTACTAAGTTAAATAACAAAATCTTGAGAATTCGTTATTGGGATGCTCGTAGCTCTAATTATTGTGTGATCACTATCAAGTCCATATTTAGTAAAATAGAACAATTATGTTTTACTGATGTTCATACATGTACAGTGCTATTATACCTTTGAATAATTAATGACTTATGATGTTGACTTTCAAGTAATTTTAGATTTTCTTTATAGGTAAGTCATTCTTAAGACGTTAACAGTTAAAGTAAATATCCATCCAAATAATAAAATAATTGAACTATTATGTAGATACATTGTTGATTTACGATTATTTCAAATAAAATATTGTACATAAAAATATTTCCCTAAGTACTTATTATTATTGGAATATTTGAGTTGAACTGCAAACGTAGCTATTATAATATTTCATCTCAATACTAAGTCAGCAACAGGGGCAGTTATATTTAGATGAGAGACTTTATAAATCATCCCTAATCTTAACGGCGTGTAGAGAAATTACTGGTGTTAAAAAACGTTCGAAAATATTTCAGCTTTGGTCTTACGGAACATAAATATGTTAAAATATTCGGAAATATCGCACTTTTATCTAACATGAAAAGTTATAGGCCGATTTGTTGTCTAAGTATAGTATGTATTAATATTTCTTTTTGTCAGCTAAATATAGGTTGAATGTTGTTGTTTCTATTCTTTTCTTACGCTTACTTTTTAGCAAAATTTGTTCATTAAATTATTGATAGTAACTGTCTTTTTAATAGCATGCGAAAGTTTATACTGGGTCTAATTTATACTATTTATCAGCATACAATATTTTTTGAAGTGTTTGCCATAAAATTGTATTTTTCTTTTTTAAGCTCATATTATATCAGTTTTTATGATCTCTTTTTAAAATTGTATCTATCATAAAAACGAGAAAAAGTTCCTTTCGAATTTCTTGCTATCTCTTCTCTAAACTGGCAGTAGTGGTAAATGTTTTTAACTAATTACGAATATAATTATAATATATGACGATTACTTAAAATTGACTTGGCTAATATTAATAGATTCTCACATACTGCGTTAACCGTGTCACTTTTATAATTAGAAATAATTACTCAATTTTAGAACTTTCGCCCTATGTACATTGTTTATTAGCATTAATGGCTACACCTGTTGTGAATTAATTAGCAAACTTGACACTATATTTATCAGATGACCTCAAATTATGGTAATTGATGATGCAGCGTCCTTTATTGGCTATCGTTACTCGCATTATTGGACATTGGACAACTAGTCAAATCAGAAACGTATGATATATATACTGATTTGTGACATAATTAACATTTGCCACACTTTAATCGATAATTTAAAATGTTCGTGGATTTGACTACAAGTATATTATTTGCTCTATATAAGTAGTATACAATACAAATATAAAGAAGTTAGATCCAGCGGCTTACGCTGTAGGTACGTTAGTCAGTCGGTTTATACTTTTATACGGGCAGATTTAACTCACTCAATTCTTTATAACAGATATTAATAATTTTATCAATGCTTAAGTTCTATTTCACACGAATTGAGTCCTAAATAGTATGCAATAAAACTGATAAACGTTCAAAAACGCAATGAATCATCGATTGAGAGCATCTCCTAAACAGCATTAAGAGTTATCGGTATCTGTCATCGTTCAAAACCAAACCACTCGAACTTATCGAGTGCTTATGCGCGGACATCACTATCGACGGCCACTTACGAGTGATTTGAAGAAGTGAGATAGACACACTGAAGTGATAATAAAAATGGCTTCGTTCATTCACACAGCCGCGTAGATGAATGGATATTTATCAATGAACCTGACTTCAAGTATGCAAATAATTTTGATAATATGTTTAGAGATAAATAATACATGACTCAAGTTTTATCAGTGAATACATAATATCACAAATCATAGTATTATATATGTTATTAGTATTATAATAATAATAAGGCACTGGGCCCTAAGATACGGGTGCTCCTAGTTTAGGGGTTTCATTCTTCTGTATATTAGTTGAATCCAATACTAAAGATTTTTATTTCTAATAGACCTACGCAAATATTTTTGGTAAAACATACCGTTTTTTACATACGTACATACGTTTTTAAAAATTGTCTGGTCTGTCTGAAAACCAACTTTTCAAAACGCATTCTGAATAAAGTTGTGTGTAAGTGATTATGTAGTATATAATTGACATACCCTGCAAATTACCAGCATAATACCATGTTATGTATGGACACACTATAATATCGTATTTCTGTACCTTATATTATTTACCTAGAACTTCATAACGACTCCATCTCCCAACGAGATTGGCCATAAATCATCCGGCTTTTAACGAATACTATTAAAATACTTAATAAACATTGATTATATAATAAAATATTACGAGCTATCAAACCACCCTGAACCGCCCGCTCAATTCAAACGTCTTTATTTAGAAGCAAGTTTATATATAGATTGTGAAATTTACGCGCAGATGCATCAATCGGTCGAGTTATGAATCGAAGATTATGTTGTAATCGTATTAATATCACAATATATCGATAAAATTTCATTCATCAACTTAAACGATAAAATTATTAGTGATAGTTTACTATTATTATTTTTATTATTTTACTTTTATCGAATATTATAGATAGTGTCATTCGTATAATATGCTATATTAGGTATTGTAATATTGATCTTTGCAATATTGAATTTTATATTTCAAAAAAAATTAAGTGTCTTAATACCTGTACAAGTACTGTGCCTACAATAGTTTCAGGGGGCTAACCCGTTGAGCGATAGAAACGACGCCACGCGACGCGACGCGATATGACGCTTTAGAAAATGGCTACTGATTGATATTGTCGCGTCGCGTCGCATCTCATTGCGTTGCCGCGCTTCTCGCTCATCTAGAACAACGGGTTACTATTATAGCTTAAAGCAGTATTATTTTGAAATTGAAGTTTTGTACCTATCATGAAGTATTTCGACGAAAATAAGAGCGTCAACAAGATTATAATAATGATTACTTAAAGCGATGATTATAGGAAGCCCCCAGCTCCACAATAGATCTATCGGACTTTATTTCGGGGGTGTGTTCAGTTAACTCCTTTTACAGGCCATTAATAGCGGGACTTGTGTTGAAATTTACGCGAGTGAGGCAAAACAAACCAAAATATAGAGTGATTTTCCGGGTTGGGTCAGCGTAATATAGATAGAGATGTTTAAATCTTTCAACATCTCTATCTATAGTTTATCTGGTGAAATGAGAATTTAAAGAACCAAGAAAAGTGGAGATAATATTTATTTTTAATTAAGAAAAAAAATTACCAGCAAAAAATTGAGGTTAAATTTGGAAAATGGTAATGTTTCGTTAAAGACAATTTAACAAGTACGGTTTAAAATCCCATAGCTATGTATGAAAAAATTATTCATTAACTCGTATTTTTAGTTTTAAGATAGCTTTGTTAAATATCGCATACACGTCCCCAATATACCTACTAGGGACTGCGGTCTGCGACCCTAGTATAGAACTTACTACTTACTAGATGTAAATATCAACAATCATTGGATTTCAAAAAGTATACACTTACACAATAAATATTTTGACTTGTCAAAGTGATTAAAATAAACGGTCTTATCAGAAAAAAATACTCTTGCGATTAAAAACTAAAACACCATTTAAAGTAGAGCATTTTTTTTTAAATTACTTAAACGGTATACTGTTCAAAGTGCGTTTAAATCTTAAATCTTCCTTAGTATTTCCGGGTATAGTTTTCACGTCACTGGCTGCTCCAAACTTTCCACCCCATATATCGGTCGTCTGACGTCTCCCCAAGCCGTTAAACGCGTATTGCGTCTTTAATCAGTCTCGCCGAGGACGGTTTATGATAGGCATTAAACGTTGCACGCGGTAGGTCGCTGAACTTTGATGAAAAACCATCATAATGGCCATTCCTTTTTTTTCACTTTACCGCGTTACGTGCTTTCTTGTTTTGTTTTTCAGTTATTTCTGTATCAGCCGTTTATTAATACTCCGGGGATAGGGTATCGTGTTTTGTACTACTAGTAATAATTCTAATAATTTTTTATATATAAAAGAACAAGGTGACTGACTGACTGACTGATCTATCAACGCACAGCTCAAACCATTGGACCGAACGGGTTGTAATTAAGATTGGCATGATTTAGCGTGAGTTAAGAAAAGTCAACGCCATCCATTGGCAATGTTAATAAACTTCCTTCTCGCAAAGAAGAGAAAAGCTAGGGGCCCGTAGCCTACAAGGTAGGCCCTAGCCGAGCATACTCGGCTTAAAGAAACCCACCGGGGCACAGAGTTGCCCCGCGCCCCGCCCTGGTAAACAGGCTCCGCCTCGAGGCCCGTACCCCGGCTTGGCCTTCACGGGCCAAACGAGAAGACCCTCACGACGAGAGAAAAGCGCTATACAAGTATCGGCCTCGGCGCCTCATGCTTTTAAAATAACTTAGGAAGTCCTCGGCTTCGCCTCGTCCTTCCAACATTTCCAGCCTGGGCAGACTAGGTACTATTGACGATCTAATGAGTGGATGCATAGAAATATTTAGTAGTCACTAGTCGGCGTGTTTCGGCTCGAATGCCAATAGATGAGTTGGGTCCGAACCGAAGCTAGGTCAAGGGCGAATCTCTCTCGCGGCTGCCAAGTCGCGAGTCAACAGAACTGTGTCAGAACATCCGCTGGTGAGGTGTTGTGGTCATGAGTCGCTATATTCGCTATTGTTGAGAACGCACTTTGTTTTTAGACTCCGGTGATCCGACTTTTATAGTTGCATCAAGGTTTAGTGAAATAGGTTTCAAGTTTCAGCGGGATGAGTGGGAGCTTTTTTACGTATTCGTATCGTGATCGCGACAATGTTAACTACCATTTGTTACTATATGGTCCGCGACTTCATACGCGTGGTTATATCGAGATAAAAAGCATTAGGTTGCAATCTGACGGTTTTCACAATCTTACGGTGACACATATAAGGAAAGTATCCTATGTCACTCTCCAGGTACTATACCCATGCCAAAAATCACGTCGATCCGTCGCTCCGTTACTGCGTGATTGAAAGACAAACTAACAAACAATCACTCTTTCGCATTTACAATAGTAGCATGATTTATTTTCTGACAAGAAATTCTCAGTACTAGCCGGAGTTAGGAAGTTGGCGGTGTTTTACCCCCGCGCCTCGTAGAGCACGTAAAGCCGTCGCTTCTGCGCCTGATCTCTTTGCGGTTGTGTCAGATTTTCCATCCCATCGGGTTTTGAAATTTAAGGAACAGAGAGTGCACCTGTGTTTTGTGCAAAAAGAGTATCTCCTTAGGTATTCTATGTCTTTCATATTCCTCATTTCTGGTCGTGACCCTTTTCCATTAATCACATAATGGCAGGGGTTTCCTTGGGATAACAATGCAGTGGGTTCCCAGGTCTTTCCTCAGGTGTTAGTGTGTACCTATACGACAGGCATTCTGTGTGTTATCGCTAAGTTGTCGGTACAGCGTGTAACCCGAGGCCACGCTGTCTGCCGCGAACGATAACAGTTAACACTGTGTATATTGCAGTCTGTGTACGTTTTTGACGACCTCCATGGCGCACTGTTGAGCGCTGTTGTCTAAACGTGCGGAGGTGTCTAGTTCGATTCCCGGCAGGGTCAATTTTGGAATTTATAATTTCAGAATTTTCCTTGCTCTGGCCTGGTGGGAGGCTTCGGCCGTGGCTAGTAGAAACCGATAGGGGTATGGGTTCAATATAACCCTAACAGGTTAGCCTGCTACCATCTTAGACTGCTTCATCACTTACTATCAGGTGAGATTGCAGTCAAAGGCTAACTTGTAGTGGATAAAAAAGAATACGTACATCGTAGGTATGTGGCAACTACGATACAGTAGCGAGCAAAACCTACATAGGCACTTAACATACCTTTGAGAATATTTTTTAAAAGCATTCTTCAGGATGTTTTTTTTTCAACTTTGAACAAGTGATGTTAAATAGCATAAAACAAGATAGGTTAGTCAGAATAGAAGTGCGCGCTCGGGTATCGAACCCCCGAACACCCTAAAGCGGCTGAACTTCTTTCAACGCTGGAAATTCTATCGACAAAGCTGTCACCGCTGGTAAATTACTAAGTATCCCCATTTTCGGTGTTGTGCACTAGGTTCGAAACCAGGGTAGGCATTGGCTAAGTGGCTTAATAATTATTGGTAGGTCACACTTTGATATATTAAAGTTAGGGTAACTGGTAAGCAGCGCTTTCGTGCCTCTATGACCTGCACGCCACTGTTTTTAGGCAACGATGGTTGACATAAATATTTTCCCCGCGGCCTCTCTGAAACATTGAAATAGAATGAGTACTAGAAACAGGGTCACGAACAAAAAATATCGCAAAAATGTCCCAATTTGCACACACATAAACATTTGTATGCTGAGTGGGAAATGTAGAAAAAGGTATTATATTAGCAACAACTTCAGTTAATTATGCACCTTAAGTTTAACACATAAAGCTACATTACGATTAGAAAATATTAATTTTTAAGACGTTCTGTCATCAGAGAAAAGGTAGGAATAACCTTTCAATCCAAAACAAAAAGTAATTTTTAAAATAAGTACAACAATATTTATTATTAAAATAAAACTTAATATGTAAGCAATAAGGTACTTCATACGTTGCCAAATTGATACCTTTACACTATTTTGGAACAAGACGCAACTCTTGGCATCACATTGTCAATATCAACAACGTCAATTTATTATAAACCTTAAAACTTAGACTTTAAGTTGAATTACGAATGTAGTATGTTTATATTTAAGACCTTTTGTCTTTGTAAAAAGGCAAAAACAAAAAATTCAATGGAACGAAATTCAAATAGAACAATGGAGACATGGAGTTGCTGATTTTTTAAAGTTGTATATCGTGGTGGTATGTGGTCGTGTATATTTATTACTAGCTTACGCGCCCCAGCAACTCACTTATGTGTTATACTTGTACAGTATGTTTTATTTATCAAAATAAATATTGATACAGTTTTGGTGGGTAGCACTGCGAAAAACCACGTAGGTTTAAATGGCGTACTCTCTCCTCTTCTATCAATATTTATAACTATACAATGTTATGATATGCATAAGTATCTGTGTAAAAACATGAGGAAACTAAAACTAAACTATCTAACATTTGTTTAAGAAGTAAGATTTTAACTTAAAATTAAATTGTCCTTACTTAGTTTCATTTTAAAATTAATATCAAGGTTAAAAATCTACGTTTTATTGACGTATTACACGTAAACTTAAAAAGTACCAAGTAAACTTTATTCAGATTTAGCCTTTGCGGCTTTTATTATTTTTTACTACATTTTTTTATAAAATATTTATGTAAAGTATATAATATCTTTATGTACCCATGTATTTTATGTGTATTTATGTAACTATGTAGGTATGTGTGTTTCTAGTAATATCAATTTTATCAAAATGAATTTGAACATAATTATTGTTATCTGTATATTTTAGATGGCTCAAACAACTCTACTGCATAACGAAATGGATTACCAGGGAATCACTAAGCAACAATACTTTTAAAACCAACACTACTCCATGCATCCCGTCTATCCAGAACAGTCAATGTTTGTTACAATATTTGACGCATTGTCACAAACATTGGCCAAAGGATATTAGCACTCTTTTTATATGAGCACTGCAGCATTTTGACGCGTCGTTATGTTGGCTAAGGTTGGCTCATACTAATTTCAAATAAGAGCACTTTCGTATTTGTGCTGTAATTTGTCGGGGACATTTTTGAAGCGCTAATCCTACATCTAGTATAGGTACTAAAAAAATTCTACATCAATGCTCTGAAACGATGAAAAAAACATAAAATAAATATTTAAAAAAAAGGCACATAAAAACGCGATTAACGTAAAAAGTTTTAATGTGGTACGGACGTGGGAACCGAGCGAGGCCCCCGCTGCAACAATGGTGCACACAAGCCTCTTGCACCGGTTGTTAGCGCTAATTAACTTACTTAGTGCCTGCGCATGGTGACGAGAGGAGCGGATCTTGGCCTGTTGTGACCATGTGAAATCCATAGTTATTGCTTACTAATATTATAAATGCTTAAGTGTCTGTCTGTCTGCTACGCTTTCGCAGCCCATCTATTCAACCGATTTTGATGAAATTTGGTATAGCGGTAGGTTACATTCCAGGAAAGGACAGGCTACTTTTTATACCGGAAGATTAAGGAGTTCCCCCGGGCATCATCTAGTAGCCTGATAAATAGGTACAGTAGTAGCATCGTAGATGCCATCACTTCTCGTCTTACGATGCCGAGACCCTGCCGGGGGTCGATTTGGAACTTTATACTTTCTAAATTTTTTCTGATGCGGTCTGGTACGAGGCTTGGCTACCATCACAGACTGTATTGTCAAGCGATTTAGCATACGATACCGTGTAAAAGCCGATATAGGGGTAGTTATGTGTTTTATATTACTACCATATCTCTCTAACAGATTAGCCCGCTACCATCTGAGGCCCGTAATCATAAACCGACATCAGCTAAGAATGCGATCTCAAGTATAGGTCAACTCAATGGTTTAGACGACTCTTAAGCATAGATTGACCGATACTTGAGAATCTGTTCCTAGCTTATGTGGGTTAATTAATACGGACCATAGACCACAGAGTACGTACCATAGACTTCATCAGTACATAATTACTAATT
Organism: Erebia aethiops; assembly: GCA_923060345.2. Lineage (NCBI taxonomy): Eukaryota > Metazoa > Arthropoda > Insecta > Lepidoptera > Nymphalidae > Erebia > Erebia aethiops. Next base: position 15,240,188 of record OV281081.1, on the reverse strand, counting down.
CCACCAGGTGAGTTATGTAGTATCGAGTCGCGTTGTCATGGTTACTTATGTTTCTACTACTTCTTTACAACAAAATTCTACAGTCACATTTTGTGTGCATCAGAATGATTTAGTTCCTTCGTTTAAATATTTACTTTACACGTCATGTGTTTTTAGGTAAATCCAATACCTAACTAAAATAATATATAACGATTCACAGGCACTTTTTAAAAGTTAACTTCAATGAAAAATCTTCAATACTCTTCAGTATCTTGATTTAATGTTGAAAAACTTATACTAACTAGAGTTCGCGCTCGCCTACGCAAAGTAAACAATAATCATCTGTTACAATGTCACAAGCACATGAAGTATTATTACTTAGATTTAATAATTCATTCATGCTTATAATATACCTATTAGAGCTTATATTTATTACCTTTAAGATTGGAATTTTCAAAAATATTGAAACACGCAAATTGCATATGGCCTGGTTCTTTATCAATGGACATTAAGTATTCACGTTGAATGCAAATAAATGAATCTGAATCTGAATTTGAATCACGTATTTCTTAGCAAAAAAAATTAACCAAAAGACAAAATACATCAATTTCCATTTAAAAAAGTTGATTTTAACACTTTCATCCTTTATTCAACCCCCTTAGAAGTTAAGTTAAAGTCATATCCAAAAGACACCACCTCTACTTATTTATTGTCATAATTTAAGGTGTCTAACCCCAGTAGTTTAAGCTGTGCTTTGATAAATAATTAATCAGTCAAACTGTTAGGAAAAGGTTCTTTTTTAATGTGTGTATATAAGTAAATAATTTTAATCAAGTCGTACTTTCGCTATCGACATTAGAATACCTAATTTATTAATATGACCTTCACTTAAATCCATAGGTACTAATATTGTAAATGCAAAAGTGTGTCTGTCTGTCTGCAACAATTTCACGGCCCGTCTTTTCAACAGATTTTTATGGAAATGGTAAAGAGGTAGGAAACAACCCGGAGAAGGACATAGGCTACTTTTTAACCCGAAAATTAAAGAGTTCACGCGGAAATCTACACACATCATTCCACGCGGACGAAGTCGCGGGCATCGTCTAGTCATTTATATAGTGTCGGTATAGTAGAGCGGGAGTGTATTAATTTCCATGATTGCTAGACGCGCAGGCAGACACCTTGCAGTGAGTGTACACTACAAGCTACTATACGCGTAATATTATTTAAGTAAAAAATCTATAGGGATGTGGAAATCTTGTTTCTATCTTGTTATATACTATACAGTATTTATATATATATTTATATATATATATATATATAACATTTCGCAAAAATATGAAAATAAAACATAGAAGATAAATAAGCCTAGTCCCACAAACTTGCCTGGCCCGATGGCCAAAATTGGAACTAATTTTATGACTGTATAGTTTTTGTTCACCGGAATAATAATATTGTTAAATATGGAACACTGGACTCTTAACAAAAATTTCGCAGACGTATTCCAGAATAAAAAAATGCTTTTCCAACATCCAGAATAGTTTTGAATGACCTTCCAACAACCACTTTACGCGTAGGGAATGCCATCTCAATTTTTTTTTTCAAAATTTTATTTTACCCCTTTGTCGGCGTGATTGAGATGCAAAATTACAGCTTTCTAGTACTAATAGTATCTGAGCTGAGCCGCGGACAGACGGACGAAGGACATGGCGAAACTTCAAACTATAAGTTCCTTATTGAGTTATTGACTACGGAACCCTTAAAACGTTTGAAATATTTTGTGCTAAAGCAGGCTACTGATTTTTGCGGGAACGCTTACAGTAAGAAATACGTTTACTTATTGGACAGTAATATTATTAAAACAAACAGCAGAAAAGTTGGTCAGCTTAAACTTTTGCTATACACCACTGGTGTAAATGTACGATATTGTAGAGCATAGAGCAACAAACCAGCCACTTTTGAGACGCAATATTTTCAAAAATCTTCAACATAAAACGCGTAAATTGAAAGAGTTCCATCACTGCCCGTCGCTATATCTGTACGCAACACTCGTAGCATCCAAGGGCAAAACAAACGAATTAGCTGGCAAAGGTAAAAACGCGGCAGATGGCGCGCGCATCTGCCCGCACTCGGCACGCGCGGAACCGTCTGCGCACGCGCACGCGGCCCAATCCACTCATCACATCAGTCTGGAACCCAGAGCCGTAAAGCCAGTCAATAAAAAAGTCACTTTAATGTCGTTATTTATTTTAGCGAAGCAAAAAAAAACAAAACCAATGAAATGGAACAAGCTTCCATCTTCTGTGTTCCCTGATGACTACAATATGGGGCTATTCAAGCGGCGGATAAACAAATTTCTCAAAAGCCGGCAACGCATTGGTTCCTCTAGTGCTGCAAATGTTCATAAAATGGCGGTTATCACATTAGACGACCCGCCTGCTGGTTTGCTCGCTATTATATTTTTAAAAAAGCGAAGCTGTCCACCTGGAACAATGGTTACAGAATTCAGACGTCTCAGAGGACCTACACGTATATCACCATTAACGAGTCTTAAATAAATTTTGACAGAATTCCTACTTATAACAAACGTGTTTACCTATCAAAATACAAACTGTATTTATACGAAAATAACATCGAATATAGGTTTTTGGAAGGAAGGGAGCACTTACTTGCAAAATCCCTCAATTCTTGACCCATGTGAAATAAAGCGTTGTTATATTAACAATTTCTCATGTTAGGTATAATTAATAGGTTTAATGAATCACACACATTCCTTTTGTTTTAAAATCCACTTTCATCCCGATTTATGTCCGTTAAGAGTATGCCAAATAGGCACAATAAAACATTTTTAACTGACAACAAAAAGCCTATTAACTTTTAATGGACTCTAAAAAAGAATTTTATTAATTCATCAGATGCCTAAGTTTAAGGAGCTCCTAAGATAAATAGGTGACATTTTTCACGTAGGTACAATTATAAGCTTAACCTAAGCCCATTATGTGACAATTTATTAATTCTTGGTGCCTAATTGGCTTAGGTGCTTCCTTAAGGTGTTGGTGAAACGGCCATAATTCTGATAAAACAAGGACTAATTTTCGAGTTTCAAAAACCCGAATGGTACCTACTGCTTCAAATATGGAGTCTTGTAATTAATCAACTATAATATAATTTTTAAAATTGTTTCGAGTTGTATGGAGTCTTGTGATTAAATTATGTAGTTTATTCAACACTTATTTTTTTAAATAGATTCGTGCAACTCAGCGAAAGCTTGATAGGATAGGAGTATTATTTTAACAGTACCAATTGACGTTCTTGTTTCAACCCTTATGTATGGACGTCAAATAACGTCACATAAAACTATCATTTTAAAGTAATACTGTTTTAAGCGATAATAGTAACTTCCCAGATCCAACCAAGACAACATTTAGGTTGTGTTCGTCAAAAGTAGTCTATTTATTATTAAGCCTGAAGCCCGTTTGTTTTTTGGTTCCCGCTGGAACTCTTTAATTTTCCGGGATAAAAATTAGCTCATGTGTTATTTCAGACTATAATCTATCTCTTTGCCAAATTTCATCCAGATTTGTCCTTACATCCATCCATCCAAACTTTCGCATTTACAATACCAGCTGACTAGCTGATGCCCGCTACTTCATCCGCGTGGATTGAGATCAAAATTCGGCTACGAAAAGGTAACACTCAGATGCACAGTTTCACATGTATAACGTTGAATGTAAATACTTAAGATTGTATCGGACGAGATACTCAATTGTTATTGACGTCCATTTTATGCTACGTGTTTCATGACTACACGGTGAAAATCGGTTTCTATTAGTTGCATTTCATTCAAAGTATCGATAATATGGTATGTAGACGAATCTGGGCAGTAGTCGGGCCGAGTCAATAAACTTGGTTGGGCGGGCGCTAGAAATAGCGGGCCGAGACGGCGCGACGTGTACCGACAGCAACGATGTACTGTGCCGGAAAATTATATCTAGGAGTCATTTTAAAAATTGAAAAAAAAATCAAATCTTTTTTATTCAAGTTGACTTTCACAAGTGCTTTTGAATAGTCGAGCGAGTGAGTCTACTACTGGTTTGGAATGCCATTCCTACCGAGAAGAACCCGCAAGAAACTCGAAATTTTCCAAGTGTTTGTAAAATATTTGCCTTCGATTTCTGCCCAAGATGCATACTTTTTTAATAATAATATACTTCTTACTTTAGCTGTGTGAGCTTAGCTTTAAATGTATGAGATATTTTCGAAGTTTTGTAAAAAATTACCGTTCGATTAATCGATTTTTACCCAAGTTAGTATTTAAAGTCTTTGTTGGTTAGTCCCAGCTTCGTTTTGACACGATTTCGTTTTTTTTTCTTCTGTAAACTTAGGTAATAATTCCAGATATCAATAAACTTATTTGGGAGGGCGGTAGATGTAGCGAGGCTAGACGGTGAGTACCGACAGCAAAGATGATCAATTGTGTTAAAGTTGATTTCATCATATTGCTCTTTTAAACGATTTCAGATGTTAAATTGCGAATATAATATCTACTGTTAAAATCACTAATTACCAATTTTTTTTTATCTAACACATCAACGAATCTATTGATATAATTCGCCGTTACTAAATTCTTACAATTTTAAACACAAGATATTAAAGTTACACACACCCATTCAATAAATCGCACTTAAAAAGGACTGATTGACAGACACCAAAGAATCACGTTAACACGTTTATTAGCCTATAAATATACATTAAGGACATTTGGTGTTATTTTCGATGTGCTAAAACTTTTGAGAGCACATAATAATTACGTGATATCAGAGGTGATGATGTCAAGTCGTTTTATAAGATTTAAGGCTTGGACACGGAAAAAGCGCTGCGTCAGTGACGCATAATAACTGCACGGAAATAATGCAATAAGCGTCTGGAGTACAATGGAGTGAAAGTATTGGTTTTCTTTTTAACCAACCATTTATAAGTGCGTTTTAATCGCCACATAGATCTATAGTTTTTTTTAATTTTTTTATCAAGGTTTTGGTAACAGTATTTGCTACATTGCGGCCGCAATGGCGAGGCATCTTCTCCTTTTCTTAATCTTTTAGGAAACCGTAGTTATTCAGCGCAGGCTCTTATCGCGGTACAATGTGTAAAATCCTTTACGCAATTTTCAGGAACTTAAGAGTATTCAGAGGAATCGCATTGAACTCTTTTCGGTCTTGCGTTGTGAATGTCCAAGCCTTTACAAGGTCTTTTTTAATTTATTTTCTTTGGAAGTAGCTCTTGACCGCTAATGAATAGTGAAAAGAGTTAGACGTATTGTGGCTTACGAATCGTAATGTTGTTTAGAAATAATAAAACTTAAATATCGCGACCGGATAAAAATGCGGTAGCCATTCTTTATCACTGTAAATTAACCGATAAAAACAGATGTACTGCTGTTGTTGTCTAGCTAGAACGATATTAGACGATAATGGTAATCTATAATAAAATATATGTACATTTTATTATATTATTTCGGTTATATGCCACTTAAATTAGTAAAAAAGTTAATATTTATATTTCATTTCATCCACTGATAGATTTCAACTACTGGTTATATAGGTATCTCTTGTAGAGACTTTCACCTGGCGGTCTTGCGCCACCTGGAATCCAGCTCGATTATATAGAGCTAACTAATGTTGTATTAGTATGTTAAATAATAAATTATTTATTTATTTCACATAGGACAATTTGTGTCACTTGTGAGTTATGATACGTCAAGACTCTACCAATAATAATTTGATACTTGAAAAAATTGAAACGTTTACTAAAAAATTTAAAATATTAATTTAATATCGATGACTGTCTTCTTTGCCGACCGTACGTCATTTGTTTCTTTTTTCCCATAGCGTTTTCAGATTGAGACATTACACGCTTTCAGTACGAGCGGTGGCGAGTGGGTGTCCCCTTACAGACACCTTTCAGTACCGTTACTACCATCGCCTAAAACAGTATTGTTTTAATATTGTTGACGTTTTTGTCTTAGAATTACAATCCTTATATTAGGGGCGTCAGAGTACTTCGACATAAAAATTAAATTTCAAATTAATACTGCTTTAAGCGATAGTAGTAGCCCCCCAGCTAGCACACTGCTTATTATTACAAGTGGGTGTGCGCACAGTGTGTGGGTGCAATAAGGGTGTATGCCGCACACCGTTTTCATTTATTATGAAGAATTTCGGTCGACATAAATAATAAAGTATTATAAAGTATAGATATTTTGTAAAAAAAACACATAAAATTAGCATTCAGCTTTTTCCATAATCAAACTAAGTAGCCTTAATATTAATAGTTTCGTCTAATAGTTTCGTGTCACAGCTATTTTAAAAATCAACTATAAGAGCTGTGCATTTGAAAATTATTAGAGTTAATGAAACTTGTAAATTTTACACCGAGGCTGAGGAAGAGGTTTAAATTATGAAAAATAACACGTGTACTTTTCATTTTCCCGAACATGAAATGCCAATTTTTTTGTTTTAGTGGCTGTAGCCAAAAAGCCAACTGCCATTAAACGATAAATCAAAACAATGCTATTTTTTGTACATTTTTAATCTTGATATTCAAATATAACCTTACGATGGAGTCGCCTTTTGATACTTAAGTAACAATTAATGTTTCCTAAGGGGATGATTTAAAAAAGTTATTTAGGCAGTAGTATGAGAGTGATCGAATATTGAGCACTCTTTAAAGGTACCCTGAAATACTACCCATATTGCAAAAAAGTTTTGGTTTATTATTCAATGACACCCAAACTTATTTGACGTTATGGTATACGCTGGACATATTTGGAGTCTAGTAATTGTGGGACTGGACGTAATAGGACACTGGATACTTTAGCATCTAAACATTTTAGGAGATTAGACATTGTGGGCTCTATTAATCATGAAACACTGGATATTGTGGGACTGGACGTAACAGGACAGTGGGCACTTTAGCATACTAGACATATCAGCCGGAGCTAACAGAGCAACGGATCAACGTGATTTTTTTGCATGAATTTTGAGTTAAAGACCTGTAGACAGTGACAAATGACAGGCTACATTTTGTCCCGAAAAATATAAGGGATTTTCGAAACCTCAATTCACGCGAGTAGTTGCGGTAGGTTGCTTGTAATGTCATAATATGTTCGCACGTACCAAATTTCGATCTTTTTTCAGGTACATTTCGCGGAATCGTATAAAATGTCGGGTCGCGGACTCCGGCGAGGCAGTAAGCGCTTTATATATGTCAGGGCTACACTACTCTCTTGACAAATTAAAGTGTAAACCTAAGCTTTCTTATATGTTGACCCGTTTTCGATTTCTCGGATTGCACTGAAATAAATTGTAAACACTACAATGATAATACAATACACTTTATGGACGATGGAAATAATTATGTAACATTGGGTGAATTGGGATTAAAAAATGGCCATACTTAGATGAAGTATTTTTAACTTGCTGGTGTCCGTGATTTCGTCCGCGTGGTTTAAGTTTTTGTTATTCCCGCGGGAACTCCTTAATATTCCGGGATGAAAAGTAGCTTGTCACTCTCCAGGTCCTCAACTATACCTATGCCAAAATTACGTGGATCCGTTGCTCTGTTGCGTCATTGAAGGCCAAACCAATAAGCCAACAAACAAACATACTTTCGCATTTATAATATTAGCATGATACAGTAATTCGAAAATTTCACTTGATTTAAACGTGATTGCAAACACGAATTCCGGAATAAAAAATATGTAGTTTTTACCGATAAAACTGAACCCAGTTACCTACAACACTTAACAATGGGCGCTGAAAGGCTTCTCAGCTTCATTTCTAAACAATCCGTTCACTGTCTGTATTTCTCCTTTAGTCTGTGAAGAACCATATATCCTTCAGTATCCAGTTAGTGGGATGACTTCAAAGTTAAAATTTTAATGATGTGTTTGATACATTGGGTGTTGATAATGTTATTCGCTCGTAACTCATAATATACCTACTTATTTTACTGTCCAAGCGAAGCGAGATCTTGGAGTCTATACTGATTCGTAAATCGCACCAGACAAACTCTTGTAGACTAATTGAATTACAATAGAAAAATTCGTATTTATGCTATACCAATATTATTAATGAGAACATGTGTCTGTCTGTCTGTGGCCCATTTGTTCGACTGATTTTGACGAAATCGTGTACAGGGATGGGTTGCATCTTGTGGAAGGATATAGGGTAGGTATTTACTTCTAATCCCGATAAATCAAAGAGTGCTCACTAAATCAACGGGAACGAAGACACGGGTTTCAGGGTTAATTAAAAACACCACTGTTTTGCCATATTGAATTTTTCGAAATAATTTATAGCCACTGTCACTCGGGATGATGTAATACATCCAGATCTGTTCAGACATTTAGAAGTTATAGTGGAATTAAGAAAATCACATACTTACCTACTTACATGGGTTCGTGTCTACGTATGTAGTTATGTACGTAGACATAAACCCTGAACAGTGGTCCCCCCTGTTCAGGGTTGGTAGGGACTAGTGGAACAGGCCAAAACATGTACACCCGTTTTTTGGGCAGTCGTGTAATAAGGAGGTGGTCCGTAGAATTTCAACATTTCTGAGTAAGGGGCGAACCAATAGGGACAATAAAGCCTTATGACCTAGCATAAGCTCAACGGTTCACGTAAATTATCGAATAATTCTTGCGACGAACAGCTTGCTGTCCCAAAATAGCTAACCAATTTTGGTAAAAATAACTCAAACCTGTAACTAAAAGCTTAAACCGATCGTTTTAAAAACAGAAAGGGCAAAGACATCCTTACAAAGCTTACGAAGGAATTCTATAATTGCATTGAAACGTTGATATTAAAACGTTATTTTATTGACAGACAGGATAATGCGCCAAAACTTTTAAGTTTGTAAAAGATTTCCATCTGATGTCAAATGTTATCTAATATCAATATTGATTGGGTACACATACCAGTAGGTAAATTAGTCATTTTATTCATTTTAACTTACCCAAATCACATCTGTGAAAAGTTATCTGTAAAGCGATTATTATTAATTCTCACATTTATTATAAAATTTTAGTTATAATAACCGGGACCGACTTTTTAACGTGCTTTCCGAGGAGGAAACGAAAAGGTCAAATTCGGACTTCCAAATTCGGTCAAGCATCCAGCTAACGACTTGTCTAAACATTGCTTAGCAATCGCAATCGACTGATATGCTTTGTCGCAACTAGGCCACTCGTCCCTTTACGAAGAACGAATTTATTTTATGACATTGTCCGCTCTGCTCTTAATATTTATTATCTCTTACGGTGAACCTACTCGTATTTTGCAACCAAAATACGTTCGCGAGACGAGACGTAAAATAAATTTTCTTTTTTTTCTCTAAAAATACGACGCGGCGAGATGGCATTCGGATATGAGGGACTCGTGAAAATATGAATGGGCGTTGCATAAGCTTTTTTCGTAATCTGCTGACAAAACATTTATAGCTTTCGACGACCTTTCTGGCGCCTCGGCCTGGTCTGGTGGTCGGTTTCGGACGCTGCAAGATTATGGGTGCATGAAAATCCTTTCTATGCTAGCACGTTTATGTCTTTGGCTGAATTATCTTAATCTAATATAAAAGAAAATTCTGTCTATAGATATTTGAGTTTTAATTGTTGCTCATAATAAAATATTTAAAAACATTTATTCAATGAATGGTTAGGATAAAAGAGGTCATTACTGAAGCTAGCCTTGGGTTCGATACTATTTATTTATTTATTTATTTAAATCTTTATTGCACACAAGTAAAAGGACATGAAAAAGACAATAAAATTACAACTAGGACAGCACAGTATGCAAAGGCGGTCTTATCGCCAAAGGCGATCTCTTCCAAACAACCTTTGGAGAAAGGAGAAGAGAATACTAACGGGATGGTGCGCAAACTACAAATAAAATAAACTATAAATATCATCTACATACAATACTACCCCAATACAAAATATACATACGTACATAAGTTTAACATACATAAGCTAACATATACAAATATAAAAATAAAATATAAAATGATAAGCAATATACATAAAATGACTAACTATGTAACTACTGAGATAGGTAAAAATTCTTCAAACGACTTTTAAAAATATTAATTGACTTAGATTGTCGGATTTCAGCTGGAAGAGAGTTCCAGAGCTTGGCACAGCTTACAGTGAACGAATTGCCATAAAATACTACTAGCCCTATTCAGAGAAGAAGCTCGCAGCATGCAAAACTGCGTCGAGTATTCTTCTCGACATTAACTTCACAGTGAGCAATTTATACGTGTGCCTTTTCATGCCAACAAATCAGATGTAAGTAGTAGTAGGTAATGACAATTAAAATAATTTCATTTGGCTATAAAAAGTCGTCTGAAGTACCTGTTAAGCCCGCTTTACACTCGCGGCACGAAAGGCGCTAAACGAACATTGTATCGTGGCCTCGCAAATTGCAAAGTTCCCCGTTAATTATCAAATTTTTTTTTTTACAAACACACATTTTGAATCTTCAATAGAATCTATCACTGGTTTGGAATAATATTTCTACGGAGAAGAAACAGCAAGAAAACCCGCGGTTTCTCTTTTTAAAAATTACAGTAATAATATTTTTATTTAAAGTGTAAATACCTAAATAACTGCATTAACAAGCATTGCCAGAACAAGTCAAATTCACGCTCTTTTGATCTAGATACTTATTTTTCAGGAGCATACTTTTAATAGATATTTTGAACATGTGTTAGGTAAGTCTAAAATGGTCTATATTGACATGCCGCATGACCAACCAGACAAGTAGTATGCGGAAAGAAACTCCGAACTGAAGTTTTACTATGTTCGCGGTCCTATGCGTGCAAGTGTAGAGCGGGCATCACTAGTAAACATGAGTAACCTTTTATAAATACGGCCATTAAATATAAACTATATATATATTTGTGTGTGAATCACGCTTTACGTAATATTGAAGCGGCATTCACGCATCTTTACAACTAATCGTTTGTGAAATGCTGCCAGTGTAAGGGTGAGAGCACACGTCTCTAATGTCATAGTGTCACGATTATTTACTACTAGCTGATGCCCGCGACTTCGTCCGCGTGGATTAAGTTTTTTGTATCCCTCGGGAACTCTTTAATTTTCCGGGATAAAAAGTAGCCTTTGTCCTTGTCTAGGATACAAGATATCCTTGCACCAAATTTCATCAAAATCGGTTTAGCTGATGAGCCGTGAAAGCGTAGCAGACAGACAGACAGACGGACACACTTTTTTAGACTAAAAGTCCAAAAAAAGTTCAGGATTTAGCAAAAACTTCCTCCTATTTTTTTGGAAGTCGGTCGTTAATTATGCCAGCTCTCGATAGAGGATCTATAGTTAAGAATTAAAATCAATTCAAATGATTTTTTATTCCAATATTTTTTTTATTTTTTTTATTTTATTTATTTATTTATTATAACAATTTACATACATGACAAACGCAAGAAAATTCACATTATTACTATTTCTTATACGTAAATCGATTATAAGGTAATATCTTAATTACAAATCAACTTAATCTACCTCTGGATCGGAACGCCATATTCTTGCACAGGGCCTATTTTTAAGCTCTATTCTTTTGAATATCGGTCCGCCTGTTGGCCACTGGGATATTGAGGATCAACGTGCTAAGATTATAAGTCAGTCGAGTGTGCAACTACCCTAACGCATCTATTCTTCGCAAACATTTTGTAAATATGTTTATGTGCACGACTGCACTGACAATACATTAACGACTTTTTAAAGAGAACACTAAAATATTGTGACAAAATGTAGGTACGAAAAACTCATGAAAAACAATGATGCATGTAGGAAATTTTTCAGTGCAAAAAATATGTCAAAATTTACTGCTGATGTAAAACCCATTACATCATATCTAATTTTTTCAAGAAAAAAGTAAGTACTTATGTTACTTTCTTATGCACAGTGGCTTTGTGTCATGCTTTCCTATAATAGTTACAGTAGGTACAGTACAGTATAATAATCTCAATCCATACCAATATTATAGCTGCGAAATGTCTGTTTGTATGTCTATCTGCTACGCTTTCGCGACCTATCTTATGAATCAATTTTAATGAAATTTGGTAAAGAGATAGATTGCATCCCTGGGTAGTATAGCTACCCCGGAAAATCAAAATTTTTCAAAATCCACTCGGAGTCGGACGAAGTCTTTACTAGATGATGCTCGCGACTTTGCTGCGTGGATTAAGTTTTTTTATCCCCGCGGGAACTCCTTAATTTTCGGGATAAAAATCTATGTCCTTCCCCGGGATACAACTTATCTGTACCAAATTTCATCAAATTGGTTGAAAAGATCGGATGGGATGTGAAAGCGAAGCAGACAGACAAAGACACACTTTCGCACACTTTTTTAGAATATTAGTATGGATTATTGAATCTATTTAGCTAGAAATTAAGGTTGTTACTTGTTACGCATACGAGATACCAGATCTGGATATATTATACCTAATGAATATTGTCTGAACTACAATATCTACAACAATAATTCGAACATAACAAAACCTCCAAAGTCCAAACTGTGCCAAATCAGAATATCACATTTTTATTGCATTTTCGTAATGTTTTATTTACAGCGCGTTCGCACTGGCGCCGAGTTTTTGACAGTCGGCTCCTTTGCTGATCTCAAACTGTCAGAATCTAATTACCAAATATGGTCGCTCCATTTTCACATTCCACGAGTCTTATTAAAATGCGATAAGGTATATTTTATGGGTTCTAAGCTGAAAGGAATTTTGCAAAGTTTTTGCGGTCGAATCTTTATAGTAGCATCGTTTTCTGGAGGCATTTACTTTTTATGTCCGAACTATTGGTGGATATCGCGACTTGCCACCTATAAAAAATATCTCTTCAGGATTTTAATTTTTCTAACGACGTTTCTAGTGGTTTGATGTTGGGCTCTGGATTGGTGTGACATGAGATTATGGTACCACACTACGCGAAGATGCCTGTACCGATATTATGACCAGCCCCCCGAATGTGTAAGGAAATCGTAATCGTAATCGTTTTTCAAACGTACAATTCGACCTGAGGTGCAATCATGTAAGGATTGCCGATCAAATCGTTAAAGTTCGGCTTCAAAGTAAAGTAAACCATAAGAGCATTGAATTAGAGCTGAATTTCGTGTACAATGTGTGTGTGAATCGTTACACGAAATGGAGCTCTAATTCATTATAATAATAATTAATTATGGTTTATTTTACTTTGAAGCCGAACTTTAACGATTTCATCGGCAATCCTTACATGATTGCACCTCTGTTTAAGGAGTTCATAGATGCACGTCACAAAGCACATAATATGAACTCCGTTTTAAGCTGTCAATCATTTGACAGCTTAAAACGAACTATTTGCTTATACAATTGGGCCTCAGACCAGAATGTTGAGCGCTTTATTTCAGCAATTTTTCTTAATGATCCATTTTTACGAAACCTACAGCTACAAGCTTTGGACTTTCACGTACATCACAGCTGTACATCTTTCAACATGCATCCTCATTTTCTTGTAAAAAGTAGCTTAACTTTTGAATTTATTAAAAAATCGAATTATAATAAGTTTAATTATTTGGTTTAGTCGTAAACGATCGAAGGTGATATTTAAACTTTATCACAGAAAATAAATAAAAGTTTTATTATAAACCTATATCCCGTAAACCTTACTGATTACCATTATGCTTACCATTATGCTATTAATGGAAGGGGTCATGACTTTCAGAAACAAGCAATACGTCAGATGACTCACTGTTTTTGTGAACTCGAATTTTTGTTGGAACTTTATTGATTTCCAACTGGACGGACAGACACACCTTCACATTAGGGAGCGGGGTGTTAGGGTCAGTGAAAAAATGGCGCCAGCAACGGCAAGATTAATGACCTATGCGGGCTCGTTCCAGAGATCGGTATCGATTATATTGAAAGTAAAACCAGTCCGATTAGAACTTTGTTTTGCATACCTACAAAAATATATATCAATACAATCAAAGTACATAGGTATTCTGCAATATAAATTAAATTAATTTAAAAGTATCTTTTAGGTGTTAGAGACATTCCAGAAGTAGGTATTAATGAAACACTTTAAATATACTTATTTGTTCTCTCATTTGGAACTTGCACGAATAAATGGTTAAACGTGTAGAGGTTCCACGAGAGATTTAATGTAATTAGATAAAAGTTGGCTAAAATTAAAGATATTATACACTTGATCCGTCCACGATTGCTATCGTTAAGCTCTAAATCAAAATGCTATCTAAACACAAAAGTATTCAATAACCGCTGATTCTGCCGGCAGGAGACTGATTTACCATCGTCAAAATATTATACAATTATACTCGTACTAACTATTTTCAATATGGCGTCCGTATCCCCAGTTTAAAGCGAATGACATGAAACTAGTCAAATTAACTGATATTATACTTCCTGTTTAATGAGATATAATGAAAAATAGTAATAATGCTAACATAGGTATTTTGACTTTACGTAAAAACCGAGATTTTTACAGTGAAAAATTATGATATTACTTGTAAGTTTACTTGCTTTTGACAACCCTGAAAATAAACGTGATTAACATTTACAAGACGCAGTGCAAATGCGACTCTAGTGAGGTGAATAATTGCGATCGTAGCGTCTATGATGTACCTATTAGTTAATTCTATGTTTTACCATTTACCTTTGATTTAGATAATGTCCATTAACGCTAACATTTATGAAGTTGTTACGAAAGACATAATATTTTTAGGTTAAATTATTTTCATGAATTTGCGTTCAAATTTTTCTTAGTAGCTTTACACGGAATAGTTAGTAGGTAGTGCGTGCACAGGGTCCAAGCGCGCTGATCCTTACGAAAGGCATTTTAGATTTTAATAACTTAAATCTAAATGACTAGGAAACTGCTTGCAAGTAGTTGCATGTGAACATTTTGACGACCTCCGTGGCGCAGTGTGTAGCGCTGTTGCGCCTTAACGTGCGGAGGTCCTGGGTTCGATCCCCGGCACTCGGCAGGGTCAATTTGGGAATTTATAATTTCTGAATTTTCCCAGGTCTGGTCTGGTGGGAGGCTTCGGCCGCGGCTAGTTACCACTCTACCGGCAAAGATGTGCCGCCAAGCGATTTAGCGTTCCGGTACGATGTCGTGTAGAAACCGAAAGGGTATGGGTTTAATATTACTGCTATGCCCCTA
Organism: Erebia aethiops; assembly: GCA_923060345.2. Classification (NCBI taxonomy): domain Eukaryota; kingdom Metazoa; phylum Arthropoda; class Insecta; order Lepidoptera; family Nymphalidae; genus Erebia; species Erebia aethiops. The sequence goes on along the minus strand of OV281081.1, from coordinate 15,224,962 downwards.
TAACAGGTTAGCTTGCTACCATCTTAGACTGCATCATCACTTACCATCAGGTGGATAAAAAAAAACATTAGAAGTTAGAACTACTGTAGGTACTTTTATGTATTTTCAAACTGGCAATTTGCAATCTAGCATTTTTCTGTATAATTAATTATGGAGATCGGTAGGAGTGTTGTTTCATAGTCAACGTATCTACTGGTAACGACGAGCTACCCGGAGATTTAGCGTTACGGTACAATATCATCTAGACAACGATGAAGTGCATCGGATATTACTGTCATATCCCTAATCGTTACCCCCCTACCATCTGCATCATCATTTACCAACAAGTGAGAGTCAAGGGCTGTCTTGCGGTAGAATTAAAAAAAACGTTTTAAAGCATACGGTAATAGCACATCTCTATTTGGTAGCGGATCGGCCGTCGGCGCCTGAGCGGCTGCACAAAGTTCCCCCGGTATTTATGTAAATGGTAGAATTCCGAAAATGCTCCGCACAAAAACAATGAGATGTCGAAAAAAGCCGGCGAAAGTTTAATTTTTCGAGTTGGGACACTTTTGCGAGCGGTTGCTTGGGGGCGACCTTATTATTTTTGTTTTAACTTTGCACCTTTTATGGATGGAAAATTCTTTACTTAGAATGTGGTGAAACCGTCGTGGAAACAGAAGTATTCGAAGATATCCGAGTTTTCAAACATTGCATTCGATCCTACAATACGACCGTTTCGATCGCGTAATTTATGTTTGAACCAAGTTTATGTACCTACTTTGTTTATAATTCATGTACCTATAATTTTAGTTGGAGAATTAATCTCATTCAAATCGTTTTATCTCATTTCGTAGAAATTAGTGTTGTCCTATGGTTAAAATCATAAAATAAAGTACATAAGATAATATTATGTTACATTAATTACAATAATTTTGTAAATAATTTACTTACATACTTACTTACTGTACTTAAATATCCTGATAGCGGATATAATAAAATATAAATGCTTCTTCTACTAGCAAATAGCTGAAAAGATAGATTCGTAGATAGATAGGTACATAATAAGTATTGTGTCATGAATCATGATGTGCTTTAATATCTAAGTTAGAAAAGCGAAAGTACCTAAAATTTTTAATAATAAATATAGGTACCTATACACTTTATAAGCTTTTGGTTCAAGAAAGTTAATGTGTAAACTGTAAATCATGAGTACCTAACTATAGCATGCCAATATTATATTCAACTCTAATCCACTACATGATAAACATGTAGGTAAGTAATATTTTTCTGGAAGCTGTTCCAAGTCACACAAACTTATCCGGCCCGGTGGCCAAAATTTGAACAAATTTTATGTTATGATATTATATATTTTATGTGATAATCATCCAACAGATTGAATGCGTGAGAAATAAATAAAATACCATTACGCCAATCGGCAAAATACCCATCATTAATCCGAAGGGGCGAAGAGCGAAACAATCCGACCCCCAACATGTTAGCAGACGCGTCTCTATCGGCGAACTACTAAATCAAAGATTGGGATCTCGAGCGCAGACACAACAAAACATGCAAAAGCCAACGAACAATAAAATTAAGATACGGTAACTGCAAAAAGGCATCCCCGTTAAAGCCTTGTCGGCGGCGGCTTCCAAAAAAGCCGAAAGCTCCGAATTAAAATATTCGGTGCTTAAACGTTGCTTTTCATCAAAATAGTTCGCCAGTCTTGGAATATTTAATCCAATAGGTTAGGTTAAGGTTTTATTATCTGTATAGTCCCACAAACTTCTGACCCGGTGATAGCGTTGCTGTTATCATAATTAAAGTTGCTAATAAATAGTAATATTCATATTCATTTTTTTTATTCATATTCATTTATTTATTTCGATTTTGGCGCGTATAAAGCTCCTACGAATCTCATATAAAATTACAAAAAATCAAAAAGGAAAAAAAAAAAAACTCAAATAAGGTAACAAAATTACAAAAATAAAATAAAACATAAAAACAGATCATAAAATGACCAAAATTTAAAAAAAAGAAAAAAATTATCAATTTATAAAATGTCATAGAATTAATAAATTCATAAATTAGTCTTGACAAACAATTGCAATTTGTGTATAAAAGATCTATTTACATAATTTTATATTTGGTTTTATTTTATTAAAAATAAAATAAAAACAAAATCAAACAACTTTATCGATTAATTCCGATTTTGGCCCCCGGGTGAGAAAGGTTTGTGACTATATTTATATTTTGTATCTAACAATGATGATCGCGATGACAATGGGTTGATGAAAATGCATTTGGTAACATAATAATGTTAGAAGTCAAACTGTTTTTATTTGTTATAATATACTCTGAATATTCTGAATTAATAGCAGTAAATTGTTATGTTATTGATGCAATGACATTTCAATCAATTATTTAAACGCTCGAATATTCAGCCTAAATTTGTTATTCTTTTCCGTGAAAAAATGAAGGCATTAAATGGGAAATATCCTAAGTAGGTATATTTATATAACCCGTTTGGTTAACGGGCCGCCGCGTACTTATTAGGAACTGGGTTGCCGCCTAGATATCTACAGACACTATTGGGTCGCGACCTTGACATTATAGCACATATTGTTCTATAAGATGACAGCTTCCGAAATAAACAAAGAATTCTAAACAGGCCTATGATCTATTTGTGGCTTCTACACGGTAGGTACAGCTAATTGCTAGGCGGTAGGGATTTGCTCTATCTACATATTTTATTACTTGCGGCCCCGCCCCTATTTCGCACGGGTGAAATTTTCAATTCTGAAACGTGTTGCTTAATTTTTAATCAAAACCAGTAGGTACTATTACTTACTAACTGAAGCCCACGACTTTGTCCGCGTGGTTCTCGCGGGAACTTCTTAATTTACCGGGATAAAAAGTAGCCTATGTCACTCTCGGTCCTCAACTATACCCATGCCAAAATTGCGGCGTAATTGAAGGACAAACCAACAAACAAACACAGTACTTTCGCATTTATAATATTAATGACAATGACATGATTCTATGTCAAAAACCCTAGGTGCCGCTTATTTTCAGGGATTTACTTAAACTTGAAATATATAAATAGAACTCTCCTAGAGGTCGAATATCGAAAAATCCTTCCTTTGAATGCCTACATCAGAGCCTGATGCGTCAACTTTGCTTATCCTTGTTATACCCGCCCGACTTCAACATAGTGGGTAGAAATAAAAATTATTTTTTACTTTACAGTGGCGTTGGAAGTCGGTTTTTTGGAAAGAATTTTTATTTTTAACTTTTTACTGTCAGGGTAATTTTAAAGAGGATTTGGAGTCAGAATTTTATATTGATTGACCACCTCGAGGCCTTCCTCTAACGACTGAAAAAAACATTTTTCAAATCGGCTTAGAAACCACGGAGATATGCGGTAACATTCATTTATATAAAAAATATAATAATATATATACGCGCTGAATTGAGAACCTCCTCCGTTTTCGGAAGTCGGTTAAAAATAAACTTACTGTCAAATAAATACATAGATCAAGACTGTACTCACCATCTTACTTACTAATAATTATAATTGCGAAAGTTTGGATGGATGTATGGATTATGGATGTTTGACTCAATCACGCCCCAACGGCTGAACGGATCTGGCTGAAATTTGGCACAGAGATAGGTTATAGTCTGGAATAGCACATATAGGCTTTTTATCCCGAAAAATTAAAGAGTTCCCGCGTGACCAAAAAACCTCAAACCATGCAGACGAAGTCGCGGGCTTTCGCTAGTTTCATTGAGCTTCTTACGAAATTACGTCCTCAACAAAGTAGAAGAATTACATAAAAATAGTTACCTCCCAGGTGCAAGTCAGATCAGCATAGATACTGTTAGCGCGGGATTTGTATGCGAAACGGATCTCTTTTCGTTTTCATTCGACTGTGTTTTGTATGCACTTCGCTGTGCTGTGGTATCGCCGGTGGATTCCTTTGCTGGCATGCAGCTATGCGTCTAAGATCATCATATAGGCTTACACATCATAACATTACCTACTTAATAAATAAAATATTGTCCTTCCGACCGAATTTCGGCGGCAGCCAATCTCCAGAGACTAGCCACCTGCGCGGGAGATATTGTGTGCACAAGTGGGTGCGCTGTTCCTTTACTCTCATATCCCGATAGGACGGAAAATCCGACACGACCGGAGAGAGATCAGGCGCAGGACCGCCAACTTTACTCACTCTCCGAGGCACGGGGTGGGACACCGCCATCTTCCTAACTCCGCGCTAGTAGGTACTGACAATTTCTTGACAGATAAACCCAATACTACTTTATGGCTCGACCCTAGACTCGAACCCGGAACCTCGTCAGCAGTTGAACATGCTAACCACTAGACCAACGAGACAGTCAATAACATTACTAAGTACTTAATCGCCCCTTATTTGAAACGATCTAGAAAATGAATAGAAAAACGGGCACAAAGGACCAATAAAGATATGTATCTATAATTATCCAAAAGCTTGATCCCTTTAGGATTTAGACTTTACATAATATTTCAGTACTCCGATTTCCGATTGCTGCATGGGCAAAAACTTCAGGGGCCATACTGCCAACGCTCAAAGCAATCTGAATAACAGTTTGATTGCATGTACCTTGACGTTCTTGAAATAAGGATTACAATTCTAAAATACGAAAGTAAACAATAATGAAACAATATGGCTTTATGCGTTCACAGTATGGCCCCAGGACGATTTTCTTCACCGCCACAGAAAGTTATATAACGCAAATAACTACGAGAAGTAAAAAAAACAATCATGTTCCCGCTTGTTATTTTAAACTAATTCGACAGTTGACGACTACCCGCAATTATAACATCTTCGGCATTAATTACCCTGATGCATTTAAAACAATGTGACCACATTTGAATTGCTAAGGCGCATCATCGTTAGCACATTCGGATGTTAAGCGTTAGGGCTCCATTGGACAATACGTTATGCTGTCAATTTTTCATCAGTCACTGCTGTGATTGATGAATAACATACAGTCGTGATGACTGATGTATGAAATTTGAATGAAAAATATCTAATTAAAATTTGATTGCCTTCCAATATAAATGATGATGGTAACATGTCACATTGTCCTCACTGCGCGCGTTTATTCTGTGCGTAATGGGATACAGTCCAGTCACTCCTTAGAAGTCCTTAAAAATGTATTTTCCGAAAAAAAAAATACTTAACAGAGATTCACTCATTCATAGACGCTGTTGCTCATCTCGTCGATGGTAATCATCATCTAAAATCTGAATAACTTGTAAGGGCATGCAGGTTTATCACAGTAAACCAAAATTGAAAAAAAAATCATCTAAATATGTTCAAGAATCGTTTAAAGGATTATTACCTAACTAATGCTAGTATGCTATAGAATATTTAAGTATTGTATATGTAGGTTTATAGGTATATATATTTATGTTTATATGTATTTATAAAATTATTTATGTATTATTAGTATGTAAGGTTTATGTAGTATATTGTATGGCTGTCTATATTGTTGCACTATCCCGCTCCTATCATAAAGGTTTTTAATTAATGGGTTGTCTGGAGGAGATCACTTTTAGTGATAAGACCGCCCTTGCGCACTTTGTTTTGTTATGTTTTCTTTTCTTTGTATTTTTATGTCCTGTGTAGCAATAAAGAGTTTATCTATCTATCTATCTATCTAAATCTGTTGAAAACCGCGTGTCGACATACAGACAGATAGACAGACAGACACACTTTCGCGTTTAAAATATTACCTAGTCAGTAACATGCATTATCTCTACCAGTCATGATTGCATCAGTCAAATCCTTTTTTGATTGATGCAAACCTTATCGTCTAACAAACCCCTATGCGCATTAGGATGGCGGTCATGTCCGCTTGCTTGCAACTCGGGCGCATTTAACATTTTTGAACAACGGTAACAAACGTGGGCTTAATTGCACGTGCCTCAATTGTTTTTGCGATGGCCCATAATCGACGTTAATCGGGGCCACAATTAAGGCGATTGTATCGATTCGGTACGGTGACATGCCGCTGCGGCATGTGAGGCCCAATTTTGAACTGCACTCCGAATTGGGCTATGGCTTATCCTCGACAATGTTTTTTTTATTATTATTAGGTATTTATAGAAAAGCGCTTGGCTGCTTGGTGTTTGTTTACTCTATGTTTTCACTTGGTTAACTTATAATCTTACAAAAACTTTTTTGTAGAAAGGTCAATCATCGAAATATTTTCCAGTGATTTTCCAGTGGAGACTAAAAATTTTTTTCCGAACCGGTGGTAGAGTCAAAACAACTAACTGCATATGCCCTAACGGGGTGACATGTCAATTATTGTATTGTTCATGTTAAATGCAAATAAATGAATCTGAATCTGAATCTGAAACATGACGTAACGTAGAGACACCTGTATGTCCTACATGTTTAACATAAATTGAGTTTATTGAGTTTTGGGTTGGACAGCCAGGCTGACACTTTGCGCAAAAAATAAGCCAGCCCTTTTGTTACTAGATGAGGCAATTAACCGATTATGATTATTAATAAATAGTTAGTTACTTAATTACTTTATTATTTACTATATTTCATCTACTATTAAACAACTATTATATTTCATCTGTGGCAAAGATTCCGTTGGAATATATCAAAATACTTTCTTAGTAGCTTTAACTTTTATTATACTGTTGAAGATTATGTAAATATTACATTGATGTAATTGTAAATTAATTCTTATCAAAAGAGCAACCACCGAGTTTGCTGGTTCTTCTCGGTAGGAATGGCATTTCGAACCAGTGGTGGATTCACTTGACGATTCAAAAGCACTCGTAAAAGATTATTTGAATAAAACCACATTTGAGTTTTATATACTTACATACCATAAACAGTAATTTAATAGGGAAGCGCACCCTACCATTTATAGGCTACATTTATAAATTATCTTGTACAGATTAAAGTTTCAAGTGCAACCCTAGTGCATTCGCAGGATCGCCTAACAGTACAGCGAATCGCATGCGCATTCCATTGTCAATACGTATCCTCAAATTTCCAACTCGCATAATGGAATCGCCATAGCTCCATTATCATTATGGCATCTCTAATTACAGTAATACCTGTCAGAGTCACCTTTTAACCCACTTGTCTCTGAATTCCTTGTAGAGTTGACTCGTGCTAGCTTCAATACCGCGTTACAACTTACAGTCACTGTGACTTCACTTGGTACCTGTGATAAATACCTGTGATATAACCAAGTTTGTACTTAGTTAAAGATATTTGCAGGTTGATACTCTAAATTCTGGAAGTAGGTATTAAATATTAGGTTATATAAGTTACGTAACTAACTAATTCTAATAATCATCTATTGCTTTTGATTGTACTGTTTGAAATAGGGCCAAAATTTCCATTATATGTAGGTAATAATTTAAAGGTTACTAGGTAAAATTCGAGAGGATATAGGTTTTTTTAACAATTCATAGAAATTTTTTGAATATTCGCTATAAAAAGCCTATATCCGTCTCCAGAATGCAAGTTATTTAATAGCAAAAAGTACAAACACACAGTCACGTATTTCATTAGTACTTGCGTATTCGTATAAGTCGTTTTGCGTTACCAGTATTTGTACCGGTTACGATAAATTGCTCCCCATCTCTAATTCCTTACCATTGTCGCACAAGCTCATTGGTATTCTGCTCATTCTTTCATCACAGACCGCTGTGGTCTCAAGTGTTTCTATCTTCCATCTTTTTTCCTTACACATCTCATCTGTACTTCTTTCTTTGTTGTAATAATATTCCCAATCCATATTGGAATCGGTATACGGGGTGATATTTTGAAAGCGTTCAGTTACCGCCTAAGGATATTTGAAAAAAACATAGCAAAAGTGAAAACGTAGACTGCATGAATTGAAAATTTTCATGAAGGAATTAGTAATTATAAACCTGGTCAATCATAATTATTTAGGAATAGCTGACTTTGTTCACTTGGAATTAAGCTTTGAAATTTCCGTTCACATTCATTGATTTTCTGAGATAAAATTACCCTATCTCAGGCTCCAGTTTTTCTACAATATTTACGCAAAATATCACGTTGATCCTTTTCTCCATTGTGACGTGATATAAGGCAAAACCAACTAACGAATATCCTGTCGCATTTATCATATTGATCGGAAATAATTTTTTCGACAGATTATTAAAATGAATAAAAACCCATTTCTCAATTATTGTTTTGGTAAGAACATGCCTGAAGAAAGGTTTTTTAAAAAAATCTTTATTGAAGTGAAAGCTTCTTTAGGCGCGTTGAGCACTTTTTGGTAGGGGCCCTACCAAAAGATCACGCGTAATCCACATTTTACGCCCTACCGTAGGGCGTAAAAATGTGGTTTACGCGTGATCTCGTGAGACACCGTTCTTCTTAAGACAAAAGGTCTTAAGTATAATAATATAGTATATTCGTAATTAAACTGTAATGCCTTAGTTTGAAGGTTTATATTTGTTTTTTTTTTGTTTTTTAATTTTCTTTCCAAAAAATTAGAAAAAATAAATATTCGTTAAAATTGGCAGTCCCTATGACTGCCAATTTTTTTAAAGACCTTGGTTTCTTATGCGACTATGACACTCTGATAAGGCCATAACAAACTAATTATTTTATCTTCTAGATTCTATTGCACATGTAGGTAAGTATATAAATATATCAAATTTTTAATTGAATGAGATTATTATTGTCCTAAAACTATATTAATTCCGCCAGTGGATTACATGGAAAAAGGTTAGAGGTTGGAAAGCTTGATTAAAGGCATGTTTCTTCACTCTTGCCTCGATCGTTCCCAAAATATCACCCTATATTGTAAAAAACATACGGTAGCACTCTTTGTACTAGTAATGCTTGTATAAACAGACGTAAGTAGTGTATAAAATTGTCTTTCGGTCACAATTGTTGTTTGCGTTAGAAATGCTTCGGCGCCTTTGAGTTTTTCGCTTTAACAAGTATTTGCGGCTGCCTTTATTTGAATAGCACTTTTTGTTTGTGATACATACCTTGAATTAATTATATGTGAATGTTTAACTGGGTATTTCAATTGGACGACTTCTTGAATCGCCAATCATTTGAATTTTTGAGACGACCACCCTGGCCCGGCACAGAGGTGACTCCTTTTTCTTTGGCTGTAATATTTTTTACAGGGTTTGATGAATAACTTCAGTACTTTAAACTGAACAACTTATATTCTGCGAGTTTTAAAATTGCTGGTAGATAGGTGATGATGCAGTCTAAGATGGTAGCAGGCTAACCTGTTTCAGTGCGGCAGTTATATAAACACATACCCCTAATCGGTTTCTACACGGTGTCGTACCAGAATGCTAAATAATTTAGCGGTACGTCTTTGCCGGTAGGGTTCTAACTATAGCCACGGCCGAAGCCTACCACCAGACCAAACCAAAGTCAAAGTATATTTATTCAATTTAGGTACTCTGTACACTTATTGACTTCCAGTTACTCATAAAATAATGGTGATGATCAGTTACGGTATCTTAAAACCAGACCAAACCAGAAACCAGAGAAAATTCAAATATCCTAAATTGACCCTGCTGGGAATCGAAGCCGGAATCTCCCACTATAAGACCACAGCGCTCACCGCTACGCCAGGGAGGTCCCTCTTGAACCTTTATTAAACTAAGAAATTCGTCGACCCACTACTGAGTACGGATCTCCTCTCAAAATGAAAAGGACTTAGGTCAATATTCCACAACGCTGGCCAAGTGCGTATTGGCGAATTTCAGACTACTTTGAGAACGTAATGGAGATCTCCCATAGGCATGCAGGTCTCCTCACGATCTTTGCCTTTACCTAATTTTCCATGGCAAAAATAATCATATTATAACAGTAGTTAAATAATTGCACTGTGTATTTATACAAGTATTGAATTGGTTTTGCCTTTTGGCTATCGCGGTCAAGGTGTATTGCTAGCTTCATTAGCAATACAATACTGCATGCCCAAAATGTATAATTTACTAACTGATGCCCGCGAATTCGTCAGCGTGGATTGAGGTTTTTTTTTCCTGCGACTCTGTATTTTTCGGGTTAAAAAGTCTTAAAATTCCAGACTATAATCTCTCTCTCTAATCTCTGTTCTAAATTTCGTCCAGATCCGTTCAGCCGTTCTGGCGTGATTGAGTAACAATGTTCCATCCAAACTTTCGCATTTATAATAAGTATTCTAGTATAGATAGTATTTACAAGTATGTATTATTGGTACTAAAAAATAATTGAAAATATATTACAATTAAGGTAAAAAAATACTTTTTCCTTCACTTCAGCACACGTTTCAGCAATATGCTTACTTTTTTTTTAATTATCTTTTTTGATTCGTCAAGTGAGAGTGGCTGACAACAGACAACACGACCTCTAAAACACGAGTCAACGAACTCTTAAAATATTTCCTAAATCGGTTAACGTCCCGGCCATCACGCGAGTTCGCCCAAAATCCAGGAATCCAATTTCCGTGCGAATGCCACTTGATTCGCAACTTAATAAAAAAGTTGCACTACTTACTATGCTAATAACGAAATATGAGGAATAAAAGGTACTCTTATGCGTGTTAGAATACGCTAAAGGTAGGGTTCAGTACCCATCTTAATCATGTTAGTTATAATATTTGCTACAAACTGACGGTAATTACTTTTTTCGTAAACGGTAGCAAAGTTGCTTTTTCCAAAAACTGTCCTAGAAAGCTCTTATACCTATCAGGTTTTTTAAAATCACACACTTAAACGATCACACACTAACACTGTTTAGGTATCGTTAAGTATGTAAACCAATATCTTTTTTCTCGATTTTCATATTACTGAATAACAATTCAGCTTTATCATAATACTAGCTGATGCCCGCGACTTCGTACGCGTGGATCGAGGTTTTGTGGTTCCCACGGGAACCTTTAATTTTCCGGGATAAAAAGTAGCCTATGTGTTATTCCAGACTATAATCTATCTCTGTGCCAAATTTCATCCAAATCCGTTCAGCCGTTGGGGCGTGATTGAGTAACAAACATCCATCCATACATCCATACCGACATCCATACATCCAAACTTTAGCATTTATAATATTAGTAAGATTTACCAAACACATTGTTATAAAATGGTCAATAAACAGCGTAATATTTCATAAAATGCGACCATTTCGCGAAATGGGACCAATTCTACGATATGCGCTCGCACGGCAAAGACGCGTATAAAGTGACGAATTTTTGTTTATTTTCTACTAGAGTGAAATCAGTTTCTGAAAAAATCTGTAGCGGTTTCTACCTATTAGGTAGGTACTTGGATAAGATTGGAATAATTTCAAACACAGCTACCACGTATAGTGAATAATCTGAGAAATATTAAAAATTCAGCCCCGAGCAATGCATTCAAGATCGTTCCATGTTTCGTACTAAATTTGATAGGTCATAATCGCCTCGTTGAATTCGCAGGATCATGCGAGGTATGCACATGCTAAAGTAGTTTCACGAATTCCATGGGAATGACGACCTCGGCGTAGCGCTGCTGCCTAGTAGGTAAATAAAAAAAATATTTAAATGATTGAAATAATCCATACTAATATTATAAATGTGAATGTGTGTCTGTCTGTATGTCTGTCTGTCCGTCTGCTGCGCTTTCAGGGCCCATCTTCTCAACCGTTTTGAAAAAGTACGCTAAAATGCAACCGCCGTCACGAGTCAAAAAGACCAGTCAAGTACGAGCCACACTCGCCCCGTGAGGGTTCCGTAGCTGGGAAAAAGACAAGTAATTAAGTTAAAACTACAATATTTGTTGTGAACGGTATTTATTAAATGTTTTATGTGCAAGCTATTATTATAAACTTTAATATAGGTAGGAGTCACTGAAATATTTATTACAACTACTAGCTGATGCCCGTCACTTCGTCCATGTGGAATAAGTTTTTTCAATTCCCGCGGGAACTCTGGGCACAATTTTCCGGGATAGCCTATGTCACTTTCCAGGTTCTCAACCATGCAAAAAATCATGTTGATCCGTTGCTTTGTTGCGGCGTGATTGGAGGACAAACCAATAAACCAACAAACAAACACACTTTCGCATTTTCAATATTAGTATGAAGTATGATTCCAATCTTCAAGTCTAAAGCATTAGCGGTAACTGAAATATGCAAGTGAGACACTCAGACTAACCTAGGGGTTCGTTTTATATCGTTCTGGTACGGAACCCTAATTAATGATGATGAAAGCATTAAAACATGATTAACACACATTAGCGATTACTAGAATACGCAAGTGGTAGGTACAGACTACAGACAAACAGACATAGGGGTTAGTTTTTATAATTTGGTACGGAACCCTCATAAATGATGATGAAAAGCATTATAAAACATGATTAAAACGAATGTTAATGTGCACGACTTGTACGTGCCACGATTATAAACGCATTCATCAATTTTACGGTTGCTGCAAAACTATTTTTATGACTACATTAATTACATATCAATTAATTATAATAACGTATACAATAATTACAATTAATTGTACGTTGAATTTTCAATGAAATTTCCCATTAGCCTGCATTTTTTAATTTGCATAATGAATTATGTATTCGAATATTTTGATTGTGTACTCTTTTTAAATTATTTACGCACACTAATTACCAAAGTTGTGTGAAATCGAAAAATAAAAATAACCAAATACCTAAGCAGAATTTGTTTCCATGAATTGGTTATTTGACAACTAGTCAAATCAGATACTTTTTTTGTCAAACGTCAAAACGCGTGTTTAGTATGGATTTTGTATGAAATTTTAAGTTGTGACGTCATCAAAGTTCGACGCACTTTTTTTACTTTAGTCGATAGTTTAAAATGGTTATTCAAAATAAAACTGGCAGAAGACGTGGATATTATGACTTTTAGGAGATCCTTTATTTAATAATCACTAAAAAATAATTTATTTCACTATAGTAGTCAAATACCCAATTACATAAGAAAGCTTTTGCAAATGCAATAGTTATCTTTCGTTTCAAGAAAATGAGAAAAGAAAATGTAGTGTTTTAAAATTAATTAAGCAGTTTAATTTTAACGAACAAATGAAGGTTTATACGGCTATCACATAAGTAATAAATAATAAATAGCTAGGTACTTAACACAAAAGAATATTTACAGTAGCGAAACACGCCTCAGCATAATGCTGTAGTATGGTGGTGATTACAAAACAGAGTCCTACTTCTCTATTCCGTGGTTGTGATGGTGGTGTTGTGTATATTCAATATACAATATTTATTTATTCAATTTAGGTACACTGTATACTTATTGACATCCAAAACTTATATAACACATGATGGTGATAATAATCAATTACGGTACCTTAAAACTGAAGCTACAAGGGTTACAAACGCGCCTTCGTCTGAGAACAAACTCAGCCGGGGATTTTTTAATTATCATTATTATTATCGAATAAGAATAACTCTTTAGAATTAGAACAATACCCAATCGCGGGTGGCTTGGGGTAGTGTTCTAATGTTTAACCCATGTTTACAACTTTTACAAGTCTGAACGTGTTTGCCCGGCGTGGAATAAGGAAAGTCTGAATTTAGACTTAAAGGAAAAGAGAGAAACAAACAAATGGATACTTTTACTGTCTTCAGCCGGAATGGGAGATTGCGAAGCGCTTATCTGCCGAGCCATGTGGGGATGACAAAAGATTGTATTGATTTTGCCGACTACAACCCGTTCGGGCGATTCGATTGCGATTTATCAAGAATACTTTTTTATCGATGTCAGGCGACCTTAGTCGGCGATGGTATGTATCATATAGTGCGGAGTGCCACTCTAGATTGAAGCCGGTTTACTTTATACCTATAAAGTGGGATCCTATAAAAATGTAGACTTTATGACCGACTGATAGAAAATGCAACGCTGCACTGCGCTAGTTAATTATTATAGTTAATTAACTATCGATTATATTAAAAACATTTTCTTGCTTTTGTAAGTAAAACTAAGTTTAATAACTTTTCCTAACTACACCGCTACACTATACTAAAATCTCACATCCTTACCAATTTTTTAGTAAAGTGAGTGACCAACACGATTTTAAAAATCTAGTTAAAATTCTAAGACATTTTTTTTTCAATATACTTAGGTAATTACAAATAATGTCTTCATTTTTATCTATTATCTTCATTTTTATTTAACTCAAAATCTCTACAGAGTTGATAAAGTTTCAAAAATTACTTGCTGGTCCTCTCTTAACAATAACAAGGTAAACATCAATAAAAACTGAATCTCGTTAATATGCAACCCTCGTCCCGACAATCAGACAATCAACGATCCAGATTAAGCAAATCAAAGCGCGCGCACCTCAGTTCCCCGAACGCGCATTAAACGTCTGCGCGCACGCACACCACGCGGTGATCGTTTCAAGAACAATTCCACGGGGTTGCCTCGCGAGTATAACTGTATACGGAGTCGCCTCTCCAAACTGGGCGCTAACGAAAAAAGCTGAGCGAATCAAAAGGAAGCCCGAATGCGGCAAAAAAACGCGACCATCCGACGTAGTAGTGGAATTCCGCCCCGCGCGGCTACTACGCCGCGTAAACAAACTGGTCGAGTGCCAGGGCTGCCACGCTGCGAGTATTGAGAACATTATTTATTTACTTTATTATTATCCCTATAAATTTTACTCCCACGCCCGTGTATACATATATTGCCAGAAATAAATATAATAAACTTACGTAAAATTTACTTAAAATTAATATTATTATTGTCGATTATTATTAAATTCTTTATTTGTACCACACAAGAAAACAAAAACAATAAAACGTGAAATAAAATAAAGAAATAGGATACAAAAGGAGGCCTTATCACGCACCTTACAAAACGCAAGGAAAACTGAATGCAGGTGGCTCAAAATTATCTTAAATATACATACGAAAAACTAAATAACAATGCATTAACAACAAAACACAAATACATTTATTACATAAATATATTATAGTTAAAATTACTTTGACCCATTACAAATCCCTTATTAAGGCTTTTCGTGTTCAAAATAAATAATTGTTTTGGGATCTTTTAATTTAAAACAGATATTTTAATGAAATATGCAATACTAGCTTATGCCCACGACTTCGTCCGCGTGGTTTTAGTTTTTTGTTATTCCCGCGGGAACTCCTTAATTTTCCGGAATAAAAAGTGGCCTATATCACTCTCCAGGTCCTCAACTATACCCATGCCAAAAATCACGTCGATCCGTTACTCCGTTGCGGCGTGATTGAAGGACAAACCAACAAACAAACACACTTTCGCATTTATAATTTTATACTATGATTGATTGATTGGTTGATTGATACGACAAGCTATACTCATGGTTTAACTGGCTATAAGGCAAAAACCAGATTTTTTACCAATTTTACTATTAGATATCTAAAGCCTCAATAGTGTTAGTAGCAGTGTCTTCACTTTATGATTAAGCAGCACAAAATGCGTTTATTACCATTCTCTAGGAGAACTATATAAATATTTTTTTGTAGTAATTGAGTTGTAGTAGTAAAGGTTAATAATTAGTAGACCCTGATCAAATCCGGGAATTATCTAGGATAAAGAGAAAAAGATTTAGGACTTAAACACTAGTATTAGATAGGTATTCTTAACTAAATCCATACTTAATCCATATTCCATGCTAATCGATACTAATATTGTAAATGCGAAAGTGTGTCTATCTGTCTGTTTATCTGCCTGTCTCTCTGTCTCTCTGTCTATCTGCTACGCTTTCACAACCCATCTGTTCAACCGATTTTGATGAAATTTGGTATAGGGGTACTTTTTATCCCGGAAAATTAAAGAGTTCCCGCGGAAATCCATGCGGATTGAAGAATTCCCGCGGATGAAGTCGCAGGAATTATGTAGTAATAATATACTCCGAACCTGTGTTTCAAAAATATAGTTGACAAAGAAAATAAAATAGATTTTCATACCCTATACCATAACTTTACTAAAAAGGGCATCCCTGATAAAGATTGCAATTTGCAACATCGTCCGCCATACGGTTTTTAATCGTCGATTTGTGTCTTTATTCTCATGTTTGGGATTGCAGATTTCGACTCCCAGTTTGGGCATTTCGGCAAAATATATTTTCAGTGGTCTTGGAAAAGTACTTATAATACTTACCTTTGTCGACCTCCCTAGCCCAGTGGTGAGCACTGTGTAATAAGTGGGAGGTCCCGGGTTCGAACCCCGGCGGGGTCAATTCGGGAATTTCAGAATTTTCTCAGGTGTGGCCTGGTCGGAGGCTTCGGCCGTGGCTTGTTACCACCCTACCGGCAAAGACGTTCCGGAAAGCGATGTAGCGTTCCGGTACGATGCCGTGTAGAAACAAGAAATCTATTGGTATGAGGTACCTACTTTTAATATTGACAAAACTAACCTATGGATTTGTTACATTTTTAAAGTGCCGTGGGCAAACAATGTCTATAATATTATCCTGGTCCCTTTTTTATACATCTTTTACAATCAATATGATTACCATTTTGTATAAAGGTAAATTTTAAATCTGAGGAATTTAGGAGTTGCCTTTTAAAAATTATGCCTGTTCTGTGCCTGACTGGCATTCTCTTTTAAAATTGATCTCTACAAAAGCACAGAGACACAAATTTAACTCGTTTAAGAAAATATCTGTCTGCGCCACTGATTTATAATTTTAGTATTAAGTACCTACACGATTCATAGCATTGCATTGACGGAACAATCTTTTTGCAAAGGCATAAATTCATTCATTCATTAAAAATTTCATTCATTAAAAAAAATATGCGTAGACTCTTCTTTAAAATTCTACCCATCTTAAAACGTTACCTGAGTACGTCATACGTCTAAGTTTACGTCGCTATTTATATAGCTAATTTGTATTCTTATTTTCCCAGGTGAACCCTTTATATTTAAAATCATAATCCTGGCTATAACCTAGCCTGTATTAGCAGTAAACGGCTAGCTCCCATTCGCTTCGAAATGAAGTTATAAAAAGCTAACTTTACGACGGCTTGCCTTCAAAGAACACACGCGTCGATCTTTTATTTGTGTATATTTTATCATCATATTCAAATTATTGTAATATCATAATCTATTTTATATAGTTTGCGTGAATAAAGTTATAGAACTCAGTTTATGTCTAATAGAGTTGGAGGACAAAAGTCTCTACAAGCCGCGGTCTTGCGCCGCCTGGCTTTACGATTTTATAAGTAAGTATACGCTTTTTTATCATGGTTTCAAATAAGTTTCTGGACTAGCCATTGCATAAATTTAAAGAGAATTTTTTGAGTCGAGATTATACCATCGATGATTTTCTTAATGATCGAGTTGGAGTTATTAGTCCTCGCATCCAGTAGCCCACCAGAACGTGTTGTGTACTTATATTATTATTTTTTTTTTTTTTTTTAATTTAATTATTGCAATATTTTTCTTTTTAAGAAAATAGCAACTGCTGAGTTTCTTGATAACTCTTTTCTGTAGAATAAGTTTTCCGAACCGGTGGTAGATTCTTGATGTATGATAAGTGACACAAGTTGTCCTACGTGAAATAAATAAATCATTTATTTATCATTTGGATCCAGCGACCCCCTGCGACTCGCTTGATGTCGTCCGTTACCGTGGGGCGGGTCTGCCCATGATAAAAAGAATAATAATGTCTACAAGAGACCTTTCTCCAGCAGCGGACGTCTATCGGTTGGCGACGAATAGAGGATGAAAGTTGGTATGAAAGGCCTTCATTTCTCAAGACATTTTTCAGGTAATATCAACGAAACTTGGTATTTTGGCTTTCGGTAAAAAATAAAGAAATACGTGTGTCACAGTTTTTTTTAAATGTATCCCCAAGGACGTTAAATAGAGAGTTTGTCCTTCAATCGCGCCGCAAAAAGAGCAACAGTTCGACGTGATTTTTTGCATGGGTATAGAGAGTGACATATTTATTTTATCCCGGAAAATTAAAGAGTGCCTGTGGGAATTAAAAAACTTAAGCCACGCGAACGAAGTCGCGGGCGTCTGCTAGTTTATTAAAAAATAGACATATTAAGGTAAATAAATAAATTATAATTTATTAGATAAGTACTTTTAGAAGGTCTGTTGATCCGAGAAAGACTTCCGTTTGTACCTACTATTTGTAGAGGTGAGGAATCTAACTATATAGCTTTAGGCCATTTATATTTCAAGCCATCTTCTAGGTTTCCTAGTTCAAAATGAAGAAATATCTCATTTAATTGTATGCAATGCATTAAACATACTTAAAATGTTTTATTTTTGTTTTGACCTCGTAGTTAAAATTTATATTATAGGTCAAAATAGAGGACTTCTATATTTTTACATTTTAATTGCTGATGTTATCTTTACTATGATCCTAGACATATTTTTTTTTATTTCAATGACGTAAAAGAATATTTTGGTACGTCAAGAAAACTGTTATAGTTAAGTTATTATCTCCTAATCTCCTCATTAAAGTATTATGTACAAGCTTCTCTCAGTGGCTTTTCTCACGTTTGGTTCTTTTCATACAAATTTCCTAGCCCCCATTTCTTACCGCTTCGAATGAATTTTCAAAAACCTTTCTTAGCCGATCCGTCCAATGGGGTTGATAGATCAGTCAGTCAATCAGTTAATTTTGTTAAATATAAAAATTCTTGTTTTGTTGATAATTTTACTAGACTAGATATATACCTCCCACTCGTCGTGGGAACCTTTTGATTTTCCGGGACAAAAAATATCCTATATCCATATAAGAGACGGTAGCAGTCTCTGTAGTTCTAATTAGACCACCTGAATAGGAGGCCTTTTAATAGGACTAATTTAATACCTATTGCTAAATTTTTAAATAATAATAAAAATAGGTACCTACAAGCTTTTCTAACTTGTAGGTAAAATAAAGAAAATATTAAATTAGAATGACTCTAATGGACCTGATAATAATAGTGACGTCTTTCCGTTGAAGTTTTTAACATATTATACAATAGGTAAGCACAAGTTTGTGGCAGGTATACCTATTTTCATTCATGTTAACCACAAAGTACCTACACTTACCCTGTCAATGGACCCAGCTCCTACCTACATACTAACGTAGAAACTGTATGAATGAAATGGTTTTTTTTTTCTTAGTATAAAACTAAAATAAATTGCCGAAACTTACCTACGTTTATGTCTCAATTATCCGTACAACGACATGTTGGGCTAATTTTAAGAAGTTTACAAATCGGCCAGGATTTATCAAGACGTGCTTTTGGCATCTACGCATACTCGGGTTGATTTTGTAAAGCGTTTTCGTCGAATTTCAGTAATTCAATGGATGATTATCAAAATAAGCCAATGATTAATGAAAATAAAAATAAGAAAAATAATGGAATATAAAATTTGCGTTAAAAATAATAAAAGTAGGTACGCCAGATATTCGTACAAAGCAGTTTCGTAATGCCGTGATAAAATCCTTCGATACCCCAAGTTAAATTAAACATATAAATATTTACCTACAAAATAGATAACTGAAAGCTCTGATGATCTTGCGTGTATTTTATTTTATAATATTTTAGGTGTACATATAAGTTTTCTGTATGACAGTCTGTTTAACATTTGTAAGATTTTCCCGAGCTTCATGTTTGCATGTAGGTATAATATTATGGATAAACTCAAAAGCCAGTACAATGAAAATAATTGTAATTCCATTTTAAATTTTTCGCCGTTTTTTTTCGAATTTTATTTTGTTTATCAACAAACAAAGTCAATACTGGCACCCTGATCGACCCGGAATGTTTACGCATTGCCGCTGCTCTCCGGCTTGGAGCTGCTCTGTGCATAGCCCACAACTGTGCCTCTTGCGGAGCCCAGGTAGATCATCTTGGCCACCACGGACTTACCTGCTCCTCGGGCGCCGGCCGCTTATCACGCCATGCCACACTTAACGACATCCTAAGAAGGGCGCTCGTCAGTGCTAACGTTCCCGCCGCACTGGAGCCCCAGATCGTGCGCAACGATGGCAAGCGCCCCGACGGGATGTCGTTGATCCCATGGAGAATGGGCCGTGCGCTGGTATGGGACGCAACGTGTGCTGATACATTGGCGGCGTCCTATTTACAATCTACCAGCGTACGAGCTGGGGCGGCAGCGGACGCACGAGAGCGCCAAAAGATAAATAAGTACAGTTGTCTTGGCGCACAATATGAATTTGTCCCGTTTGGCGTCGAGACACTGGGCCCGTGGGGCAGGGGTGCTAAAAATCTCCGCAAGGAGCTTAGTAAACGCCTCAGGGAGGCAACAGGCGACCCTCGGGCGGGCAGCTTTCTCGCGCAACGAATTTCTATAGCTATTCAGCGCGGGAATGCTGCCTGCGTGTTGGGCACCTTACCTAGGGCACAAAATTTTGATAATTATTTTAATTCTTAGTTTTAGTTAGTTATCTTAATTTAATTGCATTTATTGTATTCTCGGTTGACTATGTATTGTTAGTCATAATTTAATATTTGTTTTTATGTTACTTTGAGCAATAAATTTAATTAACAAAGTCAACTCAAAATTGTGTAGGTAAGCTTTGATTTTACAAAATATATGTAAGTATTTATTTAGGTACTTAACTATAGTTAACTACACTTAATTAATCAGTGAAGGAGTCCCTACTGAAAACTTCCTTTAGATTTTTCTTAAGGACTCCTTCACTGACTTTTTTAACCTAGTTACTCTTTAAGTTTAACCACTCTATGCTATTAAATATCTTAATTTAATCTCTTACCATATTAATTACTTATTTAACTTAATCCACGCGGACGAAGTTGCGGGCATCAGCTAGTTACGCAATATTTTTAAAATCTTGCAATCCTTCTTTCATTACACAACCCACTAAATTTTTAAAAGTATGTTATTAGGTAGGTACGTGAACTGAAAAACTTTTTCCCCGCTCCAGTTTCCGAGTAACACAACAAGGTTAATCATCTCTTTAATGGAACGATATGTCGCGACGTGTGTACAAATCATTTTGCATTACGCAAGATGATTTCATTTCATCTCGATTTATTTGCCCGGAGAAGAATTTCACTTGCGTCCAAAGACACGAAAACTTAATATTGATAGATAGGACTCCCTGTCTTCGTGGTAAACCCCATTAATAATGGTCTAGCTCCACTACAGATGCACGGCGCGGAGCGGCACGTAGCGGCAAATATTCTTGTTTGTATGGAGCTGGGCCCCCTTAAGCGACACGATATGGAGATGCACTGCGACATTATTGTATAAAGAAATTTAATGACATAAAGGTGGGATTGGTGAGGGTTTTCTTGTGAAAATAACGCGTTGAGCTTTGATATCTTTCCGCATACAACTGAAGATTAAAATAGGATTTTAGCAATTATGATAACGATTATTTATTTATTAGCAGATGTTATGTCTACATGTATAACGAGGAATAGTAAAACCCTAAAGTCTCCGATCCAGTTACCGGAATTGGATCTATGTTGCATAACTATATAACACATTACCACTGAATCTCTAAACCTAGTTGTAATGAAGTGCAGTTAGGAAAAAAATGAGTGGGTTTGGTAGGAAGGATGTGGAGATTGCAGCTATCGACGATATTGTTAAGGCGCTTTGCCCAAGAGTCGTTTTTCAACAGGCAGGTATTAAGGCCCCCCATAGTGATCGTATGGTCCACAGTAGCAAAATACCCCTCAAGAAGACCTTCGAATGCTTGAAAGTAATCAATAATCAATATGAAGAGAAGGACTATAAAAGACATCGAGGAGTACCTTCAAGCGCCCAAAGAGTACCTCGATGAGTATGTGCTCTGAAGACTCGGAGTATTGTGATGGTGACATATTCAATATTGAAAAGGGAATATGTTTACGAAGGTAGATTGCTACACCACCGCCACCTTTGCCCGTACGATCATTTCTGATTAGATGAAAATTAGGTAAACTGTAGGAAATGGAGGGGAGGCAAGGTTTGAGGAAAGTTTCGGATACTAATATAGCGTGAATGAAAGGGATGCTCTGAGCGTTGATATAGATTACGTTAAAGTTTTTAGGAAAAAAAAGGTGACGTTGAAAAGTGAAAAGGAGGACGATATGAGGGAGCTCAGTGGTAACGTAATACATTCACATTATTTTTGTAAAGAAACAGTAATAATTGGTGTTAAGACTTTCATAAGTAATTAAAACACCATGTTGGTAATGTAGGTACGACTTCTGCAATAACATCTTTGGGCTTTTGTTGCAATAGATCGAAGAAGGAAGCTATAATACAGTTGAAATCTCAATATCACATCATTCTTTTCCAATCAAACGACTAGCTGATAGCCTTAATGATACATAAATGTTTGCACGGAAGTATTGGGTACATTTTCACATCGGCTCTACCATTTAAATCTCTCCGCCGCGTCTCACAAATTTCGGGAAGCCAATTAACTCACGCGCGTTGTCATCAGTTGGTCGTCACGCCATTATAAATAGCTATCCACATCCTGAACGGAAACCAAATTGGATCGCACAGGTAATCTGGATGCTGGCCAAGATGGTGGAAGATATCATGAGATTAAGGACTGGGCGCTTTACCTATCATAGTATTTATATTGAGGGACGATTGGCCTAGTTGCGACAACGCATATCAGTCGATTTCGATTATTAAGAATTTGGTAGTCCGAATTTGGCCTTTTCGTTTCCTCCGTGCCTCGGAGAGCACGTTAAAAGCCTTCGATCCCGGGTTTTATCACTAACATCATAATCGTTAGAAACCTATGAGTTGAAATAGTAACTAGGTATTTTTAGTTGAGTCGTATGCGGAAGGGGCCTGGAACCCACTGCATTATTATCCCAAGAAAACCCGTGCCTGTTTACGAAAGAGGTCACGACTCTCAGCAATTAGGAATACCAAATAACCAAAAAACATTTGGTTTTGGTCCGAAACGTTAATTAATTATTGCTTACTTTATGGTACACATTGGTGGTACCTACACTTTGATGTAGGTACCACCAGGTAGGTAGGTAAGTCTGCGGCAGCATCGTCAGTCTACGCTTGCTAAAGATATAGAAGTCGTAGGAGATTTAGAGATTAGAAGAGGTTGTAAATTGCGATATTCAGAATCACGTGTTTCGTAACAACTAATATTTTTGCTTATTAGTCAAAAAAGTATCTGCGAATAGCATGAATTGCGATTCTCGCTTTAATTGCGTCCAAGTGTCGCAATACAGTTAATATTTTCAGTGGAACGAAACGATTGTCTGTGACGATCCTCGCTAATTGCTAACTTCTATCTGTGAGGCATTGACCTGCTCGAAATGTCATTCCTGTCTATGACTGTGAATGAGTAAGCTTGTGACGTATGGGAAAGTCTTGAAATAGCTTGATTTATAGAAGCATGGGATGACGTAGTGGTAAACTAGGTGGATCCACATCATTTGGTTATACCTGCTCTATTCCTAATCTCAGAAGCATTTGCCACAGTTTTTAGGTAGGTATCGAGGCAGGTGAAAATCATTATCAAAATCTGCATCGTAAAATACATACTTTCTTGGAGTGCTTAAAGCTTACCAAGTCGGTAAAGAATATGTAAAGGTATTTGAGAATAATATTGACCTTGGTCTGTCAAGACCGATACTTTCTGCCAGAATCCAAAACTCTGGACAGACAGGTTCATGAATTGGAGGTTCTTCTACAAAGTGCTTTAAGGCGTTTCCCTAAATAGCATTATATTCTGTTCTAGACCTAGCACAGTCTAAAAAAATGAAACTGTATCCCATAGTGATACATAAATTTTTACCCGAAATTTTACCCGTAAACAAGGAAGTATTCTTGGAAGATTCTCATTGTATTCTCAGAGTCCATGTTTGCGTCTGTTACAGCCAATGTTTTGAAATCAAAATCCACGCGGACTTTTCTCCTCCCAGAACAATAACATGGATCCACCTTTTTAAAATCAGCTTCGCAAGAGACATGATTTAACACCATCGGGCGTGACTACCAAATATATCGTAAATTAATTGCTAACCATTTTTCACCTTTACAAGTTGAAACTGAGCCAATATTTTTTGTCGCCCTGGACGGTTCCAATGACTCCTGTTTAGATAATACGTGTTATTTCTGCTCTTACATATGCTACTCGTCAGACTAAATAATAAGGCCATTGGCCTAATGACAGGGACTTATTTTTAGTTCGGGACTTTTGAAGGCGACTCGTTTTTAAGTGTTCGTGAGGTGGTAAAGTGGAAATGTTTGCGTACTACGCTCGTGGGTTGTGATAGTAACAGAGAAATATTCTGATTTGCGAATCGTCTTGGCAAGGGAAGGTAAACAGTGCAGGGCTTTGCGACTGTGACTAATGGGGCTTTTATTCGAGAATATGTTCGTATTTTCATGAAAACAGAAAAACTGGATCGTTTCACATCAATGATTCAAGGCATAATATTTATTAGCGATTTCAGGAAACAATAAATGTTTTCTGATTGTACTTATGTTATATTCGTGTTTAATAAATCCTTATTCTTTAATAATTTCTCTAGATTTTAAGACGGAAGATAATTATTATCTAAGATAGTAGCCTATACTACCTACTTGCTACTATTTTGCAATGTGAATAATTTGACTGCTGAGATTTCGTACTAGATTTGACTCATTTTGGGTGAGAATTTTGGTAGATATACACACAATCTTCACCAACAAATAACAACCTTTTAATTTTACTTGACACACCACTACACACCATCAACCTACCACCGGCCTATACTACTAAGCACTGTTCTCCCCTCAAAATGAGATGAGTTTTGAGCCATAATCATTAAATGCGGATTGGCAGACTTCATACACAATAAGAACATTATGGAAATTTTTCTGGCACACTAGCGTCTCCTTTAACTTCGATCAAACCCTGTCTCCGAGTTGGAGCCCGAAATCTTTACCACTAGTCTATGGCCTTTATTTCCTGCAATGTGAAGCTAAAGTATGTCCTTCCTTCCAGGCAGTCCAGCCCGGGTGGAGCCAATGCAGTCGGTGCGGGCGACACGCGGCGGCAAGGTGAAACTGGAGTGCCGCGCGAGCGCCAGGCCTCCGCCCCGGATAGCCTGGTACAAGGACGGCCGGCCCGTCGCTGACATTGCTTTAAGGAGATTCCGAGTGCAGAATTATAGGTGAGGACTTCTGGAGAGAGACACAAGGTCTTCTGCCTTCCTCAATGTTAGTTTTATTTTTTATCCTATCCACTACAAGTTGACAGACTGCATCATGAGTTAGTGAGATTGAATTTTAGTACTCATTATATTTCAATGGATCGCAAAGATCACGTCATAGTGATATACGGGTATAACGCAGGTATACCTACTTAAGCAAAGTTGACGCATCAGGCTCGCCCGACTTCAACATAGTTAGTGGGTAGAAATCAAAATTATTTTTTTGTTGCTTTACAGTGGCGTTGGAAGTCGGTTTTTTGGAAAGAATTTTTATCTTAGATTTAGATCAAAGTAACCTTTGATCTAAATCTACATAACCTTTGTTTTGATCGATCTTTGATTTTCGAAGGGATTATTATAATTTGCATAATAGATATTGGTTACGAAGCATTCACTGTGGTAACTCGTCATTTTCTAATCTTTCTGGAGATACGAGTAGGCCGCCGTGGCCGAAATTCGGTCGGGAGGACATTATTTATTTTGAAGTCATAAACTTGCTTCTTCATCAAATTACCCCAAACAAAATGATTCAGGGCGCTTCGGCTAACAAAATAATCTAGTTCACGCAATTCAGAGAAAAAATATTCGTACTTTGTAGTGTCATATTATTTCCACTGTAATGACCTAATTCATTTGTCTATAATAAACTGGCGATCTTGATCCAAAACTAGATAATGTAGCTGTATGCAAGGGTTCGCAACGTTGTGATTTACGAGCCAACCTGATGATGCCCGCGACTTCGTTCACGTGATTTTTGATTTCCTCAAGAACTCTTAAATTTTCCGGGATAAAATCTAGCCTATGAGTTAGTTCAGGTGAGGTGCATTCCAAATTTCAGCCAAATCGGTTTTGTCACTGTGGCATGAATGAGTAGGTATCAAACGTCCAAACATGCAAACTTACCAACATACAGACTTACAAACATCCAAACTTTCGCATTTATAATAATATTAGTATGGATTTTGATTTCAGATAAACTTTTGTCGGCGATTAATTTCTACGAAAACCCAATTCTTCAAGTTTTGAAATGAAATCAACTTAAGGTGGAAGACAAGGGTCTGCCCGGGAAATTCAAATTTAATCTGGATTTTCGCAATTTGTAAACTAATACGACAAAGTAGGCATAAGGCATTCAAATTGCGCCCCTAGGAATATCATCTTCACAGGTTTATATAAAAATCTTTACTTGAAAGTGTCCAGTTTAAGAAATTAGTCAAAATAATGAGTTTGACGTGAGTTACTCACAAATTAGTCATTATTTTGACTAATTTCTTAAACTGGGCACTTTCAAGTAAAGATTTTTATATAAACCTGTGAAGATGATATTCCTAGGCTCGCAATTTGAATGCCATAAGCCTACTTTGTCGTATTAGTTTACAAATTGTGAAAAACCAAATTAAATTTGAATTTCGCGGGCAGACCCTTGTCTTCCACCTTAAATCATTTTTAGCTTTGTAATAGTATAAAAAAATGTTAATTATTTTTTACATTAATGAGCATCATAATAATATTAGGTAGTTATTAGGTAGGTATAGGAAAGTAAGGAGTCAAAACCTAACTATATGGTAGTTTATCAAGACCAAGTCAGTGAAATTATTATTTTCCGCGTTTTGCCAATGATAAGTTGTCTCTGAAAGTTTTTTCCTAAAACTTTTTTCAAGTAAGTATTAGCTGTTAAGACTTAAGATTCAATCAATTAGTTAATAATAATTAAGTAGGTAATTAATTAGTTACATAGACCAGTAAAATACTATAAAATTAAAAGTGCAAAACATGAACACAAAGCAAATTAAAAGTACGGTCTACAAAACATGAAACATAAAGCAAAAGATAGAAAATGTATCTTCAATCCTGATCTATGTTTTGGCAACCCTGGACTGGATAGGTACTTAGGTACAATTCACAGAGACCTACAAACAATGAAACAACGCTCATATGGTGCTTACATTAGGAATGTGCAACGGTCAATTACTGCAAACAGAATATTACATTGCGCTAATAGCAAACACAGACTGTCGTTGACCTAAGGTGATACGGATCTTTGACACAAAACGATCTACAGACGTGCCAACTTTCAACTTGCAAGTTCGGTTGCCAGCTTGTCGCTAGTCTTTCAATCTCATCTCATCTAAGTTGAAATCGGAACCTGTTATGGCTATGGACTGCATTGAAATAGAATGAGTAAATTCTACCTACATCAATGATGGACTGTGAATACCGCATATGTAATATGTCAGTTTTGGATATAAAATAACAGCTCAATTTGGCTCCACTCGTAAAATCTTTAACAACTGCATTAATGCATCATTTTACAATGCATTAATCATATCATTTTATACTTACCTGAAATGTTGTAATTATTTCTTGTTGTGTGTAGGTACCATATAAACAATAAAGAATAATGAATGCTTAATAGGTACTAAAATTAATACTAATACTTAAATAGTGCTCTAAAAAGCTTAGTACCTACTCGCGATGTAAATTAATTATTGGCATGGAGGGCGCGAATCGAACAAAAATATCTGTCCGATTGCAGCTGTTACTGTAGATTTGGATGTCTAGTGATGCGGGCTTTAATTGGTTGATTGTCGACAGCCAACCTGTTGGTACATCTGTAGATGCTTTAATTTTAAAAAGGGGACGCTTATTGCAAGACCTAATTGTGGAAGATAATTATAATGAAGTGATACGAGCAGCAATTTCACGGGTCGTTTGCCGGTGAACTGGTTACTGTGGTACCTACTGAATTAATTTCACTGAAGCATTGAGGTTATGAGACATGATTTCAGCCCTATCCACCCCATTTTTGTTGTCTGTCTGTCTGTCAACCACCTTTTTCTCGAGCACGCCCTAGGATCAGGAAATTTGGCAAGAAGCGAGGTCTCTCAGTACAAGTGTATGAAAATTCTGAAAATCCGTACTTATAGGGTGTCGAATCGTTTGTCAGGCGCTACCAGATAACTATTAGATACTAGCTAATGCCCGCGACTTCGTACGCATGGATCGAGGTTTTGTGGTTCCCGCGGGAACTCTTTAATTTTCCGGGATAAAAAGTAGCCTAACTATGTGTTATTCCAGACTATAATCTATCTCTGTGCCAAATTTCATCCAGATCCGTTCGGCCGTTGGGGCGTGATTGAGTAACAAACATCCATCCATACATCCATACATCCATACCGACATCCATACATCCAAACTTTCGCATTTATAATATTAGTAAGATAAGTAACTTATTGCACAGCTGATTACGTGTTGTTGTGACATCTTTCTTGTTATTTACTTGTTTATTTGGTTTTAACTAAGTAGGTTTTGTATTTTTCAGGAGGCGCTCGGTTTTAGTGATAAGACATGCACGTCGCGAGGATTCCGCGACGTACGAATGCAGGGCGCAGGGCGCGGTCGGGCCGCCGGCGGTCGCCGCTGCCAACATCAGCGTCCTGCCACCGGCCACGATGGCGCCAGACACCCGTGAGTTACTGTACCACTAGACACTGACCCATGATCACTTGAAGTACAGTCTGATCCAATAGATATGAGCTTTTTTTCAACTTTATAGCCCCATAAACTGACCTGTGGCCAACACCCTGTACACCCGCACAACAACAAGTTTTTGATTTTATTTTATTTTCCATACACACTAGCTACGCTGTCATCGGGTCTGGTAAGTTTGACGGATTTGTTGACCAATAGTGATGGGAGTATTGAAAGAAGACAAGTTTCTAGATATTCCCATCATTAACTATTTGTCGAATTGCAGCTGAGATTTCGGAATCAGACGTTAATAAAGTTGAAAAAGCTCATCTCTTTTGGTACAGACTTTACCGAAAGCGCAAAATGGGTTTTGTCTCCAAGTGTAGGGCCTGATAAATCGCTGATTCGTTGCTCAAATTATATAAAACCGGGTTCGCTTACGGATGCCAATCTGAGAAAATGTGTACCTACATCCGTTTTCCTTCACAGTAAGTTTTTCTACGTTATCCAGGATAATTTATGACCAATGTAGCTCTATGTTTTCCTGGTAGTTTTCCAAAGCCACAACAACCAACTGCGAAGGAAAAGGGTTCCTTCGCAGTTGGTTGTCGTTGCTTTGGAAAACTACCAGGAAAACATAGAGCTACAGATAGTAGAAGGGACTATCCCGTAAGAATTTTTCCAGTAACAGTATGCAAACCGATAGCAACGGGACGCGGTACACGTGCTATTGTTTACCGATGCTCGGTACCGGTTCATTTTGCCGACACACATCAGTGCATGCAAACACTTCCCAGTGGATTCTGCGAATGTCAACAAACAATGCATAAAGGCCAATAAAATCAGTTACCCGTAATGAATATACAATCATTCCGAAAGATATCGGCATTTTGACCCTTTCGCATGAGTGCTCATAGGCTAGAAAAATGAACATGTTTTCCTTTCATTTCCCATTCTCATCTCCATTATATGTACCTATAATACTTACCTATCGATGAATCTTAATTTAATTGCCGTTGATTTGATTTTCAAATAAGTATTTTCGTTATTTTTTCATCGATGTATGAGCTACTATTTTATGGGTATTTTGTGGTTGAGTACATACAAGCCTGAATCACGATATCGAAGTTTTCTGAGAATAGCGCTATATATAGACCGTTCAAACTTATAACGGTCGGACCAGAAAGGTCCCCGGGCACAACACCAGCCCGGAGGAAGATCTTCCTATTGGTGCGGACGAGTACATATCACTCACTTTCCCACAGAACTGATGATTAATGAATAATACGTTAGGCACCCAACTGAATTTTATTTTCTTTCCTAATAATTAGGTACATATTTTCTATACTTAACTAGTGTTCATAGCAGTAATAGTACATTACATCGTGAGACCGGGAAGTACGCGTTTTCTGGTCGAGTGTTAGTTAGACGGCCGAGCTACGCGAGGCTATCTATATACGAGACCAGAAATGCTCTCCCGGTCGAGGTGTGTATAGTAATTTTCTAAAAAATGAAACAAGTGACTTTTCGAATACTTATCTTATATTATGTAATTAAAAGAAAGTGAATAAAAAAGCAACCTAATTATGAAATATTAAAAGTTAGTATCCATCAGAATGGCGGGTGTAGGTTTTCCGATTGCATTAAAACTTTGCTGAATAAATGTACGATAAATGTACGTAATTGTACTAAATTATGGATAAATGTACTTTATCGTGTATTGAGAAAACTTGAAATTAAAGTGAGCAGCCATCCTGACGTCAGAATGGCGGGTGTACTCTTACATCTTCTGAATATATTAACTTTTTTTTAAATGTGGCATTACCAAATAAATGTACGTCAAATGTACTTATTGAAACATAATATCAAAATAAAAAAATGCCACATTTGGCGAAGAAAAAAATGATCTTCAACCAGGACATTGCAAAAGTGCACTAGTCCTCAGCTGCTGTACGGTGCGGTACCTATAAATAAATTAAACTTAACTAATTATGAAAACTATTATCTTCTGACATAAGCGGCGCCTCTGTATGCTCATTCTCCTTTGCTACAAACATAGATGACCTCGGGGAAAAGGCTAGTTTTTATCCCGAAATTAAAGAATCACGCAGTCGAAGTTGCGGACAAAATATAGTACCAAACTATAATTTTACAATATTATGTTCTTCGTATTCATACTTAGGTACATACTTATATTATAGTGATTGTGTGTCTGTCTGTCTACTTCGCTTTTACGGCCCATCTTTTCAACCGAATTTGATGAAATTCGGTACAGAAGTAGGTTAGGTACATCTCGGGGAAGGATCCAAAAAAATCCTTCCCCGAGATGTACCGAAGCTATTTCATATTCTGCAAAATTAGGGAGTCTCCCGGGAATTAAAATCACTTAATACACACGAACGAAGTCGCGGGCAGCGGGCATAATATTCTAGTTACAAAATATAAATTTATTTAAGATTGACACTAGCCTACTAATAAATAGGAGAGAGGGAATTAGAGCTTAGACACATCACGCTGCTCCAGTGCGGGTTGGCGGGCTTTAACGACTATTTTCATGTTAGTGATAATAATCGGGACTTAATTATATTGTAACTAGATGATGCCCGCGACTTCGTCCGCGTGGATTAAGGTTGTTTGATTCCCGCGAGAACTCTTTGATTTACCGGGATAAAAGTAGCCTATGTCCCCGGGATACATCCTACCCCCTATACAAAATTTCATCAAAATCGATTGAACGGATGAGTCGTGAAAGCGTAGCAGACAGACAGACACACTTTCACATTTATAATATTAGTATGGTTTCAGTATTTAGTTAGTTATTGTTATTTAAGTATTGTTAGGTACAGGTATCAACTAATATTTTATGGAAAAATATTAGTTGATACTGTCTGTGTACGGTGTGTGTTGTTGATTCTATTATCTCTAAATGATTCTAAATAAATCAGCGGAACTCGACTTTGATTTTTAAATTTTCAACAGCAACAGAATTAGCAGTCTTTCCAGAAAAAGCTGAGACTGGATTATTTAACGTTTTTACTAGATACGGGCAACATTCAATACAAAATCCAAATACAAAACGAACAAGACGTGTGTTGCGCAAAATTGAAATTCTTAGTTCACATGGTATCCCCATGTACCTACATAATATAAAGTACCTACTCTAGATGCGGGGATACATAATTTGTTACTCAAATCATTCAATTTTCCTACAGCAGCTGAGGACTAGTGCACTTTTGCAATGTCCTGGTTGAAGATCAATTTTTTTCTTCGCCAAATGTGGCATTTTTTTATTTTGATATTATGCTTCAATAAGTACATTTGACGTACATTTATTTGGTAATGCCACATTTAAAAAAAAGTTAATATATTCAGAAGATGTAAGAGTACACCCGCCATTCTGACGTCAGGATGGCTGCTCACTTTAATTTCAAGTTTTCTCAACACACGATAAAGTACATTTATCCATAATTTAGTACAATTACGTACATTTATCGTACATTTATTCAGTAAAGTTTTAATGCAATCGGAAAACCTACACCCGCCATTCTGATGGATACTAAAAGTTAAATTAGTTATATTTGAATTACTAGATAATTGAAATTGTAATTGGTTTTCCGGGTACATTTATGTTTGTTTGTATGTCGGAATGTACGGATTGGTCTTGGGAATTATCTACTATACTTTTTTTTTTGCGCTGTGAGTGCTGAACACGTAATACGGTAGAGTTCCAAATTTAAACTATTTAGGCCAAAGAATATTATAACAAGTTACTACAAGATATTCAGGAAGAAAGATTCCAAATTCAAACTTGTATTATTACATACATTCTTTACTGGCCTAGGCCGGGAAGTTTAACTTTCGAACTCATTTACAGGATATGAAATGTGCACATTTCATATCATTTTTTAGAAAAAGTAATTTGTTGTTTTCAGCGACTGGCGTCCCGTGTCCGATGCCCGACCCCTCCTCCTACTGCCTCAACGGAGGCACTTGTTTATTCTTTGAGCTTGTCCAGGAGCAAGCTTGCAAGTAAGTATTGTTGATAATTGTAATTACCTACACCTATTAAGACTAATATTATAAAAATATATAAATGCGAAAGTTTAGATGGATGGACGGATGTATGGATGGATGGTTGTTTGTTAATCAATCATGCCATAACAGCTGAACGGATCTGGATAAAATTTGGTACGGAGATAGATTTTAGTCTGGAATAACACATATAGGCTACTTTGTATCGCGGAAAATTAAAGAGATCTCGCAGAAACCAAGAACTATGTGACTATACCTACCAAATAAATTATTTTTTAGTGATTATTAAATAGATATTAGATCTCCCAAAATTCATATCCACTTTAGTATTATATTGAATAACTACTTTAAACTATCGATTACAGTAAAAAACTGCGTCGAACTATGATGACGTCACAATTCAATATTTGATACAAAATCCCATAGTAAAAAAATCGATGATTTCGCGGCAAACCGCAATACTCGTAGATAATCCCAAAATTACTTGCACGCTGGAGTCTCTAGAGCACCGAAGAGACGTTAGTTCTCTTTGTCTCTACAATGGGGAATGCTCTGAGGAGTTATTCAATCTAATACCACCTTCAGTGTTCTCCAGTCGCACCCTACGTCGTAGAAACAAGTTTCATCCTCACCAACTGGATGCCTGGTCCTCATCCACCACCCGTTATTCCAGGTCATTTCTGCCACGTACCCGCAATAATTATGTGGAACCAGCTTCCATCTTCTGTGTGCCCTCATGATTATAATATGGGGCTCTTCAAAGGGCGGATAAACAAATATCTTTAAAGCCAGCAACGCATTGGCGGTTCCTCTGGTGCTGCAAATGTTCATGGGCGGCGGTAATCACTTACCATCAGGTGACCCGCCTGCTCTTTGCTCGCTATACATATTTAAAAAAAAACTTTATTTTTCTCCGTATCGTTATCAAGTAATTTTAAAAAATACAGTATACATAGACATAGATCTGTAGCACGGAATTTATTTTTTCTATGATCTGTAGGATAATGCTAGGATACGATGGGTAACATTGGCATTCAACTAAGTGACATACATTTTTTGGCTGTTGATAGTAACCATAGACTAAAAATTTTGGATAACCGAATGAGGATATCACGCATACCGATATGAGGATACCTACGGCAATAATAAAAAAAAACTAATCCCTAGATGCTAACTTTAGTCCGCATACACTAAGCTATAATGACATCTTTTTAGAGCAAGAGAGGTGAAAACATACTTATGTCGTGAACCGTCTATCTTCTGTTGGACAGTATATTCAGTGTGTATATTATCGTTACAATTTCCAGATGCCTGGAAGGCTTCACCGGGCAGCGCTGCGAGATCAAGGACGTGGTGAACAGGAACAGTATGTATCATTCCTACACATGCAAACTGGGCCTCTCCACGTCATACTACTGCTAGCTGCAGCCTGTACCGCTGTAGCCGGCGCGCCGCCGCGGCATCCCACCTCGTTCCATTTATACACAGTAAACAGATACAACCAGTATGGAAACTAGCTAGTAACGTTCGAAACAGCTCACTCACACAAATGTGCGCATCGAACATGCGATGACACGGCACTCACTACTGACGGCACTGCGGCGAGCGCTTGGGATCTCGTCGATGCGCACGTTTGTGTGAATGAGCCTGTTTCGAACGTTTCTAGGTAGTTTCCATACTGGTTGCATCTGTTTACTGTGATTTATATCTTAGCAACGCTCGGGCTGCGCGAGACATAAAACGTGGACTGTTGTAATATTACGAGAAGTTAAGAGTTAGGTATAAGTTATAGTTTCAGTATTAGGTACGAGAAGTATAGTTTGTTTTTCAGCACATGGGTATAGTTCGTCAAACTTATCTGGCCCGGTGGAAAAAATTGGAACTATCTAATTTTTGTGTCTGTTTAGTTTTTAACCGACTTCCAAAAAGGAGGAGGTTAGTCGTTTCGGCGCATTTTTTTTCATGTATGTCGGTGCATATCTCCGTGGTTTCTGAACCGATTTGAATTTTTTTTCTATCAGTCGTTAGAGGAAGCTCTCGAGGTGGTCCCAAAAAAATCTCCAAATCCTCAGCCCTGACACTAAACAGTTTAAAAAAAAAATTATTTCCAAAAAACCGACTTCCAACGGCACTGTAAAGTAAAAAATAATTTTGATTGCTAACCACTACGTTGAAGTCGGGCGGGTATAACAAGGATAAGCAAAGTTGACGCATCAGGTTCGCTAGACTTCAACATAGTGGGTAGAAATCAAAATTATTTTTTACTTTACAGTGGCGTTGGAGGTCGGGTTTTTGGAAAGATTTTTTTTTTAAATTTAATTTTTCATATAATATACTAGCGAAGCTGTCACAGGGCCGGATAGGTTTGTGGGACTAAGAAGGTATATATATCTCATTTTTCATTCAGCATTTCATTCAGAATTCAATTTTTTCGGGCTGTTATAATATTACGAAAAATTGGTATAGTTTCAGTTTTTCAGCACATAACAATTAATCTCATCTTCATTCAGCATTTCATTCAGAGTTCAATTTCCTCACAAGGATATACTTACCAAGAATGAATTTTTTGACTGAACTGAACTTTGAAAAACTTTTTTCTCAGAGAAATCTTTGCCCCTATTTACCAAAATCCCATTGTCGCAAAAAGTTGCATAAATTCAACCAATCACAACAGCAATTGATATTGTATTAATGATTAATGCAACTTTCAAAGTCCTACTGGGTGGTTACGTAAAAATTACATGTCGTCTTCGCACATCAAAATATCCTTATGAATCGTACAGTAGGTAATTATTGATAAACGGGCATCACAAATAGCTATTAGTGCATTACACCATTTTATAACATTATAAGTACCTACTTTACTTACAGTAGGTTCCTTCTCGTGAAAATTATACGCATACATGTTTTATGTCTTCCATGTAGTCACTGTGGGACTATGAAGATATTTTATCAATCAATTTTAAATCAAAACTTTTCCATAATCTTTGTTCAATAATATCGAGGCGCACGGCAGTGCGCCTGGCCAAGTTCCACCCTACCGCAGGCAGTGTATCTTTTTCGCATCTATTAATTTATTACATCGATAAATAAAATATTTTCGTAGTTCACAGACGTTTTGCGAATTTAGACAATGCTTGAATATTATATTTTAATTATTTGCATAAGTGATTGCAAGTTTTTGTTATTAGGGCCAGCTGTTTGAAAGGCCATTTTTGAAAGAATCTCGTGTGTCTCGTACTTAAACGAGAGGACATGTAGCTTCGTCTATTTATTTTTATTAGAAAATAGTACTTTTATCCTTTCATCACAGCGTTTAATTTCCTGTAACTTCAGCAAAAGCTTTAAATTATTGTAGATTAATAAATATATATTATTTATGAATAGCTGGCCCAGTGAGATTATAATTTTAAGTAAGTAAACTATTAAATATATATAACTGGTAACTTTTTACGTAATAGCTTTTATCGGCCATGCAAATGCAGAGACTCAGAAATATCTTTCACAGATTCCTAAGTTAATTTATTTATTAAGGAAATAAATTTATGCAAACAATTTCCATGAGCTTAGGAGCCATTTAAATCTTTGCGCGTACAATTTTTGAAAGTAAAATTGAACGTATTCATACGTTACATTTTACTCACAGAAGTTACATTTGCGCGAGCAAAACGAATGTTACGAGACACGTGTATGTTTTCGAATTATACTCGAAGTTGTAAATATTTTACACAAATAGTATTAGTAATTTTTCAATTTTTTATTTTGTTATTAACTGGTAAGGTTTGATAACTCATTTTAGTAGGTAAATAATATTATTCTGATGAAGAGACTTGCAAGTTATGTACATATCTATTAGGATAGGATTTTTTGATAACACTTTTTATAGACAGACTACTTATCTACCCACGCTCGCTAAAGGCCTATCGTTTTATTGAATTTGCCTAAAACAACTCACTTATTAATTAATTTTATAAAAACTTTGCAGCTCTAATAAAAATTAATTTAATATTTGCCTCTTCATTTTGAGAATAACAAAATACTATAAGATTTTATACCTAATTATTTTTAAAGTGAGCAATAAAATAGCTACCATCAGTTTAGAAACAGTTTATAATCTCAAACCCGATGTACTCCACCTAGTCAAAGAGCAGTTTTAATACATAAACCCCTAGATAGGACTATATTAAATAAATTTATGTATAATTATATAATAATACGAGTGTGAATTTGAATGGATGGTTGTGGATATAGCGAAGTCTTTTTTGACAATTTTGTCTTGTATCGAACTGCTTATTTCAGGGAATAACTAATGGCAGAATAGTGATTCAGACATAATATGCCGCTTGCAATTCGTTAGTCCTTTATAAAAAAAATATACATGAAATTAAAGTATATATAGATATATACGTAATTATAATTATTATATGTTGAATTCTTTTCATTAGTTATTCTATGACTATATTGTACTCGCTATATGGGACCGAAATTAGTTATTCAATTTACGGTTTTGATGTAGTTTTTTTTAATTATTCATTTTGTATAAAGTTCTTCTATAAGTTCACTATTTATATTATATAATTTTAACTAGAAAAAGGACTATTTATTTTGATTCAGTTTGTGGATATAGGGCATTACAATAATTTTTATGTAGGTAAAATGACGCCATAATTTTCAATAGTGCGTTCAAAGCAAGAATAGGACAGTCAAGGACCTTTTACTTGATAGTTATTTAAAAACTAGAAATAGTAAAAAAATAAATTGAAAAATAGTAAAAAAATATGTATTTACTAAAAGCTAAAATAACACAATGAGGCGGAAAATTTTAAGTTTGAACATATTTTTTCGAGGTAGAAAAAACATTTTTTTCTTGTTTAAGTACCTATTCCATGTTCCGAAGTGGACTTTTATGAGGTCATTTTACTTGTAGTTTAGTCTCACAACAAATACTAAGAAGAAAAATATTGTTTTAAAATGTAATGTGGATACCAAAATCACAATAAAAGAATGAGTGTTGGAATTAACAGAGAGGCGATAATTCATTTGTTTTTTTTTTATTTATTTTCATTTGCACGTTCCTTAACCCTTGAAAATTGCGGTGGAATAAAACGGAAAACGGTACGTATTTTTTATTCAAAATTTCTTTTTTTGTTGTTGTTCACTAAACCTTCGCTATCCGCACTCATTTCATATAGAAAAAATGTAACTCTATCGGTGTCATATTTTTTTTTTTAGTTTTAAAGACTATTATTTTAATTTTAAAAGACCTACATTATTTTTCATAAGCACTTAGTTCGAACTTTTAACGTTTCTGTCGATTTTATTGATGCATTGCTCTGGCAATACTTAATACGTTATAAATTATACTTTGATGGCAGATTGCAAAATTGTGCCCAGATTAGCCACTTAAACATAATTAGGAAGTTGTTTTATTTATTCTTATGTTGTTACATTTTTTCACCATTCTTATCATGTACAATACTAATGCTTCTTTACTTCCACTAATGTTCACGGGAAGCATGCCTGTAAATGTATGTCATGGGGTCACATAATTAGTTAATTAAATTGAATCACCATCATACACCTAAAACTTATTATTTGTTGTGAGATAACCAAGCAAGAAACATAACCATGCATGAAATATATTAGAAAAGAATGCATAACTTAGATGTATATTTAAATTAATATTTAATGTTAATAAAATCAATGCATAAACATTTTCATCATATTTTACATAAAATATTGAGGGTACAAATAAAATAATTATTCATTTTACCCTCAATATTTTTTTATATCAGTGTCAAAAATATATTTAATATTTTGCAGTAGCAACGCTGATATAAAAATCGGAAATAGTGGCAACAACTTTAAAAAATAATTAAGTAACTATAATAAAAGTTGTGTTTTTTGCTTACATATATTTTATTAATGTTTCAGGCTTGGGAGAACGACTATGGTGAACGAGATTACGACTTGGCGAACGAACAACCGGCTGACAATACTAATTTTGTACTTATGAAAACATGCATTCCTGCATTTAGGATAGGATCAGACTGTTAAATCGGTAGAGTACACATGCACTAAGAAAAAGTGCCTCTCACTCGATGGAAGACTTATTAGATTAGGTACCTACTACCTATAGATTATGACACTCATACAAACTTATTATAACCTACCCTAACCTAACCTAACAATATAATAGAACCCTAATTGGCGAAAAACTAAAGTCTTGTGTCCATTAATTAGTAATAAACGAACTGGAACGAATTCATCATTATTGTTATTTTCTTTCATTACGATTCGAAAACGAAATAGTCTGATTCTGTCTTTACATACCTAATTAACAAAGCTTGCCTATATGTTAAATTATTGTAGCTATAAAATATGTATAGGTACGATATAAAAAACGCGTCTCTGCCCTGTATATTTTCTGTAAATCTATAAAGACCTTTCAAGAGCTGGAGCAAATTGACTGCTCACTTATTTATTGTACTAATCTATATAACACTAATCTATTGACGCGGAACTGGTTTGAGCCGGTTAAGTCTGAGCAAAGTCATTAGTCAATGTAGAAAAGTCTTAACTGAGGCAGCAAGACCGGTTTAAGTCTGTCTTAAATCTGAGCAAACTCAAAGTGCGCTCTATAGATCTATACAGCTAAAAGTTAAATATGAGCAAACTCAAAGTAGTTAGATACGCTCTAAAGCTCTAAAGATATCATCCTGATTTTCACCAAGTCTTTAGAGTTTTTATCTTGTTTATGGTACTTAACGATCTGAACCGACGGCAGATGTACTCCCTAAATCTCAAATTTAACTATCTATGATAAATGGCTCTAGTTAGAATATTAATGAGACAAAATATTATTAACCTATGTATTGTGCCTTAACTTGGCCTTCATTTAACCATACCTCATTTTGGAATGTACTTTTTATAGTAAATTTTAGCAAAAAAGACAAGTATGTAGGTCGTTGAAGCAATTTTTTTGTATATTTTACTAGCGCTTAGTAGAAGTCTGTACAGGTTTTATTATTTAGGATTATTTATATTTTTATAATAATTATTGTCAATACTCAGCCATAAACCCACTGACAAAATCCCACCAAATTGTTATACCTAATATTATTAATTCAGATTTTTAAAAAAAGAATGTGGTATTGGATTATTGCAGGCCTTACGAAATTATTTATAAATGATATAATTACCTAATACCTACCTACTAGAGTAAGATCCCAGAGCGATCAGACAACTTATTTTCACATAGATGAAACCTTAGGTTCTCAGTAGCGTCTCGTGTTCTTTGAATGCCTGCGTGCTTGTGGAGCTCGCCTTGTGACACCTGGGCAGGTAACAGGTTAGAAAGGTAACTAAAAATAAGAGTTACTTAACTTAAATTTACATGGCTGTTTTTTATATAATATGTTTTGTAGAATATTCGAAGGCGTCGTTTTGTTTAGTCTATTTTCGAGCTATAAAGCGTCTGACAAAAGTATTGGTCCATGGAAAGTGTCTGAGTGGAAGAATAATATTCTAAAATAGTATCATAAGTGTCAGACACGCAGGCATTCAAAGAACACGAGACGCTACTGAGAACCTAAGGTTTCATCTATGTGAAAATAATTTTTATGCCTGATCGCTCTGGGATCTTGGACCATAACAATCAAAACAATTTTTACGGCTTTAGGGTGCCTGTCCACTGGAATGGAAATGTGGAAGAACAATCAGGAGACGTGTTAATATTATTGTCATCTCAGTGTATTATTTTTTTCTTGGGCATGTGACTATGCAGGGCTCAGTGTGGAGACCCGGTATCACTATGACCGTTGCCGATCTATTGTGATCGCCACCGTCTAAAGTTCCTTGTCGATACTACTTGCTGCTAGGATTCGCAGCAGCTTTTTGGCCGGGTCCTATGAATGGTCTACTAAAATTCTCCGCTTCAGTGGGGAGTCACCCTTAGTTTTCTGAATGTAGAAAATTTGATACGATAAAAATCCCATCGTTATGAAAGACTCGCATCAGTTAGTACGACAGTGAAATGTTAAGTTATATTAACAATATTGTACAGTATTATTTGCTGAATAGACATTATTTATTGTACTCTTTAAATGCTATTTTGTAAGTGCTTTGTTATAATAAACATTGATGAAAAACGAGATTTGATCTTTATTTTCTATCTAAATGATATATCTGTAAGACATAATTTTACTCTTTGTGCGCTAGGCACAATGAGTAAAATTATGTCTTATATGGAGACTATTTTTTTTCGTAAGATTTTGTGCATGTTATTGAAAACGAGAACACACCATTAGGGGAATTAAAATTCCCAAACTAAATTAGGGACAAGTGGACTAAAGTACATAAAACCTTCGTTATAAAAGTGACGTAATGCAGGCACATTACGTCACTATAAATTCAATATGGCGCATATTCTGAGATAGCAGCAAGGAATAAGCTGTTTATAAAATAAAATACCAAATGATAAAATCTTGTATAAGTAAGTTTATTTTCTAAAAAGTAAAACCATAATATTACTTATCACAAAACTAAAAACTACTATGTCCATGCATGTATTTTTTACAATAAGTATAAAATCAAACAATGGTACACGCCAATAACTCCGCGTGGATTAAGTTATTAATAAGAGAGAGAGCCCTTGAAGGAACTGATTTATTGAGAAAAAAAAGAAGCCTATATCAGCCTTCGGGATAAAAAA
Organism: Erebia aethiops; assembly: GCA_923060345.2. Classification (NCBI taxonomy): domain Eukaryota; kingdom Metazoa; phylum Arthropoda; class Insecta; order Lepidoptera; family Nymphalidae; genus Erebia; species Erebia aethiops. The sequence continues at coordinate 15,183,578 of OV281081.1, read as the reverse complement.
AAGTATAGAGATAGGTTGTATGGTGAGGAATGACAGAGGTACTTACTTACCCACGGGAATAACAAAAAAAACCTTATCCACGCGCACGAAGTCGCGGGAGCATCGTCTAGTTTTTAATACATTTGGATTGATAACGCTTGTTTTACTGACTGACTGCCTACTTTACTTTTATTTGACTATAACTTTCTAATAAGTATTGTGTGAAAAAAGTAACGAAGTTGAATGAGCGAAGCGATGCTCATTCAACTTCATTACTTTTTTTAAGAAAAAAAATTAAATTAAATGCTATTTAGAAAGGGGCGTCGTTATTATAGTATCTGGATTTTTAGGCCAAACACAAAATCTACAATACAGGGGTCATACTGCCAACTCTCAAAGCCATATTGTTTCATTGTTGTTGACTTTCGTGTTTTAGAATAAATTATGATCCTTATTTTAGTATGGTCCCTGTACAAAATAATATTTTAAAAGGCTGCTTAAAATTACTCTTATAATACTATCACAGTTCTATATACACCCTATATCTAACTACACATACTTCAACTCTTCTTTATGAGATTAAACTTCGACAGGCTTAACTGTGCTTGTGACGAAATTTGGAACTAATGGATGTACTGTGAGTCAATTCCAAAATGTTGTATTTTTAAAAGACAGTGGCGCCACCGCTACATGCTCATATAAGTGTGTCGGCGTTAAAGAAATAAAATGAGTGGCATCATGGTATGAATTAATTATACAAAACCAGAGTAAAACTGTACATGGTACAAACTGTAATGACATAGAAATCCCACAAATTTTGCTGCACAATAACACAAATTATAAAACTAGTACATATAACATTAGTTGACACTATATTTAAAAAGGTAAGGTTAGGTTACTACTATTAAAAAGGTTAATCAGCATCTTAAAGCAGCCTTGCGTCATGACTTTTCGAGTCATGACTCGCACCATCGATCAAGCAGTAGACATTACCTCGGTCACTTATTGAGAGATTACAGCTCATAGATTAATTATTAATTTCTTGATCACGATAGTCGATGTTTTCAACAAACTTGCTCATAAAGTGGCTCCAATTTCACCGCAATTAGGCACATAATGACACCTATAATCAAACTGTGACTTTTTCATTGCTATTTTAAACTCTCTAACTCACTTGTGAATAAATTATTTATTCACAAGTGAGTTATAGAGTTTTTTTTTATTTTATCTACTTAATAAAATTATTTTTAGTATATCATTATTCACAAGTGAGATAAAGAGTTTATTTTTTATTTTATCTACTAAATAAAATTATTTTTAGTAAGTATTATTTTCTTCTCAAGTGTGTTGAAAAAACGTCGTATGATACACGTGTGTATTGATGATTACCGTCCTCGGCCATCTTAAGACCCTCACCTAACGGCTCGGGTCTCAATGGCGCCTCAGCGGTAATCACCAACATTACACACTAGTACCATAATGTACTATTATCGCAGATCACGATCTGGATCAACTGTGTATCAAACAACTAAGGATATAGATACAATCCACAATGCGCCCTACTTTTATATATTACATTGCGGCAATGGCACTACAATGGCACCATTTAGCATGCAGCCCTTGGAATGTAAAAATATTGGTTTGAAAAAGATATATTCCAACAACTTATCTGACCCGGTGCCAGCATCACTAGTACATACCTATTGAAAAAAAAAAGACTAAACAGGTATAAAAATTACTTCTAATTTTGTTCACCGGACCAGATAAGTTGACAGGACAATAAACGACTAATAACAACCATAAAACACATGAATTTATTAAAATAATAGTTGAATGTAAACTAGTGCAGTGGGTTCGTGGATTGAACTATGTATTGGATCAAATCTGGTATTACTTTGCGGAAGTCCATGATAATCATGGAAGAATAAGCTAAATTTGATATACTTAATCCACCAAAACAGACAAATCTATACAGTGGTACAAAGTGTAGCTTGCGATATTCACCGCCCAAAAAGTCAGCAATTCGCACCAGCACAACTACTACCTAAGAATTACTAGATGTGACTAACCTAACGGGTAATCTACTAAACAGGTACATTAGGACAGGACAATTTAATTTGTCGATATTCTTCCCCAGTTGCATGGATCAAACTTCAATCTTTCTTTATTCACTGTGGACAGTCACGTTCTTACAGAGACATAACTTGTGTGACTCTTGTGTTCTCGTTCTTTTTTTAATTTTTTATTTCAAGTTAGCCCTTGACTGTGATTTCACCTGGTGGTAAGTGATGATCTGTCTAAGATGGCAGCGGACTTACCTGTTAGGGGTATGCAGCAGGGAAGTTGAAATATCGATTATATTTATCATAGTATGTACCTGTTTAATACTATACTAACTAAACTAACTATACTGTAACTTACTAACCTTACCCTAATCCATAAGCTTATAGCTAACAATAGTCTCCATCTTATGCAGACTGGTGGAGAATGCCTTGAGCTGAACGTTCTGTGCGTTGGTTATAGCCACAGGTTCAGCCTCAGACCACTTTTCCGGGATATCACAGTCTGTCTTGGCGTGCACTAGAACGTCAAATGAGCATCGACAGTCCAGTAGCGGCAGGTAGGATATTGTGGCTGCCACCTGTTACACAAGCAAAGTGATTCTTAAGTGAGGTTCCTTAACATGGTTTGAGTGGGTGGAATCTTAAAAATTAAACTAACAAAAGATTCTTAAGTGAGGTTTCTTAACAAGTTTTGAGAGAATGGAACGTTAAAAATTACACACATAGAAATATGCCTTATTGACTAAATTTTGTTGCCAGAGCGAGTGAGATAGAGTACAAATGAGAGAAAATAATAGTTTGATTAAAATGCAAATACAGAATAAAACTTTATTTTGATCTCAGCATATCCATCAAAAATATTATTGAGGGATTATTGGCTAGATTAGCATCATTTCTAACATACGTAAATGAGGTAGCTTTGCTTCTTTGCAACTATTTTACAGGTCCTTAGAATATAGCAGGTTGAATTTAATATGATAAGTAAGTTAATCAAAAGAATAACCATAAATATATTACCATTGACCAGCACAGATTGCAGCCAAGCATTGGATAATCCAATCATACTAATATTATAAATGCAAAAGTGTGTTTGTTTGTTGGTTTATTGGTTTGCTGGTTTGTCCTTCAATCACGCCGCAACGGAGCAACGGATCGACGTGATTTTTGGCATGGGTATAGTTGTGGACCTGGAGAGTGACATAGGCTACTTTTTATCCAGGAAAATTAAGGAGTACCCGCGGCAATCGAAAAAAACTTATACCAGACGAAGTCGCGGGCATCAGCTAGTATTTAATAAAAACGGTCAAGTGTGAGGCAAACTCCTGCACAAATGGTTCCTTACCACCATCACAATATAAATATTTTAGTGAATAACAATGTCATAACTACACATAATCAGCTGTGTAATAACTGACTTGCATATGGAGCTACATGGGAGCCCCTGATAAAACAATTCAACACCTTATGTGTACGGAACCATAACAGCAGTAGTTTTTGATTGCGTTGACATAGAAGCTTGATTCTTTTACAGCTCAAAGGGGCTGTTGGCCTAAGTATTTGATATTAATTTCAACTTGATACCTCCAAGCATGCCCAAGAAAAAGTTGGTTGACAGTCAGACTGACAGACATTGAAGTGATCTTTTAAGGGTTCCTTTTGAGGTACGGTAACCCTAAAAAATATTAGTAAATGTCTGAACCTACCTGCAGCATAACATCCCTGATTTCTTGCTGGATCTTCTTCAAGTCCTTGCAGCCGACGATCTCCTTCTTCTCCTTGGACAGCTCCTCATCTCCCTCCTCATACTGCACATTGAAGTCCCAACATTCCAGCACCTCCTTGTTGGCCACGTTGAGAATTATGAGCGATAGCTTGCTCACTTTCTTGCTCACTATCCATTCTGGAATTCGAAAACAGTAGAAAGTTTATTTTTTATTTACAGTCTACGACAGTACAAGAAAAGGTCTCACAGCACAAGTGTAGGAAAAAATCCGAAAATCGATAATTAAGGTTCCATAAGGTGTCAAATAGTTTGTGACGTGCTACCAGTATAGCAATGTATGCAAGCCAGTTATTTCACAGCTGATTTAAATGTGTTTTTATGACATATTTCTTGTTATTTACTAAAATAATAACCCTTAACCCTTTGTCCCAAGGCTGACTCACACTTGACCGGTTTTTTTTAATGAAAATGCCCACTTATGGAAAAAGACTATACCTAGGCCTCTTGTGACAACAACCTATCCTGGTACAGTGATTAGTGAGGTGGCACAGCAAAGACATCTATCATATTACAATAATTATTACATTACTATACTGGCTTATTACAAATACTGGGTCTCCTGGAGGCCTGAATGGCCTCTTTCTGAAGAAAGTTACTATAAACCTACCTTCACTCTGTGTCAAAAGGTTTTTGAGAAAATTCTTAATTTGTGCATCTTCCGATAAGAGTAAAGTGATTCCATATTGTTGCTCCGCTTTAAATGTCTCCGGCGGGTACAGGCCTCTTTGAAACAGCACAGAATTTATTGCAAACTCTGAAAAAAATCCAAGATATCAATTCACGCTCTAAACAGTTTAGAACTGGCTGTAAGTTGCATTACAGTAAGGCAAGGTTAAAGGAATGGCTTTCAATTATTTTAAGGACGCTTATTGATTTATAAAACTCAATTATAGTAACAATAAAGGAATGAAAATAAACAAAACGTACTCAAGTATTCACAAATTATTTGCGCCGAACCTCGAAGAGTGATGGAGTTCTTAGTTTGTTGTTGGGACATTTCTTAACCTTTTTAATCACTATTTTTGTGAACAAATTAGAAAGGAAGATCTTTGTACGGTTGTTGTTTTAATAACTTTTAAAACTTTCAATAATTTAAATAATTAATTTAATTTAATTTCATCGTAAAAAAACCGACAAGCAGCGACTACCGTTATTTTTGAATTGAAATTTCAAATTGGCAATTGGCATCAGAGACAAGTAAATGTTGACATTGACAATTATTGGAGATTACGAAATACTTATCTGTGGAGAGAAAATTTTAAAAAACTTCACATGGCCATAAGGCTGGCCAAAAACTAATAGCTAAGTGCAGATACTTGCCCACTGTGATTAGAAGTGTCCGTCGTTGTGTATGGAAAGCATTACAAAGCTGCCAACTTTAAAAGTTGACAACAAGGCCTGTGAGTGTGACGTCTGTGTTTATGTCAGTCAGTGTCAAACGTTATTGTTGTTTTGAATCAGAGACAAGGTTTTGTAGTGGTTATATTCTCTTTGGTTTTGAATTTTGATTTCAATTTTTTTCAAAAATATCAAAATTTTGATATTTCTTTCAATAAAATGGAAACTAATATTGTTAGAATTAAGGGGAAATCAGATATCACATCGACTGAAGTACAATTTAATTTCTATTAAAACATAGACCATTGTCAATTTCAAGTTTACACGAAAACATGGGAAGAACTCAGCGAAAACGAAAACATAAGAAGTTAATCCAGTTTTATACGTGCAATAATGAAAAAAATTCAATTTTATTGAACTCCTGGCTAGCTGAAAATGGATTACGCACCAACCAGAAACTTGTGTTTGCTATGTTTAATGATACGGGCCGAGGGCTTTTGACTAAGAAGAAGGTATCGGCGGGTGATGAACTTATGAGCCTACCACTTAATTTAACTATAAATGTAACTAATTTATTGATGGATGTCGTGTTTTGTAGTATTTTTTTAGAGAACAAGTTATCGTGTCTAGTTAAGTATAAGCAAAAAGTATCATTCCAGTCATTAATGGCTCTATATCTGATGCATTTAAGGGCGCAAGGCGCTTATTCCAAATGGTACGTTTATCTAGAGAGTTTACCAAAAGAATACACAGTTCCATACTTTCTGCCAAATGAAATTGTGTGTCATATTGATAGTGAAATTGTGTGTGCAATTACAAAACAAAAAAATATAATAGAGAACTCGTTTAATATTTTTCTTCATGTTTTACAAAATACAGTAAGCAATAATAAGGAGGTTCAAAATTTGAGATCGTATTTTACATTATCAAGATATGAATGGGCATATTTTACTGTAAATACTAGATGTGTTTATATGGATTTGACAAAACTTATTGATTTACAGAATATAAGTAGTACCATTTTGTCCCTCATCAATGATAACACGAAGATATCATTATGTCCATATTTGGACATGATCAACCACAGTCCAAATGCTAGGAACGAGACAAAACTTATGATTAGTAAGGATTTAGCAAATTTACCAGTCACAAAATTAAATGAGGATATATTTTCTGATGTACGATTTTCTATTTATACAAAGAATAATTTTGATCCATATACACAAGTTTTTATATGCTACGGAGACAGTCATAATTTAAAATTGATAACCGAGTATGGATTTTTTTTACCATCAAATGATATTGATTATGTGCCATTCAGTTTTGATGAAATAAATTTGTTTGTGAATTCCAGAGGTATTAAACTTTCAAGTGATCAAATAGCATTTATTAATAATCATGGATTGAATACTGAGTTGTATATTGATTTGCGAGGCCTAAGTTTCAATTTCTATGGTTTATTGATGGTTGTTAAGTATTATTACAACCAAAATCTTGATATAAGTAGATTAATTTATTCTGCAGCTATTTGTTCCAATGATAGGGTTTTAATTGAATTTATAATGCCAATGGTTAAAGATAGACTTGTAAGTATAGGCATAGCTCTTGGCAAATTGTGTAATTTCAGTAAGAATATTATTTTAGACAATTGTATTAAACTTATGGGTCAATATGTGAGTATATTAGAGAAGTTTAATAAATGTTAGATTTCAAATATTTGTTTTTCATTTTCTACATAATTTATTCGCTATTAGCAAGCTTTAATCGACGTTCCCTACATACATGTTTAAAGTCATGTTAAAAATTGTATTTTTTTTAGTTGCCTAATTGGCTTTAGATTTTCCATAAGCACATCCCTATAGAAGATTTTTTTTAAAATATTATGTATTTAACTTCATTTAAAAATCGTATATGAGAACAAGACGTAGTATAATTACAACGAATAAATGTAGGTTCGGATATCTATAACATATCGTTTTGTACGTTGTTTTAAAATGCGCGCCACTCGGTGCGAGCTGGGTCTTGTCTGACTTAACGCCAATAACTTGGATGATAAAAAACTTGCCAGGGACATAGATTTAGTATGATACTAATTAATCTATACCATACTAAATCTATGCCAGGGAATTAAAAAACGTTGATAAAATTGTGCTGTATTTTTTATGGAAATTATCAGTATATAATTTTACAGTTTTTGATTTCTTAAAACATATTATTTAAAATTCTATTTTAGACAGTTTTATGTCTATTATACCTCTAAGTCTCATGCTTTCATTTTAATATCGGCGTATATGTATACAGTCATCTACTTACCTATCAGTTTTTCTAAGAAAATAAGAAATATACCTATATATATATATGAATACCAATATAAAGTTCATGAAGCTAATAAAACAGTAAAGAAAAAAAATATTTATATTTGTACATATAATTATTTCTAGGGCAGTTTGAACATAAAATACGCTCTCCTGTAAACCTCGGTTTTTGACGTCTTTATGTAGGTACATACGTATAATAGGGACCGCCGCGCCGTTTTTACTCCTGGCTGTTGTTAATACTAATTTCCTAGGGTTCAGAGTTTTAAATTTTAAATGATAAAATCTACTCAATTGTACGTTCGGCAAATAGGCCACTTGTGAGTTTGTAACCCACCGCGGCGGACTGCCCGCGTGAAACTTGCGGTAACATCGATCTGAGTGCTTCCCGTCTGTCTGTGTACGGGAAAATAAATTGCAGTTTTGAATCTATTTAAATTAAATTGCCTCCTGATCACTCCCAAAAACATTATGTATAATAATAAATTATTATTTGTGGTATAGTTTAGAAACTATACGGTACATTTTTGACATGTACCCTGTGGTACAAGGGCAAAAGTGTAAAAAGGGAAAAAGTGTAAAAAGCAAAAAGGGAAAAAGTGGCAAAAGGGGCATAGACGACAAACAGCTGCTTCTTCTTCTTCTTCTCTTATCTATGGCCTTTAGTACTGCGGTTTGGTGGTCCGCAAACAGCTGCTGTAAAGTGCCAATGTTTTTGTGAATTATTATAATATTGTATACACTCTTGTTTTAGAATTTTATTCTAAACATTACTTTAAATATAACAAAACACCTATATACTAAACATACTTAAATACTAGGCTAGGCTCCGAATACGATTTTGTCCCATTCGGTGTCGAGACCCTTGGTCCGTGGGGTCCTAGCGCTATAAGGCTTTTTAAGGAAATAGCAAAAAGGTTAGTCGACATCACAGGAGACCGAAGAGCTGGCAGCTACCTCGGACAAAGAATAAGTCTAGCCATTCAAAGGGGGAACGCTGCCAGTATCTTTGGAACCTTGCCTAAAGGGACTCCTTTTAATAATATATTTTAGTTGTTATATTATTATTTATTTATTTTTAAGATTTTTAGATGTATTGTAATATTATGTTTGTGAATTTGTCAGATGTTACTTGTCTCTAATTGACAGGTGATTGACAGTTTGGACACGACCATGGCGGCAGCGCTTTTGTCAAACAGGAGATTCGATAAAATAATAAAAAATCAAGTAAAATATACCAAAACGTTCTCAAATAAATCAGTGATTCTTAACAAGCCACAGTTTAATATTATTTGCAAGCAATGCGCTGCCGCAAGCTACTTCAGGGTGCGCTAAACCGTTCTGAAAATATTAAGAGCTTATGATTTTTCTTTGAATTTTGTCTTATTTTGTATGTTTACGTTGTAGTTTTACTCTTCGCAAAGCCCAAGCAATGCTGGTCAGGATTCGGCAAAGAATGTTTTGGCGGCGGTTTTGGCTAACAAGCCCAAAACGGGCAAAATTCCAGTTGGTAAGTTTTGAAGTGCTTTTTGGGAAGTGTATTTGAATGAATTTCAGTTCTGGTCTGTAGATTGCGTATTGTTTGCCAACTGAAGTTGCGTAAGTCAACGTTGACCTTGCAATGTTGTATGTATTAGTAATCATTTTAAGATGATTAAGTAAATACGTTACTGGTATGATCAGCTGACAAAACAGATTTGAATATGTACTATAAGAATAATTTTGGATGCAAAAACGTGATAATTGAAACGGTTACAGCCTATCAGAGTAGGTACTTATGAACAAAAATTTTGCCCCTCTTGCTTAATTTTTTTTAATCCACTACAAGTTAGCCCTCGACTGTGATCTCACGTGATGGTAAGTGAAGATGCAGTCTATTATGGTAATGGGCTAACCTGTTAGGGGCATGGAAGTTATATTAAACTCATACCTCTAATTGGTTTCTACATGGCATTGTACCAGTACACTAAATCCCTTGATGGTAAGTACATCTTTGTTGGTAGGGTGGTAACTAGCCACAGTTAAAGCCTCCTACCAGGCGGATTTTAATTAGAAACCACTGAACCAATTTTGATGATAAGCATAGCAATTTTCACTATTTATTGTATACAATGAACAATCTGCTGACAAAGTTGTAAACTTATCTTTTAGTATTAAGTATAGTTCATTCAATCCATGAAGACACACCCCACTCTTTAATTTTATTGTGATGATTGCACCATTTAGCAAGCAGTAAATTTCAATTTATTTCAAACATGTAGGACATACAGGTGTCTCTTATGCTACGTCATGTTTTGACTCTACCACAGGTTGGGAAAGCAGATTCTGCCAAGAAGAGCCGGCAAGAAACTCAGCAGTTGCTTTTTTTTTTTTTTACTACTAATTAAACCTTTAAATGTAAATGTATTTTTTGACAATAGGAAAGGGTGTACGTAGAGTAGTAACGACAAATTTATAGAAATAATGTATGTATAAAGCAATATTCTTGATGAGATGAAAAAGGGTGGGGTGCGTCTTCATGGGCTGAACAGACTATATCTACAGTTTAATTCACATAAGTAGATTCAGTAAATTTGTACATATTTTACTTTCAAAAATAGGTCTTCCAATTTGATTTGTAAATAACACTTCCTTGAAGTTTAATTTTGATTATTGCTTGTATTAATTTTTACAGTAGGACTCATAATTTAATTTATCAAACATTCAAATAGCTATGAGATGTTTCGTTAGTTACCTGTTAAAACATAAAACACATTTGAGTATAACTAGTAGATTTGACTAATATGAAACACTATTTAGCTGTATCATCACCTATACTAGATCATCTATATCACTAATTTCACCTATTGTTTTATTGTTTTGTGTTCTTAAAGCCTGGTTGACGCAGATCTCTATCCCGCATTCTCCCACTTTGTTTATCCTAGCTTGCCTATCCTGTTTTTGTTATCCAAATCCTGTATAAAGACTTCTATCCCTGTAATGTATCCTGATATGGTGTCCCGTCCCTAGGGATCCAAAAGAGAGACTGCTTTCACCCAGGCGCATCTGTTTTGTCCCGAGAAGATATAAACCTTGGAGATGCCAAGCCGGTGTCGGGGACTGATATGGTCAGAGGGATGCTGGAGTATGTGTGGCCTAAGGTAAGAGATGATTTTTATCTTTCTATTGATTCTAATTTTTTCAGAATATTAAAAAGACTTCTTATTTTAGTATTTACTGTGTAGTCTACACAAGGACAGTCTAGGTAGAAAGATAGTCTATGTACTTTGTTAAGTTTAATTGACTTAATTTTGATTTGTTTAGAATTTTTTTTTAGAAGTTAGCGCTTGATTTCAATCTTATCTGGTGATAGTGATGAGGGTATGGCAGTTATATTAAAGCCATATACTACATATAATCAGTTACTAAACAGCATTATAGGAACTTTTCTCTTGGGGCCATGAATTGGCCGCCACAATTTACCACCCGCCACAGCCAAAGCCTCTAGCTAAATCGGACCAGTAAATGTTCAGAAATTATAAATTCTCAAAGTGAACCAGCTGCAGATCGAATCTGGATGCGTCCACTCTAAACTAAACTAAAATGACAGCATTAAAAATGTTGCTAACCCTTTCATAATACTCTCTGCGGAAAGGGACTGAACTAGATTTAGAGGTGTCATTTCAGTTGAGTTTAGATATTGTGTTATACTGCCACATTGGTAGTAGATGCTTACTCTATAAAAATATAATTTCAGGACAATCCAATGATAAGGAATCGAGTAATGCTGTCCCTGTCTCTCCTGTTTGGTGCGAAAGTGATGAATGTGACAGTGCCGTTCCTATTCAAGTACGCAGTGGATGAGGTCAACCAGCTCACGGCCACCCCGGCCGGGGACGCGCTGTTAGGCATGGCCACTGTACCACAGGCTTTGGGGACATCTGCCTTCAGCTTGCTAGTGGGATGTGAGTATTTAAATATAACTGGTTATAAGTGATGATGAAGTCTAAGATAAGTAAGTAGCGGACTAACCTGTTAGGTGTATGGCAGTTATTAAATGAGTAAGTAGTATAAACACTTTATTACACACAAACAATAAAACAGAGGTAAAACGAATTGTGACAGAATTTATTATAGCGGAACGAAAAATTGCTTTGCGGGTAAGGTGGTAACTAGGCCACTGCAGAAGAGTCCTATATCAGACCAGAGAAAATACAGAATATTTAAATTCTCTAATTTCGGGGATTTGATTTGCCAGGGTGGGATTTTGGACTAATTTGTGGTTTGAATATATTGGGTCTACTCGATGATGGCGCCACTAGCACAGCTATAATAATGGCCTAGTGGTTAGTGTGTTCAACTGCGGCCGACGAGGTCCCGGGTTCGAGTCCCGGGTCGGGCCATAGCAAGTATTGGGTTTTTCTGAAAAGAAATTCTCAGTACTAGCCCGGAGTTAGGAAATTGGCGGTGTTACACCCCCGTGCCTCGGAGAGCACGTTAAGCCGTCGGTCCTGCGCCTGATCTCTCTCCGGTCGTGTCGGATTTTCCGTCCCATCGGGCTATGAGAGTAAAGGAATAGAGAGTGCACCTGTGTATGCGCACACACTTGTGCACTATAATATCTCCCGCGCAGATGGCTAATCTCTATGGAGATAGGCCGCCGTGACCGAAAATCGGTCGGGAGGACATTATTATTATTATAATAATGACTGAGACTAGGTAACACTGACAGCCCTCTACATACAGAGCGAATCTGTACATGCTTAAGTACTTTTTTAACCAATTTCGACTAAACCTGGTATAGTGATAGGTTCTCAGGGATGGACTTAACGTGGCTAATTTTTATTTCGGAAAATGAAGGGGTTTCTGCAGAAATAAAAAAAAACTGAATTCACGCATAAAAAGTCGCTGATATCATCTAGTACAAAAGAGGAAAAAGGAACCCTTATAGGATCACTTCGTTATCCGTCTGTTTGTCTGACTGTCTGTCTGTTTTTCCGTCTGTCTGTCAACCAGAAAACGGTTCTTGGTAATGCGTGGAGGTATCAAGTTAAAATTATTATCAAATACTAGGCTAATAATTAATAATATATATATTAATAATAATATAATTAGGCTTAGTCCCTTTGAGCTGTAAAAAAAATCAAGCTTCTACTCAATTAAAAGATACGGCCGCTTATGCCGCATATCTTGCATATTTTGACACTCGCCAATAAATCAAAACCTATAGGCCTAGAAGCAAGGCGAGAACTTGCAGCACAAGTATAGGAAAAAAATCCTAAATTAGGGTTCCGTACTCATAGGGTGTCAAACTGTCAGGCGCTACTAATTTAGCGCCATTGTGTTGTGTTGTCAGGCGCTACTAATTTAGCGCCAAATTTGTAAGCCAGTTATTCCACAGCTGATTACTTGTTGTTATGACATCTTTCTTGGTTTACTGATAGAGTTTATATTGTGTGGTGGTGTAGGTGGTACGGAACCCTTTGTCCGCGAATCTGACTCGCACTTGATCGGTTTTTCAGATGGTATCGCTCGAGCTACAGCGGCGGGTTTCAACGAGTTAAGGAACGCTGTATTTGCTAAAGTGGCACAACACTCGATCAGGAAGCTGGCCTGCAATGTGTTTATGCATATACACAACTTGGATCTTAGCTTTCATTTGGGAAGACAGACTGGCGCTTTGTCTAAGGTAACAACCTAGATTTTTTATGCGTTTGATTTACTAGCTGATGCCCACGACATCATACGCGTGGATTGAGGGTTTTGGCTCCCGCGAGAACACTTTAATTTTCCGGGATAAAATGTAGCCTATGTGTTATTCCAGACTGTAATCTATCTCTGTACCAAATTTCATTGAGACTGATTGATCTTTTCATGAAATCCCATTTTGATGAAATTAGACATAGGTTACATACCAAGGAAGGACATAAGCTAATTAATATTAGGCCCGGAAAATTAAGGAGTTCCCGCGGGAGTTAAATATTATTAATCTACGCTGATGAAGTCGCGGGCATCATCTAGGTTATAATATTAGTATAGTTTAATACAGCATAAGTACAAATTCATACAGTGGGTCGATGCCCATACAAATGACAGATCGAGGGATCTGTGACAGCTGTCGAGTTAGTAATTAATTCATTCAATGAAAACTTTATGCTGAAAAGAGACTGGAAATACTTATATTTATTCACAAAAAATGCGATATATCCCAAATAGGAAACAAAATATCAAAGTAATTAATGTTTTTGTAATTTTAAGGTTTATTCTAAAACTAATGGACACTCCAAGAGCACTTTTAAAAGTTTATTTGAATAAAAACCATTTAATGTTTTGTTCCACAGACGATAGACCGTGGTTCCCGCGCCATAAACTTCGTTTTATCAGCCATGGTGTTCAACATTGTGCCCACTATATTCGAGCTCGCTTTAGTGTCTTCTATACTCGGACTTAAGGGGGGACTGGCTTTTGCAGGTAACCTGTTTTTATTAGTACATATTTTATATTTAAAATGAGCTCAATGACTCAATATTTTTTTTTTTTTTTTTTTTATCCACTACAAGTTAGCCCTTGACTGCGATCTCACCTGATGGTAAGTGATCATGCAGTCTAAGATGGTAGCGGGTTATTTTATATAGCGGTACATCATATTTATGTAAAAAGAAACAAGTGAACAGTAGCAGTAGCAGACATGATAGTAAAAAATCAATGTTATTATTATTCTACCGACTTGATATAACTATTCAGTAGAAAAGGTAAACAAATGATGTAACATATATATTATGACATATTCTATGAATACCCCCATAAATACTGATCTGTTCAAGCATTTATAAGTTATGGTGGAATAAAAAAAAAACATCCATAATTACATTTTTAGGGTTCCGTAGCAAAATGGTAAAATGGAACCCTTATGGTGCGACTTTCTCCGTCTGTCTGTCTGTCTGTCCGTCCGTCACACTCGATTATTTCAGTAACTACCGAAGCTATCGACATGAAATTTGGAATAGTTGTGTATAATAGTGGCCCAAAGACACTGGAATTAAAAAAATTGGAAATTATTTTTGTTCTTATTTAAAAAGGGAGGAAAATCGGAGGGTTGAAATTTAAAAGTGAGATAACTGTACTGTGTGGGGTATCATATGAAAGGGTTTACTTTGTACATTCTAAAACAGATTTTTAATTATTTTTAGTCATGATAGTTTTTGATTTATCGGGGAAAAAGTCTAAAAAAATACCGTTCCCCCCCCCTTATCTCCGGAGTTTACCAATCGAAAAATCTGAAATAATTATGGTCAATAGGAATTTATGTATATTTTACAGGGAAACTATAGCCAATGCTCTAACTAGCATAGTTTTTTTGATATTAACAGTAAACCTCTACAAACAACGTTAGTTTTGCGGTTAATTAACAAAGGTAATTATTACCGTTTTACATCTTTGGTCGTTACAGTTTTCAGTACGGAACCCTCGGTGCGCGAGTCCGACTCGCACTTGGCCGGTTTTTTCTTCTTCGTGATGCGGCTTTGCAGGGCTCTGTAGCGAGTCCCAGTATCACTTTGACCGTTGCCGATCTATTGTTAACCCCACTATCTAAAATTCCTGGCCAATACTGCTTGTTGCTAGGAACAGCAGCAGCTTTTTGGCCAGGATGATCTTTGCCTCCTCAGGGTTTACTAAGTGTTTCCCTAGGAGGAGGCTACGTTTGTGCATTAAAGCGGGGCAGTAGCAGATAAAGTGCAATTACATACAAACATACATAATTTTCTTTTTTAATGATTTTTAACTACAATAAGTTTAAAGATGAATGAATGAATGAATGAAATATTCTTTATTGTACACCAAAAAAAAAAATACATTAAATAATAACAATAAAAATAATTAAAGAAAATCGGTACAAATGGCGGCCTTATCGCTTTGAAGCGATCTCTTCCAGGCAACCACGCTTTATAGGAATTAAGCCTAGTGAGTCGAGGGTGTACGTAAATTTAGGAGGAAATAATAATAATGTAATAATTTATACTAATATAATACTAATAATAATAATATATATATAATTATATAATACAAAATAAAATCAATACCTATATACAATCAAACATATACTAATATAAATAAATATCTATATACATATACTAAATGTTATGCCAAAAAGGGAGTAAAATAAAATAAAAGCCAGAAGACGCAAAGTAAATCATGGAGGAAGGAAGTGCGCTTTGATGAGCTTTTTAAAAGCTGCAAGAGATTGCGCACGCCTGATATGCAACGGTAAGGAGTTCCATAGCCTAGCAGCTTCAACGGAAAAGGATTTCGACGAAAAAGAGGTATTATGGGAAGGGATTTTTAAAATTAGGTTATCATTAGAGCGAAGAGAGCGACCATGAGTGTCACTCAGAAACTCAAACCGCTCTTTGAGATAAAAAGGAGTAGTGGGATTGAATAGAACACAGTATAAAAGAGAAAGAATGTGAGTATCCCTGCGAAGGCGGATCGGGAGCCACTTGAGTTTTTCGCGAAATTCAGAAATATGGTCATATTTTCTGAGTCCAAATATAAACCGTATACAAAGATTTTGAATGCGCTCAAGTTTATTAAGCAACTCCTCATTTAGATTGAGATAGCAAGAATCAGCATAATCGAGAATTGGCAAAAGAAGAGACTGTGCTAGCGTTATTTTAGTTGGTATGGGTAGAAAATTTGACAATCTACGAAGAGACCCGACAGACGCAAACACCTTCCTACTCACCTCACTCACTTGCGGAGCCCAAGACAAAAATTTATCAAAAATGATACCTAGATTTTTAACCTTGTCACTGTAAGGTACACAAGTACCGTCAAAAATAATACTAGGTAATGTAGAAAAATCTATACGCGTGACCAACTTTTGACTGCCTATTATTATACATTGAGTTTTTGCTGGATTTACCTTCAGGCCATACGACTTACTCCATTGCACAATAGAATCTAGATCATTATTTACCAAATCTATCGCCTGATGTAGATCCACCAATTTAGCCTGTACATACAATTGGAGATCGTCAGCATACAGGTGGTAGTGAGAAGATAACTGGAGAGTAATAGAACTAATGAAAATTGAAAAAAGGAGAGGAGACAACACGCCACCTTGTGGAACACCGGCATTGATCGTGCACCAGTTAGATAACGAATCATCAACTCGCGTCCGCTGCCGGCGACCAAACAAGTAACTATGAAACCAGTCAATCACTTCAGGAGATATGTTAAGAGAAGCTAAAATGGCTAACAAGAGATCAAAATCAACATTGTTGAATGCATTGCTAAAATCAAGTAAGGTCAACACTGTTACACGTTGATTATCCATACCGAGACGAATATCCTCAGTAATGTTGACTAAAGCTGTCTAGGAGCAAAGATCAACCAAAGGAAAATGTAAATATTGCCGATTACACAAACCTCACTTCAACGATTAATAATATTATCTATGAAACTATTGTTTTTTGAATTAAAATTTATTGTTTTCTCGCAATTAAGAGAAAAGTACTATACAAGTGTCGGCCGAAATAGCAATTCACATCCTCGTTTCCTTACTTACTACTACTTTTAAAATCACTTGGGACGTCTCGTCCTTCCAATATTACTCAGCCGTGAATTGCTTTATTTTCGGCCTGTGTAGTAATGTACTATTATTTATTTATAGGTGTGGCGTTCAGCTGTGTGGGCGTGTACGCGGCGTACACACTAGCGGTAACACAGTGGCGGACAAAGTTCCGCGTCTACATGAACAAGGCTGAGAACGAGGCCGGTAACAAAGCCATCGACTCGCTCATCAACTACGAGACTGTTAAGGTGACTAATCAATCAGCTATTTACACGATACGCAAACTAAAAATCGTAATAGGCTCGAGACTCCTTCGCTCTGCCTCAAAAAAGTCCGAAGGTTGTTCTGGGGAATAAGCTTTCTTTATAAAAACTAATTGCCTGTATTCAAATTTAAAAAGACCAGCAAATGAACACTGTTTTTTTTTAATTTTGAAGTAAGATGGTGATACTCAATATACTTTAGTTACTGCTAACCTATCTGAATGTTTATCACCATCTCACTTCGGGCTCCAACTCTATTATTAAATCGATCGATCTCTGTACGAATTCATTCAGAATCAGTGGTAGATTCACTTGACGATTCAAAGGCACTTGAATAAAAACATTTGAATTTTGAGAAGTGTGGTCTTAGTCTACCAAGCTGGCCTAGTGCGGAGTGCAAATATTTTTTTTACGTATTGACGTGGGGTGGAAGATCTTTCCAACATTTGGAGGACATAAAAATATCATACCAAATAAATATTTTCTTTAAAAAAAATGGTTTTGTGGTTTCAGTATTTCAACAACGAAAACTACGAGCTGCGGAAATATGACGCGAGTCTCAAGAAGTATGAGGAGGCTTCACTTAAGACGGCATCAAGCCTGGCGCTACTGAATTTCGGCCAACACGCCATCTTTAGCGCGGGCTTAAGCGCCATCATGATTATGGCGGCCAATCAAATTGCACAGGGTGAGTTTTCAATTCTATAATATGAAAAATGTTTGTCCGTCTGTTTTATGTTAGGTACTTAGAAGTACTGTGGGCTAACTACGGCTAAAAGTAATAAAGTTTTAAATTACGTTCCTTGAAGTCTTTATAGTGAGGATTATGCTTTTAAATCTAGACTGAAGCAGCATTATCTTTCTTCTATATATGATTAGCTTTTATATTTTCAATATTATTTTATTTTTATATATTTATGATTGTATAATATGTATAATATACTGTTATGTATGTATACTTACTAGTATTTTATTTTGTATGTATGTTATTAATTTGTGTATTTCACGTATATATTAATATTGAGCTATATATAGTATATATATATTAATATTACATGTATATGTTTATGACAATTATCATAAGTCTTATTAAAAGTTTTTACTTTAGTTTATAAGTACCTACTCAGTTTTATCTATTTTTCTCCATTCTCACATTCTAGGGCTGCTGGAAGAAATCTCTTCTAGAGATAAGTTGTCCTTGTACATGTCCTTTAAATTTTTATGTTTAGTTTTTAAGTTTGGTACTAAATATATAAATAAATAAATTATAATTCTGTAACGAGAGCGTCAACAATAATAAAATTATATTGCTTTAATTGATGGTAGCAAGCCCCCTCGATTGTATAGTACCTACGTAGTAATAGACTTTTTAAATTTGTGTAAAGTCAATTCTAAAATTAAATCTGGTATTTCATTATAAAAGACTACGACCATTCCAAAGAACGTCTTTTGGACTTTCTCGAGGCGGAATCAAGGAGTCACGAGCCTATTGCGATTTCTTGTCTGCCAATCAAAGCGTAAAAGCGGATCATGAAACGTTTTTGTACTTTACAATGTGTTGTCTTACAATAATTACCTTGTATACAGTATGAGTCTATATGAAAATAAACATGTTTTTTAAGTTAAACTTCTTTAGAATCGTTGTGATTTCAAAATTCGATGAAACGAAAAAGCGATACCAAAAAATAGACAAACATATTCATAACAGGATTTAGCCTGCGAGAGAATGAGATATAATACAAGTTATATTTATCTCATTGTATTGACAGGCCACGGTACTATAACAATACATATTATATTTCCTTGTACATTCCTTGGACAAATTAACAATGTTACTATAGTATGTGGTCTCGTTGTCCAGGTAACATGACGGTTGGAGACCTGGTAATGGTGAACGGCCTGGTATTCCAGCTGTCCATACCGCTGGGTTTCTTAGGCTCAGTATACCGTGAAGTTCGGCAAGCGCTGGTAGATATGCAGACGATGTTCACACTCATGACGGTGCAGCCAAGGGTCAAAGTGAGTATTTGAATCACTAGATCTCTATCTCTGCATCGTATTTCTCATTTCTGAGGGTTGTGACCCCTATCCATTATTCACACAATGGCAGTGGGTTTTCTTGGGATAATAATGCGATGGTCACAGGTCCTTCCGCATACGACTCGACTAAGAGTACTATTTTTAACTAAGGTTCTCGATTTGGCGCGTATTTTTTTTGTTTTTTAATGTATGTCTGTGCATATCTCCGTGATTTCTGAACTGATTTGATTTTTTTTCAGTCGTTAGAGGAAGCTGTCGAGGTGGTCCCATAAAAAATTCTGACTCCAAATCCTCAACCCTGACACTAAAAAGTTAAAAATAAAAATTCTTTCCAAAAAACCGACTTCCAACGCCACTGTAAAGTAATAAATAATTTTGATTTCTACCCACTATGTTAAAGTCGGCGAGTCTGATGCGTCAACTTTGCTTAGCCTTGTTATACCCGCCCGACTTCAACATAGTGGGTAGAAATCAAAATATTTTTTTACTTTACAGTGGCGTTGGAAGTCGGTTTTTTTGGAAAGAATTTTTATAACTCTTAGGTTACTAACAAGTATTATCAGATGTTAGTAACCGGGACCGATTACTTAACGTGCTCTCCGAGGCACGGAGGAAACGAAAAGACCCAATTCGGACTTCCAAATACGGTCATCCATCCAGTTACCGACTTGGGTCAACGTTAATGGTCATGTCAAAAAGTGTTGTCTAATTAAAAGTTCGAGTATATAGTTTTCCTTCATTTAATAATTAATTATTGTTGATAGGAAAAAGAGCAAGCCCGCAAACTGGTGGTAGACGCGAAAACGGCCACGATCGACTTCAAGGACGTGAGCTTCAAATACATCAACGGGAAACCGATCTTCAACAACCTGACCTTTAGCATACCTGCCGGCAAGAAAATAGGCATCGTCGGCGGATCCGGAAGCGGGTGAGCCAGATTTTGATACTTTCATTTAATCCATACTAGTAATTAAATAGGCCCGATGAATAGCGTCAGTTTTTATACTGTTTACATAGGTACTGCGCATACTTTACTACTGTACAAGAATCAGCCTTTCTAGTTATGGTTCATTTTTGGTAACCATTACACATCTTTGAGCGGCCATATCTAGTGAAAGGCCCATCAGCATGCGGGCAGACCTTCACTATCGTCATCAGTGGAGAGCTCTAAACCCACCTAATACTAAATCAGTCTTCCTAGCGATAGTTACCAAAAGTGCAGCTATCTCCTATAATAATACTTTATACTCCTTAAAAAACTAAACATTTGTGTACAAAGAAGTGCTCAGTCACTTTTCTCCGGCCCATAGTAAAATTTTATGATATGTTTAGTGCTTAGTATATAGTACAGGGTTTACAATACCTAATGCATATTACTCTATTTATTTTTCCTATTAATTTATTGTAAACTGTTGGATGTCCTAAAATAAAAAAATATATTTTTTTGTTATGATCAGCAAGTCAACGATGGTGCGTCTTCTGTTCCGTTTCTTCGAGCCGCAGTCGGGCCAGATCACGATAGCGGGGCAGAACATCAGAGATCTAGACCTGGCCAGCTTGAGAAGATCCATCGCCATCGTTCCACAGGTGACTACTATTCTAAACCTAGCCTCTTCTAGCAAATTGTGTTAAGGCTGTACTGCTTTGGAATGAATTGCCAAGCGACATTAGGCAGTCAAAGTCTTTAAACATCTTTATGAGGCGTGTAAAGGAATATTACTTTCTAATATGCTATAGAATATTTAAGTTTATGTACTGCTATATGTTTATATTTATTTATATTTAGTTATTTATGTATCATTAGTATGTATAGTTTATGTAGTAGAGTATTGTTGCATGTTTATTATTATTGTTGCACTTTCCCGCTCCTTTTTAAAGTTCCTTAAGAAATGGGTTGTCTGGAGGAGATCACTTTTAGTGATAAGACCCTTGAGCACGCGTTGTTTTCTGCTTGTTTATAATTAAGTTATCTCTATGTTATGTATGGCAATAAAGAATTTATCTATCTATTTAATTTATTACAAAAAAAAACTGGTCAATTTCGGTCAACGGTTCCGTACCACCTCACAGTGTAAATTCTTTTAGTAAATAACAAGAATTATTTCATAACAACACGTAATTAGCTGTGAAATAACTTTCTTAGAAATGGAGCTAAACTTGTAGCGTCTGACAAACAATTCGACGAATACGATACCTTAATTAACGATTTTCGGATTATTTCCTATAGGAATACACATCACAAATATACTTGTGATGTGAGACTTGCCAAATTTCATGATTCACAGTCAACGGGAAGTACTCTATAGGTTTTGATTTATTGGCTAATGTCATAATAATTGTGGCAAATAACGGCCATTTATTTTGATTGTGTTGACTTAGAAGCTTGATTTTTTTAAAGCTCCAAGGGACCGTAGACATATTTGATATTAATTTCAACTTACGCACGCGTTCCCGAGTAAAAGGGCGTTGACAGACAGACAGACGGACAACGAAGTGATCCTATAAGGGTTCTTTTTGTCCTGCGATATTGCCTGATGACAGGTGATGATGTATATGTAATGTTTTATTGTTTTTTTTTATCTACTACAAGCTAGCCCTTGTCTGCGATCTCACCTGATGGTAAGTGATGATGCAGTATAAGATGGTAGCGGGCTAACCTGTTAGGGGCATGGCAGTTATATTAAACCCATACCCCTTCGGCATCGTACCGGAACGCTAAATCGCTTGGCGGCACATCATTGCCGGTAGGGTGGTAACTAGCCACGGCCGAAGCCTCCCACCAGACCAGACCAGGGAAAATTTAGAAATTATAAATTCCCAAATTGACCCTGCCGGGGATCGAACCCGGGACCTCTGCACGTTAAGGCAACAGCGCTACACACTGCGCCACGGAGGTCGTCTATAATATTATTTCGTTTGTTTCAGGACTGCGTTCTATTCCACGACACAATATATCACAATTTGCACTACGGCGATCTGTCCAAGTCTCAAGAGGAGGTTTACAAGGCGAGCAAAATGGCGGAGCTTCACGAGTCTGTCAACACGTGGCCTAAGGTGATTACATTATAATTAGACCTAATAGGCACAGAACATACTGAAAAAAATGTATATAAAATATTATATGATGCCCGCAACCGCGATAAAAAGTAGCCCGTGTCCTTCTCCGAGATACAAACTACCGCTGTACCAAATTTCATCTAAATCGGTTGAAAAGATGGGCTGTGAAAGCGTAGCAGACAGACGAACAAACAGACGGAAACACTTTCGCATTTATAATATTACCGCACCTGTGTTTGCGCACACAATTGTGCCCTATAATACCTCCTGCGCAGATGGCTAATCTCTGAGGATTATGAGGACATTATAATGCCTAAACTCTCACAGCACAAGCATTTTTTTTTATTCCACTACAAGTTAGGGGAATAGCAGTTTTATTAAACCCATACTCCTATTCGGTTTCTACACGGCTTCGTACCGGAACGCTAAATCGCTTGGCGGCACGTCTTTTGTAACTAACCACGGCCGAAGCCTCCCACCAGACAGTATTTCACAGTTGATAACGTGTTGTTATGACATCTTTCTTAATAATTGATATTGTGCGATGGTACGGATGTGGCGTACATATTCCTTTGACGCTGGCTGGTCATAGCTTGGACGTCTATTTTTCAAATATTCAAAATTCGAGGCATGCGCAGAACAACATTAGATCTGTAAAGAAGATCTATTACTACACAAGCCATAATACGATAAGCATCTAGTAGTGCTTTTAGCAACTCCTCTGCTTTGTATTTTTATATTAATACTAGCTGATGCCCGCGACTTCGTCCGCGTGCCTATGTCACTCTCCAGGTCCTCAACTATACCCATGCCAAAAATCAAGTCGATCCGTTGCTCCGTTGCGGCGTGATTGAAGGACAAACAACAAACCAACAAACCAGCAAACCAACAAACAAACTGACATTCGCATTTATAATATTAGTATGATATGATATGATGATTGTAATGCAAATAAGGAATAATATATCATTTTTACCAGTGTTACACGCGTTTATCTTTTACGGAGTGTTTACTGTTTAGCCCTAGACGAGGCTACGAGGTGAACACATCATCACCTCACGGAACCCTTTGTGCGCGAGAGTGACTCGCACTTGACCGGTTTCTTTGTTCCAGGGCTATGAAACTCAAGTGGGCGAGCGAGGCCTCAAGCTATCGGGCGGAGAGAAACAGAGAGTAGCGATCGCGCGCGCCATCCTCAAAGACTCTCCTATCATTATATTCGACGAAGCTACCTCCAGTTTGGACTCCCTCACGGAACACGTGAGTATCTTACTAATATTATAAATATTATATTTGACGACCTCCGTGGCGCAGTGTGTAGCGCTGTTGCCTTAACGTGCGGAGGTCTCGGGTTCGATCCCCGGCCGGGTCAATTTAGGAATTTATAATTTCTGAATTTTCCCTGGTCTGGCCTGGTGGGAGGCTTCGACCGTGGCTAGTTACCACCCTACCGGCAAAGACGTGCCGCCAAGCGATTTAGCGTTCCGGTACGATGCCGTGTAGAAACCGAAGGGGTATGGATTTTATATAACTGCCATGCCCCTAACAGGTTAGCCCGCTACCATCTTAGAGTGTATCATCACTTACCATCAGGTGTGATCGCAGTCAAGGGCTAGCTTGTAGTGGATAAAAAATAAAAAAAAAAGTGAAAGTTTGGATGGATGTATGGATGGATGTCCACCATGGATGATGGAGAAACCGATTAGGGGTTTGGGTTTAATATAACTGCCATACACCCCTAACAGGTGAGCCCGCTACCATCTTAGACTGCATCATCACTTACCATCAGGTGAGATCGATGCGAAAGTTTGGATGGATGGATGTCTGGATGTTTGTTACTCAATCACGCCCCAACAGTTGAACGGATCTGGCTGAAATTTGGCGCAGAGATAGAATTTAGTCTGGAATAGCACATAGGCTACTTTTTTTTTATTTTCTTTGATTCCTATTTCCTACTAGCGAATGCCCGCGACTTCGTCTGCGTGGTTTGAGGTTTTTGGCTCCCGCGGGAAATCTTTAATTTTCCGGGTTAAAAAGTAGCCTATGTGCTATTCCAGACTATAATCTATCTCTGTGCCAAATTTCGGCCAGATCCCTTCAGCCGATGGCGCGTGATTGAGTAACAAAAATCCATACATCCATCCAAACTTTCACATTTATAATATTAGTAAGATAAGATTTGTAACCAATGTTTGTTCCAATTCGCAGGCCATCCTCCAAGCGTTGAAAGCCGCCACCGTTGGAAGAACATCAATATGCATCGCGCACCGACTGTCCACAGTAATGGACGCGGACGAAATACTTGTATTGGAAAACGGCGCCATTTCTGAGAGAGGCACCCATAACACCCTCATTGGCAACAAATCCTCCTTATACTACAGGCTCTGGGAGAAACAGAATAGAGAATCCATGCCTGGACCGTGAACTGACGCTTTGGTGTATTGGTGACCAATGTTGGATCAAACGTTACGTCCAACAACGAAATTCGCGAAATCTCATTAAAATTGGCGAGTCGATGAAATAGAGTTGTGAAACACCAATGTTGGGTCAAATGTTTGTTCCAATGTTTCATGAATGTTTGAGTTATATGTTATGGACGTTTATTAATAGTATTTCAGGATTTACCTATATATTATATCGACTCGGTGACCAATTTTGGATCAAATGTTACGTCCAACAGCAAAATCTTGTCCATTAGTGGCATAAAATATATTATTTAAAGTATTATACCAATCTTAATCAAATATTGGAACCAATATCGTAGAGTATTGTGTTAAAAATCTACGACTTTATCGTGACTTCGATTTTATTATAGTGAACATTATTGGAACAAATATTTTATCCAATACGCAACACATGTTTGTTAAATAATATAGGTTTTAGTATTCCGGGGAAATATTGGATCAAATGTTTTATCCAACGTTATATACCTACAATGGTTTAACCAAAAATAGGAACCTACTCCTATTTATTGTAAATGCAGAATAAAAATAAAGGTATGGTAAAATCATTTCATAAATTGCCCCAGCTTAGATTCGAACCCGGGATTCAGGCGCTGTGAATTAAATAAAAATACGTATATAATAAAAATAAATACATCTTCCTCGTAAAATAATTTGTACGCTAAAAATGTATATGGAGGTAAGTGTTGCAGTCTTAAGACCAATACACACAGACAGAGTGGAATATAGCCTCTCAAATAAAACTCAGCTGTATGCTGAAGTAAATAAGGGTTATTTTGATAAGTTACCGAGAAATAATTCGCGTCTCACTTCCATACCGCTCTGGCAGTGTGCGTTGTACCTTAAAGTGGACTGGCACTAACCTAGAAAGGGTATGACATGACAGTTTGTTAAACCCTTACTCGGTGGGAGGTGGACTGGTGGGCGGCTTGGCCGTGGCAATCAGTTACCACTAAGCTAGGTTAGCCTGCTGCTGTCTTAGACTGCATCATCAAATACCATCAAGGTGATATCGCAGTTAAGGGCTAACGTGTAAAATACAGAAATTAAAACCTATATCCCTTACTTATTAGTACCCCTAATCAGCAACTAGGCGGCATCGTACCTGAACGCTAAATCGCTCGTCTGTACGTAAAATAAAATAAATTGTTAAAATGTTTTTGTTTATTTAAATGTTGATAATAAAATGTAAATAAGTATGTATGATGGACGATAGTACTATGTACAGTTACTGTTGAATTAAGTATATTATTTTGTTTTAACATGACTGTCTTTTCTTTAAATCCCTAGGGCTTGTGCATATCAGGCGGTTGAAGTTACGTAACGCTTAAAAAGGGTACATTTTGATCCAAAGTTAACTTGTGTAACCTATTTCGCCCGCCTGATATGCAACTGGCCGCTTCACAACCAATAATACAAATATAGGCCCGCTTGCACAAGGACTAAAAACTGATTTAGTTAAATTTTGTAATGCTGTTCCTTTTTGGCAAATGCATATTGTAGTTGCCAAAAAGGGACGGCATTAAAATATTTAACTAAAATAATTTAAGAGTCCTTGTGCAAGTGGACCATAGTCCCACAAACTTATCTGGCCCGGTGGCCAAAATTGGAACTAATTAATTTTTATGCCTGTTTTGTGTTTTGTTTTTTATTTTATTTTTCATAGATACTAGCGACGTTGTCACCTGCAGCTAAGTTTGTTGGACTGTACAGATCTAAACTTTATGACACCTCGGAAGTTAGCCTCGCGTGTAGGTTCGCGCAGGTAAGTCAACTGAAACCGTCCCGCTGATACCTAATATTGTATTCTGCGCATCGAAACTCACGATTTTCCAAGAAGTCAGTTTGAATCGGACTATAGGTAGATATCCTCCATAGAAAAAATAAATACCTTTATCTATTCCGTGGTATCCTCATTGAGATAAAATCTGTAATAAAGGCTTTTTCAGAAGCCACCAACCCGCATTGGAGCAGCGTGGTGGGTCTAAGCTCTAATTCCCTCTCTCCTATGAGAGTGGAGGCCTGTGCCCAGCTGTGGGACGTTAATGGGCTGGTGGTGGTGGCGGTGATCTTTCGCAAGTCTGGAAAAGGCAAATGGTCTGTCCTAACTGCCAAGTGGCCTTAATTAACTTTCGCCGAGTACATTGGGCCAATGAGTACAGGGAAATTCGAAAAAAAATTTAAGTGGCCTATTAAAAAAAAATTAAGGCAGATATTGATTAAAACCTCAAACTATGTCATTGTGTGACTGATGTCAAAGTCTTTTTATCCGTTGCGATAGCGACGGTGTACACAACGCGAAGTTTTCACAAAATAAGTTGTGATAAAAATATTATATTGTAGCTTTTGATTATTTTTCTTTTTCGTTTAGAAAATGGAATTTGTTTAGTTTCACCAAGGATGTCAGTGCTGAGTCTCGTGCCAGAAGATAAACGTAGGGAACAAAGGTAAGAAAACCCATTTCTTAAGTATTTTTTCATAAAATATTGTTTGGATTGGAGATAAGGTCTCGGAGATTTTGCGAGAATTGCGCATTTTAACGCGATCGGAATGCTTTGTTCTTTAATAGGTAGCTACTTATGAGGTATGATAGCTTCATTGCGTCCGCGTCAGAGCAGAAGGCATGAACGCGTGTCCTTGTTTTACCTGCGAAAATTCTTGGCTACGGATTAACTATGATAAAAATTGCGAAAGAGGTAGTTTTGGTTGGAATGCCCTATAATAACGCCGCAACTGAGCAGCAGGTTAAAGACCTGTACAGTGACAACGCTACGTTTTATCTCTGAAAATAACGAGTTCCCGCAGGATTTCTTAAATCCTGAATCCTAACGAGTCACAACGCTCTTTTTAGGGTTCCGTATTCAACAGGGAACGCTTACCTATAATATATAGTTTCGCTATGTCCGTCAGTGGTTATCTCGAAGACTACAAGAAAGATGTAATTTAGTAGGTATGCATTTATGCATTTTTTAACTCTGAAAATAATTATTTTCAGGGAACCCGAGGGAACTCATTAATGAGTTCCCTCGGGTTCCCTGTTTTTTAAAAACCTAAGCGCCCACACACACAAAGTCTTAGACATCGTCTATAGTTTTATCTAAAATAGTAAAACTAGAATAAGTATATTATGCGCAGGTGTTATTTTGTAGCTCATGTCTTTGTGAGCCTGTGGTTTCACTATAGAGTGGACCTTTATTAATAAATCATTTTTAGAACGTCCTAGCATAATCCTCACTTACAAGTCTACAGATAGGTATATTTAGGTACCAACTATAGGTATTATGAATCGATATTAGGGTAGGTATACTAAGTACTAAGTCCTAGAAGGTATCAGCACGTCTTCTGAACTACGCTATAGTTAAGTAATAGCTGTTCTCTGCCTACATAGTTAGTCTTTTGAATGATTGTAACGTCACTGCAATAGGACAGGTAGGTACAATAGGTTGAATCTAGGAACACTAAAGTATGCTCTCGGGGGCTGTGACGTAAAGCTGTGTTCTCTACATAGTTAACTAATATCGTAAGAAACTGAATTTAGGTAGATACTCATCTAGATAGATCTAGGTACCTATCTAAGAAGGCAGATAGATATAAGAAGGCTACAGTTAGGTACATCACGAGGTACATAGTAGGTAGGTACTAAAGGAGCGCAAAAAAAGATTTGCCGATACTGAGAATCGACATCAGACAAGCAAACAGATGCACACACGTAGGTTACTTTTAGAGCCTACGCATGTACTCGCTCCGGGTATGAAAACCTTAATCCACGCGGAGGATGTTGCGGGCATCATTTAGTCAATAGTAAACAGTTGTCGTGCTCTGCAGGAACTCTCTGGAGAGCGTGTACAGCAGCAACTCTCGGCTCAACCTGCTGAGCAAGCGCAAACGCCTGCACCCGCTCGACATGTCCAACGCGTCTGTGAACAAGGGTGACCGCTACGTGACGCAGCGAGTGCTCTCCGCCAAGACGCACCGGGTCAAACAGCTGCAGAACCAGCTGGCCGACGCGCACTACCATTTACAGGTACGTTGCTATACTAACAGGGACTCTCTGGAGAGCGTGTACAGCAGCAACTCTCGGCTCAACCTGCTGAGCAAGCGCAAACGCCTGCACCCGCTCGACATGTACAACGCGTCTGTGAACAAGGGCGACCGCTACGTGACGCAGCGAGTGCTCTCCGCCAAGACGCACCGGGTCAAACAGCTGCAGAACCAGCTGGCCGACGCGCACTACCATTTACAAGTACCACCATCTACTACAGCCCATTAACGTCCCACAGCTGGGCACAGGTCTCAGGTCTCCACTCTCATAGGAGGGAGGGAACTGGAGCTTAGACCCACCACGCTGCTCCATTGCTGGTTGGCGGCTTTAACGACTTTTATCATGTTAGTGATAATAACCGCCTCGGGACCGACGGCTTAACGTGCTCTCCGAGGCACGGGGGTGACACACCGCCAACTTCCTAATTCCGAGCTGGTACTTAGTTACAAGTACGTTGCATACTAATGTCTAATGTTAATAATAATGTCCTCCCGACCGAATTTCGGACATGGCGGCCTATCTCCAGAGAGATTGGCCAATTGCGCGGGAGATATTATAGTGTACAGGTATGTGCGCAAACACAGGTGCACTCTCTGTTCCTTTACTCTCATAGCCCGATGGGATAGAAAATCCGACACGACCGGCGTGAGATCAGGCGCAGGACCGATGGGCTTAACGTGTTCTCCGAGGCACGGGGGTGTAACACCGCCAATTTCTAGTCGGAAAACCCAATACTTGTTTATGGCCCGACCCGGGACTCGAACCCGGGTCCTCGTCGGCCGCAATCGAACATGCTAATAACTAGGCCAACGAGGCAGTCAGTAATTCACTCAGTAGTTAATAGTATGTTGATTATAACTTCATAATTTTTGGTTTTAGGAACTCAGCAACGAAAATAGAGTGTTACGTGCTCTTCAAAAGAAACAAGAAATCGCCTTACAGAGGTAAGTATGTTAATTTCGAGAGTAACTTATAATTATTAGGATGTCACAGAATGTTATACGATGTTAATAGGTACTTAGTACCAACCATTAAAATATTAAATTCAAACTCGAATGTTTTTAATATTTTAACGGTTTCTACTAATAACTAAGTATCCTCAAATTCTTTGAAATAAAATTTTACACATGCTTTTGAATCGAATGTTCGAGCAAATAGTTATGCATTTATATCGTCAAGTTAAGAAATTTTGCGTATTTTCACGTTTAGTTTGGAAGACACGTGGTTAACTAAGTGACGTTATTCTAAAATATATTCCTCCCGAAGATGACGGAATAGTTATTTTTAATGAACCCCATGATATGGGTTGGTATCAATTACTGGTACTGAGAATACGAAAAATAAAATGACGTCACACTAACTTCAATATGGCGGACGATAAGACTTAAAAGCTTGTTTTTTAGACTGTTAATAATTTAATTGACCCTGGTATTTAGATACGAGAACTCGAACGCGGAGCTGCCCCAAGTGCTGAACTCCCATAACGAGGAGATGCGCATCCAGCAGAGCAAATACAAGCAGATCAAGCTGCAGTACAGAGAGGCTGCGCAGAAGCTCAAGGAGAGAGACCTGCAGCTGCAGCAGCTCAAAGATGAGCACCAGCATCTGCTGGACTTGAGCAAGGATAGGTAGGTTGAAGTAACCCATCGAAATAATATCTGCCGACCTGTCAAAATGACGTCATACAAACTGGATGGACAGGCAACGGTAATAAATACGCATAGGTACTAAAGGCGTAAATAATTTCATGCCTGTTTAGTTTTTGCTTTTTTAATATATACTAGCGACGCTGTTACTGGGTCAGATAAGTTAGTGGGACTTAACAGTATAATGTGAATAAATAAACATTGAAACAAAAACTAATTTTCAAGGAATCTTCTCGAACGGGAGAAGCTGCAAGCTCAAGTGGCGGAACTGACTGCAAAGGTGCAGCAGCAGAACGAAACTATAAGCATGCTGCAGAGACGGCTGGCTCTCGAGGCGAAGAACTTCAAACACCAGCTGCAGGCCGAGATCAACAAACACAAGGACACCAGGCACGACCTGGATCTAGCCATCAACAACGCTGATAAACTGTCCACTATTATTGAGGTTAGTTAGGTATTAAACACTCTAGCTTTCGTAGCCAAGAATTTTAGATACTAGCAGCACGCTATCAACAAATACAACGGAACCAATCGAGTTGGATCTAGCTATCAATATTATCAAGTAGACGTCCACAGCTGGACTTAGGGTTTTGTAGGGATCTTTCACACGTAGCGGACTAGCCGTGGTGCGCCGCTTGAATTCAGCGGTTCTCTACGACTCGCTTAATGTTATCCTAGCCTATAGTGGGGGCCGGAGGGTCTGCCAGAGCTAGGCTACGCTTTCCAGTGCGGGGTCGCTGTTACAGAAACTTGGGACCCTAACGTTTGTCGGGGCTATCAAGTAGTAGGTACTTATAAAGATAAAAGCTACAATTGCTATAAACTTACTAGCGATCACGCACGGCTTTGCTCCCGTCAAAATTTCGAAAAATCTAGCCATATACCTTGTCTACATTATAACAATGGGATCAGTGTTGTAGGGTTTTGGGCATGGCGATGGTGAGTCTTTAAGTGAGTTAATTTTCTTCTGTGTGAGATGTCGAGTGATCAAAGTTAACTGGGATTAAGTAGTATGGAATTGAACGAACGCGCTCTGTCGTCTGTCATACAGCACTTGACAATTCCATACAAAACGTAAGTAGTTAACTTTAACGCGATCGAACAGTAAAAAATCTTCCACGAAGCCCATGTTCTGTACGAGTGCCAAAATATTTAAAATGAATTGAAATAAAAGTACTTGAGTAACTATTCATCGAAATAGATAAAGTGAATATTGAGCTTTCTTACTTAAAAGTATAGGTTTACAGATTAATCATATGATCTACATGTAGGTACGTGGAATAAATCTCGTCTGAATCCATCTAATACGCATTGAAACGATGTTTTGTCTAGAAACTTTTAATCAGTTTATAACGATCTAAAATTTCTTCTTAGATACAAAATAAACTACATCTATTTTCATAAATAAGACTGTTTTATGAAGGCTTTACGATTTTTTTTATTATGATAGATGAGTTTTGTTACAGTTTCAACCATATATATTAAAATGTTAGTAAGTACATGAATACTCTTTATTTATAACGTAGAACTCCATTAAAAAACAATTTTCAGAAATTCCAACGCATGAAGTTTCGCTCATATCGACTATACTATGTATAGTCCATACTCACATGTTAATTATTATTACTACCTAGTAAATTATATTATAATATCATACTTCATAATAATATTATAAATGCGAAAGTGTATTTGTTTGTTGGTTTGTTGGTTTGTGCTTCAATCACGCCGCAACGGAGTTACGGATCGACGTGATTTTTGGCATGGTTATAGTTGAGGATCTGTAGAGTAACATAGGCTACTTTTTATCCCGGAAAATTAAAGAGTTCCCGCGTGAATAAAAAAAACTTAAACCACGCGAACGAAGTCGCGGGCATCAGCTAGTTTACTATATTTATGACAAACGCGATAGTGTCTGTTACCTTTTGTTGCCCATCCGCTTTTGATTAAATGTAATAGGGGGCATACTACCATCGCATAAAGCCGTATTGTTTTAATATTGTTGACAAACGTCTTTTAGAATTATAGTCCTTATTATTTTAGGGAGATCAAGGACGTGACATTAAACTGTGGTTTTGAAATAATACTACTTTATGCTATGATAATAATCGTGCAGAGATAGCCTCGAAGACATTTAAAGCTACTTTTTTAGCGTAGAAAATGAACATCACACACACACCACCACAGGCAAAGCCAGCCAAAGGTTTTTTAAAGCCACAGGATTAAAAAAAATCTAAATCCTTGCGGCTTTGCATCCAGCAACCCATAACAAGTCAGTGTAATACTTGCTACGTAATGTTATTTACAAAGTGTAACATTTTACTTTTTACGAAATGAGCAACTGCTGAGTTTCTTGCCGCCTCTTCTCAGCAGCAGCTTTCCAAACCGGTAGTAGATTTTTGACTATAAGTTATTATTTTATAAGTGGCACAAGTTGTCCTACGTGAAATAAATAAATTATGTCAGTTCAAATTATTTCATCTCATTTATTGTATGTGTACAGATGAAAGAAAAGATGCTGAGCACAGTGGCGAGCAGAGCCGTGAAGTCTCCCACGAAGGCGCCGTCTGTCACCAGCATCTCGCGACCGATCAGCAAGAGCGGCCGAGAGGCTGCTAGAGGAAACGACGACCACCGTGTTAATGTGTGATGTATTTTGTATTTTATCCAGTCGGTTAAACTTAGAAACTTCATGGATAGAAAATTAAAAAGGTTTAAAAAAAAGAATGGATCGTGATATTGCTAAGCTCAGAACTTGGCAAGTAGGCCTCGACCGCATCACCATATATGAGCTACTGAGAACCTTGTGCCATTCGAGAGATATAATTATATTCAAATTGTAAATTTATTTGTATGTCAGTAGAGTTGATATTTAGAGAATTACTCAACTCCATCTTGCGTGTCTTAGCAGTACTTGCTTGAAAGAAAAATGGGCGTTTTTGTTAAAAATTAAAAAAGTCATAAGGAGATCACATTGATTAAGATAATTTGTAGTTTAATTTGCTTTAAGAATATGGTTGAGTGTAATGTTTATGATTTCAAGTTTTGCATTGCATTAGTAAGCTGGCTCACCATTTCTGCAACTAATAAAAACATAGCCATCGTATTAGAAGTAAAGTTCCCATAGAAAATGGTCTGTTTAAGCATTCTAATACTATTCTTATGTTCTGGTGGGTTACTATGAGCTCTTAAAGCAGGAAAGAAATTGAACTGCACTGAACTGGTAGGCAGACAATGCATTGAAGTGTGCTGCAGTTCAATTTCTGTCCTGCTTTAAGAGCTCATAGTAACCCACCTGTGATTTTACTCGATCAGTTAAACTTAGAAACTTCATAGATTGACAGTCGAAGTAAGGAACGAGCATGATATTGTCGTCAACTACAAACGCTGGATTGTCTATGATGCCGAGTCACATTGAACCCAGTTCACCTGTAATCGCAATCATTATACGAGTACAGTTGAATTGATACATTTTGGCAAATCTATTGATTGTATTAGTGACAGTAGACTATGAAATTATAGCAATACCCATTTGTAGATATGGAGAAATCAGAGGATTCAAAGTTAAAACTGGCCTTTTGCATGTTTCAGACGATGCATTTGGAGCAAAACCTTCTAGCGAAACTGTGTGAGAACTCGCGCAATGTAAGCAGTTCACTGTCGCACGAGGATGATACAAGTTCCTCCACCGAACCTCGCTCCAGATACGTTTCCTCCCGAACTTCCACCAGCCAACGCACCACGCCTAGTCAAAACCAAAACCGCAACCGAAAAGATTCAAAAAGTCCTGACGACAATAATATGATAGAACTTGCTAAAACTGTACAAGATGGAATGGCTGACCTTGCTATCATTGACGACGATCTAACCCATACGACCCCAGAAGAAATGCAGAAGAGAATGGAAGCTATGAAAGCTGTTTTGATGAAGAAAATAAAGAATAACGAAGAACCGGGTTCACGAAAACCTAGTGCTTTGAGAAGGAGATCCACGGAAGAATCTATTGAAGAAAGAATTGAAGAAGTTGTTATAGAACGACCGAAATCTAGAGGAAGAAGAGGTTCGTCTGTTTCTTTTTATGAAAGTTCAAGTTCTGAAGTCAATGCAACTAGTACTGACGAAGGAGAAAAAAAAGATAAAACGGTTCTAAGACGTGAGGTAAGCATCACTGAAAAGAAAGTTGCAGGAAAACCGATAGAGAAATACTGCAAGGAAATAATACACGATATAGAAAAAAGCAGCAAAGTTATCGACAACCACATGAAACAGTTCACTCAAACTAAGTTCGATAGCGAAAAATTGGTTGAACAATTGCAAGCGGTCGATAAATTAAATGAGTTTGTCAATGGAGGAGGTGATATACCAGCAGAAGCGTTGACTGAACTGAATGATAACTTCAAATTGCTAACTGAACAAACTTATACCGATGTTCCTGTAGCCAGAAAACGTTCGGTATCCGGTAGAAGAAATGACCGCATGGATTCCAGAACAAGCTTGCTAGGCGATTCTAATATGAGTAACCAGGATATGCTAGAAGATTTGCTGGGAAAGAAATGATATACGGCACTTTTTAACGTGGAAGTTTAATAACACGTTCAAACGGACAATTCCATCAAAATAAGGTGATACAATATTATAGCAATTTAGAAAATTTAGAAGCTCTTTCATAGTGGTGGAAAATAATTATGAAAGAGAAGCATCTCTTAGAGACCTAGAGATTATTGCATTTAGGACAATTAGAGCTATACTTATATACGTCGGCCATTAAACTATTTTCTATTTGACACCAATCTATTAGGTATTTTGTTGATGAATGCTGAAAACGCATAAAAAATGTCGTACTACAACACTATGTACGTAACAAGAACCATAGTAGTTAAGTAACCAGAATGTCATAAATTCAGATATTAAAGCAATCATTGTAGCTTTACTGCTATCGAAAAGCAGACCCCTGATTGTGTAAGCAAATCGTAAAGACCTGTTTAAGGAGTTCATAGATGCCTGTACGTCTAAAAGCATGTATGAACTCCTTAAACAGCGAGTAATACGTTTTATGCTGTCAAATGATTACGATTTGCTTAGACAATTGGGTCTCTGATCGACATAATGCGATTTTTAAATATTTTCAAATAGAAAAAAGATGAATGGAAAGAAAACAATTTTTATATTAGATATTTTTGTACGGGAATCAAATTCGTAGTAGGAAGCGTTATTTTAGTAATTACGCAGTAAATCTTGCTAAGAAAATGCATTTATAAATTATGTTGGGGCAAATATTTGTTTAGTATCAACAAACATTTGCATCGGAATGTTTTACGAGATTTAAACGATTGTGTTGTGTGTATGTTGTAATAATTTATGTAAAATGGCTCTTTCGTGGTAATTTGGTGATTCGCCCCACCATTGCAATTGGCACGTACAATAGCGAATTCGGATTGCAATCAGGGATAATTTATTTACTAGATATGCTTTTGTGCTCTTCTTTTGAAGTTAATGAATTGACACTAACTGAGGTTCTGTAACTATCTATTGAATTCACAATTTCTAAGGTACGGTAGAAACCTCGGAGTCTGACTAAGTAATACTTAAAATTAAATCAATGTAAATTTTTTGTATGAAATTGTGTACATTAACTTAACTGAATTCACCATCAACAGTAATTCTTGAATCCCTATGGTTTATCTTTATACCTTGCTGTATCAGCATTGAGGAGTTGGGACTTGGAGTTCAATTATTAGTAGTCGTTGTTCGTTACCTACTTTATAAATATATTATGATTTCAATCACGAACAATTCCTATAGTATAGCTTTGTAACTTAGGTTTGCAGTAACCCTGCAACATCAGGATTGAGCTTCTTGTTGCCAGTAAAAAATGGTTCGAAATAGCAGAGAAATATGTGTACTTACAGTAGAAAATAAACCGGCCAAGTGCGAGTCGGAATCGCAGACGAAGGGTTCCATTATCCATACCATTGTACAATATTTTACACTAAGTATGCACTTTTAATACTTTCTACAAGCAACAAAAGAGGCGCTCAGAAATCACGTGTGTCGTATGGCCCCCTTTTATTTATTTTTAATTTTTATTATTTGTTTTTATAGAGGCCATTAAATAGAGCTTAATAATACCTCTTTGTGAAAATTTCTACCTATTACGGTTTATGAGATACAGCCCGCTGATAGATAGACGGACCGACGAATGCACAGCGGAGGCTTAGTAATAGGATCCCGTTGGCACATGGCACCCTTTGGGTATACGGAACTCTAAAACCGCGCCGAAATGAAAACCTATTTGTAAAACGATTCAAATCGGCCCAAATGAAATAAACCAAGACTGCAATGAGCGAATAGTTTTACTTACCTATGTAAGTAGGTATTACGAATTCAATAGATAGTTTCCAACCAAAGCTATTTCTGTCCAACTGTTATTGCCTCAGCGGGGCCGAAGAATTTTCACCTGTAATATTTATTTTAAACGATCGATTGAATTTGTATTTATCTGTGTGATTGTGGATTTGTAGCGCCGAGTTCTTTATATTTATTGTTATTCAATGTTTTACCCATGTGAATGAGATTAAAATCTATTTTTATGGATGTTTGTGTGTTTTAACGCATGCATGGGTAGTTTTACGCCGTTTACACATTTTACCGTTTTCATTTGCTTGGTTGAAGACATTGTGGTCAATTCTGTACAATACAATCTCGAAACTAAAATGACAGTTTTAAATCTAGTTCTGGCCCTTTCCGCAGGGAGTATATCTACCTATTATGAAACGGTTAGCAATATTTTTAATGCTCTAATTTTAGTTTAATGATTGTGTACATCGTTTTCTTTTCACGGTGATCGTCAGCGCTGGCAGGTCAATGGGTCTGGCCAAAAAAAAATTTGTGGTCTCAAAATTATCTATCTATTAACGGGAAAGTTATACCTAAAATTTTAAAAGAAAAGAAAAACAGAGTTTTTAAAAGTATGAACCTTCTCGGTAATCAACTTATTTGCTAAAAGAAGTACTTTTTGTTGCTTTTATAAGGTACTTCAGAGTTTTAATCAACGCCAGCATACCTATTTTACGATTATTACGACTATATAAGAAAAAAATCTTCGAAAAACCAGTAGGTACACAATCTAAGTGTAATAAATTCCTTCGCTTTTACCCCAAGCCTCAGGTAACCCAAAGCAAAGTTATATTTTTCATTACGACACTACGGCTTTACCTACCTACTAAACAAACGTAGGACGCGTGTTAAATAGATTATATTCTCTAGGTTCTTTTTTGTAAGTGATGATGCAGCCTAAGATGCTAACAGGCTAGCAGTAGCCGGCTAACCTGTTAGGGGTCTGGCAGTTATATTAAACCCATACCCCTAATCGGTTTATAAACGGCATCTTATTCGGCCGAAGCTTCCCACATACTTTTCTCATAAGTACCTAGTGTGAAAAAACGCAATTTTTAACGGAAAATTTCTCATGCTCTTAAGCTATGTAAAAAGTTGTAATACCTGCAAGGAAGTCGTTAAATCGTCAAATGCATGTTTTGTTTTGAGCTACGAGTAGTTATCTAGAACGCTTTTATAACATGTTGGCATCATGTTGGTATTTATTGATTCTCATACGTATAATAAAGAAATAAAGCAATTTTGCTGTTGTTTAGGATTATGAGACTCGAAATGGATCGTTAATTATATTGTGTAGTAGAAAATATACCTAAGCCCGGCTGTATACTATATAATATAATTCAGAAAAGTGTGTCAGAAAGAATTCTGATCCTCTCAGTTTATGAACAATAAAAGTGAAGGTTAACCAAATCCACTAATATTCTGTCAGTCTGTATATCAGCCTAACTTTGAAAGCATTTACAAATCCATATCCATCCCTGATGCAGTGGAGACATCAGTACAATCCTGGAACCAACTGAGCAGGGGAACCAATAGTTAAAAAAGCAGTGTATAAGCGAATTCCACAATTGCAAAGTAAATTCCGGCGCGCATCCGATATTTTTCTGATTGAAAAATCGGGGTCGGGGTTAAAGTGTAAATTAAAACTATATAGGTACAAATAGAGCTACTTTATTGAATCGAGCTACAGGAAAAATTAAAAAAAAAAACATTAAGATTCATCATCATCATCCTCAAACGATACACGTCCACTGCTGGACATAGGTCTCTTGCAAGGATTTCCACACGCCGCGATCTTGCGCTGCCTGGATCCAACGGCTCCCTGCGACTCGTCTGATGTCGTCCGTCCACCGAGTAGGGGGTCTGCCAACGCTGCTCTTTCTAGTGCGAGGTCGCCATTCCAGCACTTTGGGACCCCAAAATAAAATAAATAACTATAAGTAAGTAGGTACAGATAGAGTTACTTCATTATGAGATAGGGAATAATATTTAATCTACTCTTAGTTTTTTAAATTATTAAGATTAGATTTGCAAGCATTAAAAATGCGTTAAAAATATAGCAACAATGAAAGGATGGAGAAAGGCGTCAAAATAAAGAAGAAAAACCGCAGCATGCATAAATAAACAAGTGATTTTGGTTCCGGACTCACTTGCAAGTAATTCTGTTAACTAATATTGCACTTAGGGTACAAGTTTAAATTAGATTGCACTATGAATACAAAACAACTAATTACGCCACAGCAAGCTCAGATTTTTTAAACCAGTATAAGGGTGACCGCATATTATTTACCTAGAAATGATCCGCAATAGAAGAAAGAAGAAGAAGAAAAACATTTATTTTCCAGTTTTGCCACACATTTGCTTACCTCAAGTATGCTACCCCGGCGTCTCCATCATCAGACAGGTGACAGAAGCGCCGGGATAACAGGAGTAATGTGTGGCATAACCCGAAAAAAGGCTCCAGCTCAGCAGAATGCTGTATGATTTGAATATGCACAAGAGCAATATAAAAACCATACAGCGCTGATTTTCAGCCGAGACCTTGTTGCAGGCGACGCCACAGACCCATAATAAAAATAAAAACTACTACTTATACTACTTATACTAATACATATATTATATTGTTGAAATTATTGAAATACATAAAACATTTAATAGAATATACGGAAAGATAAATATAATA
Organism: Erebia aethiops; assembly: GCA_923060345.2. NCBI lineage: Eukaryota > Metazoa > Arthropoda > Insecta > Lepidoptera > Nymphalidae > Erebia > Erebia aethiops. The sequence goes on along the minus strand of OV281081.1, from coordinate 15,143,961 downwards.
TAATAGGTACATTATAATAGTCTTATACTTTCTGTTAAATAGTCTTTATGATATATAATAACAAAGATAAATATTTATGATTAATTGAATTTACATTTTTGAAATACACGTTTTATTAAAGCCTATATAATGAGAATTATAACACTATAGAAATGAAAACTCCGCCCAGGTCCTGAAATTCAACCTGTTTCTCTAAAAGGATTTTTTTTAAATTAACTTTAAATGTAGAAATATTTTTTAGTGTTCTTATTGGGGGGGGTATATTGTTCCAGCATTTAGTGGCGAAGTACGTGAATGAACCTCTAAAAGCAGCGGTGCGATGAAATGGAATCCGAAGTCGATTGCGACAACTTCTGAGGCGATCGGATTCCTCATCGCCCACCCAATTAAGCTTATTTAGAAGGTACATAGGCTTACCAAATGACATGTCCAAGTTCAGTATGGAGGGTGGTTTTTTATTCTGAGTGTCAATGAACCAGAACCAAACTGCCATCACGTGAAAGAGGAAAAAATATAACATTAAACGCCATTTAAATAATAATTTTAGAAAACCCCGTTTTTTTAAAAATTAATTATGAAAAATATCGTTTGTAGAAAATATTTTTCGATCGATGGCAACATTAAAACTTTTTCTAATTAGATCTATCAAATCTGGTACCTGCAGGGCGACCGCATAAATTCTGCGTCAATCATTGTTTACAGTATCAATTGTTGTGATTGGTTGAATTTATGGCATTCTTGCTGCGTCAATGGATTTTGTCCAATAGTGGAAGAGTGATAACCAATCAGAGGTGATTGCGATCGTTGCACTGTAGCTGTCATTTTTAGGCGGTCGATCTGCTGTTACCGTCACTTTAATGTCATTTTGACCTGCCAAAGACCAAAGTTCAAAAATTCAAAATGCGCCATTGTCAGTTGTCACTTTTGCCAGAGAGCACCGACCAGAAAAAAAAGCCAGAGACTTTCAATTTTGCGTCCATTCACCATTGAATGATTGAATTGTGTTTTTGTGATTTTCATTTTTCAGTGAATTGGCATAACGCAAAGGATTGTTTATTTTACACTCCAATTTAAAATTGTAAGTGCGCAAGGTAGACCAAGGTAGACCACCTTGCGCGTTTACAACGTCAATGTAAGTGTAGTAGTAATTCATCATTTTTTACGTGTTTTTAAAGTATGTACTTTTAAAAAGCAGTGATAGCCCAGTGGGACTTGCTTTATGTGTTTGTGGCAACTAAATATCACTTGATTAGCGGTGAAGGAAAGCATCATGAGGAAACATCAAAGGTGTGTGAAGTCTGCCAACCCACAATTGGCCAGTGTTGTGAGCTATGGTTAAATCCATCTTATTCTGAGAGCAGACCTTTGCTCAGTGTTGGACCTTAAAAAGGGGTTGAAACAGACTTTAAAAAGAACTGATTTAAGTTTAAGCCTTAAAGACCTAATAAAACAATAAAATATGTTTCTTTTTTTTATTATTATTAATTTGTTTTTTAGGTAACTGATGAAGATCGAATTTGCCATGCATAAACCTAGAACTAAACAACAGGAATGAGGGTTACATTGGTGGGCAACAATTTGGTCATGAAGCAATTTGCATTTCTTGTGGGATGTCCATCCATAGAAGATCAGGCAGAAGCTCATGCTCGTTACTAGGGGGACATCCTGAAAGAGCTCAAATTATGGCCAACATCAACTCCCGTCAGGTATATTCATATATATTATATACTATGCTAATCATGTAATAATGTTTTTCCCTCTGGGTAAATCTGTGATCAGTTTAACTTTCGTGGATTTGTTCTAGAGTGCTTTATTTCTATAATGTGATCACTTTGTTCATAGTGATTGTATTATTTTCTTTACTTTAATATCAAGATATCAAGATTAAACATAAATTCCATTTTAGGTCCCTGCAAATGCTCGAACATGTAATGCCTGCTGGCAAAGCACTCATCGCCAAGTTCAGCAACTAGTGGCACAACCAAGTACTCAAGATGTTGAAAGAGGATCTAGCCCTATGACTGAACCTGTCAGTGCTCCTAGCTCTGAGCCTGTCAGTGCCCCTAGCTTAGAACTGGATGGAACAGGCCGAACCAGAATGAGTAGAGAAATATCAATTTGGATGGTTACCAGCGAACTCCTGATACATCTAATCATTGTTTTGTTCCAGAGTGTGGTAACTCAGAAAGATTGAGATTACCTGCATTTATAAAAAAAACAAAATGTATCATACATATTTTGATGTATCAATATTGTTTTTTATATATATAATAATATTATAGCATATATAATAATAATATTATAGCAATATAATAATAATATTATAGCACATTATAAAAATAATATAAGCCTTTATTACTGAATTTGTACATGGTATATTGTATTGGAATTGTTTTTAATCATATTTTCTTACAAATAAATTAAGACACTAGTAAATACACTGTTTTATTTATTCAGTTTGCCCGTGGGCATAGTCATCTGACATGGGCGACCTCTTTTCCTTTTTCCCGTCCTTGGGTTATGCACATCAGTTGTGATTATTAATATTCAATTTCGAGAAACTACCCATTTTCCATGCATACAATATTATAAGATTCGTCGTCAACCGATGGACGTCCACTGCTGGACATAGGTCTCCTGTGGGGTCCTCCACAAGCCACGGTCTTGCGCCGCCTGGATCCAACGACTCCCTGCGACTGTCTTGATGTCGTCCGTCCGACATAATATTATAAGATTAATAAATAATAATTGAGTATTTCAATCATTCGTAAAATAATAAATAACCAACAATAAATCACCAATAAAATAATAAGCAGAATAAGATAAACAAAGCTGACAGTTGACATTTGACAATGACATACGTGAAAAAGACAATCAAGTTTTTTTTTTACTGTTTTTTTTTTTAATTAATTGATAAGATTCAGACAAAGATCTAAAAAAGCAACAAAATAAAATAATATTTTTCTCGAAATTGGGGTCCTCTAAAAATGTGTAAATTATGCCATTAGCCATATTTTAGGATCTCTATTCACGTGTATTAAAATCATCTTGGTTCATGTTCAAGGCCCAATTTTGGACAAGTCCTTTAATAATACCGAAAAGTAAACCTGCAAGGTGCAATTTCCTTCGCGATCTCATTTTAAGCAATCGATGATTATTTAAATATGGGGTTACATGATTGCGCGGAGGTATATCAAAGCAAAAACGTGCGCACGCATTTTGCACACGTTGAATTAGGCGTTTTGTCCTGCACAATAATCGCGGCCCGTACACAACATCCATATAATTTAGCTTTGAAAGAACCAAGGCTTCCACCAACTGGATACGCAGTTCCAGAGAAAGATAACATCGAACTCTGTACAGGATCTTCAGTCTGTAGAAGCAATTGCGAACCTTCTCCGCTACATGCTCTTCATACCTCAAGCCAGAGTCCATGAGCAAACCCAAATTTCTCACCAGAAATACTCGCTCTAAGGCATTGCCACCTATACTTACATTACCGCCTTGCATATCGATTTTAATTAACTGATTTTTGGTTCCAAATAAAATATATTTAGATTTTGTTGGATTTAGTACAAGACAATTACTATCCGACCATTTTGCAATCCGATTAAGATCTTCATTAATAAGATTAACAGCAGCTTGGAATTCCTGCGGTTTAAATGAAATATATAGTTGTAGATCATCAGCATATAGATGGTATCGACAATTAATAATTTGCTGTGTTACATCAGCAATATACAATAATATAAAAAGCAAGGGTCCCAGGACCGAGCCCTGCGGAACACCCCTAGGCACTAGAGCTGTTGCTGAGCTATACCTCTTCCCGTCCTCATGAACCACCTCAACAGACTGAGTCCGATTGGACAGATAACTGTCAAACCATTTGACAGTATCACTACTGAATCCATAATAGGATAACTTTGACAGTAGTAGGGCAATGTTAATACTGTCAAAAGCCCGAGAAAAGTCCAAGAGTACAAGTAAGGTACACATCCCGGAGTCCTGTGCTGTCAAGATATTATCAGTAACGTCCAACAAAGCTGTCACGGTGCCACGACCTGCCCTAAAGCCCGACTGAAACTCGGGCAAAATCTGGTTCTTTTCTAAATACGCTGACATCTGCGAGTGTATAATTTTTTCTATTACTTTAGAAAAGCATGGCAGAATACTAATCGGCCTTAGGTCTTTTGGCACGAGAGGGTCCGGAATTTTGGGAAGCGGGCGAACTAGGGCAACCTTCCAGTCGCTTGGAAAAACACAAGTTACTACTGATGCATTGATGACTGCTTTTATAGTGTCTAAGCTTTGAGGCAGCGTCATCAATAGCATATCTAGAGTAATTTTGTCTGTGCCCTCAGCATTTGAGTGCAACTGCTTTATTGCTTTTAACACATCTGATTCAGTGATCGTTACAAGTGAAAAAGTACTATCAAAAAGTTTATTGAATTCATAATAAGTGAGCTGTGAAATAGTAACATTATTTGAGCCAGGAACGTTAAGAAAGTGAGAATTTATAGCCTCTGCATCTATGAAATGTGAAGGTAGATAATCTGATCTCTTAGGTAGGATAGTATGCTTTAAATTTTGCCAGAGAACTTTGGGGTATTTAAGTTTGCTGTTAATATCGTAATTAAAGTATGCGCGTTTCTCATTGTGAAAAGCTTCGATAACTAAATGCTTATATTGTTTATAAAGAATTTTGTTTGAGAGAGATTTATCCTTACGCCATAAAATATGCGCATCGTCTCTTAACTTCATCATTAATTTTACATTGTATGTTATCCATGGAGCACGCCGATCTTTAACAATTTTAGTTTTTTTAGGAGCGTGCTTATCAAAGAGTTCCGTCACATATCTATTAAAAGACGATACCATATGATTAACACACCCTGAAGCTAAAATATCGTCCCACGGTATGGCGTTAAGATCATCATTAAATTCATCCAAACAAATGCTATTGAGTGGTCTGTACATAATAGATTTTGAGGGTATTTTTCCCTTTTTAATATTTAATACGCAATCAAGAAAGGCGTGATTGCTCAAAGATGCAATCGGTGTCACGGTAACACTTTTAACTGGCAGGTTGGTAGAAATATTATCGATCAATTCGTAAGATCAATATTACCTTCAGTGAAATGTGTAGGACAAGTAATTATCTGTGTTAGTTGCAAATAATTAAGAAAAGCTTCTAGTTTAATAGTTTTTGAGTCATTCCTATTTAACAAATTTACATTAAAATCCCCTAACAAAACGACGTGATCATAACTCGACAAGGCCTGGACAGAGTCTGTAAGTACATCCAAAAACTGGTCAATTTTCAACCATGGGGGTCTGTAGGCGGTACCGATAGCGATTCTAAGGGAGTTGACATTCAGACCGATCCACATTTGTTCAACTGTTTCATGCTTAGGATACGCGCACGCCCTAGTTTTAAGACCTTTTCTGATATAGAACGCAACACCCCCACCTCGACCCCTGCGCACAGTGTCCGGGCGAGGGATGTGTTGAAGTCTATAACCAGGAACAGAGGGTGCTCGACCTTCCTCCCCAGCACGCAACCAAGTCTCATTGATCGCCATGATATCAACTTGAAAACGATCCATGGCCACCAAGAACTCATCATGCTTTGTACCTAAAGACCCTGCATTAAGAAACCCAATTTTCAAAAATTTGCTCTTACCTTTGATTTTTATTATGGTAGGTACACGTAACGTGTTCTGCATTACATCAAGTTTCGAAGCGATATGAACAGAAAAATGGTCCCAAAGAATATTCTTTGAGAATGACAGTGCACTAGGGACCGGAAATGACAAAAAGTCCGCATAAAACTGTTTTCGTTCACGCCAGACGTTCGCTTACTCAAGTGTAGGCAGCTCTATATAAAAGTGAATTATGTGAGTCCTAATGTGAATGTGATGTGTTTTTTCTCCGCCAAATAAATATTTAAGTAGTGATCATAGCGTGTTTTCGCTGTAAAAGTTTTATACTGGACTAGCTGATGCCCGCGACTTCGTCCGCGTGGTTTAAGTTTTATTGATTCCCGCGGGAATTCCTTAATTTTCCGGGATAAAAAGTAGCCTACGTCATGTCTCCAGGTCCTTAACTATACCCATGCCAAAAATCACGTCGATCCGTTGCCCCGTTGCGGCGTGATTGAAGGACAAACCAACAAACACACTTCCGCATCCATACTAATCCATACTAATATTATCCATACTATTATTATAAATGCGAAAGTGTGTCTGTCTGTCTGCTACGATTTCCCGGCCCATCTTTTCAACCGATTTTGCTGAAATTTAGTACAGGGGTAGATGATATCCCGGGGAAGGACATAGGCTACTTTTATCCCGGAAAATTAAAGACTTCCCGCGGGAATCAAAAATCTTAATCCACGTGGATGAAGTCGCGGGAATCATCTAGTTTATAATATTAAGTATGATTTTAATTTTGACAATTGGCAGTAAATGTAAGTATAATATTATGTAGGTATCTTTGTACGATCTGGCGCCTGAGCCCTTAGTTCTGAAAATTGTTCGTATAGCAGTGTGCGATTTCCTTAAGACAATCATCGACCCGTGAGCGCAAAAATCTAGATCTTTGCTTACCGGGATTAAGTCTAGATTTCTGCCAGTTGTTTCAACAAGCGCAGTTTTGTAATGCTTTGTTTGCGTTAACTGGAACGATGAAAAAGTACAGGTACTCAAGTCTTCCTCCTTTTCTTTCAATCCAAGTTTGAAGGTTTCTTTCTCGGTGGAAATTTCAATGTTTATTTATGCTGCATTTAAAAATAATATGGACATATTATTCGGCCTTAATTTGGGTGCATTCGAAAATATAGTTCAACAGTAATTTAAAAGTTAACTTTAGGTTTTTTTTAATTACCTAGTACTCTAGGGGAATGTGCTTTCTTATGGATTTGGGTTGGGTACTATTGAATAGAAATTCGTTTATTACCCAAGTTACATCAATGTCTTACTAGCTGATGCCCACGACTTCGTCCGCGTGGATTGAGGTTAGTTATTTGGTTCCCGCGGTAACTCTGAAAAAAGAAGCGTTTGTATTATTCCGGACTTTAATTTATCTCTGTGCCTTTCATCCGTTAAGCTATTCTGGCGTGATTGAGTAACAAACATCCATCAATTCATCCAAACTTTCGCAATATAAGCACAGAATAGGTAATAGTAGATATAAGTATAGAATATTGCCTCAAGGCATACAGTATTCATAATATTCTGTTCCTACCACGTACCCAAGTCACCGTTTCGCTTTGAATTATTTAGTACCAGTAAACAATTAACTTTGACTACCTACAAGTTTAACTTTGATGTTGGCTGCAAGATGTTTGATGTTGGCCAATTATTTATGAATCAGTAAACTGTAAAACAAAATTCAAACTCCAAATTCAAATTAATGGTTACTAATATTAGATAATGCGTGCGACTTCGTCCGCGTGGATTTAATTTTTTTTAAAACCCGCGGGAAATTCCTTAATTTTCCTGGATAAAGTTCATGTCCTTCCCCAGGATACAACCTATCTCTGTAACAAATTTCATCAAAATCGGTTGTAAAGATGGGCCGTTATAGCGTAACAGACGGACAGACACACTTTCGCAAAAGTATGGTTTCATCAATTTCCCAATCCATTATTACCGAACCTCTGGCCTCTGCTGAGCACGGGTTTTCTCTCAGAATTAGAAAGTAAGCCATTCTAATGAGGCAATAGTCCACCACGCCGGCCATGTGCGGATTAGCAGACTTCACACACCTTTGAGTGCTCTAAGGCTTGCCGATTTGCTCATGATGTTTTCCTTCCCGGAGAAAGGTACATTTAATTTGTATGGTATGCCCGGGATTCTTAACTACCAGGGGCCATACTGCCAACGCGTACTTAAGAAATAATTATTACTCAAAATGACAGTTTAATGTCACGTACCTTGACATGCCTAAAATAATGATTATAATTCTAAAACACGAAAGTCACCAGTAATGAAACAATAGGGCTCAAAACGTTGGCAGTATGGCCCCAAGAATAAATTCAGTCGGTGTCAATCTCGGACAAATCGAACACATTCATCCCAGGTACCTGCATGGGGATGAATGTGTGTATTGTACAATACAATATCCTATACCTACTCAAGCTTTTATATCGAAATGAAACGCGAAACCGATATAAATTAACCATAGTGATAATATAGTTTTATGATAGTTGTCTTCTATCTGTGAATGGTATCATAAAGTATTATTACGTCACTTCCTGTGATATTGCTCGTAAACCCAGAAATAATATCTGCTTGGACATTATTATGGGTACAGTCCATAGGTAAGGATTGTAATTTTTTCTCTCTACGGGATATAGTTAAATAGGTTCTATGGATGTAATGATACGTGGTAGATATAGGTAAAATAAGAAAAATATTATCAATCATTCAATCAATCATTTGTTCAATTTGGTTACACTGTAGGTACACATATTGACGTCCATTACTTACATATAAAACATGATGGTGATAATTAGCTACGGTATCTTAAAACTAAAGTTACGAGGGTAACTATTTATTACCTTTTCAACTGATTTAGATGAAGTTTTAGACTTACAGAGATTGCATCCCGGTACCTACACAGTATAATTTTTGAACGTCGATTATGCAAAGTATGAGACGTGATGGGATAATTAACGACGATAAAACTAAATAAATTATAGTACCTAACTGATTAGGAGTATGCCCGCTGCAGGATAGCCCGCTACCATCTTATATTATACTGCATCATCCCTTACCATCAGGTGAGATTGCAGTCAAGGGCTAACTTGCAGTGGATAAAAGCAATCGATTTTAATACCTTGTACCTATTATTTCATCCATTTACTTAATAAATTTCGACTGAAATCCATTATGCATGGTGATAAAAACATTGTAAAAGTCAGTGTTTTACGGCGCGCGCTCGAGTGGGGCGTTTTCCCGTGATTTATTCATTACTAGCGCTGATGGATGGATGGATGGGTGGCTGTTACGATAGCGGAAATCATTTGTATGCGCCATCGGTAAAAATAGCTTTCGCTTCCGCCTTCAGAAGTCACCTGATTTTAAGTGATTACCGTCGCCCATGAACATGCGTTGATTCGTCCACCTTTGAAGAGCCCCGTATTGCAATTGAGGGAACACAGAAGATGGAAGCTGGCTCCATAGTTTGCCTGAAAGACCTGGAATAAAGAGAGGTGGAACTTCAACCGGCTTCAAACTAAAAATGGATTGAATACTATGGACTAATAGATAATATAAATGCGTAAGTGTGTCGGTCTGTCGGTGACCTTTTAACTGTCCACCTCTTATGCGAATTTTTGTTTCAAATTCTTTATTGCACATAAGTAGATTACAATGCACAAAGGCGAATTTTCCATCTCGGATAATCTATATAAACAGACATAGTTTGCATCTCCGGGATGGACATACTGTATATTCTTTAGCCTTGAGAAAAGTGCTGCCATAGCATTTTCATAAATCTTGAAATCTCGCGGACAAAGTAGCGGCAGAGTACAGTGATATACTAATTCAGTACGCTTACTCTGGGTTTTAAGATTGCAAATACGATTGATCGACATGAAATGGACCCAAAAGCTCTTGCTTTAAAGCCACAAATTCAGCGTTTGGAGCGCTGGCTGTGAATAAATACACGAAATGATGAAATGAGCTCTAAAACAATGCTGTTAAGGTTTATTTTAATTTAACGTTCGCTTACACTTGGCGTGGTGAGCTCTCACGTCGATCAATCGTATTCGCAATGTAAAAACTCAGAGTAAGCGTACTGAATTAGTATATCATCTGCGGTCGCGGGCTCCATCTAACTAAGTGCCTTATAATTGCCATCAAGACGTAGCCGTTGTCATCTGACTATATAGGTACTTAAAAGGAAAAGGTGACTGACTAAACTATCAATGCACAGGTTAAACCACTGGGCGGATCGGGCTGAAATTTGGCATACAGATAACTTTTATAACGTAGGAATCCGCTTTCTGTGTACTGAGGGGTACACAATTTCAAAGCACAATTTTACTAAGGGGGTAAAATAGTGCTTTGAAAATTGTATGAAAAAGAACCTAACGTGAGCGAAGCTTCGGGCAAAAGCTAGTGGACCTATAAAAGGATTACGTATATTCGGTAAGTATATTCAAATGTTATTATTTTGGAGCCATGTCAATAATTTAAGAGGCCGGTTCGCGCCGCTCGCAACTTCTATTCGAACCGCAAATATAAATTTGCCGGTATATTGCTATCTCTATTTCACTGATGACACATGATCGCGTTCAAGCGAGATAGCAATATGAGCTTACAGAATTTGTTATACATTTAGTCTTGTTCCGTGAATACCAAAAATGATGAATGAAAACTTATCGTGCTTTTTACTTCGTTTTGTTATTCTGTAACTTGACAATATAGGCTATGCTGCTGACCAATTAATACGTAAGATATCGTTCGTTTTAATATGAAACAAATAAGAGGGAAACATGTCCATCTTGTCGTAAAAATATGCAAAACGCAATTCATTTACATTTCATTTTAGGAAAGTATTTTGAAAACATATAAATCCAGGGGACTAGATAAATACAATTTGAATCCAAATAAACTCTCATTTTGGTGGAAATGTTCTCGAATTATTAATTATTTTGGTATTACGTTTGTATGGGCAATTCATTCTCCGCTGGCACCTTAAGTATCCGCATACAACTGAAAATTCCGCCAATTTTTCTCCTCAAATAAAAATTGAAAAGTAGACACTACATACATTAATTCAATTCTCTGAAAAGGCTCAAATTCTCTCTAATGAGTAATAAGCTTCCAATCCCATTTATGGACCCTTTTTGCTTTAGAGCAAGATTTTTGATAGCCAATTAATCTTCACAACTAATAAGTTTTTATGCTTAACTTTTACTTTTGAACTTTTGACTTAACGTATGCGTAGATTAAGGCTTTTGATTACTCTTTGATTTTCCAGGATGAAGTGAAACCTATGTGTTAATTCAGGGTATAGGTAAATACTATCTGTATTTCAAACTTCATTCAAATCGGTTCAGTCGTTTTGGCGGGAGGAACAAACATCCATTTTTTCACATTTATAACATTAGTAACATACCTACTTCCTAGCGTTAGTGATTTTATCAATACAAAACATCATATTATTTTAAGTTAAATATTATCCTCGCGAAAAAAAGTTTATCATAACGAAACCAACTTGATCGCAATTCATTCCGTAATAAAAGATGGCGAAGGTAGGGTAGTTTCTCAAACAAAAACTCAATTATTGGCAAAGAAAAGCAACGGATAAAAGTTGCGAAAGTGGAAAAGAAATCTGGATTCGAAAGTTATAAAAGGACTTGTTTTTGTTTGGGATGGATATCCTTAGATACAAACTCGGCAATGAAACGCTATGAAATTAAATTGGTGTGCTTCAAAGCTCGCATAATGCGCGCGTGCAGATCCCACGTATGTATTTCAGTTTTCTTCCTTTATATAATGCGCTCGTGTAGATCCCACGCATGTTGTTCAGTTTTCTTCCTTTATATCCCTGTGTTGTAAGGTTGCTTTTTGACTGTATTCAGGCAGCGTGGTTCACGCGCGGCACTCCGTAATCGCACTACGATCGTACGATCGTACTACGTAATCTACGCGTGCAGCTCGCGAACCTTTCCCAAACAGGCGCATTCACATGTGTACGCACCCTTAAATCATCCGTCTACAAAACTATGTTTTATAACTCACTCAAACCGAATGTTACCATACATTCAACGATTTAATCTGTAAATAGCGTCTTGAGAACGTCTATTTAAACATCTTAGGTGTTTTGGCGTCCGTTGAGTGATACAAGGCTCGAATGGATGTAAACGGTAAATACTCGTAGGTTAAGTAATTTATATTCCAGTGTGTCAGTTTTTAGGGCACCGTAGCAGGTAAAACAACTCTCTTTCAACCCAAATATAAGACTGCCAAACTTATTTGACCCGGTGGCCAAAATGTTAGGTACTTAATTTTTTTTAAAATTTTATTATCATCTATAGCGACGCTGTCACGTCCGGGTCAAGTAAGTTTGTGGGACTCACAGATTTATAAAGGGAAGGACTCTAAGTATATTTAGACTTTGTTGGGTTAGTCTCCTGCCGGCAGACTCAGCGATTATTGAATACTTTTGTGTTTAGATCGCAATTTGTTTTAGAGCTTATAGCAGTAGCAACTGCAGCCTGATCAAATGATTAATTTATTGTTGCTGTGATGCTTTGGCCAAGTTTTTATAATCTGTTTACATTATTTTTTTTTGAAATTTGTAAACATATTTTGAGGTTAGACACTAACTTACAAAACTTTATCTCGAATAAATAATACGAGTACTTTCACATTATCGAATTCAAGCGAATCTACCACTGGTTCGGAATACCACAATCCTAGCGAGAAGAACCAGCAAGAAACTCGGTGGCGTCTAACATTCAAAATTACTTTCTCACAGCCACCGATCGATCAACAAAACTATGGAAAATTGATATTAATTTCTAATGTCGGTACTTTTAAAATTTAAACAAAACAAATATGCCGATGGCAAAGCGAAATCAAGGCAACGTGAGATACATTTATTTATGAGCTCTGTAATTAAAATTTGATGAAGTTATGGTAGGTGCCAGGTTACTGCTACACAGAAGCATTATTAAAATTAATAAGACTAGTTTTTCCGCACCGTCTTTGCCGGTAGGGTGGTAACTGGCGACTAGCCACGGCCAAAGGCTTCGATTCGAAGAATTTGGACTTTATTGGATTGCGCTTTTATTTTGTAATATTTAGATATTTTTATTGATTTAATATAATATATTCTAATATCATAAATGCGAAAGTTTGGATGGATGGATGGATGATTATTGTTCAATCACGCTAGAACAGCTGAACGGATCTGTATAAAATTTGGCACAGGATAGATTATAGTCTGGAATATTACACTATACTTTTTATCCCAGAAAATTAATCAATTCCACAGGAACCAAAAAATCTCAATCCACGCGGACGAAGTCGCGTCAGCTAGTAGGTATATTCAAATACAGGTAAATTCAAACATGTTTCTTGTCTGAAATTGGGCAGACTTCGTAGGTACTTTAACGGTAAAATTGAAATGTTAAAGCTTGACGAAAGATATAATATTGCGAATTAATTTCAAACCAACTCACCAGAATGTTGTACCTAATACCTATTTCGAAGTAGAAATGAGACTGAAAGTTTCAAGTTTCCATCGGTTCGGTTTAATAATTAAAGTCAAAGCCATGGCAGGATATGTAGATTGATTTATACACCTATGTAATTATATGCTTATCAATGTAAATATGTTTTGTAGGTACTATCTGACTTTCGTAAGCGCATATACAAATATAACACTCTTCCGCTATTGGACAAAATTCACTGTATGAAATAAATTCAGAAATATTAAAATTAAAGTTATAGAACAAAAGCTCATTATACCGTGCAGAAGCCCTTATTATGGTACTTATTCGTATTTTTGAATTAACTTTGTATTACGTACGGTCTACTAGATGATGCCCGCGACTTCGTCCGCGTGTTTAAGGATTTTTGATTTGCGGGGGAACTCCGGGGGAATTTTCCGGGATAAAAAGTAGCCTATGTCCTTCCCCGGAATATAACCTATATACCAATTTTCACCAAAATCGGTTGAACAGACATGAATGCGTTGCAGACAGACAGACAGACAAAAAGACGGATACACAGACACTCTTTCGCATTTATAATATTCGTATGGAAGTATGGATTTATCAAAGCTATTTGTAGAGCAAAGAGTAGTCCTCTAAGTATGTATAGGATTTGTCCTGGAAAAATAGAACCCCTGGTCAACGTAATACTTGGTTACACTGAAGTGTAAACTGCTTGAGTGAGCGTTAACGAAAGTTAACAGACTTCGATGAGTCATTGTCCTCAGCTTGTTTCATCTCTACCCTTCGGCCGCCCACAACCAAGCACGGGCTTCCTATTAAAATGGTTTTGATTTCTCCTTTTGCTTAGTCCACAACCCTGGCCAAGTAAGGAATGTCAGACTTCATACACCTGTGGGCTTTGACAACATTACGAAAATCTCAAGAACCTTAACACTTTGTGGCATTGGAACTGAACCGACGAACCGATTTGGAAAAAAAAATATATTTGAATATGAGAGTTTTCTTAGCTATGATTCAAGGAAATCGGTTCAGCCGTTTGAAGATCATCAGTTCTTTTCTAGATGAAATGATGTGAGCTAATTCATAGGTCCGGTCGATTCGGAATTTGGTAAACTTTTACTTTAATGTGTCTGGGGATTCTTTAATTTTTAATTTAATTTTAATTAAGATAAGACATTTCATTTTGCCAAATTGCCTAACTTAAATGATTTTATAATAATAATTTTGTATTATTAAAATATAGTTGTTAACTTGAAAATGTACACTTTATTTCTGGAAATAAATTGATATAAGTATTTTATTTATTTATCAATTATAATAATTAGTACAGCTACTCAGGTTTTATACAAGACTAGCTGATTCCCGCGACTTCGTCGGCGTGGAATAAGCTTTTTTAATTCCCACGGAAACTTCCTAATTTAACCGGAATAAAAAGTAGCCAATGTCCACCGTGGCGCAGTGTGTAGCGCTGTTGCCTTAACATGCGGAGGTCCTGGGCTCGATCCCCGGCAGGGTCAATTTGGGAATTTATAATTTCTGAATTTTCCCTGGTCTGGTCTGGTGGGAGGCTTCGGCCGTGGCTAGTTACCACCATACCGGCAAAGACGTGCCGCCAAGCAATTAAGCGTTCCGGTACGATGCCGTGTAGAAACCGAAGGGGTATGGGTTTAATATAACTGCCATACCCCTAACAGGTTAGCCTGCTACCATCTTAGACTGTATCATCACTTACCATCAGGTGAGATTGCAGTCAAGGGCTAGCTTGTAGTGGATAAAAAAAAAACTATACCCATGCAAAAAAAATACTTTGATACGTTGATCGGCTGCGGTGTGATTGGAAAAACAAATACACTTTCGCATTTAAAATATTAGTATGATTTTTCAGAACCAGAAACTTATAAAGACGACGTAGCATCTTCATAACTTTAACGATTTTTAATTTCTGCAAGTCGACAAAATATAGAGTGTAAGTTGAATTTTTAATCAACTTAAGCCCCTGAAAACACTTGACGCAGTTTTCCGATATCGGAAAATGCATGGATAATCACCCTCTGTATGTTTGTATGTTAGGTACTCCTTCGACCTACAGCGACTAAATCGAATTGAAATTTGGAACGGATTGTTAATACCCTGTTAATACCTTGTTAATACCCTAATAATTATAGGTAGAGTCTTGACGTATCATAAGTGCCACAAGTTGTCCTACATGAAAAAATAAATCATTTATCATTTAATGAGAATTTTATAATTTAATGAGAATGGAAGAATTTTATCCCGGAAAAATATATAGAAGTAGGGTTATTTTTGGCTTAGGCAACATCCCAATTAAATACGTTCGGTTGTATTGTAGCGAGTCAGAGCACAATTTGTGATGAACCGTACATTTGTCTTACAAAGCCGTCATTTGTTACCGTTAGGGCGAAAACACACAGGGAGCGTTCGAGACGAACGACGACGACGATTTGTCTTGTCGCCTAGTGTGTGCGCTCCATAAAAAAGTGAATGACGCGGACTTTTTGTCCGCCAGACAATTTTTTTGTCCGTAGTCTGCTTTCGCTCTGACTGAGACGATTTCTCTTATAAAATATTTGTTTTACTTACGCTGTGTAAGTAAATATTTATACAGTGGATCGACGCCAATACAAATGACATATCCTGCTGTTACCATACCAGTATCAAAAACAGTCATTGGTAGTTTGTATATGTCACCGTAAAATTGTAAAAACTGTTAGATTATAATCTAACTAGCGAGATTGTAAACTGTCAAAAGATTACATTTTAACGCATTACTTTTTAGTAGATTGTAATCTGTTAGGGATATTAACCCGATAAAACCTAATTATTTATGTCGCGGAAGTCGCGGGCATCAGCTAGTAAGCACTAATTTGACATTGGAGTGGAAGAATTTCGTGTTGAAAATTACGGCAGCTCGGAGATAAACTCTCCGCGTACGCTTCTGTTACCCCGCAGACGTCGACACCTCGCTGACACCTCCGTCTAAACGTCTCTTGAACAACTGGTAGGAAAGAACATATCTCCTTAGACTGTGGTATAGCGTTGAACAAGTACCCTGGTAGAAGCTGTATGAATCACATTTCATTGTTCACGAGCTTGGTGGAATTAAAGTCTGCCAACCGTTTACCGAGCGCGCTCTAATATTATTAAATGTACAAACAAATTAGCTATTGTTTTGTTGTTGGAAAGTGACTTTGTTTACAAGTTTTTGTTTGTAAAGTGAATCGGTTAGTACTTGTTATTCAGCTTGTAAAGATCTTTTAATAGAATTAGTTTTGCATTCGAGTACCATTAGATATTTGACATCTTTTGCCCGCAGGAGTTGAATTTTCAAAAATCCTTTCTTAACGGATGCCTGCGACATAAAAGCTATCGGTAGGTATATCTCCTAGTTTCAGCTGTGCGTTGATAAAATATCAGTCAGTCAGTCACCTTTTCCTTTTATATCATACTAATATTATAAATGCGAAAGTCAGTTTGTTTGTTGGTTTGTTGGTTTGTTGGTTTGTTGGTTTGTTGGTTTGTTGGTTTGTCCTTCAATCACGCTGCAACGGAGCAACGGATCGACGTGATTTTTGGCATGGGTATAGTTGAGGACCTGGAGAGTGACATAGGCTACTTTTTATCCCGGAAAATTGAGGAGTTCCCGAGGGAATCAAAAAAAACTTATTCCACGCGGACGAAGTCGCGGGCATCAGCTAGTATGAAATAAGGCACCTACATACTCATTCATGACCAATGTTTTGACGGCACTGGCGCATCGGTAAGCGCTGTCGTCTTACAAGCGGGTGGCCCCGGGCTCGTAGGGTAGGGTAGATTTGGGAATTTATAATTTCTAGAACCGATTAGGGGTAGGCTTAATATGCCTGCACGGATTGCCCGCTACCGTCTTAGACTGCTTTACCACCTTACCTCCGGCTGGTGAGACAACTGAGGTCGCACAAAGCGGAGACAAAAAAACTGTCAAAACATAATATCTCATTTAGTGACTTGAGAAAAAAGCCTGTCAAAAAAATCTCACTTTGTTAGACTTCATAATTCTGCAAAAAGGAATTAGGATTAAAGATTTTTCCAAAGGTCTCGTTATAAATTGAGGTCGCATAGCTTCTACACAAAACTAAAAGATTGATAACTCAATCTTTCGATATAATATTATATTTAATTGGTAAATTCAATAGGAAGGTATAATTCGATTGGGTACAATGAATCGGTAGGTATTAATTTCGCTCTCTTAATTATTCTAGTCGTGTATCACGTTCGTTTCCAATATTAGCCTAGTAGTGTTTTGCAGACTGTCCAATATTAGTCTCGTATTGTACAGTCTGCAAAACATCAATAGGATCTGGCAAAGCTTAATATGTGCTAGCAAAATTTACAATAAGGTATCCGGCAGGGTCAATTTAGGCATTTATAATTTCTGATTTTGCTCTGGTCTGATAGGAGCATCGACCTTGGCTAGAAGGTCGATGGATAGGAGGCTTCGGCCGTTGCTAGTTACCACTCTACTGGCAAAGACGTGTCGCCAAGCAATTTAGCGTTCCGGTACGATGCCGTGTAGAAACCGATTAAGGGCTTAAAGGTTTTTAATATGACTGCCATACATCTAAAAGATTAGCCCGCTACCATCAGAACTGCATCATCACTTATCATCAGGTGAGATCGCAGTCAAGAGCTAACTTGTAGAGGATAACAAAAAAAAAACCAAATTATCGCCTACTTCTATCCAACGATATTCTCTATTAATTTTGTAATACTAATTCTGTAATAACATTTATAACGATGCTCTTTCCCATGTGGATAGAGCCGGCGATGGTGACGGCAGGCGGGTTTATTTGCACGAAAGATTTTATGTTACAGAGAGTTTACAGGTCAAAGTTACAAAATAAGACTAATTGGTTTCACTTCTTTCACTTATAAGTCTTTTTGGTTTCACTTTTAGTTTGAAGGGTGTGTTCACTTTCATTTATTTTAGTGTGGCAACTTTCACTTCATTCGCGGAGCGAGGGTTCCAATTTGAGGCATCCAATTAAATCAAAGTGTGTTTTCCATAGAAACTATAAACACGAAAATGCCTACTCTGCTTATCAAACTACATTTTCCAAGTGTGCGCTGACCTTTAACAGCAGGAAATTGCTCGTGTAAGTAAATATACTTTACGAACGGAAATAAATCCATATCCATACTAATATTATGAATGCGAAAGTGTGTCTCTCTATCTGTCCATCTGCTACGCTTTAACGGCCCATCTTTTTAAACGATTGTAATGAAATTTGAAATAGAGGTAGGATACATTAAGAAGTTCCCCTAGGAATTAAAAAATCCTAATCCACGCCGACGAAGTCACTTGCATCATCTAATCATACTAATATTATACATGCGAAAGTGTGTTTGTTTGTTGGTTTGTCCTTCAATCACGCCGCAACGAAGCAACGGATCAACGTGATTTTTGGCATGGGTATAGTTGAGGACGAGAGTGAAATAGGCTACTTTTTATCCCGGAAAATTAAGGAGTTCTTGCGGAAATCAAATAAACTTAAACCACGCGGACGAAGTCGCGGGCATCAGCTAGTTCAAAATAAATGAACAACGGTGCCGTAAGCGCTAGTAATGCAGAATGTGAATGTGTATTATGGCGATATAATTAGTTTATTAATATACGTAAACGTGGGCGTATGAATGTACGTCTACGTTATTTCGATCCCAGTTCAATATCTACCAGCATTCGTCCGACTTATTAAACGGATTTTTCAGGGCCAAAGATTAATTCTTAGCCAGAAAATTAGAGAGAAGAAGCTGGTTGCTCTTTTTGAAAATTCCGAAATTACAGTAATTATAATTATTAAGGGACGAGTGGGCTAGCTGTGCTGACAACGCATATCAGTCGATTGCAATTTTTAAGCAAAGTTAACCCAAAATGGATGGGTGACCGAATTTGGAGGTTTAAATTTGGCCTTTTCGTTTTTTCCGTACCTTAAGCCGTTGGTTATTATCACTTTCATCTGATGACAATCGTTTCAAAAACCTATGGGTTTCAATACTCTTAATAGTCGATTCGAGCAACTGGATTGCCTCAAAGTTAACGTGATGGTGAAGCCGATGATCATGGACTTCTGCAAATTTGGTGATGACTACATGAGTCCCTACATGACGGTTTTTGCATTACGAACCGTTGGGGTACAAATTTCACTGTAATAACAATGTTTTAAATAAATTTGCGTTGATTAAAAGCTTAATTACTGACTCTCGGATGACGGATGACAATATGAGCCTTTAATTAAGTTTAAGCGCTTGTTTCTGTCAGGGGCCATACTGCCAACGTATTTAAAAGCAATACTTAAGCAACATTACTCAAAATGACAGTTTATAGTCACGTACCTTGACGATCCTAAAATAGGGAATATACTACATAATTAAACTTTAATGCCTTAGTTTTAAGGTTTATGTATTATTAGTTTTTTTTTAGATATAGATATATTTTTTAATTATTTTAAATATTCGTATTTATATTGGCGTTTGAAAACTTTATATTATTTTCAATTAAAAATTTGTTACTAAAATTCTATGTTATAAGTTTTCACTGCCATTTTTTTTTTATCATCATCATCCCACAAAAACCGTAAATTTATTAGAACTTCCCATCAGGTGTGATTGTGGTCAAGCGTAAGCCTATAATGAATAAAAAAACTAAAATTATCAATTAGATTAATTAGCCGCTGGAACAAATCTAGTCTGTAATAATTCTAAAATACGAAAGTCGACATTAATGAAACAATATGGCGTTGGCAATATGGCCCCTGGATTGTTCAAATAACTACAATATACCAGCCGGAAACAATTTCGAGAAGTTATGGTTCTGCCGTTTTTGTAGAAATATTTTTGTCGAAATATATAAATGTTCATGATCCCCGCGATTTCATCCTCGTGGCTATAGGTTATTAAATAATACTTATCTTATCCCATGGGAACGTATTAATTTTCCGCAGTAAAAAGTAGCCTATTTCCAGGATGCAGCTCCTATAAATCCAAATTTCATCAAAATCGGTTGAAAAGATGGGCCGATAAAGCGTATAAGGCAAACAAATAGAAATACAAACGGACAGACAGACAGGCACACTTTCGCATTCATAATATTGGTAGGGATAGTATTAATTTGCATTTTTATAATATGAGGTCTATCTAAGTACCTACCTACTATAATTCTGAAATAAGCGCGCCGACAATTTAATAATGCTGCTGTATGACTTGCGTTAATTTTTAATTAGGTAAGCCGTTGCTAGTGGCAGTGAGATTAATACGAAAATCTACTAATATTATAAACGTGAAAGTGTATGTCTATATTCTACGCTTTCACGGACCATCTGTTCAACTGATTAGGACGAAAGGTACGGGGATACGTTGCATCCCGAGAAAGGGCGAAGACGAGTATTTATCTATGCATAAACTTTTAAAATTATAAAGAGGTTAAGTTTGTGAGGTTTTAGGGGGTAATCTCTGGATTTTGAAAATTCTGGTACCAATAAAAAGACACATTATTTGTGAGTGTCATAGGCTATATATTAACCCCAAAAATTAGGGAGTTCCCGTGGGAATTTAAAAAACTTATTTCACGCGGACGAAGTCGCGGGCATCTACGGGAATCAAACCTATCCACGCAAACGAATATTCAAAACATATTCAAACTATACTGAAGGACTTGAGAGAGACAGACTGAAGCAGTACAATGCAAACAAACGGCGTCTGCCAAAAATATCATGGAAGTAGGAATCTGTAGTGCAATCATGTAAGTATTGCCGATCCAATCGTTAAAGCTCGGCTTCAAAGTAAAATAAACCATAAAAGCATTGAATTAGAGCTCAATTTCGTGTATCCATTCTTATACGTTTAGGTATGTACGATACCCTAAACATATGAGAATGGATACACGAAATTGAGCTCTAATTCAATGTTGTTATGGTTTATTTTACTTTGAAGCCGAGCTTTTACGATTTCATCGGCAATCCTTACATATGATTTCACCTCTGCTTAGGATACATTATCATCCTAAATAAGACAAACCATAGTAGAATAATATTTTGTAGCTAAGCTAAGTACCTAATTACCACTAAATGCCTACTTCTAGCTGCTCTAGTTCTCTATATTTCCTACTAAAATATGGCTTCAGCTAATTATGTTAATGCACAAATACTTACTCAAGACAAACAAGCCGCAGCGGTGCAATTTGACCCTACCTACCTATTCGAGTAAGTAGTTCTATTAAACTCTGTATGTAGTCTAAGTTTTAACATTGCAAATTCGAAACATCGTATCGAGCCTTCGATGACATTAGTCTCCAAGTAAAATGGACCCAAAAGTTCTTGATTTAAAGTCAAACTCAGTGCAAAAAAATTTACGCGAAACGTTAGTTTTGTCCTTTTGTCCTATTTTGCCCGTAGTGTGTGAAGAACCTTCTTATTTTTCAGTTTATGCAGACGAAGTTGCAGGAAAGAGCTTGTGAATGTGTGAAATATCCAAAAATATTAAATATCTTATATTAAATTATGTGACCTTTGTGTATTTCAAGCGAACGTCAATACAGCTTTTCAGTGGAAAGGTTTCGCTTGTATAACCTTGAATTCGTCGATAGTCTAATAAGCCCGCTTGCGCTTTGCTTCGTCGATAAGTACACAACACACTGGAAGCCTTATTTAAGCCTTATTGGAATGTCGACGAATATCGGGAAAGGTTCTAAGGCTTTTTAGCTTTTATTTAAATTGCAATGTTTGTGGGTTAGTTTAGGTCTAATCTTGCAACTGCATTTTAAAACAGTTATCATCGATCGATTGAGGTGAAATTTTGCATTCACGTTTAGTTTTGTCTTGCTTCTTGCCTTGCATGATTCAATATCAATGGGAAGTATCAATTTTTTGGCGATTGGCCGTATCTTTTGATAACGTTGACTTAGAAGCTTGATTTTTGTTGTACGACTTTAAGGGACCGTAGACCCAAGTATTCGACATTAATTTCAACTTGATACCTCCGCGCGTTCCCGAGAAAAAGGTGGTTGACAGACAGACAGAGAAACAGACAATTAAGACTATAAGAATTCCTTATTTCCTCTTGATTACGGAACCCTAAAAATGGATTACCCAAATGAGCGTAGAAGTATCGGTCGACCGAAACTTCGATGGGTGAATAGGGTTAGCCAAGATGCATAGCGGATTGGTTTAACAAGCTAGAGAACGAGCGCGAATGATAGAGATAGATGGAGAAATCTTCTCGAGCAGGCCCGGGCCCATGAAGATGATGATAATGAAAAATGGATTAAAAAAGGCTTATATACAAGAATAAAAAGCAAAAAGCAGGAAGCATTTAGTAATTTATTTTCAGAAAAATAACGCACACAGCTTAAACAATTTACTGATAACCTATAGCAGTAGCAGAGTTAACTGTGGCATTAGTTAAAGAAGCGTTTAACTATGGGTGACGGCAAAGTGAAGGCATGCATCGCGTGTTTGTACTTAAACCAGGTATAAATAGAGGTACGGTTTAATTAAACTGCCATACCAGTTTCAAGCTGACCTTTGTAATAACGCGAATCGGTCGTAATGGCAACGTATAAATTGATATTATCATAGCTGATTATACCTATTGTTCCCGTGAACCAAGAGGACCTGGAGTTGAATAGTTCCATTGTTATCAATGCTAATATAATTATATTCAATGAGATAAGGATAATTTAAACCTACTCCAAAGGTCTTTAACTGATTAGGGAAAGCTGGGCGCACATCGAGCGCCACATTCATACTATTTACAATACATATACCTATTATACAATGCATATCCCTCGTTGCTAATTCGAACCGCTAGGATATGGAATGCCCTTCCGGCTTCCATTTTCCCTTACGCTTTTAATATTAGAATAGCCAACCAACCCAAGCGCGCTCCACCTTAGGCTGCATCCACTCTTCCCAGTTGCCAGCAAGTTTGACTAATTAAAAATAAAGAAGGAATTGTAAATAAAAATGTAACATGAATTAATACAGTGATACATATAGGTATATTGATTATTGAGTGATTAAAATGAATAATTAAATTGTACCTAAAATTGACCGAGCGAAATGAAGGTCTCTGAGTCCACTTGACTGAATTTGCACTTGTCCGTCCGTCCGTCCGTCCGTCTGTCAGAGCCTTATAACTTCTGAATTACTGAACGTAATTACTTCAAATTTAAATATAATATGTAAACCGATGGCCTCCAGCCGAATATGGCTTTATTTGAGGGGGGCTCTCATAGAAGCGAATGCGAAGTAAAATATTTTTATAGCGTTACATAGGGTTGCGGTATATCATTTAAAGATAATTAGGAATAGAGTCTAATAATATTTTTTTTAAAATTTTCCTCTAAAATTGACGAAACGGGGGGCTTTCAAAGTGGAGATTTTCTAACGTCCAAAGTTGACCCTAGAACTCTCAATTTTCTGAAAGGCTGAGCCTAAAACTTGATAAATTATTTGAATTATATCCTGTACTTGAACAACAAATACTAAAATTAGATAAATATTATAAGGAAACGAAATTATTTAGTTTTTAATGAGCTTCAGTATTTTTAACAGAACTTCACAATGATATCACTATATGGCGCTCTGTAAAAGTATTCGTTCGTGCTTACAAATAATAGACGTTAGCACCATCTTACGTGGAATAGTAAAAACTACGTTTTTCTTACGGACGAAGTCGCTATCAACTGCTAGTTGGTAAGTAATTCTAAATCTATTGGCTCTGCTAAATGCAGATTTATGTAGAGCATAAGTTCTAATATTTTTTTAGGGTTCCGTTCCTCAAAAGGCAAAAAGGAACCCTTTTAGGATCACTTCGTTGTCCGACATCCTGTCACTCAAGACCCTTTTTCTCAGGAACGCATGGAGGTATCAAGTTGCAATGAAAATACCAAATACTAAGGTCAAGTGGTGATAGCCTAGTGGTTAAGACTGCCGACCTCCTGAACGGGGTCACGGGTTCAATCTCCGGGCATGCAAATCCGACTTTTCGAAGTTATGTGCGTTTTAAGAAATTAAATATGTGCTTCCTGTGAGGAAACCTGCATGCCCGAGAGTTCTTCATAATGTTCTCAAAGAGGTGTGAAGTCTGCCAATGCGCACTTGGCCAGCGTCGTGGACAATGGTCAAATCCTTCTCATTCCGAGAGGAGACTCGATAATGGGTTAATAAGATGATGATGAAGAATACTAAGGTTTATGTTCCCTTGGATCTGTAAAGAAATCAACGCAATCAAAAAATATGACCATTCAAAATATATTTATATCGAATATTTTATTTTAATAGGCAAGGATTTTCTTGTTGATTTTGACAAAAAGCAAGTTCTTATAGCAATTAAAGGAAAAAATCCGAAAAACATTAATGCATAATTTTTTTTCTTCAATGCTTTTATACGTTACGAACTTCAGTAGTTCAGTAACGATAACTACATAATATAAGTTTGTAGGGAACCTTCGGCGCGCGATTCAGACTCGCTCTTGTCGAGTTTTTCCATTTCTCCAATGTCTGCTGCAGCGGTAATCGCATCAGTGCATTTGTTTTTGTTGCGGTCAGGGAGAGTGGACTTTCATGTCTATTTTTGTTCAGCTTTGCGTAAACTATGGAAATGTTTTTATAATATACTAGCTAATGCCCACGACTTCATCCGTGTGGATAAAGGTTTTGGTTTCCGCGGGAACTCTTTAATTTTCCGGGATAAAAAGCCTACGTGTTATAATAATCTTTGTACCAAATGTGTTATAATTTTTAATACCAAATTTCATCCAAATCCGTTCTGCCGTTCACGTGTGATTGAGTAACAAACATCCATCCATCCATCTATCTATCCATCCAAACTTCCGCATTTATGATATTAGTCCAGAAGTATTATTTGTGTAAAGCCTTTAGTAACTAAGATGATCCATGTGGATTTAGGTATTGGAATTCTGTGAATTGCCATTTGCCGGGATAAAAAGTAACTTAACTAATAGGTATGGAATTGATCGAGCGCCAGCTGTCAAGCACTTGACAATTCTATACAAAGAATGAGAAGAAAATCTTCCACTAGGCACACAGATTAACGAAATAGCTGCACATCATTGACATTGATCATAATAAACTGTGTATTACGTGTTACCTATTAAGTGTGATTTGACCAACAGTTCGTTTGTGTGTCGGAGCTTGGAGCAATCTCATCTGCGTCATCGTGCTAAAGGAGAGGGTGGGGAAGATAAACTAATCATATCTCTTGTTTGGTATGCTATATTATCTAGAAACCTGGAGCGGTGATGGCCTAAGGGCGGTTTCATTTTAGCCTTTTTTCAGCGCGTACCAATAAGCTCGTTTTTGGAAGCGCGTGGAGGAAGGTATAGGCGCACCTTTGCCACACACGCAACCCGTACGAGCTTGCTTGCTTGCTTAGGACGCAATGCTTAAGACTGCGCTTACTTATGTATCTTCAAATTAATATAATTGTAGTTTTTTTTCAAAGTAGCAATAACCGATTTTATTGCTGGTTCTTCTCGGAAGGAACGGCATTCAGAACCAGTGATAGATTCACTCGACTATTCATAAGCACTTGTTAAAATTCTACTTGAATAAAAAATGTTTGATTAAAGCGTTGACGCGCTTATAAGCTCGTATACTACTGACTACTACCTGTACTATTCTGTGCTACTACTACTGACTGACCCACGGGTTCGAGTGAACATGCCGTAATAAACGTGTGAACGCGCCTTCGGTTTTTCGAAATGCACAATGTGGCGCGCGTGTAAACGCGTAAACTGATACGAGCTTATACGCGCAAAAAATACGCTAGTTTGAAGCTGCACTAAGAGTACCGCCTGTTGTTCGGGTGCTCTAGGGTTCGATCCTTAGGCATGATTCAAACTTTTCTGAGTTATGTGTGTAATAAGCAAACAAATGTTGTTTGCATCGGTGAAGGAAAACATGGTGAGGAAACCTTTCAAAACGTTCTCGACGGTGTGTGAATACACACTTGGTCAGCGTGGTGGAGCACGCTACTACATTATATGACCAAAATCTTCTCATTTTGCAAAATAGCACGTAGTTAAATACCCTTTGAAAGTGGAGCAAAAAAATCATGCCGTAATTTGTACTCAAGTAATAACTACCCGTAAGGTCGTAAACACACTACGGACAGTAATGGAAAAAACGTCGCGGAAGTCTATGCAGCTCCATAACTAAGCATTCCATGTAATAATGTAATTCCGAACGAGCTACGGACGTGATGGCGGCCAATCTCCACTGAGATTCGACCTATGAATTTACGCGTAAATATTATAGCGACTGTGTGCGTGTGTGTGCAAACACAGAATATGCAGTCTATATTTCCATAACTCACATACCCTTATGGGACGGAAAATCAGACAAAATCGGAGAGAGATCTCGGGGCCTAACATTGCTTAAATCCGTATTTTTTTAATATTGTTGACTTTTGTGTTGTACTATTATAATTCTTATTTTAGGGACATAAAAATGTCATTTGGAAATAATACTCCTATAAGCGATGGTAGTAACCCCCAAGCAGGTCATTCTTTTAAAAAGGGGTACGAGGACTATTTGACCATCAAACCATTTTTTATCCATAGTGTGTTTCTATCCTAAGTGAGAGCGGCGGTGAATTCGACCGTTTACTTTCCTTCGAACTTGAAAGGCCCAAGTTAAGCGTGGTTAAGCTTTGGGTCGTTATGTAGGTCATTAGCTTTACGCCCCAGACCCTTCGAGGACATTAGTGTCGTGACGTGACCGGTGAATGTCTGATATTTGATCCTACCAATAATTTAATATCTGATTTTATCCCATTATTATACAACTGCCCAATAAAGGAGGGCAAGGTAATGGTATCAGGGTTCAAGTATGTATGTAAGTTTCTTTATTCCACCATAACTTCTTAATGCCTGAACAGATTTGGGTCGTTAGACTCCTTACATCATCCCTAGTGACAAAGGCAAAAATTTAAAAAAAAAACTGGCTGAGCAGTCGTGTTCGTTGCTCCCAAGTTGCTCCGTTGCAAAGTGATTGAAAGACAAACCAACAAACCAAAAAACAAACACACTTTCGCATTTATTTTGCAAGTAAGTATTAGTATGATGAACAGCCGGAACAGATCTGGGTCGTTAGATCCTTACATCATCCCAACTAGTGAACCCGGCAAAATTTTTTGAAAGAAAAATTGTCAGAGCAGTCCTGTTCTTTAATTTTTAACCGACTTCAAAAAAAGGAGGAGGTTCTCAATTCGTCGGAATCTTTTTTTTTTTTTATGTATGTTCCCCGATTACTCGAAGACGCCTGGACCGATTTTGAAAATTCTTTTTTTGTTTGAAAGGGTATACTTCAAAGGTGGTCCCATATAAATTTGGTGAAGATCTAATGAAGATCATCGAAGACAGATGTTCCCCGAGATGTTCGAAGACAGATGTTCCCCGATTACTCGAAGACGCCTGGACCGATTTGGAAAATTCTTTTTTTTTTTTGAAAGGACTTTCCAGGTGGTCCCATGGTCATTAGGTCTGATGATGGAATCCTGGGGAAATCAAAGGAACTTAAATTTTATAAGGACACGAACCCAGATAGTTATTAGGTACAGGTCTGTCTACCTTTCGAGAACCAATTTTTTTTTTTTTTATATTTACAGCACTAAAAAGCAATCAATAAAATTATTTTTAAATAAAAAAAAAACCAATTCAATTATTTTTTGCTTTTTAGTTTTTGAAGGCGGTTTTTTTTTTTTAAATTAATTATAACTTATTCAGTACTGTAAAGCTGTGTGCACGACCGCACATGTCTTTCATGATTATTAATGTGCTTTCTTATTTCTTCACTTGAGGAAATTGTGATCAATGAGAAAATTTAATACAAAATTGTATCCCATGTTTTTATTAAACTTCCTAATTTTTTCAAGTTAAGTGTACGAAATTCTTAATGCTTGATTGATTGATGAGCTTTTGACTAAATCGTACATTGTTCACCGAGGGGAGAAAGTGACCGATTACTATCGAGGGTGTAGTTTGAGGCCCGAGGCGTAGGCGAAGGGCCGCAATACACGCGAGGTAGGAATCGTACTTTCTACCGAGTGATACATAGTGCTTTATACTACACCTGCGAGGAAAATAAGCGATAATAATTAGTGATTAAACGAACTTACAAAGTGAAGTTCTATCATAATTATATGAGTCGCTTCATTCGAAGCTTCACTATCAAAACTAGACTAGGTACATTTTGAGGATTATTTCAATATAGATTTCGATATCGACAATCAACATCGATATCGACAATCGACATCGATATCGACAATCGACTACCATATCGACAATCGACAACAACACTGATATCGACTATCGATATCGACGTCGACATCGATAGCGACAATCAACAAAGATATCGACATCGATGTTGACAATCTACATCGATAACGACATCGATATCAACAAACGACAATCGACATCGACAATCGACATTGACAATCGACATCGACAATCGACATCGATACATCGATAGCGACAATCGACATCGATATTGACAACCGACCACGACATCGATATCGACAATCAACATCGATATCGACAATCGACACCATATTTGACTTTTGTATGTCAAATATGGTGAAGCTGCTTCTAATATTATATCCTTACGGACATACCCAAATTCTCAACGTCCATATACCTAATTTACTTAAAATTAAAAATAAACAGCGCGATAGAAATGGATTTTCATATAGTTTTTCTCCCCGCTTAGCACGTTAGAAATGAAATTTCATACATCTTTCCCTCTCGCATATTTGGTTTGTAGCAATGACGTACTTTCTACCTCGTTTTTAAAAAAAAATGAAGGTACTTTCCGAGCGGGTGTAGTATAAAATATATTATGAAACACGACTGTTTTAGGATTTTTGGAAATTCCATCCTCAAGCTCAAGGGGGTTAAATATGGGACAAAAGTTTGAACGTCCCTACATTTTTCAAGTTATATTTCAATTCTATTGTTTAGCGTTTCGATAAAAATGAATAAAAACGCATTTAAGGATTTAAAAAAATCCGGTAGATGCTTCGATATCGGAGTGAAACGTACGTTGAGGGTATTTTTGAGGGTTTATGTGGTGTGGTAAATTTCGCGGGCCTCAGGTTCGAGATACACACTGTACCACATAGATTTGACTACTGTGGCGGATTAAAGCGAATTAAACTTCTAGTTTTTTCATTGTCATGGACTTCCCCAAAGTAACACCTGCTTCTATCCAATATTTAAAAAATCCACCTTAACAATTTTCAAAGAGTGAAGCAAGGGTGCGTCTTCAATAGAAAGAAAACTGACTCACTCATTGGAGTCAGTCGGTGCACTTGCAACGCAGCTTGCAGCGACTTTGCTTATTTGTTCACGTATAATTGAATCTGAAATAGATTTATTACATTTGTAAGCATGCAATGTATTGTTTCGTGAACAAATGAAACTTCTATCTAACGCCTAGTCCAAAACAGACCTAGAAAGCTGAAATTTTGTACAGTGGTTCCCTTTATAACGTAAACTAATAAGGCAGGTCTTTTTGGATTAAGGCCGAATTTTTCGAATGGAGTTATCGTTAGTCTTTTAAATATATAAAAGGAAAATGTGACTGACTGATCTATCAATGCACAGCTCTAATCACTGGACGGATTGGGTTGAAATTTGATATACAGGGGCCATACCGCCATCCATAGACTTTAAGCGTAGCGAAAAAATCCTATGTCTATGCCGCCAACGCTCAAAAACATATTATTGTTTCATTATTTTTGTCTTTCGTGTTTAAGAATTATAATCCTTATTTTAGGAACGTCAAGGTACGTGACAACAAAGTGTCTTTTTGAGTAATATAGCTTAAATATTGCTTTAAGCGTTCGCAGTATGCCCCCAGATAGCTATTATGGCGAAGGCATCCGTTAAGAAAGGATTTTTGAAAATTCGACAGTAGCGGTAGACTTCAAGGGAGTAAAATAGGGCTTAGATATGATTTTCATACAAATTGCATCGTATAATCGTATGAAAGGTTACGCTTTGGCAATCTGCGGGAGAAAACTAGTTGCAAAATAAATCGATTGAACGATAACAGCAGTTTGGTAATACGGTCCCGCACTGAGAATGCAATACGAGAGTCAGCAAGTAATAGCTATCGGCTGGCGGTGAGGCTGAACCAACAAATACGTTCGGGTTATTGTTTGTTAAATATTCACTCAATACTGCGGATTGTGGGATTGCTGAAGCGATTTCATTAAGATAATATACAGAATTGAATGAATATATGAATAGCAAATTGATAATATTACGACCACGTAGGTATCAAAATAGTAATTTTGTATATTATCATCATTTCAACACATCGCTGGCCTACTATAATTGAGCACGAGCCTCATAAGAGAATGAGATGGATAAGGACTCAGGCCATAGTCTACCACGCTGGCCAGGAGCGGATTGCCAGTCTTCACATTTGGAAACTTTATGAAGAACCCTTGGGCATGTATTTTGCCTTGCGATGTTTTTCCTCATCGTTATATTTAGTGACATTTATTTGCTTAAATATAATATAATATTCAGTCCGAAAAGTATGAGGTGCATGAATAGTTATCGAATCCCAGATCCGTATTATAGTCTAAAGGGGCCCCATGAAAGTATTCTTTGTATGAGGTTGTATGGAGCTGGGCCCATATAAGCGATTGAAATGTCCGATACAAACTCATACAAATAATATTTGCCGCTACTTGCCGCGCCGCTCCATGCATCTCAAGTTGGGCTAGACCTTTAAAGGCTAGGCTAAATGCATAATCTTAGACAAACAATGGTACGATACACTTACTTATACAAGAAAAGCAGGTTATAACGATATTATTACAAAATCCTCCATACTATTATCATTAACTAGCTTCTAAACTTATCTATTACAGAGAAAGCAAAGCCAAATGTTGACTTTGAGTCTATCCTTTTCAGCGATTTCAGTTATACAGATGGTCCCAATCTATGCGGTCGTGGCTAACGGAGCCGATTCTCCGCCGCCAAGTTTGCGAAATTTCGACCAAAAGCTAAAGGCTTTTGGCCTGACATGTACCCTGTTTGAAAAAAAAAATTGCTATCAGTGTATTATCTATGTAGAATTAATTAGGTATAGAAAAAAAAGTGAAAAGGTGTTGTGAAAATATCGTGAAAAGTTGATGTGAAAAAGTTGAGAATTACTGAGGTTTGATCAAGAACTTTTTTCGCTTTATTACATTTTTATTATTTCTTTATCTTTTAATAATTTAATTGATAATATGTTTAGGTGTGTACGTATACATTAAATAATTTAAGATTAATTTCTTAAAATGAATTGCTTAAAATTCAAAACATTTTTAGTTCCGAAATGGGTTTTACATGGGTTTTACAATATAAATCTACTAGCTTTAGCCCGCAGTTTCGCTCACGTTATGTTTGATTTTCAAACAAATTGTAAACCCCAATTTTACTCACTCAGGGGTTGAATTTTCAAAATTCATTTCTTAGCGGATGCCTACGTCATAAAAGCTATGTATCTGTATGTGTAATGAAATGCGCATAGCTGGTAAAATACTTACTTTTATGTTAAGTAAATCATTTGAAATAATACATTTTACATAGTAATATACCACATCTTCCTTCATAGAAATGTAACAAAACTATTCTAGCTAGGTACTTACATTGAAATGAATAAAACGAAAATAAAAATACGCGCCGAATTGAGAACCTCCTCCTTTTTTGGAAGTCGGTTAAAAATATGCAATAAAGCACCTAAAATCATCGATTTATATGTAGGTAGGTACTAGGATGGGCCCTTTCATAGAAAAAAATTGGGCGTCTAGCCTTTAGAGCACGCTCCTAACCTGTATAGCCCTGTCCTTGTCCGCACCATAGCACTGTCCCGCTTTACAGACTAGATGGCGTTAGTAAAATAGGTGCACATTCTTTGTTTGATTAGACCCGTCTATGTAAATTGAGGTCGGTGCCTAAAATAGGTACAGCGTAGCTAAGGTTCAACAAAAATTATTAACTTTATTTTTTTGCTGTACCTATTGGTATTTTATTTTACCAAAGTATTCCAAATTTCAGCTCGATCCAGTGGTTTGAGCTGTGCGTTGTTAGTAAATCAGTCAGTCAACTTTAACATCGTTCATTTTAACTAGCCAATGCCCGCGACTTCGTCCGCGTGGATTGAGATTTTTTTTGGTTCCCGTGGGAACTCTTTGATATTCCGGGATAAAAAGTAGCCTATGTATTATTCCACACCATAATCTATCCCTGTGCCAAATTTATTTCATCCAGATCCGTTCAGCCGTTCTGGCGTGAAATAGTAACAAACATCCATACATCCATCCAAACATTCGCATTTATAATATTAGTAAGATTACAATTAGTAGTAACTTTTTATCCCGGAAAATTAAAGAGTTCAAAAAAACCTCAAACCACGCAGACGAAGTCGGGCATCCGCTAGTGTTAAATAAGTCTGTGACGACGGTTTGTGATGTAGTGTTGACCCCTGCAGAGTTGCAAATGGGAGGTCCCAGGTTCGATACCCGGCAGGTTCAATTTGGAAATTTATAATTCCTGAAATATCTCTGGTCTGGTCTGGTCTAAGACTTCGGCTGTGGCCATAGTTACCATTCAACCCGCAAAGACGTGCCGCTAAGCAATTTAGCGTTCCAGTACGATGCCGTACCATAACTATAACAGGGTAACGCGCTACCATCGTGGCATAAATCGTCAAGTTAAGTACTGTTTTGTTATAATGTGCAATAGATCGACTGCAATTTTACCTCTTGGTAAAAACTCATTACTTAGGGTCATGTTCCTTCACATAAGGAAGGAGATTTCTTGAGATAATCATAATAATATTGTGGATGCACAAGTATGTTTGTTTGTTGGTTTGTCCCTCAATCACGCCGCAACAGAGCAACGGATCGACTTGATTTTTTCCCTTGATTTATCCCGCGGGAATTAAAAAAAATTAAACCACGCGGACGAAGTCGTGGGCATCAGCTAGCAAGTAACACATTAGGATTCTACTGAAAGTACAATCCTAGTGTGTTACTTGCTGGTGGGAGGCTTCGGCCGTGGCTAGTTACACTCTACCGGCAAAGACGTGCCGCCAAGCGATTTAGCGTTCCGGTAAGATGCCGTGTAGACACCGAATAGGGGTATGGGTTTAATATAACTGCCATGCGTCTAACAGGTTAGC
The DNA here is from genome assembly GCA_923060345.2 of Erebia aethiops. Classification (NCBI taxonomy): domain Eukaryota; kingdom Metazoa; phylum Arthropoda; class Insecta; order Lepidoptera; family Nymphalidae; genus Erebia; species Erebia aethiops. Next base: position 15,110,502 of record OV281081.1, on the reverse strand, counting down.
CTGCTACCATCTTACCGGTAACTTTTAGTAGATAAAAAAAAACTATTTCTATTCCTTGGTTTTCTATTTACGATTGTAACAGAGGCTAGTGGTAATGACCTGAGGTTGTTTAGACTATAAATTCTCATATTGATCCAGCCGGAAATTGAACTCGGAACCTCCCACTAAACAGTACACATCGCTCTCTATCTTTTAATTATCTATTTGTCGTCTAATGAACTTTACCATGAGAGTGTAATTACAAAGCTCTATCCTTGATACTAATTAAGTATAGCATATTATTAAAGAAATGCTACTTTGTTAATTAAAATACGTACTTAAAGTGATTTAGTTAATTTGATAATATCAAATTTAATGAACTTTACAGTTTACAAGGTTTTTTAAATTGAAAACAAAAGAGAAGAAGCCTCCACAAGTACGTACAGAGTAAATAATTTCATTTCAACGTATTTTGAAGTCTAGTGGTTATGCATTTTTTTCTTAAAATATATATAGTGAGCAAACGAGCAGGCGGGTCACCTGATGGTAAGTGATTACCGCCGTCCATGAATATTTTGCAGCATCAGAGGAACCGCCAATGCGTTGCTGGCTTTTGAGATGTTTGTTTATCCGCCTTTATAATCAAGAGGGAACACAGAAGATGGAAGCTGGTTCCATAATTTGCAGCCTGCATGTTCGACTGCGGCCGACGAGTTCTTGGGTTCGAATCCCGGGTCGGACCATAGTAGTATTGTAGTAAGTAGTTGTCGGTTGAAGTTGGCGGTGTTTCACCCCCGTGCCTCGGAAAGCACGTTAAGCTGGCGGTCCTGCACCTGGTCTCACTCCGGTCGTGCCGGCCCATCGTGCTATGAGAGTAAAGGAACAGAGAGTGCACCTGTGAATGCGCACGCACTTGTGCACTATGATATCTCCTCAGATGGCCTATCTCTGGCTGCCGTGGCCGAAATTTTAAATTTTAATAATAATGTCATTATTATTAAACTAAAAATTAAAAAGATTCACTACAAGTACGGTGTAATTAATAATTTCATACCAACTTATATTGAAGTCAGGTAATCTGCGATATAATATTATAAGCTATCAACCAAGATTAGCGGTGATGGCCTAGTGATGACATGCAGCTTCCTACTTGGGGGGGTCGGAGGTTCGACCTCAGGGCACGCACTTTTAACTTCTTGAAGTTGAGTGTTTTTCTATGAAATTAAACATCACTAGCTTTAACCCGCTCTAACCCGCTTAGCTCTAGCCCGAGAGTTTTTCATAATGTTTTCACAGGTGAAATATACCAACCCGAAATTGGCCAGCGTGGTGGACTATCAAATCAAATCAAATCAAATCAAATATTTTTTATTCAAATAAACTTTTACAAGTACTTTTGAATCGTCAAGTGAATCTACCACTGGTTCGGAATGGCATTCCTACCGAGAAGAACCAGCAAGAAACTCGGTGGTTGCTCTTTTTAAATAATTCATTTACAATCACTATATCAATGTGTACACAAGCAACCGCTGTCCCCAGCATCGCTGGAGCGATCAAATCCATGCTCCTCTATTATTTACATAATCTTCAACAGTATAATAAGCTTTTTTCAGGAGCACACCTTTAATGGATTTCTTAAATTTGTTTATTCAATTCATGTCAAAGACGGGCAGACAGAAAGTAGCCCCATTCCCGCCGGTGGCACCCGTTCACGAGCATGACGCATGATCCAGCCATTGCTTCGCTATGGCCAAAACCCTACTCATCCTGGGAGGAGACTCGTGCTCAGTAGTGAACAATGAGCTGAAGTGTTGATGATCATCTGTGTAGTCAAATGCCATCTGGCCTGCATATTAAATGTTAATATTTTTGAGATATGAAATAATAGACGAACGCACACTCTAGGTATATTGGCACTGGGTACTTATATAATAATACATATTATGTTCTTCTCTCTCACGTTAGATTCAATTATCATACAATCTTCAAAGCCCTACTTTAACCCCTTAGGGGTTGTATTTTTAAAAATCCTTTCTGAACGGACGCCTTCGTCATAACAGCTATCTGTATGCCAAATGTTACCCCAACCTGTCCAGTGGTTTGAGCTGTGCGTTGATGGATCAGTCAGTCAGACATTCAGTTAGACACCTTTTCCTTTTATATAATACTAGCTGATGCTCGCGACTTCGTCCGCGTGGAATAACTTTTTTTGGATTCCCGGGGGAACTCCTCAATTTTCCGGGATAAAAAGTAGCCTATGTCACTCTCCAGGTCCTCAACTATGCCCATGCCAAAAATCACGTCAATCCGTTGCTCCGTTCCAGCGTGATTGAAGGACAAACCAACAAACCAATAAACAAACTGACTTTCGCATTTATAATATTAGTATGACTAGCGAATGCCCGCGACTTCGTCTGCGTAGTTTGAGGTTTTTGTTTCCCGCGGGAACTCTTTAATTTTCCGGGATAAAATGAGCCTATGTGCTATTGCAGACTATAATCTATCTCTGTGCCAAATTTCAGCCAGATCCGTTCAGCCGTTGAGGTGTGATTGAGTAACAAACATCCATACATCCAAACATTCATCCATCCATCCAAACTTTCGCATTTATAATATTATAGTAAGATAAGATAAGATTTACGTGATAATACTTAGTATGTAGGATCTTGTAATACTTCTAATAAAATCTATATCGTCCCAATTTTTCGAAGTTATGTGCGTTTTAAACAATTTAATTGAACTTGCTTAAACGCAGAGTAAAGTTAGAGGTACTCGACTCTCGAGTTATAAAGTCGAAATCTCTATAAACATTACTCCTTAACTACATATTTCCTTAATGTTCCGGGATAAAAGTAGCCTTTTTCATCGAAATCGGTTGAAAACATGGGCTAACGCAACGGTCCAATGCTTTCAAGAGCTGTTTCAAGCGTAGCAGACAGACAGACACATTTTTGCATTTAAAATATTAATATAAAAGTATGGATTAGACATCTTTACACGCTATGTAATGCCTCACAAAATAAATCCGACATCGAGTGGACAGGCGTTGACCCAGCCTGCAGGGCGTTAGGTATACAAGGTTTTACTGCTTCATAAACCCCAGGGTTAAATCGAGTACAGCATTATCTTGAGCATAAAACACAAGCACTTGAGTACATATGGGGTAGGTCCTAAGTAAATACGTTTTCAATTTTATGACTTATCCACTTAACCACTACTCACTTAGCATACCTAGTGGAAATATTGTTATAAAGAATATAAGGTTAGGACGAAAGCATACTACGGACAGTACAGAACAAAACGTCCGTGCAGAACACCCGCATAATATTGGAAATACGTATCGTCCTGTCGCAGAAGTCGGTGCAAGTATATCTTACTAATTCTTACTTCTTACTAATACTATAAACGTGAAAGTTTGGATGGATACTGTATGGATGTATGGATGTTTGTTACTCAATCCTCAACTCAATTTTATTCCGGAAAATTAAAGAGTTCCTTCGGGAACCAAAAAACCTCAAACCCCGCAAACTAAGTCGCGGGCATTCGCTAGTTAAACATATTGGAAATACGTTACGTCGTATCGTAGTAGTCTGTGCAACTCTATTAAAGTGTGCACGCGAACGTTTGGTCAACCCGGAAAATTTGTGTTGTCCAAAGTGTGTTTTCGCCCTTACAGTGACCGTTGCTGTCAGAAAAGGCCAACAAACAAAACAAAAAAAAGACAACAAAATTAGACAAACCTGCATCCCGATTGTGTAAGGAAATCGTAATCGTACTTAATCGTTCGTCAAACGAATAATCCGACCTGTTTAAGGAGTTCATAGATGCCTGCACGTCATAAAGCATGTATGAACTCCTTAAATAGTTCGAGTTATACGTTTTAAGCTGTCAAATGATTACGATTTGCGTAGACAATTAGACCTCTGATAAAAAAAGGGACGAGTTCGTATATGGGATGGCGACATTTTGAATCCACATTATATAAAGGCGTAAAAATTGACGACTAGACAACAAAAGCCAAGGAAATAATTCGGTTACTATTTTGATCTCAGTACTTTAATTTGAAAATATTTAAAATAATATACATAAGCTGCTAACTTAACATAATCTGAGATGTACAGTCTGAAAAGTTCATAAAACGAAAAGTTTATTGTTCGTCACGTATGAAACATTAATTGGCTTAAAACTTTGCTGTTTACGTCAACATTATAAGAGCGAAAACATACTAGGGGTCGGACAGTACAAAATCCTTTAGGTACTTTATGTCAATCGAAAGATAAGAATGTTTTAAAATTGTACCATATTCATATTTATGAACTCAAAATTTTCTCCTCTTTCATTTAACACCCCCCTAGATACATTAGTAAAAAAAAATAGAGACCCCTCACTTTTTTGGATGTAACATCATGTTGATTTTGTTAGTATTTAAAAATGTAGCCTATGTTACCCGGACCATAAGAGCGAACCGATTGACATCTAATTCATCAAAATAGGCTTAGTCGTTTAGACGCTACAGTGGAACATAGACAAATATAAACATACTTACTTATCTATATACGTATATGCATACATTATTGAAGTGAAATATCTTTAAAATCGTTGTGATTTGAATATTCGATGAAACAAAAAAGCGACACTAAATAGAGACAAACATAATCATAATATGATTTAGCCTGCGAGAGAATGAGATAGAATACAAGTTACATTTATCTCATTCTCTCGTAGGCTATTTTCCTGAAGTTTCACTTCTGCCGTATGTGAATTGTATACACTTTTTTTTAAAAATTATTAACAAAATGAAAATAGTTACAGTTTTGGTTGATAGCAATGCAAAACATACATACATATACATATAGAGTGCTAAAATAATAACCCTTCCTTTGCTTTGCCGTAGTCGGGTAAAAAACATGGCCTGGCTTCACGATTGAGTTCAAGAATCTTCAAAATGTTCAAATCAATCTGCTATATTAATTTCATAACAATGAGCTATTATTTTTTTAAATATTAGAATAGATATATTTGTGGAATCTCTGAGCATGATATTGGAATTATTTTATTTTTATTAAGTTGAGTTTAGGAAAGCTCTATTGAAAAGATGAATAAGTATTTGAATGATTTTCCATTGTTTAATTTTGATTTTTGGGTAAGGCATATAAGTCTTGTATGGGTTTGTTTTAGGTAGCTAGGTATCTCGTGTCTTTTTCAGTTATAGAACATATTCATTTTTGACACGATGTAACGCGGGGACCTGAATGCTTACTCTGAGTTTTTACATTGCAAATACGATTGGTCGACGTGAGAGCTCACCGCGCCAAGTGTAGGCGAAATGAACCTTAACTGTATTGGTTTAGAGCTCATTTCATCATTTCGTGTATTTATTCATAGCCAGCGCTCCAAACGCTGAATTTGTGACTTTAAAGCAAGAGCTTTTGGGTCCATTTTACTTTGACGTTCGCTTACACTTGGCGTGGTGAGCTCTCACGTCGATCAATCGTATTTGCAATGTAAAAACTCAGAGTAAGCGTACTGGCCTAGAAATGTCGTTAGTCTATGTCGTCGAGACAGAGTACCCGTATAAAATCACTAGATAATGCCCGCGACTATTAAAGTATTAAAGTGTATTAAAGTTTTTCGATTCTGCGGAAACTCCTTAATTTTCCGGGATAAAGAGTAGCCTATGTCCTTCCCCGGGTTGCAACCTACTTCTGTACCAAATTTTGTCAAAATCGCTCACTCAAGAAAATATAATTAAAAAGATGGAAATCGTGGACGACCTCCGTGGCGCAGTGTGTAGCGCTGTTGCCTTAACGTGCGGAGGTCATGGGTTCAATCCCCGGCAGGGTCAATTTGGGAATTTATAATTTCTGAATTTTCCCTGGTCTGGTCTGGTGGGAGGCTTCGGCCGTGGCTAGTTACCACCCTACCGGCAAAGACGTGCCGCTAAGCGATTTAGCGTTCCGGTACGATGCCGTGTAGAAACCGAAGGTTACGATAACTGCCATGCCCCTAATAGGTTGTAATAAATATTCGTCTTGCTTGGAGATACCTTCTCTTAGATTAGGCATAGAAGCTAAAATTTCCTTACCAGAATACCTTTCAAGAGTTTTGTAACTGCACTTTCGGTTAGCGGTGTACGAGTATCACCTGTCTTTTGTCGCTTCTGGACCTGTAACAATTACAAAAATCATGCATCTCTGGTGGAAAGACAGCTTAAGGCATTCATGCCATCTTGCATATTAGAATAAAAAAGTTTTAAATATTTTCTGTACAGAAAAGGTACCCTTGTCACACACAGGTGTTTCTTATTGTCTCGTCTAGACATTTAAGTAAATAGCAGCTATTTACGTTCTATACAAAGTACAGGTACAAACTACAAAGTATACTACCATCGCTCAAGCAGGATCATTTGAAAATGTCACATTTATATGACGTATCTTGACGTCCCTTATAAAATAAGGATAATATTAAAATAATAATGCGAAAGTGTGTATGTAAATATTTATCTGTCTGCTACGTTTTCACGGCCTATTTGATTGACCATTATTGATGATTTTTTTTATAGAGATAGGTTGCATCCCGGCGAAGGCTCCATAAGAAAAAGTAGCTGGTATCATCTTATGATGAATGTTATCCACCACTACAGCCCATTAACGTCCCACTGCTGGGCACAGGCCTCCACTCTCATAGGAGAGAGGGAATTAGAGCTTAGACACACCACGCTGCTCCAATGCGGGTTGGCGCGCTTTAACGACTATTATCATGTTAGTGATAATAACCGGGACCGACGGCTTAACGTGCTCTCCGAGGCACGGGGGTGAAACACCGCCAACTTCCAACTCCGGGCTGGCACTGAGAATTTCTTCATTGAAAAACCCAATACCCAACAATTTTTATGCCCGACCGGGAATCGAACCCAGGACCTCGTGATCCGCAGTCGACTATGCTAACCGCTAGACCAACGAGGCAGTTTGAATGTTATATGATTTATTAATTTCACGAAGGACAACTTGTGTCACTTTTGATATGTCAACACTCTACCATCAGTTCGGAAAGCTGGTACAACACACTTAGATGTACGTATTTGGATGTTGTCTAGCACAATAAAGTTTTGAGTAGGTTATTGGTAAATATTATTTTCTGAGGTATTTGCAAGTTTTCTATAGGATTTCCTAACATATTCACACAACCTTAAAAGCCAAGATTCAGTCAAAAATATTTCGGTTACTATTATACTACGTAACTCTCTAAAGTTATTTCATACTCATGACGTTTATCTCACTAGTTTAGTTCCTTGAATAGCGAATTGTGGCGGAACTTACACCTAATAAAGTCACGTAACTACCAGTTCTCTTCCTTATTCTTGCTAATTTGTATTCAAGACTCATCGCACTTTAAGTTCCTCTTAGATAAAGATAACCTTATGAACGTCTAGTGATGGCGCCCAATAAGTACAGTCGCGGTCAGAAAATGTTTACCACCTTTAGGTTCATAATTGCATGGACCCATAGATGTGGTTTGATTAAATCATAGATTTTTTAACTTTTTCAGTAGTTGTCCACCCACACTACAGCCCATTAACGTCCCACTGCTGGGCATAGGGCTCCACTCTAATAGGAGAGTGGGAATTAGAGCTTAGACCCACCACGCTGCTCCAATGCGGGTTGGCGGGCTTTATCGACTATTATCATGTTAGTGAAAATAACCAGGACCGACGGCTTAACGTGCTCTCCGATGCACGGGGGAGACACACCGCTAACTTCCTAACTCGGGGCTAGTACTGAGAATTTCTAGTCAGAAAAACCCAATACTTCATTGTGGCCCGACCCGGGACTTGAACCCGGGACCTCGTCGGCCGCAGTCGAACATGCTAACCACTAGACCAGCGAGGCAGTAGTTGGCCATAATGTACAACTAGACATCACATCTTTCCTACATCTATCCTATCAAGTGGCAACTAGATAGGATATAGATGTAGAAAACCTCTTTCAATGTTTTAGCAAATGTCACATAACAAATGCAATGATGCTAATGTGTCAATTTTAATATAAAAAAGCCAATAATACCTACTCTATTTGTTGAATTCAATGTTGGAAAACTTTTGATAACTTTGAAACTTTTCCCTAAAATAAGGATTTTAATTCTATAACACGAACGAGAACAATATTAAAAAACAATACGTATATAAGCGATGGTGGTTACGCCTCAAGGTATCGTAACCATTAGGCATCCTGCTAAAAAGATACTCATGTCGCCGCGTCGTGCAAATAATCTATACTTCTATACTAAATATTATAAATGCGAAAGTTTGGATGGATGGATGGAAGTTTGTTACTGAATCACGCCAGAACGGCTGAATGGATCTGGATGAAATTTAGCACAGAGATAGATAATAACACAAATAGCCTGGAATAACACAAAGGCTCATTTTATGCCGGAAAATTAAAGAGTTCCCGCGGGAACCGGAAAACCTCAGTCCACGCGGACGAAGTTATACGTGTTTTCCGTATTTCCACCGGGCAGTTATCGCAGACAACGAGTGCCAATAGTTTAACCGAGCATTTAACGTTTCTTTTGATGGCTCACGATTTACGAGTTTGTTCGCTTTCCGAGAGATGCCAGTTTAAACAATCGTGTATTTTTCATTTCGTTGCACTAAATGATCCATTTGTGTCATGTACGTCACTATGCATGAATTTAGACAGCGAAATGTTTTACAGCTTCGAATTCACACGGACAAAGTCGTAGGCATCTTAATATTATATAATACAAGTGATAGGTAATTTAAAAGATTGAAAGTTAGACCGACTGCACCAAACACTTAACAGTCCATATTTTGAAGAGTACTGAACCAATGCTGATGAAACTTGCACTTCCCTAAGTTGAAGTAAATATAAGCCAATAACAAAAGAATGGTCACAATCCGATTATAAGTTTCGGAGAAATCCGTGGGCAAATATACATACTCCTATGAAATTTTGTATATTTGTTTGGAAGCCGTTATAGATTATCATATTATGTGAATATGTTGCAGTTCCAAACCAGTCCAGTCTTGTCTGGTGGGAGGTTTCGACTGTGGCTAGTTACCACCCCATCGACAAAGTCGTACCGCCAAGTGATTTAGCGTTCCGGTGCGGTACAGTGTTGAAACCGATTGGGGGCATGGGTTTAATATACCCATACCCCGGAGAAGTTAGACCGCTACCATCTTAGACTGCATCATCCTTACAATCAGGTGAGATCGCAGTCAAGGGCTAACTTGTAGTGCAATAAAAATAAAGACTTAGTTGGAGTAGCCTCGAAACGAACTGAGACTGTTCAAGTGGATTTACCTATTAGCCTCCTCTAAATACTTGGTCTAGACTCTAGTCCCTTTGAGCGCTATAAAGGGCCGTCAGTACCTACCTATAATAACATGGCTCAAAAAAGCTTAGTGAAAGCTTTAATAAATTTATTTACTTACTTCTGAAAGCAAGTTTTCGTGGGCAAATAAATCATTTATAGATCTATCTTTATAATAATATATTGTTAGCATTATTACTGTTTGTCATTATATCAAATGAAACAGGAAGTATAATATCTGTCAATTTGACTCGTTTCATGGCATTCGATTTAATCTGCGGATAAGGACGCCATATTGAAAATAGTATAAATACGAGTGTTTGAACGATCCTAGTTCAGTCTCCTGCCGGCAGACTCAGCGATTATTGAATACTTTTGTGTTTAGATCGCATTTTGATTTATAAATTCACGATAGCAATCGTTCCCGGATCAAATAATTATTTTATCTTTAAGTTTACATTAAATCTCTCGTGGAACCTCTACACGTTTAACTATTTACTCGTGCAAGTTCCAAATGAGATTACAAATAGATATATTAAAAGTGTCTCATAATACCTACTTCTGGATCGTCTTTTACAATATATCTTCTCATATCTATCTATCTATTTGGTTTCACGCTAGAGTTTGTGCAGTGAACGTTTGTTATACTACTGCCCAAAAAAGTAGTGTATGTATGTATTTCACTTTCTTTATTCCACCATAACTTCTAAATGCCTGAACGGATTTAGATGTTTGGGTATCGTTAGCAACCTTACATCATCCCGAGTGACACTGGCTAATTTAAAAAGAAAACATAGTTTTGGCAGGGCAGTCGTATTTTTTTTAATTTAACTATAGAGTGTTCACTAAGTTGTGTCAGTACTAATATTTTAATCAGTTTGTTTGTCACCATTTCCCGATCAAATAATTTTTCGAAAACCATTTAACTTTTGGAGTGAAAAGGACATACGACCTATCTATGGCCTATGCTGCTTGGTAACATATAGTAATAAGTTACTTAACTTCCTCGTTGGTCTAGTCACCTAGTGGTTAGCATGTTCGACTACGGCCCACGATAGTTAAGTACTGGGTTTTTCTGACTAGAAAATCTCAGTACTAGCCCGGAGTTAGGAAGTTGGCAGTGTCTTCAGAGTGCACGTTAAGCCGGTCCTGCACCTGATCTCTCTCCGGTCGTGTCGGATTTTCCATCCATCGGGCTGTGAGAGTAAACGTGCGGAACAGAAAGTGCACCTGTGTTTGCGCACACACTTGTGCACCATAATATCTCCCATCTCTCTGGAGATTATCAGCCGTGGCCGAAATTCGGTCAGGAGGATTATTATTAGTAACATACATACTAAATTTCCACGAGAACGATAGTCCTTTCATGTCCTATAATACAATTTTCGGGGTAAAGTATTTACAAGTACAATAATTTTATAAGGATAAACATTTACAAGTAGAATATAATAATCTTAGAAGGATTAAGAACACTCAGACCATTCAGTCCTTCGTGGAAATAAGGCTTTATACTTAGCTTTACGCTTTACTTTCAAAACGAAAACACACTCTAGGGTTTAGTATTTGATTATATTAAACCAGCCCCAACTTTGCTCTCACAGGAATAAACAAACTTCTAACCTTGATTGCGTCATTACTCATTATAAAGGGAACTTCTGAACAAAATTTCAGCTTCCGATGGCTAGGCGTTGACTCACTCACTCACTCACTGGCTCGCGATCAGTGGGCGAGTGAGTTTATGAGTTAGAACTGTTCTTTTAATTTTATATATCCATACTATCCATACTTAATATTATAAATGCGAATGTGTGTCTGTCTTAGCCGTGTTAACTTATTTGGATGAAATTTGGTACAGGGGTAGGTTGTGTCCCGGGGAAGGACATAGGCTTTTTATCCCGGAAAAGTAAAGAGTTCCCACGGGAATCCAAAATCTTAATCCTCGTAAAGCGAAAACGGTGATAGCCTTGTTAAGACACCTGACGTCATGTATCAGGATGGCAGGTTAGATCCCGAGCACGCAACGCAACGCATGTGCGTTTTTAGAAATTAAATATATATATATATTTATATAGGTGATTCAAACGGCGAGGAAACCTGCATGCCCGAGAGTTCTTATAATGTTCTCGAAGGTGTGTGAAGTCTGCCAATCCGCACTTGGTCAGCGTGTTGGACTATGGCCAAATCTTTCTCATACCGAGAGGAGACTCGTGCTCCAGTAGTGAACCGGCATTGTGTTGGTAAGAGGGAGTGAGATATGTTATAGTGAAAAGCCGAAATGCGGGCGCATCGCGACTTTGCCCGACTTCGCCCGACATCGCATTGTCCCCTAGTGAATACGAGGCTTCACTTGATGTCACGTTATTTAACTCGTAAACTTAGCAACAGAATACTAACCATTACTACCTCAGCCCTGAGTCCCTGATGTAACATTTCAAGTTGACGTTTGCTAAGCCAATGTAACCCGTGCCTGTTTGCACCAAACCGAAGTGGAAAAGACGAGCCTACCCTCTGCCAAATAACTCATAGTTAGGTAGGTACTAGTTAGTTAGGTAGCATCGTTCAACATCGACTTATTTACGTAGACCAGGGGCCATACTGCCAACGCTTAAAGCAATACTTAAGCAATATTACTATTAATGACAGTTTGATGTCACGTACTTTGACTTTCCTAAAATATGAAAGACCTCAATAATGGAACATTAATGGCTTTAAGGCGTTGTGACCTCTCGAGACGAAAAATACAGGCGCGCGGGGGTGAAATCGAGCAAGCGCATGTCGCAAAAAATGCATGAAATAATTTGTAAAAAAAACAATATTTACTTTTCAATACAAATGAAACGACAATGTGTTTGATTTAGAAATATGAATTTTATCTTATATTTCTAGAGCTAATTAATGGTTTCAATAAGGAGAAAAATTGCTTTAGAAGTTAAATTAAGAGATTTTTTTTAAATTGTGTTTTGAGATGCGTCTGCTCAAAGGTCTTGAAAACAGCACATTATTTTTACAAGCATACATTATGTCACCGTTTGATGGATATGTCACCGTAAGATTGTAAAAACCGTTAGATTATAAACTGTCGACGGATTGTGAACCGTAACATACTGCTTACAATTTAACGCGTTATTTTTCGGTAAATTGTAATATATTAGGTATATTAACCCGATAGAACCTAAGTACTACCTGAATATTCATGTCAAACCCTAACCTAACCTATAGTTCGCACGCGAGTTGAATGCAGAGTAAATGTATGGTGACACTTACATTTACTCTGCATTCAACTCGTGCGCGAACTGTGCAAGAAAGAGACAAGAAAACGTAAAAACAATAAATATTTCATAAATTAATACTCAGAACATTGAACGGTTCACAATCTTTCGACAGTTTATAATCTAGCGGGATAGAAACCGTTAGATTATAATCTAACGGATTTTACAATCTTACGGTGACAGATACACTGCTTTTAAAAATCCCCTTTTACGCTACACAGGGCCTTAAGCGTTGGCAGTAAGTCTACGTAAATGAGTCGATGTTATCGTGTACTCATAAGTCATAGCTCGACTCTATTATGATAGTGCTAATTATACTAATATTAGCTGATGCCCGCGACTTTGTCCGCTTGGTTTAGGTTTTTTTGATTCCTAAATTTTCTGGATATCACTCTTTTGATCCTCAACTAGGTATATCTATACCAAAATCACCTCGATTCGTTGCTCCGTTGCGGCATGATTGAAGAACAAACCGACAAACAAAAACACTTTCGCATTTATTACTATTAGTATGACTGTCGTGTGTAGGTACCAATTTGAATGCCTATTTATTTGAAAGCACGCTGCTTCGTTTGTCACGCGTTAGATTATAATCTGTTCAGTTGTTTGAGCATTATCAGCTCTTTTCTCAGCCTGTGTAAGGTTCTCAGTTCTGGGGTCTGAACATCGGGCAGGATGGGGCAGGCCAACGTAGATGGTCACAGAAAATAGTAAACGTTGGTCCACCGAGTTTGAATTGATACGATAAAAAGTAGCCCATGTGTGCCCACTCTAGACTCGTATAATCTATTCCTGTATATTACTTAATCACGCCAATTTTGCGTGATTAAGTAACAAACTCATCTATCCATCCCTCCGTTCATCCAAACTTTCACGTTTATAGTATTAGTTTAAGTAAATACGTTAGATATGATTTTTTTTCTATACCAACCTTAAAAATATTGTATAGCAAGCCATTGCTTAGTATAGCAACGATGTTTAAACAATATCATAACTATATTTTAAAACTTCTAGATTATTCTTTAATAATAAATTATACAAAATTTGTTATAAGTAACAAGCCAAAAACAGTTTACTTCTAGTTTACGAGTTACGAGTTACCTTTGATGTTCGAACATACCACCAGCGAAAAATGTTATCTAAAAGACAATACGGTATGTACCCCCACACCATTATGGTACCGGCACAAAAGTAGCACGCTAAAATGATTCCAAACCTAAAAAGAATACCTGCTAGACTTCTATCAATATTAATTTATGTGGTAACACATTTTGTTGCATTCGTTTCGTAAGAGTAAGTGTGGTAATTTTAATTTTAGGATAGGAAATCGTACTATCACTAGCTGATGCCCGCGATTTCGTCTGCGTGGTTTAAGTTTTTGATTTTTTACGCAGTTAAGTTGTTTTGATTCCCACGGGAATCAAAACAACTTAACTGCGTGGTTATTATTAGAGCTTAGACCCACCACGCTGCTGCAATGCGGGTTGATGGGCTTTAACGACTATCATCATGTTAGTGATAATAACCGGGATCGATGGCTTATCGTGCTCTCCGAGGCACGGGGGTGAAACACCGCCAACTCCGGGCTAGTACTGATAATTAATTTATAGTCAGAAAAACCCAATACTCAATTATGGCCCGACCCGGGACTCGAACCCGGGAACTCGTTGACCGCAGTCGAACATGCCAAATGCCAACCACTAGACCAACGAGGCCGTTGAAAAATCACGATTGCTTATTATAAAATATGGGAAAATATTGCAACGAATAATAAAGGTGGACTCTCTGACTCTCTGGTGCGGTCGTAGGATTACAATTTCCACTATTATAAGATTTTACAACTCGGACTTTTCCAGCTGAGTTAGAAGCACGTGGTATTTTTCTATTTTGTAAAGTAATGGAAATAAGTTCTTAATTTAAAGTTAATGGTAAGTTTTTTTCGGAGCTATATGCGTTAGAGCTTCGGAAGTAGGTTTATTGTGGCCAAAAATCTAGTACTGCCCCTTTCCGCAGGGAATATTATAAATAGCGAGATAGCGATATAAATAGCGCTGTCCCTTAAGTTTACTCACAGAATATAGTTTAGATTATACATAGTGTCGGACAGAATTGGCCTCATTGTGAAGCTATAATAAATGATACAAATAATATACCAAAAAACGCGAAAATTCTTCAAATGGCTATACAACGTCATACCTAAATACTGTGCTTACAAAAAATTTCAAATTGCGAAACTTCGCAAATATGGCGAGAATGGTAGGACTCGCTGTGGGGTTTGAATATTTGAATGCGAGTTATGAGGCGAGTTGCGACGGATAAAGGTGAAGTAAAATTATGATATTTTATACGTTATCGCCGGCCGCCAGTTGTGCAACCGAAGTACCAAATAAGCGTTCTTTACTTCCTCGCTGAAATAATTTGGAACGCTTATAAAATATTCAAGTCTTTTTTTTGTCTTCAAGTCTTTTCATCTGACTGACTGATCTTGCATCGCACAGCTCAAACAACTGGACGGATCAGGTTGAAATTTAAGCAAACAGATTTAAGGCTATTATGACGTAGGCGTCCGCTAAGAAAGGGTTTTGAAAATTTAAACCCTTTGTATGAAAATCGAACCTAATCAATAATCAAAGCCTCGCGCATAAGCTAGTATTTTATATTTATAACTTTACCTTTCAGAAATTATTCTTTTGAGAAAAATATTGATAAAATGGAATTTATAAGTAATTGACGCCAAAGACCACAAGATGCCTCCGAGACAAGTATTTCTTGTTTCTTACTTCAAAATTAACTACATTTACAATGACTGTTAAGAATTTTTAAGAATTTATTTTTCCACTAATTAAAAAAAAAACTTTTGTAAGACAACTATATAATTGGCTAACAATGTACTGCTTCAGACCAAATTTATAAAACTTATGACTCACTAGTGAAATCGGTCCAGCCATTCACGCGTGATGCCGTGACCAAGGAAAACGGGTTTCATTTTTATATATATAATTAAATCCAGAAACTCTTCTGTACCTAGTCATCGAAGTAAAATAGCATGGTATATGTCACCGTAAGATTTTAAAATCCGTTAGATTATAATCTATCGGTTTCTATCCCGCTAGATTATAACTGTCGAAAGATTGTGAACCGTTCAATGTTCTGAGTATTCATTTATGAAATATTTATTGTTTTTACGTTTTTTTGTCTCTTTCTTGTACAGTTCGCGCGCGAGTTGAATGCAGAGTAAATGTAAGTGTCACCATACATTTACTCTGCATTCAACTCGCGCGCGAACTATGGCCGGGCACTTAGGTTCTATCGGGTTAATATACCTAATATATTACAATTTACCGAAAAATAACGCGTTAAATTGTAAGCAGTATGTTACGGTTCACAATCTGTCGACAGTTTATTATCTATCGAGATAAAAAACGTTATATTATAATCTAACGGTTTTTACAATCTTACTTTGACATATATATTCCGTGCCTCATAATGTGCCTCATATACCTTATGCTTTATAAACCTTAATGACAAAGTGGCATGGAAGCAACCGGCTTCGCATCCAGCAGCGTACAACTCAGTGTAAATACTTGTTACTTAACGTATGCATTGTATATTATTTTAAAAGTGTAACATTTTTCTTTTAATGAAAGAGCAACTGCTGAGTTTCTTGCCGGCTCTTCTCAGTAGAACCTCTTTCCGAATCGGTGGAAGAGTCTTATAACTTCACTTCTCATAAGTGACACAAGTTGTCCTGCGTGAGATAAATAAATAGTTTCATATCATTCCATTCAAGAGCGGTGATAGTCTAGTGATTTGGACGCCCGGCTTTGTAGCCGGGTGATTGGGGTTTCAATTCCCGGATACCTGCTCACCTCAAACTTCTTCGACTCAAGCGTCAACTTTGAAAGTCATGAGAAATTATATAGCACTTGTTTTACTTGTGAAGGAAAACATCGTTACGAAACCTGCATGCCCAAGAGTTCTTAAAAAATAAATAAAGGTAGCTTTCACTTACCCAGCGTGGTGTACTATGACCAAACTCTTCTCGTTCTGAGACGAAACCGGTGCTCAGTAGTAAAAATACAATAGGTTGAAGTGATCATGCCTTAAAAGGACTATCTACGCAGTAAAACTACTTACAGGATATCATATTCCAATGACAAAACGTCATTGTCTCGAGTCAGTGACTGAAACTTAAAATTATTCACCTTCAGAAACAGTAATTGCTATTCGCTGGGAAAATTGGTTTTGAAGTTGCGAAGTTTTGATGGTAAGTCAATATCCTTGACATAAGTTCTGTGGATACTTGGAATTTTCTATTATAGACTGTACGCAAATTAGACGTGGAACTTTCTTAAGTAGGTATCTACCTACTGTCAATTTAATCAACAGAGCTTTAACACACAATTTTCTACACAGCTTTTTCATATTTTATATTTATTTGCACATTTGCTTATCATGTTATTAGTTTTTGTATACGTGCACATCTAAAAAATATTATTTTAGTGAAAAGTGTTATAATAGTATGTAGGTACTTTGAAAAATAGGCGTAAGGCGGGCTGGGCACCGCGCGACCATTTGGCTTGCAAGTAGACACTATGTTTAATGAATCGATGACAAAAAGCAAAAGGTCAAAACAGAAGTGAAAATAAAATCATCAATCCCCTTATAGAAGAGCGCTGCTTATTAAAAAAAGTGAACTAGGTATACCTTAAAAATACTAAAGTGAAAGCGATTGAGTAAAATAGGTACTTAACTCTACGAGATAGCAGTTATTTATTATAAATGCTGGTGAAAGTGAATGAAACAAAAGTGAAAGATAAAAGTGAAAGACAAAAGTGAAAGTGAAATATAAATGTTCACTAACAGATAACGCTATGCCGTTCAACGCATCACTGGTTGATGTCCGGTGGAACGAGAGCGAGCTATGGGGCTCGGGGGCAATGGAGTTGGACGTGTTCTACAACCCTGATGTGGTGATCATAGCGCTGTACGTGGTAGTGCTAGCAGCCTCGCTCTCAGCGAATACTCTGCTCATATTCATCGTCATCAAGTTCCAGTATATGAGGAGGTTAGTGGGAGACTTTATAAGTTACTATAAGTACTTAATTGTTTTTTTAAATAGCGTGCGAACCAGTAGGCACCCATGAACATTTTCAGCACCAAAGGAACCGCCAATGTGTTGCCGGCTTTTGAGAAATTTGTTTATTCACCCTTTCTAGAACCCCATATTATAATCATGAGGGAACACAGAAGATGGAAGCTGGTTCCATAATTTGCAGGTACGTGGCAGTAAATTTTAATTTTATTCTTATTTTTGGACGCCAATTGGACGCCATTACACAAGTTAGTGTATATGTCATGTAAATTTTAATTGCGAACGACCTCTACCCATACCCCTAATCGGTTTCAACATGGCATCGTACTGGAACACTTAGCCGTTAGGGTGGTAACTAGCCAAGGCCGAAACCTCCCACCAGACTAACTCCCTTTTCAACATTCTTACGTAATGTAGTTTAAGATGTTTTTTTTTTTTTCATTAGTTTATATTGAAATTCCAGCAAGAGGTTGAATAGGCAAGCTTGATGTAATCAACGAACTCAAAGGTAAAAGCAAACCTTTATCAAATTTTCCGTAATTTATCCCAGAATAAGATTCACGTGGATAAAATTCTGAAGGGATAATCGTACAACTCAGCCGTAGTCCCAATCGCATTTATATTTTATACAATCAGTAAAGAATCATTTTATTGGATTTCGATCAAATTGCAATTCGAGTTGTTTTATTCTCATATTCAAATACAAAATCTAATCAATAATATTTAGTTTTACACACTAGGTACACTCACTGCGCAAATAACATAATTATCTTATTTTATTCTATTTTATCACACTCATCCCGTTACTGCAGACGGCTGCGAAGACTGTTGAGCTCGTGCGTGTCACTCGTTTGGGTTCCGGCAGAATACCAGCGCTCAGGTTTTGTTTTCAAAACCTGCAGCATCAATGCTGAGTCGGGACCTTTTCATCTTGTGCCATGTGGGTGGAAAAGCCATATCTTAATTATTTAAAGTTTGATTATATGTATGAGGCACAAGATGAATAAATGATTTTTCTTTCTTTCTTTCTTTCTTTCTAATCAAAATTCTATCAGATACAAACCATATAGGTACCTGCTGGAGTTAAAATATCGTTCAGCGTAACGAACGGTCGTGATAATATAATACGTATCTGAATTTTTTCATTGTGTTTATAACAAAAGCTGATGTAACAAAATAGTCAGCGTTTGTGATTATCTAAATTTGAAAAAATATATTTTTGAATAACAATAATTTAAATTCTGCTATAACGTCGGTATATTTTATATGAGACCACACATACCTAATTGGTATTTTTGCAATTACCTCATAGCAATTATAATATACCTGTACTAGCTTATGCCCGCGAACTCGTCCACTTGGAATAAGTTTCTTTAACCATGGGAACTCCTCAATTTTCCGGGATAAAAAGTAGCCTATGACACTCTCCAGGTCCTCAACTATAACCATGCAAAAATCACGTCGATCCGTTGATAAGTATATACCAACCAAGACACTTTCGCATTTATAATAATACTAGCTAATGCCCGCGACTTCGTCCGCGTGAATTGAGGTTTTTCGGTTAACGCGAGAACTCTTAAATTTTCCGGTATAAATAGTAGCCTTCCCCGGGATACATCCTACCGTTGTACCAAATTTCGCCAAAATCGGTTGAACGGATGAGCCGTGAAAGCGTAGCAGACAGACAGAAAGACAGACACACTAATATTAACGTATAAGATATTCAGATAGTATAGATGATAGTATGATAATTTCGTTTTCGCAATAGCCCCTCCTGTAATCCATCCATAGGGTCTTGTTTGGGTTTAATTACGTTTCAATCTTAGTCCGCGTCCTATGAAAGCCGAAACAATCAAGATATCTTCAACATGGTAACGCCGCATTTCCAACTGATTAAACGACGTGTTTTTATAACGATTTGGGTCAAGTGTAGCTTCAGAAGAGCTTGAAGGTCTAGCCCTACCAGAGACAAGACGCAGCGCAGCACGACGACCTCAGTGGCGCAGTGTTGAGCGCTGTTTTCTTAACGTGTGGAGGTCCCGGGTTGGATCCCCGGCAGAGTCAATTTGGGAATTTATAATTTGTGAATTTTCCCTGATCCTGGCCTATTAGTTTGAGGCTTCGGCCGTGGCTAGTTAACACTCTACCGACAAAGACGTGCCGCCCAGCGGTTTAGCGTTCCGGTACAATGCCGTGTAGGAACCGAATTATGGGTTTAATTTACCTGCTTTGCCCGTAACAGATTAGCCCACTAGCTACCATCTAAGACTGCGTCATCACTTAACATCAGATGAGATCGCAGTCAAGGGCTAACTTGTAGTGGATTAAAAAAAACGTAGCGGTAAGTACATTTATGTCGCAGTACATCTTCATACCGCATCGCTTAAGTGGGCACGCCAGAACGGCTGAACGGATCTGGATGAAACTAGGCACAGAGATAGATTATAGTCTGGAATAACACATAGGCGACTTTTTATCCCGGAAAATTAAACAGTTCCTGCGGGAACCAAAAAACCTCAATCCACGCGGACTATGTCGCGGTATAATATAATTTGGTTGTGTTTTATTTCCACTGTATAATTAATATACTGTGACTCAATTATTGCCTAAATAGAGTATCTTTTACATAATCTACTACGTTGTTTGATACAATGTAAATATAATATTATGATTGGTTATGTCTCCGACATCATAATGTATTACCTATTATTTCACAAATAATTGAGTCTGTTGTCGCCATAACTGGGCTTTAGCGAAGTTTACTAGATAATGGAACATCATTATCTATTAAAACTTGGTTCTATCAATGTAAAGGTTTGCGTAAACGGGTAACACACACAACTCTACGGCGAAAAGTGTAATTACGGGGAAGAGTTAAAGTCAAAGTGATTTATTGAAAACTTGGTAGCGCTGTGAAGTGTTTGAACGTCAATCCACACGTCTATATACTAATAATATTATACCTATATGCAAAAGTGAGTCTGTCTGTCTGTTACGCTGCGGCCTATCTTTTCAACGATTTTGATGCAATTTGGTACAGTAATAGATTGCATCGCAAGAAAGGACAAAGGCCCCTTTTTACCCCGGAAAATTAATGAGTTCCCGCGGGAATTAAAAATCCACGCGGACGAAGGCACGGGCATCATAATGTAGTAAAATATTACCCTGTAGCTTCGATAAGGCTACGTTCTATTTTTTTACGCCACTACAGGTTAGCCCCGTGATTTCAATCTCGCCTGATAATAAGCTGATGCAGTCTAAGATGGTATAGATGGTATAGCCGTACGCATAAGAGTTCGTCATTTTATTAAAGTTTTCTGTTATAGTATAGTCAATGCATGGTCAATGCTCACTCTGTGGTTACATTTGTTTATGTAAGATCTATGATTAACAAAAATATTATCTGTGGTATTGCTTTCTCTTTCTCTTTGCCCCTCTGCCCAAAATGGAAGACTGTGAAAACATTTGTGTCCTTTTATAAAATAAAATCAAGTACTTATTAAAACATCTTGCTTGTTTCTCTTCAAATCCTTCAGGTTATGCGGCCCAGGCACGTAACTCTGTTGGTTTTTGATTAGATTCCGGCATTATTAAAAATACAACTTATTGGAAGTAACGCAACCGGCAAAACAGCGCGGCGTGGTTAGCGAGGTTAACAATTAACACCTCGTGGATTACTTGTTCAGCCGAGCAAGGTAGGAAAAATTTAAGTACAATAAAAAAAGTTGGTTGGATACGTAGCAAGATGGAAGGAACTACGCATACAACGATTACACCCGTAATTCAAGGAACAGTATGTAAGTTAGAAGGTACAAAGAATTGGAATGTCTGGAAATTTCAAACTTCCGTTTTACTAAAAGGGCAAGGTTTGTACGACATAGTAGAAGGAAGCAGCATAAAACCCAAGGACCCATCTTCAAGGGCCACATGGGAGGGCAAAGATGCCAAGGCTCAGTCATTGCTAGTGACGAGAATGTCGGAAGATGTCATGCTGCACATCATAACATGTAATTCGGCTGCTGAGATGTGGCGTAAATTAAAATGTGTGTTTGAACAAAAAAGTGAGACCAACATTCATATCGAACAGCAACGATTCTTTCAGTTTAAGTATGAAGAAGGTACAGATATGGCTGTGTTTCTGTCAAAAATTCAAGAAATTCAAAGTAATTTAAAACAAATGGGAGAAGAGATCTCGGATAAATTTGTAATAACAAAGGTGCTTATGTCATTACCAGAGAAGTACAAACATTTTGTGTCTGCATGGGAGTCAGCTTCAGATGACAAACAAACATATGAAAACCTAGTGGCACGTCTTCTAGTGGAGGAGGAGAGAATGAAGGATGCAGCGTCAACGTCAGCCTCAGCTTTCGCAGCGAGAAAAGGTAGTGTTAAAAGGTTCACACAGTGTTTTAGGTGTAAAAAAGGTAATTCAAACTTTGAGAGTAAATATAGTGCGGACAACCACAACAATAGTAATTATAAGTCTGAACTCCGGTGTTTTTATTGTAAGAAAACAGGCCATAAAAAAAGTCAGTGTAAGTTTAGGTTAAGTAAACAAAGTACAAGTAATGCATTTGTGGCTTCAAATTCAATAAAAGATTATCAGCAATCTAAGTGGCTGGTCGACTCAGGTTCAAGTGATCATATGTGCCGAGATAGGGAGTTGTTTGTATCCTTTACTGATCTGTCAAATAGATTTGTGGTTTTAGGAGATGGTACGTCTATTAAAGTATTAGGAATAGGGCGTCTAGTGGTACAAGTATACAATGGTAAAGAATGGGTTGATACCACCATGGATAATGTACTGTATGTTCCCGACTTAAAAACAAATTTGTTCTCTGTAAAATGTGTCACATCCAAGGGTTATGTCATGGTGACATATGAAAGTCTATGTAAATTCTTTATGAAAAACCAAGTATCTGCTATTGCAAAGAAAATTGGTAACCTTTATTACTTGGATTTTCGTTATTTAAAATGTGAAACTAACTTAGTGCAAAGTAACACAGATTTAAATGTGTGGCATCAAAAACTTGCTCACCAAAACATGACTTATGTCAAAGAGGTGTTGAAAAACAACAATATTAATATTGAGAATGCGAGTAGTGTGCAAGAACAGTGTGAAAGTTGCTTAGAAGGTAAAATTCATCGTTTACCATTCCCAAGTAGTGAGATAAAAACAACTAAAACTTGTGAGTTAATTCATGCTGATACTTGCGGCCCCATGGAACAAACTTCTGTGGGAGGTGCTCGATACTTTGTGGTTTTTAAAGATGACTACTCTAACTATAGAAGTGTGTATTTTTTGAAAGGGAAGGATGAAGCAAAGAAGTGTATTGAGGATTTTTTAAATAGGTCAGAAAATGAAACCGGAAATAAAATAAAATATTTTAGGAGTGACAATGGTTTAGAATTTGTGAACAAAGATGTTGCTGAATTGTTCCATAAGCGCGGTATCACTCACCAGCAAACAGTGCCATACAGTCCTGAGCAAAATGGCAAGGCAGAACGGGAAAATAGAACTTTAGTCGAAGCGGCTAGGACTATGTTGTGTGCTAAGAAGTTACCCAAGTATTTGTGGGCAGAAGCGGTTAATACAGCTGCATATGTTTTAAATAGGACAGGTAAAAGTAATATAAAAGATAAAACTCCATATGAGCTGTGGTCTAACAAGAAATTTGACATAAATTCATTAAAAATTTTTGGTTCACCTGTGTTTGCACATATTCCGAAAGAAAAAAGAAGGAAATGGGACCCTAAAGGAGAAAAGGGAATAATGGTAGGATATGGGGAAAATGTAAAAGGATTTAGAATATATTTTTCATATAAAAACACTGTTGACATTAGGCGGGATGTAGTCTTCATAAAAAGTAGTGAATTAGTTGAAACAAAAGAGCCTGTACAAGTATGTAAGGAAAGTGTGTATGTAGAGAATGTGGTTAGTAGTGATGAAATTGTAGAATCAAAACAGCCTAGTGATGTGTGTGAAGAAAGTTCGTATGAGGAGTGTGAAAGCATGTGTGAAGAAGAAGGTAAACAAAGCACTGAAGATGATGTGCTTGTATCATCAGTTCAACCCAAGCGTACCCGCAAACAAACCTCTTTTTTCAAGTGTAATAATGCTTACTGTTTAGACGATGTGCCTACCACTTACAAGGAGGCCATGAGTAGGGTGGATGCTAGTAGCTGGCAAAAAGCCATTGATATGGAACTACAAACATTAAACAATAACAATACATGGGAATTTTGTGATCTACCAGAAAATACTAGTGCAATAAGTAGTAAATGGGTATTCAGGATGAAGCAATCGGGTAATAATATTCAATATAAGGCTAGACTTGTAGCTAGAGGTTTCGAACAGACTGATTTAATGGATTTGAATGCTATTTATGCACCCGTGGCAAAGTTGTCAACTTTTAGGTTATTTACAGCAGTAGCAACTCAATGTAAATTACCAATATATCAAATGGATGTTACTGGGGCTTTCCTATATGGGGAAATTGATGAAAAAGTGTTCATAAAGCTACCTGATGGAGCTTTCAGTGGGGATAAAAACATTGTTAAACTAAATAGGTCTTTGTATGGGCTTAAAAAGTCACCTAAAAGCTGGAATGAAAAATTTAACTCAACAATTACTAAAATAGGATTTAAAAGATCACAGTGTGACTCATGTTTGTATACAATGTGTGATAGTCAAGATAAAATGTATGTTCTCTTGTATGTGGATGATTTATTAATATTTGGAACAAATGAAAATCAAATTTCAGACTTTAAGTCACTATTAAGTAAAGAGTTTAGTATGAAGGACTTGGGCTTAGTATCAGATTTCCTAGGTATTAATGTCAAGCAAAATTTAGATTCTGGGAGTACAGAGTTAAATCAGAAACGTTATTTAGAAAGTGTATTACAAAAATTTAACATGCAAAATTGTAGACCGATATCAACACCTATTGATCAAAACTTTAATATAAAAATACTAGAAAATAATGAGTGTAGTGATAAAAATATTGAAAACCAATGTAGGCAGATAATAGGCTGCTTGATGTATGCAGTTTTAGGAACAAGGCCAGACTTGTGTGTATCACTTTCTATACTTTCTAGGTACCAAAATTGTGCAAGTACTGTTTTGTTAAATTATTTAAAACGAGTGCTAAGATATATAAAACATACTATAAATTACAAGTTAGTATACAAATGTACTGATAAGTCTTTGATTGGATATTGTGATGCTGATTGGGGAGGAGACTTAAAGGACAGGAAATCTACCACCGGCTATTGTTTTATGTATGCAAATTGTCTAATTTCATGGAGTTCAAAGAAGCAAAGTTCAGTGAGTCTTTCCTCAACAGAATCAGAATATGTAGCATTAAGTATGGCAGCAAGTGAGGCTTGCTGGTTGCAAAACTTGTGTCAGGACTTTAATATCAAAATTGATACTGTAACAATGTACTGTGACAATCAGTCTGCAATAATGGTTGCTAGTACTACATGTGTAAAGCGCCTAAAACATATAGATATAAGGTATCATTATATAAGAGAACTTGTAGGCAAGGGTAAACTAAGTATTAAGTATATAGGAACTAAGGATCAGGTCGCTGACATGTTAACTAAAGCTTTGTGTAAAGACCTAATCCTTAAATTTGCAAATAAGTGTGGTATGTCCACCTTATAAATGTTCAAATTCTAATCATAGTATATTATTGTTTATAATATGCTTTATAGTTTTCTGAGTTTTTTTTTGAGTACATACTTGTATATTGTATAGTACCTAACCTATTGCATAGTGTAAGAAGTTAAATGTTTAAATAGTTGGTTTATTTTATCTTTTCTTTGTTATTGTATGAGTAAGCATTGAGAGGGGGTGTTATAGTATAGTCAATGCTCACTCTGTGGTTACATTTGTTTATGTAAGATCTATGATTAACAAAAATATTATCTGTGGTATTGCTTTCTCTTTCTCTTTGCCCCTCTGCCCAAAATGGAAGACTGTGAAAACATTTGTGTCCTTTTATAAAATAAAATCAAGTACTTATTAAAACATCTTGCTTGTTTCTCTTCAAATCCTTCATTTTCATTAGAACAACTCAAACTCAGTTGTACTTACTTTTGTAATAGGAGTCCAAAACAAGCTCAATAAAATTATTGTTCACGCCGCAAACGTGTATGTGCGAATCATAATATGCAAGTGTGTGTGTGTTATGAAGTCACTGATGACATGTGGTGTGTGGCCCGTTTGCGGCGAGCCTAATACATGTCGAACATTTTACTCACCGTGCGTGGTTTCGTGATCATGAATAATGATAATTGTCAAAGCTCCTATATTACCGAACTCGTGTATCGTAATATATTGTTATATTATACGCGCTATTGTATTGGAAAAATAGCACCGCTTCTGGCGGAGGTACTCAAAACAACTATTCTATTTGGCGGCCAATTTAGATATGAACGGACGTTCTTTAATCATACTAATATTATAAATGCGAAAGTGTGTTTGTTTGTTGGTTGATCCTATCGAATTTATAATAACACAAACACTTTTGCATTTATAGTACCTATTAGCATGAAGTATGATGTACAGACTGGCGCGACAGGAGAAAACGTCATTCCTCTTAAACATGGACATTTCGCGTGGACTTTCTGTGTAATCCAGTCCGTAGTGTATTTTAGTCCTTAAAATGGTCTTGAAATATCAAAGGGTTTTTATTCATGGAAGATGTCATGTGTTCTTGGACTTGGACTTATAGACTGAGTAGAATGAAACGAGTTGACTGGAATAAAAACAATCATAGAATACAATACTCAGGAGAAGTTGTCGTACCTAAAGAATTTCTTGCCTAAACACTTCCATAATACATTACTGCCAAGGCCGGAAATAAGGCCGTGAATTATTGCTATTTCGGTCGAGACTAATTTACGTAGAGAGCGAGGGTCTTCTCCGTGTGACCCGTGAGGGCCAAGCGGGGGTAATTATATACCCTGGTGATTGTCTTCTAGCCAGGTGGGCTAGGGCCTGCCTTGAAGGATACAGGTCCCTCGGCCAAGTTTCGTCTCCGGTGTTGGCTCCGCACTGCGGGTGACGTCATCACCGACGTGTGCAGGAATTTACGTAAATGGATTGTTAAGAAAGCTTTTCTACATTGCCGATAGATGTTAAATCTTGTTTTGTGAGGAAATAATGTGATTTCCTACCTGAATAACAGGTGTGAAAAGAGCCAATGTACGTATTGTTTTCTATATAATAACTATCAGATGCCCGCGACTTCGTCCGCGTGAAATATTCTGTTTTAATTCCCACGGGATTTCCCTAATTTTGCGGGTTAATATATAGCATATGACACTCACAAATAATGTAGCTTTCTATTGGTACCAGAATGTTCAAAATCGGTTCAGTAGGTCCAGAAATTACCCCCTACAACGTCACAAACTCACAAACTTTACCTCTTTATAATATTAGTATACATGAAGCAACTTTCGAGCAAGTGGGAGAAAAAACCTATTACGGTATGTCCTCGACCACAATTCACGAGTAGATAATGTAATACAGCGTAAAATTCAATACCAAAGATACTCTAGCGTGAGATGATATACGTCCAAAACGCTAATATAAATTGTTTGAGGCGCAGAAGCGGCGAGGTGCGAAGAAAATACGCGCGAATTTATTCCTTATTTTTGTGAAGAATTTCCAAAGAATATTCCTTGCTCGGGTGTCGGGTGCAATCGTAAGAATTTGACAGAAGTTGCTGTGAATTTACCCCAATCTATAAACTATCATTGAGCTTTTGGCTATTTAAATAATTATATTACTAGATTATGCTCGTGACTTTGTGCGCGTGGATTAAGTTGTTTAATAATAAATTGATAAAAAGCACCCTAGGTCCTTCCCCAGGATATAGCCTATGCCTGTACCGCAATTCCATCAAAATTGGTTGAAAAGATGAGTCATGAAAGAGTAGCAGAAATATAGTCTAAAATAAAAATAAAATAAGATGAAAATTTTGTCAAAGTATGTAATTTAATTAATATACAAGATCAATTATTTATTTGAGTTTTACAGCTCCTTGGGTTTCAAGAAAGGGTTTAAATTAAAACTTTCCTTCCGTTAAAATTTGCGCAGAATCAATGAGCAGAAGTTGTCAGAAATTTTCGACTCAGTACATCAGCTTCTCTTACGACTAATGAAAGGGTTATTAACCTTAGATTCTGCTCGAAACCTGGAAGCCGTTTGCTTATTATAAATACTTGTTATTAAGTTTCCTTCAATAAGTTATAAATTCAAGTGTTGTTTAAGAAATACAAGAAGACAAATTCAATCAAAATTTCATTCATAGAAAAACAAAATTGAATTCAAATTATTTCACTAGATAACATTGCTTAGGCTGCTAAATTTATACTAATATTGTAAATGCTAAAGTTTGGATGGATTGATGGATGGATGGTTGTTTGTTACTCAATCACGCCAGAACAGCTAAACGGATCTTGATTAAATTTGGCACAGAGATAGATTATAGTCTGGAATAACACATAGGCTTTGTTATCCCGGAAAATTATGGAATGCCGGCGGGAACCACAATACCTCAATTCATGCGGCAAAAGTCGCGGGCATTAGATAGTACTAATATAAATGCGGAAGTTTGGAGGGATGGATTGATGTTTGTTACTCAATCACGCCAGAACAGCTGAACGGATCTGGATGAAATTTTGCACAGAGATAGATTAGTTAACAGTTTTTATTACTTAAAAGAAATAAAAAACAAAATTAAACTCTTAAATCCTTGGACTAGGAGTCTCAATATCATGTTGTTACGTAATTTAAAAAGTCTAGCTTTGATTCGTTTCTATTTGTTGGTCTCGAGAGATCTGAAACGATGTGCTTCGAAGATCGCAGCTGTAGCGACCTCTATTATAGGTCTGTCAGCAATTCAGCCTATCGGGAATTTTGCCAAATCATACGGCAAAATAGGTTCGTAGTAGTAATACTTTGAAAAAATAATGTTTCTTTTAATGCAAGATCAATTTTATTTCCCCCGGGATACACAGGGCCTTCTTGTCTCTACATCTCTTAAACTGATAGACTTTTAAAATTACTTTTTTCGTTGCACTCTAGCTGTTGGACCAATTTCAGTGTTTTATAGTTATGTGATTAAATGTTTCAGATATTAATTTGCTTTAGTTTCAAAATGAATATTTAAATGTATAATAATTGTCTTATAAAATAATCTCCATTCTGTCCAATTTAGGGTTTAATATAACTGCCATACCCCTAACAGGTTAGCTCGCTACCATCTTAGACTGCATCATCAATTACCATCAGGTGAGATCGCAGTCAAGGGCTAACTTGTAGGGCTAACTTGTAGGGCTAACTTGTAAAAAATAATAAAAAAGTCTTAAAAGCTTGTGACTCAAAGTCTAATAATAACATTCATATCTCATGTATTATTATTTCAATTGGTTTGAAAAGGTCGTAAATTTGTAGACGAAAAATTAAATATTCTACCTTTGTTACTCAATACTCCTATTATAATTAGTTTTATTCCCCTTTTATGAATTCTTGACTTTAAACCGGTCTCTTTGTCGAACTTTATTAGATTTGTCGTTCTTACATTTACACAATAATAGGCCTTATAGAATCACTAATATCTTACAGTGTTTCGCATTCGAAATGTTTAATTCTGGGATTTTATTAAAGCACCTAATAAATTAAATTTTAACTATTTTAATTAAATTTTATTCTTATGGAAATTTACATTTCGCTTTGTTTTATTTCTTACTTTGGTTTTTCACCTCTGCATTGGTCGTGCAATAAATTTAATTGAAGTATCTTGGTTCATCGCTTGACTATCAGTCGCATGTATGCAGTAAGTCAGTCTACATAATATGTATTATACATCTGCCGTTGTGAACATCTCGCTATTTTCTATAATAGTTTGCCAGAAACCACCTTTGTCACAGAAGAATAGACGCAGGCTAAATTCAGATGAGACGGAATAAATGTTTTATTCAGGCCAATGAATAGGCTATAAAGTAATTGTATAATATACAAGTTCTTTTCAATATTGAATTTGAGACAAAAATAGAAAGTAAAGCACATGGTACAGACAATATCATTAAACGAATAACATAACCAAAAGAACGAAACATGTTGGTAATATTTGGGCAAAGTTGGTATAATGTTGCCAATTCATTTATACCATTTCTAAAAAAATATAATAAAAGATCAAATCTACTACTATCCTTTTACATGGAGAGCATTATTTTCATACTGCTCCTTCATATCTTTTTTGAGATAATTAGAATTTTAGACCTGTCATTTTAGTTAAGTTTAGATATTGGGTACTAATGTTACAAATGCGAAATTGTGCCTGTATGTCTACTAAGCCTTCATGACCCATCTGTTAAACCGATTTTGATGAAATTTAAGAAAAGAAAATATATTCATTCAATGATGGTAGATAGGTTGCCACTTGCATGCCGGGGAAGGAAATATTCTTTTTATCCCGGAAAATTAAAGGGTCAATCAAAAACTTTAATCCACGCGGACGCGAAGTCGCGGCCATCATCTAGTTCGGTATAACGGAATCAGCCACAAAATCTGTGGTATATTTTCTGACATGGCGTTATTTTTTTATTGCTAGGTTTTAGTTTAGTGCCAATTTTTTATGCGGATCGACCTGGGAAAACAGCCACATTATTATCCTTAGTAAACTCCTGTCATTATGTGATTAATGAAAAGAGGTAACAACCCTCAGCAATGAGGAATACGACGCAGAGAGAGACTGCCAATTTTAATTGTAATAATAATTTAATTTTAAATAATTACCCTAGACCCCCAAGATACGGGCTATCCTAGTTCGGGGGTCTAGGGCAATTTAAGAAACATTGTACTTTTTATTTTGGAACAAGTAAAGATTTTAATTATTTATATCACATTTGTTAATGAATGCTGTTGTAGTGTGAAATTCCACATTCAAAAGGGCTAAGTAATAAGGTATACTTAATATGCTCGTTGAACAGTCTCATCTAGAAATAGTCACTCGCATGTCTGCCAAGTGATTATAATTATTAAGTCGGCGTGTCTTTGACAATAAATAATAATTAGTGAATGTACTCAGACCCCTTTTGGTCTGACAGGGAGCTTTTCACAACTTTAACAGAACAGTAAAATTAGTTGCGACCCTTTCAGTGGCCATTATAGTCCGTCAAACTTATATCTTATTACTAGCTGATGCCCGTGACTTCATCCGCGTGGTTTAAGTTTTTTGTTATTCCCTCGGGAACTCCTTAATTTTCCGGGATAAAAAGTAGCCTACTTCACTCTCCAGGTCCTCAAATATATCCATGCCAAAAACCACGTCAATTCGTTGCTCCGTTGCGGCGTGATTGAAGGACACACCAACAAACAAACATTTTCGCATTTATAATATTAGTATGATACAATAAAAACTAAAACTTAACAAACATTAAAATTACTGTACGACAGTGGGGCTGTACGACAGTTACAGTCCGTCATACTTATCTGGCCCGGTGGCCCATATACGGTCCAACTACTCGATCGATTTTGATGAAATTTGGTACAGAGATAGTTTACATCCCGGGGAAGTATATAAGCTACTCTTTATCTCGAAAAAGGGAAGAGTTCCCGCGGGAATTAAACAAACATCAGTCCACGCGGACGAAGTCGCGGGCATCATCTGGTCATCTATATTTCTTTACTGATAAAATAAATGAGAAAGTTCGGATGGATGGATGTTTGTAACTCAATCACGCCAGTACGGCTGAACGGATCTGGATGAAATATGGCACAGAGATAGATTTTAATCTGGAATATAGGCTACTTTTTCCCGCGGGAACCAAAAAAGCTCGATCCACGCGGACGAAGTCACGTGCATCAGCTAGTTCATAATATAACACTATCAAGGACTAGTTGTTATTTCCCCAAAATACAACGCCTATATTGTTATTATTCTGTTATCAGCGTGATTATGATTCCTCATACACTTAAAGCTTAAACGTACCTAATAGAAATCAGCTTATGAAGGACCTGGCAGTTTCAATTAGAGATAAGCCCTTGAATGAAGCGGAGTAAATTATTTTCACGAGATTATGTTATATTGAAGATAGTTATGTTACATTAATTTAATATTAGCAGGGGTCATACTACTAACGCTCAAAGTAATACTTAAGCAATATTACTTAATATGACAGTTTGATGTCACGTACCTTAACGTTCCTAAAATAAGGATTATAATAATTCTTAAACACGAAAGTCAACAATAATCCATACTAATATTATAAATGCGAAAGTGTCTGTCTGCTACGCTCTGTTCAACCGATTTTGATGAAATTTGGTACAGGGATAGGCTGTATGCCGGAGAAGGACATAGGCTTTTTATCTCGAAAAATTAAGGAGGTTTCGCGGAAATTGAAAAAACTTAATCGCTCATGGGTCTCGTCGATGCGCATGTTTGTGTGAGTGAGCTGTTTAGAACATTTCTAGGTAGTTTCCATACTGGTTGTATCTGTTTACTGTGGTTATATTAAGTCCATACCCTTAGTCGGTTTCTACGCGGCATCGTACCGGAATGCTAAATCACTTGGTGGTACGTCTTTCCCGGAAGGGTGGTAACTAACCACGACCAAAGTCTCCCACTAGTAATTTATCAGATCGCCACATTATAAATAGGTAGGTTTGAAGTATCTGCTAACTTTTCTAAACGAACTTTGCGTGAAACCTGTGTTTCCTGTTATTACAAAAGAATTACCAGTTTCAAAGTTTATTGGACTTGTTGATAAAAATTTCCTGGCGTAGGAACTTACTTATTTTTTCTTTCCATAAAGGCTTCCTTTCCAAAAGAAGAACGACGTCTTTGCCATTACCTAATTGGCTATATACAAAAATGGGGAAAGGAAATGCTTTTTTAAGGCGGAAATGGGAAGGAACGTGAGGAAATTTCTCTGTGCCTATCACAAACGCGGCATACTTTATCTGATTCCCTATGGAGAAGATTACCATTTTTTTTAATTTAATATGAAAATTAAGACAAAATAAAACAAAAATATGAAAGAATCATTAACTCCTTAAACAGGTCGAGTTATGCGTTAGACAAACGATTACGTTTACATTTTTACAGTCTTTACAATTGACATCACTATTTATTGGCAGTAATATTTAAGGTGAAAGTTTGTAGGTTACTCTTTTACGCAAAAACTACAGGACGGATTAAGTTGTAATTTGGTATGGAGATAGATTATACCCTGGATTAATACATGGCTACTCTTTATTCTGGAAAATTAAAGAGTTCCCGCGGGAACCAAAAACCTCAAACGTCGAAGCATCAGCAAGCGAAGTGGGCATCAGCTAGTATTATCATAATGGTAAGGTGAATGAAATAAATGTATATAGGCTTAACAAATCTATATAAAAATTATAATTAATATTATAATATTCTGTAAATTATTTATGTATTTGTTAACTTTTTGTTGTGTAGGTCTAAGATATTTATATATATATATATATTATATTTAAATGTATTGGTATATATTTTAGTATTTTTTATTTGTGTAATTGTTTATGTATTATTAGAATGTATAGTTTATGTAGTATATTATATGTATTAATGTTGTTGCACTGTCTCACTTCGTTGCATTTATTTCTTTATTTAAAGGTTGTCTGGAGGAGATCACTTTCAGTGATAAGGCCGCCTTTGCGCACATGTTATTTATTTTTGCTTGTTCACTACATTGTTTCTTTTTTAATGTTTTGTGTGGCAATAAAGTATTTATCTTTCTATCTATCTATCTATATAGACATAATAATAATCTATATAGACTTGGCAAGTTTAACGTAGGTACATATTATTAAATATTCTCCCTCAGTTGAAAGGTAGAAAAGTTTGTTAAAAGATTTAAGAGAACTATCGACATGTTTATAAATGCAAACTTAAACGGTTGGGCTTAATGAGTAGAAGTTCAGTAACATTTAAAACTTCGTAGACAGTCGCAGCTATCGTTACCGTAATTATAGTAATTTATCCTAAATTCCTCATTATAGGTCTAAGATCAATGTATCGTGTTCTCACAATTTAACAAAGATATATAAAAGTTTTGTAAGTCACAGATAGGACAACGCGTTAAATAGTAGATTGTTCATCAAAGGACTAAAATGAGCCATTTCATACGAGATGTTTAGCTTACCGAGCGTAGCGAGGTATGCTATAGAATCGAGTAGAATGGAT
Source organism: Erebia aethiops (assembly GCA_923060345.2). Lineage (NCBI taxonomy): Eukaryota > Metazoa > Arthropoda > Insecta > Lepidoptera > Nymphalidae > Erebia > Erebia aethiops. The sequence continues at coordinate 15,076,591 of OV281081.1, read as the reverse complement.
TCTAGTACCGTGGTAAACACTCTACTTTTCACTTCGATTGCGAGAAAATAAAATAAATAACGATTTTTAACTATTTCTTTGCCTTTCTGTTACATTTTCATATTAGGAGTAAGATCTTTAGTTTTACTTGATGATATTAACAAATAGTCACATTCTCTGTACCTGCCTTCACCTTGTATTACGTATTGTGCATTAAAATTTGAAATAGATTAATTATCACCCATAAAACATCCATTTAATAAATGTAAAATAATTACAACAAAAAATCTATGATTTCGCGGCAAACCGCAATACCAACTTTATTTTTCTCCGTATCGTTATCAAGAAGGAATTTAAATAAATAAATACAGTAGTACCATAGACATAGATCTGTAGGATAATGGTAGGATACGATGGGTAACATTGGCATTTAATAGAGTTTTTATATTTTTCCATCCACCACCACAATGGCCTATTAACGTCCCACTGCTGGGCACAGGCCTCCACTCTTATAGGAGAGAGGGAATTAGAGCTTAACCAACCGATTGCTGAAATGCGGGTTGGCGGCTTTAACGACTATTATCATGTTAGTGCTAATAATTGAGACCGACTGCCTAACGTGGTCTCCGAGGCACCGGGCGAAATAGCCACTCTAAACGGTTAGGAAATCTCTCTACAATAAAGTGTCTGAACAGAATATCAATAGAGCTCTAAGATTTAATAATAAATCTCGTTAAAATATACCGTTCATGTAATCCATTTCTAAAGACACGAGAGAATGAAGAACAATTATACTTCACGCGAAAGCATTAAAGAGTATCGCGTGACGATATTAATTGACGTCAATATAGGACGTGTAACAAACGGTGGATCATTAAAATTATCCGAATGGCTGTGTTATTTGTGACTAGATGATGCCCGCGACTTCGTCCGCGTGGATTAAGGATTTTTGATTCCCACGGGAAATCTTGAATTTTCCGGGATAAAAGTAGCCTTTGTCCTCCCCCGGGATACACTCTATCCCTGTATCAAATAATTTATACAATAATACTCGCACTCACTCAATCGCTGGCTCATATAACACATACCTACATAATATATACACGCTCAAGTCCCAACGGTTCGGCTACAATAGCAATCGGGTATGTTAGCCACCGTAAGATTGTGAAAACCGTCAGATTGCAATCTAACACTTTTTATCTAGATAGATTGTAAACTGTCGACAGATTGTGAACCGTTCAAAGTGCAATAATGTATATTTTATATACGATATGATACAATACTTAGATACAATGATGTAATTACGTTTTCTTGCCTCTTTCTTGTAGGTTAGGTTAGGGTTCGACATAAATAATTAGGTAGTGCCCTTAGGTTCTATCGGGTTAATATACCTAGCAGATTACAATCTACCGAAAAAAAAATGCGTTAAATTGTAAGCAGTTGTTACGGTTCACAATCTTTTGACAGTTTACAATCGAACGAGATTACAATCTAACGGTTTGTATAATTTTACGGTGGTTCAATGAAAACAACAAAAAAATAGACGACAATGTGAGTAAATTGGGCACAATTACAGTTGGACGTGGGCGATAAGTAAATAGGTCTGAACAAAAAAGGGTCTCCTACGGCTTTTATGGCGAAGAAATGAAATGAAATGATTTATTTATTTATTTCATGTACGACAACTTGTGTCACTTATGATACGTCAAGAGTCTACCACCGGTTCGGATTACCTTACCGATTGTGTAAGGAAATCGTAATGGTTTGTCAAAAAGATCTATTTAAGGAGTTCATAGGTGCCTGCACGTCAAAAAGCATGTATGAACTCCTTACAGTTCGAGAAATACGTTTGCTGTAAGCTGTCAAATGATTACGATTTGCTTAGACATTTGGGCCTCTGAAATGAAATGAAATGATTTGAAATGAAATTATTGAACTACCACCGGTTCTACTGAGAAGAGCCGGCATGAAACTCAGCAGTTGCTCTTTTCTTAAAAAAGAAAAAGGTGACAGACAATAAGTAACACATACATTACGTTACAAGTATTACACTGACTTGTGGGTCACTGGATGCGAGCCCGGTTTCTTCCATGTATCTTTGTCATTCAAAAAATCATCGATAGTGTAATAACATCGACTTAACAAATGCTGTTCAACACAGTCTTTTTAATTTATGTAATGGCAAATCTAGAAACTCTTTGGGAACCATGTTATAAAAGCGTACACTCGACCCCACAAAGGTTTTCTGCACCTTGCGCACACGATATGACGCTGTTACAAGCTTGAGCTAGTGCCTTTTCAAGTCTGTATACATACAATAATATCTAATATCATACAAGTATTTTAATTGCGAAAGTGTGTTTGTTTGTTGATTTGTTGGTTTGTCCTTCAATCTATTTTATAACAAAATTCCACAACCTATCTTAAACTTGCCTTTACACAAGTTTAAGAAGTCCATTTAAAGTATGCTCCTAAAAAAAGATTATTATACTGTTGAAGATTACATAAATGACAAAGGAGCGTGGATTTGACTTGCTCCAGCAATGCTAAGGACAGCTGTTACTTATATATTCTACAAACTAATGAAATTGTAAATGATTTTTATCAAAACAGCAACCGCTGAGTTTCTTGCTGGTTCTTCTTGGTAGGAATGGCATTCCGAACCAGTGGCAGATTCACCCGACGATTCAAAAGTACTTGTAAAAGTTTATTTGAATAAAAATCATTTGAATTTAGAATCACGCCGCAACAGAGCAACGGATCGACGTAATTTTTTGCATGGCTATAGTTGAGCACCTGAGTGACATAGGATATTTTTATCCCGGAAAATTTAGGAGTTCCCGTGGGAATTTAAAAAAAAAACTTGTTAAACGCGGACGAAGTCGCAGGCATCAGCTAGTTGTAAGATATTTCGCGGGACAGTATTAGCATATAAATTTTATAAAAGCGACCTCGCAACCTGCAATAAATTCTCAGCACGGAGACCATAAATTGTAACTTTTACTCAATTCTAGTAAAATGTATTCTACTAATATATAAATAATTATATTAGAAGTTTAAGCTGGTTCACATTCTTGTGGTGAGAAGGGTTCGAATGGAACAAGTCAAAAATTGTATAACTTTCTCACCTTAATTATTATTTAATGCTTATAATTATAGGACCTATTTCACAATCGCCAAGTAAACCTTAACCGACGAATAAATTTGAAATTTTGGCAGAATTCCTATGCAACATCTGTTGAAACCATAGATTTATTATGTTTACCTGGTTGAAACATCTTTATTCTATTTAGTTAAACAGTACTTCTAGATTTATCCAGCCATTTGTGGAGTGCAAAATTTACATTGTTGCATTGCATGCAAATATACCTATATTGAAAAATACATAACTATTACCATTAGAACAGTAGCATTCTTTGATTAAAATATACTAGCGGATACCCGGCGTGTGCTACTACGCTAAAAAAAAAACATCTTAGATTATTATTGCCTTTCTAATGAAACCGGTTTGGGGCATATCGCGTTTTATAGTTTCAAAGACTTTAACGGACATAGGTACCTACAAATAATTTTTGTGTTTTATATATACAGATTAAAACTTATTGTAAATGTCAATTTTTAAACGCAAAATTATGCAAACATTACTCGTAGATTGAGACACAGGCCCAATTTATCTCGCGATTTCGCGATAAAAACATAATCTACCCATCGCTGGCTCACTATATAAGGATCTCCTCTCAGAATTATATTAAACGTTTTGGTCGTCGTCCACCACACTCGCCAAATGATATATGAAGAGCTTTCAGGAATGCAGGTTCACGATGTTTCTCTGTAACGATAAAGCGAGTGATATTTAATTGCTCAAAACTAAACAATAGGATTTATTTGCAAAAGAAATAAGAGCAAAAAAACCAATCTAATTTTTCGCAATGCGATCTTATTGAAAACTCACTTACCTACTTAATTGAAACTTAATAGATTTACAAAATATTGCGTTTGTTTTTAAAAGGATTTTATTAAAAACTTGGGACGAAAATGACAAATTCCTAAGAAAGTTCTTAAAACAAGTAATATAATTTGTCTGGAAGCTTTACTTTTGATGTGAAAACCGAGAAACTTTTGTATTAGAGCTATATATTCCAAAGTTGTGCTAAGGGCGAAAACACACAATTGACAGGACATGACAAAATGTCACCGTAAAGCACCCGCAACGTATGGGAACACGTTTCATCAAGTCAGGCAAGTATGGCAAGCATTGAAATAAAAAATTCTACATCAATGATGGCAAGTGTCCATATAAACGTACGCGCTTCGACGTTTCGCGTTCATTGTTTGTCCTGACCTGTCGGTAGTGTGTTTTTGCCCTAAGTGTTATTTTACACTAGGGATAGGTATATGTAGCGACACAAAAAGTTGTGTAGGTACTATAGCAATATTGTGGGCATGAGAAATAAAGTTTTTTTAATGTTTTGTAAAACCTTATATTATAAATGCAAAAGTGTTTCTGTCTGTCTGTCCATTTGTCTGTCTGCTACGCTTTTCCGGCCCATCTTTTCAACCGATTTTGATGAAATTAGGTACAGGAATAGTTTGTATCCCGGGTAAGGACTTTTTATCCTGGAAAATTAAGGTGTTCCTGCGTGAATCGTAGTCTTGAATCCATCCTGCTGCAATCTGTCTGTGAATGGCCAGCCTTATGATTTGTTTTCCTTTTTACAAAAAGTACCTAAAGAATTAACAAATTAAATAAGTAACTTATTTATCTATCATCAACACACAAATAAATATGTGTGACTCGTTAAAATATGTTCCCAATGAAATCAATTTTCCTGCAATCCTACGATCTGCAAAATACAAAATTTACTCGATACGGTGAATGCATACCTGTATGAGCGTATGAGCGTTAATTAATTATTTATTCAAGCCGACTAACGATTCTATGATAATGACGTCTGTGATTTTCTATCAAGGATTCCAATATAAATAGACTATCGAATTCGACATTTAAATTATTTACAACTAGCTGATGCCCGCGACTTCGTCCGCGTGCAATAAGTTTTTTGGATTCCCGCGGGAACTCCTCAATTTTCCGTGATAAAAAGTAGCCTATGTCACTCTCCAGGACCTCAACTATACCCATGCCAAAAATCACGTCGATCCGTAGCTCCATTGCAGCGTGATTGAAGGACAAACCAACAAACAAACTGACTGTCGCATTTATAATATTAAGTATGAAGTGTAAGTTATTCTTTTTATGAAAAGAGCAACTGTTGAGTTTCTTGCCGGATCTTCTCAGTAGAATCAGCCTTCCGAACCAGTGGTATAGTGTTGAGACTTATCATAAGTGGCTCAAGTGAAATAAATAAATAATTTCAACTTAAATTGGAAAATTTGAGGTCAAGTGTTTTAATGAGCTCCGGTTATTAATACAAAACCTATTCACTACTAACTTAGCTTAGAGCTTATGCAGTAGGTACGCACACTGCGTATTTTCTATACTCAGACGACGTGATATGAATGGTGCGATTCCACCAGTGTACGATTCTTCTAGGCAAGCTCCAACATAGATCTCATCATTGCTTTGTATCTGGGACGATTTAACTTTGTATTAAGCATTGTCGTCAAGCAAAATCCTATTCTGAAAAATAAAGTATGCTGCACTGAACGGCATCGGTGCATTGACTCTGAGTGACTTCCTATTTGACGTGATAATTATAATTTTTAAGTTTGTAAGTATTACATGCAAAAGATAGTGTGATCAGCTATAAGGGGTATAATTTACTGACATACAATGATCTTTTATATATAAGTGCTGACATAAAAGTATATAGTTACAGCAGGGTTAGGTCCTCTGAGTGCGACCCTGTTATACAAATAGGATCATGCCCCTTTATAATTAACTATATATATTTCACGCGACTTCGTTCGCGTGAAATAAGTTTTTTAAATGTCCACCCCCTACAACCTCACAAACTTTACCTCTTTATAATATTACTAGATGATGCCCGAGACTTCATCCGCGTGCCCGCGGGAAATAAAAAGTAGCCTATGTTTTTACCCGGGGACACAACCTACCCCTGTACCAAATTTCATCAAGATGGGCCGTGAAAGCGTACCAGACCGACAGACAGACAGACAGACAGACACACTTTCGCATTTATAACATTAGTATGGATAGTATAGATTTAATGCCGGGAAAAGTCTGTTTATATCCTTTACCTTGCAAGGAGTTGGTTTTGGAAGTATCTCAAAATTGTATTTCAAAATAGGGAAAGGTACGACCCTTGTTACATTCATCATTCATGACGTATGTATTATTGTAATGTATTTTGAAGGTGATGCCCCAATTTTTGTTCACGTGTTAGGTTTATTAAAGATCTTGTGGGAATTCTCCGACTTTTCGGAATACAAAGTATGCCTGCGTCATATTTATGTCAGTCACTGAAATCTTATCTTTTCTTGTACCGAATTTCATAATAAGGTAACGGACAGTCAAATAGACAGACAGACATTCACCTTTATAATAATATAATATTGTACCTGTGGAATACATCGTATATTTTAGTATAATGTTAAATTTTTCTTTAGGTTAACTTAGGATTTTATTTCAATCGATATCATCATCTACATCCATCTTTGCAACCCATTGCCGGCTCCCTATTGAGCGTGAGTCTCTTCTCGACATTAGAAGGGTTTGGCCATAGTCCACCACGCTAGCCAAATGCGTATTGGTAGCTTCAAAAAATGACTCTCGGCCTTGCAGGTTTCCTTAATATGTTTTTCTTCATCATTCGAAGTCATATTTAATTTCTTAGCACGGACATATAAAAAACAGGGGTGCGTACCCGGGAATTGAACCCACGACTCCTAGGAACTTAAATGTTTAAACTATTAGACTTTCACTGCTTTAATTACTACTTTTAAACACATTAGTGTTTCTACTGTGTGTGTGTACTGAAATATTAATTTCAGTAATATTTCAAAAGGCTTGTCGGAAATATCGAAATGAAAAGCACTCTGAACGTTGTTTTGTACGTTTACGTAATAAAAATATTTATAAACTGCATAATAAGGTTGTCTGTATTGTGAGGAACATTCTAGAGCTTATTATGGGGGGAATGGCGCGGCGGATCGTGTTTTTCAAGGCAACATTTTTTCAACTTAATCAGGCAGCTTTTACATAAGTTTTTCCACGAGATATTGTGACCAATTCTGTATAACACAATCTCTAAGCTTAACTAAAATGATATACTCTAGACATCTAGTTCTGTCCCTTCCTACAGGGAGTATTAAGAATGCAATATTTTTAATGCTGTCATTTTAGTTAAGTTTAGAGATTGTGCACCGCCGAATCAGCCCCACTGACGACCCAAATTAGAGAAAAGTATTTTACACATTTCGGCCGAAATAGCAATTCACGCCCTCGTTTACTTAAAATGGCCTCAGCTAGAGCCTCATTCCTTTAAAATTACATGGGAAGACCTCGGCTTCGCCTCGTCCTTCCAATATTACTCAACCGTGAATAGCTTTATTTCCGGCCTGGACTGTAATGTACACTTATTATTACCCGACTACGGCAAGGTCAAAAGGAGGGATTTTAACAGTCTATGTATTCGTGAATTCGTCCGCGTGGATTAAGATTGGTTTATTCCCGCAGGAACTCCTTAATTTTCCGAGTTAAAAAGTAGCCTATGCCCTTCCCCGGCATGCAACCTATCAATGTTCCTTTCATTATAATTGGTTAAAAAGATGGGCTACGAAAGCGTAGCAGACAGACAGACAGACATTTATAATATTAGTATGGATCTTGCAATCTAGCGGCTAAAGTACTGAGCCGATGTTGATGAATGAGGTGTCAACCGATTCGTTATTATGGTCCGGGTGACATAAAGGCTACATTTTACACGAACTAAATCTATTTGACGGATTGCACCTCGATACGAAAAAGTGGACGCCTTTGAAATATTTTTCGTAGCCGGGTAACAGTTTTTTGATTAATAGTAGGGGTTTATAGTCCCACAAACTTATTTGACCTGGTGGCCAAAATTGGAACTAATTTTTATGCCAGTTTAGTTTTTTTATTTCAGTTTGATTTTTCAATAGGTACTAACGACGCTGTCACCGGGTCTGATAAGTTTGTGGGCCTTTAAATAATATGAAATTAGCTGATGCCTGCGACTTCGTCGGCGTGGTTTAAGTTTTTTATTCCCTAGGGAACTCCCTAATTTTCCGGGATAAAAAGTAGCCTATGTCACTCTCCAGGTCCTCAATACCCATGCCAAAAATCACGTCGATCCGTTGCTCCGTTGTGGCGTGATTGAAGGACAAACCAACAAACCAACAAACCAACAAACAAACACACTTTCGCATTTATAATATTAGTATTAGTATGATTGCAATTCTAGCGTACTGGCCACTTTTAATTAAAATGCGTGGTGTCAGATTTCAGAGTGAAACTTTTTTCGCATTAAAACTATAACATTCTAACCTTCTTGATTAACCAACCAATAAAGCGCAGAGCACTTAAAGCCGTCAGTCCTGTGTCTGATCTCTTTTATATTGCCGCCCTATCGGACTATGAGAGTAAGGGAATATAGTATGTGCATCTGTGCTAGTACACAATAATATCGTCCGAGCAGGGCCACACTGCCAACGTTTAAAGCCATATCTTTTCATTATTGTTGACTTTCGTGAATTAGAATTACAATCCTTACTTTAGGAACGTCAAGGTACGTGACATCAAACTGTCATTTTGAGTAATATTGCTTACTTGGCAGTACGGCCCCTGATGGCTTATTTCTATGGAGTTAAGCCACGCGGTCGAAATTCAGAACATGATTATTTTGCAATCCATTACGCAACAAAATTTATTATTTGCTCACCGTAGGCAGACAAGCTCATCATACATGTAATTTTAGAGTCAACGTGACGCATGTGTGAACAAATACGCTGATTGATCGACTTGGCTCAGCTTTTATTGAGAAAAAAATGCTCATTTGAGTTTTGAGCAGTATAAAGGACGGTACTCACCGATATTTACCAAAACATATCCACGGGACAATGACATCGCGGGAATTTCAACAGAATCGGTTTCTTTATGCTTGTAGGTCGGCATTTTGTACTTTAACACACACAAGATGGCGGCCTCGCTAATTAGTGATGACGTCAGATTTCATCATCTGTGCGTTTAGTCTAAATTTTTACATTGCAATTTCGATTGTTCGTTTCGCGCGTTCGATCTCATTAGCGTCAAAGTAAAATGGGCCCAAAAGCTCTAAGATTTTAATGTCACAAATTCAATACATACGATTTTAATTTCGAAACGTAACATATTGAACCCTGTCTGTGGATAGACAAAATTAAGCTATAAATCAATGTAATTAAGGTTCATTTTTCTTTGACGCTGATGTGATCGAACGCTCCCAGCGATTAATCGAATTTGCAGTGAAAAAACTTATACTAAGTGTGACAGGTTTTACGAAGCGGTGCCACAGTAATTAGTGCTGTGTGCTTAGCCACGGGCGGGGATGACACTCTCAAATTAATTAATGAAGACAAATAAAAATGTTATATACCTTTTGGTACCTATACAGGTTACTGACTACCTTGCTAAGCTTCAGATGTGTCAAATAGGAATCTTCATTTTCATAGCAACGGTAAATTTATCATTACTAATGTTAGATCAACGCAACGTGACTACGTTGTAACGATGGAAAGTGGGAAAGGTGGAAAGAATCTTTTAAATCTAGAACTAGTTTGTAGTGATATATCACTACAAACTAGTTCTAGATTTAAGAGATATAATACTATACTATATATATAGTATAATACTATACTATATATATAGTATAATACTATACTATATATAGTATAGTATTACTCCATACCAAACGTTTACAAAATTCGGAAATGTCATGTAGGTTTGTAAGATCGGCACTGTTCACTAGGATCCACTGTTTGGATCGTCTATTCATTGGTTTGGAAAGCAAATTCTATTGAGAAGATTTGGCATGAAACTGTAGTTACTCATTTTAAAAAGCTAAATGTTGCAACTAATCTATGTACTAATATTATAAATGCGTAAGTTTGTATAGATGGACGTTTGATCAAAATGATACATTAATTTATGCTGTCTACATACTAATATTATAAAATTTATAATATTAGTATGTAGATAGTTTAACAAACAAAAGTTTGGATGGATGGTTGGATAGATATTTGTTACTCAATCACGCCCGAACGGGTCAACGGATGTGGATGAAATTTAGCACAAAGATAAAATATAGTCTGAAATAACACAAAGGCTACTTTTTATCCTAGAAAATTAAATAGTTTCCTCGGGAACAAAAATACCTTAATCCGCAGACGAAGTCGCGGGCATCAGCTAGTTTATTGAGGTAGACAATACATACAATGGTAACCGCCTAGAAGTCAAGGGGAGCGATCCTCGGGCAGGCACTCGTAACTCTTCTGAGTGAGGCGTTGTGAGAACCCGCATGGCCGAGAGTTCTCGCAAGCATGTGAAACCTGACAATCCGCTCTTGACCAGCGTAACGAGACACTCGCGCTCAGCTGTAGTTGAATGAAACTCACCTGAAATGGGTTCAATGGGTACAATACATCCATACTAATGATATAAACTAGATGATGCCCGAGACTTTGCCCGCGTGGATAGAGGTTCTTACCATTGAAAATGGTTATCAGATGCAAATAGCCTGAGACGTGTTTATGGCCATAGCTCCGAGGACTTTGGGAGGATCGAGATGGAAATAGTACCAAGAGTTGAGGAATTTATGGAGACACGTGTGAGCGTTTAAATTTTGTTTGTTTACTAAATTGTGAATATTTCGGAAAAAAACCGACTTAAGTAAAAACTAAAAAAAGTCCTAGGGTATTAGTTTACTCACAAAATGGCGAAATAATTTTGAAAATCGGTTAATAATTGTGACCTGTAGACCCGTTTTTCTACAATTCCAAATCTAAAGGTACCATCCCTTTAGATTTGGAATTGTAGAAAAACGGAAAGTAATGTAGCTTCTATGATTATTGACCGATCATCATGGTAATGGTGTTAAAAGATGCGGATGCTGGCGAGAAGTGCTTTTTCGTAAATTTTCGTATTCATTTTCAATGCACCGATTCTTGCGGGGACTGCGAAATCAGTGAATTTCTTAAATCTTCTCCCGGGATACAATCTTATCCTGTACAAAAGTTTAATTTTAATTATTTGGTTTGTTTCAGTTGTGTGCATTAATTTTAATAAGCAACTAGTTTTTATACAAAGTTATCGCTTTTCTTAAATTTACTTATCGCTTGGGTCGCTATTAAAAATCTAAAAGAATAAATATTCTTGAAATTTCAATAAACTTTGAGTGGCGACCCACTGAACGATATTTTTAATGTTGCCGTAAAATAAATATTGTTTAGGAAAGGTTGTAATGAAAGCCTCTTTTTGCCACTGTGGCATTCTATTAAATGTAGTGCGCAAATGGTCCGTGGCGCCTCACTCGCACTCTCGATCTGGCATCAGTGGCGAGCGGACGTTACCGTCAATTGTGTACCTACTTACTGATAAACAAGTGTTTTTATTTAAAACCTAAAGCTCAGATGCGTGGACATCACAATGGCGACGAGTAAAAGCGCAGTAAGTAAATTTCGCTCTAATTATTACATGGATAAGTACCTGCTTGCAGAAATTGGTCAGCAACAATTTGAAATTTCGCAAAATCTTATGAGAAGAAGAGGTATAGCTGATAAGGTACGGTTTAAATGCCAAAACCTATGAATTTACGTTTCCTTTTTTCTCAATCTTATTTAACTTTATTGTTTTATTGGTATTTGAGTGTATTGTGTGTCGGTACCTAACTATGGGCGAACAGCACCGGCGAATGGTCGGTGGATGGGTCGCGTAGTTTAATAAATGTAATTACGTCGATAATTGCATGAACTCGTAAACTATACCGTGTATTGGTATTTAGTTACGAAATTTTACTTTTATATACCTACTCAGAAATGCATTGTTGACCAAATCTGTTTGCAAAATTATTCTACGTAGGTAGGTATACCATGTACGTACCTATCGAAATATAATTCGATCAATTTACAAAATTTTCAACGTACATAATATTATTATTAATATTATCGTCAATTACCCGTTTTGATAAAGTACCGCTTCAATAACTTTGAAGTCATATAATTATGGTATCGTTGAAACTAAATAATAATGTTGGTATACCTATCGAAATATAATTCCATGAATAAAACAAAAAATGTTCCAGCGAACGTAACATTATTATTAATGCTATCGTTAATTACCCGTTTTAACAAAGTACTACTTCAATAACTTTGAAGTCATATAATTGTGTTATCGTTAAAACTAAATAATAATGTGTGTCCTATCGAAATATATATTCGATCAATAAACAAAAGTTCCAACGAAGATAGCATTATTGTTAATAATATCGCTAATTACCTGTTTTAACAAAGTACCACTTCAATAACCTTGAAGTCATATAATTATACCTATCGAAATATATATTCGATCAATAAACAAAAGTTCCAACGAACATAACATTATTGTTAATACTATCGCTAATTACCTGTTTTAACAAAGTACCACTTCAATAACCTTGAAGTCATATAATTATACCTATCGAAATATATATTCGATCAATAAACAAAAGTTCCAACGAACATAACATTATTGTTAATACTATCGCTAATTACCTGTTTTAACATAGTACCACTTCAATAACCTTGAAGTCATATAATTATGTTATCGTTAAAACGAAATAATAATGTGGGTACATCATTAAAAATGAGTCGAACGTCGGCGAATCGAATGTACTTTGCACTGTCTATCGTAATCAATAATTATCAATGAAATAATTCATCAACAATAAAATATCCTACGATTGTGGCTCATTGATACTGCTCCGACTGTTTTAATACCAAGTAACTATTGACCCTTAATTATTTTGGTATTTGACTAATTAATTAAATTAGTTAATTTATTGAATGGTATTTAATGAATCGATCTAGATATTCCCTCTACCTTGTTTGGAGATCGTCCAACATGTCCCAATCACAAGTTTCAACACTAGCACCATTCCATTGTGAGGGTGATCCAATCTTTGTGCTTTTGGAATATACTTCATAGCACCTACGTTCCGGAGGTATGTCACTAAAAGATATTTAATTCATCATCCCCGGAAATCACGTGATTAATTCTGACATGACGGACGGGTTATAATATCGCAATAAAAATTGAATGAGTATTTTTCCTCTAAGCAAGGTTATTTATTTGAACGTAATCTTCGGTTGATTAAACAAGAATCAGTCTAAAAGTTTGATAAGTCTTGATTCCTCTGCTAAGATGACAAATCTCGGGGTGCAACTTTGCTAAGGAAGATGAAAATCTCAATTGACCAAATAACAGAAGTGTAGCTTGGCCAATTGAGGAAGAATATTTTGTTACTTGGATAAACGGCAACAATCTAAAATATAATCATAACAAAACCCTCTAGAAACTGTTGAACAAGGGTAAACGAGTTCCACGATAGACAGAGCACAAACACAACTAGTTACCAGCCTTAATAAAATTGAGGTTAAACCTACCAAACTACATACCAAAAAAGAGGTTGATCTCTGTAGCCGATGTGGCGGTAAAATCACAAAAGTGATAGTAGTTCCTGCCCTGCAATTAGTGCTAATTGCTTTAAATGTGTTTTCTGACGGTATTTCCACAAACACTGAAAACAAGGGCCAATTAATGACAAAGTTCCAACCTCTTGGTCAAGAAAATGATAGAACTCAAACACCAGAGTGGAGACACTCCAAACTACCCCCAAATAATGAGCCTACATCTGTTGATTATATTTTCCTCATCGATGACGATGCAACAATAGATTTTCAGGTAGGTGGAGTTAACATGAAATGCTCATTGATCTGGTGGTGTTATTAATGATAAAACTTAGCAACGCATGAAACAATCTGAAATTATTGTGTCCAACCGACAAACAGATTCAGTCGAAACCTTCATGGCTTATAATGCTAAAGATCCTCTAAATGTGTTAGGTTCATTCGGGTCTAAGTCATTAATACAAAGTTTATGTCATTGATAAAATTGATTTAAAGAGACTTCAATTTCCCTCAACATGCTAAAACTAGATTTTGATGTCCAATCAATTGAAAAAACAATTTCACAAAAATTTATTGGTGATTCGTATATGAATCGGATTTTTATAGACAAAACAGTTTTTCCAGTCTGTCAACTTTATAGACGAGTCCCATAAATAAATAAATAATAAAGAAGACGAACATCTAAAATGGACGTCATTGAACCAGTAACAAAGCCACCTTCTTGGGTTTCTACGATAATACGGATTCTAAAGCCAGCAGTTGATATTCGTATTTGTTTGTTATGTGTGCTGCTAACAAATCCATTAGAGAAAATCATCCCTTGCCTACCATGAAGCAACTGAGATACCAAAGGATCATTTTGGGTGTGGTCTTGTACACTTTATCATAAATAGAGGAAAATACATAGATTTTATTAAAGTAAAATAAATTTGAATACCAGAATAAATAACTTGCAAAGATAAAAATCTATTTCAAGTTTTATTATGTTTCCAAGATGGCGGCCTTCAACCATAGAGAAGGCAGTACCTGGCGCGAAATGTGTCAAGTGTCATTTCTGACAAGTGACTTGAGTCACTGTCATAATACCGCAGGGTGATCGGCTAAAATGACAGCTACAGTTTAACGATCGTGATCACCTCTGATTGGTTAACACTCTTCCACTTTTGGAAAAAATCCATTAACGCAGCAAGAATACCATAAATTCAGCCAATCACAACAATTGATACTGTAACAATGAAGATACAAAATCGCGGTGCCATGTTAATTTGCTTTCATTCAACCTTAGTGACGATTAATGACACATAGTTCATTATATTTGACACTTGACAGAAAACGTCATAAAATATGAATCCGCCATTTTCAAAGACTCATGTTTAGTGTTGCTAATCGTTTAAAGATTATTTCACTTCTGAAATTAGGACAATTTGGGGGTATTAATCAATCAAAGCTGGTTAAAGATTTTATTTTCTTTAATTTCACTACTGGTAGGTACCCTCAGATTAAAGATATTCCAAACCAGTCCCACGGCCATACAAATCTGGACCGTCTCATTTTTGTCAAAATTGAATTTTTCGGACGGTTTTCATCAAGTTAACAGAAATTACAACGTTCATAACTATCAAAGGGCTTTACCGCTCCAAATGGTTAATGTTCGGAATATCGTATAAATACTAAGCATTTAATTTCTGATTGTAGGTAAGTAAATAACAAGTTGTTACAATAAAATATGTAGTTGGAACTATAGTTCCAAGCCACGATCTGCTAATCATATGGCGTGCTTAATTAATTCATGTACAATGTACATCCTATCAAAATAGTTGTATTTTATGCATTCTACCACTAATCATTATACTATAAACAATCCTCATCGATTTAGTAATCATTATTATTATCATGAAATGACAATATATTTACTATTAAGTATGTCCTACACGATTTACCAAAAAAAAAAAAAATACCGAGCTAGGCTTGGTCATACAGGTACCTAAAAAAATGAATAAAAAATAATAATTGTAAAGCTGTTATCAAATTATGAAAATTACAACTAAAAAACTACTGAATCTAAGAAATAAAATACATATTATATTACTGCCTCAGGTAATCGTCAACAGAATAATGCTAGCGGGTCAGTAATCAATCTGTTGTCTTCGTTTTGAATTTTGCAATGGTATAAGTCAATTAAATCTTTGGACAACGTATTATAAAATTAAATTGTGATACTATTATATAAACTTTCTTCGTATACAGTGCCAATTTTACCATTACCCATACCAATGTATTTCTTCGCCTACTGTCTTTCTCGTGTATATCACCAAAAGTTTTAAAGTAATGGTTGTATTTTTTTTACAAATATGCAGATTTTTTTAATATAATAAATTCAATGCAGAGTCCGGATATTAAATCTATTACTTTAAATCAAATATTTGTTATTGGAGTGGACTTTTAGCTGTATGTAAGGTGCTATTGAGTGGTCGAGTAAATCTACCACTGGTTAAATGGGGTTTGCACTACCCACTCCACTTATTATTCTAACACACTTTTTGTGAATGCTTTCTCGAAATCTGTCGATTTACCCTACAGTGTAGGACCATAGTACAGATGACATACCCATGACAGTACAGCTGCTGACATAATATGTCCATGATAGGCACTCAGTGATGCCTTATCCGTTGTCAGGTGAAAACATCTTTTAAAAAATTGTATGTGCGGTTTCCAATTTAATTTACTATCTTTTGGTTTAATATTTTTTTTTAAAAAAATCTATTGGAGAATGACCACAAAATTTTACATTTAGAGAAGGATGTTTTGAGTTGGTTGTTTCATATTGTATAAATTATGTTTTGTCAGTATAATTATCTAAGTTATTTTCATTTAACCATGTAATTATATTTTTAATTGAATTATTAGTCTGTTTCAAATTTGGATTTGTCATTGTATTTTATTGTAATCGTCGTATCATCAGCAAATAAAATGACAAAATAACACTTTTGAGAGACTGAAATAATAATAAGAAGATAGAGGTAAAGAGAAAAAGGAAGAGGAATAGGAGACTGCCGACAAGGTCTGTGTAAAGGACATGGTAAAATAAATAAATTAGTTTCAGAATTTAATCCATCAGAGATAAATATAAAGAATGACGAAATTGGTCAGAATTACAGGAGGAGTATTGTACACCTGAAAAGTTGAAGGTAAATTTAAAGGCGTCGACCATGAAGAAGGATCTTTAAAAGAGTTAGTTTGACATGTTGATATTTTGTGTATATTAATATTTTATTTTAAAAAAAATATATAAAAAGAAAGAGATGTGGCATTCTATTAAATGTAGTGCGCAAATGGTCCGTGGCGCCTCACTCGCACTCTCGATCTGGCATCAGTGGCGAGCGGACGTTACCGTCAATTGTGTACCTACTTACTGATAAACAAGTGTTTTTATTTAAAACCTAAAGCTCAGATGCGTGGACATCACAGCCACAACGGTTTGTAGGTATATTCACTTGAAA
The DNA here is from genome assembly GCA_923060345.2 of Erebia aethiops. Lineage (NCBI taxonomy): Eukaryota > Metazoa > Arthropoda > Insecta > Lepidoptera > Nymphalidae > Erebia > Erebia aethiops. Next base: position 15,059,471 of record OV281081.1, on the reverse strand, counting down.
GGGCCATTTCGTTGTTTTATGAATTAGGTGACGCTTTCTTTTCGCTTCAGATTTTACCCACTTATGATTTTATTGCTTTTACTGGGAAATCTTTAATTCTCCGGGATAAAAAGTAGCCTGTGTATACAACAAAACAAAAAACAAAAACAGGCAAAAAATTTTGTTCCTATTTTGGCCACCGGGTCAGATAAGTTGGTGGAAAGTTGTGATTGAAATTTATATTTTCCAAATAATCTCTTCCGGTCTGTTGGGAGGCTTTGGCTTTGGCCTTGGCTAGTTAGAATCGTGTTTGATTGCAATCAATGTATATTTTTATACAATGTATATTATTATTATTATAAATGCGAAAGTTTGGATGGATGGATGTTTGTTACTCAACCACGCCAGAACGGCTAAACGGATCTGGATGAAATTTGGCACAGAGATGTATTGTAGCCTGGAATAACACATAGGCTACTTTTTATCCCGGAAATTTAAAGAGTTTTTGCGGGAACCTAAAAACCTGAATCCACGTGGACGGAGTCGCGGGCATCAGCTAATATTACATACAATAAAGCGAAACATTCTGACTCACTGACCTGCTTATCAATATCAAGCCTTAGACCTAGAAAGCCGAAATTTTGCACAAGGAAAAAGCTGCGTGATCAAAGCCGCAGGCGTTTGCTAGGGATATAATATCACAATGGCTCCGACTTACTTTGAAGGCGTAGAGCTCTACAACTTCCGTAGAAGTGCTACGTCGAAGGCTACGCAAATACTTGAGCATAAATAAAAAATGCTCAAGTAATTAAAAAACTATTCAACATTCTTGTCACAAAGTGTTTTACTTGAAAACATAATCAACGCTTAAATAGTTCATTAATCTTACTTATATTAAAAATGTGAAAGTTTGAATATTTTTTGTATGTTTCTTACTCCTTAAACCACAGTAGTATTATTTAAGCGATTTGACAGAAATTTGGATGTGATTGGAGATAGCTTATAGCTATAGTAAATAATCTAAATAGTTCTTGCAATTCAAGAGTGCGCGTGGCTCATGGTTGTGTTAAATTCCTATCTGTATACATTTGTATAGGTGTAAATGTGTGAATGTACGTGATTGCGCGTACGACTGACCGCTCCGAGAGGCACGCACACTTACGCATTGTGCATAACTACAAGTAAAGTTCACAGGCGCTGGTGAATTGCAAGATCCCGCGGATTTTTATTAAAAAACTAGCGATCCGCCCCGACTTCGCACTAGTACCACTTATCATCATAATAGTCCATACTTATACACACAGGTTTTACAAATTAGCTACTCGTATATGTACTTTGTAGGAGTGAGCATATTGTATTAAAATTCAAACATAGCGTTCGTAACCCGCCCGCGCCCCGCCCTCAACCCACCTGCCACTGCCGCGCAATTTCCTATTGCACTTTATTGTATTTCTATGATATCTCATAAGATATTCATCTAAATTTAATGGTGTACAGAGCAATTTTGGTCTAAATTAAATACTTGAGATAAGTAACATATTTATTTTGATAAGGATTAATACTATGTCGGTTAAAACACCTTCGCAAGTAAAGCATTATTTAAGACCAAATTTGAAAATCATAAAGATGGTTATTGTGAGACAACCCTAAAAGACAGATAATATTATATGCTATCGCGGTCTTTTTTTAGAACTTTTTGAGAGGAACAATTCCACTATACATTGTTTTCGTATAACTTTTACTATTTACGCAGCGACCGACTTAATAAATCACATTATTGCAATTTTCGTATTGATCTCTAGGCCGGTTTTCCAGAATAAAAAGCACACTATGTTTTATTCCAGACTATAAGCTATCTCTGTGCCAAATTTTATCCAGATCCGTTCAGCTGTTCTCACGTGAGTCAGTAACATACATACAGTGAGTTGAGTAACATAAATTCATTCATCCATCCAAAACTCTGTATTCTGCAATTTATATGGGCGTCTGCTAAGATGGTATGTACCTACTTACGTATATATCTTGTGCAATGTACAATATTGTTAAAAAGTGTTATTTCCTACTGCTGATGCCGCTAATGGAGCCCGATGAAGTTTGCGCATAAACACTGCATCATGCCGCAGCTATCCACAAATATACATTTCGTATCGGTCTAAATGCGAACGCTATTTTTATTACTGGTAGAGTTATTATGAAGCCTCTTCGAATAAAGTCGATGTTTTGTTATTTTTTATGCCACTACAAGTCACGGTTAAATGTCAGAACGTTACAGTGTGTTCTAATCAAATTATTATATTTAACTTTATGATACAGTTATTATAAGATTATGTCTCATCAGTAAGACGTATCCTATCTTCTATGGTTTATAAAGATCATAACCATGGAATACGAACTATAAAAATAAACACTTCTTAAAACCAAAAAGACAGCTCTGTCGTGTCTTACGACATACCGTAAGAACATAACTACCTACCTACTTCTGATTCTAATAAAAAATATTGAACAAGTGAATATAATTAAAATTATTAAAAAATACGACTGCTCTGCCGTAGCCCGTATTGAAATTACCTTTGGAATCTTATTCACAATATTTTTTGTGAATTACTGGATATTGAACTATAGTGTTATTAGTGTTATTATTTTTGGAATCTACTCATCATTTTCTAGATGATGGTTATATAGTTAATCTATCTTATTTTCGAATATTTTTTTTCAACTTTAGTCTTTAATGCGGGACCATGGTCACCCCATCAATTTTTTTTTAAATTTTACTAGGGATTCTAACGATACCTCATTTATCAAAATCGGTTCAGGCGTATAGAAGTTATGGTGGAATATAGAAACTCACATACATACATACATACATGAACCCTGAAAACAATATACTCCTTTTTTCAGGCAGTCGTATAAAAACGGATTACCTACTAAATATAAATTCACGACTGTCGTGAGAGGGAATCGAACCTGATAAAACTTTATAATTACGTGGCTCTTTTCCAACTAAGCTTCTAAGGCCGTCTTGGAAGTATTCAAAATATTCACCAACAAATTAATTACATACAGGTAGTCTATCTCCTTACATCTACATTAGAGGGAGGGAGAGAGAGTTTAACGCTTTTTTGTCACTTTTACAATTGTTGTCCCCGCGCGTTATTCAAACTTGTTAGCATTATTACTGTTTGTCATTATATCTCATGAAACAGGAAGTATAATATCTGTCAATTTGACTCGTTTCATGTCATTCGATTTAATCTGCGGATACGGACGCCATATTGAAATTAGTTAGAATAAATACGAGTGTTTTGACGATTGTAATTCAGTGTCCAGCCGGCAGACTCGGCGATTATTGAATACTTTTGTGTATAGATCGCAATTTGATTTAGAGCTTAACGATAGCAATCGTGGCCGGATCAAATGAATATTGTTTTTAAATTTAGTCAACTTTTATCTAATTACATTAAATCTCTCGTGGAACCTCTACACGTATGATCATTTATTCGGCTTTTGTAGTCGGGTAAATCTACCGCTGGTTCGGAATTTCACTCCTACCGAGTTCAGAGTTGGGTTGTTATTCTGACGACCTCCCTGGCGCGGTGTTGAGCGCTGTTGTCGTAACTGGGTTTGAATTTGGGAATTTATAATTTCTGATTTTTCTCTGGTCTGGCCTGATGGGAGGCCGCTACGGTGGTAACTAGGTAAACACGTGCCGCCAAGCGATTTATCGCCGCCAAGCGATTTATCGTTCCGGTACAATGCCGCGTAGAAACAGATAGATATAGGTTTAATATAACTGCCACATCCCGAACAGGCTAGCCCGCTACTTACTGAGATTGCAGTCAAGGGCTAACTTGTAGTATATTTAAAAAAAAAGAACTACCAAAAAGAACTATGTAATACTCAGTCAATCCTCAGGCAAACGGTAGTAAACGGTAAGTCCTTGGAAACAGCATAATATATCCTATTTGAACAGGGCTGGAGGCAGTATTGTTTTACATGGCCCCATGAGAATAATAGTCCATATCGTTTGATAGCCCCGAGTTATGACGGCTCGTAGGCGTTATGTCGCTGTATATACGCCCGTTAAAGTTATGTGTCTGATGTATATTAAGAGCTTACGGTTTTGTTAACTGCTCATCTAATCATGTTTTAACCGACATGTGAAAAAAACTGAAGCTCATAGGTAGTGTTGTGGATTGCGTTTATATTGGGAGGGAATTAATACGCACAGACTCGATGTTAAAATATCCTGTCCCGGGCCCATAGAGGGACTGGAGCCGGTCGTTGGGTTAGGGCCTTGGTGAACAGGTTCTGACACTCACCTTTTACGGCATAAATATCTTCAGATTAATCCTAAGCAATCAATGTACATAATTTCTTAGTATTTATATACTTGTGGGCAAACCTTGTAAATAACATGTAGTGCTAACTAACTAGAATAATGCTTACTTATCCGACGTGACAAAAATGGACCAAGACTTTGCAAGATTAAAATCTACTTATTAAAAGAAAAACGTGACAATAAATATAATTAAAATTTTAACAACTAAAATTGCAACCTAGATATCTATGGTATTGGTAAGTGCCATAGGTAGCTAAAATATATTCTTGACCATTTTTTATTTTATTTCATTTACAATCGCATAATAATAATGATCAATTAAAAACAAGCTAATTGAAGTGATTCCATACTAATATTATTATGAATGCGAAAGTGTTTCTGTTTGTCTGCTATGCTTTCACGGCCCACCTAATCATACAATTTCGATAAAGTTTTGTATAGAGATAGGGTGCATCCCGGGGATGGACATAGGTTACTTTTGATCTCGGAAAATTTAAGTGTTCCCGCGGGAACCAAATAACCTCAATCCACACAGACGAAGCAGCGGGCATCAGCTAGTAACTTATAAGTAAACACAGCATGGTCTAAACAAAAGCAACAACTATCAAGGCTAAAAGATTTTTTTTTATCCACTACAAGCTAGCCCTTGACTGCGATCTCACCTGATGGTACGTGATGATGCAGTCTAAGATGGTAGCGGGCTAACCTGTTAGGGGCATGGCAGTTATATTAAACCCATACCCCTTAAGTTTCTACACGGCATCGTACCGGAACGCTAAATCGCTTGGCGGCACGTCTTTGCCGGTAGGGTGGTAACTAGCCACGGCCGAAGCCTCCCACCAGGCCAGACCAGAGAAAATCCAGAAATTATAAATTTCCAAATTGACCCTGCCGGGGATCGAACCCGGGACCTCCGCACGTTAAGGCAACAGGCGCTACACACTGCGCCACGGAGGTCGTCACAAGATTATATAGATTATGGATTGTCCTATATGAGCAACGACGCAAAGCAACGCGATGCAATACACACCAGAAAATGACAAACTTACGAGATCTACAACGTAGGTCACGTGAATGCTCAGCTACTGTCTGATACTGTCGCGTCGCAACGTATCGAGTCGCGCTGTCGTGTTTGTTGCTAACCTAGGACTAGGACATGGCCTTATGCATTGAGACACTGGATAACCCGTTATCCTAGGTGAGCGATGAAAGCGACGCATAATTTCTTAGCATATAAATACTAAGAAATTATGTACATTGAAGTGGGGAAACCTTGTAAATAACATGTAGTGCTAACTAACTAGAATAATGCTTACTTATCCGATGAAAGCGACGCAACGCAACGCGACGTAAAACGACTCAATAGAAAATGACAAACTTATCTATGCGCTAACTTAGGCTACGTAAAGGCTACTTTCATCCAGCCAAAAATAACCTTCTAAATGCGACAGTTTTGAAGGATGGATGTATGGATAAATGTTTGTTACTCTATCACGCCAGAACGGCTGAACGGATCTGGATGAAATTTGGCACAGAGATATATTATAATCATGGAAGGATATATAGGTTACTTTATATATCAGAAAATTAAATTCCCGTGGGAATCAAAAACCTAAATCCACGCGGACGAAGTCGCGGACATCAACTAGAGTGTTCTCATAAAAATAACTCTGTCAGCATACACTATTTATTTCCCTGTATTTTTTCAGCGGCTGACTGCTCCTAAAAGCTTGAAGCTGTTCCCATTTCATCCCACATCAACTTGACGTGGCTTCAAAAAATAGGTTCCAACATGAAACGACCGCGTTAAAAGGTCGAAAGAAATTCAATATGACGTCACATATTGGTGAATAGGGACCTGGTACACTCTTTTCTGCTCCGCCATGTCAGGAATAAGACGAAATCACACTAAGATCTCATTAAGAAAATCTCCTGACATGTTTTTCCTGTTGTGTTGTGTGAACAGGAAAAAAATGTAAGTGCGTGTGTGTGTTTTCCCACTACAAGTTAGCCCTTGACTGCAATATCAGCAGGTGGTAAGTGATGATGCTGTCTAAGATGGTAACGGGCTAACCTGTTGGGAGTATGGCAGTTATATTAAGCCCATATCTCCCACCATATTATTATTTTTATAACCCCCATTTGGTTTCTACACGGCATCGTACCGGAACGCTAAATCGATTGGCGGTACGTCTTTGCCGGTAGGGTGGTAATTAGCCACGGTCGAATTATCTCTGGTCTGAATAATTATAATAATAATTCAGAAATAATAAATTCCCTTGAATGAAATGAAAGAAAAATTGATGCCTATTGCAAAAATAAATTATTGCTTACTGATTATTATGTAATGCGGAGGAAAGAAAGGCATATTACGAGAAGAATGATATATATGCATGTGGAAGGAAAAAAGAGTAGAGGGAGACCAAAGAAAAGATGGATGGATTGTGTGAAAGAGGATATGCGTATAAAAGGGGTGAATGATAGGTTGACGGATAACAGAAGGGAGTGGAAGAAGAAAACATGTTGTGCCGACCCCACATAGCGTGGGCCAAGGACAGGAAGAATAAGAAGACTGATTATTAAATAGACCGTCTTCCAAAAGGCCTAAAATTCATATCTGCTGTTAGTTTCAAGTTTAAAATTTATTTTAAAATATCGAATAAAGAAATGTGTGTTTGCAATTCACACACGGCAGAAGTGTAACTTCAGAGAAGTAGCCTACGAGAGAATGGGTTAAATATAACTTGTATTCTATATCTTATATTCTATTCTTCTATCTTATTTTCATCGAATTTTCAAATTACAACGATTCTAAAGAAGTTTCACTTCAAAAAAGTGTGTTGAAATTTGATGACATCACAACTATGTATTTCATACAAACTTCTAAAACACGTTTTTAAGTTTGATAATGAGTTGTCGATTTGATTGAGTTATCATCATCACTATTGCTGAAAGCATTGGAAAAGAAACCATTTTTACTTTTACTTCCAAAAAAGGAGGTTCTCAATTCGGGGCGTATGTTTTTTTTAACAACATTTTTACTATTTTCAAAGGGTATAAAATTATACTGTCATGAGAGCATTAACACTAGTCACTACCCTCAGACATAAAGCGATAAAAAAAATATAATAATCGTAAGTACATTTCACTCACTTAGTAAACGACACGAAGATTTGAAGTTTACAACTTGGCAATTAAATTTTAATGTGAGATAAAAGTGAAACGTTAAAAGAAGATAAGTTAAATGCAAGTCTTATCGTTTGATATAACCTGCTTTATTAGCATTTTTTAGGTTCTACACATAGCATTATCATCACATCAAACCTACCACCAAAGATGTGGCGCCAAGCGATTTAGCGTTCCGGTACGACGCCGTGTAGAAACCGATTAGGGATATGGGTTTCATAATATAACTGTCATACCCATACCAGGTTAGCCTACTATCATATTAGACTGCATTATCACTTACCACCAGAAGAAGTTGCAGCAAGGGCTAATTTGTAGTGGAATTAAAAAATAGCGGTTTCATATTATAACTGTTCAAATTACCATCCCACTATCATCTTAGACTGCATTAATTTTAATTTTATTTATTTTACACTTTATTTGTACACCACAACACAAAAAAGAAAAATAATAATTAAGGAACACAAATACACAGAAGGAAGTAGAATACAAAAAGACGGCCTTATTGTTTAGCAGCGATCTCTGCCAGGCAACCATAGGATTAGGAGAACATACAAACAAATACCTAGATACTATTACATAAACCATTTACACAAATAACATAATACTCATAATAAATAATATAATATGAAAATAAACTAATATATATTATGTATTTAGTATTACTATTATAAATAACAATGAAAACTAATTGTCTGTATTAGGATAAATAGAAATTCCTAACAGATTTATTTCATTATCTTGCATTGGAATAAAAAAAATACTCTGCATAGGCTCCGATATGAAGGTATGCGTTGAACCTAAACTGTACAGTAATCTCTGAACCTGAAACTGACTTTTTGAGCGAACTTGTTTATGAGAGTAAACAAACGTTGAATATGTATAGAAAGTGCCCTTACTGGTGCATTTTAGAATTATACAGTTTGCCCTCCATTTCAATATTAATAGTATATTGAACAGCTTTACTTTAGAAACTTTGGCTGGCTGTCCATAAATATTGAATGTAGGTATAAGCCAAGTCTAGCTCACTGTTTTTGTTTAAATAGTAAGTTAGGCTTCGCCGGTAAAGCTAACAGTATTGTTTCCAACCACCTCAACTTCGATTTGTATTGAATAATGTCATTATTAATCTATCATATTTAGTTGTACATTTATTTCTATAAACAAACGAGTACATAAAAATAATACATAAAACATTATTATTTATTTATTTATTACTAGATGATGCCCGTGACTTCGTCCGCGTGGATAAATGTTTTTTGATTCCCGCGGGAGCTCTTTGATTTTCCGGGGAATAAAAGAAGCCTATTTCTATACACATTTAGTAAAACTGTAGAGCGAAAACACACTAAGGGACCGAATAGGACAAAAAGTCTGCATAGAACATCCGCGTCAGGGAGGAACGTCGTGTTGTCCTGTCACGCTGGTGTGCGTGGTTCTATTCAAAAGCATTTGTGTATAGACAAAGATTCCTTTTACTGAATGACAGATTTACGCTTTACTATAACTTAAAAAGTTGAATAGTCACTCAAAATCTGAAGACAAATCATTTATTTGCAAATTATCCCATCCATTATATACCTAAACTATGAGTATATTTTATTAAGGATGAACCATCAAGTAGAATCCATACTTCATATTATAAATGTGAAAGAGTGTCTGTCTGTCTGTCTGCTACGCTTTCACGGCCCATCTATTCAACCGATTTTGATAAAATTTGGTACAGGGAAAGATTTCATCCCGGGAAAGGACATATCCTACTTTTTATCCCGGAAAATTCAAGAGTTCCCGCGGAAATCAAAAAACCTTAATCCCCGCAGATGAACTCGCGGGCATCATCAGCTAATGATTTGAATCACTTTTCTAAAAGATCGCTATAAATTCCAAATAAAGTGTGATTTTCTAAAAAGAGACAATTATATGGAAAACTTGCTATTTATAGACTATATAATAATATAAAGGCGGTATCAAGCGCGCATAAATTCACAGCGACAGCCGCTTTGTGCCAGTATATTGAACTTTGTGTTTCACTGAATAGTTTTCTCGAATATTTTCGGTGTCGGAATACTGAAAATATTAAATCTCAAGAGTTATACATATAACAGAAAAATATTATATATAATCCTATTTATTATAAATTATCCTTTATTCAGCCAAAAAAGAATTAAAACAAAATTAAACATAAATGTAGTAATGAAGGAACTAAAAGTTTAATTCACGATAATCCGACTCGACAGTAAAAACTCGACTGTAAAAAAGACTGTAAAAATCGTTCATGTCAAGTCAACATCTCCTGAAGATGCTCCAGTGTCGGAATGAAACCCCCACCACCTCCACCACTACAGCCTATTAACGACCCACTGCTGGGCACAGGCCTCCAGTTTCATAGGAGAGAGGGAATTAGAGCTTAGACCCACCACGCTGCTCCAATGCCGGTTGGCGGGCTTTAACGACTATTATCATGTTAGTGATAATAACCGGGACCGACGGCTTAACGTGCTCTCCGAGGCACGGGGGTGAAACACCACCAACTAACTCCGGGCTGGCATTGAGAATTTCTGAATTGAAAAACCCAATACCAATTTTTTTGCCCGACCGGGAATCGAACCCAGGACCTCGTGATCCGCAGTCGACTATGCTAACCGCTAGACCAACGAGGCAGTTACGGAGTACGGAGTGAAACGTACGTTGAGAATTATTTGGAAGATTTGTGTGGTGTGGTGTGGTACCGGTGCGAATTGCTGGCCTACTGGACGGTGAATGTCGCAAGCTACACGTGCAAGCTACACGATGTGCCACATGGATTTGTCTGCTTTGGCGGTTTATAGGGAATTAAACTTGAAGTTCCTTCATTATCATGGACTTACATATATACATTAACTGACCGCAAAGTAACGCCTGTTTCTATCCAATGTAAATGGAACGTTACAGCTCCTAGAGAACCAAGGAGATAACCAAGATTAAGCCAACCTTGGTTCCGAGAGACCCAGGCACTCACCCCTTAAATCGAGCATAAAATCTCTGTTGGCTGAACGAGTTGCTGCCTCAGCTTGATGCTGCAGCCGGTCGAATACAGCGCTGGTTTTCAGGCATGACATGGCAATATGAGATCACAGGCTGATTGGAAGCGCAATACTTTTTTTTACAAGTGGTTCGCTCCGAACTGAGACCTCGCGGCGCCGTCTATTGACAACATTGTGAAGTTTTGTTAAAAATACTGAAGCTCATTAAAAATTAAATAATTTCGTTTCCTTACAATATTTATCTAATTTTTAATATTTCTTGTTCAAGTACAGGATATAATTCAAATAATTGATCAAGTTTCATGCTCAGCCTTTCAAAAAAATTAGAGTTAAGTAATTATGTTCAGTAATTCAGAAGTTATAATGCTCTGACAGACGGACGGACGGACGGACGGACGAACGGACAAGTGCAAATTCACTCAAGTAGACTCAGAGACCTTCGCTTTGCTCGGTCAAAAATGCTATTAAATATGTGAGGGGCGAGTGGCCTAGTTGCGACAACGCATATCAGTCAATTGCAATTGTTAAGCAACGTTAATCCAATTCGATAACTGGATGGGTGAGCGAATTTGGTAGTCCGAATTTGGCCTTATCGTTTCCTTCGTGCTTCGGAGAGCACGTTAAGCCGTCGGTCTCGGTTATTATCACTAACATCTGATAGTAACCGTTAGTAACCTGGTGAGTCGTTTGCGAATGGACCTGAATACTTAACGCATTATTATCCCGAGAAAACCCCTGATAATACATGATTAATGGAATGGGGTCACGAGCCTCAGCAATGAGGAGTACGACGCAGAGATGGAGTAAATACAGGTAGTAAGTAGTACGTACGTAGTAAGTACTTACCAAAAGTTTATGTAATAATTCATGTAATTTTTTATTGGTTTTTGTGGTTTATTTACCCGTCTTTTTTGATTTGATCAATTTATGTCCATCAAATCCTATATTTAAATTCCATCTTGACATTAACACTGCAAAGAGCAAAAAATATAAATAGATCTTGATTATATCACTCATTTCTGTCTTTCCGTCAAACATAATTGTGATTGAAGATATAAGGCTTTTACTTTCATCTTCCGTAGTAATGGAGCTTTTTTTCCATCCTATTTATAAACCCATGGGGTTTGGGATCGAGATTTGTAATTTTTTTATCATTAGTGCTGTTTGCCGTGACTTTAAGAAAGTACTTAGGGTTTTTAAAATCCCGTCTAGGTTTTTTTTATCCACTACAATGATCGACTACTCATCGGTCTCACCTGATGGTAAGTGACGATGCAGTCTAAGATGGTAGCGGACTGGCCTGTTAGGGGCATGGGAGTTATATTAAACCCATAACCCCTATTCAGTTTCTACACGGCATCGTACCGGAACGCTAAATCGCTTGGCGGCACGTCTTTGCTGGTAGGGAGGTGACTAGCCACGGCCGTAGCCTCCCACCAGGCCAGACCAGGGAAAATTCAGAAATTATCAATTCCCAAATAACTGCCGGGGATCGAACCCGGCTAGGATTTGGGAATTGAATTGAATTATTTTCAATACATTTGTGAGAAAACTTGAAAATAAAAGTCGAGTAGGTACAGGTATTCACTAGAAAATGATTTCTCACGCTCATACTTATTTCGAGATTTTGGCGGCTTTTAATAGCGCGATTTTTTTCTCAAATCTAAAATACCTAATTGTTCATTTAATTTTATTATTCCTCATAACATACCTAAGAAAAACTCAATGAAACTTTTAAAAATAGCGCGCACAGATTAAAGATTTAGTAAACTACGGCGCGTAGTTGTAATTGCTTTTTTTTAAATTGGCTTCCTGGCTCTAGTTTCTAGCTCTAGCTCTTAACTCCCAGCCTGGACTATTCAGCCTTTACTTTTCATTTATAAACCTTAAATCAATTTGAATTAATAATAGTTTATTTCATGAATTAATGTCGTCAATCCACATCTAAATGCTATTACTTTTTAGGTTTTCTATGAAATTTTTTGCAAGAAAACTTATTATTTTTAGAAGTAAAGAGGACTTACAAAAATTTTAAAAACACTGCTTTACTGCACGAGGGTAGTAAATTTAAATTACAAGCCCTGTTTATATTGTTAAATATATTTAAATTTTTATTCTACTTAAGTACCTACTACGTTTTGTGAGATAAATAAAAAGCCTTTATTTCTATTACCACCTACCAATATTTACAAAATTACAATATTTTAATGTTTATGTATGTTACATATTACTATAATTCTAGTTATTTGAAGTATTTTTGTGTTGTAGAAGTCGCGTCCTCAGCGTAGGCCTCCCCCAATTATCTCCACGCGTCCTTATATCTTGCCATTGTCATCCAGTTTGGTTCAACAATTTACTTGAAAATATCCATCTTTACACGACACATTATAAATGTCGTCCTTTTTTTTCTGTTTCTTGGAATCCATTCTGTAAGATGTTTAGCCCATCTTGTATTGTCCATCCTACATACTTAAATGCCCTGCCCATTTCCATTTTATTAACCTTGTTATTTTTGTTTTGTCATATAATTTTGTACTTTCCCATAAATCACAGTTTCTGAACATATCTTTAATTTTTGTCCCTAATATACTTCTTTCAATTTTTTTTGGCATATTGGTATTTTCGCTTCATCTTCTTTACATTTATTACATTTTGTGACATACTGCTAGAATAATACTAATATAGATTAATAACGAGCTTGGAGATATAAATTACACCCTTGTTGACTTTTTGTGTATTCATAATTTAAATATGGATATTTTGCGAACATCTTGACACAGCAGTTTTATTACAACGCGACCCAAAATACACTCGGGAACCATGGCCAAGTTGACACCTATAAATAATGTGGGCCACGGAAATGAAGGCGGGCTTACACTGGGATATTAAATATTCTCAAGCAAACAGTGGATTTTATTAACCATTCCTTGTGTTATTTCCTTTGTTAAGTTTTAAGGCATTTTACTTTTTTTTATGGAGACTAAGTATGATATTAAGTAAATAGCTGAATATTATAAAGCCGACTTCTTCTTACATTCATACTTTTATTAAAATACAAGCCATGTGGTGTCGAAACACACCCAGTACATAGCTGCTTTTTTTAGTCAACTATTACCTTTTTTTATTGCGAGATAGGCTCGCACTTGATGACAATCATGCTTAGTGCAAAGCAATGATGTTGAAGTATAGGTTGGAACGCGCTTGCCTAGAAGATGCCTATTCATTCACTCTTGCCTTGAAGTTATATGTGGCAGGAAACACGTGCGCTGGGAGGGTGTTCCACACAGTAGAGTCGAAACGTCGAGCAAAAACGCTTTGTACGAACAGATTCGACGTCAACCACAAGGATGCCAACGCTGACGAATTTTCCTGTCTCTTTCTACAAAAACATAGGGCTTTTATACAAATTTTCAAGCCCCATTTCACCCTTTGTGGGGTACCCTTTCGTAAAATGACTTATACAGGTTATTTTTATTTAAAACTAATAACCTTAATCCCGATTTTCAAGTATCTAACTTCAAAAACATAGAACTTTCATACAAACTTCCAACCCCCATTTCACCCTCTTCGGGGTAGATTTTCGAAAAAGTGCTTATACAGGTTATTATAATTTAAAACTGATAACCTAAATCCCGATTTTCTAGTCTGTAACTTCAAAAACTTAGAACCATCATGCAAACTTCCAACCCCCATTTAACCCTCTTTGGGGTAGATTTTCGGAAAAAAAATTATACAGATTTTTATTATTTTAAACTTATAACTTAAATGCTAATTTTCATGTGTCTAACTTCAAAAACAAAGGACTTTCATACAAACTTCGAACACCCATTTCAACCCCTTAGGGGTGAATTTTCCCAAAACCGTTTCTTAGCTGACGTTTACACCATAGAAGGAACCTACCTTCCAAATTTCAAGTCTGTATGTTTTATAGTTCCTGAGATATCGTGATGATCAGTCAGTCAGTCAGTGACCTTTCGCTTTTATATATATAGAAGATTCCGATTCTCTTCAGGGGGCATACTACGATCACATAAATCCGTATTGTTTTAATATTGTTGACGTTCGTGTTTTAGAATTATAATCCTTATTTTAGATTAGTGATTTGAATCCGCTTTGATATGTATATTGAAGGTTAATAAACGAATCGGCCATCCGATTGGGCTCAGATTCGATTCCCAAGTAGGTATGTTTTAGTTATAAACTCGCCCTCCTTGGTCGAGTGGTATCTAAGCATGGGCTAACTAGGTCTAGGTTTGAGTCCCGGGTCGGACCACAATTAAGTATTGTGTTTTTCTAACTATAAATTCTCAGTAGGTACTAACCCGGAGTTAGGAAGTTGGCGGTTCACCCCCGTGCCTCGGAGAGCACGTAAAGCCGTCGGTTCTGCGCCTGATCTCTCTTCAGTCGTGTCGGATTTTCCGTCTCATCATGCTATGAGAGTAAAGGAGAGTGTGCACCTGTGTATGCGGACACACTTGTGCACTATAATATCTTCAGCGCAGATGGTCAATCTCTGGAGATTGGCCGCCATGGCCCAAATTCGGTCAGGGGGCATTTTTATTATTCACCCACCCTCAAAGAAAAAAACAGTCTTGCGGTATATACGTCGGCCTACTAGGTATAGTAACATGAAACATCATTCGTTCCTCACTTTTCCATAGATGACAAATAGTAGATTGTTCATCAAAGGCTAAAATAGCCTATATGCTATTTGAGACTATGATCTATCTCTGTGCCAAATTTCATCCAGATCCGTTCAGTAGTTCTGCCGTGATTGAGTAACAAACATCCATCCATCCATTTAAACTTTCGCATTTATAATCTTAGTAAGATAAGTATAGTAGTAGCTGATACCCGCGACTTCATCCGCGCGGTATGAAATAGTAGATTATACACCAAGGGGATAAAGCACTGTTTTTTGTCACGGGCGCTACATTGAATCCTGAACGTAACGAAGGACTCCAAATGTAACTCCCGAGCGCAGCGAGGGTGTTATAAGTTAATTCCCGAGCAAAGCGAGGGAATTAAGATCGAGTCCTGAGTGCAGTGAGGGATTCAAGCGCCCAAGAATAAAACAGTTTTATCCCGGTGGTGTATACTCTACTTTTCTCACTTTATGCGAGACAATAAAAACCAGGCTTAGTAGATAGCAATTAAAAGTGCAAATTGATATTGGAGACATTAGTCCAATTATGGAAAGATAATATTATTTTATATTTTTATTTGGTACGTTTATTGAGGTACTACTAGCTACGGCTATAGCCACTTCTTTCAGCTGGCGTGGCCTACTCGATTTGACAAACAAATGAAGTTCGTCTCAGTGCAAATCTAGTGGGCCACGGCTTCGGTTTTCTAAAATCGAGTTGGCCGCGCCCACTGAGTACACATTCTGTTTAGCGAAATTAGACTTTATAGACATAGCAATAAGAATTATGAAAGTGAAAATCACATTATTGACCAGCGGGTTATAATGAAATTCAATAGAACATTATAACCCGGCTAAAGCCAAGAGATATAATGTCTTGCTTTCGGTAAGGTTTACATGACATATAATTCGGTATTGTCGAGCATGTGGTGTGAAAAATTGTTTACGTCCTATTCTCACACCTACCGAATATACACAAAAAATTTCATAAGAATCGGTCAAGCCGTTTCGGAGGAGTTTTGTTACAAACACTGTGACACGAGAATTTTATACAGTAAGTATGGATATGAGGGTATCCTTGATTTATTTCAGGATGAATTATTCCGGTGGTTTACTCTGCCCTTTTCCATATTTTACGGCGGCTGGTCAAAAAAAGGGTATTTAGCGTTCTGGAAAAGTCTGGAAACCGTTTAATTTCACGGTGCAACCGAGCATCGGGCATGTAATTGAATTATATGCGTCACAGATGATTATCCATTTCTACTTAATGTTATAAATGCGAAAGTGTGTCTGTCTGTCTGTATGTCCATCTTTCTGTCTGTGTGTCTGTCGGTCTGCTACACTTTCACGGCCCATCTGCTTAACCGAATTTGATGAAATTTGGTATAGGGGTAAATTTTATCCCGGGAAAGGACATAAGCTACTTTTTATCCAGGAAAGTTAAAGAGTTCCCGCGGGAATCATCTAGTATTATAGAAGTCAAATAAAATTCATCCTAAATAATTCAATAAAAATAAATCCTAAACACATACGAGTTGTTTATTGACGAAATAAAATGACCCACTCAGAATATTATGAAAACATTGCTGCTTACTTTGAATCTAAAAACCGAGGGATTCCAAAAAAATCTCAGGCAAATATTTAGCTTTTTGTACTAATGAAGCGAATGAGACATTTAAATATTCCATTTTAATATAATATACAGATCAAGGATCTTTATAATCGTACTAATTCAACTCGGAAACTTCTTACGTTTACCCAAAGTTGCTTTCCAAGACACTTTTTTTTCACAAAACGACTTTTATATTATAATTCCCGAGGGCTTAATTACGCATCGGGATTCTAAAAGCCTACCAAAGACCCAAATTATATAATAATTACCACCCCGATAATTATAATTTAATATTAGAAAAAAATTGCAGTTTCTCTGCTAATACAGTTAAAATAGCCTTATTTAGTATATCCATACTAATCCATACTAGTATTACAAATGCGAAAGTTTGTCTGTCTATCTGCTACGCTTTCATGGTCCACGGTGGTACAGTCTTAACGTTTCATAAGTGACACAAGTTGTCCTATGTGAAATAAATAAATCATTTATCATCTGTTCAACCGATTTTGATGTTTGGTACATGGATGGGTTGTATCCCGGGGAAGGACATAAACTACTTTTTATCCCGAAAAGTCCAAAAGTTCCCACGGGAATCAAAAAAACTATCCACGCGGACGAAGTCGCGGGTATCATCTAGTTTATAATGATAATTATCAAATTTTTTCGTTAGTAAAAAGCCTCTTTAATTAATGAGAAATGTACACGTTCAACGCGTACAATTAACGTCAGATCAAATTATTCATTACCAACATTTTTTGTTGCCCACACAAATAATACCTACCTATTTAATATTTTCTTGAATAAAATACGTCGTTAGAAACAAGTGTTCTTTCAATTCATTTTTTAAGCATGACTAACTTAATAATTTTTGTTTTAAAAGAAGAAATATTAAATGATAAATGATTTATTTATTTCACATAGGACAACTTGTGTCACTGATACGTCAAGACCCTACCTTATTTCTTAATACTTACCCGTATTTAGGTTGTCTTTTGGTGGTGGAAAATTTTGGGTGTGTAAAAAGAAATATCCATATCCATATCCATGCTAATATTATAAATGCGAAAGTGTGTCCGTCTGTCTGCTTGTCCGCCTGTCTGTTTGTCCGTCTGTCTGTCTGTCCGACTGCCTGTTTGTCTGCTACGCTTTCATGGCCCAACTACTAACATTTGGTACAGTCATAGGTTACATCCCGGGGAAGGACATAGGCTTCTTTTTATCCCGAAAAATTGAAGGGTTCTCGCGGGAACCAAAAATCATCAATCCACGCAGACGAAGTCGCGGGCATCATCTTGCAAAAATTACATGATCTGAAGACACAATGTTTCCGACAACACGCCGCGTCAGTCGTTTGCCTTTGTTATTTTACAATTAGGAAACCTAAAACTATCCAAACAGCTGACAAGTGAGTGGATAGTGCTAATGACCTAAGTTCACGTCTAATGTGTGTACCTACAGTATAATGATCACATTATAATGAACAAACAAACCAATTTTGCTAAAAGCTTGTCTGGCGTGCGATAAGTGAAGTTGTATCTAAAATAACATATTGTATTAAACTGAGAAATATAAGCAAGTGTTATTCTCTAACCCGAACGGCATTCAGAACTTCGGCAGTGGTAGATTCACTCGATGATTCAAAAGTAATTTAAAAGTTTTTTAAATAAAAAACTTTATTTATTTACTAGCTGATGCCTGCGACGTCATCTGCATGGATTGAGATTTTGTTGCATCTTGCAGGAACTCTTTAATATTTTGGGATAAAATGTAGCCTATGTGTTATTCCAGACTATAATCTTTCTCTGTGCGAAATTTCACCCAGATGCGTTCAATCGTTCTGGTTGATTGAGTAACAATCATCCATCCATCCATCCATCCATCCATCCAAACATTCGCATTTATAGTATTATAAAGTATATAATACTAATATTATAAAAGCGAAAGTTTGGATTAGTATAGATTATCTAAGATGCAACGTTCTTCATAGAGCTCGATGACGAAACATCCTTTTAAAAAACAAGTGAATTAAATAAACAAATGTTTTGGTAAGCCCATAGTTTAGGAGGTTTATAAGACGAAGTGAGTTTGAGCACGTCTTTAGATGGTATTTGGTTACACTTTCCGTGCGTGATGTAAATCCCTACGGAAGATAAATGATGACAATTTCACGCCGTTTTACATCGGAGTCGCGTATAATGGGATTCACTTCACACCTATCTACGTTTTATTCATTAATTTTTCACATCGTTTGTCTTTTTAGTTTTTAGGTATTTAATTAAATAGTAAGGTAAAGCCCCAAATAAAACTAAAGCTTTTGTGTCTTTAAGTAGAACTATAAAGATGGGTTTACAAATTCACTACTGTACTGTACTGTTGCTGTAGGGACTTGCGATAGTATAATTGGCTTAGTAACATTTAAATTGAAAATATAAACTATATTTATTTATTAGGTGACGACCCTCATTGAAACAAATACTAGTCAATAGCTTTATTATTTTGATTTATACCATGAGAAGAACTTTATATCCCACCTAATAAAAATGGCAAATCAGAGGCACTTTGGCATATTTTCACATTAAAAGTTAGCTCTTGACACTGATTTCACCTGCTCTTGGTGGTACTCCTTTGCTGGTAGTTTGGTAGACACTAGACGAGAAAAGAGCAAAAGAGAAAATTTTGAAATTCCAAAATTAATTCTGCCAGGGATCGGCACCTCCCACTTGCAAGACCACAGCGCTCACCACTGCGCTAGGGAGGACATCAAATAAATATACGGCGAAGCGCCAAGCTAGGGATCAGCGCAAGTTAACCAAGTGTCTTGGTGCGTTTTGACTTTTGCCCTATAGTTAAAAGGCTGAATGGTTAAGTTAAGTTCAGGCCTTGAGGCTTAGAGCCGACTAATCTATGTGGTTACAGCATGCAGCTTGCACGTGTAGCTTGCACGTGTAGATGCCAGCAATTCGCACCGGCACAGCAACACACCACACAAATGCCAAATTATTCTCAACGTACGTTTCACTCCGGAACATCCTCAGAAGATGTTGATTGTTGAATAATATGCACGATTGTAAATAATAGTTTAAACATACCTTACTTTCGTTTGTTGCAGCGTCACAAACATCTTCCTGGTGAACCTGTCGGTGGCTGATCTTCTGGTGACGCTGTTCTGCATGCCCGTGCAGATCGCCAAGGCCGTCACGCTGCTGTGGTACTTCGGCGAAGTCATGTGCAAGACTGTTAACTTTCTACAAGGTAAACATTTTATTTTTTATCAACTAATAGGCTTGGGCTTGACGACAATTATGCTTATAACAAAGTATTGATGAGTTCTACTTAGAGACCATTCTCTGTGGCGATTCATGCAGGAGAACCTTCGTCCAGCAGTGGATGTCTGTTGGTTGAGAAGACGACGACGACGATGAGGTCTAGGATGGAGCGCGTTCGCCTGGATTTAGAAGATGCCTATCCACTCTTGCCTTGAAGGTACTTAAGTTATACGTGGCAGGGAATACATGCACTGGAAGGGTGGTTCGAATCCGAAGTGTAGAGCAGAACCGTTTCGTTCGAGCAGACTGGACGTCAACTACGATGGCAACGCTGACGGTTTCTTGCTGTTCTGTGGTAGAACGGCGACGGAGAAGGAAACTTAATTTAAATAAGTACTTTTTAAATCTATAAGGATTTATTTACAAAAATCTAAATTAAAAACTAAACATTAAAAAAAATCATCCAAATCGCTGCAATGAACCAATGTGCCCAGAATGCTGGTTACCCCTCTGAATAGCCAATTACTTGGTAGTTTTTAGGGTTCCATTCCTCAAAAGGACAAATAGGAATAGGAACCCTTTTAGGATCACTTCGTTGTCCGTCTGGCTGGCTGTCAAAGCCCTTTTTCTATATCAAATAATTAGGTCTACGGTCCCTTCTAAAAAACAAGCTTCTCAGTCAACGCAATCAAAGATCAAACGCATTCAAAGATACGGCCGCTAATGCCGCCTTTTCACACTCGTAAATAAATCAAAACCGTAACAGGGTACCTACTCGTTGATCTAGAAACATGAAATTTATCAAGAAGCAATATCTCACAGCTGTATAGGAAAAAATCCGAAAATCGTTTATTAAAGGGTTCCGAATATTATGGTGTCGTTATTGTTACGTTAATATTATAAAATAAACCTAAACACCACCGATTTAGATCTCAATTTCGTGTATACGTTTACGTTCGTATACGTTTACGCATACGATACGCACAATCAATCGAATTAAAACTTAGGGTTAGGGTCTTGTATTGCTTGCGTCCAGTGACTCGTTTGCGATCGTCGACCTAGTGAGGGCACAGAAGTAAGGGTCGAAAGGATTTCCGGTGTGAGGTCGCCATTCAAGCACCTCGTGACCCAATGCCTAATCGGTTACTGTCCTATTGACATTGCTTCGTATCAAGTAATTTAACACCTTCCTACTGCGATTTTTGCGGGGTTTATTGAATACTTACGTAGGTACTATTTCAAAAGCCGAGAAATACAAAATAAACCGTCGTTGGATACCGCGTAAGAACTTATGTGAGTATATTTCGGTGAGTGCACTCAAGAGCTTTTCGTTCTTGTACCTCCTTCACCTCTCTACCATCTTACCGCAAGAAGTTGTGCGAGTTTCCACCCCTATGTCGTCAACGTTCCACCCACACGTACGAAGCACTTTGCGTCTTCATTCCTTATTCGCATGGCTAGGGTCTGGAACACTCTACCAAGAACTCTTTATCCTACCAATTACAATCCGGGTGTCTTTAATGAAGAGTGTATAGGCATCTTCTAGGCAAGCGTGTCCCATCTTAGGCCATATCATCACTTCCCGTCAGGTGCGATTGTGGTCAAGTGTAAGCCTATAATGAATAATAAAAATATGTTTTCGCTCGTTTTTCACCATTCTATCTAAAAAGTACCATAGGTGGGACTCGAACATGTAATATTTTGCTCACGACGCAGCTCTTAACAGACTAACTTAGCCACTGGGAATATCCCATCATTATTAAAAATGTTCAACACTAAATAAACAAATAAGTCATCTGTCACTCTTCATCTATACTAGATAGAGAGAGTCGGAAACTAACGCTTATCTGTCAGGTGCCAACGCAAAGCCATTATTGTTTCATTATTGTTGACTTTCGTGTTTTAGAATTATATTCCTTATTTTAGGAACGTCAAGATAAGTGTCATCCAACTGTCACTATGAGTAATTTAATATTGCTTAATATTCCTTTATGCGTTAGCAGTATGGCCAGGTACAGTTCGAGTTTAATTAAACCTGCAAATAAAAAATAAATTAAAAGAGTCATTGATTCATTTTTGTTTAACTCTAGTTAAACTCGGGTAATATCCAAACCTGTAATTTAAATTCGTCTATTCCATTTTAATCTTGTACGCTGGAATCTTAAACAATTAATTCCAAATACACCGGAATGAGAATTCAATTTGTGGAGGACGTGCCGGAATCCCGAATCCAAACAGTCTTTGTTACCAGTAAAAGGTCTTTTAAATTGATTTTACCCATATATTTTTTTTGTAATTCTCTGTGAAGCGACAGATTAAAATAGTGCGGACATTTTGATCAGATTGTCGCTTTGCAAATAGCGCTGCCGTTAGTTGACCTTTACCACAAAAAAGTGATGTCCAGTGAAAAATAATTTAAATCTAAGCTTTTGAGCTACCATGCCACATTCAGTTGACGAGTTTAGACGAAAGTTTTTACGTGCATAAACTTTTCGCTAACATCTATCCATACTATAAAATGTAATATTATTAATGCAAAAGTCTGTTTGTTTGTCTGTCTGCTACGCTTTCACCAGCCAACTGATTTTGATGAAATTTGATATAGGGATAGTATGTATCCCGGGGAAGGACAAAGGCTATTTTTTATCCCGAAAAATTTAGGAGTTCTTGCGGGAATCAAAAACCTTTATCCACGCAGACTAAGTCGCGGGCATCATCTAGTATCAAACATGTGTCTCTCCCTCTGCTTTGTATTCCTCATTGCTGAGGGTCTTCAGACGTTCTATTATGCAAGTAATGTTAATGGTGTTAATATGACAGTAATGCGGTGCATCCCAGATTCATTCATTCATTCATTCATTTAGCATGATCATTATCATTAGATGATTAGATTTCGTGATCATTAGATTACGATCTTGACTTACGATGGCTTAACGTGTTGTTCGAGGCACAGACGAAACGTAACACACACGCAGTCATACCGGAACTCTTAGGCGTCAAACACGAAACTAGCGACGTGACGGCCGAGCGACGGCGACAGCGGGGTGATGTGGTATGAGAGCTAGCGACGAATTTCAGGAAGGCCCTTTAGGCAAACTGAAATTGTGAAAAATTATATAATTTCGTCAACTGGCGAATCCAGTTCTGCCAGTCTGGTAGAGCGTTTGCGGTTACTTCTCTCCGAAAATATTTTATTAAAATTCCCAAAAAATATACTTTTGGTAATCTGAAATTTGAGTAATTTCAATAATACCTACCGGCAAATCACCAGACAAATTTTTCGTGAATAAAGTTTTCAAATGAGTATGACAAAATTGCGGCGAACTTCGTCGCCAGCTTTCCGACTAATCGCATCGCCCCGCTGCCGCCGTCGCTCCGCCGCCGCTCATTTTGTGCCCGTACACTTATTCGCTTGGCGACACGTCTTTACCGGTAATACTTAATCGGTATATCAAAACTTAAAAGGTTCAAATCCAGCTTTCTCAAGACGAAAATTGCCGGTGATTCCTTGTTTTATTGTTAAAATTCGACCAATTAGGTCGATCCAATTAGAGTGATTGCATTGACGATGGACGATTAACGACCAATTTATACAGACGCAAACTGGGAATAAACTCGATCGGCGAACTTTTAGTTCGTCTTCATTTAAAACGAAATGCTTATTCAATTCCTTAAATTAATAGACAAGTCAATTAATTTTTAAACTGATGTTCATAGACTTCGAGTTAATGCATTTAAAAAAAAAAGTTTTACTACTTTTTTTGGCTTCACGTGCTGTCTGGAGAGATGAAAAGGCCAATTTCGGTCACTGACTTGGATCAAAAAGCGCTAGTGGTTAATATGCACAACTGCTGTCTGCTGTAAACACAACAGTGTATAAACGTCATTACTCATTTTATCATAGACAAAAAAATATTAGTGAAGTGACAATAACATTTTTCAACAATAGTTCAAATACACACTTTGACCTTCTCTTGATCACCGGACATGTAACGTACATCAGACTTTTTTTGACTCCATAAAATCTGGCGAAGAAAAAAGTAGAATCAGTGCCTAGTATACCCAGTCCAGCTCAGAGGTACCTATCTAAATCTGAACAACTACTAATCCACAGTGATATTTCCAGGGGTGGCAGTAGCGTCCAGCGTGTTCACAATAACGGCGATGTCAGTGGACCGGTACCTCGCCATTACCCAGTCTCTCCGCCAGCCCTGGATGCCGTCGAGACGAGGCGCTTGCAGCCTGCTCGCGGCCCTATGGCTGGTCTCCTTCGCCATATTCGCTCCACTGCTGGCCGTGGCAGCGGTCGAGACAGAAGTTCTTCCATCTCTGTTGAGAACTAGAAATGGTTCGGTATGTATTTCTTTACTAGATGATGCCCGCGACTTTGTCCACGTGGATTTTAAGAGCGGGAATCATCCCGCGGCAAACTCTACTTCCACTCTAACTTAACTCTAATTTCCGGGTTACAAGTAGCCTATGTCCTTCCTCTGGATAAAATCTACCTATGTACCAAATTTAATCATAGTCGGTTGCCACGATGGGCCCGAAAGCATAGCAGACAGACAGACAAAACGACGATTCATGTCAGTCTAGTTGAATAAAAAAGATTTGAGTTTGAGTTTGTATGGAGCTGCGATGTGCCGCGTCGCTTAAGTGCCGCGGAGATGCACTTCGACATAATTGTACAAATAATACTTGCCGCCACGTGTCACGTGCTCTGTAGTGAGACTAGACCTTAATAGCTTGAAGAATACGCAGAACCACGGAATAGATAAAGTTATTTTTTCTATGCGCAGAACGAAAGCTTAATGTTTCAGCTTTGTAGACAAAGCTAGACATGAAATCAGTGCCGCTATACATGTAAATAACGGCATGATTGTAATAGTAGAGGTTATCATACTATCGATGGTTTTCTTAATGGCAAAGTTGCATGGAAGCAACCGGCCTCGCATCCAGTGACCCACAAGTTAGTGTAATACTTGTAACGTAACGTATGTGTTGTATTGTTTACTTATTGTAATCTTTTTCTTTTTTAATAAAAGAGCAACTGCTGAGTTTCTTGCCGGCTCTTCTCAGTAGAATCAGCTTCCCGAATTGGCGTTAGAGTCTTAACGTATCATAAGTGACATAAGTTGTCTTACGTGAAATAAATAAATCATTTATCATTTGTTACTCCGTAAGCAAAGCGGTAACTCACTGATATTTAAATAGATCTTTAATATAATTTCCAAAATTGACTCATATGTAAATCAAATTATACAAGGCTTATTTGAGTTATTCACTCCGTTGAACCGGAAACGTCTTTTGATATTTAAAAGCACGCTTAGTAGGTAATAATCTACATGTTAACTTTGCTAGAAAGTTCTTGGTACACTTTTAAAATATACTTTGAGGTATAATGAAAAGATTTGCTACTCTAAAATGCTGACACGAGTTGACTTTACCGATTTTTAAATTTGAGTAACCTTATTAATATACGTTACTAATATAGAGGTAAAACGTTCCACGTTCCCTGTTATATTTATCTTCCCATTTTGCGCATGAAGTAAAAAAAGTGTGTCGAATTTTGATGACGTCCTATAAAGCAAGTAAATTCATACATTATCCCATTATAACCGCGCGTTTTGACATTTGAAAAAAAAGTTGCCGATTTCGGCACTTGTTCGTCCATCGAACTTAACTGGTTAACCGGTGCCCAAAATTGGAACAAATTCTTATGCCTGTTTATTTAGTATTTAATTTTACTTTATTTTTCATAGATACTAGCGACGCTCAGATAAGTTTGTGGGACTTTAATTGCTTTTTACCTCGAAAGCACCCAAAATTCAGAACTGCAATTTATCATTTTGTAGGGACAATTACAACCCTTCAAATGACACTCTAGGGGACTATTTATTTTCCTAGACATGTTTAAATTTAATTAGTGACCCAAAATTATTTATTCCAAAAAGTTATACACATTCGTAAACTATAAATACTAGTACTGAATAGTAACTATGACAACCTCCCTGGTGCAGCGGTGCGAGCCTTGTGGTCTTATAAATAGATCCCAGGGTTGAACCCCGGCAGGTTCATTTTTTTTAAGTTTATACACTAGCGCTTGGCGGCAATAAGACTTACTGGAAGTAGTGATGCAGCCTAAGGTGGAGCGCGCTTGCCTAGAAGATGCCTATTCACTCTTGATTTGAATATACCATTATTACAAGCGGAGGGAAAAACTTAACCCGTAAGGGCGTTCCATGTCCTAGATTCGAATTAGAAACGCCTAATCGCTTCGTGGAATTTCAACTATATACGGAAATTTGGGAATTTATAATGAATTTTCTCTGGTCTGGTCCGGTGGGAGGCTTCGGCCGTGGCTAGCCACCAAGCGATGGAGCGGTTCCGGTACGATGACATATAGAAACCAATTAGGGGTATGGGCTTACTACAACCAGCCCGGTTAGCCGCTACCATCTTACCATCATCCATTACCACCACGTGAAATGGTAGCTAAGCGCTGACTAGGAGACGATAAAGAAAAAAAAATAAGAAAAAAGTATGACATCGTATTTGATATTGCTATTTTATTTTATTGAAAAGTTACAAAAAAGCAGGGTGCAATCAAAACATGGACATAATATAAAAAAATCTGATTAGGATCCAAGTAACAACCCTTAATAATTATGTGTTATAATAAGTAAATACGTGTACACAACATTATAAAATTCAAACATGTTGATTATGTTTCATGACGGCATAGCTAATTAAGTAATAAGCTGAAAATGTTTGCACTTTGTATCGTTTGAAAGTTAAACATGACTTAAAATTGATTGGGTGTGATAACATGGCGTATCATAGCCATTTACATAATTTATAATAAACTGAATGTATTAATTTGCCCATTTATTTAAAAAAAAATTAGTTGTAATTTTTTTAATAGTTTAGATTAAACTGAATCTGTTATAAAGCTTGTAATCTCAAGCTGTAAGGCGTGCATATAGCTTTAAGTACCTAGTTATTAATGACACGAGCAAAGTGGTAAAATAAAATCTTGAAAAAATTGATTTTAGGGTAGGTAGGTACCCCCCTTACACGTAAAGTGAGGATGATTCTTTTAATCGTCTATACCGTGGTGTGAGGTATCTATAGAAAGCTCTTTCAAAAGTTTTGGGGGTATGGAAAAACTATTTTTTTCAATTCAGGGACCTAAAGTAAGGGAAAATTAAGCTTTAAAGTGCTAACTTTTGTTAGTGTCCTTGATTGTATGAACTTTGTTACGATACCATAATTATATTTAAAAAGTCACAAAGACCTTCTATGGCTGACTGGGACGTGATGCTCTTTCTTCATCCCTTATATTTTATGGCTCTTAGCTTTTATTTCCGTTCGGTTCACGAGTACAACTTTATGTTACTTATCTATACTCTGAGATTAAAGGAGAGCGTAAATTACATTTAAGGCTGACTTTTAGGCTGGCCGCATATTACTGTCAGACATTTTAACTGCCCGTTGCGTTTTGGTTACCATGTACGATTGCGGATGGCGAGGTCCCGAGTTCGATTTCCGGGTTGGGCCATGATGAGGCATATATGTTTCACTCCCATGCTTATGAAAACACGTAAAATAGTCGGTCCTGCGCCTGATCTCTCTCCGGTCGCGTCGGATTTTCCGTCCCGTCGCGTATGGGATAGAGAAGGTCGGAAAGCTTTCTGTCGCACTAACTCATTTATTAATTTATTTCATGTCTAGATTGGCATGAGGCCCTGTCAGGGTCTTGCAAATCATATAAACTATTCGAACCTACTCTGCGAACGTGAGAGCAGATGTCTTATCCGGAAAATTCTGACGGTCTGTGGGTTACTAACCTTCCTATGTAGTATTCCTATGTAGGGCCGACCTATAATAACAAAGCTTATAGAAATTCTTTGGCAAAAACCGCACTTCAAAAAAAATTGGAAGTCACAGGGACTGCCGATAGAAGTTATAAACCTTATACTAAGGCATCAAAGTTTAATTTCGAATGTAGTATATTTATATTTTGTCCTTTTGTCATCGTAACAACGCGTGCATGTTGGTGACCTGCATGTCGATGATGCGAATCCACAATTTTACCCCCTACCAAAAAGTGGTCAACGCGGTTAAAGAAGTTTTCATTTCAAAAACATCAAAGTATTATCTATCACAAAACATTTTGGTTCATATGAATGAATATATTAGAGTGAAGTTCAAAAAAATAAATAATATCACGTGGTCTTTACACAAATGAAGTCAAAAAATGCCTGATGTCTTGGAAGAATTTTTCACATTACTGCGACGTTAAATTTATTAAGATTATGTTCACAACATTCACAAAAGCGAACGCTTAAAGGTCACGTCTAAGGATCATTAAAAAGGGATCTCGATGCGTAGGTACAGTAAAGTTCTATGTCAAAGCCGAATATGGAATATATGGAAAAATAAATTATCAAAACTCTTTATTGAATAGGAGGGGAGCTGACGCCCGCGACTTAGTCCGCGTGGATTTAGATTTTTGAAAATCTCGTGAGAAAGTTTCAATTTCCCGGGATAACACCTCGATTTTCCGGGACAAGCCAGTCTCTATGATGCAAGATATCTCTGTACCAAGTTTCTTCCAAATCACTTGTGCAGATGACTGTGGCGTGAAAAGGGTATCCATACTCTATGGAGTATGTAATCATACATAAACTTATAATAATATAAAACATGCGAAAGTGTGTTTGTTTCTCGGTTTGTTAATTTGTCGCAACAGAGCAACGGATCGACATGATTTTTTGCATGGTATAGTTTTTTTTTTTTTTTTTATATTTATACAACAGGGGAAATCCTCATGGACACCCGTAGGGTAGTGCCGGACTCTTACCGGCTAAAACCCCTGCTGTCTCCTTGTCGTCCGTGTACCCGCCTTGCGGCCTACAACACGGCAACACTCTTGCCTTCTCACCCGCTTTTGTGGCATGGTATAGTTGTGAACCTGGAGAGTGACATAGGCTACTTTTTATCCCAGAAAATTAAGGAGCCTGCCGGGGACCGAACTCGGGACCTCCCATTTTAAGACAACAGCGCTCACCACTGTGCCACAGCGTCAAATTAATTCTTGTTTTGCCATTTTCCAGGTATACGTAGAAACCAGCATAGAGTTCTGCACAGAGAAATGGCCGGACTCCATCAGGAAGGAGTTATTCGGAACCTTCAGCTTCATACTTGTGTACGCGGTGCCTGGTGAGATATTTTTTATCTATTTTTAACCCCCGACACAAACAGGGGTACCTATGTATCTGTGTATCAATTTAACGAAATAACGACCTCCATGACACAGTGTAGCGCTCTGTTATCTAAACGTGAGGAGGTTCGATCCCCAGCAGGGTCAATTTTGGAATTATAACTTCTGAATTTTCACTGGCCTAGCCTTATGTCGTTGACGTCCAATTTGCTCGCACGAAGCGTTTTTGCTCGACGTTTCTGATACGAACCGCTAGGGTGTGAAACACCCTTCCAGCGCACGTGTTTCCTGCCACTTATAACTTAAGTACCTTCAAGGCAAGAGTGAATAGGCATCTTCTAGGCAAGCGCGTCCCAACCTAGACCTCATCATCACCAAGCATGATTGACGTCAAGCGCAAGCCTATCACGCAATAAAAAAAAGAAAAAAAAACTAGTCGGACGGAAATAGTCTGTTGTAACTGTTATGGTTATGAATATCACTCACGATAGTTTAAGCGTTTTTAATTTATATTATCCATTGCATATAGTACTTCAATTCTATCTTTGATCTTCAATTATTAATCGTATCGTGAGATCATTTGACGAATGACGATCTCCCTGGCGCCATGGTAAGTGGTAGTTATGAGTAGAAGGTTTTTTTTTATCCACTACAAGCTAGCCCTTGACTGCGATCTCACCTGATGGTAAGTGATGATGCAGTCTAAGATGGTAGTGGGCTAACCTGTTAGGGGCATGGCAGTTATATTAAACCCATACCTCTTCGGTTTCTACACGGCATCGTACCGAAACGCTAAATCCTTTGGCGGCACGTCTTTGCCGGTAGGGTGGTAACTAGCCACAGCCGAAGCCTCCCACCAGGCCAGACTAGGGAAAATGCAGAAATTATAAATTCCCAAATTGACCCTGCCGGGGATCGACCCAGGACCTCCGCACGTTAAGGCAACAGCCGCACTGCGCCACGGAAGTTGTCAAAAAAGGTCCCAGGTTCATCCCACGGCAGAGGTAATTTAGGTACTTATCGAAAATAAGCTCAAGGCAGCTACGCCGATAGTAAATTTTATCAAGCATTTTAAGACTTTTTCAAATATTTTTTTCAGTTTTATTAACGATCTCGAAATTTTCTAATACATTTTTTAGTTCAATTAACGATCTGGAGTCCTCTTTAGGATATCAAGTGCTCAGACATGATTGAAATTACTAATTGAGTGCGCCAGCTCTTTGCCAGAAAGAGATTCGCTCATGAATTTTAATGATGAAGGCGTTTTGTGTGTCACGAACTGTGAGTAATTGGGGTTTTGAAGCTCAAAAGAGACTTTACAACGTGGCAAAAAATAATGTGGTTAGTCATACCTCAGAATATTATTATATATGTATAATATATAATATTTATAATATTTATTTTATGTATCTATCCCTTCCCCTAGATTTAACCTACCCCTATACCAAATTTCGAATGAAATTTTAATGCCAATTTTCCAATGAAAATCGGGTCAAAAGATGGCCCGTTAAAGCGAAGCATCATTTATCGTCATCATTCATCGAAGCATCTCATTTCATCCTCACCACCTGGATGCCTGGTCTTCTTCCACCTCCCGTCATTCCAGGTCATTTCTGCCACGTACCTGCAAATTGTGGAACCAGCTTCCATCTTCTGTGTTCCGTCATGATTATAATATGGGGCTCTGCAAAGGGCGGATAAACAAATATCTCAAAAACCAGCAACGCATTGGCGGTTCCTCTGGTGCTGCAAATGTTCATGGGCGGCGGTAATCACTTACTATCAGATGACCCGCCTGCTCGTTTGCTCGCTATATATTTAAAAAATATAGCAGACAGACAGACATACTTTTGCATTTATAATATTAGTATGGATATATATTATTATACAATTACTTAGATTGTCGTATAACCACATAATTCCACGATGTTCGCTGGTACCCGAACTAGCCACGGCCGAAGCTTTCTAGCAGACAAGGCCTGATTCAACAAGAAAAATTCTTAATTTGAGAAATAATAAGTTGAAATGGCTGCACTTGTCTGGTCATATCTCCGTTGATATTTATGATTAGCTGTCTTTGTGAAAAATTCGCAATGCCGAAATTAGTATATCTGTGTTACCTGTTCCAATTAAATATACTTATTACTAGATGATTGTCAACTTGTTCCAATTAAATATACTTATTACTATAGATGATTGTTAACTTGTTCCAATTAAATATACTTATTACTAGATGATTGCTAACTTGTTCCAATTAGATATACTTATTACTAGATGATTGCTAACTTGTTCCAATTAAATATAGTTATTACTAGATGATTGCTAACTTGTTCCAATTAAATATACTTATTACTAGATGATTGTTAACTTGTTCCAATTAAATATACTTATTACTAGATGATGCCCGCGCCTTCGTCCGCGTGGGTTAAAGTTTTTTGATTCCCGCGAGAACTCTTTAAATTTCCGGGATAGAAGGTGCATGCCCCGGGATGCAACGTACCTCTGTAAAAAAATCGTCAAAAGCATAGACTTAGTAGCGAAAAAATCCTATGTCTATGGTCAAAAGCGGTTAAAAAGATAGGCCGGGAAAGCGTAGCAGACAGACAGACAAAATAGAAAGACCCACTTTCGCATTTATTATAATAGTATGGATTATGTCCTATCAACTTGAATGACAATAAATTTCCGAGTGCCTAGGAGAACACGTTAAGGACCAGTGTAGCGTAAAAGGGGGTTTTTAAAAGCACTGTATCCATCAAACGGTGACATAATATATGCTTGTAAAAATAATTTTCTGTTTTCAAGACCTTTAAGCAGCCAAACGCATCTCAAAACACAATTTAAAAAAAATCTCTCCATTGAAATTTATTTTAAACATACCTCTTAGTTTACCTTTTTAAGCAATTTTTCTCCATAAGAAACCAATAATTTGCTCTAGAAATATAAGATAAAATTCATATTTCTAAATCAAACACATTTTCCGATTAAGTTGTATTTAAAAGTGAATATTAATTTAATTACAAATGATTTCTTGCATTTTTTGCGACATGCGCTTGCTCCATTTCACCCCCGCACGCCTCGTGAGCTCACATCGCCTTAAGCCGTCGGTCCCGGTTGTTATCACTAACATCTGATAATGATCGTTAGTAACCCAAGAGTTGAAATAATACTCTTAGTAGAGTCGTATGCGGTAGGACCTGGGAACCCACCGCATTGTTATCCCAAGAAAACCCTTGTCATTTGTGATTAATGGAAAAGGGTCACGACCCTCAGCAATGAGGAATACGACGCAGAGAGAGATGGCATAATCACCACTACCACTACAGCCCATTAACGTCCCACTGCTGGGCACAGGCCTCCACTCTCATAGGAGAGCGCGAATTAGAGCTTAGACCCAACCACGCTGCTCCAATGCGGGTTGGCGGGCTTTAAAGACTATTATCATGTTAGTGATAATAACCGGGACCGACGGCTTTACGTGCTCTCCGAGGCACGGGGGTGAAACACCGCCAACTCCCTAACTCCGGGCTTGTACTGAGAATTTCTAGTCAGAAAAACCCAATACTTAATATGGCCCGACCCGGGACTTGAACCCGGGACCTCGTCAGAGCAGTCGGGAGCAGTCAAACATGCTAACCACTAGACCAACGAGGCAGTTAGAATATTGATTCGATTTTGAGATTTATTATTATTTATTTATTTTCAGGATGTATCGTAGTCGTGTCATATTCTCTGATGGGCAGGAGATTGTGCTCAGTGCTGCCGCCATTCGACCAGACGGAGGGCAGTGCAAACAGCCAACAGGTGGGGTTTCCTTTCTTGGAGTATCCTGCTTCTATTTATTTTTGAAGCAATCTTAATAATCTGACAACTTTTATTGGCTTTTACTATTTCATCATTGTCTTATCTAGCCAGTCCTTTTCTTTTTTTAAATCTGTATTATTAGTTATTATTTTTGATATTATACTTCTGGTGACCGCCATTTTATGGAAATCGGGGGCTCTTGGTGGCCATTTTAGTGAGTTCCTGCGGGCGCACTTCAGGTAGCTGAGCGCGCTAAAAAAATATCTCATAAATCCTGTATGAAACCATAGAATAGGCAATAGATGATGAAACTCCTATAAAGATTAAAGTCCGAATGATAATTGCCTCTTCTCTATGATTTAAAAAAAATATCGAGAAAATACAAAAAAATGACACCTATTTTAAAATAAAAATAAAATAATAGAATAAAAAATAGAAATAAAACCAGTAGGTATTTTTAATCTTTATTTTGCTTTATGGTAGGTCATTTCACGGCTTAAAAACACAAAATCCAGACTTTTACAGTCCCACAAACTTATCTGACCCGGTGGCCAAAATCGGAATTTATTTTATTTTTCACTAGTTGGTGCCCGCGACTACGTCCGCGTGGATTAAGGTTTTTTGTTTCCCGCGGGAACTCCTTGGTTTTCCCCGATAAAAAGTAGCCTATGTGTTATTCCAGGCTATAATCTATCTCTGTGCCAAATTTCATCCAGATCCGTTCAGCCGGGCGTGATTGAGTTACAAACGTCCATCCATACATTCATCCATCCAAACTTTCGCATTTATAATATTTATACTTGATAGATACTAGCGACGCTATCACCGGATCAGTTAAGTTTGTCGTACTGTTAAAGAGACTGTATTTTGTGTTGCATATTTTTATTTTTCTCACACCTTAGGCGTATCTAATTACTGTACCAAATTACGGGTCGCTGAGTATGGAACATTTACCCATTAATTTTATGCCATAGATTAGGGCCGCCAGAAAATTTAAATATTGTTTCCTTTGTATTAATAGCAATAATAATATTCAAATTAGTTACACGGTACACTTTTTGACTTCCAATAACTTATAAAATATAATGATAATAATTAGTTACGATAATATCTCAAAATTACAGCCAATAGTGTTCCAAATGCGCTCTGGTCTGTGAAGAGCCCATGCAAAAAACTCAGTCGGATTTTTTTCGTTTTCTTTTATTTTTTTTGTACATAAAGTCCACGCCCACTTACCAGGGTATGCCAAAAGACTCGCTTTTGTCTTCATACTTTTCTAAAGAAAAGGGTAAGACAGGCAAGACTGGATGTGGTCGGGGTACTAAGAATCGTTCTGGACCACAAACAAACAACTCATTTATAATATAATAGATAAAAAATAAAATTGGCAGGGCTTTAACAATGTTTATTCACCTTTTCAAATAAACCGTAACAAAGGGTATTCGCAAAACATCGATTTCCATAAACTTCGGATATAGCTTACGGAAAAACAATATATCCTATCGTATTATTGTCATCCATTTTTTGTCTCACGAACATTGAAATAGAAGGTACTAAAAAAATTCTACATCAATGCTCACGAATGAATAATAGCAGTTGGAAATAAACGATTTGTTTCCCTAGCATTATGGGTATGTTTATTATTCGAAAGGCTGATTTTCCAGTTGTCAAAATAGATGACTCAACTGAAGATGAAAGACGTTTTCACTGTAAATAAAATAATAATTGATAGAAAGTTCAATCTTACTTAATATTATAAATGCGAAAGTTTGGATGGATGTATGGATGTTTGTTACTCAATCACGACTAAACGTCTGAACGGATCTGGCTGAAATTTGGCACAGAGATAGATTATAGTCTGGAATTAGCACATAGGCTACTTTTTATCCCGGAAAATTAAAGAATTCCCGCGGAAACCAAAAAACCTCAAACCACGCAGACGAAGTCGCAGGCATTCGCTAGTACTAAATAATAATTTAGTTAGTCCAAAGTTAATATGCAGCTTGGAAGTGTATATGAAAGTATGTAGACTATAGAGCCTGATCTGTAATTTGTACGGTCATCATATTACGTTGGTCCAGTGTAATTATTCTCCTTACGCTGGGATATTATTATGTATTATGGTTAAATATAACATATTTAATATTTAACATGTTTAAGTAACAGTTTTCTTCTTATTCAAGAGCACTTGTAAAAGTTTATTTGAATAAAAGAGATTGAAGAAGTTGAAGCATGAAAAGAGCAACTTCTGAGTTCTTTGCTGGCTCTTCTCAGTAGAATCAATTTTCCGAACCAGTGGTAGAGTCTTGGTTTATCATAAGTGGCAAAAGTTGACCTACGTAAAATACATAAATCATTTATCAATGTACCTATCTCTTTTCAGCGCCTACGATTGGTGCGTGAGAGAAAGCGAGTGGCGTGGATATTATTGCTGCTAGCGGTCCTTTTCGCACTGTGCTGGCTTCCTTACAACATTCTGCAGTTACTGCTTGATGTTAACGCCGTTCGAGAAGACACCATAGCCCTGGTTCTGCCGTATACACTGCTATTAGGTAAGAACACTCAATTCCACTATAAATATGTCACCGCTTGTACCTCACTAAGACATAGTGCCACCTCCCCCGTCACCTCAACACCCCTCGCAGAGAGCGTTACGGCAGGCGGCCCGTAGTCATCGTTCAGCTACCGCGTCGCGCGAACAGGCTCATAAGGGCCCCGGACGGATTCGAAACTCGTCGGGCAGTTTTCCGACAAAACTAGTGAATTATGACCTTGAAATATTTATAGTTATAATGAATATCATTCACGATAGTTTTAACGTTAAAACACTCAATTCACTCAACTCAAACTCGACGCTACGATTTTATACGTACCAGAGTTACTGTCTTAAAGCTTTAGGCCAAAAGTTTATCGGCGTTGACTAAACAATTTAAACAATTTTACTACAGTTTGAACTAGTAAATTAAATTTTTTTGCCTAACTGGAACCATACCAAACTCAAGGCCCAATAAAAAATCTTGTAAGTACATTTGGGGATACCCGACCTAAGACTCTATTATCATCAATCATCCTCGTGGGGCACAACGATATATTTTTAGAGCTAAAGATATATATTCTGTCAACTGTGAGTTGATAATGTGATAACAAAATTACAGCCTTCGTAGTTGAATTTTGCTTTCCATCTCCTCACTAGTGGCACTGAGCTTCTGACTCGGCTGAGTTTGTTACGGGCTCTTCTCAGACCAGGGTGCGTTTGGAACTCTTGTAGCATTAGTTTTGAGATACCGTAATTGATTATCACCGTCATGTTTTACAAGTTGATGCCCGCTACTTCATCCGCGTGGATTAAGGTTTTTTGTGTAAATTTCATCGAAATCGGTTAAACAGATGGGCCGTGAAAGCGTAGCAGACCTACAGTCCTAAACAGTTTCGCATTGAAAATCTTAGTATAGATTGGGCGTCAAAAAGTGTACATACATTGTACACTTTTTCACGCCCAATCCAAATTTAAATAAATCCTAATTTAATTAAATAAATATTGTGGCCAATCCTGTTTAACACAATCTAACTAAACTAAAATGACAGCTCTATCTACCTCTTTAAGGAAATAGGTATTCTTACAGTAGCCTCGCAATATATTTATAGTAATTTAATCTTCGTAAAACAGCACATTCATAATTACAAAAAAATATGTGATCTGCATGATAGGCAAACTAGAGGCCGCCATAAGCTCGTGACTCCATCGCTCCGCCTCAAGAAGGTACGAAGGTCGTTTGTGCATTCTATTTTATAACAAAATTCCACTACCTATCTTAAACTTGCCTTTACACAAGTTTAAGAAGTCCATTAAAATTATGCTCCTGAAAAAGGCTTATTATGCTGTTTTAAGATTACGTAAATGACAAAGGAGCATGGATTTGACTCGCCCCAGCAATGCTAAGGACAGCTGTTACTTATGTATTTTACAAATTAATGAAATTGTAAATTTTTTTTCTTTTCAAAAGAGCAACCGCCGAGTTTCTTGCTGGTTCTTCTCGGTAGGAATGGCATTCCGAACCAGTGGTAGATTCACTTGACGATTCAAAAGTACTTGTAAAAGTTTATTTGAATAAAAATCATTTTGAATTTTGTATTCTTTCATTATTCCCTGTGGAAAGGGGCAGTACTGGAATATTTAGAGCAGTCATTTTAGTTTAGAGATTGATTAATTGAACACCTAAACTCTGACATCAACTGATTAACGATCAACTGGCAGCTATGATAAGTATTAATGCATAGTGTATCTGTTTGCAGGGCACACGAACTCCGCAATCAACCCAATCGTGTACTGCCTGATGACGCGCAACTTCCGGCGCTCGCTGCGCAAGTTGCTCTGCCACGACACCGGTAACATACACTCTAGTACTCATTTCCATGTAAGTTCATATAAGGGCCCGATTACTAGCGACTAACAAGTGACTAATGTGTATAGCATAAGATACATATAGTTAGCAATTCCACACTGCCGTAGCCAACGGAATGAATATACCTAACCTACAAACAATACTAACTTATTTTACTGTACTTTAAGTATATCTACGTATATATAAAATAATATCGATATACCATTGAAGGATAATATGATCAAAAACACAATTTCGCATTTCGTAGGTTTCTGTATTCCACGGGAACTCTTTCATTTTCCGGTTTCCTTTGTGCTAATTCAGGTTATAAGCTATCTCAATTCCAAATTTCAGCCAAATTGGTCTAATCGTTGCGGCGTGAATGAGTAACAAACTTATAAACATTCAAACTTTTACAATCAACATTTCTTAAATTAGTAGGACTAGTAAAATGTCAACCATGCTGGCCAAGTGTGGATTGGCAGACTTTACACACATCTTCGAGAATATTATGAAGAACTCTAGGGTTGCAGGTTTCCCCACGATGCTTTCCTTCACCGTGAAGCAAGCAATAATTTCTTAAAACCCAAATAACTGCAAAAAGTAAGAGGTCGAACCCGCGACCTCGTATTGGAGCTCGGGTGTCTAAGCCACTAGACTCACCGATTCAGTGGCCAGGCTGATACTACTTACTCAAGTATGCCGCGTCTAAGATTAACTTACGAAATGTAAACAGTCTTGTTAGTCGCGTATCGCATGCAAATGTTAGCTACTTAAGTATAGTCAGTCAAACATATCTCACCCGGTGCCTAAAATTGGAACTATTAAACATTAGTTAGTACTAATAAAAAGTAGTAGTAGTAAAAGTAGTGCCTGTTAAGTTTTTGTTACCCGCAGTGCAGACTCAACACCGAACAGGACATCCAGCCAAGGGACCCCTAGCCTTCAAGGCAAGCCCTAGGCAACCAAGGCCCGGGGTACAAAGTTACCCTGCGCCCCACTCGGGTAATGAGGCCAGTATGCTTACTCTGAGTTTTTACATTGCAAATACGGTTGATCGACGTGAGAGCTCACCACGCCAAGTGTAAGCGAACGTCGAAGTAAAATGGACCCAAAGCTCTTGCTTTAAAGTCACAAATTCAGCGTTTGGAGCGCTGGCTGTGAATAAATAGACGAAATGATAAAATGAGCTCTAAGCCAATGCTTTTAAGGTTCATTTTACTTTAACGTTTGCTTACACTTAGCGTGGTGAGCTCTCACGTCGATCACACGTATTTGCAATGTAAAAACTCAGAGTAAGCATACAGGCCTTGAAGCCCGTACCCCCGGTTGGCCCGTGATGAAATTTGTTTTTATTGTATTTTTAATACATACTTGCGACGCTCTCACCGTGTCAGATAAATTTGACGGACTGTACGCTACTTACGTAAAAAGTTACAAGCATAAGTGCAGTGTTTGGTGGGAGGCTTCGGCCGTGGCTAGTTACCACCCTACCGGCAAAGACGTACCGCCAAGCGATTAAGCGTTCCGGTACGATTCCGTGTAGAAACCGACTAGGGGTATGGGATTAATATAACTGCCATACCCGTAACAGGTTTGCCCGCTACCATCTTAGACTGCACCGTCACTTACTATCAAGTATCGCAGTCAAGGGCTAACTTGTAGTGGAATTAAAAAAAAAGTGATATAGTGGCTTGTTGTATTCCAGATGCAAGGCTTACGTCAAAAGTCTAACACGTCGAGCACGCGCACAACTGTCACATTCCGCAGCAGCAACACACAGCGCCACGCCGCGCCCGCCATACAATATGGCCGCGTGCGCAGACCTTCCTGCAGGGACACCGCCTGGAAGGAGAGGGGCAAAGCGCAGTTCATATAAGTGTTTACTTTGACAACTAGATGGCGCTAATCGAATCTACATCGCGGTGTCAAAGTTTTCTGAGAATAGTAATATATATGGAAAAACCATTCTGGTTCAACCTGCAAACTGCAACG
The DNA here is from genome assembly GCA_923060345.2 of Erebia aethiops. NCBI lineage: Eukaryota > Metazoa > Arthropoda > Insecta > Lepidoptera > Nymphalidae > Erebia > Erebia aethiops. The sequence goes on along the minus strand of OV281081.1, from coordinate 15,020,014 downwards.
GTTGGACCAGTAGGGTCCCCGAGCGAAACACTAGCCCGGAGTAAGATCTGCCTATTTTTGTGTATGCCTATAAACTCCTGTAGGGACACCGCCTGGAAGGAGAAGCAAAGCGCAGTTCATATAAGTGTTTTATGTGACAACTAGATGGCGCTAATAGAATCTACATCACATTATATATATAATGGTACTGAAAACTTATAAGTCACCTGTAAGCCAGCATCGCGGTATCACAGTAAACAGATACAACCAGTATGGAAAAACTACCTAGAAACGTTCGAAACAGCCTCACTCACACAAACTTTCACATCGAACATGCGACTCACTACTGACGGCACTGCGACGAGCGCTTAAGGTCTCGTCTATGTGCACGTTTGTGTGAGTGAGCCTGTTTCGAACGTTTCTAGGTAGTTTCCATACTGATTGCATCTTTTTACTGTGGCGGTATCGATGTGTTTTGAAAACAGCGCTTAACATCATAACATCAGCCCGGAGGAAGATCTTCCTAATGTTATGGACGAACATATATAATTGTGATGTGTATCCCTGTGAAAACAAAAACCGGAATTGGCTTGTCAACATTGTAAAGGAAACCTTTGTATAAAACTTTTTTAACAGCAAGGGATTGGGTTGTTTAGTCATTGTTTGAGCGAGTAGTAAGGACTTTTCTCTTTTCGGAATGAGAAATTTGCAAGCGTGGAGACTAGCTTTTATCAACAATTCTTTTTCTTAAGAAAACTTGTTGAAAAAAAAATTCGCTACAAATACTTAAATGGTTTATTTGTAGGGGTTTCTATAGAGACATATGTAGTAAGCACCCATAGTTATTTGTACACTGTTGCCTGTTGTGGCAAGTTGGGTTGCTTTTTTATGCCAAGAATTTTTATTTATTAAATTAGGTTATTAAATTAGGTAGGTAATTTAGACCATGGAGCCAATTCTGTTAAGCGCAATCTTTAAACTAAAATTAAAACAGCATTAAAAATTTTGCTAACCTTTTTTTATTACTCATTACAGAAAGGTACAGAATTGGATTTAGAGCGGTAATTTTAGTTTAGTTTAGAGATTAGTTACACAGAATTGGCCACAATGTACTTTCTGTACCTACGCAATTTCTAAACTAAACAAAATTGATAGAACTAAATCTAGCGCTGTCCCATTCCACAAAAAGTAATAAGGGACAGTAATAAAATTTATGCTGTCATTTTAGTTTAGACATTGTGTGCAACAGAATTAGCCACATTTATTGTAGTCGTACTGTCGTGATCTGAAAATGTTACCACTATAAGGCTCATAATTGCATAATGTCCCACAAACTTATCTGAAAGGGAAAGGGAATAAAAATATAGGGGTTTGAAAGTATGAAAATCGAACTTAATGTAAACGAAGCTGCGGCAAAAGCCAGAAAATAATATGTAAAGAATCTAATTTGAAAACTTGTAATCATTTTCAGACCGCGGCTGTACATTTATCTCAAGAGTAGATAAGTGAATTATAATTGCGGCACAATATTAGCTTAAGGTACCTGCGGTTAGAATTGTAAATATTGTACGTACGTTGTGTCGTGCCATTCTAATAAGTTATAAGTCAAAAAATGTACCTTTATAATATTTTCTTCTTTATCATGCTGATCTAAAGCTTAAAGCTATAGGGATTCTAGTCAATATATTAGAATATTATAAAATAAATATAATTCAAGAACAAGTTGTATTTTCATTCTTCATTTCACTCATTCATGTTTGTAAAAATCTCTAGTGAAGTCTTTGATTTTCCTGGATAAAAAGTATACAATGTCACTCTCCGGTTCGTAAAATATACCCATGTAATAATCATGCTAATCCGTTGCTTTGTTGAGACGTTATTGAAGGACAAACCAACATAAATAACCACACTCTCGCATTTACAATAATAGTAGAAAGTCTCAAGAGGCTATAGGAGTGTCTAGTTACTAGACACCCCAAATTTAACGTACCAGTACGACGCCGTGTAGAGCCGTGTCGCATAAACTTATCTGATCCAGTGACAGCGTCGCTAGTATCTATCTTACTAACATTATAAATGCGAAAGTTTGGATGGATGGATGGATGGATGTATGGATGTTTGTTACTCAATCACGCCCTAACGGCGAACGGATCTGGCTGAAATTTGGTACAGAGATAGGCTACTTTTTATACCGGAAAATTAAAGCGGGAACCAAAAACCTCGATCCACGCGTACGAAGTCGCGGGCATCAGCTAGTGAAAAATAAAAATAAAATAAACAGGCATAAAGTTGGTTCCAATTTTGGCCACCGAGGCAGATAACTTTGTGTAACTGAGGCCCAAGTGAGCAAATTGTAATCATTTGACAGCTTAAAACGTATAATTCGAACTGTTTAAGGAGTTCAGAGACGCTTTTTGACGTACATTCATTTAGGGACTCTTTAAACATGTCGAATTATCAGTTGGACAAACAATATTAGGATTACGATTTCCTCACACAATCGGGGGACCGTTTACCCTGGACTGGACTGCAACATCACGTACTCCTAGCCTGATGCGAATATCGTATTCAAAGGCAGACTTGTTAATTAAGTAGGTACATAGAAAATGCTTCCACTGTGACAACCTACAGTGCCATCTATGGTAACTAAAGGTAAATTCGACGTAGCGTTGAAATATACCTCTGCAAATACTAAACATACTTGCATCAACCTGAAAATAAAGCGGTTTTAAAGGGATTAGTTTTTCCCCAGTTCGGTTTACAGAACTACTGGAATATAAAATATTTTACCACTAGTTCTGCGACTGAGAGGTACCTACTTAATGTCACGAAAATATTTCAGCCAAACAGCGTACGTCCATCTGAAAAATTCTGATTAATCTTTGCATAATGCATTGCTTTGACAACCTCCCTGGTGCAGTGTCCCGGGTTCGATCCTCAGCGGAGTCAATTCGGGAATTTATAATTTTTGAATTTTCTCTGGTCTGGCCTTGTGTTAGGTAGGTATCGGTCGTGGCTAGTGGCCTACCGGAAAAGACGTGCCACCAAGCGATTTACCGTTCCGGTACGATGCTGTGTAGAGACTGATTATGGATATGGGTTTATTATAACTGCCATACCCTTAACAGGTTAGCCCGCTACCATCTTAGACTGCATCATCGTTTACCATCTGGTGAGATCGGAGTCAAGAGCTTGTAGTGGATAAAAAAATTAGCGTACGCAGAACTTCAAAGGTGACAGCCCCCGACAAAAAGAATTTCCTCTCAAGTAAACCAAAATAGGCATGAAGATAAAGGAACCTTTCAGCGGAAAATACGATAAACACAGACTTGAGAATTTGAAGATCAGTATGCTTAGTCTAAGTTTTAATTCCATTAATCGTGGATTCGATGACATTAGCGTCAAAGTAAAATGATGCCCAAAACCCCTTGATTTAATATCGCTCCTTCCATGCATCGTCCTCCTCACTGCTGAGGGTCGTGATCCTTGCCACGGAGAATCTTTTCTTTTATGATGTTGCGCCATTTTGGTCTGTCCGTTGCATGGTGCAGAGCAACGTGGACAGGTGTGCCGAGTGTAGTGCTTATTTGGTCGGGCCAACGCATAGGGCTACGTCCTCTTGGCCTCTTTCCTTCCACTTTGCCCGTTAACAGCAGTTTCTCCAGGTTATCAGGGTTTCTGCGGGCAATGTGTCCGAAGTACTCCAAGGTTCTCCGTAGGCATGTGGTAGATAGCCTGGTGGTAATCTTCAGTTGCTTTAGGATGGAGGCGTTGGTTCTGAAAGCCGTCCAGGGTATCCTAAGCATTTTCCTCCAGCACCACATCTCAAAGCATCTATGCGTTTGCGGTCTGCAGATCGGAGAGTCCATGTCTCAGAACCATATAAAAAGATGGAAAAAACCAGGGAATTCACTAGTCTCTGCTTTGTGCGTATCGATATATCTCTGCTACTCCAGATCTTCGACAGCTGGGACATAGCATTTTTAGCCATGCCAATCCGCCTGCGCACTTCTGGTTCAGATGAACCATTGTTGGTTATGCAAGAGCCAAGATATACAAAATTATCCACCACTTCAAGTTTGAGCGCTCCAGTACGATTTATTTTGCCACTTCGGTCCACTATCATTGTCTTAGATTTTGCTTTTTTTTAATATCGCTAATTCAGTACAAACGAGTTGAATTTGGAAATGTATCGATTGGAGCGCTTGTTATGAATACGTGTTACGCATCCACGAAATTTAGCTCTAATTAAATTTTCTTAAGGTTCATTTTACTTTGACCATAATGTGATCGACAGCAGAAACGATCAATCGAATTAAAACTTAAACTAAGCGTACGGTCTGTTGTATATACGTTTATGTTTTATTCGACGATAGCGTTTAATGCGAGACGCTTTGAACTGCCGGTATTGTTTCTCTATTTAGTGAATAAACAAACTTTTATGTTCTGTACAAGGTAGGTAATGGAGTAGTTTTATGAATGTTGTTTTAGAGCTATTTGCTTTAAAACAACATTTACACAAGATAGACCAAAGCAACAACATACATTCAACAATAAATATAAATTTAAAATATTGAATGACTTAAAAATTAAAAAAAAACCCCGACGCTAACACACGGACCACGCGCACTAACATCTAGTAACAAAATCTCTGATAATATATACTAGCGACGCTACCGACGCAGTTTGTGGGACTGTAGATTGAATTATTGAGATTGACAGCTTCAATTAATCGGTAAGAGGAAACTGCATCCCGAAGAATGAGCTTAGGCTTCTTTTACCCCAAAAAATTAAAGAGTTTCCACGGGAATTCCAAAAACCTAAAACCACGCACCAATTAGTCGCAGGCATCTGATCTATACTTCTATATTAATATTACAAATGTGAAAGTTTGGATGGATGGGTGGATGTTTGATACTCAATCACGCCAGAACGGCTAAACGGATCTGGATGAAATTTGGCACTGAAATATTTATAACGTACTATTACCTATTCTGTGATTATAGATTATGGTCTATAATAATACACAGGCCACTTTTTATCCCTGAAAATCAAAGAGTTCCCGCGGGAACCAACAAAACCTTAATTATATAATTATTATGCTGTGGTAATGGTAAGTATTCTGCAGTGCTCGCAGTTTGTACGCAATCAGTGACCTGAATCGAATAACAAAATGGAAGCGGGAAATTTCCACGTTGCTGTTGCACACAGCAGCTGGTGTGACGTCACTAACTTTTCAACATGGCGGAGACATGCTGGAAAATATAGGATAAGTTTAACGTTAGCTTACCATACTAAGCTGTTTATAATAGTGACATACACTTTAAGCGGGGTTTCCACCGCGAGCAGAGCGAGCGCCGTTTATCTCGCAGAGGAAAACTTCATACAAGCACTTTCACAACAAAGAGCTATCGAAAAAGGCTGAGCTAGAAAACTCATTATGACTTATTCCTTGCAGGAGCAAGTCAGAATGAGCTCGTTCATTGGCCTCAATTGTCAAAACTCTTTGTTAGTGGAAGTGTGAATCTATATTTTGTATACATATCGCGTATAGATACATAGAGCCCGTTCCACTTAGCCATTTCACGCTCATTACTATTTTTTGTATCCACTACAAGCTAGCCCAGAGCCCTTGACTGCGATCTCACCTGATGATAAGTGATGATACAGTTTAAGATGCTACCATCTAATCGGTTGAATCGGGTTAACCTGTTATAGCTATGGCAGTTCTATGTATATTATTAAGTTCATATACCTACCCCTAATCGTTTCTACACGGCATCGTACTGGAACACTAAATCAATGAACCCTGCCAGGGATCGAAACCGGGACTTCCACGTTAAGACAAGATCGCTCTCCACTGTGCCAAGGTGTTTTATTGTGAAATCCCCGCATAACTAATAATTTATGTGATAGGTATTCCATGGAACTTCTCAATTCTCGGCGTAAAAAATCATTAAAAAAAATAAGTATACATATAGATGGCCAAATACTTTTTTATAGTAGGTTTACGTTGAAACTTTAGTTTTGTTGAAAATAATGAAAAAAAAAGTTAAATCTTGGGTGAAAACTTTCCGAACAACCTACGTAATTTGGGCCTAGTATAAATTTCCCATCTCCTAAAGTAAGCAGTCTATGCATACCGTATCTTGTTAGGTACCTACATAATAATTTCCTCCCGATCGAGTTTCGGCCATGACGGCCAATCTCCATAGAGATTAGTTCTGTGGGGGAGATATTATAGTGCAAAAGTGTGTGTGCTGTGTACTGTTCCTATATAGCCCGATGGGACAGAAAATCCGACACGACCGGAGAAAGATTAGGTAGAGGACCGATGACTAGATGCTTTCTGAGACATGGGGATGATACACCGCCAACTTCCTAACTCAAGGCTAGTACCACAGAATCGGTAATAGTATCCAGTACTGAGAATTTATTGTCAAAAATATTTACATGCTTAAATTATGGCCCGCGTCCACCGCAGTCGAACACGCTAACCACTAGACCAACGAGGGAGACCTTGGTATATAAACTCAAATCTTTTTTTATTCAAGTAGACTTTGGTGGGGGTAAAACTCGGTGGTTGCTCTTGTGAAAAACTTAATTTACAACTACATCAATGTGTAAAATTGTAGATACATAAGTAACCGCTGTTAGCTAAGCATTGCTGGAGCGAGACAATCCATGCTCTTTTATCATTTATTTACATAATCTTCAACAGTATTACTATAAGCTTTTTTCAGGAGTATACATAATATGATTTCAACATTATATCCCAGAGCGTAAACAGCAATTCCTTTTGATGGCCCGCCCTTCTGCATCAACTAGCGAAGCCATTAATAACCTTCCATCATGATCTGTCGCAGTTGTTTCCTCCACACCGCCCTATTAATCTATTTTAGTTTTCAATATTTATAGCAAAACTAGATGATTCCCGCGACTTCGTCCGCGTGGATTAATATTTTTGATTCCCGCGGGAACTCTTTAATTTTCCGGGATAAAAAGTAGCCTATGTCCTTCCCCGGGAAACCATCTACCCCTGTACCAAATTTCATCACAATCGGGTGAAGAGACAGTTTTTTTTTATTCCCGCGGGAACTCTTTAATTTTCCGGGATAAAAAGTAGCCTATGTCCTTCCCCGGGATACCATCTACCCCTGTACCAAATTTCATCAAAATCGGTTGAACAGGTGGGCCGTGAAAGCGTAGCAGACAGACAGACAGACAGACAGACAGACAGACAGACACACTTTCGCATTTATAATATTAGTATGGATAGTATGGATTGTTAGAGCAGATATTTTAATTATAGTTTCGCAGAGAAAAGAGAAAAGTTTCATCCAGTTTTTCTTTTCGTCTGCGTAAAAAACATTTTCAATACATTTGCTCGAAAAATGCACTTACGGAGGCAGTAAACAGGGCTTGTAAGTTCAATTTACAGCCCTCGTGCTATCATTTTTTTTAATTTTTAAAATTATCATTTACCACCAGGTGGCATCGGAGTTAAGGGTCTACTTGTAAAGGGTTATAAAAAAGCCTCGCGGATTATTATTTGTATGTATTTCTGTCTGTCTGTATGTATGTCTGTTACGCTTTAACCACCGGTAGGTCACATTCCGGGGAAGGAGTTCAGAAAATATTCAGAGTATTAAAAAACCTTAGCCTTATATTATTCAAACTAGCGGCTCGCAATTTTTTTATTCAAAGTAGAGTTCGTAGAAATTTCGCTTTGCATTAGATTTTAAAAAATCCACTAGTTTGATCGCGATAAAATTAAATAGAGAAAGGTCTTCCTATTATAATCTCAACATCTTCAGTGAAGCAAAAAGGATAAACATTTCGCAGAAACAGAGAGCAAATTTTTATGGGTAAAATTCCAATTACTTTATTTTAATTTCCATCCTTTCTATCCGTCGAGTTTCGAACAAAATGAGTACTCATTTTTCGTTTTATCCGCTTATAGCTAAATTAAATTTTGTTTGTCGAGGATAAAAAAATGCTAACGGCCGGTTATCAAAACAAAATTGATATTGTAGACTAGCTTTTGCCCGGGACTTCGTCCGCGTGGACTACACAAATTTCAAACCTTTATTTTACCCCCTTAGGGGTTAAGTCTTAACATAATTTCATATGTGGCACATTAGGTATTATGTCCCGCGTCCTGCATGCAATAAATACGTTTCAAAGACAGAAAGACAGTGCTGCAAAAGTTCATGGACGGCAGTAATCACTTAACATCAGGTTAGTCTTATCTACTCATCGAGGCCTATTAGTTTGCTCGATATATAAATAAAAGTAAACAAAATCTTTATTTGGGATATCAAATAATACAGAAAACAAACAAAATTACAAGATACAAAAAAAATTATAGACTAAACATTGTTCGTATAAAGTTAAAGACTAAACACTGATACTATGAATACTAATCTGTGTAAAATCCCGAAAAGGACATTGAACTCAGCGTAATGCTGATTTTCAATCGACCCCTAGAACTTGACAAAAAAAAATTGACACCTACAGATTATATTAATCTATGCTAAGATTATAAATGGGAAAGTTTTGATGGATGGATGTATAGATGGAAGGATGGATGTTTGTTACTCAATCACGCCAGAACGGCTGAACGGACGGATGAAATTTGACACAGAGATAGATTATTATATAGATAGATCTGGAATAGCACATAGGCAGAAGGCAACTTTTTGTTCCGGAAAATGAAAGAGTTATCGCGGGTACCAAAAAACCTCAATCCACGGGGACGAAGTCGCGGGCATCAGCTAGTCTTTGATAATAATTAACGTTCTTATTACTGTACTAGTGAATGCCCGCGACTTTGTCTGTGTGGTTTGAGTTTTTTTGGTTCCCGCGGGAACTCTTTAATTTTCCGGGATAAAAGTAGCCTGTTTGCCTGGTGGGAGGCTTCGGCCGTGGCTAGTTACCACCCTACCGGCAAAGACGTGCCGCCAAGCGATTTAGCGTTCCGGTACGATGCCGTGTAGAAACCGAAGGGGTATGGGTTTAATATAACTGCCATGCCCCTTACAGGTTAGCCCGCTACCATCTTAGACTGCATCATCACTTACCATCAGGTGAGATCGTAGTCAAGGGCTAGCTTGTAGTGGATAAAAAAAAAAGCCTATGTGCTATTTCAGATTAAATCATCTATCTCTGTGCCAAATTTCAGCCAGATCCGTTCAGCCGTTGGCGCGTGATTGAGTAACAAACATCCATTCATACATCCATACATCCATCCAAACTTTCACATTTATAATATTAGTAAGATGAGATAACGCGCAATATAGATGTTTCATGGTCATAGAAACGGAGCGTAGCTTGTGACCGTGTCATAAAATTAGACGTCAAAATAAAAGTTTATGACCGGCCCGTGTTATCAAGTGTAACGGTTTTTCTCTCGATTACACACAATATTGTCCTTACGAGTATCATGCGCCATCTAAGAATATGAATATACTTCCGCACTAATATTATAAATACAAAAGTTGGATGGATGGATATTTGTTACTCAATCGCGCCAGAACGGCTCAACGGATCTGGATGAAATTTGGCACAGAGATAGATTATAGTCTGGAATAATACACAAGTTTCTTTTTATCCCGAAAAATTAGGTTTCTCGCGGAAAACGAAAACCTTGATCTACGCGGACGACGTCGCGTTCATTTTTTTTAATAATGTGAGTCTATTATCTGTAGGTATTCTTTGTTTTTATACATAAATATAAAAAAATATATATATTGACCGGATAATCTTTAATAGTAGCGTTTTACCTGAAAATAAAACGCATATTAAAATACTTACCTTACCGGAAGCTTTATATTGAGAGTAGCATTTCCGTTTCCGTCGGTTTCATGTCAATTTTCGTACTTTTAATGTCGTCACATCCCGTCCAGTGGCGTCACCTGGCGGTGTCGCGCTCCCTAAGTTTTCATAAATTGGCCAGCGCGATCATTGCCTCATTGGCTCAATATCACCAGGCAGGAATTACTGAAAGCTTCCGGTAAGGTAAGTATTTTAATATGCGTTTTATTTTCAGGTAAAACGCTACTATTAAACAACTTGACCGTTACCGGAAGCTTTATATTGAGATCCTGTTTGTTTTCGCCTGGTGACGCCACAAAATATTTAGATAATCAAAATCTACGCCAATGTGATTGTAATAAAACATATTGTAACATAATTAACTTCTTCTTTATTTATAAACCAATCATACTACTAATTATAATTATTGTACTTGATTTACAATCGACAGAACATTTTCAAAACTGTCAGTTTATCGGATTGAATAATTGAGTAACATCTACAGAGTTATTTACATTATTTTCAATCACTTCACGTCTATAGAATTTCTCAAAAGTATTGGCTGATCGCCAATTTCCACGGGCCAATATTTCATCAAGGGAATGATTTTCCCACCAGCTCTTGGAGGCTACGGCAGAGCGAACACTACCTGGAGTAGCGGATATACCTGCTTCATTGAACAGAGACTTAACCCAGCCTGCTATAACTGTGCGTGAGGCCGGCTTAGGTAAACCTCTAACTGTCACAAATAGATTATTAGAATTCGAAGCGCTGCGTCTGTCCTTTAAAAGTGAAATACACTTATCAATCCAAAATAAAGGGTTTAAGTTACGATTATTTATATTTGCAAGTAACCTCCAGCCCGACTGTCTATAATCACTTGTGTCGGTTTTTGAGCCAAATTGAGGCCAAAATATAACATATTCATCAGATCTTACACAATGTCTACTATCTACACTGAGTAAGGTTAAGTCATGTATACGTCTTCCTGAACATAGCAGTAATAAAATTGCAGTATGACGAGATATCTGATATTGGTTATTTAAATCTATTGAATAATTGGTTAAGTAAGAAACCAAAACACTAACATTCCAAACTGGCGGTTTTGTGCCCTTTGGATTTTGTAAAGAAATTGATTTCAACATATGTTTAACAAGGACATGATTACTTAATTGACTGCTTGATTCAGCATTACATAAGGTCGAAACCACCGATTTGTGTAATAGAATGGTATTATATGACAATTTATCAATTATATGCAAATCTGCCAAGAATTGTGCTAATTGAGAACCTGTGGGGTTCACAGAGTTAACATTGTTATTTTTTGACCAGGTGGACCAACGTTTCCAAGCTGATTCGTAAGTTTTCTTGGTAGATTTTCGCCAAGAATTTTTAAGTAATGATGACTGTTCAGGATTCCATGATTTTATTGCCTCTGACCACCCCCACATTTCCAGACTTCTAGGATCATATCCTCGACTTTCGGAGGTGGCAATCCCGTTGTTGTATCTACTAGAAATTTGTGTAGATTTCTCAGAGTTAACGGAGCTGCAAGCGCTCGGGTTCTGAGATCCGCGCGCCAAAAGACCTTCTCCCATCGAGGTACTACTATCAAAAATATTCCCGTTGACTGGTTGAGGTGGCTCAGGACTCTTGGAATTAAATATGGAGGAGGAAATACCCATGCGAGAGCGAAGTTCCATGGGATACTGAATGCGTCGTGAAACAGGGCTCGAGGGTCCATCAAATCTCGAGATACATAGTTGCTTATTACATGTGCTTTTTGTGATGCAAATAGATCGATCACCGGAATTCCCCACTTCATAAACACTATTTCCGTGCAAGCTGGTAGCAAGTGCCATTCTGGAGGTTGGCGCTGACGTGGTCGTGACAAATGGTCCGCGTGACTGTTGTACCTGCCGGGTATGTATTGTATGCTGAGGTGAATTTGATGTTGATCTGATAATTTCAGGATCTCGAATGTTGTTTTCAGTAGGGGCAACGACTTCGTCCCTCCTTCCCTCCGCAAATGAGCAACTGCTGTTTTGTTGTCGCATTGAATCAGAATTGAACTGTTGCGTAAGGAGTACGCCTGCTTCTGAAGCGCATACAGTATGGCTAACATTTCCTTTTGATTCGAATGTAGTCCCTGTTCCTCTCGTGACCAAGTGCCCCATAGAGGGATGTCGTCTAGCAATGCTCCCCAAGCCTGATCCGAAGCATCCGTTACTAGGTAATGGACTGGCGGAGGGTAATGCAGTGGAGTTGGCAACTGACAATTCTTTTTCCACCATGTCAGTTCTCTTTTCACATCTGTTGGTACTGAATAGGTCTTGGATGATTGGTCTGGCAGAGTGTTCTTGAACAATAATAGGTGCCGATGATTGAGTCGTCCTCTTGGGACAACAAAGCTGGCAAAATTTTGAAGTCCTATTATTGATTGTACTTCCTTTAAAGTGACTTTTCCTTTCTTTAAAATAAGACTGACATTTCTTACTATGATATCTGATTTCTCCTTTGGAAGAATTTTCAGATTGTCCCAGGGTCTCCACATTATTCCTAAATAAATTAAATTCTTTTGCGGTGTAAGGACCGATTTTTTGAAATTTATTTGCCAACCCAGTCTCTGCAATAATTGCACTGTAATTTCGACATGATCGCGAAGTGCATGCACATTTTGATTTGCTATTAGAATGTCGTCTAGATACACGAGAATTCTTATATTCCACTGATCTCTCAATATTTGAGCTATCCAATTTGTCAGTATTGAGAAGGTTTTGGGCGCCGTGCTTAGTCCAAATGGCAGACAAGTCATTTCTAGCAATTCCCCTTCGTACACAAGGCGTAGGAACCGCCTTTGAGATTTCTTTATTTTCACATGAAAATAGGCTTGTGTTATGTCCACCTTGCATAACCAGTCTTGGGGTTGCAGAAAATTTGGGATGCGATGCATGTTTATCAAGTGGAATGGCTCTGCCACAACATAGTCGTTTAGTGCTTTGAGATTGAATATCGGTCGGGATGACCCGTCGGGTTTTGGTACCAGAAACATAGAGGAGAGGAAGCTTGGTGTGAATGGCGCAAGCTTTAAAATCCCTTGATTTTTCATCTTGTACACTATTGCAGACATCTCCTCCGAGACAGGAGTCTGAAATGCCTCTCTCGTTACAGTGGGGTAAACAAGAGGCGGTTTTTGTAAGAAAGGTATTCGATATCCCTGAATTATCTTTAATATTACCCCTGGGGCTCCCATTTTCTTCCACTGCGAAAGATGTTGCACTAATCGACCTGCTCGGAACAGGGTCGAGTCAATTTCTCCAAGTTCTTTTGGAGGCTTTGGGTGCAGTTGATCGCCCCCTGTAGCTTTTCTTTTCGGGCCGCGAGCCCTGGTTGCGAAAGGATTCTTTATCCTTCGTATTATAACGGTCAACATTCTTTTTGAGTGATTGACCTTTGCAGGCATGATCGGCGCACTGGCATCCACCCCCCGAGGGTGGATTATATTGCTCATGCTGACAAGCATGTGAGCATTGTGCGGGCCGAGCGGTTCCACGCGATGGAACGGCATGATTACGAACGCCTTGCCCCCGCGAGGGGCCGCGGTTTACACGTTTAGTTTGTGCCTGACTTTGATTATATTGAGTAGAGACAGATGCCTCATTCTTTATCCAAAAAGCTTTGCGCACTCCACCGGCTTTTTCCAATGCCGATGTAAATTGCTCTGAATTAAATAGATTGGTAATTGATGGTGGTATTTTATTTAAAGATGCTCTCACCAGAGGGTCACGAGCCCGACTCATGATAGCATCGCGGCGTATCTCAATGCATTCCGCTCGGTGACCGCACACTAGCTGTAACAGATCCGACGAGATCTTTTGAAGCTCACTTTTTTGAAATACCTCCTCAATTTTTTCGGTCAGTTGATCCGTCGTTACCTCAGTATCCTGACTCGCCCAGGAAAGCAAGGCTCTTATAGCGTCTTGCAAGGCAAGTTTTTGTTTCAAAATGCAGTACGTGATAGCTGCATAAGATTTTTCTGCATTTGCTAGTCGCGAGGTATCAAACGATTTTACCTCCTCATTAGTTTCTAATTCTATAAAACCCGGTGAATGATTATAACTTTTTTGCGTTTCAGCGTACCTAACTTCAGACCAAGAAGTATCACCTAAACGTTGGACATCAAGTAACATTTTTAAGAAAATTTCTGATGTTTTTGGAACGGAAGGTTCCTTTAGTTTCGTTTCTATATCGAACGTAAAATTATTAACACATGAATTTTGACATTCATTTTCAACATTAGGTTCATAAATATCACCACTAACCTGGGATGAAACTTCATAATAATTAGCTGTAACATCATTATTATTCGACATAACAATTTGTTTTCGTAGCTCACCGATCTCCTTGAAAAGCTTGTCCATGTTGTCATTCTTTTGAGATTTGCGTACGCGGTTGCTACGTTTACGTCGCTGGTGCCGCGATCGTTTCCCGTTATTGTCTGAGGATGAACTCGAACTGCTACTGGACGAGCTGGTGCTGGAGTGGCTGCGGGCCCGCTTGCGAGCCTGCCCGCTCGGACCGGCCACGGCCTCCGTTATATTATCCATTACTGAAATTAGCAGTTATTCAGAAGCGAATTACGCAACAACTGCAGGGGCCACAGTTTATATGACTACCCACTCCTGTTGGATTTCGCTAAATGAATTCGATAATACATAATAATAAATGTTACATCTTCACAAGTACGAAAAATAAAATGTTAAAATGTTAAAAACTTACCTAATCAAGTAGTGATCCGAACGGACAAACCGTTTAAATTTAGTGATCACGTACTTAGAATAAGCTAAGTATTTACTGCGAATTATGCACAACAATGTACTTTGTAAGTACTTTTCCTATATATATAAGAACTACTTGCAATGCTTCGTATAGGATAGTTGCAAGGTGTTGACTCGACGGAAAACAGAACGCCAATGAGGCAATGATCGCGCTGGCCAATTTATGAAAACTTAGGGAGCGCGACACCGCCAGGTGACGCCACTGGACGGGATGTGACGACATTAAAAGTACGAAAATTGACATGAAACCGACGGAAACGGAAATGCTACTCTCAATATAAAGCTTCCGGTAACGGTCAAGTTGTTTAATGCTGTCTATATATCAATAATTAGGTATTGCATAAGAACTAGACATTATTGTATTATTTTAAGATTATTAATAGTTTGTGCAATATTTGTTGGTATATCTATAAAAAAAGATATCAATATTGTTAGCGGACCTTATCTAAATATTGGGTTTTAATGACTAGAAATTTTTAGTACTAGAATAGAATAGAATAGAATAGAATAGAATATTTATTTATTTGCATGATTATAAGTAAGTAGGTACATAGTACGGTGTGTTACTAGTCCTGAGTTAGGAAGTTGGCGGTGGTTCACCCCCGTGCATCGGAATGCACGTTAAGCCGTCGGTCCTGGTTATTATCACTAACATGATAGTAGTCATTAAAGCTCGCTAACCCGCATTGGTGCAGCGTGGTGGGTTTAAGCTTTAATTTCCTCTCTCCTATGAGAGTCGAGGCCTGTGCCCAGCAGTGGGACGTTAATGGACTGTAGTGGTGGATGGCTTAGTATGCCCTCTGGTAATTATTACAGCACAAAGCTACTTTATTGCACCTATTTCACTCCAGGGGTCAGGTCAAAGTAGTAACATTTATGGCGCACGTCACACTAACTCACGGAAGGGAAGCTATTGGAGATAATTAACAAGCACCAAGACTCTAACCTTGCTCAAAACCGTAAGGTCCGATTGAGAAACCATAAAATAGAAGTGCTATACTTTTTTTAAATCCACAACAAGTTAGCCCTTGACTTCAATCTCACCGGAAGGTAAAGTAAAGGTGTTTAGGGTTATGACAATATTAAACCCATACCCCTAATCGCTAAATCGATGGCCGGTACGTGTTTGACGTTAAGGTGGTAACTAGTCACTTAGTCTGCCGATAGAAGTGAAAACGTTTTTTTTCTAACTAAAAATATTATTTCAAATATAAACCTTAAAACTTAAGCATTAAAGTTTAATTATGAATGTACTATAAATTATTATTATACTTAAGGTGCATGACAAGGGTCTGCCCGCGAAATTCAAATTTAATTTGGTTTTTCACAATTTGTAAACTAATACGACAAAGTAGGCTTATGGCATTCAAATTGCGAGCCTAGGAATATCATCTTCACAGGTTTATATAAAAATCTTTACTTGAAAGTGTCCAGTTTAAGAAATTAGTCAAAATAATGAGTTTGACGTGAGTTACTCACAAATTAGTCATTATTTTGACTAATTTCTTAAACTGGGCACTTTCAAGTAAAGATTTTTATATAAACCTGTGAAGATGATATTCCTAGGCTCGCAATTTGAATGCCATAAGCCTACTTTGTCGTATTAATTTACAAATTGTGAAAAACCAAATTAAATTTGAATTTCGCGGGCAGACCCTTGTCATCCACCTTAAGACCTTTTGTCTTAAGAAGAACGGTGTCGATCACGCGTAATCTACATTTTTACCCCCTACCAAAAAGTACTCAACGCGCCTAAAGAAGCTTTCACTTCAATAATTATTTACAAGGGAACTCCTTAATTTTACGGAATAAAAAGCCTATGTCATTCTCCAGTTCTTCAATTATACCCACGCAAATAATCAGGTCAATCCGTTGCTCTGTTGCAGCATGATAGACGGACCAACCAACAAATAATTACACTTTCGCTTTTTTAGTATCGTATGAAGGATGATACGAACGACAGATTGTATCTGCCTCTCCGTCTGTCTATCAGAAAGTCTGCCAATCTGCACTTGGCTCGCGTGGTGGAATATTGCATAATCCTGCCCACTCTGAGAGACTCGAGTAAAGCAGTGAGTCAGCGAAAGTGTGAAATATGTCTATATTTAAAATATTACGCTAAAATTATTCACATGCCAATATAAATAGAACACCGGAATCATTTGGCACGTGTTCGAACGGTAAAGTTGCGGGAGAAAAAAGAATATAACATAATATAATTATTGATTAAACGAACTTACAAAGTGAAGTTCTATCATAATTATTTGTGAGTGGCTTCATTCGAAGATATAATTTATTTAACAGGTAGATTGATAGATAGATAGATAGATGATTTATTTGTTCACGAAAACAATTCACAATTTGTGCTTACAGAAGTAAGTCAATTATTGATTACTTATTGGCTATTACAATCATTCGTGAACAAATAAGGCTTCTCACTCAGCACAAAGCCGCAGCAAGCTGCAGCGCTGGTTTTCAGGAGGAGCCTTAAAGTGTTCATAGACGTGTTTCCGACCTTATCACTAAAAAAAATTATTACTATAGGTACAATTTAACTATAAATAAGATTACTTGAACTATACTATTAAGCTAAGTGTCATTATTAACATTACTTATTACTTTATACCTGCATAATAGTTTATTTACATAATACCTACCTCATTAAATACTATATAAAATAAAATAAAGTAAAGACGCGCTGAGCTGAGGGAGAGGTAGGTATATAATAATATCATTATGTAACAGGTACTAATATCATAAATGCGAAAGTTTGGATGGATGTTTGTTACTCAATCATGCCAGAACGGCTGAACGGATATGGATGAAATTTGGCACAGAGATTGTCTGGAATAACACATAGGCTACTTTTTATCCCAAAAAATCAACGCGTATAATGTCGCGGGCATAAGCTAGTACTACAATTGACAGTCAGTTTTCATGGATTAAAGGTTTTAGAATCACGCGGAAACTTTTTAAATTTCCGGGATGAATGGCTTAATATTATGTCCTTCGCCGGGATGCAACCTATCTCTGTACGCATCAAAATTGATTGTCAAGATGGGCCTTGAAAGCGTAAGTAGCAGACAGACATACACACTTTCGCAATCCATACTAATGTCATGATTCTCTAGTTTTATATTCTGTGGTACGATATTCGCAATAAATATAAGGCCTTAAAAGACTTGAATCCAGGGCCGCAAAATAAAAATGATTAAAAAAGAGGGGATTCTGAGGGCCAATCAGGGCGCTTCCCGCCAATTGATAAAAAGGCGCGTGTGGAAAAACGTATTATTTTAGGATTGTCGGAGATAATTAAATTAGGTACTCTAAGTATATTACATTATCGTGAGGAATAAAGTTTTAAAACGAACATTGGATTTTGATTTATCAAAATTCAGAAGTGGTACGTCATCCGTCGACCCACAAATTATTATTGAGGTACGTATTCTAAAATCTAATTGATTCATATAATTTTGTGATTCCTCATGATTCACTAATAATATTAAAATGACGAAACAGGATAACTTATTAGGCATGTGGATTAATGATTTCATATTTTGGTCTAGCTATTATATGACAAAGTTTGATTTCGAGTATCATTTGATTAGAGCTACTACTAATAGTTAGTTAAAATAAAATGGAAAAAAATATGCTTTATTTTACACAATAGAAGAAATAAAATGACAAAATTAATCATGAAGTTATTTAAACTAAAGTTATCATTTACATTTAGCCTCTATAGGGAGTAATGTTTTTATTTTTTTATTTTATTAGTAACTTAACAACTTCAAGATAATTTCGTAAAATATAAAATAATAAATATAAGATTGTATGTTGTATTTGTATTTGTATTATCTTTAGTATTTGATTGTATGATGAAAGGGTGTTGCACACGTGTAAATCTTTAAACCAAATCGAACGCATTACGTCGTTAGCTGCTGTCAGGCAAGGGAGCCTTAGCACTATGTGTGCTCCGTGAACCTTGCTTGGTAAGCTTCCGATAATATTTGATCCGCCTATAGTGGATTTATATAAATTATGTACTTTAGGGACTCTTTGCTGTGCACATTGAATGGAGAGCTGTGTTTGGTTAATGTTGTGAAGCAACTTCACTGAAATCTACTGACAGATCAACAAACGTTAAAATGGCTTTCTAGGGTTCTGCGAAGTGTGATTGTAGTAATTATCTTGTTTTTATTAAAATTAAAATATACCCTTTATCAATTCGAAGTGGTTAACATTTTTTGCAGAAAGAGAATTACTTGTAGTCAGAATCAGAAATTATTTATTGCATGATATACAATTTTACAAAGGTGATACAGAAAATAAAAAGACAAGTGTATTACGATTATTGTGGCGTGCAATTATCCTTAAAAAGAATTGATGTAAAAAAAAAAACATGGTATCAATTAATTAGTTTAATAGGCTATCAATTGAGAAAATTCTTGGAATATTGACAATACCTACATATTATCATATCAACTTAACCAATAAAATATACATATAAATTAAAAATAAATATTATCTAGGATTTTGAACAACATCAGGAAAGCATCCTATGCTGTAGAATTGTTCTTCAATTGTCTCCAGATTGCTGGGAAACTTCAAAAACTATTGCATTTGCGAACAAAACAAAAGTGAAACTCTTCTCCCTATCCTTGATATGGTAGGTTGGCTTACTAATGAGATCTCCAGTAACTATCTGAAAATATAAGGATGTTAAGTATTAAGGTTGGAGCATCGGGTACAAAACTCTTTGCTACCAGACTACTTGAGGATATTCTTTTTTATTAAAAAAAGAAGAGTTCTATTTGTTGAATATTGAAAAAAAATTATGTCAATGTGATGTCTCAAGAAAAGTCTCGTAAATAATAAAATTAAAGTATTCTATTCGTTAAATAACTAATTCTACATATATTAGTGAATTAAATATACGCGTATACGCTTAGGCAAATAACAATTAAAATCTTAGTGACTATTGTGATTCAGTGTGTTTCTTCATTTGACTTTCTCATTCTTAAAATCGTTTTCACAAGGTTAGTAAACCACGCTCTGCTACCAATTTGAAGATTAAGTAGATATTCAACATAACTTTATTATTACATAAGTAACATATAAATAGATAAGAGTTTAATAGTTGTTAATTAATTATGTTAGGTAGTAGGTGCATGTTTTAGGTACTTTTTAATTATGATAATTTCATTCATATCTACTTAATGTAACTACATAGTGTGAAATTGAAAATAGCATTCAGTAAATTAACTAAATAATAAGATGTAACTAACCTGGAAACTCCTAGATGTATAAAATCTTAAGGCCTACTGGTAACTTTTGAAAGACCTGCATATATTAAGGGCAAAAGTTTCAGAACGATATATTTA